>JAQOWZ010000014.1:1815000-11815000 GCA_035578165.1 Stenolophus ochropezus
ACCTTCTGCAGAAATTTTATCTTTGTCTCTACAATTTTTGTAATAAAACAAATTTAGTTTTGAGCATATTTTCGTTGACTCTTCCAACTCTTTTGGATTCTTAATATTTCTAAATTCATGGTTTGATTTTTTCTTTTTTTTTGTGCTCTAAAGAATGTCTTTGACTTTGAACAAATAAAAATATATCCAGAACTTAAAAAAAATTTAAATAATAAACAAGGAATACAGATTAATTTTAAGAAAATAAGATCTTAGATCTAACCTGAATAGTTTATAACGGCAGTATGATTATTTGTATATTTTGTGTATAGTATGTAGTAATATTATACGCATAGAGTGAGGGTAGTTCACACGTGGCTCTCTCGTGTATAATACTCACGGCCAGATATCAGCGAGCTTGTCTTTGGTAGCATCAGCAGCGAGAGGCGGCAGCTTGTAGTACTCGTAGATGAGCCCCATGGTGGCAGCCTGGTCGTCCGCAGCGCCGCCGGAGATGTTGAGCATGGCGGTGGTGGCGGCGGTGAGCGGGTGCTCGTAGTAGGCGCGCCACGTGTGCTGCTCCTGCTCACCCTGCTGCTGGTGGTGCTGCTCGCTCGACAGATCTGCCATGCGTGCGGCGCTGCCCGCACTGTCCGCGCTGCCCACGCTGCCGCCGCCCTCGCCCTCGCTGCCTACGGGCACCTCTAAACTGTTCTTGCGTTTTCTGCAACAATACAACAATATTGTTGCTTCACAAAAACCTCTCGCAGTACACCAATGGGATATGTCATCAAATATAAAACTAACTAGTGATGGGTAAATTCCCGGGAATGAATATTTCGGAAAATTTCCCAGGATATTTCCCGGGAAGTTTTTGGGGAATTTATTGATGAATTTCTAGGGATATTATTAGTACACCAATGTGACCATAATTCAATTTCAGTACATGAGTCATAAAATATAAAAACTAACTAGTGATGGGTAAATTCCCGGGAACGAATGTTTCGGAAAATTTCCTAGGATATTTCCAGGGAAGTTTTTGGGAAATTTTCTGAGGAATTTCTAGGGATATTTAAAATTAACAATAAATTTCCTCATAAATTTCATCAAAGGCACACCAAAATTTTTATCTAATAAAAATTAAAGAAAATTATATACCAATTATGTCATAATCTTTACCAACTCTAAAAATATTACAAATGGTAATGTTGCTGTAGGTAAAATTATTAACAATTATTTTTTTTCCTTTTTCCACTCGTAGTTACAAATTTATTAGAATATCAACACTGTCGGTAAAGCTGCGCCTGTGTTAAATTTACTATCGGGAATTTTCCTTCTTATTCCCGGGAATTTTTACATATATTCCCTGAAATTTCCAAATTCCCGATTTTTTTCCAGGAAACGAGTTTAGGGAAATTCCCGGGAATTTTCTTGACGGGAAATTCCCAGTGACCCATCACTAATTACATTACTATTTCACAAAAGATATGGAAGAAAGCAGTCTTTTTCTCTCCCAGTCTATCTCTCTTCTTTCACGATTCTACTACGCTGTTACAATATACCTTTCTCAAATTTTTAATTGTAAAGTAAGAATAATTAGTCGATTTAATAAAACTACACATACCCCATTAAGAAGAATATATATATATATATATATATATATATATATATATATATATATATATATATACAGTGTTTTGCAGAATTTTGAATCTCCTTAATATAAAATATTGATAATGTAATACTAAATTATCGATATATATCGATGGTTGCTACTATCTTATCTCCAACACTATCAGATACTACAAAATATATTTATTACATTACATTTGTTTTACCGGGTTCTTTTTAAAAAGTAGTAGTTTTGCTGTATCATTTCATTCCATTCGTTATTAAAATTGTCTTCACAATAAACACATACAAAGTTTTCGAAATACGATTTGCAAGATCCAAAAATGTATATTAAAAAAAAATATGTATCTTATGTTTTGAAGTAATGTGATTCAATAAAATATGAGAATACGCTTTGTGAATTTTTAAATATAATTTAATGACTGCCATGTTAAAAGTGACGTTTGGTCTCATAAGATTATAATGTAAAATCAGTCTTCCCAAAAGAGATTTTATTATAAAAGTGAGCTCGGAATACGGGTCAATATTTTTCGTAACACATTGTTGATTCTAAAGTTTATTTAAGTAGCGAAAATATTGTAATGAGAAAACGGCGAAGCGAAGTTTGCATAAGGGTTTGTCAGGCGACAGTGACAAATGAAAGATCATCCCCATCACTGCGCGGGAAATCAGTGAGAACCGTTGTTAATGTGCCGGTGTATGTCTTCATTACAACAAACTGTGATGACGGATGATCGATTCGAGTTGCAGGCCTGCTGCAAAAAAATCCAAAGCGTCCCTTTTGGATTTTTTACTAACCTATGCATTGATTTCCAGTTAGGTATACTATACTTATATAAAAGAGCCACAATGTTTCTTTTCTATCTTATCTATTTCGTAAATCTGTAATATCAAAGCGGTGTATTGTGGTGTAAATATTGAAACCCAAATCGTAATTGTTCAACTGAACGTAATTTTTGTTTAAGGGAAAAAATTATTTGGTTGAAACGATATATGATGTAGGAATTTTAAAAAATGTTTTTAAATTTTGTTTATTTTTTAAATAAACTACAAATTGAAAATATGAATAGCAGATTTCCTGTAATCATTTTCTCAAAACCCTACCTGAACATTGAATGAATAGATGACATATTGACAACCAGTCTGACCAATTATTCAGGGTTGTCATTGTCAAAATTTTACTAACTATATTGTAACATGTCTTTCATTTTTCTTTTTTTTTTTTAATCCAGGGATATATTATTGACGTTGGAGCAAACCTATCGATATACTAGAGGATTTTAGTAAGGTCGTTGTTTATTTTTGTAAAGTATAAGAGAATTAAGTCGTTTAATAAAGAAGATAACTTATAAAATGTTGTATTCATGTTTCAGTTTCGTGATCTCACCATTTTAATTAAGGGAGGAACATTGATACCAAAATTTATATACATATTTAAGTCCTTAACTATTGTTAATAAAACCAGATGTTAAGATTTTTGTTCACATGTTGAAGAAACGATTACTCAAATATTAGTAAAGAAATACCAACAATTAAATATGAAATGACAAATACCACATTAAATTTGAAATTGGTTTGGTTACCTAAGTTTTTCACAATATCCTGTTTTTTGTCAGAAGAGATGGAATGGAAAAAATACGACTGGTATAATATATATTCAATATTCCATTATCAGCAACATAAAATAAATGTCAAGGTGAAACAACAGATTAATGTTTATAATAAGCTTTTAAACTGAGACAGCAACAGCATGTATAAATCTTTAAATTATGAAACCAAAAATCTATATTTTTTAAAGGTTTTTATAAATGAATTTTTTAAATTTTGAATTCTCGAAGTGATTTTACTGTAAACATACACTGTAGCATATTACGACGCTGTAACGATGGAAGCAAGTATAAAATACATTCAGGTTCATAGACTTAATCATACGGAGGTATCAGCGACAAAACACGTGATCTTGAAATTTTAAAATGTCCTTGCCATTAGTCTGAATTTAATTTAAAATTAAATTCACATGACTATGAAATTAATATATGACATTAATTTAAATTTTAAATAAGTATTAATGAATATTCCCTTGTATCCAAATAATTGCAATTCTTAGGATTTTTCAAATCCCTAAATTTTAATGTAAATCGAAAGTTGATGACAAATTCCTAACATAATTTAATTCCAAATTCTATAAACTAGTCAATATACTATAAAAGTACATTTTTATAAGAAATATTTACGATCTACATCTAGTGTTTTTAATTATACGTTTAGATAATTTAAATAATATTTTATTAACATTTTAACACACGTGCAAAATCCTTAATTACTATTATTTATATATTATAAGTGACTGTTTAAAATTTGTAAATTCTATTACTTACTAATAACATAATGTAAAGAATCGTATGTTCTAGTAGTAGAAAAAGAAAGAAATAAAGGTCTTGGCTTATACAATTAATAAATAATTATAAATTTTCATTAAACCTCAAGAACTATTAAATGTAAATAATGGGTAACGGTTACACCCACTTCGATTTGCGTTTTTATTGATAGTTTATTATATATTTTATATTTACATTTATACAGTATAAATATTTTTCTTTAAATTTTTTTATTAGATCGACTTCGTAACATTGAATATTGATAATAATTTTCGATAATACCTAAAACAATCAGATGTAATTACTTAAATTAATAAGAAGAATTAAAGTTTATTGAATTATATAGACACATCTTAAGAAATATTGAAAATTAATGAGACTTTAAACGAAACAGAATTACATAAGAAATTAAATAAGTACTAACTAATTTAATTAGCAGAATAATAGTAATGTAAATAAATTAAGGGAAATAATTGAAATGTTCATATATTTATTAATTAATTTTATGATGAGCTTTATTTGATTACATATAACGAAAGCTGTTACTTGATCGTTAAATATCAAAAAAACTTATATAACATACTTCCATGTACCTATTTGTATTTTCATTATGTTGTGTAAAGTACAAACACAATACAATAATACTTCCAACCTAAGGGTTGTTCCGAGTTTGAACATACCGTATCTGCGTATCTTTTATCTCATCTTTATTATCTGTATCATCTATGTATGTTAGCCGACCGTATAATTCGTGCGGTAATAAAATAAATTTTATTGAAAGCTCATTGCATGTTGTTTATTTATGTATGATGTATTTATTTATATAATACTTTAACTTAAATTATATAAATTTAAGTAATGTATTTCATATTTTTCTTGTTCAATATAAGTAGATATTAGTAGAAACTTATTTTATATTTTTGGTCACATTTTAGCATTTGAAATATTTTCATACCTTGTAGAATTTCTTTCCAGGAACAGTTATTGCAAGTTTTCCAATGCGTTGATAAACCCGAAGATTTTCGTACAAAAAGTTGATTTCTTAAAGGATAACAGTAAATACACGCACGCGTAACGTCGAAAGTTGGTCATCTCTGCGTTATGTCTCGCGATACTGTTCAATTTATTGCGTTATAAATCATCCCTAACTAATGTTAATATTATTGCATACTCATATTTTGCAAAAGTGGAGCAAAAGAAATATTTGTTTGATATATTTGAACATGCAAAAGTGATACAAATTGAGCGAATAAATTGTGTATTATATCATAAAATTTGTCATGGTTCATTTAGATTTCTATGCTGTTCATGAATGACCAATATCAAGTACTGATTACTCAGAGCAATACAAGAAAGTGTGGCAAATTATTTCTTAGTAAGAAAACGATACTGAATGATGTTTTATATTTATTTCGCCTTTATGAATGTCCAAAAATTATTATTAAGTTACAATGAAGTTGTATCTAAATTTTAATCATCAATATTCACAAGTAAACTTTCTGTATTACTTATTATCTATATTAAAGATATATTAAAGGTTAAGGATAAGTTAAATAAAAATTCGCACTACCAAAATTAATTCCACCATAAAATTTTTATTTGAAAATATCACAGTTATACTTTTGTTACATCTTCTTGATACAAATAATAGAGATTAATGAAATTAAATCATTGTTTGTAATTCGAAAAATTTGTCTAGTATACTGACAATAATAAATCCACTAAGATTTTGTTGGTAGTATGTGCAACCAGGATTATTTCAAAGCATACCGACGTATAAGAATTTAAACCACGTGGCATACATTCTATGTTTCATAATACTACATGTGACTATTCCCATCAATTGTATCGATTGAATTTAGAAGATAGCTTTTAAACAGAATTACCTATATCTAATAAGAAGGAATTACCTTAGTTTAACTTCGTTAGTTTAACTATTATTATTATTATTATTATTATTTTTATGTCTGTAGCAAATCGTATATTTACTAATTGAACTTAGAAAATGAAGTAATACTTTACAAATTTAGTATTAAATATTTTTATATTTGAGAATAAACATATTTAACATATAATTTGAACCACACTAATCTTCCCCATTAAAAACATTATCCAGTTAGTAATTTGGGAGGTGCAGAAGTTAACCTTACAATTTTTATTCAATATAGAGGGTTAGACAGAACTGGTAGAGGTCATAAATTGAACAAGACTAGTCATTACTTCAGTGGTCTACCCTATATTCTACTTTATAAATATCCGGCTTAGTATACCTTGAAAGACAAGTATGAAATTTATATCCCCTTGTGTGTATATAACAATGATATTGTATTGTAAGGTTCAAATTGTTTGAATTCTATGTTACTGAAAGTTTAATAGTGAAAATTAAATTCCCATTTTCGTAAAGAAATGACAAACTCTCTATTTTCCGTTGCGTTAGTTCTACATCTTATTTACTACACCAAATACAAAACAGAAACAATTTCTACAAAACTTAAAACATGTATTAGTAATTGTCTCATTTAGATATTATAATTCTTAAATCAAACTAAAACTGATCATAATTATTTGAGTTAGATAGAAATTATGATAGGTATTAATTATATTTAAGAATAGAAATTTATTACAGGAAAATGACTGGACAATTTTATTTTAAAATTACTAATTCATTTCATGTATTGTTTCGGTATTGCTTAATACGATGGTGCAAGATATATTTTTCAATCAATTTGTAATTTATTAAAATATTAGATACAGGGTGGATGAAAAGTTGGGCACATGGTTTTATTCGGAAGTTATTACAGATACAAAAATATACAAAATAACAAAATTATGCGAATATAAGTAATATTAAAAATAAAGTTAGAACAACAATATTACTTAAATTTGTCTCGAATTTTTTTTCAATATTTTTATTTTGTAAGGATATAAAAGTATTACTTAGTTGAATTCAGAAAAAAATACGCTATCGAATAGGCATAAAAATATGTATAATCCCATTTTAAAAAACATAGCTTTTTTCTGTAACTTGAGAACCACTGGTTTAAAAAAATTATTTTATTCTATAATAAAATGGCCCCTTTGGTCTCCTATAATTTTGTTATTTAATATTTTTTGTATCTGTAATAACTTTGGAGTAAAACCATGTACTTAACTTCATTCACCCTATATATAGAGCAAATATTTTTGAAAAAGTTTTTAAAAAAATATAGATCTAGTTTTATTTTACTATTTGGTAAACTCTCATGAAACGTGAAGAATTAACTGCTCTTGTCATTATAGTATGCATGGAATCTTTTTTGCATGAATATTGATAACTAGTTTTGCTTTTTCTGAGTAGATTTGCCACACCTATTATTCAGATTGAGCATGAAAAATGATAGTCATTTAAGAAACAGTTTGAGATTCACTAAGGATACAATGTAGTAAATCGACAACTAAGTACATAGTATTCATTTAATTGCTTAAATACTACATTGAATACATCAAGACAAAAAAAGAGTTAAATCCTAAAAATTGGTACTCACAGTTTTTGCTGAGTATTATGAAAATCGATTATCTTATTGATGCGAAATTCATTGAATTTCCTGTATCCTTTTTATTTTGGAGTTCATAAAAATATTCCAGAAAGGATAAAATTAACGACAAGGGTAAAAAAGGTAAAAATCATTTGAAAATGAAGGGTCAGGCAGATATCGATCACTGGCCTTAAAAATCGATGAACGGATTTACAGCCAAAGACTGGACAACATAATATACTTACTCTACCCTCCACGCTTTCCTTTTTGATATATAGTACAACAGCTTTCTTTTTACGAATGGGTTAACACACTTGCTACGTTGGGGCAGAATAACTTTCTTTTAGCTTCCAAGTTATATAAAATTAAATAAAAATCCTTGAAATATCAAATTTTTGTGACAGTACAATCAAATTTCTATAAACTACTTAAAAAAAAAAACTAAAAACAAACAATAGCAAGTTGAAAACGGAAATGCTATACCATGCTTTAGTAAAGCATATTTACCCATATTTTTCATTGGTGAAGTTAAGTTAAGTTTCGAGATCAATATTTGGAATACATTTTTTTTTTAATTTCTCTGGAATTGTCAAAACTTTTTAGAAGATTGTCTTCAAATTGTATTTTACAATAATTAAATTATCTTGAGTGACAGAAATGTAAAGTAAAATCGATAAGTACACTTTCTTGATTATATAAATTTGTGAAAGACCACATTTCGAATCATGTGGGGCTATTGACGTCATACTGCAAGATGTATGTCAATGCATTTATATCTTAAAAATTATTCAAAAATATTTCTTATTTCATCACTTAAATTAATAAGTAAATATATTTTTAAACACAAAATAAAATTTTAATTTAATTGATATTTATTTTTCCAGTATTACTTTTTACAATAATCTAATTAACGTTTCATTTTTGTGTCCCAAGTTGTAACACCAATTAAAAATGATTATTATATTAAACATCTTAGGTAATAAATACAAGTAGTTTACTGTTTTTAATCCTTTACATAAACATCACCTTTTTCATTTTATAACAGTGAATTAAATAACAAAAGATAAAATCTTACTTCTAATTATCTACATGAATTTGTTGCTTATATACTGTAACTATTTATTACTTAAATGCAAATTAATATTAGATTTACACTTACGTTGTAAATGCGATAATATTTTTAATTTGTTTGTTGGATTATTATATAACAAGTTATTTCATAATTATTATCAATCAATTTATTATATTTTCCAAAATTTAAAATTTATGTAGTAAAATAAGTTAAGTATTCCATCTTACATTGTGCAAGAGGATGCAGAAAATGTCTTCACCCGTCACAATAGATGAACCGTAGGTACTACGTGTTATGAAATCGATGCCACTCGAAATTGAAGAGGGTTGAATTTTTACAGGGTGTTACCTGCATTTCTTTGACTGAATTTAATTAAATTTTCAAACCCAATATAATTATTAATTAATAAAATTCCATTCAACTTAAAATTGTAACATGTAGTTCTTTTCGCACAAAAAAATATTTTTTCATTAAATAAATTATAAAACATTTCTACTTTACTAATAAAATTGTAACCATTGTTCGGGTTTAGTATTGCTCTTTGTATTGTTACTATTTTCTGTAATTTTCTTTTTGTATATTATTATAATTTGTAATGTACATTTTTTTTGTATTTTTTATCTGTTTTTTTTCTTTTTTGTATTGGTTAGGTGGAAGATCAATTTTAGCTGATACTCGCCATTAAGATTACCCCAATAAAGTTATATTATTATTATTATTATTAATTAAATAAAGGTCTCAGTTCTTGTCATATATCTGTTTTCTTATATCAACGTCGAATTTTGTTGGTAGATACCTTATAAAATCTAGACAATTAAAAAAATTATACTATTATTAATTTTTTTTAATGAAATGGATCTTTTTTTTCAACTTTAACTTAATTACAAAGTCATTTCTGTTCCATATTTCATGGCACATTTTATGGGGTTAATATTTAATTATTATAGCATTATATTTATTTATGATTATGGCATGTGCTACTGTAATGGGATTAGGATTAAAACATTATTATTATTAATAGTTTCCAATGGAATAAAAATGTTCACAACAGATAAGTTATTAATCATCATAGACACGACATCTATAAGAAAATCTAGCTTGCTACTAAGGTTTCATGACCAATTCGAATACTAGTCAATATAAAGGGATATAAATACCTGATGTTCAATTTCTACATGATATAAACAAGTGCAATTATATAATGCGAAAACATCGATATATCAAATGTCTCGTATATTGCAAACTGTCATGTTGTAAACTGGCATATTTTGTCTGTGACGTAAATAAATAAAAATTTAGCAATTTAGATGATCTCACAGCTAAATATTAAATTAAAATACTAACATAAGTATCATACACCGAATTATCTGGAGTTTATTAAGTAGTGCAGATTATAAATCATTTAAGCTGTCATTGTAAGATCTTTATACTTGGTGTATGTGCGTATGCTTTTGGTACACCGTACACACCTTTGGAAAGTTCTCAACAGGGCAACACTGATAAATAAATTGATTTGATACGATTCGAAAGTCGCAGCAGAAATTGCGTAGTGAAACTACTAAACAACTATAACACTGCGTTGAAGAATTGGCTAATATATATTAATTGATAACAACTTCTCCAAATATGTCCCATGAGAAGGGATGTTCCGATTCTATTGATACGATATTAGTATCAATAATTGTCTTTCCATACCGTTATTATAGTGTCAATACCAAACTAATATTAGCAGTTTTTTTAATAATTTTTTTTGAGCACAAAACTACCTTTTTATTACTTCAGAACAAAAGGCTTTTTAAACAGTTTTTTCTTGAGGCTTGCAATAAGGAAGAGTGGAGAATTTAATTTAAGTTCATTGTAAAAGAATAATAGACAATATGAGAATGTTTTATAAAAAAAAATTCATTGCTTCCTACATTTTTCTTTCAATGTTTAAAAGTATGGACACTTTTTATTCGATCCGATACTGGTATTGTTATTTTTGTACCCAAGAATCGATATCAACTCAATATCGCATATTTCTACCGATGAGGTATTTATATTTGTATAACATACTCGAACTAGACGAATTTATCATACCGTTTGACAATAAAGTCACCTGATAATCCCCATGAGAAGGAAAGTTACGATTTTACTGATACTAATATCGGTACTTTTCTTTCGGTACCGGTATTTTAGTGTCGATACTAAACTAATATTAGTACAATTAATTCAGTATCAGAATATTTTAATTATTTAATCAAATATTAATGTTTCTTTTTGACTAAACTTTTTTGAACACAAAACTACCTTTTTATTACTTCTGAGCAAAAGGCTTATTAAACAGTTTTTTTTTTTTGAGGCCTATAATAAAGAATGGATAATTTAATTTAATTTTATTGTAAAAGAATAATAGACAATATGAGAATATTTTATAAAAAAAAAATTCCATTGCTTCCTACATTTTTCTTTCGATATTTAAAAGTATGGATACTGTTCTTTCGATATGATACTGGTATAATTGTTACTTCAAATCAAATATCCAGTCGAATAAAACCAATCCTTTACTTTTATGTTACAAAATCTTGATATAAATAAAATACGCATTATAATTTTGCTAATCATTTTTTTAATTACTTTTAGCATAGCCCTTTTAAGATCCTGCCTGCCAAATAGGAAAGGTACTTAGACTAGGATTGAACTAACACTAGACCAGACGGACACCTGGCCGCGGTCGTTCCTATTCTCTCTTTTTAATACCTGTTGTATTGGTATTTTTTGGACGAGGCAAATATCACCGACTGAGGGGATTGGAACTACCTGAGATTCTCCAGAGAACTTGTCACAACAGCAGCTAATCCTTAGCTTCAGGATAATTTTAAATATTAAATATTTTAAGTTAAATAATGTTTGTAACATTATTGTTAATTGAATTCTAATTTACAATCGAATTCTAAATTGTCATTACTTTATTAATATCTATTTCAATACGTTTTATATTTTAATTGGTTCAATTTTTATTTTATAACTATTATAAAATTGCGTGATAATCATAGAAAATTATTTAATATGGTTCAGTAAATGTAGGTAAGTACATAATTTTTCATATTGAGGTAAATTATATAATTAAATAACAAGTGTGATAGAGCTAAGATACTTGCTAATTTTTCTACAAATGTTGTAATCATATTAGCATATTGAAATAATGATGAATTAAAACAATCATTGCGTAATAGTAATATACTAGCGAATTCTCGGCTACGCCGAGCATTCCCTAGAGCTCCGCTGTCAGTGCAAAAAACAAATGCCGATCGACATAAAACAATTATTTCATATTTGAACGTCAGGCCTCATCGAGACCTTTCATTAGATTGCAAACACGATATACTTCTATTATTTTTTTTGCAAAAAACAAGAGCCGGTCGACATAAAACATTTTTGTCATTTATGTACCCCAATTCTCACCGAGACCTTTCATTTGATACCATACACGACATACTTCTATCAACTTTCTGCATAAAACAAAAGTCGATCGACATGAAACATTTTTATCATATTTACACGCTAACCCACGCCGAGACTTTTCATTTGATACCAAACACTATATACTTGTGACAACCTTTTGCAAAAAACAAAAGCCTATCGATATGGAACATTTTTGTCAATTCTGCACGCTATCCCTCTACAAGACGTTTCATTTGAGACCAAACTCGACATACTTTTAAGAACTTTTTGCAGAAAACAAAAGCTGATCGAAAAGGAACATTTATGTCAATTCTGCACGCTAACCCTAAATGAGACCTTTCATTTGAGACCAAACTCGACATATTTTTGAGAATTTTTTGCATAAAACAAAAGCAGATCGACCTAGATCATTTTTGTCAATTCTCTACGCGAGCCCTCGCCAAGACCTTTCATTCGATACCAAACACGACATATTTCTGACAACTTTTTGCAAAAAACAAAAGCCGATCGACATGGAATATTTTTGTCAATTTTGCACGCTATCCCTCAACAAGACGTTTCATTTGAGACCAAACTCGACATACTTTTAAGAACTTTTTGCATAAAACAAAAGCCGATCTGAATGGAACATTTTTGTCAATTCTGCACGCTATCCCTCTACAAGACGTTTCATTTGAGACCAAACTCGACATACTTTTAAGAACTTTTGCAGAAAACAAAAGCTGATCGAAAAGGAACATTTCTGTCAATTCTGCACGCTAACCCTAAATGAGACCTTTCATTTGAGACTAAACTCGACATACTTTTGAGATTTTTTTGCATAAAACAAAAGCAGATCTACCTAGATCATTTTTGTCAATTCTCTACGCGAGCCCTCGCCAAGACCTTTCATTCGATACCAAACACGACATATTTCTAACAACTTTTTGCAAAAAACAAAAGCCGATCGACATGGAATATTTTTGTCAATTCTGCACGCTATCCCTCAACAAGACGTTTCATTTGAGACCAAACTCGACATACTTTTAAGAACTTTTTGCAAAAAACAAAAGCCGATCGACATAGATCATTTTTGTCAAATTTGTACGCGAGCCCTCGCCGAGACCTTTCATTAGATACCAAACACGACATATGTCTATTAACTTTTTGCATAAAACAAAAGCCGATCAACATGGAAAATTTTCTTTTTTGTACACCAGCCCTCACCGAGACTTTTCATTCAATACAAAACACAACATATTTCAGATAACATTTTGCAAAAAACTAATTCTAATCGACGTAGAACATTTTTGGCATTCGTGCACACCAATCCACATTGTGTCGTTTCATTAAAATCCAAGGACGACCTACTTGTAACAACTTTTTGCGCAAATCAAATGCAGATCGATGTGACATATTTTCTTTGTCATTTCAAAACCGGCCCTTATGGTTTTTATTCTTTTGATATCAAACATAGCAAAGTATACAATTTATTTTATTTACGAATATTTTATTTTTATTTAGTTACCTACTTCATAATTTGGCAACACTGTTTGTGTTAAAAAGTAGTAGTTAATTCTTAAATTTATAAATTAATATTGTCAATCCTAATACAACTGCCACCGTCTTCAGTGAAGTTAATTTAGGAATATTCGATTTTAATTTAGTTACTTCATCACACATTTGGCAACATCGACTTTTGACATTGGAAACGTCAAAATTTATATTAATTAAATACGTTATGTTTTAAACTTAAATTAATTGTAACACCTTTGCTCAAGACTATTATACATGATACTGTATTTACTTCTTTAATATCAATGTTCTATAAAAAGTTATAATCGTTTAAAGTTCATAGACAGATTGTCAAAAGTGACAGATAACAGCGTGACTCTCCTTAAATTTAGACATGGCTACTAGGATCCATTGTTTCAAGTTATTAGTTTTGCACAGTTTTTATTTTTTTACACAAAAACCACTCACAGTAAAAATATGAGACCCCCAAAAGGCACAACTACACATTATTCCCTGCAATCTAAAAAAAAATTTACAACAATCCCTTTCATGGTTAAGGTAGTTAGGCTGTCCACAAAATTTGGCGATCGTCGTGATGAAAATAAATAAACATCACCGGCACATGCCTTTTAGTATATAGGACTAGCGAATTCTCGGCTACGCCGAGCATTCCCTAGAGCTCCGCTGTCAGTGCAAAAAACAAATGCCGATCGACATGAAACAATTATTTCATATTTGCACGTCAGGCCTCACCGAGACCTTTCATTAGATTGCAAACACGATATACTTGTAATAATTTTTTGCAAAAAACAAAAGCCGGTCGACATGAAACATTTTTGTCATTTATGTACCCGAAATCTCACCGAGACCTTTCATTTGATACCATACACGACATGCTTCTGACAACTTCCTGCATTAAACAAAAGTCGATCGACATGAAACATTTTTATCATATCTACACGCTAGCCCACACCCAGACTTTTCATTTGATACCAAACACTATATACTTGTGACAACCTTTTGCAAAAAACAAAAGCCGATCGACATTGACCATTTTCGTTAATTCTGCACACCAGCCTTCATTGTAACCTTTTATTTGATACCAAACACCACACACTTCTGGCAACTTTTTTCAAAAAACAAAAACCGATCGACATAGCACATTTTTTGTCAATTCTGCACGCTAGCCCTCTCCGAGACCTTTCATTTGATACCAAACACGACATACTTCTGACAACTTTTTGCATAAAACAAAAGCCGATCGACATGGAACATTTTTATCAATTCTGCACGCTAGCCCTCAACGAGACTTTTCATTTGATACCAAATACCACACACTTCTAACAACTTTTTGCAAAAAACAAAAACTGATCGACATAGCACATTTTTGTCAATTCTGCACGCTAGTTCTCAACAAGACGTTTCATTTGAGACCAAACTCGACATACTTTTGAGAAATTTTTGCAGAAAACAAAAGCCGATCGGAATGGAACATTTCTGTCAATTCTGCACGCTAGCCCTCAACGAGACCTTTTATTCGATACCAAACATGACATATTTCTAACAACTTGTTACATAAAACAAACGCCGATCGACATAGATCATTTTTGTCAATTCTCTACGCGAGCCCTTATCGAGCCCTTTCATTTGAGACCAAACACAACATACTTCTGATATCTTTTTGCATAAAACAAAAGTCAATCGACATAAAATATTTTTGAAATTTCTACAGGCTAGCCCACACCGAGAACTTTCATTTAATACCAAACACTATACACTTCTGAAAACTTTTTGTAAAAAGAAAAGCAGATCGTAATGGATTATTTTTGTCAATTCTGCATGCTAGCCCTCAACGAGACCTTTCTTTTGACACTATACTTGACATATTTCTGAGATTTTTTCGCAAAAAACAAAAGCCGATCAAGATTGAGCAATTTTGTTAATTTTTCACGCAAACCCTCACCGAGACCTTTATTTTGATACTAACCACCACATACTTCTGACAACTATTGACGAAAAACAAAAGCCGATTGGCATGGAACATTTTTGTCAATTCTGCACGCTAGCCCTCAACGAAACCTTTCATTTGAGATCAAACACCACACACTGACACCTTTTTGCAAAAAACAAAAGGCGATTGACATGGCACATTTTTGTCAACTCTGCACGCTAGCCCTCAACGAGACCTTTGTTTTGAGACCAAACTCGACATACCTTTGAGAACTTTTTGCAGACAACAAAAGCCGATCGGAATGGAACATTTTTGTCAATTCTGCTCGCTAGCCCTCAACGAGACCTTTCATTTGAAATCAAACTCGACGTACCTTTGAGAAAGTTTTGCAAAAAACAAAAGCCGATCAACATTGATCATTTTTGTTAATTCTAAACGCCAGCCCTTATCGAGCCCTTTCATTTGATACTAAACACCACATACTTCTCACAACTTTTTCCAAACAACATTTTTCTGACAACATTTTGCAAAAAACAAATTCTAATTTACGTAGAACATTTTTGTCATTCGTGCACACCCGTCCACATTGTGTAGTTTCCTTAAAACCCAAAGACAACCTACTTCTAACAACTTTTTCCGAAAAACAAATGCAGATCGACATGACACATTTTTTTTTGTCATTTCAAAACCGGCCATTATGGTTTTTTTCTTTTGATATCAAACACAGCAAAGTGTTCCATATAATTAGGTACATTTGATTTTTATTTAGTTACTTCATAATTTGGCAACACTGTTTGTATTAAAAAATAGTAGTTAATTTTTAAATTTATTAATTAATATTGTCAATCCTAATACAACTGCCTCCGTCTTCAGTGAAGTTAGTTTAGGAATATGCGGTTTTAATTTATTTACTTCATTACACATTTGGCAACATTGACTTTTGACATTGGAAACGTCAAAATTTATATTAATTAAATACGTTATGTTTTAAACTTAAATTATTTGTAACACCTTTGCTCGAGACTATTATACATGATACTGTATTTACTTCTTTAATATCAATGTTCCATAAAAAGTTATAATCGTTTAAAGTTCATAGACAGATTGTCAAAAGTGACAGATGACCTCGTGACTCTTTTTAAATTTAGACATGGCTACTAGGATCCATTGTTTCAAGTTATTAATTTTGCACAGTTTTTATTTTTTTACACAAGAACCACTCACAGTTAAAATATGAGACCCCCAAAAGGCACAACTACACATTATTCCCTGCAATCTAAAAAAAAAATTACAACAATCCCTTTCATGGTTCAGGTAGTTAGGCTGTCCACAAAATTTGGCGATCGTCGTGATGAAAATAAATAAACATCACGACACATGCCTTTTAGT
Source organism: Stenolophus ochropezus (assembly GCA_035578165.1). NCBI lineage: Eukaryota > Metazoa > Arthropoda > Insecta > Coleoptera > Carabidae > Stenolophus > Stenolophus ochropezus. The sequence goes on from JAQOWZ010000014.1 coordinate 1,831,855, forward strand.
ATATAGGATAGTAATTTAGAAAATAAAATAATAATTATTTCAGTAAATTCAGTTATTACATGTTAATATACAATTTAATAATACTTATTAAAAATTAATTAACTTTATTAAAAAAGACAGTTCTATTTAAATGTTTATGATATGTGTAAATTTATATTATGTACATATAAATTTTGTTAATTACTTATTAACTATTTTTTCTTATGCTTTCCTTCTGTATATAAATTATATATATTATATAAAAGTTGATTCGATTACTGGCTGTAAATAAACAACATGAACCATGGAAATACAAGTATAATTTTAATAGTTAGTACCTTGGGAATTTCAGGTCTAGTTCTTCCTAGAAATGTTGATGCATAGGAAGGAAAAAGTTAGCACTTATAGAGTATAATATGTGCTTTGTTTTGTTTTCAAACTTCATTGTTTACTCAGGTGTCCCTCAAGGATTTGTTCTAGGCCCTTTATTATTCATTTTGTAAAAGATATTTTTCACATTGCACTGTATGTGAGATATATATATATATATATATATATATATATATATATATATATAGTATATAATGTATTCATGAAATCATTGAAAATATAGTTTTGTGACGTGTAGTCAAATAATTTTTATTTTCTATATTCCATGGAAAAATATTTAAGTTAATTACAAACATTTTAATGTGACTGACGATAAGTATTTCTGCTTCGGGTAATATGAAATAACGAGCACAATTAACATGTTCGAATTTTCAGCATATATTGATGGTAGACGATATATATACATTGATTTATTAACATAAAAAATAACGCCTACTACATATATGGATAATCTATAACTTTAATACGCACCTATTTACATAGAGTTGTATATGTATAATAGTTGATCAATGTTGCAATATAATTGCGCTGTTATTTTTAACTTCTAACTAAGTAAAATTAATGAAAATATATTTCATATTTAATTATATGTATTGAAAATACTTATATGATTTAATCTAATCTTTAAAAAATGTCAAAAATCAAAATTTATTTAAAGTCTACAAGCGTACAAAAAGGTGAAATAATGTGTCGTTTATAGGTAGTTAGACATATTACAAAATTCATATCATGAACACAAATTGGACGTTATGGGATGGCGCCAAGAATACCAAATAGGCGAAAAAGATGAATGTCGTTGTCTAATGATTACAGCCATTTAAATGCACGAAACAAATTTATTAAGCCACGTGACAAAAATTGTTATTGTTTCTTACCACTTATAAATATGTATTATAGATTGTGGATTTATGTAAAAGGATACTAAAATCCTTAACAAATAAGTAATGCATACTACAAACTAAATATATGTAAAGGTAAATATTGTATGGTAATTTATATTTATACATGGAAAATCATATTTTCGTACTTTGCTGCTTCCCTAATTATTTTAGGTAAAAAAAATGCAGTTATAAAGCATAAAATTCTGCATCTGTATCAATAAGCAAAATTAATTTTACATGCCTTGTAAGCTCAGAAATTAGGTATGAAAATGACGTAAACCACCCCTAAAATGGCAGTAGCCATGAAATTGGGCCAAAAATAACAAATATTTTAACGTCTGTGAAGTTAGTTGCGTTAGTTTATTTTTATTATTATTTGTAATCACTGTTTTGTCAAGTTACGTACGCTAAAAAAATGTTTGTTTATTTTTTAAATTCAAAATTAATTTATGGAAAATAGTAAATTTTTTGTAACCATAATTTCCTGCCCTATAATTATATTAGTATATAATTTTAATTTTTCTTTGCAAGTATACTTTGTATTGGTAATTGTAAATGATAAATTCATAGAAAATAAGAAAATCTTTAAAGTGACGCGTTAATAAATATTTATGGCAAAATAAACACATTTAATTATTGTTTTCAATAAAACATATGAAAATTATATAATCATCGCTTTTCAGCAATTGCTATATTCGACATATGCGTTCTGTAAAAAATGTGCATATACTAGTGAATGTAAATAAATATACATACATTTACGTATATACAACTTGAGTAAAAGTACAAATGGTAATTAATATTCATAAAAGCATAATTGTTGACTTCTATTTATAAAATATGACAGTTAATACTACCGATACTAATACATGACATATGTAATTTGGAAAATTATTGACAATTTCTTTTTATCTCTTTCTCAATTTAAAGTTATAAGTGCATTTTTTATATTTAATTAAGTCAAATCGCATTATTACTCATAAATACAAATTTATATAAATCAGCAACCACATTTCTAATTAGTACACTAAAATTATTAATTATTAAAACTAAACAAAATATAGTTATTGTTCAATTTTTATTCGTAGGTTATAAACAATATAACATAAAGTTTAATTTAGGTACATCCCAAAATGGATAATAAACTATAGAACGATATATTTTTAAAATTTATGTAAGTTTAATTTCGTGGTAATATATTTTAAAATGTTGATATTTTAATCATAATTTCAACGCAAATAACCATAATATTTATGTTGATAAAAATATATTGTATCGTCAAAATACATGTGAATATACAAATTTTAGTAAATCATAAATAATGATTTTTGATATCTACTACTAATGTTCACTGTTAATATTTTGGTTTACACTTTTATTAGAGAGTACCAGACATTATCTTACTGGAACTGAATGCTGATATAGAAAGTGTACAACATAGTAATCAAAATATAAAGTTACTTGTGAATGTAATACAATATTTGATAAATTTTTATAATCAAAAGTATCTCACGTCAAGTAATAGTATATTTATTTTTAAATTCTCAGAGCTAAATACAGATCTTCTTAATGAATTTGCTTCTCTTAATTGCATATGTTTTATGTTATAATATTTACACAAGTTTCCAGAGATAGAAGTAAAACTAGTTTTCCCTTTTCCATGTCAATATTTTTACTGCGATCATTAAAAATATAACCACATGTAGTAAATAATATTTATAATATTGTTTACATCTGTGAAACCAACATCAACCTGTGAAAATATATTTTAAATTATTTTTTTAATAATGCGACTGTACAATGTACTTTATGATATATGGTTTTTTCGGATTAGCTGTATTTTTAAAATGTCAGCCTTCCCAGAAAATTTAACAATATTTATTGGCATTTTTATGGGCAAAAAATACCCATGTGCTTGCGGTACTAGAAGGCACAGGAAGTACTTAGTTTCGGTGCTTCTAGGTAGAGAGAAATTTGAAAAAAATAGCAGAACTTTTAAAAGTTCCCACAATGGAAAAGAATATTATTCGTTTTAAACATTTTCCTGTTGTTTATGTGATAAATAATATTATAATCATAATCTCATTCGGTACATATAATATTTAAAAAAAATACTAATATTAGTGAACTATAGAATATCATTTATTTTTGTATCAAAATACAATTTAATAATTTAGCAGAGATTGTTGTTGCCTAACAATACTCCAATTTTTTTATATTCAGAAATAAATTTACAAAATAATTTTAAAAGGTAATTTATTTTTAAATTTAAAGAAAATTTTAAATAAAAAAATTCTATAATTTTATTGTTAAAGAAAAAATATAATTACAATATAAATTAACATGCCCAATAATTTTAAATATTTAAAAAAAAATTAATAAATTGAAATAAGAATTGAGCTTGGATTCGTTGTTAATTTTGTGTTTTTGTTCCTACATTTGAATCAAGTTTTCTTTCATATCTTCAAATGAGAACAATTATTTAAGTACAAAACATTAGTATATAAAACATGTAGCATATTATAATCCTTTTAATAGATTAGTTTATTCAACTTCTCTAGCAAACGTCAGGCATTTATACGATAGTTGTATTTGTAAGTATGAAAATTAATAGCAAGGTGTGGTATACGTCGACAAGATAACAGATAAAAATGCATTTGCAGTTTGTAGTGGGTATGAGATAATACAATCTAAACTAGACTGACTACGAAACGCAAAAAACTAACGCATTACATTTATACATATTCCTAAAAAGAATACTTTCAAAGTTAAATAATATATCATTAACATTTTCACGCCTAGTAATAAAATATTTTATTACTCTATAAAGTACATTTTATTGGTAACAATTAAATGAACAAATTTTGCACCTTTTTATTTACATTTTACAAATTCGCAAAAACTAAAATTAACGGTATGCATTATTTAAAAAACTGTCTAACATAATCATTGTTTGTTTACAAACTATATAATGTTCTTTAAATTTGTCGGTTTAATTACTGTTAATAATGCAATCATTCAATAAAAAATATGTTATACTAAGAAAAAGAAAATAGATGCATTTATTATGAAACTTATAAGTTTAACTTAGAATTTTCTGTAGATTTCGGTTAAAATGAAAATACACGGATATAGTGAGAAACATTTGGGCCGGTCAGGACAAGTTTTTGCCTAAAGTAGCCAGTCTTCTGTCCCAAGGTTAAAGTTATGTATCAAACCACCTGTCAAAATTTATGTACAGAACAGCCCCAAGAAAATTTCCAAGACTTAGGAAAATTTAATAAAATGATTTATGCTATAAAAATTTTAATGTTAACAAAAAATTAAAAAAATATGTATAAGCAATAAAACAACACAATTTTTTTTCTAGAAATGTCCCTATTTCTAGTTTGTCTTTAAACCAGCAAAAATTATTATAAATTTTACATCATTATTATTATTTGTTCTTGCAAATTATCTCAAAATCTGCATATTCAAATATTTGAATTATAATTTATAATATACATCAAAACGCAAAACATATATATACACGTTTAACATAAATTTGAAAATATATGTCTTAGAGAAAAATACAAGAATATAAAATAATTTTAAATTAAATTTTACCTAATAAAATATTAACTTTAAGCCGGCCAAGGAAATAAATGAAAATATAAATATTACAATTTAGTAATAAATAATTATTATTATTTTATGCCATTGTTTTAAATTTTTAGTTTGTGAAAAAGAAAATTATAAAATTTATTTGATATTAACGATATCAAAACAAAAATCAACAGCAAATTTTATATTTTCTATTCTATTTCCAATATTTAATTATTAAACATGTATTATACGCATATTTGTACTGCAGTTATAGGAAATATTTTCTACAAGTTACAGAAAGTTTAAATTCACATTTTTCGAGTACTACAATAATTTAAAAAAATGAGAATATATATTTTAATGTAAAAATTAATTTTAAATAGTTTTATTTTCTTGTGATTAATATCATTTATGATTAAAAACTTAGTTTCTGTGTTTTAAATTTTGGGTAAGATTAAAACCCTGATCACAATTGAGCTTTATAATTTAATTATTGGGAAGTCTATTGTAAGATAGATTCTAAAGAAAATATTTAACTGTAAAACGGATTAAGATCAATAAAAACTCAACAATTGGATTTGGTTCAAAATTTTAACACGGAAAATTATACCTGGAAAAATGGGACAAAATGTACCATAGCCGTCGCCAACCAGATACAGTGAGACAGCAGTTTCTAAGAAAATTCTTTCATCATGTCATTACTTTTACGACATTTATTATTTTTGACCACATGAAGGTCTAGGATCTATAATCCTTACGCTTTGTTTTGTATTTGTAATATTTGCAAATATAATAATAATTGCATCGCATTATATTTATTTTTAAAGCAATATAATTATAATGATTGTAAGTTCGAACGGCCCTTTAATTTTCGTTCGACTATATTTTCGTAGAAATATTTAAAATGTCATTGTCACTGCCAATGTTAGAACAATTTATTTATATTTCTTCAAACAATTTTGCAATTGTTTTGAGGTAAAATACGAATGTTTTTTAATTAAAATAATAATGCGGTATTGTAACTACATTTGCAAATTTACTAACCTTTGACATTCGAGTTTATGTAAAATTCAACATTAGGTATGTTCATAAAGTATCGTGGGAGTGTTCACAGCCTAGACAAGGTCACTAACAAGTACTAAGTACTTATTTTATACCGTGCAGATGATTATTATTAATTTTTAGAAGATTAATACATATTTTGATGAAGTTAGTACGACTTTTTTGAGTTGGAGAAAAATATTTGGGAAAAACACCAATTAAAATTATGATTAACGATGACTTTTTGGTACATTTGTAATTTGTTCAAAATTTTGGAACATGCATATTTTTGTTTATCCATTTTAACAATATAATTGTGATTAATAAAATTATGAAATGTCCAAACTTTTTTTTTGTCCAAAATATATGAACACCACATGCGATTCCAAAGAACTATAATAATATCGCACGAGGTGTACGAACTATAGTGATCCCTGTAATTAAAGGAAACAATGGTTTTCCAGTATTCTGTTAGGGAAACAACATTAAGGGCCGAATGAATAATATCCCTTGCACAGGTATTGGGTTATCCCGCTGTGAGTCAAGGGTTGTCCATGCGATAAGCAACGGTCGCTCAGTTTTCCAAAATCCAAACACTACACCGAAAGTTTCGTTATTCATTCTTAAGGGTATAAGTAAAACATGCGAAACGGAAACTTACAGTGAATATAAAAATGGAGAAAAGTCACTGAAATACACACTGTAGCTGTATCACTATCACACTTGATCCACAACCTGTAATCACTAGTCTGGTATCACTGAGTATTATGTCACTTAGTCCATATTACTAGTAATGTACATGCTGATATGATCGTAACGCAGTGTGTTGTCACGGATGCGTTACCTACAAGAACCAACGAGCACTGAAGCCGGGGTCGGGGAACAAGTCTGTGCCAACGCTGGCCACCTCGAGCGTCGACTGGACCGCCCATTTCACCAACACAGGCGCGCGCACTCACACAAACACCGGCCAGGTAGATCTACAGGTACAGGTAGTCTATAAGTACAGCTACTGTGTAATTTCAAGTCGCACCCTTCTAACTGCAAGCGAATCTTTACAAGCAACAACCTATCTATTCATTTGCTCGTTCTAATAAACTATTACTACATCATTCATAACTTAACTTCAACTTTGCAGATAAATTAATTTTTATTAATAATAAAACAAATCAGATCGCTAAAATCACAGATATTGTTAATGTTCTATTTATATTGTAAAAAGGTTTTTATCAAACAACACCTAGAAAGACCTATTCATTTACTCATTCTAATAAACAAACCATTATTACAATCATTCACAACTTTACTTCAACTTCATTATTACACATAAATTTATTTTACTTTTTCGCCAATATCACAGATATTGTTAATGATCTATTTGTACTGTTGAAGGTGTTTATCAAACGTCACCTAAAAAGACCTATCCATTTACTCAATTTAATAAACCATTTCTACAATCATTCACAACTTTACTTCAACTTCATTATTACACATAATTTTTTCTTAATAAATAAAACAAATCAGATCGTCAATATCACAGATATTGTTAATGTTAATGAAATGTAGAAGGTGTTTATCAAACGATACCTAGAAATACCTATTCATTTTCCTCATTCTGATAAACAATTCTACAATCATTAACAACTTTACTTTAATTTCATTATTGCACATCAATTTTTCTTTATAAATAAAACAAATCCTATTGCCAATAGCACAAATATTGTTAATGTTAATGTACTATAGAAGGTGTTTATCAAACGTCACCTAGAAAGACCTATTCATTTACTCATTTTAATAAACCATTTCTACAATCATTCACAACTTTACTTCAACTTCATTATTACACATATTTTTTCTTAATAAATAAAACAAATGAGATCACCAATATCACAAATATTGTTAATGTTAATGTACTGTAGAAGGTGTTTATCAAACGATACCTAGAAATACCTATTCATTTTCCTCATTCTGATAAACAATTCTACAATCATTAACAACTTTACTTTAATTTCATTATTGCACATCAATTTTTCTTTATAAATAAAACAAATCCTATTGCCAATAGCACAAATATTGTTAATGTTAATGTACTATAGAAGGTGTTTATCAAACGTCACCTAGAAAGACCTATTCATTTACTCATTTTAATAAACCATTTCTACAATCATTCACAACTTTACTTCAACTTCATTATTACACATATTTTTTCTTAATAAATAAAACAAATGAGATCACCAATATCACAAATATTGTTAATGTTAATGTACTGTAGAAGGTGTTTATCAAACGACACCTAGAAAGACCTATTCATTTACACATTTAATAAACCATGCTATAAGTACAATCATTGTGATGGGACACTGGAATATTCTTGGAAATGTTCCACGAATAGGGAATTTATAAGGAAATATTCCGTTACCTTGAATAAATTCCCGAAAAAATAATAATAACGTCGTGTATTACCATAAATAATGTCTCTAAGATGTTGGTGCCTACATTATGTACCAAATGTCTATACGAAACAAAACAGGGTTTAATTAAAAAGAGGAATTTAAGAATAAAAAAAGGTTAATTTCTAAAAAAGAGTAGATATCTTCCGTTGGAAGTGTCTAGTAATGTATTGAAAACTTCCTTAATTTTCTCTAAACGCGAATATTTCTGAGGAATATTCTCCAAAAATAAATTTACAACATTAGTTAATTATTACAGATAAGTTTATTTTTCTAAATATCACAGATATTGTAATTATATACTTGAACCGTAAAGGTGTTTGATAAACACGTAGAATGACCTACTCATTTTCTCAATCTAATAAACCATGCTATTACCGTAATCATTTACATCATTTTGTTAGTTGAACTTCATTATTGCAGGTAAGTTTCATTTTCTACATAAATAAATATATTTACTTTATATCAGATATAGTTAATGATACATCTATACTGCAGGTGTTTATCACACTTCAACTAGATAATATTGCAAAGACCTATTCATTTTCTCATTTTAATAAACCAGCTATTACTAACAACATTTTCTTAGTTGAACTTCAATATTGCAGGTAAGTTTCATTTTCTAAGTTAATAAATAAATCTACTTTATAATTGTACTATACAATTAGACGTCACCTAACAGACACACAATCTGTCGTGGAAAGTGTATCATAGTGGTCATTTTTATAAGATAATATTGTAAAGACCTATTCATTTCCTCATTCTAATAAACCATGCTATTGTACTAATCATTTATTTTCTTAGATAAGTTGATCGTCATTATTATAGATCATTCCACTACTGGATAAAGTTAATGATTTGTACTACGGAAGACGTTTATTAAACGTCATCCCCTAGATACTCTGTTGTAGACAATATATCAACAACAACCATTTGCAGTATTTTAGTCTTTTGCAAATAAATATATCTCTGATGGTTTTTACCCATAGATACCGGTAATACATTTGGTCTATTTATAATGTAGAGGAGTTTTCGTAAATGGTAATTCTCAGTCTCTAGGTGGTGTGCAGTGTATACAGCAGGGTCCATTTTTATGTAAGAAATGGTAAAGAATTTGAGTCGGTCAGACTCGAGTTCTGAGAATCACAGCCGGTCATTCTACCCACTAGAGCACGGACCTCATAAATCATTTTGCTCTCAAATTCTGTTCCTGAATACTGTCCTGATTACAGGAAATTATAAAATTATTTCATACTCATGGCATGGCTAACAACTTGAATAATGAATAAGTAATAAATATATAATACCTCTTTAATTTGCATCTTTTGATTATTACAGCACATTGTATAGAGAGAGCTTTGCAAAACAATGAATGGAGTAAAAACAAAGATGGTAGGTTGTAACCAAAGACGACAAAGAGCGGTCAAACTGATCAGTGAATCCTGCTATGCTGTAGTGGACATGGTTTTACGTTACACGCTCACCTCATATTCCATATGCTTGTGGAACAACTCTACTTTATCTACAGTTTTCAACAAGGGTTTTCTCTTTACTATTTATTTGAATAAAACTTCGACATCAAACTTTTACCCAAAGGGTTAGTCGGATCAAATCAGACCACCAGACGAATTAGTGGATCACTTTTACCCAAAGAGTTAGTCGGATCAAATCAGACCACGAGACGAATTAGTGGATCACTTGAACTAGTAAATGTGTAGAAGAGGAATGAAAAATAAGTTTTGCGGATTCAAAAAGTAAGTTAAATCTTAATCAAAATTGTTCTATCCTTTTGGACTTTCCGAAATGGTAAAGTTCGAAAGATAAATAAATGTGAATAAACAAAATGCAAATTTGTATGGATTTAGTAAGAGAGTGCAATACCTATTTGCTTAGTAATATTAGCTGTAATAAAATTCGAGAAGGCTGTTGACTTGGTGTCGAATTAACATAAGTTTGATAAATTCTATAGACACGTATAAAGAAATAAATGTAACATATCTAATTAGTTACACACTGTCTAGGAAGAAAAGAATTATAAGAAAGATACTATATAATGAAAAGAAAGGTTAAACTGTAAATAATCAGCAAACCTTATTTCATATGAGTATCCCAAGATTTCACTTGTCAGTTAAATGTCAAAACTGGAAATGCCATACAAGCGCGACCGTCAACTTAGCAACACACTTCATTTATGCCAGACGAATATCGGATCAGACCACGCCTTGCCATTAACGAACGATTCGATCGAAATCAAAACATTAATATCGATCAGTACCAAGGTAAAGACAAGGAAAGTCGAATGTTGCAATTAGCGAGTTGGAGTCTTTAGGATGCGTATCAGTATTTACCACAACCGGTAGTAGGAGTAAACTAGTCGTTAGTTTTGTCTCACTCTTGGAACTAGTTCCATATGGCCTTGTGAAGGTTATCGCGTGAAGCTATTATATGCTTAAGTGCTCGAACGCTAAACAATCAGTAAGTTGCTTCTGCTTCGCTTTATTGTATCGTGTACAAGTGCAATTTCTCCGACTATAAAACTACATTGCGGTACCACTTAAATATCTACTTTGTTCGTTTGTAAACAACTTTATATTGCTCATAATAACACCGGGGGGTTACCTTACCATACGATTCCAGATTCTTCTCGTCTCGAAAATCATATCGAGACGAGATCACAGCAGTTTCGTCCACAGTCTTCAAAACACATAAAAAATGTTTCAGTATTTATCATTAAAAAGGAAATATTATTCCACAAGTTATTATATGGTAAATATTAGTAGATATAGTTCTGTTGTATGCTATATGATTTTTTTTTCATATTTTTGTATTTTAATATTAATTTATTAATTAATTAATGAATTAATAAATTTTTCATGAAGTAGCGGCTGCATGACAAAAGTGCACCGTTCAAATTTTTAAACATTTCATAAGTACACAAAAAAAACGTAGCAAAAGCGCACCAGTAAAATTTAGGAATTTAAGGTGTAGACGTATGTGTGCATCTGATTAGATCAAAATACGAGTGAATTCGTTCTGCTCGCGGATAGTACTTTTTAAATAAATTCTAGCAGAGATATGCCTTCAAGTCTTCCTCTTTCATCCCGAATCTAACCTAACCTAACCTAATATAGTCTGGTCGAACATAATCTAACCTAACAAAAACTGACTTAACTTAACCTAATCTAACTTAACCTAACCTAACCTAACCTAACTTAACCTAATCTAACCTAACCAAACCTAAAGTAATCTAAACTAACCTAACTTAACCTAACCAAACCTAAAGTTAAAAAATAATTTTCAATTTATATTTTTATGATTTTTATTTCAAATATACACATAAATTTAGATTTATGAAGCCGACAATTTTGTCGAGACTGGAGAACGAGACAAGATCAAGTTAGACGAGACTATTTCGAGACCGGGACGAGACCAGCTAGAAGTCTAATAAGGGTGGTTACAAAGTTATTAACACTAGTAAATAATCACATATGTAAATGTCACAAGCTACAGCCCATAAATCAACATTTATATAAATTACGGTACTCATCACTGCTAAAATTAATCGACCAATCAAGCCATCGAGTTAAATGCGCTGGCTACCATACTTGAAATGCGAGCACATTAAAAAGATGCTCATATATGGCAAATACAGCTAGTTCTTGATCATATACAATTATCCAATCACAAAAACTGCTCATATTATTAGCAGTATACGCTCGTACTAACTTTATGCTAACCAAAATAATTGCTTATTTGTAAGCGTAACAGTAGCTAATAAAATTACAAACTACGTAAAAAATGCGCTTATAGTTTATGTTAGAAACGAATAGTGCGTTTATTGAATACTTAATATCTTTCATAACATGTTTTTGCTTCAGTTTAATCTCACTTCTTTACTTGAATTTTTAGTGATATAATTCACCATTTGGATTCAACAGTATTTAGTAATTTGATGTATCAACTGTTCAGTTTGCAGACATATGCAAGGTAACAAATAAAAGTTGGTATTTCTGCATTTAAAAAATGAAGTACAATTTTTTTTTCAGATTTTTTTTCAGATAATCTTAATAACGTAATTAATTACTTTAATTAAATTTTGTTATTTGAAATATCATTTTTAATGAACATATGTCAAGGAATTTTAACTACATATTTAATTTTATGACATGAAATATTTATCTTTTATCATTTTCATGAATATAAAAATATTCGATCTATGGTCAACCCTTTTTTGAACAATTTAAGTCTACCGAATTCTATATCTTGGAATTTTGGAACCGTTCACATCATCTATTAAATCAGTGACTTTGACTGTTTATGAAACCGTAAACGAAAACAGAAACCAATATTTTCTTTCTTCAAATATGGAAACCGAAAGCCGATACGAAAACTTAACCGAACCGAAAAAAATATCATTTCTAGAACCAGCATAAATATAAATGTTGTACAAATCTGCAAATATTATCCATAAATTTCATTTATTTTATAAAATTCTAGTGTAATTAATGTACTTAATAATTAACTAGTTATATTTTAAAGCGTAATTTTCATTTTTAGATCACAACTTTAAATTAAAGTAACTATACTTTTACTTAAAACAAGTTACAATTTTATCCGAAACCAAAATTTGTTTGTTTATTTTAACCGAAACGAAACCGAATATAATATTTTCAAATATTCGTTACCGATAGCCGAAACCTAATTTTTATTAAAGTAAAAAACCGTTAACCGTAACCGAACTCTAAAATTCTTCGATTCAAGTTCCTGCTCTTAAGTTGTGACCCAAGAAAATTAAATTAACAATCAACAACTATACGAAGGATAAACACATAATAATAAAAATATAATTTTGGTTATTAATTTCTATATTTGTTTCTGCGACTCAGTTGTGGGTCGCGATAAAACCGAACTATCAAATATTGAAATTACATGCAATGAAGTCTTGGTCTAGACAACGCACCCATTCTATAAGAAATAAAAATTTTGTTGAAAAAAAGTGTCTCTTACTGTTCGGTTCTTTGGCTATTATTTGTCCTTGATCTTCTAATTTTTTCAGAAGCAGGACCGGCTCAACATTCGCGTGATCGGGTGCGACCGATATATAAACCTCTACAAAAACTACTATTATGTAAAGAAAAAGATTTTTATTAATAAGTGCGTGGTTGGCCACACCTTTACTCTCACCTTAAGCCGACCCTGTTAAATGATTTTAAGTTTATAAAATTGGATTTCTCTCTGGACTCATTCATTTACATGGCTTAGTCGTTTAGGTCTGTCTTTATAAATTTCATTAGTTCTGTTTCGTAAAAATCAATTCGAAAATGTATCTTGTCCGTTAAAAGCTTTAGTCTTCGAACGATTTACATTAATTTTCATTAAGAAACTTATTCACAAATTATATAAAAAATGTAAGAGTTATATTATGAATTAATGTAGAAAGTAAAATTACAAATAAACAAATACATAATTATGCAGTACATAAGAAAGTACATTAAAAAGTATAAGTAACATTTGTTGTTTTTTTATTTAAGGGTTTTTATTAGAAATAATCTTAGAATCATTGTATATGTTAGGGAAAATAACTTATACTTTTTTAAAAGTCCATAATTATAGCATACCAGTACACTCAGTACAGTATCTTTAAGTAAAGGTTAATTGATACATAGCGTTCGACAAAAAAGTCACACAGGGTAATGTAATATGGAAATTATAAAACCAATTATATTTATTTAAGCATAAATACTTTTTCTCCTAACAGTATTTTCTTCCTTTTATTTTCTTCAGCTTCATTATTAACATTTATGCAATTAGAGCTTACAATTTTTTTTCATTTCAAATTATAAATCTTTATTGTATTTCAAAAAATCTAAAGTAAAATTTACAAAATTTAGAAACACTGAAATGGTGCGTAAGACGTTCGAAAATAAAATGAAAATAATACAGGATATAAAACTGGTTTTGACGACTGTTCTGAGTTTTAATGAATCTTGTCACCCTGTTGAGGAATTTTTATTTTTTAAATTCCATGACTCATTCTTAGTAAAAATTTAAAATAAAAAGCAATTATTTGATAAAATCCGTGTTTAGCAAATAGGAACAATAGAGTAGGCACCATGAATTATTATATTCATTATTCATAGCTCCTGAACAATTGCATCGTTGACCTTATATCTCGTATAATATTGTACCAATTGATTAACCTACAACCAGTTTGTTTCAGTTATGGTTGTAAGAAAATGACAAAAGCAAATAATATAAACCTACATGATATAAAACAGGTAAATTATCACCCGTTTCATGAACTAATAAGGTTAGGTTAAGTGAAGTTTCATATTATTGCTTCTGTCGTTTTTTTTAATTAAATATATATATATATATATATATATATATATATATATATATATATATATATATATAATAATTAATAATGATCAGAAAATCTATAAACACCAAATATTAATCAAGAAATATAATAAAAGTGAAACAAATCTAATATATATATATATATATATATATATATATATATATATATATATATATAAGATTTGTTTCACTTTTATTATATTTCTTGATTAATATTTGGTGTTTATAGATTTTCTGATCATTATTAATTTTCAATATTTTATACCGAGCAATAGTTGTTAAGTAATTCTCTGCCCAAAAAATAGAACGTTTTGAGGTATCCTATATAGTGTTTTACGATTGTCTTGTGTTTTTCTTGCAAGAGATGCAAGACAAGAACAAGACAAGAGCTACAAATTTCAAAGCACACAATTTAAATGCATTAAAGTTTCAGCAAATTAAAGATTATAATCACTTTAATATTACTTATACATGATGTACATTGACATCTAATAAGTATGGCCCGTATTACGAGCTCACTTTTAAAATAAAATCGCGATTTTAACGCTCACTTTTACATCAAAATCTTTTGTAAAAACGAACGTTAAAATCGCGATTTTATTATAAAAGCGAACTAGCTCACTTTTATAAAAATATTGGGATTTGAACTTTCAATTTTACATAAGATTATGATGTAAAAGTGAGCGTCAAAATCGCGATTTTATTATAAAAGTGAGCTCGTAATACGAGTCTATATTTTTAAAAGTCGAAGACTTGGAAACTCTCTATGAGGTATGAGGTATTTTAGAGTTAAACACAATTTTGACCTAAGGCTAAAAATCTTATTAAATTTGATCATGAGGATAGGATCAGTATATGATCACAATATTTGTAGTATGTAAACACCGGAGTGTTAGAAAGTACATTGTAAAGCAGGGTTAAGACTGTAGAATTTTGGGCAACAAAAGGCAGAATGTTGAGAGAATTTTTGAGTAAGCATCGACCTATATACCCCATGTACTTATACGCATTGACGGGGAAAGTGCCGCAACCTGCTTTAACGTTCCTTTTTAATGTCCAATCATTCAACGCCCATGTATTCAGAATGCCGCAAGCAAGTGCGAAAATATTCAGCCATCTGTCTACTACTAAAATATACGATAATAATAAAGAATGGTAAAAGTTCCAATTGGAAAGTGAAATTAGTGCATATAATCAGTTTATCCAATATACATGCAATTTCACCAAAAGGAAAACATCACAAGGTCAGGGATTACCTGCTAGAATTTGTCCCTTTGCAGAAGCGGCTACGCATCTGCATAGAACCAAATAAAACACAAATTTAAGAAAAAACTA
Source organism: Stenolophus ochropezus (assembly GCA_035578165.1). Lineage (NCBI taxonomy): Eukaryota > Metazoa > Arthropoda > Insecta > Coleoptera > Carabidae > Stenolophus > Stenolophus ochropezus. The sequence continues at coordinate 1,847,879 of JAQOWZ010000014.1, forward strand.
TTATCTCCACCATATCACTTAAATTTCTCAAATATTAAAATGAAGTAAATAAGATATAAATTCATTATTATTATTATATTTTACAAATTAAAAATATTGTTATTTATTTAGGAAAACAGTTCACATCTTGCTTATTATTTATTAGATTATAATTTTCTAAGTTTTTCTATGTATTAATTTTCAAAAAAAAACAAACTATTAAATAGTTATTTGTATATCAAGAGATTAAAGTATAATTTTTTATTACGCATATGGAATTTATTCTAAGAGGCGATAGCCGAGGAGAATAAACCATGTGAATAATAAAAAATCCTTTAGTCCTTAGATATATACTTATATTTGTTCCGAAATCGTTAAATTATTAATTAAAAACATAAATAAATAGTATGATGTGTTTGTAAAACGTCAGCTAACTATTGAGACGGGGATGGTTATGATAATAAACGTACTATCAAAGTATCAAATATTTCTTTATAATTTTCATTTATGTTTACACCTGCTTAAACGACGTCTGCATGAAATCAGATAAATTATTATCAAAGGTAAATAAATTCCCCAATAATATTATAGAATATGTTTGTTTTTTTTTTATGACGTTTTGATTTAGTCAAGAATTATTCATATGTTTACAAATTTGACATATATGCTGTTGTCAAATTTGACGTAAATAATTTTCAAAGATAAAATAAGTAAATATGAAGTTTTCTTATTGTAAGATACAAATAGTTGGAAGCAATATACAAGAAATAGATTTTAGTTACGCCAAAAATAATTGTTTTCTTCGGTTTCCCATACAGTATTAAAAATTTGATGCACGGAAATTTCAGGTATGAATTGAATTAAAAATATTGTGAACAAACTAATTTTAAAACTAAATATTTAATGCACGAAAGATTTTGCAGAATTTATTACTGTAGTACCGGGAGGTAATGTGTTGGACACATCCAATTTTTTATATGAAATTGGACCGTTTCACATTGGATACACAATTGAATGTAAAAACGGCCTAGTTTTTGATACTAAATTGGTCAGTCTTCAGGCCTTCTTTGCCGACGATAACAATGACGTAAACCATAAAGGTTTCGAAAGTGGGGAACTTTCCAACAAAGATCCTTGTCATTAGTGGACTTGCTCCAGTGTTTCAACAATTCTCGGTGAACCACTTATATGAGTATTATACGTTGTTAATTATTGTCCACAGACGCATGTGAAAAGGTTATACATACATTGCAAAATACTGCCACACCTGTGTGTTTATTTCGTTTAGCTTGTTCGAATTATTCAGAATTAATCTCGGATTTTTAAATATTATTTCACAATTATTGTCACTGATAAGTACATACCAAAATATTCAAATGTTTTTTATTTCTAACATAAAACGAAGTAGTTTTATGCATTGGCGTGCACAGAGTTTAGTTAATGGGGGTGCCCAGTAATAGAAGGGAAATCAAATTCGAACCAGTTTCGTTAGTTTTGTTACCAGGGGAGCTTAGGCCCGGAAATTATTATTTATTCATAAATATTACACCTACATATTTTTTTCTTCATAAATACATGCGATAAGAAACAAAATTATAATGTTTTTATTAATATTGGATACACAGTATTTCGTTCAAAATAAGGGTCTTCAATTAATAGATTTGCCTTACATATGTATTGTATTCTTACATTGAACAACACAGTATGTATATCTTTTCCCAAATAATTTCCTACAAAAAGTATTTTGTTATCATTTTTTTTAACAGAGTAAGACAATTTATTAATTTCGTTCTAAGTAAAAATATTACGTTTTAAGTACATAATTAGAAAAATCAATTTCTAGTATAAAAAAATCAATGAAATTTCTTCTGACATCAACTTTTAAACCAAATATGAATGAATTAGTCAAAACTATTTCATAGTATTATTAGGCACCCCCCTGTGCACGCCTATGGTTCTATGTATGTTTGAGAATAATATTCACATAAAAAAAAAAAATTATATCTAAGTAATAACAAAAATAGACTTACATATACTAACACCAAAGATAAATAATAAATTATTAGTGTACCCCACTCGCAATTAAAATAAAAATTAACATCTATAATATAACCTTATTATCTTGCAAAAAATTAAATACCAAATAAAATAATAAATATTGTTGGACTACTAAATTTTATATATATATATATATATATATATATATATATATATATATATGTATATATATATATATATGTTTATTTTTCATTAAAAAAAAACCGGTTAATAAAAACCGGTAACCGATATTTTAAAAGAAAATTACAAACTTTAATCGAAATTTTAACCAATATTTTTAAGGCCGAAAATACCGGTAACCGTTAACCAAAAAAAGAGTTCTAAGTAATATTGTTACTCTCGACAAATTCTATCACTTATTTCTGTTACACCCTGTATATACATAAATTTCTCTTTACTACAAAATTTTGACACAAGGTAAGATAACCGGTGATAGTAAAACAATGGTAACTAACTTCTCTGCTGATTTAAACTAACATTACTATATCTAATGTTGAGTTACCGTTTAATGTTCACTGGAATAGTACAGAGAATTTAAATGGTTTGCGCAGTGATTGTATCAGTTGAAGAAACTTTTTATTATTAGTAATTACTTTTTAGAATGTACATGTTGCTATGATACATTTGTTAAAAATATTTTTATTTGGTTAACATTGACAAATTTATATCGTATACTCGAGACTGTAAATGTTAAAGATCAAAATTGGTTTCAAAATTAATGAGTACACATATGGAATAAATTATTTTTATGTTCGAGTTTACAGTTAACTTTTAAAAATTATAAGTTGTGTTTCAAAATATTTTAAAATTAAGTTCAAATAGTAAGTTTCTAATATTTAATATTTGTTTTTAGTACTACACTGATGAAAACAGATGTAGTACTAAAGAAAATATGAGTAAAAAGCAAAAAGTACTAAAAACATAACTTGTAAACATTTTGCTCAAAACTAATAATTACCAGTTGTTTACATTAAATGAAACAAGACTATTATTAGTCAAAGGAAATTACATATTTCTTTTGAAAATGTAGGAAATGGAGTTTAGTTTTTTGTATCTTGATTTTTTCACTTTGCAATGCGCTAATCTTTATTGACACGGTGCGCTACAATGTTAGTCAATATAGCGTAAAAAATTATCTATTTCTATTATGTTTATGGATATATTACTCAGTTTAGTTTTAACATATTGTCGATATTGCGCTGTACTAGGTATAGTGATACAGTTTATTTTTTGTTCTATATCAGTACTTTTCCACCAGTGTGCCATAGCTTAAGTACTACTTAAAAAATGTAGTACTCTTAAAGTACCTTTAGCAAGAGCATACTACTGTAATATACATTCCTTGTCATATTAATTTGGTCTCCAATTAATTAATTTTTGGTGTAAAATGTTATGATACAAATGAATCTTCTTAACAATGTCAGAAGTATTTTTTATTGTGAATTCAATTCAGAATTATTCAATGTTCTGCTCGCATAAGTTACTGGAAGGTCATTTATTTTACCTTGAGATAACACTGCTTAGATTGCAATCATACATTAGATTAAATTCTTTAGTGAAATTAGAATATTATAAAAATATTCCTTCTTATATACAAGTAATTAATACAAGTTATCAAAGATGATGTTATAGTTGTATTTGATATACTTTTCTTATTTTGACAATGATCTGCATATTTTCAAATAGATAGTTAAGTATTTTCTGTATATATACATATACAGGGTGTTCCACAACTTAGGATAAAAAATTAAAAGGTATATACTGTACGACGTGCTGATTATACAATAAAAAAAAAAATTCGCAAATAAATTGCATTGTATTTTAAGCAAACATTTTTTTTCAACTGGTCGGTAATTATTTTTAACAATTTTTTTTCAAATTTTCTGCAATGAAAGTAATTTTTTACAAAATATCTAATACTAATAAATGTTTAAATGCTTTAAATTTGTTAGAGGGTAGGTAAACTGTCCTTAAATTTGCGAATTTAAAAAAAAAATGTTTCATGATCACCTCGTCGTACAGTATATACCCGTTAATTTTTTGTCCTAAGTTGTGGAACATCCTGTATGTTATGGGTTACCATCGTACCATTTTTTCAATCCACTATTTCGAGGTTTATTAAATTTTATACTAAGAACTAAATAGTCAGAGGCGCACTCAGGTATTTTTTTCGGAGGGGTTTTTTAAATATATATTTTTCATTTTACGTTGTACACTATTACTATTTCGAAGAACTTTATTACAAAATAATAAATTAAAAAAAATCGTCCTTACCGTCTCGGTTCTTATGAATTAAATTTAAAATTAATTAAAAAAAATCATTTTATAAAGATAATCCTTGGTTGCGCCTCTGTAAATAGTCATGTATATTGAACATTTATCTATTTATTTTATTGCGTTGATTATTATTATTTATTTGGTGTTTAATGTTAATTTTTCATGATAAGTGTGGTTATGTTATAGATAGATATGTATAATATATGTATTTCTTTTATTATTGCGAATGAGCTACATATTTATTACAAAATAACAAAACTAAAAAAATAATTATCCTTGCGTATTATTAAATTTTTAGATGTATTATAGAACGAATATGATAAACCATAAAACTAACAATAATAAGAAATAACACATTTATTTATATCATAGTTATTGTAAATATATGTTACCGGTATTATGTACAATATGTAGATATTGTATAGAACACTTAAAACAACGTTTATTATTAAATTTTTCCCAACATGGTAATGTCTATATTTTATACTTCAACGGTAACATACATATACACAAAAAAATTAGTGTCCTCTTAGTAAATAGTAGAATAACGAGAGAGCCACGTAAAGATGTTTGTTTTATTAAAATTTATGTTGGTGTAAGTTAAAAAACTACTTAAAATTGTCGTTAGTAATACATGCAAAGGAATAATTTAATTATACGGCAACATTTGCAGATGTATCAAGCATTATTCATCATTTTACATATTAGTATAACTAATTTGGAATAATATTTAACGTATATTTAACATGTTTCTATATTTGAAATTTTGTACAAAATATTACTAGATATTTTGTAAAGTATTTGAAAAACTAAAAGCAATATATACTATGGAAACCTACACCTATTTTATATATATTTTTCATTATGTACTTACAAAACACAGCGAGCTAGGTATATGCAATAGAAGTAGATATACATACCTGAAATAAAAAAAACATATATATTAATAAATAGTGTCGCTATTGGATACCATATAAAGGTTTTACATATATTTCCAATTTAATTCGCGTACGAGACACGAGACAAAATAAAATAGTACACAATAATTGTCTGCTGAACTAATGCTTGATTATAAAATTAAAAATTCACATTTCCAAATCAAAATTAAAATCTTATTACATCTCCAAGTTATTTCTAATCACAGATAAAGCATGAAAAGTTACAATTTTTAGGTTTTCACTCTAAAATTTTTCATATAAAGCCGAAATACTCAAAAAATACCCATTTTTGGGTCCAAAATTTTGGTTTCTGAAAATAGTCTATATTGATAGAAATCGATGCGCTGATTTCAAATTTTCAAACAGAATTTAATTATCTCTTTTCGTTCCTGAGATTTTTGGTCTCAAAGTTGCACCTCTAAAAAGTGGGTTTTTTGGGGATATCTCTAAAATGGGTAGAGATACAATCTCCACGATTATACCAGTCGATTCTACGAGGAAAATTACATAAAGAAATGTTTTCTCCTTATATACGTTCTTTGGAACGATTCGGCGAAAAATGCGAAAAACGAAAAAACAGGAATTTCAGTTTTTTGCTCGGGAACTTTTTGTCTCCAAAATTTTTCATTTTCTGGACTTAAGTAGATATGAATATGCTGATTCCAAATTTTCAAACCGAATTCAATTATCTCTTACCGTTCTCGAGATATTTACGTTCAAAGTTTGACTGAAAAAAAGAGGTTTTTCAGGAATAGTCCTGAAATGGGTCGCGATACAATTTCGGCGATCTCACCAATCGATTCTACGGGCAAAATTACATAAGTGTAGCAATTTTCAGATTTTTATTCCAACGGATACAATTTTTAGAGAGGAGAAACTGAAAATGGCCAAAATCGAAAAAAATCGTAAGGGGTTCATCAGGCGTTTTTTTCGATTTTCACCGATTTTCGTTTTTTCGCTCTAAAAATTGTATCCGTAGGAATAAAAATCTGAAAATTGGTACACTTATGTAATTTTGCTCGCAGAATCGAATGGTGATGTCGGAGATGTCGTATCTCGACCCATTTCAGGACTATTCCTGAAAAACCTGTTTTTTTCAGTCTAACTTTGAACGTAAATATCTCGAGAACGGAAAGAGATAATTGAATTCGGTTTGAAAATTTGGAATCAGCATATTCATATCTACTTAAGTCCAGAAAAAGAAAAATTTTGGAGACAAAAAGTTCCCGAGCGAATAACTGAAATTCCTGTTTTTTCGTTTTTCGCATTTTTCACCGAATCGTTCCAAAGAACGCATATGCGGAGAAAACATTTCTTTATGTAACTTTGCCCGTAAAATCGACTGGTATAATCGTTAAGATTGTATCTCTACCCATTTTAGAGATATACCCAAAAAACATACTTTTTAGAGGTGCAACTTTGAGACCAAAAATCTCAGGAACGAAAAGAGATAATTAAATTCTGTTTGAAAATTTGAAATCAGCGCATCGATATCTATCAATATAGACTATTTTCAGAAACCAAAATTTTGGACCCAAAAATGGGTATTTTTGGGATTTTTCGGGTTTAAAAACCCAATTTTACGCTAAAATCTTAAAAGTTGTACTTTTAAGGATATTTCTTGGTCTCCTATATTTATTTTTCCAGTAGGTTTGTAATTCATAAATAGTTTAGGCAATCTGTCTGAAGCCACTTTTTTTAACTAGTAAAAACCTAAATATATTTGACATTTACTTTAATGACATTTATTATTTAGTGGACCCGCACTGTTTTTCATATAATTTCTTAAATCCCACCACAACTAAGAAATACTTCATCGAAATTTGACGCTATATATTATCAATACTCAACTTGAGATTTGATTATACAAATACTGCAATATTATAAAATCTCTTTTAAAATAAACTGTTGTTCAAAGAAATAAAACCAAATTGAAATGTCAAGAAAGCATATACAAAAGTACAACATTTACCCCTACTTCGATTAGATAAATATTATATAAACATGACCTCATTTTCACAAGACAGAAAATTATTATACCGTTTCGTAGAAATTTGCTTATTAATAAATTTTATTACTTGACTAGCATAACAAATTTTTAATACGACATTGAAAAATCAAGTATACTAGTATACATCCAAAAATAAAAAGCAATGGATATTGCCAACTCACAATTTTCATGAAAAAAAAATCACTAAATCACTCAAGCCTTATCAAGGTAGTATGTGACCAAATTTTATTTATTTTATACATATATATACATATATATATATATATATATATATATATATATATATATATATAATGATACTAGACAGAAAAAAAAAAGATGCCCATATTTTGTCAAATGATTTCATTATTCGTAGTTTACGAGAAAATAATTATTAAAAATTTGAGGAATGGATATTGTAAGCGTGGAAGAATCGTGAAAAAATAGATGGACTGAGTAATAAATAGACAGTTTTCTTCTATGACCCTACCATGCTGACGTCTATATTCTTCTCCAAAACGTTGCTAATAACTATTATTGCAAATTAATGTTTAGTTTTTAACATTTTATAACTTATATACTGAAATTCAATTATGGTCACCCATCCCATTGGTGCTACCAAACTACCATTCATCTACATTCAAGTTTCTGTCAACGCATGACAAAAATATGTCCCTTCAATGAATCCCGAAATGACAAAGAAGAGACTTGAAAACCCTGGTTTTTAAAAACCGACCTCAACCACTCATACAGTTGTGGTACACCTGAAACCAGCTAATTTACATTCTGCAAATACCCGTTTAAGTCATAAACTAAGCAGTTAAGTTATTCATCTTCAACACGAACTGTCAAAACAAATACGCCACCAACCAAGACAAGTTCCAGTTGTTCCAGTTACAAGATCTGACTCCGGGCGCCAGTTCTAGTTGACGTGTTCATTTCCTGAACCAACTGGTTTTTCGTGAATCTTGAATCAATGACAGGGGTGTTATGGTAACCATAAACTTGTAGCTACTCGTCTTGCGAGATTGACGCTGTAGTACTGAAGCAACTGTGGTGTTACCATTTTTATATTTATGTGCATAAAATGGTCAGTAGTTCTAGCTAGAATGACCAAGTTCCAGTCAAATAAAAATGGCCCCTTGTAGGTAGTGCTCTTTCCACTTCAGCTACAGCTGTACGCTATAAATATATCATCTCCGATATCTGCGATGTTAATAATGCTTCTACAAATTTGTAATCTTGTCGTAGTACACAACGAAGTAATTTTGTTGGTATTACCTTTTTATATTTGTATTGTTGTGTACCTGTTTATTATATGTTTAGTTTTATAAGATTTTATATACCGTGAGTTTCAGCTAAGATGCAACATATTCGAATCTATCATTAGTCATTACTATGGATACCAATTGTTATATGGCACCGTATCGTTCCAGATAAAATGCAACATAGGGAATATAGGTTGTCAATGTCATGAGATTAACTATTAAATAAACTTATAATATAATGTTTACCAATGAAGAAAAAATTCAAATGGTTATATGGTACAATAGTGGGTACAGTTTAAGAAATGTTTATGACATGTCCTAGACCAAATGTTCTGTTATAGTTGTAATTGTTAAATTGGTAAATTTCAATGTAATAAATTTCTTCCCTTCGTAGATCCCTTAACTAGCCCAGAGTCATCAAATCCCATCTTCCATTCTATATCTACCGTTTATAGAAAAGCGGCAAAGTTCTATTCTCGGACTTATTTCATCACCCCGAAACTTTCTAAACTACCTCCATCTTTTGTCTATACCTAACACCTTATAAAATAAACGTAATCATCTGAAGACATCCATTCGACATAGTTTACAATTCCAATTATATATACACTTTTGAAGACACAATTTTTGCTCTTTGATTCCACGTCATCCCAAATCCAAATCCAAAAATAGCTGAGTAAACCAGAAATGTTCTTTTTCTTTTTAAAACCTATCACAAGTACAACGTACGTTGTTTGATCTTCAAAGCAAGGGATTAGTACAACAACATTTTGATGTCGGAAGGGGGATACCAACATAAATTGATGTCACATAAGGGGATACCAACAACAGTATGATATCTAACACGAGTGTAATGTTGTACGGTTACAACGTCCTGGTACGTAGTTCGTGGGCCGACTTTCATGTATGTGGCGACGCAGAAAACAGCAGAATTTGCAGACGCCGTTACCGACCTCTTTTCCTCTCGCCACAATCGTCAGAGCCGTCGCCCTTGCCGTTCCAATACCGGTGGAATATTCTTAACAGTTACCGCAACTAACTACGCTGATGCGTAAAAAGTTTTCCCTTAAAAAGGATCATTCGATATCTAAATCAAGAAGAAATTACAACAGAATTTGTGGTATCATCACGAATTTTCAAAGGGATTTTGAAAATTGGTAATATTTTTTGACGATATTATACGCTAAAATCTGCAATATCGTCTTAAATGTTACTATAACGCTATATAACCTAAGAATGAAGTTACTAAAAACCATCAACAACTGACAAATTTAAATTGATAACCTAAAAATTACATATGCCATCTAACAGTAGTAATAGTAACACTGAACCATTAAAAAATAAAAACAGAAACCTGAATTTTCATCATTTTAGTGCATTTTTATTTGACTATCTGGTACACAAAGAGCAAATGTAGGTATACAAGATAATTAAATTGTACTCATACTAATAATTATAGTCTGAAAAAAATAATTTGATTTTTCACTAAATATATATTTTCTTCCTCATTTCCCAAAAGAATGTTCAATTTCTCTATATCTAGAGATTTTTCCCTAGGTTTGGGAACACTGTGCACAGATAGCACGGGACAAAGCCTGTAATATTTGACCTAGAAAAATCGAGAAATCTCGGTGAGATTCGAGACCGAGACGAGATAATAATATTCGAGACGAGAAATAAACGAGACGAGATAATATATTTTATATATAAAATGAGGCGATTCGAGAAAAAAAGAATCTCGTCTCGTCTCATTTCACAGAATCACTAGTAATAATAATGATTAAATGATTCTTTCGATAACTCATCTCTTATTTCACGTATTAATACAATCTTAACTTTTGATATTCAGCTTGTATCTTCACTTACTTGTCTAAACGGTACCTGGAAACCACTGACATTTTTTTTTTAGAAATTGCACTAGGCAAAAAAGTACATTCAGACCAATTATTTGACCATCCTGCATTTATGACACAGTGTTAAACCGTAACATTTTTAATTTAACACTCATACGTGGTTAAAATCCTGATCGATGATTTTATATACAGAACACCAAAACAGACCACCACCATTATTTTTTTTATTATTATGATTAAAAAAAATGGTATAGAATAAAAAAAAACAAAAACAAGGAATTGGTATTATTGATATTTTTGAGAAAATTCGGTGGGCGTTGCAGCACGGATATGAGTGAAAGCTTCCTGGTTGGCGACCGGAATTGCTTCCGGCCAGCGGGAAAACCGGTCGATGCAAGTTAAGCAGTACCGGTTAGCCTTCTATATGTAGTAGTAGCCAAATATAGGGTTCAGCCATTAATGACCAGCTCAGTTCTATGGATTGCTGTGCTGTTGAATGGACGTGAAGATGCTACAGACGTTACAAAACTATCGTATCCGATAGCTTATGCTTCAATTCTATACTATATATATAATATACCAGAAGCAAATCTTACAAGTCGATTTTTATAATGGCAGAAAAGAGAAGATTTGTGTTTATCATATAAACCAACCACCGCCTAATTTTCTTTATTATTACAGTTACAAAAAAATACTATAGAATAAAGTTGTAAGAGACTTGGGAGGACATCCTATCAGAAGAGAAAATATTTTTTTAAACCATTGGTTTTCAATTATAACACGAAGTTAAATTTTTTCAAATGGAATTATACATTTTATGCCTATTCAATAGCTTATTTTCTAAATGAAGTTTTGGCCGCAAGTGAAATTGAGAAATGAACTTCACTCATGACAATTTTACTTGCATTTTAGTGGAAATTAGTCAGGCTAAAGCCTCTGCAAGGGACAGATCTTACACTCCAACTTAATCTGAGAGGTTACCAAGTGAACCACCGCTACCATTATTTAGAAACATAGGACAAATGAAATCGAGATGAAAATTCCATGCTTTATCGAACTGATTACACAGTGAGATGTTGCATCCAAATAAATGCTGTGGTCAAAATATTTGGAATTCACTATAAGCTAGGTCCTTTGTAAAGACTGTTGTCTGGTAATTACCAAGAAAATTTGTTTAGAGACTATGTTTATAATCATTCATATAATTTAAATTTAAATCATGAAGTACAGTTGGTATCAATAACAACGAACACATTTGTTTTCTGTAAACATTAGATATGTACTGAAATTATCTTGACAATACTAATTAACAATTATCAATAAATGTAGTGTTACAAGTTAACACGTCTACCATTCATGACTCATGATTCCATAGAATATATTACATTATTTAATTGCACATTTCACTAAAATGCGGAAAATTATTATTTATACTTAACTGCACAATATTGCAGTTTCTTATATGTTATAGATATTTAGAGAGTCAATACATAATTTTATTTATTAATATAGTAAGTATAATATAAAATTTATTTCGTGTATGTATATTCAATAAAAAACTTTAAATGTAAAGAATACTTTTGGTTTGAGTGTATAATAAAAATATATTCGTTATTTAAATGGTTCATTCATTTAAATATACGGATGTTTTGTAAAATTTTTGTTTGCTACAAAGGGATGTATAGATAGATTTCAATCCCTTGTTCTTCAACGTATATAATCAACACGCAAAGTATCGAAAGTACTTGTTCTGAGATGATCTTTCTTCATGCAACATTTACTGGTTACTATTGTAATCAAAGCGTTAACGTAGTATTCTTCTGTAACCAACACTATAATTAAGACGGACAGCTGATTTAGAAGTCACGTCTTAACATAATAAAGTTTGTTAGATTATATTTTTTGCTTCTTCATAGTAAGCCATTGGGTATATTTAAATCGAATTACCTTACATTTCAACAGAATATGCGAAGATTGGCCATTCAGAATATATTTTTCTCTATTATTTTTTGGAGCGTATTTCTGTACACCCTCTTGTGAAATTGTAATCATTTCCGGGTCATGAAATATAATCAGGTAGTGATGGAATAATTAAGGATTTAAATGTTAAACGCATCCAGGTAAATAGAATGTTTGTTTAGCCACAGAAATTAGAATATGCAAATTGTAATAGATCGTCAGATTGTTAGTAGGAGTGAGAATGAGTAAGGGATGTTCCAAGAGACCGTTGCTACCGACTTCTATACCGGATTTAAACAGATCAAGGTTTAGATAACTTAAAGCTTATCCTTCCCTTTTTATACACATGTTTAGTATGTATAGCTTTGCAATGTGTATTTATATAGAGATGCGTTCTACCGCAGGGTTTTTTCCCATATTAAAATAATTAAATAATCAAAACCAAAGCAGCTACAATCGAATGTCAGTTTTCACTTAACAAGTAAAAGATTTTGTAAAATTGAAGTTTTAAATATTTCAAAAACACGCAAATATGAGTTTACGGAGACAAGTTGGTTTCAGTTTATATTACTGTCTAAAAAAAATCAAATATATATATATATATATATATATATATATATAATATATAAATTCAAAAATTACCTTACAATTGTTACATATAGTTTCCTATTTAACTTTTCTTTTATAGATAATGATAAATTTCTAAATACTACAGCCGTTGTATATTCTCAAAAGAAATTTAAACTTAGTTTTTACACATCAATAGTCATTTACATCTCTGGACCTTTATTCAAGGTATAATCATTTTTATGTATTTTATGTCCTTAATATTTGACGTATGTTGAATTTGACCAAATTTAATGTACCAATAAAATGCCAACTGCCAATTAACTTAGTACAAAATATTTTTGCTAGAGACACTGAACTTCCTTTTAAAAAGAAACGTTAATGTCCAGTATCTTTGGCATTTGCTATGACAATAAATAAAATAAAAGTCAAGGGCAGTGGGTTTAATACAAAAAACCAAATGTTTGATTTGGCAACGTTGCTTCGGAATGTCGCGCGATAGATTTTGGAATATGGAATATACATACTCGTTTATAACGTATTTAACTATATAATATATATATATATATATATATATATATATATATATATATATAGTACCTAATATTATATAGTGCTTCTTTATATGCGATATGAAACTATTTTTCAAAAAGGAGATTTTACATTAAGTTTGTTCGCTGTTCCTATTCTTAAAAAATAATAAAAGTATATTATTTTTTACGAGCAGTGATTGCTCACTTGGTTAGTTTGTTCCGACTCTAACTAAGCGAACTATGAGATCTGGGGTTTTTAATTTTTAAACAGTACAATATTTCAGGTTGGTATAAATATAAATTACATTTTTTTTAGTAAATATTAAATTTGTTGTATATCAACAAATTTGGAATTCGGATAAATGCATTTAAAATCATTTAACTCTCTTAAATAATTTTCCATACACTCTCCGCATTAGTTGTAGATGCCCTTGAAATGAAAGTAATGATTATGATAATACAAACACATTGTAATTTTAAATATAATTAAATGAAGAAAAATAAATTTACAATAAATTATAATATGCAACTATCAATTATTTGAAAATTTATATTAACAAATAAGAAAATACGAGATCTTACTGAGAGTATAGACTTGGGAAATTTTACAACCCTGAACTTATCTTAAACTTTCCCGTGTTGATGGCAACTGCTATTTTCAGATAAAGTTTTTCAAACTTAATATCAATATAGATATTATATTTTTAGTTTAACTATTAACTTCAAACATATCATTGGATTTATTTTTCATTTAAAATGAGAAAATTGGGTCCCAAATCTTGAGAATCATTGATTAAATAAAATTTTGATTGGGTCATTTGAATAGTCTTATAATATAAAAATTGTTTGCTAATTTAACTAACTTCGTATTTCTTATAGTTCTCAAGAAATGGTGGCCCATTTAAAATGAACATCTGTATATAGAGAACACAAAATATAGTCTTTGAATGATTTTTGAACTGGAAAAAAAACAAATACAAAATTACATACGATTCCAAAGAATAAAATAAAAGTTATAGTTTCTTGAGGTAAATTTAAAATATTTTAAAACAGAAAATAACTTCGTCGCGTAGAAAAATTTCAAATAAATACGGCCTAAGCGGGAAATGTAGTGTTTTATTCAAAATAAGACAAGTATTTTTTTTTTAAATTCCTTTTGTTTATGATTTTCATTCCGTTGCATATTATAAAAATGATGAATCATGTATTTTCTTATTAACAAATTAATGTTTCAAGGTTGTTTTATACATACAATTATTTGTTCAATAAATTGTAAATTGTAATGTAATATAGAAACTGCGTATTTGTATTAATGATCAATTGAAAATAACAATTTACAATACTTTAGAGCCGAAATTGTATTTTATTTCAACAAAGTTTCAAATTGGTAATAAATCTTTTAGTAACAAACTCCATCAATCTTTTATAACCAGAACTCAACGCAATTTCTTAAGCTTAAAATTGTAGGTTTTACTTTTCCAAAGTATTAATTTACATCGAAAATTCCAAGACGGCGTATTTCCTGTCTTGCAATTCGATATAAACGTAAGATTCTAAAAGTTGGATAGTGAAAGAAGTCACACCCAACAAAGGAATGAATTTGGAATTTGATGATGTTTTGTTTTATGTTTGTATAAGATTCTCAGGGCCTCAAATACCTAAGGTACTTGGTTTGTGATAATTTTCCTGCATATAAATGGAGCAGATTATCAACCTACAGCTTCAGCAAGGTCAGCATACACCGAGCCATTGAACGGCGACCCATACCACTGTCTACTTCCCTCTATGTTGCTTGCTGGCGTTGATCGACAAAACTACACAACCAACGCTTTTATCTACACAACTTGAATATGTCACTCATTGCTTTGTTATCTATTATTGCTTGTACTATTTTTTGCAGATTTTGTTAAGATATTTATACTGTAGAGAGCGTTTACTAGACAATTTCTACAGGCACGCAACAAATATGGAGAGTGCACCACGGTTTTTTAAGGTGGAAAATATTTGGTGAAGAATTTCACTGCACTACACAACCAACGCTTTTATGTACACAACATATTATCTTTTATTAACTGTACTATTTTTTTGCTGATTTTGGTATGATATTTACACTAAGAGCGTTTACTAGACGTCATACCTACAGGCACACAACAAGCATGAAGAGTGCACCACGGGTATTTTTAATGTGGGGAGTATTTGATGAAGAATTTAACTGCACAGAGATTTAAATATGTAAATACAGGGTGTTAATACAAAGTTGTAATTGTAACACCCGAAAACGACCGTTAGAACTCAATGAAAGAAACAATTTTTCATAGTTCAAATTTTTGATTTGGAGTCCCAGTTCAAAGTTATTGATGGCGTTTTTTGGTTTTTAAATAATAAAAAATGGCAACCGATAAAAAATTTTACTTTCAAAGTGGTTTTCAAAATATCTTGTTTTGAAATTTTTGATCGGTCGCCATTTTGTTATTTGATAAAATAGAAAATAATTGTAGACACAAATGTTATAGAGAAATGAAACAAATGTTGAAAGGTTTTACATTTTTTAAATATTGGTTACAAAAAAGGGAGTATTGACGATTTTTAGAAAAACTGAGACTCCAAATCAAAATGAAAAGTTGTTTGTTTCAATAACTTCTAACTGCCTTTTCGGGTGTTATAACTTATTATTAACACCCTGTATAATTGTTTCATCTTAATCTAGAATAAGGAAGTGTTGTCTTGTCTTGATAATCTAGACAAGACAAGACAAGACAAGAGTTTTGAAAGTCAAGATCATCCACAAATAACAGAACTTTGACACATTGCATATTGCAAAATGAAATGAATATTTGGAAAATTTGGAATTTTAATACACTTTATTTTGGATACTTTTTTTTTACTGATATTCAAGGAAATTAAACTTTGATCGTGCAAAAAATTATATACACATGACGAACGGTAGGAATGCCAATCTTAAACAATAGTTATTGATCGTTAAAAGCCCTTACCGTTCATAATATTTGTAAACTATTATTACGACATACATTTATTGTTACGATAAATTCACGATGGAAGTAAATCTTTATAATACAATATTTGAATTATAATTCATTCTCAGATCAAAACTACTGGTGATATACAACAAATCTTTATATTACATTATTTGAATTATAATTCATTCTCAAATCAAAACTACTGGTGATATACAACACATTAAATATTTGATCGTTCAATAATATTTTTCCAATATAAACATTATAGCTTGGTTCTTGAAAGGTGTCAAGGTTATATTTTCACTTTACGATCGAAGTGAACATGATACAAATTTGAATTTAGTACAATTTACTCTACAAGTTGTTGTAAATATATATTGTCACTACTGTTACCATTTACAATCTTAGTGATTGTACGTGTCACCTGTATTTTTCAACATTCTATCTTTTATTTATATACAAGACTTTAAATTATGTACATAAATATTATCTACCACTATACTATTATAATATTAGACAACATGCATACGATATATTATTATTATTATTATTATTATTATTCCTTAGTGATTATTTTGTGCATTTCAAAATGATTCGTAAATGCAGAAATTCACAATTGGATAAGGCTGTAGACTTTGGTAATCAATTGATGCACATTTTCTCTTGGAAAAAATATAAATAAATTAGAATGAATAACCAAACTGAAACTTTCATATCACTTAGCAACCTATAGCTACTCTTAGCGAACACGTGCTCAACTCACGAATGACCAATGACATTTGAGTAAGCATTATTGCGACAAGATAGAAAAGTATTCGTATTTGTAGCTACTTCATACTTTATTAAAAAACTGATGTGTCCAACATATTACCTCCCGCCACTGAAGTAATATATTCTATAAAAAATTCATTAGTACATTAAATATTTGGTTTTAAAGTTTGTTCAGAATATTTTTAATTCAATTCATACCTGAAATTTCCTTGCATCAAATTTCTAATACTGTATCGAAAACCAAAGTTATTTTTGGCGTAACTAAAATCTATTCCATAAAAATTTCTTCCATCTTTTTGTATTTTGCAATAAAATAACTTTATATTTACTTATTTTATCTTTGAAAATTATTTATGTCTAATCTGATAACAGCATATGTCAAATTTTGTAAACATATGAATAAATCATCTGTTTTATAGAAATTCCTCAGCTTGAGCGATGTGTAACGTTAATAAAATTATTATTTTTTTCTGTACAGCCAGAAATTATGTATAAAGTGTAATTATGCAGGCCGGTAGAAAATGTAATGTAATAAATTCATCATATTTGAATATAACTCTTAAATACCAAATATTATATTTTTTACATATATCGTATTGGAGTTATCATGGACGAAAAATTGTCACAGACACATACACGGATATACAGACATCACGGTAAAAATAGTAAACTCGTATTTTACGGACATTAATTCGTGCTCATATGATTGGAGAAATTTGACAAAAAACAATACCTCCCTTATCTATACATTGATAGGCGGAAGGTAAAAACAGATAGATTTGCAAATTTAATAAATTATGAATCAAAAACATTGAAATTCAAAATGAATTATTGGTTTATTATTTGTAAATAGTTTTAAAAACTTCAAAACACTTCTCCGAAATTCTATTTACAGTTTAAGGACGAAATGTTTGTATACGTGTCATATCCTTATTACCCTTAGGTCGTAAACGCCACGTCTCATAAAATTTACTTCGAGAACCTGATACGAGATGTTTTCGCAGTATGTTTTTTTCGGGTATGTTCGCCAAAGTCCGACTGTGTCTAGGTCCAGGAAAATAAAATACGTTTGACCTTTGAATTATGAAATGTTAATTGGAAATATGTATCTTGTTTTATTGTTATATATTTATGTAAATAACTTTGTCTCGGATTAAAATTTTAACAATGAAGAGATAAGTAAAATTGATTAACCAATTTATTATATAAAAGAAACTTAAAAAATCAACGATTAAAACAATTTTAGTGTTTGAAGAGAAGTAACAAACTGAATTCAAAGGCGAATTGTAAGATTTATATGTCTCGACTCTCGATATATGTAGTTGTTTCGCCACTGTTCGGTTTTGATTCGGGAAATATCGTAAACGTGAATCGCATGTCTGCTATGTTTCAGCACCAATCCAGTACTACAATATTTTTTTAATGATTTTATTAAAACAAAATCAAATCTAATATCTATGTTAAACGAATGGGATTCACGAACTTTCCCGAAGTAAATCCGAAGATAACGGACAAACATTTTAGTAGCGTGGGATTTATGACGCGTGGGATTATGACATGGTATTGAGGGACACTTTATTCGTCTCATATTGGTTCTTTGGAATTATTTGTCTTAAAAATGAAGTACAAAATACTAACACTTTTCAAGTCACAAAATAAAATCTTTTCCTTGTGATTAGTAAGTTAAATGAAACTGAATGCTATATAAGAAAAGAATTGAAAAAATTCTCAGAAAAATTTATCATCACTTATACTGAATAATAATTCTAAATAACGGTACATTCACATTTATAGAAATTTATTTAATTTTAGTTTTAACTATCTACTATCCGTTGTAGGTAACTATGAAATCTGTTGGAATATGGGACCAAAAATTCCAGATCTTTAATTGGTTCAAACGGGAACTGAATTTTCTCAACAAAATAATAGAGCCAGGAATTACAATTAGCAATTTAAAGTTTTGATTTTTATCAAAAATAAAAATTATAATAAAAATTTGATTACAATTACTACAAAACTATTAATAACAACCAAAACCTGTTCTGTATATAATAATATCTTAAAATTAAATGATATTTTATCACTTTATTTGTCATATAACAGAAGAAATATATAAGAATTTAAATGTGTAACTAACAGTAAAAATTCGTTACTCTTCCTAGTTTTATTCAGAATAATCGTTTTCGTTTAAGAAATAAAATATTTATATTGCTTTTAAAACAATTAAAAAGTGCAATAACATTTAGATAATTATAAAAATTTTAAAATCAAAAAAAGAATTTTAGATGTTTTTAAAATAAATCATGATTTATGCCAACCCTGGTAAAAAGGTTATACCCTGTTTTTAACTATGAGGAGCGAATGCGAAAGTCTGATTTACACTAGTGGATTTTTCATAGTTTTGCATATATTCAAGATGCAAAAATCATATTTTATTAATTCTCAAAAGATATTATTTAGAACTGTGAAAAACATCAAAAGTAAAATATATGGACAGTGTAACAAACATTTAATCGCTTATACTAGTATAAGGAAAAGTAGTTCTGTTTTGTTAAATTTGAAATTCGAAGGAATTTGTAAATATATAAATATAGTACCCGTTATAAGAAATTGTCTCATGAGGAAAATATAGTACAAAATAATAAATTACTAAAATAAATACTAGTATAGGTACTAAAATACATATTCCGCAGTTTCTGCTATTGTTATTCTTATAATTTTTATAATTTTATAATTAGGAAATAATAGTAAATTTCCTTTTTCACTCACTTTATTTTTATCCGAAATCAATACCTATGGAAACTCACAGTTCGAATTTCGATTTTTTTTTTAAATTCGAATTATTTTTTTTAACATGAACAGTACAAAGTATATCGTCTAGTAGAAGAGAGTATTTTTTGAAGTATATTCCATGGTCTCCAGTTTCCATCCGTTACTGGAATCTCAGGTAGCGAAGCCATAGCAGCGCCATCATTTGCCGAGGTGGTGGGGAGATAAGTGGCGTCATCTACGACTACCGTGTGCTATGTAACCTTGCCGTGTAAAACCCTCGATCATCGAGTTGAGACGCGACACTGAGACGCAGGTTCCAGTCGAACACTCATTTCATATTCATATAAACTCACCAGCTATCTTATCCGTCTGGTACGACTATATCGTTTAAACTCAGTTTCAACAATGGAATTACTATATTTTTTTTATTATATAATTTTACATAAAAAGATATCACGATTTGTGAAGACCAAACATAAACATTTCTTTAATTAAACAAAATAAGAACTATTAAAATTTTGCTATAAACTTGTGACGTCAATTGTACTCAACTTTTTATTAATTCAGAAATAACTTCATATATTTTAATTTACGAAATAAAACTATATGTATTACTTTGTAAATATCAATGATTTATTAAAATTTTTGTTACTAGTCCAAACTAGTAAAAAAAAATTGAATAAATATATATTTACAAAATAATAAGTATAGTTTTAATTCTTAAATTGTACTAGTTAATATATAATTAATTTTTAAAGAGTATATCTACAGATATGCACCAGGAAAATGCAGTTTAGTAAGCCCTTTTTCCAGTAGTAATAAAAAAAATTAATCAACAACATTTATATTTAATTACACAAATTAAATTTATTCGATACTTGGTTAAATGTACTGATATATTAATAAAATATCGGAAATTTGGTATTGGTACTAAAATACTGGTATGGAAAGAACAGTATCGATACTGTATTATATAGTATTATATATAGTTAAGTAAAAATAACTAAATTTACTATTACAATTTACTATATTTTAAATAGATTGCATTTAATGAGTTATTATATAATATAATATATAATTATATATATAATATGTATGCTATATAAGTATATATTTTGTATTTTTCTTTATTATTTATAATTATTGTAACGAGCGAGACTCGCCGCAGATGAGTCATCACGGCTGACCTGTCGGAACAGGTAGTCGCTTCAAGTAGGCTAAGAGTAACGTCGCTATTGTTCGGGAATTTTATAGATTCCGGAAGGCTCTGGACTGTTCGAGAGATTAATTGGCGGCAGGTATATAAGGGTCGCATCGAGCGGTTTAGGTAAGTTAGTGTCAGGCAGAGTGTGCTGCCACTGAAGAAAGTCAGTGTTGGTCAGTGCATGTCAGCGACATGTAAAGTAGAAATATAAAAATAGTTGGTAGATATGAATAAATAGTTGGTGATACAAATAAACAGCTGGTGATATAAATATCGGATAAATAAATATTGCGTAGTATTTATTATTTATATAAATATTGGTGTTGCAATAATTTTTTACATTTCACCTAAATAAATAAACGTTACATTATATATAATACTTCTTTTCTGTTCAAAACGACACTAACTGTCACTGTCACTATCAAATATATTCTTTATACTGTAGTCATACCGTATACATATTTTTAAAAATTTATTGTATAAAGATTGAAGTGTTGATAGTATCAGATATATACTAAATAAAAAATAAATTAGTAATCAAATTTAAATTCTTTCGCGATGTCGTTTACTCTTCAGTGGCTTAGCAACAGTAGTTATTGGCAACACAAGCCTAGCCCTCGGGTAGCCAATGTCATTTGAATAATATTATATAGTGCAACAAAGTAAACATGTATTTATACCGTTTTAAAAACAACGTAAGTATTCATACAATAGCTACAGTTTTCTGCAAATTTACGCAATGTGAATCTTGAAACGATTGGTAAAACGAAATCTATTAGCTACTTAGCTAACCAATTAATATATGATAGAATAGTTTTAAATGGGGTATGTGACTATAATAGTTTAAGTATATAAGTATATAAATCATAAAATATAAAAACTAACCACTATGGTATCTCATTATAATAATAATGTAACTTTGGCTTTTTATGTAGAAAAACTTACTTAAATGTACTTTTTTAACAGGTAAGATTTGAATTTGACATAACGATTGACTTGAATAATATTATTCCATCGAACTATCAATTCTATTAGCAACAGTAACGAAGGTATTAAATGATAAAAACGATTGAATTTTAGGTATATTATTAGACAGTTGTGGATAATAAATATGTAATTATTTGCTGTAGGCGAAATCTTTATAATTTTTATATTGATTCCCAATTTTTAATTATTTATTAATATTTGTCACATAGGTTTGATTATACATAGTTCCAGAAATGAATATTCTTGGGCTCTGTTATTTAACTAGAGAAAGTGTGCAATATGTGAGACTGTCTAGGTACATATATAAAAACTATATAAAAAGCTCATACGTAATAATAAAAATTCAATAACCATTAATTAAATTATATATAAATTACGACAGATAAAAAAATATTGGAAAAATATGTATACTACGCACGCGTTTAACCTCAGTTTTAAAATTTGTTTATTCCGTGTTTTATTTTGACATTGAAATGAGTATGAGAATTGATCATTTGATCAACAAAATGGATAACCAGTGACCTAAAAATCTTGTGCGTTTTCGCATTTTTTGGACTCCTGCGTTTTTTTACTTATATACAATGGATTGAGTTATATATTGAATATATAAGTAAATTTATGGACATTCCCTGTCGAAAAACATTAAATATTATTGATTATTTGATATAAATCGATATAATGACATTTTTACGAGCCCTACATATAAACAATTTGACCATAAAATATTAATGCCTTATAAATCAGAATGTATAGTACATATTTATTACTTATTATTGTTTAGAAATAATAAAATAAATCATATTAATACAAATAGCAACGATTTTTTTAAAATTCAACTCTGCATCAAATGTAGACATCGCTAAAAATCATAAAACTTTTTTTTATAATCTACTCAAAAATTAAACAATTCAAACAATATCTCAGCGATCTCATTAGAAACAGTAATTAGCTTGTCGAGGTAATGAATGATTATTTCAAGGTGCTGTTTATATCATTGTTACATTGTTTTGCTGGTCTTATGAATATATTACAGTAATAATTTTTTTTCGAAATCGATACTAACATACACTATATCACTCCGCGAAGTTAGCTAAAGTAGTAGCTAAAGTAAAACTTTACAGACTCTTATGTCAAAATTTAACTTTACGGACTCATCTGTCAAACTTAAATTAACTTATATTTTAATAGTATTATATATTTTGCAGTTTATTATAGCACTACCTAAAATAAACATATCATTATATATATTAAGCAAAACTTTATTAAGAAAAAAAATTTATAAATAGTCGAAACCTTTTCTATAAATTTCCATTTTTTTTCTAGTAATGTCAAATATCATTCTTCCTTCGAACTACATAAAAAATTGACACCCATCAATTTTTTTTTATATCCCAAATTATTTCATCTCCTTCTTTCTGAATAAGAATATATTATTATTAGTTTTTCTTCAATGCCATGTTTTTTTTAAGTATAACACTTGAATTGGAAGCAAAATTGTACAGTTTCAATTATTAGCATTTTTTGTTTTTGTTTTTTAGTAATGCATGTCGAAATAAATATGAACTAGAGAAATGTGTTTTGTAATTTGAAAATGAAGTGATAGTCGTCGATATTATTTGGCCGGGGGCTTCTGTATCTTTAAAACCAAGGTTAAATCTTCTATAGACATTTGTCAATAAGTATAGATTATCACAGACAATCTAGTAATTTTAAGTAAAACAGCTATCATTTAAATACTTTGTATATATTTGAATAAGAAAAATAATTTCATTCATATTCCTTTTTACATTATTTTATTATAATAATATTTTGTTTATATGTGTGTGAAATTTTCATTGAACCTAACATGAAATTGTAATATACATGTCTATTTTTACTGTTGTAAAATGCATGTACAAAGGGTAACTTAAATTAATTTCATTCATGAAACTAAGACTTAACTCAATAGATACAAGCAAAGCATTTTATTAGAATTAGACTTAGACGATTAAATGATTACGCAGTTTGTTATTGTAAATATAACCTTGAATCGAAATATCTTTCAAACGTACATAAATATAAAATATCTTAAAATTTATGGAATTTTATTTTAAATATTAAAATAATAAAATTCATAATTTTCATTTATGATATTTTTTATTAAAGTTTGAGAACCACTGATATAACACGTCGAGCGAAAATCAAACAAGTCAGAATAACAATTTATTTGAATATTTGTAATTTTCTGTGAATATCTGTAAATATTAACACTTACAATGCGTAATATTCACTATAAATTTAATATTTGTGACTTAACAGGAAGTCAGATTAACTTTCATATTTCAAACGAGACAGTGCACATATTTTACATATTTAAAACTGTAATAAATAACGAATGGTTGAAGTTGCTTTATAATTAAAAAATAAAACTTAAACGATCAGAGAAAATAATAACAAATACATAAATCATTATAACGAAAAAAGAAATGTTCTGGATAATTGTATTTTTTTATTATTAAACTTCTTATAGTTGCATCCTTTAAATATTTTTAAGGATTACTATACTATATTACCATCTTGAACTAGTGCTGTTGAATTTTCGAATTCTGAAGTTCTAATTTTGTTTTCGATTTTATTTGTTTTTGGCTTGTTTATATATAAATATAGAAACCGCGAAAAAATTTGTCTTTTTAGGGAACATATTAACGTTCATAACACAAAATAATTAATTATTAAAATAAATACTAGTATAATAAAATAAGTGAAGTACAAATTCTATAGTTTATTATTCTATTCTTATAATTTTATAATTAAAAAAATCTTTTCTACTTCATTTATTTTTTTCTATTTTTTATCACCTACTTCTTTTTGAATTTCGAGTTTTTGAATTTTGAATTTCGGATTTCGAATTTGCGAATCATTTGCTTTACCAAAGATTTCGAAAAGGGCATTACGGAGTGTATGTATAAAATATTAAAATTTGTAATTTTGAAAGAGAGAATTTGGTATTTATCAGTCCTAGTAGCTCAGAGTATAATGGGACAATATAAATTTTTGTTGAAGCTAGATCGCTTTCACTTCGTCTGCGAGTCTGTATATACGTTAGTTTTCTATTTTTTCCTTATACCTATACTCGAGGTTACACACATTTGGTACTGCTACATCTATTAAGTTTTTTTTACACAATATTTTAACCATATATAATAATGGAATTTGTGTATTTTTCCTCATAAATTTGAGATTAAATATGAATGAGACGAAATGAAATTCATACCTTCAGGAAAATGCAACCCACTATCATTTGCGTATTTAATATTCTTGACAGAGAAAAGAATTTTTAATTTTCCTGTTATTCCAATTTTGAATAATACCTCCAGGGTCTGTAGACATAGACCATTGGTGTCGGCATCATTATTATTACCTATTACTGTTATTTTTTTAATTGTTTAACGACCGTTCAACAACTATGATCATGATCACAAGCAATCAAACGAGAGTGATTTGATAAAAAGATAGAAATTATGAATGAACGCACACAAACATATGCTAACTTAAGACTTGATTCAATATTTTGATACCAGCTTTTAAAAAAGTTGTTTTGAAAACGTTATTTTTCATATATATAAAACAAGTAAAAATATTAACGAAAAAGTTTTTCGTGTGCGATTGTCTTTTTAAAATCAGACAACCAATGAAATTACTAAAGACAGATGAGATCATATGACATCACAATAAAATTTTATAGAAAAATCTTATAGCTCGCGAACGAAGTAATATTTAAATAAATATCAACTGTAAAAGATAATCTGTAGAGATAAGACCGAAGCCGAATAATTATTTGGTATTCGGCCTATTCGGTTATATTTTCACTATTCGGTATTCAGCTTATTCGGCTTATTTTAATACCGAATATGAAATAGAGAAGTATATATGTGAAGTATAGCTGTTTTACTACATTAAAATATGTAATCCTTTTCTAAATAATTGATCCATATATGAAATTAGATAGAATATAAAATAAAATGAAACTTTGTTATTTCATTTATAATATATAGTATATTTAATTGTCTGTTATTAAACTCAGGTATATAAATTAATAAGAAAAAATCTTATATATTATAAACGAGACAACTAGAAATTGTAGATATTCCGTTTTTTACTTACAACTATTTATATTGTCTCTGTATTGAATCATCGACCGCACATAATATAAGTTATTGAGTAGTTGTAAAACAATAATATATAATAATAACATTTAGCGTAATGAACTCTTAGACAGATACTATGTGTACGTGTTTTTTTTTTGTTTACGAAGCGAAGCAAGTATTGATATGATGGCTAATGACTACAATCTAAATATTTAAAGTATAAATAAATTAAGACACTATTTTCAATGCAAGTATTCTTCAACTCTATTATTAACACGAATTTAAAACAATTTCATTTTTCTTATTGAAGCAGAAAATCTTGGAACACTCATTACTTTTTAAAATATAAATTTAGTTTATAGATATATAAATGCATATGTAAAATAAACCTAAAATATAAACACGTTACTATTTATGTCAAATTTAACTGCATAGGTTTGAAGTAACAACTATTAAATGTTAATATTACAATATAATTCAAATAAAAAAATGAAAATTTGTTTTATGGATACTTCTAAACATAAATACATACATATTTACAGTTAACATAAGTAAGTATTTATGTACAAATGTTTGTTAACGGATTATATAAAATATAAACAGTAAAAGCGTCTGTAAAACACTTCATAGTAAGATAAAATAATATTTTTATTATAGAATACTATATTGACGCAAAATAGTTCCAAGGAAAAAATTGGGTATACGTGTGACCATAATCGAATTTCAGTATAATCAGCACGTCGTACGGTATATACCCTTTAATTTTATGTCCAAAGTTGTGGAACACCCTGTATATTATAATAATAAAAACTAAATTAGTTTGTAATAATGTAGATATTATAAATTAGATAAAACTTTAATATGCATTCAAATAATATGAAATTAATAATTAAAATTAAGTTCTCATCATATAATTTTCAATACAATCATTTTTTATTGTTTAACACCTCATGCTTAAATCCAGGTGAAGGTTTATTTTGGTAATAGAGAAAAAGTAAACGTAATTTTTACAATTTTATCATCAATTTCTTGTGCTTAATACAAAGTTTTGAGTTTTTTCTTAAACAGGATATTATAGATTTATAATAAAGATGCTTATTATAAATTTTTGTGTTTTGTTTATAAAATTTTATCAATCTAAACTTAATGTTAATAACTAAAATCATTATGGTATCATATGAAAGATAACATAATATGAAAAAATATAATGAAATGTATCTTGTTTTGAATATTTTGGTCTAATAATAATAAGTTTTTCGAAATGCAGGTACAAACAAGTTACAAAAATAAGGTAAGTCATTGAGGTTATAAAAAACGTGTAACCTTTATTAATTTTTTATTTACTCCTGTAATTTTCAGATATGATTCCTATGAAGTTGAATCTAAATTAAATATTTTACATCACAGATGTATAATTAAGTCGCATATATATTTTGTCACCAGACTTCAATTATTTCAGTTTTTAAATTCAAACGCTTAATTAAAATAATTGTCATTACCGATATTTACATATTAAAACTATGAATTTTATAGTGAAAAACGAAATACCAATTCGAATATAAAATCCATACCATGCAAGTATCGGATCAGTTCGGTTAAATTCGGAGATTCGCTTTTATATTCCACATATAAGCCGAAGACGTCCGAAGACGCTTACAGATCGAATTTGGTATATTGTATTTTAAATTATATATAATCATATTTAGCAGTAAGTAATTGTATTAAACATTATTTGTATTAAATATGGCCGTATAATAAATAAGAATATAAAAACCAAGGATCTCAATCTTAATTCTATTTTTAACTTGAAAATATAACAAGAGGAAGACAATCATTACAAGGTGATGAAAATTATTATTTTTTATTTGTTTGTAAGAACTCACGTTTTAAAAAAATAATTTGAAAGGGTCTGTAACGTACAATAAAAAATAAAGTAATAATACATCCGGTAAGAACCCATTTAAATAGAATTCTTTACTTATGCAGTGCAAATTTTTAATTCTACTAATATATGTGTCCTTGACAATAATGGATTGGTATATAAATATTTTCGGATTAAGAACTAAATGTTTGATACCTTAAAAATCGTAGAAAATATGTTAGTAATTGTTAAATGTTTGCTAATTTTCTTTATTTTATAGTATATTCACATTTTTTTCCTTCAAAATTTGAATGGAAAAGTACATTCCATTCTAGAATATTAAAAGAAATCAAATATAGGAGTTATGTAAAATATACTCAAATAAAAATTTTATACTAAATCTGCTGTCTATTACGTAATTTTTTATGTCGATTCCAAGAACTAATCCAAATGAGATCTTTGATATTTAAATGAATGAGCAGCTTATAAAAATAGAGCAGAAATAGAAAAACAGAATTTACATACGTAACTATGTAAGATAATTATGGAACAGAGTGCAAAATTTTTGTATTTTTTTATGAACTGGTCCAGATTAAGTGTTTTTCCAGTTCGCATCTTTTCCAAAGCAAATATCAAATATTTTACATGTACTTCGTTTTCAAAATCTATATACCAATCAGTAATAACAAAATAATGATTACGTTAATATATTATAAAGATCGTTTGACAGATATCCGAAAGAACAAAATGTATTTTTTAAATAGAAGCCGTATAACCTTTCTAAACAATTACACGAAGTCACAACTCACGCGTGGATTTTTACCAAATTTTAATAAATCACTAACAGCGCACTAGTAGTAAAAGTGAGATTCAATTTCACTTTAGTCACTTGTTTCCAGTATTTTCGGTTGTCAAACGATCAAGCGAAAGAAGTAGAAGATGAAGAGAAGAATCAAAACAACTCACCTTAGTCCGAGAATAGGAACACCTGACATGTCTTCCACAAGTTCCGAGAGTACGAGAACAGTAGCTCCAGGTACTTGACTCTGAGGATACTGCAGTAACCCTTGCGCACCTGCCTGCAGAACGACCGACACAGCCCCGGAAGGTGTAGAATTCGTCTCTACACTGCCATTCTCACCGTTCTCCATTAACACGTCCGTGAGGTGAGCATGAGCATTGATGTTGTTAATCGTCACGTCTTGTCCCGCTTGGGACGAATATATCTCCAGTCCTTTTTCGTCAGGGGTTGTGGTGTATATAACTGTCTTGTTGCCATCCTCGTATATGAGGTCTATTGGAGCATTGTGTTTGTAAATATCGACTTCTTCCTTCACCGAGGGGTAGATGATTTCGGTTTTGACGTGGTACGAATCGTTGTGTTCGTCCCGTTTTTCCTCTAGTTCCTTTTTGAGCTCTAGGACGTTGACGGGCATCATGGTGGCTAGCATGGGCTGAGGACTTGGTGCGTCTTGGTGGAGATTGCCACTGATGGGAGAACGGGATGCTGGAGATGCTTGGGGAGCTGGTGGGGTCATCATTGTATTGGATTCGGACTCAATTGGTGATGAAGCATTCGATGCACTTAATTCATCTACATTTCTTCGTGTCATGGCGTTGCTCAGTGGTTTAACTAAACTATGATGAGTATGTAAAAAATCACAGTCTTCTCGTCACTTATAAATCACTTATTATTTCCTTCGATGTATACTACACAAGTATATATTTGTATATATTTACATATAGTATAAGACGACTGCATTCATAAAATTGAATACTATAAATCTGTTCTTCGGACAGATATATTTATTGCACTTATTTACGTATAGAAAGTTTGAGTTATATCATTGTGTTTAGTTTAATTATTTTTCTTATGGCACATATATGGCTTCGAGATGTTTGATCACAAGCAGTTTCGGTTAATTCTTACAATATTTCTGCAGTGCATGATTTTGTTAATTAATTGGCCGGTGGTATACGTGTGCGTTTCTTGCGAATCTGTAAATATAAAATACACATATGTGTGCATCTAATGTGACAAAACACAATCATACTTCTTGTACGACATATTTGAAAATCATTCCTTAAAAAGTAAAGGCAGGTATTCTTCAATGACGCCAGATCAGTAAGTCATTTTCAAATATGTGTTAGAAGAAGTATATAAATAAGCAATCGTAGTAGTTAGGTGAAATGGTAGTGGGTAAGGAGAAAGAAATCGATAGTAAAAAGAGCATATGCATCCTGGTAATGTTATGGCAATGGACGATATAGAAACCGGAATCTCCTCTGGAGCCGCGAGCCAAGTGGTTTAGCTTAGGACAGGTTTGACAGGCATGTGGTTACCTCCCCTAACCAGAGATCCCGTTGTACATACAATGAATGAAAAGCACATTGCTACTAGTTATCAGGATGTTTCGTAACAGGTAGTGGCCGGCACAGGTGTAGTCGTCGCGACGCGAATGCTGGCTAGTGCTAGTGGACACATGCTAAGTTGTTTATGTTTCTGTATTGAGTACACGCAGTCTCGTCTCGACCAGAACAACCGGCTTTTGCGAAACTAGTAGGGGCGTAGGTAGTCGCTCAACGCTCAATTTGCTCGGCGATCGCAACGGCTACTAGACATACAATACAAACAAATTTCCAACTTACGTATGGCTAATCTTCTACTGTAGTTGCAAATGGAAGGCTCCAGGGTTTACACAATCGCAAAGTAATAGCACAACTTATCACTTCACCTCACATTTAGTTTTATCCTTGTGACTGCACGATTTACCAATGTACATTTTCTGTTTGTACTTTTATAATGTTATTGTTTGTAAATTCACATACTACCGTCTACAGGTGTTTCCAACTAATTCTCTACTGACTGTTAGTTCACAAGAGAACAGTGGAGAGCACGGCTGGACTGATTGTAAAGTCTGTGCGGAGTGTAGCCGTCCTCGTCTAGCTCACTGCGGGCTGGACCGAACCTCCGCTGCGTACGTCGAGTGTTGGCTCCGCAAGACACGCTTTAGAACAACTAGTTATTACGCGCTAATCACCGACACACTCGTGGTTGGGTTCCTTGTCTCGTGCACGCTGGCAGCGAGTGGCATGGGCGGCTTCTTGCAGCGTGCGGGCAAGCTTTAGCCAGCTGGATGTGAGGGCAGCATCTGACTGGCGGTGTTGGTGGCGGAGACTCGGCCAGGTACATGGCACAGTGCGAGACACGGGATTCTGTAGGCGCGGAGACGCGAGACGCAAGAAGCGAAGCGGGCGCCAGACGGAGACGGAGAGCTCCGCGGCGACCTAGCGACGGACACTACCAAATCTCCCTTCTCTCTTCCACTCACGCACTGTGCACGCACACCTGCACGACGGACACCACGGCGGAGGAGGGAAATAAAACGATAGCGGGTCCAAAAGGAAAAAGAAAACATCACATAAAATAGGAACAATGGGAGAAAAAAGTATAAACCCAGACATGCCTCCAGCCATTCTACGGCATTCTCGATATAGCTATAGTAGCATTGTTTATACCTGCTTCTAGTACACTACCCTTCAAAAAATACACACCTCAACAACAAATCCCTCCAAAAATACTCTGCTCTTCTCAGAGATATCAATGCTGCGTCCACAGCCAAACCCAAACTCGGAGACTTCAACGACTGATAATAACACAAACTTCCACAATTATTCTTGTTTTCGAATTAATAACTGATTAGTAAATTTTCACACATTAATATCTTGAACTTTGTATCTATATTATGTTATTAATAGCTTTATATTTAACATTTTATTTTTTTACGGTATACACAGACAGAATAAATTAATTTTAAAATATATAATTTTAGTAAAAAATAAGAATTCATAATACTCATAATACTATATATTATATTTAAAGATAAATATATACCACATTCAATAATTGTTTAAATTTAGGAAATATCAGTTAATGAAAATTTTGTAGCTTCTAGAATTTAATTGATATTATGATTTTGTTTCTCAGATACTTGCTTCTTCACGCAGTCGAGAGAAGCTCGGAGGTTAGCTCAAGGTCAAGGCGTCTCAGTTTCTACCGTAGCCTTTTATAACGGACTTAAATGTTCATTCTCAAAATTCGATTTATTCAACCAAATCCCTTCTTTGGTAGTAAAAATTACTTTTATTTAAATAGAAACAAGAGAATATTTCATCACCTTAATACAAACATATATTTCTTTATTTTACTATATTTGAAAACAAATTATAATTTTTTACTTATAATATTTAAAAAAACAATGTAAAATTTCGTATTGGAAATCATTTTTGTAATATAAATTTGTTAAATATCATTTTGCTATGTATAGTATTAATCAATGATTTTTTAAATACTTTTATATCAATCTCAAGAGGTTTTCGACTTCACTTTGATTATTATGTTTAATATTTAACAATTTCTTAATTCTTATTTATTAAACTAATATTATAAATAAAATAATTGTATGTAAAACGTTGACTTTTAATCAATTTTAATACCTATTTTGAAATTTAGGTTTGGCACACAGGTGTAAATAATTTTTTATTTTTAAAATTATCAATACCTTACTGAAAAACTAAATATCAATTTAAACTCAAAAGTCTCGGATCAATTCGAGACATCTCGGAAGAGCTCGGTAAATATCGCTTTTTAGACTCCGCCTGCTTCAAAATTACCCGAAGTTTTACAAGAAGTTGCCAATTTTTATTATTCAACTTAAATTGCAATTTCTGTATTATTAAAAAAATATATAAGTCGACTTAACTTCTTAAGTCATATGCATATTTTTAATAACAATACTTAAATAATTTGAATCTGAATTAATTCAGAAAATACCAATTTAGGTTTATCAATTAAAACCATTAGAGTACCATTAGTCATTAGACTTTATAAATACATAAAACTTTTTTGTTAAAGTTACCCTTTTAGTGCAAGCGTGAAGTTGGCACCAAAAATAAACAACTCGAACCTTTCCTAAGAGGAATTCTCGCTACGCCAATGACCTGAGTGGACAAATACCTGGACATCCCTTAGGTCATAATATATCCCAGGTTGAGTGGTTCAAGATACGACATAGTGACTTGTAAATGGAAGAATAAAAACTCAAAATACATAACTAATACTAAAAACCATGCTTACAGATGATATACTTTCTAATACCATTTGATAAAAATTAAAAACAAAAGAATTAAACAGTATGTAACCGTTTATAAAAACCGGTTAATAAAAACCGGTAACTGATATTTTGAATGAAAATGCGAACTGTAACTGTAATTTTAACCGATATTTTTAAGGCCGAAAGTACCGGTAACCGTTCACCAAAAGAACCGGTTTTAGCGAACATTAACCTTTATTTTAATATCATTTAGTGCGAAATTTTTAAATATTTTTTTTATATCTGTGTTATCCATTTGTATTTGCCTACGAGTCATGACAGTTTTACAATTTACATTTTATTGAAGAGGTAGTTTTTGTCAGCATTAGGCATGTTTACAATTTAAAAGTGCGTTTTTATGAAAGTATTACTAGAATTTTTATGAATATTCGTTAATTAAATTGCGTTCTTTCATTTGTTATATTTTTTTCAGATAGTAATTTTTTATATTAACCGGTTTAAATCGATTTCCAGTTTTTAAAAACCGGTTTTCGAACTAAAACCGTAATTATTGTAACGTTCTCTATGAGGGTTAACCGTTAACCAGTATTTTTTTCGGTTACTTGCCCTGGAAGTAAATACAAAATTGCAAAACTAAGAAAAATATAATAATAGAATGCAATATATACAATGTTTAAAAAAACAATAACGTCAAAAGGGATCAAAATTTAATTTTGTTTGTTTTGAAACAATAACACTTACATAGTTTCATGCATGATAGAGTAAAACCCTTGTAAAATTTCATTAGAGTTTAAATCTTAATGTTAATCTTAATGTAGTAAACAACTTCTCGTATATTACTATGTATGTGTAACATTTATATGTTTATACGGTTAGGTAGAAGTACTGCCTTCATCAGAACCTTGCTGTTAATGTATCTGTCAATAAAGTCTATTTATTATTATTAATATTCGCCAATTCACAACCAGACGCAATGCAATAAATGAATATCACTTAAGCTTACAGCAAATAAACAAAAAGTAAGTATCTATTATATGCCAAGAACCTCTAAGTCTTCGAGAGATGACAAACATGTTTCTCAGAAAAAACAATTGAAATTCAAAAACAAATATGATTCTACAAGAGTATCTTTACACATTTATTGAAAGTTTCTAGGAAATTTACTAAACTGAAGAACTTTTAGGTTTATAAGAAAAGGTATGTTGCTTTAAAATAATATTAAGGTTTTGAATGTCTATATTTTTTGGTACTGGGGGAGATTTAAGTGATTTTATTGGTGGGATTATATTATTAGACACTCAGATGCGAAATACGTTGATGGTGTTCTCTTGTATGAAATAAAAGGCGAAATTTTAACAAATTAAAAAAAAAGTGCAACCGAACTGAGTGCCTAAACTAAAAAAAAATGAAGAATTATATAAACCTGCTGGAAAAATAAATACAGTATACCAAGAACGAACCTTAAAAAATACAACTTTTAGGTTTTTAGCGTAAAATTATGTTTATACACCCATAAAAAGGCAAAAATACCCATTTTTGGGTTCAAAATTTTGGTTTTTGGAAATAGTCTATATTGATACAGCTCGCTGCGCTGATTTCAAATTTTCAAACAGAATTTAATTATCTCTTTTGGTTCCTGAGATATTTGCTCTCAAAGTTGCACCTCTAAAAAGTGTGTTTTTTGGGTATATCTCTAAAATGGGTAGAGATACAATCTCAACGATTATACCAGTCGATTCTACGGGCAAAGTTACATAAAGAAATGTTTTCTCCCCATATACGTTCTTTGGAACGATTTGGTGAAAAATGAGAAAAACGGAAAAACAGGAATTTTATGTTTTCGCTTCGGAACTTTTTGTCTCCAAAATTTTTCATTTTCTGGACTTAAGTAGATATCGATACGCTGATTCCAAATTTTCAAACCGAATTCAATTATCTCTTACCGTTCTCGAGATATTTACGTTCAAAGTTTGACTGAAAAAAAGAGGTTTTTCAGGAATAGTCCTGAAATGGGTCTAGATACGACCTCGGCGACCTCACTAATCGATTCTACGGACAAAATTATATAAGTGTACCAAGTTTCAGATTTTTATTATAACGGATGCAATTTATAGAGCGAAAAAACGAAAATCGGCGAAAATCGAAAAAAATGCCTGATGAACCCCTTACGATTTTTTTCGATTTTGGCCATTTTCAGTTTTTCCTCTCTAAAAATTGTATCCGTTGAAATAAAAATCTGAAAATTAGTACACTTACGTAATTTTGCCCGCAGAATCGATTGATGAGGTCTTCGAGGTCGTATCTCGACCCATTTCAGAACTATTCCTGAAAAACCTCTTTTTTTCAGTCAAACTTTGAACGTAAATATCTCGAGAACGGTAAGAGATAATTGAATTCGGTTTGAAAATTTGGAATCAGCGTATCGATATTTACTTAAGACCAGAAAATGAAAAACTTTGGAGACAAAAAGTTTCCAAGCGAAAAACTGAAATTCCAGTTTTTTCGTTTTTCCCATTTTTCACCAAATCGTTCCAAAGAACGTATATGCGAAGAAAACATTTCTTTATGTAACTTTGCCCGTAGAATCGACTGGTATAATCGTTGAGATTGTATCTCTACCCATTTTAGAGATATACCCAAAAAACACACTTTTTTGAGGTCCAACTTTGCGAACAAAAATCTCAGGAACCAGAAGAGATAATTAAATTCTGTTTGAAAATTTGAAATCAGCTTTTCGAGTTCTATCTATATGGCCTATTTCCAAAATCCAAAATTTTGGACCTAAAAATGGGTATTTTTTGATTATTTTAGCTGTATATGAAAAAATTTAAAGTGAAAAACTAAAAATTGTAACTTTTTAAGTTCGACTATGATTGTAAATAACTTGAAGATATAAATTGAAATACATTTTTAATTACAAATGTGAATTTTCAATTTTTACTGACCCATAAGTTAAATAGAGAAAATGATTATGTACTGTAACTCATTTTTAACTCAAAAAGTGAAAAATTTTGTAAAACTTTGTGATTTTCTGGTAAAATGAAGTAAGTCTGATAAATAAAATATATGTATATATATATATATATATATATATATATATATATATATATATATGTATATACAGTTTCAAAAAACATGGTATACTATAGTTATAATAAGAATAAATTTTTTTTTATCTATTATCCATATTAATTTTAAAATATATATAACATATATAGAGCAGTGAACAAAGTGAAGTTACAGTGTGAATTGGTACAATATGCTTTTTAAATTGTAATTAATTTTTGTGAAGAGAATGACCACTCGTTGTGTTGAACCAGGTGCTTGCTATCACTGTGAATTAACATTCGTTCCTTCGCTCATTTGCAGAGTAGCCCTTATATATTCTTCCCGTGCCCCTTGGGGTTCACGTCGGATCGTGCGAAGAAAAAGCGACGCTTGGGACAAAGCTTTACTGTTTTACAATTTGAAGCCTTGTGGTCAAACTTATACATCATAATTTTTAATCAAATTATTCTGATTTTCATTTCAAATGACATTAACATTTCATTTATTTATTTATATTTTGTAAGTAAAAATAGTATATAAACATAATTTTTAATATATTCTTTCTTCTTTAAAATAAGAAATTTGTAAATAAATATCAGGGTTGCATAAAAATCCGATTAAAAAATCAGATTGTTTTTATTTAAACCGGTTTTTTATTTAATTCAGATTTTTTTGACTTTTATAAAAAGGAATAGAATAATTTCAAAAACGCGTTTTACAAAACAGTATTTATTATGATTATATTGTAATGAATATGTTAAGATTTAAAGAAATAATATGAAATTAAAATTTGTTTATAACGATACCGCTTATAGCGAGAAATAGTTTATGACGTCGAAGTTTTGACCACTTGTTTGAAAGCCCACATACGCTAACATTATTTTACTTTTGTCGGTTATAACGACGAAATTTTTGAGATCCCTTCGATATCATTATAACCGGTTTTACTTTAACACATTTCAAAGTAAATTTAACAAAAAATCACACTAGTGCAAAAAAATCTGCGTTATAAATTCAAAATAATATACCAATAAAGTCGTTTTACTGACAGTGTTAAACAGATTTTTTCCCCAAATTTAGTAAATCTGAAATGTTAGCAATTGCAATTTAAAAAAAAATAAATGTGATTTAAATCAGATTTAAATCAATACAAGTCTGATAAATATTAAATTTAATATTCCCTGAAATTCTACAAAGCGGAAGTTTATTGAACTATTATTTTATTATATTCAGGTATCCAAAATTTAGCCGTCGGAATTTCGTTGCTGATATACATATTTTTAGGTTAAATTTTTTGTAGAAATAAAATGTGTGAGTTGAAAAAGATAACAAGTTACACATATCTCCCATAAAGCAACTGTTATTATTATATGCCTGTGAAATGTAAGAAAATAAATTTAAAAATAAAGTGTAGTGTTATAGCTTGAACTGTAACCCCGGAACAGTTTGTTACTCGGTGACATTCGACCTCTGGTACCTGCTATACATTATCTAGTTTGTACATTTCAGAACTGGAACACTACCTTGTAACTGGGAAATATTTTACATGCCATTAACCTTTACTTTTTTAAAATGTATTTGCATTTTATAACTCTTGTTCTCTTTTATGTTTATAATTTTTTATGGTTTTTTGAAAAACATTTTTTTAATAGTTAAACACTTTACTGTACACTAAAACCAACTAGTCTCCGTACACACATCTTTACGTTTTGTTTTTGAAATATATAAACCACCCTGAAACCTTCTGGAACTCAGTAATTTTTTCAGATGAACCAAAATAAATCTTTTTGGTTAAGATGGACGAATGTTTGGAAAAAGAAGAATAAACAAATGACAACAAAAAAAAATATGCCCAACAGTGAAATATGGAGGAGGTTCTGTGCTTGTATAGGGTTGTATGAGTGCAGAAGGGGTGAGAAACTTAATTTTTATTGATAAGAAACTAAGTTATTTAAATATTTTAAAACAGAATTTGGATAATAAATCAGGTTTAACGGATTCTTAAAAAACATACTACACGTAAACTGCTAGAATAAGAATAGTTATTTATTGCAAAATTATAGACAACAATTAAAAACGCCTTCACAATCTCTAGATATGAATCCTACTGAACATTTCTGTGATTTATTTTAAAAATGTGTAAAACAAGACGCCCAAAAAATATGAAAGAAGTACTACATTTATAGTAGAAGAATGGGGTAAAATTGACTCCCAAACTCTAAAAAAATTAGTGGAAAATACGACAAATCGTTTAAGGAAAGTAATTCTAATGAATGGCGGTTCAAAAGATAATTGATTTTATATAATTTACAGGTGTACGGACAGTAAATTGATTAGTTGTTATAATAAATATATTTTTTCTCGATTTAATCAAGAAAAATTTAGGAAGTCAATTCATTATTTTATTTTTTTTTATATAATAAGTTATAATATATATATATATATATATATATATATATATATATATATATATATATATATATATATATATATTGAATGAAAAACTTTTTCCTTAACAAATTATCACCGGAATTTTGCTAGAAAATACGCAATAGAACTTAATTTGAAAATATGCTTCAAGTTTAATCATGAAAAAAGATGAGTATATAATTGAACATAATAACAAACTCATTATCTAAACTTGACCTATCTTTCCAAATCCTGTTTATGCCTGTAGTAACTTTTGCTTTCATCTCGTTTCGTATTCTTACCTAAGTTGTGTTTACATACATATGTAAATAGTTTCTTTGCTGTATTTATGAGGGACTTTGTGTTCTTATGGTTTTCTTTTTATGCAAATGTAATAGTTAATAATTGTTCCTAATTTTTGTGGCAAAATAACTGAATTCTTAAAAAAAATAAAGCATTCAAACTATTAAGTATAAGTATCAACATAAAAATAGTACATTATCAATGTATTGAGAAAATTAAACAGACATTTTTATACATCAAACATTGAGATTGATTGATTGATAGTAACAAAACAAAGATTCTTCACATTGTCTTTGAAAATACTTAACAAAATCTATTATTATTTGTAGTTCTGGAATACCTCTTCTGTATTCATTAGATTTTCGATGATATCCGAGTTAAGAAGGAATAATAAGATATCCTTCCGACGACTTTACTATTGTCTTAGAGAATACCGATTTTGATTTGTAATTGATACTTAACAAGACCAATTGTTATTTGTAGTTATGGAATACCACTTCTGTATTAATGGTTATTTGTATTGATAAGATTGTTGATGATATCCGAGTTAAGAAGGAATAATAAGAGATCCTTCCTACAACTATTTATATTTCATTACGACTGTCTTTAGAGAATACGGACTTCGATTTGTAATTGTGCCTTACAAGATCAACGGTTATTTGTATTGATAAGATTGTTGATGATATCCGAGTTAAGAAAGATTTCTAATTGTAATAGGTCCTTACAACATCAAAGGTTATTTGTATTGATAAGATTCCTTCCGACAACTGTCTGTATTCATATTTCTTTATGATTATCTTAGAAAATACAGATTTGGATTTGTAATTGTTATCGACGGTTATTAGAATTGATAAGATTTTGGATGATATCGGCATGAAGGAGAGTTCCTTCCGACGTTCCGACAACTGTTTTTGATTATAACCGTGTTAAGAAGAAATAATAAGAGATCCATTTGGCAACTGTCCCTATTCATATTTCAATATGATTGTCTTAGAGAAAACGGATTTGGATTTGTAATTGTTTCGACGGTTATTAGAATTGATAAGATTTTGGATGATATCCGCATGAAGGAGAGTTCCTTCCAACAACTGTTGTTGATGATAACCATTTTAAGAAGGAATAATAAGAGATCCTTCCGTTGACTGTCTCTATTGATATTTCTTTATGATTGTATTAGAGAATAAGAATTTGGATTTGTAATTGTTCCTTATAAAATGAACGGTCATTAGAATTTATAAGATATAGGATGATATCCGCATGAAGAAGGGTTCCTTTCGAGAACTGTCTGTATTCATATTTCTTTATGATTATCTTAGAGAAAACTGATTTGGATTTGTAATTGTTATCGACGGTTATCAGAACTGATAAGATTGTGGATGATATCCGCACGAAGGAGATTTCCTTCCGACAACTGTTGTTGATGATAACCGTGTTAAGAAGGAATAATAAGAGATCCTTCCGTTAACTGTCCCTATTGATATTTCATTATAATTGTCCTAGAGAATACGGATTTGGATTTGTAATTGTTCCTTATAAAATGAACGGGTATTAGAATTGATAAGATTTTGGATGATATCCGCATGAAGGAGAGTTCCTTCCAACAACTGTTGTTGATGATAACCGTGTTAAGAAGGAATAATAAGTGATCCTTCCTATAACTGTCCTTATTGATATTTCTTTATAGTTGTCTTAGAAAATACGGATTTGGATTTTTAATTGTTCCTTACAAGATCAACGGTTATTTGTATGTATAAGATTGTTGATGATATCCGAGTTATGAAGGAATAATAAGAGATCCTTCCGTTAACTATCCCTATTGATATTTCATTATAATTGTCTTTGAGAATATGGATTTGAATTTGTAATTGTTATCGACGGTTATTAGAACTGATAAGATTGTGGATGATATCTGCATAAAGGAGAGTTCCTTCCAACAACTGTTGTTGATGATAACCGTGTTAAGAAGGAATAATAAGAGATCCTTTCGTTAACTGTCCCTATTGATATTTCTTTATGATTGTCTTAGAGACAACGTATTTGGATTTGTAATTGTTATCGACGTTTATTAGAATTGATAAGATTTTGGATGATATCCGCATGAAGAAGGGTTCCTTTCGAGAACTGTCTTTATTCATATTTCATTATGATTGTCTTAGAGAATAAAGATTTGAATTTGTAATTGTTCCATACAAATTGAACGGTCATTACAATTTATAAGATATAGGATGATATCCGCATGAAGAAGGGTTCCTTCCGACAACTGTCTCTATTCATATTTCAATATGTTTGTCAAAGAATACGGATTTGAATTTGTAATTGTTTCTTATAAAATGAACGGTTATTAGAATTGATAAGATTTCGGATGATATTCGTATGAAGAAGAGTTCCTTCCGACATTTGTTGTTGATGATAACCGTGTTAAGAAGGAATAATAAGAGATCCTTCCGTTAACTATCCCTACTCATATTTTTTTATGATTGTCTTAGAGAAAACGGATTTGTAATATTGTAATTGTTATCGACGGTTATTAGAATTGATAAGATTTTAGATGATATCCGCATGAAGAAGGGTTCCTTCCGACAACTGTCTGAATTCATATTTCTTTATGATTGTCTTAGAGAAAACGGATTTTGATTTATAATTGTTCCTTAGAAAATGAACGGTTATTAGAAATGATAAGATTTTGGATGATATCCGCGTGAAGAAGGGTTCCTTCCGAGAACTGTCGGTATTCATATTTCATTATGATAATCTTAGAGAATACGAATTTGGATTTGTAACTGTTATCGACGGTTATTAGAAATGATAAGATTGTGTGATATCCGCATGAAGGAGAGTTCCTTCCGAGTTCCGACTGTTGTGTAGATATTTCCGCACCGCGTATTGTAAAGAGATGAGCGAGGCGAAGTAACAAAAGTATCGTCCGGTTGTCCGTGGGAATTAGAAGCTATGGACACGTGGTTGGAGAAAGGGTAGCGATCGGTCAAGGGGATTTGACAAACAGCAAACGGTCAGCGTCTAAATTCCTCAACATAAAAGAGATATCCTTTGAAGACCCCTTTGTGTTAATTATTACTCATCTCTAAAGGGTTGGCTGTGGACAGTGGCCAGTGTGCCGTTATACTCTAACGGGTCGACCGGTGTCCAGTGCTCGTGAGAAACCACCCTTCCCAGTTCCCACTTGGATTGCACAAGTAAAATGACCCCTTAACCTGTTTTCCAAACCTGTTTCGGCTGGCCACTGGCCGATCTTCGCTATACATAATCCCCGTTTTACTGTATGCGTAATGAGACAATTTCGACACACCGTGAGAATATGCATTAGTCAATTCAAATCTAATTCACACATTGCTCATTTGTTTATTTTACATTTCTTTATACCACATCTTATTTTTAACTATATTCACCTTAATTAACGAACAACAAAATAAGATGTATATAAAAATATTAATAAAATGTGTAGCACTTTATAAGTTAAAAAATAAAAAAGTATTTTTTTTTCTTTATACACCGCATTTCATTTATTCTTATTTTTAACGATATTCCCCTTAATTAACGAACAACAAAATAAATATGAAAATAAAATTCACTACTGATACAGTTAAATTATTTAAAAATTTTAATCAACCTCCATCGGTTTCGGCCCTTCTTTGGTGATTAGTTAATTGAATAAGATGTATAAAAAAATATAAAAATATTAATAAAATGTGTAATGTGTAGCACATTATAAGTTAAAAATAAAAAAGTAAAAACATTTTTGGTGAATATTGAAAACAATACGCACATATGAAACGATAAAAACAGTTTTTTAATGTTGACCCAAGTTGGACCGAAACTAGTCGAAATTGATTAAAAATTTTAAATAAATTAACTATTCCTAGTACTTAATTTTATTTGCCTACAAGTTCCTCAGTCAAGAGAGTATTCATTACTTAACAAAATAAATAATAATTGTTTCATTTTTAAATACAAGTACAGGAAAATTGAAACTGAAAATTGCTAGTCTCTCTTCACTGACCATAATCTTTACTCTTTTAATTTTGGATAACTGTAATGTATAGATAAATATATTGTGTATACGGGATGTTCTACAACTTAGAACAAAAAATTAAAGGACGTATACTGTACGACGTGCTGATAATGAAACAAAAATATATTTTAAAAAATTCGAAAAGTTAAGGGTAGTTTACTTGAAGTAGATATTTTTTGGACCACTGGAGTAGCTATTAATTATACAATATTGGAAACAATGACTTTCATTGTAGAAGATTTGAAAAAAGAAATATTAAAAATAACTATCGACCAGTGGCAAAAAAAATGTTTGCTTGCAATACGATGTAGGTAATTTTTTTGCGAATTTTTAAAAAATTCTTATTGTTTTATAATCACCACGTCGTACAGTATATACCCTTTAATTTTTTGTTCTAAATTGTGGAACATTCAGTATAAGCACATAATTTAAATAAAGATTATTGATTTATATGTCTACCTCTGAATTATCTTTTTTTTTACTTGTTTTTATTTAAAAATAAATGAAAGGATAATTTTTAACTATTAATTCCACTATTGTATCGTCTATTTGTACTGTATTTAATTAGTATTGATCAATATAAAAAAAATAATTTATTTCTAAAAGCAATTTTGTTCAAATTGGTAACGAATGAAATATATTAATTTTATATACCAATACCGAGGACATATCTTGACGACTTCTCTAGATGAACTGACCATTGACTTACCCTGGACTGATATTTGATGTCTTTTGTTAAAAAAATACCAGTACGACAGGTATTAAAATTAGACGATCAAGTATATGCAATCTAAATCCTGATTGTACAGGTCTACCCGTTTCCGCAATGCAGTTGTGACTTGTGACACAGGGTTGTCACACGATGGGTTATATGACATTAATGTCACTGTCGCATTGAAGGAAAAAAAGGATAAAAACTAAAAATGAACC
Source organism: Stenolophus ochropezus (assembly GCA_035578165.1). Classification (NCBI taxonomy): domain Eukaryota; kingdom Metazoa; phylum Arthropoda; class Insecta; order Coleoptera; family Carabidae; genus Stenolophus; species Stenolophus ochropezus. Next base: position 1,891,835 of record JAQOWZ010000014.1, read on the forward strand.
ATTGTGACGACCAATAATTACAAAAACTATATATTACCTTATAATTTCACTGAAATTAGCATTTGAAATTAAAATATCTCTGACGTCACATAGGAAAACGAGAGAGCAGTTTACAATGCCAAAAGTGGGAATTTAATGAACCTAATTTTTTTACTTAATGATATCGAATAAGTATTGTTAATGATATATTATAACTATTAATGAAACAATGTATACGATATCAATATAAGCAAATATTTTGATAATACACAACAGATTGTTTTGGTGTAAATTTGGTAAAATTTTATAAAGCACATACTCTCCTCTTTTGAGTTAGTAAAGAATTATTTTTCATGCACTAGTGCTTAAAAAGTATTTTTTACGCACTAATGCGTCAAAAATTACCGTTGCTAGGCAATGTAAATACATTTATCGATGTTTTAATTTACTTTTGAAATTATTTTTTATTAATATTTCGGTTGTAAGAAAAATGTTGTATGGAACACGTGTGTAACATAGTGTTTTTTATCTCGTATATATATATATATATATATATATATATATATATATATATATATATATATATATTATTTAGCTGTTTTATACATTCTTAGATTTTATATTTTCATGGCAGCGTATATATTTTATTATAATTTATGTATTTTTATTTTTTTTTAACAAATCAGTGATTTCTATCAAATCAGTTAAACTAAGTGACACCAACCCTGTTTGAAAAGAAAAATAAAGCTAGAAATTTTATATATTGTCCACATTTTTGAAATAAATATAGTAAACAATTCGACTAATGCATATTTAATGTGTAATAAAAGATTATAGAAGAGTCAACTTAAATTAGGGGAAACGGTTAAGTTTATTTTGATTAAATTTGTAGAAAAAGAATATTTAAAATACATTTTATAAAAAGATGCTTTTATATATTATATTATTATATATTGTATTGTATGTATTATATATTTAACTGTTTTACATATTGTTAGATTTTATATTTTAATGGCAGCATATATATTTCATTACAATTTGTATATTTTTTTTGATAAAAACCAATGATTCTTATTAAAAAATCAGTTAAATTAAATCAGTCCAACCCTGTTCGAAAAGAATAATAAAGCTAGAAATTCTATATATGTATATATTGTGTAGATTTTTGAAATAGTCATAGTAAACGCAGCGACTAATGCATATTTAATGTGTAATAAAGAGTATTTAGTGGTATTTTTCCTCGGCCTCACGCTGTAGTATATATGATACAGTGAATTTGAAATTGCAGTGCGATGTCAGTGGCCGAACTTCGCCGAATCAACTAAACGAGTACGGAGCAAGTCTATTGGCTATAGATGACTGTTATCGTGTAGCCGCCTACTTTTTAGTTGTGGCTTCGTTCATTATAGGTTATTTGTATGCCATGAGTGTTGCCGAGATCTTTTAAGGACGGAGGCAGCCATCGCTTTGCGTTTTTTCTCTTCACGTATCTTTCATCTCAACTGTGCTTTTCTCTCCGATTCTTTTTACCCTTACCGTCACCATGTCCACGCTTCTTTGCATGTCTTAATTATTTTTCTTTTACCAAAAATTCATTTACTCATTTTCATCCCTTCTTACAATCATTAATTTAATTATATTAATATTAAATATATAAAAAATGCATATATATATATATATATATATATATATATATATATATATATATATATTGTAAAATATTTTACTGCAGTATTTAAAATTTAAAAATATTTTGTTTTGTTTTTTCTTGCTTTTATCAAAAAAATCATTTTCTCATTTCACCCCTTCTTACAATTAATTTAATTAAATTAATATTGAATATATAAAAAAAATGAACATATATTGTAAAATGTTTTAGTGTAATATTTAAAATTTAAAAATATTTATTTGTTTTTCTTGCTTTTATCAAAAAATACATTTCCCCATTTTCATTCCTTTTTACAATCATTAATTCAATTACATTAATATTGAATATACAAAAAAATGCACATATATTGTAAAATATGTTAGTGCAGTATTTAAAATTTAAAAATATAATTTTTGTTTTTAGTGCACAACTACAGAGAATTAATACTTTTGTTTGCACTTTGCTAAATTGTGCAAACATATGTTATTAAATATTCAATTAAAAAATAAACAATTTCATCAATTGGTTTATAGTAACAAAATTAGTTTCACTTTTAAAAAAATATTCAAAACGTAAATATTTTCAAGTTTAAATTTTGAATATATAAATAATAGTAAATAAGATTTATAAAAAATATAAACAAAAAGGTAAAGTTACAATTAATAATAATAATAAAAATACAATTTTTTGTTATTATAAAGGTTGTTCCATAACTAAGGACAAAAAATTAAAGGGTATATACTGTACGACGTGCTGTTTATAAAACAAAAATAATTTTTTCGCAAAAAATTGCATTGTATTTCAAGCAAACATTTTTTTGCCACTGGTCGGTTATTATTTTCAATATTTTTTTTCTTTAAGTAAACTACCCTTAAGGTTGCGAATTTTTTTAAAATAAATTATTTCATGATCTTGTCCTACAGTAGTTGTAAAACACCCTGTATATCTTATAAAATCAATACGCAAAAAATCGTTGATAATTCATCATCAAATTCTCAATTATAATAAACATTTTGATTTTTTTAATGTTTTTTTTACAATATAACTATATATACTGTTAATTTATGTTGTTTTTAGTCAGTTATTTACCAATATATTGATTTATTATTTTATTAAAATGTGAACTTCTTGGAAAACATTGTTAAATACATTTATTAATCAACAAACAAAATAGTTGCTCATGTTTTATTTTTATACCATTAAAAATACGTTGTAAAACTACTCCTTAAGTTATGTAACTCAACTAACAGATATGTAAAACGTGTGATGAAATTAACAGGTTAGTGATCTGTAAGATTATTCGAAAAGATTGAGGTGTGGTCATGAGGACATCTAGAAAATTTTTGATCATTGACATGGGCGTGTCGCTATAGACTACTTATAATTTCTAGAGCAGAGGAGGTATATAAAATATTCTGACATAAGAATTAGTAATGAGTGAAACACTTGAACAAATTAAATGTTAAATTAAATATTATATTTATTTTTACCAACACTAAATAGCTTACTGCCTCCATTACCATTTTACGGTATCGAAATCTTTAATTTTCAAATTTACATATGAATCAAATGAGGTCTTTGGCCTAATGGAAAGATTGACCGTTTATGGACAACTCGATTCGAAATGGCGCAAATAAATTATTTAATTTTCCCCAGAAATTAAAGTAATATCTATTAAAAACTGCGTCAAAGCAAATATACAGAGTGGATGGAAAGTTGGGCACATGGTTTTACTCGGAAATTATTACAGATACAAAAATATTATTTTATTATAGAGTAAAATATTTTTTTAAACTAGTGGTTCTCAAGTTACAATACAAAGTTAATTTTTTTAAATGAGATTATTACATATTTTTATGCCTATTCGATAACGTATATTTTTTTGAATACAACCATGTAATAGTTTTATATCCTTACATAATAAAAATATTTAATATAAAAATATATACTATACTAATCTCAAGTATACACAATTCATCTATTTGTATAATGTTTGTATTTATATGTATCATTTTTTAATTCAAACAATCCTAATATACTAATTTTTAGTGTATTATTTATTTTAATTATTCATAAAATATTACAGACTATTAATTGACAATATTTGTTTCGTAAATGAACTATTGTAGGTTTGAACCTTACTGTTCAGGTAAGTACTTGCCTCTACAAAGGGGAATCAAGCTGAGAACCCTTCGGAAAATTTTTACCTGTTGGAACTCCTGCGAAATATGTCATTGAAGGTATGATGTATGTTATATAATGAAAAAATATATACCATATATGTAGCTACATTTTTTTAATAATACAGTGAATTAAAATTTAATAACTTATAATTTTTATGAGGATTTCATTAGTAAATTATCCATTAAAATATTAAATAAAATTTTAGGATTCAAAAGCAATTAAACTATAGATAAAGTAGAAGTTAGATAAAAAATAAAATTACAATTAGATAACGTGAATAACTTATAACATATTTTCCTTTTAATCTGACAAATTTAAAATATTAATATCTATTCTGAGAAAATTTTAATAATTTTATTTACCTAGAACTGAAAAATGATGTCACATTTTGCGCTTTTTTAAATAAACATTATTGTCTAACGTACATTTCAGAGACCAATGAAAAAACAAAGTACCATGAAATATTTTTAACAAACAAATTATAATTTTATGGCTAATTCTTTCAATTATTTTTATTAATTACATAATTTATAAGCAGTTAAATATAAATGAGTTTGGTATTAATAATTTGAACTTTCGCGTGTAGCAAAATATCTACATAATTATAATTATAGAAATTTGAGACAAAATGTATGTAATAATGAGTAATAAATTATATACAAGGTGTTACAAATAGGCCACCTAATTGAAAAGTAAATACAATACAAAATTATTAATTAATAATAAATTATACAGGGTGTTCCACAACTTAGAACAAATATGACGTGTTGATCATGAAAAAAAAAAATATTTTAAAAATTAGCAAAGTTAAAGGTAATTTACTTGAAGTAGACATTTTTTGGACCACTGGAGTAGATATAATTACACAATATTAGACATTTATTAGTATTAGATATTATGTAAAATTAGCTATAACTAAAAATCGTTATTAAATGATATATTTCCTATTAACATTTTTTTTATTATTTTTTTTAAAGCAAAAAATATTTTTTTTATGAAAACAGAAACATGGCATAAAAAATTACCTAAAATTATAAGCCAAATGTCTTTTAAAATTAATTGTGTTACCATGTTCAAGAAGACGCTACTGGTAAAAATATAACAAGTTCTTATTCGGTTATCTTCAAAAATAGAAATAAATATTTGACATAAGTTAAGAAATAAATAAGACTATGGTTCCAAGATGACGTCAGATGACCACGCATGAGTGTTTGAGCTACACACATCACACGTTCAATGCTAAGTGGATATTTTTGGATTTTTTTTCTGCCGTCCCTGACCTTTAGATATATGCTTTACATATCGCGTGTTTCGTGCGAAAAATATTGCCAAGATTGTTCTTTATTATCACGATACATGCCTACTATACGAGACAATTTTTTATATTGTTTTTACTTTGTATTACCTTAATAATTTAAACTTGCAATTATTGCGTGAGTGATGGTATTTAAAATTAAATACGAAAATTAAGTAACAACATTATCTGTATACCAGACATATATTATTAGGAAAATAATAATGAAAAGACATGTTATAAAATAAAATTTTGTTTGAAAATATAAAAATAATTGTATAAAAAATAAATTTTGTAAAATTTTTATATATTTGAGATTTTCGAATTTATTTTCCAATTCAAAAAAATAAAAATTCGATTTATTTTTTTATAATATATTGTAAATAACAATAGATAAATAATTTACGATTAAAATTTTTAAAATGTAACTTTTATTATATCCCATAAATTATTTAATTTAAAAAATCTAATTACTTATTTTGCGTAAAAAATTATATAAAAAACACAATTTATTTTTTTAACATGTTATATAATAAGCAAGTTATAAGACATTCCGAAAATAAGAAAAAACAAGTTTCTGATCGAAAATTTCTGTCGACATTTGTAAATTTATGTCGAAAATATTTCAAATATTATTCAACTAATATTATTCTATTATTATCATTAGTAATTTGATTAATTTATGTGACTGTTAGTAATGCACGACACTTAATGGAGGAACAGAGACCTTTTGGCAAGAAAATACAAATAAGATATAAGGATGCTATGAGTTTTTTCATTTCATATATGTTTTGTGGGTTGCTGTAATTTATAGATGATTATAATAAACTAGTAGTCTGTCTTTTTTTTAATAGTAATAAGTGAAAAAAATGAATATAAAAAATAAAAACTAATTTCTAATTTTTCATTTTATGTGAAGCATTAAATAATAAAATATAATATCCGTTTTCAAAAATTTTAGTTACAGTAATATATATTTCATATAATGAGGTTTACTATTTTTCTATTTAATATACAGAGACATTTTTTATTGGATAAATATAAAATATTTACTTTACACCAAGGATGGTATAACGTTAACATAACAAGTTACGTTATTTTATAACGTTATAAAAAATTAATTCGTTATAGAACGCTATATAACTCAAAAAAATTAACAACATAACTTTATGTACCTAACTTTTAATAAAAATTCATAAAAATAATTAAACTAAAAATAATTTAAAATATTATTCGGTAATTTGTAATTACTTGCTATAAGACAAGTATTACTAATTACCTAATAACATAACACACGTGTAATTATATTGGCAGTAGGATGAAACCGTCTTCAAATGCTACTAGTGACACCTATCGTTATATAATACATATAATAAAAAATATTACAATATCGGTAAATTAGGAATTTATATTCTGTCAACGACAAATAACGTTATAGTGTATCGTTATTTGTTACATTATTGTCACATAACTATATTTTGTTATTGTTACGTTATTAAAAAAAAATATCAAATGAAACGTTATTATAACGTTATCTGGTATCGTTACATTACGTTTTCCATCCCTGCTTTATAAAATAAAAATTCTACGATTAACCTACTGCAAACCTTGTTCCTCCCTAAGAATGTCGTGCATTTGAAGAAGAATAATAATAGTTATATGGGAATGTACTTTCATACATATATATTGGAAATTAAAATATAAATATTACAACAATTCTATACACAACAATCAACCTATCGTATATATATATTCAATATCCATAATAAATTTAAACAAAATAATAAAACTTTTTTATTTATAATAACAACAGATGACTTACCACAATCATCAATTTCTTCTTCCTGTAACAAATATGTATATGTCAACACTATATATTATCATAAAATTAAGTAACATACCAACGGATGGGAAACATAACAACCAGAAAGTTTTCTTCTGTACAAAGTATTCAATCTCATTTTGTGACAGGGTGCTGTTACATTTTCATAAATAATTTCTGTTTTTGCAGCAGAATATTTTATATTACATGAATCAGTATTTGTTCGAACTACTACTAGTAATAAATTACTGTGAGGTACTCTTTTTGCGTAGTATGGCCTAAAATTTTTTAAAAATATTTTTTATTAATTTTCTATACCTTAAATTTTGTTACACATATTTAGATATTAGATACACCCTGTATACATACCTTGAACAATCTGATTTTTTCTCTCCTGTATAAGCTAAACGTTTAATAAATTTAGTTTGGTTTAATATATACAGATTTGCACTTTTATCACAGGGTTCTGATACATTCTTTTTCTCAGGTTTTTTTTCACGTATCGCTCTGAAATAATCTTCCTCTTCTTGGTTTTGCCCTTTACGTAATTTTCTTGTTGGTTTTGGTGTTGTTAATACTCTTTCAGTTGTTTGATCGTAATCGTCGTCTTCATCATCTATAATATATAATATTTTATATGTACAAAAATTGTACATAAAATTTATTCGAGATGACTTTTATATTCCAAAAACACGACAAACATAAAACTTCACTAGAAGTGAACTAACTGGTTAATAAAGACTTGTTTATTCGAGTGTAGTCACTTGTCAATCACAAATAATATTGCAGTTCCAATATATAGTAAAATTACATTTGGGATGGTTTAACATCATGCCTTTAGCACAGTATCCTAAATGTTTTCAGGTATAAATAATTAACTTTTAAAATTTGGGTAAAAGTATCGTTCCCAGCTATTGTTTTAATTTTAATTTTATTTTTTAGTCGCAGGAAAAGTATATCATATCATATATAAATGTACAAGATTATTAAAACTTTTTGATTCGTTTTACCTACATAACTGTTAGTCTGGTTGCATTTGGATTAATATTAGGCGTTTCTGTCAAACATTATAAAAAACGAGCAAACGTCAAATAATTAATAATGCAAATTAATTCAGTTATGATATATACCAACAAATTGAAAGAACTATTTTAATTGATACAAAAAATCAGTAAATATGTAAATCATTTTTATTTATGTTAAATTCCGCAAAGTAGTTCATGGAATCACGAACTAGATGGCTCTGTCGAATCTGTTTCCAATCAATGCTCATATTTTTTATATTTTTTTTTAACATAAAATTTGTAAAACGTTTAAATTTCACCATTGTTATACTAGGCTTAAAAAAGCGTTTTATTTCATTGCAGCAACAATTACTTACAGTATGCAGCAGCAGAAGCTAACATATCTGCCCAAATTTGATTTAAACTGGTTTCGAAAAATAAATACATTGATCTATTTACAAACCATTGAACTAACCAGTAAAGAAATTGAAATGGCTGAAATATAAGTACAATAATTAGAGTTTACTAATGAATATAATTCTTACACTTAGTAAAATGTTGCTAGCACTAGCTTCTATTTCTTCAACACACACTGCTTGAAAATCATAAACAGTAACATTTTCGAATGTATTATTTAAAATCATTGCATCCATTACATTTCCTTCTACTTCACCAAAAAATTTTCCAACAAGTTTATTGGATTTTGCAAGTACAATGTAACCATGGTGGTCTATCACATAGATATCTGTTATATCTTTATTCCAATCCTCATCTTTACAATCTTCGCACTGTAATAATATTAGTTATTTTTTTTTTCCACATTAATATATTATATGAATACTTCAGCTAAATTCATTTGAGTAAAATTCTCAAATCGATCATTAAGCAACGAGTGTTTAAATTTGAAACCAACAACACAGCCAGGTGCTTCCGTGCCGGCATCTCTCGGGAAAACTGCGTAACTAGCCATAATCATGCGCGGTTTCCCTTCATCCGAAATGGAATAAACAAATGAATCTGGATCAACTTGATGTTGTAAAACTGCACTTTTGTACCAGATTTCATCTATTGCTCGGAAATGAGTTTTCCCAAAATTCCTAACATTATAAAACAAAAAACAGTATTTTTTTGTCCTTTATAATTTAAAAATACCTACTTTGCAGTATCGTTATTTTCTTGTACAATATATCTCCATCTAGTAAGCCCACTCATAGTTGCAACATACTTTAAAGTCGCTCCGTAAAGGTTTATTAAAGTTTCATTTAAATCCATTGGCATAAAAGCTTCATCCATGATTTTAGCATCAAAGATTAACCGTTGCATTAATTCTTCATCACAGTAATAGTCATCATAATCTAATGATTTTCTACCACATTCCACTAAAACATATTTTGTACAACAAAAGTACAGAATAGTAAAAATTTATACCTTCTTCATCATCTACTTCTTCAGCTGTAAATTCTTCTTCAACATATTGACTTGGAGGCCAAGTAAAACTTTCCTCAGTTATTTTTTCTAAGAAATGTTGTAGTTCTTTTTCTGGAGTAGGAAATTCATGTCCTTCAGTGTAATGATATTTACAATATACCCTAAATTTGAAGGAATTAACTAACGGTTTATTCTATCCAATTTAAATTACCATTTTGGATGAATCTTCCAATTTGCGTCGTCAAAAAATTTGGAAATATTAATTTTCAAGTGTTGCAATTTATCTATTTCATCACTAACTTTAAGCCAATAATATCCATGACTTTGGGGCAAAGCTACACCGAGTGAAAACGGAGTACCAGGTAATGGGGCGTAGTAGAAATCATAAGTTTCTTTATAAGCTCGTTTCATGTTGTCATAAAAGTGCTTCATTGGTAAACCAAGCATGTTTCCTCTTGAATGATTTACCAAAGCTTCTCGAAGTTCCAGAATAATGTCATTTAGATCTCGAGGTTCACGATTATCATCCAGAAACTCAACTTCAGAAAGGTCCACGCTGTTGTAGTTGATATTTAGTCTACCTTCATACTATTAAATATTATTACATATTAAAAACTATTTAACTAATAACATGCATTAATAGAAACATCAATACACAAAATGTATCAAAATAAGTCATTTACAGACAGACAGTACAATACAGGGTGTTAAAAATGAGACACAAATTTTTAGGTACATTTCAACATCTGCATATTTTTATAATTCGATATAATTTGATTTTTTTTTTAATAAAAATTTATATCCAATGGAACTTTTCTATGATACTATATCCATCTGTTTTTAATAAGGTCTTGCAAAAAAAATTAAATGAATCTTTTTTGTTTAAATTGAACCTACAATGTCTAATTTGTTGCTCTCTATGATGTAATTCTTTTTTATTTATATTTTGTTATATAATATCGTCTTAAAGTATAAAACAAAAAAAGTCGCAAAAGTTGTGACGTCTGTAGGTTCGGGTGTGAAGTTATCCACATGTGTATGCCAGTTTATTTGCAGGATAAATACTATTGGATCATAATGCAGTCATAAATATATTTATTTGTATTATTATAATTGTTATATTCGTACAGAAATGATGAAATTAAAAAAAAAAAACGATTTACACATAGCGTATTTAAAAAAAACTGCAAATTGTCATGCTTAAAAACTTTTTGCATTTAAATACTGAATAAGCAAAATGTAGCAATGTCTCAAAGTTTTATAAGAAATATTTAAACTTACCATTGGTCTCAAATTTGGATGCATAAGTAAATATCCATTATTAGTGACAATAAATGCATATCCATTCACACCTACCTGAAATAATATAACATTTATACATTAATATAAAATATTACAATTATTTCCTACAACCGGGAATAAAGTACATGTTTTATGTTATCTTTTGAATATGAAGAATTACTTTACATGAACTAGTGCTTAAAAAGTACTTTTCACGCACTAGTGCGTGAAAAGTAACCGTTGCTAGGCAACGTAAACACATTTACCAATGGTTTAATTTACTTTTGAAATTAATTTTTATTAATATTTCAGTTGTAGGAAAAATGTTGTATGTAAATAACTATTTCATACTTTATAGGGTAGAGTAAGTTTTTCTATATCTTCTATTGATACATCAGTCCCTGCTACTCCTAATAACTCTGCCATTTTTGTTTCATTGTTTCGATTTTTTAGTAAATCATACGCAGGAACAGTTACAGATGTTAATAATCGATAGTTATCCAAATCTTCCTTATCATCTGCAAACTGAAATAAAAATTGGATTCTAAATTCATCATTATTTTCATATACCATACACTATCGTCTGACAAATACGCATGCGTCCAAGAAGTAGGATGTTCTCCTGTAAGAACCAGAGGTCTAGCAATAACAGGAATATATGTCAGAACTTTTTCTGCAACTTCATCCAGAGAGCGAATATGCGCAAAATATCCTTTGTTAAGACAAGCCATTCCTGTAATTTCTTCTATGTTACTGACTTCTCGACCTATGAGATAAGTAAAAACTCGAACGAGAATAGTTGTTCGATTATCAATCCAATTATATTTTTCAAAAACGTCAGTAACGTTATTTGGAACTCCGTCTGTTACTACCATAATAGCTTGACTTCGTGGTATGAAAGTTTCTTCTTCGTCGTTCCATTCTCTAGACTATAAAGTGCATAGTTTATCATTTGTTCAATTAAAATTGAATGTATTTACATACTTCATTTAAAATTTTAAATGCTTGTGTCATCGCAATACCAAGATTTGCATATCCGTCTGGTTCTAATTCTCCTAGATATTTTTTAAATATATCAATGTTTTCATTTGTAGCTTGCACTAATGTATTATTAAAACAAGGCACTACAAGGCTTACGTCATTTGAATAATGTAATATGTTTATAAAATCATTGTTGGAGAAAGTATCCAAAATTTTTGAAACTGTAGATCTAGCTAAGGTGTTCCACATACCTGAAATTTATATTAATAAGTAATTATTAATTTAATAAAATGTCTAATTATAGATACACTTAAACTAACTAGACTCCATACACACATCTTTAAGCCTTCTTTTTGAAATATAAACCATCATGAAACCTTCTGGAACTCAGTATTTTTTTTTCAGATGAACCAAAATAAACCTTGTAAAATATTATATAATATAATATTATTTCGTGTATATGTATGTATTCAATAAAAAAAACGTTTTTCCTTTACTGGTGTACGGAGACTAATTGGTTTGAGTGTTTATTATATTTAATGTAATGTCTTTCGTGTTACATAATTCTGTTAGGGAAAATAATTAGGTTTAATTTAGTTATTTAATTTTTAAATTGTTTTTCAATTATAATTAATTATTTACTTCCTTTTGTAATAAAAAATGTTTATAGTAAAATAAATTACTATTATTATTAGTAATACAAATAAACAAATGTTTTATAAACTTACCAGTCATTGATCCAGAATTATCAATCAAAATAACAACATCCTTCGAACAAGTTGCGGCTTCTATAAACCAAGATCTTGTTCGACAATCAAATAAATCAATCTCTTGATTCCAGTGCATTGCTGAAAAAGTATTTCATTTTATTTTATAAAGCAAAAAATATTAGTCGCTCTGTGATAAAAAGTCACTTTGATTTTTTTAGACAAATATATAAAAGCTATTTTTACAAAATCATTGTTTATTATTTTTTAAAAGTACCTGGATAATGTCGCAATACTCCAGAAGAACTACAAAAATATTGCCATGACAAAGCAGGATCAGAATTATAATTCTGGATAAAAATGTCATCCAAATTTTCAGACCATTCGATGAAAGTTTGTGCAGCTTCACCTAAAATAACTCATTAAACAATTGTGTAAACAATTATATCTAAAATTACTTCTGTCATATATATTCACAGGAACTTGTACGACACTATGTTCTGTATTTACTGCCAAGTTATAAAAGTGAGTATCGTTTGTAAGAGTCATGTTTAAATACATAAATCGATTGCCGAGTATTGATTCAGGTAATTCTGGATCAGTATCATTTGTAGGAGAATATTTTGAATTATAATACTGAAATTCGGTATCTGTTGAATTATAAGTGTAGGTTTCAGCAGTCACTTCAGCTGCTTTTTGAATACACTGAAAATATAAATATAATTAACTTCATACATATAAGAGTTTAAAAGAAAACTTACACGAATGGTATCTAATTTTCGTTTGAACATTTTTGTTAAATTATTTACTGTATCATTGACTAATTTTTCTGGATCTTTCCTTTCGATTTGAGCATGATTTGAGGTATAATTCTATTAAAAGTAAAATTTAGGATATATATTAATATGTAATATATAATTACTTACTGCTTTTATTTGCATGACATTTGTAATATTTCTTGCTAGATCCCATAATTCTTGGCCTAAGGACACTGCCCAATTTTCTACACTAAAAATTAATAACAATTAATTAAATATATATATATATATATATATATATATATATATATATATATATATATATATCCATTTAAAGACAAACATACTTACATTTCACCTGCTTTTAAACTATGCGTACATTTGGAATGCAATACAGTTAAAATAAATAATACAATAAATATGTTTTTCTTCATCATTCAATGGAAATTTATAAAGAAATGTGTTTCATTATGAGCTGCGTGTACCAAAATTTTGTCTGCGTCTTAAGTAAACTAATTTATTTATTTTTAGCATTGAGGTCCAAGCCAATCTATTATCTGTTTAGTAGAATACGAATGCTAAACTCAAAATCACTCCTTTCATTTTATAAATGAATTTCGAATTTTGTACATTGTATATTATTGCCCAACTATACTAAATATTGTGTTTTATGAGATAAATATTATTATATGAGTATGTATATATTTATAAAACTTAGTTCGGCTTCACCTACCTTTCCTTTGTTTATACTTTTTATTTAAATAAAATTTATATCAAATATTGTTGCACTATATTCTTAATTAGATATTTATAATATTTTTCTTGCTTCCATTTCAAGATTATTTTGTATTAATTTCTTTATAGTATATTTACTATGTAAATAATTATTATTTGTCTTTTACCAATTTAAAATAAAATTATTTTTATCTAAGTGAAAAATATTAATTAATTACACAAAAACAGATATAATTTAAAGATTCTTGATAAGAAATTATATAATTAAAAATAAGTAACTATTTTTCTTTTCAGAATATGATAATTACCTCTGAAGAATTTGTAATTAAATCTGAAATTGATAAATATTATTGTAAATTTAATAATTATTTTACCTAATACGTTATAGAAGTTTGATTTAAAAACGTCCTATTAAGGTTTTCTGAAAACACTGTAAAATCGTAAACAGGAGGTGTGTTATGGAATTTACATTACAATTTAACAATTTTTCTTTATTTATAAAAAATATATTTTACTTTTTTCTTCATATTTACGTGAGGTACTCAACATTATCTTGAAGATCTCCAGAGATGAGATTGGTCTTATTCATACCTAGAGATGATGTGGAACCTAGGATTTTGGTAAAGTTATTATTTTTAAGACCATGACTTTTTGGTAGGACTAATTATGTATCTCATTTTTAATTGCCTATTATTGGCAAGTGGAAATGAGACAAACTAAGCAAGACTTTTCCTTTTGTGCTTTCTGTTTTTTACAATCTTATATAATAATACATAATGTAAGTTTATTTCTGCAAAAGATAGACAAAAATATTGAATTCTAGTTGTTTGTAGATTCTTAAAGTTGTCTTTCTCATAAACAAATAACTAATATCATAAATACTTATTTGGTCAATTGCAAATCTGTAAGGTGGAGATAAAATATTAGTTCAGGTTTAATAAAAAAATTATCATGCGCATAAATTAATAACGATTAAAGTTATATTCTTTCGGTAGCTCATCATTTATTTCGCGTACATGTCGTAGGGCGTTATAATTATGTAGAAGACAAAAGAATACCTGAAAAAAAAAAGAGATTTTCTATTTCAATTAAATAAAATTGTAAATATTGTGTAGGGATACATATGTAACATATTTTACGAAAAATTATTCTGTCATTATTAGAAACCATAAATCAATTTGGTTTTATTTGTAACAGATGAATAATTTTCAATTATTTACAAATA
This sequence comes from Stenolophus ochropezus, assembly GCA_035578165.1. Lineage (NCBI taxonomy): Eukaryota > Metazoa > Arthropoda > Insecta > Coleoptera > Carabidae > Stenolophus > Stenolophus ochropezus. The sequence continues at coordinate 1,906,881 of JAQOWZ010000014.1, forward strand.
CGACGGATGTTGAAATTGCTCGTGCAAACGAAAACGGAAATATTGACGCACTGTTGTGTGTAAACAACTTGTGATATTCTCGAAATGATATGTATTGATCCGCAATTCGTTTTTCGGTCACTGGCTAATTACTGTTTTATTTATGAATACCAATATTGCGAATTGAAAAACACTATGATATCGCAAAAATCCATACTTTATTAATATAAAAAGAGAACTGTTTTCTTTTATAGAATGTAGAAAAACAGTGCACCGTTAGGTTATTTTAAAGCTGATAGAACGTCTTAGAAATTTAAATCGTGGAAATGTTCTTTTGTGTTATAACAGAATATTAATATTCTTCGAAAAAAATGTTACATAACTTTACTCAATATTCATAAAGTAGAAATCGAAAACATTCTATATCCGATACAAAAAAATACGTATACTGCTACCATGTTATCACGTAACTCTTTCTCCCCTTAAAAGAGACTAAATTAAAGTCCATCTTTTATATTTACTTTATCACTATATTATTGTACCGTAATAATTTTATATAAAATTTATTTAATTACTTTTTTATAGCGTTGAAATCATAAAAACTATTCTGTGAAATGAAATAAAATGACGTATGTGTAACAAATTAGGAATCATTGGCAAAGTATGTAAATATTTAAAAAAATATTGTTTTATTTGGAATAGATGACATCATTGTATTACTTATAAAGTGAATGCATGCCAAAATAAGGAAAATAATCTGACTGATAACTGTTTAATTACGAATAAAAGTAGTGCAGCGATATAATCACGGAAAGCAAATTTTAAAAATAATAATCTGTAAATGTTAACTTTAATGATTATCTAAAAAAAATGTAAAAAATGGTGCCAGATAACCAGATTAGTAATCGTTACGAAATCTTTTTCGTTAAAAAGGCCAAAATGTAGAAGAGCTTTGGTGATTTTTTTCTACTTCACTGATCCCTATTTTGATTTTTTTTTCTTTAATACTACGTAATCAATTGTATTATTATCGATTTAATTAATATTGACCATGAAAACTCAATCAATAATCAGTCTAATCAATTTATTTTATTTTTCCCGGTATGTATATATTTTTTATTACATTGCAATTTATGTGAACGGAATATAAATCGCAGTAAAATAGGAATAGGATTTCAGAGAATATTAGTAAATATTGATTATACATAACTTTCAATATAAAATATATTTTTAAAGATAGATGATCGCAAAAAAATTACGGGATGTTAAAGAATTCTTTTTGGAAATAAATTATATAGTAATAAAGATGGTTAGGGAATGATTTGAATTCAAAGTCATTAGCCAATTTGTAATGTTTTTTATTTGGTAAAAAGACAATATTTTGAATATTAATAAAACAACAATATACGTATTTTTGAAAATTTATTGATATCTGACAACTGTTTTGCAGATACAACAAAAAACAAATAGAGCTGACAGTTTATTTTTAATACATATTCATACATTTATATATAGCACATCCAAAGTGAGTGTTTTACTGATTAAATAAATTTTCTGCATTTATGGAAATATTGTGTTTTGCATAGATAAAAAATGTTTTGGATTTGTTACATTTACTGTTTAATGATTGTTTGTTCTCTTTTACACGACGTAAACTAAAGGAAACTAACATACAAAGTGAATGCACGATAACAAATAATTTCATGAATCCGAAGAGAAGTAGAAACGTTTGTACAAATAAAATTATTTAAAAAAATAATAAACGGATCTAAATTGTTAAATTAGCTTCAAATAATAACAAGAGTTAGAAGAAAAATTGAAATTTCAAATAAATTATTTTTATTTCTATAATTATTACGATGGAAAGATCTTAACCTAAAAACAAGAACCTGCTTAAATTGACATTGATCACACAACTTTATCAGCGCATACTCTTTCTTTTAGTTATCTTTCATAAAGTATTAAATGAATAATTGAAAAAAAAAAACTGATAATTCTGCAAAATAAATACTTTAGCTGAATGCGATTTATTAATCATATATAATTTGTTGTGTGAAAATTGTGAAATACTTTTTATCTTTTACATATTTCACTAGAAAACATCGTTACTGAAATATCAAAAGTTTCAACTGCAGTGAAACTTCACAACCAAGTTCCACATTACGTTAACTTACATGAAATTTCATTTTTTAACGATTATTTTTAAAAATGGACGCCACTTCAATTGTCGCCGGGCTCCTGTTGCTCGTCGGCTTCACCCTACATTCACAGGTAGTTAGTATTGACCTATGCATATAGACGCACTCATTAGCTCACCTGTGTATCGCTCGTCCATAGCGTAAGGTTGTCTCGCAGAAGCTGCATGATGAGGGTACTGTCTTTGTATGAGTCTTCATTTAATGTGTCCAATTCTGCGATTGCGTCATCGAACGCCTACGTAACACAACATTCGGTCAGATGCATTGTCATGCAGTATGCACCTATGTTCACTTTACACTTACAGTGGCGGATTAGGGCAAGGATTTCAGTTTACAAAACAATAAAGTGCAAGGGCGTCTCATAAAAACAAAAAATATTTGCCGAATATTGATTTTTTTTGTTCTTCAAATTCAAATTTTGTATTTATACTTATTTCATGAACAAATGCGCCAATTTTTACTGGTTTTAAACAATCAATAATTTTTTATGGAATATGATCAACATAAAAGAACCATTTTATAGGTGATTAAAAATAATAATAATTACTGTTATTTATAAATAGAATGAGTGCAAGAGCGTTTCACATACATAGTAGAATTGCCAAGAAAATATATTTGCCGAATATTGATTTTTTGTTTGTTTAATTCAATAATTTTGTATTGATTTGTTTGAAATAGGCAATATTTTTTTTTGAACATATGATCAACAACAATTTTATTCGTAATTTAAAAAAAAATAATTACTGTTTTTTATAAACTGATTTTTTTTCTAATTTTGTATAAAATTGAGTGCCAAGTTCTTAAAACAATGAATAATCAGCTCTTAAAGCAATGCGCATGCGGGGATTTAAAATTTGTGAATAGTCAGAAAATTTGTCACAATTGCGCAGACTCCGAATAATTTTGTACTGATATATCATAGAGGTAATATACTACAGATATAATTAGTATTGGAAAAATCGCGATGTAGTCGGCCATTTTTCATCCCCTATTTTACGCAACCTGATTGGTTCGTTTGAATTTTGCGGGTAAAATTAGGAATTCATTTGTTTTCAAACGTAATGCTCCCTCTGTAGTATATTAGCTCTATGTGTATGAGCAAACTAAATTTTGATTTGTTTGCAATTAGATAAATAAAGAGAATTGGCCCCCGCGTAAGAGTTTGTAGGATCCGCCACTGCACAATGACTACTATTAGTAATAACATTAAAAATGAAATCATTGGGATTAAGAGCAGAACGGCAGCATGTGGATAAAACACAGACATAGCAACAATGTATGTTAGAGTACATCATAAACTCACTAAAACGGATTAGTTCAAAACACTATTACGTATAATTATGTGCTCACAGGTATGTATATACTAGAATAAATTATATGGCTTAATGTCACATCCAAAAATAGTGAAAAAAAAGTAAGTAGTGAAAAATAAAAGAGTAAACCAGAATAGCATAAGACAATGAAACCTGTTTGGCTAGATGGCAGGCTCGTGCCGGCGAACTGATTATTTCGTAGTAAAACACGGAGAAATTTAGTGCGAGACCAAGCCGTATAGGATGTGTCGACTGCATTTTTGATTTGGCTATATCAAATGCTTCTTGATAGGCTTTTTGTGAATCCTCTACAACAGCTGAACGAAAAAATTTAAATAAACAACGTGTTTTGAATAAAGCATACAAATAATGAAACAATGAAGACAATTGGTGACAAATACTGGGACACGGTACACCCAATTTTATCCACAAGCTCCAAGTTCTGCACCTGTAGTGGACGACGGTACTAGATACAAGTAAAATAACATAAAGGGAGAACCTGCTTGGCTAGCTGGCACGCCTTGTCTGGGGAATTCAGTATCTCATAGTAGAATACGGAAAAGTTGAGGGCCAGTCCCAATCTAATGGGGTGTGTTGGGGTCATTTTCGCCTTCGAGATCTCGAACGCGTCTTGGTACGCCTTCTGAGAATCTTCCACAACAGCTATAAAAGCACACAAATGGCGTGAGGAAATCTCCGACCGACACTTCGCACCTGTACAATCAACCATCTTACAACTCGAGTATACTTACTATTTCTGGTGTCTCCAGTTGCTACTTCTGCGAGATATCTGTAGTAATCTCCCTTCATTTTCAAGTAGAATACTTTTGATTCGGCGTTGCTTGCTTTGGGAATCAGGTATTTATCCAAGAGCCCCTAAACATTTCAAACATGTTACATTTCTATAAATTCAATGTTACATAAAAGAATTATTGATCGGTGTTTAGTATTGACAAACTTACCAGAACATCGTAACAAATTTCTCTTAATTCTTTCTCAACTTTCTCTCTATATTCTTTGGCCATTTGTTGTTTACGTTCTGATCCCTCAGTCTTCTGTTCGATAGAAGAAATTACTCTCCATGATGACCTGGACAAAACATGAAACATTGTAGAATTTGAATGAAATGTAAATGAACGAGGAGTACCTTCTTGCTCCAACTACGTTCTTATATGCGACGGACAGGAGGTTTCTTTCTTCATTACTCAATTCGACGCCTGTTTCCGTCACTGCTTTCATCGCCGATGCCATATCATCGTATCTCTCTGCCTGTTCGGCGAGTTTTGCTCTCTGAACTAGTTCTTCCTTATCCACGGACATTGTGAGCGTGTCTATAGAATCTAGCCTAAAATTAAATTTTCAAATAAATTCCCGTATCACATCATTATTTCACTAATATACACAATAATCATCAAAGCAGCACTATGTTTCCAATAAAAATGTATTAAACTTCAAACTTCAATGAAAAATGTGAACACGAAATTCAGTAATTGTGTAGGACGGCATTAAATACCACGATCCAATTGAAACTCACGTGAAAAAATCTTATATCCTTAATTACTCACTTTTGCAAACAGATTAATGGAAATTGAACACAAATTACACGTAAAACGACACTAAAATGGAATACTGTTCACCCCTCAACGTAGGTAAATGAGTAAAACCTGGCCGAATAGAAGTAACGTAGTTGCCTATGGAGATGGACCGGCAAGAAAATGACAATATGGCGTCTGCCACACCTTTATGTGCGTCGCAACTTGCAAGGCAAAATATCTCTTCATAAATATAGACGCGGCCAATACGAATATTTCAATCTTATTCTACATTCTAGCACTAATCCAGCAATTAACAAATTCAAATCTGATATACAGTTCCACACCACAATGATTCATGACTACATCACTTACGCGAGTCAGACGAAAGACCATAAATTGAAAGTACGAAATAAATTAATGACAATTGTACACTGTTACTATTCACGATCATATACTATTAAACACAAAAACAATAATTTACACAAATTCAAACCTTATTCATATAACGAATATCGAACCGAATAAAAGAATTAGACAGATGAGTGAAGGTCAAGTATTGCAGATAAGAATTTTGCGTTACCCGTAATTCTTCCGCCGAAATAAATTAAAGTTAGTTAGCCAAAAGTTTAAAGAGTTAGAATAAATACACTATTTTATTTGAAAGTGAGTACTTACGGCTTAACAAACGTATATAGTAAACGAGTGCAGTTGTGCAGAGCAGACTACCTGGCTATGCGGAGACTAGAGCACGACTAAAGATCGATGCGGGGTCTACACGGTACAGCGCACGGACTGCGACACTGGTGACCAAACCTAGAGTTATTCAATACCCATTCAAAAATCAGCGCTTACTCTTAATATTTATTATGTATATGCGTATTTTACTTCAAATGAATCAATACAAATATATGTACATAACAAATATTATTATCTACACATTTAGTCACTAATAATTACTATTTAAGTAACATATATTTATTAGTTACTAAATTCACACATTATATATATATATATATATATATATATATATATATATATATAATATATAAGCCGGTCATCGTCATCAAATTCAAATTATGAAATTTTTAGGAACATTTTTTGTTAAAAATTAAAATCATCTTCGATTCCATCTGTCAATAGGAAACAGCATTAAAAATTGGTCCAAGTGGATCCATTAAGTTTGACATGCTGAATTCACGTTTCAAATGAAGTGTATAAATATTAAATATTAATAAAAATATTAAATAGACTGTTTTTAAAAGTGTTCTTAGACTAAAATTCTACAGCGTACAAAATGTTGTTAAAAATAATTTCCAATTACCAAAGTGTAAGGTTATGTGTGTATAAATAAAAATTTAAATTAATTTTCATGTTGACATTTACAGGTTACTAAAATTTTAACGTCTCCCAAATTAATAGAAATTTCGAAACGAAATATTGGTTTAATTCCTATTGTTATTGAATCAACCGGCAGAGGTGAAAGATCTTATGATATATACTCAAGATTGTTGAAAGAACGAATTATTTGTTTGATGGGACCTATACATGATTCTCTTAGTTCACTTATCATTGCTCAATTGTTATTTTTGCAGTCTGAATCAAGTAATAAACCGATTCATATGTATATAAATTCTCCAGGAGGTAGTGTTACTGCTGGATTGGCCATTTATGATACTATGCAATATATTCTTCCTCCAATTGCTACTTGGTAATATTTTTTTTGGTTAAAATATATTCTATAAATTAACAAATTTTATTTAGGTGTGTAGGACAAGCTTGTAGTATGGCGTCGTTATTACTATCAGCAGGGGCTCCAGGTATGCGCCATTCTCTTCCAAATGCTCGAATTATGATCCACCAGCCTTCCGGTGGAGTTCAAGTAAGTAAAAAAAAATGACCACAACAAAATATATATTGGGCACCTTTTCATTTATTTTTTTTTAATTTGCGCTGTGACGTATTAACGCCTATGACAAATTCAAAGATCAAACATTACCTTATTGTATATCTGTCTCTCATTCATTTATTAGTACTGTCCTTTTTTAGAGAGTAAATACGTCATAAAAATATCTTGCAATAGTAGAAAATATTACAACAAAAACATGTATTGTATATCAATCGTATGATTTCTATATTGTCTCATATGACTTAAAGAAATGTTGGTAGATTAAATTTCAACATTAAACCATATAGCTAATGGTTGTGAATCATTTTGAAAATGTATATATACATTATAATCAGTATATTAATGTTTGTCTTTTCTAATATTATCTTCAGAAGATAATATTCTCAAATGATGTATTATATTTCATAAATTTCAAATAACTTGATAAGTTTTAGTCATAATACTAATTCATTGTGTTCTATCTCGTTAATAATAGATACCTACTAAATAACTATTATTTACCAAATTTTAAATTTATTATGTTTAAGTTTAAGAAATATTTTGTACAATTCCCAAGAGCGTTGCTCTATTTATATCTAGCAATATATAATATATGTACAAAGGTTCCATTTTCGATATCTCGGCTATAATTAACGATAGAGCACGACTGTTTGCATAATCTTGAGTCTATTTTTCAATGTAAATTTCCTGTTCTTAATTCAAATTTTGTATGAATATTTTCGAAATGTTTCAAATTTAATATATATTGTAGTTGTATTTCAAAAAACAGAAAGCGAAATCAAATTATAATTTTCTAACGAAAAGTTGTAGTCACTACTGCCATCTTTACTTGACTCCGGTTAAAGAACTGGTTTGAACAAGATTTAGTACTTGTTTTGAACCTTCACCCTCTAGATTGAAATTTATTAATGAAACAACATTTAAATATGTAAAAGAATAAAGTTTTTTTATCCATTTATGATGTTGATTTACTAATGGTAACCGAACATAAAAATTTAATTTGGATTCCTAATAATGACGTCATAATGACGTAAATTGCTAACTACTAAGATAACCATATGTAACCTGGTTAACTGAATAAAAAATGCCCAAAGTTGAGTGAACGATCCGGTGTTTGCTGACCTTGCGTATGTCGTAGGCTGACGGACCAAAAAAAATCAAATATAAAAATTCTTATAAGTAAACGCAAGAAATAAATAGAATATTAACTAGCACTAATAAAACTAGTAAAGTAACTATGACACATAACTTAAGAAAATATTCTAGAAGGTAGCAAAATGAGTAGGTGGAATTATGAAATTCGCAGTAACAACAAATTTCAATTGAAAATGTAACTATAGAAAACAAAAAAGTATAAATTAAATTTCTAAACGAAAACAAATAAAACTGATACTTTTTTGCCTAGTAAATAATTGTAGGATTAAGAAATATTACAAATTTTATTATTTAAAATACGATGTTAATGTTAGTTCTAAACTATATAGGTATTTTGTTACAAATTTGGATGTTAAATTCCTGAATGACATTGTCAGAGTACTTTTACTTTTAATGAAAACGGTCATAAGACAGAAATAATATATTCGTCATTACGGAATAAGATGACTAATAAAAGTACGACATATTTTCTAAACCAGGACTTCTCAAACTTCTTTGGCATTCATGATAGTATTAGTTATTCAGTTCGCAACCCACACTTTGGGAAACCCTGTTTTAATGTAGTTATAGATTAAGTAATAAAATAATATTGTTTTGCAGGGTCAAGCAACCGACATTAAGATTCAGGCAGAAGAAATATTAAAATTGAAAAGTCAGATTAATAATTTGTATGTTAAACACACTGGACTAACTCTAGAGAAAGTGGAAAGAAGTATTGAAAGAGATAATTTCATGTCTCCTTCGGAAGCTAAAGAATTTGGAATTATCGATAAAATTCTTAATAGTCCACCAAAGAATCCTAAAATGCCTGCTTTATCTACAATCGGCGGAGTTCGACAAGAGAAACAACCAGAATGACAACAGTTATAAATATTTCTATTGATTTGCGAAATATTTTATAATTTTTTATTATTTTATTTGTGAGGTGATAGTGCCTAAACCAAAAACTATGGTGGTAAAATGGAAATGAGTAACACGATTTTTGTTTTATATAAATTATATTTGAAATTAAAAACATAAATAAAAATTACGAATTATAATTTACAAAATTGTATTTTATGTAAATAAATATATCATTATGTTTTTAAATGTTTTTTTTTCTTTATTCATCCGTATTTTTAATTCTTAAAGCTGCCACATGGTTTCTTGTCGACAAATAATATAATAGACGACAGAAACGGTGGATCATTTTTTTTAAGTTACGTAGATTAAAAGTGATGTTTATTATGATTATATGATCATACTTATGTATACAACTACGAAGATAAAATTGGCTATACAAAAGAAATTTATTAATTTACATGGTTGTATGTGTCATCTAAAAATATTTACAAGAAAATTGTTTGTGTAGTATGTATATTTACAATTACCGTTCAATAACAACTTTGTTGTTCAATTTTCATGAACAATTTTCAAAATATTATTGAATACAAATGTTATTTCCGTTGGCAAATCATAAACAAAAATTTAAATTTCTGTTGTTTTTATTTTTGATTTAACATAGTTGACAACATTGTATCCTATATTTTATTTGTTAATTTACCTTTCGTAAGACTAACTCACCTGGTCGCTCGTACAAAACTGTGACATCCGAATTTTTTTTGGTCGGTTGTGTCACAGAAACTCTACGGCGCAAGGTACTGCGCATGACCTGCGTACACAGGTGTGCGCTGTGCTGTTCTGCGTCGAATCCGTTGAACACAGAAATCTGTGCACAGTCTGCGTCTTACTATACACTAGATCACATGTTTGAAAGACACAGGAAATCAGGTATCATACATTTTTTTCACATCAAGGAAAAAATTAAAAAACTAAATTCGGAAATATTCTGTGCTCCACACAGAAATTGTTTGTTATTTTTTTTTTTTACATTAACAATTTTCTATTTGTTTCTGAATTTTATTTGAAAATAAAATTTTTGGTGTCTATTTATTCCAAAACTACGTTGCAATATTCACATGTAACACGCAGTACAAAATTAGCAATCATGCCGCAAACCACATAAACCCTTTTGACTGTGGTCAATTATTTTGTTAATCTACATAATAATTCTGTAAATTATTCAGAAATTATCACGTGAATAACAATTTCAATGTACATATTATACGTAAACTGCTAGAATAGTTATTGTACAATTGTAGAAAACAATTAAAAACGTCTCCACAGTCTCCAGATTGAACATCACTGTGATTTATTTAAAAAAAAATGTGAAAAACAAGACACCCAAAGACTATAAAAGAAGTACTACATTTATGGTAGAAGAATGCGGTAAAATTGACTGCCAAATTCCAAAAAAAATAGTGGAAAGTATGACAAACCGTTTAAGGGAAGTAATTCTAATGAAAAGCGGTTCAAAAAATCATTGATTCTATATAATTTACAAGTGTACGGAGACTAAATTGGCGTGCTTGGTTGTACATACATTATTTTACTTATTAATATACTAAGTTATAATATAAAATTTATTTCGTGTATGTATATACCATTAAAAACTTTTTTCATTTACTGGTGTACGGAGACTAATTGGATTGAGTGTATGATGTACATTAAAAATTTACAGTGCTTCACTCATATCTACAAATGTTATCAACCAGTGCATTTCTTAGATCATTATTTGCAGGATTTCCTGCTGGCTATTGTGCACGTAGTACTGTCTGGAATTTTTCCTTTCAGGATGCCGTTGAATTATTAAAAAGTAGTGCTTTTTTTCAAAAAAATATATATTTCGATTACAGTTGTAACGGCTTTTCAAAAATGTTTTTCAATTTCTTACAGATTTTTGAGTTGGAAATATATTTTTTGGAAAAATAACAAAATTTATTGATTGTTGAGATTAGATTGCGTGATTAATAAAGTTTTAATATTTTTAAATAAATTGTTATTGGAAATCTAATAGGATTCCCATGCATGTAATAGTTACGAAAATAAAACACCAGTGTAATGAGATTTATTTTAAAAAAATGTGTAAATATTTATAACAATTTTTACTTCGTAACTTTACTTACCCCTTAACAATGTCTGTAATAGTAATATAAATTAAATTGAAATAAGGTAGCAATGAAAGGGAGGAAAGATTAAAATCAAATTTTAAAACATAATGGAAAGTAATTTATTAGAATACAATTAGGATAATAATATTATAATTAATATTACATATAGCCCTTGAAAAACAATGACATCAGTAACAACATGAATTTATTATTTGCGTGGTGCATATTCAGTCTAAGAAATTGCAAAAATAACAGACTGAAAAATGAACTAATTGTTCCCGTTTTATGACGCCATGTTGATGTACAACATTGTAAAGCATTAACATATAATAATTATACAGTCTAAACTTTTATCACGGAGAACAAATAAAGATTTGTTTAAATATGCAACTTATTTTCAATTATTTTAACCGAAACGTTAAGTACGGTCAGTTATAGTCTCACAGTTAAACAAAATAAACAATAAATCAATTCAAAATGTTCGTTATTTTAACGAAATTGGTTTTATCAAAATACGTATATTATTGAAAGCTTTGGAACAAATTAAATAAAGAACTTTAGAAGTTTTGCTATGAACAAAAGAAACTTTTATAAATATTCAATACTGTTAATATAACTAACATAATGAATAGACGTGAAATTGTGAAAATTTCATTTTAGTAACGGTTGGAGTTGAACTGTGACTGTACAGCTGCTGCGGCTGCATTGCTCGCTGCATTTTGTACATGTTGGTTTCGTAAAAATTCCGTTGTAAATTCCTGCTGTGCTTTTGCCAAACTAGCGCCTGAACTACGGTAAATCGAATGAATCTAAAAAATCATTCAAAAATTACCTACTGCAAATTCATTCACAAATATTTCATTTACCTTCGAAATCAATAACAAATCAATACCGGCAGCTGTTCCGAACATTAATGCAATAATTAACATCAAAATTCCGATAGTAATGCCACCAGCTGAACTATCAAAACATTCCAAAGCAACAAGAATACCACTGAAAAAACAAACATAAATTACAACTTGAAAAACGTTAAACAATCATTCGTTTACCATGTTCCTGAACTTGGTATGCCAATTGTCTGTATCACAGTTACAACAAACTGGAAGAAGAATACGAAGAAAAACACCATGAAATTAAAAGACGAATCCGATCGGAACGCTTTATAAGCAGGACGGTACCAACAGATGAAAGAAAACGGTGTAAATAACAGTGCATATAAGATTCCAAGGCCAAATGTAGTGAAGTCACCCTTGGTAAACAGCAGAATCAAACCGCCCAAAATATTCAGCAACATAACACAACCATGGACTGTAACAAGTCATAAACATACAGATGAGTTCAAAGTCTTACACTTCTCAAAATCAGCTCCAGATAATGGGGTTCTATAAGAATAATACTGAAAAGACGAGTAAAAAATCTTTTGCAATAAGTGAGATAATGATTTTTAAAGTAAAACTTTTAGCCTGTGATGTTGTAAAACTGCACTTTTGTATCAAACTTCATATATTGCTCGGAAATGAGTTTTTCCAAAATTCCTAACATTATAAAACAGTATTTTTTATTATTTTGAACGAATATTAACTGTAGAATGGGCTAAACCATTTTTTAAATATTTTTTCTGTAAGAACAGAGTGAAATATGCATAGTTTTGAAAACGCGACTGAAAAATATGTCATAAAAAGCAAGATATCAATTTTTAAAGTGAAAAATTTAACCTCTATCGTCATCTGTCTTCGCCAGTGATTAACAAACTGTTAGTTGTACAGAGCGTTGATTATTTTCATATTCATATATGTATACGAATGAAAAAAAAATATTAGGCATAAATCATTTCATTTTTTTCTACAGCTGGTTATGAAGTACATACTTTATGCCCTCTTTCGACTTTGTAAAGAGTTACTTTTCACGCACTAGTGCTTGTAAAGTAGCCATTGCTAGGCAACATAAACATATTTGTCAATGGTTTAATTAACTATTAAAATTTTATAAATATTTCGGTTGTAGGAAAAATGTTGTATGCAGCATGTGTGTAACAATGTTTTTTATCTCGTGTTATAATTAAACAGCACCAGACTAAAAAACACTTACTTTGCACACTAGTTGCATAAATAAATATTTCGTAACAAAAATAAGAACATAACATTTTCACACACCATCAGCAAGTTCTAAGAAAGATAATCGAAATTGCTTCAGATCTCACGTAGACATTTTTTCATTCTTATCGTTACAAAATACTTTAAAATACAAAGCTTATAATTTTTATTTTCTGTATGCTAATAAACAATTTTTTTCTAATAAATATTAGTATTTCTTTATGAATTGGCATATATTAATTGTCATTATTCTATGTTATGTTACGTAAATAAAAATTCAACTAAATTAGTAAAAATTTTATGACGTCACTAACATCTCTACACTAAACAGACATAGCTTTTGTTCTGACTGAGAAGAGAGACAAGCGTAAACAAATGAAACTTCAAATTGAGATTGTATACCAGATAATAATTTATGATTTCCAAGGAGACCCGGTTTATTCTTATAGGATTCTTATTGGAATATATAAAAGTCGTGTCTGCGACAAAGAACCAATATCGCTAACACAACTTAAAGAGAATAATAAGCCAAAAAGTCAACGTCGCAACGGAAGTCGTCTCGGCGATCAATTTTTGGCGAGTGCGTTACGGTATAAGTTTGTTTTTGAATAGATAAAATACGTTTCAATATGAGGGTATTGTTTATTTCGAAAGTTTTACGCATTAAAAATTAATTTAGATAAATTTTTCGTAAATATTTACGATCAGTAAAGATACAAGATTAGATCTATTTTATTAAAACAACAGATACGAAAAAGTGCTGTTTTTCAATGTTAAAAAATTTTGAAAGTGCAATACTTGCTGGTCACCTGTATGTGGTATATTAAATATAAGTATTAAATTGATGTTATCGTCCTTCAATTACAATTCATTTTTATCTTTATAAATAGATAACACTTTAATTTCATTAAGTTTAATATGAGTAATCTATTTTTCTTTTTGGATTATAATTTAAAAAAATATGATATATGTATATTAAATTTCAAGATTAGATGTGTGTAGGTGAATGTACTTACATATCCACAAGTAATATAAATTCCGAACAATTTTCTGGAATTCAGGCCTTATGTCCACTTGAATATCTTGGTAGAAGCAAGGCTGAAAACAACACTGCTCGGGCAGTGGTGGCCAGTTGTTCCGTCTTACATTATAAGAACTTGCTCGCCACTCTTCTTCCCTGCGTGCAAGCTCCTCTTCTTTACGGTCCAACTCTTCTTGTCTCCTCTGTAGTTCTTGTGTGTTGAGAGAAGCATTTCTAGGAGGAACCGGCTGTGTGATTGGCGGGGCTGCTTGTTGCCCACTTTTAGCGTAAGCGGGAGGATCTTGTGTTGGTTGCATTACAGCTGGTTCTGTACTACCCTGTTGATACGGTACCTACACACCAATTATTTATAACGATCATAATGTGCAAAAATAAACAAACTTACGGTTCCGGGTCGTTGGTTCGGAGGAGCAGCGAAGGGATTATAATCCTCCACACGCATTTGTGCATTGTTCGCATTATTTGTAATTTGCTGAACTGATGGATCCTAAAATAAACAAATAAATCTTTCGTTCTCCGCACATTCTTTTTACAATAACAAAGAAACGTCGCAAAACAAATATAACCAATGATTAGATATTTGACAGACGGCAGGTATCACATCAAATTTTATAATTACTTACTGCAAATGGATTATCATCTATCGTTGGTTCACCAAATGGATTTTCGTCAAACCCAGACATTTTTCTTATCACTGAATCCGCCTTTACACTTACTATTATAAGAACAATGTTCACAGACACTATCTAGGAATCCATATCCACACACTTCGTCAATTTTACACTTGTACCGAATGCAAACGATGAAAACATGAGTCATGTACAACTGACACTTTGTCAAAATGGCGCCACATGTATCATACTCATAAAGCGGGAGTTACAATTGAACAAAAACAAAATAATTCACATTGTTACAATACTACAAAACAATATTAATTAAAATTAATAAATATCTGCAATTTTTACACTTTATTTCAAATAATTAGTTTTATAAAAAATTGTTCATATTCCCTAACATAAAAAAAACATTTTTTGTTCAGATTTTTTATTTTACAATTTCAATAAATACAAGCTATTTAACAAAATGATGGCATCATTATAAAACAAACTATGAATATCCAGAAGGCAGTTTTAAAATTCCATTAACCATACCATAAGTTATCATAGCTGTAGCAGCACAAAACGCAGCTATAGCAATTGTTTTAGGCGGAGTTTTATAATCCTGGGAATCATTTTCAGAATTAAGTTTGTTCACAAATTTATATTCAACTAAAAAATATATTAGTAAATACAATTTAAATCATAAATGAGTATATGCTCAACAATAAAATTTTCAAAACTTAATATGGCGACCATGTTTCATGCACCTGCCGCTAGATGACTATTTCATGAACTTAGCATTTTTTTTTTGTTTGAAAATTTTATGTTGAACTTGTTTGTATATACATACGTTTCAGTTGCGAAAAATATGAACTTGATATTCTTTTAATAAATTTAGTTAAATTTTCATGTTCATTTAAGCAAGCTTGAAGTTGTGGAACGGGTATTGGTATATGTAAAAGTGGAGCTAAATACCCAAATATTACAGCATCAAGCGATGATGGATCATTACCAAAGAAATAATTCTTATTTCCCAGTTTTACCGATAAATCGCTAATACATTTTTTGGCTTCATCTAATAACTATAATACCACAATTAAAATTGTTGTTTTAAATGGTTTTACTTACTTACCATATAGGAATAATCTGTTATATTGTCTTCAGGAGTATATACTTTAACATATTCATTAATCTTATTGGAAGTATCATATGTATACCAATAATTAAATGGAAAGATTACAGAATTTCTATACCATTTTCTTGTAACTTCTAAATAGTTTTGTGTATTAACCCATAGCGTAATACAAATTCCAGGCAAAAGCGATTTGTTTATATAATTGATGTAAACATGTGTTTCCGATATTTGTTCGTTTGACATAAAATGGTCAATATTAAAGACCTAAAAAATATGTTTTTAAAAATAATTAGTTACTAATTATACTCAGCATACTTTAGTTTTTAAATAGTTCCAAATTTCGTGAAAACCTATAAATTCCAGAACTTTATTCTCTTCTTCTATGCGTAGACTAGGTATATTATAAAAAAGAGGATTTCTCCCATATCTTATAGTGCAATGAATTTTGGCAATTTTTATATAGGTCTGAAACGAAACAATATTAATTATATATTATTAATAAAAATTAACCTAACACACAATTAATATCAAACAGTTTGTGTCAACTGATGCTACTCCATAATCGCTTTCCCATACTGTTAATATTGCTACCATTTTTTAATTTGGTAAAATTACCTGTAAAATAAATAATTTTAATTTTCGAAAACTAGGTTATGTTGATTCACAATTTATATCATAGATATATTAGACTTATACATAATTTATTTAGATGACAGAACTTACTAGTAAAATACTAAATGCAGTTGTTTTTCGCCATTTGGTCCATTAAAATTAAATTATACTTGCATTTTGCAAGTAGGTTAAATTACATCAAACGCCGTACAGCACATGTAATCCATTATCTATAAACTAATACGCATGCGCAAAAAAGAATGAAATATAATTTTTTTTGTTGATTGTTGGTCAGTTATGAACATTTTTTTTATTGTGTACTATTCTAGGGATATAACTTCCTCATTCTTTAACAATAAATATGCTATATTTTCTTTAACGATTTTACCGCGAATTTCAAAAGTTATTTTTTTATCAAATTTACACGTAATGCGAAATATATCAGGACTTGTGTAGTTCTATTTAATAACAGCTGTTTTATGAATAAAATCATCTCAATTTATTATTGTATTTTCAAGAAATAATTATTTTATACTTTTTAAAAATATATTAGATACATTTCATACGTTAAATTTTCTAATAAAAATTATTTTTGAACTATTACATGCAATAAAATTAAAAAAAAAATATACTTAAAAATTAATATACGAGTATAATAATTTACATTTAAAATTGACTATATAAGTATATATGTATGTTTGAAATATGACGTCACATGGAAAATATTATTAATTTAAAAATGTTTTTATTTTTATTGGTATTACTAATATCCGTCTCTAATATAAACTAAGTTAATTATAAAATGTTAACAGTCAATTACTATCATGGGGTTATTTAAACCGGAAATTGATATTCATTTATTTTTATATATAAAATAAATTCAATATTGAATATTGCCTCTGGGTTGATCATTTTTTTGTATTCTATCTACCCGAAAAAAAAAAATCAAGAAAAAATGGTGCATTTGTATTATAGAATATTGATTTTTTTTAATTGAAATAAATATTAAAATCTGCAAAATAATGATAAAAATATATGTAAACAAGTGTTCATATTTATTTACAACTATTAATTGTTTTTCAGCTTTATAATTTATATTATAATTAAACTTATTATAAAAAAACCTACTTAATTGTAATTATAATTAAAATGTATCACTAGTATTCAACATTGTTTTTACAGTACTGCAAATTTACACATACATACGTTTCTTATAAATGTTACAAATTATTTTAGTTTTTCTACGTATTTTCGTTACCCATCCTTACGGTTTCTTGGTGGTCTTGTTTTTGTTTCCTCTTCCGTGTTGAACATTCTGGCTCTTCTACGTCTCTTGGTAAATCTACACTTAATTTACATAATTCCTTTCCTAATTCTGAAATGAAATGTCGTCGTTTGCAAGAACTGTTTTCTTATAATTTGGATATGCGTTATATGTACACTGTCTTCTACTTATATTTCTTTTAAATATAATATCTAATAATAGGGCAAGGTATATTTTTTTTTATAAAATCATTTTTGTGGTACTTTCCAATATTCTATTACTTACAATTATATATGATTATAGAAATTAGCTTATTATTAATCATATTCACCGTACTATACAGGGTGGAATCGAAAGTTAGGCACATGGTTTTACTCGGAAGTTATTGTAGTTGCATAAATATACTAAATAACAAAATTGTAGGAGACCAAGGGAGCCATTTGATTACAGAATAAAATATTTTTTTAAACCAGTCGTTCTCAAGTTACAGCACAGAGAGAATTAAAAAATAAAAATTTAAATTTCAGTCGCATTTTTTTCTATATTTTTATTATGTAAGGATATAAAACTATAATATTATTGAATTCAGAAAAAATACGCTATCGAATAGGCATAAAAACCCCCTTGGTCTCCTAAAACTTTGTTATTTAGTATATTTTTATATCTGAAATAATTTTCGAGTAAAACCATGTGTCCAACTTTTGATTCCACCTGTATAAATTAAATTTAATATTTAATAATTTTTATTTAACATTAGAAGAGTTTTGTGATGAAGTAGGTAATACTGCAATTGTCTTAGGTACTTTTAATAAACTGTAGAGATCAGTGATTTTATTTAACATAATTAACTCGACGTTTATTTAAATTTCAAAATTCACAAAACAATTTATTCATATTCTCCTATTTCAAATGAAGTAGTTCATTAATATGTAAATGAATTTAGAACTTCACACGAAGATTATATACAAATGTCAGGGGTAATTCACATTCGTTTTCTTGAGGTCGCAAAGTTAAGTAAATCGTATTATCTTTTCTTAATTTATTGTCAGAAATAATTCAAAATTTTCGACGTACTCAGGTGAAATTTTGAAGGCTGCATCTTTCCACAAGGTTGTTGCAATTATTAATGATTTATCAATAAATTATAAAATTTTGACGTTTTATAAGCGCATATGTATATATAGAATGTTCCACAAAAAAAATTAAAGGGTATATACTGTATGACGTGCTGATCATGAAACAAAAATATATTTTTAAAAAATCGCAAGTTAAGGGTAGTTTACTTGTAGGAAATTTTTTTTGGACTACTGGAGTAGATATTAATTACACAATTTTAGACATAAAAAAATATTAACAATAACTACCGACCAGTGGCAAAAAATGTATGAAATACGATAGGAATTTTAAAAATAATCTTTTTGTTTTATAATAAAATAATAAATTTGTGAAACATCCTATATATGTATATATAAATATAAGTAAATTAAATGTGATGATATATTAATATTTATAGAAAATAAAATATGGAAAATATCAAGATTAAATAGCTTTACATATTTGCGGTGTTTTTTCAATTAATATTTATTTAAGGTATAAAATGATTCTAACACTGTAATGTGTAATGTATAGGGTGTTTCATTGAAAATAAGAAAATTGAGTCCTATATCTTGAGAACCATTGATTGAAATAAAATTTTGATTCGCTCATTTTAATAGTCTTGTAATATAGAAGTTGTTTTCTAATTTAACTAACTTTATATCTCTTGTAGTTAAGATAGCAATGGTCCATTTAAAATGAAGATCCTATATATGTATAAGAGAACAAAAGATTCAGCCTTTAAATAATTCTTGAACTGGAGAAAAAAAATACAAAATTACATAGAATTCCAAAGAATAATATACTTTAAAAAGTTTTTATAGATTAATTTCCCACAATACATATAGAAGACAAAGTAGTAATATTATTAAAGGATAAAATTCCCCATAGCTTCTCCTGTCACGCTAATTACTAAAAGAACAGTTAGGTGAAGACAAAATTGGAATTTGTATTGATCATCTGAATTAAATTCTGTTATTTTTACCTATTTCAACCTTTAGCAAAATAAAAATATAATAGCCTCATTATCAAATAGACGTAGACAAAAATAACAAAGAATAATTGTATGTAGTAATGGACTTAATGAGCAAAAATTTTTGTTCGTGCCAATCATGATTTTATTCGAATTAATTAATGAAATATTCTATATTTGGATAACCAAATTATTTTTCATTTGTTATTTGGAATAATAAAATACAAAAATTTAGTTTTGATGAATTAAAAATTAAATAAATGAATACGGAGAATTAAAATATAAATAATGATACAAACTGATACTGAAACGAGATCATCTATCTTTTTTTTACTATTATCGCTTTTGTTTAATGGTCGAGATTTGGAGTTTTTACTTGTATTTTGATGGTTGGTCATGATTTCTTCTTCAGAGGAATACATCTGTTTTTTAATTCGAAAAATTAATTTATAATTTAAAATTCGTTAGGTTTTATTTAACCCTAAAATTAATTTTCAAAGTATATTTTCATTGTATTAAATTTTTAAAGTACGTTTGCTGCATATTTATAATTTTTCTTGTTACTCCATTAAATGAATTGAAATTTAATTTTGAAATTTCAGAAAATTTTCTTTTGTGATTTTTGAAATTGATATGACACGTGACCCTGGTTTCATTAATAATATTAAAAGTTAAATTGCAAATTGTAAAAAGGACAATACCATTGTCATTTTCTTGCGTAGGTACTCCTGTTTGAGAATCACTGGTACAATACAATTTACTCTGAAACATAATTAACATTTCTCACTTTCTATATTTCTTAGTCCTATGTTACCTGAAATGAATTATATTGGCTTGACATTGACGGTATTGATAACGATTTTTATAAGATTTTCACTCAAAACTATGAAAAACTTTTTTAATAAAATATTGCTTTGTACAGATGTATGTTAAAAATAGAATAAAGCATAGTTATTCGTTTTATATAAAAAATAATACTGTACATAATAAAAAATTCTTTCTTTTATTGTATCTTGAAACTTATCAAGAATTTAATAACAAACTTGATAAGTTTCAGAAAAAATGCACAATAGATTATTTCTGAAATTGTCCTTCAATATTGTGTATGTATATAACGTTATCAGGTATCGTTACGTTACTTTTCCATCCATGGTTACGATATATTTTTCCAACCGGCGTATGACAAAAGGGCACCAAATGGTATTTTTTTGGTACAAAAGTGCACCAAATGAACATTGTAAAAGCGCACCAAAGAAGTTACTTAAGCTCACCAGTGTCTATAATTGAAATTTTCATATATTAATAAATTTCATGTAAATATTTATTCAATGATGGAATAAAATTAGGTTATGTCAGGATAGGTTAGGTTACTTTAGATAACTTTTGGTTTGATCAGGTTAGGTTAGGTTAGGTTAAGTTAGATTAGCTGAATTTAGGTTTTATTTTTTAAACAATATTTAATTTTTTATTTACTATTAATTACAGTAAAATATGATGTATTATTATTTCAAATTATGAACTCATTTTCTGAAAAGAACTGTGTAAAGATCAATTATTATTTTTTAAAAGGCGCGTTATTATTTTTTTTGTTTGGTTTAATCTATATATACAATAAACTTTGTTCCATCCATTACATGCTATTGAATAGATTCTTGATGAGGATTCCAGTACAAAAAATGACACCCATTTTTCTTTCTATATACTCAATATAAAATAAAATTTGTGCTTTTTAATCAATGATACATAAATGAAACTTTTACAGAGAAAGATTGGAAACAAATACTATATTTTTAGCTAAAGTTAATGCATACAAAAAACAAAAAAGATTCATTAAGATAATGTTTAAATTTCTTATTATAATAACATCTTTTAAAACTCAAACTATAGGAAAATTACTTTTACAGATTTGTGTATATGAGAATAATTTAACGGTTAAAATATTACTTACACTATACTTTTTTCTATCCTAAATTTGAATATTTTTGATACTATTTCATTTCAAATCAAATTTTGACAAGTCTATTATTCCTACACTCATACAAAATACGATTCACTATCCAGTACAGTGGCCATTGAATAAATATGATGTAAATCAAGTATGAGCTCTTATAATACCACTCGTTTCGAGTTTGTCAGTATATTGTGGATTCAAGAGTTTATATCAAATATATTAACCAACAAGAGCACTGTAAACATCTTTATTAATAGTAAATTGAAATACATGCTAGGGATGTCTATTTTCAGAATTTCAGTATTCGAATATTGAGATACAAAAATATTCGTATCCGGACAATTCGGATACCGAATAGTATTGTATTCGAATAACCAAATATTTGATTATTCGAATGATCGAACATCCGGATATTCGAGTATTTGGTTAATCGAATATCCGGATATTCGGATATTTGGATAATCGAATATTCGAATAATCGATTATTATTATTCAGTGACAAGTAAATTAAATTATCTATTAATTATTTATGTAAACTACAAATAACTTTTTATTATTTAAAATTTTTTTTTATTTATTTTTTGGTTCGATTAACCCTTACATCGTATTATAAATTGAATATTTTAATAAAACTGATTTATTTATAATTTTACATACCTAGTTTAATTATCCGAATTTTTAATAATCGAATATTCGAAATATTATTACCCGAATTATTCGTATATCCAAATTACTTCGAGCTATTTGAATATCCGAGTTATTCGTATATCCGAGTTATTCGGTATACACAATTATATAAAATAATAATTCTTATTTTCTGAATCAAAATCATTTGTTTTACAATTTCATTTTTCTGGAGATTTGAACATTTTTTTTGTTTCGAATAATTGCGAATTTGTAAATCTCTCATTGTCGTCTCTTCATTATTATAATAGACATATAAAAAGTTTTTAGTTTTTTCTATCCGATTTTTTACGCAGAATTACGTGATTTAATTAGATTTTATGAAAACTTGATGCTAATTTGTATAGTTTATTTTCCAACTTACGAGATAATGACAAAACTTTAAAGTTTCATTAAAAAATTTGTTTCTTTCTTTTAATAGTACAACATTCCTACGAAGAGCAGAACTTAAGTACCTCAGGGGCTTGCTAAGTGTCAATTTTACTTGCATTTTAGTGGTGTGTATTATGTACTACTTTTTAATAAAGTATTCAAGTTTCTGTACTTACATGTTACACTTATTTGTCTTACAATTCATTTAAAATTAAAATAATATTTTTTATATTTATTATATTTTATAATTTAAAATTGTTAATTAAATTTAATTGTTAATTAAAATTAATTTTCAATTAATTAATTAAATGCATAAAGCAGGGTCACAAATAAATTTCGGTTTCGTTACGGTTTCGGTTTTTTTCAGTTTCAATTAAAATTGTAAGTTGTTTTAAGTAAAAGTACAGATACTTTAATTTTAAGTTGTGATCTAAAAATGAAAATTGCGCTTTAAAATATATCTAGTTCATCATTATTACATTTATTACATTAGAATTTTATGATGTTTCGTAATATCGTTAAAAATGTAACAATTTTTGTAATACTTGATACAAAATTGACATTATTTTAAAGGAAAATGATGAAACTCTAATAATATATTTTTGAAATTTTGTTTTAAACAAGTAGTGCAATTTGTCTAATATGAGCAAACTTTAAATGAATAAAATAATAAAACTGGCTACAAATTTAAAAATCCATCATTAGAGAGATATCGTACGAAGTTTCAACAATTTGATAGTGTTTTATTTATTTTGAAAATGTTAAGATTTAAGACGATTTTAGTATTACTAAACAGCATTTTGGCGTATTTTAAAGGATAGTTGTGAACCCTTAATAATAATAAACGATTAATACAAGTGGTACGTAAAGAAAAAAGTGTCTAGTTTCTTGTAGGTTGTATAGCATTCTGCAGTTATAACATTCTTCTCGAAATTGTAAGAACAAGGCAATGAGACAGAAAATAAATAACCGCAAAATTCTACAGGCGTTGCTGAAAAAAACAAGCCCTTGCGTAGCAAGTAACCGTAGGGTACAGATTAGCAATTAAGGAATTAAATTATTACTAATTCTGTGCAAATAGAATTATCTAATTATATCTGTCGGCATTCTCGTCGCGCACTTCTTGTACGCGCTAAAGGACACTTTTTTCTTTTAGTTTTTAATCATTATCAACGTTTCCTTTTCCTCCGCGTGTACATGACGAAAATAAAGTAAATTTGTTGTACTATTATTACTTACCATATCATACCATACATTGGGGTCTATTCTGTAACTCAATGGTTAATTTTTAACCAGTTGCTACAATTTTTAACAAATAAAAACGTTACAAGTGATATTTTGATATTTTCTCCAGTGTTATTTGTGTACATGACGAAAATAAAGTAAACTTGTTGTACTATTATTGCTTACCGTTTCATACCATACATTGGGGCCTATTCTGTAAATCAATGGTTAATTTTTAACCAGTTGCTACAATTTTTGACAAATAAAAACACACGTTACAAGTGATATTTTGATATTTTCTCCAGTGTTATCTATTTTCATTTCAAAAATTAGCAACTGGTTAAAAATTAACCACTGAGTTACAGGTGGGATTAACTATTGAGACAGCGTTATACTGGCTGTTTATTTTATCAGTAAACATAGAGTAGTTTCATTACCATACTTACAGAATGACAGCAATGTATTAACGCGTTTATTTTAGGAGTAAACATAGGGTATACTTGTCAGACATCACAAATGTTACATTTAAAAATTAAAAATCATTCGGGCACAACGACTTCAAAAAGTGTGGACATGATTAAATATATGTATTTATTTATTACAGCATTAAAAAAAATGATATTAAAATAAAATGTGGAATATATTTAGATTTTTGCCAAATCCTAAAAAAATGTTTTCAGACAGATTTTCTTAACATTCATATATTATAAACCTGCTAGAAAAAGAAACACAGGAGTCTAGAAACGAACCTTAAAATACATAACTTTTAGGTTTTTGGCGAAAAATTGTGTTTATATACGCGCAAAACTCAAAAATACCCATTTTTGGGTCAAAAATTTTGGTTTTTGAATATAGTCTATTTTGATAGAACTAGATGCGCTGATTTCAAATTTTCAAACCGAATTTAATTATCTCTTTTCGTTCTTGAGATTTTTGCTCTCAAAGTTGCACCTCTAAAAAGTGGGTTTTTTGGGTATATCTCTAAAATGGGTAGAGATACAAACAAAACGATTATACCAGTCGATTCTACGGGCAAAACTACATAAAGAAATGTTTTCTTCGCATATACGTTCTTTGGAACGATTTGGTGAAAAATGTGAAAAACGAAAAAACAGAAATTTCAGGTTTTCGCTTCGGAACTTTTTGTCTCCAAAATTTTTCATTTTCTGGACTTAAGTTAATATCGATACGCTGATTCCAAATTTTCAAACCGAATTCAATTATCTTTTACCATTCTCGAGATATTTACGTTCAAAGTTTGACTGAAAAAAAGAGGTTTTTCAGGAATAGTCCTGAAATGGGTCGAGATACGACCTCGACGATCTCACCAATCGAATCTACGCGCAAAATTACATAAGTGTACCAATTTTCAGATTTTTATTCCAACAGGCACAATTTTTAGAGCGAAAAAACGAAAATCGGCGAAAATCGAAAAAAACGCCTGATGAACCCCTTGCGATTTTTTTCAATTTTGGCCATTTTCAGTTTTCCTCTCTAAAAATTGTATCTGTTGGAATAAAAATCTGAAAATTGGTACACTTATGTAATTTTGCGCCTTGAATCGACTGGTGAGATCGTCGAGGTCGTATCTCGACCCATTTCAGGACTATTCCTGAAAAACCTCTTTTTTTCAGTCAAACTTTGAACGTAAATATCTCGAGAACGGTAAAAGATAATTGAATTCGGTTTGAAAATTTGGAATCAGCGTATCGATATTAACTTAAGTCCAGAAAATGAAAAATTTTGGAGACAAAAAGTTCCGGAGCGAAAACCTGAAATTTTGTTTTTTTCGTTTTTCTCATTTTTCACCGAATCGTTCCAAAGAACGTATATGAGGAGAAAACATTTCTTTATGTAACTTTGCCCGTAGAATCGACTGGTATAATCGTTTTGTTTGTATCTCTACCCATTTTAGAGATATACCCAAAAAACCCACTTTTTAGAGGTGTAACTTTGAGAGCAAAAATCTCAAGAACGAAAAGAGATAATTAAATTCTGTTTGAAAATTTGAAATCAGCGCATCGAGTTCTATCAATTTGGACTATATTAAAAAACCAAAATTTTTGACCCAAAAATGGGTATTTTGGCATAATTTCGGCGGTATATGAAATATTTTATAGTGAATAACTGAAAATTGTAATTTTTCATGTTCAACTATGATTGGAAATAAATTGGAGATATAAAAAGATCAGTAGAAAGACATTGTACGACGTTTTAACAATTTGACAGTTTATTATTTATTTTGAAAGTGTTAAATCTGAAGCCAATTTGAATGGTATTGCTAAACAGCATTTTGGCGTATTTCAAATGATAGTAGTCAACCTCTTTAACCTCTGCGCTGCAGGCGAAACTTACCAGTTACCTAAGCTAGTAAATTTTGCTTTTACTACAAATAAATAAGTCCCTAAGTATTCGTTGTGCGACCTAAAATTTACCTGCAGTAAACTAAAAGCTACACATTACCCCAACTTAAAATGTACGACATCATATTTCATACCTACGTTCCAGAGAGTATCAACGCGAGTTTTTATCATTTGTAGAAAAAATGGACAAATAGCGGTTGTGAGTTTTATTGCAAGCTGAAAAACATTCATCATTTTAGAAGGAAATTAATAAGAAGCCGGACCGTTAGGAAACATGGCTATGAGCCATATAGCGGGTGCAAACAATTCAGCATCTGACAATTCGACCGGGGTAGCTAGCATTTGTTTCGGAGATGGTAAATCTCGGCAATGGAAAACTCGACGATATGACTAGCACATAAGTCTTCCTGTCTTCTTTCTTTCTTTTACTTTCCGTTGTTTTCTTGACAATCTCTATCGGTTTCATACAACCATCTATCTGTCTCCCATTTCGATTTCATTCTATTATCTTCACCCTCAACGCATACCGTTTGCAAAACTTTACTGTACTGTTAGTTGCGTCATAAACTTTTATCAAACACATTCATTTTCTTTATTAAAATCAGAGCATGTAACTGAAAAAATACTGGTTAACGGTTAACCCATATTGAGAACGTTATAATAATAATAGTTATAGTTAAAAAACCGTTTTTAAAAATTGAAAACCGGTTTAATATATTTTAATATATCGGTTAATAAAAAAATATTGAAAACTTAATTAAACAAAATAAACTAGAAAGAAGTAATCTAAACTAACTCAACCTAACCTAACCTAATCTAATCTAACCTAACCTAATCTAGCCAGACCTAACCTAACCAGACCTTAACTAATCTAATCTGACTTAACCCAACCTAGCCTAACCTAATCTAATCTAACTTGACTTAACCTAACCTAAACTTATCTAACCTGACCAAACCCAACCTAACCTAACGTGAACGAACCTAACCTGACCTAACCTAACCAGACGTAATCTAAACTAACTTAACTCAACCTAACCTAACCTAATGTATTCTAACTTCACTTAACCTAACCTAACATTATCTAACCTGATCTAACCCAACCTAAACTGACCTAATCTAACCTAACCTGATATTAAAATAAAGATTAATGTTTACTAAAACGTATTTATTTATTTTTTTGGTTAACAGTTACTGGTATTTTCAGCCTTATAAATATTAGTTAAAATTACGGTTAAAGTTCGCAATTTTCGTTCAAAATATCAGTTACCGGTTTTTATTAACCGGTTACATGTCCTGAATAAAATCAAATTGGATTTCGCATAACGTATTGATGTATGTTTGTGATTAAATTATTTACCACTAGTGGTACACTTTCTATACCAGCGACGTGGTGTCTGGTAAATTCCCTATATGGTATAAATATATTATTACCAATTACCAATAAAGACATTACAAAAATAGATTAAAATATTTATTGAATTAAACATCTAATGATCGGACCTTATGAATTATTAATGAAAATGAAACAGAAAAATAAAATATTAGAACAGTAAATAAAACATTGAAATAACAAGCTTTTCATGTATACTTACTTTCATGTTTTGTTAGATATAGATGCGAGACATTCTTGTATCTTGTATGTAAATAAGTAAGTAATTAGTGTATCTAGTATTGTAGATTGAGCGTAATGTTGAAATAAAATGTCTCCATTTTTCTCATAAAATACTAATATTGTCTCAATATTGCAATTTTCATCTTCTTTTTTGAAACAGCAAACAGGGTTTCTTATACCCGTGAACAAAGCATAAGAACCTGCATATAAATTTTAAAAAATACAAAAAATATGTAAGTATTTTACATATAACATATGTATGTAAATTTCATTTTTAAAAAATATGTAATAGTAATAATTATTGACTAAACAATATAATTATTCTTCGAAATCATGTCACCAAGAGTAAGACACAAAATGCTGTCTTACTACCAGGGATGCTTTGAAAAAAGCTTTTCTGCTAGCACAGATGTCGTTGTTGTGCAAAAATATACGTATAGTATGTGCAGCTATACGATTTGTTTTTATAATATTTATTTAATAATAATACATAATTGTATTATAAGAAATATTTTTGACAAGACAAAAAATAGGAAAGAAAATAACGATCAAGACAAGATTTTTGTATACAAGAGTGTGTAAAAGATAGACAAGATATACTTAAATTTTTTGACTTGCTTTTCGAGACAAGGCAAGAAAACTTGTCTTGT
Organism: Stenolophus ochropezus; assembly: GCA_035578165.1. Classification (NCBI taxonomy): domain Eukaryota; kingdom Metazoa; phylum Arthropoda; class Insecta; order Coleoptera; family Carabidae; genus Stenolophus; species Stenolophus ochropezus. The sequence goes on from JAQOWZ010000014.1 coordinate 1,935,626, forward strand.
AAAACATTAGTCAAAATGGATTCAAGGATGAAATATGAAAACTGAAATTTTTCTCGATTACAATACTCCCTTTACTTTGTACAGGGAAGTAAAAATGAAGGCTCATAAAAATATTTAGTTTGTACACTGTAATTTGACTTAGAGACGAGTATAATCATTGTTACCGTAGTTCTGTGCTGAATTGTAGTATGACGAGTTGTTGCCATATTCCGTTTTCGCATCATAACCGTTCTTCCGGCTACGGTGAACTTGTACAATAATATATCAACTTTCATATTTGCCATCCTGTTTTCTCACATATGTTCTAAATTTTTAGTGCTTATGTTGCTTACAATATAAACTTTTCAGCTATATATTCAATTACATTTTACTACCGTATGTCCACTTCGAAATAACTTTCCCACAGGTCAATTTTTTCGTCCGAATTCAATGACCATAAGATTCAAAATTAGAGGTTTCAACAGGGGCGGATCTAGGTTTTTTGGGGCCTAGGGGACCCCATTTTTTTTCATTAAGAATGTTTAAATTGGAGTATGATATACGTTTTTAATAATATCAAAATCAGTGTTAAAATACAAACATAGTACGTGCTTCGAAAAATAAAAATATTACTGTGTTCGAGTGGTTTGAAACACGCTGTAAGCTTAGATCCCTTTCAGAAGCTTTAGGCTAACAATTTCTCCAAAATGTAAAAATTCACTTTTCAATTTCACAATACGATGTGTAATTCCGATCCCAATGTTTTTTTTTTGACAAAAAAAATTGTCGAAGCGAGTAAGGAGTTTTATTGCACTAATAATTCAGCTTAGAAATTAGTGTAAAGTTCTAAATATTTAGTGCTTATGTTGCTTATAATATAAACTTTTCAGCTATATATTCAATTACATTTTACTACCGTATGTCCACTTCGAAATAACTTTCACACAGGTCAATTTTTTCGTCCGAATTGAGTGCCCATAAGATTCAAAATTAGAGATATCAACAGGGGCGGATCTAGGTTTTTCACGGCCTAGGGGACCCAATTTTTTATTACATTAAGAATATTTAAGTTGGAGTATGATATACGTTTTTAATAATATCAAAATCAGAGTTGAAATACAACCATAGTATGTGCTCCGAAAAATAAATATATCACTGTGTTCGAGTGGTTTGAAACACGCTATAAGCTTGCCCCTTGCAGAAGCTTTAGGCTAACAAGTTTCCAAAATGTAAAAATTCGCTTTTCAATTTCAAAATACGATGTGTAATTCCAATCTTATTGTTTTTTTCTGACAAAAAAAGTTGTCGAAGCGAGTAAGGAGTTTTATTGCACTAATAATTCAGCTTAGAAATTAGTGTAAAGTGTAATATTCTGGCGCAGCAGCTTAAGAGAACAAGCCGAGTGTAAAAGCAAAACTCACGAATTTGCTCGAAGCAGGGGTAAATTAACAGTTCCGGTTTCAGTTCCGGTTACTATATAATTAAAATTTTGGTTTTAGTTCCGGTTCCGGTTATTAACCTCAAATGGATTTTGGTAAGTATACGGTTTTCTGAAAAGGTACAGATATGTAGTCATCAAAAATAATTTTTCATGCTTCTTAAATTAGTACAGGGTAAATAAATTTGAAAGCAATAAAACTTGTACTGTGGAGCAATTAATTTATAAATCATAAAACTTTTGTTTTTTTTGTTTCGATTTTGTACCAGTTATCAAATCGTGAATTTATTAATAAACTTATGGAATTTACATATTTTTTCTGACTTATATTACAGTACAAAATATGTATAATGTAACGTTTATTTATACAGGTGAAGTGAAATTAACAAATACTCTGAATTAAACGAAAATAACACAAATTACATTTAACACAAAAATTATTAACTAATATTTTTTTATTTATACGCTTCAGTACTTATTTCTACGCTATTTATTTTGACAAGTTATCAAAACTTATTTCCACTAAATATTTATTTTATATACGCGACACTTTTATACCGGCGGGTAATTAATCTGGAACCTTCTAGAGTCTTCTAAGCGCACCAGTGTCTGTATAATTGCGCGAAATATTCCCTTACTGTTTGTAATGTAATGGGTCAATTTTGCTAGAAATTAATGCATCATTTTTTTTTACTAAAAATGAACATCGTACTACGATGTTATTTCTCTGAACATAACTTTGATCATTATATCTTTAATTACGTGTAGCGTGCCTATATCATACCAAGATCTCATTTATAAATCTCAATATTTCTTCCATGTTTTAATTGTGAATTTTCATGAAAATTCTAATTTTGCCGAAGGCTTAACAGATTAATTACATGTATCAGAATCAAATAAATTGATTTTTCTTTCATTACTTCAAAGGATATTTTGTTTTTCAGGACCTCAGTTAATAAGAGATACACACAGCTTAATGGGGTCACATTTAGGAATAACAGATTCGTAATAATATAAAAAAGAATACCATTTATTGACTAATCATTAAACTTTAAATTTCAGTTTTAGAAATATATTTTAAAGTCGAATTAAAAATAGAAGGAATATCTTATCTATCAATAAAATTAGGTATACAATTATTGTTTTCTCAATTTAATTGGTATATATTAATAATATATATTAAATTATATTTTTTATTTAAAGTGAAGAGCGCAGAAGAGTCATTAGAATTATTCGATAAAATATTTTCACATTTTTCTGTTGTAATAAAATATTTATAATAATTAAAATTCTGATAATACCCACAAAAATGTATAATATATTCAACGAAATAAATATTATTTTCAAATACTATATTTCGCGTTAATAAAATTGATAAATATCAGTTTGGAACAATAAAAAACTATTTAAATTATTTAAATTTATAATTCGTCACGTTGATCCTAGGAATATTCAATATAAAATATATTTTTTTAATGTGAAAATATGTATTATTAATCTATTGTGATTTAATTTGAAATATATTATCCGTAGTTATAATAAAATATTAGTAAGTAATCTCTTTCTTTTTCATAACTACACATAATTAATAATTTAATTGACCCTGGTATAATAATACAAAATTGATATTATCTTGAAGGAAAATGATAAAACTTTGCCTCTCTAATAATATATTTAAAAATTTTTTTTAAACATGTGGTACAATTTGTTTAATATAAGCAAAATAAAAAATAATAAAACGAGACAGAAATTTAAAAATCTATCATTAGAAAGACAGAACGAAGTTTCAACAATTTGACAGTGTTTTATTTATTTTTAAAATGTTAAGTTTTACGATGATTTTAATGTAACTTTGGCATATTTTAAAGACTAGGACCCTATTATGATCAATACTCATCAACTTCTTTTCCAATTCATATCATGTGAAATGATAACGTATGCAAATATGTACCGAGTTGTTATGGAAAATTGGGTTCACAGGAAGGTTCAGATATTTTCGTTATTTTAATAACAATGGATTATTCTTCGAGGTGAATTTCGTATATTGGATAGATTCTGCAAAAATATATTATACGCACAATTTAATAATACTTAATTAAATAATAATAATTTATTATTACAAAGACCAGTATAGTTAGTTATAATATGTAGCACAAACTAATATTCATATAAATTACGCATCACACAACTCTTACACAAAAGGAATAAAATTTTCAAAATGAATGTAATTTAGTTTTGAAACTTTTAGAGTTAACATTCTCTAATTTCATGCGGTAACTTATTAAAAATGTGAAGAACTTTTTACGAGGGGAATTTGATAGCCGTCTTTGTAAGTCATGTTATAATGGGGTAGGTGACCATCATAGAACTTAATGAAAAATCTAGTGAATTACAGAACGTACATATATTTATGAATGTTGACGTTAAAAATTTATATATTTGTTATTTATTTACTTCAAAATTACACATAATTATTAATTCTAAAAAAAAATGCATGTTATTTTTTTGAAAACTATTTTTATTTTTGGGATTATTATTACAACCGAATAATCAAAAATGTTTTTGTCTATACAGCGAGTCAAACGCAGATAAGATCTCGTTCATTAATTATACATTGTTTTATTTTTTTAACAATAAAAATATTAATTATTTGGTGTAATTATTGTTTTGTTTAAAGTTTGCTACTTGTTAGCAAAACTGTTATGTTTTGTGGTGCAATGAATCGTAGTAATTTTATAATTATTTTCATTATTATATGTATATCTAACGTTTGTCATTATCCTATATTGGAATTGGAATTGTAAATTATATGAATAAAGCTTGTTAGAATTATTTACGCGTTTAAATAAAATAACAACAAAGCAATTGAATTTCACACTAGTAAAGTTATTAAGCATCTTTTGTTTAGGGTAGCAGTAGAAATGTATTTTAATTTTAAATACCAATTTGTAAAATTGGTTATAAAACAATTAATTTTGCTATTGTAATATAATGCGTTTTATTCAATTACAAAGTAGAACTTACAATGATTTCTGAGTTTAAATTTTTCTATTGTTATATAGTTTGTAAAGTCAACTAACTTATTATGTCTTTAACAATGAAATATTTTATAAATTTGAACTTTATAAAGTTCTAGATGACATATAAAGTTATTGTTTTATATTTTAAATGCATTAATTGTAAATACTTTGTTTATTCAGCAGACCGAAATTTTATTACTTTTATCATTTTTCTTTTCGAATTTTAAACACATTTGATCGTATTTTGAGCTCATTAGCATCTAAATTTCCAGTTATTGATTTAATTATATTGCCAAGACCACTAATTAATCCTCTTTAAAACACGCTTTTTATTAGAAATATTATTAATTTTGCCATCCAAAATTTAAACGATTACATTTCAAAATTAAAATTTTCGTTTGGAGTTATTATTTTATATATCACACTCTACCATATAATTAATTCCGATGATAATTATTTAACTATATTCATTATTGTTTTATTTCGATTACGATTTTATTTAATTGTCAAGTTCATAAATACACATATTTTTATGATTCTAATAATGTTCTATTTGGTTCTTAGTTACATATTTACATCAGCAATTATATGTATGTATGTATGTAAAAATTCAAACATAAATGAAACTGATTTGTAACCGAAAATGTTCTCGGAAGTGTACTGAAAATATTATAATTTTAGAACACCGAAACATAAACTGACAATAAAAATATTTTATGAATTTGATTGAAGTGATTTTTAATTTGTTAAATTACTCAATAAAACAATATATATTGCTTTAATATTTAATTGCCACGATTTCATTTTCAGTTATAGGTATTTTAATATAGATACCGAGTTATTGTAATGGCAACAAAAATTTGAACCTTTTTTTCATCTGATTCGAATTGCACGTATTTAGTGTGTCACGAGATTTTTCTTGTTCTTGCTTCAGTCTTGCAAAAAATGCAAAACAAGAACAAGACAAAAGATACCAATTTCAAAGTAAGACAAGGCAAGAAATTATCTTGCAAGAAATGTGCAGGAATAGCAAGATTATTGCGTTTTTTTTGTATTTTGAAACACTATTCGTATTCCATTTTTGATTGTTATGTGTTTGGGTAATTTGGTATATAAACCGTATTTTTTTTTAATACAAATATGTGTACTCTTTTCAGATTTATTTGGATTTCGTTGTTTTTAAGTATCTTCATATTTATTTTTATATATAATTATAAGTTATAGAACTTATCGTGTCTTTATTTATTTAAACCGAACTAAATATACAATATTAAGTGTTCCAATCCTGGAACCCTTAAGGTTTTGGGTAATCCAGTTCTGGCTGCTGTTTCTCAAATTTCGAATTAAGGTGTTTGCTCAGTGAATATGTTAAATTTAGTTCCATAAAGTTAAGGACTAAAATATTTAATAGTCCAAACAATGCAAAAGTTCTTTTAACGTGGCGGAATAATTTACTTCATATTGGTTAAGGACTGTGCATAAGCAATAGGCTTCTAAATTTTGTCCTAAAAAGCATGTACAATCCTGTTTGTACTTTATACAAATATTATTAAAATCATTAAAGTATTGCTGTATTAATTAATAAAGTATTTATATAATTTGCAAAACCAAAGTAATTAACAAATAAATTTTAAAATATATTAATTCGCATTCGTCATTAAAAGATAATTAGAAAATTTCTATTGATTTTATAAACACATAATTTTCAGTGTAAAATATCAAATGAAATGTAAATTAATTAGAAATGAAATGAGACATAATTTTTACAAGGTATTTTACATGTTCGTCATATTCACATGAATTTTGATAAAATTCCTTTGAAATTAATAATTTGAATGTCATTCAAGAATTTTATTTGGTATTTCATTAAAATTCGACAATTTTGTCAGTTAGATTTATTGTTCACTTTCAGTTTGTACTTTTTCTTGTTCATTTGTAAGGCAGACTATATAGTTAAGATATGGTACCATCTACGTATTTATTTATAATTATTTTTAACTAATAAATATATCGGATCTAATTTTTTTTCTTGGAGAAATAAATAAATGAAACACAGATTATTACGAAAAACGATTTTAATAAACTTTTAAACATTTAGATATATTTGGATAAATTTAAACTAAATTCATTAGAATTTCGAAGGGGCCTATTAAGTCCCTTCTGTAACTACGTGCCTGGATGAAATTATGCCGATAAGTTCGAAAAATTTAGTTAGTTTATTCCTGCTTCAACCAGTCGACGAAACCAACGGAGGCTGGAATGAGGAAATAGCTTTTTTTTGGAAAATGCAGAATGACTGACAATTGGAGACTTTAGTATAGTTCCTTTTCCTTTTTATAAAAATTATAACATACATCATTTCCGTTTTCATAGTAACTAGATACAAGTGTGGTTGTGTTATCTATTTAAGTATCTTTATAGGGAAGACTTTTCTTTGTGTGAATTTCTTTAAGATCAGTTCATATTGAGAATTTTTGTGTGAGGAATTTTCGAATGAACACTTATTCAGTGCGCATTTATCTGGTCCATCCATACATATCTAACGATCGATATCACTTTTAATATCTGGTCACTAAACTACAATACCTATACGAATAGCTGTTATTCACAGGGATATTAAATGTTAGATATTTTGCAATACATACAATATCTTCTCACTTAGAATTGATTTGCCATTCTTGGTGGTAAATTGCAGTTATTTGTTCGTTTGGATATTACATTTCTAGATGAATTAGGTTTTAACTATCATAGATAAAGGAATCTTAATTATTTGAAATCGGCGTATGACATAAGCGAACCAAATGGTATTTTTTGTTACAGAAACGCACCAAATGAACATTACAAAAGAGCACCAAAATATGTTACATAAGCGCATTATGGTTTACAATTGAAATGTATTCAATGATGGAATAAAATAAGGTTAGGTCAGGTTAAGTTAGGTTCGGTTAGGATAGTTTAGATAACTTTAGGTTTGGTTCGGTTAGGTTACTTCAGATTACTTTAGGTTTGGTGAGGTTAGGTTAAGTTACATTAGGTTAGGTTAGGTTAGTTTAGATTAGTTTTGGTTTGGTTAGGTTAGAACAGGTTAGGTGGTCAGGTCAGGTTAGGTTAGGTTAGATTAGATTAGGTTAGGTAAGGTTAGATTAGGTTAAGTCAATTTAGATTAGGTTGGGTTAAGTCAGTTTAGATTAGTTTAGGTTGGATGAGGTTAGATCGGGTTAGGTTAGGTTAGATCTAGTTAGATTAGGTTAGATCAGCTTTGGTTAAGTTAGGTCAATGTACGTTAGGTTATATTAGATTAAATTAGGTAATGTCCTATTTTTAATAAGACGATTATTAGATGACCGATCAATTAGCATACAACGGCATTTCAATCACTAGGAATCGAATCCCAGATATACTAGATATCACTCCGCTTATTTTAGTTCGAAACTAATCATACAACTATACCTACTCTATTAAATTAGTTAATCAAAATATATTATAAATAAATATAATATCATAATTTAACATACATTACCTCTTAGGTACTTATTGGGAAAATAGGTAAGTAATTAATATCGATTGGCTTCAAACTTAACTTGTCAGAAATATTGTCAGTTATTAATGCTTCATAAAAAAGGATGAAGACAGTATTATTTATTAATATTAAATATTTAAACTAGCATGTTTCGTTATGCATATATTTGCAACAATAAAGCAAAAATAATGTATCTATAATATAACCACACTTAGCATATAAAACTGACATTAAGTATCAAATAAATAATAAATTAAAAATATAAAAATATTAAAAATTGGTAATAACCTCTTTTGTATAAAACTTTGACAAATTAATACGATACGTTGTATGTCCATGATATATGTCACTTACTAAACGTAAATGCACATGTTATAAAGCTATCAGTAATTATCTATCGAAATCTACATAGACAATAATTGGTACAATCATTAATAGATTGAAATGATATGTTCTCATATATAATAATTGACATTACATTTTTATAATACGAAACATTTATGAAAATGAAATAATAAAAGAACTTCTTTATTACAAAAGAAATTTATTTCTTTTATCTATTGGTAGACAAAGTTGGACGATTTCATATTCAACGATACGTCTCTTCATCAACTCTAACAATCGAAATCAAAATCGAATCTGAATCTAATTTAATAAACGAATCGAATATGCGAATCTCGTACTTATGATTTAATATTTCTTATTAAGTACAGTAATTTGGAAGACTAATTTATTTGAAAAGTGTAGGTTGTTAAAAGGATATATATTTTTTAAATAAAATGAAATACACGTTCTGTGCATTATGACTTAGTTGTCAGATGGACAGTTTCTGTTTACCAAAAACTGTTTTCCTATTTAAATGCCTATGACAACGCTTTTTGGAACACACGGAATGTATTTTAAATATAAATGTATTTCAATTACTAATAAGTATTTCAAATGTTATACGTATTTCAAATACTAATATGTATTTCAAATACTTGTATAAAGGTATTTTAAATATAAAATATATTTCAAAACTGAAAATCAGATTTTGTATTAATAAAAGTATTTTAATGTATTAAAATATAAAATAATTTTGAGATGTATTTGAATTAAAAACGCAAAAAGTGTTTTAAAAGTTTATCAAAATACTTAATCTATTTCAAATACGTGTATTTCAAACTAGCGTTGAGAAAAACCCGGGTATTTTACAAAAAGCCCAACTTACCTGGCGATTTTTTTTTTAAACGAGTTTTATTGGGTTTTGTTAGAAACGTCAAAATATATTAATTATATGTATTTATTTTAAATTATTTTAGATATCAATAGTACATATTAATTTATGTAAATTAATTATTTAATAAATTTAATACAAAATACGAGCATTAATACGATTCCATATTTTTTTGTTTTCTTTTACGACCTATATCCGACTGTTATATTATGTATATTTTATAATCATAGTTTATTTCTGTTTACGTAAATTTTTGGACATACCAAATAAAATTAAATTTTTTTAAAATAAACTTTTTAAGGATTTTTTTGTCGGTTTTTTTTTTGGGTCAGGAAAAATTGCAACAACCCTGTTTCAAACACTATACAACACTGAATTTTGGTTTATGAAAAGTATCCCACTGCACTAGATTGGTTTTTAAAAGCTCGGAATATTTGAAATAGAAAGTAATAAAGAGGCAGAGCTGTAAGTGTGGAGAAGGAATGTTCTTTTAATACGTAACGTGTTTGCCTATGGGATGTGCTCGTAATACGCAGAGGGGACGATATTATATATTTAGGTGTTAGGATATGCGGGTGTGTCCACACGTCCATCACGGCTATCTCAACTAGTCTGTACAGGCACAGCACCGCGCGGTTTTTGCACGTCAGACGAGAACAATGTTGGCGGCAGCGGTGAGGGTAAATACAATACACGGACACGTACATACAAGTCGAGCTGCGCAATGCATAGGCTTCAGCGCAAATACTTCAAGTCAATCCTCCACCGTATAATTCATTATTTTTGACATAAACATAGTTCCAAATTAATATGTAATTCAGTACAAAATATATTACGTAGTCCAAATTTCACTGGATTAAATTTTCTAAAGCAATTAAAATTGAAAATCATTATCCCATCCAGTTTAGCTTTATTTATACTGTTTAATTACTGTTTGATTGCATATGTCGTTTGTGTGTTTCATTAAATAAATGAATCAGTTTTCAAATGATCATCTGGTCAATAATCAATGTAACAAATTTATCAAATTCTTCTCTCTACAGCTCTAGATCATTAATTTCGTCTGAAAATATCACAGAAATTGGTTTTATATACCGGGTGCTGCTAATGTAGCTATTCCCTTTTCCAGATCTTGTTATTTTTTAAAATAAATATGTAAATAATAAAACCTATATTAAGAAGAGCGAAAAATGTTACAATTTTAGTATGTAATGAATAGTAGGAAATAAGTTTTTGTGAGAAATTAAAATTAAAATATTTTTTGGCATGTTTTTTGTATGTCAAATGATCAATGTGGGAACAAATTTATATTTTTATACCGGAAAACGTAAAAGTAGTTATACAGTTCCCACGTATAATTTAGGCGAATTATAAAAAGATTATAAATAATAGAAACACTATGAATAAATAAATGTATTTAGTAATTTAAGAATAATAATTATTAATAACGACTTAAACACTAAGAACATTTATTTAAACACTTAATGCTATGCAATATTTATTTATACGATATTTACATCACCAACTATTTATTTATATAACCATTTATTTATTTCTATGTAAATGTCGCTTACATGCACTGACCAACACTGACTTTCTTCAGTGACTCTCTGCATACTCTGACCGATACTAACTTCTTCGAATCGCCAGCAGCGACCCTTTTATACTTGCGGACAGTTAATCTTGAACATTCCAGAACCTTCTGGACTCTATAAAATTCTCGAATAATAGTGGCGTTGTACCTATCCCAAGTACACTGTCAGCGGTGATGACTCATCTGCGGTGAGTCTCGCTCGTTACAATATTGAATAGCTATATTAATTGGTCATAATAGAAAGGAAGTGTATTATATTGAATGTTAGGAAATAAGTTTTTGTGAGAAATAAAAAAAGTGCTTTTTTGGCATAAGTGTTTTCTGTGTCAAATGATCAAATTTAAATTTTTATATCGGACGATGCAAAAGTAGTTATACAGATTCCATGTATTGTACGAAATATCTATATATTAATAGATCTAAAGAGAAGGGGGGTGTATTATATTGAATGTTAGGTAATATGTTTTTGTAACAAATTAAAAAAAAAAAACTATTTTTTGACATAAGTCTTTTGTGTGTTAAATGATTAATGTGTAAATAAATTCAGATTTTTATACTGGAAGATGCAAAAGTAGTTATACATATTCTATGTATAATCACAGAATAGTTACACACTGAAGCGACACTCCGTTTCGGTACCTTTCATGTTCCCCTAGTCAGTTCTATGACCTTGAAGCATTGTGTAGACCTTTAAATTTGTGCTCTTGCCCTATCTCTCACTCAGATATGAGGAAACTTTCCGATTTTAAACAATGGGCCCTTTAAATTTGTGCACATTCTCCATCTCTCTTTAATTTTCGCTTCTCTGTCTTACTGTCGCTTCTGTATAAACCTATTCTGTGGTATAATATTAAATACCTATATTAAACGGTCTTAAGAAAAGAGAAATGTATTATATTGAATTTTAGGAAATAGGTTTTTGTAAGAAATAAAAAAAAAAACTATTTTTTATGTGTCAAATGATCAATGTGGAAATAAATTTACATTTTTATACTGGAAGATGCAAAAGTAGTTATACATAATATTGAATACTTATATTAATAGGTCCTAAAAAGAGCGAAATGTATTATATAGAGTGTTAGGAAATAGGTATTTCTAAAAAATTTGAAAGGCAATTTTGCGAGTAGAAAGAGAATTTTTCATTGTAATACTATAATGTCATATTGAATACTAATCAGTTGAGCTATTTGATATGCGTATCTTACAAAGTGTTTTTAATGTAAAATAATAATCGCATTAAAATAATGAGGGAGAATGCAGACTAGCTAAAATTGTCGCGAGTCCTCTACCGGTTTTAGCCCGAGATAGCAAAATGCAGAGAGGGTGAGGAACGGCGGCGTAATGCGCAGACGCCCCGACGCCCGCCATGTCCTGGCGCGCGCGCGCGCTCTGACTACAAATTTCCTGCTGAAATCCGACGCCCGGTTAGTAGCAGTGCAGACGTCGAGAGAAGCACGTCGATATATTGTTTTTCAAGTTGATTGATGCTCTGTCAGTCCTTGTTACAGAACGCGCAAAGGATTTGATGCTAATCAGGATTATTACAGCTGATAAAACAACCCACACTTCGTTGTCGGTGAGTACTCCTTCAGACATTCCACTCTTGGGGTGTTGTATTTAACATATTTACTCGTGTCCTACTATACACTTGGTGTCCCGTATCCGTATAGTGGGTAACGTTCTACCTCTGCCGTCGGATGTGTGAGTGCTCGAGTTTATGTTTTGTTTTCTTCTCATCATATACAAATATGTATTTACGTATACATGTGTCATTTAACCCCCTCAATTTTTCAAAATAAAAGTTGTTTAGACGTGTTTGTTTGAGTGGTGTAGTGGTTTGTATAGTGAGGTATGTGTGATGTTACATGGATAGAAGTTATGTCTGGTATTGAAGAAGGTAAAAAGCTTAAATGTATGTGTCGGTGGTACATATGTGGTAAAGTGGAGCTTTGCAGGAAAGCGCGACGGCGCCGAGACAACTTCCGGAACGAACTTTTATATATCTATATATCTATCAGTACGAGTTATAAATCAATTGCTTTTCTCACAGTATTAAATATGTATACCAAAACAAAAACCAGTGTATGTTGTTTGTCTGTTGGGTGACGGTTACTTGGAAGGTGTTGGTTAAATGGGACAATAGCTGGAGTGTTTTTGTGCAATGGTAACTAATAAACATTGTTGTTTATAGATCGGAGTGCAGCGGCTGCGAGGATCTTAGCTGTAGCTACTGAGGGGCGTGCACACTTCTCTTCCATTGTGGGATAAAGGACGTCGGACGTCGGAGAGTGCCGTGACGGGTGTGTTATGTTATCCGCGTGTGCAAATCTGATATTTCACATGTATCTTGTATAAATTTGTACTGTCTATGCACAAGATACACAGATATTGAGATTAGCGCGAACAGGCATTAGTGCCGCGGACGTCTGTCTGCAATGTGCGCCGGTAGTGAGTGAATAACTGATTGGTGATTGTGACGTTGACGACCAAAGGCATTTTTCTCCTCCTTTTATCATGTCCTGGATTATTGTTCTACTACAGATTTGTGCAGGTAAATTTATTCATATGGATTTTACACTCCGTCTCAGCCCATTATACAAATTTCTCTTCCCTAACTTACCTTTTTCCTTTTCTATCTAACGAATTCTTCATTCACAATTTTGCATATATTAAGTATGTGTATTTTGTTTGTACACAATGCGGTGGATCGGCAGAAGTAGTGGTTAGAGTGGCATGTTGCAGTTTTGGTTCCGTACAATTGCCTAATTTTGCTTTTGATTATACGTATTTACGTAGGCAAACATGCGAAAGAAGAAAGTATCGGAGCTTGAATATTAAGTGACGTTGATTTTATATTGATCTGGTTTTGGAATTCTGGCGTGTAATGCGAGTTGGCGCCAATGTCAGTCAGTAAGTGTTGGTTGTCGGTTCGTTGTCCGAAGATGAGTTGTAGAAGAGCAGAAAGTGAGAGAGGAGCTAGACGGGCGCCAAGCTCCAAGACATTTCTTAATATTAATGATGTTTCCTTAACCTTTGATTGGCGTATCGGTGTCATACTATCCTGATATCCTGCTTAACGGATTCTTCTATAAACAGTCTAAAAAACTTGCTCTTCTTCTACTTTTCCTAACGTTCCATATACCACAGATTTTTATAACATATAATCATTTCTTAAACCTCTTGTGGTGCATTCACCATGTCAGCTACAGTGTCCGAGAATTGATGTTTAGTAAACACTTAACAATCCTAAAAATGTACTCTTCTTCAATTTTTCCAATCATCCATACTTCACATATTTTTGTAGTCCCGATACGGTTCCTGTGGTGCATTATCCTTACCAGTTACCAGTTACAGTGTCCAAGATATTAAAAGTGTCTGGTAAACACTTAACAATCTAAAAAAACTTATTCTTCTAGTTTTCCAATCATTCCATACTTCTTACATTTTTGTAATGCGTGCCGATGACTTAACTTTACCATTTCTCATACCTCCTGTAGTGCATTATCCTTACCAGTTACCAGTTACAGTGTCCGAGAAATTAAAAGTGGCTGGTAAACACTTAACAATCTAAAAAAACTTATCTTTCTTCTAGTTTTTCAATCATTTCAAATTTCTCACATTTTTGTATTGCGCCCCGATGACTTAACTTCACCATTTCTCATGCTTCCTGCGTGCATTATCCTTACCAGTTACCAGTTATAGTGTCCAAAAAATGATATCTGGTAAACACTTAACAATCTAAAAAAACTTATCCTTCTTCTAGTTTTTCAATCATTCCAAATTTCTCACATTTTTGTAATGCGACCTGATGACTTAACTTCACTATTTCTCAAGCTTCCTGTGGTGCATTATCCTTACCAATTACCAGTTACAATGTCCGAGAAATAACGTCTGCTAAACACTTAACAATCTAAAAAAACATACCCTTCGTCTAGTTTTGCAATCATTTCATACTTCTCACATTTTTGTAATGTGTCCCGATGAGTTAACTTCACCATTTCTCATGCCTCCTGTGATGCATTATCCATGCCAGTTACAGCGTCCCAGAAGTGACATCTGATAAACATCCTTTTCCATATAAATATTTTATTAACGAAATAGCGATTAAACAGATTGGCACACCCAGCAAAGGGTTATAAACTATTGATGATTCTTCTTTATTTCCTATATAAAAACATCTGTTGTGCATTCTCCATGCCAGATGTAGTGTCTGAGAAGTGTTATTTAGTAAACACATTTTTTAATTTATATATATCTATAACGAAATCTGTAAGTGGTATACTAAACGATGGGTAATAAACCATGAGTGGTTTTTCGTCAATTATTTTAAACTTAAAAATGACCAGTGTTGTTTTTTCTCTACACCAAATAGATTATTTGGTTAACGCCCTTTTCAGTATAAAAGCAAGCAAGCAAATTGGTACACCCAGAAATGTAAAATAAATTGTTATTTTTTATTGTTTCTACGTAAAAATAACCTCTGTTGTATATTCTCCATGCCAGCTGGAGTGTTCGTAAGAGCACATCTAGTGAACGCCCTTTTTGGCATAAATATATTGTTAATAAAATCTGGAATAAAGCAGAAAGATATATCTAAGAGTGAATAATAAGCTGGAAGTGTTTTTTTTTTAAATATATAGTGAATAGAATGACCAATTTTTTAAGATAATTTAAAATTCTATCCTTAAAATGATGTGTGATAAATGTCTTCTTCTGTATAATTTTAAACCAATGGTAAATTACTCGTGAATGGTACTATTGTATTCTTCATTACATATTTTTTAGAAATGGCATAAACTGATAATACAAATTCTAACGATTACTGTTAGTTATGATATTGGAATTCAGTGTTCAATTGTTTGGGATACGGTTAGCCTTAGTTGAGTCGACAAAGTTTGTTGTTCAAAGTAGTTGCAATGAAATGGTGTTGGTGAAAAATAGTGTTTTGAAAATTCATCTGATTTTATTGAATTTATTCACATATATGTAAGCAATATTCTATCTACCTTTTTATGTTATGCCAAGTTAGTAATGTGAGTGGATTTTGACAACTTAAGTTCTACTGACGTCCAAAATCTTTATTTCCCATAAAAAATTACTTCTGTTGTATATTTTGCACGCTAGATTGTAAGAAAGCAATGAATGATATATTATTCTTCACTAAATATGTGGCATTTTTGGGAAGAAATGGTTTAACCGGATAATACAAAGCGTAATCACTGGTTACTGTTAGTTATGATATTGTAATTGTGTGTTTCATTGCTTGTAATGTAACAAATCTTTCGTTGAGTTGACAGAGTTGGTGTTGGTGAAATATATTGTTTTGAATTCGTCTGGTTGTAAATGTGTTAATTTTACATTTTAAAGTTTGGGTACATATAATTTGACATAGACTATGTAATTATAACTATTTTTATCCGACTTTTTGATTCCTAATGTAAAAACTAATAACTAAATAATATACTGTTATGTTTAAGTTATTCAGAATTTACTATAAACTAAAATTAATTTTCGTATCAGTGTCATCTGCTTTCTAAGTTGACAGAAATAATTAAAATTATTGTAGTTTATATTAAAGAGAAGATTTACATATTCATATATTTACTTTGTTATAAATTTAGTCTGTCTGACATATTGTTGACATATTGACGTGGTAAATGTTTATTACAGTTGTGTCTACTTGTCACACACATTAGCATCTTGAATAAAACTTCAACTAAACTTTATTTAACATTTCTGCACTGGTTATTTTTTGCTTCAGTCATTTTCATTAGTGGAATAATTTCAGTTAGACTTTGATGATTCTATTTCGTGTTCTACCATGAAGTCCTACTCTTAAGGTTCATTATAAACTTCTTCTTTTTAATAATAATAATAACAATAAGAT
This sequence comes from Stenolophus ochropezus, assembly GCA_035578165.1. Classification (NCBI taxonomy): domain Eukaryota; kingdom Metazoa; phylum Arthropoda; class Insecta; order Coleoptera; family Carabidae; genus Stenolophus; species Stenolophus ochropezus. The sequence continues at coordinate 1,952,280 of JAQOWZ010000014.1, forward strand.
CTACTTTGACTCTGTTGTGGATACGTATTAAAAAATTAGTAATTTGTAATAATAATGACAGCATTTATAGGTTTCAACTTCAAGTGTATATTTAGACACGTTAATAGCATAATAGAAATTTGATATATGGTGTAAATACGTAATATATTTAATATATAATTATTGGAAAAGACATATTTACCTATCTAATATGCTTTGAATTTCATGGTAATATATATACCATATCATTATGACGTGTAATTTTAGATATATTATATAATTATATGAAATAGATTTATCAATTAAATTCACTTTATGAGCTTGAAATACTAATGTCAATAATATTAAAAATCATATATAATGAAATATATAATCATAAATAAAATAACACAGTGAATAACTGAATATATTTCCCTTAAAAAACGTTTAATATAAAAGAAAATATAATAAGGTGCACAAGATGCTTCAATCATGTGATCATTAATTATTCATTCAAAAGTTTGCAGACTTTGCGTGAAAGGTATACGAACGGTCACGGTGCACGAAAAATAGAAACATTTCTATTTTCCTGCTGTAATTCATTTCGAGAAAAATTTGCTTGTGAATTATTTAAATTTAATTTTATTTACCTTTGTATATCATGTTGTTTATGTACATTTACCATACGGGCAATATCTACACAGAGTGAAGTATTTCATATTGTTAATTTTATTACTGGTATTCCGTATCTAGGCAATGGAAATAATATCATTAATATTAAAAACACTTATTAAATCATTGTCACTTAAAATGTTTATTATCATAAAAAAATCATAGCTATCAAATTCTGACAGATAAAAAGTCAAATGTCAAACATTTTTATTTTGTTGTTCAAATGTTATGACTATCGCTATTATTAAGACATTGAATAAATAATGTAATAAAAGAAACATTATTTTTGACGTTACTTAAACCGGAACCGAACTTACCTTGATTCACGCATGCAAATATATTCCTTATATATTTCTTCCACTATTTTCAATTATACAACAAAACTACTTCATATTTATTATTTTATCTTTTAAACTTATTTACATGAAATTTGACATCAATGTCAAATTTTGTGAACTTTGAATAACTCATCTGTTTTATAGAAATTCCTCAGCGTAAACGATATGTGAAATTATTATAATTTATATATTTTTTCTGTTTAGCTAGTAGTTATACAAAAATGCAATTATTCAGAACGGTAAAAATAACGTAATTTGCGAAGTTAGGAAAACGGTTTAAATTAGTTTAAAGTACTGCTTCTGGTTAACCATTGTAGTCAAAATCTAATCAATTCATCATATTTGAATATAACTGATTACATGTATCGTATTGGAGTTATCGTGGACAAAATCGTCACAGACATACACACACACATATATACAGACATCACGGTAAAAATAGTAAAATTGTATTCTAGGAACCCTAATTCGAGCTATTATGTTGAAAACTCACTTGAGAAATTTGACTAAAAACAATATCTCTCTTATCTTTATATTGATAGACGGTATGTAAAAATAAAAATGTGGTCTCCCCATTATAATTTTAGTTTGGAGATAATTACACATTGAATTGAGTTTTGAGCTTATAATCACAAGAGAAAATCTTGTATTGATAGCGACGTTGACCGTCGTGGTATGACAAAGGCAATAGATATATTCACAAAGAGATAAAGCGTTAGAATATGCGGTTAGTGGCCGTTGTATTGGCATTTTTATGAGCATCACATTTAGCCCACAGGCAGGTTCGAACTGAGATACCCATATCCGATCAAACCATGTAAAGACCCACAGCTTTAATGTCCGCTACTCACATTGGCTCTATGAAAAATTTTCCTACCAACTTACTATACGAGTATATGCGGCAATACACCATATTCATGCGACAAAATGTATTATTTTCAAAGAAGATATTTCCGAGGATATTTCTTAATGTATGCAACATCTGCAAAATTGGGGCACAAGCTAAATGGTTAATATCTCGCTAATTTTATTTTAATTCGCAATCTAATAAAATAGGATTTATGCTATGCAAAATTTTAGTTTTAATTGAACTATGCAAATTTTATATTTTACTATGTTTCTAACTACTGCTACCATATTTTGAAGCGTACAAACCAGGGTAGGTTAATAAATTTTATCATCTTCATTTCGAATGACTATTCGTACTGATTTTGTCAGTACAAAATTTTCACATCCATATACTAATATACAATGAGGTTAGGTTAGGTTTGGTTTGGTTAGGTTGAGTTATGTTAGGTTGGGTTAGGTTCAATTTGGTTAGGTTAGGTTCGATCGTTAGACCTGTAAGACTTTTTATTAAAAAAAGTACTGAATTACAGATAGTATTTGTCTGTAATTATTTTTTAATTCGCGTTTATTAATTTTACTAGTGTGCTTTTGCTATGATTGTTTGGTGCGCTTATGAAATGTTTAATAATCTGAAGAGTCGCTTTTGTCATGTAGCCTATAAATTATAAAAAGGGAATGAAAAACGTAACACTACGAATAAACAAATATAAACACAAATTAATGAGTAATAATTATTGATAACGACTTAAACACTAAGAATTTTTATTTAAACACATAACACTACACACTATTTATTTACACGATATTTGTATCACCAATTTATGTTCACTACTCATATTAATAGCAGACTGTCCTCGCGGTCGTTTCTGCCTGGGTTTATATACCTGCGCAATTAAACTCCAGTAAGTTCTCGCATGTTCTGTCTACTTCGACGTGACAATGATTAAACGTGTCTTGCCCTGTCTGTGATACGTATTTATCTATTTATCGACTCCAGTAATAAAACAATTAATTTAACTTTTGATATAATTTCTTAGTTTCCTTTGCAAAATAACTGTCAACTTTAGTAATAGCAATAAAATTGAAATAGTATTTGTATAATTTAAAACCGAGACTGTCTGTATTTCTAAAAGAGCTTTAATTGTGCTAAATGTACACTCGCTTTGTCAGTTATGAATAGCCAGAGGCCTTTGGTATGTGATTTCTCCGTTTTATTTAAACGGTTAAATCTGTGAAAAAATCTGTCTGACCCGCAAACATTAATTAATATGGCATGATGTATTATTGTATTTTGTATGCATTAACAAGAATATTCAGAATGATGTTACATATTATTTTAACGGCACAAAGAATGACAGACTTTGATGTACCTCGCAAATTTAAAGCTTCCAGTCTTGACCGCTGTCAGTGTTTACTCATTGTGTTTTTAATTCATTTTTTATTCGTATCTCTTGGATAAACAATGCCGAGCTTTGTTGTTGGTTACTAGTAAGGGGCTACAAATTTTAATCTTGTATAAAATATGCAAATATCGTTGAACGTAATTTACAACTGTGATATTTTCACTCCCTATTTTACTTTACTTCATTTTATTACATCCTCGCTCAAAGAGAATGAGATATGCCCTCTAGTATAGAAAGGTAGTCTATGTATATCTTTAGCACTATTTATTGCTTCCTTACGTCTTTTTGTTCTCAACGCAATATTCATATCCTCAATAGATAGTTAAGTACAAGAAAATACATTTACTTTAATAAAAATATTTGTTAACAAAAAAGTATTTATGAATAAATATACCCGTCTCCGCACCGAGAACCACCAATCACACTTTCAGATTATATAAAAATATATTAGAAGGTAATGCTAGGTTAAAATTTCGCCGAATATTCGTTATTCGTTGTCGCATCACTAATTATTATAATCTATTTGTAACTAAATTAAGATACAACAAGTTTTTATTTATAACCTATTGAACCTTAAATTCTGTTTAGCTAGTGTTTATTTGAAGGCAATTTCCAACCGAAACTGGAAATGAAAAGGAAGATTTTATTGTAGTAGTGTTGGAAGTAATTGTGAGTGACGCGAAGAAAGGAAAGGAAAGACGGAGTCGCAAGTGAATATTTGAATTAAGTAGAAAAAAGGTTTATGATCATGTATTGTTTTCGCATAGTTCTTGTTAATATATTCTGGAATGGGATTCTATAACTATGGTTGCTATCATCTAGACTTGTTATGATATCAATTGCAAATATCAACTACAACGTATACTTGCTGTTCTGTAACAGTAATGGTTATTTATGGTTGATAAGTACTTACAGATACTCATTCAAATATAAATTCATTGCAAATTTTAATTTCGGTGATATTTGATATTTGACATTTGACGTTTGTGATTGATATTTTAACAAGTGCAGTTGTTATGAGTTATAGAATTCCACCCCCGAATTGGTTTTATTCGACTGGATAATTAGTAATTAGGAAAAAAAATTTGGAGTAGCAATCATTTTATAAAATCCACTAAAACACCAACGTTTCGACTGTAAGTCTTCATAGTATTAAAAAGTAGTCAAGTATTTATTAAATTAACAATTTATTCAAAAACTCACTAAAATAAATCCGGTTCTGTTCGAACCATTAAAACACATTTTTTAAAATTATTTTAATAGTTTCCCGGAATGTAAGTTGGATCTGTAGTGTGACGAGGCAACATTGCCCGTATAAAACATAAAACTGTGCTGAAAAAGAGTTTCACCGATAAACTATTTGTAAATATTGTTTAGGAAGTTTGTTTGGTTGCAATATAGACGGTTTGACTATGTCAGCAGCAGAATCTGTTTGTAGTCTGCAGAGTTAGTGTTGTTTATACGGGCTAACGAATACGTGAATGGATAGTCGATACATCGAAGCGAAAGAGAACTTAATTACCGGCAAACTAAGAAAAGAACTGTCGGATTTCCGTTCGGTAAAGCGGAACGACAGAAATCTCCCTTACATTTGAGAAGTTCCATTTGATTCGGCCTGACAAATGACAGGATTGCACCCAGAGGCATTACTAAGCCCTTTAGGAAGACAGGGTTCTGCGCAAACAACCTATCATTTCGGATGCCCCCTGCCAATTATTCACAGATTCTGCGACGGACGCGACTAAGAACGACCACTTCGCGACCCAGTTCGCTTGCCGCTTGCCACTTGCCAGTCGCGTATGCACAACAGCGCGGATATAAATTGTCACAATTACCGCGCTCTGCGTCTCCAGATAAAATCCGCTCCTTCGTGTTCGCGTTCCGTTCTGCCTTACGAGAACATGCGCCTCATTAACAGCAACAATACATGATCATAAACCTATTTTACACCTAATTCTAATATTCACTTTCCTTTCTTCCCGTCACTCACAATTACTTCCTACGCTACTACTATCAAATCTCCTTTTTATTTCCAGTTTCGGTTGGAAATTGCCCTCAAATAAAAAATAGCTAACCAAGAACATGCGACTCATTAACAACAACAATACATGATCATAAACCTATTTTACACCTAATTCTAATATTCACTTTCCTTTCTTCCCGTCACTCACAATTACTTCCAACGCTACTACTATCAAATCTTCCTTTTTATTTAGTTTAGAATCCCACTCTTGTATTGATAAACATAAAATTTAGTTTTGGCACTTCTTGTTCGTAAATAGTTTATAATCTTCATATGATAATACTCTTAAATTATCAATGTGGATGCCCAGAAGTAATAGATATTTTAGGTGTTGTTCGATCATAACTATTCTCAGCCTATTTTTTTATATTGTTAATTTTAAGAATAATCTTTAGGCGGTGCAAGACAACAAAGTTATTACAGCACTCAAATCAGCGCGGTAATAGATAATTTTATTGCATAGATAGTTAATAATTATAGATTCGACTTAGTGGAGTGCGAGATTTCTTCGATTTCTAGAGATTACTAATTACTGTAGTACTTAAAACGTTACAGATAATAACATAATTATACAGAACATAATTTTTAAACCATTGAATTCATTTTTAAGCTTACTAATTACATGAAATAAAAACTAAATACAAGGACTTATTCAGAGCTAGGGGGACAACTCTATATAGGGTAAAACATTTCCGTGGAAATTACTGCGGAAAATCGTTTAACATGGGAAAATAATTTTTGGTAAATGAAAACTTTTAGCTAATAAGTAAGTCACCATATTCCACATGACAGCACTACATGTATTTCTACATTTTATTGAACACTTATTACCTTACTTCACTTTAGTTTCTGGTGTTTGGTTATGGTGATACTGTTCTACGGAATTGAAGGACATCAGTTCGATTCCGATTCTGAACTAAGACTATAAAATTTCGATTCTCTTATTCCCAAATATCACTGACAGGTCCAAATTAAGTTGTAACTTTTTAAGTTTCCGGGTTAACAACCTACATCGCTAATAAGCATGTAAAATTGTCACGAAATAAGTCGCTGTAAAACTTCCTCTTCCCTTAGGAATATTGTGTCATAAAAGAAAAATTATACTTATATAACTACTTAATTACGATTGACTGAGCGTAATGCGGTCTAAACCTGATGAATAATTGCCGGTAAAATATTTTTCACAAACTTTTTTACGAAAAACTTCTGCAGAACCGACGTCTTTGTAGGAATTATGTGTAAAGTTAATTCACACTATTAGTAGCGTTCTCTTCGAATTACCGACGGGTACTGCTTAGCGTGTTCCAACTCGCTTATTGAGCGGAAGAGAATCCATCCATCCATATTGACAAATACAAAATACTATTACGCTACTAATTTGAAACACACTATAGAATATAAGCTTTTGTTGTCATTTTCAAAAAAAAAGGTTGATATTTAGGTTGGTATCGCTTTTTGGTTAACACCTTGTATATTACCTATGCTACGTTGTTAAATATGTCCGTGTTCTGGTGCCAGAATAATTGACTGTAGTTTTAACAACCTGAGTTCAAATCCGACTTCAATTAGTAAACAACTATATCCTACACAATTAGGTATAGTGATGTGTGAGTTGTTCTAACTCAAACTAAGCCAAAGTTTCATTTTCAGAGTCGCTAATTATTAATCAAATATATTCCACTGTATCTACTTGGTTTAAAACACCTTAAGAGAGATTGTCAGCAGATAGTTTTATTCTAACAATAAAATAACAAAATATATTTGTATAAGATGTTTAAAGTAACAGTAACACAAATGTCACTTATAGTTAAGAAGACTTAAATTTCTTAATATTAAAATGCTTTATATGGTACAATATTCACGTCAGCTCTGAATGCCCATGTAATCTGGTAAAAAATATAGCAGAAATCTAAGACAAAGCATTGGGTACTAAAAAGCGTGCACTCCGCTTACAGTTTAACTACTATAAAAAAATTTGTGAGCTCGTATATACTGAGGGACACAATTTTATGATTGGTGGAATGTGTAAAAAGCTAAAGCACATTCAACTTCAGGAAATGTTAAATACACATATCCAAAAACATTTATTTACCGTATTACGAATAATAATACATTATTTAGTATAACAGATTTGATTTTGACAGATTTTAAATTATGTGCACTAATAACATAAATGCTTTAATAATACAATACTGACATTTGTAACTCTGGAACCGTACCATTATATGTTTACGAAAAATGAAATTGTATATCTGTTAAATAGCTTTTAAAATTTGTTGATTTGTATTTACCGGTCAGATTTGACTCATGAACTATTGTAAATAACTATGTAATTTATAATTAATTTAAAGCGAACCAAATGGTATTTTTTATTACAAAAGGACACCAAAGTATGTTATTTAATCGCACCAGTGTCTATAATTGAAAGGTTCATATAATAATAAATTTGATGTAACTATTTATGCAATGATGGACAAAATAAGGTTAGGTTAGGTTTGGTTAGGTTAGGGTAATTTAGGTTAGTTTAGATTACTTTAGGTTTGGTGAGGTTAGGTTAAGTTAGATTAGGTTACGTTAAGTTAGATTAGGTCAGGTTAAGTTAGGTTAGGTAAGGTTAGTTTAGATTAGTTTAGGTTTGCTGAAGTAAGGTTAGGTTAGTATCGGGACGAAAGAGGAAAACTTGGAGGCATACCTCTGCGAGTATCTATTTAAAAAGTACTATCCGTGAGTAGAACGGATTCACTCGTATTTTAATCTAATCACACACGTACGCATAATACTAAATTCCTAAATTTTACTGGTGCGCTTTTGATGTTTTTTGGGTACCCTTTTGTCATGCAGCCATTTTAAATCTAATAAATTGAAGCAGCTCAACATAATTTGTTAGAAATATATAATTTTCGTATTACAAATAAAAATGGAAATATATTTGATATCTACATAAAATTATTCGCGGATATCAACGAAATTCATTTCAATTTTAAATAAAATATAAAATTATAAGAGAAATGCACCATAAATCAAAAAATTCAATTTTAGAATTAAATATTTTGTAGAAAATAATAATAAAATAGTGATATATGATATAAAATACATTAAGTACGATTAGTAATAGCTGATTGTGTGATAAATGGTACATATTATTGATTATTTTCACTTATAATTTTCTTCTTTACATTAAAATTGAGATGAACTATTCGATTTGTAAATTGGATAATATTTTTAAAATTGAATACCACAGAAAGCTACGGAAAAAATTTCATTATCAAGGGTCACTTAAATAATTCATCGGTGATGGTTTCATTTTTCTATACAAACCGGAAATTGGTGTAACTGAGGTCAGCTTTGAAATTTTAAATAGAAACATGGGTTGAATTTGGTTTTTTGTTAAAACATTGAAAAAGCGCACTTTTATTTTTAGTAAATTTAATTACTTTTTACTGTTTAACGAGGAAAATTATTTTTATTAAATTATTTCTTTTTTAAGTGAAACAAAGCGAAAGCTGAAATCGTGGTTTTCAAATATATTATAGTGAAATGTTGAGTAGAAAATGTAATATTTTTGTAGACGCAAAAAATAAAGTACTTTTTTATGTTAAGGGTTTTACAAAGAATACAGCGTAACTTCTTGTCTTATCTTACACTAGCAAGAAACAAATAAATAAAATATTGTCTTTGGATTTCTTGCTATAATATACCAAAAGTATCTTGCCTTGCTTAACATACATACACACATACAGACGTCATCAAAATGTTTTTATTTATCAAAAACTCTTCCTCTTCCGAAGTCTTGTCTCGTTTCGAGGAAGCACTATTAAAAAAAAAATCTTCTATAGTTTTTATCTTTTCTTACAGTTTTAATGTGTTATCTTATTTTTAAGCAAGAATAAAGAATAAAAGATAAAGACTCACTAGTTTTTAACCAAATTAAAATACTACTACTTTGTTCAAATGGTTTGGAACCCACTATAAAATGTTTTTGCAGATACTTTAGGTTAAAAATTTCTTTCATAAAAAAATTAAGTAAAAATTGTTATGAAATGGCTGAAATTCACTTTTTAATTTCACCTGTGTCTAAAATTGTTGTTTTCCGGAAAATTTTGTAAGAATGACACATTTAAAATTTTTAATTTTCTTGGATGGTTGTACTTAGCTAGTTCCGATATATAAGTATATGCCATTTTTTATCAGTTTTGTTCTGTCCAAAAGAAAATTTATGCAAAAATTAAGCGGAAAATGTTGCTAACTCAATTTTGCCAAAAATTGACTTACCTGGTTTTTCCCCACAAAACTCTTCTAGGGTTGTATCATCAAGGAATAAAGACAAGAATTAGTGGAGCCCTATTTATGTTGTGCATTATTTCTTCGTTTTAATAAAGTGTTTGCAGCGTAGCGTCGGATGCGAATAAGGTTTTGCTACTTACATCCAATTCCTTAGATTTGTGTCTAATTGTGTAAGGCGAGGGAAGGGAGGGTTGTTTGCTACTGTAGTTGTCGGTCGATAATATCCCATACATTTTCAATGAGACAAAAATCTGAGAAGCGAGCAAGCCATGGAAGTAAACGAACGTTGTTTAATTCAAATTATTGCCACACATTTCATGCCTGTTCCGGGTGTTGTTCCGTTGGAAAACGACTTCTGGAGGTCATCTTAAGTGGAGCAATTCGCTCGCAGAAGCCGTCTGCACATATCGTTTACTATTTAGGCTTAGTTTTACAGTCGTAAGTTAAATATTCAACTTGGGTAATATCAATTTGCAAGTTAATTTCAAGTTTAAATTGAAAATGTTTTCAATCAATGTTTAGTTGTAGTTATATAATTTCAACTCTAAAAAATATTTGGCGACATTAGTGATTCCTACGACTTCGAAATTCAATTCCTTTTTTTGTAACTGACAAATACAGACTCTTTGATTTGGTAATCGCTGTTTTAATTATCTGCCGTTTGCACTAACAATCAAGATGAAAACATTAAGAGTCCTTTTTTTAATTGTTTTATTTCTCGTAATGAGTTTTCAATTATTTTGGAAAGTGTAAACTTAATATCATCTTCACTGCAACCATGTTCACATCATAAGCATTCATATCTTATTTGAAATAAGTAGTGATACTCGACATAGCTTTGACTTCAGAAGCCAGCAAATATGTAGTTGCAATCCACTCCTTAACCATTTAACTACCGCAATCCTCAATAAGAGACTTCACATGAAATGTCTGCAAAGCCGGTACCGTCAATAAGCTACTTCACTACTTTTTTTTTTACTAAATTGCCATAGTTACTTTATGCGCGATTGATGTGTACGGGTAAATAAATTTCATAGTAGAACTTCGATATAGAGTTTGATACAACGGACTTGAATTTTTTTCAAACATCCTGTTAATCTTATGTTTTAAATTCAAGTGACTCCGATTATAAACATGTTTGCTGCACTTCCATTAAATTTAATACACTTAAAAGGTTAGATTAGGTTAGTTTACATGACTAGGTTTAGTGAGGTTAGATTAGGTTACATTAAGTTAGTTTAGATTACTTTAGGTTTGATGAGGTTAGATTAAGATAGATTAGGTCAGGTTAGGTTAGGTTAGCTCATATTAGTTTAGGTTTGATGAGGTTAGGTTAGGTTAGGTCAGGTCAGGTTAGGTTAGCTTTGATTAGATTAGGTTAGGTTAGGTTAAGTCAGGTTATGTTAGGTTAGGTTATGTTAGATTAGATTATATTAGCTTATGTTAGGTTAGATTCGGAACGAAAGAGGACGTTTTGGAGGTATACTTTTGTGAGTAACTATTTAAAAAGTGCAACGCATACACATTAAATTCTTAAAGTTTACTGGTACGCTTTCGCTATGTTCTTTTTGGTGTTCTTCTGAAATGTTTAAAAATGTGAATGGTATGCTTTTGCCATCCAGCCAGTTCAATTGGTTAGCGCTGATTTGAACGAAGAATGCTGCGAATCTATAAGATGTTTACAACTAAAATGCAAATAAAATTGTCATGGTATAAGTGAAATCCACTACTCGAAGAAAAGTTTAATGTTAAAAATATCAACAACGAAATATTCTTTTCAATTTCCAACAGCTAAATTGTGTAGGCCTTGGTATGTTTTCATTATGTTTGTCCTGAAGTGAACAATCGTAAAATGAAATAACATTGAAGTACTCAGTACTCGTATAGCATATCGTTGGTCACAAAGACATAATGAAGAGTTTTTCGTATCTACCTTTAGTAGAAATTGTAGTTAGTATTTATACTAGCGAATGCTGTGCTTCGCAGAGCACTCCCTGGAGACCAACCGTCGGTGATTTATAACGGCCCAAAGTTGTCCACCCGAAGTAGCCAAGCATATACCCATCTAAAACATACCTACCCAAACATTTAAATGAACAAAGCCAAAATATTACTTCTATTATTTTTACAATCTCACCTTTACTCATTTCATATATTTTACCTTACGTTTTACTCATTTGTGGATTAGAACTATTTGTAGTTTATGAACCAGAGTTAAGCTACAATCTTTTCGAATTTTGACAAATCGAGCTTAAAAATTCGGATTAGAACTATTTGTAGTTTATGAACCAGAGTTAAGCTACAATCTTTACGAACTTTGACAAATCGAGCTCAAAGATTCGGCATCACAGCATAACCGAGGTACATAGTATTTTATATGTTTGTATTGTAATAATAATAGTAAAATCATAAAAACAGTACCTTCCTTATCTATATATTGATAGGTGGGAGGTAAAACGGATAACGACCTGTCATATATTTAGGACTTAAATAACAATCCTTACGTAGATTATTTTGAATATATAAAAATTGTTTTCTTCCGAGTATAATTTACGAGACTGTTTTTGTATCTTTGGTACTTGTTTTCGTTAAAAAGATGTTTAAATTTTAAACAAAACAGACACAGCATAATTCTTCTTAAAATTAAAATATATGATAGCAGACGTTTTTTCGAAGTTTTTGTTAGAAAATTGTACTTTATACTCGACATATATACATAAATATTTACAGAGCTACGTGTTATCAAATCAAATAAGTAAATGTTATAGTTTTTATTTTAAAATAAGAATTTGAGTTGAGTGTTTATCTTCAGTTTATTGATCAACACAAGAGCATGCGAAAATAATGTGATCGTTTACAAAATTTGCGTCACATGAGCAATTACTAATAGGTGATAGCTTAATTTTGATGAATTATTGAGATGGGAAGCAGTGGTTTAGACATAATCGACACATAGCACTTATAACTGCTCGGCTCGCGGTGGACTGGAAACGATATTTCATTTATAGGATGTGACTATATGCACATATTAATATGTTCACGGAATCTTCAATTTCTACCTAACCAAATTAAATTTTTAATGGTTTTTGAATAAGTCAATTCACTTATCATAATGTAAATCTGCCCTAACCTAATTACTACATAATTTCGATATTAGTATTAATAATTCATTATAATGCTTTCAACATTCGATATTTCTATTATATGTTGACAATTTAAAAACATACGAAACAATATTATGTATCAATGACTAACAATTATAAAAACGGTCCTTTTCAGGACCACAAATTATTTATTAAAAAAATAACATCTTCTATCATGTCTTCTAAGGTAATCATTTATTATTAAATATCCAAAAATGCTTATTAATTTAACAAGAAATCTCACCATTACAAATTTTGCTTATAAATCCAATAACACTCTTAATAATGTGCGGCGTAGGTCAAAAGCATTCCAAATAGTATTTTTTTTTTACAGAAGCGCACTAAATAACAATATAATAATTAATTTGATGTAACTATTTATTCACAGATGGAATAAAATATTTTATATCGAGTAGAAGTTAGAATAAATAAGTCTAGATTTGTAAATCCATGACTTAAATTACTACGAAATGTATTTGCGTCATGTTAGCCATTATTTCGTTTTTCTCCTTAGGTTAGGTTAAATTTGGATAGGTCATGTTAGGTTAGGTCAGGTTAAGTTAGGTCTGGCTAGGCTAGGTTAAGTTAGGTTTTGTTAGGTTAGATTAGGTTTGGTTAGGTTAGATTTGGTTAGGTCAGGTTAGATCAGGTTAAGGTTAGTTTAGATCAGGTTAAATTAGGTTAGGTCAGGTTAGGTTACGTCAGCTTCGGTTTAGTTATGTTTAATTATTATTAAGTTAATTTAAGAATCAATGAATAATACTAATTTTTAATGTAAATTTTATTAAAATCCTCAATTAAACCTGAATGGTAAAATTGTAAAAATGCTTGATGAATGTAATGAAATCAATAATTCGTGGACAAGCGTTTTAATTTATGAATTTATGTGTAAATTTTTAATAAATACATATTGAACTTAAAATTACTATTTTAAACGAAAAATAATTCGATAAATTAATTGCTGTATCAGAATATTTAATTGTATGGATTACAAATGAAATAACAGATTTACTGAAATTTCAAAAAATATTTATTAAATATACATGAAGCATTTTTATACGCACAGGTATTTGGGAATAAAATATTAAATTAATTCAGCATCTCTTAAGAAAATGTTAAAAAAAAAATTGTTATCTTTCATATAATTTTATTGTCCCAGAGAAAATAAAACTACGTCTAATCACAAAAAAAATCGAAATTTTAACAGAATATTTGTTGAAATGTTTTTTATATCACCAAATTTTATTTTGTAAGATTAATTTACAATTGTCGCATTACAACAAAGTGGAGAATTTTAATTGGTTTATTTCAAATTTATTGAAAATGTCAAGATTGGTTAACATTTATCTCAAAATTAAATTTTACATAAAAATCAATGACACAAGCTGACAACTAGTCATCATAAAAACTTTATGAAAAATTTCATTTGAATTGATTTTTGTTGAGGTTGGAACACAAATATTTTATTTTCTAGTATAAAAATAAAGAAATATGTATGCGACCAAAATCGAACTTCAGTATATAAGATATAAAAACTAACCACTAAGGCTTTACATTATAATTATAAAACTTAAACATTAGTTTGCAATAATATAGTTATTATCATTACATTGTGTTTCTCTAACCATTAATATTTTATTATGGTTTCATACTAGTAAATAAGTAAAAGTCCACTAGGATGATGGAATTTATATATTATTTATCGACTTAAAATGAGAGTTATAAATATTAAAATGTTTTACTTTAATAGTAAACTTCTGTATAAATTTGTATCTTGGGTATGTTTTTTGACGAAAAATGTTCATAACATTGTTTAGTATTTCACTGCTGTAAACAAATAAAAACTTTGTATGTATTGTCAAGCATATGTTTTCATATTTATTGCTCTTTTCAAATTTAATTCACAAATACACGAAATTACAAAAACAACATTTTGTTGTAAATTGACATTTGATTTTCATTTGCTTAACGAAATTGCTGTTTTATTAAAAATGGTAAATGAAATTGCATTGTGGATTTAAGTTGCTTACCAATTTTTGGTTTAAGAGCTAAACTGTTTATTTTTTTACTTATTTATATTTTCCTTTTTCCCCTTAGTTTATTCTACTTAATTGAATATTCGAATGTTCGATTAATCGAATTTCTGAATAATGGTATTTGGTATTCGAATATTAAACTTTTTGGTATCTGAATTATCCGGATACGAATATTTATGTATCCGAATATTAGAATACCAAAATTCCGAAACCCGACAGCTCTAGATAGAAAATCAATTAAGTCAACTAGAGAATTTTAAAAAGCTTGATTTTTACGTCAAATCAAGTCAAGTCAAATAGTTAATAAAAACATCAAGTTACTTGACTTGATAAAACTCTAGTTATAAATCCATATTTTTTTTTATTAACGATTGAGAATAAAAGGAAAATGTAATAGTAAATTATGTTTTTAAGAAAGTATTAAAAAGCAAAATTTTAGTTATGATTATGTATAGGGAAACAATATCGTAACAAATTCTAGGTTCGGGTTCTGGCGAAGTTGCAATATCTGCAATCTCATTCATATTCAATCGCAATATCCTGTGATTCTAGCCTACTCGAATGTGACCATTTTGGGCTCTGTGAGTGGAGTATTATCTTAAGTTCTCTACATCCAGGTGGATTTAATTCATATGTTTCATCTGTGTCCAAATTCTCCTGAATTTAATCTGTTTCCTGTCGACACATTCTTCAACTTGATGATTAAATGACAGTCCAATGATTTGTATGTTCACATTTGCATAAACTTAAGCTTTAGGAATTAAGAGATTGATTTCCTAACACTTTTTTGGTTATAGTTTAATCTATATATTATACGTTCTTAGCAATGAAAGCAGTTATAGACCAATAACTCATACAAAAAGTTAAGAGTAATATAATGTTTATTTAATAACACATGTGAATGTTGTTCGCAAATGGTAATTAATTGCTTCGTTACTGTTAATGTTACTTTGTCGGGTTAGCAGATTTCTTTAATGATAATGATTTTTGTACCTGTTTATTCGTATACACATTTTACATTTGCTTGATTAAAAATATCTGGGAATTCTAATTTAACTTAAATTTAGATTTACGTATATGACCTTACATTTCATTAAATTGAAGTAAGTCTTATTTAGTTAAAAAAAATTTAATTCAAATTACTTCAATAATGAACTTGCTAAGCTAAATGTATTTATTAGTCCATAGTTTTATGAAATTATTAAATATTATTAAATGAAAACGTTCGAATAAATAATTTATATAATTATGTCCATATTTAATTAAAAATAACGAACTTTAAATTCATTACAACTGCACCTGAAATGAACAATTTTAAATATTTACTAGTGATACAATTGTAATGTGTGAAATATATACAAATTACAAAATTTAACATTTCATTATTTTCCTTAAATATACCTATCTGTATTCTAGTACCTCTGGAAGTTTTCATTGAGTTTTTGTGAACATAAAAGTGATAATTTTAGAAGATAATAATCAGTGATGACACATCTGAGGGTCGACAACTTCAATTAAAAAAAATTGAAATTGGTCAAGTGGGAACCGCTTTCGAATTCGGATAAGAAGTCTGCGTTTTAAATACAGAAGGTCGTCGGCATTCTGAAATTCGACAATCGCGATTCCAGCTATTCGTGGTTCGCATTAACAATCAAAATATGTAAATGCTGAGATTATTTTTTAACTCATACATTGTAGTTTAAATTTATCTAAACATATGAAACATTATTCATGAAAATTTAAATTAGAATTTGTAATCGTAAATATGTTTTACCTCTTCTCCATTTGTTATATAAATATAATAATTTCTTCTTTTTTCTTGTTCTTCCACCATTTGGTACAACTATTTTGATGAGGTATACTGGTCTAACGAGATTTTCAAGAAACAATTACATTTATTTGAAGATATTTTGTAGAACACATTTTCTTCCTGTTGCGAAGATCAGCAAAAGTCAATCTACTAAAGGTGGAGACAAATCATACTATCCGTAGATTAAATATCCGTAGGATATTCTAGAATCAAGCTTAATGTATATTAAGGATGTGATTTGATGTGATCATATTCCGGATATTCCGAAGTCCGGCTTTATAAATATCGGATATGTTATTTTTCAATCCGGATAAACCAATATCCGGATGAAACCGACATTCGAATAATATTGGTATCCGAACTAATATCCTGATAGAAGTAAGTCTAAACCTAGACTTATATTTGACATACCTTTGCGGATAGGTTAACATTTAAAAACTTACCCAAAATAAAAATATTTATATATAGATACGTATTATTATTGTTTAACCTCAATATTATATTTGCTACGTTTCATCTTAAATTAAACGTTCTGATACATTGCTGTCAATCAAATCTCAAGTTGTAACCATAGATATTCGAAATCCTATGTTTCACGTTAAATAAACTCACGGAATAATTGGTATCTTGTATCCATAGTAATGACTAATCATAGCTGAAACTCCCGGTATATTTTTTGCTATGATATTATTCCAGTCAATTCCTATAGCGATTGAAATCTACTCACATATAATAAACAGTTATTTCTCTAAGGTCTTATAAATTTCTATATAGATTTATCGTTACCATATCGTTGATTGTGAGTAGTTACGAGTATGAAATGCATTGATGCCTTTTTTACTACTACATTACACAGTAATATATTTGTGATGTACTTGATTTAGTGGAAAGGAATTATAGAAAGTTTTATGTTCTTTTTACAACTTGTTTACAAATGTAAAATATGCTGACCTATTATAAGCACGTTGTCAAATAAATCTTAATGGAAACCATAAAAAGTAATAGGGATTTACCACTAAAGTCTATAGAATTTTTAGTTTTATTCTAAACTGTTTATGTATTATAAAAATATCAGTTCTTTTAAAGGTACTCATACATAATATTTTATTAATTGCCGACAATAATATCAAAGGTATCGGAAGAGAATGCCATAGATAAAAACAGTTTCTTAGGATTTATTGATTAACGATGATTATTGCCCAAGAAAGGGGACAATGAAAAAACCAAAGGTCTTTTGTTATCAATTGCTGACGTTTCGTGAAATTTATTCACAACGCCCGAGCGTGGTTTCCACATTGTAGGAGAAACGTTCTTCTGTTCTTTCTTTAGCGTTAAATTTTGTGTAAATTATCACATTTTTTGAGGACGATAGTTGTATGAATGCCAAAGATTCGTGTAATTTCATGAGAAAACCTATTGTCAATACTTATTCTTTGGATTTACATATTGCTTTATATATAAGGTTAATAACTTGGAAGACGAAACTGTATTGTAGACATCTGACAGATATTGACTACATAATTATTTTTATTTCGTCTTATAAATTACTAAGAATGATTTTTTAAGGATGATACTTATTTTAGAAAATAATCAGCAAAGGTTTGTTAATAATAACACGTTTGGACTTGAATTGAGCGTGGCTATTATCTAGACGAAAATGGTTCAGAACACGTTATAACCTGTAGGTTTCTTGTCGAGACTATAGTTTACAAAAATGTATACGATGAAGGACGAAGTGATTACAATTCACAATTTTCACAATTATGATCAATAATGTCTTCGATCCAGTATAATCATTCAAGTATATAGAGACATAATTAATGTAATAAACATTTCATATGCTCAAATTGACTTAAA
This sequence comes from Stenolophus ochropezus, assembly GCA_035578165.1. NCBI lineage: Eukaryota > Metazoa > Arthropoda > Insecta > Coleoptera > Carabidae > Stenolophus > Stenolophus ochropezus. The sequence continues at coordinate 1,970,653 of JAQOWZ010000014.1, forward strand.
TGGTAACAAAGTTCTGGGAAAAAGTCATATTTGAATTAACTATGAGATAATTGATGCTGTAGAAAACTATACAATATACTGGTAATATCCTTTCTCAATCATCAGACTTTAACTGAACTAAACAATCTGTACAACTTGTGGTTAAGGTTTTAAGAAATTCTTGTTCTTGTCTTCAATACGGGTAAATTGAACATTAACCATTTCTCCATGAAGTAAACTCGTGAATCGTTGTATTAGTTCACTTCATCGTGATTGCAGAATTGTATATTGCTTTTCAGTTAACAAAAACAAAAATTTGTTCAAATAGGACAGGAAACACGTTTATCTTTAAAGAGTAAACAGCACAATACAGTTATATAAGAAGGCAGTTTAATATGTCACTACTTTTCTTCCCATTTTATTACTTCGATTCGAACATCGGTTGTACTATTCTGTTGTAGAACAATTCAATAGTTTTTTTTAACTTACAGATGTGTTGAAATACATAGAAAACAGATATGTAGTGTTCATGGAATAAGTAAAAATTCAATATTTCCGTACTAGTAATATAAGAAATACAGGTCAAATAATAGGAAAGTGCAAATAAATTAGTTTATCCAAGTTGTCATCAATTATTACTAACTAGCAATTATTAGACTTGATAATTACATGTCAGGGTAATATAAATTCAGAGAAATATGCAATTTATGAAATTTCAGAGTTGAGTCGTTATAACATGTAAATTATTTTACAGAAATACTCCGTATTTTAAAACCCTGTATGTAAGTCTGTTACCTGAGTAGAATGTATGTATGTTTTGTATTTTAACAGTACCCTGGTGAAGACTGAATTACAGTCAAAACGTTGGTGTATCAGTGGATTTTATTAAATGACTGCAACTCCAAAAACAACTTACCTTTTATTAATATCCAGTTGATAAAACCAATCCTGTATAAAAAAAAACCATGTTTCACGTTAAAAATATTCATATATGTGGATAAAACCAAAATGTCAAAGATATTTAATTATCTACAATTATTGGATTGTTAAATAGACCTAAAATCAAAAACGGAAAAGGCATGCTGATAAACTAAAAGTTCTAATAATGACAAACAATTTTACAGATACATACTGGCAAGCAACTCCGAAAACAATTTTCCTTTTATTAATATGCAGTTGATAAAACCAATTCTACATAGAAAAACCCATGTTTCACGTTAAAAATATTCACGGTATATGTGGATAAAATCAAAATGTCAAAGATATTTAATTATCTACAATTATTGAATTGTTAAATAGAACTAAAATCAAAAACGGAAAAGGCATCCTGATAAACTACAAGTTCTAATAATGGCAAACAATTTTCCAGATACATACTGGCAAGAATTCCACTACTTCGGATACCATGTGCAGAACTATCAACAATTTAGAAGTTGTCGATCTCTTCTGAAACTACTTCTGCACAATCGACACATCTGAACACACGGTACGATCGGCCTACTAATCTGTAAATAGGAATACAATATCGCTAACAGAGATAGAATGTAGTCTTTGAACCTAACTAACCCTATTCATGCACTGGGTCCGTCAACGTCAGAATACTGAGATGATGCACTGCATGAACTTGATTTATGACGTAATCTTTCTCATCTGTGAAACTACACCACAGAAAAAATCAAAAAGGAGACAAACTTGAATGCTGCAATTATTACCCCATAAATTTCTGTCTATGCTATGACGACATCCTCTCAGATATCTTTTTAACAACACGATTTCATTCCAGGTATATCGTGTTCGAACTAGTCTGCTTCAATATTTTGGATAATTGGACGAACAAATTGGAGAGTAGTGGAACAAACTCAATACGTAGCTAGAAGAACCTCTTCACACAAAGAAGATTTCCTAATACTGATCTAAGTGTATATACTCATAATAAATTTTTATTTAATAATCAATCATAGAGTTTAAATATAATAACAGTTGTAAAAAATATATTTGTATAAACTTAATGATAGTTTCTTTTATTTTTTCCAAGATAAATGAATTTCACCTTCAAACATCGTTTTTTGTCAAATAAGTTTTTAATATTTTATTCCAACTTTTATTACTAACGAAATTTTCTTATATATTTTTGATAAAGTTCATTAGAACTTTAAATTGTTTTTCTCTGTCTACATCGTGGGATGTCACCTTTAGGTTAATAAAAAACGTATACTTTTTTATTGCTCGTTCAATCATCATATTAAAGACGACAGTGTTATTTATCTTTTCAAAATTTTATTTTATGGCCGTAAATTGTTTATTTTCATTGGATCAATGGATCGTGTGCGTCGGTTTAACTAAATATTTTTGTGTGTGTTTGGTTTGTGATCTAGTAAATTTAGAGTACATTTCAAGGCATTATTATCTGCTCTAGATTGTACTCTCAGAATATTAACAAATTTTCTAGTTTTAGCGAAAGAATCGTAGTATTAGGAAAACAAGTTACCGTAATGTTTACTCACTGTAAAGTACTCTAATTCTTGTCCTAATTTATGTAGTTCAAATCACCCTCCATAAAAACTAGGTACCGCAATTTTATTTACCATTGTGAAGTACTCTAATTCTTGCCCTAATTAATCTAAAATCACCCTCTATAAAAACTAGTCAACGTAATGTTTACTATCTGATAGAAGGGTTTTCACTCACTGTGAAGTACTATAATTGTTGCCATAATTTCAAAATCATCCTCCGTAAAAACCAGTCACCATAATGATTACTATCTGAGAGAAGGGTTTTCACTCACTGTGAAGTACTCTAATTCTTGCCCTAATTTCAAAATTATCCTCCGTAAAAACCAGTCACCATAATGTTCACTACCTGAGAGAAGGGTGCTTATTCACTGTGAAGTACTCTAATTCTTGCCCTAATTTCAAAATCATCCTCCGTAAAAACCAGTCACCATAATGTTTACTACCTGAGAGAAGGGTACTCACTCACTGTAAAGTACTCTAATTCTTGTCCTAATTTCAAAATCATCGTCCGTAAAAACCAGTCACCGTAATGTTATTTACCTGAGAGGAGGGTGTTCACTATCTGTGAAGTACTCTAATTCTTACCCTAATATAATTAGTTCAAAATCAAACTTCGTAAAATCAAGTCACCGTAATGTTCACTGCCTGAGAAAGAGATTATATTATATAAACGTTTTTTCTTCGAGAAAGATTGATAAAGGGAGGCACCATTATCTGAGGCAATGATAATGATTAATATTATTTTACTATTGAAAGAAGTAGAGATTTTTTCCATGAGTTAAACAATCATATCCGCTCTTGTTGTTCAAAATACTATTCCCTTACTTTTGATAGACATTACTCATTTTATTACTCAGCGGCATTGAAGGCAACGATGCTGATTAATATTATTTTACTATTAAAAAAAGTAGGGATTTTTTCCAGGAGTTAAAGAATCATATTCGCTCATGTTGTTCAATATACAATTCCGTTACTTTTGATAGACATTAGTGATTTTATTAGTCAGCGGCTGCATGAGTCGACCGAGATGCGGTTTGGTACCGGTTGCAAAGACTTAACTCGATCCCTTGGGATTTGTGGATGGTCTTAGCACGACGTTACGCGCACTGACCTGCCTTCGCACGAGGTACAACTTGGGGTTTGTACAACATGAATATTTAATACTAAATGCAACTAGTTTTTAAACCGTATCAACTAATTTGATATAAACGTTAGCGAAATTAGCACAAGCGATGTTCTGACCAATTAAGTTATAAAGACATCAGGATTCAGTTACGCTATCAAATGTCGCTTGTTGTCTTATGCAAGGATAATGTCCTCAATGAACACTTTACACTGTTATATTTTCAAGCGTTTATTAAAGGAGCTGTAACAGGTAAATAACTACGGAATGTGGAACATAACACACATTAACACGTTTAAATTTTTAATAAGCAATTTCGGATATTTAGTTCTAGTATTAAGAGGTAGTAATTTTTATATAATTAATACTAGGAAAACTAATAAATAAAAAGACTAGTTATTGTTGTTTATTATAATAACAAATGCTCATAGCTATTGTGATTTTGTTATTTAGTTTATTATTGATTTAAAACTTGAATAGCTTGTTTATTTTAAATTATTTTACTGCACTCATCAACTTATTTTCATAGAGCGTTTCATTTACAAATATTATTGTTGCAACTCGCTTATGTAATGTTGAGTTTTTCACATCATTAAATACCAAATACCACATATTTTGCCATTAATTTATCTACATATTCCTACAGACAACAATGTTGTTAGATAAATAATTCCTCATTACAATGTTTCATTATAAGTAAATGCAATATGTCTCTTTTTAATAAACTTATTTCCAATTGCTTGGAGAAAATTGCATATAGATTTTCCATTTTAATAAAGGTTTTTTGAATTCATGTAAGTCTGCTTTGAATTCTGGAAAAGGATTTAAATATATTGATCGTCTCTTTAGTAACGTAGATATTTCTTTGTGTTTTCATTTTGCTGTTTGTAGCTATTGTATATTTTAATAAATGTACGACGTACATTACTTGCTGTACAGTTTTAAAGAATTTATAGTAATGGAATATATGCATTAACTTACAATCATCTAAACTAATTGTAATGTTCTTGCACCTTTAAATGTATTTTATAGCCACAGGCGCATTCATTAGATTATGTTATTAAATAGCAATTTCCAATATTCTACTTTTGAAAAATATGTGTTATAATAAACCGTTCAAGAAATTACAACAATAACAATAATTTTAGAAAAACATTTGAGAAAAAATTATCGTATTGTAGACATTTTAGAATCTACATCGGACGTATCAGATTCTACATTTTCTCTCAATTACATAACTAATCTAGTGGGTTACATACAGGGATGTTTCATCGACAGCATGTTCAAACATTAATCCCTAGGGCTCTATACCTATTAGTTTCAATTTGTAAGATAAATACACCACTCTACAGACATTCCAACACTCAAACACTTATTTAAATTCTGGATTTTGATCTGCATGTTATTACCTATAAACAGTAGCGGTATTTTGTACAAAATAATCGTTTTAGTGTAGAAAAATAGTCACAATTTTTTAGGGTATATGGGATGTAATATCAAAACCGACCAACGCCTTTATTTTCTTTATTATTATAGTTACAAAAAAATCAGAGAAGAAAATATTTTTTTAAACCAGTGGTTCCCAAGTTACAACAAAAAGTTAGTTTTTTTTAAATAGAATTATACATATTTTTTATTCCTATTCGCTAGCATATTTTTTTCTGAATTCAACCATGTATTAGTTTTATATCCTAACATAATAAAAATATTGAAAAAAATGCAATTGAAATTTAAATAAATATTGTAACGTTGTATTTATTTAGGTGAAGTGTAAAAATAATTGAAACAGGAATATTTATATATCTATGTTTAATAAATCAATATTAAATTATAAAAAGATAATAAAAGTAAGTAACACTACGAATAAAACTAATATTAACACTAATTTAGAAGTAATCATTATTAATAAGCATAAGCATAAGAATATTTATTTAAACCCTTAAAACTACGCAATATTTATTTACGCGACCCTTATATACCTGCCACCAATTCTCTCAAACATTCTAGAGCCTTTCGGTCTTTTTACCATTTCTGAACAATAGCGGTGAGTACAAAGTTAATATAGGTTTAATTTAGAAAAAAAAATGTTATCGAATAGCCTAAAAAATAAGTATAATTCCATTTAAAAAAAATATCTTTGTATTGTAACTTGAGAACGACTGGTTTAAAAAAAATATTTTCATCTCTGATAAGGTGCCTCCCTTGGTCTCCGACAACTTTATTTTGTAGTATTTTTTTGTAACTATGATAATAAAACAATAATGGCGGTGTTCGGTTTTGTTACACCCTGTATATATCTATCCGATCTGAATTTGTGTCAAAAAGTTTTTGATGTAGGTTATAAGTAATTTTACTTGTCAAAGCTATTTCCTTATGATTTTCAACAAGGCAAGCAAAACCAAAAGATCTGTAAAGTGCAATTGTAGAACATAAGTCTGAGAAATTGCCTACTTCTCTTCGCTACGAAACACATTACGTTCCTAGTCATTTAACCAGTGTAGGAATTTTGTTTCTCCGGTAACATTTACATGACAGTTCATTTTTAATTACCTGCGTTAACGACAACATCTAAATCAATTCACAATATCAATATTGTATGGAGTTATATGACATTTATTTTGAGGTAATCAAAATTGTTTATTACACCTGTCAGGCATTAGCTTGTCCTTTTCATGATTTACAGTTATTTTTATATCAGCAAATTCCATGGTTGTTAATACTTTCTTTTCGCAAAATTTATATAGCTTATGCATTTAATAAAACGATTTGTAATTTAGGATACATTAATCTACTTCTAATTGGGATATTTTGATACAGTGGTTTTCAAATTTTTTTATGTAAAGCCATCCCAAATCGATAATATAAAATTTGTGACACCTCCAACAATATGTGCATCAAATTTAAAATTTTTATTAATTCTAGAAAAGCGTGTGATATATAAGCTAGATGTAATTTACATAAATGCTTTATATTTCAGTTTACTTTGGACAAACATACTCGCATTTCATGTTCTACCGACTTCAATCGTTCTCTCTTTTTAGTTTTGATGTTAACAAACGTAGAAATCTTAGGTCATTCACACAAGAGATATAAAATTGAACTAAAACTCGAAGTGCTTTGGCTCATATATTGCGATATTTATTCTGAATAAATATCCAAAGGGATTTTAACGAAAATTCAGAATATTTCATTCGCAACGTAGTCAAAACCAATAGATATACCTGGAAAATACTTGCAAATCTGTTTTCTTAGTGTTAACAAGTATTTTAGATTTTCTTGTAAACATGTCTAACTTGTTTCAATTTCCAAAATTTTTGTCTTAAAAAGTTTTAATTTTATCGGACGATATTAAGAAATTTTCATCCCTTACTTTTTTGCTGGAATTTACTTTATTCAGTTCTTCAAATACATTTTTCTACAATTCACAAAATTTAAGTTTGTTTCTTGCTAAAAAAAGTAGTTAGTTCTATTTTATTTTGTAACCACGATTCAATACTCATTCTTTAGACAACCATTTCACGTCAGTATGAAGAAGAATGTTCAAATGCTCAGATCCAAGAATTGTTAAAATACCTACGATTCTAAATTTTACAACACATCCGCTGCTCTTGAATATAATTCTTTGGTGTTCTATTGTCAGTTATTCGTCTTAGATATAGCAGATTACTTTTCAATAATTATTAAATTCAACTTGGTCATTTGTTGTTTTTAAATATGTGATATATTTATTTAAATATGTTATATGTTTTTCGTAATTAGTTGATAAGTTTCTTACCATGTCGCCCTTAATCCGTTTTGTCTGTTAGTGTAGACCATGTAACGACGTGGTTTTGTCAAAATTCATCTGAAGTGCTTAAAATTCAATATTCCTGTTTGTTACATCTGCAGATTTTGCTTCTATACATCAGTATGCGTTTTACAATGTAGTCGATCGAATAAAGAAATCTTGGAATTTCCTTTTTCCTAAATCTGTGCCATATTGGCGGTAGCTCTTTTCGTTAAGCTTTGAATGTGAAGTTGTTCGCCATTGTTCCTTTAGAAATTGTATCCCAAATATTTAAACGTTTTAACTTCCTGTATTTCATAAGTCATAACCTCTGCCTACCTTCAACTTCCTGTTTTCCTTACCTTTACCCTTTATAAACTTCACTTATATTCTTGTTTGCGTTCGAAATATTACCGTTTTTCATTAAGTATTTGCTTTTACTCTATTTAGTAGAGTCTACTGTTGGTATTTCTGAAAATCTGTCGGTCATTCATCTAACCTCGTTTCTGTCCTTATTTTAAAAAAACTAATGACTTTGAAATAAGGAATTGAACCATATAAGAATTAGGACATAAACAGGATCGAACTAGCATAATGTTGATGAACCTCGGAAGAAGAACAAAACAGAAAATCTTTCATCATCAATAAATGTTAGTGTGATAATAGCGTTAATTTCATTTTGGATTTGTAAAAATAAATGCAGTGTTTACAGTTTTTAACATCTTTGAAGTAGAAAATTACTAGGAAAGACTAATTTTGCTGAACTATTAAGTTTAAAATTAATTATGATTATAAGTTATATAGGAGATGAGTATTTTGTTGCACATTTTGTGAGAAATAAAGTTTGAAAATGCGAACATGCGGTTAAAGCCAGGTCGTACCCCTTCTACGTTCTATATCACCGTTCCTTTAACATGCAACGAGAGAAAGCTGTAGATTATGCTCGTCCGACGAGCCAATGGAATTTTTATAAGTCTTGCTGATAAAATTTTAAAATTCCTCTTGCAAAACGAAATTTAATTTATTTGTGACTACTAATCTTGCAAGTTGAAAAATTTAAAGTTCTAAAATATTTAAATACAGCTGCATCTTGTAATATATTTCTATTAGCGTTAATTATTTTCTACCGGGAAGTTCAAACTACCAATCATTTACTACAAAGTTCGAATCATTGAAACAATTATTAAAAATTTAGGGAAGGAATGCTGTGACGTCAGCGTGGTAGTATCGTGAAAGAAGACAGATGGACTGGGAGCATAAGACACAATTTTTTATTGTCAATAAAATAGGAGTATACTAAATTAAAATATGACAGAATCATATCCTTAAAAACAACGGTTAGGTCTGGTTTGGCTAGGTTAGGTTAGGTTAAGTTAGGTTAGTTTAGATTACTTTAGGTTTGGTGAGGTTAGGTTAAGTTAGGTTAGGTAAGGTTAGGTCAGGTTGAGTTAGATTAGTTTAGATTAGTTTAGGTTTGGTGAGGTTATATTAGGTCAGGTTAGGTTATGTTTCATTAGATTAGGTTAGGTTAAGTCAGGTTATGTTAGGTTAGGTTATGTTAGATTAGATTATATTAGGTTAGGTTAGATTCGGGACGAAAGTGGAAGATTTGGAGGCATACCTCTGCGAGTATCTATTTAAAAAGTACTATTAACATTTCTAATAAAACCCAACAAACCAGTTTTTTTTTAAACCTGGGTTTTTCATAAAAATAACAGAGGGGTGAGTTTTATGTAAAAAAACCCGGGTTTCTCTTAACTCTGGAGATAACTCAGGTTCAATCCTGTAGAGGTTGGTTGATATTCGCATACAAGTAAACACTCGTTTTTAATTGTTTATTTTTGACTTTAAAAAATTAAATACTGAACAAATAAAAATAATTGCCTTTAAACATGTTCGTGCAAGTAATTATTTAGTATGATTGTCCACAAATTTAAAGATTAATGAATGTCGACTTGGGTCCACTGGTGCCGGATCTCAATTATATCATTTGTTGTAAAGGTTTAATGGACGATTTACTTGTTAATGATTTAATCTCAGTTTTGTATCCTACCCTGACACCTTCTCCTATATAAACACAGAACTCAGTTATATCCTCAAACTAACTGGAACGCCAGCAAGGTTTAATTGTTTAGTAATTTCAATTCTTAGATTTATTTTGGAACTCTGACATGGTAAGATAAATCTGAAATGATTTTTTCTCTTCATTCTAGAAAAACTTAAATGGATTTGTTAAATCGAAGGTTAAGAATTAATATTATATCTTAGAGGAGTTGCTAAGGTTCTTACAACCTGTGGTAAAATCTTATTAAGGTGGAATTATTTACTTACTATTTCCCTTGTGGTTCTTTGCCTACACCAGCGCTAGTGCCCGAGAGGTGACGTCTGATAAATGCTCTCTACGGTATAAATATATATCTGCAAAAAAAAAACATGAAATAGGTAATAAAATAAAGTAATAGAATCTTACTTTTTACGAACTTCTTAGTGTGCAATCTATCCAAACGACTATACAGTATAAGGTCCAATACAAGACTCATTTGATATTTGAATTACGCTTCGACCTGTCGATGATCATCAGATGACTGAAGTGATTAAAGATTTGGGAGTTATTTTGCCAATATGGAAGGTGGGGGTACAATAATTTTATTGGTTGAAATATTACGTCAGTAATAAACACGCAAATAAATAGCCAATCAGAAAATCTTATTGTCTTACCGATAGAATAAACAAATGCTTTACTTCAGTCAATAGATGACTACCGACAGGTTGAAACGAGTTGTGCTTCACACCAAATCTCACTTGTGTATTTTATTGGATATATATTTTGGATATTCACTAGGGGTTCATGAAAGGTAAGATTTTATATTTATAACTTATTGTAACGATGATCTTCGGAAATTATTTAATTTTGATGAGTAACATATTTATTTGATACTATGTATGAAGAGATGAATGAAGTCAATGATTATAATATATAGAATCAGTGATATTTTGAACCGCCAATTATTAGAATTACTTCCCTTAAACGGTTTGCCATACATCCCACTAATTTTTTTGGAGTTTGGGAGTCAATTTTACCCAATTCTTCTACCATAAATGTAGTACTTCTCTTAAATTCTGTGGGCGTCTTGTTTTACACATTTTTTTTAGGATTCATATCTAGAAACTGTAGAGGCGTTTTTAATTATTTTCTGCAATTTTACAATAAATAACTATTCTTATTCTAACAGTTTTCTTGTAGTATGTTTGGGGTCATTATCAAAAATATTTATTTTGGCTCATCTGAAAAAATTATTGAGTTCCAGAAGGTTTCAGAATGGTTTATATATTTCAAAAACAAAGCGTAAAGATGTGTGTACAGAGACTAGTTGGTTTGAGTGTATATAATGTACATTTGTATGCAGCATCATTGCATTTGTAATTTTTTTGTTTAGCCAAATTGTAGAAAAAAATATAATTTATAGTTTCATAAGCACATGTAGGTAATAATATATTTCATGTCTATACCTCTCGTGGTCAAAGGCTAACATATATTTTTTATGTCGGTATTTTAAAAAATTGGCGCAGGTCCAAAAAAATATTTACGGTTATTTATATTAGAGACTAACAAAACTCGTGTACTTATGACATGTTTTTAAATACTAAATCTAAATAACGATCCATAAAAAGACTGAATTGAATGTGTGTATAAGTGTAACATATAAATGAAGTATATGTTAATAAAAAAGAATAAATTACATTAAAAAATCTTTGCGTGTGCAGAATGTAAACAATTTTTTAGATTTCAAATGTAATAAATTAACTTAATCTCTTTGTGAGGCATTATTTAGGAAAGACACTTTTTTAAGTTGAATTGTATGAAATGTAATTTTTAGGGACACAAACTATTGACCTAATAAAATATTGTTTTGTTTAAATGGTTCGAATTTCGAAATGTAATGTAAAGCCCTTATGTCATAACCATATCTTTTATAATATATGGGCACTGGAAACTGAAAAATATCTGAATATCTTGTTCTTCGCTTTCTCCAGTAAGTTGACACTATATTATACTTCCAGATTTTAAACGGTTCGATGTTGAAAGTTATGAAATTTAAGCGATCATGTCAAGTATCTAAATCCTACCATAAGCCCTTCGCAATAAAATATACCAATCTATCTTCACCATTAGTTTGTTTATATATTGTACAATATAAAATTTTTGTCATCCTATATTTTTGTATTCTTATTGATAAAATGTAATTAAATTTTGGTTTTCATTGAAAAATAAAAATTTAAAATACAGTTTGATGTTAAGAATATTATTTTTAAAATATTTGTATAAAAAATTCTTCGCTAAAATGTACAAGAAATGATAAATTTTTCTGTAGGTAGACTATTCCCTCAAAGGGATTATATTGCATGAAAATAATATCTAATAATTGCAGTGCATTTTGAAATATATTCTATTTTAGTTCATAAACAATTGACTGTATTTTTTTGTTTGTTCTATACTAAATGAAACAATAAATATTGACTTTATTGTGAATTGAACTTTTATATATTTTTTTAATTCACAAATAATAGAAATATAAACAGGATGCAACTTTATTTATCTTTATTCATTTTTTCACAATTCTATTATTGATGAAATGAATAATACGCAGATAATAAAAAAAAACAAATGAAGATACTTTATTGTAATATATAATTTTGTGTTTTGAAAATTGTAAAATAATGCTATTACAATAGTTATTAGGAAATAAATTATTCTAACAAAAGAAAATACCGAGATAAAAAATTAAATTTTTCTGTTAAGAAATAATATTATTTTGGTATCATACATTTTACACTTCAAAATGTTTATGTTTTTAATCATAATGAAAATTATATCCGTGCGTACAAATACGAAATAAGTACGTACATAAAGATAATTAAAGAGTTGTAAATGAGTTGTAAATGTCAGTTATACGTAAAATGATAATAAATTATTTGGTTTATTGTTGTTTTGGATTCTTCTATGATTTCAAATATTATTTATTTCCCAAAGAAATTCCTTCGAAAATATATGAATTCGTCATTATTAATATATATTTTTACTTTAATGTAAAATGTGATATACTGAAAGAGGATATTTAAATAAGTATGTCTTAAAACATTGTGATTTTTATAAATGTAAGTGCAATATATTTCTATTTCGCAAATCAAGATACTGATTAAATATTAGTGTAGTTGTAACAAAATTGTTGTTAAGGTTTTGGTAGTTTCTTTTTGATTTCGTATACAATAAAAAGTGGTATTTCTTCTTAAAAGCAATGTGAAATACTTGACCCACAAGATGACGTCACATAACGTGCAAATGTCTCATTAAGTTGGGTTGACTTTTGAAAGGGCTTTTTTAAACGAAATTATTATTTAGAATTGAATTAACAATGTATAGGGTAAGTGGTGGAGTGTAAATTTTGACGACATCGAAAAGTGAGTAATTCGACGGCTTGGGACTTTGGTCGCCAGGGATGTAGTCTCGTCGGCTCACTCCAATTTGGTGGCTCTGGTTTTTAATTCCCTATTTGTGCCTTGCCTGAATATTTTGCTGTTTCTATGCAGTTAATTCAATTTTCACAGTTGGACATTCGTACTTTACAGAAAGCAATACAGAGAATGTTTTATATTTTATAATAGTAGTCCAAAAAATCCAAAAAAGGCGTAAACTTCTATCTAGTATTTATTGTTGTCAAAATCGAATATTTAACAGGGGTGACTCGTTAGGGGAAGCAGGTGAGGCACAAATTGATATATTTTTAAATTTCAATCTTCTAGAAATTTTAAATGTACCGCACAATATGTCCACAAGATCTAGTTTTCAAAATCCCACTGTTTTTCTATCCTTATATACTGTCAAATAAAGCATTAGTACGCTCAGCACAGAAGTGCAGAGGCAAAAATTTTCCTGCCTCAAACTTCATCAATATGTGTGTACTACTGTGCTGTTTTTACAATGCTTACAGCGTTTATCGATTTTTCTCTCGCTGTACTACCTGCTTCAGAAAAGGGAGTTTTGAGGAATGTCTCAAATAATTTTGAAATTTTGGCCTCTGCATTTATAGTTGTTTAACTGTGGTATAAGTGGTTGGACATGAATTTTAAATTTAAGTTTTGTTGTAACAAATGGGAATAGTTTCTGATGATATCGTTAATTTTCTGATAAATGATTGTCATTTCAATAATTTTTATTCAGTTTCTATCTTCTGCCTCACCAAAATTTTAGTTCTTGAGCCGCCACTTTTATTAAATGGTTAAATGAGGACGTATATAAAACGCTCTATAAGTATATATTTTCTACATATCGAATCAAATCTTTACCATATTTCCCACAGTCATGTCTTCTGTGGTACATGTATTATGCTTCTAAAGTGCCTGTAACCTCTGATAAACGATAAATTAGTAAATTGTAGTTTCATGTTTTGTATAAACTGGGATGTCGAAAATTTTCTAGTAACGTAAAGTTTAGTTGGAATGACCTGTATATACATAGATGGCGCGGTTCTTGCATTTAAAAATACATATATTTAAATTGAATTAACCTACTTTATCAAAACCTAGTCACAGTAAATGTACATTTTGAAGTTTGAGCTATTTACAGATATTCATGAAAAGTTATAGGAAGAGGAAGATGCTAGACATTAATAATTTGTTTTATAAATATATATATATATATATATATATATATATATATATATATATATATATATATATATATATATATGCATAGTGGAGGGGATAGGTCAAAGTGCGCGGGTCTCAAAGTATTGATCTTAAGCAACAGGTTGTTAAGGAATGCCTAACTTCTTGTACATTTTTATCTAAGATATAATTCTTTTATTAAATGCAAAATTAAATAAACTTAATTTAATGTGACAGTTCATAAATGTAAATGACAAATAAGTAGGAAACAGGCAATCCAAACATATATGTAAATTAATAGTAAATTATATTTAACTACAATTTATATGGTATTTTAATTCGTATGTAATAAAAACACAAATAATCATTATAAAATAGAAAATATATGATTACTACCATAATTTAGGGTACGATTGTCATGTCTCGATATGAGCTAAACTTTTTCAAACCGGGGGGTGGTTATGCATAGGGCGACAAAATCTAGGATGTCGAGTATCGCATCTAGAAATATCTAATAACTTTTTGATATTTGCAACCTGGTAAAAACAGTTATATTTTTGATGTATTTTTTATTAATAAAGCGAAGACAAATATTTTTTCATTAGTAATTTTTTGTTGCTGAATTGAATTTGCTAAATCCTCAGTTGAAGATTGGTATTTCGTGCAATTTAAACTCAAGCAAACGCTACTAACTTCATCAGTTAGTCGGTGTCATATTATTATCGAGGAAAATAACGTCTCACAAAAGGACGTAAAAGAAAAAGCGAAAACTGTCCGTAAACAATGCGTGTCACCCAAAATGTCTTCATGTATCAACTTTAACTAAAGCAAAAATGTTCTAATAATAATTGGTGGGCAAAAATTATAGACGAGTTTATACTCAAAATTTTAAAATTTTAAAACTTGGTTTTCAATTATTTTAAAATATAAAAAAAACTGTCTATGGAATTATAGAAAGACACGATTAGTTACTCTTGAAATAGTTTTAATAATAAATTTATTCTATGTTCATTAAAAAAAAAATATTTTTCGTAACAAGATAGGATAAATTATGATTAAATTTAATTAAACCTCACCCCTTCAACCAAAAAAATGTAGCAGAACAAGATGGAATTCTTTTCACTCCCACCTGTTGTTACCAGAAATACTTAACAAAACAAAGAAGAAGAATGATACTTGTTTAGTAGCGATTAAATTTAGAAAGTGGTAATTTCAGCATCCAAGATTCTTACAACCGAAATATTTGAAACTAAATTAAAATTTAAAATGCATGACTAAATTGTGTACAATTGTGAATACAATACTAAGTCATATCTGATGTAGAAATTGTAAAAAATACTTTAGGTAAAATAATGGAATAATAAAGCTCTTATGACCATAGTAGAACATATATTATGAAGAACAACATAAAAGTTAGAAATGCCGTCGCACTATGAAAAAGTTTGTTAAAATTAAAACAAAAGAAAATTTAATTTAAATTGCAACACCGCAATTTTGAAAAGTAAAGTTCACAATTTATATGTTAATTGAGATTAATTCTATGTGAATTATTTAAACTTCACATTTGTCTGTGACTTTAACAGATTGCCTCTAAATTACATACTCGGGATTAACTACTTAACTATTTTACTAGTTTCATGATATGGTCACTACTAATAATAAAACTCAAACTACTATTAAAGTAAAAAAATGTATATAATTATTATATAATGCATGTCAATTTTATTTTACTGTTAATATATTATCTATGAATTGCACCCATTTTTTTTTTATTTTAAGTAGAGAATTACTGATTGGACGACTATTGGTTGTAAAACTTTATATGATCTACAAATGCACAGAGAAAATATCTGTTTATTGTAAAAATGTACGGTCCAAATCAAAAAGCAGTATAGCACAGGATTTTAAGATGCGATTTATACTAAAAAGCAGAAATTCAGGAAGCATTATTGAAGATTGAAAATGATGCATCTAAAAATGATTTTGTAATAAAGAACTAATGTTTAACAAAAATATTTCATCAATATAAATTAAACTAAGATACTCTTAGAAAATAAATTTAAAAAGTCTCTTTACATATAAATTGATTACTAATTTAACCAACTCTGCAATCTCATATAGTTCTCAAAATAACAACTGTGTACCACTTAAAATGGACATTTTGTATTTGAAAACCCCTTCCGAAAAAAAATCTGAGTTCGTCTCTGTATGCTGACATCACATATCCATTTTTTGGAACATTTAATTTGTAATAACTATATTATTGCAAGGTGATGTTTAATTTTTATTATTATAATGAAAAGCAATAGTGTATAGTATAGTTTCTATATTCTACGACTTTTATTCTGAAATTTGCTTATTGTCACAGGCCCCATTTTTCTTTAGGTATTTTTCGATCTGTTTATTAACAATCCAGGATCTAGAAAGCTTAAGTAAAAGCGGTGCAACTCCACAACGGAGTGTTAAACCACTATATATATATATATATATATATATATATATATATATATATATATATATATATATATTAACAATATATTCTTTTCGAAATCTTGCATGAGTTCCGCAAAAATTAAATAAGCGATCATCACTGCATAGTACGCAATTAAAAGTTTGTTTGTAATAGCCTAATTTGTTTATGGTTCAAGTTCAGTTCCAGTTCCGATTCGAATGTATAACTCGACAGCTAATCTCTCACTACAATGCACTTTAAATGTTTGAAGCTTTTCCACAGATTAGAAAGTTCCGCGACCTGGCGAGACTTAAAGGAATGTCTTCTGCGCGCACCCCATTTTTCAGTTTATTACTTTCGCAAACAATATTTTAAAAATAACGGAATATTTCACAATTAAAATTAAAAGTTTTAATGTTATTACGGAATTTTGAACAAGTTACAACCAATTGTAGTCATAAAATAACAACGGATTTTAATCCTCCTCTACAGTTGACGGTTTTGACATCGAAAGACTTGTTCTGGTAAAACTAGAAACACCTATTTCTCTCAATGAATGTGCAAAATAATATAATTTAGCTTAGGTTACATATAAAAATAAACATAGACTGTAATTTTAATTTAAAAATTATTTTCGTGTTACTGTTCACTTAAGTATAACTTAACTTCTATATCAACATAGTCCGTAAGCACATATAAAGAATATACAGTAGCGTCAGTATGTGGGCATATTTCTTTCCAAGCCAACATCAAAATAAATTACAACTTTCATTACTCCTGAGACATTATTACAATAACAAAATATGAAACTAAATCACAGCAGTATACTAAAATGTAAATAAAATATAATTTAAAAAAACAAATATAACGAAGATATAAAAAAAACTTTATTAAACAACCATTAAGAATATTCCAATTATAAAAAAAAGAAACTATTGCAAACAGTAAAATAAATGTAAATAAAATAGACTTCAAGTAAAAAAAATACATGAAGAACAAAACTGGTTAATTATTAATTAAAAATTAGAAATATTTTTACAAAATAATTAGTTTGCGCTTATTCTGTTCATCTTTAAAGTTTCTATTGTGATTAATAATAATAAATAATAACGTATTGAAAATTTCTCTTTAGAACATCAAACACATAAGAATATATGTATGTTATTTATTTCTAATAATTTAGAATACATAAATATTAGAAACATTATAATAATTATATCCTTTACATTATTAGAAATAAATGACATTCGTATATTGTATTTGATTTTATAAAGAGTAATCAAAATATTGTTAAATCTGACAATGTATTATAAACTATATTTTGTTTAGGAAATATCATTAAATGTTATGAAAATCATTTAATTAAAATAGTTTCTGATAACGTTCCTTATTTGAAAACGGAGTGTTATAGAAAATAATTGTCCTACTAACATGTTATTATGAAAATCATATCAATTTTCAAAATTTTTTCTGATTTAAAGCAAAACAGTTGAATGGAAAATCTCTAAAAAAATACTACTTGAGTACTTGAGAAAAAATAGTAAATAATATGTGACTACTAAAAGCGGTTTATGAAAAAAAGAGCAATAGATACATTTATTTCACTTATGTATGACATAACGGTGTATATTCTATTTGGGGTCACTCTTCAAATATATCCCTAGGTATTTCATGGTCTGTTCGGGAAATATACGAGAATTGTTTATTTCATTGGGATCTAGTGCCTGTTCAGATGAAATTGTTGAAAATAAAATTCCTACGTTAAATTTTAGTTATTGTTACACTAAGTATGCCTGTGTAGAAAATAGCTGTCCTTGTTAAGGACACCGGAAACATTGTGAGGAAAGAAGGTCATTGATATACTACAGGACGATTAGAGGGTCGAAATTAATTGCATAGTTACCGCGTTTAGAGATAATTTATTTTTGAAACTTTAATGATATTTATAGTCTGTGATTATACATTAAATAAATGCAAAATTTGTTCCTCAATGTTTTAAAAATGTATACACCATAAACACGATGTACTTTATGTTTTCATTAGTGCGAATGTACATGAAATCCACATGAGCCATGTCAGTTTTCAATGTAAAACATCATTTTTAAACACATTTAAAATAATATAATAATAACTAATTAACGAACTTCTATAAGTGAATATAATATACTTTTTCTACTATAAATTAAAAATAAAGAAAAATATTGTATTTATGATTTTGAATGTAGTTGGAAAATGACCTTTAAAAGCAACGTTAAGTAAGTAGCATAAGGTTTCAGTGCTGTTTTGGGCACAGATTTTAATTATTACGCTCGGCATTTCGTCGTTTCCCCAGGGATATGAATTCTTTATTACCTTGATCGTATTGAGTATTTCTCGTTCAGTTACGGGGCTCAGAAGGAGTGCTCCAGGTGCGAGCTGTTAAACTGATAACTACTGTTTACTAAAGGTTTACTTACTAAGAAGGAGTTTAATTCATTGCAGAGGTTACTCAACCCCTGGGAATCAAATACAGATTTGCATTAATTCCCTTGCAGTATCACATAGATATACAAGATTCAATTATTCCATATATATATATATATATATATATATATATATATATATATATATATATTTCATTGATTTAATTGAAGACAAGAAATAAACACGTTTGCAGTGATGATGCTATTTTTAACGAAAATCTGGGCTTAGGCTAATAACTACTCTGCTAAATTCCTGCAACTTTACTTATTTCTTCTGAAGAGGAAGATGAAGATCTTCCTCTTCAGTTGCTTAACACCATTTTACATTGAACTCATTCCCATATTACATTATTACTTACACTCAAACCAACTATCTTCACGTTTTGTTTTTGAAATATATAAACCACCCTGAAACCTTCTGGAACTCAACAATTTTTTCAAATGAACAAAAATAAACCTTTTTAGATCAGATGGATGAATTATTATTTGGAAAAGGAAACAGTGAAATATGGAGGAGGATCTGTACTTGTATACAGCTGTATGAGTGCAGAAGGGGTGGGAAACTTAATTTCTATTGATGGGAAAGAAAATTTGGAAAAAGTGCTGCAATGGGGTAGGTGACCAATTTCTAAATTTGGTATATGTGATAGCTTGTACAAAAATAATATACCTGTATTTTTTTAAAATTGATAATTACATGTTGTTTTGAAGTAAATAAATAATATAGTACTTGGGAGGGGATTATGACGTCAACTAAGTTCATGAGAGGGGCGAAGGTAGACAGAGACGGAAATAGGTGGTGTGAGTGAGATAGATAGGTTTATTGCCACACCTTCAAATTTTAACCAATCAGCGTGCTAACGTAGTGAACGTCATAGTAAAGGACACTGTTTCTATTTAACGCAAATTACTAAACAATTGCTGATAAATATTTAACTTTTTTAATGTCAACGTTCATAAATAAATATACTTTCTATAATTCAATAGTTTTTTCATTAAAATTCTACCTTGGTCACCTACCCCATTGGGTTTGAGAGATTTTTATATCTTTTAACAAAATAATGACGAAGACTAATTGGTTTGAGTATATATCAATTGGTGTATATATGACCTCTGGATAGTAATTAGTACAAGGTTAAATTCGTTGAGCGATTGTTGTTAAATTCAGCAGTGTATGTTTTGAAAATATGCATATAGTTCAATGAAGCTCGAATTTTCGTTTGATGCGGCGAGAATTATAAATTCCTTTGTTATTCATGAGTTACATAATGAAAATATATTATTATTTTAAGCTTATTTAATGGGGTATGTGGATTATTTTTTAATTTTTGTATGGACCTACAGGAGAAAATAAAATATTCGTGCTCACACGAAAAAAATATTTATATTTTTTAAATTGGATATATGACAGTGGTTTTATAATGTTATACGCTATAATCCAGCATATTTAAATACCAACTTTTCAGTCTGGTAAACACTGGTCAGTTCTGTTTACAAAATATCAAGTTCGTACAGATTTTGTTTCTAAGCAAGTAGTTTGATTTGATTCACACCTCCGTTCATCAGATTTTGACTAATTCATTGGGGACGAGAAAAATCGGCGCAAAAATGGTTTTAAAAAATGTGATTTTAGTCAGTTAAAACATTTCTGTGGCTCCTCAGCCTCCTTATTCGCCTGACTTGAGATTTTGTGACCTTTTCCTCTTCCCGAGATTGAAAAATCACCTGATAGATAAGTACAGATAATTGCTTTCTTCTGAAAAATTGCCTATAATGTTAATCCTCTGCTGATTATATCAACCCACCACTTTCTAAACAAAATAGAGACGTCCTTTCATACTAGACTAAAGCGATATAGTTGAAAATGATCTTTCACTGATAGGGTACATGATAGAATATGCTCTATAATCATCTATTTGTGTCTCACCTCTATCTATCCGTTCCCAAGTTATAGGATCAGTCTTGTTTTTCTTGCTCGGGACCCTTTATGCATATAATGATTACTAAATCTCGTATTATTCATGCCAAAGATTATAACTAGCGATTGTAGCACATATTTCCATTATATGTGTACGAATGTCAATCTTGTTATACATACCAAAAGTGTTAATGAGAAAATGTACTTTCTGTTTCTCAAATCAATCATAAAACTGACATTAAAGTAATGAGAAATTAATAATTAACATTGATACATATACGGGCAAGGGTAGCTCACTTGATTAGTACACTTCGACTAGAATTGAATGGATTGTTAGATTTCAGGTTCAAATCCCAGTTTCGCTAATATTTATCCAAATAAAAATATCGTTGTATCCGAGTACCAAAACTGTATTTGAGGAGCTGTTTATTTTGGAATATTGTGAAACCGAGAAAGACATATAGGTATTGATATGCTTTTTTTATTTTGCTTACTTTAAAGGTTGAAATGATTAGGGCATTTTTATACGTTGATAAGGATTTATAATATTGTGGTCATGGGCGCCCATAAGGGGGGGGGCAAGAGGGGGCATTTGCCCTCCCTTGACTTTTTGCAAATTTTAAAAAGACGACAGATGACGTAATTATTTTACCATCCTTATGTTTTGTGAGAAAATTATTAATGTTTGATGTATTTTAGGGCAAGCAAGACAATTATCTACAATAAACTTAATTTTATCGAGATTCTTAAAGATTTTTTCGAGGAATTTTCGAAAGAGGGAAGGAATTTAACAATAACCTTTACAAACCAATCCAAAAATAAGTAAGAATTTTTTACTTTATGCTTTAATTTTGAACAATTCTACTTTTTTTACTAATAAGTATATGTTTTCGTTAACTCTATAATATTTAAGTTTGTCTTAAATATTATAGAGTATATATATTATAAAATTGCTGTCAAAATTTCGATTAAGTATAATTTTTTTGTTGAAGTGTTGCTTAAAATTTAATCCTTGTTAGCATTAAAATATATATCTGTTTTATAATAAGACAGTTTTTTTTTATTGGATTTTGCCCCCCCCCCCCTTGAAAAATATTTCATGGGCGCCCATGATTGTGGTTTATCAATGTTGAGAAAATTAAAAGTGAGATCAAGGAATTTAAGGAAAGCTTGTTACATAGACCTTGTATCCTTTGATAAACTTTTATTGTTATGTAGCCTGGCTCGGAAAGTTATATTTTTTTAGTTGTTTGTATGATGGAGGTACGAAATTAAGTGAGAACGAGCCGCTAGATTGTTCTTTGCGGGAGATATCAGGGATTTCAGTAGTCGACGTTCAATGGTGAAGACAGCGAGCTAACGCATTGTTGCTCGTTTCCACATTGGGCTATTCTTTAACAGAATGTGAGCGGAGGAAATATCAAAAAAGTTATTAACACTACGTTATATTATTAATTTTAACTCACTGACGCATTCATTGTCTGTAACTCAACAATAAGTTTATTTAGCAAAAATATTACTTCGTATTTATTAATATACACACACCTCGGAAAAAATTACCCTGTATTTAGATATAAAATTATATTAAAATAATGAGGATTTCCCACATTTCTTCCTCGTGGAAAATCCTATTTCAATCTATATTTATTAATATATAGGGTGTTTCCACACCTCAGAAAAAAAAAATATTTATATATAAAATTGTATTAAAGTAACGAGGATTTCCCTAATTTTTTCTCTTGGAAAATCTCATTTGAATCCATTGATTACGTTTTTATATAAATAAGATTCAGACCGGAAACGAAGCATTAATTCATTTTAAAATAAAAAATAAATAATAATATACTACGTTATATTATTAATTTTAACTCACTGACGCATTCATTGTCTGTAACTCAGCAATAACTATTTATTAACATACAGGGCGTTTCCATACCTCGGGAAAAATTACCTGTATTTATATATAAAATTATATTAAAATAATGAGGATTTCCCACATTTTTTCTTCTTGAAAAATCCTATTTCAATCCATTCATTACATTTTTATATAAATAAGATTCAGACGGGAAACGGAGCATTAATTCATTTTAAAATAAGAAATAAATAGTAATATACTACGTTATATTATTAATTTTAACTCACTGACGCATTCATTGTGTGTAACTCAGCAATAAGTTTATTTAGCAAAAATATTACTTCGTATTTATTAATATACAGGGTGTTTCCATACCTCGGAAAAAAAATTACCTGTATATAGATATAAAATTATATTAAAGTAATGGGGACTTCCTCATTTTTTCCTCTTGGAAAATTCTATTTCAATTCATTGATTACATTTTTATATAAATAAGATTCAAACGGGAAACGGAGCAGTAATTCATTTTAAAATAAAAAATACATCCTAGTTCTGGTTTCCGGCAAAATCAGTGCCTCTTGTATTAAGGATTCTGATGTTGCTAGTCTGAACCAGTTACACATTATTGTTGTTTTCAGCAAATCGATATTTTCTCGTAATGCATGAAACTAAGCATATTTCACATTTCATTACATACGAGTACGAACTATGACATTCAACTACTCGCTGTATTCGGAAATTCACGGAGATTAAGGAGTTAGTTGGAAGTAACTTACGTCTACATCTGTAGTGGGACACACTATGCAATAAAAAAAATATTTGTTTGATAGTATTTTGTTTAAAAAAAGAATATTTAATTATACAATTATTTCAAGAGCAATTAAAATTTAAATTGAGGTGAACAATTTCTAATTATTTTTTATTTTAATATTGAGCAAAAAAAAGGTAGCAAAGTGACTTGTTATACATGTCACGTGAAATAAAAAATAATTATATATTTATATTAGAAATACACAATTAATGAAAAATGAGTAATTTAAATAATTTATTACTTTTATAATTATATTTTATCTGTGTTTCAATTTATTAAACGAAGCAAAAACGTTAATAAAATAATATCCTTTTGAATTTAATAGTTCTGTTTTAATGAGAGGTAATATTAATGTCCAGTTATAGAAACTTTAATCAATATTTAACGGATTATTAAATCTTTAATCGTCAGTATCAATTTTATGTTACAGAAAATGAAACGTTGAGGGTAACGTATATATATTTAATGAAGTCAAGTTGTGGTCTGTCAAATATTCACAATTTGATGAATATATTTGCAATTGGGTAATGGAATAGACAGTGATTTTAAAATATATTAAAAGATTTATGAAATCTGAGTATGACAAATTTGCGATGTTTATCGACAGTTTTTTTTTTAGAAAGAAGAAACTGTTTTTAAGTTAGGTTAGATTGGATTAGGTTACGTTGTGTTAGGTTAGATTAGGTCGGGTTAGGTTAGATTAGGTTGGGTTAGGTTAAGTTAGATTAGATTAGCTTGGGTTAGGTTAGGTTAGGTTAGGTATGGTGTGTGTGTATGTGTATGTACACAACTTTTGTAGCCAAACCTAATCTAACCATAACCCAACCTAACTTAACCTAACCTAGGGGCCTATTCTGTAACTCAGTGGTTAATTTTTAACCAGTTGCTAAAATTTTTAACAAATAAAAACAAACCTTACAAATAATGTTTTGATATTTTCTCCATTGCTATCTATTTTCATTGGAGAAAAAAATTAGCAACTGGTTAAAAATTAACCACTGAGTTACAGAATAGGGGGGCTAATCAGATGAAACGTTATCGAGTATCGTTACGTTAGGTTTTCCATCCTTGATTAAAATTGAAAAATTAAATTATTCATGTATTATTACAGTTTCAATGTATTTTTTTAGCAAAAAATCTACGGGAGCTGAAAATGTTAGCTACACCGTATAGCGCAACAATTTTCAATTTTGAATCTTACTTTTTCATTTTAGTCGTCTCAGTTTGTCTATTACTGTTCCCGGATTTCATAGCTGATATCTTTGTTGCAAACATTTTATTTTGGGTTTTTGTCAAATAACGCAAGGGTTTTATGATTTGTATTTGTCTCCTCTGTTATCGCCATCGAAGTAGACAATTACATATTGCAGCAAGATGGCGAGCAGTTTACACTTATTCGCCTTGGGACGCCGTTGTTTCGTGCTACTTTTCTGACATGTGGTGTAATGCCTCCCGGATATGGCGTCACCCTAAGGTATTTAACCATGTCTCTGGGGAACATCACCTGGTCTCCTGCTTGACATGAGAAGGCTTATGCGCCAAAAATCTGCTCATCCATTATAAGTAGGGCATGTGCATAAAATCAAATTCCAACACAGCGTAGGGTTACACAGAAAGTGTAACATCACTACAACTTCAAGTGTTTTCTCGAAACATACAAACCCCTAACCTAAAAACACTATCGTGTTACACACAAGAGAAATAGTCGAGCGTACTCTCTAGTGCTTGCGAGACTACTAACATAATAACATTTTACAATCTGTGTATTCCATTAAATAAATAATTATCTAATTTATTTCAAATACGTCCTGAATTATAAATTTACTAAAACTCAATTACATTAGTAATCAGACTGTACTCCTTCTGAGATTGTCGTTGGATTATGTGACTAAACATGAACTTTTTAAACAGAGCTGGATTAAATAACAGACATATAAGACAAATGTCTGGGGCCCGTAATTCGGGGGGCCCCAAAAAGACATTTACTTTAGCGCAGATTTTTTTATATCAGTAATACAGACCTGAATTGTTATTATTTTAAAGAATTTTACTTCCTTTCACTTTTAAGTGAGTACTACTCTAAAATGATTGTAAGATACACCTTTAAAAATATTATCAGTAAATTCCTCGCACTAAAGTACCTAGCTATATAAATTTTCATTTTAAAATTCCCACTGGTACAGCTACAATTACAAACTGAATATCAGCCAATAGGAATCCACATGACAGGTAATAATGCGCGTCTCAGGATATACCGAATATACTGAGACGCTAGTACTCAGTCCTGCTCTGCAGGGCGCCGGGGCGGCAGTGGGCCTTCGGGTCTCCGCCCCGCCTGGTGATCTGGCTAGACCGCCTTCCAGGGCATCTGATGCCCTGAAGGTGATCTAGTTCAGCCGGCCGGGAATTGGAGCACGCTTCAGTGTGTGCTCTAATTCGTGACCTGCTGAAACCAGAGCACATCCTGAAGCAATGAAGCTCTGGATTGTGCTCTGGTTTCAGTGGGTCAAGAATTAGAGCACTCAGAAGTATTTGCTCTAAGTTTTGGTCTACTGAAACCAGAACACATTCTAGAGCAATTTTGGCTGGTCTGGATTGTGCTTTGGTTCAGTGGGTCAAGAATTAGAGCACTCAGAAGTGTTTGCTCCAAGTCTTGGTTTACTGAAATGAGAACATATTCTGGAGCAGTTTTGGCTGCTCTGGATTCTGATCTGGTTTCTGTGGGTCAAAAATTAGAGCACTCAGATGTATTTGTTCTAATAGTTGGCCTGCAGAAACCAGAGTACATTCTGAAGAAGTTTTGGTTGCTTTTTTACATCTTACAAATTAAATTAATATTATTTGTCGAACAAAACCGATTTTACTAATATTTTTTATATGTACGTAATTTTTAAATAAAAGAAAACATTGATGGCAATAGTAAAATAGTCTTGTTGTGTCCTCTCCGCATCAGGTATTGTCCTCGAAAGGCAACGTATGTTAAGTACCTTGCAATTAATAATAAGTAGTTTTTAGTGCTAAATATTCTTCGATTTTTTTAAATAATAAACATTTGTGTTTTTCAAATTTTGCATAAATAGGTATAAATCTGTTTAGACAAAAATATTTCGAATATTTTATATTTGGCGCATTGGTAAGTCAAGTGTTTGACGCTAGATGTCGCTACTGTGCAGCAAGACGCAAGTTGAAGTTTGTAAAATAACGGTCGCAGTCTTCGCTCATCGTTTACGTTTTTGTGATTTTGTTTTGTGATAATTGTAAGTGTAAGTGTTCATATATTGTTTATAACTATTTACAGTGTATATATTTCGTTTATTTGAACTACTTTCGTATGTTTGAATTGTTAGCAGACAGTTTATGTTTTACTATCTCGTGTGTGCAAGTATTTGAGTTAGTGCAGTGCAATTATTCATTAACAATTTACAAAAGGGCCTTCCAAATGGTATGTTCGACAATGAGACCATGGTAAGTTGGTTTACTGTACTAATATTGGTTTATGTATCATAAAATAAGTATGTTTTCAAATAATATATTGATGAATTATCGTTAAGTAGTAAAACAATTGCTATTTGCAAGCAAATGGCTGGCCAAATCTTGCTCATACAAATACGTTGAAAAAATACTCTGTACGGTTTTTACAAAACAATTAATTAAGAAATGAATGTACATGAGTATAATTTTATTAATATTCAACAAATTAAAAGCCATTTGAAACAAATATATACATTATTTTGTAAGTAAAATGTATTTGTATTTGTCTATCTGTATATAAACAAAAGACAAACACATGTCTTTGCAGAAATGAATACTGCAAATAGTATTACTAGTATATTTACATACTATTGCTGTATATCAATATCAATAATAAGAAAACTAGAGAATAGGGGTTGTAACTCAATCGAATTTAGAGAATTTAGTTTAAAAAATAGAAAGTATGTGCGAAATAATGAATAGTAATAAAGATATAAAATTACATCTCCTATATGAATTGCATCATTATTTTGATTGGGGATTTTAAAAGACCGTGAATCTTTTGATTGGCAAGTGAAAAATTTCGCCATAAAGTCTGAGAGAACACAACGGACGTGACTTTGAGTTACAGTAAACTTAAGTTGTGTACTTTTAAAGTTTAGCTGAATATGTGTCTTATATATTAACTTTTATTCTTTCTTTTACATCTGTGACAGTATTATTTACGAGATTAGTGCATAAATTACCTGTTTATTGTATAATTTATTAAAAGATTACATCACTAGCGCCACTGTTATTCTCAAACAGTTTTTATTTGAATATAATTTAAAAACTTATGTAATTTAAATACACATGCAATTTTTAAGTATCTAAACTTATATTGTATTGTAACATTAATTTATTTTTTATAAATATAATGTAGGAATAGCATATATTTCAAGAATATTTTGGTCCACGAAGAAAATGGTCACATTGATTATTTCAAACTTTGGAAATCTGTATATCGCTTATTAATATAAACATTTTCATCGGATTTTCAGGAATAGTCTTAGTTTTTCTCGTTCTTAAAAATTAAATTATAAAAAAGTGGTAAAAACCTCATTTGAAATTTTGTTTGATTGTGAGTATCATAATCAAAATTTCACGCTTTGCCACTGGATTCGTATGTCATTCGCTTCTCCAACAGAGATAAATATTTGTCTCTGTTCCACAATGTTCCGTTGCCATGGTTACTGTCTGAGTTTGGTAACAGCACATGAACAAATATAGTTTACATTTTGTTCGTTACAGCGAAAATGTTATTCAAATGGCTCTATAACGAGTTAACTGTTTTCAATTATCACAGCTTACAAAATGAAACCTGGTTTTGGAAAATTATATCTGAAAAACGTTCACACGTCGTTATTTATGATAATAAACATCTTGTAAGGAAAGTAAATCAGAAATTTAGGATAACCCCATTGTTAAACTTATTTGGCAACACTGGCTAGCTAGTAATATAAATAATCCAGCAAGCATAGTTAAGATAAGATGAACAAAATGGGTAGGGTGTGGTTTCTGTTAGACTTTAACACCTAAGAAGTATTTTTACACAAGATAAGAATAGTAGGACAGTAAATTTGAATCTAAACTTCCTCGTTTTCTCACTAAATATAGGGTGTCACATAATTTAAGGCTCATAAAAGTCTTAATAAACTTGTTTTGTATTAGAATTCAGATTTTTTGCAAACATTAGACATATATTTGGTACGGATTGTTCTTAATGATCCCTTTTTATTTTTAATGTGGTTCACATTAGTACCAGATTCGGTCAGTAGAAAATAAACATCAATAAATTTTACAGTAGGTGTTCAATTTTTAAAATTTATCTTTAATATGTGTAAAATCAAAGGTACCTATGTTACAGAGTGTAATTTTTAGTAACATAATTTTATACATCTTTTGTTGTATACGCTTAATAATCTTAATATTGCTTTTAAACTATATGGCACAAAATTGATTCGTAAATATATTATTCTATATACAGTGCATTTCCAGGCAGTATATTTTAAAACTTAATTATAAATAAGGTCTATTCGGGAAACTACTCTACGGTTTTACTAGAAATTAAAATATGTTGTGCAAAACAACAATTCTAAGAATATATTATTAACTTCATGAAATAAAAAGAAATTGTTTTAAAAAAGCTAATGATTTACTCGGTTCGTTGCGTTTAAAATGTAAAATATAATTACGTACATATATTTATATTTTATGTTAAATTTAATTAAAAATGAGTATATTAATAAAATATTTATGTTTAAAAGCGATATCACAAACAATAAATGAAATGCTGTCTTTTTGTTTTTATTATTATATAAACAATATCATAACCACAATTTAAATTTATTGGTTTTGAAAGGTGTAAGAGTACAAGAAACGTCGGTTCTCATAATAAAATAAATATTTCAGGAAAATTTTAACACTGAAATTACATAATAGACATGACAGACAATGTTTATTCGTTTACAGGAATAAATATTTTAATAATTCTAGTAAAATCTGGTAAACGTTTTATGTGAAAATAACCTTTTAATTAGTATAAAGTAGCTTATTGTATTGCTTTTGTAGATTGCCACCTGAACCTGTACATTTATATAATTTGTATTTAATTTATGCATAGTTTACAACTTTATACAAAGACTATTGAATTATAAAAATCGAAAATAATAGAAAACGCGAAAAAATACTGGTTAACAAATAACCCATATTGAGAACGTAATAATAATAACGGTTTTACTTCAAAAACCGGTTTTAAAAATTGGAAACCGGTTTAAGGTGATTAATATATCGGTTAATAAAAAATGAATTAAAAAAATAGGTACCTCTTTAATAACTGCAAGTTAAGAGATACGCCCCCTTTTTTAATTTTCGAATTTCTCTTATAAATATGTAACATTTTATAATAATTTTTATATATTCACGTTATATTAAACTCAAATTTTAATTGGCAATATAAATTTCTTTAAAATACGTCTTCTTGGAAACCCTCAGAAGCAAACAGCTTGTTTGTATTTTACAGCTTCTCTTTTAGTGTGTTAGAATTAAAATAATAACAAATCAACTTAATAAACAGCACAAACACTAAAACTAATGCAGTCAGAGAAAATGAACAGAAGTACAATGTACGTAGCACGCTGACTAGTTTTAAAATATTTCAGTATCTTCGGCTGTATTAAGTAAAGTATTTTAAATGTAGGTAAATAAGATACTTTTTTTAAGATGAAAGATACTTTTTTAAGACAAAAGATACGTTTTTGAGATACAAGATACTTATTATAATAGAAGATATTTTATCATAGATATTGTTTAGTATCTTTTTTGCAAGATACTGCCAGGTACGGGTTGAAAGCGAGAATAAGTAAAACTAATTCAGTCAGAGAAAATGAACAGAAGTATAATGTACGTAGCATGCGGACTAGTTTTAAAACATTTCAGTATTTTTCGGCTGTATTTAGTAAAGTATTTTAAATGTAGGTAAATAAGATACTTTTTTTAAGATGAAAGATACTTTTCTAAGACAAAAGATACATTTTTGAGATACAAGATACTTATTATAATCGAAGATATTTTATCTTAGATACTGTTTAGTATCTTTTTTGCAAGATACTGCCAGGTATGGGTTGAAAGCGAGAATAAGTAAAACTAATTCAGTCAGAGAAAATGAACAGAAGTACAATGTATGCAGCACGCTGACTAGTTTCAAAACATTTCAGTATTCTTCGGCTGTATTTAGTAAATTATTTTAAATAGGTAAATAAGATACTTTTTTTTAGTTGAGGGATACTTTTTTAAGACAAAAAATACGTTTTTGAGATAAAAGATACTTATTATAATAGAAGATACTTTGTCTTAGATACTATTTAGTATCTCTTTTTGCAAGATATTGCAAAGTATTTTTAATATATGTAAATAAGATACCATACTTTTTTCAAGATGAAAGATACTTTTTTTAAGACAAAAGATACATTTTTGATATACAAGATACTTCTTATAATAGAAGATACTTTATCTTAGATACTGTTTTCTTCGGCTGTATTTAGTAAAGTATTTTAAATATAGGTAAATAAGATACGATACTTTTTTAAGATGAAAGATACTATTTTAAGACAAAAAATACATTTTTGAGATAAAAGATACTTATTATAATAGAAGATACTTTATCTTAAATGCTGTTTTCTTCGGCTGTATTTAGTAAAGTATTTTAAATATAGGTAAATAAGATACTTTTTTTAAGATGAAAGATACTTTCTGAAGACAATTTTGAGATTTTTGAGATAAAAGATACTTATTATAACAGAAGATACTTTATCTTAGATACTGTTTAGTATCTTTTTGCAAACCCAGGTGTGGGTTTGCAGCGAGAATGAGCAGGTTTGGTACCTTCCATACCAGTAGGTGCCCGTTTTCCAGTTCCCTTTCCCGACATGCTGTGACACAATTCTGTCATGATTGCTAGCGTCGCCAAGGCTTCTGTTGCCACTGCCGTGCTGTCATCGCCGACCTTTCTGTGACGCTACGACGTGAAACTTGCAGAGATGAACTTTATTTTGGTACGCAACGTGACATTGATGCCAACATTGTTTCCCTAACACCTGCTTACAGTGCTCTTGTGTTCTGCTGTTCGGCTTCCTTCATTATGTATAATGTATGTCCCACACTTTCTTATATTCGGTTACCATTCTGTTACATTGCATACTTCAATATCTATGTTCATTTAGCTAACATGCCTTTATTCGTGGTATGGAAATGTTTGTTTAACTAATGGGACAGTAAAAAATTAAAAATGTACATTTCCCATTGAAAATATATATCTTTTTACAACGCAAAGTTATTTCCAATCATAGTTCAACATGCAAAGTAACTATTAACTGTAAAATTTTTCATATACGGCCGAAGTAATCAAAAAATACCTATTTTTGGGTAAAAAATTTTGGTTTTTGATAGTAGTCTACATTGATAGATCTCGATGCGCTGATTTCAAATTTTCAAACCGAATTTAATTATCTCTTTTCGTTCCTGAGATATTTGCTCTCAAAGTTGCACCTCAAAAAAGTGTGTTTTATGGGTATATCTCTAAAACGGGTAGAGATACAATCTTAACGATTATACCAGTCGATTCTACGGGCAAAATTACGTAAAGAAATGTTTTTTTCCAATATACGTTCTTTGGAACGATTTGGCGAAAAATTAGAAAAACGAAAATACAGGAATTTCAGTTTTTCGCTTGGGAACTTTTTGTCTCCAAAATTTTTCATTTTCTAGACTTAAGTAAATATGGATACGCTGATTCCAAATTTTCAAACCGAATTCAATTATCTCTTACCGTTCCCGAGATATTTACGTTCAAAGTTAGACCTGAAAAAACCGGTTTTTTCAGGGTAGTCGCTGAAAGGGTCACCCTACGACTTCGACGATGTCACCAATCGATTCTACGGGCAAAATTACATAAGTGTACCAATTTTCAGATTTTTATTCCAACAGATACAATTTTCAGAGCGAAAAAACCGAAAATGGCCAAAATCGAAAAAAATGCCTGATGAACCCCTTACGATTTTTTTCGATTTTAGCCATTTTCAGTTTTTCCTTTCTAAAATTTGTATCTGTCGGAATAAAAATCTGAAAATTGGTACACTTATGTAATTTTGCCCGTAGAATCGATTGGTGAGGTTGTCGAGGTCGTATCACGACCCATTTCAGGACTATTCCTGAAAAACCTCTTTTTTTCAGTCAAACTTTGAACGTAAATATCTCGAGAACGGTAAGAGATAATTGAATTCGGTTTGAAAATTTGGAATCAGCGCATCCATGTTTACTTAAGACCAAAAAATGAAATATTTTGGAGAGAAAAAATTTCCGAGCGAAAAACTGAAATTCCTGATTTTTCGTTTTTCTCATTTTTCATCAAATCGTTCCAAAGAACGTATATTGGGAGAAAACATTTCTTTATGTAACTTTGCCCGTAGAATCGACTGATATAATCGTTGAAATTGTATCTCTACCCGTTTTAGAGATATACCCAAAAAACACACTTTTTTGAGGTGCAACTTTGAGAGCAAAAATCTCAGGAACCAAACGAGATAATTAAATTCTGCTTGAAATTTTGAAATCAGCGCAACG
This sequence comes from Stenolophus ochropezus, assembly GCA_035578165.1. Lineage (NCBI taxonomy): Eukaryota > Metazoa > Arthropoda > Insecta > Coleoptera > Carabidae > Stenolophus > Stenolophus ochropezus. Next base: position 2,003,828 of record JAQOWZ010000014.1, read on the forward strand.
AGTACTATCAATACAGACTATTATTGAAAACCAAAATTTTTGACCCAAAAATGGGTATATTTGATTTTTTTCGGGTATATAAACCCAATTTTACGCGAAAATCTAACGGTAACAAGCATAAAGTTACAAAAAATTAATGCCACTACTTATATATTTGTAAGACAGATAAAGTGGTTCATTTAGTTTATTTTTTTAAATAAGAAATGCATGTTTCATTGTTTCAGAATTTATATCTACTATAAAGGTATATTTCTTTCTGTAGTCTCCGAATAAAAAACAATCAATATTTAATAAGTTTTTGCTTCCATTTGCAAGTATTAATATTCATAACATTGCTAGTCTTATTTCTGGTATCCGTGAGAAAACTATTTCAGAAATAAATTCCATTATATATTATAAAGAAATGCCTGGAGCATCGCTGTTTTATGTTTGTGGCTAGACTTCGAATCTGAAATTTAGTTCCTATAGCCTCTTCCCTTTTACATCTTAATCTAATTCATACCTTGTTGACTTGTCCCAAGGGTATTTTCTAAATTTACTTTCATTTAGTTCAATCTTTTCAGTTTGATCGTTTAAAGAGTAGACATTTGTTTTTCAGTTAGTAGCTAATAGCTACTGACAAGCTGATATTAATTTCAATAGTGAATTTTTAGAGTATTGTGTTTTGAAGTGATTATATTGCTGTGCAATTGTTTGTAGATCGCAAAGGGTAAAAAGCAAAAAGGTGTTTATTGATTTTCGCAACTTTGCTAGTTCTAAATCGACTGTTAATGGTCCAGTATTGTATGCAATTATTTTGATTTCCACAGACTTTTGTGAATAGGAAAAATTGAAATTTTGTATAGAACTTTTGCAATTTTCTTACATTTGTTACATTCATTTTTTATTGTATTTTTACAGTTGTTTAGTTTTACTATTTTTTTAAAGAACATTTTTAAAACTGCAATTAAGAAACATACTAAAGTTACATTTAAATTTTGTGTAAAATAATTTTATTTACAATTTAATAATTTTTAGTTTGGTAGCCATAATTTTTCAGATTTATGGGTTTATTCAAAATGTACAGGGGTCACAATTCTATAAGGAATATAAAAAATACACCGAGAGCAATAAAGTTACTTATATTTTATTCAGACGACCAATTAGGAAAGTAGCTATAACAATAAATAACTGCGGAAAGTGAAACACAACACAATCCTTATAAACTTATAAACTTATGAACTGTTTAAGTTTTTTTATAATTATATTATTTCCATGTTGAATTATAATTTTTAATTTTGTGTCATCCGATGATAATAAATTCTTGTCACATTTTATTTTGTGGTTGTTTAAAATTTTAATATTATTTTTTAATTAATTTTAGTTTTAGAATACTGTAAAGCATATCTCGGTTTCGTGGCTTTAATACATTTTTATATAAAGCTGATGTTGGACAAATCATTACTTAACTTAACCTAACCCATCCTAATCTAACCTAATCTAATCCAACCTAATCTAACCTAGTCTAACTCAATCTAATCTAAACTAACCTAACCTAACCTATTATAATCTAACCTTATTTGACTCAACCTAAGCTAACCTTATCGATCCTAACTTAACCCAACATTATCTAACCTAACTTAACCCAACCTAACTTAACCTAACTCAATCTAACTTAACCTCATATATTAAGGGTAGTTCACTTAAGAAAAACATTTTTTGTATCCCTGGATATTTGGATATTTATGTGGCCGGCTACTAGAAACCTAATGAAATGAATATATTATGCAAACATTTCTTATTAATTAGATACAATACAACGTAAAATTTAATATTAAAACTACCTATTCAACCAGTGTCCCAAAACTGTTTCCTTCAAAAACCTAAAAAACTAATTTTTGAATTTTGAAAAATTCTTCTTGTTCCGTAATCAGGACATTATGAACTATATGCTCTTCTAATATGTACCTGAAGTTATGGGACACCCTGTAAATGTAATTATTACTCATTCTACATATGTTCTGGAATGTAGAACCAAAGCAGATACCTTGTTCATTTCCAATAATCTGCTTGTATTAGAAGTGAAGTTATATGTGATTCTGGTCCCTCGGCCCATAGCGTACGAGTATGCTCTTCAAACAGATTGCAATACAGAATTATGGAAATTTGTGGTGGACATACCATCTATTGGAAGCTGCAGACAAATTGGTCAATGTGATACACATACAAACAAAAATTCCTAAAGAAACACATATTCTCTCAAAATGTTTTATACTTAAAGCCAGATGAGATAAGGCTAACATAAAGTTACATTATTTCATAACGTTATAGAAAAATTGTATTTAAAATCTATTTAAATTGTATTTAAAATATTAATGCCTTATTCTGTCAACGATAAAGCGATAATGAATAAAGAAGATGCAAGAAGCAAGAAGAATAGCAAAGGACAAGAAACAGTGGGCAAAATTAGTGCATTGTGAATTTAAGACATTAAATTATATATATATATATATATATATATATATATATATATATATATATATATATATATATATATATATATATTGTTTGTACATATTAAAATTTTCCACATTTGTGTGTTTTTAAATCTGAATCCTTAGAGGAAATTACATTTTTGAATGTTGTATTTCGTATTATTTCCCTGATTCATTTAAACTTGAAGTAGTTGTTAAATATACATTAAGGTGGTATTTTATACGTGACATTATAAATCATGATTGGTATATGATGTGATATGTACTCATACATCGATTATTCAGTACGAAATAAAAGTTAAATAAATTGCAAATCAACGATACTACATGATAAAGAAGTATTTCTTTCAAATATACAACATTATTGAGTCATTATCACTAGTTTAATTAAGATTGTTTAATAATTAAAGCTAAGACCAATGGTTTAAGTGATGAAAAAACTTATTTTTCATTGAATATTAAAGGTTAATTCTAACATTCACAGGAGGTAAAATCAAAGAGAAACATATTTTTGACTAAACTGCATTAGTTTTTGTTAGATGTTTTTTTTTATTATTAAAAAGTAAAATGAAATTTCTCTTTATGTTTAGAATTGTTTTAGTGCCATTGGTTTTTTTTCAGACATACAAATAACTTAACAATCTGTTTTCTCTTTTAATATTTTATACTAAAGGAGAACAAACATATATGAAACATTTTTTTTATTATTTGATAAATTGAATTTAATATTTTATTTGTTTTTTTTTTCATGAAAAGTGAATTTCTATTGATGACATGATTTAAGCCTGAGCACTAACTAGTAAAAGAATAAATTGTAGATGCTGAAAATTAAATGAAAGAATATGTAATGAAATGTTTCATTAAGTATTAACATAAGTAAATTGATGCTGTACAAAGACTACTTTTCGTTACAATTCGACGGTCTTGGAGTCGTATCCCGCTAGGGTATAGATGTTTGTGTTGTCCACCCGTTCTGACTTGCACCGTCATGTTTAAACCAGCTAAGAATCTCTTGGGATTGAGATGAGTTTAACATTCGATACGAAACTACACTGACCTAGTCAAGATAGTGCACCGAATAAAAGGAATTGTCGTTTCAAGAGAAATTATACTAGTAGATATTTTCTGAATTATTTCTCAACCTAACTTAATTATATTTAAGACAAGAAAGAAAAATTTACTTAATTCTATCTTTGAATTAGGAAGTTTCATAAAAACCTCATTAAAATTGATGCCATTTGACATGACGCAATATCGTTGCTTATTCGAGGAGACTATATTCGTATGATATTGAAAATTAAAAAATTGTAATAAAATTAATAAAACTATTTGTAATTTGTGTACAAGGTAAAACGAAATAACCATATTCGCATGAAAATATATGAAATATGACTTGATTTCCCTTACAAACTTGTGCGTAATATTAAAATTATCAAGTGCAGGGATAATTTAATAAAGTGCTGTGCTGAGAAGAGATGAATGAGCAATCGTTCTTCAGTGCAAATAATGTCGCTAATTAAAATATAATTGAAGTTATAACACGAATATTTTATTTGAAGCAAATCATAAATAGGACACGACAACAAAAACACAATGAAAAACAATAAATCTTCTAAATGGTGATATATTATTACAAAAAAGTAAAAACTAAGCCAAACTATAAAGCCAATAATAAAAGTGTATAAACAATTGCGCAATGTCAAATCAACAACAAATATCTGTTGTATTGAACCAGTTTTTTCTAATTATTCATTCAAATTAAACTTGATAATATAGGCGTACGACTAGTCACTAAAGAAACCAAATCTTAGTAAAACCATATTTGAAATTTTATGAAATCTTCTAGTTGAAAGTGTTTAGATTTTGCAACCGTATTATTACGGATTTGAATCCCTTAGAAATACTTTGTATTCATTCCATTATATCTCCCTTATTCGACGATATACAACGTTAATAGTAGTTAAATATTAGAAAAATTATTTTAGTGCTGAAATATATTCGTATGTGGTAGAAAATATCACGTTAGTATGTCAATGTGATTTGCTCATCTAAAAGTCTGTATTTTTCATCTCTTCCTATGATTTAAAATTTCATATTGAACTTTCTCTTGTAGAAGACTGTGATTTTCTGGGTAATATTGCATTTATTTTTCACAATAATCTCCTTGAAGTTTGAAAGCTCTTATAAAAGCGATGTTCTAATACCTATATACCAATCCGGACATTGCTAAAATGTTCATTTGTCGCTATTTTATCGTAAAATACTTTTTATATTTTTTGAAAATGGTAATCAAAAATAGAACAGAAAAATAAGGAATGTGAATATAGCTGCAAATTGATACAAGAAAGCAATTCGTAGAAATAGGCAGATGCAAATATACTTCATAGATGAAAAAGTCTTCGACAGGATAAGAGAAGAATTGTGGAATATTTTAAAACATCGAGGCGTGCATCAAGATCTTATAGAGAATGTTAAAAGTATGAAAATAAGAAAAGTTATGTTCGAGTATGAAACGAAAGCCTCTAACTGTTCACAAGCAAAACTAGTCTTAAACAGGGATGCATTCTAAGCCCCTTACTGTTCAATATAGTGCTTGATGAAGTCATTAAAAGATGTAAACCTAAATTAAAAACGTATACGGTAAGCTATTGAAAGATGGAAACAATAAAAATATCAGCTATGCTACGATGACGATATAGTAATTCTAGGAGTAAACGAAAAAGAACTACAACATAACTTAACTGAAAAAATATAACATGAAAATAAATATAGGAAAAACTACAATGGTAGTAGAAAATACAGATATGATACACATTAAGATAGAAGGACAAGAAATATAACTCCGATAACCTTACACCGAAAGGTAGAAAGGTTTAAGGATTAAGTAAGTAAAGTATAAAATGTAGTTTGTAATATAAATTTCTTTAATATACGTCCACTTGAAAAATACACATTTTGTTACTCATTTATAATAATTGATTTTGATGTTATTATATTTAGTGTTGTATTTTGGTTCAAAATTCGGTTATACCTTAACATTTTAGTTTACTTTGTTCTTCATTAGCTTTGCTGCGTTTAATAATATGTTGAGTACTATTCTTGTTCCAAGCCTCTCGATTAGAGTACTTTTCCAACCTGTGGTTGTACCCATGTCACTTCAACTATCAAATTATTCTCAAAGCGTAATACACTTTGCATTTGTCCCACGCGACCCTGTATTTATCTTCCCTTTTTCTTAACCGACTAAATTTACATCATCTTGCATGTTACCTATGGGATGTGTTATTAAAACAATTAAATTACTCAAATTTTGAGGACAGCTACAAATACTATCTATATTTAGCAAAATCAACAAAAATTATCGTTACACATTTAAAAATTTGTTGGAATGATATATTTTTTAGCATAACTAAACTATCTGTGTTAAGTAACGAACAAAATATTAAAAAAAATTGTTTGGTAGGGTTACCAACTTAATTGATTTACCACTAAATCTGGTGGTTTGATTTCATAATTTAGTGACAATTATTTAAGTTTCGCAGTTAGTGAAATTTTTGTTGTTTTTTTTTAAATGAATATTAATGTAGGATTTCATTATTTCTCGAAAATTTAATTTTGATTTTAATGGAACTTGATTCATGTGATGTTGCAGGTATTATTTGAGCTATTTTGAAAACATTAAGCAAACATAATTTAAAAATTATAAATATGAGAGTACATAATGGAATTATTAAGTAAATTGAATTTAATTAAATATGTACATATATAGTTTGGTTTATAATAAATTTTATACTTAATTTTGATTTTAATGGAACTTGATTTATGTGATGCTGCAGGTATTATTTGAGCTATTTTGAAAACATTATCTGTTATAAATTAAAATCTAAAACTAATGTACTTAAAAACTTTGAAAGCTATTATTTTGAGCTATATTTAATTTTTAGTTGAAATCTGATGGGTTTAAAGTGCTATTTGGTGGAAACCTCATTTCAGTGGTTGGTAACACTTATTTTTAACTCGATTTCCATGAATATCAATTAATTTTAAATTTAAATTATTGCCTGCGTATCCGTTATTTAAATGAATAAAATATTTTTATTCAAAATTTATATTTCATATATGCAAAGACATGATACTTATATTTATACAATTGATTCTACCTTAAATTATTGATTTTGTATTTGTTTCTCAAGTAATGGTTAAAATTGTTTATCTGTAATTGATGGATAGTTGGTGATGACAGTGATGAAGTCAGTTTATTTTCAATAGTTGTACCACTATTGGTAGCATTCCTTTTGTCATGCGTCTCAACCCGATTTAAAGTGAGCTGAAATTTTTGATTAGTACAAAAGAACAATTTTAGTCATCTTCAGAACTATTTCTGAAAATTTGTATTATCCTGCGAACTAAATAAAAAATAATGTTTGTATCATTTACATCTTCAAATATTGTTATAAATTTTAAATCACATCACCATCCTTCTCAGTAATTTGGCACTATTAAATATTTTATGAAGAGAGCTTCGGAAATTTGTCATCCTGATAAATTAGAAGAATAGAAGAAAAAAATTGTTAATGTTTTCATGAAAAATGGTTACTCATTGTCTTCAATTAAGCGATGCACAAAACCAAGAAGTCCTACAAGCAATTCTGACGATAGAAACAAGATGTATGCTTCGCTTCCGTATGTTGAGATCGTCATTGAAAATATAGGTAGAATTCTAAGCAAGAAGAACATGAAAATATCGTTTTCTCCATATGTAAAATAAGACATACGTTGAGACAAGTTAAAGACGTCATCCCTCTTCAGTCTTCAGGGATTTACTAGATTCCTTGCATCTGTGGGAAAGTGTACATCGGTCAGACTGGTAGAACTATTTCTACAAGATTAACTGAACATCAACGATCGATGAGATTGAACCAGTCTAAGAAATCGTCAGTCGCAGAGCATACTTTACAGGATTTTCACGAAAATTATTTCAAGATCTACATCTCTCAACACCAGATTAATTAGAGAAATCATTGAAATTTTTAAAACTAAGAATATTAATCTCAATCACAACGATGGTTTGGAAATTGGTAAAGCATGGCTTCCTATATTAAATAAGTTATAATTCGTTTCTTAGTTACTTGTTTACCTGCTTTGTTGTATTTGTCATTACCCTGAAGAAGGCAGCAGTTTATGCTACCGAAACGTTGTGTTTAATACATAAAAAAAATACAGAACTAAACTAAAAAAGTTGTTTTATTTAACAGTGTTTATATATATTGAAAGCAAAGCTTATGAAGCACAATCTTTGAAGGTGACTTAAATCAGTAAGTAGTAAGAGGTAACATATCTCTTCGCTTTACCTCAACTTAGTTGTGACAAAAAGAACGGTGAAAAAGCTGAGATATACTGAGATTTTGCATAAAAAGAATGCGACTGTTGTATGCCCTTTTAAAATGGAGAGCGATATGTGATTATCATAAGTATAGATGAGTGAAACATATTAATAATAATGTCAATTATTCAATGGTTATTTCGCTCATAATATCACAGTAAAATATCATGATTAAGTTTGCGGCATTTTCATATCGAGTAATGGGTAATAACTGTGTTGATTAATTATTTATAATTCTAATTACTATTTTATTGTACATTGTATTACAAATTTGAACATTTGAATTTTGGAGTAGATAAAATAAAAGTTGGAATGTAAAATGATGAAAATTAATGTTGCAAGAACATCAGAGAATAATTTGGAATAGTTAGGTATGTGTATGTTGAAATGTCAAATGAAAGATTGATGAAGGTATATTAATATGTGAATTAGATTAAGGACATGTAGTTGAATGGGAGGTAAGAGCGAAAATGGATTGGATTGATAGTTCACTTAGAGCTTGTAGGATGTTTTATACTCAGACCACATTATTAACTCCAATTTTCACCACGACAAATTACTGCTTTCCACGACAAGTTTATACATATGTAGAATGGAGTATTCTATAGTTTTTCTTCAAAACCTTATAGATAACAAGTATTAATAACTAAGCTCTCATCATATATATATATACTCGTATATATATATATATATATATATATATATATATATATAATATACACAATATACACATTCAAAACAATTAGTCTCCGTGCACAAGTAAAAGAAAAAAGTATTCTATTCTTTTAAAGTTTTTTATTAAATATATATATATATATATATATATATATATATATATATATATATATATATATACACGAAATAAATTATATATTATACTTATTATATTAATAAATAAAATGATGTATTGATTTCTTAAATTTTACGTATTGATATCGAGAAAAAAAAATTATTATAACAAAAAGTACGCCAATTTAGTCTCCGTACACCTGTAAATTACATAGAATCAATGATCTTTTGAACTGCTATTCTTTAGAATTACTTTCCTTAAGCGGTTTGTCATACTTCCTACTAATTTTCTTATATAGATAACAAGATGTTATGCAATTCCATAAAAAAAATTTCAAGATTCTACCGCTAATCGTTTTTAGGTTATGCGAAAAATTAAAAAAAAAACACTACGAGCAAAGTGCCCTTTTGGTACGACCGATTGCAATAAAAAAGGAGGTCCACAACTAGATGTTATAGCAGGTCCATAGACAAAATTTCAATATTCTACAACTAATAATATTTGAGTTATGATACGTACTTATAGATGTCACGCCGAAACTAGTCAAAATAGTTTTACGAATTTTTTCTTTACCTCGTACAAGTAAGAACGACTATACAATATTTAACGAATGAGAATATTAATACTCCTGTGATGTTTTTGCATTGTCCTTACTTCTCGATCATGCTAGAACATGTTCCACCTTGTTTTTCCGTTCGTGACGAATACAAGTCTGTCATGTGCCTGTCTAGACGTAACCGCTACAAAATAGATTAAAGTAAAACTAATTTAAATTTGTCCAAAAAGTTTGCTTGATGTGTTATATAATTTTATTAAATTTAGAATAATAAATTTGAAGAAGGATAAAGCAATAATTAAATTCTTAAAATAAATTGTAAAGAAAGAGTTCATAATGGGATTATGCAAATATAATAAATAAACTAAGCTCAACTGAGTACTGACATAATTTATTAACATATTCAAATTTAACTATTAAACTGAATTTATGAGCAGAATAGTCAAATTACATATTAATTAAATTTAATTATTTATACTTACACAATATTAATGTGCATTATATGATACAATTGACCGATTCATATTTACATACTGATTACACTAATATATTATTTCTTACTATTACAAAAATAATATTTTTTTCCAACCACTATGAAAAATAGTACATTTCTCACACTATATAAAGCTTGAAAGTTGCGTATTTCCCACAGTCGTCGATTAAAGTGTGAGAAATTATTTACTTAATTACTTAACAGTTATCAACCAACTATTGATTATATTCTATACAATTCGAGTTGTTTCTTGCAAATATCTGATCATATAATTTCAGTATTGAAATAAAGGTGATAAAATAAACCCTGAGAGTAGAATTAAACTCGAGATAACTTCAACTAACCAGTCAGAACTTGCTAAAATACGTCTTTAATTTACGCAGCTATTTGGATCTCATTAAAATTTAAAATCCTGTTACTAGCTTGGGATTTTTCTATAAAAGTTTGTAATTTTCTTACAACTATATCTAAGGATGGTTACATTCATTACACTTTGCATGATTTTATATTCAAAAGCTTATAAAATTATATTGGACTAATATAACTAAGTAATTTTATAACAAAAGATTATTTAATGATAGTTAAAAACCACAGGCTATTATGTTTTCGTTTTGCAATATATAAAAAAGTTAGAAATTCTTTTGTACACGAATAAAAAATAGTTCTAAAAAAATAATTGTAGTTGAAAGATGAACATTTTTGAAATGTTGCGAAAAGCAATATCCGTGATTCCTGTTAAATAACGAACAATTGATGAAAAATTTTGAGTGGCTGTTGAATAGCCCCAAAACATATTTCATAGTGTGGTCTGAATAAAACGTATACGTGATGAAATAACAAACAATGGTCAATATTTAAAGACTGTTTAGTATTCTGTGTTTGACAACGAGCCGCGATCAATTTATTTATAACTTCTACGATAAATTTTCTCGTGAATAAGCGCACAGCAATTTGATATTGCATTTAGTAAAATTATTTTTACTTTTATTTGTTATTAAAAAAAAGTGTTGTTGTTAAAATACTCAAATTAATTAGTCTCCGTAAACCAGTAAAAGAAAAAAGTATTCCATTCTTTTGAAGTTTTTTGTTTAATATATACACACGATATAAATTTTAATTATACTTACTATATTAATAAATAAAATGAGGTATTGACCTAAATTTTTCGTATGCAATGTATGCGTACACCTGAAAATTATATAGAATCAATGATCTTTGCTATTCATTAAAATTACTTCCCTTAAACAGTTTGTCATACTTTCCACTAATTTGGAGTTTGGGAGTCATTTTACCCCATTCTTCTACCATAAATGTAGTAGTTCTTTTCCATTCTTTGGGCGTCTTGTTTTACACATTTTTTAAAATAAATCACAGAGATATTCAATGGGATTCATATCTGGAGACTGTGGTGGCGTTTTTAATTGTTGTCTATAATTGTACAATAACTATTCTAGCTGTTTACGTGTAGTATGTTTGGGGTTATTTTGTTGAAAGATATAAGAATCCCTTAAACCCAATTTTCAGCACAGTTTTCCAAATTCTTTTTTAAAGCATTCAAATAACCCATTTTCCCATCAATAAAAATTAAAATTCCCACCCATTCTGCACTCATACAGTCCCTTGCAAGCATAGAACCACTTCCATATTTCATTTTTTGTTTACATTTATTCGTTCTTTGTTTAACAAGCAATAATTTGTTCATCTGATCTAAAAAGGTTTATTTTGGTTTGTCTGAAACAATTACTAAGTTCCAGAAGATTTCAGGGTGGTTTAGATATGTTTACGGAGACTAGTTGATTTGAGTGTATGTTGAATGCACGCACTTTTTTGCTATAAGGTATATGAAACATAGGTGATAAATAAGTATTGAATATAATTATAATGAAGACGTTGTCTTGTACCAAACTTACAACAATTTCTCATAAATTTGTTTTACGGTTATATGCACATTTATCACAGTATGAAACAGATTAAAAGTTTTCATTTATTAATTCTTTTTTTAACAAACAATAATTTGTTCATTTGATCTAAAATGGTTTATTTTAGTTTATTTGAAACAATTACTGAATTTCAGAAAGTTTCAGGGTGGTTTATATATGTGTACGGAGCCTAGTTGATTTGAGAGTATGTTGAATGCACGCACTTTTTGCTATAAGGTATATGAAATATAGGTGATAAATAAGTATTGAATATAATTATAATGAAGACGTTGTCTTGTACCAAACTTACAACAATTTCTCATAAATTTGTTTTACGGTTATATGCACATTTATCACAGTATGAAACAGATTAAAACTGTCGCTTGGTGGTTAAGAAGCTAGAGATCCATTGAAGTGCAAGCTTGCGGACGCGCCAGGCGTTCAACTTTATCTAATAAACGCCGCTGATGAACGCAATCAAATGCTTTGCTAACGTCTTACAAAATACCTGTTAGCTAATCTTCTTTTTCCTCACTTTGCCTTTTGTTGTATACAAAAATTATAAGCTTTTAATAGCAGAACTATCGCTTTCAGAAAACAACTGCTTTCCAAATAAAAAACAATAGTAGAACTATCGCTTTCAGAAAACAACTGCTTTCCAAATAAAAAACGCTTAAATAAGATCATATATATATGTAAAAAAATATATTGTATGTGCCAGTTTTTTTTTATCTATTTATTTACTTCGAAATGTACTTTAGTATCTCGCCCTAAAATGTGCTCTAGTTTATCTAAATCTTAATCTATTTATTGCTTCATGTTGTTGCTGTAATAATCTGGCTCCAATATTTGCCCCAGTTCCCAGTATTTTGCTCTGCTTATTTGTTCCAGAATGTGCTCTAATATTTCTGGTAATTGTTCTATTATTTTCCCTAGATTGTGTTCTATATTCTCTAAATCCTGATATATTTATTGCCTTCTTATAACCTTGCTCTAATCATTGTCCCAGTTCCCATATTATGGGATATTAATTTGCACTAGATTTTACTCTAATATTTCTGGTAGTTGCTCTACTTATTTGCCCTAGATTGTGTTCTACATTCTCTAAATCTTGATCTATTTAATGCCTTACAACCTTCTTCTAATATTTGTTCCAGTTCCCATATTTTGCTCTATTTATTTGCACTAGATTGTGCTCTAATATTTCTGGTAATTGCTCTACTTATTTGCCCTGGATTGTGTTCTATATTCTCTAAATCCTGATCTATTAATGCCTCACATCTTGCTCTAATATTTATCCAAGTTCCCTCATTTTACTCTATTTATTTCTGGTAATTGCTCTACTTATTTGCCCTAGATTGTGTTCTAGTTTCTCTAATTCTTGATCTATTTATTGCTCTACATTCTTGTTCTAATATTCCCAGTATTTTACTCTAATTGTTTGCTCCAGAAAGTGCTCTATTTATTGCCCTACTTTCTGGTAATAGCTCTATTTATTTGCTCTAGATTGTTTATTTGACCTATTTTTGTACTAGTAATCTAATTTCATTATTGAAGTTTTAAATACAACCATTTTTTCACCGAATAATATTTTTTTATTTTTATTTTGTCTGGCTTGGGAATCGAACCCCAACTTTTTTATTTGTAGTCGTAGACCTTACCTCTGGTCTACGGAGATGTTATGTCTAAAGTAATTAATATAAAGTTAATTACTTTGCAGTAGGAAAAATGTTACGAAACTGTATATACTTATATTATTCGACCGGAGGAATTTATTTTCAGGTTATTTTTGTCCTATATCACACCTTTTTTTGGTATGGTACATAAATGGATAAACATTACAGTTTGAGTTTATTTTTCATTCCTTTTTAAATAATGTAATAAACGCACTTTTGAAAAATACAAAAACAGTAAAATAACTGCAACTTGAAAGAGCGTGTCGGTTGAGGTACAGAAAACAATTAAAAAATTAATATGTACTCTATTAACCTGCTCTTACGTAGTGAAAGCTTGGAATACCAAATTAACTACTAAAGGGCAAATGTCCAAAGGCACAATTGAAATAATTAAAAATTGACATGGTGGTTTGTGTTCGAGCTATTTTAAATTAGTTTTAAATGTTACTGCAGCTAATGATTTTTTGTTTGCTGATATATTTTAAGAGATTTTGTTTTTAAATATTTATTGAAGACATGACGCTGGTATTCGGACGTTTTAATATTATATCGTGTTGTGAAATATTGACGAGATTACTTTATTTTTAGTATTAAAATTATGTAAGGATTCTGAAGCCCTGAATAATTTAACTTTTGGCAACTTGAATTAAGGAAAATTTTGTAATTTTGACGAAGTTGGTAATCTTAAACTTAGCTTACTTACAGTACAGATAATACTGATTAGTATACATCTTGTCACTAAATTTTTATGTTTGAATTAACTTGACAAATATATCATATAACATAGTAATTTGAAAGTAAGGTCTTTTACAATGACATTTACATTTAAGTTTGCTTCAGAATTGTTCGCTGATTTGACGCGATCGGTAAGTTCATATAGCGTCATTTAGATTTAGATATTTAAATTGTTTATTATCTGTAAATTTAGATGAGTATGAATCACATTCACAATGTCATTCTTTCGCACTAAAAAAAAAAATAGTCGAATAAGTCGCCATTCACCTACTAAAAAATATTTTATTATTACAGAACACGAGTAGATTTAATAATACTTGCACAAATAATAATTTTATATATTAAGCACTTTAATTCACTTAATTCTTATTACACCCATTGCACAAATATTATATTTGATTTCTGTTCTAGGACTAGGTACTAGAAAATATTTTATTTCTTCAATTTTAATGCCCAAATATGTATGCTGCTTCACTACTGTTTTAGCAAAGGAACTACTTGTTTTACAATGCCGAATTACGCTTCTCCTAGTGTTGCAAGATGCATTTCTATAATGTTTTATACAAAATAAGAGAACTATATAAAATGGTTCATGATAAAATTAATTATTATAAGCAATTATAAATAAATTAATAAATATATTTATATATTGAGAAATTTGGGGTGCTATAGTTCCGATATTAATAAAAGTTACATCCTTTCGGTAGTTCTTATCTTGTTGCCAACATTGTCCATAAATTTTGTGATTGAAAAATGTAAACCAAAATGACATTCTATTGGAAAAGCTAACTCCGCTAATTCCGCTTATTTATGAATTTGAGTTTTGCTTCCAAGTTGAGTATTATTATGAGAAAAAGATTTATTTGTATTTGTGTTTCGCGAATTCGTTCCCGTTTGAAACATTGATCGATTGTACGACCACGTAATTTACAATATCGGCAGATTAATACGTTCGTTCTCTCTTAATTTGGATGTTATATTGACGTTGGAAGTTGACGGCTGCTTGTATTTATGAGATTTGTAATTAGGCATGAAAATAACACATGACAAAACTCTCAATGAAGCAATTAAACAACGCAGTATTCAGGAATCGACATATATCAAAAAAAGTAATCTGTAACACAGTTACCTAAAGTATAAAAACGGATATTAAAGCTATGTAACATAATTACTAGTCAGTTTATATTACCCAAATTATAGGTGAAACAGATTTATAACAAACGCCAACAAATATGGAGCAGACAAAAGAAATTTGGATCAGTTACGAAAGCATTGTCAAATTGTCAGTAAAGTACAAAAAATAAATTAAGAAGTACTAAGATACTATTAGTAATATTGTAATAACGTCTAGCAAATAGTTACTTCTTAGACAATAAGAAACATGCTACATACTTAAAAGTAAAGAACTGCAAGAAAGAAAACCTTTACAAATGAGAAAAAACAAAAAATTTGTTTTTTTCATTTATTCAAATAAGCCTAAAGAAACTTAACAATAATATAAATATAATAATTAATTAATTAATTAACTTATGATAAAACCCAGTGTATTTACCGTGAGTTTCAGCTAAGATGCAACATATACAAATCTGTCATTAGTCATTATTATACATACCACTTGTTATATGGCACCGTATCGTTCCAGATAAAATACAACATAGGGAATATAGGTTGTCAATGTCATGAGATTAACTTCAATTGTCAAATAAACTTAAACACAATGTTTAACAATGAAGGAAAAATTCAATTGGTTATATGGTACAATAGTGGATACAGTTTATGAAATGTTTGTGATTATTTCCATAGTAATGACTAATGACAGATTCGAAACGTTGTTGGAACGGTATATGAAACTATAATAGGGTATATGACCATAATCGAATTTCAGTACATATTCTGTATGTTATTCGTCCTCATATGTTGAAAACTCACAATCGAGAAATTTAACCAAAAACAATAACTCCCTTTATCTATATATTGATAGGCGGGAGGTAAAAATACAATTTAGTAACATGCCCTAAAGTTGAATGACAGATTCGAATATGTTGCATCTTAGTTGAAACTCACGGTATATGAAACTATAATTGGGTATATGGCCATAATCGAATTTCAGTATACATTCTGTATATTATATATTCTAGGGACCCTAATTCGTCCTCATATCGAGAAATTTGACCAAAAATAATACCTCCCTTATCTATATATTGATAGGCGGGAGGTAAAAATAAAATTTAGTCACAAGCCCCATTACTTACATTATGAAATTATAGTTGAATGTTAGGATTTCATTTATCTTGAAAATGTAAGTTGTCGTTAATAGATATGTTTTCATTTGGGGTAGTTTTCAATAAGAAAATATAGAACTCCTCTTCTCTATTTCTCCCGGGATAACCAGCACGTCGAACGAACTTCATTGCAGTGTTATAGATAGTCCTCCTTTCATAGCTTCTGCGCCAGTTTTCTCCTTCGTTTTGCTAATTTCACTCAAGTCGTCAGGAAAACCCCTACATGATTGACATCTTGCTGATTATTTCACTTCAATGTTATCTTCCACTTTCCTTCTTTATTAAAATACACTATTTTGCTTCGACCTTCTTGCGAAGGATATCAAATAGTTCGGCCAATTAGATTTTGTAAGACACGTTTTGCTAATTTCACTCAAGTCGTCAGGAGAACCCCCACATGATTGACATCTTGCTGATTATTTCACTTCAATGTTATGTTCCACTTTCCTTCTTTATTAAAATATACTATTTTGCTTCGACCTTCTTGCAAAGGATATCAAATAGTTCGGCCAATTAGATTTTGTAAGACACGTTTTGCTAATTTCACTCAAGTCGTCAGTAAAACCCCCACATGATTGACATCTTGCTGATTATTTCACTTCAATGTTATCCACTTTCCTTCTTTATTAAAATATACTATTTTGCTTCGACCTTCTTGCAAAGGATATCAAATAGTTCGGCCAATTAGATTTTGTAAGACACGTTTTGCTAATTTCACTCAAGTCGTCAGGAAAACCCCCACATGATTGACATCTTGCTGATTATTTCACTTGAATGTTATCTTCCACTTTCCTTCTTTATTAAAATATACTATTTTGCTTCGACCTTCTTGCAAAGGATATCAAATGGTTCGGCCAATTAGATTTTGTAAGACACGTTTTGCTAATTTCACTCAAGTCGTCAGGAGAACCCCCACATGATTGACATCTTGCTGATTATTTCACTTCAATGTTATCCACTTTCGTTCTTTATTAAAATATACTATTTTGCTTCGACCTTCTTGCAAAGGATATCAAATAGTTCGGCCAATTAGATTTTGTAAGACACGTTTGCTAATTTCACTCAAGTCGTCAGGAAAACCCCCACATGATTGACATCTTGCTGATTATTTCACTTGAATGTTATCTTCCACTTTCCTTCTTTATTAAAATATACTATTTTGCTTCGACCTTCTTGCAAAGGATATCAAATGGTTCGGCCAATTAGATTTTGTAAGACACGTTTTGCTAATTTCACTCAAGTCGTCAGGAGAACCCCCACATGATTGACATCTTGCTGATTATTTCACTTCAATGTTATCTTCCACTTTCCTTCTTTATTAAAATATACTATTTTGCTTCGACCTTCTTGCAAAGTATATCAAATTGTTCGGCCAATTAGATTTTGTAAGACACGTTTTGCTAATTTCACTCAAGTCGTCAGGAAAACCCCCACATGATTGACATCTTGCTGATTATTTCACTTGAATGTTATCTTCCACTTTCGTTCTTTATTAAAATATACTATTTTGCTTCGACCTTCTTGCAAAGGATATCAAATAGTTCGGCCAATTAGATTTTGTAAGACACGTTTGCTAATTTCACTCAAGTCGTCAGGAAAACCCCCACATGATTGACATCTTGCTGATTATTTCACTTGAATGTTATCTTCCACTTTCCTTCTTTATTAAAATATACTATTTTGCTTCGACCTTCTTGCAAAGGATATCAAATGGTTCGGCCAATTAGATTTTGTAAGACACGTTTTGCTAATTTCACTCAAGTCGTCAGGAGAACCCCCACATGATTGACATCTTGCTGATTATTTCACTTCAATGTTATCCACTTTCCTTCTTTATTAAAATATACTATTTTGCTTCGACCTTCTTGCAAAGGATATCAAATAGTTCGGCCAATTAGATTTTGTAAGACACGTTTTGCTAATTTCACTCAAGTCGTCAGGAAAACCCCCACATGATTGACATCTTGCTGATTATTTCACTTGAATGTTATCTTCCACTTTCCTTCTTTATTAAAATATACTATTTTGCTTCGACCTTCTTGCAAAGGATATCAAATGGTTCGGCCAATTAGATTTTGTAAGACACGTTTTGCTAATTTCACTCAAGTCGTCAGGAGAACCCCCACATGATTGACATCTTGCTGATTATTTCACTTCAATGTTATCCACTTTCCTTCTTTATTAAAATATACTATTTTGCTTCGACCTTCTTGCAAAGGATATCAAATAGTTCGGCCAATTAAATTTTGTAAGACACGTTTTGCTAATTTCACTCAAGTCGTCAGGAAAACCCCCACATGATTGACATCTTGCTGATTATTTCACTTGAATGTTATCTTCCACTTTCCTTCTTTATTAAAATATACTATTTTGCTTCGACCTTCTTGCAAAGGATATCAAATAGTTCGGCCAATTAAATTTTGTAAGACACGTTTTGCTAATTTCACTCAAGTCGTTAGGAAAACCCCCACATGATTGACATCTTGCTGATTATTTCACTTCAATGTTATCTTCCACTTTCCTTCTTTATTAAAATATACTATTTTGCTTCGACCTTCTTGCAAAGTATATCAAATTGTTCGGCCAATTAGATTTTGTAAGACACGTTTTGCTAATTTCACTCAAGTCGTCAGGAAAACCCCCACATGATTGACATCTTGCTGATTATTTCACTTGAATGTTATCTTCCACTTTCCTTCTTTATTAAAATATACTATTTTGCTTCGACCTTCTTGCAAAGGATATCAAATGGTTCGGCCAATTAGATTTTGTAAGACACGTTTTGCTAATTTCACTCAAGTCGTCAGGAGAACCCCCACATGATTGACATCTTGCTGATTATTTCACTTCAATGTTATCCACTTTCCTTCTTTATTAAAATATACTATTTTGCTTCGACCTTCTTGCAAAGGATATCAAATAGTTCGGCCAATTAGATTTTGTAAGACACGTTTTGCTAATTTCACTCAAGTCGTCAGGAAAACCCCCACATGATTGACATCTTGCTGATTATTTCACTTCAAAGTTATCTTCCACTTTTTTTCTTTATTAAAATACACTATTTTGCTTCGACCTTCTTGCAAAGGATATCAAATGGTTCGGCCAATTAGATTTTGTAAGACACAGACATGGACTGAAATCGTTCTGTCTAGGCGTTTTCTCTCATGTCGGATTACATGCGCGAGCGTCCCTGCATATAAAGTGTTCAATGCTCGAGAAAGCATCAAAGACACAAATAACTTTGAGTTAATTTAGAGGAAAACTATTAACTGTAATTGAAAAATCTGCTTTCTCAATACATCCCTCATATAAAAACAAACATGAGTTCAATCCTAGAAGCAGCAAATATTACAATAGTTTAAGCACACAATATACAATTTAAACCTGTGTAATTATCTTAGAACATTAAGATAATAAAGTTGCAAGTATTGTAATTCATGAACATATGTATATAGTTGAAAAAATTTAAATGATCAATCATTAACACAAATATTTAATTGGTGATAATTAATTTAGAGGAAAACTATTAACTGTAATTGAAATATCTGTTTTCTCAATACATCCCTCAAAATAAAAAACCTGAATTCGATTCTAGAAGCAGCAAATATTACAATACTTTCAGCACACAATATACAATTTAAAACTCTGCAATTAACTTAGAGCATTAAGATAATAAAGTTGTAAAGTATTGTAATTCATGAACATATGTATATAGTTGAAAATATTTAAATGATCAATCATTAACACAAAATATTTAATTGGTGATAGTAAAATTAAGACCAATAATTGGTAGTTATAGATTTGTAACAATTAATTCTAGCTGAATGAACAGACAAGCATAATGAAATTTTAATTAGATTGATAGATAAGTATTATTCATTACATTGCGAACTATCAATGTAATGTAATAAATGTCAAAATAATGGAGTATGTGACCAAATTTTGATTTTTACAACATTTTTCCAAATACGATTTCCCATCAATAAAAATTAAATTTCCAACCTTTTTGCACTCATACAGCCCCATACAAGCACAGATCCTCCACCATATTTCACAATTGAGTATGATTTTTTTTTGTTTTTATTTGTTCATTCTTCCTTTCCCAATAATTCGTTCATCTGAAACATTTACTGAGTTCCAGAAGGTTTCAGGGTGGTTTATATATTTCAAAAACAAATCGTAAAGATATACATACATAAACAATCCTCTACCTTTCGATGTCAGGATTTTTGAAAGAATATTTTGAAACCCAAACCATTTTCAACAAAATTTCATTTTCTTGATTGGTACCAGATAGTGGTTAATACTGAAGCTCAATTTTTAAAATAAATTTTGTTCGTTTATGATTATTAAATTGGTTTTGTGTTGTATTACGATACATATTACACGTTACACGTATATTAGATTATACATGTGTTATTTAATTACATGTCTTGTATCATCTTGCGTCGATTTAGATATACATTGTGTAGTTACCATGGTAGGTAAGAGACATGTGACGTTTCGCAAGTTGAGTGACTTACATTCTTAACAATTACATGTCAATCTTAATTATTTGTTATTTTAAACAATTTATAAATATATTACATATTGAATTCGTGGTCAAATTGATGTACGGAGACTAATTGGTCTAAGTGTCTACCATGATGAAAATGCAAGTTAAATGATCAACGAAACATGTTTAATTACCACCTCTATTTAATATTCCCCAAGGGTGTTTAAAAGCTATTCAAGTTTACTACATATTTACTATGTTTCTTACACAAAAATTTCATTGATGTAAATCTATTGAAATTTATGTTAATTCTGTCAATATTCACATGTGGTAAGAATACGAGAGCCATTTAAATATAGGTACATACATACAAGGTAACACTTTAATCAAATGTAAAACGAAATGAAACTAATTTAAAATTGCTATTATACTCTGCTATTTATGCTAAAATGATATTTTGTATATTCTCTATGTATCATCATTTAAAGCAGCGAATTGTACTAGAGAATCCAAAATAGCCTTTTTGTTGTTTAACGACTACCAACGATTATAGTCATATGCAGTCAATAGAGGGTTATGAGATGAAATAAAAGAATTATGAAAAGACAAACACATTCATGTGAAAGACAAGACCGCTAGCGTCCGTTATTAGGTGCTTATATTAATGTGAAATTCTTCTAAGATAATATCTACATCTACAGTAGGGATGTTTACAGCCAAAATAAAAGATGTTTTTGGATGTTTACTAAACCGTAGTGACTGTAATTATTTGGACAATGTGTTTTTATTGTATTGTTCCTCTACTTCTTAATTATTTTAATGGAATAATAACTTTGTACGCTTTTACAACAGATCTCACCTAGTTTTTTAAGGTTTGTTTATTTTATACACCTACGCAATTCAAGGATAATTAAAAAGATATTTGTCGCCGACATTAAAAATGTACGCTTTAACTTTGTTCTCAATTTTGTGAATTTTGAAAATAAAATTTATTTGTTTACTTTGTTTACCTTTTTAGCAGACCAAAACTATTTAACCTATTTAATTTTTTATTTTTTACAATTTAGTGAAATTGATAAAATTGCTTTGGATAGAAGATAATACTCAAGAAACTGTTCTATTTCTCTTCTTCCCCAAGTTTTAATAATTATATTGTTGTAAACTAAGAATAGCAAGAATAATGAATCGATATAAAAAATACGGGTATTTTATTTAGTCACCTTCGATTTTGATGAAATTTGGCAAAAAGTTCCTACTAAGCATGAGAAACATAAGAAAAATAATAAAAACAGGCGGTCAGACTAGTTTGATCTAATCTAATCTAACCCAACCTAATCTAACTGAACTTAACCTAACCCAAACTTAACCTAACCCAACCCAACCTAACCTAACCTAACTCAACCTAACCTAACTTAATTTAATTTAACCCAACCTAACCTAATCTAATCCAATCTAACCTAACCTAATCTAAACCAACTTATCCTAATTTAACCTAATACTATATAAAATCAAAATGTGGTCACATTAAGATAGAATCCCATTCGAAGTAGAAATTAATGTGACTTTGATTTAACGTTACGGTGTTTTATTTGTAACACAAGAGATTATTTATCGTTCCTTCCGTTATATGTGATCTTTCCCTTTAAACTTTGTTCGTGGTGTAATGCATTGAACCTCCAGGTTTAGCTTTCTATGGAGCTAGTTGTATAGCCTCCTGTCGCTCTTCTGTGTAGACTATTGAGTATTTGGCTTAACAGGTTTAATTTGGTACGGCTTGCAGTTGAGCAGACAGTATTGATTAGAGCTTTGTGCATGTTGATGCTTGATTTTTTTGTTTACATTTTAAATGATCACAGAACTTGGTAATATATTGCATAGTATTTTGTTTGTTAAAACTACGCCATTTTGGTATTTTCTAGGATGCATCTATTTTTGTAATTTGAAAAACATCTGGTGTAGCTTGCCTTTATCTAGATTTGTACTTTTGTAGTCTTGAACGAACAAAGAGTATTGCTGTTATTTGGGATGTACTGGTTACTTTATTTTATGAAAAGTGTGACACTTAGTATCTCGCCTTGAGAGACTTCGTTTTGTTGCTTTCTTTTTTCAGCTATTTGAATTTTCTTGGAACGTTCTTTCACATATTTTGTATAAAATGTAACCTTTTACATTGATTTCTAGCAATGATTTTAACAGTCTTCAAAAAAGGAAAAAGGTTGCGTATATTTTAGTTTTGCTTACTTTTATCAGATATGATCTTGGAAATTTCGTCTGCGTTTAGCTTAGTAAGTTGTTAATTATCTCATAGAATGTTGCCATTTAAGAATATAGGGTAAGTGGGGATGAGATGTACTACGTTTTGGAAAAATAATTATTATTCTATAAGATTAAATAATATTTAAAAAATAACATATTTATTACAAGAATTATAAGAATAAAGAAGAAAATTAAACTATATGTTCTGAAAACTACAAAAAAATATTTTATTCGGGTTCATAAAACTCCAACGGACCAAGGCTATGAGGAGATGAACTGGTTAACATATTGTTGTCATTTGTCATATGTGGTATACTCGTCGTGCAAACAGCGACCACAAATTAAACATTTTATCTAATTGTACTTCTTTATCGTTTTTATTTAAATAATTTTCCTTGCATCCCGCATATTCGTTTTCATAATGTTCAGCTTCTTTATTATCATCACCCTCTGATTAACCATTTAACAACAGTTCTTCAAAACTCATGTAATGCAACTAGATCGGCTACCTTCCTATGTGTGTTCAGTTTTTTGCACGTGTTTATAAGAAAAAATACATAAATAATTAGTTTAAACCTAACCAAGTACTAATTAACTAAGTGTGTATATAAGGTACAAAAAAAATTTTAAAGTAAATTTTGAGTTATTCAGTATTAACTGCATTAATTTTCAAGACAACAAAATTAACATTTCCTATGAGAGATATCACTCTAATATACTTTTAAAACCAAAAGTCCATCTTTTCTACCGGACCATTTTTCTCGCACTTACCATATTTTATTTTAGTTATAGTAAATTAACCCTTATAGATAATTATTTAATTTAAGTGAAGCCAAGACAGTGTTTTATAAGCAGCAATAATTCTTTTTTTATAAAAGAAAACAGTGATGGACAATACCTGCTACTTTATTTAAACGACTTTTAAACTTATAGTTTTAGAGCATGCAATTCTGCACTTTTAGTATCAAAAATAATTAATTAACGTCTGTGGTAAACTTATAAACTTAATTTAAATGTTTGCTAAAAATAAATTCAGAATGTAATTATTTACAAAAAATAAAAGTTGGGATAAAATTAATAGGAAATATATGTACTTGTTTTTTAATTTGAAATTATTGAAAAACATAATGTACTACGTATGTATCAGGGGCGTCGTTAGGATTTTAAAAAGGGGGCGCACCTTTTCAGCTTCCAAACATCTTATATTTTATGATATTCTCTTTCTTAAGGCTGCAGAATCTCCATGAACAGAGTAGATGTGTGACAGGGTGGAACTAAGTGTTCTGATCAAATTAAGAGTCTAAAATATCTGTGCTTCTGATTTCCATCATCTTTTCAAGGTTAATATTGATATTGCCCATATCTCAGTGCACAGTATTGGAAATTTTCAACTTCTTTGGTTTCGGTGTGAATCGATTCAGTTTAATGAGTCGACGTAATGTCAATAGGTTCAAGACGCGAACATACTCGATCAAAAATACCGCAGCGACCTTTTGTTTTTACGTATTTTCTAGTTTAGTATCTTAAGTGTAATGTTTAGTGTTATTAAATAAATAATACATGCCTTTATTTTTATTGTAACCTTTATATATTTGGATGATGTGTAAAAATAGTTAAAATTCGAATATTTATATAGTTCTGTTTAAGAAACAAATAATAAATTATAAAAAGATAAAAAAATATAAACACTAATTTAAGAGTAATAATTATTAATACAGTCTTAAACACTAAGAATATTTATTTAACACTTAATACTACACACTATTTAATTATACGATATTTATATCACCAACTATTTTTGTTCACCACTAGAATTAATATCAGACTGTTACCGCGGTCTTTTTGTTTGCGTTTATATCCGAACAATTAAACTCTTGAATATTCTGGCATCTTCGATGCGTTGTCTCCATTTGTCTGTGATATACCTGTGGCCGTTGCCCGTGGCGTGACTTTGTATTCGTTGCAGTATTTATATGTAGATTTCTGTTTTCGCAATTATGTGAAAGCTTATAAAAATCCAACAAATATTTAGAAAAAAAAAATTAATTAATATTTTTACAAAGCAACGAAATAAATTAAAAATATATTATTATTTTCATATTTTGTAATCTAGAATAAAAAAGATTTTATGGAAAATTCGCAAAATTAGATGTAGTTAATTTGTATAGCCAATAAAGCCATTTTATCATTTTTATTCGACTGCATATGACCTCAGTAGATATGAGGTCGTTAAAAATGGAAAAAATAAGTCATAATCTCATTTTTAAACCAAACAAACCCTCTACATGAGCTTAGCTTCGCACAAAACAAAAGCAAATCAAAAAAGTAGAAAAAAGTGACATCTCCCTTCATGTTACAGTCGTACCAAAAACATCACTTATTGATCGAAAAATTTAATTCTTACCAAATAAAATATTTATTTTCTATACAAACGGTTTCTGCAATCAGATGTTGTGATTTCAAATGCATATGAAATAGTTATTTGTATCACTAGTTCAGAAACTAAACTTTTACGAGAAGCGAAAAATAAAACAAATGTGAATTGATATTTCTCAACAATTAACGTAATCATAATCATGCAAGACGAGTATAATAAGGTACAAACTTATTGATTTACAAAAATAAATGTTGTACGTATCCATGAATTTTCTTCAGGACAATAAATTCAAAATCTGTTTCAAACATTCGTAATAAACAGTTACAACAAAAAGTTAACATTTCTCACTTTTATAATGTATATTTCATTCGTAAAAACGCTTTTTTGAATCAAGCTACTTGAAAGTTAAATATCTGACATGCCCTGAAAATTGAACTTTGTTAGCATCAAATTTTCTAGCCTAAACTTTTTTTAAAGTTAAGCTGGCATTTCAAACTCGTGATGTAGAACATTATTTTCACATGTTTGCTCGAATTTTATTTGCAAAATAAAGGCATGAAGTTGGTTTATTTTATAAATTACAGCTAATTAAAAATTATCAAGAGATAAACTTTATTTAGAATATAGTAGTTTTGTAATATTTATATTGTTACAATTTATAATTAGTTAGATATGTTATTTCTTCCATTTCTCATACAAGGCAACGGTGTGATAAATTAGTAACAAGATTTGTTAAATAGTTGCTCTCATCGAATTTGTCATTAATCATGTTTTCTAAATTACGTTCACTTTTCATGCTCTTCGAACTTCCATTCGCTATTAGTCATCGTGTAATCTATCGTGTATTTTGTTTGTTATTGGTTGTTTAGATAATACGTTAACTTTATTTATCCTAGAAAATTTTGTACACATTGCTATTATTATTAGAGCTTTACGGCTTGACTTCATACTCAAATATAAAACATTTATTTCCATAGATAAACAGTTTAACTGCAATTGTAACGAATTTGCCGAATCATTAATTATTTGTAATAGTTAAATGGGGCTAGGTAGAAACAAACTATAAAATATTAGCTAATATCATAAATATTAAATTATTATTTACAAAAATTCTCATATATTCATAATTAATTAAGATATTTCCGAAAAGTTCTTCAGCTCTTCATGAAAATTCTACTTTCCGTTGCATGATTAACACCGAAATGTTATATCCAAAATTTCATTTCTGTTATTTACTAGTACTTGAGTAATCGTTACGATAACATTCATCCATTCTCAAACACGGACAGATATCATCGTAAAAATATTAAAATCGTTTTCTAGGGTCTTCAACGTGCTGTATTGAAAACTCTCTATCCGGTTTTTAGCGAGGTAAAAATAGCCATTTACATTAGTAGACTACTTATTTAGTAGTATTGACTCTTTTGACTTGGTAAGAACCAAATTATTATTGTAAAGTATTAATGTACTTATCCAAGTAATCATTTTATTTCCAATAAGAAAAAGCTAGAGCAAACAAAACCATATAATAATTTATTGTCATCAAAGTACTAAGTACTTCTTTTCTTTGTATACTTACGGTCAATTTTATTCTATTATTGATTAAACATTGTAGAGTAAATAAAAAGTTATATAAGTATACAGAAAGTAAAAAGTTGAAGTTTTTAAGAATTATAATGTGTGTTACACAAACATATCAGATTTGTTATGATCGATATTCGAGTCGATTATGGTATTTCAATTTCTTTTTGTTCTACAAATCGTTTCGTGCGTGAAAATAACATTTCAACGGAAATGGTTTTCTTGCATACTGATTTTGTCTCACCATATTTTTCGAGGTACCCTTCTTCCGATATTTTCGCATACAATATTTACTACGTTACATATTCAACGTTTTTGTTTTGAAAATATTAATTTTTAATATAGAAAATAAATTAAAATGTAACGGAATTTAAATCTTGGGATGTAAAATACGATATATTTGAAATGTAAATGAATTTAATAACGGAAAATTTCGTAAACATTATAGCAAAAGAAAATATTGAAATAAAGAAATTTGACAAATGTTTATTTATTTATTTATTTACTTATTTATAAGTAACTTTTGGGAATATTATTTCTCAATGGGGAAGGTGACCAAGGTAGAATTTTAATGAAAAAACTATTAAATTATAGAAAGTATGTTTATTTATGAACGTTGACATTAAAAAAGTTAAATATTTATCAGCAATTGTCTAGTAATTTGCGTTAAATAGAAACAGCGTCCATTAGTATGACGTTTACTAAGTTCGCACACTGATTGGTTAAAATTTGAAGGTTAAGGTCTCATGAACTTAGTTGACGTCATAATCCCCTCCCAAGTACTATATTATTTATTTACTTTAAAAAATACAAATAATTAACAATTTTAAAAAAATACGGGTATATTATTTTTGTACAAGCTATCACATATACCAAATTTAGAAACTGGTCACTTACCCCATTCTATTAATGAAAACTTTATGTAAAAATGAAGTTGTTCTAAAATGTAAATCTTCTATGCCTGCTGTTTTCTGCATTTTACAGAGAATTTGTCTTCAAATTACACACACAAATGCACAAAACGGGAAAATATGTTGCCTTGTTTTCTCCTTTATCTATACTTTCTCTTACAACTTCATGTAAATTTTGCCTTTTCATTATGAAGACTCCTGGTTATTATCTCGTATGAGTTATTGTATTCACTGCTAAAACTTTTTGCTCATATCAGTACTATTTAGATACAAGTAAATTTGTAATTGGACTAACTTACATTGTCTTAAATTAGTTAAAAATGAAAAACTGTTGTGTAAATAATGATGAGGTATATATTTTTGTTTGATGTACGATTTTGTGTACTACGAAAGGAAGATTCACAAAGCTCTATGAATCATACATGTGGATTTTCTTTTGAATTGAAAAAAGATTTTTTCTTTTTCAATACATATTTGCCTGGATTTATGTTTTAAACAAAAATAGTATGTGATGTGTTCATTTTATGGAGTAATATATAATAATAACAAAATTCTCCCTAAAAAAATTAAACAAATTAAATTTAAATTACCTTCTTAATTAATTCATTTGTCTTTTTAATTTCTTTTATTAATTAAAAACCTATTAATTCTAGATAAAACAAGTCTTCAAATCGTTAGGTATTTGTTTTGGTCTTTTCGTGTTGGAACATGTTGATAATTCAGCTACCGTTGCCTGAAATGTTATCAAAGTAAAATTTAATATTTTCTCCCTTTAAAAAAAATAATAATAATTTCCGGTCACCTTATTTGAGGCAGAGATTATACAGTTTAAATGAAAGCACATCCGTATATCAACCGGACATGCGTAAAGTAAAACCATTTCAAAATTCAGCAAGTCTCTAGCAGATGGCGTCTCTGTTTTATAAGCAGACCCAAGAGCCCAAGACACATTTAATTTTGTGTTTTGTTTTTGTACAATTATAAACAAAAACATTTATTATGTCAGTAGATTTATTTAATTAATGTCAAAAGCAATTCGACCCGGAAAAACAAAATCCTTAGTATTTTAAATATATACTACGTCCAATTAAGTACATAGCTTGTCGATTTCGTGAAACAAGCAAATTGGCTTATTTCACGAAATCGATAAAATAAAACATGCCTAATGAAATCAGCGATTGCTCTGTTTTCCGAAAACTAATCTTATTTCACAAAGTACTTTTATTTATTCATTGTCAATAAACATTAAAAACGTCTACACAAGCAAATTCAAGTAATTATATAACTGTAATAAGACTGACTTATGGAAATGAATTATGGCTTCTTAATAAAAATAATCAGAAGAGGAAGTTAGGAGAGAAAATCTATAAGATTTTCGACTTCGAAGTGGGAAGGAATAATGCAATTAATAAGCGAATTTAAAGTTGAATTAACTTTACAATTATGTTCATATAATTAGAATGATTAAATCACAAATACATAAAAGAGCAAAAACAAATACGATCAATACTAAATACTAGGTTACTGCCTTCCTTAACTTCGTTCATTTCAATTAATAAATCTCATTTAACTATATTCGCATATCTTATTACTATGGATACCACTTGTTATGTGGCACCGTATCGTTCCAGATAAAATGCAACATAGGGAACATAGGTTGTCATGGTCCATTTCTTTCTCTTCAAGTGATCCTTTCGATTTGAAATAATTTGTGGCGTCTGACCACTAACTTGGCATACAAGATCTATAACTGAACATAAATACCGTCTCTGACTAAATAAGGAAAGAAAGGCAACACTAAATTAGGCCTATTATAAAGTAAAGTTTAGTTTGATATCTAGTTGCAAATCAGTACTCCGTGCATCCACCTTCAATGCACAGTTTACAAACAGTCAGTGTTAATATTAACCAAGAACTATAACTGAACATAAATACCATCTCTGACTAAACAAGGAAATAAAGGCAACATTGAATTCGGCCTATTATAAAGTAAAGTTTGGTTTGATATCTAGTTGCAAATCAGTACTCCGTGCATCCACCTTCAATGCACAGTTTACAAACAGTTACAGTGTTAATATTAACCAAGAACCATAACTGAACATAAATACCATCTCTGACTAAACAAGGCAATAAAGGCAACATTGAATTCGGCCTATTATAAAGTAAAGTTTGGTTTGATATCTAGTTGCAAATCAGTACTGCGTGCATCCACCTTCAATGTACAGTTTACAAACAGTCACAGTGTTAATATTAACTAAGAACCATAACTGAACATAAATACCATATCTGGCTAAATAAGGAAATAAAGGCAACACTGAATTGGGCCTATTATAAAGTAAAGTTTCGTTTGATATCTAGTTGCAAATCAGTACTCCGTGCATCCACCTTCAATGCACAGTTTACAAACAATCACAGTGTTAATATTAACCAAGAACCATAACTGACCATAAATACCATCTCTGGCTAAATAAGGAAATAAAGACAACACTGAATTGGGCGTATTATAAAGTAAAGTTTGGTTTGATATCTAGTTGCAAATCAGTACTCTGTGCATCCACCTTCAATGCACAGTTTACAAACAATCACAGTGTTAATATTAACCAAGAACCATAACTGAACATAAATACCATCTCTGGCTAAATAAGGAAATAAAGGCAACACTAAATCGGGCCTATTATGAAGTAAAGTTTCGTTTGATACATAGTTAACAAATCAGTAATCTGTACATCCACCTTCATTGCACAGTTTACACACAATCACAGTGTTAATATTAACCAAGAACCATAACTGAACATAAATACCATCTCTGGCTAAATAAAGAAGTAAAGGCAACATTGAATTGGGCCTATTATAAAGTAAAGTTTTGTTTGATATATAGTTGGCAAATCAGTATTTCGTGCATCCACCTTCAATGCACATTTTACCTACAGACACAGTGTTAATATTAACCAAGAACCATAACTAAACATAAATACCATCTCTGGCTAAATAAGGAAATAAAGGCAACATTGAATTGGGCCTATTATAAAGTAAAGTTTCGTTTGATATCTAGTTGCAAATCAGTACTCGTGCATCCACCTTCAATGCACAGTTTACATACAGTTACAGTGTTAATATTAACTCACACTACAGCATTACAAGTACCTACAGGGAATATTATGAAGGGATCTGTAGCAAAGGCATGACGTTGCTCGAAGCGATGAGTATTCATTGATATCCTTTGATTTATTGGATCTTGTTATGGAGAACACTTGCTTGCTACACGTTAAATTGATACCATATTATAGTAATTGGATTTTGTAAAGAATAACAGGTCTATTTTGGTTATTATCGATTGTTATATTTTCCTTATTGTACAGCAGTATAAAAACCAAACGAACATTACTAAAATCTACTTCAGTTATTGATTTATACAGGGAGTCATAGAAATAACTACACAATAAATTTAACCAATGGAAGAACTCGTCAAGAGCAATCATATTTATTAGTTTTTTTTTTTTGTAAACCTAGATATTGAGATAAAATTGGCGTATGACAAAAGCGCACCAAATAGTATTTCTTGTTATAAAAGCGCATCAAATGAATATTGTAAAAGCGCACCAAATGAACATTGTAAAAGCGCACCAGTATCTGTATAATTGAAATGGTCATATATAATAAATTTGATGTAACTATTTATTTAATGATGGAATAAAATATGCTTAGGTCAGATTAAGTTAGATTAGGTTAGTTTAGATAACTTTAGGTTAGGTTAGGTTAAGTTAGTTTAGATTACTTTAGGTTTGGTGAGGTTAGGTTAAGTTAAATTAGGTCAGGTTAGGTTAGCTTAGTTTAGGTTATATAAAGTGTCACTTTTAAAAATTGACTGATGTTTTGTAACATCACATTTCATATAGGGCAGTGCAATGATAGTGTACTCGCAATTAGTAAAGCCGGACATTTTTACTGACTATAATTTTAATAATATTTATTGATTTATTTGAAAAAAAGGGCAACTAACGTTTGTTAAAAACAATTGTTACTTTGTTTTTGTTACTGGATCAAATTATTATGAAAAATGTCACAACTCATTAATTTACGAGTAAGTAAAAATGCTAAACGAAATTGTGATTCCAAAAAAAATGTACTTAATTTTGTTACATCCTATATTAACGAAACGTGAACTCGGGCTGACGTGAAGAGTGTACCATACGAGTTATATTGTAAGAAAGATAGTTTGAACATTCTTCTCACCTATAAATTGCAAAATTGTTACATGTAATGATTGTTTGGAATTTGTGTTTATAGTTTTTCTATCGGTTTGTTGTCCATTTCGTTTCTCTGTAATAAACAGAGCTTTGTTTACTAAGACTCCCACACTTGACCTTTTTCTACGGAAAACTTTTACTTGTTTATTTTCGTGGAAACAACTTCCAAGAATATTTATATTTTTTCATTCCGACGGAAATACAGGTTTAATTTTTGTACAAGAATCGTGGAATTTATTCGTTAACGTTTTCCATTCCTGATTATAACTAATATGAATCAAGGATATTTAGATTACTCAACATGTCAATGAAGCCATTACTTAGTTAAATTCGTACACGAGATGTTTGTCCTTAATTAAGTTATTACTAAGAAATTATTTTACATATAAATTGGTAGCAAATTAGAATGTAACATTAGAATGAACTGTAAATATATTTTCCTCTAAAATTCCAGTTAATATGTCAAGTAAACTATTTCAATTTGTGTACGTTAAAGTTTTAGTGGTGATATTGTAACATTTGAGTTCGAACTTGGGAATTTCTAAGACTGCGGTGGCTATGATGAAAGTGCGGGATATAGTACAGGTGTTTCTATGAGTTCTTTCATTTGTATAAGTTTTTTTATCGTTTTTTTTCTTCTTAAATTTGAAATTTATTTCTATTAGAAACAGAGATTTATGAATTTTATTTTGATTTGTTTTTATGTTACACCTGTCCGTTTATTGGCACTTTTCATTTCGATTTAATATTTGGATTTACTTTTCAATGGATTATATGTATATATTTTCATTATATTTAAAATATCAAATTAAACAATTTCTGTATGTATTTTTATTTAATTATTATACAATTACTAATTTTGACTGACATTATAGCGAATTAATAATAAAATAAATTAAAGTTTGTTGTAAATCCCAAATATTTCAAAACAAAAATTGTTTTGTATTATACCTACATACTCTATTGTTAGAATTTTTTTATTTAGATATAATTAGACAAATGATGTAGTAGTTTGTCTTAAAATATAATATCTTCTTAAACAAACACATTAAGAGGGTTTACTACTAGTTTATATTTGCTTATTAATAATAAATTAATGATGTTTTCTTTTTTCAGGTACGTTGTAGAATTTTTGATAATTTTCCATCTACTTCACTAAAGGTAACATTTAATTTTTTTACATATTTATTCATTTCATTTGTAATAATTAAATAAAACGTACTTGCTGTCACATACTTCATTTGTTCTGTTATCTGTCCAAATATTTATGACAGTACATTTTTGACAGTGACGTGCTTGATGATAAAACACAAAAGAAAATGAGCAAATGAAAAAAATTTTGCGAAATGAGTTGCAGATGTAATCGTAATTTTTCCTTTACAATCATCTGTAATGAGGTTCAAATTAAAAGTATTAATGTGAAATTTGACCATAATTATCTTAAAATAGTTAAATTATTAGTACAAATTGCAACAATCAAACACAGATGAAAAATAACACCATAATATGCAAAATACGTTTTTCATTAGTGCTAGAAATCTATTGTTATTTTTCATTAGGAATTATACAATTGTACTAGTTGCATTAATGATAATAAAAACAAAAATATTAATTAGTCAGAATTATATCAAACAATAATTAATTAGAAGTTTGTCCGTGTTAGGGATTTTGTAGATGTTGGAAGGTTATTACATTTTGATTTATAATGACTAAAACTAAAATTACCATTTGTTTTAATTAACATAACCTTCTTTCAGCAAACTTTTGTTTGTAAAATATTACGAGTTACATAATGAAAATTCATCAATAATATAAATAATTTGAAATAAAGTCTTAACTGAAAAATAAATAATGATTGCAACATCGCAATAAATTACCATATATATTTTAAGATAAAATGAAGAAAACATCTAAAAGAAAATAATTATCTAGGAATTATTCACATTTTATAATGAGCACATTTCTCAGAAATCGTTAACGACAACGAAAAATATACGACCGAAACTAATATTGCTATAGGAGACTGTATTATATTTTTAAAGAATATTCCCTGAAATAGAATTTTGCTAGAAATGTCAATATATGAATATTTTCACTCAACTAATGATGAAACATATAAAAGTGTTTCCTACGGAAATCGACAAACTTTCAATGAAGTTTAGAGGTTAAAAGTTCATTATAAACTAATTAATTCCGAGCTTTCGAGGTATTGGTAAAAGTAGTATGAAAGTGTCTCGTTTAATATGATTAAAGGAAATATTAAGTAAATTAATAATAGACCGAAATCATCTCTATCGATATTTTGAAAATTGCCCTCAGAACAAAAGATAAAAGTTTGTTGCTTTCTTCATGTAACAGTTTGAGTATAAACATTTGCTGTGTAATACTCCACTTCGATACATGAGTATAATAGTCGTATAATGATCTTGTGTAAATATAAAATTATTGTCAAGGGAGTTAAATTTTTATCATATCAGTTAAATAAATTTTTAATGTCAATGTAAAATGGAAAATGTGCTATACAATAATTATCGACCGATAGCTAGTTCAGTGATAATATTTTCATAGAAAAAGAATAACTAAGGATAACCATAGATTCTGTCTTTTGTTATAATTTGATTTATTGTGAAATATTCATAACTTTTTATTTATAACTTTCCAAGCTATATATACTGAAACCAGTCATTCTGTAAAATAAGTAATATTATTCTATATTTCTCTTTAATTAGCAGTAGTAGAAAACTTCTGTTTTTTTTTTAATATTTATTGTGTTCCATTCATGACTTTTATGATATTTGTAATATACTATTTTAGATTTGAGGTTTAACAAAATTTTTGATGAAATCTAAATCCCAAATGAGGCAATTGCTAATCAATTATTACTGCAAGTTATGATATTATATTTCATGGTTTAATTGGAACATAGGGATAGTAATATAATAAATCTTACATTCAGTTAGACAAAATTTGTTGTTCGATGTCGTTGCAATGAAATTATGTTGCTGAAATGGTTTCCATAATAAAATAAAATTTTAAATTAGAGTTTTAAATTTTTTTAAACGATATAGTATAATTTCAAAATTTCACAAAAAAATTGTAAAGAATAAGTAAAAATTTAAAGAAACAATAATCGCTTATAGCGACAAACTGGTTATAAGGAAATTGTGATGACTTATTTGAATGCCCATCTATGCTAACGTTATTTTTCTTTCGGCTATAACGACGAAATTTTTGGAATCCCTTTGATGTCGTTGTAACCGGATTTTACTGTAACATAAATTAAACAAAAAGTCACCCATTACAGCAATTCTGCGTTATAAATTCCAAATATTATACCATTAAGTCGGAAAGTCGATAAAGTTAAACAGATTGACACATTGCAACATTACCCATACCATGCGCTTTTTCCCCTAATTTTCGTAAATCTGGAATGTTAAATAATAATTGGGGTAAAAGTGATTTAAATCAATGATTTTTTTTTAAATCAGTGTGATATTATGATTTAAATCTATACAGCAAGGTTATACGTTTTAAATATTCATAATAATATTTTCGAACAGCGCTGGATTTTTACACGAATAAGAATTTAAAATCCTAAAATTCAATCTTGTGGTACATCAAATGAAATGGGTTAGAGGAGCGAAGATTGACCATTAAAGTGGACAAAGAAGGAACGATTTAGAAGATAAGAAGATAAAAGATCAATAGGACTAGAAAAATTTATTTATCAAGGCAGGGAAGTGTAACATTAACCATATGAGCTATAAAAAGAAACTTTAATGACGAGGTAATATCACAAATTTTAAACTACTGAAGGATAAACATATTTCATATTTATTTCACGAATAACCTATATATTAGCTATAATTATCTTTATGTATGTCAATTGTAATAGTGTAATTTTCATTATTACTCATACATATTAATGAGCTTGTGTAATTGTTTCCAACTATAAAATGCACTTGTGGAAATAAATAACTTTACTTAGGCAGTTACACTGAATATTTATTAAGTTTAAGGAGAAGATGGTTGAGATGGATCACTCTATAATATTGAGTAATATTTAAAAAACAAAATTTCTTTATAACAACAATCTAGGCTTACTCATAAGAATAAAAAAAAAATTAAACTATATTTTGCAAACTACAAAAATCTATTTCATTCGGGTTCAAAAAGTCCAACTCTTCTCCACTATATAGGTAAAACGTACTTAGGCTATGAGGAGATGAACTGGTGAACATATTGTTGTCTTTTGTCATATGTGGTACTCTTTTCGTATAAACAGCGAGTACAAATTACATCCTTCTTTATCGTTTTTTTTATATAGTTTTCAGAAAATTTTTGGCAATTTTTTAAGTAAATCTTGAATTATTCAGTATTGACTGCATGATTATTAAGATAACAAAATTAACATTCACTTTGAGAGATATCACTCTAATGTACTTTTAAGACCAAAATCCATGTCTTCTACCAGTCTCTCCTACTTACCCTAACAGATTGTACGAAGAACTCAGAAAGTATGCGATTGTATGCGAAATCCATTTGTTGATATTAAAAATAAAATAATTCCCGTCACACAAAATAATATTTGTACATGCGACATCCGTATTTGTAAGAATAAAATGACAATAATCTGAAAGATCAACATGAGGGAATAAAGCAGTTGTTGACTGACGGAACACCTCAGTTTCTCTAGAGAGTTTGCATCCTTCAAAATTACGATTAGTTCGAAACACTCAACAGAAACCATAATATATTTCTCAGTTCAAAACAGTTTCACTAACACTCAAAGTTTATAATCTTAGAAAAACGAATTTCGTTAATATAATATCCTTTTAAATAAATTTGTATCTTTTTTCATTACAAGAATTGAATTGAGTTGACGCGATATTATTGGGGATTTATTAATTATTTTCTATTTTGAGTTTAAATATGTTAATAAAAGTAATATTTTATATTCTTTGTTTATATGAAATGAAAATATTTATATTAATATATGAAGTTATTAAATTGTATTATATTAAACTCATTGTATATTATTTTATACATCTACATATTTAATTATATGTGACAAATGAAATTATTAATAATAAAATATTTATTAAAAAATATATTATAATAATAGCCATCAAAAGTAGAATATGCAAATTGATACTACGACCAATAACTGAAACGATTACAATGACAAAAAAGAAGAAGAAGATCTAAAAATAATGAAACGCAAAATAATATGAACAATGTTAGGACCAGAATAAAGAATAAGAATGTACCATGAAATAGAATAAGAATTAGAAGGAGAAAATATAGAAGAAAGGGACATAATAAGATCAATAGTTGTGTGGAGCCCAGGCGGAAGAACAGATGAGGAAACCCAGGTCTACATGATAAGAGAAGAAGAAGAAGACCTAAAAGCAGCAGAAATTAACAATTGGAAGAGCTAAACAAGAGATAGCGAGTTGAGGAAAAAGATTATAAAGAACATATAAGGACAGTAAAGGAGATTGATCCACTCTAATAAAAATTAGGATCTAGAAAGTCAAGTTTAACATAACAATCAACTATGGTTACATGCAGTTAAATGTGCGTAGAAAGACTTTATGAAATAATTCTTGTTTCTATGAAATTGGTACGCTCGACACCTGGACTGTGTCTATTAGGCCGTTGAAAATATTCACTTTAAAGTGCCCAGTGTTAATTTTTTGACTGAACGTGATGCTATGCTCTAGGATCACAGGACCAAAGTTCCCCTGCCATGTTCAGATGCTTTACGTTTGAAACTAATTACTTTTTCCAATCTGCAGTGAGATTAATTAAAACGCAGTGCTGAACTGAGAGAGACACTCTAGATTTCTGGACAATGTTTCATAGATTAATGCAGAGAATATATCATTTAATGGTACGCGCACGACCTCGCTTTGGGATGGCTCCAAACCCTGTTGAGTGGCCCTCTAATAACTGCAAATTATGCGGTCATTTCTCACTAACATCAACTCATTCTATTCTTATAAATAAACCCCTTATAGCTTGCAGTTCATATTCTTTATTTTATTTTTAGTAAATGTATTCGGTATATACACTACTGTACAAAATTCAAAGACAAGAAAAGAGGAATAACATTGTTATATTTCAAGAAATTAAGAAAACAAATTTTCAGATTCGACTTCATTTTTGCTAAACAAAATTAAATCATAGAATACTATCACTATCATCAGGCGAATTATTATTTCTAAATTAAAATAAATAAATTAAATCCATCATAACACAGCCTTTAGTTTTGATGTTAACAAACATAGAAATTTTAGGCCACATTCACAAAAGAGGTAGAAAATTGAACTAAAACTCAAAGTGCTCTTGCGAAATTTATTTGGAATAAATTACCAAAAGGATCCTAATGAAAAATCAGAATATTTCATTTGCAACGTATCCAGTCAAAACTATCCATCTGTATTCTTAGTGCTAACAAATGTTTTAGGTGTTCTTAGAAATATTTCCAACTTGCCTCAATCTCAAAAATTCTATCTTATCTTTAAAATGTCTTATTTCTATTGTATTCAGTTTTTCAAATACATTTTTCAACAATTCACAAATTTAAGTTTGTTTTCTTGTTCCAGAAAATAGAATAGGTAGTTCTATTTTTAATTAGTAAACACGATTCAATTCTTATTCTTTGGACAACCATTTTACATCAATTCAAATGCTCAATCCAAGAATTGTTAAAATATCTACGATGTTAAATTTCACACCACCAATTTTGAGAACCACTGCTCTATGCCAACTGGCAAATGTCTTATACGGTATAGATATACCATTGCTATTTACTATAAAGTTTGGCACTCTCAGTTTAAATGTTACATTTATTAATATCAAAACATAAGGACAGTATGACAACATTATGAAGAGTGAAAACAGAAATGGATTTGTGGCTAGTTGTTTATTCAGGATAAACTTGAGTGACATTTAGAATTGCATAGAATTACTACAGATTTGCATTTGCATTTATTGGCTACCCTAACTTAACTAGCTTATCCAGATCTGTGTGTGTAGTTTGCACTTAACCGAGTAACCCTGATGTTTTATTTTATGTTGCTTTATCTAATCCTTTTGGATAAACCTGTTTATCCTCACTGGTCTGAGTTTCTTAAGCATTACTTTAGTCACGTATATAAGAAGTATCTAAGCATAATGAATCATCTATCATATTATTCGGTGGCTTATGTGAATTTTTAATGATAGATAATGTTCTACCTGTAATTTACATTCCTTTGTTGCGAATTTACAACGGGCTACAGTGGTATATATAGTCATCATAACAGAGAGGTTTCGAACTGTTGTGAGTTTCTTAATATTACTTTAGTTACATGTATATAAGCATAATGAATCATCTATGAAATGTATTATTAGGTGGTTTATGTGAATTTTTAATGATAGATAATGTTCTACCTGTAATTTACATTCCTTTGTTGCGAATTTACAAGGGCTACACTGGTATATATAGTCATCATAACAGCGAGGTTTCAAACTCTTGTGAGTTTCTTAAGTATTACTTTAGTCACATGTATATAAGCATAATGAATCTCTATGAATTGTATTATTCGGTGGTTTATGTGACTTTTTAATGATAGATAATGTTCTACCTGTAATTTACATTCCTTTGTTGTGAATTTACAACGGGCTACACTGGTATATAGCGGCATCATAACAGCGAGGTTTCGAACTGTTGTGAGTTTCTTAAGTATTACTTTAGTCACATGTATATAAGCATAATGAATCATCTATGAATTGTATTATTCGGTGGTTTATGTGAGTTTTTAATGATAGATAATGTTGTACCTGTAATTTACATTCCTTTGTCGCGAATTTACAACGGGCTACACTGGTATATATCGGCATCATAACAGCTCGCTATTGACCTTTTACACGTTTGGTGGAGAATGATCTTTTGTTAGGATCAGTTCATTAAACTGTGACGGTGGTTGAAAATGGCCAACATCAAGCAATGGTCAAAGCTTAAGGTTAGGTAGAGCACGTGACGGCATGACGGCGTGACGGTCATTTGCTCAAACACCTCTTCGTTGTCAATTGACTTGCTCCATTAACAGCTGCTATGTCGGACCTTAATACTAACCCTACTTATTTTTGTCTCATTTACTTCGTTTCGGTTTGTTTCCTCCTTAGTATTACTATCGATTTTATTCAAAAACTAGTTTAACCTACTCTAGCAAGTATAAAATGTTTAATAACTTTTGTACTTGTCCACCAGAGGGCTTGCGTTGTTCAATAACTTCCTAAGGTGGGTGTATTTGTTACATGCTTAGTCCATATCACTCTGTAATTAAGCCAAGTGTGTTAAATAAAGACCTATGAGTCCAAGGGACTCCACGACACAGTTAGTGTCATTTTTGCAATTTACTGACTATATCCAAAAATCAAAAAAGGAGTTCAATATACAGATCCTAACTTTGAGGAAACGGCTTATTTATGTGATCAATGCAAAAATCCAAGTTGTAGCATTGTTCCAAAAATAATCGACCTCAATGCATTGAAAATGTACTTTTTCTATAACAATAACAATAAAGTTTTTTTTTTGGGAGTCCCTCGTATTCTCAAAAACTGAAATATAACGTTATATCTATATAACTTCACTTATGTTAAATTAACGTCAATAAAACAATAAATTAAGAATATAAAAAATCTGGTAAAAGTTTGATATATGTTCCCATTTGATATAAAGTTTTGACATAGGGCACAAAATAAAAGGTTACTTGAATAAGTTTGAAAAAACAGTGGCAACAAAACAATAGGAATGATAACTCTTACACAAATTTTCTAAAATGAAACTTTGATTCTGGGTTGCAAAATCATTGATTTCTTCTTTGAAACTAATTTTTCGTAAGGTATCCGCTTTTTCGGTCCGTATTTAGCTTATGCTCCCTGTCATTAGCCAGTCACAAAAATTATTCAATAACTAATATAGAACATTTACAAAGAACTTAAACTTTAAGTCCGTTTCTGTGTATCCATTTTGTGAGATGTTTATTCAAAAAGTTTCTATATCTTTTATAGTATCGTCCTCTTTACAAGATTTTATTAGGTATACCTGATTCTTGCTTGTTTGGTAGAGAATTTGATTTTCTTGTTGATAGCTTTGCTACTTTTATGTTGAAAGTCTTTTAAAGTAGTCGACAACATAGATTAATATAGGTATATCCATTTTCAAATTCAAATATGTAAAGTAAAAGTACACACTAACGCAGCTATCGTTTATTCTATTTTTCTATTTTGAGATAGCGAAGTAAATAGTGATTCAGTGAATAGTGCGATACAACCTTAAATAAAACCTGTTGTTCGATTATCACATTGATACTTATTTTCCGTTCGCTGGAATAGCTTTTCATGAATTCTTTACGTGTTGGCTCGATGTACTTTTATTTTGCGTTCCAAGCGTCGTTATTATCATTGATGTCGCCAGATAATACTAACCAATTGAAATGAGCTATTCTAACTTTCTTCTTCGCTGTTTTTAATAATCGGTATATGGTATTTTAATTCTATTATGAAATTTCCCTTTCAATTTATGAAACTAAATGCCAGGCATTAGTTTTTACTGATGAATTTTCATCGTATAGAAGCTTATCTATTTCAAAATAAGATTGAATACAGACCATAATATATCACTAAATTCTTGATTTCCTTGATTTCATATATTTATATTTATTGGCTTAGTATATTACATTTGGTATTTAGAAATAAATTTGAAGTCGAGAACTAACTTTTGCTGAGATATCATCTATCATCTAGCTACGACTCACTATGGTTGTTGTTATCTTATTCCAATTTATTTATTAATACATTAATCCTATTACTAGAGTAACGGCCATATTGAGTTTTATATTTCTTTCTATAAACAACTATAAAGTTCGCCAAATCACGTTCATAATTATTGGTTTAACCAAACTCTCTCATCTGTTCTAATTTTCGCTCATGATTTTTTCAACCTTCTTTTATTCTATCTTAATATATCCCTTCGAGATTTTATTTCAAAAGTGCTATTCCTTCTAGCATGGTCTATTTCACATTCTTTGGATCGGAAAAATAAATGA
The DNA here is from genome assembly GCA_035578165.1 of Stenolophus ochropezus. Classification (NCBI taxonomy): domain Eukaryota; kingdom Metazoa; phylum Arthropoda; class Insecta; order Coleoptera; family Carabidae; genus Stenolophus; species Stenolophus ochropezus. The sequence goes on from JAQOWZ010000014.1 coordinate 2,046,103, forward strand.
TACCCTTTCAAGCATGTTTTCCGAACTCCATATAGCTGCACAATCTCATATAGTAACTCATGAATAGAGTTAATACTTCTACTAAAGAAAATAACCACATATGTTCACACTTTTCAATAATTCATGTTTGGATATACTGGTAATGATTTTATTAAAACATTTTTGAAAGGTAAAAAATATTAAATAAAATTTAAAAACACAAATACCATGTAAAAAATAAAAGAAATATTATCTACAGCTTTTATTTGAAAGTTCATTTTGTGATTTTTTGTTGTGTCCACTTGCGTGACACCAAATTACGTTGGTATCACACTTCTGACATCAACTTTATGTGTTAATCCTCTAATTTGGTGAGTAAGCAATATGTGTTTTTAACATATATATTTCATTTACGGAGGTATATCTTGGTGAACTTGGCCAATTTCGGAATGGAATTGAGAAATATCTAGTATCGATGTCTTCAGATGACTGTATATATCTTATAAGGTGTTAAGTATAGACAAGAGTTGGTGGTGGTTTAGAAAGTTAAGGGTTGGAGTAGGTTAAAGAAAGGAAAGCAGTATTTTTAAGGTCGATAATATCGGTAACCGTTAACTAAAAAAATAAATAAACCTGTTTTAGTGAACATTATTTTTTAAATCTGTGTTATCCATTTGTATTTCAAAATGAGTCATGACAGTTTTTACAAATTACATTTTATTAGAGAGTCATAAAAGAAGGAAGTCTCTTTATCATCAGTAGATAAGTTTGCTATTGAAAAGTGACCTGTGTTTTTCTGAAGAAATTACAGAAATTTTTGTGAATATTCCTTAATTAAATTGTATTTTTTTTATTTATAATTTTTTTTCAGATAGTATTTTAATTTAATTCTAATAAGATTTTTTTAAATTTTTTTTTATTATTTTCTTTAACTGATTTATTAAACGGTTTAAACCGGTTTCTAATTTTTAAAAACCGGTTTTCGAACTAAAACCGTTATTATTATAATGTTCTCTATAAGGGTTAACCGTTAACCACTATTTTTTTCGATTACATGTCCTGATATATATATATATATATATATATATATATATATATATATATATATATATATATTATCTAGCATTATCAATATATACAAAATCTTATAACACTAGATATGTAATGAGCGGGAACACAAAATGAAATATGTGTCCAGCTTTTTAATTAACATTCTGTATATCTGTGTCAATTCATTTTGTTTGGTATGTCTTGCAACTGCGTAACATTATGGAATGAAAATTTTGGACTAAGTTTCCAGAGCTACCATTAAAATTTTCCAAGAATTAGCGTTAATGTGTCCGGGTACATTACAAATGTAAATAAGCAGCATTCTGTTGCGCTATTATAAAACCTCAAATATTGTCAAATATTATAAATAATGTGTTCTTTTCTAGAATATTGTATGCAAAATTGTCCAAATTGCTATCAGAACTAAGGATATACATAATTTACCACAGCGCAACCTCGCGTGTTATGCACAAATACACAAGAGAGAAATAACAGTCAGTTACAATATGATAAATTTGAATACTATACGAATAGTAACTAACTGGCTTTCAAACATGCTGAACTGATAGGAAAGAAAAATGTTTGTGATGAATATCATACGGTATTTCTGGATTAAGGATAAAATAAAAAAATCCTTATAAAAAGTCCAGATCTCTAATCAACAGGAAATTACCCCCACTGCAATTTGTCGCGAAACAAAATACAATACGTAATTGTTATTTGCGAAAAATGAAACTTTCTTCTTATGTTATTATTTTTCATCTTAGGTCATATACAGTCAAATGCCACCGAATATTAACGATGTCCTCTCTAGTAAAAGATACGTTCTCAGAGGTACACGCCTCTTTTTTAGATATATTACAGAAAATTTTATAATAATTATAATCATTATCCTCTGCAATGTACCTAATATTTTTTTTCAATTTCTTTAAAAATAGTACTGTCCAAAAACATCATTGCTGTTTTTGTTATGTTTCATACCAATAGTAGTTAAGCTCATCTTTTATTTAAACAATTGTTAATTAGAGCAAAATATACTATTAATCAATATAAAGATTATCCATAATAAAATTAATAAACTATAAATATAAACATACTTGTTAAAGCAGCTCTAATAAAGATACTTCGAATGAATTAATTTTACATAGGTACAAATATAAACTTATGATGACATATAATCATATTTGTGGTCATGCAATAATATAATTAATATGTTAACAGTAAATGGTAGTTTTAACATACCTTAGTGATATGAATCAGTTGTTTCTGAATGTAGTTATATGAAATAATTATTAAGCTATACAAGTTTGTACTTGTTTTTAAGTGATTTTATGGTACCAGAATTAGCTAAGTTATTTATTAAAACATGACATTTTGAAAATCTGTTTGCTGCAGTATTTCAACGTTATTTAATATTTAATTAACATTAACTGATCTTGCATTGAGAAAGTAAAAATTTGTATAAAATATCCATGAATACTGAACTTTTCTTATTCAAATGAAAATTCATTAAGGAAATTTTAAATTTCATAAGATTAATTTTAGGATATAGTCTTTTAATATCAAAGTTAAAATGTGAAGACTGATTAACATTTTTCATTTTGATAAACTGGTCATAATGATCTGATAAGAAAGGATCGAAAATGTTAGAATCTTTTCGTTCATTTCCTGTACCCAAGACATCAATACAAGAGGCGAACTTTTTTGCATAAAAAGTGAAATTGTAACTTAAATATTACAAGAAGTAATCAAATTAATAATGAAATGTTATTTCAAAAAACTAATATTGCATTCCCTATTTTATATATATATATATATATATATATATATATATATATATATATACTCGGTTTTTTAGAAATCGAAGTTTGGATTTTATTAATAATATTTTTTTTTAATTTTAACAGGTTTCTAATTTTTAAAAACCGGTTTTCGAACTAAACACTTATTATTAAAACCACTATATTGTTATTGCATATTGTGTATATATATATATATATATATATATATATATATATATATATATATATATATATATATATATATATATATATATATATGTAACTTCAATATTAAAAGAAGTAATCAAATTAATAATGAAATGTTATTTCAAAAAACTAATATTGTATTCCCTATATTTGATTTGGAGTAGACACCTGGTATGTTTGTATGTATAATGATATATGATTCCTTTCACCAATTTCGATAAGATTAATATTCCGAGCGCAAACCAACATAAGCAAGTTTGTAGACGGTGAGCAGAATCGTATGAAACGCTCTGAATTGCCACAGTCCGCACACTAACGTAAATTTCACTCCACAAAAAGGAAAAATACTATAGAAAGTTTTTCTGTGTGTACTTCACCTGAAGAAGATTTTATGTTATTGGTTGCAGTAGAGGAAGTTGCAATTAGGTAGATAAATCGATAACGGTACACTGTACACGAATTAGCAAGTTAGGCAAATTGTTGGGTCCTTGGTCCACAAAAATTGGTGTTTGTACAATATATATTAAAACAAAAGAATAGCACCGATAACTAGTTCTACTTCTGTCTATATATCTCTTCTTCAACCATTCTACCACGTTGATGTTACAATCCGATAACTAGTTATAGTTCTGTCTATCTTTCTTCTTCAACCATTTTACCATGCTGATGTCACAATATTCCGTCCCCATCCTAATAATTATTTTCTTGTAAACTACGAATAATGAACGGGGGGTAAAAATCCAAATTTGGTCACATACCCCGTTATAGAGGTTCTTAAACATTTTGATGTGAAGGCACCCCAAATCAATAATATACAATTTCCTGTACTCCAACATAATGTGCATTAAATTTTAAAGACATTTTATTAATCTTAGAAATGTAATACATATGAGCTAGATGTAATTTACATAATTCCATTATATTTGGTTGTGTTTTGGGATAATTCGCATTTTATGTTGTATCGACTTCAATTGTTCTCTCTTTTTAGATTTGAGTTAAAAAACGTAGAAATCTTAGGTCACATTCTGTACCTCTTGTGCAAAACTGAACCAAAACTCGAATTGCGATATTAATTCTGAAATAATATCCAAAAGAAATTTAATGAAAACTCAGAATATTTCATTCGTAACGCATCTACTCAAAATCAATAGATATATCTGAAAAATAGAAAATCTGTATTCTCAGTGTTAATAAGTGTTTTGGGTGTTCTTGTAAACATTTCCAACTTTCCTCAATATCCAAAATTACCTTGTCATGAGTAGATTATTCTACTTTTAATTGGTAGACACGATTCAATACTCATCAATGTTCATATCCAAGAATTGTTAAAATATCTACTATGCTACAAGTGAAGAAAGGCACTCCAAGGTACCACGGCACTCACTTTGAGAAACACTGCCCTATGAAGTTGTCGAAACTACAGTTATTATATCTACTGGACCCGGTCTATATGGAAAGTTATTGATTTTTATATGTAATCATTTGCCAGATGTGAAATAATGAATAAAATGATTGAGAAAAGATATGTGTTGGAGTGGTATTTATGATTTGTCGCACTGAATGAAGTTCTCACTATTGCCATGTTCTCAAGACAACGGTTCAAATGTTCAGACCCAAGAATTGTTAAAATATCTACGATGCTACAAGTAATTAAAGACACTCGAAGGTGTCGTGGTATACACTTTGAGAAACACTGTCCAAACAAAAGCTATTTCATCTACTGGACCCGGTCCCTATATGGAAAGTTATTGATTTTTATATATAATCATTTGCCAGATGTCAAGTAATGAATAAAATGATTTAGAAAAGATACAAGGTACCGCGGCACCCACTTTGAGAAAACTGTCCAAACCACAGTTATTTTATCTACTGGACCCGGTCTATATGGAAAGTTATTGATTTTTATATATAATCATTTGCCAGTTGCCAAATAATGAATAAATTGATTTAGAAAAGATATGTGTTTGAGTGGTATTTATGATTTGTCGCAGTGAATGAAGTTTTCACTGCCATGTTCTGCAGCGCGATAGAAGTAAGCCGTTTGCCGTTTGCTCACGGAACGGAACGCGGACAGTGGGATCCGCCCTAGTCTGCGCACATCCGTAACGCCACAGGTTTTGATGTCGGCGTTGCAATACTACCGTTTCCCGCAACATTTTGCCGCCGTGTGCGCTAAAGATGCGCATATTTAGAAATAATCAAACCAGACACGACCCGTATCCGACACTAAACCAAACACGAACTTGATCCGACCCGATCCGAACCAAACCGAAACTAGCCTCAACTTGACTTGTCTTGGCCGAAATCTAACCAGTATACACTCGATCCGATATTTTTATCATTAATAGATATGTATATAAATACAATCATCTAAGCTACAACATTTCTGTTTCGGGACAAGTTTTATTTAGTGGTGTAATTAACTATTTCGTTAGTTGAGTAAAATAACAAAAATGAGCAATATAATTCGATCCAACTGGAACCAACTAATTTCATCCTAACCAATCCATACCAATCTGAACCTGACTCAACCACGATATGAACACAAACTAAATCCGAAACCGACCTAACCTCAACTTAACTTGTCTTACCTAAATCTAACCAATACAAACTCGACTCGACAATTTCATAATTAATAGATAGATATGTACATAAATACAATCATCATCTACGCCACAACATTGCTATTTCGGGACAAATTTTATTTAGTGGTGTATTTGGCAGTCAACAAATAAATACAGCAGTTAATGATATACTATTTTGTTAAAACATTTTAGTTCGATTCGATTGGAACCAACTAATTTCATCCTAACCAATCTGAATCTGACTTAGACCCGGGTATGAAACACAAACTAAATCCGAAACTCGAATATATGTGCAAGTAGTATTTCTTTTGCTAGTCAGATCACATAACTAAAATTAGGTCATGTTAGAACACTTAGATCTGATCTTTCTTACCAACCAGAACTAAGTGGCCGGTCGGATCAGATCAGATTATTTATTTCTGATCTACTTCACGAGTAGATTACTACAATTAGTGCAAGTTGTGTGGAGGGCTAACTGATCCAGTCAATGGAATGAAAAATAAGTTATTTGTTTCAATTTAGAGTTCCGTTCCAATAGTTACCAACCAAATAATATACAGAAAAGAGTATTTTGCTAGTCAGATCAGATCACATCACTAAAATCATCTGATCTTTCTTGTAAGTCAGAACCCAACTTGATCTAAACTCGAAATGAACACAAAGTATATCCGAAACTCGAATGTATGTGCAAGGTTGAATAATTGGTATTAAAATCAATTTATATCTGATCTACCTTGACGAGTGGATTATTAGAATTAGTCCAATTTATGTGAAGGGCCAAGTAATCCAGGCAATGAATTGTTGTTCGAAGAGGAACCAACCAAATAACATACCGAAAAGAGTATATGTAGTTCTTGATGATAATATATACCTAAATTATTTCACAATTCATTCATCGAAAATAGTGAACAAATGTAGTAAAGGAAAATATATTTTTATCTGAGAAAAATTTGCAGTCACCACTGAGACTCGAACCCAGGATCTCTGTCATTCCAGGACATCTCAGATAAAAACATATTTCCCTTAACTACATACTGCGTAGGAAGTTAGACTTCACTTTAACAAATGTAGTGTTTTATTTTGTTTATAAAATACTGTTGTCTGTGAACTGTAGCTGCAGGTTCCTGTACTGGTACAATAAAGAAGAATAAGCTAGTGTAGCTGTAAAACGTAACCGGTCGCATTCTGGAAATTGAATAGGGAAATATCGCAGCGGGAACCGCCCTGATCTGCTCACGTCCATACAAGGCCGTACAAGTTTGTGCGCGTTGTTATACGCAACGGTTTCACGCGCTGGTCTACGCTTGGCTTTCCTAAATTTTAAAAAACTGTATGCTTTATGAAGCGGTGTTTACATTTGTGTAGTAAATAGGTTAGTTGCTCGTACCAGAAACTTGCAAGACAGCTACTAATCCCGTGTAAACTGAACGGCAAGTATAGGTACTACTTGTATCACAAGCATTATCCCAGCTATTAATTTGGCTACAGTAATGTCTGGATAATCTGAGCTCCTGAATCGGAACACCCCTAGTCCGAACAAACTGCTTGTCAATTCTATATTAAAATAACCTAATTGTTGATTTTAAATACATAGTATGTAGCACAGCACGTACATTTGAATGCAAAAATCTGCTTGTCAAAAAGGTATTCATAATCAAAACTCCCCAATGTACCTTGGCATTTGTATCTACCGAGTATTTCAATTATTCCTTTTATACTATTGTAAGGTAGTTGTGACTTCTTTATAAAATAGGCTGATAACATGCACCAAAGTGCAAGTAAAATTTTCAAGGACCACCAATGATGGTGTTTCTTTCTACACCCCGTAAGTAAGGTAACGTCTGTCAAACTTTTATGACACGAGAGTTTTCCTGAATTTGATACTGGTTCCTTTTTTTAATTAATTTAATTTAAATTAAAGCAAGGACAGACGTTATTGATTTTAATTTTTTTAATTATTAATTCGTATTTAAAAACGAAGTACGAATTCAAATAATAAATCTAGAACATGCGAATGTCGGATCAGCTCGTGTTCGTCAGTTCTCTTTTTTCCGTGCCGTGCCATCAAGGCTATACATTTACGCACACGAATAAAACTGGAGCATAATATTGTCTTTGAGCTTAATAATAACTACAATGCAATTAGAGTTGCATAATTATGGAAAATACATACAGATTGTGAATCCACGTGTTTCATTATTATCAAAATTAAAACTTGTATATAATATTTTATATTATTTGTTTTTTTCTGTTGAACGACCGCTTAACTACTAAGGTCATATATCGTATACAGAGAAGGAAGGTAAAATGATGGAACGAATGATACCTATGTATCATCATCATCGTCAGTGGCATTACATACTAGATGTAACATAACCTCAGATATTGAGATATCTATGGTACTTGCTTCATGACAAGTTTTTCCTTGCATTTTAATGGTATACTTTGTCCCTCTCCGTCCATATGGGATGTTAATCTGAAATACCTGAATTGTAGAACTAGACATCATAAAATGCACTGTATTTTTATTGCCAGTTCCAGGTGGTAAACAGACGATGCGTTGCATCGGGGCGTCGTCCTTAAGGGGCGCCGAAGTGAGGAAAACAATTACTATGTAATTTAAATAAATACTGAAGTTGTTAATACAAGTATATGTCTAATATGAAGAATTCATCATTAAAAATATGTTTTTAATTTTTCACTTTATTTCTTTATTATTATTTACTAATAAAAGGGGGCGCTTCATTTAAATTTGTATTGAGGCACAAAAAGGCCTAGAACGGGTACTGTGTATTTTAACAATCGCCATACCACTACTTATAAATCTATAAAGCGAGTATTTTTTTTTGATAAAAATAAAATAATATTAAACCAAAATTGAATAAAATATGATGCGTTCATAGAGGGTTTATATATAATATAAATTATGTGACGCTTATGTGATGCTTTTACTACACTGTCACGTTTACCATTTCCTCCGTCATCCTATCTACTTCATTTGAACAATCATTTGGCAACGTAGGCTTGAATTTTCATACCGGAAATTAATTTTTTTGTCATTTTGTTCGATTTACTATCATGCTGTAATCTGCAATATACAAATATATTACCAGAATTTTATAATAAGTAGATTTTCTTGGCTTCATTAAGGTCAGTATGAGTTAATTATTATTGATGTATATCTCTGACAGTGCGTTCCAAATTCATAAGTTCTGTTTTCGTGAAACACTTATATAGTCTTAATAAGTACTTGTCCATAATGTTCCTAGTAAAGATAGCTTTGGAATTCACCCTTCAGTTATCATCTAAATTTACATTTTCATGTTGATTTCCGCCACAAACTATTAATTTTGCTTCTGACAATATAATTACTGTCTCCGTCAAGATTACAGATAGTTACACGCTGATTTTTAATTCCAAACTAAGTTTAAAAAAGTATTATGACTTATGAGCTTGTCACTTTGCATTTATTTCTTCTTTCAAGTGTAAAACTTGCACGGAAGATATTATATTTGCTAGAAATATTCTTAGGCGTAGTTAGGGGGCATTTGGGGGTGCTAAGCACCTCCAAATTTTAAAGTAGCACCTCAAACAACATTTCTGTAAATTTTCATAAAGGTTATCTTCATCTTAATATGAAGCATCTATATAAACCGATAAAATGCTTCAATACTTATAATCAGACGTGAGAACTACTAGTACTTTAAGTATATCAAAGTATCAAATACTTAAAATACTTTATTGAAAATACTTTTTAAAATTAGTATTGAATACTGTATTTAAAGTACTTTTTTCAGTCAAAAGTACTTTTAATACTAAATATTTTCCGCATGCGCATAACGAATTGGCATTAATGAGTACTTGATGCACCTAGGGAAATTTCTTTACACCTAGGAAAACTCTGCATTTCCCCAGAAAATTAGAAAAAAAAATTAAGTGAAAAATTTGCTGTTTTTATAAGTATAAATAAACATTAATATTTCTACCTGCGATATAAAAATATATTAAAATAGCGGAAATAATTAAAATATAGATAAATAGATTTCGCAGCGCATGAAATTATGGAGTGTTTTCAGATCTAGGGAAATTTCCTTAGATCTAGAAAAATTCAACATTTCCTCAGGAAATTAGGAAGAATTTCTATATTTAGAGAAAATTTGCTGTTTTTTTAAGTGTAAATAAACATCAATATTTCTACCTGCGATATAAAAATATATTAAAACAGCGGAAATAATTAAAATATAGATAAATAGATTTCGCAGCGCATATAATTATGGAGTGTTTTCAGATCTAGGGAAATTCCCTTAGATCTAGAAAAAAATCTACATTTCCTCAGGAAATTAGGAAGAATTTCTATATTTAGAGAAAATTTGCTGTTTTTATAAGTGTAAATAAACATCAATATTTCTACCTGCGATATAAAAATATATTAAAACAGCGGAAATATTTAAAATATTAAAATATAGATAAATATATGGCGCAGCGCATGAAATTATGGAATGATATCAGACTTAGGGAAATTTCCTTAGATCTAGGAAAATTCTACATTTCCTCAGGAAATTATGAAGAAATTTTATGTTTAGAGAAAAATTAGCTGTTTTTTTAAGTATAAATACTTATAAATATTTCTTCCTGCGGTATAAAAAATATATTAAAACAACGGATGTATTTATAATATTAAAATATAGATAAATAGATTGCACAGCGCATGAAATTATGAGTTGTGAAGTTTGTGATTTGCGTTTGCGATAATTCTCATTTCCTACAATTCATTTAATTTCCCTATGCAACGACTAAACTTTTTTACATATAAAATAAGCATTTTTTGTTAGTTGCTGAATTTCTTAATTCATTTTAATTATTAACTGTTCATAAACATATGTCAATAATAATTATAGCTTTATTATTTTTTAATAAAATTCTATATTAAAATAACCTAATTGTTGATTTTAAATACATAGTATGTAGCACAGCACGTACATTTGAATACAAAAATTACTAAAAGTCATAGTAATACTTAGTATTTTAAATACTTTTTTAGAAGTATTTAGTATTTAAATACTTTTCTTGTGTACTAGTCCTATCTGCTTATAATGCTAGATTGTGAGTTTTATTAAAAATTCATTCCTAATAATATTTACTACCGTGTAATTGAATATTTTTTTTTTAATTTGAATAATATTTTATGTTTTTGTTTTTGAATTAAACAAATAAATACTTTTTTTCGTATACAATTTCTTTGTTTTATTGTAAACTAAAGACTAAAGCACCCCTCAATATTAATGTTTAAGTACGCCTATGTAAATATTTGAGAATGGAAGTAATTTTAATAAGAAATTCATTATGAACATAATTCATCGCAATGTACAGAGCATATCCTCTATTAATCATATAAAAAGGATCTTATGCACTTTAATGATTTCGCATAAAAACTATGGATGCAAGGACTTGTTTCGACAAGTTTTTGTGTGTAATTAAGTAAAATTAGCGCGAAGTCCAGCCAAGCAAAGTAAGATAGCGGGAAATGAACTGTTCGGATTACCGCGGTCAGAGGATTATGTTGGGTACGGATTAACATTCATTTCTATAAAGAAACATAGTCTGAGAGGTCGTAGTATTTCCAACAGAATAAATTTTTATATTATATATTTTTATATTATAATATATCATATATATATATATATATATATATATATATATATATATATATATATATATATGTATATGTATATTATATTATTTTTTTACTCACCTCTAAGTTATATTGATATTATAACGTAAATACTCTCATATTTTACAGTTTGTAACTGAAATTGGACGGTGTCCAAAAACTAACATTATAATTTTATGTTCAGATAATTTCTTCGACAAACAAAAAATGAATCAATAGTTTTCTACAAATATTTTATATATAAGACAAAATTATAAATACATATGTAGTATACTGCTATAGGTTCTTGCATATTGCTCTTAAGTTAGGTAAAATATAAACACAGTGAATTTGAAGATGTAAACTCCCTTAAGATAACACTGCAAAGTCTAAATCTGAATATATTACACAAGTTCGCTGGCATTAGGCTAGTGGTAGAAATACAAGAGACTAAGAACTAACCTAAAAAATAAAACTTTTAAGTTTTTAGCGTAAAATTGTGTTTATACATCCGAAATAATAAAAAAATAATAATTTTTGGGTCCAAAATTTTGGTTTTTGAAAATAGTCTATTTTGATAGAACTCGATGCGTTGATTACAAATTTTCAAACAGAATTTAATTATCTCTTTTCGTTCCTGATATTTTTCCTTTCAAATTTGCATCTCAAAAAAGTATGTTTTTTGGGTATATCTCTAAAATGGGTAGAGATACAATTTCAACGGTTCTACCAGTCGATTCTACGGGCAAAGTTACATAAAGAAATGTTTTCTCCTCATATACCTTCTTTGGAACGATTCGGTGAAAAATGAGAAAAACGAAAAAACAGGAATTTCAGTTTTTCATTCGGAAACTTTTTGTCTCAAAAATTTTTCGTTTTCTGGTCTTAAGTAAATATGGATACGCTGATTCCAAATTTTCAAACCGAATTCAATTATCTCTTACCGTTCCCGAGATATTGACGTTCAAAGTTAGACCTGAAAAAACCGGTTTTTTCAGGGTAGCCGCTGAAAGGGTCATCCTACGACCTCGACGACCTCACCAATCGATTCTACGGGCAAAATTACATTAGTGTACCAATTTTCAGATTTTTATTCCAACGGATACAATTTTTAGAGAGGAAAAACTGAAATTGGCCAAAATCGAAAAAAATCGTAAGGGGTTCATCAGGCGTTTTTTTAGATTTTCGTCGATTTTCGTTTTTTCGATCTAAAAATTGTACCAGTTGGAATAAAAATCTGAAAATTTGTACACTTATGTAATTTTGCCCGTAGAATCGATTGGTGAGGTCGCCGATGTCGTATCTCGACCCATTTGAGGACTATTCCTGAAAAACCTGTTTTTTCAGGTCTAACTTTGAATGCAAATATCTCGAGAACGGTTAGAGATAATCAAATTCGGTTTGAAAATTTGGAATCAGCACATCCTTATTTACTTAAGTCCAGAAAATAAAAAATTTTGGAGACAAAAAGTTCCCGAGCGAAAAACTGAAATTCCGGTTTTTTCGTTTTTCTCATTTTTCACAAAATCGTTCCAAAGAACGTATATGTGGAGAAAACATTTCTTTATGTAACTTTGTCCGTAGAATCGACTGGTATAATCGTTGAAATTGTATCTCGAACCACTTTTGAGATATATTCGAAAAACACACTTTTTTGAGGTGCAACTTTGAGAGCAAAAATCTCAGGAACAAAAAGAGATAATTAAATTCTGTTTGAAAATTTGGAATCAGCGCATAGAGTTCTATCAAAATGAACTATATTCAAAAACCAAAATTTTGAACCCAAAAATGGGTATTTTCAGATTATTCCGGGTATATATGAAAAATTTTACAGTGAATAACCAAAAATTGTAACTTTTCATGTTTAACTGTGATTGGAAATAACTTGGAGATGTAAAAATATTTCAATTTTTAATTTGAAATATGAAATTTAATTTTTTACTGACCCATTAAATAAATAAATAACGATTGTGATCCGTAAACCCATTTATTAACGATATTATTTCTTCATTATGAGAAATTTTTACGTGACAATATGTACCCAGCACGGTAAAAATGCCTTATATGATTAAAGTGAAGATTACAGATTGGTGTCAAGATCGGAATCAAAAATAGTGCGGTACACGTGTGTCTAATGAATATAATTCAATATAACTTTTAAATTAATTAGCAACTACAGCAACTAAATGCTTCTTCAACTATGTTCATAGTTTAATTGATGCTCAAATTCTCTCTGAATTCTGTTCTATTTAAGTGTAATTCAAATTCTATATATTTCGAATTTTGTATATATGATATTTTAGAGCTGGTTTTGATTATACAGTTATTTAATTATAATTTACATAGATTTAATGTTGTATTATAAAATAAAATTGTTTTATGTTTTGCTGTACCTATTGATTTATATGTTTTCATTTTATGCTATAGTTATTTTAATACGTAATTTATTTTCGCAATATTTAATTTGTGAAAACCCTTTATATATTCTGTTTCCAATATGATCAATATTAAGGTGAATTATAATTAATTTGAGTTCATTTTAATTAAAAATCATACTTCAAATATTATAGACATTACGAGACATGAAATTCGTTAACTTAAAATTTAAACTTTCACCTTTAAAGGGGTTCACTACTGCCTTTGAAATACGCCAAAATGTTTAGTAATACCATTAAAATTGTCTTAAAACTTTACATTTTCAAAATAAATAAAACACTGTCAAATTGTTGAAACTTAGTACGATGTCTCTCTAATGATGGATTTTTAAATTTTTATCCATTTTTATTATTATATTCATTTAAAATTTGCTTAAACAAAACTATATTTTGACCGGTTCTCTAATGGTCAAAACAGTCAGAGGATTGGAACATTTATTGTTAGTCAAAACAAGTGACTGATTTGTTACCTAAAACAACTAACAGTAATGACATTGACAAGTCAGAATCAGTCCGTAACTTGTTCCAACAAAACATGGTCTAGAAGTATCCATAGTGCACATGTTTAAACATGTACATGAACAGATTCATGTACTAATCACCGTTAGAACTTGGGAATATCTAGTTGGAACAAATCTGTTATAGATTCGTTTGAAATAGCTCAATAAATTTGGAACTATTTTAATAATGATACAAATTTGTGATCCGTAAAGTAGTAATACTAGTATAATTTGTGTTTTATATATTTTACATTGCTTCTCCGTTTTGTACATGTTGTGATAATCCACAATACGCTTTATTTGCTAGATACATATATTCTTCGTTTAATCTGGGTGCTTATATCGTTTGTATTTGTGATTTGCGTCCGTAGATTCGTAAATATAGTTACCGCTTCTATATTACACTAACCTATTGTTATGTTTTTGGCACTGTGTGTTCATCATTGGCTTTATACCGTACTTGTACGTATATTTAGTCTTGTTGTAATTTATTTCGAGCCTTATTTCTTTGTTTACTACAAAATGTAATGTAGTAAATTCATGTGTTGATACATACCCTTAACTGTTTTGACCTTTTTACACCTGTATTAACATGTTACTCGTGTGCTATCAATATATTTATGAGTTCCACGAATAAGTGGGTAAACAGGAACTTACATTCCAAGGATAATTACGTTTCTCACGAAACTGATTTATAAGAAATGAGCAATTCCGTTTCTATACGTTGTTATTGAAAATTAACTAAAGCGAAAAGGTCTTTTCGAAAAATCGTTATCAGAGGTATACTATTGTGTTTTATTTAATTTAATTATCTATTTTCATTCTTGCTCTTCAAATTACATCTCAAAAAAGGTGTTTTTTTTTGGTATCTCGTATCTCTAAAATGGGTAAAGATATAATTACAACGATTAAACCAACAAAATTACAAAAAGAAATGTTTTCTCCTTATATTCCTTCTTCGGAACGATTCGGTAAAAATGAGAAAAGCGAAAAAACTTGTCTTTCAGTTATTGTTTTTCGAAAATCGTTATCAGAGGTACAATACATGTCGCGAAAATTTGATATTTTTCTTAAAAACTAAAACTGTGAATTGACTACAGAAATGTATTGACTGGTGAAAAAGTAAATTTTAATAGTGACTTTAGACACAATAAGTATTGTACAAGAAGTTAAAGCTGTTATTATACCACGAAAGAAAATATATAATTAGACAGATTGTTTAATCAATATTGTTTGTTTGTTATTAATAATTCATTAAAAATGAATTTACTTAAATGTATTTTCAGTAATTTTACAACAAATTTTATGTACTCCAAACATACGAAACAAGTGTATATTATTATTTATATATGGTAAATCGTCTAATTAGAATATAAAAACATACGAGATATAATTATTTCGTTTTATAAAGAAGTCTTGTTACAACTGCCTCAGGAATTTTATTACTTATTTTACCGGCAAGCACTAACATGTAATAACCTGAACCGCAGTAAATAAAAGTAGTCGTATACTACTAGGCCATGTAAATAAAATATCAAATGTAATAGACCTAGGCATTATTCGGTGTTTATTATCATCTTCACTTTCTTCGGCCAGCTTTTTATGTCTCTAACTTTATTTATTGTCTCTTCATTTCTTCCAAAGTAATTTATTGCGAAAACTGCTAAACAATAATTTTGAAAATGAATGCATAAATTGGAACATATTGAAAATTAGTTATAATAATGTAAATTATATTATTAAACACAAACTAAATTGAAATGGAAGTTTGAATTTTGAAATTATTATGACAATTTTCAGTAATTAACATAATAAACTCACTTTTTATAACTATAATTTCCAATAAATGCGTATCGACAGTTGAATTTCAGAGTCAACAAGTATAAACTAGTAAGCATTACTATGTCCAAGTGATTTGACACATTTTTTTTTTACGGAATTTACTTCATCGCTCAATTGTCAACAATTGTGATGATATATATATATATATATATATATATATATATATATATATACATATATGGTATTTGAAGTATATTACTAAATTAATCAAAGCGAACGTTACCAAATATAATAATTTATGATATTTTTATTTTAATATTTATTTTACATATTTACCTTTCTCATTATCAGAGCGAGTTATATTTAACAAAATTGAACAAAATATATTTACAACCAAAATAATTTACTAATTAAAATTAATATAAAAAATACAAACAATATTTTAATAATGGTTTCATTTATTTTGTAATAACGATACAACATGATATGATTCTTGCATTGCATTGCGTAGTATCCTGTTTCTATACAAATATTTTGTAAGAATAAGATATGAGTCATGTCCACTCGGTGTTCTCTGATCTTGAAGAGGCTATAAGCCAACAAATCTCGAAAATGCAAGAATAAACTTGTATGAAACAACCTGAGGTTCTTATGTCCTGTCCTAGGAACGTTGAACCATAGGAAGAAGAAGAAGAGAAAGTTTCCATTTTTAAACCATGTTGAAATTTTATTGATTGCTACTTGGGCCTGATTTATAGCTGTTTGTAACTCTACGTGCAGCGATAAAAATAGCTATGTCTTTTACAAACATTGTTAAGTCGTTTATGCAGAGTATAGACTTAAAGTAATAACAGTGTTAATATATTTTACTAGTACCATTAACCTTCACAAATGCAGTTCAAATCCCGAGGAATCATAAATTCGTCGTACTTGGGTTATCAAAAACTAGTACAGCCAGCCACAGAATAGTTATATACAGAAGCGACAGTAAGACAGGAGAAACGAAAATTAGAGAGAGATGGGGAATGCCAACAAATTTAAAGGGCTCATCGTTTAAAATCGGACAGTTTCTTCTCATTTTCGTAACTCGAGTTTCTCTGATTATGAATCATTAACGCACCTAGAAAATTATTAATGACGGGACAATAATAAAAATGGAAATATAAAAATCGATTTCTAACAAGCATCAAATATGTTAGGAAAAATAATTATCAAAAATAAATTATTATATTTCACATACTTCAAAGGGGAAGAAGCTGTATCAGCTTTCCACGCTTTGTCGACGACCATGTATATGATGATACTGGCTGATTCAAAGTTGTGTTTGTTAAACAATTGTTTAAAAATACCCAAATGTGAAGCTTGTGACACGATTTATCTACAAAATTTCAAATTAGACAACTCCAAGGTCATAGAACTAACTAGGGTAACATCAAAGGTACAAACACGAAGTGTCGCTTCCGTATATAACTATTCTGTGACCTAGTCGCGAACGATCCGTTTTCTGACATCTCATATTCGTGAGATGGTGGTTTACTGAAGCCTAATCTTCCACTGAAATAAACTTTTCAAGTAGTTGTCGTTTTGGTCATATGAGCAGGTGCAAATTCTTGCTGGAATATTCAATGTTTTCGTGCAATGTCGCTGAGAGCTTCCAAAACATTCGTTAAGTCGTTCAAGCGACTTGTTTTTGCACGTTGCTCGGAAAAATTCATGTTTCTTACCACGTCCTAGCCACTCCTACCATACCTTGATGGAAGGCGGTTAATGTCCCTTCTAAGTCTTCTTTCTGCATCTTCTTCAAAGGATGAGTCCACAAATTACTCTTTGTTTACTTAAATTTTCTTATATTCTAATAGACTGCATTAGTGTAACGGTCATTTTGTGGCGCCAAATTCAAACTGAAACCCTAACTCGCCTCTGCCGATTTATACGCCCATGTTATTCTTATGGGAATAAAAATGTGCTGTCTTTAAACTTCTAGAAAGTATTATAAAATGCAAATCTTAACTATTAAACCTTATAAATACTAATCTCTAATGTTTTATCTATCTTCTAATGTAATATACACACCCAAAAAACACAGTATTATTTAATAAACTTCAATTTAAACAGTAGGTGCAAATTTCTGAAAACGTATGTCGTAGCTGTCTTAGTATTCAGTTGAACCTGTCACTTTACCGCGGCGTTTTTAATTTGCTGCGCCAAGTAACGACATATGTTACTATTTGAGATACTACTTTCTTTAAAATCAAAATTTTCTTAATTTATTCTTTTATTTGTACTTTTTCTGTACGGAAAGCAAAGAGTAATATTTTAGGATGTAAAAAAATACTATGTTATATTTAAGAATCGCCAAAATGCTTTAATATCGTGAATTGAAAATGTACTCCCATAAGAAATGCATACACTCAGATTTGAATTAGGGTTTCGCGCTAAATGTAAATCTTAACCTCACTAACGTGGTCTATTAATTGCATTGATTTTATTTTCGTTGATTGATACGATTATATCCAATTTTCTACCAAAAGAAATAATTTTTCTCTACCTCTTATTAAAATGAGACATTAAAGCGCTGGCCAGTTTAACAAACTGTTATATATATATATATATATATATATATATATATATATATATATATATATTGTTAATGAAATTTACATACATATGTTGAAAAACTGTATTCATCTTTTAATAATTACATATTTTTGTTCTTGCAGGTAAATAATACTCATATATTAATGTTACTACATTTAAAAAATATATACTTCTTTATTTTCATAATCATTGACAAGTATTTATAGATAGCTACATATAATAAATCTAGATGTAAAATTAGGAAAGCAACACAAGAATACAAGAATGAGGAAAATCTTACAATTCTTGCACTTTTCTTACAAGACAATTTCTTGCCTTGTGTTGCTTTGAAATTTGTAGCTTTTGTTTTGTTCTTGTCTTGTATTTTTTGCAAGACTAAGGCAAGTACAAGAAAAATACAAGACTATCGTGAAAAAGATATAGTTTGTTTCAGTTTCTACTCTGTAAGGATGTGGTACTTTTGTCTTTGCTTGCATATTTAGGTCATTCTGTTATGTGTCGTAAGTCTTGGATTCGGTTTTTTTGATAACATGTTCATGGGTATACTTTTCTCAACTTTTCCCAACCAGGTATTGGATACATTAGTAAATTACTTAGTAATTTCACAATTAAATATGATTCTGTTTATTTAACAATGCACAGTTGGAGACAAGCACAATTGTAAAAATAAATATAGCATTAATATGATTTGAACATTGTGATGTAAAGTGGACAGGTCGAAAGATTTATGTACTGTTACACTGTCCCGATTTTTGGCAGCACAATATGTTTGTATGTATCAAGGAAGTTAAAAAGCAACTAAAATTAACAAGCGAAAAAGCACTGTGTCGACAAACGAACCCAAATACGGAAAAGAGATAAAAGCAAGAATAATTAATTTTAGCGGCACGTGGGGTAAGCAGATGGACGAAATTAAAGCTCGCGTAATTCATAGCGAGAGATCAAAAGAGCAAATTGTAATGCGATGAAATTTTCTTACTTGTAACCAGAGTAAACGAGCAATGCTAAAGGGAGACAAAGAATCAAATTGCGAACTGCTTCATACTTTCATTCCTTCAGTACGGTCTACTCACACGCGGTCTCCATACACGCACACACACGTTCATGCCGCCAAAGTCAACACCTCATTTGAACATCTCATAAATCACTACAATCTGAATATGTAACGAATTATTGTTAAAATATTCACCGTATTCTTTATGATGCTAAGTACCACCTTAACTTGTATTGGTTAGAATATAATACGAACCAGCTCGCAATTAAACGAGGACGCATAATGAATAGAAGATTCTGAAATAAAAGCGCAATTCAACATTTTTATGTGGCCATTCGTAAATCCAACGGACATACAATTTAGAGAGACAAATTGCGAGAATTCTGAAATGGAGCCAAAACGGTTAAACGCTTTACCTTTTACCGAAACCTGGAAGTCATTACTTACATTAAAAACTAGTCAGCAAGCAGGGTGACGGCCATGGAAGATTTGGCTGTGTAACGAAAATACCACCAATTAGAAGCCCAACTGGTCAAACACAACATTCTACAAAAGAACCTGAGCACACAGACTAGTTAACTTGCTCATTGGTATCTGACACCCCAGCAACTTTTTTTTCAACGTTTTCTAATTGTATAAATTTTACAATCTCTAAATAGGTGCTTATAGAATACATCTCTTAAGGTGGATTTATGCAGTCGACTTTTTATCTTACCTTTTCTTTTCTTTAACGTTTACTTTTACTTTAATTTTGTTACTTTATGCAGTTTTATTTAATACAGACGCTATACTTTTCTTTTTAGCCACTTCATTCATGAATAAAATACCTGTTTACGTAATCATATAAATGTGGATATTTTTAAACTAAATCCAATAATAAACAATTATGTTCTTTACTCATTTTTCTTTTGCATAAAACCTACTCACAAAACCAAATACACAACTCGCTGACGTTGTGCTCATGCGCAGTTGTGAATTTTTTTTACTTTAACGGTCGTAAGTTGAAAGTTGGGTAACTTAAGGCGTTAAAGAAAAATTAAAAGTGTGCACATAAACCAGTACAAATATTAACGCAAATTGAACTTTTATAAAGTAAAAGAAAAAGAAAAAGTAAAAGTAAAATAAAAAGTGGGCTATAGTAGGCTATATAATTGATGAAAGTAAAATAGTGTGAACATATATGGGCTTTTAAACAAGTGGTTCACAATGTTGACGTTATAACGAGTTTGACGTTATAAGCGATATTATAAACGGATTGGTAATATATGTTTTTGTGAAACGCGTTTTTGAAAATGTACTGTATGTTTTTGAAAAAATATAAAGTTAGCGCTACAGGCATTCAAAGCAACACTCCTCAATTTTCTTCACAATATCTGTCCATTTCTTTCTATCTTTGGCTGTCTCAGTCCAGTTTATCACACTGTGTTTCCGTAAATCTTCTTTCATTGCATTTGACTATTTTTTCTTTGATCTTCCTAGTTTTTCCTTCCTTTTTCACCTCCTAATAATGCTCGCTTGGTAGCTCTATTCTTCGACATTCGTACTTTACTTATAATTGATATTATAAATAAAACTTTATAAATTTTAATTGTAAAAGTGAGGACTTGTATAAATATTAAATATATTATATATTAAATGCGAGTAATATATTTATTTTGTTACAATGTATTTAATATTGTTATGTTGCACGCTGTGGACAACAGATGAAGTTAAAATTGAGAGAGTGGCCACTATCTGACCATTATATTAACTGTACAAAAGATTGTACATAACATAGACAACAAAAACATTCTCTTCAAATTTTATGAGCCAGAAAATGCAATTTTCTTTAGCGACTTTCCGTGGGGAAATAACCTATGTTTAATGCTAGAATATTTACCTCAATTTTCCTTGCACGCAAAATTAGAATAAATTCGCGTATGTAACACAGATCCCTACTTCATGTGTATTCAGTATTTTTAATATATGTCGCTAAATGAAATAATAAATCTAACAGAATACTATATTCTGCCTCTTGAGTCGTGCAACTCATTTTCTCTCTGGAATTCCACTGCATTTTTCAGACACTGTTATTCTTCATTGTACTTGTTACTTGTCTTTACTTAGTAAATTGTATAATCTTTTTTGTGCATGTATTTTGGATAAAAGATATACTTCTATATTAATATTGAGCGATTAAAAAATTATATTTTTGATTTTATGCTTATAAGGAAATAGTATATTGTGCAACAAGTGCAGAAAGTCGCCTATTTTCTACGAGGTGTGAAAGTTTCGGCACGAGACAATGTCAAATAAATTATTAAGAGACGTAATAAATTATTGACGTAGAAATTATTTTGTGACTTCACAAGATGTTGTTTGGGACCATTTTACACACTGTTTGAAAATATGACATTTATCAAACTAGTGACAAAATGAACAATTACAAACATTACATCGGTTCATTGGTACTAATCACTGATTCCGAACTTGTTCAAACTGATTGACTTCTGAATCTGACTAACCTATAACCCAGTATTAATAATGTGTCCTCATTAATCAGTGACAATAATTTCTGCATCCCAATGTATCGACAAGTTCAAAATAGAATTATATTGCCCTATCAAAATCAATAAATTTAACGAGCCAAACAATATGGAAGTGTCACCTATTACTTAATAACACAGATGAATTGTCATCTCATCACTTTCAAATGTTGAAATCGGGAAAAACATCAACATAGTAACATTCATACGGTACGCCAACGTGTACGAGTATATACCACAAAAGAGTAAGCTATTGTCCTATATACTACAACGAAATCCCTTTACAGGAACATTCACTAGACTGGCGAAAAAAATAGACTTCCAAAAGTGTAACGTATAACCTATATTCGGGCATATCAAATGTAGTGGTATACTTATTAGTATTTTACATAACGACTCATTTACTTATTTAAATGTCCACATTGTACAATAAGTTTTACATCATTATACTCTATTCATATTTAATTTTCTATATTGCAATTGTTAAACATGAAATATGAAGAAAATAATTATATGTAAGACATATTACTAAATAATGATACAAATATAACTAAACAATATACAATCTTCCAAGAAAATTTAATGAAGAATTATTACAGTATCAAGTAAATAGACTGATTTAAGAATGCAATTATATGCAATAATAAATGTAGAAAAGAGGACAAAAAAGTAAAGGAACAATATTTGCAAACAATAATATAAAAAACAAATATTTAAATATGCATTACTAAGATATAAAAAATGTACTACAGCGTGACTTGATTCAAATTTTACGCACCGAAAGCAGAAATAAGAGAAAGGTAAAACAAATAAATATAAAATTTTAAGAAGTCCATCCTGACAAAAATACTGAATTATAATATTGTGTAAATTCACAAAGGTCGTGTTTGAATAACACCATAATTTGCGTAAAATGAGTGAAAAAGATATTCTCCCAAAAAATATGTTAAGAGCTTGAAGTATTTCGGTCCCTAAACTGTTATTAGGTTATTACAAATCAATTTTCATACGCATGTTTTTATAGATATCTCAGTTGTCATTACCGTTAAAGGAAAATCGATTCCATAGCTAATTATGAGATCATTTTTCAAGTCAAATTTAATGGTATTAGTGGTAGAAATTACTAACAATGACAGAATTGTCAAGTAGCAATTTTTGAATGGATAACCAGTGGCGTAGCCAAATTTATTTCAAGAGGGGCAAGTGAATAAAAATAAAAGTAAATGCAGATCGAAATTCGAAATGAGTGCAGCAGAAATACAGTTACTCTGTTTCTCCACTGAAGACAACGTTGCTGTAGTCTCGAACGCCTCTAGCGGTGTACAAAGTAATTAACATTATTATACAAGAACAACAAAGAAAACATTATTTGATTAGTAATATGTCTTACTATATTAAGATTATTCTAATTAAATGTGAGAATTACATCTTAAGAACAAAACAACACTTTTTGCTACATACCTCACCTCTAATTTCACGTACTTAAGATCCAACACATTCAAACAGAGCAGTAATTTTGTCGGAACATAAACTGGAAACGAATTAATATATTTTTTTAATTGAACCTGAAGGAAGATGTAACAGTTCGACGCTTTTATTGAAATTGGACTATGTATTGAATTTGGCTTATGTGCAAATGTAGTTGGTTATATTTTAAGAGAAACAACGAAACGAGTGATTTAAATAAATAAAATAAGAGTGAAGGCAAAAAATAACGGATAGAACAAATATCGAAGAAGCAAGAAATGTAATTGACAGTGACGACAATGGCTATATAAGCGTAGTGTGAATACCATACTATATTAAGATTATTCCAATTAAATGTGAGAATTACATCTTAACAAGGAAACAACAGTTTATGCTGTATACCTCATCTCTTATTTCACGAACATAAGTTTCCACACATTCGAACGGAGCAGTATTTTTGAATTTGGCTTATGTGCGAATGAAGTTGGTTATATTTTAAGAGAAACAACGAAACGAGTGATTTAAATAAATAAAATAACAGCGGCAAAAAATAATGGATAGAACTAATATCGAAGAAGCAAGAAATGTAATTGACAGTGACAATAACGGCTATATTAGCGTAGTGTGTATACCATATTATATTAAGATTATTCTAATTTAATGTGAGAATTACATCTTAAGAAGAAAACAATACTTTTTGCTACATACCTCATTTCTTATTGCACGTACTTAAGTTCTAATTGAATCTGAACGAAGACGAAACGGTTCGACGCTTTTCTTGAAATTGATGTATATATTGAATTTGGCTTATGTGCAAATGTAGTTGGTTATATTTTAAGAGAAACAACGAAACGTGTGATTTAAATAAATGAAATAACAGTGATAGCAAAAAATCAGGGATAGAACAAATAACGAAGAAGCAAGAAGATATAAGCGTAGTGTGAATACCATACTAGATTAAGATTATTCCAACTAAATGTGAGAATTACATCTTAAGAAGAAGACAACACTTTTTGTTACATACCTCACCTCTTATTTCACGTACATAAGTTCCAACACATTCAAACAGAGCAGTATTTTTGCCGGAATATGTTTTTTTAATTGAACCTGAACGAAGATGTAACAATCTTAAAATTGGACTATGTATTGAATTTGGCTTATGTGCGAATGAAGTTGATTTAAATAAATAAAATAACAGTGCTGGCAAAAAATAACGGATAGAACAAATATCGAAGAAGCAAGAAATGTAATTGACAGTGACAACAACGGCTATATAAGCGTAGTGTGAATACCATACTAGATTAAGATTATTCATTTTTTGCTGCATACCTCATATCTTATTTCACGTACATAAGTTCCAATACATTCAATCAGAACAGTATTTTTGTTGGAACATAAACTGGAAACGAATTGATATGTTTTTTTAATTGTACCTGAACGAAGATGTAACAGTCTTGAAATTGGACTATGTATTGAATTTGGCTTATGTGCGAATGTAGTTGATTTAAATAAATAAAATAACAGTGCCGGCAAAAAATACGGATAGAACAAATATCGAAGAAGCAAGAAATGTAATTGACAGTGACAACAACGTCTATATAAGCGTCGTGTGGATACCATACTAGATTAAGGTTATTCCAAATACATGTAAGAATTACATCTTAAGAAGAAAATAACACTTTTTGTTGCATACCTCAGCTCTTATTTTACGTACATAAGTTCCAACACATTCAAATAGAACAGTATTTTTGCCGGAATATGTTTTTTTAATTGAACCTGAACGAAAATGTAACAGTCTTGAAACTGGACTATGTTTTGAATTTGGCTTATGTGCGAATGTAGTTGATTTAAATAAATAAAATAACAGTGCTGGCAAAAAATACGGATAGAACAAATATCGAAGAAGCAAGAAATGTAATTGACAGCGACAACAACGACTATATAAGCGTAGTGTGAATACCATACTAGATTAAGATTATACACTTTTTGCTGCATACCTCATATCTTATTTCACGTACATAAGTTCCAACACATTCAAACAGAACAGTATTTTTTGCTGGAACATAAACTGGAAACGAATTGATATGTTTTTTTAATTGAACCTGAACGAAGATGTAACAGTCTTGAAACTGGACTATGTATTGAATTTGGCTTATGTGCGAATGTAGTTGATTTAAATAAATAAAATAACAGTGGTGGCAAAAAATAACGGATAGAACAAATATCGAAGAAGCAAGAAATGTAATTGACAGCGACAACAACGGCTATATAAGCGTAGTGTGAATACCACGTGCTTGGGCTTAATCAAGTCCATTTTAGTTTTTTCAGCGATCAATAGAAGTTTTTCTGTATGGAACAAAAACAAGGAGCTACTCGGGAGGGTGAATATGTAGTACGGAAACAGGGTGACGCTGGCGGCACCAGGACCGACGTTTACAAGTTTTACTACTGATGAGAAAAGAATCCAGTCCGAGCCAGAATGAGAGTTTCAGTTAGTTTGCGGACAAGTTAACTGCCGTCGCTCTTCGTAATCACACCCAGGCTACTACCGATGCCTACAAAATCAACACGTTTTTGCTGGATGCTGTTGTAAACCGTTCCAATGCTAATGTGACTTTTATGTACACTCTTTTTTATTGTCTTTGTTTATGAATCAAACAAATTCACTAAAACTTTCCTATCTTCAAAACTTTTAATTCGTATATTATTACAAAGTATTATATTCCACGTTCATTATTTCGTTTAGTGGCCAGACTAACTGAAGTTCTTTTTCGCAACTCGAATTACATTAAACTTTTCAACATCTAACAAAAAATGCAATGGCAATTAAATAAATTTTAATACACAGTAATTATTTCTCTCGTATGTAGTAAACATTACACTGACTGGTTTTTACGCATGGTGATTTTCATCTAATTACATTAATACAAGAATGTGAGTACTTCATAGTCAGTGACAATCCTATGCTCTGGTAGTAAACATTACAACGACTATTTTTGACGGAGGATGATTTTGAAACTCGGGCAAGAGTTAGAGCATTTAACAGTGAATGAACCCCCTTTTCTCAGGTAGTAAACATTACGGTCACTGGTTTTACGGAGGATGATTTTGAAATTAGGGCAAGAATTAGAGCACTTCACAATGAGTAAACACCCTTCTCTCATGTAGTAAACATTATGGTGACTAGTTTTATGGAGGATGATTTTGAAATTACGGTAAGAATTAGAGCACTTCAGTGAGTGAGCACCCTTCTCTCATGCAATAAACATTACGGTTTTTATGGAGGATGACTTTGAAATTTGGGGCAAGAATTAGAGCACGTTCCTTTGCGTGAGCACCGTTCTCACAGGTAGTAAACATTACGGTGACTTATTTTTGCGGAGGGTGATTTTGAATTAAATACATTAGGTTAAGAATTAGAGTATTTCACAGAAAGTGACCATCCTTTTGATAGGTAGTTAACCATTACGATGATTAGTTATTACGGAGGGTGATATTAAACTAATTACATTAAGGAAATATAAAACATATAAGTTTGTTTATTTGGATCAGAAAGGATTACTCCAAATGAAACAAAGTGGACTGTAGATATATATAATTATACTATATAAAAAGTAAATATTTATAATGTTTCGGGTCTGTTCCAATATATATTTTTTTAATAGGAATATAGATACAAATTTGCAATGTGTCTCAAGTTGAGACTATCAACAACATGTACACCTAATTTGTTATCAGCGTAAAATCAGTCTCAGTGTATTGACGGGTATCGACAATGGTGAGTGATTTGAGATACAAAATTACTTGTAGTCGGCTACGCTGGTGCCTTACTGTTACTGGAACTCAGTGTCGCCATCGTAGTTGGTAAATCCGACACGATTCAAAGGATAATTACATTGGCAAGGTCTATTTACACGTATCACTGCCCTATCGGTTTAGTCTCTGCCAGCAGATTCAAACATGTATAAATAAAATCGTTTCCTTACATTTATATCACCGTTTTCTACAGGTACATTAACAGTTTAATAATTGTACTTAGATATTTCAATAGGTTGACAACTATATCTTTGCTTTTAGCAGATTTCTACTCAATATAATATGTTAATTTCAAGTAAAATTGTCTAGAAGCATTTTTTTATATAGGGTGTTACAGAAATAAGTAATAAGCATCAATATTTATTAGTAACTTTTTCTTGTAATCTTATTGTTTACAAACAATTTTTTTACACAGGTGTAACAGAAATAAGTAATAATCAATATTTATTAGTAACTTTTTCTTGTAAACCAATTAGAATTGGAAATAAAATTCTTATTTTGAAATAAATTTCACTACCAACATGTGATTCAATAAAATATATATTTCTAATTTTGACATATAAAGTGTCACTTTTCAAAATTGATTGATTATGGGTCAGCATAATGTCTGTCGTCTGTCGCTATTTATAAAAGCAGATATGTTTATATAGTATAACTTTTATAATAATTAATAATCGATATATTTGTTAATGTCAGAATTTATTTGACAATTCACACTGTCAAAAACAATTATTTCATTGTTTTTGTTACTGGATGAATTTTTTTAAAGAAATACCTAAACGACTTCTTAATTTATGAGTTGGTAAAAATACTAAATTTGGTAAAAAGTTACTACGAAATATTGTTACTCTCGTCGAGTTCTATCACTAGTTAAATTTACTTATGTACTGTCTTATTTCTGTTACACCCTGTGTAATACGTTAAATGCAAATTTATGAATAAATTGTATAGGGTGTTACAATATTTCTATTTTTTTTTTTGTATGTTCCTTTATCTCACATGTTTGTAATAATAATGGATTAAGACAGTGTTCACTATTTGGAGAATGGAGGCACAATATATAAATAGATAAATAAGGTAATAAAAATACGATCACATCGTTGTGCGGTTATTACGTAGGGAAAGAAAAGTCTGGAAAGAGCGAGAGTGATTCACAACGCCAAGCTCGGCCAGTTTTCTGATGTTACCTCATCAACGCTTTTGATGATTTTAATAATATACATTGAAAAGTTTCTTCTCGTAATTGAACTGTTTAAGTTTTGTGGCCAAAGCGAATCTAAAGTAAAATGAAGTTTGTTCTGAACAACTTTTATACGCCGTCGATAAATGATTGCCTTGCTGTACCATAAAAATCTTGTTTCCTAATTTTTACTTTATATGTTTCACATTACTAGTAGCTCGAATTGGATTTATAGTTATTCACATGTTTTATTTGATTATCCATATGAAACTAGTAAATTAGACGTTTCCTTTGAATAGAAGCACAAATACCGAGTTTTATTTCGCATATATTTTTTTTAGGTTTTACCACATAAAAAAATATTACCAATACAAATACATAAAACGTATATATCGTCATTAAAAACATATATATATATATATATATATATATATATATATATATATATATATGCACAATATAATTTTTGTCACACATATTTTTTTATTATTTGTATTTTGTTTTACCTTTGATAAATTTTTTTATTAAAAAAATCAAAACTTACTTTTGACATCCTCTTTTTTAATTCAATATCGGTTTCCACTTTTTTTTAATTTTTATTTGAAAATCAAGTCTCATATGCAGAACTGTCGTAATTGAATTTCATGTTTAAATGTTTCAAATTATCAGTTTCATTTTCAGAACCTATATACAACATCAAATATACAGGTGTTAATAAAGGGTCACATATTTTGTGCTGAATCAAATTGTTTTCTACAAATTTCGAAAATTGAATTTTAATTTGACACATGCCTTCGTAGGATTCAAACCTAGAACAATGTTCTTCAATATTATGAATACATTAGAAAACTGGTTCATTCGTTTGAAAGTACCTCTTGTTTATATTTTATGTCCTGTATAATTATTTTCGTAAATAGCAAAACAGCGGTGTACCCATTACTTGCTTCCATGCCCTCACTCAAATTATATCGAGCCTTCTCATTTATCTTCCCGCGATTTTCGTTCTTAGATAAATTAGGAATTTCTCTTTACGGCTTCTTTTTAATATTTTATATTCGTTGTAACAAATATCAGATCTTACTTGCGGTAATGTATACATTAAACTAAAAAAAAAGAGTAGATCAAAACACCTAAAGTTTGGGAAATCACTGTAATGCTTGTCAATATTTAATGGACTGTTAAATGTTTAATTATTCGTTAAGCATCAAGTTTACGTTGCAGAAAACAAATTGTTTTGCTGTTCCGCATATATTATTTATAAACTCATCAATATTGATGATCAGGTAATCAAAGAATTGGTAAACGTTTCTGCAACTGAATTTAATCATTTCACAATAATGCTTTCATTGAAAAATGAGTAAATAAAAAGTATTCGATTCTGTTCTTAAGTGTTTTGCACTTTTGTATCAGAATTTTTGCATATATTCAGTTATATACCATAAATATGAATCTTAAAAATGAATATTTTTCTAATGTAAGTAGTGATGTTAAAGAATGTTACGAGAAGTTTTCTGAGAAAAATTAAAAAGTTTGGGTGATCATTTTAGAAGATAGTATATATAGTGCACTTGTGTTGCTGGTCTAGGCGAAGAATGTAGCTACTATTTGCGTTGCATTTGAGGAAATTAACATTTGAAAAATCATGTATAGACTTTACTTGTTAAGTGCCCTGTTCGATACGATAAGAGCAGTAATGGCAAAAATGCTTAATTTTGCAATAATTTCACCACGATTTTTTATTATATATATTTCTATAGCTGGAAATCTAAAAAAAGGTCATTTCTCTCTTTCTGTTCCGTTACCGCAACCCACCACAGAACAAAATGACATTTCGTCAAATTAAAAGTATAAATGTATGATATTTCAATAGGATCATTAACTACTTGTACATGTATGTTTTTAAAATTTCTGAAATTCATGTAAAATTTACTTTAATTGTAATTACAATACTTTCTACCATATAAAACTGGTCGATCCTTCAAAGTCACGTGTTCTGGAATGGTCTACATGTTGGTACAGCAAATACAAGCTTTAGACCAATGCAGATATTGTAGACTGATAATCTTTATCACTAGAATGCAAGTAAAATAAAGATAATAAAGTGAAATTTTCGTATATAAAACTGAAGTTTGTTGCCCCTCAACAAACATAGCCGATCCTTCAAAGTCTCATGATCTGGGATAGTATATAGAGTGTTCCAAAACACTCGGATACAAGTAGAAATTACATTGTTATAAAGATTTGCAAAATAATCGTAAATAAATTAACTTTTGCAACATCTAACAATACGTTTGCTAAAAATGCTAGTAAAATTGTGAAGAAACTGAAACCCGTGGTAGCTGGAATTCTACTCCTTCTAGGAATGTGAATATCGGGCCATAGAATGAATTAAATGAAGGAGATATAGCCCTTTAACGTTGGGCTGTGACATTGCGGAGTCATCCTTGCTTTACCTAGTTACCCTACTTTCCGACTTATAACTTATAAATTATGCCAGCGAAGAAAGCATTTCGCAAACCATTGTTACCATCGAATTTATAATAAAAATAAAACTAGAGTAATTATTTTATAGTCGCTTGTACTTAACCTTCATAACGCTAAGAAACGGATTTTGATATTAAAAATTAAGATTTATAAGATAGAACTACAACGTCCGATCAATTTCACAGTCTCTAGGATGACCATTATGGTTAAATGAGGTTATAATTTGGGTTCTGAATTTATTGTAGGATAAGGATTAATCGGCCTTAGGAATCCTTGTTTTAATCAAACCTTAGTTTTTAATAACATTCTTCAACATGTAACATGTTACTATTTTTATAAATTTACTATGTACTTTATATTTATATATTTATAGAACAAGTAGATAAATTCACGTACCTAGTAGGAATTATAAATAGTATAGGGTCTCTGGAAGATGAAATTAACGAAACCATATTCTTTCAACCGGGACAGTTTCGACCTCACGTGAGTCTTCTTCAGAAGAAGAGCTATGTGAAATCGAAACTGTTGTGGTTAAAAGAATATAGTTGGCTGATTTCCAGAAACCATTGTCTATTTAAAGACAATTATATTTCATAAGATAATATTTACATAAAATTTACATTGGAATTAATGGTTTGACAATTAGTTAACTAGATATGTGCTGAGTATTCATGTTGTCAGCGTACCTATCCATGTTATCATGTGAACATGTATCAAGAGAATAACATCATCTATTCAAAATGCAACCTTTTTCTCATTTATTATTATATTTGCCTTCAACTATTGATTGTGAATATTGTTTCACCAGACAAGAATAGAAGAAAATCTTGCTATTCTTTCACATTTCTTGTCTTGTTTTGAAATTTATAACTCTTGTGTTGATCTTGCCTTGCATTGCAAGACTGAAGTAAGATCAAGAAAAATACAAGACTCTCGTGAAACTCTAATTGCGAAAACAAAATCACAAATGATTATAATATTCTACTATAATAAGTCTTTTTTACTGCAAAGATTTTTTGTTGCAAGATTATTTATGAATTCTGGTGATTGTAAGGTACAATGTAATTTTAACTTAATAATTGTATTTTTTATAAAAAAAAACCATGTACCTTTTTACGAATCCATATTTCATTTGGTCAAAATTTTATTATACACCGCCTAGTAACTCACAGTTTTAAATACAATTACCAACATGCATGTTAAATAAAAATAAAAATAATAACATTTCCAGAGTAAAATATTACTAGGAATTTACAATACGTTGTTATTAGGCGAACATTCTCTCCGCCATTCTTCGAGTCGAATTTGCTAAATATTGCATGTTCGAATTGAACAACTGAACGCTGAACATCGACACGCTAGTCATTAATTTACTGAATGTATGCATACCTTTTAAACAGATGCACTGCAATTTTTTTGTTGTTCTTTCATGGCTAGACATCAAATATATAAATGGCTATTCAGAACCTTTATTCCAAATAATAGCCAAACATGTTTAGAATTTTAACTAATTTTGCACCCATTAGTTTAATGGACAACCTTTTATATATTTAATTTATTTAATTTGCACTGTCCAACAGACCAAAGTCCAATTACAGAATAGGGAACCTACAGCTTATAGTGGGTTCCGAACCACTCGGATATAGCGGTACAGCGGTATATATTTTTGGTTACAACTAAACCACCACTTTCCGTAAAACATATTAGGTATCATATTGTAAAATCATGTATACTGTTACTTTGCGAATTGGAATGTTGTGTTTTCGAAATACACCTACAGAAGTGATTATTTTCGTGTATGAAATAATTAATATCAGCCGGATTCGAATTCGGATTATTAGAAACACAATTAATCACTCTATAATCACATGGATACTATAAATAACAATCAATATTCAAAGATATGTTAAAAATGTCATATTGAATTCAACTTTAATATCCAGGACTATTTTTGACATCAAATTCAATTTACAACGGCACAAAGGTTTGAATTAAAATTTTGATATTAAAAAATTCAAAATTTGATGCAATGAAAAAGGATAAATAAAAATTCAATTTTTCATTTCAAGTTAACTAAAAATAGCAATAAATTTGTATTTATTATAATTATATTTTCAAACAGTATAACAACTTTGGAAACAAAACACGGAAAATAAAACATAACATACACCAGACAACAAATTGTGTCTCGTTAAAAAGGCAATAACTTATTATTTTTAGTGTTGTCGTTTAAACAAAATTTAACTAAGTCTAAGTCTAGGTTAAAAATCTTGTCAAGAGGACAGATAATTCGTCGGCAGCGTTCTTTTTCCATTTTACAATCACAAAATTAAAATTTTTAATTATTCTAAAGTCTTGAAAATTGTCTATTATTTTCTTGTCTTATCTAGAATAAGAAAGTCTTGTCTTGCTTGAAATTACAAGACAAGACTTTTGCCAGTCTTGTCTTGATTAAACAAGACAAGACAAGGGTCTAGAAATAAACGCGCTTAATCTTATTTATATTATTAGTTTTTTTGACAGTACATTCAAGAACGTTTAGTTGTTGTTTATAAACAACGATTGTTTTTTAAAAAATATTTTAAACAGTATTGAGGACAGCTTATTATTATTTTATTGATATTTTACTAATACAATTAATGAAAGATATTGATGATTGTTCGTGATGTACATGAATGCAAACGTGCCATATTTTACGAATATTGAATTTGAATAGATGTAACATGTTTAGTTCAAATGAAATCGGAATCAAATGCAAGTCTTTTATTGCTCATAGTGGCGTATCGTTCCACGTGGTCGAATTTCCAAACCAATCTCCAACTCGTCTCAAATCTTTCATTTTCACTTCGCGGAAATAATGTTACGCACGTATCACTTCTATCAAACTTCTTGAATATTTAAGAATAGTAATATTTACTAGTTTTAGTACTACCGATTATTTAGTGGGTCGTATTTTAAAATATATTAAGAATAACATTTGGGGTAGAATTCTATAAAAAAAAAAAAGATTTGGCTCCTCTGGATTGCGCTCTGTTTTAAAATTAATTAATTATGTTTCATTTATAATAACATTGTTTAGTTTCCAATCCATTTTGGTCATTATGAAAAATTTTGCCCCCAAGGAAATTTTGAAAAGTCGACACCCGTTTATACAACTACACCTGACCGTAGTTGTTGAGTGGTCGTTAAACATTAAAAATAATAATGTCGATTCAAATGGTGTAGTTAATTACTCGCAACATTCTACGTTTGCAAGCGAAGGGTCGTACTACAACCCCACGTGTTTCTGGATATTTGTGTGTGAGTGTGTGCGTCCTTTTATAATTTCTATCGTTTCGTTTTATCACCCTCACTTGCGGTATAAGCGTGAATGTTCATTAACTGTAAAATGTTTGGGCAATAAACATTGGCGCTTAATTCTAAATAAGGGGTAGTTCTCCTACAGTTCCTTTAACTTTAAATTTTTAAAAGTATCATTTTGTTTCGTACCAAAAACACCAATAAATTATTATGTACATTTAAAATTATGTTATCTATTTCTTCATATTGATTAGTAGTCGAAATCAAGTTAAGTAGTAATAGTTCAAGTAATTGAAAAATCAAGTAGTTCTTCAAAGCTAGTTTATTTTATGTCAATTTTATTTTGTAGTTTAAATAAATCATTGAAATTTTTAATAAAGACTTTTTTTCACACAAGTAACTTATAAATAATATCAATTTGCACCTTGTTAAAAAAAAAATGTAAAGGTAAGAAAATACAAATAAGCATGAGGGTACCACTAAACGATGTCTAAAGATAACCAAACAGTACTTCGTACTTAGGACTTAATAAATTTTAAAGAAATAAAATACCATGCAGTAAATAAATTCATTAACAAATAAACAAATATCAACAGAATAAGTAAACTACATAAGATACCAAAACAAGTAAACAGTCTATCATATTAATTATCTTAACTTAAACTAAAAAAATAACGTAAAAAAATACAAAACAAAGTCCTAAGTCGGAATTGAACTGAGAACCCTATTTAAAGTAAAGAGCAATAACAATATGAGGCGAAATTTTTAAAATGCTATTAAAATAAAGTAATCTGTATTAAATGAGATGTAGCAATACATGTAGTATTGTCCTGTACAATATGGTGACATAGTTGATATCTGGACAGTTTTTATTTACCAAAAACTGTTTTCCCATGTTAAATGCCTATGACAACACTTTTTTGGAACACACGGTATATATATCTTCCTTACTCTAATGTAAAATGAATTTGTTTGTAAGTAATTTTTATATTTGGTAATTTCCACGTAGATTAGTTGAACAGTAATAAACTGTACGCTTATTACAGACGATAAGTTTTTTGTCTAGGATGAAGCACATACACAGAGAGCAGGACACTGGGATTCCGAGTAAAGTAATGGAACGACGTGACATTCTGTTAGGAAAATAGGATAGCCTTAATTTGTGACTATGTTCCGCACCTTACAATTTGTGCTGCGCCAACGTGGGATTAAACCATACTAGTCTAATATTGAAACTAACCGTCTCTAGTAGAAGCAGCTCTATGTAAATATAATATCATTCAAAACACGACTAAATTTAGATAATTATAATTTTACTTCAGACGTATTTTCATAATTACTTCCATTACATTTTATTAATGTAGAAGCTGCAACAAAAAACTGTGAAAAGTATTATAAAACAATAAAAAGCCAACTTTATTTAATTTAGTTTACGTTAAACAAATAACTCTTTTATAAAATATAATTATAAACTACATATTTAACACAAGAAAAAATAGTACATATTATAATTCACTTACTAGTAATTTTTTTATAATCATATGTGCATAATAAAAAATAATAAGGAATAAATTATTAATTATTTATACTTTACTCAAACCTACAGGGGATAAAGTTTTAATGAAGTATATACCGAACAAAAAGAACATAGTGAGGATAATGATCAAAGATATTTATTTATGTAAAATTACCTAAACATGCACTTTCATTAAAATTATGCTCCATTTTCTCCTAACTACAATATAACAATTTCTGCATTATAACTGAAATAAAATTTATATATTTATGTAAATAAAATTAGAAGATCTAAAAATAATGGAACGCAAAATACGAACAATTGTAGAACCAAATCAAGATATCAAAAAATGAATACAGAATAAGAATGAACCATGAAAAAGAATTAATAGGAGAAAACATAATGAAAAAAATAAAACAACAAAGAATGAGATGGCTTGGTCATGTATGGAGAGCAGAAGAAAGAGGTAATAAGATCAATAGTCGAGTGGTTCCCAGGCGGAAGAAGAAGAGAGTGGAAGAAGAAGTAAAAGTAGACGAAATTAACAATTGGAGGAACACAACAAGAGATAAGGAATTGTGGAAGAAGATTATATAGAACATCTAAAAAACAGTAGAGCAGATTGATCCACTCCAATAAATAGGATCTAGAAAGCTTATATATAATATATATATATATATATATATATATATATATATATATATATTATATGAATGTAGCTTCAAGGTATTACTTACAAAGTGTCTGAAATAGTCAGTTTTTGTTGTTTTATTTATGTAAAAATAAACCCCAAAATTTTGCCGAAAAACCGCAAATATTTGCATGACTAAGTTAACCTCAAAACTTTTTTACCTTGACACTGTAATTCTAAATACCCA
The DNA here is from genome assembly GCA_035578165.1 of Stenolophus ochropezus. Lineage (NCBI taxonomy): Eukaryota > Metazoa > Arthropoda > Insecta > Coleoptera > Carabidae > Stenolophus > Stenolophus ochropezus. Next base: position 2,082,830 of record JAQOWZ010000014.1, read on the forward strand.
AATTCAATTATTCAAACAAACAAATCAAACCAATACTTTTAAAACTCATTTGTATATTCATTAAATTACCATAACGTTAAAGAAAACCACCAAGCTTTACAAAAATCAAAAATGTAAAGATCGTAGTCTACTAGATTGTATTGAAGTTTAGAAATGAGATTGAAGTCGGTTAAACGTAGTTGGAATCAGCAGAGAAACTGTGAATAGGTGAAATTACATCATGCTAAAACCAGAAGTAGAAAAACACCGTTAAACCCAGTTTATTTAACGTAATATGATTAGGGCTGAAAAGGTTTACGGGTGACCGCATTTAACATGCAATGCAAATAACTAAATACGAGTAAATATTTAACATGTTTGTTTGAACAATAATCAGAAACTGCCACGAACTATCAGACCAAATATTTTTGCGTTCGAACAGCAGCAAACATTCTTATTAAATGTTGGTCGGTCGTATTGCAGTTGCCCAGTGTTTCAAACGGTCAAACTATCACAAACTGAACGCGAACAAACCCACTCGCTAAGAGTTGCTTTTGGCATGTACAAATATTTAGCGTTACAAACTACTTATTCGTGTCTAACTTTATAACTATTTATATACAAAATAAGTTCATTATTTACAACAATTTACCTTGCAGTTACTATGAAAAAAATCTGATGTGTTCAACACATGCAGCGTACAGTGGAAGTATTTGTTATTCTAAAGTTAAATACAACGATATGTAATTTTAATAATTGTTGTTTATCATGTTGATTACAATAAAATGCGTTATTCCAGTGGTACTAAAAAACTTCACTTTCAATAAACCACACTTAGTTTGCGAATTTCAAAAAACATATATTTTTGTCCTCTGATCAATATATCTTGCAGTATATATCCTTAATTTTTTTTGCGAGATATAGAAACAATCTGTATACTTGCGGTAGCTCATCTTTTATTTGCAGTGCAATACATAAAGACGATACAATCTTTAATAGTAGTAGTAGTCATAATAAAAACTTCCTTCTAAGATAACTAGAATCAATCAACTTCGCTACATATTTATAATATATTTAGTATATCAAAACTGAAATATCGACAGAGATAGATATGAAAGAGAATCGTTATTGCGTACGACAGTATAAATAGTATGCTTTAAAATCCCAGAATCCGTACAAAAGCACTTACATATTAAAAAATTAGATATGTTGTTGCGAAAGAGTTTTCTCTGTAAACAAGATTTAATTTCTTCTGGGAATTTATTGAAAATGTAGAGATATTGTCATGAGGTGCTTTTTTCAATTTAATATTTTATATTCGGAATGTAATCTTTAAACAAGGGTTGTAGGTGCATCTATATTTAATCACAGGTATTGTAAGAATTTTAAATTTCCAAAATTAGTAATCAATATGTGATAAATAACTTTCTTGATTTTTGGCGCCCTCTCAGATATTCTTCATTCATTCATATTCTTTATGGAAACAAGTTTGAAGACCTCTGCTCTGTTATTGAAATAAATTTTGCAGTTACATACTCAAAATATTTCATGCAAACATTTATAAATTCCAGAAATTTTATTATATCAATAGCTCAATGAAAGCCACGTGCAATATTGGCAGTTGTGAAAGCGTATTATTATTTTTTTGATACATATAATCATGTGCGCCGACTTTTCAAAATTTCCTTGGGGCATAATATCATCTAATGACCAAAATCAAAACATAACTTTACAAGAAAAATGGAATAGTAGTGTAAACACTTTAGAATTCTCTAAATATTGACCCACTGAAACCAGAGCACAATCCAGAGCAGTTGTATCTGCTCTAGAATGTGCTTTGGTTTTAGCAGGTCAAGAATTAGAGCAAACACTTATGAGTGCTCTAATTCTTGACCCACTGAAACCAGAACACAATCCAGAGCAGCTAAATCTGCTCCAGAATGTGCTCTGGTTTCAGCAGGTAAAGAATTAGAGCAAACACTTATGAGTGCTCTAATTTCTGACCTACTGAAACCAGAGCACAATCCAGAGCAGCTAAATCTGCTCCAGAATGTGCTCCGATTTCAGCAGGTCAAGAATTAGACCAAATACTTACGAGTGCTCTAATTCCTGACCCACTGAAACTGGAGCACAATCCAGAGCAGCTAAACCTGCTCCAGAATGTGCTCTGGTTTCAGCAGGCCAAGAATTAAAGCACATGCCGAAATGTGCTCCAATTCCCGGCCGGCTGAACTAGACCACCTTCAAGGCATCAGATGCCCTGGAAGGCGGTCTAGCCAGACCACCAGGCGGGGCGGAGGCCCGAAGGCCCACTGCCACCCCGGCGCCCCGCAGAACGGGACTGAGTGATAGCGTCTCAGGATCCCCGGTATATCCTTAGACGCGCATTGTTATCGGTCATATGGATTCCTATTGGCTGGTATTCAATTTGAAATTGTGGCTGTACTAGTGGGAATTTTTAAATGAAAATTTGTATACATAGGTACTTTGATGAGAGGAATTCACTGGTAATATTTTAAGGGTGTAACTCACACCCATTTTAGGGTAATAATTAGTTACTAAAAATGGAATAAGGAACAATAATTCTTTAAAATAATTACAATTCAGTACAATATTGACTCAATTAGACGGACTAATAATAAATTTTAAAATGAAAATAAGAAGAACTTTATTTGTTGCCCCAGTGTAATTAGATCAAAAACATCCTCTGTAAAAACAAGTCACTGTATTGTTTACTTCCTGTACAGGATGTTCACTTACTGTAGAAAACTTTAATTATTGTTCTCATATAATTAGATCAAACTCATCCTTTGTAAAAACAAGTCACCGTTACTGCTTATTAGATGGTTTCCGGTATTTGATATTTGTACCAAGAAAGATACGTAAACATTTTATATGTAGCATTATCTACATGCAGAATGTTTGATCCTTCGATAATTTGCAATCAGAATAAAGGATAAAATGTGTTAAGAACTATGTATCATTTGTCATACAAGCTCTAAAGAGTTTAATATGAGTTAAAGTAATAAGAAACATCTTCCAACACTTGCGGTAAACTTGTAGGCGACATGCGTCTTGCGTAGCTTTACATGCAGCAATGTGATGTCGCAAGGTACGCATGACCTTATAGAAATCCTTATGATCTCAAGAGATTTGCAACATCGTGGGCAGCTTAGGGTAAATGTTATGCGTAATACACTTGTAGATGCATACGTGCCAATTTCTCTTGTTGCCAGCCTTGTGGTATACAACTTCAACAATTATTTCGACTCCATAATATTTTTATGAAATATAGACCATTCGCCGCCATGTTTCTTAATAATAATAATAATAATAATAATAATATATAACTTTATTGAGGTAATCTCAATGACGAGGTTCAGCTAATACTGATCTTCCACATACTCAATAAAAAAAAGAAAAAAAATATATAAGAAATACAAAATTAAAAAGCACAAATTATAATAATAAGCAAAAAAACAAGAAAGTTATAAAAAATTGTAACAATACAGAGAGCAATACTAAATCCGAACAATGTTTACAATTTTAATAAGTGCAGAAGTAAAGCAGAAACTTATTGAAAAATATTTTCTTATATGAAATTTCAAAGAACTGCAACAGCAGCAATGGCAAAAATGCTTAATTTTTTAATAATTTAACATGATTTTCTATTATAGCTGAAAATCTGAAAAATAGATAATTTGTCTCATTCTGCTCTGGTACCATAACCCACAACAGAACAATACATTTTGCCAAACTAAAAGTATAAATATATGATATTTCAATAGGATTATAAACTACTTGTCCATGTATATTCTTGAAATTTTAAAAAATTTACTTTAATTGTAATTACAATACATTCTACCATATAAAATTGGTCGATCCTTCAGAGTCACATGATCTGGAATGGTCTATAAGCTGGTATAGCAAATATAAGCTTTAGTCCAATGCAGATATTGCAGGCTGATAACCTTTATCACTAGAATGCAAGTAAAATGCAGAGATAAAGTGAAGTTTTCAGTACAGCAATGGGATAATGAGATATATTACATTTAACGGTCTTTTTCATTTGTTCGCCTCTTGCAGAGTGACCCGAATCATCGTGACACAATTTCAAAATTATTGATTACTCTCCTCATACAAAAATTTTGATTGGTTTTCTGTAGACACACTCATATTTTTAACGTATATCCTTCAAAAATATATTATTCACTTTCACTCGTGCATGTGAGACTTCGTTAATATTCCATGAATATGCCAACAATATTATTGATATACTCTGTTGGAATTCAGCCCACTGGGTTCCCTTAGTGTGTGATTCAACGTTTGGAATGATCATTCATTAGTTTGTTTACGATATGGTAACATATTTAAGTATTATCGACAATCGTAGCATTGACTGACAATGTTTTTCATGTGTATATTTGTAATTTTTACTTCTTCTAGCAGGGGTGGCGGGTTTTGATTTTATCCGTGGGTGCACAATAAGAAAAAAAGAGTATTAAATAAAACGGAAGTGGCAGCCCGTGCACCAAAAAAATTTTTTTATGTTCCTTCAATGTCAAATACCTTACAATTTAAAGTTTTCCTATTTCATGTACAAAAATAAATTGCCAGATGACAGAATGTTTTAGAAATTATATTTTGCGGATGTATTCTTGATCGTATACAATGTTAATTTTTACACCGTGTTAAAATTGATACTCAATAGAAACAAATGTATTATGTGCCATTTAAATTTTTTACTCAATGTTTACTATTAGTAGTAAAAAATACAAAAAAAATTACCAGTTACGGATTACACCCTAAACATTTAATGAGGCTTGCAACAATGTATAGTAGATGTCGTGAATCTACCTACAAAATTTTCCAATACGCGGTGTTGCTATTTATCTACGCACTCATTGCATTTTGCATTTGAAGCATGTCTCAAACAGTCGCTTGTTTAGCGTACGTACAATTCAATAACAACTCAGTGTACACGTAACGACACGACGCAACAACAAAGACGGTAGAAGCTACACTGAAATTCGTACAGGCTTAATGGTTACCCCCACCACTTCTGGTCCCTGTCTGTTATTTGGATCGATACTATACTTCATTTCACGTAGGAAAATAGCAAATGACGAGAATGTTCAAATTTCTCTATCGTAAAAAGTTTATAGGTATAGTTCACCGTGGGTTCATTGCACCCCTATTTTTTTTTGTCTATGGGTGCACCATGGCTTTCCATAATCTGTTATGTGTTTTTGATGTATCCGATAGAAAACGTATCCTGCTAAACTGTTCCTCTTTTATTTGACATTTTGTAATGTTATATTTCTATTGTGTGTATAATGTACAATTATAGAAATCATTCAACATGTACCAACAATTGTATTGCGAGTATTGTAAAATAATTTACAATTTCGACATTTCAATCATAAATTACAATATTGTCAAACTAAGCGGATAATTTATTCACAGAAAATGAAAAATGAGGCGGTTTTCCAAAGTTGAATTATATTTGTACTGGCTACTGGGTAATAATAATTTGTTTGAAGGTGTTTTGTAGCAGTGTCTAAGCAACATAATTGATCATCTGACGCGAGGTAGTGGACGGTGATTGACGGTTTGCACTTTTAACCATTTTTCTAACTGTCGTTGGGTGTTGACCTATTTGTTCAACAGAACTTCTCAACGTTAAAAAGGTACAAAATGTTAATATATAAGCTAACAACATTTCTCTTTTCGATGTATTAGATACATCTTTACAAATTTCAAATGCATTGATTCAGAAAGTTGTTGAAGTTCCTTGAACATTTCTGGATCAAATTTTTGTGTTTAGCAGCTTATACCGTGTAATCAAAGTGTTTTATTTTTAGGTTGACAATATATTACCACAAATCTTCCTCTGTATCATTTAGAAATGCTCATAATCCAAACCAAACTAGTGAAGTTATCTTTGGAACTAATAATATACTTAATTCTTTTATGAATTGGGATTGCAGTTAGTTTGACATTTCAGGACGTTATCAAGGGGTACAACTTTAGGACTAACTAATCGGGGTTAATCCCTTTTCTGAATCTGGGTACAATATTTAATTCTATTTAATATATTAATCATCCATATGTTTACTCATTTAATAAACGCTTTAATACATTGCTGTCAATCAATTTACAGCGTAACTATAGTAATGATATACTCTATATTTACTTATTACTTATAAAGTAACCTCCCGGTAGAAAGTATTGCACGCAGGTATTTGAAAATGAGTATTATTGCGAAGAACAATTGATAACAGAGTAATTTGTACGATTAATTCAATTAATTTTTCCTCCATTTGGAAAGAGTGAGCGAGGAAATGTTGATTTGGAGTGGTAAGAAACGAAACACTGGTTGCCATTTCATTCCGCTCAGTACGGCAAATAATGTGCAAGCTTTGACATATCCCCAGAGTCACAAATTCTATTATACTTTCCTGCAACCGGGTTGCAAGAAATTGTTTATTTTCCGTTTTTCGGTTAGTCACACTCTTAGCCTATCGATTTAAAGCAAAATATCCTTTGTAAAGGACGATCCCAATGTACACGCATTTCTATTGCTAATCTTTGCCTGTCGACATCGTTTATTGAAAGAATTCATGAAATGCTTTTGCTGTGTTTCTCTTCAACTTTCTAATTCCACAATTCAATAATCTTTATCGGACAAAGAGATACAAATTGTGGAATTAATTTTGAAATTATTTTAAATCAGAACATGTAACCGGTAACTGGTTACAAAATCCGGTTAATAAAAACCGGTAACCGATATTTTGAACGAAAATTGCGAACTTTAACCGTAATTTTAACAGATATAATTAAGTCCTAAAATACCGGTAACCGTTAATAAAAAATACCGGTTTTAGCGAACATTAACCTTTTTTATTTTTTTTATATCGGTGTTATCTATTTATTGAATATAAGTCATGAATTTTTATAGTTTACATTTTATTAAAGTCATAAAATTATGTAGTGTCTTTTGTCAATTTTAGGCAAGTTTACAATTAAAATGGCCTGAGTTTCTGTAAAAGTATTATGGGAATTGGACCCATTTTAATTGGTCCGTAGTACACCACAAGACTTTTAGCTTAGTAGTCGAGTAATTTAATTTTATATCTAAGTCAAAGATCAATCAAGATTTTCATTACATTCAATGTAGCATAAATATTGAAAATTTATTAATTAAATTGCATTTCTTTATTTGTTATAGTTTTTCCGATATATTAACCGGTTTAAACCGGTTTCCAATTTGTAAAAACCGGTTTTTGAGCTAAACCCGTTATTATTATAACGTTCTCAATATGGATTAATCGTTAACTAGTATTTTTTCGGTTACATACCCTGGTTTAAATCCTAACAAGATGTGTTGGTGGTAATTCGTTTTCTAATAATAGTTTTCGTCAAGAGGGAGCATGTCATTTCTATATCTATAACCAGTTTGATCAGTTTGAAACTGAGGTGGAAAGTTTCAAATCTATCGTTCTAGCACCTCGGACATTTTGCACGAACACCGGGAATGGTTGCTAATTAATCGAGGTATTTCTCTCTAGTTGTAAACTAAGCATGTGTGAGTGAGGAAGTGTCGAAGTTAATCTCTGGTATTATTCTATAAAGGGACGGTTGTGAATAATGATTTGTAATATATCTGATATTGGAATTTAGAAAAATATGAATAATTCTCTAATAGGTTCACAGCACAATATAATTAAATTATATAATCACTTATGAAAGTACGTTTTTATTAAAATATATACCATTGATTCATTTCTCTCACATTCGCTAATTAATAATTACGCATTCATTAATTATAATTTACCTTCACTGTACAATTTTTCAATATAATTTTTATGATTTATCATATTAAAGCTAATTAAATTGACTTTTATATTATACAGAAATAAAATAACGTAGGAGTCTGTATATAGTGCTAATATTTTATTTTTCCATTTCAATTTGCATTCCTTTATTAATTTGCAATTCCCGATACCTAAGTGTTTTTCAATTGCTTTCCTATAAACGGTGGAATATTCTCTATGTATTTTTTTAAATCTATTTCGAAATGTATTCCACTTCTTATATTTTACTTCAACAGGAACAACAAATATAATCAATTCAGTTGTAAAAAGTGTATTTTCTTTAGAAACGGAATGTTTTATAAATGATATGTTTACACTTTTTTAAACAATAATGTTGATAAGTTAGAAAATAATTATGAAAGTTTTGATGGCACCGTGGTGTCATTAACGCAACTACGGCATAAACAGAGAGGAACAAAATACGTGACGTGTTTTCGAGGCGAATATACACGTCCACACGAATGTCTGCGCAAGTACGGGTATTGTAACGTCAACGGCACTGCTTTAGATGAAAATTGTTAACTACATTGTTTAACGTCCAACATCCGCTTGCCCGTTTCCAAATTTTAAACTGGCAATTTGCAGACTTGTTACCTCAGTCAAATATGATGTGACCGACTTCTTTACTCATGCTGTCTGGATCTATACTTTCTACATTCTTGTCTTGTCTTGTCTATCAAGACCACACTGGCAAAAGTCCTATCTTGAATATTCTATTCTAGATCAAGACTCTTGACAAACTACTAGTTAATTTTCAAGACTTTACATTAACTAAATTAAACACAATAATTGTTCCAATTATGAACTCCTCGATTTGATATAGTATACATTATATGGTTTAATGCAGAGATCGATTTAATTTAAGATTTAGTGCAATAAACCAAATACTACATTATACATCTAATAAACAAGAGTTGGTAAGGGCCTCCCCAATTAATGGGCAAGGAAGGGGCAAGATGATAGCTAGAGGAAATAAATTGTAGATAAAAAAAATTATAATTAAAACATAATAATCTTGTTTTTTGTGATTTTTTCTACTACATTATTATTAAAATCTTCTATATTATCAATTATTCTCACCAAATCTAAACTAATCTGAACTAAACTAGCCTAATTTAATCTAACCTGATCTAATCTAACTTAACCTAATCTGACCAAACCTAAAGTAATCTAATCCAACCTAACTTCACCTAACCTAACTTCACCTAACCTAATCAAACCTAAAGTTATCTAAACAACCTAACCTAATCTTATTTTATTCCATCATTGAATAAATAGTTACATCAAATACGCCGAGAAATTCGTTCAAATCAGTATACGTCCTGTTTTTTTTTTAAGATTGTTTTTAAATAAATAAATAAATAAATAATATCATTTAATTGTAGTCCATATAGTAAATACCATTTAAAAGAAAAAAACCAAATTTATTGTGATTTTATTCGTGGTTTTTATAATAAGAGATGAATCTAAGGAATAAAAGGTAATATTTCATTAGTAAGAAGCTAATAGCAGGAAATTATTTGAGTTCTTAAAGCTGGAAAATGGAAGGCCGTTCACTTTTTGATTGTAAGGAAAGCAAGCACAAAAAATCCGAGAAAAAGATGTCATCAGGCCACATAGGTCGTTAGTAACATTCTTTCCTGGAATATATTCACCGCCTATTTCTATACTGATGGTTGGTTGATTGTGACTACTGAAACTGTCTGTCATATGTTGGATGTTGGCTGTGCTAGTGCCACACGCCACGTCGTTGGGATGAATGTAATAACCTGATTTCAAGACGGTGGTAGGCGTGAACATGAACATCACTTCTTCCATTAAAATACTTTTTTCTACAACTGTAAGATGGACATTACCTACTATTTTAATCATGGATTTAATTTACTTTTTCTGCAACTAAGCTAACTTAATCTAACCTGGCATAATCTAACTTAACTTAACCTCACCAAACCTAAAGTAATCTAAACTAACCTAAGTTGAGCTAATCTAACCAAACCTAAATGAATTTAATTCACTTTTTCTGCAATTGTTATTTAACAACCCAGGTTTTTGAAAATTGAGGGAAAGGTAAATGAGTAAGGTTACCATGTGGTAATACTTTCAAGAACTACTGAATCTATTTAATTTCGTCGATAAAACGACTTTACTAGTATATTATTTTGCGTTTATAACGCGGAAAATTTTGCAATAAAGTGTAATTTTTTGTTTAATTCACTTTGAAACATGATATAGTAAAATCGCTATAAACGATGTTAACAAAATAACGTTAGCGTATGGACTTTGAAACAAGTAGTCAGAATTTAAACATTTTGACCTGTTTGTCGCTATAAACGATATCGTTATAAACGGATTTTACTATAGTTTTTCATTGTTTCTTTAATTTTTGACTTATTCATCATAGACGTATTTTTTTTTTCTTTCATTAAAAATATATCTCAATTTGACAGTTCATAATAAAAACGTGAATTTGACAACCTATGTTTCATTATAAAATGAACACTTTAATACTATGTTTCACGTTAAAATAAACTCACGGTATACGATAACTTTTAGAGAAAAAAATATGATTTTTTGCTTTTTTTATGTAACACTCTATTTGGCATAACAGTGAACCTATTGCACTTGTGTTGTTATATATACAGGATGTTGTTAAAAAAAGGTAGAAAAATGTAATACAAAACGAGAATTGTGTTTCAATTACATTGCTCGAGACTGTAGGTATCATATGTCATATTTTACTCGACAAATCTCTGCAAAACTTCTTGAATTGCAATAGTTTATATTTGAAATTAATTTGAGATGTGTATAAACAACAGCAGAAGTACGTGTAAGTACTTTAAAAACCAGTCGAAGAACTGGTTAAGAACTTGTTAAACCAGTTGAAAACTTCCTAAGCCAGTTTAACTTGTTGACATACTGTAACATCTTTTTTATTTGTTTTGAAGCTGTGTTTTCATAGCTATAAAAGTACATATAACTAATAGTCTTATTATAAATAAATCACTTAAAGTATAAACAATTAATAAAGTATTAAATTAAATAAATATACCACTGCTATTTCTAAATGTGTTTTCTGGTAACATCCTTTACAGTTTACAAGTTTACCATTCAGGCACTCTAGCTGGCGCAGAAAGTGCATCGCAAGGACTACCGTTGTTAAAAGATTACTTAATATGATTTAACATATGAATAATTTAACACCCTGTATAAATTTTAGTCTTGGTTCTGTATAAAATTAATCACTGTGTTTTCAATATTGATTAAATTAAAATAACAAACAAGAACCAATAAATTTATTCGATATCAATTAATATTATTTTAAAAATTAATTTGTTTAATGAATTAATAATTATAATTGAATTTATTTATAACCAAATCAGAAATTTGTAGATTGGATAATAAAATTATTCCGAATGTTTAAAAACAATTATCAATATTCATATATACCCTTTTCAACCTTTAGGAATTTTATAATATGTTTCTTCAGTATAGAATATATAAAAAATTGACATTTAAATATAATATCAAGATGAGTTATTTATAGGTATTGGTTTCGTGGCTCAACTCCGTTCAACTAAACTTTAATTTGTTTTGTATAATAAATTGAAATTTTGAATTGATGTTCTACAAAACCAAAGTTTAGCAAAGAACAAGATAAACCAATAAAGTTTGCATAACCCAACCATGAAATATCATAAAATAATAACATGAGACATTGAATTTGACAATACAGAATACAAACTTGGTATCTGATGAAAAATTCATTGCATGTACCATAAATATTATTGTTTTATACCTTATATTTATTGTTAAAAAAAGTATCATTAGTATACATTAGTATTAATATCTAAACATGTTTAAACATAAAACGAAAAAAATTCAGAAGTTAATTCTTGAAAATATTAGTAAGTAGTAGATTTAATTTTTTCGCTGCGATTTTCCATCTTTTACCTAACAAAATAAGTGCAACCTGTTTCATTTATAGTATAATATTTACCATTCTATATTTTATTATTATTTTATTTATTAATCTATCATAACATAACCTGACGTAATCTAACCTAATCTAATCAAACCTAACGTTACCTAACCTAACCTAACCTCACCAAACCTAAACTAATCTAATCAAATATAACCTAACCTAACCTGACCTAATCTAATTTAACCTAACCTTACCAAACCTAAACTAATCTAACCTAACTTAACCTACCCTGACCTAATCTAACTTAACCTAATCTCATCGAACCTAAAGTAATCTAAACTAACCTAACTTAATCTAACCAAACCTAACCTGACCTAATCTTGTTTTATTCCATCATTGAATAAATTATTACATCAAATTTATTAACATATGAACATTTCAATTATACAGACACTGATGCGCTTAAGTAACATAATTTGATGCGCTTTTTCAATATTCATTTGGTGCGCTTCTGTAAAAAAAATATGGAATGAGTTAAGCAGTGTGTCTCAACCACAAAATAAATAATCATTTATAAAAAATGAGAAAAAAAATACAATAAAAAATCATATAAGGGTAACAGAAAGATTTTATTTTTACCGGTTCGCGTACAATTTTCCACAATTTTACCGGTCCGCTTTAAAAAAGGTTGAGAAATACTTACAGAATACGAAAATTGTCATTCCACAGAATAGCACCATTAGCTGAAACTCACGGTATGAGAATTAGTCATAGTAACCTAAAAGTTTTCGTAGATCAATATATTACAAATGTTTCTAAATCATTTAATACTTTTGTGCATATTTCTTCATCACTTAAACCTATAACAAGCAAACTAACTATAACTAGTAATTTATACATTCAACGGGACTGTCCCTAAAGTATTCCCCTTGCCTCTCGGTAATCTTAACGACCCAACAGAACAACAATAATAAGCATCCACGAGTGGCTAATACAGAATATGAAAACATAAATAGCAATCAAAATAAATATTCCATAATAAAATCCAATGAAGGTGAAATTTACGAAGAAGCATAGAAGGAATTAAGCTGGGCTTATTACGTCACAAATGATAAGCATCAAAACAAAAACATGACTCTACAAAATTATGCAATATAAAAGTTACATGCGCCCTTATTTCATCATTAAATTCTTCTACTTAATCTACGACCACATCTATTAAATTACTAAGAAAACCAGTGGCGGAATCTAAGAAATTTGTTTACCGGTGCCGCTTTCTTGTATGAAATATGGCAGCTTCATTAAATTATTATGTTATTCAAGTAAATCTCGAATATATTTAGATTTCTGCTGAGTCAAAACCGAACAAATTGTCTAAATAAATAATGAATTATTATTATTATTATTACCTATTGGAAAAAGAAATACAGAAGACGAAGAACGAACCATAGAAAATACAATTTTTAGGTTTTTAGTGTACAATTGTGTTCATACACCCGAAAAAACCCAAAAAATACCCATTTTTGGGTCGAAAATTTTGGTTTTTGATAATAGCCCACATTGATAGAACTCGATGCGCTGATTTCAAATTTTTAAACCGAATTTAATTATCTCTTTTCGTTCCTGAGATTTTCGCTCTCAAAGTTGCACCTCTAAAAAGTGTGTTTTTTGGGTATATCTCAAAAATGAGTAGAGATCAACGATTATTCCAGTCGATTCTACGCACAATGTTATATAAAGAAATGTTTTCTTCGCATATACGTTCTTTGGAACGATTTGGTGAAAAATGAGGAAAACGAAAAAACCGGAATTTCAGTTTTTCACTCGGAAACTTTTTGTCTCCAATTTTTTTTATATTCTGGAGTTAAGTAAATAAGGATATGCTGATTCCAAATTTTCAAACCGAATTCAATTATCTCTAACCATTCTCGAGATATTTGCGTTCAAAGTTAAACCTGAAAAAACAGGTTTTTCAGGAATAGTCCTGAAATGGGTCGAGATACGACCTTGGCGATCTTACCAATCAATTCAGCGAGCAAAATTACATATGTGTACCAATTTTCAGATTTTTATTCCTAGGGATACAATTTTTAGAGCGAAAAAACGAAAATCGGCGAAAATCGAAAAAAACGCCTGATGAACCCCTTACGATTTTTTTCGATTTTGGCCATTTTCAGTTTTTCCTTTCTAAAACTTGTATCCGTCGGAATAAAAATCTGAAAATTGGTACACTTATGTACCTTTGCCCGTAGAATCGATTGGTGACGTCGCCGAAGTCGTATCTCGACCCATTACAGGACTATTCCTGAAAAACCTGTTTTTTTCAGTCAAACTTTGAACGTTAATATCTCGAGAACGGTTAGAGATAATTGAATTCGGTTTCAAAATTTGGAATCAGCGTGTTCATATTTACTTAAGTCCAGAAAATAAATAATTTTGGAGAAAAAAAGTTTCCGAGAGAAAATCTGAAATTCCGGTTTTTTCGTTTTTCTCATTTTTCACCAAATCGTTCCAAAGAACGTATATTGGGAGAAAACATTTCTTTATGTAACTTTGCCCGTAGAATCGACTGGTATAAACGTTGAGATTGTATCTCTACCCATTTTAGAGATATACCCAAAAAACACACTTTTTAGAGGTGCAACTTTGAGAGCGAAAATCTCAGGATCGAAAAGAGATAATTAAATTCGGTTTGAAAATTTGAAATCAGCGCATCGAGATCTATCTACATATACTATTTTCAAAAACCAAAATTTTGGACCGAAATTTTTTTATTTTTGGATTATTTCGAATATATATGACGAATTTAAGACTGGAAAACTAAAATTTGTAACTTTTCATGTTTAACTGTAATTGGAAATAACTTGGAGATGTAAGAAAAAACTCTGTAAAATATTTGAATTGTGTAGAAAACCACTGAAACATATCGTCATTGCTCTATTTTGAAATATGAATAACTTTATGAATCCCTGCACGCAACTATTCGTATTGCAACGGTTTTTAGATTTACAGAACTAGGTATACTTATAATTCCCCTATACAATACATCTTCATCAAATAATCATTATGAAGGAATTCTATATTATTTTCTTTTCCACGGTTGTTCATCTATCTCTAAACTCTTTAGCTGAGTCGCTCACAAACCCTTTTTTCTCTATATCAGATCGTTCATTCTTATAGTCACTAATAACCAGAACAATCAACAACATTAACTACTAGAATAATAACAGTATCGGGATAATTATAAGAATCATACAAAGAAATATTCAATGTAAGTGCAAAACTGTGTGTAATTTTTTTGCTGGTTTCTATGCCTGTATGACGAGCATACTGTTTTAAATTATTAATAATAGATGCGTGACACTTCAACATCATTATACTTCAGTGTTGAACATGAACATACAAAAAATATTTATCGTTATATGACGAGGTAGGTAATCAATAACTTGACAAACATCCCTGTTCGGTCATTTCATAAGTTAAGTTACATTTTAAAATTTTGTTTTCATATGTTTGCAAACAGATGTGTTTCCGAAAGACTAATTTTTAGGGTTATTTATATTTAAAATTTAATTTTTATGTTGTGCCTCCAAGTCTTCTATTTTCATCTCAAATCTGGGCTAACCTAACTTAACCTAATCTAATCTAACAACCTACTTTAACCTGATCTAACTTAACCTGGCCTAATCTAATCTAACCAGACCTTACCTAACCTAACCTGATCTAACCTAAACTAACTTAACATCACCTGACCGAACCTAACCTGACTTAACCTAATTTAACCTGACCTAACCTATTCTAACTTAACCTAACCTGTCCTAACCTATCTTGCCCTAACTAAATACTACCCGACGTAACTTAACCTAATCTAATCCAACCTAATCTAATTTATCCTAGCCTAACCTAACCTGGCCTAATCTAACCTGATATATTCTAATCTAACCTAAACTGGCTTAATCTAACCTGATCTATTTTAACCTAACCTGACCTAACATAATCTAATCTGACCTAACTTAGTCTAACCTCGCTTAAACTAACCTGACTTACAGGTACAATTGAGCATAAGATTATAAATATTTCTAGTCTATATTCTATTTATTAATTACTATTTTTATTACAGGTACGTACCAGATTTTTCACACTTATCGATTGGATTGACCTGTACAAACAAGGTAATTCTAGTGTAAGAGAAACTATACTACGTATTTATTTTCAAATTTACTAATTCTGGATGTCAATTTGTGCAGCTAGTACTATTGCACAATTGGACTGGGAATAATTTACTGTATACGGTATTGATATTTTAATGTAATTGAAAATATTGTTTATATTTAAATAATTTTGTTTATTGCCTAATTTGTTTACTGTTTATTTTTACATATTTCTAGTCAATAGAGATTTGCGTTTGATTGGTACAAATTGATTGTTTTGTGACCTATCTAAATTTGAGTTTTCCTTGTTACTTGGCCTGAATGAAATATGGCATCAGCAGAAGCAATAGGAGAGATTGAAGCCCTTTGTCAATGAATACGACAGTGATAAAAACAAATATACATTGAAATTTCCACTCTTGTGCGTGATGCCTGCTCTTCCGTGATTTGTCTTTATTGAGAATCAGGTAGAATAATGTTCATTCTACATTACCCTCCATTTGATTGTTCCAACATTTTACACTATGCGTATTAAATCAGTCTCGGGTCATAGATTTCCAATTCCCTAAAATTTATTGTTTTTACCATCATTGCGTAAACCAGTCAAATAAGATTATATTAAAAACCTATATTTCATTTCGCATAATTTACGCATTTTAAAAACTAATAAAACATTGTGTTAATTAATGACTCGATTTGTTAGTTTGCAATATTCGTTCAATTAAACCTACAGACAGATTTCCATGGTATATTTATCTATTTACTAAATCACAGAACATGTTCTACATTGTTTAATTGTAGACTCAAAAAGCTAGAGTATTTTCTAAATTCACTAGTAGAGTGATATATGACTATTGTAGAATTGAAGGAAAAAAAGTATAAAAACTAAAAATTAATCCTTGTGACAACCAATAATAATGACAAAAACTATATATTATCTTATAATTTTTGAAGACTGTTTACTGTTTACAAACATAGTTTGAAAAATGGAACCTGGGTAACCTACCAAATGTACATTATTCTATGGTATATGATTTGTATCGAATGAATTCAAATTCTCTAAGTCTCCTACATGACATCACATGTCACCTCCAAAGCTTTATTATTGTTTTACTTTTGAATTATCAAAAATTAAGCGATTTAAAAAATACAGGTATTTTTATTTTTTGTACAGAATCATAAAATGGAAGAAAAAAATATGGTCACATTGATCTTAGTTATTTGATTGCTTAGTATTTGGTACAACTTTTTAATCGTTTTATTTATTTATTTCTAAAATCATTATCGGTTTTGTCTCGATGTTTCCAGTACTTTTTACAATTACTTGAGTTTTCAATAAGATCACAAATTAGTGGTAAACGATAATGACAACCAACAATTACGTATTTAGGAATCAGTGCCATTATTAGATTTGGTAAAGGACCAAGTGTGATACCTGTTAAATATTTGAAAGTTGGTAGTGCCGATTCTAGTAGTTGTCTAGCTCTATTTCATTCTGAAACATATACCGACATTTCTATAAATGGCTGCACAGTTCTTTTCATGTATTCAGTTTAGTAGAAATGACAATTGATTGATTTAATTGTTCTTCTTGTCAGATTGAAACTGCAAAACATTGTCGTGTGTGTTTGAACAATACATCTTGCATGTTCTATAGAATTCTGCAATACACATTCAAATCGCAGCCTACCTTTTGTTGGTATTGTGAATTTTAATATATCGTTTTAATATAGATGTCCTCTCAAGCTCAATAGGATATCCTCAATTTGTAGAAAGGTTTACGGTACTACTGCTTTGTGAGGTTCATGTGTTGTTTATTTGTTAAATGTTAATAAGTTGATTGTTTTCTCAATGCTGGTTTTCCATATTCTAATTCGAAATAAATTGCAGTTGTTCTAAATAAATATTGAAGAAGTACAGAGGTATTCCACCACAGCTTTGAGTTTAACTTTATCACAAAGTCTGACTGTTTCAATAATGATTTACTGGATTTCTAGGTGTAATTCTGAGCGCGTCTATAAGCTATGGATTTCTATAAAAGCCTTCAGGTCTGTAAAATATTTATCAGAGCTTCGAGTTCACGTACACAGTCGCATCTTCAAGCTCCAAAGAGAAATTTATTTTCAATAACTTTTGTAGTGTAATTTCTATTTATGATAAATTTAGACAAACAGTTATTTTTACTTCTACTTTTTTTTTGTAAAGAATAATTTGATTAAGAGATCATTCCTTTCAGTCGAAATAAACAAATGAGTAAGCTAAAAATTTGACGTGTCCAACACATACCTGCCGCCATTGTAATAATATGTTCTATATAAGTTTTTCAGTAAATTCAATTTGAAATTTTCTAATTCGTATTTTAGGGTCTTTAATTCATGCTCATATGTAAACTCACACTCGAGAAATTTGACCAAAAACAATACCTCCCTTATCGGATTCATAGACGAAAGGTAAAAAAACAACAAAATCAAACATTCTCGTTCTTGTTTACGACATGACTTAAGTAGTCTTTATACGGAAAATCCTTACTACCTTACTTAGTTGGAAACACTGTTACATGATTAGTTGGGATTATAAATTTGCATTTACATTAACCAACGGTATACTGATAGGTTCACAATGGAATCGCTTAAAAATGCAGATTTATAATTCACGATTTCAATTATTGGTGCATCCTTAATGATTTCATTTCATACCTCTACTTATATAATAAATCTAAACTTGTAACAAAAATCCAATATAAACTATTGAGTTACACGGAAGCAGTATATTTTTAGGATTGGTAAATATTTAGAAAAGGTAAATAGTAGAAAATAAGGTAATTTTCTTCCAGATACAGTAATTGTGAATAATTAACTTGATATCTTAGTCAAACATAAATAGTTAAGTATAACGAATAACTAGCGAGGTGTAGGTTTATCTTTCGCAGCCCCTTACACGTTTTAACGTGTCTCCGCAAATCAGCTACATAAATCGTCCTCCAAAATATACGTGAGGGTTAGATCTTATTAAAATTCCTTACTGAATGGTTACAATTTTTCAGTCGGTCTACCCTAAACATACTAATCACATTCTGCTGTGTGGTTTCTTAGTAATATTGGCGTTCTTTCCAAGTTTTCTTCATTATTTTCTTGACCTTTTGCTATTTTTACAGAGTCTTAAGTTTTTATATCCAAAGTTTTTCATTTGTACATTTTCTTTGATGTTCTCTAATTCCAAATATGTATTAGTGTGCATTTATTATTTTTTGTGTTGTTTCTTTCTGTTTGTATTAAAACGTTCAGTTTGCTATTCATTTTCATTTTGGTTGCTTCTTCTTGCTTTTCCGCAATACTGCACAGTCTTGTACGTGTTAGGTCTACGGTCACATTATATCTGTGGTTGGTTGATTTTTTACTCTGGCGTACGCGATAACATCTGTCGACTAGTTGTGTCGAATTTGTCGTATATTACAGAATTGAGACCAATATTTGTTGCCTTCTTTCAGTATCTTGTCAGAACGTATTCACACACTTACATTAATCAAATTATATTGTCCTCTTTTACTTCGTAACTTAGGTATTGTTACCTAGGATACCTTAAAACATGTTTCAAGTATGTGTATCAAATAATCGAAATCGTACGATCTCTAATTTGTTGAATATAAAAACGACACCCAAAGTTGCTTCAGAGTATATCATTACTCAACTAAAATTTAATTAACTTTGCATTCCGAGCGAATTTGATTTAAAAAAACTTCTGAAACAAAACGTAATCCAATTATCCAATATGTTTGATTTGTTTTTCTTACAAAGTATTGTATAAACTATCACTTTTTTATTGTAATTTAAATTTAATTTTATATACACGAAGTTAACTTTAAAATATCGATACATATACTATCAAAATAATATAAAAAAGACAATATTAAGTTTTTTTTAATTTGAAGGATATAAACATTGTAAAGGCGTATGTCTTTTGAAGAAAAATGGTATTTAGAATGTGTTATTTTGCTCTATTAGTAGGCTGTTGTCGGGAAACAAGTACAAACATTTACTACGGGCAGCAGTGCTTGACTGGTTAGCATGCTAGGACTTGAACAGAATATGAGATCCGAGTATCGATTCCAACAGTCGCCAACTAACCAAATAAAATACCATTGTATTCCTGTAATTCGGAATCTAGTGATGTATAGGTATGGTATACTTGAGCGACGGACGTTCAAGAAAAATGAGACATATTTTTTTTTGTATGATGTTTATTAATTACTATCAAAAAAGTTTGAAAATGTTGCGACCTTGTATAATTT
Organism: Stenolophus ochropezus; assembly: GCA_035578165.1. Taxonomy (NCBI): domain Eukaryota; kingdom Metazoa; phylum Arthropoda; class Insecta; order Coleoptera; family Carabidae; genus Stenolophus; species Stenolophus ochropezus. The sequence continues at coordinate 2,103,047 of JAQOWZ010000014.1, forward strand.
ATCAGGTCCAATTTGAGTTTTATGTTGGTCCTTTCTGTCCTAATGCACACTTTCAAAAATGGGTTTTTGTAAAAATGTTATATAGAGACGAAACGAAAACATTGCGCAATTTGCGTAATGCAGTTTTACCATTTCATGTTTATCCTCATAGCAATTTTCCAATTCGGATAATATACCAAAAACATTGCTGGATACCGAGTACCCGGTACTAGCATTTAATTCCAGGTGGAATTCTCATCTCGATTTCTCCTGCGACCAAAACTCATCCGGAGTTGAAGTGCGAAAAGTTAATTAAAACATAACAATAAAACATATATAAAATTCCTCTTAACATACTTATAAAATGTATCACACTATTCTAAATATAGCAGCAAATATGAAATACATTGTGCCAGGGATATTATTTCCTTCCCAGTTGCTCCATATTTTAATTTGTGTATCAGACACAAACGTTCCCGAAAACATCGAGCAGTACGTGCTACGTGTCATAATCCCTTCATACACTCATAAATCCCACGCTTCATAAGTGTTGCGCCACTATCTTCGGATCTCAGTTCAGCAAAGTTCAAGAATTCTATGTATCATAGTACGAACCCTAAATCCACTGCTACAAGTTAAAACAGATTACTCAACAAAATTTATTTTATTTGAACTTTGAACGGAGATTATTTAAAAAATACTTTATCAAAACAAAAGCTTATCATTCACTACGGAACCAAAAAGGGAAAGATATGTAAGGTATTTTTTCTGCCGCTTAAAAATATGAATAACATTGACCACGGTTTTGGACGTAGAAATATTACGACGTTTAATTCGCGTTAGATATAAAAACGCTGACAAGGACAGTGAAGGTTGACAGACATGTTCCAACTCGAACTAAACCCAGAAAGAAATTTTCATTTCTCACACTAACTGTTAACTATATAAAATATCGCTGTATTCAATTTGTTCGATTTTATATGCTATAAGCTTCTTGCTTCTTGCTATTGTAAATATATATATATATATATATATATATATATATATATATATATATATATATATATATATATAGATGATAAGAACATTAGTTTCAGCATTTTTGGCCGAAACTGAAACTTCGATTGGTTACTAATTACCTATAAGAAAAATAAACCTTATTGCGTATATAGAGTTAGGGTTTTTACACATGAATAAATATGGTAACATTAATTATTTGAAATTATACGAACAACAAAATTGTAACAATGTAAAACGTAAAAATTTGCGAGTAAAACAGTTGACAAAAACCATGTGTAAAAAATCATTTACTTTCTTAAATAACCAGCTTATGAAAGCTACGAACAAAAATAAACGAATTAAAACCAAGAGAGCCATACGTTTAAAATCCTTTAAATAACAAACGAGTTTAAATTATCGTAACATTTATTTAACCTTGACTGTTATTTAAAAAATGTTAACAAAACAAAATCTAATAATATATAAACACATAAAGTTTACTATTGTAATTCTCCTACCGAGGAAATAACTAAATTTGGAATATAAATGTATGGGTATGGATATAAATATGGATTTTTAAAGATTTTAAACTAATGTACGCAGATGAGGATTGAATGTTTAAATTCATACGGATTATTCCCAGATGCAAATTCGAATATCCATTAAAATTCTTCATTTTAAAGGTGTCGGTGATGTCGTAGGTGTTTTTGAATTATTATTTTTACGCCGGTATATTGACATTGCGTCCCAATATTGACATTTAAGGATGACGGAAAAAATTACTAAATTGGATATTGCTTTAAATCTTGATCTTGTTCAATGAATCTTATATCCCCAAGCAAATAAGTAAATTAGTGAATCAGGTCGAGTAAATAAAGAATATGTTTACTTTTAATTATAACCACCTTTAATTAGTTATTAATATATCATTATAATTTCGTTATATATAATTGAGTACTGTTATATTAGAAAAAAATTTTGAAGGTAGAATTGAATAGAACGTTTCTATTACTTTGCGAAAATAATTGAAAATAACGAAGCTATATGTTTGAAATTTACGTGAAAGTCAATTGTAATTAAGCTAGAAACTATAGCCCGTATGTATCCCGACTTTATTAAAAATTTTGTTAAGCGATCAATACGCCAGTGTGTACCGAACACTAATCCAAACTTTGTCACTTGTTTCGGCAACAGCACTTAATATCTTTTCATCATTTTCGCTATATATGCTGTTTCAAATTGATGAACGTAGCAATAAAAATTCTATTAAAACATACAAAAGGTTCTCATAAAAAGGTAAGAAGATTAAGTGGTCAGACTTTTCCGTTGTAGCTTGTAGATATAGTCCAAGGGAACTGGTCAAATAACAAAAATAAGATAAACTTTTAACATAAATAACATGAGTAGTGTAAATATTAACTATAATGTAGGGATGTTATTAACAGCAGATAGCTAACTTGGACTTAGAACTACATTACACAAAACAAAACAACTCTATGAACAAACATGTGACAATCTGTCGCAACCATGTGAATTACGAAATGCTTCGGTCTTCCGTTACTGACCAGACTCTGTTTAATTAGTGCTTTCATTCAAATAGGATAATATCTAGGGGTCGTGATATTTATTAAAATAAATATTTGTACAAATAGTAATGGGTTTGTGACCATAATCGAATTTCTATTATACTGTGTGTTCCAACACAACAGTTTTTGGTAAATAAAAACTAATCAATAGACAATATTTGGGTTTAAGTCTATTTATTAATTATAAGTTCCGAAAGCTTCTTTCAATATTTAAATAAAAACTGTCCGGCTAACAACTAAGTTACCATATAACAAAACATAATAATAATTTTGTAGGTATTAACATAAAAAAAATAGTCTTAAGTAGGAATCGAACTGAGGACAATTGACTGTAGCCCGTTTCTCTAATTTAGCTAGTATCATATATGAAATGTAAAATTCAAAATTTGGTCACATACTTCATTGTAAAAGAAATTTGACAAACATCACTTTAGTCTCGTTTTTTTTTCATGTTATACTTTTTAATAAATTTCATACTACATTATGAATGATATTTTGAATCGAAACATTGAAATAATATTCAAAAATTTTGAATGCTAAATACAAATATGAATTTCATAAGCAAATTGACATGAACGTGTTGTTCATATATTTTTATAAAATGATTTGTTCGACTATTGCTTTTCTTTACATTCCAATATTCTGGTTATGACATATTACATTTTTTGGCACTTGTCTTGAAAACGAAATTCAATAAACGCCAACCTACGCACGCTGGTATGTGGCTTCCATCTTTCGAATCACATTTTTTTTCGTAAAAATAAAGATACAATTCTACTAGAATCTCGACTATGGTTGATACACATAGCATTCTTGTAGCTAAGGTATCCTTCAGGTATATAATGGCTTTCCCTTATCGAATATATATATATATATATATATATATATATATATATTTATATGTATATAAAATATATAATTGGATGTTTCAATCATCCCTTGCTTTTTTGCATTTGAGGTTATTAAGAACTTAATGTTAGGTATTTAAAATTCAAAAAAGCGATCTATTGCTAAAGGAATGATAAACAAAATATTAGGAATAAGAACTGAAACTTCTGTCTTACATAGTGTTATAATATAGGTAACTGCAAAATTACGCTTTGTTTGAAATTATTTCCATTTTGTTTTTTAAGTGTGTTGCTCTATATAGCAGACAATTTCTAGAATTCCCAAGCAACTAAAACTTTGCTCCATTGGTTACTATTGGATACATAATAGCTGTTCGTTTCGCCATTCTACAAAACGCTGTGGTAATTACTGCACGACTTGTAGTTTACTGTAAAATCCGACTGTAATAATTTAAGTTATTAAAAATTATTTTACTGCTCGGTTCGCTTGCGGTACATATTTAGTTATTCAGCTTTTATAATTATACCAAATTAGTAAAGATAATGAAAATTTAAATTATATTAACAATACTATATCTTATAATGGAATGAACGTTATAGTATTTTTTCTCTATGTACTAGTGATGTGTCAATTCTTTCAATGTGTGATTGTAGTGTGATCTTAAAATAGTCAGATAATGATCGTAGAAAAAGTATAGTATATAATTCGATATGTAAAGCAATTACTTGTGGAATTACAATTAATTACATCTCCACAAAATAAGTTGACATTTAAAAAAAATGAGAGAAGATATTACATTAAAAAAATTAGGGTAACAGAAAGATAAGTTAGATTTTATTTTTACCGGTTAAAAAATGTTGAGAAATACTGGTTTAGGCAATCTAATGACTTTTTTCTGTTATATTTAAAAAAATGTTCTCGCATTTTATTTAGTATATTGAATCAATTTAAATGTGTCTGCCCCTATTGATTTTTTTGTGTAGGTATTATTAAATCAAATTTAATAAAATAAACCGCTATCACATATTTTTTTACAATCCGATACCAATTTAATTCCATTTAGATATTTGACGAGATAAATTTCAATTGAATTGTACATGTATGTCACGTCAGATGCTTCTATAACGTACCTCCGATCAATCTAAAAGTTCTTTAAAAGTTAATGCTCTTTGTACTGTTTTACGCCGAAATTCTGAATCTGAAAGGCGTATTTACAATTGTTTTCCACAAAGGAATTGGATATCTGGTATGGTGCCAGTAGTAAAGTACTACTGTTAATAATAGGTGACTATGTTACTACTATCAGTAATAGGTGACTATGTTACTACTATTAATATTATATTTTGATTTCAATTGCAAATGAAGTTCAAATAAAGAAATTCAAATATTGTAAAGCAATAACAGAGAAAGTACTATTAGTAATGAATTTAAATGGAGCATGAATAGTTCAGCAAAGACTGAAATAATGACACAAAATAAAAGTTAACGTACAAAATCTGCAACGCGCTTTGGCTAATGATGATTCATAACGCGGTAATTTAAACAATTATATAACTTACACAATGAAAGTGCCTACTAACTTCCATCATGTTTTTATACAAATTTTATTTTAAATCCAAAACCTCTTGCGCTTAAAACTTTAGTAGTACATAAGAAATTCATTGATCATATGCCACGTTGCATGATAAGTCGGACGGAAAATTGTAAAATATTGCAATATATATTTGATACAATATATTTCAAAAGATACAAGCAAGTTAATGATTAATAGGTTTCAGATGCAATATGCTGCATATAGAAAGAAGTTTTTAAGAATTGCAGAATAGAGACTGTGCTGAATTAATAGCTTTTTAATTTCAACTTTAAATAATTTTAACTTGAAATTTCTGACGAATGTAAGAAAAAGATTAAAGTTTCACATTTGTGGAAATTCTTGTAGATAGTTATTAGTTTCTGAACTCAACTAGAAAGAGACGAAATCGAGATGAGAATTCCGTTAGTTTTAACAATTTTACTTTCATTTTAATGTAGCTGGGTAAACTAAAGTTTAACAGTACCTACCGTTTTTCCAATTAAAGAATAATTAAATATAACTTAATAAATCGATTAAGCACATAAATTTTTATTTCAATTAGATATATGACCCAGAAAGAATGGATTGATCGATTTTATTGGATACACTTTCTGACAACATGAAATTAAAGATTTAAGTTAAGGATTTATTCCGTGCTTTTCTTTTTATTCTTACACCAACAGGCAAAGTGCTACAGTGCGTGCCCTCATCCTATATCACATAAATTAATACAAGTATAGACAAAAATAGACTTTATTAGTAGCCGGAAATTTTTTTTTAACAAAGCATTTTTGAACATGTCTATGCACGCTATTTTTTCTTCTGCAAGCTAAGGAAATTCAAATTTCAATTATTTTTGAAATATTTAACATTAACCATGCCATTTTTTAAAATTATTATTTACAATCATGTTATGAAAACAACAAATATTTATAATTTACAATTGCATTATTAAAATAACATATAGTTAATTGAAAATGGCATATGTCATTATATAATTGTAATATCAAATTGGATATGATAAATATTACCATACTGAATTTTAATTCCATATTAACCAATTTTTTAAAAAATGGTACGTTTTACACAATATTTATGTTTATGTGAATGATATACAATAAATATGTAGATAATTAATATTAGTCTTTTATCTGCCATCGAAATATTTTTCAATTTTTATCTATCCCGAATGAAAAGTGATCTGTTTGACACGTCATATGTTTCATGATGTGTAAGCAATCGTTATTTTATATTAATTAATCTGGTATGATTTTGCATTCATATTTGATAAACATTTTATTATTACCTGTTAGGCATGAAGACATGTTTGATATTTTGGTATGAAATAACACCTATCCTAATCTAATCAAATCTATCCTGACCTAATCTAACATAACCTAACCTAAGAAGAAAATCGATTTCGTTATTAATAATATATTGTTATTTTTGGTATATCAGTATGCCATAAAAAACAGGAACACAATATTTTTTTTTCAGAATATACCTTGGTTCTTCTAGTATGTCTTAAATAATCTCAATAAGGGAAATCAAGATTCAAAAGTAGAGTACATATTTGTTTACATTAAATCAAATTCAAAGAATTAAATATAAGAAAATTAAATAAACTATGTAATTGTAAACGGCATTACGTTAGATATTTTTCAGAAGCAAAATGAATTATAAACAAGCTACTCAAATTTTATATATTTACAACGCGTTAGTATATTAAATAACACGGTATTAAATTCATCAAAAGAGATAGTGACACTGAAATATTTAGAGAATGCATGTCTACATATCAAGTTTGCTAAATGTTACCTACATTGAGAAAGTAGCTGTGTATTTACATTAACATAGTGTATATCATTTTAAAATTGTACTTTGTTAATTACACTTTTCTTCGTTTTCTTTTTCCCTGTTATTCAGTGTATTTATGTATACAATGTTTATTTTCTCCTATTCGCGAATAACATACTGTATTCGAGAATTAAGAACGAAATTATGATTTTTGGTATATTATTGCATACAATATAACATTTTTTTATTAGTTGTTTGTAAAAATGCAATATTTATTTTCTAATGAATAGAAATTTATATAAAAAATTTTGTCTAGTAGTTTTGACTTCCTTTTCTGTTAAGGTTGTTCTTTCTTAGTAATTTGTCGATGATTATAAAAAAAAACTGATTTAATAGATTCTCTATTCTATTTTCTAAATTTTCTTTTTTCTCTTTTACTTGCTCCTTTTGTGGTATTCAGTCTTTGTCATATCATAATCAATATAATATTTGAGAGCCTTTCAGCTTATTTTTATTTTTCATTATTTTATTCTTTTCTTTACTTTTAGGTTATTGAAATAATTCATACACTATACTAATAAAATTTTTCTTTATTTTATTGTTATTTGAAGATTTTTTCCCTAAAATAATTAGGGAAGCAGGAAATTACGGATATATGAATTTACATGTTAAATCAGTATGATCAAGTATTCGAGTCACCACCCTGTATATATTTCAGTATTTTTTTTAATTTTTGATATATATTAATTCTTATTTGTAATTTTCTTTTAGATACTTATCCATTCATATCTAAGTAGATCAACGCGTATATTTTCTACATCTTCCATTTTATTTCGTTTTTCATTTTCACTACATAATAAATAGTTATCAAATTACATTACACCGTTTGAAACTATTGACATTTGACGAGGATTTTATTCATTGTTTTTTTACACTTGGACTTTGAAAGTTAATGTAAGTTTTATTTCCTAAGAATTATTGTTCCGTTCTGTATTATTGTCATTGCTGACGTTGTGTTTCTATCATTTTAATTTTATGTTGTGTTATGTTCACATATAAATATAACAAATTTATGGTCGCACTATCATTTAAAATGGAAACATTTATTACCGTGCCATAACCTTAACTAGTACTCTATTCTCATTTTTACGTATTGTCGTTCTGAATAATTCACTACATGTTTGTATTCATTTAACTTATGCAAATAGTAATCAAAGAATTAATAATCTGGATTATGGAATACCCAATATTATTAGTTGTACGTGGAATCGTAATGTATAATTAAAGTAGCTTTAATTCCATCTCTTTATATGAAGGATTTGTTAGGGATTTTATTGAAATATCCTGTATGAAAGCATCAGTGTGGAAGAGATAATAAAATTAGAGAGAGAGATAAAATATGACAAACATGTTTAAATGTAGAATCGATTAGTATCAAAACAATTCGAAGTCCGTACTGACGGTTTCAAGAAAAATAACTGCCAAATGTTACCAGTTCTCTAGTTGAATTTATTGCATTAAATATGTCACGCAAAGTGGAATATTTACAAGGATCAGCGTGTTGAAGGACATTGAAACTGAACGTAAAGCTGCATCCACACTACCGTAGCAATCTTTCCATGTAGTATGGTGTATAAATCCACTAAAGTAACATATATAGCAGAAAATCACTTCAAAATTAAACGAACATTTATTGTATGTTATTATGTTATACTTATATATATATATATATATATATATATATATATATATATATATATATTAATATATATATATATATATATATATATCAAACTACCCTCCGGTCATTTCTGCTCGAGGTTTATATACCAGGGAAATTAAGTTCGTGAATATTCTCGAACCTTCGATGCGTCTCTACCCTTCTGCGAGATACTTGTGGCCGTCGGTCGCGCCGTGACCTTGGGATCGTTACAATATTATTCCTTTTTAGCATATGACTCTTTCAAAATGTTTAATTGTTTTTTGTAAATGATTATACTCTGCAATGTCTAAAAATAGTGTGTATTTTTATTAATAAAAAAGAATTCATGAGACTACCTAGTCTTTGTTAGCATTATTTCCAAACAAATATTTACTTTAAGCAAATAAAAACTGTTAAATACTGTCAACAAATACAACGTTTGTCAAACGGAAGTTCCGATTAGACCAAACGACCGCGAATAACGAACGTCATGATACATTACGCAAATTGTAAATTCCGAATTATCCTTTTGATTGCGACAAAATTTGTATTTGTGCGATTTGAAACTAAAACACAAATGACGATAATAATATATTTATGTCGTTAAATACAAGAGGCAATATACTTTTTGTACGATAATGCAACTAAATAGATCTCGTATTTTTTCTTTCTTTTCTATTCTCTTTACGCAGAGCCTCGTAGAATATCAAAGCTAGGATATCATGTCTGTACTTGACAGTTTGTAAACAAAACTGACCAGCTTTAACTCGCGTGGGAAAGTTGGTATATTTTTAAAAATAGCGTATCTCATAACATATATTTTCATCTGAAATTGTAAATAACAAACAAGATTGTTTTTAAAAATTAAAATTGATGTACCATTCTCATGGAGTTACAACATGAAAGGAGAAAGAGAAAATAGGAAGACATGGAGATAAATCAGCAATCTAACAATCTAGAAGAAACAGGGAAGGATCAACCAACAACTGGTTTAGAAAGCTTCAAATATATTCTAGAAATATTCAGAATATTTTAGAATCATAAATAGTTACAGATCACAGCTAGACTAAACTAACATTGTCAAAATATATACTAGAAACGTGTCACATCATGTCTATGAAATTGGGACAACAGTTTCCAAGAAATGGGAATTTTTTACCAGAAACATTTCTACATAAATTCCCTTCCAAAGAAATATTCCCTATCATCGTTAATTACTGGTGATATTTCTGCCTACAATTTTTGTGTAACGAGGACTTTGAGAAGTAGCACAGGACTAGCTCTATTCGGAACCAATATCCACATGTATGAAATCTGTCACGTTAGTGGAAAGTCCTGAGTACTCTGTATATTTTAATGCCCAACGCAGTGTAAGTCGACAGAAGCTGATCACACATGTACAGTACCTGTCAGTGCCACGCGGTCCTGACAGTCGACAAAAGCCGAACGTAGTGCGGACGCGACGTAAACATCAAAGGTGCCGATAGAGACTGACGTTTGGCTTTGCAGGAAAAACTTCCTTTGCTATGGTATCTAACTGTTCAGGCTGATCATAAAAGATACAACAACTATTCATAACAATAACACTATGGCCATATTTATTTGTGAAATTTGAAACAACCCTAAACTGATCCTAAACGTACCAGTGTTGGTACCAAATAAACAACCAAATTTTATATTTAGTAAAAACTTTAAATGGTAAATTTAAGCGATTTATTAAAATTATTTCATTTATTTAGTTTTCCGTTTTAACCTATAAAATATATAACTTCTAACAGATATAGAAAAAAAGCAATGTATAAACAAATATAGAAAACAGGTTCAACTCACCAACCTAGCAAAATAGCTGGGTGAGTTGGATCAGTTCTGGGTTACTTCAAATGTGCCAAGTAAACAGAATTAACCTACCAGGTTACTTAAAATGTCCCAAATAAATACGGCTTTTAAGTAAAACCATTTCAAATATTACTGGCAACGGTTGATCACTTAGCGGTGACCGAATTATTATTGAAATCTTCGATAAGACGGATTGACACATCCAGCAACGGATAACAAACTTTGAGTGATATTTTATGTATTTACATGAGATGTAACGAAATAATAATACATAAAAGTTTTATGAAAATATTTCCAACTTGTTGATTTATGAGTTCCACGAATGAGTAAGCACGTAATTTAATTCGGTTCCAGTGATAATTTTATATCTCACGAACTTGATCTTTAAAGAGTGACCAATGTAGGTGACTTTCTTATATTTTAGCATAGGAAATTAAGCGAAGGCGACATTTGTTTGAACGTGTGACATAAATCATCTGTGTCAAATTTTTCCATGAGGACAAATCGTGCTTGTACGCCTGTCTCGCTGTCTCTGCAAAGCATGAGTTATAAATTCTCTTTCACTCTTCCTGTGATTTGGATTGCAGCTGGATAGTAACCTCGAAAGGGGATCTAACATTTCTACTGGATTTCAAACTATTCAGGGGCTATAGTATTCTGCAAGTATCAAGTTTGAAGCCTATGTATTGTACGAGTATTGCTCGTTCTATAAATCAGAATTATAGACATACCTCTATTCTGCACCTAGAATATCCAGGTGGAAAAGTCTGGTAAATACCTTTTTCTATAAATCTGTCTCACCTAGTAATGCGTAATAAGGTGTTAATTTGAATATTAATTAGATTTTTCGATGTTTATCTTGAATTTGTGTGAGTGAACGTGAGGATGAATGTGCAATTCTACTGGGATGAGATCCCAGAGAACATCCGAAAGAACCGTCCTGAGATGTGGGCCAACCAAACATGGGTGTTATATCAAGACAAAGCGCTAGCCCATTCATCACTCATTGTGTGTCAATATTTAACTTCTACGAATATTACTGTTATTTTTCACTCCTTCATTCTCCCTGTACGAGTAGAACACGGTCGAACTGAGGTATTTCAAGGTGTCCTGAGTCGAGTACTAAAATCGCTTATTACATAAATAAATATATCAGTCATTCCTTCTCCGCATATATCGGCAATGGTATTTTATTCCGCAGACGACATTTATCAGACATCTAAGATAATCAGTAAGATGTTATCAAACGAGGTTTGTTCGATGAAATTTTTAAAGGTACAAATGGAAGAGGGTCTTAAGCAGTAGATGATCTAAGGGAAGGATTATGGGTCGATCGCCCTTCATTGAGAGAATTGTTCCTAAAAATCTAAGAAATCGTTACCTGACCACATGATACCCATTATGTGACAACGATACTTCCGGTGTTGAGAAGAAATCGCACGTCGAAGGAAAGATTTGAAGTATTGCTGTTTTGCATTTACATCAGAATAACGAGTTAGTTAGTAAAAACGAAGATGGGATTTGAGCCTCAGATCTCTCAGATCGAACTGTCGTGCGTTCCATATTTTCTACATTAATTGCATCCTTGTTTTTTATGTGGTACACTGGCTTTTTATTTGATGGTAGAAGCACTTTATTTCAATTTTTGTTGAACATAAGAGGAGGCATGTTAATCCGACGCTCATGTGCGACTTGACCGGGTCAGTGAGATCTCGCAGCAGATACGGAGGCTCATCTCAATTGCAAGGATTAGCGGATAGCCTTAGTATGACGACGGTACCCACTCTGAGCCGGCTTCGCACATGGCTACGACTGCAAAATTGGGGTTCACTCTCATTTATTATTTCTAATTGGCCCTAGTACATTTTTACATAATTTTATCAGAAAATGTCTTGCTTGAGCTTGAATGGAAAGGATAATAAACCGTCCAGTGATTTTTGTAATCGAATGCTAATCAAGAGAAAAGTGATACTTAAACAATATGGACATTAGTTACCTATAAGATTGTTTTGCTTAATGCTGCGTTTACTTGCATTCAATAGTTATTTATGCGACTATTGTGAAAAGTAAAAAATACTATGTTACATACGTATTGCATACAACATTTTTCTTAAAGTACAAATATTAATAAAAGTTAATTTCAAATGTAAATTAAAACATTGATAAATGTGTGTACATTGGCTAACAAGGATTACTTTTCTTGCACTAGTGTAGGAAAAGTACTTTTCAAGCACTAGTGCATGAAAAGTAACTCTTTACAAACTCAAAAAAGGTTGTAGGTTGTCCGAAAAACCAAAAAACTAACTAAGAAATGGAACCTATGTGTGCATGATATATTTTCTACAAATCATATTGGTTATGTATTTTTCTTAAATATATAAATAAAAAATAAGAACAAAGATAGTAAACTTAAAGATTTCCTTTAAATGAAGTAAAAAAACAGTGCCTAATGTTCCTATATCAAGAAGACACTTAATTATGCAGCGATAAAAATGTCGAAGGAAAAAATCTACAGGATTTTATGACATAAATGACTGTCTTTTATGATCAGGCTATTGAAATTTTATACTAAATCTAATATTATCTCAAAACCATTTTTCAAAACTTCTCATAAGCTACCCACGTACACAGAATAGACTTGGGTCCATACGAAACTCCCCTGTGCAAAAACGAAAACCTGAGCACACGGTAATGTGAACACAATTATATAATCCAGAAAAAACAATACTCAATTAAGTTGAAGTGATTTATTTGATGAAATCCAGAAATAACAATGCCAACAAAACATCTGATCCTGGGAAACGAATTGTGAGGCTGAGATAAGCAACATCAAGACTGGACCGTATCGCTTGGTGGCCATTACTCATATTCTATTCCATTATCCTACTCGCATTGCATGTGTTCTATTCAGATTATTGAACTGTATCTACGAAAATTTATTACTATGTCAACAGAAAAATGGGTTTTATTTAAAAACCATAAATTCATTTCAGTAACGAAACACAGAATTGTGTAGCGCTATTTTCAGAATAATCAACACAAAGTCGATGCTTGCGCTCAGGTTTTACAATTCAGTTGTTGCGAGTTTGAAAATATGAAATTAAAAAATAATGCATTATTATTTATTAAAAAACCAATACTAGTATTATATAGATAATGAAAAGTAATGGATGGACAATAGTATTAAGGTATAGTTTGACCGATTAATTAATTTATATTTACATATTTTCATATTACTATCATAAATGCAAACAAATACCATTAAAATACATATTATTTAAAATTGATATAAATCTTTTTGATCATCTAATCCAGTGGTTCTCAAATTGGGTGCCGCGAGCGTGGTGTGAAATAAAGCATTGTAGATATTTTAACAATTCTTTGATCTAAGCATTTGAACCTTCTTCGTACAGATCTTAAATGATTGTTTAAAGAATTACTATAGAATCGTGTTTACGAATTAATAGTAGAACTACCTACTATTAATTCGTATTGATATTTTTGACTGGATACGTTGCGAAGGAAATATTATAAATTTTCATTATAATCCTTTAGATATTTATTCAGAATAAATATCGCAATATAGAAGCCAGAGTTTTAGTTCAATTTTCTACCTCTTATGTGAATGTGACCTAAGATTTCTACGTTTGCTAACATCAAAACGGAAAAGAAAATGCATCCAAATATAAAAGAATTATGTAAATTACATCATGTATAACATGTTTTCCTAAGATTAATAAAATGTCTTTAAAATTCCACTCACATAATGTTCGGGTGCCGTAAATTTTATATTATCGATTTGGGATGCCTCCATATCAAAAAGTTTGAGAACCACAGATCTAATCACTCAATGTTAGTTTAAATTAATAATATAATTTCAATTTCAGTTTTTAGAAGAAATGAGTTTTCATATTTGATTTTACTGAAAAAAACTAAAATTTTATCAAATAATATTTAATTTTTGTTGTTAATAAACAGTAGTTCTTTTTTTTATTTTAACAGCAACATATTTTCTGTAAACCATTTAATATTTATGACAACAAAATTCCATATAATATAAAAATTTCAAAGATGAATCTACTATGTTTAAAATTTGTGTGCTGACGATTTCTGAATGCATCATAAACGTGTTTTATATGCACTGTCATAACCGCAACCGTACATAAATCTTGTTGGCCATATCAGTGTTGGTATAAAAAACATAAGTGAAAAAATACACCATCAAACACAATTTTAAATGTGTGTACATGTAACAGTTACTAAAAGATATCACAATTTGTTTGGTGCAAAATCATTACCTGGATACCATTTACCTTTTCGATTTTATGTTGTGTATATCTTAAAGTTTTATTGTTGCACCTTATATATTCTTGTCACAATGAATGGTTTTGGTGCTGCTGAATATGTAGATATGTTTTTTATTTATGGACTTTATAATGGTAATGCTTATGCGTCCAGAGAATACCAAAACAGATACCTAAATAGACGCCAGCCTGTCCATCGTCTATTTAGCCATGTATTTCAACGGTTAAGGGAAACAAGATGCATATTTATACACGGTGAGACACAAAATCATAATATTTTGTTTTGTACCCTATATTGTGTTTTGTTTGTTATGTTCAATTACATGATATTAGTTTCAAAATGGACAGTTATTCAAAAACTCGTATTCGTATTTTAGAATTGAGAGAAAAATACATAAGTTTACATATTTCAAATCACTCGGATATTTTTAATAATAGATTTTTCGCTACAATGAATTTTTTATACCAAAATCGTTTCAATGCATCATTTTATGCACAATGAAAATTCAAATAATTTCGATGTAAATAACACGTTAGTTACAGAACATTTCAAATAAATTTAGTTATATTACACATTGAACTATTTCATGCAAGGGTCCTTTTATCAATAGAATGCCAATATTAACAATTTAGCTAATGTTCAAACTCAATTTAAGTTCTCAACAATTTAGTTAACCGAATTAAATGGTTCGATTATTATTATTAAAAATTAACGTTGATTAACCTGAAATACATTTTTAGTGTCACTGATTTAATAGATGTTTTTTTTTTATTTAATATATATATATATATATATATATATATATATATATATATATATATATATGTACAGGGTGAATACTGAAAACCTTGACATAGGGAAATAACATGGGAAAACAGTTTTTTGCTGTTTCCATCTGTCCCGCTAAATAAAATCGGGTGTATATGGTATCGTTAGTTAGATTACTTAATTTTGCATCTAATAAAACTAAATGTTGTGTAATAAGACCTTTTCTAACTGAAATATTTGATAAAATAAATTGTATTTTGAAGTTTATCCTTCATATTTTCGAATAAGAAACGTCAGAAACAAAATGCTCCATAGCCGAGTGGATACGAGGGCTGTTTCATAACATAAATAATCTACAAGACCTGGTTCGAGACCAGCTCAGCCCTACTTTTTTTTAATTAAATTATGCTTAAAATATCTTTATTATATCAGACTATTTTAATAAAATAGCAATATTCATATTTTTATAAATAAAAAAACCCAAATATTTAATAGAATTATTATTTGCTGTCTGTCAAACTTAACAATTAATTCGAATTTAGTTTTTGGTGTATAATTTTGTATTTCATGTTTCGAAACATGATATTTTAAGTATAATTGAATTAAAAAAAAAATAGGGCCGAGGTGGTCTCGAACCAGGTCTTGTAGCTTATTTATGTTATGAAACAGCCCTCGTATCCACTCGGCTATGGAGCATTTTGTTTTTGACGTTTCTTATTCGAAAATATGAAGGATAACCTTCAAAATACAATTTATTTTATCAAATATTTCAGTTAGAAAAGGCCATATTACACAACATTTAGTTTTATTAGATGCAAAATTAAGTAATCTAACTAACGATACCATATACACCCGATTTTATTTAGCGGGACAGATGGAAACAGCAAAAAACTGTTTTCCCATGTTATTTCCCTATGTCAAGGTTTTCAGTATTCACCCTGTATATATATATATATATATATATATATATATATATATATATATATATATATATATATATATATATGTAATTAAAAGGTAACAACAACAAATACTAGTAAAATGCAAATAAATTTGTCTTCCAGTTTTGACTTAATTTGAAATTTGAACAATTACAGGAAACACAATAACATACGCATAATGTCTATAATCAATATCATGATTAAATCTTGTTGTAAAACAGGATCAGTATAATGTAAATCATGTAATGACCAACCATTTGAGCTAGCATGCGGTATATACTATGAACGCAATCAGCTATAACTGATATGTTCAACTTACGCATATATTCTATACCCCACATTCATGAAATCTGTGGACTTCGATTTTCATTATAATTTGTATTTTTATGTAGACTATGTAACGGTTTTAGTATCGAGGTATCAGATTCCTAGAGTATACAAGTCTACTAATTGATTGTACAAATGAGATTGAAACTAAACACCTTCAAGATTTCAATCAGTTGTTTCAATAAAAATGCTTTCACATTCTTTTTCTTCAATCGTCATGTTATTCGTACAATTAACCTTTCGAACTCCCAGAACTTGTGTAATTGTGTTTGTTCTTGTTTTTCACTAGTTTTAACCACACTACTTACCACCACATTTCCAGAACAGTCAAATTTTATATTGAGTAATGATCCATTTCGTTAACATTATCTTCTTCAAGTAATTTGCAAAAAGAACAAGTTTTAAATTTTGAAATTATATTATAAAAACCCTGGTTGCATTTAGTAATACAAAACGATTTGATACTTAAATTTGTATTTTATTTTTGATAAGAATAATCGAGAATAATATAAAAAAATAAAAATCGATGATACATTTGAGGGTCGAGTGCTTCAATTTAAAATAAAAATAATTAAAATCGGTCAAGTGGAAACCGCTATTGAAGGCAGATAAGAAAACCCTTTGCGTTTGGAGATTGTCCGATAAATTACAAATTGTTGAAACAATGTTGAGAAAAGCAATACTTTGTCTTGATTCATCTACAGTTTGTGTTACATTTTATTGACATGTGATCATGAATTTTCCATGTTTATCCTTATTTAACTATAATAGAAAGTCGTATACAACATTGTCTTGTAAATTACAAAATATAATTTAAACTGCAAAAGGATATGTCCTCTTTATTTATAACAATCTACAATATAAGTATATGACTCAAAATCTGGTTTTCAAAACGGACCTCATTTTCAAATTAAATAATATTGAAAGAAAAGAATCTGGCATTAGAGAAAAATATAGTAGTAGTTAAGTCTACAAAGGAATATAGTTAGAAACAGTTTATTAAGGCTAGTAATTCTAAACATGTAAGCGAACAATTTTAGTGGAATTTACGATCTACATGACCTAGTCCTACCTCTAGAATTTGAAAAGACGACTTCATCTATGCAGAGGTGATAACCTTCGCCCTTCGGCATACATGAAATTTTAATTAAGTCAAAAAGTAGCCATGAAGACTCGAGGAAATGATCAATATATCTTGATAAAAATATTTAAAATTTAACCAGTCAATGCCATATATTTTCATTTCACACTAATACCTGCAAAAGTTTAATAATGTTGGGTACAACATTTGTTTGAAATTTATGTAATAAAACTTATATTTTTGCTGAATATAATATTGCTTATTGGAATATATTAAACCTCGTACAATTCTTTAAAGTATAATCTGTTTCGGATATATAGCGCCATTTACCAAACCAATTAATAAAAAAGGAAAAGGAATTGTACGAATCGACGTTAACTAATTATTATTGCATTGACTCGCAAATTGTTATTTGTTGGATAAAAACGCATAGTAAACAATTATAAACGTCTGGATTGTAGAAAATTGCGTCCGAGAATTGTTCATGAAACAAATTTTTCTAATTGGCAACACGTAGATATAAAAGAAAATCCAGCAGATTTCACATCACGTGGTATAAAACCAGACGATCTAGCGAAAAATAAACTTTGATGACATGACATTAAATGGCTACCGATGAAAGAAAATCCATGGCAAAAAGGTAAACTTAACAAATTATGAATTTAGCAGTTATCAGACAGAAAAAAGATCTGAGTTGTGTGATTTAATTTATTAGTAATCTTAATAACTATGTAATGAAATTGTTCGATTAATTGATTGCATATCAATAAACAAGCTACAGACCAGTTACATGTAATTCATTTGAATTAAACGTTCAAATTTCCGTTATTGGTTCTATCCTAATATCCTAATTTATCATATAAATAATCTATTTATATTTGTTATAATTATGACATTATTTATATTTTCTATTAAATTTGTTACAACCAAAATTCTAATCACAAGAAAAATGGATTTATAAAAGCTGATCTAGAAACATCGAAGTATTTAAAAAGTTTTCTTTAATCCTTTTGTTAGGGAATCTAAAATTTAAACATTATTTCACATAACCTCTTTAGGGTTTGACAAAATAGAAAATTAATTTTAAATACAAACATTTTCGCTTCCAAACTTTATGTCTCCAAATTTTCACTTCGTGGTCTAAAGTAAATATCGCATTTATATTAGACCGTATAATCTATTATAATTTTGTGTAATTTACCAGTTTCTTACTCTCAATTATATAAAGTGTAGAATTCGAAGCTATTTTATATTCTTTTTCTGTCATCATAAAATATTTCTTATAATTGAAATTCCACAGTAACCATAAAAAAGAATGAGTTCAGTACATATTTAATAAAATAAATAGCATTATTTTCATAATCACATTGTGAACAAATAAAATATTCTTTAATCAAACAACTTCAACAATGTGTATTGGGATGACAGAAAATTGATTAATTTTTAATTTGTGATTCGTCACGCTGGTATCAGAAGTATTGGTATTTGATTTTATGATTTTATTGATATCTAGTTGTAGTTGGTTATGTCAATGTTAAAAAATTCAAAAAATGTATATTCATACACTTGATCTACATTTGTTTTGATAGTTGTAGTTATTTTGTAAAAATTATTTTGTCCTCATCATCAGACAACTGAGAAGAATTTTAAATTCTGTTTTGAAATTATGGTTCTTCGTACCATATTGTAAACTTAGTTAGTTATAGTTAGTCAGATTTTAACCGCCGAAACGATCATTAGAAAATAAACAATAATAGGAGAAAAACCAAGTGAATTATTTCCTTCAGTTAATTTTAAAATGTACCATACACCGACTGCAAACTTACTTATGTTAGAAAAATGAACAACTGAATTGTTTTGTATTGATGCGTTAATGTATAGATATATAATTGTAATGAATGTGCTGAAATATTACTTATAGAAACGCTTTTACAAATCTTAATCTTTTTGTCAACGATAAACGTATCACAGCCTACGTTGAGGATAATATAAATGGAACATTCTAGCGCTGTTCGTTCGAAAACCTCCTGTCGAGGTTAAAGAGCACCAACCAAAAAATGTTTTTCCTTGCCTTAATACATCGAGCTTAATGTCATGCTGGTTCTTTTTCTCTCATTTCCCATCAACATCTCCGTCTTCGTTGGCTTAGAATCGATAAGTGTGGCGTAGTTACCGACGGGCCACGTCCATCGTGTCAATCGTCTAAACCCGCTATGCGATATAAACAATCTGCATATAGTGCACCGTGTGCCCCGTTCCTCACTCCTGTCGAACACTAACAGTAATTCCGAGACGCAAACACGAATCATGCAAGCTCACACGTGCATTAATCGTCCCACCCGAACATAAATCTCTGCACGGTAAACGCATCCTTCATATCTACCTTATCTTTTCTACACTTCAATCATTACTATTAATATGACGACCTTGCAGACTAAAAGTAAAACCTGTCACGAAACAAGTACTTTAGGAACTTGAAGCCCTGTTTCACATAGGAATGTTGTAAATGCATCCTTCATATCTACCTTATCTTTTCTATATTCAATCATTACTATTACTACGACGACCTTGCAGAGTAAAAGTAAAACCTGTCACGAAACAAGTACTTTAGGTACTTGAAGCCCTGTTTCACAAAGGAATGTTGTAAACGCATACTTCATATCTACCTTATCTTTTCTATATTTCAATCATTACTATTACTACGACCTTGCAGAGAAAAAGGAAAACCTGTCACGAAACAAGTACTTTAGGTACTTGAAGCCCGTGCATTAATCGTCGAATCCTGACATAAATCTCTGCAAGCTAAACGCATCCTTCATATCTGCCTTATCTTTTGTATAGTTCAATCATTACTATTACTACGACGACCTTGTAGAGTAAAAGTAATACCTGTCACGAAACAAGTACTTTAGATACTTGAGGCCCTGTTCCACATAGGAATGTTGTGCCTTAGATGAAGACTATTACTATGGCTTTTCTCAAACAAAATCTACCGTATCTTTTCTATATTTCAATCATTACTATTATTATGGCCTTGCAGAGACTGTAAGCTTGGCAACCCGTATTACTAAAATGCAAGTAAAACCTATCACGATACAAGTACTTTAGGTACTTGAGGCCTTGAGAAATTTTGTGCCATAGATGAAGACTATTACTATGACTTATCCCAAATAAAAAGATCATTTGCTTCCCGTAAAATCGTAACACTATTCATAATTGTACAGATACCTGTTTTTATAAAATTGTGCAAAGTAATGAAGAGTTTATTATTTAAATTTTTGAAATTGACATTAGGCATATTTCATTTGACACTTGGTTTAATGCATGTTTAAATCTGAAATACTTATTTTTCATTCCATTTTACTGGATCAGTTTATCCTCTTTACACAACATGTACTGATTCAAGTGATCCATTTGTTAAAGTAGATCAGAAATCAGAAAGACCAAATCTAACTATTCTGAAATCAACGGATAACAAGATGAAGAAGAAATTATTATAAAATATTCGATATTTATATATAAATAATTAAATTGAATCTCCCGTTAGATACGGTTTGTTAAACACTTGTTTACTAAAGGAGGAAATGTGTTTTTCTTTAGTTTACTATTCGTTGTTTCACAATAAGAAAAACGTATGTCATTCTTATTTGAAGATTAATATACACAAAAATTGAAAACATGGAAAAACCTTTTATTAAATACGACAAAATAAAAGTTGATCCTCAGACGACATGTCCTGTTTTTTGTTTTTGGTTAAATATTACCGCCTAAAGAATTTAGTTCCCTTTCTGCCACAACAATTTTTTTTGTAATTGGTATTGAAATGACCTTACATACAAGTAAGATTTGCGAATTACGTATGCAGTAATTAGAATCTGTGTCATCATTGAAGGTTATTATACGAAACGATCATTTATAGAAACAGCAATCAGTCACACGCATATTCGGATGTACAGTGCGTAACCTAATGGAATAGCAGTGTGATGATCTTGATCCTGACATTAAACGTTTACGTTGACGGCTGCGGCGTGGTATTTCAGTTCAATGTTGCTTGTCTAAGTTCATCTGAGATCGAGATGGGTCGACGTCTCGTTTATCAATGTCTCGGAAAGCTAAAGACACTCTCGGAATACCTACTATTTTAATACAATTACGTATTGATCATTTGTTCTCTTATATGTATCAGTTTACCACAATTATTCAACTACACCTTTAAACTTACACTTACCAAATATAAGTTTCAAATCTGTTACTATTCTAGCTCTGGTTGATATGGCTTGATCTCTTTGTTCCGATTTTCTTTTATTTCATTCGCTTTTTTGCTGTTTGTGTTTCTCCATTTTATTTGCCAATTTAATTTTAGTTGTTTTTATGTGATTTTTTGAATCATTACTTGTGATTGCAGCTTCTGTTATTGTCCATGGTGACTTCTTTTGCTGTGGTGTTTATTTTCTTCTTTTCATCTCTGTGTGGGAGGGTATTATATTATTTTAATTTGGAAACGTTAGTTCCATCGTCTATTCATTCCATGAAATTGAGAAACTGAATAAAAAAAATTGATAGAAAATGGTTTCTCCATTTCTCCAGTAATGTTGCTTTAGAAATATTTATAAGAAAATATATATAATGTAATATTTACCTGTACTATAACAATTCACTGTTCACTTGATATTCACTTGTCAAACTTAAAAAAATAAAGTGGTACTCACTATTCGTCTAGCGTCTTCAGAAGTTGGAAAGGGAATGAATGTTGTCGCCATATTGGATATAACAAATGAATTATGGGGGGAGGCATGCGTATTACTAAATACTTATTAATTGTTAATTAACAAACAATCTTGATAAACACTTTACTATTACGAAAATTGGTAGTACAATACGGGTACTTGTCTAGTGCGTTTGGTGTTAAACAATAAGGTACAAGAACAATTGTTGGTATGAAATAAATGCTGACGCGACAAAGGTAAAGAAATTTGAGAATATATCAATGTTTTTTAATATATATTAATCCAATGTAGTTTACAATTTATTTGAATTAAAATACAGCTTAGTAATAGTCGAATGAGCATATTATACAAATCCAGTTTTAAAACATTAAATTTAAAAAGTAAAGCTTATTGAAATTAATAAGGGATTACAAATGTTGCTGTCAAGTATACCGTATTATATGCGATTACTATGGTTTAATAAATAATACAAATTAGATAATCGTAATACGTACGACCACCAGTAGCTGAATATTCATCGCCTTTACAATCGATACTGAACGTAGTGTGATATGTAGGGTTCTAGGGTTCGATTCCCAGATTGAAAATATCCTACGCTTACTAGTGAGATTGAAGAGATGAGCAAAGCAGTACATAACATTAGAAGCCAATAACGACCTACCTTCACATTTTTGTCCATAATCTGAGCAAGCCGAACAGGCTACTGCATGTAGCACCAAATTGCCAAGGGCGACAAAATATGATTGTCTTACTACTTTTTGTTTTTATTTCATTTAACTATAATTATCACAGCGTCTCGAGCACCCAGTATTTTTTCATCTATTATTTTACTATTACTTTTACTTTTACTATAGGATTATTCTAAAGCTGGAATGGTTCGAAGTATATTGCATTTTTTACACAAAATAAATGTTGTAGCTACTTTGAAAATTTAAGTTTTTTGTTAATTTAATAAGAAACAATTTTAAGTTTCCTAACGTCCTAAAAAGGGCACCAAAAACAAAATCGCCTATAGCGCCGAAATGTCTAAATATTGAAAAAAAGATAATATATATATATATATATATATATATATATATATATATATATATATATAGTTATAGATACTGATTTATTATAGGGAGCCTTAAAAATGAGTACCGCTTTAATCTCTTAAATGTTATCCGCCACCGATACTAATTTCCAAGCCGTTATGCATAAATTTTTTCTCCGGCGTAACTTTTAACTGTTCAGTTTATAATACTAGTGTTACTAATCACACAGTGTTCTTACATCATTTGCATTTTCTAAGGAAAGTTTCTCCCGCTAAACAATTTAAAAGTAGCAGATTATTAATTGCGCCAGAAGATCTTAATTAAAATTCTTGATACTTGTAATATATCACACAACACCATTCATTGATTTTCTTGCATGAGATGTTATCTTCACAGTTCAACAATTGTACTATGCGTGGTTTATATTCCACTTGACATTGATAGTATAATTAATTTCTATTATTTCCATATGTAATTAAACTATATTCACCTTTGCTCTATATTCCAACATGAAGAAATATTCAGAATAACAATTTTCATGTACGTACCTATTGTACTTTAAATTTTTAACCATATTTCAATGAATTTTTATAATGAAAAATACACACTTGTCATGTACGAATGAATAAATATATTTTAATTGGACATTCTGTTTTGATTTTTCATTTTAGTTTTTGTTATTTCGTAAATATTAAAACCTTTTAAAAAAATTGATATTTGCTTTTAATAAAATTTGAATATGTATTAATTTTAGAAGTAACAAGAAAATTAAATATGAATTATTGCTCTTGCTCTTTTAATCGTACAACAAACCACTATAGCTTCTTATTATATATATATATATATATATATATATATATATATATATATATATATATATATGTTTCATTTTAACTGAGACAAGCAAGTATACATTGCTGTCCATCAAATATCTTGTAACCATGGATATAATAAATCCCATGTTTCACATTAAAACATACTCATGGTATAAAAATCAAAATTTGGTCACATACTTATTGTTTTTATAGTTCTATAAAATAACTACTTATTTCAGTTATTTTACAGAATTATGGATTATACGCTTTAGCACTTTAGCAGTAACACATGCATGATTCTCACGCAACATATTCACAAAACAAACATCCACAGATATCATAATATTGGTAAATTCGAGTCAAGAGAGCGGAAAGTGTGTTCGTAACAATTTCGATAGATGACTTTTGACGCTATTATTGTAGGACGTAAGCAGTAAAGTGAAAAAGTGTATCAAAATTCATAAACAAACAAATGAAATAATTGAAAGAGAACTCCAGTCCGCAATATCAATGAAACGAATAAATCTCAACCGCGAATTAAAAATGGATCACCGCAGCACGGAACTCCGGAAGTGCGGAATACAGCAGAGCTAATATTATTCAACATTCTCTGGTTTCTCTAATAAGCTACATCACAGTAATTCCTACTCTGTAAACAATGTTTTTGTTCTCATATACGAACATTACTTATTGTAACGTTTATTTATTTCAAAGAAGTGTAAAAATAATCAAAATACAAATATTTATAGAACTATGTTTAATAAACGAATAATAAATTTTAAAAAGATAATAAAAATTAGTAGGACTGTGAATGAACAAATTTATACACTAATTTAAGAATAATAATTATTAATAAATATTACGAATATTTATTTAAACACTTAAAACTACGCAATATTTACTTCCATAATATACTTATATCACCAACTGACTTTCTTCAGTGACTCTCTGCACTTTCTGACCGGTACTTACTTCCATGAGCCGCCCGATGTGATCCTTATATACCTCCTGCCAATTAGTCTCTAGAACATTCCCGAACAATAGCGGCATCGTTCCTTTCCCACTTGATCTTTAACACAATCATCTGCCCAGACAGGTCAACAGTGATGACTCATCTGCGGTGAGTCTTGCTCGTTA
This sequence comes from Stenolophus ochropezus, assembly GCA_035578165.1. Classification (NCBI taxonomy): domain Eukaryota; kingdom Metazoa; phylum Arthropoda; class Insecta; order Coleoptera; family Carabidae; genus Stenolophus; species Stenolophus ochropezus. Next base: position 2,128,503 of record JAQOWZ010000014.1, read on the forward strand.
CAGTATTATCAAGTTTTACTTTTTCTATTTGGTAAACAATGGGGTATTCCAAGCCTACGGCTTTTAAAGAAATACTTATTGGATATCATTGTTTACCATATATAAGTAATATTAAAGTGAATATAATCATTATTTTTCTGATTTTTAATACCATAATATCAAAATGAAATTGTAATGCATTTGAATCGAGTACGTAAAATTCAGTATCAGCCCATATTGTGACGAAGTTGGCACTCGCTTCAGCCTATTGGCTCTTGTTCGAACGCGCCACGCCTCCGATTTTCGCGCTAGTTTGAACATGAAATTCCAACAAGAATCCGTGTTTCTTTCGACATTTGAGGTTAGCAGTCAGAATTTGTATAGAATTTCTTTGATTTTTATTGAAGAATATTTTGAAAAAAGAAGTAAGTCAAGAAAAAAGTAATAATATTATTTATATAAAAATTGTGGAGAAAACTTCAATTCACAATCTCATCGTAAAGTACTGTAATATAAAGGAAATGGTAGGTGAAGCCGCTACTGCAGATGATTTTCTCATATTCTGCCAAGAGAATATGATAGAGAGTGACTGTTTAAGTGTTACAAGAAAAACAGAAACACAATCTAAAACCTCTAAATGGTATGAAACGAGATATTGTCGTATCAAGGTTATACGAAGCCGCAAAATGCAAAACAAAAGATGGAGTATTAATAGAAAAACTGTTCGGGGCTAGTAAAATACCTCAAACAGATGCAATGGTTAGAGGATTAAGTTTGGAAGACGCCGTATTAGCAGAAATTAGAAAAAAAACGAAATATCACTGTAAAAAAGTCTGGAATGCTTCTACGCTGTGACTATCCAATATTTAGTGCGTCTCCTGACGCAGTATCTGATAAATATTGTATAGAAATTAAATGTCCATCAAAAGAAAAGACGGTATCAACGTATGTCAGCACCGAAGGGAAAATTGCAAATAAATTTTTAGCCCAAATTCAACTCCAGATGTTTATGGCGAAGAAAACACTTGGGCTTTTCTGTGTTGCTTCTCCAAATTTTGAAGAAGACAGAAAAGTAAAAATTATTGAAATTGAATTTGTCAGCAGTTGATGGAGCAGGCAACAACATTTTGGAATAGCGCAGTATTCCCCAAATTAATTTATAATGACAAATAAAATATTATGTATATTATTTATTTAATCCTTTCATAATAGATATTTTTTTTGTGAAAATAAAACATCAAATATAATTTATTAATGACTTACAAGGGTTCAGTTTTAACTAACACTAAAATTCTAATCGAAATATTACCAGAAATATTGGATACGTCATTTGTGGTTTTATTGTAAATAAAAACCCAAAATACAATATTCAAAATATTTTGTAAATAAATCTGTGGCTTAGGATCATTGAAAAAAATGTGACATTTTATTTAGAAAAAAGACGTTTCGATGCTTACCAGCATCATCAGCTCAAATGTAGCCTTACAAAAACGAAGCTGAAGATGAGGCTGGAAGCTTCGAAACGTCATTTTTGTAAATAAAAATGATTGAAAATAATTTCACATTTCTTTAATGACTAACCCACAGACTTATCTACAAAATATTCATTTTGAATCAGTACCATATACAATAATATTAAAAATAATAAACTAAACATACAAAAATTTAAAAAATAAATACCTACAGAAAAGAATGAAATTACAAGATCTTTCACGAAATATTGAAATACATGAAAAATCAAACACATAAATAAATTAACAAAACACCGTAACACAACTAGAGGCGTCAGCTTTTACAATTTATTATATTATTTAATTAATAAACCTTGTATATTTATAACAGCGCAGGCCACAATAACAATATAATCTAAATATTTCACCGTTTTAATGTTTACACAAGCATACGGTGCAAGCATTTCGAATTCTCGAAGTCTTCTTATGACCCTTTCTACATGTATGCGATTCGCTGCTTTCTAGCACCTCTTGTTTAGAACTTCTTGAACCTGCGCTAACTGATGGTGGTCTAATTAAAATGCAGTTTTTTGTCTTCAATATTTTCAGTTTTTCTTTTCTGTGCAGAAACTGTCATATGGCAAAATGCGGTGGTTGTTATTTTCAGTACTACATCCTTTTTCATGCGTAGTCTTTTACCAATTGTTTTGTAGTACGTCCAATTTTCTGCATCATTCGGTAACTGCAAATAATTATTTATTTGAAAACTGATGATGACACGCAATAAAATATAAACTAGGTATTTATTTACTAATTTACGTACATCAAAATGATCTTCGCAAGCATACAGATTTCCAGTTTTCGTGACAACTTCATTAGGAGCAACAGCTTGAAACCAATTTGCACGTGATTCTTCATTTTTTGGAACCGTCACAAATGTATATTTTTCTTCGATTGTTTGTTGAAGAATTAGAGCAACCCGGTACGAAACAGTATTTCATCATATAAATGCTTGCTAATAGTATTATCATAGCCATAGTAGCAATAAATACGTAAAATAATAAATCGTCCTCGTACATTTCTTAAAATAGAAAAATATTATTATTTCCAAACTTACTAAAAGCACTCATGTTTTACCTGGTTTATATACCCAATCACTATTTCTTCAAAATATTCGATTAAATATCCTTGAAAATGTTAAATATTTATTATGAAAGATGTGAATGAGCAGAATTCGACAAGTGTTTAAAGGTTATGTACTTGTTTACGCGTTCATGTACGAAACGACGTACTCCGTGCGTTTGTCATATATCCATCTCACTCAGACCTACGAACGTATGTTCTCAGTGCCCGTGACGTCACACGCACGGCCGATTTTCTAGGGTGTAATTTATTGAAACTTTAAAAATTATTTTCTGGCGTATTTGAAACCTTTCGGCGAAAAGAAAAAATACGGGTCTAATATTTTTATGCTTAGAATAACATATTAAAAAATGGAAAAAACTTGGAATACCCCATTGTACACTTGAGATTTGAATCAATTAAATATATTCACATTTTTACAAGAATACAGCAGTAAATTATAAATATTGTATTATTTTTAATTATTCAAGAATTAAATTTTATGGAATCAAAAATATCAAATGCTTTGAACATTTTTTTAAAATTTATTTATAATTCATAAATTTACGAAATCATTTAAATAACTGTAATATATATTTTAATTTATTGTAATTTCATATTTTTACTTATTCAAAAACATATTCGTTTTCAACATTATTTTTTATATTAAAAAACAACTAAATACAGAAACATATTCTATAATATTTAAAATGTAGGTTTGGAACTTATTTTGCTATAATTTTATAGACTGGAATAAATAAACAAAAACAAACATTTGCCAATTAACAGTAATATTGACATGAGCCTGGTAATTTGTAACAAAATAACAGATTTTTATTGTATTTTTTTCAAAATAAAATTGTACCCTATATGATATTTATTTCGTTAAAATCAGAGAAAATATCTATGTAACACAGCAAAAAATTTGTACATTACCATTTAAAATTATACTTTATTGCAACAAACAGAGTGTATTTATTCAGTTATAAATATATTATTACAAAAAATAATACATTTTTATTTTTGATTGAGTGACGTTAGGTACATTTACCTTCATTTTCGTTTTATTTTAGTAAATAATAACTAATTACTGATTAATGATGACGATGAAAGAACTAATACAATTTTGCTTATAATAATTATATTGTGATTTTACTGATATTTTTTTACGAATAAATTTAAACCTGCTGACGGTAGTGTTTCTTTTTTCTTTTTCGTGTTATTGTCCCGATTCTGGCAGTATTATATAGAAAAACAATTCATATTGCTACATATTGTAACGACCGAGACTCACCGTAGATGAGTCATCACGGCTGACCTGCGCCTCTATTGTTTAGAAATTTTATAGAGCCCGGAGGCTCTGGAATGTTCGAGAGATTAGTGGCGGCAGGTATATAAGGGTCACCACGGGCGGTCAAGGAAGTCAGTACCGGTTAGTACATGTCAGCTACATGTAAAGTAGAAATAAATAAATGTAAAATGTTTAAATAAATGTTCTTAGTTCCTAGTTATATAAATATTCGTTTTTTAATTGTTTTTACACTTCACCTAAATAAATAACCGTTACAATATGTTATACAAAATATATTTTAAATTTGGTCCAAAATTTGTTGACTGTTTGGTTATTCATTATAACGGTATTTTGAAAGAAATGAAATATGTTTCTAGAAATAATGTTGATAGATTCGTATTCTAAAATTTGATGTTGAAACATTACAGGTCTCGTTTATGCAAGTGCTTAGCATTTACTTAAAAGGTGTACAGGTGTTTCTCCTTACAACTTGAGCAGGTGTTGGTATTTATAACACTCATTCAGCACAGGTGTTTATTGAACGTACATATTAGTCCTGAAATAATGAATAATTTCCTCTCTCTCAGTATCAAGATAAATAAATTTAGAACCTTCACTGTAAGTCACTAACCTCAGTTTTACATTTCAAAATTATAATCCAAATGAACGAGAAACAACAGATTATTATTTGTGAATACAAAGTTTTTGTGTTTTCAAATTAATTAGTATGAAGAAAAAAGTAACATATCTTAAAATTCGTTTCAATAATTAAAAATATTCAACATATGGCGATAACTTTCTTCTTCATTATAAATGTTAAGAAGAATTTTGTCATCTGATTTAAATTACCTACAATATTTCGCCTGGCAAATGAAACAAATTATTTTCACTTGAATGCAGAATTCAAATATTGGCATGAAATGAAAGAATCTTTTTAGATTTAACATGAATCCGTTATTTATTGATTTCTTTCGAGTTTTATATATAAATTGGAGGGCATGTAACCGGTTAATAAAAACCGGTAACCAATATTTTGAAGGAAAATTACGAACATTAACCGTAATTCTCAAAAAAAAACCGGTTTTAGCGAACATACCTTAATTTTTTTTAAATATTTTTTTATATCTATTTTCAACATCAGTACTGAAAATTGATATTGTTTAGACATATGACATTGTTAAATTAATCTACTGTTTAAAATATTTAATACCTAATTAATCGATAAGAAGTAATACAATTTAAAAGCAATATTAGTGGTAATTGGTAATTTTTATAAAAGGTTTTCATATTGAAAGTAGTTTATCTAGTAAATATATTGTAATTAACTTGTGATTCAAAATGGATCTACAATTTTAAAATTATTGTTGGAAATTGTAATGTCATGTTTTAAATTTGTATGAATTAATTATTATATATTGATGTCTTACAAATTTCATATGTAAATATTTAATAAATAATTAATCGATAGATTGTAATAAAATGTAAAAGCATTATTAGTTGCGGTTCATTTTTGTAAAAGCTTTCCATGTATGTATTTAATGAAATAACTTTCGTGTATCGTAACTTACTGTTGGGGTTCAAAATATGAAATTTTTGAATGATTTTGAAAGTAATTATTGTTGGAAATAGTAGCGTCTGCAACACAGAGTTGATCAATCATGGTGAACGATTAATGACACTGAGAGCAAATGCTGGGAAATATAATCAATCATAATTATTTAAAAATGAATAAATGGTCGATATTGATTGTACTCTGAACTTGCAGATTATAAGGTAAAAACAAAATGACTTTTTAATTTGTTTAGTGTTTATAAATGTAGTATTTGTTTTATGGAAAATGCGACAACCATTAGTTAGAAGTAAGTCGAGGTAACTATTCCACAATGATTTTTACTCACATACTCATATATAGCTCTAGTTGTATAAAGGGTGAAAATAGGTCACGAATCTAACAAAAAATTTTCCTAAAAATTTAATTATAAAATAGCACTAAACAAACCTGACCTAAATAATCTAATCTAACATAACCTAACCTAACATAACCTGAGTTAACCTAACATAACCTAACCTAACCTAATCTAATCAAACCTAGCCTAATCTAATCAAACCTAACCTAACCTGACGTAATCTAACCTCACCAAATCTAAACTAATCTAAACTAACCTAACGTAACCTAACCATCATTGGATAGATAGTTACATCTAATTTGTTAATATGTAAACATTTCAACTGTACAAAAATACCATTTGGTGCACTTTTGTCATACGTCGTCACTAATAATATTTGAGGGCACAAAATTAACATTAATGACACGACGGTAACTCAATAAACTGTAATTATAGCATAATTATATAAAGGAAATATTTGAGCCCAATATTCATAAAGTGGTTGATTTCTACTGACATACATGTAGTTCTAGTTGCATACAGGGTGTTAAAAATGGGTCACAAATCTTGGAAAACAAAAGCTGTACATTTCAAAAGAACAAGAATTCAAAACAACTAACCAACGGGAAATATACGACAGAAACATAAACTTCTACTTCTGCCAGTTAGTCAAATTCCTGAAACTACAAATAGAGAACGAACTAAACTAGGAAAACCACATCATCGAGCTCAAAGCATAACGCCTAGACAAGAATAAACAAAAAGTTTTCACAAAACTATAACTGCTGGCTAGAAAAATTTACTCTACTAATGAACTTCAATCAGATTTAAACTGCGACACGCATGTTTGTATACATTATTTGTGACCTTTAATGCAACGAACTGGTACGTACTATTATACAGTGGAATCGAAAGTTGGGCACATGGTTTTATTCAAAAGTTATTACAGATAAAAAAATATACTTAATAACAAAGTTAAAGAAGACCAAGAAAACAATTTAAATATAGAATAATTTTTTTTTAAACCAGTTGTTCGCAAGTCAAAGCACTAAGTTATATTTTTTCAAATGGAATTATACATATTCTTTAAGCTTATTCGATAGCGTATTTTTTTCTGAATTCAACCAAGTATTAATTTTATATCCTTACATGATAAAAATATTGAAAAAACTGGTATAAAAATTTAAAATTAAATTAGTACATCAAATAGCATACACCCTTACTTTTTACAATTTTTAATAGCCTGTATGTTGTGTAAATAATTACAACAAAATTAAAGAAAATCTGCGATCAAATTAAAGGCACAGAATAGTTACATACAGAAGCGATACTCCGTGTCGGTACCTTTTATGCTACCCTATTCAGTTCTATGACCTTGGAGCATTGTGTAGACCTTTAAATTTGTTGACTTTCCCTATCTCTCCCTAAGATGTGACGAAACTTTCCTATTTTAAAAAATGAGCCTTTTAAATTTGTTGCCTTTCCCCATCTCTCTCTAATTTTCTTTTCTCTGTCTTACTGTCGCTTCTGTATAAACCTATTCTGTGCTAAAGACTTAAACATGTTAGTTCGAAATGTGTGAGACAGCTCCATGAAAGATCATTTATAATCTATTTATGAGTATTAGATATGTATGGTAATGAAATGAAGTAATTAAAATGGCCAAGTATAATACATTCAGTGGTACGTCAGGTCAAGAAGCTTGGAGTTAAATTGCGTTATATGTGAGAACATGTTTCATCCGTCATGCGTGGAGATGACCGCTATACAATTGGAATATTTGAAGTTGTGTGCAATTTTACGCTGCTGCGAATCGTGTTGAAAACTAGCCGAAGTTTCGCTGTGCACCAGTGCTCTCCAAACTTTTTTGGCTATGCACCTCTGAAGTGGCCATAAATATAATGGTGCACCCCCATGCATAAAATGATTTACATATTTCTCTCAATCCAAGGGCACCAAAACCAGAGGCATTTTAATCCTTATTATAGCTGAATTTTGCGAACCATATTGTGTGCTTAAATCATAAAAATGATCGCATATATATATATATATATATATATATATATATATATATATTCTAATTCTTGTCCTAATACAATAAAAGAAAATTCACCCTCCATAAAAACCAGTCACCGTAATGTTTGCTACTTCAGAAAAAGGTGCTCACTAATTGTAAAGTGTTCTAATTCTAGCCCTAATTTAATTAGAGTAAAATTACTCTCCATAAAAACCAATCACCGTAATGTGTACTACCTGAGAAAAGGGTGCTCACTCACTGTAAATTACTCTAATTCTTGCCCTAATGTAATTAGAGCAAAATCACCTTCCATAAAAAACATTCACCATAATGTTTACTACCCGAAAAAAGGGTGCTCACTCACTGTAAAATATTCTAATTCTTGTCCTAATGTAATTAGAGCAAAATCACCCTCTATAAAAACCAGTCACTGTAATGTTTACTACCTGAGAGAAAGGTGCTCATTCGCTGTAATTACTCTAATTCATGCCCTAATGTAATAACACCAAAATCACCCTCCATAAAAACCAGTCACTGTAATATTTACTACCTGAGAGAAGGGTGCTCACTCACTATAAATAACTCTAATTCTTGCCCTGATGTAATTAGAGCAAAATCATCTACCATAAGAATCAGTCACCGTAATGTTTACTACTTGAGAAAAGGGTGCTCACTCACTGTAAATTACTCTAATTATTTGCCTAATTAGGTCAAAATCACCCTGCGTAAAACCAGCCACTAAGTATTTAAATTATGTATTAGTTTGTTTTTCGTTCTTTGAGATTTAAATAAAATTTTGTTTGTTATTAATATTTTAAAGAAAAATTTTAAAAATATTTGTTTAATTGTACGTCAGCAGACAATGAGATATGAGAATATGGCTTTCAGTTTTTAGTAGACATTTAACAAACCGAGGGATGACGATGAATCTTTGTCTCTCCTTGGGCGTTGCTGAGGACAAAAAAAATGTTAGTCCAGACGTCTAGAACATAGCCGAAAGCAACCAGAATAGACTTTGATTGCAGACCGATGTTCAGGTCGACTTGTCTGCCTCATATTATGTTGAAGTGATAGCTAGCCGCGGTGAAACTATTTAGTTTTTGTTTAGATTAATTTAATGTTTAGTGTAAATAAAGTTTAAGAAATGTCATCGTTCATTGTGGCGAGAAAACAGATCGTTTGTAACACCCCAATTACACCCGACGTTAACAGCGAATTTTAAAGGAATGTTACAAATTCCTTAAATACGCACTTGCTAGATTTGAAAATTATTAACGATTTTGCTTTCCTGGAGGCGAACAAGATAAAATTCACTTAGATTTTATTTATTTAGTATTGTTAATTACAGTTATTAACATTTTTTTCAGTTAATTAAATTTTTGTTTTTCTATCGTTTGTTTTTTTTACGTTATCTTTATTTTCACATGAATTTTCAAGATTGTTTTAATAATGTTTATATAAAAATAAAATTTTTCTTAAACATAAACTTTGAACGCGCACATTTGAAATAAATTATAAACTCTCTAAGTCTTACAGTTTTAATAACATAAGACCTCTTATGAAAATAGCCAAAAGATCATCTCACATAAATATGGAAAGTGAAAAATAACAAACTTATAACAAACATTTAACAAATCAGCTAAATTCCATTGGTTGATAACAGATGATGAAATAATTACATTACATATTATACTACTAAGAAACATTTTGTTGTCCTTTAAAAATAATACATAACTCATTGGAACGTTTGACAACAATGTGTAATTAATTCAATCACACGTACTAATTTTGACGTTAGTTATGCTATAATGCTACTGACGAATACCTTCAATCTGATCGTTATTTCGCACATGATATGTCTTGTACTATGCACATGCATATTGGAATATTGGATATTGAGAGCGGTATGTGAATTCGGATTTACAGAAACCGAATCTTCAAAATTGTTTCCTAACTATTTAAATATAAAATAATACTTCTTCAGGTTAATATCAAAACATTACTGAAAATATTCATGGTATACAAAAAGAAATTATCGATATTAATTTATCTAAATTACACCTTTAAATAGTATTTAAAAAAACATAAAATATACAGATCATTAGAAAATGTAAAAAATGTAAACCAAGAATGATTTATACAACAAACACAGTTTTGCAAATATTGCAAATAATGTTTGAAGGGTACAAAATTAACATTAATGACACGACGCTAACTCAATAAACTGTAATTATAGCATAATTATATAAAGGAAATATTTGAGCCCAAAATACATAAAGCGGTTCGATTAGCAGTGTTTGGCTTATTTAATACATATAATTACATTAAGAAATTTATAACATTATGTAAGTTTAATAAACTTTTTTTAATTACAGTTGTAAAAAAATATAGTATGTAAATTGACTGCAAATTATGTCCACAAAAATGTAGAGAAATATAGCTATTATAGCTACCTTTTTTTAAAGACATACTTCTAGGGATTTTAGAAAGTACTAAGCTCAAACAGTTGTCCTAGAACAAATGCTAAAGATCTCTTGTTTGAAGACATGCATACCTAAAACTGTCATTCCGAATTTAGTTTTTATACCAGTATGCTAGAATGCTACAATTTCACGCTGAAAAATAGAATCATGAATTAAAAGGGATGCGTATTCTTTCGTGTAGTTATTTGTTTCAGTTGATTCTTCTATCAATTAACGATAATGTATTTGTAGTCGGTTCTTGGTGGAACATATTTGAATAATTATGAACGAAGGAAAAAATCAAAGAAATACTTGGTTTTCCACAACTTTGTGGAAAACCAAGTATTTCTTTGATTTTTTCCTTCGTTCATAATGATTCTTCTATCATTCTTTCTAGTTACTAGAAATTTACATAAACCATATTGGAAGGTTATTGCTCCGTTCTAATTTTTTTTATTAATTCTTCTAACATTTTGATTTAGGTCTGTTTGTCACTATTTGACCGACCCGGCGTTAGATTTTGTATCCATCCGTGGTAGAAACCACTTTTTATTTGTGCAGGAAGATAAAATTCTCGTGGTGTGAGATTGAGAAAAGCCATGATGGCTATTGATGAAATTGCTCTACGTCTAATTGCCTCGTTTGCGTCCCTGAGGGAATGGTAACACTTCAATTACTACTGTGCTTGGATGGGAATTGAAGTGATGCCTATGGGTATGGAAAATCCACTAGTGCCGCAGGTACTGCAAGTAACTCACAGTAACCTCAACGCAGAGTAGAATTCATAGTACCGTCGGCTATCCTACGGATAGGATTCAAACCTACATGCTAGAACGTCATACAGAAAGGATCATTCTCGATGATGGATCAACTACTAATTAGGCTATATGCCAGAAGCACAATGTTCATATTTTTAAACATTTCATAAGCGTACAGAAAAAAAAGTAGCAAAAGCGCACCAGTAAAATTTAGGAATTTAGTGTGTGTGCGTCCGATTAGATAAAAAAACTCGTAAATTCGTTCGGCTCGCGGATAGCACCTTTTAAATAGATACTCGCAGAGGTATGCCTCCAAGTCTTCCTCTTTCATCCCAAATCTAACCTAACTTAACTTAATCTAATCTCAGGTAACCTACCTTAACCTGACCTAACCTAACCTAACCTGACCTAACTTCACCTAACCTAACCTGATCTAACTTAAACTATCCTAACCTGACAGAACCTAATTTAATCTAACCTAACCTAATTTAACCAGACCTAACTTAACTCAACGTATTCTGACTTAACCTTACCTAACCTGACCTAACCTAACCTTACTTAACCTAACCTAACCTGACCTAACTTAACCTATCCTGACCTAACCTAGCCTGATCTGTAATCACGATACATAAAATTATTACATATAACTGCTTCTTTGCCTCTATTTGTAACCGTTCTTATAATTTTCAACATTTTGTATCAAGGAGAAAAAAACTGCTGGTAAACATAAAGTAAATACATTTCGTACAAATTTTAAACATGAATTTACAAATCTAGACCTGTTTATTCTGACTTCTACTCAATATGAATATTATTGAATAAATAGATACATCAAATTAATTAATATATGACCAATTCAATTAAATATTCTGATGCGGTTTTGTAATGTTCATAATAATATAACTCTAGCAGGTTATATAAGTGTAAACAAATTTGGACTATTTCGATGACAGTTTAATAATCATTATCTGCTCGAACATTCACCTTATTCTAATGCCCGTGAGTCAACGATCTTTGTCATGGATATGGGTAAATATTTGACTTAGATGAAATGATCTTTTCATGCCAATAAATTAAAATCGAAAACTCACTCAAATACAAAAAGGAATTGTCGTTTTGTTAAGAATTCAATCATAATGCAAAGAAATATATCTATAATCTGTGGTGGTATGCAATTTCAAAAGAAATACTTATGATTAGGATCTACGTTTTAATGTATTGAGTTTATGGGTCTCGTAGACATGATATAATGTGTTGCTTCGTTATTGGGGTTTAGGTCGTGTATTTTGTTTAAGACTTTGTTCATAATTTCATTTCGTATGCATATACTATATGCTTATGGTTTAAATTTAGTTAATCTTTGTAAACTTTTTTATTGGACGTATGTGTAGTTTGGATACAAAACAATGAAAAAGGTATTTTTCATCTCAAGAATATTATAATTAATATTATATAACATTAAGAAATATTTAGTTGTATAGTATTAGGTAGTAGTATATACATATATCGTTCTGCTTATTTATAAGCTTTTTAGAAATATGTAATTTATACAGCAGTTTCTTTGTTAAAAGTTAATATTAACTTTTAAAGTTCCTTGCGAAAATATAACTATAATTTATATTTATGACATATATACTACCAAAAAAATATAAGCTAGAAGTTGACGTGTATGATGTTGCGTAAGTTTTATTGATTTTGAAATGCGTGATGAATTTACATTTGTTTGAATAATAGTAGGTAGTTGGCAGATAACTGCGTAATCTTTCTTGGCGATTTTGTCGCTGTGAACTATCTGCATACGGGTTTGGACATGTAAGAACTAGATGAAGAAGAAAGATGTACGGCAGTTGGGCGTTCGTCGTGTCCTTTGTTCTGCACAGCTGTGCAGGACGTGATCCTGTACTCTTCTATCACTGACACGGTAATACAAACTTAGGCAGACGCTAGAGTCACACCAAATATGCGGTTCGTTCCGAATCGTGTTATTTACACATGTTAATAGCAGGTATGGGATCTAGGAGTGGATAGTGTAAACGGTTGTGTTTCTGGCAACCCGACTTTGGAAACGGCCACGTCAATTATTAACTAACAATTTCTACACTAAAATGGCCCCCATAGTGCTATGAGTCCCGGGAAGGTGACGTCTGATAAATGTCCTCTACGGTGCTAATATGTCATCATTACCCAAATCTCTGATTAAAGCAGATAGGCCTACCCAACAATGGGTAACTATGTTGTCAACTAATTTTACAGACATTCTAACAATTAATATCAGAGTACAATAATAATTTTTTCGCGCCACCAGAAATAGCCCTTAATAAGTTTAAATCAAACCGCACTCAGAGTGTAAAGTACCACAAGGATCTATTCTGGGTCCCCTTTTTTATAATTTATGTTAACGATTTTCCAAATTGTAAGAAACTTTTAGAGAGCGTACTTTTCGCTCACGATACCTCGATTATTTCAATGAATACGAGTAGTCTTCATAAGGCAGAATCTTGATTTTCTGCAAATAGTTTTTTAATTAATAAAGAAAAAACTCAGAGTTTATAATTTTCTGTTAAACCTGAACTTAATATGAATAGGTCAGTTACTATTTTTGGCATGCATATTAATGATATACTCTTATTAAGAAATATCAAATCTGTCGTTACTGTAGATACTTTGAAGGTTGTTTATTTTTCTTTGTTCCACTCCCTAATATCCACATAGGTGGCAAAATTTAGGGGCGGCAAAATTTGTTTTTTATAAAGGTACTTAAACCAGGGTTGGCCGATTTAAATCATGATTTTTTTTAATAAAAATCATTGATCATTATCAAAGGTACGAAACAATTCATAATAACTAAAATATATTCTGTATATAATAATAAAATTAAATGGTATTTTATCTTTTAATTCTCATATAACAGAAGGAAAATATAAGAATTTAAATATGTAACTAAAAATAAAAATTCTTTGTTACTCTTCCTAGTTTTATTCAGATAGAAATATCAAATCTGTCGTTACTGTAGATACTTTGAAGGTTGTTTATTTTTCTTTATTCCACTCCATAATATCTTAGGCCACATAGGTGGCAAAATTTAGGGGCGGCAAAATTTGTTTTTTTATAAAGGAACTTAAACCAGAGTTGGCCGATTTAAATCATGATTTTTTTAATAAAAATCATTGATCATTATCAAAGATACGAAACAATTCATAATAACTAAAATATATTCTGTATATAATAATATCTTAAAATTAAATGGTATTTTATTTTTTAATTCTCATATAACAGAAGGAAAATATAAGAATTTAAATATGTAACTAAAAATAAAAATTCTTTGTTACTCTTCCTAGTTTTATTCAGATGAATCGTTTTGTTTTTATTGCAGATTTCGTTTTCGTTTATGAAATAAGATATTTATATTGTTTTATATAAGCTTTAGGCTAATAATGCTAGAATGAAATTTTTCATGTGCTTTATGTTACCCAATGGAATGATGGGTCACTGTTATGTTATTATTATTTATTTATTATCGTTTTAAGTATTAGTGAATATAACATAATATAAGAAATAAATGAAAGAGCAAAATGGGAGAAACCCCGTAGGATACAATATAAGATTTATGGGCGGTATTTGAGTTGTGCCTTGATTAAGTTAACTTAAACACAGTTCTCGATTTTCCTGTTATACCAAATGAACCGTAAACATATCGAACCACGGTATATGAATACACTGTTACGCCGGATACAGTACGCGCCGAAGGCTGAAATATGAATTTACCCTCTCAAACTAAATATTGTAGGATCGTTATGAGCTTGGCGATTCAGCTTCTTGCTTGCTTCTTGGAGTTCACTAGCTTCATACCGGACATCTCGCTTCAACTTTCACAAACATAAAAACAACATGGAAAATCCATTTACATCCTACCGTAATTATTATACTCTTTCTTACTTATACCAATTACCAAACTTTTTAAACAGAGGGTTGTATTTTACAAACTATAGATATCTTATTTGTTCTTTATATTATTTTATATATAATTAACGTTTAAAAGTACAATGCTTAACCACATTGTTGTCCTTCTCATTATGTTGATGATTATTGAAACAGACATTGGTGTAATGTACTAAGGAAATAGGTATACTTAGAAATTTAATAAAAGAAGATCTTTTTGGAGTTGCAGTCATTTAATAAAATCCACTAATACACCAACGTTTCGACTGTAGATCAGTCTTCATCAGGGTGCTAATAACATACAAAAATACAATCAAATATTCAGACATACATTCAAATCAGGTAAAAGACTTACATAAACGGTATTAAAATAGGGTCAACTAAATTATGTAAATTATTTTACAGAAATCTTTCGTCAAACATAAAAATAATTTACATGATTTACTTGATGGTGGTGGCCTGTTTAAAATGAACACTATATAATTCTTTAATGGCTCAGTATAATGTTAAGTATAATGATTTTTATTGTAGATTTATCATTAGAAAACAATTATCCTAGATGCTTTCCTGTTCTGACACATGGTTAAAGATTGGGTACGGTTCTCATCAAATGTGCCATCGCTGTTCGTAACTTTTATGCAAATTAATTTAAAAAAAAATGGTAGAAAATTGAAATTTTTCAAGTGTTCTATGAAATTCTAATTTCAATAGAGGTGTAAAAATGTTTTTGTGTAAAATGAGCACCAACCACGTTAAATGTATGAATGTTAACCTGGGAATGATGCAGTGCGAATGCAGTTAAAAACAAATAGAGTAGAGAATGATCACCATATTACAATGAAAATTGAATTGTTCATTTCCAATGAAAAGAAGATTATTTACATGCATGGTGGTTGAGGCAGCCGACAACCGAAAACCGACAAACGTTATGCCGAATAACGAATAACGAATAACGAATATGGAAAATGGAAGTCAGCGTGATTTTGCATTTTGGCGATTTTGCTAACACGTCACTGCAAATGGACGCACGCGTGAGGATCGCGCATGATTGTGGATGTTCGATGTTTGAAAATAGGAACAACGAATGGAGAATGGCGAACGGAGCACGGACTGTGGTAGCGTGAATTTTTCACACTCGTTGTTTCTCGCACATTTCCCCCGAATGTTCAGCCAAAACTCTTCTATATTCAGTGCTGAAAATTGAAATCGGCGTGAAAAGCGGCTGACGTGCTCTGTGTTATAATTAATTATTTTACTCTTGAAACTTTTCATGGAATTTTAAATGGTTCGTGTTAATCGTAAAGAATTAGGCTGTAATTTCTACTGACACGAAATACAGTGATTTGAGATTTATTTTTAATGATAATTTAATTGGTATTCAGTAAAATTACTTTGTTAATACATATATTTGTGAAAAGAAAGGCATTACTTGCAATTCTTCTGGAATGCTGTGTTGTAAATTCTGGTTTGAATGAACATCCGCGTGCATACTTAATTGAATTCTCTGATTTCCACAGCTGTAGTATGAAAGAATTATGATTGATCACCCAAATGGCAAGTCCAATTAGACTACAGTAAATGGAGAAACATATTCACAGTCTGCAAGTAAAAATAAATCTTTCCCTACGCTAGGGTTCGCTACATTTTATTGCTGCAACACATAACATTTCACATTTCAATGGTACATTACTTCTAATATCTTCGCAGTAAGAGATGATAACGTAATTGGGGATGAATATTTTCTTTTCTGTATTCCTATACATCATAATGTGTCACCAGTGTTTTGAAATTAGATGAGCGATCGCTTGTAGCTTGAAACAAAAGATTGAACGGCTGTCTGATTCAATATAAAGTGTAAGTAATCTGATTGCGGAACCGATATTCTATCTGCTGTATGTAGGGAAGAGATTATTTTACCTACATAGCTGTGAAGTTGTATAGTTTATGAGGTAATCGCTAATCGCTATTTTTCCCCGTGTTTGCTATTGGTGCAGAAGTGAGGTTAATCTGTAGTGTACGGCCGCTTCCGTAAATGAACGTTTAGTGGACTGGAATGAGTTCAGGATGGGTGCCAAACAAAAATACGTTGCCTCGCATTTGCTGTTAAATTACACCTTACTACTGCTACAATCAATCAGTTATAGGTTCTGGTTGTTCCTAGGAGCACTAATAGCTCACTGTTTGTTGTGGTCTATCCACTTACGACTAGGATACCCTATCTACTCTGCACCAAGTAATTTCATCATGTAATTCTATCTTACCAGCATTTCATGCAATACCTATTGTATGAAACCACTTATGACAATAGCCATAACTACACTGTAAACAATAATGGGATGACACTGTTGAGGTTCGAATCTCATGCAACTGCATATGACCTTAGTAGTTTATTAACGAAAAGTAAAAAATAACACACTAGTGCATAATATATTGTACGTAAGTGTGATAGCAGTACTAGTATAATTCATTCCTCAATTTTTATAGGACATTGTTGATGTTACTATAAAATATAATTCATTATTCAAATTATTTTCATTGTTCTTTCTTCTTATAATGAACAATGGGTTTTCCAACAGGACGATTTTTAAAGAAATTCACTTTGAAAATTAATTTTAGGGTTAAATAGAGTATAATGAAGTAAAACTTATTATAAAACATTAAATATTTATAATCAAATTTTAAATAAACTTGTCTCTTTATTGTTAGGAACTTCACCAGTTTCATGACAATTTTATTTGCATTTTTAAGTAGGGTTGTTAACCTACAGTCTCTACAAGAGATTTACAATTTATAGTGAGTTCTGAACCACTCGGACTCCAGATCTCACAGTTCGCTCAATTCAAATCGTAGCGGTCCAACCAATGAAGTTTGTTTTCTACGCAAATAAATGAAATTGACCGTTATTTAAAATGGAACGACATGATTATTTCACGGATAGTAGTTAGTTGTGTATATAATGTGGAGTGTATGATTGCAACTGCAAAATGAATGCATGGGTAGTATTGGAGATTCCGGCAGTCCTCATAGTTCATTGTCTCGTGCCATCTTTGTCTGGTTGTCGACGCCTTTAGGTCGTGCGAACGACAGCAGGACTGCCCTCGGAAAGCGCTGTGAGTTATGCGCACCGGAACTTCAACACGGAAATGAAAGAGGCAATGAGAGATAAATGAGATGTCCCGCATCGTTCACCTTGCTTCGTCCTTTGCACATATCACGTTCATGCTCCTTATACTTATAGTTTTTTTCATTAAAATACCTTCGTATGATCCTGACGTTTTCGTAGAATACTAGCAGCTTAAGTCACTTACAGAATAGTGAGCGTTATTCTAGCGAGAAACTTCATCATCTTCAACTGTCGCACAACATTCTAAACAGCTTCAAATACTTAAGGTACATATTCTCACTTAAGTCTTAAGTATAAGTATCATCTATGACAAAACTTTCTTGTATGGAACAGGACCTCATGTACCTAAAATACTTGCTCAGAACACCGGAGGTACAACATTCCTAAATGAAAAAGAGCTTTAACTACCGAAGGTACATATTCTCATTTAAGACTTAAGTAGACGAATCATCATTATCTGTGGCACAACATTTTTGTGGGGATTCAGGGCCTTATGTATCTAAGGTACTTGCTCAGAAAACCTGAGGTACAATATTCCTAAATGAAAAAGGACCTTAGCTACCTAATTGGTAGAAGAATCATCATCGTCTATGGTACAATATTCCTGTGTGAAACTGGGCATCATGTACCTAACATACTTGCCAGTTCGATTCTAACGAGCAACTTCATCATCACATGCAACTTTGACACAACGTTCTTAATTAAGAAAAAGCTTCAACTACCTAAGGTATATATTCTCACTTAAGACTTAAGTAGAAGAATTATTATTATCTATGGCACAACATTCTTGTGGGGAACATGGCCTTATGTTATCATATGTGCAACAACATTCTTGTGTGAAACAGGACCTGAAATACCGAAGTTACTTGATGAGTTTGATCCTAATAAGTAACTTCAACAGTGGCACAACATTTCTAAATGAAAAAGGCCTCAAGTTTAGTTCTTGTAAGATATATTTGAAAATGACGTATGCTAAGTTTACAACCTTTTATGAAGAGTTAAGTATATTAGTGGTCAGACATCATAAATTATTTCAAATCGCAAGTATCACTTGAAAAGAAAGAAATGGGCCATATTAAACAAATTTATACTGAATTTACTTTATATAAATTTTGATAACTGAAAAAAATATATAATAAGAAATAAAACACAATAAATACAAAATTTCAGTTTATTAACAGCGAAAAATAAAATAAATAACATACTACACTACTTAAACATTGTAAGAAATATTAAATATAAAGGCGGAAGTTTAATTATAGTACCGGTAATAAATAACCTAAAAAAATTGCAGCAGTCAAGTGGTTAAATTCACAATAAGTAAGATATATTTAGCAGGCAGCAGACTGACAGCATGTACGATTTAAATTCAAGTTAAACTGTCACAGAAACAGTTGAAATATCTGTCACATGCATAATCCTTATCCACTTAAATGTTGTTGTTGGCTTGCATATTCATTATAGTACAGCACAATTTATTATGGAGCGTAATATTTTAATGAAATAATAATTTAAATCTTATAGCCCCTCGCCTTTATAATATTATATACAGGTGTTAAAAATGGCACAACATTTCAACAACAATACGTTATTTTAAAATTAATTATTCAGAGAAATATGTTTATATAAACATGAATAGTATATTCGGTCTGTAATTAAACATTTAAATAAGTAGAACAGGAAAATATAATACAATGAAACATTGTAATTACTTCAATATGTAATGACATTACAAGGATTTTATACTTGAGACACAATGTCTGAACTAATTGCAAAAATGATTAATGACACGTTTTAATTTTTATAATAGTTGATATCCCACTTAATCAAGACATATAACATAATTAACAGACCATTTGACATAATATACTTGACCCTTGTTCACTACATTTAATAACAAATATTAAATTTAGGCAAAAAATAT
This sequence comes from Stenolophus ochropezus, assembly GCA_035578165.1. Lineage (NCBI taxonomy): Eukaryota > Metazoa > Arthropoda > Insecta > Coleoptera > Carabidae > Stenolophus > Stenolophus ochropezus. The sequence continues at coordinate 2,148,456 of JAQOWZ010000014.1, forward strand.
ATAAAGAGAAAAAATGAATCCTATTAATAATTAAAATTTTAATTAAAATAAATTAGATGTGTACTTCACATTTACAGAATTCTCGATTATAAATAAATCACATCTTTAAAATTCTGTTATGTAGACGAGTAAACAGTTTCGATATAGCCAGACTATTTATACGATAAACAATGGCTGAACTCTATTAATAATTAAATCGTGACAGCAAAGTGACAGGTAATTTGTTTCAGCTACTAATTCGTTTATAATTTATGTAGATTTTAATATCACTGAAGATATAGAAATGTCATCAAGTATAGCCACACAATTCAGAATAAGTTACAACAAAATCAAAACAGTGAAAAAAATGTATAAAAATACATGTAGCAGACAATATGTTTGATATTTTTAAAATGAATTCCCAGTTCAATTTTGTCTTAAAAGTTCAAAACTAAATTTAAACGCATAAAATATTTCGCTGACTTGACCTAAGAGAAATTATTTAAATGATATCGAATTATAGCTGTTCTCTAAGAAATTGAAAGTTTCACGTATAAAACACATTACCAATTTATCTTCTAGTCTTGTCTTTAATATTATTATTAAAATGTACTTTGTTAATCAATATAAAAATGTTTGAGTTCTTATTAGAAAATTAAAAATAAGAAATATGATTTCGGAAGTTATTGTAAATATAAGCGGATATTAAAATTTTCAAATTAATATTTAAATCATTTATATCTCTAGTGAATACTTATTTCTACAATAATTCTTGAACTTATACTGTTTACTGTCTGAAAATAAAGGGCAATATAAATTTTAAATTTGCATGCACGAAGGTGATACCTGCAATAGTGTATCATCCTCAGGATAGCCGAAGTACTTTCTTGGTAGTTGAATAGTTTATCTCTCTCACCCGTACTGCTAGCGTAAGCTACTGGTAGATCGTTGCCAATGTCGCCTGTGATAAGACTGCACCTATTGCTACGTGACTAGCGTCTCATGTAAGATTGAAACCCTTGTTGTTGCTCAAATCTGAATACTGGAACAATGCTTCATTTGTCAAATTCAAAACATTGTCTTCCTTCATTAACGTCAGTAAAAGTATTTTCTTCAAATATACTCAGTTTATTTGTAATTTACGTGACATGTTTTAGGAATTGGAGCACTTTGCACAACAGCTGTAAGTGCTCAAGAGGTTATTTTTCAAGATAATTTGTCTTAGATAAGTCAAGTCCTTCTTCTCTTATCTGAACTTTAAAATTTAAATTTTGTAATCGATCGGAAACTAATTTTAAATTGTAAATATGTTCTTGTAGATTAGGGATAAATACAATACAATAATGTCGTCGACGCAAATGAGCCATTTATCGTTAATTAGTCTTTTCCGAATATTGTCCAAACGCCCTGAATTATTAAAGACTTGTTTTTCAATCCGGCATTTTATATGACTTTTATATCACAATAGAAAAAGTGTACTAACCTTCACAATATGTCAAATGATTTTCTATGATCTATTTAGCTTTAAATTCATTTCTAACGTAAATTAACACAAAATATTTAATTTATATATATATATATATATATATATATATATATATATATATATATATATATATATATATATATATATATATAAGGCACAAAAACACGGGCATCAATTTTTATCAAAATACCGCTGTGTCCAATTGGTTGGAAGAATTTCTGAGACATCTGAATGTATCATACAGGGAAATTGGGAGAGAAATAAGAGAAGAAAAGGTTTTATTAGACGATTTGGAGACAGAAAAAGAGTGGATAAAAGATGTAATTAAGAATAGGAATGTTAATGTATGATGTATGTATTATAATTATAATCCAAATGTATCACAAATGTAGATTAGGAAAAATAAAAAAATAATAACGTAAGCTATAAGTTCCTTGTAGAGGCCGTATAAATTTCAAAAAACATTTGAAGTCATGTTCTATCTAGGAATGGTGTGCCACAGATAAAAGGAACAAATAATACTCCAAATTACCTTTTCACAAAATTAAATGATATTAAAATTGTTCTTCAATATTACGAGGTAAAATATGTAGGTCCGTTACTACTACAATTTTTGTATAATGATCTTAAAAATATGTACATTGACCGTATTGTCTGACAACATAATGGGATTGATTAGGACAGGGTCTAGGACGATATTGTAAGGATGAATTTCCCCTGGAGATAGTCCTAGCACCAGCTTTAAGAAGGTTTGGGTAATAAAGGACCTTGTGCAGGTCCTGGTACATTTTGTGGGAGTATTGATTGTTGTATCAACACCCCGACAAAATGTTGTATACGGGCAGTGGTAGCTCAGCATGCGTCTACTTTAAATTCAGCGAAGTGTGTTCTGAGGTTCAATCCCTTCACTTGACAAATACAAACAAAAACACTTCGAGTAGATATAGATGCAGTTGACAATGTGCATCACCAACTATATTATCAACATTGAAGAACACAAAAAATCCTTATTCTCGAAATACTAATACTTATTAAATGTAAAATATGTAAATACAATTTAAACATAAAATCCATCTTGCGTTCTTTTGCATGAATGAAATGTTCGATTACTTCATTGTTGTTTAAGAAAGTTTTCATCATAGTTTTTTCGTTTGACATCGCTAGCGCAAACCGTCCATCTCAAATCATTGTGTTGTAAAAATGTTTTAATTTTTTAAGTAGAACAAGAGTGTTCACATTCTACATTAGTCATTGACACATTTAGAAAATGGTGTTGTTAAATAATTACTATTTCGTATTTGTAATAATAATAAAGTACCATCTACATTTGCAAAATCATCATCAGAAGCAATTTTCACCAAACTTTCAGCGGTGTATTGAAGGGTGCATTACATGATATTAAATATATACTAATGAAAACCCCCAAACTAACCGTGTTGTATTGAGGGATGAATTATATGATATTAAATAAAAAATAATTGATATTAACTTAAAATTGACACGCACAAATACTGGCTTATTTTTTCTCATAATTATTCAATTATTAGTAGGGCTGCGCCCCTGTGCCCCATAGTACAAGCCGCCACTAATTATAAGTACTTATTATTTGAAGATTCGGCATTTGTAATTTCGGCTGGAATTTAGATCATTCATCTCTATAAAACAAATAAATCACCAACTCTAATCAATCAAGTTAGGGTCCATTCTCTTGGGTAGAATGGCTGTGGTTTCGACAACCCGAGTTTGAATCCGACCGATGTCAATTATTCACCAACAATTTTCCACACGAAATTGCCCTGTGGTGCTCTCTCTACATTAGCTATGAAAAGCCGAGAGGTGACGTTTGGTAAATTACTTCTATAGTAAAAATGTCATCATACCAAAACTCGCGACAAAGCAGATTGGCGCACTCAGGAATTTTTACGACACAATTTGCTGGCAGATTCGAATTGAGTTGCTCGCGTCTCATTACAACTTGAAACTTAAAACCGTGATTTTCGTACTTTTATGCTAGTCTTATAAATATTTCTTCTTACAACGAAAGCGTTTCCTTCAAGGAATAGGGTTACTTGTATACATTTCGTCATTACTTACCAACGTTCACCAAACTTGTATTCACTAATTTATTACTCGATTACTAATTGGGTTTATTAGGAAGTAAAAAAATATATGCATTCTTATATTGGTTTATAATGGGGTATGGAATCGAATTCCAATTCATAACTCATAAAATATAATAAATAACCACTAAAGCTTCTCATTATCACAATAATAACTAAACATGATCAACTTGTCGATGTATTACTTCACCTCTGATTTTAATGAAATTTGGCAAAAAGTTCCAACTAAGCATGACAAATATGGGAGAAATAAAAAAAAATGGCAGTCAAATTTTTTATTATTTTGCCCTTCCCTAAATTTTTAATAATTGTTTTCCCCTAAAGAAGAAATAATAAATCGACTTAAAAATACAGATATTTTATTTTTTGGTATAGTATCATTTATATAACATACCACATTATACTTAGTACTAAGCATTTTAAAGTATAATTCTAAAGTAAAAATATATAAAAGTTGTGTGATTTTAATTTAGATAAAATGATAGATAAATCCAAATCTTAAGAAATTTTAGAAGAGAAAAAATTATTATGGACATGATTACTGAAATAATTCAATAAAGAAGGTAATAAAAAATTTCCCTTGCAATATTTTACAAATTTTTCTTTAATCTTCTTACCCTTCACTTTTAATTAGTACATAACTTATATTGAGTATAATAGGGAGAGATATTGAGTAATGAGATGGTTCCTTAAAGTCTTACAAAAACAAAATTGTATTTGAAGATAAATATAGTTTAGTAAAACTTCTACATCGTGCTTCAATTCTTTTTAACTTTATCATTTGTTTCCAGGTACGTCACATCCAACCAGACATCACGTCTTCACCACGGCATGTAATAAGTAAGTGAATTCACAAACCTGGTTTTCGTGACCAAATTTTTATATTAATATGTGGAAAAAATTTGCTACATTTGCATTTTATTAGTTGCTCAAAATTCTTACTAAAACTATTACAATATATTCGTTTTAATAGCCATGTTTTAGATAATCAAAGGTACAAAATAACGCAACTGTTTTTCAAAATTACTATTGACTCGCTGAAATAAAAAAATATATCCACCATTAAAAGAATAATATTATAACGGGGCGCTTTAGAATTTTGGAGACATTACAAAATTTAATTTAATATACAGTGAGAATATTTATAAGATTATTGTATGGAAGGAAAATATTATTTGGTTATTTTAATTAAATTACAAACAACTGAAAAAAAGATTGAGTTCGTATAATGAAATGGAAAATAATTTTGGTTTTTTGAATAACTTAAAGAAAATTCATGATGATTTGATTTTATATGTTCAAAAAACTTACTATCGTGTCCTGACGAATGTGAAATATTAGAGTCCGGAATATAAGGGAACTTTGAAGTTTTATTACAGACAAAAAAAAATACAATGTTTCCTAACGTAGAAAAAGCTTGTAGAATTTTTAACATTGCAAAGTACAAACGCAAGTGGAGAGATGTCATTTTCAACATTAAAAAGAACGAAGAAATATTTATGCAATTCTATTATAAAAAAATAGTTAGGAAGGATTTAAAAATTTGGCAGTTCTATTTATAAACAATAATATAAGCAACACTAGATTTCGGTAATATAATTTCCGAGTTCGCAAGAAAAAATTGACGAAAAGATAATTTAATATAAAGATTATGATTTTTTAATTTATTTAATATTTTTTTTTTTATTGTCATTTCTTATTTTAGTGATCGGACATAATATATTTTTTGCCTAGGGGCGCATTTAAATTTAAACCAGTACTGAATATTTTACCTTGTAACTCTCAGTTAAAATGCAAGTGTTGAACTGTACCAGAGAAATATCTAAGAATTTAGGGTAATTAATAAAAAATATGGTAAACATTGTTACAAAATATATTTCTTTAACCACCTTGTTAAAGTCGACGATATATTTACGTAAATTTTATGACTTCTCTAGAATTAAAATTAGTTTCTGCTTGAGACTTGAGCTGGAGCCTTTTTAAGGACGGCGATGTAATGTTCGCACCCGGGCGCCGGGCGTCGGGTTGGCTTGCGGCGTCGGCGTCGGCGTCGGCGTCGTTGCCCGGGCAAGGCCCGTTGAATTTCGGCGAGGTATGGTGAAAGCAAGAGTGAGTTAAAATTAATGTTTGAATTTTATTTGTAAGAGCGCCAGTTTGAGATCAAAAAAGAACGAAGCAATATACACGAAATACATTCCAAGATAATATATTAAACTATATTCAAAATATATGCATGTGAAGTTTCAATTAATTACATATGTATAAGCATAATTAATTACGAACAGTGGTGGTTTCAATTCGAGTCCACTCTACGGTTCTGCTAGTGGTTCGGAAACTATAAGCTGTAGGTCACTTATACAGACTTTAGGTTGATTATCTACTCCACAATTTCACCACGACTAAACTCTTGTAGTGTTGTTGCACCAATAATAATCATGATAATTAATAAAATTATTATTAATTAATATACTAGCATAACAATAATACAGTATGTTTGATTAATTGATAACGTGATCGTAAAAGTACTTGAAAACATATACAAGTATTCAATTAAACACCGGTTTACTTAACCTTTAAGCTTGTGATTAGCTACTTATATTTCATCATTCTCTTCAACCTGGAACACAGAATAGATGAAATCAAGTTCAAAATAAGAAACAGAGTAAGGTTAACTATTAGAGTTGCCGTCTAGACAAAACAACAAGACAAGATAAGACAAGACTTTGGAAAATCTTGTCTTGTCTAGAAATTTCAAGATACATCTTAATTAAGTATAAGTGTAGATTAAAAATTAAAAAGTCTTGTCTAAATATCAAGACTATATTGTTTCAAGACAAGGACAGATAATTCTTCGACAGCGTTCTTTTTCTATTTTACTATCACTGTTTCTGCTTACATGGAACAAGCTTCGCATGATACATTTATATTACGATTTTTTTTTAATTAATCTAGCTAGAGTCTTGAAAATTGTTTAGTATTTTCTTCGTCTTGATCTAAAATAATAAAGTCTTGATAATATAGACAAAACAAGTCTATATTCTAGAAAGTCTAGACGTCAACATTATTAACTATAGATAACTATTTATATTGATCAAAAAAAAAGCTTTTGTTTTTATAACTAGTACAATTTAATACAATCAAATGAAACGTTTGTGACTACGAAATATATATATATATATATATATATATATATATATATATATATATATATATAATTTTCCTATTAATAAGTCAATGTCCAATGCCCATAAATGGTTTCAGTAAAAAATAAGAATGTATGTAATAAAAGATTAAAATTAAAATTGTTAGACTTTAATATAACAAAATTCCTGATGAAAGAAGATGAAAGAAGTAAAAGAGCTTGTCTACGGTATTTGAAATATTGAAATGTCGATGACTGGTTAGCACACCGCTATCGCATGGAAAGCTCAGCTTGACTCGTACGTCGATAACACCCTGAATCCTGTACTTGAGATTTCAGCCGTAAATTCGGTTACTCTTCCTGAATTTTTACATAGTAAAGCAAAATAAATATATCACCATGACGTATTGTCCATTACTACAAGCAAATTTGATTTTTCAAACACGTTTGCTAATAATATCGAATTGGTGACGTATTCTACTAGAGGTTTAAATAAGATCATTGCATTATACCTTTCGTTAAGTTCTTATTGACAGGAATACAAATAATAGATAAATTGTGAAAACGAATAGTAATTAATATGTTACTACAAATTCTACGTAAAAGTATATTGAAATTATAATTCAAATTTTTTATTAATTTATAAAGGGCAACTTGGCGATTGTTCGCAACAGTTTGAAGTTTGATCAACTTTCAATTTAAAAGGAATATTTGTTTATGATGCTCAGAAGGTTTCGCAATAAAAACTTTCAAAAAGAACTGACAAAACAATAACATCATAAAAGTATAAAATTTATTTTATATAATTTTATTTAAATAAAAAATACTTTGACTGCCTGCAAGCTAATTTTTTTTTAATTTACATTACTAAACCAACATTAAAAAATAATATAAAAATTCCAATTATGGAATATTAGGCGACTGGATTATTATGCTACATATATCTACAAAATATTGTAAATAACGATGCCAATAAGAACACAATTTGCCAAATTTAAGAACAATATTGCCTTTGTACGAATCTGGAAACCCAAGGGAATGATCATTAACCTTCAACAACATTCGCAAGAAGCAAGAATTGACATTGATTGAGTATCCCAGTTTCTTATTTACGAAAAAAGGAACTAAAATTCAACTCTAATATTTACATAGTTGTAAATATATATATATATATATATATATATATATATATATATATATATATTTTCGTTCTGCTCATGGGCAGTACTTTTTACATAAATACTTGCAGAAGTATGCCTCCAAGTCTTTCTCTTTCATCCCGAATCTAACCTAATCTAATCAAACCTAACATAACCGCATCGAACCTAAACTAATCTAAACTAACCTAACCTAACCTTACCTAGTCTAACTTAACATAACCTCATCAAACCTTAAGTAATCTAAACTTAACCTAACCTAACCAAACCTAAAGTTATCTAAACTGACCTAACTTGACATAACCTTATTTTATTCCATTATTGAATAAATAGTTACATCAAATTTATTAATATATGAACATTTTAATTATAGCCATTGATGCACTTAAGTAACATTCTTTGGTGCGCTTTTGCAATGTTCATTTGGTGCGAAATTGTTAACTAAGCTAATAAAATATGATCTAATCATACAATACTTAATGTTATGTATTAAAATTCAATGTATGACTTTAGTAATTGAACTTTGAACTCTCGTTAAACATTATAAGGAAATAATAATTTATCATCACGTTTTATTACATTTCTGTGCCAATATTCACCGAAATTTTCGATAATTTAAACAAAATGTAGACAGCCAGTGGCAGCATTTGACAAATTTAAGGTTTTTAGCGTAAACCAGTGGTTATAGAACCGAAATAGTGCAAAAATACCCATTTTTTTGGTCCAAAATTTCAGTTTTTGAAAATAGTCTATATTGATAGACGTCGAGGCGCTGATTACAATATTTCAAACAGAATTTAATTATCTTTTCTCGTTCTCGAGATTTTAGCTCTCAAAGTTGCACCTCAAAAAAGTGTGTTTTTTAGAGATATCTCTAAAATGAGTAGAGATACAATCTTAACGATTATACCAGTCGATTCTACGGGCAAAATTACATAAAGAAAAGTTTTCTCTGCATATACCTTCTTTGGAACGATTCGGTGAAAAATGAGAAAAACGAAAAAACCGGAATTTCAGATTTTCGTTCGGAAACTTTTTGTCTCCAATTTTTTTTATTTTCTGGACTTAAGTAGATATCGATGTGTTGATTCCAAATTTTCAAACCGAATTCAATTATCTCTTACCGTTCTCGAGATATTTACGTTCAAAGTTGCACTGAAAAAAAGCGGTTTTTCAGGAATTGTCCTGAAATGGGTCGAGATACGACCTCGACAATCTCACCAATCAATTCTACGGGCAAAATTACATAAGTGTACCAAGTTTCAGATTTTTATTCCAAGGGATACAATTTTTATAGAGGAAAAACTGAAAATGGCCAAAATCGAAAAAAATCGCAAGGGGTTCATCAGGCATTTTTTTCGATTTCGCCGATTTTCGTTTTTTCGCCCTAAAAATTGTATCCGTTGGAAGAAAAATCTGAAAATTGGTACACTTATGTAATTTTGCCCGTAGAATCGAATAGTGAGGTCGCCGAAGTCGTAAACCTAACCATTTAAATGATATACCTAAAAAACCAGTTTTTTTAGGTATTGCCAAAACTCAACTTTAAACTCAAATATCTCAAGAACGGTAAGAGATAATTGAATTCTGTTTGAAAATTTCGAATCAGCGCATCGATATCTACTTAAGTTCAGAAAATGAAATGTTTTGGAGACAAAAAATTCCTCAAAAAAATTTTGAAATTTAGGTTTCTTCGTTTTTCTTATTTTTCACCAAATCGTTCCAAAGAAGGTATATCCAGAGAAAACTTTTCTTTATGTAATTTTGTCCGTAGAATCGACTGGTATAATTGTTAAGATTGTATCTCTACCCATTTTAGAGATATACCAAAAAAACACACTTTTTTGAGATGCAACTTTGAGAGCTAAAATCTCAAGAACGAAAAGAGATAATTAAATTCTGTTTGAAGTTTTGTAATCAGCGCATCAACGTCTATCAATATGGACTATTTTCAAAAACCAAAATTTTTGACCAAAAAATGGATATTATTGTATTATTTTGGCTGTATATGAAAAATTTTACAGTGAAAAAGTAAAAATTGTAACTTTTAATATTTAATTATGGTTGGACATAACTTGGAGATTATAATATTTAGCTAGAAATGCGAATTTTTAATTTTTTACTGATGTCATTTAGTTTAAATGAGGATATAGTTGGTAAATGTTATCGTAATGTTCATTAACCATTGTCCACAAAGTATACTCGGATCATTTTCCTTTGGGAGTGCATGCAAAAAATCGCGTGGTACTCGAGCACATTAATAATTCGTATAATTAAATAAATAACTCACACCTCATGTAAAGATTATTAATTGTTAGTTTAGCTGTAAAGCTGTAATTTTTCACGTAAACTATCATGAATATAAATAACAGTTTTATGAGTATACATATGTTACAATAATATAACAAAAACAAAAATATATACTCTTACTGCTGTGCCTATTTTAGATTTTTAATTTTTGGGATAACGACATTTCCCTGTAAAATATAAGAGGGTAAATCCTTGGAGACTTTTCGCATAGGGGAAAACATTGCCGACTCAAATCTTTTATTTTGATGTTGGAAATATTTTTATACAAAAAATGCTTTTACCTTAAAATACAATAAATAAAAACAAATATATCTGCCCACTTTTATACACTAGGCATGTGTTTTGTCATAAAAGCGTTTATTTGTCCTACCGGGCATTTATAGCTAATGTGGAGAGAGCACAGTATAGGATAATTGATTTTCCTATCGCAAATATAGAAGCATTTACTAAATGTTTTAGAGCACCACAGACTTTCAAAACTGCATATAGTTAGAGTTACCTCTTAAACCATGAAGGTAAATAAAAAATAAATAAATATTATTTTAAAAATATAAGCTATTATTTTTATAAATCGATTGAGAATATTTTTAATATTTACAGCTGTTGTGTGCATCGAACCAGAACTAATCCTTTTTTTATACAACGAAAAATATTAAATATTACTATAATCCAGAGCTGAGAACTAATGTAAAAATACTGGAAGTAGTACTTTCAGTACATCAAATACTTAAAATACTTTAGTTAAAATACTTTTCAAATTAGTATTAAATACTGTATTTAAAATACTTTTTTTCCAGTCAAAAGTACTTTAAATATTAAATACTTTCCAAAAGAATGGAACTTAGCGTTAGTATAAGTTTAATCCAGTGTTGCGAGAGCTAGAGAAATTTCCCTAGATCTAGGGAAATTCTATATTTCCTCAGGAAATTAAGAAGAAATTCTATCTTTAGGGAAACATTAAATATTATTATATCAGTACTGAAGCTGTTTTTAAAAGTATAAATACATACCAATGTTTCTACCTGTGATATAAAAATATATAAAAACAACGGATGTACTTAATATATTAAAATAATAAAATAATAAAATATAAATGAGTTAGTTGCTGAATTTCTTACATTATTAAATGTTCATATATGATTCATAATAATAATAATTACACCTATATTGGTTTTTAATAAAATTCTATATTAAAATAACCTAATTGTTGATTCTATATAGTATTTAGTACTGCAAGTACATTGGAATGCAAAAAGTACTTCAAGTAATTCTGGTATTTGGTATTTTAAATACTTTTCTAGAAGTACTTAGTATTTAAATACATTTTTTGACTGGTTCCATATCTGCTATAGACACAATATATCATGATGTCAATATCGGTTAAATTTTCTTGCTTGAAGTGTCAAAGTCAGTCAAGAATGAAAATAACAATGGGGATAATATTTCTCGTACAGTGCCTCTTTGATATTTTTACAGGTTTAGAGAGTACATTGTAACGATGCATTTGAGTACACATTTTGTAATAATCGTATAATTTTAGGAGTAAAATTCAGGCCCACGCCCGTTCGATACCTAGACCGGTTGTGTTTTATAGCTCAAACTCTTACAGGATAGGCCTGCGTTCCTGGATTTAGTTATCCTTCTCAACAGCTCTGTTTACAGAAATCTCAATCTCAATTTGAGCAAAAGTGAAATACACCTTTACAGTTAATTAAAAGGACACTGGGTTTTAGATAAGCCTCTGCGTAATGAATAATCTGTTAGTGCGATCTTCGTACCAAATTGCTGATTAATATATATGAATGTGTGTATTTCAAGCAAAATCTTTAGCTTGCTATATATAAAACCTTTTCCTAAAAGATCTATCAATCACTGTTTCCATTTATGAAAACATTTAATGGTAACATGAATTATTAATATTTTTTCGATTTTTTCTATATAGAGCAATCATTATCTTTTAGTATTCTAATCTAATACAGGGTGCTACACAGTGAGAATTTGAATAGAATCTTAAATTATGTTATATTCTATCGTTGTTCCAAATGAAACATCGTCGTCAATAATTTTTTCAAAAATTTAAATTTCGAAGCAGGTTATTTCTTAATTTCTCTATTCTGGGATGTTCCCCTTAACTACAATATTTTCAAATTAATTGGTATAAATGCGAATGATCTGTTTTTGTAGTAGAAAGGTTCCTTCTGAGGTATTAAATTGACGTGATATTGGATAGCAATATGGGACAAGTTTATCAAGAGCTTTTGATAAAAAATTTAAATATTGACCACAAAATTTATCAACGAATATAGATCTATGGTATCTTATATCAACATAAGAGTTATTATCGAAGTCTAGTTTTCAGGACTCAAAAGTTTAGCAAATACAAAGAATCTTTTTGGTATTCAACCCAGGACACATGACAAAAGTTAATGATAATTAACAGTTAATACTTAATTTGCCATGTGCCATATGATCATTTAGGTAATGATCATTTCAAACTTCATATCGTGGAAAGTGCCGATGAAGTTTAGAAACCGATGATCGAAAGCGTTCGGTTGTCATCGCAAGTCGAATGTCAGTTGAGATTGTTAATGTTGAAGTTAATGTTGGTATCTACTTAAATTATTCTTATTTGGATTGACTATGGACAATGAAGTATAGTAGCTGGATAATATTCTATATCTAGAAATTACTACGGTGTCTTAACTGATTCTGTGTATTGTTTTTTGTCACGGTTATATTGCATTTGCGCATGTGCAAGAAATTTCAAGTAATATCTGTGTGTCTGCATATTTTTCTAATGAACATTAACTTCAATTGAGAATTTATTTAATGCATTAGGCTTTTGTCTCTTCTTTATCTTGTTTATCCCCTAAAATGTAGTCTTTCTAAATGAGGTGCTATTATTGCTTCACCATAAAAGTCCTTTCTGTCTGACGATCAGGTTTCAGTTCTTTATCAGAAGCTCTTCATTGTTTAGTATAGTAGAGGACAAGATATTTGGTTAATCCCTTAAGCTTGGTAATGGATGCGGCTAACCCTCACAACGGGTGATCAGTCGAAAATATGTAGGGGCGGTATTAATAAAAATTTCATATTCTTATAACTGTGATGAGGATCAAAAATGGAAAGAAAATTAACCATTCCCCATTAGGCTGGATTAGTTTTTACATAAATAAAATAAAAAAATGTTTGTTTTAGTACGTATAAACCAAACATTTTTACCTGTATTATATATACCTATTTAAAAATTTGAAATCAGTCCCTGCATTTCTGTACCATAAATTTGGGGATAATCCCATGTTTACGGTATGCTAGTAGGGGGTGATGTAATCCAATTCTCAATTATGTTGTCCAGCACTATAACTATGCTTCATTTCTAGAGGTCTTCGTTTTTCTTGTACAACCTTTCCGTAGGTTCTAACTGGAGATGTTTGTATATCATATTTAGATCGGATCCTATTCAAGATTTCGCCTCTGCTTTGGTTGACTCTTCCCAATCTTGCACTACTTGTGGTTGTTTCAAAATCTTTGTACCCTAAGAATTTAGATGACGCGTTTTCATTTTCCAGATGATCAATAAAGTTAATTATCTTGTCCTTTATTAGGTGAGCTTTGTCCGTGCTTAGCATTGTTACCGGGTAATCAGTAGACACAATGGCTGTCTATATCCCCATGTATGTGTCTATCAAAGATGCAGGCTTTTCTGGAGACCTGTTCTTCTTTACTGACGGTAGCTTGATCACTGTCGACCGACAGATTTTGCTTTTGTGTTCTTATCGTACCAGATTCCTTTCATTTCGAACTATTCTCGATCTACTGTCATATTAAACTCTTCTTCTCATCTTTTCATTGTTGTGGATAGTCTTCCCTTGATTATTATCTTATTAAGATCTTCTAATGAAAATCTACATACTTCTTTCAAATTTGATGTGAGTCTGAATAATATAAACTAAAAGTAGCTATAGCAAACGACTTATTAATTAATATTTGATAATCTCTTGCTTTCAATCGTATTAAAATTTAATGCAGAGAGTTCGTACCATATAATCTAAACACTAGCAAATTGGATAAATAAGGAATTAACGTAGCCAAAGGCTTACAATCAACAAGAGAAATGTAGGTTGGCTGTCTATTGTCAATTCTGCAATTAATGCAACTGAAATTATTTCGAATTAATTGCGATGAAGTTCATTCTACATATAGGTGTTCATTTCATGTATATAACATAAAATGAAAAACGGGATTCCAACCCATTCGACTTGCAAGTCTGAGTGCTAATAAAGTATTAAAACTCAGTGCCATTGTATGTTTACACAAAAAAAATACTGCGCAACTGTGTTTATTAATTGAATTAGAGACTCTGTTGCAATGTTTGTACCTGTTTTAACCAAATAATATTTGTTAACTATTCAGTATTACTTTGGACGTTCATGAGTGCGGTTTATGCTTCTAGTGAATTGAAATTGTGACCTGGTTTATTATTTTGAACATATATAGTGTGATCCATATTTCTACTAAACTGAGACTGAACTAAGACTAAGATTGTGAAGTGGTACATTAATGCTGTTTCGTCTAGCGTCATCCAGTGCTGAATGGTAAAGTTATATTCATTTTATGTATTCTACTAGCTTGATTTTTCAAATAACATCTTGTATTTTTAAAAACCCTATAATTTAATTAAATATGGATTTGCGTAGAACACTTAAGAAAAGTGAAATTTATCTGTGCAAGATGTTGTCAGATGTTATTAAGTAACTTGTATGCTTACGGCGTAACTGCTTGTAGAAATGAGTGATTAAACAATTCGTTTACGACGCGCTGTATCGATCGGAATCAATTCGGTTAGCTAGATGTGCTCGCGTTATTAGATTATAAGATTACGCATAATGCAGTCCGGTTAATCCACTAGATCATGTTGTCAGCCTAGAACATCCCCTTACTTTTTTTCTATTATTTTTCTTATATTTTAATTACTTTCTTCATATTTATGTTTTAAAAATACGTTTTAGTATAAATTATTACCAGTGGCGGCTCGTGGTAGAAAACGAAGGTTGTCGTACATTAATTTGTCATTATTATTAGTCACAATGGTCCATTTTTAGTTTTTATACTTTTTTCCTTCAATTCGACAATGGTCATATAGCCCATTCTACATAAGGAATGAAATAAAGTCACCTACTTTTTACATTACGACGTGTACATGTAGTTCTAAAACAATTTTAATCGTTCAGTTTGAAAACCAACATGTGTACAGCGTCAAAATGGTTTTTAATTAACTTGAATTAAAACCGAAATTCATGGGTTGAAGTTGGAAATTAGTTTCAAAACTAGTCATATTTCAAAACTACATTTAAATAAAGTGTTTGTAATTTGAATCAATCAAACGCGCTTTATTCGCACGAATCTATTAAACATTATAAGGTTGAACATTGACAAAGAGAACATCCCCTCAGGTGCTGTTACACTACTGATCAAATACGACATTCCACATTTACATAAGGTCATATGCAGCGAACACACATAGAAATGCTAGGCATATACTTACTGACAACATACACACGTTACTGCTGCGTATAATAGACCTCAATATAATTTACAAAACAACACACACACCCCACATAATGAAGTAACAAAGTGTTTCTCGTAGGCGACCTGAACGCAAAGGATCTACGTTAACAGCGTAATGTTACCAATGCTACTGCATACATGTATTCACATCATCTGCTCTATAAATTATCTCTACGTTAAAGCAAATGCATGCCAATTCATTCCGATTGAGAAAAGTGCAATTTTATTCGCAGTCAGTGGCGGCTCGTTCTTTAGTGCTGCAAAACTGCAAAATCACCAAAAAAAAAACATTATTAATTAATCATACAGGTACATGGTCAATTTGTTGATGTACTACTTCACCTACGATTTTAATAAAATTTGGCAAAAAGTTCGTACTAATACGAAAAATATGGGAAAAATAATGAAAAATATAAGCGGTGTATGCACACACACGAACATAATCTAATCTAACATAACACAACATAATCTATCCTAACCTTTCCTAACCCAACCTAACCTAACTCAACCTAATCTAACTTAATCTAACCGAACCCAACCTAACCTAACCTAACCCTACCTAACCTAACCTAACCTAATCTAATTTAATTTAATTTAATTTAACCCAACCTAACCTAACCTAACCTACTTTATCCCACCCAACTTCATCTAATCAGATTAGGTCAGGTTGAGTTTGAGGTTAGGTCGATCATGGTGAAAACATAAACTGAGACTACGATGAGAAATTTGTTGCAGTTAATTGAGAAAATAAAGAAACTTGAACAATTAATAGATAAGTTTTCCGAAAACAAGGAAAGACGTATTTGTATAAATTTAAATTAAAAGCTATAATGAAAATTTCTTTGATTAATATTTTATTTCTCTTTTTGTGTGATGCACTCACAAATATGTAGCACGAGCCGGCACTGTTCACAGCACAGTGAAATATCGCTTTTGATGTCTAGGCATTCACAGCTTTATTCCTAAGAGAAGGATTGCATTGCACATCGTTTATAGTTTTCAATAATTGATTAAATTGATTCATGTACAAATCAAGTATTCGATTACTCAAATACTCAATTAATTAACAATCAATGAATCAAACAAGTGATTAGTTTAATAATTGCTAATGTAATCAATAGTCAGTTAATGACAATACCAAAGTCTGAATTTTTGTGTGAATTATCTAAACAGTATCTAGACATTTGTGTTTAGAAACTAGTAAATTTATTAGACGCAATGAGATGAGAATATGGTTCACAGTCTTCACAGATTAGTTTTTGTCTGCAGACGATTAGATAGAGGAGAACAAGAGGGTTAACTTTTGTCTTTCCCCTAATGATGTAAGAAAATCAGTCTTAGGAGGAGTCTGATGTTCAATCCAGAGCAGTCGGCTTTCGTAATTTTGTGGTTCAAGCTTAGCTGTAGCTGACCGTTAAGCGTTTTAATTAGTTTCGTATAACATTTCACTTAAGATCATTTTTAATTTTAAATACAGTAACTGCAAATGTTTGTTCGTATTCGTTAATATTTATTCATTTTCAAATTTGTATTTTAAAAAGTCCCTGAATACCTATAACTTCCCTAGTAGAATTATTAATAATAGAATTGTTAATAATAGATAATAGTAACAATTATAATTATCCTATTTTCTAAATTATACGCATGGCAAATACTTGTATAATAATTGCTTTTATCTACAACTATTGAAATATTGGTACTACATATAATATACTACTCATATTACACAAGTGTAATATGAAAAGTTATATTACACGCTATAATTTTCTGTAATAAATACAGCATATAATGTAACATATAACATTTTAATAAACTGTTAATTTATTAATAATATATTTTTTATCATAAATATCAATATAAACAATTATGAAAGTATAATAAATACAATTTGAATAGTTATTTTGACATTTAAGTGCTACTGTGGCGCCATCTGTTAAGCTATATATGAACTACCCACACCTAACTGAATATTTAACAAATAATATCAGATTTTTTATATGCCTGATAGTTGTAGATAAAGTATAGTATTTGACTCGCATAATATGGCTACATTACACTCGGATGATTAAAAATACTCGCTATCGCTCGTATTTTTAATTAAATCCTCGTGTAATATAGCCTACATATTATGCTTGTTAAATAATATACTATTATTCGATTAGAATTTAATCAGTCTGCATCTGCTTTCCTGAGCTGTCTTCCGTACTTTTCGATTGTGCAATTTTGCTTGTCACAAAAGTCTAGTGCATTGGTTACCGCATCGTATCATATGATGGTTTATGATGATTATCCCACAATCTCCGATCCCTACATATTGGAGCTGTAACTCATTCGCCTGTCTATATCTATGTCGGAACTATTTGTCTGCCTTTTCTCATCTTTGAATTTGCGTTACATAATGAGGTACAGTGGAATTTTTTCCTGTATAAATGCAGTTTCTATTCGCCCTTTTTTAAATCAGGTAGTTGCTTTTCATCACCTGGTTTAGTGTACGATCTTTTTAATTCTAAGTACTTCTTGTGTATACATTGCCTTGACATAAACATATTCATACCTTCTATCAATTCACTTCAAAGAATAAGTATGGATAATGGTTTATTATTTTTCTTCTATCGTTGTATCCAAATGGTTCAGATTTCTCCATAAGCTGTATAACCTACAGCACTAAAATCCAAGTAAAATTTGATACTTGTACTTGTTGTGTCATGTATGATGATTCTTCTACTTAAGTAAGAACATTGTTATGTAAGTGTTACGATTAATTTCTAAATTAAATACTATTCTAACTGACACACTGTTTTTACACAGTAAAGTTATAACATTTAGAACCGCATGGCGATTCAACATTTTTTAATAATGAAGAATATTTTTTTTGAAAAATTCATGGACTTCACTGGGATTTGAACCCAGGCTCATCTCAGTTGGTAGAGCATCCTACTATAAATGGAAAGGCCCTGGGTTCAAATCCCAGTGAAGTCCATGAATTTTTCAAAAAATTTATTCTTCATTATTAAATACTATTCATTAGTATAAAAGCTGACTCTTTTATGAGATTGAAAACAATATTCAATTGTAATTGACGTAAAGTATTTCTTTTGTAACAATGTCTTAAATTGAAAAAGATAACTTGATTAGATTTTAACTCGGCCACGAACAAGGTTAAATTTTTCCAAGTCCAAGCATCGCTTATAGAATTCTTCTTCCGCATCATTTATGTTCCCGTGCAAAACTTCTTGTAATGAAATACTTGTAGCAGCCAATCGGATTTGATTTTGTATCTCTGCTGACAGATTACGGAAACTTCTATAGCCGGAATAGTAGCTAACTTTTTCCACCCTCTCAGTTCTTTCCTTCAGAAATAATAATCCATTCTTTTTAATTACCAGTCAAATTTACAACTTTCTCACATTTTACTCTTTTATGGTCACAAAACAGTGTATGTGCAGAATTGAACTACTTGTTCCGTGCTTTTATGCATTCACCAACACTCAATGTTAACTTTTACCTTGAGAACACAATTATAATTTACTTGCGCCACCACAAAACTCACTAACAGTGTATGTACATTTATAAACTTATTACTTACTTTTGTTATACACTCGCTATTACAACAGTATAAAGAATATTATTTAGGTTTATTTATAGTACAAATGGAAAGACAATTCATAAATATTACTGTCAATTATAAGAACCAATATAAAGTAATATGATTATCGTCAATACCGTAGTATCTAAGAAAAGTAAAACATAAAAATGATGTCTAAATTCAGATGTAGTAATGAAGAAAAAAACAACAAGTACTGGCTATCAAGTGATGAGAGACGATATAGGTTTCGCGAATTAGAAGAAAAATCGTTCGAAAAGACACAAGAGAAGAACAGTTCTGTTAGACAATTTGGGGAATTTTGAAAAAGCAGCTTAATATGAGGCACGTCTCAAAAGTAATGAGTGTTTTTTTTTGCTGCGCTAAGTGCTTTTTTGAGCCGGTTAAATAGGAAGATAAGTAGACGGAGATCACAGGTAATGATTCCGATCATCACCAAGTTTTTATGAATCCTTAGATGTAGTAATTGTTTGAAGAACTGCAATCATATTTTGCTTCATCGTCACATGGTGAAATACAGAGTTCAAAAATTTTGCGTTAAAACTGGTACAGTTGGCACAAAAATTGAAAAGATGGAAGACAAAGTTTTGAAGATGAACAACAAACTGAACATCCTTAGTTGTCAAGAACCGATAAAAATGTTGTCCCTGTCAAAGCTGTTGTGGACACAGACCAGCATTTGAACATCGTATTTATTTCTGAGTTACGGGTTACCGAAATCTGTTGTGCGTCTAATTCTTACTGAAGATCTGAACATGTGGAAGATTTGTACAAAATTATTTTTAAGGAACTTGACTTTCAAGAACAGAACCTTACATCCCGAACTTGACTTAAATATCATCTCAAAGGAACTCATTTTGGAACCATTAAGAACATCCAAAAAGCCGTGCCGAATACTTTCAACACCCTTCCTGAAAGAGACTTACAGAAGTAGTATAATGAGTGGAAAAATCGTTGGAATCGTGGTATTGTTTCATAAGTATGTTCCTTCAAAGTTGATATTTACTACTTTTTCCTAGATAACTTTCACGTACTTCGTTGATATTGATTGATGATGTGCAGATATAACGTTTAATAATATACATTGAATAGTAAAGGAGTTAAAGAGTAAAGTAGGCCGCATTTCCGTTTTGACGAATACGTATAAATGAACATAGAATGATGAGCAGCTTGCGGAATAGAGAAAACGTGTTTTGATGGGTATCCCCGTTGGCGAGAAAGCTGGGACAGAGATTTGCGATTAGAGACGTCGCGTGAGCCTGAAGTAACGCAGGGGAGATTAATTAATCAGCCCGTGGTCTCCCTACCCTCCCAATTCAACCTCTCATTCAATCCATTGCTATAATCACGTCCAAATATCGCCACTCACAACGTCACGTCATTACAGCTCCTCTGTTTCATTACGCAACACCTTACATTCTATTTTTATAATGGATTTATTTCAACACACCTATAGTAACTCGTGACAAAGATAAAGCCAGGTTTATTCCTTTATTCCACTCTGGAATTAGGTCAACCGAGGCCCAGATTTTAAACATTCAATTAACCAACCGATCATTAGCAGTTTTTAACCTAACACCTAACTAATACTTGCTTATTTAACTACTAATATTTGGAATACTCATATTAACGAAATATATAGGGTGTTCCTTTATTCCACTGTTGTGGAGTTAGGTCAACCAAAGCCCAGATTTTAAACATTCAATTGGTTAACGGATCATTAACAGTTTTTAACCCAACTAATAATCGCTTATTTAACTACTAACATTTGGAATATTTATATTATCTACATATATAAGGTGTTAAAAATGTATCACAAAATTCAAAATTCGTACACCTTTTTTAACACCCTGTATGTTTGGGTCAACCGACACCCAGATTTAAAATTACATTACATTAAATCGGTTAACCGATCATTAACAGTTTTTATCCTAATACTGGCTTATTTAACTACTAATATTTGAAATACTCATATTAACTACATATATATGGTGTTAAAAATGGGTCACAAAATTTAAAATTCGTACACCTTTTTCAACACCCTGTATGTTTAGGCCCATCGACACCCAGATTTAAAATTACTATACATTAAATCGGTTAACCAATTATTAACAGTTTCTAAATACTCGTTTTATTTAACTACTAATATTTGGCATACTCATATTAACTACATATATACGATGTTAAAAATGGGTCTCAAAATTTAAAATTCGTACACCTTTTTTAACACCCTGCATGTCTGTTAATCTACCAGTTGAATATTTAAATCTAATGTTAACAAAAAAGTGTCACTTGTAACTAGTGTGGTAAGTGCATCACATAGTGCTGGTTTGTGTGAGAAATAGTTTGTGAATAATTAACACCGACCAAATTAGAACTCGAATTGTCAGATCCGTAAACCATTAGACCACGGACCAATGGAATTATTCAAGCTCATATAAGATTTAGACAATTATAATCGGTTTCTACTACCGGTAACATCTCCACTTACAACATGTATCCTTGCACTTATTTTTTCATTTCCTTCAGTCATACAACATTAAATAAATAATCTTATATGCTCTAATAAAAATTGATAATATATATTCACAAATACAAAAAAAAAACTAGATCTAAACTTCATTAGATCCGCCTATTCGACGTTCATCAATTTTAGTCTTGTACTAAAAACTGACGCATTTGATAAATACAAGTTTTACTTCCTTATAGCTTATGTAGTAAAAAATTTTAACGATCGATATCTATTGCCATTAACCGATATACTAAATAAAATTTAATGATGTTATTACTTACTTAGTACACTAATATCCGGTTGTAGAAACGTTCATCAATATTTAACAAAATGTTAAACCTTTAATCGATAGTTAAGTATAAAATTTATGTTGCAGTAAATGAACTAATATATTTGATGATTCGTTAATTAATATTACTCAGGCATGATTATTGCATTCAGTTTTCATGACACTGTATGCAAAAATTTAAAAAGACTCATTGAACACAAGACGAATATGACTTCAGTATGCCTCTTGCCTCTTGAATTAAAAATTCCTCTCGACCTTTCAACTTGTCACAGATAATGGTTTGAGACGGTATTAGCAAATTATCGTTTACGTCGACATATTACAGCTAGAAACAGAATGTTCAAAAATTTCAAATTGAACTGAAAACTCAAATGAAGTAACATAAAAGTTTTTTACATTCAAGGTGACATGAGAATTGCGTAAAAACATTTAGATCAGATTTATTTCGAATTTCGATTATTTTAAATTATGCTTAAATTACAAATTAAATATTTCTTAGAAATTTAGCTTATTATCGCAAAATAGACAAAAACGTTAAGATAACCAAATCGCTGACTAAGTACTTTGAAAAGCGAATATTGACATAAAAAACTGAGTATAAATATTGCCTTTCCAATACGGTATTAAATAACAAGTTACTTTTTGTTTTTCGTTGTTTTTTCTGTTTTTCACATTTTATCACAGATCGCTTAATTTGACTTTTCAATTTATAATACTGAGAGATCTTTCTTTTGTATTTTCTGATTTGTATTGACCTAATAGTTCTTAGAATTTGCAATAATAATAATAATTGTTTCTAAGGTTAGAAGTAAAATGTATTTTTAATTAGACTATGGACAACCGTAAATATTTTAAATATTTTTATTTATATAACTTATAATTTATTTATAATATTGAGAGGTATTTCCTTTCATATTTTCTGATTAGTGTTGACCTAATAGATTTTAGAATTCGCAAAATTAATAATTGTTTCTATGGATAGAAGTAAAATTTATTTTTGATTAGACCGTAAATATAGGTTTTTGGTATCATAAACTTCATTTTGCGTAAATGTCGTACGTGTTATAATTTGAGTTTTTTTAAAATCATAACTCATTGTGTTTGTTGATTTTTGTTACAATGAGCAAGAAGTGCATCCGCAATGGAAACAAGTACCTCTCAACGCTATTTTAAATGTGCATGCGTTACTCACACCGTGTGCATTGGGGGCGAAAGTGACCTGTGAGTTCATATGAACTCTCACGCATTATTTTGTGTCATGTAGAATGCAAACTCATTGCGAATCTCATATAATTCATATTTATAAATGTTTCAAAAACATAAATACTTTTTTTTTCTAAAAAAAAAAAAAAAAAGAAACAGGAGAGTAAAGTAGTGAAATAGTCAATAGATACGCTGATAATCATAGAAAGGATATTCCCAAAAAAAAAGAAAATAAAGACTGAATCATATATCCAACTAAATATTGGAAATTGTACTTTCAATATACGAAGAGAGGTTAGTAAGAAACCTTTTCGAAATAAAAGAAACAAGGAAAATGGAGAGGGACAGGAAAAGAAAAACTAATAAAAGAGCGGATTCTATGCAATTGCATGTATCGTTTTTATTAGGCATATCAACAATCTCTTTTCATAGGTTTACGTTTTATCAAAAGTTAATGCCCAATATAAAAAAAAAATAATGCGTATTTTGCATTTAATATTTTACTTTCACATTTTTTTTAACAGTATATTACAGGAAATATAATTTTGATGAAACTTTTAATAGTTATCATTACAATCGTATTTAATTTCTCGCCAGAAAAAAAGTATTTGTATCAGTGTTTTAGAATTGTTTAGAGCGTAAGTAAGTAGCTATCACTGAAATTAGTATGCTTGAAACTATAAAAAAAATTAGTAATGCCGAATGAAATATATTTAAAAAACAGCAAAAGCATACAGACGCTTTCATGTAAAAAGTGATTCTTTTTGATGTTTGTTCCAAAAAAGAACTTGAGCTTTTTATGAATTTGAACAATAATATGTTACTAGATGCTTACCTAATTTGATTTTTTTTCACACTGTATATTTTTATACTTTTGTTAAAATTACCAGTGATATTTATTGTATTTAAACATTTCATAAAATGTTCTAAATAAAACACTGTATATAAAAGTGGATATATGAAAATTATTTTAGTAAAATGCACCGGACATTATTTTTTTATATATTGCATGCATATTTTAAAACATTTTTAGTGCATATAATCCGCTCTTTAATTATAATAGTATAATAATTCTTAAATACGAAAGCAAGAGTAGAGAAAAAATTAAACTTCAAGGCAAGATTCTTGCCGTTCATGAAACGGTAGTTTTCATCCTTGTCTTTGTCACAGATTTGGATAATAATGAGATATTTGTACCGCAGAGAACATTTAGCAGGCGGTACCTCCTGGCTACTACAGTACCACAGAGGTTATTGTTAGTTAATAATTGACGCTAGTCGGGTTGTCAGATACACAACCTATATCTACAAGACTACAGCACCAAACCCACTGCAAGTAATACGCTTAGGAATTAACTATTTGATTTGACAATAATCCAAGTTAGTATTACCGTATTGGTCATAAATTTACACTCGTTTAGTGGACTAAAATATTGCCGGTCTTCATATTGTTATTTATCTAAGTTATGAACTGAAAACTTCTCTACATAGAAGAATAATTGATTTAACATTTTTATGTAAAATATTCAATATTCACAACCCGCACTATAATAATTTATTGTCACGAACACAAAACCTTGAGTTTATGATCATTATCGATAATAATATGTATAATCAACAAACATAATATAACTTTATTTCTGCAAAATTAAACCTATAAAAATACATATATGAGAAAAAAATTAAAGATAAGCTAATATTTTACGTAACACACTAAATCGTGTGACATTTAGCTAAAGCCTACGTTTTTTTCTTAGTTATCAAATTTATCGTTAAATCTTATAACTTCAAAATTAGAAAAATAAAACCTAATCTAATTTAATAAAACCTAACTTGACCTAACCTAAACTAACCTAACCAAACCTAAACTAATTTAACCTTACCTAACCTAACCTGAACTAATCTAACTTAACCTAAACTCAACAAATCTAAAGTAATGTAAACTAACCTAACTTAATCTAACCTAATCAAACCAAAAATATACGGGTATTTTTATTTTTTATACAGTATCATAAAATGGAAGAAAAATATGGTCAAATACCCTATTGACCACATAATATTTACAAGTAACGTTTGTTATCTTCATTTTCGTCAACGGGTTTTTAAAACTAAAATTCTGAAAGTTTTTGTTTTAAACCACTTGGTGTAAATTTTAGTTTGTGTATTAATTGCTCCTTCATGGTTTATTTATAGTAACCCACCAATTTGATTTGCTACGTAACTATTATAAATTATATTACATGGTAAACCTAAATAACGACCATATAACAAATTTGTTTGTTGACAAAGTTTGTTGTGTTTTACAATGCAACATGATATTAAAAGCTTCAGTAGATATGTCACTATGTGCATTCCATCATTTCCAATTGTCTTTCTATTGTTTAAATCTCTCAACCATTTCATCTATTTGTACGTATACTTGTCTAGTTCTAGTTTCATATGTGCTTCTATAAATTACAAATATTTGAAAACACGTATTTTTTCTTTGGAATGCATTTCAAAAGGGACGTCAAAATGAAATGTCCAATGTGTTATTAAATGCAATTACTGTAGAGGGCACTTAATTGCAATGTGAAAAGTTATGAACTATTTCGAATAGAATCTGTAGGGACCAGTGAATAATAAAATGTTCCTGCATTATTAATGTTTTATACTAAAATAACATCTGGTGTATAATTTTTCATATTACATTTTCGGAAACATCACTATCTTGATTGTATATTTGGGCATTTGTTGTATCGTGGTATCACATACCTTTCTTTCTCACCGTTGTGTTGAAGCTGTAATGCTAAAATTAGATTAGGATTTGTAAGTAGATGAGATTAGAATCAATGTGTTGGCTAATGGGATATACAGTAATTTTAATTTATTTGGCTAAATGCTTTGCTTTTCTGCTTGTTGTTTGATCCTGGCTGAATTCCCTTTCATTGAATGTTGAGGCCTGAACCCAACTTTTGAGAGACCAGTCTGGTAAAGAGTAGCACAAAATGTGACGCTTTACTTTGTGACTTATTTTACTCGTACCTCATTTTCTAAAATAATTCTTTTTGTTCAATACGTTATAGAAACTTGACATTACATAATTAGTAATATACAAAAAACTAAATATGTAATTGTAATATAACTAGCACTGTTGTGTTACGACGAAAGGATATTTTCAGTAGTTCTATATTACTATGTCTTCGTTTCCTTTTCAGTGTTTCATCCTAAGATTGATTTGCAGAAGTGTATAAAACGCAAATCAAATTTAAAAAGATTTCTCATATTTCGTTATAGATACTAATGGCTTTAGTCATATTTCGCGTCAATCGGATTAGATTCAGACCTCAGAAAAAATGACCGCCGCAGGCTTCACTTTTTCATATGCTATTCCCTATCCAGAAGTATATATAGTAGTACCACAGAATAGTTACATACAGAAGCGATTCTCCGTGTCGGCACCTTTCATGTTCCCCTATACAGTTCTGTGACCTTGAAGCATTGTGTAGACCTTTAAATTTGTGCTCTTCCCCTATCTGTCTCTAAGATGTGAGGAAACTTTCCGATGTTAAACAATGAGCTCTTTAAATTTGTGCACATTCTCCATCTCTCTCTAATTTTCGTTTCTCTGTCTTACTGTCGCTTCTGTGTAAACCTATTCTGTGGTAGTATCCCTAAACCAGGCTTAACTCAGTGTAAAATCACCTTAAAACCTCTAAGGTTTTCTTGCCTGATAGTTCCATTATCCAAATGGGGAAGTTTACCGTATTTTTTTTTATTTTATCAAGATTGCCCTCAAATGTGATATTTTACATTTTATTTCACCCAAAGATGCCCAGATTTCTCAAAAAATGAAATTTTATACAAAAATGACGTCAGAGTGGCTCGCGGAGAACGTATCGTCTATCTTAAACAGCGCGCGCTGGGTTCCCATGGCAACAGAGAAGCGTGTGGTGTAATGCACCAAGATACAACCTACGTTCAAAAAGTCAGGTCTCACCATCCCTTCTGCGCAAGCGCATAACTCACTTGTGACGTCAGAGCGGCTCGAATATAAATCATTCATTAAAAAAAATTGGCAACATAATTTTAACTTTCAATTACATTTTAAGTTATAATTATTCATATACTTACGACTAAAAGATATTTCACATGTAATTTCAACCACGCTAAACTTCCCCATTTCGGTTGCACGCAACATTTTTCTGTGCTATTCTACACGGTATGTGTTGTTCGCGTCTCAATAATCGCACAGCATAACCTGTTCCTACTGCATCTCAAGACAGTGTAGATTTCGTACAACCCTTCTGTTGTTCGGACAGTTTTCTGTTAACACGTGACAGATATGGCAATATGGTTGAATTATCTGTGTCAGCATGTGTCTATTCCATGATTAATTTATAGTTGATACTAGTGCAAGCAAATATTGAGACGCAGCTAACACAGACAGCGCGGTTTTTGTGTTGATTCTGGGAGTCCCGCGCATATGCGAAGTAGGAGAGCGGAAAGCAGATTTGGGTCACACTGCCTCTGCGCGCTGTGTCCAACAGATACTTGTTCCGCACATACCACATACGGAAAAACCTATGAAATTAAATAAATTTTAGATTATTTTCGTAAATCTATACCTATTTTCTCTGTATTAACAATTCTGATTGCATTGGGTACGTGACCAAATTATATATATATATATATATATATATATATATATATATATATATATATATATATATCCGTGTTTTTAAATAAATTCGTTATTCGCAGATTACAAGAAAATAATTATTTAAAATTTGAGAAAGAAACAGTCTGTCTTCTTTCAGGATCCTACCATGTTGACATCATATGTCCCTTGTCCAAAACATTAAATTGTTAATAACTTTTTTTAATTGCGAACTAATGTTTAGTTTTTGTTATTGTAATGAGAGGCTGTAGAGGTTAATTTTTTTTATGACTTTTATATTGAAATGATATGATTCTAGGCTACGTGAAATGATTGTCCTAGAAGACGACTTTTAGAGAAAATTATAATTTAAATCATTTCAAGGATCAAATAAAGTGTATTGAACTAAAGTTTAACATATTAAATATTTATAAACAAATTTTTAATATTACAAAAAGTGGGCGTGTCTTTGTGACGTTGAATCACCATCTAGAGAGCGCTTTATCATAAGCTTGTGTTCATTGTTACAGTCGCCTTGAATAAGCAACGATACTGCGTCATGTCAAACATTATAATCAGGTTTTATATACTGCGTATTTTTGGTACAAAATTTCCTAATATAATCTATAACAAGCAGACATTTTGTTTAAGTAAAAACTATAAACGCAGTACATGGCAAGGATATTACACGTATTATTATGTTAGTGACGTCACGAAAATTGCATTAATTCATTTCCTAAATTGAACTTTTATAAAATATAAATATATATGAAAATATTAAAAAACGTAGGGAAATGTCGTTGTCATTTTCATTTTCACTTTTTTCTTGTAAGAGCGGTTTCGTTTTTTCTTATTTTTTCATATTCAGCTTCCAAATCTGATGCGAAACTCAAATCGGAAGCAATTCCATATTATTAAAACTTCAGAACTGCGTTCGTATTTCGCAAAATTGTGTTGCATGTGTACCTGATTCCGTCACACAGTTTTTGCCGATTATGCTGCGCTGTGCAGTTTCTAGTTTCTTATTATTCGCCGCTAGTCTATACGTGCCACATTAATTTCTGTTCCTTTCTAAAAAGCGATATTGCCATGAAATCCTCTCATATAATCAGAGTGGACTGGTCAAATCATCACGCCCCACTGATTGGTTATTGGATTGACTCATTTTGTCATTTTATTAACTGATGGGCAGATGTTTTAGATCTCGGTGAAACATCCGCATATTTAGAGTTTGAATTCGTGCGGCTATCTACACAAGCCATGTAAAGATTTGTGTGAGATATGTTACCCAATCACAGATAAATTGACATAATATAAAATTGATATAAAACATAAATCACAAACTTGCGTCTTATCAATACATAACAATAACAACAAAAACAATATGGGTTCGGAAAATACATAAAAAACGTATTGGCAACAAAACACAGGACCCTGGTTACAGCAAAATAAATTATTTTTGCAAAAACACACAAAACCGTTTCAAAAATTCAATCATGGTATAACATATTTACTTTTGTTTTCCGAAGATATTTACAATAAAAGTGCAGTTTTTTAATTGTTTGTTTGAGTTACACATAATATAGACATTAAATTCCAACATTCAATTTTAAACATTTGTTGTCTCTATTAATTTGTTCATTATCTCAGTTGTTCACAATTTTTTTTGTTCATGGATCTATTTCTCAATCTAAAACTAAGCTTCTTAAGGTTAGCATCCAACTGAAAACATGAACTAATTTCTATTAAATTTTCATTATCCCTGACATTAATCTTATTGGCTTTTCTTTAACTCTGAATGAAATATATAGCCAATAATTATCTTGGGTTTTAAAATTTATAGCATATAACGCATTGCAGTCTTTATCCACGATACTCTCATATTTTTCTTTTTTAAGAATATAAATATTTATATAAAATATGCTTTTACATAAAACTATTTTTTTTACTGAATTTTCACAAAAAAAAAAAACAAGAAAGTATATTTTTAAAAAGAAATATTTTTTTGGCATGAAAATGTAATAAAATATAAAATCTAACGTTATGTCACGTTGTTATGTTATGATGCGAGTTGTAACGTTGTAAGCTAGGTTTATAGTTTACATAACATTATATAGCATAGCATAATAAAGATTTAAATACATAGTCCATGAAGCATTTTATAGTACTCTGACATAACTTAACATAACATAAGAAATGATCAAAGACATTTCTTGTATATCTCGGACATGTTCGGTTACTGTCGGAATGCCTTTGACGTTTAACATCTGTTGTAGTTGAGGTTAGATTTAAAAAAATATATCTTATTTATTTATGATATGAAAACATACAAAAAAGCTAAAGTAATTTTAAAATCTTCAAAATTAAAGTTATATTATGCTACAATATATTTCATATACATTAATCGGAAATGTTCGACATATGTCAAAAATAAATATAACCTTCAAACGTTTATTGTATGGTATGTTATATTACATTACGTTACTACTTTAATGTGATGCAATTATAGTACTGTTATAGGCTCAAAAACTTGTTCCAAAAATGTAAGTAAAATCATACTTGAATTATATATATATATATATATATATATATATATATATATATATATATATATATATATATATATATTTATGTATGTATGTATGTAATTAAAAATCAGAAAAATAATAAGGTATATAAAAAATGATATTTAGTTAATAGTAGTACTAAATAGTTGATGTGAATGGTCACTACTGAGTACTCAACATCCGATATCCCTTTTTGCTGAGAGTAAAATCAATAGCCAACCAGAGTCTCTCTTATTGGTCCGGTACATCACAAATGAATTTCACATGCGCCATGACGCAATTCGGTTTATAATTCCAAGTTGAGGGATGTTCGAGAAATAAAATAACTCGTTTTTATTCCAATAATATTATCAATAAAATCTGCTTCGCATTCCGATATGCTACACATACAAATACATAATAGGTAAATCTGAAAATGTTCTGCAACATTAGTTTCGCTTTCTACTTCTATTTACATTTGTTTTTACAACGATCACAAGTTATTTTTTTTTTTAATTAAAAACTTTTTTTTTATAATAAGCACGAAATTCTTTATAATTTTATATTGATCGACTTTTTTTAAATTTTGATGTATCTTTTTGACACCTTTTAAATAAGGCTGCATTATTATAAAAAAAAAATAATATAAAAATTTATTTGACGGGCTGTTGTCTTTTATATGACTAGTATTCATACTGTACTTATCATTAAGTATATATACTTTCCCAGACATTCTTTCGCATAAATTTACATGAAAGTCATTGAAATATATTTTTCTTTTAATCTGCAATACTTTTTAAAATAAAACTAATAAAAACGCACCTTAAATTCCATACTTACCACTACTTGTTCTAACACGAATTTGTACTACTGCAGTCATTCATCGAAAGCTTTGTAGTATTCTAGTGATATTTATACAAAAAAGTTTAAGATGTTGACCGTTCCCAAGTTTTACTCAAGGTATCCAATAATCACGAAAAGGAGATGACAAAATAGTACGGACGCAAACAATGAATATAATTTGAATTTCATAATTGGCTTTCATGATATAGATATAGATAACTACAGATTCCAATTCTGAAAACGTGCTCTAATATTACACTTACTTACCATAACTTATAACAGGTATATGGTTTAAGGGTTTCTTATTTGGTTTCAAATGCGGTTACCATTTGACCGATTTCCCTACCCTTAAGAAAGTCAATTTTATGTTAAAAATAACGAAAAAGGTTTTCTTATTCGTCTAGTGGTACCACTTTTTTTAAATGATTTTTGTTTTCATTGAAACTGTCATCAAATGTGTGATTTTGTACAAGCGAAATACCAAGTTGAAAACTTTATATAATAAATCTGTAACATGTTTCGAGGATCGGATCAATTCGGGTAGATTCAGGGTGACTTTTACAGTCCACCTATCTTTTGAAGCCGTCTGAGATTAGAGGATACACAGAGTTCCGCACATGAAAGCGGATCATAATATTTTATTTTGAACACAATAAAAACTGCAATCCACAGCATAGGTACATGTGTAAGACGAAATGATCAACGAATCGGGTTGATCATATTTTGCTGTTTATTGTTCAACATTATTAAACATTAAAATTAAATTAACATTAAATGAATTATAAAACAGATTTTTATATTGATAATAAGATCCAAGATCGAAATGGAAAGCAATGTAGGAAGCAGTGGTATTTTAACTAAATTAGTGATTATAGGTATTTATTGTTCAACATTATTAAACATTAATATTAAATTAACATTAAATGAATTATAAAACAGATTTTTATATTGATAATAAGATTCATGATCGAAATGGAAAGCAATGTAGGAAGCAGTGGTATTTTAACTAAATTAGTGATTATAGGTATCTTGATACGGACAGTGGTGGCTGATTGATTAGCGTACTGCGATTGGAAACTGAGCGAAGCGTGATATCGATTTCCCCAAAATAAATACCGCTGCGTCCGAGTGGTTTAGAACCTACTAAAAGTTGTACGTCATTTGCAGAGGCTGTAGGCAATGAAACGTTCAGTTACTCCTAATAATCTCGACGCTTAATGGTAGCTTAAAAGCGAAGTAGGTAATAAAAAAGTCAGATTACCTTGATTTTTTTGTAAAAAATATATATGGACCTGTATCTATTACAAATTCTTTAGTTTCCATCGAAGTTTTTATGGATTTTTATTGTTATTATCACAATTAATAAAAGTGACACATGAAACAAGAACAACCTTAGTGAACACCAATATCGTGAATTTATCGTAAAAAGGACATGTCCACTTTTAAAATTTAAAAATTTGTTTATCATACTTCATTATATTTTGCTTATTTCATTCCGTTTCACAGGGCAAATGAAACAGAGAAGAATATTTTTTGTTGCTAAACGTCACTTGATATCGATTTTCAAATTGCTTTATATATATTAACCTATTAAAAATCCTTTTATTTGTTGTTGTTTATTCTATACTATATTATATTTTGTTTGTAATTACGATTCTGTAATTAATTATTCATGAATAAATGAAATAAGTACTTTTATTTTGAAAATTACAAATAGGTATTTCATTATCCAAACGTAATTAATTTGGTACTTTGGACACTGGGTAGCACTAAAAGTGAGGGAATTCATATGACAAACTTTATCAAATATACTTTGTAGGGTATCTGACATTTTCAGCAGATCAACCCCTTACGTGAAAATACCAATAAATAAACTCTGAAAAATATAAGGGTACAACAAATACGTGAAAGGTTTCGTGTGTGGAATTGACTTCGAATACAAACAAAAACACAAAATAATTCCTTCGCAATATTAAATTAAAAATCAAATAACAACTTCGATAATGACTATTACTTGGATATAAACTAGGCAATTGAGTTCTCTGCATTCCATTCATTCCGAACAGTAAATTCTATCTGCATAGCAGACTGAAGGTGCGTCACTGCTAGAAAATAATTTTATGCGCATGCGCTCAACGCAAGTGCAAAATTATAACGGCTTTAATGAGGAAATACAGTACTCATTGAATTGCGGTTTCTCAGATTAGGAAAATTAGTATGTCTGCAACGTTCAATATCTAGAATTGATCTCAATATTACATTATTTTTGCTCAGAAACAACGTA
This sequence comes from Stenolophus ochropezus, assembly GCA_035578165.1. Lineage (NCBI taxonomy): Eukaryota > Metazoa > Arthropoda > Insecta > Coleoptera > Carabidae > Stenolophus > Stenolophus ochropezus. Next base: position 2,182,137 of record JAQOWZ010000014.1, read on the forward strand.
AAATAAGACAGATATCCTGATTTCTCTGTGATCTGTAATATCAGGACTATTAAGGAAAAACTTGCCTGAGGTAAACTTGATCTCGTCCCCCTTTAAAATTGTATTTATAATTTGTTTTTAACATGAATTTTGCGTATTTACACTTGTGACAGTCGTTTAGGTTTTACTATTTTTGCTCGGAAACAACGTAAAATTCAGACAGATGTCCTGATTTCTCTGTGATCTGTAATATCAGGACTGTTAAGAAAAAAATATGCCTGAGGCAAAGCTGATCTGGTCCCCCCTATAAAATTGTATTTATAATTTGTTTTAGCATAGAATTTAGCGTATTTACATTTGTAACATTCCTTTAGGTTTTACTATTATTGCTCGGAAGCAACGTGAAATTCAGTCAGATGTCCTGATTTCTCTGTGATCTGTAACATAAGAACTGTTAAGAAAAACTTGCCTGAGGCAAACCTGATCTCGTCCCCCTTTAAAATTGTATTTATAATTTGTTTTTAACATCAAATTTGCGTATTTACACTTGTAACCTTCCTTTAGGTTTTACTATTTTTGCTCGGAAACAACGTAAAATTCAGACAGATGCCTGATTTCTCTGTGATCTGTAATATCAGGACTGTTAAGAAAAACTACGCCTGAGGCAAAGCTGATCTGGTCCCTCCTATAAAATTGTATTTATAATTTGTTTTAGCATAGAATTTATCGTATTTACAATTGTAACCTTACTTTAGGTTTTACTCTTTTTGCTCAGAAACAACGTGAAAATTCAGACAGATGTCCTGATTTCTCTGTGATCTGTAATATCAGGACTGTTAAGAAAAAACTACGCCCGAGGCAAAGCTAATCTGGTCCCCACTATAAAATTGTATTTATAATTTGTTTTAACATAGAATTTTTCGTATTTACTCCTGTAACATTCCTTTAGGTTTTACTATTTTTGCTCGGAAACAACGTGAAATTCAGACAAATGTCCTGATTTTTCAGTGATCTGTAATATCAGGACTATTAAGAAAAACCTTGCCTGAGGCAAAGCTAATCTGGTCCTCCTTTAAAATTGTATTTATAATTTGTTTTAGCATAGAATTTAGCGTATTTACTCTTGTAGCATTCCTTTAGGTTTTCCTATTTTTGCTCGGAAACAACGTAAAATTCAGATAAATGTCCTGATTTGTCTGCGATCTGTAATATCAGGACTGTTAAAAAAAACTACACCTGAGGCAAAGCAAATCTGGCCCCCTCTATAAAATTGTATTTATAATTTGTTTTAATATAGAATTTAGCGTATTTACACTTGTAACATTCCTTTAGGTTTTACTATTTTTTCTCGGAAACAACGTGAAATTCAGACATATGTCCTGATTTCTCTGCGATCTGTAATATCAGGACTGTTAAGAAAAAACTACGCTCGAGGCAAAGCTGATCTCCCTCCTTTAAAATTGTATTTATAATTTGTTTTAGCATAGAATTTAGCGTATTTACTCTTGTAACATTCCTTTAGGTTTTACTTTTGCGTCCGAGGTAATGATGATATTGGCGCCCGAGGCTTTCGCCCCCTGCTTCCTTTGTATGCCCTGATGAATGGTGACCCAGACTTGGATGGTTTTGGTGGGCGCGCTTTGACGCACAAAGTAAAATACACGGCTCAGGGCACTAAAAGTCTTACAGACTCTCCTTTATACAACAAAAATCTGTATGCTCGATAATACGATAAACGATAAGTCGAGAGAAGACGCAAAAAGACAACGTTGCTAGCACATGTGTAACACTTTAACTCCTCACTCATGGAGAACTTTTAGTTGAGTTAACTGACAAACACTCCAGTACTCGAGATAATTCCACGATACTACAACCGATATTCCAAAATTACTCTAGATGTAGAACAAGACTGATTAAAGATCCAACATTTTGCCAAAAGGACGTCTTTCTTGTCTTCCAAAATCGAATCTATTTTAAACAATTGATCCACATATTTGTAATTAAGTGCTGTATATGCCAGAAATATATTTAATTTCAGTGTACTATACAATAAAAATCTGTATGCTCGATAATACGATAAAGGATAAGTCGAGAGAAGACGCAAAAAGGCAACGTTGCTATCACATGTGTAACACTTTAACTCCTCACTCATGGCAAACTTTTAGTTGAGTTAACTGACAAACACTCGCGATACTCAACATAATTCCACGATACTACCACCGATATTCCAAAATTACTCTAGATGTAGATCAAGACTGATTACAGATCCAATATTTTGCGAAAAGGACGTCTTTCTTGTCTTCCAAAATCGAAACTATCTTAAACAATCAATCCACATATTTGTACCTAAATGCCGTATATGCAAGAAATATATTTAATTTCAGTGTACTATATAAGAAAATCAGTACGCTCAATAATACGATAAGCAATAAGTCGAGAGAAGATGCAAAAAGACAACGTTGCTATCACATGTGTAACACTTTAACTCCTCACTCATGGAGAACTTTTAGTTGAGTTAACTGACAAACACTCCGGTACTCGAGATAATTCCACGATACTACAACCGATATTCCAAAATTACTCTAGATGTAGAACAAGACTGATTACAGATCCAACATTTTTCCAAAAAGTCCTCTTTCTTGTCTTCCAAAAACGAAGCTATCTGAAGTTTAAACAATCGATCCACATATTTGTAATTAAATACCGTATATGCCAGAAATATATTTTAATTTCTGTTTATGATTCCTCGAGTCTTATATCTTTCTTGGTCTTGCCTTAGTCTTGCAAAAATGCAAGACAAGACCTGCAAATTTCAAAGCAAGACAAGGCAAGAAATTGTTCAGTAAAAAACGTACAAGAATAGCAAGATATTCTTCAATTCTTGTACTCTTGCATTTTTTTTTTGCTAATTTTAAATCAAGATTTATTAAAATGACCTACCTATAAATAAATAAAACTACAAAAATATGTTCGTATTAAAAAATGAATACAATCTTTTTAACATATGTACGTATATTTTGTTTCAAAAATATACAATGGTAATAATTATTGGCTAAATAATATAATTAGAAATCTTGTCTTGTGAAACACTATTTTTCACTTTCTCTGGAACATTTTTGAAAAAAGGTCACAGGGGCTTGTTTAGGAAAATAAGAGCGTAGGGAATATCCGCAAAAGTTAAAAATTGACTTATAATGAGGGCTGACTGAGGGGTGAAATGACGTGATGTAATTAGTTGACGCATATCTTCGGACATTTCGTCAAATTTGTTTCAAAATTAAAGATTTATCGACTTTGAATAAACGACTATTCGGGCATTCCAAAACTTAGTAGTAAATAATTGATTATAATACTAATCTCTTCTAGGTTTGAGTGCTGAAGAGATTGCTAAACGACCTCCACGATAATAATATGTCATTAAATAAATCTACGTTAAAGTTGATTGCCGACCAAACCATGGGTAATAAAGCTATAATAATATAACTGTAAAACTTTTTCTTCTCTCTGTTCAATTATTAAAGTTTTCAATTCATAAAGAACTAGCAGTAGTCTAATTACAAATGATAGCTATTTTTTCTTTAATCGTTTTGATGTGTTCTATCTGAATAACAGTTTAAAATTATGTTGTTACATTTTTGTTCTTTTATAATTCAACGTCTAAATATAGTTACGTTTATTTATTTCGAAAGTAAATCTTATTCTTTTGTAAATACTATTACTTTTCCTAATACTTTCTTTATTCTTTGTTATTTCTGTGTATTTTGTTTTACTATTATATATTTTAGGCTTTTCTTTTTGTCATTACTTCTATTTTCTTTGAAGTGTATTTTTTCTTTGTTGATGCTAATAATACTGTGCCATCTACATACGTATGCTTGGCTTTAAGTTACGTTAGTATATATCATACAGTTTCACTTTACTCTACTTTCTGTGATGGTATTTTCAAGTAGATATTAAATTAAACAAGCACGTTTTATAGTTGATTCCCTCGTTGCATTACTCTATCTATTAATTCCTTTACTAGGATAATTAGATGTTATTTGTAAACTTGTATATTACATATGGTATACATAAAATGATTTAATATCCCTACGGAACTTAATTTCTATTCTTAGTGTTACAATTAAACTTATATTATATACAAAAATGAAAAAGCAGTTATAAACTTAGTTATAATGTCTACTAATAGCAGAATAGTTTATAGCTGATTTGTTATATCTGCATCTGATATAATTACAATACAAATCAACAAGTCAATACGTCTGTAACTGTAACAAGCTGTGTACTGACTGCGCATACGTTATTCGTTTTGTATTGTTCTTCGAAGACCAAGCTGTTACACATTTCGGCACAACTTCGGTCTAGATAGGTTATGTTTCTGTGTACAAAATACTAGACAATATTTTGTTATTGTTTCAAAAAGGCTAAAAAATTTCATTTTTGTAAATTTAACAGAATTATGTTATTAAAATACATGTAGTATTATTTCGTACAATACGAAGACTTAGTTATTAGCCGGACAGTTTTTATTTACCAAAAACCGTTTTCCCATGTTAAATACCTATGACATAACTTTCTTGGAACACAGGGTATATTACTGTGTACAAAATTACATGTTTAAATTTTGAGGTAACTTAATTCTTTTCAATAGTCAATTCAATAAATTATTACTACACCGCCAGAAAGTTCATTTATTCCCCCGGGTTTTTTATGAATAATAAACGTCAAACTTCGTTATTAAAGTTTTACCGAACCTGCAGCTTCACGCAACAGAAGTATATGCCTGTACAGAAGGTATATGATAAGCTTCCTAACCTTAGGGTATCCGTCGTTCGACAAATGTAAAAGATCAAGTCGCTGCTGTTATTACCACCTCTATAATTTTTGATTTTTTTTACCCTTTAATATCTGGAGTCTGACACAATAATAAATGTTTAATTTCATGAAATACTATGAAATTGTTTACTATTATCTACTTTATCTAGTTATTCTATAAAATATTCTGCAGTCCATATCAAAAGACTAACGTATGACACCTTGGAAAACATTCAGGTTTTCTCTAGAATAGCTGAAGTGTCACATTTTATGAACTCTTAAATTTCAGTCATGTCGCGTGTCACTAAAGAAAAGGAAAAGTTAAAGTAAAAAAAATGTAATAAAATAAATTGTACTCTTTAGTAACCTAAAATTAAATCTCATTTGGTACCACTAAAAGGTGACTTCAACCTGATTAACTAAGAGGAATGACCTTACTCAGTAACTCTAGCAAAATACTATCAAAAATTTTAGTCAATAGAATTAAGGAAAATGTTGAACGTCAATGAAGGAGAGAATAAGGTTTCCAAGAAGGAAGATCTTGCACAGGACAAAATATAATCAGGATAACTATTGAGCAAATGATGGAATTCTAAGAAATGCTTTACCTAATGAAATCTTTCAAGATATCTAAATCAAAAAACCTTAAAATATTTACTGAAAATCTTTTTCCTAAATGGAATTGGTATTTTTTTTTAAGTTTAAGGAAATTCCTGGAATCTATCAACAATGATTTCAGCTAAAATCCATAGTCCATAATAATGCCTAAAGGTCAAAATAAATGAACAATTTTTTTCAAGCATGTTACTCAATAATCTAAAAATGTTGTATGTTCATTTATTTTACCTGTAGGGTTTATGCACAAAATAAATTTTGAATGAAATTTCCAACAAATATTACTGGATTATATAACTGGTATTCCTGAAATAAAAAGGGAATTTTATTTTTTCGGTTTAATTTTCCATTGTTTTAAGTTTAATACTTAACATTACCAGAGTAAGATTAGGGAAGATTACTAGTCTCTCATGTCCTTTAATTTGCGGTTCATGAAAAGCATGTTCCGTATAATTCAGAACACTTTACTGCGCTTGGTAATAGGATTTTCGTTTGACACTTGAACAGTTCCATTTCAGACGAAACCTTGTTTACTTGGAACAGAAGATTAATATTTTCACAAACGGAAAATTTTAACCTGCAACTTTATTAGTTATAATGCGTTTAAATAAAAGGCTTTACTGATATTAATTATATTAATTAAATTATTAGAACAAAAGTTAAATCATATAATTGGCAGTTTTATCTATTAATAAATCGATTCGACAAATCCTGTGTTTTTAACTAGACAGCAAAATATGAAGTTCACAGTCAAAATATTTATTTTAGCGGTAAAAAACTACCATGTTACAATATGCTTTAACATGAACACAAAATAAACAATGGTTTTTTTCATGAATTTGTATCAAATCTTACTACTTACTGCTCTTTTTATTTTTTCAAGTTTCGATCTATTTTTTTTTTATTTCAATCTTCCTCTTCTATTTCTGTTTATTATTCCTTTTTATCTTTTATGTACAGTATCCTATACATGTTGTTTTTTAATGAAAATAGTAAACTAAAATTTCAAGCAATAAAATATTCGAAATATAAAGTGGCTTGTTATTTCCGTGGAAATAGATATTTCTAATTAATAAAATAAAAACACAATTCTGGTATTCCACACACAACTCATTTGAACGAACACGTAATTCATTTCCTTTACCTGATGTTGGTGAAATAATGTAGGACAGGTATTATAAACAAATTTAATGAAATACATTCTGTGATTTTAATGTTATGAGCCCAATTTAGGATAATTCAATGCACTGTTCAGGCAAATTCATGAATAATTTTCTTCATGCAAATGACACTATATTCCATAACGTTTTCAAACTCCAATATATATTGCCTGTTAATTAAATATTTTTCTGAAATATATGAAAATGGAATCGTTAAAAATGTTCACATTTTTCTTGTATTGTGCATAGTTTGAAATTGCAATTTTGTTATACAAAACACTTTTCTTCTTTTGTAATTCTACAACTGAAGGTAAAGAATATTCAATTTTTCGATAAAAAAAACTTCCTTGTAATATCAGAATATAGTCGATTGGAAATTATTCAAGTAAAGTACTATAATCCTCCTGAAATAAATTATGCAAATACAAATTGTGAGACCCAAAACAATTCACATAAATATCTTTATTATTCAGATCGATCTTATTTCCATTTTTTACACCGTTGACAGTCGTGTAACTATCGCATGTTATTTTCACATAAAAAACATCTCAGAAACAATCAAAAGGCACTTAAAATGATGCTCTGGAACTCAAGTTTTTAAAATAGTTTAACGATAATTCAACACGACGTATGTGTATTGTAGCCAAAATCGAAAAAAATCTAAGGTATATACCATTTTTTTATTTCAAGGTTTTATTGAATTTCTTACAAGTACAATATTCGTTTATCAGATTTCTTAATATCAATGCGTATTTTTCGGATTTCATTAAATGTTTGAAGATTATAGATTAAATACCTTAATGAAATTTGATTCTAATTTCTAATTCAATCATATATATCTACCATAAGATTAGTACAATATTGTAACAGATCTCTTTGAAATTTTATACTTATGTTCTTTGTATTCTCGAAAGATTAAAAATATATTTATTTTTCCCTTACGTTTAACGACAGCTCATGTAGTAAAATCATATGCAGTGCATTAACGATACAACACAATAAATGATAATACAGATTTTAAATGATGAAATTAATGAAATTTTGAATGAAATTTCATATTTTCACACAGCATTAAATAGGAATTTATGCAAGGAAAATGTGGGTATAGTTTTCTTAGCGGTAAATTCGCAAGCAAATTTAAGCATTATGAAAGGAAAAACACAGAGTGATGAAGAGAACATAATACTGCGTGTGTTTTTCTACTCATGTAATGAAAGTTGTAAGAATGAAGTAGACCATAAATTTATATTAAAGTGGTAATAACGTTGCAGAGTACATATCATTTTATACCAATAATACAAAAGAATTTACAAATAAAATTTATTGTTATATATAAATTTAACAATAGAGAAGAAACCGTTCTCTCAAAAATAAAATCCCTTATTTTATGTAACTTTAAGAATGTACTGATACTAAATCAGAGCAAACATTTCAGCACAATCTGATTTCACAGCAAAACCCAGAGCAGCTAAATCTGCTCCAGAATGTACTCTGATTTCAGTAGGTCAAGAATCAGAGCAAACACTTCTGCGTACTCTAAATCTTGACCCACTGAAACCAGAGCACAGTCCAGAGCAATCATCTGCTTCAGAATGTGCTCTGATTTCAGTAGGCCAAGAAACAGAGCAAACACTTCTGCATACTCTAAATCTTGACCCAGTGAAACCAGAGCACAATCCAGAAAAGACATCTGCCCTAGAATGTGCTCTGATTTCAGTAGGCCAAGAATCAGAACTAACACTTTTGCATATTCCAAAACTTGACCCAGTGAAACCAGAGCACAATCCAGAGCAATCATCTATTCCAGAATGTGCTCTGGTTTCAGTAAGCCAAGAATCAGAGCAAGCACTACTGCATACTCTAAATCTTGACCCACTGAAACTAAAGCACAATCCAGAGCAATTATCTGCTCCAGAATGTGCTCTGATTTCAGTAGGCCAAGAATCAGAGCAAACACTACTGCATACTCTAAATCTTGACCCACTGAAACTAGAGCACAATCCAAAACAAATCTGTTCCAGAATGTGCTCTGATTTCAGCAGGTCAAAAATTAGAGCAAGTGCAACAGCGTACTCCAATTCCTGACCGACTGAACTAGACCACCACAGGATCCGGTTACCCGGATTCCCCGGTAGGTGGTCTAGGCGGGAGGAGCGAAGGCTCAAGGCCAGGCAACCTCCCCGGACCCCCGCCGGAGCAGGAGTGAGAGTACCTGCCACAAGACCCCCCTTTTATACCTGTAGTCGAGCATCTTTACCTGAAATGCCGCTTTCTAATTGGTGGAAATTCATCTTCTAATTGTGAATATACTAGTACGAATTTTGAAACAAAAATTGGTATACATATGTATTTTAACATGGGGAACCCAATGTTGAAGTCGTTAATGCCATATCTCACACCCATTTATGGGTATAAAACAATTACACAAATCTGAAAAGAGATATATAAATTTTAATATCACCATTCGATTCTACATACATTTTTATGCCGATATACCAACTTTTATATTTTTATTTACATGATCTTGTCCGGTAAGGAAAATTTATTTGTAATGAATGACACATCTGTGGTTCGAGATTTTCAGTTTTGAAAAAAACATTGAAATCTGACAAGTGGGAACCGCTATCGAATCCAGGAAAGAAAACCTTTTGCATTTTAAATATATGGATGACTTTCCTTTTGTAAACGCAGATTCTTAGGTAGAACAAGGAAACATATTTTAGAATACAAACTTCCGTCAACAAACATTATTTTCGCAACTGATTTAGCTGCAAGGTATACTCTTAGCTTGTTAGACAAAGCGTTTACAATTGAATTTCAAAATATAAAATTTAAAACCTCTTAAATATTGCATTAAGTAAAAATTATGAAACAAGCATTTCATCACTTGTGGTGTAAATGTATAACATACTAATATACCTCATTAGGAAAGCACAGTGTTTCGAATAGATCTATAAAGCTCAAGCTACGTATAAAAATGAGAATGCTAGAAAGAGTTTCAATAATCCTACAGTAATATTAATGCACAAATACCTAAAAGCTTTATTGAATATACATATAAAAATAATACAAATGTCTTTATTGAGTGAATACGCCAAGAATCTTAGAGATTATTCTTATTGAAGATCTAAACACATATATGTGATGAATTGACATAAATAAAAAGCAGACATATTCATATTCTCCATACCTGATCAAGTAGAAATAGTTGTCGTTTCGATGACCTAGTAATGAATGTAAATTAATTCATCACTGCTGAATTCCAAAGCTTCTGGGATAAAATCGGTCCAGTAAATCAACTAAAACAAATTAAGGACAACATTAAATAATTGAACTGTAACAGTTAACATCAATATCACTAGACATGGACAAACTATTGGAACCTGAAAACAAATTACTATCACAAAAATTGGACACGATTTTTATTAAATCAAAACAGGTTTATATTAAACTCCTAACGAACGATATACAAAGCTACAATAAACATTTTTTTTTATATTTATGGAATTAATAAAATATTTGGAAAAAATAGAAACAGTTAGTGTCATGGAAAATTTGTGTACAGTTCCAATTTGTCGTAACAAGTAATTTGTAATAACTGAATACTTGTGCGAAATAAGACGTGGAAGATATGTGTTATTCCAAGGCAAAATTAATAACGTGGTAAGGTAAACACAAGTTTAAAGCAGTGCAATCACGAAACGGCAGACGTTCATATTTCTGTATTACGATATTATGTTGCTTTTGCCAGCAGGAATATCATATTCGTTTGAGATACCACAAATTCCACTAATACACTCATATTTGCTTTTGGGATTTTATATATTATTTAGACGTCGGTAGATGGGTACATCAGTGATAGCTTCTGATCAAAATCTTTGCCAAAAATGTACCTGTCGTACTAGAATTTGTATATACCAACGTACTATTCCACATAAAAACACAACTTATGTTCAATTAAACTTGTCATCACAGAGACTTAAAAAAATCAAGAGGTTATTTGGTACAATTCTAGTTATAGTTTGAGAAATGATTACTAATTTATATTTTAACCATCCTAAACCAAATCTTCCATTTTTTTGTTTTATAATCAGCACGTCGTACAATATATACCCTTTAATTTTTTGTCCTAAGTTGTGGAACACCTGTATACATAGCGATAGGGAAAATATCTCGCACGATAAATGTGTTATCAAGTTCAATGTTAATAAAAAGGTAAAATGATACTTTTAGTAAAAACAATGAGATGTAATGGATAACATCTTTGAACCCTGACATATTATATTGTCATAAAAAATAGATGATCAACTCTTTATCATTGTTGGTCTAGTGTAACAGTTTTATTCAATACTATGAACAGGTTGTTAAACACTATAAAATATAAAATAAGTCGAAAATTTTAATAAAGGTAACTTGTTTTTTATTTTAATAACAGTATAAATATTTTAAGCTTTTTACAACCTAAATAGTGATAAAAATTAATAATTATTAAATTAAAAACACGATATCTTCCAAATGGCCCATTTGCACACCCATGGTTATTAAAACTTTTTGGCTTATATTTTGTTGAAGTTTGTGACCCTTTTTTAAATATTACCTATTTAACAGGAAAAGGTTATCACATGAGAACAAATTCTATGCTTGCATGTCTACTCTAACAAAGTTTACTGTTGATACTAATTTTAAGTTATGTTCTTCAAGTTCTTAAGTGTGGATTTGTAAGATTAATGTTTGGTATTACCTACTGGTAGTTTTAAGGATATACTGCAGTGTCATATTTACATTTTTATGTTCTACATTTCTGTACATACTAAAACATCAACTATTTATGGCACATATGAATATAGCTGTTGTTCGTAAAAAGATTTTTTATGCTAGTATTAATTTTTTGACCCATTGTTCAAATATATGGATGAAATAACTTTCCCTTTATATATTTTCATTTTAATAATATATCTCAGGACCTCTGAAATATGAAACAACTAAGCTACCGCAATTTCAATGGGATTAGTATTACTTCTATTAATAGATATTTTCTCTAAAATAAAAATAAACTGAAAACTTTGCAAGCCGCGATTTTGATACAATTAAAAAACAACAGTTTCACTTTAACATCTACCCGTACTTAACTTCTTTGAATTTTAATGGCTCATCTTATCAGTCTGTAGCCTCTGCAAAGAACTTGCAGTTTACAATGGATTTTGCATCACTCAACGCAACGTTCTAGGCCTCACGATCCACTTAGTATGCAAGTGCTAGCTCGCTTTTCTATTTAGGGGAAACTAGTTTTCTACAAATTCTATTGTTTATTTACATTGACATATATTGTATAAATATTAAATATTCCATAATCAAATAGGCAATGTAATACTATTGAATTTCGTTTGAACTTATAAAAATTCTATTTTATTAAAACATTTGCTATAAAACTAATACAGTTCATCCATTTTTCTATTTATTCACCGATTAACCTTAAAGTATATATAAATATGTTCGTAGAAATTCTATCACTACAGTGATAAATATCACTTCTTTCATTTGATGCTATGAGATATTATTTATTACTAAGATGATATGAGATGAAGTGATATGTTTAGTATCGAGCTCTATGACACAACATTCCTAGATACAATAAAACCTCAATAATCTAGGCTTGTTGTTTTATGACAAGTTTCACTTGAATTTTATGGTGTAGGTTATCAGCCTATAACCTTTGCAAAAGACCTACAACTTATAGTGGATTCTAATTCACTTAGACACAACAAATTGGAGTTCAAATTCCAGTTTCTCCAATCTTTGTATAAGAGGTTTGAAATTCACTATAAGCTGTAAACCACTTGCACTATAAAGCAAGTAAAACTTGTCATGAAACAAGCACCTTAGGTAGGGATCTAGAAATGGTGTGTCTCTAATGATACATGTATCATATATAGTGGCTTCTTCCGAAGCTTTCTAGATGCTACTTTTATTGGGGAGGATCAATCTCCTTTAGTGTTCCTTAGATGTTCTTTATAATCTTCTTCCACAACTCCCTATCTCTTGTTTTGCTCTTCCAGTTGTTAATTCCGGCTGCCTTTAGGTCTTCTTCCACTTTTCTTAGACATGTTGATCTGGTTATCCCTCACCTTCTTCTTCCGTCTGGGCTCCACTCGACTATTGATCTTATTATATCTAATTTACTATTTGTTAGATGTTCTTTATGATCTACTTCCAAAATCCTTATCTCTTGTTTTGCTTTTCCAGTTGTTAAATCCGGCTGCTTTTAGGTCTTCTTCCACTTTCTTAGCCCTGTTGATCTGGGTCTGCCTCATCTTCTTCTTCCGCCTGGACTCCACTCGACTATTGATCTTATTATATCCCTTTCTTCTGCTCTCCATACATGACCGAACCATCTCATTCTTCGTTGTTTTATTATGTCTTCTTCCACTTTTCTTAGCCTTGTTGTTCTGGGTTTCCCTCATCTTCTTCTTCCGCCTGGGCTCCACTCGACTATTGATCTTATTATATCCGTTTCTTCTGCTCTCCATATATGACCCAACCATCTCATTTTTTGTTGTTTTATTTTTGTCACTATAGTTTCTCCATCTAATTCTTGTTTGTAGGTGTATTCACTTTTCTTAGCCATGTTGATCTTGGTATCCCTCGTCTTCTTCTTCCGCCTGTGCTCCACTCGACTATTGATCTTATTATATCCGTTTCTTCTGCTCTCCATACATGACCGAACCATCTTATTCTTTGTTGTTTTATTTTTGTCACTATAGTTTCTCCTTCTAATTCTTGTTTGTAGGTGTATCCACTTTTCTTAGCCATGTTGATCTGGGTTTCCCTTTTCTTCTTCCGCCTGGGCTCCACTCGACTATTGATCTTATTATATCCGTTTCTTCTGCTCACTATACATGACCGAACCATCTCATTCTTTGTTATTTTATTTTTGTCACTATACTTTCTCCTTCTAATTCTTGTTTGTAGGTATATCCACTTTTCTTAACCATGTTAATGTGGGTTTCCCTCATCTTCTTCTTCCGCCTGGGCTCCACTCGACTATTTATCTTATTATATCCCTTTCTTCAGCTCTCCATACATGAGCCAACAATGTCATTCTTTGTTGTTTTATTTTTGTCACTATAGTTTTTCCGTCTAATTCTTGTTTGTAGGTGTATCCACCTTTCTAAGCCATGTTCATCTGGCTCTTTCTCGTCTTCTTCTTCCGCCTGGGCTCCACTCGAGTATAGAACTTATTATATCCCTATGTTGTTTTATTGTTTTTACTATTGTTTCTCCTTCTAATTCTTATTTGTAGGTATAGATAGATCTGAATTTGAATTTAGCCAGCGACGGGTATTAAAATAGAAATGGTGGGTTGGGCGTTGTGTAGATTTGGCGGCGCGAAACGCTGTGTGTACATAAACGGTATTGAACTGTAAGGCAGTGGCAGGGGCAGTGGCAGTGGAATAGGTACAAGAACGGCAGCCCTCACTTGAAGCGCTGATTGCATAGGGATTTCCACTGCGAGCCACAGACCTTCCGCCTACCGTGGCGACATGTGCTCGTAAAACTTCAGCTAAAACTTAGTGGAAGCGCTTTCCAAAACGAGAAAAACTTCACGACATGCAAAACGATGTGACATCAATGCCAGAAGCGACAAACTTAGCCGTATCTTATTATCTGCTATTATATTGCCGAAACTAGTTATTATTACTCACTGACAGATATAACATATGAGACGCCTGAAGCGTGGGGCCCCATAAAATATACTATTTAATATTTTTTATTATATTGCCAAAACTAGTTATTATTACTCAGTGACGAATATGTTATGTTAGGGACCTGGAGCGTTACAAATTTTTGGGGCCCCATAAAATAAATTAATAACTACACTTTATATATTTTTATTGTTTTATCAAAAAAATATGTACATATAAATATCAGAGTTTAACAGGTGTTGAACCTGGCACTTGCCAGCTCCTTACGCAGTTATAATTAATTAATATTTATCTTTTATTTTCACCATATTATCTCATTATACCCGTACATTGGTCTCTGCCCATCAAAATATAAAAATTAGGTGACCAATTTTCTTTGGACCATACCCATTTTTATTAGGTTCAGAGAAACATCATATTTAATTTTAAAACGTATAAAGAACCATCTCAGAAAAAAAACGTGTTAAGGACTGTAGTCTTAAGTGTTTGTTTTCTAGAGCCTATATGGCTCGACAGTAAAAACTGTTTCACATTGCTAATATAACTGACTTTGTCCAAGACTATTTCTAAAAAAAAATACTATTTAGTTTAAGAATGGAGAAAGATCGCTCATTAGTTGCATTCCAAATCGGTACAAAACCCTAATACAAACGTTCCTCTTCTCCGAAATGCTTACCTTTTCGCACGAAAGTCTATTGCGTTGACGAAATAAACTATTTCATGTTTTACTCTTCGCGCAACGAAATGACCCACTGGTGCTACCTATTTCAAATGTTTGTAGCTGTCGTATCAATAAAATAAGCGAAAAGAGATCAATAACATAGTTACATTGTCTAAATCATCTAAGAAAGATTTTTATAATAATTGGTACTACAACATTAGAAGAGTTTTGGCTTTTAAATGAAATGTAAGGTTCTCTTGTTCCATTACACTTTTTACTTGCATTTTTTTGTGGAACATATCAGCTTAAAGCACAAATAAACTAGAACAGATCAAGAATACAGTTAAATTGTCTAAATCATCTGACAAATATGTTTATGATCATTGATACTACAACCTTAGAAGAGTTTTGGTCACAGATAAATTTTACCTGTTCCATTACATGTACTTGCATTTTCTAACAAAAGACCTACACTCGAACTCAAGGGAATTTTTATTCGGTTAATAGTTGGCGACACAGGAAATCGAACTCCTGATCTCCTACTTCGCTCAGTTGGAGTCGTATGTGAAAAACAAGAGAAGCATTTCGTGTCGCCAGGGACGCTTTGTCATAGAGTAAAACTCTTTAACAGTTAATAAAAATAAAAACATTATACTGGCTGAGACCACCACAAAAAGGAAAAGTAAAACAATATGGAAATTCCGTACATCAGGAAAACGAAGTGTGTATATTTATAGCGAAGGAGAAAGGGTGAATATTGAAAAGAAAGCAGTGGAAGTAATTGTGACGGCGCCGCTTTAACAGTGTGCCGAAAACTGTTATCTAATCACGTGTGTGGAAGATACGTTTGAACAGCATTGTGGCCGAGGCGTGATTTATAAAATGCATTCAGATTCAATTTCCAATATTTTAGATGTAAGGTTAAAGAATTCATGGTTTGGAAAACTATTATCTGGCAATTTTTCCTTTCGGTATCAACTGCAATATATAAATGCAGCTTCACATTTTATTTTACATTTCTTGCGTTTATATATCTTGCAAATTATAGGTAAATACCCTGTGTTTATTTTAACGTGAAACGTGGAGTTTGTCATATCCATGATTACGTCTTCACATTTGAGTGACAGCGATGTATCAAAGCGTTCACTTTAAAATGAAACAGCAGATATAATATTCTTTCGATTTTCCCCAGTTAAAAAAAAAATCAAGAGGTTGTGAGATCAAGAGACCTAACGGGTTAATATATTTATCCATCGCGTCCAATCGAACGACGTGGAAATGTGTTTGACAACCTATGTTTCATTTTAAGAAGAACGGTCTTGATAATTTAAAACCATGTTTCACGTTATAATAACTCACGGTATAAAGTAAGCAGAGGTAGATGACTGCTTAGTAATTTTTCAACGAATGCTTAATTATACTCGTAGTTTCAGTAACAGTTGTAATTACTTTAATACTCCTTGGGTAGTTGCTACGGAACAAATTTCGCAACTAATAACATTACAACTTTAATGAAATATATGGCTTACGTTAAGTTAAACCTCATTGAACAGTAACGTATGACAAACTTGGTCAACTTCGGCACTCATATGCTCAAATATTTCCTTAAAAACAAATGGAATTAAAATTTTATGATGAATATAATATGGTGGATTATGTAAAACGTAGTCAGAGTGAAGATTTACGAAAATTATATGTATATTAAGTCATATTGGTCCAACTTATATGTATGTATGACAGAAGCGCACCATTCTGATTTTTAAACTTTTAATAAGCGCACCAAAAGAAAAATATAGCAAAAGTGCTGCAGTAAAATTGAATGTGTGGGCATATGTGTACATCCGATTAGATAAAAAAAACGAGTGAAATCATTCCGCTAGCGGATAGCACCTTTTAAATAGATACTCACAAAGGTATGCCTCCAAATCTTCCTCTTTAGTCCCATATCAAACCTAACCTAACGTAACCTGACCTAAGCTAACCTAACTTAACCGAAACTAACCTAACTTAACCTAACCTAAACTAACCTAACTTAGCCTAAACTTAACCTAACGTAACCTGACCAACCCTAACATGACCTCACCAAACCAAATATAATTTAATCTAACCTAACCTAACATAACCTGACCTAAACTAACCTAAACGTAATCTAATCTAATCTAAAACTAATATAACCTCATAAAACCTAAACTAATCTAACTTAACTAACTTAATTTAACCTAATTAAATAAATAATTACATCAAAATAATTAATATGTTATATATTTCAATTATAAACCTTGTCATTTCTGTGACATAATTTTGTAACAAAATATACCAATAGTAACCTAAATAGATAATGCAATGCAGGCTACAAAAATGTCTTAAAAATACTTTACTGTTAAAGCATGCAATTATTATTTAGAGACAATAAGGGTTAGAAGGGATGATTCATCTCCCACAAATATCATCTTAACCTGCATGTGCTTACCCCTGGGAATGCTAACGAGGCTCTGGTGACCGAATATGGGCAGTATAACGTATGACATACAATAGAGGAAATGTTACAGAAGCAATAATCAATAAAACATCTACAATCTCTCAAATCCTTCTGGAAGCTTAGGAGGCAACAACCATAAAACCAGAATTGGATGTTAGAGCTGATCAATTCAACACCTAACTACTCGTCATTAAAATTTAAATACAAAAAAGGAAAGACATCAAATATAATTTAAAGAAAAAGAAACAAAAGAATGATATAACGGATATATTACAAGGTATAGAAAACTATATCATTATCGAACCCTGGAAAGTTACTAAGGATACAATACAGAATACAGGATGTAAGAGAAACAGAAATTGGATACAAAAACAGGAATAGAAAGGAATGGATATCGGATACCACCTGGAATGCAATTGACAAAAGACATGAACTAAAACTTCAAATAATAAAAAAAGATCTTTCTAAAGAGAATGGAAGAATTAAATAATATGCAACCATTAAATGACAATTAACGACACGTTAACTTGAATTTTAATGCAAAAAACTTTTGTTACTATATGCACATGTATACAACATTACTTTATTTGATAAATTAGTTGTAAACGCTGGAATCAAATCTCATATTCATAGTATCACATGATCAAGCTTTCACAGTTTTGATCGTGTATATGTAAACTTTTCATCAAATCTGACAAATTTATTTGACAAGCTAGAGTCATACCGATTTGATTATCTTTTTGTTAAGAATAATTTGTTGTATTTTCAAAAAAAAGTGATTGAATTCTTAGAGGAGATTATATTTTGTTTGTATTTATTTCTGGTCTACTTTGTTGCCATATTTAGTTAGTCCATTTATTAATGTTTGCAATTCTTTTTTTGCGTACAGGACGTTGTACAGTTATTAATTATCATTAATTTTATAACGACTCCATGCTAAAGTATTTGTACTATTCTACATTATAAATCTCTTGTCGGCATTTGTGGATAACATAGCTTACTTTGATTAATTGTGTGAATTACATGTTTATCTGATTTCAAAGTCCTTTGTTCAATGTAAATTTGTTCATTTGTATACATGGTATTTTTATAATAATCCAGTGTTATTTTCCACTCTGTTTGATTTACCTTCACTTTTTAACCAATTATGTTGTTTGTTCTACATATATTTTGGACTGAATAGTTTCTTATGATTTAATTCTTTTTAAATTTTATTGTAAATGTTTCCATTTAATTTGATTACATATAAAATATTTGAGGGAAAAAATTAAATATTTTGGATCATTTTTAAATGTATACATTCTTTCTTTAGCGTTGTAATGAAATTAATGTAAGAGGAACTTGGGAAATATTTATTTAAATTAACCTTCAAATGATTAATGTGAAGTAAAGCTCAAAAATTATGTAAGAAATATGAAGTAATTTGATGTATTGAATTGATAAATGAAGTATTCCTAAGAGCCGCTACGCTATTATCTCCTTAAAGGGGTTCACTACTAGCTTTTGAAATTTTCAAAATAGATAAAACATTGTTAAATTGTTAAAACTTTGTACGATGTCTCTCTAATGATGGATTTTTAAATTTTTATTATTTTTATTATTTTATTCATTTAAAGTTTGCTTATGTTACACAAATTGTACCACCTGTTTAAAACAAAATTTCATATGTTATTAGAAATGCAAAGTTTCATCATTTTCTTTCAAGATAATGTCAATTTTGTATCAATTATTTTTGAAAAATTAACATTATTCATCATTTTTTATTTTTTTTATATTTCTGGAGATTGATTCTATTTTGTAATGAAACGAGCTATAAGTAAATACAATTCACTGTGAATTTCATAATACAATTCTGAATATCTGTTTGAAATTCTTTTCAAGTGTTAAGAAAAGTCATTTGATAGTGATGGAACAGATTTGTAAATTCAATAATAAATGTAAATTGTATAAATTGTTATATCTAGATATATTTCCAGTGAGAACATTTCCAAATTATTTACACAAATAATTGGACGCCTCCTGTACCTTATCTCCAAAACTTTAATAACTTTAATTTCATAATCTATTCAGTTTATTTAAATTTATATTGACAACGACAAACATTTTAATCTTTTTTAATTCATATATTCTTTACAAAACTTTAAACTTTTCTATTTAAATAGTGGTACATAAGGTAAATAATTGTGCTAATAAAGATTTAAAAATATGTATTATCGTTTATTATTCATATTTTAGAAATTAGTACACACTGTACACAAATATTCAATGAAGTTTTTATTGTTACTTATATATTATATACATCATTAGTATCTTACGTAAGGTATTTTATTTCGAAAAAATGATATTTTAATTTCTTTTAGATTAGAAAAAAGTAAGGCAGCTATTTCTGTGAAATACGGTAGGAAAATTGTGATAATTACATAAATAACGGAAAAGCAGAAATAAGAAAAATATTTTATCGATGAAAAACAAAATAAAATATTGAAAATGTAAATGTAATAAAATGTCAATTAATTTTAAAATATATATTTAATATTAATTTTTAATTTATTGATCTAGGTTGATTGTACAAACAAATATCAAATATAAATTTAAATAAATTTTTAAGAAATCCAGGTAAGAATATTTATTTAAATACATTCGTTTTATTAATATATGATTTATGTATTTTATTAAATCGTAACCATTTTATAAAATATTGATTTCCATTTTTATGCAGAATTTATTCATCTAAATATATACCGAGATATTTCATTTTTCTTATTTTATGCTCATAAAATTCTTCTGTTATTTCTTTGCCATTTTCGCCTTACAATACGGTATATCTCAGATCAAGTTGATTGATTTTTTTACATTGAAGAGGTGAGTCGAAAAATGTAAAATATTATATCCAAATTTAATCGCCTCTTACATTTAATAGCCCACATACTACCTATGCATTTTGGGATAATAATGTTGAACAGTGGCTTCTAAAATGTAACAAGCAAAGAAAGAAAACAATTGTTATAAAATAAATATTTTATCTTTATGTTTACCAATATTAGCTTTTTCTATGAAAACAAAAGTATAAAGTTACTCTGCAAATACCGCAACAGTTATTGAATTGAGAACAATTCATAAATAATTGCCAGAAAATTACATAATTATAAGCTTCCAAAATCTTTGACATCATTTACTTGAGTTAAATCTTCAAATTGAAATTAAAACCATTATTCCTGGAAACAGATTACTACAGCAAGAGTAAACATTTGTTATTATTTGTAAATATCATATTTTTTCCAGTAAACTTTAAATATATCTATTTCACTATAACGGGTATTTTTTTATTTGGTTTCTGAAATGATAACCAAGAACCATAATATATGCTGTCAGTGTTATACACGCAGTCTGAAGCATAATTCGGCACTGCAAAACAAGCAGTTCCTTTGCAAAATCAGTAGTGTAACAGCGTGCTCATAATATTTATCGTATTTATTCCGTATCTTTACATATTTGGATATTACAATTAAACACATAAAATATTTCATAGTTTATATTTTAGAACTTCATAAATGCGATCTCAAAAAATAACAAAACAATATATCTTTCATGTTTATTTTTACAATAATTTGATATTTTATCGAAACACATTTACAGTGCCTTTGAAAATTTTGTAAGTTGGATCCCCCTATGATTTAAAGACACGAGCCGCCACTGTTATAATAGTGTTTATTTTGTAGTAAGACTTGCTTTATTTCCACTATTCTATCATCCTGTATACGTATATCCTGTATGCTTAGATGCCAATAATAGTTTCATGCCCGGTTGCAGAAATGTTCATCCATATTTAATGAGTTGTTAAATCTTTAATCGTTCGTTAAGTATCAAGTTTGTGTTATAGAAAACAAATTGTTTTGTGTCATGTATGTTCAAAGATTCATTCACTGTGGATCTCTTTAGACGTATTTAATTTTTTGATTAAATGTCTTTTACATTTTTTAGTTCTTCCATTTATTCATTCGTGCATCGATCTGTTTTCTGTATATTATTATTACAATAATGAACTCAATGGACAGTTTAATAATTAACCAAAACCATGATTAAAACCACAGGCTTTGTCATTTATCACAAAGCCATATTTTTCTTTTAACATTTCGCACGTAGATTTTTCGGTAAACGACATGTTTATATTTATATGGTCACTGTACACATGACACAAAATTTAAATCATCCTGTTTCAACAAAACTGAACTAGTATTGTTTCATAAAGAATATTTCTGGATATGACAGAATATATCTATTTGTTCGTGTACTCTCATACAGAATTCAGAACTCAAATAGCTTGTTAAGTGTCGTTCATAGTATCTGTCTGTTACCCTATACCGTAAGTCATGGATACCTCTTGTTATATGGCACCGTATCGTTCCAGATATAGTGCAACATATAGAATGTAGGTTGTTAATGTCACATTTCTAAAATTGTACCCAGTATTATACCAAATAACCAATTGAATTTTTTCTTCAAAATTTGGTAAGTAAACTGGACTTTAGACTAAACCTGAAGTTAATTGCGGATCGCTAGTGACTTTTAGGGAAAAGTAAAAGTTTGGTTGGAATAAATTAAAAGCACAAAAACCTGGCAAATTTGAATGATAGTTTTTTATACATTATAAACACCCTTAGAAAACAATACCTCAGTAAAGTTTGGTAACAGAGGTTTCACAATTAAAACACCCTTAATAAAGACGGTTGGTAATACACAAATGAAAGTAGTCGTCAGGTTTCTATGTTTCCTATGTTGAATTTTATCTGAAACGATGCGGTACAATATTACAAGTGGTATCCATTGTAATAACTAATTTATAATGTTGCATCTTAGATGTAACTTACGGTATATAGGTACAATGTAGGCTTTAAAAAAAAATAGTGCAACAGGCTGAGACGTAGAAATCGTCAACATCCATAGTCGTAACATATTTTGGGATATGTATATTTTGATCATAGAATTTATTGTGATATATAAGCATGTATAACAAGAAGAAGAAAGCAGAGCGTTCCATTAGCTTATTGCTGAACAATTCTCAACCGTATAATACCGCTATACTGCTCTGTGTGCTATGAAATCAATACTAAAAATTTAAGTGGACAGTTCTTTCACATACAGCGAACCAACAGCTCTTTGGGCGCTTAAAGTACCTCTTAGGATAGAAATATGTTTATAGTCGAATTATTTAATTTGTTCCAAACAATTATTTTTAATAGTCCTGTCAAAAATCATCCAAGTAACCGTTCAACGGGACAATAAACCCTTATTTTTCAACCTATCGAAAAACTCGCATAACCAGCGGTAGATATTTTAGCCTTTAACATAGTACATAAATTAAAAAAGAGGTTTTATCAAGCATAGCCCACAAACAGATTCTACAGGCAAAATTACGTGTCCCAATTTTCAGATTTTTGTTCCAACGGATACAATTTTTAGAAAGGAACAACAGAAAATAACCCAAATCGAAAAAATCCAAGATTCCTTTCATTTTTCTCAATTTTTGCTGAAGTGCACATAACTAAGTTTTTAATAATACTGCTAAAGATGTCGAAACAAAGTAATAACCAAAATCATGATTGCCGATTATTTTAACAACTTTTTTTCATACTTTTACTATCCCTGTTCACACAATTTTAAAACACGTTGACTGTCCGTGCTTATGAGTCACATTTGATACATGTCGAGTTTCATTTTCACGTTTACATTATGGAGCGTGTAAGACTCATTAGACAATGCAAATATAAACGTAAATACCAACATGAACGTGCAGTTAAAGGCTTTGAAATGGTTTTAGAACGTGAGAAGAGAATTATCTGAAACTCACTGAGTAGATATTTTGTATTTACACAATAATGTTATATTTTATACATAAGAAAGTAATGCCTATTTTTAAATGTATATTTAATAGTTAATATACATACTACAATGCAATTTTAATTATATTTCTTTTGTTACAGGTAATTTACGGTCATCAATAATCATCGGAGAAGTCAGTAAGAACAATTATCTGTTACTATTTTTATTTTTCTCTATTATCCTTCTAGTAAACAGTGCAAAGAATTCTCTTCAGTTGCACATTGTTTTTACATTCCATAGCATCAATGGACGCTAAAGTCTGTTTTTGTCTCTATTAAAACCTTAGGCACTAAGATAGTAAGGGATATCTTAGCGACATGACTATCACTTACATACAAAATAGCAAATGATACTGCTTCCCATTAAAACAATGTTTTGTTGCGAAAGAAATACAGGCTTTATTACACATCAAAATAGTGCAGCGATTTAAATTGGCGCGATTACCATTGCGAAGGAGTACGCAAACGGCTTTTATCGTTAAGGACAACAGTGGGGAAGCTTGATATTTTAAATAAGAGAAGCACACTCAAACTTAATTTTGGAATAATTACACTCCTAGTTTTCTCATCATGGGTACATTGCAGTAGTATATAAATTTGCAAGTAATACTTATTACAACGGGCAACGGTGGCTCACTTAGTTAACGCGTTTCTAATTTAACTAAGCGAAAAAGAGATCTGGAGGTATAAGAGTATAAAAACTAAAAATTAATTATAGTGACTATCAGTAATAATGACAAAACTATATAGTATCTTATAATTTCACTGAAATTACTCTTCTTCTTCACCAATGATGATAAAACTTCTTGTTCTTACAAAGACGAATATTCGTTATAAATATTAACATTAGAAGTCTAAATTTTAAACATTTTTCAGTTGTGACATTTGTGATTTTATAGCGGAATGGTTGTATTTCTAGGCTCTTGTAAAAATCCCGCAACAAGTTTTAACGTGCACAAGTTGGTGCGATACCTTGAGGCAGTAAGGTACAGCCTAAGGCATCTGTGATTTTCTTTCTGTTCCAGATTTAATGCACGAGAATTCTCTTTTCTTTTTCTTTTCTTTTTGCGTAGGAATGCAACAACGTTCTTTGTAATCAAAAACATTATTTATTTATACAATATAGGTGAGAGATAAATGAAAGCATATTATGAAATTATACATATGCAGAAAGTTACCTATTTTTCGTTTGTACAAAATGTCATAGAATAGAAATACACGTAGGAAAGCTATTTTTAAATAAGAACAAAGACAAGAATAAGAATTAATAAGATGGTAAATATCGCCACATATTTCTTTTTTAAGAAAAGACATAACTGAAAATAAAAAAAGATCCATTTAAATAGCTTAATCTTAAACCACCATAATGGCTTCTTCAATATGTACTAGACACGAATCTGGATACATCTCAAAAAAAAATAAACTTCACTTTCGCATTCCACTGTCAGATATGTTTCTGTTATAATCAAAGATTTCAGCTTTCGTCTGACCAAAAAAATGTCCTTTGTCGGTAATCTTACCAACAGAGACAAGATATACTCACAAATTGTTAAATTCAATCACTTTTGTGTCATCATTCACGTTTGTGACCGTCCTTGTAGGTCCTGTTAACAAGATTTAATTTTCCGAGATCAAAGTTTGGTCGATCTTTGTGAACTATTCAGTTTTTTGCACATATATGATGTTTATTCGCTACTGAGAAACAGTACATCAAGTTCATATAAACAACCAATAAATATATTAGTAGAATTCTCATTATACGTTCGCTGAATAAATATCATCTGTCAAACTATTTACCTTACTTCAAATGTGTTCCATTTATATTATTGGTGTAAGGTTTCTCTATTATAATGTGGATATCATAGAAATTTAAACGTAGTTCAAATGTCACTACGGTATTTTAGGTTATTTAGTAAATTACTGACATATTCTTTGAAACTTGTCCGATAATTTTTAATTAATAAGTAAGAAATAATTATTTATCCACACTGTATTTGAAATTATGTACATGTATGTTTTGAGAATTTGTGTTACAATACAAATAGGGATTGAAAATTGTATGATTTACTCTAACGAATAATTCGTAATTGCCTAATTGAAATATCCAATTTTGTACAAATGGATTAAACATTCCTGTGATAAAATATAACACATATAAATGTTTATATCGATAGCTACATTAATTCTAAAGTGTCTTTTCTTGTTACTATGTACATCATTATTTGCTAATTTAGCCATAATAGAATTTGGTAAACTATTTTAAAATTGTTTGCAACTTGAGTTCATATTTTAAACTTTCGTATTCAAACATTGTTTGCTTAATAATAATAATATATACTTGACGTGCCTTTGCGCCCCGATGCAAATTTAAATACATCGCCCTTTATTTTTTTAGAAAAAAATAATAAAAATATAAAGTGAAAATTTAAAACATATTTTAAGTTTGAATTGTGTACTTTATGTACGTATTAACAAATGTTTAAAAAATCACATAGACTAGTACTTACTAAAGGTACGCAGGTAATGTATTGAACATGGGTAATATTATATTATTATTATTATAATCTTCTTCATAGGTAAATTCAACTATATAATTTTAACCTTGGATTAGAGTATAAAAATTACAATAGAGGGTGTACTAATTTCTTGGGTGAGAAGAATGAAAACATGGTACGAAAGTGATTTTCAAGTGGCTCCTATAAAAATGGCAGAAACAGAAAGCCACACAAAATGGCATCATATTTGTAGTTTTAAAAGTAAACTATTTATGTTATACAAAGACTTAGTAAACAATAAACGAAAAATGTAAAATGCAATATATTTATTCAGTAATTGTTAAATTAAATTGTACTTTTCTTTACTTTGGCGCCCCTTAACGAGGGCGCCCCGACGTAACACATCGTCATACCGCCTGAAGCCGGCACTGATAGTTAATAAATACCTTTGGTACTGAAAACCCTTTTCTCCGTAGAAATAATAACCACAGGATTAATACATGCAGTGACATAATAATTTGTATCCAAAGTTGGTTGAAATGATGTTGTTGACGGTCATAAACTCACCTAAAGTGCAAATGCTGCTGTGTCGAAACTCACATTGAAACGTGGAATGATGTGGTTTTAAATACAAGTTTAGTGTAAGATTCGCGGAAGTGGCGTTGTAACATGGCTAGTGTCAGCTGCTTTGATGGCAGGCACAAATTACATGTATTTTACGGAAAATTACTCTTGCTCTCGTTATTTCTTATAGTATGATATAATTTTGATACCTACAAAGTGAGTTGGATGAAGCCATTATACACGTACTTCTATGTAATTCAAGAGGAAGCTTTATATGAAATGAGATACATATTTTCTAAATACATTTTGTTTAAAAATATTTATAAAATACTTGCTGTATTAAGTGCACTACAAGAGGAAATAACAACAATGTGTTGTTTAAAATTTCCAAGTAATAGAAAAGAAGATCATTTATACAACTTAACTAACATAGTAAATACTGAATTTGTGTTCTGGGAAAGCATTCGTTATATCCAAAGTACGTTATATACAAGTTTATTTTTAATAAATCGGATCAATTTTGGAAAGCTGAGGATGAGTTTGGTATCGAAGACAGGCGGTCTTATGAAGCCATTCGAAATCACGAAGGGTACACAAGTTACGTACATGAAAGAGGATCATAATATTTTCTTTTGAACTTAATAAAAAACAACTATGCTTCCAGAATTTCAATTACGTTTTTAAGGAGAATAAATGGTCAATCCAAGCGTGTTCATATTTTAGTATTTTTATGTATCCACAACCAATCCATCAAAAAACTTATATATAGAAATAGAAATGGACCTTTCAATCTTTCTTATGCATCTGATGCAACGAACGAACATACTACAACCGTTTTAGACCCTTGTCCTACTTTCTAGTTGTCCTGTGCAGTGCACTTACCCACATCAACGAATGTTCAAAACTGTTATGAACCAATAAGCTAAAGGTGAGAACCATAAATGGGAAAGCATGCTATGTGGCGTGGAATTAATCCAATACGAAATGGGATTTATATTTTAAAATTCATAATTATGTTCTGCTTCTCCTCTTCGACTCAGTAAGAGAGGTATTGGAATCATGCTGAAATCGGATAGAAGTTTTCAATAGATAAACACATTTTAGAACACGGTTTTAATATTTTTACGATGATGTCTATCCCTGAATGTGAATGTTGTAACAATTACTCAAATTCCAGTAAATTAGAAAAGTTGAAATTTTGGATATAACATTCTCACACTCTAGATTAGATCGGATTAGATATTGGTATTAATCGTACAACCAGAAGTAGTATTGACATGAAGATCTGAAGTGTTTTTCTAAAACATCTTAATTAATTGTAAACACATGAGAATTTCTGTAAATAACAATGTAATATTATATCATTAGCTAAAATTTGTTATAATTGCGGTGAATAAATATTTTATATTTGACAGTAACAATTACTATAATTGACAGTGAAAATTCTATAAAAATAATTATCTAATAATCTAAAAAGAATTGTACTAATACTGTAAGTGGTAATTATTTTAATAACTCATTTTACCGTGTCAGCATTTACACACGGATACTTATATATTATAATATATAGATATTGTAAAAATGAGAACCAAGAGAAAATCTGCAAAGCAAAAAAAAAAAAATGAAGCAGATAAAAAATTAGTGATCCTGATTATAATGTAAAGTGTCAAGAGGCCAGCCGAGATGTTATGTGCTGGCCACATTTTTTAATTTGTATCGCATTTAACTTTTCTCAGCATCTTAGCATTTATTGCATAGAATATCAGATGTACGCGTTACGGTAACAGATACACCAAGTACCGAAAAATGTGACATTGTATTGTAGACGAGGACTGTATATTTCTGCGTCTTGCTGTAATTCAAAAAAATGTCAGATCTCATCACCACGACTTGAACTGAAACATGACTACATGTTTCTGCCAAGCTGGCCGTACTCTACAATGTGCACATCATATTTTTCCTTCTTCTTTCGTTACCAACCAAATTTGCAATGAGAGAATGCAGCCCTACAATAGAATAATTTATGAATAATAATAAATTTATGTAGCATAGTATTCAACTCTTACAAATGTGATTGATATAATCTTTATGAATAATGAATGAAAAAGAAACCATATCAATTATACATTGACATTTAAACTTCTATGCACGAAATTCAGTTAACTTTAATGCCCAAGAAGAGAAAAGACTTAAATTTATATTCACATTTAATGCTATATAGTAATCATAAGATATATCTACTTCATAGGAAATATACCCAATTTTTAATAGTAGCTTACTTATCAAATTGGGAATTAACGCTATGGAAATCTATGTGTAAAATCATATTTAAACGATTGTATGGACATATGACTATAAATTTTTCAAATAAATATCTTGCCGTCTACATTTATTAAAAATTTACTTCATACTCTCGGTAATGTAATTTTTTCTGTCATTGTTGACTTTATAGAGTAATGATAAATATTCTGTACTCTGTATACCTTTGCGTGTTATATTCACTTTTTGCTACTGCATTGTCGCATAATGTTCCAGCAGTCATCTTCATTAGCACGGGCTTAACTACCTCACAACTGATTGTAGTATACGTGAATATTTACGTTAAGTTTCGTCAATTAAACTAACGTGGGAACAAAAAATATAATCTACGATTTCGAAAAGACAATACAGAACGAACTCATGAAAAGAATATTTTTATTTTGCACTTTGTAGGTTTTAATTCCAGTTTCCAAGAATTAAAATTTTATAGATATTGTTAATCTTTTTACAGTTGAAAGTGTACTTAAAGAAAACCAAAATATTTTTAGAAAATGGAGTAAATAAACAACTTGGAGGATACCTTAATAATACATAATCAAAATGTAATACTTTACGTTTACAAGTTAACGTAAAATTTAATTAGTAAACATCTTTCCAGACAACAAAGAGAACATACCGTGGAATTTATTCATGTAATATATTTATTATAAATTTATAATTATCTCATTTTGGTGGAAAATCCATGGAAACCAACACGTTAAATCATGTTTACTAACAAGATTAGAAAAATTATATCAGATTCTGTAATGGCGACCTAATGATCCTAATGGAAGATTACACCACTATCCGAATGGCTATTGAAAGCCAAGGATAGTAAACACATGAAGCGATGATGACTGACTTACTACATTGATGATATTGCTGATGATGATGACTATGAACATACATACACTTCGCTTACTTAACTTAAACAATATTTACATTTTTACTTCTTAAAATAAAACTGAACATAACAAAAGTACTAAACTGAATTACACTTTTTGTGAATCAGTATACGGACTGACCATTTTCAGAGCCGGTAGCTCTGACCTGAAATACGACTGCATCATTGCAGACGCCCAAACTAAACGAAAAATAAATTAAACTAACGTAAAACTAACAAATTAAACAGACTACATTGTGACTTACCAAGACTGACTAACAAATTTTTGTTTGTCAATTCTTATCTGAGCACAAGTTTTTATCTGTGAAATATGATCTGATCGGCATTTGGTCCCATAATTTCTAATTTTTATTACAAAAATGTCAACGTCTATGCCGATAAAAGAATTCAAAGAAGAAATGCAGTCCACAAATTAGGCCTATATTTTCCATCTTATTACAATATAATTCTAGTGAAAAATTATTGCACTAGTTACGACTGAATTTATTTCTATTCTATTGAAAAGAGAACTGTGTTAAAGTAAAGGTGCTTAGATGAGTCAGTTTTTAGATTTTATTTGTTTTTGTAAAATCTATTGTCCCGGTAATCCCGTATTTGTGAAAGTCCGAGAGAACAATAAAGATCTGTAATGGTGGTCTCTGTGTATTGAGTGTATTGCAATATGATTACAAAAATAAACAGCAGTAAAACAGACAGCTAGCATTTTCTACGAACTATTTGTAATCACTCAGAATGTCTAGACAAAACAACTAACTGTGTGACTCTTTAAAAACATTGTATATCAGTTCTAACAAAAATTACAATTAGCTATAATCAAACAAATTGTATATGTACTATAATACAATTCAAAAAAGAAACAATTTCACTTGTAGTTTAGTGAAGTTTTTGCTCAATCATTGAAAAAATCTTTTTGAACTTTTAATTTGCATGTGATTACTTTATTTAAAAGTTTTCATATTGAACAACTAAAGTTACATTATAAATAAGCAGACGTCGACTCATTATTTCTTTTTAAATACATAATTATATAAAATTAGTGTACATATTCAGATTGCAGACAATGCGATAAAGAAGATACTTCGGAATTATTTAAAACATGTTTTATTTTTCATATTTTATATTTTATTTTGTAATTTATACAACGCGATATATTCACATAAAAACAAAAAGTGTGCAAATAAAAAAATAAGTACGTTTGTGCAGCATGAGATAGGGTAGGAATACAGTGGGAGTAATAAGCATACGTGACATCGCGAATAGTAGATAGCCACATTCGTTTCACAATCTGGCGCGAATTAACCGTAGATAATCAGCGGAAATCAAAGAGATCAATCGAAGCCAATTAAAGCGTTACGTAACCGCCAGAGGAAGCACGCAGCCTTCGTAATCCAACCTGTACTCAGTAATTGAATTGCTCTGTTTTCATTGCACATGCTAATATGTCTTTTATTTTTTCTATTACAGGCAAATTTACCAGCTTTTATTTCACTCTAAAATTCCAACTACTTTCAATGCCTGTATAATGTTATCAACACTTTACTGATTTTATTAGTTTTGCAAGTACAACGTATAAATAAAATCTTTCATATAGTTTTGTTTTATTTTGTAATTTTTATAAATTGGAGAAAAATAAGGAAGAGTCTTCTCAGAATTGTCACAATTTTCAGCCTCTGTACCTATAACTTACAGTTGATCCCCAGATTTCACATTATGCTCAACTCAGTCATAGTGCGTTATAAAAATACCCGGGATACACGTCAAAAGTTAATGATCATTAACAGTTAATGCTTAATTTAATTGCCATGTGTTATCATTTAGGTAATGATCATTTCACATAACGTAAAAACTAAAAAGTGCCAATGTAGTTTAGAAACTGATGATCGGAAGCTTTCGGTAGTCATCATAAGTCGAGTGACAGTTGTGGTTGTTGATCTTAAGATTAATGTTGATATCAATTGACAATAAAGTATAGAGGAATGGATAATACTCTAAACTCTAAATCTAGAAACTACTACGATGTGTTTAATAATTCTCTATCTTCTTTTTTGTCAAGGGTACATTGTATTTGCTCATGTGCATTTCAAGTAATATCCATATGTCTGCATAGCATATTTTCTAATGAACATTAAATTCAATTAAGAATTTACTTAATGATCATTATTTAGACCGTGTGTCCCCGGTATTAACCAAATGAGCAACAAATTCTCTTTAGAGGTATTGTTAAAGAATAAAATTTTAAATCAATATTTTGCAAACAATGAATACCATATGTCTGCATATTTTTCTAATGAACATTAACTTCAATTAGGAATTTACTTAATGATCATTATTTATACCGTGTATCTCCATATGACCAACATCTTCTCGTTAAAAATAAAATTTTAAATCAATATTTTGCAAACAATGATATAAATTTGAATGAATGTACCTAATATTCTCCTGAATAATATATTGGAGGGAAGCATTGTATTCTTTGATATTTGTTTAGTTGATTATGAAGGGCAGTATGTATAAAGTGTGGAATATTTATTCACAAGGTTCACGATATGGATAAATCGCATGTACAAACATGTGACACAAAGTTGCGTCGTGTCGCGTATATTCGAGCGGTACAATATCAATATTTATACTTACCGTCCTGTCAGTCTTTCACGTATGTAGAGCGCCCCTTCATGGGTTTGGGATTAGGATACATCCAATCAGCGCGACAACTAAGCATACCACTTGCTCGTGTCTACCAGAATTGCTTTCTGAGTGCAAGCTCATTAGGTCTCTCTGGTGATAGAATATCTATCTGAACCCCAGCTGACTATATAAGTACGCTGTTCATCCATCCAGATTGGGACTTTTAAATCCTACCTATTACAGATGATCTTTCCATCTTCTTACAGCACCAACGCTTGATCGAAATATTTCTTCAGAGTCGATTGCCTGGTATTTCTAAGAATACAATTTTAAAAATAAAATTCTGTAGTAATAGAATATCTATCTAAACCCCAACTGACTATATAAGTACGCTGTTCATCCATCCATATTGGGACTTTTAAATCCTACCTATTACAGATGATCTTTCCATCTTCTTACAGTACCTGTCTTCATTTTAAAGCTAGGGATTATTATACCAAAGTCTTTCATCTTAAATCAATAGGAATAAAGAGTCTATTTGAACCCCAACTGACTATATAAGTACGCTGTTCATCCATTGAGATTGGGACTTTTAAATCTTGCCTAATACAGATGATCTTTCCATCTTCTTTGACTACTAGTGCATATGGTAAGGATCTTGGTACGCTTCTTACAGTACCTGTCTTCATTTTAAAGCTAGGGATTGTTATACCAAAAGTCTTTCATCTTAAATCAATAATAATTCTCGTAATGGTAAATTCGCACCAACGCTCATTTGAAATGACTCTTCAAAGTTGATTTCCTGGTCTTTGTAAGAATCATTGGATACAATTTTAAAAATTAAACTTAGCATTCGCAATATAAATTCTAGTAATGAAAATTCGAAAATAGTAACTTTTTTTTCTTGAGATGTCTGATATTCATATGAATCCTAATATTCTTATTCTCTGAGTGATTCTGATATAGATGATTCTAGAACGACAAGAAACATTTTCTATACCAAGAATAGAATCAGAAGTATAACTGTTTTTTTTCCATATCTCTTCAGTTGAAACAATCATCAAATGCTACTAATGATATCTATGTATACGTAAAGCATATAACGAAAAATATTAAAGTATCGGCAAATTAGAAATTTATATTCTCTCAGCGGTAAATAACGATATAGTGTATCGTTATTTGTTACGTTACGGTTACATAACGTTATTTTGTTATAACGTTCTTGAAACGTTATTACAACGTCATCGGGTATCGTTACTTTACGTTTTCCATTCCTGATTTCAGCCACTGTTTCCCTCATCGATTATTCTGGAAATGATAATCTCGTCATTTCTTGACAGCATATTTTACTGTTAAAATTATAGTTTTCATCCGAAATTGAGATTCTATATTTAACCGTCACATACAAGATAATGTCATGGCATTAGATGTCTCTAACATTGATGTATTAATAGATTTTCCTATTCACTGTCACTTTTATAGTCAATTTGAGTTGTTATCGGTACATGTATCCTTTTGAATTTTATAAAGATCATTCAGATTTAACATTTTCGTGTCTATTAGGACAATTTTTTATATAATCCGGAACATGAATTGTATTATGCAATGTAATGCCTTTTGTATATATATATATATATATATATATATTTATTTTCGCAGCATTGTCCTTAATTAATATTTGAAAGTGTTATCATCATGATTTCGATGTAGTTTTATTTTAATTTAAGAACATTCTTTCATCTTTTCAGAAAACAGAACAAATGCCAATGATCCTTTTCTTGGAGTGTCCCTTTTATTTGAAATTGTATGTTTACTTTATTTTGGTATTCAAGCGCACTGTGTCCATTTTTGTTGCAGTGCTATCGGAAGTTGAGCGTTCGGATTCGGTTTCCAGTGAATTTGGAAGCGCAGTCTTTGTCGTATTTCCTCATGGCGGCGGCAATGTTGTGGTTTCTTGTTTGCTAACAGCACACCTTGCACAGTAGCACGTAATTCATTTTGTCGCGCGCCGCTTTCTTCTATGATCTTCACGCAAAGCGCTTCCGGAGCTGGCAGTTGTCGTTGTTTTCAATAGCGCACTGAAAGTTTAGTAATTCGACGGTAGGCTACATAACAACATAATAGCTAATAAATTTATTTCCACCTTTAACTATTGTTCTATTCACTAAAAGAGAATTGTTGCTACTGTAATTAAACGTAATAATATTATATTTCATTGTATACTTCACTAAAGCATTCTCCAACAAGAACAAAAAATTGTTTCATAATTTTGCAGTCGAGATAAATCTTCTTGCATATTTCGCATGTTTTACACAAACAATCAGACCACTTAACTATAAATAAATATTAATTTGGAGTAGCCAACAACAAGCTTAGCTATACCGTGAGTTTGAAGATGCAACATATTCGAATCGAATAGTTTAAATTATTGTTTGTTGTTAATGGTGAAATTTTTAAAAATCTGTTGTCTTTCCTTATATATGTAGTAAATATATTATTTTTTTATTAATACTTATTCTACTTTACATTACATATAAATCAGTAAATTATGATGACAGTGTTTTTTCAACAACCTATGTTCCCTATGTTCTATCTAGATCGACACGGTGCCATATAACAAGTGGTATCCATAGTAATGACTAATGACAGATTCGAATGTGTTGCATCTTAGCTGAAACTCACGGTATAATGAAAGCTTTGAGTAATGGAAACAATTCGATAAGGCGTTAATAAATAAATTAAATGAAACTGGTCCCAAATGAGAGCCCTGAGGAACTCCAGATTTTACTGATAATAAGTTTGATTTAAAGTCTTTCCCGAAAACCAGCTGAAATCGGTTAGTTATACCGGGTGTTTATTTTATCAGTAAACATAGAGTACATCATTACTATACTTACGGTGTAAATTGATTGACAGCAATTTATTAAAGCGTTTATTTTATGAGTAAACATAGGGATAACTAACATAGCCTAAAAAATATTAAATATTAATTAAAGAAATCATAAAAGAGATTAGCCACTAAACCTGATTAGTTACTGATATGTCAAACTAACTTTAAACCTAATTCATAAAACGGTTAAGTATATTCGAACTGAAATAAATAAATACATATATTTAATGAAGCCCACACATAATTTTAAAGTAGTTGTGTCCGATTGATTTTGAAATGTGACAAGTCTGAAAATTATTCTGTATATTTACTCATAAAATAAACACTTCAATATTGCAGTCATTTTGTTACTATGGTAATGTAACTACTCTATGTTTACTGACAAAATTTATTTACAAAAATTTCAAAATAACGAAAATAAGCAAACTAATAAATACCCCTCATTGTAAATCAATGGAGCAGAACTGAAATGCGTTTGCGTTTTAAATGTCTTGGCGCCTTCAAACGGTTTCGGGGTCAGAATTAAATAAAGCGAAATTCTCCGACCTCACCCGAACTGACACGATACACATCATTGAAATGATAATTTTAAAACATAAATATTAGAAGTGACACATCCGTGCTTCAGCTAAAAATCATTAAAATTAAATGGATGCCACTATTAAAACCAGACACCAAAATCATTATCAACGGTTTGTTTGTCTTACTTTAATCTTCATCATGATTCTACTAGACTTTTACTTGATATCTCTTAAAAAACAAAGAACTGTTTTTGAAATGTTATTTTTATGTTTTCAACATTTATTTTCCATGACCTATTTTAATATAGCATTTTAAGTTTTTTATTTCCATCAAATAACTAGATTGTACATGGTACATATTTTGTTTGCATCATACAGTAACAGACACAACAATAAAAATGCAGTAAACAGAATTATAAATATACATAACTTGAAGGTTTCACATGTTGATATATTTGACCTTAAATGATTCAAAATTATACCCAAAATAGTTTGGTCATAATGTAGCTAGCGTTACAACTGTGTTTAATCATTTTACCTTGTTTCTTTCCATACTTAAAAGTATGGATAATTTTCTTTCGATCAAATACTAGTTTCGACCAGTGTCATTCGATATTTTTAAAAAGCAAGTATCGATACTTTCTCAGTATGGTTAACCATAACTACACAAGCATTACTTATATAAATTATTAAAAATTTAATAATAAAAGCATTTAGAAATCTATTTTTATATAATGGACTTTCGGCTTTAACGGACATCTCGCCCGCATTAGTCCTGTATATCGAGGTTCTACTAAAATTGCTGATGATAGATTATTAATGTCGGATTTTAAATCAGGTTGTCAAATCCAAATCAGGTCATCATATTAACGCATTAAACTACATTTTTGATGATTTCGATTATTTACTGCAACCATTCCAGAGGCGTACCCAGATTTTTTTTGAGGAAGGTTTCAAATACAGAGTGCCCTTTTTAAATTGTACACTACTGTACACATTGTTTCATAAATAGTTATAACTAATTTATCATTAACAACATTTATAAGATATCATTAAGTAAAAATATAGGTTCATTATATTCCCAGTTTTAGCATTGTAAACTGTTCTCTCATTCTCCTACGAAACGTCAGAGATATGGCGCCGTTCGTAAATTTGAATTTCAAATGCTAATTTCAGTGAAATTATAAAATAATATATAGTTTTATCATTATTATTGATAGTAAAAATGGTTAATTTTTACTTTTTATACTTTTTTCCTTCAATTAAACAATCATATCATATCATATATTCATCACTTCGGTGCCCCTCCAAGACGGCCCCCCAATGCAACGCATCGTCTGCTTACCACCTTACTCGTATACATTATTAAGAATGTAATAATACAACGAAACATAAAAAACAAAAAATATTTGGAGAACGTTGTACCAGGGATAATGACGATGATCTTTTTGGTTGCCCCAATAAATAAAAGGAATGATTAAAGTTAGAGGGATGATAAATAAAGAATGTTGGTTGTTTTGAAGTCGAGATGGCAGCCATATAATGAGAGAAAATGTAGCAGAATTGGAAAAGGCGCGATGAAGAAGAAAGGAGAGAGTTATAGGTTAGTGAGCTGCACGCCCCAGTCGGGCAACCATGGGCGTCCATAAGGGGGGGCAAGAGGGGGCATTTGCCCTCCCTTGACTTTTTGCAAATTTTAAAAAAACGACAGATAACGTAATTATTTCACCATCCTTATGTTTTGTGAAAAAATCATTAATGTTTAATGTATTTTAGGGCTTAGATTTTTTGTGTGTGGAACAAATTATCCCGTTATTATTTGTGCTTAGTTATTTCAACTGTCATTAGAAAGTAGAAGCAAGACAATTAACTACAATAAACTTAATTTTATCGGGATTCTTAAAGATTTTTTCGAGGAATTTTCGAAAGAGGGAAGGAATTCAACAATAACCTTTACAAACTAATCCAAAAATAAGCAAGAATTTTTACTTTATGCTTTAATTTTGAAAAATTCTACTTTTTTTACTAATAAGTATATGTTTTCGTTAATGTCTATAATATTTAAGTTTGTCTTAAATAGACAATATCTCATCGGAACAGAATGTCAAATGAACTATTCAAAATTGCTGTCAAAATTTCCATTAAGTATAATTTGTTTGTTGAAATGTTGCTTAAAATTTAATCCTTGTGAGCACAACTGG
Organism: Stenolophus ochropezus; assembly: GCA_035578165.1. Lineage (NCBI taxonomy): Eukaryota > Metazoa > Arthropoda > Insecta > Coleoptera > Carabidae > Stenolophus > Stenolophus ochropezus. The sequence goes on from JAQOWZ010000014.1 coordinate 2,219,926, forward strand.
GCATTAAAATATATATCTGTTTTATAATAAGTCAGTTTTTTTTTTATTTTGCCCCCCACCTTGAAAAATATTCTATGGGCGCCCATGCGGGCAACGCTCTGATATTCCAACTCCAGCTTCTAGCATAACACCACACAGAATGTTGCACCTCACCCCATGTTCAGTTCGTATCCGTTAGTCCACGCGTTGTGCCCACCTGCAATCAGGCAAAAAAGACCGTCTTTAACCTTTGTGTATGCGGCAGTACTGTATTGTAACAGTGCTGCACAAAATGTCTCACACCAAACACAAACATATCAAAACAAAAATCGAACATGGATATAAATATTTCATAATGGTTCATTACTCATGTCCAATCAACATTTATTTTATTTATTACATCAGTAATGACAATATACGTTTTAATGTTTATGACATGATGTTATCTACAGGCACTCAACTATAACAATTGTAAAGAGTGCACCACTTTTTTTTACCTATCGTACTGAATGTACTGGTTCTCGATTTCTTGTGTCCATCGACTACTAATAAAAAAAAATGATTTAACGTTGGACTACTTATTTAGTAACACTGTTTGCTTTTGAAACTACTGAGTGAGTTTATTTTAACGTGAAACATGGGATTTGTCATAGCCATGGTTACGAGTTTGACAACTATCAAATAATATACCTAAGATACAAATGTTTTTTATCAATTAATAACCTTCGTTACTATTGCTAATTGAATAATATTGACATTTTAATGGAATATTAATCCACATCTTTTTTTTACTAAGAAACATTAATATTAAAAGTATTTAATGGCAATATGTATAATAATAAAATAATTAAAAATCAAATTCAATTCACTCTAGAAACATCACAGATACTCAAATTACAAATGATATAAATGAGTATTATTTTTAACATCAATATTATATTTGCTATGTTTCATTTCAAAATGAATGCATTTATACATTGAATATAGAATATACTGGTTTCATAAAAAAATAAATAGACACTCTAGCTGTCTAGTTTAGTCAGTGCCGTATTTAGGACAGGGCGCATACTAAAAGGTGGCGCAAATGTAGACTCTTATCTATTACAAAAAGAGTCAAACCACATATATAAAAAGAAATATGTAATAGCAAAATTAATTAAAAATATAGTGTAAAACTTTTATTGAAATATATTCAAAATATGACAGAAAAAAAAATGAAAGAAATTGATGAAACTTAGCTGGATTATCGTTCTATAATGACATTAGTGTTTTGCTATTTAAGTTTCTCTATACTAAATAATGAATATAAAGTATTTACATGAAGTAAAATTAATTTAAAATATTTGTATCTCATTTTGTAAATGAACAAGTTGTAAATATGTGAAGAGAAAGCAGTGAGCATAAAGTGAAATGAAAATAGCACATTTACAAATTGCTAAATAATTTTGTAATCAGCCCCGCAGAATAAAAGTTTGGTAAACGTATGTACAGTTTCATCGATCGGCCAGCTCTGACCTATTACTGTGCGGCACGGGCCCGTAAGAGGCATTCCTGTACATCTGGGACAACATCTACTTGAAGATTGCCTCTTTCTTATGCGGAAACCTGCAGCTTCTAATACGTCATGCAAAATCAAATTATCTCAAATCATTCCAATGTATCGCCGATACATTATCAGTGTTGCTTTGCATGTTAATTCACTTAACCAACTAATTGCTGATCCAACCAACTAAATTTTGGATGTAAGTTTATCAGCATGACGTATTACCCATTACTGGGTATGTTTCCTGTGTGATAGGTTTAGTTAAAGTTGACATATTTTTTGGGAAGAGGGCGTTACCAATCTCAGACGTCGCGTCTTCCAGGCATCCATAACTGATGGAGAAAATCATCAGTAACTTTAATTTGGGAAGACAGCTAACTAATTTCATTAACACTCTCAGCACTTTAGGCCTGCTTACGCCCCGGTGCAAATTTAAATGAAACGCCCCTTTTTTAGTAAATAATTATAAAAAAATAATGCTGAATTGTTTACATTATACAAATACTTATATTAATAACAATCCAAAATTTTTTAAAAAATGGGCTTTGTGATAGATGCGCACCGTTCATACTTTTAAACTTTTCATTACAAAAAAAAAGTAACAAAAGCGCACCCTTAAAATTTAGGAATTTAGTGAGTGTGCGTGTGTGTGCGTCCAATTCGATAAAAAAATCTCGTGAATTCATGATACTAGCAGAGGTATGCCTCCAAGTCTTCCTCTTTCGTCCCAAATCTTGCCTAACCTGACCTAATTTAATGTAATCTAACCTAACCTAACTTAACCTGACCTAACCTAATGTAACCTGACCTAATATAACCTAACCTAACCTGACCTAACCTAATTTAACCTAACCTGACCTAACCCAATATAATTTGACCTAACCTAACCTAACCTGACCTAACCTAACCTGACCTAACCTAACCTAACCTAACATGACCTAACGTAATCTAACCTGAGCTAACCTAATTTGACTTAACCTTACAAAAACGAACTGCTATCTACGTATCATTGGGATGATGCGATACTATGTATTACATTTTTATTTGGGAAATAGTTGATTGATTATTGATGTCGGATTTTAAATCAGGTTGCCAAATCCAAATCAGGTCATCCTACTAGCGCGTTAAACTATTTGCATTAATGAAAATTTGGTACGGATTTTTCAATATTTCGATAATAGCAATTTTTCGATAAATGCAATTGAATTTTTTTTCCGAATATCAAGTTTACTTTGTAATTCTTTCCCACCTATATCCCTCTCTCTGAATTTCATAATTAAATATAATCTTCATAAATACAATTCAAATAAATTCAAAAGAAAAGTATTTCTAAAAGGAAAACAAACAGGACAAAAATTTGCATATTATTTACACTATTTTGTGGTTCCTGTTATTTATTAGCTGTATATCTATCTGTATTATTTGTTCGTTCCGAATTAAATGGACTAGTATGTCACTATAATCACTAAACTACCGTTCCAAACATGTACAGGTGTCCTAGATAACGCTCCCTCGCATGAAGTTCTCAAGATAATAAGAAATACGAGGTCGATTAAATGAGATAAACTTGGGACATGAGTTGTAGTATTTGTTTATCATAAATAACTCATGTCGGCTATAAGCAAAAAGGACTATCGTTTCCTACTAAGATTAAACTATAGAATTTTGGATTAGATACATTTTTTACAAATCAAAACTTGTATTTCATTGTAGCTCTCCATTCACAGAAGTGCCTTATTTTTAAATAATCTACTTCTAAATGAATATGGAATTAAAACTTTGGCACTGGCATGTAATATGCTATAATATACTAGTGTTGCATTGATTTAAATCACTTGTTCTGCAATTTTATTTAACATTGCAGATTTACAAAAACTGAGGGAAAGTGATAATGTTACCATGTGGATACTTTCAAAAACTACTAAATTTGTTTAATTTCGTCTGTAAAATGACTTTACTGGTATATTATTTTGAATTTATAAGGCAGAAATTTTTACACTAATGTGTTATTATTTATTTGAAATGTTACAGTAAAATCTGGTTATAATGAAATCGAAGGGATCCCAGAAATTTCGTCGCTATAGTCGTTAGTCGTTATAACTAAAAATTAAAAAAAAAATTACCATATGTGGGCTTTCAAATTGGTTTTGTTGAAGTTTTTTATTGTTTTTGATTTTTTTTAATCGGTTTTTTATGCAACCCTGTACTATTAAGTATCAGTATCTAACACATTAGAAAAATGGGAAATTGGTGGCAGTTTATCTAAGGTAAGAAGTGTTATTGAGTGTAGATATTATAATTGCTAAAACTTTTGAAGCTAGTGTTTGCTATGTTGTTGTTTATTGTTCGGTCAGATTGTTTTTCTTGTTTTTATGTGCCATGATAAAGCGCACAGCTTACCGACCCGAGCTAGACCGTACTACTGGCTGATATATTTCATTCTTTAGGTTTAAAAAATTATTCTTTAGTGGAGCCGATAAGTGCTTGAATTATTCCGTTGAGTCTGGGAAAGTTCTAACTGAATTCTAAGATATATCGCTTCGAATCTGTCGGTTGACTAATTCTAATTTTAAAATAAGTACCGAAACACGATTTGTCCTTACGATCGGCATATGTTATAATGTTGAATTACTGTTGGATTACTTACAAATGCGACGAATTTTACACAGTTGTTCGCCTCTTAAGAGTTGACACAGAAAGTTCTTATTTTCATTTAAAAGATAATCAGAATTTTGATTTCCCTACTTACTGTATACCCGTTAAATCTCTCTTGTCTTTTCGACTTAGATTTTTCAGCGTTTTTGGAAATAAAATAGAAAGAACACGAAGACGATTATACATGGTAGATGAGGACATGTTTGTTTATCTAAATTGAAGTCTCGTTTTGACAAAATTATTTCTCAAAATAACCATTATATATATATATATATATATATATATATATATATATATATATATATATATATTCTCATTCGTGCAACATGCCCTAACCATCTTACTCTTTGTGCTCTAATCGTGTGGCTTATAAATGGAAATCCGTACATATCTTGTATTTCTCGGTTGGATCTTCTTCTCCAAGTGCCGTCTTCTTCTTTTACCCTTTCAAACATTTTCCTCAGTACTTTTCTTTCCCAAACGTGTAGTTTCTTGTCATTGTTTTTACTTAGCACCCATAATTCACATCCATACAAGACTGTCGGTCAAATAACTGATCTATATATACTTATTTTGGTTGCTCTTCCTACGTTTTTGGAAAACATTCAAAAATATTCCATATGCTTTACTTCTTTTAGTTATTCTCTTCTATATTTCTTCAACTTCATCATTTAGGGTGGTAACTACCCACCATTAATAACATTATTGTGTTACAACTAGTGTGACAATAAAACAATACTATTTTTTATTATTATTATTAGAGTTTTTTTATTGTTATTCATACTAATGAAGTATATTTAATTTTATTAGGATTTTTATTTGAAGTTGCACAAAATACTTTTCGCCTAAGGTGCCTAAAGTAAAAAAAATTGACAGACATTGGTCTATAAAGAAAAAAATGTTATTTTCATATAAAATTTATTTAATATGAAAACAGTAATTGAAATTTATTCGTTTAACTGACGCTGTTGATTTGTTGCACCCTGATTACGATCCTTAACTCACGATAATGGTTTCAGCACTGTTGAATATGCAGATATGGATTTTGTAACTATAGTCTTTGTCATGCTTCCTTAGAATACCATAATTGATACCCAAAAAGTCGCCAGTCTGTCTATCGTCTATATCCTACGAGAACATAGGCTTTTATTTTAGCTCGTAAAGGAAATGGGATCCACTATTGTACGGGGCAGTGGCGGGATTTATGAAATTTTATTGGAGGGACAATATTGAAGTACCCAGATACGAATACGTCGATTATGGAGACCATATTTAGATTTTCAGTAACATATTGTAAAAAAAACAATTTTTTTGGGTCCAAAATTTTTGTTTCTGAAAATAGTCCATATTGATAAAAGTCGATGCGCTGATTTCAAATTCACAAACAGAATTTAATTATCTCTTTTGGTTTCTGAGATTTTTGATCTCAAAGTTGCACATCAAAAAAGTGTGTTTTTTTGGTATATCTCAAAAATTAGTAGAGATACAATTTCAACGATTATTTCAGTCGATTCTACAGGCAAAGTTACATAAAGAAATGTTTTCTCCCAATATACGTTCTTTGGAACGATTCGGTGAAAAATGAGAAAAACGAAAAAATAGGAATTTCAGTTTTTCCCTGGGAAACTTTTTCTCTCCAAAATTTTTCATTTTCTGGTCTTAAGTAAATATCGACACGCTGATTCCAAATTTTCAAACCGAATTCAATTATCTTTTACCGTTCTCGAGATATTTGCGTTCAAAGTTAGACCTGAAAAAAAACGGTTTTTCAGGAATAATCCTGTAATGGGTCGAGATATGACCTCGGCGATCTCATCAATCGATTCTACGGGCAAAATTACATAAGTATACCAATTTTCATATTTTTATTCCGACGGACACAATTTTTAGAGCGAAAAAACGAAAATCGGCGAAAATCGAAAAAAATGCCTGATGAACCCCTTACGATTTTTTTCGATTTTGGCCATTTTCAGTTTTTCCTCTCTAAAAATTGTATCCGTTGGAATAAAAATCTGAAAATTGGTACACTTATGTAATTTTGCCTGTAGAATTGATTGGTGAAGTTGCCGAGGTCATATCTCGACCCATTACAGGATTATTCCTGAAAAACCGGTTTTTTCAGGTTTAACTTTGAACGCAAATATCTCGAGAACGGTAAGAGATAATTGAATTCGGTTTGAAAATTTGGAATCAGCGTGTCGATATTTACTTAAGACCAGAAAATGAAAAATTTTGGAGAGAAAAAGTTTCCCATGGAAAAACTGAAATTCCTATTTTTTCGTTTTTCTTATTTTTCACCGAATCGTTCCAAAGAACGTATATTGGGAGAAAACATTTCTTTATGTAATTTTGCCTGTAGAATCGACTGAAATAATCGTTGAAATTGTATCTCTACTCATTTTTGAGATATACCAAAAAAACACACTTTTTTGATGTGCAACTTTGAGATCAAAAATCTCAGAAACCAAAAGAGATAATTAAATTCTGTTTGTGAATTTGAAATCAGCGCATCGACTTCTATCAATATGGACTATTTTCAGAAACAAAAATTTTGGACCCAAAAATGGGTATTTTTTTATTATTTCGGCTGTATATGAAAAATTTTCGAGTGAAATACTAAAAATTGTATTTTTTTATGTTTAACTATGCTTGGAAATAACTTAGAGTTGTAAGAAGATTTTAATTTTTAATTGGAAATATGAATTTTTAATTTTTTAGTAACCTGTCAGTTAAACATATAATGATTGTATATCGTAAACCAATATTTAACTCAAAAAGTGATTTTTTTTTATATAAATGTGGGAAAATGGAATAAGTCTGTTAAATAATCATAAGGTAAATGACAGTTACAGAACTAATTGCAGGTTTGAAATATATGGTATAAAATTTTGAAGTTATAATAAGTAAAAAAAAAATTAACAAGTATCTATATCAACTTCAATATATATATATATATATATATATATATATATATATATATATATATATATATATATATATATATATATATATATATATATATATATATATATATATACACATTTGTTAATTGTTTTTCCCAAATGTTATGATACTTTTTACCTGTATATTGCAGCGACATGTAGTTGAACTGTCACGCCTATGAAACTCTACCTTCCAGGTCTTTTATTTCTTAGTACATTTCCCCGACACCCTAACTTGCTGCTCGCAGTTACTTAGACGGCAGCGGGTGTAACCAGTATTATATTTCAGACGGACAACTGCTTAGGGAGTTACGTCTTATACTTTGTTTTACAATATGTTACATACTTGTTTCTAATTCGCAAACAAGTCAGCTGCTTTATTTCAAATGTACTTCAGTAATACTTAATAAACATATTCAAAACATAACGCTTCTAATGAATTCTGTACCATATACAGATTGTTCGTTTTAAGAGGCTAACCATTGGGATCTCAAGAATAACCAATATTGGTGTATTACTTGGCCATTTTAACTTTCTGGATAAAGCTGAAGATATTTTTCTAAAATAATCTGCTTATTTCGATGAGCAGCATACTAAACTCATCATAACTATAATTGAAAACATTAGTCAAAATCAGGGCATGTAACCGGTTAAAAAAAACGGTTTATAAAAACCGGTAACCGATATTTTGAATGAAAATTGCGAACTTAACCATTAATTTTAACCGATATTTTTAAGGCCGAAAATACCGGTAACCGTTAACCAAAAAAAAAAGAACCGGTTGAGTCATGACATTTTATAATTATTTTTTTTAATTAATTTTTAATATTTTTTAACCGATATATATTAACCGGTTTACACCGGTTTCCAATTTTAAAAACCGGTTTTTGAGCTAAAACCGTTATTATTATAACATTCTCTATGTGGATTAACCGTTAACCAATATATTATTTGTTTGAAACATATCATTGGAAAGAAAAAACAATCTCCATTTAACAGTACTAAAAACAACTTTGAGCTCCTTATGAAAATTGAAAGTTAGCATAAATTTCTCGAAAAGTGTTTGAGCTACAAAAATTTTGAGGACTTTTGTCAATTCCTCGTAAAAATACAAACTAGAACTAGAAATTGACCAAAATCAGTTTTTTCCTCATATATCGTAAACTATGCAATGTTTTGAGAAAACAGATACATGATTAAAATGGTCCAATTTAACCGAGTTCGTATCTCTTACGGTTTTCGAGATCCCAATAGTTCCTCTTAAAACGGACACCCTGTGAAAATAAGCTGTGTAATTATTCCAAAACTTTGTTTATTGTGATTTCCTTATTCAAAATACCAGCGGGAACACAACGAACTAAACGTCACTTTTGTATGGCAAATATAGTAAGCTGACGACGGACGACAGGCAACCCTTAAAACACATTAGGTCACGGATCCCATATACAATCAGAGCCCTCGTTTTACCCCTGTGAGGCGTTTCTGCACTGACGTCGTAAATAATATCGCCGAACACATATGTAATATAAACGAAGGGATTCGTTCTGCTCGTACAAAAATATATCCTTTTGATTAATCTAAAGAACACCTACACGTACAGCTAAATAGAAATACTACTACGCGTGAATAAACTAAGAATAAAATGTTAGTCAAACATTCTAGTTGTCTTCCTCTAAAATTTAGGTTATGGTTGCTTTTACGTCGTAAATAGGGTTAGTTTCGAGGTACGCTATTCCCGAGAATATAAAGTTAAACGTTAAATGAATACCTTAAATAATATATGTACGCGTGCGCAATAGAGAACAGACTTTAACGTTCAAGACGTTCAAGGTTTTTGTATGAAAACTGTTGGTTAGAACTACAAACCATGTTTTGAAAAGGCGATTTTAAATTATTCTAACCTATTGTCATAACATTAAAGGGGTTCCCCACCAATTTTAAAGTATCTAAGGTTTTGGAAGTGTGAAGGGCGAGGTAGCAAGTGGGCAAATAAAAAAAAATTGATCTATTATTTACAGTTCGCGGTCAAATAAATTTAAGTGTAACATGAAATTATAAATAATTTGTAACTTTTATGTAATCCAATTTTTCTATTTCAAGGGTTAATAGTACCTAGTACAGAGATCTAATCTTAGTCAGGTTAACACCACATATCCCAAATTTATATTCCAACGAAATAATAAACTTTTGTGCGTTATTGTATAGGGTGGAGCTTAGTAGTTTAATATATCGTTAAAATGTAACATTATCTTGAAAGAATATGATGAAACTTTGACTCTCTAATAATATATTTTTGAAATTTTTTTTTAAACATGTGGTACAATTTATCTAATAAAAGCAAACTTTAAATGAATAAAATAAAAAAAACTGGACAAAAATTTAAAAATCCATCATTAGAGAAACAAGTTTCAACAATTTGACACTTTTTACTAAACATTTTGGCGTATTTCAAAGGCTAGTAGTGAACTCCCATAATAATGAATTACTACGATAATTATAACAAAAATGTTTTAAAAATGTAGAGTACTCTCTATGCTTGCTAGAATGATAAAATTAAAAAAACAGTAAATTTATTCTTATTAGATGTGTATGAAGGTGTAGATATTGTATATATTTACAAATTTATTCGCCTCACTTTTAATTTTAAAATGAATAGGTACAGCGAAACAAGTATACAATCGCAAAATTACAATAGTGGAAAAAGCAAAACGAAACAAACCGCATGATATACATTTGTGGAAATATTTAAATATGTTTACGAGTACATATGATTAACATTGTAATTTACATGTGATAGCTTATGTGAGAAATAATTTTATTCGCTTCATCCCGCTATTCTAGTAAAGGATCAATATTCCGGTTGAGTAAATTATACGGAAAGTATGGTTTTCCATAATGGTCATAGAAAAAATATTGAGCGCTGAATTTTTATCGTCGACGACAGTTTGTGATTTAACTCTTTCAATCTTTCTTACATTTTGCCTTCAATATTATACACCGAAACACAGAATATGAGTTTGATATTGGAAATAAGTTTTTTCATTCGCATACTTGCCATTTTCTTTTAAAACAAAGTAAATTACTTGATATTTTAAAACGTTCTGCAATTTATAAAGACTTTTTCAAACTTTGATGCTCATATAAGTTTAAATTAAATATTTATTAAAAACGAATCCACAATCCGAAGATTTCAAGAAATGTACTTTGTATTAATTGTACTTTTAAACTTGTATATGGCCCCTAACATTTTAAATTACTCGTATAACATTAAGTATACACTTCGCAAAATGTGTAAATTAAGTTTAATACCCCTTGACTACTCTACGAACTATGAGTTTTAATATTCACAATTTTTATCTCTAAATATTATGTGCAATACTTCGTTTCAAAATAAAATAAGTTATAAAACAAAAAAATGAGTTTCCTCGTTAAACTCCCAACTGTAAGTAAAAATTAAAGTGTAATTTTTTATAGGACATTAGAATATAATATTTTACGTCATACAGTACAATAAATAAACATGAACAAACGACCCACAAGATTTTAATATCTGTTCCAATAAGTACATATCATGACTGTACTATATCATAATTAATTATAATTAATAATAATCAAGAGGACTCTTTTAGGAGTGTATTTATTTTGACGTGTCGAAACTCATTTATTTTTTGTTAAAGTAAATTTATGTTTAATTACTATTAAATTTAATTATTCCAGTTTCAAGAAAAATTTAATGATTTACTATCAAACAATACATCTAGATAAATTATTAACTCGTAATGTAGATACATTAGTAATGACTAAAGATATATCTTTTGTTTAAAATTGATTTTCTATAATTATATATTTTAATATAATAAAAGAGCGTTGTACTTCACTTATTTCTTACCGAATTTTCGGTATTAAAATAGGCCGAATAAGCCAAATACCGAATAGTGAAAATATTGTCGAATAAATCAAATACTGAGTAATTATTCACATTGCTAAACAACTAAAAGTAAGAAACAGTGATGCATTAGATATATATGGTATTAAAATAGGACGAATAAACCGAATACCGATTAGTGAAAATCTTGTCGAATAGGCCAAATACTGAATAATTATTCACATTGCTAAACAAATAAAAGTAAGAAAAAGCGATGCATTAGATATGGTATTAAATAGGACGAATAAGCCGAATACCGAATAATGAAAATAATGGCGAATAGGCCAAATACCGAATAATGAAAATAATGGCGAATAGGCCAAATACCGAATAATTATTCACATTGCTAAACAAATAAAAGTAAGAAATAGCGATGCATTAGATATGGTATTAAATAGGACGAGTAAGCCGAATACCGAATAATGAAAATAATGGCGAATAGGCCAAATACCGAATAATGAAAATAATAGCGAATAGGCCAAATACCGAATAATTATTCACATTGCTAAACAAATAAAAGTAAAAAATAGCGATGCATTAGATATGGTATTAAATAGGACGAATAAGCCGAATACCGAATAATGAAAATAATGGCGAATAGGCCAAATACCGAATAATTATTCACATTGCTAAACAAGATAAAAGTAAGAAATAGCGATGCATTAGATATGGTATTAAATAGGACGAATAAGCCGAATATCGAATAATGAAAATAATGGCGAATAGGCCAAATACCGAATAATGAAAATAATGGCGAATAGGCCAAATACCGAATAATTATTCACATTACTAAACAAGATAAAAGTTGAAAAAAGCGATGCATATCTATTAATAATGTAGAGTTCATCCGTATGAAGAATACATGATATTGAAATAAGAATCAACATTAAATGAAATATGTGTTTCTACTTGGAAGAACAACCATAAACAAAAGCAGCGAATCAAAAATCAAAGAATGAAATTCGTTATTATGAAAAATGTAAAAGAGAAAACGAAGGCTGAAGGCATATGAAGGAAATCCGTTACGCTTGGTAAAATTGTGCACAATCACATATCGGCGGCTGCAGTATAGTACGCTCGTGTAGAGTATTCTCCCGATGAGATAGAACATAAATGGATTAAGTTTCGCCAAAGCAATTTGTATGCCCCTTATTACGGTCCTGGTTACATGTTCCATGTAGTTGGCGAATCAAGCCAATTCAATTAACTTGTTCACTGACAAACTTAATATGCTAACTAAAGTACTGTCGTGGATTCGCGAGCTCTGAACGACTGAACGTCGTAGTACAAGTAATGCACTTTCCCACAACTCCGCTGGCCTGCCGTTACTGTTCCAGTGCATGTTCTCTTGCTGTCGGTATCGCGATCAAAATCATACTTCTCCTGTCTGGATCTCTTTCTCTTCATGCATATTGTTGCCTACGTCAGGTTATTGCGTTACATGTACGAGTTTGAGAACATTGCTACACGATCTTTTCATGTTCATTTTTACCAATAGACATTTTGTTTACAATTCAGTTATACATTAACCTGCCTCTTCCAAATTATCCAACAAATCTGTTCTTCTTTTCTTATTCTCTTCCTCTTCCTTTCTGCAAAGTCTAGCTCTTCTCTCGTTACTTGTTGTTTATTTCTTCATTACCAAATCTGAATCTAGCAGCTATCTTGACGTTTATATTATCGGTATCTTACTTTGCTGTTCTTGTTAGCCAGTACTTGTTGTTTCTCTCTTCATTATAATTACCACATATAAATCTAGCAATCATCTTAAGGTTTATGTTGTCAATCTCTTACTTTGCTGTTTTTATTAGCCAGTACTTGCTGTGTCTCTCGTTATTATCATTACCACATCTAAATCTATCAACCATCTTGACCTTTATGTTTTCAGTATCTTACTTTGCTGTTCTTCTTAGCCAGTACTTGTTGTTTCGCTCTTCATTATCATTATCACATCTAAATCTGCCAATCGTCTTGATATTTATGTTGTCAGTCTCTTACTTTGCTGTTCTTATTAGTCAATACTTGATGTTTTTCTTGTCATTATCAATACCACATCTAAATCTAGCAATCATCTTGACCATTATGTTACCAGTATCTTACTTTACTGTCCTTATTAACCAATACTTGTTGTTCCTCTTTCTATTATCATTACCACATCTAAATCTAGCAATCATCTTGACGTTTATGTTGTCAGTCTTTTGTTTTTATATGTTGCAATCTCTCTAATGCATTTCATACATGATCTTGCTGCTTTATCTTGCTTATCCCCATTTTGATAATTTGTTGTATCCATTTCCTTATTTCTCACCAGCATTCTTAAAGAATTGAGTTTTGGGTAACTACTCCTCGTTCCTCATATTTTGTTGCTCTTTTTCCTATCTCTACTCTATTTTTTTTATTTTATATACAGGTATATTTAAACCTGTATAACAAAATTTAAGGGTATATAATATTGGACGCATTAATAATTGAAGATAAGAAAGGATATGAATATAACAGAAAATTGTGTGTAACTGGAGATCGCGTTTTTAATACCAAATTATGTTATTATTTTGGAAATTATTGAAATTGAATATTTTATCAGACTAGTTTTGCGAAATTACAAAACAATATGCGTGCGAAATGAAGTATGTCACTACCAATCAATAAAATGTTTCAGTTCTGTTTATTCCTACGGCTTCGTATGGAATATATTTTGCGTATCAATTTTAATATTAAAAAAAACTACCTTCACATTTTTATTGTCTAAATTTTTTAACATATTTGCTACAAAAAAATTATTATAAAATGAAAATATATACCAAAACTGAAAATGTATAATTTGAATGATTTGATGTGGGTAGGATACAATACAAATTCATATACGTAAACTGATTGAAAAGTAACGAGATTATTTCTGTTTCTCTTTTGAGAAGGTAGATATAGCAATACTGTGCAGATGTTCGTGAACGTCACACATCTACGTGCCTGAGTCTTCTGGACCGCCGTATTCTCCAGCATACTGGTACAGCAAGTGGAAATATCTCGTACGTGTTATCAAAGCGGTCGAAGAAGACATTTTTGCGCTCGATCGCGTGTTGCTGTTCTGCGGAATCACACTGAGCTTCCAACCATCAGTTGATTCACACCAATGTTAATCAGAAGCATTATCCAAACCAAAACATTAGCTGTAAATGTAATGATTTAAATTAAAGAAGTGGGCGTGTCCCTTGAAAACATATTACTAATAATAGCAAACAACGGGACTATCAATTGATTCACAGCAATATTACTCATAAGCAATATCCAAAACTAGAACATTAGCTGACATTTATAATAAGGTGTCACCTTATATGATGTAATGATTAAAATTAAATAAGTGGGCGTGTCCCTTGAAAACATACCACTAATAATAGGAAACTACGGGACTATCAGTTGATTCACACCAATGTTAATCATCAGCATTACCCAAACCTAGAACATTAGCTGAAATTTATAATAAGGTGTCACCTTATATGTAATGATTTAAATAAAAGAAGTGGGCGTGTCCCTTGAAAACATACCACTAATAATAGGAAACTACGGGACTATCAGTTGATTCACACCAATATTAATCATAAGCATTATCCAATCCTAGAACATTAGCTGAAATTTAAAATATGGTGTCACCTTATATGATATAATGATTGAAATTAAATAAGTGGGCGTGTCCCTTGAAAACATACCACTAATAATAGGAAACTATTAAATGGATAGTTTTAATAGTCTAGTTATGAACGGAATGGTAAATACACTAAAATTAAACCAATGCAAGTACCATCAATTAATATTCAAATTGAAACAAACAATATCCAATCTATAAATAAACACATATTCTCTAATAGCACATATGAAGTTCAAACAATTAACTAATTTTCGCTCAATACCACAATTGAAAGACACTAAAAAATAAATCTTCAAATAAAGTCAAAAAACTAATCACTTAATGAACGAGACATACTTAATCTTTGTCACAATAAATGGTAAGCTCTTTAGGATATAAACATAAATCGCAATAAAGAGAAATGAATTTCTAATCAATATTCAAATGTAAATAAAAATAATCACAATTTCATAGCTAATGAATTGAACAAATACCGTTTATTTCCAGTTTAGAAAGGATCTATAAGACAGAAAATACCAGATGAAATGGACAACACACATCCATTCTATAAAGTACCTAAGAATAAATTCTTTTAGATATTATCATCAACAAAATCTTATCCTTCTTGTTGTTTAAAACAGTGGTCTAGTACGTTTGATTGACAATGTTGGAATTCCGAGATTTTACATATCAAAATTTGTTATTAACTAAATTCTCATTAATGAAGTGCTAGGTAACAAATAGCAAAACATCCAAAGGTGTCAAGTTTGTTTATTCACTTATTCGCCTATTAGATTAATGGAATCTTGTATTCTGTTAAAAGGTTATCTAAAAAAGTTAAAAGAAAAATAAAGTGAGTTGAATTATTAACAAGATGAAGAAAATTCTCACTTTAGGATGAGATTAAATATTATCCTATAAAGTAAAATCATGCCAAAATTATATTACTGTTCCATTACTCCATCCCTGTATCATAAACCTTCCTTTTGATAGAGAAATTTTCCGATATTTTAAAGCTGTAATAAAACTAATTTTTAAAGATACAGTTTTTATTAAACTAACGCTCAATCAATGTTCTATTAAAAGTGAATGAATATACATAAAAAGCAAACCTTGTAATTTAGTTTAAATTTTATGTATTTTCAGTTGCTTGTATGAATTTATATGTAGAATGCAGAGTAAAGGAAATAACTTGAGGAATTTACAAAATGAAGACAAAAAAAACGTTCCGAATAAACTGATATCTTTTGCGAAAGTACAGACTGATACAAATATTATGTTAACGAACGAAGCGAATGTGTTTACCAAACGTTTCACACAGAAGTGTAACAAAAATAATGTATTTTGTTACAGAAAATGAGCACACGAGTACAAAGTGTATTTTAATGACACTAAAATAAAGTATTGTAAAATGTGTCATGATTTTAGGTATGCAGAAATATTGAGTAAATAAAATACGTTATTTATATTTGCAATTTTTTTGTAAATTAATAGTTTTTTTGCACATAAACTAATTTTGCGGGAAATTAAGTTGACTTCATACATAAAGAAACATTTGTTATTTATTTTGCTTTTCATAGAAATTCGAGTGTTCTAATTTATATTTTAATTATAAAATGTTTGTATTTGGTTTGTGGTTTTACGTCTAATAAAAATTTCAGAAGATGTGTTGTAGTTGACATGCTAAATAATCTGTGGTCTGTTTGGATGTGCATTTTTCAATTATGTATTTAACACTGATTGTTATCGAATAATTGTCACTGGTTTTAGGATCTGTTTTATTCAACAGATCGGCCTGATTCGTAGCCTAGATTTCGCATTGTTTTCAATTCGAAGGTTTGTCGTGTTTTGATTTCGTTATTGTTTTTGTTTTCTGTCCTCATTTCAATAGCTGAGAATAATTATATAAAAATGTGGTTGGTTTAAACCAGGGCATGTAACCGGTTAAAAAAACCGGTTAATAAAAACCGGTAGCCGATATTTTGAACGAAAATTGCGAACTTTAACCGTAATTTTAACCGATATTTTTCAGGCCGAAAATACCGGGAACCGTTAACCAAAAAAAATAAACCGGTTTTAGCGAACATTAACCTTTATTTTAATATCATTTAGCAAAAAAAAAATATTTTTTTTTATCTGTTTTCTATTTGTATGTGAACATGTGTCATGACAGTTTCTACAATTAACATTTTATTGGAGAGTCATAAATGTAGGTAGTCTCTTTGGCCGTTAAGGTTACTTAAAAAGTCCCAAATTAATACGGCCTTTGTCAACATAGGCAAGTTTAAAATTGAAAAGTGACCAGCGTTTTTCTGAAGACATTGCGAGAATTTTTGTCAATATTTATTAATTAAATTGCTTTTTTTTATTGTTATATTTTTCTCGGATGGTATTTTTTATTATTTTTTTAAATTAATTATTCTGTAATTTTTTTAATCAAATTTTTATAATTAATTTGTTTTAATTAATTTTATTTATTTTTTTAACCAATATATTAACCGGTTTAAACCAGTTTCCAATTTTCAAAAACCGGTTTTCGAACTAAAACCGTTATTATTATAACGTTCTCTATAAGGGTTAACCGTTAACCAGTATTTTTTTCGGTTACATGCCCTGGTTTAAACATTGATAAATGTTGAGCGTTAGTGCATCAATGGGAATTGGTGACTAAGTATAATGTATTAATGGATGAAGTGACATTGGAGTAGGTCAATGAATTTGTGTATTTGGGTAGTATAATGTCAAGTAATAGACGTATTGATCGTGAGATTGAAAGACGTGTATGCACTGGACGTAAGGATTTGGTCGCTCACTATGCTCACAAGAAACTTGAATATATCTGCAGATGATCGCTTCAATGCATACAACGAAAAATTTGTACCTATTTTCATGTATAATGCAAAGGCAGAACATAAAACTGACTGTTACAGAACTTACAAACGAGTAGGACTTCGATATAACAAACCTCGGTACAATGGACTTAACATCCAGGTTATGTTATCAAGGAGGTTATACAAAAATCCTGCTATATTGTTTAAACAGACTTTCGACTTCGGACTTCGGACACCTATTTACCTGTTTGTATTAGTCCCGTAGATCGAATATTTTCTTATTGTTATATATCCAAGTGTATTTCTTCCTGTGTGCAAATTTTTCGTAGGAACATTTATGCAGGAACACTTTTCCGTACGCAATTTTCGTTTGGGCTTCTTAGTTTGAGAGAATGGCAAATGATCGATTAGTTAAGCGTATAAACATGAGATTGCTGGCTTGCGTCTGCGTGTAGTCCGGTATGTTGAAAGAGAGAAAGTTTCCGAGTGTAAGGAATGGAAGAGCATGTATGAATGCGATTATGAATTTGGACGAGGCGAAAGAAGTGTGGACAGGAATTTGTGGCGAAGGATGATTGTGTTGTATGAATATATAACAGGTTTGTGCCAACCTATATTGTGGGAAATAGCTCGAATGTGCGCATACATTCGTATGTGTATTAGAAAAAAATATTAAAATGTCATTTTTATTTTGGCTTATTTAACAATAGCTACGGGCAGAAGTGGCTCAATAAGTAAAACATTGCCGAGTTTACATAGTCTAGAATCCAATATAAACTATCCTATGTAATAAAAGGGTAGTTCATCTATAGTTTAGTCACGACGATCGCCAAAATTTGAAACAAACCATTTAATCAATTGAGATGGATAATTTCTCTAATTTACACTGTCCAACAAACCGAAGTCCAATTACAGGACAGGAGACCTATAGTTTATAGTTGGTTTTGAACCAATCGAACACAGCAGTATATATTTTTGATTCCAAATCTCACACTCCACTCAGGGAGTTAAAGCACGCTAAGCTAAGCTAAGCCACCACTGCCCATAGGGCTGCATGACAAAAGCGCACCGTTCAAATTTTGAAATATTTCATAAGCGCACAAAAAAATGTGTATACGTATATGTGCATCTGATTAGATCAAAATACGAGTAAATTCGTTCTGTCTAAAGAATAAAATCATCGGCAGTTCGAGTCCCATCGAATAAAATCCTTTAGTATTTCCAACGTAAAAATGGCCCCTTTGGTACATACTGTTTAATGAATATAAAACGTGCAGTGAAAAACTTTATTTAGTGTGAAATATTGGAAACTGATCGTATCTTATCGTTTTCGTTATTTTGTGTGTATGTTTGTTTTACTCTACGCTACTTGTAGCAGGGATAACTTTGAACAAAAAAAGTATTGGATAAGGAATTCAGGCCAATAGTGTTTCCATAACATAGGATTTCACTGGTGATACCTACCCAAGTATGTACGACTACATCACTGTTAGCCTATACTCTTGATGTGTAAATATATCATTTGAGCTAAAATTAAAATATATTTTTGTTTGATAATTAAAATAGACCAGGTGCAAATATAAATGCTTAATTAATTTTCATTAATATCATTCAATATGATAATGGACTCATCATTACATATTTACATTATGCTGTACTATTGCTCGCAAAGTTTCTGAGTTAAATAAAAACATATCGACAACAAATATTCAAATTAAGCACCACGAACGAGCTTAACATGCAGAATTAGTAACTCAAATATCCGAAACATTGCATTTGGATCGTTACGAATGGCATCAGATGCATTCATAATTCGTTGGAGTAGTTATATCTACACTGTAAGCTCCTTGTTTCATCATGAAAGATAATAATCCATAGGATTTAAATCCAACGATCGTGCATTATATTGGATACAACCTACATGTTCAATTCACTTTCAGTTTTCATTTTATAAATCAGACACTAGTTTCCCATAATGAGGAACGGAAAATAACAATATGTACATGTTTAGTAAGCAGTGTATCGTAAACATTTCATGGATTTTCAAAATATTTGTATTTGTTTCGAATTTCAATTTCCAAATACCTGGTTAGTACCATCAAATAACTATTAAACACAATTATTTAATCAATCCTTTGTCGACTAAACCTTTTGGTGTAAAATACACTTTCTCAGCGTTATGTTCAGAATTAGTTTTCTTCTCTACATTTCTTCTATCGTTGTTTGCTTCATTTTTTTATCTTCGTGGTCTTGCGTCATACTGATTTTTCTTTAACTCTATATAGAAATTAAAGATAAGTTAGTCCGAAAAGTTAAAAGTTAAATTGTAAATTACAAGATCGTTGCGTGAATTTAGTTTCACTTGACTAGTTAATAAACGCACAAATAGGCAAAGCGCAATGGGTATGGTGTCTATTTGACTATGTATCTGTTTTGGTATTCTAGAAACGCGTGATGAGAATAACCATTACACAATTGTAAATAAAAATTAGATCTGCATATTCAGTGCACCAGAATATTCATTGTAACGAAACGATATAATTAAGTTGTTTGCCAATTTAACAAACAAATGTAAACTGTTTTAGTGTATAACGAGCATTGAAAGTGACTGATAACGAATGTATTAAGACCCAATTTGATTGGGATATTTGGATGAGTTTGTTTAATGAAAGTATTTTTGTTTTTGAGTGCAGTGGAATTGTGACCATTATCGAGATTTTTGTGATAGTAATTGTCAGAATTTTGGAGTTGATGCGTCAGTAACGCATATGTGCACAGAGCTTCACGTACTTAACTAGTGTATATTGCAATACACCAATTTCCAATTTATGCCAGTCGATGTCACCCAATGCACATACGAACATAAATAATAGATTTATCAGCATAGTTTATTGAGCTTCCGGCTCAAATAAACTGACACCATGTTAGTTTATTAGTATTTACATAAACAACAGATACCTCTACAGGTTACACTGTAATTTATACACTGTAGATAAGATAAGTATGTGACGTACTTTTTGACATGTGTTGTGTCTATTGCATGTTTGCAGACACCGTACATCTTTTTACTACATTTTACATTTTATCACAACTATCATTTTTATTTATTACTTAAATATTTAATGTACTCTTATGTTATGCATTTGCTTGACAGTAAAACTAATTACTAATGCTATGCAAGGATGTTGAAAAGAGCCACAAATTCGATGGCATTTATATAAAAAATTTGGATGAAGTTAAGGTTTAAGCACAGAATAGGTTTATACAGAAGCGACAGTAAAACAGAGAAACGAAAATTAGACAGAGATGGGGGAAGGCACAAATTTAAAGGGCTCATTGTATAAAATCGTCACATCTTAGGGAGAAATGGGGAAGGTACAAATTTAAAGGTCTACGCAATGTTCCAAGGTCATAGAACTGAATAGGGTAACATAAAAGGTACCGGCACGGAGTGTCGCTTCTGTATGTAACTATTCTGTGGTTTAAGTGCTAGCAATACTAGCGCCTTTTATCCCTCGGTTGTGTAGCACCTTGAGATACAATATTGGCATTAGGACAATAATGATACTCTTCTCAACCTTGGTGTTTAATTATATATTTCTGCTTGTTTCATAGCAGTCGTCAGTCATGGTTCAGGGCGTCAAATTTTGGTACTAGGTTTGAAGCGCTAAATATGGTAATCCGCCTCTAGAAGTTGTACAACAAATCTGTAAGAGTATTAATTTGAATTTTTTAAGAAACAAAATAGTTCATCATGAAATAAAAACATATGAATTAAAGTAGTCTTTAGCGCTTGGCGCAGTAGTTTGTTAACAAAATTTTAATATGAAACACAAGTTTGCATATAGTATGAACCTGAGTGAACCTGTCTAGAACTGTGGATTAAAAGTAATACCGTAGTGCAGTGCTACAATATTGTAGCATAGCGCCTTAGGTTCATTTGAAATCCGGCTCCGAGATTAATAATAATTACAATGGGATGAGATAATGCGTATCTAATTAGGAAGACGCAGCCACACATTCAGGCTTTCATTCATTGCCAGTGAATCACAAAACATTAAGATTCATTCGCTTGCGATGAATCGCAATAGATCTAAATTTATTCATTGATGCGACGACAATGAATCGCTAAGCATCAAAAAAATCTTTCTTACATTAGCACGTACATTGAATACAGACACGATCGGAATTCAATTTCTACTTAAAAATTACAATAAATCTAAAAATACATCATTTGTTTTGGGAACTTATCTACCACAGAACGGCATATGATTGAAACTATGATAATTCATTCGTGACACTTCTTATACAAATAGATTTTTCTAAAGCATTTGACATGGTGGATCATACCTTGTTCTTGGCAAATCTAAAATACTACAACTTTGGATGTAGTGCTTTGCAATGGTGCACTAGCTATTTAATGCAGAGAACTATACATTTGCAGTTGTAAGCAACAATATCTGTCTGGATCTCAGTCATATAATTGTACCAAAAAAATTATTGGGACAATTATTTATTAAATGCAAGCTTTATATATTTGTCAAATGCACAAGACCAAACATTTTGTCTGTCTTTTGAAGTGAATATAATTCTTTTATTTTATCAAATACCTGTCCAGATTCCTCCACTTTTAACAACTGCAACAATGCAAGGTTACTTATTTAAATAAACAGATCCAATTTACTTTCCTAGATAGGTTTTACATTTTTACGGTGTGTGGTTTCTATATAAACAATCACGAAAACCACACTCAGTAAAAATGTAAAACCTATCTAAGAAATGAAGTTGGGTCTAACACTATAACTTGGCATAAAATTCCGTTCTACTGAATGTGCCATTTGCTTTTATATATTAATTTAAATTCTTTGATCAGTTTCTGAAACCTTTGTCTGTAAATTTCACATGAGTAAATAAACATAATTGTTTTGTCCTTAAATACTAGTTTCACGAAAGGTAAACAATAACAGACAACGAAATATACATGTTATAAAAGCACAAACATTTAATATCAAGTTCGTCGTTTATGTTTCAAAGATAATTGTTGGTCGCGAAGTTGGAAACCACATTTTGAATTGTTTACAACAACAACACAAGGATTTCTACAAATATTATACAAACACAATTTTTTGTTTCGTTGGTCACTGTTGAGTGTTGACCAATCACTTCAACTTTATATCTGAGATATTCTAGTATAAAAATACAAGTTTCAAATTTGTTAAATATTTTTTGGATGTATAAATATAATACGAACGCTGTCGGAATTTTCAACTTAACCATTTTTTGTCCCTACCCTGGAATTCTACTTAGGTACATACGAGTACCGCAGGCTATTTAAAAAGTATTACCACCGGTCATAAATGAACCTGCAGATGTGAACTTCTAGATAGTTTAATTTTTTGTCACGTACGTACTTGTGTGAATTTTTGAGCTGCGTTTTAATTTACGAGGTATTTAGAACCCTGGCTACAAATATACTTCAGAGCAACATTAAAAACATGAACCCTACTTTTATAGATTATTATTATTTTTATATATATATATATATATATATATATATATATATATATATATATATATATACACATGAGATGACTTGGTCATGTATGGACAGTAGAAGAAAAGATGTAATAAAATCAATAGTCGATTGGAGCCCAGAGAAAGCCCAGAGGAAGAAAATGAGAAAGACCCAGGTCAATGTCTAAGAGAAGTGGAAGAGAACCTAAAACCTGCCAATTGGAAGAACAAAACAAGAGATAAGGAGTTGTAGAAGACGATTATAAGGAACACTAAAGAAGATTCACTTCAATAAATTGGACCTATAAAGTTTTAAGCCACTACATATATATATATATATATATATATATATATATATATATATATATATATATATATATATATATACCTTTATATATATATATATATATATATATATATATATAAAGGTAAGGACTGTTCTAAGTAACAGTTTTAATTAAAAAAATAAATGTTGTATTCGGGGTCTAAATACATTACGATCCGATTTCACTTGTATGTTACTGTGCAAGCGAAGAGGATTGAGCCAGCTTTTGAAAGCAAGCCTAAAAGGAATATAAAAGCGAAATTGATCGAGCTTATGCGATAAACGCAAGGGGTTGCTAACTTTCTATTCATATTTTTGAAGCATAAATATTTGATATGTATTTCGTCGTTTTTGTTGTTAAAATTGTTGTTTATTTTTAATAGGATTTTATTGTTTTATACATTTTATCGATTCTTTGTACTACCATTGTAATTATTAATTAACTTTCGGTTTTATGGACCAAAAATGTATAAATAGTTTTATAAAAATACTGAACCGTTACTTTTGAAAAGTTTATAGTTTAAAAAAATCATTTGAAAAGTTTAGACTAGAAAATTATAAAAAGACGGATATGGAAAAGAAACGCCCCGTCATTTATGTTGTCTATCACAACTACGTGATGGTTGCTTATCACGTGACAGTTCTTATATTTCAAGCCAGTCAACATATATTCATCTACTACTCTGTACGTAACAAATCTAAGCCTTTATTTTTGTCTTGGTGATATATCTAGATATATCTCACAACACGTTTTATTGAAAATAATTTTAAGTTTAGGATCAGTAAGAGTTTTCCTCAATGTACATTATATTAATAATCTTTATACGGGCAGCGGTAGAACACTAGATTAGCACGTCCAACTTGAATTTAGCGTCCTTTTAACTTAAAAAAATACCGCTGTATTCAACTGTTTCAAAATCCACTACATATAAGCTGTAAAAATAGAATATCTGATCAAATTTTGATTTCTACATGGTTTCATGGGGATGAGAAAAAAGAATCCTGTGGCTCCTTAACCTCCTTATTCGCCTGACTTAAGTTCTTGTGACATTTTCCTCTTCCCGAGATTGAAAAATCATTTAAAGGTAACTCATTTTGTGACACTTAAAAACATTTAAATGGTTGTAACTGACCAACTGAAGATGATTCCAAAATCCAAGTTCTTCTTCTTTTCCAAAGGTAATTCTCAAGGGAGACAATATTGAATTGTAGTTCTATTCGAACAACGTTTAAAAGAATCAGTCTTATTAACATGATTCGTAGTTTAAGTAATTTAAATTAGCAAAAAAAGAATACAAGAATTGAAGAAAATCTTGTAATTCTTACTTTTCTTGCAAGACAATTTCTTGTCTTGTCTTTCTTGGAAATTTGTAGTTATTGTCTTGTTCTTGCGTTGTATTTTTTGCAAGACTGAGGCAAGAACACGAAAAATACAAGACTCTCGTGAAACACTACACGTATCATTTCTCCAAAACATTTAATTGCTAATAAATATATTATTGCAAAGTAATGTTTAGTTTTTCTTATTATAATGAGAAGCTATAGTGGTTAGTTTTTACATTTTAATACTGAAATTGGATGATGGTAACATACCCAAAGTAGTGAAATAGATTAAAGCATCCTAGGGTTGCATTATTTTTAATAATCTTTATTGTACTGTAACTATAATAGTTATTCTTATTACAATGTTATGATAATGAGAATGCAATTACTTTTTTATGTCTTCCTTTATAACATTTTTGTTTTTATGCATTCTTCGTGTGCAATGTATATGAAAAGACATCGCATTAGTAGTTTTTCAATATTCAACTTCATGTATGAATATTTGTTTGAACACTACAGCATTTGGTGACAGCATTTATCTTTATAAATGTTGAACATGGGGCTGTATTTTTAAAATGATCTAAATGGATTAAAGCGAACTTACGTTTTGAGTTCTTGCGGTGACAACAAACACACTGTATTTTACATTGTAATTGGTTCGAATTACGACGCGATAAATCCAACACTTCGTTCGGCAAACACAAAAATAGCATTTTAATGAGATTTAAATTAATTAAGCGGATTTCACATTGCGATCCGCTTGAAGAGAAACACAAACATACATGACCACTAGAAATGTCAGCGAGCTGAAACATTTGTTTTACTCGACTTCGTCGTCTGGTACCTACATGTTAGAATTTATTTTCCGCAATATATTAGATGAATCTCATAAAGTTTTACAAATGTTTCTAAAAATTACAATTAAATTAGAAAATTTATTCGTCACAACAGCGAGAATGTTTTCAGTTTTGCATAAAATACCGAAGTGTATCAGGAAACTATAAAAGAAAAAATGCACTAAAAGGTTATTTATGGAGCAGATTATTGACATTTTTTTGTTTCAACTTTATTCCTACAACACTCCATATTTCATATTTCTCAGATTTTTATAATTAGTTCCTAACATTTTTTTTTTGATCATTAAAATATTTGATGTATGGAGTAGTTCTAGAACTTATTACAATAATAATCTCCTATTTTTTATCAGAAAAAAATGTGAAAATATCTCGCATCTCTATTAATAACAGTAAAGTCTTCTTGATATTTAAATTATTTATCAGAAATTATAACTATCATAAATACCATTTTTATAAGTACTAGTAATTCTCAGAAGAAGTAAAAATAGTTAATTAATCTACACTTCAGTTATTATAAGAATAAGAAAAATAGTCACAAAATGTACGAAAATATTACCTGAAATATATATATATATATATATATATATATATATATATATATATATACATATATATATATATATATATATATATATACATATATATATATATATATATATATATATACATATATATATATATATATATATATATATATTGTTTCTAATTGAAATACGATGCATTTTTTTGTGAATTTGTAAATGTTCTAAGTTGTGGAACACTCTGTATATTATAGCTTATATGTGTGTAAATATTGCACTGGAAAATTCAATCCTAAAATGCAGTTTTGTACGCCATTATTAGAACACACGATATACCATGTACAATTGTTATCAATTAGAAGTATTTACGTCCATATATGTAGGTACAGTAGCAAATGTACGTACGCTTAAATTTGTATGCAAATTTAGATTTGTTTTCAGCAACATGCAAATATAAGACCAATACTTACATGAGTAAATCTGAGTTGATGTCAGCCAAGATTTTAGTCATTCTGTGCCTAGAATATAAATGCCTTCCGTATATTTTACAACATACACGTCATATACAACAAATTGTGAAAATTTTTTACGGTCACAGTGATGAATACCGCATTAGAAATTTACGTAACATGTGCAAATAACAACGTAATATATTATTAGAATTACCTACCCCCTTTGTCGTAATTTGACAAAACTGAACAGTTCACTTCAAAACCCACATGACTCTGAAAACACGACACTTTCAATTACTTTCGTTATAAACATAATAATAATTTAATACCAGGCCCGGATTTAAGGGGGGCAGTCTGGGGCCTCCACCAAGAGGGGGCCCCCACCAAGTAAACAATTTTATCAACAATTTACAACCTGGAAAACACCAAAATTTATGTACTTGTAACTTTAATATTGTATATGTGATTAATTTAATTTTTAATAGAAGAAAATAACAGTGTCTTTGTACAATTTAATAATAGAAAAAATGCAGAATCCTTTTCCAAACGTCAAAGTCATCTTGAGAATTTATCTTGTTTTCATGATAACAATTTGCAACACAGAAATATCATTCATAAAATTAACAAAATATCATCTAATATTTCTGAGCATCAACAATAGTATTTTAAGAGTATTATCATAACAAGAAAGCAAGAAAAGTGCCAAAACTAGATTTTATATTTATCAATACAGAATTGTTTTTATTCGACTGGATAATTAATACTTGGAAAATAACTTTTGGAGTAGCATTTAATAAAATCCACTAATACACCAACGTTTCGACTGTAAATTAGTCTTCATTAGTTTGATACATGGTATATTAAAAAATATTCAAGTATTTGTTAAATTAACAATTTATTAAAAAAATTATAAAATATAGATTTTCAATTTTTATTCCGTTTTGAAAAAGGGCCCTCACCAATATAAATCCGTCCCTGCTTTTTTTATATTTTTAATTGATTTCATTAATGAAACTACAATTATAATTTACAATGGTATTTAAAGTAAAATATCGCTTAGTATATTTAATTATTGTTCTGTCCATTATTTCTAATTTCCTTGTAAATATTCATTTAATGAAAATAGTTTACATGATATTGATTTATGTACTTTATTATTTCTTGTTTTGTACATCAATTATAGTAAGTTTGAAATTTTCCTTAGATATATTATTATTATTTTAATTAGTTCTTTGTAATTACAAACGATTGGCAACATTTAATAAATTAAATAAGGAACGTAGTAAACAGATTGGAGATCTTGTAAACAGTCATTAATAATGAAGCTTCGTTGTTTTATGGCTGAAATAGTGTAGATAAATAGGTCACTGGCTTTTTCCCTTGTTGGGTTTATGTGCAGTATATAAAATTTTAAAAATATATTCAAATTAGTATAGTAGTTGCTATGTAGTAGAATAGAAATAGAAATAAAAATTAGAGCACTCAGAAGTGTATGCTCTAATTCTAGGTCTGCTGAAACCAGAGCACATTCTGGAGCAGATTTGGCTGCTCTGGATTGTTCTCTGGTTTCTGTGGGTCAGGAATTAGAGCACTCAGAAGTGTATGTTCTAATTCTAGGTCTGCTGAAACCAGAGCAAATTCTGGAGCAGATTGTGCTCTGGTTTCAGTAGATCAGAAATTAGAGCATCTTAAAGCGTTTACTCTAATTCGTGCCCTACTGAGAACAGAGCACTTTCTAGAGCAGATTTTGCTGAAATCTGAGCACAAAATATAATTAATTAAATATGTTTCATTGATAATAAGATTTTTAGTTTCCATTCCATTTTGGTCATTATTAAACATTTTGCCCCCAAGGAAATTTTGAAAAGTCGGTGCTTGTAAATGTTCTTCCTCATATTTGTGCATTTTCAACATTACCCACCTTCCAGAAACCATTATTTTTCACATTATTTTCATATTCAACAACTAAATCATGGAGTTCTTCATTATAAAATAATTTACCTACATCAAAAGCGTGTCATCAGTGTTTCCTAGATAGGATCTACATAATGTTGCACTGCATTATTGATGAACAATCTTTCTATTCGTACAATACATGAATAACTATGCAACTAGATGCTGCTATTCGTGGGAACGTTGGCGTCTGTTGAGAACTGCTGAGGTTGGCAGGTACGGGTCAGGTAACTACTGCTGATGTCGACAGGTATCGGTCTTGTAACTCCTCCCTCTTAAACTGAAACTCTAGGAACATCTTGAGTTTCGTCTTCCGTACCTTCGGACTTTGCCTTGCACTTGCTTCAGAAACATTTCGTTTTTAATTATTTTTGCAAAATATATTCTAATAATCAGCGCCGTAACTAGAGCATGGCAAAGGCGCAAAATTCTTCAGGGCGTCAAATTTTAATCATGTGATTAAACTTCTACCGTGAGTTTATTTTAACGTGAAACATAAGATTTGACATATTCATGGTTACGACTTCACATTTGATTGACAATTTATAAAAGCGTTCACTTTAAAATGAAACATAGGTTGTCAAATTCATGTCATTATTAATTGTCAAATTGAGATTTTTTTAAATAACACTTCTACGTCGTTGGAATCGTTAGAATGTATGTGATAGATAAATATAGTAGTCCGCTAAGTATCCTGATCTCACAGTATTTGTTTTTTTTTTAAGTGGGAAACATTAAAAACGACATTATTTGATGGCAATACGTATAATAATTAAATAATTAAAATATGAAATTTCAAATTACTCCATATACATCAAACTTACCCAAAATACAAATATTATAAATGAATTTTATTATTCCATAATGTCAATATTATATTTGCTATGTTTCATTTTAAATTGAACGCTCTGATACATTGATGTGATCAAATGTTAAGTCGTAACCATATAGCTATAGGAAATCCCATGTTTCACGTTAAAATAATCTCACGGTATTTGAAGTATAGTGCATCTTGCGGTTTAGCTTCTATGCGTAACATGTAAGAAAAGTCGGTTACGATGCGTCTTGCGGTATGGCTTCTATACATAAGATGTAGAAAAAGTCGGTGCATAATCGTTGACGCGGTACGACTTCTATTTGAAGTACGATGCGTCTTGCGGTATATCTTTTATCCGTAAAATGTAGGAAAAGTCAGTTCACAAGTATTGAGGCAGTTTGACTTGTATTTGAAGAATGGTGCGTCTTGCGGTATATCTTCTATACGTAGAATGTAGAAAAAGTCTGATCATAATTGTTGACACGGTTTGACTTATATTTGTAGTACTGTGCGTCTTGCGGTATCTCTTCTATCCGTAAGATGTATGAAAAGTCGGTTCGTTATTTGACACGGTTTGATTTCTATTTGAAATAGGATGCGTCTTGCGGTATATCTCCTATTCGTAAGATGTAGAAAAAGTCGGTTCGTAATTTGACACAGTTTGATTTCTTTTTTAAATGCATTGCGGCTTACAATTTGACTTCTATCTGTATAAGTTCATTAAACAAAAAAAGCTCCAGTTTATTTTATCCTTTTTTGTTGAAAGCTTCTTACGTTATTATTTTAACTCTATATTTTTTTTGGTTTCAATTCTATGTCGTTGTGGGTGTTAGTTATTTCTAGAAGTTTTTATTCAATGCCTTTTTATTCATTTTATACATTTGCTCCTTTTATTTTATTATACAGTAATTTGATTTTTTCCTTTGTACTTCTTAATATAATTATAATTAACTAGTTTTTCAAGAGAGCAAGAAAATATTTTTAAACAAACACAGAATTAAATCGTATTATTCCAAAGAGTGTAATTAAAAAATATAATTAAATTCTTTTTCAAAAATATATTTTTGGCGGGATGACATTTTACTTTTACGGATATCAAACTTGATATAGCATTATGCCTCGAAACAAAGATTTACAAAATTCAATATTCTATAAATATCTTACGTTGCAACGTGTACTATCTTAAGCTTTGTTGTCTACCTGACAGAGAATTTACTTAACCTAAAATTAATTCGCTAATTGTCCTAATGAAAACCTAATACTAGCTCAACTGTAACAAGTCACCAACATCACTCTGATTTATTAGTCTGTCTGATAAAAGCAAACGGGCGTGCAATGTTGACAGCAGTGGTCTGTTAATTAGTCAAATTTGCTTGCAAATAGATTGAAGAATAAAACATGTATTCCAACAATCACGAATCACGAAATTATATAAAATTTATCATCCACAATCAGAGACAGTTTGTACGATTTAAATCAAATTACAATTATTTTGCATAAGAATAATGCAATAGAAAGATAAACTAAAATTAAAGAAGAGATAATAGCAACAAATAGAGATTTTTTACGCAAATAAAAAAATATTAAAAAACAAAATATAATAACATTATTTGCAGCTGAGGCTATCACAATGAAAAAAAAGAGGAAGAAGATAAAATAATGGAACACAAAATAATAAGGATTATGGAAAGTAATTCTAATAAATAACAATCCAAAAGGTCATTGATTCTATATAATTTACAGGTGTTCGGAGACTAAATTGGCATACTTGATTGTTGTAATAAACATAATATTTTTTTCTCGATTTCATTTTGTTTCATATTAAACACGTATATATATTTTTTTAAATAACTTATTTGACCAATACAAATTATTTAACAAAATAAAACTAACGAAAACGAAAATATTTGTCAAATATATATCTCAATTATTAACGTATTCCATATATATATATATAACAAAATTCTTGAATGAAAAGCTATGTTTTCAGTGTAAATTTATTTCCTTTTTCTACAACAATAATGTTTTTTTTTTTAGATGATCCCCTGTGATCTCGCTCATTTAACACAAAACAGTTTTTCTGTTAGTGGTAGTTTTCCGGTTAGTGGTAACCGTACCAAACTAATTTTTCCAAAACCCGCAAAAGCATTATGTAACTTCCGGAAAATTATCTGATCATTACGTAACTTTCTGCGTCTGGCAAATAAAACAAAAACGAGAATATTCTAAAAAAACTAGCCAGGTTGTTACATAATATGATTTACGTTTAACATTTTTTGAATAAAATCAGAGTTTTAAATAAAATAAATTTTTGTTTTCAGCTGGCATGTGTGATCACGTAGTGAAAATTAAATTTGTATTCAGTTCTAGGAGTTAACGTCTTTTTATTTTGTTTTTTGTTCAAGGTTGTTTTATGCAATTTTTGCATATTAAAGAGCTGAGTTCCCCAACTTCAGTAAATTTTTGTATATATGGTATCTAAAGGAACTGTTTATTTTTATTTCAAGTGAAAAACTGTTTAAATAGGTAAAAGTGAGCTACGTTTTCCATCAAATGTAAATGTGGAAAATTATTGAATATATAAACGTGTTTTACACAAAACAGTCTTCTTTTTATAAAGCGATTTACTGAAAATAACCTTTACAAGTCAGGATTCAGGATATTATATCCTGCCTTATATTAATTTCTTATTTCTAGCTCGTTATTTCTTACATAATAAAATCTTTGAAAATATTTTTAAGAACGATCTTTTGTCTGGAATTATTTATTAAAAATACATCATTTATATTAAATGCTTATAACAAAAGTAAATCCTAAGTTCCACGAATGATGGAATGATATAAATAAAAATTATTACTCTTCAGTCGATACCGATTTTGTGTTTGAACTTGACAATTTCACAAAACAGATGTTGTGACACATCAATACATCGAGAAATTCAATTAAAATAAATAATTGAAATTGGTCAAGTGAAAACTACTATCGAAGAAAGAAACTCTTTGTGTTTTAAATATAAAAATTGTTTTATTGTTTAACAATCAATCAACTACAGTGATATTGTGTGCAATGAAGACTGATGAAAAAATTGAGATGATTGACAGATACCTATAATTATAAAAAAAATATAGTGAATTGATATATGCGCTGATTTAACTAGAGTTGTTTTTATATATTTTTATTTGAAGGTGGAAATAATATAATAGTAAGTTTAAACAAAAATTAATATCGTTTTGACATGTAGTGATTCTAATGATTGATTATATTATCGAATATGTGTACTGTTCTGTTATATTACTAAATTTTATATTATATTAAAACAATCAATACATTTTCCTTATTTATAGAATTATTATTTTAGAATAGAGAATTGGTACATATATCCCACCATATTTATTATTAACTATATTTGAATACCCGACTAAATAATATGTATTACAAACCTGAAATTTAATTATTGTAATCAATATACAATATATAAATACATTATAATTGCAAGAACTTTTATATCATAAATAAATTCAATAAATTCTTTCTATGAAAATCTTCTTTATAAACTAGTTACTTACCACTCTTTTATTAATTTTTTTATGACGTTGCTTTATTATTAATTAACTCTTTTTCTCGAGAGGTTTTTATTACTGAATAATATACAATTTTTAAATGAGAAAAGATTAGTTTAGAAGAAGAGTATAATATAATAGCGGTAATAAATTGATGTTTTGAGTATGACATTAAAAAAAGAACCTAAATGTAGAAGCTAATAAAAATGCTGTTCAACGAATTAACTAACCAAATAAAATAGTACTTCACAAAATTGTTTGTTTTACAAGTTACAGCGACTAAATTTCATTTTTACTATGCGGTATACATTATCATTGATCATTTACTTGTATTTTATTTCAACATCGAAAGCTAATGTAGAAGACACGAATTTTTTCAAAGGTCCAAAGTGTCACAGAACTGGGATGTGGACAAACACATAATGAATACCAATGTACTAAACTGATAAATTAAATCCAATCAATTGAATTTAATCAACTTAGAATGTTGATCCATTGTCGCTTTGAATGTCGTTTGTTCTTCGGTATGTTTTATATAGGCATGTAAATGCATATCGTCCTTTGATCGATCGATAGAAAATTCTCTGCTCACTGCATCATAAAGTAAATATACGCATACATACAGTGGATTCCTAAGATAATTTATTTTGAACTAAAGTTAACTAATCTGGTCTTAAAACGCTACTGTGCAACTACCAATAAATATAAACTAAGTTTTACTCAAACTACGTTGTTAATCGCTAATTTCAAATTAACATGGTGCAAATGGCCGTTAAATATTTACTTTAAACTTTATTTTAAACATAGTTTAGAGATCAGCGTAAACCGTTTAAAAAATAATTTATCTGTAAACTACAGATCAATTTTAAACCAAATGAAAAGGGCCATAAAAATATTGTAACGTTTACTTATATGGGTGAAGTGAAAAGTCACAAACTTCGAATATTTATATTACAAGAAAATAACTGAAACTAATTATATATAATATAATATTTCTACCTTACATCTCTGCCTTGACTTGACTCTATTCGCTCTACTATACTCGACTAACTCGACTACTACCTTTATACCTGCGGGTATTTAATCTCGAACCTTCTAGAGTCTTCCGAAACAATAGCAACGTCACTCTTCTCACTTGACTTATATAGCGAGACAGGTCGTGATGAGTCATCGGTAGTGAGTCATGCTCTTTACAATATATTTAAGTTCATAATATTGTACTACAAATAACTACAGTTAAAGTGTCTTAATTTTTTAAGATGTGCACAGGGTGTTAAAAAAGGATCACGAATTTTAATGGTATATATACAAAGATTCTTGAAGCTTGAAGTTTAAAGATTTATGAAGCAAATTATTTTCATATTTAACAACACACTGTATGGTTGTTTAACAATTTAGTGTTTTCGCTACCATAACTGAAATAGAGACACTTAACCCTACTCTACTCGACCAACTCTTCAGACTGACTTCGCATTTTGATAATTAATCTCGAACCTTCTAGAGTCTTCCGGACTCTATAAAATCCCCGAACAATAGCGGCGTCGCTCTTATCTAACTTGACCTTTGTAGCGTGACAGGTCGTGATGAGTTAACTACAATTAAAGTGTCTTAATTTTATAAGATGTACACAGGGTGTTAAAAAAGGATCACAAATTTTAATGGTTATATACTAAGATTCTTAAAGCTTGAAGTTTAAAGTTTTTCTAAGCAAATTATTTTAACGGAATAGAGACAGTTTTTTCGACTATCTATATTTCTAGAGCTTCATTTATGCATTGCAATTTATTATCGTTTTCGAACGATCCCACTGAAGCAATTAATTCGTAAAGGTGGTAACTACCTGCATTTCGCTATATAATTTCTCGGATAAAGCCATATAATAGGACTCATGTATCTACAACAAATTGAAATGGAATATTACTACAGCTTCAAGGAGGTATAAAACAATTTCTAAATGTACTGCTAATGATCTTATATAGTGTTCTACTATTAACACACTAAAGTGACATATTCTTTAAAATATAAATGCCGGATTTGTAATATATTTAAAATATATTTTCCATATATATTTCTAATGCAGTTGTTTATAAATACGTACACAAATTGGAGTTAATCAAAAAAATTACATGCGAAAATGTATGTTTTGTTCTACAAGCATTAATGAAATTGATATGTAATATTTTATAATTACAATAAAATCATATTTGGAAACATCAAAACAACCACAGAATAAACAAACTTCCAAATTGATTAATGTAGCGTGCATGAATTTTATCATTTAATAAGATAAATGATAATGATCTTATAAATGAAATTGACAATATGACTGTAATAAATTTTGAATAACTGTATCCAAAACATCACCATCAAATCATCTTTAAATAAGGTGTTTAGTAAAGCTGTCCACACTTGAATGGATTCCTCATCTCTCAAGCTTTGTAAAAATTAAATCGAGGCACAAAATACGATGTTACTGCTTTAGAACACGTATCAAATAAGGCTATTAGTTCGGTATGCTTCCTTACTCGTGATCGATACGCACAAATTTTTTATTACCTTGTTCGATTCTCCACTTAGTTGGCTAAGCAGGAATGCACGTTTTTTATTTTGCTCGATAATGTTATTTGCAGTGAATTTCTGTCCCCTCCGATCTAAATTCGATTCTAAAACTTGCACAAATTTTAAAGGTGCATTTTACCGACTGTCCTAATGTTTAGGAACAATATTTAATAACTAAGGCATAAACCGTAAAATGTTTACCATATGACATCATATACAACCATTTCCAGATTTGATTACGGTTTAATACTAAGTACTAACAACTAATACTTAAGTATAAATGTTTGCAAACTACAAACTTAGTACCTAGCGCGTATGTAATAATACATTTCATCCTTATTAATTTGGTAAAAAACAATGTTTATTTTCATAAATAGTTCACTACATGTGAATAAATATAAGAACAACGTTCTTCCTTGTATCAGAAAAAAGGCATAGTTTTTTTTTTAATTTGAGGACCGAAAATGAAACCTCGATATTCAAAAGTAAATATTTCATTATTATAAATCAGGGCATGTAACTGATTAATAAAAACCGGTAACCTATATTTTGAACAAAATTTGCGAACTTTAATCGTAATTTTAACCGATTTTTTTAAGGACGAAAATACCGGTAACCGTTAACCAAAAAGAAACCGGTTTTAGCGAACATTAGCCTTTATTTTAATAATATCACTTAGCGAAATTTTTAAATATATATTTGTAATTGAATATTCTACAATTTACATTTTATTGGATAGTCGTAAAATTAGGTAACCTCTTTGTCAGCTTTAGACATCAAGTTTATATAATTGAAAAATGACTTACATTTCTCTGAATATATTGTAGGAATTATATTATTTACATTATATTATAATATTATTTAATTTTATTTTTTTTTAATAATTTTTTTATTAACCGATTTAAACCGATTTCCAATTTTTGAAAACCGGTTTTCGAATTAAATCCTTATTTTTATTATGTTCTCAATATGGGTTAATAGTTAACCAGTATTTTTTTCGGTTACATGCCCTGTTATAAATCAATATAATATTTTGAAATATGTGAAACAGTGCAATGTGTTTGCTGGTCAATAAATAAGTGAAGTGAAGTACCTTATTTTATGTGTCACCTTGCAAAGCTGTTCACCCAGTCCCATTCTAGCTTTTTATACGGTATGGGATTCGGTTGATTGTACCCTACGGCACTGTTGGTGGGGTAACTTTTAACGGGATAGAATTTGATCGACATAAAATTTCAATGAAGGTGTAATTCCACAACGTACGATTGTAAGACATTAGATGTATTAGATGTCTTCTCAAATTTATAGAATAATTTTGTTTCTAGAAAATGAAATACAAATAATAATAAAATTGATTGATCCTCTGTCACTTCTCTCTGAAGGATTTTATGCACTTAATTTAAAGAGAAAACAAAAATGCTCGGTAGATTTAAAAAAAACTTTAATCTTACGATACATATTTCGGCATACTAGGCCATCATCAAGAAAATACAACAGTAAAGAAAGATACAAGTGTTTAAATATCTGTACTAAGGACGGCGAACAGAAACATAGAAAAAGGATTAAAGAGAAGAAACCAATGATGTTTGGTATACTTTTAATTGTTTATTCATAAGAATTTTATCTTTCTTTAATGCACTTTGAATTTCAATGGATTCCAGAAAATGAGAAAATACATCTTTAATCCCTTTTTACAGATATGCAAAACATTTAAATTATTTATATCTATTTTTTAAACAATACATTGGAATGTAGCTATACATTGTTTAAACAATAATCATACAATAGATATAAACAATTTAAAAGTTTTGCACATCTGTAAAAGAGATTAAAGATGGATTTTCTCGAATCCATGGAAATTCAAAGTGCAGTAAAGAAAGATAAAATTCTTATAAATAACCAATTGGAACTACACCAGACACCATTGGTTTCTCCTCCTTAATCTCTTTTCTATGCATCTGTTCACCGTTTTTACTACAGATATTTACACACTTGTATATTTCTTTGCTGTTGTATTTTCCTGATGATGGCCTAGTAAGCAGATACGTATCGTAAGAAAAAAGTTTTTTGAAACCTACGAACATTTTTGCTTTTCCTTTAAATTAAATGTACAAATCCTACTAATACTATAAAATTAGACAAATATTTCTTTATTGGTGGTACCATTAATAAATATATGTTGAGTAACTTACCCAATTAATAATTGTAACTGAAATGAAAATACATATTTAAAAACAGCGAAGGAAAATTAAAATGA
The DNA here is from genome assembly GCA_035578165.1 of Stenolophus ochropezus. NCBI lineage: Eukaryota > Metazoa > Arthropoda > Insecta > Coleoptera > Carabidae > Stenolophus > Stenolophus ochropezus. The sequence goes on from JAQOWZ010000014.1 coordinate 2,257,561, forward strand.
ATACATACATTACAAAGTGTATTGTACATATTTCTGTATATTTCTCTTTGAAAATATAAAACTTGTGTAACGAATTTTTTGATTATAGCCCAATGGATGATAAACATCAGATGTCACAAAATTAAATATTATAAATACACCACACTTAACATTCAGAGAAATGTTGAGAAATGCGGTATATACAGCGAGAAGCCAACATGAGGAGAATACATACTGAAGGGAAACGAGTAATTATTATATAGTAAATGTATGTAAAGTAAAAGTCTTCTGATCAGCATAATGTACTGAATTGAAGTCGTTACGCGCACGATAAGTATATTGTACATATTTCTGTATATTTCTCTTTGAAAATATAAAACTTGTGTAACGAATTTTTTGATTATAAACCAATGGATGATAAACGTCAGATGTCATAAAATTAAATATTATAAATACACCACACTTAACATTCAGAGAAATGTTGAGAAATGTGGTATAACAGAGAGAAGCAAACATGAGGAGAATACATACTGAAGGGAAACGAGCAATTATTATATAGTAAATGTATGTAAAGTAAAAGTCTTCTGAACAGCATAATGTGCTGAATTGAAGTCGTTAAGCGCACGATAAGTATATTGTACATATTTCTGTATATTTCTCTTTGAAAATATAAAACTTGTGTAACGAATTTTTTGATTATAGCCCAATGGATGATAAACGTCAGATGTCATAAAATTAAATATTATAAATACACCACACTTAACATTCAGAGAAATGTTGAGAAATGTGGTATAACAGAGAGAAGCTAACATGAGGAGAATACATACGGAAGGAAAACGAGCAATTATTATATAGTAAATGTATGTAAAGTAAAAGTCTTCTGAACAGCATAATGTGCTGAATTGAAGTCGTTAAACGCACGATAAGTGTATTGTACATATTTCTGTATATTTCTCTTTGAAAATATAAAACTTGTGTAACGAATTTTTTAATTATAGCCCAATGGATGATAAACGTCAGGTGTCATAAAATTAAATATTATAAATACACCACACTTAACATTCAGAGAAATGTTGAGAAATGTGGTATAACAGAGAGAAGCTAACATGAGGAGAATACATACGGAAGGAAAACGAGCAATTATTATATAGTAAATGTATGTAAAGTAAAAGTCTTCTGAACAGCATAATGTGCTGAATTGAAGTCGTTAAGCGCACGATAACCTGCCACGTGAAGAAGAAAATTGCCGAAAATTTATTATTTCACGCTAGCTGTTGCTTGCTGATGGATATGATTTGTGCAGTGTTCCTCTTAATTATATGTTTCCAATTTTCAACAGTGCTTCATAATACCTTGAGAATGTTACATAAAAATTAATCAATAAATATAGTTTAACCCTTAAACGGCGTTGCGAAATCCCTAGGACCTAAGTATAAAATGTTTTATAACTTTTGTCCACCAGAGAGCTTGCGTTGTTCAGTAGCTTTCTAAGCAGGCTTGACAACTTAGTTGATTTACCACTAAATCTGGTGGTTTGAAGTTTCGCGGTTAGTGGATTTTTTTTTGTTTAAATGAATATTAATGTAAGATTTCATTATTTCTTGAAAATTGAATCTTGAATTTAATGGAACTTAGTTTATGTGATGCTGCAGGTATTATTTGAGCTATTTTGAAAACTTTAAGTAAACTTAATTTAAAAATCATAAATATGAGAGTACATAAAGGTATCATCAAATAATTAAATTTTAATCTAATATGTACATATATAGTTTGGTTTATAATAAATTTTATACTTAAATAAATTTTTCAATAATAAAAATAGAGCTGTTTTTTTGGAGTACCAAGGGCTACGCCACGCATCAAGTGTTAAAATATCTGGCCACGCTGGTTAAGGGTTAAATTAAAATACAAAATACTTAACAACCTTAATTTAAATTTACCTCCAATGAAGTTTTCCATCATTTTTTGATTTTTTTATATGTTAATCTTCAAACAAAAATATTAGACACATATTGTTTTAGTTTTAAAAATACTCAATAATACATGAAAAATAAATTAATAAACATTTATCGTGACGTCATTACCCGAACGATAGTTTTATGTGAGACTAGGAAAAAGTAGAGGTGATGGTATTTCAGACTAGTTCGTACGGTTTACTACGTCACAAGCAGTCACAAGGATACGCCCCCTTTTTTTAATTTTCGAATTTCGCTTATCAATATTTAACATTTTATAATAATTTTTATATCAATACACTCTATTTAACCACGCCGTTTTTTTAATTTTCGAATGTTGCTTATAAATATTTAACATTTTATAATCATTTTTATATCAATAATTTCTTTCAAATTTTGAATGACGTTATTTTATATAATCTTGTGAAAGATAAATAAAAATACAACAAAATTATTAACAATCTTTAAACTTTGCTGCTGGAAGAAAATATTGTACCTTGTAAAAATATATGAAATTAATTTTTGTATTTTGAGTGAATGTAGACATTAATAAAAGTAATAAAATACGTAAGCAGCTAACATTTGAAATTTTAAATCAAAGTTTACTTTTGTAAAGTCTGTGATTTGAGCACCCCTTCTTGGGAGCGTTCACATTTCATGTTTTTCTCACTCTTTTTAGAGTGCGCCATCTGCAACATGAAAAATGATGCTTGAGCTTATCGCCCGGCCTTTTAGATCTGGGTTTCCCTCTCAAAATTTGTAACAATAAATTTCGATTCATTTTATAGTAAGTTTGTTCCTTCCTATCCATGTACCACAGTACACATGGCAGCAGGCATTGTGCAAACTGTCATTGTATGATTAATTGGTCAATGCTCACATATTTTCATTCTGCAGCAAAACACTAACATTTAATTCACTTCTTATTCTCCCCACTAATTTTCTGCTAATTTTTATTTCTATATATAGTTGTGGTAAGGAAAGAAGAGTTACATATATGGCAGAGAAGCCAAATAAAACAATCACAGTTGGTGAATATTTTTTATCGGGTAAAAACATAGAACAAAGTAATGAATGTTTTGACATGACAATAAATGTTTTTACTTTATGTTTTTATGGTTTATGGGGGCATTGGTTTTGTACAATTTTTTACCAAAAATAATGAGAAATAAATTAATTTAATCTTATGTTCATTTTTTAAGAGTGTTCTTGTTTTAGATTCTAGTTCTATTTCAGTTCTAGAGCGATATTTCAAACATATGTAATAAAGGTACTTACGATACATTATTAATTTTTTTTATAAAAAAAATGACATGCATGTGTTTGTGTGTATCACTCTTTCATATCTTCCAGGATTCATCGATTATAAATTCGAATCCTGGATATTGTATTTACATTCCAATTAAAATTATGTAACAACGAAACACTCATAAAAAATTGTATGAAAAACTATATTCCCCTTAAATATAACTGTTTCATTTGAAATAAATGTAATAAGAAAGCATACAAAATAAAAGTATCTAAATAAAGAAGAAGACGATCGCGACGTCTTAATGAGGCACTGAAAATATATACTCTATTTGATAATACAATACGGCCACGTGGCCACGTGTATAAGACGAAACAAAGGAAAACTTTGTATGAATTTGTAAAATTCATTACGTACATACTAACGGAAATTTCATATTATATTAAAATGTCAGAGAAAATTTATTTGAAAATAGTTAGAACGGACACACTCCGACTCGAATTGAGTATAGGATCTTAAGAAACTCATCAGTCTTAGAAAAAGGCACCTACCTAAAATATATATATATATATATATATATATATATATATATATATATTAGTTTTTCAATGGTGTATGTAACTGAAATAAAGTTATAGTTAATAATTCTTACGAAAGTAAATTTATGGCTTAAATGAAAATGAGAAACAAAATGCAGTTAAAAATTGGAAGGGACAAGATAAACAACGACACAAATCAAAATCGACATCCTGCTGTTATGGAATTCTTTGTGTAGAAAATCTGTGTATTGTACAGAGAAATAAAGTAGATCTATAGCTTTATTGCATAATGAACTTATGACAACAGTAATTATTGCAATAAATATACAAGATAAAATATAAATTTAATAATACCTTTTGCGGTAAACATTAGGGCTAGTAACGATATTCGAGTATTCGAGTATCCTAATAAAAATTTGGCGAATATTCGTAATTTGGATATTCGAATATATAAATAATTCGGTTATTTGACTAAATCGGATATACGGATAACTCGAATATAGGTACGAATAACTCGGATATATAAATAGCTCGGATATACGAATATTCGAATATCCGGATATTCGATTAACCGAATAATCGAATATCTGAATATCCGGGTATTCATGTTAAACATAAAAATTCATTCCATGATATTATTCTAAACTTCATATAAATATTGAACACATACAAAAAGAAAATTTTGTATTAGGTATCGTGTTATCATTTTATTCTAAAATATTTAACTTTTAAAGTTTACATTTTATAGATTAATATTCTCGATAAAAATGCTTTAATAAAAACTTAATTTTAATATAATCATTTGAAATTAAATTATATTGCAGTTTCAATAATATTGTTAGTGAACAATTATTCACACATTTGTAGAGAAAAACAGTTATATTGGAAATATATTACAAATTTAATGCTAATTTGATAATATTTAATGTACAATTATTGAAAATTAATATTAACTTTTAATCGTGTACAAGAATCAATATATTAAAAATTTGTAATTCAGTAATACTATTAATCCACTATGTTATGAGAAAAATGTAAATGTATAAAGGTTTCCTAAAAAAGTTATGAAAAAAATTAACGGTAATAAAGACGTTATTGAAACATTGAAAGACTAAATACCTAAAATAATTTGAGGAAAACCTTTACATTATAACTGCTTGTAACATAATTAATTTTTTCATATGTATTATTAATAATTATGAGTTCATATTAATTTAAATAAAAGATAAAAGATGAATAACTGTACAACTTGATCTTGTTTTGGAGTCTGTTTGTATAATATTTTGAATTACAATACAGTATCGTTGTTATTAGTAAGCCTACGCACTTGTACAACTTGACCGAACCAGGGCGACTTCGCACCGGATACTAAAGCTCATTTCAATTGCGGGAATTAGTGGATGCTTTAACACAACGGCGTCGCCTTCAACTGGCTTCGTATAGCGAGGTGCGCTAATTTGGGGTGCAAACATCAAAAACTTTCACTGGCTTCTAATAATTAAACATTACTTTATCACCTTTAATATTACTAACATGAAAATAATAATTGGTACTTGGTAGTAATGTTTCTTACAAACACATTGCATCAATTATGATCTTATCTGAAGTGGAATTTAATTTTGAACCACTTTGTATCCGAATAAAAATGGCGAATATTCGTAATTTGCTATTCGAATACCTCGGATATAAGAATAATACGGATATTCGAATAATTCCAATATTTGAATATACAAATAATTCGGTTATTCGATTAAACCGGATATACGAATAACTCGAATATACTTATAACTCGGATATTCAAATACCTCGGATGTACAAATAATTCGAATATGCAAATAATTCAGTTATTCGATTAAACCGGATATACGGATAACTAGAATGTACGAATAACTCGAATATTCAAATAGTTTGAATATACGAATAATTCGAATATACGAATAATTCGGATATACAAATAAATCAGATATACAATATGCGAATATTCCGAATATCCGATTATAAAATATTCGGATAATTAAACTACAATTACAAATAAATCAAGATGATTAAAATATTAAATTTTTAATACTTAATAGCTCACTGAACGAAAATGAAAATAATAAAATAGATATAGGTAATTATTCGAGTATCCGTATATTCAATTTACCGAATAACCGTACATCCGGATGTTCGATTAATCGACTATCTGAAAAATCGAATAATTGGCTATTCGAATATTTAAGTATTCGATATCCGAATTATCCAGATACGAATATTTTTGTATACGAATATTCGAATATCAAAATTCCAAAAAGCGAAGCCTTGCTTTGTATTGTTGTAGTTTTGCTCTAAATCTATAAGGAGAGAGAATATCCGCAATTTTTTAAATCCAAAACCCTATGTTCCGCGTTTCGTTGAACATCCTATATGTAAAAATAAAAATTTGATCACATCATTATAAAATGATTAATAATTACTATCAAAATTATTAATAATTACTATCAAATCACGATTTAGGTAAATATTTGAAAGAAGCTATTTTCTAATATAGTTAGACTGTTGGACAGTAAGTTTGTTAATTCGTTGAACTATCGATTCGGTGTTTAGAAAATGTAGAGTTGCCCACACCTTATGCATGCCATGGTCTGATAACATAGAGTTATATCGTAATAACGAGTATATCACTAAGGTTAAGTGGGCAGTAAAAACATGAATATATTTTATCTGACATTTTAGGTCGCATTCAAAGTGAACTGACAAATATATTTAATGAGTGTTGATCACGTGCAGAAATCGGTATACGTTACATAACATACGTGAAACGTAAAACGCAAAGCAATTGCTCTATTTCCACATTATCGTTTATTTATCTTCATGAAAAAAATCATACGACATACTTTGTTGTAATACTCAAACAATCTTTTTTTAAGATAATACATCGTAACAAATAATACTTTTAGTTTCTTAGCGTAAAATTGTGTTTATACAGCCAAATTAATCCAAAAATACCCATTTTTGGGTCGAAAATTTTGGTTTCTGAAAATAGTCCAGGTTGATAGAAATCGATGCGCTGATTTCAAATTTTCAAACAGAATTTAATTATCTCTTTTCGTTCTTGAGATTTTCGCTCTCAAAGTTGCACCTCAAAATAGTGTGTTTTTTGGGTATATCTCAAAAATGGGTAGAGATACTATGTCAACGATTATACCCGTCGATTCTACAGTTACATAAAGAAATGTGTTCTCCGCGTATACGTTCTTTGGAACGATTCTGTGAAAAATGAGAAAAACGAAAAAACCGGAATTTCAGTTTTTCGATTGGAAACTTTTTGTCTTCAAAATTTTTCATTTTCTGGACTTAAGTAAACATGGATACGCTGATTCCAAATTTTCAAACCGAATTCAATTATCTCTTACCGTTCTCGAGATATTTGCGTTCAAAGTTAGACCTGAAAAAATGGGTTTTTCAGGAATAGTCCTGAAATGGGTCGAGATACGGCCTTGGCGATGTTACCAATCGATTCTGCGGGCAAAATTACATAAGTGTACCAATTTTTAGACAGTTATTCCAACGGATACAATTTTTAGAGCGAAAAAACGAAAATCGGCGAAAATCGAAAAAAATGCCTGATGAACCCCTTGCGATTTTTTTCGATTTTGGCCAATTTCAGTTTTTTCTTTCTAAAACTTGTATCCGTCGGAATAAAAATCTGAAAATTGGTCCTCTTATGTAATTTTGCCCATAGAATCGATTGGTGAGGTCACCGAAGTCGTATCTCGACCCATTTCAGGACTATTCCTGAAAAACCAGTTTTTTCAGGTCTAAATTTGAACGCAAATATCTCGAGAACGGTAAGAGATAATTGAATTCGGTTTGAAAATTTGGAATCAGCGTATCCATGTTTACTTAAGTCCAGGAAATGAAAAATTTTGGAGACAAAAAGTTCTCGAACGAAAAACTGAAATTCCTATTTTTTTCGTTTTTCTCATTTTTCACCAAATCGTTCCAAAGAACGTATATGCGGAGAAAACATTTCTTTATGTAACTTTGCCTGTAGAATCGACTAGTATAATCATTGATATTGTATCTCTACCCATTTTTGAGACATCAGAAAAAAACACACTTTTTTGAGGTGCAAATTTGAGAGTAAAAATCTCAGGAACGAAAAGAGATAATTGAATTCTGTTTGTAGGAATCAAATCAGCTCATGGTTTTCTATAAAAGTGGACTATTTTCAAAAACCAAAATTTTGGACACAAAAATAGGTATTTTTTAATTATTTCGACTGTATATGACAAATTTTACAGTGAAAAACTAAATATTATAACTTTTAATGTTTGTTTATAGTTTGGAAATGTAAAAAGATTTTAATTTTTTATTGGAAATATGAAATTTTAATGTTTTACTGACCCATCAGTTAAATAGGTCATGTACCGTAACCTCATAATTGAAAAAGTGAATGATTTTTTAAATATTTGTGTTATTCTTTAATTTTTATAAAATCTATAATATGTGTCTATACAATAAATATTTTGTAAAACGTAACACATGTTAAATAGTTTGGAAACTTAGTAAATCTTAACATTTTTTAACTCTTGTTAAATTCAGCGACATAATAAATCTTGTACTGATTTAGTATGGACACAACGACACAGTTGTATTTAAATATTTAACTCGTTAAACTCGACATGTAAAATTCGAATTGGTTTAATTAAATTTTGCAGTGATTTGGAATTAAAGAAAATAATCCAGAGATAGTTGTTGTACGCGAATCGTTTGCAGAGTTCTACGAATTTTATTTTGTTTTTTAAAACAGTAATGGATTATTTCATTAATCGATTTCTACGATAACGTAATGATAGTTTTATTTATTTATATGTGCTGATCAACTGAGTTGAAACTACTGGTCAACTTTAAATTTTGCTAAATCTAGAGACCAAGCCATCGAAAACTATGTTTAGTATTATTTCAATATTTAATTTTTCTTCCAAAATTCATTTTTTCCATTAAAAACAATTTTTTTTGTTTTTCATTACTTAAGTTGCGAACCGTACGTTACTTCAGTTTTTATTATCATTTTATAACTTTGAACTTCGGTTTTTCTCGATCTAAGTAAAGATTTTACAGAGAAACATTTTATGCCATTGCGATTCTGGAATTATTTAATTTCCTGTTCAGTGCTTCAAGCGGATTGGATTATCGATCCTAGATATCTGAATTTGTTCACTATCTGAAATTTATAATTGGATAGGAAAGATTTTCTCGATTACTTGGTATGCAACAACACCATAACTTCACATATTCAATACTGAAAATAAATATTTTAAGTACCCTGTTTCCAATGTTGGGTGTCAACTATAAGTTTTGTCAATGCATAAGCTAACAAAGCAATTACTTTAGGGTCCCCACCAACAAAGGGCCCCCAGATACAAAGGGCCCCCGTCCTCCAAAAATATCTTTTTTCAATTTACTATAAATTTATATTCGATTCGTATTTTGAAACAGTTTATTATACATTAAAATTAAAATTATTTTACCACTACAGTTACTAATACTATTATTTAAAATTAATGGGGTTCACTACCAATTTTAAATCATCTAAGGTTTTGGAAGTGTAACCCTAAATCGTTCCCTACTTCTTAAAATAAACATTTAATCTATTATATACAGTCCCCAGTCAAATAAATTATAAGTGTAACATGAAATTATGAATAATTTGTAAATTAATGTGTAATCCAATTTTTTCTATTTCCAGGATAAATAGTAGGTAGTACAGAGACCTAATCTTAATTAGATTAATATCAAATATCCCAAATTTATGTTTGAACGAAATAATGAATTTTTATAGTAGTTTGGTGTAGATGGTAATAGTTCGACAAGCAAATATCCGCAAAATTTTACGAGAAATGATATTTCGTAATATAGTCAAAAATAATTGATACAAAATTGACATTATCTTGATGGAAAATGATGAAACTTTGCCTCTCTAATAATATGTTTTTGAAATTTTGTTTTAAACAGGTAGTACAATTTGTCTAATATTACCAAACTTTAAATCATTAGAGAGACACCGTACGAAGTTTCAACAATTTCACAGTGTTTTATTTATTTTGAAAATGTTAAGTTTTAAGACGATTTTAATGGTATTACTAAACAGCATTTAGACGTATTTTAAAGGCTAGTATAGTGAACATCCTTAAATTCTAATAATTTGGTATTATTATTTTCTTATCTTGATATTTAATATGATAATATTTTTGGTGATAATAATAAAATTAGAATTTGAGAATAGTACTGTATAAATAATGAACAATATCGAGTGTAGCATGAATGAAATAAAGTTTGGCAGTGTTGGTGCTACATTCATTGATTCGAATAGGTGGTTGAGCTCTGGCGCACCAAAATACACTTAGGTTGCGGCACTGGGTTTCATTTGCCGCAACATATTAAGGGCGGGCTAGTTTCAACGAAAAACATGGTCATGTCCGTCTTCTACTAAGTAAGATGTCATTCACAAACGGCACAAACCTGTGATGTACCCAGTTACTTATGCAATCTTCAGAACCTGTTCGATTCTATCAATTTCCTATCATTCTTTTCATCGCTATATATTAATAATTTTAGGAATTGATAAATTTCACTGAACGATTTTAATTGGAATTAAAATTTATCATATCCATGGTTACGACTTTATATTTGATTGACAGCAATGTATATTTGCTTGTCTCATTTAAAATAAAACATAGGAAACAAATTTGACATTTCCTTTTTGGGTTATAAAATTTTATGACAGGCATACCCCAAGTGAAACAATTTTAAAGACCTGTGATGTAGCCAGTTACTTATGCAATCTTTAGAACCTGCTCGATTCAATCAATTTCCTATCATTCTTTCATCATTATATATTAATAATTTTGAAAATCTGATAAATTTCACTGAAAGATTTTAATTGGAATTAAAATTTATCATATCCATGGTTACGGCTTTATATTTGATTGACAACAATGTATATTTGCTTGTCTCATTTAAAATAAAACAGGAAACAAATTTGACATTTGCTTTTTGGGTTATAAAATTTTATGACAGGCCTACCTCAAGTGCAACAATTTTAAAAATCATTAATAACTTCAGAGGAAATGGTAGTATTGTAGAAAGGTCTGCTAAGCTAGATCACCCGATCTTAAACATCTAGATACTTCTTATTGGTGACCTTTAAAATCAGAAGTTTGTACTGGGGACTGGGGAAAATCTTCAAAAATTTGATCAATTTAATAGTTAAAAATCAAATCATTTATCAATATATTACAATTGCCCAAAAATATCATCGTATGTAATTCAAAAGTTTTATAGCAGATTAAGTCATTGCTTAGCAGATAATGGATGTAATTTTGAAAAATTATTGTGATTATTGTTTAATTGTTGTATACATTGCTGTCAATCAAATATCAAGTCGTAACCATGGATATGATAAATACCCATGTTTCACGTTAAAAATACTCACGGTAGTCATTGACAAACAAAATCACAACATGTAAATTACTAATATTATTGAAATATATAACAGATTAGTCATAAGCCTTAACAAAATGGCAACATATTTATGGTATAGAACAATTATATTTATATTCTATAAAAATTATCTTCTGTATTAAACAATAAACAATACCAAATAACTTAATGTAATCTTCCACAAAGTCATGTACGTTATACACATTAATATTAAAATTTCGTGTAAGCAAATCGTTTACGAATGTTTGTAAAGACTTTTCGAATCACATTTTGCTCAGTGTACGATATGCCATGAAAGTTTGTGACCTGTTTTTTTACACCTTATATATAAAGTATTTTCTAGTTTGTTCTGTTTTGTTACACAAATGGTATTGACAACGAACCGGGTGTCGAAACATTTCTACTGTTTATGACAAAAATCGAATTTAGTCAAAGGTTTTAGTTTTACTATTTTGACGATTATATTGTATATACCTAACGTTATAGTTAGAATTAATATCTACACCAGACGTTTGAACATATATTCATGTTAATTCAAATAAATAGTAAAGTTTATGAGAAACTCGACATTTTTAGTGGTATATACCTCGTACATATCATCTCATTTATATCAGATGAACGTGACATTACATATGCACATATTAATATGTATGTATGTCCATTGCGTAATATTTTACGTCCTATTTTGTTTCATCATCTGTGATAAAGAAATTTTAGACAAGCACTAGAATGTATATTATATACACAACACACTTTCAAATAACTAAAAAGTTTTAATTTTATAACTTAAAAAAATAAAGATTATTTACTTTTTATTGAACATAATTTGTCTTCCTTCACTAGTACAAGATGCTCAATTAAAAAAAATATATCTATCTAGACTATTGTATGTTTTAAAAAATCTCGAAAGAACAGATCATATAAAAGGAACATTCCTGAATGAAGAAATAATTATTTTCATGCTTATGCTCACGATACAAGATCATAGGTTTTAATATGAGGATGTCAAAAAAAAAATTAAAAACCTCTTACCCCAAGTCTATTGTCCTCGGCGATCAAAATAAAAATGGCTATTACCGCCATATTTGTATATTTAAAAAAATAATAGAAGGGGGGAGTATGCGCAATGTCAAATATCTATTAATTGTTAATTAACAATTGACATACTGTCAGCAAAAATGGTTAGTACGTCACGAGACTTCAAAGGTGTTGTATGGTGTGAGTGTTATATTAAATATTTTACTTTCATGGTAACATGCGTGTTACCATTTTAACAAAATTTTAAATTGTACCATTGACATCAGACGTTTTATATAAAAATTATTATCCGAATTTACTCTACACTAGTCTACGAACTGATAAAAATTATGAAAATTTCGCTGTTCATGAACGTTTGTTCTCATCTTGCTTATGTATTCGGTTGTGTCTACCAAAATGTCTCATTTTTGTAAAACACGTGTTTATATTAAATTCGTTGGTTTCTTATTATTAATTTTGTAACTATGGCACTTTTAAAAACGTTTAATGTAATCCATCATAGCCTGTCTCATGTTGGACCAATAATATCTTTCAAGGAATTCAGAGATTCATTGCTGAAAGGAAACGAAGAAAACAATTAAAATGACAAAGTAATAACAAGAAAAAATTGGGGTGATAAATTATGGGACACTTTTGTATATTAGTTAACAAACTAATAACTAGACGATAGCGTCTCAAACTACCAAATAATTCAAATTAAGTACAACGTAAGTACACAATATTCTAGATGAAGAAACAAGAAATAACATTACCAATAATAATTTAGTTTTTAATCAGGAACATGGAATAGTTATTTTTAACTTTAATAAAATGTGCAAATTATTATCATCTATTGTTTATTCTTAATTTTCAAATATTTACATTAATCATTGTTAGTTCAGCTGTTATTTGTTTTAATTTTGACATCAACTCCGGTAATATTCTTTCTCCATAATCGAATACTATTTCCAAACGTAGAACTAAACTCTTTTTAATCTTTGTACTATTTAAATTCAGTTAGAGTGTAGTTTCTGTCGCTTTGTTTGTTATCTTGATTTAAGAGACATTATAGTTCCGTATTTGTAAGATCTCATCAAGCGATATTCATTAATTTATTATCAATTTGGTGCGTTTCGAGCATACTGAAGTAGCGTGTGTAGTCCTTGGTTGCCTTAGTTTATAGATCCTGAATTTGTATTCTTTTCTTTTGCGTTCACATCAAATTCGTTGGTGCTATAAAAAACCTTGCGTCATTATGGTCCTGTTATATTATACCTGGATTTGATTGTCGTAATACTTCCCATGTCGGATCAGAAAAGGAGTTTCTAGCAATTTTCGTTATCACCAAAATTGTTGGGTATAAATTACTTTACTTATGAAAATAACTATTACTACACCGTAAATTAGTAACAAAAATAGAACTTGTGTTTCAATAATCCATTGCATTTAGATTTAGTAATGTCTGAAATTCATTGCAAAATTGAATTTCCCCCATGGTGACATTTGACGATTGACGTTTGTAATTGATACAATAACAAGTACAATTGTTATTAGTAGTTGTTATGAGTTATGGAATTTCATACTAGGAATGATATTCTATAACTTTGGTTGCTATCATTTGAACTTGTTATGATATCAATTGCAAATATCAACTACCTACAAAATATACTTGCTATTCTGTAACAGTAATGGTTAATTATGGTTGATATTGACACGTACTAATCTATACTCATACATATATAAAGAACACTCTACAAGTCTACACTGATAAGGGAATGTCTTAAATTCATTGCAATATTGAATTTCCGCCATGGTAACATTTGACGTTTGACATTTGTAATTGATATAGGTAATAACAAGTATAATTGTTATTTATACTTGTTATGAGTTATGAAATCCTACCCCATAATTGGTTTTATTTGACTGAATAATTAGTAATTATGAAAAAAATTGAAGTAGCAGACATTTAATATAATACTAATACACCAACGTTTTCACTATAAATCAGTCTTTATCAGGCTGTTAATCGTATGAAAAGTTATTCAAATATCTGTTAAATTAACAATTTATGAAAAAAATCATAAAATATAGATTTTGAATTTTTATTCCATGTTGAAAAAGGGCCTCCACCAAACTTTTGCCCAGAGGCCCCCACCAATATAAAAATTGGCCCAATATGTACAAAGATGCAAAATAAAAAGTTTAATAATTCTTGTAACAGAAATTGATAACGCGAGGATCAACTGCAAGAAATGGAGTGTATATGTTTTCATTGTACGACAGATAATTCACAGATCGATGTTGTATAGAAGATTAGTTTTTATTAGTAGTACATCACATTGAATTTTGGAATGAAATAGTAACTTTATTCCATCTTGAACTGGCTCTATATGTACAAAGATCCAAGATATAAGCACAAAATAGTTAGACACAGAAGCAACACTCCGTGTCGGTACCTTTCATGTTCCGCTAGTCAGTTCTATGACCTTGAAGCATTGTTTAGACCTTTGAATTTGTGCTTTTTCCCTATCTGTCTCTCAGATGTGAGGAAACTTTCCGATTTTAAACAATGGGCCCTTTAAATTTGTGCACTTTCCCCATCTCTCTCTAATTTTCGCTTCTCTGTCTTACTGTCGCTTCTGTATAAACCTATTCTGTGATATAAGTTTAACAATGGGGTAGGTGACCAAGGTAGAATTTTAATGAAAAAACTATTAAATTATAGAAAGTATGTTTATTTATAAACGTTGACATAAAAAAAGTTAAATATTTATCAGCAATTGTTTAGTAATTTGCGTTAAATAGAAACAGCGTCGCTGTTGGTTAAATTTGAAGGTGTGGCAATAAACCTATCTATCTCACTCACACCACATATTTCTGTCTCTGTCTACCTTCGCCCCTCTCATGAACTTAGTTGACGTCATAATCCCCTCCCAAATACTATATTATTTATTTACTTCAAAACAACATATAATTAACAATTTTAAAAAAATACGGGTATATTATTTTTGTACAAGCTATCACATATACCAAATTTAGAAATTGGTCACCTACCCCATTCTTGTAGCAGAAATTGGTAACGTGAGAAATAGAGTGTATATATTTTCATTGTTGAAAAATACAGATAATTCACAGATCGATGTATAGAACATTGTTGTTTTGTTCCAGTGCTTTCTGGTGGAGACGCTGCACATCCTGTAAAGCGTTACACCGGGCTATACACCGGCCCCTACTTCGACACGTCCACCACCACCAACATCACCACACAGCTGGGCACACACGCGTACCTGCCCTGCAAAGTGAAACAACTAGGCAATAAGTCCGTATCATGGATACGACGTCGTGATGCCCACATCCTCACGGTCGATCGCTACACCTTCATCGCCGACGACCGATTCCAGGCTTTCCTGGTCGAAGCCACGGACACTTGGACACTGCAGGTCAAGTACGTGCAGGCCAGAGACGCAGGGCAGTATGAATGCCAAGTCAGCACTGAGCCCAAAATGAGCCATTTTATTACTTTAAATGTTGTAGGTAAGTAATCACAACTCATATTGTTTATGTCTTAAGGTATTAAAAACTAAGAACCATTTTTGAAAATAAAATGAAAATTGTTATAGTAAAATACAGGCGCACTCAGAAGGGTTGTTCATTTTAAATGGTATACTAGATACAGAGTTCCATTTAACTCCGAAATCCTTTTGCTTCGTTTCGAGCAATAATTTCTTTAGATGCATCATTATCAATATTCAATAATTATTAATAAATTTCTGTTTTTAGTTTAAATGGCATCTTAAAATCCTGTGCTATGATGTACGTATTTTTACAATAAAAAGATTGATCTCTACTTAAAATTCTTCCTATTTCGTCCCAAATCTAACCTAAACTAAGCTAACCTAACCTAATCTAATCTAACTTGACCTAACCTAACCTTACCTAACCTAAGCTAATGTAACTTAACCTAAACTAATGCAATCTAACTTGACCTAACCTAACCTTATCTAACCTGACCTAACCCAACCTAACCTAACCTGCCCTAACCAGACCTAACTTAACCTAACCTGAAGTAACCTAATCTGTCCTAATCTAACTGAATCTAACCAAAGCTTACCTAACCTAATCTAACCTATCCTAACTAAACTGACCAAACCTAACCTAATCTAACCTGATTCTGTGGTACAGCACACCCACATACACGATACATAAAATTATTATGTAGGTAAAATTGCTCCTTTACTTCTATTTGTGATTGTTCTAATAATTTCCGACATATATCAAGGAGAATAACGAACTGCACGCTAACATGAAGCAAATATATTTCGTACAAATTTAAGTCATGGATTTAGAAATCTAGACCTAGCATTAGTCCATTATATCGAGGTTGTACCGTATTTTTAATTCATACCACTTTTGAAAATATAGGAAAATATACAATAACAAAATTGCTGTATCAGTTTTTAAAAAAATGCTTGTTAGTAGTTGTTTATAATTTCAATTGTTTGTTCTGTAATATTCGAGATAACAATTATCTCTTGCTGCAATTAAAGTTGAGTAATTTGCAAAACTATTATAAACTCTGGATTAATAAACAACAGTAGTAGTTAACTCGATTTTCATAAAAATTTGTATTCCATTGTTTGTAGTGTACTTATAAATTATTATTAAAATAATATCATACATAAATTTCAATGTAGACTAAAATGTAAACAAATTTCTCAAGATTCTTGACTGCCGTATTATGTTTATATATGTTCACTGAAGACAACGATATGTATTCTTTATTTACATAAGAAATTTAAACAAAAAATAGCTGCAAATAAACAGAATTATTTTATAATTTTATTTGTTCTTCATAGTGTTTGCCAAACTCAACAAATGTTGCTTCAAGTTTGGTGGCGTGAAATAAATGGCTTGTTGCTTCAAAATATTATCCTCATATCAGCTTATAAAATAACTTCAAACTTTTACCTTGTTTTATTTTGTTTCACTTTATGAAAAGAGGTTTGTAATTAATTTCACCGCACTTACGTTGATTTCTAGATGCTTCTTCATAATTCTCTAATTAGAAGTCTTTTTTGTATGACTTATATTGTAATTTTTACATTTACCATTAAATCTATTATTGTGGTACAGACTACTGATTAATATTAAAAACCAAATGTAGTGAAATGGATATTAATTTATATATTTGTTTCTGTGACCCAAAATGAAATTAACCGCGACACACCTTTGGGTCACAACTCCTAGTTTATGTTGATTGGTTCTGAAATATGACAGCTGTCATTTGTTTACTACCACATGGTTTCTTGTCGAGAATTGTTTTCATAGACGACAGAAATCCATGTTTCTATTATATTTCTACTCCTTGTTGTCATATCAAATTTTTAAAACTACTTTTCAAGAACTACGATATGGTATGAAAACATTTAAAAACGACTAAATTCTAGGTTGTTAAACGATATTCGAGTATCTTAATAAAAATTTGTAGAATATTCATATTTTCAAATAACTGGAATATACGAATAATTCGGATATTCGATTAAATCGGATATACGAATAAGTCGAATATACGGATAACTCTGATATTCGAATAGTTAGGATATACGAATAATTCGGCTATATATAAATCGATTATCCGAATATTTGAATCTTCGGATATTCGATTAACCGAATAATCGAATATTCGGTTGTTCGATGAAATATCTGAATAATTGAATACTCGAATTATCGAATATTTAAGTATTTGGTAATTGAGTTAGCCGGATACGAATATTTTTATATCCCAATATTCGAAAAGATACTATAATTCCGAAAATCGACAGCCCTGTTAAATACATATATATATATATATATATATATATATATATATATATATATTTAATTCTTTTATATACCCTCTAATTTTATGTCCTAAGTTGTGGAACACTCTGTATATTATAGCTTAGATGTGTGTAAATATTACATTGGAAAATTCAATCCTAAAATGCAGTATTTCTTTAAGATGAAGCACACTTTTATCTTTCAAGTTAATACTGATTCTTTGTTTTTATGAAAAAGTAATGTTTGAAGTTTGACTTGACTATTGTTTGTTGCAGTACCTAAAATAGAGATTCTGGGAGAATCAGATATCTACGCACAAACAGGGAGTACTGTACACTTGAAGTGCGTAATCACGCAATCTTTAGAGGAACCAGCATATATATTCTGGTACCACGACAATGAGCGAGTGCTCAACTATGATCGAAGCGTACTGGACATTCGAATGGAGCGTATAAGCCCCGATACGACTGTCGGTACCTTAATCATATACCACGGGAAGCCAAGCGACTCGGGTAACTACACATGCAGCCCATCCAATTTGGACTCTGCGAGTGTGTTACTGCACGTGTTAAATGGTATGTATATAAAGCTGGCTTTAGACGATCACAGAGTCACAACTCATTTATCGTCTAAACCACTAGTTATAAAGCTGTTTTTGACTAACATAGAACATATAATTTAGCACACAAAATATACGATTTAAAGGAAATATAGTATATAAGAAACATAAAGCACAAAACATACATCTGCACAGTTTAGGATATGACCTATGTTCATTTTTTAGCTGCTTTGTATGGTCATATATATTCGGCATCATTCGGTATAATTCGTGCTAGTACAAATAAGTTCCACTAGAGGGATGGGAAACAGATGTCTTTAATACTAAAATATATTTACTTGCTTTTGATAGGCACGTGACTTGAAGGTGATCTAGTTCAGCCGGACGGGAATTAGAGCATGCTTCAGCATTTGTTCTAATTCTTGGCCTGCTGAAACCAGAGCACATTTTGAAGCAGTTTTGGTTGCTCTGGATTGTGCTCTGGTTTCAGTGGGTCAAGAATTAGGGCAATCAGCAGGTTTGCTCTAATTCTTAGTCTACTGAAACCAGAGCACATTCTGGAACAGTTTTGTTTGCTCTGGATTGTGTTCTAGTTTCAGGGGGTTAAGAATTAGGACACTTGGAAGTGTTTGCTCTAATTCTTGTGTTGTTGAAACCAGAGCACATTCTGGAGCAGATTCAGTTGCTCTGGATTGTGCTCTGGTTTCAGTAGGTCAGGAATTAGAGCATTTTGAAATATTTGCTCTAATTCTTGGCCTGCTGAAACCAAAACACATTCTGGAGCAGATTTGGTTGCTCTGGATTGTGCTCTGGTTTCAGTGGATCAATAATTAGAGCATTCTTAATAGTTTCTTTTTTCTTGTAATTTTATGTTTTGATTTTGGTCACTATAAGAAATTTTGCCCCCAAGGAAATTTTGAAAAGTTGGTGCCCAGGAGTCAAGTACTACGTAACGTAATATTTAGAGGGGTTCTTGCTTACGTTAGGAGTGCGTTACAAAGAGAGGAAGGGGCATCAAAAATTGTCCAATTTTACGTTACGTAATTTAAGACATTACGTAATTTAAGGAAGGCCCTTAATATTTATTAGGGGAGGGGACAAATACTGTGTTACGTAATATGTAGAGTGGTGCTACTTGCGTAACAATGGGGAGGGGAAGTATGTATATATATATATATATATATATATGTATATATATGTATATATATATATATATATATATATATATATATACCGTAAGAAGAAGGCTGATTATAAAAACGAAACAAAATCTGTTTTCTGAGTTTTGTATGTTTTCTGTGCTAATCTTTAGTATGTTCTATAAAATATAAAAGTAGAGAAGATGTGAAAGTGACGTGATTTTGTTTCAGGTGAACACCCCGCAGCAATGCAGAGAGGTAAAAACTCAGCATCGCCCATTCCAGCCCGCTGGTGGTCCCACTTAAGTGCAGGACTCGGCCTAGCATCGTGTACGCCCCCACGTTTCGTCTTCTTGTTCGTCCTCTCGTGTGCAGTACTAGCCCACGTGCTCGCTACATAAGATCGTATGAGCCACGCGACTCCTGCTGTTACTGTTACTTGAACAAACAAAACTCATCATCTTATATAAACTGGGAAACGCAGCACAGTTTAGCGGGAAATGTGTGTTGAATCGTTGCAATGAAAAGCACTGAAATAAATTTCATTCATTCGTATTTTATATTCAACATTCATTGCAGTCAATTTATCCCACAAACTTATAGTTTGGCGGATACTTACGACGCTCATTGCTCACTAAAAGTGTGTCTGCTTTCCATTATAAATATATTATATATAAATATATACATATACATACATATATAAATATACATACAAATATATAAATAATATACATACATTATAGTTGAAAATGTCCCCCTTTATCACGAGTAAATTCGTGTATAATTATAATATTGGAAACCGAGTTTCGTTATGACATCCAGAATATTAAGCCCTTTGGCTAATGAAAACTAGCTCTGGACATTTGCGAATTCCACATACGACGTGATTTGCATTCGTAAAGTGGTGGCATAATGATCATTTTGTAAATAACTATTACTATATTAATATATGAATATATATGACCCATTAAGCTTTGAAAGCTAAAAGTGGTGAAAAAGTGGACACTGGGAACTAGGGTTAAATCCAAATATTGATATGTAATAAAATGTGTGATTATTTAGTCATGGTAGTTAGTTTTAAAATATTGATATCAATTATCAATATAACGTTCTCTCAAAACGAGACAATTTAAAATTGAAAATAACGAGATCTTGTATTTTATGTGTTCCAACAGTTTGTGTTAAAAGCGAATAAAACGAATGGCATTTTATGAGTACTAACATATTGTATGTAACTCATATGGTACTAGATGTTTTACTGAAGAGATTAGGGCAGTATCACTGGTCACAATAATAAACAGAATGCTTGCTGCTCTTTCTCAGCTATCAGGAACATGTTACAATGATACTGTTCTTCTTCTTTCCTTCCTGTTATCCTGCTGTTACTATAAACTACCGGTTTTAGCTCAATCAATGTTTTCCATTTACAATAACCATATTCAATTCAATTTGTCTTCATAAATATTAAACTATTCAAACTTTTTATATTTATTCTATCTTCTTCCATTTTTTTCTTTTTATTCAACTGTTGTATCTTCACAACGATTTATTGTTTTCTTGTTATTTATTTAAAGATGTTTATAAGATGATGAAAGGTATTAACAAATTGTTACTAGATAATTTTGTAAAATGTTATAACATGTTTACTGCTAGTTAAATTCAAACGGCCCTAAAAATATGGATATTGTTCAACAGAACTAATTATTTTATAATTCCAAACGTAAATATATGTATCAACCGGAATATATATAAACATATACATCTTATATCTGTTTTACACTTACAATAATGTATTGCAATGTTTATTTTTTATCTTAGCTATGACTTTCAGACAAAATTAATAACTAACATAATTTAGTCCTTATCTTCACTTGTAATTTTAAGTTTGTTCACAAAGGCATTAATTAAATTTTTGTTATTTTTATATGATAATTGCCGAGAACAAAATAAAATTACCTAAGTGACTTTTCGTATTAATTTTCAAAATACATAACAACGGCTACTACTATTTTCAAATAAAAATATGATAATATTGATTGCCTTCTACAAATGAAAATATATTTTTTGTTAAAAATTAAGTACAACAATTTGAAAACGAAATATAAAACCTTGTAATACAATTTTTTGTTCCTAAATCATAGCTGAAATAAAAAACGGAATAAAAAATATTGCAATTCAATATGTTGCTATTTAAAATGGACATAAGATAAATATACGAAGTTAAAATTTTTCAAATAACTTTTAAATACAAATCAGAAGAAACGAAATGCATACAAAACACCATCCAATGAAAATTGCTGATTCTAGTCTAGAAAAATATACACTTTAATTTTTTAAATATAATATACTATATAAATTTTCATTTTTAACTGAATAAATTTATAAAATATAAATAATAAGTCTATACTTTCTGTGATAATGTAATTAAATAACAACTTGTAAATAATTTAAATATTATATTGGGACTTATTTATTAATTTTATTTATTAGATAAAATTTTATTTGTAAACTATTTATATGCTAATAATGAAATATTGTCAATTTCAAATTTTAACTTCCTATATTATATGTATAAGTGTTAAAATAAATATATCTTAGGGACATATAGCTTTATAAAATTTAAATCAGAAAGTCTCAATTCATATAAGGCAAATGAATTATTTCTCAAAAAATCTTTTTTTTATTAAAAATGTTTTTCACTTATTTTTGGATGTATCTTTGAGCAATATGTACAGAGTAATTTAAATATATCGTATTATCTTACGACGATATAGCAATTTTAAATTTATAAATAACAAAATTTTGATATATGTAATGCTTTAATTAACAAAAATAAGTTAATTTAAGATAGAGAAGAGGAAGAAATGGTTCTTTTGCGGATACATCTTTATTAAGACTTTTAGATTTATTTTTGTTGTTATTGTCCTTAAAATATATGGCCATTTTAACCAACACATTATATATAAATATATCCGGTTAATATCCATATTTTTTCAAGCGAAGATTAATTTTACCTTTTTTTAGGTACAAAAAAACAATACGAAACATTTTTAATTGTAAAAAGAGTTATAATTAAAATTTATGTAGATGTATGGTTAATCAAAAATATAAAAAGTGATTATATACTAAATACATAATCCTATTACTTCCTATTAAAAGTACCTATCAAAATTTATTTTATTATTCATGGAAAGGAATGGAATTTTTTGTTTAATTTTTATTACAACCAAAAAATATTGTGAAGTGAAAAAGTGAATAATTGTAATACAAATGCAAAATGTAAGTAGTAAATGGTACATAATATTGACTACATATATGAAAATGACTTCCAATAACAATATCTCTAAACAAATTTTTAATACAGAAATCGGGTATTGTTGAAACGAGTGGATTTATAATTTTCCTAATTTGTCTGGCTCAAAATACTAGCATTTGAATTTTAATGTTTCCCTTTTTTGTTGAAAACATTTCAATTTTATCGTTCAATATATTGCAATTAAACTATTTATTTTGTTATTTAACTGTTATATGGTTCAATTACAAAAATTCGTTATCCTAAATTTCATTTTTTGAAACAAGTAGTGACATCTGTAATCTGGTTTAGGTAGCTTCTGTATTTTACTTGTTGAAATGTAGATGTCACTATGGTATGTAAAACCGTTTTGTTGAATTTACTGTTGTCAAAATGTCAATCTGAAAAGCATCTGGTTATTGCTAAAAACTAATGTTGTATACGAATTGTATGTAACAATTTAAAATTATATAGCGGTTCTCATAATGTTTTAATTAAAATTAGGAATTATTTATGTGTAGTTTAAATTTAAACAAATTTTGAAGGTTAACTTCAAAAAGTAAACATTACAATGAGTGAAGGTATGTAAATAAATATAAATAATTATGGTCTATACATGATTGTTTTATTTCAGTTGAAAATATTTTAAAAGAATTAGAAGCAACTGAAGCAGAAATTAAAGTAGTGGAACAAAAACGTAGAGAAATAATTAATCGCTTACAAAATCTAAAAGCCAAACTAGAGAAATTAAAAAATAAAATTAATATAATCAAAGCTAAGGAAGTCTCAAGTATAAACTGGGCTGGCAATGAATATGAGTGGCATAATAAAATAAATGACATACTAAAAAATACTTTCAAATTAAACAAGTTTCGACATCAACAGTTAGCAGCTATTAATGCTTTACTTTCAAAAAAAGATGTTATACTTCTAATGCCAACTGGTGGAGGAAAAAGTTTATGTTATCAACTGCCAGCTTTAGTTACAAAAGGTGCGTATAAATATTTGTTAAAATTAATAATAATGTATTTGTTTTCCAGGTATTACTATTGTAGTCTCTCCATTACTATCACTAATTGATGATCAAATTATTAGTTTAAAGAAATTGGGAATAGATGCAGTAGCTTTAAATTCTTCTAGTGGAAAAGAAGTATCCAAAAGAGTCTATGATGCTTTATCAAATGGTTCCAGTACTTTAAAATTAATTTATGTCACACCAGAATGGATGGCAAAGAGTAAAAGGTTTATGAATAATCTCCAAAAATGCCATGGTAGAAAATGTTTGGACAGAATTGCTATAGGTAAGATTTAACATTATTATTCTTGTTGTTATTCAATCTAAATTTTGTCTAAAATTCCATACAAAATAATTAATACAATAAATAAAAAAAAATCAAAGTAAAATATTCATGCCTAAACATACAGGGTGTTAAAAACATGGTCTAACATTTCGTTCTGATATTCTACACTGAATTTTGTAGAAAATTGCTTTAATTATATTTTTTATTATTTTTGTTTTAAATTTGGCCCAACGATTTCAAATTACAAAATTGTGTTTTAGATGAAGTACATTGTTGTTCGCAATGGGGCCATGATTTTCGTCCAGATTATAAGTTTTTGGGAATTTTAAAAAATATTTTCCCTGATGTGCCTTTCATTGGTTTAACAGCTACTGCAACAGAAAGTGTTATTCTAGACTGCCAAAAAATGTTAAATATAGAAGGTTGTGTTATTTTAAAGGCTTCTTACAATCGACCTAATTTATATTATGAAGTAAATATTTGTCTACATTGTTTGAATATTTGTAAGTTAGTTTATTTTAGGTAATTGTAAAACCAGCAACTCAAGAAGCAAGTGTTGATATTTTATCAAAAATGCTACAGAATAAATATAAGGATCAGTCGGGAATTATTTATACAATTACTGTAAATGATAGTATGGAGTTGGCCAAAAGTTTAAAAGAAAGAGGAGTATCTGTTGCTTGTTATCATGCAAATATGGAACCGGAATTGCGATTTAAAATTCATTCGAAATGGTTGACTGGTCATTATCAAGTTGTTGTTGCTACTGTAGCTTTCGGAATGGGAATTGGTAAGTTGTAATTTAAATTTAAAGATTTATGGAATGTTCGCGGATTTAGTATACCCCAAAAAAAATTTAAGATTTTTAAAATTTAGCTTCTTGTTTAGATTTTTTAGCAATCACTTAAACTTTAAAAAATATATTAAATTTCTAAAATGAGAATATATTAAAGTAAATTATTTTGTAGATAAACCAGATGTACGTTTTGTTATTCATTATTCTATGCCGAAAAGTATGGCTAACTTTTATCAAGAAAGCGGTAGAGCTGGTAGAGATGATAAAAGAGCTGATTGTATACTGTTCTACAATTTTAGAGATATTTTTAAAAATAGTTCTATGGTTTGTACAACTCAAACAGGAACAGAAAATTTATATAAAATGGTTGAATATTGTTTGGATGCCAAAACGTAAGTTTTTTTAATTTGTTTTTGTGTTATTGATATATATTAATTTTGAAAGAATTTTTATTTCAGTTGTAGAAGATTCATAATCGCCACACATTTTGATGATGTCTGGGACGCAAATGATTGCAATAAAATGTGTGATCACTGTTCACAACCAGACAATTATGAAACGATTGATATAACGAAATATTGCCAACAACTTTATAACGTAATAGAATTTGCGGCCAAAACAGAAACAAAATTAACTGCTTTAAAATTACTGGATGCGTGGTTTCAAACTGGGTCTAAAATAGTTCGTATTCCAAACATAAGTAAACCTCCTATTTCAAGAGAACTTGGAGAAAGTATTGTCACATTTTTATTAATTAATCATTATTTAAAAGAAGACATTCATTTCACACCTTATAGTACCATAAGTTATTTAAATCTAGGTAAATTCGTATAATGTTTTATTATATATTTTATTAACTATCTTTTTCTTAAAGGATCTAAAGCAAATTGTGATAAAAAGATATTAATGGATATCTTTAGAAATAAGAGACATACAAAAAATGATGATAAATGTGTTAGTTCCAGTAATAAAAGAAGCAAAGAAAGTGATTCCTCCTCACAAAAATCAAAGAAAATTAAAATCTTAGATGATTAAAAAATCGATCTTTTTCGGCAGGTATCCTTGTCTTGTCTCAAAATACATTCTGAGATATTGATACTGTACATTATAATAAAAGATACTGAACCATGAACCTTTTTTCACAATTTTTTATTTTTGTATTTTTGCTTGTTTTATTTTAGCGAAATATTTGCGGTTATATCCTTATTTGTACACAATTATGTTTTACAGTCTGAACATTAGTCGACCTATATAGTGTGATTTTTTGTTTTATTTTGATTATTTAATGATGGAATGATCATGGAAACCATAGTCCACAGAATTCAGGTGAGTCTTACATGCAATTGTTTTATATTTAATGTTGCGCAGTACACAAATTTGAGACAAATGAATTACTAACCATCCTACAAACATCCACTCCTCTCAATTTTGTGATTATATTTGTATTGTTTCTTTAATAATTTAATTTGCGGAATGATATACAAATATAAGCTAGTATGGTGTTGATTTATTTAATATTTTTATGTTTAATAAATCAGCAATTTCATAGTTGTATGTCTGAGAAATTTATGGAATATGTTAATATATCTAATCCTTATTAAAATTTAAATAAAATATAAATCATAAAATCTGAAGGTATTTATAAATCTTCTAGACGAGGGTTGAAAACGGGGTGTCTTGGGCAAACCGGAATAAATGGTAACCCTACGGATAATTTATGGCAACGCACATCTGTCTTCAATGTGACTGCGTAATATAAACATTAACAAGCGTCCATGGAAATAAAGGAACAGTTTTGACCATCAAAACATTACTATATACATTTATTTTATGAACAAATACAAAAAAAATACATTATTGACAATGACAATTTCGTTCGTGCGTATCTTAAATTTTCTAAGCTGACAAAGAATTTAGATTTTACTTTACTTAAAAATATTTTTCTATGATTTGATTAATAAATATATATTTCCGCATTATTCCCTTTGCGATTTTTATTTAAAGTATATGAGAAAGAACTCAAAAGTAATGAAACGAGATATTAATAATATTAGGAATTACCAATTCCTGAGTTGTATAGGCATGTATTATTATGATAATTAGTATCTTAAATGAAAGTCAATTAAATTAATAAATGAATCCATTCTAATTGTCCTTATTTGTCAATAATTTCGAAGCGCAAGCGTAGTGATGCATCTGCGCGATGGTTTTGAGTTCATGACATTTGTTAAGTTCTGTTGTGCTCACCAAACAAAACGGAGATCTGTCTGTAGAAAACTATTTAGCTTTTCCTATTTTGACAGTTGTTGCTTGTTAAATATTAATATTCTGCAACATAAAAAGGTAAAGAAAAATATTATATGTTTCATTGTTTGTAGTTAATTAGCTAAATATAACAATTGAAATTATTGTAATTGTTGTTGTTTTATTTTTTAAATGTAAAATTACATGGTCAGAAACAACTTGGGTATTTATTAAATATATAAATATATCCTAAATATTAATATCATGGCATATAAAACATGAACTGTTCCTTTTTTCCTTGACATGTAATTAAAAATTATGACAATTAACATGTTCATTTCATATATCTATATGTTCGTATGTATGTCCATAAATGTTGTTTTAAAAAAACAAGTATTTGATAAATAAAAAATGTGTCCCAAATATTAATATTGCATAATATAACAAATGCAAAATGTTTCTATAATTGTAATTAATTAGAATCTTTTATTATTTCTAGAATAAAATAAATATAAAAGTTATATTAGCTTAGGTTATACCACCTCAATTTTTTTAAACATAAATTTTACCGGTATGTAGTATTAAAGCTTTTTCATAATTCTTAATTGATATATTAAATAAGAAAATATATTTTTATTTGATTTATAATTTTTTTAATATTAATTTCAATGATATGATAAAATTTTATCCCAAAATCCTTGTAGTACAATATGTAACTTATAATTTAGAATGTTACTAGACAATTTTATTACTTTAACAAAAAAAAAACGACGATAATAGTATTAGCTGTGATTTTAAAAACCTGAATTCATTTAACACTCAAATGTCTGCTGTGGTTCACTCTCCACGTCAGCCGAAGTGCCTGGAACACCTGGCTAACGCTCTCTGCGATATAAATGAACCATTGAAAACTATTTTTTTATAAAACAGATTGATATAGGAGCAATAAACCGTGAAGGATATTAATTTAAAAATATATTTCAAAATATAATAATATTACTATATGTGCACTCTATTTGATTAATATTTTAAAGCTAATATATAAATAAATTTATATTTTTAATCATCAGCTTGGAAATTATATTTATTATAATATACATATTGTACATTTAAATTTACTGTAATTAAAGTAAAGAATTTTTTAAAATTTATTTCCATTTTATATAAAGAATTATTATTTGTTAAAGAGAGATTTTTTATAATTGTTCATCTTCATTTTTTGCATAATTAGAACACTAACATTATGAGGTTTCAATGGTGCATAATTTTACGATAACACAGTGAATAAAAGTACTCAACGGTTAATTACATTTCCATTACGTGTAGGATGTGTACTGAACCATGTTTAATTAGGAAATGACATACTTTGTGTATATTTTTTCTAAGATTCTGAAAAACTATAATATCAACAAATTATGAGTGAGTTTTTCATGAAAATATACTAGTCCAAATATTTAACGCAAAAGAAAGAATATTTATTTTATTTTTATTTATACTTATAAATAAAATAAAGTTTTGATTTCATCTTATATGAAATATATTCATAATGTATTACAGATATTAAAAAAAATGTATTAAAAAAGTTTTGGTCGCAGGTGAAATAATAAAGTGGATATTTTTACTTGCATAATTTATATAAGTTATCAACCTACAGCTTCTGCAAAGGATAATTTACAATGGGTTCCGAAATACGGACACAACTTTTACACTTTTCAAATATATATTTCAAAGGCTATTTCAATTGATATTAATAACTTTTTCATATGAAAAGATAAAATTTAGGTAAATAAAAATTATTATTTTTGGAATTAGTGCCATGACGAATATATATTAAATATTCAAGATATACTAAAAATAATATTTGTACAAATAATACTTAATATAGTAGCACTATCACTATGCAGTGATAATAGAAAATAAAGTTTAAATATACATCATAATCAATTATTAAAGTTACCTATGAATTTTATTTTTATATAAATTATATTAATTTTTAAAGCACAAATGGACAAATGTCATAAAAAATAAAGAAGAAAATGCAATTTTATGAAATAAAGAATTACGCGCTTTTGCGGTAATATTTATATAATAAGGTTAAGGATACCTAGGTACATAATTCAAGGTTGATATGTTTTGTACGATTATTAATCTATAAATTATCGAAATATGTTATCTTATCAATTTTTAAATAAAGAGTTACAGATTTTGGATAATTATTGTTTTGTATTACATATAGGTAAACATTTGTCAATTAATTACATACAACTGATACATTTTGGAATATTTTATTTAAAATTTAAATATGTATATTTTAAATAGTGCATTCAACTCCTATCATTTATGACGTACCCATATGGAATTTATTTGAGACATATTTAGCTTAAAACATATGTGTTGTTTATTGACCAATGAGAAGTAGTCACGAGCGATACACGTGATTATACGAATTTGAATATCTTTGTATACACTCTGGTTTGGTATCACTAGCATTTAAGATTCTTTACCATGATATTACACGGTAAATAACAAAGAAAGTTAAAAGTTGTATTGTTTACAAATTTAGTGACAGTATTTAAACAAAAGCACAATTGGATATAAGTACTGACATTCAAATCAAAGTGTTGTAAACGCTTTATTTAATTCGTCAAGATAACAGGTAAATACATGTTTATTATTTATTTTAAAATGCGTGCTAGATTTTGTTTTTCTTTTGTAGCATTGAAGTGTATTCTTGTAAGTTGTTTATAAGTTATAATTTATTTTAACAAAGAAAACATTGACAGGTGTCAAAATAGAAATTGAAGAATAAATATTTATTTTTACACGTTTGTCTAGTAGAATTATTAAAAATTTACAAAATACAATAAAAATTAAATATATACTATATGTCCAATGTGCGCAACAATTAAAGTTTTAAAATATTTTATAGAGTGACGCATTGTTTTGTTTTTAAATATATAATTAATTCAACTAGCAAAAAATTGTGTACATGCTAAAACCTATAAATTAATTGTACATTCAAGTACTTATACATATTATTTTTATTGAATTCTTTTCAAGTAATAACAAATAAATCAGTATTGACAATTTACGCAAAAAATAAATTCGATATAACAAATCAATTTCTTGTAATAAATATTGATTGTATAATTGCGATACATACATCTTAATTTTGAGATCTTTTTTTGATGTTTCATATTTCATTTTCTGTAGATACATTATTAATTTTGTGTATTGTTTGCTCCTCTTAATATGTTTGGAATGTTTATGTCCTTTGATTAATTTATTTGGGACAACGAATGACAATATATTTAATTATTAATTACATCTTTTACGAGTGAATGATTTTCTTCTCAAGGATATGTTGATGGTCAGTACTATTAATATTATTTTTATTTGGTTTTGTTTGTCATGTTTTAATACACTTGTACTTCATGTGATTTTTAATTTTATAAAGTTTTGAAGTGGTTTATATTATCGGACCTGGTAACCAAATAAACAGCTTATGCCATCTTGTAATCTATAGAAAAATTGATAAACAATACTCCTCAATAAAAAATACTTTCGGAATATTAACTAAATTGCTGTTATTGAAAATAACAATACACAGAATAGAAATATATTTGAAAAGAAAACGTACGTGCTCCTTTTCACGTGGGCAAACAAAGGAACTTCGAAGTAAATAAAGTTGTCACGAACGTTAATCTTTTGAAATTATTTATTAAGCTATAATTATTCATATTTGAAATGTGTTTATCCCAACTAATTTATTTGTTTTGATTTTCTTTTGCCAAATTTAGAGAATTCCAAAAACCTGCGCAGTTTGTTCGGTGATTCATAAAAATTCCAAATTATTTTCTCTTTGTATACTTTGTCCACCAAAAACTATGTCCTAAATAATAAATCTTAACGAATAAACACTTTTAAGACGAAATTTCAAAAGATTTCTGTTGCAATTTTAATTGTTACAAATTAAACGTTGTTAATAAAAAGTACATAATAATATACTTAGCAAATTGATATGATATATCTACCTTAAGTTTAAGTAAATAAATTTATCTTCCACCTGCTACCTTGTTACGCTAAATTGACAAATCTGATCTTTATGATATTTAAATTATGATTAATTATTTCAGTTTAAAATCAAACAAAAAATGTACTTATAAACTTGTTAGTCATTTTTCATCAAATAATAAAATCTACGTGACTATAACTACGATATACAATTTAAAATTTAATGCTATGTTTTTATATGATTTGTCTTTCAAATATTTATTTCTAATTATTTTTAGTAAGATGTTAAAACAATTAAATAGTTATAAATGGTAGGTTGTTAGGTATAAGCTATTCAAATATAAATTATCAAGGTCATTATATTTATTTACAATTGTTACTAACAATTGGTTATCTAGCATGACGTCAAGAGCAAATTAATTTTGTGTAAAATAATATTTGGCTAATAATAGACTCAATAACTAGTGATTTAAATGATCAATTATGTGCGAAAATATAAGAAACACGCATATCTTTATTTACATTTTAAAATAACTTTATTATCAAATGAAGCTAACTTGTGGTTTGGGTATTTTGGACTAGGTCAATAGACAAAATGCAGAATAATCAAATAAGTGAATCGTCGGTTTTATGAACCCTCAAACGCATATAATACAGATTGAAAACTGTGAAAAATGTATTATTATAAATATATAAAAGAATGGAACAAAGCAATGTCGAATTAATTATAGATTTTCAAAATGTAAAACACGTTTCATGTGTCATTGTTCTATTTGCAACATACATTTTGAAATCTTATCTTTTTTAATTCTCTTCAACTTGTCAGGATTAGATCATTCATTAATTTATTTTTCATTTCACAAAATAATTCAAATTTTTGCAATATATATCTTTGATTTTATAATTTCCTAGTCTTTGTCATACGTCATATCGACAAAAATGTTTCAAATATAATATACACATTTATTAAATAAATAATAAAACTTTTGTCTATTTAAAACCATTATTTTTCACGTACCAACGATGCCAGCAGATTATTTAAAATTTATTATTTATTTATGTAAGGAAAAAAAAGAGTGTAAAACAATATTGTTAAGAAACAGATTGCCTAAAAGTTAAGTCAAGAGATAAGTGGTAATTTTAGTAATTTTAATTTCAGGGTGAAAATGAATAAGTTATGTAGACAAGTATCTATAGAATCTCCAGGGAAAACAATAAGAGATTGTGTATTCAGTTTCGATGTCCCAATTCCTGATGTACCACCACTAGGTGCCCGTATGAAAGTAGTATGTGCTGGTGCATGCTACCGAATGCGAAGATCTCCATCTATCTCCAGCATCTCTTCTTCTTCAAGCATCAGTAGCACTAGCGAGCTTGCTGACAATTCCAGTCCAGCTCATCACGGAGTTAGAGATGGAGCTTTATTTCCTGGCTATGAAGTAGCTGGTGTTATTGATGAATTGGGGCCAGATTTATCCCCATCTTGTAAACTTAAAATAGGCCAGAGAGTTATACTGTATCCGTATGATGGAATTCCACATGGCTACGCTGAGTACATAGTTGTTCCCGATTTAAAATACTTGGTCCCAATTCCAGACAACTTATCTTTAAGTGTTGCTGCAATGTTACCCACAGGAGCACTTTTAGCTAAAAGTGCAGTGTTTACTGCACAAGAATATGTTCAGAAACTATTTCAAGAGAATGTAAATAAAACTTATTGTAAAATTTTAATCGTTGGAACTGGAGGATTAGCTCTTTGGGCAATGAGAATTGCAGCTCATCATTTTGCTAATTCTCCTTACCAAGAAAAAGTTAAAATTACAGTTGCTAGTCTTAGAGATGAAGGATTTTTACTTGCCAAAGAATTCCAAAAGTATGTATTTTCCAATTTATTAGATGTTGTTTCTAAATATTTTATTTTACAGAGTAAGTGTTGTTCAGTGGAGTGAAGCATTATATGAAAAACAATTAATAGAACGTACAGTTGATGCTTGTCATGGATTAGTAGATATTGTCATAGATTTTGGTACAACATCTCGTTCTTTACATCGATCATTGCAATGCTTAAATAAAGTAAATAACATATCAAAACATTTTAGAATAAAACTAATGTAATATAATTACAGGGAGGAGTTGTACTTGTCAACGAAGAAGTTGCTGAAAGATTACTCCCCAAATTTTGGAAAAAAATTGAAGAAAAGCAACAACTCATTAAGCCAGTAGCAAATGGATCAATTGAACAATTAGCAGCTCTAGTGGAAGCTGTTGCTGACAAAGAAGTAAGTAATGAGAAAAGATATCTTCCATTAATATGACTAATTAAAATTTCGAAAACCCAAATCTATGTAATATTAATTCCTCCTTTGCATTTGGCATTCGCTTGAAATTAAAATACTTGAAATTTGAAGATTGAAGGACAAAAATAGAGTGGTTGATTCATTTTTGCTAAGATTGAGATGTTAAGTTGTTGTTATTTGTCTAGATTGAACCTCCTCCACATTCAGTATTTCCAGCAGAAGAAGCATGTGAAGTAGTTCGAAAACTGTGCCAGTCGGAAATCCCTGGACGTGCAATTTTACGTTTTCATGATATTGAATAAATATCAAAAAAAAATATTATATTATCCTGTATTATTGTTGTGTATTATGTATTGTAGAAAAAAAACTGAAAGTTACTCAGCGAAGAACTATGTAATTCTAACAGACAAATGGATATTGTTTGAGCGCAAATAATCAGATTGCAGATTTCATTTCTGCTGTTGAAATAAGTGGCCTCGTAATTTCATTTGAGTGTGTAAGTATTATGTGTTTGAAAGTATACCGTTAACACGATATGTGCTTTAAACTTAATTTATCAATCTTTATATGTTTGACTTCAGATCTCTTTGAATGTGTTTTTAAATATAATATTTAGAAAACATTGTTTTAAATAATTTACAAAAATATTATTTATTATAAATAAAAGTACTTAACATCTAGAAACAATTTACGACCAATCCATACATGAATTACAGTTTCAAATAATTCGCACGAAAAAAAAATTGTAAATGTAATCTAATCTAGTATGTGTGTAGATATTTAAAAATAATGTAAACTTTTGTGTAATCATTTTGAACATAGAAAAAAAATATAAATTGAAAAAGGAGATTCATGCAGATGCATTATAATAAAAAAAATATGTTTTTTAATATAATGTATCTTTTATCCTAAACGAATAACATGTCGATTATTTAATAATTCATATATCACTCAAAAAAAAATATAAAATTTATTACCGATTACAAAAAAAAATTTTGTTACAAAATGTATGAATTTGAAATAAGTATTTTTTTACCTATTGTTCGAAAATTTAAATTACGTGTATTAAATTAATATTTTTAAAGTTAGAGATAGACACCTTCTATATCTTTTACTGTAACATATTTTTGTAATCATTTTACTGTATTAGTACATAATATAAAAAACTTTAATTTGTTAATGTACATAATTTATTTATAAACTTTATAATATGTTTATATAAATTATATAAAGTTGAACCTGGTACAGTTACTATTTTTTTTTTGAATTTCGCACTCACACGCAATTTACAAAATTATGTATAACATTGTTCTAGTATAATATTTATGAATAAAGCTCCTATATTTATGTATTGGTGACACAAGGTCGTGTTGGGTGTTGCCTACATTCAGAACATTTAAAAACGACCTATTTTCGCGAATTACGCGAGAACGGGGTGTTTCCGTGTAAAACGGACATCGTATCCGTAATCCTCAGATGAAAGCGTTTCTAACTCAATATTTTGAAAAGCACGAAAAAAACCTGGACTATTATGGTTTTGAAACTCCAAAAACACCTTTTCTCCGGTTCAAATTTGGTATACACATACTAGGTACATGGGGCTAATAACATTTGAAGTTAAATTCACAAAGAGGTTGAAAATAAGGGAGTTATTTAATAATAAAGATTTAAATCGCTTATTACGTTAGAACCATAGGCCGTATGGAAACTTGGGCATCAAATTCGGAATCTACGAGGTCCAATTAGAGTAATAAAAATAAAAATTGATCCCATAAAGAGGAATTAGGGTAATAAAAACAGTTTCCTATAAAAATATTGTTTCAAATTCAAATTAAAACCAACGAAATCTCTCTGATCTGATTAGTCGACAAAAAATTCAATACTTTTCGATCTGCAAGACATCTACTGCCAAACTAGAGAAACAGAAAACAATATTTTATTAAAATACTTTAAACTACTCTTTATAATGCATCCTATAATTATTTTTATGAATTCAGAATTGAATTCCGAACAGTCTAAATAATAATAATAATAAAATTTAAATATATTATTTTTCACATTTCAAATAGGAAAACTTCACAGCTAAACTTTGGCAACACTAAATTGGACAAAAAATTTGACGCCGCCACAGTATTACCAATAAACTAATACAAGTTTTCACTAGATTTTTCTTTTATTTTAAACACGTTTTTTATTTAATTCAGTTTCATTTATGTAGGTATAAAGTTAATTAAAATTAATTTTAAATTGATCTTATAGAAATAAAATACAAATAATAAATGAAAGAAAACAAATGTAATTTAAAATTGTTCACAAACTTCTAAAACCATTGCTCATAAAAGAAAATTTATCCTAAGATTGAAAATAGGAGAGTTATTTAATATTAAAGATTTAAATCGCTTAATACGTAAGTACTATAAGTCGTAAGAAAATTTGGACATCGAATTCGGAATCTACGACGTCGAATTAGTAGAATGAAATCAAAAAACCATCCCTTCAATACGAACACCCCCACATATCTTGTGCGCTACTTTTACGAATTTCTTAAAAATATTTTACAAATAACTGGAAAACTAATAAGTTTAAAGAAATATTTTATTAGGATATTTTAAACAGAATGAAATTTTGAACATCTTCTATTTGAAACACTTTTTTGTCCACTGGTGTTTTTGTTTCACAGGTAATTGGGACATTTCCTTTTAAAAAATTAACATGTGTATCGTGCATGTATTTAATATTAATATTAGAGTATTGACAACTATGGCTTGAAATAGAACAGCGATTTTAAAATTTAAATATAATTTGAATGCGGTTATGTAAGCATCAACATCAATTAAAGCTAAATTAAATTTAAAAAATAACGTAATTTTGCTCTATATTTAGGTATCACATGTACTTACTATACATGTATTCAAATTCTGCATCCTTACATATTTTATGTCACCCTTTTAATAACAGCACCCCTATACACATTGTAATTATATGTACTTCTTATGTTGTAACATACTGTGGTATTTTCTTGTGTCCGATTTTGATTAAACTTGGCATACATGAACTAGGGACATAGATCTAGTAGACAACCAAATATGAACCTCTAGGGGTTGATATTAAGGGAGTTATTCAATTATATATTTTACAAGGGTAGAAAATATTAACTTTAGAGGAAAACTTTATTAGACTTTTTTGTTGGGAATAAAATTCTAAGCATCTTTTATTTAAAAAGTTTTCTTATCCAATTTTTCTTTTTAAAGATAATTGTTTAAGTACATATCTGTCTTAAAGATAAGTTCCGTTCGAAACTTCTTCAAGAAAACTATCACTTTGGGGTACCCTATAAAATTGGTATTTTTTTTATAGGTGTAGCATTGAGTTCTTAGTCTAAATACAATGTTTGAGATCTCTACCCCTAATAATATAGATAACAGAAAATAATTTGTTAAAAATCTTCAAGTAAACTACCCTTATAAGTTGCACTAAAAATTTAATATTATTTTTATGAATGTAGTATTCGAAGCTTAGTTCATATACAAAGTTTCAAAATTTCCACGTCAATATTATGGGGGTAAAATAATGCTCTACTTGCGGAATTTCAATCGCGAATTACGTAAGAACGAAACGAGAGCGCCAAAAACGGACACCGGCACGGGAAGCGGAAGGGTCGAATTAAGGGGATGACATGTCTAACTCCGAAAATTTGGGGTTCAAGGTCAAAAACCATGGGCTATAGTCCAGGGTTTTTTACGATGCAACTAATTAGTGAAATTAGGGGAAAAAAGTATGCTATCCTATAGAGTCAACCGTGAAACTAACGAATCTGATGTCCGTTTTGTGCGCCAACCCCTAGTATAAGGGTAATTCACGTTTCCTCTCGATTAAAATTTTTTTAGCACAAAAAATTTTTTGTCTCCGATTTCGATGAAATTTTGCATACATCTAGTAGGAACTTAAACTTAGTGCGGAATATAACTTGAGCACTTAAGGGTTGAAAATAAGGGAGTTATTTAATAATAAAGATTTAAATCGCTTGTTACGTAAGAACTATACGTCGTATGAAAATTTAGACATCAAATTCGGAATCTACGAGGTTAAATTAGTAGAATAAAACCAAAAAACCACCCCTTCTACATGAACACCCTCATATATTTTGTGCGCTACTTTTATGAATTTCTTAAACATATTTTACAAATAACTGGAAAACTATTAAGTTTAAAGAAAAATTTTATTAGGATATTTTAATGAGAATGAAATTTTGAACATCTTCTATTTGAAACATTTTTTTGTCCGTTGGTGTTTTTGTTTCATAGTTAATTGGGTCATTTTCTTTTTAAAATGTATCATATGTATCATGCATGTATTTAATATTAACATTAGAGTATTAACAACTATGGCTTGAAATAGAACAGCGATTTTACAATTTAAATAAAATTTTAATGCGGTTATGTAATGTATATATTTTACAAGGGTGGTCTATACAGCAAGGATTTGGTCCCTATTTTCTATTTTTAAGGGTTGCAAAAGGTTTTATGATAGAAATAATAAAACATATTATATAACTTGACTGTCTCTTTATTATAAAATAGTAAATACATATAATTATAGTAATGTAATAATAAAATAATTCATATACAATTTATTTATTATTTTCACTTGGAGTTTTCTGGAAATGCAGCTGTCGCATCTGGGGGTGCAGTGCAGATCATCCTCCCTCTAAACAAACAGAAAAATAACAATTAATATGTGTAAAACATACAGAACAAATAAATATATTCATACATGTAGCGCACAAGATACACACATGTTACCATATGTGTAACGGTGTTCATGTTAAGGGGGTGGTTTTTTGGTTTTGTTCTACTAATTCGAGGTCGTAGATTCCAAATCTGGTGTCCAAATTGCTCTATGACCTATAGTTCTTACGTAATCTGCTAATTAAATCTTTATTATTAAATAACTCCCTTATTTTCAACCCCATGGTGAATTTGACTTCAGATGTTGTTAGCCCCATGTACCTAGTATGTGTATACCAAATTTGAACCGGATTTGAGAAAAAAAGTGTTTTTGGAGTTTCAAAACCATGGGCTATAGTCCAGGGTTTTTTACGATGCAACTAATTAGTGAAATTAGGGGAAAAAAGTATGCTATCCTATAGAGTCAACCGTGAAACTCACGAATCTGATGTCCGTTTTGTGCGCCAACCCCTAGTTTAAGGGTAATTCACGTTTCCCCTCGAATTAAATTTTAGGCAACACCCAACACGACTTTGTGTCACCAATACATAAATATAGGAGTTACATTTGTATAGTTGTACTTTACAATACTATAAGACACGAGAAAAATCGGAAACGTATTATGTAAGTTCCTAATACACTTGTGGATTCATAAAAAAATAAAGGGTGCAATATAAGGGTGGATAACAGCATCAAATAAAAAAGATACATTTGAAATGAACAATCAGAATAGTAATCTATTTGAAATGAACTTAACGTATAGATAAAAGTATATAATTTGTAACTGAATATATACAGTTGTATTTATAAACTGTGGACTAGCAATTAAATATCTAAAAAATAAAAAGAAAAATTCTCCAGCGAAAATTATATACAAGTTATTTATAAATTACTTTTAGTACTACCTGTAGCTTCGGTATCCAGAGATGAAGTGTATGTCATCCACCCTCTAAATAAACAAAAAAAAAATAATAATAACAATTTAAATCTATTTAAAAAGTAGAACAAGTACATTAACTCATATATGTAAAGCACAAAATACAGACCAGTTAACATATGTGTAGGTGTTCCTATTAAGGGGGTGATTTTTTTGGTTTTATTGAAACCTTAAAAAAAAATTATAGGAAACTGAAAAACAAGTTAACAAGTGTGAGGATGTTTTTGTTAAAGGGTTGATTTTCTGGTTGTATTTCTAAATAACCTGCGACTGTTTCTGCTACATAACAAAAGATTTAACTAAAAAACAACGTATAGGTTTAAAAAAATCGTTAAAAGTAATGAAAACCCCTTTTAAAACCTTATAGATATGCATAGAATCATGAAAATTATGATGGAATTGGAATATACATGCCTAAGGACACAACTTTGAAATGGATGGTGAAAAATATGACTTTGATAAAGTTATTGTATCTTTATGGCCAAATTTTTAATTTTAATATTCGTTTGTATTAAATTGAACAAAGTAATAAATTGTACTTATATATTTAAAATAATACATAACAGATAAAATAACAATATTGATATTGAATGTTAAATATAAGTTTTATAACTTTAGTTTTTATGATAATAGTTTCTTTAATTTTTTAGAGCAGTATGTCAAAATTTTCGTCAAAATATGTAGATTTTGTAAAAAGAAATTAAATTTCTCACTGTATGTGCATATTTCAAAATGTTTATGTTATCTTTAATTATACCGTATAACTTTTTCAGTACTAATTTATATATACAATGACAAGAAATTCAATAATG
Source organism: Stenolophus ochropezus (assembly GCA_035578165.1). NCBI lineage: Eukaryota > Metazoa > Arthropoda > Insecta > Coleoptera > Carabidae > Stenolophus > Stenolophus ochropezus. The sequence continues at coordinate 2,297,726 of JAQOWZ010000014.1, forward strand.
TACCGTTAGTTAAAATAATAAATTACACAAATTTATTTTGTGAACTTAAGGTCAATTAATAAGGTACAAGTGAATTATGTTTGATTTTGTTTTACACCGTTACATTTCGAATATGGTGGTTGTAATAAGTCACAATATTGCAAAAGAGCTTCTCGTAACGGTCGCGATACTTGGGATGATGTGGTTGTTGTACAGTCTACTAGATACGGATAGAGACCTATTAGCTGCTCCCACGCAGTTGTATCATCTGCAAAATAGTACTTATTAAATTTATATATCGGTGTTTCAATGAATGCGTACCTTTACCTACTGATGCTCGTTTCATTGAAATGACTAATGTTGTCACAGCTTTTAATACAAATGATATTTCTGATAAGCGATACCTGAAACAAATTCCCATAATGTAAGTGGATATTATATTAGTAAAACACATATTCTTAATATCAGTTATGTTTTGAAAATCATTTTTTAAACTTGAATATTAGGTTTGTTCCAACAAGATATTTTTTACGGTTTGTGATTGGTTAACGTTTGTACGCATGCGCGAAGCCTACTGCGCATGTGTCATACAGTTCCAAATTAAGATGAAACAAAATAATAAAATTTCAACTTACCTAGGTAATGGACACTTTCCACTTTGTTTCTCATCGTCAATATACTTTTTCAGTACTTCCTGAAATCGGTGCAGTAATGCTGTAACAGCCAAACGACCTGCTACACCTCCTTCATTTTCTTCTCCATCTCCACTAAAAACAATTGCTTCTTTGTTGTCGTTTATAAGTGAAAACTGGAGAAGTGTTTCAAAACACGTCTTTGCGAATTCTTCACGCAAAGTTAATTCAGTTTCGGAGTCGATGTTTGCATTAGTAGCAGAATGAATTGAACCTTTATTTAAAAGTACTACTACTTTCAAAATAAAGTGTTTAGGAATTTGATGTGAATAGGGTAATACTTCGTTACGTAATAATTCGATCAATTGACAATCCGTAGCTTCATCTGATACTAAATCATCTAAACCTCTATCAGCCGGAGCAGTACTATTAGGAAATAAGAATTGATTGAGAGTATTAGCTAGTTGTGGCCACATCGTATTAAAATGATTAGGATATGAACGAGCTACTGGCAATCCTATTTGCAGTACAGTTAATAGACTGCTAGCAGCTAGTTTCCAAGTACTACTTGATACACAATTATATTTTAATGATAATGGTATATGCAAAGCTCCAATTATATTATGCAGAACGTTCAATTTAATCACATCTTCATATTCTGCTGTTCGTTCATACAATTTCACAGCCATTGTAATTGCTTTCTCTCCGAATGGAATATAATTCATCATGATCCATTCATTAGCAGTCCCTTTTAAATTCTTATTTTCATTTTTACTAAATGACGGTGGCTGACACGTAAATTTCCCAAAAGTTAGGAGTTGATTGAAAATTTCCGGAATCATACTATAATTATTAGCGGAAATTGCTTCCATTTGCACTAATTCCATTGATCGTAACACGCCATCATGAAGTGGCGTTAGTGTCACATCCGAAACAGAAGGCAGAATATATGGAGCACTTTCACCATGAACTGGCACAGCAACTGCATTTGTAAGCACAGAACATAGTTGTTTCAAATCCTCAATATCAAATTTATTGCGAATATGTTGAAAGACGTTGGGAAAGATTTGTACAAGTGCTGTTAAAAATGCTTGACTAGGAATGTAAATCTCTACATTATCGTTGTTTTCTTGTGAGGGAACTGTTATTTCTGTACCAATATTAAGCCACACTCGCCATGCTACTAACCATATATCCATTTCTTCACTATTATCTATACCTTGATTCTTACTCAAATATAGTATTTCCTGGAATGATTTAAGAGCAGCAAATGATACCTCGTTGTTCTTGTTCAGTGCAGAATTCTCAATGAATTCAAGTAGTAATGACCACGCTCGTGGAAAATCTCCCAGCAGTTGCAACAATTGTCGCTTTGTGTTAAAAACACGAGCCACGCCTGACAATGTCAAAACTTGAGTCTCCGCCCATTGTTTTTGCGCAGTATTTCGCGAGTGATGAATAAGAATGTTACCCCCCGTATCTACTTTTTCACTGCTTGCTGAACTTGATAAGTTTCTCACTTTATCAAGCAGTGGAAATAAAACTTGCCATAATACTGCTTGCCAGGTTGATTGTTTCAAAAGACTTCCATGTGCGGATATTGTTGAAAACAAAGTTTGTCCCGCGGATTTTCGAACCGCAGGTCGAGGGTCAACGCATAACTCCCCTGAAATAAAAGATTCGTTATAAAAAAGTATATTGTACAACAAGCATAAAATGGATATTCCAAGCGAGTTGTACACTATACTTTTTCTACGACCATGATATTTCCTAATTAATTTATATTTTAATAATAAATATGTCTTCATTTCAGTACTTTAATATGACAAACTAGCTACAAAACAAAAATTAAACAATAATATTTTTCATAAATGTCAAGTTTAACTGTCTTTAAAATTCTTTCTAAAGCTTCAAAGTTGCGCATTTTCCACAATCGTAGGTTAAAGTGTGAGAAATCATTTCTCACAGAATTTATTAACACTGCGCATGTGCACTGTGAGAAATATCATTTCAACACTGCGCATGCGTGAAGGTACTCTTTGTGAGTTTACTAGCGCCATATTGTTCTTTATGTCAAATAGCTTTCGCGCATGTATATTTGTTCTATAACGTTTAGCATTGTGGTCGTAGAAAAAGTATAGTGTGCCAAACTAAAACTATATATTTGTAGCAATAACAAACATACAAATATCTAAATGGTCGTACAATAATATCATTTCTTTCACTTACCCAATCTAGCATACAAACACATCCAAAGTTTATCAAAACTTGGCATATTTAAAGTACCCGGAAATTCCGGGAATACTGACGGTTCTTCACTAATTGTTTGGCTTAATTTATTTTGGTTTTGGAAAAAGTAGTCGGATATATTCCACTGCAAAAACATTCAATAAAAAAATGTAAATTATACTCAATAATAAATACTACCATAAGTCCAACTGCAGTAAGTGATATATTTAAATCTTGAGTTTGTGATCCGAATTTGGATACTGTGTCCACACAAAGTGGTAGACACCTCCAAGGCATTATTGGTAGAAAATCCGTTATAACAAGTTGTAAGCATTGGAAGGCAATGCGTACTAAATTTTCCCTGTAATTGAAAAATTAAAAAGGAGAAAATTAGAAAAGAATTGACATACCCATGATGATCAGAAACGGCTCCAATGATATTCAGAACTAATGGCCAACCATGTGATAAAGTTTCACCAGCACCATGTAATATTTGCAATACACACTCTAGCTGTTTCTGACGTACATCTCCATGGGGCACTGATGATAGTTCAGATAATGGACCCAGTAGTAATGTTTGCAATTTCTACAACCAATTCACATTTATACAAAATTCCCAAAAATTAAAGATATAATTTTACCTGATTTTCTCGCAATGGAACTTGATATTTATATTGTAAAGCTGCTTTTACTAAATAAGTTATAGCTTCAACACCCCATTCCCTCATTCTTATATGAGGATGATGGCACACTTCTAGCAAATGATTTGTGACTGGTCTCCAGAGAACTTCAATACGGGACATATTTACAAAACCAGTCTCCAATAATTTTGCCACAGCAAACAATGAAGGTTCCTGCAAATATACATGTGCAAAAATACAAAAAAAATGTATACAGGGTGTATCAGCAAAAACGAAACCCCTAATATATTTTCTATTTTTTCTAGAAATATCTTATTTTGTAAAGAACCGAATAGTATAAGAGATATAAGTTAATAATTTATTTGTGACGTCACTACACTACCCCAATTTAATTTTTTTTTTAATATTCTTATAGTAATTTATGCTTTATTATACTTTATTGTACTTACTCTATTAGAATAAGCAAGTTCCATAGCTTCCTGTGAGAGTTTGCAGAGAGCATTTATAAGATGATGAAGAGCAACATCATCTAGATACTGACTGGACTCAAACAATCGACTGAGCATTGTAGACAACACAGGTAAATCAGCCATAACCGCTGTAGTAATAACTGCATTGGAATCAGCCGTAGTACGACCTGCTTTTAAACTGCCACCAGTTGAAGGCTTCAATCCCAAAATCCACACTAAATGCTGTAAAGTAGTAAGTACTAGATGCCATGCACTGCCTAAAATATCTCCATGGCAGTGGGCCAAACTAAGAAGTGCTCTCATTGACTGTAAATTTTTAGCTGTTAACATAACAGGTCCTTGTTGAGTGCCAATCGGTAACGAAGATGTTGGAAGTGGAGTTCCAACTGCAACAACTTGTTGGCGATAGTCTGTTTCTCCGTAATTTGTAAGAAATTGTGAGTGCAGATCAACACTGTCACTTCGATTATGAGTTCTAATAGCGGCATTGCCGGGCACAACCGTATTGAGAATTGTAAGGGCATAGTGAGGAGGCAGTGATGCTTTACAAATAGCAGTGATGAATGCATCTCTAGGTGTTTGTAAATCTAGGAGACCACAAAGTGCAGCGTATGTTTGAATAGATTTCAAGACGTTTTCCGTAGCTGATTCATCTGTACAAGCTTCTATCAGTGGACTTAAAGCTGCCAATAATCCACACCAACTCGAATTAATAAGCTGGCAATATAGTCGACATTCTTCTTCAGTTGGTTCCTTCTTCATCACTGGAGTTCCTCCTTCAGTTTGCTGTGTGGGGCCTTCAATAGTTAATGTCAATGATCGAATTATATCCAACAGACAAGCATAAGCAATGGAAATGCCGTAACCGTCTGGAATTATTGGAGGCTCAATTTTATCCAACATTTCCAAACTAAAAAAGAAACATTCATCATTATTATTTCATTACCTGATGCAAATAACTTACTATGTTGACTTCGCTTGGCCATTGGGAAAAGTAACCACGAGTGGTAACCACACGCCTCTAGAAAAGAATCCTGGTTGTGGAGAAACACCAGGACCTGCAGGCATCCCTGCTAAGAAAGCAGGTGATTGTCCTTGCACTGGTCCAACAGAACTGGTAACTTGTAACTGAGGATTAACGAATAATGATTGCACATATGTGCCCAGCGAATTAACAATATCTTGAAAGATATTTGTAGTATGTTTCTTCAAATCGTAGCACTCACAAAACGAATTCAATAAGTCTGGCTGTATCGTCATTTTATGAAGAACTTCCAGAGCTAATGATCGCTGCCAAGTTGGCTTATCAGGATCTAAGAATTTGACGATCAGTGATAAAAAGATCTCACACTCTGTTACCTAAAAATCCACAGTTATAGCATGTGACTGTATTATTATTTTTTTATATTTACCAATAAACTGTGGTATTTCTGAATTAAAATAGAAACTACTCTCAAAAGTCGCATACTTATAGGAAAATATGGTTTATCAAATGATGTAGCTTGTTGTACATTCGATGGAACAGTGGAACGATACTTAATATTAGGAGAAAACAACTTTATAACCAAAGCGCATACTCTTTCTTTTAACAAAAAACTAAATTCAGCATTCTGGAAATTGAAAAATAAATATTTAATAATTATAATGTACATAAGTGGTGATCAGATAAAATGTCCTACTCTGACTTGATATTTTTAATTGTTCCTTTAAGCTTTAAATGAAAAAACAATAAAAAAAAAAGTGAAAATAATTTCTTACAATATTTGCCAACACTGCGCATGATCCGTGTAAGACATTTCCCACAGTAGTTACTGCGCATGCGCTAATATCTACGCCACACGAAGTTATCTTTCATTATGCAATTTTAATTTGCATAATTAACATAAAATATCTGTATGTAAATATTTATTTTATAAATAGAAAATGAAATGTTTTCAAAATCAAATTTGAGTTGGACACCTCACCTGAACGTTTGAAAATATGGAAAATGAATATTACCCTGAAGAAAACTACTGAGAAATTTGTTAAAACAGACTCCAAGAGTTCCAGACCAAACGTTCTGGTCATTTCAGTCATGCCGGTTAACCAATACGGTTGATCAGCATTAACCAACTGCACTAAATCTTGGAATAACAAATACGCATCGGCTGCACAAGGAGCCAACCCTTTTGGTGCAACGCCACTCGGCGTTTTCAAATCCTCTAAATTAATTTGTCGTGGTTGTATTTCATCTTCATTCTTTAAGGCTAGTTCATCTTCAGCAACAACACGTTCAAACACCAAAGATACTAACTGTCGAACGGTCGCACCCGCCGTGTTTATTACAGTTGAGTTCTTTGTAAAGTGTAATCGGAAACATAATACTAATATTCTTGCCAAAGTTTCACCATGTACTACTGTATTTATGGTTAATAATAAAGTCACAGACTGTAGAATTTTCACTTCTTCTGTACCAGCTTCCATCAAAATCCATAGAGTATCAGTAATATATCTGGCACCTTTTTGATCAACAACTTGTTGTGTAATAAGTTTTTGCATGATTTTAACACAACACTGTAATATAAAATAAATTTATAATAGAAAAATATGGCCAAGTATATTCCCAAGGAAGGTTACTGTAAAAGTGTCTGTAAGGGTGACTTTATTAGAAAGAAATTTTCATCGCTGTATTATAAATGATTATTAAATATATTTTGAAGACACCTTAAAATCATCTCAGACACACCGTAAAACCATAAAGAAACCTTATATACACCTTATAGCAAAATTAGAAACACCGCAAAACCATAGTGACCTTAAGAAAACCTTACAGGTACAGAAAAACCATAGATAGACCTTATATACACCGTATAGCTACCATAAAACCATAGAAAGATCTTAGGGATATTTTATAGCCACCGTAAACCATAGAAACCTTAACAAATCCCTTATATAAACCTGATATCATAATAAAACCATATTATCAACGTACAGCTAGCTTAAAAACCTCTTAGATACACTGTTGAAAATCTAAGAACCACCTTACAACCACATTTAAAAGTCTTAAATACAACTTTTCGATCTTAGACACCTTAAGAATGTCTTCCTAGTTTAGATCGGATTTAATTTAATATTAACACAATTTTTTTGAACTAATATAATAATTTTAAGGAAATCACAGTGAAAAAACAAACCTAAACTAACCTTTACGCTTCGCGAGATCTACTACAAAGGCAGAGGGTTTAATTATTTTTTAAAAAACAAACCAAAACTTAACCTAACAATATAAAAAATAATAAAATTTAACTACAGTATCATACTATTCCAATGAAACAAGTTTGTGTTAGATAAATGTTTGAAAATTTCAGTTTCTGTTGCCGATGTTTTAAAATGCCTATCAGGTATTCTTAAGGTGTCTATTAGGTGTGTTTTAGGTGTCTCTAAGGTATTGTTTACTGTGTGCCTCGAACATGTATTGAATTATCATTTATAATTACCCTCGTTTACCCGAAGCGATGAAAATTTCTTTATACACCTTATAGATACTGTAATTGTACCATTCCATAGGAATATACACTTCCGAAAAATATAGTTAATTATTAAATAATGAACATACTTTAATAATTTTAACATCTCTCGATTCACAACCTTGAACAAGGGGAAATAATATTTGATTAACAACATAACACAGTGGAGTTTGTGGATTTGCAGCTGCTGTGCGAATCTTTGAAATTGCTTCTTCACATGACTGTAAACAAATCATACATTAAAGATAAGAAATGATGCCAACAAGTCATGTACTTACCTCTTTTATTTGAGGATACTTCTTTTTAGTTTCAAGGGACAAGTTTTTGAACTCATTTTGCAATGATTCTAGGAACTGTTGTGAAAATTCGCTACCAGCTGTGCCACTATCAAAAGCCATCACTAGACTTCTTTTTCATTAAAACTTACTGAAATTCCGTGTTTATATATAATAACATATACTTATGAGGTAACGTGTAATATGACAGCTGAGCTGGCATGTCAAAATCATGTCCTGCAAGAAGTATTATTTATTTAGTATATATTATATTATTTATATATACATATATTAATGTATTTTTCAATAACTATATAATATGAAATAAACCTGTTGTTTATTTTGACATTTTGTTTTTACATCAAGTTATTAATACACAAAAGACGGTACAGCGTAAATAACATACTGCCATCTATTGTCATCAAAGATAGTTAGATAAGGAAAATTGAAAGAAAATATGTTTCTTTTAATATTTATTTAAATGTTAATAAATATTTTTACAATAATTATATATAATAAAATTTATACATTTTTATAAGATTTATAAGGAAGAGAAAAATTGAAGATCATACAGATCCCTGTAATAAAATTGTAAAAAGCGCACTAGAAATAAAATATACCATCTATTCATGTTGATTGATTTTTTTTTAATGAAAATTAAAACTAGATATAATTTGAATGATTCAGTATTCCCTCGAGGGAAGAGAGCGTATATATTATATCGTCATTCTTTTCCCATTCTAGATGTACAAATACTTTAGCCGAATTAAAAAAAAACATAATAAAATAATTTACATAGTTAGCTAAGAATCTTTTCAAATATTTATTTATTATGTAATAGAAAATATTATAGAATTAAAAACTTAAATAAATGACAAAATAATCTCACGCAAAAATGCAATTTTGTAAAACAAAAATAACTTATCTAAAACTATTATTTTCTACTTTCTGTTAATGAACAGGATGTTTAGAGTAGTTTGTTAATTATTACAAAAACAGAAATTACATATTAAATTTTAATTGTCCAATGTATTGTACATTATTGAAATTAAATATATATTTTAGTAAGACATGGTTTTTTTTTCAGAACTAAGTATCTATAATTAAATATTTTAGTGATAAAATCAGCATTTTATTTTTTATGTTAAACTAAAAATAAATATATCAATTAAAGACTTCGTCAACATAAATTTACATAAAATTTTACTGCCTACATAAACATGTCATTAATAAATATTATTATGTACCTATAGCTAAATCTCAACTGTACATTGAGTCAACTATTTATGGTAAAAGAATGATAAAAATTTGTAACATGTAAAATAAACACAACAAATAAATTTGCTCGGCGAATTTCTTTATAAAGATATCAATAATGTTATATGACAAAGTATCAAATACATAATTGACCTTGTACTTGATACATATAATTATCACTTTCTTCAAATAAATCTAATTTTTATTTTTGTTATGGCTATTCTACCCACTGTAGGACATTTAATTTTGCAAATTTCATCATCGCTGATAAGATATCATGTAACATACCCAAAACAATTTATTTTTCTTTCAGATTTGTAAAGTACATTATTTTTTCTTTACAAGTCCTAATGTATTATGATTTGTTGATTCCTTTTTTGATATTTATTGTATACCCTTAAAGATTATAATCTTTTTTAATGTATTACTACTGAGATAACTTTCTAACTGTATGAATAAACAGATAAGCAAATATCTAAAATGCAACTTTCTACTTTAATTGATTCATAAGATTTGCGTAAATACAGGGCAGTGCAAGGCAGATTTTTCTAAGTTTAAAGGAACAGTTTGATGGTCACTGGAAATGTAGAAGAAATTTGGTATGTGCTTGCGCATGCGCATAACATTGGAATGTATACTTAAGCCAGGTTTAATTATCTGTAGATTAAATTTACAGGTTTTATTGTCTATTTTAAATAATTCTGTATACAAAAAGTATAGCTCATGGGTATGTGATATAATAATTAAAATTTTGTTGAGACGGCCAAGATTTGGCTGTAGATACTTAAAAGTTTAATTTCAAATGCTAAAGATACTTTTAAAGCAAATACCAAATGTGATTGATCAATCTTAAAGTTAAAAGCGTAGCGGTAAAGACACCCTTAAGAAAATAAGTGTTCCACAACAGCACTGCCTCTAGCGCATGGTATTCAAACAATTTTAAAAGTTTTGTCCCGCCATATAATTATGGTGGGTAAGTCGTAATGTGGTCCAGACTGTGGGACGATTAATACAGTGAAGTTATTCTGGGATCGCTGCAGTGCTTTACTAATTTAGCGATATACACGTGAAAGATCTAAGAATATGTCCGTAATATAGATGTTTGTGTATTCGGAAATATATTCGACATGCAGGATTATAATTTTAAAATAATAAATAATGTAAACAAAGGATCTTACCACCATGTGTTAATCACGTCTATGACTGTTCTAAAGTAAAAACTTTTTTTATGTCTAATTTGGTAAGAATATTTTACTGCATTCTTACTTTATACTCATTTACTTTATTTGTTGTTTTATGTATGTTATTTAACTGTCATTTTACACTTTTTTTCACTTGTTTTTTGCAATAATATTTACATATTATGTACATATTTATATATATATATATATATATATATATATATATATATATATAATTATTTTTTTAAATGAATGTAATATTGGAAATCCGCAAAGCTATTTTTATCTGATTACCACCTGTTGTTGTAATTGTCATATACACACCTTACTTATGTATGACCTTTAGCCCGGTATTTTTAAAATTTAATTTAAGTCTTCAAAAGTTCATTTGTTCATCTGTTTATTTTTAAAATTAGTTTAATTATATACTTAGTTTAATATAGTATACAGTGAATATGTTTCTCATAAATAAATTTTAAATGACCTCGTCATGTCCATGACATATTAAATAAAACATTTTTCATACAATTTGAATAAATGAAAATCATTTTCACCTAACTTTTCTTTTTGTTAAAGATTATTTAATATGATTTATACATTATGATTTCATTTTTTTAGTTAAAAATCGAAAATGGCTCAAAGTTATTATTCTGCATATCACCGCTTAGAAAATGGAAGAAACATTCAGCAAGAAAAGCCAAGCTGGCGATACCAGTCTTGTGAATGTTGTCCTTATGGTTACCACATAGATCTGGATTTCGTTCGTTACTGTGAAGCAGTAAAAGAACGTGCTGACTACACAGATTCCATTAAGAAACGTCGCGATAGACGTCGACAGCGTCAGTCTATGGAGGTGCTGTTAGGTCTCGTTACACCGACTGAAATCTTCTCTTGTACCAGTCTTCCTCAAACTCTTGAACACCCTGTACCACCGCCACCACCACCACGACCACAAACACAAAAACCTAATACTGAAAAATTAGTACAAGATGCACTGAAAGATGTTGTCAATGATTTTGAACGCATTCTTGAACATTCTTCGTGTTCAGCCACTGATTCAAAGGATATGTCTATGCTTTATAGAGTTTCTTCCAACTCATCCATGTCTAGTGGATCTGGTTCAGGAATAAACACAACACATATTTTAAATGGAACTAATCCTGAAGTTGAAATCACCAAAGATACAAACGCATGTACTTTAAAGAATATCAGAAAACAAATGGCATTGGGATTAGAAAGAATGCGAGAATTGGAGGAGCAAGTAAAATTAATACCCACACTTCAGGTATACCCAACTTTTTTTTTAACAGGCCCTTCCTCTACTTTCAAATTTTTATGAAACCGGAAACTATATTAGATTTCTTGACCGAAAACCGATACGAAAAATAAATTTATTCTGTAATAATCTTGTCTTGCTTTCTGGTTGACTATTTATTCCATTAAATGCAAGTAAAACTTGTAATTAAACAAGTACCTTAGGTACTTGAGACCCTGTTCCATTTACACATGTTGACGTATTTTTATTCGTTAGGCGTTAATACGTCACAGGCAACTTTTGCTTTTTGTTTGTAACGATTTATTGTGTTGTTTTCCAGGTCCAGGTTTCCGTTTTGAAAGATGAGAAACGAAAACTCGTGGAACAAATTCGAGAATCGCAGAATATAATACAAAACGCAAAAAAATCGACAATTCCAAAAAAGGAAATAGGTGTAATGTGTGGAGTTCTAACACGAACGATTGGAATAGGACCTCAGTATCCCAGAACACGAACAACATTTACAAGCACTGCACTACCAGAACCAAAACTTGAAACACAAAACACTGCCATAAACATATCTCGTTCCTCGCAAACACAACATAACAGAAGTGCTGACGCCTGTGTACAAACAGCAGAAGTACTCAAAAACGTTAAAAGCTGTAGTGTTACAGCTCATCCTAACACATCTGATATTGCAGTACAAATTTCAGCTAACGTTCGGACTATTGGATTATCAAATGATTCCATATATGATGTATTTTGTAATAAATGTAACGCGCTAGCCCAAAATGCAGCTGTAGATCGTAATTCTTATGATAATGAGCCAATATCTCTTAAGTCACTTTCCGTCCCAAGAAGCAAATCTTTTAATTTAGGCGATGAAAAACTCGGGTATAATGCAAAACAACGTACAATCGGTTGTCAAAGTGAACGCTCATTGGTAAATAGATCTTGCCAGTATGAAATCTCAGTATCATCTAGAGCTTGTCAACATGAACCAATCACAAAAGTAATAGACAAAAGTTGTCAGAGCGAAATTCACGTAAATACACAGTACAGCGATACACTGGATTTACTTCCAGCAGGGAAAAATATTTTCACAAATACTCCAATTCGATCTTTCTCTGATGTGGCTTGTTCTACGACCAAACCTCGAATGTGTGACGCATCTTTCAATACTACTAAACTTCAGATGGTAGATGTGTCTTCAACAACAGATTTACAACAACATGATGAAGGAAGCAAAAAAGAAGACAGTAGTAGTACAGTGTCTCGCATTCCTCGACCAGCCCAATCTCCTGCTTTAGAAAGACGAAAACTACGGCGACAAGACACGTACACAAAAATTCCTGCTCCTCCAAACACAGAGTAAGTAATAAAACATAAGAAAAAATAATGCGATAAATCTTTAAAAACTTTTGGGATTATATGGTTAGAGAAAAACTAGATATATGGACTTCTTCAGGTCAAAATTCTAACACCTGTTTAATAATTATAAGAAATTGTAAGATGTAGAAAGAAAAGCGTCGACAGGTCGTATAAAATTATTTTAAACTCATGTAAAATAGTCGACAATTGAAAAACTCGGTAATCATGCGCACAAGAGTTGACTGAACTTCATTTGTTTTGCCCATAGTTTACAAAACTGTACAGATTGCTCTGATATCAGTCTCTAACGAAATCGATCAATAAGCAATTTAAATACTAATAAATACGAATTTATTTGAAATGATTTATATAAAGAATTGTTAATTGATAAATAAAGAAAATTTATTTAGTATTATTTAATAGACGTGGTACTTAAATATATATCAAAATGAGTAACATATATTAATAGATAAAATTTAATTATTGAGATCACAGTCACCTACTTTCTCATTGTAATAATTAAAATTAATTATTATGCCCATAAATAATTTTATATGTTATACTAGTTTACTGACTGCACTCAATACAATTAGATTTTCTAAATACAAGTAATTTAATTTATAAATTAGGGAATACTACAACAGTTTTTAAATTGGATACTATATTTTTTTATATTTAAAGAATGTTTACATATGTAATTGGTCCAATACGTTTTACCAACCTATGTGTGTTTGTTTCACTACAATAACATACAATGAGAGAAAAACAAATTAATGGTCAGCTCCGAATATATTTATTTTCGTTAAACAAATATTTATAATTTTTCTCCATCAGTGAGTTCTGAATGTATACAGTAAATTAACTCTAACTTGCAATTAAAAATGGGAAGTTAAGAGAATCGTATAAATAACAATTATCTGCCGAATGACTGAACATAACAATGACAATAAAAAGTATAAAAACATTCGAAGCATTTACATGCATCATCATATACTGACAACAAGGTTGTATCTTAATGTTGCATGTTTTCATTTTTATTGTTCTTTGTTTTCAGGTTGTCTGGAATAGATCTATCTCTTTTAACGACTACCTCGACTACAGACATAGTGGAGGCTGAATGTTCAGCTTCGTTTCAAAAGCCTGATTATCAAACACAGGATATTAATTCACCTCCACATACATCGAGTTCTGAAAAGCATGAAGTGTGCACTCAAGAAAACAAACAGGAATTAGAAACTTGTGCAAGTACTTCTCTACGTGTTTCAGAGTCTACTATACTTAGTCAAGTTGATAGATCTTCAAGAACAAAGTAAGTAAATTAACTATTTTTTTTATATGTTTGTAACTGGAAAATTTCAGGACTTTGCCCAGTAAAGAAATGAAAGCTGCTATGAAAGTATTAAATGATTCGTTACAAAAATCGAAACATAGTTCAAATACAAGTAATTCAGCAAAATCTCATCTGAAAAACGCATTAAATATTATTCAAAAGGAGTGGTTTAAAGTATCAAGTTTAGTAAACGCCAATCCTTTGGATGTGGAAGACTATCTTGACCATTTTGAAGAAATATCAAATTCTTTATTACAATATGTTGTTAATATGACAGACGACAGTGTAAGTTTAATGTTTTTACAAAAAGATTTCGTAACTTATAGTAGTATTATAATAGGGAAACACCGCAATGCATTATGCTGTATCTCATGGAAATTTCGACATAGTTTCAATCCTGTTAGACTCAAAGGTCTGTAATATAAACAAGCCTAACAAAGCAGGATATACAAGTGTGATGTTAGTATCACTAACGGAAGTAAAATCGCCAACCGACGCCACTGTGGTTCGACGATTATTCCAACTAGCCGACGTCAACGTCCGTGCGAGACAACACGGACAAACAGCTCTCATGCTAGCAGTGTCGCACGGAAGACTTGACATGGTCCAAATGTTGTTGGAAGCTGGTGCAGACATTAACATCCAAGACGAAGATGGAAGCACAGCTTTAATGTGTGCAGCTGAACACGGACATATTGAGATTATTAAATATTTCCTCGGACATCCCGAATGCGATTCAACTATTGTTGATGTAGATGGCAGCACGGCTTTGAAAATTGCCCTTGAAGCCGGTCACAAGGACATTGGAGTGCTATTATATGCGCATGAGCATAATGTTCATGGGGTTTCCCCTTTCTCAGCGCTAAGACAACCGAAAGTTAAGGGCTCTGGTACAAGCACTTGTTCTGTGTCCAGAAGTTCTAGTCGAGGGGCATATGACAAACAATCCAAAATCAATTAAAGCATTTAAATTTCACTACTCTTGCTCAGATTTTTAGCAATTCAAATATTCGTTCTCCCCACAGTGCATAGTACGAATAAAAATTTGTAAAATATTCTTTTCATAGTCAATTATAGTGTACATGACTGAGTAAATTTTGGTAGTAAAATAATAATACTAACACGGGTACAGTGTAGTAGAAAAAAATTATAGGGACCAATAGGATTGAATATGTTTTTTAAAAGACTTTTTGTAATAATATATTGTTGACTTGTGACTATGCACTGTTAACAAATAATATTAATTTACATAAATATATTTATCCTATTAAATATATATTAATATTGACATATTTTAAATTAATATTTAACAGTGAGATGTTAACTGTTTTAAAATAACATATTTAATTTAAAAAATTGGTTTTGTTTGTAGACAATATAGACATTTGTATTTATTTCTTTATTAATAATTTTTAACAATGACTATTATGCATTTGTATTACAATTGTGATCAAATTATATTGTTAAATTTAAATAAACTATTAATTGTACGAATGCTGGAAAATATTTTTATTCAATCAAATATCCACAATAATTTTTAGTCCTATGATAAGGATGTAATAAATTACAAATTTAATATTTGCGTTGACACATTAACGTGCTTAGTAAACGATAATATTTGTTATATATAGTTATTACATCATAGCTTACTCAGCGATAAATTTTAATGTGAAAAAATTAAACAAACAGTTAATGGTGTTTAATAAATTACTTTTATTCATACAATGTACAATTCATTATTTTTCAACAAATTTTTATAAAAATGTAAACATTTTACACCAATTATTGTTAATAATTTTCCAATTAAATCTATTCATAAAACTAAAAAATTAACAAACATTGAACAAAGAATATTAAAGAATTATTCCAAGGTAGCATCTAACAAAGACAAATGTTCTCTTTCTTCTCGTCGTTTACATTTAGGGCATGGTTTCATTGCATTTTGACATTCCATGTGATATACTGCATTACATACTTTACACTGTAAAAATAACATACTTTTATTGTGTACAATTTGAAAATCAATTAATCTTACTCTATATGTCGTTTCCAAGTCAAAGGGATATAAAATTTTTGCTTTGTCACAAACTTCACACACAAAGCCTTTTTGGCTACAAAGCCAACAATTGATTACATGATCTCTTCCAAATTTAACAATATTTTGAAGGGTATCTAACAATACTCCATTGGGTATTTCAACTAAATCCTATAAATAATTTCATTAAATTATCATATTATAGTTTATATTTGTAAAAAAAAATGGTTACCGAAGTGGAATATTGATGAATATGTTCATACATATATTCTTTAGGCCATACCATGCGCTGTAATTGTTCAATAATTGGACCACGACAAGTGTATAAATAATCGCGTAAAAAATTTAATTGAATTCTAACTGTTTGTAGACGACTCATTTCTTCAACCCCTACATAAATGTAAGGATTTAAAACCTAAACAATACAAAAATAAAGTATATTTTCAAATTATTTATTCACGGTGTACCTTCATATCTAACAACGGATGATTCTTCATTTCATTTAAGAATACTGCAACTTTTTTCGAAACATAATATTGTTTAAAATCCCAATTATGTATAACTCTTGATGGAATAACAACTGGATCAACACTCATACAAGAATCACAATAACAGTCACCAGTAAAAGCGCACACTCTTGGTTTGCAAACATTTATACTTAATGGATGTTTACAACCAACACATTCATAATTTTGTACATCTAGACCTTTTTCTTGGGCTAAATTACCTAAGTGTGATAAAAAACATTTGATATCATTTGTATCAAGCACGGAAGCAGATATAAATTCAAAATCTAATAAGTCGTCCTGCTCTGGGACTTCTACTCTACTTGTAAGATTTTCGGTTGCAACTGATTCGATGCTGCTACTAGCAGATTTTTCAAGTTGCTGCCACACTTGTTGTAAATTTGGTGTTTTCACAAATGATCCACTCGTTAAATTATAACTTTCAATTAATGCATGATAACTATGTTCAGTAGATTTAGCTTCAATGGAAATACTGCGAGTGCATTCAGTTGTTGGAGTTACTGGTACTGTTTCTACAGTTCCACCTTCAGTAGTATTTTGACTTTCATCAAACGACCAACCAGATTTTCTATTTAAGGAATTTCCTAAAGACGATGATTCTAAAGGAACTAATCCATCATCTGTAGGTTGATTTGTCATTCCTTCTGAGCTAGTACCAGCAGTTACAGTTTTTTCTTTTATATCGCGTGCTGGTGAAGACGATGACAATTTTTCAGTAGATGTATTTGAAAGAATAATTTTTAATGCATCATCTTCATTCATCGCTAACATTTTACGCATTTCAGAATCCTCTAGATTTACTGCCGTAGAAAAAGTTTCAGAATTTGAATTAGTATTAGTAGAAGAAATACTGTTGTCTAATGATTGCGCCACATCAACTCCAGCAGCGATTGGACACTGACGAAGCGTAGGACACCAAATACCAGCTAAGATTAATGTTGGTAAAGGCCACAAATTCAATAATGACGAATTGTATGGTAAAGTGAACACGGTACAGGTTTCCACACCTTCAATTAATTTCTGTGCTACATCTAGTAATTCAGTATCTCTAATGTACGCATGAGACTTATAAAATAGTTTTAAAGCACCCGAGTTTTGTCGGATTGTCACAAGGTATGACGATAATAAGGAATCGTTTAAAGCAAATCGAATCCAAGCCCGACATTGCCCTATTTCGGTTGTAATGTTGGATAAAGATGTTATCTGTAAGAAGAAATATACAGAGATAGTACTCAACATATATTCTTTCTTTTGAGTCAAGTAATAATTCGTAATTTAGAACAGTTTCTCAACCGAAAACGTATCGCAAACCAGTAAATATTTTGTCTAAGAATTTTTGTAAAGGGCTACAGCCTGAACCATGCAAGTGATTGTAGTATTTTTTAAATTTGTGTGAAGTAATATCAAATTGATTTTCGAAAAAAAAACAGTTTATGGAAGAAAATATGAATAACAATGTTTTATGGTAAATTTTTGATATATACCTGGTCAATGATCTGCCTGTGGGAAAATATAAGTAAAGCAGACCAAAAACTTGGTTCTGGACGTTGGTCAATATCGTTACTAATAACTCTACGAGCACGATGTGCTAAAGAGTCTTTTAGTCCGTGTAAAAACATTGCTTCAATAATGGAACATAAAGTGTTTGAAGCATCACTTAAATTTACAGAATCCCCTGCAACGAATTTTAATCAGTATAAATGTTTTTTATAACTGGAAGCATTATTTACCAGATAAATTTTCATCCATACCACATAATTGAATTTCTTTGACACTTTGCGAAAGTTGAGTTGTAATAGCATTTCGTATGATTGTCTCTTTGTTGTTATAAGCGGAGCGAACACTTTGCAGAAACGAACTCATAGTGGAAAGTTTATTGTCTGCTTTCTAAACCGTAAGAGTTGAGAATGTGTTTAGTTTGTTCAGCTGCAATACCTAGCCGATTAAGTTTATAAAAGCCAGGATATGATAGATCAATGACAGTGGAAGCTTGGCGATAATTATCAGCACCTAGGGTACCTTCGTCAAAGACTGCACCAAGTTGTGGCCACAATTCTTTAAATTCACTTGTTGCAATGGAGCTCGGATTATCACTTATATTAGCACTGGTTAATGCAATTGGATACTGTAGTTTATTTATTACTGACCGAATGAAATTATTGTTAGGAATGCGAATACCAACTTTGCCGTCTGCAGAAGTTAAAGATTCTTCTAACTGAGCTGTATATTGTAAGACAAGGGTTACAGGACCGGGCAAAAGTGCAGATACCAATCCTTCTGGTAAATGATTAATGCAAGCCCATTGTCCAACATCGTCAACATGACTTAAGCAAATAGCAAGTGGCTTATTTTCACTACGTCCTTTGATGGTGTACAATTTATTAATCGCTTTCGGGTCGACAGCACTACACGCGAAACCGTACACTGTGTCAGTAGGAACAGCAATCACTTCGCCGTATGAAATAAGTTCAGAGGCATATTTCACTGCTTTTGGATTGTTTGCGATAAAAATCGGAGAAGCCATAGAAACAAATGTTCTGTATCTTGATACACACTTGGCAAAGTACTGTAAGTGGAAACAAAAGAGAGTAGCACGCATTGATTGTTTGTACAAATGTTTAATCCCGCCAGTTGTGAGAACATTCGTGATTACAACACCTATAGAATGTTGTCATTGGTTCATCTGCAGATCGAGTTTGAATTTGCATAAAATAAGCTCTTGGATATGAACATTTTGGACATCGCTCTTCAGTTGAATCGACGTTTTTCCACGCTTCTTCTCCACCCAAAACGTCGTCTACTTCCTATAACAATATTTTCAATATATATTCACTACACACTATATACAATTTTGGTTTATTTCTTCACCTTTAGTTTGCAATGAGTTTGGCTACGGACTGTTGATATTATATTGTAAACGAAAGGACATTTAATACATTCTAGTTTTAAAATACCAGCTACTTCTGGTACAAATAATACATTGCCACATGTAGGACAAAATGATAGCATAATTAATTTAATAAGTATATAGAATATAAATATAAAAAAATAATAAATAAAGATAAAAATGTATAGTTTTAATAAAATATAATAATTATTTACTTTCTAAAATATATCTTCTTGATCAAATAATTTTAAAAATCATTTTCTAGCATGATGCAACACAACTTTAACAGTGATTTTTATTTTAATGCATTTTCACTATTTTTTCTACTACGTTCATACCACTACGTTGACGTACTACACATTACTAAAATTCAATTCTAACCTATAAAAGTCGTGCTGTCGTTCCGACAAAATGCGTAATTTAAAATTAGATGCTGTAAAAATTTCTAATTTACCTATCAATGAAAATAACATTGTAAGATGTGTAAATATAAATAACAAACATTTTATTTTAGTTGACAATACTGTCCATGTTGTCAATGAGGAAAATGATATTGTTATAAAATCTAATGTTAATACAATAGATTGGGTGCCTGTGGAAAATATATTATATATGGGCGATGGTTGTTCATTTTATTGTTACAACGTTGAAACCGAAGATATAAATGTTATTAACATTCCCGAAGGATTTGTGATTCATGAATGGAATCCTTCACAAGACAGAATAGTTCTTGTTAATGATGAAAATATTTTAAAAATTGTGTTATTAGATGCTTACAATTGTCACTGCACATATATCGGAAAATATCAGTTAAAATGTACTGAAAATTCCCCATTTATTAATATCGGATGGGGCTCACAAACTACTCAATTTCGTGGATCAGAAGGAAAATATACTCAAAAACAAACTTCAGATGAAGGTAACATTTTTCTTATTCATATTTATATAAATTAAAAATAATTTTTGTTTACAGTTACTGCAAATAATGTAGATAATTCAATAAGAATTGCTTGGAGAGATGATGGAGACATATTTGCTGTCAGCTTTGTTAAAGATGGTCAACGATTATTTAAAATATTTTCATGTGAATGCGAATTTTTATACGAAAGTGAATATAAACCTGATTTAACAGCGGAATTGGCTTGGAAACCAGATGGTAGTTTAATTGCTATGGAAAGTAGATCTTCAAATGGTTGTACTATAATGTTTTTTGAAAAAAATGGTTTGTGTCGCTATAACTTCAAACTATATTCAGATGTAAGTATTAAAAAATATACAGGGTGTACCATAACTTATCACGAAACAAAATTATTCGCAGGAGTGGTTTAATTATAATAAACATTTTTATCGCCACTGGTTTGGCTTTCATAATTAGTAAATCAGATTTTTATCATATTAAGTAATTATTGGTATTAATATCTAAATAAGATATAGAAAAAGTTACAAAACAGTTGTGAAATTTGCTGCAGGTAAATAAGAATTATTGGAACAAAAATAAATTAGATTTCAATGATATGATACACCCCGTATACATAGATTCGATTTCGGTTCTAATATTACTCGGATACCCGGTTAATTAAATGTAGAAGTACCCGGTACTCGGTTCCAAATTATAAACTACCCGAATAAAACAGTTTACAAAATTATCAGCTTGTCTTCCCGATTCTAATATCTAGATTCGAGTACCGATTCCATGACTGTTTCGGTATTATTATTGTTCTTTGTTCCTATATAATATTAAAAAAATATTGCCGCCCCTAAATCCGCCACTGTTACCCTTGTAGTTCTAGAATTGAATACTAGATGGACATCCGTAGTCCAAATCGACTATATGAATTAAATATATTTTTACTTACTTGGTAATCTTTGCTCCAAGGATTATATAAGATGTTAATTTTACAAGAAAAAAATGTAGGTCAGCTATATGCAGATGCTGTTAATGAGAAAATTACAGAACATTTTGAATTTTATATATACAAATACTTTGTTGCATGTAGATAAGATTAGAATTATTGGGAAACATTTAGATTCGATTTTAAAGATATAAGCGAATACTTATAAAATTTTGTGCAAATAATTATACATTTTAATTTATTTAAACAATATATAGCATGATATTTTTAGAAAAATGTACAAAAAATACAATGGAATTCAGCGGGTGATATTTTAATGATATGGCAAAAATCTGGAGACAATTCAGAAATAAGTTTATGGACATGTACAAATTTTAAGTGGTACTTAAAACAAAGTCTTATATTCAATAATGATGACAATGTTAATTCCGTACATTGGAAAAATAAAAAGTGGTTGGAAGTAATTACTTCTAAAAATATTATTCTTTATAGTTGGAAATGGGCAACGATTATTAACTGTAACAAAGACAGGTACAATAAAAAAAATAAGTTAAATATGTAAATTATCGTTAATTTTTTTGTAGACAAGATGATATTGGCGCAGTTTTAGTAATTGATGGTAATGTACTTCGTGTAACTGTTACATCTGTAGGAATTGTACCACCTCCTTTCTGTTCTTATGAAATACAATTTTCAAATCCAATTAATTATGTTACGTTTGGACCTAATTCCAATACGATTGCAACTATTCTTAATGACTATACCGTAAAAATAATACAACTTAACAAATCTGGATATGACGAAAAGTTTTCATCAAATTTACTACAAGAATCACTTCCTTTAACGTTAAGCAATTTCGTTCTGGATGATAAATTATCAAACATTTATTGTATAAAATCACTTGTTGATGAACAATCAGAAATATTAAAATTTGAAATGGACATTTCAAATAATGAAATATCTTTAGTACCATTGTATGATTTTACAGAAAAAGTATACGATATATTGCATTTTTATAATGAAGATAATTCCGAATACAACTTAGGAATATGTACTAAGACAAATATTAAACTTTACAATCCGGATAAACCAGAATTTTCTGCACCAGATTTATCTGTTATAGAAGACGAAATTTCGGAAGAAGGCGGTTATTATTCAATCTTCTACGTAAATAATCGTTTATCTTCTTTATTTCTCAACTCTCAACGTCTTTATTTTAATGGAATGAAACTTGCAAACAATGTCACTTCATATTTGTTTTACCATAATTACTTATTGTTAACCACAACAGAAAATAAATTACTGTGTATTAGACTAAGTGACAAAGGATTCAGTAATATTCAGGAAAATAATTTATCTACAATATACACGAGAAGTATTCCTAGTGCAGCGATTTTGATAAGTGCTGTGCCTAGAAGTAGAAAAATTATTTTGCAAGTTCCAAGAGGTGAACTTGAAATTATAAATCCTCGAATATTAGCTATTGATGAAATTGATAAATTATTGAATAATAAGCAACATTTGGAAGCTTTTCTTATTATGAGAACAGATAGAATAAATTTGAATTTGATATACGATTTAAATCCTGAAAGATTTATTAATGATATTGATGATTTTATAAAAAATATTCATAATTGTGAATATTTGGATGTATTTTTGACTACTCTTCAAAACACTAATGTTAGTAAAGATTTATATCGCAACTGTTTTGAAAATAATGTAAATGAAGAAATGAGTAATAAAATAATAACAGTTGCCGATCATTTTATTGAATCAATGAAAAAAATTGATCTGGATTATTATTTACAATCTATTGTTACTGCCTACTTATGTAAAGGTACAGACGATGATTTGGAAAATGCGTTAAAAGAATTAACAGCAGCTAGAGAAAGGGAAAGAAATGGTACTAAATTGCGTACTTCAGTCGACAATACATTGGAACATTTAATTTTGCTTTCATCTGTGGAAAAATTGTACGACATTGCACTTGGAATGGATCAAATGGAATTAATTTTATGGGTAGCATCAAAATCTCAATTGGATCCTTTGGATTATATACCATTTTTACGAGAACTTGTATCCATGGAATCTAATTATCGAAACTATAAAATTAATTGTCATATAAAAAGATATGAAAAAGCATTTACTTTTCTTATCAAATGTGATAATGTTCTTGATGAACTAACAGAATTGATTACTAAAAATAATTTGTATAATGTTATTTTGAAATATGTACTTCCAAATAATCAATGGTACAAACAAATGATGCATTTATATGCAACTTTCTTAAATAAGGAAGGATGTTTCAAGGAATCGGGATTAATATTTATGAAAATCAAAGATTATGAAACTGCATTGCAGTGTTTTGTTAAAGCATGTTGTATGCCTGAATCATTAATTTGTGTCCAATTCTTGGATTCTACGGATATTGTAGTAAAAGAGAGTATGAAAGAACTAGCAAAAAAACTCGTTGATGATAAACAATATCAAAATGCTAGTATTCTCTACGATACAATTTTACATAATTATGAGGAAGCTATAGCTGTATTAATAAAAGGGTCTTTGTGGTCTGATGCTTTATATTTAGCTTATAAAAATAAACGTCAAGACATTATTGAATCAGATATAAATCCAGCAATTTTAAATACTATTGAAATTTTATCCAGTAATTTGAAAATGTACCACAGTGAATTCCTCACTTTAAGAGATAGGTTGCAAGTAATCCGAACTACAAAAATCAGTGAAATAAAGTAAGTTTTATCTTGAAAAATTTCCAGTGTAACAATAAGCTTTTTTAGGCAAAATGAGAATATTATGCACCATGACGAATATTCCAATATGAATGATTATTCCAATATTAATTTCGATACAGATAGTGTTATATCAACGACTTATAGTAAAACGACAAGTCAACGAACAAAAAGTTCACATTTGTAAGTAAAATAATTATTATAAAATATTATTTAATCATATATATTATATTTCAGAACATCAGCTTCATCAAAAAGGAAAAAGCGAATTGAGAAAAAAGTTTTGCAAATTAGAGAAGGCAGTGCTTTTGAAAATATTGCAATAATTAGACGACTGCATACTATAATTACTGAAGTTGAAAATATGGCAAATACAGTAAAAGATACTTGTTTGCAATTTATGTTAAATTCTCAATATTTTGAGAATACAAATAAATTGCGTTTAGCTTATGAAGAAATGTTAAGTTTAATAGAATCATCAAGAGAGATTATTTGGCCTCAAGAAATGATTTTACCATCGCATCCAGTTACAATTGAATCTTTAGTTTATAGACTCAATTTACAACATTTAGGTAAAATTTAAATATACATTAAATTAACATTTATTAATGTTTTTGTTTTTAGAAATGCCATACAGATTTCCCCCAAAGGAAATGAAAAATAAGTGGAAAATTTATAGTTTGTAAAATAAAATACTTTTTTATATGAATGTTTTTAATAAATATCATAAATACATAATCTGTAATTTTTATTTTATAAATATAAATCAGTTGCTACATTAAAAATGTATACAATATTTAGAGTGCCTGCAAAATATATCTGTTGTGAAAGTTAATCAAATTACACATACTTTCACATTCCTTATTCAAATGTATAGTTTAAAAAATATTAATATAAGATACATTAATGTTTTTTCAAAATATCAATTATAAATTTAGCTACCTATAAATCACTGGTTGTCGTTAAAAAACAAATGAAATAATTATCAAAACTCATGAGTATAATGCATCACATTACAAACAGAGTAAAACTTATTAAAACAATGTTTCAATTTGATAAACTTTCATTTCAATAATTGTAAATTCACATTTAGATTAATAATAATAATATTTGACTTTTTTATTACCCTGTTTTTCAGTAAATCGCAGTTGTTCCCTTCCTTTTGCACGAGACATATACCAATTTTGAGATTGATACCAATTGTTTCCTCTCAATTTGTTTCTCAATTTAGATCGATCAAAAATCCAATCACTTAATTTTTCCTTGTTTCTCATTTGCGATCGTCCGTCGTTCATTTTAATATACCAATTACTATTTTTGGTTGCCAATTTTTCTTCTTTTATATTTTTATTCTTTTTACTATTCCTGTTTGAATATTTGAAAAGACGGTTACATGATCGCCGTAATTTCGTTTCTAGTTTATTGATCTCTTTTTCAATTTTTTTGTAGTATTTTGATTTTTTAATTAGGTGTTTATTTTTTTTATTTATATTATCAGATTTTGATTTGTATATGTATTTATCATTTGGTATTTCATTATTTTTGTTATTGTCATTTTTGTTTTGTTTATTTCCATTGTTTTTAGATTTTGTAATTTCATCTGGAACCGAATTATCAAAATTAGTGTCTTTTGCATGTGAATTTTGATTATTTGATAATTCTAAAGGTATGTCACATGTTTTACTAAAGTTTTGACAAACATAATCAACTTCAGTGTCTAAAAAGTCATAAAATGCCGTGTCGGAATTTAAAAATTCGTCATTTAAAGTTTTATCAAAATTTTTCGAGTTGAAAAATTGAACCCAAAACATTGGGAGTAAAAGACTTATAACTGGTATAATAACAAACAAAATAAGTTTAGTATTGAAATCATAAGGAATAATTTCTATTTTTTCAAAATTGTCATTTGATACTTCATTTGTTTTTTCCACAAGAACTATTTGTTTATCACTATCTGCTTTGTCCATATGTTGTGAACATACAAAACAATCTTCTTGTGCAACTAGTTCTTCGTTTTCACTAATAATGCTTATACTGTCAGATTCGGAACTAGTATCACATAACGTGCAAATGTCATTCTCATTTAATTCTTCTATCCTTTCTTCATTGTCGTTATTTGGAGAATCATCAATGGACGGTTTATCAACAAAGATCCATGAATTCGTGTTTATATTTGGACTAGGTGAATTACTCTGGTCATCGTTGACTTCATTAAGCTCTGAATCCATTATTCTGTATTTTGCATATTATATTATTATGGTGTGTAATTGTATTATTAATTAATCTAAGTACTTACAATTTATACTACTTGCACTTACAAGTTGACTATTTCAAGGTAATGTTGCAAATATATATAAGCAATATTTTGGCGCGTATTCAAAATTTTTATACATCATATGATTCTTGATATATAAATAATTTACTAAATCATAATTGTATTAACCGTTGACAAATAATATAATAAGCTTATAGCGATTCATATATCTTATTTACATAGCTTTGGAATGATGCGATGACAGAAATTAAAACTGAATTTTAACTGTCCTTGACATAGGTAAATTCAGTTCTTTGTTTTTCTTCTTGTATTGATATTTCAAAATATTGATATTTAAAAATATTTAGAAAAACAACAATAATGTATTTATTTACATCGGTTTCATGTACTGCAAAAAATCTGCTTTTCTATTAAGTTCATCAAAGTAATTTGCGTTATTTGCTACTTATTTCACAGAACTCGATTGTTATTTCAGTAATATTGTAACAAATTGGTTATGTGTTATTTAGAGCGTGAGATTCCGTGACTTTTACGTCCTTGAAATCATCTGTTGTGCACCTGTATACAATTCGAGATAAACATTTATTATAAAATTTTATTATTGTATAATTTTTAGACAATACAGTGTACGCCAGAGTTGATGAAAATTGAACTAATTCGCTTTATTTACAACTACATACTGTATTTGTTATTTTTTTTTCATATTTTTCTTCAAATTCCCGCTAGTAATAAAAATAAGCTAACTTCGTTAATAACTACTAGCGGGAATTTCAAAATGTAAAAAATAAACTGATAGAAAATAGAACCTTTAAACAAGGCAGCATATATTTATTCCACTATTACATTACATTTTTTAAAACTTGTACTAAAATAACTTTGCAATTTTTAAATCTGATTTAGGAATGTAACCACTTACACCTTTTAGAGATCCTCTTCTACCATTCTTTATTCTTAGATCCATTGCTTCCTAATTGAGATACTTACACCTCTGTATATTTTCTTATTCATAATAATAATTTAAAACTATAACATTATATTATCATTTTATTTTGTTTGTGTATTGAACATTACATTATAAGATTATAAAAAATATAATATTTTTCCTATTTGAATAAATGTATTGTCAAACTAACTACATATTATAGTTACTTCTTAATATAAAGTCAAAAAAATCATTTCTAAGGGCAGTATGATCATACAAGTATTATTACAACTAACAATGTCCACAGATTAATATTTCTTGTATTTTGTAAAGAACTGTAAATATTTCAAGCAAATGTTGCTTATAGATCTTGTAATCTGAAGATATTGTACGTTTTGTAAACTTTAAAATAAATATGTGGACAAGTTAGCTATATAAAATTATACTAATATTAAATAATTAATAAATAATGGACAACGTAACTAGAGATCATAATATAATTATTTTAGAAGAGTTAGTATAAAAAATATATGGTTTTTAAATAATTTCTAATTTTCTATTATATTTCAGTTCTATTTATGAAAAGTCATTAATTTTTGTTCTTACGTATATCACATTTAGTTACATTGCTAAGTTAACATAATAATTATCTAGTCTTTTAATGGAAATCAAGTAATATTAATATCTAATCAGTCCCATTTTGTGCTTTGAACAAATTTTACAACTTTTTGCCATGGAAACATATCACTGTCTTCTGTTAAAGACTTTTCAGTTCGAAGAGAAGGACTTCGACGTTTTCCAGTTACACACATCATTCCATAAACCCGAATTCCTGGTACGGAAGCGTATGTTGGTTGATCGTGGCTCATTGGTCCTTCTGTATCATTAAAAAAATAGAAAGTGGCACTACATTTTGGTTTTCAAAACAAGAGACATGCGCAATGAAGTATTTTTATCATAGAAAGAGTGGCATAAAGAAAAGAGTAGTTAATAAAACTAAAAATGATCAGATATGTCTAAAATATCCAGATATTTATTGGTGTCATGTTAATAAAATTTACATGCTAGAAGAAATAAGGAATAGCATGAATTAAGTTAGTAAAGTTTTCTTCTATCCTTTAGATATATTGTGAGATTGCTAAAGAAATAATTCTAGTTTACATTTATTGTATTCGTGTTACCAACCAAAATAATTAATTGTGTAAAGCAAAGAATAAAATACTTACCTAAAATACTTGTTTCTGGACAATGACATATTACTAAATAATGCGATTTTCCAGTACGAATATTTTGAAGAGCTAAAAGAGACCAATCTCTAGGATTTCGACATAATCTCATATCTGCTGTTGGTTCACAAGTTTTTACTAAAGTTAATGCCCGCTGAAAAAAATAATTAGTTAAAATTAATTCTAAAATAATATTTATTTTGATAAATTGTAATTAGACACATAAGAGATATAAATATGTGAGCAAAAATTATATATTGTTAAGCAGAACTTATAACTAATTAATTAATATTATGTTGTATGTAATACCTACGAAGTTTATATATATGGGGTGTAGTGTCATTTTTTTTCAGTTCTCTTTCGGTCATTGTGCGAATCAGAACAAAATAGTTACAGAGGAGGTACTGTGCAATTATTTTTTTTTACCTATTCTCGTTTTGTTTAATGTTTAACATTAAAACAATTATATACAATGTATTCATTAATCTTCATTTTTATCAAAAAAAAGTTAGACTTTCTTGCCAGATAAATAAATAACTCTGTATATCAATTCTTTGTATCTCATTCGTACATGTTACAACCTGTGCGTCATACCTGTCATGTAGGTCATCTATAGTATAGGCGTAAGTACTACACCAATTTCTAATAGTATCACAGAAATGCAACTATTTCCTTGTTCTAAGGCATATAACGGTTGAGTATAATTCTTTAATCTAGAATCTAGATATTTCAGTTTCTAAGTATTTTTGGTATTGTTTGTTTTAGAATGTAGTAGTACAATTATTTTTTGTGTTCCGTTTATTTGATGTGCCCATATTCACAAATTGTGCTTACTTTCGGATTTTCACTTTGTAATTAGTCGAACTTTTGACCTAACATCTTCACTATAATTTCCGGGATTATTTTCACTTGAAACATACGCTAAGTATTCTGCAACCTTAAATAAATATTGATTTTTGGATCCGACCTTTTTGAAGAGTTTTTCTTTTTTTTTCTTTTTTTGTATATGCTACAGCTGTACTAATATTTATACAAAATTGTAAATACATATTAGGTCTCTCTCTTTATTATTAAATTGTATATTTACTATTTCATTAAGAAATACATCAAAGCAAATACTGCAATTGAAGTATTTGTTCAAACCTTAGGTAAACGTGTTACTAGTTCATTTAAATTAGCATCAATTGCAATTTCAAAGAAATCTGTTATTGCTACCGCAAAACCGAAAAAATCTGCAGCTATACAATCCACAAAACCACAAACAGAGTAGAATGAAAAGAAACACAGCGTAATCACCGCTAAAAAATCCAAAAAACTGAAGAAGCAAATTTCTTGCAACGTCGATATTTCTTTGTTTTGTGGATCTTTAGTTCTGGATCATTTTCTTGGTTGGTTGTTATTTTTGCTGGTTACGGATTCACATCACTTGACATTTGACAGTTGCTAGATGTATCTTTTGCACATATTTGTACGAAGTGTATTATGCAGCTGTTTATTTGCTGATTTAGATTAATTCTTATTTTTTAAAATAACCGCCATTCACTCGCTAGAAGCCACGTGTCCTAAATAATTACTTCATATCTTTATCATCTACCGTAAGCTACTTAATCCGATTTTCAGTTTTTATTAACTGAAAGGAAGTACGAGTTTTGAGGTCGAACTTCGATGTCAGGAAGCATTATACCGAGCAAATATTTAACGCACACTTAAAGCGTGTAAAGCATTTAAAATATTTACCTTTCAAATTAGGTATTAAATATTAGCAAACAAATGAATAAATTCCATAAAAACCACATTTATTTCAAATACTACTAGGATAATAAAGAATTTTTTTTTACCTATCATAGATTTGTCGACTGATTTTTATTTTATTAGACAAATAAATAATTATATACCTACCTCAGGAGTTGTTCCTGTAATGAGTTTAGTTGTATGTAGATCATCAGAATTTAAACTAGCAGAACAAGGATCACGATATCTAGATGGACAAGCACAGAGTGGTTGTGTCCAATTCAGTCTTACGTACACAGCGTTGCATACCTTAAATAAAAAAAAATAATGCACTTACAACCAAATTCACCATTAGTCCATTAATAATGATCAACTGATTCAAGAATCAAGCTGATCCCTAGATCAACATTTGCTCTAATGGTGGTTTCTACCATTTATTTTTTATAATTTCATAACATTTTAAAAGTACATAACTAAAGTTTACTGTGACTCAAGGTCACGCCCGTTGTGTTCTTCAAGCTCATTTGTCAAACTTAATGGTGGGATTTTTCACTTGCCAATCAAATATTCGCGGTCTTTTAAAGTCTCCAATCAAAATATTGATGCAATTCATATAATTGACGTCACGTTATAATAAAAATCCCCGTATTTCGGAAGTACATATTTTAATTATTTTCAAACTAATTTCTCTAAATTGAACTAGTATCCCCCATTAATGGAATACAACGGATCAGTTGATCATTGATTTTTTTTAATGGTGAATTGAATTGATTCATGGATCAGAGTTCATAAATAGATCAAGCCTTGATTAAAAAATGGTGAATTCGATTTTTACATAAATATTAACAGGGCAAACTAATTTTGTATCTAGCTATTAAATAAATTAATGACAACAACAAACAGCATCACACGTCGTAACAATTGTAGTTGTGAAAGGATGTTTTCGACAATTTTAAGAGAGTGGAAGCATCAATTTGTGTTCTAGAGCATGTAGGTCCTAATTTAAAATTTGAGGTACGTATTCGTAAGCGTGACAGTATAAAAGTGTTGACAAAATTTAACTTCAATTAAGAAAGACAAAAATATTACTATGAAAATGATAGGGTATGTAGATATAAAACTGTGTCATTCTGTCATTCGTTTATAGTTTGAAGCAGATTTTCACACAGGATTTTTTTATTTCTTCAAAATAGTAAAATAACTGTAATAGAAATATTTTTATGATGCTATAATAAGAAAAGAAAGAAATATTTTACCTGCTGTATGGCACATTCTGGTAATAAATATATATGTTGGTTATGAGGATAATAATGGTACTTAGTTGGTTTCACTAAAACTGCTCCTGCTCCTGGCGGTAAAGGCAATAAATTCTGGAACAAAAAATTTAAAAAAATAATGTATGGTAAAAATTTTAGGGCTTCACATAAAGATATAAATATTTACAACAAAGTTTAAACTCTAAAGAAATAAAATAAAGAAATAATAATTTATATTTATACATATTATAAATTTAAAAAAATATTTATTAAGTTACATTACAATGTAACCATGATTTATTACAGTGTTATGATCAGGCATTAACCATTTAACAAATGTAAACACGGATATCTATCAAACCTATATTATACACATTAGAACTTATTAGTAATTATATGACCGATCATAACTATAAGACAGAAAGGATGTTAATAGATTAGATAGTTAAATCAGAAATATCCTGCTACTAAGCAAATATCAATTTATGTACAATCAAATGATCTTTAAACCTACTTACAACTAATTTAAGTACTATAACTACTTAATAAATAAGATTTATTACATTTCTTATAAAAGTTAAAGTTAAAAGACAACAATTGTCAAAGAATTTTGTAATGTTTTGTTCGAAGAAATGTGTGACAAATTTGACATACTTGAAGCAGTGAAACTGGCCGTAAAAAAGTCGTAAAATACGAATCAATCTTTTCTCGTTTTCTCGTCAGGAGATTTCAACGCTAGATTAAGACGCACACATGACAGGAGAAAAATTAATCTAATAAAATTGTTTTATAGCAAATTAAAATTAATATCTTTTAGATACATCTTCATTTAGAAAAATTCACACATTAGAAATTCTTACTTATACTATATTTTAGGTTAAATTTTACAATTTAATTAGATTCTGAATAAATTCTTGAGGTATTTAATTTCATACTAGTTTAACTGCTGATCATAATTCCTTTTAAATTTTAATTGGAGTTTCTAAAACAGTGTTTTTATGACATTCAATAAATTTTTATTGGGTGATATAACTGTAGAAAAAACTGACCACAGAAACACATTTTGTGCCAATTAAATATTGCGGCTTTGCGTTTTCCTGATGACTTTTTCACATCTTATTCAAAACAATCTGATTTGACACAAAATAACTACATTTATATTATTTAAACTTCTTGCAGGTAGTAAACATTACGGTGACTGCTTTTTATGGAGGGTGATTTTGCTCTAATTAGGGTAAGAATTAGAGTATTTGACAGTGAGTGAGCACCCTTCTCTCAGGTAGTAAACATTACGGTGATTTATTTTTACAGAGGGTGATTTTGCTCTAATTCCATTAGGGTGAGAATTAGAGCACTTTACAGTGAGTGAACACCCTTCTCTCAGGTAGTAAACATTACGGTGATTTATTTTTACAGAGGGTGATTTTGCTCTAATAACATTAGGGTAAGAATTAGAGCATTTTACAGTGAGTGAGCACCCTTCTCTCAGGTAGTAAACATTACGGTGACTAATTTTTACAGAGGGTGATTTTTACGTAATTAGGGCAAGAATTAGAGTACTTCACAGTGAATAACTACTCTTGACAGGTTGTAAACATTACGGTGACTGGTTTTTACAGTTGCTTATACATACAAATCAATAGTTTGACAGCTATAAAATAATCAAAATTCCTATTTGGTATTTTTGTTGAAGTCGTCAGCTTGAAGACAAGCGTTACATCTATTAATGACAAAGCGAGTGGTTGACCGACATTATTCCTCTGCAATTTCTTCACACGCTTGTACTATCAGTATGTATACAAATACAATAACGGCATATTGACTATTACAATACCGATAAGGTATGATTGTTCGATTAACGAATCAAACAAATTGCCATATTTTGAACGTTGGACGGAATATAACTTATGTATTTCATGGTTCTACTAAGATAAAAAAACAAAACTTCAGGTACTTTTGTAAACATTTATTATTGAAAATACCGTAATTGATTTAAATTTAAGAAACATATTGCTGTGAGCTTTTAAGATTGCTGTCAATATAGGTACAATAAAGTATCTCCAAACAAAATCATATAATTTTTGTCATACTTAAGTTTTCGTTTTATGACTGCACAAAATACCGTTGCATAGTTCCTAAAGTTTTGTCTACACAGAAATGGCAGTATGTTTACACGAAGGAAACATTTTTGAATAAATTAATTATACTAGTATTAAAATGAAGAAAGGTAGTATTCAGATTTTTTTTCTAGAAAATACTTGTAATTTATACAACCTTTCTTGTAGAAGAGAGTTTATGATGACGGCTGCAGAAAAGCTCATTCAATGGTTGAACGAATGAACAATGGGGTATTCTACTAAGGTGGAATTTGAAATAAAAACAGTTGAAGGTAAGAATATACATTATTTCCTCAGAAAAAACGATCATAAGAAACAAAACATGGATGTCAATCTTACTTGAGAAATATATTTTGACATATTTTAAAGAAATATAGGTAGCATTCAAATTAATTTTAAAAACATCTGAATTTCTTTCAGAAAAAAATACTTAAAAAGTACAAATACCAAGTATGACAATTGTCATATTAAAGAAACATAACTTGCAAGTCACAAAGTGAGACCGTCTTAATTTTTATTACTACTAAAGCGAAACATTCGACCTGCTAAAATATTTGAAATTGAAGACAGTCGATACGGTTGTGTGATCAAAGAAAACCAAATGTTTATTCGACATTTGCATAATTATTTAATTAAATAAATAATAAATGTGTTTGTTGACTGTTGTTGTATAGATTGTAGATTTACTAGAAATGCAAGTAAAAGTTAAATATGTACTTTATCCATGTAGGAATGTTGTGCAAAAAAGATGACATAAACAATCACAATCATTCCTTGTCTATTTTCAAAACAGGTCATGACAAATTGAAGACCGTCGATACGGTTGTGTGATCAAAAAAAACCAAATGTTTATTCGACATTTGCATAAGTATTCAATTAAATAAATAATAAGTGTGTGTGTTGACTGTTGTCGTTGTACAAATTGTAGATTTACTAGAAATATGCAAGTAAAAGTTAAGTATGTACTTTATCCATGTAGGAATATTGTGCAAAAAAGATGACATAAACAATCACAATCATTCCTTGACTATTTTCAAAACAGGTCATGACAAATTGAAGACAGTCGATACGGTTGTGTGATCAAAGAAAACCAAATGTTTATTCGACATTTGTATAAGTATTCAATTAAATAAATAATAAGCGTGTGTGTTGACTGTTGTTGTATAGATTGTAGATTTACTAGAAATGCAAGTAAAAGTTAAGTATGTACTTTATCCATGTAGGAATGTTGTGCAAAAAAGATGACATAAACAATCACAATAATTCCTTGACTATTTTCAAAACAGGTCATGACAAATTGAAGACAGTCGATACGGTTGTGTGATCAAAGAAAGCCAAATGTTTATTCGACATTTGCATAAGTATTTAATTAAATAAATAATGTGTGTTGACTATTGTCGTTGTATGGATTGTAGATTTACTAGAAATATGCAAGTAAAAGTTAAGTATGTACTTTAACCATGTAGGAATGTTGTGCAAAAAAGATGACATAAACAATCACAATCATTCCTTGACTATTTTCAAAACAGGTCATGACAAATTGAAGACAGTCGATACGGTTGTGTGATCAAAGAAAACCAAATGTTTATTCGACATTTGCATAAGTATTTAATTAAATAAATAATAAGCGTGTGTGTTGTGTCGTTGTGTAAATTGTAGATTTACTGGAAATATGCAAGTAAAAATTAAGTATGTACTTTATCCATGTAGGAATGTTGTGCAAAAAAGATGACATAAACAATCACAATCATTCCTTGACTAGTTTCAAAACAGGTCATGACAAATCTTGCCAAGTGTGGACGTAGTTTAACTCCACATTATAACACCTTCACCGGTCGACAGGCATAACATCGAAGCACCATTACATTAAACATCGCTGCTTCGAATGCTGAAGATACTTAACATGCCATAGGAATGTCCCATATGGTTTATAAATAACATCATTATATCGAAAACCGTGACATTATCCTCATCCATAACCAACAACTGTAATGTAACGCCAAACAGAAGCGTCATCGAAATATTCCTTATTGGAGATGTCCTAATTTTATATACATATTTTACCTCGGAAATATTTTTACATTTATGTTGTTTTTCCTTAGTTTCTCTCTCGTAACTGTGTCTGTATATCCTACATTTATCTATAACTATTTCTTTTTTGTTTTGTTGTGTCTATAAATCTGTTTCCTCTATTTTTCTTGTAATGTCTCGTTTCTCCTCTTCATGTTTCAAATACGGGTAGGCGTTTCACCAATGACTTAACTTGTATTTTACTGATAAGATGGTAGTCTACAGCTTCTGCAAAGTTAGGCCTTATGCAGAAGCAAACTAAGCATCTGCTTAGGACCCCCAATAAATAGGACCCGCGAGAATTTTCGTTTTGTAATGTATACAATTTTTTTGTTAGATTATTTTAACAAATAGATCATAACATTGTAATATAATTGCATCAAAATAACCATTAATAAATATCGCATTAAATAAAACCATTAATTTTCAAAATATATCTTTGAAAAATCAATTGGTTAATTCAAATTTCCTTTTTGTATTTCATTTCCATTGCTGTGAATAGAAGTTGATACTTTGCAAAAAATTAGAATATGAGATTAAAAAGATTTATTTTTATTTTGATATTGAACTGTTTTCTAATTACTTCATTACCTGTATTTGTTTTGTAAATATTTTCCTCTTCATGTTATTTTTAATTTACTCTATATATTATTTTGAAATAAATTATATATCTTCTAGTAACGTTTCTAAATGTATTCAAATTATGTATTTAACATGTTTCATTATAGACATACTTGTTATTAAACCTCTTCTTACACTATCCTCTTCTACATTACAATGTCTTATACTTTTAAGTTTATTTTTGTAATACATATTTTCCTCTATTTTTACCTTATTATAAACCATAATTACACAATGTTATAAAAACAAAATACATGGTGATTACTTCAACATTTCAATTTAAAATTTCATAAGTAAAATCATTTCACCGATCATTACTTGAGAGAAGTATGTAAAGGAATAATACAATACATCTGTTTTCATAATTTCACACTTTAAAACAATTATTTATGCTTAAGATACAAACATAAGAAATAATGAAAATATCACTATTAAAGCCAACATGCATGAAGAAACTCACTGTTGTTAAGTGTGTGAAACTTGTAAAATGAAAATGAATTATGATCAGCAAGCAGTTTCTTTATTATTGAGCGATTACAATGAAATATATTTTCTACAACTCAGAAGTACTTTTTAATGACTCATAGTTATTTTATTTATAATCTTCCTATTCATCATCATAAAAATACTATGCCTATTTCTACTTCTACATGCTAAATGCTTCTGAATACGGACAAAGTAAACAAAATAATTCAAACTACAATTACATTGGTTGTAACAATAATTTTTGCTGAAATATATTTTGTACAATTCAAAAATACTTTTTTATGACTCAAAGTTATTTTATTAATAATATTCCTATTCATCATCATAAAAATACCATGTCCATTTCTACTGCTAAAATGCTTCTGCATGCAGACAAGGTAAACAAAATAATTCAAACTATAACTACATTAACTTTTGCAAAATTTATTGATACTGTCAATATAATTGTAGTGCAAATTATTTTTGTTAGCTTTTCCGAATATTAAAGTTATTCACTGTATATTGATAATTAACAACTTTAAAAAATAAATAATTATTATACAATTTCCAGCAATTATTCCATATTGTATGTTAATATGTCGATGTTCATAAAAATAACATTATTTTCATCACAATAAAAGCTGCTGAGAAAATAATAATAATTACTTCAAGAAATATAAGACCGCTGTAGTCTAGAATAAAACAATTGTCTGTCGACGGAAAAAACAAATGTATAACGTTAATTTCTTCTCTACTTTCACACGTCACTTAAATTCAAATATTTTACTTTTCTCACGAAGAAGAAATGACTGAAGACCTACATTTATATATCATCTTCAACCAAGGAAATTGTTTTTGCTATTCTCATTTTTGACCATGTTTAAAGTGAAATATACAATTCTTTTCTCTTCACGTTTCATATTTCTTTCTATTTAATTAAAAACAGCAGTTTTTTATATTTTCTATTGTGAAAATACTAGCTAGAAAAACTGTACAATGAGAATAATTTCGAAGAAATGTATTCAAACTATTGACATTGAGAAGAAAACAAATACTAATCAATAGTACAATAGTTTTTCAATAACAACAGACCACTAGTTAGACATATGGTACAACATATAGAACAATAAATAATTTTTACTATTATTGTTTTATTGCAATTTCTCTATACCATTTGTGAATCGGCTAATTGTGCCCTCAATTTTTGCAAATACGACTTTTGAAATTGGATCAAGACATGTTAAATAGAGATCTTAATCTTGAGAATAATGCAGTAAACTATTTTTTAATATAATATTTATATTATAATGAAGACATTTTATGATTTAATACTTAAGATACTATCTCGTACTTACGTGTTATAACAATTACTTACAGGTAAAGGTAATTAATTTTGCTTAATAAGCTACAATATTAGCATACCTTTACCTAGATTAACACAATGCATAACAGAATCAACAATGTATCTATTACGTTTATGAATAACTTTACTATATCTAGACAACTAGACGTATAATTATTTTTTATTAGAAATTTAATTTTAAATGAGAATCACTAGACCTGAGCATGAATTTTCAATAATCAAAGTTTAAAATTGACCTAAATAGTACTGTTTGAAAAAAGAACTGTTTTGCCTACAAACTTTGTTAAATTTAATTTTAACAATGTATCTGCTGCATCATCATTTTTAATTACAATGGATTTCCTTACCAAATGATTGATTCTTATTTTTAGCTGCTATCAATAGTTTACTTTCATTTAAAATATACTTCTAGCAACAATATTACATTAAGAAATGAAAGCTAAATGATAATTTCATTTATTTCTATATATATTATATATAGATATTTATATATTTATATATACGTATATATATATATATATATATATATATATATATATATATATATATATGTATATATATACCATGAAAAGTTCTAAAAACATTATAAAAATATTTTTCTCAAATATTTTAAAAGCTTTGGCCCGTATTCCAAACTCACTTTTGTAATAAAATCGCTTTAGGAATCCTGTTTTTACATTATAATCTTAATGGCCAAACGTCACTTAGCAACAGTACTCATATAAAAGTGAGCTCATCAGAATATGGTTCTTTTTTGTTTCTGAATTATTTAAGTCATGTAAAAAACATAAATTTGATTCGTGTTTAAAATTATGAGCAAGGAAATTATATTTTCATCTTTTAACATTATACATTTTTCATAAATTTGTGAAACATTTAATTTCGACAATAAACATGAAAAATATGAATCAAATAATTTCTAATAAACTGAAATAGAATTTTTTTAGGGGGCCCCTGTCTATGGGGGCCCTAAGCAATTGCTGTATACATCACAGAATGATCCATACCAATTCGATACATCTATCCAACCGTTCTTCTATTAGATGCCATATGGCTATTTATAACTACCTGAAGGAATGTTTAACCTGAATTGCATACTCAAGACCGTGTTCTAAATTTAGGTTATGTGAAAATGTAAACCTGGTCAAGCCATGAGGGTGTTTTTCTTTATTTTCTTTGTCAACATTTTTGTTTATTCCCATAATATAGTTTTGTCGTCTATTCGCGCATTGAAATCTCCCGTTATAATAATCATTTTTCTATATGTTTCGTAAAATAGTAAGATTTGTAATGAATGTATTTATTACATTTTCTGTGAATTAGCATACCTTTGCGAACAAGTGCTTATTTTATTTACTTCCTTGTATATCAACACATAATTTCGTATCTGTGCATAGATTACTAAACACTACATTTATTTGTCTTTATTAATGTTAGATAAATGTTGAAAGCGAAATTAATAACCTAGGTGTAACTAATTACAGGAAGATTATTTTTAATATCTTGTGTTTCTTAAATATACTATACTAGGTAATTCATATTCCTAGTATTCTCCAAAGAAGTATAAATTTGTGGATGACTGTTAGTGCATCGCTTTCATATTTCGAATTATGAGATAACTTAGCAATATACTGTAAGGGGTTAACAAGTTTTCATTTGAAGTTATGTGCGTTAGTAAGCTTGCAAACTAGTAGTAGTGTGTGAGCAAACTCTACTTCAAGGCAATGAACTTACGTCCATAGGCATTAGATAAAGGGAAGTCATGGATATAATCACAAGTACCCTATTTACAAGATCCCAGTCTAAACGAACATTGAGTCAAATGAAACCATTTCTCGCTGATCATGGAAATACAGAAACCTTTCATTATTCCTCAAAAAAAAAACAGAAGCTTCGTACTTAGGAAGAACATAGGCCAACAAAAACATGAGTTATGAGTTGAAGCGAGAACAAATTGAAGTGCATTCCAAAACAAATAAACAGAGTACCTAATGACTAGGACCTAGAAAAAGTACTAGAACAAGAATGTTGCACAAGATATGAATCAGGAGTAAGAAGTATCTGAAAAATATTCTTACTTTAATAAATAGATCACAAATTTAGATACACAACTGTTTAATAATAAATTATTGTTAACCCTTTACAGCATAAATTTTTATATTTATCTGATGGGCGTTCACAATAAGTTCTTATTAACAGGAAATTAATAAAAATATATATTTACATTAACAGTTATTATTTTTATGAAAATAGCAGGATTGTATAGTATTTGAAATATATGTATTTGAAATAAGTATTTGAAATACATTAAGTATTTTGATATTTTTCTTTAAGTATTTTGTGCCTTTATTTTAAATACATCTCCAAAGTTTTTTATATTGTAATACATTAAAATACTTCTATTAATACAAAATACTAATTTTCAATATTTGAAATATATTTTCTATTTGAAATACAAATCGTCTTCTTTCTTTTTTTAGGATACAACGACATTGCCATTGGATATTTA
Source organism: Stenolophus ochropezus (assembly GCA_035578165.1). Lineage (NCBI taxonomy): Eukaryota > Metazoa > Arthropoda > Insecta > Coleoptera > Carabidae > Stenolophus > Stenolophus ochropezus. The sequence goes on from JAQOWZ010000014.1 coordinate 2,338,459, forward strand.
AAATACTCCGTAGAAATGTTTATTTTAATTATTTTTTTATTAATTTTATATGTAGAAAAGTGTTTGAAATACGTAACAGTAGGTAATTAAAATACTTAAAGTATTTGAACTACTTATAAGTATTTGACATACTTAAAAGTATTTGAAATACAATATTAAGTATTTTAGTATTTGAAATATATAGAACATTAATTAAGTTACATTCTGATTCAGTTTCCCAAGTAAAAAAATGGGTAAATGCCATATATGGCACAGTATGTGGTAAAAGGTTAATGTTTAATAAAAATTTAAAGATTGCAGTTTGCCAAAAAGGAGGTTACTTCAAATTTCAGGAATGTTGTTTAAAATTTACTATTCTGCAAAATACTTGCTTAGTTATTTTAATAACTTGTCCAATTTACTGCCGTGCAAAACCACGTTCTCATGGTCTGGTTGTAAATAACCGAACTGAATTGTTCTTACATGTTTTGTGATAACCTCAACTGGTACAAACTTGTTTGTTTGTCAAGTTGAAGTTTGATTCAAAAAGAGCGATCACCTTAGGTTTCAAGTAAAATTTTGTCAAAAATTGTCAGCAATTGTCAAAAACCACGAAATTGGATTCGCTCATTCCCACGGCTATTGACTTGTCGTTACAAGTTGATAACTTAACGAGCCGTGGGAAGGGTGCTTAACGTAGTTTAATCACTCAAATTAATCTTAAAATGAAAGAATACTAAAAAATTCGAATTTATAAACAAACAATGAACAAAAGAACACATATAGTGTATTATTATCAGACATTACCCATACATAAGTACAAAATGTTTTCTAGTCTAGATAATATCATTATAGTTCTTTAGATTTATGAACAATGTGTCATGTACATTTTGACTTTTGTAGTTTTTTAATTACTTTTTAAGAGAGATCGCGTTAATCTTATTTAACTAAGCGGATAATTACATCTAAGAAACTAACACTAAATTTAATTACTATTATTTGTTGAAATAACATGTCACTGGTAAAGAAATGTAAAAACCTATTTTTTACCATTTACTGTTCACTAGAAATAAAATTTTGAGATTCGTGACACTAATGATTTTGTTATACTTTATACCGTTATGCTAAGCAATATGTAATTAAATATATATTTAAATGTCTACGGTTAACAGTGGTCAGTTTTGTTTACAAGTTGTCAGTATTATAATTTACATTTCTAGTGATGAGTTATATATTCTAAACGTAAGCTATGACTCATTCTTTCAACGTAAAGAATATTGTATGTGACTGCATTTTTTATCTACCAATTTCCTGACCTACCATAAGACGTGACGTTAGAAAAAAGTCTACGTCATGTTAGACGTGCATTTCAAACGTAATATTTTACTATTCGTATTTAAATAATGTTCCAACAAATTTTAAATGCGGTGTTAACAAAATTATACTATTTAATCAGATAAGTAATAACATAAAAAATATACTGTAAAAAGTGATAATAGAAATCTAGTCGTACATTTTTTTTTGCTTAGATAATATCAATGTCAATTATCAAATATATTTCTTATAATATATGTTATTATTAAATAAATATTATAAAAATAAAATTGAAACACTACTTAGAAAAGGTAAAACTGTTCATAAATAGATCAGTATTTAAGCACTTTTTTAGTAATAAGCGCAACTAAAAATATATTAGCTATTTTATAAATAACTAGAGTTAGTTAAATGTTTACTAAATGTTAAAATTTTAATATCCATTATACCAATAACTAAAGTACATGTATCATGCAAATTTTACTTTCATATTATTGATTCAGATTACAAGCCTACGATCTCAATACTTAAAATTAATTAAAATTACTATAATTAGTATCAAATTCTATAAAGAGCTCAAATATTGCAAGTACTTGAGTTGCTAATTTTACTTGCATATTCTAAGCTACCAAGCTATATTCTCAAAAGTTAGTGCACTTTCAAAAACAGACAAAAGTTAGAAGTTTAATTAGGAATGAGGATACACTAATAATGTGCACCAGTAAAATTAAATTGTTACAGTATATGTTTAGTGGATAGTACTTTATTTATAACTTCGATACTTCAATGCCACTTCTGTTTCTGAGAAAAGTGGTGGGAGTATAATTAGCAAACTTGATTAACAAAGGCGATGTTCACTGTCGCTCTCAATATTTTGATTTTTTAAATCAAAAATAAATTTGAAAATTTATAACATAAAATTTTATAGAGTAAAATATAAATTTCTTCCTCTTTGGTGTTTTTTTTTTGAATTATGGAAATCCGTATTTAATTTAGATTTTCATCTAACAAATATGCGTAATGGTATATTCCTACTTTAAAATTGAAATACCTTAACGGAACATATGATTTTCTTAGATATTATGCATTGCAAGTAATTCTGTAAGATAATTTGCAATACTTTACGTGTTGCGTGCAACCACCACAAATAGCTAGTCTTTGGATACCATCAATGAGTTTATATAAAATTAGAATGGGGTAAAATAACAAAGAGAAAATGAAGTTCTAAAAAATAAACATTAACCCAAGAGCATAATATGTCTTACGTGTTGTTTGTGTAAGGTGACATACATTTATAAGAAATAATATTAAAAACATAAAACTTAAGTGTAACGGTAATTTTATAAAATAAGTACAGAGCAAACACAAACGGCAATGACCATCCAACTATCTTTATTCGACCTTCAATACAACCAAGATTTTTTAATAAAGCGTCGTAAATGCACACAAAATGCGTTTAGCTAAACAGCTTAGTACCATTATAGAAATTGGTCTTTTTGTTCATCTTTGAGAAGAATGAATGCCAATGACCAAGAAAGTATTTGCTTCTGACCTTGAGAGTAATAATAGCATGCAACAAATATTCACTTTTTCTGTAATTATTTTACCTTAAGATACGTGTATTATAATACCACTATTACCAGATTTTGATATCACAAAATATATCTTTGTATAAAATTAAATTAAAATAAAACTTACCATATTCACAGAAGTAGTAGCAACGGTCGAAATTTTGGAAAATTCTTTATTACTAGAATTTTTAGTTGATGTAGACGGTAAATACGTTTCTGTCACAGTTGGGCTCTTAGTTTTATTAATCGTTACAACCGTATATTGATTTGTTGTTGCTATTTCAACTTCATCATTACTTTGTTTGTTATAAACAATTGTAGTTGGAGAAATAGTTGCAATAGTAGATCCTAATTTCGGTTGCCGAAAAATTCCCAAATTGTTTAGCAATTCTTGTTTAGCTATCGGTACTGTTACAAAAATTAAGAAAAAAACCAAACGCATTTTGAATAACACTGGCACTATATCGCAAAACTCAAAAACAGAGTATCTCTTACGAAAACATACACTTGTACTTTGGTACCGAATTATTAGTTTGAAATGAACTGCAACTGTTCTCCTTCAAGAATGGTACTTCTGTGCGAAGTTTATGTTCTTGCACGGTCAAAGTACAACATTGATACCATCATAGAGCGATTAACCCACTTGCTAACCAATGGCAACGGTACTAACATTTGCTTGGCCAATCGTCTTCTTTTATACTAGACGCTAAAACAAAATTTACAACAAAAGTCACAAAAATCATAAATATATTCAAATATTTATATTATAATAAATTTTATATAATATTATAATACTTCAATAAACATTCAATTTATTGCATGTACTCCTCACCAATATTATAAATAACCGTAGCTAAAATAAGGGTGCCTCAAATGAAAATGAAACGATCATAAATATATTCAAATATTTATATTATAATAAATTATATAATATTATAATACTTCAATAAACATTCAATTTATTGCATATATTCCTCACCAATATTATAAATAACCGTAGCTAAAATAAGGGTGGCTCAAATGAAAATGAAACGAAATACCCGATTCTCAGAAACATAAACCACATAACACATTAAACAATTACTCTAATATATTATTGCTATAAATTATACTATAAAATCTCTATTACATATAGGAAGTTATAAAATTATATTTATTTAATAACATACTATATAATGGAATGTTGTTATAATTTATTTTAATACATTTAAATAATAATAATTTAAAACACTTACTTTATATCACACCTAATAAAATGTTAATAAAGTATTCACATATTTGTATCCATTACATTTTTTATATGTACGTTTGTATGCAGAAATGTATTTAATAAATGTGCTGAATTATTACGCATTGTATAATAATTTTTTTAATTTAAAATTTAATTAAATAAAAGCTATTCTTGTTAATAATTACTTACATAATTCTCACAATAATTTACTATTATAATTTAGATTAATTTATTGTACATATCTTGAATTTTTTTATAGTTTTGTACGTAAATAAAAAAAAACATGTACATTTTAATTTTAAATAAAATATTAACATTTGTTTTATTATACAATCTGTTATTGTATTTTTTTTATTTAATTCTTCCTTGAGTCTTCCAATTTGGAAATATAAGTATATAAATATACTATAAAACTATACAAATGCAATGAGAAAATGAAAATAGTTTTATGGTTTCTAAATATATGTATTTACGTGACACTATGTATCATATTGGAACATTTTATCTTGGCGTAACAAATAAAAAGATATAAATAAAATAAATTACTCACCATAGGAAAATATCAGAGGAAAAATGGAAGGAATATATTTGATTGTTTTTGTACTTATTTTCAATATATTTGTATGCAAGATAACATTTTATTGTAATACCTTCAAATGAAATTCTCAACGTTTTACTAAAATACATGTTTACAACTAAATGTATTTATTTTATATAAATAATTTACATAAATTTAAACAAAATACAAAACAAATCAATAATTTTAGTACAATGAGAGTTACATAATGTGAAAATGAACTTTATCAGAGAGAAACTACAGTATGACAAAAGAATATATGAACACTTTTTTTCCATATTTACAACTACAAAATTGAAATGGGGGAATCAATAATGCTATTTACAAGCAGAGTAAATTTCATTATTGTTGTTATACTTTGAAAGAAACTAAGACTGAAGATTCAAATGGTAACAAACACATTATTACGCAATAAACAGACTTCCGTTATCCCCTGATAGTTATTGATATCTTAATTTACCTGCAATAATAAAAGGTATAATACGACTTTCACATAATATTGACATCTATGTATGTATATTATCATGCAATGTGTAATATTTTGAGTAGTAACTATATTAAAGATTTTCAATTCATTATAAATATATTTAAACAGGTACATGGAGATAATATTCAATTTCACGTGGAACTGTCTGAACATACGAATTCCGATTAATATCGTACAAAAAAAAGAGTGTATTTTTCAATCGCGTCACGTTTACTACCTTTATATACAAGCATCTTGTATTTTATTTAATATGACATGTCACTTTCTATGTTTAAAAATTACATTGTATCATAAATAATTTATAGGTTTCTAAAAATTTAACGAAAAGTATATAGATAATACTATTTATAACATGAAATACTTAGTTTGAAAGTAACTGAACAATACACAATTCGTACCACTGAAATAATCAGAATATCACGATTCTACTGTATTACAAATTTATATCCATACATAAATACTAAACGATATAGTATCGTAACATTAAATTAAATATCTACGATTTTAGCACACGTACAAGTCTGTACAAACAACAAAATACTGCACTTTCCTTATATTTACGACATGTTCTCTCATTTGACCAGAACACATGATCAATTTAAGAATAATATAATACACATACCAAAGGCTATAACTTAAAAATAAATAATAAATAAATATCAAATAACACAGAATAAAAATATGGAAATGATATTGTGAATATTCGGAGCTAATATGAATAATTAAAAACTATAAAAACCGCGGGGTTCCACTATGATACGAGTTGGAATCTGAATGCCGGTGAACAGAATACGGAGGAGGCCCAGGTCCTGGTCCTGTCAAGTAGCGGTGGTAACCGCCATGTGGCACATGTTGCAGGTGAAGTGACGGTTGTGGCAGTACAGGCTGACTACTCAACACGTGGTGCCCGTGGCCGTGGTGCACCTGGTGCCCGTGGCCTCTGGCGCCATCTCCCAAATCCAGCTCCATCTCCTGTTCGTGCAGCTGCAGCTGCCCGATGCTAGCTGTCGCCATCGCCACGTCCGGCATGATATCCGACAGGTGGCCGTCGCTGCACGAACTGCTCTCCGGCTCTACGTTGAACCGGAATGCGTCTCCTTCCGGGATAATCGCGGGTAGTTCATATCGCTGCGAATGTGAATGCGAATGCGAATGTGTGAATAACGATACACCACTACCACCGCTACTAGTGCCTTGGCCCGGCCCACTAGATCTTCCGCTCTGGCTGTTGGCTTGGCCTCCGCGTGGAAACGTGAAGTTGCGTCCGTAACACATGGGCAATCCCGGCGTTGAAGATGCTTTGCTCGGGGATGGATGCACCACGGTATCGTCTTCGTTAGACACACTTTCTTCACCTACGTCAGCTACAGGTTCTTCGAGACAATAACACGCACTGTTTTCAAGCATATCGGCTACCGGATCAGGTAAATTAAATTCACGCACCACACGTAACCGAATTTGGCGGTTGATTTCGTGACGCGATGAGAGTGGCAATGCAATAGCTCGTTGGCATGCGGGTGATTGCCGTAGCTTTTGTTCGCGTTTCAGCATCGCTGACATAGTAGCTGCATCGGGAACAGGTAACACGGCAGCTAGGACATCAACCCCTGCAGGTCCGTGGGCCCGTGGCTTGTCTTCTACCATGTACAGCGTGTCGGGGATGTCCTGCATGTAACGCGCACGGCGTAATCGTAGCATTTCGACTTCTTGAACTAGTTGGTCCTCAAGTAGCACCTTAACCTCTTCGTAATAAGGCATAAATAGTCTAGGACGTACAAACAACCCATTGTTTTTGCCACCACGAATCCAAGCATTCACGCGAAGGTTTTCTCTTTCATCTCCGATCATATGGCTGGGAGGCGTACTAACTAATCCACGGCGGATTGCTTGATTTAGAACATCGTTGTTTGGTGGTAATACGTGGTCCATGCGCACTAATGGCAACAAATCTGATAAGATTTCCCTGAGTTCCACGTCGCTAAGATCACGCTTTTTTACTCCTTTGCGTGAAACTGAATGCGCTGTGTGGTTTAACAGGTTCGGTTCTATATAACAATATACATACACGAAACAAATTACTACACATGATTTCAATGCAACAATGTTAATTGAATGTAAGGTATTAATGGAATTAACTACGAAATTGAAACACAAATAAATGCTGGTTGTAAGCTGTTTGTAAGAATGGGAATATTATGGAGTATTTGTGCCTGATTTGAAATATAATAGTGAAAATTTAAAATAATGCGATCTGATCGCGTGACGTCACGAACGCATCTCGAAATTGCAATCCTTAATAGTTACAACAATGATCATTAGAGAATGTCAATAAGAATTACTGTCAGTTATAAATTTTAATTTGCTGCTATCAAAGTAGAAAGTTATATTGAAAGTGCGAAAATATTTGATGTCAATTATTATGGATATGAAGAAAGTATTATTTGCATCTAATAATTTATTAGTTGCATACTAAATTTTTATTGCAATATAATATCATTTAAATAAATAATAACGTCTTTATTAATGTCCATTTTATTACTTGTATCACAGAACAGAAAAATATTTTAACCAAACTATGACCACGTTTTCACGATTGGATCGCTATTTTTTTTTGTTAGGGGTAGAGGTAAGTTATCGTGCATCAATCAGATTATGTATTTGGTGATAAAAAAAAATGGGTGAAAAATTTGCTAGGGGTGAAATAGTTAGAAGGTTGTCATCTGGAGAAAATAGCAAATGAATAATTAGTTAAGCGTACACATATAGATGGGAAATGTTTTTTTATACATAAAAATTACTAACCTCTATCTTCCATTCGTCGGACAAGTTCGTGCTCACCCCATTTCAATACAGCTGTAAGAATTTCCAATTCACTAGCCTAGAATGATAATAATATGTAATATACAGAACATATGCTTATTATATGACATACTTGTAAGAAATTGCTCTGTAACACTTCTATGAGATGCGGCTTATCAAGCTGATGTAAAACGGGTGATTGACTAACAGGCTGAAATTCTTCTCGGAGGAAGTGCAGAGCTTGGCGATGCACCCATGCCGAGCCATGAGGTTGACATGCCCAGTGCAACACCGTAGCTAGTGAATCTAGTGTTAGCCACTCAAGAATGAGGTCTTCACAGCCTTGTGCCAGGATGTCCAGCTCGAGAAACCGGCCGATCTGGTAGAGCTCCATGGCTTCCTCCAGCGGACTAGGACGTACCCGCCCAGTATGCGTCAGCTGCTGCACTTCACCTAAACTCCCAAGACTGGTGCCACAACCTGTACCGCGCAAAATCAGCGACAAATCCACGGTGTCCAGGTACACAGCGTGAAGCAACACCCGTGCGTATCGTTTTGGGATGACACACTCATCCAAAACGATCCGCGTAGGGATATGCAGTGCTCGTTCCGTGTGCTCTTCGCCTGCTTGCAATACATAAATACATAATGTTGATTGGTATCTGTGCATTACAGCGAAGTAACTTACCCGTTCGCGTTCGCCTCTGTATGAGATTTCTGAAGAAGGGAGATCTTGCGCTGAGGATGGCTTTATGACAAGGTAATTCTACTTTAGGCCTAAATCCATACTCGGAACTACTGGAATCGGGACGGTGGCAATCACCACCATCGGAAGTGAACACAAGTGCGGCATCAGCATAATCACCAGTCTCAAGCAAATATCTTAAATCAGTTTCTAATGGGTTAGGAGTACCGAATTCTTCACGCAATCGACAGAGTAAATTCAGATCTATGTTAGTGTCATGCGTGCAAATATCACCCGTGTACAGGTACCGTAGCAGCGCTGAAAACATTTGCACATCAACAGCAGAAGTACGCAGTTCCAAACATATCCGTGCACCGTATCCAGGACACCCTGCTAACAAATCGCGGAAATAAGGACAGCGAGCCGACAACAACGCTCGATGGATTGGAAAACATGCACCCCGATAAACAAGATCCGCGTCTGTACAGTATTTGAAATCATAAAGCGCTGATAGATCTTGTTTGAATGTTGCCGCTGGAGGCCTAGCAAGTTCCGCTTGTACCGACAAATCTTTCAAGGCGGCAAGTGCTTCGTACTCTTCCAACAGCGCTGCGACTTCCAGAGTGTTCCAATCCGAAACCAGCTCCCGAAGCATGCGACCGTGATCACACGCTTTGGATGAACGTCGTCTCCGAATGAACTTTTTGCGCAACGTGGCGAACCCAGTGGTCTTCTTCTTGCGGTCTCTTACTATCACTCCCATCTGTTCTACTGGTGGTCGACAACCAGATGGAGAAATGGATTCTACCATGCCCATGTTCATAGGAACATTGCCAGCATCGGGAGGAAGATTGGATGCGCTAACTCCCATCCTACCTACGTACTCTCTGGTTATGCACTGATCATTTCCAACAGACCACCAACTGTTCTGTATAGCACACGGAAACAGACACCCAAACAAATTCATTGCGTCCCTGGACGCACACCTGTAAACGTAATTAAATGTTACAAACAATAAACATCACAAACACTTTCAGTTTATATCAACATTGCAATACAATGCTACTATATTCCAAGTCATTTTTCATGGTTCAAAACATATCATACTTTAACTTCTAAAACTTATAATCAAAAATTCCATTCTCGTATATGTGTATAGCATTCAGTTTGAAATGTACCTGGGTTGAATAGATCCATGACGAAACTTTGTTATATATTTAAATAATAACCCATCACAAATAATGTATAAGCAGCCATGTTTACATATTTTTTATCAAATTATACATCAAAGTCTTTTGACGCCACTGACAATAGACACACATTTGAATTAACCATATTTTTACAATACAAATTGTAACTGATATGATAAAAATTAAATATTAATTGCCGATTGACCGAAATGGCACAAAATACACAGAACAGTACACATACATCTCTTGTTTGCATTAACATTATCCGAACTAATTTTGTTACTGCACATCACGAAGCCAAAGAAAGATATGTGGAATGAATTATTTGATGGTTTCATTCAAGAAACATGTCAAATCTCAATAATACTTCACTAAACGATACCTAGATGGCAGCAGTATTCACAAATTTTATATTAAATACGATATATAATAATACAAAACTTAAATTGAATATTTAGAATTTCCTACTATAAAGTAAGAAAAGTATATGATAAAAAAAATATAATAATATAGTATTTAGTTAGGTACATCAACAAAATTTAAATAGCTCATATAAAAAATATAAAAAACAATTAATAGATTCAGTTTTTAGATACATTGTTTTACAATATTCAGTTTTTTGTACTTTATTATCAACGAAAATATATATTTTTTCATTGCCCTTAAATCAAACTATACAAATCTATACACTTTCTTAAATTTGAATTAACGCTACAAAGGCGTAATGCAAAAAATAATTTAATATTTAATATAAAGTCGTAACTTCATTTAAAAAATCTTTAATACTTAAAATTTATGATATTTAAACATATTGATTACAATACTAAATAGTATTACTTAATCGCGTATTAAAAAAATATTTACCGTTTTACTGTATAATAAAATAAAACAAAAATAAAATTTATTATGAATTGAATTGAATTATGGTACTTAATATATTTTTTTCGTTATTCATTCAAAAACATTTTTCAAAACAAATATTTCGTGTTGAGAAAGTAAAAAAAATATAATCTTTTAAAAGTTTGTATCATTTACTGTCCAATTTTTTATGTTTTTCCTTCCATTTATTATATTCGTAATATCTGGTTCAAACATTTCAAGTGTTTGTCTATTAATATGTGGGAATGTGTTCTCTTTCCCCATTTTTCTGATCTATTGATTTATCCCAGTGCTCCATTTTCTCTAATTTCGGATCCATTTGTTGTCTCACATTTTCCTGTAGTATTTTTTCTAGTTTTCAGTACTCTATTAAAGTCCTTTTTGGCAACAACTTCTTATTATCTTAATATTTAAAACCGCGGAAATAAAAACTTCGACCTTTTATCTCATACAGATACATTATTTCCGTTTTATGTATGTTTGTAATATCATTATTATAAAATTGTAAACTTAATAGTCTCTGAAGTTTTTTTAAAGAATGAATAATTAATGTAAATCAAGAAATTCCTCATTAAAATTATGCATACAGTATATATAATCCAAAAAGCTCGTAATTTTAACGGTACTACCCTATGTTTTTTTGAATCTGAATTAATGGAACTCTATCGTACATAATTCTAAAATTGATTTGCTAAAAGAATTTCCGTAATCAAATAATTTATTGGGGTTTACTACCGTTATATGATTAGAAATTTAAACTTACTTACTCTAAACTTAAATTGAATTATCTAAATTTTAATAACTCCATACAAATTAAGTTAATTTTGATTTTATATTTCTTAGAATATTGACTTAAATAAAATGTATCCATATACAAATATTTTTTTTTACATTATTTTTAACAATAAGCACTATAAACAATTACTTTAAGATGATGACGTCACGGTAAGGAAACCTACTTCACCTGGTGCCGAAAAAAAAAACACTGAAAATGTATATTCCTGTAAAAAAAATGTGTTCTCATTTCCAAAACATATACTGAATTTTCATGAAAATGAATACATTCATTGTAATAATTTAGGAAAACGGGATATTAGAAATAGGTAAAAAATAAGTTAGATGATCTTTTACACCAGAACAAATAAAGATAAGGAATTTAAATATACATTGCACACAAGATATTAAATGAAAGATAAATATGTAAAACAACCAACACAATGACGATAAATTATAAAGAAAAGGAAACAAGTATATTTTTAAATAAGAAAACGAATAAATCAAAATATTTAATTTTTTTGAGTATTATAAAAAGATACAAAAGATTTTCTAATAAAATATAAAATAAAGAACATATCGTAATGAAATGTATTGAATAGGCTCATCTATCAATTTATTTTATTTTATTTTTTGAAAATAGAACTTTATAGTATATAAATATTTACAAATAAGTGTGTAATTGCAAAAAAAAACATACATTAAATTTTGCACTGACGTATTAACTTGTTCTTGTTTATTGCGCATGTCGTTTATTTCTTCCTCTATCTTCACGCACATTCGTTTGCTATTTTTTTTAGAGTTAATACGTCATAGTACAACCAATGACAGTTAGAATCTCTTATTTATATGTATAATATATTTTTAACAAGCAATTTTTTATTTTAAAATCGATAAATTTGATTTTGTTAAAAGAGCCTATTAAATAATAATAAAACAATGATTATTTAATAGTGTAAAGTAATTTTGACTTTATTAAGAAATCTTTACATATACATATTAGAAATTAAACAAGTTTACTAAGATTTAAAGATTTTTTTTAAAAAATTCGAGTTAGGTATAACTGAATTGAAAAATGACATAGAAAAATAAACTTACTTATTTTACAATCCTAAAAAACTATAATGTTAATGATCATGAGCAAAATTTCAAACAAAAAGCAGTATTCTTACAGATAACAAAATCACATAAGTAAACAATAATAAATATCATTCAATTTTCCCGCGCGTATAATTCGACATAATCTCTAACTTTTTTCTTAAACTTTTCTGTTTGAGTCCTATACATTTCAGCTGCATCTATATTTAAGGGATCTTCAAAGTTTAATAAATCCTGTAAGAATATATTAATATTTATAATGAGAACATAATTTATGTAGAAAACATACTGTAAATAAAGAATTCAGACCCCAAATTACATCTTTAAGACGTCTTGTTGGTGACCAACCTAAACCATCCACACTATGTTGGCGAAGTAATGACAAACATACTTCGCCCGATTCACTTATATTTGGGTGCCACAACCGAGTAATGCATTTCACTTGAGGAGGCTTAAAATCATTTTAATAAATATATTTTACTTTATAAAAACAAAATACATGTTACTTACCACCATATTATATTCTTCTGTAACTTGAATTGTAAATTTGAAACAACCATCTTGCCAAAATCCTTCTATGGGTCTAACAGTTAATATGAAAGTGCTTAACTCATTTATATTATTATAGCACACAGTACAATTGCTTGGTAATAACTGAGACATTTCTTGAACTTCTCTAGTGAGTAATTTGTCTCGCACTGATATACGATTATTAGGTTTGGTATTCTCTTGCTGTCTTTTAAGTCTTTGTGATAAGGTAATCATGTTGCCTTAAAACATATTAAAATCACTTGCTAGTGAAGACAATAGTTGGTTTAAAATGTACTGTTCTTAACCTCAATTGTTTACTTACTACTTTCAAATTAGTTAGTAGGAACAACTTAACCTTCTAATTTGTTTTGAGAATTATGAATTATATGTTCCATATATAACTTTCTCGGGATGATCGTTATATATTTCTGAAAAATATGATATCCATTTTGACAAAAAATGTCAATTTTTTTTTCTTTTAATTTAAAATTATATAACAACGTGAAACTTATGTGAGCTATTTAATTCATAGTTACAATATTTCCCCTTCAATTGAAATTACATAAAACCCAAATATACGGTATTACAACAAAAGTGACATATTACAGACAATGTTGCCAACTTCTGGAAAAATATGTCTGCCGTAAGAATGCAAAGACTATTTATAATTATTTATATTTTACATGTATTTACTTTCAATTATTTTTCCTAATATACATTAAAACTATATATAATTTTAATTTTTTATTTTAAAATATTATATAATATTTTATTAATTGCGTGATACAATTCGTTTATAAGTAAATTGAATTACTGTTTTGTAAACAAAAATATTATTTAATAACAATTCACGGTCATATTTTACATTTTGAATCATAGATGGAAATAGCCTCCAGAAGTTCGCCAATGTATGAAGTGAATTGTTTCTTGTTTCGTAGCCATGTTTAATTTTTACGAAGTAAGAATTTGCTTGAAAATAGTGAAAAATCTATTGTAAACACAGCTCAAAACTGTATAGAAAATTACATATAAAGTTATATAATTCCAATTTAAATTACCAGAAAATATTAACACTTGTAAGTCCAGTTTGTACCTAAGATTTTAAAATTGCCGGTAAGTTTCTGTAACCTATCTCTTTGTATATTTGTAACCTTAAATATGAAGCCTAGCATAATTAACAGTTTAATCGTTGTACTACAATTATATTCAAGTTAATAATATTTTTAAATTATGCACAAATTTACTATTATTACATTTAATAATATAGTGGTTATATACTGTAATTCTAATTGGAACAATAATTTTTAAAATATACTTCACATGTTTGTTTATAAATATGTAATTGACAATTGGTTCAATGAATATTTCTATTATACAGATCGCCTTTGGGTGTAATTCATATTATAAAATGAATAACACTTCAGAAAAACAATGTAGTCCAGAAATACGAAATAGCACAGATAATCTGGAGACATTAGATGTCATATCAGGTAATAATAAATAAATAAAATATAGTTTTACTTATAAATAATTATAGTCCCCTCAACAGTTAATCCAACTGAAGATAATACTAGTTTATTTGAAAACTCTAATAAATATGAAACAGAACCCACAAGGTAATATATTTATTAATTCATAATATTTATTATAGTTATTCTATTTGTAGCACAATAATCATGAAAATAGATTGTACTTCTTCAGTACCGTCTGATAGAGATAATAGGTAAAGATAAAAATATAATATAAATGTTTTATTTCTTATATTAAATTTATTTTAGCACTACTATCACAAGTTCAGATTGTTCTACAAATGAAGATCTACCTACAGATTCTAAAAGGTTTATATTCAATTATTATTTCTACATACAATATAGAGTAAAATTTTCGGTATAAATTATTCAGTAATACATATTAACTAATACAAGATAGCCATAAGAAGAAAATAAAAATGGTTACAGAAATAGTCATTATTTTAAATTAAAAACGCTAGATACAATTGTTTAGTTTCAAATCTTTGTCGCAAGTATTTTTAAAATTTATTTTAAGTTATTTTCAAATCAAAGAATTCCACTTTATATACAGGGTTCTTCAAAGTTATTGTAAAAGAAAACAGTGACACTAAAAATGTTATGTTTGTGAAAATTTTCATATTTGTTTTTATTTTCAGAACATCAGATATAATTGATTTCGAATCTAAGAATTCTTCAGACGTTGTATTAGTAGAAGAATATGAAAAATCGTAAGCTTCATAAATAAATATATGTATATATTATACCCAGATGACAATAAATTAATATTTTTCAGAATTGAAGAGACAAAAAGTTTGAACACATCCATCAAAAAAATATTGGAGTAAGTATTTAATATTTTTGTTATTCCTTTACTATTTTTACTTTTTGCAGAATTTCTAGCGGCAGTGATGTGCATATTGTCGACAGTCCTGAGAAAAACATCGATTTGAAGTCTCCAAATGATTCTGTTCAACTTGTAACTTCCGATCCTGATACATCAATAGTTTTAAACAACAGTGATGTGCCGAAACCAGATCCTTTGAAAAAACTAGTGTCGGAAGATTCTACTAAATTTATTTCTCCAGTTTATTCCGATTCTAAAAATACTTCGGAACGAATTTGTTTTGAATCACAACCTGCGTACTCTACTCCAAATGAAGACAAACCGCCTTCGAAAGCCGAAGAGGGTGTTAGTAGCACCGAGTCAATCACTTCTCTTCCACCAGTTTACAAGAAAATCGGATTTTACGTGGAGTTTTCCGCTGCAATTCACATGACGAAAGATGTGTGGACTGGTGAAATGATCAATATGTGTTTCGATACGATTTCTTCAGAATCGCTTCAACTTCCTCCAAGATTATCAGATACTTCTGGGAATTTAGGAGATGTAAGTAAAAGTGTTTCTCCTGCTTCGACCTCAAGTGTCTTGCAATTACCTCTTAAACCAACTCGTTTTTCTATGGCCTCAATAAGTAGTTCTAGTTCCGGATTAAGTTCTGCTAGTACTTTAGCTAAAAAATTACATGATAACAAATTTTTACACCGTACTAAAAAAGATGAAATTAAATTGTCGGACGAAAATATTATTGCGTTAAATGAAAAATGGGTTAATTCATCAGATATTTGTAATAAATTTTTAGCATACATCGATAAAAATATTTTAAATGCTGATAGTTTTCTAAACGATGATAGTCTCAAAGATAAACCCGTAGAAGAACATAAAATAAATAAAGAAGTCAAAGAACCATTAGAAAAAATAGAAGAAGTTGCAACTCCAGTTAGTACAATTAAAGTTCGACAACCTAGAGGTAAAAGACAAGCTAAAGTCAAATTTACCACCGATTCGGAAAACGAAATTCCAAAAAAGCGTCAAAGACGAGCAGAATCTTGTGAAGTACCAACTATTTCTTCAAATTTTAATGATGGGGATAGCGTTTTTGCAAAATGGGGCGACCGGAAATTTTACGCAGCTACTTTAGGAGCCATGAATCCTGATGGTAAATGGGAAGTAAATTTCTTTGACGGTGACAAAAAAACACTTCTTGAAGAATTTTTAATCAAAGCTGAGGATTATACAACTATGGTTGGATCCAACGTATACGCATCTCAAGGAGATGATAATTTTACACCAGGAATAATAACTGGCTTTGATGTGAAAGATGGAGTACTGCAATATATCGTAGTAAGAGATAAAGGAGATATATCAGTTCCATGCCAATTTATTTACATAACCGAGAGCCAAGCACGTCAAATTCGTGCAAAAACAGTTCCAACCGTACGAAATCCAGTTAAAACAAATGAAAATGTGTTAGTATCTTCTGGAAGTAAACGTTCCACTAGATCGAAAACTAAACAAATGTTAGATAGTCCTAAACCGAGTGTTTCTGGTACTCAACAAGCAGTACATTCCGATTCAGATGATGATGAAAAAGATGATAATAGTGAAATAAATACGGAAGATGTCGCAGGTGTCGAACCAGAATCCCAAGGAGTGTACGAAAATGGTATAAAGTTAAAAGGAAAAACATTAACTGGCAAAATGAGATTTTCAAGATCAAATAAAGTAAATGATACAGACGCGAGCGTACTAGGTCCAGTTCCTGAAGAAGGAAGCAAATATTTTAAAAATCTTCATGTTTTGTTAACTTGTACAAGACCTCAAAGTCCAAAACTACAAGTTGCTAGTGGAAATAGTTCTGGTAACGCTACTGGTAGTGAAAATGAGAGTTTTAATTTCTCACCAGTACCATTCGTTAAAGATCGGTTAAAATTACAACTTCAAATGGGCGGTGCTACAGTTTACAACAATTTTGATGACATTCCGTCAAAGTTATGGAAAAATACCTACTTAGTATCAAACAGACCAAATATTTCTGCAAAATACATCCAGTGCTTGGCAGCAGGAATTAAAATTTTATGTCACGAATGGGTAATAAGATGTTGTGCAGAAAAGAAAAAAGTTCAGTTACAAGAGCTACCGTTAGGATGGTCTCTTGAACGCGAAAGATATTTTAATTTTTATGATAAGAAGTATTCTAATGCACTCAAGAAAATGAATTTACTAATCGCTGACACAGGTGATAAGAATTTTATTAAATTTTGGACAAAAATTTGTAAACTTGCAGATATTAATATAAATAAATTAACAAGAGATTCTAATGTAGAGTTAGTGACAGCTGTGATTTCCGAATCCGGTTTTAAAGACGAACACATAGAACGTGTAATGTCTCATAATATTCCAATAGTAACTACTACGTGGCTAATACAATCTTTATTACATGGAGAACCTAGACAATTCGATGCACACAAAAGTTATGTGACTGAATATGTCGATTCTGACTAAATCTAAAGTGTTTAGTAAAATTTTCAGTTTTAAAAGTCTGTGATAAAATTTAAAGTGTTTTTTTTATAAGGGACCACTACTATAAGATTGAAGATCATTCTTTTGTAAAACAATACTAATAATAAGAAGTTTAAGACAAACATACTTTTTATAAAAATTGTAACTATAATTATTTATCTAAAATGTATTACATAATGTAAATTAATTCTGTTAAGTTAACTATGAAGAATGCCTGAGCCAAATTGTAAAATCGTAACATTCTTCTTAAAAAAATTGTTACATATAATTTTATTAAAATTATTTTCTGAAAAATGTCCTTTTGTATTAATATAATTAGTTTTATCAACTTTATAAATATATTTAAAAATATATTTTTGTATTTTAATCATAAAAAATTAGTCAATAATCTTTTTAACGTATGTATAATTTTCTTAGTACAAAATCTAATAAAATATAATTCAAACACAATTAAAAAATTTGTTAAGTAATTTTATCTCACTTGTGACTATTCATATCATTATAAAATAATTATGAAAATAGTATATTATTCTTTTTATCAAAAAAGACTAAAAGAAAAATATATCTAATTAAAATTACAATTTATATTTTGTTGCTGTACTTTTATTGTTTATGTTTATTCAAAATAAACAATAAATAATGACTAAAATTGATGTACTAGAAAATATTAAATCTAAATTGTATATAAAAATATTTTGTATACCAAATTCTAAATTTATATGTTGTTTTAAATGACAAATTACCGTAATAATATTTTTATAATAAAATTCTGGAAAAACCCATCAAAATACATATAAATATTTTCTTACAGTTGCTATAAAAATTTTGGAAAACACATTTGATTTTTATATTAGACATATAATTGTAAATATAATTTGAAGTATAATCAGTTGTTTGTACATGACAGTGTTTCATTGTAAATGTAGTACAAGTAGACTGTATTAATAAATTATACTATATCTATTCGTTGTCTGTCAATAATAAAAATAATTTAAGGCAATGTTTTAGACAAATAGTTTTAATAAAACTTTTCTAATATTTAATTTGTTGTTCTAGTTAGTATTCGTAAATTATTGTTTGTATAATTTTTGTAAATATCACCTAAATAAATATATTTGTAGCATATCTGATAAAACTATATTTAACTATATAATTTCTCAATTAACATAAAATTGTAAATAATAACTAATATTATTTCATTACAAAAACCTAATTCGAATCTAGTTACAGGCATATCAAAATATTTATACATTTTTTATGACTAAAAACTAATCATTGTATTGAATTTATAATACTTTTTGAGTATTCGTTAAATGAAAAATGAAATTTTTGTATATTATAAACATCCGCCAAAAAATTCAAAGTGGTTGACATCTGGTGAGGAAATTTAATACTTCCGTAATCGGGATAACCCCTTGCATTGAGAATATAGGCAGTAACAGATTTTGAACAAGCATGGGTTCACTAGTGCCATCTATAGTTCGATTTTTTCGCGGATACCGGTATCTGTATTATACGTACAAAGTGTGCTAGTGAACGTAGCAAACATAATGTTTTTTTTTTTAATATAGAAAAAAGTATTTAAATCCAAATGTTTTTTATTTTTCTTATAAAGTATTGAAAACCTGTATTTACAAAATATAAATTTATTATTTAGAACAAAATAAAATTGATTGTTTGAAATAGATGTCGACACTAATCGTGTGAAATTAGTCAAAAGTTGGTTATAATTCCTTCAGTAAATAAATGTCAGTTTAGATCTACAATTTGAGTTAGTTTTGTGTTTACAACAAATTACCAAATAATTATTGTATTATTTCAAGTACGAGTTATAGTGAGTTTTGTATATTTCTTGTGTGAACTTGATCTGATTCTTTCTGCTAACTATTATATCCAGTTTGAGTAAAAGAAGTACGTACTGACCAGTATTTTAGTACATGTTTTTTGTAATATGTGTTTTGCTAGATATTCAAAATGACTGAAAGAGTTGAAGAAACTACAAATTCAGAAGTAAGTAAAATCATAAATGGTGTTTTGGTCTGTATTACATATGTTTCTAGATATCATCTCATGATGTTGAGAAAATAGAAGAGGCAAAATTAAAAGCTAAATATCCTGGAGGACTAGTCGGAGGACCAGGACGTTCCATTAGTGGGCATTCAGCATTCCTACAGAAACGTTTAGCTAAAGGGGTAATAAATCTTAGTTATATTGGATCATACAAAAATTTCTGTTTTAAGAACAGAATTTAATAATACACTCAATGATGAAAATATTTAATCAACAAATATCTTAACATTTTGCTCAGATAACTTTCTTAGTAGAAGTCACTTGTAAAATTAATTGTATTGATTTTGAAAACTTGAAATCGAATATCATATTTTTACTTTATCCCCTCGCAAAAGTTTAAAATTTAAATATTATCAGCAATTCTGATTCCTAATTGGAATGTTATAGTACTTCCATACTCATTTGACCTTACTTCAACCGATTTTCATTTCTTTAATTACTTTAAATATAATCGTCCATCATAAATTAACGTATTTTGAAAATATTATCAATAGTTTGTTTAAAAACAATGTTAATTAATATAATTTCACTAATCATTTTACAACAATTTGATTGGCTGAACTCTATGACGTAAGAACTCTTTAAAAATGAACGTAAATGTACTGTACAATATACTTAACTTGACCTCTAGCTTGTAAACAAGCACCGACACGTGGTATCGTTGTCGAAACCTGAAACCCGATTGTAACTTTAGCGAAAAATTAATGTAACTATATCTATTTGCTAATAAAATTAAGATTCCATTCTGCAAAATCTTGTTTATTAAATATGTTCATCGTATGTGTTAGTTAAAATATGATCTTAAATCTGTAAAATTTCAAAAACCTAAAATGTTTAATATTATAAATGCAATTATTTTATCAAATTTTTCATTTACAGCAAAAATATTTCGATTCTGGAGATTACCAGATGGCGAAACAAAAAATGGGAGGAGTTTCCAAACAACCACTAAAAGTGCCAGCTCCCGTAAATCCTTACGTGACTGGAGATGCAATCCCAACACCTGATACTGTTCCAGCCAGAAAAACTTCTATTATACAGACAAATAAATATCCACCCAATGCAAGCTAAATACCTTTATAAGTAACTATTTCTGTTTAAATTAGTTTTTTTGTTGTGATACATTGAGTTTATACCCTTCATTTATTATTTGATATCATTTTTCAAAATTATTTAAGTAGCAGCAAATTTTAATGTAAATTACTTCTCTCAATGAATCGCTTGAAATGAGTTTTTTGTTAGTAATAACTGTTTTTTTAACAAGTAATGAGAAGTTCATAATATGATTTTTTTTCTTATTTTCTTATAAACCGACTACTCTAGTTGTAGTTTATTTATGCTTAATACATTTTTGGGAATAATTTTAAGCAATTTTGAAATTAAGGATTTGAAAATATATATTTTATAAAAGTAAAACTGTGTTAAACATATTATTTTTTCCTGACCTTTATAAACTAAAATAATTTTTAATACTGCTGACGAGACAACTCTTACAATAACAATTTGATTCATTGTAAGTGTTGCCGTGGCAATTAATTCTGTAATCGGTAATTACCATATTATATTAATTTAAAAAGGACAACATTTGAGTTCTCTTATTATATTTTAAATATACACTGTAAGTACTACATATCAATATTTTTAATACGTTAAAAACAGGAATTTAAGGATCGTTTACAAATGAGGTTTTGCACAATTTTTCAATTTTAGTTTTAATCAATAGAATAATGAAAAATATTAGACCCGTATTTTTTATTTTGCCCCAAATTGATTTTTAATAATGAAAAAACTGCTACTAAACTTCTTTCTCCCTTGCCCAGTGACGTATTAAGGTTCTTACCCAACTTCATTTTGTTTCAAATGTCAAATATAATGTTTTAACTTCCAACTGACAAATTGAATAATCTGGATAACTACACAATTTTTGCGATTTTTTGTAGTATGATACTTTAAAACGATACTATATAACACAAAATGTAAATAAAAAAGAATTACATCATATAGAGCAACAAATTAGACATTGTAGGTTCGATAAAAACAAAAAAAGGTTCATTTAATTTTTTTCCAAGACCTCATTCTATCTTTAACATAAATTACTGTTTGTGTTCGATATAGAACGATCGATTTCAAACGATTTGATTTTTCAAAGCATTAGGAAGTCATGTCGCGTACTTGCAACTTTTGCTTCACACATGTAACTGCCAGACCATATATGTTTGTTATTTAATAAGTATATGTGAACAAATACAATCAGCCATGTTTTTCGTAAATGATTGCAATTTAAATGTATTTTTCTACTTAAGGTAGAAATAATTTAACAATAAATTCCTTTTCCTAAAGTAATGCGAGTTTATTTGCCAAGTGTATACATTCTCATTTTAGAAATTTATTTTGGCTACGTACCAAGTATAATTTTTGTTTGTAAAATAATATTTTTATTTTAAACAATCAACAAAAACTCATATTTTTTTTAATGTAAGGCGATACTAGTGACATCATACATTCCTTACGCGTATTAAAGTACAATCGGTATAATCTTTAACTAGATGCCATGAGCATTCTTATAGGAAAAAAAGAGACATCTACCCTTATCACATAAGAACAATAAGTAAGAATTATCAGCCAATTAAATTATTACATTTTAAAGAGCGTCATGCATAACAGTGAAAGTTTGTCCGTTTCATTTAAAGACTGACTTAATTAGAAACCGCTAATTTACTTAATAGGTAATTTAAAAAACATGAATTTTTACGGAATTGTACATTTTTCTTTGAAGTGACATGCGCACAGTTTAATTTTCCTATTATTGGCTAGCACCACTATACTCAGGGCTGGCGAACAGTTGCTATCGTAGAAATGGCATCCATGCGAAGTAATATCTGTTAAACCTCATTAATTTTGGGGTAATTTACTTTCTCTTTCGTTGTGTTAAAGTTAATTGTACTGAAATTTATGCAACAGATGAAATACTAACTTAGTTTAGAATAGAAAATTAATATTAACCTATTAAAAAGTATCGCCTGCATTGTTCTTATTTAAAATGTCTGCTCTGAAGAAATTCATAAACTCTCTGAATGTGCCTGATCTCGAAGACTTTTTGGATGTAGTGTTTGTTGAAATAGAGGAGTTTTTAAAAATTAACTCTCCAGTTGGGTATGAAAATTATGAATATTTAGTGTAAAAGTAACTGCATTGCATGCTATGAAAAGAGAAAGTGAATTCTGTAGTTATGTAAAGTTACACACATTGTCAATGAAGATTTACTTTCCTTTCACTTTCAGTGTGCTTGTTTTTCCGCCACTAAACAGTCGTAAGCGCTTGTATATCCATAAAATCGGGCAGGAATTTTTTAATGTGGATACTTTTTCCATTGGGAGGCATTTTAATAGAAGAACAGTGGTGTGCTTGAAGGGTTTAAGGAAGTAAGTTATAAAATATTGTTGTTTACCTTGAAATATCAAATAATATTTTAGGCAGTTACATGAAGATAATGTAGAAATGGAAGAGAAAGATAATAGAAAAGGCGCAGTAGCCAAAACCAAACGTACAAACAGACCTGATGCCCCAATTTATGTACCCCCTGCTAGTCGAAGAAAGAATCTGGAGCCTTTAAGCAGAGTTACCTCTCCAAAGTAAAGTATTTTCTTATTTAAAAATAATACGTCAGTGCTACATTTTTTGTTTATAAAATTTAGTGCCTAATTTAATTAATAAATGTTCGCAGGGAAAAACACAAAGTGGTGAATACAAATAAAAATAGTGAAAAAACAAGTGATATTGTTAAAAGTGAAAAAGAAAGCAGTTCGGAGAAATGTGAACGTACTGTACCTGAAAATGTGATAATAGTTCCTAATACTCATTCATTGGAGTCAGTTTTAAATAAAAGTAATTCTAGCGAAAATACAGTTGAAAATACTGCAATTGAAACTTCCTATAACGAAAATAAAAAAACTAATAAAAGCGACAAAACTACAAATGAAAATATCGGCAGCGATACCTCTACTAAGGAAAGTTTAAATAAAGAGAAAAGTGAGCTGTGGATTGATAAAAATAATGACCAAGACGAAAAAGAATTGCATAGAGCCAGAGAAGAAATCAATCGAAAAAACAAAAAAATCATGAAACATTCGTTCGTTAAATCCGATATTTTAATAATTAATGATCAGTTAAATACTGTGCAATTAACTGACAAAACTAAGCCTAAAACTGAAAGTAGTGAAGCAGTTGATAGTTGGGAAGATTTACTCGACGACAAAACTCTGGAATCAACTCTCATGGTAGAGGTAAGTTTATTTTAATTTTGAACTTAAAAACTTTGAAAATGTACACAAAATAATCACAATTTTTTTTTATTAAAATTCACTAAAAAAAAATAATAACAGGTAAACTTCCGGTATTCCGCTTCCGGATGACCTTTGCACTAAAAGTTCATCAACTCGCGCAGTTGATATTATAGACTTAAATATTTTTTTTTTAAATCCGTACAGTCAAATTTGTTCTTCCTAAAATCTGGAAATCAAAATTCGTTCAATATCTTCTTAGTGGTAAAAACGATAAAAAGTGGGTTTAGAGAAATAAATAATTTCAAACGACTTACAATTTATAATGCTTGATTTCTATTCCGCGAAAAATTAATATTTATTACATTACTTTTAGATAATTGAAAATGTAGGCAATGTGAAAGTCTTCAAAACAAAAAATAACTTCGAAGAATTTAAGGACACGCCTGTTGTCTATAGTGATTTTACTCATGTATTGGAAGTATATGATTTTCCAAACGTATTCAAAACTAGAGACCTTGTGACAATTATAGATTCATTTAAATGTAAACCATTTCACATTAAATGGGTGGATGATTCTCATGCACTAGTCGTTTTCTCTTCTGGATTTGCAGGTAAAATACAAAACACTATTTCTAAATTTTGTTTTTTACACGAATTTATATTTACAGCTACAGAAGTTTTGAAATACTCTCACCCATTGGTGAAATTCCGTCCTTTAAGTCAAGCTACTGAACAATCTATATTCAAGGCAACAAGGCATCCCGATGCTTTGTTGCCAAATGCAATCAGACCACAAACGTGCCCACAAACTGCAAGGCGTATGGTCACAGGAGCTCTTGGACTAAGAATGTTGAACGCTAAAGAAGAACGAGCACAAGAAATCAAAATATTAAAGGAAGCTCGAGGTAAGTCAATCATTATTGATAGGGGAAAATTACTAAAAAAAATTTATTTGCAGAAAAGAAGCGACTATCTGCTAAACAACAAGACGATGCCTGGGAAGGTCGTCCATACCCTACTGACTAAATGTTTTATAATTTTTATTAAAGTGTTTTTTAATCTCAACGAGAATATTGTTTATTTTTCAAATAAAGTTTATCTATATTCTAATACTTCAATGTGACTTTTTTTTGTATTACAATAGGGTCCTATACTACCATTTTGCAAAATATGAAAAAAAAATTAAATATTACTTCGTTCACGAGCTATAAGCGATTATATTTTATTGTGACGTAATATGTCCTGAGCAATTTTATTGGTTGCCTGATTTTAATTACGATACTTTAGGCCCTGCCTATTAATTATTAGTGCATCTGTTCGGCCTCTCAAATATAACAGTTTGATCATTACTAGCGAAAACATAACGTCACAAACTAAAATTTTCAGTTTAAAAATTGATATCTTGCTTATCCTGAAAGATTTTTCATTCGCGTTTACAATAATACTCTTATTTCATTTTGTTCTTTCAAAAAATACTCCACAGAATAAATACAATACTGATATTTAAAACTTTTAGATTATTATTTAAACAAATATATGACTTTTATTAGTTTACTCTTTTAGATATAGTTGTATAATACGAAATATGTGTAGTATGTATTTTTTTTAATTATATTTCCCGCTCAAACTTTTGAACATCACTGGACTGTTCGCTCTGCTAACTTCATAGCAATGTTTGAAATGTTTACGAAGTGTCATGTCTTATGACTAACCTCAATTTCTCATAATTATTTAGTGAATAATATCTTGTAAATATGAAGTTAATTATCAGTGGAATATTTGTTCATTTAATTTTCATGGGTGCTGTTTTTGATGTTTACTTTAAAACTCCTATAATTAGTGGTTTACAACCTATGAAAAATGAGTTGTCACCGCCAGCAAAAAGATTGGTTTTATTTGTTGCTGATGGTTTAAGAGCTGAAACATTATTTGGCAAAAATGTATCTCTTACTGAAGAGTCATTAAAATATACTCCGTATATTCGGTAAGAAGTATTAAAATTTTAGTTATTGCTGATGACAATTTAGAACATTGAAGGCAGAAAATGGTCAATGTAGAAGCTTCTTGGGGAATATCACATACTAGGGTTCCTACGGAATCTAGACCAGGACATGTAGCACTAACAGCAGGAATATATGAAGATCCAAGTGCTATAGCAAACGGTTGGAAGGAAAATCCTGTAGAGTTTGATTCAGTGTTTAATGAAAGTTTTCACACTTGGGCTTGGGGAAGCCCCGATATTATTCCAATGTTTAAAAAATGTAATTATACAATCAATATATTATTACAAACAATTTTTATATATTTCTATAAGATGGTTTAGGTCTTAGGTCAATTTAATTTTACAAAATTGATTAGATATTTTTGCTTAAAATAATTGTAAACTAATTTTTCATATATTTTTTTAAAATTTTAATAGCAAAAAATGTCCAAGGATATTCTTATAGTCCAGAAGCAGAAGAATTTTCGGGAAAATTAGCAACACATTTACTGGATGACTGGGTTTTTGATCGTATTTTAGAGTTTTTTGAAAGTGAAATTGAAAGTGAAGAACTTAAATTATTGCATTCTGGTAAAATTATTTTCTTTTTACATCTTCTTGGATTAGATACTGCGGGTCATAGTCATAAACCAGGATCTGAGTAAGTATTTTTTTAATATTACTTTTTCACAAATAAATGCATTTTTTAATTATTCAAGAAAAATGTTAACAATTTTTGTTTTTTGCATTTAGAAAATATATTGAAAATATGAAAGTTGTTGATTCTGGAGTTCAACGTATTGAAAATATAATCCAAAAATTCTATAAAGATAATGATACCGCATTTATTTTTACTTCTGATCATGGAATGACTGATTGGGGGTCTCATGGAGCAGGCAGTCTTCATGAAACAGAAACTCCGTTTATTGCATGGGGAGCTGGTATCAAAAATGATATTAAACCGGTTGATATTACTCAAGCAGACATTGCACCTCTAATTTCAACACTTATTGGAATTCCTATTCCTGTTAATTCAATTGTAAGTGCCAAATATTTTAAATGTAGTTACGATACACTCCGGGTCGAAAACCAAAAATTTATGTTTGATTTTACAACTTTAAAACAATTAAATATTTCATATGTACAAATTTCAATTTTTTTATAAGTCTATTAAGTCAAGTAAAATATTCTTACCTTCAAACCACAACACGATCAACTCTTAATTCACAAAACAACTGAATTTTGTTGCTTGGTAACTCGTTTTATATTACCGTCCGGATATCATTATTTAAAACAATTAATTAATAATATAAACAATTAAAAGCATTATATTTTTGTTTTCTTGTGTAACATACACCTTTTAAATGATCAACTTCCTTTATTTTGATTCAGTCTGATTCGATCCATCAACACGTTTACAACTCTCAAAATAATTTTTATAACTGTCTTTTCTGTCTTTACTCTACATTTTTAATTAAATATCTTTTTAAAAAATGTGTGTTTTAAGGGAGTATTGCCGTTACAAGTTTTAGATATGACTGACGAAAATAAAGCTCACGCTCTTTTCTTAAATGCGAAACAAATTTATGCTCAATTTGAAGAAAAGCGAGAGAGGACAAAAACTAATTTATTTTGGTTTTTTCATCGTCCATACCCAGGATTATATGCACAAGATTATAAAAATATTATTTCAGTAATACACAGTTCGATGCAAGAAAAGGATTTCACATATGTGGTATTTAAAAATATATATTTTCATAGACTTTTGTTCTTAAATTACTGATTTTAGATAAAATCATGTAAAAGTTTAATTCAAGCGTCTATAAACGGTTTGGATTATTATCAAAATTACTATCAAAGATTTCTTTTAACATGTATCACTGTGACATATTTGGGTTGGATTACTATTTTATTAATAGATCTCACTGCACCATCTCATATTTTTCTCCCAAGAGCAAGATCTGGATTTTTTGCTGCTTATATTAAACGTTCAGAATTTTATATTGTTGTTCAGTTAATTTTCTTTGTTGTTGTTGCGGTTACATGGTTTCTTTTATATGGTAAGTTTATTTTTATTATTTTTGTTTTGAAATTAAACATGAATATTTTTAAGTGCAATCATTACCTATGACATATTACCTATATTGTACATTACCGATTTATATGTGGTGGCACATTTTTGAAAAATGCGACGAATTTTTACCGAGATTCAGGAATATTTTCATAAGTAAGAAAAATGCTTGTATTGTTTTTGCAGGCATTGTTTTATATTTGATTGGTATAGAATCTTTGGTAAGTTATAGTAAAAATACTGTGTTTTGGTTTTAATTTTTTTAATTTTAGGTAATGTCTTTCTTTCACCGTGAGTCATTAAGTGTAATTCTTTTAATAATGGGTTTTTGGCCATATTTTCTAGACAAGATCTCTTATCCTATAAAATTATCTTGGACTATTTCTTGTCTAGGATTGTCTATTTTTCCTTTTCTTCCTGTAGTTGGAAGTAACTTTAGTTTATATTTAATGTAAATAAAAATATATATACACAATATTTATTAAATAATTATTGTATTTATTGCAGTGCAATGTCAGCTGTTTTATGGGTTTTTATGAATTTTGCATTTATCATAATTAATTATTTTTCAAATTCTCCAAAATATGTATATTTGGACAAAAATCAAATGTATTTGGCTTTTGTACAAAGTATGTTTGTAGCTATTGCTGTGTTTAATTGTTATTCAGTTGATGGTAATATAAGAGAAAAACATGGTTTAATTTGGTACAATCAATACATCTCATGGATTTTATCAGGTACTAATATAATATATGATAATAAAAAGTCATGTGAATTTTTTTTTTGTAGTCATAGCAATAATTACGGGAATCAGTGGCCCAAATATGGTCGTTGGACGTTTGGTAAACATAACATCCGGATTAGCTATTCCGTTTATTTTATTATCAGTGTGTTACGAACCATTTTTTCTACTTATATATTTTGTAAATTTAATGTTATGGCTTTACATTGAACATAAGGAATATAGCCCAATATATCGAAACGTAAGATACTTTAGAAATTATTTTTTTTGTGTATAACAAATGTATTTTTAGTTGACTACCATACCCTTTAATTGGATTGCATATCGTAAAAATATAACAGCGAAAAGAAATCAGATTCGCACAACTGATTTTCGCAGAGGTTTTTTTATTGTATCCTTTTTTAATTTTAATTATTCTTAGCAGTAATAAAAATATATTTTCTTTAAAGAATTACAGGTAGTGTATGCAGTGTTAGGTTTTTTCGGTATGGGTAACATGGCAAGTATTAATTCTTTCGATCCACTGTGGGTTCGAAATTTTGTAGTTGTATTTAGTCCTTTCTTAATGACAAGTCTGATTCTTTTTAAAACTCTTATACCATATCTTGTATTAAGTTGTGTGTTTCGAGCTATAACAAACTGCATTGAGGCACCCATAAAGAAAATGTTTTTTATAGTTCTTGTGTTCTGTGATATTATGGGTCTCCATTTCTTATTTATGGTGAAAAATACTGGGTCTTGGCTCGACATAGGCAGCTCAATATCGCACTATATAATTGTGCAAGCTATGGTTTTATTTTTATTATTATTGTATCTAGTAGCAATACCATTAACGGATAGTGAGATTTTAGCTCATAAAATTAATGTTCCTTTGTATCCATATAAAGTGCACAAACGTTAAATAACAAAAGTACAAATATTTTTACAATTACAAGTATTTAATTATAATAATATGTAAAACCAAATATGTAAAAATATTTCACGTAAATTACGTTTGGAAGGAGAACTTAACTTTTTTAATTATTATCTTCAGCAAACGTTGAATGTGAAATATTTAATTAAACTTAAAGTTTATTTTTGTTTTAAATGTGTTCATACTACAAAGAATATTTGTAACTTAATTTTTTCTTTGTCTAATGATTAAAAGTTACAAAATTATTTTTTTGCTAGTCAAAATAATTAGTACAATTACTAATAGTAGTACACTTTACAAATAATAAGATAACTAATTTATTTTTTATTATTTAAACGACTGCTTACCATTTAACAATGATGAGATAAATTGACAAATGAGTGAAGAACAAAACCGTGACTGCTAAATAAATTATTGCATATCTTCTTAAACCTGTAAGAAGTAATAGTAATGATTTATTTGCTAATAAAACAACGACCTAATTTTAATTTTTATAAAATTATTCTAGAAGTGAATAATAATTCCACATACTACGTATTTATTACAAATTACGTTTTGCAAGCTACGAACTATTAAAAAGTAATATCAATCTAGTGCCTTAAGACTGGTGTAGGAGTATGTTATAAGTATTATCTTTTTGTAATATACATAATAGTATAATAAAAAGATACATTCCAATTTTTGTTCTTGTATTTTTTAAAGACAATAAATAAAAATTCAATTTAAAACTTTATATCTTGTTTTTTTAAGGCTACAATTTGTTCTTCAAAGGTCACTTTGCTTATATTTATTCGACAGATTGACTGTATTTTAATTTTTGACTCAAAAATGGGTATATAATATACAGTCATTGTTTGTTTAATTGATGGGTCGGTAAAATATAAAAAATGAATAACTTTTTACATCTCCAATTAGTTTTTAATCATAGTTGAACAAGAAAAATTACAATTTTTAGTTTTTCACTCAAAAATTTTTCATGTAAAGACAAAATAATTCAAAAATACGAATTTTTGTGTCCAAAATTTTGGTTTTTGAAAATAATATATGTTGATAGAAGCTGATACGCTGATTTTAAATTTTCAAACGGAATTTAATTACCTCTTTTCGTTCCTGAGATATTTGCTCTCAAAGTTGCACCTCAAAAAAGTGTGTTTTTTTCGGATATTTTAAAAATGGTTAGAGATACAATCTGAACGATTATACCAGTCGATTCTACGGGCAAAGTTACATAAAGAAATGTTTTCTCTGGATATACGTTCCTTGGAACGATTTGGTGAAAAATAAGAAAAACGAAAAAACAGGAATTTCAGTTTTTCGCTCGGGAACTTTTTGTCTCTAAAGTGTATCATTTTCTAGACTTAAGTAGATATCGATGCGCTGATTCCAAATTTTCAAACCGAATTCAATTATCTCTTACCGTTCTCGAGATATTTGCGTTCAAAGTTAGACCTGAAAAAAAGAGGTTTTTCAGGAATAGTCCTGAAATGGGTCGAGATACAACATCGGCGACCTCAGTAATCGATTTTTCGGGCAAAATTACATAAGTGTACCAATTTTCAGATTTTTATTCCTACGGATACGATTTTTAGAGCGAAAAAACGAAAATCGGCGAAAATCGAAAAAATGCCTGATGAACCCCTTACGATTTTTTTCGATTTTGGCCATTTTCAGTTTTTTCTCTCTAAAAATTGTATCCGTTGGAATAAAAATCTGAAAATTGGTACACTTATGTAATTTTGCCCGTGGAATCGATTGGTGATGTCGCCGAGATCGTGCCTCGACCCATTTCAGGACTATTCCTGAAAAACCTCTTTTTTTCAGTCTAACTTTGAACATAAATATCTCGAGAACGGTAAGAGATAATTAAATTCGGTTTGAAAATTTGGAATCAGCACATACATATCTACTTAAGTCCAGAAAATGAAAAATTTTGGAGATAAAAAGTTCCCGAGCGAAAAACTGAAATTCCTGTTTTTTCGTTTTTCTCATTTTTCACCAAATCGTTCCAAAGAACGTATATGCGAAGAAAACATTTCTTTATGTAATTTTGCCCGTAGAATCGACTGGCATAATCGTTAAGATTGTATCTCTACCCAATTTTGAGATATACCCAAAAAACTCACTTTTTTGAGTTGCAACTTTGAGAGCAAATATCTCAGGAACGAAATGAGATAATTAAAATCTGTTTGAAAATTTGAAATCAGCGCATCGGTGTCTATCAAAATGAACTACATTCATATTTTAATATTTTGGACCCAAAAATGGGTATTTTTAGTTTTTTTCGGGTGTAAAGACAGAATTTTACGTTAAAAACCTAAAATTTGTATGTTGAAGATTCGTTCTTGGTCTCTTGAATTTCTTTTTCCAGGAGGAAAGTTAAATTTTTAGTATTTCACTGTAAAATTGGTTATATACATCCGAAATAATGCGCTGGTTTCAAATTTTATCTATGTAAAGTTTAAATTACTTTTAGTATTCATACAAACAAAAAACAAGCAATTTATTTGTTACCTACCATTCTTACTTCATATATGTGTTAATAGATCAAGACATATATAAAGTTAATTTGTAGATTTTTACGAAAAATAGTATTAGTAAAATTAATATATATTTAACGTTACTTGTTTCACTGTTTAAATTAAACTCTGGATCACTTACTTACCTATTAAAATACATATTTCCGAAAATTATACTTCTTGAGATCTTCGCACATATGTTTATGTTTGAATCAGCTGAGCATCAGCTGTGACTGACCAATAAAAAGTTAGAATTTCTTCCCCCACCACTTCACTTCGGTCATCGTTCGCACGAAGCAAAATAGTACTCAGTTAGTTTGTGGTTATGCAGTTCTGTGTTGGTGATTCTGTGTAGTACGGGGTAGTGATTTGTGACTTAAATTGATAAAAATATAAGGATACATGTAAAAAACTGTGTAATTGGTACTAGTTTGTGTGAAAAAAGTAAATGTAAGAGTGAGTTTAATATATATTATGTATTTATAAGTTTAAAGCCGGGAACTTTAGTTGTGTCTTCAAATTTAAAGTACATTGCAATTGTTTATTAAATATTAATAACACAAGGATTATGTACAGTATATATTATTTAAATAATTAATAGGCTTTAAATATAAAATATACTAGAAATTATATACGTGGTATCTTATAGTGTTTACGCGCCACAATTATGATTTTCTTGTGGTATATGCAATATATTAATCATTTTTTGCATTTTTCTGAATGTACATAGATCGTTGATATTAACAATATTAATAAAAGTATGAGTTACATATATTAATCGAGTAATTTTGCCAAATATCTACTTAGTAATCTCGGTTGTTGCCGCCAGTTTTTCCCTCGCTTCCAATTTCATTTTACCACAATTTTATAATATAAATGCACACAAATTGATGTAAAATATATATTTAAACATATTTAAATTGTTATTAATTAATATGAAATTTTTAGGAATTTATTTAAAGAAGTTTTAGAAATAATTAACGCGGTATAACCTTACTTGGTGCTTGGGGTTTCTCATTTGGCGGTATGTTGTGGAATATATTTAAATAATTGTATTATTTGTTATAAAAATTATAATTTGTTATATAATTAACATTCTGTATAAGTGTATCAACAATTTAATGTATAATTATTATAAAATTTTGGCCAAATTAAACATTGTTTCGAAGTCGTGTACAAGGAATTTATTTCTAGAAGATAGATATTGCATTACAGAATTTGTGAACATTATTATAATAATTATAATGAAGTATATGGTAAAATATAGTTAGAATGTTAGAGAGATCTATAAAATTTAATTATTATCACTTAAACTACCTTTGGGGTATTAAATAAATCTTATGATATGATACCATAAAGATACACTTTACATAGGAAAAACTGGATGATTTATTATGCATCATATTAATATTAAATGCAAACTAATTGAAGAAATAACTTCATTGAACAATAAATTATCTTAATTTTCGATTATTCGTAAAAAGCTAGCAGGGGGTCGTTATATCAGTAGCATAGTTTCCTTCTCAGGGTGTACCTTTCAGAAAACTAATAAGTAATTTAGGATAATTATTTTGGAGTAAAATTAATAGGTACACTTATTTACAGGGTACAATTCGACAAAGGATATAAAAAATTAATAAAAATTTAAGTAGTTCTAATATTATAATAAAAGACATTCTCGAATATTTATATCGAAGTCAGAAAGGATATATAGTTATTAAAATTGTACAGATCATTAAAATATATAATTGTTGCTCTTTTGAAATACCCCACGTAATTTTAATACCATTCTTAGAACTGTCCCCTTTTTCTCTGTACTTCTCTTGTACTTGGCTAATCTTTGAAACTCTGGGAAATGGATTGTTATTTTAAAGAAAACATCCCGTATATGTATGTCAATAGCAGAGCGGACTTTTAATAATTAAATACAGAATTATTCAATATTTAATGTATCATATATTTTAATATATAATTAAAATATGTATTGTATGTACATAAAAAAATATCAATCCTAATATGTAAAAAAAATATTGTCATAATTTTTTTTTGTATTTTTTTATAGATTATAATTGTTGAATTGTTGAACTTAGGTTGATGACATTTCATTTTAAAAAAAGTGTCTTTTGTGGAGGTTATTTGGTTTCGCGCGCTTAACAATGAGACATGAGGTGTACAATCCGTGGCGCTTTATCTTAACCAATCAGAGAAGAGCTGTACACTCCCTAAGTCAATGTACTGAGTGCGTACACATAACACCTAATTTAATGTGTTACGTCACAGAAAAAAAACTCAAATATTTTACACATTTATGAATTAAGAGTAATTAAATTGGTACTTTTTTGCATTGTAAAATTTATTTATAATTCTAAATAATATTTTTTTTATTATGCAACTTTGCGTTCAGTAAATACTGCAATGTTTTCGTTTTGAAATGTGGCGCGAATATGATTTTGCTTAACAATGAAAAAAATATTGCATAGTTTACGATTTATTGGTGTGTTGCGAGTTTTGCTATATTTTATTACATTCTACGCGAAATTTGGTGGATGCGCGCTATGAATATTAAGTATATAAATTCTAGTTAATCTTATATAATTTTAATTTGTTTTTTACTTAATAGTGTCACATATGAAAATATTTCTTTAAATAATTATATTTTTATATCAGTGTATTTTCATATTTTTTTTAAATTTTAGGTACACCAGTCGAGAAAATTCCCAGTTAAGAGATGGATTTGATCACGTAAGTAGTGTTTTAATTATTAAAAAAAATTAATATATCGAGTGATTATTAAACGTTAAAACAAAAAATACAACATGAATATTATTTCAGGAAATCAAAAAAATCTGGAGAACCATTTGAACCTGTCCCACCACATCGTTGGAATAAAAATGTAATTTCTAGTGAAGATGACAATTCTCCATGTTCATTCACATCTTCATCTGAAGATGGTGACCATGGATCTTACGACGAATGCAGTTCTGGAGTTGCCTCATCTGATGAGAATGTGGTACGTAGTCATAATTGAAATAAAATCGGATAGCCATTTTTATTTTCAATGTTTCTTTTTAAATAAAATTACCTAAGTTTCTTGTATTCAATAAAAAAAATTACTTAGTCACTTCATTTTTTTTAATAGGTGAATACCAACAATTCGCCTCATTCAAAGAAAAAGACCACCGTTTTGAAATCATCTTGGCAAGTGCCTCCAAATCAGCAAAATATATCTCGCATGGGTGAACAAACACCACATACTACAGAAAAATTAAGTACGAAAGCAGTTACTTCAGTTCAGTCAAATGCAGAAGGTATTGCAATGAGAGTAGAAGCTGCTGCCAGCCCACAAACTATTCGTGTGAGAGATGTTCCCTTACCAACTCTGTCTTGGACAGATTGTAGCGATTTATCACAACTGTTGTGTTATAAAGAGGACATTTCAGTAAATGAAAGAAATGCATACGTTTTTAGGAAAGATCCAAATCTTAATAATAGAATGAGAGCTATCTTGTTCGATTGGCTCATGGAAGTAAGTTATTTTTTTTTTACAATAATTTTTGTAACAAAACATAAATGATTAACTTGTCGGAACAAATAAATTATATTATTCAATATTCGTTTTGTTTTTTTTACTTGTAGATTTTTAATAAAAATGTTATATTTTGTAATTTGCTTTTAGGTATGTGATGTGTACAAACTTCGCCGAGTAACTTATTATTTAGCAATAGATTATATAGATCGTTATTTAAGTAAAACAGAAATGATAAAGAAGAATCATCTACAGTTACTAGGAATAACGTGTTTGTTCATAGCTGCAAAAGTAGAAGAAATATACCCTCCTAAATTAGCTGAATTGGCATACGTCACAGATGGTGCTTGCACTGATACGGATATGCTAGCTAAAGAAATGGAAATACTGAGTGAATTAAGATGGGATGTAAATCCTATTACTGTTACCGGATGGTTGTGCTTGTACCTTCAACTCGCTTGTACCAAAGCTAATGAAATCCGCGAGTTGATGAGACGATTGAATTCCAAAGACGATGACATTATTTATCCGCAATTTTCTCCGCATTTGTTCATGACTGGTTGTATGCTAGTTGATCTTTGCTCACTGGACGATGGAATGATGTACTTTAAATATAGTGTAATTGCTGCATCAGTCGTATATTACGTCTTGAATCGCGAGAAAGCTTTGTTTGTGTCAGGTAAATATATTTTTCTACTGCCACTATGGAAACTAGCACTTTTTTCGTACTGTATAAAGCTTCTAAGTTGTATATTTCAAACAATCGTGGGTTAAAGTGTGAGAAATCATTTCTCACAGTATTTGCTGCGCATGTGCAACAGTCATTACCAACAGTGCGCATGCGTGAAGGTACTCTTAGCGAGTTTACCTGCTCAATATTCTTTATGTCCTAGCTTTCGTGCATGTATTTTTGTTCTGTAACTTTTAGCAGTGTGGCCATAGAAAAAGTATAATATGTCACTCGTGCAGAACCACCTATTTCCCACCTTGTGTGATTCCTGCACTCGACTTCATCTTGTGCACTTTTCTCATTCTATATAAAGCTTCAAAGGTGCATATTTTCCTCAATCGTGGGTTAAACTGTGAGAAATCATTTCTCACAGTATTGGCCAACATTGCGCATGTGCTGTGTGAGATATATAATTTTTCACAGTAATTGCCAATACTGCGCATGCGTGAAGATATTCTTTGTGAATTTACCTGCGCCATGTTCTTTGTCATAGCTTTCCTGCATGTATTTTTGTTCTGTAAGAAATAGGCAACTTTCTGCACTTATTACATAATGTTATTGTTTTGTTTTATGCAGGTTATACGTGGAACAATATTAGCCGTTGTGTGGAATGGATGGATCCATTTGCTTTGGTCGTTTTTCGAACATTAAATGTAAAACCATTGATGTTACCTCGTGACGTACAACGAAATGATTCTGCATTAAGAGTCGTGAATCCAAATATTGTACTAGAAGATGGACATACTTTACAAAACCATGTTGTAGACTTAGCTATGCTGGTGCGTACTTTTTTTTAAATAAAATAACAACACTTGAACACTTTTTCTGGAACAGATTATTTAAAATGTATTTGTTTTTACAGGAAGAGGTGCATAACGAAATTAAAATTATGCGCCAAAATTATAAAAGTGGAAAAACTACAGATGTCACTGGTTGGACAGTATCTGCAGAAGGCTTTGATGCATCTGATAATAGTAAACGTAAACCAAAATTCAAAACTAATCGGTTTTGTTATTTTCCTCACAAAAAAAATGATGAGCAACCTGCGGAAAAATCTTCAGAAATTAATCTTGAAACGCAGGACGAAGAGAAGAAAGAAGATCAATCAAAATTTGATGGTGAGCCTTCATGTGTTGAAAGTAGTAAGTGTAATACAATAAACAATGAAGACTCTCCTACATCTAATAGTAAGTGCTCGACTAAGTGTAATACTGAAAAAAATAGCGATAGTTCAGAAATAAAAATAGTGAGTAATGAAAAAAACCAGACTAAAGAAAATAATTCAAATAATAATTCTAAATCTAAATCTAGTTTCAATAAAATTCGAGGCAAAAAACGTCGGCGAAATTCTAGTTCAAGTTAAAAAAAGTCTTACGGTTTTAGCGAATTCTTTACTTTTTAAATCTGCGATAAAAGCGAATTGATACATCCCTTAATAGGTCATAAGACATGATGATAATATATTTATTATTTTCAAATGTATATATAGTTCTGACAGCAAAGTACAATTGCCTAGTGATCGTATTAGGCAAGTTAGTTTAACTGTTTAGTTTTTTTACAATAGTTTTTAATGTAACTCATTATATTGATGCAGTGTATAATATTTTTAAAATAGTTTTTGTTATTTTTTTTATTCCCACTTGTGACAAAAGAAAAGTAGATACGAAACAGAAATGTGCCATAAAAGTATTGCATATTTTTAACTTGGAAAATATACCAGCTTTCGACTTCGTCTCGTGCAGAAAATAAAAAAAAAATTACGGAATTTCAAATTTTATGCTACTCATAAATTCATACTACACTGAATCAATAATAATGCAAAGTTTGCCTCATAACGTGTCAGTAAGCAGAGTACAAATAGTATAAAATTTTCAGGGAATACTGAAACAGTAGTATTTAGTATCTTTAAACAGTTTTATAACATGATTGTCGTATTATGCGAGAAACTCTGATAGCATTTATTTTTTTACGTCTTTTTAACATTTTATTTTATAAGATAAAAATGTTTTTATAAAAATAATTTTATGTCATTGTATATAGTAGAAACGTTTTCAATACTAGTTTAAGATACAAAATTAAACAAGTGCCTTTATACATGAAAATTCATAAAAAAATATAAATAAAAAGTCATGTTTTGCGAAATGTTCGAATTAAAAAATATATTATGTATGGAATACAATTATAGTAACTTATTTTGTTAGATTTCCATACGATTTCTTAGGTATATGTGTTATATACGCTTATTGTATCAGATAATCTTCGGTATAGTTCCAATCTCAAACTAATATAAATAACGTGTTTTATATTTTGTATCTACCAACATTTGGTTCCACTCAGTGAAACACTGCGTTACTTAATATATTAACATTTAAACATAATTACAAAATACATTTGAATATATTAATTTTTATGCTAATATTTTAAATGTATTTCAGTAAGTTTAAATCTTAAAATCTACCTCTTATATTTCCTTATGTCCATTTGTCTTTTCTCCATTATTATTTATAATTATTGACTCTAAATTTCCAAGAATTAATTCCTTATCATTTGAACTTTTTGAATGATTTCATGTCGACATTTCCCGTTCTATTTACCACGTGAAGCTGAAGAGATAAAGAAACATTTATAAACACGAGATCTGGGTGGAACGAAAAAGCTATTGGATACAGATATGCGAATTATTGTACTCATTTCCAGATTCTGCAAATAATTTATTATGTATTTTGAGATTCTGGAAATGAATTTATTTCATTATATCTAAATCTGTATTTGTTTTGAGATACAATTTTGAATTACTTTTAGTCAAATGATATTTTTATATAAATTAATAAATATTTTTATACAATTCATTCACAAAATTATTATGTTAATAAAAATACAGACTTTGAAAAAATTTTGACGACAAGTGAACTATATTTCGTATATTACATTAAAAAAATCTGAAATTGACTACTAACGTAATAAGTTTGGATAGAATTGAAATAAAAAAAAATAATTGTATATAAGCAATTATATTTATTTATTAATACTTAGTTTTATTTAATAATAATAATTTTAAACAAATTGCGTTTTCAATTCTACTTTGTTCTAATAATTGTAAATAACAAGAAATTATATTAAAGATTCTGAAATAAAAATATTTTAATATAAATTATAATGCGAAATTTGTATTTTCGGTTATTTTGAAAATTACCAAATTAAAAAAGTGTCTTAATAAATATGTTGTTAAAAAATTTAACTATGTGTATGTCGTAAAAAAAACTATGTTTGTATTATCTATATAGAACGAAGGTTTTTTACTGCAAATTATTTCTGTTCTTTCGGATCTTTTTGAAAATTAACAGTACATCATCTGTATACGGTTGAATTAAAAAAATATATTTCGTGCAATAATTTCACTATTGAATGGTACCGTTCTTCAAAAATTGTGATTTAAATTTAAATATATTTGTTTGTTAATCATTTTTGGAATGTGATTACAGTGGGTAATGTAATCATTTTAATATTTTATGAGATCCTTTTCGAAAAAAGAAAAAAATACGGGCTGATTTGTTGTCATAAAATATACGTTCTATAGCAGTATTGATGAAATTTTTAGAGGATTTAGTAGATTTTTCTTAATTTTTATATTTGTAATAATGCAATAAATGTTTATAGTGTGTTTGAAATACAGTGAGTTGGCAGCTTTTATATTTATACGATTTTTCAACGCTTGTATAATTCTAGTCTGCCATTTAAGTAAGATATACATCTGATTATTAATAATTATGAATAAAAAAAATGTTAACTACTTTTTAAATTTTAT
Organism: Stenolophus ochropezus; assembly: GCA_035578165.1. NCBI lineage: Eukaryota > Metazoa > Arthropoda > Insecta > Coleoptera > Carabidae > Stenolophus > Stenolophus ochropezus. The sequence goes on from JAQOWZ010000014.1 coordinate 2,379,083, forward strand.
TTTATGTCGAAATTGAAGAAATTTTATTATATTATAGATGATGGTATTAATACGTTTTAAATAATGTTTTGCATACACCTTTCAGAAATTTAAAAAAATTCCACACATTTTACAAGCTGTTGTACTTTTCAATTATTTTAGTACTTTCATTTTTAACGTACGTTAACATCTCATTTTTTAAATAAGAAATAATGTATTGTAATACAGTTGTGATATAACTTAACTAAAACTAAATTGATGTAATCAATAAGTATGTAAAATATGAATATTGTAAATATGTTTTAAGACTGACGTTGTATAATATGTACATAATACGAAAACTCAGTAATAAATGTTTTGTAGAAAAAATTGTATATGTGAATGTGATTAAACGATAATTTCAGAATTTATAATTTTATGAAACGATTTACTTAGGTGTATTACAGTACATATTTTAATAATTTATTTTGTATACGTTTGATATGTAAATAAAAGATGTAAACCATAAAAATGGATTTCAATATATAGTGCAGGTCAAAACATATATTGTTTTCCTTTAGGAATTGTAATACTATGTAACAAATTTTATAATGAAAAAAATAATTGATTCATTAAGTGTTATTATTATAATTAGACACCTTATAAACTACCACACATACTATTACAGGTTTTTAGCGTAAAATTGTGTTTTTACACCCGAAAAAAATCAAATATACCCATTTTTGGGTCCAAAATTTTGATATTTGAAAATAGTCTATATTGACAGACACCGATGAGCTTATTTCAAATTTTCAAACCGAATTTAATTATCTCTTTCCTTTCCTGAGATATTTGATCTCAAAGTTACACCTCAAAAAAGTGGGTTTTTTGGGCTTATCTCCAAAATGGGTATAGATACAATCTTAACGATTATACCAGTCGATTCTACGGGCAAAGTTACATAAAGAAATGTTTTATCCGCATATACGTTCTTTGGAACGATTTGGTGAAAAATGAGAAAAACGAAAAAATAGGAATTTCAGTTTTTCACTCGAGAACTTTTTGTCCCCAAAATTTATCATATTCTAGACTTAAGTAAATATGAATAGGCTGATTCCAAATTTTCAAACCGAATTCAATTATCTCTTTCCGTTCTCGAGATATTTACGTTTAAAGTTAGACTGAAAAAAACAGGTTTTTCAGGAATAGTCGTGAAATGGGTGGAGAAACGATCTCGGCGACATCACCAATCGATTCCACGGGCAAAATTACATAAGTGTACCAATTTTCAGATTTTTAATCCAACGGATACAATTTTTAGAGAGAAAAAACTGAAAATGGCCAAAATCGAAAAAAATCGTAAGGGGTTCAGTTTTTCCTCTCTAAAAATTGTATCCCTTGGAATAAAAATCTAAAAATTGGTACACTTATGTAATTTTGCCCGAAAAATCGATTACTGAGGTCGCCGATGTTGTATCTCGACCCATTTCAGGACTATTCCTGAAAAACCTCTTTTTTTCAGTCTAACTTTAAACGTAAATATCTCGAGAACGGTAAGAGATAATTGAATTCGGTTTGAAAATTTGGAATCAGCGCATCGATATCTACTGAAGTCCAGAAAATGAAAAATTTTGGAGACAAAAAGTTTCCGAGCGAAAAACTGAAATTCTTGTTTTTTCGTTTTTCTGATTTTTCGCCAAATCGTTCCAAAGAACGTATATGCAGAGAAAACATTTCTTTATGTAACTTTTCGCGTAGAATCGACTGATATAATCATTAAGATTGTATCTATACCCATTTTGGAGATAAGCCCAAAAAACACCCTTTTTTGGGGTGCAACTTTGAGATCAAAAATCTCAGGAACGAGAATAGATAATTAAATTCTGTTTGAAATTTTGAAATCAGCGTCTTGATGTCTATCAATATAGACTATTTTCAAATATCAAAATTTTGGACCCAAAAATGGGTATATTTGATTTATTTCGGCTGTATATGAAAAAATTTTGAGTGGAAAACCAAAAATTGTTCCTTTTTATGTTTATCTATGATTTGAAATAACTTTGAGAAGTAAAAGATATTAATTTTTAAATTTTTACGGACGCATCAATTAAACAGACAATTATTGTGTATCGTGAACCCATTTTTAACTTATAAAGTGAAAAATTTTGTAAAACTTTGTGATCTTCTTTAATCTTAATGGTAATGAAATGAATGTTACATAATATCTGATAAACTGGAATAAGTTTGTGCAATAAATTTATGTTAACTGGCCTTTAAAGATCAGGATTGCAGTTCAGTCGTTAGTTATGTTGTCATATTGATGGATGATTAAATTAAAACGTGTGTATGTAGGTATCAAATAAATATATGGATCAAATGGGTACAATATACGATGCGCAATAAAGTTCTACTTTTAATTACAAAAAATATACAAAAGTAAGTGTATACCTATTCAATTTTAACTGAGTTAAAAAACTAATGAAATTGTATTCAAATATATGATGTGGTATTTTCACCTGTTAAAATAAAAAACTTTACTATTATATTATCTGTCACTTTCACTTAATTTTCGCATTAGATGTTCATTGGAGAAAATCAACTAAAAAATTTCACATTCATATCTCCATTAGAATTTGTAGAGGAATTTTAAAATTATTTACATTCTACGTGACTGTTATGTCTGTATATGATCAAACTAAATCCAATTTTAATATAGATTTCTTCAACTAATTACAGTGTAACAATTTTTAAATAGTACGAACTATACTTTAGTTATCTAATTTAATAATTTATTATGTTTTTTTGTTCGATATGCTTAATTGCAGGGTTTAGAAATTGCTGTTTCATGATTGTTTGTTATTTATTAATATTTTTCTTTTTACTGCAAATAACCCACAATATGTTGCTTGGAAGATAACGAAATGAAACTACAAGAAAATATGATGACACTTAAAATTAATAGGAAAGTATTTATTCACTATTCAACTCATGTAAAAATTAAAATTTGACCTCATCTCAATTCTGAAAGTTTTAAAATCGTATTAACATACTTCTTAATACTGTATTGTATGGTGGAAAAAGAATAAAAAAGAAATAAATATAATAATTTATTCTTGCAAATATTATTTTAAAAATACAAATTACAAACACGTATAAAAATATTACAATTTATATAAAAATGCAATTTATAAATACTTTTTCTTGTTATAAAGATAACAATGTTCTAAGAGGCATTACATTTATTTTTGATTTTAAAGTCTTATATTATAATTCGTTTCTTATTATGATAAATTATCTATTTATATTTTAATAGAACTCTTTATAAAGATGTAAATTAGCTACCAATATTCTTTGCTTGTATTGTTTTTGAAGAAATACACAAACAATTTTGTAAATATCAAATATTTGTTTAAACAATAAAGATATTAAACACACTACATCAATTTCTGAAACTGATCGATGAAAATGAAATTCAGAATCAATTAAGCATTATATTGCGATACATGATCTTATATTGTTTGCAATTATAATTCTATTGTGTCATTTTTTACAATTAACTAGCTTTTAAATTACAATAAATAACAATAAAAAAAATCAATTATAATTCAAAGAACATTTATTTATATAAAAATATTTGAAGGACAGAATCTCTTTAACATAATAACAAAATTGCATTCTGCAATTACTATTTTAATAATTGTTCTAATATTAAATTATAATAATTGTTCCAGCAACAATAAACTATGAGATATAATGAATAACAAACAAAAATAGCTTGTTCAACATAATTGAAAAATAGGCCCTTACGAAAACAATTATTATAATACCATAGTTAAGTATTTATACTGATATATTAATCTTACAAAACAACATAAATATATATATCGTAAGGGTCTCTAAACAAATACAATCAAAGTTAGAATTGCAATACCATTCAAATAATTTAATTAAACAAAATAAAATTTTTAGGCAGAAGTAGTCGTCAATTCTCGCTCAACAGCAATAGCAATACCCATTCCTCCACCAATACACAAAGCAGCAATACCGCGTTTTTTGTTTAATCTCCGCAGGTTATACAAAAGAGTAACAAGAACTCGAGTTCCAGAACAGCCAATGGGATGTCCCAAAGCAAGAGCACCACCGTTGACGTTCAACTTTTCCTCCGGAATTCTCAATTCGCTAGCAACGATGATGGATTGAACAGCAAAGGCTTCATTGATTTCAAATAGATCTACTTCGTCCATGCTCCACCTAATCTTGTACAGCTGGAAATCAAACCAACATGTTATAGTAAAATGCAAATAGAACAAAAGAACGAAATACCAAATTGCGCACAGCTTGGATGGGTCCACGGCCCATTTCCTCTGGCTCCAAGCCACATTGCCCAAAGCCAACTATTTTGGCTAAAGGAGGCTCGGCTACTTTGCGCAATTCGTCGTAGTTGCACAGAACGACAGCTGCGGCTCCATCGTTTATCCCAGAGGAATTACCAGCGGTTACGGACCGTTCGATGCCCTTTTGAAAAGCACTTCTATAGTTAGGGTTATAGTGACATGGTTCAGTACATACGCCTCTGAAACATGGTCGTAGTTTTGCTAACCCTTCTACGGTAGTTTCTGGCCTGGGGAATTCGTCTTCGTGTAAGGTAAATGGCATTCTAGCATCTTTGGCCTCAATGGGCAGTATTTCCTCATAGAAACATCCATTTTCTTTGGCAACAGAACATTTGAATTGGGAGTTGCTTGCGAATTCATCTTGACGAATTCGCGATATTCTATATTTTTGGGCTAAATGTTCAGCTGAAGAAACAAATTGTAAGTAATGTGCTTTTAATTTTTTTTTTTGACTATTTACCTGTATCGCCCATATGCATATGTAGAGTCGGATCATTCAATCCGTCAATTATAATATTATCTGCTAGCTGAAAATGCCCACATTTAACTCCTGCTCTCATTAAGGCGCTATGGTGGGTCATACTCATATTTTCTTGACCACCAGCAACTACTATAGATGCTTCTCCACTTTTAATAGATAAATATCCTAGATAAACTGATCTGAAAATATCAAATACAACATACATTATTAATTTTACTTTATAAAATAATGTAACAACCATCGAACCCCTTCAAAAAAAAAAATGGATAAATACATATAAAAAAAATTATATACACCAGAAATACATTCACATTCTCGCCTCATCCACATTCATAATCTGGTTTATACATGCGCAACAATCTTAAATGTAGAAAAAATATATGCCAGACATATTAATATTAATGCAACAATTAATCATTCATTTCTCACCTCATACACATTCATAATCGGGATGTACATGCGCAACAATTTTTAATGTAGATCCCCGAATAACTGCCCGAAAAAAAATAAGAAATACATGTAAAATAAGCAAAAACAAAAAATAACTGTATACACCAGAAATAAATTCATTCAACAATCATTTATTTCTCGCCTCATCCACATTCATAATCAGGTTTATACATGCGCAACAATCTTAAACTTTGGACCCCGAGTAATTGCCCGATTATTTTTTTATAAATGTTCGGTAAAAAAATAACTTGAAAAGCATACATTAGTTAAAAATAAATTGTAAATGGCAACTTATTGTTATTCAAATATTGAAGCTATTCTAAAGCAAATATAAAAAGAATAGAAATGTAAATATGCAATCTATAAATATGTATGTCACATTTGGAGAAATTTAATGACTTACTTTAACCCGGATCCACAAAGCATATTTACGGTGTAAGCTGGTATATTATTCGGTATACCAGCTTTAAGCGAAGACAAACGGCCAGGATTTGGTCCTTGACCTCCAGTCAATACCTACAATTTCATTTTATTATGTACTGTTGTATGTTTCATCCCTTTTTAACATTACCTGCCCCATAATAACTTCCGAAACTTTTTCGGGCTTAATTGAAGCCCGATTCAAAGCTTCTTTAATTACAGCGCTGCCCAATTCAACGGCAGAGGTCATTTTAAAAGAACCTCCCAAGCTTCCTAATCGTAAAATTTAACTTTAAACAAGTCAGATCAAAGAAACAGGTTATGTTACCTATCGGTGTCCTACATCCAGAAACAATATAAACTGCGTTATCGTCTGCCATTCTTAAGCAAAATTTGTTTATTTAAATTATTTATAGTAAGTAACGAGTTTCAGTTTGAAAATATCAATAATACTGCGAATTATAACACAAATACCGAATGTACAGCGTGCGACAACACTACACAACCACGCTACACAGGTACTGATCGCTCTTTGCTTTAGCGGATGGTTTTCACTTGTTTATATATGCGTGCGCATTCTAGTATGAGTAGAGAAAATTAATTATTTTTGTTACGTGAAATATTTTTTAAACATTAAGATTATTTTATCATATACAAAAAAAAATAATTGTTAATTTTCAATAAAATTTAACGGAAAACTGATACGTTATAATTTGAAAAGTAGGTTTGAAAATTAAACAAGGTTAACGAATGTGTTTTCTAAAGTGGTTGTCGCAATTATTTAATCGTTATTCGTAAATACTTTAAAATTATATAATCATTATTTATTATGTTCTATGTAAAACATACAGTAATATACAAAAAAATATTTTATTTAACATTCATAATAAAATAGAGTTTATAATAAAAATTGTAAATCTATTACTAAATGATTTTTATACTTTATTTTACGATGCTTTCAAAATGTATTTCCCACGTTTGTAAAAACAGTTGCCTACTACATTACTGGATGTGTACACTATTGCCCTCTAGTAGAACGTTTTAAAGCATAAATCTCACACCAGATGGTGGTGGAATGTAATGGTAAAAATGTGAAATTCATGAATCGTGTTGTCTGAGTAGTAAGGCTGTGACTGTGCCAAAATGGCAGAAAATATACAGGAAAGTTCTGATCAGATGAAATCATCAGGTAAATATCAGTTCTTTTGTACTAAATGTATATATCCAATTTTTTTGTATTATTCTAAACGTTAAAATATGGTCTTTAGTGGGTTATACAGTATATATTATTATATAATCAATGCGACACAACCATCTGTAATAAATTTATTTACTAGACTTGAAATGTTTAACAGGAATAATGTAAACTAGTGCGGCACCTACTAATAGGAATAAGATACAATTAGATTTAGTTTTGTGGGTCCAAATAATTTTTTCATATTGTGTAGTACTTTTTAGCTTAATACGACTACCTTGATGTGGCCTTGTCAAGAATGATAGAACGTGCTTTAACGTTAAAGATGTGGGAGACAAAAATATGAATCGTTTGACAGATAATTTATTTCATTTGTTTTTTAAAAACTCGACAGTATCTGTTTTAATTCGAAAGTTCATAAAGAAAATACTTGCACAATAAGTGACAGATATTTAGTTCGGGAATTTCGTGTGTCGTATACCGGTGTTTTTAATTTGTGTTTTCTCAGTTTAAAAATTATACGGCCTGTTTTATTATTAGTAAGTGAACATTTTTAATAATTACAACAATAAGTAAATAAAATTTTTAGTTTGGTATGAGTTCTTATAATGTACAGTTGTTGAAGTTATTTTCGGATGAATTCCTTTTCCATATTTTCAGATACTACTTGAACTTCAGAAATATTTATTTAGCTCTGGGAATGTAGACAACCGGATATCTGTAGTTCTATTTTATTTTGTTGCGTTTGTCTGCTGTTCGTTTGGTTAACTATGTGTTAAATATTTGTACATATAACTTCATTTTATAAGTAAAATATATTCTATTAATTTGTTCGTTATTATTTTAGGCATGATGTCAAAGCAGTCGTCTACCGAAAATGTGAATAATGGTGAGTCATTTTATATTTTGTTGAATTTCACGTAAAGCATGTTATACTTTTATTATGTTTTATTTTTATGTTAAATTATAAGGTTTAAGTTATTATATTATTTACTTTGTATGTGTATTTTTAAATCTTTGATCTGTGTTATGTTATCGTTCTAAGAACTAAAGATTACTGCAAAATCTTGAAATTATGATCAGCAAAAGTACACTAATGATTTCGAAATGAAAATATAGCTGTTAGTTACATTTCAACACACAAACAATACAAATTTAATAGGAAATATACCTGTCGAAGGCCTTACCGTTTTTGTACATTAGATACAGGGTGTTCTTAATTTTGAATAGTTTTGCGGTATTTAAAACTGACAAGTTTTATTACTGGAGTTAATACGACGCTTTGTTTTTCTAATCATTGATTTCTATTGCTAGACGAAGGGTAGGTCATGTTCAAACATTTCCATTCTATGTTTATTAAAGGCATGTACAATATCATGTGGTCTTGTAATGTCTTGTTACAAGCTAGAAATGGCTGCTGAATGACCTTGAATATATGGAGCAGCTTGTCATATTCTCATTTGAACTCGTAATTGTTTGAATTATCAGGAAACTAGAGATCAATTGTAAGAAAAATTCTTCCCACAATATAATTTACGAGTGAAGTTGGAAGTATTTTAAAATCAGAATCAGAAACGCCTATTTTGTGCCAGAATCGTTGTTCCCAATCAATGGTATCTTAATATCCAACGTAAAGGAGCATGAATATGATGTCTCTCCGAAAAATTTATAATCGTTACCATTGCTAAATGAGCTTAGTTAGTGTATCTATCTTTCAAAGAACTAGGATTCTTACATTTCTGACACTATTTGAACCAACTCACCATTTATAACTGATAAAGCCGTTTAAGTTTGGTGATCCTGTCAATATCTTTAGACAAAATCTAGAACTTATACTGTTGCGATACAGAAACTGAAGCAGTTCAAAACCACCAACAATATAATTCCGTTAGTTTATGTGCATAATTAGCAACAAAATAGCTGCTCTTCTGTCGAATAGCAACGAAAACGGTGATCCTTTCAATATCTTTCGACAAAATCTAAGATCTTACTGTTGCAATACAGAAACTATAGCAGCTCAAAACCAACAACAATATGATTTCGTTAATTTATATGCAGAATTAGCAACGAAATAGCTGCTCTTTTGTCGAATAGCAATAAAATTTGTGATCTTTTCAATATCTTTCGACAAAATCTAGGACCTTACTGTTGCCATACAGAAACTAAAGCAGTTCAAAACCACCAACAATATGATTCTGTTAGTTATGTGCAGAATTATAAACGAAATAGCTGCTCGTCTCAATATCTTTCAATGATGTCATGAATCCAACTTTAAAAGGTGAAGTTTAAAGTAATTGTAAACATGCAAACGTTATCAATTGTTTTACATGCATTTTGATAAAAATGCAGTTACATTTTTGATTGTACTCAAAGGTTACAGACAAGATAAAAGTTGTACGATCATCCTTGGATGATTTTTTGTACAGATTTTTAACCGGGATTTTACTAAAAATGTGTACATTTTTTTTGTGTACTTTTAAAAGTTACGAATTGTACTTTATTTTATTTTTATTATTATTAGGTCATATGTATAAGTTTAATATTTGTCATTCGTTTACGTAAGTACTACGTATTTATCAAGTATATATGTAAATTAATATATGACTACAAACAGAGAACCTCAAACTATTTATAGAATATTTATTGTACTACGATTATAATATGCTTAATTAAATGCAAGTAAAATTCATTAAATAATTACCTCAGGTATTTGAGTCATTGAAGTACAGTTCCTTCTAGGAATTGGAAGAATAATACTATTAATAACACATTTAAGAAATTTCATACATTTATTTGTTTAATTTTTGATGATTTCAACAACCGCATTAGTATATAAAGTTTTATTACATACATATTTTAATAATAAATATTTATGTGGATAAAATAGAAAGAAATGACAATATAATTTCATTAGTATTTTTAAATAATTATTATAGATCATCTTTTTTTTCGTAACATACTTCAATATACCTTTGAATTATAGAAACTGCGCATGACTTTGGTCTCATTTTCAGTGGGAGTAACCATCGAATAGTATTCACACATTGTATGTGCTAGTTAAAGTACCGGTAGTCTATTTTTTCCTATGAAAAATTCTAGCCAACTATTAATCTTGCAAAAGATTTCCTGTAGCTGTCATTGAAAAATTCAGAACATTTGGTTAGACAGAAACTGGTATTTTAAAAAAATTCGGATTATTGATTTGTGTAACAATAATTTACAATCATACACTTCTTAATAACATGTTAGTCGTTACGACAAAAGGTTTTTGAATGTATATAGAATTGTAACCTATATTTAGAAACCATGTAAGATTTAAGACTCGTTAATGTCTAGCTCGACTATATATAAACATTTGAATAACGATAATCTATTCACGATGTGTATGGTTTTTGTTTTTTACATTTATGGTTTATTGCGGAATATTACTCTATATTTAATCACACATCGTTTTACTAAGCACATTGTATTGCCGATCGAAGATTCTTATAAATTATTTTAGGAAATCTATTTTTAATGTTTCATTCCACGCATTATTTAGATTTTTTTAGTTGTGTTGGTATTAGAAAATGTTTAGTAATGTACATACATACAGTATGATCCCTAAATAGTTGTAGAAAATTAAATATTTTCAAATTAATCATTATTTGTTTTGTTTTCTCATTTTTAATATATAAATATTTAATATTTAAATTGAATTGTTTTGAAAATGTTGACACTTATATGTTTATTACTTATTTTCAATTTTCAAATAAATATATTTGTTTGTACAAATAATGAAATCTACTACAACAATATGTAGACTGTTAAAATATCAATATTTTTTAACTTAATATTCAATATGTCATTTAAAAACATTATAAATTTGTGTCAGTATAATTATTTAACATGGAGAAACTTTTCAGAAACCAAAGCACATTTGCGATGACCTCATGTAGGTGTATAATACGTCCCATTTAACGACTTCCTAACAATTACCGTTTCTTAGATATTAATGATTGTATCTGAAAATAGGACACACTGTAAATTTGCTTCTGAGGTATCACAGGAGAGCAGAAGTTGGAAAGATAATTTCATCTGTTTTATTTTATTTGCGTTATAATTCACAACTTCTACAAAAGATTTACAGCTTATAGAATATTTTGCTGTAAAAGTTTTTTAGTTTTGTTGACGAAAAGACCTGAGATCTAATATCAGATCTAATACTCATTTGCGATAACAGGTGCGATAATTACTAAACCACTGTTGCATATTAATAAATATAGATAAGGTGAAAAAATGATTTATGATTTATTTTTAATATATAAACCGTGCGCTTTTTCTGTTACATCTATCTACTACATCATTAGATTAGATATGTTATTTGATTATTTGAAATTTTGTTAATGTACACTACTTCGCCTCCGATTTTGATGAAATTTGACAAAAAGTTCCTACTGAACATTACAAATATGGGAAAAATAATAAAAAATTATCGTATAATTCGGTTGACCTTGAAATCGGATTTTTGTTTTTGTTTTTGTTTTTAAAGCTATTTAATACAAAAAAGTGTACACACACACGCATCTAACCTAACATAATCTGACCTAACTTAACCCAATTTAAACTAACCTAGCACAACCTAATCTAACCTAACCTAACCTAAGCCAACCTAAACGAACCTAACCCATCCTAATCTAATTTAATCTAACCTAACCTAATCTAGCACATCCTAATCTAATCTAACCTAACCTTAACCAACCTATTCTAACCTAACCTAATTTAATCTAACCTAACTCAACCTAACCTAATTTAATTTAACCTTACCCAACCTAACTTAATTTAATCTAACCTAACTCAACCTAACCTAATTTAATCTAACCTAACCCAACCTAACGTAATTTAATCTAACAACCTAACCTAACTCAACCTAAACTAACTTAGTCCAACCTAACCTAACCTAACTCAACATTAGGTTTGGTTGGGTTAGGTTAGATTAAGTTTGGTTGGTTTAGGTTAGATTAAATTTTGTTAGGTTAGGTTAGGTGCGTGTGTGTAAACACTTTTTGTATTAAATAGCTCTAAAAACAAATAAACAGTAACTTGAAGGTCAACCAAATCGGACTGCCATTTTTTATTCATTTTCCCATATTTATCATGCTTAGTAAGAACTTTTTGCTAAATGTCATCAAAATCGTAGGTAAAGTAGACAAAGTAGACCAAGATCATTAATAGAATCTAAGAAAATATATCCAATTTACAGAAAATTATATACTAATAAGAATAATACTTGATCTACAAAAATATTTACTCTGTATATATTATAGTTAATCATAGAAATTTTTCCTTATTTCTCTCTAAATAAATATTTATCTCTCATAGATCATATGTTCATTTTCTACAACTTTTTAATTTCTCACATGTTAATATTCTGTAGATACTTCATTTATTTTCTATTAATCAAATATATAAAAAAGTCAAGATAAAATCCGATTGAAAATCAATTATTTGAGAAGTGATTTATTTTCAAACGATTGATTCCTGTGACATTCATTGATTATTTTAATGAAAGTGTATATTCATGAGTAATAGAAAACTTTCACTTTGCATATTTACAATGTTTAATTTTTCAAATTTAAATTTTTCCATAAAATTTGAATGAATACATTCGATAGAAAATCGGGAATCACTTTATTTAAATTGTGATTCTGATTAAATTATTTAACCCGTTGGAATATTTTCCGAAGTGCAAAAACTATAATACATTATACAATAATTTACATATTGTGAGTAGTGCGAGTAATGCAAGTAATTAATTCATTAGTAATAAATTTGCTTGACCAGAAATTTACAATCAATAAGGTTTTTCAAGATGGCCGCAGCATTTCAACTAGGCCATTCCATATCTACTGTTTATTATTTTTCTATACATTCATACATACTTAACATTCGCTAGCATGTTTAATAGCTAATATACTACATATGTTCTGAGAGCATCTACAAATGCTTTCACGTTTTTACATTCAATCAATAGTCATTCTTTCACATTAAATTATCCAAATGTATTCACCACATTGCACTGATTTACCAAATACAGCTTATATTTGTCTACATTCAACAAATTTCAACCACATTATTCTCAATTTTACAAGTTACAGCATGTAGCTGAAACTGATCCTGGTAAATGTGCAACCCGTAACCTCATTTTCGTTTTCGAACAAAGTAACAAATGATGTCATGTTCAAGTAAAGATATTTCAACGGTAGTCTGTTGTATCTAATAAGTTATTGTTTCTGAGAAAACTTGAAAAAAGAAAGTTTCAATGATGATAAAAGTGTTGCTAATTCAAATTTCACCAAAAAGCACGTAACGGAAGGTGTTTGTGTAAACATAATATCGAGGAAAAAACTGATTATTAAAAAACTTTCCATTCGAATGTGTCGTCAAACTTTTTAGGTTTGAAATTGTCTCATATTTATAGTTATTTAGCAATTAATAATTCGAGTAATAAATAAAATATGTTTAATTTTATTCCATAAAATATTTTTTCTACGACCACTAATGTAAGTAGCCATTAATGTACAATTTATTGGTTATCTAAGAGTCACATTACGGAAGGCCGTGTGTGAAGTACGCTATTTCACAGCTAGGGAATTTTTGATTTATCGAAATAATGTTAGCAGTATAAATAAGACAAAATTAATTCTAATTAATAATTAACCTAACCTAACATAACCTGACTTAACCTAGTGTAACCTAATCTAATCAAATCTAATTTAATTTGACCTAACCTAACATAACCTCATCAAAGATAACCTCACACCTCACCCAAACCTAAAGTAATCTAAACTAACTTAACCTAACCTGACCTAATCTAATTGAATCTAACCTCTGCAAACCTAAAGTAATCTAAACTAACCTAACCCAAAGTAACTTAACCTAACATAACCTCACCAAACCTAAAGTTAGCTAAACTAACTTAAGCTAACCTGACCTAACCTAACCTTATTTTATATTTATTTTATAAATTAAAGTTATTAATATATAGTTTGAATTTATTATTTAGAAGTTGACAATTTGACATAGTTGTTTTTATGTTTTATAATTGGCGATATTTACTAGTGATGTGTCAATTTATTCTTGCAATGTATTGTGTCAAATAGTGGTCGTAGAAAAATATAGTACATAATTCGAGTTGTAAAGCAATTACGCACTCACGGCTCTTGTGTAATTTTTCCACTTCGTGCGTAATATACAACTTAAAACTCTTAATATGTATTAAATGCAAATATTTAAATAATGTCATACATATTTTCTATTTTATAATAAATACTCAAACATTTTTTATATATTGATTAATAAAGTAATACAGTACATTTGTATAAGTAAAAAACTTGAATAGTTACATACATAATTATAAAGTTGAATGCCATTGTTTGTTTAGATAAAAAATAGTTTTCGATTCACATATGTTGTGAATGAAATAAAACATGTTAGTCTTTTTATGTATGCTAATAATTATGTTTCAGAGAATTACATTTGAATTACATGTAAACTCATGAACATAATTTAAATTTGATGTCAATATGTAAATGATTTTTGTTTGTAAATTTTAAGATTTTAAAACAATTGGGCTGAGTCATCATAAAACAAGTTCTTTATCTTAAAAGATATAAGAAATTAAGTGAAATATAACACTTTGTTCAGGGTTGGAGGTATCAAATATTTGACAAGTAATCACTTTTTGTGTAAAATTATACGACATGTTCTTCGAAAAATTAATTATGAGTTTTAAAATTATAAAGTAATTCATTAATCTGGAGAACAGTATACTGTTACAATACGTCGTGGCAATAATGGTTACATTAATTTATTAAATAATTAATTGTTCTACTGTCAGGTTTAAAAATTTAATATAAAACTACTTTGAATTATTATTCTTTTTTTCCGAGAAAATTAATAAAACTTTAATTGTTTCGATTACATCACCATAGTGTAATAATAAAAATTTTATTTATTCAATTTATTAACAGTATTAATAATAAAATATAAATTTCGTGTAATGATTATTTTGTCGATTTAGTAAGCATAATACTTTTTTAATGAAAATAATTAAAGTGAAACTATGTCTTGTATTTTACTTTTGTTTTTCTTACATTTGTGACGCATATTTAAAATTGCTTCCGGATTTTTTTTTATTTTTGGTTACTTTCATGTTTATAATTTTTTATTTTTGTCTTTAAATTACATTTCTTACACTTGTTTTGTTTAGATGCTATTTTTAAGGAAAGATACAAAATATATTTCTTAAAATTTATACGTTCTTATCAAAAAAATATTTCTGCGAAATAATAATAGCATCTGTAGACGCTACAATCTTAAACTAAATATAAGTTTTTGTATTGAGGCGACGTTAGGAGAAATTTATTAAAATTTAAATAACATGTATTTATATATTACTGTAAAAAATAATTAAATACTGAAAATAATTAAAATATTTCTTTCTGCAAATACAGTTATTTTACTTTTAAAAAATTTCAAAAATTAGCAATTACAATTAACTTTCTTTCAAAAGTATTACAGTCACAATAATTAATAGACGAAATGTAATATAACTACTTCTGCAATTAATTTCAACCCAATTCTGGGTAAGTTTATTGGTGCGCATAATAAAGTTCTATTAGTTATTGGACTCGTCTAGAATTGTACATCAACATGACTACCGCAAATCAACTTGCATGAATCGAGATAATTTTAGGTTAATTATTCTTGTGGAATCCAGTGTTTTTATTCAACTCAGTGTGGAATAAATTATTAATAAGAAAATTTATTGGTCATTGTACCCAGATGTGACGTAATCTACATTACGTATGTTTAAACTAAAATTTATTTTTTTAAATTAAAATCAGAATCAACAAGTACAAATACGTACATTATATAATTTTTTCTTGTTTATGATATTACATATTTATATCAAAAATAAAATTTCAAGGTTTCACGATTATTTGTTACATATAGTAGACAATTTAAAATATTAATTTTGAATGTAATTATATACGTAATATATGTATGTATTAATAATTGTTTTTCTATTATATTTTAATCTCTTTTCTAATTGATGTACTTTTAAAATCTATTATTGTTAGAATACTTTAATCTACTATTTAATGTCCACAATTAAAAAAAAAATATTGAACATATATTTTAAATATATTTAAAGTACTATGTAATTTATTATATTATATAGGTACTTATTAACAATTATATAAACGTATCAGCTTACTATTATTATCTTGTTATTTATTTATGATGTAAATTTTAGATTAATGTTTTTTTAGTTCGTAGAAAAATTTAAATACAACCCTAATTTTTTTTAATTACTCCCATAAATTTTTGCACAGTTACCCTCGGTAAGGGTCTAATAAGGACAATAACTAGAGTTCCGTATACACAATACAGTCTGTAGTATTATACGACAGAAGAAAGTACCTGCTTAAAAAAACCTTTACCGCAAGTCCCATAAAACTTTATAAAGGACAATTGGTTTATTGTGTAATAAGAATTAAATATCTTTTCATACAATTATAAGTAAATTTGTTGTAAAAAATGATTTATGCAAAATTGTAAACGTTGTAAACCTTAGGTCAAACGTCATAAATTTTTCCAATTCGAATGCATCACTAGAAGAAATAGAAATGCGCCTTGTTAAACAAATTCGTACTGAATTTACTTCAAATTCGTAAACTGAACATATACCGGGTGTTTTTTTTTTAATGTAATATTTTCGATACATGTTTTAGGTAGCTCTTTTCTTGTTGCCACGACTTTTATTATACATTATGTCGTATTTTAATCCTATAAATTAATTTTTATATTCTCGATATCGATAGCGATAACCATGGCCATAAAATGAAAAAATCATAGCAATCGAATTCTGACAGATGAAACGTCAAACCTCAAATATTTTTATTTTATTGTCCAGATGCCATAGTTATTATTAAGAAATTAAAAATTAATATACACGATTAAAATAAGACATAATGTAAATGTATTTGGTGTTACCTTAAAAAAAAAACACCCGGTATAATAAGAAATAAAACATAATATATACAAAAAAATATATTTACATATAAAAAAAGGACAATTCATAATTATTAGAAAATAGCTTAATCAGAATTTTCGGCTACGGTCTAGAACAAAAAAAAAGTACCTGCCTAAAGAAACTTAACCACAAGTACCATAAAACTTTATAATAGGCAATCAAATTCTTACGGCTAACTATAAATATTTTTGCAATAAAAATAGCATTAATGTATGATTCTTCTATTCAAGTCATATTTTCACTTAGTGAAAATGTAGTAAAAAATAGAAATTCGAATTTGCAAAATTTTCTCCACTGTCAAAGTGTATTGTTTATTATTTGATACATAATTAAATTGAATGTGGAATGTATATCAAATAATTGATTTTTTATAAGTATAAATTGCTTTGTTAAAAAGTTAAAATGTGAAGTATTTGGCCAAGTAGAAATAGTATTTAGCAAAATTTTCTCCACTATCAAAGTGTAATGTTTAATATTTTATAGACATAATTAAATTTAATGTGGTATGCTGGTATGTGTATTAAATGATTGATTTTTTATAAATAAATTGCTTTGTTAAAATGTGAAGTATTTGGCCAAGTAGAAATAGTAGTAAATTTTCTCCACTATCAAAGTGTATTGTTTATTATTTGATAAACATAATTAAATTTAATGTGGTATGCTGGTATGTGTATTAAATGATTGATTTTTTATAAATAAATTGCTTTGTTAAAATGTGAAGTATTTGGCCAAGTAGAAATAGTATTTAGTAAAATTTTCTCCACTATCAAAGTGTAAATATTGTTTATTATTTTATAGACATAATTAAATTTAATGTGATATTTATGTCATATAATTGATTTTTTTATAAGTATAAATTGCTTTGTTAACATGTGAAGTATTTGGCCTAGTAGAAATAGTAGTAAATTTTCTCCACTATCAAAGTGTATTGTTTATTATTTGATAAACATAATTAAATTTAATGTGGTATGCTGGTATGTGTATTAAATGATTGATTTTTTATAAATAAATTGCTTTGTTAAAGTGTGAAGTATTTGGCCAAGTAAAAATAGTATTTAGTAAAATTTTCACCACTGTCAAAGTTTAAATATTGTTTATTATTTCATAGACATAATTAAATTTAATGTGATATTTATGTCATATAATTGATTTTTTTATAAGTATAAATTGCTTTGTTAAAATGTGAAGTATTTGGCCAAGTAGAAATAGTAGTAAATTTTCTCCACTATCAAAGTGTATTGTTTATTATTTGATAAACATAATTAAATTTAATGTGGTATGCTGGTATGTGAATTAAATGATTGATTTTTTATAAATAAATTGCTTTGTTAAAATGTGAAGTATTTGGCCAAGTAGAAATAGTATTTAGCGAAATTTTCTCCACTATCAAAGTGTATTGTTTATTATTTGATAAACATAATTAAATTTAATGTGGTATTGGTATGTGTATTAAATAATTGATTTTTTATAAATATAAATTGCTTTGTTAAAATGTGAAGTATTTGGCCAAGTAGAAATAGTAGTAAATTTTCTCCACTATCAAAGTGTATTGTTTATTATTTGATAAACATAATTAAATTTAATGTGGTATGCTGGTATGTGTATTAAATGATTGATTTTTTATAACTATAAATTGCTTTGTTAAAATGTGAAGTATTTGGCCAAGTAGAAATGGTATTTAGCATAATTTTCTCCACTGTCAAAGTGTAAATATTGTTTATTATTTATAGACATAATTAAATTTAATGTGGTATGTGTATCAGGTAATTGATTTTTTTTAAATAAAAATTTATAAATTGCTTTGTTAAAATGTGAAGTATTTGGCCAAGTAGAACTAGTGTTGTGTTGTCGTCACGTGGTGTCAAAAGAGATAGTCATGGCCGTGGTATGTCGCTTGCATGGTTGCATGCCCACCGTTCAGTCTCGGTTTCGCAAGGCTCGGATCGCAGTGTATGGCAGTTTGTGAGCGCGTCAACTTATCCGACTGACTTTGATGTGTAAATCTCGTTCGTGTTGTGGCATAATGTTGACAGTGATTCAGCCTCATAGCGATCAGAACGGCGTGGTAGATGACGTCGACCATTTGTTCCTTCTTCCACAACGGGCGCTAATGGATAGTTCCCGGTTACAAAAAGATTTAGAAGGATTGGATTTTGATCCTCGGTTAATGCATGCGGCTCCTATGGGAAATGTTTGGCTCTGTGAGTATCAAGTATAGTTCACAGATATGCGAATAGATGCTATTATATAGTTTACCATTTTGGCCAAAAATGTCATGCCAATTATTTTGGAATGCGCTAAAAAATTAAGGCTAATTACTTTCCTGTTCAAATAAAACAGCTGTTCTATTTTCATTTTCACGTACCAAAATATATTTGGCAATTTACAATCTGTTTACAAATGTAACGGTATGTTATATTTCTTAATTATTCACATGTTTTCTGGCAAACAATAAACAACGAATAACAAAAGAGATATTGTAATGTAAAAGGTATTGGGTAAACGAGTTTTGGCAAGCATAATTACTAAATTTGTATAAATAATGTTACTTGAACAAATTGATGTGAAACTATCCTATTATATTGTAATGATTAACCATAGCTCAACTATTTGATGAAATAATAGAAATTATTACGGAACTTATAATATACATCCCTATATAAAAATTGAACTTAGGATCTGATCCTTTGGATCTAACTATTGGATACTTAACCTATTAGTTATGTCCCTAAATATTCTATACTTTCTCTAACTTACAGTAAAGTAAAAATCATTACAAACAGAAACTTAAATGTACATTGTAAAAATTAAGATTTCTAGCGTATTTAACAATTGTTGATCTATATTATATGAACTTAGGAACTTTAATTGTCAGGAGACTATTAGACACTTAACCTCTTAATTGTGTCCCTAAATATCCTATACTTTCTCTAATTTATAGTAATATAAAAATCATTACGAACAGAAACTTAAATGTACATTTTAAAGATTAAAATTTCTAGAATAGTTAAGAATTGTTGATCTATATATTATATGAACTTAGAATCTTTTAATTGTGATCTAGTACTTGTGTCCCTAAATATCCTACACTTTCTCTAACTTATAGTAATATAAAAATCATTATGAACAGAAACTCAAATGTGCGTTTTAATTTAGATTAAAATTTCTTGCGTAGTTAATAATTGTTGATCTATTTTATAGGCACTGGCCTGCCTATTGGAATTTGTTCTATGCGTTTATTTTTTTTAATTGAGGACTTTGCTAAGGTCATATTTGTCACTATATTAAAATAATTGTAATTACTATAATGTTCATAAATGAAAAAATAATTGTCATACACAAAGCAGTTTTTAGAAATGAACTTGCTAGACTAAAAACTGAAATTCACTTGTAAAATATTTTTATGTGACATTATGACGAAATTGATATAAGGTTATCTTATAGTAAATAAAAACAATTAAGGAATTAAAATTTTAACACTAAGCATTCACTTATAACGGTAGGATATAACACAGTAAAAATTATTTAATTGTTAAAATAGTCAAGGTTATATAATACAGGAAATCGTAATAGATACATATACGGAATACATTTTTTGTACTTTTTTATATTTTACTAAATGACGTACAATAATAGGAGAAATTTTTACTGGGTATTGTTTTCTCTTATTAAGCAGTGACAGCTTTGTAGTTTTGTCAAAATATTATGATTCTGTACAAGAATTTATCCTTGAGATTTAGTGCATTAAAAAAAATACATTTATTATTATATTTAACAATAATGTTTAATCAGAGTAACCTCCTAGAGAGATTCTTCGTTAATAATTTGAAATGAAAATGTAATTTAGCATTATTAACTTTTTTGTTTTAATGTTATTTTAATGATAATTTAGTGCACACTGACAATGAAGTCATAATATTGCAAAAACTAAAGATATAATTGTTAAATGTTTCTATGTTTATTTATATAATGATTGAAATGATAGTAAGTTTTGATATTTATTTTTTGAAATAAGAACATATTTTCGTAAATCTCTGTTTTCACTCTACTACCGGTAATAATTTTAAAAGTTATATTGCACGTGTGTCATTGTTTTTGCAAGAAAGTAGTCACCGTTATTCTAAAAATAAATATGTATACACACAGAGTGGCCTACATATAATACGGCTAAAATAATAAAGGTCCGTTATTATAAAAATGCAATTTCTAATTAAATTTACTTTCAAGTTAATTTTCATTTACTACATTCCATTGTAATAAAAATATTAACAGTATTTTTAAATACATTTTTAAAATATCGTAAAAAAAAATATTTTACTATACATTGAATCATACTGATAATTTATTGGACAAGTATATTTAATAAATATTTAATTTAATTATAATACTGGATTTAATTTAATATTTAAAATATGCAGTATTTAATTATTTATAAATGCAGCTTTAATAAAATGGCCAATGTCCAATAAAACATTTATATGAAGATGAAAATAGAAAATAGGAAAATTTCTGTTTGATTGCCAATTTAAATTGTAATGAAAAATATTTTTCGTGTCCCCGTCCCTTATAACTAGTATTAAATAACTCAAAATCGTCCAGGAACTACTATTTATCGGCCTAGGCCGGCAAAATGTAGGGATGCCAACTTAAATATTACATTCTGTCAAAATTTTTAATTTTATTTTATTGGAAATGTAAAACGTTAATATAAAATTTTAAAGTAGTAATAATATTTCTTTAATAAATTAAAAATGTCAAAAGAAACTCTTTTGCGAGGTCTCGTATTTGAAACCTCGCTTTCAGCTCGGCCTATCAAAATAAGCTCGCTTTCGCAAAAGTTTAGTTTCTGGACTAATGATATAAATATCTATTATTTTAGTAAGAGATCCTTTTTAGATCTTTTGATACATTCCAAGATATCTACAATCTGATTTTAACATTTTTACAATAATGGTTGCTCAATTTCAAGCAGAAAATTTTGAAAAATTGAATTTTCACGTTGTGTTATACCGACAAAAGTTCGGTTGTTTAAAAATTTATCAACCGGAAGTGGACTTACATGAAACTGAAACTGTATTTCCTGGAAAATATCTGAAAATATATTTTTTACAAATTACTTATCAAATCAAATTAATAAAATATTTTCAGAACAAATAATAATTAAGTAAATCTAAAATATTTGTTTTATTTAATTAATAAAAGAAATTAATTGCTTATACAGTTATAAAATTTGATAATTTTGTTTATAAATACGCATTAATTAATTATTACGTTTTGTTGAAAAAATTTAATTTAAATTCTACGTGTATTTTTGTGAACATTGGCATGACATTTATAAAAGTAACTGCTCTTCAAATATCACGTGTATTTTTAAATTGACATTCTTGCATTTTATTGATGCAGGCGTTTATTATTAATCTTTGCAAATGACATATCGGTATAAACTTTTCAGACATATTAATTAAAATGCAACATTTTGGCATATATTTTCTCTGGCTCTTAAATCTCTAGTTAATTTTAGAGAACCTTACGTCAGTTTCACATAAATCAGAAATCTGAGTGCATTTTTGCACGTATGCAAATGTTATGAAATGTTACTAATATTGCTCATTTGTAAAGAGCCATGCATGTTAATGAGATAAACGATTGATTACATCTAAACTACCATAAAAGGTACGCCATTTGTTTATGTAACACGTAATTCTACATTATATACAAATAGTTTCCATAGATTCGTCTATTTGTATCTATTTGTATAATTTCAATTTGATGTGTTATATAACTTGTTGATTAATTTCAAATTAGTCTTATTTGAATTGTGAAAGAATACAAATTATACATTTTCTAAATTTGCATAACTTGCATCTATTCGCATATTATGTGAGAGTTGATAAATTATTTAATTTAATTAATAATCTAATTTCTCCCAAAATGTAATGTTATTGGAAAGGAAAAATGAAGTATGTTCAATGTTAATTTGTTTAAATTCTTGGATAATTAAAACAATGATACATAATTGTCGCGTCATTGAAGTTTTATTTTAATGACTCACATAAATATTTACTTCAGCTGCGCCTTATTTATATCACTGTATTCATCAGAAAAATAAATAACTATTGCATTTTTTCAATATTATTGATTACCTTGCATAGTTTTATTAAAAATATAAATTTATTATTGTACTCAATTTATGAAAGAATGAGAAATTATATATTTAATGTGATTGATTAATTATGCAATTACACTTATTTATTTTTAATTATATACCAATTTATCCATTTAAACATCAATTTTATTATTTTATATAATGTAAGAATAACAAATTTCTCGTCAAAAGTGAAATTAATAATTTGTGCAAAATTCTCGTTTGTAACATCTCTATTCATTGTATAATACAAAGACTATTGTTTTCTATTGACTTTTTTCTATTAATTATGGTGTTCGTATTCGTGAGTGGAATGACCAAATATAATGACAAACCAAGTTTAAATACAGCTTAACAACAGGGAGTTAGAAAAAGGGCTACAAAATATAACTTGTAAATAATTTTAATAATGTTTAATAAATTTCACAATAGAATATTTAATGTTTAAAAATTTCAAAGTATATCATTAATATGTTTACATTATTATCTAAACTAAAACCATACGTGAATATCTAATCGGCATTATCAGTTTAAAAATAAAAGATTTTTTTTTAATATAGTATTTTGTTTAACAATGATAAACATCACTTTAGCAATAAGTGTATAACAACTATTATCTAAAGAATTTATAAACGAGTTTCATTTTTTACGATAGCAAAAATATAGAAAATATGTTACAGACATAGTCTCTAATTTCTATATTGACAAAATTAGAAAAACTTTTTTCGGGTAAAAAATACGTAAAAATATGTCATTATCGAAATTTCAGATTGACACACCCTGTAGTAATAAACTTTGATTTATTTTTATTTCAAACTTCCACTGTTGGAAATGGGAATGCATAAATAACACTTTTTAAAAGTTTTTTATATTGTGAACTAATTTTATTTTATTATTTCCGGTCAGAAAATTATTGGCAACGGAAACCCTGATACGAATTATGCATTGTATAATAATAACGGACACTCATTGTAATTTATATGGGCATAGGTCATCTAAGCCAAGTTTCTGATGGAATGTGAGAATTGAGTCCATGGGAAATATCATTATTTTTGCGCGAATTTTAAATATTTACCTACTTTTCATTTTCATTAGATTGATTATCTGACCAAATTTTGATTTCTACTTATTATGATACTAGACAAACAATATCTATATTTTTTTATATCGATATATTCTTTGCATTTTACGAGGAAATAAATATTAAAAATTTCGGGAAGATTTCAAATTAATTAGTACATCAGTAAAGGAAAAAGTATTGTATTCTTTTAAAGTTTTTTATTGAATATATATAAACGAAATAAATTTTATACTTTACTTACTATATTAATAAATAAAATTATGTATTGACTTCCTACATTTTTCGTAATGAAATCGAGAAAAAAAATTATATTTATTATAACAACTAAGTACGCCAATTTAGTCTTCGTACACCTGTAAATTATATAGAATGAATGATCTTTTGAACCGCCATTCATCAGAATTACTTCCCTTAAACGATTTGTCATACTTTCCTAATTTTCTTGGAATTTGGAAGTCAATTTTACCCCATTCTTTTACCATAAATTTAGTAGTTCTTTTATATTCTTTAGGCGTCTTGCCTTACACATTTTTTAAATAAATCACAAAGATGTTCAATGGGATTCATATCTGGAGACTATGGAGGCGTTTTTAATTGTTGTCTACAATTGTATAATAATTATTCTAGCAGTTTACGTGTAGTACGTTTGGTGTCATTTTGTTGAAAGATATAAGAATCCCTTAAATCCAATTTTCAGCACATTTTTCCAAATTCCCTTTTAAAATATTCAAATAACCTAGTTTCCCATTAATAAAAATTAAGTTTCCCACCCCTTCTGCATTTATACAGCCCCAAACAAGCACAGATCCTCCACCATATTTCACTGTTGGGCATAATTTTTTTGTTTTTATTTGTTCATTCTTCCTTTTCCAAACAATAATTGGTCAATCTTATCTAAAAAGATTTATTTTGGTTCATCTGAAATAATTACTGAATTCCAGAAGGTTTCAGGGTGGTTTATATATTGCAAAAATAAAGCGCAAAGATTTGTGTACGGAGACAAGTTAGTTTGAGTGTATCTTTTTCCACGATCCTTCCATGCTGACGTCACATACCCCTTCCCCAAAACATTAAATTGCTAATAACTATATTGTATACTATATTAGTATTTATATTTTATGAATGTGATCATTTTGGCGCGAATTGTAAATATGTACTTTGAATAGAATTATAAACAGCGTAATTAAATGAACCTGTCTTTACATGTATGGGCATGTTTGAGTGGGTTATTTGTGAGGATGCGTGCATGGGTGTTGTAAATCAAGAAGGCGTAGCCCTAAGAAATGCTTTTCGCGCTAGTTACTTCGCTAAACTAATTAGAAATAAACGGGTTTTTTAAGGTAAATAAATGAGCAATAAAATCAAGTGACCTATGATTTACTTGTTTTTAGATTAAATAACCATTGATTCATGTGTTAATTTTGATAAGAAACAGTGAAATGCATAATACATAACAATAAAAAAATATAATTCACGACGTTATAATTTTTATCTTAAAACATTAAAATATACAGAAAATAAAACGTCTATAAATACAATTTTATTGTTCTTTTAATTGATAGTTAAATGTAAGTATTTTACTATAAATATTAAAATTAATAATATTTTTATTCAGTAGCGAATTTGATTCAATTCAATTTTGTTGTTAACATTATTATAAACTTTATTGTTTATGATTACCTAAAAAAATAATTTCAAAATTCTCCACTGTTTTATCTGCACATCGGCCTGCAAACTAAATGTGGGGTATGTCACCAAATTTTGATTTTTACATATACATATACTAGACAAAAATAAAATACCTATATTTTTAAATCGATTAATTATTCGTAGCTTAGTGAAATAATTATTAAAAATTTGGGGAAGAGATGTGACGTCAGTCTTGTAGAACGTGAAAGAGAGAAATAGACATTACCTTTTTTTCACGATAGTACCGTGCTGACTTCACATCCCATTTCCAAAACATTAAATTGTTTATAACTATATTAGTGCAAATAGTTGTATAGTTTTTATTTTTATAATGAGAAGCTATAATGGTTAGTTTTTATATTTTATTATAATCTCATTATACAAATGCTTCAAAATTTTTTTTTGTGTAAATTAAAAGTGTTAATAATGACCCACTTATCTAACGATTTGTATAAATGGAACAACGAAATATGCTAGCTAATTAAAATGGGTATATAATATACCAAATTCCATATGTTACGAGGCGTATAATATTCACATAACTTCGGTTTATTATGTTTTCTTAATATTTTGTTTTGTCACGGTATTGAATTAAATAATTGATGTATTTAATGTCAATTAATTTATACTAAATAATGTTTATTATAAATACTAGTTCTAAATTTCATGCCAATTATTTCTAACATTGAACACTGATTATAAAACGTTTTGAACGCTATGACTGTATCGGTATAGTCTATGCAGAAAGTTCTTATTTTAAATTATATTAATATTTAATTCATCGAAATTATAATTAAGAATTAGAGCGTGTATACTGTTGTAGAGGAGTTAATTTAATAGTACAGTTTAATTATTGTTATGAAATTTAAAGCAAATTACAATTTCTACAAATCATTTAGAAACTTATTATCTACAACAGTATTTGAAGAACAGTATCATTTTCAGTATTAACCTCAATTAATTAATACGTCGTATGCATTATATGATGTAATTAGACTGTTAAATGCCTACTTAATATTACATGAAGTAATGACAACATATGGACGAAGAAAAATAATCATAAGATAGTCTTCATTTAATATTTCTAAAAACATTAGTACCAACATGAAGCAAACTAATTCACAACCTTCAATTCAGTTCTAAAATTGCAGTTGGCAGTCACCCTTGGTGCTTATTGGTATTTATATACACTGCGTATTTAAAATTAGATATCTTGTAAATTAAATGCTGTGATGTTACCAATTTTTGGTCTAGATTTGCTTAGATAATAATCATAAACGGAAATTAAGTTTTTGTTAGTAAATAATAAAATTCCAGTGATAAGTTAGATTAGGTTATATATAACATTATGATTTACTTTATTATTAAATAATGAATGAGACACATTAAAGATTTCCAAAATTAAAAAAATGGTACCAAGAATTTTTGTGACTCATTTCTTTTAATGTTGAATCATTTTGATAAAAATGTAATTTCAGATAATACACCTCAGTTTTTTAAATAACTTTTACTAATTATTTTATGCTACGCATTAATATTTTACAGGGTAGCATAAAAAGCTAATTAAAAAAATCAGATTTTTTTATTTAATTATTTTTTTTTTGATTTTTTTTAAAAAGGTATATTATTCAATATTCAAAAACATTGTAAAGAATAAGTAAAAATTTAATTGGGAGCTTGAGACTTTCATCTCAAGACAGTTATTCGTACATAATTGTATTTTTAATAGTTATTGGAAAAGAAATAAAAATACCGCTTTATCAGATTGAAACAATTAGTTTAATGAGACAGTTGTTTACCTATAGCAAAAGTGTCGTTCGTACTTTTGTAATGTCTCATTTTTGGTACATTTTACAGTTATTGGAAAAATGCTTTTAAAATAATATTCTTATCATCAATCTGTTTTTCAAATTTAGATTTTTTAATATAATGTAATTTAAATTTAAAGAATGTTATTTTAAAAACATATTCGAAAAGTACGAACGACACTTGCAGTAGGTAAGACTATCCCCTTAACTAAAACATAAGTAGATAGATTTTTTATGGAACTAGAATTTCTCAAGTTCACCTGCGTCCAAAACCCTTTTAGGGTTATAGTGCCAAAGAAGTTATTGATTGTAAGAATCGAATCTTACATATCACGCTACTTCTACGGGTGCAAGCACGCTAATTTTCAGTTTACTTATATTTTTTACGAACATTTGGTCGAATAATACAAAGTTAGATTTAAAGGACCAAAAAAACGTAGCAAAAGCGCACCAGTAAAATTTAGAAATTTAGTGTATGTGTGCATCTGATTTGATCAAAATACGAATGAATTTGTTCTGCTCGCGAATAGTACTTTTTAAATAGATACTCGTAGAGGTATGCCTCCAGGTCGTCCTTCTAACCTAACCTAATATAAAATCTAATCTAACATAACCTAACCAGACTTAGCCTGACTTAAATTAACCTAATCAAACCTAACCTTACCTGATCTAATCTATCCTAACTTAACCTCACTAAACCTAAACTAAATTAACCTAACCTAACCTAACTGACCTAAACTAACCTAACCTGATCTAACCTTATTTTATTCCATCATTGAATAAACAGTTACATCAAATTTATTAATATATGAACATTTCAATTATACAGACACTGCTGCGCTAATTTAAAATAATTTGGTGCGCTTTTGCAATGTTCATTTAGTGCACTTTTATAAAACGCCGATTTTAAGTTAAGTTAAGAGTAATTATTTTTTGTTTACATTTATACAAAAGACAAAAGACCATGTCTGAAGTAATGAATATAAATAAAAAATTTCATTCCTTTGTTTTCATGCTTCCTTATATGTTAGATTTTGGTTCTTCCTTATACGTTTCTGATGAGTCGACAGATCTTTCTCTTTACCTTTTACTATTTAGTAGTCTGTTTAGAGTCTAGACCTTGTTCAGTTATATTGCCTTGTGAATTCCTTAAATGGCTCAATACATTTCCATATCATAATATTGAGATGATTAAAACTATCCTTTTAAATATGGCAAGATAATTACTTAAATTTTAATATTTGGAGGTATGGTAATCTTATTAAATTTTGTTTGAAAGGAAAATATTATAAGATTATATTGAAATACTTTGAATATAACAAAATTCAAAAAATTTCTTAGGTGATTTTGTGTAAAATATGTGAATTTTAATATTTGGAGACATGGTAATGTTATTAAATTTTATTTGAAACGAAAATATTAAAAGATTATATTGAAATACTTTGAATATAAAAAAAATTATTAGGTGATTTTGTGTAAAATATGTCGTATGCATTTGAAGTTATGTAAATGAAGATAATTTTAAGAAAACAATTGTATCTTATGTATGTTAAATGAACATGGTTGTTTGTTGATTATACCCTTTCACAATGGATGGGTTTAATGTTGTTGAATATGCAGATTTAGATTTATTTATGGATTCTGTAATGGTGATGGTCGTCACGCGTCTAGTGATTTCCAACTAGACACTGACCTTCATGTTAGTGAGCTTATTTTAGTTGCATTTATAGCTTTAATCCATGTGTTGTGAATTTTCACATATATTCAATTTCATCTTAATATTAATATGAGTAGTAGATTTTGATAATTAAAAGTATAAGAAATATATTTATATAACATTTTTTCTTAAAATAATCTGATTATGAGGAATAAGTTTAATAAATCGATTTTATATAATCAACACCAGTTGCTTCCTTCATTTTTAATAACATGTTTCTTCAGTATTCCATTTAGTACATAGTGTATACTTAATTGAAATAAAACATGATGTTTCGAACCAGGTTGAGAAAAATCATAATTTATTTAAAAAAAATCAAAATAATTACAATAAATTTTGAAATATCCATCTATCAACTACTATCAAATAAATCATGATTTTTTTTAATTTAATGATATCTATTAGTGTTTTTTTTTAAACCAAGTAAATAATGTTAATTTGTTTATTAAAAATCAGTTGATTTAAATCATGCTCCAAACTGTTCCTTTTATAAGATATAATTTTATTTTAAAATGAAGTAACGGAAAATATAAAAAACATTTCTTTTTATTGTAATGCTAGCATATGGTTGGTTTGTTTTTTACGTAACATCGTACCAGGGAAACAGGAAGTATACTGCGTTTAGAAGTGTTTTCAAATTGTCTCGGAACAAATATTAAACATAGAAATCTCACCTTTAAATTTTTAAAATAAATATTAAATGTGTTTATTGTTAAACCAATGCACATTTTGGAAACGGTTTGTAAGCTCAATTTTATAAGGAATTTTTATTGTCTCTCTAAAAGCATTGAAAGTATTTCGGGTCTTTGGCTTAGCTAAGTAATTATCAGTTGTGCAACAATTTGATTGCATTAGTGACTACCGAGGGTTTGTATTTCCGCAACTAAATAGTTTGTGTTTTCTCACAAATTGATTAGTTCCGCAAATGCGTGTAACCACACATGGCAGGACTGGTCTTGGGTTACATGTTCATTACAGTTGAGTAATTTGAACTATTTGATCAAAAATTGATTGATTTAATCAAATTGATCGTTTGCAATCACGATAATTTGACTGCATGACAAAAGCGTACCGTTCAAATTTTTGACTGTGTCATAAGCGCACAAAAAAAATGAAGCAAAAGCGCATCAGTAAAATTTAGGAATTTAATTTGGATGCGTATATGTGTGCATCTGATTAGAACAAAATACGAATGAATTCGTTCTGCTCGCGGATAGTACTTTTTAAATAGATATTCGTAGAGATATGCCTCCAAGTCTTCTCATTTCGCCCTGCATCTAATTTAACCTAACCTAATATAACCTAATCTAACATAACCTAACCTAACATAACCTAACTTAACCTAACCTAATCTAATCACACCTTACCTAACCTCACCAAACCTAAACTAATTTAAACTAACCTATCCTAAACTAAGTTAACATAATCTAACTTAACTTAACCTAACTTAACTTAAACTCACCAAACCTATATAATCTAAACTAACCTATCTTAATCTAACCTAACCAAACCTAAAGTTATCTAATCTAACCTAACCTAACCTTATTTTATTCCATCATTGAATAAATGTTACATCAAATTTATTAATATATGAACATTTCAATTATACTACGAAATTAGTTGCATGTGCATGTTGACACGTCGTAGCCTGTCCTTCAATTTTTAGAGAATCAAATTGTTTTTGCAAAACTGTTCTTGTTAATGCATGTTTTCACTTAAGTTTTTTTGCATTAAATAATGACTGTTTTTAATTATTTATCGTCCATTCGGTATTTCATTTTGAGTTGAAGAATATGTTATAAATTTATCATTCTCATTCTAGTACATATTTATTTTATTACCGTGTATTTTTATTGCTAATTGTTAGATAATACTTTATGAGTATTTATTCTTTATATTTTGCGAATTTATTATATGGTATAAATTTTTTAGTGATGTCTTCAGAAATTTAACGTTACATTTTTTCAGTAAATAAAATATTTTCGTATTGTTATTGCTTTTTCTGATAATCTATCTGAACTGTTAATATCTGAAATAAATGTACTTCCATTAACAAATAAATGAATTTGTCATATTATAAATCAATATCTGTTAATATATTGTTTTGATAAAAACAGATTTGCGGATAAAAATTTGTCTGGATTTTTCACAAATGTTTTTCCACTTTATTCAATTTACGTTTTGTTTTTAAATGAGTTATTGATTTGGTGTATATGCTAAATATAAAAAAGTAAATGTGCAGAAAGAAAATAGAAGATTTATGACAACAAAAGAAAAGTTTTCAGGAAATTTAACTTCTGAAACGATTAGAACTTTGGTTTTAATTTTCGTATTCAGCATGGTTAATTGTAAAGTGTAATGTAATTGCAATGAATTTTTAATGCCCGTTATTATAAAAATTTAATCAGTAATTAAATAATATGAACAGTGATTTTATATGAATATAAAAAAACTTCTATTCTCTTAATACGACTATTGTCAATTAAATTACATCATTACAAGTAAATTTAATTGTTGTTTAGTTTCTTTATGATAACGGATTTCAATTATTTATAATGAATAATGAAATACAGAGTGTTTCAAAAGTATTGTAAAAAAAATGAAGGGTTTATATAATTTGACGTACTAATTGTATTACAAAATTCTCAAAAATAATTGCACGGTCCTTAGAGAGGACATTTTTGGGCCACTGGACTGAAGGGTTACGTATACGAATACAAATTAGTAAACATTAAAATTAATTTTATTTAATTAATTAGAGTAATGTTTCATTAATTTTATTTGATTGGTAATAAAACGTACTTACATTTTTAATGTTTACTAATTTGTATTCATAAATTTGTATTCGTAACCTATTAGTCCAGTGGTTCTAAAATGTCAGCTTTAAGAACCGTACGATAATTTTTGCGAATAAAAAATCATCAAATTATATACAGGGTGTTGCACAACTTAGGACAAAAAATTAAAGGGTATATACTGTACGACGTGCTGATTATGAAACAAAAAGATTTTTTTAAAAAGTTATTTTTAATAATTTATTTCAAATCTTCTACAATGAAAGTAATTATATCGAATACTAATTAATGTCTAATATTCATGATCAGCACGTTGTACAGTATATACCCTTTAATTTTTTGTCCTAAGTTGTGGAACACCCTATATACATATACCCTTCATTTTTATAATACTTTTGAAACATTCTGTATGCGTAAATTGGTTTTTATTGCACTTCAATGTCCTTTATCTTCTTTTTGTGTCGAACGAAATTCACGAATTATACACATTTCACTTTTTTATAATTAGAAATATGTAATAATTACGTTTAATTTGTTATTTTCAGCTGGTGCGGTAGATACCAATGTGAGACAAAACCGTCCATTTTCCGCACATAGAAGTAAGTATT
This sequence comes from Stenolophus ochropezus, assembly GCA_035578165.1. NCBI lineage: Eukaryota > Metazoa > Arthropoda > Insecta > Coleoptera > Carabidae > Stenolophus > Stenolophus ochropezus. The sequence continues at coordinate 2,411,905 of JAQOWZ010000014.1, forward strand.
TTTAAGGCGAAGCATTCCAATCATACGTCGCTAAATTAATTCGCATTTTCTTATAAAATGATTTCATCTAATCGGTTTTTGACCCGTTGATGAAATCCAAACGTTTTTGTATAAATATTGAAATGTTTGTGTATTAATTAGGATGCTTTAAGTACTAAAATAGATCGTCTAGATATTAGTTAAAAAATTAAAAAGGTGATCTCATTCTATTATATTTATCAGCGCAGAAAATAATTAGGTTAGCAAATGTTTTTACAAAGATATTACTTTGTAAACCTAAATACGAACAAAACGCCCATCATTGCGTGTTTATGAAGGAAATATGCATGATACACACCTAGTTCATTAGCGGCGAACTGGCAAATGTAGTGACATCTACGTCACAACTGTCATGGGAATTGCGATTTATTTGAGTGAACCGGTTTTTCAAATATCACTACGAGTACGAACGGTATGGCAAATCGGTTCTACAAAATCAAGAGAATATGGTGGATATTTGCAGGAAAAAATGAGAAATGTATTTACGTTTTTGCAACAGTATTGATTATTGTTGAGAGAGATGAGACATAGCATGTTTCATTTGTTGTCAATTATAGGTGAAATGCCGTAATTTGTATGACCAAAAACAGATTTGGATACATACAATAGCAGTGCTTTTTTGGCACTATAATGAGAACTAAAAAAATAGTACTTTTGTTAAAGATGACATCATTAAATCATACTAGTACTGGAACATACAAATATGCAAAAAAAAAGTTCATCATTTTGGACTAAACTTTTTTCTTAGAACGATAACACACTATTATATTTTGAGATTAAGACAATTTTATATCTTTTATACAAGGTGTTCCACAACAAACAAAACAAAAATTAAAGGGTATATACTGTACGACGTGCTAATTATGACACAAAAAGATTTTTTTTAAAATTAGTTACATTAAATTATTAATTACACAATATTAGACATTTATTATTATTAAATATTAAATTAAATTACTTTCATCAGCACGTCGTACAGTATTTACCCTTTAATTTTTTGTCCTAAGTTGTGGAACACCCTGTATAAACACAAAATTGATAAAATCAATTTTCAGTTATTAAATCTTAATTAAACTTAACGATGAAATTGAACGAATGATCTATAATACCAAATTCCTAATAATTGTACAGATGTACAGTATAATACCACAAATAAATATAGTTACAAATCATTTTACAATCATATTACATGAAACTATTTTAGGTGGAACATTACACTGGTTTGCTTACATAGGCCCACTAGATGAAAATTGTGCAGGTAAAACAGTGTGTCGCTCGAGTTTTCAGCATTTATTAATCGAATTATAATTAATGCTTGTAGCTTATTAATCATATAATATTGTCGTTTTGTCAGTGATATACTATTGATAGTGGTACTTTCAGTACTATAGCTGAAATGCCTGCAGTATGTACCACTATAAATACGTAGTAACAAAGATTTAAAAATTAACATTCCGGTATTGACTAAGAATAAGAAATATGAAAAAAGGTTATTGTTATTGTTATGTCAAATGTTTTTAATACTTTGTGTTTTTGTTGAATTGTTTCTTTCATGTTCTAAATGAAACATTTTTTTTATAGCTCGGAGTGAAAGCACCGAAGAGAGAGAAAATCGGTTAAAAATGCTCAGGGACAAGCAAAATGAGGAACGCCAAAGAAAGCTAGAAGAATTGAAAGCACAAGCCTTAGCTGCTCAACGGTTTCGCGAAATTAAAGAAGAAGAACGAAGAAAACGAATTGAAGAGCTTAGGATAAGGGATAACGACAGAAGGCAACAGGTAAAATCAATTATTTTTATTTACTAAAACTAATTTCAAATTTCTCGTCCAAATAGAAATGAGACTGCTATTTTTTTATCTGCTTATAAAATTCAGTAGCAAAGGTTTTAATAATAGCAATATTAGCGTTAGAATGGTCACTGAAAACTATTTCTGAAATTTGTTCATTTATATTTTAAATCTTATTTTTTCTCTCACTGTGGAAATAATCGCAGTTTCACTTATGTTTTCAACATTTGCACTTATGCCTCTAATTTTAACTTTGTTGAATGACTAGTGTGCAGTCCGTGGTGAACGGTACAACGAAAAACAGGAAATATTGGTAAGAAATAAATTAGGCGAACACTTAAAAATAGTATATGTAGTAGATGTCTAAGAAATAATTGACAGTCCCATTTCTACTTGGCACGAGGTAGCAAATGTACTTAGTACTAAATAGTCGAGAAAATTTATACCAGAGATTAACAAAAATTAACAAAATTGTACCAAAACAAGTATTAAAAATTTTGTTGTTTATACCAGAAAATTTTGAGACTTATTATAACTAGCATCACTGTTTACTGTTTTAATCATTTTAGACATTTGCTTATTGTAGCTCACTTGATCTTAGATTAGATACGACATTTAGTTTTTATTTTCCTGGTACCACGGGTGTCGACTTTTCAAAATTTGCTTGGGGGCAAAAATTTCAATGAAATATATTTAATTTATTTTATTTAGAGTAAACGCTTTATAATGCTCTAATTCCTGATCCACTAAAACCAGAGCACAATTTAAAGCAGCCAAGTCTGCTCCAGAATGTGCTTTGGTTTCAGCAGACCTAGAATTAGAGCAAACACTTCTAAGTGCTCTAATTTCTAACCCACTGAAACCAGAGTACAATCCAGAGCAGGTAAATATGCTCCAGAATGTGCTCTGGTTTCAGTAGGCCAAGAATTAGAGCAAACACTTCCGAGTGCTCTAATTCCTGACCCACTGAAACCAGAGCACAATCCAGAGCAGCCAAATCTACTCCGGAATTTGCTCTGATTTCAGCAGGCCAAGAATTAGAGCAAATACTTCTAAGTGCTCTAATTCTTCACCCACTGAAACCAGAGCAGGTAAATCTGTTCCAGAATGTGCTCTGGTTTCAGTAGGCCAAGAATTAGAGCAAACACTTCCGAGTGTTCTAATTCCTGATCCACTGAAACCAAAGCACAATCCAGAGCAGGTAAATCTGCTCCAGAATGTGCTCTGGTTTCAGCAGACCTAGAATTAGAGCAAACACTTATGAGTGCTCTAATTCCTGACCCACTGAAAGCAGAGCACAATTCAGAGCAGTCAAATCTGCTCCAGAATGTGCTCTGGTTTCAGCAGGCCAAGAATTAGAGCACACGCCAAAGCGTGCTCCAATTCTCGGCGGGCTGAACTAGACCACCTTCAGGGCATGAGATGCCCTAGAAGGCGATCTAGCCAGACCACCAGGCGGGGCAGAGACCCGAAGGCCCACTGCCACCCCGGCGCCCCGCCGAGCGGGACTGAGTGCCAGCGTCTCAGGATCCCCGGTATATCCTGAGACGCGCATTGTTATCGGTCATGTAGATTCCTATTGGTTGATATTCAACCTGTAATTGTGGCTGTACTAGTGGGAATTTTTAAATGAAAATTTGTATACATAGGTATTTTGATGCGAGGATTTCACTGGTAATATTTTTAAGGGTGTAACTAACACCCATTTTAGGGTAGTAGTCAATTATTAAAAAATAGAAGGAGGTACAATAATTCTTTAAAATAATAACAATTCAGGACATTATTACTGATGTAAAAAATGGTTCGTTAAGGGAAATGTCTCTTTGGAGACAGGAGCCCCGATGCCCCCATGTAGTCGACGCCCATGATACATTAGGAAATTAAACAGTATCTGAAACTTGTATGTACTACAACTTCGTTTGTTAAGTGATATTATTTTTTTTTTTTGTAATTTCATTAATTATTTGGCAACGTACATTTTAAATAATTAAAAAATTAAAGAACATTATTTTTGATCTTTGCCCAGGATTATAATTTGTAATAATACTACTTTATCTTTGATATCTCTTTCCGTTAAATAGTGTAAATTTTTAATTATGACATTGATTTATGAAATATGATAGATAACAGCTCTTCTAGGAAATTTTGGAATCAATTCACTAAAGACCATTTTTGATACTTTTAGGTTTATACTTTGTTGTTATTTCTATAAAGTTTATTATTTATTCTATTGAAATTGCTTTGAAATGTAGTTGATTTTGGCTAACCTTTATTATTTGGAGCAGTCGCATTTTAGCCCAAATCTTAAAGAACAAAAATCAGATCAATAGCATTTTAATTTTTGATGAACCATTTAATTGGACCCAAAAGTCTTTCTTTCAATGTGTTTCATTGAAGCGGAATATTTAATTAGATCATTTCATATTAATCGCTCTTATTAAATTTCTTATAATAATATCGTGTTGATCATATTTTGGAATGAAATTATTTTATTTCCGTTACATTCCTTATAAATTTTGAGCGTGCAATGTAAAGTCAGTGAATAGTAAAAATGATACGTGTTTAATTGAACATATCTTCTTGGCTTAGTCCACTTCGTGTCTTCAACTTTTACATTCCACTTTCATCATTTAATTGTTCTATTTTTTTTCATTGTTCAGATACAAATGTTAACAATGTCTGTAACGAAATTTGGAAGACAATTATTACTCTGAAATAGGAATTGAAATTCCATTAATTTTTAGGCAGAAAATAATGTTTCCGTATTTTATAACTGCATTTACACTTCAATACGATAATTTAATTTTATAATTATAAATAATAATATTCCATTATTATAATTAACATACATAAATCTAATTAAACTTGTTAATAATATGTAGGTAGGTACTTGTAAAAAGAAAATTTATTTGCTACGTTCAGTTGTTTTAAATTCTTGCACGATTTCTGAAAAACCATTTGCCTTTGCTGCGCTTCAAGAAATAATCAGAATATTTTTTATTTTGAGTAAAGACTGTACTTATTCAACGTTTTAAATAGAAATTTCTAAATAACCTACTTGTTCATGTGTACCTAGTAGTAATAAAAAATATGAAAAAGTATTTTATGTCCCCTTTATCATTTCATTATCTATTCGAGTATAAAAATATATCGCATATCGAAATTGATAGAAGTAGGAAGGTGTAGTTACATATAGACAGTGCCCAAATATTTCAGTTATTTATAAAGACGAAAATAGGTATCCGATTAAAATACATACATACGTACGAAACTAAAAATAAATCATGACATGTTTCAGTAAAATATTTGTGTTCGACATCGTTCAAAATAGTGTATTAATTCTAGTGAAATCATAAAGATCCCTAAATTTTAATATGTATTTTGTTTCTTAAATAATCCAATGCTTTTTCGATTTTATTTTGTCGCTTTATTGTCTAACTTATTTATTTTCGAAACCTATAACTTCATTTCAAAGTTGTGTAGAGTTAAAACAACACAAACAACAATATTAACCCAAAAATTGTGTTTACAAACGCAAAATATCCCAAAAATACTCATTTTTGTGCCCAAAATTATGATTTTGGGAAATAGTATACTTTGATAGATCTTGACGTGTTGATTTCAAATTTTCAAACCGAATTTAATTATCTTTTTTAGTTCCTGAGATATTTGCTGTCAAAGTAGCACCTCAAAAAAGTGTGTTTTTTTGTTATATCTCTAAAATGGGTTGAGATACAATCTCAACGACTATACCAGTCGATTCTACGGACAAAGTTACATAAAGAAATGTTTTCTCTGCATATACGTTCTTTGCAACGATTCGGTGAAAAATGAGAAAATTGAAAAAACCTAAATTTTAAAATTTCACCGAGGAACTTTTTTTCTCAAAATCTTTTCATTTTCTAGAGTTAAGTAAAAGTCGATACGCTGATTCCAAATTTTCAAACAGAATTCAATTATCTCTTCCCGTTCTCGAGATATTCGTGTTCAAAGTTGAGTTTTGACAATACCTAAAAAAATAGGTTTTTTAGGTATATCTCTTAAATGGTTAGGTTTACGACTTCGTTGACCGCACCAATCGATTCTACGGGCAAAATTACATAAGTGTACCAATTTTCAGATTTTTCTTCCGACGGATACAATTTATAGAGTGAAAAAACGAAAATCGGCGAAATTGAAAAAAATGCCTGATGAACCCCTTACGATTTTTTTCGATTTTGGCCATTTTCAGTTTTTTCATTCTAAAACTTGTATCCGTCGGAATAAAAATCTGAAAATTGGTACACTTATGTAATTTTGCCCGTAGAATCGATTGGTGTGGTCTCCGAGGTCGTATCTCGACCCATTTCAGGACTATTCCTGAAAAACCTGTTTTTTTCAGTCTAACTTTGAACGTAAATATCTCGAGAACGAGAAGAGATAATTGAATTCGGTTTGAAAATTTGAAATCAGCATATTCTTATTTACTTAAGTCCAGAAAATCAAAAATTTTGGAGACAAAAAGTTTCCGAGTAAAAAACTGAAATTCCTGTTTTTTCGTTTTTCTCATTTTTCATAGAATCGTTCCAAAGAACGTATACGCGAAGAAAACATTTCTTTATGTAACTTTGCTCGTAGAATCGACTGGTATAATCGTTGAGATTGTATCTTTACCCATTTTTAAGATATCTTCAAAAAAACACACTTTTTTGAGGTGCAACTTCGAGAGCAAATATCTCCGAAACGAAAAGAGATAAATAAATTCTGTTTGTAAATTTGGTATTAGCATAGTTAATTCTTTAAAAAATATTACAAACAAAATTTTGTAAAATTTGAAAATTTTCTTGTTAAAAATTCGATATTTTCAAATATTTTCGGGTCTACGGAAAAATACAGCATCAGCTGCTTTGGAAATTACATTCCCTGTTGTTACTACATACATGAACTATTTTTCCAAGTAATATATGACCGTCCTGGCTTAGAAGTACGCTAATAGTAGGTTGTAGAAAATAAATATACGCACAAAAGCTACTTGACTTAAAAAAAAAAAAACAATATGGCTTAGATCTTAAGAGTATATAAAGTAGTATAGAGGGAGTATTAACCAATTACAATCCAAAGCCTTACAAAATGTTATTATTTTTGTAGTTTTGAAAAAAAAAATCATATAATACAAAGAAAAACATTTGAATTACATATAAGAAATGAATGCGTAGCTCATGGCTCCTACAAAAATGGCGGATTGACAGTTATCAGCTGATGAAACTTAGCTTTATTAATTTCTGTTCGAACTCCCTCTATCGTAGTTTCTATACTCCAAGGCGTAAATAAACAGATGCAATAGTGTACTAAATAAATTAAATTTCAGGTTGGTGAAAGAAAAAGACTAATTAACGAAGCAGAACGAGATCGGCGGGAATCAATTTTAAAGAAAAACATGGAACGCGAGGCCCGCTTTGAATTAAAGAAACGCAACGAGCGTAGTTCGGCTGCGTTTGCATTTGGCTCATCCACTCCTCGGATGTTGGAGCCTGCTGACACCGGCGGTAGCTTCTGGGGCCACCGTCGTGCCACGTCCACCAACAACATCATGTTCACCGCCATGCCGCTCACGCGTCGCTCGTCTGAACGCGAGCTCGACGGAAGCAAGAAGCGCGCCACTTCTGCCGGAGGACTCGACAGGAGCAATGCTGATGGTAACATTACATTCTATAACATATTTCCTTTTTATTCGTTACTGTTTTACATAATCTAGATTTATATGCTTATATATTCACGCCAGTCTTTAATCTATATTGAGATAGTTTGCTAAACGAAACATAACTACACTATAAATAACTCATTCTAAAAAAAATGTATCAATGGGGTTTTCCACATTTTTTTTCAAAACAAACATGAAATATTGAACATAGGAATCTTATTTCCAAAATACTTCTATATTTCTTTTTTTTTCGTTACTGTTTTACATAATTTAGATTTATATGCTTATATATTCACGCCAGTCTTTAATCTATATTGAGATAGTTTGCTAAACGAAACATATTACACTAAAAAAAAACTCATTCTTAAAAAAAATGTATCAATGGGGTTTTCTACATTTTTTCCAAAACAAACATGAAATATTGGACGTATGAATCTTGTTTCCAAAATACTTCTATTATTAGTAAATTCTACGACGTGCAAAGTTACAGAGGGCGTGGTTTACGTTTATATATTCTTCTTCTGAAGTAGTTATAATGTGTTTCAAGATAATTGCAAACGTATCTGTTTTGACACGCAGCGGGTAACTTCTTCAGAGCATTGTGTACACTTTGTACAGAGTATTTTATCCTACAGCACAAGAAAATATTTCTTATGATTCAACCGAATAACCGGTAGTTCAGGACCTGTAATTATTTGGTGTGCTGCAAAAGGTGTGACGGATTTATATTTTCTAAATATTCCGCTAGAGGCAGCAGTGTACGGGAGTGACTAACGCCAAATTTACATCATGTAGATTGTTTTTGGAACCATAAATTTATTAAAATAAAACAACCAAATGTCTTTTTTTTAATATTCACATGTTAAGAAAGGATGAATAAGTTTTTGTAATAATACATTTTCAAAAATAAATCCTTCCCTGACGCTTAAGAACGTAAATACCTTGCTTATGATGCAATACACTGAGTCATTTGCAATTATCGTGAAACATAAACATACTATAAACGACATACAAATCATTTAAACCACTTTGAATATATATAAAAATATAAAGATAAAAATGTAATAAAATAGCCAGTATATATGTTCCTACACAACGGCTTGGTGTGTGTTAACCATGCAAATACTATAGGCTGGCACTTTTTCCATTAAAATACAAGTAAAACCACAAAATAAGTACTTGAAGCACTGTTTCATAAGGAATATTGAGCCAAAGGAAGAAAAAACCTTGAATATTGAAAATTTTAAGAACGTAAAATAGTTTTGAATTTATTTCGTTTATTTGAATTAAGGTGGCAATAATACTTTATGATTAAAATATCCCCAATTGATAATATATAAAATTAAAAATGTTTTAATCAGTTTTAAAAACTATCTCTATAATATCACTTTTTGCTGTGATGTTTAAGATGTTATGTTAAAATTTGTGTACATTTATATACAGATATTCAACATACACCTCAAGACAAATACGTTCTTAGCATGTCTTCTTTTCAATATTAACATTTTGTATAAAGTTTTACAGCAGGCATTATCTTTATGTAGCTCATTATGCTTTGGTGACTTTTTTTTGAACAAGGTATCTATATCCAGGAAACACCTTCGTCTGACACTTATTTTAGTAGAGCAGCTCACAAACCACTTTTCTGCAGTTATTACAAAGTAACTAAAAGATTGCAAAAGATGCGCATGGTTGTGTCAATGTGAAACATTGCGACTCAGTTTACCCTAACTTTTTTTTTACAAAGTCAGGGTTAGTAATTATAATGACATTAATTTACAGTAATCTCTTCATTTATGTGGCAAATTTAGGAATTCTTGTACAATTATAATATGTATATAATATATTTAATACAATTAATCGTTAAATGGAGAGATTTCTGTATGTAATAATAAGAATGGATATACGTAAAATATACAAAATATAGTAAACTATATGAAGTAAAAAAATTGTACGAAGATAATAAGTTCCAAAATTTTGTATGACGTGTCATCGTTGTGTTCTTTCCTTTTTTTACTGAAATAGGAATTTAAGTAGGTTTCAAAAAAGGTTTTCAGATATTTTCATTTTTTCTTTCATCTGCTGACTACAATATTTTGTACCGGTTCTCAGTTATATTCGACATCCCACTAATTTTCAGTCTTACAAATGTGGATGTATATTTCAAACAACATGTGTTCTACTGGAATATTATCAGTTCGCTATATAAGGTTCTGCAAAGATAGACAACGAAGATGACATTCCTTCCTTTCTTTCTTGGGATTGACGTTTGAGGGAGGACAATTCAACAAGATAAGCAATTAACTATAATTTATTTATACATAAAAAATATAAATAAAAATCATAATCAGATTGCATAAAAATTATTTATGTTAAACTAAACCTGACTAATGGAAATTATTAAAAAAAAAACATACTTCATGTGAATTTTAGGTTTTAGTATGATTCAGTTTAGTTTAGTTTAGTAAAAAGGTACAACATTTTTTAATAGGTCATACGACGCAGTGAAAATAGAGTAAGCTGAGCCAATGAACCTGTAGATTAGTATTTAATCTTTTGCAGATATGCGAATGTCAACTTCAATGTATGAAGTATTTCATTGGGGAGAATTGTGTAGCCCCGATTCCTCTGGTCCTGGTAACAGATCCTGTTATAGCCCTAAATCAAATAATAATATACCAGATGGCTCTCCACTTTCCATATCAGCATCTAGAAGTGTATCTTCACATCTCGGTACTTACTATTCATTGCCACTATCGTCTTTTCTTCTTCTCTGTCTTCGTCTATTGAATGTAGTGTCGTTTTTCTCACTTCAGTCAGATGTAGAATTCTAACCGATTTTGCCATTATCTTAGCCAATGTTTCATAAACGGTTAGAATCTTTGTGCGTATTTATTTAGTGCTGCTTTTTATTGCTTTTCGTTTGTAGCATTAGCTTCTTATTGCCATTAATTTTGTTATCTATGCAATTTATACAATATATACAGACTAATTAGTTATAATGACATTGTAGGCTTTGTTTTCTGTGTCTTTTGTTTGGAAGGTATGCATGTAATGTTGAGTTCTATTTTGTGTATTCATAGCATATTTTAAGTGCTTTATTATTTCATCATATATTGTTTCAATAAAATTATCATCAACTCCTTTACATATAGAACACGAGAGCAGCACCGTCGACCTGTACCCACTCATCTCATCTCATTTTATTGTAAGATTGTCTCAGTTTACACTATTCCAGGCGGAAGAGAAAAAGTGGCAGAAATTTAAATCGACTTCTTTGGCGGGTTTTGTATTCATTCCATTTTCATACAAAACCCGCCAATGCCGTCGATTTAAATTTCTGCCACTTTTTTTTTCCGCCTGGATTGGTGTAAAATAAGGCAATCATGGAATGGTGTGAAATGAGATAAGATGGACAAGATCGACATTCGAAAACAAATTTTATTAGTAAGTTTTAAATGATTTATTAAACGTAAAATAGTATAACAATGTCAGTGACCATTAAATGTTGCTTTCAATGTGTAATTACAACTTGTTTTCGCTGGAAGAGTATATTTTGATTTTTATTTAAATTTCCGCCACTGGAATGGTGTGAAATGAGATGCTGCTCTCGTGCTCTATATAGTTATTTTTTTTTTGAATTAGTAATGAACGATTGAGAATATTATTGAAACAATAGTAAAGATACTGGACATAATGGCAAATAACAATGGGATGTTTAGTGTCTGTAATAAGGGTTAGGTAGCTATGTATTAGGATTAGTTGATTGTGTGTTAGGTGAGACGATTCCCGCGGGTTGCGCGAGTGGTCACGTAGGTCGACGTCGGACCGACCTGATGCCGACGATCCCGACGCGCGACTTGACGTCCACACCAGCCCGGAAACCATTCACAAAGTCTCCAGGTAGGACTTACTCTTTGTCCCGATTGGACCAGTTGGCGAAACCGCGTAAACGTCCCGTGTCCACTGCCGACCTCCCCGCTGTTCTGGAACACCAACAACACCAGCACAAACCAACATCATCCATATCCTCCACTGCTACCACTAACATAAAGAGCATGAGCCGTAGCATGGGCCACCTGGCCATGGCAGGCCGCCTGACAGTCGCGCAAGGCCAGGCCCAGGTGCCGTTGCCGCAGCGACCTTTGCGCAAGGCTGACAGCCGCAGCATGCATCAGTTGTCAGTTTCTGGTCTAGTGTCTAGTGAGTCCATGGCTAGTGCGCCTGCGCCAATCCCTCCACCGCGCTCAACGCGCGCAGTCTTGTTGCGCAAGCGGGCCGTCGAGTCCCCGGAAGGTACGTATTCCCCATTCGTACATTCGTACACAAGTACTTGCAAAGTCCTACGCTTTCCGGTTAGGTGATGGTCAGGTAACCTTGTCATTATTTTTGTTCATTTACATCCATAATACACTTTTTTATTTATTTCGCTGCTAATGCTTCAGTAATGTTAATACACATTCAAGTTGAGATGCACACCAAAGCTATCTATCTTATGATTTTATGCTTCTATCTCAAGAGGTGTGTAATAATTATTTTATTTAACAGCGTTTAATAAAATAATTTTCCAGCCTTATATAAATTAGAAAGTGTTATTATATTGTCTGTAGTCCTAATTTTGTTTTAAATAATATCTATTTATATAATTTTATTCACCAACTGTTTACAAGTAAGTAATTTATATTTGTTACCTTTTTCTCAGCATTTCTACGACGTACAGGGTTTCTTCCAGGGTCTATGAATGTTTGTATATTAACAATGTGTTTGAGAAATTCTAACATTTTATTTTCTTAGGGAGTAGTATTCTATGGTGATTTGGTGAAGGCTCTTTGCTCTAATTGTCCTCAATCCTTTCACTCTATTTTCCTTATCTGAATATAATAAGTTCATTATAACATTATCAATCTTAATACTGTCCCCATGCAAAATTAAAATTTGTGGGTGATAGAAATATTAATAATGTATAATGGTATGGTAAGACGGCATACACATCTAATTATCTTCTTTTAATAGCAAAATAGGCATTAACTTGTATTGTATTATATAGGGCCATCTAGACCTGATAGTTCTCTAAGTCATCAGAGTACTAGTAGCATATCTTCAACTGTGAACATGCGATCCCGGCCGATTGCAGCGCCCAGAAAACCCCGTCCTGCTAGTATAGCTGTAACTGGTGTTACACACGATAAGAACCCCTTGACCGACAAGAAGAATGAAACAAAGCCACCGTTGCCTCGCTCTAGGAAGACTTCATTGGGGAAAGCAGCTCCGGAGAGAACTCCTTCTAAATTAATAAAAACTTCACCAAAAGCCACGCCTAAAGCTTCTCCCTTACAATCTCCTTGTACAGATGCACCTTCTCTTGCTTCAGCTTCAGCTCCAGCTCCAGCTCCTTCTACTGAAAACACTGAAGCTAAACTCGTAACTAATGATGAGGTTCGTATATAAAACAATTAACAAATATTCTATTTTAATATTCCATATTTCATTTCAGAATGCAGAAAACCCAACAGCAACAGAAGATAATGTCGTCCCTATTGATAAAAAACCAGTAAAAGAACAACCGCAAAAAGAAGAAAAAACTGAAACTCCAGTAGAAAAACCAATGCCTGTTAAAACCTTACCTAAAGTTGATGAAATCAAAACTATTCCTAAAACAGAAGAACCTGAAACACAAACACAACAGCAGCAGTCTACTACCGATGAATTATCTGTTGAAAACACAGACATGACAGCATCAATGATCGCCAAAACTCGCATTACAACTGAAGAACAAGCAAAAGCTGCAATTGCTGAGAGAAGGCGTCTAGCTAGAGAAGAAGCTGAACGTCAAGCCGAAGCAGAAAGACTTCGTATTGAAGCAGAAATTAAAGCTGAGCAAGAACGTCAAAGACAAGAAGAAGAACAAGCAAGATTATTGGCTGAACAACAACGACATGCCGAAGAAGAACGTCTAGCACAGGTAAAATTACCAATTACATTAATTTATAATAAATTGTAACAATCATACTTCTTGCAGGCAATCAAAGAAGCACAAAAACGTGAAGAAGAAGAGCGGCTCCGTCGTGAAGAAGAAATGAAACAGAAATTAGAAAAAGAAGAACAAGAAAAGAAGGCTCGCGAGGAATCTGAAAAACAACGAATTGAAATGCAAGAAAGATTAAAGCAGGAAGAAAAAGAACGCGAAGCTAGGCGGAAAAGAGTTGAGGCAATTATGTTAAGAACTAGAGCCAGTAAGGGGGCCGGAAATAATCAATCGAAAGATGAAAGTACAGAAAAAGTTCCAAATAATGACGATGTAAATAATCAAGTTAATAATAAACCCACAATTGTATCATATGAAGCATCAGTAAATGAAAAAGAAGCAGAATTATTTAATGGTTCATTTAATAAAAGTCAAGCGTCCGTAATTTCTAAGGAAAACAGTGAAAATGGGGAACCACAGCATAGTAATGGTCATAGAAATGGTGTAAACACAGAAGAATTTTCAAAAGTTAACAAGTCATTGTAAGTATATTTACTTTAAAATTTTTTGTCAATTCAATTTTATTATATTTTTTTGACATTATTAATCGTGCAGAATAATGTATTTCCCTCTTGTGAGATTCTAGCACTCGACTTCGTCTCGGGTTGAAATTTCCTTTCCTCGTAAGGAAGCTCTTGTACAATAATTGTGATAAATAAAAATTATTAGAATTAAAAAAGCAAATATTCATAAATTATTTTTAAATTAATTCCACATAACAACTTAAATATAATTAAGTCTAACACATTTATTTTTTTCCAGAATTGAACATAATGTTACCAATACCCTTCTAGATTTTGGTGAGATTGACCAGTTTAAAAATGCTAATACAAATTTAGATATACCTGCAGATAAAATTACGAATGAAGACAGTGTAAATTCCAATAATCCTACAGAATCTAATAGCACTACAGGTATGTGAATAATAAAAGTTATTATTTTGAAGTATTTTTTGGTCAACTTGTCAATGTTCTACTTCACTTCTGATTTTGATCAAATTTGGCAAAAAGTTCCTACTAAGTTCATACCGCCATTTTTATTATTTTCCCCATATTTGTCAGGCTTACTATACTCCATTTAAAAACTACGAGGAGTAAATGCTGTAGCCACATTTACACTGTGATAGATCACAATAAAGTTTGAAGCACATAAAACTTGTGAAATATCACAAAAAAATATAAAATACAATAATAACGTGATAAAAATAATGAACTAAAAAAATTGGTAACCGAGAAACGAAACTTGTAACACTTTTTTACACGATAGCTAAAATGACAAATATTGTTGAGTGTAAAACTGGCGTTACGTCAGCCAATCAGAAATATTTATTTTAATGCGCAACTTTTTGCCAAATTCCATCAAAATCGGAGGTGAAGTAGTAAACCGACAAGTTGACCATTTGTTTTTAAATGAAATTTGAAACATTTACTTTAATTTACCAAATTTTATTATATTAAACATGCATTAACAAACAAAAACTAACGTCAGTTTTCTGTATTTATTGCAGATTTTTTGCTGTGAAACATCAATTCTGTTACATTCAGTCTATGTTAGGTGCTGTTTCATAATTCATCTAGTGGTGCATAGAAAATAATTATAAATAATTACTTGCAAGAATTCTATATTGAAGAATCATATTAAATATATAGTGAATGCTGTGCTGAAATCCATTATAAAATGATTATAAAGTATTTACACAAAATCATTTCATCAATTAAAAAAAATATTTAAAGTTGCATTTGGTGTTGTTGAAATACTTTAAGATCATAATTTGTAAATAATAAAATTATTCATTTACACATACATATTTATATAAGTGTGGATCAAAGTCATTTAGTAAATTTGAGCTTATAATAGATTTTTCACGATTATTTTATGATGATTTGATAAATAAAATTTGAATCTACATATTAGAATGAGAAGAATGGATGCAATGCACATAGATAGCAACATAACCATGTGATTTATCATTTATGTTAAGTATATAGGTTGATATTGAAATTTGGGAAGTGGCGCAATAGTGAAGCTATTTTTTTTATAATTATGTAAACAAAAGTATACAACGCTGTACTGAATAACACATCTTTCTAAGTTGTATAAATCTATGGTTCAACTGACTGAGCCGAATCCCGGTGTATGGGCGAATGAATCGAGGTTGCTGCCGATCTGAGCAATGTAAACCGCTCTTCGTCTAAAATGTAAAGTGTTACTATCCATATGTGCATGTAGCAGTTTCTGCCTATGAACTGTGATTCATTATAAAATATTCAATTTGTGTGTAATTTCGTACATTCTAGAAAGAGACGCATAAACCTCGATTATCTAATCTTCCATTTTAACAGAAGTCGGTCATTATTCACTAGTCACTTAATTCTTATTTAATGTTTAGACTGGTCTTCATTCATTCGACATTCAGATTAGTTTTAACATTTTTATTATTGTCTTTAATGTTTAGTTTAATGAGGGCACAAAATATTAAATTTCGTAAATCAATGTCCTTTTATTTTCAAACAATTACGTATTTATTTTATATTTACTAAATTATAAAGTGAAGTTAGACAGGCAAAATACATGAAAAATAATAAATCTTATTCAAATACAGTATTTTTTTTTGTTTTTAAAGGACATGTATTTTAAAGTTCGGAATTTTGACAATAAAAGTGTCTTAAATGTGTTTATATTTATTTGTACTAAATATTTATTTATATACGAAACATTTTGACTACATTTTAAGTTAACTGTTTGTAAATATATTTATTTATTTTAAAAATGTGTTTCCGCACATGTTTTGCTTGTTAATAATTTCACTTTTAACCATTTCAGTCTGTAATTTTTAGTATATCTGTTTTAAGAAACATATTATAAATTGAAAAAAATTAAATAATTTTTATTCCAAGTTATGAATTTACCCTTTTAGTGCCACGATATATAACATTTAAAGATTTTTTTTGTTTATCATATATACATGTCCATATTATCACGGGCTATAATTTTTGGGAACTTTGAAGTTCTTTTATAAAAAATTGTAAAATGCGAAATAATAAATATATTTCATTAAATATAATATACTCATTTTTAATGATTACGTTTTCTATCACGTTAAATAATTGTTATCACTGACCATTTAACATTAATATTATATGTCTGTTTCACTTTTTTAATTAATAAAAGTAAAATAAGAATGATGGTATTTACTAAAGTATTATAAAATGTTCTGAAATAATATTGGCTTAGTGTTTAGTATCACGTTTTATTAAATCAAAATATCCATAAGTTAAAAGCCGCATTTTATGATAAGGTATTTGTAAAATATATTAGCATCATACATAATTTTCTTTTTTTTTTAAGTTATTTGACATTACTACAAATATACATAATTTCTCTAATGATATTGTAATATATAAAGCTATGTATTTGAATGATATCACATTAAAGTAGAAATTTATTTTATTCAGTTTTAATCAAAAAACCAAATCCAAATTCAATTTGATGTTAATGTAACATGAATATATATTTATTATTTTATTAAATAATAAAATATTCATATTTTACAATTTTTTGTAAAAGAATGTTATTGTCCTAAAACCTTTTAACATTTAGTATACATGAAACCTACTCTGATAAGCACATAAAACTACACGAAAAGAAAATTAAAGCTAGTTTGTTTGGAAATTGCTTAATTCGTTCTACATGTTTCATAAATACGTCAAATAAGTAACTGCACAATTATTTCGTATTTGTTTTATGTAATTAAGGGTAACTTTATTTAGATTGTTCAGTAAGCTTTTATATGTATTCGCTGAATCTCCTGCGCGAGAATGCACACATTTTGAGATCGCTTGCGCATGTAGGGCTTATCAAATAAAATTTTCACTAAAGGGAAGGTGGTGTTCGCTTAAGTTCCGCCCCTAAGCATTCCGACAATACGTCCAATTTTCAAATTCTATGTACAGATAAAATTAGAAACTGTAAATTCAAATAAACTTAAAATATATTATTTGCTATTGTAGAAATAGTAATTCACATTTTTGTAAATGTAGACATAGTAGACTTTTTCCAATTCACTGCCAAATGAATATAATTCAACGTGCGTTGTGAAAACAAACTATTCCTTACAAACTGGGCTTATTATTAATTTATCCTTTTTTGTAGTTTTAACACAGCGTTACAAGTAGGTTTAAATTTGAATAGATGTTATCGTTTCACATATTTTGTTTGTGAACAAAAATTTATGCAAAATAACCCAATATTATATTACTGTTAAAGCCCCTAAACCATAAATTACTAGTCAATACAAGTTTTAACTAATTAAATCCTTTAAAATTTTTCTTTTTATAAGAAGTATTTTATCATTGGTTTACTGAATTTAATATGTGGTTCTAAATTTATCACTTTCAAAAATGTTAAATGAAAATTAAAAATTATTCATAAGATACAAAATGAACATTAAATGTAATACTGTTAATATCAAATTAGTTAAGACTAGTATTTAACAGTAAATTCTAGTATTATGTGAATTTGTTTTAACAGGAATATATATGGTAACTATGGTGATTGCTTTATAAATAGGTAGGTTTAATAACAATAAAATTTAACCTACAGCATTCTTCACATATGCCATTTTAAAGGATTTTTCATATTTTCATGTTATTTCCCATAATTCACAATTATTTGCTATTTACCGTAACATTATGTATATATTGGCTAAACATTGTTTCGTATGTTTATTTTACCGTTTGAAATTAAAAACTTTTAGCATAAATGTATTTAACAAGCCTTATTTTAACTTGTATTATCGTATAAAATTCTTCATTCTGTATTTTAATACTTGAATTAACAAAATAGTAATATTACAAAATAAATTAATATTTGTTAATATGTATTGGTTGCTTCAGTTTTTTTGTTGTTTATTATTTGTTGTATTGATATATGTAATTAAATTATCAATAATCTTATTGAATTTTGATAACATGAAATTGTTATAATGAATAATTTTACAAATGTTAATTCTAAATTATACAGTATATAAATTTATATTTGGTCGTGGGTTATATTCATTGATTTAAAATATTAAAATAGATGTGTATATCTATTTAATATGAAATACAATATGTAAAAATAATAATTATTTAGTAATTTATGCATCAGATTAGATTGTTATGAATTTTTAATTTTTAATGTTTTTATGTAGCGTTAAATAAATAATGTGACTTTTCCAATATTTACAAATGTTACTAAAATATCTCATTTTAATTTCATTGTAAAATTTACATAAACTTATAGTAAGAAAGTGTCGTGGATAATTATTATTCAAAATTTAGAAATTACACTGCATTTGTGTTCACATCAGTAAAAACTCAAAGATAATTTTTAATTAATAGTTAAATTATATTTTTGTAAATATTTTTTTATTATCTTTATGATTATCAGCGTAATTCGCTTAAGCAGTAAAAATTTAAAATATTTATTAATATTTAAAAGCTTTTTAGTTTTTTCATTAAAAATTATTTTAATGTAACTTCATTTTTATTATTAATCAATATAATGCTTAAAATTTTTACCAAACTAATGCAATTGATGTTTTGTCCTCTAAAATTTGTAATTGATTATAATAGTTTTTTAGCATATGTTAGATTCTACTTGTTTAGGTTGAGTATATAATAAATTTTTTCATTTGAATATCACAGTTTGTTACTGAAATATATGGCAAATTATTAAATTTCAAATCTAAGTTAAATTATATAAATAAAAATATATTTTCAGTTAAGTATGTAATCATTAATTGTATGTATATATAAATATTAAAGGCTCTATAATTATTTACAAAAATATATATGGGTCTCAATAAATATTTAGTATGATGTTAATTGTTTTTCCATGTTAACTAATTGATTATTACTTATACTATGTCGAACATATCTTTTCAATTGTAATATTTATTGAGACACAATATTTCAAAAATTAGTCTTAGTAGTTTAAAAAGTAAATTGGATATATATATATATATATATATATATATATATATATATATATATATATATATATATATATATATAAATGAATTCAAAAATTTGGTGTACTATAATTAAGTTTGGTTTATTTTTTCTAAACATTTTTTTTTCAAATTATACGTACGAATACATACTTATAATAATTGTTTTCATTATGTAACATTTGTAAAAATGCTTGTTGAATTTTCTTTTTTGAAATATTGCCTAATAAAAATTTATAATTATTACTGAATCAAATACGTAGCAATTGTAGGAACCTTGTAAATATTGATTGACGCGGTTAAATTAAAATTTCGCGCGCAATTTGAACATTTGTCAGTTATACACCGGTAACCTTCAAAAAACTTTTATGCAGTAAGCAGCGTGCGACGAGAGTTCTCTGTATTGTGTTCGTATCAGCTGGTGACGATACCGACTTACCGCACAAGTTTGACGGTAAAACTCGTCGCCATGGCTACGGAAAATTCGATTGATTTGTTTAACATTAATTCTACCACGATGGACGCTTGTTTTGCTGCTTTCGACAAAAACGGGTAAGTTAAATATTACAACTAAAACAATTGACATCAGCAAAATAGCTTAATAAACATTATTTTAAAATTTAGTTTTACAAATTTACATAAAAATTTGCAAATCACTTTTAAATTTAAGAATGACTAATTTTTTGCATTCCTTATGTATAATTACTCATTAAATTAAAATAATGTAGGTGCGTATAATTTCTGGGAATACCCAGCTTTCGAGTAAAATCGTGATACCAATATTGCAACGTTACATCATTTATTTGCATTGCAAAACAAAAACAATATTTTTTTATGCACTTTTTTTAAGTACTGTATTTAATTATTAATTAAATATTTTCTAGTGACGGTAAATTAGATAATGAAGAATTTAAATCAATTTGCCGAGCATTATTTCGGAATGATAAAGGAAAAATATACACATTAGAAGATTCAAAAATTCGGGAAATATTTCAGGTATTTGATAAAAATAATGATGGATTTATAGAACGAGAAGAATTCATATTTTGTTGGAATCATTGGATTAAAACAGTAAGTTAATATTAATATATAATATTCATAATATATACTTCTTTGTAAAAATATATTATATATCTTTTTTGTATAGTAATTTGGCTTATATATAACCATATCTTAAAATTGCAACAAAAGGTAAATTATATTTGCGTAGTTACTAATATTAGGGAATTATGTATTAAAACAATTTAGATTAGATAAGATTAAAAAATAAAGATGTTATATTGGATAAATTGTATAAACAATTGTAATTGAATATTTAATTTAAAAAATTAAAAGAGTTAAATATATAATCAATTTTCATTCGGTTTACTGAAAAACTGTTGTCATTAAAAATTTATGAATTTACGATACTGAGTATCGGACACTCGATTCTCATTAAATATTTATTATAAATGATATTGGATGTAACATTTTTGTCTTTTTAAAAATATGTACGTAATAATAAAAAAACCATTGGTGTGTAAAGTGTAGCGTAAAACGAAGATTTTAGTTGCAGTGTTGCCAACTTAATTTATCAAAAAATAGCGCTACTCATGTTTGAAATCCATTTGTTAAAGATATAGACTAAAAATATCTACTATTAAAATTATAGTAAAATTGTCAATCAGACTTAATTCTGATTTTACTCGTCCTATAACTAATGACCTCACAGGGTTAAGGAACTTATAAATATATGTATAAGTACAAAATGAAATCAATAAATTTATAATGTACATGAAAACAATAGTTAACCAAACTTATCAGTCAGTGTACTGCGTAAATACTTATCTAACTGAAATTGAAAAGGTAAAATACCTAGAATTGATGTATTATCTCTGTTTAAATAAAATAACAAACATATGCCATTAAGAAACTTTGTACATTAGATAATATAATTGCCTACGTTAACATATAAATTATATTATATATTATATAAAATATTATATATATTTTTTTCTAAAATTAATTTAAAAGTTTTGCGCAATATCCTGTATTTTATGGCCCACATTTTGATAAATTTTTAGGAAACAATAGTTTATTATATAACATTACTATGTGAATAGATGTAACTTTATTACTGAAATTATAAGTTAAATTAATTGTAAAATGACTAAATTTAGTGTTTCATTAGGTTTATTCATTTAATTCATCTGTTGGTTGGTTGGTGGTAGTAGAAATAAAGTCGGTAATTATTAATTTCATGCTGTTGTTGACAACCATCTTCAGTGTGCAATACAGCGTCAAGAACTTCAGGTACTGAAGAAGTGGATGACATGATAGTCACTATTAGATAATGACGCATGCGTGTTGAGTTGTTTTTAACATCTAGTGGATTAGTTAGCTTCTTTAAAAAAGCATAAAAATCATGTACACTAAATAACAGTTAAAAACTCAATTATTAACGCATTTATAAATAATTAATTGTTATAATTATAAAAGAGCAGTATGCCTCTAAAAATCATATTTAATCGTTTAAATAAAAATTGTAGTATTTTGATAAAATTGTATCTAAAAATACTACAATTTTTTTCCTTATTTCTTTATCATTTTCATGGGTAGTAAATGAAATAAATTCCTTTGTAGATAGTACGGCCAATATCTGTTTTCCTTATAGTTGATGTGCAGAACGATTTTATTTCTGGTACTTTGAATATCAGTAATTGTTCGGCACAACAAAATGGACTAGAAGTCATAGAACCTATAAATCGAATGTTGGATACAGTTGATTTTGATGCGGTCTTTTATTCACTTGATTGGCATCCAAGTGATCATGTCTCATTTATTGACAATATCTCACAAAGAGAGATACACCCATCTAGTTCCGTAACCGTTGAAAATGCTCAAACATATGATACAGTCATTTTTGCTGGACCGCCACCTATGAAACAACGTTTATGGCCTAAACATTGCGTGCAAGATACTTGGGGGTCAGAATTGCACAAAGACTTAAAGGTAAATATCTTTGGGATTATCTGTAAAAGAATTAATATACATTCAAACCAATTAGTCTCCGTACACCAGTAAAAGAAAAAAAAATGTTGTATTATTTTAAAGTTTTTTATTGAATATGTATACACGAAATAAATTTTATATTATACTTACCATATTAATAAATAAAATGATATATTGACTTCCTAAATTTTTCGTAATGAAATAAGTACGCCAATTTAGTCTCCGTACACCTATAAATTATATAAAATCAATGATCTATGGAACTGCCATTAATTTGAATTATTACATTCTTTCCACTAATTTTCTTTGAGTTTGGGACTCAATTTTACCCCATTCTTCCGAAAAATGTAAAAATCCCTGAAACCCAATTTGTCTGTAAATTTTCAAATGCTCTTTTAAATTATTGAAATAATCCATTTTCCTATCAATAAAAATTAAGTTCTTCTGCACTCAACAGCCCCATACAAATACAGATCCTCCACCATATTTCACTGTTGGACATATTTTTTGTTCTCATTTCTTCATTCTTCCTTTTCCAAACAATAATTTGTCCATATGATCCGAAAAGGTATATTTTGGTTCATCTGAAACAATTACTCAGTTCCATACGGTCTCAAGGTTGTTTATTTAAAAAACAAAGCGTAAAATTGTGTACGGAAACTAGTTGGTTTGAGTGTATAAATAAATAATAGTATATTATGTAATGAGTTTATATAATAGTGTTATTTACGGAGGTGTGTTCGTAATTCAATACAAAATTGGATAAATTTTGTAAACTGATCTATTGTGAACCATAATTAACAGTTGGAAAAAAGAAAATAAAGAGTTAAAATGTATTAAATCCTAATAATATACCGAAATAATCCAAGAATTTATATGCAATCTTAAATTTTTTATGATTAATAATTATTTCATTACAGATTGTGGAAAATGCAATTAAAGTATACAAAGGTACCAATCCAGATGTAGATTCTTATTCGGTTTTTTGGGATAACAAAAAGTTGACAGACACGACTTTGTGTACTCAACTCCGTTTAAAAAATGCAACGGACATTTACATTTGTGGATTAGCCTACGATGTGTGTGTAGGTATGTGTTGTATAAAATATATTTTCTATTTTGTTAAAATTCTAATATTTTTTAATCATAATCATAATTTAAATAATTTAATAGGAGCAACAGCAGTTGACGCCTTGGCAATTGGATACCGAACAATTCTATTGGATGATTGTAGTCGTGGAGTTGATTTATTGGAAATAGAAAAAACAAAGAATACAGTAATAAAAAACAATGGAGTAATTGTTAACTCTAATCAAGTAAAAGCAATGGTTGAAGGTCGAGACAGAAGACCTGAATTAGGCTATAAACTTGCTATGGAGCTTAAGGCTTTAACTTCTTCATAAAATATTTTATCCCAAGTACTTAAATATTTGAAACATATCCGCAAAAACTTATTAATTTATTTGACTACTTATTTTTTTTTTGTTTTATTTACACGTTTGAGTATTTCTCTTATATTTTTATGAGCATTTATTATTCTACATTCAGTAAATAATATTCCTGGTATTCAGTAAGAATATGATCCTTTACCTTTACTTATTGTATTATTAGTATCATATAGAGCTAATAAATATGTCTACTTACATATATTTGTAAATATACTTACAAAACATGTTTGTTGTGATGAAGGTTGTATTAGTGCTTAATATAAAATTATATTTTTTAAAGTTATACCATAATTATAGTGTACTTACTGTAGAAATTAATAATATACATATATTACATGTTACACTTTCATTGTTTTATTTATTAACTTATTTAAAATTTATAAATTGATAAAAACTAGCAATAATATGCTGTATAATTTATTGAAAAAAAATGTATATCCAATTTATTTTTACTTTCCAGAAAAACCAGTCGTAGTTTCTTTGTTATTTATATACTTATAAATATTAATATTTTCACTATCTTTTATTTACCTTCCAATGATTTTTTTTATAAAGAAATTTAATAAATCGAATAGTTGAACATATGCAAAGATTTGAATTTCCCACAACGTAGTTCAATCAATAGTGCTGCCAATTCAATAATCGTTATCTGAATTCACCCATTGCAAAAATAGCTTAGCAGTCAAATCTACGCTTTATCATTAAGACAGCAAGATGCAATACTAAAATATTTACACATTTATTCTACTTACAATAATAAATTTAAATTATTATAGCATTAGTCGGTAAAAACTTGCTAAAATATTTCTAATATAAATATGAAATCTATTTAGCAATCTTCTTACAGATATGCGTATAAACATGTAAATTTATTTTGAAAAAATACATTTCCATAAGCTTTTTTATTTTCTTAAGTTGGCATTTCGATTTGATATCGTATAACAGTTTACATGACTGGGATTCACAGAATTAATTCGTCACTGTGAAAGTGTTGTTTTGGCTTATGAAATGTGAATGATTCAGTGTTTAAGTTGTGTTATTTGAGACAAACATAAATAAATGGTGCATCAGTTATCCAATCAATGCGATATTTTTTATATAAACAAACAGTGAACATGCCGGCAATGTTTATTTTCTTTATTGCTTTAGCAATAATAAGTAACTCAAGATCGGTTTCGGCAAGTTTTTCAGTAGATGATTTACAAGATCTCTTTGCGAAGAAATTTTGTATTGAAGGTAATAAATAAAATTACAGTAGATAGTAAATTTTTATGATAGTAGTACTTTTAGAGGTTAAGTTACCTCGTGTTGTGTACAAATAAAAATTGCTGAAAATCAGTGATCCGAAAACAGAAGTAAACAGAATGAATCAGATTATATTTCAGTAATGTTTACTATTTCAAATAAATATCTATAAAACAATATATACTTTCATTACTTTAACAGTGCATTGTTTTGATATTATGTTTACTTTTGTGAAATCTTATATAATGTTTATGATGTAATCATATATGATTTGAATTTGAGAAGATTCAATTTCATTTTGGAATTCCTTACTTATTATAATTATATAAACTATAAAGATTAAATATACATAAACATTGTTTATTAATACATAATATGTATTAATCATTTTATTAATTTACAAATATAGAAGGGGGAATTATTTAGTTACTCGCGTAATTACAGTATGATTAATCTGAGTTTATATTGAGTTACACAATTAGGTATAATTTAATTTCATTTGATTTAAATTATTAATTATTAAGAAAATATAGAATGAGAGCAATATTTTATAGTTACATTGAAACAGGTGTGTTAGAGTCTTTGCCTGGAGGACCAGCTATAATTACATCAGGACCTCAACAGGAAGCTATTAAACCTGTATCAACGGGTTAGTTAAAATATTATAATAGAGTACAAAAATATTTTAATATCAAAAATTTTTAACAGTTACTGCTACAGAAAATGATCAGCCTACACCCCAAAGATCTCTACCTACAACACAGAATTCGAACAACATTAATCTACCCACAACCACAAAAAATAAGACTCCAAAAAGTTTAATTGTGGAATTAGCTCGGTTAAATAATATCCAATATCAGTATCAGCTTATAGATGAAGAAGGTTCTCCACATAATAAAATATTCACAGTAATGTTACAACTCGGTAATGAAGTATATGAAGCTGAAGGAGCTACAATTAAACAAGCAGAGCATTCTGCAGCAGTCGAAGCTTTAGCTAGTACACAGTTCCAACTTCCTCCGCAAAATACAGATAAAAACGAAGATATGGACTTGCTAACACCAACTGTAGAGTTAAATACGTTAGCCAAGAAGCTTGGAGAATCTGTTACGTACATGTTGGGAGACCAAACTGATAATGAAGAGACAGGACATAATCACAAAACTTGGAGCGAACACTACATGGATTCCAATCAAATACAACAAAATTTCACATACGATCCATCGCATGGTTTTGGACATCAGGGAGACATTTTCAAAGTTCTCTTACAAGTTGGACAACGAGCGTTCTCTGGTGAAGGAGATTCAGAACAAGACGCCAAATATAATG
This sequence comes from Stenolophus ochropezus, assembly GCA_035578165.1. Lineage (NCBI taxonomy): Eukaryota > Metazoa > Arthropoda > Insecta > Coleoptera > Carabidae > Stenolophus > Stenolophus ochropezus. The sequence continues at coordinate 2,438,441 of JAQOWZ010000014.1, forward strand.
CCGCGTCCAAAGCACTGCGTGAACTAAAACAGTCGATGTCTGGTGAGACCAAAACCTATAACAACATCAACTTGGGAAGCACCTTCGAAAACATTGCAGCAAACTTAATGCCTGATTTTAACAACCAACAAAAGTCACCCATCTCGCTTGTTTATGAAATTGCAGTTAAAATTAACCAAAATGTTATGTTTGATGTAGTGAGTGAAAGAGGACCAGCTCATATGAAAGTCTTCGTTACTGAGTGCCGCGTTGGTAATCTAGTAACACACGGAGAAGGAAGTAGCAAAAAACTTTCAAAAAGAAATGCGGCAGCGAATATGCTTCAAAACCTTCCACTCCAAACATTCTCTACAGTATCTAAAAAATCCAGATCGAGACGTGCCAAAAAAAATAACGCTAAGAACGGCATTCCTAATTTTAACTATCAACAAAAGTCACCAATTTCACTCGTCTATGAAACTGCTGTAAAACATGATCTTAAAGTTGTCTTTGAGGTAGTGAATGAAATGGGTCCAGCACATAAGAAAGAATTCGTTACTCAATGCCGTGTTGGAACGTTTTTAACTGAAGGAGAAGGAAGCACAAAGAAAATTTCTAAAAATCGTGCTGCAGAAAAAATGCTTCTACAACTTAACACACTGCCAACTATCCCTGATTTCAATAATATGAACAACAAAATAAAACGAAAACGACGTAACACGAAAAAGAAGATGCAAAAGTTGGTTAATAAAAATATTCTAAACACAGATTTTAGTAATGGCCAAATAAACCCAATGTCTTATTTAAAACAAATTCAACAAGCAATGGACCTTAACATTCCAACACCAGCCATTGTTAAACAATTTCTTAATATGGTCACTTCAGATACGTCAAGTACTAAATCAGATACTAAGTTTCCGCAAACTGAAAACTACGAAGAGCCTAAATCTCAAGTCATTCCCTCTAAGGATCAGTTGTTGGACCTAGCTAAATTAATGGGAGTACAAGTTAAATTTTCCGACTTTCCTAAAGCAAATCAGGATATATATTTTACACTAGTTTCACTATCCACAACTCCACCTCAAGTGTGTTATGGCGAAGGTTCCACCACAAAAATTGCACGGGAAAAAGCAGCTCTGGAAGCAATTAATTTTATCCATAAACTTGGACTGGACAATGTTATTCCTAAGAACGACCAATTTTCTATTGAAGAGTAAGTTTTGTTTTTAAATGTAAGATTAATTTCGGCATGCATAAAATTATTTAAATGGAATGGTTTTATATGTGAAATGGCATTATTACAAAAATTATGTTCCAGGTTTGAAGACGAGGAAAATCCCGAACCGATTAAATCTGAAATGATTACCAATCAGATAAAAAAATAAATTATCATCTGAAAAGGTAAAATCTATTTTACAGAAAATCAACTTAAATTTACTTAATCATTATAGAATTTAATTTAAAAATCATCAGAAACACGTTTAAATCATTTGGGTAATATAATTTATGTTGCATGTTTAAAATGACAGCTTTTTTAATTCCCTTTACATATGTTTTTTTTATTTTTCTTAATAGAGATTATTAGTTTAGTTACTTAACATTTATTATAATTTTCTGTTAGTTTATTTTTAATTTAACGTTAATGTTTATTTTTTTTTCTTTAAGTTTTAAGTTAAATCCTGTATTATTGTTTGAAATTAAAAACAAACTATTCTTGAATTAGGTTTATTTAGTGTCCTAATCCTGTTCGAACTTAAATATTAAAATGGTTTGTGAATTTGTTGTTTGTTAAGGTTCTATTTAAAGTAAATATAAGTTGAGGATAAAGAGATGAAAAGTTATAGAAAATTAAATAGTTTGAGACCGGCTGGTTCGTGGCGTCACGAGCGTTGCGGCGCATTCGTACTCCCGGGCCAGAAATCTGGCAAAATGCAGTGCGCCGCACAAGCAGCGTCACGACGATCGATATTGCAAAGATAGCGATACGTTTGCGCGTCTTTGTTGCGTTGCTAATGTGGGTGCAACCAGCAGTCGCACAGACTTCCAACGTACACAAGTTGAACGATGTCTTTAACAAGATAAAAATACACATCAGATATTTTGAGTGCCTGTAAATTGTTTGTGAATTTGATTAAGTGCAATTTTCAAATGACAGTGTAAGTGCTTAACGGGCATTTCCCGTGTGTGAATACCTAGTTAAATAAGCGTTTATCGTTCAACATCATTCCAGTCATGATGATGAATTTGCAGACGTTTCTTGTGATTGCTCTTCTACACCTAGTGCATCTTACATTGTAAGTCCCAAATTTACATCTGTTACATTTGTTGTACATGGCAGCCTGAGAGAATCTGTTACACATGTTTCCCAAAAAAGACACTCATGTTTAAAATAAACTTTAATTGTGTCATTATTTTTAAACATTTCACAATTACTATTTCCAAATTTTAAAAAATGTATGTATATTTTACAAAATTGAAATAGGTAAATATATTTAACAAATTAAAGAAAAGGCAAAGCCATGGACAATAAGGAGTGGAATATATATATATTTAAAATGAATTATGTTTTTTGATACAGCTGCAGCAACTTGAAGATTAACTTCAGAGAGAAGGAAAAGGAAATTCTAGATCAGATTCTGGGTCCGGGTCGGTATGACGCCCGCATCCGGCCGTCTGGAGTAAATGGAACGGGTGAGTACGTCCAAGTCTACTCATCATTCGCTCGCAACTCATACATACGTGTCACGTGTGTCATTCCGGTGGTCATGCAAGAGGACATCTCGAAACTTGGAGAATGCTGCGTCCCTTTCTGATTATTTTATCATGGTAGCTTTGGTCTGTTTAGGTGCTATAAATCATTACAATTTTTGTTTTGACAGTGTTTTTGAGTTCAGAGTCAAAGTCATATCGCTCTTGGTTTTCCACTGCTTTGGTGTAAATTGCATTTCGTCAAACATGACAGACACTATATTTGTGTAATCTAAATTATTTGCCTTATCTTCTATTCAATATATCTGTTAACTTTATGATGAAGTAGCAGGGTGCACATTATATTGTAAGATTCTTTTCGCTAAACTCATTCGATGTAAACATTTTTCTGCTGATACAAACTATATTTGATACAATTCACATTAAACTATCAAAATTGTAACAAGGGTGACAAGAAAATATGTATCTCAATTTATTAGCTAAATTCATTCGATGTAAACATTTTTTTGCTGATACAAACTATTTTTGATACAATTCACCTTAAACTATCAAAATTGTAACAAGGGTGACAAGAAAATATGTACCTCAATTTATTAGCTAAATTCATTCGATGTAAACATTTTTCTGCTGATACAAACTATATTTGATACAATTCACATTAAACTATCAAAATTGTAACAAGGGTGACAAGAAAATGTGTACCTCAGTTTATTAAGCTAAATTCATTCGATGCAAACATTTTTCTGCTGATACAAACTATATATGATACATTTAACATAAAACTATCAAAATTGTAACAAGGGTGACAAAAAAATATGTACCTCAATTTATTAGCTAAATTCTTTCAATTTAAACATTTTTCTGCTTATACAAACTATATTTGATACAATTCGCATTAAACTATCAAAATTGTAAGAAGGGTGACAAGAAAATATGTTCCTCAGTTTATTAGCTAAATTCATTCGATGTAAACATTTTTCTGCTGATACAAACTATATTTGACACAATTAACATAAAACTATCAAAATTGTAACAAGGGTGACAAGAAAATATGTACCTCAGTTTATTAGCTAAATTCATTCGATGTAAACATTTTTCTGTTGATACAAACTATATTTGATACAATTAACATAAAACTATCAAAATTGTAACAAGGGTGACAAGAAACTATGTACCTCAATTCATTAGCTAATTTTATTCGATGTAAACATTTTTCTGCTGATACAATCTATATTTGATACAATTCACATTTAACTATCAAAATTGTAACAAGGGTGACAAGAAAATATACACCTCAGTTTATTAGCTAAATTCATTCGATGTAAACATTTTTCTGCTTATACAAACTATATTTGATACAAATCACATTAAACTATCAAAATTGTAACAAGGGTGACAAGAAAATATGTACCTCAATTTATTAGCGTTGGTATTTTCAGACTCAATGCCAATTTAAAGATCATGGTAGTGACAGAACTAATTCTTTGTGTTAGTGCCAATTTTTTTAAAATTGTTATTATTGAAATGAAGTCTAAATATAAAATAGTTTACATTCATGTTACATAAACACTAATGATATTTCAATATGATGCAGACACATGAAAAATCAATAGAAAACAATAGGAGTATGTATTTGTATTAGGATTAAAGTATGTTGACAAGGATGATTACATAAGAGTGTCTTACAGTATAATACCGATAGGTGTTGTGAGGGCTATGAGTACTTAATATGTTTTCCCATCACTCCAGATGGGCCAGCCATTGTCCGAGTAAACCTGTTTGTACGCAGCATTGCGACCATTAGTGACATCAAGATGGTAAGTGCGATACAGTTCGCTGGCGCCACTCATACAGTATGTGTACCCATAGGGTGATTTCTCTTAGTACGTAGTTGAGGTGCATACATGATTATGATACCGCAATCACTTTTAAGCATGGTCAGTCTAACGTACTGTATATCGTTATATTTATATTATACAACATTACATAAACCTGTGGTAAAAACAATATCAAATATATCCAGGCTACAGATTTTTACAAACTATATATTCAGTATTTAAAATATTCTAGACTACATTGTGTTGCCATAGGTACCAATATCGCATTTCAGCGGAAATATTGATGCAACTAATTAAATCATTCTATTTTAAATTTTTGTAATAGCTCAAATTGCTCACATTATAAAGCTGAAATGTGATTATATACTAGGAATGAAGCATTAGTGGTCAATATTGAAAACCAGCACTACATAATTTTTAGAGTGCAGTTAAGTTACTTTGTAAATATCATTCACAATGAAAATACATTAAACTTTATATTTAGCGATTGATTGCCATTACATGCCCTTGTTAAAATGCAGGACTTTAAAAGCTTTTAGTATATTCATTAAAAACAAATCAAATTTGGTTGAATCTAATTATTGGAAAAATGTAGAAAAATAGGAAAAATATTTTATAGTTCGGGATGTTTCCGAGAAAACAATTTTTGCAATCAATGACTGGAGAGACTAAATTTGAGACATGTTTCCTTAGAAACCAATTCTATTATAAATATGTAGAAGAAAACAAAAACTATATGCACAATCTTTGAACAGGATATGACTGAATCTAAATGATTTAAGTCAATCGATAGAGAAAGAGTGACAAAGAAATTCGCTATATTGTAAGTCGAAAGGAACATTTTGGCATATATAGTTTTGTTCTTCTTCTGTTTACTTAATCTGAAAAAATAACAAGTTGTTAAAAAAATATTTAAATTTTCCATAAAAGAAAAGTTTGTAATACGAAAGGCGTTTACAAAGTTCTAGGACTTTTAAACTAGATAACGAAGGAAATATTCGCACTGTAAAAAATAGTAACCATTGAAGAACCAAAAAACCAAACATGGTTCAGTAATAAAATTCAGAGTGAATATTTGTCGTGAGAAAAGGAATATGCCAACAATTTTTTAACTGATTAATCACTACTAATGATATCCTATTTTTATCCAAATGCAGAAAATCAATCAAATAGCTGCGAAAAAATATACTTTCCGATAAAGCGCATGAGCATGTTATTTTAGAATTACTAGCATATAATTCTTGATCATTATATTTCAAAAGATAGTACAATAAACTCTAAATAGCTACACTTGCTACCTGCCAAAGAATTCGAAGCATTAAAAAAGAAAACAATATTTTTGAATCACGTGTAGAACAATAAATGAGGTATAAAACGTATTCTATTTTTAAAAATGACCCAAAAAAATAGTTCATCGTTGACAAAAACTCAATAAGTTCAATTAAGGGCAAATTCTTAGAACTTTGTGAACGGTTTTCGCACATATGCATATATATGTATACAGATGTTAGGAACAAGGGATGTAAGTAGAAAATTTTAATAAACCTGGGACGAAAACATCGAAAATATGTTTGACCATGGCAGTGATGATAGAAAAGAGTATATAATTTTTTCAATTATTTTTCTACTTGTAAGTTAACAATAGTTCTGCTTTCTGCTTACAGAAGATTTTTTTTTGTTATATAAGCGCTTTTCACTTGAACGTGCGCTACAATAGTAGAATATTAGTGTTTTATGCGCAGCTTCAGTAAGATGGCTTACTTATGTTTAATTTTTTTTCTGTCATCTCTGCTATAATCTGTCAAAACCGTTCCTTTATACTCAGAAAGTAGTATAGAAGAAAGAAGCATTAAAGATTAGGAAGCGAAATAATTGCAGAAAACAGGAAGAGAAGAAGACCAAGAATGAAATCATCAAATGTATTTAATTGGAACACTAACATTACGACGGTAAAAGTTTCTGCACTAGACGCAGTCGAGTTTTGGAATCGCACGAAAGGGAAATAAATAATTCTGCACTAGTAGCACAACTATATTTGTCTGTGACACCTTTGCTTAAATGCTACATAAAGAAATAAGCACACGAAAGCTTAAAAGCACACAATGTAAGCACAAGCATATTGTTGCATAATAGAGTGTACAGAATCAATCAGAAGAATGATTTTAAGACTCGATCATCACAGAGCATTTCTTCTTGCTTTCTTCATCATCAGAGTTTCGTTATAGTCTTACGTAATTCATCTTTAACTTTTGATTTTATAATTTTGTGTATATTTAATTGAGCCATCGGTACCAGTATTTAGTTTTTACTTTTAGATTATTTTCTTTTACACCATTCTAGCAATTATCATCTACTTTACTTAGTAATTTCATCCTTCACATTCTAAATATTTTGATTAGTAGTGCATTAAAAAATTAAACTATTCCGTTATCATGGAGAAGTTTGATACATTATCTTACTATTTATGTATTGAAAATAAACGAGGTATTGAAATTTAACATTTCCAGCCCTTTGTGGAATTTTAGTATTTCTGGATAATCTGTCTGGTATAAGTAAACTCGCTTATTTTCATTTATTGGACATAACATTGTGAATGGTATAGAGTTGAAGTGATAAACGATGACCAAAAGAATAATGTTTCATTCAATGGTAAAACAATTGGTTAGTGGACATTCACGTTCCGGGCAGCAGTGAATTAAATAGCTTTATTTCTGTAGGAATTACGTGACTAGTGTATGACATGATTTTGCTGTATGCTGTTTCCTTCTGAATTATATAGGTATTGTTTTGGCACTTGATAGCTAGTTGCTGGCTGTATTTCACTCTCTTGTGTGCCGGTGCATTCATTACGTCACGAACTCAGGCTGGGAATGATATGACTTTGGAATAAAGAAAAGAATCAAATGCGAAATAATTACAGACTAAATATATTAATCCTTTCGTACCGGAACTTGAAACAGAAACAAAACATACAAATGATAGTAACTGGTTGGTCCTGTGTGGTGAATTTTACGAGATGAAACTAATCAAAATTTTCTTTTTATAATGTCAGATGGCCCTGCTATAGTCCGTGTCAACATATTTGTCAGAAGTATCTCAAAGATTGATGACGTAACTATGGTAAGTGGTTGTACAGAAAACAAGGAATGAACTAGAATGATTTAGTGTTGATTATGCGTAGATAGATTCACTTTCTCTTTGATTACATTTGTTTCGATTGTTAGTTACTGTACCACAGGGTCATACGAGTATGAAAATGAGTCTTATTCTGAAACAATTGGGCTCTTTATGTGCTTTCAATGTTGACAACATACTTTATATTATCATTAAAGTACATACAAACGTACAGGCCACGGTCATTTTGTCATTTAATTAAATGGCGTAGGTATTTGATGTTTTTTCGTGTATATTATTATTATTATTATATCATATTATTATTATACATTATTTATGTGAATACTGATGATAGGAATTGGTATACTTATTCTTGTTTTCATTAATTGGTTGGAACTGAATGTTTACAATCTGCAAGTGCATGACTAACCAGGTCTGCTGTTATCACATCCTATTACAACAAATATTACATTCGTCTATGAAACTTTCGTCTGTCTGTATAGTCAATCGACTATCGCCTGGTAATGCCGATTCCATTGCACTCAGGTTCATAGTGAATGGCTCAGGCGTTAGACTCTGTCTATGTGCAGAGATAGTAGATGCAAATCTATGCAGTGTGTTCCTGAATCGTTCCGTATATTTTTATGTGTTCCATTTGATTTGGTTTTGGTTTATTTTATCTTGGCATATTCAGGTTCAGTGTTGTTCAGACTCAGAACTCAGACGCTCAAATCTTTAAGTCAAGACAAAGATGAGTTACAGTTGCATATTTCTATATTAAATGGTTTTGCAGTATTGAATATAAAGTGGCCTTCCGAAATAATGTTGTTTGTTTTGTTCACACAATTATAGGAGACGGCCCGACCATAGTTAACATCAACATCTTTCTACGCTCTATCAGCAAAATAGACGATTATAAAATGGTGAGTTGGGGGAGGCTTTGTCAATCGTGTACATATATTATATACTTGGTACTTGGATGGGTATGGCGGTATGGGTGTGTAAATAATCATTGGGTTGGTTGCCTATAAGCCATATTCACTAGCACTAACGCAAAGTGCACACAGAGGTCGTGATGTTGCAATGAGGGCACCAGTACACATACAGTGTCTCGGTTTCACGGTTTAGGCGCCCGAACACATACATACGCTTACATCTAACACACTAACAGAACAAAGCACACAACTTAACATGCCCAACGTTCAGTATACGACTGAATTGCCTTACATGTGAATTCCATACCGCTCGTATTTCGTTGTATATACGGATCAGAATTAAATACTGAAACTGAAACATTCACTGGACCTCGTGTAGGTACACAGATGAACCAAGACCAGAGAAATATGCATGCAAGATTATACTCCAGAGTCCGAGGCACCCAAGCTGCGAAACACAAAGCAGCTCTTGACGGACTGGGCTTGCGTGAGCATTTGTTGCTTTGCTTACATATCTTTCTCAGCGTAAATTGTTGCATCATGCTTGTAAATAAATGTATTTGTTTGTAGATGTTAGTGTCTTGTCATGTTCAATCTAACAAGTCAGACTTCAGGTACAGCGTGTTTTACTAAGTCTTATCCTGTTGTCTTCAAAGTCTTACATTGCGGTCATATATTCATCTTTATGCTGTTTACAGGAGTACAGTGTTCAGTTAACATTCAGAGAACAGTGGCTAGATGAGCGACTCAAGTTCAACGATTTCGGAGGAAGACTTAAGTATTTGACACTAACAGAAGCCAACAGAGTCTGGATGCCGGATTTGTTTTTCTCCAACGAGAAGGAAGGACACTTTCACAATATAATTATGCCAAATGTATACATTAGAATATTTCCTTACGGATCTGTGCTTTACAGTATTAGGTAAAAATTCAAACAAATATTTTTATAAAATAGTTACTAACTTATTTTGTTTGCAGAATTTCATTAACGTTATCGTGCCCTATGAATTTAAAGTTATATCCACTTGATAGACAAGTGTGTTCATTAAGAATGGCTAGTTGTAAGTATATGTCTTAATTTTGTGTTAAACATATTACAAGTTTAAATTTTATAGATGGTTGGACGACTGACGATCTTGTCTTCCTTTGGAAGGAAGGAGATCCGGTACAAGTTGTTAAAAATTTACACCTACCTCGATTTACATTAGAAAAATTTCTAACAGATTATTGCAATAGTAAAACAAATACAGGTAAATATACAGATAAAATTTTGGGAAAATGTATCGACAATTTTACATGTATTAATTACTATTTTTTTCTAGGCGAATACAGTTGTTTGAAAGTTGATTTGCTGTTTAAGAGACAATTCAGTTACTACCTTATACAAATTTACATTCCTTGTTGTATGTTAGTTATCGTGTCCTGGGTGTCTTTCTGGTTAGATCAAGGTGCCGTACCCGCTCGAGTATCACTCGGTAAGTTTCACATATTAACACTATTCGCACTATTAGCACAGAATAGTTACATACAGAAGCGACACTCCGTGTTGGTACCTTTCATGTTACCCTATTCAGTTCTATGACCTTGAAGCATTGTGTAGAACTTTAAATTTGTTCCCTTCCCCTATCTCTCACTAAGATGTGAGGAAACTTTCCGATTTTAAACAATGAGCCCTTTAAATTTGTTGCCTTTCCCCATTTTCCTTTCTGTGTCTTACTGTCGCTTCTTTATAAACCTATTCTGTGCTATTAGTTAGAACTTGAACTAACGTTGTATTTTGTAGGCGTCACTACTTTGCTCACTATGGCGACACAAACGTCAGGTATCAACGCTTCTTTGCCTCCTGTTTCATACACCAAAGCCATCGACGTGTGGACAGGGGTCTGTCTCACATTTGTTTTCGGGGCGTTACTAGAATTTGCCCTAGTAAATTACGCCTCCCGTTCGGATATGCATAGGGAAAATATGAAAAAACAGCGACGTCAGTGCGAGTTAGAGCATGCTGCTTCTATGGATGCTACGTCAGACCTTATCGATACAGATAGTAATACCACATTCGCAATGGTAAGAATGCTTGTTACAACTCAAAAACAAACAATATTAATGAGATTTGTTAGTCAATTCCCAACTGTTTCAAAATTGTAAGGTTTGCGCATGATCAGCGACAAACAACGCCCCTATTAATTTAAAAAGTGGGCGTGGTCCTCTGACGTCACACGCCATATCCAGGGTATTCACCCATCTCGCGTAAATAAGAAATAAATATTTTTTTATTTGATATTAAAGATTTATTTCAATAATTAATTAACATTACTTAACAAAAATAGCAATTTTTTTGATTTATGACAATTTCTTTAATAATATTTTTACAATTCTTCTAAATTTAATTTATACATATTTTTTGAAAGAGATTTTTGTTCAACCCACCCCATGCTTCAATTCTTGCATTTTTATGGTACAATTTATGAAAACACTTGACTACATAGTTATAAAGTAAAAGAATATTAAAATTCTAATTAGAATTTGGAAATGAAGAGTACACACTGTAGAAGGGAATAAAACTAGTAAATCACACTTAACTGGATAGTAACTCCATTCTATCAGAATGATCATAAGTATAGTTTCAGAAGCCACTTGTGCATCATCCAGGCGATCCAATGAGTATGGATAAGGTCCGACAGTGTGAAATTCACATGCAACAAGTAAGACCGAGTTGGTGCCGAACTTGGCTGTCTAAATTCCCAACGCGCTCCAAACGTATCGATGTCATTTCACGCATTACTTTTCCATTGGTTTTCGCACTTTTCAACGTTGTTTATTGGTCTACGTATCTCTTCCGAGAAGAGGACGAGGAATCGTAAAGGTACCAAGTTCATTTTGTGCTGTTCAAGCTATTCAAATTATATAATGTCGAGTTTTGTTCGTGTTAATATATGATTTGCATATCAGCATTTATATTCAAGATACCAATATCGTATGCCAGTGTTTCGATTATATAAAGCGGTTTCAGATATGCAGTATTTAATGTAACGCATTCCATTTTTAGGTTTTAATAAATATATGCGTTACATTAAATTTTGGTGTATTACAAGTGTTAAGAATAGAAGTTATAAATTTGTATTTAATAATTGTTTTTTACATATGCTTAGTTTTAAGATATATTCATAAGTAGCAAGAATTGTCAAAAATGCTCGTTACATTTAATCACCATAAAAAAATTATATTTAATTATGTGAAATATTTATGGGGATTAAATCAATTCAGGTAATGTAATATGCATTTAGTATTAGTTGAAGTGAACCTTATAAATATCATTGTATGTATTCAAAACATCCTTACCAACAACGCTCAATCATAATTTAGACATATTTTCTACAAAGTAAAATACCTAATTGTTCTGTATTCTGATGTTCAAAATGTTATTGTCCATGTTTCATTTCTAGAATATAATTAGCTCAATAATACGCAAGACTTGTCTTGCTTAATACTAGAGTGAATAAATTTGTCTTTGAACTTCAGAGTATATACATATATAATATAGAATCCGTAACTAGGATATGAACATATAATAATATAATATTAAAAAAATGATTTTTTAAGGCAATTTTTGTCTACAACAAAAATAGAAAACGTAATTTTGAAGCTATGTTTAGAAGCGGAGATAAATATAAGATCACAATTCGAAATTCAGTATTTCCATGGAAGGCAAGCTAGTGAATACTGATTGTCGTAAAAAGAATAATCTGATATTTTTGGTGATATTATCAGCGAGGATGAAATAATTTAAACTAAGTTTCTAATTGCAACGATCTCTTTTCAAATACTACTGTCATAAGAAGTAATAATTATTAGCTACGCATTACTCAATAATATGCAACAACAGTTCAATATATTTTATATAAGCCTTATTAGGACGGAATAATTTTCCAAAATTTTTAGATTTATAACATTTAAATGCACAATTAACTTCTCATAGTGTTAGCGTATTTAATAAAAATGAACTTTGTAAGATACCTTTTCAAGTGTAATGTGAATAAATCGGATAAAATATTATACTTGAAATAGTAACACTTTATTTTGAAACAGTAACAATGTTACTACTATATATAATGTACATATTATTCACAATTTAACTATATTGTAGCTACATATGATTTACTTTTTTTCGAAACATTGACATGTGAATTTGGTTTCAATATTAATTGTATTAAATTTGATTTCATTATAAACTATATCTATAGCATTAGTTTATTTGTATAATTAAAATAAATTTAGAGAGGCGAGTAATAAAATCAAGTTCAAAAGTTTAAATTAGAAACAATAAAGCACATTTTACTGCTTACACAGGGTGGTGTAGTTTAGTAATGATTATACTGTATTCTCGGCATGACTGATAAATATAGCTTTAGTTCCAGTCCAGTATTGAGTGAAAGTGTGAAATTAAAATATATGAAAGTATAACTGAAATATTGCTATAAAATGTTTAATAAAAGTCGTAGTTTTATATAAAAAAATTGTTCTACTTTGCGCCTTATTATCAACTACTTAAAAATATTGGTTTCGTTATTCATTATTAAAGTTTATTAATTTATTATATATGTATATATATGCATAAGCGTTATAATTCAATTATGTTGTTACTTATTCCTTGTTTTTCTTTTAGAGAATGTGATTTGAACATTATAGGTCTTCAAATACAAATATCATTAAAGCAATTAAAATATTTGGTACTGAGTATCAAAGACATTGATAATTATAAATAAGGTTTGAGATAAATTTTGTTAAAAATTATACATACATCCATACTTGTATGCAAATAACTGTTTATATATTTAATCAAAATTTTTATTTTATGACTATTTACAGTGTTATGAAAAAATAGCCAGTAATCCAAAATAAAAATCAGCATACATGAAATTTTATACCATTTTAATTAATAGGATTTTAATTCAATATAAGAACTAGTATTCACAAATAATTACATATACAGTTTTCATTTAATCATACAATATATAACCTGTTAAAAATAATATATTATAAGTTAATATGCCGAAATATTTGTTATCATTATCTGTTGTGGTTACGTCGCATGCATTAACTATATTCTTGATTTGTCATTTCATGTACACCAACTTCTCATATACGCTGAGAAATTAATATATTAAATAAAAAATAAAATGTTGAATACCGAAAAATTCTGGTTTTATTTGTACCCTATTTAATTTTTATAATTAAATAAAACAAGCGAGAAATGTAAGTATGTAGTAAGATTTTGTTTTTTGGCTGTCAAGAAACCTATTTACATTTAGTATTGAATAAAAGACAATAATTCATTTGAGAAATTATTAATATTTATAGTAATTTTGTGACGAAAATCTACACTACTTGAAAGTAGTACGCAAAAACACGGGAGTTGGAATAGCAAATAGTAGTATTACAGTCGGTAACATCGGTCACTAGTAACGAAACTAACTAGTCATCTTTCATAACTCGACATGGCGGAGGAAGAGCAAAGTCATATGAAAAAGAAAATTAATTTATTTGTAAAAACACCGAAAGAAAAAGAAAAGCAATCAGTTGAAATAGAAGATGATGCGACAATTAAAGAGGTAAGTTATTTTATTAAGAAGTGTACTTGTGCTAATAATTCAGTAATTATAGTTTAAAGAACTAGTAGCAGCAAAGTTCGGCGTAGAACCGGAGCAAATTTCATTAATATTTGCGGGTAAAATTATGAAAGACACCGATTCTCTGAAAGATCATAACGTTCGTGATGGTTTTACAATTCATATGGTTATAAAACCAAAACCAGATACATCGTCTAGTTCACAGGAGTCATCAGCCCAGAGACTTACGTGTAAGTATGGCAGTGATTGTTTTCAAACTCTTTGTAATATTGTTTACGTTTCATTGTAGATGCATCAAATTCGAGTGGCATCCCTAGTTCAGTTCCTTTGGCAGATTTAGGAATGCCAGGACTTGCTAGTTTTGGAATGAATAACCTTCCAGGTTTGAATAATCTAGGGTTAGGAAATCAAAGTTTTATGGAATTGCATAGCCAAATGCAAAACGAAATTTTAAGCAATCCTGACTTTTTACGACAAATATTAGACAATCCGTTGGTACAACGTTTAATGACTGACCCAGATAATATGCGTGCTCTGATTACAAGTAATCCACAAATGCAAGAGTTGATGGAGGTATGTACTAATAATCTTATCTCTATAATTATACAATTATTTTTCAAATTTGCAGCGTAATCCAGAAATCAACCATATGTTAAATAATCCAGATTTGTTACGACAAACCATGGAACTGGCACGAAATCCAGCAATGCTTCAAGAATTAATGAGGAGTCATGATCGTGCCATTTCAAATTTAGAAAGCATTCCGGGCGGTTATAGTGCATTACAACGGATGTATCGAGACATCCAAGAGCCTATGTTAAACGCTGCAACCGAACAATTCGGTCGCAATCCATTTTCAGGTTTGGTAGAAAATGCCGGTGACACCGCTGGCACAAACCCTCAACAAGGCACAGAAAACCGGGATCCGTTACCGAATCCGTGGTCACGAAGTGGTAATAGCCCCAATCCAAGTGCCCCAGCAACTGGTACACCACTTGTACCACCCACAGTCACAAGTGTGGGCAGTACAGACACAAGCAACACAGCGACCAACGCGACTGGAACAACCAACCCGCTGAATTCCGTGATTCAGCAGCTGACGGAAAACCCTCAGCTTGTGCGTAGTATGATGAGTTCACCTCAAGTGCAATCCATGATGCAAGCGTTTGTATCCGACCCGGCATTGTTGAGCTCTGCCCTCACTGATAATCCCTTATTCGCCGGCAACCCCGCTCTTCAGGAGCAAATGCGCAACATGGCTCAACATTTAAACACCTACCAGAGCATGTTCGCCAACAACCAATCTTTGGCAGATTTGTTGGAGATCCAGCGAGGTTTAGCTGGGTTGCAAATGGGTTCGGGGTCAAATCCTACTCTAAGTTCTAACACTAACACAACTAACACAACAACTACTGGCCCTGCTAACACTAACACAACTGGCACACCTACTTCTACTAACCCTATCTCTTCAAATGATTTTTCCGAGTTAATGGCTCGCATGTTAGCGACTATGAGCGGACAAAACGAATTAAACATTCCACCAGAACAGCGCTATCGTACTCAGCTAGAGCAGTTGGCTGCTATGGGCTTTTGTAATCACGAAGCAAATTTACAAGGTATGTATGTTATTTGATATTGTTTATTATATTCTAAAGTTTTATTCTACAGCGCTTATCGCAACGTATGGTGATATCAACGCTGCCGTCGAAAGACTTCTAGCGTTGGGACAGATGTCTACAAGCTAACCTTGAGGACTTATAAATTCCCTTCTTATTGTTCCATATTGTATGTTTATTTTTTGAATTTTAAATTACTTCGTGTTTTATTGTTAAGGATTTTGTTGTGTTGGTACAAGAGTTATTGAAACAAAAAGCCAAACACTACATATAGTTTAACTTATTTTAATTATTGTAGTGAGATCAGTTAATTTCTACTTTAAGTTAATAGCGTTTTTCACTTGTCTGTTTAGTGCGCACTTCGTTTCCCACTTAGTTTTTTTGTGCACGCTAATTCCGTACTGATAATTCAGATAGAATTATTTCTCATATAAATGTCAACTGCAGTTTTTTCTAATGGAATGTTCCGTTGTTCATTACCGCGCATGCGTTTCGTACTCGAATGAGCAGACGTCACAATTTGAAGCGAATGCGCATAGTGTTTTACAAGTGGAAAATGCTATATTTCGGTAAACCTAATGTATCTTATTGAGAGTAAAATACATCATGTTACCACGACGAATACGAAATAAAGGTGGATAGTTTTTGTTACCTAGGAACTATCTTAAAGAAGCAAAGTATTGTGAAGATAATACCTCGTGTAAAAGTACGATGCTCATTTGGTTTTTATTAGGGATTAAACAAAACACAAACTAATTTTTTCTATGAAATATAGAAATCAAAATTCAATTATTCGTTAATAATTATGTGCGCAGAATATACCAAATATTCTATTTATGCGCCATCTTGAATGAAAAAAAATGAGAAAATGAAAGTGATTAAAACCCACAAGAAAAAAAAAATAAAGTAGGAAAGTCGTCAAATAGGTGGAGACAATTGATGATCAAAAAGCAAAACAAGAAAATAACGAATGAAATAAAAATCATCGAACCTAACCAAACAAGCGTTTGCAGTAGCTCTTTGCTCCTCCTAGGTGTATATTTTATTAATGTTACTTGTGTTTGCTTTTTTGTTTCACATCATTTCTTGATGCCGCCTAAGTGTGGTGTAAACCTTGTTTTATGCGTATGACGATTGTTGTTTATTTGTAAAGTTATATAAATATGTACTGACTCTTTACAGAATTTTTGTTGCGTGGTATACTGATTGTAATTTGTAACTACATATGTACTATCATCTTTAAAGTATCTTGTTTATTGATGTGCGAAACCTAATCATGTACAAAAGAACAATTAGTATATTACGCACTTGTAATAGTTAAAAAGAGTTTTATAAAAAGAGAGAATATGTTGTGTACTGCAACTGTATAAGTTAATTGTCGAGGAAGCTGCAAGTGTAGCTTTATAGCTAATATGGTGTATACTTGCGAGCTTCGTTGTTTTTATCTTTGGCTAAGAAATTTCTTTTCAAGTTTAATTCACTATTTGTCTAAATTCAAAAAAGCAATAGTTATTATTAATATTGGTGGAATAGTGTAATCTTAATATATTTTATGTGAATTTATTGGATATTATAAAATATTGAAAATTAAAAAGAGTATAAAACATGCAATTGTTTTTTATATAACAAGTTATCCCTATACACTTGCATTCACTCGAGCTGTCAGCATTTCTGTCTTACATACTTTACTCTTTTATTAATTGTATTGGGGGAGTTAAGTAGTGACGTCACAAAATTTAATTTTTGTGTACCGTTAGGATTGTTACAAAATAAAAAAAGTACATGTATCAAATATTTACTTCAATATTAATAAATGGTTTAAACTTTATTATTACTACTACATGGGGTGATTGAATAACAAAATGAAACTATAATTTATTAGCCATAAAATAATTTATTTTCAAAGTTGACATCTACATAAATTGATGACAAAATGTGACGTGAAGTGAAGTTTTTTCAATCAATGACAGGAAGGAAAGAAATAAATCACAATCATCTAGTTTACAAAGCAAATCAATAGAGTTTCCATATAATGGATTTATAAATAATTATTGATACCTATTCGGTTCCTTACATACATTTAAACTAGTATTGTCTTTGGATTAATCATCTTTGACAATAGTTGCACTTGAAGAAGTTTGTTTCACTTGCTAAGAGTTTAGAAACTTTATGATCAATCAAATCTTTTTTGTTTGATTTCACCAAATCATAAAGCGATAATCAGCAGTATCAAAAAATGTAACGCATTTTTTTTTAAACATACCTTTATGACGTTTTTGGAAGGATGTTAAGTTGTTTTTAATTCACATTACGTCTAATGAATGTTGACACTTATTACATTGATTCGTTTTTAAATATGTCCATACATATAAACAAATGCCGGTAACAAGAAAAACAATTCCTCTAATGTAATTTATGATATTTTTATAATTTGTAATTAAGTTTTGTATGTACCAGTAAATATTTTTTACATTCAGAATTTAATTACTTAAAAGTTGTTGTAAACTAGAGTAAAAGTAACTTTTATTTAACATTTAAGTTTAATTATGTTTAAGTGGCATTTCCTTACAAAATTTGTTCTTCTGAAACAAATATCTCACGTAAGGTTCATAGTGTACATTAGTTTGTTTCAATTAATATTAATCTTGTTGAAACATGTTGCAATATTTCACTTTTTTAAGGAAAAGATTTTAAAATAAAGGTAAAGATTGAACAGATGTAGATGTATTACTGAGCAAAAGAAAACTCAGTAAGCAGTACACGTACACGTTTCTTATTTGCTATGAATGAAATAATTGTAATAGGGATAATTTAAGTGAAGTGTACACGAAAGTTTTAACGTCCGTGGCCCGTGGGTGTTTTACATTAGGCGGCAAAATACGTAAATTATAAAATACGAGTAGGTGTGTGCACGGAAACTGAAAAATTGTTGATTAGATCTGGTATTTGTAAACTACTCTCTATACAGTCTTTAGATAAATGTTACGAAGAATACAGGACGAGAATGTGATTGTTGCGATTAGCCGAATAGACCAAGTACGCCACTGGATTCTCACATCACAACAAGATCCAGCTAGATTATTGTATGTAAGGTACATACATACATCACATATTATTTATATAATGATGGCAGCCGCAGTATATGGAGTATACATTATCGTTCAAGCAACCGTTTTCGTTTATGATTGTCTGTGAATTTTATTATTTTGGTTTTAGTGTTTTTACTATTCACTCTAAACGTTCACACGGAAAATTGGTGTTGGATATAAGTGCTTAAGTACCTTTATATGTGCACTGGACAAATCTATTTGAAATTTCACTGTGACTTATTATGATTGGGTAAGTTTATTTTCACCTATAATATTTTTTTCTGTTACCCTGCTAACAGAATCGTATCTTTGGTTGCTTTACATATCTTAAAGAAAAGTAGCATACTCGATATTTTCGTTCATTAACTTTTATTGAGTCTACATTCGTAAAATAAATTAAACTTAAAATAAATGAATTAGTAATTAAAATTAAACATTAACACACAAACATGCTAATTTAAATTCTGAGAATTAATATTGTGAAATGACAATAAACAAAGCGGAAATATCATTCCTAAAATGACAAGTAAATGATTAATGTACATTTCAATGGTCATTGGTTTTATTT
Source organism: Stenolophus ochropezus (assembly GCA_035578165.1). Taxonomy (NCBI): domain Eukaryota; kingdom Metazoa; phylum Arthropoda; class Insecta; order Coleoptera; family Carabidae; genus Stenolophus; species Stenolophus ochropezus. The sequence goes on from JAQOWZ010000014.1 coordinate 2,457,916, forward strand.
ATTTAGTTTTGCTATGGATATATTTAATAAACAAATCTTATGTATATAGTTTACTATTTTAACATAGTATATAAAAAAAAATATTCATTCATGCTGACTATTTTCGAAACATAATCATCCTAAAGATTGAAGAATTCTTATGAAGATTTCTGATGTGTTGAAATATAAAAAAATATTATTCAAAGTAATTGTGGAATAGACGTATTACAAATAGTTGTGAAATCTATACATAAATTTTTTTGATAGATTCTCTATACTAGATTCTAAGATCATAAACCTACTTATAAGACAACAGCTAGTGAACAATGAATCGAAGATTTTTTTCAAATTTGTCGACAAAAATTCGTGAATTTTTGAAAAAGAAAAAGACATTTCAGTCTGTTCGCTAGAGGCACTTTTATTTTTATTTATATTTATATAATATCAAACTTTTTATGGTTTCTGCGATTCCAATGGTAAAAATGAAGCGTTTAGATGTCCCATTTTTATCTGCTGCTGCCATCTATCAAGCACTGTTTTTTTCATAAGTGAAAGCTGGTACTTTCAAATAAAATGTTCCAATAGTTTGGAACACCCTATAAGTGGTTAACAACAAGCATGTAAATTGTTGTTGAGCTTGCGCAGTTTGACAGTTTGAACACTGAAGACTGTCCACTACATACAATCAAATAAACATGACAAGTCATCAATCAAGTAAAATTTACACTTAATCTGATATATGTCAAACCAAACTGTCATGTCAATTTGATTACTTGATGGTTTTATATGGTCAAACTAAATTGATTGACAAGTCAAGCTTATGAGGTTGATCAGAAAATACATTTTTGGTCCAAAAGAGTAAATTACTGTCATTTTTGACTTGAGTTTCTCATTTTTTTTTGAAGAGGATGTTATTTAGGGTCACTTATATTTTTTCAACGATTATACTTTATTTTATGATTCAGTCTGCATCTGGAAGCTTGACTTAATTTTTTTTTAATTTTTCGAAGTAACTGTAAAATTTTGTCACCTTTAAGGTTGTAATTTGTAATATCCATGGATAACTTTACATCTCTATGACCTCTAAACGTAGTTTTAAAACCGTTTTTATTTACACCACGTCCTCTTTATTCAATCAGCCTGATTTCTTGTCATTGTATCTTGCTTAGCTGTACCTTTAAGCTTACTTACAGCAGCATTTACTGAAAATTATCACTCTAGTTATACCATGCTTTATTATTACTAATGTAAGTATTCAGAATGCACTCAAAAGCTATAAACTTCAATATAAATAAAAAATAATAATTTCTGTATAATTTTGAACAGATTGTTCAAAGGAGATAGTTTATGCACTTATTATCTAGCGTGGGTAAATAGAAATTGAAATTCTGTTGTTCACAGTTCTTGAAAACACTTATGTTACTTATTCACTTGTAAGTTAAAAACAACTACTTGTCTTGTGTCATGAAGAGGAAATTAATTATAATGCATACCATCTCCGGATATAAAAGTTATTTGGTACATTAATAATACTCAGAAAACTACATCACAACTATTATATGAGCAATGAAAACTTTATTGGGCAAATACTATTCGTCATATGTAAAGTACGTGAAATAAAAGTTGAGCTAATCTACAAAACAGGATTTTAAATATGTCTGTCTGTAAATTTTTAATATTTGGCACTATGACACCAATGATTTTTGTTTGCAATTTCGAAAAAATATTTAAAGAAAGTTTTAAAGAAGTGAAATTTTTTATAAATTGGCACATTACGTGTACAGCATACAGAATAGATTTCATGAAGTTTTTCATTCTGTTGAATATGTCCATTGTATAAGATGAGTGCAATTTTTTTGAATTGCAGTAAATGAAACAAGTAAAATTAATGTGGATATAAGGTCATAAAATGTACGGAAATGAAAATGCTGACAAATTAGTGAAGGAAGTAATTAATTGACGAGTGTTACAGAAAAGAAAAATCATGAGAAAAGGAAATAAGAACGCAGTCCACACACGAAACTGGCTACAAAATACAACAAACTTACAAACATTTCTTGCACTAAAATTGGATTAAACGGTATAGTAAACACAAATATTTTTCAATAATATTTTAATATTTAATATTAATAACAATATAATAAAAAATAATTATATTACGGTGCTATATTATAAGAAATTATTTCTATATGATCAGATACCTTTCAAGCTTTTGTAACGGTAGACAAACAAAATTATTTATTTGGTAAATATCAGTTAGATAAAATCATTAAACCATTAGTATTATTGTTGCAATAATCACCATTTTAACATTTTGTTAATGAGGTCTTGCACGATTTTTTATTTTAGCTTTAATCAAAAGAATAATGAAAAAAGGTTCACTTAATTTTTTTGCAAGATCTCATTGTAGTACACTTATGCATTTATATCTATAGATTATTACGGAATATACAACATATTAACATTCAATAAAAATGTACATATGTAAACATTACGAAACTGTACAAGACTTCGTATAACATTCACAATTATTATACAAAACATGAAAATATACTTCTACCTTTATTTGCATAGTGTTGTAAATACAAATATAAAGTTTTACAAAAAATTACATATAAATATTGTATGAGATTTACTACATTTTAATATTTTGTTCCAATAACTTTAAAGAAAAATATGCAAAAATGCACTTATGTATAATATTAAGTATGGTATACTATATTTAGTAGATTTATAGTTTAAGAATTACTTCTTTTCAATTTAGGAAAAATATAATTTGATACTAATTACAGATCAAAAAGAATTTTTTTGAAATTCTCAAAAATAAGGGTACTTCATTCCTAACGAACATTTTTAGTGCCACTGGTTTAATAATGCATTTAATTATTTATAATTGTTATTAATGAAATATAAGTATAAAAATTGCCTACAAATAATCATTTTTAATTGGTTATTATGTAGGTGTCTAATACTTTATTAAATTTATTATCAAACCAATGTTACTAAAAATGTTCGCAACGAATATACTGTTCTTATTTTTGCAAATTTAAAAAAAAACCTTTTTGTTTTTTAATGACTATATATCATTATCATCATATCATTTCGTGCAGAGATATAGAAACACCCTGTATAATTGTTACATGGACTACAGTAAATCTTGTTGCTAAGGAATATTATTTTTAATTTCGTCACTCATTTATATTTAAGCACGTTCTCAAACATATGAAATCTTTGACGGTTTCAAAACAATAATTACCAATTCTAATTTAATGTTACGTATTGATTATTTACTTTTTTGTGCATGTCTGGTTTTATTTTCTTTGTTCAAGTTCAAAATTGGTAGCTGAAATTGATTTATTTCTAAAATTTCCATAATTTGTTTCGACATGGCTTTTAAGGACAGAGCAATTACTGTTTTAATTTTATTATTATTTTACGTTTGACGTAAATATTTCCAATTTTTCTTTTAGTTTATTTTTTGAATGGGGTTTTCCAATGATAAACAAATTACCACTGTTAATTCATTTTAAGGTTAAATAGAGTATAATTAAGTAAAAAGTCCAATAAAATATTAATACTTGATATATTGTGACGACGGGATTTTTATATGCAACCAACATATCATATAAGACGGGCAACTTATCAAGGCGTTGTATTTGATTGTGTTTTTAATAACAAGAAATGTATTTTTGATATGATATATTGTCGAATATGCTTTTTCATAAAATTGATATAAATGATTATTTATTAATTAATTATTAATTAAAAATAAGCAAATTGGGAATGTTTAAGAATTAAAAATTTAAGTACAAAATATATGTACATAAATCAAATATTCGTGATATTATCAAAAAACTAAAAAATGATGTATAGTCTAACAAATTCATTTGATAATATCTATAAATAAGACAGCTTGCAACAAAGTTTAATTTAAAATAAAAATATTTTTATATACTGTACCTTCAATTCAATTAATAATAAATATAAAATCTTGAAAATAAACTTATTTAAAATATGAAGGCAAACAACATTTTGATATAGTTTTTTTTGAGAAAAAAAATATTTTTTCAGTTCATTGATTAAATATACAAAGAAATATTTAAATCATATTTAAATGTAAACAGAAATTATTGAATTGTAATTGTATTAGTAATATGGTAATGAATTTGTTAATCATTCATTATTCATTTCTTTGTAAAACAAATTCATATTACATAAATGTGTAATATGTAAAGGAGTGTTACAGAATAAATTTTCATACAAAATTTCTAATTTCTAGTAATAATTTTGGAGACATTTCGAAATTAGATGTAATAGGTAATATTTTGTATTTAGAAATTATGTAGTATATATATGGTAAAAGCTTTATGAAAATAAACTAAGTAAAATTTATTATTTTATTTATGACTAAGTATTTAAATGGTTGTTGTCTACTCAAAGAATTAAGGTGAATTAAGTACTTTATATATTTGCTAATACAGTAACTAAGTGCTGGTATTATTATCAGATTGAAGCTTATCTATTTGTTAAGACGTTTATATCATTTTAAGTATTTCGTATTGAGTGCCTGCAAAATCATTAAAGATAACTTATTATATATTACATATAATTTATTAATTTAAAATCTGAGGTGACTGAAAAAAGCATACATCTTTCATTTGTACATCCTAGCGCACAAAATATGAACTATATTTGTTTATGTTGTGTCTTAGACGGTTACCATGGCAACCGGACCAGTACGAAAAGCACCAAATGACGTCACGAAAAGATTATCAGAATTAAATTTTAAGAGAATTATGAATGAAAATTTTTATTTCATACTTAAACTTAATGATTTATATACAATTTTAAATAATACCAAATTTAACTCTGAATTTTGAATGCTAAATAAAAAATTAATAAACAATGAAAAATTAAATTAAATAATACAATAAATGCAGATTATCGCATGTTATTTCACAATAAAATGTAACAATTTTCAAGAATCAGTCGACCATAGATAATAGCTTATTTTTTGCGTCATAATTACATTTTATTTACATTTTTACTATAATGTAATAACAATAATACAATTATAAAATAATACAAAATAATCGACATGTTTATCTAGTAATAAATTTATATTGTACAATACTTTATTATTACACTAAATCTGAATCGAAAATAATATTATAAAATTGTTAGGAAATTTACTGTCATAAATTAACAAAAAAGTTTTTTACATTACACGTATTGGTTTTTACGTTCATTGTGGTTTTAATTTTTTTCATTAAATGACAATTAATTATTAAGATAATATTAAACAATTAAAATTAAAAAATTAGGCAAGACATTGACTGAACCACTGTACGGAACAGTGCAAAGAAACACTAAACACTCAGGACATTTTGTTTATTTCTTATTATAATATTTTACTTTTCAATTACAATTTGTTTTTATTTATTAATTTATATTTTTACATTAATTCTCTTTATTTCTAATATATTCATTGTATCTCATAGATACTCTAGACGTCTAGAATCTAGTATTGTTTTTTAAAGTGTTCTATATTTTTTTAATTACTGTATTTATTTTGATGTGCTCTTGTTATTTCTACCTAATATTTTTTTTTTTTAATTTTCAGCCGTTGGGATCGAACTCTGGCTATTTATTTCGTAGACAAAAATTCTACCTCTCAACTATACAGGTTAGTTTATTATAAATATAAAACTATATTTATAGAATATTTCAACGATATGTTTAAAAATGAATAATTATGTAAACCGTCGTATTTGTGAATAATTCCTTATTAAAATTGCATGCTCGCAAAACAAAACACATATAGATGAAAAATGAAAACTGAAAACGAGATAAAATGATTTTACTTATATTTCATTTTCTGTAAGAAACCTACAGCTTATAGTGAATTGCAAATCATTCATACATTTACTCAATAGTTGGAAAACCCCCTATAGATTTTAAACTTTTTGCCATGTCGATCGGCTCTTGTTTTTTTGCAAAAGTTGTCAGAAGTATGTCGTGTTTGGTATCAAATAAAAGTACTAGGCAAGAGCTTACAAGCAGAAATGACAAAAATGTGCAAAATGATGCCACAAGTAAGAAATAACAAAAAATTAAACATTCTATGTATCGATCGGCTTTTGTTTTTTTTGCAAAAGTTGTCGGAAGTATGTCGTGTTTGGTATCAAATTAAAGCACTCGGCAAGAGCTTACAAACATAAATGACAAATATATGCAAAATGTTGTCAGAAGAAATAACAAAAAAAAATTATTATCATGCTATGTGTGTTTGTATTTCATTCTTTGGTACCGGAAATTATATTTATTTAATTAATAAATTGCGATTTTAAAGTATTACTAATTCAAACTTCGGCAAACAAAATATTCAGAATAGTGTACAGTGTGACGTCACATTGGTCCTGACAATAAATTATAAATATCTCGCAAATCAATTATTAAAATTTTGTTTTATCTTAATTGTTATATAATGAGGCACACTTTAAGTGTAAAGTATACCTTTTATAATTTTTTGTTTGCTCTATTAATTCAATTCTGATTTTGCCGCCCCCTAAACAGCAACGCCCGGGGCTGTTTAACCATAAAATATCTTATTAGGATAAAATTTATCATAAATTAAATCATAATAGAGAAAGTATGATTCTCTTAGCAAAAACTAATATTTTGTTTATGTCTGTGTGCATGCATGTAAGCGCCAAAGTTCTGACCACGTTTTGACGTCACTGTCACAGTTCCGTTAACTCTTTAACGTTATATCGCTCTCACTACAGCACGTAACCTTGATAATCACTGAGCACGTGCTGAGCACTGATCTAAAATGTAAACATTTTTGTCGCCATCTACTTGATTCACTGTAATTACTAAACCTGTACATACGCGCTTTCTATTCATTGTTCAAACAATGTCTTTTTATATACTGGGACTTTCCTGCGACATACCATAACCCCCAATTTTCGATATTGTGCTAATTGGATGACTAAGTTTAAATTTAACAATTTTTTTGTAGAATATATTTACCTACTTATACAGGGCGAGGCAAAATGGTAGACATATAAAAGTTTTATTTTTAGTTTTTTCTTCTAGTTTTAAAAATAATTTCTATTCTTGTAAATCTTTTCATATGAGGGCTATTTCCAAGTGGATTTGCATCCTTCAAGATTTGTAGGATTCTGGGACGATGCTTAAACACGTCAGTCTGTAGATATCCCTACAAGAAATAGTCAAAGGTCGTTAAATTCGATGAACGTAATGTCATGGATATTATAGTTGCCTCTTGCAGAAGTCAATTGATCAGGATATCCCTCAAAAGCAATTAAATTTCGAGCAATGTGGGTTGCGGTTCAATCCTGTTGGAACCAGACATTTCCTGCATTAAATTCTTCAAGAGATGACATACCGAACAGAATTCTCAGTATCGCACAATTTGCTTCTTAAAAAAATAAGGACCAATTCTTCGGTGAGAGGTCCGTTTTCTTTTCATAGACACTTTGTTTCTTTGAAGTTGTTAACCCCCCACAAAATTGACTTTCGATCAGTAACTAAACCCAGAGATTTCGTACGAAAGATTCGACGGCAAAAGTGCGCTGTTTTTTGGACCACGCCATATTTACGATTGAAAGGAATTAGAAACATAACTTCCCGAATATGTGCTCTTTTTGCGACTATCCTTATCCTTTTACATTTAACCCCCTCTTCACAATTACTTATTGAAAGTAGGGAGGATATGTGACCTATTCTGTACTTGGATTTTATTTTATCGTTTTGATATTATTTGTAAATGTACCTAATTTATTCTTTTTACTTCCGTTATAAAATTATTTTTTATAACGTCTTGAAACTTAAGCTCATCGTGTTATTATTGTATTTTCAAATTTTGAAATTCATTACAATATATATTTGACAAATAATTGTCAAATTAATGTGACGGAAATATATTTATGTTGAATTTAATTTTTTTAAATCTTGTACTTATATTGTAGAACATATAATTGTTTACATCATTAGTTACATATAAAACTTGTAAATATACTCCAGTCGCATAAAAGTAGTTATTTATTTACAAAACAGATTTAATTTTTTATTGCAATAATGTAGATTATTTGCATATTTCTCTGAAGTATAAATACTGAAGTGTAACATAAATGCTTTTGAACATGAATACAGCAACATTGTTTTTCTTCATTGGCAAGAAAATATTTACTATACAAAATTTCAAAAATAATGTTGTTGACTGTATTATTGTGTAAATAATATAGTTTTTTTATTTTTAATTACTGAAATTATAAATATGTGTAAACTTTAATAGGTTTAGAATACAATTTTTAATTGTTTATATACCTGCTTTTAATTGTATAAATATTTTCAAATTGTCCTTATAACGTTACAAAATATTATTTAGCACATTAGTAACTATTGCATTATTTATTTATTATGGATAATTGTTTAATAAAATTTTATACCACTATTTACGTAAATATGATGCTATTACAAAAAATTTCAAAATACTATTTTTTGTGGTCAAGATTTGGCACGTTGGTAAGCAACGTGAATAAACAAAAATACATTTAAATTTTTTCTCGGACATACTTAAATAATTATGAAACGCAATTAAAAGTGTCAATCATTTTTTTATTATTTAAAAGTAAAGTGACTCATGTAAGAAAAAAACGAGATCTGATGTTAAATGTAAATTAAGTCTTTCTACAGAACGTAAACAAGAAGTGTGGTAGACACAGTTGCTATGGTAACCGATGGTATGCCGGTTTGGTAGGATGTACATTCCTCGCGAACAGTAATGACGTCACGATTAGGAAATTCCGTTTTTTGGAAATATTTGTATCTTGAAAAGATTGTCAATAAAACAAAAAGAAATGTAAAGTTCATAAGGTTATTCACAACAAGCACCATTAAATTGTAAGTAAAATATGTCTGGCAGAAAAAATTAAATATGAAATGTGAATATTATAACCAAAAATATTTTTAAAACACTAAAGTATTACATTTGTTTAAGTTATATTTGCTAAAAGTAAATCAAATATAGATATAACAGTTATATATTTATATATAAAATGCTACGGTTTCCTTGTTAAGTAGACAAACATACAAATACCTAGTGAGACATATAAACATTAACATAAAACTTTATAAAATAATATTCAAATTAAAACAAAGGTTAATGTTAAATTTTAATAATTAATAATTGTGTTCTATAGTCAAATTCTTTACCATTTATTTACCAGATAAAAGTAGCTACTGTGGTACACTTTTCACGCCAGTTAGAGTTCCCATAACGTGACTGGTATACTCAGCAATATATTTATATATTTTTAAAAATGAATACTTATCGTATATCATAATAATATACTACGCTTAGGGTGAAAAATTATTATACGTGTTCATGAAAATTCATATTTTTTAACTAATTTGTTAATGTTTAACTTTTTACTTACCATAACGCTAAGAATTGCATAGAAACAACGATTTATTTAAAAATTCTATGTCATATTTTTTATTATATTAAAATATAACTTTTTTGTATTTATATTTTATATCATACTTTGAAGTATGTGGTTAATATTAAATAAAAAATTGTTATTTTCATAAAATGTGAAACTAAATTGCCAATATTAACTTTACATGATGGCGTTTATGTAAACTTTTTGCAATATTTGTCAATTTCTCGATAAATCTTTATGTTTATTAAGTGTAATTATCGCGTACATGTAAATTATGGTTTTTTCTTTATTTATTTACTTATTTCGATTTAAAAATTCGTGTAGGCAAATGTTCAAATGTAAAGATTTCTTATTTTTTGCATTATTTTTCCAAGAACCTTTTTTTCTATAATCAATACCTCAATTATAAAGAAATACTATTTAGGTACCTACATGAAAATTGATTATAAAACATGTTTAAGAAAAAATTAAAATTACCCTATTACACATACATAATAAGTATTTAAGGAGAATAAATGAGCAATTTGATATTTGACGTAAATAAAGAATTATTGTTACGTAAAAACATTGAATATATTAGAAAATTAACACTTTCGTACTAGGATATCTTAATATATTATTAAAAAATCTTGTGACTTGAAAAAAAACTGACCTCCACCCTTGAGAAATTACCTGATCTTATTAAATAATTTTATGGCACTTTTTGCTAGAATCAATCTTGTTATACAATGTTTATAATTATATTTCAATTTATATTCTTGATACGAAGATTATATGTGATACCATTATAGTGTATTATTTTATCAAAGTTATTTTTTTTAGAAATAGCGAGGGTAGGTAAATATTTTTATATATTTTGAGTTATAATTTCGTACCAATAAATAATTCGCAACGCAAATGTGTAGAATTTATTTTAATGCCTTCTGTGGAAAATTTTAAAACGACACCTATGGTTACGAAGTCAATTAAATTAACAAAAATTCCCGTATTATTAGGTCATTTTGTGAACGTAAATGTTTTTCAAAAGAACTGCACGGGTCATTCATTAAATATAGGTAAAAAAGTAAATTTATTTTTATTTTCGTAAAAAACTTATGAATATGAAACAATATTGAATTTTGTTTTCTAAATTTTTGATTCATTCACTATTTATATTTCAGATAACACTGAAAGAATTTAATGTGTTGTGTAAAAATAATATATAATTTAAGATTTGTCATTTGATCTCCTTAAATACGCATGTGTAATTCTGGTTGCATCGAATTTTTATAGAATTTGAAATAAAACCGACAACGCCAAACACGAATTTATCTGAGGCATTAAAGAAAATTTGGATGTTACTCGAGTTTGTAAATAGGAAGATAATTTTGTAAAATAAAAATTAATGGCAATTTAATAAAAATCATTGACATGGATCATAAAAGTCTGATACGAAAACCATTTGCATTTTAAATATGTTTTTTCAACTGTGAAAAATCTATAATGAAATGTAATACAGATAAATATCTGATTCCTAGTAATAAATTTCTGTTCTTAAAGTGACATTTTTTTGAATCAATTAAAGACATATGAAATATTTTAAAATATAAATAATGTCATCTTTCAAAAATAACATTAATTACCCGACTTTTTTATTATTTAATTATGTAAATATTGAAACGACATTACTTAGAATTTCTCATTTATATTTTCTTTTTATATAACAAAGATTTATTTGTTTATTGGAAAATAAAACTCTTGTAACATCGTTAGAAATTTTCAAGAGAAGTAATAAAGTGCTTTTTAAAATATTATAATTGTTATTTAATATGTATACGGAAAAAGGTACAATATCGTAATTTAAACAAAAGCAAATATTAATTATCCTGATACGTGTACTGTCCTCTGTTTAATTTCTTTTGAGGTTGTTACATTGTTATGTAGGTATTTATTATTTGTAGTATAAAATGTTTGTCTGATATGATAATATCTCATAGAGTATCTACCCGCTGAGATTAACTGTATTTAAATACGTCTCAGATTTTGATAACAATGAAATGTTCCCATAAACAAATAACAAACATAGCTTGGATAATAGTTTTACCATTTCTCTACCCTGGAGACTTTGATTTTAGTAATTAAAAGAAATTTGAGTTCACTCCATCGTGCTATGGATCTTTAAGTAAAAATAAATTGCATTTAGTGTTTGCAAAAATGGACCGAAAAACGGTAAGCCATTTCATTGTTTGTTTACACGCATGCGTATGTCTAGTAAAGTTCGCTACCCTTTTATATAACCTTTAAATTTTGTATCATATGTAACATTAAGATTAATTAACATTTATGATTATAAACAGAATTATAATTACAAATTGAAATTATTTCGAAGAAAAGACAACTCATTTTTTACATTTAATGGCTTTTTTATTTATTAACATAAACAATAAATATGCAAATTAGCAAGAACGTGTATTTATTAAAATTATTGACTAATTTAATTACAAACAAATTTAGTAAATAGCCTCATTACCAGTACGAATGCTATATAATTATTTTTATATTTTCTACGTGATGTTGTTGAGAAATGTTTTACCAAAAAATATAAAATTATATTTAGAATGATTCTGCAATTAAATACCAAAATCCGGACGAAATTAGATGATAGACGTCTATAAAATTATAAAACTTTTATGCATATGCGTAACACAGTGAAGAAAATGAACAATGGTTACGTAGAATTTGATGATACAATTTTCTAATTAGGTGAAATTAATAATTAGTACGAATGGCGCTGTTCATGACAATCTTAAATGTATATAAATGTTTGCTAAGATTTAATTATCATAAATTATTAAGTTAAACCATGGATAATTTTTATAGCAGGTTACAACTGATATGGCATGACGTACCAAGATTTTTATTTTTGAAATTTTCAATTATTGATTTTTGTTTTATTAAATGACTAGTGTTGTAATGAAATTTAAAGTGGTATGTTTTATTGAGGGTATATATAAAGGAAGAGATGTTTAAGAAAAGTATTTATTTTATACAGATATATAAATCTGTATGATGACGTCGGATCCGACTGTTTGCCTTGTGTTAATATTCTGATCTCTGGATAAACTTGAGCGCTTTGAGTATATAAAGCAATAGCGCAAAACTCTCACAACCTTGTGGAGGTTGTCTTCGTACAACCGCTACCCAATCACGTCTTCTGAACTTTGCAAATAAGTCAGGTTAGTTTATTTTTAATATTTTTTTTTAATTTTATATATTGTGAATAGCGAAAAGTTTCTTTTGTTGGCTACTTTGTATATTATTAGTATAAAACATTAAATGTACTCAAAATATCGGTTACACAAAATTTTCTTGGAAAAAATTAACGAAGCAACAAAAGGTACAGCAAAAACAAGATTAAGTTTTATTTGCAATTCAAATTTCTGCGATGTAAACAAACAAGCTAAAAAGATCTATGATTGATTATTTATATATATATATATATATATATATATATATATATATATATATATATATATTTAAATATTTGAAAAACGAAACTATAGGGATTTAACATGAGAAATATTTTTTTTTGCTTTTATTGACCTCAAATTTATTTTATACGCCAAAATTTCGAGAATAAAATTGTACATTTTTGTTATATTTTTTTATTTTGGGCCTTTGGGCATTGAATAAACTTACTTTAAATATTTATTTAAAAAAATTCAGTGCGTGATAACTAAATTTTTTTTTGATTAATCGTCATACTACTTGTCAAAATAAAGATATAAATAAATAAATTCGGCAATTTACGGTAACTAGTTTCACTATAAAAAATTTTTACAATGAAAATCTTCTCCGCAAAAGTAAACATTTTTGTAATATTATTTATGACAGATGTCAAATTGCGGTTTTTCTTTTAAACAAATCATGCCTAAAAAAATTATTATTCGGTTAGAAGTGTTGTTAAATTTGAATAAATTAATAAAAATTACAGTTAAAAATAAATAAATTTTATAAAATATTTGTGTAAAAATAACGCTCAAAATTAACAAAAAAATGTATAATCTCTATGTTCAGCTTTGATACCCGATATATTATATAGTATATTATATTATATATAGGAGTATATGTGCTGTTAAAAATAATAAATTTATTATAAAATATTTGTTTAAAAATAACGCTCAAAGTTAACCCAAAAATAATCTATATGTTCAGCTTTGATATATACCCGATATATTATATAGTATATTATATTATATATAGGAGTATATGTGGCAGTTAAAAATATTTGTGAAAAAATAATATCTATGTTCAGCTCTGATATATACCCGATATGGATATATTATATAGTATATAATATATATTGTATAGGAATATATGTGGTTAAACTTTGAACTAGACATTTGCAAGAGCGGGAATTATACATGAGAGGAAAGTTGTTTATATGTTTGTAAAAATGAAATAGCAATTCTCAAATGAGTGTGAAGTAGAGACAAAATGAAATGGAGGTGGATGGTTGAGGCCGCAGGTTGAATTTCGGGTAGTGGTCGCAGCCGTTGTCGCTCATATCACAAGTGACTACAACGCGCTAACAACTTCTGATACGAATTTTTCTCAACTCTGTTGTTCTGCAAGAGTAGTGTCTTTCTGTATTGAAAATATCATTCTTCAGTACATTGCAGTATGCTTTGTGGTCAACGAATTTGTACAGTTTATTGCCACATTAAAATTTCAAATAAAATATTTAAATTTCATATCGCTATTATTTAATATTATTGTTTCAATTATTTATTTCTGGTAAGTGTTATTTATCTTTTTCACAATAATAACCTGAAAATATTATTCTTCAGTACATTGCAGTATGCTTTGTGATCAACGAATTTGTACAGTTTATTGCCACATTAAAATTTCAAATAAAATATTTAAATTTCATATCGCTATTATTTAATATTGTTGTTTTAATTATTTATTTCTGGTAAGTGTTATTTATCGTACAACTTTTACACTTTTAATGTTAAAAAATAGTGAACAATAACAATAAAATGTATAAAACAATATTAAATATTAACATAAATGACTAACATTTATCAATGTTTGACTTATAATCAAACTAAAGGAAATTTCCATTATAACCAGTAAAACAAACAGTTTCATCTTTTTGAGATGTTCAAATGTTTAAAAAGTTAATTTTATGCCGTATGAAAATGCATGACGTCACTCGTTTGAGAAATTTTAAGATTCTAATTAGCAAAATTTCTGGTTTGTTGCACGCAAATAATACGATTGCTTTAAACATCACCGTTCTGATCTAAAGAAAAAGACTGCTGCTTTTTAAAACTGGTCAGACCAGCATTGTCATACTATTAAAAACAGCCAACCACATTATATAAAATTTGATTAAGTCAGTATCCTCTAGTCAATTCAAGATTCTTTAACGTTTATTGTAAATATGTCAACGGCAAATTGATTTGATATTGAAAATTTAAGTCTGTGCAAAAGGTTATTTAATAACCTAGACATTACCATGTCCTAGGAATAAAAAAATAAAATATTATGCAATTATGTAAAAGAAACATTATTTTGTATAATTTAAACAAATTTATCTGACTTTCTGAAATAAATAATTAATAGTCAGATTGTCATTTTTTTATGAATAAACATTTGATATTTTTAAATTGTCCCTGGAATGGAATACCTAACTGTGATTTAAATAAGTTTTTTGTCGAATTTTTGAAATGTAGGTACAAAGTGTAACAATTCTATATAAGTAAATCAAGTATATATTAAATGTACTTGTTATACAACATACCACATTTAAAAGGATTAAGTGTATTTATATCGGAAATGGACCTCGATTTAATCGTCCTTTGAATTTTTTAGTTCAAGGTTAACATGTTACGATGAAACAAGTGTCAATTACAGTAAATGATTTTTTCGAGTTAATAAATAAATAAAACAAATATATGCACTTGGCACAAAACCCCTCCAGATAGTAGAAGACATTCACCTCATTTTTGGATGTTATTTACATAATATTTATATTTTTGACATCTCGGATAAATTTCCGGGTTCGTAATTTTGTTTTACATTGCGTCACTTGTCTTAAGATATGTAGAGAAATATGTTTTAGTGTTTAGGTACGCAACAATTTATTTAAATGATATGTTTGCATAAAAACAAAAAATAAACATGTATGTTGTATACATATTTATGCACATATTTGTATCTAAGACTAAAAATATTTATAGTATTTCAATATTAAATATTGTAATTTTTAAATTTACCTTGGATTATCTGTTTGTAAATTTTGAAGTTAATGTTTTTTTTGTGTCTTGCACTATACTATATATTACCATAATATTATATGTTGAGATATTATTTATTATTAATACAATTGATTCTGTTAATATTTTCAATACATGGATTTAATTTTTCTTTGACAACGAAGGAGAATGTTATAAAAAACGTCCTTGCTATTATAATAAGATTCAAACCTCCTTGAAACCTTAAAGAAGTAAACATAGTATTTCTCAGGTGTACTATAATAATAATATTTATAAACTTAAATAATAAAGTTATTATTCATTACATTATCATAATATTCATGTATGAATTTTTAACTCAAAAAATAATTTTCAATACAAAAATCATGCCTTGATGATATTTTCATGCTAATGAAATTGTTAGTCAATTACGTAAAGTTCATAAAAAAATAAATTCCCATATTTACATACAAACGATTATATATGCATATTTACACACACTAACGCATGTATCATATTATATGTATATTGTATACTACAATATATTATAGTATAATACAGAGTTTGATGTAAGTATACTAGGGTAAACTAGTTTCAATTAATTTCAATAAATCGAGAATTAACTAATCGCAAGTAAATGAGTTTTATTGACAACATTAATTCTCCCTGGTAAATTCTAGTTTCAACTGATATTCCGCGGTCATCTTTGACAATGCCATCATTAAATTATAACATATAACACATAATTAAAAATGAAACAGACGAATTTTATTGTTGTCAACATACAATTAACTTTTTAAAAATTTATCTTGTTATTTCTAGTTTTGATTGTTAAATTGATTTGAAGATTTACTGGAATTATTACATTTTAAATATTTTTTGTAGAAACATTTTTTGTTTTAGCAATTTTGAATTTTTTTTTAATTAAATTTAATATAAATTTTCCTTTTCAGAATTCCATTTCTGATCCTGATCCTAGCTGCAGACCATTGCTTGGTGTAAATATTATTCCATCAGATTCGCAAACTTCTTCAGCGAAAGCAATTCCAAACGTTGAATCACTGCATAGAATGGTAGGAGAGCCGCCGGATAAAAGGAACAACGGTAAGAGTTGCATAACAACGCTCATCGAATAGACCATATAATAATGAGTTGTTTTCAGAGTGTGATGTAAAAAGGAACACTGTACTCCGAAACAGCAACAGCAGCCATAGCACTTCCAAAGAACCTGAGCTGACCAAGGGGGACGTGGAAAAAGGAGGTGCAATAGCAACACTGCAACACCAGGGCAGCACGAAAGCAGACTTCGAGGGCGCCATCGAACAAGCGGGCTATGGCAAATTCCACTACTTGCTGCTGGCAGTATGCGGCTTCGTCAGCACCTCAGAGGAGATGGACGTCATCTCAATGTCGTTCATCCTGCCATCAGCTCAATGTGATCTCAATCTAAACACACAAGCGAAAGGATGGCTCAACTCAATCATCTTCATTGGGATGATGGCGGGGGCCTACGTATGGGGCTCGATTGCCGACTCAATCGGCCGCAAAAAGGTGCTTATTGCCATCTCGTTCATGAATGCCCTGTGCATTGTTGCATCTAGTTTCAGTCAGACTTATGAATTGTTTATGTTCTTTCGGTTTTTAAATGGTGCAGCACTGGGTGGTAGTGGCCCAGTCATCTGGTCGTACTTTGCCGAGTTCCAGCCCAAATCCAAACGTGGGTCCATGCTGTCTTTCATGGCTGCGTTTTGGACTCTGGGCAATCTATTTGTAGCGAGTCTAGCATGGCTCATCATTCCCACCAATATTGGTTACATATCTCCAACATTCCTATATAACTCATGGCGTATCTTCCTATTAATTTGCTCGCTTCCCTCGTTTATAGTAGCCGCTTTGCTACTCTTTTTGCCAGAAAGCCCCAAGTTCTTGTTGTCCCGTGGTAGAGCCGATGAGGCACTTTGCATCTTCAGAGAGATTTATCGCATAAACACTGGAAATAGTCATAAAGATTATCCTGTGAAGGAACTTATTTGCGAAGACATGGGTCTTCATAATATGAATGATATTCACAAAGAACCCATAAAAGCTAAAGGCAAATATCGAACAATGATGGGAGATATTGTGGACCACAGTAAACAACTTTTTGTTTCTCCCATTTTACGCTTTACTTTGATATCTATTACTATTAACTTCACCTTTCACATTGGATATTATGGTCTTATGATGTGGTTCCCCGAATTGTTCAACCGATTTGATGAATTTCACCGGAAACATCCTGGTCAACAAGCTTCAGTATGTGAAGTTACTAGTTTTGTAGTCAATTCGGGAACACAGCAAGTGAATGGAACTTGCTCTGATAAGATTGAAAGCGCAGTGTTTATGGAATCTCTGATTACAGTCGCATCGGCTATACCGAGCAACATTATTGCTGTTTTGGGTATGGATCGATTAGGAAGAAAATTCTTTTTAGGTAATATATTTATATACTTTTTTTAATTATATGTGATTACATGTTTGAAATAGTTTTCAGTACCTTTACGTCTGGTGTGTGTGCATCTGCCATGTATTTTGTATACAACAAGCTACAAAATTTGATAGTATCAGCAGTATTCAGTGGAGTGATTTCTTGCGGTAATGCTGCATTAGATTGTTTAATAACTGAAATATTCCCGACGAATCTTAGGTGAGATAATTGTATTATAGGTTTGTGTTTATGGTACTAATGAATATGTAATTTACAGGGCAACAGGTGTAGCTATTTCTATGGTTGCTGCTCGATTAGGAGGCATTATAGGCAACATCGTGATAGCTACTTTGTTAGATCTGTACTGTCCGGCTCCTACGTTCATCGTAGCAGCACTACTTATAGGCGGTGGACTACTGTGCCTCTTCCTCCCAAATACTACGCGCGAACCACTTTCCTGACACTCGCAAAACATCTAATCTACAATTATTTACCGTTTCTAATCGTTTGTTTGCATATCGATTCATTATAGTTTCATATCAGAATAATTATCAGCTAGTGATCATAGGATTTAGTTACTTATTGCACGAATAGAATATTTTAAGACATGTATGATTTTGAGTGATTTCATCTTAAAATGTTCATTTGCCATTTTCGAATTTAAAGTGAAACTGTATCTCCAGATGCCAGTACTGATATTCTTGTATATGTTCTTGTTATTTGAAAATGATTTTAAGATTATGAATTGTAAATAAAGTAAATGGAACATATTAGTTTATATTAATTTTATGGGAATATATATCTAATAAATAATGCAACCTTAACAATTTTTACACGACATGTATTCAGCACGGCAAATCAGGGTCAAGTTTATATTTATCGTAAAGAAATATCCGTTAAAATTATACACTAATCAGGGTTTGTATTTTAAAATACGAGGAATCTGAATCTGGCCACGAAATTCAGATATTTATAATCGTTGATGAGTTACAAATCAGTGAAAGTAAAGTAACACTTCCAGAAAATATTAACAGGTAAATAAGTCAATATATTTATAACTGTGCCTGTTTTAAGCGTTTGTATTGTTGCAGACAGCTATTTAGATTCTAGTGGTATTTTTTAAATTTCAAATTGCAACCTAGTAGATCTCTATGATTGATAGATAAAAAAATGAATACTTTTTGATCTAAATGACATCCATCGTTCAAATAGAGAAACAGAAAATAATCTTGTTATTAAAATACTTTAAACTATTATTTATATTGTACCCTATAATATTTTTATACATTTAGCATTGAATTCAGAACTATATATACATTTGATTGGTAGTTTCCAAAAATCAATACTATGATTGGTCGTTCAATATTTTCTGTATCTTTTTTGTTTTAAATGCTGTAAATCACCCTTATATTGCACCCTTTACTTTTTTTTATAAATCTACAAGTGTTTTAGGAACTTACATAAAAACGTTTCAGATTTTTCTCGTGTGTTATAGTATTGTAAAGTACAAGTATACAAATGTAACTCCTATATTTATGTATTGGTGACACAAAGTCGTGTTGGGTGTTGCCTAAAATTTAATTCGAGGGGAAACGTGAATTACCCTTAAACTAGGGGTTGGCGCACAAAACGGACATCAGATTCGTGAGTTTCACGGTTGACTCTATAGGATAGCATACTTTTTTCCCCTAATTTCACTAATTAGTTGCATCGTAAAAAACCCTGGACTATAGCCCATGGTTTTGAAACTCCAAAAACACTTTTTCTCTCAGATCCGGTTCAAATTTGGTATACACATACTAGGTACATGGGGCTAACAACATCTGAAGTCAAATTCACCAAGGGGTTGAAAATAAGGGAGTTATTTAATAATAAAGATTTAAATCACTTATTACGTACGAACTATAGGTCGTATGAAAATTTGGACACCAAATTTGGAATCTACGACGTCGAATTAGTAGAATAAAACCACCCCTTCAGCACGAACACGTCCACATATCTTGTGCACTACTTTTATGAATAAATATATTTTACAAATAAGTGTAAAACTATTAAGTTTAAAGAAAAATTTTATTAGGATATTTTAAAGAGAATGAAATTTTGAATATCTTCTATTGGAAACACTTTTTTGTCCGGTGGTGTTTTTGTTTCATACTTAATTGGGTCATTTTCTTTATAAATATATCATATGTATCATGCATGTATTTAATATTAACATTAGAGTATTAACAACTATGGCTTGAAATAGAGCAGCAATTTTTGAATTTAAATGTAATTTGAATGCGGTTATGTAAGCATCAACATCAATTAACGGTAAATTAAATTTTAAAAATAACGTAATTTTGCTCTATATTTAGGTATCACATGTACTTACTATACAAGTATTTAAATTATGTACCCTTACAGATTTTATGTCACCCTTTTAAAAAAAGCACCCCTATACACATTATAAATATTTGTACTTCTTATGTTGTAATATACCGTCGTATTTTCTTGTGTCCGATTTTGATGAAACTTGGCATACATGAACTAGGAACATAGATCTAGTAGATAACCAAATATTAGCCACTAGGGGTTGATATTAAGGGAGTTATTCAATTATATATTTTACAAGGGTGGAAAATATTAACTTTAGAGGAAAACTTTATTAGACTTTTTTGTTGGGAATAAAATTCTAAGCATCTTTTATTTAAAACGTTTTCTTATCCAATTTTTCTTTTTAAAGATAATTGTTTAAGTACATATCTGTCTTAAAGATAAGTTCCGTTCGCAACTTCTTCAAGAGAACTATCACTTTGGGGTACCCTATAAAATTGGTAATTTTTTTAAAGGTGTAGCATTAAGTTCTTAGTCTAAATACAATGTTTGAGATCTCTACCCCTAATAATATAGATAACAGAAAATAATTTTTTAAAAATCTTCAAGTAAACCACCCTTATAAGTTGTACTAAAAATTTTATATTTTTTTTATGAATGTAGTATTGGAAGCTTAGTTCATATACAAAGTTTCAAAATTTTCACGTCAATATTACGGGGGTAAAATAATGCTCTACTTGCGGAACTTCAATCGCGAATTACGTAACAACGAAGCGAGAGCGCCAAAAACGGACACCGGCACGGGAAGCGGAAGGGTCGAATTAAGGGGATGACATGTCTAACTCCCAAAATTTGGGGTTCAAGGTCAAAAACCATGGGCTATAGTCCAGGGTTTTTTACGATGCAACTAATTAGTGAAATTAGGGGAAAAAAGTATGCTATCCTATAGAGTCAACCGTGAAACTAACGAATCTGATGTCCGTTTTGTGCGCCAACCCCTAGTTTAGGGGTAATTTACGTTTCCCCTTGATTAAAATTTTTGTCTCCGGTTTCGATGAAACTTTGCATACATGTAGTAGGGACCCAAACTTAGTGCAGAATATAACTTGAGCCCTTAAGGGTTGATGGTAAATTTTAAAGTGGGATTTTGGAAATTTTCCTTTTCTGGAAAATTGAACTTTACTTCTCCGTTATAATATGATAGACAGAGTAAAGTACAAAGAGTGTGTAAAAGACAAGTCATCCCTCTAATTCGACTCTGTAGACTCTGATGTCCAAATTGCACTCCCACCCTTAATTGATGATGTAATATGATGTATACAGTATTTAGTACTGTTATTCATGTTATTTAGTTTTTAATTGTTATTTTTGTGATTGTTTAGGGCATGAATGACCTGCACTTCAACCCTGGATGCGGCTGCCACAGTTCCAGAAGGGCACAAGTGGAAATAATTATTAAATAACTTGTATATGTAGTATATAATCAACATAATCGCGTGTATTTATTGTTATATAATAAACAAACACTTAAATTACATTATATATTTTATTCCTGTACCTCTTCAATAATAATTTCACCCTTAGGACAAATCTGACCTTGAATTCGTGTTCTAGGGGTTCTAATTAGCTTAATAAAATTTATCCGGCCCTTCTAGCCCTTATAGTTCCGGAGTTCCTTAACGCCCTTTGCTGTGAACTTTAGGGGTGAACATATTGTTGACGTTTTTGAAGATTTTTAGAAGTGTCTAGTTACACATGTGATGTGTTTAATAACACAAGTCGTTTACAAACTTAAATTGTTTAATTGTAGTATTGTATACTTTATATACCTACTTTATATTACCCTACAATTCTTAATAATTACTCTGTATAGAAATATGTGTGTACTGTAAATTGAAATAATAATAAATTTTTAATATATTTTATTTTCACTTTAATTTACAACCTTTAATGTTACACAACATAATAACAATGTAAAATATACTCTAAAAATACATAATACATTTGGGACTACTGGGGGTAGTTGCAGGTATTGATAATAAATAATGTTTATTTCTTATATATTTTATTCATTTATATGGGTATTTCAACAACATATATTATTCTTCATACAGTGTTCTACTTTGTTATATTAATATATTTCACATAATACAAATACAATTTATTTCCAACACAATTAAATTAAAATATGAAAAGTTGAAGACCATAGTATGCCTACGGGACTTGTTAGGAGGGCGTCAGGCGTACTCTCTTCCGGAAATTCTTCCTTGGCGTCATGGGAAACCTCCCAAAACCATGACAGAAGAGCGATCTCTTCGCTGCTACATCTGCAATAAAGGAAGGAACTTTACTATCATTTTCTTCTAGTTGTAACTACAAATAAAATCACTATACTAAAATTTTATGCTAGTTTATTGTTCTATTTTTCTTTGAATTTTTTGAACTGATTAAATTGAGTTGTTATTCTATTATGAATACAATTCATGTAATTTTATTCTATTTTATTTTATTAGTAATTATCTTTGATTCGAACAAAATTATCTTAGAGAATATGGAGTAAAATATAGATATTTACCTATAACAATGTAGCAACGGGCGTAAAGTTTTCCAAGAATGAGTAGTCGTTGTCACGAGTGTATTTCGTGATCAGGAACCGACGTCTTCATCCTTCGACGACTTTCTACGGTGCTCTGCCTCCCTCGAAGGTTCCAACGTTGCTCAGCTACTTAAGACCATTTCCATCGCTGATTCCACCGATGTTCCGCTTCCAGCGACGTCTCCCACGTTGCTCGCCAGTCATATGTCCCAGCTAGGCTCTACACGTGAAGATGAACAGGAACTCTGAAAGTGATTAGTCACATTCTCGCAACAGACACGCAACATTCACACGCTTCGATCTTCGTCCATCTCCTCTTCCTCCTGGCTCCTCCTCTTCGCCCGTTGTCCTCTTCGCCCAGTGTCCTCTTCTTTTTTCACTTACAAACTAAGCTAAGATTCTAATTTATAGGGCTATTTCGCCGTAGCCACAAGCAAATAACGAGGACCGCCTTCGGTTGTGAGCACGCCTGGCACGACACCAGCACGGGCATGAAGGATGATTTCACGAGTACCCACTCACGCAATGGTCGTCTAGGGCTAGCCAAGTACAACAAGGCCGGTGACCGGTACGCAAACCAATGCAAACCCCGCATCAGGTGGCACGTTTATCAACACCTGGACCAACTAACACCTAGCTTCCTAATTACAAGTTGCTCGTGCACAGGTTGCCCCACACAAAAACAAAGAGTAATTAACAGAAACACAGCACTAGCGATCTGATCTGGCCTCCACACGGATTCGGACCAAAGACTAGAGTTGGGAAATGAACTCCTCCACCACACAACACGCACTCCCGACGTACCGTGGTCGAAAAACACAGAAGGTGAATTTCTGGCCATCGGCCGTGCACCGGTCCTAATCCATCGCGTATTAGCGTCTTTATCATTGGCATTAATAACTGCCATCAAAATAAACGGAGATACGTTGGTTCCACGACTTGGAACGACGCTCAGTGACTCTAACGTTACTTTACGTATTTAGCAAAACAAAACAAGCAAAACGGAAAATTTTGACCTCAACTTACGTTGGACCCACCACACTAAAAAGCTAAATGACTCTACAGGTGATTTTAGAAGAAAATCACCACAAAACAACAAAATTAAAACCACGAACGCGAAACGAGCCGCCATTCTCCACGCCGCACGGAGAACGAAGATGCCGGACGTTGAGTACTCGCGGCGTCAAATCTCATCTCGGCACACCTGTAATACGTACAAATACTTTACCAGAATTTTCATAAAAAAACATAATATAATTTTTTATATTTCATCATATATAAATTAAAGTAAAATATCCTTCTATAAATACATAAATTTTGACTTCGACAGTTCTTTTTCTAGTTACATTAGTTACTTACTTTTGGCAACCATTCTATAGCTTTCTCTTTCTCTTTCCTTTTCAACTAATTTCAAATTTAAAAATCTGAAATAAAAATAAATTATTATTATTTTACAATTTAATGTAAAATACAAATTTAAATATATAAATCGTGATAGATAAAAAATTATTAATTTGAATTCATTTTTTAAACGACAAGCTAGTGATACACATACAATATTATTTTAAACACATACACTTACTGAATAATTTAATCTTTCCCAGGAAATTAAAGATATAAATACATAATCACAAATATCAAACATCTTTCGAATATTTTTATATCGTATCGTATTTTAATGTTACATAAAATAAACCAGTTTTATTGCAATTTATTTAACATTACAAAAATAATATACACAGTTAACAATTAGAAGATAATACATCAAGCTATTAGATGTGTAGACACCCATACGCTTTCGCAATTTGCTAGGAGGGCGATAAGCGTACTCTCTCCCGGAAATTCTTCCTTGGACGTCACGGGAAACCTCCCTAAAACCGTGACAGAAGAGCGGTCTCTTCGCTGCAATGCCTGGAACCAATGAATCACATAATTTTTTTTATCACATTTCTAACACTGTAAATATGATACTTTCATCGTAATACAACTAACATATTTCAACAGAGTTAACTTAACATATTTTCTGATATTTATTTACCTATTAACTTGCAAGCAGCGGGCCCAAGATTCTTCTATGATGAATTGTTCTTGTTGAAACTTCTTTCTATTCCCAAATTTTAGTTACTTTTCAATGAAGGAAGCAGACAACACGAATCAATATATCTTTGGCAATAAAATGAAGAATATTAATCCGGGAGAATTAATACCCAACACCGTATTGATAAAGGCAAAGGACCCGTGAAGCCTGGAGAATCTAAATTTATCCCAACCATCTCCCAAATACAATTAGAAAAAAAATCACATGGATAATTAACAATAGCAATACTCGGCGAATAGCAGCAAGCTGCCTCAGCACGGCATATTGCCAAAGTTAAAAACCTGTGGCTGCTGAATGACTCTACACCCAGAAAGAAGTTCAACCGGTGTCCATTATTGTCCAGATGAATTCGTCTCTTAATCTTCTACTTCTTTTTCTATCTGAACCTTCTTCAAATTCCCAAATATTTATATCAAGATTACTTTTCCGCCAAGGAGGATGCAGACAGCACGAATCAATATATCTCTAGCAATAAGGTGAAGATTATAAGCCCGGGTAGAACAAATATCCAACACCGTTATTGATAGAGGCAAAGGACCCGTGAAATCTGAAGACTCTACATTTATCCAACCACCTCCCAGAAAACAAATAAAAAAATTAAAACTCACAAGGATAATTAACAATGACAATACTCGGCGAATAACAGCAAGCTGTCTCAGCACGGCATATTGCCAAAGTTAAAATTCTTGTGGCTGATGAATGACACTACACCCAGAAAAAGGTTCAGCTAGAGTTTGATGTTGGCTATAGAAAACACAAAAATAATTACAATTTTATAAATTAAAATAAAACTATTTTGTTGTTGAACTGAAAAAGAAAGGTGATTATTTTACCTAATATAAAATGATGAGGTGTACCTGTAATAGTAAAAAAGAGAAGCTGGAAGGAAAAGTTTGATTAGTAGCATTCACACAACATTCCACACCAAGCACACAGTTTTGTTTGTTTTTTCTTCATCTTCGGTGATGTTGGGTGTTGGTTGGGCGGTGGTTGGAGGCGATGTTTGGGCATTGGAATCTTCTGGCTTACAAACTACCTGCGCGCTACGAGAACGATACGAGCTACTTAAGTCTAAGCTAAATAAGTACAAAATGAATAAGATTTACTGATTGCAAGTTTCGAGCGGATTAGCCGACCGCACGCCGTTTGTAACCTACAGCTCCGTGAGATCTACGCACTAGCAGACGTTTACCGTATACTCGTCAATCTCAACCACCACAAGGGCCCAGGGGATGACAGTACCTCAATAAGTTTGGCTCTGGTAATAGCCTTGTCATCAGGCAACACTGGCACCCCGCCTGGCACACACACATTCATTCGGCATTCACCCATTCGCGGACCATAGATTCCCTCAAGAAATTCCGAAGAATAAAAATCGGGAAAATACAGCTGACACAGGTGGTTCCCTCTCGCCCAAATCAAAATACTGCCAAACGGCTGGAGACATGGCATAGGTGAAAACCCTACGTAGCTCGGACGCAGCCCAACTCCCGAGGTAGACGAACGACCTACCATGCGCATAGGCGACCCTGTTTCACTACCTAAACAAACCTACTATACCCGGTAAAAGTGCTTTAGCAAAATGCAGCTGGTTGCTGCCGGATCCTCTTCATGTAGGTTGGATTCACGTGAACCAAGCACTCGGTTTCGAAAGCACTCACGACGCGCACGAGAAAGAAATCAAACGGGCCCCATTTACAATTAATCCAACGCGAATGCTCCTTTGCGCGTTTTCGGTTTCGTTTTATTTTATCTTCACTGCTGGGCTGAAGACACCGTTGGCTCCGCTGAGCTGAGCATCGAACCCTGTCGCGCACGACCCAGTCCCCCACGTATGTTTCACGACGGAACGGTTCGCATCCCACCCTCACGGGCCTAGCTGAATTGGCACTCCGGGCACAATCACTGGCACTGTCCGAAAGCAAAAATATCCGCTTTCCCCGTGGGAAAATCGCGATAAACTACACTAATTTCACAAAACAAAGTTCGACGGCTTGTGTGGGTCACATAAAAATGGCGAAGTTACGTAATCGGCATCTTCGTTCGTAGCGATAGTTACTAGACCCGGCTGGCAACCTGAAAGTAAAAACCCCATGTTCTAAAAACTTATAATAAATGTTTATGTATTATAATTTTTAATTTGTGTTATATCTTACACACTACTTGTATAATGACATTCAATTAATCTATAAAATATAATATTCAATTGAAATAATAATAAAATATAAATTTTTGCATAGTTGTGAATCCTTATTTTAATCTCGACCCCAGACTTTACTGGAAAATTTAAATAAATCCATTCATGTTGTTATTTCAAACTTACAAAATTTGATCTGAGCCCTCTGTTCGTGTCATTTTTTAAGGGTGGTGAATGTAGGCAACACCCTACACGACCTTGTTTTACGAATAAATAAATGTAGGAGTTATATTTGTATACATATATTCTACAATAACATTAAGGCACGGAATATATCTGAAACTTGGTATTTAAGTTTCTAATTCAATTAAAAATTTATAATAAAATAAAATAAAGGGTACAATAGAGACAATTTGGAGCATTTTTAATAAAAAAGATACAGAAAAAAAGGAAATAGCTAAAATACAACATAGAATACTATATTATTTATGTAAAAGTACTCTTTGACATTTACCTGAATAAATTTAAACTATGATTTTGTTACCAATGTTTGAAGGTTATGTTGTTATTCTGTCCTAAAATATATTAATATAAATTATAATATTTATTCTACAACTATTTTTTTAGTATGTAGAATTACGTACTGTAGCTGAATTAAATTATAAATGTGTTTAAAATAAAATAATTTTTAGAAAATTTAGTGAAAACTTGTGACAGTTTATTGGTAACACTTGGTGGCGTCAAATTTTTCGTCCAATGTAGTGTTGTCAAAGTTTAACCATGAAGTTTCCCTATTTGAAATATCAAAAATATATTTTTCAATTTTATAATTATTACGTAAACTGTTATGTAATTATAGGGTGCACAAAAAAATGTTTCAAAGAGAAGATGTTCAAAATTCCATTCCCTTTAAAATATCCTAATACATTTTTTCTTTAAATTTAATAGTTTTCCAGTTATTTGTAAAATATGTTTGAGAAATTCATAAAAGTAGCGCACATGATATGTGGGGATGTTTGTGTTAAAGGGGTGGTTTTTTGGTTTTATTCTACTTATTCGACGTCGTAGATTCCGAATTCGGTGTTCAAATTTTCCTACGATTTATAGTTCCTTACATAATAAGCGTAAATAAAGGTAATTTACTTGAAGAAATTTAATAAATTATTTTCTGTATTTCATATTACTTAGGGGAAAAATCTCAAACATTGTATCTAGATTAGGAATTGTATGCTACGTCTATAATAAATTTATTAACTATATAGGGCACCCCAAAGTGATAATTCTCTTGAAGAAGTTTCGAACTGAAATTATCTTTAAGACAGATATGTACTTAAACAATTATCTTTAAAAGGAAAAATCGGATAAGATAATTTTTCAAATAAAAGTTATTTAGAATTTTATTCTTAACAAAAAATTAAAAATAAAGTTTTCTGTAAAGTTAATACTTTTCAAGTTGTAAAAATTTGATCTAAAATTATTTTCCTCCCGTATTATTATTAATGTTTAAGTGATCAAATTTTGTTTAGTATTAAATCCATATTTCTAGAAACATAAAAAAATAATAATCAACATGTGTACAGCATGTAGAACAAGTAAATTTACTCTTACATGTAGCGTACAAGATACACACAACTTACCATATGTGTGAGGGTGTTCATATTAAGGGGATGGTTTTATTCTACTAATTCGAGGTCGTAGATTCTAAATCTGGTGTCCAAATTTCTCTACGACCTATAGTTCTTACTTAATCTGCTAATTAAATTTTTATTATTAAATAACTCCCTTATTTTCAACCCCATGGTGAATTTGACTTCAGATGTTGTTAGCCCTATGTACCTAGTATATGTATACCAAATTTGAACCGGATTGGTGACAAAAAGTATGTTTTGGAGTTTCAAAACTATAGACTATAATTCGCGAAAATAGGTCATTTTTTAAATGTCCTGAATGTAGGCAACACTCAACACGACCTTGTGTCACCAATACATAAATATAGGCGTTATATTTGTATACATATATTCTATAATTCTATAGGATAAAAGAGAAAAATAAAGGGTGCAATATAAGGGAAAATATTGAACGACCAACACAGACGAGATCAAGTATTGATTTTTCGAAACCAACCAATCAAATAATAGTATTTTGTTACGTTTGAAATGACCAATCAGGATAGTGATCTATTTTATTTGAATTTTTAACTTTTAGGTAAAAATATAAAATTTGATAAGGAATATATAAAATTATATATTGTGGATTAAGCAATTAAATATCAAAAAATTAAAAAGAAAAACTCTCCAGCGAGATTTATACAAGTTATTTATTAATTATTTTAGTACTACCCTTCTGGAACTGTAGCTGTAGCATCCAGGAATGAAGTGCAGCTCATCCATCCTCTAAATAAAGAAAAAAATAATGATAATAATTAAAATCTATATTACACGTTGAACAAGTATATTAACTCATATATGTATAGCACAGATATACGCGTTAACATTATGTGTAAGGGTGTTCCTATTAAGGGGTAATTTTTTTGTTTTATTACTTTAATTCGACCTCGTAGATTCCGAATTTGTTGTTCAAATTACCATATGATCTATAATTCTTACGTAATAACCGATTAAAATCTTTATTATTAAATAACTCCCTTATTTTCAAACCCTTGGTGAATTTGACATCAGAATTTGTTAGTCCCATTGAGTTAGAGACGCTATCATCTTGGAATAACCATCACAATCACAGATTCGATGTTTGTTTTATATGAAAACACCCCGTTCTCATGTAACTTACGAAAATGTGCCCTTTTTTAAGGATGGTGAATGTAGGCAACACCCAACACAACCTCGTGACCAATACATAAATATAGGAGTATTATTTGTATTCTAGAATACTATAATAATCTGATAAATTGTATATGAGTGCTGAATTTAATGCTAAATGCATAAAAATAGGGTGCAATATAAAGAATAGTTTAAAGTATTTTAATAAAAAGATTGTTTTCTGTTTCTCTATTTGAAAGATGGATGCCATTTAGATCAAAAAGTATTGTTTTTTTTTGATCGACCAATCTTACGAGAAATATGGGGTTGCAATTTGAAAATTATAAAATACAACTAGAATCTAAATAGCTGTCTGCAACAATACAAACGTTTAAAACACAAACAGTTATAAATATATTGAATTATTTACCTCTTAATATCGACTGAAAGTGTTATTTCATTTTTCCTGGTTTGTAACTCATAAACGATTACAAATATTTGAATTTCGTGGCCAGATTCAGATTCCTCATAGTTTAAAATACAAACCATGTCGTTTCGTTGTTTGCAGATGGTCTGATTGTTAACCAGAAAGAATGATGCTGATGTATCTTCTTTATATTTAGGCTATACCTCTTCATGACGTCTTAAAGTTCCTTCTTTTTTGACTACGACGACGACGAAGTTGCTGGGTCCAAGCAGTGTAAAACGACAGCATCGCGCTCGTATCCTATATATTTATAAGGTTTTAAAATGATGGTATATTTATTAAGATGTCACATTTAGTTACAGAAATTTATTTTTATTCATAATTAGGTCTAAAATTATATAATGTATAAGTACATTAGAACTAGATATTTTTGTTATTTTGATATTCGTAGAATATTTCTAACAGTAAATAACTTTTTTCAAAAACTTGAGTGGTATATACGTATGAAATAAATATCATTACAAAATTTCATCTTTACTTTTTGAAAATATAACTTGATATATCGTTTAAAATTTTTGGTAACAAAACAATATGTTTATAAAACATAATATTTACAATAATTAATAATCACATTTATTTAAATACCACATACATTTAATACTTGATATTTTCTATTAAAAAGCATTAATGTGAACTAAAAAATGAACATTGAAAGTAGATAACACGTGTACTAGAAATGGTAATTAGGATATATTGACATGAATCAAAAATTCATGCTTGGCGCATAACAAGTTTTAAATTTCTACCTATTTATTTTTACGTAATTGTATAACAAATGTTTAAGAGCGAATCGGTGTTCCTGGTGGCTGAAGGTCCATGGTTTTACAAACCCAACCCGCAATGTCTTCGTTTTCTGATTCTGCTTTCTTTATCCATTCGTGGTTCTGTTACAAATAAAATTTTACATGTCAGTTTTTAAATCTAGTGATATACTTACATTATCCTGTAACTTTTAGAGCCCACTCAGAGCAAAATAAAATATTCTACTTATCCATCTTATCAGAAAAAACTTAAACAATTCTTGTTTTTAATATTTATAAAAAAAAATTGTAGGTACTTTTAACGACTGCCTTACATGTTTAAAGTTTTAGTAAATACTTGTCTACAAAATAAAATTAAAGAACTCATGTTCATAATAGTTGATTGAAAATTTGAAATGATATAAAATATGAATGTATTTTAGATAATTTATAAAAATTAAATACTGTTAGACATGTTGCGCTTTTTTCAAACTTATAGTGGCTACATATATTGTTTTCGAAATGTGTATTCTAAATAATGAATACAAGATATTCCCTAACTCTAAAATTTCTTGACCAATTTAATTTAGTGATTTAAGATTATTAAGAATTTTATTAATTAATATTCCTATTTAAATATAGATATAGTTAACGGTTTTTTGAAAATATATTGGTTTTCATTTTGGTTAAAATAAACAAATATGCTTCGGTTTTCTTGTGGTTTCGGTTTTTTTCGGTTTCGGTTAAAATTGTAAGTTGTTTTAAGTAAAAGTATAATTAGTACTATTAGTACTAATTTTTAAAATATAACTAGTTAATCATTATTACATTAAGTTTTGGAAAAATAAATAAAATTTATGGTGAATATTTTCAGTTTAGTACAATATTTATAAAATTTAGCTTTCGGTCAAA
Organism: Stenolophus ochropezus; assembly: GCA_035578165.1. Classification (NCBI taxonomy): domain Eukaryota; kingdom Metazoa; phylum Arthropoda; class Insecta; order Coleoptera; family Carabidae; genus Stenolophus; species Stenolophus ochropezus. The sequence goes on from JAQOWZ010000014.1 coordinate 2,490,116, forward strand.
TATCAGTGTGGTTTTCGGTTGCGGTTTCGTTACGATTTAAACCTCTGATGCATAGCATAATTTTAATTAACTTTACCCCCTTTTAGAAAATAGTGTACCTAGTGTATACGTACCATAAGCGTTTTCAAATCGGCCCGTTCATCAGGATTCTTCTTCAAACAACGATCCACAAAGTCTTTGAACTCATCAGAGAAGATCCCAGCTGGTAATTTTGGAGGTGGTTCGTTGACTATGTAATCCAGCAACTCGAAGATAGCCATGGGTCGTGGTCCGTTGGTATGGGCAGGGGAATCCCCATCTGCTCGCGGTCCGAAGATAGCAGCTAGTGTCCTAGCATCAGGAGGAGGAATTGGATACATCCCGATGGCCATTTCCACTAACGACAGACCCAAGGACCAGATGTCGCTTTGCACGGAGTAATGGGTTCCTTGAAGGCGTTCTGGAGACATGTAACTTCGGGTCCCCACGAATGAATTCGCCATGGAGTCTATCAACTGACCTGACACTCCGAAGTCACAAATTTTGATTTCACCACTGCTGTTCACTAGAATGTTACTTGGTTTTACGTCCCGATGCATAATAGCGTGTTTATCACGCAAGTAGCTTAATCCTTTGAGTACAGCAGATGTGATGGTTCCTAAAATTGACTCGGGGATTCGACCTGCTTTCTTTAAAATTAAATCCAATGAACCAGCATCCATATATTCCATGCAAATACTTATTTCACCATCACTGTAGAAAGCTCCGTAAAAACCTACGATATGTGCGAAATTACATTCATGTAATACTTTCAATTCTCGAATTATTTGTTTCTTTACAGCTGGTTTGACTTCCAAATGAATTAATTTCCTTGCCATTATCAACCGACTTGACTGATGTCTTACTTTCATGACAACTCCTCCATTGCCAGATCCCAATTCACCCAATTTTTCAAAATCGTCGTCTGTCAATTCTCCGATCTTTTCTTTTTGGCATAGGAATACTTCAATTCTTTTCCTCTGTGTATCATCCATTTCAAGTTCTTCCAATCTTTCGGTAAGATCTTCGATACTTGACTTTGATTTTCCTGTTAAGTTATTTCGTCTATAACAAGTTTTAAGTAAATAAGACACATTGTTAATTGCAGCATTTGAATTAACAATACTTACACTGATGGTGCGGCTTCTTTAAATGTGGCACTCGTAGTTGGAGTTATTGAAGTTGTTTGGTCAATTGACCCAGGAGGTAATGTGAGATTTAATTTATTTTTTGACATTGTAATTTAAATTAAGTAATAAAAAAAATCAATGTAAGTAATAGTTTTTATAATAAATCATATTACATATATAAAATTGTTTATACACTAATCCATGGTGTTAATTTACACTTCTGTTGTAAAAAATTGTTAAATTTACAGTATTTCTTAAATTAAATTACCTTACACACTAAAAAATTTATCATAACAGTCTTTGACAGTCACAATTACAACTTTCCGCATACTCTGTTGAAGAGATAACAACGATTGAACAGCGCATGCGCGTATGCTTACATCTGTCAATTCACGCCATGCTACGTTCACACGTTCACGTTTTACGTAAATATTTAAATTATTTCCCGGGTTTTATAGATTTAGTATATTTTAATTATAATTATATTTAGAAGTAAAGGGTAATGTTTAACAAAAAGCTGCTTAAGATTTAAATATTAAAAAGATCTATTTAATCATCATTTTATTATTTGTAAGATATTTATAATTACATTTTTTTGTTATAATAGGAGTACCATATAAAGCCATTTTCTTCATGTGTACCTTCGCATGTTTGTTTAAATGATCAGATCTAGCAAATGCTTTATCACATAAATTACAAGAATATGGTTTAATTCCAGAATGAGACCGTTTATGTCTGGTCAATTCATCAGATCTTGAAAAGCGCCATTTGCAGCCATCCCAGTCACAAGCAAAGGGTTTCATACCGGAATGTCTTCTCATATGAGACTTTAAATGTGAAGCCTTGTAGTACGTTTTATTACAATTATGAACAGAACATGTATATGTTCGTTGATCAATCATGGGTATAGAATTATTTCGGCGTTTATGTCGTTCACTATTACATTCAGCTACACTTTTCACAAACTCATTTTTATCGTACAAAAGCGATCTTCTTCTATTCCAATCTGCAATAGATTCGGTAGAATGCGTGCCGTAGTTGGAAGTTGGTGTTATAGTTTCTTCCGTTACGGGTTCAAACGAAATATCTTCTTCTCTTAAACATTCACTAAATATTTCTAGCTCAAGCAAATTATCTTTTAAGAGATCAGACCAATCTGCATCAGATGCCGGTTGAATGCAAGTTTGTGTGTTTGTCTCAGTATAAGTTTTGTCTAATTCCCAATAGAATTGATCAATACCTTGGACAGTTTCCCATGTATATTCATTGTTGTTTGAAGTGATGAATGATAGATTATCAACGAGGATAGCTTCAGCACCTTCGGAATCACCTTCGGGCCACATTGGACTGATGAGGTTGGCGTTGAGATCCAACTCTAAGTCGAGGTCCAGGATACTCATCGCCGGTGTTGATACTGCTGGCTGCTGACAATCACAATAACTTCACTGGTACTGCCACTATTAGTGTTGGTGTTTGTAACAGAAATGCGTTATCAGAAATGCTCATTGCAGCTATCATGCCAGAAACATGTATATCAAATTTCCAATTTCAATACGCTTTGGGCTTTGGGACTTTCAAGTTGACTTCTCTAACTTTGCATAAATTTTATTGACGCACATTTTAATTCTTTAAAAATAAATTTAATTGATAATACTTTTTCTTTTTGAAATTTCAAATTGTTCATCAAATAAAAATTCCAAAATTATTTACCATTTTTGTAAATTGTGGTTCCTAATCTGACCTTCACCTAGCTACGCTAATAATGATAAGCTATTTTTTTTTAATTGTGTTAAATACCATAAGATAAATTTCAATGATTAAATATTTATACATTATAACACATTATAATAAGTAATTACAACTTATATTTTTTAAATTTAATGTACGATTTATCAGTTTGTAACATTCATACGTCATTGATAAAACCAGGAAATTTGAGATGATAGTGGACAATGTTTTTGATAGAGTGTAATCTAAATAAAATGTCTGTTTTACACATGGAAGTCATTTAGACAGTATTTAAATCTAATTTGATTGTTACACATTTAAAAAATTAAACTTTATTTTCAATTATCGTAAATTGTAACATAAAATTTCATTTCATGGTTGGGTCATTGCGTCAACAAAACAAAATAATAATTCATTTTAAGAATATGTATAATAAGTAAAATAACAAATCTAAGAAATTATTTCTCAAATAATAGATAGTTTAGATCAGTGCAGATATATTGCTGATACTCCTCTATCATAGACTTTATCTAGAAATGCTATCGTCTTTAAAAAATATAATTATTATACAAAAAAAATAGGAACCATGCATTACATCAATGAACAGATGCTGTTATGAATCATTATTGTTGTTGACATTTCAATTTGTTTATACATGTAAAATTTCAAAGAATTTATTCGCAACAAAACGTAGCGAAAATATAAACATGTATAATCTGTAATAAATGTATCTTTTTCCTATAAATTTATTTTGTTTTTTGTTATTGTTCCAATAATTTATATTGATTACTATTAAATAATATTTATTGCTAAATGGTAAGTAAGTACAAAAAATCATGTTTTTAAAATAAAAAATAAAATTTAATGAGCATCATACTAAATGTAAAATAAAAGCAATTATTGAAATAAATACTATTAATTGCATTTGTTTCTATTTTATCAATTTCTTATTAATTTTATTTCATCAAAATATTTAAAAATATATTCTGCGAAAATAAATAAATAAAATCAATATTCTTCGAATTTAAATTTAAACCCAAATAAAGATACAAGGAATTATTTTGGTCTGCAAAAATTCTAATAACTTTTTCATGATAACTCCAGCAATAAAAATAAATATTAAATTCTAATTACTATGAAGTATTACAAATTCATTTGATCAGTTTATTATTTCCTTGTTTTCAGAATAAGTTTATGATACAATTTTGTGAAACTAAAAAAATGGTTTTAATATTAAATTTTACTCTTTTATCATAAGCAAGCATTTATGCTAAGTATCAAATTTCTAACAACAAATTCTATAGTTCCTTATGTGTCATAAATATGGACATTTGCAATAGTCTTTTTGACGTAAAGGAAAATTAACAGGAAAGCTGTCTATTTTGCATCCAAGCGTTCAGTACAATACGAAAATACCGAATACGCATCACATGAGTATGTATATAATGCACATCATTCATCAACTTTATTATTATTATTATCATTATCATTATACGGCACAATGTAAAATATAAAAGATGACAATGAAAAAAATAAATCTGATACAACATCTAGAATATTAATTAGTGGCATTGACAATAAAATTAGTAATGCGTTTAATTTAAATTTTATGTAAATTTTGAAGCTAACAATCTAACATATAAAAATATAGATTTTTATTTATTTATTAGTTTGTTATTTATGATTTATATCTCGATAGTACACACGAATATAAAACTAAAATTGATTTAGCCTACGAAAAATATTTGTGGACAAAAGTAATATTTTTTTAATAAAAGTATACAATAACAATAATTTCGAGAAACTTATGAAATATTTTTTTTTTCGATTTTATATAAAATTATATAAATATTTTACATAAAAAAAAATTAAGGTGGAGACGTTAGTTTCATCCTCTATGAATTTTATTTGTTAACACAAAATATTCAAATAATTAAAATTAAATGAACAGTAAAATAAAAATTTAAAAAAATGTCATAGAGGATGGTTAAGCTCTGCCACCACGTCAAGGTCTCTCCACTTGGGCAGGGGTACGATCTTGCTTTCCTGAGAAGGGAGGATTGTCACTTCGTTACATCGAAAAGGGGTGCTTCAGAATTTTGGAGATATTACAAAATTTCATTTAAAATACAGTGAGAATATTTATAAGATTATTGTATGGGCAAAACTGTACACGGAGAAAACTTAAAAACTAAGGGTGGATTGATACGTTATACAATTTTAAAAGAGATTTAAAATCTAAATGTAGACCACTGGTATTTGTTCTGGTGACCAAATCTGAAAAATTAAGATTAGTATTTGCTGAGAGAAATAAATATGATCTGACAAAATTTGATTTTCTTTTGAGAATAGAAAGTTAAATTAATTAAAAATATATGCTACAATAGTTTCAGTTGACGAGTAATTGTACTAAAAAAAGGAATAAAACGACACTATAAAACATAATATAATGATTATTGGATGTTATAAATGTTAGACTTGTTGTTTTTGAAAAAGATTTAAAAGTGGATATTGAATCTTTCTCGTATTCTGTACTGTATAATTTTAATAATTTATTTTATTTTAATAATTACTACTATTGTAATATACTATAAAAAAGAAAAATAATATGGAATACAATTTTTACATGCACTAAATAATAAAATAACTAATGTTGTATTTCATATATGACAATAGATATAGATCTTTATTTATAAAAATCAAGTTACCAAAAAAAAAAATGTCAAGGCCACTGACTTACCTCACGTGTTCTGTCTTCGAAGGAAGAAATTCAAATGTTTGGTGTCGCCATATTTGTTTTTGATTGAAAAAAAATGGAAGGGGATATTACGTAATATCTTACAGGTATTAATTATCAACCACAAATTTTGCACATTGTGCTTCTCCTGAACGAAAAGTAAGTTTTTATTTTGTTATATTCCAAAAAAGTTATTGTTTTATTTACTTTTTCTTTTTAAATAATTTTGTAAAATATATTTAGTTATGTTATTGAAAAGAAAAAAAATAATATCTTAAAGTTATTTATATCTTTAAGTTTATTTTATTTAATAGCAATAATAATGTTTTTTTTTAATTATTGCAAAAATATGTAATTGTTTTTAAATATAAAAGAATACACTTTGTCAGAATATAATATATAATAAATAATATAAAAATGTGTTATAATATACATATATAAATTATTACCTATTATATAAAAAAAATATCATATTAAAACCCCTAAATACCTTATCCTTACTACGCCACAGAATTTTGTTATAAATATATGGACCCATTATGAAGTATGTTTCAATAAAAGAGTCAATTTCAAGAAACAGCGTTTTTTAAATTTCCCTTTTTATTTTTTTAATATCGACATTTTTATTGAAACGTAAAATAATAAATTAAAAGTTACTTTGGTTTGGACTGGGTGATTTGTAATTAAATATTCTATTAGCATCAGAATAAATCCTTCTTTCAGGATTTTTTGTTGGTTCTCGAACATTGACATCTGTTGATACTTTCACGGGATATAATGGCGTCTTTGGTTGTTCAGGAGCATTGTTGTTAGTTTTATGCTCGTGTTCATTCTGTCTTTGTTTCTGTAACTGCAATTGACTTCGATAATCCGGTCGATCGTATCGATCATCATAATTCGCTCGATATCTAAAACGTTGTTCTTCATTATCGGTTGGATTACGAACTACTTCTGGTAAGGTGGCATAATAGATGATTCGTCTTTGTTTTTGTCTGCTTGGTTCTGGTGGTCCTGGTAAAAACAACGGCGATGGTGGTGGTGGTGGTGGCGGTGGTGGTGGTGGTAACATTGGTCTCCCTCTAGCTACGTTGTAGGTTTCGTACGCGTATCTATCTCTATCGTCGTAATGGCGGTAATAAGGATCGTAGTATCGTGGTCGGTACAGATCATATTCTCTTGCTCTAGAACCAGGGGGGTACATTGGAGATGAGTACGAAGAAGCTGGGTAAGGTTGTGGATAAGGATAAAGATTAAGATCTCGATCAGGATGATCTCGTTCTCTTTCTCGGTCTATGTCCCTAGCTCGACCTTCACGCTCGCGAAAACCCAAAGCTGGTTGTGTATTCGGTGTTTCAGGACGACGTTGGGTTGTGACGAAATGAACGCGTGGGGCGCGAATACTGTCACTTCCTGAAGCTGAAGGAATGTTGTCTTGTTCTCTTCGTTCGACAGGGTAGGGTTGTTTAATCCAATGTTCTTTTGTTGCACCTCTTTCTTCTCTTTCTCGATCATCGCTCATTCGTCCTTCGTGCATGTCACGTTCTAGTAAAATTTTCTTTGTTCTTATTTCTGGTTCGCGTTTCTGACGAAAATTTTCTAATTTTGTGTTGTTTTCTGCTTCTCTTTTAAAACGAAGATTATTGTTTTTTATTAATTTGTCGTCTAGTTCTATTTTTTCAGTATTGTGACGTTTACGATGTTTATGTATTTTTGCTATAGTTTCTTCATTAAAAAATTGAAATTGTCCTGGTTGAGGAATATTTTGAAAATGATCTTTTTCCAATGATTCTGCCTCATGTTGAGAATCTTGAAAATGTAAATATCTTAAAAATGCTTCTTTTGGATCAATTTCATCTAACTCTTGTGAAACATTTGCGTTTGTAAATCTCAGGTACAAAATTGCGAAAAATACTAGAGTCTTCATGTTCTGCAATTAAATATAAAACCATTAGAGTAGAGACCAGTACATTAGCATACAAAATTACATGCACTAAATGTTTAACCGGAAACTCTGTATGAAAGAACCGGATAGATGAACAGTTGCTTTTCACATTCGCATGTATTGTTATTATCGAGTGTGACTGCAATCAACGGACTATATATTTAGTGATCCGGTGTGAACTACGACTCTCAAATATAGATTTCCAATAAATTCAGTCAATATGTCTAGGACTATAATTTTTTTTTAATTTCCTAGACCTTTGACTTACACAAGTTGTTATAATATTATAAATAATTCGTAAAACTATTAATATTATATTATTAATGTAGTATTATATTAATAGTTTTACAAATGCAATACATCTATTTTTGACACGGAGTCATTCTTTTCTTTTGCCTATTTTTTTTTGAAAAGAATAAAGGCTGAGTATCCGATACTTTGTAAAAATTTAGTACAACTTTTGGATATAACAACGGTATTTTATTTAATTAATAGTTGGCACTTTCAAAATAAAAGTACAATTTTTATTATACATTATAATTTTTTTTTTTGTTTTTACAATTATTTAAATGTAACAATAATCTAAACGTTATAAGATCTCATGAAAGAATATGTCATTATTTTAAATTTTTTTTAGTCCTTTTAGAAATAGTTTCTTTTTGTTAAATGCCTGTTGTAAACGTCTAGTTTAGTTTTAGTTCTTCTAGTGGTCCAAATTATATTTAAATATATGTTACTGTTGTGGTAATTAAACGTGGTATTATTCTGATCTATAAAAATTATTTTTAAGGCATACCTGATTTATTAATGTTATTCATAAAATCTGAGATCAAACTTCGACAAATATATATGTATTCATATGCTGTTCACATCTATAAAAAAGTTAAGTCAATTTTGCGATTAAATTTTTGGGGCGAAAAATTTTATCGAGTTTAAAACTTTAAAGCTTTAAATATATTCTGTTGTATAAATTTCTTTATGTAAAAACATAAAAACGACCAAAAATCTATAATAAAGTAAATGGTATTAACATACCTGATGATTGATTCCAGGTGAGATGAACTGTCGATGCGATTCGAATAGGTGTCCGAACAGAACTACTGGCTGTATGTCAATTACATCTACTGTCATCAACTCATTTTGTTTTCTGTCTCTCTTCTTTGAATATTGTCCATCATCCCTACCAGTAATGTGTACTTCCGTCTATTCGAATTACTAACTTTACAATTGTTCTCTCGTTTTCATATTGTTCATTGACTTTTAGGTTTATTTTTAAAACTTTTTTTCCAGTTATGTTTATATGTTTGTTTGCAATGAAAAAAAAATCTATTTCATGGAAGAACGACATTTTAAACAGTAATATTTTTTCGATAAAACATTTAACATCATTTACGCATTATTAGGTATTTTGTTGTATGGCGAAGATTAGAGTTAATCGAACGTTGGTAAGCAACGTGGCTCTTCAATTAGATACCATACAATGGATAGGATAGCTAGATATTCTATTATATGAAAGAACGATATTTTATATAGTACTAATTTAATCAATAAAAAAGTATTTCATATTGCATTTTTACAGTATTCGGTATTTTTTTGTGTGGCGAAGATTAGAGTTAATCGAACAATGTTGGTATGTAACGTGGCTCTTCAATTAGATACCATACAACGGATAGGATAGCTAGATATTCTATTATATGAAAGAACGATATTTTATATAGTACTAATTTAATCAATAATAAAGTATTTCATATTGCATTTTTACAGTATTCGGTATTTTTTTGTGTGGCGAAGATTAGACTTAATCGAACAATGTTGGTAAGCAACGTGGCTCTTCAATTATATACCATACAACGATTAGACATGTGCTGATCTTATAGAGGTTGTAGCTTTACAATTTGCATTACAATGCAAGTAAAACCTTCCACAAAATATATGTAGAATATATTGTATGTAATTAATTTATACAAAAATAATCAAACCAACAATTTAATTTTATTGCATAAGTAATAATTTTTAGATTTGAATCCAGAACAAATGCTTAAATATTTTAAACATAATATAATTATATTTTGCGAAATTTATTTAAAACACAGTGCAATAATAACGGATCCATATATATATATATATACATAAATAAACCACAATTTATTCATTGTTCATGTCTAGTAAGATTTATTGTTTAATGTAGCCATTCATATGTTTTACGTTTTATAGCAAAACAATAGTTTCTACTACGACGTAAGTACCTCGTACATATTTTTCCTTATTACTTATAAATATACATACATAAATCAGATAGATAATTGTTTATTTTTTCCATGATTTTTACTCTTTGTTTATTTATCTTTGAATGATTCAATTGTTAAATGAACTAGAGTTTACCTGCGGGCATCCACCTTCCAAAATGAATATTTAACGCTCGTGTGAATTAAGCCAATGGTACTGCAGCAACAATTTGACTCCATACCGTGACACACGCGGTTAAGCTACTGATTTATCTCGATACTGGTCAATTTAATTTCTAGTGTTTGTTGCTATAACAAATACCCATTAGTTGGACAGTCGTGTTTGGATGTTGTTTAAATTTTCCCATGTTCATACAATGAACACATATTTTAAAGAGAAATATATTTGTATAAACGTCGTTACAATAAAATCTTAAATATTAAATAAAATATTGCAATCACATTTCTATTCAGTCGTTTCATATTGCTTCAAAATTTTGAAAAATTTGTTTTTGGTACACATTGAGGATGTTAAAATATATATACTCTCAAAATTTGTGAGCATTTTTAAATCTCTCAATCTATACTCATCTTTTATAAAGTGCCTAAAACTGTGATCATGAAACAAAAACATTTTTTATAAAATTCTTTAAGGTATGGGTTATTAACATGAAGTAGACATTTTTTGGACCACTGGAGTAGCAATATTAGATATTATGTAAACAATTACTTTCATTGTAAAAGATTTGAAAAAAAATTTAAAATAACTACCGACCAGTGAAAAAAAAAGTTTGCTTGAAATACGATGCAATTTTTTTACGAATTTTTACAAAATTATTTTTGTTTTATAATCAGCACGTCGTACAGTATATACCTTATATTTTTTGTCCTAAGTTGTAGAACACCTTTATAACTAGTCCGATAAAGATATATTTTTTTATTATAGTTGTTGACTTTGTTTATCTAAAAAATATCTAATCTACGATAGTGAATTATATACGTTTTGTTATTTCAATTTCATTTTTACTTATTTTTATTGAATTTCATTAGTAGTAGCTTATACATATATATTTTTTTATAAAATTATAGTATTTTGTATTGTATGAAAAATTCATGTGGTTCAACTTAAATAAAACTCAGGATCGAATTGTACTAGGAGTGACATCTTTTAGCCAGATTAAAAAGCTATAAATGCCGCACTTTGCCACGAGATTGTGCTGAATGTATCGTGCTTCCAGTTTTTGACTTCATTGTAATTTATTATTTCTTATCTTAAAACATATGCATTTTTTATTTATTTAATTATTTAACAGAATTATTGAATGCTTTTAGAAAATAATAATCACATACACTTTTTATTTACTAAAACTATCAATAAATACTACAAAAGTAATTTAAAGCCACTACATTTAAATAAAGAAGTCTAATATATAATATTACAATTCTTTTTTCATTCAATTCGAATATATTTTTTATCATCATTGGAAAGAAATTTGGTGTTCTTACAATATAAACGTAAGTCCATGGGTTGCTACAAAACCTAATTTTGCTTTCCCTTTCTGTTGTTTTTCGTACAAAAACTACATGTTCGGATGAAGGTGCTACTGATGACATTTTGATGCCATCTTTCACCATCCCTACTGTTTGTTTTTTGATCATGTCTCACTTTACCGAAAGATACTGTCAAGTTTGAGAATTGATATTGTATCAATGCACTATTTAAGAAGGGTATTGGAGATTTTTTTCGTAGTTACTCACAGCAATGTATGTTAATTATCAAGACGTTTACTGACTTTAAGGAAATTTATTGAATTGTAATGAATTTATTGTATATTGTATGCGACGCAAGCGGCGAAATCAAAGAATTTTTAAATTTGTTACTTTATAACTTATGTTGTGTGAAATCAAAAGTAATATTACTCATTTTTATAACCAAAATGACACTTAGTTTGCTGTCATCAATTCTTAATACATGTGTATTTTTTTAAGAATTTCTTTTTTTAATAATATAGTAAACATTTTAGTTGGATATTTAGTTGACACGTTTAAAAATTTGTCATTGTTGCTTGTGACAAGTACGTTTTATTTGTCATGTCTAAATATATCCTTTAAATTTACTTAATACAAGCAAAAACCATGCTACCATGTGCATCTCATGCTTGTTAAATTGGTTGCATATCATATAGGCGTTGTTTCTAGTCAAAACAGTGCAATGGAAGTACACTAGCAGATTAAATTTTAATGCCCATATTTTACCTGAAACATATGCATATGATTTTATCAATGTGACAAGAAATATGCAGGAGTATGTGGAAGACTTACATATAATTTATTAAAAAATGAAGATTTTAATATAAATAAAATATTTAGTATAGTATTGTAGTAATTATAATACATGCTAGAAAATTTTATAAAAATAAGTAATAATAATAATAATTAGGAAACATGTTTCAATAATAAATTTACTAAAAATAAGACAACAAAAAATTATAAATTTTATTGTGTATCAACTTAATATTCTAATTTGCATTAAATATATTAATTGATCTGCAGTATAAATGCAGTAAGCATATGCTTTTCATTTTTATGTATCTAAATATGACTCACGCTTCACTACCCTAGTAGACCACCACAGACCCCATTTCCCCTTATCTTGTGTTACACTGGCACAGTCTTTGCTAGGATAAGAGGAAGCAAAAGTTCCCTACTGTACAACTTCTTTAAAAAGATACGTATATAGTATATATATATATATATATATATATATATATATATATATATATATATTTATTGTTTTTGTATTGAAAAATTGGTAAACTTGTCGATGTACTACTTCACCTCCGATTTTGATGAAATTTGGCAAAGAGTTCCTTCTAAGTATGACAAATAAATAAAAAATAATAAATAATGGTGGAAAAATTTGATTGATCTCGAAATTGCTGTTTATTTTTTTTAAAACTATTTAATACAAAAGGTGTGTACAGCACACACGCACCTAACCTAACCTAATCTAAGTTAACCTAATCAAACTCAACCTAACCTATCCTAATCTGACTAAACTCCACCTAACCTAACCTAATCTAATCCAACCTAACCTAATCTGATTATGTTACAATAGGTTAGGTTGAGTTAAGTTAAGTTGAGGTAAGTTAGATTATGTAGGGTTAAGATCGATTAGGTTGGGTTAGGTTAGATTAGGTTAGGTTAAGTTAGATTAGGTTGGGTTAAGGTTAGGTTACATTAAGTTAGGTTAAGTTTGATTTGGTTGGATTAGGTTAGATTAGATTACATTAGGTTGGTTAAGGTTAGGTTCAGTTAGGTTAGATTAGATTAAGTTAGGTTTCATTCGATTGGGTTGGGTTAGGTTAGATTGAGTTAGGTTAGGTTAGGTTAGATTAGCTTAGATTAGGTTAGGTTAGGTTGGGTTTGGTTAGGTTAGATTAAGATACGTTAAGTTCGTTTAGGTTGAGTTAGGTTAGATTAGATTAAGTTAAATTAGATTAGGTGCATGTGTGTGAACACACCTTTTGTATTAAATAGATTTAAAACAAATATTTCATCAAAATCTTAGGTAAAGTAGTACATCGACAAATTGACCAAAAAATTCATGAAATGCATGATTTTGAATAGATTTCGTGGTTATTTTCAATCATGTAGTTGTTTACGTTTTACCATGCCGGTTTACAGAAGTAATCGCCGAACGCTAACAATATCCTGCAATTCGATACGTCAAATGTACGCCACGCGCGTATATGCCGCGGTGTCTGATCTCCTCAACTGAGACACGAGTGGCCTTGCTTAGCTATGTCACTCCTGCCGACCTCGTGAGAACCTCCACGTATCTGCAGGCAGAGAAAACGATAACCGTACCACCCCATCATCTATGCGTGATATACAAAACTCTTCTTCAAATTAGACCTTCTGTCCGCTTAGTGACAAAATTATACCTTTCGAAACGAAATTCAGAACACTTTTTTCTTATGGCGTGGAAGTTTGAAAATCATTGGCGGATTTGAAAGGCCAGTTTTGGAATTTAGAGAATAATTATAAATAAATTTGGAGCGCAAAACAAAAATACTTGTAAGATTTGTCAAGAACAAAAATATTGTAGTTGGAATCACAAATGCCTGACTTATAATTAATCTGCTATACCATGCTATTGCAAATGAAGTTCTGAAACAATTTGTTGCTCTAAAATATATTTGTTAGTAACTAAAATATAAACGTAGCTTTTATATATAAAGGAAATTAAAACTCCTTAAAGGAGTTGGATCCAAAGAAAGTTTTAAATCGATTCGCATCTATCAAAAAAAATAATCTTTTATATATGTCTTAAGCACTAGGTACAACCCTAGGAGAATTTTGGTCGTACCGGAAATTGAGGAGTGAATTTTACTTATTCCATGCCAATTTTACTTGCATTTTCTTGGAAAATGTTGTCAGCCTGAAAGTGCATCTTATTAGTCATCATCAGCAGTTCAAAAAGAAAAACAAAATTTATATAGGAGTTTAAAATGGCAATAGTTTTGAATTGAGGGGTGAACTATACCTATTCCACTACATTTTACTTGCATTTAGTTTGAGAAGTTTGTCATCCTAAAGTCTCTGTAATGAACCTACAGCCCTTAGTGAATTCTGAATCACTCAGATACATTTTTGTTTGGTTAATCGTTTGCGTTGGAAATCTAACCCTAGGTGTGACACTCTTAATTCGAGTAGGAACCCGCTAACCAAGTGAACCACCGCTGTCCGTTAAAAGAAAACGAAATTTATGTGAGAGTATAGATTCCTTAACATGTCAACCATGCGAAAGGTCTAAACAACTATGAACTCGCTGACCCAAGAAAGGATTTGAATGTGAAAAGGTCACATATCAAGGTTGCAAGGTGTACAAGATTAAGATTGTATCTTTCTATCATTAACAAAAAGCAGTCCATTAAACCTGCAATGGTTTACTGTTTGACAACGGTATAGGGAATCATAATTGACAGAATTTTGGAATAAGTGTATACCTAGTTCTCAAATGCAGGAATCTAAACGGAAAAACTAAAACTTTATCGAATTTTGCATATTTACGGTACTTTTATCAATGTATCTTCATGCACACACATTCTTAAAAAGAAAAAAATATAAATCAACTGTATCTTGAGTGTTTTGTCCAACATCTTCGAGTTTTCTGTAAATTTGAATGTTAAATCTTGAAAGTAAAGCTGTATCTTCAACAAATTTACAATATGCTGCTATTTCTTCTTGTAGTATTCTTTTCTACTACAGTCAAAATTAGTTAATTTTTGAAATGACATATTTTTTTTTTCAAAACTTAACTTATATAATAACCTGTTGACAATTTATGCTGAAATACGCAGCCACATTAAAATAAAAGTTGCGTTTTAAGAGTGCACGGACAATAAACACAATCTAAATGAATGTATAACGAAGATATTTGAAAGCAATCGTAGTATCTTAATATATGGATCTTGTGAGCAACAACGTATTCTCATTAGTTGTAGTGATGCGACACCGTACTTCCTGTACACAAGAGACAACGACCCACCTGCAGTGTGGTAGTTGGTGACGCACCGTTACGCCTGTTCTTCAACTTCTGATTTAATTAAAAATGCAACATCTACTCAGCACTTAGCGATTCTTAACAGATTAATCCAACTTTTTGTACAAGACATTAAATTGAACATAGTAAACGAAGGGTTTGAAGAAAACGATGCATAAAACGGATTTCAGACCAGTTTTTCCGATTCCGGATTTTGTTCCAGGAAAAAATAACCTTTTAGTTCATTTTATTTATACGTTTTTTTATTTGTTTTTAAAGCTATTTAATATAAAAGGTGTGTACACCACACGCACCTAACTTAACCTAACCCAAGCTAACCTAAGCTAATGTAACCAAACTCCTTTCAACCTAACCTAATTATTATGTTAGAATAGGTTAGGTTAGATTGAGTTAGGTTACGTTAGGTTAGATTAACTTAAGTTAGGTTCAATTAGGTTGGGTTAAGTTAGATTAGATTAGGTTAAATTATATTAAGTTGGGTTATGATAGATTGAGATGGTTAAATTAGATTAGGTTAGATTAAGTTAGGTTAAGTTTGATTAGGTTGGGTTAGGTAAGATTAGGTTAGGTTAGGTTATCCTTATCTAACCCGAGCTAACCTAAGCTAATTTAACTAAAACCTAATCTAATTATGTTAGAATAGGTTAGGTTTTGTTAGGTTAGGTTGAGTTAGGTTAGGTTGGGTTAGGATAGGATAGGTTAGGTTAGATTAGATTAGGCTAGATTAAGTTAGGTTAGATTCGATTAGGCAGGGTTAAGTGAGATTAGATTTAGTTAAATTAGATTAGGTTGGGTTAGGTTAGATTGAGATGGTTAAGTTAGATTTAAATTCATGGTCCTTACCGGGATTTATGAAGTTTCAATGAATTTTTCATAAATATATTCTTCATTATAAAAAATGTTGAATCGTCGTACCGTTGTAAATGTTTTAACTTTACGGTGTAAAAACAGTTTCATAGTTTTTGATTTTGGCTGTTTTAACATCGTGTATAAATTATTGACTTGAGACAATTATTGCAGTATTGCAACTGTGTTGGTATTTTTAATTAAAAAACGTAAAAAGAACAATACAACTAAGACAGAGAAAAGCATAAAAGGACAAGAGACGAGAAGTTAACCATACAAATTTAAGTGTACATTATTTATATCCGCGGAAAAATTCCACTTGAAATTTAATTTGTAACAAACACGCATAAAGTATTTGTAATTTTATTTGCTGGTTTTAGGATAGGCGGCTAGAGCAGGGAAGCATTCGTGGACTTGAGTCGACAATGTGCGTCGACGTAGGGGACTGCGAACGAATTTAAATTGCGTCGTGGAACCTTGGCGTTGGATATTTTGTGTCTTTGTATTAGCTGACAATTACTCGTGTAATATACAGACGAATGCACCGCAGTTTTATCGCTTCCAGTGTATTACAAGTTTATTGGGATTTGGAGAAATATGGGCGTTGAAAGAGAAAACGGCAGGACGCCTCTGACTTGGAACTGAGACCGGAGACCGAGAGAATCAAAAGCAGAGGTGTTGTGTATTTTATAATTTCCTTTGGGAACAAAGCTCTCTGACTTGGAAACGAAGGGACTAATAGAGCTGAAGCTTAGTTTCAGACGGAATAGAACTTTGTGTACCTTTGAACAGGTATAGATACATATGAATATGAGTAACGCATCGGATGCACGTACGACACGAGGTGCAAACGCCGTCTCTCGGGTAAACAGAGTATATTTATGTTTCTGATTGCTATGTAGGCAGAGATACTGTATATAACTCAACATAAATTTATGGTCTCGCGAAACGTATGTCAAGCTATACATAATAATATGAAGGTCGTATTGCTATAAATTTTCTAAATTTTGTAGTATGTTACTTTTCAAACACATTGAATATTATAATATTAGTCCAGACCGTTGGCAGTTTGTTCGTAACAATAAACCTAAAATTAGATTTATAACTTAACCTCACTTTATACAAATACAAAATTTATCTCAAATATCAATTGAAATAATAAAAAACTTATTTACATAATTGTATATTTAAGACAAATGTAAAAATTATGTTTATACATTCGAAATAATCCAAAAATACCCATTTTTGGGTCCAAAATTATTTTGATAGACATCGACGCGCTGATTTCAAATTTTAAAGCGGAATTTAATTATCTCTTTTCGTTCTTGAGATTTTTGCTTTTAAACTTGCACCTCAAAAATGTGTGTTTTTTGGGTATATCTTAAAAACGGGTAGAGATACAATCTAAACGATTCTACCAGGCGATTCTACGGGCAAAGTTACATAAAGAAATGTTTTCTCCCCATATACGTTCCTTAGAACGATTTGGTGAAAAATGAGAAAAACGAAAAAACAGGAATTTCAGTTTTTCGCTTGGGAATTTTTTGTCTCCAAAACTTTTCATTTTCTAGACTTAAGTAAATATGGATGCGCTGATTTCAAATTTTCAAACCGAATTCAATTATCTCTTACCGTTCTCGAGATATTCGCGTTCAAAGTTTGACTGAAAAAAAGAGGTTTTTCAGGAATAGTCCTGAAATGGGTGGAGATACGACCTCGGCGACCTCACCAATCTATTCTACAGGCAAAATTACATAAGTGTACTAATTTTCAGATTTTTAATCCAACGGATACAATTTTTAGAGAGAAAAAACTGAAAATGGCCAAAATCGAAAAAAATCGCAAGGGGTTCATCAGGCATTTTTTTCGATTTTCACCGATTTTCGTTTTTTCACTCTAAAAATTGTATCCGTTGGAATAAAAATCTGAAAATTGGTACACTTATGTAATTTTGTCCGTAGAATCGATTGGTGCGGTCGTCGAAGTCGTTTCTCGACCCATTACAGAATTATTCCTGAAAAACCCGTTTTTTCAGGTCAAACTTTGAACGTAAATATCTCGAGAACGGAATGAGATAATTGAATTCGGTTTGAAAATTTGGAATCAGCGTATCCTTATTTACTTAAGTCCAGAAAATGAAAAGTTTGGAGACAAAAAATTTTCAAGCGAAAACCTGAAATTCCGGTTTTTTCTTTTTTCCCATTTTTCACAGAATCGTTCCAAAGAATGTATATGCGGAGAAAACATTTCTTTATGTATCTTTGTCTGTAGAATCGACTGGTAAAATCGTTGAGATTGTATCTCTACCCATTTTGGAGATATACCCAACAAACACACTTTTTTGAGGTGCAACTTTGAGCGCAAATATCTCAAGAACAAAAAGAGATAATTAAAATCGGTTTGAAAATTTGGAATCAGCGCAATTGGATCTATCAGTATGGACTATTTTCAAAAATGAAAATTTTGGACCCAAAAATGGGTAATTTTTTATTATTTCGGGTGTAAAAACACAATTTTACACTAAAAACCTAAAATTTGTTACTGTGATTGGCACTTTTCAAAAAGTATGAACCAATAATTCATTAGAGTTTTGTTTTCGCATTATTCGCTTCTATTTCAGTACCAGTCCAGCTTTCAGTCAATACAACATTTTTAACCCTTGAATAAGAAATGCTTTGGAGTTTCCATCAAAGTGAATAGCTAGGAATAAACATTGAACATTGAACCCTTGTGAGATTTGAACTCAGCACTTTTTACGAGAGCTTCGTTACCACTCTACCTGACAAGCAATGCTGCAAGCATAATTAGTCAGAGATGAATGAGTTGTTGGAATTCTGTGCACCCCAACCCCATGGCGAAAGATGCACGTGGTACGAAACGCTGTCGCGCTGTCGGCAATGTGCTCAGTCTACGTATCCCTTAATCCTCTGTCCGTCTCACTCCAATGCTCCGTATCTCTATCACATTCTCTTTCTTTCACATAATAAATAATTTAAATTTAATCACGCTCCTTTGTAACTAAATTCAATTACCGTTCTATTAATGTGCAAATCTCGATTGCGTGCAATATTTATTCCTTATTCGCTTGTTGTCACAGGCTGTATTACTATTTTTTTTATCAAATCAACAATTACGTAAAAAAATTTTCAAAGGACGTGCTTTTACCTGCGGGAATGAATAATACAGGTCCCAGGACAATTCCTTAATCCTATTTAAGTTGACTTGACTTTTAAATAACAGAAACGTTTTTTAAAAAATTTACAAGGTACATGAAACATGGTTGATTAATTTCTTCAATATTTTTTTTTATGAAAAATATATACAATTTCATTCATTCATTCATAGGCCTAGGGCAAAAGTTTATTTTTATTTTTTTTACAAATTTATTTTCAATAGATTTCCACCGCTCTTAAGTGTCGATCTGGGTTTCCGTCTTCTTCTTCTTCTCCAAATGGACTTTCTACGTAATACCAGCTTGGGTATTCTTTCGTCTGACAAACGTTGTATGTGTCCTAATCATTTCATTCGCTCTTCCTTGAAAAATATTGTAATTTTAGGTTTTTTGTATTGTTCTTTAGCCCTCTTCGGTATTTAATCCTCAAAGAATTTTGCTAAATATTTTGCCATCTTTCCAACTGTTTCTCTTCTTTTTTATTGAGCTCTTATGTCTCACAAGCATAGGTAGTTGTCGGTCTTATTATCGTTTGATATATACGTAGTTTTGTATGTGTAAGAAACAACAATGAAGATAATTTAAATAATTCTATGCACAATCTAGATATTATACACAATAAATAAATTTTATATAATGCCTATTTCCTAAGTAGGTATTGGTATATTTAAATTCTTAAGTTAAAGTAAAATTAAAATAAAATCCACACCCCTAACTCTACAGTAAAATATCACCATAAAAATATTAAAATTCTGCTAAGGCCTTTGAAATGTGCTTATTTATTAAAATCTCATTATATCATTTTTAGAATGATCCCTTTATTCCTCCCTTAATTACCCTCGGCAACGGAGATAAAAAAACTAAATTTAAAAAGTTACTACGAAGTGGCGAAAGACGTGACAAGGGTGTGATTTTCATCCCTTGTTATACTACCGAAAGTAACTGTTATTATTTTAGTTATTATATCTACAATTGATGTTTCATTTCAATATGTATCAAATATAATTAATAATAATTACTGTCATATGTCATATGCAGTTGAATTTGAATGATACAATTGAATGCAAGATATACAACCATACCATAGTGGTAACCATTAGCTCATGAGGTTATATAAACTTTGACATTTAGCAGTGCAGTTGTTACAGGTATTGCCAATATTCATGGAGGTTGGAAAATGTAAAGTGAAGCTGGATTTGGGAAGTTGTCACTTTCCAACCCCAGCTAAACTAACGCTGTACCCAATCTCTTGGAAAATGAGGTTAACAAAAACTAACTTCCCAACCTTTAAAAATCAGAAATCCCAATATAACAAATATTGTTGTGATTGTGAATAAAAGTCATTTTCCTCACTATTTCGCGAGAAAAATGTAGAGCTTTCTATTCATGTCGCGAAAAAAAATATTATTCAGTCCGTACATTTATCTAATAAAGCCTCCGGGTTAAACCGAAGAGATGGCAACCATGTATATTTTTAGTGGATTCCGAACCACTCGGATACAGTGTTTTTATTTGGATAAAGATTGGCGATGTTGGGATTTGATCCCCAGATCTTACATTCTGCTCAATTTGAGTTGGAGCGTGCTAATCAAGTGACCCATCGGTGTTTCGATGATTTATCGTTACGAAAACACAGCGATATTTTTATTTGGATAAAGATTGGTGACGTTGTGATTTGTTCCCTAGATCTTACATTCCGTTCAATTTCAGTTGGAACGCGCTACCCAAGTGACCCACCGGTGTTTCGATGATTTATCGTTACGAAGACACAGCGATATTTTTATTTGGATAAAGATTGGCGACGTTGGGATTTGATCCCCAGATCTTCCATTCAGCTCAATTTGAGTTGGAGCGCTCTAACCAAGTGACCCACCGATGTTTCGATGATTTATTATTACGAAATTATAGTTTAGGGCAAGTAGTATAATTATAAATAAAAATTGGCAACATTTTAATTGGATAATAGTTGAAATATGAGGAACAATACAGCAATGTGAATAGGTATGTTTACATAACAAACGTACATATACTACACACTTGTGTATATACAAGTACATGGAAAAATATATGTTGGCATTCCGACACGCGAACTATCGAGATTCCAGTGGACCAGCGGTGATGTGCAGTTGCTGCGTCTCTGCTGGCGAGTGGGCATTAGCTAAGTTGTTAAGCTAAGAGCGGCAACACCAAATCGATCCGATAAACAGTATACTGTACGGCTGTACCGGCGATGCACCGGGCGTAAGGCACAGCGTTCTTGCTCTTCTCGTTCTCAATTCACTCGCACTCGCAACGTGTTGTAATTGAGAGTAGTGGTGCGAGTACGACCTACGGGGAGTAGGGGACTGCGACTGATTCTTGACCAAATAGCTGGTCGGTTGCGCTCCTTACAAGGGATTATCATTAAACGAAGTCACGATTTGGCTTGGATGTTACTATAAAATGCGACATTACGATTTTATAACGCGGGGTACAGTGGTTAACCAATCGCAAAACCATTATACTCAACATCAAAATTCCTGGATGTCAGGCTGTCAGGCACAGATTTTTATTCCAAATTTCGGCCACTACTATAGTTTCGACATATGCCATCGTCAGGAGTTGAAATTTTTAAAAAACGTTTGTTAGTTAGGTGTACATAAAACATTAAAATAATAACAAAATACATAACATCACACATGTAGGACATCAAAACAAACAGTACAAAAACCTATCATCCATTGTCATTTTACACTCATCATTTTTCTCATATATATATATATATATATATATATATATATATATATATATATATATATATATATATATATATATATATATATATATATTGTAATGTTCTAATTTCCAGTAATTCTATATATTTCAGGTTATCACTTCTAAGTCTTGTATACTAACATAACTGTGGAAATCATTTCAACCCACTATAAAGTCAGTTCAACCCGCTAGAATAAGAGCGAGATAAATGTAACAGGGTTAACCTTGAAATGCAATCGGGTCGAATTTCAAATGGGTTCAAACTACCGGGATAAAGTCTATATAGTTTATGCATTCGAAAAACTAATTTCTATATAACTGGCTAACAAAATGTCTTCATCTGTATTAGTCAGTTATTGTTTTATTTACATTATTAAAGACTTTTCATCATAAAAATACCTTATATACTCAAGATAAGGGCTTCGAAATTAATCATATTTACGATAAATAAATATCGTTGTGTTCCAGTGGTTCCAGCTCGAAAATCACTATAAGCTATAGGTTCCTTGTAGAGGCTGCCTACACCGTGAAAATCCAAGTAATACTTGTCACGAAACAAGTACCTAATACGGTATTTGAGGTCCTGTTCTATCTAGAAATGTTGAGCCACCGATGATAATGACGAACTAATAAAAAAATTGTCACCTCATTTATAGATAGATTATTACACTACCTCCAATTTTGTTTATTTGCAGATACCGTACACGATATAGAAAACGTAATTGCGAGCGTAAAATAATGATGACAACATTTTGTGGAATTATATTTGGGAGTATTTATACAATGCATTGTAAAACCTCTGTATTATTTTGAAAGATTAATATGGCTATGGCTCCGCTGTAGCTCTATCACGCTCGTGTTCCATTTAGCAATATGGGACCATGTGGTTATGGACCCATGACCCATGTGCCACTCAGGTACATACAGTGATCGGTTTTTATTTTCTTCACGTTTTATTCTTCAGTCCTCTAACATATAATTATCAGTTTTAAAAATGCCTGTAAAAGCAACATAATTCAATGCCTTACGACAACTCCTCTAATGGTCGAGTTCTGTTTTAGAGCAATTAAATTTTGACAAAATGATTAATGGGCCAAAAGCTAAACCGCAATCGTACAGATAATAATGTCCTGTTTGCCGCCGGGTTAATGATACAGCCTGGTAAACGGCAACCTTTTTATATGTTTTACAAAATTATTGTTATTATGTTGAAATCATGGTAGTACCTTTTTGGATATTTCATACAATTTTACGATGTGATTATTGTGTTTTTGTGGGCTTTTTTATGGACAGAACTATTTTTCAGGAAATTAAACATGACGCATTTTATTAGAAACTGTATTAATTTGTAATTTGTCACTAATTGATCTAAAATTATTACTTGCTAATTTCTTAAAAACAGAAGTAGTATATATATATATATATATATATATATATATATATATATATTTAAATTTATTGTACTAAAACATATCTAATAATGTAGTGCTAGTAATATGAGTTTATGAAGAAAAATTAACTTAAGTAATTAATCCAACAATGTTTTTTCCTGTTATTATTTTAAAAAAAGAATGTGACAAATTTGATCGAATTTATAACACTAAATTTTCTATATAAAAATAATTCTTGTGGTACATGTTCCATTCCAGCTAGAATACCTGAAAGGTAAAGTGTGGTAAATGCACTTTTCGGTATATATACAGGGTGGAATAGAAATAAGCATATTAAAATTAACCAGTAATAGAACTCTCGACAACAATAATATTTATTAGTAACTTTTGATTGAAATATTTTTGTTTTATAAACTAACCAATCGTTCAGGTATTTTCACAATAATTTGATCCAGTAACAAAAACAATGATAAATAATTAACAATCGATAAGTAACTTTTATTATAATTATAATCCGTAAAAATGTCTACCTTTACGAATAACGAGTACACGTTTATTGTTCAGAAACGTAAGTCAATTTTGAAAAGTGACACTTTTGAGCTTTACAAAAAAAAGTTACTGATAAAAATTGTTGCACTCGATAAATTCTATCACTAGTCTAATTTAATATACTTATTTCTGTTACTCCTGTATATTACTGATATATAGATATATACCATGAAGCAGTAGATAAAATGTGTGAAATATTTATTTATTTTAATATTTACTACAATTTTGTAAACAAATAGTTGAAAATAAATACTGTTTGGATGGAGAATGTCTGGAATGTGCATGTTATGGAATTTTAGTATTCGATTGACATCACAGCCGTGGGCTAGCGTGAAATAGTCACTGCAGCCAGTTATTACGTCCCAGCTCTAGTTAATGCTTTATCCGCCCTAAATTATATCGTCGCGTTCTTTGTGCTAGCCAAGAGGGCATTCGTACAGGCTTAACACCCTAGCGCCGCTGTCCCATATAATGGCCCCAGATTGGGCGGGTACGGGTAGCTTCGTCCCATATTTACATCTGCCGTTGGGTCTACTGTATAGCTATTCGCTACGGAATGCTATACCAAACAAAATTTTATATCAGTTTTTTGGTATTTTCATTTTAAATATCGGGAGTACTAGTATTGTAAAAATTAAAATTAATTTTAACAATATTAGTATTACCGATTTTTAAAATGAAATTACTAATTACTACGTCTTGGTTTTTATTCTTTCACTACTATAAGGAATATATCCTTAAATAACCAGTAACATAGATACTTCAAACTTTTGTTCAATCCTGAAATAATGAAATGTTGTTAGGAATAGTAAAACAATATAGGGTACCAAATAGAGACAAAATAATGTTTCACTAGAAAATAATAAGGGATGTCAATAATTTAAATATTAATATTGAAATCCCTTTGCGTCTTCCAATGTAAAAGCACCCCCTTGATTTACATTTCTTCTTTCTTCTAAGACCTGCAACGGTGCGTTTATTATCACAAATGAGAATGGTAAACACAGTAATGTTCAATCAAATATTGTAACTACTAATACCAGGGCGCTGTAGGGAATTTGCTGCCTCTTAAATTATTCAGGCAATATATTAATGATCTCAATCACCTCTTCGACAGTAATTCTGATGTATTTGCGACATTTTCTGTGGTTATATCTCGCTTATTCTTCTTCCTAAACGGAAGGACACTAAATAGATACAATATTCTAAATTAAGAAAAAGTCGAAAGATTTCAATAAAGTTCAATTCCAAATTGTAAACTCTAACTATTGGACTAACAGTGTTGACATTTATTTATTAATCAATTTAAAAATGCGTCATAAACTCAATATACTTTATATCTCTTCTTACATCGCATACATAAAAAAGTTATTAGGTGTGTATTGCAATAAAGATACATTTTTTAAATATTCCCTATCAAACATAAATAATAATTTAGTTATAGATTAAAAACAAACCCTTATGAATCCATACTGAGAGGTTTTATTTATTTGGGACAACTCGACATTTGCCTCAAGCGTATTTGTCAAAAGAATAATTAAATCCATATTTAAAAAACATGAAAGTCTTTTTTACATTCGGAGGGATGATTGTTTGTCTTTAATAATTTAAAGTTACTCGCATTTACCAGAGAGAGAGAGGCAAGAAAAATGCATAGACCATTTCATAAACTGAATGTAAGATGTAAGACAAAAATAATAAAACTTCTTTGATCATCTACTTTGAAATAGTTTTATTTTAGACATTAAAAAATATAGATGTGGATTATTGTTGAGGTTAAACAATAATAAAACTCATTTATAATATTTGTAAATTGGGCAACTGTAGTACTTCTAAAGTGGTTTTGAATTTTATTTTTTAAACGACGTTGTATTTAAAAAAAATCACCACTTAGTGTTAATAATGACGTGAAATTGACAACTTATGTTTCATTTTGAAAAGGACGCTCTGATACATTGCTATTAAACTTATAACCATGTTTCACGTTAAAAAAAATAACTATTTATTTATTGATATTTGAATTGATTGATGTAAGTATATGTAGTTGATATGATAGTGCTTTTAGCAAGAAAATAAGGCTTTATATGGAAAGTTAAAGGAAAAGAAAGTACATGAATCACTTTTAGCTTTCTGTTTAACATTTTCCGCATTTCAATATAATGCACATTTACCCTGCGCAGAAAGCAATAACGCCTCTGTCTTCACCAGCCTCTATCTCTGCACCAACTTTTAATTAAAACAAACTGCTGACTCGATGCATGTAGATCAAAGAGTTCCCGCTTTACAGAGACTCTTGACTAATCTTTAAAAAACGAAAAACAGAAAACATTGCACGCACTTTTCAATATAATGAAAGATGAAAGTACATCTATGTCCTATTTATGTCCAATAGCCAAATAGGTAGTCGGGATTTCGAAAACCGGTATTAAACTTAAAAATACCGGTTTTCAGTAACTTTTTTTGAAAATTTGATTAAATTACTTGTTTTTAAAGTAGTACAGCTGAAGATTCCAAATTTGAAGATATAATACCATTATTATTATTATTATAATCTTCCTCTGTAGAAGTTAACTATGCTGATTAAAAAAAAAATCATATTAAAAAAACAATGAAAATTGTTTACAATTTACAAACTTTCTAAGATAAAAAATTAAGGATTAGACCAATAAATTAAGAAGTAAATCTTGTTTGTTGAAGAACAATGCATTAAGGAGATGCATTTAAAATTAATCTAGGATTATTTACTCAACAATAGCTCCAATAAATCTGCAGAAAAATTAGTTCCAAATGTAAAGAAAATATTGGTTTATTTTTTTTTCTGTTACTCAAAAAACAAATATTAGATCTATCAAATTATATATTCATATTATGTATTTTAAACATAAAATAATAATTTTTGGTTTTGTTTGACTTTTTAACTTTTACTTTTACTTATATTTATTATTATTTGTAGGTGTACCATGTATCCTACCATCCTCCTAATTTTAACAATACCAATATTCCCGATTTTTTAAATGAAAATACCGGGTATTAAATTTTTGTCCGGTATTTTCATTTTAAAAATCGAGAATACTAGTATTGTTAAAATTAAAATTAAAATTAATTATATACGCATACTAATATCTTCTCTCGAATAATTTTTGGAATTTCGATCTATGAAAATCGAATATCAGTGAGTAAAGTTCACATGTGCATAATCTGAATATACTTGATGTTTATCGGGTATTTTACTGTCATATATGACGTTTATATGACAGTTTCAAATAAATAATATGTATATATAAAAATACTTTATATATATTTCGTGCACTCGAAAAATATTCAGGTATTTCCCATGCACTTGTGATATAACTATTGAGTATATGTATGTGTTCATTTTTCAATAATATATTTAGTATTTTAAACTTAGTTAAAAACTTCAAATACTTCAGATCAAACGTACACTTTCAAGATCCAATTTTGACGTCAAAGTCTCCAGCTATTAAGATTTTGCTCTTTGAGTATCTAGCCAAACCTAAAAATAGTAAACGTATAACTTGTTTAAGTAGTCATCTCCAGATCCGGATTTAAAGGTTAACATCAGGGTTACAAAAGTCTTTTACAGCTAGATTCACAAAATTGGATTAACTCTAAAACAGATATGTCAAATTCAAGCTAAATTCGACATATTTAAACTAGTTTTTAAGTAATCCTGTTTTGTGAATTTGGCTGTTAATGTTTACCGATTTCTAAACAAATGAAGATATGCCTTATCGGGTTTCGAATTTGGGACATGCGAAGCCACAGTTTATACCAATTCAGTGGTGATGAAACAAAACGGTAAAAATTCGAAAAAAAATTTAAGCTAAATTGGACATATTTAATCCAATTTTTAACTGATCTTGTTTTGTGAATCTAGCTGTTATCTTTAACGATTTCTAAACAATTGAAGATATGTCTTATCGGGTTTCGAACTTGGGACATGTGAAGTCACAGGTATACCAACTCAGTGGTGTTGGAAGAAAGTGGTAAAAATTCGAAACAAAACGAAATAAATAAAGGAATCAGTGAACGAAATATATTATTGGTAAAATATCAGAATAAAATGTCACTGACATATTACATTACAGTAGAGTGCACAAATGTTGCATATTTGCCTGGCATAGTTTAATTTGCAAGGCAGTAGCTCCTTTTGCCGACAAAGGAGCACTGTAAGAAACGCTACTTGGCAATTAATTAAGCCTGTGCCCTCCGGCTCCAGTTCGATACGTTCGCGGAGTTCCATCACTGTTGCTTCTGCTCTTGCTGCAGCATCTCTTATAATTTCCTATTTTCCTTCTTTTTATATCTAATCTTTTTTTATCCTATTCTTTATCCATTGACGCATTATCATATTAATATTATTATTACCGAAAAGAGGGTTGGTAATTACTATGACCTTAGGTAATTCCCGATAAGTCTTAAGTTGGATTTTATGATTATAATATTAACACTAAAAAGTGTATACTTACACTAACTATTTACACTAAGTTAAGAAATTGGGAAATCCAAAAACTTTTACAGCAACTATACAGTTTGGTAGAAAAAATATCTGTAGGTACATTGCATAAACCTGTGTTTCTCAAATTATGTACCGTGGCACCTTAGGGTACCTTTCATTATTTGTAGGGATGTCGAAGGTATTTGAGCATCGTATATATTTTGACAACTCTTGAATCTGCGTATTTGAACCTTTTTCTTCCACCTGATGTCAAGTGACTGCCCGAAGAATGAATATAGAGAAAATATACTCTGTATAATTGTGAAATTGTCTCGTATTTTATACTTATGTTCGGATTAGTAATACCTACAAAACTGTAATGCTTGTATAGTTAATCTCATCGATGAGCTGGAGTACTAGAAAATACAGTTCATTTCAGACGTCATATATTTATATAATTCATCTATTTTATTATCTATAAACTTTGAGATACACTTTTAATTAATTGAGGCTATAAAACCAATAATTATAGGACATAAAAATATAAAATCATATTTGTAAAAACTAATAGGTATTTAAATGTGTGTCGTTTAATATGAATTAATAAAAAGTTTCTCTTAATATTAACATTCTTAAGATAGTGTCACTTATTAAGGAAGTATACAAAGTAATTTCATCTTTCAAACTTACTAGATATTAGCTAATTTGAAAAATTGAATTGTTCTCTTATTTTCACAAAATTACTTAAGCATCTGAAAATTATTTATATTAAAAGTAAAATTTCTTTGCAAAGTAATTATGGTACAAGCACATCGCAATATTCAATACATTCTTGAGTAAATTGACAAAGTATTTTATAGTATGCATACTGTGAAAAGACAGGCTATACAAGATAAATTTTCATATTTAAAAAAGAAGTAAAAAAGTTATGTGGCAAGGTAATATCTCAAAACAATGATATTAATAGGCAGCAAATATTACTTGACATTACAACATATATGTACCTTTTATTTGTATTGGTCTTAATATCACCTGTGTATGTGAATAAATCTGGTGACTTTTTGTATTATATGCAATATTACGCTATACAAATACTTGAAATATAAGATATTCCTTTTTAATTGATTCTATTACAATTTCGAAAATACTTAATTATTCGTTTCGTCTTGTATGGTACATCTAGAATAAAAATAGGAATTTAAATAAATAGAATCGTTACTATTTTATTTGCATTTAAGTAACGTAGGTTGTCAACTAATAGTCTATGCCAGTGGTTCTCATATTTTTTGATGAATAAAAAACAAAATAACAGCGATTTCAAAGTCAACCAATTCCGACCGCAATTTTTTATTATTTTTCCCATATTTGTCATTCTTAGTAGGAACTTTTTGCCAAATTTCATCAAAATCGGAAGTAAAAATACGATTAGTTTTTATTGCAAGATTATTCATATCGTTGTTTGAAACAATTAGGTGGTAAATGTTTTTATTTGATAAGAGATATATCATAAAGATAATGGTATAATTAGAATTTAATCCCCACATAGCGGACAAAGTGATACTGGCCCCTATTAATTTAATTTTATATTGTAATTAATAAAGACCTCAATGCGAGAGGGAGAGAAACATGTAATGTGTGGAGGTGTGCATATATTTGAGGGAAATAGCAATGGTAATGGCCAATTTAGCAAGTTAAACCTTAAAGTCGTCCGGGTTGTAGGTCCATTAATGGGCAACAGAGGTGATATGTATTGCACTTGATGTATATTAGTATTAAAGTAATAGTCATGGGTCTTACTGTCTTGTTGTCTTGTTGAATTGTACAATGTCTTGTCTCGACAGTGTTTGATATACTGGAGGTAAATTCCCTTTTTCATGGATTTTAGAAGATCGGTAATTTGGCAGGGAACATTTTTAATGTTTGAGAATAAGGATTATAAAATTCACCGTACGGACTTTGACTAACCGATTATTTGTTTTTAGTTCTTAACCAGTTTTACTAGAAGACGAAATGAACAAACATCAAAATTAACTGCGTAAATAAGTATAAAAGTGATATATGAGATATCGATGAACCGAAGCTTACTACTGGTACTAGTACAGTACTAGACAATGTTTCAAATTTAAATAACATATGTACACTCGGTTTCCCTAAGTTGACACTCACCTCATCAATTGCAACAATGTCAAATCGTCAAGGAGAAAAGGGGGATTGATAACATCATCTTGTCGAGAAGATTTCCGAAGTGAATAAATGTCAAAATTGACAATATTATATATAAATATAATAATAGATGAAATATACAAAAGAGTTGTAGTAGAGTAAACTAATGAAACTACTGTAACACGGGGGATAGTAAGATGAAACAATGATGGTTAACTTACCAACTTGACTGACTGAATGATGACACAGGAAAATCTGGAACACAACAGTTTGCTTACTTAATTTAAACTTTAACTTTATTTACATTTTTACTTATTAAAATAAAAATGAACATAATAAAAACTACTAAACTGAATTACATTGATTAGATTAGGTTGGGTTAGGTTAGGATGAGTTAAGTTAGCGTAAATTAGGTTAGGTTGGGTTAGGCTAGGCTAGGTTAGATTAAGTTAGGTTAGGTGTTTTTTGGTCAATTAAGTCGAACTATTTTCCATTTTTCTTTGAAACTAAAAGAAAATTTAAAGAGGTTAAAATGGAATTGGAAGTTTTGGAACATGCAAAAAATTGGGCAAGAATATATTTTTCTCGTAAAATAAAAAATAAAAACGTTTTCCATCTTTACAACTTGTCGATTTGTGGACATACTGCATATATCCATCTATAATATGTACGATAATGAGATACCAAATAAAAGTCTCATTTATGCCAAGTGTATACGACAAAGATGCAAGCTAAAAGTTTAATAATTCTTGCAGCAGAAATTGATGATGTGAGTATCAATTGCAATTGTTTATTATATAAATATATTCTTTTTTCAAATTTCTTGTGACTAAATATGATTTAAAATGATCCAATGTTTAGGTAGAGGGCGGACAATGAGAGAAATGAGATGTGAAATAGTGAATTTGTATTATAGCAGCAATGTCTCGCTATATGTCATTGCACGAGCTGAAGAATGAGTATCAAATGCGAGAAATGGAGTTTATGTTTACTGTATAAATATATATTTTTTTCAAATTTCTTCTTACTAAATATGAATTAAAGTGATCCAAAGTTTAGTTAGAGGGCGGACAATGAGAGAAATGAGATGTGAAATAGTGCATTTGTTTGATAACAACACCGTGTCTCGCTATATGTCATTGCACGAGCTGAAGAATAATCGCATCAGAACGATAGATGATTATATGTATTTACAACCATAGTTCACAGTCTGGATGGGAGATAGATAATTATGGAGACTATTATTATTGTAGCCGTAGCGCGTAACGCATACTTAATGTATATGGAATATACTAAGCAACACACCTGTTAATTACGACGTGAACCATAAATATAATGCGAGTAGGCCGTAAAAAAACGTAGATGAAAAGTTCTTAACAGTTTTTAAGGTCTCGCTTCGCGGGTTACTGCGAGTACGGTACGCTATGCGGGCGATGCACGCGTTATGCGACTAGCGACGACGCTGATGTCATTATTACATTATACCTAATACCAGGAGCTGGGCCTAGGGTGAGGCTTTTATAAAAGACGCCTTAACTTTGTCGTATATCTACATAATATGTAATACCCCGCGTCTCCTAAATTGAGAATCATGACTGCGTACCGAACATATTAAATAAGCTCTTGCACCGTGCCCTGACTTCGCCGTCACGCATACCCTTACAACCAAATTAATAAACTCAAAACTGCCTACCCATTATCTTTCAATTCTTATTTATGTGCTTTAAGGTATGAGGTTTGTCCTATCTTGCTAATTCTAGAAACCAATACCTACATCTACATTTCAAATCATGTTCATGTCTATTTCTCCAAATGACAAAATATGAATTGTAAGAGTTTTAAATACATACCATTCAATAAATAAATAGATATTGAGTAAAAATCAAATTCCTATTTATGTGCCTACTTCGCTAATTCTAGAAACCAATACCTAGATCTATCATTCAAATATAAGCTATCAATATTAATGTCTATTTGTAAGAGCTTCAAATATATACCATTCAATAAATAAATAGATATTGAGTAAAAATGAAATACATCTAAAAACCAAAATGAGAGTTTACAACATAGTAGAACTTCCGACATTAATATATGCATGCGAAATTTGTGTCACACTAAAAGAACATGAATCAAAAATCAATGCTATGGAAAAAAATACGTTAGGTTAAGTTGGTTAGGTTGTGTTAGGTTAGATTAGATTATATTAGGTTGGGATAGGATAGGATAGGTTAACTTGGGTAACACTAAAGGTACAGGAACATGAATCAATAATCAATGCTTTGGAAATGATCTTAGAAAAATTAGTTGAAAAACAAAACCAGACAATATAAGAAATGAACAAATACTACAAGAATTAGAACAAGAACCGATTATGACAAAAATAAAAAAAAAGCTGAGGTGGTATGGACACATACAACGTATAGACGAAAATATGATAGGTAAGAAACTAATAGAAGCTATAAGAAACAACATAAAAGAAAGAGGGAGAAACCAAGGAAACAGTGGATACACCATATTGAAGAAATTGGCACAAAAAGAAGAAAGACCCCAGGACTAAGAAATCTAACTCAGGACCGGTCAGCTTAGGATTATTAAAAGGTTTGTCTATTTTGTGAAATCAGTAACCAATATACCTCGCCAGTACATGTCATCATTACTGAAATCTGCTATAAAATTATTTTTAATTAAAAGTATTTTTTGTACTAAACAGGGAAAGTTTAAAATTTGAAACTTTATTTATGTAATGTATATACAAGGATGGTTATAAGTTACCTCCACATTTTTAAACTAATTTTAATCCGAAAGTTCAAATAAAGTTTACCCCGATTTTGTTTCGGAAGTATCAACCTGTTGAAATATCAACATCCTTTTTCGTAAATTGAAGTTGTAATAAATAGGCATTCACGCAGTGCTTTTCTTTTATTTTAGCACGAAATATTTGGTCACATTAGTGAATTTAAAATATTTACGTATTTATAAAAGTAACAGATGGAATGTTGGCATTTATTGGCGGAACATTTTAAAGCAAAATGTTGCTCTAAAGTAGCGCATCTGTGAAATGTCTTCCTGCTTAGATTAGAGTGGAATTCTACGGCATACATGTACTTGATGTCTGTGTAAGCTGTGAGCTCGTAAATTAGTTACGCGTCTACGTATGCCCACCGCCATCATCAGTTAATTTATGCTTCCAAATTTGCTTAGCCACGTATTATAATTCTCAACTTTATCTGCGGTCTAGAAAGTATTACGATCATTTCTAATTCCATCTACCATGTCTGGTTAAATTACAATTACTAATATACATGTGTTCAACTGCAAAATACACTAATTTCACTACTGGTCTCGTCTACTCTAGAACTATCATTTTCTAAAATTATAGACAAAAAATAATACTAAAAAAATGATGATTTTAATTAAATTGTAACATAAAGTGCAAAATACACTAATTTAAGTATTGGTCTCGTCTTCTCTAGAAATACCAATTTCTAAAATTATAGTCACTAAAATAATACTAAAAGTAATGATGATGATTTTAATTAAACTGTAATATAAACTGCAAAATACACTATTTTAATAAAGTCAATTGAAGAAGCTGTTGGTTCTCGGTTTATGTTTAATAAATAGATAAATAAATAAAATCACTCGCTTTTGTTTTACAATAATAAAGAATTATCTTTATTTTTGTGACACAAAAGCGAATGATTTTATTTATTTATCTATTTACACTAATTTAATTACTGATCTCGACTATTCTAAAACTACCAATTTCCAAAATTATAGACAAAAAATAATACTAAAAAATATGATAATGATTTTAATTAAATTGTAATTGTAATATATATGAAAATGTGTATTTAAAATAAAATTGATACCCTCAGTTTTCCGGGAACTGTCTTCTGTTGAAACTAAATACTTTATTTAATTAGGATGAAAAAGTGTGACACTTTGACTTAAAATAATGAAGTAGCTACATATACTGTTACATATTAAATTTATACTGAGCACAGTCTGAGATTTTTAAATCCCTTACAGAAACTGTCGGTTAACAACATGTACACTAAAATGCAATTAATATTATCACGAGACAAATTGGCGAATCGTTCTTCATCCTAAGGTTGTTGTGCCATGAAAAATAAATTTATTAAAAAAAGTTAATTCTAATAAAAATTCTGTACATATTTTTTTTTATCTCAAGAGAAATATATAATTTGTTTGTATTGCCGACTTATTTCTAGTTATAGTTGTACCTTAAAAATTACAAGTTTTGAGTTTTTAGCGTAAAATTATGTTTATACATCTGAAATAATTTAAAAATACCCATTTTTGGGT
Source organism: Stenolophus ochropezus (assembly GCA_035578165.1). NCBI lineage: Eukaryota > Metazoa > Arthropoda > Insecta > Coleoptera > Carabidae > Stenolophus > Stenolophus ochropezus. Next base: position 2,525,128 of record JAQOWZ010000014.1, read on the forward strand.
CAAAAATTTCGTTTTTTGAAACTAGTTTTTTTTTTATAGAACCCATTGCGCTGATTTCAAATTTGAAAGCGGAATTTAATTATCTCATTTCGTTCCTGAGATTTTTGCTCTTGAAGTTGCACCTCAAAAAAGTGTGTTTTTTGGGTATATCTCAAAAATGGGTAAAGATACAATCTCAACGATAATACCAGTCGATTCTACGGATAAAGTTACATAAAGAAATGTTTTCTCCGCATATACCTTCTTTGGAACGATTCGGTGCAAAATGAGAAAAACGAAAAAACAGGAATTTCAGTTTTTCGCTCGGGAAATTTTTGTCTTCAATTCTTTTCATTTTCTGGACTTAAGTTAACATGAATACGCTGATTCCAAATTTTCAAACCGAATTCAATTATCTCTTACCGTTCTCGAGATATTTGTGTTCAAAGTTAGACCTGAAAAAACAGGTTTTTCAGGAATAGTCCTGAAATGGGTCGAGATACGACTTCGGCGACTTCATCAATCGATTCTTCGGGCAAAATTACATAAGTGTACCAATTTTCAGATTTTTATTCCAAAAGACACAACTTTTAGACAGGAAAAACTGAAAATGGCTAAAATAGAAAAAAATCGTAAGGGGTTCATCAGGCGTTTTTTCGATTTTCGCCGATTTCCGTTTTTTCGCTCTAAAATTTGTATCCGTAGGAATAAAAATCTGAAAATTGATACACTTATGTAATTTTGCCCGTAGAATCGATTGATAAGGTCGTCGAGGTCGTATCTCGACCCATTTCAGGATTATTCCTGAAACACCCGTTTTTTCAGGTATAACTTTGAACGCAAATATCTCGAGAACGGTAAGAGATAATTGAATTCGGTTTGAAAATTTGGAATCAGCACGTCGGTATTTACTTAAGTCCAGAAAATGATAAATTTTGGAGACAAAAAGTTCCCGAGCGAAAATCTGAAATTCCTGTTTTTTTCGTTTTTCTCATTTTGCACCAAATCGTTCCAAAGAACGTATATGCGGAGATAACATTTCTTTATGTAACTTTGCCCGTAGAATCGACTGGTATAATCGTTGAGATTGTATCTCTATCCGTTTTAGAGATACACCCAAAAAACACACTTTTTTGAGGTGCAACTTTAATAGCAAAAATCTCAGGAACAAAATGAGATAATTAAATTCCGCTTTAAACTATGAAATCAGCGCAACGGGATCTATCAATAAGGTCTATTTTCAAAAAACGAAATTTTATGCCCAAAAATGGGTATTTTGCATTTTTCTGGATGAGTAAACACAATTTTAGTCTAAAAACTTAAAAGTTGTATTTTTGAAGGGTTATTCTTGGTCAGCCGTATATCTTTTTCCAGCAGATTAAGGATTGAAAAAAAAATTTAGACTCAAAAATACGTATTTGTGGATTATAACATAAATTTCTAATTTAATCACAATGCGCTGAATTCATATGATAAAAAAATATCACAATTTGACAGTCAATAATGACATGAATTTCACAACTTATGTTTCATTTTAAAGTGAACGCTTTGATACATTTCTGATAATCAAATGTGAAGTCGTAACCATAACTATGGCAAATCCTATGTTTCACATTAAAATAAACTCAGGTTACAAAATTTACACAAAGTAAATTCAGCATGAATTTGTTTAATATAAAGGTAGGAAACTTCGCATAGTCATTTTCAAATATCTATTACAATAAGTATAAATAAAGGAGTATTAATATGACAGTTGTTGGAGACACGGTAGTATAGAATAAATAGATTCTTGGATTTGGATTAATTTATGACGCCTAAACACCAAGCTACCCAACCTTCTATAAAGGTATAATACTTCGCATAAGTCATTTTCAAATATCTATTACAATGCGTATAAATAAAGGAGTATTAATATGACAGTTGTTGGAGACACGGCAATATAGAATAAATAGATTCTTGGATTTGAGTTAATTTATGACACCTAAACACCAAGCTACCCAACCTTCTATAAAGGTATAAAACTTGGCATAAGTCATTTTCAAATATCTATTACAATATGTATAAATAAAGGAGTATTAATATGACAGTTGTTGGAGACACGGTAATATAGAATAAATATATTCTTGGATTTGAATTAATTTATGACACCTAAACACCAATCTATAAAGGTATAAAACTTGGCATAAGTCATTTTCAAATATCTATTACAATATGTATAAATAAAGGAGTATTAATATGACAGTTGTTGGACACACGGTAATATAGAATAAATAGATTCTTGGATTTTAATTAATTTATGATGCCTAAACATCAAGCTACCAAACCCTCCATAAAGGTACTATAGTTTGCATAAGTCATTTTCAAATATCTATTACAATAAGTATAAATAAAGGAGTATTAATATGACAGTTGTTGGAGACACGGTAATATAGAATAAATATATTCTTGGATTTGAATTAATTTATGTCGCCTAAACACCAAGCTACCAAACCTTCTATAAAGGTATAAAACTTGGCATAAGTCATTTTCAAATACCTATTACAATGCGTATAAATAAAGGAGTATTAATATGACAGTTGTTGGAGACACGGCAATATAGAATAAATAGATTCTTGGATTTGAATTAATTTATAACACCTAAACACCAAGCTACCCAACCTTCTATAAAGGTATAAAACTTGGCACAAGTCATTTTCAAATATCTATTACAATGCGTATAAATAAAGGAGTATTAATATGACAGTTGTTGGAGACACGGCAATATAGAATAAATAGTTTTTGTTGCTGTGGAGAACGGACAATGAGTGTTACATTAGACGTCGGTTGTTGGACAGGTGCTGTCATCTTGTCACTGTCAGTGAAGTTGCGAGCCATGGCTGCTCAACTCGGCTCAGAACTCACCTTTCACCTGAACGACGACCAGCGTCCAACGCAGAACAACGCAGCGTGGGGCAATGAGGTATTGTAGATTGCTTGTCGGAGCGGGCGCGGCCCCACACCTATTGACCTGTCCTGAATTACGTTACCAGCTTTTCTACCATTTTACCTATACTGTGTGTTGCAGCTAAGATGCAATGTTATCGAATCTCGTATTAGTCATTATGATGGGTCAGTGTTGTGTGAAATACGTAAAAAATGTAATTCAGATTCAAAATACAAAATATCAAACGAAAGTATTATAATTCGTTGGCAAAATACATTATATTCAGTATTTGAAATACTAAAATACAAAACACTTAATATTGTATTTCAAATACTTTTAAGTACTTCAAATACCTATAAGTAGTTCAAATACTTAAAAGTATTTCAAATACTTTTGAGTATTTCAAATACTAATAAAAAAATCTAATTAAAATAAATATTTCTACAAAGTTTATTACATATCCAATGGCAATGAGGTCTTTGTATCCTAAAAAAGAATATATATTCTTTAAATTATAAGTGTAGTTGCTACATAATAGAACACAAAAATAACTAAGCGCGACGGTTTGTTCTTCAAACATTAATATGTATTTCAAATACAAAATATATTTCAAATATTGAAAATTAGTATTTTGTATTAATAAAATTTTGAGATGTGCTTGAAATAAAAGCATAAAATACTTTTTAAATAAAGTATTTCAAAAAAATTGTCAAAATACTTATTTATTTTAAATACTTATTTCAAATAATGTCAATTGAAATCGTAATTTACTCATTTGCCACACCCCCCCCCCCTCCTCTATCAAATAAATTGTGCTAAATAAAAAAAAAAACTGGTGTGTTTGTTGTTGTATATAATATATAAACAAGAATTGATTTCTAACAAATATATTTAACACTGCCTATTAGGAATAGTTTGTATGTCATAAAAAAAGTATATTTACTTCCTTATATATATATATATATATATATATATATATATATATATATAATATAAATTGATATCAAAACTAGATTACGGTCAAACCTATATATGGTTGCAAAATGCTATAGATTTTTAGGAAAAATGAAAGACACCAAATATCCGTCAAATTTGAATGACACTTTTTAATAATTTCACAATTAAAATACTCTTAGCAAAACGGTTGATACTAAGCAGAAGAAAGTTGACATTTTGCGACTAACTTCATTTTTGGCTACATAGTTTTCTTTACCTAATTTGATATTAACTTATGTTCCTTATGTTGCATATTATATATGAAACGTTATGGTATTATAATGACAGATTAGAGAATGTTCCATCTTAGCTGAAACAGCAATCAGTGAGAACTGAGATATTTCGATATGGATAGTCAAATGTTTGTAAGTGTAGAAAACAACAATGAACAACGTGAATTAGACAAGGCCTGTGGCATAGGATAGACATTAGACATAGTTAAGACCGCTTGTGACAATGCATTAATCACGATACGCGAAGTGCCCAGAGGATACGTAGGCTTAGTGTCTGATGCTAACGTTTGTGCTTGTGTCTGTGCTGCGCCTTATTGCCTGGACCATAATTGAAAGGTGGAATATATTTTTAGTTTGCGCGGCCCCCGGCTATAAACTGCAAAATTAATAAATCTGGCTTTATCTAATGTACCTTCTACGATCTTTAAAACAATGCTTTTAACTTTCCTTCATTCTTTATCTTCTTTTATTCGTTTGAACTTTTCTTTTTACCTTCATTCTTTCATGCTATTTCTATTACATTATTTTTAATCACATATTTCTCAAATATCTTATGTACCTTCTACGGTCTGTAAAACAATGGCCTGTATTACGAGCTCACTTTTATAATAAAATCGCGATTTTAACGCTTACTTTTACATCAAAATCATTTGTAAAAACTAACGTTAAAATCTCAATTTTATTATAAAAGCGAACTAGCTCACTTTTATAATAATATCGTGATTTTAACTTTCAATTTTACATAAGATTATGATGTAAAAGTGGGCGTTAAAATCGCGATTTTATTATAGAAGTGAGCTCGTAATACGTGCTCATGCTTTTAACTTTCCTTCATTCTTTATCTACTTTTATTCGTTTGAACTTTTCTTTTTACCTTCATTCTTTTATGTGCTATTTCTATTTCATTATTTTTAATCACATATTTTTCAATTATCTTATGTACCTTCTACGATCTTTAAAACAATGCTTTTAACTTTCCTTCATTCTTTATCTTCTTTTATTCGTTTGAACTTTTCTTTTTACCTTCATTCTTTTATGTGCTATTTCTATTTCATTATTTTTAATCACATATTTCTCAAATATCTTATGTACCTTCTACGGTCTGTAAAACAATGCTTTAACTTTCCTTCATTCTTTATCTTCTTTTATTCGTTGGAACTTTTCTTTTTACCTTCATTCTTTTATGTGCTATTTCTATTTCATTATTTTTAATCACATATTTCTCAAATATCTTATGTACCTTCTACGATTTGTAAAACAATGCTTTTAACTTTCCTTCATTCTTTATCTTCTTTTATTCGTTTGAACTTTTCTGTTTACCTTCATTCTTTTATGTGCTATTTCTATTTCATTATTTTTAATCACATATTTCTCAAATATCTTATGTACCTTCTACGATCTGTAAAACAATGCTTTTAACTTTCCTTCATTCTTTATCTTCTTTTATTCGTTTGAACTTTTCTTTTTACCTTCATTCTTTTATGTGTTATTTCTATTTCATTATTTTTAATCACATATTTCTCAAATATCTTCAGTGTTGTCTTTACCTTGAATTTAACTTTTTATGTCTTTTCATTTGTATATGTTGCCTTGGGTATTATATTTTATATATCACTGTCACTTCGTTAATTTTGATTAATATTAATAATATATTCACTTTTTTCGGTGTAATTATGACAAAATGTACTTTTAATTAAATTAAAATACGCATTCAAAATACGCGGTATGTATATTTGATTTTTTTTATAAAACTTCTTAAATTAGAACATTAAATTTACATTATTACACCTGTACAACATGTTAATTTTAGGAAGTTTAAAATTCTTACCCGGTCGTTCTGCAGGAATCCTTTCTAGGTCTTCAAATCCACCCCGTATCTGAATTGAGAAATTTAAGATTGTAAATTGATCAAATATTGTAACGTACATATTACATGCAGCATATTTATGATTTCCTTCACTTAGTACATAAAATGACAATATCATTTTACCTAATTATATTACAAAGAAAATTACCAATTAATTAATAATAATCATAAAATTTTATAGTAAATAGTAATTTTAAATAAGTGGACGCAGTTATTAACTGTGAACAATTTAACATACCATATATTTAATTTCAAAAAGAATAAGTAAAAAAATATTATTCATATATAATTTTATCATTTATTTTGTATTTTCCTACTTAAAATGTAAGGTTAAGCGAACGAAAAAATCATTAGCAAAGGCCATTGAAAGAATTCAATAATGATGGTCTCATATAGACCACGTTAGTGAGGTTAAGATTTACATTTAGCGCGAAACCCTAATTCAAATCTGAGTGTATGCATTTCTTATGGGAGTACATTTTCAATTCACGATATTAAAGCATTTTGGCAATTCTTAACTATAACATAGTATTTTTTTATAACCTAAAATATTGCTCTTTGCTTTCCGTACAGAAAAAGTACAAATAAAAGAATAAATTAAGAAAAATTTGATTTTAAAGAAAGCAGTATCCCAAATAGTAACATATGTCGTTACTTGGTGCACCAGATTAAAAACGCCGCGATAAAGTGACAGGTTCAACTGAATACTAAGGCAGCTACGACATACGTTTTCAGAAAGTTGCACCTACTGTTTAAATTGAAGTTTATTAAATAATACTGTGTTTTTTGGGTGTGTATATTACATTAGAAGATAGATAAAACATTAGAGATTAGTATTTATAAGGTTTAATAGTTAAGATTTGCATTTTATAATACTTTCTAGAAGTTTAAAGATAGCACATTTTTATTCCCATAAGAATAACATGGGCGTATAAATCGGCAGAGGCGAGTTAGGGTTTCAGTTTGAATTTGGCGCCACAAAATGACCGTTACACTAATGCAGTCTATTCCGATACAAGCGGAAGTAGGTGTTCGTCCATAACCTAACCATATATAGATGTTCATGGGAAATCAGTTCTGCAGGATGCTGAAGAACACATTTTATTTTAAAATAAATCTAACGTTTTAGAGAATCATTTATTCATTATTAGGATGAATCTTTGATTTGAAAGGTATGTATTAATCTCTTATTTATAAACTAGTAGCAGAATTAAATAGATAATCCATTGTAAAATTATAAATAAATAAAAAAAAATGCTGATAATTTTTTTTTTTAGCATTAGGGGTTGCGGATTCGATTATGGTTTATCTGTCCTTCTATTTCTATCATTTTATTTTATTCTTATACGTATATATTTAACTATAATCGTTAAGTGATCGTTAAACATTAAATAATAATATATTAGCAGAACGTTTATATTTTATGTTAAACATTATGTACATAAAATTATTTTACTAGGTATAATATTCAATAAATATAAAATCAATTACTGTTTATTCTGAGTAACATCTATTTTTTTTAAATGTTCAATGTTTTATTATTTTGTACCGTTACATACTGGTATAGTATTAGTTTAACTAATATCAACTCTTAAATTCAAATCTCATATGTTATAATTTTCATTTTTTGTGAGTATATTTGGGGAATGCCAGTTTTTAAATTGAAGTGGCATACAAAAAATTTAGTTTCTTATAATTATATATTAATTCTATTATTGTTGAATGTTTTTCTTATTTTTTGTTACAGAAACTATATTTTACTTTTATGAAACTTTAAATTCATGTTTTGTAATAATGAAATTAAAATGATCAATGTTGATTAAGTAACAAGATAAATAGAGCACAGACTTCTTCTAGATAAATGAGTAAAAGTGAATCATCATATCTCAGATGACAAGAAAGAGCAAATGATTATCATTATCATATGATTAAAATTACCTTACATTTAACTTGCTAACAATACTTATACTATCTATTTAAAAATAAAATATCTAAAGGAGAAAATAATAAACAGTTATTTTTAATATAAAAATTGATTTCAAACTGGAATGGTTTATTCAACTGGATGGTAATAAAAGCAAGGTACTTTATTTGGAGTTGCCGTCATTTAATAAAGTATCTTTTTTATAAAAATTGTTCTTTATGTAGCTATACAATAAATTATATTTGTTATTTATAAAACAATAGTATGTCTTTGTGGAAAATAATAAAAACAATAAAATCATTTTATAGATGTAATCAGGATTGTCCTGATTTAATAATCCCAAGATGTAAAATACTAAAGATTCCATAGGCATTGTATTCCTAAGTATTTATTACGTGGAAAAAGAATTAAAGTGTTATAAGTAATAATATTTGTGAGTATTTAAGAAATAATGTTTTTCTCACTCGTACTACCGTAATGTATTAAAATGTTTTTCACTTAGTAATTATAAAAAGTAAAATACCAAAGTTTCGTTATGTATTCCTTAGTATTTATTAAGTATTAAGTAAAAAAAGAATGAAGGTAATAAGTAATAATATTTGTGGGTATTTAATTAGTAATGTTTGTATCACATCAATATATTGTAGTCACCAGGTAGTAAAGCATTCGTACTACAGTAATGTATTAAAATATCTTTCACTTAGTAATTCTAAAAAGTAAAATACTAAAGTTTCATTAGTTATTGTATTCCTTAGTATTTATTAAGTATTAAGTGAAAAAATAATGCAGGTAATAAGTAGTAACATTTGTGGGTATTTAATTAGTAATGATTTTTCACAGCCATATATTGTATAGTCACAAGTTAGTAAAGGATTCGTACTACCGTAATGTATTAAAATGTCTTTCATTTACTAATTCTAAAAAGTAAAATACCAAAGTTTCGTTAGGTATTCCTTAGTATTAAGTGAAAAATAATGAAGATGTAATAAGTAATAATATTTGTGGGTATTTAATTAGTAATAGGTTAGAATGTGTAGTTTAGATAAAGATACAGTGCGGATGGAAAGAATAAGAAAAACAAAGAGAACCGCATGAGTTGTGTCATGGTTTGACGGGTCACTATCGGTAACGTCGTGACCGGGCGAGCCTCTCTACAGCAGTTTGTCTTTGACAGCGAAAGTATTCAACTTGCTACTCGGCGCGATTTCGATATTTTCACACGATGTCAAGTGGCAATGGCCAACGGTAATGAGTGACGGGTGGGTTCGCTTACTTTCGTCTTTGCTCTTGGTATTGGTATTGCTAGTGCTGTTGGTATATAGCTATACCCACACCGATGACCGACTTGTTTCTATTTCCAACGTAATCACATACATATTTTTGTTATGCAATATAAGAATACTAGTTTAATTTTTTATTGACACAAATTTATAACCACGCCAACTATGACAGATGATCCAAAATATGTGTTTGTAACTGTAGAATGCTGCAAATAGGTCACTGTGTATATGCACTTTACTTAGAATGTGTAATACACGCCCTAAGTGACAATGTAGTTGAAAGTGCACCTCTTGATACACCAGTGCTTCTAAAATTCATTGCATTCACTGCGTGGTCGCGTTAGATCGCCGAGGTCACAATTCTTCACCTACATTTCCCGTTTAAATCTTTGTGGTGTATTTTCCTCGCCAGCTAGAGACACAGGAGGTGATTCCAGATTCCAGAAAACATTCCTGATTCACATTCATCATCATATGTCTTGATTTCTTTATTTATTTGTATGCCATTACTTTATTTAGTATCTTCTTTGCAAGGATTGTTAAAAGACACTTGTAAGATGTTTATAAACAGGACACAAATGCCTTGGAAAGACTAAGATTCCAGAAAAACATTCTTTCTTCACATTCATCATCATATGTCTTGATTCCCTGATTTATTTTTATGCCATTACTTTATTTGGTATCTTCTTTGCAAGGATTGATACAACAGGACAAAAATAAAGAAGTGTTCTGTTCATTCATTGCTGAGTGCATAGTGCTTGTGTTCCTCGTCTATTTTTCTTATTGTCATTGTTTCGTAGATACCGGTAATGACCAAAAGTCGCTTCCCAAGCTGATGTGAAGAGTGCACCACCGGGATCATTACCATTTGAAGTTTAATCATTGGTATGTCGTATGAAGATACAATAAGTGACCAGATATGGACGAGATCAGAAACGATGCAATAAAAATATGACAGTTCGTAGGTCACAGAACTGAAATGACCACAAATCACTTCTCAAGCTGGTGTGAAGAGTGCACCACTGAGATCATTAGCATTTGAAGTTTAATCATAGGTATGTCGTACGAAGACACGAGAAGTGACCAGATATGGACGAGATCAAAAACGATGCAATAAAAATAATGACGGTTCGTAGGTCACAGACCTGAAATGACCAAAAGTCGTTTCCCAAGCTGGTGTGAAGAGTGCACCACTGGAATCATTACCATTTGAAGTTTAATCATTGGTATTTGGTATGAAGACACGAGAAGTGACCAGATATGGACGAGATCCGAAACGATGCAATAAAAATAATGACGGTTCGTAGGTCACAGACCTGAAATGTATTAGAAGACGGCATCTAGTTTGAGAAACACTGCGTTAAAGGAATGAGTAGTAGAGAGCGTAGCACACATACGAGTACACAACGGGTTACACGGGCAGAAGCCTGAGGCTTGAAGCTTAACCGTGTGAACTAGAGAAAGTGGCAACTGCAAATTGCGAGATGTGAGATCTCATAAAACAAACATTTAAATTTTATCTTTAAGTACGAAATAGTATCGGCTATGATTTTCTTTTTGCTTAGATTCACACCTATTTTCGGCGCTACCAAAAAATTTTGGATTTTACACCAAATTTCCACAATACGATAAATAGTAATTTTCACAACAAGATATCTTGCAGGTTCGAATCCCAATGATATACAGTGTGTCCCAAATAAAAAAGGCATAACTGAACCAATGGATTAAACACTTAAAATTAGGATGACAAATTTATTTGAGAAAATGTCGGAAATACGTAATTCCAGTGATTTGATATATTTTTAAATATATAATATATAAAGTATATTATTATACTAGTTTTATAAGACGGTATATTGTTTCATGAATTGTTTGGGGCTCGACGAGCGCAGCGATGAGTGTTCCAAAAACACAAATGGAACACTACGTCGTATAAAACGACTATAATATATTATTTTTTATACTTTGCTTCACTTATTTAATAAAAATCTGAAAATTTATGCTCCAAAACTACAAATGGAACACTACATCGTATAAAACATAGTCACGTCAATGGGACACCCTGTATAATAATCTATAATAATCTATAATAATTTGTATTTCTTTGTAATTATAATAATATTAAAAAAATTGTGTGACACTTTTAAAATTCTGTAGTAGATCTACAAATCATTAATCTTGTTTTAATTTTTAGATCTGATAATGTATCTTGTAGATAATTATCGCTACTTTTTGCATCAAACAATAATATATGGTAATATATACAGCCTTTTTTCACAAAAGAAATATTAGTGCAATGTGTGACAATGACATCGCAATATAGATTTAATTCATGCAGACCGGAACCGGATACAGAAAAGACGTACAGTGTTAAGCCTCATAAAAGTTCACTTTAATTCTGCTACACTGTTTAATGTTTAGATTGTTTTTCGTTGTCCTTGTAGTATCATACTTGTAGGCAGAACAATATTACGTCATGGGAAGAACATTTTGTTCATATTGTATAAACTATAAACATTATTAGTTCCCATAAAACATATTTTCAAAAATATAATACAATGTTGCAGTCAAATTATGAGGTCAATGTTGATTTATGTTGATTGCAAACTATATATTATTGCCTGAAAATTGATCCTTGCAAATTTCGATAATAATTGTACATAACTGAAAATTAATAAATAAATAAACTTACAGAAAATAAAAAATATACTTTTATATCATTGTACAATAAATTATGTATATATATTTTTTAATTGAATGTAATTGGTACTTGATGCAATATGAAAATAAAGTAATTTGATTACCATACTATATATTAATAATCGAATAACCAACAGTACTTTATTATTTTTATAAATAAATAAACTCAAAGAAAATAAAAATATACTTTCATATCATTCTAAAATAAATTATGTATATATTTGTAATTGAATGTAATTGGTACTTGATGTAATATGAAAATAAAGTATCTTGATTTCTTTACTTTATATCTATAATCGAATAAGTAACAGTGCTTCATTATTTTCATATATAAATATACTCAAATAAATTAAAAATATACTTATATATTATTCTAAAATAAATTATGTATACATTTTTTAATTGTTTGTAATTGGTAATTGGTACTTGATGCAATATGAAAATAAAGTATCTTGATTAATTACTATGTATTAATAATCGAATAACCAATAGTGCTTTATTATTTTTATACAGGATATTAAAAAAAGAGTTAATGATTTTGAGGGTATGTATTATATGAGGGTATAAATTAAGGGTAGTAATAAAGACTATAAAAACCATTGGATTTTTTTTTTTATAAAGTAATCTTTTAATTTGGATTGCGTAATTCGAATGACAAATTTTTATTAATGATAAATACATATTTTTTTATTTATGACATTTAATTTATTCCAAATATTAGAAATTTAAGTGGCCCGTAATTGATGAGAGTTGGGATGTTCATGTTATGCGACACATAAACTCGTTTAGCGACCATACCGTATGAGACTCAAGAGTAGACTTATGTAAGATATTTACAGTGTATCGGAGTCGCAATAGTGTCACTGTATGTTTCGAACATTCACTATTTGACAGGTGACAAGGTTGAGAAGTACTTGCGGCGACTAAGTTGTCCCTGTTCCGCCGTCTTCCCACCGTCTTCAGATCACTGTTACCTACGCCTTCACATCGTCTTGCCTTTCAACAGCGTACGAACTGCTCGTGGTCTGTCTCACCGACCAGTGGCGAGGCGAGGTTTCAGTAAGAAAGCAAAAACTAATCACTGTTCGCACACTTGCAAATTTGTACATTTGTGAATTTTGTACTTACAGATGATCTGTGAGTCGATGTTTACAAATTTACAGATAGGACAATTCTGATCATATGTTTGTGATGATCTAAGTTACAGATGTATTTCTAAATATTTTCTTACAAAAAATCATGATTCAAAATGAGCTTGAATTCTTTAAAAAAACAATACAATATTAATTTTGTCATATAATTAGCAAAATTACTATATTATTATATAAATATTAAAATTTTCATATTTTCTGTAATTACCTGTTGGATCGTAAACATTACATGTTTTACAGATTTACTTAGAGATCTTACGATGTAACTAGAATCGACCCATAAATTTTGGTGTATATCAGGAGCACATGAAATACCATAATACTTATTTGGTTCCACAAAGATATTGTTGTTATATAAATATTACCATTAACCTTCCATTTCTAGTTTTCTAATTTTTTTTTATTTTTATATATATTTCTTATTTTGTAAAAGCCCAATTAATAAAACATTCGTTATAGTTGAAAAAAAAACATAAGTAGACATGTCGTTTAGTAAAAATAAACCGTTCTCTAGATTGGGATGACATAGATCTGATTAATTTTTTAAAATTTTATTTATTTACAAATATTACCTTTTCCGTATATATTACAATTGCTGAAATTAAACGATCTAGAACGAAAACAAAAGATATCTAATCATCGCTAAATTAGTATATACCTACAAGTACAACTTTCTTATAAAAATCAAAGTTTTCCATTTTCAGGAGCAAACTAAATATAGTTCTTTTTAAAATTATGTAAAATTGTCAATAATATACATACATGTTTTTGAATGCATAATTATCTTCGTCACTACCAGCGACAAAATCAAATTCTTCGTACGGTTTTTTAGGATTTTTTGCTGCAGCATAATTGAGATTTAATAAATGTTTTAATATACGTAATAAAATTTCGTGTGGATAATTTAGTATGAAATTTACATGAGAATCTTGGCTTGATGTTATTATTCAATTTTAATAGCTTTAAAATCATTTTATATTTGTAATTTATAATTAAGAATATTATTAGTGTTATAATAAAAACTGAAAAGTAGCCGCTATTTCTTTTAAATTGTCTCAGGTCAGACGCTTCCAACTTAAATGCTCATAAAAAATCAAATGGATTTGGTGTCATCACTTATATATTTTTATTTTTACATCTTCAAAGCTTTTGGACAATTAATTACTAATTAATGAATCTTTCGTATAATGTTCCCAAACATAAATTTTAAATAAAGTATTAATCAACGGTTTATGTGTTTTTCAATAATTATAACCTCTTTGTAAAATATTAAAAGTGTTCCTAATTTTCCAAACAAAGCATTGTGGTTACACCCGATGTAAATTCTAAATCAAGGATTCGTGTTACAAGGACGAACCAACACTTACAAATTCGAGAAGGTATTTAAATGATTCGTTTAATTGTTGTAACATTTAGTATCTAGTTGTAAATTAGTTTTCAATTAAAGTATTTCTGTCCTGTTGTAAGTTATATTAAATCATCATTTTAATTAGTTGAACTAAATCAAAAAAATGTTTTTAAAACAATGAAAACTATTTGGGAAAAAAACTTATTGGTTTTATTTTTAGACGCCCAAAGAATATAAAAGATCTACTACATTTATGGTAGAAGAATGGGGTAAAATTGAGTCTCAAACTTCAAGAAAATTAGTGGAAAGTATGACAAACCGTTTAAGGGAAGTAGTTCTAATGAATGGCGGTTCAAAAGATCATTGATTCTATATAATTTACAGGTGTACGAAGACTAAATTGGCGTACATAGTTGCTATAATAAATATAATTGTTTTTCTTGATTTCATTACGAAAAATTTAAGGGGTCAATACATCATTTTATTTATTAATATAGTAAGTACAATATAATATTTATTTAACTTTAAAAAAATAGAATACATTTTTCTTTTTTTTTGGTGTTCGATGACTAATTGATTTAAATGTAGGTACCTTATTATAGACATAAAAGAAGATGTAGATTTATTTAGACTATTTGTCATTTTGTTGTAAGAATTGCAATATGTGACAGAATTTTTAATTAATTGTATAATATATACTAGAGTTTTACATGATTTTGAATAATTCAATCTTATTTCCACAGAAAAAGATGAATTTTCTACACCAGCTGTAAGTACCCTGCAGATGACGTCTATTAAACGCCTTCTACATTACAAATCATTACAGAAATCTGTGACAAAGAAAATTGGCACACCCAAAGTAATGAATAAGCCATGACGATATTTATTTATGTCATATTAAATAATCCTGAATAATGAAATATATTTTTCGTGACCATAAAGAGAATTCATGTAATAATAGTGTTTTTATGCCGAGGAATGTAGAATTGAATTACGATCGGTTACGACTTGGAACAATGGGCAGTGTTTAGCGTAAGAAGCTCTTCGCACATTCATACAAAATAACACAGCAAGCAACATTAACTCACACAATTCTTCAATTGTAATAATCAGTCATTAATTAAAACAATACAATATTTGGCGGAACATACAGTCACGAATAATATAATTCCCGCACGAAACGCTTCAAGCACTGGTTAAGTGTGAAACAATAAACATAGTGACTGGAGTGGACGATCGGCCTGCTCTATACTTAACAGTGTTACTACAACTGTTGTTATTTCATGTCAAGTATTGCGGGCGTGTTCATATCGAGATTCCGCTCTTCAAATTCACTCACCAACACGTTTTATTATTTTGTTTTAATATAATTAATTATAATAATTAGTTTATTTGCTTTTATGATTTTATAGCATATTTATAATAGAAATAAGTGGTTTATATTTAACAAGTTTTGTCACAAATTTCCATACTCGTTTATGGTTCAATAATAGTATATTGTACACCATGGTTTTTCTAGATCCAATTTTTATTGGAGTAGACCAAGGGATACAAAGCGCTGGTCAATAATGGTCTTCTCATCCGTGGTATATATATATATATATATATATATATATATATATATATATATATATATATATATATATATTTGGTACCGTAAAGAACGTTTGTCATTTGCTTTTGGGTATAAAGGAGTGATATGGAAAGTGCACACCAGACATTTCAGTGTGAGAAATAGTTGGTGATAAATTAGTCGACCGGATTCGAACTCGAGTTGTCAGACCACAACCGTGACTAGTTATTGTTTTGTATTTATAAATATTCATAAGCTTCAATTATTTATTCCGACAGACCCGTATGACATGACATCACTTGTCTCATAAAATAAAAAAAATCAGCTGACAATTATTCTGTAATACTAACATAAAAATAACTGTTGTATGCGTCGAGCCAGTTGAAATCGATAATACAACGAATTTTGAGTTTTAAATGTAACATCCTAACATGGCAAAAACAGTAACACATCAGTGATGTTTACAGTGAATGACGAAGCGATGCATAGCACGTGGCGCATGACACGTGACACGTGGCGTTTTGCATGGCACGCGTCAATAAGAGATGAAACTGGCAGGGATGCATTTAGATTAATTCCACAAGTTCAAAGTGAATGTTTGTATTTTGATTATTCGGTATACGATTCATTTAGTAATGATCAGACTACAAGCAAAGGAATTTAAATTCCTGAACCATGTCCTTGGTACCCCGACAAATTGAATGTTCACATAATTGCAGTTTTTTCAGTTCCACTATGGATACGTTCGCATATTCGGTAAATGGATTTAGGGTATAGGCTCTTTTCAACCGTGGTATATATATATATATATATATATATATATATATATATATATATATATATATCCAACTTTTATTGGTGTGGATCGAGGGATATAAGGCGCTGGTCAATAATGGTCTTTTCAACCGTGGTGTATATATATATATATATATATATATATATATATATATATATGTCCTTGGTGTCCGGATAATTGAATGTTCACATAATTGCAGTTTTTTCAGTTCCACTATGGATACGTTCGCATATTCGGTAAATGGTTTAGGGTATAGGCTGATGTCAGTGCGTTGGGTATTAATATGATTTACAGTTTGTGGTGTAATTTTATCATGAAATAATTACGAAGTGTCAAGAGCATGCATCTTCGACCAGGGACTCTAACGTTGATGCTGTTGCCGATTACTTCGGCTCCCTTCCTTAATACCTTGTTCCCCGTTACACTGGTTTCTCACTAATGAAGATGTCGTCATTACAAAAATATTACACCGTACCAAACACATTTTTTTGATGGATTTTTTCAGCTAATAGATTTTCGACCTATGGCATTCTTTTTTATTTTTGTCACATTCACTATGACATAATGTTTATCAAGATCACTACATTAAAATATTGTACATAATTAAATAAATGGACATTTATAATTTTTTGTACTGATGTATAACAATCAGAGCCGTTCCAAGGATTATTGATGTCAGGGTGCTAAATAAAACTTTCCGCCCCTTTAGGGTTTTATTGTTTTTATTTATTATTAAAAATTGTAATATATATATATATATATATATATATATACATATATATATATATATATATATATATATATATATATATATATCAATATTATTGTAACAGTGTAATAGTTAAATATCTATACACATTGACATACGCCTGAAATGCAAAAAATCTTTGATTAAAATAGATAACAATAATAAATAATAAACAAACAAATAGCATTCATTACACAATTTCACTTTCTATTGGTGTGCTTGTGCTGGAAGAAGCAATTTATTAGTTAACATAGCCGTACTAATTTCGACAGCAACAATGACGTATAATACCTTGGCATTTACAAAATTTGCTTTACATTCGTTGATTTGCTTCTGTTTACCATCGAAAACTTAATCATGAAAACATTTCAATTTATAAATCAAATAAAAATACCTTCATCAACTTTGGCACAACTTTCTTATACGATGGAATGACCTAGGTATTTGTTCCGTGATAAATTTTACAGTTTATAGTAAGTTCTAAACCACTCGGTCACAGCTGTATTTTTATTGGGATAAATATTGGCTCAGTTTAAGTTGGAGCGCACTAACCAAGTGACTCACCGTTGCCCTTAAAGATTAATTATTGAATGTGCCAATTTTCTTCGCTGCAGATTTCCGTAATCAAGACTTTGAACCGTAGAGGGCGTGTACTATATGTCAGCTGGAATCGAACTTGAGTTTACAAAACCACAATCGGTAACAGCATCTTATTAACAAGAAAACCAGTAATATAAGTAAATATATAACTTACGGCTTTTTGCCTTCACCGCAGATTTCGGTAATGATATATTTATACCATAAAAGGCGTTCACCAGACGTCAACTACTGGGCACTATATGTGGTGAGAAAAGTGCACCACATAAAAATAGCCTCCGTGATGTACACCTAACCTAACCTATCACAACCTAATCTAACCTAATTTGATTAGGTTATGTTAGGTTAGGTAGGGTTAGGTTATGCTAGATTAGATTAGGTTAGGTTGGGTTAGGTTAGGTTACGCTGGGTTAGGTTAGGTTAGGCTGGGTTAGGTTAGGTTAGGCTAGATTAGGTTAGGTTAGATTAGGTTGGGTTAGGTTAGGTTAACCTAATCTCATTTGGTTATGTTAGGTTAGGTTGCCTTAGTTTAGGTTAGGTTAGATTAGGTTAGGTCTGGTTAGGTTAGATTGGGCAGGGTTAGATTAAGTTACGCTGGGTTAGGTTAGGTTGAGTTAGATTAGGTTAGGGTGGGTTAGGTTGGGTTAGGTTAAATTAAGTTTGGATAAATTGGGTTGGGTTAGATTAAGTTAGGTTGGTTTATGTTCGATTATGTTAGGTTTGATTAGATTAGGTTGGGTTTGGCTAGATAAGATAAGGTTGTGTTAGATTAGGTTAGGTTAGGTTTGATTAGGTCAGGTGTGTGTGTGTGTGTGTACACACCTTTGGTATTATATAGCTTTAAAAACAAATAAATACGATTTGAAGGTCAATCGAATCTAACCACCACTTTTATTATTTTTCCCATATATGTTTTACATAGTAGGAACTTTTTACCAAATATCATCAAATCGGAGATGAAGTAGTACATAGTTGACTTTATTTTTATTGGTAACAGAACTTCAAGACCCGATGTCATCGCATTAAGAGTGTGTTGTCTTCTGAAGAAAATAAATGTTTAGGTAAGATTATTGAGTATTCGAGAGTGGCGAGCGAAGTGAGGAGGCTGAGACGTCCCCGTAGTGGAGCAGGGTGTACAATCACCCTATTTCCTACACCACCATGCTGCTGCTCCAAGTCTGCTTGCCATTAAGCCGTAAGTATTTATCTTTTTATGCGCAATTACTGGATTCATAAATGACTAATTACTTTAGCCACAACTGTGCGGTGTTTGGGAAAAAGTTTTCCCAACCCCTTGGAAACGATTTATGTTTTGCTTTTAAATGCAAATAAGGCTCTTAATCTTGCGTTTTAACAACAAAACCTTCAACCGTTCGTCTTCTTCTTTCCTTGTTGTCCGAATGTTGGTGCACAGAATATCGCCTTCGAGATTCTAACCGAAATATAATCACACATGTTCAAATATCAATTAATTTAAATAATTTGTCATTATATTTGCAGAGGACCAAAAAACTCGAAATATTCATGTTATAACGGGAATTTCCTCGCAATCTCAGCGACGTCATTATCACGATGCGTTGTAACTACTTTATATTAGTATTTTATTTGCTTTTAACTAACATAAAAGTATAACTTCTGACCTCATCAGTGTTATAGCAAATTAATTCCACGAAATAAAATACCTACCTAATTATATAGTTTTCTTAATATTGAAATGAATTTAGTTATAGAGATACATTTTTATTTATTTTGTTCTTTAATATATGAGAATCAATTAAATAAAATTTAGAAGTATAAAAATAGGTATTTATGTTTTTTAAAATCTTCATTCAATAAATGACAATTTATATTTTATTTATTTTTCATTAGGATAAAAATAGATAGTTTCTTGATTTATTAACATTGTTTCCATTTATTTCATCATGGAAGTTTTAATGAAGTTTTGAAAAAAAAAAATAAGAACGTCGACACCTTTTTGTAATAAGTATATGTACGTATATGCCTATTCATTATATACCTAATATTTTATTTTATTGAAGTCACTCATTTTAAAAAATAAATGAATTTTGTAGAAAATTTGCTGATTATTTCTTAAAATCCTCGCTCTCCAAGGTCGGAATTCAATTGATATCTGCGATGATTAAGATACTCCTAACTACCCTAGGTATGTTAATAATATAAAAATGCTTCTATCATTAGTTAAATTTAATGGTACCCTTTTTAAAACCTATATAATTGGTCATGAAATCATGATGATGACAGTTTTGTTGGCATCGTGTTGTAGGTATTAGATGTACCTAGTTAAAAAGTAAAGTGACAAATGCAGTAATAATCGTTAAATGATTTAAAAATGCTCCAATTATTGGTTAAATTGTACTCATTTCTGCTACACTCAAAATTTAGTAAAGTTGGTCAAGATGATGACAGTTTCTATTGTGTT
This sequence comes from Stenolophus ochropezus, assembly GCA_035578165.1. Classification (NCBI taxonomy): domain Eukaryota; kingdom Metazoa; phylum Arthropoda; class Insecta; order Coleoptera; family Carabidae; genus Stenolophus; species Stenolophus ochropezus. The sequence continues at coordinate 2,545,683 of JAQOWZ010000014.1, forward strand.
GTAGGTATAAGATGCTGTTAAAAATTAAGGTGACAAATGTTGTGATAATTGTTAAATGATTTTAAAATGCTCCTATTATTGATTAAATTGTACTCATTTCTGTATCAAAATTTGGGACCCTTTTAAAACCCTGTATAATTGGATATGATAATGACAGTTTTGTTGGTATCGTGTTGTAGGTATTAGATGTAGTTAAAAAGTAAGGTGACAAATGCCATGATAATCGTTAATGATTTAAAATTGCTAGTATTATTGGTTAATTTGTACTCATTTATTGGTATCACAAAATTTGGATTCATTTTTAAGCCATGTATAATTGGTCATTATGATGACAGTTTCGTTGGTATCGTGTTGTAGGTATTAGATGTAGTTAAAAGTAAGGTGATAAATGCCGTAATAATCTAATAATCGTTAAATGATTTAAAAATGCTCCAATATTGGTTAAATTGTACTCATTTCTGTTACAATATTTAGGACCCTTTTTAAATCCTGTATAATTGGTGACGACAATACTGTGTTGTAGGTATTAGATAGCTCGGTGATAAAAAGCTCGTTTTGCCGTGATTGTAATTACACCGCATTGAGGTGTGTTGGGCCTAGGCCGCCAGAGAGTGGAGACTGTTATATTACCGCTTGCCACCCGCACCCGTTGTTGCCGGTCACTGGCCACCGCCCTCGACCTGCTTGACCGTTTGATGCTCGCGGTCGTCTTCCTAGCCGTAACCGCTCGCTCTTCGTTTCCCGTCAACTTCCCCGCTCCTCCCTTCCCCTCCCCCCTTCCCCGCACCGCCACTCCGCGCATGTCCTCTCAGCTAATCTACGTTCGCTTACTTTACTGCTCTCTATCTCACTTATGCACATACACACGCATATCCACAACCGATGTACGAGTATTATCATTACGGCATCAACATTTTTATTTCAAGTGTTTTCCCATGGATCTCACCCATTACATTTTTAATATATTACTAATACTATATTTATATAATTACAATATTTTCAATTTGTTTATTCTTATTTATATTTAATTACTGTATAATAAAAACTATTATCAATTTCTTCCCGGCAGCAATGACTATTCGAGAAATAATCTGGTGGTCACTCAGAAGGTCAAACTTATTTTCAAACAACACATATTCCACGACCTAACATATATATTTACTTACATTACTCAAATAATAATAATTTAAGGGACGACATTTAACTTTTATGAAAAGTTGAGCGAAGTTACACTCCTCCACATGGCATCCCCATTGTGAGTGTGGATGAATGTAGAATCCTAGCCACTACATTTTCTTACAAATAAAGAGGGTTTGTGCTTATGGTACTGTAATGACTTTTATCTATTTGTACTTAAAACTGATTGTTCTTCCCGGCAGCATTGACTATTCGAGAAATAATCTGGTGGTCACTTGGAAGGTCAAATAACTAATTTCTCTTTTCAAACAACACGTATTTCACGTCTTAATACATTTACTTACATTGCTTAATTAATAATAATAATTTAATAATTTAAGGGACGACATCTAACTTTTACTAAAAGTCGAGCGAAGTTACACTCCTCCACATGACATCCCCCATGGGGTTAATCATGTTAGCAACCTACTCATCAATTTTGTCGCGAAAATATCAAAAAATAGTTAACTTTATATAACTACCGTAAGTATTTTTAACGTGAAATATGGAATATATCATATCCATGGTTACGACATGATATTTTATTGACAACAATTTTAAGAATCATTAATAACTTTAGAGGAAATGGAAAAATAGTACAATGGTACTTACTTATTAATAATAATAATTTAAGGAACGACATTTAACTTTTATAAAAAGTCGAGCGAAGTTACACTCCTCCACATGCCATCCCCCATTGATAGTGTGGAGCAATGTAGAATCGTAGCCACTACATTTTCTTACAATTAAAGAAGGTTTGTGCTTATGTTACTATAATGACTTATCTGTTTGTACTTAAAACTGATTGTGTATATTACAGTTTGTTACTTTTATGCTATTCTTTCGAACTGAAACAAAAATAAAGCTGTTGGTTTTGTATTCACTGTCATAGGTAAATAATAATAACAGGTACGCTTACTATATAATTATATAATTGTAACATTGTACATAGCGCCTTCATTCTCGGTAAAATTGACATTTTTGAAAAATGTAATTTAGCCCCTTCATACATTTACCCCATTATTATTTTTTTTATTGCATTTTAATTATTGCAGTTATTACAATGTGATTTTTATGAAGATTAAGACTAATTCAAATATATAACGATATGGGTTTCTTACATTAGTTATTTTGTCTTTATTTATTTATAGTTATTTTTTTAATTTTATAACGATTTTAAGCAATAAAGTTCTTATTTTGTAAATTTTCTTTTGTCCTTTATTAAACCACCACACAAATATCCAATAATCAACGCGTAAAAAATTTTGATATTTATTAAAACACGATCAAAAAGTGAACAATCTTAAATTTACCACTTCAAACAATATTTAATGAGTTTAAGTAATAGCATATTACTTAAACTCTGTACTTAAATTATAAAAAAAAATCGCGACGCTTCTGATATTTCTGTGTCCAATAACTGTAATTTGTATTACTGACTTTATATTACTTTTTTTCCTATTAAATAACTGATTTTAGGTGTTTTTCGTACCATAAATAAAACCCAATCAATAAACTATGTTTTATGGAAAGGTATTCAGTGAAGAATTTGTGATATTCAAGGTTGCTACATCTGTCACCAAATGAGCAATTTAATGCTATCTTAGATTCATGGTCCAATTTTAGTTTGTAAACCAATATGGTTCTTTTTTCACATCAGCTTTGAATGCCCAGAAGGTGAAGTGAGATAAATGCCATCTCTGATAAAATATGTCATCATTATGAACGACAAAGAAAATTGGCACTCCTCTAGTGGATAATAAGCTGTAATGATATATATTTACGTAAGAAAGTTTATTCATGTTTGGTCACACACAATCACAAATTTTGGCTCGCAGGACGTTCAGGCCAATAATGACGCAACTAGTTTAATTTGAGGCAATTTGTTATGGAATACACGAATCAACTGGTTTGTTTGAATTGTGAAATACGTAATTTTGATGTTTTGTTTTTTTATTATTAAGAATAGACATTAGTTACATTCTTGTTTATAATTTAATTTTTATGTTTAGTTTAAATTTTAAAACTCTTTAAGTATTTTTTCTGGGTACGCCACTGAAGTAGCAAGACACAAGATACTACATTACACCAATAAACAGTAACAGTTAACATTCGCATTCAAGATACAAACAGCTTATTTAAAACTCATATCTAAATATATTTCCATTTCATTTAAACAGCGACCTGTTATAAAACACATTAATATAACTGACACCATTTAATTGTATGTGACCATAGTAGTTAAGCGAGTTAGATAGAAAAATGTAATAAAATTTGGTGCTACTAATAAAATCTAAGTATTAAATTTCAAATCTATAGTTAGCTCACTGGTTAGTTTCATAAATTATACACATTTTAGCTGCATTTAATTTAAACTTATTTCGCTTGAAAGTGAGATCATTCTACAGCCAATCATTCTTCAATTTCCATTCGTTTCATATTTTCCAACTTCTCGAAATGTATTATCTTTTTAAAATTTTATTAAAATTTTTATCACTATGCCTTATTGCACTACACAAAAATATTTTATCGCTCAAAAAATTGTAAATAAAGAGATATTGTTTTAATTTTTTTGTACATATTTCTCAGGAATATATTCTGACAGTTGTCAATGTAAATTTATTGATAATAAATCAAATGTTTCCTATAAAAATGAAAAGCCAACAAAATTATTATTTTTTAGGGCATGTTTGTAAAAAAAACAAACTTTTTAACAGTTAACCTTATAGAGAACGTTCTAAGCATAACGGTTTTAGTTCGAAAACCGATTTTTAAAATTTGGAATTCGGTTTAAACTGGTTAATATATTGGTTAAAAATATAAGTTTAAAAAAATATATAAAAATTTAATTAAAAAAAAATAAAAAAATACGATTTAAAAAAATATATAACAAATGAAAGAATGCAATTTTATTAATGAATATTCACAAAAATGTCTGTCCACGTTGCTTACTAACACAAAATTTCTGATTTTACGTTTATGTCATCACGAAAATCAATAAACATCATTATTAACATTTAGGTAAAGGGTGTACCCACTTATAATTGATTATTAATATTAAGAAAAATGTTAGAATTTTGAGCATTGTTGAGCTTGAACAGAGTTTTGCGCTGCGGGCAAAAATGAGGTGCGGTCCATTACCCACTTCCAACGCACGCTACATGACAGGTTATGAAAGCGATGCACTCGTACAAGTGCGGTACTGATTCTGTAGCAGTACCGCAGTACCAGTACAGCTATCTCGTTCAACACCACATATCCTCCACAAATGGCGGAAAATCACAATTATCCCTACTATGCCCGACACTACAACCTATTTCATTATCTGGTCAATGAATATGTATTTTACTTTTACCTCAATTGTGTGAAACGCCGGTCAAGTAAATACTGACCAGTACAATAGGCGATTTTTCATGACGAAAACTATGGCTTGTAGTTATAACCTCAAATGGTACTTAAAAAAATACAGAGTTGACCTGATTTAAATCATGATTAAAATCAACTAAATTTTAAAATAAAAATCATTGATTTTTATCAAACATAAAAAATATAAATTATAATAAAAATGTATTTATTTGCTACAAAACTATTAAAAACAACAAAGATATGTTTTGTATATAATAATATCTTAAAATTAAACGATATTTTATCACTTTAATTGTCATATACAGAAGAAAAAATAAGTATTTAAATGCGTCACAAAAAGTAAATAGTATATTCAACTGATTTCTAAAATAAAAATCATTGATTTTTATCAAACATAAAAAATATAAATTATAATAAAAATTTATTTATTTGCTACTAAACTATTAAATACAACCAAGATATGTTTTGTATATAATAATATCTTAAAATTAAACGATATTTTATCACTTTAATTGTCATATACAGAAGAAAAAAATAAGAATTTAAATGCGTCACAAAAAGTAAATAGTATATTATACACCAAGGTTGAGAAGAATATCATTATTAACCTAGCGCAAAGTTGTCAATAATTATAAAGCGCTGGTCAATAATTCTCTTCTCAACAGTAGTATATACATTATTTTCTTCACTACTAATATTTTAATTCTAATCCTACTAAAAAAATTATATTGACAATAACAAATATTTTGAAGTGAACATTAAACATGTTTCCTAATATTACACCATTTCCTGTAATGTAATGATTCCTAAAATTTTTGTTGCACTTGCAAAATCAACAAAGCAAATGTCAAATTCGTTACCTATGTTTTATTTTAAATAAGGCAAGCAAATATACAATTGCTGTCAATCAAATATCAAGTCGTAACCATGGATATAATAAATCCTCATGTGTCACGTTAAAAATAATCACAGTATAGGTAATTAATTCTCTTGAACAATTGCTTAATGTTTATTATTTTATTAATATTTTTAATAAGATACATTTAACATACACATGTCAAATTTAGATCAGTATAGAATTTCAATATGTACTACAGAAATAAAAATATTATTAGATAATTAATTGATCAATTATTGTCCAATATGTAATGTGAGTAATTCTAGTTGTTTTTTAGTTTTATTGAGTTTAAAATAATATGACACGCTCTTTATGCGTAAATATGAAACCTTCCGTCACTGCTTCCAGAGCTCAACCAAACTGTAAAAGCCAGTAGAACCCCTGACCTGATCAAATACATGAGAACGATTTGATTTTTAATTTCAATTTTGAACATGGAACTGAATTAGTGTTTACATCTGTGGATTCGGAGTTTTAATTTACAATTAAAATCATTAAATCTGTCAAATTGCAACTGCTGTCGAAACCGACAAACCAAATCGTAGCTTGATATTTTAAATAAGGGCAGCGCAAAATGTTTCGATGCATTTTTCGTAAATAACACTGAGAGACATTCATAATGTACTCCATGTATGTTATTATGCACTTCCTAAGAATTCAAAATTGGTTATCACGCTTATTTAAATTCAGTTGTTGACCTTATATATTTGCGATTGTAGAAAAGGTTTTTGTGCTAAATATTAAATTAACTTTAAAAATAACACTAAATCTAATGGTGCAAATAGACGTAAGGAAATTTGTATGATAATTTAGATGTAAAAAAAGTGCAAGAGGGAGTCTTAAATCGAAATATTATGCAGATCAGTTGCAAAAAATTTCAATCTGATTACTACAACAGATGTAGGTATTGTTAGGGCAGCAGGTAATTACAAAATTTGGCTAATATTTTGTTGGTTATTAGTTATGTTAATTTTGACATTCCACAGAATAATATAATTACTTTTTTCAGTTCACAACGTGTTCTAAATTATTTTTTAAACTAGTATAGTTCAAACAAAAATAAAAAGTCTATAATAAATATATCTTCACTCATCATGCAATATCAACATTAAGAAACAAATAATTAAAAATATAAAATAAAAAAAACGTAGAAATTTCGTATATATGTATTAAAGAAAAAAAAAACATGGTATTGAACTTCGAAATAAAAACAATATAAGTGAAAATATATGATAAATAAAAATTTGTGATATATTTTTCACATATTTATTTATTTTTAAAAAAATAGTTATTTGTATATCAAGGGACTAAAGTATGTGACTAATAAAAAATACTTTAGTACTTAGATATACATTATATTTTTTCCGAAATCATTAAATTATTATTTAAAAACATAAATAGGTAGCATTATGAGTTTGTAAAACGTCAATTAGCTATTGAGACGGGGATGGCTGTAATAACAAACGTACTGTCAAAATGTCAAATATTTCTTTATAAATATAAAGGTAAATAATAAATAAATTCACCAATAATATTATAGAATGAGATATTTGTTATTTTAGGTAGTGCTAAAATAAACTTCAAAAATATAATTTGACATAATAGACTATAAAGTTTTACTTTAGCTACTAATTTGGCTAAGTTCGCAGAGTGATATAGTATATTTTAGTATCGATTTCGAAAAAAACAATTTGATGTGTAAACGTTTTACGCAAGTTTAAAAATTAATTCGAAATTTATTGTAGTGGACTACACAGTGATGAAATATTTTTAATATATAATATTAAATTACAAAACACTCAATTACCATCATAATGTTTTATTTAACTCGACAATCGTTTCAATCTCACGGTCATCATCAGGAAAAACTAACACATTAAATTATAAAACAATGGTCTCATTTATAGATACATGGAATAAACAGAAATTACATAATTTTGATGCGAAAGACAGTGACAGTAAATAACAATCCTTATTGTTTAAAAAATTATCTATGAAAAATGAAAATTCTTGTATAACTTAGAAAATATTATATTGTTTAATCGAAATACAATTACCAAAATATTTTTTTCTAATCAATAGTTGACAATAAATTTTTATGTAAGTATTATAAAAATTATTCGATTTTATTGAAAATTTCATGTGAAATTGATCTTTATGAAGTGAAAGCTGAATTTCCTATTGCACTTTATGATGAAAAAACTACCAGCACCATTTGTTTAATTTTGTTGAGATTTAGAACACAGGTATAATAAATCTTATACACCATTTTTATTTGGACTACTGTTCATCTGTTTGTCACATTCACAAGAAGGTGAGAATTTCTATTGTTGAATACAGTTACGGCTGTGATTATCACAGTATGAGAATTTGGCCGAAATAAGTCATCAGCTTAATTATTCTTCTCAAGAACTGTATTCGTCGTAAGTATTTGATATACAGGGTGTTGAGAAAGGGTCACAAATTTGAAAACATTTATGTTGTTCTTATCTAATCTAACCTAACCTAACCTAATCTAAACTAACTTAATTTAATTAGGATAGGTTGAGTTAGATTAGATTAGATTAAGTTAGGTTAGGTTGGGTTAGGTTAGGTAAGGTCAGGTTATGTTGGGTAAGGTTAGATTAGGTTATGTTAGATTATGTTGGGTTAGATTAGATTATGTTGAGTTAGGTTAGGTTAGATTAGATTAAATTAGGATTTGCTTAACCTTGAAATTTGCTGTTTTTGTATTTAAAGCTATTTAATATAAAAGGTGTGTACACACACACGTACCTAACCTAATGTAATGTAACCCAACCTAATCTAATCTAACCTAACTCAGCCTTATCTAACCTAACTTAACCTAATCTAACTTAATATAATTGAATTAGGTTAGATTGGATTGAGTTAGGTTAGGTTAGATTAAGTTAGGTTAGATTAGATTAAGTTAGGTTAGATTAGATTAAGTTAGGTTAGATTAGATTAAGTTAGGTTAGATTAGATTAAGTTAGGTTAAGTAGGGTTAGGTTATGTTGGATTATATTAGATTAGGTTAGGTTAGATTATGTTGGGTTAGGCTAGATTATGTTGGGTTAGGCTAGATTATGTTGGGTTACGTTAGGTTAGATTAGATTAGGTTGAATTAGTTAAAGTTAGGTTAGTTAGGTTACATTAAGTTAGGTTAGGTGCGTGAGTTTATACATACCTTTTGTATTAAATAGCTTTAAAAACAAATAAAAATGATTACAAGATCAACTGAGTTTGACCGCTATTTTTTTTAATTTTTCCCATATTTGTCATGCTTAGTAGGAACTTTTTACCAAATTACATCAAAATCGGAAGTAAAGTAGTACATCGACAAGTTGACATAATACAGTTATAATAGAATGAATAGTAATAGAAATAACGATTGATTAAATGCTCCATTTTTGCAATGTCGTAGAATGATTGTAACGTAGGTACATATGTTAAGTTTCTGCGGATGACTTGATTTGAAATTGTAATTATGAGTCCGGTTACACAATGCATGCTCATGTAAATGCACGTACATATATTAATTTTACGTTTCTTTTAGTAGTTTCTCTTCCTTGAGTGTTTTTAATTAATAGTCAGCTTACCGGAAACTACATGGGACATTATATGTAGTATATTCACACATCACTTTGGCTGCTTAATAGAATAAGTTTCTATTCGGTAATGATGGACACCCAGTTTCACATGACAATTTGCATATCATTATCATTAGGTATCTATATGATGGGAAAGATCTACATCTGACAACGTTTTATTTGTGTGTACTTGGATTCAGAATAATGCCACAGTACATTATATCAAATGGAAAAACCACTGTCTTCTTTTAACCATTTCTTTCTCTAATGTCAAACTATTGTTCAATACTTTATTAATTACTCTTCTAATATTATTATTATGAAAAGTATAATGACTCAATAATTGATGATTAATAGATATCGTGAATTACAGGATCAAAATAATAACTGCACTTAGTACAAACTTCTAATAAAGGAAAAATCTAATAAAAATGTATGTATATTGAAAAAGTCATAATAATTATCAGTTAATACCAACTACCATCAAGAGGTTCAGTTTGTGTCTAAAATATTCCGAAGCCACAGGTTGTAAAGTGAATTAACATGTACATGTAAGTAGTTCAACTAGTATTAAAATTTAGAAAATTAGTAAAACATTGGTGTCCTACAGGGTAGATGGATAGGACTTGGACCTTACTGACATTTATTGTGTCCCTTAATAGCCCTTTTTTCCGTATAGCACTTGACCCTTAAACTTTACTGTCGCTATTACATTGATAAATATCTGCTACATTGTATTTTTAAGTGTGAGAACGATACATTTTGTATTATAATAATAAAAGAATATTTATTATGTATTTTACATTATTATTGCTATTTTCAATTCAATCAAATAAATCGTGATTTTTAAATTTTTTAAATTTTTATAGATTTCTAAATGATATTGCACTTTTTTAATTGTTTTAAAACAATAAAAATATTTTATTTCATAAACGAAAATGAAACCTGTAATAAAACCAAAACGACAATTAAATTGATAAAATATCATTTAATTTTAAGATATTATTATATCCCATTTTCATAAAAATAATAATTATTGTATTTTTATGTTTTTTATTAATTTTTAATGACAAATCTATTGTCAATGCTCATAAATGATTTCAGCCAAAAATAAGAATTTAAATAGTAAAGGAGTTAATGTAAAATATAAATATAAGTAAAATTGAAAATTAGCTTTAGTGATTGAAACATCCAAGGATTGTAATAATTTACAATGTAACTTCATATCGCCCTATTCTGTAGCTCAATTACGTTTGCATACATGAATAACAAATTTGTTTAATATTTAATTACGTAGTAAGTTTAATCAGGGCGATCCTTGTATGAACAGTATATGAACTGTCAACCGACCCTGTCCAAACGCGTACCCTCAGATGACATAGATCTCGTGTCCCTACGTTCTTTGAAACTATACTCAAGGGATTTCTCCAGTCCCCTGATAAGTAAATCGCCTGAAAAAATGCCATTTGACGACTAAATGCTGCATAAAAAATGGAAATGTTACGAACTGGTTTGCATAGACAAAATTCAAAATTATTTTCCTTTCCACTTTTTATTTCTTTGCAACTATTAAAATAATAATTAGTTAACTTACAACCTCATATTTAAATTTAACCTTTTATTATCCAAATATTTAATCCCCTATCAATCCAATCCTCATGTTGACTTTTCGATAAGTTTTCATATTTCATCGTAACAGTGATAGTACATTTTAAAAATGCTATATAATTACATAACTTATTATTATTACGCAACATACAAAAATTTCACGAGTCTCCAAAAATAAAAAATATTGGTGGTATAGCCATTAAATTAGTTTTGAAAAATGGGCTAATGAATGGTTAAGCGTTTTTTCTCTGGCATTAATAATACGAGAGGGATACCTACAAAAAACCGAAAATGGGACATTTTGTTTATGGGCGCGGAAAAAATTAGGACGAATGACTTATGGCACCTTTTCAGAACAACACAAAATTGGGAATCATCGATACAGGGTGTGACAGATATAAGTATATTAAATTTAATCGTATTTACTAGTAACTTTTTCTTGTAAATTTAGAAATCGAGATAAAAACATTCTTTAAGTTTTGTCACAAATTCTACTACCCGCCTTTATTAGAAAGAAAATCAATGAATTTAGAAAAGTTTATAGCAAAATTAAAAAAAATATTTTCTTAATTTTGCCATAAACTTTTCTAAATTGATTGATTATAAGGATGATGTATATGATTATGAATTTTATTATATTTATTAATTGATTTATTTGTTACTGTCAAAATTTATTTGACAACTTACTTTTGTCAAAAATAATATCTAAAATTTATACGGTGCTAAAAATGCTAAAAAAAATATATTTCAGAAAAAATTAATAGTAAACATTGTTATATTCAATGAGTTTTATTAGTAATTAAATTTAATATACTTATTTTTGTTATACCCTGTATACATATAGTATATTTGTAAATAGATAAAAGATCAATTTTGTGAAAAAAATATTAATGGAACAAGAATATTTTATTTTATTTTTCAATCATGCAACTTATTTCAACAAATAAAATGTAAATAAAGGCTAATAATAGTTTATTATACAGTGGAAGTTCATTTCACATCCCCTCGTTTTCTAGTATTTTCCACAAATGTGCGTCATGTGGGTTGCTTTGCGTTTAGGCGTAACCACTACAATATATTATGTGGTACACACATTCTACATAATGTAGCATTATTGACAAGACAAAAGTCTATTCGTTAGAGCCTGGTAAGCAACGTGGATAGATGCTGATCTTGCAAATTTCTTACTGTTTAATTTCACTCCATATTTTTATTGTGAATATTTATACGTAATTCGGTATTAGAAAACATTTTAAGACAAAATGTCACCAGTGGAGTAATTAGGGCGCAAAATTTTTAGGGGCGCAAAATTTAAATCAATTATTTATTAAAATATTAAAAACATGTCTGAATGAGGTGCACACCAAATCTTAATCTTTTTGTTTTGGAAGAGGAAAACTTAAAAACTGTAAAATTTACATGTATGTTCATATCTAGTAATCTATGCATTTTTTTAGGAAAATAAGGACGTCAATAAAATGGTCCTTTAATGCGACAACTTTGGTCTAATTTAACCGACCTCGAATCTTTTACCATTCTCAAGTTATTTGGGATACCCTGTATATATTATTATTTAATTTTGTTTTGAATCATACATCCATTTTTGTTTGTTAACAATTTCTTTATTATAAATATTATGAATTGTGTAATCAGATCACTAGGTTGATTTGTTTATTTCATATTTTTTTTACTAATTCCAACGTCCAACTAAATAATTCAGTAAAAAATAATTGTTCAATATGCAGCAATGTTGACACGCTATGACTTAAAAATTAACAGTTGTTTGCATTTACCTGTCAGTCATAGCAAGCTAATATCTGACAGCAAATGAAACCAACTGTTAATTTTAGGACATGGCATGCTAATATCTTTGTACAGCATAATCAAAAATTTAGCATAATGCAAAAAATAGTATTGTTAAATGAGAAAAATCTTCAAAAAAAAATTAATATATGCATATTTTTATTATTGACTACCATAAGGGTGGTATTTATTTATTCATTTATTTAAATTAATAATTAATTAGCAAAATTATAGGTACAAAACCAGGGTTGCATTTTTTATTTAAATCGGATTTTTTTTGTTTTTTATCAAAAATCATACAGTGGTGCAAAAATTTTCTGCGTAAATTGAAAATAATATAGCAGTAACGTCGTTTTACTGACGAAGTTAATAAGTTTTTGTAGTTCTTTAAAGTATCGTCACATGATAACATTATCCACACACTTTTTTCCCCATATTTTCGTAAATCTAGGATATTTAATAACAATTGCAGAACAAGTGACTTAAATCATCGATTTAAATCACTTGTTATTATTATTTACAAAATTAAAGTTAAGATAATATAAACATATGATAAGGAACTCACAAAAAAACGGAAGCCATAATTAATATAGTGATAAATAAAACTGTTACACAAATCCTAAGTCCTAAGCAAACTTTTAACTTCATTTAAAATTAAACAAAGTACAAATGTAATGTATTTTAGTCATATGGATGAATGCATACTTGAAGACTGCACAAATCTTCATCAGAAAAGTTTGAAATGCACTGCTTTTATGTCGCCATTACATTTAAATAGATTAAAAAAGAAAGGAAAAGTAATGAAATGTCATTTTATAGTGTAAATATAATATTGTACAGCTGCATATATAAATGATAAATGGTAACACAAAAAATACTCTAATTTATGGATTAATTTGATAAATGACTATTTCTAAGAAGCTCTACATAACCAAACATTCCAAGCGATAAAAAAAATCAATTTTTATCAATTATTTGGTACAGCATTCCAATGGACATTTACAGTACAGGTATTAGAAATAATTTATAATTTTGTTAATATATTCTTTACAGTGTAATTGTGTTAAATATATGTAACAAATAGAATGTACCTACTTACCATTAATTCTGCAATGGATGGAAACTGGAATATTCACCAAATATACACTACACTCGTCTGAGTCCAAACCACAACAGACAAAATTATAAAAATTATCCAGTATATAAAGAAGTGTCATAATATCGTTACATCACACCACGAATAATTAAAGTCAGTTATAAACAAAAGACGAACACCTCAACACACCAATCTGATGAGTCTTTCGGCGTAGTTCACAATAATAACACATATATTTTTTGTACACCGGATACGTCAACGATAGTAAAATATAGGTTGGAATCAGCACCTGCTCACAGTGATGTATACGTGAAGAATTTTATCGAACTGATCCAACAGTTGCAGGTTTTAACATTTGAATTTGTATTTCGTTTATCAGAAATTAATAACAAACCAGTCAAAACCGTACAACGCGCCATGAGGCGAGTTTAAAATAAAAATTTGTGCAGTTAGTGATAGTGTAGTGTTTTGTGGAAGACGGTAGCTGCTATTATAACCGGTAAGAATATATTTTATATTTAAATAAATAAATATAGAGTAAGTAGAAATCAAATATATTCGGTTTTTAAATTCAATACAGTACATAATACTTCTCATAGAATTAGATGATAATATTTATTCTTATGAATATTAACTTTAGTTCTATGTTTAAATAATAAATATATTTTCATGAACAACATCTGTGATCAATCATTATCAATATATTTATTATTTCATTAGTTGCTCAGAACTTTTATTTTTGTTGTAATGATAACAAGATTGCTTTTATGAGTATTTCATTTGCTTAATTCTGTATGTTACATTTATGTATATACATAGGATGTTCCACAACTTAGGACAAAAAATTAAAAAGCATATACTGTATAATCTTTAATTAAATAGTAAAAAAATATTACATATTGCAAATTGTACACATTTGGTATTCGTTATAAGCTGTACTAAAATACAAGTAAAATGCCATGATGTTAAATAGTTGAGTTATGTTGCATACATACATTACTCAAAATTAAATTTATAGCATGTATATTTAATGAGGTCTTACAAAAAATTAAGTAAACCATTTTTTTTATTTCAATCGAATCAACAAAGTCTAATTTGTTGCTATATGATATAATTCTTTTTTATTTACATTTTATAATGTCGTTTTAAATTATCATACTAAAAAAAGTCGCAAAAATTTTGACGTTATTCCAAATATTGTGGTTTGGCGCGTTTGAAAGTTGGTAAAGTAGACAGTCTGTGATTTAAAGCATTATAAGACGTGTGCCACTCTATTTGCAGAAAATTATTCAATTTGGAAGTTAAAACATTACATTTGACGTTTGAAACGAAGTGAAGTTGGGTAGGAACCTTGATACGTATTGGACAAAGGGTGAAGTGGGCTAATTCAACCGCGGTTTCAAGGATAATTTTTAAAAGCAGTTTTTTCATTATTAAAAGTCAATTTGAGGGGTCTAAGATTTTTCATTCTCCTATTTATACATATTGAAATAAAGTCAAATGAGACATACATCATCTTTTGTTTTCTGTGATGTATTCGATATAAAAATAAGTATCGTAGTTGTTGCAGCAGAGTTCTAGTTCAAATATGAGGAGTGGTGGTATTTTCATACAGCATAGAGCTGCACAATCAAGGTCTAAGGTTTGAGATGTAATTCTGAGCCGCCAAACGGATACGCGGTTACACTTTACACTCGCTATACGCGTACTAGTAACTGTCCGATGCAAAATAACAGAGATGAAATAGTATGTTTGCTAAATGTGAAAGACAGAGACAGTGCGTCGGGGAACTCTTGTGATTGACATTGAGGTCGTGATTCGCTCAGTGGCGTATCCCAATTTTTTTATCAATTTAAAAAAGGATGCTTGAAAATTATATTTAATAATAACATAAAATGTAAAAAAAAGGTTCTCAATTTTGTTCTTTTTTTTAAATTATTATAAAATCTGCTACCTATATAAAATCTCCTTGGTAGGCAGATTTACAGGGTGTTAAAAAAAGAGTCACAACTTCACTGTTTGTTTATCTAAAATTATGATAAAATCTGCTACTGACATAAAATCTTCTGCGTAGGCAAATTTACAGGGTGTTAAAAAAGGGTCAAAACTTCACTGTTTGCCATTAATGTAAAATTTTTTTTTGAGTTAAGAGGTTGTAATATTTTCATGACTACGCCACTGGATCACATAGTGGTCGGATTGTCAGTACGCCGTTCAGTCGTGGTTCAACCTTACAAATAACCTTATGACCGACGGTAGTAAGAAAGATACACCGTCAAACATAATTCTTGTAAATATTTCCTCTTATATTTATTAAAGCGCATTTCCAAAATTTTAGAGGATAAAAAATACAAATACAAAATAAGCAAACAAACCTTTTTAATTAATTATGAGTTCTGAAAGCTTCTTTCAATATTTAAAACCTTTCGTTGTCTATTGTCACGGAAGTGTACTCTATTCTTTAGAGATTGTTCAATTTTTTTCTCTAGTTCTTGTTCTATTATTTTTTGAGCTATTTCCCAAAATTTACTTAATGTTTTGTACTAAAATTTATTCCAATCATCTAGTTCTAGTAAAAGTCCAAATTTTGGGTATTTATTGTCCTTGTTTGTTTATTAAAATATTTGCCACAAAAATATATTTTTTTCTTTGCATATCTGTATAATGTCACCATGACTTCTTCCTCATTGCATAAAAAATGTTGTGTTTCTCTTTCTTGTTTTGAAACAGCAGATGTATTGTATCACCAACATCACGGTAGATGTTTCTTTAACACATGTATCAAAATTCAAAAATAAATTAATATGTAATACTGAAATTAAGAATACACCTCGTTAGTGAATGCAAAGCTTTGAATTTATTCTGAATGCGATGTGGCTTACATATGCGAGTCAATATGAGACGTCGCTAAAAACATCTGCTCTCCCTATACCATCACGATATTAGTTATGTTCCAACCTACGTATGTTCAAGCGACCACTGGCAAACCGAAGCCTTAGGCTAAGATGAAATACGAGGACCCTTAAAATGTACACATTATTTTTACCCTTTTTTTAAATAAAAAAGCATTTCAAACAAAGACACGCCATTAATATGTAAAAAAATAATTAAAAGAAAACACATTTTGTGGTTCCTTTGTCAATTATTTACTTTGACTGTATTTTAAATTTATTAAAAGTATCAGACACACCTTATTACCCATTTTGGGTGTGTCAATGTGCTTTACCACAAATTTACCGAAAACTATACCAGACGTCACTTATTGCACATTAAGAAGTTGACCTGAACATGGTTTGAATTCTGCTTGTCCATTATTTTTCAAACAAAATCATATGGTACATTCTTCAAACCAGTTACAAGTCCCTGAGATTGGTACGTCTGATAACATCCTCTTCGGAATAAATATTGGCATACTCATATCTGGCAATAAATCATGATAATATAATTATTTATATTATTTATTGTAATTACACATTTACATTTATAATTGTAGGTATGGACGTCAATATCACAGCATCAAAGTGTTGGATTTTCATTTATCCTGATCAGAACGAAATCAACAGTTAAATGGTAAGTTTGTTTGATAATTGTTGTAATAATATTTGCAGAAAAGCTGTTATTGTTGTATTATTTGAAAGTATATAAAACTTAGTAAAGTGGAAGTAGTAAATAATGAATAATAAGACATCAGAGGTGGCGTTATTCGTAATACATTGATAATGTAAATTGCACTATCACTATTTAATAGTCTCTGTCGACCATCAGGCTATACAATCACGAATACCAATTTCATTACCTGTAGTAGGTATGCCTTGGTTTGAGGCCATCAAATTATAAATGATTGGAAACCCAGAAATAGTGTAACATGGTACAGTCCTAATTGTCAAACAAATGGGCTGATTAAGACAATATGTATGTTTAAATTGTTCCACGCAAATTTAGCTCTTGAATCAATATTTCTACATTGTGTAAAGTGCATTATGTGCATGGAAAATTAACACAGAGACGGCTCCAAAAAAATCTATTAATGTCTATTCCAACAGACTTGTAAGGTCATCTAATATAGGAAACTAAATCAGAATTCCAAGTACTAAGTTCTAATGAGTGAACTTGTTTCTGCCTTAATTAAAGTGAAACTGATTAACCACAGTCAATAAATCACAGCTAACTTAAATGGGACCATAAAACATTTTTTATTTATTAATTTATAAAAAAATATATCATAAAATTTATTTACCATAATGTCACAATTTGATTTTTTGGAATGTTCGTTAATTGATCATAAAGAATATTTGAATTTACAATTTTGTTTGATCAAAATATTACACCCTAATATTTTTTCTGTTGATACTTTCTTATCCCCTTCATTCTAATATTAAAATCTGGTGTTGCCTTTTCTTCCCCCTCACTGTGTCATTAAAAAGATTCACGATTCTTGTGTTGCTCTTTCTTGTTTTTAAAAAGAAGGTGTTTTGTGTCATCGAAATTACGGTAGGTGTCTCTAAGTATAAACAAATATGTATGTATAATTAGATAAATGATCGTAGCAAATAAAATGGTATATCATCATTCCATTGAGGAACATAAGATAGATGAAAAAAAATATTGTTTCGTTGTAACATTTTATATGATTAAAAACTGGATTAAAAAAAACTTATGCACAACTGAATTAGGACAATTTTTTTGAAGGAAAGAAGTATTAGTAAGGGACTACTATAGAGAGATTATAAATACTTGTGTTTATATAAGTATCAGATTTGTATCGAAGGATATTATAATTTTTAAGAATTCATTTATTGTTTACTGGGTTAGGAATTGGTTAAAGAAGGAGAGGACAATGTTTTTGAAGGAAAGAAGATTTGATTTGGTATATTGTAAATTGTCATCATATCTCGGTACCAAATTCGTGTTGAATGATACTATAATTTCGAGGGTTTTAAATATTGTTTACTTCGAACAATTTACTGGATTAGAAAGTGGATAAGCAAGAAGAGAACACTATTTTTTAAGAAAAGAGGACTTGATTTGGTATATTGTGAAATGTCTTCATATCTACGTATCAAATTCGTATCGACTGACATTATAATTTTGAAGAATTTACTGGATTATAAAGTGGATACGAAAGAAGAGGACAATGTTTTTGAAGGAAGGAAGATTAGATTTGGTATATTGTGAATTGTTGATATTATAATTTTGAAGAGGAGAATGTTTTTGAAGGAAATTAGTATGGAGTAATGAATATAGATCGGATAGAAGTAATAGCAGATAGAGATTACAAACACTAATGTTCATCTACGTGTCATATTCGTTGTAGCGCGTAATTGATGAAGGCGAATGGCGAACAGCACGAAGCGGCAAGAGAGCGGCGCGCATAGAGAGTTTATAGTTGAGAAGCAAGAGATTCGTCAATGAGGCGGGCGTGCCAGCACAAGCACTTACAGCTCGCAGCAGCAGGGCCTTTCCCACGACCACGGTATGTGTAAACGCGGTGAGTGCGCGAATGAAACAGAGAAATGCGACGACCAATAACCGATAATTTGATCCCGACACCCAGCGCAGATGTACTTACCTTATATTTACCGCTGTATATGTTAATAGGTTGGCTGCAATCTGAGTTGTGGCTGTGTACTTGTGTAATACGTGTGTGCGTGCACGAATGTGGCCTGAGACGAACCGCCACTGTCTATGCTGGATGTGTCCATGCATAGTGTACAATGCGGTGCGGTGAGAGCAGCGCACACTGTGCAGACTATTTCTTATTGGCATGGACCGCAGTAAATCTCATTACGGCTCGTCCCCCGTGTAAATTACTGTTCGCTCATTTCGTAGCGTGACTGTTGGAAGCATCTGACCCGTTCACATCGACCGTGCTTCTTGCACCCTGTATTGTGGCCACCGACTAACATGGATTTATGTCTACCTATACTCCAATGTGTCTACAGACAAACACCTAAATATTACCATTCCACAACTATCTATTACACTCCTCAAATCTCCAACAAATCAAAACTCTATTTCAAAAATTATACAACACAGTAAAACCTTGGTATATAATAATAACGGTTGCAATCAAGGATCAAGAAAGATATACCATAATCCCCTCGAATTGGTTTACATATGTGCATTCGACAACTATCTATTATTCTACATCAGTACACTGCTTAAATCCCTCTCAAATCAAATCTCTATTTCAAAAATTATAGAACACATTAAAACCTTGGTATATAATGAATCTCAACTTTAAAAACAATAACGTTTGCAAGCAAAGATCAAGAAGGTTATATGGTAATCCTTCGAATTGGTTTACATATGAGCATTCGACAACTATCTATTATTCTACATCACTACACTCCTCAATTCTCGAACAAATCAAATCTCTATTTCAAGCATTATAATTCAGTATTGGTATATAATGGACCTCAACTTTACAAACAATAACGTTTGCAATCAAGTATATGGAAGGTTATACGGTAATTCATCGAATTTTACATATGTGCATTACTAGTCTATGCAGTTTAACTGCATTTTATATAACGGACTTTCGGCTTTAACGGATGCCCATCACCGGCATTAGTTCGTTATATCGAAGTTATACATATTTTGAACCTTCTTCTTCATACTGATATCAAATGGTGGCCCAAAAAATGAGTATTGAATCATGTTTACGAATTAAATGTAGAACTACCTACTCATATTTTTTTAAACAAAAAAACAAACGTGAATTGTTCAAAAATGTATTTGAAGAACTGAATAAAGTAAATTCCAGCATTTATAAAATCGTCCAATAAAATTAGAACTTTTAAAGATAAGACAGAATTTTGGAAAGTAAGGCATGTTGGAAATGTTTACAAGAACACCTAAAACACTTGTTAATACTAAGAATTGGTATTGATAGTTTTGACTGGATACGTTACAAATGAAATATTCTGAATTTTCATTAGACTTCTTTTGGATATTTATTCAGAATAAATATAGCAATATAAGAGCACTTCGAGTTATAGTTCAACTGTTTATGGTGTTAATTACATTTTAAGATCCGCAAAAAGTTTTTCAGAGATCATTTCGTTTTAGAACGTATTGTATTGTTAAAAAAATATTTTTCGCAAACTTTAATTTTAAGGCAAAAATCATCTGCACAACAGCAGCACTGTATGAGTACTTAGGTACATGACGCATTCCCTAACTAACTACGAATGTACGAATGGACGAATCTAACGTCCACGACAGGACGGCTCTATTCGTTTACGGCTGATAGAGTAGTAACCATTATTGGAGCGTGATGTTTGCGACGAGTCTATTGTTGAGGGAAGGTTTATGAGCCCTAAACAAAAACATCGTTAACGTTCTATGGGCATCTACTCTGTTATTTGTTACAAGACTACTAGCGTACCTACCGACTAGCTACGACACTAACACCACAGTGTTAACATTATGTACATACGTATACTGTAGTTAATTTGGTCAGTTTGGTAGGTACTTGAAAATAGATGACTCTCTGTAAGAAACTAACACAACTTAGCAATTTATCATCATGTGCTGTAACCGCCGTTAGTGTATGTGAGTACTCTAATTACTAATCAGTTTTCTCTAGTAATTATGGCAATACGGTTAAACACAGATTATTTACAATGCTAATTAAATGGGTACTCAGCATGTGAATAATACCAAAATGAATATATCACTATAGATTATTACGCATTACTAGTGCTACTTTACCTTAGATTTCGGAAATGATGATTGTATACCGTAGCGGATATTTACCAGATGTTACATCCCAGGGACTCATAGATGGCGTGGAGAATACTACAATGAACTATAATTCTAAAATCTGAACACAGAGGGTAGATGAAACCGAAATGAGAACTTCAATTGTTTCAAGACATTTTTACTTACATCCATACCTTATTATAGACCTGAAATCACTCGGATATAACAATATTGTATGTGGTATAGCGAATGTAAAAATGGAACTCCAAATCTTACATTCCACTCAATTTGAGTCATAGCAGGCTAATCATTGAAGCACCCTAATTCTGTGTTGGAAATAGTTGGTAAATAATTAAGATCGACCGAATTCGAACTCGGGTTGTTAGAATTATAGTCGTGCAATGTACACTGTAAAATATTTAATTTGTTAAACGAAATAAAGGCAAAGATGAATCAAAAATTTATCTAGAGTAAGTAGCTTCCTTTTCATTTTTCACTTTCACTACATATGAATCATGCATGTTGTACATAGTGCTAAATGTAAATTCGAATTTAATTTGATTCAAATTGTTTATGTTAATGTTTTAGATATAAATTATGTGTATATAAAATACTTAGTATTGGACAATTGGTAAGACTGGTTGTTATTGTGGAATTTAGTTTAGTTTGGTGTTGTTGTAAATAATCGACAAGCTAACAAAGAATTTACGATCACTCATTGAAAAATGAATTTGATAGGCGCCTGGAAAAATATAGAACGTGTATATAAATAGATAATTTACAAGAGTTGATAAATAAATCATTTCACAAACAATTCTTCAAATTGAAATTAGAAGCTAAAATTAGAAAATGTCCTTTCAAACACACGTGAAATATCTAAACGAATGTTTACACGTGGGATGGGACAATGTAAACACGAGCGTGACGCACTGAGATAGTTGCGGGACGCAAGTTATGGGGCTTGGTTAACGACTTGCTGAACGTTGGTGGCTAAGCTAAAAATATGTGTTGCCAGATTAGTCGAGAGAATTGTAGGTAAATATAGCACGCGTAGATAGAGAGACAGCGCCAAGTAGTGCGTGGATCGTACATAGTCCTCCCCAGGCGGAATTGGACTGAGCATCGTGAAGAGCACATGTCAACGAGAACCATTAGCGTCGCGACATCAGCGACGTCCGTGGATCAGGTCATGTAAACACGAGGCGTCCGTCTTCCGTCGCTCTGTATACATGTCCACATAGCAACTCTCCTTCAATACCTCTACTCGTACCAATTCACCTATTTTTACTTTAAGACTTGTGGTTGTCAGTGTCGGATGTCAAATGTCGGATGCTGTATTACTGTATGCGTGATCTACATCATTCGTTTGCTTACACGGATCACACTATTTGTTTATCCTTCCAACTATAGTCTGGACTAGGCGTTTACGTTTATCATTTCTATTGCTATTGCTAGTTCTGTTTTACTCCGTCTAAATATGCACTGTTATCCATAATCTCGCCACTAAAAATTCTACTTTCTAAATAAATACATCAAAATTGTTTCACTCTAAGTTTACTTATATTAACTATCGGATTCAAATTGAGCAGAGTATGAGATCCGAGGTTCAAAACCCAGTTTTGGCAACCTTTACCCAAATAAAATTACTGCTGTGTCCTATTTGTTAGGAACCCACTATTTTCTGTAGGTCTCTTATTCGAATTAAACGGAGTGTGAGATCTGGATTACAAAACCCAGTCTTGTCAATCTTTTTGAGGGGTTCTGAACCCACTATAATCTGTAGGTTCCTTGCGCTTCGACTCAAATTGAGCAGAGTGTGTGATCTGGGCTACAAATCTCAGTCTCGTCAATATTTATCCAAACAAAAATACCGCTATGTCCGAGTGGTTCGGAATCCACTATAATCTGTAAGTCCCTTTCGCTTCGTTTCGAATTGAGCGGAGTGTAAGATCTGGGATTCAAATCCCAGTTTCACCAACCTATATCCAATTAAAAATACTGCTGTGTCCTAGCTGTTTAGAATCCACTATATCTCAACAATTTTTATTTAAATAAAAATACCGCTTTGTCCGAGTGGTTCGGAACCCACTATGATCTGTAGTGGAGTATGAAATCTGGGGTGCAAATTCTAGTTTCACCAACCTTTATCCAAATCAAAATACCACATCGTAAGCTGATAACCTGCACCACTAAAATGCAAGAAAAGAACCTTAGGTAAAATAAAGATGATTACTTTCATAAACATTACTTTTATTGTTATAGATAATCGAGCTATTAATTATTCCACATTTGAAAATAGATGTAAATATCAACATTACTTACGATCTTCTAGGAGACCTTCTAGTTTTAGATGTTGCTCAACTGCAAAGTCGAGATACGCGGATATCGTGGCTAACTAATTGATTTTCTCACAGAGTTTTCTATGTAATTATTGATTGACACGAAATTATAATCAGAAAGTGGTATTAGCTACATCAGTATTTCTTGATATTACTGATCGTGTTCAATTAATTTCATTTCATTTTACTGTTGATTATACGTGTAGTTTTTAGATGTTTCAATCTGTAATTATATATTTATATTCTTTAAATACTTTTAGTTTATTATTTTTAATAGAATATAATTTTGGATTTTAATTAATGAAATTTAGAGTACAAATACTATTGGCAATCATTTAAATACTTAAAGAATTTATTCAAACTCTTCATTAATAAACTACAAAACTATTAGTACTATAACTGCATAATATTCACTAGACATGTTATGGACATAAAGGTAATAAAATCAACACATTAATAATTAATATTAAATTTTCTTCCCCAGTAAATTCATACTATGCCGTCTAAGTTACAATCAAAATATTTTGAAAAAATGGAAACAGAATATTGAATCCTATAGTTAATTTACTGTGTACCTACTAATTAATGTTTAGTGGTATATACTTTAATAATGAGGAATTTGTATTGAAATTAACCGAATAATTAGTTAATCTATACTGAAAATTACAGCATATTGCAATTTTGAAAATTACAATAATCTGTAATATTATCTGCGAATAATAACATGCTTAAATAAAATAAAATAAAAATTTGGCACGAAAGCCCAAGAAGGCATTGAATGAAGAACATATTTAACTTAATCTTGTTAGAAGGTTATGTAAAATCCTATATTTATGAAAATTTTTACTTATATTTTTTTGTGGTCCGTGTTTAACTCAAAGTATATTTATATTATTTATTAATAATTAGTCTATAATAAATGGTAGTGTAAGAAAAAATTTAATTAAAAGAAGTAATATGACCAGTGTATGTAACGTTTAATTTTAAAAATCCAATTTATTTATACAACACAGCTGTGTGCATCGTGGTCCCATGCTTAAATCTTAACTGTTGTATACTTGGTTTTTAACGATTTGGTCAAATGTCAGTGCATTGAAATTGTCGACTACTTCCTCTAATATTTTTTTCCTAAAATGTGCAAGGAGCACTAGAGCATGTGTTTGCGCGACGAATAGCATGCAAAAAGTGCACACTCACTATAAGCCAATTTTGTTCTGTTGTTTAGGATTTAGCTCGTAGAGACGCAGATCGTTAGCGTACGAATGTTGTGCTGACTTGTGGTTATTAATCGATAAATTATTATAATTGCATCAGTAACAGTTGTACTACTGCAAAACAATATCACTTATCATTAAAATACCAATAACGTATTAATCAATTTATATTTGCCGTTCTTTCATAATGTATGATCTGCTTTATTTCTATTTATATATCTTCATCACTTGGTATCCTTTAATCAGTGTCAATCTTCTTTGTCGCAAATTTCGGAAACAGATATTTTTACTAGAAACTAAAGGATACTAAGGTATTTTTAGGTATTAGGTATACATAACTACTGTAAAATATGTGTTATAGGATTTATTTTTTATGGAAAATGTATTGTATTTGTTTTTTAGTCTAATAATTTAATTTTAATAATAGTAACAATATGTCTTTATTATTCGTTACCGTGTGGCTAGTACTTAGCATGTTGCGAGTTAAATTTTTGCAAAGACATGAAGGGTATTCTATTTACCACTTCATTCCATTTTACTTAATGTTGCCGTTTAGACAAGACAAGGCAAGACAAAACTTTGCAAAATATGGTATTGTCTAGAAATTTCATGACAAGACTTGAGTAAGTCTAAGTCTATATTAAAAAGTCTTGTCTAAATATCAAGATTTAAAATTGTTTCAACCTGCGCTTACGTTTAAGACAAGGACAGATCATTTTTCGACAGCATTCTTTGTCTTATTCCAAAAATTTATTTAATTAATTTCGAATTAATATAGTCTTTAAAATTGGCCAGATTTTCCTCGTCTTGATCTAGAATTAGAAAGTATTGTTTTGTCTTGAAATTTCAAAATAAAAATGAAATTTAAAATTATAAATAATCTTTATACAGATCTGAAAAAAGGGTAAAAGGAAACTTACAAGAAACACAATTATTATAGTATTTAGCATGGGGTTTGAAGTATCTGTTAGAATTTTGCGAGATAACTTCAAGTGTCAGATAGTTCATTATTAATTTTGTCATAAAATTAGCAAAATTGTAATATCTTTCAAACAAAATTCCACTAAATTTGAACCTTTTTGTTGTTTCATTTTTGACAAAAAGTCAAATCTGTAAGCTTACGGCCAGGTTTTTGTCACCGTAAGAATTTAAAGGATCTGTAAGCTACAGACGTGATCAGAATTGCCATTTGGATTGTAAGTAGGTCTTACAGATTTGCTTACAGATCTTAAAGATGTGTCAATTGTAAACTTGATTCCTAGAGCTGACGAAGACACTACCTACTTTTATGACTCTCCAATAAAATGTGAATTGTAGAATCCGTCTTGACTCATAGTCATAACTAATACAAATATAACATATATAAAAAAATATTATTTTTTTTTTCGCGTTAAATGTTTAAAATAAAGGTTAATGTTCGCTAAAACCGGTTTATTACATTTTGATTAACGGTTACCGGTATTTTCGTCCTTACAGCGTTACAGGTCTTACAGATTTGCTTATAGATCTTATAGATGTGAACAAAATCGACCCATAAATGTTTTAAAGATGGTATTGTAAAATTATAATCCAGTGGAGTTAGTGAAAATAATTTGATATGACGGTATTAGAAGCTTAAACGTTATCAGTCCAATACCGTGAAAACGGAAGTTTATTAAACGATCGCGCTGTCACTTCTCTATCGAAAGCGCTTCAGTGTGACAGGACCTACTTGTAATTATGCTTGTCACTAAGCAACTGTCGATACCAATAAACGTCTCTGCCGTTATCATCTAATAATGTTATACAGTTTTGAATAAATCTGATGTAAACAAGATAAGCTCTATTTACTATGCTCTTCCATATTCGTCATGTAGGTTTGTTGGTTTTTATGAATTGGAAGGTTATTGGAATGGTGGAAGAATGAGATATAGGAACAATGGAAGAACAGCAGAAGGGAGCTTGCTAAACGAGGGATAGTGTAACGTGGGCCTTATTGCTCTGTTAACGTTGGGCCCAGCTGTGACAATACCGACGAGCCCGTTGACTGACACTTGACTGATGGCACTCATTACTTCATGGGAATCAGCACTTGTGTTTCTTGTTGACACCTCGTTCACTTTGTTGCTCACATGTGCTAAATACGTGTCAAATTATTTACCTTGCTCTTGTCAATACGGACGATTACTCTCGTATTTTACTTCTATTGAAATGGGGAAGTAAATTGCCATATTTTTCATGTCTCCGTATTAATTAACCAATAAGACAAAAGCGATCTGCAGATACATTCACAAATACACTTATGGAAGAACAAACATTTTAAGGAAATTAGGATAATTTTCACATCTTTTATTTTGACAATATCTCTTCGTTCACTAATTAATTTTGAACATATATAATTTATAGCTTAATGCAGAATTTCCCATATGCATTTTTTTTTAATGTGTGCCAAAGTAAATATAAAAAGAAAAATAATAGTTCATTCATTTAACAATAGATAAATAAATTTTAATAATTGATTTTTTTTTCCTTATATTTATACCAGTTTAATAAACACGTGTGTACTGAACAATATTATCTATAGTAGAATTCTAAAATTATCTAACAATATAACATCAATATAATTTAGTTATAGAAAGAGTAGTTAATAATAAAAGGAGTCTAAGGTTGAATTCAGGGCATGTAACCGGTTAATAAAAACCGGTAAGCGATATTTTTCAGATCGTAATTTTTTATTAATGTTATTTTTTCATTACATTTCTATAATTTTTTAATTATTTTTTATTAATTTATTTTTAACCGATATATTAATCGGTTTGAACCGGTTTCCAATTTTTAAAAAATATTCGAGAAATGAGACGAATGAATCGAAAGTTTGGGAAATGTTTAGTTATTTTTAAACATATTGAAAAAGTAATTGTAAAATTAAAATTTTGAATTAAGTATGAACGTCTGTCATGTAAATTTAAATTAAAGTAATATTTGGCATTTAAATTTGAAATAATAATTTATAAAAGAAAAATGTAAGACAATAAATATGCAAGAATCTTATGAACAAGCCAACATTTCCATTTGTAAATACGCAGGAAGACAAAAGACAAGTCTAATTTTAATTTCCTGTCTTGTTTAGCAAGCGAAGACAAGGAGAAAGGAAACAAGATAAAAAACTTCTGAAATGCTTCTATCCGATGTCATCTAATAAACACCCTTAACTTATTGGAATGTACTAAAGAAATACTTCACATTTCCATTAGAAAATCCATAATATTCTACGTAAATATGTATATGTAAGCTTTTATATTTAGAATCGATTAGTATATTCTACGCTTTCAGAAGCTGTAGGTTGACAATTTTATCTTGTTTTTAGATAAAAATATTATTTTTTTTAACAATGATACTAATGATTTTAATTTTTTTTGTCTAAATATTGTACACAAAATATCAATAACTACAAGAACCTATCGTTACAGAGGAGAGTGTACCACATAGGTACATGATATATAATTATAAATTTGTGATATTGTTATTATGATATATAATTATAATATGTAAGCTTTTATATTTAGAATCGATTAGTATATACTAGGCTTTCAGAAGCTGTAGGTTGACAATTTTATCTTGTTTTTAGATAAAAATATTATTTTTTTCAACAATTATACTAATGATTTTCATTTTTTTTTATCTAAATATCGTACACAAGATACCAATTTCTACAAGAACCCACCGTTGCAAAGGAGAGTGTACCACGTAGTCATAAGATATATAATTATAAATTTGTGATATTGTTATTATGTTATATAATTGTAGTATGTAAGCTTTTATATTTAGAATCGATTAGTATTCTAAGCTTTCAGAAGCTGTTGGTTGACAATTTTATCTTGTTGTTTTTAGATAAAAATATTATTTTTTTCAACAATGATACTAATGATTTTCATTTTTTTTTGTTTAAATTTTGTACACAAAATATCAATCCCTAAAAGAATCCATCGTTGCAGAAGAGAGTGTACCACATAGGCATATGATATATAATTAGAAATTTGTCATATTATTATTATGACATGTAGTTATAATATGTAAGCTTTTATATTTAGAATCGATTAGTATATTCTAAGCTTTCAGAATTTGTAGGTTGACAATTTAATTTTGTTGTTTTTAGATAAAAATATTATTTTTTTTCAAAAATTATATTAATGATTTTCACTTTTTGTTTGTCTAAATATCGTACACAAAATATTAATCTCTACAAGAACCCATCGTTGCAGAGGAGAGTGTACCACATAGGCATATGATAAATAATTATAAATTTGTGATATTGTTATTATGACATATAATTATAATATGTAAGCTTTTATATATATATATATATATATATATATATATATATATATATATATATAATTATAAATTTGTGATATAATTATGACATATAATTATACTATGTAAGCTTTTATATTTAGAATCGATTAGTATATTCTAAGCTTTCAGAAGCTGTAGGTTGACAATTTTATGTTGTTGTTTTAAGATAAAAATATTAATTTTTTTCAATAATGATACTAATGATTTCATTATACTAGATGTCAACCCATTGTTGTAGAGAGTGTACCACATAGTCATATGATACATAATTATAAATTTGTGATATTTTTATTTTACTGTGACCGGGTTTGAACCCGAGCTGTCAAAACCATAACTGCGCGCCCCTGTAAAATGTATAGGTATTTAAATTTGCAGCATAAAGAGGTGTTATGATCTCTATGTTATCCGCACGAAATACACACCGCAAGCTAAACAAACGGGAAACCACCCTTTATTGACATAGTATAAATCAATAACAGAATAAATAGCAGAAATATTAATAACTTGATAATGGGGTCGCTTGATAACAAAGTGTTTGAGATAGAGCAACAAGGGATGACATCAAAACAAGTTGTGAAGTATTGAAATTACTCCTTTCAAGGCCAAAGTCAGACCATACTTTGAAATCATTATCTCTTGGTCACGTTTCGAATGGTAGCCACAAAAAAAGATAATTACAATTTTCTTAGAATGCATTATTCAAATTATTATTGGTTTAATATTCGGATGAAAATTTACATTGGGTGATTTATTTATAGAATTAAAGAAAAAACATTTGTAGGTTTCATATACTTGTAAGAGAGACATATTTTTTAGTCGGCTATTACATAAATAATTATTTTACGTTTCTGCTGGCACCGTTAAAGAATCAATTTTTATTTGACATCTGTCAATTGTATGGTATAATTACATGTATAATTAAATTTAATTAAAAATAATGACTTTGATAGACGTCGAAAATAGATTTGAATGAAAAGTTATATTTTTTGTTATAATTATCTAAAAAATTATGTGTGCACTTCGGCTAATAGTTATTTGTATATCAAGGGATGAAAGTATAATTTTATTAATGCTTTAATCCTTAAATAAAAATTATAAATAATAAATTCATCAATAATGTTATAAAATGATATGTTTGTTAATGTAGGTATTGCTAAAATAAACTACAAAAATATAATACTATTAAAATATAGGTTAATTCAGTTTAACAAATGAGTCCGTAAAGTTAAATTTTGACATAAAAGTCTAAGTAACTTCGCGGAGTGATATCGTGTACTTTAGAATCGATTTAAAAAAAAAAGTTCTTTTTTGGTATCATCAAACTTCGAATTCGGCCAAAAAAGATCACTTTTACGACCTTGATACACTTGTAACTATTATTACGTCCTTTTGTAGATATACACATATTCTGCTCTTTCCAACATTTGTTGTTAAATATTAGTGTTTGTTAAAAGGAATAAGTGTATTTGTGGTAGGCATGAAGTATTGACACAATATTGATGGTAAATCTAATTCTGGCCAATCTTGAGAAACACGACACCTCAATAAAGACCTTACGCTACTCTTGAGTGCCAGTAATTAATAGAATTACGAATGGCACTTTGCCGTCCGATCGCAATTCTTGTTCTTATTTGTTACGAAGCTCTAACTTTTCTCTCCTTTATTTATGATGATAATTGGTAAAATTATTTGCTTATCCACAGCACATAAACAAACAGTATACCAGAATATGTCAACCTAGGTAATAATACCGGACAAAATATTATAACTGCTTTTTTTCTCTTGACTTGATTATATTTACGAAATTGTAGGAAAAACATAAACAAAAATAGCATATTTCGATTTGAACTGAACTAGTAATTTAGTACCCATTACAAGCAAGTCCTTTGCAGAAACTATAGGTTGACAATTTCACATTAATGGGATCTTGTTCGTCCTGAAGTGTGCCTTAGGACGAATGAAGAGTGATTGAATAGCTGTTCTCTTTATAATTAAAGGGTCGCAGATTCCAATTCTTCCTAGACATGAAAATGTATGTGTATGTGTGTTTGAGTGTCGTCATATGTCTGTTATTTCATCCCCCTTCATTCCTTCATTCCTCCATCCCTTCATCCCTTGTTCGATTGCATATGATCCTAGTCATAAAAGAAACATTAAAAAATCAGTACTACTATAAACTATATTTTCAATAAATAATTATTTTATAAATAAATTTTCTTAAGAATAATAATTACGACAATTTTTAATAATTTATACAATAATGTATCATATTCAATCTGTATTTAATCAAAGTAAATAATACAACTCTGTAAATAGTATTCATTTATTCAAATGAATATGTTTGATTGATTTGGTATACATTTCTGCCAGTATTTATCTGGACCACTGTAAAGTTATCACCCTCATTCGCAGATTCATTGTGGTTGACGTTATCGTAGGGATCTGAAAATTTGAAAATTTATGATGTTAAATGAATTAAAAACCCTTTTGTATTATATTCATACCATTATAATTGTATGAAATTATTAAAAAAATTAAGAAGTCAGTTATTACTTCCAATTGCTTCTATAGGTATTATAATTATTGTTATTCTGACTCTTTTATATTTTTATTGCTAATTGTAAAACAGGGATGACCATGTAAAATACGTCACGTATTATAAAAATTTGGACTTTTTTACGTAAAAAAACGTATAAAATGTAAAACAATGAATATTTTTATTTATATTTATTGACCTTTAAAATTACGCTTCTTTGAAAATGGGTAAAATCGTTTAAATATTATATTATACATAGTATAGTTTAGTATACAAGCATATTTTTTCTAATTTAAAAATAGTTCAGAAAGTTTATCATTGTTTAAAGAAAATTAAGGAATATTGATGATTTGATGAGATTTGACATTTATGAACAAAAATTAGATGCCTAGAGTTTTCATAAAAAACTACAAATTTTCGTTGTTTACGTTTCGACTTATTTTATATTTTTACGCATTTTTTACACGAAAACGAAAAAAATAACAATAGCCGATATGTTTGAGTGGTTTTCAACCCATTATTAATTACAGATTGTTGAGACTAAAATTGTGTACTGCGGAAATGAAAGTAAAATTGTCCCGGAAAAACAAGTAAAATGTATGCTTGGAAGAGGAGTACAATACGTACTAATATATCACTTACGGCTTATTACCCATTGGTGATTTCAGTAATGATATATTTGTAGCATTTGTATTGGAGAAGGTGTGTCATGTTTTGTTTTTCAGTAAGGATGAAGTATTTGGTCATAGAATTCAAACTAAAACCCTAACTCGCCTCTGCCGATTTATACGCCCATGTTATTCTTATGGGAATAAAAATATGCTATTTTTATACTGCTAGAAAGTATTATAAAATGCAAATCTTAACTATTAAACCTTATAAATACTAAGCTCTAATATTTTATCTATCTTCTAATGTAATAATCACACCCAAAAAACATAATATTATTTAATCAACTTCAGTATAAATTTCTGAAAACGTATGTCGTAGCTGTCATAGTATTCAGTTGAACCTGCCACTTTAACTTGGCGTTTTTAACCTGCTGCACCAAGTAACGACATATGTTACTATTTGCGATACTATTTTCTTTAAAATCAAAATAAAAAAACCTATGTTATAATTAAGAATCGTCAATATGCTTTACTATCGTGAATTGAAAATGTACTCCCATAAGAAATGCGTACACTCAGATTTGAATTAGGGTTTCTCGCCAAATTAGAGTAACCATTTGTACTGATTTTGTCAGTACAGTACTGATTTTCAGACCCTGGTACTGATAACAATATGAAATATATTTTGTACTGATTTTTTACATACCGTACTGAATGTACTGATTTTCCATATTTTGTAAATATTTAATGATTGGCATTTATACATTTTTATACAATTTAAATATTATCTTAAATTTCTGCCACTGCTACTAATGACTTGAAAACATTTTCGAAAAGAACTGTTAATTGTAGCAATAGTGATAACAATAAATTAGAGCAATAGTATTGACACAATTTTACCATTATTTGCCCAATAATACTATACAGAACAAAGGTCTTGTACTGATTTCATATAAGAAATAAATGGTCACTCTACGCCAAATGTAAATCTTAACCTCACTAACGTGGTCTATTGGAGAAGGTGTGTTATGTTTTGTGTTTTAGAAAGGAAGAAGTATTTGGCCATACACCATAGTAACAAATAAAGGTTTCATACGTGAATATGAGACGGGTAGGGAAATGTAAAAGCAATAAGTGATAATGGTAATAGTGAAGAGTATTTGAAAGCTCTAGTGTCGTTGTTCGTGGGATGCGGTGCCGTGATGAGCATGCTAGCGGGTATTTAAGTGTTAACGGGCTAACGTGCTGGGAGTGTCGCACAGATGGATGCGTGTCGCGGGAAATCCCCGAC
Organism: Stenolophus ochropezus; assembly: GCA_035578165.1. Taxonomy (NCBI): domain Eukaryota; kingdom Metazoa; phylum Arthropoda; class Insecta; order Coleoptera; family Carabidae; genus Stenolophus; species Stenolophus ochropezus. The sequence goes on from JAQOWZ010000014.1 coordinate 2,579,253, forward strand.
GCATTGCCGTACCGTTTGAACTCACTGCACGTACATCACCCCCTCGGCGACTACGACCACGTCAGACACATGCCGTGCAGGAGCGGATACAGCGATATTGTCAGGGGGTGAAATAGTTGTAGATAATGAATTTTAAAGAAAATACGCAAAAATATGAAAATAAATTAAATCATCTTGTAGTCATACAAAAATCAATATATACTCGTAGGGCCATATTTAAACCTGTAGTTCTATTTAATCAATTTTAAAGTATAATACACAAAAATTTAAAAATAGAAAAATTAAATCACCTTGGTGTCATAAAAAAATAATATATAGAAACATGTCATCAGTCCTCATAATTATAAAAGACATTCCTTCATATGTTCCACATTAATATAATACCTATATCGGAAATGGATAAATCACTTCTATTTTCTTCTATTTCTGATCTAAAATTAATTTTCTTCTAAGTATTCAAGGTCCCGTTTCAACTAGAAATATAGTACTATACATACTCGTATTGATTGAAACGAAAAGGGGTTCTTTAGGACTCGAAGATAGGTCCTCTTGTGAAAATGTTTGACTAATCCTACGTGGTAGAGTCATGTAGTTTTTAGTGCTGTCGAATTTCGGAAACATTGAAATTTCATTAATAAGTACTTCGAAATCCGAAATTCTAAATTCAAAAGGAAGTAGGTAATAAAAAATAGAAAAGTATAAATGAAATGAAAAATATGTTTTGTCTAATTATATTAACAAAACAATATATATTGTGCTTGATAATAATATTTTCGATATCCTTGTTATATCCATCATTTCTATATCCCATAACCAACGAAGTCTTTATGCTTTTATCATTTTAGTTAGGTTTATTTCATTGCATAATTTTTTCAATTCTTGATTTGTTCTACTTATCCATATATCTTCGACTTTTTTCCCTCCAAATATTTTTGATAGTATCTCTCATTGCCATACCTCTACTCTAGTTTGTTTCTTCTTATTAAATGCCCAGGTTTCGCAGGCAAACGTGACTATTGGTCTTATAATTGTAATATACAAACAAGCAAAAGTAAATAAAATCGAAAACAAAAGTCAAAAAGTTGCAAAGTATTTTTTTCGAATTTCGAATTTTATCTAGCATTATTGAGATTGGAATTTTATTGTGGTAAAAGGTATAAACAATATTAGTTTGTTTTGTACGAATATATTTTAAAGCGTGTTTTTGAACACGTATTCTGTTTATTTAAATAAACTTGTGGGAATGTGCGGAGGGATAGTGACCCCCATTACCCTCGCGTTGTATCCGCCTGGTTCCATGTTCTATGTTCCGTTTTCCGTTTCCTGACGCCGACGCCGAACATCTATAACTCATTGATTTTTAAGTTACGTGGCCTGGGATATGGGACATAGGATGTGGGAAGTAGTGAAGTAGGACGAGACGCGTAGGATACAAATCAGCTCCAGACCAGCGCGGTCGATAAGAGTAATGCTTGCTTTCGCACTTGTCATCTGTTTGTTTGTGTTCCGCAGATTAAAGTAACATAACAGAGGTCTCTGTTACATCAACACAACGATTAAGGAAGAGGAAGAGAGGGATTGGCAGTCATGCCGTTCTTTACGGCTTTTTTCCGGGATATAAAACACTAATTTAATCTTATATCTGAGCCGAGCTGAGGCTGGGGTCCCGGCAAAGGGACGTTTTTAATGCAAGCAGTAGCAGCAGCGGCGATGTCAAAGCAATTCCTACCCTTGCTTTCGGCGCTCGCGGCTAGCGACGAGGCAGACTTGTTGCCCGGGGTTGTGGCATGGGTGCAGCGATGTCGTCCGACTTTGCTTTTTATCCCAATCCCCTGAGTCGAGCTACTTCTGCTCACCCTCTGCAATCGCTTTAGCTAAAGTGAAATTCAATATGCACTATACATAACTTGCCATAACGTCAAACACTGTCAACCAAAATCCTATTTACTATTTATTCACTCATTAATTTCTACTTCCAATAAGAGTACAGTATCACCACGCTTAGCGCAAGGGATATGTCTCAGCGTTTCTATTCTCTATATACCGTGAGTCAATAATCACTACTATGGATACAACTTATTTCAAAAGGTACATAGATAGACAAAAGAAAGATTAGATTCATGAACTACACTAGACTTTGTAGTTAAGTTGCTAGAGCATCCTACTAGAAATGGGAAGGCCTTAGGTTTAAATCCCACTGAAGTAAATGAATTTTTGAAAAATTTAATTCGTCATTATTAAATGTTGAATCGTAAAGCGGTTCTTTACTACGTAAAAACAGTGTGTCTGTTAGTAACTGTGGTGTGGTTCGTTAATTACCAGGTGTGTCTAGTCGTCAGCAAGTATTCAATACTCGAGAAGAGAGTATACTTGTAAAACGTGACAAAAAACAGGACAAAGATTCATGAATACGGAACTTTGTAGCTTAGTTGATAGAGCATCTACTAGAAATGAAAAAGCCCTGCGTTCAAATCCCAATGAAGTTCATGAATTTTTGAAAAATTTAATTCTTCATTATATAGATTTGGTCTATGGCATCATAAACATAACCAGATATTGTATAACCAGAATTGTACCAAATAACCATTCGTTTTTTTTTTATTAGTAAACATGTTTGAGTACATTTGACAGTAAAATTTGACTGTATGATCAAACCTGAAACTGACTGCAGTATGCTAGGGAACAATACCTTTGGTAATCAATACGTCAATAAAGTTTATTTTACATGAGTTCCACATTAAAATATGCTTAGTAAAAAGGTTTGGTGTTACGAAGATGAAAGTTGACACTTTTTTGTACCTGATTTGACATTGACAAACTGTGTTGCATATTATCTAGAACGATACGGTGCTATATAATAACAGGTATTTATAGTAATGACTAATGACAGATTAGAGAATGTTGCATCGTAGCTGAAACTCACATGTAACTGGCAACTCTAGAGTCGAGAGCGTGTGTACCCGTACGTGCGGTAGATGTGTGAGTGGAACCCCATGAGAGGAACGTATCTATCTTTTGGCACAATCCTAAGCCTGACGCCCGGCACCCGACGCCCTACGTCCGATGCCGGAGTCCTGAGCGGTAAGCCCCAGCAGGGAACAGAATAGCTCACGGTCAAACTAACAACTGGCCACTTAATGTGACGCTCGGGACACAGAACAAACGTCTTGCGTCTCCCTTTGTCTTACCGCCCTGCCACTACATTCTGACGTTTGTTATTAACGCTTCGCTCGATTCATTGGTTACCGCCACACAACAGCGACCCCAAACGCACTTGCCGTCACCTTGATTTGACCAAGTACGAAGAGGAAGAGGAAAATATCGCTCATGTAGTTGGGAACAAAGGAGCGGTAGGGCAAAGGTAAAGACAACAAACAGCACAAGTCGCAGTTAAGGAGTCAGTGGCAGTACGCAGCTTTGAGAAGCAGGTAAGATGTGTCATAAGTTTACAGAGTGACGCCGCAGGGACACCGTTGAGATCTGATTCGCCAGCAGCAGCGGAGAGCCGAGCTAGCGCACTTCTACACTCGTCGTAACTTCCGGCAGTTACCTCTTACCTACACGCGATTAATAATACACCGCAACGTGACCTCAGTATTCTAGACTCCTACCCATCTCATCCTTTTCATTTAGTTTATCGCTGACAGTATTCCAACTGGCTACATCAATAAAATATTGCCATCTTAAATATTTACTCCAATACCGCACCGCTTTATGATTTCTCATTTCTGATTAATTTTCTATGATTTTTCCTTTTTGCCGAACACCGCGCAAATCAAATTCGAAAGGTAAAAAGATTTAGACTAATTCTGAACAGACACGATGAGGCACCCGACAGGAACATGTGAATGATATGTCCCAGATGCACAGTTCTATTTTAAATGTAAACTATAGATATTTACACATGGAAAGCCAAATGTAGATTATTCTGATCATCAACTTTTTTATTATTCTACACTTTTAAAATAAATTTATCCCAAAATAAAACATTTATGCATTAAATAGAGTTGTCTTTTCAAACATAAATAAACTATTCTCCTCTTATCAGGGTCGGATTTATGTTCGTGGGGGCCTCTAGGCAAAAGTTTGTCTCTTTTTCAACATAAAAGAAAAATTGAAAATCTATATTTTATTATTCTTTTTTTTAATAAATTGTTAATTTAACAAATACTTGATGATGAAGACTGATTTACAGTCGAAACGTTAGTGTATTAGAGGATTTTATTAAATGACAATTACTAATTATTGAGTCGAATAAAACCAATTCTGTATTGTTAAATATAGTTTAGTTTTTGCTCTTTTCTTGCTTTTTTCTTTGTAAAATATTGTGTAATGTCTTCTTATGATAATACTCTTAAAATATCATTGTTGATATATGGATCAAATATATATCAAAATCTGATATATTTTAATGTGAACATTAATCAAGTTAATGATCTCTTCGGTAGAGTGACCAACTGTGGTTTTAATAAGTCAAGTTTGAAACCAACCAATGACAATTATTCACTAATTATTTCACATTATAAATGCATTCTATAAATGTAAATGAATGTGACTTATGACAAATATTTTCTACAGTAATAACACCATAATTAAAAATATATAGATTGATAATGAGCCTTGATGATACATTTATATTTATTTAATTTCTAAACACATATGCCTTTCTAATAATTAAAACTGTATTATTAGCGAATGCTCTGCTAGGCAGATCACTCTCTAATTCTAAATTATCTACTCACACAGTCACCCAATAATCTACGTGACCACACATACTATGTTCTATACACACTCTATACGCCTAAAGCCTGAACACACCCACATAAATTTCCCACGCACAAAAAAATCTTCACGCAAATATACCCAAACACCTATTCACGAACACCCAAATTACCTATACACACCCAGACCAAAATATCCAATGTGCAATCACTTAAATAGCTATCTGGTATATGTCAATTTTTTAACGATGCTCGCGATCTCTTGCTGAGTTCTATAAATTGATATAATAATTTTAGCAAAAAGCAAATTAAGAAATTAATTATTATCAACTCATTTAAGATACAAGTAAAAAATACACAATTTGGAAAAAAGGAATTAATAATTTTGAAAATTCAATAACATACACTTTATGGAAACTAGAGAACATTGTAACTAAATAAAAACTCTTGCTGAGTTTTATAAATTAATACAATAATTTTAGCAAAAAGTAAAACAAGAATTATTATCAACCTATGTAAGATTCGAATTAAAAGTAAAAAATATACAATTTGGAAAGAAGGAATTAATAATTTTGAAAATTCAATCACATACATTTTATGGAAAGAAGAGAACATTATAACTAATAAAAACTCTTGTCGAGTTCTATAAACTAGTACAATAATTTTAGTAAAAAGTAAAACAAGATTTAATTATTATCAATCCACTTAAGATAAAAGTAAAAAAAAAAAACAATTTAGAGAGAAGGGATTAATAATTTTGAAAATTCAATAACATATCCTTTAGGGAAACTAGACAACATTGTAACTAAATAAAAACTGAGCTTCTTAATTGGGAGAAGGAAGACTTTCAGAATAATTGAATAAACTTAAACAAGGAATGTTAAAAATATAGCCTACCATGGAAAATGAAAAAAATATTGGAAAAAGTGAAAAATAATGTCTTTTAGAGAAAATAAAAACTATAAAAAAAAACAGTTGATTTACTGACTAATCAACTTATATGCAGTGGAATGAAGATGATAATGAAAACCAATTAATGTATCATACCTTATATTATTTTTTCTAAATTTTAACAATGGTTCAACTAATGTACCATGCAGTCGAATAAGATATATAAACACACAAATATCTTTACTGGATTCAAACAACAAGGACAACGATGTTGTTAATAAAAGGTTGTTTTTGTCTTCAGAATTTCTTAAAATATAATAATAATATAACATATTTACATGCAGCATAAGATAATGTTAATTTATTATTAAATTAGAACAACGAGGACAACGATGTTGTCTTCAAAATATCTTAAAATATAATAATAATATAACATATTTACGTGCAGCGTAAGATAATGTTAGTTTATTATTAATTGACAAGCAATCTATATGAAATGTCACAGATTGTGTGATATGACATTGTGTATTGTTGCAAGTAATAGTGGCGTATGGGCGAGTATGATTTTATCCACAATATGATTAGAGTTGAGAAATGATCTGGGAACCTATTTTTGTACTTCCCCTCCATCGTCCTAAATTGCGTTCCAAACTTATTGTCGAGCATTGAGCGTAGCGTAGAGCATCCAGCATTGTCCCACGACGACGATGTTAATTAGCTATATTTTATACCTTACGGATTTGTGTTCCCCTGTAATTGTGAGCTCGATGTAATTTGCTCTGCAACAATTTATAACAAAACAAATAGGATAATGCGAACCCTAATGCTTCACTCTGCGTTCTACCTTATAACTGCATTTTTATGCCTTTTTCTCCACCAAAATATTTGAAGTATTTAATTGGTGAAAACGAATGATAGTAAATTGAATTGAAGCTCAAGTTGAATGCTAAGTTTGTTTGGGGTGCAATTGGAAGATAAGTGCAATACTCCGTTTTTTAACTATAGACAGCACTAGACGTAGTCACATTTACACCACAGCGTTAATGAAATACTAGTAGTTCTGAAAACAACTGGTTTTATTCGTGAAATATCACAAAAAGAGAAATGAGACAAGAAACACGTGCAAATTCAGCAAGTGATTTGACAATTACTGAGAGTTTGACGTTTCAATTACGTTTGAGAAGGTTAACTTGAAATTTTGTCTGGTTAAATGCGGCTTCATGAAATTGCGCAGCAGCCAATCACAGGCTTTGATTTTCTCACTAGAATTTCTAGTTACTATCTATAGTTTAAAAACAGAGTATAGTATCCGGCACAGATTGACAGCATGTTACGGAGTGATCACACGAGAATAATATGGACGACTGAATGATACCGACCACTTCGAAATCGATAATTTTGTCTTTTACAACTTGAGTATTTAGTTCTTGTTGGTTGGCAGTATTAAATACCAAATTGTCATTTATTGTTTTTATTCTTTACTAAATCAGTAAAAGATATGATTGTTACTTGAAAGATTTTTTTATAAAAATGACATTTTGTTGTTTTTATTTGAATCTAGGGATATTTTCACTATTCTGCTGTCAGAATCCTTCCACCTTATAACTGCATTTTTATACCTTTTTCTCCACCAAAATATTTGAGGTATTTAATTGGTGAAAACGAACGATAGTAAATTGAATCGAAGCTCAAGTTGAATGCTAAGTTTGTTTGGGGTGCAATTGGAAGATAAGTGCTAGTATCCGGTAGATTGACAGCATGTGAGATACTAGATGCTGGTCGTTCAACGCGACACGTGCACTGGTCAGATAAACCAGCTAAACGACTAGAGCCCACCACCAGTGACAGAAATCAGGATCAAAAGAGTTTGTATTGGCTTTGGGGTGAGCTTGATCAGCGAAATAGCTGCTGCGTTCGAACCAGTGTTTCATTCAGGCATGTCCCGAAGTAAACCCACTGTCTCTGAGAAGAAATTACTGATAATTAAAAATAATTTAGAACCATTAAAAGAAAACATAATATAAACATTAAATACACTTTACTTCCTCGATGTTTGAGCTTGATTTATCAAAATTCGGAAGTAACCCTAACTTGAGTACCGTGTTACATCTAGAAATATTTATAATTTTCTGATATCTGCAGCTCTAGTATGAAAGAAGTTATTTTTTATTTATATATTTATTAATAAAGTGCTGCTGAATAGCATTTGCTAAATCTACAGTATAAGATTGGTGTTTCGTACAATTTAAAGTCAATAACATTTTTGCTTTACATGCATACTTGTATTTGTATTGTAAATTACTATTTAAGTTTTATCGGCTTATTGAAAGTTTAATTTTACTTAATAAGTATTAGCGTGTACATATTTTATATGAAAAAAAATGCTCGTTTACATTTTCGAAAGGGGCATCGCCAATCAATTAAATATTTTCGTTCTTATGGATTCGAAAAAAGGGGGAAAATACAGAAAATCACAAAATATATAAGAATATGCACAAAAACTCAAAATGTGCAAGATGTCGTAAAAATATACAAAATATTCATTTTTAAATTAAAAATGTAAGCTTCTGAGTATATGAATTGTACAGAAATATACAAATTTTGAAAATATAGCAAAAAAAGGTATGCATTTGCATAAAATTATCAGCTCTATTTATCAGTCACTTGGTTTCATATTATTTGTCGCCGAAAATAAGGACTTACAAAAGTTCGTACAATAGAGTAACCGTTTATTTCGTAGATGAAATTAGTATAAATCCTGTTCTACATAGTATTTTTAAGTCATATGTTAAGACAAATAATTAAAAAGGGTCTGAAAATCAGTATTATACTGACAAAATCTATACTAATTAGTACTCTACTGTAGAAGAAAAAGCGAAGACTGTAACGATACGAATCACCCAAAATATGTATAATGCTATGTCAACCTTTAACATGTATATCATAGATTTTCCATCACTGCTATATTGATAATGCAAATTTAATTAAAAGTTATATTTTTTCATAAGTTTAAGTTAATTTAATGTTACCCCCCCGATCTTCATAATGCATCTTGGAGCAAATTGTCTGAAAGAATCGCTGATTCGAACGTCCCGTGTTTCTGTGCTAGTGTTATCTCCACCAAAACGCATAATTCATGTATTTCAATTTACAATTTGTCATAGACATTTGAAGGCATTTTGGCGTCTCCTACAGCCTAAAGCTGCGCACAGCGGAAAGCGTACAGTTGCTCTTTACGGGCGACGACAACCCGCTTTGACAGCTTCAGGGCAATTACACCGAAGTGAATTATGTTTCCGACCTAACCAATTACTCCGTCTATGTTTTACTTTATACAACAATACTAATATAATGTACATTCATAGATAATACCTTGTAAATGTAAACTACATTCTCGCTACTTTGACTTTTAACTTCACTATTGCTGGTGAGCTTACATTTATGTGTCATAAAACATATTTCGAAAGATACTAAAACAATTTTTTTAAATTTATAGTAACTTTATTTGCAAAATCTGTAAATACATCAATTGTAATAGGAATACAATTTACTACTATAATGTACATTCGTAGATAATACCTTGTAAATGTAAACTACATTCTCGCTACTTAGACTTTTAACTTCACTTTTCCATTTACATCTTTTGCTGGTGAGCTTACATTTATGTATCATAAAACATATTTCAAAGGATACTAATACAATTTTTTTAATTTTGTAGTAATTTTATTCGCAAAATCTCTAAATGCATCACTTGTAATAAGAATTGTATATACTGTCAAAGTTTTTTTTCTATATAATAATTTTCTATTTAACTGATGATTCAATAAAATTACAAATTTACATTTCCAGTTGAAAATTTATGTCTTTTTACATCTCCAAGTTATTTTCAGTTACAAATGAACATAAAAAGTTACAATTGTCAGTTTTTCACTCTAAAATTATTCATATACAGTCAAAATAACTCAAAAATACCCATTTTTGGGTCAATTTTTTTTGTTTTTGCTAATAGTCCAATTTGATACAGGTCGATGCGCTGATTCCAAATTTTCAAACCGAATTTAATTATCTCTTCCCGTTTCTGAGATTTTTGCTCTTAAAGTTGCACCTTAAAAAAGTGTGTTTTTTGGGTATATCTCAAAAATGGGTAGAGATACCACTTTAACGATTATACCAGTCGATTCTACCGGCAAAGTTACATAAAGAAATGTTTTCTCTCCATATACGTTCTTTGGAACTATTTGGTGAAAAATGAGAAAAACCAAAAAACAGGAATTTCAGGTTTTCGCTCGGAAACTTTTTGTCTCCAAAATTTTTCATTTTCTGGACTTAAGTAAACATGGATACGCTGATTCCAAATTTTCAAACCGAATTCAATTATCTCTTCCGGTTCTCGAGATATTAACGTTCAAAGTTTGACTGAAAAAAAGAGGTTTTTCAGGAATAGTCCTGAAATGGGACGAGATACGATTTCGGCGACCTCACCAAAAGATTCTACGGGCAAAATTACATAAGTGTACCAATTTTCAGACTTTTGTTACAACGGATACAATTTGTAGAGAGGAAAAACTGAAAATGGCCAAAATCGAAAAAAATCGTAAGGGGTTCATCAGGCGTTTTTTTCGATTTTCGCCGATATTCGTTTTTTCGCTCTAAAAATTGTATCCGTTGGAATAAAAATCTGAAAATTGGTACACTTATGTAATTTTGCCCGTAGAATCTTTTGGTGAGGTCGCCGAAATCGTATCTAGTCCCATTTCAGGACTATTCCTGAAAAACCTCTTTTTTTCAGTCTAACTTTGAACGTTAATATCTCGAGAACGGTAAGAGATAATTGAAATCGGTTTGAAAATTTGAAATCAGCGTATTCATATTTACTTAAGTCCAGAAAATGAAAAATTTTGGAGACAAAAAGTTCCCGAGTGAAAAACTGAAATTCCTGTTTTTTGGTTTTTCTCATTTTTCACCAAATCATTCCAAAGAACGTATATGCGGAGAAAACATTTCTTTATGTAATTTTGCCCGTAGAATCGACTGGTATAATCGTTAAGATTGCATCTCTACCCATTTTTGAGTTATACCCAAAAAACACACTTTTTAGAGGTGCAACTTTGAGAGCAAAAATCTCAGGAACGAAAAGAGATAATTAAATTCTGTTTGAAAATTTGAAATCAGCTTGTCGGGATCTATAAATTTGGACCCTTTTCAAAAACAAAAAATTTTGACCCAAAAATGGGTATTTTTTTGTTTTTCGGGTGTATAAACTCAATTTTCGTTGAAAACCTTAAATTTAAATTTTGTTAGATTTGTTCTTGGTCTCCTATATTGCCCCTCCAATAAAATTGCTTAAATCCGTTGTGTGATATTTTAATAAAACAGAAAAACTGAAAATTTTATGCTCTGCCATGTTGAATTTACTGGGATATACCCAAAAATGGGTGTTAGTTACACCCAAATTGATTTCACTATTGAATTCCTCGCATAATAATACGTACGTATACAAATTTTTATATAAATATTCGTACTTATGTAGGTTTTCTTTCAAATAAAAAATCGACCAATGAAAACGCTTATCTTGAAAACCCCCACTATCTAGACAGTATATAAGGGCTGCCAGCAGACAGACTTGTTAAGTCCTGCTCCTGCGGGCCTGGGGGAGGAATGGGCACCAAAGGTGCCTCTTCTCCAGACTAGACCACGTGGTCTAGTTCTAGCCTAGTGGGCTAGGTCGCACCCGGATACTCCGGTATGCGATCTAGTTTCACTGGAGCGAGAATTAGGGCACATGTATGGTCTAATTCTTGACCCAGTAAGCTGGGGCATTCCGGACACCTGAAGGGTGCTCTGGATTGTGCTCTAGTTTCACTGGAGCAAGAATTAGAGCAAGTGCTTGGTCTAATTCTTGACCCAGTAAGCTGGGGCATCCCGGACACCTGAAAGGTGCTCTGGATTGTGCTCTGGTTTCACTGGAGCAAGAATTAGAGCAAGTGCATGGACTAATTCTTGACCCAGTAAACTGGGACATTCCGGACACCTGAGAGGTGCTCTGGATTGTGCTCTAGTTTCACTGGAGCAAGAATTAGAACACGTTCTTGCTCTAATTCTTGACCCAGTAAACTGGGGCATTCCGGACACCTCAAAGGTGCTCTGGATTGTGCCCTGGTTTCACTGGAGCAAGAATTAGAGCAAGTGCTTGGTCTAATTCTTGACCCAGTAAACTGGGGCATTCCAGACACCTGAAAGGTGCCTTGGTTTTTGTATCAAATTAGTTATAATATACTGTACAAAATTATAAAAATATATGTATTTATATGTATTTTTTCTGTAGAATCGATTGATATTATCGTCATAATTGTAGCTCTACTCATTTTATAGAAAATATAGATTAAGTCATATGTATATCTCTCAATTGAATTAAGGTCGTGTTAGAATATATTTCCAGTTTGTGGGAATGAATTATGACACTGGTGGTTCATCAAATATAATATCTTGTAGTGCATTTTATTCGGTTAAAAGTTGGTGATGTTAGAAATCGAAGCTTGAATGTTTTATTCCAGTTTGAGTCACAGCATGCTAACTAGCGTGCCACCGTTCACCGTCTTTTAAACAAATTGTAAATGATTAACCGTTCATTGGGAAAGTGAAGCTATACTGGTGGCTGTCTACCAAGAATGTGGAGTGAATTATTTATAAATGACAGAGAAAGAGTGGACACTAGTGTACGAGTGCGCCGTGACCAATACCAATCCCAATTACCATTTGTCAAGCGGCCAGTTAATGAAACTGACCGGAAGCTACGTCACACCCCTGCCCAACCATTTATGGTAACCCCTTTGTCTTACAACCCTTTCGTGCTGCGATACCCAAAATGCGTCCGAGGCCGATAGACTGTTCATTCAGATCGGGATATCGCATCGCCTTCACAGTTTGACATATTCTGTTATTACTTGGTCCATCTTTCTCCCTTGTACGTTCCTGTTCGCAGAGAATTACCTACTTCTCTCGTTTGCCAGAAAGAATGACATCTAATGAATCAGGCTGTCATTCAATCAATATAATTAGATTGTTGTCGTGTCAGAATGGGAAGGGAAGGGTTATATTCACTTCTCTCCCTTATCTTTTACCCTTGCTTACCATCGTTTTGTGTGTGACAAGAATAACACTTATGCTAAGGGTGTAATAAAATAATATGTTGTTTGCACTCACTCTACAATTCCCTCACATTTCTATCGACTTTCGCTTTTATACCAAAACTACTATACTTACATCTTTTTTTTTCACTTCGAATACACAACATTTACTAATTATTACTTACAATTCAATCAAGTACCTTAGGTTTTTGATAAACCTAGCTTTCTAGAAATGTTGTCACAGATAATTTTTATTCAATTTAATTAATATCATGAACTCTTATTACTAATATAACACAAATGACATTATATGAGTCTACCATTTCTTTTACGACAAGCTTGGATGCATTTTAATTGTGCAGACTATACTCCTAGTTAATACTACGTTCCGAACCAATCGAACATAGCGGTTTTTTTAATAGTTAGCGACGATAATCAAAGTGCAGATCTCATACTACACTAAGCGAATCGAACCACGCTAACGAGTCAACCATTACTCCCCGTAAATAGTAGCGTAATTATAATAGAAAAACAATGATAAATTTAAAAAGTTCAATATTAATGACTTCATTAACTGGATCATATTTTTTATTGAAGCATACAAACAAAATGAGTATTTTTTATTTAAAAGGTTTAATAAGTACTTAGTTATAATGTTTTCTGATTTTTCTTAAAGAATATCCAATTCTTATTTCTGTACATTATTGAATTTGCTATATTCCTACTCTAAATATAAGCAAAGACAGATTTTCATCATGAATGTTGTTCAACAAGTCAGGACACATACTAAGGAATAAAACTTTTTTCACTAATTCGGTGTAAAATAAGCTTAACTATACAATAGTTATTAAAGTATAGTGTATAATTAAAACTTATTTTCAATTTTACAACTTTGTACTTACGTTATTTTGTCAGCCAGCAATTAAGAATCGATTCAATTAACGTAAGCAACATAGGGAGAGAAGAACAATTCTGTGGGTTACCGTCAACGACTCGATAACGATTCTAAGGGATAGTTCCCTAAAATTACTAGAAATCATTCTAAAATAGATTCTAGTTTCAGTTTTACAACTTTACTCTTATGTTGTTTTGCCAGCCAATACTTAAGAATCGATTTGATTAACCTAAGCAATATAGGGAGAGAAGTATAATTCTGTGGGTTACCGTCAACGATTTGATAACGATTTTAACGGATTGTTCCCTAAAATTACTAAAAATCATTAAAAATTTCCTAAGTCGGAAGATAAAACGCAAATTATCTCCATATTTGTGCTAATTTGAATTGACTTGTTGTATTTACATACAGCTATAAGTTACGTACATATTCAACCAACTGTACCATATACCTGCAGCTAATTGCTCAAGAAGCTGTTCAGTTACTTTGCTTAATTGAGTTACACCGACTGCTTATGCGTATGTGAATTTGTATGCGTACATTCTGTTTGTACCACTTTGTGTAAAGTGGTCATTCATCTGCATTTACTCCCCACAATGAAATGGTCTAACCGAATGTGAATCTGTTTTGTTTCAACATTGATCATATCGGTATTTTGTGAGATTGTAAGTGAACTAAAATCATTACCCAATAATTTAGTAAAACTAAAATATTCTATATTGCGACATACTATGGTTGTTGTTGTTTTATTCAATACCATAGTTCCATTTTCATAAAAATAATAATTGTTAATGTAAATATAATTTTTTAAATAATGTTCCTGTTAATAACAACCTATTTTCAATGCTCATAATATATTTCAACCAAATATAAGACTTCATGCAGTATAGAGTAATATAAAATAAGGTACTTACATTTTATAAATTGCTGTTTTCATATAATGCCAGTAATATACTGTGAGTATTTATTAACGTGAAACATAGGATTTGTCATATCGATGGTTACGACTTGATATTTGATTGATAGCAATGTATACTTGCTTGTCTCATTTAAAATGAAACATAGGAAACGAATTTGACATTTGCTTTTTGGGTTATATAATTTTCTCACAGGCCTGCACCAAGTGCACCAATTTTAAAAATCATTAATAACTTTAGAGAAAATGGTAGAATAGTAGAATGGTCTGCTAGATCTTTTAATTTTACTCATCTACATTCTTTTTATTGTGATCTTTAAAATCTTCAAAATTTAGTTGAATTAAAAGTTCAAGTTCAAAACATTTCTCAACATATTACAATTGTCCAAATATCGTATGTAATTCAAAATTTTTATGGTAGATTGAGTCATTGCTTAGCAGTCTTTTATTCAATACCATAGTTCAATTTTCATAAAAATAATAATTGTGAATGTAAATATAATTTTTTAATTAATGTTCCTGTTAATAACAACCTATTTTCACCATAAAATATTTCAATACAAAATTCATGCAGTTAAGGGTACTATAAAATAAGGTACTTACATATTGTAAATTGCTGTTTTCATATAATGCCAGTAATATATACAAACATTAAACATTAAAAAGGTAGTATTGAAGAAAAGATGAAATTAAAATGAACTTTTGAATCAATTACAGCAGTGGATGAATTATCACTGTACTATTCAACCTCGTCGATCCCTACAATAATGTCATGGACCTTGACCTTGCACCTGAACATGCTGGTGCACACTTGCACTACCTGCTGATATTGTATGGCATATACCTGTACTCGCCTGTACATCAGCGACTGATCAGAATGCTGGTATGTAAACTTTTGTCAGGATATACATGCTATAGGCTCATAAACGAGAATATCGTTGTACAAAGTGCAGGAATAACGAGCACTTTTATCTTTATGTACTACCAACTTCTAAAAACTCACATCCGCACGATTTTTCAAATTTGAAATATTACAAAACACACATTAAATAATTCATATAATATACAGTGTGTTCCAAGAAAGTGTTGTCATAGACATTTAATATAGGAATACGATTTTTGGTAAATAAAAACTGTCCGGCTAATAACGCTGATAACTAAATCACCGTATTGTAAAGGACAATACTATAGGTAATCCTACATGTTATTGCTCATAAACGAGAATATCGTTATATAAAGTGCAGGAATAACGAGCACTTTTATCTTTATGTACTACCAACTTCGAAAAACTCACATCCGCACGATTTTTCAAATTTGAAATATTACAAAATACACATTTACAACAGATTCATGCTTAAATATTTTAAGCTAAGTACTTTTTTAACGTGAAATAGGATTTATCATATCTACGGTTACGACTTGATATTTGATTGACAGCAATGTATACTTGCTTGTCTCATTTAAAATGAAACATAGAGAACGAATTTGACATTTGTTTTTTGGGTTATAACATTTTTTGCTACACTAATTTTAAGAATCATTAATAGCTTTAGAGGAAATGATAGATTAATAGAATAGTCTGATAGATCTCTAGATCTTACACATCTAGATTCTTTTTATTATGACCTTTAAAATCAGAAGTTTTACTGGGGAAAATCAAATTCAAAACATTTCTCAAAATATTACAATTGCCCAAATATTATTGTATGTAATTCAAAATTTTTCTAGCGGAGTCATTCGAACGAAAAATTTATAGTTATAATTATTGTTTAATAGTTCGTTATTATATTTACTTGTTGTGTAGCAGACCATTCTACTATTCTACCATTTCCTCTAAAGTTATATAGGCCTGTCAGAAAATTTTATAACCAAAAAAGCAAATGTCTAATTCGTTCCCTATGTTTCTTTTTAAATGAAACAAGCAAGTATACATCTGTAGTCAGTTACACTAACCTCATAATCACGAATTGTCAACTGTCAAGAAAAACATCAGGCAAAAAAAACTTAGTACTTTTTGTAAATTTTACTGAATTAAAATGCAGTAATCTGCATTAAATAACATGTAAGAATACATGTAGTATTGTCCTGTAAAATATGGTGACAGTTATTGACCGAACAGTTTTTTTATTTACCAAAAATTGTTCCCATATTAAATAATTTTTGGGACTCACGATATAATAAAGTAAAAATAATTTAATCTTGTTAAAATATTATAATGCAATATACTTTGTTCTACAACTATATGTGTATCCTTTAATATTTTTTCATTATATCAGGTCATTCTCATTCATCTATATATGGCCATAACAAATGATCTGTCGATAACATAAAAAAATACGTAATTGTCCATTCTAGTTAGTTGCAAATTGCTAGTATTGTCTTCACAGACACGTTCGAGTTTCGTGCAAGCATGAACGTGTATTTGTTCTTTTATAATTTCTATCATTTTATCTCGTTGGTTCTCGTTGAAATAATGTTAACAATATGATTGAGAATACACAGGTTAGTTTCAGTTTTTTTTCAATACATATTTTGGCTTACAAGGCCATCAGAAAAATACGGAATTATAAACTTTTCTGGCCATGAGCTTGTAAGCTGAAATACGTTTGAAATTAATTTAAAATTTTGAAATTTTATTTCACCTCATTTCAGTTAGACTGTATAAGGTTGTTAAAAAATAAAAGAAAAACCTTTTTGATTGTTTATAATATGTAACAAGAAAAGAAATATTCTTCAAAATTTTAATTATTTTTTAGAACACATATACACATACTTTAATTTTAATATTTTAATTTTATGTTTAATGCTTTATTAGTAATAGAAAAGCTACCACTAAAATATAATTTCATTAGATATTTACAAGGTATATATATAAAAAAATATACTGTCCGTTAGTTATACGTATTTATGAACGAACGAATTTATTACTATTGGTAAATCTATATACATATAAATGATTTATTTTATATATTGACATTTTTACAGGCAGTACTGGTTTATGGGTTAGCATATTTTAAATCGATTTGAGGGAAATTTAAGATTTGGGACCAATAATTTCTAGGGAAAGTAATTTTTATCGAATTAAATAAAGCTGTATGTAAACGATTTGGAACTCATTATAATCATAGGTTGATGAATTATTTTTAGTAAGCAACATTGTCATCCAATTATATGAATTACCAAATATATTGTCTTTGTAAAATATTTGTCATGAAAGTACTATTTTACGACTTCATTGTTTTTTATAGTATCTATCCTAATTTTATTTTATTTATACAAAAATATTAAAACAATGTTTTATATGCATGTTTAAAATATTTTGTGTATTGATTATTATTAGTAGTTCGTGAACCTCTAAATTCCCTTAGTAAGCAGATGGAATCCAGATGGGAATTCCACCTGCTTTATCGTTTTACTTGAATTTTTGTGGCGATACAGTCTGCTTAAAACCTATGCTTGTGTGTACAGAATATAGTATTTCATCGCTCTTGTAAAGTGAAGTATTTTTGGTTAATATGGTTTGGGAATCGATCCTCCGACCTCACGCTAAGCTTGCGAGACGCGGCAGTAACCAATTAGGCACCACCGCGCGTGATGTAATTGATAGTAGATGCAAATTAAAAAACATATTTTCAAGACGAAACTTTTTCATTCCATCGATCTCTTTTATTAAGGAACTAAATCATGAAAAGATGTATATATATATATATATATATATATATATATATATATATATATATATATATATATTGCAGTGTTCATATTGTCAATATTCTTCAATAAAGAAGAAAGACCTTTGATAAATAAACTGTATAAAACTGTACAAGGAATAACAATAAAATAACATTTTAAAAGGTAGATATATATATATATATATATATATATATATATATATATATATAAACATTATCTCCTTTATTAAGGAACTAAATAATGAAAAGATGTGTATACATTGCAGCGTCCATATTGTTAATGTTCTATAATAGAGAAGAAAGACGTTTGATTAATAAACAGTATAAAACTGTGTAAGGAATAATAATAAAATCATATTTTAAAGGTAGATGTATGTAAACATTATGTCCTTTATTAAGAAAATAAATAATGAAAAGATGTGTATCCATTGCAGTGACAATATTGTCAATATTCCTCAATAGAGAAGAAAGACGTTTGATTAATAAATAGTATAAAACTGTACAAGGAATAATAATAAAATAATATTTAAAAGGTAGATGTATGTAAACATTATCTCCTTTATTAAGGAACTAAATAACGAAAAGATGTGTAACCATTACAGTGTCAATATTGTCAATATTCCTAAATAGAGAAGAATGACGTTTGTAAAATAAACAGTATAAAATTGTACAAGGAATAATAATGAAATAATATATTAAAAGGTACATGTATGTAAACATTGTGAATGACATGAAAATGTTAAAGGTAGTTATAGATAAATGTAAACACGTGCAATATATTCTGTTTTATTTGTTTCGAAATAAACTATTACGTTGGATAATGCATGAATACAAATTTAGTACAAACGAATGTTAGTATAAGAATGATATGTAATATAGAAATTCGAGCACATGTAGAAATAGAAAAGTATACTGTAGTTGTAATACAAAGTCAAAGATATAATGATAATGAAAAGATGTGTATCCATTACAGTGTCAATATTGTCAATATTCTTCAATAGAGAAGAAAGACCTTTAATAAATAATAAGGAATAATAATAAAATAATATATTAAAAGGTAGATGTATGTAAACATTATGAATGAAATGAAAATGTTAAACGTAGTTAGATAAATTTAAACACGTGCAATATATTCTGTTGTACTTGTTTGGAAATAAACTATAACGTTGGATAATGTGTGAATACAAATTTAGTACAAATGAATGTTAGTATAAGAATGATATGTAATATAGAAATTCGAGCACATGTAGAAATAGAAAAGCATACTGTAGTTGTAATACAAAGTCAAAGATATACAGACAGCTCGTTAATTTAACAGAATCACGACAGTCGTTCAGTCACGTCGTTTTAAACACTTAGTGGTTTTTTGCAAGTGCCGTTACACTGACGTGAGCAACGTGTTTCAAACAATTACTAAATTTAATTAAAACTGCGCTTAAACATTTCCTAGCGGGAGTCATCTATCACTAGCAGGGCCCAAGTTAGTCGTCGCTCGTCGTCCGTCGTTTATCGCGTCTCGGCATAGCACCATTTGCATTCCCTTAGCGCAGTTCCGCTCTGTCCCTAGTCCCGATTTCGATTCCGCTGAACCCTAATACGTGGCCCCTTTTTTATTCCCACAGTGCTGCAAAGTGGTTTGTATTTGCACGCACAACACGCTGCTTTGGTTACGCCGCGAAGCGCTTTCTGCAACTCTAATCAGCTAAGCTTCGTCACTATTCTACATTTCAAAATTGTCCATTACATTCTTATAATACAATAGATCAGATCACTAAAACAGACTGGTCTGATCTACCTTCAGTATTATCATTTATCTTTCAAATCTTCTGTTTTATGTACGTTGTACATTTTCCTAATCGTTTTGTCCTGTGTGCATTCTAATGAGCTTTGCCACTATTCTACATTTCAAAATTATCCATTACATTCTTATAATACAATAGATCATATCACTAAAACAGACGAATTTGATCTACCTTCAGTATTATCTTTTGTCTTTCAAATCTTCAGTTTTATGTACATTTTGTCCTGTGTGCATTCTGCAACTCTAATAAGCTCGCTACTATTCTGCATTTCAAAATTATCCATTACATTCTTATAATGCGATGGATCAGATCAGATCACTAAAACAGACGGGTCTGATCTACCTTCAGTATTATCATGTATCTTTCAAATCTTCCGTTTTATGTACAACCATCCTTATTTATGTACATTTTTCTAATCGTTTTGTCCTGTGTTACCCTAGGAAGGAGAATACCCGAAAAAGCAGCGATGATGGTTTATTAACTAAACTAAATAAAAAAACATTAAATAAATAAATATAGCTCAATTACTCATTGCTAAGTGTGCCAAATCTAAATATTGGTAAGACGTGTCCTAGATTAAGACTGCGTAGATGATGATTTGCATTACATTCTTATAATAAAAAGGATCAGATCAGGGATGGGATTCCATAACTTCGGTTGCTATCATTTGAACTTGTTATGATATCAATTACAAATATCAAATACAAAGTATACTTGCTATTCTATAATAGTAATGGTTATTTATGGTTAATACGTATTTACATTTTCTCATACATATATAAAGAACACTCTACAAGTCTACTGTGGTAAGCAAATGTCTAAAATTCATTGCAAATTTCAATTGCTGCCATGGTGACATTTAACGTTTGACGTTTGTAACTGATATAATAACAAGTATAATTGTTATTTGTAGTTGTTATAAGTTATCGAATCCCACTTCTGATTACTAAAACAGACGGGTCTGATTTACCTCATCGAGGTACGAAAAGTAAGTGATTCGGATTTAAAATTGAGAGGTAATTAGAAGAGGAAAGTACAGAGTAGTTGTGGATTAACAGACGGGTCTGATTTACCTCGTCGAGGTTCGAAAAGTAAGTGATTCGGATTTAAGACAATTAGAAGAGGAAGGGTAGAGAGTAGTAGTTGTAGTGGATATTGGAGAAAACAGGATACCTGTCATGTGTGTCACGTAAAGTTGTGTACCGACGTCAGCAGCGAAGCGACTCGGACAGGGAACGACGAACGCAACAGGAACAGGCTGGAGTGATTGTCAGAAACAGCGGCGGCACTTGATCGAGGAGTGAGGAATGTTCCAAGTCCACGGAATCTGCCATGAACTCGTGCTACATTTTCAAGTTGACAACTGACAGTTTGCCTGGCGTACTTGACTGCTCGGATGCTTGGCGTTGCTTGATGGCTGGATTGCTAGACTTATTGTTCTTGGACATTCCTTGTGCAAAACATCAGCTTGAAGGTATGAACGGATAACGTGCTACAACAGCAGTTCGATAGGGCAGTGGGGGTAGCTGTAATTGTGGTAGCTACCAGCTACTCAACAGTAGAATGAGATAAGACACATGCACTGGTGTTGCATGCGGCCAGCCCATCTTTTCGGCTGTCAGCCCGGCTAGCAGAAGTGCAGATTTACAGGTACATAGCGTGCATCGGCTCAACTGTCTCTTTAGGGCACATTCTGTAAATATAAACGATACAACAACGCACAAGATTTATATTTATTTTCGCTTTATTACAAAGACAATGGAAATAAGTAATGAAATATGTATCTAATCAGAAATAATAGTACTATTCCTTTTGCAAGTCGGTTCAATTGGATTAGTTCAGATAGATTAGTTGGATCAGTTCACTTTTCAGTACAAATGGAATGCCTTTGGATCACTAATTTTATTATTATTTTATATGAGTTCAATTAAACCCGATTTTGCCTTGCCTGGTATCTCCGATGATAATTCTAAAACTTAAATTGTGATTATTTCTGATCTACCTCTGCGAGTGGATTACTTGGGATCAGTAAAAACAGTGGAGGGGGTAAACTGATCCCGTCAAATGGAATAAAAAATAAGTGATCCAGATTCAAAAATGTAAGTTATACCTGGGACACACGACGAAAGTAAATGATCATTAACAGTTAATACTTAATTTAGATGCCGTGTGTCATATGATCATTTAGGTAATGATCATTTCAAACTTCATAACGTGGAAAGTGCCGATGAAGTTTAAAAACCGATGATCGGAAGCGTTGGGTTGTCATCGCAACTCGAATGACAGTTGAGGTTGTTGATGTTGAGGTTAATGTTGATATCTAGTTAAATTATCTTATTTGGGTGACGATTTTCAATTAAGTATAGTGGCATGCATAATACTCTAAATCTATTACGGTGTCTTTAATTACTATATCTCTTCATTTTCGTCAAGGGTACATTGCATATGCGCATGTGCAAGAAATTTCAAGTAATGTCTGTGTGTCTGCATATTTTTCTAATGAACATTAACTTTAATTGAGAATTTACTTAATGATCATTATTTATACCGTGTGTCTCCGGCATTAAATGAGATCCAAGTGGCAAATCTTTAATGATTCTCTATCTTCTTTTTCGTCAAGGGTACATTGCATTTGCGTATGTGCAAGTTCAAGTAATGTCCGTGTGTCTGCATATTTTTCTAATGAACATTAACTTCAATTGAGAATTTACTTTACGTGAAACGTCAGCCTTAGACTAATAAAATTTATTAGTTAACTGCAATCCTGCTTATTTCTTCACTCCTTCTGATGTACCTCTGCGACTGGATTACTTGGGATCAGTAATAAGTGATCCGGATTGAAAAGATCCAAGTGGCAAAGGGAATACGGTATAGTAGTAGAAGCGCTGTTGCCGGGTGGGTATGTTTACGTTTACACTAATAGCCATGCGAGGCTGCTGGAGTTAATTTCGTAACTCATTATCGTGGAAGATAGATATACGATGGACGCTGGACGTTATGTCGTGACTGGCCCTGACCACCGAGTACCCGGCATGGAGCGCCGGTCATCGGTCACCGGCCGCTCAGCTCGGCGGACGCACGCACCGTACTTAGCCACGCCACCACCGCGCCACCATAGCCACCACACATCTACGTGCTGAGCCACTACCGCGTGAACGCTTACGACCCAGACTGCCCTCAAGAGTGCCACAGCGATCGGAATGATGGAATCTCTTAACCAGCAAACGTGCGACTGGGGGGAAATAGCCATGATTGAGTACAAACTCTGTACCCTGTACCAATGCATTATGAAACGATCGCCGGCTGTTTTATTGGCATATAAACACGATATCAATATGTCACTGTGTTTTACATCCTGTACCGTGGGGGAACATCCTCTGTCCTGCGCTACTAATGTCACGGCTTAAATAAATTACCACATCACGTATCTACCCACACTTATCTTATAATATTTACCAATTTTTCTTCTTTTTATTTCATTATTACATTATTTAATGTGTACATGACTAGTGACGCCGTCTAGATTTTCTATACTCTATGAAATTTAAAGACAAGACTTTTTCTTCTAGTTTAAGGCTCTTAATAAAATTCTTCCACTAATGTCACAGCTTAAATAAATTACCACATCCCGTACCTACCTCTACTTATTTTATAATATTTACCAATTTTGCTTCTTTCTATTTTCATTACCACATTTAATATTACCTATGAGTACATGAGTAGTAAAGACTCTATGAAATTTAAAGACAAGACAAGACTTTTTATTCTAGTTTAAGGCTCTTAACAAAATTCTACCACTAATGTCACGGCTTCAATAAATTACCACATTTCATACCTACCTATACCTATCTTATAATATTTACCAATTTTTCTTCTTTCTATTTCATTATTGCATTTAATATTGTCTATGAGTACATGAGTAGTGTTGCCGTATAGATTTAAACTTTCTAGACTCAATGAAATTGAAAGACAAGACTTTTTATTCCTTAACTTTTCTGTTAACAAAATTCTAAACAATTTTCAAAATTCTAAAATAACTATTATGATGTAAGTAACATGATTTTTTCATTGTCCTACATTATTAGGTAAGGACAAAGTATCAATGAAATTGAAGTATTCCTATATCAACTAAGATTAAGAATGTTTATTTATACATACTTACTTACCTAATAAATAAATCAATAATGTTATTATGAATGTTTACTTATACATACTCACTTACCTAATAAATAAATCAATAATGTTATAATGATAGATTCAACATATTATAATTCCAGTTATTTTCCTGTTTTCAAAACTTTAGTCCAACAAAATACACTGTAACTTTGTTAACTAATATATTAAGTATTGAAAACATGATAACAAAATCTTTTCAAAATCTATGTTAACAAAAAGCAAAAACTATGATAGGTAAGGGAAAAGAAAACATAAAATAAAACTTAAAAAGAAATGCTCTTTTCTCATAATAAGATTATTGACATGCGTATGTGTATATACAGGTGAAAATGCGCAAGTTAATCTAGTGTCTTGATATCTAGACAAAACAATAACAAGACTTTTTAATGTAGACTTAGTCTTAATCAAGTCTTGTCTAGACAACACTATGCATGAGAGGAAACGTCTGATAAACATAAATTACAAATGAACTGTTTAAATTGCAATTCACAGTTGGTGACAAAGGTATTAATTGTATTTGTAAGTTGTAACCAGTTGATTGATATGTACGAGTTTATAATGTAATTTATTCATTGGTGTGTATATCAGTGGTGTGCGAAGACGCAGGATCGCATAAAGCAAGACAACTAGATGAATGAGCCCCGAGATATTACATTCAAGTCAAGACACTTTTTTGACATTGAAAAGTGGCTATTTATCAAAATATAGAGAAAATATAAAGCTTCAGTATTATCATTTATCTTTCAAATCTTCCGTTTTATGTACAACCTTCCTTATTTATGTACATTTTCCTAATCGTTTTGTCCTGTTATCCTGGAGGGAGAATAGCCGAAAAGAGGCGATGATGGTTTGCTAACTAAACTAAATAAAAAAAACATTAAATAAATAAATATATCTCAATTACACAGGGCTGAGTGTGCCAAATCTAAATATTGGTAAAATGTGTCCTAGATTAAGCGTAAATGATGATTTGCATTACATTCTTATAATAAAAAGGATCAGATCAGCTCACTAAAACAAAAGGGGTCTGATCTAACTTCAGTATTATCATTTAACTTACAAATCATCCTTTTTATGTACAATTTTCCTTATTTATGTACATTTTCCTATTCGTTTTGTCCTATTATCCTGGAGGGAGAATAGCCGAAAATGCAGCGATGATGGTT
This sequence comes from Stenolophus ochropezus, assembly GCA_035578165.1. NCBI lineage: Eukaryota > Metazoa > Arthropoda > Insecta > Coleoptera > Carabidae > Stenolophus > Stenolophus ochropezus. Next base: position 2,604,639 of record JAQOWZ010000014.1, read on the forward strand.
TACTAACTAAACTAAATAAAAAACATTAAATAAATAAATATATCTCAATTACTCAAGGCTGATTGTGCTAAATCTAAATATTGGTAAGACGTGTCCTAGAAAAAGAATGCGTTAATGCGTAAATGATGATTCGCTTTACATTCTTATAATAAAAAGGATCAGATCAGGTATGGGATTCCATATCTTCGGTTGCTATCATTTGAACTTGTTATGATATCAATTGCAAAAATCAACTACAAAGTATATTTGCTATTCTATAATAGTAATGGTTATTTATGGTTAACACGTATTTACGTTTTCTTATACATGTATAAAGAACACTCTACAAATCTACTCTGATAAGAAAATATCTTAAATTCATTGCAAATTTGAATTTCCGCCATGGTGACATTTGACGTTTGACGTTTGTAACTGATATAATAACAAGTATAATTGTTATTTGTAGTTGTTTTGAATTATGGAATCACACTCCTGATCACTAAAACAGACAGGTCTGATTTATCTCGTCGAGGTACGAAAAGAAGTAATTCGGAATTAAAACAATTAGAAGATGAGGGTACAGAATAGTAGTTGTAGTGAATATTGGAGAAAACAGGATACCTGGTGATGGTTTATTAACTAAACTAAATAAAAAAAAAACATTTAATAAATAAATATAACTCAATTAGTCATGGCTGAGTGTGCCAAATCTAAATATTGGTAAGACGTGTCCTAGATTAAGAATGCGTAATGATTCGCCGCAGCAAATAGGAGATTTAATGGGAGGTATGATGAGTATCTAGCGTGAATGAACGTAAGGCGAACAGGGCAAAGGACGGCAGGAACAGTGGGCTGGCGTCCTAGCTTGTTTTCTGTTAACGACCGGCATGTGTGTTCGGGCATTAGAAGGCCATCAACGACTCTCCCAGTCTATCAACCACCAATAATTGAGTATTGATCTCGCCATTGCGCTCAAACTAGCGCTGTCATGCAATATCTGATTTTGAGAAGTAACTCCCACCACAACGTATTTCTCATCGTCACTCATTTCGCTTGTTTTATAAATAAATATTCAAAATTGGATCAAACATAAATTATAATCATTAGCTTATTCAAAATCAAATTACATTCCCGTTCCCTACTGTGTCATTTTTTTATATACCTTACTATTGAATTATTATTCTTCCAATAGACATATTTTGCTGCAGTATATGTCCTCAACTTTTGTAACCCTTTTTCAACGGATCTCACAAACACTCTAACTGACGTGGAGAGTGCATTACATTTTATGTAAAACTAAACAGTAAAGAATTTGATTCAGCAAAACTAGAACTGACATTTTCACCACATTTAGAAAAAGTAACTTCCACCACCAAAGGATTTCTCATCGTCAATCATTTTAACATCATTTTGCTAGTTTTATAAATAAATATTCAAAATTGGACCAAACATAAACTCTATACATTAACTTATACAAAACCAAATTACATTTCTGGTTCGTCCTAACATTCTTGATATACCTTTCTACCGAATTATTATTCTCTGAATAAATATTTAAATAATTTACACTTATATTTTGTTGTAGTATATATCCTCAAATTTTGAAACCCTTTTTCAACGGACCTCGCGAACACTTTAACTGGCGTGGAGAGTGCATTACAAAGTCCATTTTATGTAAAACTAAACAATAAAGAATTTGATTCAGCAGGACTAGAACTCAGATTGTCACAACACTTCCAAATCATTTAGGTTTAGAATATGAAACAATTACATAAAGTTTGTGTTATTTATTTTGCCTGGGAGTCGGATATCGGATACTATATATAGAGGTATATGGTGCAAGTCAGCAACCAACTGGAACCTAATGGCCACTACTGACGACCGATATAAATTTACGACATTTGGTAGAAGGAGTATATCACTACAGCATTATAGTACCCTCGAGCATTCTCACGATATAATGTCATACTACTTTATACCTACAAGTTGCTTAAATAACATTTAAATTTCACATTTTAACAAAAATACACCATATAACAAACCAGTCTTTTTGTAAACAAAAACAAAACCATAAATTTATACATATATAAACTAATATTAATAATGGTCGTCGTCAATTTACCGTAATAATAATATAACACATATTTAGGTAATATTTGGTAAACACCTAAACGAAAAAAATATTATAGGATTTGTAACAAGCTGGTCATTTAGTAACCAAAAAAAATATCGCTGTGTCCGAGAGGTTCAAAATCCACTATAAGTTGTAAGCCCCTTCTAGAGACTTTAGTCTGACAACGTCTTCCACCAAAATGCAAGTAAAATCGTCATATAATATTTGAATTTCCCTTCTTAACTTCATCTGTGGTTATAATTCTCTTGGAGTAGATGGATGGATGATGACGATATTGTAAAATAGTTTATAATTAGGTATAGTTGAATTTTGTAATGTATTTATTTACTTAGTAAGTAGATATAAGGTACAGGGATAAGCATAGAGCAACAAGGTTGATAAGGTTTGATAAGGTTAGAGCTAACAATAAGAAAAATAAGTAATTCCAATTTGTCTCCTAGGTTTATTATACCGGAGACATTATAAAATAGTTTGTAGTTTTAGTGGAAATGTGTGTAATGTACTTATTTATTTTGTAAGTAGATATAAGGTACAGAGAAAAGAAAAGAGCAAGAAGGTTGGTAAAGTTAGAGCTAACATTGAGGAAAATAAGTAATTCCAATTTGTATCCTAGGTTTGTACCGATGATATTATAAAATATTTTATAGTTTTTTATAATAGTTTGTAATTATAGTTGACATATCTGAAATGTATTATTTATTTACTAAGTAGATATAAGGTACAGAGAGCAAGAAGGTTGATAAGGTTAGGGCCTGGCAATGAGCAAAATAAGTAATTCGAATTTGTCTGTTAGGTGGCGATGCGATCAATACAAAAGCAGCTGCTGCCCGCTGCCCGTCGTCTTCTGCTTTCTGCCAGGGATCGTAACGTAAGAGTCGAATAAGGTTTTGGTTTTTCCACGTTGAGTGTTGAGTGCTCTCGATATCAGAATAGGCCTGTGATTGCAGATCGTTCATCAAGAAGCTTCTGTGTTGTGGGGTAGATAGAGGGGCGACCCTCGTTGCTTCCGGTTGCGTCTAAGTTCACTATAACCCGGACAATTAATAGAAACACTCCGAGACACACTAAGAATCACTAAATAACTTGTCCTTCGTCCAAACACACCGACGTACCAACGCCCAAACTTCTGCCTTTTCTTTTTTCTCTCTGCCTTATTACATTACAATGAATTTATCTCTACATTTATCAACTCCACTCATTATTAACTAAATAAAAATGTACCCGAGTGATTTGGTATCCACTGGAAGGTGTAGTTATTATCATCTATGTGGTATAACATTCTCATTTGGAATACGGTCTCAAGTATCTAATATTATATTCTTAATAGTTAATCTTACCAAAATTAGCTCAAGCTAATAAGATATCTGAAACACCTTACCTTAAGTTTAACTGTACTTACAATTATACTTACCAGTATGTTGTTTATTTTAATGTGAAACATAGGATTTGCCATATTCATGGTTACTTCACATTTGATTGCCATCATTGTATCTAAGCGTTCACTTTAAAATGAAACATAGGTTGACAAATTTATGTCATTGTTAACTATTTTTTTAAAGACTTCTAGCTTTTCTTTTGTCTCTCTGTATTATTGCATTACAATGAATTTATCTTTACATTTATCAACCATGTTGTAGACTCATTATTTATCAAATAAAAATGTATCCAAGTGGTTTGGTATCCACTATAAGCTGTAGTTCATTTACACAGACTATAAGCTTCTTCATCATTATCATCAAATTAAATATAATTATTTGACACTATATTTATATGTATAGTACGTAAAATAATAGTTGAGCAGTGAATGATCCGACAGTTGACAATGAAGTTATCCAGTTTTATGATTCTCATAAACAAATCGTTACATCTTAAATACTTATCTGTACAACTACCTATACACGTAAAGTATAGAGATAAAATGATAGTTAAACTATGCGCTTCATATTATAATACTGTTTAGCAACGTTGATGGAACCGTAGCATCTCAGTTTTATAAAATTGTAGCTAACTCTCATAATAAATGAATTCATTAAATATGTTGCAGATTTATCAGTTGAGGGTTGTATAAAATAGGGTAATATTTCATAACCTCAAATACTATTTAAAAATCTACCCCATTTAATGAAGCTAATTTTTTTGTCTTAATCCTAAAATTAAAAATATAATTTGTTAGTGTTGTTCTCTTTCCTCATTCCAGCTAATGTTTTTAATACTACAGGATAAATATTGGAATAGTAGCATCGGCACATGTAATGAGTGTAAATAGGGTAGCATGAGATAGGGGAGCTTGTTGTAACTTGTAACCCAGTGGCCCACATTCACATTACATTATGAAATGTAGGGGCAGTTTCCCTTGCATAGACTACGCTGCTATGTGCAATATGTGAGGGCGAATCTGCCTGATCCTGAATCACAAGCACACGGGCTACCAGGGGTTTGTCACTCTCAATTTACATACGTGTACGCGTGTACGCCACACATATATACATGTTACACTATAAAACACCCACTTACTAAATTGCTCATATTTATTCAATACCTATAGTACATCAATATTTTTGCAATATCTAATATCATTCTCATTAATAGTAACAACCAGAAATATAAATATTGAAATTTTCGTTTGCCAAAATTAATTAATTTTTTAGCACATGTATAAATGAAAAATCTTCGAAATAATATTTCAAATGCAATTGTTTTAAATGTACCAGACAAATATATTTTTATTGGAGATAAATAGACAAATTAATTTTACCTATTACCGGTTAAGGTTACAGATGATTGTGAACACCTTTATTATAATATTATATAAACATATATATATACTGTCCGGCTAATAACTAAGTAACCGTATTGTAAAAAACATTACTACATATATTCCTTTATGTTATTTAATACAGATTAGTTCATTTAAATAACATAATTCAATGAAATTTACAAAAAGGAATGAAATAGTTTTCTCAGATGTTTATGTATTAAAATGACTGCTGTCAATTCGTGGTTATAAAGTAACGGCCTACAAAATCAAAGGTCTTCAGTTCGATACCGACTTAGGTACACACTTATTTATAAAAAAATCTTGATTAATTCTATTATAGTGTACTATTAATAATATTATAAATAATAGAAAACGATACAACCTAATTATTCTTTCGTTATACTTTTTTCCCAATAATAATTAGATTATCATTAAAGAGATTCAATGATCTACAAAAATTATATGTGAAACGTATATAATTACATTAATTTAGACAATTTGGACAATCTTCAAAAAAATAAAATACTATTTTTGAACGAATAACTAAAGTTGGAACTTTCACCTATGAGTATCTACCGTTAGAAAAAGAACGCGGAAGAATTCGATCATCCTCAAAAACCATCTAGATCTACGACTACAAATAAAAACACTGTACGTAAATTACATATTAATAACCTTAATAATAAAAAATAAGAAAAAAATATAACTAGTTGTCACTAGACTATAGAAATGAGCACTGTTGATTTAGTAGTTAGCGCTTAGATTTCACAACCTAGGTGTCTCGGGTTCGAATCCCGTGCAAAAATCGTTCGACTACATATGACCTTAGTAACTAACAGTCGTTAAACATTAGAGATTTTGGCTTAGGAATATAAAAGTTATGGAAAGATTTTGGCTTAGGAATATAAAAGTTATGGAAAGCCAACTTGGATGGAAGTTTCTATGAGTGACCAAATCCCAAACCATAACGGAAACAATGGAAGTCCTTGCAGGTGAAAAATAGAATGTTGCAATTGGAACTGGGAAAGTGCTGACGGAAAGCAATTATTAGCGTTTCAGATAGTGTTCTTAAAATCAAGGTAAACAAAATTATGAAAGATGATTACCGATACATCTAGAGGTCACTTAGGAGGACCACACCTTAGTAAAATTCGAAAATAATTTGTTAGTTCTGAAGCCGCAAAACATTGAAAGCCATTTTTTTGGTTCATAAATCAATTGCTGGAATCAAATCGTACACCTCACGTCCGTTACTTAAGTGAAAGTGCTTGCAAACAATTGAACGACTGGATTCAAATTCGGATTAACAGAAGCATAAACGCTTAGTGCATGGTGTTCCATATGAATCAAAAGAGAAATTATAAATAAAGTATATAAATCTATTATTTAAAAAATTAGAAACACAGGCATAAAATATATAAATGTGTCCAAAATAGATCATCAGCATGAATTTGCCTTTTCACAATAATGCATTTTTTAAATTTTTGTAGGAACATTTGATTTCTTGTCAATACGATTGACAACATTAACAACTGTCAGAATATATTTCGTGGTAAATATGTAGGAAATAAATGAAAACATGGTTCGTATTCAGCTCTTGTCTTTATGTTATCTGTATGGTATGTTTAATGAAGGTGTTTATTATAACCATATTCAACAACATTCTCTAAGCTTTCTTTTACAAAAGATGGTTTTTCTGATTTCTAAACTACATTTGACAACATATATTTCTTATTTGCTTATTATTAACACCGAATAATTCCTGAATATTTACTTTGTCAACAATATCACACACATATCTAAGTAACTAATCTAAAAAATTTGCTTCATTATCGCTAGTCATGAAAGGTGAATATGAAATCTTAGTAAAGCTTCGTTAACATTAGAGACGGGAGCAGAATATGGGCCAAAATCACTTTCTTTGCAAGTTTTTGAACGATTAAAATAATTTTGTGTAATGCAATAAGGAATAGTGATAAACATTTTAATAAATATTTATAAAATATGATCCATTTCGAAGGAAAGTTCGAAGATATGAAACGAATGGAAATTGAAGAACGATTAACCGTAGAAAGATCTCATTTCCAAGTGAAATAAGTGTAAATGAAGTCATGTGGTGTCCACATGAGATTTTTAATTTACAAAATAATTCGTAATGAAGAAATTGAAGGAAAAGTTATGAGAGAAATAGGTTTAATTTATCATGTAGCTGGTTATTCAATCAAGGAAATGGAGGGAAGAAAAAAGTGAGCAAATAACGCCCCCTATGTTTACGTGTTCGGTGAATGCGACGCAGAGACAAGCCGAAAATACCCGCACATTGCCTCGCACATCACACGTCGCAACACGCTCGTTGGACGCACACACCAAATCTTGATCCTGACGATTATAGCAGGGGCAGAAATCGAACTACCGAAAAAGCACAATTAAATTCAACGGGTGCGGGTTCTCTTACAAGATTCCGGCATATAAAAAAGTGACAACTGAATTCAGCTCCATTAAACGCGTACATCTGTCAACAGAAAAAAATGTGGTAATCTAACAATTTGTCGACCCCTCAAGCCAAAGCGTTAAGCTTATTACAGTGGACCAAGCGAAACTTTCCTCCTCTGTTCGATTGTTTCAATAAATAGAGCACTTCGGACTAGACGTGATCGAACATGTTATACCTGACTATATGTTTTAATACTTATATGCTCCTGCCATCAAAATTACACATCACATAGTGATGCATTTATAAATTTTGTTATACTAAAGTCCAGATTATTAACGAAACGAAGAATTAAAATTTTGAAAAATTCATGGATTTCATTGGGATTTGAACCCAGGACCCCAGGAAAAGTGGGTTATTTGAATACTTTAAAAAAGAATTTGGAAAATGTGTTTAAAAATACTACACGTAAACTGCTAGAATAGTTATTGTACAATTATAGACAACAATTAAAAACGTTTCCACAGTTTCCAGATATGAATCCCAAAGAACATCTCTGTGATTTACTTAAAAAAATGCCCAAAGTATATAAAAAACTACTACTATTTATGATGAGAATGGGTTAAAATTGACACCCAAACTCCAAGAAAATTAGTGGGATGTATGACAAACTCTTTAAGGGAAGTAATTCTATAGAATGACGGTTCAAAAGATAATTGATTTCAAATAATATACAGATGTTACGGAGACTAATTTTATATATATATATATATATATATATATATATATATTATTATTATTAATTAATAATGTAAGTGAGACATGAGACCTTATATATTGTAATCTAATATTTAATTTCATAACGACCTGAATCCGAATGATAAAATATTTAATGATATTCCTACTTTTTTCTAAGGTAGAAACAGTCCACATGATATAAATCCTGCTGTGAAATGAGCATTAACTCCTCCTGTGAAGTGCCTAACAAATCAACATTAGCTTTTTGCCGCTAATTTTAAATGTATATTCTAAACACTACAAACAATAAGGCTTCTTGATTTACATATACTCGTACGTTATATATTTTGTTAAAAACATTTTCAAGTATTAGTTGAGCAAAATATATAAATTATTAATTATTTATCTCACAGTTTACAGATATGAGTATACACCTTGAAATTATTTTCTCAATCATAAAATTATATTCATAACCGTATTTCCGTTCAATAATAAACATAGTACTAATGTCAATTCATTAAATATTCAAATTATTATTGTATTAAATAAATGTAAAATAATATTCTACTTTATTTAATGTTATTAAAATTATAATCATGGATTGTGGTGACTGCGATTCGAATGAACGAGTTTAAAACTTTTTGACATCCAGCATTAAAAGACGAAAAGGGATTGTTTTGGGTTGTCAAATATTTTGGAGTTTGTAATTTGGTCCGTTCAGTAAAAGCCAAGCAACAGAAGGAAAGTGTGGAAAGAGGAAAACAAAAACACGATTCCACATATTCTGGAAAAACTTTAGTTTGTCAAAGTCGTAACTATGCTATTCAGAGTACGCTAAGGGATTTTTAATATGCAAGACCTACTAGCAAGGTTGATGTATCAATATATATATATATATATATATATATATATATATATATATATATATATTTGTTAATTTTCCAGTCCTTTACTAATTCCCAAATGTATAGTGTATATACTGCTTTCATATCTACACTGATATTTCGAAATTTTAATAAAATAAGTTCGTGGTTAGTTTAAGACTTTTTAACGTCCAGCATTAAAAGACGAAAAGGGATTGTTTTGGGTCGCCAAATATTTTGGAGTAGGAAAATGTGGAAAGAGGAAAATAAGAACATTTGCGATTCTACAAATTCCGGAAAAACTAAGCTTAGGGGTTTTTTAATGAGCAAGTCCTACAAGGAAGGTTGATGTATCAATAGGAGGATGATACAAATTTTAGGTTTGGAAACCCCTGAGCGGTAGTATATTTAAGGTTTACAAGTAAAATGAATTTTTTGTTTATTAGTTGTTGTTTATTCTTAATAAATCTTATTATTCCTCGCGGCTTCAGTTTGATCTAAAAAACACATTATCGAATAGTAAATGGACTTTCATTGGCTTGGTACACAAATTATTGATGGAGTTTCGCAGCAGGGGTTTTGTTGTCATCGAATCCCACTGTTCACGTTTAGAGTTTGGACTGAGCCGACCGCCTTCCATTCCATGCCGGCGCAATTCATCTGTTGGATCTTTCTGCTATTCCGAGGCTACGTAGCTCATTTGTTACGTTTATCGTTATTCAATTGTACTGCACAATTATTAACCTGCTGATGAATTAAAATTTTACATTATTTTGACAAGTCGTATAATTTGTCATCAACGACAGGTTGAGTGAGTACCGATTACACGATAACACACACACGATCTGGACGCGTACTGAAGCGGAGTAGGTGTAGGAATATAGTGTAGTGGACGTGGCTTATGTAAACGTAGTGGTATAATATAAGCATTGCATTCTAACAACGACCTTCGCGTTTACAATCGCATTATCGTTCAGTTGCTCGTTGGCCTAGCCGTATGGCCGCATGCTGGGTCCATGCCTGCCTACCAAGCTCCTCTTATCAATTACCCGTATCTTAAACGTGGACATAAATAACAACAGGTATAAAAATCTCATTATAGTCTCGTGAAATATGAATCTAATTGATGAAATAGAGTTATATCTGTATGGTTCGAACGTGTTCATTACTTCTTATTTCCTTTGAGTTATGTGTCTGCGTTTGCCTTGCTCGTTGCCTATTTCTGTTATTTGCCGTAAGCCATGTAATGCCACGACAATCTCAAAATATTTTACTTAAAACCTTCCTTCGGCCGCATTGCCAAACGATAAACCACCGCATTCTATCTATGTTCTAGAAACTACAAACATTACTTTTCTATTTTCAAAGTGTTACTAACCTTCTTAATTAGCATACTTCGATTCAATCTGAGCTTATAAAATCTAGGGGATCAAATTCCAGAATTATCAATCTTTATCCAAATTAAAATGCCTTCGTGTCTGAGTGGTTCGGAACCTTCTACAAGTTGTAGGTGTCTCGTAGAAGCCTTATTTGGATATAGTACTATATAAGACATATTCCATTTGCCATTTTAATTCGGGACACTTATTTCTCATTAGATTGAATTAGTTCATTACTTTTACAAAACATGTACTGATTCTAATGGTCCACTCATCGAAGTAGATCCAAAATATTACAAACATTACTTTTCTATTAATTTCAAAGTGTTACTAACCATGTTAATTAGCACACTTCGATTCAATCTGTGCTTATAAAATCTAAGGAATCAAATTGCAACATCATCAATCTTTATCCAAATTAAAATACCTTTGTGTCCGAGTGGTTCACAACCTTCCACAAGCTATAAGTCTCTTGTAGAGGCTTTATTTCGATAGGGTACTATATAAAACGTATTCCATTTGTCATTTTAATTCGGGACACTTATTTCTAATTTGACTGTATTACTTTATTACCTTCACACAACATGTACTGATTCTAATGGTCAACTCATCGAGGTAGATCCGAAATACTACAAACATTACTTTTCTATTTATTTCCAAGTGTTACTACTTTAGTTAATTAGCACACTTCGATTAAATATGAGTTTATAAAATCTAGGGGATCAAATCCCAAAATAGTCAATCTTTATCCAAATTAAAATACCTTCGTGTCTGAGTGGTTCAGAACCTTCTACAAGCTGTAGGTCTCATGTAGACGCCTAATTTGGATATAGTACTATATAAGACATATTCCATTTGCTATTTCAATTCAGGACACTTATTTCTCATTAGACTGAATTAGTCATTACTTTCACAAAACATGTACTGATTCTAATGGTCCACTCATCGAGGTAGATCCGAAATACTACAAACATTACTTTTCTATTTATTTCAAGTTACTAACTTTGTTAATTAGCACACTTTGATTCAATCTGAGCTTATAAAATCTAAGGGATCAAATTCCAAAATTATCAATCTTTATCCAAATTAAAATACCTACGTGCCTGAGTGGTTCGGAACCTTCTATAAGCTGTAGGTCTCCTGTAGACGCCTTTTTTGGATAGCGTACTATATAAAACGTATTCCATTTGCCATTTTAATTCGGAATACTTATTTCTAATTTGGCTGGATTAGTTAATTATCTCCACACAATATGTACTGATTCTAATGGTCCACTCATCGAGGTAGATCCAAAATGATGTAGTGATCTGATGATCCGATGACGAATACAAACAATTGTATTATGAAATAAACAGTGGTCATGATATTCGAACCGACCACAAAGGTCCTAATATAATCCAAAGCAATCATGTATATCGGAGGGTTAATCTTTCACCTTACGGAACAGTACGTAGTTGAACAGTGATATTAGAATATAGATAGTGTACATAATTATGTAACACTCCAATGTAAAATGAGGAATCCAAGTTGGAGCGATGTCTAGCGTGCACACAACTGGAAATGTGATTTGTCATTGATAAATGATACAGACCATTCATCAGACCAAGTCCCGCACTAGACATTGATCGGCCACCGAGAACTCACTGGGCAACATTCGACTAATGGACTGGAAAATTTGGTGTCTGAAAAGAGCAAAGAGAACAATAAGGAACTAGTAACCACCACTGGATCATGGCATGTGTCCACTATCGCTATTACATATCCCCACTACAATACCAACACTCAACTTCAATGCATTTCAAATCCAAAAATCCCTAAAAAATTCTCTTCAAATTTTAATACTGAATAACTACTTAAATTAATACGAAGGAAACAAGAATAATTTGTGACCCTCTTTTAACACCCCATACATTTTATATATATATATATATATATATATATATATATATATATATATATACATACATGTTAATTTTCCAGTCCTTTACTAATTCCCAAATGCATAATGTAGATACTGCATTCATGTCTATACTGATATTTCGAAATTTCGAAATTTTAGTAAAATTAGTTCGTGATATTTTGGCACACACTCAACTTCAATACATTTCAAAACCAAAAATCCCTAAAAATTTCTCACAATTTCATGTTTTAATACAATAACTACTTATATTAATATGAAAAAGAATAAATTGTGACCCTTTTTTAACGCCCCATAAATTAGCAGGAAAAAACTCGCATTTATTAAATCATCAATGCTTATCGCATTTTTCACCACGTTTTGAAGTTAATAATTAAATGTGTTAGTATAATATACTCAACACACCACATATGTATAGCATGATTCGATCTACATTAATATGCTAATGTGAAATAACCTTTGCAAAGTACCCCTGTCTCGTAAATTAATTTCTAATTAGTGTGGCAAATTGACATTAATATCACATTACTAATCGCCGTGGTTCACTTGCATAGCGTGCTCCGACTCAAATTGAGCTGATCTTCAGATCTGAGGTTCAAATCCCTTCGATTGTCGTTATCCAAATAAAAATATCACTATGTCTGAGCAGTGGCGTAGACAAGAAGGAAAAATAAATTATATATTTTTTTACATTATAAAAAAAAATGATTAGAGTTATTGTAATTATTATTTTTGATGTGCTTATGAAATGTTTAAAAATCTGAACGGTGTGCTTTTATCATGCAGCCGAAAAAACAAACTTTAGATACAAAAATTAAGACATTTCAAGTATAAATACGTATAATCCAGACACATTAATAAGTATTTTATATAAGGCATACGCGGTAGTTGTAATGGTAGAGTAGATTTACATATTTGATGAAGGTATGAGCTTAATGTGAATGAAAATATAATTATCAAGTACAGCGTAATACAAGCTTTTATGAAAATGTTACCTGGGGAAAGGATTAGGATCCCATTACTGAACACTTGATTTCAAGCAGAATTGTATTACAGAAATATTTACTTCAAACTTAATTTAATTAGCAATTTTATTTGTGTTTTAGTGTTGCTTTTAGACAACTTTTGTTCGTTGTATCCTGTAGCTTGTCCGAAGCAAGAATAAGTCTCAAATAGTTCAAGTAATGTCCTGTTAGTGTTTACTGTATTGATACAGGTGTCAGTCTATCGACTTTGGATTCGAACTTGCAATATTTGAATTGTAAAGTATTAATGATATACTATACATTTCCTAGTAGAAGCGTATTAACCTTATATTTTGGAAGACATTGAAGATTTCATTAACTCACTATTTAAATTGAATATATTGAAAATGTATCCGTCACGAAAACAAAAGTAACACAAGCTGTCAAGTAACCTGCGTTTCTGACAATGAATGATGACATCAATAAAATGAAATTAATGATTGTTGTTAGTTATATGGCTATATTTAAATACTTCTGTTTATTAAAATCAAGAGACTGCTACACCTTTCATAATTATTAGTTACACAAAATGTCATGGCCTAAAGTTCGCGCAGAGCTAAGATATTTTATAAGTGCGATACTGTATACGTACTATTACAGTATTCCCCGTCGCGTTATATCGTGAAAGACTCAAGGTCAGATTTCTTCCTTTTCCCTACTTTACGTTTACCCCGTGTGAACCAAAGCAGGAACTCTATATTTCAATTTAGCTTTAGTTTTTTCTTTAATCAAAATAATATATCATCAAGCCTTATTACTATTTACTGCTTATGTCAATATGCAAATAAGGACATGTTTTCATCACACAGGACATTAACTAGATGCCACCTTGCAAGAATGTTCAATATTCGAATAACAATAAAATGCAAGTAAAATATCTCTAGCATATCATTCCTGATATGTCTTAATTTTTATACCTAAAGTATGTTTTTTCATTATATGTAAAATTATTATTTATTAATTTATAAATATGTATCCTTTTTGTTTCAGAAAATCCTTTGGAGATTCTTGAAAAAAATACCACTAGTGTTTCAACATCACATCTGACACCAAAATGTGTAAAAGGTATTTATTATTTTATACATATCCATAAAGACATTTTGATAGTATTTTTTTCTTGATTTTACCATTAAATTTGGAAAATTTACGTCAAATATTTATGTGTATTTGATGGTTATTTTGATCTTATTAACAATGGAAATGACTGTGCTCCCGCCTTCTAATATACCTATGCACAAAATAGCACATATGAGGGTAGCACAGAAAATGCTACATAACATAAACAGTGAAAGCCCGAACAATATAACCTGTGTTATGAATGTGCTATTTCTGTTTAAAGTAGTAATATAATGGTGTCATTGTCTACCTGACGAGTGACGCCCATTCAATAGTAACTTTGACTTCATAATTTAAAACCTGACGTGGATAATAAATGTCATCTTTTCAAAGAGAATAAAAAAGAAGCGAAGACAGAGTAAATTAAAATTTAATGTTGTTCGTATTTGCAAATTTTTTTAACGCCTTTTTAGTAATATTTCATAACCTATGGATTTATGTACTACTATTATTATTATTATAATATATAAAACAAAAAAAAAGTAATCCTAAAAAATATATTTAATGAACAATATAGTAGAGCATTTATATGTATATATGTTTAGATTATAATTGAAAAAGAAAAAGTACTGGTACACACTTACCTATGTAAGTACAAAAATGATATCACCATATTTTTTTTAAAATGTAAACTGACATGTTCAATGCTTTTGTTTATTTTATATAACATGTCAACCTTGAATGAATCACTTATACATGATTACAATTAGTATAGTACTAATGTTTTATGATACTTACAAATAATCTAAGTAAATAAATTCAAAGTTGTCTTATACTTTTACATAGAATTAAAATTCTTTACATATATTTATTACTTAGTAGAATATTACAGTTTTATTAGAAGTATTAATAAAATATTTCAACAATTTAAGAAAAATATATAAAGCTATAAATACTAAGTCTGATAATCTAATACCAGTTTCTGTATAATTGAAATGTTCATATATTAATAAATTTGATTTAACTGTTTATTCAATAATGGTATAAAATAAGGTTAGGTCAGGTTAGTTTAGACAACTTTAGGTTTTGTGAGGTTAGGTAAGGTTAGTTTAGATTATTTTAGGTTTGATGAGGTTAGGATAGGATTGATTAGATTAGGTTAGGTTAAGTCAGGTTATGTTAGGTTAGGTTATGTTAGATTATATTATATTATGTTAGGTTAGATTCGGGACGAAAGAGAAAAACTTGGAGACATACCTCTGCGAGTATCTATTTAAAAAGTACTATCCGCGAGCAGAACTAATTCACTCGTTGATCTAATCAGATACATACATACGCATACACACTAAATTCCTAAAATTTACTGGTGCGCTTTTACTATGTTTTTTTGGTGCTCTTGTGAAATGTTTAAAACTCTGTAGCAAAACAATAAAAAATTGTAATTTTATTTATGTATGTATATTACAAGTTAACCTACTAAACCTACTGCAAATGATCAATTACATATGATCACACAAAATAAGCATTTCCTAAAATGACAGAAGATATGGTTTAAATCTAATTCCATTGCCTGATGTGTTCCCTTAAGTAAATATATGATGCATAAGGTGAAAGAAAAACTGTACCTAATCAGTAAATAAAATGTAAAAACGTCTCTATTCACTTTACAACAGAAGCAGAGCTCGTAGGTATGTTTATAAATCTCAATGAATAGAAACGTATGAATTGTGCATCTGTTAAATTTGAGTGTCCATTTGCTTAATTGGAAAATTCGACATTCGGTAACTGCCGGTGAAAAGATAGAGAATATTTTCGAATGCCACAGCTGCTGCTTTCATGTACAGAATGCATACAAAAAGAATTTGGTACGTTTGCAAACTACCTACTCATCTTGTTTTCACTACCGTTTTATGTCGTCTTCAATTCATTAAAATTACATACGGTATTTAATTAAAGAACCCTTAAACAATATTTATATTACTAATCAAAAGACAATATTTGGGTTTAAAGTTCTGTAAAAATTTATATTATTCCTCTTTGACTCTGAAGTTAAATACTTTGATGGATTTTTGGTCGCTAGTTTAGTAATTTCCTCTAATTATTTAAAAAGACCTACAGCTTATAGAGGATTACAAATTATTTGAATCACATATAATTATAATTCACCACAGTCTATTATTAACATAATTAAAAGGATTAAAATTTAATGCAGATATCCTCTCTGTGTATATTTATTTCATATTATAATATAGTCATTGTCTGTATTTAGTGACCTACAGTTCTAGTAATGCCAATTCTATTCGAATCGGTTGCAAATCAATTTGATGAAAATTTCTAATTGCGCATACCTCTGTATGCTTTTCACATTACCTTT
Source organism: Stenolophus ochropezus (assembly GCA_035578165.1). Classification (NCBI taxonomy): domain Eukaryota; kingdom Metazoa; phylum Arthropoda; class Insecta; order Coleoptera; family Carabidae; genus Stenolophus; species Stenolophus ochropezus. The sequence continues at coordinate 2,621,294 of JAQOWZ010000014.1, forward strand.
TCGTAATATGTTTTATTACATCATATTATTATTATAAATGTAAATGGGTGTATATAGTAATGTTCGTTAATTGGTCGATTGTGTTTGTAAACACGATAATTATTATCATTGATATTTTCAAATATTTTTTAAAATTTTATCATCCGCATGTATTTCTTCTACGTTCTTCATCCCCTTTTCTTCTTCTTGGTTATTCTAGCCAAAAAAACCTATATTATTTAATCAAGAATTATTACTATTATATATTTTTTGAAAATGAAATTTGTATAAATATGTTAAAAAAATATTTTTAAAAAGTAAGCCTGTTTTGTGAATTTGGTTGATAAAGAGATCCACAAACTTAATTTTAATGTAATATTCTAAAATAAGGGGATGGGGGTGGCTCTCAAAAACCATTGATTTGGTATAATTGTGAAGATATATTTTAGTATTTTCACAAATGCGTTAATATTCAGATAGAGATTAAAAAAATTTGAGTAAGTTGAGTGATGTTTACGTTAACAGCTAAACATGTTAGTGTGCATAATTGAAAAAAAAGGTATTGACGTGAGAGGACTGAGGGGTTGTTCGGTCGAGTTATGCGGTGATTGGTAGTGCGTGAAACTGCCACGACACCAGCAGTGGTGCTGCCATCCATCACTCGGTTCACCCGAATCGCGCTAATGACACGCTAAACGCAAGCAAACGTCCCAACGACACCAACATCAACATCAGCGTCGACAGGCGACAAGGAATCGACGCCCTCCGCCCAGACGCCAGGACCCACCCTGGCGCGACCTCTGTGCGCGGTATGCAATCCTCCGAACGTACAAGTCACACAAGTTACCTACACTCACACACATATATACCTAACAAGTAAATAAAAACACTTGGTTACTCTACAATAAAAATTATATTAGTGACGATCGTTTCGTCCTTTCGGACCTCATCAGAGTACATAATTAGAGTAATACATAAGTTACCTATACTCAAACATATATATATATATATATATATATATATATATATATATATCTAATATAGGTAAATAAAAACACTTGGTTATTCCATAATCATTATAATATTAGTGACGATAGGTTCGTCCTTTCGAACATCATCAGAGTACTTAATTAGAGTAATACATAAGTTACCTATACTCAAACATATAATATATATATATATATATATATATATATATATATATATATCTAATACAGGTAAATAAAAACACTTGGTTATTCCACAATAATTATTATATTAGTGACGATTGTTTCGTCCTTTCGGACATCATCAGAGTATATAATTAGAGTAATACACAAGTTACCTATACTCAAACACATATATACCTAATATTGGTAAATAAAAACATTTGGTTATTCCACAATAATTATAATATTAGTGACGATTGTTTCGTCCTTTCGAACATCATCAGAGTACTTAATTAGAGTAATACATAAGTTACCTATACTCAAACATATAATATATATATATATATATATATATATATATATATATATCTAATACAGGTAAATAAAAACACTTGGTTATTCCACAATAATTATTATATTAGTGACGATAGTTTCGTCCTTTCGGATATCATTAGACTACATATTTAGAGTAATACACAAGTTACCTATATTCAAACACATATATACCTAATACAGGAAAATAAAAACATTTGGTTACTCCCCAATAATTATTATATTAGTGACTATCGTTTTGTCCTTTCGGACATCATCAGAGTACATAATTAGAGTAATACACAAGTTACCTATACTCAAACACATATATACCTAATATAGGTAAATAAAAACACTTGGTTATTCCACAATAATTATTATATTAATAACAATCGTTTCGTCCTTTCGGACATCATTAGACTACATAATTAAAGTAATACACCTGTTTATATACACAATTACATGTTGAGTAGGGGTGAGGTTAATTCAAATTGGTCATTGACAATGTTTTTTAAGTATTAAATTTCTAATATCTAAATTTTCCAGACAGTTCATTCATAATCCTTTGTTGGCTAAATGTAATACAGAAAATTTCCTATGAATGAATGGTAATTATTGATACAATGTTCTGCAAATTAATAATTTGTTTCTTCCACTTTGACCAATGTAAATTGCATTATAATTGGTACATTGTATTCGAAAAATTCCGGTTTGATCTTTTATTTCTGTTTTTTCCTTATTGGTACTTAACAATTTCCCTAAGTTTATTTTATTTACGTTAATTGTCCTAATGCTATGTTTTTTTTAATTTTTTTGTTACAATATCAGAAATACCTTTGATGTAGTTAATATGCCAATTATGAATGAACTATTCTGTTTTACAATAGATTTGACTTAACAAAGTTTTCTTATTTTTCTTTATTAACATTTTATCTATCATACGAAACAATCGTTACTAATATAATAATGATTGTGGAATAACCAAATGTTTTTATTTACCTATATTCAAATATAATCCACGGAGTACCCACCAAAATATTCATTTCTAACACATATATACCTACTTGTCACCACTACATTCTATTTAAAAGTAATTTTCCGTCATATCATGGAAATAGTTTAATTTCCTGTTTGCATGTTTGGGAAACAAGTATAAAGCACATCGTCCGAATACGACGTCACATGCAATATGAATGTGAAATGTGATACTTCGTTATTATACACGCTCTTCCGTCGCCAATGTCAAGTATAGTATCTAAGTAATTACATACTAATAACCAGGGTTGAGAAAAACACGGGTTTTTCACAAAAAACCCAACCCACTTGGGTTCTTTAAAAAAAACGGGTTTTATTGGGTTTTATTAGAAACGTCAAAATATATGAATTGTATATTTGTATACATATATATATATACATATACATATATATATATATATATATATATATATATATTATTTCTTTTGCAATTATTTTGGATATAAATAGTTCACATTTATTTCTGAAATCTAATTATTTAATTATTTTAACACAAAATACGAGTACATATAAATACGGTTACATATATTTTCTTGCTATTCTTGCACTTTTCTTACAAGACAATTTCTTTCCTTGTCTTGCTTTGAAAATTGGTGCTCTTGTCTTGTTCTTGTCTTTTTTGCAAGACTGAGGCAAGACCAAGATCAAGTTATTGTTATTATTATTATCATTATTTTATTATGGTATAGTATATATTGTGTAATTAATTATCACAATTGGTGATCCAACCCTACATGAGATTTGATCGTAAGTTGAAATGAAACTCTCCTTTTCCATCACAATTTTACTTGCATTTTGGTGGAGTAAGATGTCAGCCTAAAGCCTCTGCAAGGGTCCTACAACTTATAGTAGGTTCCAAACTGCTCAGATACAGTTTTTTTATTTGGGTAGTAGTTGGCGACGCTGGGAATCGAACCAAATTTTCGAATTTTGATGTTTTTTTAACAGAGTCAAGACTTCTAAATATTTGTACCCTAATATAATACTAATAAGTACAAAATAGAGAAAATAGTATAAAATACTAATTTCAAAATAGTCGATTATTTTTTTGAAAGAGTTCAATTCCACTTGAAATTCTTTCTCACAGAATAAAATAACAAATAACACTTATGAAACTAATTTCATACACTATTTTAATGTTCAGGTAAATGAAATATACCGTAATTTAATTGGGCACAAAAAACAGACGTATACATTGACAAAACAGGCGAAACGTCCATTTCATTACAGCAATAGAACGTTATAATTTCATCATAAATTCCACACCGCAACGTATCTTAATTATTTTTTCGCACCGTTGGCTAGCTCACATTAAATAGAATCTCTAAAGTCTAAACACAGCTATTCCTGCCATCGTAGTTAAAGAAGGAAACCACTCGACTATAATTTTATTTGTGGACTTGAGAAATATTACTTGTCACACTGACAATTAAATTTCTTTTTAATAACCCAGCGCATGAATATTAAACAGTACGAGTTGCCAATCATATTAAGTAATTATAAAAATAACCTTTTATTATTCTTAATAATTATATTATTAATTGTACATTTGAATTATTAATTATTCAAATATATTATAGTATACAGATGTTCCACAACTTATGACAAAAAAGTGTATATACTGTAAGGCGTGTTGATATTATTTAAACAATTACTTTCATTGTAGAAGATTTGAAAAAACATATAAAAAATAATTACCGAATAGTGGCACAAAATGTTTACTTGAAATACGATGCAATTTTTAAAAAAATATTTTTGTTTTATAATCAGCTTGTCGTATATATATATATATATATATATATATATATATATATATATATATATATATATACAGTATATACTCTTTAATTTTGTGTCCTAAGTTATGGAACAACCTGTGTACTATAATATATATATATATATATATATATATATATATATATATATATATATATATAGTATATACCCTTTAATTATTTGTCCTAAGTTATGGAATACCATGTATATAGAAACAATTGTGTTTGATGTCGATTAGCATATTTCGATTCGAACTGAAATTGAGATGTTGTGTTCGATTCTGTGTATGAATGGTTTAGATTAGAAACCTCTCCAAACTATAAATATTCTGTAGAGGTTACAGGATGACAATCTATTCTGCTAAAATATAAGTAATATGTCTAGGCCCAAGTTATATTCTCATTTCGGTTACATCTGCCCCTCTTGTTCCACAACAGAATGATGAGGCAGTATTACATAATGGGGTTCGTAGTTTAATGATCGGTTGTGATTCTGACACTTTGTGTCGAAATTAGTTGACAGTTATACACCCACTGTTTCACACACACAAAAATTTTAGAGGGAAACATTGGCCGGATTTGAAGAGTAGGGGGTAAAAGATAAAATAAAATTTCTAATTAATAATTTATATGTTTTTACATCTCCAAGTTATTTGCAATTATAGTTGATCATGAAAAGTTACAATTTTTAGTTTTTCACTATAAAATTTTTCATATATACCTGAAATTATTCAAAAATACCCATTTTTGGGTCGAAAATTTTTGTTTCTAAAAATAATCCAAATTGATAGACATCGATGCACTGATTTCAAATTTAGAAACAGAATTTAATTATCTCTTTCCGTTCCTGAGATTTTTGGTCTCAAAGTTGCACCTCAAAAAAGTGTGTTTTTTGGGTATATCTTAAAAATGGGTAGAGATAGAATCTTAACGATTGTACCAGTCGATTCTACGGGCAAAGTTACATAAAGAAATGTTTTCTTCGCATATACGTTCTTTGGAGCGATTTGGTGAAAAATGAGAAAAACCAAAAAACAGGAATTTCAGTTTTTCGCTCGGAAACTGTTTGTCTCCAAAGTTTTTAATTTTCTGGACTTAAGTAAATATGAATACGCTGATTCCAAATTTTCAAACCGAATTCAATTATCTCTTACCGTTCTCGAGATATTTACGTTCAAAGTTTGACTGAAAAAAAGAGGTTTTTCAGGAATAGTCCTGAAATGGGTCAATATACAACCTCGGCGACATCACCAGTCGATTCTATAGGCAAAATTACATAAGTGTACCAAATTTCAGATTTTTATTCCAATGGGTACAATTGTTAGAGCGGAAAAACTGAAAATGGCCAAAATGGAAAAAAATCGTAAGGGGTTCATCAGGCATTTTTTTCGATTTTCGCCGATTTTCGTTTTTTCGCTATAAAAATTGTATCCGTTGGAATAAAAATCTGAAAATTGGTACACTTATGTAATTTTGCCTGTAGACTCGACTGGTGATGTCGCTGAGGTTGTATATTGACTCATTTCAGGACTATTCCTGAAAAACCTCTTTTTTTCAGTCAAACTTTGAACGTAAATATCTCGAGAACGGAATGAGATAATTGAATTCGGTTTGAAAATTTGGAATCAGCGTATTCATATTTACTTAACTCCAGAAAATAAAAAATTTTGGAGACAAAAAGTTTCTGAGTGAAAAACTGAAATTCCGGTTTTTTTCGTTTTTCTCATTTTTCACCAAATCCTTCCAAAGAACGTATATGCGGAGAAAACATTTCTTTATGTAACTTTTCCCGTAGAATCGACTGGTATAATCGGTAGAATGGTATCTGTACACATTTTTGAGATATACCCAAAAAACACACTTTTTTGAGGTGCAACTTTGAGACCAAAAATCTCAGGAACGAAAAGAGATAATTAAATTCGGTTTGAAAGTTTGGAATCAGTGTATCGATGTCTATTTATTTGGATTATTTCTAGAAAAAAAAATTTCGACCCAAAAATGGGTATTTTTGAATAATTTCGGGTATATAATGAAAAATTTTATGGTGAAAAACTAAAAATTGTAACATTTCATGGTTAACAATAATTGGAAATAACTTGGAGATGTAAAAAGATATAAATTACTACTTAAAAATGTCTGCCTACAATTTGTAAACATTGTGCTAGTATATAAAAATATATGTATATTATTTTTACAAGAATATCATATTATTATTTTTAATAAAAGCACTGTATAAAAGTGAGCATGTACTACGGGTCTATATATTTGAGATATAGAGGGAAGATGACAATGTAAAAGTAGCTATAGAATGAATGTGAATATAGAAGTAGGTATATAGAGAAATAGCATATACATAGTGATGGTGTGATAATGAGCTGATTAGACAACAATTTTAACAAAATCGCTCTATAAAAAGTGAGCTTATAATGCGGGCCTATATGTTGGAGATATAAAGGGTAGATGACAATGTAAAAGTAGCTATAGAATGAATGTGCATATAGAAGTAGGTATATAGAGAAATGACATATACATAGTGATGGTGTGATAATGAGCTGATCAGACGACAATTTTAACAAAATCGCTCTATAAAAAGTGATCTTATAATACGGGCCTATATGTTTGAGATATAGAGGGAAGATGACAATGTAAAAGTAGCTATAGAATGAATGTGCATATAGAAGTAGGTATATAAAGAAATAGCATATACATAGTGATGGTGTGATAATAAGCTGATTAGACAACAATTTTAACAAAAGCGCTGTATAAAAGTGAGCTTATAATACGGGCCTATATGTGTGAGTTTTAGAGGGTACAAAACAATGTAAAAGTACTTATAGAGAAATGACATATACATATTGATGGTGTGATAATGAGCTGATCAAACAATTTTAACAAAATCGCTGTATAAAAGTGAGCATGTAATACGGGCCTATATATCTGAGTTTTAGAGGGAAGATGACAATGTAAAATTGCCTATAGAATGAACGTGCATATAGAAGTAGGTATATAGAGAAATAGCATGTACGTAGTGATGGTGCGATGATGAGCTGATAGAAGTGAAGCCGACGTCTGCCTGTTCATGTCCGTGTCCACTCTTCTGGACGTCTTTCGTCGGCACGGTGCACACGCGATCCCGCAATCAAAGTTGGTCACGAGCAGTGTGTGTGTGTGCGTGTACGTACCTGGCCATTTCATTAGGAACGGTACCATGTACTAGCAACAGCAACGAACAGCCAACACCACACCCTGAAAACAACTACACAACAACAATTTTAACTACATGACTACATTTACTTACTGACGGACCGTGATCGTTCGCCGACGACATTGCACGGAATGATTAAGTACTTACAGAATCGTGATCAAAGCAAACTGTAGGCTTGGCACAAACTCGCGCGGTTGTGACCAACGTCTCCAATAGCTTTCTGTTATTAACTACATTGCATCAAATCTCTACTCAATAACTCAGCACATTCAATCACTTACTTTTAATTCATTGCAATACTTACCATACCACTCAAATTCCTAGATGGAACAGGATCTCAAATATCTAAGGTACATCTTCTTTAGCACGTTTACTTGCATTTTAGTTTACTAATTCCTAATAATATTGCAATGACTGCAGCGTCTTTCAAACCTCTACTCAATAACCTAATATATTCAATCTACTTTTAGAACTTATACAGATTCTAGTTTAATAAAAACACTTGGTTATTCCACAATAATTATTATATTAGTGACGATCATTTCATCAGAGTCTGATGATGTCCGAAAGGACGACACGGTCGTCACTAATATAATAATTATTGTGGAATAACCAAGTGTTTTATTTACCTATATTCAAATATGTTGCACCAAGTACCCACTACAATATCCATTTCAAGTATTATACAGATTCATTCAAATAATCACATCACCATTCTCATTTCTAGATGGAACAGGATCTCAAATACCTAATGTACTTCTTTCTTAACATGTTTTACTTGCATTTTACTTTACTAATGTCATTTACTTGTAGTAATTATACAGATTCAATAATCATTTTACCATTCGCATTTTTTAAATGGAATAGGATTCCAAATACCTAAGGTATGTTTCTTGACAAGTTTTGCTTGCATTTTAGTGATAGTTTATATAATTATCTTTAGTGCACATCAACTTTTGTTATATTAGTGGAAATTAAATTTTTACAAGTTCATCTCTTTCTCAATCTGAAATTCGAAGTGGAGTTGGTTCTTACTGTGGTCATTTTTATGAATATGGTATATCATGACCTGAAAATATTTGCATATAATACATAAAGCATCGTGTAGTTTTCGTATCATTAGCCATAGATGGCATTAGTGCATACATCACGGAAAGCATGTCATTGTATAACAATAACTCTTCTATAATATTTATTCTATGTCTCTACTGTCTTTATTAGCAGTCATACAAAAAGTGTGTAACTCATTTTTACACAGTCGTGACCGTAGTGACATTTATCAAATTTGTTACATAATGTGTTATTTTCTGAACGTCATACATTATGAATTGTTTGTATTTTTATTTCAATTCCATGGCTATCACTACGAACAATAATTAATTATCTACTAGTTTTATATGAAAATTTTAAGCTAACTTCTGAACGAACCTTAATATGAATATCAGTTTTCTAATGAGTTATTTGTTATAAGTAAAAATAAAAAAAATATGAAAATATGAACACTCCAAGATTTATAAACTGTATCATTTGTTATCATTAAATACATAAGTGTATTTTTGATTGCAATGTAGTTTTGCTTAGGGTGGAATGAAAAAGCAAATTCATCGTACTACAGCAGAGACAAGATACACATATTATTTATCAAATGGTTCGAAATCTCCCTTCCTTAGGTTTAAGTCTTAAAAGAATAAGTAGAACAAGAATGACTACGATCTTAAAGGTATTTTAAATAGACATGAAACCAGTACTTGTGGTACTTGATGCCTTGCTTCTTATATTGTATCTTGTGCCACGGAAGAAGAAGAAAGATCTAAGTAAGGTGATAATTGTAAGTAATAAAACCATTGATTGAATATAGACACTTGTCGTTGCATAAAACATATGAAATGATTAGTGCTACTTTTACATAATTATATACTAAAATGTGGAAATATGATGTGAATATTTACTTACTTGCATAAATTTTAATTTGAATTTCGAATGTTGTAGTCATGATTAAGTGCAGCTAACCTTGACAAGCGTGTATATAAATACGCAGGAACGTCTTACCTTATCTGTTCATCAAATTGTGAAACGAACTAAGAATTGTACGTTTTAGTCAATATGCATACCGGATGTCGTTAAATCCTTTATTATCTTATGTGATACGTTCAATAACCTTCAACTACTACTTTCAATTATTTCATATACTTTTGTGTCATTTGTTATTGTATTCTTCTTTTCATTGGCTCATACCACGTGGGATATGCTGCTAATTATATACCGCCATTTGACTCGCTTCGGTGATGTTAGACTATAGTTTCTTATTCCTGCTTATTTTAGGTGTTTTCCATTTAGTCTTCTGTCTTCCTTCTTCCTTTTCCAAGGGGATGAAATTTTTATTGACATTATATTCTTGTAAAGTGTCTCTTTTACATAAAGATTCTGTAGACTCTGTAGGTATATTGAATATTACAGTAGTGTAGTGGACTAACAATAACATCTAATGGACCTACAGATGGTAGTGATTCTAAAATTACCTATTTTCGGTTAAAATTTTCTTTTTAGTACTCTTTTTGTTAGATTAATAATGTTTAATTTGTGGACTTGAAATGAATTCGGTTTGTTAGAAGCTCTGGTAACTGCATTCATATTTTTATAAATGGCTTCTAATTATATGACAGCCGATGAATGTTAAGTAAGCAAACGAAATTAGTTAATTTCATAATTATATATTGATTCAGATTAATACTAAAAATCATCCACACCTTTAAATGACATTTTAAGTACCTGGCTTGATAGAAATCATGTTTCCATATATAGTTTATACTATTACATAAATAAATGTCAACTACTGATGTAGAGTGAAAGAGATTTTAATTATTAATCAAAAATACCGCTGTGTCCATTTGAAATTTTTATATATACTTCCACATATGACTACCTATTTACGCAGTTACGGTTATTAATTTATATCGTAGAAAGAGTTAACCACGACTCATCTTGCGGTCACTTCGAGTTGGTTTAGAAAGCGTTTCATTGTAGTTTCTTTTGTGCAATTATTCAGACAATATAAATACTACTTCTTTTATGGTACAACATTCTTTTGAAGTAGAGTACCACAAATGCTTATGATTGTCATCCTACGACAAGAGATGGGGGACGAATGGTTCGGACACAATTTTATTTGGCTAATAGCCGGCGGCCCTGGGAATCATTCCCCAGGTCTCCGCTCGTTCGAATTGGATCACGCTAACTAATCAGTCACCACTGCCCCTAATATAAATACTTAATTATTTCAAAGAAAGGGCTACGATTACAATATGTATAACCTAACAGGATTGCTACTGACGTGCATAACTTGAATTAATATCCTGGGTGTGCCAATTTGATCACAAATTTTTAGTGTTCCTCGAGTATTCATATCTAGTGTAGGAAATAGTCTACACTAGTCTACAGAGGTCACTTTTTTTGTATGAAATATTTGGTCAAACAAATAATATCAATGTAGGTTCATACGATTCGAATTAAGCTTATCACAATCGTACTTTAGATGTAGTATTTTTACCATTAAGGATGTTTGTCACATGCCCTTTTCAATGTATCGATGTATCAATGTTTTGATGTATCGATGTTTTGATATATCGATGTTTTGATGTGTCAATGTATCGGTATTTTGATGTATCAATGTATCGATGTTTTGAATTTAAACCAGACTGAAGTTTTTCCGACATATTAGTCAATGTACAGAAAAAAGAAGTAACTTTAATTATTTGTTAGGGCGAGAGGTTATAAGCTGAGCACAACAGATTTTTTTGAAAGGATTTGTTGATAATTTCCATAAGAGATTTCTTGAGTTTTCAAGTTCGCCATCTGTGCATAGCGTTTCCATACCTAAGTCTAGGGAAATTGAACTATCTTGGTAAATTTGGAAGAAGATATTTAGCGAAATGTACAATATAATTATCTGCTCCATCTACATTTTATCTTTACATACCAGATAGTCATATAAAGACCTGATTTCTGATTTTGTTTTATTGGTACAATGTTAATACTGATCGATGGCGTATAGACTTTTTAGGTTATCAATTTAAATCTGTCAGTTGTTGATGGTTTTTATTGACTTCATTCTTCGGTTATCTAGTTTTATAGGAATATTTAAGACGATATTGCAGGTTTCTATTGTACTAGTTATTTCTATATGTTGACTTTTGCGACATGTTTGTGAATCAAGTCACAAAAGGTGTCACATTCAAGAATCACGATTTTATTTTCTCGTCTCGAAGCTTTCTTTGTCTCGCCCGAAACTAGATATTTAGAGACGAGACGAGCGAGATTCGAGCAATATATCGTCTCACCAGAATCCTTAAATTTTAGAAGTACATAATTAGGGGTACGTCCAATCCGTAGTATTATACGAGAGACGAAAGTACCTGATTAAGAACTTTTACCGCAAGTCCCATAAAGTTCCAAATATGTCTTCATGCAATTCTGTACCTTTTTTTATAGTGTGTACGAACTATTCGGGCGCTGATTTTTTACACTTTGCTTAATTCCAATCAGTGATCCATATCTAGCCATTCCTGAGATTTAGTACCAGTGCGGTATCGAATCTAGATACCGTAATTCCCAAGCTGTCCCGCGTAATAAGCGTGCTAGGTCACGTGGTGTCGCATGTCATAGTGGTAATTTGCACGCATGTTCGCAGTTCGCGGTGTGTTATGCGTGAAGCACCGCCTACTCGACAAGTGCAGTGACAGTCGAAAGTCGTTATCTTCGCGCGACTGCGACTGTCGGACTGTCCCCAGTCTTTAGTCCCCAGTGACGCTCAGTGGTAATCAGACTGTCGCGCGAGAAGGTGCTTTGTGCTAGTACATTGCGTGCTGCGTCGCTCGAGCGAGTCACTCGCACTTCTATTCCATTGCGCGCGCAACATGTCACTCAAATCATCTTTGTTTTTGTGTTGTTTATTGCAAGTAAATGCTTCTGTCAACAAAATATAACTCCTGCACTGGAATCCGTAAGTACTGTTTTTATCTCACTATTACGTGACAAATTATATTCAATGCAAAGGTTAGTTACGCATGAAATTGTACCTGTCAACGTTCAGCTTTTTCCCGCTTCAAAGGATTTGAATCTTGCACACCAAACCTAACCCCAAAATGTAAACAAAAGATGTTTATAGTGTTAACTACCATTTTTTTATATTTTAAATATACTCCAAAGTTAAAAAGTTGATTGTACCCCAAAATGTCAACAAAGTATATTTACACTGTTTATATAATATTTTTACGCTTCATAAAAAAATGATCATTGATTATACCTATATTATAAAGATTGAGTTTATATCACTATCATTTTTTTTTTACATTTTAAAGATTTTCCAAAGTTACAAAAGTTCTTTCCCAAAGTGTAAACAAAATATATTTACACTATTTATATAATATTTTTACGTTTTATAAAAAATTATCATTGACTATCCTTATATTATAAAGATTTTTTTTTAATTCTTACGTTGGCATCATTTCAATCTCAAAGTTGATTAAGTTAATGTAAACATTCTAAGACCAAAATGTAAACAAAGCATATTTATAATGTTAACATAATAATTTAACAATAATTAATATAATATCATTAACTTATAAAAATCCCATAAGGTTTTTTTCTACATAGCAGAATTCCAATTAGAAATTTGGTAAACGTAATGTCAACAATAGTAAATATAACCTTAAAATATAAACAACATGCATACAAGTAACTTAATTGTTTTGTAAAGATTTTCCTAAAGTTTCATTTTGACTTAACGGGATTCGAATCTGACAGTTAGTTCACAAGTTTAAGTCAAATGTCTTTATAGTCTAATGATTAATTGTACCAGCAAGGTTTATATTCTAAATTAAGTTTAAATAAAACAAAAACAAATTTTGACATTGTATTTCGAAGTGATATTGTTTATTTTATCAAAGCTTAAAATTAATTTAAGTGTTACTGGCCATAAAGCCAAAATGTAAACAAACTTTGTTTACTAGTTTTAAAATAGTATAACATGTCACAAGATAATTATGCCGAATGACAAATTCACATTAAGTAACAAGTTCAAATTAACCCTAATAGAGTGTTAATTATATTGGGGTGTACTTTCACAGTATATTTAAATGCCCTTACATAATATATACCATTTGTGCTATAAAAATATATACAAAACAAATGACAATAACTTAAAAAATAAAATAATAGACATGTTTTTGATATTGTGATAGCAATTTAATTAACCAAACACAAAATTTATAGCATTTCAGATTGTTTTATTGTGATTGCATTAATAATTATGTATGTTGACTAAAATCTAATCATGTTGTAGTCAATTTCAATTTATTACACAAAATTGATACTTTTGATCTTTTAGAAATAGAAACTTAGGCGTCAATCCCAATATTGCTTTCATGAATTGAAATGTACTGTCATGATCTTCATATGTTTTAAATTAGCAGTGGCATAAGGAGGAATAACCTACAGCCCCTTTCACTCAAACATTTTTTTAATTTGGACACTTGTATACCGTTAGATTTTAAAAACTTTTTCATTATTTGTGCTATAGTTCAGAAAATATTGGAATTCTTAAAAAAAAGAACGCCACTGCTTTCAAATATTATGTGTTTACAAAAACAATAAACAATTATAAAGGTTAATTGTATTGATGATAATAATATTCGAATATTTAATAAAAAAAATTATTCCCCAAGTAACATGTGCTAATTTTTGGCGTGTTTCGAAATTTTCAATTTCATTTCTGACGACTTTTTTGTAATTACAGAATGTATTTTATATTCATATGCATAATTTTTATATTATTCCAACATAATTGGTGTCGTAACGTTGGCTTTAATTGTATTGTATTATATTAATAACAAAATAGTTGAGTATAATATTTAAACTCAATATTCTTTCCAAATAAATTGAGATCTTTACATTTAATTTTTTACATTAGATCTAAACGAATAACGTAATGTCAAAAATTTATATTAAGTTTTGTATTTTGTTCTGGAATCCCATTTAAATGGGCATGTAGTGCTCTTTCCACGCTAGATAGAGTGCCTTCATTGTCGATAACAATAGATATTGCGATATAAGTGATATATTGTTTATGTATAAGCCTTATATTGTTCCGTTTTTAAGTGTAAACAGATTATCGAGTAAAAGTACTATTCAAAAGCAATAAATCATTATTGATATGACATACATATATATCATACATAACATATTGTGTCAAACAACTTTAATTAACCTGAAATGATGATATTTACCTTTATTTAGAATAGCTATTATCAAGCTTATTGTAATACTCCCATTGTAATGAATTATTCAGGTCTTTTGGTATTTATCGATTAGTGTTGTCAATGTGTCAAACATTGTATTTATTTGCTTAGTTTAGACTGCAAAAATATAGATTATTTATTTATTTAAATATATATATATATATATATATATATATATATATATATATATATATGCTTAGCAATTGTTAAGCAAAAGATGGATACAATTATTTATTTATAAATTTGTTCTTAAATTAATTTACAAAATCAATAGCAATAGCCAATGACATTTATAAAGGAGGGTGCAAAAATGTAAGACACATATGACACTCTTGATCTATGGCTATAAGGGTAACAAAATCAATACTTTTTATGAACGGCCAAGTGTTGTAAGTTCTCATAATTATATTTTGATTCACTTTGAGTGCAACAGTTGTGTTTACATTTCTCAATTCATAATAATATAAATGTTTTAGATGTTACTATCTGACATCTCAAGGGGAATCACTCCCATATAAAATATGTAGAGTGTATATTACTAGGGGAATTTGGAAGCATAGTTTTCATGAAGTATGTAATTTGGGTCACTTATAAATCCAGATTTTGTTGCATTTGTCACTGTTTGTTATTGTTATTGCATTTTTCATTTTATTCACGTATCAATACACAATTGGTGCGTACAATTAACGTATATTGGTTAAATATTCGGTTATTGTATATTTTAATTCTTTCGTACTCATAATCTTCAATTAATTGTTTTTATGTATTATTTTAATAGTATTTAGAACATAATTTTTACAAGAATTATCACTATTACAACGATTTTATTTGCTTCTACTTTACGTAAGAATCAAATCTGAGACAGTCTGGTACAACCATATAATTTTCAAGCATTATTTTGGTTTCTAGGTAAAAATTACTATAATAATCAAGATTAGCACAATTATTATTTTAAGGGTGAGATCATAATCCCTCTATATATTCGTACTAGTGTAGTAACATGTTATAGTTGAAGAAGTAATACATTGAGATTTATATCAGTTACATTGAAATTTTTAAGACTATATTTAACCGAGCAATATATACCTTATACTTTTATATATAATCAGTAGAGTACTTTAAAGTGTGAAAGTAATAAAGTTGAAGTAAAAGAAAAGAATGAATGAGAATAGAATAGAAAAGATAGATACAGGAGGGATGACAATAAGGACAAAAGACCAATAGTCAAAGAACTAATACATTGAGATTTTAAGACTATATTTAACTGAGCAATAGATAACTTGTACTTGTTTATATAAGCACTTTAAAGTGTGAAAGGAATAATGTTGAAGTAAAAGAAAAGAATGAATGAGAATAGAATGAAAGAAGAGATATAGGAGGGGTGACAATGAAGGACGAAGGACCAATATTGTAGAAGTATAGATAACATATAAACAGTAGAGCACTTTAAAGTGTGAAAGGAATAATGTAGAAGTAAAAGAAAAGAATGAATGAGAATAGAATAGAAAGGAGAGATAGAGGAGGGGTGACAATGAAGGACGAAGGATGAAGGGCGAAGGACGACGGAGGACGGCGGCGCTCCTACGCATCGACAGGTTACAACAGGACTGCGTCACGAGTTCGATAGCGTCGGTGCGGTAAACGAGGCTAGGACGGACGTGCGCACAAGCGTCTCGGTCGCGTATTTATATAGAGCTTAGCGCAGTTATCCAGCATCTTTTGCGCACTTTTATCGTTTTTCGAACTGATGGTGCGCCGCATATCCAAAGGGTTACGATCATCGTCGGATTTTAATTTTGAATTTTCTGAACAGATATAGCAAATCGCTCAAATATCTCGTTTACAATTTTGGAATTCCTGTGTTGGAATTTCGAAATAATTTAAACAGAAGCGAATGTTGGTTTGTGTACATTGAGCACGATCGTCGTAGGGAAGCATAGGAGAGGTATACGCTGCAAGTGACAAGGCAAAGGCTGTATATATACACGTATATAACGATCCAGGCGGTAGTTTTTACAATGCTGACGCTGAGTAGCTGTGTCATTCGCTCATTCGCTTAGAGAGTAAGTGTAACTCAGGACCAATGAGGGCCAGTCTCAGGTGAACCCGCCTGTCGTTTGTCGCGTTGTCACCGCCTCGTGACACGACGTCTGGTGGTGGGGCGCGTGGTGGGGGTAGCACGTGTCGTACTGCTGGCGATTCGCCGCGCATGCGTGGTGGGCGTGTCACAATGTCCCCTGTCAACCGTTCGGTACGCCTCTATGCGTTAGCGCTGGCGCTCTCATATTGCCGGCTCTCTTGTATCCTTTGCTTGGTTCTCTTGTACGTTATCACTCATTTAGGTATACCCCTGCATATGCCAGTTACCAGACCCATCATTTGCTTGTTTGTATTTGTATTGATTTTCAATAGCGAGCGACACAACCTGCAGAGACCGGCGCAAGTGTCGCGTCCACGTACGACGGTACGGGTGAGAGAGGGTTAGAAGTAAGTAGGCGTGGTGCTCCACTGACAATTGTCACTGTGTGTGTCACTTTGTCTCCTGGCGCTGCGCGTGCGTGGCGAGCGTCAGAACTCATAGGCTGTCGCGGATCACAATGATGCTGTGACACGCCCGATGTTCCTGCACCCTTTCCACCACTACACTTCACGTCCAGCGATATGTTGACCCTTGACCCGTGCGTCAGCTACCGCACCTCCGAACCCCCTTGCCTCTTGCTTGCCACCGTATTATTACTGTAGCTGTAGCACGCGAAGGCGACGTCGCTACGCGATTCGCTTGTGATGTGTCGTCATGTGATGTAATCAATACGTTCGCCGTTGGTCTGTTTTGCGATTCGTCGCTCAGAATATTCACCTCCGCAAATACCCTGGCCCTGCACACCAACTACTTCTTTCACAACATATCTGCCCATCTTTCATGTCTACTACACATTCAAATCTATTCAATTAAAATCATAAACAATATTTCCATTTCTCTTCTTTACAACTAACTATTCATTGTACTTGCAAATCAATCTCAACATTTCTTTAATAAAATTTAAAATATCTTTAAAAACGAAATACGATACCTCAACTTCTACTTTAAGTTCCTATTTATAGAACATTTATATTTCTTACATATTTGGTTATAAGTCACATTTTGGTGTTCTTACTAGTTTAATTTGTAATGTATTGGTTGCAGGCAACTATACAAATGATAGTTCAGGATCAGTACGAAATGGCATGCCATCCTCAGTTAATTCCACTACCGTGAAAGTGGTACGTAAATCTTTAAATAAAAATATTTAAATTGAATAATCGCGGTTGGTAGAGGAAATGTAATGTTCGTATTCATAATGTGGTTATTACCCCAGTTAGGTATTTCCATATGATACGATGCAAGAAGCAAGAACCCCTGTCCTTAATTCTGTACTTTGCGTATTCATTACGGTTACTGGTGGTAGAGAGAGCGTAATTACGTAATTTATAAAGAACCATATGCCATGCAGAATGAACGATACGGTGTAGATAATAACAACAGAAGAATTTAGAAATTATAGTTTAATGATGGACAATATGAATGCACAGAAGAATTTCGTTTTTTCCCGTATTAGTTCGGAACAATTCGCGCGTCAGCAGTGGCGGGCACTTAGCTACAAAGCAGTGGTGGGGGCATGTTCAACTGTTTAGTTCCTTTACATGCCACCGTAGCGGGTGGATCGTATTCCTCGCAGATACTGCTCTAATCAATCACTTGTGTTTATGAATGCACGTGTATTGTGCAAACCTCACATGACATGTCATCGAGTTCTGGTTGCTAGAATGTCGTCATGATGGTAGCATGCTAGTGTAGTTGCTTTGGTTTGTTAGTTTAGTTTATTTACATGGAGATGTCACCGGCTCAGAGATATGATAGATAAGAGGAATAAGGTTATGGGCAAGGTGTAGTGGCAGAGACAATAGTGAGTGAGTGTGATAATGAGTCGCGACGACAGTGAGTGAGTGCCGATGCTGACGTGCGAACCAATGATCCTCATGCAGAACCGGGGACCGATGTTGAAGGAGGCGACGTCGAGAGCTGCTGTGCCGGCTAGTGGTTCAGGTCGCACGAGCACTAGGTACCCGGACACGCACTCTTCACCTTATGGAGTTGCTTTACCGTTTCCTCCGATGTCTCCTCATATACGACCACCTCTTAATGTAAGTCTTCCTAGCGCTGCACTATACTTTACCCCTAAATTAATAACACTAAACGTCTGTCTTCCAACGTAGTTATTTCACAACGGTCTGAGTTCTCGGTCACGGAACTCAACTTACTCCAAATTATAATGATATAAACGTTGAATCTGTTAAAGAAACACGGACACACAAAACGTAGAAAAAATATACCTGATGCAGACAAACCCACTTATGAATTAGTCTTCGTGAACGTAAAAATATATGGAAATTATAGACGACGTCGTTTTCGTTTATTAAGGTTTTACGAAGTTTGTTTCACATGTCGTTCGATATGTAAATGTGGCGAAAGTGTAAGGGCCATATTCCAGAACGCACAATTTTACTCATCCATGCATCACGCGAACTTTTTGTTAGACATTTAATAATACTGCATCCTTATTTATATGCGTTCTATTTCCAATTGATGATACACTTTTAAAACGGCCAACGAGTACTCAAGTGGCATGCAATCTTTTCGTTTCTGATTCATTTGACAACTAAATAGATCACTTGTTTTTGTTTATGATTTTACTACACTTCAACTAATGATTTCACGAGGAAACTCAATTATTATTGGCCCTCGTGTTATACCAGTGTAGTTCATTATTCTTCAATATTATTATTTTTTAATTTTACTTTTAAAACAGTAATGTCTTGAATGGAGAATTATCTCGTGATATGATTTCATGTTTAAAAATTGTGGCTGTATACTTCGGGATGCTATGGATTCTTGTACTGTGATTTTGCGCTTCAAGGATCATTCTGTTTTCCGTTAACTTCGCATATATTTTCTACTCCATTTACCTGTTGAAAATCTCAAAAGTGCTCAAGCTTACCATGCTTGGAAAGAACCTAATTCGAATCATGTTGTGGAAGTTATTCAAACATACCGTATGTGTACATACGTACACACATTATATATAATAATAATAATATTATCTACTTTAAACAAAAAACCGTGTACAATACATGAATGAACAAAATTCCAACTGTAACTGTATTTTTAAAAGGCTTTAAATATGTTTATACTTTTACTTGTAAACAGCAGTGCCATTAATAAAACGTGAATCAAACGTCAAATTAAAAGTTTGTGTTAGTGATTTTGTGAATTAAATTATTGTTTACTATTTTACTTCTGACATTTCTACTTCATATTTAATGAAGAGAAAAATTCTATTTTTGTTTTAAAATTATTTTTATACTACCAATAAAGAATTAAACATCAAATTAGCAATTTGTATATAAACAATTTTAAACTTATTAAGTAATTTTATCTGTATGATTTTAAGAATTACATTGAGGAAATAGGTTTTATATTATATATATATATATATATATATATTTAATCCAGTCACAAAAACAATGAAACAATTATTTTTGACAGAAAGGAATTGTCAAATAAATTTTGAACTTAGTAAATAAATCGATTAATATTTATTTCAAAAGTTACAATGTTTAAAAATACCTTCCTTTATACGAATGGCGATTAGACATACATTATACATGCTTATGGTCAACCAATTTTAAAAGTAACTCCTTACATATCAATATTAAAAAATATATTTTATTCAAGCATAGTGAAATTTGTAACAAAATTTGTAGAAGGTTTACAAGAAAAGTTACTATTAAATAAAGTTTCTCTCAACGAGTTCTATCCTAGTTAAATATATGTGTAGTCCTTGTAGAGATATTTGAAAATCATTAAAAACAAGCCGATTGCCCCTTATAAAGTTTTATGGGACTTGCGGTTAAGGTTCCTTTAGGTAGGTACTTTTTTCTGTCCTAGGATTCTATTTATGTACTTTTAATCTAGATCAGTGTCTGCCAAACTGTTTACCGCGGCACACTAGTGCGCCGCAAGAGATACTAGGTGTGCCGCGAAAGATTTTTAAAAATTTAATAGATTTGAACAATCATGTTCACTAAGCCTTATTTTCTGTGCTAAATTTATCAGAATTTTAGATTTCGCTACTATGCCCCTTCCCCGTTAAATCTCTGCTGCCTTTTGGTTTGCCATGATTTCTTACACTTTTGGAAATGAAATAAATAAAAATAGGGACGATTATGGATAATATTCTCAAAATCATGATTAATATTATTTTGTAACGAGTACTTATTATGTAAATAAAACAATGTTATTTTATGTTACTATAATAAGTTTTTAATTTGTTTCTGTTCATACTAATAAAGTGAATTTAATTTTATTTGGATTCTCCTTGTTTAGTCGTAAGGTAGAAAAGTTTGGCAGACACTGATCTAAATTAAACTGTTTTAATAATAATGCATTTAAATGTAATTCAGTTTGTAATTTGAGAAGTGATTAAACTATTACGGAATTAGAGAAATGTAAACAGTTATTGAAAATTTTCTTTAGAGGTACATCCAAGAAAAAAATTATACAAAGTAAATTCAGTATGAATTTGTTTAATTCGTCCCATTTCTTTCTTTGAAAGTGATGTCTTCGATTTGAAATAATTTATGACGCCTGATCACTAAGCTACACAATCCTCCATAAAATCTCGTACAAGAATTATACAAGAGTGAATTTGATATTGATATTACAGAAAGTCTTGTATTTTTCTTGGTCTTGCATCAGTCTTGTAAAAAATGCAAGACGAGAACAAGACAAGAGCTACAGATTTCAGAGCAAGACAAGGCAAGAAATTGTCTTGCAAGAAAAGTCCAAGAATAGCAAGATTTTCTTCAATTCTTGTGATCTTGTCTTGTGAAACACTATTTCAGTTGGAACTATATCTTAGAATAACTAGAGAATGTTATATTGTGTTGATAAGATAGAAGAGCAACCATGCAACTATATTCAAATAAAGAAGACAAGAGCTACAATTTTTAAAGCAAGACAAGACAAGAAATCGTCTTGCAAGAAAAGTGCAATAGCAAGATTTTCTTCAGTTCTTATAATCTTGTCTTGTGAAACACTATTCCTGTTGGAACTATAGCTTAGAATATTCAAATAAAGAAGACAAGAGCTACATTTTTCAGAGCAAGACAAGGCAAGAAATTGTCTTGCAAGATTTTCTTCAATTCTTGTAATCTTGTCTTGTGAAACAATATTCCTGTTAGAACTATACCTTAGAATAACTAGAGAATGTTATATTGTGTTGATAAGATAGAAGAGCAACCATGCATTACTGAATGAACGTGGTTCAATATAGTATACGCACGCGAACTAAATGCAATACATTATCATACCTGTTTGTGATCACAGCTTCTCGCATTAAATATTCATATGCTTTTTCGTTTAAATCTAAATCAAAAAATTAATGATGTTTTGTTCGGAACTGCAGTTGCGCAACAGCATTTGTTCTGTCAATAGTCCCTACACGCAACATGGATTTTCATGTGGTAAAGGTAACATACGACAATCGTCCAATCACACAACTGTCGCGTACAACTTCCAATTCCAGCAAAAACCGCAGACTTGTTAGACCACAAAAGTGCATGTTGCACGAGTAAAGGGCACGTCCTTTGTATTGTTCATGTGCCTTAGCCCTCCGGCTTCGATAAATGATAACCGTTGCCTGCGTCCAATTAATACCTACTTAGAGGCATATATTTCTTCGCTAAAGACAGATGTGACATAAGGTGTGATATGTTGACAAGCCCCTTTCTTTTTTCTTCTTCACTCTTCACCCTCAAGCCCCAAAAAACTTTATTACACCACTTGATTTGTAGCTTTTAATTATGTATTTTCTTGCGAAATCTACCTGCACATTCACGTAAATATTAAATTAGTAATTGCATACGATAAAATTTTATTTCAAACGTTCAATTTTATACCGATTACCTGTCAAAGAAATAGTTTCATAAACTCGCACGTTACCTCCTCATGTAACTTTAAGTACGACCCGTATAATAATTATTAATTGTTTATGTTTACTCAACTTTCATGGTGACATTGCACAAAATTTATCTTCAAAGAAACGATGTTGATAATTGGTATTTTTTCGTATCGTACTTCACATAATTGGGATTAGTTATATCAAATATAATTCTTAAACATATTTAAATTTCGGAAATGGACTTATAAGATTTACATATCAAAAGTGCTCATTACTTTTTTTTAGATACTAGTTTTCTTTTCATGGATTTTATGCACCATGAGTGTCATTCTTGTGTGGAAAATATTCGGTTAGTTATTTATGTTCCATCTTTCATCATTCCGTATTTATACTAATATTAAATTTAGTTACTTTATTTAAATATATATATATATATATATATATATATATATATATATATATATATATATATATATATATAAATATAAATTCCTTGTCTATTGTTGATACTATAAAACACTATTAAAGAATTTTATGTTGTCTCTGCATCACTGCATTACAACGTGTTAAATGTAATGAATGTGAATTGAAATGCTTTTAATATTAAATTACATACTTATGTTTATTTTGAATTTTAATAGTCGTTACGTATTTTAAATTGGAAATGAGTCCAATTTATTAAAAAAATATGAAGCCTAAGGTTTTTACACGATTGCACTAATATTCGATTTTAAAAAAAATATTTTCTTGTTGTTTTGTCTTCCATAAAATAGCATTTATTATGAAAAAGAAAACATATAAGAATTTAAAGAAAGAATAAAAATACAGTAAAATCCATTTATAACGACACCGCTCATATACCGACAAACTTACGCTAACGTTATTTTACTTTTATCCATTATACCGATTTCCGACTATAGCGACGAAATTTTTAAAATCTCTTCCTGGTTTTTATTAAATAAACTAAAATCATTTCACCTGTAACAATAAATTTTATTACTAAATACTGAATAATTATTTTAAGAATTAAGTTTCGATTATTGAATTATATAAACTTTCGGTATGGTTAAAATATTTTTGATTGGTTTTGGTTTACAATATTTCATTTGCTATAAAGATTTAATTTAGTTTAGATATAAAAATGTAGCGATTTTCTATGCCTAAGAAAATTTTAAGTTTGGTATGTTTCAAATTGAAACAAAAAGAGTACAAAACGAATTGTATAGCATTTTACATGTCCTCGTTGATGCGATGAAATGAACTAATGTATATGTATGACATTTGTGTTATAAAATAAATAATGCATCTGATTAAACTGTATATTTGAATGATGTGGGAGTACTGGTTTTATCGCAGAAGTAAAACATCTAAAGTGGTAGCACAATAAGGATGCAGCAACAATGGCCAGCTAAAAGATGAACAGCAGACATGCATGTTTCTTGGCTTCGACAGCCACGGTAACCATTGTTGTTATTCAAATACAAGCTTGAGTATCTATGGGAGCCATACGGTGTACGCCCTATATTTAATAGTCGTACGGACCATCCACCCGGGTAGCGAATAGCACCGACAACAAGTGGCTATAATATTGGCCGCTGCCTCATCGCTTGCCGACAAAATTCGTCCGTTCTTGCGGGCGTAGCATCGATTCGCTTATTCGACCAGCGCTGCCGATATTCAAATATTTTCACTTATTACTTCACATAATAAGTTAATTTTTACTTGATTTTCACTTACCACAATATTTAGTACAATTTAATATTTAAATATAGTAACTTTTCTCAAAAATAATGTCACCATTTTTACAAAAAACGAGTTGTTTTTTCAAATGTTTTTACTTACTACTTCACATAAACACTTAATATTTACTTGATTTTCACTTACCATGATATTTAGTACAATTTAATATTTAAATATAATAATATATCTCAAAAATAATGTCATCTTTTCTTTACAAAAAAACGAATTGTCTTTTCACATATTTTGTTATTTGAATTTAATCAGGGTCGGATTTATGTTAGTGGGGACCTTTTTCAACATGGAATAAAAATTGGAAATCTATATATTTTTTTAATAAATTGTTAATTTAAAAAATACACCGTGATGAAGACTGATTTACAATGAAAACGTTGGTGTATTAATGGATTTTATTAAATCTTATTAAACTCCAAAAGTTTTTTCCTAATTAGTAATTATCTAGCTGAATAAAACCAATTCTGTATTGATAAACATAAAATTTAGTTTTGGCACTTTTCTTGCTTTCTTCTTTGTAAAGTATTCTATAATATCTTCATATGATAATACTCGTAAAATATTATTGTTGATGTTCAGAAGTTTTAAGCGTTGTTTTTTTTAAATATTGTTAATTTTAAAAAGGGCGAAGAATGCTAGCACTGTTATCTCAGTGTCACACCGTATAATAAGATAGCTTATATCGATGCGCGCGCAAATGAGAAGCATAATTCGGCACTGTAAAACAACAAAACAACAGTTGCTTTGATAAATCAGTAGTGTAATAGCGTACTCATAATATTTATCATGTTTATTTCTTATCTTTACATATTTGGATATTACAATTAAAGACAATATTTCATAGTTCATATTTTAAAACATTATTAGAATTATTCACAATTATGACTTTAGAAATGCAACCTCAAGAAATAACAAAACAAAACAGTATATATTCTTTCATATTTATTTTTTTATGTTTTGGATATTTTTGATATTTTATCGAAACACGCATTTACAGAGTCTTTGAAAATTTTGTACATGCCGCTACTATTTATAAACTAATAAATTTTTGCTTATTAATAATTACACATACACTAATTGTTGTTTATTGTTTGTAACTATTTAATGTAAACTAAAGTAATGGCTAATGTGTGTTTATAATTACGTGAAAAACATCAAAATTGTCATTTAAATAATAGATGTAATTTAAAGAGAAAGAAAATATTAATTTATAAGCATAATTCATTACAGCACAAAAACTATGCAAAGAAAACAAAATTTCTAGTTTAAATACGAGACATTAAAATGTTATTGCACAGTCATGCATTTTTTGTTATAGATTAAACAACTCTCGACCACAAATATTCTAGATTTCCGAATTCAAGTTAATCGGACGTAGTTGTTTATGATCAAATTTCCTGTAAAATTCTATTGAGGGGTCTTGCATAATCTGACTGTAATATATTCAGCTTTTAGTAGATAGTAGATCTTTTTACAAATTAATTTACGATGCGTGAATATTAATTTTGACCATAAAATGACAATTTATGGATACTAAAATGCTGCTAGTGTTAGAGAATTATTTGTATATCTTTTTTCTATGTTTAATGAACGTTCAACTGAGGTCATATTCAAACGATTGTGATAAGAATGAATGAATAATAAACACATGTAAGCAGGCCTGAAATCGAACCCAGCACAGCTGGGTTGTAGATAATATTAAATTGCAGAATTTGACTAAACAAACTTCAACACTGGCCTGACTCAAATCAAATGATTTTTTAAAATAAAAATCATTAATTTTTATCAAAGATAAAAAATTTAATTATTTGCTACAAAACTATTAGGTAATAACAACCAAAATATGTTCTGTACATATAATAATATCTTAAAATTAAATGATATTTTATCACTTTACTTGTCATATAAGAGAAGAAAAATATTGGTATTTAAATATGTAATGAAAAATAAAAACTCTTTGTTACTGTTCCTAGTTTTATTCAGATTAATCGTTCTGGTTTTATTATAGATTTATTTCGTTTATGAAATAAAAAAATTATATTGCTTTTAAAACAATTAAAAAAGTGCAGTAACACTTGTTGTTATTTAGTTTAAATACAAAATTAAGTTAATTTTTCTTTATTTAATAAAATTTGGAAGTTTTATATACACTCATTTATTAATACATATTACGATATTTTTGTCTAGTTCTATTTATTTATTAAAAAAAAATAGTGTTTTATTCTGTATGTCTGATTTTCGTATAAATATATTTATTAAGCTTTCTGGACTTATTTGGGTATTAAGTATAAGTCGATAAAGTCTTATATAATCGTCTTAAGCAATCTGGATTCGAAGTCGAGACACCTGAATTGCAGACACAAGCGATGTTTATTATTGTGTCATATATTTGCTATGCATTTATGCAAGTGAGTAATAAGAATGTAATAGTAATGTCTTTGTTCATCTAGTAACAAAATAGACGCAGTATTTTGATACTAGGAATGACAGTGACAACTATGTTTACACTGAACTTGATACTTGAGTATTTGAACGTTGACAAGTCACAGTTCTACTTGATAAAGAATGTTGGATCCTATAAATGAATGTAAAATAATATTGAGCATTTAGTTGGTTGTTTGTTTGCGATATTTTAATCTTTGTAATTCAACTGACAAGTTATGCCGATAAAATATATTCATGACATGAATGCTAATCAAAAAGAATAATTATTTTTTGCATTGAGAATGGACAAATGACATATGATACATTTCAAAGAAAGATTAATGATAATTCTAATTAGATATCGTTATGTACATACATTAGTAATTTTCATAATAAACATACTAGAAAGTTTTCGATATACTTACCTAATTATTTTTGGTATAGAAATTTCTTGTGTCTCGTTAGTCATAGTGCAGTAGTGCATGTTGTAATAATTACATTTGTAATTGCATCTAATCTATATAGATAAGTATCAGACAAAGCACTAGCAATGGTAACGTTGATGGGAGAACATAGTTGATAATGTGATATCGTAGCGTACCGCGATGGCTGGAACGGTTCGTGCCAGAAAGGGTTCGTAGGGGTTAGTTTGTAGTCTGGAGGACATGGGTGGAGTTGCCTTGACATTTGACAAGGGGTTTGGCCTTAGGTTCTCAGTCACAAGCTCATTTTTCTGCACGGTGTACAGTACTTACTGCATTCGAAACGTACAATCAACTTTTACTCTTTTCCATAAATATACCACGTGTTTTATTAAAAGAAAACTACCACAAACCTACAAAATTTGTAATCCTTTTTTAACACCCGGTATATAGATTATACTACTAAATTAGTATAGTGGCCAAAACAATGGCTTGTATTCTGAGATTACTTTTATAATCTCTTTTAGGAAGTCTGATTTTCAGGTTTTTTTAAAAGATATTTAAATGTTGCAGTACATGTTTAATTGTTTTGAAAGCAATAGTAATATTTTATTTCATAAACAAAAACAAAATCTGTAATAAAACCAAAGCTATTCTGAAAAAAAGTAGGAAAAGTAACAAAGAATTTTTACTTTTTGTAAATACTTATTTTTCTTTCTTCTATTATATAAATTAAAGTGATAAAATATCATTGAATTTTAAGATATTAAATACAGAACTCATTTTGGTTCTTATAATTTTGTAGCAAATAAATACATTTTCATTATAATTTGTATTTTTTTTATCTTTGTTAAAAATCAATGAATTTTATTTATGTTGAGTTTACATTATAATCTTATGAAGCCCAATGTCACTTTTAACAGAAGCACTCATAAAAATGAGTTTGGAATACGGGCCATATGACATTATTTTTTATTACTATTAACTTAGAATGGAACATTAATTTGGAAGTAATAAGAGTTTCTTCTGAATCAATTCAGGGTTGAACCTAAAGGTAGCAAATAAATCCATAAATATAAAAGTATTGTCGAGTCGGTTGTCGTAATACATGGAGGTAGAAAAGGTAAAATATTTCGTTATTGACTACGTAATGATATGGAAGAGCAAGTACTTCGTTTGCCAGTTGTTTAACTCAATTATTGATTAAAGATGGCGGTGTCCTTTTCCCTCATATTAGAATTGCCTCGCTATTAACCCTTTTCCACGGAGAGACTTAATAATTATATACCTACCCCTGTATTAGGTGCTCAACAATACCCTATTAGAATAGGGTTGCGAAAATATGCACTGCAGACTGTGTAATGAAAGAAAAATACAACGAGTCTGATTCCGCTCTTTGTTATAATATCTATAAGCACTGACGGATGAGCGTCTAAGCGTCATGCCCCGTTTATTTTATTTACCCCATCCCCCTATATGCACGTATATTATATAGTACATTGACCGTTGTTATTAAAAAATATATATACCCCTGCTACGGTACAGGCCACCATGTCTCAACCGTTATACGGAGACACACGGTATAAATAATCATTAAGTAAATTCTCAATTGAAGTTAATGTTCATTAGAAAAATATGCACACGGACATTACTTGAAATGCACATGCGCAAATGCAATGTACCCTTGACAAAAAAGAAGATAAGGAGTCATTAAAGACACCGTAGTAGTTTCTAGATTTAGATTATTATCCATGCCACTATACTTCATTGTCCATCGTCAACCCAAATAACCGCAGCATCAACAACCTTAACTGTCATTCGACTTGCAATGACAATCGAACGCTTCCGATCATCGGTTTTTAAACTTCATCGGCACTTTTCACGTTATGAAGTTTGAAATGACCATTAACTAAATAATCATATGACACATGGCAACTAAATTAAGTATTAACTTTTAATGATCATTAACTTTCGTCGTGTGTCCCGGGTATTTACGGCCCTGTCTTTCCACGACGCTGACGTCGGCGTCGCATATCATAGATAATTCCAGCTACGTTACATCATTAATAGCCGCAATCCTAATTACAATGCGTCTCTGTAATGCGTAATGACATTACACCAGAGACTAAGCGACTGGTTTGTGTCGCCTCTATGATAATCATGCTATAAATAATACATTATTTCACATTTTAATCAATTTGGATAAATAAAATCTAATCACTGTAACATGATTTATATTTTACAATGATGCTTTATATTAATTTCACATAAATACATAATAAAACATTTATCAAATATTTTTAAAATTTCATCTAATCTGTAACCCGTCAGCGATACGGTCCCATTTAAAATAAACAGATAATCGTACCGTGCTTGGGATACTATACAGGTCTTTGCTACCTCTCTGCTACCCGGGTAGCAAATAAAAATGCTGGCTCAGCAATAATCATCCTAGATCCTAGCTCGCATACAAATAAATCTTTATATTTAACACATAAAGGATTTTCTATTCCGGTGTTGAAAGATGCTACCACTTGACCGAGTTTAAATATTTTTATCATCACTGAATTTTATTTTTAAAATTAATATCATGTATAAAAACTAATTTAATATTTAAAGCGTAATAACATCTCTAATAAAATGTAGGATCAGTTCGAGAAACTGCAGTAAATTTCGCTTTTACATTACTACTCACAGCTTATCATTATTGTATTTACTTCTATATTTTTAAAGGAATAAAAATGCAGTACTGGGATTTTGTAAACTTATTTAAAAATTTTAATCAACCTTCACCGATTTTCGCCCCATAATTGAATAAAATATAAATGAAGTCTTAACATAAAAATATAAATAAAATGTGTAGAACATTATGAATAAAAAAAAACTAATTTTTAAAATATAAATTTAAATATATATTTTATAACACATTTTCGTGTTGCCGTCTAGACAACTAAGACTAAATCTAGATTAAAAAGTCTTGACTAGATATCAAGACTAGATTGCTTCAAGACTACATTAACTTGCTTTAGAGTCTAAAGCAAGTTAATGTAGTCATGTAGAATTATCTGTCCTTGTCTAAACTTTAGACAAGGACAGATAATTCTTCAGCAGCGGTCTTTTTCTATTTTACAATCACTGTTTCAGCTCGAATGGAACTAGCTTCGCATGATATATTTATATTTCGAAATTTTTAAATTTTTAATTAAACTAGAGTCTTGAAAAGTCTAGAATTTTCTCTAATAATCTTAATCTAGAATAAGAAAATATTTTTTTGTCTTGAAATTTCAAGATTTTGTCCAGTGTTGTCTTGATAATCTAGACAAGACAAGTCAAGAATGTAGAAAGTCTAAATCTAGACAGCAACACTAACAAAATGGTACTCTCTCCACATCATGTAGAATGTCCAGAAAGTGACATTTAATAAAACGGTCACACTCAGTAATGGTTAATAACCGAGTAATACATGTTTTAATATTTAATTATAATGCATTACAAAATTATAAGTAAATATGTCATTTTTTATCGTCTGATTGTTATCTAAACGCACAAGCACTCAAACCACTAAACAGCATGTTTAACAAAATTTTACAAGACATATTTATACAAGGTAGGACACGTGATAAATTAACAATACTATTTGGAACGTGTTGGCGTGTAAAAAGATTATGTCACCTGACATTTCATTTCCGTTCATTTTACGCTAGCTTTAAGCTCAAGGGGTCTGAACATGGTTACTGAACATTACACATCGAACAATCTATCTCATAAAATGAAACCTAATGTTTCCGTTGAACCTGCGTGATAGTGGTAATACGGACAACTATAGACAATTAATCTTTCATGTTTTCAATTTATAATGTTCTGCTGATAAGGATCTCTTGACGAAAGAATTGTGACTCGTTTTTTATCAGACATATGTAGATGATACACTTGCTTAGTCCCTGTACATATTCTGTTAACTGATGGAAAATAATTGCTTATTTTTGTTTTATAATTATATACCAATTATCCAAAATTTATCAAAAAATCTACTTTAAAATAACAATTCGGAGTTAAATGCAAACCTTATGTTGCACGTAATTTAACATTCTCATGTCCATTATTTTCAACGTTTACTCAGTGTATTGTTGAAATGATTTTTTCACTTAAATTCCGGTATTCATTGCATCACTTCCTTTTAACTTCTTATAAAAAATATAACAAGACACAATTAAGAACATTTATACAATTTAAGAAGTATTTGAAATACTATTATTAACATGTTATACTTACAAGTTTTTTACCTCCCGCTTATCAACATATATTTAAGAGAGGTATTGTTTTTGGTCAAATTTCTCGAGTGTGAGTTTTCAATATAGCACGAATTGTAGTCCCTAGAATATGACTTTACTATTTTTACCGTGATGTCCGTATTTAAGACTTATATTCAAATATGATTAGATTTTGATTACAATTGGTTAACCGGAAGTAGTACTGTACTTGAAGCTTTAAATCGTTTTCCTACGAAATACCCCTAAATATTATTGTTTCGCAAATTACGTTATTATTAAATATTTTTCAATTTTCTTCCGATCTGTATAATTACGTTTATATATAATTTTTAGCTAAACATTAAATATATATAAATTATAATAATTTTACATATCGTTTAGGTTGTGGAATTTCTATAAAACAGATAAGTTATTCATATTTTCACAAAATTTTATATATGATGTCAAATTTGATGTACGTAAGTTTAAAAGATAAAATAAGTAAATATGAAGTTATTTCATTGTAAAACTAAAAAAGGTGGAAGAAATATATAAGGAATACATTTGCATACTTGAATCAAGATAAGTAACTTTTTTTTTGGTCATACAAATTTTATGAAGATAATTTTAGTTATGAAATGAATTAAAAATATTTTGACCTAATTTCAAACTACAAATTGAATGTACTGAAAAATTTATATAGCATATATTACTATAGTGGCGGGAGGTAGTATGTTGGACACATCAGATTTTTACATTTGAAAGACATAAGAATGTTGGTTTAGTAAATCTTGAAATATTTATTATATTTATTGATTTAATTTTATTTTATGTCTATAAATCACATCAATAAAGTAATCTAAGATCCGTAACCTCGAAAATTATAGTTCAATATTGCTTTTCGCATTTTTCATTGTCAAAGTCAAGGAATTTATGTTTTCCCTTTAATAAAGTATAATTAAAAATTGAGATTTTGTATATAAAATATGTTGTATTATTTATTAGCTATGTGTGCAAATATATTATGTTGGAATTCAAAATTATAAACCGCATTTCTGCTCTAAATAAAAATATAATTTTCGTGTTGTATTAAGTACATGATTATTATTAATAAACTTTCCCGAATTATAACACTGTACCATCAAAAATTATTTGAACAATGAGAGAAAATTAGTACAATGGACAATCATCTGGTTACACATGATTACCTAATATTTAATATGAATTCCTTCTGTGACGGATATAAACACTTGCTTACTCTGACCAAGACTAGTTTTTGTTACAGATTTGTTTATTACTGCAGAGCAATTAACAGTAGAGTGGTAATATACGTATGAGCACTGTCGATAATTGAAAACTTAACATCTTGAGAAAGAATATTTGCTACTCTTTCGATGTAATGTTACAAAAAAATTCTAAATAAAAACCACAGTTATAAATAGATATTTATTTGTTATTGTTGTATATAGGTCAATATTTTATTAAATTATATGAGATATAACTTTGACAATGATACAATGAAATTATAAAAACAAACTTTACAAGTTATATTTTTTAGAAATTACTAAAAATAGAATAGTAGAACAAAACGGTTTATTTATTTCTCATATGAAATAGCCTATGTAGTCTGTAGTGCACTCTTTACCTCAGGTAGAGTGCTCATGAGTTATTTGGTTTAGTTTTTGGAAAGAAGACACATTTCTCTAAAAATTGAGATCTGGTTAATTTTATTAAAGAATCACATACTGATAAATTTTCATTTCGCTCAAATAGCTAGACAAATTTGGGTACCTACAAATACACCTCTTATTAGTTATTATTGTTACAGTGTATTAATTTTTTAAATATAGTAATAATAAAATAATAATAAAAGTATGTAATAAATTAAAAATATGTGTTTTTATAATTGTTTGTAATTTGTATAAGCCTTAAAAAAAGTTGATATATTTTGTTGGCCAAGTTAACGTAGTATTAAAAAGAGATTGATTATTTTAAACACCCTGTATAACAGGCAAGTGATCGTTTAAGTACATATATTGCTTGTACATAACATACAATAGTTACTCTTAATAGATTATCATATAGATAACTACATTGTAATTTACATACCTATATAGGTAATTATTGAAATTTATTACTCAAATTAATTCAATTTGTTCACACCTTTACGTATAATAATAAATATCAACAAATAAAAATGTTCCGTTGTTGTTTTGAGACTGGCTCTCTTTCTGCTCTGTATTCTTGGATACCAGGCCCACCCAATTAAAGATTAGGGACAGTAAAACCGGCCTCTTCGGCGCGGACTAGAGACACTTAATAACAGACCATCTCCTCAACAAGCACGAACATAGAGCGTAAAAAAATATTTAGCATCCACTGGCCTTCTCAGGTTTAAACCGAAAATCTAACAGCTATGTTAGGTGATATTTGGGGGTCAAACCCCCTTCCGAAATGTAAAATAAAATTTTAAAATCCTGTTGCCATTTTGTATTTTGTATTTGACGGTTTTGGTGCATATAGCAATTAACTGTGTCATTGTTATTAATTGTTGGATTTTATTATTTTACTTGTAATTGTTATTGATTTTATTGTTATTTTCTATTGTTTGTGAGTGTTATCATTCATTTTCAAACTAGCATATTTTTTTATTACTTAAATAAAGGTATAAAGAAAGGCTGCAATATTATTTTGATTTTAGAATTTCTATGTAAGTTGTATAAATATATACAGGGTGTTGACTGGAACATCCGAACATAGGGATTTAACATGTAACATCATATTTTCGTAATTTTCTGCTTCCCTAAAATTATTTTAGATGAAAAAGTTTCTAATAAAAGTTGTAGAGATTAAAATTCTGCTTCGGAATCAACAATCAAAATTAATTTCAAGTGCCTTGTAAGCTCAGAAATTAGGTATGAAACATATATCACCTCGAAAATAGTAATAGCCATGGAATTGTGACAAAAATAAACAAATGTTTAACGATTTTTTTGTCAGGTTAGCTGCATTAGTTAATTTTTATTATTAGTAGTAATTACAGTTTTGTCAAGTAACGCTTAAAAATATATAAATTTTATTTTGTTTGTTTTATATTCAATATTAATTTGTGGAATATTTTTCACTTCAACAGTAATTTTAGATTATTTATATATATATATATATATATATATATATATATATATATATATATATATAAACCTTATAACCAGAACCCCGCTGACTGGCCTTCTCAGGTTTAAACCGAAAATCTAACAGCTATGTTAGGTGACCTTTTTATGTAGGATTTTCGTTCCACTACACACATACGTTCGTGTTTATTTGGACTGTATACAGCGTACTTCAATAGACTTCAAACGTGTGGAGGTGCGTTTATTTCAATTCCCATACTTAGCATAATTGTCGGATGAAGTCTTTATATCTGGTTTTCCGTTGCTGAGATTAGTTTATGCAAAGAACGTAGTCCCATAGTTTTATTACTTTTTCATCGGGATTCTCAAATCTTACATTATTATATATAACGAAAAACATAATTTTAGTATATAAATCATAAAATATTAAAATTAACCACTATAACTTCTCATTATAATAATAAAAACTGAACATTAGTTTGCAATAAGGGAACGAGTAAAACCATGTACCCAACTTCTTCTTGTGGTGCTCTCTCCAAACCAGCTAGTGGTAAATACAGTCTATAGTATATTAACAATATCTTCGATTAAATAAATTGGAAGACAAATAATTAGGCATGAGTGGTATATTCGATTGTTTCATTATGGCATTGTTTACATTTGAAATAAACTTCCGTAAATAGAGTAATATTGGAGCTAATTATATAATGGCATGTGAGAGAAATAGGAAGATCGAGAATCGAGAATCAATAATCAGGAATAGAGGACGTCGGGGCACAAGTAATGGGTATGTAAGATCAAAGCAGAGAAGTCATGACCAGCATGTAAAACGCATCCAATCTAGCTGAAAGCAGTCGTGTGTTTTTAAAGCGCGTCGCATCATAATGAAGGCAGCTATGCGATGCGTCGGCCGCCGGCAGACCGACCATGAATAAATTCGTTTCCAACAAATGTGTACATAAGCTAGGCTCTATCTATAACTATATATACACATTGACATCAACAAACTCTAGTACAATACTTCATTAAAAATTCAATTCATCCCCTAAATACCTCGCTCATTTTCTTACGTTAAATATTCAACAAGCAAACAGATTTACAAATCACAGATTAAGCTGGTTGCACTACAAGCCTCAAAAATAGATTATAACAATACGTATCATGGTTGACAAAATCATGACAGCAATTTTAAATTGTTTTTAGCAATATTAATATTTTATTTCATAAACAAGAACCAAAACTATTCATCTGAATCAAACTAGAAAGAGTAACACATTTAAATACTTATTTTTCTTTCTTCTATTATGACAATTAAATGATAAAATATTATTTAATTTTTTTAAGATATTATTAAATATAAAACTTATTTTGGTTATTATGTAATAGGTTTGTAGCAAATAAATACATTTTCATTACAATTTGTATGTTTTCAATGATTTATATTTAAAAATTCAGTTTATTTAAATCATGATTTAAGGTCAACACTGATATATATATATATATATATATATATATATATATATATATATATATATATATATATATATCTTTGAACGAAAAAGAGAATTTCAGTATATAAATAATAAAATTAACCACTATAGCTTCTTATTATAATAATAAAAACTAATCATTAGTTTGCAATAATGTAGTTATTAACAATTAAATATTTTGAAGAAGGGCTATGTGACGTCAGCAGGTAGAACCTTGAAAGAAGATAGGTAGAGTGTCTCTTTCCTCCTATAGTCCTGTTACAATATAACTTCCCCAAAGTTTTAATATTAATTTTAAATGTGTATTTCATGAAAAAAAGAATATTTTATATGTATTTTAAAAAAAATATTGATCTTTTGACACCAATATATTTTTTAATATTTACAGGTTTTTGTTCCTTACAACACATGTAAAATTAAATGTCTGTTTATAAAATAAGTTGTAAGTATTGTTTGAAATGAAGAATTTATTTACTATTTACTATTGTTAGAGTTGTGTTAAAATTTGACAGAACAATTCTTGTTGTTTTCAAACTAACACTGGATATATAATACAATAAATCATGTTGTTACGTGTTTCGCCAATTTATTTGGATCTAAATGCAAAAATCAGTATCATAAAGCAACGATTTCCAATAGAATTAGGTATTTTATATAGACAGTAAACATTTAGTAATGTATATATTGCCAGATGTTTGATTCTCGTTTATTTCATACCTAACCAGGTGATACTTTGACTCTAATACCTTTAATAATACCTAAAAATTAGCTAGTCTGTTGCATTGAGTTATTCACCGTATTATAGACCTCTAAAAAATACAACGTAAATAGTAAATGCATTAATTTTGTATAAGTATCTTTGTAATAACGCTATTCTACATGCTACTTCGCTGTATACAGTCCATTGTTGTCTTACTAATTTAAATTTCAAATACAGGTGAAAGAAATGTACAGTTTTTCGGATAAAATCTGTAATATACTTACAGTTGTTTTCATAACCTCAAATTACTAGTAAATTCATTATACCACTTGTAGTTTTTCTTATATGAGAATGAATATTAAATGAAAATAATTTATATATTTTCATAATTTCAAGTTAGCTGTTAGCAAATACATTATTTTGACATTAATAGCAATTATATCATTTAGCCGCACAGAAATTTACATATCTTGTTTATTTTCAATTATTCTTAATAATGTAGAAGTTCTTTAGCTTATCTCTGATAGCATTCCAATTAAATATCAATATGTATAATGAACAGTTATTGTAAAACAAAATTATCTATTCATGCATGTGTTTTACAAAATATACCGACTTTAATTTTAGTTGCCTGTTCTCAATTAGATTAATTTGGAGACCTAGAACGAACGTTAAAAAATACAGTTTTTAGGTTTTTGGTGTAAAATTGTGTTTATATACCCGAAAAAATTCAAAAATACCCATTTTTGGGTCCGAAATTCTTGTTTCTGAAAATAGTCTATTTTGATAGAAGTTCATGCGCTGATTTCAAATTTTCAAACAGAATTTAATTATCTTTTTTCGTTCCTGAGATTTTTGCTGTCAAAGTTGCACCTCAAAAAAGTAGGTTTTTTGGGTATATCTCTAAAATGGGTAGAGATACAATCTCAAAGATTATACCAGTCGATTCTACGGGCAAAATTACATAAAGAAATGTTTTCTCCGCATATACGTTCTTTAGAGCGATTTGGTGAAAAATGAGAAAAACGAAAAAACAGGAATTTCAGTTTTTCGCTCGGGAACTTTTTGTCTCCAAAATTTTTCATTTTCTAGACTTAAGTAAATATGAATACGCTGATTTCAAATTTTCAAACCGAATTTAATTATCTCTTACCGTTCTCGAGATATTTACGTTCAAAGTTTAACTGAAAAAAAGAGGTTTTTCAGGAATAGTCCTGAAATGGGTCGAGATACGACATCTGCGACCTCACCAATCGATTCTACGGGCAAAATTACATAAGTGTACCAATTTTTAGATTTTTATTCCAACGGATACAATTTTTAGAGTGAAAAAACGAAAATAGGTGAAAATCGAAAAAAATGCCTGATGAACCCCTTACGATTTTTTTCGATTTTGGCCATTTTCAGTTTTTCCTTTCTAAAAATTGTATCAATTGGAATAAAAATCGGAAAATTGGTACACTTATGTAATTTTGCTCGTAGAATCGATTGGTGAGGTCGTCGAGGTCATATTCCGACCCATTTCAGGACTATTCCTGAAAAACCTCTTTTTTTCAGTCAAACTTTGAAGGTAAATATCTCGAGAACGGAATGAGATAATTGAAATCGGTTTGAAAATTTGGAATCAGCGTATTCATGTTTACTTAAGACCAGAAAATGAGAAGAATTGGAGACAAAAAGTTTCCGAGCGAAAAACTGAAATTCCTGTTTTTTCGTTTTTCTCATTTTTCACCAAATCGCTCCAAAGAACGTATATGCGGAGAAAACATTTCTTTATGTAACTTTGCCCGTGGAATCGACTGGTGTAATCGTTAAGATTGTATCTCTATCCATTTTAGAGATATACCCAAAAAACACACTTTTTTGAGGTGCAACTTTGACAGCAATTATCTCGGGAACGAAAAAAGATAATTAAATTCGGTTTGAAAATTTGAAATAAGCGCATCGAGGTCTATCAATATGGCTTATTTTCAGAAACAAAAATTTTGGACCCAAAAAAAGATATTTTTTGATTATTTCGACTGTATATGAATAATTTTTGGGTGAAAACCTAAGAATGGTAACTTTTTATGTTCAACTGTGATTGGAAATAACTTGGAGAAACCTAAAACCGGTTTTGTTTTGTGTTTCGGTTAAAGATTACTATAATATTGACAAACATGTTCAGGTAAAAGAAACACTATATTGATTAACCGTAGGAAAAGTAGTATTAACCGAATTGTAAACTGAAACCGGTTTTTGTGTTTCGGTTAAAGATTACCATATTCAGGTAAAAGAAACAGCATATAGATTAACTATTGGAAAAGTAGTATTAACCGAATTGTAAACTAAAACCGATTTTTGTATTTCAGTTAAAGATTACCATAATATTGACAATCATGTTCAGATAAAAGAAACACCATTTCGATTAACCGTCGGGAAAGTAGTATTAACCGAATTGTAAACTAAAACCGGTTTTTGTGCTTTGGTTAAAGATTACCATAATGTTGACAAACATGTTCTGATAAAAGAAACACCATATCGATTATCATCGAACTGTAAACTAAAACCGGTTTTTGTGTTTCGGTTAAAGATTACCATAATGTTGACAACCATGTTCTTAACCGTTGGAAAAGTAGTATTAACCGAATTGTAGGTACACTGTAATATTAGTAACTCGTTAGTAGAACTACGTTTGCTTGCAGTATTGATTTAGTCGCAGTTCTCATAAGGCCGGATATAATGAGAGATCTCCGATAGAGCGATATTTAATAGTAAGAGGAATTGTTAACCGTCACGGGTACGGCTTCGGTAAATTGTGAAATAGGAAACGACAAGGCGGTAACTAGTTGGCGCCACCAGCACGACACGCCAGTGCGGCACGCACCTGCACTGAAATTTCAGAGATCTGATAAGTTATCGCCAGCAAGAGACAGATGTTCTAACGGTGTGGAACAAGTAGCGTGAAAGTCCGCAATAAACAGCGATACAACATACAGATAACTTGAATGACAACACCCTCAAGATTTATACGATACAACATCATCGCATTCGTGTTAATCTTTTTGGTTTCATGTTCGTGGACATGTCTCACAATTCTTACTCACGTGTTGACATCTTTATTATATGTTTGTAAACAATATATAAGCTTTGTTCTAAAAATCAGATAATGCTTTTTATAGAGCATTAAATTAACTAAACGCTAAAATTCCAAATATCACTCACCCTTTATTATTCTTTGCTGGGTGTGCCTATCTGCTGTATCGCCGATATCGGTTGTTATTAATCACTTCCCGGGCACTTTAGCTGCTTTGGAAAATGCCTCACTGGGGTCAATCTGGAAAATAAAATAAATAATTATATTAATTATAGTTCTAAGAGATTTTTCAGAATGACTTATGTAAAGTTTACAATTTTTTTTGAGGGTTGAGTAGCTTAGTCGTCAGGCGTCATAAATTATTTCAAATCAATCAAAATCATTATGTGCTACAAAACTCTTAATAATAACCAAAATCTCTTCTGTATATAATAATATCTCAAAATTAAATAATATTTTATCACTGTATTTGTCATATAACCAGGGCATGTAACCGAAAAAAATACTGGTTAACGGTTAACCCATATTGAGAAAGTTCTAAAATAATGGTTCTAGTTCGAAAACCGGTTTTTAAAAATTGGAAACCGGTTTAAATTGGTTAATAAAAATAAATAAATATTAATTATAAAAATTTAATTAAAAAAATAATACTCACAAAAATTTCTTGAAACGCAAGTCATTTTTCAAAAAACAATGATTTTTGATTTTTTTTTTAAATTATGATTTTTGCCAACTCTGCTTGACGATATAGAAATGCGTGGTATTATACAAATTCATATTAAACATCTAAAATTCAATAACAGTTGATATTTCTCTAATCCGCTAATATTTTAATCACTATTCAAGTTACAAATTGAATTACATTAAAAATGCATCAAAACTGCATAATAATATCTACATAGCTGAGAACCGAAACAGTAAAAGACAATTTCCTTTTTTTAAATCTTAAACGTTTACTGAAAAAAATTACGCATGCGTAATGGAGCCAAACTTTAATGTTCACGGTATTTATTTGGACATTACGTAAAAAGTCCCTAATCATCATTCCTTGTTGAATCAAAAGTAGGCAAAAAAATTAGTATCATTATGACGGCATATTACCCATTGTTGGGTGTAATAGTCTGTTGATTTTTGTAATTATGATTATTCATATTCTATAGCGGGCGTTTACCAGATGACACCTCATGGGCATTATTACTAGCTTCTATGAAATGTATAACATAAAGGTCATTTTCCTGCTTCTCGTGTTACAAGTTTTATAAATATACTCAATTACATTAAGTATAAAAATATGCCAAATGACATTTGTTATAAACATGGATAATGACTGTTTAATTAACTGATATAGTTTCGGTTCAAAATTAAAATTTTCTATTTAGTTCCGATAAAAAGTTTGGAACCTATAAAAATAAGTTTTGATTTTTATATTTTAACATAAAATTTAAATGATTAACTGTAGTGTCTATTTAAATAAAATAACAATTTTTATTTATTAACTATAATTTTCTCATAAATTTAAAAAAAAACTAAATAACTAATATGTTGATTTTTATTAATAATAAATTATATATAGTACCTATTTTAAATTACTTGAAACAACAATTTACTGTCTTTAATTTCATTATTAACAATACACAATATTTGTAAGAATAGCAAGATTTTCTTCAATATAAGAAAGAATTAAATCACAAAATGCTTTCTTATATAACCAGGGATGCTTTGAAATATATAATATACATATAGTATGTACAACTATACGATTTTTTGGTCTTATAATACTTATTTAATAATAAACATACTTGTATTATAAGAAATATATTTGATAATTGACATTGATATTATCTAAACAAAAAATATGCAAGAAAATGACAATCAAGACAATATTTTTTATATACAAAAGTAATGAAAGACAAGAAATTACTAAATAAAACAAAAAAATAATTAACCAAAACAAGAAATTACTAAACTAGACAAGAAATTACTAAACAACACAAGAAATTACTAAACAAGACAAGAAATTACTAAACAAGACAAAAAATTAGTAAACAAGACAAGAAATTACTAAACAAAACAAGAAATTACTAAACAAGACAAGAAATTACTAAACGACAAAAAATCTTGTCTTGTGAAACACTAACTTAAGTCCTTGATAATATAGCTACAATGTGAATTTCGAAGTTAGATTCAGCTATTTTTATTTGGTTCAATTCGAATCAGAAAACGATAACATGAAAACTATACACATTGCTCTTTAATAAACACTACATTTCTTTTTCATTTGTCATACCATGCTCGAATTTCGTTAAATGAGCTTCTTATTGTTATTGTGTATTGATAATACGAGTCCCGTTTGATTTGTTACCATGCACCTAATTTAAGAATATGAATATCCGGTATGTTTCTGTTTAATATGAAGCGAGTACGTGTATATAAATAGTGTAAGTGTATGTGTGGCCACTGCATATGGTGACCGTAATATAAGCTGTGGTATTTTTACTCGTATTATCACAGGGCCACGTGCTCATGCTCTGTGCACTGTAGTTCGTACACTGGAATCAAATATGAGACATATGTCATTTCTATCTCACATTTTCTACTTACGGAGCTCGTCTCAAGTGCTTCCATTAGTTCATTACGAAAATAAATAATCATTACAAGTAGATGTATTGCCTAGTTCATCCGATAGAGTATATAGATCACTTATTCCGCTGCTAAATAACTCGGATGTAACGTAGCCCAAATCTCTTATAGTAAAAATACTCACACAAATTATATATTTACTACCTAAACTTATAACGAATATTCACATATAACAACAAAAATTTTAATAATTAGCATTATTATGTATTATGCATGTAGTTCAATTTAAAAACATTTAAACAAAAATGGTAAACTGGAAGATATTTACGAAAAAAAGAAAAGCTAAAAATAATTTTTCGCGCTTTCGTCCCATTTTGACTAGTATTAAAGAACTCAAAATTGTCGAGAAACTGTCTGTAGGACAGTAGAAATACCAACTTAAATATTTTAGCATTACATTCTGTCAAATATTCAAATTTTATTGTATTATAAATATAAAACGTTAATAAAAACAACTATTTTTTATTTATTATTCATATTATACTTGTCACATTCGTATTATTATTTAAGTTAGAACAAATGTCACTTTTTTTTTAATAAAACAAGTGAATTGTTTATATATCCATGTGAATCGAAAATGTTACTAATATAAAAACCTATACTATGTAAAATTTTAAGTAGTAATAATATTTCTTTAATAAATTACAAATTAAAAGTGTCATTGACGCAACAAATCTTGTGTATCGCAAGCCCAGAAACTCTTACGAGATCTCGCATTATTATCAAAACAAGCTCGCTCTCCTAAAGGTTCAGTTTCTGGACTAGTGATACAAATAACTATTGAGAAAAACTGTGATCAAGAAAAATATGTAAGATTATTTTATTTATCAAAATATACCGTGCTAACTATTGAGGATTACTACATTTAATCGTTTAAACCATTAGATATCAAAATTACAATATATGTACTACACTTATTAATTATTAATCTTTTTTTACTGACCCTGACGTATTAACGCCTTAGAATAGAATAAGAATTTACTTACCTACGAATAAGATAAATAAACATATGATATGCACTATAAACTTGATGTCTCACTTGTAAGAACACGTGATTTTGTTCGTCTAAACGTCGCGAGCTTTCGTACGTCACTGCGCAAATTTTATATGAAATTCATCTTTAAATGCTGGTACAACTAATATTGCGCATGTTTCTTTCGATTTTAATTAATTGACATATTAATTTATTATTTAACTGTTATGACAAGGGTATAAATATTAATGTTATAATTATTTTGTGGTAGTATTATATCGACCAGTACGTCATGAAGGTGTTAAATTTATATCAATTTTATTTAAGTAAATTGTGTTTTCTATGCATTTCAATGATTCAGTGTTACACTTATTTATACAGAAATGTATATATAAAAAGTAGACAATTATAAATAAAATAGAAGTAAGTAACAATATTTAATAATATGAACTATGTACAGTATATTTTCCGCAGTAGATATTTATGTCAACAATTTCGGTTTTTTTTTCTTTGTCGTATACGCATAGCATAGATGACACTTTTATTCGCTGTCTCATTATCGTATTTGTTACAGAGGAGTATATATGTTATCTACGTCTAACTAACGACAAAAATGAAACAGAAACAGTAGTATAATCGCTACAGCGGATATTTTGAAATGTTTAAAATAATTGATTGTCATTATTGTCATTCCTATTATTTATCCAGTGGCGGCGAGTACAGA
Organism: Stenolophus ochropezus; assembly: GCA_035578165.1. Lineage (NCBI taxonomy): Eukaryota > Metazoa > Arthropoda > Insecta > Coleoptera > Carabidae > Stenolophus > Stenolophus ochropezus. The sequence continues at coordinate 2,665,625 of JAQOWZ010000014.1, forward strand.
CAAAAAATTGGGTCTGCAATGCACCCACGGTGAACTATACCTATAAACCTTTTACGATACCGAGAGTAATTTGAACATTCGCGCCATTTGCTATTTTTTTTTAATAAGTGTAGTATCGACGCAATATCACAGACAGGGACAGAAATGGTGGGGATAACCATTCAGTCTGTACAAATTTGAGTGAGAAAATATCATTTAATTTTAAGATATTATTATATACAGAACATATTTGGTTATTATTAATAGTTTTATACAGCAAATAATATTTTTTTATTATAATTAGTATTTTTTTAACTTTGATAAAAATCAATTTTTAAAAAAAAAATCAGTTGATTTAAATCAAGCCAACCCTGATTTAAATCACACTTTGATACTGATATCAACTCCAGGAAATAGACTGTATGTTTGGTATTTATTTATCAGTATAGTACAACTTAATTTGAATACAGGTAACAATAAATTGACTACACACAAATCTATTAAGAAATGGAAGCATGGCTGGCTCATATTAGCATTGAGAAGACACCACACACTCTGAGAACTGGTTTTTCCACTATTCAATTCATTTGTGAAATAAAAATTGCAAATGAGTAAATGAGTTAATTTGATTATTGTTGCAGTGGGCCTCTGTCGCTTCGTGGTTCTTCCGGCCCGAGTGTCCGCAAATGTCTGCAGCTTGCACGACGTCCACTACGTCCACGTCAGTCTCCACCGGGCCCAAGGTGACCCCTTGCAACAGTAACAGCAGCAGCAGTAGTGCCAGCTCGCAACCCTCTGCCAATACGACGTCTCCTAGAATTCTGCAAGCTCCTACTATATGCACGGTGAGTCTCAACTAGCAATATTAGTATAGCTAGGCATGTAAGCGAACATAATACTGGTTAATGGTTAACCCTTATAGATAAGGTTGTAATAATAATGGTTTTAGTTCGAAAACCGGTTTTTGAAAACTGGAAACCGGTTAATATATCGGTTAAAATTAATTTAAAAAAATAATAATTTGCACGGTGAGTATAAACTAGCAAGATTAGTATAGCTAGGCATGTAACCGAAAAATACTGGTTAATGGTTAACCCTTATAGAGGACGTTATAATAATAATAGTTTTAGTTCGAAAACCGGTTTTTGAAAATTAGAAACCGGTTTAAACTGGTTAATATATCGGTTAAAAATTAATTAAAATAATAATAAATATTTACCATCTGAAAATTATAACAAATAAAAAATGCAATTTAATTAAAGAATATTCGCAAAAATTCCCGTAATTCAAAAAAACGCAGATCACTTTTCAATTGTAAACTTGCTTAATGCTGACAAAGAGACTACCTCTAAGTACTTCCTACTTTTATGACTCTCCAATAATTGGAAATTGTAAAAACTGTCGTTAATCATGTTCAAATACAAATGATAACACAGAAATAAAAAATATGAAACATTTTTCGTGTTAAATGATATTAAAATAAAGGTTAATGTTAATGTGTTAATGTTAGAAGTATTTAAAATATATGTAATTGAAATAAGTATTTAAAATACATTAAGTATTTTACATCTCAAAAGTATTTTATATTTTAATACACTTTTATTAACACAAAATATTAATTTTCAATGTTTGAAATACAAATAAATTTAAAATACATATTAGTATTTGAAATACATATAATATTTGAAATACATACAGGGTGAATACTGAAAACATTGACATAGGGAATTAACATTATAAATATTTTTTTCTGTTTCCATCTGTCCCGTTAAATAAAAGAAGGTGTATGTAGTATCGTTGATTAGATTATTAAATTTTGCGTTTAATAATATCAAATGTTGTGTGACAAAATAAATTGTATTTTTATACTTTGCGTTAACAATAGCCCTATTACAGTTTAATAATTAAAGTATTGTTAAACGGTTTTTGGTATTTTTGTTGTTGTAAAATTGGTTCTTTTAACAACTGCACCCCACTTTAAGTGTCAAATTGATAACCTCAAATATTTTTAAATGTTTTTTAATAAAATTTATATTACTTCTGCCAATTGTAGAGCAATACCTAAACTATTCTAGCGGACAGTACTGCTAGTAAATATAGTTTTTTATTTTATGTTGATAATGTTATTTATTATTGCTTTCGATGTGGACAAAGATTTTTTATTTATCTAATATAAAACATAATTTAACTAATCAATTGTAATATTTTTTGGATTGTAGTTACATTGTGAATATTTGTTAAATTGGTAACACTAGAAATCACCTCATGTGCACGATAAATCCACACATGTTACGATAGCATGTCTTGAAAACATACAGCATATTTCTCCTTTACCACGAATTTTTATCACTTTATAAATTCTATATGTTACTTGGAATTATGCATGTATAGACTACCATCCAGACAGTTTACTTTAAGGAAGGGAATAATGTGTATGCAGATAATGTGATATCTTTAATATGTCAATGACAGCGTGGCTATATATCCGTTGCACTCTTATAAATATATTATTTTGCAAGAGAGCGAACGATATACTTACTTCCATATTTCTTTTTCAACCGTTTCACATACACTCAACGGTTAATTAAACATTAACATTACAGGGATATCCAACATTGAATAAAAAAAGAACTATTGAGCCATCACTGTCCATAAATATATTGCTAATGTAATTATTTGAAATATGATTTTGCATTTTAATTAATTAAGGATGCGTGACTGATTTGGACATATATCTGTCGAAATGTTATTAAAAATTATTCTTTATTATGAAAGTGTAAATTTTTTTAATTATTACATTTTTGTAATAGATATTTATGTATTAAGGGCATAATAAAAGGATAATAGACGAAGGAATGTTTAAAGCTCTCCACTCCGAGTCGAGCTATGATGAGAGCTATGATCTTTATTATTTCATTTTGGTACTTGAAACAAAAATAATCTGTAGGTATATATTCCATGCTGTAGTTTCTTTATAGATAGTTGACATTGTTAGACTGTTTGTTTTTAAACAAATTTAATATAATCAAAGTGTCACTGTCACTGTCAAATATTTTGGTGAAATATTAATGGAAATTTTAAAATTAATCGTTAATAAATAAAGAAAATAAATGCGTGACAATAATAAAGTATACTTTGTAATTACATGGATTTCGCATATTGTCCCATAAATGTAACATGCAATATACACCTACGTATGTACATAAAATAAAGTAGCAATATTACAAATTACATCTTTAAGTTGTAGCTGTCGTTTTACTACCGCTAAATGATTACCTATTAGATTTGACGATATTTGATGATATTTTATGTGATTTTGAACAATTTACTGCATAATAAATTAGTTATTTATGTGCAGATTATCATTTTTACACTTTAATATTGATTTCGATATTCGATGTGCAATTTTTTGTTTTAGATTTTCTTGATTTTATTATGTTTATAAATATGAATAGATATAAACCCACAAATAACTGATAACAATCCATATAATATTACACATACATATTTCCCTAAATGAACTTGGTTTAATCTAGCAGTTTTTTTTTTAATTATTTTGTATATAAAAGACGCGAAATATAAAAAATTGTATAAATAAAGATTTTTACTAATTCATATACAAATAACATTTCAATTTATTCCAATTATATTTACACAATTTTACAAACAAAGTATTTTGAGAAATAAATACAGAAAAAGAAATTAACTACATTTTGATTAATAGACATTTAATGAATTAAAATCAACGTGAAATATAGTTTTTTCTTCAGCAGAGAAAATACAGCAACACTAACCGACCCCAGTATAATTTTTTTCCAACGAAACAGTAAAGGACTACCATGTCCAATTTCTGTTCATGGAGACACAAAACAGCATTTTTTTACAAGCTCAATTCATAACAGAGCGTGAAATTCATTCGAAAAATAACACAGGATTTAGATACGCCTTGTATTATAAGCTCCATGTATATGATACGGTTTTACTAGATATTTTCAACTCTAAGTCAATTATCACTACAATAACATTTTCTACCACAATCACGACAATATTTCTACACGTGATTTTCGTTTTTTAAACTCTAATTTAAATAACAGTAATTAAAAACACTGTTTGAAAACAATTACACTAAAAAGAGAATAGTAATTAAAAGGATATTAACGCAATAGAACTGTTTTGATAACCAAAGTTACAAATTTCTTATTTATGTCTAATTCTTGTTTTGGATCTTGCTTAAAAACAAGATAATACTATATTTAACATCCGAAAATTTATTTATTGTATCTTATAATCATAGTTTATTTATGTTTATATAATTTTTTGGTCCTACCGCATAAAATATTTTTTTTTAAATATGAGTTTTTTAAAATTTTTGTTTTTTTTGGGTTTTTTAAGTGGGTTTTTTTGGGTCGGGGAAAATTCCAACAACCCTGGTATCTATGGTATAGTACAGAAAATACCGCCTGACAATTTTGTGGGCGTATGGGATTCCCTCAATTTTTTTTGTATTTATTTATTATTATTTTATTAACTTCAAATCAAAATACTAGATACGTATTTTTTGTTTTTAATTTTTTTTAAATATATAATAATTCATGAGAAAGAAATTTAAAAAGATTTATCGTGACATCATTACCCGAACGATAGCTTAGTGAGACAGAAACTGGACAGTAGAAGAGGTGGTAACATTTCAGTGAAGTTAGATTTCATAGTCCGTTAGGGTTACTACATCACATTTACAATTTATAATAATTTTTACTTCATTACACTCTATGTAACTCAAATTTTAATGTGCAATATATATATATATATATATATATATATATATATATATATATATATATATATATATATATATATATATCTTTAAAATATATCCTTTTGATAAACGCTAATGCGTTGAACGCAAAATATAAAAATAATACAACAATTTCTCATCCTGAGGATGATCCCAGGTTGTAACCAAACGTCGATGTGAAATAATTGTTTTATTGACTGAAACTCAGCAATTCCCTAAAAAAATAATTATGCTGGTATGGTAATTCGAAATGTAAAATAGTGGAATGTAAAATAGGACAAAGTGGTTGAAAACTAATATTAGTTTTAGCCGTTTGACAGTTTAAGATTGGTTACGTAGGTCGTTATTAAAGAAGAAACGAGCCGATGTCGGCACGAAGCAACTATGCACAGACGGAGGCTGTGATAACCGAGGACGGTCTACAGGCCAAACTACTCAGGAACAGTGACACACGGGATTCATTTTTACGCAAGTCACCACGCTGATTGGAACGGATACTGGATACGAATCCATAACTTTGATTCTAACGATGATATGGCAAAAAGTGTTGTATGCCGCGTTCTTAGATTCACCTTAATACACCCTTGACGGCTTGTCACCTTGCCACCTTAAACAACACTCGTTTTCATCTAGTCATCTACTCATCTACCATCTACCATCTACCTAGATGTGTATCTTAACTTAAAATATCTCAGCTGATTCTTATTTGTTTGTCACTCATTTTCACGCCTTCGCGACACTTATGTTTCACCGACATTAAAATGAATTTTGTATCAGTATTTAACTTAAAATAAAGATTTGTCGTTATATTTCTTAATGAAAATTTTGATTAGTCTTGTTTTTTAAATGGTACTGTTGAAGATTCGAAATCTGAAGATAGTATACCATTGAATTGTTCTTGTCATCTACCTCTGCATACGTCAAAAATGCTGATTCTTTAAAAAATTATAAAATGCTATTAATAAAAAGATAAAAAGATGTTCACAAACCTTCGAAGAGAAAAAATACTCATCTATCCATCTACCTAAATGTGTATCTTAACTTAAAATATCTCAGCTGATTCTTATTTGTTTGTTCAATTCTGCTAAATTGTACTTTATTTATGTTACCAGTATTTCGTACAAAATTTATTCGGTGTACAATATCGATATTAAACTTAAAAATATAGATTTGTTGGTATATTATTGAAAATTTCAATTAGACTTGTTTTTAAATAGTACAGTTAAAGATTCTAAATCTGAAGATAGTATACCATTATCATTGTTATTATCTTACTCTGCAAAAGTCAAAAATGTTGATTCTTTAAAAACTTGTTTTTAAATAGTACAGTTGAAGATTCTAAATTTGAAAATAGTATACTATTATAATTGTTGTTATCATCTACCTCTGCAAAAGTCAAAAATGCTGATTCTTTAAAAAAATTACAAAATGTTATTAACAAAAAGATGAAAGATGTTCAAAAACCTTCTCAGAGAAAAAATTAAAGTTTAGACCAACAAGGAAAATCTTATTTCCTGAAGAATAATTTACTATTATTCTACGACTATTTACTAACGATAGTTCCAACAAATGTAGAGTCAAAACGATCATTTTCAACTGCTTCTCAGATCTGCACATAAATCCAAATTAAGTGAAGTAACACTCTTACCATATTTGTTTCCTTATAGTATATTTTAACCAGGAACTCAAACCGTAACGAAACCGTAACCGAAAACCGCACCGATATTTTACTTTTTATGAAAGCGTAACTGAAAACCGATACCTGTATTTTATTTCTTCAAATATGGAAAGCGAAAACCGGTACCAAAAATAATTTTATTCTGTAACCGAATCGAAAAAATATCGGTATTAAAACCAGTATGAATATAAATATTGTACTAAACTAGAACAAATAAGTTTTGTTTATTTTTATAAAATTCTAGTGTAATTACAGTAACTATATATTTACTTAAAACAACTTAGAGTTTTAACCGAAACCGAAATTTATATGTTTATTTACACCAAAACAATAACCAATATAATATTTTCAATTTTTTACATACCATATATCCTAATTAGTGCTGTCGATTTTCAAAAATAATTACTTCGAAATTTCATTGCAAAAGCAATTCGAATTCACGCTAAAATTCGAAATTTAAAGTTCAAAAATAAGTAGATAATAAAACGAAGAAAAAATAAATGAAATAGAAAGATGTTTTTGAATTATGAAATTATAAGAATAAAACAAAAAAAAACTATAGAATACATATTTAACTTACTTTATTATACTAGTATTTATTTTAGTAATTTAGGATTTTTTGTTAAGAAAGTTAATATATTATAATGTTCCCCAAGAGACAAATTATTTTCGCGGTTACTATATTTATATTGAAGTAAACAAACGCAAATAAAATCGAAAACAAAATTCGAAATTTCGAATTTCATCAACAGCACTAATCTTAATGTAAATAAATTTCAATTTAACAATACCGATATACCCGGTTTTTAAAATACTGTAGAAAACCTTTATTAAAATTTGATTTCGGTATTGAATTCCCTGTATGTAACATGTACATGCGTAATGTACAAGATGAAAGACTGGAACAATGGGGTCACGTCAATCTGTGGTCAAGTAACGGCGCCTCACGGATCTGGAAAATAATCATTTCACAGTGCAGTAACACAAACCAATCATAAATCATAACAATTGACATTATAATAATAATGATGCTGTCGCTACGAGTCCAATTTTGATACGTAGGCTTTGTGCCGTGAGCCCCCTGTTGACGAACTCACACTGTGAGCTCATAATAGCCCATTTCGGCATTCTGATGTTCAGCATTCAGGTATAGACATTCGGAAGTGTAAAAAATATGGTCTACACAACAGTGCTTGCATTTCTCCATCAGCCGGTGTATCAAAGAGGAATTCATTTAATGAATACCGCTTGTACATTTGTCACCTTGCTGGGGACACACGACGAAACTTAATGATCATTAACAGTTAATCTTACCTGATGATGATCGAAAGATCGAAACGCGTAGTGACACAAAAAGTGCCGAATTTTGTATTCCGCTCAGTATCATATTTGGTTTATTACATTGAATCTTATATTACAACGATCTTTGCATTAAACCTTATATTGTATACTGCATTGGATACGATCCTCATCGACGAGTTCTTGAAAGGAACAATTTTGTTTTTAAATTTAATTAACTGTTAATAGTTTAGTTGCCATGTGTCATATGATCATTTAGGTGATGATCATTTCAAACTTCATAACGTGGAAAGTGCTAATGACGTTTAAAAACCGATGATCGGAAGTTGGGGTTGTTGATGTTGAGGTTAATGTTGATATCTAGTTAAATTATTCTTATTTGGGTTGACAATTGACAATGAAATATAGTGGCATGGATAATACTCTACATCTAGAAACTACTATCATGTCTTTAATGACCCTCTATCTTCTTTTTTGTCAAGGGTACATTGTATTTGCGCATGTGCAAGAAATTTCAAGTAAAGTCCGTGTGTCTGCATATTTTTTTAATGAACATTATCTTCAATTGAGAATTTACTTAATGATCATTATTTATACCGTGTGTCTCCGGCATAATACCCGGGACACACGACGAAAGTTACTTAATTTAGTTGCCATGTGTCATATGATCATTTAGGAAATGAACATTTCAAACTTATAACGTGGAAAGTGCCGATGAAGTTTAAAAACCGATGATCGGAAGTTGGGGTTGTTGATGTTGAGGTTAATGTTGATATCTAGTTAAATTATTCTTATTTGGGTTGACAATTGACAATGAAGTATAGTGGCATGGATAATACTCTAAATCTAGAAACTACTACGGTGTCTTTAATGACTCCATCTTATTTTTTGTCAAGGGTACATTGCATTTACGCATGTGCAAGAAATTTCAAGTAATGTTACCCGGGACATACGACGAAAGTTAATGATCATTAACTGTTAATAGTTTAGTTGCCATGTGTCATATGATCATTTAGGTTATCATCATTTCAAACTTCATAACGTGGAAAGTGCTGATGACATTTAAAAACCTATGATCGGAAGTGTTCGGTTGTCATCGCAACTCGAATGACAATTGGGGTTATTGATGGTGAGGTTAATGTTGATATCTAGTTAAATTATTCTTATTTGGGTTGACGATTGTCAATGAAGTATAGTGGCATAGATAATACTCTAAATTTAGAAACTACTGCGGTGTCTTTAATGACTCTCTATCTTATTTTTTGTCAAGGGTGCATTGCATTTGCGCATGTGCATTTCAAGTAATGTCCGTGTACATATTTTTCTAATGAACATTAACTTCAATTGAGAATTTACTTAATGATCAGTATATATACCGTGTGTCCCCGACATAACGAGTCATTGGCTTTCATCTCTGTTAATTATCAAACGACATGTGAGAATATGGAATCATTAGACGGTAAACACCGACTCAGACTTTTAGTCGTTGCTTCACAATAAACATGGAAGCGACAATGCGATGTGTTAATTGACGGCTACTGGCTACAAACAACGTGTACCTTCTACTATTTACATACATGTTCTTTAAATCGCGGTGCAAGTTCGATGACGACGGTCTTTCTGTTTGCGTCTCCTCTGCTTAGCCCGACGTCCGCTGACAAATATTGACATTATTATTTCCAAGGTTCTGTTTACCGGTAATTAGCAGTTTTACAAAACGGTCTAATGCCACCCACCATGCTTAAATACTGTGATTATTACCAAGCCAAATACCTTTTTTCGCGTCATCATTTTATATATGTTTTACACCAAATAATTACTTTATATTACTCGCCTATTACTAATAATACTCAACCATATCGTATTCAAGATTTATCTTGTGTGAATCATCGTTAACGATTGTTCGCGTAAAAGTATATTCCCAAATATCAACTTGTATCTTCGAAGTATATGTCAAGCTGTTACCTAAATTACTAATACCAAAGTAATATAAATATTACCTGATCACTTACTTCTACGAAATCTTAACTAATTTTTCGATACTTTTATTTCGTTACGACTTGATATTTGATTAATAGCAATGTACATTTGCATGTCTCATTTAAAATAAAACATAGTGAACGAATTTGACATTTGCTTTTTGTGTTTTAAAATTTTATGACAAGCCTGCACCAAGTGCAACAACAATTTCAAGAATCATTAATAACTTTAGAGGAAATAGTAAATCACTCGATCTTACATATCTAGATTTATAAGTTCAAATTCGAAACATTTTGCTTAAATTGATGGATTATTGAAAATTTATTGTAATTCTTTTATTGTTAGTTATTATACTTACCTACCTATTGTTATTAAGGATTCTTAAAATTGCTTGTTGGGTTATAAAATTTTCTGATAGGCCTACACCAAGTGCAACAACAATTTTAAGATATACCACTGGTCACCAACGGAAAAAAAGAATGACCATTTTTAGAGACAAAATTCGTTTCAGCGACAGAAACATGACTCCCGACGCACAACATTTTCTATACTGGTTAGAGTAAACTTTAACTTGTTATAACTTGCTTAATAATAAAGGTACGGGATTCAGTAAAATGCGCATAAAGATTAAAAATCTGAGGAATATTTTGGTATGTTTAAAAGTCCAAGAATTCTAGAAAATACAGAAACATACAAAGTACTCAACCGAAGCGATTTGGTCCTGCTGGAAAGTATAGAAATCAATGCTTAAACCAAGTGATTAAAAAGTGGTGTAATTTGTGGTGGATATTCACGTCACAAAGGTTGGTAACGACAAATAACGTGAGCAGCTTTGTTCGGCCAATACTGGCATAACGTACATAGCTAACAACATGATCCTGAGCATGGCATACAATGCGAACGTATGCTAGTCCACTTGCAGTTATATTGTAATTATCCCCTCTGACTTTGTATTTAATTGACTCTGATTCTGGAACGAGAGTGAGCCGTTGCCGAGGCAACATTCTAATTGGAGGGTTTTCAGTTATTTGAAACTCACGCACCTCCAAATGTCATGTCGGTGTACGATGTACGGCATGTGCTGTATATTGAGTTACACTTTCCTCGTTTATAGTTTGTTGTGATCAGTTGTTGTTTCATTTATTCCGCCAGGCCGCTTTCATTGGAATACTACATTTATCATTCATTATTTGTTATCATTCTGGTTTATGAATAGATGTTTCCCTAATTATCAAGTCGCGGCAATATAAATAAGAACATTCTAGTCACGCAAAAACTCAGTATATTTAACAATTAATACCTATTACCAGATGATTTTAATTATATAGTGCTATCTATCGTTTCAGCTGTAAGCATTATTATGTTCACACGACAAATTTGCGTCTCTCATTAAAAATTACCCCACCCACCATCTTTTGAAACTTACACCATAATAGTTGTTTGTAAAATGCGTACTACAAATGACTCACTTAGTTAGCCAAATCTAAATAAGCGGAATGTGAAATCTGGGGTTCAAATCCCATCGTAACCAACTCTTAATCAAATAAAATACCTCTGTATTCGTTTGGATCGGAACCCCTATACGTTATAGGTCCTTTACCTTTACAAAATACAGGACGAAACTAGCAAAAGATGAAATGTTTTTTTTTTAATTTTATAAATCTGAACAATAGTTGCTCACCTATTTTTTTCAATAATTAATCCCTAAAATTAAAATACCGACGATTTAACGATCTTCCATCTACCTGTTTACCGACCTTCTGAATTCCGAACCCAGAATCATTACCCCATAGGGATTTCAATAACGAAATTGATTAATTTTTGTTCTCATTATTATAATATTTATTGATATACGACAAATTCGTTTTTGCATATACAGGATGTTCTCACATTTGAGGTGACGCCTAACCTAACCACTAATCACATGTCGTTAAACACTCTATTGTATATAGTGAGATTCTGACCATTTGGACAGCGATATTTTATATGGTTTATAGTTGTTACCTCCAGGAATGGAACCTCAGTCACACTTTGCTCAGTTGTAGCTGCAGCTCGCTAATCCGTCAGTCACGCTGTCCGTTTTATGAGTATTATGTTAAATACCATACTTCCCTGGGATTTGAATCCGTAACATCCTAAGCGCCAACCACTACTCATCGGTCTGGGCGATAATTTTATTTATTACTTAAAACTTGGTTTTGTCTTTTTTCCTAGTTTACAATAAGTACAATCGGGTTTGTTGAGAATTTTTAAAGATATTTTCATTTACAAATAATTTTAGGGTTAAATATAGTATAATGATATTATAATTATTATTAAATGAGTTTAAATTTTTAAAAATAAGATTGTCCTTACGAGGTAAAATCCTCGGCTAAAGAGCTGTTCCTCATACACTTGTGTTTACTAAAGGAGGACATGCGAGAGTACAAGAATTGAAGAAAATCTTGCTGATCTTGCAAATTGCCTCGTTTTGCTTTTAAAATTATAGCTTTTGTCTTGTTCTTGCATTTTTGCGTGAGTTACTAATTCTGCCATATCTTTGATAGAAGTTTTAACAGAAGTCATTTTTTGGGTACTTAAGGTGGTGTGGAAAGTGTACATCTGTGAAAAACCCCATAAATGTAGAGAAATGAAGATACAATATGCCCCACATTAGAGAAAATAATGAAAGAATGATGTCTACATTTTGCGGTTAGATTACGATGATCATGTAAAAGTTTTTGTTGATGAAGAGTACTTTTTGTGTGCATGACTCTTCAGAATTTTGAGCTAATGCACTGGCAGTGAAAATAGAGAGGGAAAGAATGGTAATGTGTTGTGTCCAATGTATAGAATATGGAAGAGTGCAAGTGTTTGATAGTAAGTATAATATGAAGTACAAAACTGATAAGGAACTGGCTTTGTGTCTGCGTGAAATCCCTCGTCGCAGACGAAGCAGAAATGCGGTGAGGCTTGGACTGCGAACCGGAGAGACTAGGAAGCACTTAAGCCATTATATGCGCTTTGCGCGTGTAGTAGTGCGGTTGAGCCGCAATCAATCTTGGATATAGATCAATCAAACACTATCCCTTTATGTGCCTTATTTGCATGGCACAGACAGGCAAGATGTTTATAAATGGACCGAAGACAAGTTTCGTTGTTGGCTGTGAAAAGAAAATCGAGCATCTCAGTGTTGATGTCGACGTGAATGCCGGTGGGAATTTCAACATTCTAGAGCCACTGGACTCAGATTTGTTGTTAAGATTAATCTTCTCAAACTTTCAATTTCTACATTTTTCTTTATCCTCTCATAATTATCATCCTTACAATTTTATTCTATTTACCTAATATTATTATTGTTCATTACTGAAATACAGGGTTGGCAAAATCATGATTTATTTAAAAAAATCAAAAATCATTGATTTTTCTTTAATCAAATAAATCATGATTTTTTTTTTAATTTTTAAAGATATTTGAGTATTACTGCACTTTTTTTTAAGCAATATAAATATTTCATTTCATAAATGAAAACGAAATCTGTAATAAAATCGAAACGATTCATCAGAATAAAACTAAGAAGAGTAATAAAGAATTTTTACTTTTAGTTAAATATTTAAATTCTTATATTTTCCTCTTATATGAGAATTAAAATAATAAAATATCATTTAATTTTAAGATACTATTATATACAGACTATATTTCAGTTATTATTACATATGGGTTTCCCTCAAGAGATAAGATTTATAAATTGTCAAGGTTGAGAGAATAAATTTTGGCTGAATTTCAGAAACCACCGCTAAGTAATTATTTTTTTTCTTTTGTTTATCGACAATTTACTAAGATCAAATGCAGTCGAATGAGGGTTTGTGAAGCCTAAACAAATTTAACTCCTTAAATAATTCAAAAATAATTTCAATTTGCGAGTATTGTAATATATACGTAGTTATTTTTTTGTTTGGTGGTAATTTAATCGGCTCAAGTATCTTCTACCATAGCTAAGTGAACAAATACCATTCGTATTTTCAATCATATCATAATTTGTAAACAATTCTTTCTCGAATTACCTAACCTGCTTTGTTATCCGTTGTTTCTACTCACATTCATTTCGAACTCTTCTTTTTTGTTTTGCTCATTCAAAATTCAATTTTTGTTTGTATTCATCAAAAACCATTTGCTTGTACGATATTTGAGAATTCAGTAATTTATATTGTTTGTTTGTCATCAATATTTAGAATGATTTCTACGTTATACAAAAGAATCTTTTATACCGTTCAATAACAAATATGTAGCTAATTAATGTTTAATTTCCTTTGATGGAAATTTGGTGGTTCGATATGTTAAAGGGAAAAATATATGCGATTACATGAAATCATAATAAATAAAAAACAAATTTTAATTCGATGTATACTATTACGTCACTTTAGGGACGAAATCAAAACATGAATGATGATGTATGTCAAGAAAAATATTTATTAATTTCTGTTGCAAGATCAAATAAAAAATATAATAAATGAAACTACAAAACATTATAAAAACTATAATGATTCTATTGTATTGTAACGTGTTTTTATTATTCAGTCATTAATAAGGTGTTTATATATTACTTATGTAAAAATGTGTAAGTGTGTGTATATCGTGAAATTAAAAGTTAAAATTTTATGGTTGGAAAAATGATTAACTCCCATTTAGAATAAAATATTCAGTTGATTTGAAAACGTAGGGATCTTGTGTACGGTCAAATAATTAACATGGTAGCAGGAGCAGTTTGTGAAGTAATCTTGATAAACCGTACTAAAGTGTTTTAATGTCCCAGTAGGAAGAAAAGCGTGGAGACTTACGCCAGTAAAGGGGTGAAAAATATGAGCGCAGCTAAAATTAAAACTAGACATTTATACTTTAAGAGATCTTCAGAAAATGAACTAATTAAAACGAAAATTTCAATAACAATTTTCTCGCTGCATAAATTCGCCACCACTTAAAGTTTTATTACAACTATATTCCATACTCTCAGAACGTGTTACATTTATGACATGACGTGATGTCAATGCTTTTTCGAGAACGTATATTGATTTACACTAATAACTATTAACACGAATATATCGTGATAAAATGCAGTAAGTCTTAATCTGAGCACTAGGGAGTGCCCCATTCTTTCTGATTAAAGAATCGCAATCTTAAAAAATGATTTCCCGGTTTGCTTCCGGTTCATACTGTTGTTTTTCCCCTCAACGTCATCACTTCCGTGTCACAGCGTATTAACATGAACAATCCATCAGCTGTCAAGCTTTTACACGAATTACTGCGACGTAATAAGAAACAAATACTTAGTACACGCACAATTTATATCATTACCAAGAAATACTTCATGAAAATGTCGTCGGGTTAAGATAACTTTATAATCTACAATCTTATTATGCAGACATTTACCTGTTTTCTTACTTCTCAACTTCACCTGTTACTAAAGCTTATGAAATAAGGTTACCATTCGTCCCTGAAACAAGTGCGGCTTATTCTTCCTAACAGGGCCGGACTAATATTCTTTTAGGGGTCCTTAACAAAAAAAACCGGTTTGTGTTTCTTGAATATGCTTTCAAGTCTTCCTCTTTCGTATAGTAATCTAACATAGTAATCTAACATAACCTAACCTAATATAACCTGACTTAATCTAAACTAATCTAATCAAACCTAACCTAACATCACCAAATTTAACCTAACTGCGGATAGTACTTTTTAAATAGATACTTGCAGAGTTATGCCTCCATGTCTTCCTCTTTCGTCCTGAATCTAACCTAACCTAATCTAATACAATCTAATCTAATATAACCTAACCTAACATAACCTAACCTGACTTAACCTAATCTAATCAAACGTAACCTAACCTAACCCAACCTAACCTCACTAAACCTAACCTAATCTAAACCAACTTAATGTAACCTAACTTGACCTATTCTAACTCAACTTAACCTAACCAAATCTAAAGTTATCTAAACTAACCTAACTTTAATTACTTATTCGAAACTAATTTTTGCAAGATATCGACTTCTATGCAACAACATCTGCGGAAAATTCAATATAATGCAATAAAAATTATCTTTTTGCACATCCGGGCGTAAAAGTCGGACAAATAACATTGTTTTAAGGGCGAAATGACACTCTTTTTCGCCCTCGGGCGAAAAAGTAGTCATTTTCGCCCTAGAACTTTTCGTGCCCAGTTTCACCCATTTTTATAATAAATTTTTGACGTGTCACCGCTTTTTTGCTACTTTGTTTACTTACTACTTGCTTGTTTTCATTGTTATCCATGACAACGTACATATGTCAAATAGACTACTATGATCTGAATTTGATTTGAACATCGTTTTACTTTGATCGCGGTGATGAAGTAATACTACTTCGGATGTGCAAAAAATATTGTATGTATTACGAGCGAAATATATTTTGGCCCTAGGTGCATTGTAACCCTCCGCTGCGCGTCGGGCTTCAATTTTGCACCGCGGGCCAAAATCTATATCATTTCGCCCTTAATACATAAATAGCTATTATTATCATCTATGACATAAAATTTCTAAATAAAATTGAGCTTCAAGTACTTGAAGTACTTATATTAAAAGTACTTAATCATTTTGATATTTTTGTTAACCTAATAAAAATATCGGTTTGTTGGAATAGTTCGGTATTTTGTATAGTCTATAGGTGCCTTGTCGAGAAAAAATGCAATTAAATTGTCACGGAAGAAGTGAAATTCGATTTTTAATTTTATTTACGCTAAAACTCTTCTAGGGTTGTAGTACCTACCAATGATGTGATACAATTTAATGAAATAAATGAAAAATTCAAAATAAATGTCTGTGACATGTTATTAAAATTATCTTGAAGTTGTAATATTGTCATAATAATTATTGATTGCAGTTGCATGCAGTTTGTAGGTGTATATATTTCCATTGTGATACTGCAATGAAATAAAATAAAAGTTTCGGTGAACATATGATAAGTAGCGAATGATATTTACATACATCAGCTTGATGGTGGGTGGTGCGACAGAGGTAAAGTCGTCGAGAAGCTACGACAGCAGGCTGACGTTTTGCTTCCGCTGAAAAATGCACCCATCGTTTCTTACATCTCCCTAAGTCAGCGGACTTGCGGGTTTCGATATTTACTGGGCGATAAAAATTCACGCTTCTTAAAATCCATGTTGAATATATTCAAATTGGCTCTTTTTAGTGTTCCCCAGTGAGCCATTGAGGTTGACGCCAATTTCCCTGACATGAAACAATGAGACCTTCATTTATTTTAGCGGCACGGGGGAACCATCCGTTCGTGTCATATCGTATGACACTAAATGTAAACTACTTATTGAAATATGACATACTGGTCAATCACCAAATCGACTTTACTTTTAAGAAGTGTTTCTTTCAAACATGTTGAACACATCGCATCCTGTAAGGAAATTACAGAAACGTAAAAATAATTTAAGACTATTAAAAAAGTATATATAAACATATGAAATACACTGTACTTCCTCTATGAGTTGTAGTGTCATGCTGAATCTTTCACCGTGATTTATCAAAATTAAAAAAAACGTACCTTAATTCGTATACCGTATCACATCTACAAATATTTATAATTTTAAGATATTTTTGATTTACTTATTTATTAATAAAGTGAGGACAAATATATTTTTCATTAGTGACCTTTTTCTTCTACCGGCATCTTCAGTGAAGATTGGTATTTAGTGCAATTTAAATTCAAGCAAACCAGCAAATGATCAGTCAGTTGGTTTCAAATTATTTATCGAAGAAAATAATGTCTCACAAAAATATTCACCATCACTGATATATTCTATAAGGCAAATTTAATGAAAAGTTGTACTATTTTCATAACTTTAAATTTATTTACTTGTGCTCCCAAGGAGCAAATTGTCTGAAAGAATTACAGGTTTTAAGCTTTATGTTGTCGCAAAAATTGTTTTGCTTTTGTTTATTTTATGTAGTGAAGACATCCATAATAAACATAATAAACATACTTCAAAAGGAAGGTATATGGTAACTAAGCTTTTAAACAAATTACAAAATTATAAGTTTGGAGTTTGCAGTTTTCGTGTAAAAATTAGACACTGTTTTGTGGTTGCATTGATAATATGTCTACAAGATTGTTAAAACAAAAACTAAATTTGGTTTGTGAATATACCTAACGAATGGTTTTGCTTTTGTTTATTTTATTTAGTTAAGACATCTATAATAAACATAAAAACAAACTTCAAAAGTAAGATATACAGTAACTAAGATTTTAAACATAAAACCACAAAATCATAAGTTTTTGGAGTTTGCAGTTTTCGTGTAAAAATTAGACACTGTTTTGTGGTTGCATTGATAATATGTCTACAAGATTGTTAAAACAAAAACTAAATTTGACTTCTGAGTATACCTAACGAGTGGTTTTCATTCCAGGCAATCCGGTGTACCGTTCCAGGTTGCTGCTGTGAATGCTTCACCCCTGGAAAACGACATCTCCGATACTGTGAAACCTGCAAGCACGGATGGGTACCTCATGGTAAGTCTAGCCCCATACATTCGACACATGCTTTCAACTATAACTTATTCACAAACCTTTCTTTGCCGCTGCGTCGTATACAACTCCCATAATTTATATTCGAGGAGTGTTCGATTTTTGAAACTGTTTACGATCGCCACTGGTGCCATCTGTAGGGTAATGCACTGGTCAACCTTATAGTATTCATGGGACGGGATTCCCTCAGGACATAAGCCGAAATGTATGCGGCACTATGGATATCAATACTGACCCAAGAATAGTTCGTCTCTATAGTGAATCGATTTTATTTTGCTAATGATGCGGGGTATTCTCTACCCACCAGGCAGGGGAGGATTGCAAAAATATCGCAATTTCGTATTGGTCATATTTGTACAATATATGCTGCACAACATATATGTTAATTATTTTAATATAAAGAAATATCCAAATCCAGTTGTACTAAACTTTTATTTCTTAAGTAAACTACCTTTAAATTTGTAAATTTGAAAATTTTTTATTTATTGGCGTCGAAATATATATTCGCGCAAAATTTTTAAACAAAAAAGGTATTCCATTTGCAACTTACATCTTTTAATCGTGATAATTTTTATCCTCTTCAGATCAGAAAGTTCAGGCTAACTGATTTTAGTGATCAGATCTTATCCAACTAGTACTAAAGCATATTAAATTTGCGAATTTTCATTTTTTTGATACATTCATGATATTGAAATATTTATACATATTCGAAACATTTTGAGCCGACAAGCAATAAGATGTAAAAATGTACGGAACATATCCGTTGATAATTAGTGATATTGCACCAGGCAAATATTACAGTAACTATGTCGTATTCTATTTGCAACTTGTGTCAAATCTACCTGACATTTTTTAATCCAGATCCCTTTTCATCCTTTTTGACTGAACCCCTTTACCCTCTGTACAGAACATGTACTGATTTAAGTGATTCACTCGTCGAAGTAGATCAGAAAGATCTAACTGATTTTAGTAATCTGACCGACTATAGCAATAAGGTGTAAGGATGTGCCAAACATGTCCGTTCATAAATGGTGATATTGGATGAGTTACATAGCACCAATAAATATTGCAGTAATTGTGGCATATTCCATTTGCCACTTGTGTCAGATCTAACTGACATTCTTGAATCCAGATTCCCTTTCATCCTTTTTGACTGAAGCCCTTTACCTTCTGTACACAACATGTACTGATTTAAGTGATTCATTCACCGAGGTAGATCATAAAGACCTAACTGA
Source organism: Stenolophus ochropezus (assembly GCA_035578165.1). Lineage (NCBI taxonomy): Eukaryota > Metazoa > Arthropoda > Insecta > Coleoptera > Carabidae > Stenolophus > Stenolophus ochropezus. Next base: position 2,685,135 of record JAQOWZ010000014.1, read on the forward strand.
ATTTAATGATCTGACCGACGAGAAATATGGTGTCAGAATGTATCGAACATAGTAACTATGGTGTATTTCATTTGCCACTTGGAACAGATCTGACATTATTTAATCCAAATCCCTTTTCATCTTTTTTGACTAAACCCCTTTATCCTCTGTACACAACATGTACATCTTTAAGCAATTCACCCGAGGAAGATCAGAAAGATCTAACTTATTTTAGTAATCTGACCAACTTGCAATAAGGTGTAAGAAAGTACCAAATATCTCCGTTGATAAATGGTGATACGGGATGTGCAACACAGCTTCTAGGCAAATAATTACAGCGACTATACGCGTCGTTCCACGCAACACCCATCACATTCAATTTGATTTTATGATGAGACGCTCGGTCCCAGTGCGAGGCGTCACGCGTCGCCCGACGTCGAGAGGGGTGACACTAATAACCGGACGTCCCGCTGCCTTACAAATTGTCAGGGTAGTTCCAGAATATGTGTACGGTATGCTGTGTAACTGCATTTTTCCTTATTGTCTCCTTGCTTATCTATATCCAAGCGACATAATCTCATTGCTTATGGGGAAGCGACCGGGGACTAAGGCCGACAGATCAGGGATTCAGTAAGGTATTATAAATCAAACTACGCTGCCATAAAATATGATTAGTTCCTACCTGCTACAGAACTTTAATACTGCTGCAGTCGAATTGACTTGTGTTGTGACGCACACATATATCAACAAAAACCTTACGATGAATCACATGGAAATTTAAATCTTATTAATATAATTAACTATTCATAATAATGTAACATTAAACAATAATAGAAAACACAAATACATAGCGTTGAAAAAAGTACAGCCAAAATCTAGAAACCTCTGTAAATAATATTTCTTATGTAAAATTTCATTCGTAATTTAAAAAATTGCAGGGTGTTAAAAAATAAATAAAATTTAAGGGTATTACTACAAAAAATAAAAACATTATGAGCTTACTTATAACGTAGAAGCATGATATATTAAAACAGGTTATATCTTGTAAACGGTCGTTTGCAAACGTATGTTAATGAAGTCTTAAGACATATATTTGTTGTACAATATGCCTTTAAAGTTTGTGTCCATTTTTTAACACCTTATGTATTAAAAAGGAATTTATACTGATTGTTTTGTAATTCTTTTTCCCAATATTATTGTTACTATAATAAAATTATTGGTTATAAACATATAAACGATATAAATTGTCGTTCGGAATTTTTAATTGGGAAATATGAATCACTGTGAAACTGTTAAATATAATAAATGTGTTTGTTATATTTGCGTTAACAAATGCTGTATTGTTATATCGAAAACAGTTTAATAATATCAGATATTGTTAAATTGTTTTTGGTTTTTTTTTTGCAAACTTGGTACTGCGCCCAACGGTAAATGTCAAATAGATAACCTCAAATATTTTAAAATGTTATTTAGTACAATTTGGAATTATAAATATGAAAACAAAAAAAAAACAAAGCTAATTTAAAACTATATATTTTATATGTCTACGGAGGTAAAGATTTAAAAAAAATTCATAATATTATAAATGAATTATGACAGTTACAAGGGTTACCATATTTAACATAAATCCCTAGATAACACTTTAAAATTTTTCTAATGTAAATTTTTGAGATTTTTATAAAATAAGTAAAATAAAGTAAAAAAAATGTATATTATATTCGTTTTATACGACGTATTGTTTGATTCGTCTTACAAATTCATATAATAATATACTATTCTATATTTCCGTGACTCATTTTTATATACTCGTAGATGTAAGTATTTATCGAATTGTCATGATATAGATTTAGTAATATCACATTCAAATTGACTTGTACGTTTTATTGTAAAGATGAATCAATATACAAAATGATCCAGATAACAATAAAGTCATTACAAGTAAACTATAAATAATTAATAGTGTTTTATTCTTAGATAAACATATTATAATTCACGCGAACAAACGATTAAGTATTGATTAGCAATGTATAAGATATGAGAATTAAAGAAACGTATCGATTGGGAGTGATAGCGGAGAAATGTTTGACATTTGTGTTTGCTGGACACGATGGTGTTGGTTGGCATTTGGAACACGCGCGCGGCATCAGTCGCCGTGAGCCGCACTCATGCATACACAATGCAAGCGATAACTCAACACAAGGAACGGGAAAACTGATCCACTGCCCACTACCAACACCAGAGATCCCCATATCTCTACCTTTAATTGCTATTTACTTTCTTCCTGCTAATATATTGCTAACTTATTCTTTTTTTATGCGTCTTATACATATTCACGTGCTCATTATTTTTCAAACAAATTTTGACTTAGATTTTTCGCGACAAGTTGTTAAGTATAGTTGGTCAACTTGTCGTTGTAGATGTACTACTTCACCTACAATTTTGATGAAATTTGGTAAAAAGTTGGTACTAAGCATAACAATTATGGGAATATAATAAAACATAGCGGTCATACTTGGTTGACCTTAAAATCGCCTTTATTTGTTTTTAAAGCTATTTAATACAAAAGGTATGGTAATCTAACCTAACCCAACCTAATCTAACGTAATCTAAGCCAAACCTAACTTAACTTTATCTAACTTAACCCAACTTAAATTAATCTAAGCTAACTTAACCTAACCTAATTTAACGTAACCTAACTTAACCTTATGTAATCAGATTTGGTTAGGTTAGGTTAAGTTGGGTTCAGTTAAATTAGGTTAGGTTGACTTAGGTTACGTTAGGTTAGATTAGATTAGATTAAAATGGGTTAGGTTAGGTTAGGTGCGTGTTTGTATACACCCTTTCTGTATTAAACCTAACTTAACCTAACCTAACCCAACCTAATCTAATCTAACCTAACATAACCTAACCTACGCCAAACCTAACTTAGCCTAACTTAATCTAACCTAACCCAACCTAACCTAATAACTTCACCCTACAGTTATATGTAACCATGTAATTACGGTTAACTGACTGGTTTATTACTGTAGGAAATCAATTTTTAACTACAGATAAACACAGTTGTATCCGAGTGGTTTGGAACGCACTATAAGCTATAATCCCTTGCATATATTTTATTCCATCAAAAATGCAAGTAAAAAAAACTGAAACTTGCAAGTAAAAAAAACTGAAATTCGCTTCTCAATATCAATGTGGTCAAAAATCTCTTCAAAATTAATAGACATTTAAAAAGTATATCAAAAACAGTTTTATTAAACCTAGTTTATATTTTACCTCTTATATATTGTAATTTTGTTTTTTTTTTATAGGCAGTAATAATACTGTCAATGTTTATAACATATTTGCATTATTTATGGAAAAGTTGCGCGTGATGTGCATGGGAAACAAAGAAGAAAGATGTTGAGAACCCCTGGATATCATTCGACGTCGCACGTGTCTGGTCATGCAAAAACCAGCGAAACCGTGAAAGATTAATAGCATCATTTGAATTTTTGATCATTTCAGATGACCGCAAGGTGCAGGGTGGTTTTGATAAAATCATACGTGCTACTTTGGAAACTAAAATGGACCCTCCACAAATTGTATATACTGCCATCCATTTATTACCACCGTTGCGAATATTTATAAGCTATTGTGAGAAATAACGTGCGGTTCAAACTTTGCTCATGACTGAGTGTATGCATTATCTCCGGAATACTATTTTTCAATTCAATCTTCTAAAATATAATTGAAAAATATATGAAAATAAACATGTTTTAGTTTAAATAAATAATTATAATTATTAATTTTTCAAATTTTGGAGAACATTATCTACAACAGCTTTAAGTGAACGCAAGGTACAATTAAAAAATGGTCTTTTTATTATAAAAATGTCAATCTCAAATTTGAGTCGTTCAAAATCACGGATTTTTTTTTTATTGAATAATCATTAAATGATGTAATAAAAACATAAATATATTCATACCTCCTCGGGATTCGAACCATCAACATCTGGGTTGGAAACCGATAGCTAATTGTATATTATATTATACAGGTGATGGAGCAAGTAATTGTATAAATACAGGTTCATATTGTAATCTAATTTATTTAATATACTTCTTATGAACTTGCTCTTCCACTGTTGTATAATAAGATTGTTTGTTTTTTAGTCAGTTTTTTAAATCGAAATTAATCAAACCTTGATATTCATTCACAGTTCTAATTACTGTTCGTTTTTCAGTAATCAATTATTTTACGAATAAATTGTTCTCGACTAATTTCCATGTCATTGCGGTCAATTTTCATCGCAATTAATGTACTTGCATTTTGCCATTCTAACGATTTTACTGGCAATTAATTCCCACGAACTTAGTAGGTGTTTTAATCATGTGTCACAAATCACAGCATTGCATTTTAATGGTGTAGGTTGTCAAACAATAACCTTTGCAAGGTCAGAAAATATTGAGCTGTTATGCGGTAACCCATCCAATTAATTGTAAGGCCACGTTACTTACCATTGATCAGACAAATCTTGCCTTACTTAACCGAACCGTCAATATTCTCATTATAAATTCCACTTGACTTCGTGTATTCAAAATTTATGAGAAACACGAATGCTAGTATAAATATGATCATGCTGCAGTTTCAGAATGAAAAGGAATATCTAATTAATAAAGTCGGAAATTCCCACTTCTGGTACATGGGCTGTCTTTAAGATTTTCAACTTAAAATATAAAATCTCTCCTTAAAATGATCTAATGATCTGACTTATTTAACTTATTGTATCACTATTTATATATAATATAAAATTATGACAATTGAAAGAGCAAAACAAGAGATAAGAAGTTATGGAAGAATATCAGAAAGAACAATATGTTTGTTCTCTATTTAGTTAAACTAATATTTAATTCTTATCTTTATCAAAAGTTTTGTTCTTTTGCACATGCGTAATTTCTAATTAAAAATAAAAAGTTTGAAGGTTGAAGTTGGAAGATTTCAAGTGAAAGTGGAAAATGTACAAATTTTGTAAACTGTTGTACCGTAACGGTAACATACAGGAAAATTAATTACTAATTAAAATTAGAAAGAAAATGAATTGGTCACTGATTGTATTAAACATCTGATGATATTCGGAACGATACAATGAAAATGAAAACGAAAAAATCTAAACTCATTTTCGCTCGGAAATTTTTGTCTCCGAAATTGTTCTTTTTCTAAACTTAGTTTAATATCGATGCGCTAATTTTAAATTATAGATTATCTCTTCCCGTTCTTGAAAAAAATTAATAAATTGGCACACTTTGTAATCAAAAATAATGTGTGATAATGTAACAAAAATGATATTGTATTTGTAACATTATAACTTATTCATATTCAAATCCGATTAATATGCGAGTATTTCCTCATACAGGGTGTTAAAAAAGGGGCACCGGGAACAGTATTAAAGGGCATAGTACACCAAAAAGCCATAATAAATCGACAAAATCAAAACTGGTTTTGTTTCAATAATACCAGTTTTTTCTTGGATAATTATTAAATTAATTGGAATGAATTGTTAAAATTAAATTCAAATTATATTAAAATTTATTACGATGTCTAACCATGTCTTATGTTTACTAAGACTTATTAAATTGGTGTACATATTGTTGTACCTACGTAAAATTTTTGTTTAATGTGATAATTTAATCGCAGTGAACAAATACCATTCATATTCATATCTTAATTTGCAAACAATTCTCTAATTACTGAATCTACGGATGCTTCTTTGTTTCTGATATTGTAGTATATGTTGTGCAAATATTATTGTTCTTTAAATATATGTATTGACCATTTATTTTTTTGGTGAAATCAGTACAAAATCTATGATCTAAATTGTATCACATGTTTTTTAACTTTTAAAGATATCTAAGTGTTACAGCACTTTTAAATTGTTTTGAAAGCATTATTAATATTTTATTTCTTAAACAAAAACGATATCTGTAATAAAACCAAATTATTCATCTGAATAAAACTACAAAGAGAACAAAGAATTTTTACTTTTTGTTACACATTTTAATACTTATTTATCTTTCTTTGAAGATATTATTAGATACAGAACTTATTTTGTTTGTTAATAGTTTTGTAGGAAATACATACCTTTTCATTATAATTTATATTTTTTAAATTAAATCAGGTCAATCCTGGTTCACAATTCTTTTTAAAAGTAAACAGTGTTATGAAGTCATTAATCAAACGTTAATTCAATTGTTTTATTACTGGAATCGGTAAATAACTATTATCAAATTATTATAAAAATCAAAATTAGTATAATTAGTACGGTATGTAAAAAACAAGTACAAAATATGTTTCAAATTGTGTATCACTATAAAGGTTTAAAATCACTGTAAATATAGTTTAAGTTTTAAATTTGTTTAAAGCATTTAACTCACATAAAAATAGTATTATTTATCACTTTATGTATTTAAGAAGTTAGTTATTATAAATCAATATGTTAATGCCTCTAAAATTTTAGTTAATTTCTTTGGACATGTAAAAAGAAAAAATCGAAATTAGTACATTTAGTACGGTATGTAAAAAATCAGTACAAAATATATTTCAAATTGTTTATCGGTACAAGAGTTTGAAAATCACGGTAAATATAGTTTAAGTTTTAAATTTGTTTAAAGCACTTAACTCACATAAAAATAGTATTATTTATCACTTTATGTATTTAAGCAGTTAGTTATTATAAATTAAAATGTTACTGCCTCTATAATTTTAGTTAATTTCTTTGGACATGAAAAAAGAAATATATTGTCTCGTGTAACGCATGGTGAATACTCGGCTAGTAGTAATGTCGAAGTATACTCTTTCTTGGACGCACGCAAAGCCTAATGAAATGTAATAAGGGGGTATGTTAATTGTTTCGGTTATATGCACGCCGCCTTATCCGACTATTTCTACAAGCGCATCTTACCGTGTATCGTGTATGAAAAGGTTTAATTTAAATTTGATTTTCTTTTAATTATGGTGCAATGTCACCTTGTTAAATTTAAAAACGTCAGTCACGGAACTCAAATATGTCCACCTGTCTCTTTAGAACTGACAGACGGTATCATTCTGTGATGCTGGTTATCGGACATTCACTTTTCTTCTCTATAATGCTATTCAATACTCACAAAATAATATATATATATATATATATATATATATATATATATATATATATATATATATTTCCTTACCTGTTTTTGCTGTACAAATAAAAAAAATATTTAAATATCGGAATATTGTCCAATAGAGTTCGAGTAAAATTCGTAACCCGTTTGCACTCTCCACAACAGCTAGAGTTCCTTTTAGTTTTAACGGGTCATAAATTGGTATGATATTTTTTAAATTCTCAAACATAGTCTTCTTTGTCTTACATACTTTGGCAAAAATGTTAACCTGAGTAACTTTTTATAATTTTACTTTTTTGGTACATAATTTTTGCTAATTGTATTATTTTTATGTTATATAAGATATGCAAATTACAACAATATAAAGATGAAGTTTCCTTTGTATATATTTTCTTTATCCACTGTAAGTAAAAACTTATTTGCAATATACGTAAATATGTTTGTAATGCACATATATCAGAATTGATTTCTTCTCATTTATTGTTTAGAATGGGGTCGTTTAATTTAGTGTTAAAATTAAAACTATCATAATACATAATACAAAAGCAAAATCCTTTTCAAGTCAAAATATGTAACCGTTGTTATAGAACATTTACTTATATTAGCATGTTATACAATCTAAAAATTCATATTAAGAGCAGACTTCGATTTTCGTCAGAAATTCAATTTTTCCTTTATCTCATGATAAAATATTCTTTAATGACTAAAAATTCAATAACAAACTCGACCAAAAATTCTATAATCGGACACATGTTACCATGTCGTTAAAAAACTATCTAATAATGATTCTACGTCATCAGAAGAATTTTATAACGAATTCTATTATATATTTCCATTGGATTTAAAAATTGTCAGATGTATTTTAATATTAAATTAAATATTCTACATTTAAATTTATTGTTATTTTAACAGCACCCTTCTGTACCATCAGAATGGTTGGTCACCCTTCTAAATGGAAATCAGAATTCACTTCCGCTGTTAGGCGATGCGATGACTCAAACCGATTTGGAAGCGTTGATGAAATGTGACATTTTTTATTGCCTTTGATACCCTTCTATGCACGACATTATTAGGAGAAACAACGCCACAAATAAATGTGAATATATCACTATGTACCCATTCCTAACTTTTGCAGAAATCCATAATAATATATACTGAAGAGGATGTTTTCCAAAAGGGCACCAAAATTTCAAAATTGTTTTATGGTTTTACAACTTAGATGTTGCAGATTTGATCCCAGAAAGGTTTATATTATAATATTAGTATTAAGAGTTGACTTAGTATTAATGAAATCATGTCATATTGTTTGCCTGAGGTATCAAATGATCTATCCAACATCCTGTCAAGTATTACGTATTATTCATAATATAATTCTTATAGTAATGAGTGATTACAATGTCTGTTATCTTCAAAACAAATCAAATACTTTAAAATAATTGACTTGCATTGTAATTAAAAATCCATTAGAAGAGCAGTAGATTTATGTGTATAAGGAATTCATCATGCGAAGCGATTGTTCATAGTGTCTTCGCAAACAATCTGATTTCACCGTTGGAAGTCACAGATGACATTCTTAAATTCATATTCATTTTCTAAGCTGTAAGTCCCAAATGCTACTAATTATACAACAATCTCTACAGCTAATTGTTGCCGCACGTATCTGTGTTGACTGTTGACTGTGCTATAATTACTACTAATTTGTTTTCTTGTTATAGCGTGGCTTATATAATTAGAATCATTTAATACTCATAGCTTTGAACATTTCACAATAATTTCTATTATACATGACATCCTATATGTTGACCTTCATCCTTAATCACAGGTTATAATTATAGCTGAAGTATGGAAATGTTGGTGTGAAAAAATGAGACAAATTCAACTGATTGTTAGTGATAAATGAACATAAAATATAATGATGGAAACCAGAAAAAGACAGCGGCGACTCAAAGGAGTGTGAGATCTGAAGTTCAAATCCAGATTTGTCAAATAGTAGAGACACAAAATCTTCCTTCAAAGAAGTATGTAAAGGCCTAATTAGAGTTTACCAAGCAACTTCTTACTGAACAATTAGCAGTTGGAAATGAGTGATATTTAGTGATACTAAAAATACTTTACTTATACTAAAACTTCTTCAGATATAAGTAGGACTAGAAGGTGTATCCAGACAGAGGAGGACATTTTGAACAATTACTTTAGTAATTAACTTTTAAACATAATTAAATAAATAAAATAAAGTGTAATTATGGCCTGCTGTATTAAATTTATTACCGTCCATAAATCCTGTAATGTTGAGTTTCGGGCATGGTTGTATAAGGTATTTTCCTAAGGAATATATCCTTAATGTTAGATTGAGTCGCTGGATATCTTTATATGTACATGATTCTAGCGTGAATATGTTTTAACATGAGACATGGGATTTATCATATCCGTAGTTACGACTTGATATTTGATAGACAGCAATGTATATTTGCTTCTCTTTTAAATTAAAAAAAAATGATTGGCCTACACCTAATGCAATAACAATTTTAAGAACGATTTATAAATGGTAGAATAGTAGAATGGTCTGCTAGATCACTCAATCTTACACATCTAGATTATTTTTAGACCGTAACAACAATTGGAAAATCTTGAATCTATATGTTAAAAAAGACATGTATATACCGGTATAGAAAAAAGTGGCAATGGTGTTACCTTTGTATAAAAAAGAGGTAATTAAGAATGTTAGTGAAAATCGGAGGATATTAATATGAAGCACTATCTGTGAATAATTGAGGCTGTGATGCAAGGGGCAGACGGCAGAGAATGGATGAGCGCAATGGCATTGGTGCGTTGGGGTGCTTCGCTTTCATCAGTTTGCTCAAGTTGAGGATATTACTTAACGTTCTAAATATTTGCCAATCAGAGCGCAGGCACAAGACGCGTAATAATGCCGAACGCAAACTAACAACAAAGAGCGAGAACACCGTCTGACTGTAGCTACGCCGTTCTACGCCGTCTAATGTCTGCTCCAGGCGGCCACGACGACGTTAAGTAAACGCCAGCGACTTGGCAAATACAGTAATGAGACGACGGAGAGTTCGGTCGCAGCACAACATCCTGATTACATTACGCTACTCCCAGCCAACTTCGTTACACATCGCACAATCATTGTCTTCCATTTTACATCAGACCATTGCTATTTTTTCAATATTTTTCACTTACAAACTCTTCTTTCATTTTTCATATTCACTTTTCCATACATGTATACAAATACATGTATACAAATACAGGTGTCTCACTACTCGATAGCCACAACTTAAGGACGTATACCTTAGGAAAATATTGTCTTCCATTTTACATCCGACTCACACTATTTTTTAACATTTTTCATATTCACTTTTTCATACATGTGTTCATATACAGGAAAATATTGTCGTCCATTTTACATCAAACTTCATATCGACATTTCCATATATCTATATACAGGTGTCCCACTATTCGATAGCCTTAAGGATGTATTCCTTAGCAAAAGACCTTATACCGTGAGTACTTTTTAACGTGAAATATGGGGATTTATCATATCCATGGTTTCGACTAGATATTTGATTGACAGCAATGTCACCTGGTTATTTCACAATTGTTGTTATATTAGTATCAATCGTTTCGTCCTTTCGAATATCATCAGACTACTGTAGTTCGTTAGACACGAGCAAAATATTACATTATCCTTTGTAACTACAGATGCTTTATATCTGGTTAACCCCTCCATAAATACATACAGTATCCCATCATTCCATAGAGGAACATAAGGCAAATGAAATCGAAATGATAATTCCTTATATTTCTTTAATATCCTACAACTTCTGCAAGATACCTAATCGAATCATCTAACACAACATTTCTAGTTGGAACAGAGTCTTAAGTATATACATATAGAAATTTGGTACAGTTGATTGTTTTGGTTTACTTTTGACACCTTCATGTCCCATCATGCCAGAGAGGAATATAAGGCAAATAAATTCGAATTGATAATTATTTCTCTTTCTTTGCTATCCTTCATCATCTGTAAGGGATCACAACATTGCTAGATGGAATAGTTTTCAAGTTCACATATATAGAAATTTGGTAGTGTTGAGTGTTTCGGTGATGAAAGTTAGATGACGATGAGAATGTTTACTTACATGTATTTGTTTTATTTTTATTCTATAACCTCTGCAAGGGATCACAATATTCGTAGATGGAATAGTTCTCGAGTTCATATATATTAAAATTTGGTAGTGTTCAGTGTTTTGGTAATAAAAGTTTATTGTTGGTTTTTCCAAGTTGACACCTTGATATCTCATCATTCCGTAGAGGAACATAAGGCAAACGAATATAAAATGATAATTCCTTTTGTTCTTTTTTATCCTTCATCATCTGCAAGGGATCACAATATTGTTAGATGGAATAGTTGTCAAATTCATATATATAGAATTTTGGTAGTGTCAGAGTTTCGGTGATGAAAGTTAGATGACGATGAGAATATTTACTTACATTTATTTGTTGGTTTTCCCTCGTTTCGTCTCGTTTTATTCTTCCGTACTCATGAGTCTGCGTTCCCTTTACATTTCTCTGGGCGTGTACATTTTCCTACTGCTGCATAAAAGTTGTTAATTATGATAAATATTCACAGGTTTTTTTCCTGCGAGACTCGTAGTAGCGGATGTTAGGTACTGGCGTATTGTTATTTCGGGAGGGGACTCAGTTTATGTTAGTGTTTAACCCTTGCCTTTTGCCCGCGGGTAGCTTCCTGTAGTCTAGCGTCCCGGGGGACCGCGGTCCGCGGAGCTTAAATCCTGGATATCGACTCCTACCACCTCCCTTCCACGGCTTCTACATCCTGTATCAACTACTTCTGCCTTTCTCTCCCACGCGTCCCAGCTCCGAGCTCCAAGCTTCTGCCACCAATCTATACATATTTGTAAACAATGGACTTGTGTATCCCATTCACTTACCTACGTCTCTACTTGTATTCATTACAATTATCTCATCCACCACATCAATTACTCTGCAACGATTTTTTTCTTTTATTTGTTTCTTATTTGTTTTTAATCTTTTCTATATTTTATACAAAACAGAGAGGGTGGAAAAACAGTGAATTTTAATATTATTTTTGCATGATCAGGTATTAGAAAAGGTTTCTTGATTAGGATTCCAAAAGGTAGGTTAAGAAAAACCCGGGTTTTTTTTAAACTCAGGTTTTATTGGGTTTTATTAGAAATTATTTTAACACGAAATACAAATAATAATAAGGTTACATTTTTTTCTAACAAAACGGTAAGAACTTCATAAGGTTCATGGTTAGTACCAATACACAAATATGATTTAATAAATTTATTTATTGCTATTAAATTTAAAATACTACAACTATTAATAAATAATGGTACCTTACAAATATTTTACCAGTTATTTCTTACACAAAAACACAAATGAATGTTTGAAAAATACCACGGAAATGGTCTTTTGTTTTCCATGTATGAATATTAATACTCATTTTGGATACTTTTTTTACTTATACTTGTTTTACTGATATTGAACGGATAGGAATCCGATCTTAGACAATAATTTGAATCTTCGCTTTGATCTTGCAAACTAATGTCTTCGGTCACTAAAAGTCCTTACCGTTCTTAATACTTAATATACTATAAATGACCATCCTCGCTTCACTAGAGACACTAAAACTATAGATAAGTCAAGTTTGAGGAATTGACGGTAGCTGATTTGAGTTACCGAAACCGAAACGTTGTATATTAGTGTATATCTATAATAAAAGATAATGAAAGTCCAAGAATTAGTTTCGTTTAAGAACGAATCATTATTTTGCAAATTCAAAGATAATATTTAATATTCATAACAGGTGACTACTAATGATTACGATATTTTCAAATTGTCATTATTATGCTATTTGTATAAATATAACATTTATTTCAGTGACTTATTTTCTTCTTACCGTTAGTATCGATTATTCACAATAACAAAAACCATAAAAATTCATCAAGAGATATCATGTTTCCAATAACGAAGCTTGCTAATTACCTAGGGACGAAAACAAGGATTGTTTGATTTCCAATTCCCAAATCGGGACAGTCACAATTTTGAACGAACAAAAAGAAAAATAAATGTTGAAGAATTAAGGAAGATGAAAAAGATTTCAATAAAAATAATAATATAGTTCAAATATCTTTCTGGACTGTGTTCGAGGAAACAGATTTCAATTAAATGATAACAATAATAACTAAAATAATTCAGTTCAAGTATCTTTCTGAACTTTGGAGGAAGAAGTATATTTTTGTGCTAAATGTGAAATTGGTACATACTTATTTATGGAAATGAATTTTCTGGTGTATTTGGGCAGTCGTCATGAATCTTATTGAAAAATAGGGAATATAAAGAGAGCAGGCACAAAGAATAGCAATCATTAATCTTGTATGATGTGCGTCCATGAAATACGAAATTAATATTTTCCATGCAGTATCAGACAGCGTTACTCTGATTGTGTATTGCTTTTGCTATTCTGGGCCTGGCCAACTGAGCCGTTCCTTTTTGTGATAGTAATTTTTAAAAGACTTATATTCAAACAATAGGTGATCAACACTGGCTATGATCAATCAGTGCTTTGTCTCACCAAGAACAGTCGGCAGGAAAAATAACAAATAACATCTTTGAAGCATATGCCCGCCTACTTTTATAAGAGTATATAGCTTCAAAGTGACCGTCTTCCTTTGATTGGTCGTTGCCAAGTTACTGCCGTCAGGTTGTCAGTTGATAGAGTTATGGTTAAAACTGATTATGTTCCCTAACTTATTATCATCTGTGCAATGATTTCATGCTTTCAGAAGCGACAGAGCTCTATAATGATCGTATTGCGTATTTACATGCGATTACAGAAACGTATTTACCTAAATCCCGGAATCCCTATTCTGGAATACTTAATAACGATTAACCCTCTGTTATCACAAATGCACTTAAGCTCTACATTTTCATATATATCCTCTGTTTGGTTTTAACAATTTTATATTATTTTTGTTAATATCCAAAATAAATTTACCATCATTACTTTAACCATTAATGGCTTTGTTACTCTACATAATAGTAGTTGATATTGGAGTACACATTTATCAGAAATAACCTCAATACTATTCTGAAAATATATAAATCAGTAATTGGAAATGTTTTCAACCGGTAATTAAACAATGCATATCTACGTTTTTATTATAAAAACAAAAATATTCAGAAGAAGAAAAGTATATATTCACATCCATAGACCTATTTAATATATGTATAATATACAAAATAAAAACAATTCTTCCAACGATTAAGGAATAAAAGAATAAAAAATACAAGATGTTAAATTAATGGCATATAGTACACCAAAAGTCAAAGTTAAAAAGCATTAATAAAAACGTGTTGTAAGTGACTAAGATATCACCTGTTTTTGTTTCAATAAAAAGTAATAACTTATTTTACGCTATAAATAAGTTTTAAATTTTTTTTTTTCAATAAGAATTGGAAGAACATTCATACATTTGAAACTATCATTTATAATTATTGTGATTGTTTGTAAATGATAATATTTTTTAACACTGATTTCAGACTAATATAAAGTACATCTTGTTTTTGTATTTTGAAATCACCTCGGAACTAATTTTAGATACATTGCACTTAACTTTAAAATTTATACCGTGAGTATTTTTATCGTGAAACATATCATATCCATGATTACGACTTCATATTTGATTGACAGTAATGTCAATGTTTTATATTTGCTAGCCTCATTTTGAGTTATAAATTTTTCTGATAGGCCTACACCAGGTGCAAAAATTTTAAAAATCGTTAATAACTTTAGAGGAAACGGTAGACCACTCGTTCTTACATATCTGGATTCTTTTTATTGGAGACTTTTAAAAACAGAAAATTTAGATGAATTGAAAGTTTAAATTCGAAACATTTTAGTTGTTCAGTTATTATATTTACCTATTGTGAACCAGATATTTCTACTTACCATTTCTTCTAAAGTTTATGATTCTCAAAATTGATGTTCCACTTGGCAAATGTCAAATTGGTTCCCTATGTTTCATATCAAGTCGTAACCATAGATATGATAAATCCCATGTTTCGCGTTAAAAATTGTTGTAAAAAAAGAAGTTTTATAAACAGATTTGTGGACCTGTATTTATTACGACGTTTTTATTTTAGGTGTTATCTTTTCTTAATATCTCATGCAATTAGATGATTGTAAAATGACAGTACATATTAGATTCATCTGTTTTTTTTAGTACTGATTTATGCAATGTTTATTTACCATTTTAGGCGAATATAAATGACATATATTTTTGTATTTAAGTATATATTTTGAATAGTAATGAAACAAATGTGGTTGGAAATAGATTGATTTTGAGCTTTGTTAATATTTGATGCGAGAGTGGAAAAGTAATTTTGAAAAGAAAGCAATTGGGCTGGCTGAGAACAGTCCTCTGGCCGCTTGCCGCTTGCCACTTGAACCCAAGCAGTGACGACGGTTAGGTAATTTAGTCGGATCTCCACAGCCGCCCATGGCTTTGAGCTCACGTCCTCCGACCACCGGCCCACATAAAACATCCATCAGACCTGTAGTGTAATGTTTAGTCGTGGCGCCTATACATATATCTCGCTGCTTCTAAATATTACCGCTCTACCATGTCATTTGCATCTAACATCACCCTTTTTTTACTCTCACGACAGTAATCATAATGTCCACTCTAAATTATTTTTTGTTCGCAACTAATAGTTCACACCTTTACCGCACATGTGTAGAAAATGCACAGCTTTTAACGAAAAAGTAATAATTTTATACAAAATATGAACTCACATCAATTAATTGACTTATTTTTAACGTTCTTGTACTACCATGTCATTTGCATCTAACATCACCCGGATTTTTTACTTCTCACGACAATAATCATAAAATCCACTCTTAAATAATTTTATGTTCGCAACATGTTTTTGTTGGCATACCTGACTTGGTACTACTGTAAAAAATAATTCACACCTTTGTCGCACAAGTGGAGAAAATTCACAACTTTTACCTAAAATGTAATAATAAGTTATATTATTTTAATACAAAATATATCAAGCTCTACCATGTCATTTGCATCTAACATCACCCTTTTTTTACTCTCACGACAGTAATCATAATGTCCACTCTAAATTATTTTTTGTTCGCAACATGTTTTTGTTGGCATACCTGACTTGTTACTACTGTGAAAAATAGTTCACACCTTTACCGCACAGGTGTAGGAAATGTATAACTTTTACCTGAAAAGTAATAATAAGTGCATTCTTTTTACACAAAATATCAACACACATGAGTTAATTGACTTATTTTGAACGTTCTTGTTTAGTTGAATTTTTAATGTAACTTGAATGGTTTACTATAATTGTCATTTATTTTACTTCTCAAAAACTTCGTTCCAGTTTATTTCGCTTTAAATATAAATGAAGTGAAATGAATGACAAAAAGAGGACTCCGAGTAAAGAAAAAGGGGCGTGGCCTAATTTTATTCGCAATACCTATTATTAATAAAAGTAATTTTTACCGTAATTATTATATTTTGAAAAAAGGAAAGTTATTATTAATTTAAATATAACAGCATTTATACATTTGCTTAAAAAATAAAAATAAGTAGATAGATAAAGATACAAAACATACAAATGTAGAAAAAATAACAATATTTATAAATTGTACTTAGTTATATTATGCATTATCTTGTTACATGAAAAAAAAATCAGAAAATTTATCACATTAAACAAAAGTCTAAGATTTATTTAATTCTGAATACATAGATAACTTGAAAAATATAATACTTTGGTAATTTTTATTTTAATTATTTTTTTCTACGACCACTATCGCAAGTGGCAAATAATTTCTCATAGTATTTGCATATACAGTGTGGGAAATATCATTTCTTACCCTAATTGTGAGGTTACCTACGCCATATTGTTTTTTTATTTTAAATAGTTTTCATGCATGTATTTTTGTTCCGTAAGGTTTAGCAGGGTGGTTGTAGAAAAAGTATAGTGTGCCACTCGTGCAGAATCACCTATTCCCCACCTTGTTTGATTCCAGCACTCGACTTTGTCTCGTGCCGAAACATTTACACCTCGTGAGAAATAGGCGACTTTCTGCACATGTTACACAATATACTATTTCACACATTACAAACCTGTCGTTCGGGTAATGATGTCATGAACATTTTTTATTAATTTCTTGCTCTTGTATTATTAGGTATTTTTATTTGAAGATTACGCCAGCAAAATTGTCGGGCGATATTTGCTGTACTATAGCATAGATTGTGTTGGGTGTAGTTGTGAAAGTGTGTTATCAATACTAGTTCATACTTGTACATAATAAAGCATATCTTTGTCAACCGAAATATAATTGCGTCCGTTTATTCGCACATGTGTAGCCAGATAGCGGTAGCGATGTCTGGACAGTGACATCTTTGCTCTGTCCACACAACAGAGCGTTCTCTATGCCTTGGATTTTTTACTGCGGGTGTAGAGAGTGTGCCTTGCAGACAGGAATGTAAAACGGTAATGCTTGCAGCTTGGTAAAATGTTTAACACTGAGGAATTTTTTATAGTAATAGGAAGAAGGACAATAAGCAAGAAGTACAACCAAGCAGTCAAACAACGGTCAGTATTAAACACACATAATGATAGGACTGAGCTCACAGGTAAAGTGGTCCAGTGCAGTCGTTACGGAGATTCTTGGCTGATGGATCGTTCACTTGCAGCAAGGACGTGTTCGACACTTGTGACAAACGAGTTACATAACCTTGTATTAATTATCTAGCGTGATGTAAAAAATAGTTGAATTCTTGTCTCATCACTGCTCGTTTCAATTTAAATTTTATTTCACACATTCTTAATTGTAAATATCTACGTTTAATTTAACAAAATACATTTGTTGTTTACTTCTCTACAAAATTCTTAATTAACTTTAAACCTGGATATAACTTTACATAACATAACAATAGCACAAGAGACTTTGAAGGTTTTACACTGCTCATTATATTTCATATCCGAAAGACCATTTTCAGCAAGAATTATAAAAAAATACAAACACGTTCTAACAGTGAACGAACATTTCCGTAAAATAACAAACCATAAGAAATTGAATTGGGTAATTCCTTATGTCATGTCATAGAACAATGTGCCATATGGACAAGTTTTATTTACTAGAGATAATTCTACCACAAGTTATTGTTATAACTTTGTAAGACCGTTTCGTCCGACGAAACAATCACAACAAAAAAATGTAAAGTACCAAATCACCAAAATGAAACTTCTGGAACTATTAAAAGTAAATAAATGTGATGAATTGTGTCGATTGATAATAGTATTATTGATAAGCAATTAAAATGCAAGTAAAACCTAAATATTAATACTGGTAGTAGTTGAAAGGACAAAACAATAACAAGAAATAAATGTGAAGAAGCAAATCACCACAATGAAACTTTTGGAACTATTGAAAGTAGATAAATGTGAGGAATTGTGTGGGTTTATAGTAGCATTATTAATAAGCAATTAAAATGCAAGTAAAACCTGAAATT
This sequence comes from Stenolophus ochropezus, assembly GCA_035578165.1. Lineage (NCBI taxonomy): Eukaryota > Metazoa > Arthropoda > Insecta > Coleoptera > Carabidae > Stenolophus > Stenolophus ochropezus. The sequence goes on from JAQOWZ010000014.1 coordinate 2,703,862, forward strand.
TAATAGTTAGTGGTATTCGAAAGGAAAAAACGATAACAAGAAATAAATGTGAAGAAGCAAATCACCAAAATTAATTAATGTGACCAATTGTGTTGGTTATAGTAGCATTATTGATAAGCAATAAAATGCAAGTAAAACCTGAATATCAATAGTGTTGTTACTTGAAAGAACAAAACGATAAAAAGCAATAAATGTGAAGAAGCAAATCACCAAAATTAATTAATGAGACGAATTGTGTGGGTTATTTTAGGCATTATTGATAAGCAATTAAAATGCAAGTAAAACCTAAACATTAACATCGCTGGTATTCGAAAGGACAGAACGATAACAAGAAATAAATGTGAAGAAGCAAATCACCAAAATAAAACTTCTAGAACTATTAAAAGTAGATAATTGTAATGAATTGTCTGGGTTCATAATAAAATTATTGATAATCAATTAAAATGCAAATAAAACAAAAAATAAATGTGAAGAACCAAGTGACCAAAATAAAACTTTTGGAACAATTGAAAGTAGATAAATGTGACGGATTATGTAGGTTATAGTAGCATTATTGATAACAATGTAAATATAATGATTGTAGGTTTATATAATATGTGTGATGACGTAAAAACAACGTGTTTGGCAAGAGATATGAGCAACAAAATAACAACAGCGTTGAAGCTCTTAGAGCAGGACGTATCCCCGCACTCCAGGGGTCGGAACGAAACGACCCATACCTCGCTACTTTTATTACCATTATTTTAAAATAAAAAATGTCTTCCAATTAAAAAAGGCATGCCGCAGTCTCTATATATCAATAGGCTGACTCACTATCACTATAGGGGTCTCCTGACCGCTCGAGATTTGCGTACGCCACTGGAACACAATCTGTTATTAAAGACATTTAAACCAATACAATACTTAATACAACCTTTCAAAAATATTACATTTGTCGCTTCAAATCAATTCATTAATAATTCATATTTAAAAAAAAAGTCATTTTAAATAAAAATATAATGTCACATCAAAGTATGTTTTGACATTGTTCCGACATATCCATCATTTTTGAAAAGAAGTTTTGATTCATTTTGGAATACTGTAATACACATTTATAACAAAAGTGAACACATGTCAAATATAATAATATATCTAATTAATTTTACTTTCTGATTAATATTGTTGGTCCAATAACAAACAAAAATAAATACGTCAACCATAGTATATTAATATTGTGTCACTAGTGTAGAAAACGGTTCGGTGTTTAATTTCGTCGGTGATTTGTCGCTATAAGCGTTATCATTATAAACAGATTTTAACGTGGTTTTATATTATTACATAAAAAAATACTTATTCTTTATAATAAGTTTTTTTATATATAATAAATGCTGTTTTATGAAACACATTTTTGATATTCACTATACCTTAAAAAATAATTTAAATGTATTTTTTTTTAAATGAATTTTTGTGCACCCGTGCTAAGAAGGATTGTAAAAAAACTGCTTGTCTATCCATTAGATCAGAGACCCTATTAGAAAAAGTTGGATAGTAATTATTTATATTTATAAAAAATGTAAAACGATAAGTGAAGACAGTATATATTAATAGATTTAGAAAAACATTAGAGCATCGTAGATCAGATGGCCTTTGAACAAGTAATTAAAGAATGATAGATACTTTCACCCCCATATGTTGTATAATAGGTAACTAATAGCTTGTGTCTTGTCGGCATTGTGAGGATCTACGGGGCGTCGTCTGCCATGATTTCCCAGGTTCGCCGCCTCTGTTTGACGTCCGTGTGTCCACTATTGTGTCCTAGCCCCGTTCAATTTATATTTTAATAAGTTTCACCCAAAACAAATGACCTGGTCGCATTGGCGCCCATACAATATTTTTCTTGGGGGGGGGGGGGGGGGCAAAATCCAAAAAAACTGACTTATTATAAATTATACTTAATCGAAATTTTGACAGTAATTTTGGGCGCCCATAGCATATCCAAAAAAACTGACTTATTATAAAATAGATATATACTCTAATGCCCAGTTGTGCAAACAAGGATTAAATTTTTAGCAACACAAAAAAAATTATACTTAATCGAAATTTTGACAGCAATTTTGAATAGTTCATTTGACATTCTATTCCGATGTGGTATTGTCTATTTAAGAGAAACTTAAATATTATAGAGATAAACAGAAAACATATATTTATTAGTAAAAAAAAGTAGAATTGTTCAAAAGTAAAGCATAAAGAAAAAATTCTTCCCTTTTTTTTGGATTGGTTTGTAAAGGTAATTGTTAAATTCTATCTTTCGAAAATTCCTCGAAAAAATCTTTAAGAACCTCGATAAAATTAAGTTTATTGTAGGTAATTGTCTTGCTTCTACTTTCTCATGACAGGGGAAATAACTAAGCACAAATAATAACAGGATAATTTGTTCCACACATAAAAAATTTAAGCCCTAAAATACAGCAAACATTAATAAATATCTTACAGAACATAACGATGGTGAAATAATTACGTACTCTGTCGTCTTTTTAAAATTTGCAAAATGCCAAGAGAGGGCAACTGCCCCTTCTTCCCCCCCTTATGGGCGCTCATGCCTGGTCGCTGGTTAGGTAGATACTAGATGGTGTAAAAAATCTAAGCCCTAAAATACATCAAACATTAATAAATTTCTTACAGAACATAACGATGGTGAAATTTTTACGTACTCTGTCGACTTATTAAAATTTGCAAAATGCCAAGAGAGGGCAAATGCCCCCTCTTGCCCCCCCTTATGGGCGCCCATGCCTGGTCGCTGGTTAGATGCTAGATGGTGTTCCTTCTTCCTACAGTCCTCTGTCGCATAATACTCATACTCATACTCTATCCTACAGCTCACTTAAACTCCACTCTCGCATAACAATTAACTTTAACTGACACTCTACACTCAACATATAATGGTTTGAGCAATACCTTTATCCCTTTTATACACGACTGTTAGACTTCTTTCATTTATTTCACGACTCTCTGGCTGACCGTTTTGCCATTTTTATTGTACTTCATACACTTCGCTTTATTTACAAGTACATGTGCCTACAATCTATTATTCTAATTTCATTGTTTATGTTATAGTGCCCTTAACTGCTAAGGTTATTCACAAACATATTTAATATTATTGCTAAATTACCTAAAATTACCATAATGTACACTTTGCTTTCTCATATTTGTCTTTTTATGTTAATACCATAAAAATTATGAACAAAATAAAGGTGGTCTAATAATAGCTATTAACATACCTAAGATTAGGATTGGCAAAAAATCAATATATCGACTTAAGTCGACTTTTTAAAAAAGTCATCGATCGATTTTTAAAAAACATAGTATCGATTAATTGAATTTAGACTTCGATAATATCAACTTTTTTATTGTCGACTTTTTCCATTAATTAGACTTTGTTGACGTTTGTTTTCAAATAACTATTTCGACTTTTAAACTTCGACTTCGATTTCGACTTTTCGATTATCTGAAGGTGTAAATCTTTTCTAATGTTTTACCCTTAAATTTTTATAATATTAGAGTAGTAAAATAAATCAAATAATTTACAGTATTTATTGTAATTTTATCTCAGGCCTGTATATTTAACAAATTAATATTGCCTACCAAAATCACTTCAATAAATGACAGGAATGACATTAATGACATACTCAGTTTTTGATATATTTGAAAATATCCGTTACCGCGGTTACACTACTGTTATTTGATTTTTGTCGTTGGTTAAACGCAGATAGCAAATATACACATCTGTAAGATATACGATAATGAGATAGCGAATAAAAATGTCATATATACTATGCGTATACAACAAAGATGCAAGATAAAAATTTAATAATTTTTGCAGCAGAAATTGATGACGTGAAAATCAACTGCGGAAAGTATAGTGTACCTACATATTTATAAACACTTTTATCAAACTTATACCTAGTATTTTAAATTGAACAACTTTAGGAATCAATTATGCTTTTAATAAGTCTTACAAATTACACAAATTCATGCCTTGTTTTCGCTTGTTTATTACAAGTACAGAGACGATTTAGCAATAATAAAATTGACAATTAGTACCTTCAAATAACCACCTGTAGTCCATACAAAACAGGTTTCCCTAATGTCACCTGCCTCGATATGAACGGAGTTTAGTACGCTAATACTTCACATCCATAAAATAATCAACTTTTTTCGTCCCACATTAGTTTATGAATGCCATTTGTCAAAGTCTGTTGTCGTGTGAAAATATCAGATTAATTTATTTGTGCGTAACTTTTAATTTCATAGTTAAACCTTATGAGTAAGCACATAAAATGCGTAATGAATATGTAAGTGGCAGGGTAAAGTGTTTAATTACGATATTTACATAATGTATAGGTATTTTATACAATTGCTGTATACGAATACTTAAGCTAGTGTATAATAAGGAAATGAAAATTCATGTGACTGAAAATTTTTATACAACATTGAGAAATAGTTTTATTACATATTTTCCTTGAAATTTCACTTAATAATTTACAAAACATTTAATTATTTTTCGTTTTAGAAACAACTATATTTATTTAAATTACTAAATCGCTGTATATTAGGGTTGCCATGTTTCGAATTATTAAACAAAAATTTCCAACAAGAGGACAAATCTGGAATTCACCACTAATATTTCTCTTGGTAAAATTGTAGTAAAAAAAAATTGATTATTTAATTTTTATACCTACATGTACATTTATTGCACAAAAAATAATTTTTAGTAGAATAAAAATATTATTTTATATAATATAAATTTATTTATCTGTATTTTATATTTGCCTTCTTGGCCAATTTATATGACAATCAGAATGTTGTTTCAAAATAAACTCATAAAAGTGGAAACCATCCAAATTTTGAAAATTCAATTCAATTAAATTGTCTAAGAAATTCAACAAAATGTCTTAAAACTGTTCCCTGAAAAGCAATTAAACATTATGCGAAAATCTTAATCCTAAATTGTTTTTTTATGTGTCGCCTTATCAAATCCTATTAAAAAAGAGGATATGTGCGGCATAACCCGGACGCATATATTATATATCAACACATTTTATTTACATTTTAATGAAAAGATTGTCATCAAACAACTTCTACAAGAAACAGGCAGTTAAGTGGATCCCAACCTAATTTTGCAAAACAATCCATTTCCAATACTTTCAATTTTTATTTGTTATTGATAACTCAACTAAAACAAGGCAGTAAAGTATTGTTTACAATTTAAAATGAAATAAAGAAAAGGGTTTTCATAACAAGTTATATTCTTCGTATACAAGTATATTATTAATATTCATATAATACATACTTAGTTTTTAATACTGGATGTAAATTTTGATATACTTACCTTCCCCATCTGTGATGCATAACTAAGGTTTTTAATGAGACAATGCATATTTATGTGTTAAAACCACTGTTTGAAAACGTCTACAGTACATGACCGCCACGTTTTGTTCGCTTTCCGCAAAAACTTTTGTGTTTTACGGTTCAGTATGTTTACTTGGCGTTTACCCTGGGCATGAAGTCGACGTCAAATAATTACATCCCTGAATTATTAACAAGTCAAACGCATGTGGTACGAATTCATTGGCAACGATTGTGATTGTGAAAGAAAGTTAAATAGTAAAGCCTGTCCAGTACGAGAGAGAAAGGTGAAAATAGACGTTGTGGTTGTTGGTATTTTGTTATGAGTGGATACAGGGACGGTTTTAGGTACAATCAGGGGGTGTTTTAAAAAAGGGCTTTGATGGACTGCTTAAATGAATCACTGATCAAATTGATGAGATCGTTTTACTATATCACCAAATAAAAGTGATAATTACTAATAAGGACAGATTTCAGCGGAAATGTGTTTTTCTTTATTTTCATTTATATTGTGCTGTAGTTTTCAGTGTTGAATTTGCATCGTTTTATGCATGTATGCATAAAATCATGACGTCGCGATGACGAGTTTAAAATATGTATTGGACGATTGGGATCAAAATTGTAAAAAAAAACTCTGCTAGGTATATAAACAAAATTCAAATCATCGCATTCAAAAGATGATGAAGAATGGTTTTTAATAAATGCAACATATTTAACGAACCACAATTTCTTGAAATTGATGGTAGTCAAAATCAACGATGCCATAGAGCTGGATTGGTCTAGAACGACGTTTCGGTACTTTTAAAGAACGGAACGCGTTTTTGAAATCAGGGCGCAAATATTTAGAGATTTACAAATAGTAGTATTCCTTTATTCCATTGGGGAATTTATTTATTTTTACTTGCATTTTAGTGGTATTGGTCAACCTACAGCCTAGTAGAGAGATCTAAAGTTTGGAACCCCTCGGACACAGCGGTGTTTTAATTTGGATAAAGATTGGTGAAATTGGGATTTATCTAGATGAACTGGAAAACCTTACGATAATACAATTGTTAGTACATTTAGTAGAATGAAGAGGATATATACAGGATTCATAAATCTGAGATTTACCATATATTCCATCATTCCATTGACCAGATGAAATCGAGATGAGAATTCCATTTGTTTCTAGGTTATTTTTACTTGTATTTTAGTGGTAAAAACTACATTTTATAATGGGTTTGGAACAATTCAGACACATCGGTATTTTAATTTGGATAAATATCGGTGAAACTAGGATTTATCGAGCCGAACTGGAAAATCTGAGGATAATACAATTGTTGGTACATTTAGTAAGATGAAGGAATGTGAATTATGATGTATAGGCTTCAGCCGGCCCTGAGTAGAAGGACTTGCTCGCGCGATACGAAGAACCAGTATGGGTTTTGCGTATGTGTGAGATGCCGATGGCAGGTTGTAGATCAGAAATGGGCTTCGTATTTAGTCTTTAATGTTCGGCGTTGTTGTCGGCCTGTGTTCACGGCCTTTGCGACGGACACATTGTACTCGAAGGACATTATATTTATATCCCCTAGTGAGTAAGTAACATGTGAATCGAACCGTGCAGAATTTCATGTATATTTATATACAATGTTGCAGCATTGTACGATTCCACTCCAACCGTCTTCGGCACTCTTTGATTTAAACCCACGCCACCTCTACCCTCTACACCGCTGGCCGCTTACACCGTTTATTGCGCTTTCTTGACGTATTACATGCGTGATTAAATGCGTTGTTCAATTTTTCCGCTGATCAATATTTATTTATGTGTGATTAAAGCTTTCATACTGTGGCCATCATCCCGTTAATAGGACGTAGCAACTTTGCAAACTGTACAGAGTTCGAATGTCGAGGCTTGTTTGCGGCACAAAGTATCGTCAGCCGAACGTGGTATCAACGGCCGTCATGTCGCTGTATTTAATCAAAGCTTTGCGAGAAAACCGAGTACCGAGCACTTTGATATACGGTTCGTTCGCGAAAATCGTCTCTAGTATAATGATACGTTGGTATATGTTACAATTATGTTGAAATTTAATCAGTTGAGTAACCGATTACTTCACAGTTTAACGATCATAGGATCGGTACGCCGCGCCTTCAGTAGGAATTTCATGTTTGTTCAGCATTCGGCATAGTGTCCAAAACACGCGTCGTGCCGTCGTGCTCCCTGACAATCTCCCTCTGCTAACCATTGTTCATTTATTTCCTCCTATTAAAATTCTTCGCCGTCATTTATCCCTTTATCTCTATTCACTTTTTACATCCTGGTATAAGCATGTTAGCAACATAATGCCCCTGGAAACGGCTTGTAGTGTTTCGAATCACGCGGTTATTTTAAACTTCGTTATCGTGTGTACGCTCTGAAACCACAACTTCACACTAATTAAGCAAACGTACTAAGCAGGGAATTATTTAGACAATTTATGCTGATTTGGTAATCAGTAGCAGGAGCTAATAAAGACAGTAACAATGGTTTGTTGGGAGATGATATAATATTAATTAGGAATGACGATGGGTACCCGGAACCTACCCGATAACAATGTACCCGGGTATCAAAAATAATACCCGATTACCCGAAATGTACCCGCTACCCGTTTATTACCCGTTACCCGAAATCTACCCATTACCTAAAATCTGTTGTTACCAGTTAAAGACAGTTTTCAACTGCCGGAAACATTGTAATAAAACGAAGATCAAGTCTGAATGCAGATACATCATCCCTACTGATATGTGCAAATAGAAATATGTGATATTCCTAAGTAGTTAAATCAAATGTACACCCGTAAAAAGTTTTAATTTTGTAATTTTATACTGCTGATATACTCGTATATTATGTAAAATAACAATGTTTTTTTTTATTTCCATACCAGAAAATATTATTTTTTTGTTCATTTATTAAATTTATATTCAAATAACAAAAATTTGTATTAAAAAAATGAATATGAAAGAATAACGGATATTTTAAGGGAATCACGTAATTATTGGGTACCAGGTTATTATCGGGTATCGGGTAATTATCGAGTATCCGGTACTACCCGGGTATTCATATCGGGTACCCGGGTACCAAAATTTTCAGGTTTCGTCATTCCTAGTATTAATTATATGATCGGTACGTGAGGTGCCGGGTAAGAATATCTCAAGGCAACATTACCAAGTCGTTTGTCACGCTCGCGATTTAGTTCTGTAAAAATGTCAAACATCTGACACTACTAAACCCATCTTACATTCCTCCAGGCTGTTTTTCTCATCCTTGTTTGACAAATTGCGATTTTATATCTTTTTCGCTGTCATCTTTCTTCCAGCCTTGAGCGTTCGCCTTTTTCATTGAATGTAATTTTTGTGGCCTTCTGCTGTCTCGTTCACACGACAGCATGTTGGATGAAGCCATCCCTGTCAGTGCCCGACAATAGTGTCACAATATTCCTGTCCTTGTTGCACAAGGCGATCAGATACCGCGCGGCTTCATCATCTTCCTTTGTCGCACGTAGCCCCCGCCTCGCCGTTGCTCCGTCTCTCTCTGCGGGGGACTTTTATAGTCGTACGGGGTGTTTTTTATCTGGCCACTTTGTCGTCGACAATGACGTTGACACGCACTTGTTGAATCTATATACACTTCACTTTTCTTTTTACTTTAAATCATACACTTTATTCTTTTACACCTGTTTTATTTTTACATTAAATTTAATTAGCTGTTATCAACATCTGTGGTCTACTTCCCAAAATAGACAGAACCTCAAGTACCTAAGGTACTAGTATCATAGTAAGATTGATAAGTCTCTATAAATGACCTACAGTTCATACTAAATTTCGAACCTAGATCTCTCTCAACATATGTGGTCTACTTGCCAAGATAGAACAGGATGTCAAGTACCTAAAGTACATGTATTACGATACGATAAGTCTCTACAAATGACTTATAGTTCATACTAAGTTTCGAACCTACATTTCACTCCATTCAATTCGAATCGGAACGTTCTAATCAAGTGAGCCACTGTTACCTACAACCCGTTATAAACAGTAGTTATTTGTAAGGTGACTATCTCTTCGAATTTTACCCGGAATCTCCGGTTTTTAATTTTTTTCCGGGCTCAATATTACTTGTTATAATCTCCTGGATAAACTAAAAATAATATTTTCATACTATAATCTAACTTTAAGGGACTTTTATTTTGTTCCAACTACATTTTTTTTCAAATCTGAAACCAAATTACTGTTAGCATATTCGTTAAACAATATCTAAGAATATGCTACGAAATTTAATGGAATTTTCTTTTCCATTCAAATCAAATATATAAAAATAGTCAGTTTATCATTCTACCTTCAGGGGTAGGATGCATAAAGTCCTTTAAGTTTATGTGTACCGGTTTTGTCCACTGTTTCTTGTCCTTTACGATTTTCCTAGCTTCCTGAATTAGAGGATTTTGATTGGTCATCCAAACTTGTCATACCGGGTTCCTTAGTTCATTATTATTTTCAAAAAATTTCCAGCACTTCTCATTCGCAAAACCCGGATCAAAATCTGTGGATCAACGATAAAAAGTGACTCTTTATGTAGGAACAACAAATAGTATAGATTCTTTCAAATCAATTATAGTTAATTATCATCATTCATCTTGAAAAAATAAGTAGTACATTAGTAGGTAAGTGTAGAGTGACATTCACGAAGGTCACGCAGACCAGATGACGCAAAGACACGATGACAGAAGTAGAAGTAGAGTATTCAAGGTTTTGGCTTTGGGTGATGGTATTCTGCACTATGCGAGCGTATAGTAGACGCATAGATATATGAAATTCACTTTTGGATAAGCCGATTGACCCTTATAAAGTTTTATGGGACTTGCGGTATTGGTACTTTTAGGCAGGTAGTTTTTTTCTATCGTATGATGTTAAGGGCCATACCACAAATTTTCTTTCAAAATGATACCTAATTATTTACTTTTAAATCTAGAGTAAAATATTCAAATACATAATAATGCATTTTAAATGCTGTCTTCTAATTTCAATGTGTAAATTGAGAAGAGATTAAGTTATTAAAATAACTTCAACCGTAAATTTTAAATACGAACAGTAATTGAAATAAATATAAGAAATATATAACAGTTAATACTTAATTTAGTTCCTATGTGTCATATGATCATTTAGGTAATGATCATTTCAAACTTCATAACGTGGAAAGTGCCAATGAAGTTTAAAAACCGATGATCGGAAACTTTCGATTGTCATCGCAACTCGAATGACAGTTGAGGTTTTTGATGTTGAGGTTAATGTTGAATCTAGTTAAATTATTCTTATTTGGGTTGACCATTGACAATGAAGCATAGTGGCATGGATAATACTCTAAATCTAGAAACTACTACAGTGTCTTTAATGACTCTCTATCTTCATATTTGTCAAGGGTACATTGCATTTGCGCATGTGCAAGAAATTTCAAGTAATGTCCGTGTGTCTGCATATGATAAATTCAATTGAGAATTTACTTAATGATTATTATTTATACCGTGTGTCCCGGGTATTAAGTCAGTTTGATATAAATGTACTTGTACTTTAGTCAATAATATTCAGTGGCTTCTTTAAAAGTTTAAAACTGGCGCTATGGTAGATTAATTCTAACATACGTCACTACAATTCACTAAGCGCCACTATCTTTTTCGACACTAGTCCAAACTTTAAGTAGTTGTCAAATCACTGGTTGAATTTGCACGTGTTTTTTGTTTCATTTCTCTTTTTGAGATATTTCACGATTAAACCCAGTTGTTTTCAGAACTACTAGTATTTCACTAACGCTGTGGTGTAAATGTGACTTCGTCTAGTGCTGTATATAGTTTAAAAACGGAGTATAGTCAATAATATTCAGTGGCTTCTTTGATAGGGAAACAGTGTTGGTGAGGTCGAGCGTAACAGCGCGCCTGTCAAGCGATACGCTGGCGCTTGATGCTTGATGTGTCTCCCCATATCACAAGGATGGTTCATGAATAATTCTCATACGTATTTACGGGCTTGTCAAGTGGCCTTTGTTATGCAAAACTCTGTCACAGTATCATCTCGCCCAAGTAGATAACGCGGAAACCAAAAGTTCGTACGCTCGATGTCACACTGCACACTACAATCCACCGCATAAATACCGCATCATTTAAATTTATATTTCCGATTTGTCATTGTCATACATCAACATCAGCTTTTTCTTGCTGTCCTTACAGATGGTCAGCAGTTATTGTTTTAATGCTTAATATAGGCTATCCATCCAATCAGTCGATTCACGACTAAAATGCTGAAAATAATGATATGTGTTCATAAGTTTAGTGTCTATTCGCACATGTCGGAAACCTTAAGTTACAAATGTATAAAGGGTATCTAAATAACAATAATTGCAATATTATGTAGTTGCAATAGGGTTTGTAGTTTGTTATTGGATATTGCAAATTAACATAAAAGAAACATACACGTAAATGTTCAAAATGCCATCTATCCCGATAACGCAAGGTTGGATGACACGGTGTATTTAAGTTGAGATCGTTTTGAGATTTTAATACATTTTTTAGGAGAAAATCACTTTATTTTGTAATATTAATAATATAGAAATAAAAATTAAAAACTAATTATTTCAATAATAATAAAGTGCTTTTTTAAGATAATATGTAGCAACATAATAAAATACATCATATTTGTACTACTTTTTCTTCTGAAGTACGATTTATTTTTCATAAGAATTAACATTGGAATTACTTTTACAAACAATGATAAAGATAATAATACAAAATTGTGTCATCCCTTCCGATTTTCTGGATGAGATAACACGGTTACAAATTTTGTGGTCGTTCAAGAAAAATTAATAAACAGGTGTAAGTAAAAATATTATTATAAAAACTAAATTACATCCAAATACATGACTTACCTCAAAAACTTTGCACCATAAAAACTAAACAACATTCCATAACTTACTTCAGAAACAACTTATCGACAAAATTTCAATAGAATGATCCACTTATTCGTTATATTTTTTTTTCAGATGGTACTTTTTATTATTTTTTGTAATTATTTTTATTAACCTATATATTAACCAGTTTCCGATTTTAAAAAACCGGTTCTCAAACTAAAACCCTTATTATTATAACCCAGATTAAATGGGTTAAACGTTAACCAGTATTTTTTTCGGTTACATGCCCTGATTGTAATTGTTATACTGGTGTCTTGCAATATATAGAAAATTTAATATTTCGATGACTTGAATCGATTGACACGATGGATTAGATGACCATATTTGGCAATTAATAGCAGGAAGACTTTTTCTACGAAAAACAAAAGAATGTTCTGAATTTGAAGGAGCAAGACTGGTGACTTATTGATACATTATATTATGAATGTAGTTGCAATTGGCTGGTGGAAATTTAATATTTCGAAGACTTGAATCGATTGAATCGATAGGTACATTAATACCAGCAACACTTTTTCAATCTTCCGACTGTAGTGTTCAATTAAAAACAAAAGAATGTTCCGAATATGAAGGAGCATTGCTAGTGACTTATTGATACATTATATTATGTACATTTCGATGACTTGAATCGATTGACTCGATGAATTAGGTGACCAGATTTGGCAATTAATAGCAGGAAGTCTTTTTCAATTAAAAATAAGAATGTTCCGAATATGAAGGAGCAAGACTGATGACTTGTTGATACATTATATTATGCATGTAGTTGCAATTGGCTGGCGGAATTTTAATATTTCGGAGACTTGAATCGATTGATTCCATGGATACGTTAATACCAGTAACACTTTTTCAATCTTCCGACTATAGTGTTCAAATAAGAAAAAAGAATGTTCCGAATATGAAGAAGCAATGCTGGTGACTTGTTGATACATTATATTATGTATGTAGATGTAATTGGCACGCGGTAATTTAATATTTCGAAGACTTGAATAGATTAACTCGATGGATACATTACTACCAGCAACACTTTTTCAATCTTCCGACTGTAGTGTTCAATTTCCGAATATGAAGGAGCAAGGCTGGTGACTTGTTGATACATTATATTATGTATGTAGTTGTAATTGGCACGCGGAAAAGTCTTGGAGCGACAATGGAGTTTTTCGATATCCGCTGCAAAGAATAATTGAAGCATGGTATGAACGGGAATCGCCGGAGCAAACTTACTATCGTTGTTTGTTTCCGTCTCCCTTGTGCCCGTTCGTTGACCATGGCTTCCGCTTGCGCGGCTCACTTCGTACCGAGTATTGAGATTTTTTATTTCAGAACTTTGAGAACCTGTAATTTGCTCCTATGTGCATTTTGCCTGAATTCACTACGAATTTCCCAGATTTTTTCATTTCTTTGTTACGCTACGATTTTAATTACGCTTACACGAATTTTTTTATACAGATTTTTTTTGACCGCAAAAATGTTCTCTACGTTTAGATTTTTTCCTCCGAGGAATGCGGTACGAGAATTGTTAGGCGGACATTGTGAAAATTGGCGAATGAAAATAAAAAAATATGATCGGTAGATTATATTCTCGAGGCAATATTTCCACATTTTCATTTTGTATTCTTGTTCTCCGAACTCCCAAGCCTGGGTCAGCTTCATATCATCACACATTGCATTTTCTCCAATAAATTGGATTTTTTGTCTTTATACTAAACTTGAATACCATATTCATTTCGAATTACTCACCGCATATAACAACACTGTAATGAACCATATCGCACATCAATAATATCACAACATATTTTTATCACATTAGGTGATCTCATAAGATATCTTAATAGACCATTACAACTAGCATCGAAAGTGGCACATAACGTACAAGTTATTTAATTTCAATAGCACTATATCATACTTTCCAGAAAGTTCCACTATGATACTTGTTTTGTGACAAGTTTTTCTTGCATTTTATCAGTAAAGATTGTCAGCCTATAGCCTCTGCAAGCTCTACAGCTTATAATGGATTCCGAACCACTTGGACACAGCGGTATTTTTATTTGGATAATAAATGACGAAGCTGAAATTTGAACCCCAAATCTCACACTTCGTTCAATTCAAGTCGAAGAGCGTTAACCAAATGAGCCATCGTTGCTCGTAAATTAGAACGACTAGTCGTACTGATCTTCAAATTCAAAGGCTTATAAATTTCCTGTAATAAAAGAATTGATTTAATGTTCTGACTAGTGACTTGTTAACACTATTTGCCCTATAACAAGTGATTTAATAATACTTACCAACTTAGGTCTCTTACCAACTCCATCAAAAATATAAAGGGTTACTAAACCGTTAGCACATATTTGACTAATTTCATAAATCGTGTGAAATAGCATATTACTAACCCAGGTGGAAAGTGTTTCATTACGGTCGAGGTCGAAGATAGCTTACCAAGGCGCGCCAGAGACGTAATGAAACTGTACATCGTGGTTTGTATACTATTTTTTTCACGATCTGAAATTAATAACCTTACATAAATAAAAAAAATTGATTTGGTTTGGTTTTAATCATCTGTCACATAAACAGTCAGTTTGATTTCTTTTTCCTACCCCATCTATAGTCACAGTATACTTTCCAACCTCTTAGAAAATGAGGTTAACAATAACTAACTTCCCAACTTTTTAAAAGTCAGAAATCGCAATACTAACCGTTTGTAAATAGTCATGTTTGTAATTATAAAAGTAACAAACTGAGATTAAGATATATAAGGTAATAAGGTAGTTTGGGAAAGGGACACGTAGAAATGAATGGGAAAGCATTTGCTTTGGTTTGGTGTTGATTATTTGTCACATGAACTGTCAGATTTCTAATCTTAAATATTGATTTCATGGAAGTTGGAAAGTGTGACGTGAGTATAGTTGGGGTTGGAAAGTTGTCTCTTTCCAACTATATTTTCCAACCTATTGGAAAATTAACAATAACTAACTTCCCAACTTTTAAAAAATCAGAAATTGCAATATTACTAACCGATTTGTAATTATACAAGTCACATACTGAGATTTAGATTTATGAAGTAATAACGTAGTTTGGGAAAGGGACACGTAGAAATGAATGAGCAAGCATTTGCGAATCTAGTTGGTTAATAAAAGAATGATTGATTTTAATATTTACCGAACATTCATATGTAAGGATAAATAATTGATGGAGCAACCCCCAGAGTAATGAGTCAGACGGGTGTGGGATACACGCGGCCGGCTCGAGTCGAGAGCAGAGCCGAACAGTGGCTTGGATTGAGACACAGCCATGAGCCAATGGAACAAGAATAGCAGCGCTGCTCTAGCAGATGTGGAACAAGGGCTGCAAGGACCTAGCCGGCTGCCCACTGTCTACCGTGTTTGCCCATCACACTCACTCATTCAATTACCTCTATTTTCTTCTTTCTCTGTGAATCACGTACGCAAAAATACGATGTGGTTATTATACATATTCTATACTCTACGAATACACAAGGGTTTTCCTCATTTATATCAACTTCAATCAGTGATTTCAATAAAAAGTATATAAAATAACACATATTATTCCAAATTCATCACAAGTTTCTACTTTTTGGGTTTCATATCACATTAATGCAGTTTGTCCAATTGTTATTATTAGTATTTATACATCTTAA
The DNA here is from genome assembly GCA_035578165.1 of Stenolophus ochropezus. Classification (NCBI taxonomy): domain Eukaryota; kingdom Metazoa; phylum Arthropoda; class Insecta; order Coleoptera; family Carabidae; genus Stenolophus; species Stenolophus ochropezus. The sequence continues at coordinate 2,719,866 of JAQOWZ010000014.1, forward strand.
AACACACTGAACTTTTAATCAGGGTTTCCCTCATTTCAATCAACTTCAATCATCGATTTAAATTTTCTATAAACACTAAACTTTCATATTTATCACAAATTTATAATTTTTGGGATTCACATCACAACATTGTTATAAAGTTTGTCCAATTGTTGATGTTAATATTTATACTTCTTAAAATGAGTATAGAGCTTGGTTTATGATGAATTTTATTTATTTATTTTAATTTAGAAATTTTATATTTTTTTCTTTCACTGCTGAATGACGTACGCAAAAATTACGCTGCGGTTATTATACATACTCTAAATATACACCAGGGTATCCCTCATTTACATCAACTTCAATCATTGATTTCAATAAAAAGTTTATAAAATAATACATATTATCCCAAATTCTATTTTCTATAAAATCAATAAAATCATAATTTTATTTATTTAAATCGAATTTTTTTCAACTCTGGTTTTTACAATTAATTTTGTTATTAAATCAAGTATAATGAAAGAAAAAAAATATTACAAAATATTTAATATTTATAATTGCACATTACTTTTTATATTTTTAATTTTAATAATAATCATTAAGTTTAATCTTTTTTTCCAATGTATAATTTAATTTCAGGAGGGGTTTTAACCCCAAAACCCCCCTTTATCTACGCCACTGTATGCACTTAATAAAGTTTATTTTAAGTTATAATTTTGAGATATTATACCCCTTTAATATAATTTCGATGATGATATGTTATTCTGTCTATTCAATTACTAACTTACTAAATACGATCTGTTTACCATCGATAATTGTTACAATATATCTCAAATATTGTACTGTTTATATGTACTAAATATCAGATGCATTTACATTAAGGTTTGCTTACAGAAACACCGAGATTGTATTAATTTTAATCAATCATCTTCATATTTAAAATTTGATTAAAAACCAGGTTTATGGACACGATACATAAATGAAATATTAGTTAAGGCAAAGCTATTTTAAAGTAACTAGTATTGGTATAATTTGTGGTGGGAAATAGGTGGTAAATAATTGACACCGACTGTCCTTTTTTTGACCACTAACCACGAAGCCCATTTACAGTTTTATAACTAATTATGATGGCGCTATGGTTCTTTTTGATTGTGTTTGCCGCTTACACAATACGAGGTGATAAAGATACGATCTTAAAATGTCCCTCTCACAAAGTCCTAGTGTAAACGCGTCAAGTTGGACTATAAGATCGTCCGTCATAAAGACAGGAATCTGTCTTGAGATTGGTCACGTGGTATTTGTCAAGTTAAGATCCGTGTAGTAATTTTAAACATGTTTACTTCTCGTGTAACATGATGGGATGTAACAACTGTAAATATATCAATTCATTATGAAATTATAAAATATCAAAGTCATAGAATAATTATTAGTGCTGTCGATTTTTGAAAAAAAATTGAAATTTCATTGCAAAAACATTTCGAAATCCGGAATTCGAAATTAAAACTAAATAGGTAATAAAAAGTATAAAAAAAAATAATGAAACATTTTTTTTTTAATTGCAAAATTATAAGAATAAAACAATTAAAAACTATAGAATATATACTTAACTTATTTTATTATACTAATATTTATTGTAGTAAAATAACCTAAAAGACGTTTTCCCAAATTTCTCAGGCACTCTAATACCATAGAGAGTGCACCACAGGAACCACATTTATATGGTAAATGGTAACGAATTTTTTAAACCACAACTGGCATTCTATCACTAGACAATAGAAGGACCCAAATAGTAAAAAAAAAATCGAAAAAGTATAAATCATAAAAACAAGATAAGATAACATTAGCACCTAAAAGTGTAAAAACATCTGATTTTAAGATAAGGTTTTTTAAAGGTACTGTATTTCATTTGAAACCTGACACGAGGGGTGCTTATTGATTTTGATTTTGAAATAAGAAATAAAATGTTTGAGAGGTACAGAATTAAACTTTTAATTGGCTGGCGGTATATATTTTTCATTAATTAATGTCAAATAATTGTTTTTGTATGACAAACATTTAAAGTTTCATAATAGTTTTTCACATTATCTTATTATTAAAATGGTTTACTAAACAGAACTATTATTTATTTTTGAAAATAATAATTATTTTATTTACTAACTGCTCAGACAGTTTACATAAAACGTTTTTACCATTTGTTCTTTTTATTTCTGTATTAAAAATCACTTTATACTTTTTTGTTGTTGACAAATTTAATATAAGATGCATTAAATATAGTTATTTTCAAATCTTATATAATTCTCGTTACAAAAAAAATGTCTACTTAAAATTATATCTGATAGTATTAGCAGTATCTACTCAACTAGAAAAGTAGAAAACAGAAGTTTTTTCATATTTTGGGTTGTATAACAGGCAAGTTTTTAAGCATGGCTAGATAATTTTGAGTAGGGCAAAATATTTCTTGCGAACTTCTTCGTCATTTCTACCTGACGCTGTAAACCAGGTGTTTCCTGATTACCTGACCCAGTTTGACAACTAATTTGTTGTTTTGGGACAGATTTATTGTAAAGGACTCAATTATTGTTTTAGATCTTTTCTAGTTCATTTCTATATAGTAAATAACCTCATCAACTATTAAAACTAAACTTTATCTAACTCATTTATTATTCAGGTACATATTTATAAAACATTTTGTTTGACAACTAATTTGTTGTTTTGGGACAGTTTTATTGTTAAGGACTCAATTATTGTTTTAGATCTTTTCTAGATCATTTCTATATAGTAAATATCCTCATCAAGTATTAAACTAAACTTTATCTAACTCATTTATTATTCAGTTATATATTTATAAAATATTTTCTTTGACAACTAATTTGTTGTTTTGGGACAGATTTATTGTAAAGGACTCAATTATTGTTTTAGATCATTTCTATATAGTAAATATCCTCATCAACTATTAAAACTAAACTTTATCTAACTCATTTATTATTCAGGTTCATATTTATAAAATATTTTGTTTGACAACTAATTTGTTGTTTTGGGACAGTTTTATTGTTAAGGACTCAATTATTGTTTTAGATCTTTTCTAGATCATTTCTATATAGTAAATATTCTCATCAACTATTAAAACTAAACTTTATCTAATTCATTTATTATTCAGGTATATATATTTATAAAAAAAAATTTTTTAACAACTAATTTGTTGTTTTGGGACTGATTTATTGTAAAGGACTCAATTATTATTTTAGATCTTTTCTAGATCATTTCTACATAGTAAATAACCTCATCAACTATTAAAACTAAACTTTATCTAACTCATTTATTATTCAGGTATATATTTATAAAATATTTTGATTCAAGTTACAACGTATTGATCTCGATCTGATATTGTATGCTAGTCACCTTTTTATCGCCTTGGGTTTATTCGAGCTTGGAATTCGTCTGTCTGTAACTTATCCAAATTTAAAACGGAAGATCTTACACTCGAGATTAAAAATGAATTGTATGAACCATAAGTCTGTTTATAATTATAAGGGATACTTCTTAGAATAAATAATTTAATTATGGTAAAATTTAAATCATTCCAATATTAATTTTTATCCTTAAAATGAACAGTAGTATTTTTTATGACAAATTTTACTTAATACGTTGATCATACAATTCTTGCATTGACTACACAATGTAACAACTGATATTATGATTATTACTAAAGTTAACGATCGCTCAATTACTGTGATTATAGTCAATGAAGGTGGTGAAATGAAATGACAGAAATGCAAATATACAGTACGCATAAATTTACATTATACGAGGTTTGAACTCGTGACTCTTTAGTTGTAATGAGTAGATTAGCATTAGGTACAAATACTAGATTGCCTAGACCAAGATATTCATTTGTTTGTACTATAGAAATACAAATAAAAAACACTTATTTAATGGAATACTATACTATTTACTATACCTTTATGACTATATTCAAATGTGTAAGAAAAAATACACAAAATAAGAAATCCGTAAAGAGCAAGGTTGGGTACCAAAGTAAAGACAATTTTGTATTTTACTAATCAATCATCTCATCATAAAAAATGTGTTTTAAAAAAAGTTTATCGATTGTTTTATTTTTTAATTTCACAGCAATTGATTTTTTGTTTTGATGACGTCACAGTATTTAAAATGACATGTTTGTCATTTCTTAACCAGGCGCTTGCTTTGTTACTATGGTTACTGGCTCTTAATAGTAGTGGGAGCTGCAGAAGCCAAGGTCAGAAGTGCTAAGGATCATGTACGTTCACGTCGTGAACTTTCACCGTCCTTTTACAGCATGCGCATAACTGCGATCTGACGTCGGTAGTCTTCAATTTTTTTATCGATGGATAATAATTTTATTTAATTGCGTTTATACTTACATAGTTTTAAAAACAAATATAACTATCATTAGTTGTAGAAAATTCAAATTTGGCGCTTTTATTATACCATACTGATGTCGGTAGTCTTCATTTTTTTTTAATCGATGGATAATAATTTGTATTTAATTGCGATTATACATAGTTTTAAAAATAAATACCATTATCATTAGTAGTAGGAAATTCAAATTTGGCGCTTTTATTATACCATACTGACGTCGGTAATCTTCATTTTTTTTTATCGATGAATAATAATTTGTATTTAATTGCGATTATACTTACATAGTTTTAAAAACAAATATCATTACCATCAGTAGTAGAAAATTCAAATTTGGCGCTCTTATTATACCATGAGTTAGTAACTCTGTCCTTTTCTAAAGCGTTAATACGTCATATAGCTCAGCTAGCTCAATAAATTAAATATCGTACATTTAATAATAATTTATTAGATGAATAATGTCTTTATATTTATTTTCGTTGTTTGAATTGGAATTTAATTGCGATTATACTTACATACTTTAGAAAACAAATACAACTATCATTAGTAGTAGACAATTCAAATTTGGCGCTTTTATCTTACCATGAGTTAGTAAATCTGTCCTTTTCTAAAGCGTTATTACGTCATATAGCTCAGCCAGCCAAATAAGTTAAATATCGTACATTTAATAATAATTTATTAGATGAATAATGTCTTTATATTCATTTATTCTTTGAATTTGAATTTAGTAGAAGAGACGATTCAGTAATATCGTAGCTATGCATTCAGTCTTCTCTCGTGTTCTTGACAAACTTAGTTGGAATGCGCCCCAAGTCAAATAAAAATTATGACGAATTATTCATCACACAATGTGATCTTTTGTGGAACTCTTTTTGTACCAAACTTGTGACGACAACTGTTACCTGGCGTATTAGTATATTACTAGCGAATTCTCGGCTACGCCGAGCATTCCCTAGAGCTCCGCTGTCAGTGCAAAAAACAAATGCCGATCGACATGAAACAATTATTTCATATTTTCACGTCAGACCTCATCGAGACCTTTCATTAGATTGCAAACACGATATACTTCTATTATTTTTTTTGCATTTCTGCCCGCTAGTTCTCAACAAGACGTTTCATTTGAGACCAAACTCGACATACTTTTGAGAACTTTTTGCAGAAAACAAAAGCCGATCGGAATGGAACATTTCTGCCAATTCTGCACGCTAGCCCTCAATGAGACCTTTTATTCTATACCAAACACGACATATTTCTGACAACTTGTTGCACAAAACAAAAGCCGATCGACATAGACCATTTTTGTCAATTCTCTACTCGAGCCCTTATCGAGCCCTTTCATTTGATACCAAACACAACCTGCTTCTGATATCTTTTTGCATAAAACAAAAGTCAATCGACATGGAATATTTTTGAAATTTCTACAGGCTAGCCCACACCGAGAACTTTCATTTGATACCAAACACTATAAACTTTTTGTAAAAAGAAAAGCAGACCGTAATGGATCATTTTTGTCAATTCTGCATGCTAGCCCTCAACGAGACCTTTCTTTTGAGACTATACTCGACATATTTCTGAGAACTTTTCGCAAAAAACAAAAGCCGATCAAGATTGAACAATTTTGTTAATTTTTTACGCTAACCCTCATCGACAACTATTTGTGAAAAACAAAAGCAGATTGGCATGGAACATTTTTGTCAATTCTGCACGCTAGCCCTCAACGAAACCTTTCATTTGAGATCAAACACCACACACTTCTGACAACTTTTTGCAAAAAACAAAAGGCGATTGACATGGCACATTTTTGTCAACTCTGCACGTTAGCCCTCAACGAGACCTTTAATTTGAGACCAAACTCGACGTACCTTTGACAACTTTTTGCAGAAAACAAAAGCCGATCGGAATGGAACATTTTTGTCAATTTTGCTTGCTAGCCCTCAACGAGACCTTTCATTTGAGACCAAACTCGTCATACCTTTAAGAAATTTTTGCAAAAAACAAAAGCCGATCAACTTTGACCTTTATTGTTCATTCTACACGCCAGCCCTTATCGAGCCCTTTCATTTGATACTAATCACCACATACTTCTCACAACTTTTTCCAAAAAACATTTTTCTGACAACATTTTGCAAAAAACAAATTCTAATTTACGTAGAACATTTTTGTCATTCGTTTCCTTAAAACCCAAAGACAACCTACTTCTAACAACTTTTTCCGAAAAACAAATGCAGATCGACATGACACATTTTTTTTGTCATTTTAAAACCGGCCATTATGATTTTCTTTCTTTTGATATCAAACACAGCAAAGTGTTCCATTTAATTAGGTACATTTGATTTTTATTTAGTTACTTCATAATTTGACAACACTGTTTGTATTAAAAAATAGTAGTTAATTTTTAAATTTATAAATTAATATTGTCAACCCTAATACACATGGGCGCCCATAAAATATTTTTCAAAGGGGGGCAAAATAAAAAAACATTAAAAAACATATATATTTTTATGTCCAATTGTACCGACAAAGCTTAAATTTTAAGCAACACTTAACAAAAAATGCTAATCGAAATTCTGATAGCATTGTTGAATAGTTCATTTGAGATTCTATTCCGATGTGATATTGTCCATTTAAGAAAACCCTAAATATTATAGAGATAAACTGCAAACGTATATTTACTAATAAAGAAAGAGAAAAAAATAAACGGACAAAGTATAGGTTTGTATGGCAATTTTCAAATTCATTTCATCTTTCAAAAATTCCTCAGAAAATTCATTAGGAACCTCTTGTCTACTGTCTAATACCAGTTAAAATAACTAACCACAAATACTAACGGAATAATTTCTCCCACACATAAAAAGCATAAGCCCTAAAATATAGTAAACATTAATAAATTTTTTATAGAACATAATGGTGGTGAAATAATCAAATAATGTGCCGTCTTTTTGAAATTTGCGAAAAGGTAGGGGAGGGCAAGTGCCCCCTCTTGCCCCCCCTTATGGGCGCCCATGCTAATACAACTGCCACCGTTGTCAGTAAAGTTAGGTTAGGAATATTTGGTTTTCATTTAGTTACTTCATCACACATTTGACAACATTGACTTTTGACAATGTAAACGTCAAAATTTATATTAATTAAATACGTTATGTTTTAAACTTAAATTAATTGTAACACCTTTGCTCGAGACTATTATACATGATACTGTATTTACTTCTTTAATATCAGTGTTCTATAAAAAGTTATAATCGTTTAAAGTTCATAGACAGATTGTCAAAAGTGACAGATGACCTCGTGACTCTTTTTAAATTTAGACATGGCTACTAGGATCCATTGTTTCAAGTTATTAATTTTGCACAGTTTTTATTTTTTTACACAAGAACCACTTACAGTAAAAATATGAGACCCCCAAAAGGCACAACTACACATTATTCCCTGCAATAAAAAAAAAAATTACAACAATCTCTTTAATGGTTCAGGCAGTTAGGCTGTCCACAAAATTTGGCGATCGTCGTGATGAAAATAAATAAACATCACGACACATACCTTTTTAGTATATAGGATTAGCGATACTTAAAAACCAACTTATTGTATTTTAGCATGTATTATTAGAAGAACACAATGTTTTTCAAAATTTTTCAATTTATGAGTTTAAAATAATTGTCTGTTTAATTGATGCGTTAGTAAAAAATTAAAAATTCATATTTCCAGTTAAAAACTTATATTTTTTTATATCTCTAGATTATTTCCAATCATAGTTCGACATAAATAATTACAATTTTTGGTTTTTCAATCTAAAATTTTTCGAAAACAGTCGAAATAATCCAAAAATTCCTATTTTTGGGTCCAAAATTTTTGTTTCTGATAATAGTCAATATTGATAGACCTCGATGCGCTGATTTCAAATTTTCAAACAGAATTTAATTATCTCTTTTCGTTCCTGAGATTTTTGGTCTCAAAGTTGCACCTCAAAAAAGTGTGTTTTTTGGGTATATCCCTAAAATGGGTAGAGATGCAATCTCAAGGATTATACCAGTCGATTCTACGGGCAAAATTACATAAAGAAATGTTTTCTCCGCATATACGTTCTTTGGAGCGATTTGGTGAAAAATGAGAAAAACGAAAAAACAGGAATTTCAGTTTTTCCCTCGGGAACTTTTTGTCTCCAAAATTTTTTATTTTCTGGACTTAAGTAAATATGAATACGCTGATTCCAAATTTTCAAACCGAATTTAATTACCTTTTACCGTTCTCGAGATATTTACGTTCGAAGTTTGACTGAAAAAAAGAGGTTTTTCAGGAATAGTCCTGAAATGGGACGAGATACGACCTCGACGACCTCACCAACCGATTCTACGGGCAAAATTACATAAGTGTACCAATTTTCAGATTTTTATATCAACGGATACAAGTTTTAAAGCCAAAAAACTGAAAATGGCCAAAATCGAAAAAAATCGTAAGGGGTTCATCAGGCATTTTTTTCGATTTTCGCCGATTTTCGTTTTTTCGCTCTAAAAATTGTACCCGTTAAAATAAAAATCTGAAAATTGGTACCCTTGTGTAAATTTGCCCGTAGAATCGATTGGTGAGGTCGCCGATGTCGTATCTCGACCCATTTCAGGACTATTCCTGAAAAACCTCTTTTTTTCAGTCAAACTTTGAACGTAAATATCTCGAGAACGGTAAGAGATAATTAAATTCGGTTTGAAAATTTGGAATCAGCGTATTCATATTTACTTAAGTCCAGAAAATGAAAAATTTTGGTGACAAAAAGTTCCCGAGCGAAAAACTGAAATTCCTGTTTTTTCGTTTTTCTCATTTTTCACCAAATCGTTCCAAAGAACGTATATGCGGAGAAAACATTTCTTTATGTAACTTTGCCCGTAGAATCGACTGGTATAATCGTTAAGATTGTATCTCTATCCATTTTAGAGATATACCCAAAAAACACACATTTTTGAGGTGCAACTTTAAGAGTAAAAATCTCAAGAACGAAAAGAGATAATTAAATTCGGTTTGAAAATTTGAAATCAGCGCATCAATGTCTATCAATATTGCGTATTTTCAAAAACCCAAATTTTGGACCCAAAAATGGGTATTTTTGGATAATTTTGGGTGTATAAACACAATTTTACGTAAAAAACCTAAAAATTTTGGTCTCCTGATTTATTTTTTCAGCAGGTTTATAATTCATGATGTTTTGACTCAGCAAAAACCTAAATATATTCGATATTTTTGATAACATTTATTATTTAATGGATCCGCCCTATATTTCATATAAGGGTTGCGCCAACCGACTTATTTTTTGGACGCATAAAAACTTCAGATCGGCTTTGGATAATCGCCATGGCAAGTAAAAACAAATTCTTAATTTTGTAGACATCATCAATTGTTTTGTTTTTACAATAAAGCAAAATTAGTAATAAAACGTGAATTTTTTTTTATTTATTTATTGTAATCTTTAAACGAATATAAAATATGATATTGTTTGGAGTAAAGCTAAAGATATAAAAATATCTTTCAAGATTTTGAAACTGTGGAGTCCATTATTTTCTAAATAAATTGTGACAGGGTTTTCTAGGGTAAAGAGTTCAAATTTAAAACACTTTACGGATAAGAATAAATGTCGGCACATTTATTTTGCTTTATTCAATATAACGTGACTTCAGTTCTTAGTGATAATTATATCAATCATTATATAAACTTTAAATTATCTTTTTTGAATAATTATATCAATGTAGGATGAGAATGTAAATTTAACATTCACTGCATTTTAATGCTTGTGTCACATACATCGCAGAATCGTGCGATTAAATTGCTGAACGCATCCGTCTTTTATACAGGCTTCCCTTTCATCGAAGATCTCAGAATTATAACTAACTTCATTCTTTTATTATGTAACTCAATTCATTTTGAATTGTCTAGTTCTAGTTTTACCTAAAAACGGATACAATAACATTCTTGTATTTCATCACAGATTTCTACAACGGTCAGCGATTTTTGTCACTTATTTAGATTTTCGATCTACTGAAAATCAAAAAATCTTATATATTTTTTTTTATTTGCTCTATATTTTTCTATATTCGTAGACATTGTAGATTACAGAAGCTCAACATTTAATATAATACATAAATTAAAAAAAAGAAGGTTTTTTCAAGCATATCCTAAGTACCAATTTATTCCAATGGATACAATTTTTAGAAAGGAAAATAGTCAAAACCAAAAATAATCCAACATTCTTTACATTTTTTTTATTTCGTTTTTGCGCTAGGTCGTATTTCAATCAATTGAAGGACGTCTATACAGGGTGTTCCACAACTTAAGACAAAAAATTAAAGGCCGCTGATTAATAATTTAATCGGTTAATCCTATTTCAAAGAAGAGCTGATAAATTTTATATTACATTAATTTCTTAGTACCTTTTCAGTTTTTCGGTATGGTGACAAGCAACATCTGTTGACAATAATTGTATGAATAGGTAGTAGTAATAAAAAAGTCGGTAAAGTCGATGCAAAGATTGCTGATTATAATTATGTCGCTATTGGAAACGATGATAAGTCATATTGTTAATGACTGCCCTGCTTGTTGAATTGTTCCCAATATGATAACTGAAAATCAAAATTCCATCAACATAGGCCAGTGCTAATGATATAGTATGGTGTATACATAGGTCGGTACCGTCTCCTGCCCAAATGTCCACTAACTTTTGTATTTTTTGTGCTGTCAGATTTGTCGTTTTTTTCTTCTTTCATCTTTCAACATTGATAAATTACGAGACATTTTCAAACGTGGATGAGAAACATCAGAAGTCGTTTCTTTGTCCACTATGCGTAAGTGTGGTCCAATGTACAGGAACACAATTTCAAAAGGAGCTGAATTTTAGTTACAGTCATTTTTATGACCTCAATAACTCGTTTCGGCTGCGTAATAATAGCTACTATTATCAAAATAATAATGTGTATATTCATGTTGAAATGATGTTTCCACTACTATCCAATATTATCGGCAATAATAATAGGAAAATGTCAAACAGAGAAATATTTGTATTGAACTATTGCTCTCTCACGATTATAAATGATTATCATCAGAACATATTCATATTAAACCTATGCACATGAACATGCTTCAAATCTATTCGTATTATACGTATTTAATCTGTATTTCAAGTGTAGAATTCATGATTTGCACTCAAAATTGTTTGATTAATTATCAATCATCAATTGAACTTAAAGTCGGTTTAGTACGCACAATGACAAGTATTAAAAATCATTTTCGAATATATACCATTACTGGAATTCAATACCCAAATTTTTATATCAACATTGTGAAAAAAAATTATTGAAGTTAATGTCAAACAAAACATAATCATTGGTGTAATTTCCTTGAAGACTAGGGGAATAGAGCCCTTAGGCCTATTTTCGAACCCTACGTACATACAATTCCTTACATGAATATCAATTTGTAAGCGAAGAAAAATATATTCTGCAAACACAAAATAATAATATGTCAGTTATTAAAAAAAAATCTTTAAAATTATGTATTATATCTTTTTACTTAAATTAAATCTGTCTTAAGTTGGTGTAACTTAATTGTAAACTTAAGTTTATACTTTATGTTTCCTTGTTAAAAAGAAAAATAAAGACATCTGTAAGGGTTTCAAATATTAAAATAAGTCGCTTCATTATGATGCCCATATTAGGGTATGACTTCACATGAGATACAAAATCGTTATAGACGTCAATCAACCTATCAATCATTATCATTGGGTTTACTAACCCTTCTAGAACTTTGACACATCAGTACTCAATATAAGGTCTTATACATGTTCAATAACTTTTTATTAATATTGTCACCAAGATATAGAACATTACTAAATAAACAGGATATCGTATATTATCACATTACAACACCTGGTACATTAGTATGTTTACTAATTTTTCTAAATATTTGGGACAAAAATTATCAATTCTTGTTGGAACCTAATTGTCTTAGACAATAACCCAAGGGTACATAAAAAAATAGACTAAATTTTTTAAAAAAAAAAGATGTTTCATAAATTAGCAATTATTATGAAAAAAAAAAACTTATTGTAAATAATAAGTAAAAAATATAAGCAAATAATAAAAAATACGTTAAAATTCGTTATAACGATACCGCTTATAGCGACAAACTGGTTATAACGTCGAAATTGTGATCACTTGTTTGAAAGCCCATACGCTAACGATATGTATTACTTTTACCGGTTATAGCGACTTCCAGCTATAACGATGAATTTTTTTTTATTACTGTAACACATTTCAAAATAAATTTAGCAAAAAATCATACAGTAGAGCAAAAATTTTCTACGTTATAAATTAAAAATAATATACTAGTAATGTTGTCATTTTACCGACGAAGTTAAACAGATTTTGTATTTCTCAAATTCTAAGATGTTACATAATAATTGTAGAACAAGTGATTTAAATCAATACAACCCTGCAATAACTTGTTTTAATATAGTGCAATATATTTTTATTAACATTGTCACTAACGCGTTAACAAAATACATTAAAAGATGTAAAGAAAAACTGAATTTTCATTATTATTCCTTTCTTATTTCATGCAACATAATACCTGTCATATTTGTATTTATCCATACACTTGAAAAAAATTTTGATGTTACCTCAAATTCAATCAGAACTTGCCTGACATGTTAAGCTGCACGACACAGCACGACCGATCCAAATTTCATTACAGAGCAGACATCTGTTATAAATGTGTACACTGTGTTTTATGAAGAAGTTCTGTGCGTGCTGAGAGTACCGTGATTGCACAAAAGCAAAAAACACGCATATAACCGCCATTGCAATTTCATTTTACTTATCGAACCTCGTAGAAAATCATTTGCAAAACTTCTCTGTAAAGTGTTAACTTAACTACCGATATAGAAACAGTATCCTGTTTTTGGTACTCTAAATTAAATTTACTTGTATTGTACTATTAGTGTTCTACTACTTTTAGTGAATTCCGAAGTAGTAAGAGATGTTTTATAAGTCATTTAGAACACAGAACATAATTTAGCACTGTTTAGGAATTGACTTATGTTCAGTGATTATGTCTGTACTTTTTATATTCTTGCATATTCGACCCGATACTGTATAATTCGTGGTAGTTTTATACGACAATACATTGTTCCAAAAGCACGAATAGAACAATATAACACAACAAGAGTATAATATACTAGTTTTTATACTTTGCGTCACTTATTTTATAATAATCTCACAAATTAAAATTACAAAAGATAAATAATCATACTCTAAGGATTTATATAAAATATGGTAACCTTATTGAATGAAGTTACCCATTTGTAAATGTTATTATTCATATATAATATTATAAAAAAAAAATCAAATCTTATATGTTAAGACTTACGAAACTTTAATATTCTTTAATTATAATAATTTCATATTGTATAACAAATCATAACAAGAGTATATAACACATTCTATATTTTGCGTCTATAAATTAAAAAAAATAATATAGAGAAAAATTATAGGCTTGTTATTTTTACACGTCAGTTGTTTCTAATTGTATGCACTAATGTCATCTATTGTTTATGATGAAAACTACAAAACATATAGTAGTATAGTAGAGTATATATAATCATTACAAATTTCAAAGCTGATATTTTTAGAAATATCAATAATAATTTTTGTGTACCAAAAGGTCATTGTTTTGTTTGTTACAAAAATAAGTTTGTATTTATACGCCATGAAGTAGTGATATGTAGTTTATATTTCATTTAAATTGTACGTTATATTCTGGCTAAATTTTTCCAATTAGAGGGAAAACAAAACATGATAAAATGCATTTTATTTGTTTGATTTGGCTTTCTGATTTGAGTACGTGGTAGTTCGGTTGTATGGAGTGTAAAGTACTGGTGGCACCGACTGTATAACATAGGCCAGACTTCTCTTCTCACCCCATTTCAATTCGCGAGTTTTGTCATTTTCGTAGAATTACAATGCTTGTATGTGGCGCGTAGGGACCATAAAAAAGGGGATTTTAGCATTACGAGAATTTAATCCGAGTTTATATCGCCACCAAATGCTCTGTGCCACCAACACATTGCTACATCATTCGTTTACCTTCATTTATTATGATTTTTTCCTCCACTTTTTTCAAATTATCTGTTACAATTTTATACAGGGCTGCTAAGCATATGGAAATTAAATAATAATTCTATTATGTTATTATTTTTTCCAAATTTACCATGTTTAATAAAAATAACAATAAACAATATTTATTTATATCAAATATTTCAATTTGAAATATCATTACGTGTAATTTGATATTAATATCATAATCTAATTTTAATTTTTTTAGTACCAACACATTGCTACATCATTTAATTACCTTCATTTATTATGATTTTTTCCTCCACTTTTTTCAAATTATCTGTTACAATTTTATACAGGGCTGCTAAGCATATGGAAATTAAATAATAATTCTATTATCTTATTATATTTTACAAATATACCATTTTTAATAAAAATAATAATAAACAGTATTTATTTATGACAAATATTTCAATTATTTGAAATATCATTACAGGTTATTTTATATTAATATGATAATCCAATTTAATTTTTTTAGTCATATAATTAATATTTAATTTTAATTATTATTAATTTATTTTATTGGACTTGTATATTGTACAAGTTTTACCCGAAAATATTTTTTTAAGCTTGTTAAATTGTTTTAACAAAATGATGACATATTGCATACGTGGTGTCAATTTATTTAATTAAATATTAATATTTTAATATTAATTAGGTAAAAGTCAGTAATTGCAATAAAATTACTTCAATAATATTTAGTTTATTACATTAATAAAATATTTTTCACAACTCATAATAAATTAATAAAATAACTTTTTTAGTTTAAGTTCTATAAATTTTATTTCACCCTAAAATAAATAAAATAATGTTTTATTCATTTGGTTTATTGTTTTTATATTGTGAACTTATTGTATACAATATTACCAGATTAATTTTATGAATTTGTTTTCAAAAATTAAAAAATTGATTTTATTGATAATAGAACAGACAGATTTTTTTTATTTACATAATTAGTATTTTCTCACATATAGTAAAATAGATAAAAAAATACAAATCAACTATGTCTTGAGTGTTTTGTCCATCGTCGTCTTGTTATTTATTACATTTTGATCTTTAAGTAAAATGGAGTAAATGATTAAAGACGTACGTATTTTTCTAAGAGCAATAACTTCAATTGAGAATTTATTTAATGATCAGTAAACAAATCGAGTATTCTCGGTATTACCAAGGATTCGAACTCAGAACAGGTGATATGTAAAGTGCGAATAAATAGAGAAATGAAATGGACTAAATTAAAAACATTTGGCACTCGTACTCTGAATAAGAGCAACAAGAACAGCAATAGCAACAGTACGTACTTTTCTAATGATGATGTCTCAGGTATTACCTAGGATTCGAACTGAGAACCGATGATACGTGCGAATAAATAGAGAAACGAAATGGAGTAAATTAAAAACATTTGGCACTAGTACTGGGAGCAAGAGCAACATGAATACAGTATCGGATACATTTAAAGGTGAAACGAACAATCATTAAACAAATAGTGTATCCCCGATATTACCTAGGATTCGAACTCAGAACTTGTGATACGTGAAACGCGAATAAATAGAGAAATGAAATGGAGTAAATTAAAAACATTTGGCACTCGTACACGTTGTAAGAGCAACATGAACAACAATAGGAACAGTACGTATTTTTCTAATGATAATGTCTCCAGTATTACTAAAGATTCGAACTCAGAACCGATGATATTTGAAACGCGAATAAATAGAGAAATGAAATGGAGTAAATTAAAATCATTTGGCACTCGTACTCGTTGTAAGAGCAACATGAACAACAATAGGAACAGTACGTATTTTTCCAATGATGATGTCTCCAGTATTACCTAGGATTCGAACTGAGAACCGATGATATGTGAAGCGCGAATAAATAGAGAAATGAAATGAAGTAAATAATAAAAAGCACTACGTATTTTTTTAAGAGCAATAACTTCAATTGAGAATTTATTAAATGATTATTAAACAAATCGCATATCCTTGGTATTACCTAGGATTTGAACTGAGAACTGGTGATATGTGAAGCGTGAATAAATAGAGAAACGAAATGGAGTAAATTAAAAACATTTGGCACTCGTACTTGAAGTAAGAGCAACATGAAAAGCAATTGCAACAGTATATATTTTTTTAATGATAATGTCTCCAATATTACCTAGGATTCGAACTGAGAACCGATGATATGTGCGAATAAATAGAGAACTGAAACGGAGTAAATTAAAAACATTTGGCACTCGCTGTTTGCAAGAGCAACACGATACAGTACCGGATACATTCGGGAGACGAACAGTTGTGCGAGCCTAAACAGTGACATGCATAATTCGAACCGACCAGGGTGTCATGTACAGCGGCGGCCGCGGGCATTGCATTAGATCAGCCCCAATGTACGTTGTATAATGTATAGAATATGTGTATGTTAGCTTATATTGTACCGTTAGCGCGTTACCGTGGCTGTCAGCGCGGATGAGTTTCTGTGCCTCAGGCGCCGCAGTCGATTGCCCATGACATGCGAGAACGCAGCTTGTATTCCTATTCGGATTCGTAATCGTAGTCGTAGTCGTACTGTCCTCTTATTGCATAATTGCATCCATCACAAGCCGTTTATATTTACATGCTCCGTTATCTACACATGTCTCACACCTAATGGACTATGTCACCAAATTTCTATATTCTCTGATCAAGGTTTTTTTTCGGAGTAATTTAGGGGGACATATAACTTAGGGGTTTTTAATATTCCCTTGACGAATGAAGAGTTATCTACACATGTCTCAAACCTATTGGCATATGTCACCAAATTTCGATATACCCAGATTAGGATTTTTATTATTTATTTTTTTCGGGGGTAATTTAGGGGGACATATATATTAGGGGTTTTTCAGGGGTTTTTAGTGTTCCCATAAACGAATGAAGAGAATCATCAATATAATTAATTAATTAAGAATAGGACTTCACAAAAAAATCTTATTATATTGATGGAAGGGATCACTGCTGTGTTCTTCTGTTCTTATTGCATAATGCACCCATCACAAGCCATTTATATTTATATGTTTCATTATCTCTACATGTCTCACACCTAATCGCCTATGTCACCAAATTTCTATATTCCCTGATTGGAGTTTATTTTTTTCGGGATTAATTTGGGGAGGTATATATCTTAGAGATTTTTGAAGGGTTTTTAATATTTCCGTAAACGAATGGACAATCATTAATAAAATTAATTAATTAAGAATAGGACTTCACAAAAAGATCTTATTATATTGATGGAAGGGATCACTGCTGTGTTCTTCTGTTCTTATTGCATAATTGCACTCATCACTTGCCATTTATATTTACATGCTCCCTTATCTCCACATGTCTCAAACCTAATA
Source organism: Stenolophus ochropezus (assembly GCA_035578165.1). NCBI lineage: Eukaryota > Metazoa > Arthropoda > Insecta > Coleoptera > Carabidae > Stenolophus > Stenolophus ochropezus. Next base: position 2,737,755 of record JAQOWZ010000014.1, read on the forward strand.
GCCTATGTCACCAAATTTCAGTGTTGCCAGATCGGGGTTTTTATTTTTTCGGGGGAAATTTAGGGGGACATATATCTTAAGAGTTTTTCAAGGGTTTTTTATATTCCCGTAAACGAATGAAGAGAATCATCAATAAAATTAATTAAGTAGTAAGAGCATCTGGCAACATTGCCAAATTTTACTTCACAAGCATTATACATAAAAATTAACTTACCTATGTATGTATGTATTTCAATAGGTTTTTTCATTATTTTTTATATGTAGGTATTACTTTTCAATTACAGATTACAAAAATATTTATTTTCAAAACAACCCAATAGTAAATGATTAAATATAAGGATGATAAGTTTTTTATGTTAGACTACGAAGCACAAGACACAACATGCACTTATTCACTTATTTATTACTTTCTGTTACACTATTAAAAAATAACTGAACTGCTCTTCCGTCCTGTCGTATATTATAATCACCTAAAATATTACCTAATCCTAACATATTAATTAGTAGCTAATAGGGGACGAATCAATTGTCATATTTTTTACAAGATTTAACACGGTATAAGCATGTCGATTATGAAGACGACGAATCAACAGAAAGACAAAGATAAAGCGACACGCCCTCTTGTAATCATCTTACAAGTTCTAACATACAAATCTATTAGTATTAATCATAAGTAGCGACGTTTATATGGTAAGCAAAACTTGGCCGAAACATGCATTAAGATTACACGCAAAATTTTTACAAAATGCCTTTTTTTTATTTGCATACACTATTGTGCCGTATATTATTGTGAGAAATAAAGGAGAATATTATAATACATTGATTTTTCCGGAATTTGGCAGAAACATGGATTAAAATTTACAAAATGTTATTTTTTATTTGCATTTACTATTGTGCCATATTATTATTGTAATGGAAGTTGATTGTTTTTAATAATTAAAATAAGAAGGAAAATATATAAATTGATTTTTGGGGAACGCATTGTACGCATAGCTTAAATTTCGTAAGTTAACAAACTGGCCATTATATGAAGAGATTATGACCTCCCGACCGAAATAATTAGTCTGAACGAACCCCGAACTGCAAATGAGAGCATGTTAACCCTCGAGCAGGGAGCCAACTCGTCATCCGTGCCAAGCCATTCACCCTGGCCGCCCAAATCCTGCGTCCTCATGTCCAGCCCAAGTCTCAACTCTACATACAGCGTAGCCGAACGCTGCGCCGTCTGCTGTGCACCGTACGTACTTTCCGCTTACCGCACTGTGCTCTGTGTCAATAACGGCCACGGATATTACAAATTAAGGCAGATTGCGGCCAGAAAACCCGCTCAGTTCAGCGTTTGCGAAATTACCCTCGCTTCGATGTCATAATATCGTCAATTAGGCAAATAGGTAGTGGCTGGCGCGTTTGTTTGCACATAACATACGAGGATACCTGGCTCGTCCGCTAGCGGTGCGTTCGACCATTCAACCGTTCTATTACTTCTTACTCTCTCTCTCTCATTATCTTCATTATATACAAATACATATGGCTATATAAACTATTCCATTCCTTATCCCTAACTATTCCCCAAACTTATCAGAAAAATCATGAAAAACCTTTGAACTCCAGCTGTATTACTTCTTACTCTCTCTCTCTCATTATCTTCATTACATACAAATACATATGGGTATATGAACTATTCTATTCCTTATTCTTCCTATAACTAATTATTGCCCAAATTTATCAGAAAAATCATGAAAAATCTATGAACTCCAGGTGTATTACTTCTTACTCTCTCTCTCATTATCTTCATTATATACAAATACATATGGGTATATAAACTATTCCATTCTTTAACTATCTATTGCCAGAATATTTAAAGATTCTTAATTGTACCTAATTGTACAAAACTGTCTCTGTATCGTCCTTATTGAAATACAGTAATTACTATTAACATACCTAGGGTAGTTGTAAGTATCATAACCGTCGCAGATGTCAGTTGAATTCCGAATTCGAAGAGCGATGATTTTAAGACATCTAAGGCCTGGTATGATTCATAACATCTGTGTTTGTTTAATAGTTTATCGATTTTACGTTCTAAAGTTTTAATTTAATTTGAAATTTCAGATCTGGTTGATTCAAAACCCCTGTCAAACCGTAAGACTATTTAGCTATAATAATAGGAATAATAAAAAATATACGGTTTTAATTCGGGTAGTCTAACAATTATTCCTGAAAGATTTACCATGTACATTCGACATTTTACTTTTTTCCTGTAATGTTTAACGACCGCTCACCTAGTAAGGTCATATGTACTCGTACGAGGGTGATGTATCATACAAACATATTCATGTTTCCGCAAGATTCAAAGTCGCAACAGCTGGTTAACGAAATAAACATTTAATTTCCACGATTTAAAGCAATAACCGATTAACGAATTTTCGCGCAAACCACAAGTAGCGAGTTTGAATCCCACGAAGGAACGGATGTGTGTACCTTTATTTCATCAACTTTCAATCAACACCGTAGCATTTGAGCGCTCATTAGAATGAATTGTACAAGTTATGTGTAAATATTTCTGCATAAAATTACAATTCCATCATTGTCAATAACCCTGATATCAATTATTGTACCTATGAGAGCATGTGAAGTTTAAATATATGTTTATATTTGATGAGCTTTCTTTCGCTTGAGGCATTTTGCGGTCTTTACAAACACCCAACATATGGTAACATTATAATCTTCATCCCTCATATCATGTGGTAATACTTTTATTAAAAAATTAACAAATGACATAGATGATCTTGATAATGTCGTTAACGTAGTGTAATTTAACGAGTCATTTATTAATTACACGAAGTTTAATCTTAATCTTGAAATCTGGCTGCATACACGCACACTAACTTGACAAGTAAGTGATTTTTAATGACCGAATGCTTTAATTTGGAAATAAATAGATTTCATTAGATGTATAGTGAAATTAGTTTGCAGCTACGCCATGTTGAATTTCCATTTATTTTAAATGGTAGTGCGTGTAGGTTGTCGAGAAAAGTGATCGCCCCATGTCCTAAACGCAAACACCGTTTCTAATTACAGGTTGTCAGGGTGTCGATTTGTTGGGCCCTACAACCTACAACATACAACGGTGGGCTGATGTTATCACAGATAAATATTACAAGTGTATGTTGTATTTCGATAGGAGTGCTGTTAACATATCAAAATGTCGCGTTCGTTTCTAGTTTATCTACAGTCCTGCCCCTGTCCGTTGACGCCAACAAAGATAAATTTGATTAAAAGTACCAGGTTCCTATTGCATGTTTACATTTGTTATCGGAATAAGTCAAATTAGACGGTACAGATGCCAAATTGCAAGGTGCCATATATTTTATATGCTCAACTGTCACCGCTCATGGCCGTAAATATTCTAATTTTATAAGAAACTCTATAATCTTCTCTACTTATTTTTATTTAAAACGACTTTCATGTGAATACCGCTATTGTGTGATAGTGATCTTCTTTATAAATATTTATGATTATATATGAGTAGTAACGTGTAAGCTATGACTAGCGTTTTATATTATGTCCAAACTAATTGTCATAACTTTGCTTTTATTATTCATGTACAAAAATTCACGAAATCATCATTCTAATTAAATGTAGTTAATGTGATTTTCATATAAATGTAGATGTTATAATTGACGGATGTGTTTTTAATACAAGTAGACGTTGATCAGTGAGTGAAACGATATTTTCTTTTTTTGCCTAATGAACATCTATGAGCCGGTCGCACTTTTTAATTAATAGAACGTATCAGATTAGCTGTATCGTTAATAGAAATTTTGCTCAAGAAACCATAGAATTTTTCTTTTATATGGAAATGTCTCTAACGGGCGTAACGCGGTACCGGGCAGTGCGCAATGCGCAACGGATATGTACGGGAACGGAGAATATGGAAATATGTATATGCCGTGAAGGAAGTGTTCATTACGACACCGACACTTTAATTGTCATTGCATTGTATGCAGATTCTCTAGACAGTGTGACAATCTAGGCTATCTTTCGCGTTCTCTACTCCGTCTCCCGAACCACGTTTAAGTTCACATTACTGGAGACTGATCTTCCTCTCTCTGTACACATTTCAGGTTTCTCACACACACATATATATTCAGCTACAACGCTTCGTATACTTCGCACGCCTCGCGCTGCTAACGTCAGATCGTTATCACCCAAGTCCGGGAAATGTCCATTGTCAGATTGCCACACCAATTAAAACGAAACGGCATTTTCATTCATGGAATCCTTTTGTCTTTTCTCATCCATTTAATGTGACCGCAATGTGTTATACATACTGCCAAGGTATATACACAGCATAGACATTATATACTCAACCTCGCTATTTACTTGCGATATGACGAATAGCAGTTCAGCCGAATAACCGAATAATATATTTATGTACATTGTAAAAGCGTGATTGGTCACAGCTACGACATTCTATACTCAACCTTGCTATTTACTACTGATGTGACGAATAGCAATTCAGCCGAATAACCGAATAACGAATATTCGGCTTTACCGAATAATATATTTATGTACATTGTGAAAGCGTGATTGGTGTTCCTCGTTTCGGAGAGGGGTGTATTTATTCTGAAGTACTTGCTTTTTTGTTAAGGTAATTTCTTGTTGGATTATTATAAAATTTAATTATTTCAGTTTCAAGAAATTTACCTCCAAACTATATAACTAGATAAACTATGTGCTCTTATTGCAAATACATTAATAATAACTAAATGTATCTATATCTTTGTTTTTTTATCTATTTATTTATAAATTTTAACATAACAAAACAGCGTTGTATTTCATTTATTTTTTGTAACCGAATATTCGGTATTAAAATATGCCGAATAGGTCGAATACCGAATAATTATTCGGCTTCGGTCCCATCTACTATTTACATCCAACCTGGTGATAATCTCAATAAATACCTACATTGTAAACAAGATCTGTCCTTATATCTATTTCCACATACTTACTCTAACACAGTCGTTAGTATTTTGGCATTAAAAATTAAATTAGAAATTCATCCTTACCTTATTTAGAACATCCTCTGTTTGTATGTGTGAATACCTAATAAGCATTTTTACGAAATGCATCTGTCTTTACTTATAGTATCTGAGGTTTTTTTTCGATCAATCCGTCGACGTTCTTCTTCCTGCCCCATTTTTTAGATAATGGAAGACAAGTGTTTGCAATTTTTCAAAATTACTACTTCCCCTACGACACAATGAAACCCCTGATTTTTACAAGGATCATGTTTCTTAGATTTCCTTTAATTTCTTCGCCCTTTCACAACATGTGTAAACACGAATTATTTACATTTGGAATTATTATAAATTTAACTTTTGAATGATTATTTGAAGCATATAATTCACCTAATATTTTGTTGTATATGTGTCCTCCATTTTGACGTAATTTCTGCGCTGTCGTCAGAGAACATCCTCGTGTTGAACCATCGTAGTGTGTCGCGCTTAAATATAGAATATTTACAACAAGTCAGAAGTATCATAATAAATATTGCCTGGGTTTTGCAACTCCCCAATCTGACCTCGATTGTGGTGCTATAAAAGAATTTTGAGAAGAACAACGTTGGTATATTTTTTAAATTCAAGTATCAAATATTCTTGAAGGAGAATATACACACATTTACAAAAATGTTTTTTGTAGATGATTTGTTGTGCTTAACAATTTCACTAATGATCAGCCAAAATATATAAAATATTATAGTTAAAATTCAAGCTAAAATAATTTGTTTCTCGTTTAATTATTTTTATCAAACTAGAAAAGGGATTTCGAATATTTCAATGCAACATTTCATTCAAGATAATGTTTTATAACAGAAGTATTTGATATTTAATTATTTTATGTTTTCTACCAATATAGTTTACAAAATAATATTTTGTACGTCTTTTTAACCTTTCCTCTATTACTAATTTATTGGAATATTATAATGTATACATAAGGTATTGAATATGAGGGTTTTTTTTTTTTAAAAAAGTACCGGTTTCAATTACGAAAAACTTAATTTTGTTAAAAAAACAGATGCCGTATGAATATATAGTCTTTTTTACGTGATATATGTGGAATATATACTATTTTTTTATGTTTGTTATATATTCATATGGTCGTGTTTCTATGGTGAATGCACACTTATGTTATGTATTGAGTGAATTAGTTTTATGTAGAAGGCCGGATCTGTGAAACAAATGAAATAGCAAGGAAGAAGAAAGGGTAAAGGGTGAAGTATGCTAGGGTTCCATATGGGCCGGACTACACATTGTATGCCATAGCGGCCATTATAGAAGCTTGGGAAAGTACACAGATGACAGCTGGGTCTTTTATATCCTACTCCAGCTAAGCTTACATGACAATAGGACTGTGCAATTGTTTGTCAATAGCAGGGCTTGTCATTGGCTCTCTTATGCGTGATTGTCAACTGTTCATTATAAATGGCGTCGTTCGTCGCAACGCTCAACGTCGCGTCGCCATCTTCATCTAAACACTAAACAACAAACTACGTTTAGGTAATACACGGGACACACAATGAAAGTTAATGATCATTAATAGTTAATACTTAATTTAGTAGCCATGTGTCATATGATCATTTAGGTAATGAGCATTTCAAACTTCATAACGTGGAAAGTGCCAATGAAGTTTAAAATCCGATGATCGAAAGTTTGTCATCGCAACTCTAATGACACTTGGGGTTGTTGATGTTGAGGTTAATGTTGATATCTAGTTTAATTATTCTTATTTGGGTTGACGATTGTCAATGAAGTATAGTGGCATAGATAATACTCTAATGCCGGGGACACACGGTATAAATAATGATCATTAACTAAATTCTCAATTGAAGTTAATGTTCATTAGAAAAATATGCAGACACACGGACATTACTTGAAATTTCTTGCACATGCGCAAATGCAATGTACCCTTGACAAAAAAGAAGATAGAGAGTCATTAAAGACACCGAAGTAGTTTCTAAATTTAGAGTATTATCCATGCCACTATACTTCATTGACAATCGTCAACCCAAATAAGAATAATTTAACTAGATATCAACATTAACCACAATATTAACAACCTCAACTGTCATTTGAGTTGCGATGACAATTTTTAAACTTCATCGACACTTTCCACGTTATGAAGTTTGAAATGATCATTACCTAAGTGATCATATGACACATCGCAATTAAATTAAGTATTAACTGTTAATGATCATTAACTTTCGTCGTGTGTCCCGGGTATAAGACCCGGCTCTCAAATATGACAAATCCTCTTACAAAATAATTTTTACAATATTGCTGAATTTTTAAACTATGAAAAGTAATTATATTTTTATTTTTTTTACTGACGTTTTCTATATGCAATGTATTTGTGTCAAAGGAAAAAAATATATTATGATTATTATTATATATTTGCTCATTATAAATGGCGTCGTTGTCGCAACGCTCAAAATCGCGTCGCCATCTTCATCTGTCCAACAAACAAACAACTACGTTTAGGTAATGTTTACCTAGGACCCGGTTTTCAAATATGACAAATATATTTATGTAATATGATACAATTCACAGTGAGGTGATGCACGCATGAATGAACAAAAATGTCCATAATTCCCTTTATATAGGATGCACAATACGTTATGGATTACATGGAGTGCCCTAATGTATCGTGTCCTATTGATTCAGCTTCTTGTACGGTGGCCTGTTGAAAATACATTTTTTTCACTATATTGAGCACAAATATTTACTAAAAATATTCGAATTGAAAGAAATAAAGAGGTACAAAGACCCATGAAGTATTTCATATTTTTGTTTGAACCGCACCCGCAATGCCGATCTGTGGATAGGTAAGATTTGAACGACTTTGCCATTCTTCTGTTTTCGTACTCTGCTGCTGTCTTGTGAACCTCTGCTCAAAAGCAATTCAATCTGTCATCAAGTGTAAAGCTCTGTATATTTTTTAGAGCCACCCTAATTACTTTGAATCTTTTGTTAGGTAATGTACGCAACCCTTTATATATACACAATGCTAAGTTTTCATTATGGGTATATTATTTATGTATGGATGGTTGCTTTATATGCGGGAGCCATCGTTTTCATCTTGCATCCTCTAACTTTAGAATATGAATTTGAATGACTCATCTATAAATACCAGTCATGTAGCATAAATCAGTTGCTCCAATTTTTTCGTTCGATAACGACAATGTTTTATTAGTAAACACAATTGTAATTAATATTTTTATACATTACATTCAACATAGCTGCATGACAAAAGCAGATTTTTAAACATTTCATAAGCGCACCAAAAAACAGCAAAAGTGCAGCAGTAAAATTTAGGAATTTGATTTTGATTAGATCAAAATACGAGTGAATTCATTTTGCTCGAATCTAATCTAATATAACCTAACCTGACTTAACCTAACCTAATCTAATCAAACCTAACCTAACTTGACTTAATCTAACTTAACCTAACTTCACCAAACCTAAAGTTATTTTAATTAACCTAACCTAAACTTATTTTATTCCATCATTGAAATTACATCAAATTTATTAATATATGAATATTTCAATTATAAAAGCACTGGTGCGCTTAAGTAACATACATTTGTGCGCTTTTGCAATGTTCATTTGGTGCGCTTTTGTAACAAAAAAACACCATTTGGTGCCCTTTTGTCATACGCCAGTTTTACAGTAGCGAGTGTTAACCAGTTATTAATTTCCGAGCATTCATAACTAATATGGAGAGTGCACCACAGTATTTTTTGTGGAAAATAGCTGTATTGAATTTTAATTTAGAACAGCTGATCACTCTATCCATCAAACCACAAATCTCATTTATTTATTTACAGTTTTTGTGTTTATAATATTTGCATTATGAAATACAACACTTATTTTTAATCTATAACAGTTTCATAGATATAAACTATTAATTATTTTATGAGATTGATTGCGTTTTTAAAAAAATTATAAAAGTACAGAAAATATATTTTCGTACATTTACTTTTTAATGGTTGATGTGGTTCAAATTACATATTGTGTTTGTCATCAAAATTCCGTAAACAAATTGACACTCAATAACGCGTGAGAAACTTATCTACTGTAAAATAATAAATTCTAAATAAAAAATAGTATATAATGCTATTGGGAATAGAAAACGGTTTTTTGTGTCCAGCTATTATTTGCGGCTGAGGCGTAGAGAGGCCAGGCAAATTGGGCGAAACCCAAAAAAAACGTCGACTCAGAACGACATATTGACATATACTAATTTTCTTCAACAGTTTTTCAGTTGCCTCTTATAATACTAACGAAAATACTAAATTGATGCTGTATCCAGAGATGGTTACTAATAATACAATATTGTTTTCCTACGACCGTTAAGATATTTGCTTGTTGTATGTTTGTTATTGCTACGGATACATAGTATATTGTAAACACATTTTCATTTCCCACGGTAACCATAGACATCGTTAATGTATAAATTCATTTCTCACAGTTCTGTCAAAAATAAATTGTTCCAAATTTAATTAATTAGAAAATAATATCGTGGTCGTAGAAAAAGTATAGTGTACAACTCGCATGGAATGTCCATTTCATACTCGTATGATTTGCAGCATGAGCCGAACAAACTATCATACCCGTATGAAATGTATACCATTCCATGCTTGTTGTACAATATACTATTATTTGACAATATTTCTGATATCCAGTTTGTAGTGTTTCTGAAAAGTGTTGACTTGAACACCTACAAGGTTTTTATAATTCCCTGGGAAAAATCCTATTGTCGCGGTTAGGATAAGCTATAAGTAATAATAGGTCTGTATAGATTTGCATGAATTAAATGGTAATTTAGCATGCGACAAATGATAAATGTGGTAGTAGTAGTGAGTATGACGTAAGCATAGTTTTCGTATCGTAAAGAGTGATGGGACTGCGACTGGTTGAGTCTCCAGCCGACAAGTGTACGTCTCAACATTAGCCTCGAACCATGAACCTTCTAACCCATGTCTACGTCTCAGTCGCTCAATCCTCCTCTTACCCCTGTTCTAAGTTCCGTGAACTGTCGAGATTGACCTTAATTATAGGTTGTCTTGTCCAATACCGTGCATACCTTTTAAAATTAGTTCCATTTTAGGTAGGTATGTCACGATATTGTCTTCCATACTCACCATTATTTTTTCTAATTTTCATTCCTTATTTTATATATATAAGATAATTGTAAGTGATTAGTTGGTGACAATAAAAATCCAAATTTTCAAAAGAAAGAACTAAATAAGTATATGATAAATCTTATGCCTACCTTTAATAACAACATTTTTTCATAATCTTATTCAGAATGTGGAATAAAAATACCACTGTGTCCGAGTGGTTCGGGAAATTGAAACCCACTACACTGGATATATATATATATATATAATATATAAATATATAAATATATATATGAAGTCACATTTTTGTGAAAAATGCAATTTATTCATAATTATACTTAACATTGCTGATTTCAGCATGAAGAATAGAGTTTTAAATCACATAGAGCTCACATTCAAATTCAGATCTTTAAATAAAGTTATGTTCGCTACCACTTTGGGGACAAAAAGTATTATATAGTATATTGACGAGCAATGGTTGCTCCCTTGTTTAACGTGGTCCGATTCTTTTGGTGTAGTGTGAGATCTGGGTTCAAATCTCAGTAACGACAAACCTATAACCAAAAATAAAATACCGCAATTTCAGAGTGGATGGGACTCTCTTTAAACGTAGTCCCCTGTTGAATTAATGGAATTTGATTTGATGGACAGTGTAAATCAAATAATTAAACAAATTCTCATATCGATTTCATTAATATTCTTCAATAGAATAATACTTAATACTGTAGTTTTATATTAAGGTACTATTACAGTTTAAAATACTGTGATGTTTTGTTGTCAAACAAATAAACTTCTTTGCTACCTGTATAAAAAAAAAACTAAACAATCATTTCTCAAACTGTGAATCACATATGTATATTATCTGTGATAGTAGTATAATAATTGATATTGACAATTATATATTAGACATTTATAGCACTATGAAATACCAGAATATTAATTATTTTTTTAGTGTCACATTTTGGGAATGTTGGTCAACCTCAGGTAGTGTTATAACCAATTTTCGTGTGACTTACGGCTCTGGTGACATTTTTTCGTGTATTCGCTTATAACCCAGGTAGATCTCAACATCCCTAATTTGTTTCTTTTATCTTTACCGCCTTTATTTTTAAAACGTAAGAATATTGAGCGACACTTTATTGTGTAGGCATCACACTGGGACGAAAACAGAGGTTTGGAACCCCAAAGGTTAATACCATAAAAACTCCTTTATGATGCGCTAATAGGTGTATATAATAAAAAATATATCTTCATAGATTATTTCCAACTGTTAAATGTAGACGTTTTTCTCAAGATGTTACTGTACAGACATTTTAGTTTAGTGTAGAAAATGTACCACAAGATTATTATAAGTACTTATCTAAGGGACAGGACACATATACCTACCTTGTTTTTCTCAAGATGTTACTGTACAGGCATTTTAGTTTAGTGTAGAGAATGTACCATAAGATTATTATAAATACTTAACTAAGGGACAGGACACATATACCTACCTTTTTACTGGTATTTTAGTGGTACAAGTTGTTAATTATAGCTTATATTAGACCCACTTCGTCATAGGGACATTTTATTTGATTAATAGTTCCCGACTCCAAGAACCTAGAAAAAAAAATTGAAAAATAGATAATTATACTCACCAGGTGACTTTTAAATATTGTGATTTTTTGTTAGGTTGGCAATATATTGTAAACTTCATGTTGTCATATTCCATTTTTAAATTTAATATGTAAAAACAAATTGTCGCTATATAAACAATACCTTTATTGTAATAGTGTATTTAGATTCACGTTTTTTTTTTCAATATTTTATAAAATCTAATCTACAGTGTCAATTATTCATAATACCAAATTTCTAAAAGCCTCTCCTAAAAAATGAATCAAGAGATGACATGTTAACAATGACGAGACTTACTAATTACTTTGAGATACCAACCCACTTAATTTGCTTCAATCTTTTATAGTCAGCCGATGTAATGCCAGTACCAAAGTTCTCAGAGCATGAATTTTATTTATCTCCTATTACTAGCGTCTTCATTTCAAATATTTTATGCACTTTATTGAAATAAAAGTACATGTTAGGAATCTAGGAAACTGCAATGTCATCACTATTGTTAGACCAAACAAAGTCTCAAAGTTTTACTTGCATTCCTGTTGTCACAGTTGTCAATCTACAGCTGCTAGGAATCTACAGCATATACAGTTTCCGAACTTGTAGAATACAGCGGTATTTTATTTGAATAATAATTAGTACTTGGGAATCGAACTTCAGGTCTTTATAATCAGTTCGAGTCGGAGCTCTCTACAACCAACTGAGTCACCGTTGTCCGTGTAATTTCGAATTTATATATACTTAGTTTCGGAAAACTAATCAAGGTATGTCTTGTTAACAATAACTAACAATTATTAAGGATGTCGTTAAATGTGCGATCACCTGGTATATATACAAATTGTTTAGTTCAAAGGTGTTTTTTACTGGGGCATGGATAGGTTATATTATTGAAATAAACAAACATTTACAAATCCAATTGGTATGTTTTTATTGTTTATTTATTTGGGTTATGAATCGCTATGAATATAATAATACGACAGATTCTTTACATTGCTGATGATGCTCGCCTAGTTGAAATTAGTTAAAAATAAAATAAATTTGTGGAGAAACCGAGTGCTTTAACTTCTGTTCAAGATGTTTGTAATGGTCATCTATTTTATCATTGGAATCAAAAATACATATTGCAGATTGTTTTTTTTTTTTCAAGATTTGGATACACATCATAAATGATACGGAATAATAAGAAATTAAATAGGATATGAAAATAAATTTGTAGAAAGACCGAGTGCTTTTTATCGAGTGTCAAAAATTTCTTGTCTATCATTGAATCCAAAAATATATATTTATTTTGCAAATTGGTATCAAATTTTCTTTCTCATTTTGTATTATTTGGATTGACATCATGAATATTATGGAATAATAAGGGATTGAACAGTATATACATTTTGTCGAGTGTCGACAATTTCTTCCGTTGGAGATCATTGGATCCAAATACTTATTTGATGTGCAAATTGGTGTCAAATTTTCTTTCTCAATTTGTATGATTTGGATTGACATCATGAATATTATGGAATAATAAAGGAATTGAATAGGATATTAAAATAAATAATTAGTAGACAAACTTACTATTTGATTTCATTATTTTTTACACCCATGTTTTATCCAGAATCAACAACTTGTTCCGTTCAAGATTTTGGTAATGATCATCTATATTATCATTGGAATCAAAAATACATGTTGCAAATTGTTTTTTTTTCTCATTTCACATGATTTTGCATACACATCATAAATGTTACGGAATAATAAGAAATTAAATAGGATATGTTCATCCAGTCTATCATTGGAGCCAAAAAATACATATTTGATGTGCAAATTGGTGTCAAATTTTCTTGCTCATTTGGTATGATTTGGATTGACATCATGAGTATTATGGAATAATACGGGATTGAATAGGATATATATATATATATATATATATATATATATATATATATATATATATAATGTGTTAAATGAGTTTAAGTTGAATGGCTGTAGCCGCGACAGAAGGCAAGATCCAGACTCTAGACACGCCTCTTGCTTTCGAACTGGAATTAGTTTGCGGCACAAGCAAAAGCCTACCTGGGATGAGATGGACGTAATAAATGTGTGTCTCACCTTGCCGTTAAGTCATTGTCTTGTGCCGTCGCCCGCCTCGCTATCAAGCGGAGTACTTCACTGTGTCGGTCGTACCTCGTACGGTCGTGCAGGGAACTCTAGCACCGGACCGGACCGGCCGTTCTCTTTTTTCGATTGGATGCAATCTGTTACGGCATTCTCGATGTCTGCTGGCCTACGGTCGCGCACCTAATTATTTTTCTTCAGGATGCGCCCAGCTCTTTTTCCAATTATCGGAAATGTCAAGTCTATGGACATATTTCATATATAGCCCCAACTATACATATCATTTTAGATCATTATCAAAATTCTCTAATCGTCTAACACACTTTACCCTCTGTTAATCTCCCAAATTCCAAAAAACTCTACATCAAAACATGCTGAATATATTGCTATATCTACAATTTTGTCAATGTTATAATTTATGAGAGAGTATAATAATAATACGCCTCCATTTTTTATATCAAAATTCTCTAATCGCCTAACACACTTTACCCTCTATTAAAATTATTCCAAAAAACTACATCAAAACACGCTGAATATATTGCTATATCTACAATTTTGTCAATGTTATAATTTATGAGAGAGTATAATAGTTATACGCCTCCATTCTTTATATCAAAATCCTCTAATCGTCTAACACACTTTACCCTGTTAATCTACCAAATTATTTCAAAAAATTCTACATCAAAACACACTAAATATATTGCTATATCTACAACTTTGTCAATGTTATAATTTATGAGAGAGTATAATAGTAATACGCCTCAATTCTTTATATCAAAATTCTCTAATCGTCTAACACATTTTACCCTATTAATCTACCAAATTATTCCAAAAAATTCTACATCAAAACACTAAATATATTGCTAAATCTACAATTTTATGAGAGAGTATAATAGTAATACGCCTTCATTCTTTATATCAAAATTCTCTAGTCGTCTAACACTCTACCCTCTGTTAATCTACCAAATTATTCCAAAAAACTCTACATCAGAACACCGAATATATTGCTATATCTACAATTTTGTCAATGTTATAATTTATGAGAGAGTATAATAGTAATCCGCCTCCATTCTTTATGTCACGTTTCTTCATTATCTGATACGGCACAGGTCTTTAGTACTATGTTTACAAGTCGTAAAACAAAAAAAGGAAAATAATACATTTTGTTTTTCTCTCTTCACGGACAACGCCTGGTGATTTGTAGCTATACTTAAATAAAAAAAAAGTTTCAGTTTCAATGAAAAGTATAACAAACTGAAATGAAATGTAATATTTAATTGGGTGATATAAATATGAATGACACACTTGATGACAATTAAAAGCACTATGTTTCATGTCTGAGTGGGTATATAATGATTGTATATAGGGCTGTAAAATGCAGCATTAAGGTCTGGAACTGGGGTGCTAAAGATATATTCTCTTCAAGCTCACGGACTCCATTAACGTATTTGCCACGAGTGAGTAGTAACAGTAAAGAATGAACACTTTTCCAGATATATTATTACATTTATACGACCTAATGTATCTGAAAATGTCAACATTAGTAACATAACATGCGCTATGGTTAAATATTTTCTAACATTAATCATGATGTATTTAACAGGGGTCGGGTAAAAATGAATTAGCTTCAGTTTAAAACGTGATTAATTATATTGATCGTTATCAATGTACGAATGCACTAGCAATAATTAAAATTAAGTAGCGGTGAAAACATATTGTCATTAATTGAATGGTGTGGAAATTATAATACTCAGGTTTTGAAAATTGAAATTATAATAATTACATTAGTTGAAACTAGAGATACTCACATGACATGAATATAGAGTGACCATTTATCTTTTCAATGAAATCACTACAAAACCTATTTTCTAGAATTAGATTATTTATTGACCAAACTACATTGAAATGTTGACAGTAAGTAATTTAATGTAATATTTAAAAAAGCTGATTAGAGTAAAATGAAATTTGACATTATATACAATGATTAATACTTAAATATCCTTCTATTGCGTAAATGTAGTGTTTTAGCAAACACTGCCTTACAGTTTTTTGAATTTTATTTCTTCGAGGCGTTTAATATTCTCAGACAAAACATTTTATATATATGCAAATATAACTTTTACTATATTATTATTTGCTGAAATTATCACTTCTTGAGTTTTGCCTTTGTTAAGAAGTAAATTATTTGATAAATGCTTTTTATAGATTAGCATTACAAATCTCTGCCTTTCTATAATCTTTAGAATTTAAATCACAGGTAAGGGCAAATGGAAAAATTATAACAATATTATTGTTATAGTTAAAGTTTACAGTTCTTCTCAAAATCAAACATTAGAACTAAGTCACTGAGTAATCAAATAGTAAATCAATTGTTCTATCAATAAATAATTATAAAAATTCGAAAATCAGTACATTCAATACTGTATGTAAAAATCAGTACAAAATGTATTAGAAATTGTTTATGAGTACAAGGATCTAAAAATCAGTACTGTAGTGACAAAATCAGTACAAAATATATTAGAAATTGTTTATCGGTACAAGGATCTAAAAATGAGTACTGTAGTGACAAATGAGTAGGAATGGTGACTGTACATGCATAGTAAATGGTGTGCAGGTGTTATAATATTTAAGGTAAAATGTAGAAGTATAGAGGGTAAGGATGTAATTGATGCGATGCGATCCTTTGTTTGTAACAAAGGACTTGCACGCAGTATAACACAGCTAGTATATAGAACATCCAGCATACAGCACGCAACACGAACACGAAGGAAAGAGAGCAAACGGGCAGTGAAGAGAACGTGAGCGTGTTATTTATTCGTGTCAAGTGCGTGCGCTAATTACCGGGCGTGCCGTGTGCTGGTGTGCAGTGAATTTGTGAGCCGACCGTCTTGCCATCCGCTGTATGGCTGTGCGCTCTGCCTTTCACATTCACAATCTTATTCTGTGCGCTACGAGACTACGGTTGGCGTTAGTGACGAGGACGGCGGACTGCGAACGAGGCTACAAAAACACAACAACCAAGAATCCTTCGTAATGTTGCGTGTAGCAAACATCACTTTATCGTCTATCTCATCTCTACCTTGTCAATATTCCCCCACCAGTGAAGGCTGCGAACTCGTTACGCTCCTCCCAGATGATGCGCACGACGGTTTTGTAACCCCCCTCTTCTCTGTTGTTTCAGCTCTCGACAAGTTGGGGTCTAGACATCTTTTCACGAACAGTGCACCCGAACCGGTTCAACCGAACGCGGCATTTGACATCGCCAGTTTGGTGTTGTACGGTTGCCAGGCCTTGCCCATCCGCCTCAAAATCCTTCTGGATCGGCTGTTTTCCGTCCTGCAGAAAGAGCAAGTGATACAGGTGTTGCATGGCTTCGGCTGGACGCAAGAGGACTACGCTCGAGGCTATATACTGCAGGTCAGTTTACCATTCGTCCTCTCATGTTAAAATCTCTCATAATTCCGTCACCGCAGTTCTCGCTTTTATGGTTTATGTGTCTGTTTGTGATCAGTGTCCGAATCTTATTGTCTTCAGTGTTCTTCTTGCGTCGCAGTTAACAAAGTGACATCCGATATCATATAGTTCAGTTACAACAACGGATCAGTTATTTATTGCCAAAATTATTTTTATCCGTGTTCAATGTTTTTATTAGCACAAAACACATCACCTAACTTTGCGAGGTAGATAGGGTACACAAAGTTATTTTGGTGTTTGTTTATTTATGCGAGTGACCCGTAACGTCAAAGGCGTTCAACGTTCCTGAAATGAGTCTGATAATTGTCGTATATAAAGTAATAGCACGACTTGTTCAGACTTATAATTACGAAATTAATATAAATATGAAAATTTTTGGAATATTGTGTCCTGTGTATAATTAAATTACTTCGTGTTGAATGGACTTCTATTGTTTGTTAATATTCATAATTCAGTACAATAATACTCTTAAATAACTTATTTTATTTCTTATAATATATACAAGTATATAATCAATATTTAAATTGACTTGCAAATATGTACGTATAATATGTGGTTTAAAATTCGTTCGGACAAAAATAGTGTGAAGTTCTTCTGAGAAAAACAGCTCAAAATACCGCAGCTTGCAAATAGATATACAATGAACATTATAACTGGAATATCTGTTATTTAAACTGTCATATACCGACACAATTAGAATGATATAAAGACAATTGATTGCACGATTCTGTTGTGTTCGTCGTAAATTTGGTTACAGTGTAACGGTGTTGATATTAATAGCGAATATAACATCGACGGCGACGGCAGCGGTAGATTACGAGGCGACGGATGACTGAGGATAGTTCAACTATAATCATCTCTTTATTACCTACTACTCAGCATCTATGCTATTACACTATATTTATTACAAATATTTGCATCTTATTTATTATATATTGTGACACATTTTATATATATATATATATATATATATATATATATATATATATATATATATAGTGCGTTAATAATATATACTGGAATAGGAGTGGTTTAATTTACACTTAGTGTTAATCAACATATGAGCTTGTAGTTGTATCCTATTTGAAGCCTGCATGTATTCGACACGTATTTTGTGGATTAGTTATCTTCAAGTTTATTTATACGTGCTTCTTGATGTAACATTCTCCAGGCATCTACTATAAACAGTTCAGCCATCGTATCTTGGTATTTTTACTCATCCAATTCATAAAATACTCATGTACTAGTCAAGTTCATTATATTTTCACATGATTGTTCAAAATTTTCGAAATACTTAGCATTCATCGATTGATCATCTGCGTGCCTTTGTTAACTAATTATTTATTTGGAAGCAGAACATATTAAATTGAATATATTTGTTGTGAATATGGTGAATATTTCATAGTTCTTATAGATGTTTTAATATATTCAGGAGGCTCACGGTGCAACACTGGACCGATGGAGTATATGCAGTCCTGAGGAGGAGCCTCTAGTTCTGCAGCAGTTTCTACGATTTGGAGAAACTAGAGCCATCACTCAGCAACTTCTAATAGCCCAGCAGGCACTTCAAGAACCACAAATGCTAGATCATCTTGAACGCAAACCGCTGTCGCAACCATCACGACGTACGATCTCTCCTAATCATCGTCCTTCACCTCCTAATTTCACACCTTCGATATTCAATCCGTCACGCCTACCGTCAATGTCACCACACCAGAAGCATTCGCTCAATTTTCTAAAACTTTCATCTGCAAATGGTCCAGTAACAGCATCTTCTTCAACACCCACCAGTTCGGCGTCGCCTACTGCTACGCCGACATCAGCTTCGACGTCTGCGAGTATGAATATGAGCACTAGTCCAATAAGTGTATCGCCCTTGAATCGCCTTCAGAACATGCAGCCTTTCGATTTCCGTAAACTTGGAGTCAGTTTCCCCACAACATGCGTCAGTCCAGAACTGCCGTCACGACGACGCACTGTCGACAACGACTCCGTTCCTCCTGGCCTCAACCTTTCCATGTCCACAGCTATTCCTATTTGTTTACCTCCTCCACCACCACCTCCACCAGTTTCTGCTGCCATCTCCATTGCTAACTCTTTGTCACACTCCGCAGCAGCAATGGCTGCAGCTGCTGCTGTCACCGTCAATCCTTTAGCAGCGGCTAGTCTTGTTGCATCTTCCTTTCCTAATCTTATTTCATCTGGCAGTAAATCACCCTCAACTGCAGATTTACTAAGTGGCGGTGGAAGCAGTGACTTTGGGTCTGAAGAAGATGATGATGATGAAGAAAACTCGCATAGTGCTCTCAACCTTAGTCGTCACAAAGATGTTCAAAAAATTGTTCGCGGCCAACAACCACGACCAGGAAGTCACATTCGCAAGACTTCACCCACCAAACGACACTGGGGTTCTTCCAGTCTACCTCTTAATCTTGGAACCCAGTTTATCAACCCAGCCACTGGGAAGAAACGTGTGCAATGTAATGTATGTTTGAAGACATTCTGCGATAAAGGTGCATTGAAAATACATTTTTCTGCCGTGCATCTTCGAGAAATGCACAAATGTACAGTTGAAGGATGTAATATGATGTTTAGTTCCCGCCGATCACGAAACCGACATAGTGCAAATCCCAATCCAAAACTACATTCTCCACATCTACGAAGAAAAATATCTCCTCATGATGGCCGGAGTGCTCAAGCTCATCCTTTGTTAATCCCACCTCAATCTGGTCTTTCGTTACCTGCAGCTGCCGCCGCTCTTAATCCTTTGAATCCATTTGGTCCATTTCCCTTATTAACTGCTCCTAGAGATATTCGTCATCATACTGCACTCGCTGCTATGGATTTCAAACAAAGCCTTGACCTCAGTATGCAGAGATTTGAAGGAGCACGAAAAGATATGAACACGTCTTCCTCAGAAGATGCTGCTTTGGCTCTAACAACAAGTAGCAATCAAGAAGAAGATGATGATGACGATGACGACGGGATTGTGGTTGTTGGTGGCGATGATGACGATGATGCCGAGAGAAATGAACATGAACAAGGTCAAGAAATATCTGATCAGCCTGAAGATTTCAGCATGCCATCAAAACGACCTAAAATGTCCGTATCAGATGTTGATGAAGATATGACCAGTAATGTGGACAGTAACGAAGATTCGTTGAGTATTGTTGATACGCATAGCTTAAAGGACGAATCTCATTTCAATTCTACAAAACGAAAGAGAAAAAGTCTAAATCCTACGAGATGCGCAATACCACAAATGATTGATGATGGTTTGACTGATTGTGATTCTTCTAATGATATTGTATTCCCTGAGTCAATGCAAGAACATCACGAATCTGAAGAAATGAAACACAAAGAAGATGGTAGTAGTCTAACCAGTAATAAAAGTTCAATTGAAGAAAATTCCAAAGTCGATCATGAAGCAGACGGTGCTCGATGTAGTTCTGCTATTGGTATTACCAAAGCCAGTCCAGACGTCAATGCAAACGACTCTGAAATAAACGTAGAAATAAAAACAAGTTTAGCACCTCTGTTCCCTTTAGAAAAATATAAGAAAGAAAAAGTAATTTATGAATTAAATGAGCAATGTAAAGAAAAATGCGAAATAGAAGATCATAACCCTGAAGATAATGAACAAGACGATGAAGATAAAAACAAAGAAAAAAATGATAACAAAGAAAGACCAAGCAGTTCTGCAGGCAGTCATAAAAGTGATGAATCGATGGATTCATCAAATGCTCTCCGGCACCTAGAAAGCCTGTCGCACGGCCACTTCAGTGACCTGATGTCCCGCAACTTGCAAATCGGTCTAGGCCAGCCGCAGTTCCCATCGCTGGGCTTTCTGATGGGAGGGGACCCGCCCAGTCCCGCTCGCTCACATGCCTCTTCCGCCGCCAGCTCCACCGGCGCAGAATCCCCAGACGAGAACAGCCAGAATCAGATTTTCGGACACTTCGAGAACGGCCAGTTTATCAGTACTATGGACGTACCCATTGACAAAGACAACCCAAGAAGATGCACAGCTTGCGGTAAAATATTTCAAAATCATTTCGGTGTTAAAACGCACTATCAAAACGTTCATTTAAAGCTAATGCATAAATGTAATGTAGATGGGTGCAACGCTGCTTTTCCTTCCAAACGAAGTCGAGATCGACACAGCGCGAATTTAAACCTGCATCGCAAGCTGCTTTCGACGTCGTCCGCCTCGGACAAACCAGGGGCCTCAGTGTTCATGGACAAGACGCCGTTCGCGTCGCTGGCGAGCAACGCGGTGCTGCACAACGAGTTCTTGGCGCGGCTGTACGTGGACACGCACGGCATGCTAGCGCCTCCGCCCGGCACTCTGGAGCAAATGATGGTGAACGGGGGCGACCGCCTACCACCTCCACCGCTGCTGCTGCCGCCGCTGGCGTTCCCCGCGCTGGGCGCGCTGCCCAGCTTCACCCACGTGAACGGGCGCAAGGAGCGCTCCTCCGAGGAGTCGGGCTCGGGCTCCGGGTCCGGCTCGTCTCCCGTCTCCTCCCCGGCGCCCAACCCAGGCCTGCTGAACCTGGTGTACAGCGTCGAGGACGAGCTGCCCGATCCTGACGGGGATGGCAAGTTGCCGTGTCGCTTGTGCCGGACCGCATGTGTGGATGCTGCTTCCCTCCGCGAGCATTGTGAACAGAAGCATGCGGCTGACATGCACCGATGTCCTGTGGTCGGCTGTCCACGCCTGTTTACTAGTCGTACCCGGCGTAATCAACATGTAGAATCCGTTCACTCACAAACTTCCAATCCATCCAATGGTAACTGTTCGTGACCATTCAAGAACTTTTCTCTTTCTAACAGACAGGTACCCTTGTGGTGGTAATTGTCACTTATTTATATTCGTAAATTTCTTCGTTTATTGTGATTTATAAACAAAAGTATTCTGGACTCATTGTTGTTAATTCTCTCAGTCTAAGAACCAGTCTTGTGGAATACTCATTTATGTACATATGATGAATTATTAATTTCTTGTAGGTAAATAAGATATCGATAAAATGTCCGATCTCTGATATGATGTGATTTTAATTCTTTACAGGCACTAATTGTAAACGCGTGTGTTAACTACCCATACGTTACACTTAAGATACATTTGTTTATATTTCAATTTATTGACATTTCCAGTGATAATTTGTAGTAAGTGATTAGAGAGCTATTTAAATGTGCAATAATATAAATGTGTACATATTCTTAATACATATATATGTATATATATATACATATATATATATATATATATATATATATATATATATATAAACTGAAGACATAATTAAGAAAATTTAGAATATAATCTAAATTCTATGTATCTATACTTTTAGATTGTTATTGTATATCTACTATACATATACTAATAGTTATTCTATATATTTGATGTATAGATGTACATATTATAAATAAATAATAAGGCCGTAATATTAGAAACAAAGCGTGAAGCGTGAGATTCAGAGCTAAAATAACCGAAGTATTGCTAAGTTACGAATAGTTAGTTGACTTGACCCATAAACGTAAAGCGTAACTTATATCCAAATGTATACGAGTTAAAGATAAAACTATAAGAGAAATGCATATTGTCGAGTTGATAGAAGGTTAAACAAAGACTTTGGCGCATTTTTATTCATCAGTTAACAACTAGAATTGCGAAGTAAAATATTCCTACTTCCATGCACTAGTTTTTTCGAATTTGTTATAATGTACGTGAAAAATGTACCAATCAAATGTTATATTTTGTTTATCACTCATCTCAGAATGGTAAATTAGCACTAAAATCAATGTTATTCGTTATGGCATATTTACTTCTTGTCTACATTGACTAATATATGTATCGCCTTTGGGCTTAATTAAACTATAGCTGTCGTAAAGTTGATAGTTTTTTATTTTATCTGGTATTAGGCACAATATCTTTCGTATTTTTATATTTTAATTAAATGGTAAGGTAACATAATCAGGTAGGTATGAATACCTTTTAAAATGATATGAAAGTTATCTACATTTCGTTTTTAGTTATTCCAATCTACCTTCTTTAACTTCAAGAATTTATTTCTTATTCTGCTGGACAACTAGATTACAACAAATAACGAATTTTGTATTCTTTCAAATTTTGGTAATCATCTGAATATGAATTTCACTTAATAACTATAAAAAGAGTTTTGTTTTTATAGAACAATAATAAATTACAAATATATTATAGACATTTATATATCAGATTTATAAAAGTAATACAATTATCTTCTGTATAAAACAGAATCTATGTTGTATGTTATAAATTGACAGTATGTATAACTATTCAATTATTTGTACATGTAAAAATTCATGTTTTCTATACAAATATTTCTTTTTAAATACCAGGAACATAAATTACCTTGAATAACATATAGGATATGCACTCATACAAAATAATTGTCAATAACAGTATATTATATTGTAATAAATGAATAATTATACATTAACATTTATGTATAAAAAAAATACATAACATTGATTACCAATTTTCAAAATTAATACATAAAGACACCTTTTAGGAATATGTCAAAGAGAGTCATACATGATTGGAAAAATGACTTGCACAAAATCATTTTGCAAATGACATCACGACAATCATCATTTTTATATGGAAATAATAATGTCCTCCTTTCAGAAATTAAGATAGTCATCTTCAAGATATATTATAAATTATCTATGGATACAAATGTATATAAAATATATTATATATAAAAGTATTTAACTATTATGAAAAGAGTAAATGAAGCAATCCTAAAATGAAACTTGAAAAGACTTGTTACGTTCGATGCGACCGGACTTTATAAATCAGTCTTCATCAGAGTGTCGACATAAAATCATAGAATCAAACATAGGTAAGCAAACATAATAATTATTGTTTTGTTCTAAATAAATAATATGAAAATAAGTTGATGTAGCATCAAATTATTTCTAAATAATTTATAGAATCTATGGTTAATGAAAAAATAAAATAAAGTTTCCTTAACCTTAAAATTAATAACAAAAATATACAAGCATTATTTAAACCGTGCTATATCCTGTAAATTAAAGTAATTTTAATTGTTCGTTAATTCTAGATCATAAACTGTATGTACTTAAAACAACGTTTCTTTTTTTGAAAATATTTAATGGTATTAATGCAAAAATGGAAATCAATATTGAAGATGAAGTAGTTCAACTTAATAATAACCTTGACCGAGTCATTAGTACTTGAAAGAAAGAATACAAACATTTACTGTACACGTTTTTTTATCCGGTTTTTTCATTTTCAGTAAAATACACAAATTAAACAACAAAAATACCTTAAAATTATTATTTTTCCTCCACTATCATTAAAAAATATTCATTACGTGTAGATGTATAGACACCTAAATAAAATATTTCAAAATTAGTTTCAATTAGAGGAATATGCGATATACGAGTATGAAGATACATGTAGTTACAGATAATAAGTAATGAAGATGTAATGTGTAATTGAAAAGTACATATTAATAAAGTGACTTTCATGGAATCGTTTTAATTAAAATTCCGGAGAATTTGCTTGTATTAAATTCGTAAGAATTTAATTATTGAAATCTTTAAATATACAACTACTCTATTTTTTTTTCTTTAAACAAAAAACAAATATGATACAGTATTATAACACATCATGAAAAATTAATAAATATTTTAATGTATGGAAATATTTACTTATTTATTAATTTATTCATATAAAGTAAAACATAAAAAAAATTATAAATTGAAATGTTTTCTACCACAAATATATTGGTTGAAAATAACAGTATAATATACGTATAGGTAAAACTATTTTGGGAAAATATATATGTCTGTATTTAATGTTCATGTCAGTTCACATTTTGCCTTAAAAATTTTGAATATTAACTCATAAGATATATGTAATTATATAACACAAAAAAACAATTTCTTTCGTTTCTGAAATGGCAACAGTATGTGAAATTGATAAACGAACCAAACGTTTAACTTGTGTAATTTAAATGATTGTAAGTTTGCATTCTAAGAACTGATGTTGGTCCAACTTAACTGAGATCCATATCAAGTTTTACATGTTTTGTAACATATTATTATGTTAACGTTTGTTTAGCATAGACGATCCTCTTGACCAGGTAACTGGATTCTTTTTTTATTTTCTGCAGCACCTTTATTCCATATTTTTGAATTAAATTGATGACAGCTTGGTTAATTAACGGACTTGTTTACAATAAAACTACTGTTTGACATATTTTGCTTGTAAATCTTTAGGGACAAAGATAAAATATAATACATGTCGTTATTAAAAAGCTATTTTTAAATGACAATGTTACATTTTCATATTTCTACATATCATTGTTTATTTTCAAAGAAAAAGGAAAATAAACAATCTTACACTATACAAGTAACTGCTCCTTAACAGGGTTGTTGATATATCTGAAGGATTTTGCCGTCTGATCATTATTATAAATCATAAAGTGTCAGCGCTATAAATATTAGATCACCTGCGAAAGAGTATCCGTTTTTAGTTGAGTTGAAAACCTCAACTATATATCTAGAAGTCTCATAAAATTGTACAATATAATAATAATGTTCATTGGTTATTATTTTGTCTCTACTAGATAAAAATTATTTATACAATTTATGCTCTATGTATCTATTAAAATGAAGATAACCTTTATTAAAATATACAGAAATTTTGTTTGGCAATGTTAATTCAAAATTTAGAAATGCAATAGGTACTATGTTGCAAATTATTTATCAGTACAAAGATCTGAAAATCAGTACTGTACTGACAAAATAAGTACTAATGGTCACTCTAATTTAACTGACAATCTATATTAGCTATAACACACTATAAGCTGTAGTTTTCTGCAGACTGTTGGCTTACGCAACTAAAGTAGAAATGAAGTTGTTATAGAACAGAACAAGTGAAATTTTCATTTCGATTTCACATAAGGCAATTATAATATCAAAGGAATAATGGGACAATAAAATAAATAAGTCAATTTATTTTCGATTTTTAATCAATATGAACAATAAATTACAATACAATGTTAGTAATGCTAGTGACCATAGGCGTTGGTACGGGGTACAATTGAAAAAAAAATTTTTAAAAATTGATAAATATATTAGATTTTTTAGAACAATTCATTCTTTTGAATAGAAATTGCAATTGTTGTTATGTGACATTAAAATGAGATTTTTATGTTCTTGTTTATAAATTAAACAATATTTTTTTTTATTTTGTAAACCTATATTTAATTTAATTTTAAGATAAGGGCTTAAGCACGTTTAATTTTAAATTTTAAAGTCGATCTACACCTTTACTAGTGACCCAATAAATATTTGAGTTATCAAAATAAATTTTGGAGTGGTGTTATTGTTTGTTATTTCTAATAACAACATTGAAATATATTTTTGTAAATGATCGCTAATAATTGACGTGGAATATAAAAAACAACTTATTTCTGCGGACCATTAAACGCAGAAATGAGTACGTAATTTAAAATCATCCAATGACTGTAAACGCAATCTCCGTTTGAATCGTATCATTACCTGGTCTGTAACTTACAATCACACTGCATCTGTGCATCCTCTGCTTGCATCCCATATATCAGAAGTGTAATTGCAAAGTTCGTGGCTTCGATTTACATATCGTTGTCAGTATGGATCTGCAACGTATCCTTGTCACGTGATTGCATACTGGCCGACGACCTATGCACCCTTCTGCAGGTCACATTTCACTTGCCCTTGACATGACCTGTCAGTCTTTATCCATACTCATTTGTCACTTCTACCGTCACAACTTTACTATAACACTCCGAACTAATCAACTTTATAGTGATTCATTACATTTCATCAGCAGTGGCAGATTTAAGGGAGGTGGGGACACCCCCCTCCCTTAGAGGAACAAGGGTTTGAATTTCGAAAATAATAATAACTAAATTTGGAACGCATAAAGAATTGTTTGATTTGGAACAGAATTGTCGAGAACAAAAACTATTTGCCGAAATATTGTGGAAACAAAAATGCTTAACTTATAATGAATCTGATATTTCCGTCTGTCCAAATGAAGTTCTGATACAATTTGGTACAAGTATGGCAATGAGTGAACATAGCTTTTCTATATTCAGATTCAGGATATTAAAACTTTAAAACCCTTACTCATTTGTCACTTTTACCGTCACAACTTTACTATAACACTCCGAACTAATCAACTTTATAGTGATTCATTACATTTCATCAGCAGTGGCAGATTTAAGGGAGGGGGTGACAACCACCCCCCTCCCTTAGAGGAACAAGGGTTTGAATTTCAAAAACAATAATTACTAAATTTGGAACGCTATAAAGAATTGTTTGAAGTGGAACAAAATTGTCAAGAACAAAAACTATTTGCCGAAATTTTGTGGAAACAAAAATGCCTAACTTATAATGAATCTGATATTTCCAGCTGTCCAAATGAAGTTCTGATACAATTTGGTACAAGTATGACAACGACTGAACGTAGCTTTTCTATATTCAGGATATTAAAACACCTTAAAGGAGTTGGATTCCAAGAAATTTTTTTTTACTTCAATGGTTCAATACAATTTTGTAATTAACATTATTATATATTTTATTGTTTATGATTACCTAAAAAAAAATCGCTCTTCCTTTTCCTTAGAAAAGTATCTGAATCCGCACTGCCATCAAGTATCAACTATAGTCGCTTCGAATAAGCAACGATGTTGCGTCATATCAAACATCACCATGTACTAAATTTATAGATAGATTACATTAGGAAATCAGCTATACAAAAAATAAAACGTTTTGAGGATTATTAAAACTGATGTTGCTAGAAAGTTTTAGAAAAAGGGTGATAAATTTTCAGGACAATATTTGTTTTTTTAGCATAACCAGTAGTAGTGGTAGATTTAGTGGTTGATTGGTTAGCGTGCTAAATTCGCTGTATAAAAAATAGAACATTTTAAGGATTATTAAAACTGATGTTGCTAGAAAGTGTGAGAAAAAGGGTGACAAATTCTAAGGATAATATTTGTTCTTAGCGTAACAAGTAGTAGTGGTAGACTTAGTGGTTGATTGGTTAGCGTGTTTCGACTTAGCGTAGCGTGAGATCTGGATTCGGTTCTTAAAGTGGTCAACTATTAACCAAAAAATTACCTTGTGTGCAAATGGCTTCAAACTCAACATTAATTATGTATATCCCATGTGAAACACTACGAAATGACAACAAGTTTCACTAAAATACAAGAAATATTTATATAGGTCACTAAGATACAGATACACAAAATAAATAAATATTTTAAATTATTAAAATCCATTTATCATTTTTACCGAAATTTGTAATAAAGCAAATTGGCACACCCAATAATGGGTATTTAACTGCGAATGATCATTTTTAGAAAAATTATGTTACTAGTTTTGTTTGGATTGTTACAAGAACATTCAATGCTATCCTATAACAATAATTGTACTTTCGAATATAAAATGGAAAAATAATAAAAATGCAAATTTCCTACAATAAATTATGATTTTATTACAATATTCCTTTGGTATTTATCATATCTTACCATTCTCTAATAACATCCTTTTACATGCATATTACAAATACTTGTACGTCTAACAACAAATTTAATTAATTTTCTTCATATATAGCTTTTAATTCTTATGTTTTGTGTAGTTTATTAGTTTTCTCGAGACAAATAAATAAGTAAATTGTACTTCATCTTAAATGTGATGCCTAATCCTATATGACATAAGTTAGACGTGTCAAGTCCAAACATTTCAATAGCAAATTAATTTAATTAATTTTCTTCATATATAGCATTTAATTCTTATTTTTTTGTGTAGTTTATTAGTTTTCTCGAGACAAATAAATAAGTAAATTGTACTTCATCTTAAATGTGATGCTTAATCCCATGTGACATAAGTTAATGTCAAGTCCAAACATTTCAATAGCAAAGTTATAACAAGGAAGCTAGTAAATTACGTATATTGGGTACAGACTTTGTGATAAAAGTTTCGGTCTTCGATATGATCTCTCGGCTAAGTCCCCGAGCTTGAAGTATATATATGACCGAATAAATCAACAGGGATCTAATACATCACAAAGGTGACATATCACTGAGAGCAAGGGATTTCCACGGAACTGCAGCTCAAGTTGTTAGCGAAATGGTTAAATTTATTTCCTTTAAACACTTGTGGCTTATTCCTTATTATACTTGCTTTCTTTATTTATCTTCCTCATATTATAATTATATTAAACACCAATTACAATAAGGATAAGAATTAGACTATAGAAATCCTAGATAAAACAGCTATTTTTATTATTAATAATCCCATTTCGCTACAAAATTCATAGATGTGACTAAAGTAAGTTTTATAACTTGATTTACTTGCATGTTACCAATTACCAATTACAATAAGGATAATTATTAGACTTTTACGAATCCTAGATACAATAGCTATTTTTATTATTAATAAAACCATTTCGCTAAAAAATTCATAGATGCGACTCAAGTAAGTTTTTTATAACTAGATTTACTTGCATGTTACCTATTACCAATTACAATAAGGATAAGGTTTAGACTTTTACAAATCCTAGATATAATAGCTATTTTTATTATTAATAAGACCATTTCGCTACAAAATTCATAGATGCGACTCAAGTAAGTTTTTTATAACTAGATTTACTTGCATGTTACCTATTACCAATTACAATAAGGATAAGATTTAGACTTTACACAAATCCTAGAAACAACAGCTATTTTTATTATTAATAATTTTGCAACAAAATTCATAGATACACTTCAAATAATAGTTTTGTAACTGGATTTACTTCAATGTTACTGATGTTAGTTTATTTTTTGTTAAAGTAAGTTGAATAATTATTCGGCTTCGATCCCATGTATACTGCATTATGATTTTTTTTACGAAATAAAAAATATGTGTAACATTTTAGTTGAAAATTAGAAAATTTGAATGTGTGGAAAATTAACATTAGTGTTTCACAAGACAAGATTTCTTGTCTTGTTTAGTAATTTTTGTGTTGTCTCG
Organism: Stenolophus ochropezus; assembly: GCA_035578165.1. Classification (NCBI taxonomy): domain Eukaryota; kingdom Metazoa; phylum Arthropoda; class Insecta; order Coleoptera; family Carabidae; genus Stenolophus; species Stenolophus ochropezus. Next base: position 2,768,203 of record JAQOWZ010000014.1, read on the forward strand.
AAAAACAAGACAGAAATTTAAGTATATAATTGAAGAAAATCTTGCTATTCTTGCATTTTTATTGCAAGACAATTCCTTGCCTTGTCTTGCTTTGAAATTCGTAGCTCTTGTCTTGTTCTTGTCTTTCATTTCTTGCAAGATTGATGCAAGACCAAGAAAAATACAAGACTCTCGTGAAACACTAATTAAAATGTTGATATTGCAGAGAATGTGTGCAGAATGAGTTAATTATCTGTGATAATTTGCGGGGAGGAATGTCTGTATTGGATTAGCATTGGTAAATAGATAGTTTGACGTGGTGTATGGTCTTTGTTCCCGATGTCACCATTAAAGATCGATTTTTCACAGCTGTGCGTTGTGTGTATTCCACAAGAGCCAGCGGGTTATGCGTCAACACGGCAGCAATTCCATATTTCACGAGACGCGATAGTGAGTTATTGATGATTCTGTATCTATGAACGTGTTTCTCATGCCGTTAATATATAGTTATCAAGGGTGTCTGGCTTTGATTTATAAGTCGGGGACTAGACATCGAGATTGTCAACAGCTGAACCTTACAAGCTCTTTCATCACAATTTATTCACTATTTTCCTTTAGTCATCTTTACTTATATTATTCCTTTATTACGCTCCGTATATTTTAAACGACCTTTGAGACAGCAATAACTATAATGCAAATATTCTACAATTAAATTTCTGGGTACTACGCTCCTCTTTATTCAATTTTTACACTTATATGTTATCTATCACTTTCGGTACTTGTTATGTTATATACTACTTAAACCGTAAACTAGTATTTTAAGATGTTACATATGTAAGTTTTATTTTAAATTAAATTTTAATTTGAATGAAATCCTGCCTCGAAATTTTGATTTTTACATATATGATACATTATTCATAGCTTAGGAGAAAATAATGTTTTGAATTTTGACAATTTTGCCCTCCCTCCTAAAACTCTGGCCACTCGTTATAATTGTTCACTTTTTCATGTGAAAAGAAATGTATTACTTCCAGTTTTATTTAAAATTTATATAATGAAAGCTATATTTTTTTAAATTTGTATAAAATAGTTATTTATAGAACTAATATGTAAAGTAAGTAAAGTAGTCGAGTTCTACTGTTTAAATCCGGTTGTAGTAAAACATATATATATATATATATATATATATATATATATATATATATATATATATATATATATAGGTTTTATTAAATGTTTTGAACTTCAATGACCAATATATTAAATATAATAAATAAATAATATTTAAATAAATTAAAAAATGTAATTGTTCCTTTAAAGAACTCGCCAGTAAATATTGCATTTATCTTATTTTTTAAACATAGTAAATATAATGTTTGATCCATATTTATTTTATTTTGGATCTTTAGTAATTATACAAACTTAATTAATTTTTAGTGAATAAATCAAATGTATACAAATTTCTAGTTCCATAAAATGTCAAATTAAACAGCATACAAATAATTTTATTATTCTTTTGTTATTATTTCGTTGTGAAAAGTGAATAGAAGAAAGGTGACCTTTTGAGCAAGTGTTTGATGATATTAAAAATCCAGAAGTTGGTGTATAGTAAACATGTATAACAATTGAATGTGCGTGAGCACTTTGGCCGATAGATGGATAAAAGGCTTTAGGGCAGCGGTCAGCATCTATCCCTGCCCATTGTCGGACGACCGGTGCTAACAGTGTGATGTTCTTTGTTTTACAATTCAAATATTTTCAATCCACCGAAGTGGCTGCGATAAAACCCGAAACTTACTTGGAAAATATTTCAGGCGAAATTTGAAAGCATGCAAATCTTATAGGGTTTTATAGGTGCTGCGTCAGTATTTATATCGCGTACGTATTCCCGAACTCTCTTAAATCTATGTCAACTATTAAACCATTTATACTCACTAGCTTTTTTCAGTACACAAATTGAAATTACTGTAGCAAATTATCATGAGTAATTAGGTTTTTAGTTAGAGTACTTACTATTTTAATTTATAAGTAGGTTTTATCATTTTAAAAGCTGCTATTTATTGGATTTATAATAAAATATCACATCTTTATCGAAGATAAAACAAATACAAATTATAATGCAAAATTTTATTATTTTATCTATCACTTTAATTGGCATATAACGGAAGAAAAATATAAGTATGCATGTATATAAATGTATAACTAAAAGTAAAAGTTCTTTGTTACTCTATACATATTGCTTTTAAAAATTTTTTAAAAATACAGTAACATTTGGATATCTTTAAAAATTAAAAAATATTACGATTTATTTGTTGTTTTTTTTTAAATTCAATTATTTTTATAAATCATGTTTTTTGCCAACCCTGAATAGAATTCATCGGCAGTAACAATATTTATTGTATTTTTTTTCTGAAATACTAATTTTATTTAGCATTTTTATTATCCAATAAATAAATGTATCCTGTGGGTATTTTCTTTATAATTTGATTCAGAAGCAAACATAATGAAATAATTATTTTTGATAAAAGTAAGTTGACAATTAATTTTTAAAATTATCAAATAAATGTATTATTAATTTTTATTATTTGTAAAAATACCTGTCTTTACAAATAGCAATCAATTTTGAAAAGTGGTACTATATTGAACTATAAGCTAGTAATGAAATTTAAAAAAAAATTAACTCAATTTCTAGAAGGTTTACAAGAAGAAATTACTAGTAAATATTTTTCTCTCAACGAGTTCTTTCACTATCACTGGTTAAATTAAATGTATTTAATTCTATTACACCTATATAAGTTTCGATATATTAGTAAATTTAAAAAGAAATATATACATAGCAAAATTTTATACTGAGAAATATGATAAAAACTAAAAAATAACAATAATAATACCATAATGATTATTTGTGATAAATAAAATTTGTATATAATATGACATACATATATGTACATAAGGTTATTACTATTTTTAGATAAATGAAAATGAAGAGAAATAATGTTAATATTTGCGGTGCTTAGATGGAAAAGTGAATGTTTACCATTTGCATGTGATATGATTAGGAAGGGCCGGCGCCTTGGGCAATCGAACGGCCGTAGAGACGATCATAATTCGCCTCAATCGTCAGTCATATCATCCGCATGCTGTGCGTCGACTGGTCTATTCCAATGGTTTAATTATACTGTAGAGATAAACCGAAAATGCAAATGAGAGAGGGTCCCACATCCCCAACACGCAACACGCAGTCAAGGGAAATAGTGCCTTTGCTTTCGATAGCTGACCGCAAGATGAATCGCTTTTGTATTCAACATCTTCACAAAATGTTCCAAGTCATCACGCTACTTAACTATATTGCTACATAACTAAAAGGTTTGCATTAACCGCGCTAGCGTTTACTGTTTTCAAACATTTAACTTATTTCCAAACCAATCACCCATTTCAATTTCCTATCGGCATCTTAATGCTAATACATACATTCAATTATAGCTCACATATTTATTTACATTTTCAATCATATCTTTTAATTCACTATGACTTTTAGTAATTTTGCTTCATTGTTTTGACTATCACTGTCCACTACTTTTTTATAATGAAACAAATTTCAATTTTGTAGTAATTATTGTAATATGCGAAATTTGGAGACCAAATGTAATCGTTACTAACTATTAACCAAATAAAAATACCGCTGTATACCGATGGTTCTAAATCCACTACAAGCTGTACCGTGAGTATTTTTTAACATGAAACACGGAATTTATCGTATCCACGACTTGATATTTGATTAACAGCAATGTATATTTGCTTGTCTCATTTAAAATTAAACATAGGGAACCAATTTGACATTTGCTTTTTGGCTTATAAAATTTTCTGACAGACCTACACTAAGTGCAACAACAATTTTAAAAGTCATTAATAACTTTAGAGCAAATGGTAGATCACTCAATCTTACATATTTTGACTCTTTTTATTAGTGACTTTTAAAAACAGAAAATTGTACGGGGGAAAATCTCCAAAATTTAGATGAATTAAAAGTTCAAATTCGAAACATTACAGTTAAATGGATGGGTTATTGAAAAAGTATTGTAATTCTTATATAGGAGAAAACTGATGTTCTTATTAAAACGTAAAAAATATACTAATTAGTAACAAGATTTTAAAATCTGAAGCACATATTTAATGCAGCGAATTTTTGCTTATATGAGCTTGCTTATAACGACTATTGTGCGTGTTTTTAATGTTCGTTAAATGCCAGTGTATATGTGCATTGAAAATATGATACTTTCATAATTTGAGAAAAGCGATGACAGGTCCAATTTGTATAGAAATTCGCTGCAGTTTTGTACGGTGTAATGTAAAAGAATCGGTTTTGACATATCTAGTGTACCATAAAATATGACAAAATAAATACCATTGCAAAGCCCTTTGAGTGACATTACCTACACAAAGACCACCCATATAGAATTAGGTGAGCAACAAAGGTAACGGCAACTTATTATGGATTACAGGTACTAAGACAGTAAGTTGAGGACTCACAAACTATGTTAAGCGTAGCATGTGAGCAATAATACATCGGTCATTGGTTTGACGATATTACGTTTATGTATGCACTTGCTTTCATATTGCGAGTTTAACTTATAGGTATAACCTTAACCAATAAAAGCGGTATGGTTTTACCCGACAAAAGGTTGGTTTGATGTTGCTATGTAAACTATTCTGTGAACCGTACATAAATTAATATTTACAATATCCAATAAATTCCAACAATAAAGTCAGGCTTAAGGCGGGTGATGGCTACGCCAATCTCTACATCTTACAACTACCATGCAAGATGAAATAGCCCCGTCACGTCCAACTTTCAATAGACTTCCACTCAATCTCAACTCTCAAAATCGTCCCCGTCCATTTAAATTTACATACGTCTTATTCATATTTAAAAGCACAACACACTTTTGCAATGCATCAATATCAATGTCGTACATATCATTACAATTTATTATTTAATTGGACTAGTTGTTAGTGCGCAATATTTACAACCTAAAAGTTTCGGGTTCGAATCCTTAACTTACAAAATCGTCCCGGTTCATTTAAATTACATACGTCTTATTCATATTTAAAAGCACAACACACTTTTGCAATGCGTCATTAATAAAAATATCGTACATATCATTACAATTTATTATTTAATTGGACTAGTTGTTAATGCTCAATCTTCACAATCTAAAAGTTTCTGGTTCGAATCCTTAATTCACAAAATCGTCCCGCTTCATTTAAATTTACATACGTCTTATTCATATTTAAAAGCACAACACACTTTTGCAATACATCAATATCAATGTCGTACATATTATAATTTATTATTTAATTGGACTAGTTGTTAGTGCTTAATCTTCATAATCTAAAGGTTTCGGGTTCAAATCTCAGGCATGGTTGAATCCTGTCTTTCATTCCATCGTATTAATTGCACACACCCTTTTTATAAAAATAAATTCTGAGTAATTAATTTACAGACATAGGACTATTGAGGAATGACGGGATACCAAATTATAGAATGTTAGAATGGTTTGCTACATATATATAACGAACACAAAAAACGTGCAAATTATTTGTTATAAGCAAGTATTCTTTTATAAACAAGCTTATAGAAGCAAATATTCGCTCCATTAAATCTCTGGTACATGTAAAAACCTTTTTCTTGTGCTTCAGATTTTAAAATCTTTTTACTAATTAGCATATTTTGACTTTTTAGTAACCAAAATGTTTTAATAAGGCTCATCCTACATCCTTTCAGATCCCCAATTTTGTTTACTTTGGAAGCATTTAAACTTTCGTTTATTTTTACTGTGCATGCTATCAATTTTACTTAATTAAACTCTTTTGAGAAAACATCTATCGTTTTGCTACATTTTCAATATTTCAATATTATTCTTTCTTTATTGTTATATTTGATAATTGACATTGATATTTTCTAAACAAAATAATAATGTACATGCGACACAAATATTAATTATATGTGCATTTGCGAATAGGGGAATCTCTACATTGTAACCTGCAAGACAAGAAATATGCAAGAAAATGACAATCAAGACAAGATTTTTATATATGGGAGTAATGAAAGACAAGATATAACAAAACAAGACAAGAAATCTTGTCTTGCGAAACAGTAATTTAAGCCAAGGAACTTATAGATTGCTCGAAAAACATACCTACTTCTAGTATTCATCCTTAAATATTCAATATTGTCAATTCTACTATTCAATATGGATCTATGAAAATATTTCAAGTAGCAATTGTACTGGTTATATTGGTAAAATATAAACTATTTAGAAATACGTGAACGCCCGAAAAATATTATGATTATACATATTTATGATTATTAAAAAATTTAAAGGATTGTGAAATTGTAATAATTTTTAATCTGATGTAAATAAGAAAGAAAAAGCAAATCAGTACATCACAAAACTAAGAATTAAAAGTAGCTATTGAAGCATGAAATGTATCTCATATATAAAGTGAAACCTCGATGTTTATACAAATATTCACATTCAAAAAAGCTTTGAATCCTCTGTTAATCACGACCCAAGTTCAAACAGGATTTTATATTTCCTTTTGGTCAAATTTTACATTGATAAAATTTGGTTGAGGTCACGACAGCTTGTCCCTCGAGACATTTTCAATTTCGCAAGCAGTAGCGGCAACCGTTGAGCTGACGGGGTGCGGACCGGCGACTCAGGGTTCAGGACTCGCATTGATGCAGAATTCTCTCCAACCACATGCGATGCGATGTGACAGGAGCATGCTACATCCTCTTTGCAATTTCCTTATTCCTCAGCCTTCGTTGCTGCATGCTACAAGTAATACGCAGGGAAACTTCGCCACATATGCTAAACAATGAACGCAATGTTTTTACTATTTAAAACTTAAAAGTTTTATCTTATTACTACTTATCAATAATTCTACACACTAAACCAATTTTTAAACTGTTCTCCATACTCCCATTGCTGTCTTGTTATATTTTTGAAAGCTTAATTGAAGCTCACAATCAATCTACAATACTTCCTAAAGGGTCTGATATACACCACTATAATACTCGAAATTCTGGCGAAGTTAGAATAAATAAATATATATTTTAAATCCAGAGTCAAAAAAATTATCTGCATGCATTGTTTTTTCTCTGATCAGGAATATTTAAATACCTCACTTCATGAATAGCTCTAGCAAATCTACATTTGCTGTCTTTTTTTACACTTTATTAAACGATTTTTGATTCTACTTTGTACATTTTTTATTGAAATGGAATATATTTGCATTTTGAAATTTTAACATTTACTCTGTTATATTTAGTATTGAATTTAAATGTTTCAATATCACATTTACATTATTATGTGAATAATACCAACTACTACTTAATTTACTGACTTATCATAAATGATTTATACATAACATGATCAATAAATATTATTATTATTATACGTATACTGATATTATGTACTATTTTTCTCGCAAATGTTCCTGGTTCCTCTACTTATATTCTTCCTGAATAACTTCATATTCTTTCTCTTCATTTAATATCTATCAATATAGTGAATTTGATAAACAAAAAACGTTTTCCTTAATTTTTCATAGTATTTCTTAAAATAAAATATTATTTTTTTGTATGGTTGAAGAGCAAAAAAAGCCCCATTCAAAATTATTACAACCTACTGTAAGCTCCATATGAAAAATTCATTTTTAAAAAGTGTCTGACGACGGTTTCTATCTTATTACTACTTATCAATAAAGAGCGGATTCCATGCAATTGCATGTGTGGTTTTTATTACATATATCAACAAACTCTTTTAATATGTTCACGTTTCGTCAAAAGTTAATACCAAATATCAAAAAAAAAATATGCATATATAGCATTTAATGATACTTTACTGCATATTTTAAAACCTTTTTGCATATTTTAATAATTTTTCCAAAAACAAAAATCTTTTTAGAAAATAGTACATTATAAGAAATTGAATTTTGATCGAACTTTTAACAATCACATTTAATTTCTCGTCAAAACAAAAAAAATTGTATCAATGTTTTAAGACTGCTTAGAACTTAAGTAATTCTTATTTTGTAAGTAAGGTATGTAAATAATAGCTATCACTGAAATTCATAGTCTTGGATCTATAACAAAATTAGTAATGCCGAATAAAATGTATTAAAAAATATGAACAAAAGCACCTAGTAGCTTACTCGTTATAGATTTATTTTGGTATTTGATTCAAGAAAGAGCTTGAATTTGAATATGAATATGAATTTTTGAACTCCGTATGTTTCTTTTTATTTTAGTTAAAATTATCTGTGAAATTTATTGTTCATGAAATGTGCTAAATAAATCACTGCGTATTAAAATAGAAATAAGAAAATGATTTAGTAACAATCACTTAACATTATTTTTTGTCATGCATATTTTCATGATATAATAAAATTACCTAGATTTAAAATGCATTTTTATTTGAATTATTTAATCTAGATTTTAAAGTACATAATTAAAAGACATCTCAAATTCAAATTTCAGGACAATCGTGGACAGAAAAAAGTACTTTTGCCGCAAGTCTTATAAAATTTTAATTCAAACTTTACCTTCACAATCAATATGTTTTTTACTAGAGTATTAAATAGCTTAAATAATTAAAGCATAAGTAGTACAATTAGGAAGAACTAGAACAATTACTAACCCTAAGGAGCTAGATTAACTGGAATAAAATATAGGACAAATAACTAGATAAATTACCTGGGAAATTAGAGCATATTGTGGAGAAATAAAGGCAGCAATTACCAGGAACTAGGAAAGTGGGTAAATAGGACGAATTCCTGTTTTAATGGCCAATCAGTTCAACAGTTAAGGATCTGGAATTACGAATTAATACACAAAAGAAAATAGAAATAAGCATAATGGAAAGGACGTGTAAATTCTAAAAATGTAAAAAACAATTAATATCAATGCGAATGTATGTTTTTACTTTTATAAACTTTGCCTCATATTCCAGAAACAATTGAAACAAATTAAGAAAGAAATCGTACCCGTGACACTTTTGTAATGAATAACAGTGGCGTACACAGAAAAATATTTCGGAAGGGGTAATCGGCAAATGAAGTATGGAGCTTAGAAAAACAGTATGATATTGTTTTTAATATTTGTATTATACTTTTTATATGATATAACCGTAGAGAATGTTTTTCAAACACCAAAAACAAACAAAAGGAGAACAAAAATAATTTTTAATATTAATTTGAAGTATATTCTATATAGGAATTTATACGTATTGAAAATATACTTAATTTTGAAATGTGATAATTATAATTTTAGAACTTTTCGAATTTTTTTTGAGGGGGGTTTACCTCCTAATCCCCCCTGCCTACGCCACTGCCAACTAATCCAGGATAATTTAAGAATCGGCTTTTGTTTTGTATTAAATCATTTAATTAAGCATTACTTTACTTAAAGTTTCATTCGTACAATTTGCGGTTAGATAATTATTATGAATATAGTTGTTACAAGAGAAAACAGTACCCACAATACACGAAATTGGTGTAGGCATATGTCACATTGTTTTATTATAATTTTAATTTTGTTATTATGAAGAGAAGAATTGCGTACTCTAAGTGTTAGTGTTTTAGTTTGTTAGTAATTATAGTTAAGGGTGAACTTAGAAAGATAGACGTACACGCAAGAGTTTACAAACTCCAATCTTTCTAACTACTGTTAAGAACAGCCAATCACAAACGAAAATAAATTGAAATAAGTAGATATATTGTAAAGTAAAGATAGTAACATGCAATAAAAAAATTTATCCAGTATTGCAAATTATAATCTTAATGTTATTATTATATTATTAATAAATATACTATTATGGGTTATCCATTATTGGGTGTGCCAATTTGGTAATAACTTATTTCCGCTGTAAAACAGCTGTAAAGAGTGCACCACAGATTACTTTTTATGTAAAAAATCGTTAATAATTGACTAAATTCGAAAGAAAATTGAAATACTTTAGAAAAAAAATATTAAACACCTATATAAGAATTTTGAAAAATTCTATTGTAATCCTAGTGACATCTGTGAAAATATTATGAACTACTGTTCTGTAACTGTAGTCTGCTGTTTTATCGACTAGAATTCTGCTGAGAGCAGAAATTATGAATTCTATTTTTTATTCTTTTATTTACTATCAATAACTATTATCACTAACCAATAAAATTATATTGTAAATTAAGCTATTATAGTTTATTTAATTCGAAAACGTGATACGATGTAAAATTGATTTACATTTTACAAAAATATTTTCTCTCAGATTTATTACTACAGAATTGATTTGTTACAATTATTATAGTATTACAATTATAAAATGTTTTTCATAATGATGGCGGATCTCTGTTACAATTTTTAAAATAATTTACAAAAATAAAATGTTAAACATTAATAATAAATAAAATGTACTAATTCCTTTAAAGTATGGAATTAAAAAAATACAGTATCAGTAACATTATGTTTTTAAATTAATTTTCTTTGTTTTTATTACTCTTTAAGCAATGTAAAATAAAATTGCTAAACGAGATAAGGTATAGATTATAGAAATATAAGAGAATAATTAAAAATATAAAAATTATGTTAACAGAATTATAATATACAAGGAAAAAGAAAGCAAAGAATACGAGATACCAAGACAAAAAGGAAATCAAGATATCAAGAAAATGGAATTGGTAAGTAATTATTTTTACTATAAGTAATAACAGATAATTGCAAATCCATGTTTATTGAGACCATTTTTAATATTACAAAATAGATATAGATAACATTATTTTGGTAAGTAAAAGAAATAAAATTTATATTAGTAAAACATATTTTCTTCAAAATGACCTGGAGGAAAACAACATTTTCTGAACCAATATATATTTTTATATATATTATATATATCTCTCCCCCACTTACCCTATTTTAAACTGTCCTTTCTTTTGTCTTTTGTTTCGAATTTCATATTGTTTTGCAATATTCCAAGGAGACTGATATTATACACCTGCTAAAGACAATATGTGCAGATTGTTTAATATTCAGGATGCATAAATGACATAGACATATAACATACATCATGTAGCATGTAAAGTAACGACCAATGAAAGTCTCGCAGACTCCTCCTACTGTTAGTACAAACTTGTGATTGGTCGCAGAGTAAGGTGAAAGTGCACTAGTACCCCACTCCAAACCCATTCTGATATCAAACCACAAGTGCATGTAACTTAACTAATTATATGTGATGTACTTTAATAAACACTTCAACCTAAGAACAAGTACCTTCCTTATTTCTATTGATATTCCCTATTTAGATTTAAATTTAAAATTAAACGTTAAATCTTCATTGATCAATCCACATTAGTGCAAGAGACACGATATTCATAAATAACAAACAAACTGGATAAAAATTCTATTACATCTTGTATTGATTCGATACAGGAAAACTAATTGATATTGGAAGTGACGTGAACCAATTTCTCGTTCACAAGTCAGTCGTATTTCTTTGTATTCGTTGCATTCATCAAGTCACCTAGAATCCTCAAAGAAATTTGCTCAGAATACCTTTTTGTACAGCTTAATCATTATTTACTTAAGAACCGGATGAAACTTAATGTAAATAAGACTAATCATATATAGAGCGTTGATTAATTAATTAGTAAATTAAAATTACACTAATTACCTTATTTATATATTTTTCTTTATGACTGAAAATACACCTTATCTTTAATCAAAGAAGATTAAATAATTAAATATTTATAACACCAAAAATTTTCTTTTATTAATCGAAACAACAAATGCGACATTTTTCAAAATTATTATGTACTCCATTGTGCTAAAATAGTATATTATTTAATAAGCATGTAATGTCTGCTATTACTTATGATAATCAAGTTTACAACACGAGCCAAAACGAGTATTGTAAATCATTCGAATCAGTAATAGCCATTACATGCGAATACTATACTTTATCCACAACTATAACATGAAAAATTATGTTTATTATAACCAAATATGTCATCACACATTGACAAAAAAATAATAATAGCTCGCGTTACTGTTTTATAGTTTAAAAAAAAGAAAAGTATGTAAAATGACAAAATTACTCCTTATCATTAATTGATAAAAAAAGGATTGATTTATATGTATATTATGACAGTTGTGGATAAAACATTTTATTCACAATTTATCAAACTGTGATTTTCGAACGTTTAAAGCTAGGTAATAAAATATTTTTTAATTATATTTTCTTCTCTTGCATATGTATGGATTTTGCACAATAAAAGTCTTCTTCTTCTGTACGTTTACGTATAGTAATTTACTGCACTACTGTGTAAAATCATTAATCTTAAGTCGCTGTTCACATATTTTTATTTTATTAATATTTTCAACGAACATCTGTGAGTATATTATTATACAAATTTAGTAGATTGTTGCTGTTTATATATTGTAAGTGTTTATTTTTGTTATTGAAAATAAGTTATTCATATTTATTTTTACAGAACAAAAAGAAAGTGCAAAAATTTATGGAATTACTAAGTATTTATCATTATTTAGGTATTTTATTTTCACAATATTTATTTATCATGGCACCAACACGATATATAGTTGACATAAATATTATATATGCTTTTAATATCCCCTCGGTTAATCCTGGAAAACAACATAACTCTTACGACCCTCTTCTTTCTATCGAAATATCTTGAATTATGTTCACAGGTGTCCCCATATACCAAAAGTCTCGTCTCTCTACCACACAAGTCACAAATCTATCCTGTGGGTAGCTAGCCGTCTAGGGGTAACCACTGCAATTTATTTGAAATTAGTCCGAACATTGACACATGACAAGTGAATCCTATTATTACCCTAGATTTCACAATCTAGAAGTTCTTGATCTTTTCTTATTTAATTTTTGGGATATTAGTATTTCATTTTTGTAATAGTATAGAGCATGAGAAGCATTCAATTCATTTTTTATAATATCATTTTTTTTGTAACTGTTGAATTAGTTTTGTAGAAACAAAGAAAATATTCAGAGAAAAATAAAAAGGTAGTACGCGATAGAAATTTAGTAAAATTTACAAGTTTTCTCATAAATATTTTTTATTTTCTGTCTTTTTGTTAGTTATTTGACTGTAGATTCCGAACAATTATTATGTGTGTACTTTACAGTTTTGTATTTTAAAAAGCAGCTGTCCGACCAAACATCGCTCAACACCTGCAGAACATCTCCAGAGAATCGCTGAAGGATGGAACTCCACTTCAGCTGGTGACGCCACAATCGATGATTATTCCGAGTTCATTTCTACAGACGCGATCTTTAAATTGCGTTCTAGGTCTGTATCAATCTAAATGTAAGAAGATAATTGTTTATTTATTTAGTTTTAAGGAAATCAACAATGACAGGATGAAGCAACTTATAAATATTGATTTTTCCTTAACAAATCCTGAATTATTGAATATTTCTTGATTAGGAGAGTTTTATGTTTATATTAATTGATATAAATGAAAATAATTGTTTTTTTTTTGAATATATTCAAAGCTTCAAAATAATTCAACTTATGTGACCAAAATCTGTGTCAAAATATTTATTTAAAATGATATTCGGTTTTTACTTGTCACGTATAATCTAATCTAATCATTTTAAAAGAAAGTAATAATTATTTAGTGCCTAGTTTCTCATTATATACATTTATCTCAACGTTAAAATCAAATTAAATAGATCACTCTTCTTATTGGTCATTTCAAAATCGAATGTAGTTTCAAAATACTATCATTTGCTTGGTTGGTTTCAAAAATCAATACTTGATCTTATCTGTGATTGGTAGTTCAATATTTTCTGTATCTTTTTTATTTTAAATGCTATAATCCACCCTTATATTGCACCCTTTATTTTTTTACATTGTACGTTTCAGATTTTTCTCTTTTTCTATAGAATTGTAGAATACATGTACACAAATATAACGCCTATATTTATGTATTGGTGACACAAGGTCGTGTTGGGTGTTGCCTAAAATTTAATTCAAGGGGAAACGTGAATTACCCTTAAACTAGGGGTTGGCGCACAAAACGGACATCAGATTCGTGAGTTTCACGGTTGACTCTATATAATAGCATACTTTTCCCCCCTAATTTCACTAATTAGTTGCATCGTAAAAAACCCTGGACTATAGCCCATGGTTTTGAAACTCCAAAAACACTTTTTCTCTCAGATCCGGTTCAAATTTGGTATACACATACTAGGTACATGGGGCTAACAACAACTGAAGTCAAATTCACCAAGGGGTAGAAAATAAGGGAGTTATTTAATAATAAAGATTTAAATCGCTTATTACGTAAGAACTATAGGTCTTATGGAAATTTGGACACCAGATTTGGAATCTACGACCTCGAATTAGTAGAACAAAACCACCCCCTTAACATGAACACCCTCACACATATGGTAACTTGTGTGTGTCTTGTGCGCTACATGTATGAGTAAATTTATTTATTCTGTATGTTTTACACATATTAATTGTTATTTTTCTTTGTTTAGATGGAGGACGATATGCACTTCACCCCCAGATGCGACAGCTGCATTTCAGAAAACTACAAGTGAAAATATTAAATAAATTGTATATGAATTAGTTTATTTTTATATTACTATAATTATATGTATTTACAATTTTAAAATAAAGAGACAGTCAAGTTATATAATATGTTTTATTATATCTTCCATAAAACCTTTTGCAACCCTTAAAAATAGGATATATGGACCAAATCCTTGCTTTATGAACACTAATTGACATCTGAAAGGTAGGTAACCCACAAAGTGCTTTCACTATATCTTAAGACGTCGGTTTTTCAATAAAATATGCACAAATTTACATAACATTTGGGTACGGGGTCAATGACCTTTTTATTTATTGCTTATTGTTGTTAAAACCTCTATTGTTCCTACGTATTAACAATTAAATAAACGTTATTGTTATACACTATTTTTAATGCTATATTTCAAAAGTATTTATTTAAATACAATTCTTGTCCGTTAGTGTTTTTGTTTCATAGTTAATTGGATCATTTTCTTTTTAAAATGTATCATGCATGTATTTAATATTAACATTAGAGTATTAACAACTATGGCTTGAAATAGAACAGTGATTTTATAATTTAAATAAAATTTGAATGCGGTTATGTAAGCATCAACATCAATTAACGCTAAATTAAATTTTAAAAATAACGTAATTTTGCTCTATATTTAGGTATCACATGTACTTACTATACATGTATTTAAATTCTCTACCCTTACAGATTTTATATCACCCTTTTAATAAAAGCACCCCTATACACATTATAAGTATATGTACTTCTTATGTTGTAATATCCTGTGGTATTTTCTTGTGTCCGATTTTGATGAAGCATACATGAACTAGGAACATAGATCTAGTAGACAACCAAATATGAGCCTCTAGGGGTTGATATTAAGGGAGTTATTCAATTATATATTTTACAAGGGTGGAAAATATTAACTTTAGAGAAAACTTTATTAGACTTTTTTGTTGGGAATAAAATTCTAAGCATCTTTTATTTAAAAAGTTTTCTTATCCAATTTTTCTTTTTAAAGATAATTGTTTAAGTACATATCTGTCTTAAAGATAAGTTCCGTTCGCAACTTCTTCAAGAGAACTATCACTTTGGGGTACCCTATAAAATTGGTAATTTTTTTATAAGTTTAGCATTAAGTTTTTAGTCTAAATACAATGTTTGAGATCTCTACCCCTAATAATATAGATAACAGAAAATAATTTGTTAAAAATCTTCAAGTAAACCACCCTTCTAAGTTGCACTAAAAATTTTATATTTTTTTTATGAATGTAGTATTGGGAGCTTAGTTTATATACAAAGTTTCAAAATTTTCACGTCAATATTATGGGGGTAAAATAATGATCTACTTGCGGAACTTCAATCGCGAATTACGTAAGAACGAAGCGAGAGCGCCAAAAACGGACACCGGCACGAGAAGCGGAAGGGTCGAATTAAGGGGATGACATGTCTAACTCCGAAAATTTGGGGTTCAAGGTCAAAAACCATGGGCTATAGTCCAGGGTTTTTTACGATGCAACTAATTAGTGAAATTAGGGGAAAAAAGTATGCTATCCTATAGAGTCAACCGTGAAACTAACGAATCTGATGTCCGTTTTGTGCGCCAACCCCTAGTTTAGGGGTAATTCACGTTTCCTCTCGATTAAATTTTTTTTAACACAAAAAAAAATTTGTCTCCGATTTCGATGAAATTTTGCATACATCTAGTAGGGTCTTAAACTTAGTGCGGAATATAACTTGAGCACTTAAGGGTTGAAAATAAGGGAGTTATTTAATAATAAAGATTTAAATCAAGAGCGGAAGATGAAAGGGTGAAATTATTATTGAAAGGGTACAGGAATAAAATATATGATGTAAATTTAAGTGTTAGTTTATTATATAACAATAAATACACACGATTATGTTGATGTAAGTACAATACTATATATACAGGTTATTTAATAATTATTTCCAGTTGTGCCCTTCTGAAACTATGGCAACCGCAACCAGGGTTGAAGTGCAGGTCATTCATCCCCTAAACGAACAGAAAAATAACAATTAAAAAATCGAATAAGAAAATTTTTCAAATAAAAGTTATTTAGAATTTTATTCTTAACAAAAAATTAAGAATAAAGTTTTCATCTAATAATTAGATGGCACTTCTTTCTGCCATTTTTGATTACACAATTGTCTGTTTACAATTAGATTGAGACAGACGTAGAATGAAACGTACAGATCGCATTTGTAGAAATGAACTCGGAATGATCGTCGGTTGTGGCATCAACAGCTGATGTAAAGTTCCACCATTCTGCAATTTTTTGGAGATGTTGTGCAGGTGTTGAGCGATGTGTGGCTTTGTGGATACCTTCGCTGCTCCGGGCAGCTATCTACTACAATATAAACCTGTAGAATACACACAATTATTAGAATCCTCGTCCTACTTATAATATTCATGTATTCCTGATGGAGTAGTTTACTTGAAGAATTTTTCGAAAATAATTTCTATTTTCTAAACCACTGCAGATAAAAATCTCAAACTTTATATCTGAATTAAATATAAAGTTCTACATCTATAAAAAAAAATACTAAAGATATGGAGTGTCTCTTGAAAGTCGTTTACTTGAAGAATTTTTCGAAAATATTTTTTGTTTCTTGAACCCCTGCAGATAAAAATATCAAATTTTGTATCTGGATCCAGTATTAAGTTTTACATTTAAAAACAAATTACGAAAAATTTGAAACACTCTTTAAAGGTAGTTTACTTGAAGAATTTTCAGAAAATAATTTCTATTTTCTACACCCCTGTACATAAAAATCTCAAATTTTGAATCTGAATTCAATATTAGGTTCTACATCAATAAAAAATTTAAGAAAATTCTTCAAGAGACACATAGCTCTCCAAAATCAAATGTCATGGAACCATTAGAAATGCGTAAGTCGATTTTTTGGAAATATATATAAAATTGTTTGTTAATTTTAAATCGTCAGTAATTAAACAATTTTTAAAGATTTTATGATTTATGTAATTTAATATATAGTAAAATAAGAATATAATTTTATTAAATTATGATTTTTTGCTCTGCGCATGACATCTTTATACAGCTGTCATTTTGTGATACCGGACTGTTTAATATTGTTATTACAGTCTTTTAAGAAAGAAGGTAAACTGTTTGATTGAGAATTAAAAAATATATAAAAAAAAATCAATCAAATCGTATTTTATAATCAAAATTTGTAAGTTATAATTTATTATACATTTTTGTGAAATATTAAAGTAAATGTATCTCAATTTTTAGGTTTAATTTTTATAATATATAATGGCATTTACGGATACTGATAATTTTTACGTTAAAGCAGTTCGTCTTTTACATTCTAACAACCCAGAATTATTGATCAATATTCGAACATTACTAGATGAAGCTATTAAAAGCAAATATGGACCTGGAAAAGAACTAGAGCCACATATAAACTTTTCCAACGTGGTAAGCTGGACTGACTGAATGACTGAAGTACAAATATATTAATGATGTTTAAGTTCCGTGAAAATCTTCCTGCAAGCACTTCTACGTCTGCTGGAACCAACGGAGACTCGATGAAAGATGATCTTAAAGAGTGCGACAGCTCTCAAAGTGACTTGGAGCTTGACTTACTTAAGGAGGACTTGTTGTGTGTTGTTTGCAAGTAAGTTGGGAGTGAGGAAAAGAGAATGTTGTAATGTAATTGTAATGTTTAGGGGAATGGGTGTCGGAGCTAGAAACCGACTGGTTGAATGTTGCGAGTGCCATGATCTGTACCATCAAGAGTGCCACGATCCTACTGTAACAGACCAGGAGTTAGAAATTGAAGGGTGGCTTTGCATCAGTTGTCAAGTATATTTAGTATATGTATATATCGCTCCTAACTGCACGATTCTGTAGAAACATTATGATTATTTTCATTTCTGTTTTTATAGAATTATGAGTTTGCAGTTTAAGAAGAGCAGTCTTCAACTATGTTGTTTGTTTGGCGTTTTATTTTATATTATACTATTATGTTTTTATACATAAAAAAATGTTTTGCAGGACAGTCATGCTCGAACAAAAAAATCCGCTCAATCACCTAGTAATATATCAAGTAAAACAAATCAACTCATTTCCTCTAAATCGTATGACAAGGGTAAGGTTTTATTAAAGTTGTCTTGGTTGTAATAAACTTGTTATGTTTGTCCAGAATTCTGTGATATCGGTATAAGTTCAACGAAGTCAATGGGATCCAAATCGTCTTCCAGTTCCTCATCTTCTTCGTCATCTAAGTCTTCCGGATCATCTAGCCGTGTGGTCACACCAAATATAAATTTGGTGACTGCGGATAAACGCCTTCAGATAATGAAAAAGAAGGCAGCGAAAATGCAGGAAAAAAGAAAAATGTCCAGATAACATTCCGTCCATTTTTGATATAGCATTGTTGATTGTGTAAATTTATTTCTCAAAATTTGTAAATTTTTCAATGTTCGAACTACATTTTTATAAAGAAAGATGTGTTTTTTTAATTCTCATAAAAGTGCAATTTAGGAGTTTTGCATGACAATGGACCCTTCCTGCATATTCAAATTTAACAATAAAATATTTAATAATGAATTTAGTTGTGACGTATGACGCCCTCTATAGAAAAGGATAGTTAGGGTGAGAGAGACAGACATATAACATGGCGCAGAATCTTTTTTTTTCGTTATCGAACGCCCAAGGCTAAAGTACGTCATGAACTAATTTGAATCTTATTGGAATTTGTAACAATGTATTTCATGCTTATTTGTCTTAAACTGGAGATGATAATATATGTAAAAAACTCATATACAAACTTGTTTTTGAAAAAAAAAAAGTTGTGGGAAGAGCCCATAGGTGTCCGGAGCCTTCGTAGGTATAACACGTATGCGAGTTCCTATTGCCATGAAATAGTTTTCATTTATGTTTTTTATTAACGTACTGATTTGTTCTGTATATAAATTAAGTAATAAATACATTACACTTTTAACTTATTGATATTAGATCTATGTACAATAGATCACAGGAATAACAGGCGTCAATGAGCAGTGCATTATTCTTCACTCTATCCTGTTAGATCAGTTGCACAATCCAAGGCACATTGCCATTTTGGATTCTGTGTACAATGCAGTAAGTGTAAATCATTCTACAACTGTAAAGAAAAAATATCCAACTACAAACACGATTTATCAACTTTATATATTTGTAATAAATAAATTTAATATTGTAAAACAAAAGTAACTCAACATAAATGTTGACTAAGTAAACATTGAAATTGTGGAATTCTGCAAATTTTTAAAATACACTTATTTTGAATTACCAAATAATTGACAAACGGTGACTACGTCAAAACTGCAGCTTTCACAACTCGATGTGGAGGTAAATAAATAGGAACATTAGAAAATATAAGGGACGAAAGCACTAAATATTGCGAGGAAAGATGAAGTTGAAACGTAGCCACTAAACATCAACCTTCACAAACTATCTTCAATCTGGTAATTTAAAATATTCATAAGTAGGTACATAGTAGTGTCACTATATGAAAATATACGGTCTATCAAAAATACGTCTAGACACCAAACTGATACTTCCATTTTCAATAACATATGATTAAAATGTGATGTTTCGGTAAAATATATTATGAAATGTGATGTTTCCGTAAAATATAATAATTAATGTGATATTTTAGTACGTTAATAGTTATCGTGTTGTATTCAATAATAATATATAATACAAATTGTGATGTGTGAGTGAAATCACAGAAAATCGAAATAGCAGCTCCAGCGTCATTATAAAACTAAGAATAATAGGTGCAGCCGTTAAAATTCATCATAAATTGCACTTTACAATAAAATTTAAATAAATACTTTGGCAATTTTGCTTCTTTCAAAATAATAATTTTATAAAAAATCGTAACTCACGAAGAAAAGATAACTTTTAAGTCAAGTCATTATCACATTCTAATACATCCAATACCTTTTAGGTGCAGTAAACTAACCCAGCAGTCATACACATTATCTTATGCGTATTAACTGACCAAAAGTAGAGGTACTGGCTGTCGTACAATATATATTTATAAATAATTATATGAAAAAATAAATAAAGAACTATTTAAAATGTTCAAGTATACCTAGGCTTGAACCAACGTAGGTACAGGAGGCACTCACCCCATTGCTTTTACGGAAGGAGATTCAAAAGTCTGTCTCATTTTATATTTCTGTTCCATTGTGTGGTAAAAATATTATTATGTACATAACTGCAGTTGCGCCCTTTGGAATACAAACATAAATGGTGGAACTTGTGCATCTACCCTCGTAGTTCCTTGGAAAGCAATAAGGTTCGCAGGCCCGCGTCAAGCTTGTCCACAAACGCCAATATTACAATATTGGTAAGAAAATATCCATCGATATTTTGGTAATCTAAGAAGCGAATTCAGATAGATATCTTTACATTCAAAACAAATGTGATGTTTTACTAACGTATGCAAAAATAGAGTACGATTTAACGTAATTTATCTATCTATATAAAATATATATTATATATGAAATATTTACATGTTATCTTGTAAGTGTTTTACTTGAGTCTGTACAAATTTGCAATTACTTCGCTGTCCTACAAAATCTATCTCTGGTAAACAAAAACAAGGAAATTAATGTTTAAATCATATAGCTGGTAATTTTGATTGATTTTGCAGGATTCGACGAATGTTTGTCTTCTCACCAGTGATTATTTCCGTCCATATCTTTCATGATCTGGGCGACGAGGTCAACAGGGGTGCTGGACTTCTTGCGCGGCTTCTGCGGGACTTTGTGTCTGTCTTTGTCTTTGTGCGGGCTGGAGTTGGTAGAACTATGGGTGCTGTTAGCGGCACTGTTACCCACCGGCGGTTTGGATGTAGACGTCGGTGGAGTCACCACGGAGACGGGCGTTGAGTTTGTTGTCTCCGGAGGCGATATACTGCTGATTGTTTGAGTCTCCGCCGGACAGCTCTTGGAGTTATTCACAGGAGAACAATTCTGAGATGGTTTGCTTTCTTTGTCGCTGACAGACGAATGGGAGGTATTTTGTTTATCACTGGTACTGTCCCGTTTTTGGCGTTTTTTCTCTTCGTGTTTAGAGGATCGGGATTTGGACACGCTTCGTTTGCGAGTTTTGCTACGAGATCGTTTCTTTCGCTTGCTTTTCGATTCTACAGAATCCCTTTCGTGTTTTCGTTTTGATTTTTCTGATGGAATAGCTACTTTTGATTCCCGGTATTCGGTTACCGGGTCTGTGCTTTC
This sequence comes from Stenolophus ochropezus, assembly GCA_035578165.1. Lineage (NCBI taxonomy): Eukaryota > Metazoa > Arthropoda > Insecta > Coleoptera > Carabidae > Stenolophus > Stenolophus ochropezus. The sequence continues at coordinate 2,790,084 of JAQOWZ010000014.1, forward strand.
TCGAGAATGACTTTTATCTGTTTCTTTATGTTTGTAATACTGTTGTAATCTTACGTGCCAAGCTACATAAAAATTTATATATGTAATGTATGAATATATGATAATATTTTTATATTTACCTATGCTAGTCACAGCTGTTACAGTGCGAAATTGGTGTACAACGTTTCTAGGTAAAAAATAAATATCGTTATCGTACAACGGAATCCTAGCATATTTCACCCCTTCTCTTCGGAGTTGATTGAGCTTAGCGTCTTCAACCCATGTCACACACTAAAAAACAATTAATTTAATCGTTTGTTAAATTAATATCAATTGTATCTTACTTGTGAAATGGGTGGTTCATGAAGATCTAGTTTCAATTTTTCGGATATGGTGTCAAAGTCTTTAGCTGCAAATGCAACTACGTCTTTTGTGATTCTGTTAATTGGTCCTTCGTCTCTTCCACAATGAATTGCTTTGAGAACACCTACAGCTGCTGTGGTTTTTCTATCTAACCCGTGGCCAACGTGGTCAGCATGAGCTTTTGTTCGATCTTCGAACATATATTCTCTGGCTTCTGACAAACGAGGAAGATATTGCAAGTTGCGCAATTCATTTATTCCCGTCCTAAATATAATATTATTTTAATGAATGAAGCATGGTGTAAAAAATTATATTTTACCGTTTTCTTTTGTTACCCTTCCCAAATTCGGCGGTAGGAACTAGTTGTTCTCCCGGCCTAATCCATAAAATTGGACCATCATTTGACTGGGTTCGACTCATGTGAACAGCGGATAATGTTCCCCAAGGCATCGTCTATTAAATTAATTGTAAAAATATATGCACTCTTAACAAGAAATATTTAATATTACCATTCGAAGGAAAGGATTTTCCTCTAACTTATCAAGTAAGTCAGGAAAATATCCTCCTACTTCCTCGTGTGCAGTTCCTGCTAAACTAACTTGATGTAAGGGTCCGTATCGAACTGTTCCATTATCGTAATGTTTATGGACCTTTAAATAAAATTAATAAGAATATCTCAAGTGATCTAATAGTTTTGTTGTTAACAACATGGTCGTACACCGTTGTCGAAATATTACAATTTTGCAGTAGAATATAAAAATATACATTAATTAATTAAATTTTATTGCGAAGTGCTGTGACTTATAAATCCTGAGCAATTTCATTAGTTGCCTGATTTAAAGAAAGACAATCACGCGCCTGCATTTCTTAGAATTTGCAGAAGAGATATACGTTCTTGTTTTTCGTAGAAAAAATAAATTTCATTTTTGTTTAATAATAATTTTTCCATTCATATACATATAAATTTATATATAAACATATTTTTTTCACTTTAAAAATTCTCTGTTCTTTCAGAAATAATTTTTTTAATGGTTTAGGACCCCATAAAAGAAAAATGACTTTACTTACTTGTTCGTGGTACTGGCTAAAACTGCTTGTTTCAATATCAGAATTTCTTCCTAAAACGCCGTTTTTCACAGTTAAAGTTGGATGATGGACGGCCATGTACTCCAACAAATCAGGTAAGTAATTGGCTGCCCCATGTACGATACCCATCACGTAATATGCGTGAGAATTTTCATCCTCCGCGAAACAGACTTTAAAAAATTCATACGCGAGTTCTTTTATCTGATCACGGGAGAAATGTTCGATTTCTTTCTGATACATGTGGACGACGGCTGCCCCACCATTCGGGTGGGTTTCCACGTGCATGTATTTTTTGTACTTCAGGTGACTTTGCAAAGGGTTACAGAAATTCCCACTGGGAAGTAATTTGACCGATGGGGAAAGACGGCGAAGTTTTCGGTTGGACGTATCGTGTTCTCTTCGGTATTGAACACCAATGGATGCTCGTTTAGTTTTTCTTCGATAGCAGTGCGAACACCTGTAACTACTCGAGCTCGTTCTTTGATCTTTGTGATCTTTCTCTTTGTCCTTGTGGTGGGACGAAGCTTTGCTACTGCTGCTGCTTTTTTGACTTGAAGAATGACTGTTGCTTGTCGTTCGAATCTTTTCTTCTTTTATTTCTACTTTTTCTTCCTTTACTTCAACTTTTATAGATATATTTTGTGCTTTTAATTCTTCTTTTATTGGAGCTAATTTGCTCAATTTCACCTCTTCTTTAATTCTCAATCCCGAATCGAGGGATTTAGTACGATTTCTCTGTTTGGGAGAGGGAGTACTATTCGTAGTGTTTGCTAAACTGCTAGTTGATTGTGAGTCACTAAATATAACCGGAATTGTAGTTTCATCACTGCTGTTCAGCACGAACTCTTGAACGTTTAATCGTCCATTACATTGCTCTTCTATAGCGGTCAGTAACTCCGTTCCTGTTTTCCCAGCAAGAAGTTCTTCGTTTAATTCGGTGTTTATCAACAAAGACTGAGTTCGTTTTATTCGAGCACATTTCACAGCAGTGTGGTTATTCAGAGTTAACACAGTGTTCCCTTCGGGTACTGGTTTTAAAGGTATGATACTTTCAATGGAAGATTGCAGCACGATGTTGGGTTTTGAATCACTGTCTGTACTGGAAGGGGAAGGAATGGAACCAATATCACAACTAGATCCCGTGTTCACCCACTTTTTTGGTGAACAGTGGCTTTCTTCGACTGGTTTGTTCTTCTGCCACCGATTTGGGTCCATGTCGGAGAAGTTACGTATTGTATTGGTTTCCGAGGGTAGGTTTGTTTCCCGAAGCCTTGGTATGCAGGTGAACTGCATTGGGGTTGAGCACGCCAGTTTGGAGTTGGGCTGATTGGTCGGCGATGTGTTTAGTTTCTGGGTTTCCCACCAACAATCTTCAGCTTCCAAACCCTCGCAAGGATCGGACATTAATGTTTGTGACGGCTCGAACTCTTCCGAGTTGTGTTCATATCGAGCTGAGTTTTCCTCCACTGATATTAAAGATTTTGATTCTGGACTAGTCTTTTTCCACGTCGATTCATAATTTTTTATATCACTTATATCACAATTAGATTTATCATCGTTAAAATCACTCGCGTCTAAACTTTTTTGCGTTCCATTTACACTTTTTTCAGGAGTATGGGGTGCGATGAGTAACGTTATATTTACGTCTGAGGGCTCTAGCACTGCATGGACTTCCCTATCATTTTCTAGGGTGTATTTGGATATGTGTAAATCTGTGTAACAATTTGTCAGGGCCTCTTGTCGGTATACAATAATATTTTCCTTATCACATGACGTTAGATTTCGTAACTGGTTAATGTAAGCTGCTTTTAAAGCCTCGATTTCAGGGAAGTATACCTACAATAAATGTTACAAATATAGTTATGAAAACAATCATATAGGTTGAAATTTACCTTGCCATTTCTAGACTCAGTGATTAATTTGTTAGTAGAATCTATGATAAACAGTGCTGGACCTGCAATATAACAATAAACATTAATTTTGTTGTTTATTGTGTAGGAAATATTTACTGCACCTTCGTCATCTTCTGTCGTGCGATCAACATGTTTACAAAAGTTGCGGACGTAAATACGATGAAAGTCGTGATTTTTAGAAGGAAATTCACTTGTTTCCTTGATGCTTGGTGAAGGAGGATCAAGGTTTTCTCTCGAAGTTAATTCAATGGTTTCAGATTCCATATTACGATTATTAATACATTAAAAAGAAGCACTGTAGTATTGGTTTTAGGTATTAAGTACAAGTTTAATTTCAGTAGCATGTCGTGTGTATAAACACTAGGAAATATTTAGACGCCATTACCAAAGGCAAAAGCCCGGGTAAATTGCGACAGTCTTCTAGGAACTAAATTCACTTATTATTTTCACATTACCACAATCATTATTATTTACTATATATACATATTAATTAAACTTGACATTAAAATCCAACAAAATCACATCAAAACAATATGAAATTAGTCTTGACAAAAGTTCGCAGCATACAACTGCCATGACAAAACTAACCGGCTGCATGAGTTATGCGTTCTGTTAATACCGCATTCCCCAAATGACTAATTTTATTTTGAAACCCGCCTTCAAATTCTTTCAATATTTCGTACATTTAGTAACAGCGCATCACAGATTGATAAATGGTTGATTTATTTATGCTAACTGGATTATTTAGCAAAATTACAACGTCAAATATGACGGAAAGTAAGAATGATTAACGCACCCAACTTGTGTTATTAAGAATCGTCAACACATGCCATGAGCAACATGCATGTTGTCACGTAAACCTTACGAAATGACGAATAGAATAAAACGTAGCAATAAATCATCAGCTATATCAAAAATATATTTTTTTATGAATATACCCCTTCCTATAATTACCTGTTATTACATATTCTCTTCCGTAACTAATATTTGTACTTACCATTCACTTTTTCACTAGTAATTCCAGAAACTAAGGAAAACCAAACTGTTTGAATAAGTAATATTGTATTGCATATGTAAATAAACATCTAAATGTATTAAATTGAAAATAATACACACTGTAACTTTTACATCCGTATTTATCACAACAATAATAATATTTAGGTGATAAATAATTCACAATACTATTTATATTATTGTAATAAAATAGCTTAGTAATGTAATGTTCCAAAATCTTGTAGTTCAATTCTTCAGCCGAAGAAAATATTCTCATACAGTCATTGCTTAATAGTTAAAATATGAACTTGTATTCATTGTTTAGATTTTTATTTCAAAAAAAGACAAGTCTGTAAAGATGTTTACAAATTATCAATCAAAACCGTCAACAATACGATAAAAAATGCATATTAGAGACGCAATTATTTACACGTGTCCCTTTGTTGAATTGAAAGTGAACTGATTGTTGATTTGAAACAGTATGTAATCTAATAGCAGATAAAATATGATGGTTTATAGTAATATATAGGATCCTAAATAAAAATGGAGCTGTGAATTGAATCATTTATGTTTACAATCAACAGGTGACATGCACGTATAATTGAATATGTAAAGAGGGCACAAACACATTGGCATGAGTAGTGCGAGAAGTAGACCATCTGTCTTGGAGTGGATGGATGTCTTCCTGTATCTCGTTCTCGCTTCGCATCGCTTCCGCATTGTTGAGTGGAGTTAGGAGAGGACGACGGGCGACGGTGCATGGCGTACAAAGACTGAATTTGGGACGGGTTCCAGTACAAAACTAAATGGAACTGTATCTCATGTTTACATAACTGAAACTGATGATCACGGGTGATTCTGATTTGCACACTATATGTCATGTTCACTAACCATAGTCAAGCTTGTAACACTATGGCGGTATTCTAAAATCCATAATGTATTTCATAACTTGCCTCTTTTATTATCGACAAAACAACACCGCTACTCATACAATTATTGATCTTAGAAAACCATTTTTATATACATGTAATTCGCTCCAGATTTTCTAAAATATATCCATTCAACTAAATGCACCGTATCCAAACAAAGATCATGGCTTGTTGTAACTATAATACCATAATTACGTTGTACTTAATTCAGCCATGATATTTTAAACTAGAATTTTAAGTAAGCAGGCTAAAAAAGTTGTCAAATTCGTATATATGTTTGTAATTAAGGATGATCAACATTTGTGGTCATATGAATGTATATTTCGAAACCAAATATTTAAAAACTTGCTAACGCGGCTAACAGTTAATAGGGCCCATCGCGTTTAACAAGACAACCACTGTTTTAAACCGCCTGGTTTTCGCAGGCTTTACACATTCTTTCATAAACATCATTGCACACATTGTGACAACAAAGTTCTAAATGAATCAACCATAATTCGAACGTTAAAGAAACATTCCAAGTAACTATCTAATTTGCAACGTAACAATTAATACTAGACTTTGAATGTTTTTCCGCTGTCGAATTACGTTGATATAGGTTCATAATTTTTGTATTGTGCAAAATAGTTTACAATAGTTGAAAAATTTATCCAAAGATCTGATATCTTTTGTAACAATATCCGAGACGTCATGTTATCGAGACATGAAAATGTACACAGTAAGTAGTTACAATTAAATTACAAATGTACTGTACCTTACATTGCGGATGTTTGACTATTAAAAACTTAGATAAATTAAAATACATATCCAATCTGATACATATGCATGCATCCATGTTATGAAAATAATCAGTCTTGCTTAAAAACAGCAATTATAAAAATGAATGTGATGCCTGCCGAATGAACCAATATTCACAAACGCAAATTTCCAGAAATGGTTATAAATATTAGCCGAAACCTTTTTCCGAAAAATGCGATTTTCTCGTAAAATAAATTATATTCATGCCGCTAAAAGTAATCAATCATTTACCAAATCAAAGAATTTAGACATGAAATAGTGTACAAGTACGTATATGGTACTCAATTTTTGGTCATGTTAACTTTAAAACTGCGTCGAAAATTGACTAGCAACCATCACCTAAAAATTCGTATCATCCGTTGACTTGCACTTGGACACCTTTTGGTGTCGCACGGAGAAAAACCGAAAACAAACAAACAAACACTGGGGCACTGATGCAAAATTAATGACACACAACTGCGAAATTGATACCGTCCGTAAAAGTTCATAAAATAATAAATTTTACACATTTGCCATTCTCACCGGCATTAAATTTTCGCATTACACAAATATACAATTCAATAAATTTTAATAAAATTTAATGCCGCTGAGAACGTGAACACGGATGAATGTTCAAAATAATATTATCTTCTTTGCTGATGCAATGGTGCTGCGTAATTTGGAAAAGTTGAAAACGCTTAGCTAAGAGACGGGAAGTCGTGCTCGTCATCAACCTTGGGCGCGTTCTGGCGGCTACCCTTATGTTGATGCTCGTTGCGCGGCACGTGCTCATCAGCCTAAATAATATATTCATTATGAGTACACAGTTACTGTTAATAGACCTCGTCTTCAATTCATTTCAACTTACTTCGCCCTCGCCGCCGCCAGCAGCAGCAGCAGCAGCCGCAGCCGGGGGAGCGCCAGTCGGTCCTCGGAACGGACGCGGCCCCTGCCTCTCTCCGCGTGGCTCTCGCTCCCCCCTTGGCGGGCCGCCGCCACGGGGGCCCCTTGGTCCGCTTCTGCCGCGTCCACGCCCGCCTACTCCCCCGCGCCTGCTATCGTTGAAATGAATGTCTATGTCCAGGATATGCTTTTGTCGTCCAACTCGTTGCGGATACTCAGATGCGTCGTATTCCTGAGCGCAAATGGCCATCACATCATGCCCATATACGTCCCCTTCGATTCTACTTACCTCATCCTCGGATTCCTCTTCGTCGCCTTCTTTTTTCTTGCTTAGTTCGTACATTTTTTTCCATTGGGTCGGATCCTCGCCTTCGCCAGCTTTCCGTAAGTTGTATTGTGGTTTCTGCCGGGATGCCTTCTGAGCTCTCCACTCGTCCAAGGTGAATTGCTTAGGTTCCTCTTCAACGGGAGGTGCGTCACCAGTTTCAGTAGTAGTAGCAGCGCCGCCTTCCTTATTAGCCTCTGGTTGCGTTACCGGTGGTTCGAGTTCCTTAACATCTCCCCAAGATGGGTGCACTTCCTGTTTGTCTACTTCCCTGTAACAGAGAAGTGCAACAGTTAGTTACATGTGTGAAAGCGGTGGATACGATGGACTTACTCGATGATGTCCTTGTGAGATCCCCAGTTGTGTGCGCCACCTCCCTCCCGTTTATCCACTGGTTTAACACCACTGAAACCATGCCTACTTTCGTTATAATGATCTAAGCTCTAGCCCATTATGATGAAGAAAATGGGAAATGATAAGACAATAGTACATAACAGCAAAAGGTAAATACTCACGTTTTATCAGATCCACTTTGTCTGTCAAATTCCCGTTTACCGCGTTGGTCATAGATACGTCCAGTGCCCCGGCCGCCCCGCGGCCTGCCTAGGCCCCCACGACCACGATTTCTCACATCACCAGTATCGTTATTAAATTCCCGCCTTGGCCTATCTTCCCTGTTGTTACCAAAACAGTCAGTTAGTTCCAGATAAAAATAAACCAGTCACACCACACACCTGTTTCCCTCAGACGGTCCATTAAACGTACGCTCTTCCCGGTTCCTCCTGTTATTACGTTCCTCCCGGTTTTCAGAATTTTGAAACTTGTTCCGATCATTCCGCAATTCCGAATTACCCTTTTGGCCTCCCTTATTGTCTACGAATCATGAATGAAACTACATTTGAATTTGCCTTGTATGTTGAGAATCCACTCACATACACACAAGCACGTGTACATGTGTTAGACTTGATACATATAAGTAAAATAACACAGTTACAACGTTAACAATCTACTGGTTAAGTTAGCAATATGCAAATTGTGGTGAAAAAAGCACATGAGAACGAAAGACATTGCGAATAATGTCATGTGCGCCGCTGTATGCAGCACACCCGAGTAGTTAGTATCTATTTTAATACACTCACCATCGCGTTTGTTATCTTGGGGCTTTTGGTTCGGCGTGTCCTTTATCGTTTTCCGTTGAGTTACAGCCACTTTTCCTTTAGGAACTACTTCACTTTTACCTTTGTTTTCCTTTTCGGCAACTTTCGATTTCTTTTTCAACTCCTTCTCTTGCTCTTGTACTTTTAAGACTTCCAGAGGATCTGCATCGTCATCCAAAAATAAAGCGTACCTATTGGTAACGCCGATTCCGTACGAATTTTCCATCATGTATTTTGTATTAAAAATCTTCACAACGTAACGATGTTGGAAGATTTGATTTAGGCTATTGTTAGCCTCCACTCGCACTCACTCATTCAGCACCAATATGGCCGGGATGCTATTATTGCTATTAGGCAACACGAGGTATCTGTGCAGGCGCACATCAAACACAACAATCGCGCACTATTTTGCGCCGTAATATGATGACTCCTTCTACGCGTGCGTGAATTCTTCCAAAAAACTCAAAACCGCCAAACTTATTTTTATTATTTATATTAAATAATAGAAAACAATGTTTTCATGAACAGCACAACGCCACGCAATGAATTTATGAAATGAATCTCACTAAAAACAAATGATAAAAACCGTTATAAACGAAGGGTAACCTATGAACGCCTACTGTGATCATTTTCAACTATTGGCGGGAGAATTGGCAACATACAAAGTTTCCATATGGAACTTTCTTAATATGTATTTACGTTATAAACGATAAAAATGAAAAGGAATTATAAAAAATATAACAGATGAAATGTAAAACATTTTATATTTTAATTAAACAACTTACAATAAACATGAAAATGTAAGAAGTGTATTTTAATTACAAAAATAATGCACTCACTAAATTTTCACAAAGAAATCATGTGTTTTGGGGACTTTACATTATAATCTAGGATATTTTTTATTGATAACTTATGCTTTATGTATTGAAATGTAAATTACTTTATTAAAGTATTAATAATATTACTTTTTAATCTGACCTACAATTTCTTACTTTAATGCAATAGTTAAATAATGACGAATACATGCCAAATGCTCCAGATGTAAACTATTACAGTAGAAATGTAATAAAATCATTGTACTAAGTATTACTACATTTTGATACAATATTGTCTATGTAAGACGCACTTAAAATTTAAAGTTAAAGAGGGCAAACGGCCATAAACCAATTAACAATTTTTGAACAAAATACAACAATCTTTTTAATAAGCAGCACTTGAAACGTACGAAAACAAAATTCTGGTACGAAATAAAAACGAAATCATTTGTAAGCTGTAAATAGGAATTTGTACAGATAAACCTAAAGGGGGGAATGCACACTGTTTATACATTAAGGTTTCATTTATAAAAAAGCAGACAATGTACCAAAATCGGCGTCAAACCAAATCTATTAGAAACTTGTTATTGGATATTCTGTTCAACAATACACAAACGGATTGAAATAACAGCGAAAGTAATAATTTTTAATCTGATTTATTAATTATTAATTTACAACTGCAAACACGTTTTATTATGTTTCGCTGTTATTTTAACATACAAATAACTGAATCATTTGTTGGATATTCTTGGTCAGAAAAAAACTAACATAACAGTGAAAGTGGCTTGTAACATATTTCTAACCAAGATTACAAACAAATCATATGAAACATATTCGTACACAGATGTGGAGATACAAGTGAATAGTTAAAATAATCTTATTAAATAATACAGTAGCATACAGGAATAAATATATAATTTGTTATTATTTATCTATAACACATAATGTAGTATAAACTTTTTTATTCATATATAATCATTTTTAATAAATTATAAAACACAGCATCTGATTAATAAAAACCAGAATGCGATATACGTAGAAATATATGAAGTCAATTAAAATGAAACAGTAAGGTTAATCTAAGGAATAAATCAAATGTAATGTACAAAATATAATAAAACAGCGAAATGTCCGCTTTTTACTTCATATATTTCTATGGCTGGTTCCACAAGTTCTTTTTGAAATGGGTCAATGTGGTGTTTAGAAAGTACCAGGACTACTATTCAAAAGTCAATTTTTACATCAGTGATACTTATATGCGCTATATTTACACATTCTAGTACATTTTCTAAATAGGACTTGTGGTACCAGCCAACATGATTCATATATATTGCTATTTCTAATACGAACTTGAAATAAAATTTTAAGTAAAAAAAAAACCTTCCGTATTAATATGAAATATCAAATTACTATTGAAATGGGTAAAAAATCCGTTTTGGTATCAATATAGGGCTTGCAATACGATAGGACTAAGAAGTCAAAACTATTATACAAACTGTACTACAAGCACCACATTGACGCATTCCCAAAACAGAAGTTGATGTCGTCGTCGAGATTTATATATCACTAGTTTACTACAACGTAAATTTAAAATCAAATCTTCGTGTTAATACGAGATGTTATCAAATTACCGAAATGAATAAAAATTCCATATTTGAAATCACTATGGTGATTGTAGTCAGATAGGACTATAAGTCAAAAATTATTTTACAAATGTTACTACAGTCATCATACTGACACATTTCAAAAAGGAATAGTTGTACCAGCCAACGTATCACGTCTCTTATTTATATTGCTATGTCTAATTGTACAAGGCGAATTCAAAACACAAATCGTAAGTAAAAGAACCCTTTCATATTAATATGAAATGAAACCAAATAAATGACTATTCACAAGGCATCTCGAAGCGAAACTATACGCGTGAACACAAGATCCAATGATACCTTTTGGGGATATTACTCCTAACATTAAAAATAGAACATCAGTAAAACAAGTATATAAAAGCCAAATGGGGTGGTCGTTGCATAAAGAAGGAGCATCCAATTTGGCTGGACAATCGTGCTTTCACAAAGCAATGTCCCCAAACATTATGTAATAAAATATTTTATAGCATATATTTATAAATTCAATAGTTCCGGTGGTAAACAACGTTAAGTTAAACCACTTTAATCCTTTATCGTTGATATTCTACATGATGGAAATGACACTGATCAAAGTTGGTTCATATTGGGATTCTTCAGTAATCTCTTACAAGACTATAAACTAATGACATACGATTTGACGGGAAGAATTTGTCCGTAGTAAAATAGAGACGAAAATATTTTCATTTATACCTCATCAGGTTTATCTGATTTAAATTTCTTTACAGGGGCTGCCGCTGCCCCTTCAGGGCCTCGCTTTAGTGCTTTCCCAGTTGTCGTTGGATCTGTAAATGAACAGTTAAGTTATTTACACAGAATTGCTTCTAGTATTTCAAAATCTCTTCATTATTTATTCCAGTATTCGTTCCAAAAAAAAAATACATACGAATTATTATCTGGAATTTAATTATTTACTCTAATGCTAGACCAAATTGTTCTAGTTTCATCCAGAATTAGAGTTTTTAAAACTGTAAATTATAAATAATAATCATTAAAAAATAATCTTACCTTGTAACCACCTCACTTGCGTGGCGGGTCCGTATCCTTTGTCGTTTCTTGCAGCGATTCGGAAAATAATCGCGGCTTTGGAAGTTGTGTCTACATGAGCAGCAGCCAAAGACGCTGTAGGCACGACACAAGTGTTACTTGCACCGCAATACACCCTTACGAAGGCTAACTGTGCTGGAGGAGCTGTTTTATTTTCCACCTACATTACACAACAATCATTAGAGCTATCTTCAAACATTCGTCGAAGATTTCTTACTTTAGGAGTGGAACTACGTACAGCCAAATACACGGAGTACTCGGCAATCACGCCCTGGATGGATTGAGGAGCTTCCCATGACAAGTGTGCTCCCTCCAACGTTTTGGCGATTTTGATGGCAGAAGGGGCACCAGGAAAGCCTGGTAGACACGTTTTGAACGCCGATATCTAAACAAGAAAGTTAGAAACAAAAGAGAAAATAATTTGTTGACATACTTCGCTCCATTCCCCTCGACCGCAGGAGTTGATGGCAGCTACTCGGAATTTGTACGCTGTTCCTGGCTCTAAAGGAATACGAGGTAAACTGGAATAGTCAGGTAAATTGTCAGTGGTAAAACAAGACGTATCATCGTCCGCTAAAAAGTAATTCTGTACATCAAAGCTATTTCCCTTTACGATACCAACGGTGTGCCATATATCCTTTTTAGGTGACTCATCCTGTGAAATAATACATATTTAAATAGTGAAATAATGAATGTTTGATGTTTATTACTTGTGAATCAGACTTAAGCTGCTGTGGAGTAGCTCGACCCAACGCAGCAGAGGCTAATGTGGACAGAGGATCGCCAGCACCATCCTCTTTCTTCACTTCGTCGAGGTTGTTGCCGTTGGTGATGGGGTTGATTTCGTCATCTGGTTCTTCTTTCTTTAATTTATCTACAAGTTCGTGTTCTTCCTTCACTATATCTAATTCTGGTGGTTGTTCATTTTCCTCACTATTTTCGTTTAACTGAAGTTTTTCGTCTTCATTTTCAAACTTTTTCACAAGGTTCATGTCTAACTGCATGGCGGCCTCTGCAGAGACCCCATCAGTACTGTCAGTGTCCTGTGACGTAGAACTTGTTGAAGCTAATAAACTTAAATCTACGTTTGTTGAGTCTGTTTCAGTTTTATTTGTTGGGCTTTCACTTTCACCAGCCGAACCACCTAATAGTCCTTTACGCCACGTAAACGGCCTTGACGGAGGCTGTATGCATTTGAAACCGCCACCACCGCCTAGTAACCCCAATTTAAATCTACTCCCACCCTTTAACCCCAGTCGCGGAGAACCCCCTAATAGTCCAACTACATTTGTCGTGGTCGTCGACTCGACACTATTACTTGTCGCCGTCGCGTCCTTCACAGGCAGGCACTCTGAGGACTCCGTCTCCATGGCTTCTTGTGGTTCTTGTTCCTCATTGTTCGGTTCCAAAGGCATCTCGTCATCCACCAAGTCGTCGCTATTTAATAAAATCCCTTTCACGCTATTGTCTTCAGATTGATCCATTTCCGAAATTTGGTTTTCATCACCGGCGGCCTCAACGAAGGCGCTTTCGTCCACCTCGGCTTTTGGAGGATCTAGAAGACCGGCTTCAGCTGCTAAGGCAGCTAGTGCTGCATCTGTCGTGGCAGGACCATCGAAGGATGTCGGGGCGATTGTAGCCGATGGTTGTTTTGGACGCTGCACAACCATCATCTTTGGCTGTTCGGAGATGGTATTTGTGGTGATGGTTCCCACGGCTGACGACGTCGGCTTGCACACAATTTTACCTACAGTTGAAAGTCCACTAGGCACTTGGTTGCCAACTAATGTAAGAGTTCTCTGGCCTTGTCCAGTAGGCATTTGTACAGTTATAGGTTTACCACCAATCATAACTTGCTTCTGCATACTCTGTGCATTAGGAACGTTGATAATTCCAGAGTTACTCATGGTGATGGCTTGCTTGGCAATGGTAACTGGTTTGCCGCCAGATTGTAAAGATGACACAGGCATAGTTATAGTAACTGGTTTACCGCCTATTTTAATGCTTTGCATAGTAGTTCCACCTGCAGCATTCTGCGGGTGTACGGTGATTTGAGCAGATTGAGCACCTAATGAGGCAGCTTGTGAATTCGTTACTGTCTGTACTGTGCGAATACCAGAACTACTCGAAACTACAAGAACTTGTTGCTGATTTACACGCGGAAGAGGAGATGCACCACTCTTTTGAATTACGATTGTCTGTTTACCTTTCCCGACTTGAATCATATTCGACGGGATTGTTTTCATCCCTTGGATAACTTTATTGCCTGGTACAATAAAGCATATGTAAGAATTTAAGTTTATGTAAAGCTTGAATTATGACTTACCCATAGAATTAGGTACAAGTTTGACGATGGTTGGTGGTTTCTGGCCGGTTCCCTGCTGCAGTACGGAGGCGGCGGTGGTAGCTCCAGGTTTGGACTGCGCCAGACTGCTCTTGGGAACGGAGGCAACAGATAAACCCTGGCTGGTTTTGACCAAGGTGACGATTTGTCCCTGAGGCAGCGGCTTTTGCAGAATCAACTGCTTCCCGGCCAGCTGCGGTGAACCTTGACGAAGTACGGTTGTAGCATTAGATGACTGTATGCGAACATTCTGGCCAGCTGTGAAAGCAGGACACACACAAACACATATTAATACACTGTGAGTACATGCACACTGCACATGTTATATGTAAAGCACTCGTACTCGTACTGTACATATAGAAAGCACAATGATGTAGATGAACCGAGTCGGTTAGGTAAGTTGAATGTGATACCTCGAATAGGGGTTAGAGGTGATGTAATCCTTATGGGACTGCCAACAGGGGTGACATTCATTTTCTGAGTAGCGGCTGCCGCAGCCGCCAGAGCCTGAATGCCGGACATGGACTGTGAGGAGGATTTGGTAGAAGAGTCTGTAGAGCTGCTGGTGGCCGTAGGTGCAGTAGCCACCAACACAGGGGAACTAGCGTTCACCGCGGCTGATTGGGATGTTGCAACAACGCGTGTGGTAGTATTTCGCACTGCAAATAATTTGCATGCAAGTTATACGGCACCCGTTAATATCTGTCTTATATATTAATGCGAATTCGTTAGATGATTATGACATGAGGCGATCACTCAAAACTACAGCCGTACATGCTTACCACGAGCCACTGGATGCGTGAACTTGGTTGTTGCTGGTTGTGCCGCCGCAGCCGTGGGGGTTGGGCTTTCTGGCAAGATGCGCATTTGAGCTCCTTGCTGCGGCTGCGCTGGTGATGCTCCTGGAGTCATTGCTAAAATGGGAGATGACTTTTGGCTGTTCACAGGAGTTGCTAATTTCTCTTGCGATGACTTCGGAGAAACTAATGCAGACTTTGTCCTTGCTGGAGATGGAATATCGTACTTTTGAATCTAAAATACAAATAAAATATACCATAAGATTATTTTGAGTTAAACAATATAAATACCTGTAATATATAAGTTTGTGACGCAGGAGACGCGTTCCAATTGACTTCCAAAGCATGAGTTCCGGCTTTAAGTAAAGACACACGGCCAGGGGCATTTGGTTTCTCCACCTCCAAGTACCAAAGGTCTTTACAGCAGACCTGTAAGAATAAGAATTCGAAACCAGTATTATCAAAGGTAATCCAAATAATGTACCTGATTATTCCATGCCTTTCTATATCCATCTCGGCCCGACCAGACATATAAGCGGCTGTGTATGCCAATAGCACAATGCCCGGCACGAGCCCTAGGTACGTTTTCTTCATAGCCGTCAATGTCCAGGTGTTCCCAGCTCATGCTTTCTAAGTTAAGGCAAGCCATGGTGCTGGTGCACTTCCACTTCCACTCCTTCTCATGTGCCGCCACCTTGTCGTCCGCCACCACCGGCACCCAGCCCCCGAACACGAACATCCTGCTGCCGATGAGGGTGGACGTGTGCAGAGAACGTGGGAGTGGAGTGACGCCGTCGATGTGCGGCTTGCTCCACGACAGGGAGTCCGTGTCGAGGAACCAGAGGTCGCCGAGTCGACAACCACTCATACCACCGTATATCACCAGATAAGATCTATTGTTTTTCTTGTCTATGTAGGCCACCCCCGTATGTGACTCTCTGGGGGGTGGCGATGGTCCGTGAGTGTTAGGAATCTCCCAAGCCATGTTCTGGAGATCCAACACGTACAAGTCTCTTAAATAACGGGGTATGTTGTTCTTCGGATCATCGCTGTCGTTCGCGAGTCCGCCGAACAAATAAACTTTGTTATTAACTAAGGTAAAGCTGTGACCGAGTCGCGGACAAGGCGGCGGCCCGTTTTTGGGAGGCTTAGGTTTTAATTTTTTCCATTCCCATCGTGAAGCCTATAAATGATTGCGATCGTAAGTTACAGTTGTAAAACTAAATGAGTAAAGAGGAATTGTACCTGTAACTCATATAATTCGTTACTGTATTTGCCATATTCGACCATTCCGCCGAATACGAGGAGTCGAGTACCGTCGACTACAAAGCCATACGCTGCACATCCTGGCGGGATGTCTCCCTTTGTTATAGGTACGAACCATTGGTTCTTCGCTAATTATCAAAACTCATTATTAATAATCATCATTTAATCATTCACTTTATAAACAAAAAATTAAAGCTAAATACTAGGTAAAACATAAGCTTATAAAATGACATTTATCAAAATGTTAAAGCATATAATTGTTAACATAATTTATAAATCTAATCTATGAAAAATTTGTTTACAAAGAATACCGGGTTGGATGGCGGTATATTGTTTAAGGGGCCGCCATCTTTTACGGTATCAAAACAAATTGCAGAAAAACAACAACAGATAAAGACTTTGTTTCCCTCAATACAAAACTTAAAAGTATCAAGGGGTAGTTGATCTGAATGATGCTAAAAAACATACATATACAAGCAAAAAACTGTGAAAGTTACTATTCTGCAGAATGACAACAGACGCGCCATACTTAATAGTCGAAACCTCAAACTTGCAACTTATGTACCTGTGTTGTATACATGAAGTTCGTCCACTATGCCTTCATTTCCACCACCAAATACGACCATAAGTTCTTTAATTGCAACAGCACGGTGTCCATGTCTTGGCCTGGGCTGTGGTCCCGATGGATTTGTCACCCTTTTCCACTTTAACACGCTGCCCGCCATTATTAGATCACATTGCACTATGCGTTTGTAGTATGTAAGTAAGCAAGCAAGCGTTCGAGGGAGCAGCACATGCGCTGCGATTCAAACCTAAAAATTACTGCGCAAGCGTGTTACTTATTGTGCGCATGCGTAACTATGTTTTATAAATTCAAATGTTTATTTCTAATGTTTTCTATAATAATTATTGAAATAAAAATACGATAAAGCCTACATATTAATTCTTTCTATTAGATGTATAAAATCTGTTTATTTATAAAAATCTAAATACACTATTTATCAAACTTAAAAATGTCACTCTTATCGTCCATACAAGGCGGGAAATAAGAATCTGTATACTGATGTTTTCAATATTTTATATTCTTTAAATTTGAATTAGAAACTTAATTAAGTTTAATTAATAACAAAATAACTTTAAATATAGTTTATTGGAATATCTTTTACATTACTATAAATATATTTACATAGTTAGGTATACATAGAATGTTTAAAAAATATATTATTATTATTTCTTGTACTAGTTCAATAAATTTCTTATTCTATCTACAAATACAATACTTTTAAATAAACTACTAGCTTGAGTGTTCATGTTTTTGGGTTTAGAAATATTCATTGCAAAACTGACTTTTTCTCTCATTTCTGCGCGAGGCATATCTCCTCTTAAATATAATAATCTTAATAAATGATCTTCAGATATATCCGGATATTTATCTACAATTTCATGAAGATCCAAACTTAACATTTCTGCATCTTCACATTTTAAAACTTCTGACAATGTTATGATAATATCTAGAGGACACTGAATGTCTGATAAATTTGCTGCAGAATTCTTGAAACAATTTCTAATTTGGTTGATTTCTTCTTTGACTTTCTCTGCAGCTTTCTGGCTTTCTTCGTAGCTTTTGAATGAAACTTTCTTCGATAGCATTGCTGTTATATATCTCTTCGCAACTCTGTTTTGAGCTTGAGCAATTATATATTCGTAATTATCTTCACAAAGATATTTGTAATCTTGGAAATAATCATCTAATGTTGCACATATTGTTTCAACAGCTAGACTTGGTTGTAATGGTGCAATCCATCTTTGAGTGAATATTTCTTCAAAGTGTTTATCCAAATCCAAGAAGACTTCATCAAGGAGGTATTCTCCTGCTTCATTTCGAAGATCCATGTACGTGTTGACTAGGGTTTCAAATTTCTGAGCAAGATCTTCATTTGGCGTAGAATGCCAGTATTGATCTTTGAGGATAACACCATGTTCTTTTAATTGCAAGCAATTATTAACTATGGAAATCATATACTTAGTGAATTTAGGAACTTGGCTTCTGTCTTGGAAGTGTTTGTTCTTAAATTCTATTATTACTTCTCTGTATCTATGTCCGTATTTGATGACTTGATCTATACTAAGTTTCAAAGCGCGGTTTGTAAGTTCCTGACTGATTGTTTTAGTAACTTGAAGATTCTGATCAATCATTTGAAAGATAATTACAGGAGCTGAAGTTCTAAAACAACCATCATGACCGACTACTTCTGGTTCTTGGTTGGATTGCCATTCTTGTTTCTCGGATGTTAATGTATTCTGCATCCATTCTTCATAATTCTTCTCCATATTCTAACATAAAGAGACAATAACGAATTGTTAAAAAATATGTATAAGCCTGTTTTACATTATAGTACTAGTATAATGTAAATCAGAAACCTACATCCGATTTTCGTCTGAGATTTTAGTATAGAAATTTAAGTCCTACTGTATTTTCCTATAAGTTTCGGATTTTTTTCTACGCATGCGTGGTTACAAGCAAAATTGTATTGCCAACTGTAAACTACATTCGTTGTTCTCACTTGCATTTGTTATTTTAATTTTTCTGTTCTTTTAAGTTGGTATTCACGTCTAAGAAGAAATAACTCGAAAAACTCCAACATTGTGCGACACAATCGGAAGACACTCGGACGAAAATCGAATTAGAATATCTAATAAGAAAATAGAGGATAGATATTACCATTAAATATTCGTCTTGTAGTTTTTCTAAAACACTGGTTTGTAGTAAAGGCCCCATCATATTTTTGTCGATGTTCAAATCCGGATGACCCATCAATTCTTGACCTGAATAAGTGTTTAGAACCCAAGCTAACATAGATACATATTCGTTGCCTTCTAGTCCATTTTGTATTAATTCGTTTAACTAGACAAACAATCATTAGAAATTGTTATTTCATAAATATTTTATACTTACATGTCTGGATAAAGCTGTGTGATACATTTGTACAAATTTATTTACAATATCGTATTGTGGAGGAAAACAAGGACCACATAAAGTTTTAACAACGCGTAGATCTTCCAAAATTAATTGTCTTGTTAACTGTAAAAACATTAATGTTATATAAAGAAAATTATCTTATTTTTTAAGCTTACTTCTAAGTATCGGACAAGCCACATTTTGTTGTTTTCTCGTTCATCTACATGAGTTCCTTCGATTCTTGTTTGAACAGCCTTTTCTAGGACATCAAATCCTTTCTTCCTCCACTGTTTTGGTCGTCCTGGAGCCAGAAATTTTGTTACTTTCTGTTGTTGCAAAGCATAAGCATCTGCTTTTTCCTCTCGTTCAATAATACGTAAAGCAGCTACGATTTCTGTAGGTTCTTTTCGTACTGTGTTGAGTGTTCTACTCAGTACCAATTTTATTTGCTTTTCAAGTAAATCGGAAAGAGTTTCAACTTCTGCAAAGTATGCTTTTAGCATCATTTTATCGTGGTGAGACTGATTGGGATATTTGTGAAGTTCATGAAGTAAATCATCTCTCGAATTCTCTAGATTTGCTAAATACTGGTGTGTATGAAGTAGTTTGCCATCGTTGATCATTTTCTTCGTCTTTTCAACACTTTCAGGTACGGTAAATATGTGTTTAAGATTCTCAATTGCTGTTACATATTGAGAATGTCTCATATGTTCGTCCCTAACATCACTGAGTTGGTTATAATGTTTTGGAACTTCAACAAAAATAGTGTCCATAGCTTTCAAATTCATATCTACTTTTTGAAGCATTTGTTTACAAGTTTGTAATTGATTCAATCCTATTCTTACACCGTCTAATTGACTTTGCATGGCAGATTTTAGTAAAGCTTCTACAGAAGCTTTCTTACGCCCTATTCTGGATTTGAATTGTTCCACTTTCTCCAACTGTCCAGGTCTTTGAAGCATTGTTATTATATGATTAGTCGCTGATTCTTTAGCATCTGCTTCTAATTTTTGCATATTCATCTTAGATTCTCCTTTTCTGTTATCCATTTTCTGAAAAATAATAGATCGGTTAAGTGACAGCTAGTTTGACAGCTACAGTTTGGTTATCACTGGTTGTACATGACGTTAGTTATAACCTATTTTAGGAGATTTTGACATATTACTACGTTTGTTTAATAATAAGGTTTAAGATCAATTATAATACATACATTTTTGTTAAAAGTGTACTTAAATATATAAATGGCGTTAGTGGCGTATGATTATAGCGATTCTGAATCTGAAAATGAATCAGAAGACGAAGGAGATAAAAACAATGATAAACCAGCATCTGTTTGTGGTAATTTTTTTATTAATAATAATAATATGAGTATATAACGTAATATATTTTCACCGTAGAGTTATTTTCAACTTTACCTCAACCAAAACAACAACCTATTATTGTTGAAGAAGAGGATGATGACTTCTTAGAAAAACCTAAGAAAAATGGTGTGAAACAACCTGTTAAAATATCTATACCAGCTCTATCAAACTTTGATAGTGTTGAGGAAGAACCTCCTAAAAAAATTATAACAAGCCAACAACAAGTAAGTTTCATTTACACACTCAAAAATACTTTTTCTTACAACCGGACTTAAGTATATATTTTATGCCCTCTTTAGAGTTTGTAAAGACACCTTTTACGCACTAGTGCAAAAAGTTTTCCACGCACTGGCGGCACATTTATCAATAGTTTTATTCACTTTTGAAGTTAATTTTTATTAATATTTCGGTTGTAGGAAAAGTGTATGCAATATGTGTGTAACATACTTTACACACTAGTTGCATAAATAACTATTATCGTATCTTAGAAAGCAACTGGTCTATTTGCTGTCCTTCCCACCCCAAAATGCGTTCCAGTGGAATACAAAAATCCAAAATTCGACGCCAAACTTGTGAAACAGAAGAATCTCGTACCTAGAACTGTTACAAAAGCAGCAGCTGTAGCAGCCACTAAAAGACAGCACGATTCAGATGATGAGGAAGTTGGAAGCTGCAGTTTCTTTTCTTTCACAGAATCCACAAAGATTAATCCTACTCCTGCAGTGAGTTCTTCATTGGGTATGCAAATAGATAGTGCAAAACCTGTGAAAGATATGAGCGGTAAATCCAATTCATTCTTCTCTGACTTCGTTGCTAAAGCTACTAAACCTCCAACTCCAGAACCTGAGATAATGGAAGATTTGGAGAAAAATGCTGTACGTGTTACAAATTTTATTTTTGTTGTTTATTACATGATTTATTTCTTATAGGTGGAGGAACTGTGTGGAAAGGGAAAACGACAAAAGAAAGCTAAAAAGAATGGTATTCAATTTATTGATATTAATGCAGATGATGTAATGCCAGATCCTCGAGAATGGAGGACAAAGGCATTAACAGAAGAACAACCGCAGCCAGCCGTCAAGAAAGGTGAAGAACCTTCGCTACAAAGCCGAAGGAAACATCAAATTACTTATCTTGCTTATCAAGTATGTAAATTTATGTTAAAACATATTCTAATACTTTACAATCAAACCAGTATACCTTTAAAAAATCTTGAAAATATTTTTAACAATATAATATAAAAAATTAAACAAAGATCAATATTTTCTTAGTTAAAGATAGATACGCCAAACTTTGTGCGTTCATAATTTCAAATTTGTGTTTTAATGAAGAAGTTTAGAGTTTTCTTCTTTTGTTATTTTATTAAGATTGACTTCAAAAGTGATATTCTATATTATATTTCACTCAAAGATGTCTAAATTTCTCAAAAAATGAAATTTTCTAAAATAATGACGTCACAATTCACCGTAAGCAGCGCGCACTTGGTTTCCATGGCAACAGGGAATCTTGTCTCATTCTACGACTTACGTTCAAAAAGTCAGTCTCACCATCTCTTCTTGCCATGCGTCACAAAAATTAGATAATAAATATTTATTTAAATAAATGGCAACATAATTTTCACTTTCAATTACATTTTAAGTTATAAATATTCATATATTTTGATTAAAAAATATTTCCGGAACTTTGTGCATTCACGGTTTGAAATTTGTGTGCTAATTCCATCTGTGTATCAAAGCATGAAACTTTCATCAGCTGTTCAATTGTTTATATTTTTTGTGAATGCAACTACGGCATTACCATATGACAAATTTTACGGTAGTTTAACGAATTTTGAGTTATGAAGAGTAAGAAAACAGTTCTGGCGTTCGTTGATAGATGGAACTAGCAGTTTCGTTTCGGATTTAATTTAATATAAAATGTTGTTACTTTAAAATTTATTTTAAGGAAACTGTTCACAATGCACAAATTATGTTCGCGTAATATAACACATTGTGAACATAATATTCGTCACAAAGGCTGATTTTGTTTTATTTTCTTCCAGGCGAAGGTGAACGAGCAAGAATTAAAAAATCAATGGGCACTGAACCGAATGACCAGAAAACAAACACAAGCAAAATATGGTTTTTAATTTTATTTTATAAAAATGTATATAAACAGTCTTTTGTTTTTCATCACACTGACTCGAAGGGTATGTGGCACATTCTGCTGAGCACAACCAGAGGCAGATGTGGCAAACTTGTCAACAACACTAGAACCATTGGGCCGCACACCAACAGCACGGTTGTGTAGCTTAGAAACAACCACAACAGGGTGTTTCCATCCGTCATCTTCTACACCTTCACAGAAAATACATTTATTATAACACTAATATTTGATGTATTATACACTTAATGAAATACACACTTTATTATTTTATGAAAATGAAATGTAGTTTATCATAGTCCACATTTTGTATCATTTTCGGGAATAAAGCTTTTTTTCTATCGAAGTTGAAGTATTGAGATCTTGCATTCAACTGCGTGGTGTATGATACGCGGGTCGCATTGTAGATTACGTTACGTGATCTTACGTAACTCGAGATGAAAGTAGGTCTCGCTTTCCATTTCTTTCAGACGCTGCAAATCCAGTGAAACAGCAAATGTCTTTTAATTGGGATCGTAAGTTTTATAACCACTGGTCTGTTGTGCGAACTAGTGCATTCTAGGCTTATGCACTTTCTTTTTATTACAACATGCACTACGGATTATTCACATATTTGTATTAGAATATTCACTCATAACAGGTGTCAATTCATTTAAATTTTTTTGACTTCTGTTAGAATTTTTGAAAGACCTTGACTTAGTTCAATATGTAAATAACATATTAAGTAAACTGTTTTTTTATTTCTGTAAAATAATTGCAAAACTTGTTTTATGAAATTTAACGAAATAATGCGAATTTTTTTGTAGAAACTATTATTAACACAGTCGAATTTACTTAGAATATTAATTATCTTGTTAATCATTTAAATATTCTGTAAAAAATGTACGTGCAACATTTTTTGTGGTAATGAAAATGTCAACTATTTATATTTATAGCCTTTGGTTGAAAAATAAATTTATAAGATAATGAGACTAACATTTTAAATTTAAATATAATAGGTGAGGTACCCACCCAAGTTGAATATTCTAGAAGAAAGAATTCTTAAGTTGATTAAAAAAATACAAGAATGTGAGTTACAAGGTGAAGAAAATCATAAATACAGATTTTTATGCTATAGATGATCCAACTATCTATAAATTTGATGAATGAATCGTGTATACATTGTGCGTGCATGCATGCGTACATACTACACACCTTTATGACCTTGTTACTTTAGTTTCCTGCTTGCTGATTTATAATTAATAATGTCGTTGAATATTTTGAGATAGTTTTTGTTGTATGTACCGTAATAGAAAAAAATCAAGGCTAAGAATATATCAAAAGTTTATCAATACATTTATTAATAATAACATTTTGATTATTACGCTTATTAAATACTTTTCGAACGAGTTCATAGCTATATTTACTTCTGCTTTGTTAATGATTCATCGGGTAATTTCAAAAAGTTTGTTGTACGATTATAGTACAAGAGCTTCTGTGAAGATGGCAGGGGATGTCGAATTCGGGCGCCCGGAAAGCAAAATCCGGGATTTATTCAAAGTAAGTTAAATTTTAAAATTAATTATAACTAAAATTATTTATTTTTTTATAAAGTTTAATTTAATTTTTCTAATTTGACAATAATTGGTAAAAATATAAAAGACGGGAATTAAAAATCTGAGTTTTCATCTTTAATAATTGAGTAATAAAATAATCTTTGAAATAAATAATAAATACTTATATTTTTATAACATATGTTAACATTGGATGTAGATATAGGAAGTAATAAAAGATAATGTGTTAGTTTTAAGTAAAAGTATTATGATTTATTGAAGTTTGAAGATCGCGAAATAAATTTTAAACGTAGCTGATCGATTTATATCGGAAAATTTGTTGCAACGTCGTCCACAGGGGTTGGAGAGAAGTACAGCTTTACAAGGGTAGATGGCAATGAAGATCAGAACATGCCTTATATTCGTTTTATTATTTATGAAGGCAGCGAAACGAAGATGTATATTATTACTTGTAATATATTAAGATAGCCGGAATTTCTTCCAGATATTAAACTGTTGGGAAAGGGATGTTTTTTCTAATCGCGGTAGATTTAGAGACGCTCGCTAACAGATCGTTTGCAGTCTATAGAGTAAAGCAGAGGGATTTGGCAAAGTGTAGTACAAGCAGTGAAGGGCTAAGGGCTCCGAAGCGATTTACATAAAACGATATCCATTTGAAATTATTTGGTTTATGGGGTAAAGAGCAAGCAGGTGCTGCAAACTGACGCGGCATTAGCGTAATTACGGATTTGATGCTCATTTCTGTTTCAAATGTTTTCTCATTCATGTCGCCCTTTTTGTGCGATTGTTTTATCTACTGCACTTTGATCAGATAATTACAATTTGCAACGTTCTCAATTATTCGCCAATAAAGAAAGCGTTGAAAAACAAAAAGCGTGAAATTTATTAATATTAATTAATTTTATATTTATCGCAAGGCGAAATTGATTTTGAAAATATAATAATAGAGCATAAACTAGTTCTTTATTAATTTGTGTAATTTTCATGATTTTAATTTCTGGAAAAGCTCAAGTTTAGTTAGCAAAAGAACTTTTAATGAATTGAATGAATAGGGAAAGCGATGTTAAACTTTTAAGGAACTAATTAAAATAGTACATTACCACTATAGGCTATAGCTATAGGAATCGATCAATACATTGTTGATTTTGTACAGATAATTATTTATAATAGTGCAGTGAATTCTGCAGGGAACAATTAATGAAGTGGAATAAAATTATAGCAGTCATTCGATACGTTATCGATAACGGAAGATTGTTTTGTCTTTTTACAAAGGTTGGCTGGTTATCTGACAGACAACAGACAACGTTTGGTTGCGCGTTTTGTTATGAATTGATTGACAACTAGTTTGCAGTAGATTGATCAGCATCAGATCTGGGCTGTGTGTGACCTTGCGTGTATGTGTGTGTGTGTGTAACCCTCCAGTTCAGCCTCCCTAGCCTTAACCGGACCAATGTGTTTGTCGGCACGATAATGTTCCCCGCACCCAGCCTCATTGTACTCCGTTGATCTTTTTATCCGTCAAACAGGATTCGCTTTAAGCGCGATCCATTGTGTCGACTATGAGAAGGGGGCCTACACTGACAACGGGCCACGGGGCCTATAAAAGCGGACCATTTTTGGAACGGGCTCGTAACTCTTCCGAGAACTTGAGCAGAAAACTCGCGCAGCATGAAGGTAAGCTACACGCCGGCCCGTTGCCGTTGCCCTCACCCCTCTCTGTTTGTAGACAATCACTCTGCTGCTGTGTGTGTCGACGGCCGCTGCGGTCTACCTACGGGCGCCCACGTTGGACCGAGTCGAGGTGCACACCGAGCGCATCGGCGGCAGCTTTGCCTACAAAACATCCGAGCTGCTTGTGTATGCTCCCATCGTCTGTTACTCTGCTCCTTGTCCTTTCCTCACTGTCAGCTATCGGCCCTTGTCTGCTTTGTTGGCTCAGGCCACTGGCGCTGTTGCTGTTGATGTTCCCGAGGAATCACAACCCGAGCCCGAGCCCGTTCACGACAGCGTTGTCACTCTCTCTGACGACGACACCGTCACCATCGAGGCGAATCCCGACTCCGAGTAGTTCCAATACTATCTGTTGTGCATTCACAGAAATACATAAATAGTGCA
This sequence comes from Stenolophus ochropezus, assembly GCA_035578165.1. Lineage (NCBI taxonomy): Eukaryota > Metazoa > Arthropoda > Insecta > Coleoptera > Carabidae > Stenolophus > Stenolophus ochropezus. Next base: position 2,816,548 of record JAQOWZ010000014.1, read on the forward strand.
TCTATCTGGACGTTGGTGTTTTGACCTTGTTCATTACCTTGCACTCTCTCTCTGACGACGACACCGTCACCGTCGAGGCTCATCCCGACTCCAAGTAGTTCCAACACTGAAACTGCCTGTTGTCGTCCATTCACAGAAATACATGAATAGTGTTTCACTCTGGAGGTTGGTGTTTTGACCATGTTCATTATCTTACACTCTCTCTGGCGACGACACCGACACCGTCGAGGCTCATCCCGACACCGATTAGCTCTACTACTGCAACTGCCTGTTGTCCATTCACAGCTGGACGTTGGTTGTTTGACCTTGTGCATTACCTTGCACCCTCTCGACGACACCGTCACCATTGAGGCTCTAATACTGCAACTGCTTGTTGTGCATTACCTTGCGCTCTCTCTGGCGAGGACACCTTCACCATCGAGGCTCAACCCAATTCCGAGTAGCTCTAATACTGCAACTGCCTGTTGTCCATTCGGAAAAATATATAAATAGTGCTACAATCTGGACGTTGGTTGTTTGACCTTGTTCAATACCTTGCACTCTCTCTGGCGACGACACCATCACCATTGAGGCTCTTCTTCCCGACTTCGAGTAGTTCCATTACTGCAACTGCCTGTTGTCCATTCATAGCTGGACGTTGGTGTTACCTTGCACTTTCTCTGACGAGGACACTGTCACCGTTGAGGCTCAATCCAACACCGTCTAGTTCTAATACTGCCTGTTGTCCATTCGGAGAAATGTATAAATAGTGCTACAAGCTGGACATTGGTTATATTGACCTTGTTCAACACCTTGCACTCTCTCTGGCGACGACACCATCACCATCAAGGCTCAACTCGACTCCGAGAAACAGTGGCGACTTAAGGCTGGAGCCATTTAGGTATTGATTTAGGGCGCCTGGCTTATTGGGGCGCCCAAAATTTAAAAACTAAAGATATAAATATATAAAAAAACAAAAAAAAAATCAGTGTATATAATATGTATCTGTATTATTTAATTTTGGAATCCATCAAAGTTAGTTTTGTATAAATAAATTATATTACCGCCCCCCTCACCTATTCCTGTTACTGCCATCACCTATTTTACTAACTACGAATCAAATAGACTAACTACGAATCAAATATAACAGTGCAATTTTTAGATAGCGCATTTAGAGGAACTGTTTAAAAGTAATGGTTTTTTTATGGTTACGGCATTAGAACAGAGATTCGAACCGAAAAATTTTAGGGTTCGGTTACGGTTGTTTTAATTCCTCATTATGATCATATGAGTATCCCTACGTTTATTTATATTTTGTATTTTGTACTGTTTGTAATATTGTAATAATAATTGAAACAAAATTTTAAATATCAACTTCCCTCTGGTCTCCATTCGCCTGGTCGGGTATTCCTCCGGGTCCATCCGCCGCTGTATGCTATGCCCTGTACAACTAACAGTTTGTTCCTGGCGAAGGCATAAACGTCACAAGCGTAAATTTTAACTTTAAAAATTGATATCTCTTGTATCAGGAAAGATATTTCAGTGGCGATTTCGCTAATATTCTCATTTGACTTAGTTCTTCCGGGAAAAACGGCACAGCAGCGCATTGGTGTTTGGAGCGGTCAGCGCGCGCTCGATTTGCTTCGAATTCAATAACGCGTTGTTACGAAAACAAAAATATGCGTAAATGGAACCGGGCCGTGGCAGCTGGGGTCAGCCGTTGATAAGGAGCAATAGAGTATGTGATGCGATGTGCGTGCGAACGCTGTGACAGTGGCTGCGAGATGAATGGTCTCGCGTGTCTCGCGCTCGTGCTTCCGCTGCTGGCTGCGGCCCCAGCACCCCACGACAATGCCGCCGCCGCCGCCGCCGACACGTCAACGTCACACACACACGCTGGTGACGCTGACACAGACACGTTCCTGCTACAGCCAGGTATACAACACCCACACCCTTTTATTACTAACTACCTTAACCTTAACATCATTCAGCTCCGAGATGAGATCATGCGAGAATTACAAATCTTCACACATAACCCTAATTACATTCACGTCAACATCTACTCTTCATTCAAACACCATTATTGTATGATAGTTAAATGGATTCGGCTTGAAGGACCAAAAAATGTAAGATATTTTAATGTATTGTCACAGACTTAGATGAGGTATAACATAGAGATATGGCATTGCCCAAATGTATTGTCGAAAGATCTAAGGTTTAAAATCGCTTGCAGCCAGCTCTTTGAGAACAGTGGACCAGTGTAGTAGTTATATGGAAAACTCAACCAAACAAATAATAAGTATAGGTGACTAACACTATGACCAATATTTCGTTCGTCTAACTGTAAGTGTGCACTACTCAGCTGGCGTTAGGCGATTCTCGAACATACATGTTTTGCTTGCTCAGTAGTACGTAGCTATAGGAGTGTGCCATATCTCTATGTTATACCTCATCTAAGGTCACAGAATAGGTTTATACAGAAGCGACAATAAGACAGAGAAACGAGAATTAGAGAGAGATGGAGAATGTTGAAAGTTTCCTCACATCTTAGAGAGAGATAGGGGAAGAGCTCAAATTTAAAGGTCTACATAATGCTTCAAGGTCATAGAACTGAATAGGGGAACATGAAAGGTACCGACACGGAGTGTCGCTTCTGTGTGTAACTATTCTGTGGTGATGTTAGATAAATGATACGAATTTCGTAACTATTGCACTAATATAAAATATTATTTATTAAATGGTGAACACTTTACATCTTAACCTTAATATCATTCATTTCCGAGATGAAATCATGCGAGAATTACAAATCTTCACACATAACCCTAATTACATTCACGTCAACATCTACTCTTCATTCAAACACCATTATTGTAGGATACCTAAATGGATCCGACCAAAAATGTAGAATATTTTAATGTATTGTTGTTAGGATCAAATGTAAGGTATTCAGTGATTATGAGTAGTGGTCAGTTTCAACCCTGATCATAAGAATTATTTAGAAGAGACGCCACTTATGCACACCTGACAACATTATGCATTCCTGCATAGACGGCGCCAACAATACTGCAACTGACAAATACTTTTTTTACTGCTGACGTTTTTTCAAAAAAAATCATTCCAAATTTTCCTGGAAAAAAATATAAATTTAATTCACATTTTCAATAAATGCATAGGACCAGATATTTTGTCTGTCTTTTGGAGTGAATATTATTATTTTATTTTATTAAACTTTTATTACTAACTACCTTAATATCATTCGGCTCCGAGATGAGATCATGCGAGAATTACAAATCTTCACATACAACCCTGATTACAATCACGTCAACATCTAATCTTCATCCAAACACCATTTCTGTAGGATAGTTAATTGGATCTGACTCGAAGGACCAAAAAATGTACGATATTTTAATGTATTGTAGTTAGGATCGAATGTAAGGTGTTCAATGATTAGGAGTAGTGGACAGTTTTTACTAAATAATACATTGAAACTTTGAAATAATACATGAATAAATGTAATTTTTCTTGTTTTAACTGCTGCAGTCAGTGATTATATCGCTGTAAGCTATTGACAATGCAATTGTCGTATTCGTATTGGTAGAAAATATACTATTTGGTCTGGTCATTCAAATCTGATTTTGTCGCCCCCGAAACTGTAGCGCCCCGTTCGCCCCGGCCTAGCTACGTTATTGAGAATACAATTACAAAGAAACTATGTATATGTACTTAATTTATTTTATTTTACTAGTATTTATTTTAGTAATTTATGATTTTATGTTAAATAGGCTATTATATTATCATGTAGCCCAAAGAGACAATTTATTTTCGTGGTTATTATATTCATATACAAGCAATAAAAGCATAACGCAATCCTATAGACACATATGAACTATTTATTGATACATTTGAAAACAAAATTTGTTGTTTGAAATTTCAACTTCGAATTTCATCAACAGCACTATTGTATTTATTCTAAATTCTTCCTTCGGAATAAAGGAAATGCACTAATACAAATTTACAAATATTTGCATTACAAAATGGTTTTCCTATACTACATACTAATACTTTTAGTTAGTACATCTTTCTTTAAAAATAAAACAAATGTTTATGTTTTAAATCCACTAATTTAAAAGAATCTGCATACACAATTATGCTTGAAAAATTTACCTAAACGGAGTTTATATTCTTTTATTTAAAATTACTGGGTGTCGCAATTACTTAACACATTCTGGTTCTCTAGAATTGTAGAATAAAGGGAGATATATTCATACAGTATTGTTGTAAAGAAAAAACAGTTTTGTTGGAGTTTGTATGAAGTAATTAGATAAGTTCAATATACGATTATACCAGCTGTCAGATGCAACTGATGTCTTGATACAGTTACAAGTACAGGCTACGCGTGCAGCTCATTCAATGCACTACCAAATGAGCGTGTTTTGTTTCTTTGTTGCATAATTACCATACGAGCAAGTTTGAATGAAACTGCAAGCGATAAAGATAAAAATACATTACGGTAATATTTAATAAGGATTGGTGCCTTACGAAGCCGTAGCCCAGATTTAATGTCTGTGTGGTTGCCTTACAAATTAATGGTTGGTCATGATTGATAGTTTGTTGAACGAGAGAATGATTTTGAATAAGAACAATAAAGAGACTGATGCAAGACTGTTGCAAGTTAGTTTTGCAACATGCAGATTAACTTATTTACAACTACATTCATTTACTTTTAATACATTACATACACAATACATTACACTACAATACAATCTAATATAATGATGTTGCATGAATATAGAGCAATGTCAACTATTCCAATATTCTACTTGTTTTACTTTTATTTTAATATTACAGCCTTCTTACATCTCGGTTTTTTTAAAACTTAATGAAATTACTTATAACATTATTCTAAGCATAAATTGCGTACAGAGAATTCCAATAAAACAAAAAAATGCATGCTGAAATTAAAACAGGAAATATAACCTAAATCACAATTAAAACTTTAAATAATTACTTTATTTACTTACTGGTGTACACGTTGTTTTTAAAATTAATCAACCTTTTTTATTTTCCTCATAAAACTTAAATCACAATTAAAAATTGAAATTTATTTGAATGGATAGGTAACTATAATAAAATTTTAATGCAAAAACTACTGAATTACAGCAATTATTTATTAATTCGCGTTAAATAGAAACAACCGTTACTGTGACGTTAATTTGTGAACGTTGATTGGTTAAATTTGACGGCGTGGCAATAATACAATGCAACAATAAATTGTAAGAAATCTTATCAATATCGGCAATGAGGTACACTTACACGCACAAATAATACACCAGAATTATATATACAATCTTTATTTTACTGACACTTCTTAACAGCAATACTACACTACAATAACTGCCCCCTCTAAGATACATCTCTCATATTAATAATGTGCCTTACATAATCTCTAAACATTGATTAGTTAAATTAAATTATTGTCCATTATACATTAATTAATTATTTATATAAATCTCACAATATATATCCTGTATATATATATATTGTGAGATGCACTAACCTGCACTAACAACCGCCATTATTTCCTTTATTATTATAGTTACAAAAATAAAAAAAACTTGAGAACCACTGGTTTCAAAAAATATTTGCTTAAAGGATATATACTGCACGAATTATATAACAAAAATATTTTTTTCGCAAAAAAAATTGCATCGTATTTCAAGCAAACATTTTTTTGTCACTGGTCAGTAGTTATTTTTAATATTTTTTTTCAAATCTTCATCATTTGATTTAAAACATGATTTAAATCGTGATTTAAATCGACTGATTTTTTTAAATAAAATCATTGATTTTTATTAAAGATTAAAAAAAAGTACTAAATATAATAAAAGTTTATTTATTTTCTACGAAACTATTAATAATTACCAAAATATATTCTGTATATAATAATATCTTAAAATTAAATGATATTTTGTCATTTTAATTATCATATAACAAAAAAAATTATAAGTATTTAAATGTGTAACAAAAAGTAAAAATTCTTTGTTACTCTTCCTAGTTTTATTCAGATGTATTTATTACAGATTTTGTTTTTGTTTAGGAAATTAAATATATTATTGCTTTTAAAACAATTAAAAAGCTCAGTAATATTCAGATATCTGTAAAAATTAAAAAAAATTAAAAAAATCAGGATTTTTGCCAACCTTGTATGTAATACTAATAAATGTCTAATAACGTCGTACAGTATATATCCTTTATTTTCATCGTAAGTTGTGAAATACCCTGTATATATAAAAATTAACAATTGGTCACTTACCCCATTACTAAAGAAGGACAAATGTGACATCACAGTTTTATTATTATTTTTCTGAGTATGAAACTCTTCCTTTTTTGTAGAGCCGGTTCCAGACGGCAAGCCCCACCACCTAGAAGTGGGCGCATGCAACTCCACCGACGCCCTCCTGCATGCAGAGACGCTGATCGTGAACAACGACGGCACCAGCCGCGTCGCGGGCGACATCCGCGTTAACGTGGAAGCGCCCGTCAACATCACCTGCTTCAAAGTGCTGGATCAGTCGGGAGAGACGTCTGGCGCCTTCCCTTCTTTCAGGGAGGGGGGACTGGGACACAACTACGTTGTGCTTGGCTTCGACACTGCTTATGGCTATGGGTTTAACTTCCTTGTTGAGCTGTATGGGCATGATCTGAAGAATATAACTGCAATAGAATAACATGCAAGGTGGAAATGAACTTAAGCTTCTCATTGTCATTGTCTTTATCGTAATAAAAAGTAAACATTAGTTTGTAATAATATAGTTATTAGAAATTTAATGTTATGGAGAAGTATGGTAGAATCGTGGAAAAAGGCAGACTGTCACTTACATTCACAGTCTATCACTTTTTTTTACCTTTCTACGACGATGACATGTAACGTCCCCTTCTTTTTTTTAATAAATATTTTTGCTCGTAAATCACGAATAATTGATTTACATAAATAGTGGTATTTTATTTATTTGTCTAGTACCATACATATAAAAATCAAAATTTGGTCACATCCCTTTTTTTTAAGATATAAGTTACTGAACTTTTGTAATTGTAAAAAAAGAAAGGATAATCCTTTAAAATCATTTCATTGCATACATTCTTAAAACGACATCATAAAGTACTGTACGGCAGCTTCTAGTTAAGTTTTTTAGTTAAGTATTTTCTTGTAGTAGTACTTTATATATTTTTCTTTTTTTGATTTTTTACAAATGGCATTTGTTTTTCTTAATTTTTTGTAATTGCATTACTTTTTTTGTATAAAATAAACTATTTAATTATTTTTTGTCTTTATTTGTTAGTCGTAGTGACCCATTGCTACCGCTATTAAAATTATTAAATTTTTATTATAATTTGTATAACGAAATCTGTAAAATAAACAAAATGATTCTTAATAAAACTAGGTAAAGCAACAAAAAAATACTTTTAGTTTTTTTTTCTCTTATATGACAATTAAAGTGATGATTATTAATAGTTTTGTAGCAAATTATTAAATTTTTTTATAATTTGTATCTTTTTATCTTTGATAAAAGTCAAGGATTTTTATTTAAAGAATCAGTTGATTTAAATCATAATTTAAATCAAGCCAACCCTGTCCCATTCACAAGTATTTATTTATGCGAAAATTTATAAATTGCTAACCCTAAATTTAGGGATTTTTATAATATAATTGTACAAAAATTCTGTATTCTCTAAAAATGTAGGTTATATGTAAACAAAAACATGGGTAAAAAAGTTATTTACATTGCGGAAATTATTAAAATTAAGGGTATACATTTTATGTTATACGATGTAATGTGAAATATATATGATGTGTAACAGTTTTTAAATGAAAATAAATGTAAGATTTTTTGTTTTAATAATTAGTTTATCCTCGCTTGGAAATAAGTAAAATTAGCATACATAGATGAATGATAATACATTTATTGCGAATACTTTTACATCAGGGTTTCCTTCTTAGTCACATCTATTTAAAATAACTCATTTACAACATATGTACAAATACACAATGACACATACAATGAATGGCAATTGTTTATCACGTTTTCTTCGCTGCACTTACGGGTAATGGCGGAGGCGGTACATCCGGAATTTCCGGATTCTTGTTATGATGGTTCAGCATGTCTCCTACTGGCATTGCTGGGATCTGCTGTTGTGTAGGTTGAGGTTGTTGTTGAGGCGGTTGTTGAACAGGCGGTTGTCCGTACAATACCGGTTGCTGGTACACTGCATTAGTACCTGCTAGGAATGGATACAACCCAGATACAGGCAGAGGGTAGTAAGGTTGTCTATTGTCCTCTACAGCAACGACTGGTTGCACAGTGAGAACCGGTTGTACGATGGGGTATGCTCTGCTGGGCTCTAGATTGGCGTCGGACGTGATGACGGTGTTGTAGATCTTGGGCACGCGGAGTAGCCCTGCGTCTACGGAGATGCTGGCGATGGTGATGGTGAGGAACACAGCAGGCCACATGGTCTATGCAGCTGGGAAGCCTGGTTACAACTCGCAATGAGCGACCTTCACTCAGCTTTATATCGCACCTGTGCTCGCTGTTTACTGTCACTCACACACGCGTCTAGCACATACCTTCACTTCACTACAACCAGCGATCACCAAACAACGCTAAGCCTAATGTTTTATGTATTTATTTTCAACCTATACAAAACATAAAGTTCCAATTGTAGATTATATTGGGAGTTTATTCATAAGCGCCCATAAGGAGGGGCAAAAGGGGGCATTTGCCCTTCCCTGGTTTTTGCAAATTTTAAAAAGACGGAATATTACTTATGTCACTACCGTTATGTTCTATAAGAAATATATTCATGTTTGTTTAATTTTGGATTTGGGTTTTTTATGTGTGGCACAAATTATTCCATTGATATTTATGGTACATTATTTAAACTGGAAGAATTTTTTTCTTTATATTCGTTTATTTCCTTTTTTAATACAATTTTTTTTTCTAATAAGTATATGTTTGCAGTTTATCACTGTAATATATATTTTTTATATTATATATAGTCGATTGCTCATAGTATCCAGAGGGTGTTAAGGTATTTTTTTTATAAATATGTATAATGACCGGATGCAACAATATTATTTAAATTTTTATGTTTTTCCTAAATGGTCGGAATGAAATTTACTAACTATTCAACATTGTTGTCAAAATTTCAACTAATATTTTTTGTTTAAGTGTTTCTTAAAATTTAAACCTTGTTAGTACAAGCGTGCAAAAGAATATATATATTTTTTTATAATAATATTTACGTTTTTTTATTTTGCCCCTCCCTGAAAAATACTTTATGGGCGCCCATGAGTTTATTTTATCAGTAAACATATATATAAACCATTACTAAAGTTACAGTGTAAATTGATTGCAGAGCCGTTTCAAACGGGGGTTCACTTTGAGGGGCGGCAAATTATATAAAATAATTTAACTATTTTTATTTTGTTGTTATGGTAATAAATAATTTATCTCTCTAATTTTAATTTAAACAAAGCGCATTGTTTAATGCCGGTTTATTCGTACCCTCTTTTCGTTCTCTCTTAGGTAAACAGTTTTTATTGTGTCGCAATTTGGCGTCGGTCAACAATTCTATAAAACGCTTAGTTGCTGGTCCCTCGCAACTCACAATTTAAAAACAATTATAACCGAACAATCCCTTAATTATCTAATATTTCTGAGCATCAACAATAATATTTTACAATCATTATAAAAATAATCATTTCCTAAATATGGATTTTCAATTTTTTTCCGAATTCCGACATAAATCCAACACTGCATTTTTAAATTATGTAAAAATAGAGTGTATTAAATAAAAAATGATATTCTGTGAATTTTATGCATAGTATAATTTTTATTTGTGATTTTTAATATTTCATTAGATGTCCCTTTACATCGAATATTAATATTTCTATGATTTTTTATGTTGTAAATTCATATCTGAAGAACATTAAAAATTAAATTATTTAATGGCAATATTTATAATAACTAAAGAATTAAAAAATAAAATTCAAAATCACTTTTGAAACATCACTTACTTATAAATATTGTAAATGAATTTTATTATTGTTTAACTTGAATTTATATCTGCTATTGTTTCATTTTAAATTGAACGCTTTGATACATTGCTGTCAATCATAAATGCCAAGTCGTGACCATATAGCTATCACATATTCCATGTTTCACGTTAAAATAAAAATTTGCACAGTACAAAAAAACTTGATTTAAATCACATTGATTTCTCTTAAAGCATTGATTTAAATTATTTGTTTTGCACTTGTTATTTAACATTCCAGATATACGAAAAAAATTATTGTTTCTTTAAATTTTTACTTATTCGTTACAATAAGCTTTTTTTTCATAATAATGCTATTTTGCGAAACACGTTTTGAAAGTTATACATATCTTTCTAAAAAAATGATTTTTTTTGCAACCCTGAGAAAAAAATATAAGTAAGCTTAATACTAGTAAAGAGTAAACATAAAAGAAAACATATTATGAATTATGTTAAGTACTGATGATACAAATAATAATAACAATTCAATAAAATTTATAAGAATGATATATACAAAAAACTATTATACCATTAGATATACCGTGAGTTCTTAAGAAGCAATATTTTCTAACCTGTCATTAGTCATTACTACGGATATTAGTTATTATCACCGTACCGTTCCAGATAAAATGCAACATAGATTGTCAATGTCAAATGAATTTGTTATCATAGTTTATTGATTTATAAATAACGTAAAGCAAAATAAGTATCAATAAAAAATCAATATATTTACAATCATAAATTACAACATATTTTCAAAAACTACGTTACTAATATTTAATTAATATTCCAATATTTTTTTAACAATTAATTATTTTCTTCTATACACGTAGCAAATTATTTTTATTTTCTTAATTTCAAGCAGTTTTTAATCTTGTCCTTTTCTTATATTTTATCTATTTTAAATTTTATAATTATTCTCAAAATTCTAGAAAATATGAACTGGGACGGTCAGGATGAATTTGTGATAAATCTAACCTAATTTCTTTATAGCACCTTTAAATATTGTTATAACTTAATTAAATTTATTTTTTAAAGGTGATAACTCTGTTGAAATAAAACATATTAACCGTCAAACATCAATAAATAAACAAACACAAAATTTTGTTACAAATAAAATGACATTGTGAAACTCGCTTTTTATATATTATTTCTTTTGTTCACAACATAATATGCGAAAAACATAAGCTTAGTGAAATATAAACAATATATTCATATGTAGTATATATCTACTGGTGTTTTATTATTTTAACGGTGAAATGTTTCGTTTGTTTTTTGTCAACCGTAACACTAATACTAGTACCTTCAATAATAAACAAAATGAATTAATTAATTATTTATTGAAGCTTCATTATTTATAACTTATTAAAAATGATAGGTAAACCAAATTACATGAATGAGTAAACCAACTGAAAATGTAACAAATGTTAAACATTCTTATTAAGAACAATTAAAATAGAGCAGTGTCATATATGTAAATTTGATTTTTGGAATAGATTTCACAAAATATCAGTGTTTCGTCGGATTAAAATTGTGCTTGTCAAAACGACAACTGATCATTTCTAATTACATTAAACATTAAATGTTTAATATACAGGGCCGGCTGTAGGGCATGTGGCGCCCTTCCTCAACTTATAAGATGAAGCCCCTTTTTAGATTTTTTTTTTAAATATTGTTTTGTATTTCGAACTATTTTATTAAGAGGAAAAAAATGTATGCTTCGAATATTAAACATTTATTTAACTAAATTGACATTTAAAATAAGTTGTCAGAAGGTCGCTATTATAAAACAATTATTAATTTTGTAATGTCACTTTTAAAACGAAAAATATATATCTTTTGAAAAGAAATGTTTTCTCTGCATATTCGTTCTTTGGAGCAACTTTTTTCTCAAAAACTTTTCATTTTTTAAACTGAAGTAAATATTGCTGCGCTGATTTCAAAACCTGAAATCCTATTACGTCTTTTCGATTTTATTTTGCCGCTTTATTATCTAACTTTTATTTATTTACAAAACCTATAACCCCATATCAAAGTTGTGTAGAGTTGAAATAAACCAAACAACAGTATTAACCCAAAAATTGTGTTGACAAACGCAAAATACCCCAAAAATACTCAATTTTGTGTCCAAAATTTTGATTTTAGGAAATAGTATATATAGATAGATCTCGATGCGTTGATTTCAAATTTTCAAACGGAATTTAATTATCTCTATTCGTTCTTGAGATATTTGCTGGCAAAGTTGCACCTCAAAAAAGTGTGTTTTTTGGTTGTATCTCTAAAAGGGGTACAGATACAATCTCAACGATTATATCAATCGATTCTACCAGAAAAGTTACATAAAGAAATGTTATCTCTGCATATACGTTCTTTGGAACGATTTGGTGAAAAATGAGAAAATCGAAAATACCTAAATTTCAAAAATTCTCCGACGAACATTTTTTCTCCAAAACTTTTCATTTTCCAGACTTAAGTAAACATCGATGCGCTGATTTCAAAATTTCAAACCGAATTGAATTATCTCTTACCGTTCTCGAGATATTCATGTTCAAAATTCAGTTTTGGCAGTACCTAAAAAAACAGGTTTTTTAGGTATAACCCTTTAAGGGTTAGGTTTACGACTTCGGCAATATCACCAATCGATTCTACGGACAAAATTACATAAGTGTAGCAATTTTTACATTTTTATTCCAACGGATACAATTTTTAGAACGAAAAAACGAAATCGACGAAAATCGAAAAAAACGCCTGATGAACCCCTTGCGATTTTTTTCGATTTTGGCCATTTTCAGTTTTTCCTCTTTAAAAATTGTATCCGTTGGAATAAAAATCTGAAAATTGGTACACTTATGTAATTTTGCCCGTAGAATCGAATGGTGTGGTCGTCGAAACCTTAAACCTAACCATTTCAGCGGTATACCTAAAAAACCTGATTTTTTAGGTATAACTTTAAACTCAAATATCTCGAGAACGGGACCAGATAATTGAATTCGGTTTGAAAATTTGGAATCAGCACATCAATATCTACTTAAGTTCAAAAAACGAAAAATTTTGGAGACAAAAAGTTTCCAGGCGAAAAATTGAAATTTAGGTTTTTTCGTTTTTTTTATTTTTCACCTAATCGTTCCAAAGAACGTATATGTGGACAAAACATTTCTTTATATAACTTTTTCCGTAGAATCGAATGGTAAAGTAGTTGAGATTGTATCTCTACTCATTTTTGAAATATATTTAAAAAACACACTTTTTTGAGGTACAACTTTGAGAGCAAATATCTCTGAAACAAAAAGAGATAATTAAATTCTGTTTGTAAATTTGGTATCAGCGTATCTAGTTCTTTAAAAAAAATTACAAACAGAATTTTGTAAAATTTGAAAATTTTCGGGCTAAAAATTCGATATTTTCAAATATTTTCGGGCATGCGCAAAAATACAGCATCAGCGGCTTTAGGAATTACTTCCCCTGTTATTACTACATACATAAACTATTATATTTTTACCAACAATAGTCTAAATTCTAACATAGTTTTGCATTTTAATAGAAATACCCAATTATCGCGTTGTGGTATAAAAGAAAAACGCTTTTGGTGCTTTTAAAATACAAAACTAGGTTTAGACGTTTGCGATGTCGAAGTCTCGAAGTGACAAAACATAAATTAAAACATCGGATATTTATTTATTTCTCCAACTACTTATTTATTTATTTTTTACACGTCGCTGACATGCACTGATCGACACTGACTTTCTTCAGTGACTCTCTACACACTCTGTCAGATACTAACTTCCAAAGGCCGCCGAATGTGACCCTATATACTTGCCGTCAATTAATCTCTAGAACATTCTAGAGCCTTCCGCATTCTATAAAATTCCAAAGCAATAGTAACATCGCTCCTTTCCCAATTGACCTTTAATGCGAGTACCTGACCAGACAGATCAGCCGTGAGTCTCGCTCGTTATAATACACTCTTTCAAGGCAAATCTCTTGGCAAAATCCAAAATAAACCTGTGACCCTTATATACCTACCGCCAATTAATCTCTAGTACATTCTAGAGGCTTCTGGACTTTATAAAATTCCTGAACAATAGTTGACGTATAACGCGAGTACCTACCCAGACAGGTCAGCCGTGATGACTCATCTGCGGTGAGTCTCGCTCTGCCAATATACTTCGGTAATTGTTCTGATATATTTAGTTTAAAAGCTGAAAGCGTTGGATATTGATAGATTAAATATATTGTATTGAGTACCAAGTAGTTAAGGATTGCATGAATCCCTGATCGTAATAAGTTTCACATTTCTTGAAGCCAAATCTCTAGGCAAGATCCAAAATAAACCTGTGATCCTTATATACCTACCACCAATTAATGTCTAGAACATTCTAGAGCCTCCCGGACTTTAAAATTTCAGAACAATAGTAGCGTCGCTCTTTTTCCACTTAACATTTAACACAAGTACCTGCCCAGATAGGTCAGCCGTGATGACTCATCTGCGGTGAGTCTCGCTCGTTTTATATTTCGGTAAATGTTTCAGTCTGATATATTTAGTTTAAAAGCTGAAAGCGTTGGGTATTGATCAGGGCATGTAACCGGTTAAAAAAACCGGTTAATAAAAACCGGTAACCAATATTTTGAACGAAAATTGCGAACTTTAACCGTAATTTTAACCGATATTTTTCAGGCCGAAAATACCGGTAACCGTTAACCAAAAAAAAATAAACCGGTTTTAGCGAACATTAACCTTTATTTTAATATCATTTAGCGAGAAAAAATATTAATATTTTTTTTATATCTGTGTTTTCGATTTGTATTTGAACATGAGTCATGATAGTTTTTACAATTAACATTTTATTGGAGAGTCATAAATGTAGGTAGTCTCTTTGGTCGTTAAGGTTACTTAAAAAGTCCCAAATAAATACGGCCTTTGTCAACACAGGCAAGTTTAAAATTGAAAAGTGACCTGCGTATTTCTGAAGATATTACGGGAATTTTTGTTAATATTCATTAATTAAATTGCTTTTTTTTAATTGTTATATTTTTCTCAGATGGTATTTTTTTTTTAATTAATTATTCTGTAATTTTTTTTAATCAAATTTTTATAATTAATTTGTTTTAATTAATTTTAATTATTTTTTTTAACCGATATATTAACCGGTTTAAACCGGTTTCCAATTTTCAAAAACCGGTTTTCGAACTAAAACCGTTATTATTATAACGTTCTCTATAAGGGTTAACCGTTAACCAGTATTTTTTTCGGTTACATGCCCTGGTATTGATAGATAAAATAGATTGTATTGAGTGGCAAGTAGTTAAGGATTGCATGAATCCCTGATCGTAATAAGTTTCACACTCTTTCAAGCCACATCTCTTGGCAAAATCCAAATTACACCTGTGGCATACAATGATAACATCGAGTAAAGAATCGTTGAATCGATCCGGCACTCGCCAAAAAATGTTGAAATGCCTTCACCTGTAGCTCAGCCTTAGTGCGCGGTTCAGCGATATTTTATTGCCTTTGTCTTTACACAAAGTAACAAATATGTCTGTTGTGATTACTACGTACATGAGTGTTATCGCGAGAGCAATGCGCTAATAAAATGCATTTTTACCAACGCCGCATATTTCTATTACACGCAGCTCGCCTGAGGCCGCATGAGTTAACACACCAGAAGTCGTCCACTTGTTTCGCACGTGTTTTTCCGTCCACGAATTATATGACGGAGCTACGGGGTTGTTGTTGTACTTGTTATTAATTAGAGAGCCCAAAATATCACATATCATAACAAACAAACAAAAAACATAATACCAAAGTTCAGGCAAGAGATACAATCATTTTCCGCACGTTACCGCTGTGACAATTATTACCTTCATACTTATTTATTAACAAACAATTCAATTCACATTAAAAAAAACATTTGTTTTTTTAACCAGAAAATCATTAACTAATATTAAACAGTTTCATCGTATTTTGATTTTTACTTGTACAGGCGATAGGAATGAAATACCTTAAAAGAGTTAAACGAATAACAATGTTAGATTTTATTAACAAACAACAATTCAATTCAAATTAAAAAAAAACAACTGAAACAGTTATATCTTTATTTAAAATTAATTTAAATTTGTTTTATAACCAGAAAATCATTAACTAATGTTAAACAGTTTCATCAAATTTTGATTTTTACTTATACGGGCGATAAAAATTAAATACCTAAGAAGAGATAAAGGAATAGCAATTTTAGATAGAGTAAGGAATGAATCTAAGAGGGAAACTAAAACTAGAGAAAAGGAGAAGGGGGAGACCAAAGGTCACATGGGATAACGTAATAAAGATACTGACGAAAAGAACCATCCTGATGCAAGAAGCAAGAAGAATCGCAAAGGACAAGAAACAGTGGACAAAATTAGTGCATATGTGAACTTAAAGGACATTAAATTATGTAAATAAAAATTAAGTTTAAGCAAAAATGTATACATTCTATACCTGACAGTATAAGAATGACTGACTTTATATATATATATATATATATATATATATATATATATATATATATATATATATATATATATATATAATGGCCTTCTTATAAAAAAATGTATGGTATCGTTTTTTCTATCTACATTATTTCTTCTGTTTATTACTACTATTTAATTTATTTATTGAAAAGGTTTGATATTTGATATTTTTGACGTTTTATATTTCAGCAGTTCTTGTAATTAAAAAAAAAGACTTATTCTAAGCTATAGCATAGAATGAAGCATAAACGAACCCATGCCAATGCTTTTACAGTTGTATAACAAACGCAAAAAGTAAGTAAGGATAATTATTAGCTTAGAATTTTTAAAAATAGTGCTGTATCTAATCAGATCAGATCGATATATAGGATTAACTGTAAGTTTTGTCATAAATTATGTTTAGCATCCAACATAAATGGTAAGCATCGCGGGTTGCTTATTAACTATGATGAGACAATTTGCAGAAATTATGAAGCTTTAAGTGAAATTAATACTGTGGGTAATGCTTTCGGTGAAACTATTACTGTGGGTAGTGCTTTCTGTGAAATTATTACCGTGGGTGAGTGGCTGAAATCAGAAAGTTGAGATTTCGGTTGGACGCAGAAATAACTGTGATGATAGATAAACAAGATATAGTTTTTATTCTTGATTTCGGATAATTATTAGGCATTAAATATAACTGGGTCAGAAAATTGTATAAATTATAAGTTCCTTATTATAAGTTATGTACTGCAACCTACATAAATGATATGTATTGTATAGCGAATTATAAAGTACAATGTGATAATATGTAGAATGGTGGTATTTTAAATGAAATTAATATTACAAATGATGTTTTCAGTGATGATTATTGTGTGTGAGTGAACGTCTAACATATTATTGCAGTTTTATAGTTTATACTAAAAAAAATTGTATTGATTATACATTATTTATTTTAAGCAAAAGTGTTTAAAAATAGTGGCCAAGTAAATAGATGTGAAATACGTGATTTGATTTCAGATCATTTACCAACATGTATTATTTAATTCAGAAAATGATATAAACTGTTCTTTGTCATAAGTTATGTTAGATATAAACTGGTTTTTGGTAACCAGCAAAAATTGTAAGTATAGCAAGATGCCTATTAATTATTGTGAGTTGAAGGTGAAGAAATATGACTCTGTTCGAGTTAGTGAAAGGGTTGTTATCTTTTACAAAATAAACTCACCGTAACCATAAGTAATAACTTATAAGTTGAAGCAGATTATTTGACAGATAATGTCAGATCGTTTTCAATAGAGAACAATGTCTTGGAAACACTTAAAATTTAGATCCCAAAACAGTTTTTAATTCGTTTTGAATTATTCATGAAAACGTAGCAATTGATTCGGAAAATTATGTAAACTGTAGGTTTTTCTTCCATGTACAAAGTAAAGTATTGTATTCGCGAAAAATTTTGGTTTTCATATTTCAACGGAAATATCTGTTTTGACCATTCTTGAATCTGTAGGTTTGTATTTAACTTTTTTGATTTTTTTGAATAACTTCAAAACGATTGGCCGTGGAATATTGAAATTTTGTACGTGGGATTGCTATAACATCTAGTTGTACACCCTTTTTTTGTATTGCAATCGGAAATGTTAAAAGGGCACTATGCTCGAAGGGTTTTTGATTTTTTTTCTCTTAACTCAAAAGCGATTCGCCGTAGAATCAGTGGCTATATTAATAGAAAAACATACATTTTTAAATAACAGTTTTTTTTTTAATCAGATACACAGTCTAATCTTATGTTTTTAAATTGAAATGTAATGTTTTATCACTTTCTGACATGACCTGCAGTTTGCATGCTATTTTTCGCCACATGTTTCTAATGTTATACTCGCCTGCAAGGCAAAACAGTTCTGCTTGTCATTTATACCTACAATACGATACTGCCGTACAGAGTACGAAAATAACCGAAATGGTCCGATCTTAAGAATAAGCAAACATCATAACGCACTATCTCGTAGTATTGGGGCGCTAATTTCTCGAGCCCCAATGAGAGAAGTTATAAGTTAAGCAAACTTACAACGAAAACGAGCTGAATTAGTGCATTTAGTTAGTTTTTATATAGAAAATAAATATATAATTATCTGGAATGGTAGATTTATTAACTGGACGTTGATTTAAAGAGAGGAATTGCTGGGTTTCAGTCAATAAAACAATTACTTCACATCGATAGTATGATTGATACCGGGTAGGATCGAAACGTCGATGCAATTCCTCCCATTAAATATAATTATCTATATTAAGAGTTTGTTAAGTCTAAAAATTGCGTAGAATGATCTAATTTTCAAATGAAATAATAAATAATAAAAATGTGTATAATTTCATAGGCGTACAAGGAACTCATCTGGTGGTCACATCAGATTTTTTGTCATAAGTACAAATTGTAAGTGTATCGCGTTGAAGGCGAAGAAGTATTGGTTAGTTGGAGTTAGTGATCTTAAGAATAAGCAAACGTGATAGCGCACTATCTCGTAGTATTGGGGCGCTAATTTTTCGAGCCCCAATGAGAGAAGCTATAAGTTGAGCAAATTTACAACGAAAACGAGCTGAATTAGTGCATTTAGTTAGTTTTTATATAAAAAATAAATATATAATTATCTGGAATGGCAGATTTATTAACTGGACGTTGAATTAAAGAGAGGAATTGCTGGGTTTCAGTCAATAAAACAATTACTTCACATCGATAGGATGATACCGGGTAAGATCGGAACGTCGATGCAATTCCTCCCAGTAAATATAATTACCTATATTGAGAGATTGCTAAGTCTAAAAATTAGGTAGAATGATCTAATTTTTAAATGAAATAATAAATAATAAAAATGTGTATAATTTGATAGGAGTACAAGGAAGTCATCTGATGGACACATGAGATTTTTTGTCATAAGTGAAAATTGTGAGTGTAGTCTGTGGAAGGCGAAGAAGTATTGGTTAGTTGGAGTTAGTGATCTTAAGAATAAGCAAACGTGATAGCGCACTATCTCGTAGTATTGGGGCGCTAATTTTTCGAGCCCCAATGAGAGAAGCTATAAGTTGAGCAAATTTACAACGAAAACGAGCTGAATTAGTGCATTTAGTTAGTTTTTATATAAAAAATAAATATATAATTATCTGGAATGGCAGATTTATTAACTGGACGTTGATTTAAAGAGAGGAATTGTTGGGTTTCAGTCAATAAAACAATTACTTCACATCGATAGGATGATACCGGGTGGGATCGAAACGTCGATGCAATTCCTCCCAGTAAATATAATTATCTATATTAAGAGATTGTTAAGTCTAAAAATTGTGTAGAATGATCTAATTTTCAAATGAAATAATAAATAATAAAAATGTGTATAATTTGATAGGTGTATAAGGAAATCATGTGTTGTCCACATCGGATTTTTTGTCATAAGTGAAAATTGTAAGTGTTGCGCATTGAAGGTGAACAAGTATTGGTTAGTTGGAGTTAGTGATCTTAAGAGTAAGTAAACGTGATAGCGCACTATCTCGTAGTATTGGGGCGCTAATTTTTCGAGCCCCAATGAGAGAAGCTATAAGTTGAGCAAACTTACAACAAAAACTAGCTGAATTAGTGCATTTAATTATTAGTCTTTATATAAAAAATAAATATATAATTATCTGGAATGGAAGATTTATTGACTGGATGTTGATTTAAAGGGAGGAATTGCTGGATATCAGTCAATAAAACAATTACTTTATATCGATAGGATGATACCGGGTAGGATCGAATTGTTAAGTCTAAAAATTGCGTAGAATGATCTAATTTTCAAATGAAATAAGAACTAATAAAATGGGCACATGAGATTTTTTGTCATAAGTGAAAATTGTAAGTGTAGCGCGTTGAAGGGGAAGAAGTATGGGCAAGTTGGAGTTAGTGAATGCAGTGCACTTGTGCAGATAAGGCTAGAGTGGTCGAAGAAGAAAAGAGTGGTAGCGACCGCTTGGCGCTGACATTGATCACCAGAGTCTCATTGGAGGCGACGTTGACTGAACGCCTAAACGTTTTTCATTAAATGCAGGAAAAGGAAAACAGAGTAATCCTCCGCGTAGCCACAGCGGCTACACGTATGGCAAATGAGAGTTTCTTTCCTTGCCTCATCGTTCATCGGGGCATTGGGTGGTAGAGAGAGAGAGCAGGACACGTGTGACGTGTGATGGTGACGCTGACGGGACGCCGGCTGGCCGAACATCGGCGCTGCTGGACCCGACGCCCGACGCCCGACGCCGTGTCGCGTGTCTCTCTTTAATAACACCGGCCGCGTGCCCCGCGCAGCTACATCAGATAATAATTGGTTTACTTAAACAGAAACACGTTCTGTCTCATCGGCACGCAGCCATACGGGCGGTGGTGCGCCAGAGCTGTCAGCCCCTTCGCCCTGGCGCCCCTTAAGCCGGCTACACAACACTTCCACCAGATCCGGACTTCAAACCCACTCACAACAAATTACACATCATATTTCTACCATCGATTTTAATTTCATGCTTAATACTATTTTACTATATTGTCCAGGGGTGCATAAAAAATCAGATTTTTTTAATTTGAACACATCAACCCTTCACTCTCTCCCAAATTGCACATCACATTTCTATATTTTTCCACCGATTTTAATTTCATGCTTAAATCTTTGGGAACGATACTATTTTACTATATTGCCCAGGGTTGCATAAAATATAGAAAATCAAAAAAATTTTTTATTTGAACCCTTCACTCTCTCCCAAATTGCACATCACATTTCTATATTTTTCCACCCATTTTAATTTCATGCTTAAATCTTTGGGAACGATACTACATATTTTACTGTATTGTACAGGTGGCATAAAATCAGTGTATTTTTTTGTTTTTATATAAAAGTAACAATAGTTTTTTTTTCATAATAAATGCACACTTTTTTGAAATTATAATATACCTTTCTAAAAAATTAAAAACATTTGATATAAATAAAAAAAATCCGATTTAAATAAAAGAAGTCTGATTTTTTTTATTTATATCAGATATTTATATTTTTTAAAAAAGATACATTATAATTTCAGAAAAGTGTTTCACGATATAGTATTTATTATGAAAAAAAAATTATTGTAAAGAATAAGTAAAAATTTAAAGAAGCAATAAAAAAACTAGGTATAGTAAAATAACGATACCGCTCATAGAGACAAACTGGTTAAAACGTCGAAATACGCTAATGTTATTTTAGTTTTACCAATTATAGTGATTACCGGTTCTAGCGACGAAATTTATGTGTTCTCTTCGATGTCGACATAACCGAATTTTACTGTAACACATTTCAAATTAAATTTAACAAAAATCACACATTAATGCAAATTTTTTTTGCATTTTATCGACGAAGTGAAACAGTTTAGTATGAGAAAAATGACACTTTCCATTATGGTCGTAGAAAAATTTGATTAAAGTTAGTAATACTGATATATAAATATAAACTGATTCTAAATATATATATATATATATATATATATATATATATATATATATATATATATATAATGATTTAACAGTTAAAGATACACTGAAATAAATGGGACATCCAACATTTTGTTTTTATTTTTTCCTGGAAGTCTAGCGGCTACAATATATGTAAATAATATGTTCATGCCATTTGTGTATATTGTTTTGTAGATATAATTTTTGAAAATAGGATGCGATTTCAAATCTCAATAGAACGTGATTTGCATAATTTCAATTACATATATTTCATGCATACAAATCTGTAGTTATCACTAATAAAATGTTTACACAAAACAAAAAAAACGATTAGAGCATTCTGCCTACTTTTCCTGTGACTTATCAGTTTGACGTTTAACTTTACATTTGACCTTTGAATTATCTATGTGTATGTTTATGTGCTAGATATGTTAGTGTGAGTTTTTGATTGTCAATAAAATTATGAATAAAAAGTATTATATTTTGAAATATTTTAACATTTTTTTTTGGTATGACCTTATTGTAAAATTGTGAATAATTGACTAATGTGATCTTGAAATTAAGAAAAAATAAAAAGCTGTTTAAAATTTTGAAATCAGCAAAGTCAATTAAGTAAATATATGTGCGTTTGTTAAATTACTGTAATGGATACAGATTTTACAGAATGTCAAAATTTCAATCGTGTTTTGCGGAATTGAATGAATTATTTGAATTTTTCCTGTGCGTATTTTAATGAAATTTTGAGCTAATGTGATCTTGAAATTAAGAAAAAATAAAAAGCTGTTTAAAATTTTGAAATCAGCAAAGTCAATTAAGTAAATATATGTGCGTTTGTTAAATTACTGTAATGGATACAGATTTTACAGAATGTCAAAATTTCAATCGTGTTTTGCGGAATTGAATGAATTATTTGAATTTTTCCTGTGCGTATTTTAATGAAATTTTAGGCTAATGTATATGTGTGATATTTTGGTGTGAAAATAGTAAGTGTTTGACAGAAAATTGAAGAGTAAAAGTCCTAATATTGTAGTTAAACAAATGTGGCACATTGCGCGTATAAAATATCACCTCGCGCGCCAGTAAATCTGGCCACATCAAAGGACCGCAGCAACGCATGAACTAATTAACGATAAACTCCTGCAACATTTATTCGTTATTTGTCAGTATCGAAGAGAATTACGTCGCCGACTGTTCTTGACAGTGGTTATCCAACTTTACTCTCCCCTACATTCATTACCGTCAATCACAAACTACACTTTTATAGAAATGAAAACTTTATTGTCTATTGTAACGCTGGAGGACAGATAATGAATATTATATCGTTATTACAATACAGAAAAAAATGTGATATGTTCAACACATTATCTCCCGCCACTGTAGTAATATATTCTATATAGTTTTATAATTAGTTTGATATGCTGTTCAGCATATTTTTAATTCATGTCATATCTATAATTTCCTTCATAAAATTTGTATGAACAAAAAAGTAAAAGCTATTTTTGGCATTACTAAAACCGGAACTGAACTTTCTTTTACAATAAAGTATACTTTATATTTAATTATTTTATCTTTTAAACTTACTTACATCAAAATTGACATCATATGTCAAATATTGTGAACATATGAATAACTCATCTGTTATATAGTATAGAAATTTCTTAGCCTAAACGATATGTAAAATTATTATAATTTATATATTTTAGTTTAGCTAAAGTTATATATAAACGTAATTATGCATATCGGTAGTAAATTAAAAAATATTTATATTTAATAATAACATAATTTACTGTTTAAAGCTTCAAGTAAAGTACTATTTTCAGTTAACCAATTGTAGTCAAATTCTGATCAGTTCATCATATTTGAATATAACTCTCAAATACTAAATATTATATTTTTTACATGTATCGTATTGGAGTTATACCTCTCTTATCTATATATTGATACGCGAAGCAAAAAACAGATGTAGAATATGTTGCCTTGTCATCATTAACAATATCCTTTTTCTCTTCCTCTACACTAATTAAAATTGCTGTATTAAATCGATTTTATAAATTAATTACACTCTTTTTTAAAAATGAAAAATGTGAGAAAAATGTCTTTAGATTGCAAACATATTTGATTTAGTGATTTTTATTTTGGTTCCTCGAGATTTATAATCTCTTTTTGGTAAAAATATTATCATATTTCATCTTAATAATGCACAGCATGCGAAATTTGATAATGGTATTTTAATTTTTAATTTGACTCATCAAATACGAATGAAGTTATGAATGTGAGTGAAGTACCCGTGTTTATAACAGTGCATTGTGAAACCTTGTGTATATTTACATTCCCGAGCTGTCTTTTATATTTTTATGTCCTGAAGCAATGTTGGTATGTACGGTTTATGTTACATTTCAAAATTTTCATTTTGATTTTACGTGAAAAAAGCTAAAATTTATTTATTCTTAACATGAGAGATGTTTCGAGAATATACCTTCCATTAATTGATGTACCCGTTATAAATTTGATGGAATTGTTTACGCACGGTATTTATATTTGTAAGTCATGTTTTTATAGCAATTTACATTTTGCGAAATGTTTGAAACGTTACTAAGAGGTTTGTTTGGATAGGAGTATGTTTAAAGGTTAGCATGTGTTGTTCATTGCTATTTATGCATGAAGTGAGGCATATTAACGGGCAAATGATAATAATGATAAAGTAATTGTTATGGGGATGTTAAATATAATTCGTGGTTGTTTTTTTCCGCGCGTGCACATTTATTTAATGATGATAAGTTGGAAATCGCTTTCAGTGATAATGATACAACGATACAATTGCTATCCTTGATTGTGTCCATAGTCGGTATTGTATAGAATTTCAGCGGTGAACCTAAATATTTACCGGATTAAAATCAAAACAATAACAAGATTACTGGCAAAATTCATTAGTGAAATTGGAATTTATAAATTTGATTAGTAAATTAAACCATCTTGAACATTTAACAATAATATTTATGTTTACAGTTTTATTAATTTCGAACGAATGAAAATGTAAAAAGCTCAAACAACAACAAGAGAATGATTATTCATTTATATGTACATCAGTGAGCTTTGAAGCTCCGTTATAAAACCTCTGTTAGTATTCTAATTTCAAATTATTCATTTCGCAAATGTGGTCTACCTAACAACGTACGTTTTAACAAAATTGGATGGCAAAATTACAATATTTTACTTAAAATCCATTGTCTTCTATATACGCATTTATTTCCACAAATAACTTATCATCACCAATTTTACTCCCACACCAGACATTCGAATAAAATCTAAAGACAGACTTTAGATTATTTTATATTTAAACTAAATTTCCCTGAAATAGATTAGTATTCCTAGAAATAACATATTGTTATTTATTTTGTATAGAAATAATTAGGAATCTTATTCTAGATACTTTTAACAGTAAAAATACATTTCTATGGAAGGTATCTTTGTCAATTCATTAGTGAGAATTATATTGAAAATATAAGAAATTGAGAATCAATATTTGAATACAGAGAATTGCATTAGTTCCGTGATAAGTTTAGTAATGTTAGTTAATAGTGCTCGCATAGTTTATGTTTAATAATTAAGAAGAATTGAGTCTTATAAGATGAAGAACAATGGGACTCGGAACATTTTGTAGAGTTGAGTTTTTCGTCTTGGTAAATACTCGCACATGCATGACCTAGCCCATAGAGTTGACACGAACTTTCCTTCAAACATTCTTAATTGCGTTAAGTCGTTTGCACTCTGAATGTTCCGCGACGTAGCGTCTTTCATCTTAATCTCTAAATTAGTATTGTTATTACTGCGGTTGTTCCAATTCATGTAAAACATACAACTGATTCCATAACCTATTTCTCATACAATCACATCCTTTACAATATGAAAACACTTCTTATGAAATGTGGTCCATTTCAATGGACAAAATAGTTTTCTACTAAGAATAACCAAAAAATGACCGTTAGCAATGCTTTGTTTGGTTGATCCAACTCAAATTGGTCGAAGTTTAGGATATGGGTTTCAAATCCCAACATTGCTAACTATTTAAAAATATCACTATGTCTGAGTGGTTCGAAAACTGTAAACTTTTAAAATGTTCTTCAAAATAAAATCTTCAATACTTCGTATATATATATATATATATATATATATATATATATATATATATATATATATATATCGAATATTCGGTTAAAATTTCGCCGAATATTCCATATTCGGTTATTCGGCTGAACTGCTATCATACTTAGATTGGACGATCGTTACAGTCTTAGATCACAACTTAAAATTAAAGTAACTATACATTTACTTATAACAACTTACAATTTTAACCGAAACCAAAATTTACTTGTTTATTTTAACCGAAACGGAAACCAACATAAAATTAAAAAAAAACCATACCATTAACAGAAACTTAGTTTTTAGTAATGTAAAAACCGTTAATTGTAACCGATCCCTAAAATTTTTTGGTTCAAGTCCCTAATTGTACTTGAAATAAGAGTTGAGTTGTGTGCTAGGGGAATGTTGAATACGTCGTAAAATATTGGCAACCTAACGATAAAATTGTTGCGTATGTTTGATTGATTGTAAAATAAAGTTATCCAGTTATGTGATTCTCATGTTAAACTCTTATTTAGACAATATATATCTATATATATTTTCACCACGGATCAGAAAAACGTAAGTATAATAAAATTCTCAGGTGCTCCATACTAATAATGATAAAAAATTTGATAGCTCTTCTTTGATTTCATATGAATATGTATAGTTTTTTTGGCCATGGTTAAAAAACGGTTAAAATGTTTTGAAATGTTTGCGTCGAAATTGTTAGACCTTTAAAGGTGCGACAAATCTGATGGATACGAATGGAAAAGTTCATGACGAATGGCCCCATGACTAATCCTTCTGTTTCACTGTCATCCTGAGCTTTTTGTTGCGCGAAATGAAATATTAATTAATTTGCATTAACGTTAATACGTTTAGTGTTGTCATTCAATTTAGTGGTGTGAATTTTGATACGAGAATTTATGACAATATGTTAATTTATTTATTTGTATTATAGTTTAGTATCTGCATTTATTTAATGTAAAATATTTGAACTGTAAAGGATATATGTTGTTTGTGTTGGTTTTTGAATTGTGAAGTGGTTCATGTAGTCAAAATCGGTAAATGTATTAGTTTAATGATTTTATAGCACATAATTTACATATCCATAGTTAGCACTGTTATTCATTAATCATCATAATACATTGAATAAATGGAATGAGATTATTTATTGTTACTTAGCGCTTAATTAAGTTAGAGATACGCCACACAATTGCCTAGTTTCATAAACACCAATCTAATTTCGCTAAATCCATCATTTATCTCGTTTTTCTTTTGAGGCATTATCGTTACCTGCTATGCGAGTTGAACAGCATTCGCATTTCTGGCGATGCACTTTTATCAAAATCATGTTTTATTATATATCATTGATAGCGAGGAAAATACTCTCTGTACGTTCGTGCAATACACAGTAAGCTATTTACTTTGCAACGTAACAAATGTATAAATATTCTACGGGCCTATTGTGAACTATCAAAGCTGATGCTTTCCAAATTCGTTAGGTATCTTATGTTATTCCAAAAAATAAAAATGTTTATCAGTATTTCGCAGAATTAAACATACGCAGAATCGTGACAAATACAATATCTATTAAATTTTAGATAGGTTTATATGAAGAGTGACATTTTAAATTAAAACCGATTATATTATCAATAGCACGATACTCAATAACTGGGGCTCAAATACTTAGAGAATTTATTCCATTGACAATTTTAGTCATATAAGTTACATGTTATATGCACTTTCCAGTCTTTTAAATATATGTATATTTTTTAATTATTAGCTATATGATACTTGATATTTGTTGTCGCCTTTAAAACTGGTTTAGGAAAGACAAAAAAACCGGTTGTAAGAGAGGTGAGGAATCTGATGAGTATGATTTGAGTTGTTTCCTGTAGTAATGAAACTGGTTTACGAAAGGAAATCCGGTTTATGAGAAGGTTTTTAAAACCGGTAGTAAGAGAGATGGGGATTATAATCGGAATGAAACTGGTTTACAAAAGACAAAACCGGTTTATGAGAATGTTTTTAAAATCGGTTATGAGAGAGGTGTGGATTGTGATAGGAATGGAACTAGTTTACGAAAGGCAAAACCGGTTTATGTGTGGTTTTGAAAACCGGTTGTAAGAGAGGTGGGGATTGTGATAAGAATGGATCTAATTTACGAAAGACAAAACCGGTTTATGAGAAGGTTTTTAAAATCGGTTGCAAGGGAGGTGGCGATTATGATAGAAATGGGAACTAGTTTACGAAAGGCAAACCGGTTTTAAGAGAGGTGGCGATTATGATAGGAATGGAACTAGTTAGGAAAGGCAAACCGGTTTTAAGAGAGGTGGAGATTATGATAGGAATGGAACTAGTTTAGGTTTATGTGTGGGTTTTTAAAACCAGCCGTGGGTGGGGGTTATGATGAGTGTGATTGCGCGTGTGTCGTAGCTAAGACGTTGTTGTGGAGGCCTTGGCAAGGCCTCGGACCGAAGGCATCCATTATTGAGTGGGGACCGCGAGGTGCACGTACGCGCTCCGCTGGTTTACGGCCTCGGCGCGGCCCCAGGTGTGGCCCGAGCCTTCTCCATAATGCAGCAGCCGGTCCAGCTCCCTACTCGGCCAAACGTTAAGCGTTTATATTGCGTTGCCGGTAGTGCTGCTGCCGGAGCCGGGCCCGAGCTGCCGCCACTGGCACATCGCATCACAGCGTCACACATGACCCGGCGTGTGTGTGTGAGTGCCTCTGCCTCTGCCTCTGCCATGCAATATTAAAATGAACGACGTTGCGCGGGCATTGTTGGCTTCCTTGCACTCTCTGCTATACTGCTCA
Source organism: Stenolophus ochropezus (assembly GCA_035578165.1). Taxonomy (NCBI): domain Eukaryota; kingdom Metazoa; phylum Arthropoda; class Insecta; order Coleoptera; family Carabidae; genus Stenolophus; species Stenolophus ochropezus. Next base: position 2,845,539 of record JAQOWZ010000014.1, read on the forward strand.
CTGCTGACGCCATGCGCGCCTACCGACTACTTAATTATTTATCCGGATCCAGGGATGATGGATCGCTATTCCCCTCTTTTGATTTTTCATGTGAGACGTGAAACTCGTACACGTTAAGACTAATCTGCGCGTATTGAGGCTGTATGGTAGATGATGTGTGTTGGGCTTGCGCTGGTGTTCTGGTGCGACGCGTGACCCGGATGAATGTTTGATGGGGTCGCGGTCGGGCGGCTCCGGACCATGCATAAACCAGCAGCAGACATGGCGGCCGACTCCACAGCAGCACGGGAACAGACAACAGAGAACAACAGCATACGTGCATGTATACATAATTAAGAGTGGAGGTGCATAGGCCACTCTTAGGTTCGGCGTCGGCCTGCTTGTTGGTGTTGTGTCCGCGCGTGAGCGCTAGACGCTAGCGTGCCAGCACGCTCCCGTACACCAGCACTCCAGTCTCAGTCCGGCCGGTGGCAGGAACGCGTGCGTCTCTCCTGCTGCGTCCTGCGCTCTGTTCCTCGGCTCCGCTCGCTCGCTCAGACTCCCCATGTGACTGTGGTCGTGCACGTGGTCCGTGCTAGTGTCGTGTCGTGTGTGTGTGAGTGACATGTCCATCTCCTGCAAGCGTTGTCGCCACCAGGACCGGTGCCTCGTCATCGGCATCGTGTACATCGTGACCATCTTCAGCCAGGGTAAGTTGGTCCTGGCACCCCGACGCCCCACGGCAGGCGCCCACGTATATCTAGCTGGTGGCACGTTGGCGCGCTCTGCAGGGTCCCGTACCCGACGGCTCAGCATCCACACACTGTGATCGATGGCACGTAAACGCTAAGTACGCGCTTAAAATCATTACTGTCTCGTTGACAGATTCCTACAACTCATCACGCTATTTATATAGGGAATATTGATTCTTGATGACGGAGCATTAAATTTTTAATAAAGGCTTGATGTGAAAGTGATTTTTTGTTTGTTTTGGGAGATATCGAGCGGAGTTTGTCAATTAATCTTTAAGTTTTAATTGGCATCGGTGGCGATGACGGTGTAGGCTTATGGTAGATATGGCGTCATAACACCTGACATATGATATCTCTCTGGTTCCGCGGCGGCGGTGCTGCAGAGGTCCCGCGCTCAGCTACGAGTCCGGAGCTTTTATCTCGCTCGTTCTCTCTCGCACTTCTTCCATCTCGCATCCCCTAGTTAGCCATTCCCGTATCTCCCATCGCTATTTATCATGGGACGTTCCACCGCACATTATCCACTGTATCTCCAACAGCGGCCGCCGGCCCGCGCCGTGGCCCGCGCTCGGACATCGCTGCATCTCGCAGCCCCAAAAACACAACATCATCCGGATTATACTCTGCTCTCTGCATATCAAATATTCACATATCCTCCTGCTACACACATGGAGCTCTCTCATGCTCGCGCACCTACCCTTCTCCAGCGATCTATGCTTTCCTTCCATCTGTATCATGGCAAATCCATGGTGTGCTAATGTCAATACAATTACATGCGACGGAACCGTGGCATAGTGTGGCAAGTACGCTTCTTCAAAAACCACTATAAATAGTTTACCTTCCCTTTCATTACACGTGAAGCAGCAACAAATAAATGCTCTTATCCTGCCGCAAATAAATACTCGCGGATCTGTGTGCAAAATGAATTAGATCGGTGCACATATTGGTTTCCACATTCTTCACTTTTATCTACTTCGGTTTTATTTTCCATATTTCAATATTTGTTTTTTTCCAAAGAACTAAACTTAAAATATAGTAGCACAAAGCAGGTGGTATTTGAATTGTATATTGTACAACGTTATTCAAAGATATGTCCGTATCTACTATCATATATTTGCTCCGATTAAGTGAATAGCAAAGTTCTGCAAAGTAGCGTGGCATAGTTTTGACACATGATGTGCGATCTATTATCGGGAAAACTTGGAAACCACATTCACTGCATTTCCGTTGAAATCTTGAATTCTTCAGTACATTACTGTTGGATGTGCTGCTAACTCTGCTCGCGGAATTAACCTATCACTGTGCTGTTTTGATTTTTAATGGAATCATATTTAATGAGAGCGCGATTGAGTTCTTTGCAGATGCATTGCACTGAGATATAATTAATACCATTAATTATGAAATTAATATTGTGCACACGGGTTTCACTTACTGCAGTGGCGTATTCGGGCTCAACTCAATCTTCTCATCCCGTTAAGCCCGGATAGTAAACAATTATTACAGTTGAAATATAAAATGTTTCTTACAGATGAATCTGTAGACGTTTTGGTGAGGAATTCCGCAAATGAATGGATTAGTGTCCGAGGGTGGTATTAAGTGTTTGTTCCTTGCGTGGAATGGAGTAGTTAGATGAGGGAATTAACATGTGTTGTGTGTTTTTTGATTTAGTTTTTGCGGGACGCAGATGGATCGTATCTCCCCACATGATATCATATATGTGGTAGGGATAGCAATATACTATCTCGGTGGCTGGTTAACGTTCCCTTTGTCCGGCGTCGGAGGCTCGTAACTCTTGCCTTGGGCTGCGGACGTTGAAAGAAACAAAGCTGTTGACGCCCTGCTAACATTTGTCTCGCCCTACAAGGTGTGGCCATTATCAAAACCATACTTTAAGAAAACCATACACATTCCTTTCTATCCATCCAGCATCCTTTGTTTCTCTTCCTTTTAATCATCCTCATTGCGTCTACCCTACCGATTCCTATCTGTTGGATGACAACCATCACTGCTAAAATCTAAATATTGTCAATGAACCAGGTGGAATTCCCATCTCAATTTCACCTGGCCTATGCTCTACGAGGAGTTCCGCAACTAATATATTACGTCTAATCCATTGATTAAACCCCTACACCAAAACATACTTATAACCGGTTTCAAACATAGACACTGGCATATAAATCTTCTTTAATGATTTCAATATTTGCAAACTAAAATTCAACGATCAACGAACAATAACAGAAAAATATTATTCGTTTTTCTGCGGATAAACGTTTTAAATGTTTAATTTTTGTACCCTACTCAGCAAGAACTAATTCATATCAAAATTTAAAACTTTTCCGACAGAGAGCGGAAAGTTTTAGAGGAAAAAGAGTAAACATTTTAGAGAAAAAGCATCGTTTGAATTGTAAAGATTCACGAAAAATTAATATGACGTCAAATATGCTAGGAAAACAGTAGATACTTGACTAAAAATCTATAAGAGAGAAAAATGCCGGATCGAAGAACATTAGTCTGTTTCTAATTTAGTTTACCCGTGAGCATTGATTTAAGCAGACGTTGTTGCATCGTCCCGCTGGAATCATGGCTAGTTGTAAAAATCGAGCAACGTGTTAATCTTGAACTTATTGGACCTGCCCATTCCCAAATCGACTAAGAAACAAACAATTCTAAAGAGAACAACTAGATGGAGGAATCCTCATCGTAACTCAATCACCCCCAAATATTTTAACGTTGATTTAAGGACTGAGGATTGAAGTGCAAGTAAAGGGCTGATGATGAAAGAAGGATAACACATTGGGAAATGTTGCCATGAATGGGAGTGCGTTACAGGTGAAAAGCAAATTGACTAAGAAACAAACAACTCTAAAGAGAACAACTGGACGGAGAGAATCGTCATCGTAATTCAATCACCCCTAGATATTTTAACGTTGATTTAAAGACTGGAGATTGAAGTGCAAGTAAAGGGCTGATGATGAAAGAAGGATAACACATTGAGGGATAATCGATGGAAATGTTGCCATGAATGGGAGTGCGTTGCAGGTGGAAAGCAAATTGACTAAGAAACAAACAACTGGACAGAGAGAATCCTCATCGTAATTCAATCACCCCTAGATATTTTAACGTTCAGTTAAAGACTGGAGATTGAAGTGCAAGTAAAGGGCTGATGATGAAAGAAGGATAACACGTTGGGAAATGTTGCCACGAATGGGAGTGCGTTGCAGGTGGTAAGCAAATTGACTAAGCAACAAACAACTCTAAAGAGAACAACTGGACGGAGAGAATCGTCATCGTAATTCAATCACCCCTAGATATTTTAACGTTCATTTAAAGACTGGAGACTGAAGTGCAAGTAAAGGGCTGATGATGAAAGAAGGATAACACATTGAGGGATAATCGATGGAAATGTTGCCATGAATGGGAGTGCGTTGCAGGTGGAAAGCAGCTAATCGCGATGAGAGCATGATCAGTGCTCGTCGGTCCGCTGAGTTGATAGATGCGGCGACGGAACCGGATCCGGAAGCGACCTCCTCGTCCCCGTCCTCGTCGCTGTCCGTCACTCCATCTCCATCTCGTGGTGCATCCTCCTATCGATTTGTCATCCGTGTGTATCACAAGGGCTCTTTGCTCACTTAACCATCCGGTGTAATTGTCTTTTGATTTAGTTTCGGTCCGAACGAGGCGTATAAACGTGGGCGGTTTGGATAAAAGTGAATGATTTACATGAGTTCGCGGCAGACACGTATGGCTTCTGTTGTTCTGCTCAAGCTAGACAGTGCTGTCTCCACGGGATTCCAGACGCTAAACAAAAGCAACACTACAAAACAACACAATATTTTTAATCATTACAATGGCTTACTTCTTTAACACTGTTGGCTCGTGTTTTTCCATTTGTTACGGAATGAATATTAATCCAAGTATTTCCGACTGCTAATAGCGCTCTTATTATGAATGGCGTTCGCGTATTAAGCAAATCATTTCGCCATTACACTTTTGTCAGTGTAAATATATGGCACTTCGTTAATTCCTTTCGATAACTTAAATCAATAACACAGTATTAATAAAAAGATGACAAGCTTTAATGTTCCATAAAAATTCGCCGTGTTATGTAAATATTAAGTTCATTTGTTGCGAAATTGTAAATGGATGTCAGTTAGTATGGTGTCATATTTTATAGATTATGTTTGAAAAATTACCGTGAAAAGCAGTCAATTTGACATTGAGATATTAGTTTTTTCTGTTATTCAATTTTATCGCCCTATTTTATAAATTTCACATCACTTTACCCAAATTCTTACGCCTTAAGAATCTATAAAAAATAACACTTTCACATCATTGACACGACATTTCTGGAAGGAACGAAACCTTTACAACGGGCCTAGCAGTTTGTAGCATGAAAGACCCTAGCTAAATCAAAACCACTCGGTTTCAATAATTAATTGTTGTTCCATGAAAAGAGCTTAACCATGGCAATACGGAGAAATGACGAATTTAATACATATAATGGAATATAGCTTATTTGACGCACCTCTATCATAATGTAATAGAACTGAACAGAGTAGGAATTTATAAAAGTAATAATTTTACGTCATTAACAATGACAAGACAATTTTAGACTGAGTGGAATCTCAAGGAATTTTTAATGCTGTTTACAAAGCTTTATAAGAAACGTACAATTTATTTATTTGACAGACCGCCGGAAAAAGTACCAAATTAAAACTAGTCATTAGAATAATTAATTTGTTGTTAAATTGGGTGGGCTTAATGTTGGAAATAGTAGGAAATGTGTTATTTTAATATATGTATAATAGCAGGGCAGAATGAGTGGGTATGGTATAGAAATTATTTGAAGCACCTCAACGTTTCACTACAATGCGACAGAACATAACAGAGGAGGAATTTATATAAGTAATAATTCCATATCATCAATGACAAAACGTTTTTAGAATGAATTGAATCTCAAGGAATTTTTAAAGCTGTTTAGAAAGCTTCACAAGGATTGTACAATTTGTATTTTTGAAAGACCCTGGGAAAAAGTGCCAAATCAACACTAATCGGTTAACATAATTAATTTGTGGTTAAATTAGTCGGGCTAGAAATAATAGGATTCGAGTTATTTTAATGTATGTATAGAATGCGTGGGTATGGAATAGAGATTGTTTGAAGCACCTCAACGTTCCACTACAATGCGATAAAATAGAACAGAGAAGGAATTTATAAAATTAATAATTTCATATCATCAATGACAAAACGTTTTGCAAATGAGTTGAACCTCAAGGAATTTTAATGCTGTTTAGATTTACAAGGAACGTACAATTTGTATTTTTGAAACACCCTAGAAAAAAGTGCCGAATCAAAACTAATCGGTTAGAATAATTAATTTGTTGTTAAATTAGGTGGGCTAGAAATAGCAGGATATGGGTTATTTTAATATATGTATAGAATGAGTGGGTAGGGATTAGTGATTGTTTGAAGCACCTCAACGTTCTACCACAATGCAATAGAACAGAACAGAGGATGAATGTATAAAAATAATAATGTCATTTCATTAATTACAAAACGTTTTTGAGTGAGTGGAACCTCAAGGAATTTTAATGCTGTTTGGAAAGGTGTACAAGGAACGTACAATTTGTATTTTTGAAAAACCCGAGGACAAAGTGCTAAATCAAAACTAGTTAAATTTGTTGTTAAATTAGTTGGGGAAGAAATAGTAGGATATTGGTTATTTTAATATATGTATAGAATGAGTGGGAGCAGCTCTCGGCTCCACCACAATGCAACGGAACAGAACAGAGGAGGAATTGTTTAGATAGGTTGAGCGTATTGCGTACAGGCTACAGGCGTACAGGTGTAGGTTGGGGCGAAGGGCAACGCGGGTTAACCGTGGAGACGACGCCGGCGACGATGACACGGCTTTGCGATTAGCGTTATCCCCGTGAGTGTTCCGCCGTACGCACGAGAGAACCGCCAAGTTGAACACTCGAGCCTAGCGACTTGGCAGCCGGCGGAATTAAAAACGCGCGAGGGAACGTCAAAGATAAACAGGGATTAGCCAGAGGGGTACGTGTAGAGCACGAGCACGGCGCATGGGAGGCTCACTGTACTTTAATGCGTGTATTATTTTTAATAAGCTGTTAGTTGGGAACGGCGCTCACCGCGGACGGTCCCATTAGCGCCGGCAGCGAGCATTAATAACGCGGACGCCCTATCCACGTTCCGTGCTCATGTTCGTCGCGTGTTTTTATCCCGCAGCAATAAACGAAAACGCGGCATAAGACGAAACAACGTCGGTAATCTCCACGCCACCTGAGCGTCCGGCGTCGGGCCCTGAACCTGAAGACGCTCCTGCTGCTGCCGCTGCACCGAGATCCTCCAATATGCTTCTAACTAGAAACTCGCGGAAGCGGAAACGACCTTAATGATTTTCTCCGGGGACTTATAAAACCCTGCAACCCACAACCCGGCTGACCCTACACACTGCCCCACAATTATTACACCCGTCCCACACTATCATTCACAAACATTCATTCTCTTCACCGCCGAAACTTCTACTTTATTTCATTTCGTCCTTAATACAACAAATATTGCCACAATCCGGCTTTCCATCATTTTTCCTTAAAGGTATAATCTCAAGGAATTTTAATGCTGTTTACAAACCTTTGTACGAAACGTACAATTTGTATTTTTGAAAGACCCCAGGAAAAAGTGCCAAATCAAAACCAGTCTGTTACAATAATTAATTTGTTGTTAAATGGGAAGAGTTCAACTAGAGAAATAGCGAGAAATGACGAATTTTAATATATATAATGGAATAGAGATTATTTCATGCACTTCAATCAAAATGTACGAATTTATAAAACTAATAATTTTTCGTTACTGTCAATGACAAAACGATTCTAGACTGAGTGAAATCTCAAGGAATTTTAATGCTGTTTACAAACCTTTGTAAGAAACGTACAATTTGTATTTTTGAAAGACCCCAGGAAAAAGTGCCAAATCAAAACCAGTCTGTTACAATAATTAATTTGTTGTTAAATGAAAAAAGCACAACCGCAGAAATAGCGAGAAATGGCGAATTTTAGTATATTTCATGGAATAGAGATTATTTGATGTACCTACTTCAATCAAAATGTAATAACATTGAACAGAGTACGAATTTATACATCTAATAATTTTACGTTACTATCAATGACAAAACGATTCTAGACTGAGTGAAATCTCAAGGAATTTTAAGGCTGTTTACAAACCTTTGTAAGAAACGTACAATTTGTATTTTTGAAAGACCCCAGGAAAAAGTGCCAAATTAAAACCAGTCGCTTAGAATAATTAATTTGTTGTTAAATTAGTTGGGCTTAATATTAGAAATAGTAGGAAATGGGTTATTTTCGCTCACCCTAATATGACAGCCAGAAAATTTATAGAAAAAAATAGAACAGTCATTCATTGTAAATTTTAAATTGTACTTCTAGTCTTAAACTACTGTTTAACTAAAGTTTTCGTTGCCTCGCCATCATCATAAGAGAGAAAGTCATATATCATAACCTTTATTATGCGACAAATTTTAATGAGTTTTTATTATTCTTTCCGAACTGAAATCTTTTGTATAGTGACTAGTTATTTTTTTGGTGAAATCAATACCACACCTATGTCTATAATCTATATGGTATGTATAATATTTATTTCTATTGCTACAGTTGATAAAGTCAAACGTTTAATCAATTATATTATTAATGGAGTAAATTTTATAAAAATGTATAATCACCTGTCATTAAATAATTATGACAAATCATTCAGTACGATATGTAAAAAATCGGTATAAAATATGTTTCAAATTGTTTATCAGTGACAAAATCAGTATTTTTAATATTTAAAATTTAGTAATGAATATATGAGATTTTGTATTTATTTTATAGTATTAGAATGATTATGTCGTTAGAAGCTGTCACCGTGTAAAAGCCTTTTATCCGTTTGATACGTGCAGTAGAAATCAAGTAAACAACAAGGGCTAATAAAGTCAATTAATTAGTGGAATGAATGTAAATGATGAAAGAGCTAGTTATTGATACAATTATTATGAATAGAGCAATAGAGGAATGTTAGCAGTAGTAGTTTGGGCAGCACTGTGCAGTGTAGTATTGCTTGTCAAGAAGCAGATGGAATTTGTGAAATTCATGGGAGTATTCATAGCCCCAGTGAATTGGTCGCAGCCATTATTAATAATGCACTGGGGCACCACGTGCTGACGTTGTTCAGGAAGCGATAAGAAGTTTAAAAAATAAAATATCATAACGAATGAAGAAATCAATACACAGTACTTAACGTACAACAGCAGGTATGGTACCGGGCTAGAGTTCTCTCGCCAGGCTATGCCGCATACCGCTATCACTATTTGTCTACCGGGTGTTAATTAAAAAGCGGGTCGCTGGAATTTAGCGCTCTGACATCAAGATGTACACCGCTTCCATGATTACTTCTCTCTCTATTATATTATCCTCATATTCCTTATTATCACCACTTCATTGCTAGAAAACCTGCATTTTTAATCATCTTCCACTGACCTCATACTTCCTTCACTTAAACTAGAGATCTACCGACCACTTAAAATCAGGGCAAGTAACCGGTTGAAAAAACCGGTTAATGTAAACCGGTAACCGATATTTTGAACGAAATTTGCGAACTTTAACCGATAATTTTAACCAATAATTTTAAGGCCGAAATACCGGTAACCGTTAACCAAAAAAAAAAACCGGTTTTAGCGAACATTAACCTTTATTTTAATATAATTTAACGTGAACATTTTTTTTTATATCTGTGTTATCTACCTCTTTGTTATAGTTTATTGGAGTGTCATAAAAGTAGGTAGTCTCTTTGTCACCATTAGGTAAGTTTACAATTGAAAAGTGACCAGCGTTTTTATGATGGTATTACGGGAATTTTTGTGAATATTCGTTAAATAAATTGCATTGTTTTATTCGTTATATTTTTTCAGATGGCAATTTTTTTTTTAATTATTTTTTATTAAATTTTTATAATTATTTTTTTAATTAATATTTTAATCGAAATATTAACCGGTTTAAACCGGTTTCCAATTTATAAAAACCGGTTTTCAATCTAAAACCGTTAATATTATAACGTTCTCTATACAAGTTAACCGTTACCCAGTATTTTTTTCGGTTACATGGCCTGCTTAAAATACAGATCTATAGAAAAATATGTTCTAAAAGACAAATTGACTTATTCTACTAGAAATTTACTTACATTATAATCGTCTTTGCCACTTTCTAAATATATTATGTTTATATTAATTTAGCACTCTGACATCAAGATGTATACCGCTTCCATGATTACATCTCTCTCTATTATATTATCCTCATATTCCTTATTATCACCACTTCATTGCTAGAAAACCTGCATTTTTAATCATCTTCCACTGACCTCATAGTTCCTTCACTTAAAATAGAGATCGACGGAAAAATGTTAAAATTAAACAACAAATTAACATATACTGCTACAAATTTAGTTGCATTACAATTGTCTTTTGCTCTTTCTAAATAAATTATTTTTATATTACTATTTCTTTACATCTCCAAGTTATTTCCAATCACAGATGAACAAGAGAAATTGCAATTTTTTGTTTGTCACTGTAAGTATTTTTAAATACAGGCGAAATAATCCAAAAATACTCATTTTTGGGTCCAAAATTTTAGTTTTTAGAAATAGTTTACATTGATAGAGGTCGATGCGCTGATTTCAAATTTTCAAACCGAATTGAATTATCTGTTTTCGTTCCTGAGATTTTTAGTCTCAAAGTTGCATCTCAAAAAAGTGTATTTTTCAGGTATATCTTAAAAATGGGTACAGATACAATTTCAACGATTATACCAATCGATTCTACGGACAAAGTTACATAAAGAAATGTTTTCTTTGCATATATGTTCTTTGGAATGATTTGGTGAAAAATGAGAAAAACGAAAAAACAGGAATTTCAGTTTTTCGCTCGGAAACTTTTTATCTCCAAAATTTTTCATTTTCTAGACTTAAGTAGATAAGGACACGCTAATTCCAAATTTTCAAACCGAATTCAATTAACTCTTACCGTTCTCGAGATATTTACGTTCAAAGTTTGACTGAAAAAAAGAGGTTTTTCAGGAATAGTCCTGAAATGGGTCGAGATACGACCTTGGCGACCTCACCAATCGATTCTACAGGCAAAATTACATAAGTATACCAATTTTCAGATTTTTATTCCAAGGGACACAATTTTTAGAGCGAAAAAACTGAAAATGGCCAAAATCGAAAAAAATCGTAAGGGGTTCATCAGGCATTTTTTTTCGATTTTCGCCGATTTTCGTTTTTTCGCTCTGTAAATTGTATCCGTTGAAATAAAAATCTGAAAATTGGTACACTTATGTAATTTTGCCCGTAGAATCGATTGGTGAGGTCGCCAAGGTCGTATCTCGACCCATTTCAGGATTATTCCTGAAAAACCTCTTTTTTTCAGTTTACCTTTAAACGTTAATATCTCGAGAACGGTAAAAGATAATTGAATTCTGTTTGAAAATTTGAAATCAGCGCATCGACCTCTATCAATATGGACTATTTTTAAAGATAAAAAATTTTGACCCAAAAATGGGTATTTTTGGATTATTTTGGATATATAAACACAATACAGTTCCTTTTGATCGTCATTTGCAAAATATCTAATAAAACAAATTGAAATCGTTGTTCTGTAATATTTGAAGTTCTGTTCATGTTTAGAAACCTAGTAGAAATGAATATACCCGATTTTGGGTATATAAATCTGGTGTAATTTCATATTATTATCGGTTGACATTTCGTTGTTATTATCTGTCAATATTGCCGTGACTCGTGTGACTACGCGACCGTTCTTCTATCTAAAACGATCGTGTGTAAAATGATAAAAGAATTTCAACAGCATAATTCCGAAACGCACAAGTGAACATTGGATAAGGGCGCTACTCAAATAACTTTGTATGTAGCAATACAAATCATGTTAAGCATGTAATTTGCTCAAAAGCGTAAGATTTCACTCAAAAATTATTGTTTAACATTTTTTAGTGAATGCAAAAAGTGCTGAGCTTAAATATTACATCCTTTGTCGTTGTATAAATGTATTGGGGTGTGTATTTTTATTTCTCGGTGTAATCAGTGATTCAGCCGGCGAACGTCTACAAATACTACAGGTTGCTCCAATTGTTCTCTGAGCGTTGAAAGATTCCTTCGTTTTAATTGCTTGCTTCTTATTTCTACCTTTTCCGTTTCTTACTGCTTCAACACGTATTTAAAATATTACTTTATTTATTACTACACCTCACAAATAAATTCATCACACTTACTTTGTTAATTGTCTATTCTACTTTTACATTCTATTCATTTATCATCTACGCCCACTTATCTCAAAAGTCACTACTGGCAGGAAAAATTCTCACCAACGATTTTTCCGTTATTTGGGTTAATAAAACACATACAGGTTAGTATTAGAAACAAGCGGATTAGTATATATCGAAAAATAAATATAAAATATTTTGTTGCATTTAAATATAAATTTACTAATAAATATTGCATGAACGATAAAATACGTGGAAAAATAAATAATGTGAATATTTATTTATTATTTAAAAAATAAACCGATAAATTCGTTGATGATTTGTAACGAGAGGGAAATATTGAGTTGGGTGTCGAATTGGGAATGATGTGAAGGAAAAGCTGTCGTCTGCATCTGCGGCCTCGGTACAGGTTTGTCTTCGCTGCAGAATTACGTTGTCTAATCAATCTAATTTGCGTGACAGTGGCTTCAGATTTAAATGATATTAATGAAGCGATGCCGCTGTGCGACTGTCTGGTCATGTACTCATACCGGAATAAACTCAGCAAGTGCTACTTCTTTACATAAGCGAGAGTGGTGACAGGAACAGAGGCCACGACGGCACGAGTATAAAATTACTTCATTTTGTGATTTCGTGTAGTGATATTACAGGTGTTTTTACGATGATTACATTGTTAGTACAGTTAAAAGTACCGGCAAGCCCATGACGCTGTAATTGAGTTTATCGGGCACGTTCTCGCTGACATATCGCCTCTTTAACACCGGCATCATAATAGGTGTTTCTTGCACTTTGACGGGGTAACCGCAGCGCCGGATTTGAATAGGGGAGGGAGAGATAGTGAGTGAGCGGGAGTCATTAGGCACCTGGCTGAGATTTCATCAAGGTTCATAAAAAGAATGGTATCGGCGGAATGTGGGGTAGGAACAGACGGCAGTCGGCTGCGATGCGGAGTGTGAAAAATATCGCACTCGTTCCCTTCAACGGATTAAGACACTTGACATTAATTTCCCAAGCGTACAATATATTTTATGATGTGTTTCTCTTGTTCTTCGCGAGCGGGGCTGGTGCTGCCGCCTGGCGGCCCTTTAATGCAGTTAAAAGTGCTTGCTTCTGGAAACGCATAAATATTTTATTCTCGTTGTGCCAGATGCTAGCGCGTAGTGCCTAGGTGCACGTCGCAGGACGGCATACGGGCCGAGCACCCGTTGCGTTCCCATCCGATGAGGACGAACGAGCAGCTCTGGAGCCGCCGAGCAGTTCCTTCGCCTTCTCCTTCCTCTGCTCCTTCCCATGCTCCTTCTCGCCGTACTGTGCTCATTGTTTACCGCAGATTTGAATCGAGCTCATTTATTTCTTCTTTGAGCCGCGCTGCGACACCGTATACTTGGCTGCTTCTTGCTCCCATGTTGTTTCACTCTTTTACTCCAGCATCCGACGTCCGTCGCCCGTCGTCACGGCGTCCCGACGGCCCGGCGTTTACACATTTATTACAGTGTCGGTTCGGCTGACCGGTTTTGAAAAATCGGCTTCGCATTTCTGATCGAGCGTTCCGGCGAGATGAAAATAGGTTCTCGCCGTAAACGTCAAAAAAACATTAAAGGCCATATGTCATGCATGACGGATATTCGTTATATCAATACTAGTAAATAACGTAACAAGTTTATAGGGACGCGGCGCTCGGCGTTCGCTGGGCCGGGCAACACGTGACACACAAAATGGAGGCCGGGTGCCGGGGTGCCTAGCTGTCGAGCCTGGCAAGTTTTAATTTGAGCGGCTGTGCTCGCTAAACGCGAATACAAGCACGAGATACCCCCGCCCCGGCGCCCTCGGCTGCATGCATGTGTAGTATTAAAACACATTGTCGTGACAGGTCTGGGGAGCGAGATGTCACGCGGCTGCCGCATTCGAGTGTCTCACACCACCGTTCCGGACCCGGCTATGGCTCATCTACGTAATTAGACGCGAACGCGAGCACCTTTGTCTTTGCTTGCGTTGTTGTTGATCAGCTCTGGAAAGAACTAAGTATAAACACTCCCACCGCTGGCCTCCAGCAGACGTCTACAGGTTGTCGTCGCTGCATAAACACATTCCGATATTTCATTAATCATTCACTACCGATGGTCGGGAAGTGACGAACGCTTTTATAACCTCCATACTTTATTAATCACCATTTGATTAAATGGCCTTTTATTATACATCTGTCTATTCAGCGTTTCTACCTATGAGCTATTAACAATTATCTCAATTAGATTTTAAGCTCGAGCGGTTACTTAGCAACATTGCGACTAACTCCCACGCCACGCGAAATATTTGCTATGCGATGCGGTGCGGATTTCCACAAACGAATACGGCCAGCGGAACCAACCACAGGAATTATCTGCAAATGGATCGAAAAGTTTAATGAAAGCAGAAATGAAGATACTCAAGATGTTGGCCAACATCATTTGACAAAATTATACCAAACAATACACTCACAGTTTCTTTCAAAAAACGACAATTATCCTATCGATTTCAACAACATTCATTACAGAAGACTTCACTTGCTAAATATATAAATGGCAAATAAAGAAATGTTTTTAAAACTCTGTGGTTCTTTCCATTTACATCATCTATCTCATTTATTTCCATTTTCGCTAATGTCTTTTTCAATTCCACCTTTTCTAAATTTTTATTTGTTTTCAAGGCTTTTTTGTATACATTGCATATTTATTTTATGTAATTCACATTTGTAAAGTATTAAAGAGACATTTCCATACATCCTTGTAAGTAGTGGGATTTGTAAGTTTTGTGGTTTTATACAATTTGGTGTTTTGAGCATAAGGTATAATATGTGAATGCAAGTGAGAGATTGTTGCAGTAATGTAAGTGTTGCAGATAGGTAAATGGGTGAAGTAAAGGAGTGAAATTTGTTTAGTGTAGGTGCGCTGGTATGCTGTAAGTAATTGCGTTCGAAGTGCTTTTGATAAACGGAGTTGGCAGCGTGAAAGATGAAGTAAAAACGGCGTACGGCAGCACAGCAGTGCATTTGTTATTCGCGTACGATGTGAGATGGGCGACCGAACACCGAACCGAATCGGGAATCGAGAATCGGCGCTCTCCGATCGCAAATATTGCTAGGTATCGCATCGCGATCTCGCACCAGCAGAGGCGTAACAATCAATGGCCGAACCCGACAGGGTCTAGGCTAAAGGAAAATTTATTGCCGATATGTAATTTGCTCAACTTTTTTCCGAATGTTCTGTTGTGCTACAAATCGGACGCTATACCGCACCATTTTCTACCAAACCATCTAGCGATCACCTCATTTCTCCTTCATTACACATAAATAACAATGAGTGGTATTTGTGTATTTATAGACACGTCCCAAACTGTCGGTCCCGTGATTATCGGTAATCAGAAATGAATTGCAGAGCGAAAGAAACCGATTGTTTTGATACAGCGCCACTGGATAGAAAGAAGCAGTGAGAGAAATCACGTGCAGGGAGGCACTAGGCACTAATCTAAAGTGAACAATTGAGTGTATTGCATTGATTTTTTGTAAGCGACGTTTACACATGCGTTAGTCGGTGGAGAACAATTCTTCCAGTGGAATAAGAATTACGCGAACAGAGAAAAGCAATTCCGACGTTTGCATCAATTCTTTGATCGATAGCTCGCTATTGACAGAAAGTAAATCGCATGAAATTTTGACAGGTAATGTTATATTTACTATATGGACACTAAAACTGATGCGTTATATCGGTTTTTGTCTTTATGTGGCAAATATAACGTTATCTGTCAAAATTTGATTTTGTTCTGTCGATAGCATGTTTGGAGGAAAATATGAGCATCGAGTATGGTTATGATGGTGTCTGCAGGAAATTTATGAAAGAGTTTCACAACGCCCAAGTGAGCATTTGATAAGGGCGGAGTCTCTAGCTTGGAATATTCGAACCGCATTAAGCATGAGCATGTAATATGTAATTCCCACAAACCATACTGTTCCTTTCTGCGCTCTCTTTACTTGGAGCCGTACTCCGTACCTCGCTGGCTCTATTGTTGCCGTATTTTTCCGAACTCAGACAGCTCTGCTTGTATCAAATTTTCACTACACATGGGACGGAACATTCACTTCGTGTGGAACCATGCCCATCAATATTTACATCTAATATATCTCTCTGTATCTCTCTGCAAACACACCGTTCGATGCACGAACCGTTACAAATTGCAGCACTCAAAAATCTCTAATTATAATTTTATTTATTACCATTCATTTGGAATCATTTAATAAAATATGAATGAATTAAATATCTTTTGATTTAAATTGCTTTAAATTAATATTATAAATCAAATAATTAAAATTATTGCAAGCACACAATTGGGACTAAAGTGTATTTTATCGTTCAATGCTCCAAATGAAAAATTCTCTATGTAAACGTACAGATAATAAATATGAATTATTTAACATATTCGAAAGCTAAATTTGTGTTAGTGTATTCAGCACTAGTGTTTGCAATTTATGATGTTGCGATGAAATATTAAGTGAAACTACCGGTGAATAGTAAATGTATCAAGTTGAGAAATTCCAGCTCACTGCTCGGCATCTAAAAAATGATAAAAATTCTGTCGATTCAATGGACTGCCGTGCCATTAAATGACAAATTATTAATGAGCGAGTAGAAATTATGCTCTGCGAAAAAAATTCTTCCTCCGTTTGAGGCAAGCGTCTTTCAACCCTGCTTTCCACTCTCGCGTTTCTTTACGTCATAAAATATTTTTGACGTGGCGTTTAGTTAATCACGAAAAAATCGTTAAATGTGTTTTAATTCTTCCGGAGTAATCTTTCGCTGTATTATAATACAATCGGTGACAAAAAAACCAACACCTCCACAGCTTCAGCTGCTGTTCTTAAACATTTATACGGGGATTAATAAATATTTTATTTGGAAAGTATTGAATTTTTCAGACGCGCGCGATATTTTTCTTTCATGACAAGATGTCAGTAATTGAAAACGCTGTAATATTAAAAATTTCTTCCGTTGCTTATTTTAATGAATAATATTTATATTGTACAAATGTCAACCGTGGGTTGTAATGTTTTGTGAAATATGATCTTGCAAACTGTTTAATTTTTAATTATTCAATAACAGATCAACGTGGAATTAACAGTACTAAATAATATGAAATTTTGTGTATTGAACATTTAATTGTAATTTATGGTATTATTTTTCCAGCGTAATTATGGATTTATTAATAACCTCTGCTATTAATTAGAAATCCGTTTTCATGCCGTATAAGTAATATACTCCAGCAGCGACTTTTTCCTTTGTGACTTTATTTTGTTCCGGCAACTTTGCTCGCCAGTCAATGTTTCAAATTTCCCTTGTTATTTACATATTTTCATTTCATTTCTTTAAAAATTAAAGAGAGAAAATGGGGGAAGTGTGGTAATGGCAATGGTGGCTGCTGCTGCTACACTGCGGTGTGGAAGGCAAATTTGCCCTGGTTTCATCCCGAGAAGTGCATTGATCTGTCGCACATCGCACTCCACCTGTTCTCCTCACACCTTCCGACGTCTAACTGTTTCGCAGACCCAAATCAAATTACCCGCTCAGTTTATTTACCAATCCGATACAAAAATAACCTACACCAATATTAATCGTCCACTTTGGATTCAAATCAAAACGGAATTAAAACTTCACTACGCTACAGTTCTCACTCTAATAACTTCAATATTTTTATCAAAAATATTAAATTTAAAACATTCGTCATTTCTTGCTCTTTTTAACTTTAAACACTACACTTTTGACAAAAAATTAACTACTATAACTCAACAGTTTTTATTTGGCAACTTTTCCTGGGTCCTATCAAAAGTATCAAATTGGGATAAATAATAAAACTTGGAACAAAAATGTGTATAAAATGTAAACATTAATAATAATTTAGTATCTAAATAACTTACACCAATATTAATTGTCCACTTTGGATTCAAATCAAAACGGAATTAAAACTTTACGGTCCCACTACGTTACAGCTCTCACTCTAATAACTTCAATATTTTTATCAAAAATATTAAATTTAAAACATTCGTTATTTCTTGCTCTTTTTAACTTTAAACACTACACTTTTGACAAAAAATTAACTACTATAACTCAATGGTTTTTATTTGGCAACATTTCCTGGGTCCTATCAAAAGTATCAAATTGGGATAAATAACAGAACTTGGAACATAAATGTGTGTGAAATATAAACATTATTAATAATTTAGTATCTAAATAACCTACACCAATATTAATTGTCCACTTTGGATTAAATTCAAAACAAAATTAAAACTTTATGGTCCCACTACGTTACAGTTCCCACTCTAATAACTTCAATATTTTTATCAAAAATATTAGAATTAAAACATTCGTCATTTCTTGTTTTAAATACTACACTTTTGACAAAAAAATTACCTACTAAAACTCAGTTGTTTTTATTTGGCAACTTTTCCTGGGTCCTATCATAAGTATCAAATTGGGATAAATAAGAGAACTTGGAACATAAATGTGTGTAAAATATAAACATTAATATTAATTTAGTATTTTAATTAAATTTATTGTGTAGTATTAAAGATAAAAAACATTCTAATGGAACTACCTTTAGAGGAGGGCTTAACAAAATATTAAAAATCTTTATATATTTTTTTAATAATGATGTACACCCATCAATAGTTCATAAGCATTTTATAATACATAATATATAACTGATTGTCTCCATCGTATAGACGAACTTTTCATGAAATAAATAACTATAACAGAGTGGTTGAAATGTAATGAGAAGAGAACAAATGAAAGTAGGGATTAAAGTGATGTATTGGGTGTTAAAGTATGTGTATTTGTGAATGAATGTTATACACGGTAAAAATATGTAATGCTGTTGGGAGAGCAGTAGCAGTTGCGTTAAAAAACCTCGTGTTGTTTTGCGGCGTAATGGCAAAGTGATAACCATGGTGCAACCATAGTGTAATATTTAGTAGGGAATATATTTACCGGGATAGCGTAAATAAATAAAAATTCCAGTCCGTCTATATACATAAATGTCGTATTTTTATTGCGTTACACAAACGTCAATTAGAGCGGGAAAAAGCGTAAAGCGAGATGATGTATTTGACGATGAAGTAAAATAAAGCATGATAGCAGTGTTCGACCGGTAAATCGCAGATAGCTAACCCTTGTTAGAATATATGTATGCGATGCGGTACCGCTACGTTCATCTCGCACTTTATATTAAAATTTATGAAATGTTGACCGAAGTAGCCGTGAATGAACAGTCGCGACCGGACTTACGCTCCATTCCCCGATGTTTTTGCTTCATTACGTCCATGTGCCCCTGGCGTTCTGTCACACCTGAACTGAACCTCTCACCCTCGACACCTCCGACCTGTTATTGTTCGTCACTTTTAACCAGCCGTGGAAAATCCAAACTAACAATACCTGATAACGTTATTATAACGTTTCATTTGCTATTGTTAATAACGTAACCAGGGACGACTCGTGCTCCCAATTTTGATAATAATAACGTTTCTCCAAGTTTAAGGCTCTCAGATTTTTAATCAACAAAATCAGAACCTCATCCCTGACCTGTTATTGTTCGTCACTTTTAACCAGCCGTGTAAAATCCAAACTAACAATACCTGATAACGTTATTATAACCTTTCATTTGCTATTGTTAATAATAACAGGGGCGATTCGTGTCCCAAGTTTAGGGCTCTCAGATTTTTAATCAACAAAATCAGGACCTCATCCCCGAGCTGTTATTGTTCGTCACTTTTAACCAGCCGTGGAAAACGTAACGTAACAATACCTGATAACGTTATTATAACCTTCCATTTGCTACTTTTTGCTAATAATAACAGGGGCGATTCGTGCTCCCAAGTTTAGGGCTCTCAGATTTTTAATCAACAAAATCAGGACCTCATCACCGAGCTGTTATTGTTCGTCACTTTTAACCAGCCGTGGAAAATCAAAACTAACAATACCTGATAACGTTATTATAACGTTTCATTTGCTACTTTTTGCTAATAATAACAGGGGCGATTCGTGTCCCAAGTTTAGGGCTCTCAGATTTTTAATCAACAAAATCAGGACTTCATCCCCGAGCTGGTATTTTTCGTCACTTTTAACTAGCCGTGGAAAACGTTACGTAACAATACCTGATAACGTTATTATAACCTTTCATTTGCTACTTTTTGCTAATAATAACAGGGGCGATTCGTGCCTCCAAGTTTAGGACTCTCAGACTTTTAATAGTCTGTCTTGTTTAGTAATTTCATGTCTTCTCTTAAAAAGCAAAACAAGAAATTTGAGTACATCTTGTCTTTCATTATTCTTGTATATAAAAATCTAATCTTGATTGTTATTCTCTTGCATATTTCTTATCTTGCATATATTAATATTTGGAAATGACCTGGAATAATAATAATAAATAATCTTGTATCACATGTACATTTTTTTTTGTTTAGATAATATCATGTCAATTATCAAATATATATTTTTTTAAACAAAAATCGTATGGCTAGTACTTATGTATTTTAAAACAACAGCGACATCTGTACATGAAGAAAACCTTTTTTAAAATTAAATTTAAATCAAAATCAAAATTCAAAATAATTATAAAATATTTTCACGCGATCGAAATAAATCATAAAATGTAACTATTGACAAAGATCTAAATAAAATTCAATTAATTAATATATAAATCGGGGACAAATAGATATCCAGAGACCTTGTTTCGGAACACCGGGACATACTCTTCAAAATCGGGACAATACTGATTTTCTGGGACATCTGAGAGCCCTACCTAAGTTTT
Organism: Stenolophus ochropezus; assembly: GCA_035578165.1. Classification (NCBI taxonomy): domain Eukaryota; kingdom Metazoa; phylum Arthropoda; class Insecta; order Coleoptera; family Carabidae; genus Stenolophus; species Stenolophus ochropezus. The sequence continues at coordinate 2,866,444 of JAQOWZ010000014.1, forward strand.
TTTTTAATATAAAAATATATTTATTAATTCATTTATAGTAATAATTTTTATCATGAACAATTGTATATAGTTCTCTTTTTTATTTTGAAGATTATAAAAATACATTTTGCACACTAAGAAGGGCGAAGAATGCTAGCAGCACTGTTTATCACACTGTCATATCATAGCAAGATAGCTTATATCGACACGCACGCAAGAATTTACACTCTCAGTGAGAAGCGTAATTCGGCACTATAAATCAAACAGTTCCTTTGCTAAATCAGTAGTGTAGCAGCGTGCTCATAATATTTATCGTATTTATTCCGTATCTTTACATATTTGGACATTACAATTAAAGACAAAATATTTTATAAAATTTATTATTAGAAATAATAATTAAGAAAGAACAAAACAAAACAATGCACTTCTTTCGGAAAAAAAAGGTTTGGGGTTACATTGCTACTGCTATCACGTCGTCATTGTCGATATTATTCATTGACAGCTGTTTTCGCGCTAGAAACTGTACTAATTATTTGTCTACATTTAATTTCAGACTGTTTGTGTAATTTTACAGTTTGTTTTAGAATGTAGAACTGCAAGGTTTTTGTTTGCATGAATTCCTAGTTTGTTTTTCAAATGTTTTAAATATAATTAGCCGCAAATACTTTTTAGTTAGTCACATAGCTTATAATTGTTTAAATTATTTTAACTTCTCAATTAGAACTATGTACATATGAGAGAAATTCGCGAAAAAGATTTGTGTAAAATGAGTGTAATAGACAAGGCTTTTATAACAAAAGAATTAGGTTATTGAATATTTGTAGGCGATAAATTGTGTTGTTTCGTGTTTGATATAAAACAGTATCATTTTACACTAATGATATATTTCACCATGCAATACGCATAAATAAAAATAAATATTGTTGTATAATTGAATAATTTAGTCGAGGTTGTAGGTTTGATTGATCATTTTGTGATGGCTAAAATGCAATTGTACTTAAAATAAAGTATTTTTACATATAATGGTAAATAGAAGAACGGTTTTGGAAGTCGATCATCATTACGATAAAAAATTGACACAAAATTGACATTTGATTTTAATTTTTGGAACAGTGGAGTGTTTCCCGCATTCCGTTATGCAAAGTGCGTTAAATACATTCAGTAAATAATACTAGTCTAATTCTGCTCTTTATCAAAATTCACGTTATTTGCATAGTAATGTAACACGCTGTCGTCGGCGGCATCATAAGGTGACATATTTTTATAAATGATACAGAATTCTTTATTTCAGTTTCATCTCGTCATTTTTCAAAGTCCGCCTTGGCTGAAACAAATAATTCTAAACACAATTTATGCCTGTAAAACTCGATCTTACTTAATTGATTTGCATTCGCATTGGAATCGGAATCGAAACAAACTGATGTTGGATTTCTGTTTCTATTTGAATAGAAAAATAACGCTTTTTGTCTTGGTATCGGCAGAATTCGTCACTTTTATCTTAACCTTGTTTTTATATGCAAACGACTAAAGATGTGATTTATTCCTGTTTGGATTTAAAAGGCAAAATATCTGTTTAGTTTCTGGTATTACCCTGAAAAACGAGCAGTCCACATAATTCCATCAGCCCAGTAAAACAGCACAAAAGTTATAACAATTTAATCAGGTATATAGTTATAGTTTAATTAGTATTTCATTACATAAACTAGTTTATTTAGCTCGCTTTATTCCAATAGAATTGTGCATACGACCTAGCTAAAGTTTTTTATCACATAATGCACTTGTCTTGTATCCTTATAATGTCTGAAACCAATTAGCTGTTAAAAACTCGTAAGACATCATTCTAATATCAATTTGCGAAATCTCGAATCAATCTTAATAAAATTTTTAATAGGGGTAATATTGGAGCATGGTGTAATATGATTACAATGTAACAACGCGCGCATCGCATTTTACGATACAATTTAGAGCATAATTAGTAATAATAGAATCATTAGAATATATTAACGCTACCTCATATTGATCGGATTTCAATTTCTACAATTCGAGTGTTAGAAGAGCTACATTAACTGCTGCATTGTAAATGGTCTGGTCGTTGATGGAAATTAATGTGGAACGGGAAATTGGTGCGTTTCTCTTGCTTGTGGTGGTTTTTCAATGACAAGTTATTGAATGAGTAGACAGCGAGTATCCAGTATCGAGAAGAGGGATGGCGTAAGAAAGGGCCATGTGTATGATAATTTGATAGCAACGCCTGGGTAATAATGTCGCGGAAAGTATTTTTATCTGTGGGCCCTGCAAGCGCCCGCGTACTTTCATCTCTGGAGTTTTTCCCCTCCGAGCGAGAGACAGAGCCAGTTAACAGTGAGCAGTGGGGTGATGATATAGTTATTTATTAATACCTTTCTAGTGTAATCATGTAATTTGGGGGCGAGAATTTGATAAAAAGCATATTTGGAAACGCGATAGCTGCTAACGACATTATAGCCAGCCGGCTAAAGTTAATATTGGGCGGTGGAATCCATGACGGAATATTTACGCATTCGTAATTTGCCCGGTGTGGATCACAACGTGCAGGTAATTTTTGGCAAAATGGGAAAAAGTACATGTTGACAAAAAAGATTGTTTGCTAAATTCAAATGGTAGTGATTTGAATTTAAAATCGTTAATAGCGAAATCATAAATTGTGAACAATGCACAATAGAACAAAGGATAAATAAATAACAAATAATGTCCATAGTGATTTAGCCAGTTGAACGTGTACGTGTTAATGAATGCGTGTCATTGGATTTTATTCAAGCAGAATTAATAAAAATCGGTGTCGTTCAAAGTTTGGAAAGTTTGAAAGAAAAAAGTCTAAACATAGATTTTCTATTCAGGATTAAAAGTTGTTTTTTGTTTCGCCTGAAACTGGAAGTGTTTATAAAGTTCACATTATGATAATCAATTGACTCCTTTGTTGTAGTGGAACTTTGCTGATCCCCAATTTCTATTGTAAACGCCCTTCTTAGTCTTCAGTCCTCAGTGGAAGCGAAGACACAGCCCGGCCCTTATTTCAACCCTTCATTTTAAATCACTTACGTTGGTTAAACAACAATCCCCACTATATTTACACTGTTTTATACTTGTTCTTTTTCCTTTCGCGTTTCTTTTCTTCCTTCCCTTTCGTCGCTCCTCCGCCGTTATTATCCCAGAAAGAATGTTAAAATATTGGTGGCAGCGCAGTCCGAATAAATTTCTGCTTTAAATAACTTAAATAAAGTCGGAACGAGTTTTGTTTTCGCAAAGTAAAAGTGGCAAGGTCTCCGAGAACATACAGTAATCCTATTTAAGTGGAGTGGCACAAATCCTTAGCGAAGTCTTCATCTCTGTTCGTGCTTCTTGCTGTTGCGCGATGCGATTTTTCTCCGCTGCATTTGCATTCATGAAGTTTTTCATAAATGAATTCAGTCGACAGTACACGGCTTTTTTCTTCCTTTCCTTCAACAATATTATGACTGATACAATCACTTCGCTAAGGATCCCGACATTGTATCGCCAATATTTACACTGAAAAAATTAATAACTTGTGTTGTATTTGTTTAGGTTGTATTTGTATACGTATTTAATTTGATATTTCTGTAGTTTAAAAATACTGAGCATGGAAGGTTGTTGATTGTAAACACACAGCACACAACGCTGTGCGGATATCAAATGGATGATTGGCCTCTGCTTTCGTTCCCTTGATGAATTTTCCTGTCAAAGTCGTCATTGGATCCAAGCACGCACGTTGCCAAATAACGAGCCGAGTTCTTAATATTTCTCTCTCCTCCATCGCGCCTCCGCCAGATTAGCTAGTGCCGTTCGATTTAGAATAGCTCGCAGCTTCTTAACATTTCACCGGCTTTGTATTCCGAGCGCACCAGAAAAAACCCTAATTATTATTATTCTGTGCAGCGGATTCACATACGCTTGTGTGGGTAATCTACAGAATAAACCTGCAAACAAGAAAGAAATGAGTGTTAATGCGGCGAATTATGTCAAGATAGAAATGTTTTATAAAAATTAATGATTACTACGAAGTGGATAAATAAGAAACAAAGTATGGATATGATTAATGAGTTCAGGAATGATTCCGTTCGCGGCAAAACTCGCACATCGCACGGGCAGACTTGTAGTTAGATGAGATTTCTGACAAGACTAGCTAGTGATAGATAGGCGAAGGGACAGGCTCGGAATAGAAATGGACGAGATTTATTATGGATTAGATAAAGGGTTCTTTTTGCGGGACCCTTCTCTGGAAAGTAATAGGCAGTTTTTGTAGAATCCACAGGTTAAGAATACGATAATTCCACATTCCACTTGTGCAAACTGATAGACCAACTACATTTAAACAATCAAACGAGCTCTGGAACAAATGTCTATTGTCTACTAGTTTCACAGTTCTAATTTGATTTTGATAACTGTTACACTTACTTTCCGCTCAGTTAAATCGTGTGTACGGCGGTAAATATTCATCCTTAAACTCCAAGCAACTTTACACTTTTATACAAAAAAACTATGTCCAACTGCTTTCTAAATTTTAAATCAAACTTTAAAACCAATTACGTTATAATAACGTTTCATTTACTATTTTTTTGTTAATAACGAAACAACAAAATAAAGTTATGTAACCGTATAAAGTAACAAATAACGATAAACTATAACGTTATTTACCGTGGAGAGAATAAAAATTTCTAATTTACCGATAATTTAATATTTTTCGGTATGTATTATGTTTGAAGACTGTTTCAAATGCACCAAACACAAACCTAACATCCTACTGTCAATACGATTACATGAGTGTTATGTTTTGTTATTAAGGAAATTAATAATACTTGTTAATGGTAATGATTTAACGATTAATTACAGAATAAGGTATTAATATTTTAAGTATATATTTTAGTTTATTTTTTTATGAATTATTATTACAAATTTGAGAAAAAACAGGGCATGAAACCGGTTAAAAAACCGGTTAATAAAAACCGGTAACCGATATTTTATAGAAAATTACGGACTTTAGCTGTACTTTTGACCGATATTTTTAAGGCCGAAAATACCAGTAACCGTTAACCAAAAAAATAAATAAACCGGTTTCAACGAACATTAACGTTTATTTTAATATCATTCAGCGCGAAAAATGTTTCAATGTTATCTGTTCGTATTTGAATATGAGTCATGACAGTTTTTACAATTTACATTTCATTCGAGAGTCATAGAAGTAGGTAGTCCTTAGAGGTTATCTCTTTGTCAGTTTACAATTGAAAAGTGACCTGCGTTTTTCTGACGGTATTATGGGAACTTTTGTCAATATTCGTTAACGAAATATTTTTTTATTTCTTTTTTTAACAGATATATTAACAGATTTAAACCGGTTTCCAATTTGTAAAAACCGATTTTCGAACTAAAACTGTTATTATTATAACGTTCTCTATAAGGGTTAACCGTTAACCAGTATTATTTCGTTTACATGCCCTGAAAAAAAAAAGTTATTTTAACGCTATAATAACAAAATAAAAATAACGTTATGTTGTTGATTTTTTTTTAAGTTATATATCGTATATATAACGAATTATTTTGTTATAACGTTATGTAAACGTCCCATTCCTGCCTCAAACAAATTCTTTGTGTTTTCACCGCATTGTACTTAATTTAAAAGATATTGTCCAAGTAATTTGAACTCACTATGATCTACTTGTGGAATATCTTGGAAAGTAAAGGTTTGTCTTTCTTGTGATTGAGACAAAGGAAAGTTGACGCGTTGCGTTGCACAGTCATAGAGTGTATCAGTTTACAGAAAATTAGCTAGTGGAAAAGCAGAGATGAACTGCCGAGTAGTGGATCTATGGAAAGCAAATTTGATAACATTTACTATGAACACAAGTTTTGTTGTCGATGATGATGGTTGGCCAAACAGCCGTAGGCATACGGCCGGCATGTATTTGTAAACCATACTTGGCGCAAAGTCCAAAAACAATCTATGATTACACAAACATCGATCAAAGCGCCCTGTCTTTGATATGTTATGTAGAATTTAGCCCATGACGGCCCGCAATATATTCGTCATTAACCGTTGCCCACAGTCGTGATTATTAGCTTTTATTCCCTCATTCGCTAAATTTCGGGGACCGTTTTGTGGGGCGAAATTTGCATTGATCGAATCAACTCAAAGATTGCACTTTATAGACATTCTCCTGCATTTGCATTTTAATACATACTAACGTTTCTTTTACTTATAACCGCCGCTCAAATTTAAATAATAATTAATAATTACAATTCTTTTTTTCCTTTTTTACTTCGAAATGCTGATTGCCGATTCAGACCAATATCCTACTACACTAGATTTTGTTTAACTTTCTTGATTCGAATCAATATTCTCATGCCCTTACTTTCTTTTCTTTTAAACTTTCAATTCAGATCTCATCATCATCCTTTTAATGGGTATGGGACAGGGCAGTCGATTTTCGCAATTTTAGTATTCGGATACAAAAATATTCGTATCCGCATAATTCGGATATTGGATAGTTAAATATTTGAATAGCCTAATATTCAGGTATTCGATTAATCGAACATCTGGATATTTGATTATTCGGTTAATCACATATCCGGATATTCGAATAATCGAATATTGGAGTAGTTACCCATATTTACCACAGAATTTCTTACTTTACTTTACATTGTGAATCAAATTTCTTATTATACCTACTAGTTTTATTAATCAGTTTTATTTATTTATTTGTAATTTTACATAGCTAGTTTAATTATCCGAATTTGTAATAATCGGATATTCGAAATATTCGGATATCGCATTTATTTGTACATCCCAGTAACTTTCATATCCGGTATATTCGTATATTCGTATTATTCGTATAGCTGAATTATTTAAATATCCGAATTATTCGATATTCGAATTATTCTAATATCCGAATGATTCATATATTCGTATTATTCGTATATGCGAGTTAATCGAATAACCGAATTATTTATATTCGAATTATTCGAATATCCGAATTATTCGTATATTCGAGTTATTCGGATAGGAAATTACGAAAAGTCGCTAAATATTTATTCCGATTTAATCGAATAACCGAATTATTTGTATATTTATTCGGAGACTCTAATACTGGAATATCGTTAACAGCCCTAGTATGGCATTATTATATTTTTCGTTCCAAATTTCATATGAATGTTATTTTCCATAAAACATTTACACTGATAAATTTTTTCTTGAAAATATATTTTTTACTAAAAGTACATTTACTTTGATCTTTTGCCAAATGGTTTTTGTAGACTTGTTTTCACACAATCGTATGATGAAATAGTTATTTTCGGAATATTTATTCTAAAATCTGCTAGTTGTATTTGTGTAATTCATTGGAAAGGATAATAATACAAAGAGAAAAATATGTAATAGAATAAGTGTAAAAGTGAATAACAAATGTAAAAAGTACCTAGTGACAAAGAGTGGGTAAATGGTATATATTCAGAGTATTTATTCCAAAATCTACTAGTTGTATTTGTGTAATTCAATGGAAAGGATAATAATATAAAGAGAAAAATATGTAAGAGAATAAGTGTAAAAGTTAATAACAAATGTAAAAAGTAGTGATAAAGAGTGGGTAAATGGTTTTGTGGTTTTTTGCAGGTTGAGTAATGAATTTAGCTGAGATAATATTACAAATCTCGGCAGACGAGCAGATGATGAGGTGGCGTGTATACCAGAGGGATGATTTTTATGCGATTAAACTAATTTGACCTCATCTTACTCTGTGTCCCGCAATCTGTCAGCTGCTGGTGTCACTGAGCTATCGATTTTAACTTAAACCCTCCGAAAATTTTGTTTATATGTAATTTACATACAATAGCCAAAAAGTCACTTAAAAGTACTAATCAATAATTTTAATTTATTGAAAACAAAAATTATAAGTTTGAAACTAGAGTGTTTTTAATATATTCAGTATGGGCACAACTTTGTGTTTGCAATATAAATTAAGTTGAAAATATTTAAATGAATAATTCAAACATAATAGATAGCAAACGAATTTCTCGTTTCATATCTGTAGATTAAAATATTTAAGCACGTATATTTTTAAATCCTGGTCATTTTCAAGTAAAAAATTAATGGAAATTTGAACATAATCCTGGATAAATGCCTCAATTGTCTGAAGATTCAAAATTCTATTATTTAGATTACGTGTAGCGGGTTATGTATTGTTCCGAAGAACGCCTAATCCCTGAAAAATGAGGTAAAAAGTAAAAGACTCCCTATTGATTCACGTCTATCTCGATGATACATTTCTTAATCTGCGAATCGTGTATAATTGTTGTGCGCTCCAATGTTTGAAATATTTCAAAGAACATATCGCTAGTAATCACCCACTGTCACATTTGACTAATACTGACAATTACTCATTTTTGTCACGCGAACTAAAAGATACGATTTGTATATTTATAAATATAGCCGTTTTCGTTCAACTAATATCTCTAGCATTTTTCAAATCTTGTGGATACAGGGTTGATATTGATTATAACTCCCCGCACATAATAAAACGAAATTATGTCGGAAGGTATCTCAGTTCGATCCTACCGCAAAAATCATAAAATATTAAGCTTTTGATCACAGGCTTCATGACTTACTCACTTGTAAATTTATATTCGTTTCCATGGTAATCAAAGATTATCCCACGGATTAATGACTCAACTTGTATTAGTAGGAATAGGTCATGAACGGCTATTGTCCCATTAATTACCAGGGTAGATGCACCAGATTTCACTTGCCTGGCACTATTTTTTGTTATTAATAACAAATCCTATGGTTTGAAATTGGGTTTTTCAAATTTATTTATTGAACATTACATTTTTCCTTAAAGTTGAAATAATCCATTCTAAATGTAAGTTAAATTATTTCGTTTTGGACTTAAATCTTTCTACTGGCGACTCGTGTTATATATTTGTGGATGTGCTGCATCAAACAAAAAAGAAAATAAAATATTAATCAAAGGAATTAAATTTTCTACACAGTTTTCGGAAAACTTATCTATTAATTTTTCATTGTAGTTTGTGGGTTTCTAGTTTCTTTATTTTCTCAGTCAAGTGCAACAAATCTCTTACCCTAGTTTCAGTTCATGTTTTTTCACCATAATCGTCCGTAAACAGAAAACACGGAAAATCAAATCCAGTTTTTTCTTAAATATGTCTTTTTTTAATTGTCTTTTGTAAGGTTTATCGTGACTTTTACCCGAAATTATGTTTGGACAACCTGGCTGTTTAAATGCCAATTATTCCTGATAAGATTGGGAACTAATTTAAGATAAATTTAATTTGTAAATATTCGTATTGTTACCGTTCTATGATAGTAAATTTTAACAAATAAATAAGCGTGAATTGAGCCAGATACATGATTGTGAGCTGCAGTTTTTGCAGCTCGTATCGAGCATAAAATTGTGTACGCCAAACTTATTTCGAAGGTAGACGACGTCTATCGAAGCGCGTAAAATACCAGAACACCATAGCTGGGTGACTAAAGTATGACTAAAGTATTCAGTGTCACGTCTCAACGCAATTTCGCTTATTAAGTCACAATAAGAGGTACAAAAAAGAATTAATTTGGTTATTTATTTTTTACATATACTTTAATAATGTACTGATATGATTAATTAATAATTGGCATTTTTAATATTATTTTTTAAGGACGAGCCACCACTGTATTTTTCATCTTTATCAATAATATCACCAACATTTCAGTGCTAGTTAATTAAATGTGAAAATTATTAACTGAAAGTAGATGAAAATACCGGCCTTTATTGGCAAAGGCAATATGATTTGATTTTTGTGGAAATAACCTAATTTCGGAACAATTTCTAGGGCGCAAGTCCGCCCCTGATGATAATAAAACGAAATTAAAATAATGTACATGGTCGCGTATGTTTGTATCTCGTCAAAGGATAAAAGTCATGATGTACTTACGTTTCACCGTGTTTACGACACAAAGAGTAATTATTTTCAAATTTTTCAAATTCGTTTTAATGTTAAAATTTAATCAGAATTGAAGCACAAGAGAAAAATCACATTTTTTAAATAAAACTGTTGTTACGCTACTAAAAATAGTCCTTCAATTAAAATTTTTGCGCTGTAAAATGAATAGTTTTATATTACGTGCCATATATTGTAATGCCATAATAAAAGAACAGTGAATGCGAAAATCTAATTAATAATTTCATAAAATACGTTTCATAGTTTTTAGATCTCTCTTGGCGCTGAGAATCCGTAACTGATGCACTTTCACAGAGACTCGGTGATGTTGCAATTATATTCTAACGGTTACATATTTATTAAAACCCGCGGAATATTTTTCAAAGAGATCAAATATTTGGCTACAGCGTTCATTTTGCGATAAGTCTAATGACCTATTTATCATCCACATATACTGCAAATGCGAGCTAGTATTTTTTAACAGCATTTACTTCATTCAAATTGTTTACAAAAAAAGTACAAATCCTGCTCAATATATCTCAATTTGTTTCACTTGCTGCTATTTGCTATTGCAGCGAAATTTATTATTACAATTAAACGGATATCGCATTATAATTTACTGAGGAAAAACCTGTGATAATATATTCATGTACTAAAGGAAATTTGTAAGTGCATTACGCTGATTTTGCATTATTATTAATACACAAACTGCTCCATATTATAAACTAATAAATATAAAATTGTATTATAATCTTAGCTTATACTAGTTTTCAAAATAAACTAATATGTAATATTGAACTTTCTGAGGATAAAATGAGAGTAATTTTGAGTATTAATTTCATTTTAATAACGGATAATCCGCTTCATCCGTTCAAGCAATCTCGTATTTTCTATTTAACTATTTAAAAAGTTTTAGTAAATAAGTATCTTCTTGAGTGAAAAGTAGCATTGCTGCATAGTAATTGGTTACTAAAAAAAGTAGCCGCATTGACTGTGGTTCAATTTGGGAATATACTCATAGCATTGTAAGGAAAGAATTGAAATTCTAAGAGAGGAAACAGCAATCGCCTCCACCATTTTTCGTGAACGTGTGTAAATAAATAAATGTATTTGCTTAAGGGGAATTCGGTAATGAGTGCAAAGTGGAAATAAGGTTTTTAATTGGGAGAAAGGTAAAAGCAAAGCAAAGGAGAATAAATGATTTGTAGAAGTTAGTCGTGTATCTTCCGTAAAGATATCGAGAAGCGGTGGAAACAAACAAAACACACGTTCGGTATTAGAAGACAAAGAATGGTCATTTGTTGGCGTCTCATTTTCAGATATTCGTGTTTCTTTATTTCGTCTCCAGCCGATTTCATCCGTCTTTTAACGAACAATCAGAGAGTGATGTTGCTCGCTGTGTTTGATGTATCCGCTGTATCCCGATGCGATGATGAAATGGATGTATGCGTAAAAACATTCGGATTGAATAAATTAAAGCGGGTACCTTGTTTAATAACATTGCGCCGCTTCTGTTATTTATGTACGAGTATCTCACTAGACCATTCTAGCGACATCCACCATTGTATAATTTCATCAAATCTAGATTTATATTCGTGAATATATTTTAGTTACAGATAGTTGTACGTCCAAATTAACCCCGTGATGTCATGGAATATTTTCCAGCATTCATTTCCCGATTAGAAATTCACTTTTACTACATGCTTGTATTATGCATATTCTAATTATTTATGTATCACATTAATCCATTTCAGCATACATTATTTTGATTCAATCTTTTAACACCTTTGGATTTGTATTTGCGGAAAGATTTTTTACAGTCACGAAACGATAAAGCTGAAAATGGTTTTTAAGCCAAACACGCATATATTATAATAATTAATTAAATAATTACAGCACTAGCTGAAAAACTGAACGATGCGAAAACATAAACATTAGCTACGGTGCAAGCAAGTGTGAGAGACAGAATCACTTTAGAATTTATTCTGGGTTGATATTTGAACGCAAAAACACACATTTGACCGACCCGCTTACTTCAAAACTCTCAAAGATATATGAGCATAAAAGGCAGAAACAAGAAAGTCTGACAGATGCGTGTTGTTATACAAAAAGAAGTGTAGTGAGGAATACATTGGTGCGCGTACAAATGATGAAAAGAGTAAGTTTGAGGCAGTTGAGATGGTTTATACATGCTGAAAGAATGTCGAATGATATATTGGCACCGACGTTGGGTTTATCTGCCTCACGTGAATACGATACGGAGATGTCAACTCTATTCTCTTATTCTCTATTGTTGGAATTGCTTCATGCACCGCTATCCTGCTCTACATTAACATCCATTTTCCACAAACCCAACAGATTTCAAAAATTCATCATATCATTTAATATTCATTTAACAATCAAAGGAATCGCTAAGTTATCTATTTTGAAAGGACCTAGGAATATGTACCAGATTGAAACTACTTGGATACAGTAATTAATTGTGAAAAAGGATAATTTTTAAAATTGAATTATTGATAATAAAAGTTGGAAATTTGAGGTGGTAGATGTAGAATAACTAAGATTAAAAATGCAAGTAAGTAGATACTTTAGAAGAAGTTCAGGAAGTAACATATATTTATCCGATTACAAAGTTTCGGAAAAAATATTAAAATAAAAATGTTTTATGAGCCCATTGTCAAAGTTTCCACCCTGCAAAAATCTAATCGTCTACTGATGTTTGCTTATGAATGAGTTATAAATATTAATGAAGTTTGAGTGTGTTGTAAAATATCTTATACATGTGGCACTCCTGTCGTATTTCCCGTGCCGATAGCCGCGAATATTAAAACGCTAGATCGCATTTTCTGATCGGTGGGAATCATCGACCGGTTAAGTCCTCAATGTGGCCTAGGTGTAACACGTCTCACTCTGCAAATGCATATGTGCATAAGTCTGAAGAGAGGTAATGTGCTGGACACATTTATTTATAGTTTCGGATGGTCTCCTTTGTGTGAATAATTGATGCGCTAGCAGTTGAGAGTGAATCATAAAGTCAGGGTAAGTTGGCAGATTGAGAGGCGGAGTGTTTAGTTAAGTTGAGATTTATGATAGAAAATTGCATTAGGTAGGTAATTCGGAATGGAGTATATCGGTGAGTGGTGCCTTCAATAACCCAAAAAGACGTAAAATCAATGAGTGGTGTGTAAGTGGAGGGCAGTGGGCATTATTGCCGAGTAGGGAATCGCAGAGTCGATCAACAGCGGCATCAGCATCAGCATCAGCACTGATAGCGTTGTTTGGTAACACTGCTCTCCCGTTAATTGCCAGTGCAAATTTCCTAATGTGCCTGCGTGATGTAATCCGGAACGTCAGGCCGTGCGTGGCAGAGGAACGCTTATGTGCGGCTCTGGCTGGAGCTTACAGCGGAGGTGTAAACCCCTCGGGCGTGGCCAGACGAGAACGAGAAATGCGTGTTCTCGTGTAGCGGTTTGTAAATTTTTAAACAGTCATTTTAGTTAGGTCGGAGGCGATGCTTTCCTTGCCACTCGGGCCCGTTGAAAAATCGATGTAGATAAGTTTATGTCTCGTTGTTTTCCTCTGCTCGTTCGTTCGTTGTTGCTTGCAGTCTCGATCCGTGCGACAAGTCGTGTAAGGAGCCACGGATTGGAAAGGCGCGTCCATGCGTCCATCAGAGAATATCGTTATGTAAGAGGGGTAGGTGTTTACGCAGTCGTAGATCGTGGTTAATGTTCGACGCGTTGTCCTGGCGGGCCCGTTTCATTTGCCGGAACCGCCAGGTTAATGTCGGGAGCGGTACGGAACGCTGCGTTTCGGCGTTTTGGCGGTTCGGCGTTTCAGCTACGCTGGCGACCGCAAGCCACTTCCCGTGTTGTTACGAGTTTCAACATAAACTTTCATTTGCTGCATCCTCGCTCAGATGACTTTTCCTTGTGAAGATTGCCGGCGAGAAGGTATCGCTGCGGCATTCTTGCGGCCAGACGCAGACGGCAGCCTTCACTAATACACGTTGCCAGATAAACTCCATCCGCCATCGTCCACCAATGCAGCATTCTCATTCTCTCCTTCTCTCCTCCCCGTGTCGTCTTCGCGAAGGACGACGCTCACAATTGAATCGAGAACCGAACAGGGAAAGCGCTTGTCGATTCCTGTGAAATAATTTTGCGATTAAAATAACGTATGTCCGAAGTTTTCCGACGTTCGCTACAATTTATGGGTACTGTTTTGGAAGTTTTTCAACTTCTTTTATATATTACGTTACAGTGGTACAAATTCGTGCTAGAACTGAGCAAAGGAGAGAGTTGCGAGCGGCGAACCGGCTGTCGCTTCGCTGTAGCCTACATATGTACGTGTCATTGTGGCCGTGTAGTGGAAACACTCGACTTTATAAATCCACTGATTCGCTGATTGACTCGAGTAGCTATCATGTCGAACCAATATGAGTTAATGTACTTGTAGTGTTCACTCATTGTCCGCGGTTCATTTCATTGCTTTGCTGTTGTGTCGAGCGCTGTTCTTCTGAGAGACGTTAGGCTGTCAGAGTGCGATATGGGAGGCGGCATACGGAGTACAGAGGCATACACGCGTGTGTGTAGTCATAGCTAGTGTTGCACTAACACTAGTGCACACAGAGCTGAGCCGCTGGTGCTGGTGCACGTGTAATCACGCTAATGGATGGCATTTTTGAGCGTCTATCGTTCATCCAGATGAACAAAGGGTTTGTGTCAGGACGGGCGCATGTAATTTAATTTGTATAATGTTGTTGTGCAGCTTGGGGGGCTTAATAGAAAAGTTTGCCGGTGCCGAATGATCGTGACTAATGTATGTGGAAAGCAAAATGGCATTCGACGCTGACGCCGAACGGCTGTGCTCCGATGTACATGACGTCTGACGGTCTGACGGCCTGACGGTCGGAGGCTGGAGGAACCGAGTGTTTTGTATGCGGGGGTCGGGATAGAGAGGCGCGACAGAGAGACAGTTGGAACCCCGCGGCTTCTGCCACGAGTTTCGCATCAATATTGCACCGGATTGTTCTCACTCAGCGCGTGCGACCCGACACAATTAAACTTCCGACACTTCCGCGCCAGCACTGCACGACAGACTTACATACTCCGCCGGACAGGTGATGATGAAAGAGGCGCTTTTAAAGGCGCAGATAGCCGCAATCGACACGAGTTTCATTAAACGGCGGTACGTAAACGTCAGGCGGAGGCGTCACCGGATATTACATGGCCATGCGTCTCCGTGAACGAGGTCCGGGGAGCTGGGACGCTGGGCCACTTCCCCACATCGACACTGCGCTAATTGTATAGCCTGCGTGCCATGGACCAACAACACCTGTCAGCCCTTTCTTACTGAGCTCAGCGCTACACTTTCATCTGCGAACAAGCCGAGCCGTCCCGGGGGGATATTAGACTCGGCCGATCGTAAATCATACGTGGCCGGCGCGGGACGATAGCCTCGGCTACAGCTACGTGACACCCTGCCGCCCTCTCTTCCCATCACCCCGTCACCCCGTCACCCCGTCACCCCGTCGCCCTCAACCGAATCAATAAATTAATCGGTTCATTTGGATAGAATGAGGTTCGAATGCGTAACACCCCAGCAGTTTTGTTTGTGTAATAAATTGCATCACAGTTGAATGATGATTATTGCATTTGTATGTACGCGACGCCGACGCCGACGCCGACACCGACGCGTTGGTTGGCGCCTGGCCCGGCGTCGCGACACGGGAACGTATTGTACACTGGTGCTGGTGCGTGTGCTCTCTAGACGCCCGCACCGGAATTCTGCATTGTCCTCTCCTTCCATTCGTGTCACTGCCATCTTCCCATTGATCAAACTTCATGGTAACTTGCGAGCAAACACTGCTCCTTCCTGCCTTTATGCCGCCCTCCTCCGCTGGCCTAGCCTAAAGAAACAATGGCCCTTTCCTTTCTTTGCCTTCCTGCTGACCACTGGCAACTAGCCCACTTTCTTTCCTGACCACGATCTATCAGGATCTGATTACCAGCCGAACGGAATATCTTATTTTCCAAAGTATTGAGATTTATTCATTCAAGGGTAATCGGTCAATTACGGAGTTCTGAAAGCAGATATTTAACGCTTTCGCTCGAACAAAGCAGTTTGTCGCGGGAAAAAGGAGGCACGATTGAAGTGTTTAGGTGTGTGATTAGACTGTGTCGTGCTGGTAATTGTACGGCAATATCGAACAAGCAGAGATTAGAACGGAAGGTTGTGTCGTAGATGTTCACCTTTACAATCGATTCGTTTTAATTAGTGTGGCTATATTTTATTAATTAAAATTCGTAATGAAGGTTAGGAGTGGTGTCCCGGGTGTGCATCTGGAGCGGGTAGAGTTGTACAACAGCATGTTCCGGTGTTTCGGTGTAGAGCACGCCAACGCCACCGCCCGATTGCGCCGAGTGACGAGATCTATGACACAAAAAGACCATTAATTCCTCGTTACTGTGTAAGTGATACGAGTATCTGAGTTGCACGGGCCGCGCACTCTGTGGATGCTGGAGTCGTTCCGTTCGCCGTTCGCCGTTCAGCGTTCAGCGTGCGCGTTATTCCCGAGCATTACATATATACCCGTTACTATGTTACCGTTACATTATGCGGATGTGCTATACAGGGTGTTAGTCTCAAATGAGACGCTACATTTACCCCAAATGCCGCACAACCATTCCTGACCAGCCTTGATTTGTTTGGCTGGAAACCGCACCTCATGTACCGAATTTATATCACTTACTGAACTTTGTAACCTGCTTAATTGGCCCAAATGCGTGACGACACCTATTAATACGGGCTATTATCATTTGTAAACAGCGGTGCACAACCGGAAAATTCTATCGTACACGAAACAACAATAATCTCCTTTTGAAATTAGCGGGATTTAAAAATGTCCGTGCACAAATCGAAAAGGAAAAAGTGTAGTTGAAACATCCTGTAGAGCGTTATGCGGCAGTGGGGAACGACGGACGTTAAAGCGACCGTCGGCGTTTGCTGTTTTTGCGTCAAGTATTTTGCATAAAACACAAATACTCGCAGGCGTCGCACGGCCTCTGGAAGCCTGGAGCTCGAAGCCTGCAGCCGGACGCTGGCCTACGCCTAACCTAAACCCTCCGGCCACCGACGACATTCATTTCAGAGGATTTGAATTTATCGAAATCCGAGCGCTTCAGTGTGAAGATGTGACGGCTTTGCTTGCGGAGGCGAGGCGGAGGCGGCGGAGGCGGCGGAGGCGGCGGCTGAGCAGGGAATACAGTGTGCGCTACGATGCACGTTCGTACATTAATTATCAGTTTCGTTCGATATTGATGGCTGCAGGTGAGCCAGGATATTGCTTCCGACAAAAACCGTTAAGCATCCACGAAGTTGTTGCGCGCGCTTCTTCAGCTTGAGCAGAGGCCGGCATCGTTTACCGGTTGTCGTGCCGGCTGCCGGCTGCCGGAGCTGCCCCGGCTCCAGTTCCGGCTGCAGCGACCCGGCCACTTTCAATATCCTTGTTTATGAGCTCTGACGATGTCTCGTTTATGGCACTTATTTAATGCCGGCCCGCTAGTTGTCGGTAATTCCACGGCCCGGGAATATAAGCAACAGAGCGAGTGGCGAATGGCGAATGGCGAATGACGGAGGGGATGAAGCAATGTGACGAGAGACGACGACACTAGCGTCCCGTACACTACTCCCTCGTTTCGCGGCTCCGACCTTAAACTGCCGGATTACCGAGATGGAATTAGAAACGAGACGGGAACTTTCCTTTTGCAACAGTCTCTCCGCGTTCCGTGTCAGCTTTGAAATGTTTATACAACAAAAAAGTTTACCGCTGGCGCGTCACGGTTCCCCAAGCGGCAGTAAAAAATTTTATGGTTCTGTCTCTCATGCGTAAGTAACAAAAAATTCCAAAATCGCCTATTTATTCCGCGCGAATGAGCCGCACTGCGCTCCAAGAGGCCCGGGTTTGTTCACGAATGGGCTGGAGAAGTTCCCGGAACTTCTTGCACGTGATGTCAGTCGCGCTGACGGACACTGGCCGCACATGTGCCCCTGCCCGCACGTCGCTCACACATCCATCCCGTAATCCTGCTCTTTGTTCCACTCTCCGCATTATCTCGTTTCATTCCGGCACTATGGAAAATTGACATTTCACCTCGTTTGAATGAGTGCCGCCCAGAGATGAGATCTGAGGTTTGCTACTAGTGCTAGTGCTCTGCTACCACACCATGTGCCGTGTGAATCGATAGTGCGAGTCGCTGGTCGTTAGCTACGTGCTACGTCTACGTGACGTCATCTCGCATCACGCTACGTACCGTCACATCGCAACACCCCTGGTCCCCTGTCTCTAATTACATCTATTGTATAAATATAGGTTATAATGCAGTTAGGCCTAATGCAGG
This sequence comes from Stenolophus ochropezus, assembly GCA_035578165.1. NCBI lineage: Eukaryota > Metazoa > Arthropoda > Insecta > Coleoptera > Carabidae > Stenolophus > Stenolophus ochropezus. Next base: position 2,884,812 of record JAQOWZ010000014.1, read on the forward strand.
AGAAAAATGAAAGAAACGAATGGAGTTGGCGTGAGGGTGTCAGGTAGAGCTGGGCTGGGAAGCTCTCTGGCTCCCTGAGTTGCTGTACCGTCCCGCATCCATTATCGGAATTGTACGGGGAGTCTGTTTATTCCCAACGCGACGCGACGGCAGCCCGAGCACGGGGCCAGGGACAGCCAGGGAGCAAGGCAGCGATGACGAGTGCCATCAATCAGAACGTTAGCCTCGGCGCGACACGTGATCGGGATCAGCGGCCCGGCATCCTCGAACGGGAACGTCGAGACGTGATGGTAATTAATCGCACACACAACGCAACGAGCGAGTGACGACAACAGCAGGAAATAATAAATACACGCGGCCCCCGGCGTTTAGCACTCGCTGCCTTAGTGTTGCGCGTGAGCGAGCATCCTTCTTGCACGAGAGTTATGTGCGTGGGGTCCCGTGCGCCCGTGCCCCGCTCATTTATCCCACACAGCCGAGCAGATCGAGCCCGCAACGAGACGATACCCGCACCCAACGCCCTCTTCCGTTGCCGCTGCCGTTGCCGTTGAGTTGAGTGCAAACAATTTTGTGTAAAGTGAAGAGGTGGAGCGATCTAGCCATAAAGCACGGTCTCTCCGGCACCTATCCGCTCCGTAACATCGGCCGCCGCCGCGTCGCCGCGTCTTTCCGCCCCGTCCCTTCACCGCCCAGTGTCCCGTACTGGGCCTCTTGCTCTTCTCTTCTGTTATTTATCGCTCGTTGACTATGAACACTCTTATGTGGGAGCAATTTTCCACCAAAAAGACATTTATTCAAGCTTGATCGTCCCCTCGTGCGATGCTGCTCTGCGTCCGCGTCACATCCCCATCTCCCGCTCGCAGCTCCGGTGACTCCGGGATCGTTATTTGCTGTGCATTTAACGGGCCCGGCCGCTCTTAATAGTGTCGTACTCGCACAGCACACTGTGGTTTTATCTCCCGTGATCCGTGACACCAGCTTCCCGGCGCCAGATTAAAATTGGAGTGTCACATGGCTGGAAGATATTTTCAATGAATGGAATGTATCGTTTCATCGCAGCGTGTGTCGGATCACATATCGCGGAGACGCTGCTTTTGCCCAGACAGTCTTGACGCGCCGCGCCGTCCTGGGACACTGAAAACATCACATGTCTGCTCTAATTGCTCCACTACAGCCGTTCAATTATTACAAACGCCACAAATTAGAATAAGATAACAAGAAAACGCACGATGATCTGTTTATTTAGGACCCCTGTTATATCCACAATCGGATAATTTAATTAAAGAAACGAACAAAAAGGGGAAAGGAGCAAAAAATAGAATAATTGTTTAAGAAGAAATGTAGAGATTGTGTGTCTTGTCTGGCGGTCGCGGCTGTCGCACACCGGACGGGATTAGGAGATCGATTCCCTTCGAACTTGGGACCGGAGTCGGAGCCGGAGCCAGAGCCGGAGACGTGAACAAACGTAGGACTCACGCACGAACAGACGCCCGTCTCGCACGTCGCACGTCGCGAGTCGCACACCGTGCTACTGTGAGGCAACCGGAAAAAGCGACCGTTTCCCCTTCATAAGCTTGTTATTCTGTCCTTTATGTTTGAAGTGGCCACTTAATGTGTTCCGCCGTCGCCGACGCCGACGCCTCGCTCTTCCGCCGCCCCCGCCGCTCGCTGTGTGCAAACAGGCCCGGCGCCGGCCACACGTACTGTCCAACCCCTGCCGCACATAAATTATTCCAAGAGACGAGTCCGAAGTGCCGAAATGTCGACAACATGCACAATTCATAACATTGATTGTATTTTAACTCTCAGATCATTAATCTTAGTTATGTGCCCTTCATTATCTTTATAAATGTAACTGGAAACCGAATGTTTTTAAACGGAAGCAGTTTCACTTGGTTGGGGCTGGGGCTGTAAAACATGAATGCTCACTGGTGTGTTTGTTCTGTTGCAGCGATGACGGACGACCCGAGGTTCGCGGAGCCCATCCCGAACGTGACGGTGGCACTGGGAAGGGACGCCAGCCTGCCGTGCGTCGTGGAGAACCTAGGCACCTACAAGGTAAGAGGAAAGAGAAACAATCGGCGGAATTAGCAATGAAGCGAGAAGCATTATGTGCGGTCGACGCCGTAATGGGTCGCGATGTGTGTTTAGTTAGGGTCCGGCAACAGCAACGGCAGGGTAGCGTAATGGTTTTCTAATAACAACAGCAGTGACAAAGGCTACGGCAAGTGCGCGTCGTCGCGTTTAATCCGAATTAATGGGTTGGTCGCGGGAGCCGAGCGGCCAGTTGCGAATGCTGTGATTTGGCGAGGCTGTGTGAGGTTGGGTGAGGTTGGCAGAGGTTGGCAAGGCGGCCAGGCGGCAAGGCGACGGCACTCGCCGATGGCTCCAATCAACAAGTTAACGGCGGACGGACGGCGTCGGTGGGCCACGGGCCACGGGCCACGGGCTACAGCTACAGGCTCCGCGAGGTAATTACGTGCCTGCGCTTCCGCCTGCCGTGTTGCACGGAATGTATAAATATGATAATGGGCCCCAGCTGTACCCGACCGAACTTATGATAATGTGTCCGCCATTAACATAAAACATTTCGGTTCGCTTGGCGCCGCCGACGTGCTGTGTACGTGTGGAGCCAGGAGCCGGGCATCGGCTTGGGTGCCTGCTGCCGAGTGTCGGCTTCACCCAAGCGCGAGCAAGGCTTTTTGGCACTCGCTCGTTAAACTAATGAACGAAATGAATATTTCCTTCCTGCAGCCAACACCGGCGCCGTCAGCCCGTCAACATCGCGCACCAGTCATCCCACTCATTATATGACATGCCGTTAACAAGTGTCACGCCGCCGCAGCTACTGGCTCCCGGATTCAAATCCTCATTAGACAAGTGAATCCATACAGTTACGCACCGAGAGATCGGTTTAGAGTACAGGCTCATGCATGTATTCATATGGGCGGATGCAAGAGGCTGAAGTATTGGTGCTCGATGGCAACGCCGCTGCTCGGAGCTCGTAGCTCGCGAACTGATGCGTTTCCGATATGACGTAAACTGCGAACGATGGCTGGCTGCTTGGATCATGGATCATCTTCGACCTCTCGTGTACTTCTGCCTCAGTCTTTGCTGCTGGTTTTGTGTTTGAATTTTCCCGAGCACTTGCAGCTGACTGGCTCGACTTTACGGCACATAAAAAATGAAGGAACGTTTGAAAGTACGGTTGGTTACTGGACGCGCGGGGGAACGGTCCCAGCGCTGCGCCATTCTCCGTCGCGCGCCGCTTTTGGATTCCATCATTTTGGTTTACTGCGATTCATCGCGCAGATCACTTGCCGGCATAGCAATTTTTCATTCACCTCTAACTTTTAACCTCGCAGCTCGGCTCTTTGTCTAACTAAATTGTCTTAGATAAAAACTTCTCTTTTATTTTTAATTGGATTAGTTGCTGGCCACTATCAGGATATTAATATACTTTCCAACTACCCCTGTCCTATCCATTCAATGCCTTATTACGTATTAAATTTTCCATGGAACATCAGCATAATTTTGGTTCCAACTAAAACTTCCTACTTACAAAATGTATGCTAAATTATTTCTTAAAATTGAATAAAATTATTTAGTATTCAACATGAATGTAAACAAAGATAACAAAACTCTAATGTAATCCAAACATCTACAAAAATAATAAACAATATTCAAAAATTTGATGAAAATTAATGCCGAAATAGCAGTTATCCAAACTCGGCTCACGGCTTCGCTTTAATATTAAATTTATTTGCGGTATTTAATGAAGTACTTCCACTTTCTCAGCTTTGGTGTTGATGTTTGTTTATGAATTCATTTAAAAAAAGACCTAGTCTAAATGGATTGCAATATTTATTCAAAGATGTTCTCGCGTATTTACTAAATAAGAAAATATTTAACTTCCATTTAACCAAGGAAATATTTATGTACCGGCGGAGCGAAATGATAATCATAATTTTCAAACCTACGGATTTTTTCCTGGAGATTAAATCAGGCTTCATAAATATTAGCAAAAGGAAAAATGGCATGGGTGGATGTTTCACGTCGCATTCCAAAACAAGTAAAACTGAAATAGTACGAGTATATGTGTATGTAAGACGAGGGGACCAGAGTGCTGGCTACGAATGCCGAGCTAAAGTGAACGATTTGCTTTTAGTTGAAACACTTCCGTCTGATCGCTTGGATTCGATCGCATCTCGCATCTCAAATACTAACTATAACTTTATACACAAAACACACACCAAACAACCATCAATTATTACCGCCACCTTACGTTTTCCTTCCCAGTTCCATCCACTTTCGCCTCACCAATTAAACACCAACTCTAACATCATTCGCTATTCTAACTACTACCACTAATTATATGCAACACAATTTTCCATATTTAATTTCAATTTTAGTTGTAAATTACTTTTTGGCTTACATTTAATTAATCATCAAATTTTATAAATCATAAATATTTTAATTTGTGGTTAATAAATAGTTGGAAAAAATGTTGGAATATATAATACTGATATCTATAATGTTTGAATATAAATCATCGTGACATAAATAGAATTTTTTTGCTGTAAAATCTTAGTGAAAATGCAAGAAAAGTTTGTTGAAAAGTATGGGGAAAATGCTATCCCCGTCTGGTATAGATTCATTATTCGTCTCGTTTGAATTTTTCATCCCACCGTTAATGATATTATAAAAGTCGTTTCGATGTTTAAAGTAGTTCACCTGGATTCATAAATTATTCAAAAATGGAGTACGTTAATAATATTTCAGGATGCCAAATAGAGGCGTTCCGATCAAATAGTCATTGCTGTGTGTGGATTTGCACTACAACATATGTTTGTAGTTTAGTACCACTTAAAATTGAATCATTTAAAAAGAGGTTACCTACTAAAAAATGAATGTAAGTAGTAACATATGGACTGATTTGATTTTGATCGGAGGACATTACGATATATCTTGCCGGATACCATCTACCAAATTGTTATCTGAATCTGCAGCCGTTGATAATTACATCTCTGAATTATTTATAGCTCAATTTAGTATAATTTCTATTCAGATTTTATTGAAAATATCAAGGAAAATAATACTGTTTCGGAATATTAATTTCCTATTGTATCGAAATATTACAATTTGTTACATCCAGAAATTTCATTTTAAGATCAGGTTCAACGAAAAAATAATATTCAAAATTGAGACCGCGTAGATTGGATTTTAATTAATTTTCACTGAGAGATAATTGTTTTATTTTGGTTTTTTATTTTGCCATTTTTCTTTTGGCGAATTGGATATGATAGTCTTAACGATTTTACATATTCCACGACGAGTGCGACCCGCAATTTATTTGCTCCCAGAAAAATTAAAATTCTAAGTGGTACATTTTATTTTCTACCGACCCGAATATGAATCCGACCATTTGGCTTGCAAAGTATTTTACGATGGAATACTAGGTTCATTTGGGTTATAATAAAATAAATATAATGCTGAGTCCGAGTAGTTCAAAAAATTTGTCATTAAAGAATTACCATAGGTAGTTGAGTTCCTATTCCCATTATTGTAATAAATACTTAATAAAAAAAATTTGATGTGTCCAACATATTTACTCCCGCATTAACGTAATTTGGGAAGAAAAGGAATTTAGATTTTTTTTATTTTATTAGGAAAAACTTCCGGTTAACCAATTTAAGTCAAAAACTAATCAGTTCATCATATTTGAATAAAACTCTTAAATACCAAATACTATATTTTTTTACATGTATCGTATTAGAGTTACCGTGGATGAAAAAATCGTCAGAGACACACACACACACACGGACATACAGATATCACGGTAAAAACAGTAAAATCGTATTCTAGGGACCCTAATTCGTGCTCATATGAAAAATCACACTTGAGAAATTTGACCAAAAACTATACATCCCTTATTTATATGTTGATAGGCGGGAGGTAAAAAGGTAAAAAGAGTGAGTAAAAGAATTAAAGTTAAGATAATATCGTTAATAGTTTTTTCTTAGTTGTCCAAATTTAGGGCGCTAGTATCGTCACTGCATCTAGAAATGTTGTACAAATAGACATACAGACATCACGGTAAAAATAGTAAAATCGTATTGTAGGGACCTTAATTCGTGCTCATGTTGAAAACTCACACTCGAGAAATTTGGCCAAAAACAATACCTCTCTGATCTATTTATTGATAGGCGAGAGGTAAAAAGGTAAAAAGAGTGACTACAAGAATTAAAGTTAAAGTTAATTAAATTGTCCAAATTTAGGGCGCAAATATTGGACTGTATCTCGGAATGTTGTATAAATATTATTTGCAAAGAATTAAGTGATGTTTGATGGTTGGAAGTTGGAAGAGAAAGTGACTAAAAAAAATAAAATTAAGATAATATCGTTAATTGTTTTATCTTAGTTGTCCAAATTTAGGGCGCAAATATCGAGTGTATCTAGGAATGTTGTATAAATATTATTTGCAAAGAATTAAGTGATGTTTGATGGTTGGAAGTTGGAAGAGAAGCAAAGCCAATGATAATGATGAGTAATTTTAGGTTGTAATGTAAAGCAAAAGAGTATTTAAATGGATGGTAAAGGGTGTTGGAACGAGTGAAGAGGAGGCGAAAAATAAATAAATCTGACGCTTAAAATTGGACAGTTTTGGGTGAAAAGAATGGCGAAGCAGGCACTTGTCATACTTGAGTTTTAAATGCGTGCGTGGGTACGTGTTAGCAAACAAATTCACAACGTAGAGTGTGGCCAGAAGATATGGAGTCGGTTAATTAGCACGCACGGAGCGAGAAGCCAGCGTCCAGGAGCCACGGTGACCAACCGATGTCGAGCGAACGGCAATTACCGCTAAATACAACGCCGACGCCGCGTCGAGACGCCGTGCCGGACCGCGAAAACGTACGTTCACGCCGCCGGCCCATAACAGCTCGTATCCGTTTCGGCTTTTTAACGCACTCGCTCTCAAGCGGCTATTAGCTCCGTATTTATTTGTTGCTGCGTTCTATCATCTCACTTTGTAGGACCCATCAACTTTGACACGGACAATCATACTTTCCTTTCTTCATCGCCTTTTATTTCTCTCTATATCATGGCGTAATTGCCTTCATAAATATATCATCATGGCTTGTTTCTCACGAGTACTGTGCCAGATGACATAAATATTTCAGCACGGCTTTTTAACCGCAATTTAATTAAATTAATAGTGTTTCGTACACGTAACGGAACGGGGCTTCGATCCACAGCTTATATACTCTGTTTTTAAACTATAGACAGTAACTAGAAATTCTAGTGAGAAAATCAAAGGCTGTGATTGGCTGCTGTGCCATTTAATGAAGTCGAATTTAACCAGACAAAATTTCAAGTTAACCTTCTCAAACGTAATTGAAACGTCAAACTCTCAGTAGTTGTCAAATCACTAGTTGAATTTGCACGTGTTTTTCGTTTCATTTCTCTTTTTGCGATATTTCACGATTAAAACCAGTTATTTGCAGAACTACTAGTATTTCATTAACGCTGTGGTGTTAATGTGACTTCGTCTAGTGCTGTCTATAGTTTAAAAACGAAGTATAGTAAGGTTTTGTCGGAATAGAGATACCTTTACATTTTTTTCAAGTAATATTAGATAATTGTTGGAGTAAACTTGACTGCGTGTCCTATTGGCCTGATAGCATCAATACAGTTACATTAATGTGATTGGTGTATTGCAAATGGAACTAATATGCCATTAGGAAGGCAACAGTCGTTCGCGTGTAATTCATTTGTATCGCCGGGATTTTATGTAAAATGTACTTGAATTTAACATGAATGCGTTTATTTTTAAGCGGAAAATTTGGTTTAATCTCAGTTATGTTGAAATGTTCTCTTTGGTAAAACATGAGACAGTTTCCTTTAAATATAAGAAAGCTTGCAAAGTGTCTGGATGGCAGCATACTTACATGAAATAAAAGAATATTTAAAAGAACTTTATGCTGGTACGTAAAAGTAGAAATTTATTAATGCAAAACAAAAAAAATCATGCTCCTTTCTTATGTATTCACCTCCTCATACATCTGTAGGAATATAAAACACGACGGCTGGGGGATACGATGTTTTATTACCATGAGAAATTATAATTTCACGCAACCCCGTAGTCGCATTCTGTTCCCAAATCAAACTGGCAGCTGTCAAACGCTAATTTCCAAAGAAAACTCCTATTTATATTCGGATAAATAGTTTGAAAACATTTCCATGTACGTTTATTTGGAATTTAATTTCTGCGACTTTTCATTTTATAATGCTTTACAATCAAATTTGCCTACAGAAAAAATAAGAGAGGATATCTAATAATAACTTGAGCTAATCACATTGAAAACAAACTTTATATTATATTTAAGCAAACAAAACGTGCTAGTAATAAATTACAAAGTTGCCAAGTAATAGTGTCGGCATCTTTTCTGTTTCTTAAATTCTAAGCGCTGTTTAGGAATGAATGTTCATCTGGCAGAAAAATCGCGTGTCAACCCAAAATAAAAATCTTTTTCACATGCAGGACACTATCATGATTCATGTTTTGACTTTTCTCTTTTTTGTTTTGACAGTATCCCTATGTCCCTTTTTTCGCTGAAAGTTTTTTGCACACCGAATGTGATTTGTAGTTTATAGCCTTTTTTAGTTTATCTTTGCTCGGCCCTTTTTTAGTCGATATAATTGAAAACTTGGCACATAGCAAATGAAACTTTTTAATCGATGAAACGATTTTGGGAACTGCAAAATATTTATCGCGCCGCAAATATTGACTTTAAATGCTATGTGGGATAAACCTGCCATAAAAATACTCGTTTGCTCGTCCTCTATCAATCACTGTTTTCATTACAGTGCATATCGCTGCTTATTACCTATTACTGGGTATGCAATTCACTTGTCATCGGTTTCTCTAATCGCTCTGCTACCGTTCTGAACCAGTTTGTAATAGGATCTGTTTATGTTTAAACTTGCGTGGATAAAATGGTTTGTAGGACTTGAGTAATTTGATTGGTTGTGAGAACATTGGTTGTTGTATTCATGTAACTTCACACCTATTACTGAATTTCTCTAATCACTGTGCTGTCGTCCCGGAAAAGTTTTCAATAGTTAAGGACATGTTTATACTTGCGTGGATAAAACGGTTTGCAGGACTTGAGTGATTTGATCGTTTCGAGGTAGTTTGCATCCACATAGACACTTATTACTGGATTTCTTTAATCAATGTGCTATCGTCTTGGAACAGTTTTTAATAGTTAAGGATTTGTTTATACTTACAGGGATAAAATGGTTTATAGGACTTGAGGAATTTGATCGGTTGTAAGAACATTGGTTGTTGTATCCATGTAACTTGGGTTCACATACACACCTATTACTGGATTTCTCTAATCACTTTGCTATCGTCCCGGAACAGTTTGCAATAGTTAAAGATATGTTTATACTTGCAAGGATAAAATGGTTTGTAGAACTTGAGTGATTTGATCAGTTATAAGGAAATTGGTTGTTTCCAGGGGTGGGATTCTATAACTCCGGTTGCTATCATTTAGACTTTTTATATCAATTGCAAATATCAACTGCAAAGTATACTTGCTATTCTATAACAGTAATGGTTATTTATGGTTGATACGTACTTACATATTCCCATGCATATATAAAGAACATTCTACAAGTCTACCACTGATGTTGGAATGTCTTAAATTCATTAAAAATTTGAATTTCTGCCGTGGTGACATTTGACATTTTTCGTTTGTTAATTGATATTTTAACAAGTGCAGTTGTTTTTGTAGTTGTTACGAGTTATGAAATTTCAGTCTAGGTAGCTTGGATCTACAAAGACACCTACTACTGGATTTCTTTAATCATTGTTCTATCGTCCCGGAAAAGTTTGCAATAGTTAAAGAATATGTTTATACTTACGTAGATAAATTGGCTTGGTGGTCCTGGTCTTCACATAAACAGCTATTACTGCTTGTCTCTGGTTTCTTTAATCATTGTGCTATCGCCCTGAAAAAGTTTGCAATAGTTAAGGATATGTTTATACTTACGTGGATAGTTTGTCTTGTAGGCGTTAAGTAATTTGATCGGTTGTAAGAACATTGGTAGTTGTTTTCCATATGACTTGGATTCATATAAACAGCTATTACTGCTTGACTCTGATTTCTTTAATCATTGTGCTATCCTGAAAGAGTTAGCAATAGTTAAGAACATGTTTATACTTGCGCGGATAGAATTGGTTGTTGTATCCTTAGATGAGGTATAACATAGAGATATGGCATTGCCCAAATATATTGACGAAAGATCTAAGGTTTAAAATCGCTTGCAGCCCTCTGTTTGAGAACAGTGGACCAGTGGAGTAGTTATATGGAAAACTTAATCAAACAAATAATGAGGATAGGTGACTAACACTATGACCAATATTTCGTTCGTCTAACTGTAAGTGTGCACTGTTAGGCGATTCTCGACCATACATCTTTTGCTTGCTCAATAGTACGTAGCTATAGGAGTGTGCCATATCTCTATGTTATACCTCATCTAAGGTTGTATCCATGTAACACCTATTACTGAATTTCTCTAATCACTGAGCTATCGTCCATAAAGAGTTTGCAATAGTTAAGGACATGTTTATACTTGCGTGGAATGTGTTGTAGGAGTTGAGTGATTTGATCATTTGTAAGAACATTGGTTGTTGTTTCCATATAACTTAGATTCACATAAACAGCTATTACTGGTTGTCTCTGATTTCTTTAATCATTGTGCTATCGTCCAGAAAGAGTTTGTAATAGTTAAGGACATGTTTATACTTGCGTGGAATGTGTTGTAGGCGCTGAGTGATTTGATCGTTTGTAAGAACACTGGTTGTTGTTTGCAGGTGGCTTGGATCCACATAGACCGACAGATGATCCTGACAATCCATCGGCACGTGATTTCACGAGTGCCGAGGTTCAGCGTGTCCCACGACAACGCTAAAACGTGGCTGCTACATGTCAGCAGTGCTCAGCAGGAGGATCGCGGTTACTATATGTGTCAAGTCAACACTAACCCCATGATTAGTCAAGTTGGCTATCTGCAAGTTGTTGGTAAGTTACAATTCCATTAACTCAATCCCAATCATATTTACAATATCGTCTGTTACTAGTGATGTCTGGATCTATACTTACTAGATTCCGGCTTTGTCTGTCTAGTTTATTATGAAAAAGTCGTCTAGTAATTTCAAGACAAGATAAGATTTTTTTACTCTAGATCAAAATTCGTGACAAAAATCTAAACAATTTTCAAGGCTATAGATTAACTATTAAATTGTTGGTAACATGAATTTTTTGCTGTTATACATTATTAGGAAAATACATGATTAGTCAAGTTGGCTTTCTGCAAGTTGTTGGTAAGTTACAATTCCATCAGCGCACAACTCAATCAGAATAATATTTACAATATCGTCTGTTCCAATGATGTCTGGATCTACACTTACTAGATTCTGCTCTTGTCTTGTCTAGATTATTATGACTACACTGAAAAAAGTCTTGTGTAAAAATTTCAAGACAAAATAAAACTTTCTTATAATAGATTAAGACTCGTGACAAAAATCTAACCAATTTTCAAGGCTATAGATTAACAATTAAATTATAGATAACATGATTTTTTTACTATTATACATTATTAGGTAAATGCGAAGTTGATAAAAAAATATAAAAAAATCAGCGCACAACTCAAATCCCAAAAATATTTCCAATATCATCTGATCCTGTGATTTCTAGATCTACACTTACTAGACTCTGATCTTGTCTTGTCTAGATTATTATGAACAAGTCTTGTCTTGAAATTTAAAAATTCGAGACAAAAATATAGACAATTTTCAAGGCTCTAGATTAACTATTAAATTGTGGGTAACATGATTTTTTTTACTGTGTGTATTATTAGGTACGTAAACAAAGTTGATAAAAAAAATAAAAATTAAAAGTATTCCTATCAATTAAAATTAAGAAGAATAACTTATACTTACCTACTAAATAAAAATATAGGTAAAGTCTTGAAACAATCTACAGTTTTAGTATCTAGATAAGACAATAATAAGTCATTTTAATCTAGACTCGACTTAGTCAAGTCTTGTCTTGAAATTTCAACACATAACAAGATTTTGCAACGTCTTGTCTTGTTTAGACGGTGATACTATCTGTTCACATTCCTCTTTAAAATGAGAGAAAAATGACTACTAAATATACTATGTACAAATTTTGTAAACTGAAAGATATAATAAGAAATATATACAAAATTTAAAGAAAAAATATTTACATATAACAAAAGAACAACCCATAATAAAATAGAGATTTAGTAGACAATACATAGTAGTATAGTCAGATAAAAAAAACGTATAACAAAAAACATACAATATAGAAATAACAAAAAAATATAAATAGAAAATAGAGTACATAGCACAATGTAGTTAGATTTAGAAATATATATTTACATGAATCTAATAAAAAACAACACATTAAATATATAATCCAGGAGAGAAGAAAATACCTGCTTAAAGAAACCTTAATCGAAAGTTCTATAAAACTTTATATATTAAAATCGGTGTATTTTATAATGAGTTTCAAATATCTGCTACAATCACTATACAATAAATTTGAATGTGTTGAGAGAGCTGATTTAATTTGAGGAATTTGAAATAAACTGAAATAAAAGATATCGGTTGATAATTCTGGAATAATGGATAAATAATTTTACAATCTTTATTAAACTGATTAGTATGTAATCTAAAGTGGTGAACTATCAAAGTCGTTAAAATTAATGCAATATATGTTTCAGCAAATCCAGTTAATTTGCTGGTAATACCAGGTCAAAATTACAATTCGCGTAGAATTTACTCGAATCAAGCAGTGGAGAAATATATTCAATGTAACAAAAGCGATTAGGTTGGATTTAGGTTCTTCTCTTAGTGCGAAAGGTTAATACGGGAATATATGATATTTTCTACCCTTATTAAAGCAAAGAAATAATGCAAAATCCGGTTATAACAACTACGAATGGATCTTGAAAATTTGATACGTGTTAACACAGGTTATAACCGCAGAAAATAATATTGTGAGGCCGCTAAATTCGATCTTGTTGGAATGATTGAAATTCTACAGGTCACATTTCGCAAATGTCCCATTTTACGAGTTTTGTTACATGTGTAAAAGGTGTAATTATTTTATTTCTTGTGTTGGATAATTTAAAGCAATTTAATTTCCATAAATCGTATTTCCTCTGTGAAAATTTAAATGAAAAGGTATTTTAAAATTGAATCTAAATTGCACGCTATTTTAATTGATCGTAAATTCATTAGAAAAAGTGCAGAAGCAGCAAGAAAAAAGTGCCTGCCTTAATTACAAGAAGTTCTAATGTGTTGGAAACAAATACCAAAAATCTTTACATTTTTTAACTATAAACACAGAGCGATTCTTTGATGTTTTTTATCATGAACTTGGAGAAAGCAAAACAAAGTAAGCTGGCGAGGAAAGCGCACAACAGAATTTTATTCTATATATTTGTTTTAATTCGAACTTCTTTCTATTTATCACAATGTTTTTCCGGCGCAAATGAAAACTATTATCTCATTTTTTCCGAATGGGAATGGAGCCGTAAATTCATTAGTTGGCTAGTTTTTGTTTTGCGAGTGAAATATTGTAGATCCAACAGATTTGGGAATGATTAAATTAACTAATAATTGTAACTTTTAAAAGCATTTTAGAGGAAAGTCTTTTAGCTGGTACATTAATTTCAGGTTTTTCTCGTTTTAATAACTCTCTCTTATTTGCTTCATTTATTATTTATGAATGAAATTTGAAGTTAAAATTGCACGGGGTATGAAGGTATTCACAAGAAAATTTATGAATATGTTTGAAAATCCTGGATGGAGTTGCGCTGAAATTACCTGCCGTATTTTACTATCTGTCTTATTATTTATTAATTTAATAATAGAGACTAACTATAATTAACAAACATTGTTCTTTCTAAAACAATCATCTGCGTGCTTATTACAATATTCATGCATTTTTGTAAGCAACAAAGACTTGAAACTTCCGTAATATACGCGCAGCTTTCTGAACGCCGAGTTTCGCTTCCCTTCTCTGAAAAACCAACTAAACCCAATCTCGTTATTTATACTAACATATTTTTTTCACCTGTGACTTGCTGGAATTTATGTACTCCTACATGCTTATTTATCGACACTTTTTCATAAGCGAATTTCTCGATATATTGATTTTAAATATTAACACACTTTATCCCACCTCTTTTCAATTCGAAACGTTTAATTCATTTAAAATATTTCCAAGATTATTTTCTACTTATTTATATAAAATGTAGTAATAAGTATATTACGTAAAGACAAAGAAAATACCTAGTGAAAACGGTATTCAAATTCAGGTTATTAGAACCATTAGATCACAGTCTCAAAATAGCAAAATAGAGTACTTTTCCAAGTTAATTGGTAAGCAAATTAAGGACAGAGAAAAATAAAACATTAGGACAATACATTTATATAAAAGAAATTAGGATATAATCACGACCGCATTATCCACTAGGCAAACTAGAAAATTGCCTAGGATCGCTTCACAGTTGAAAATGTTACAGAATTTTATTTAAGATACATTGAGAATATTTATGATTACTATATGGAAGGAAAATATTATTTGATTATTTTTATTAAATTAGAAAGAACTGAAAAATAGATTGAGTGCGTATAGTGAAATTAAAAATAATTTGGTTCATTGAATAACTTAAAGAAAATTCATAATGATGATCAAGTTTTTACAAAGGAAATCTCTGGAATATTCTAGAGATTAAATGCCGGCATGTATATAAGGGTCGCGACGGGCGACTAAATAAATATTCTTAGTTTAAGTCTTTATTAATAATTATTATTCTTAAATTAGTGTATATTTGTTTATTCATAGTGTTACTAATATTTATTGTATTTATTATTCGTTTATTAAACTTAGTTATATAAATATTCGGTTTTCAATTATTTTCACACTTCACCAAAATAAATAAACGTTACAATATAATTTCCCAGTTCGTAAGCAAAAAGTTATTATATTATTATTTTGTGAATTAGCAAAAAGGGGATGGGACATAAAAAATATTGCCTAGGGGCGCATTCAAATTTAATCTGGCACTGAATATCACCTTTGTCTTTACTATTTCTTTGTTATCATTGGTTTAAATAGTAATTATTTTGCGAGAATGCAGCGAATTTATGTAGTGGAATATTAGAATGTAATTAGAAGTATAAAATATGATGGGATATGAAACAAATTGAATTTATTTATTTGTATGTAGCAGAGAACATATGCATCCGACAAGCGCTTGTAAAGCCGACGAATGTTTTTCAAGAATCCTTTATGCAAAACAATGTTTGTGTACTGAAAAATATCTGTATGTAACAGGATTATAAATATTTTAAAACAGGATTTGTTATCCTTGTCTGCTGCAACATACTCCGATATTTTATTTTTCTATTTATTAAGGTGATTCGTACACTGCGCATGGGCAGTCAAAAAACAAAATGCCACAGAGGGCGACATGGAAAAAATATTTGTTTTTTACAAAGAATACGTCATATAAATCTTTGATGTAATTTTCACGTGTTTTACCATCGAACAAAATATCAGTTAGTGAAATAAAGATTTCTTAGTGTCTTGTGACAAAATGTATTTATTTTCAATATTAGTTTATAGGTTGTAAATACGGGTCCATGCCAATGTATAATTTTATCTCATCGTATTTTATGTTTAATAAAACAGTGACATCAATTATACAAGAATCTATAAAGTTGAAATAAATTTTTGATAACTTCATCTCTGGCATTTTGTCATGCAATATGTACATACAAGTACAACAAAAGTAATTCAATAAACTTGAACATAAAATATCTGATATAAAAGGAAAATATTAGGGTAAATCCATTTTTAAATAAGCTTTTTTATTTAGCTGTAATATGCTGCAAAATTGGACCGTCCTTTTCTGTTTGTTTGTTTTACCCTTAACAGCATCATATGTGAGGTGTGTTCGTATTTAAATGCTACGTTAATACTATCAAATTACAACCAAATTAATTCGTTCCAGCTCAAATATTTAGTCGCGTGTAATATTTATATAAAATTGTCCATCTGGATGAAAATGAAAAATAACATTGCGTTATATTTATAAAACAAATTCACTTTCATTTGCGGTCAACGGCAATTTTATTTTCCAATTGCATTGGATATAATATTTAACTTGTTTGACCACATATCATATGGTCCGGTTCCAACTAAACTGTTACATTTTGAAATAATCGCGGGATGATTATTTTGCTTTTAAATATGTTCCACGAGATAAAAATTTCAAAATAAGGGAAGCATAAAAACCAGATGGAAGTAAATGCTGTGTATTTCTCATTTTTAATACTGAAATTTCAGTGATTTTTATTTTGACCTTTTGACCTATTTTGCGATGAGTACACGCATGGTTGCCCCCCCTGACAGTCGCCGGCTAATTGACACACACCGGCCCTTGTCATAACTTAGCGGCCACTATCAAACATTTCATTACACCAATTTCCGTTCCTGCTGTTCTCTTTTCCCCACTTTAAACTTTTAAAACTTGTGATTAATAAATTATTGTTTATAATTGCATGTGTTTTCCGTTTACTCCATTAATTCAATCAACAGTTTTTCAATGAAAACTTTATTAACTCTGTTATGCACTCAATTAATACACCGTCAGTTTATTTTAACGTGAAACTTGGGACTTGCCATATCCATGGTTACGGCTAGATACTTCATTGACAGCAACATGGTCGTAGATAGCTTTAATGTTAGAGAGGGGCATATAAATGATGACTAAAAAAATGGGTATAATTAAATATAGTTTCATTATTAAGAAAATATAATTTGTATAAGTTTTGATGTGAAATAACAAATGAATGCTTAAAAAGAAATTAATTCGATTGCTTAACAATGGGAAAACAATTTACTATATATACCAAAAAATTAGATTGCAAGTATAAACTGATAAAATTGTTTCTCATTTTTAAAATGGAGAAAAACATTTATCTGTCAGAAAATATTTATTTAAAACAATTAAAATATTATATATGTATAAATATATTCTAAAAACAACCAACTATTGAGGTTAAACAATAATAAAACTCATTTATAATATTTGTAATTTGAGCAACTCTGTTGTTTCTAAAGTTGTTTTGAATGTTACTTTTCAATTGTTTAATTATTATACATTTTACCATTAAATAATTTAGAATCTGGATTGTTCCAGAGATTAATTGCAGGCATGTATATAAGGGTCGCGACGGGCGCCTCAATGAAGTTAGTGTCGGTCTGAGTGTGCAGAGTCACTGAAGAAAGTCAATGTCGGTCAGTGCATGTCAGCGACATGTAAAGTTGAAATATATAAATAGTTGATGAAGAAATTCGGAATCCAAATTTAACGTCAAAAAAATAATAAAAATAGACGAATTATTTTTAATTGTTTTAACAGAGAAATTTGTAAAAAAAAGTTCACTGTTTAAGTGTCCACATTAAAGTCATTATCGAGATACATAAGTAAAGACAAAAAGAATATTTTGATGATACATTTTTATAATTTTGAGGGTGGTAATAAAATTACATTTGTGGTTGAGAATATTGTTGACCTAATGTTAGGGATACTGTGAGATCTACACAAGCAATAACTTTCACTAGTTTTTTTTGTGGTATAAAATAACTTAAAAGTTACTAGATACATAGAGACAAGAATCGAGAGCGCAGTGAATGAGAAAAATGGTGGAGGCGCTTTGAAGAATATTATGATGATACATTTTTATAATTTTTGCGGATGTTAATAAAATTACATTTCTGGTTGAGAAATTTATTGACCTAATGTTATTAACTTGCATTAGTTTATTTGCATTTCTGTAGTATAAATAACTTAAAAGTTACTAGATAAATAAAGACAAGAGTCGAGATCGGAGATGAGAAAAAGGTGGAGGTGCCTTGAAGAATATTCTGATGATATATTTGTATAATTCATACTGGAAGGCGTCGGTGATATCGAAGCGAGTGGGCGGTGATATATTTGTTTATGTAAAATTGAATTGTATGCCTAAACAATGAAATAATAAATACAGAGCAACGTGACCCCAATTATTTCCCCATCTAAATGAACAAATCGTAACAAACAAGGGCTTTTATATGGAAATATAGACGTAAGGAAAATTCGATAAGATTTTTGTCCGCGGCCCTTAACTGGATTTCGTGAATTTCGTAAGAGGACTAAAATAGACTGCTACACAATACAAATGAATACTTAACAATGCTTTATAATTAATTATAATTATAAGGTCTTAAGCTTTGTCTATTCCCCATAGCTGTACATAGCAGGTCAACAAGCTTTGCACGCATTTCATAAATTAATTTTGTTAACACGTTTGAATAAAATGAAAGCCAAGAACGTGGGATGATAACACTCCAGAATGACCAATCTGCGAAATAGCATCGCAGCGAACAAATTAATACACCATATACTCTTTTTCCTTTTGCGGAAAAAACTTCATATCAAACAAACAGCATTATAAACTTAATTGAATTAAAATTTATTATAAGCTTTTGTGGCAAACTTTACCTTCACTCCGTAATCATTTACTTGCACTTTTCCTTTTGTATAATCTACAACATGTACATTAAAATGCTAATTAAAATGTTATGTAAGTGTTGGAAATAGTTATTTGTCACACTAGGGAAGAAAGTGTATGTTTTTACCATTCGAGTTCGAGCTTTCTTCTAGTGTTAGACACATGTTTAAAAAATCTATTTATTTATATTTACGAAAAGGCCCAGCAACAAGATAACCTAGAAAATTAGGTTATATGAACTTTGACGTTTAGTATTGTAATTGTTACAGTATTGCCAATATGACAAATCTAGCTCAAGTTGACAAATTGTGAAATAATGTACATACCGAAAAATATTAAAATCAAACGCTACTAGTACCTACCATTTATAAAATAAATATTAAAATATCGGTATATTAGGAATTTATATTCTCTCAACGGCAAAAAACGTTACAGTGTATCGTTATTTGTTACGTTACGGGTTACATAAGGATATTTTGTTATTGCTACGTTATTAACAAAAAATTAGCAAATGAAACGTTATTATAACGGTATCGGGTATCGTTTCGTTACGTTTTCCACCTTTGTTTTAAATAAAAAAATTTAATATAATAATGAATTTTTCCAATATTTCATTGTATAATAATATCCATGTTCTGTTGGTAACATTGTACATTTTCCTCTTTTAAAAGCAAAAAGTAATTTTCGTCACTATTTTGCATGTCGACATCTCGTGAAACAATATATTTTTCCAGGTAATTATAATCAGCTATATAATTCGTTCAATGAAATTATATTTGATTTTATTATAAATTTTTAATAGTCAGCATAATTTTACAATTAAACACATACCTGCTAATTATTATAATTATTTATTTAAAATAGTGCGAAACAAATTAAATTTTACTTTTCACAAAACAATTTTTAGAACGTTAAATAATTAACTATTTCGTTTATTAATTGTAATGATAAACTAATTACTACACAAACAAATTTTCCGCTAGAAGAAAAATGATACAAACAAAGTGATTTTCCGATGTTATAGTTACGATAAGCAGTGTGTATGTAAATGTTACATGTAGAAAAAACAGTATGCAATATTCAATAACAGTGGAAATTCGTAAGTGATTTATGGTATCTACCCGATTATTGCAGCCGTTTGTAATTTATCAGACGTCACTATGAAATATCTTTTTATGTAATATTTAATAGGGCTTTGTAAACAACCAGTAAATAATCTTGTAAACTATTTTCCAATGCCGTTTGGTCTCGGAATATCAGAACGTTCAAATGTGTGGATTAGACTTATATGCAGTGTTGCCAGAAAATTTTCTCGGTTGATAATAGATTCTAGAAAAACGTATTTTTAAAGATAACGGAAATACTTTTCCATAAAGCAGTTACAGTCTTTGGAGGTCGAATTTATCAATAGGAATCAGAAACAAAAAAAAATTAAAGTATAGTGAGTTATAATAGATAATTTAAATAAAATATCTATAAACAATTATTATTTTTCGATTTTTAAAAATAATTTACTTGAAAAAGTAATAGATCTAGTACAATTGTATGTCAATCTTTTTTCTAATCTAAGTAATGACTAAGTGCACTGAATTTGTATGTTACAACAGTAGCCAATTGATATCGCACGGATAGCGATAAAAATAACATTTTAGTCGATTTCATAGAATAAGCAGCACCCTGTTTTAACATGCATCCGTCGGAATAAAATACAGGCTGAATTTCAGCGGAAAAAATTGTTTTGACAGGTTGTTAAACACGTAGGTATTTTGGAGAAAGCATTTCTTTAGAAAGCATTTGTGTATGTCAGCAATAGCAATTGATTTGGTGAAATATTACATATTGTATTCTTTGCAGGAAGTAGGCCTGGAGTTGTTAATCCGTGAGGTAGTAGAGCATATAGGAAATGATTTTACATAATGATATTTAGGTTATGTATTTATTCGTTTGGATGTAAAGTGAAAAGCTTTCGATAAGAATTTAGGAAAACAAAAGAAAGAGTTTTTACATTTGACGTGGTGTACGCGGAATACTTACTTCACTACGTCTAACTTTGACTGGAAATCTGTTTAAAAAACGAGCAAGTTTCAGTATTAGAACAGAGATAAATCTACATATTTTATATAAGTTGACAAACGATTCTGCTCTAGCTCTTTTATTGGTTTATATTTCACAAGTTTCTAGACTTACATAAGTCAATTAAAACTGGAATGATTTGCCTTTGCGTTTTATTTGATTATTTTAATTTCGTTAAGAATATATTACTGCGTTAAATTGGCTCGGATGTGTTTAAAGAACTACTTCGTTTGTTAACGAGTTCATTAATTTTGTTTCTGTAATACGCCTTTAAAAATATATTTGCTTTGTGTAATTCACTATAAATAGATAAATATGTTTTATTATCAGCGATGAATAAACTGCATTACTCTTCTGTTTGTACAGTAAATGAAAAATACACACTCGTACTGCATAATATTACTAATAAATTTAGATGTATTTTTTTATTCTTGGTATTAATTTGGGGAACAACGCAGAACATTTGTTATTTGTCTGTTGCAAACTACATGTAAATATGCATGTAAACAACACTAAAATTATAATTATTCGGAAACAGGAATGTGCTAAATTAACTGCATAAAATTGTTTGTAATTTTTTCTTTTATTCTTTGCAAGTCACACACATGTAATGTTCACTAGTTTTCGTTACTTTTTCATTTTAAAATATGCATATTTCTAGAATTAAATGATCATTTCATTTGTTTGGCGCCTCCACCATTTTCAACATTTAATTATCATCGGCACGCCATTTCTGCAATTTCTTTCAACTTCATTTATTTACCGTTTAAATCTTTAATATTAGGTCCATAATATCCAGTTATATAATTGTTACATGTTAAAATATATTGCAGGAACAATTATTATAGGAATGTATATATGTCTCATTTTTCACAATTTTGAGGGCTGCCACAAAAAATGCAAATGTGGTAAAGACTATTGTTGATCTAACGTGAAAGATTTCAAAGTTAACGAATATATTTTTTTATAAGAATAATCAGAATTGAGCAATCTATTTTCAAAGCATCCCTAGTTATAAAAAAACATTTTGTTTTTGATTACATGATTTCGAAAAATAATTATATAATTATTTGATTTCGAAGAATAATTATATTATTATATGATTTCGGAGAATAATTATATTATTATATATTTTTTGAAAATGAAATTTACATACAAATGTTATTGTAATTATTGTTTATTTTTGTAATACATACATAATTTTTGTACTTTTATTAATTTAAAGGTCGGTTCTTATAATAAATCTAGATTTAAAATTAGCCAAAAAAAAAAATCTTGCTATTCTAGCACATTTATTGCAAGACAATTCTTGCCTTGTCTTGTTTTGAAATTTGTAGCTCTTGTCTTGTTCTTGTCTTACTTTTGTTGCAAGACTGTACAAGACCAAGAAAAGTATAAGACTCTAGTGAAACACTAATTATTTGCATTCCTGTAGTGTAAAGTAAATTAAAAGTAGAGAGTGAAACTAGAGCGAAATAAAACATGAAAGTGTTGATGTGTTGAACGAAGAAAAGCTGCGGTGAAAACTAGAGCAGCGAATTAGAGCAAAGATGAGGCGCAGAATGAATATTATAATTTTTTCGTGCATAATTTCAGAGCTGCTGAGATAGAGGTTGTAGGAGGTAAAAAGTACTTATTTTGTTAATAAAATGTGTTGAGAAAAGTTTGAAAGTTTTAAGAAAACAAATTGCAGGAGCGGTGGAATGTGTAGGATGGAGTAAACGTAATTATGTTATTAATAAACAGGGAGAGCTAGAGCTCGAGAATGCTGGGTCTGGTCGCAGACACATTTTTCTGCATTAGTGTTTTACTCGGGAGTAAAGTTCTTTACTTTGAGCAACTATCAAACACGTAATCAGCCATGTTCGGCGAGGGCCAACTTTCTGTCTAAGCTCTTTCGCAAAGTACCGATATGTTAACGTGTTTGTTGGCTATTACAGTATAGAGTAGGTATTAGAGTAAGTACACAAAGTGATGTTCTCACAATGTCCACGCCAGGGTTTCAGCTACAGCATCCCCTTGCTTACTATTACCATAATGTACCGCATTTTTATATCGAATGGGATTAGAAACCCTACTTACATATTTTCCTACACTTCATCACTAACTCATCAAACCTACCTAAGCTACAACAGCATCTTTTTTAAAAAAAGTATCTATATCTAATATACTTGATTGAGTCCCCTTGCTTACTATTACCATAATGTACCGCATTTTTATATCGAATGGGATTAGAAACCCTGCTTACATATTTTCCTACACTTCATCACTAACTCATCAAACCTACCTAAGCTACAACAGCATCTTCTTTAAAAAAAGTATCTATATCTAATATACTTAATTGAGTCCCCTTGCTTACTATTACCATAATGTTCCGCATTTTTATATCGAATGGGATTAGAAACCCTGCTTACATATTTTCCTACACTTCATCACTAACTCATCAAACCTACCTAAGCTACAACAGCATCTTCTTTAAAAAAAGTATCTATATCTAATATACTTAATTGAGTCCCCTTGCTTACTATTACCATAATGTTCCGCATTTTTATATCGAATGGGATTAGAAACCCTACTTACATATTTTCCTACACATCACTACTAACTCATCAAACCTACCTAAGCTACAACAGCATCTTCTTTAAAAAAAGTATCTATATCTAATATACTTAATTGAGTCCCCTTGCTTACTATTACCATAATGTTCCGCATTTTTATATCGAATGGGATTAGAAACCCTACTTACATATTTTCCTACACATCACTACTAACTCATCAAACCTACCTAAGCTACAACAGCATCTTATTTAAAAAAAGTATCTATATCTAATATACTTGATTGAGTCTCCTTGCTTACTATTATCATAATGTACCGCATTTTTATTTTGAATGGGATTAGAAACCTTACTTACATATTTTCCTACACATCACGACTAACTCATCAAACCTACCTAATCTACAACTACATTTTCCTTTCTAAAAAAAGTATCTATATCTAATATACTTGATTGAGTCCGTCGTCAGCACTAGGTGAAACATTTTTAATAAGGTTAAATAATAACACTTGGCTAAATTTCTCAAGAGATCTCTTGTGAAACTTAGTCAAGTATTATTATTTATCCTTATCTATATCTATTTTAAATTGAACTTAGCTGAAGTGCAAGGGTGGTTCACTTCCTTACCGCAAAACGACTTGATTTCAGCGAAATGTGAAATCTGGAGTTCAAATCCCAACTTCACCAAATTACATCCAAATAAAAATGCTGCTAATATAAGCTGTAGGTCCTTTGTATAAGCTATAGGCTGACAGCTTAAACCACTAAAATTCAAGTTAAACTTTTCATGAAACAAGAATCTTAGATTCTTACAGTTATGTTTCATTTAGGAGGTACTGAGCTACAGCAAGTTTAACTTGTCATAAAACAAGAATCTTAGGTTCTTGTGTCTTGTCCCATTTAGGAATGTTGTGCTAGAGCTGAGGTATAGAGCTACAGTCTACAGATATTATACTCTGTACCATGAAAGTATTCATTATAGGGACAGAAAATCACGTTCTTTCGTAAATCATGATTGGTGCTTGTAATGCAAAAATAGAACCACCAACAAAGCGTAATGTAATTGGTGATAAAAAGAGCCAACGTCAAATTGCGGCACAATAAAATCTGCTTATCTAAGAAACAAATAAAAATAAAAGAAAACAAAAAGAGGGTACGAATTTGAAATGTATAAGAAGATTGAACAATACACGTTGTCTAAATTAAAATAAGATGAATTATTTATTCATTGCATGAATATGTTATATGAAATGTTATCATAACAATAAAATGAAAACAACAAAATTACTTTATATTATTTGCCGCCCGTCAAGTCTATCGTCGGTCTTCTAAGAACTTGGCTACATCTACAATTTATTTAAAGTAGTTTAGCTGCATGTACTGCTAAGCTAGAGAAATAGTTGTATATTCACCTGTTCCATTTTCCTATTAGCTCTCTTACCAACCATTTAATCGTATATTATGTTAAATGTGGGAGTAAGTGATGCCTGAGGTTGTTACGTTATCACTTGGGTAAACGTAAAATCGAAGAAGATGAAAGAGAATCGCCTTTGTGAAATCACACAACAAAAATTGTTGGCATTTGATGTTGTTTACAATGAGTAGTAAAAATGAAATTGGGATGAGAATATGTATTAAGATTTAATGGTCGAGAGCATATGTTGCAAGCAAACCGCATGAAATGCTGTTATAATGAGTAATTACCGATCGCTGTGGCACTAGCATACACAGCGCTTTTGAATTTTAATTCGACGTTCGTGGTTCGATTGTATAAATTTATTTATTCGGTATTTGTGCATTTCCATTCCTATAACGCCGGCATTAAAAATGGGTTATATTTATTCTGTTTGATTAGTATTTAACAGAAATAGGAAAACTGATTAAAATGCATTTAAATCAAACATACTTTTCAAAATTTTGTTACTAAATAGCTTAAACAATAAATATTTGCCGTGCTGAAATTTTTCACGAATTTGTTGATTTTGTAATACGCACATATTAAAACGATTAACCCAAATGATTGTGAAATGGGAAATGCTAATTTATATATTCATACATGTATTGTGAAACAATTTAGAATTTAAGCTGAATGAAATTATTCATAGAGCAGATTGAGATAACAGTGTAGTTTGGAATGGTTTGGCTTCATATGCATGTGTGTTGTTTCAGTTCCTCCCAACATCTTGGACTCAGAGAGCACGCAGTCCACCGTGGCCATTCGTGAGAATCAGAACATCTCTCTCACTTGCAAGGCCGAGGGCTTTCCCACCCCCAAAATCATGTGGCGGCGCGAAGACGGTCAGGGCATTTCCGTTGAGCGCAAGAAGAAAGGTAACGTCTTCCTTTCTTCATCTTTTATCCAATTAAATCATTTACAAATTAAGAAACTCATCTTTATTAAAAGTAATTACTGAAAAAAGTTCATAACAACACTGTAACCATGTACAGAAAGTAATACATAACATACTAGACCCTTAATAGTTTTTATAAATGATGAAAAAAAGTCCTCGGTCAAAAATTTACAACGGTGTTTTTGTATTTAAATCACTTGTACGTTATCTGTTACTTTCTATTCTTGTTATATAAACACAACATACTTATGTAACAAGAATCGAAAGTAACAGATAACGTACGGGTGATTTAATTACAACAGCACCATTGTAAAATTTTGACCGAGGACTTTTTTTCATCATTTATAAGAACTATTAACATTCTAGTATGTTATGTATTACTTTCAGTACTTGGTTATAGTGTTGTTATGAACTTTTTTCAGTAATTACTTTGACTAAAGATAAGTTTCTTAACAAGTACAATTAAATTAATTTTCTTGAATTACCAAGTATTAAATTCAATAAATATAAGTAATACATAACATACTAGAACGTTAATAGTTCTTATAAATGATGAAAAAAAGTCCTCGGTCAAAAGTTTACAACGGTGTTTTTGTAATTAAATCACTTGTACGTTATCTGTTACTTTCTATTCTTGTTACATAAACACAACATATTTATGTAACAAGAATCGAAAGTAACAGATAACATGCGGGTGATTTAATTACAACAGCACCATTGTAAAATTTTGACAGAGACATTTTTTTTATCATTTATAAGAACTATTAAAGTTCTAGTATGTTTTGTATTACTTTCTGTAGGTACTTGGTTATAGTGTTGTTATGAACTTTTTTCAGTAATTACTTTGATTAAAGATAAGTTTCTTAACAACAAGTACAAGTAAATTAATTTACTTGAATTACCAAGTAAAACTATTAAATTCAATAACTAAGTAATACATAACATACTAGAACGTTAATAGTTCTTATAAATGATGACAAAAATTTCTCGGTGGAGAGTTTACAATTGTGGTTTTGTAATTAAATTACTCGTACGTTATCTGTCACTTTCGATTCTTGTTACATAAATAGAGCACAACAAGTACAAGTAAATTAATTTACTGGAATTACCAAGTAAAACTATTAAATTAAAAAACTATTTAGGAGCACTACTAACCATTTGTATTTTGAGTTTCGATTTAATAATATTTTGTAGTTGTTTAAATACATGTAAATTCCTCGGTCAAAAGTTTACAACAGTGTTTGTGTAATTAAATCTTCCGTACGTTATCTGTCACTTTCGATTCTTGTTCTATAAATAAAGCATAACAAGATAAAGTAAATTAATTTACTTGAATTATCAAGTAAAACTATTCAATTCAAAAACTATTTAAGAACACTACAAACTATTTGTATTTCAAGTTTCGATTTTTCTTTTCCGGTAAAAAAAATAAGTTTCCATATTCGATTGGTTTCAATACAAGTTAAATACCTTGCGGTTTTGTTTTTGATTTCATTTGAGAATCACTGGTTTAATGTCCGAAACTCTTCATTAAAAGTTAATTGAATGTATTTCCGAAAACTCCTAATGATTATCCTTGGCAGGATGTTTTCGGAAATAATAAAATATTATTTTGGAGGAAATTTTCTGGTTATTTGATGTTCCTATTCGTGTTAGATTTTTTCTGTAGAGCGTGTTTTTTATTTTGAAAGACTTAGTTGAGAAGACTTGAGTGAGTTAAAACGTCGATAAGTTGTTTTAAAAATAGTTGTTGATAAGGATTAACTTAAAGCAAACCGTTAGTAGTTGTTGCTAATGGTCTTGTCATCTTTAGAACTGATACTATAATGAATTCCAGCAGAGATATGCATGGTTCTTAAAAGGAGAACAAGAGATTTAAGTTGTTCTAAAAAATATCATTGTCAAAGAAAAAAATCATTAAGATATAAACTAATATTAAGTAGTGGCTTTTATTATAATGAAAAGTATATATAATAGGTACTTTCATGCGTATAAAACAATATCAAATCTTAAAATATGTTTAGGTAGATATGAGATTCATCCGGGAAATGATGTTTGGAATACATCCTTTACGATATAAATTTAATCTTTACTACCAAAAGCTGCAATAATAATAGCAGATAGTCATAATCTAAGTTGAGTGACAATCTATAATGATATAAGTTTTTATTAAAATTTAAAATAAGTACTAAGTAACTTAATACATATATCCTGATGAACCTGCTGAAAAATATAAATAGGGGAGACTAAGAACGAACCTTTAAAAATACAATTTACAGGTTTTCAGCGTAAAATTGTGATTTTACACCTGAAATAGTCCAAAAATACCCATTTTTGGGTCCAAAATTTTGGGTTTTTAATATAGTCTATTTTGATAGTCCTCGATGTGCTGATTTCAAATTTACAAACAGAATTTAATTATCTCTTTTCATTCTTGAGATTTTTGCTCTCAAAGTTGCACCTCAAAAAAGTGTGTTTTTTGGGTATATCTTAAAAATGGTTAGAGATACAATCTCAACGATTATTCCAGTCGATTCTACGGGCAAAGTTACATAAAGAAATGTTTTCTCCGAATATACGTTCTTTGGAACGATTCGGTGAAAAATGAGAAAAACGAAAAAACAGGAATTTCAGTTTTTCAGTTGGAAACTTTTTGTTTCCAAAATTTTTTATTTTCTGAACTTAAGTAAATATCGATGTGCTGATTCCAAATTTTCAAACCGAATTCAATTATCTCTTACCGTTCTCGAGATATTTACGTTCAAAGTTAGACCTGAAAAAAGAGGTTTTTCAGGAATTGCCCTGAAATGGGTCGCGATATGACCTCGGCGACATCATCAATCGATTCTACGGGCAAAATTACATAAGTGTACCAATTTTCAGATTTTTATTCGGACAGATACAAGTTTTAGAAAGGAAAAACTGAAAATGGCCAAAATCGAAAAAAATCGCAAGGGGTTCATCAGGCGTTTTTTTCGATTTTCGCCGATTTTCATTTTTTCGCTCTAAAAATTGTATCCGTTGGAATAAAAATCTGAA
Source organism: Stenolophus ochropezus (assembly GCA_035578165.1). NCBI lineage: Eukaryota > Metazoa > Arthropoda > Insecta > Coleoptera > Carabidae > Stenolophus > Stenolophus ochropezus. Next base: position 2,913,497 of record JAQOWZ010000014.1, read on the forward strand.
AATTAGTACACTTATGTAATTTTGCCCGTAGAATCGATTGGTGAGGTCGCCGAGTTCGTATCTCGACCCATTACAGGGCTATTCCTGAAAAACCTGTTTTTTTCAGTGAATCTTTGAACGTAAATATCTCGAGAACGGTAAGAGATAATTGAATTCGGTTTGAAAATTTGGAATCAGCACATCGATATGTACTTAAGTCGAGAAAATGAAAAATTTTGGAGACAAAAAGTTTCCAAGTGAAAAACTGAAATTCCTGTTTTTTCGTTTTTCTCATTTTTCACCAAATCGTTCCAAAGGACGTATATACGGAGAAAACATTTCTTTATATAATTTTGCCCGTAGAATCGACTGGAATAATCGTTGAGATTGTATCTCTCCCCATTTTAGAGATATACCCAAAAAATACACTTTTTTGAGGTGCAACTTTGAGAGCGAAAATCTCAGGAGTGGGAAGAGATAATTAAATTCTGTTTGAAAATTTGAAAACAGCGCATCGAGGACTATCAAAATAGACTATATTAAAAAACCAAAATTTTGGACCCAAAAATGGGTATTTTTGAATTTTTTCGGGTGTGTATGAAAAATTTTGGAGTAAAAAGCCAAAAATTGTAACTTTTCATATTTAACTGTGGTTGGAAATAACTTGGAGATGTAAAAATATATTAATTTTTAACTGGAAATATGAATTTTGTAATTTCCGTAAACTTATTTTAACTAAAAAAAAAACTTAAAGTAGTAGGACAACTATATATGTTAATTTTTGGGAATCATCTGAAATGTTTAAGTGCAAAAGAGCTCGCGGTTGAAAAAGTTTGCGAAACACTGATATAGACGGTTAGTTGTTAGATGAAGAAGAAGAAAATGAAGAAAAGAGAAGGTGTTGTTGAGAAGGGCCTATTGATTAAGGAGTGAGTTAAGGTTGTCGGTGGAAGCAGAGTGGACAGCAGCCCCAGCAGCTAGGGTGGTGGTGCATAAATGATAGAGGCTGGAGTTTGGAGGAAGTGGCGCATTGCGCATGGCCGAGTCAGATTAGCCGCTGAAATATTTAACAGATTGCGCCGGCACCGGTTGCGAGCCGGGCCGGCCTGCAGGAATCAGACAAACCATTAGGTTTGACGCGCGGTGTCTGCTGTCTCCACTCTGCGTGGAGAGACTTTCCGACTTCACGCAACTGCTCACGTATTCCGGGCCACTTCGGTACGTAGGAATAATGCAGGAACGTTAAGTAGTTCGGCTAGGACTCGCCGTACGTCTCACTGACGAACGACGCTGAAAACAAAAAGCTCTCGGGAGTGTTGTACACGGCACGGCCGCAGCGACCTCTGCACGCGTCCTCCGTACCCCGCTATAAATTGCCGGATCGCGGATACTCGGATGCCAGCTACTCTCCGTCCCCCACACACAATTTAATGGAACTCTCGCCTAGGATTGCTCTGTGGTCAAGACCCTTCTATTATATATAACTCTCCCCATATTCATATCAATACGGCCTAACCCCCAACTGCCTAACGAATATCTATCGTCCTAACCCTGTCCGACGTTGCTAAACACCTCTCCTAAATAAATACATGTATCATCCTTGCTTTTTCCTCATTCCTAAATGCATAATCTTCTTCGTTAGTACGTATGAATTCATGTACTGCATTGGACTTGTAGTTCCTTTGGTAGAGTACTCTACTAGCAATATGAAATCCTTGGATTCAAATTTCAGTGAGATCCATGAATTCAAAAATTTCATCTCGCCTAGGATTGCTCTGTGGTCAAGACCCTTCTTTTATATATAACTGTCCCCATATTCATATCAATACGGCCTAACCCCCAACTGCCTAACGAATATCTATCGTTCTAACCCTGTCCGCCGTTGCTAAACACCTCTCCTAAATAAATACATGTATTATCCTTGCATTTTTCTCATTGCTAAATGCATAATCTTCTTCGTTAACAAGTATTGAATGCTCTTAGTAAAAGAGTATCCTTGTGTCTACAGCAAAAAGACTTGTGAAAGATTTGTAGCTAAATTAATAGAGCATCTCACTAGTAGTAGGAAGGCCCTGAGTTCAAATTCCAGTGAGGTCTATGAATTCATTCCGATTATCCTAGACAATGTTTATAAAACAATACTTTACCATAGACCTTTTACCGAAAAACGTATCGAAATCTCGCCAAGGATTGCTCTCTGGTTAAGATTCTACTATATATAAAACTGCCCCATATTCATAGCAATATGGCCTAACCCCCAACTGTCTAACGAATATCTATCGTCCTAACCCAGTCCAACATTACTAAACACCTTCTCCTAAATAAATAAATGCACCATTCTGGCTTTTTCCTAATTGTTAAGTACGATTACCTTCTTCGTTAGCAAGTATTGAATGCTCTTAGCAAAAGGGTATACTTACGTCTTCCGCAAAAAGACTTGTGAAAGATTCATATACTGCATTGAACTTTGTAGTTCATTTGATAGAGTATACTACTAGCAATATGAAATTCCTGCGTTCGAATTCCATGAATTTTTCAAAAATTTCATCGTTCATTAATTGCGATTATCCTAGACAACGTTTATCAAACAACACTTTACCAAAGACAATTTACAGAAAAAAAGTATCGAATTCTCGCATAAGATTGCTCAACTGCCTAATTAATATCCATCATCCTAAACCTGTCACCTGTCTAAGATTGCTATACACCTTCTCCTAAATAAATAAATGTATCATCTTTTCTTTTTGCTCATTGGTAAATGCGATAATCTTCTTCGCTAGCGACAATGGCTTAATTACAGGTATTCCGCATGTTCCGTGGAACACGGACTCGGTAATTTAAAAGACTCGACTGGCTTAGACACACATCAAAAAAATATTTTAATTTTAATCCAACCACATGCAATTTCATTATAAACCAATTTCAAACGGCGACCGACTTGACGCGTTGTCTTTTGAATGATGTGTGTGGTCCTGTGGTCCAATTATGAAGTATGTGACGATAGGAAAAGTCAGTATCATGTTTTAATGAAACTTATCATTTTAAAATAGAGTCGAACGAAGTCTATAGACCAAAACCATAAATGTTTGATTAAATGAAGTTTATACAACTTTCACGTTTATTCTCCAAAAAATAATGCTTTAATTTCTAACGATGAATTGTACTAAATGAGTCAGAAGATACATACAAAATATTCGGTAGATATTTCAGATTCGATTTCGTCCCAGTTCCTCTCATTTTCATTTAAAAATTGTTTTCAAAAAGATATCTATATCTATCGTCTTTTTCCTGTTCAACATTGCTAAACACCTTTCTCCTAAATAAATAAATATATCATCCTGGCTTTTTACTCATAGCTAAATGCGATAATCTTCTTTGCGCAGATTTCACTAATCGCGATTATCCTAGACAACGTTTATCACACAACACTTTACCATAGACCTTTTACAGAAAAAATACTGGCCTCGGTAGCTTTCTGATGAAAGCAACGGTTATTGCTGGAGTCGTTGGTTCGAATCCCGCTAGGGATTCATTCCGTTTGAAGTGTTATTACGAAAAAAATCCAATATCGTTAATAAATAAATAATTATAACATTCTTGCAGAACTACTACCTTTTCGAATAGTTTATCCACACAACATCTAGAAATTTATATACCCATATAGTATAGAAATTTATATACCCATATAGTATATAGAGCATTAATATTATAGAGCTACGTTTTGTTTTAAATGAATTTATTATTCCATATTCATTATGTTACAATGTAATTGTTTATATGGAACACCCACATTCAAATATATCATGAACAAAATATTTTTTCTCTTCGTAATTCCTCATTACTTCGCGTCGTTTCTTTTAGTACATAATTACAATATTATTAATGTCACCATATTAAAATTTTAATTATTTCATAATGTTATAAAAAATATATTTCGTTACTATAACGCTAAAATAACTTAACTCAATAAAAATTCATAAAGAAAATTTAAACTAAAAAAATATACTTAAAATTTAAATACCTTTGTAAGAGATCACGTCAATATCGGCAATGAGGTACACTCACACGCACAAATAATATACCACAATTATATACACAATCCCTGTTTTACTGACACTTTAACAGCAACACTACACTATAATAACTGCCCAGTGTAAGATACATGTCTCATATTAATAATATGCCTTACATAATCTCTAAACATTGATTAGTTAAATAAAATTATTTTGCATTATACATTAATTAATTAATTACATAAATCTAACACCTTATTCTGTAATTGGTAGTTATCTGTTATAAGACATTTATATATACATAATATATAGCGAAAAATATTAAAATATCGGTATATTTCGAATATATATTATTTCTCCCAAAGGCAAATAACGTTATAATGTAACGTTATTTGTTACGTTACGGGTACATAACGTTATTTTGTTATTGTTACGTTATTAACAAAAAATTAGCAAATTAAACGTTATTATAACGTTATTGGGTATCGTTACGTTGCGTTTTCCATCCTTGCATAAAATCTTTTTTAAATAGTATGATTTAGGATTTTTGTTTTTGTGAAAATAACTACTCGGGATTTGATTTGGGATTGAAAATGACAGAGAGTCAATTTATCCCCTAAATCATTAAAGTAACTCCTAAATATTTTCGCGAGGATTTTGATGTTTTTATGAAAATGAATTTTCCGGTTCTTGAGAGAACGTTTTCTGTGAATATGAGGGGCAGTAATTTCACCAGAGAAAAAGTAATTTGGTATTCAAGTATGCGTAATTTCTTCACAAATAAATGTTTGTTTAAATATTGTAATTACACGCAACATGGACATAAAGTATGGAAAGAGAAAATGAGTAAGAGCGATAAACGTGAACGTGCTAACATGCTAATTAATATTGTTATGTTTTCCTTCTCGTTAAAAATCTGCATCAGCTGCCATGACATGCTTAATGAGATATCTATTTATCACATTCTAAATAATTAATTAATTAGTTTCATATTTTTACTCGTCCATCAACGTATGGATGTGACAATAATAGCGTAATAATAACATTATCGTATTATGCGGTCTTCCATTGTATAACCTAGTTTCTGTCATGACAAGAAACAGGATTAAAATTAACCGATTAACCAAATTCAATTTTAACTATTATTTTATATTCCGATTTGAGATGGAAATTTGACAAATACAAGCGAATCATCCTTGTATATTCTGTCTAGAGATGAGTAAAAGGCGGTGATGATATTAAACATGAAGTACCCTTGTGCGAAAAAGGTCTGGGTCTATTATGAACGAAGAGATTTTGAAGTAATTTTAATTACACATTTTGTTCTTATGAATGGAAGAAATCAGGTCTGTTCATTAAGGCTTAATGGTTTGAATATCTGATCAAATTTAAGGTGCACAATTTTAACAATTAATGTAAATAAGACGATGTATATTAATGAATATCGTTATGTAATGTTATTATGTAAGCTGCAAAATTTAATGCCATATTGTTTGGCGGTAATGAATGTTAAATGGACTGTTAAATCTAACGAATTGCTATGAATACGAGCATAATTCACACAATTCCAGTGTCGTGACGATTTGCCTTCATGTAGCTAGCTATTGAGTCTCTGAAAGCTCAAAAGCTCTTGTTTAGCAGCGGATTATATCAGCTCACAATCACTTTGTTTATATACAAAAATAAATATGAAATACACTACAAAAAGCACAATACTCAGATTGTAACAGCTTTTATTGATGTTGACAACTTACTTCTACATTAGAATATACACTTTCACTAAATCTTTACTTAAAATTGATAATATCTGAATATCCGAAGTTTATTGTCACAATTAAATTAAAAAATGTAATTATAATAATGTAATATAATATTGCACGGAATACAAAACTCGGTAAAAGTTGAGGTACGACGCGTTTCGATCTTTCGATTATCATCAGGTAACCGTTACCTGATGATGATCGAAAGTTTATTGTATTGAATCTTTTTTTACAACGACCTTTGCTCTAAAACTTATATTATATATCGTATCGGATACAATACTTACTGCCAAGTTCTTTAAAGGAACAATTACATTTTTAATTTAAATCTTAACTGAACTAAATCTTGAAATAATACCTCTAATATGACTATACTTAATGTGTAACAGCTTTTATATTGATGATAAGCATTTTATATATCATTTGTAAATTGCAATATAACCTTATGTTTGTTTATAACAAAATCCTGGAAGTCTGGAAGAAAAGAAAAGTGATGTTTCCATAAAAGTTGTAAGTGGATTTTGAGAAGAAGTATAATTTGGAAACAGCAATAGCGATAGTTAGGATATATGGGCGGCAACGTAGTTAGAGCGTAAACTTGAACCATAAAAATGGTTTTTAGTTGTGGAGCACCCCATAATTTATAGACGTCTTGCATAGGTAATCCAGGAAAAAGCATAATAAATACCAGCCAGTTACGGAACATGACACTTTATGTCACGCGTAAATAAAATCAAGTAATTGACATCGTCATTTCCCAGTCGTGGATATATCTTCGCCGGCAAATGTTTTTTCTACCCTTCGCCAAAACAAACACGTAAAGAGGAATTAAGGTTTATTGTTTTTGTACTACTATAAACTATAGGATTGTTACAGACCTTTAGTTACACGACCTACAATTCTTTGCATTTATTGTTGAATATGAAATAATAATAATATAATTTCTTTAGGGTACATAGAGCGATGAAATCGATATGAGAATTCCATCTATTTTACTTGCATTTAGAGTTAATCCAAAAGATCAACAACAACAAACAGTGGGGTCCGAACCAATTGGACATTTAGGTATTTTTATTTGGTCAAAAATTTTATAAAATATAAATCCAATAATTTGCCGATCGCGTTAACCAAGTGAGCCACTACTTGTAATATGAATTTGGACTAACCTCGAATAGTGTTTCACGAGAGTCTTGTATTTTTCTTGGTCTTGCATCAGTCTTGCAAAAAACAAACAAGAACAAGACAAGAGCTACAAACTTCAAAGCAAGACAAGGCAAGAAATTGTCTTGCAAGAAATGTTAAAGAATAGCAATTGCATTATTTGGCTAATTTTAAATCTAGATTTATTATAAGAACTTACTTATAAATTAATAAAAGTACAAAAATATGTAAGTATTAAACACAATTAATACAATTTTTGCTTTTCGAGACAAGATAAGAAATTACTAAACAATTCGAGAGTGGGAAAATGGTGGTGTGGTTCAAATTTCAGATTCACCAATCTTTAACTAAATAAAAATATTGCTTTATCCGTTTGTTTCAGAAACCTCTATAAGCTGTAAAAATGTTTTACACTAAAATATAAGTAAAATTTTTGAGAAGACATTAGATTCTTGATGTAACATACTTCGGATTAATGGAAAAAATGCCGATCAAATGTGAAAAGATTTAGAAACATCCCGTTATACATGTTTCTCAATCAATTGTTTTATTTACACATGTGCATTGCATTTGCAAAACGGAGTTTCGGCTTTAACAGACACCCGAATTAGATTCTACTATTATGATATTTATAATATTAGAAAATATTTGTAGAAATCTAGAAATAAGATAATTGGCATGATCATTTAGAAGTAGGAGATATATCGTGAGCCAACAAGGTTTTTTCTGAACATGGCCAAAACAAAGGCATAAAGACGTAAAAAGGAATTAAGTTTTATCGTTATGTGAAGAAAAAGTGTTAGGAACTAAATTGCTGATAAAAGTAAACTAGCAAAACATTTTAAAAGCAGACATGGAGCATAGAATCTTTGCTGCACTGGAACAAAGTTGGGAGTAATGTCATTGTTGGTTGTTTATTCGCAATTATGAATAAACATGATTCACACAGCTCAGACGAAATGAGGCGAAAGAGAGGGATATTTTTCATGTTTACCCGTTGGTAATTATCTGGTGAATGGCAGATATTTCCCAATATTTTTTGCGTATAGTTGGACAAAGGCAAACGTTTGCCCCACATTTATAACTCCGGAACCTTTTGTTAAAAGTAATAAATACGATTCAATGAGATCGTAAAAAGTTATTGAACAAACTCAAGATTTATGAATTCATCGAAAAAATAACACAACTGCAACGATTAAAAAAACACATTTAACCGGATGGGGGGAGAAGGGGTTTATGAAACATGAAACGGTTATGCTATTTTGCTCTGTATAGAAAGATGTACGCGAAAAATGAAATGAAATGAGATAAAATTACAGCGAGTATACAGTAATTTCTCGCTACGGTACAAGTGGTTCTTCAAGTGTTCAGCCCTTTCTTTGAGTTGTGCTGCCTCTTTAAGTCGCCGCACGAGTCGTTCTAGCCGCTGCATAAAAGGTGAAAGTATAGTGCGAGTATATCCCGATAAATTATTCACCTCCTCTTCTCTTCAAGCGGCCATACCTTTAATTACACCTCCACTACATCCATTTATCTCAATCATCCCTATTTACATTCCGACTTAATTATTACATTTACTTTTGCAAAAAACCTTTATTTAAATATATCCGTCTGTACGCAGTATGCTGCTACCACGCATTTTTTAATTATAAAAATTTTAAACTATTTTCTGCTAATTTTATATGAAGAGAAATATTCGAAAAATATAAAAGCAAGGCAGAATATCCCTGTTAGTCCTGCAATGCTTCAAATTCCTAGGTTTTAATCTATACGCATTTTTGATATAATTAATTTTCAGAACCTTTATTATCTGCATTTTTCTTTAGTAAAAAAAATAGAATTTTGCATTTTGTCTACCATGTTGCGAAATTATTATCAAAATCATTTCTGCGAATTCTATTCAATTGTGCAAATACGTTAACAAATAAAACTTTATGTAATTGTTCGAAATTACAACAAAATATACCAACACCGGCAAAATCCACACGTAACAAATACAGTTTGGGTCGCAAATAATATGAGGAGTACAATACACGAAATACTCTATATCATTTATGTTTCTGAGCTGTTTTTATTATTTTCTGAAATCAAAGAAGATTATTACAGTGCAACTGAACTGGAATATTTTAAATTGTATGCAATTTCTTTATTTCTAAATGCATTATTGTTCATAAAGTGTATAAAATCAGACAACAAAAATTACAGATATATGTTTTTATAATTATGAATTTATAAACCACTTTATAAAACATATATCACATGTACATATATTATATTGCGGAAATGCATTGTTATTTGAATTTACATAATTATGTAATTTACAAGTTTCAAATAAAGTATTTTTACATATGCTCAAATAAATTTTAAGATATGATAGATACATTGTTGTATAGTATTTGAAATATACTATCTGTTTTTATAAATTATTTGAAATACTTTTTTTTTAAATACTCTAAAGTATTTGAAATTTGTAATAATATTTGAAATAGTTAAAAGTATTTGAACTACTTATAAGTATTTGAAATACTTAAAAGTATTTGCATTACAATATTAAATATTTCAGTATTTGAAATACCGACTATTTAAACAAAGCAAAAAATATAATGAATTTTGCCAAAGATTTGTAGTATTTTTGCTTGGTATTTTAAATTTTATATCTGAAATACTTTTTATTTTAAGTATTTTATACAACACTGAGTAGATACTACCTATGACTTTTTAATAAATATAAAATGATATTGTAAATTATATATTTTATACACGCAATAAAAAAAAATTGAGAATTCAACAGAAATATGTATAAGCTTTTTTGATGTGATTTATGTTAACCATTTTAGAAAACTAATGTATCTTTGTAAAACAGATGTAAAGTTAACAAGGGAATCTACATATGCAAAAGAAAAATACTGAATAAAACGTGACAACCTACTTAACCTAAGCTAACTTATATTTAAAAGCTAGTCACACTTGCAAAAGTTCTGCGGCAGTTTTACAAGAGAGATTTCGCGAATCCATTCGCTCTCCACACCTTATATCTAGTTTGTCACGTCATATTCTGTAGGTGGATAAAGTTATACTTAATGTAAAATATTTTCAAAGCAAGAGATAAGTTCAACAAATGTCAACAATTCATGAATTACAAAAATAGTACAAATGAAACATGCTATAGTGTACTACGTAAAATAAAAGTTGAGCTGTATGTTGAATTAGTAATTAAAGTTATCCAATTAAAATTACATTATTTTGGTAGTTCATCTATGATTTCATATACTGTAATTTGAAAATAATATTTTTCAAAAACGTGACTCAATCTTTTATCTGAAAAATAAATAATCCAAATTTGAAAGATTTGTTAGAAGATGATGAATTTGTAATGTCATGTTTTCATTTATGAAATTTGTTTTCATGCACAGATATATGTGCTTTAATAATTGTTTAACGAGCAGGATTCGAATTTGGTAGAGAAAGAAAATAAAAGACAAAAATGAAATGAAAGTTTTAAAATGGTGAGCACAGCAATTCCTTTGATTGTTTAATGTCAGATCTACGATGAAAATTAATACGTAACGTGAATTTTTAAAAACTCTTTCTGAAAAAACATTTGTCAGAATGTAAAACAAATATGAAACTAGCGCACGTAAGTTGTTTTGTTTGTTTATAGGTTGTTCTGCAACATTTTCCGATAAAACATAATTACTTTTTGTGAGAGCATCTGCAGGACATAGAATAATTATTGAAAATGAAAAATTCCGTTTCTTACCGTGGGCCTATATATCTTTCAAGTAGCATTTCCACGAGTATAAATTACTAATAACTGCTACTGTTATATGGAATTATTTAAAGAAATCGATAAAGACAAAATACGGTTGAAAAATGATCTTCCTAGCGTATGTTCCCGAACGATTTTGTATAATTTTTTGCGAGTATTCTCTTGGCAAATGAAATATATAATTCACCTGAAAATAATAGCATTGATCCGTTGAGGTTTGGTTATGATTAACTATCAATGTTTTCAGATTAAAATTGAAAACCTGAAATGTGCAAAAATGAGTTTTTCTGTGACTGAAACAAAAATATATTAATTTCGAAGTGAAAATTAAAATTACTACGCATTTTAATTTACGTTTGCAGAATTTTGTTGAAAAATGTAAATAATTGAAATTTATTTTTAACATAACAGTTTACTGACAGTTTTTCCAAAGGCGGTGCATTTAATAAACGCAACAGACTTTGCAGAAATAATTAAATTTTAGTGGAAAATCCAACCCGGTTGTGTGGATATTTGTGTAAGAATATTCGGTTCATTGATATTAGCTTAGTCGGAAATAATATAATCTTTGCAAATAATTTGAAAATGTCAGATATAGTGCGATTGACATGCGAAAATTGAGCGAGATATTAAAATTCTGTTTGATCTTGAACATACGGAGTTTTTTATTTCAAAACTGCAGTAAATTGCAAACTATTAATGAATATTTTTTACCGGAATGTCAGAAGTACGTCAAATACATCCTTAATAACTTACATCCGTTTTATGAAAGCACGACTTTACTTTCAAATGATTAATAATTAATTTTCAGATTATAAAGCGAATAAATTAAAATTATCTATCATTTTTTGTTTACAAGAAAATTTTTAAAAATCTGCATATTGGAGATAAATGCTTCCTCTCTGCATATATCTGCTTATTAAGTGTCAATCGTCAAAGTTGACAAATTTTTATAAAAATGTATTGATCGCGACTGTCTTTCCCGGACCGCCAAACGCGTAAAGAAAATTTATATTGAAATATGTAAATTAGAAATTTAACTGTAATCCCATTTAATCTACAATATTTCTTTAATTTGTATGAGAAAGTTGAAGGAACCCTCAAGAGGTGCCCGATTACGCATGTCTACAGGGTATTGGAAGCAGCACTCTAGACACTATCCAAATTAAAAAACTTTACAATGCTCCTTTCAACCGACCTCTGACCTATTCTTCTATCTGTTGTTTTATTACCTCCATGTCTTCTCGATTTTTAATTAACCCTGAATAATTACACCTTTATGAATCATGTACGATATATTTAATCCATTAACTAATTATAACCACCCTATGACTACATCTACATAAATACTTTTCAACTTACATGAAACGTATATCCATTTTAATTCCAAATTATGTAGAATTTATGTTAAAGTAAATATAAAAATAGAAACATAAAATTAATTCTACTAGTTTAGTGAAAAATGGCGGAGCCTCCAAAAAACGTTAACGCGAATGTCTCGCCAACTTTTTTGCCATTTAATTTTTTTCTGATTAAAATTTTACTTTTTGATTCTACTTATAAAATATGTATAGTTATCTATGTCTGTCTTTTTAATTTAATCTTCTGTCAAAAGTGTATTCGTTATATCAGTTTTATAAAAATATGGGTATTAGTTAACTAAAGCATGCTCATTTAAAATTTTCAAACAGAATTTAAACATGTAATCTAGTTTTTGATTTACAGGCGTGTTAATAATTGAAAAACTTTCATTAGTAATATTTCAAACGTCAATATCAAAATCAATCTAATGTTTTTTTGCAATTAGTCATTCGAAATTGAGGTATTAACAGAGATTTCCTTAATTTCGTAATATGAAATTATCGTTCTTTGGTTTTTATGGAAAAAAATGTATATATATATATATAAACTTCTCAATTATGCATTCATTTACTACTATTGAAGAAATAATTATAGTTAGTCGGAAATAAACATTAATAACTTTTACAGTAGGCGTTTGATTTTTAAAATTCATACAACTCATTAAATGCTGAACAATCATCTTTAACATATGTTAAAACAAATGTTTTCCCTTACATGTTTATTAAACTTAATGTTGCTCTTAAACTATATGGCCATAAAAAATTACATGTTTTATTCTTTGTATAGTATACTTTTAGACAGTACATTTATAATTGTATATTTTATTATAATAGTTTTTATTTGACATAATTATAAATTATGTCTATTCGGGAAACTATTCACCAGTTTTACTTGAAATTAAAATATGTTATTAAAACATCAAATTTTATTAATTTCACAAAAAAAATAAACTGTTTTAAATGGTTGTACTTAAAAAATCCTTATCTTCATATATATCAAGAAATGAATAATGATCATTTTATAGTTTACCGATTTTTTTTATATGGATTATTATAGAACATATTCATGTTCAAAGTAAATATAAGTAATTATTTTTATTTGGATATAAATTGGCGAATATGTGACTTGAACCCGAGACCTTAAACTCCATTCGTTCGAGTCTGCGAGCATTATTCAGTTAGTGGATGTGCTAGCTGAATTATTACTTTAACCGTAATAAGTATAAAAATAAATAAATGTTAGCGCGGTATACCTACTTTAGGGTAGAAAAGAGAGAAAGTTAAGAAGGGAAATGTATGTTAGGTATAACAAGAAATGAATAATGATCATCAAGTTTACCGATTTTTTTATATGGATTATTATAGAACATATTCATGTTTAAAGTAAACTGAGTATAATATAAGTACTTATTTCATAACAAGTTTTTCTTGCATACAGTGGGTTTCGAACCACTCGGACACAGCGGTATTTTAGTTTGTATATAAATTGGTGAATATGTGACTTGAACCCGAGATCTTAAACTCCATTCAGTTAGTGGATGTGCTAACTGAATTATTACTTTAACCGTAATAAGTATAAAAATAAATAAATGTTAGCGCGGTATACCTACTTTAGGGTAGAAAAGAGAGAAAGTTAAGAAGGGAAATGTTTGTTAGGTGAAATGTGTGATATGAGTTTTTTGAGGAAACGGGCCGAAATAAAGGGAGTAATGTTGAAAGTAGAGCATCCATTCCAAGTGGGAAATATAAAAGGGCAATAAGGAATAAAGTGGAGGAGAAAATTTAAAAAGTCTTAAAAGTATAATAGATTGAAACATTGTATTGTGAGTGTGAGTAGATGGCAGTACAGGTGGAGATTGTAGATAGTGTTGTGCCGGCCATTTCTACACGGATTAGTAGCACGTAACTGCTGTCGCTAATCTGGATTTGTTTCTGTGCACGTTTCAGACTCTTCCAGCCGATACGGAATCGATTCTTGTTTTGATTACGCCACCGCGACACAGGGTTATGAACGCGTACGGATAACTACGTACGAATATGTGCGAGCAAAACGACACACACGCTTCTCCTGTTTATATTGCACAGATACACTACCAGAATACAACAAACTTTTTTCCACCTCCATACCGCATGCATGATAATGTTCAACCAACCATATCACGTAAATAAATACATTACACACCTGCCACGATATCTCAGGATATTTATTTACCTTAGGGTGCGCGGCTTTATATAAATACGTCTGCTTTGACCCGCACAGAAATGCCTTTTCTATTTCATCTTTAAGTGCCTGTCGGTTACACGCACCATCATCATCATCACGCGTTCAATCACTTTCACACCCAATTACTTCCAACATGTTATTCTTCTCATTAAACCCTACATCTTCATATAAAATTCACCTTAATCCATGAAATAGTTTTATCTGTGAAAAATACCAAACCAATTCCAAAATGCAATTCTTCATATAAAACTCTACAAATTGATGTAAAATTTACATCAATTCGTAGGCTAGTTTAGGCGATAGCCTTAAACAAAAAATAATTTATAGGATTGTAGACTAAATCTCTTCAAGGGATTTAAGCTTCAACCTTCAAAATGCAATTTGCCACATAAAACTCTACAACTTGATATAAAATTTACATCAATTCATAGGCTAGTTTAGGCAATAGCCTTTAACAAAAATATACGATACTTCTGACGAAAATAGTTTATAGGATTGCAGTTAAATTTCTTCAAGGAATTTAAGCTTCAACCTTCCAAATGCAATTCTTCATATAAAACTCTACTACTTAATATAAAATTTACATCAATTCATAGGCTAGTTCAGGCAATAACCAAAAACACACGATGGTCATGACGAAAATAGTTTATAGGATTGTATCTAAATTTAAGCTTCAAACGTCAAAATGCAATTATCCACATAAAACTCTACAACTTGATGTAAAATTTACATCAATTCGTACGCTAGTTTAGGCAATAGCCTTAAACAAAAAATGAAGTTTATAGGATTGTAGCCTAAATCTCTTAAAGGGATTTAAGTTTCAACCTTCCAAATGCAATTTTCCACATAAAACTCTACAACTTGATGTAAAATTTACCTCAATTCGTAGGCTAGTTTAGGCAGTAGCCTAAACAAAAAAATATACGATGCTCAAGATAAAAATAGTTTATAGGATTGTAACCCAAATCTCGTGAAGGGATTTAAGCTTCAACCTTCCAAATGCAATTTTTCATATAAAACTCTACAACTTGATGTAAAATTTACCTCAATTGGTTGACCAGTTTAGGCAATAGCCCTAAACAAAAAATATACGATGCTCAGGAAGAAAATAGTTTATAGGATTGTAACCTAAATCTCGTGAAGGGATTTAAGCTTCAACCTTCCAAATGCAATTCTGTAGACAAACCTCTACAACTTGATGTCAAATTTACCTCAATCCGTGGAACAATTTAGGCTACAGCTTTAAAAAACTACAGCTTATAATGCTTTCTAAATCCCTCCAGAGTTGTTGATTCAAGATGATATATTTATTTTGCAGTTATAAACAACTTATTTATACTGTTTGTATTCTTTGTGTACATTATTGAAGATTAATGAAAAGGAGCAATTAATGGTGTGTCGTTTACGACAGCAACAAAGTAAGGTGAAGCACGCCTATTGGAGAATGTGGAAATAGCAATACTGCTGATCTAAAAGTCTGTAAAATATATGACGTATAAAATGGGACGCATAGCATCGGATAATGGAATGCAATTTTTGGCGGAGGAGCGGTTCTTTGTATACAACATATTTGAGTTATTCCATAAAAATTTTATAACTTATAACATTTATTTGAAAACGCTGTACATGGAACTAAACAGCTAAGCTTACCAATCACTTGTTAACCGAACGAGTAGTAGTTAATTAATTACTGTCGCGGTTAGTTAAAACATATATGTAGAGGTTATGTTACAAGTTACAAATAACCCTCAACCGCAAAGTTGCAGTGAAAAAGTAAGCTAAATAATGACTTGGGCAAACGGGGATAAAAATAAACAGTTTGAAAACCCCTGGCTTAGCGAACAGTAAACGTGAGCGCCCGCACTGTGTTCATTTTTATTATTGAGCATATTGGATGTTTTAATTGTTTCACGCAAAATATGACAGTGATTCAATGTTTCTCTATCTACGTATTATTTGGATTCTCTGATTAAAATTACTTGCTGTTGAGCTTCTCTTGTTTTGTTTTCTCTTTTGTTAGCTTGAATAGTCAAGAAAATTACGATTAAATTCTAAAAATGTATCATGTAATGTATCCCAGCGGTTTTACAATTATTCTACCTACAATGACCGAAACATTTCTCTTTGAATTTTAAAATGTGAGAAGAAATTGTATTCATGGCACATGGAGAATCTACTCATTCCTCATTCAGCCGCAGATTGTTATGAATATTTTTGCACACTGATCTTTAATCACACGGACAGTGTGGTTGGATTGTTTGTGCGTTTGCACATCTAAACTCAAACGGATACGCTAAGAATTTCATTTGGGAATAATGCACATATTGTATTCAAGTTTTTATGTTAGGGAAATAATAACGTTGTTTAATCATTTTTCAATTGGGTTTATTGCATTTTGAAATAATGAATAAATAAATGATATTTTTGTTGATTGAAATTAGCTATAACAATGTATTTAATATAATTTTATATGAATAATAAATTGATTGGCAATCAGGCAAAAGCAAAACCCTTTGGAGTGTTTGTGTAATTTTTCACATCAACAATTACGCTATGAAATATGCATAAACAATGCGAGGCATGAAATACGTTTTTAGGAGAAGAAACGCAGAGTTGATTTTGTTTTGTATTTATTCATACAGCTGAATGCGTTAAATCGTAGTTTCGCTGTGGTTTGAACGCGTGTAAATGCTCTCAGGATCCGCGGCAGTGCCGTTTGTGTCAGAACAAACGTAAAATAAATTTCCGACTAAGTTGCTGTAGGCTTGCCACTCGCACAACTTAAAAATAATCGCCAATGAAACAAGTAGAATTCGTTTCACTTGTTCCCAGCAGCCCAAGCCCTTAGTTATGGCGCCGTCTGATCATATTTTTCATGTGTGCTCTTTTTCAGACTTTCTCACTGGAATCTTTTCAAAACACTTGTTTTCATCATATTTATTACGTTTTAAGCTGTGCGCCAGACGTAAAACTCCTTAAAATACGCGGCCATTTCTTTCTCTTTGTGCCTCTAAATTATTTGGTAAATATAAATGCCGTTGCATGTTCGGATTAACACGATGCTGATTGTTGGTACAGGATGGTGCGTAAGAAGAGAAAACATGCAACGCATTTAGAAGGTGATCCCATTAAGCATTAGCATTAGAGGAGTTAACTCATCGCCGTGTCCACGTACTGTAGCTGCGAATTGAATTAAAACTATCCAGGCAAAGTGATTTAACGAACAGGTCCAGAGGGTAATTTTTAACAAAGGGAATATCTGCTTTGTAAATCTGCGTTTGGCCGAGCGGTGTGAAACATTTATCGTTGAGCCGAAGAAATGTGATCTAAGGAAAGAAAGTTAACAAATCCTATTCTTATAAAAACTGAACTGAATTGTAAATCTAACAAAATATGTTGAAGGGAAAGTTAAGAAAGTTGGACGAACGCATAGATAAAAATATTACCATTTTGAAATCAGTTGTAGGCAAAGTTTAATGGAAAATATAAATCGCACCGCACTGCACTTTTTAAAGCAGATGAACGAAAATTAATTAACAAAGCCGTCCTTTCGCTTTGTTCTTCCGTTCGCCTTTCCTTTGGAGGCCGGTCATTGATTCGGGGAAAATTGGAAATTTTTAAAATGTAACATTAGGTTCATTAAAACTGCGCCCAAATTTACGGACTGCAGAAATTGATCCGATGAAATCCGACAGTTTTCCAAATAACTGAAACAGAACACATATCGCCTATTAATAGATAAAACAAAAATCACCATTTTCCCAGCTTTACTATACAGATTATTTTTCCTATTTTTTATCTTTCGATTTAGATAACCCTTTTTACATTACGTGTAAATAAAAAACGAATGGATTTTGCACTGCAGGGTTTTATGAATATAACAAAGAATTTTCATGCTCTGTATTTAAAATATTTTCTCTAGCGTCAATAGGAAACATTTATTTATTCCCATTGCAACAATTTCATTTATACATGAATATTTATTCAAGCGAAATTAAACTACCCTTACTGCACCTCATACGAACACGTATGAGTTTGAGAAAATTATGTTTGTGCTATGACATTGCACTTAAATATTTATTGCTCGTTTAAATTTTCTATCAATTTGCGGGGAATTATATCAAATGGAAAAATGATTAGATATTTATTTAATTGCATGCTTTCCACAAGATATAAATCAAAGAAATTCTGTCGTGAAAGCCGCATAAAATTGCTTATTACGTCTTCTTTGTGCTTTTCAAAAATATTGTATTAAAGTTAAAACGAAATCTTCCCTTCGTTTTGATTATTTCATATTACTTTGTTCTTTTATTTTTATTGGGTTATGTATCCCTAACGGTTCGTAGTTGTTGCGAATGCGCCACCGTTGGGGTAATTCATCATTAGGCGACAATTACATCCCATCTTTGCAACGAACGGGGAGAGGAAGAAAGCGTAGGTGGCAGAGAGTGTGTGTGTAAAGCATTCAATTAGCGAGCAAATGAAGTTGGGCGCTTGTTCGCATTAGCACGATTTGTATTTGTATCGAATAGAGGTGAGGAATGCGGATGATAATGGTGTGAGGTTGAGCGTCAGGCACGTCCGACTGATTGTGTGTGTGTTTCTGATTGCAGTGAACGTGTACGACGGCGAGCAGCTGAACCTGACTCGGATCTCGCGCACGGAGATGGGCGCGTATCTGTGCATCGCCACCAACGGCATCCCGCCCAGCGTCAGCAAGCGCATCATCGTGGACGTGGAGTGTAAGTAGCACAAGTGTGACACACATCGCCTGCGGTAGCGGAGCAGCGCGCGTGAAATAATGAGTAGAGCGGGCTGTAGAGGCTCGTGTTGTATGAATATTCATTCGGCCGGGCGGAGGGGCGGAGGGGCGGGGTGGAGCGCACTCCCCGCGGATACATCACGCCGATTTGTTGATGAAGTTTGTCCCGTAAGTGTGCCAGACGGGACCCCGGGCCCTCGTTACGACGGTTCCGCGGGCTGCGATTGCTGCACACCTACCGACGCCGATGCCGACGCCTGCCCAGCACCCGACGCTCGGTTTAACTACCGCCACTTGTAACTACGCGAAACGTGATTATTTTCAAATGTTCACTGCCAACTTTCTCGTAAAAAATTGCAAACCTTAATTTTATTTGTGTTTCGAGAGTTTAATTTGTCAGGTTGAAAGAGTTTCCCGTGAGAAAAAACAAACAAAAAAGTTTGAAATCTTTTAATAGCGGTGTTTTAGGGGTCCTTGGCTTTATTAGAGTTAGGCAGGTCATTAGCAATGGCAAGCAGTGGCAGTGGCAGGGACACGGGATGAGGATGCGGAATGCGAGGGAGTGTAGGTTATGTATGTATAATATAATGTGATGTGATGTTTCGCGACGCGTCGCTGCATCCATCCACTCTTTATTATGTATTAGGTTGTTGTCTCAATTCAAAGTTTGCGTGGCGTTTATCCGGAGCCGGAGGCGTCGGACCCGAGTGTTTGCAGAGGACGCGGATTGTGGGGGTGCGGGTGGGGGCAACAGCACCGAGACGCGGGACGCCGCCGGTGCCTGCGCAGCTGTGCGTCTGCCGTCGCGCCCCCTTCCCCCCAGTCTATTTCCCCCGGGTTCCGACCCGGCTCCGGCTCCGCTCCGGCTTGCTACCAGGCCAACAGTTCTCCATGGGCGTTTGGGGTTACGGCAAACATGAAGCAATTTGCATTGAAATTTATGTTATTGTTGACTGGAAATGTATTAAACTTCGTACTTGTGTGGGATTATGACGGCAGACCGCTCATATTTGTATATTAATAAATAGCTTTTTCCCTGTACATCTCACACGTGTGTAACCACGTGTGTTGTCGGTTGTCGTTGTCATTACGACACCCGCGCATTAACTCGCTGCATTCATATGACCTAGTAACGAGAAGCGTCAGCTCCAACGACGTCTACTTCTACTTCACCTGCCTCGCACGCTGCACTTTGTACGAGGTGCATATCAGCATCTACACGACTTAATCAAAAAGTTTATAAACATTACCGTTGCATTTGAGATAAGTACGTGTGTATAAAGTTTGCGACTAAGTTTAGTGTGTCTCGCTCGGAGCTGCGAGCTTGGGCCGGGAGCTGGCGCCGGCAGCCGGGATAATGATGTTGCGGCTTGTTGCAGTCTCCCCCATGATCTGGGTGCCCAACCAGCTGGTGGGCGCGCCCGCCGGCACCGACGTCACCATCGACTGCCACACCGAGGCCTACCCGCGCGCCATCAGCTACTGGGTGTACGACAACGTCATGCTGCTGCCCACCAAGAAGTACGGCACGGAGAACCAGGAGAACAGCTACCGTGCGCACATGAAGCTCACTGTGCGCAACCTGCAGGCTGCCGACTTCGGCAACTACCGCTGCATCTCCAAGAACTCCCTCGGGGAGACCGAGGGCTCCATCCGGCTCTACGGTAAATATACATTTCCCTAATCGCTTCTCCACAACCTCCGCGCGGATTGTTTCCTTCGCGTATTGAAATTTCACAAGCTGTAGCTGTAGGTACGAAAGCCATTGGGAGATGTGCGATCCGACGGCAGATGGCGCTAAGTCTATTTCGCGACATCAATAATCGCTTCTGTTTGGATGCGATTTCATCAAACCAGAACTGCTTCCAATCCTCTCAATTTTTCTAAATCGCTCCCAGAATACGTAGGTTCGGTTATAATGTAATGAATTACACGTATGAATATGCGAGTAGGAAGAATGGATCGGATTTTTATTGAGTGTGTGACAGGAGAAGGAAATATAATTAGAAAAACAAAGAGCGTGTTGGTGGCGGCGGACATTCACGCACTGGGGTGTTTGTTATTCACGTGGTGCATTCATTTGGAGCGTGAATAAATGAAAGGTAACTGATAAGAGAGGCACACGTGCCTCACAAACATATCGACAAAAGCGATTCTTCTTTCCACGGCGGTTGTGTACGTGGTCAGCTCTCGGTCCGTGTTGATTGTCCACAGGACCGCAGCGCATTTTTATACACGGACACACGACGCAGATGAAAGCCGTCGCGTCGCGTTCATTCATTAGGCTAACTAACGCCAGGCGCCCGGCCGACCGACCCTTTCGCAATTACACTTGCGAATCAGCGGCGAGGCCGGCCCGATGAATTTCAATAGCGCGACCAACGTCGATTTTCACGCCCCCGGCCCACATGTCGACTTCATTTATTTATAAGCCTAAAATCAAATCATAACAATTATCATTAGCCCATTACAATGTTCACTCCCTTCCGTTTCCGCCGGACGCAGCCTTTTCACTTACTTCCCCTACGTTCCGGAAACGAGCCAATGTTTGGTTGCTGAAAACTAACCAATATAATTAGCACTCGTGGTGAGATGCAGATGTAACGATGGGATGTTTTGTTGCAGAAATACCAATGCCGTCGACACCGCCGCGAGCAACAGAGATGAAGAGCAGCTCGAATAAAGAAAGTAAGTGTCGCTCGCTTTGTAGTAGCTGTGTGTGTGTATGTGTTGATATCGTCGCGACGCGTGCGATGTAATTAGCCGGCGTCGATAGTCCGGGTTCCGCGGTCGCGTACCTGTTAGAGTGGCGCTAGAGGCTGGCAGAGGTGTTAGTGTTGGTGTGTGTGTGTTTGCAGGCGCGCTCGCGACTGGCACAGGCTCGTCGCCCATTCGCAACACATCTAGGGTAATTGTCCTGGACGAGAACTCGAAACTGTCGATGGCGCCGGCCCATCCGGCAGACTCGCGTGGGTTCGCGGAGCCGCCCGCTGGTGCCGACTCCATCTCGGACTTGTTCCCGCCGTCGCCATCGGACCCGCTCGGCTCCGGATCAGGTACCGCATCAGTCGCATCTCGCACAAGCACGCACGCACGCACGCACGCACTCGCACTGTACCTCATGTTGCACTAACTGTTGCTACTTATAGCTAGGTTCCCGCAGCTGTGCATAGTCTCCGGCTCCGCTTGCCTCTGCCATCGATCTCGTATCTCGTATCTCGTCCACATCTCCGTGCCGTGTGCCCTGTGCCGTGTGTTCTGCAAACCGCTGCAATTCCAACCACCTGTTACACACTGACGTGCACCTGAAATTCAATTTGGATTTTTAAGTTGGCGTGTGGCGTAGGGCGCAATTATCGGGTGTAGGTCGTGGGAGTATGCACGCGCCTCACGTCCGGGCGGGGACGGGAACGGCTGAGAACGCAGTAAGAACGGAGCGACCGAATAAACCGGGCAATACTCGATGCCGGTTGCCATCTGCGCCCTAGCACACTGTGCACATAGCGGCTCGAGCAATAACCGCGGCTTTATGGCAAATCGTAGTCTGCGCGCCACGCAAACAGCGCTACGTTATGTTCGAGAACGAACGTATGGTCGGTGTTGGGACGTGCATACTGAATATGTCCCTCTCGGTCCGTTCGCCACATAGTGCCGCCTCGATCCTGGATCAGACTCCTACTTCTCCTTGTTCGATATGACTTATATTTAAATGATTCCGTTTTGCATTTAAATGCGGCAGCTTCCGGTGCGCGGGGATTCCCCTGAAATCGATCCCGTCTGTTGCAGCGCACAGCACATCGCACGTCGCCCATTACACCTCCCACTTCCCTAAGCCAAACCTCGCGCTAACGTTATGTTTGTGCATTGTGCATGAGCTCCATGTTGTAGCTACCGCAGCCGCCACCTGCTTCTTATATACACCTCCTCCTACATGTGTAATGCGTTCATTCCGGCGCATTTTTCTTTTCGTTTCATTTTACTTATGGATCGTCAACACAAGTGATGTAACACGTAACAGGAAGGAAGAATGTATCGCTACCGCATACCGCATCACATCACCCGAGAATACGAGTATTCGTATTCGCCCCATTCCAGAATCCAATAACTTTGTAAACTTTCTCTTCTTTTTACTATTTAATGTTGGGTTAAGTCCGTTAAGAATTTACAACCTCTTTCTCAAAACAAAGTCGGATCGGGAGAAGGTATTGTATCGGAAGAATTGATGCCAATTCCTGGTGCAGATGGTTGGCTTGCTCTTTTTTCCAACCGTCGGCTCCAACTTGAAACTGCTCTAGTTACGTCACTTTGTGTGTAAATGAATTCGCAACGAGTTGCAAAATGCATGGAGCTTTGGCGTTTGCTTGCATTGGAGTTGAAGCATGCTCTGTAGGCTGTAAGTATAAAGCGGTGTCGCAATGACTCTGTGTGTTGCAGGGTGTGTGAGCGCCCAGCGGTGGGCGGCGCCGCAGCTGCTGGCCATGGCGGTGCACGTCGCGTTCGCCGCCGGCCCCTACGTCCACAAATGAAGAGCCCCCACACCAACACAACACTGTACACTGTACACTGATCACAAGGCGGCCCGCTGCCTAGCTTCGTTCCGTCATTGCGTGAGTGGAGAGTGAGTGCAGGGTGAATGCCGCGCAAGTGTCAGGTCCGCTGTTGCCCCCACAACGCTTGCAACTCTTAGGCACGTACACGTACCACGTAGCTGTTCCTGGTCCCGTCCTCCACAACCTCAGCAGCAGCAGCCACAGAACAACACACGCCGTACGCACCCGTCAGACCTCCAGTACGAGTAGATAAGCGTCTTCTGTATTCTAGCACGATGCACAAATCCTGCAGCTTGCGGCCTGCGGCGGTTGTGATAGCACACAGTAAGCAACAACAGACATATCCCTACACATCATATCCTAATCTAAATCTCACTCACAATCCGCCATCAACTCTATCGTTGTGTTGTTCATTTTAATACAAGTGCCAAATGTTTAGGTGGCGAGCACTGGACACAAACCAGTGCCATCGTACACGTTAAATATACATAATATTAAATATAACAATATACATATATAAATATAAGATAATATATACATACATCGTAAGTAAAAACGATATATCTATAATATAAATATATACATATACATGATAACATATTGTACGTTATGAAAACATATCTACATACATATTATAATACCTACACATGGAACAAAACATACAACACTGAGTACCGTTACCGTTACCGACACTGACACCGACAATGAAAACGAGACAAACCAAACATACGATGTAGTTAATGCATATAGAGTAGAGGATGGTCGTAAGAGTTTCCTGTGTTACTTGTAATCGAATCGGAGCGGCGTGCGGCACGCAGCTCAAGTGCGCACGCCCCCAGTTTGTTGTAAATATTTCCATGTATGAATAAAATGTCAAAAGAGTTTCGCTCATGTGTAAACGAATTAATGATTTCATCTGTAACATATAGGTCAATTAAACGATGTTACAAAGCACTAGTCTCGTTTCATTCTGCCTTCAGTGGTACCCCAGTGTTGTGTTAGTGTGGTTACAGCGCCGAGTTCAAGGTATGTATGCTAACCTCTACCTCTAGCTCTCCGACTTGCTGCCATTAAACACGATTATAATTTCAAATGGTATGCGCCAAGCTCCGCACGGGAACTCAAGATTCGAGCACAAAATAAAGTCGTGCAGTGGAAATATCGCGGGGTTCGACAATGACCTGACCATATCCACGATGGGCCAGAGAAACATCAGCCGCCTCTGCTACTGACACGTGATTCTTTACTCTAAACGGCACCGTTACATCTAAAATATTTATGCCATAAATTATGCATAGTTTCTGCGGGAAGATTTCTGCGGATACCTCTGGTCGTATCCGAGCCAGAGCCATTCCACGCGCTCGTTCCCGTCGCCCGCCGCCGCGCCGCGGTGTAACGTGACGTTATGTGCTAACATCTAACGCGAACAGTGTCTGCGACGCCAATATTCTGACGAAGACGCGCGATACAAAAAGCGTTTGTGTTCGAGTCGCGAATAATCTAATACTTACAAATGAAGTTATATCACATTTCCATAATTCACATCCCGCGCTCTGTCACAAATAATTAAATTACACAAACTTTTCTCATTACACGATGGCTCAAACGGTGTCTCTCGCAAATGAAAAGGCATCGCTCGCGATCAGGCCGTGATTTTTGACGTGCGGGTCGTGCGGCGTCGGCCGGTGGTTGCGAGTGGGGGGCAGGTGAACGGCGCCGCGGACGCGGGACGCCGGCTCACACCGCCGGGGGCAAGGGCGAGCGAGGCGAGGGTGAGTACGTACGCCATTCGGAGCCGCGATAAGTTTATTTAATTACCGAGATGCTCGCTCGTTAATAATCTCCGTGTTGGGCGCGCGTCCCGCGGAGATTGTTATTTTCTGGAGTGCGCCTTCTCACTCTGTCTCCCTCTCGCTCTTCGCACTTCACACCGTCTCCACCTACACCCAGACCGGCTGGGGCACGCCGGACGTGTAGCCGATACTTTGGAACTTTTAATTTAGTTGTTGTGGGTCACGGGCCACGGGCCGATTGTGCGGATTGTGGCGCAAGGCACATCATGCATACGCATGGAGTTGGCAGAGGTGTAGTTGTTCCGGAGCCCCTAGCCTAGACTGCCCCGCGTTGAATATTCAACGTGTTCGACAGAGTGAGGGCGGGTTGGTGTACGGTGTTACGGTGTTACGCTGTACGGCGCTGCTCGGTGCGTCACCGTCAGCGCCAGCGTCTGTGTAATAAGGTGCCCGATGGGCGGTCGTGCGGCTGCTTTCGGACTCGCGAGCTCCAGACTCCGGCCTTTGATGTCGGCCGGCAGAGATGAGCCGCTTTGTTACTGCGTCCCTGCGCCGTCCCTGCGCCGTCCCTGCGACGTCCCGGCGACGGCCCTACGACGTCTGATACCGCCACCCTTGCAGCCCTTTAAATATTCAAGAGCTGCATTTGCTCCGACGCAAGTACACAATCACAACGGTAATTAAAACTGCCAACGTTGCCGCAAATATTTGCAATGTTTTATTGCATGCGTAAGCACGAACCGATCGTGTGAAAACACACATTAGCCAAGCCAAGCTCGCCGCAGGATTCCGGCTTCGTCCGGCACCATGACACAGCCTCAGCGTCCTATAAATTCATTGGTAAGACCGGGCGACGCCAGTGAATTTATTCCAGTTATTCATCAGGATTCGTGGCGCAATATCAGCGGCCACGTTGTTGTTGGCGCCAATGCCCGTTTGACATGTAAATCGCCCGGCCAGCATCGTCGCACGGGCCACGGGCCGCTTCGACTCCTTCATGCTCACTGTTCGCCATTCGCGTCGAATCATCGTCTGAATTTTTCAGCGCTTCTAAATTGCATATCAAGTATTGATATGATTTCCAGTGTGTGGATGAGCAGCAATATACTGCTAGTGGCGCAACAAGGGTGCTACGCGAACGCGCACGGAAACGGGCCACGGGTCACGAGGTGGGCGTTCAGGCCAGGGGACCTATAACCTTCCTCCTCCTGTGTCGCTCTTCGTTTCTTCCTTCGCGTGATTTTAACATTCCGAGCAGATCGGCCGTCTATTATTCATGATACCGCCGTGGGTTTTGTGCGAGTGTGTGTGTTTACGAGTTTCGTCGGCGAGTATACGACCGGCCAGGGTTCTGCCCACCTCCCCCAGATTCAGCGGGCCTGCACTCTGCTGCCGTTAAAGAGGCCGATGCATATGGGTCCGAGGAAAGCCGAACGTAATTATCCACACGGCCATGTGTCCTGTGTCCGGTTTACGGAATACGGGACAGGCCACAGGGTATACGAGTGATCGATCGGTGTGCCGTTGCCGTTCCGTTGCCGTATCGTCCGCGTGTCGTTCCATTCGTCGCTTGCCGCTTGTTGCAGCGAGGGTTGCTCTTCCTCAGTTGCCGGATTCACACCACGCACAGCTTTTCCACTTCCCAATCAGGCCCGGACAAATCTATTTCCCAACTTTCCCAAGTATCCTTAAACAAAACTCTAAGTGGGTATTTATAAGCAAAATATGTTACTGGAGTGAAAGTGGAGGAGTGGAGAAAATGATAGTCTTAACTTTGAAACTCCATCGCTTCGGAATCCGAATGGGAATGTTTCTTTTTGTCATTTATAATAGGGAAGTGGGGCTGGTGTCCGTGTGGCCATGTGTTTAGAGTTGATTTAATCTGGGCTGGATAGAGGGACAGGGTGGCGGAGTCCCGCGGGTGCACTGCCTGCTGATGAGTGGGTCCCGCGTGAGGGGCGCGCATGTCGTGTGTGTATCTGTACGCTGTCCGCTGTACACCTCCCGCCGCCTGTGTTCGAACCGGTATTTTTGTGGGGGTAGCTGCGCGCGGCATCACAAAGTATTTATCCACAGCCGCAGAGTTAATTAGGTGTCCGCGGACGCAAAACAAATTACCTTTTATTAATTAATACGTGTTGTTCGGCACGGCCGGCGTTATTTATACGTGTTCCGTTGCGTCGGGTGTCGCAGAGGACACTAGGTCGCCGTTGCCGAGCATGACGACCAAGACGGCGACGGCGTCATGAATATTCAGAGAGACGAGACTTGCGCCGCTTCCCGTGGGTCCGATTCCGACGCTCGCTGAATTCCTCCGCAGCTTATTCTGCCCGCCATCATTCCAGCCCTGTGTATAACAGAACTTGCTAATTTTTTATGACGATCGATTAAAATTCGATAAGAGTTTTATGTGCACTTGAAACGGACGGTTTAGTGTTTGAATTAGTTTTGTTAGATTTTCATTAAAATTTAATCCTTTTTATATTGCAGTCGTCTACCGAATGCTTGGTTCGGCTCGGGGCAGATCTACCACAGTCAATATTTAGATTTATCGAACGGCAGATAGCAAATCATGGCGTTAATTCTGCAATCTCTTAGACAAATACGTGGAAGGGGAAGTAGCGTGAACTGCGGACGCGGACGCACAGCGCGGAAAGGCGAAAGGGTCCGGATCGGGATCGGGATTGCGAGCGGGCTGTGGCCGAGCCGCACATTGCTGCCACCAAAGTGTAAGCACTTTCGCACACACGTGCTGCTTGGCCTCATTAATTCGGTGCGTGGCGTTTACCCGCCGCCCTAACACTTCATACGCCATATGTCCGCCAAGACTCCGCAACACTACTTTCCCATTTAGGCCGACAACAAACACAAATACCAATACTCTTTCCTCTCCGCTTACATTCCAGATTACCCAGTCTCTCGGACAATGTATAATCACCTGTCGTTTGCGAACTTGTGTTGGTATAACGATGTTGAGGTGTAGCCAGATGGCGCGGCGGCTGGCGTCGACTGGCCGACGAGCGAGGAGCCGACGGCCGCGCAGATTACGTTGCCGCAAGAAATACATGATTAATGAAAGCGCGCGGGCCTGTATTAGTGGCCGGCTGGGTGTTTATCTCGCGTTTCCGACACGTTGGCTCCTCATTCATTCGCGACGCGTGATCGGCTGACGCTGACGCTGACGCTGACGGACAACAACTTCACCGTGTGTCGACCGACACCTAACGCCGATTACTTCACGGCCACATGATCGATGGGAGAACGAGAACACTATATCTGTATGTGTAAGGATATGGAGAGAAAAAGAACAAGTGGAAGAGAGAGACATGTATCTGGCAGCCGGTGCGGGGCGCTGGGGTGGGTGGTTCACGTCCGCTGCTGCTGCTTCCACTGGCGCCTCCGTCGTTCACCGCTGGTGTGCTTGCGTCGGCCAATTTCCTTGAAAGCTTCCCGGGACGCGGCGCGCTCAGATATTTACACCAGACCATCCAGCGCACGGCCCTTTAAAAATGCACGGGCACCCGCCTCACCCGCTCCACCCGGCCGATCAAACAACACTCTATGACAGGATATGGTCACATCCAACCCATTGCTCAATCCCTTTTTCATAAGCCACCATCACATCTTTCAAACTAAATGGAGAATAAGTGAATTTTTATGCCCGATCCTTTTACGAAGTTACGCTAACTATTTATGCTGTCACCACGGCGGGCAACGGGCAACCGGGCAGTTTTATGGAACATATCGTTGTCAGACGCGAAGGGAAAAACAGAGTGGATGTCCGATATTCATTAGTCAGCCGATGCTGTGGACGGATTTTGCTTAGTGCAGTTGCTTCTCAGCAAATTGCCGCTCCACGCTGACACATCGTCGATGTGGGTTGCGGGCCGGACTATCGGATGTTGTTTGCATCCTCGGCGTCCGTTTCACGTTGTTAAGCGACGCGCGATGAGCGCCGTGGATGACTGTCAACCGTCTTCCCGTGAAATTGCAGGATCTTGCGAATGATTTTCCTGCGAAACACAAAAGGGAGCCGGCGAAACGACGCTGTTCGGGCGCAATTAGAACATGTGACCCGTATTCTGCTGCGTAACGTCTTGCGCTCCGGACTCCGGACTCCGACTCCGGATCCGGAGCAGGAACTATGAACGATGAGCCGCGCTGAACTCTGACACGGACCGTGTGTTGCGGTTTATCTCCTACTTAAAGTTTACAATAAAGTTGAGTGAAGATGAGAAATGAGTAGATTTTTCGCGGTTGTCAGGAGTCGGTGGTAAGTAGAGGACGAGCGGAAGCCGCAGCCACCGGGGATGTATGATGTCGCGATGTATTTCCAAGATGTTCTCTCGTGTCCTTCACGAATTCGCCGGCATATCATAAATCAGGATTAACCTTGTATCCAAGACGGGATCCATATGTCTTTCGTTTTGCGATGCGCTGTGTAGCATTCACGAGGCGTCCGCTGGTCCTGGGCGGATGACCGACGTGTATGCTACCGTCTACCGTCTTCTTCCGTCGCATATCACCCGTCGGCCCGCTAACGCTTTCCAACTGATGGTCGTGCAGGTTGCATCTGTCACTGTCAGGTCCCGCGTACGTGCTTAACTGCCTCTTTCCTTTCTCTTTCTTGTGTCCCTTTATACTCCACCCACACCTCTACTTGTCCCTGTACAGTAAACACTGCCGCTGACCGGGAGATATGTTAACGCATCAGGCTTCATCTCACTTCCCGTGAGTCGTGAATCGTGAATCGATGTGCTGCTGTGAGGGGACTGTACCGTGACGCCTTCTTCTCCGCCAGTTTCCGAACCAGGACGTAAATTACCTCCTGCGTTCCCTGCCCGCCTTCCCGTTCCCGATCGCTCCCGCAGACCGCGGGGGAATGATTCGTTTCAGTTGGATACAGTGCCCTCGACTCCCGACCTCTCTTCCTTCTGATAATCGCTCTTGTATTGGCAACAGATCACCCCGTACTCACCTCATACCCTTTCACTTTCTCAACCTCCACTTCTCTCTCTGATATGTTTACTTAAACGTTGAATGATCACATCCGCGACGTTACTTAATTTCCATTAAAATTTTGTTTGTCTTTTTTATTGATCAATCTTATATTTTTGTTTTTATTTTAGTAATATCCTCGTACCTTGTAGTAACATTCCTTTTATCGACCTACCTAAATTAATTTGTATATTTTAAAACTTATAACTAAAAATATATATTTTCTATACAATTCTATTTTTGACAATTTAAAAATAAATAAAATAATTCCAAAAATTAAAACTTTGCTTTACTTGCATAAATATTTCGTTCTCCATTAATTTATAAAATAAATAAATAAATATTTTATAATTAAATTTATTATTGCCTTAGTTAACAAATAAAAATAAAACAACAATTTTTCATCAATGATAATTTATTGAAATTCAGTGAAAATAATATAAATGTACAAAGATATTCTTTATTATGTCAAAAAAATTTAAAATTCAAATATTTATAAATTAAAGATAAGAGAAAATGATGTTGAAATTTAGTTTCAAATAAAAATAACAAATATAGTGATCGTTGCAGCATCTATCGACCAGTAGCACACAAAATTCTAGTGATCTACATTACCTACATGGTTGAACGGCAATGTCAGATGGCAGCACGTCCTTAAAACAATTCAAATAAAAGTAAATTTTGACAGGTAGTATTGTAACATGTTTATAACGTTAATAGGTGATGTATGTGCGGTTGGTTTTTCTGGATGTAAACGAATAAATGTCAACACGAGTACGTATTGTTTAAGTTACTAACATAGGTGTTCATTATTAGAAATGAAACCTATGTAGTCTTTGTGTTATTAACCTTTATATTATCTTTGCAGTTAATATTAAATGGTAGATATAACCAATGGCATGTCATTATGCTGAAAATGTGTACACCGCTGTATTTACTCCTCGAGAGTATCAAGTGGAACTTCTGGACACTTCTCAAGAAGACAACACAATTGTGTGTTTGGGAAATAACAATGCGAAAGTGTTTGTATCCATCAAACTCTTACAAGAGTTGGGTGCGGAAGTTAGAAGGTATGTTAATATATACAACGTCTACAATTTCTATTAATTATTTGTTTACAGATCAAATGACAGACGTTCAGTTTTCCTATTGGATCCCCAAAATGTTAACCTAATGTCTTCACATATCAGAAATTTAACAGATTTAACCGTAGGCCAATACAGTATTGACGATGTAAAAACTTTCTCAGACGAGGATTGGAAGCAAGAGATCTCTTCTCACCAAGTCCTTGTCATGACCAGTGATATATTTCTTATTTTCATTAAACGTTCATTTATGAGTTTACAACAAATTAATTTATTAGTTATAGATGATTGTCGATTGACTTTAAAACGCAATTCTTTGAGACAAGTAAGTATTTATGAATCATCAAATATTTGTTGTTTACATAACTTTGTTACAGATTCTGAATAATTATATGTTATTAGCTGTAAATAAACGACCTAGGATTCTAGGCCTTACAACAACCGTACTATGCAGAAATTTCGACCCAGCACGATTGGAGGCCGAATTCGAATATATGGAAAAATTATTACATTGTACAGTAGATACTTCTAGCGATATTGTAACTGTTTTAAGGTAACAACAATCTTACATATAACATTACATTAATTTGTTTAGTCTTCAATACCAATTATAAAATTCTTTAAAGCAATTATAAGATCATATTACTTTTAAGAATCAATACACAACAAATAAATTGATATTATGTTTACAATAAGTAAAAGCCGAAATGTATATTGAAATTTATTAAATTATTTAAAACTTACCGAGCAGTGGCGTAACCAGAGTTTTACGAAGGACGGGACCCAAATAAAGTTTGTCAAAATTCAAAATACCTACAAACGAATATATATAACACAAATTTGTAAAAAAAATATTTCCAATAAAAAAAGTGATTAGACATGGAAATGAGTGAACACAAGTGTAGCTAACTTCTGTAACAGAGATTGTGACGTCATAAGGTTGCGCTTATTTAAATGTAATAAATGTTTTTTTAAATATTTAACATTTTATAATGATCAAATTTATTCTTATTGGAATTTTTTTAAATATTTCTTTCATAATATAATTTTGGCTGATTTTCAAATTAAAATATATATTATTATTTTACATATAATTTTATTTGATAGGTATTGTAGTAAGCCAAGTGAGAAGGTAGTTTTATGTGCCAATGCAAATCCATGTTCACTGACTGAGAAACTGGAATTGTGTGTTGCAAACGCAACAGAATTCCTGAAGGATCATAGGTACGACCCTTTTGAAATATACGAGGAAGAGTTCCACGAAGAATTACAAGATGTGCCTGACCCAAAATTAGAACCGATGTCTATTTTCCAAGAGTTCCTCCATATATTACGCACAATGGGTAAGTCTTGTTCTACGACCGATCTTCAGAGTTATATAAACGTTATTATTAGGTCCGTGGTGTGCAGATAGAGCAGCATTTGCATTACTTATAAAAATAGAAAATTTAAAAGTGAAAACACCCTACGAGAGACATTACTTGCTCTTGTGTATGGTGTCGTCAGTATTGGTGAACATTCGAGCAATTTGTGATTGGGAATTCAGTCAGTTTAGTAATGATAGTGAATGTATATACGCTTACGCTACTCCTAGAGTGCTTAGGTTACTACAAGTACTGCGTACTTTTAAACCAGACACACCAAAGAAAATCGAATTAAACGGTTTAGCAAAGCCGGAATCAACCGTGACATCAGACAAACCTGAAGCTGCTCCATCTGAAGAAGATTCTAAACAGTCAGTTACAGACAATGTGATAAACCAAATCTGTGATAGTAGTGAAATTTCAGTGAACTCTACAGCGAACAGCTCTCAAGAATTAGTTCAGAATGTCCCCGCAATATCAAATCTCCGACCGTGGAAAAGTCGAGTGGTTCGTGGACGGAAAGGCGGACCTAACACTCGAACAAGACCCATTCCCGATCCTGATTCCCTCTGTGCCATAGTCTTCGTGGAAAATCGCTTCACCGCCAAGATTCTCTACCACCTGGTGAACGGGATGTGCCACTCTCATGACGACTTTTCCTTCTTGTCCGTGCAGTACACTGTGGAGAAGATCGCCGATCCAGTCGCAGACAGCCGAGAAGCCGAAAGCGAACACAGAAAACAAGAAGAAGTTTTAAAGAAATTTCGGATGCACGAGTGTAATTTATTAATAGCCACATCTGTTCTAGAAGAGGGAATAGATATTCCTAAATGCAATTTAGTCATTCGGTTTGACCAGCCGCTGACTTACAACAGCTATGTGCAATGTAAAGGCCGGGCCAAGATGCCAGAAGCTCACTATGTCTTACTCGCTGAAGAAGATAAACTTTCTAGTTTAATTAGACAACTTTCTGAGTATTCGCAAATAGAGAAAATGTTATTAAAGAAGTGCAAAAATCGAGAACCGACGGAATTGGAAGAACGAGAAGCTGATTTATATACGAGTTATATTCAACCGTACTGTCCCGAAAATAGTTCAACTAGTGCTTCAGTTAGTGTGGCAACGTCTGTTGCTCTGGTCAATAAATATTGTGCCAAATTGCCAAGCGACACATTTACCAGACTGACGCCTTTATGGTGGATGGAGGAAACTGAAATAAATGGAACAAGAATGTTCAGTTGTTCCATTCGTCTACCTATCAACTCACCTCTTAAACAAACAATAACTGTAAGTTTATAAATTACGTAAAACGTCTTAAATTTACTTGGATATTTCTGTAGGGCTTACCTATGCCAAACAGAGTATTAGCTAGACGAGTAGCAGCTTTGGAAGCTTGTCGCTTTCTTCATCAAATGGGCGAACTTGACGACAATTTACTTCCAGTTGGAAAGGAAAGCTTTAAAGCTCTGGAGGACGATTGGAACAACTTTCCACTGGAAGAATCTGATGAGTTATTAACTCGGAATAATTTAGAACCTCGTCCTGGTACAACCAAACGTCGACAGTATTATTATAAACGGGTATTTTATGAAATATTTAAAGCTATAAAATATTTGAGTGCTTGATTTTAGGTCGCTGATGCTTTAACAGATTGCAGACCGTTGGCTTCACAGCCAGCTTTCTTATATCTTATTACTATGAATCTTACATGTCCACTTCCAGAAGAACAAAATACTAGAGGCAGGAAGATTTATCCACCAGAAGATTCTGCTCAAGGATTCGGCATTTTAACTTTGAAACAAATTCCTAAGGTAATTCAAATTCATATTTATTATTAAAAAATATAATTATGTTTTATAGATTTGTCCTTTTCCAATATTTACACGATCTGGAGAAGTTAGAGTAGGATTGGAATTAGCTTCTTCTGATGTTATCATGTCTCAAGAACAATTGGATAAAATAATGGAGTTCTTAAACTATATTTTTACTAATGTCCTTCGTCTACAAAAATATTTAATGTTATTTGATCCTAATGCTTCAGAAAATTCTTATTTTATAGTTCCAACTATTACCAGTGAGTTTAATTATTTAAATAGTTAACATACAACTAAAACTATAAATATTTTAGCTGATTCTGGAGTGACAGACGTAGATTGGAATTTCTTAAATGAAATATATGAAAACAGAAATCTTATACCACGAATTATTCCAGAGGAAGACAGAAAGAACTTCAGTTTTAATCCCGAAATATATCAAGATGCTGTGGTTATGCCTTGGTACAGAAACCAAGATCAACCGCAATATTTCTACGTAGCAGAAATCTGCAATCATTTAAATCCCAAATCTTCATTCCCTGGTACAGATTACAAGACTTTTGAAGAGTACTACTTTAAAAAGTACGACATACAAATTCAAAACCTAGAACAACCTCTTCTCGACGTAGATCACACTTCAGCTAGACTAAATTTCTTAACACCCAGATATGTAAATCGAAAAGGAGTTGCTCTACCGACAAGCAGTGAAGAGACAAAAAGAGCAAAACGGGAAAATTTGGAGCAGAAACAAATCCTAGTACCTGAATTGTGCACGGTTCATCCTTTTCCTGCTTCTTTATGGAGAAAAGCAGTTTGTTTACCCTGCATATTATATCGCGTAAACGCTTTGCTCCTCGCAGATCAAATTCGGAAACAGGTTGCCGAAGAACTTGCTCTGGGACAGATTTCTCTCTCAGAAAACTTCGAGTGGCCGCCTTTGAATTTCGGCTGGAGTTTATCCGACGTTCTCAAAAAATCTAAAGAAAGCAGACAAGAAAAAGAAAAACCTCCCGAATCACCAAAAGAAGAACCAAGTCCAGTTGAAATCAAAGAAGAAAAACCTGATAAGAAAGAGGAAAAAGATGAAGAAACTGCAGAGTCGGATGAAGTCAAATCAGAAAGTGAGGAAAAGAATGAAGATCGTGATAAAGACTGGATGGAAATCGGTACCTGGTCAAACGAAATGGCAAAATCTTCTGTAGATGTCGACGGTTTAAACGAAGATCTTCCATACAACGTCTCTCTTTGTTATAACGGAAATAACTCTTGGAAAAATGACAGAATGGGATCGGTTCGCTATCGCTATGGATCACCAACTAGTTGGATGCAAACCGCTTGCTTCGACGACTACGATTCAGACGATTCGTCTGATTCGTACACTTCCATTCCAGAAAGTTCGGAAAATAGCAATAAAAGTGGTGGCCTTAGAATAGAATTCAAAGGAGATAACTGTGCCGAGGCAATTGACAACGAATCAAACTGTTCCAATCGCGCGCTGATGTACTTGGACTGCGATGAAACAGAATCGGAATGCGTAGACGAAGAATTCGAAGAAGCTGTGAAGGAACACACTGTTAGTTTTCTTGCTGCTGTGGAAGACAACGAAAAGAATATCTTGGAAAGTGGAATGATTATTCCAATTGAACAAGACTTTAAAATAGAAAAGAAAACAGAAGAATCTAAATCCACAGACAAACAATACGAGAATTTAATTCAATCATCTTTAAAACTTCCAGTAGTTGATTTAAATACAACCCAAATTAAACCAGTTACGAATAACTGTGACGTAGAAACTACTCAAATCGATTTGAACATAGATAATCCTGATTACGAAAAGATTGACTTTAAATTTAGTTTTGATTTTCAGCCTGATTTGAATAACCACCCAGGTCCGAGTCCCAGTGTGATTCTGCAAGCTTTAACAATGTCTAATGCCAACGACGGCATTAACTTAGAACGTTTAGAGACAATAGGTGATTCGTTTTTAAAATATGCAATAACAAATTATTTATATTCGACATACGAAAATATCCACGAAGGAAAATTAAGTCACTTGCGATCAAAACAAGTTAGCAATTTAAATTTGTATCGCTTAGGTCGCTTAAAAGTGTTGGGTGAAAGTATGATAGCTACGAAATTCGATCCACATGATAACTGGCTCCCGCCGTGTTATTATGTGCCGAAGGAATTGGAGCAAGCACTCATCGACGCCCGCGTCCCTGCCAGTCACTGGAACCGCGCAGACATGCCTTCCGTGAAGGAGATGTCCAAAGACGAGATCTGCCAAATGGTGCGCGAGAAGGGCGAGATGCTAGGTGTGCTCAGCAAAACTGAAAATGGCTGTGAAAGTGAACTTAAGTCACCTGAAGTGTTCAACTTAGAATCATTACCTTGTTTTATCCCTTATAATTTAATAACGCAGCACAGCATTCCTGACAAAAGTGTAGCTGATTGCGTGGAAGCTTTAATCGGGGCATATCTTATCGAATGCGGTCCCCGGGGTGCTCTCTTATTCATGGCGTGGCTTGGAATCCGCGTGCTGCCCAAAACCGAAGTCCGAGTCAGCAAGAAGGAACGACCTACTGGTAGTCTTCCCGCTGAAGACGTCGAGGAAGATCAATATAAGCAAGTGCTGTACGGAGAACTTACATGTCCGCGCTCTCCACTTTTACATCATTGCCCCAATCCGGAATTCGAGTTGAATAAACTGCTAGATGGCTACGATGAATTTGAACGCAGCATCCAGTATCACTTTAGGTACACAATTTCGTCCTCCACTTGCAATTTACATGCTTTATTTGTTGTTGAATGTTTTGAGCAGGGCATGTAACCGAAAAAAATATTGGTTAACGGTTAACCCTTATAGAGAACGTTATAATAATAACGGTTTTAGTTCGAAAACCGGTTTTGAAAGTTGGAAACCGGTTTAAACCAGTTAATATATCGGTTAAAAAATTAATTAAAAAAAAAAATATAAAAATTTAATTAAAAAAATACAATTAATTAAATAAATTAAAATTTACTATCTAAAAGTTCACTTAATATCTTGAGAAAAACGCAGGTCACTTTTCAATAGTAAACTTGCCTAATGCTGACAAAGAGACTACCTCTAAGGACTACCTACTTTTATGACTCTCCAATAAAATGAAAATTGTAAAAACTGTCGTTACTCATATTCAAATACAAATGATATCACAGAAATAAAGAAAAATGAAACATTTTTCGTGCTAAAAATAAAGGTTAATGTTCGCTAAAAAGTTTTTTTTTTTGGTTAACGGTTACCGGTTTATTCAGCCTTAAAAATATCAGTTAAAATTACGGTTAAAGTTCGCAATTTTCGTTCAAAATATCGGTTACCGTTTTTTTTTAACCGGTTACATGCCCTGGTTTTGAGCAATAAAAATGCGAATTCAACTTAATTTCAGGGATCGCTCATACTTGTTGCAAGCGTTGACTCATGCATCGTACTCTCCGAACAAGGTGACAGATTGTTACCAGCGACTGGAATTTTTGGGCGATGCAGTCCTAGATTATTTGATCACCCGGCATTTGTATGAGGATCCACGATTGCATTCTCCTGGAGCGTTGACGGATTTGCGCTCTGCTTTAGTCAATAACACAATTTTCGCATCACTGGCAGTTAGGCACGGATTCCACAAATACTTCAGACACTTATCTCCAGGTTTACATGAAGTTGTAAATCGGTTCGTGCAAATACAAGAAGAAAATGGACATTCAATTAGCGAAGAAGTAAGTTTTACTCAAATATCTGAATGAGTTAATAATTACTGTTTTTGTAGTATTATTTAATAGCGGAAGACGAAAGTGAAGAAATAGAAGACGTTGAAGTTCCTAAAGCCTTAGGCGACGTATTTGAGTCGGTTGCAGGTGCAATATTTTTAGATTCTGGAATGTCTTTAGACGCTGTATGGAGAGTTTACTATCGAATGATGCGCCATGAAATTGAACAGTTTAGTACCAGCGTTCCCAAATCTCCTATCCGAGAACTTTTGGAGCTGGAACCTGAAACTGCTAAATTTGGGTAAGTTTTACTAAAGTTTTGCTTTGAAAAATATTATATGATTTTAAAATTTAGAAAACCGGAGAAACTAGCGGACGGCAGACGAGTTAGAGTAACTGTGGAAGTGTTTGGAAAAGGTACATTTAAAGGAATTGGTAGGAATTACAGGATAGCGAAATGTACAGCAGCTAAATGTGCTCTCAAACAATTAAAAAAACGGGGATTGTTAGTTCGTAAGAATTAATTTATTTTAATTATTAAATGTTTTAGTTTTTATTTAATTTGTCCTGATGATACATTCCCTTAAAAAAATTGGGATATCAGAATATAACTTTTGTTTGGACTGCAACACATTTTTATTTTCTTTTTTTTTATTATACAATGTGATAGAATTTCAGTCATTTGTGTTCGCATGTGATGTAGTCCCAAGAGCCCAACAATGTGACATAAAATTTATGCTTGCATTTTTGTATGACGTATTATTGTTCTAGCTTATAAGTGCTTTATCAGTTACACATGTGAGCAGATGACCATATGAATAATAAACGTGTTCAAAATATTTCAATAAAATTATCAACAATTACTTTACATTTTCCTATAAAATTGTTTTCTTGTTTACAGAAAATAGGTAGGGTAGTGAACATTGTAGTCTGGAGTTCTAATTAGATTCTAATGGAAACTAGGTAAGAATATTTTAAATATAAAAAAAAATATACGGTGAGTTTCGTGCAACCGATATGTAAGGTGTGTTGCCTATATTCTAATAATAATTTACATATTATGAAAAAAATAAAGTTTGTGTATTAAAATTGGAATTTAGGATGTGAATTTAAAAAGATGTAATTTAATTTTATTATATTTTAAATATCAATTGTCAATAAAAAAAATATTGCGCATGACAGTAATTGCAGTCCTCAACTTTTTGTAAAATACAAAACAGATAAATATATTTTAAAATTTGTAACATACTTTGTTGATACTTTCACAAAATATTAACAGATATTTATATATAAATAATAATTTTGAAATTTAATTTTAAAGTAAGCTCGCCAACTTCACGTCTGATGTCTGATCGAACAGTCATCAGTTTCCAACCTTTACGACTGCTAATGTCAGTGACAGCTGTTAAAAAATATAATTTCGTGTATAACAAATATAAATAAATAAAATGTTGGCATCTACGCCAAGTAGCTTGTCAAATAATGGATCTTACGGTAACGAACGAGCTGTGCCTGCTTTGGAAGCGGACTATAATGTTGATCCGGCATCAGGAAGCTTTTTCCATTCAGATTACAAGAAGTAGGTTTGTTTAACCTTATTTACAAGAATTTACTTAGCTGTTCTTCACAGGCATGAC
This sequence comes from Stenolophus ochropezus, assembly GCA_035578165.1. Taxonomy (NCBI): domain Eukaryota; kingdom Metazoa; phylum Arthropoda; class Insecta; order Coleoptera; family Carabidae; genus Stenolophus; species Stenolophus ochropezus. The sequence goes on from JAQOWZ010000014.1 coordinate 2,953,508, forward strand.
GATCTTAAAGAGATGTTGGATTCCAATAAGGATAGTGCTAAATTAGAAGCTATGAAACGTATTATTGGGGTAAGTAACATTTATCTTAAATGTCATATGATGTTACAGTTGTTTGTTCTTTGTTTAGATGGTAGCCAAAGGTCGTGATGCTTCGGAACTATTTCCAGCAGTTGTTAAAAACGTAGTTTCCAAAAATATAGAAGTGAAAAAATTAGTTTATGTTTATCTAGTTAGATATGCTGAAGAGCAACAAGATTTAGCTTTACTTTCTATATCGACTTTCCAACGAGCTTTAAAAGAACCAAACCAATTAATTAGGGCAGGGGCTTTAAGAGTTCTTTCTAGTATTAGGGTAGCAATGATAGTTCCAATTGTTATGTTAGCTATTCGAGATGCAGCAGCTGATATGTCTCCTTATGTGAGGAAAACTGCTGCACACGCCATTCCAAAACTCTACAGCTTAGATCCTGAGCAAAAACAGGAACTTATTACTATTATAGAGAGATTATTAGCGGATCGTACCACTCTGGTGGTTGGTTCTGCAGTAATGGCTTTCACTGAAGTCTGTCCAGAGAGATCTGATTTAATTCATAAAGTTTACCGCAAGTTATGTACTCTTCTCGTTGATGTCGACGAATGGGGGCAAATTGTTATTCTAAATATGTTGACTCGCTATGCTAGAACTCAATTCACTGATCCTAACTTAAACGTAAGTTATTTTCATATTCATTCGACATTACTCGCTTTATTTTTGTCATAAAGTTCGCATCATTCTTCAAATATAAATTATAATTTTGCTTTAATTTCAAATGTGCTACCTAAGCCAGAATTATACTTTGAAAATTTATCTAGTATTGAAAATCTCTTGCTAATTTACATCTTTTCCAAGTGGAATTTAGAACACAACAATTGTAATTCAGAATAGTTAATTGTAATTCAAAAATCATTAAATGTAAGCAGGGCCGGAATTACAATTTTGAAGCTCTAGGGCAATATTTTGTGAGAACCCCCAAAAAAAGGAATATATGACGTCAGCATGGTATGATCGTGGAAGAACATAGATCGCTTTTGCTCCCACTGTATCTGTCTTTTTTCGCGATTCTTCTATCCTGAGGTCACAACAGCTCTTCCCTAAATTTTTAAGAATTATTTTTTCGTAAGCTACGAACAATGAATCAATTAAAAAATAGAGGGATTTTATTTTTTTGTTTAGTATCATATATATTAAAATCAAAATTTTGTCACATACCTAGTTGAATTATATTTGAGGATTTCTTCATTACAATTTGAAATACAATTGCCGCTTTTTGAATTACAAATGGAAATGATGTAGATGCGTTAACTATAAAATATTAAAATTCATTATTTTCAAATCTAATGTCGAATTGAAGTTGTAAACATTAAAATATATACTTACGTAGACGGAGGACAACGATTCTTCAAAATCATTCTACGGTTCTTCTTCGGACGTATCGGAAAAGAACTCGCCACCGTCTTTAGATCCAGATCATAGATTGTTACTGCGTTCAGCTCGGCCTCTGCTGCAGTCTAGAAACGCTGCAGTAGTGATGGCTGTAGCACAGCTTTACCACCACACTGCTCCTAGGAGCGAAGGCCTTTTAGCCGCTAGGGCTTTAATTAGGTTGCTTAGGTCTCACACAGAAGTGCAAAGTATTGTTCTTGATGGCATCGCTTCCATTAGCATTCAGCGAAAGGTGAGGATTTATCCCATCCAATGATCAAATCATTATTATACTTTTTTTTTTGGTAGGGAATGTTTGAGCCATATCTAAAAAGTTTTTTTGTAAGAACATCCGATCCAACTAGAATTAAATTATTGAAACTTGATATTTTAACTAACTTAGCAACAGAAAGCAATGTTTCTGTTATTTTAAGAGAACTACGTACATACATATCCAATAGTGACAAACAGTTTGTTGCTGCCACTATTCAAGCTATTGGACGCTGTGCTTGTGCTATAAATGACATCACAGATTCTTGTTTGAATGGATTAGTCTCTCTTCTCTCCAATAGGGATGGTAACTACTTACATATAAACTCGGATATAACAGACTCAAAAATATGCAACAATTATTCACTTCTATTTATAAAAAATTTTATTTGTCATCAAAGTTCAATGCATGTACTAGCTGTCATTATTACTTGTGCACGTTATATCCGAGTTAATGTCAATTTCCATTTAAAAATATGTTGTATTTATTTCTAAATTTATTTATCAGAGGCTGTAGTTGCTGAAAGTGTAGTAGTAATTAAAAGATTGTTGCAAACTAGAGCATCCGAACCAGGAGAAATAGTTTCACATATGGCTAAACTACTGGACAGTATTACAGTAGCTCAAGCCCGAGCTGCTATTTTATGGTTACTCGGAGAACACTCTCATAATGTTACACATATTGCACCTGATGTTCTAAGAAAGCTAGCAAAAAGTTTTTGCCAAGAGGTATGATGTATGATACAAATTGGATTCTAAATAGATTCTAATAAGATATATTTTTTAGCACGATATAGTAAAATTGCAAGTTTTAAATTTGGCTGTGAAGTTATATATTACTAACCCTGAACAAACTAAATTATTATGCCAATATGTTTTCAATTTAGCCAGATATGATCAAAATTATGATATTAGAGATCGAGCTAGATTGTTGAAATATTTTACGCAACCGAGTGACTCAGTTCTGTTTAAAAATGCTGAGAAAATATTTTTAGCACCAAAACCTGCACCTTTGCTTCAATCTAGATACAAAGGTAAGCAAGTATATAAATAATAAAATTGTTTTTTAATTTAATTTGTTTATAGATCGTGCCCAATTGCAATTAGGATCTCTTTCTCATTATATAAATGTTCGAGCAACTGGGTACCAAGCCTTACCACCATTCCCCAAAGAAGCACCTTCAGGGCACGTCAGAGATGTCGAACCCATCGGAATGAAGCAAGACGAATCTGGTCCCTCGTACAAAGAATGCTCCTCAAGATCATACAAACCCGCATACTGGTACTCCGAAAGCAGTTCCCCTGCCCAATCTTCCGAAGAAGAAAGCGAATCTTCTTCCGAAGAAGAAGACGCGGAAGAAGAAGAGGAAGACGATGACAGCTCTTCCCACTATGGGATGATTAGCGAAAAGAGCGACAAAAGTGAAAGCGATTCTTCAGAAGAAGAAACTGCTAGCGAATCCAGCGAAGAGGAAACGCAAAATGAACCAGAGAAGAAAAAGGAAGAGAAGAAAACGCCACAAAAATCTAACTTGGATCTTCTTTTGGATTTAGTTGATGATGTTCCTCCGACAATGACGCCAATCATGACGCCCTCTTTAGGCGGATTTTTAACTCCCATAGGAAGTGCTACTTCCATCCCTGGAAACAATAACAACCCTATCCAAACAGTGCCAGCACCGTATGTTTCCATGAAGAATATAGAACTTCTAGATCGAATTACTGGTCGAGGATTAAGTATCTCATATAGATTTACTCGAAGTCCGCATTTATTTAGTTCGCACATGACAAATGTTAATTTGCTCTTTACTAATTCTAATCAGGATGAAATAACGGACATCAAAATCGGAAAGAAAGTAAGACTTCAACTTTTGTTTTTGTTTAGATTTTAGAGAATTTATTTGTTTTTAGAATTTGGCTCCTGGGATGACAGTCCATGAATTTGCTTGCATAGCAATTTTAAATCCATGTTGCAGCCTTCCAGGTACTCTGGGAATTGATTTTAATGACTCCACACAACCAGCAACTATCGAAATAGTCTCATCAGTTGGTAAGAATCATTTGTTACTTTATTTATATACACTGATACACAAAACTTATTCACACCACTTTATTCAACTACAACTCACACAATAATGCCCAAAAAATTATATTATCACCCAAGTAACTTACTGTTCACGTAACCCTATTAATACCATAATTACTAACAACTCATTTAATGAATCTTGTGCAACAATGTAACTAAAAAGATCTTACCGTCAATTCACCATATTGACAACGCGAAAATCTTCAATTAATTTGACCTATTTTCAATTTTTCTCAGAAACTAAAAGAAAATTTGAAAAGGTTCCGTGAATATACTTTATAAAAAAATCAAAAAATGATGGAAACCCTCATGTTACAATATACTTATGTGTTTATATTTTATTGAAAGTTTTGTGGAATAATTTTGCAGGGAGTTCATCGGTGATTATAAAGCCGACAATAGGAGAGTTACTTCGTGCTGTAACTATGTCTGAATCAACTTTCAGTAGTGAACAATCAAGACTGAAAGGAATGAATGAACATTCCGTAACATTCCCTATAAACGAGGGTGTGAATATAGTACAAACTGTATTTGAAACTGCCAATTTGGCGTTAATCCAGAGTTCTGACATCGATATGTTTAGGTAAGAACTATTTCCACCCTTAAAAATTCTCTCAAATGCATTAGTTTATTTATTTGAATATGACTTCTTTTTCATAATTGACATCCATCTTGTTTGTGTAATTAGTTGACGTTTGTGATGTGTGAGATAAATATTAATGATTGTTATTACTTATAGATTTAGTGGGCAAACATTGACATCATTATCTATGGTCCTAGTATTGATAACGAATAAAAATGGGCAATTAACAGTTACAGTTAATTGCGAGAAGATCGTAGTAGGATCGATGTTGCTCAACGAATTGAAAACAGCTTTGAAACGTTAACATTGTGATTAGTTTAGCTGTATTTTCTTTGTTGTTAATATAAGATTTAAATTTATTATGTATATGGTTCATTTTGTATTATCTGACTTTATATAAATATTATAACATGGAAATTTTATATTCGTACAATTAAAAATTGTAAAATGTAAACAGATTTTTATTTATTTTTTTCAGTTGCTGAAATGGGCTGAAAATGGTAAGTTAAAATTATAAATAAATTAAAACACATAAGATATATTTTATTGACATTTTATTCTTACAAATTTTAAAATAATATATACAATAAAATAAATATACCATATTAATTTATCTAAAAACATAATCACACTAATTCTCTAAATATTATCATAGTTTAAAATCTCATGATTTAGTATTTACAAGTAAATATCTATACCTAAATACTGTAACAAAACTCTCTTTCTAAAATATAAAAATACCAAACAAAGATATAAAATATATATGTATGATTGAAACATTGCGTAAACTACGGTGTGCTCCAGTACATTAGAAAACACAAGAATTGAGAGCTACTTATATTACATGTCAGGATTTCACATAGTGGCTGCAGAGTTTAAAGAAACATTTTATAATCCACGCAGTAAAAAACTCAGTCCGAAAAATGTTTCGCAAACTACTTTAAGTTGAAGTAGTTCCATGACTGAATCTTGTCTTTTAACGCTTGTAAGTAATAAGTTTAGTAATCTTGGAACTTTCGTCCCGGAAATTATGCTGTAAATGCATTCCCGATAGTGAGATGATTATTTATATATTTTTTCACACATTTTATATTTAAAATTTTTATAAATAATCTAAAGAAGTAACTGATATAAAATAACAATTATATATACAAACATTTTTATATCTACTCTGATAATTTTATTTCCAATGTGAAAATAAAATTAATTTAGGATAAATCTACTTTTAAGGGTAAAAACACTGACGTCTATAGGAATTCTTCACATAAGTTCTTATAAATAATCCATTAATATATACAGTGAAACAAATCATTTTTACAGCCATTAGTATCAATTTTGATACTTATCACACTAACATTCTAAATCACTATATGCGTATCCACTTATTTCAAATTGTCCAAGCTTTACTAAGAGTAAATTAATCTTAAAACATGCTCAGTCTAAATCAAAATACGTGCACACGTAATTTACCTAAAGTTACTTGGACTGATATAAAAACTAATTGTGAATACAATTGTTACCACTTTCCAAACACTTTTCCCATTCAAATCTTCCGTTATTCGACGTCACAAACACTCAGCGCTGTGATTGGTTGAATATATTTGACGTCACTACGCAACGGGAAATATGGTTGTAAGCGGCAACATTCTCTCTATAGCGTTATAAACAGCTTGTGTACAATAAAATAAAGTGCATAATGAGTATGTTACATGAAATTTCACAAGTGCTTGCACTTAGTTTAGTTACAAAAATATATGTAATAGAATAGTTATTATCTATCACATATGCATAGATATTGTAGAACAATGACAGGGTACAGTCAACAGTAATTGTCAGTTATATTTCGGAGCATTACACATACTTGATTTGTCTTTATATACACATACAGGTAACACTGCAGAAGTACATTTAAAACATATTAACATATCATGCAACATTCTCATTGTTAGAGGTATGCAAACAATAATAAAACTACTTTTTATCAAAGCAAGTTTTATTTGGTGCTACTAGCATTTAAATCTTCCTAAATATGCATTTTAATGAAATAACCTTTTAATAAAGTATTGAACGCGGTTCTGTAATTTTCATACGAGTAATATTTAATACTAGAATCTCGAAATATGTATGTATGTAGGCCAAATTCGCGTAGGTTTCGCTTTAATATTTATTAGTCTCAAGGTATCTGTTTTATTTATAATCAAACTGTTAAATAAATTATAAAACTGAATAAACATGACGGTAGTATTTATTTATTTAAAGCAACGCTCATTTAATTTAAAATATATTTTAATTTAAAGCAGGACCTTAAATTCGGACCGAAAACCCGAAAAACCTGAACTCCTACTTTTTATTTTTATTCTTATATCTTTTAAGAAGATAATGACACTAAACATACTACACGTAAACTGCTAAAACAAGAATAATTATTATACAATTGTAGACAACAATTAAAAACGTCTCCACAGTCTCCAGATATAAATACCATTGAACATCTCTAAGACTTATTTTTAAAAATGTGTAAAATAAGACGCCCAAAGAATATAAAAGAACACCACATTTATGGAAGAAAAATGGAGTAAAATTGACAAACCGTTTAAGAGAAGTAATTCTATTGAATGGCGGTTCAAAAGATCACTGGTTCAATATAATTTACAGGTATACGGAGACTAAATTGACGTACTTAGTTGTTATAATAAATATAATATTTTTTGTCGATTTCATTACAAAAAAATTAAGGAGTCAATATAACATTTTATTTATTAATATAGTAAGTATAATATTAAATTTATTTCATGTATATATATATTCATTAAAAAACTTTAAAAGAATAGAAAACTTTTTTCCTTTACTGGTGTACGGAGACTAATTGGTTTGAGTGTATAAATATTTTCTTTTAAATTATTAATTAAAGTTATTGTAATTGTTATTTTTATTTATTGATTTGAAATTTCTGGCTATGCCACTGATTCAATAAAAAAATATTGAAAATTATTGCAAAAAAATATGGGTATACCAAAAATGTTTATTTTAAGTAAACCTTTATTTTCCGAATTCCGGAAAAATATTTTTTGCCATTTTTTGAAGCACCCTGTATGCTGCAAACAATGCGAAGCAGCCGAATTCGAATTTTTGACATAAACCCAAACGATAATAGTTATTTATGGTACAAGTGTGTTACATTACAGATAAGTCACGTGGGAAAAGTTTAGCTCACGAGGCCGTTAGGCCGAGTGTGGTATTTTTTCAAGTGACTTAGGTAATTAACACACGTGTGCCATACAACATTTTATCCAACACATTTTAATCATTGATATAAAATACATATAAGATTTTTGACAGATGGAATTTCGAAATGACATTTAGGAACAAAATAGTGTAGAGAAGGTTTTATAACGTAGTAACTATGATACGAACCAAAAAACAGTAAGCTAATATATTTAGCTCACTAGTGACTTATGACCTACTTTATTTATCTAAAAACAGCATACTTATATCGTTATAATTACACGGTGTTGGATAAAATTATTAATTAAATTTATTGTTATTATTATTTTTACTTATTTAATTGAAATTTCTGTCTACCCCACTGATTCAATAAACAAATATTGAAAATTATTGCAAATAAAATATGGGTATACTAAAAATGTTTATTTTAAGTAAACCATCTTTTATTTTCCGAATTTCGGAAAAATATTTTTTGCCATTTTTTTAAGCAGTATATGCTTCGAATTTTTGACAAACCAAAACGATAAATGAATTTAATTCCATGTCCTGATTTAAATATCACGTATGTTCAGCAAAAATAGATAGGGAATTATTGGGAAGAAAGGTCCAATTTAACGCGTAATAATTGTTGTTTACAAAAGGCTTAGTCCCCGAAATGTAAATATGTCAAAACGGTTTTCTTTGCGCACAAAGTGCGAGTTAGGGATTGCGATCCAGGAAACCGTGCGAAACTTTGCGGTTTAGCGAAACCGATCGTAACAAATCGTGCTTTGGCTAACATTCGTACGCAATTTACAGTGAAACGGATTCAAAGCAGCCGATTTCATATCCCAACGACTTTATAATTACATTTTGTCGACTTTTACCCAGCATGCGAGAGAAAACTACGTTTCAATTAAAAACAAGACTCAATTTCCAAACTATAACTTCAAATACTACTTCATAATAGGGTTGGCAAAAATCATTATTTATTTAAAAAAATAAAAAAATCATTGACTTAAAAAAAAATCAAATAAATCATGAATTTTTTTATTTTTTTTATTTTTAAAGGTATCTGCACTTTTCACTTGTTTTAAAAAGCAATATGAATAATTTATTTCATAAACAAAAACGAAATATGTAATAAAACAAAAACGATTCATCTGAATAAAATTAGAAAGAGTAACAAAGAATTTTTACTTTTAGTTATATATTTAAATTCTTATATTTTCCTTCTGTTATATGACAAATAAAGTGATAAAACATCATTTCAGAGAATTAATTAATTAGAATTAAAATGATGCAATACCAATTAATTTTAAGATATTATTATATACAGAATACATTTCAGTTATTATTAATTGTTTCGTGGCAAATAATAAAATTTTTGTTACAATTATTATATTTTTTTATCTTTGATAAAAATCAATAATTTTTATTAAAAAAATAGTTGATTTAAATCATGATTTAAATAGTGATTTAAATTAAATGATTTAAAACAGGCCAACCCTGCTTCATAAATTTTACTTTAAAAAACCAGCAAAAGAAATAATTTGCATATAATTGCAACAAAAAGTATTTTAAAGAATTTCTATTCATAAATGAAACTATAGCACAAATAATAAAATCAGATCTGCTATTGAAACGTTGTTTTATTTCCATGAATTATTTATTCTTTTCACATTCTTTTCTTTGTAATGAGAGTAGCAAAGATATGTAAATTTGTTTATGTATACGTAGCTCAAGAATTAATTAAAAAAATTAATTCCGCGTTTTTCTAACTTCAATGAAATTCTATTGTATAACATTTACATTTGTATTTGAGAAATAAATCAGATTGCTTTGCATACCTCTAAATGTCTTGCTGTAAAATGCTAGTGTGATGTGTTACGGGAAGATTGTATTTGTCTTTTCACTCCAAACATTCATACATTTTCTTTTTAAAATATTTAATATTTTCTCTGCAAATCTGTAACAATTTAAAACGCAGAAAAATTGAAATTTTAAAGTACAAAATACTATTTATGATTGGTGCTGCCACCTGAAATGGTGGCGTTTATTATAACTAATAATTTCATTTTGCATTTTATATTACTTGTTCACATAAAATTAATTTAATGATGTAAAGTATTTTTAATTATAAAACCATAATAAATAAATATTTTTGAAATTCTGAAATTTTGTTGAGCAAAATTGAAACGAAAAATAATTAACAAACCAATGTTATTTCACTAATAAATTAATAATTTTGTTTTCATGGTATTCCTCAAAAAATAATTATATTTAGAAACCATAAAAAAAAATTAACGAACAGGCAAGAAGAATCATTAGAATTAATTTTATTAGTCAGAAAAGAGGTTTTTTTTAACTTGGATCACTATTTTCATTTCATTTAACTGGATCTTTATTTATTTATATTAAAATCACTCACAGAAAAATATGAGAACCCCAAAAAGCACTCTCTTATATTATTCCCTATAAATTAAAAAAAAATACAAGAATCGCTTGTATGGTTCAGGCTGAAGCCCTTTACAAAAATATATCGATGCTCGTAATGAAACTATTGACAGATAGACAAATAGTGTATCTAATTGATTAGTATAGGTGTCAAGGAATACCATTTTAGATTGCGCCTTTGATTTAAAAACCTCTAAATAAAAAAAAACAAACATTATAATATCTTGTATGATTCAGGCTAAAGCCCTTTACAAAAATTTGTCGATGCTCGTGATTAAACTATAGGTATGTAGTAGTAAAAGAAATACCACTTTAAAGCTGGTTTATGATAGATTTAATTTATTTATTTTAATTTGTAAATTTTAACTTAAAATTTTGATTTTTTCTTATGGTTTATGATGGATTTTAGTTTCTGAATTTTTTTTTATTCAATCAGAAAGTATCACCTGATATTATATTTAGTTTTGATGTTTGACTGTTGGATTGACATTTCTTGCAAGTGAGGTGAATTTGTTTTGGTACAAAATGAATGTGATGTCTGCATATTTTTACTTTACTATAAATTTGAGGTAACACTCACAAACTGTCATTTGCTACTTGATATTAATTTAACCTACAGACGTCAGTTCATTGCTTTCCTGTGATTGGTTGGATTTTGAATTTGGAATTTAGAATATAAAAATTGGTTATATTCCAAATCTAAATTTTAAATTTCTAATGGTAGACGGATTTTTCTTGACTGGTCAATTGATGAAGGGAAAGAAAACTGCAGGAATTCAGTCAATGGGATAAAATTTTATTTCCTCTCCTACCGGTTTCAACCCCACATGGGTCTTCCTCAGGGAGTGAACAATATATAAAATGACTTTCACTCCCTGAGGAAGACCCATGTGGGGTCGAAACCGGTAGGAGAGGAAATAAAATTTTATCCCATTGACTGAATTTCAGTAGTTTTCTTTTCCTTCTTAAATTTCTAAATTTGTAAATCGTTCATAAACCACCACATTTACTTTGAGTGTGTTTACATTTTAAAATCTAAATCATAAATTGAAAATTCGTAAATTAAATCCATCATAAACCAGGCTTTAGTTTGTGCATTTTAATTTAAGATATAAAGATTATAGATTTGCAGGGGAGGTGGTAGGAGTGAAAAGACAAACAAGTCATAGGGCCCTTGTAGAGAATTCACCTCTGAAGAAGAGCGGTGTGTATGCAAGCAAGGACAATGAACAGCAGCGCCGTGGCGAGATGCAGACTCCCTTGGCTGGTGTTGGTGCCGTGCTGCATGGCGGCAGGTTGCTCGCCGTTGAGCACGTGCACGAACACGCTGGCGGCGTCGCTGCTGCTGGGCGAGCAAGTGTAGTTGCCGCTGTCCGTGGGCAGGGCGCGCGAGATCAACAGTCTGCTCGTTCGCGTCTGCTTCTCCGTCACTACACTAATGCCTCCCCGCTGCGAGTAGTTGATCACGTTCCCCCCGCGGTACCAGTAGATGAAGCTCGGCGGCTCGGGGGTTTGCAGCACGATACACGTCAAGTTAATGTCACTGCCGCTCTTTATGTACAGTTCCGAGTTGCCGATTATCTTCGCCTTTGACACTGCAACAAAAGCAAGCATTATGGACATATGCATTCCGCGTTTCTTCGTTCTTAGATTACGTTAGGGCTGACAAAATTACGCAACGCTTCCAGGGGGAGGTGGTTCATACCCTTAGATGAGGTATAACATAGAGATATGCCACACTCCTATAGCTACGTACTACTGAGCAAGCAAAAGTTGTATGGTCGAGAATCGCCTAACAGTCAGTGCGTGAGAACAATCCGCCAGCTGAGTAGTGCACACTTACAGTTAGACGAACGAAATATTGGTCATAGTGTTTTATCACCTATCCTCATAACTATTCCACTGGTCCACTGTTCTCAAACAGCTGGCTGCAAGCGATTTTAAACCTTAGATCTTTCGACAATATATTTGGGCAATGCCATATCTCTATGTTATACCTCATCTAAGGTTCATACCAGCGTTACGCAACTATATCACAGAATAGGTTTATACAGAAGCGACAGTAAGACAGAGAAAAGAAAATTAGAGAGAGATGGGGAAAGTCAACAAATTTAAAGGGCTCATTGTTTAAATTCGGGAAGTTTCGTCACATTGTAGGGAGAGATAGGGGAAGATAACAAATTTAAAGGTCTACACAATGCCCCAAGGTCAATGAAAGGTACCGACACGGAGTGTCGCTTCTGTATGTAACTATTCTGTGACTATATAGAATATATAATAAAACTTCACTTCATTTGTATTCTTAGATTACATTAGGGCTGTCTTTAAATTACGCAACGCTTCAAGGGGGAGAGAGTTCATACCAATAACTGCATTACGTAATTTTTGGAGGGGTATTAAAAATTGGCCAATTTTGTGTTACATAATTTAAGGACATCCCCATTTGATACTAAAAGATTTTTTTTTATTCCATATAATATGTACTTCCATACTAAGTTTAGGTTTAGCAAGAATTAATAAATAATAAGTTTTTTCTTTATTGAGTAATAAATGACTTGAAATGATCGAAGTGTCGTCAGCACTTTAAAATTTCCATAAAATTAAGAAAATAATTAATATGAATGATGAAAAAGGGGAGACTAAAAATAGACCCTTGCGGTACACCACGAACAACATTAAATATTAAATAATACATTAATTATGTACGTTACTATATGTACATCATAATCTTATTTTTTTAATAGATCATAGTAATATTTAAGTATTTGTTAAAATAAAAATGTATTGAACTACATGGAAATAGCGTTGTTTTTATTAGGTTAATATTTGTGCGCTAAGCAATTGAGTCCGCACTACACGTAAATGATGTTAAGAATATAAAAACTAGATTATAGAGTAGATGAAATTCCTGAAAATAAAAAGAGGAATTTGGGGTAAAATTCCGTGAGCTGCTGTAATATGTAGGTGAATGTTACCGAGGTTGTAGTGAAAGCACTGCCTGTAAGGATTGTTTGAGCGATAATTCGGCTGAATTTGATAATAGGTCGGTGGGGCTTGTCTTGCGCAATGATTGTTCCGTTTCCTTTGAAAGTTGGCATGATTGGTTTAAATTTTTTAGCTGATTGGAGCGGCTGTGGGCAAATTGGTGGAAGTGTGATTATCTGGTTTGAGATAGAGTGTGTTTGTGTGTGGTACGTTAGGTACGTATGTATGAATTGTTAACGTGTCCTGCTTCGGTTTAATTTCAACACGTGACGCTGCCGTTTAATCAATAACCGTTAATAAAACCGACATTGTTGGCCACGGATTCGCAGTTCAGCTCGAGCCTCTACCTTGTACCTCTGCCTCTGCTTTCCGCTTTCCGCTTTCCCGAGCGTGCAGTCGTCAAATCGTCGGTCACTCGATGCGGTCGCTTCCAACTCGGCATTGCCCGAACAATACCCAATTACGCTATAATTGCACATACCATATTCATGTACCATTCATAATTACTACATTATATCACTTAACTGACATACAACACACAATGTTATCTAGCGCAGAAAACATACAATTTACAATTTAACGAATACATAATTCATGTATCTATGTTTAAGAAACACAGCACAAACCAATGCTTATTTTCTAGGTTCGTGCATCGTGCGCAATCGGCGCCATTCGGAATACTTCGTGGTAGTACAAAGAAATTCTACTAGAGGGATGAGAAAAGAAACTAAATAAGCCAGCGTATTCTAATTGCTGTTTGGATCGGATCAAACTTTCATTTTTGCATCAGTTTACCTTCTCCATACAACATGTACTAGTTTATATAATCCAATTGATCAACTTTCTGAGGTAGATCAGAAAAACCAGATCTGACTGATCCCAATTTGACTACAGGTAATTAAAATGTGTTTACGATTTAACTCACAGGAAATTGATGTATCCAGTTTTAAGAAACAAAGAACAAAATATAAACTGCATTGTTTAGGAATTGATTAATGTTAGTTTTCTATGTTCGGGCATATTCGGCGCGATTCGGTATATTTCGTGCTAGTAAAAATAAATTCTACTAGAGGGATGAGAAATTTCGTACTCTATTCACTGCGAATCACAACGCGCTAATCAATTCTATTTGTCACTTGGATCAGATCTAACTAATATTTTTAATTTGGGATTATTTAGCTTTCATCCCATTTGATTGTATAAGTTTACCTCCTCTACAAAGATGCATTGGTTTAAATTATTTACCTGATTCACTTGCCGAGGTAGATCAAAAAGATCAGATCTGACATCTGACAGATATGAATTGAACTATAGGTAATTAAAAATATAAAAAAAATATGAATGTGTTTATAGAAAATGACAAAGTGTTCATAAAAATAGAAAATTGATGTATCCATTTAGAAGAAACAGTGCACAGTTTAAAAATTAACCAATTTTCATTTTCTATATTCGTGCATATTCGGAGCGATTCGGTATACTTCGTAGTAGTACAAGTAAATTCCATTAGAGGGATGGAAAATTCATACTCCATTCTCTTCAAGCTAGAACGTGCTAACCAAGTGATTCAGAATATTCCATTTGCTACTTGGATCAGATTTAATGCATTCTTTTTTACCTCAATTAGATCATTATACCCGCTCCACACAACATTTACAGAAATGTCAGATCCAACTGATCTGTACTGAACCGATTTTAGTGATGTAACTTGATTGGACTGGAAAAATGAATACCACAATAATTGAAAAAAAAAAATAATGTATTTATATGTAGATAATGTGAAAGTATTGATGAAAGTAGATGCAGTAGAATTTGAAAAATTAATTTTGTGCACTGTTGTTTATTGTTGCAATAAGTTATTGTTGTTGTTGATTGGAGCGCCAGAGCGGAGAAGTGTCCGAATCGGTGATTGCAGGGTACGTGGAGGGAATTCGGCGAATTCGGAACACTAACAGCTCGAACCATGTTCCGTACAATCTGACTCTAATTCATTCACCTACACTGTCGCTGTGGTGGTGATGTGATCTGCATCCTCTACATGATATGTTTACCTACAGCCTCTGTTTACACGGGAAATTTTATTCATGAATAAAGTGACAATGTTTCAAGGTAATCAGTGCACTGATAAATTACGCTTCGATTTCCGTTATCCCGATTGCGATAGCTGTTGATTTATTTCCACGTATTTTCATACTTCAAAACTATTGCGATACAGATACCCGGCAAATGAGAACGCGAATAAAGGGGAATTGTTCGTTTATTGCTCCGAACTCAACTTCATACGGGAAATGCGATTAATTTTTTATCATCTCTATTTATTGCGCACTTGATAAACACACTCGATATTCTGCCCATCAAAAACTTGCTATTTCCAATTCATATTCTATCTACCCTTCTATTATAACTAATTAAATACCACATATTCTTTCCTACTTATCTTTAACCTCTTCAATTAACAATACTCCATAATCATAGCAATATTGACAATAGTGGCCTTTCATACTGATTTTGTTAGTACAGTACTGATTTTCAGACCCTTGTACAGAAAAACAATTTGAAATATATTTTGTACTGATTTTTACATACCGTACTTAATGTACTGATTTTATTTTTTTTTAGTTATTTAAAGTTAGGTGTTTATATTTATACAATTTAAATATTGACTAAAATTTTTACCATATATCTATCGACTCCAATATTAAATAATTTATTTAACCTAACCTAACTTAACCCAACGTAATCTAATTCAATCGTACCTAACTCAACCCAACCTAATCTAACTCAACTTAACCTAAATTAATCTAATCTAATATAACCAACCTAACTCAATCTAACCTAACCTAACCAAATCTAACATAACCTAACTCAACTTAACTTAACCCATCCTAATCTAAAATATCCTAATCTAACCCAACCTAGCCTAATCTAATCAGGTTAGGTTGGGTTAGGTTATATTATCTTATCTGGTATAACTATCCTAGGTAGTTTTATATTCCGGAATTGAATTTACTTATAATATAAATTTTTATATTCTTAAGACTTTAAATACTTGAGATCCTGTTTCATCTAATATTTAAAATAAATATACAAATGGTAGTTGAGTTATAAGTATTTTGATGAAAAATGTGAAATAGGTCATTTAAACGAATACAACATTTATTTATTTTAATAATTGTTGAATTGGTATCAATTTAGTAATTGTTTTTAGGTGTTACATTTAATAAAAATATTTTTGTAAAGGGATTTTTATTTATAAATAAACATGTTAACATTTGGAAAATAAATGAATTTTAAAATAACGCGTATATGCGATTTAGTTCATGTTGGTTGTAGTGTACCACATTAGAAATAATTACACAAACATGATACGCAGGTAAAGCTGTTTGTTGCGTAGGATATAAAAACAAAATTATTTTATTTATATAAATTCATATAAAAATGTCTCGTTGTCATTTGTCGGAAAATAAAAAAGAAGTAATTGGATAGCTTGGAATTGTGTTAATGTAAAGACAGAAAAACCTGTATGTAAATAAATATATGCGTTCAGAATTAAAATGAATGTTATTATTCGTGCTGAGCTCGGAAAAACTCACTACAAGTAAGCACCTATAATTTGTACAACTGTTTTTGTAAATTTAATATAATTCTGTTTACTGCGCTAACGGAATAAATACCACATACATTAGTTCAGCATTTTTGAAACTACTTTCTTTTAGACTTTTTCCCGTGCTATGTAGTAAACAGGAATTCCGAATGATTGATTGGTTCATTTTAAAATTCAAAATATTGTCTGTGACACACTTTCTAGTTTCATTATTTGTCCACAGCCGACGCATTTTGGTGGAGGTGCCTTGAATTAAATACCGTGTATTTTTATACGTGCTTGACATTCTGATATCGGTTCAAAATGAAATATAAATCTGCAAATATGTCACTCAAAATGCTGAAAGCTTCATATGAATTTTACTTTCATAATAATTTAACTTAGAAAAAGTAAAGTATTTTCTTGTCATATACAATCAGTTCTTTAAAGAGTTCTTTAATTATATTTATTTAACAGACTAACTGTATTTTACCACATATTATATAATGTTCATTTTATGACTATGATATTAAAGGAAAACATAGTTTTACAAGATATTCAATGGATTTATGATACAAAAACATTCTGTTTAACTGATGGGTCGGTAAAAAATTAAAAAACCACATTTTCTATTAAAAATTTAAATGTTTTTATATCTCCCGAGTTATTTCTAATAAAAGTTGATCAAAAAAGGGCACTATTTTAATTTTTCACTATAAAATTTATCATATACAGTCGAAATAATCCAAAAATTCTCATTTTTAGGTCCAAAATTGTTGTGTCTGCAAATAGTCTATATTGATAGATATCGATGTGCTGATTTCATATTTTCAAACGGAATTTAATTATCTCTTTTCATTCCTGAGATTTTTGCTTTCAAAGTTGCATCTCTAAAAAGTGCGTTTTTTGGGTATATCTCAAAAATGAGAAGAGATACAATCTCAACGATTATACCAGTCGATTCTACGGGCAAAGTTACATAAAGAAATGTTTTCTCCGCATATACGTTCTTTGGAACGATTCGGTGAAAAATGAGAAAAACGAAAAAACAGGAATTTCAGTTTTTCGCTAAGGAACTTTTTGTCTTCAAAATTTTTCATTTTCTGGACTTAAGTAAATATGGGTACGCTGATTCCAAATTTTCAAACCGAATTCAATTATCTCTTACCGTTCTCGAGATATTTAAGTTCAAAGTTAAACCTGAAAAAAGAGGTTTTTCAGGAATACTCCTGAAATGGGTCGAGATACGACCTCGGCGACCACACTAATCGATTCTACGGGCAAAATTACATAAGCGTACCAATTTTCAGATTTTTATTCCAACGGATACAATTTTTAGAGAGGAAAAACTGAAAATGGCCAAAATCGAAAAAAATCGTAAGGGGTTCATCAGGCATTTTTTTCGATTTTCGCCGATTTTCGTTTTTTCGCTCTAAAAAATGTATCTGTTTGAATAAAAATCTGAATACTGGTACACTTATGTAATTTTGCTCGTAGAATCGATTGGTGAAGTCGTCGAGGTCGTATCTCGACCCATTTCAGGACTATTCCTGAAAAACCTCTTTTTTTCAGTCAAACTTTGAACCTAAATATCTCGAGAACGGTAAGAGATAATTAAATTCGGTTTGAAAATATGAAATCAGCGCATCGATATCTATCAAAATAGACTATTTTTAGAAACAAAAATTTTGGACCCAAAAATGGGTATTTTTGGATTATTTCTAGTGTATGAACACAAATTTACGCTAAAACCTTAAAAGTTATATTTTTTAAGTTCTTTCTTGGTTTCCTATATTTCTTTGTTTATTAGGTTGTATAATTTGTTTAGGTAATCTATCTGGTGCAATTTTTTTAACAAAAATCAAAATCCAAAATATCGTATATTCGATATTTACTTTAAAATCAAAAACCTAAATATCGTATATTCGATATTTACTTTAATAACAGTTCCACCAGTGGAACTATTCAATTTTGTAGACACTGTTTAAAATAAAAGAGGAAAATATTTTATATGAAATAAACAATGTTTCGTGTAGGTGATGTTTATGTATTTTGAAAAGTATGTAAGCTTCAAACAACAACGAAGTAAATAAAATGGAAACAAATATGAGTTATTCTAAAATTCATTTATTCGTGAACGTGTCGCATTGATGTATGAAACGTTGGCACATTAGGCGTAACTTTTGACAGCAACTTTGTCATTTAAAAGTTTGTGATAAAGGTTGATTCAAAATTAATTTTAAATTTTACATACGCGAATCACGTATGCTTAATTTTATGCTTGTCTGAGCATTGTATTTACATTTTATCTTTTAATATGCTAGCTTAAAACTTTATTATTACTGTAGAAATTATAATATCGTTTATAATTCTCTAAGCTGATAAGTCATGTAATAGTCAATTAATCTTCTCTTGTACATTGTCGGATATCCGCTGTTTCGATTGCACTTTTTATATTCCTGTTTTATCATATTCATTTAATCCCATTTAGGTTTAGAGTACTTATATATATTTAAACACGAACTCCCAATTTCAATTTGTATTCTCCAGCTCTCAATTTCGTTTTAATTTATAAACGTGGAGCAAAAAAATTAATACCGTTGTTGTTCATTTTCTCTTTCTAGCTACTTTATTAAGAATTATGTTCATATGTGATGCGGATTCCACACATTTACAATTTTTATGTTATTTTACTTATAATGAGATTATAAAGTGGAATAGCAACAAGTTTCTGTGAAATATTTAATTTAATTTAATTGTAATGTAGAAATTGAAAACCTGTAATTTAATTTACTAATGTGTTTGTAACCATAATCGAATTTCAGAATATAAATCATAAAATATAAAAACTAACCCCTATAGCTTCTCATTATAATAATACAAGCTAAATATTAATTTGCAATAATATAGTTATTAGCGATTTGATTGTTTTCTTTACAATACGCCAAAATGCTATTTAGTAATACCATTAAATTGTCTTAAAACTTAACATTTTCAAAATAAACAAAACACTGTCAAATTGTTGAAACTTAGTACTATGTCTCTCTAATGATGGATTTTAAAATTTTTGTCCAGTTTTATTATTTTATTCATTTAAAGTTTACTTATATTAGGCATACTGTACTACATGTTTGAAACAAAATTTCAAAAATGTATTATTAGAGAGACAAAGTTTCATCATTTTCAAGGATATTACAGAAGGTATGTAAATATCAAAATTTGATTATATACCCCATTACATTTATTAACTCAGACGTTCAGAAGTCTATATATTTTTACCAATTTTTTTTATCTAAAAATGACAAACTATTGAGCACTCTTCGTAACAGCTTAAGTGCCAATAGTGTGTTGTTATATATTTTTTAAAAATAAATTATAAATTTACTGCTTTTTATTATAATGAGGTATAAAATAAAAAAATAATAAAGTGTTTATTTTAATTATAAAAAAAGAGAAATTGGTGGAAGTGAATTTTTATTTTGTAGACGGTTTTTTTGGTGGGAAAGCATATTAAGCCGAAGTGCAAATTTGCAGCGTATTAAAATGCAAACAAACGAAGAAAATCAACAAATCCCGAATGGTGAAGTTATAGAAATCAGTCGTTAGTGAACGCCGAGTGGAATATTAGATTCCTTTGTGAAAATCGCAATTTGACAGCTCATTTAATTTATAGTTTCCCTAGCCGTTCGTTACGTTCGTTTTATCGCATTATCCCAGTAAATTTAATTGAAAAAAGTTTATATCATTTTGTGTTGACAACAAGTTTAAAAAATACCGTAAGACGAAGCATGCTTTATAAGCTTACACGAAATTATTTATGTGACAGTTATTAGGCAATATGTTAAGAGAGTCTTAAATCGCACGTCTGCTTTTGTACGTAACGTAAATATTCCATAATCTTTAAAACGCAAGTTCGGGGCAACGGCCAGCAAAGCAAAGCGAACAGAACAATGGAAAGATTCATTCCCACTTTGCAAATTTCAACTTATCCCTTTCCACTCGTTTCCCCTATTCCGTGACAATTTTAAACACTCCAAGGAAGTAATAAAATTATCAAAATCCTGACAACACTCACAAGTAATCCTAATTTCATTCTCGGCACAAAAATGACTTCCCAACAAAATATACTCGTAACTTCATTATGCTGCTCGATTTTCTGTAAAACACATCGCACAATTCCACACGACGTGTACACAAACTATATGAAATATCACCTTTGTTGCTCACTAATAATTATTCCACTTGGTTCTCTTCGTCCCACCTCCAAATTCGCATAACAATAACAATAAAATCATCTTCCAATTAACACGGTGTTCACTTCTCCCTTTGTCCAATATCTAAATCCATTTTAGTGGAATTACTATTATACATATTTCCACCTATTAGATTGATAATATAGATCCCATTCTAGTAATATGCTCAAACATTTTATTCTTCTAGAATAGTTGAAACTATGGACAAGTACGTTAACAGACGTCAATTCTTGGACAATCCAAATAGTTGATGGGACCATGAATTCCATAAATTGTACATTTTATATTGTTATCATCTTCCAATTAACACAATTCTCACTTGTTCCTTTGACCAATAACTAAATCTACTTTAGTGGAATTACGATTATAAATATTTCCATCTATTGGATTGATAATACGAGGTATATATAGGTATATATGTATAGGTTCTATTCTAGTAATATTCTTGGACAATCCAACTACTTGATGAACCAAAAATCCCATAAATGTTATAAATATTGTACATTTTATCTTGTTTTAATGTTATTTGTGATCTATTAATTTCATTATCGACCTATTAGTCTTTCTACAACTTCAATTAGAAATACTAGTACGATCGATTTGTATTTAACCTTTTGATACAAATGAAAAAAACATGACATTAAAAATAAATTTTGATGACAGCAGATTGATGGTGTGGGTTATTTGATTGAAATATCATCAATATGTTGTGTGTGTGTAATTATTTCGTGACAATTCAATAATCGAAGCAATCGTTGAATACGCAACGTGACATTTTTCGGGAAATGCGTTGTTTATTTTATTGTGAACATTTATTATTTATTCCCGGTAATGAGATTGGACTTTTGACGTAGGTTAATGTCATTTTTTATGTCTTGTGACAAGTGGCCGTAATTTTGGGACCTTGAGACAAAAGTAATCAAAGATAAAGAAGGAATTCGAAGAAAAAATATGACTAATCATTTATAATATCCTCCTCGATGTTCTCGATTAGATTCAGATATAAAATTCCTTTCGGACGGAACATGAAATACGTAGAAAACAAAAATAATCTTGGTCCCGAAAACTTGGGCTCACTTTCGGCGATTAAAGCCATTCAAAGTTTGCAACGACACAGAGTCTCATACCGAAAATAAAGGACTATAGGAATTTTCACCAATATTTATTTTATAGCCTCTTTTGTTAACAATAAAAGTTATGCCATTTATAAAGTTAGGTTAGTTCGTTAATTTTAAATTTTTGCGAATAAAATTTTTGTAGGAAATAAAAGCAGCGAGGCTGGCATTGGAAGTGAATGTATTCAATTATCTTTATGATTTATTGATTAAAAAGAAGAGTAAAGATATCGATACTCTTAAGATCGTCGCTCCGTGAATACACTTTATACTTTGGATTGCAGCGCATCTAAATTTTATCTCGCAAAAACTGCTTACAACGTTGAAATGTTATTTTACTGCGAACTATATATTTATCCGGATGCCAAGAAAATATTATATTGCATTACATGCATAGCTCTAGTATAATAATTTGATTTATTCTTAATACGTGACCAATAAAACTTATTTAAGTTGGAGTTGAACCGTGCTGATGTTGACCAACACGAACACGTGGTGCACAAATGTTGCATTATTTATCTTACTACACTACTAACAACTTTATTAGACCCTACTGTACGTGGTTCACTACGTTTCTAAGTTTAGCTGAATTTCTGCACGCGCCGATATTACATTCGATATCGGTTAGCTGATAGCTAATCGACATCACTATATCATTCCACTATATATTGGTACCATTATTTTTATCATCCCTCTCATCTCACCGTAGTTTAAACTGAAGAGATGATACTTTTTAAAGAGTAAAAATAACGACAATTGTAGTCAACTTCAGAATAATCTCTAAATATCTATACTGTTCCTCAATTAGATATGAATAAGAAAATGGCACACCTATATAATAATTTAAAGGACAAGTGGATGTAGGAGCCATGTAAGAAAAAATGTTTTGAGATATTTAACTTTTATGAAAAGTCGAGTGTACACTCCTCCACATGGCTTCTCCCATAGATACAGAAGGTTGAATTCTATTTACTACGTGTTCCTATAACAAAGGAGGATATGGGCTTATGTTAATTTAATGATTTACGTCTAATGATTTGTACTTTGCTATCATTTGGACCTGTTATGATATCAGTGATATCTACTACAAAATGAACGTCCAGTTTTATAACAGCCATCATTATTTGTGGTTGGTATGTACCTACACATATAAAAAACAGTCTACAATCAATTACAATTGTTATTTTTATTTGTTATGAATTGTAGAATCTTACCCCAGGTTTCTTATATTTTTATAATATTTTTATTAAATTAATCATTACCTACGGATGAATTATTATATATTGTAAATATACCAATCACATATAAATATGTGTATAGGGTGTTGTTATAGTGTTACGTACTGCAGCTGAAGTTGAAGTACAGAATAGTTTGCAGTTTGCCAGGATGTTAAAGTTAGGCAGTGGACAACTCAAATTCAAATCCGGCACTTCCTATTAAATTCTACCAAAATTTCCGGGTGCAGTAAACAGCCTTGAGATATCGTCTGAAATTACTCTAAAATTATACTGAATTCTCTGCAATGTACATTTGCCAGACTGCAATTTATTATCCATAAAAACACTCTTTTAAAAAACAAAATATGACAATCTCCATTACATTTCGGTAATTTACTGTATACTCCAAATTAGCTTGAGTATCTAAGAAATTTGGTAAACATTGTTATGAAAACATAAAATATATCTATAATGCTTATTACCAATTAATGGGACATATGGATTAAGGGGCTTAATTACATTTTCCAGAAAATGTCAATTTTACCATGAGGGTGCTGTGGAAAATATGACAATTATATAATTATAGTAAATGTGTTTGTTATTATTATGTACCTTATACTTATATAACTTAAGCACAAACCCTTTTTAGTTATAAGAACATGTAATGAATAGGATTCATCCTTCTGTCCCAATGAGGGAAGCCATGTGGAGGAGTGTACCCTGGAATTTTCAAACTTAAATATCTCAAAACTACTTGTTTTACCATAGCTCCTACATCTTGCAATATACATTCACCACAATTCAATTTATTATCCTTAAAAACACTATTGTAAAAACAAAATATGTCAATCTCCATTACATTTCGATAATTGCTGCAGTCTCCAATCAATCAAGCTACTTGACTTGATGAAACCTTGACTATCATTGAACTGCGAAAGGTAAACCACACCGATTATTAAGCCAGACAAATTCGCTATATTTTTGTTAGAATTATAAGGTTTGTAGAATATGAAATGTTTGTGATTGGCAAAAGAGTGAATGTGGAAGTAGGTGTGTGTTACGGTCGGCATTATTATCTTCCGTGGGAGGTATTTTTCGTGGAGTGTATCAGTGTGTCAAAATTACTTTTTTGTACCATAGCACACTGCACACTGCAATATATTATCTATAAGAATACTATTGTAGAAATAAAATATGTCAATCTCCATTACATTT
Source organism: Stenolophus ochropezus (assembly GCA_035578165.1). NCBI lineage: Eukaryota > Metazoa > Arthropoda > Insecta > Coleoptera > Carabidae > Stenolophus > Stenolophus ochropezus. The sequence continues at coordinate 2,977,935 of JAQOWZ010000014.1, forward strand.
CGGTAATTGCTGCATTCTCCAAACCATTGTACTTGACTTGATGAAACCTTGACTATCATTGAACTGCGAAAGGTAAACCACACCGATTACTAAGTCAGGCAAATTCGCTGTATTTTTGTTAGAATTATAAGGTTTGTAGAATATGAAATGTTTGTGATTGGCGAAAGAGTGAATGTGGAAGTAGTAGTGGGTGTTACGGTCGACATTATTATCTTCCGAGGGAGGTATTTTTCGTGGAGTGTATCAGTGTCTCAAAATTACTTTTTTGTACCATAGCACACTGCACACTGCAATATTTTATCCATAAGAACACTATTGTAAAAACAAAATATGTCAATTTCCATTACATTTCGGTAATTGCTGCAGTCTCCAATCAATCAAGCTACTTGACTTGATGAAACCTTGACTATCATTGAACTGCGAAAGGTAAACCACACCGATTACTAAGTCAGACAAATTCGCTATATTTTTGTTAGAATTATAAGGTTTGTAGAATATGAAATGTTTGTGATTGGCAAAAGAGTGAATGTGGAAGTAGTAGTGGGTGTTACGGTCGGCATTATTATCTTCCGAGGGAGGTATTTTTCGTGGAGTGTATCAATGTCTCAAAATTACTTTTTTGTACCATAGCACACTGCACACTGCAATATATTATCCATAAGAACACTATTGTAAAAACAAAATATGTCAATTTCCATTACATTTCGGTAATTGCTGCATTCTCCAAACCATTGTACTTGACTTGATGAAACTTTGACTATCATTGAACAGCGAAAGGTAAACCACACCGATTACTAAGTCAGACAAATTCGCTATATTTTTGTTGAAATTATAAGGTTTGTAGAATATGAAATGTTTGTGATTGGCAAGAGTGAATGTGGAAGTAGTAGTGGGTGTTACGGTCGGCATTATCATCTTCCGTGGGAGGTATTTTTCGTGAGTGTATCAGTCACGGCACCTGCATGCATATGCATATTTTACTTGGTGTCGACGTGCCCGGTTTTGCGGCGGACAGAACGGTCACGCTCGATATATGCAGGTCGTTAAACAAATCCTAATGCGATAGACTTGCAGGCACATTGATGACTCCTATCCATGGATTATTTCAAATTTAAACGGATTACTTACTCAACGGCTTTACTTCCGACGCTCAATATTTTTTTAAGCCACTAAACAACTATTCTTAAATTATCATTTATGCAAAACTTTTCCAATTCACATTGAAAAATGGCCAAATCTCATATCTTCCTAACGGGGTTTCAACGGAAAGTTTCATTGACATTTCTAGAACCAACACGACAATCATCCCAATTCTGTAAAGAAGTTGCTAGCTCTTAGTAACATTACTAAAAATTTTAGCCAATAGAAATATGTATTTGTAAAAGCTGTCATTTTCATATTTTATTTAATGTCTACTATCTTCATTGGGCAATGATGTTAGTAACGTTGCTAAGAGCTACTAACTTCCTTACAGAATTGGGGTGATTGTCACCAAGCAGTAGTCAGAAACTGAAAATGATCGAACATCGAAAAATATTAAATAAAATAACTAAAAAGTTTAAAAATCTAAGATATGTCAAGAGTGTAATTTTTATTAAATTGGGGAAGTTTAACAAGTTGTAATGAAGTTAATAATTTGAATCAATTAGTTCAGTCATTTTTAATATATCTATTTAAAATTTAAAATGAACATAATTATAACTTTAAATATTTTATTAGAAAATTATGTATAATTAAAGTATAATGAAATATTCAGCAGAAAATATTAAATAGTATAAAAAGTTGGCTAGACATTTGCGTTTAATTTTTTTTAACACCTTCATCATATTATACTAGCTAGTGGAATAATAACTGTAGCTTAGCATAATGGACTAAAAATGTGAGAGAATTAAAATTAATCTTACCCTTTAACTCTACAAATTAATTTTAATACTAATACATATTTCGAAAACAAAAAATTTCGTTTTTCCAAAAAACGTGAGGTAAACGACTTTGAGATAATAAATTCAACTATGAAATGAATTTTGAAATTAATGTAATTTTATTTAACATAAGGTATATAAACATATTATTTCTCATATTTTATTTCTTATTTTCTATCGGAAAAAGCGTCAAACACTCATGTGTAAATATGGTGCCAGCAAGTACATCAAATATGAAAAGTTACTGATACATTGTTTTGACAGTTTATTATACCTCGTTCACCTATAAATAACGGAAAGTTTCGCTAAAAATGAATATCAAAATACAAATGAAATAAATAAACTTTAAAGTTATGCTTCGGTATATTACTAACTTGGGAAACACCGAGTTTATATTCAAAGCGGTTATTTGTATAGTTTTCATTAAATATCTAACCATATGGTATGTAGAAGGTAGAAGTATTAGTAATATGATTACTATATCTATCTATTTTTATTTATTTTTATGAATTTCATTTCTATTTCTATCAAATAGGCGTATTCCATTTGCCACTTGGATCAGATCTTACAATTTTGAATCCGGATCACTTATTTTTCAATCCAATTGACTGGATCAGAAATATCAGATCCATCTGATCCGAATTGAAGTTGTTTTAGAAGTCTGATCTGATCCGACGAACAAAAGGTATACTATTGAGATAACCATAGGTAATCCGCTTAGCTGAATAAAAATGTAAATATTCTTCGGCGAAACACTTGCTGTGCGATATCTTTCTAAATATTGGTATACTTGGTTGTTTAGTGTTTACTAAATATGAATACCTTTTCTCTGTATGTTTTATTAAAAGTGTATGAACTAGGTTTATGTTTCATCCATTATTCTTATCTTTAGGAAAAGTTGCATAAACCAGTGAGTAGGATGGAAAATATTTGTCAATATTTAAGGGAGAAATGATGGAAAAGGAATGTTGGAAAGAATCCACTGTGGTTAGTATACCTAATTGTTTAGGGTTTAATATATTATTCTTATTTTTAGGACACTGGTTGACATACCTAATTGTTAGGGAGTTTGCTAAATATAAAGGTTTTATTAAAAGTGTATGAACTGGGTTTATGTTTTAAGCATATTCTTATCTTTAGGAAAAGTTGCATAAACCAATTTGTAGAATGGTAGATATTCTTTGATATTGAAGGGAGAATGATGTTAAAGGAGTGTTAGGTAATATAGAACATTGGATCGATTTTCTAGTGTTTACTAAATATGAATATCTTTTCTCTGAATGTATTATTAAAAGTGTATGAAGTAGGTGTTATGTATAGACAGTGGTTGGTAATACCTGATTATTTAGAGTTTTCTAAATATGAATACCGTATCTCTGAATGTTATTAAAAGTGTATGAACTAGGTTTATGTTTCATACATTATTCTTATCTTTAGGAAAACTTACATAAACCAGTGTGTAGAATAGAATATATTTGTTAATATTTAAGGGAGAATAATGTAAAAGGAGTGTTGGGAGCTATGAAACCTTGGATCGATAGTGGTTAGTATACCTGACTAGCGAATTCTCGGCTACGCCGAGCATTCCCTAGAGCTCCGCTGTCAGTGCAAAAAACAAATGCCGATCGACATGAAACAATTATTTCATATTTCCACGTCAGGCCTCACTAAGACCTTTCATTAGACTGCAAACACGATATACTTCTAATATTTTTTTGCAAAAAACAAAAGCCGGTCGACATGGAACATTTTTGTCATTTATGTACCCCAACTCTCACCGAGAACTTTCATTTGATACCATACACGACATACTTCTGACAACTTTCTGCACTAAACAAAAGTCGATCGACATGAAACATTTTTATCATATCTACACGCTAGCCCACACCCAGACTTTTCATTTGATACCAAACACTATATACTTGTGACAACTTTTTGCAAAAACCAAAAGCCGATCGACATGGAACATTTTTGTCAATTCTGCACGCTAGCCCTCTCCGAGACCTTTCATTTGATACCAAACACGACATACTTCTCACAACTTTTTGCATAAAACAAAAGCCGATCGACATGGAACATTTTTGTCAATTCTGCACGCTAGCCCTCAACGAGACTTTTCATTTGATACCAAACACCACACATTTCTGACAACTTTTTGCAAAAAACAAATACCGATCGACATGGCACATTTTTATCAATTCTGCACGCTAGCCCTCTCCGAGACCTTTCATTTGATATCAAACACGATATACTTCTGACAACTTTTTGCAAAAAACAAAAACCGATCGACATAGTACATTTTTGTCAATTCTGCAGGCTAGCCCTCAGCGAGACCTTTCATTTGATACCAAACACGACATACATCTGACAACTTTTTGCATAAAACAAAAGCCGATCGTCATGGAACATTTTTGTCAATTCTGCACGCTAGCCCTCTCCGAGACCTTTCATTTGATATCAAACACGACATACTTCTGACAACTTTTTGCAGAAAACAAAAACCGATCGACATAGTACATTTTTGTCAATTCTGCACGCTGGCCCTCTCCGAGACCTTTCATTTGATACCAAACACGACATACTTCTGACAACTTTTTGCACAAAACAAAAGCCGATCGACATGGAACATTTTTGTCAATTCTGCACGCTAGCCCTCAACGAGACCTTTCATTTGAGACCAAACTCGACATGTCTTTGAGAAATTTTTGCAAAAACAAAAGCCGATCAACATTGACCTTTTTTTTTAATTCTACACCCCAGCCCTCATCGAGCCTTTTCATTTGATACCAAACACCACATACTTCTCACAACTTTTTACAAAAAAACAAAAGCCGTTCGATATAGAACATTTTTGTTCATTCTGCCCGCTAGCCCTCATCGTGACCTAGCCTAATATAACATTCACTGTCCTCAGTAACCTTTCATTTGGGAATATTTGTTCTTTGTTTAGTTACTTTATTAAACATTTGGCAACATTGACTTTTGCAATTTGAAAATACCCAAATACGACATTTTTCTGACAACATTATGCAAAAAAAAATTTCTAATCTACATAGAACATTTTTGTCATTCGTGCACACCAGTTCGTATTGTGTCGTTTCCTTAAAACCCAAGAACGACCTACTTTTAACAACTTTTTACGGAAAACAAATGCAGATCGACATGACACATTTTTTTGTCATTTTAAAACTGGCCCTTATGGTTTCCTTTCTTTTGATAACAAACACAGCAAAGTATTCAATTTATTTTATTTAGGAATATTTGATTTTTATTTAGTTACTTTATAATTTGGCAACACTGTTAGTATTAAAAAATAGTAGTTAATTTTTAAATTTATAAATTAATATTGTCAACCCTAATACAACTGCCACCGTCTTCAGTGAAGTTAGTTTAGGAATATTTGGTTTTAATTTAGTTACTTCATCACACATTTGGCAACATTGACTTTTGACATTGGAAACGTCAAAATTTATATTAATTAAATACGTTATGTTTTAAACTTAAATGAGTTGTAACACATTTGCTCAAGTCTATTATTCATGATACTGTTTTTAAATCTTTGATATCAATGTTCTATTAAAAGATATAATCATTTGAAGTTCATAGGCAGATTGTCAAAAGTGACGGATGACGGCGTGATTCTTCTTAAAGTTAGACATGGCCTCTGGGATCCATTGTTTCAAGGCAGCATTTGTGCAAAGTTTTAATTTTTTACACGAAAATTACTAATAGTAAAAATATGAGACACCCAAAAGGCACCAGATCTCATTAGCCCCCACATATTAAAAAAAAATTATAACAATCACTTGCATGGTTCAGGCTGTAGGCGATTACAAAAGTCACTCGATGCTCGTGATGAATCTATAGATAGATATATAGATATATAGATATATAGATATATAGTGAATCTAATCGTTTAGTATAGTGACTAGCGAATTCTCGGCTACGCCGAGCATTCCCTAGAGCTCCGCTGTCAGTGCAAAAAACAAATGCCGATCGACATGAAACAATTATTTCATATTTCCACGTCAGGCCTCACTAAGACCTTTCATTAGACTGCAAACACGATATACTTCTAATATTTTTTTGCAAAAAACAAAAGCCGGTCGACATGGAACATTTTTGTCATTTATGTACCCCAACTCTCACCGAGAACTTTCATTTGATACCATACACGACATACTTCTGACAACTTTCTGCACTAAACAAAAGTCGATCGACATGAAACATTTTTATCATATCTACACGCTAGCCCACACCCAGACTTTTCATTTGATACCAAACACTATATACTTGTGACAACTTTTTGCAAAAACCAAAAGCCGATCGACATGGAACATTTTTGTCAATTCTGCACGCTAGCCCTCTCCGAGACCTTTCATTTGATACCAAACACGACATACTTCTCACAACTTTTTGCATAAAACAAAAGCCGATCGACATGGAACATTTTTGTCAATTCTGCACGCTAGCCCTCAACGAGACTTTTCATTTGATACCAAACACCACACATTTCTGACAACTTTTTGCAAAAAACAAATACCGATCGACATGGCACATTTTTATCAATTCTGCACGCTAGCCCTCTCCGAGACCTTTCATTTGATATCAAACACGATATACTTCTGACAACTTTTTGCAAAAAACAAAAACCGATCGACATAGTACATTTTTGTCAATTCTGCAGGCTAGCCCTCAGCGAGACCTTTCATTTGATACCAAACACGACATACATCTGACAACTTTTTGCATAAAACAAAAGCCGATCGTCATGGAACATTTTTGTCAATTCTGCACGCTAGCCCTCTCCGAGACCTTTCATTTGATATCAAACACGACATACTTCTGACAACTTTTTGCAGAAAACAAAAACCGATCGACATAGTACATTTTTGTCAATTCTGCACGCTGGCCCTCTCCGAGACCTTTCATTTGATACCAAACACGACATACTTCTGACAACTTTTTGCACAAAACAAAAGCCGATCGACATGGAACATTTTTGTCAATTCTGCACGCTAGCCCTCAACGAGACCTTTCATTTGAGACCAAACTCGACATGTCTTTGAGAAATTTTTGCAAAAACAAAAGCCGATCAACATTGACCTTTTTTTTTAATTCTACACCCCAGCCCTCATCGAGCCTTTTCATTTGATACCAAACACCACATACTTCTCACAACTTTTTACAAAAAAACAAAAGCCGTTCGATATAGAACATTTTTGTTCATTCTGCCCGCTAGCCCTCATCGTGACCTAGCCTAATATAACATTCACTGTCCTCAGTAACCTTTCATTTGGGAATATTTGTTCTTTGTTTAGTTACTTTATTAAACATTTGGCAACATTGACTTTTGCAATTTGAAAATACCCAAATACGACATTTTTCTGACAACATTATGCAAAAAAAAATTTCTAATCTACATAGAACATTTTTGTCATTCGTGCACACCAGTTCGTATTGTGTCGTTTCCTTAAAACCCAAGAACGACCTACTTTTAACAACTTTTTACGGAAAACAAATGCAGATCGACATGACACATTTTTTTGTCATTTTAAAACTGGCCCTTATGGTTTCCTTTCTTTTGATAACAAACACAGCAAAGTATTCAATTTATTTTATTTAGGAATATTTGATTTTTATTTAGTTACTTTATAATTTGGCAACACTGTTAGTATTAAAAAATAGTAGTTAATTTTTAAATTTATAAATTAATATTGTCAACCCTAATACAACTGCCACCGTCTTCAGTGAAGTTAGTTTAGGAATATTTGGTTTTAATTTAGTTACTTCATCACACATTTGGCAACATTGACTTTTGACATTGGAAACGTCAAAATTTATATTAATTAAATACGTTATGTTTTAAACTTAAATGAGTTGTAACACATTTGCTCAAGTCTATTATTCATGATACTGTTTTTAAATCTTTGATATCAATGTTCTATTAAAAGATATAATCATTTGAAGTTCATAGGCAGATTGTCAAAAGTGACGGATGACGGCGTGATTCTTCTTAAAGTTAGACATGGCCTCTGGGATCCATTGTTTCAAGGCAGCATTTGTGCAAAGTTTTAATTTTTTACACGAAAATTACTAATAGTAAAAATATGAGACACCCAAAAGGCACCAGATCTCATTAGCCCCCACATATTAAAAAAAAATTATAACAATCACTTGCATGGTTCAGGCTGTAGGCGATTACAAAAGTCACTCGATGCTCGTGATGAATCTATAGATAGATATATAGATATATAGATATATAGATATATAGTGAATCTAATCGTTTAGTATAGTGATTGTCTAGTGTTTACTAAATATGGATACCTTTTTTCTAAATGTTTTATTAAAAATGTATGATCTAGGTTTATGTTTTATGCATTAGGAAAGTTGATGAACCGGTGTGTAGAATGAAAGATATTTGTTGATATTTAAGGGAGAGTAATTTAAAAGGAGTGTTGGGAGCTATGGAACTTTGTATCGATAGTGGTTAATATACCTGATTGTCTAGTGTTTACTAAATATGAATACCTTTTCTCTGAAAGTTTTATTAAAAGTATATGAACTAGGTTTATGTTTCATACTTTATTCTTATCCTTAAGAAAATTTACATAAACTAGTGTGTAGAATGGAATATATTTGTTAATATTTAAGGGAGATATGGAACATTGGATCGACTGAGGTTAGTATATGTCATTATTTAGTGTTTTATATATTATTCTTATTTTTAGAACAGTTGTTGGTAATATCTGATTGTTTAGAGCTTACTAAAAATGAATACCGTTTCTCTGATTATTTTATTAACAGTATATGAACTAGGTTTATGTTTTATTTTTTTATTTTATTCTCTGATTGTTTTATTAAAAGTGTATGACCTAGGTTTATGTTATATGCATTAGGAAAGTTGATGAACCGGTGTAGAATGGAAGATATTTGTTGATATTTAAGGGAGAATGATGTAAAAGGAGTGTTGGGGAGCTATGGAACCTTGGATCGACAGTGGTTAGTATACCTGATTGTTTAATGTTTTCTAAATATGGATCCCTTTTCTCTGAATGTTTTATTAAAAGAGTATGAACTAGGTATTATGTATGGACAGTGGTTGGTAATACCTTCCTAAAAATGAATACCGCTTCTCTGATAATTTTTTTAACAGTATATGAACTAGGTTTATGTTTTATTTTTTTATTTTATTCTCTGAATGTTTTATTAAAAGTGTATGACCTAGGTTTATGTTTAATGCATTAGGAAAGTTGATGAACCGGTGTAGAACGTCAGATATTTGTTGATATTTAAGGGAGAGTGATGTAAAAGGAGTGTAGGGGAACCTTGGATCGATAGTGGTGGACAATAAGCCTTGGGTTGATGAGAGCGAAGCGTTTACGTACCGACGACGTTGAGGCGAAAAGCTTGACTAATTTTGGGCTCGGTGCTGACTTGGCATTCGTAGACGCCGGAGTCTCTGGACTGTGGGGAGGTCACCTTCAGCGTCCACTCGTCCGAGCCGTCGGTGTGTAGCGCCTGGAAGCGCTGGTCGTTGGTGTATGTCAGGATGCCCACTGTAAGGATGTGTAGGTCTCTCTTTCTGATCCATGACACCTACGCAAACATCACAACATTCACTTCGCTTGGTTTCCACGCAAACAGTCTTTTGTATTATTTTTTAAATTGATGCACAGCAGACGGGAATAGAGTAAAATTAAATATAGTAACGGATCTCGATATAACTAACTTTGGATGTAACATTATACATGTTTAAACCTTATTTTTATATAACGGACTTTCGACATACACAGACTATGTAGTATACAGATGTTCCACAACTTAGGACAAAAAATTAAACAGTATATACTGTACGACGTGCTGATCATGAAACAAAAAATTAAGGGTAGTTTACTTGAAGTAGACATTTATTAATATATGGTTATGTCGAGATGCTACTGTAATGGTATCGTTTTCTAAGAAATTTATACTATATGAATATATAATAAAATAGAAAATATTATAAAATGTTCAATACTTATAAGTAAGTAGTTAATATATATTAACATATCTGGATAGTTATGAGTATCATAACCGCCGCAGATGTCAATTGAATTCCAAGCTCAGAGAGCGAGGAATTTGAGACATCTTAGGCTTGGTATGATTCATAACAATCGTGGTTTGTTTAATAGTTTACCGGTTTCAAGTTATTAATAAATATTATATTATAAAATTCTCTTGTTAGTAACGTTTTTGTGATTCTGTCTATATCTATATGCATTGATTTTATAAAGTAACTTTATAAAAAAAAGATACTTTATAAAATCAATGCTATATGGGTTGATATAATATGACAATTGTCCCATGTTATATTGACAATTCTCTACGGTAAATATTAATAATTACTGTACTGATTTGCCAAATTACACGGTATACAATTATGATGTAGTTACCCTGCTTACTTTTGTCTATGTAAACAGTAGCTTAATATCCTGAAACTGGTAAAATTTAAAAACGAGCACTTGTCCTACATAAGTTCTGTGTGTCATCTATTGTGTTGATAGGTACTTTAAGAAAATTATATTAATTTATAAATCGTTTACTACTAGATTTTTTTTAAATATGTAGTTGTTGCTTGATATTTAAAAAATAGAAATTATTTTTAAAAATAGGAAATGACCTTTAATCCTCCTTTGGGAACATTAATAAATCGAACGAACTAGAGCAAATTTATATGGGAAATATAATAAAGAATATTTTGCTAGTCCTATTATTTTTTATGGCCGAAAATAACATTTAATTCATAACTTGACATTTATCTATTATTTACATATATATGCATATATATATATATATATATATATATATATATATATATATATAAACTCTGTTTTATACACGCGCTAATTATAATTAGAATCAGTTATTTAAAATGTTGGTTTGATTATTTGAAATGGCGGTTAATTACTTAACATTATTATTTTAATTTCCCCTTTCCGTTCAGAGCTGAGGAATATAGATAGAATATGAGATTGTGGAAGATGTGGGAAGTAATATGATGAAGCCCAGAAATGGGTGAGGTGTTTATAATTGAATTTAGGTTGATGAAAACAGAGAGTGTTATCTTATCAGATAAATGTTTAATATTCGCAGCGCGAAGATGTGTTGCTTTTAAATGTGTAGCTGACGTGTTATGATTTCTACTTGTGAGCAAAATGTCGTTTGCAAATCTGGGTGAAAATTTAATGTCCGTTTATATTGCGTATAGTTCAGAAGGAGAAATAAAAAGATGTTTCTCCGCCTTTGTAAGAACATAAAAATATCACAAAGAGACAAAAGCAATCACTTAAAAACCAAAGAAACAAAACTGATGTAATGTTACATTGTAAAATATATTCATAGAAGAGAAACACACCAACCTTGCTGAACGGCTACTTTTAACATTGGGCGTTGCCTTGCTCTATTATCGTAAACTACACAACTTTATGCATACAACAAAATTAGGTTTTGATTTTACGGGTAGCGTTTGTGACTTTTCTAACTTGATACCGGCACAAATGAATATTTGATCATCGGAGAGGTCACCAAAATCATATTTGCTACAAAACGACAACCACCGGACATGCAAATAGCAAAAACATTCCGATCTCTTCAAAATTACCCAGAACCATACATTTAAAAACTGAACCTCCTATTTCCATAAAATGTTTCACTTTGGAATAAATTTCACTGTAAAGTAATTCTTTTTTAATATTAGTCAAATAAATTGATTCCGAAGGCCTAGGCAACGCTAGTGAAAAACTATTAATAATGTATTTAAATTCCAGTTTAAAGAATAGTTTGTGATGATATTTATGCCAAACTAATATTTATTCATTTAGAATTATTTGATTGATATTGGAGGCCTAGGGAATACTCAGCGTAATTGAGCATTCGCTAGTGTAAAATACTATTAATAATGTATTAGTTTTTGATGATATTTGAGCAAAACTAATTCTATGTCTTTAAAAAACGAAATGTGTAAATAAAAACTAAAACATTGGATTAAATTTTAATATCGTGAAGTAATAATTTTTTAATGTTAGTCAAATATTTGATTGATATTGGAGGCCTAGTACATTTTAAAAACTGAAACGTATATTTCAATAAAATGTTTTACAATGAAATAAATTTCACTGTAAAGTAATATTTTTTTAATGTTAATGAAATATTTGATTGATGCCAAAGGCTTAAGTTCCTAGCATAGCTGAGCATTCGCTAGTGTAAAATACTATTAGAAATGTATTTTAATTCTAGTTGAAAAATGAACTTAAATAGTTTTTGATAATATTTAGGATTTAGTCTCTTTATTGATTTGTGCAAAATGTAGTGAGAAATATTTTATTGCCGTTGGAGGCCTAGGGAATGCTCAGCTTAATCGAGCATTCACTAGTTAGTTAAAATATAATTAATAATTTATTTAAATTTTAATTTAAAAACAACTTTGTAAGGATATTTAAGATTTAGTTTCTTTGTTAATTTGTGCAAAACTTGGTAAAATTATTTGATTGCCGTCGGAGGCCTAGGGAACGCTCAGCAAATAAAATACAATTAATAATGTATTTAAATTTTAGTTCAAAAGCTATTTTGTAATGATATTTTGGATTTAGTTTCTTCATTAATTTGTGCAGAACTTAGTAAAAATATTTAATTGCTGTCGGAGGCCTAGGGAACGCTCAGCTTACTTCCTTAATAATATATTTGAATTTCAATTTAAAGACTAGTTTTTGATGATATTTAGGATTTAATTTTTTTGTTAATTTGTACAGAACTTAGTGAAAATATTTGATTGCCATCGGAGTTCTAGGGAACGCTCAGTTTAGCTGAGCATTCGCTAGTTTAAAATATGTACAATTAATAATGTATTTAAATTTCAGTTTAAGGACTAGTTCGTGATGATATTAAGTATTTAGTTTTTTTGTTAATTTGTACAAAACTTATTGAAAATATTTGATTGCCGCCGGTGGCCTAGGGACCGCTCATCTCAACTGACCATTCGCTATTTTGAACTACAATTAATAACATATTTAAATTTAAGTTTAAAAACTAGTTTATGATAATATTTAGGATTTAGTTTCTTAATTCATGCAAAACTTAGTTGGGGTTATTAGGAAGATACTTACAGCCCTGTCTCCTAGGTTACGCACTCGGCAGTGGAGGTAAGCCGTCTGCCCCACAGTCGTGGTGGTTTCTCTTCGTGTAGAGTTGTCGAAATACGGCTGTGAGAACGGTTGCTCCCAGAACGGAGTCTGAGGCGACTCGTTGCTGTTCCTTGGCTCACCATTGGTTGGCTCTGCAACAAAAAACATCGTCAGGACAATATTCAACATTCAACACCAGAACACCACCTTATTACAAAAAGTACAAATAAAGAAATGCTTGTTATCAGGGCATGTAACCGAAAAAAATACTGGTTAACAGTTAACCCTTATAGAAAACGTTATAATAATAACGGTTTTAGTTCGAAAACCGGTTTTTGAAAATTGGAAACCGGTTTAAACGGGTTAATATATCGGTTAAAAAAATTATTAAAATTAATTAAAACAAATTAATTATAAAAATTTGATTAAAAAAATTACAGAATAATTAATTTAAAAAAATAATAAAAAAATACCATCCGAGAAAAATATAACAATTAAAAAAAAGCAATTTAATTAATAAATATTGACAAAAATTCCCGTAATATCTTCAGAAAAACGCTGGTCACTTTTCAATTTTAAACTTGCCTGTGTTGACAAATTTGGGACTTTTTAAGTAACCTTAACGGCCAAAGAGACTACCTACATTTATGACTCTCCAATAAAATGTTAATTGTAGAAACTGTCATGACACATGTTCACATACAAATAGAAAACACAGATATAAAAAAAATATTTTTTTTTTTGCTAAATGATATTAAAATAAAGGTTAATGTTCGCTAAAACCGGTTTATTTTTTTTTTGTTAGCGGTTACCGGTATTTTCGGCGTGAAAAATATCGGTTAAAATTACGGTTAAAGTTCGCAATTTTCGTTCAAAATATCGGTTACCGGTTTTTATTAACCGGTTTTTTTAACCGGTTACATGCCCTGCTTGTTATCCATTACTGGATATTTGTATAAAAGAAATATAATTCGTAAAGAATTTTTGCTGTTTAAAAATTATAATTGATCTTTATACATTTGATAAATTATGTTTCGTATTTAAAAATAAAAATGACATTTAAAAAATAATAAATGGTATTTTCATATAAGTTAGGATTAATATAAATCTTTTCAAAAAACCATTGTTAATCTAAAATGATTTATTTACTTGTAAATTTATGAAATACTTGGTTGTCGTTATGAATATTTATTGGATGATTTTGGTTCTAATCAAATAATCTAAATAATGATATCGAAATAAGCGAATGAATCCCCATAACATTAGCTGAAATTTTCATATGAAATGCTGAAACCCAAAATGAGAAAACAATGATGATAATTTCACAGATATCACCAATTCAGCATTGATTTTATCAAAATACAGAATACAATAACAAAATATGATTTCCCAACACAAAACAACAATCATTCTGTGATTTTAATTATTCAACTGAAAAATGGCTAATAATATTTGCAATCCGGATTGAAAATTAAATGGCTTTCTACCGAAAGATTACCAGAATCAAAATTAGATTCATATTATTATATTTTAACGATCAGTTCAATTGGGAATACAATCATTTATAATTGCTCTACACCGTTTTTATTATTAAATATGAAAGATTTGTAAACATTTAATTACATTGAAATTTATTCCTACTAGTCAATTATATTTTATCTATCATTCAATACCATGGAATTTGAAATCAAAATGGAAATTCTATTGTTAATTTATAGCAGTGTCACGGAATAGTAGTTCAAATTTCAATGGAATATTCGGTCATTTTTATTTGATTATTATTAAATTATAATTATTTTATATGTGATTAACTCAGTTTAATTTTTTTACTAATCGGATTTTTATAAAATAAAAATTAATTAATGTAAAGAAGGAAAATCCCATTGTACTATTTCGTGTTTCATTCAATCAATAATTACAATAATATATTCGGTACGGAAAATACTTTTGTGAGTTCTTTGTCAATGTTCAGACTTTGCATTTGTAATTGAAACGCCAAATATTTTGATTCTTATTGTGAAGGGAACACCGCAGAGTAACTCTTTTGTGAAAAAATGGTGGAGGCGCCAATTTAATAATAATGAGTTGGCGTAATGAAGAGTTCCACTAATTACAATTCTTTTTTGCCAAAAAAGAACTACTGTAAAACCCATCAAAGAAATGTCAACAATTTTTTTCCAAGAGTAACAAGTTTTTTAGTGACCTTTGATTCGCACGAAAAAATGTAAATGATCGCTGTAATTAGTATTGATTTAATTATATAAAGAGAACGATTTGTCGCTAGGAAATACTAAAATTCCAGGAATAATTCGACCGGCGAACATCCAACATCGACTGAAAACAAAACGTCAGCACTGAAAGCCTGCACCAGCACTTCCCAAAATTGATTACCCGAACACTGATACAGGTTTATTTATTTCCAGCGCATGGATGGATTTGTTCGGGCCGTATTTGCCCTTTAAAGTCGCGAAAACACAAGAAAAATTTTCTGCAATAAACCAAATCCCATGTCGAATGAAACCATCAACCAAATTTCACTTGTAATTTTTCTTATACATTATACTCACAATCAATTACCAATATTTTGTAGAATTATAAACATATTCAAAATATTAATACCCTTTTCAAATTTAATAATAAACCAATATAGTAAAAAATTTCTTCTACGAAATGATTCTTTTAATTTTTAGAGTATAGCAGAAATAGTTTTTAATAAACATATGTAGTTAATTGAATTTAATAAGAAACCACTATAGTATAAAATTGCTTCTACGAAAAGATTCTTTTAATTTTTAGAGTGTACCACAAATAGTTTTTAATAAACTGATTGCATTAATTTTGAAACTTTCTTAGATGATAAAGATATTACGATAAGATATAAAAATAATGCAATATTTGTACGATCGAGCAATAGGAAAGGCTTACTGATGAAATAGACAGAAAATTGCGTTTATTGATTGTTAAGTATAACAAAACGGTAAGTAAGTTCATGGATATTAAAACTGAAATGATTTACTACATTCATTTATTGTTATTAAAAGTGCAGTTACTAATACTAAAATTGTTGATAAATAAAGGTACATACAAATTATTTTCGCATTTATTTCTTACACAAAAAAAAATCACAAGTAACAGGACATATTTTACATTTAAACAAATTTTTTCCATGTGTAAATTTTAATTCACTTTATTTTCAATACTTTTTTATTGATGTTGATGTAAGTATTATGATCCGTAAGGAATATCGATCTCAAACAATAATTGGAAAACAATTGTCTTTGATAATTTGTCCTTCCCGCTCTTAATACTTAATATACTGTAACGAGCGTGACTCACTGCCGATGAGTCATCGCGGCTGACCTGTCTGGTCAGGTAGGATCACTAAAGGTCAAGTGAGATAAGAACGACTTCGCTATTTGGAATTTCATGAAGTCCGGAAGACTCTAGAAGTTCGAGATTAATTACACGTAGGTATAAAAGATTCTTCAGTATTACACTTTACAGGAACGTTAATAAAACACATGCAGTAGTATTCTACAGTCACTGTTAAAGTTGCTTAGAGACGATCTGTAGCTACCGGTGACTGTTAGTTTTTATAGGTGATGTAATTCTATTATTACAGAACAATGTTAGCGCTAACAGCGGTAAAATTTGACTGTAGAATACATTTTTCTTAGAGATCACCTTAAATTCAGTTAGAGACGGTCTCTAAATTTAACAGAGACAGTAGAATACCACTGATGATATTTTAATGGTTATTTGTTTGTATGTGACAATTAATGACCGTGTTTTTGAATATGTGAAACGTTAAAAAGCATGTTATGTTTAAGAGAAGTGAGTGCAGTTTATGTGTGGTGATGTCGGCTGGTGTGAATGATTTCGGTCATAGTTAATGGCAGCGGTTGGGGTGAAGGATGAAAGGTATTAGAGGCTTTGGAAAGCGCGCCCGGAACGATTTTTAGTAAATAGTTGTTGTTGGGAGTTGGCGGCAATCTTCATTGATTATTCCTGGCTGGTGGAAAAGTTTTAGGACCGGTTGTGTCCAGTGAGCAACGGACTTGAAGCAGGAAAATGCTAAACCTATTATAGCGCAGCTTTGTAAAGGGCTGAATTTGCTAATTCCTAACATTGCTTTTGACATTTAAAATAAACAGGCACGGTGCTTGGTCGCGAACATTTGTTTTGCGTAAACAGCGCCCAGGCCAGAAGTCATGCCAAATAAAATGACAAACACGTTTTTAATTCCATTTGCGAATCTGTTTAAAAAGTACGCTGCTCTCTACAAGCTGCACATTCGCTAAGATTCACTCTACCATACAACCCACTAAATACTTAATTATTTGTTGTATAGTTTTAATGCTGTTAACTCTTTTAAATAAGCTCAATATGACATCTCTTTTTCGCAGACATTTTGTTTCTTACATACAGGTTGTTCCACAAATTATGACAAAAAACTGAATATACTGTACGACGTGCTGATTATAAAACAAAATGAATTTTTTAAAAATTCGCAAAGTTAAGGTTAATATATCATCCACATATTTAATTATTTGTTGCACCTCTAACATAGTTTTAATGCTGTTAACTTTTTTAAATGAACAACTGTTTTTCGCAGACATTTATATTTACTAATTATAAGACCAAATTTTGTTTCTTACATACAGGTTGTTCCACAACTTAGAACAAAAAACTAAAGAGTGTATATTGTAAGACGTGCTGATTATAAAATAAAATGACAAACACGTTTTTAATTCCATTTGCGAATTTTAAAAAGTACGCTGCTCTCTACAAGCTGCACATTCGCTAAGATTCACTCTACCATACCAGACACTAAATACTAAATATATCTTCCACATACTTAATTATTTGCTGCACTCTCATACTTTTAATGCTGTTAACTCTTTTAAATAAGCTCAACTTATATTTACTAATTGTAAGACCAAATTTAGTTTTTTACATACACTCAGTCTCTGTACCCCAATAAAGAAAGGTTTTTTTTTTTTTGATTATATATACACGAAATAAATTTTATATTAAAACTTATATTAACAAATAAAATAATGTATTGACTTCCTAAATTTTTCTTAAGTAAATCGAGAAAAATATATTTGTTATAACAACTAAGTACATCAATTTAGTCTCCGTACATCCGTAAATTATATAAAATCAATGATCTTTTGAACCGCCATTTATTACAATTACTTCCCTTAAACGGTTTGTCATACTTTCCACTATTTTTTTTTTAAATTTGGGCGTCAATTTTTAGTCCATTCTTCTACTATAAATGTATTACTTCTTTTATATTCTTTGGGCGTCTTGTTTTACACAGTTTTTTAAATAAATTACAGACATGTTCAATAGGATTCATATCTAGAGACTGTGAAGGCGTTTTTAATTGTTGTCTACAATTTTGCAATAAATAACTATTCTTATTCTAGCAGTTTACTTGTAGTATGTTTGGGGTTATTATCTTGTTGAAAGATTTAAGAATTCCTTAATTCAATTTTTTATTTATATTTATGCTTTTCGTACTTTCGCAGCCGTAATTTTTGTATTACAATTTCTTTCAATTCATTCATACGATCTTGTAGCATTGTACTTCTTTTTTCTTTTTTATGTGTGCCAATATATTAAATAATTAAAAATGTATTTTAAAATATTTAAGAAGACAAGAACAATATTGGTGGTTGCTATGTTAGTAATTTTGTACTCATCAGATTGGTCTTTTATTATTACAGATGGCACTATTATCCTGTTTTTCAAATTGAAACAAACAAGGTAAATGCGAAACAGATACCAGTCAACAATAACAATTGCAACGTAGCAGTTTATTTTTCGTACTTTCCTGTTATAGATAAATACAGATTTGTGCTGATTTTTTAAACTAGTAGTTTTTCAAAAGGAATTGTAGATAAATATTTTAATTTAATAATAATAGCATGTTCTTTTGCTTTACATATTTCAAAGAAAAGAACGACGTCACCTCATGGGAACTAAATCAGATCTGGAGAATGTACGTAGCATGTTTTTTGTAATGACTCAATTATTATTTAATAAAGTAATCATTAAAAGAGAGAGAAAATTGGTAGTTCGCCTCGAGTGCAAAATTAAATAAAAAAGCATGCAGTGTAAAAATCCATTTGTTTTATTTTAATAAAGCTGTCCTTACCTAAGCTTGTTAGAGAAAAATATGATTTTTTGTAAGTTTTTCAATTTTACTCCACTGCTAAACTGGTTAAAAATAGGATGAATTTTTATTTTCCATTTAATTAAACAATCAAAAATGCTTCATTCTTGCAGCTTGGAAAATAAAAAGTTATAATTGAATTTCGTTACAATTATGAACTGCGAGTAGTAAAATTATAAAATAACAACCACATTGCAGGTTTTTCCATTCGTCAAGTTTATTTCTTGCTGTCACCGAAAATATTTTGTTTGATTAAATCTTTAATATTTGATTTGAATGGGTGCGTAAAAAATTATAACGCTCAAATAGATAGGTATTCCATTTCTTATATTGAAGTCTGTAATGCCGGCATCAATTTTTTGCCATGCAGTATTCTGCGCGAGAATGGCGTAATATTCACTTAAGCCCGTTATAATAAAACGTAAAAATATTCCACGGAACTTCGCATAAACCAACATCTCTCTAATGCCTGTTTTTATCAATTTATACTTTACTATTTCTTCGCTTTAAATATAGTTATCTTTATGTCTTACTATCCATCACAAACTGTATCATTTATATAGAAATCATACTGCTATAACATTTTGCAATAATTATACATAATATACAGGGTGTAACAGAAATAAGCACATTAAATTTAACCAGAAATAGAAATCGTCGAGACTAACAATATTTATTAGTATAGCCCAAGTTTTTTTAGAATTTTCACCATTCCACAAATTAACAAGTCGATTATATATTTTCATATTATTTTAATCCAGTAGCAAAAACAACAAAATAATTAGTTTTGATAAAAGAGAGTAAGTAAATAAATGTTTACATTAACAAATAAATCGATTAATAGTTATTATAAAAATTATATATATATACTTCTTCTTCTGCCTTTTCCTTTGTGACAAATGGTTGGAAATTTAAGAATTCCTAAAATATGACATTTCAATATAATGACTTAGACGACAATATTTTTATTTAAAGATTGGTGAAGTTAATCCTAATATAAAAGACTTAAAATTTGGTCTGACAGCATATTTAGAAAGTAGTTAAAAAGTGGTGGAAGAAATAAACAAAGAGGCGTATATGGAAAAATGCAAGAAGTCGGATTTCCTTGTTCTTGAAACGCAACGTTCTATATTTAAATTGCCCTCTGGCTAGTCGATTCTTCGCTAAGTGCTGTCATATGTTTCACTACGACACCTTTTTTAAACTTGAACAACTTTTCTAATATTAGTGACAAGTCGACATTTCAACTGCAATAAATTTCACTCAATTTTAACTAATTTTAAATGTCACGGACACTTTTTATTACATTTTTGCGAACAAATTAAATTTAAATACTTGCGAAGTTCATCGTTATAAATCAAAAATCTTGTGACGCTAGGATAAAGGCCGGATTTACATTTCGTTCGGTTCGTGATTTGTATAATCCCCATGTATATTAATACCATTCTAATTGATTGTGTTCCGATATTTCTAAAACACTTAGGCTTATAGGGATTAAAGTAACATTTGTGGTCCTGTAATTAGCAAATGCTGTTTGAAG
The DNA here is from genome assembly GCA_035578165.1 of Stenolophus ochropezus. Taxonomy (NCBI): domain Eukaryota; kingdom Metazoa; phylum Arthropoda; class Insecta; order Coleoptera; family Carabidae; genus Stenolophus; species Stenolophus ochropezus. The sequence continues at coordinate 2,998,746 of JAQOWZ010000014.1, forward strand.
CTCTATGCCTACATATAATAACCGCGTATACACTACATGGATCAGATTTACCAGACTAGCAAGATAGAAACCCACAATTCCGAGACGACGCCAAATATAACACTACAACTAAGTTACACGGTCGCTTGGCGGCTGTGCATGTAAATTTTTAGTATTGTAGTACTTCAGTCGTTACGAAATGGACAGATTTATGATGAAGGACGCACATTTTGCGCCTTCAAGCTTGTTTTCAAAGAAATAACTGTCCGTTTCTGGTACGTGATTCCCTCGGTAGACATCAATAGATGGGTTATTTTTAGCATAGTTCATACTTAGGGCACAAAATAGTTACATACAGAAGCGACACTCAGTGTCGGTACCTTTCATGTTACCCTATTCAGTTCTATGACCTTGGAGCATTGTGTAGACCTTTAAATTTGTTCACTTCCCCTATCTCTCCCTAAGATGTGACGAAACTTTCCTATTTTAAACAATAAGCCCTTTAAATTTGTTGCCTTTCCCCATCTCTCTCTAATTTTCGTTTCTCTGTCTTACTGTCGCTTCTGTATAAATCTATTCTGTGCCCTGATTTCAAATACTATACAACATTGTATCTAGTAAAATTTTATTGATTGAATTTGTGACATGTTAATGTAAGAAAGTGAAAAAATTTGTTTGTGTGTAAAATTCTTTTAATCTTTTATTTAGAGTTCGGTACAAGTGTGCCTCATCCCCCTTCAGGGCTGCGCCCCTAGCACCCCCCCCCCCCTGGTTTGGAAGTAGAGCGAAGAGAAGTGCAGTACGTTGGATGGAGGATTCGGCGATAAGAACCGAGCAGACATAACGTCTTTGTGAAGGTAGTAGTTTTGAAACCTCTCGGTTACGGATTACATCTTGCGAGATTGCAGCCCGGAGTTTGCGGTCGCCAACCGCAGTGCTAACCACTGAATCACGGCTCTTGGTAACTTTCATTTAATTTAGTAATTCCCCACATTGTCCAAGACAAAGTTTAAGTGATATGGAGAGACTGATTATGGACTCGAGTACAGGTACGTGTACGTGCGAATATTCTCCACCACAGCAACTTACTCAAATTAGAACAAGTTCTAATTTTCAAATTCATGAATTTTAATGACATTTTGATAATTTTCTGTCATTTATATATATGCTAATTAGCTAACCCGTCCCGTTCTTGAGAAGACGTTGCTTAAATCGACCGGGCCAAGAATTTAAATTTATATTTTAAGGTAATGCAAATACTTTGTTGCTTAATTATGTTACATTTAATCAGATATTAATACAGCACCATTTTAGATTTGTTTTTCATTTTAATTAATCGAGTTTCTAAACTAAATTTAATTATCCCAATGCTTTCCTAAATATCTTTTCATTAAGAAGGATGCAATGGGCATAAATGCAAACTCGTCTATTTTCGCACTTATTTTCTCGTAATTTCCTTCTCTATTTCTATTTCACAAAACTACCTTTATTTAAAATAGGGCATGTAACCGGTTAAAAAAACTGGTTAATAAAGACCAGTAACCCGTATTTTGAACCAAAATTGCGAACTTTTAAAAAAATAAACCGGCTTTACCAAACATTAACCTTTATTTTAATATTATTTCGCTCTAAATTTTTTTAATTTTTTTTACATCTGTGTTATCTATTTGTATTCTATAATTTACATTTTATTGGAGTCATACGTAGTGTCTTTGTCAGTTTTAGACAAGTTTACAATTAAAATGACCTGCGTTTCTGGTATTGTGGAAATATGACCTATATTAATTATTTCTCTGTATACCATAAAACTTTAAGGTTTGTATTCAACTATCCGAGTAATTTAATTTTAATTGAAATCTAAGACGAATCCGTAGATTTTCATTATGTTCAACATAACATAATTAATAAAATAAAATTTAATTACACTGCATTTCTTTATTTGTTATATTTTTTTTTAGACAGCAATTCTTTTAATAACCGATATATTAACCTGTTTACACCGGTTTAAACCGGTTTCCAATTTTTAAAAACCGGTTTTCGAACTAAAACCATTATTATTATAACGTTGTCAATATGGGTTAACCGTTAACCAATATTTTTTTCAGTTACATGCCCTGTTTCAAATTCTACTCTAGACATTATAGCTATTTTGACATTTAATTACGCTTTTTATTATGGTACGTTTATGGGGAAAAATAATAGACATATTTTTAGTTTAGGTACGTGTAAAATACAAAAATAACAAAAAATAAAGTCCAATAAGACAAAATTTGTTTATAGAAACATCGCGTGTAAGTATTATAATCATAAAAATATCGTTGTAATGACTAAAAAATATTAAATTTTGATACAAGCATTAATAAATAATATTCTAGTTTAGTGAAAAGGGATGTAAGATTAAAGATATACTGAAGGGATGAAATAAAATAAAATAGGAATGCTTTTAATTTGTAGATCTTAAAGCATTTCTCAAATAAACCTTCGGTCTAAATCAATGATCTAAGTGGGTATTAAGAGACACTTTATATGCCGGAAAATGAAGGAGGAGATTTCGGAGTGCCCTGATTACTCGGAAATGTGGCATGTTGATTTGCGGAAATTGTATGCAAAACTAATAGTACTTGCAATGATGTATTATAAATGAAGATAGAGCAAAAAACTACAGCAAACACCCGAAGGAGTAAGTATATTTATTTTTCCTCTAATGCAATTAAAATATATGTTCAGAATTAAATTGTAAACATGGAAGTGTGGGAACTATGAACCAGATTTTTGTTAATTAATAATTTCCTTCCATACTTTATTTACCATAGTATTATTAAAAATTTTCAACATTCCACGAGTGTAGAAAATGAACAAGGAAGAGAATTTATAATTAAAGTAATGCGATGGTTGAGATTTTTTCACAAAACGAAGCGTTAGTAAAAAAATCGTGACATGTAGTTATCCCGAAGGAATTCCGGGACAGCTCTCCGATAATCGGGACAAATCCCGGAAAAGTGGGACGTCGCAGGTTGTGAGACCAACATAGCTCCCCTTGGCTCCATACGTCCTAATGGAATACACTAACACTAAAATAAAATTAACACGAATGTTGATTATATTCATAGTTTTAGTTCGGCAATGGTCTATTTGTTTTTCGAGGTATTAACACGGAATATTCATTCGTATCTAACTGTATCTGTGTTCTCTGTTATATTCATAACTACAACAATATTAAATTACAATAAAATCGAGCAAAAATGACGTTGAAAGGATCTTGCAAATTTGACCATTATAATTGATTTAAACTTTTCAATATAACTTTATTAAAAATACAGAAAATATGTAAAATTTGAATTGAAAATTAATACAAATTTAATTCACTCTCTGCTACAGTTAGAGTGCCCTAAACACATTTCATTTCTATCAGTATTTACTACCTGCAAAAGTGAAGTACTTTAATTCTTGCCTAAATGTAATTATATCAAAATAACCAATTACTGTAATGTTTACTACCGTAAGTGACACAAATTTTTATTATTAATTCTAATATTAAGTAAATTTAAAATAAGATCAAGCCAAATTATTAATTTATAGTACAGAAATACATTGAACGATGGCGCCACTGTATTAATTAGAGTGTAACTTGACGTTTATGCAAGCGGTTAGTGTCTGTTTTCTTAGTAATTTATTTCGTTATAATAGTGAAATTTAATAGTACTTTTAGTAGAACTATGTACTTTATAAAGTTTTTAAATAGTGTAGTGTTGTTTTAGTGCGAAGTGTCCAGATATTTTGATGTAAAAGAAAAGGTAAGTGATAAATATAAAATGACGTAATTGCTTGCTTCAACCAGATCATGTATATGTTTGCTATGTTCTTGAAGTAAGTTTGGTTGGTGTATATACAAACAGAAAACAGAATAAACACTTAAACTAACATATAAATATGTAAATCACAAAATGTTGGATACACGATTAAAATATGAATGTAAAGTAAATAATTTACAAGTATGAATAATAATAATGCTGTAATATGTAGTATTAAACGTTGTGTACATATTTGAGGGATAAAGTATTTGAAGTGTTCTCATATATGCATGCGCTTTTTAGGTTCTGAACGTAATAAAAAGAGCTAGAGGATTTAAAAAGATTAAATGTAGTTTGACCAACAGTATGAATAAACGAGCAATCGGTAGGAAATAGGTTAGTATAGAGTGACCATTTATTTTTTTAATGATATCAGTACAAAACCTATGTTCTATATTTAGATTACTTATTAATTGAAATGTTTAAAGTAAGTCATTTAATATAATATTTAAAAAAAAGTGATAAAAGTAAAATGAAATTTGATGCCATATACGATGATTAATGTTTAAAAATTATTCTATTGTGTTTAAGCAGTGTTTCAGCAAATACTGTTTTAGTTTCTTTAAATTTGATTTCTTCGAGGCTTTTATTATTCTTAGGCAAAACATTTATAAATCCAAATATAACTATTAAAATATTGTTTTTGCTTTTTCTACATTAGCTTTAAAAACAAATGGAAAAATTATAGCAATATTACTGCTATAATTTTATTGTTATTACTAAAGTTTACAGTTCCTTCGAAAATCAAACCTTTTAACCAAGTCACTTACTAATAAAATCAAACCATGTCGAGAGATAGAAATTTTAGTTAATACTTAAATTATATGAAAATGTTTAAACATTATCAAAAATAATTATACAATATCAAAAATCAGTACATTCAGAACAGTACGTAAAAAATCAGTACAAAATATATTACAATTTGTTTATTAGTACAAGGGTCTGATCAGTACTGTACTGACAAAATCAGTACAAATGGTCACTCTAGATTAGTAGTACGTTTTGCGGAAAAGTAAGAGAGGAAATACCCTGGCTTCATTGGAAGTTGAGGCACGAGGCTGAGCACTTTCCCACCGTTGGCAAAATAATAACGCGCCTAATGAAAATCGCCCGGATCATTATCACATAATCTCAAGCTGAAATTGGTTCGTGCAGCACTGACACTTGACTGTTTCACTAACGTCTAACTCAGCTCACACGTTCCGATAGTATAATCCACCCCAACTAAAACTCTACTTCCAATTCCCCAACAAAAAACTAATCGAACCAGCAAGAATTCGCATCCTTTTATGGGTATGCAATTGTGAATATACCTTCTTCTTATCTTATGGAAAATTAAATCCACCTCAACTAGAACACTCTACTTCCAATTTCCCAACAAAAAACTGATCGAATTAGCAGGAATTTGCACTTATTTATGGGTGTGCATTGGTGAATATACCTTCTTCTTATCTTATGGAAAATTAAATCCACCTCAACAAGAACACTCTACTTCCAATTCCCGAACAAAAAATAAATATAATCAGCAGGAATTTGCACCCATTTATGAGTATGCAATGGTGAATTATACTTTCTTCTGATATTATGGAAAATTAAATCATTGTTAAAGTTTCGTGACAAGTTTTACTTGCATTTAATGAAGCTTATTGACGACTTACAATTTCACACATAATCATTGTGCCATAATCATAGGCATTGACTACCAAGGATACATAATATAGCCCTGAATTGTTTTTATTTAAGAAATATATTATAACTCTTTCCATTTTTTAGTAATGAGTTACACCCTTAAAAATATTACCAGCGAATTCCTCGCATCAAAGTCCCCATGTATACAAATTTTCATTTAAAAATTCCCACTAGTACAGCCACAATTACAGGCTGAATATCAGCCAATAGGAATCCACATGACCAGTAATAATGCGCGTCTCAGGATATACCTGAGATCCTGAGACGCTAGCACTCAGTCCCGCTCGGCGGGGCGCCGGGGTGGCAGTGGGTCTTCGGGCCTCCGCCCCGCCTGGTGGTCTGGCTAGACCACCTTCCAGGGCATCTGATGCCTTGAAGGTGGTCTAGTTCAGCCGGCCGGGAATTGGAGCACGCTTCAGCGTGTGCTCTAATTCTTGGCCTGCTGAAACCAGAGCACATTCTGGAGCAAGCTGCTCTGGATTGTGCTCCGGTTTCAGTGGGTCAAGAATTAGAGCACTCATAAGTGTTTGCTCTAATTCTTAGCCTACTGAAACCAGAGCACATTCTGGAGCAGATTTAGCTGCTCTGGATTGTACTCTGGTTTCAGTGGGTCAGGAATTAGAGCACTCATAAGTGTTTACTCTAATTCTTGGTCTGCTGAAACCAGAGCGCATTCTGGAGCAGATTTAGCTGCTCTGGATTGTGCTCTGGTTTCAGTGGGTCAGGAATTAGAGCACTCATAAATGTTTGCTCCAATTCTAGGTCTGCTGAAAATTATATTAAAAATTAAAATAATTTAGGTTTTACCATTGTCCAAATTTCCGTAGTGAGTTTGTCATGTTTTAAATTTTTAACTCGTTGGGATTCGAACTCCGGTTCGCTAAACAACAACCAGTCATTCTACTCACTAGAACATTAGAAAAAGGATCAGACAATAAAAAGAAAAATAATACTTAAAATTGTAAGAATTTTGTTGGTTGTATTTTCGTAGGTAGTCCGCGATGTTTTGAATGTTTTGCTCCTTGATATTAAAGTCGTGAATTTATCCTGCGCGAATAAGGATAAGGCAGTCCTGTGCGTATCCCAGGATGCTAATAAACATGGCGTAATAAGGTGAAATTTTGCAGGATTCGGCATTTCCCTAGACAAAGATGTAAGAATAAAGATAGTTCCATTAGCGTTAATGTTATTTGGCAAAATTTTCCGAGTCGACAAATGTGTTTAGCTTTGGTAACCGCATATTATCTGTACAACTCTATTACCTTTCCTGACAGCTCTACAACAAATTTCTAGTCCGGGCAACTTTCCGGCTCCGGAAAATGAAACTTGAATATCAAAATTTGATCTCATTGTCGGCGGAAATTATTACCGCACTAACAGAGCGACAGAATGACACGGCTACTAGCTTCAAAAACACAATATCACACTAATTTTCGTCACCATTGTGTAGTGCAACAATCGAGGTAACAGTATATTTCAAAATATTCATATTTTTTTACATTACGCAGGTATTTATAAATACACATTCGGTGGAATGGTTCCTGTCGTATAATCTCTACGTCTGCTAGAGTTTAAAAATTGTAATCCTCATTTAATAATGTATAAATAATGAAAACATGTTTTCAATTTTGTGATAAATAAAATGGAGCATACAAATTAAAGTCAAAAAATCAATTTAAAACGAATAATTGTGTTTGATCGTTCCTAATAAAAACTAGATAAAATATTAAACATTTGTTCAATTTTTGAATTCGGCTTTAATTAGTAAATGCGTGTATTTAAATTGGCATATTGGGACAAAGTTCACAAAATGTCAAAGTTTAATGTTCGTATTTTGCTGTTGTGATATAATTCTTGAATTTTTTCTGCTTAAAATTGCGAAGGAAGCATTTTTTGTGTTTATCCAGAATGTACAACATATTGTAAGTTGAATGATCTTTTAAGTCGCGTGGGTAGAAAGACATGACGCTTATAACCTTCGCTATAGTAATAATAATAATAATAACAATGTAGTTTGTAGCTATGTTCCTTCGGTATATAGTCGTGTAACCTTCACTTGACTTAAATAATTACAAACTTTTTCTTACCAATATTATTTAATTAATTAATGTTAATTAATTATATTTGTTTATTAAAAATTTAATTTACAACTGGCTTTGTGTGGCCAACCAGCAAATTTGATAATATATGTGTAACACCCATTAGAGTTTCTCTTTTTAAATTACAATAAATTTTATTAAAATACTAAGTCCAATGGCTTCGTTCTTTTTAGGCGTCTTAAGTCTTCTTCATTATTGAGTAAATTTATTGCTAGTTCATTATGGTTATCTATTTTTTTCTGGTGTTTGATGGCAAATTCCTGAATCTGATCTTTCATATATTTAATTTTGAAGTCTTTATGTAGCGTGTGGTTACTAACATACCATGGGGCTTGTGCTGTCATTCTTAAGATTTTGTTTTGCGATCTTTGTATAATGTAAATATTAGAAATTTTGGCACAACCCCATAATTGAATACCATAAGTCTAGATGGTGATAATGATATATAAGAAAAACGTGAAAATCTCTGGAATTAAGCATTTTCCAGCATTTATCTTTATTTTTAGGTGTTCAATCCAGTGGTTAAGTATAAATCTAGGAAATTATGTTCATATATAGGATATGAACATAATTTTAACATTTGATGTAAAAGGTTTTTAAAAACCGTTGTTATTCTTTCTAGAGAGATTAACCGTTAACCAGTATTTTTTCATATAGATGCCTTAGTAGAATAGGAGAGATTTCTACTAAACTGTCTTTCGCAGAGGTGTTCAATCCATTGGTTAAGTTTAAATGTAGGAAATTATGTTCATATACAGGATATGAACATAATTTCAACATTTGATGTAAAAGGTTTTTAAAAAACCGTTGTTATTCTTACTAGGAATTAACCGTTAACCAGTATTTTTTCATTTAGATGTCTTAGTAAAATAGGAGAGACTTCTACTAAACTGTCTTTCGCAGAGGTGTTCAATCCATTGGTTAAGTTTAAATCTAGGGAATTATGTTCATATATAGCATATGGACATAATTTTAACATTTGTTCTAAAAGGTTTTTAAAAACCGTTGTTATTCTTACTAGGGATTAATTGTTAACCAGTTTTTTCATACAGATGTCTTAGTAGAATAGAAGAGATTTATACTGAACTGTCTTTCGCAGAGGTGTTCAATCCATTGGTTAAGTTTAAATCTAGGAAATTATGTATATATATATATATATATATATATATATATATATATATATATATATATATATATATATATATATATATATATATATATATATATATATATATATATATATAGGATACAAACATAATTTCAGCATTTGATTTTTAAAAACCGTTCTTATTCTTATTAAGGATTAACCGTTAACCTTTTTTTTTCATTTAGATGTCTTAGTAGAATAGGAGAGATTTTCACTAAACTGTCTTTCGTAGCGATGTTGAGATTTCGCGTAGGGTAATATAATTTGAATGTTATTATACCGGTTTGTAACAAGTAAATTAGTTTATAGTAGTGAATTGTATTCCGGTGTTGTTCTGGTCGTTTTTGAAAATGAACCCCAGTAAAGAGGAGTAATTCGCAACCCCCTCGAATCCATCAAGAGGAAAGTAATATAAATAGAAAGGGAGTATTTAGTATTTAAATGAAAGAATTGCGAACACATTTGTTTAATTCGAATTCTCGTCGTCGCTTATGTGTAGCCCGGGGTTGTGTTGTCGCTTCGCGTATTTTATCGAACGCGACAAACACTTTTTCATTTGATTAGAACGAGTTGAGAACCAATCGTGACGAACTGTCTTTAGCTCCGATCGCTACAACTTCGGGGAAATATAATTATTTCAAAATAAATCGACACGTGCCTTTTAAAGCTATAAACTCTCTGCAAGATTTATTGGAATACTTTGTTGTTTTATTGTTTTCTTCATGCGACTGTAAATACTATGACTTTTTTTACATCGTGGCTATAAAACGAAGGATTTGCTGAAATTAAAAGCAGTCATCAAATACGGAGGATAATTGCCAATGTTTACTTTAAAATACCTTTTCTTCGATCTTATATTTTCCTATCATCTCTTCGTACCCACTTTTGGGTATGAGAATGATTTTAAACTGACAATAATAACAATGACTTTATTATAAACCAGGGCCACCAGTTAAAAAAAAAAATGCGATTTATAACCGTAATTTTAATCGATATTTTTAAGGCCGAAAATACCGGTATCTATTAATATCTAGAAATATGCAAACATTAACCTTTATTGTAATAGAATTTAGCGAGACAATTTTTTATATTCATTATCCATTTGTATTTAAATATGAGTCGTGATAGTTTTTACAATTTACATTTTATTGGAGTCATAAAAGAAGGTAGTCTCTTTGTCGGCATTAGACAAGTTTACAATTGAAAAGTGACCTGTGTTTTAATTTTTTTAACCGATATCCAGTTTTCAGTTTTTAAAAAGCGGTTTTCGAACTAAACCTGTTATTATTATAACGTTATCTATAAGTGTTAACCGTTAACCAGTATTTTTTTCGGTTACATGCCCTGTTATAAATCAATATTCTCTGTATTTTTGGGATAGGTAATACTTTTAAAATCAATTTGTATGTATTTTTAGGAATTACAAATGAATTTTAAATTTGATTTAAGCGAATTTGCAATAATACTAAAAGTATACAGGATATAAAGTGTTTATCCCAGTATTCTATTTATGAAAAATGGGAGCATGATTTGATATTTATGTACTTATGTAAACAAAACAATACCTATTTGTAAACAAGCCTATCTGTGAAAATAATAAACATTACGCGAAAAAGCAATCACAATGTCAATGATTTCATGTCCAAAATTTGTTGAAAAATTCAGTTAAAAACGCTTATGCCACAATACTCGGATGCATTCACATCATTTAGATGAATTATTTAAAAGTTGTAAAACGAATTTCAACCACTTTTTGTTGCGGCAACAAAATTGACCAGCCAAATTTAAATTAACTATTGTGCTCGGCACAATATTTTACGAAAATAATCAACCAGTAACATATTCATTTGAGAATATAGTTCAATTAAAAAATTAATTAATATCCGATACGATATATAATCTAAGGTTTAGAACAAAAATCGTTGTAAAAAAAAGATTCAGTGCAATAAACCAAATATAATACTGCATGGAATACAAAACTCGGTATAAATTGAGGTACGATGCGTTTCAATCTTTCGATCATCATCAGGTAACTGCTATAGATATAGTATTTTCGTTGTATTTGGTTGTAAAGTGATTAAAGAATATTGTGGAGAAATAAATAAGGTTGATACAAAACTCGGTATAAGTTGAGGTACGACGCGTTTCGATCTTTCGATCATCATCAAATAACTGCTATAGATATAGTGTTTTCATTGAATTTGGTTGTAAAGTGATGAAAGAATGTTTGTGGAAAAATAATTAAGTTGAAACAAAACTCGATATAAGTTGAGGTACGACGCGTTTCGATCTTTCGATCATCAGGTAACTGCTATAGATATAGTGTTTTTATTGAATTTGGTTGTAAAGTGATTAAAGAATGTTGTGGAGAAATAAATAAGGCTGAAAAAGGAAAAGGACGCAGGCAATTTTATTTAAAGCCTGCGCAAAACACGCAGTAATATCTGAATAGTGGAAGATGGCAAAGAAGTTTTTGCGAGAGCAGATGAATGGAAAGCGCAAGCAAAGGCAAAGGCAAGTTATTTTTAACGAAGAGTAAATTGCTAGATGCAATAGTAAGTGTTAGAAGAGGATCATTCATCTAATATCGCTCGTGACGAAGATAAATTTTTAGGGCTTGATAAATTGCATTAGTGCATATTTGCAGACCTCGTTGAAAGTTTTAATCTCATCGTTACAAATATTCGGATGGGTTTTTGAGAATAGCTAAGTAATGGATGTGAAATTTCGTTATCTTTCCGTTCACAATGAGAGGCGAAATATAAATGATGGTCTGTTATTAAGGTTGGCTATATGTACTTACAGTGTATTGCGTTGTCGTAATTAACGAGGACGCCAAGAGAGGACGTTAGAATCCCGAGCCCGTCTTTTCAGCCCCGATGCGAATAAGGTTTCAGATCATAAATAAGGGAGGATCTTTTATAATAAATCTGATTATAACGAGACGGAATGCGTTTTTGTGTGTTTACACACGCGGAAATAAGTACTTCAAACCAAAATACTCGACTCAACATTTTTCTCTTCGTCTCATTCATCACATAGTTTGCCCCTGACCTACTTCGTCCCTCTACCTTATCTTTTATCAAAACATCTATACAATTCTCAATACTTATATTTGCAGTACAAAACGTATACGCTAATATAAATTAAAATTCTATAAATTTTATATTAGAAAAATTAGAAAATACCAAACATACCAATCAAATGATTATCCATTTAACATAATACATAAAAATTTTAGTGCTGTCGAAAATTAATTCGGAATTTCATTGCAAAAATAATTCGAAATCCGGAATTCGAAATTCAAAAGTAAGTAGGTAATAAAAAGTAGAAAAAATAAATGAAACAGAAAAGATTGTTTTTAATTACAAAATTATAAGAATAAAACAATTAAAACTATAGAATATATACTTAATGTTTTTTATTATACTAGTATTTATTTTAGTAATTTAGGATTTTTTGTTAGGAAAGTTAATATATTTCCATATTTCCTCAAATAGACAATTTATTTTCGCGGTTACAAAACAAAATTCGAAATTCGTTCATCAATTTAAAATTTAAACTTCGAACTTCAATATTCGAAAATTTACAAAGCAATTTTTCCGAATTTCATCAACAGCACTAAAAAACTGGGTCAACAATGACCCAAAATTGAATTTAATTTTTCAAGTCTTTAATGTCGATACCGAGACAACAACAGTGCCAAGTTTAGTCGATACGATACTCGAGACTAAATTGAGACCAAGACGAATGCCAAACAATAAGTGTTTGATATGGTTTCTGTAGAAAAGCTCATTTGTAACATCCTTTATAATGACCTGATTAGTTTTTTGATAATAGTATTTGATTTGAAGCTCTCAATAGTTTGCTAGTAGACGAGATCATTTTTCAAGTATTTATTGTCGATACCGAGACGACAGCTGTGCCAAGTTTAGTCGATAAGATACTTGAGACTAAATTGAGAGCAAGACGAATGACAAACAATTGCGTCTATGATATGGTTTCGAAGAAAGTAATATTTTTTGTAATGATCTGATTAGTTTTTTGATAATAGTATTTGATTTGAAGCTCTCAATAGTTTGCTAGGAGACTAGATCATTGTTTAAGTCTTGATATTAATGTCGATACCGAGATGACAGCAAACTTGGTGTTTAGTCGATAAGATACTCGAGACTAAATTGAGAGCAAGACGAATGACAAACAAGTCCGTGCATGTTATGGATCCGGTAGAAATGAGGTAGAGGTGTTGTGTATTTATTTGTGAATAGTTACAGGATGATGTGTTAATATTAGTGGCAAGGATAAGATATTGTGTTAGTAGTAGGAACATTAGTTGGGTAATTGATGAGAATAAGGTACGGTTGTGTATCGTAGCGTAGACTTCAGTTAGCTCGTTAGTCACCGATGATAAATGATTTTCATTAGCATTTGCCGTTTTTTGATTGGCCGTTTTAGTTTCTCAGTCGCCTGAGATCGTGGAAGGGAACGGGCAGATGTTTCTGATATATGGCTGTATAATTCATTTTATAGGAAGACAAGGTAAAATTTATATCTGTAGTTGGAGCTTGCAGTTCATTTTTCAGCTTTAACCACATCTATCATGAAATTGTGTAGATTAGGGACGTAGCGGTTGAGATAATAAGCCTATCGTATCGTTTCCATCGCTATCTGTTCGTCGGTAATGTCTTCCGAGATGCACACACTACACATACTTGTTTACCTTCGTCTTTATTATGTTCCCATGTTCGGGATCGGTTATGACAACGTTCACGTCTGAAATATGGGTCGCTTTACTTTTCAACGTCTTTTCACCACATCTTCCTTTTTCCTCAACCCGCTCTCTAAAAATTAACTTCCTCCAACACAACATACACAAACTTACTACACTTAGCTAAGTAACAAATATAGTTGTAAGAAGACATGTTTGAAACTGACTTATGCAGTGTTTACAACCTTTTATGGAGGGTTGGGTAGCTTAGTGGTCAGGTGTCATACATTATTCCTTAAAAATTTGTCGATGTATTTTCACCTCCGATTTTGATGGGATTTGAATTTGGAACTTAGAATCACAGGCGAGTAATCCAAACACTCACTAGACGACAGACTTCAGAAATAAATATAGCATAAGCAAATAACATTTTTCAATTTAAATTTATTGATTTGCCAAGGGAATCTCGTTTTGGTTTTCATTTAGGAAAAAAAAGTTAATTTGTGGCTAAAATATTAACTTTACAATGAAATTTACTTGAAAGAAAATATTAAATATTATATAAAAGTCTGCTGGAACGAGCAATTGAAAAGTAAATTAAAAATTGAATTGTTAAATATGTATTTTGGTAAAGTACTTCAATCTAGCAAAATTAAAAAGAAAAAAAGTGATTTCTTTTGAAAGTAAATAATAAATTTCTTCCATCTAACAAATATTTGCTGTCACTCGTCATAATTAATAAAGTTAGTTGCAGGATAGTTGCAAGAATTTTATTCAAATTTGACAATATTAAAGATTCTTCACAAAGCGACACTCGTAATGAAATATATTAAAATGGCGTTAGTACCCGAAGTGAAAATAACAAAAGCCATGTTTCAAATTAAAATAATGAGTGTTTCGAAGAAAGAATAATGCACTCAATCTGTTTTTGTTAAAAGAACATAATGAACTTAATAATTAAAAAAGAATTTGTGTGGAAGCAATTTTCCAAATAAAAATAATAAACCCTAATGGATATTTTCGCCATAATAAAGATGAATTATGTACGAAGTAATTGTATGCGAACCAAATTAATAATAGATGATAATATATTATAATTATTTTATGTTCCTGCTCTATATATTACTAGTTTTGAATACCACATCCTTTAATTAATGCAGAATTCTCCTTTATTTATTATGACAAATGGAAATTTATATTTTAACCGTTGCATATCACAATTATTACATTCAAAACACTCGTATGTTTAACTGCTACACCCACTAAAATTAATTATCATTTCATGCTCTGTTTTTACTATGAATTATGCTTTTTAAGTGCAAGTCTACAGACTCATACAATACAATACATGATGTTACCTTTCACACAATGTACAGTTATCAAATATGTCATGCAAAAATATACCTCAAAAAGATTTCATTTGTAATTTATTGAGGCAATGATAGGTTAATAAATTACCATCATAAAATTAGTTTTTTACTTTATACTAATTCGGGTACATTTTCAAAGCACAAAGAGATTTATAAATTAATCGAGTTTTACTTTTTGATATGCAAATGCAAAATTGATTTTAAATTACTAAATACTTTATTTAATGGATTGCTAATAAATTAACTAAGGTCTGCAAGTATATTAAGGTTTTACTGATATAAATAAATTAACCAAATATGAAACATAAGAAATAATAACGGACGTCCAATGTTAGAGAGTTTCCCCTTTTAATATTGTTTGACATTTTACAGAATTATAATTTTAATAAACCGATTAGTACATGAATTCAGAGAATTTTATATTTATGCTTATTTAATTAATTAATTAATTAATTCTCCGAAGAAATACTAAGCGAAGTCAGTGACATTTTCTATAAAATGTTACAGCGAAGAGAAAAAGGAATAGGAAAATGAACACTACCTTACATTACGATATACAATGCAATGAAATGCGGGGATTCAATCAAATTAGCAAATCACAAAAGACAAACATAAAACTAGAAAATCTGACAGAAAATTTGTAAAGCATATCCAGAACATAAACTGGTAAATGAAATCAAACGCAACAGAAATTCATTGTTATGAAACAAAACAACACTTTGCCATAAAACTGAATTGAACAGCGTATTAAACGCAACTGCATCTAAACAATAAACTATCGAATTTAAATAAACATGTCCCTGAGTTCCTTTTAAGCAAATGATCCTTCATGAAAGGATTATTGCGGCTATTATTCAGAAAAGGGACTTCGTATACAAATTGGATAAAAAGCGTGAATATTATCAAGTTAATCTAAAACAGCAGGGTACAAAATATTATACAGGAGGTAAATAACTGCCGGCTGCTGCAATAACCACGAGAGATAAAACGAGAAAGACATTAGGAGAAAACGCCAGCGACTAACACAAAAACAAACAAAGATAAACACTGCTATATTAAATAAATAAATAAATATATCACCGCGTCTTGCACTATCACTCATTTTTATATGGCTAAATGTTTCTACATTCTCAGCGAACAGCATTTTACAATATTTTACACACAAACAATCACTTTACAAGTCCAAACAAAATATATGATTGTGATTTATTTTTGTAATAATTGAAACATAAAACGGTAATTGGAGTATATATATATATATATATATATATATATATATATATATATATATATATATATATGTAACAGGTACGGTCGCCTAAGACGAAATCTCGTACCTGAAATACATTCCACAAATTAAATTAATGTTAATTCACAAATAATATAATAAAAACTACTTACAAATTTTACACTAAAACAATTAATTGGTTATTTCACTAAGAAATACCAAGGTATGTCTGACGTTCAGTCAAGACATCCACAACAGTCGAAGAGTACAACAAAAGAGAGAGATTTCAAATTTTCGAGCACCATTTAATGGTAAAAATCCAGAAGGTGTCAACCTATGTTTATCCGGCTCTTCTCATCCCCTAAGTATGAATTATGCTAAAAATAACCCAACTATTGATGTCCACCGAGGGCATCACGTACCGGAAACGGACAGTTATTTCTTTGAAAACAAGCTTGAAGACGCAAAATATTTCAGTTAAAAAAGGCCACATTACACAATATTTGAAGTTATTAGATACAAAATTAAATAATCTAACAAGGGTACCACATAAACCCCACCATATTTAGCGGGACTGATGGAAATAGTAAAAAAACTGTTTTTCCATGTCAAGGTTTTTAGTATTCACTCTGTATAGCAACTTATTTACCCAAATAAAAATATCGCTTTGGTAGAGTGTTTCGGAAAACCACTAAAATGCCAGTAAATTGTCTAGAAAAAAATTAAACTTCAATATTGATATCGTCTGCTATACGTTTTTCATTGGAACGATAGTATATTTTTTTCAATATGTTGTACTCTTTAAAATTAAAAACACTTATTTTCATATTACAGGATCGGAATTATGTCCGTTAAATCGAGGTGGGAAACATGGTTTTACTGAATTGTAAGCAAATCGCTATGGTAGATTGTTTCGGAAAACCACTAAAATGCCAGAGAAATTTTCACAATATTTTTTCCATATGTTGTACTGTTTAAAATTAAAACAGTTATTTTCATATGACAGGGTCGGAATTATGTCCGTTAGTACGTTAAATCGAGGTAGGAAAAATGGTTTGACTGAATTGTAAGGATATTCTGCCTTTGGCATAAAAGGGGTAATATAAATTTTTGTGATTTTTTGGTGTTTGTAAAGTATGGGGAATAATGAGTGGACAAATAGTGGAAGTTGGTGTGTAATTAGGGTTTGTTTTGAAATGATTTGAAACGGCAAACAAAGGTAATGGTCCCGCAGAGCCAGCATTAGCTCTCCAAACAATAACATAAATACCCGAGTAATGCAAAAGTGAAGGAATTGATAATCTTGGGATGTAATTTGTCGGGAATTTACGATAGCGCTGGAGTGTCATTACGTAGGAAGTAAAGCGTGCTCAAGTACGCTCTGTCCACGGAGTATTATTACTGCAAGTGGTACACAATATTTCTTCCCAAGGAACTCAATTATAATTAAAGCTTCCTGGAGTATCATCTGTGGTTCTTCAAACTAATTCCTAAGCCAAACCCTTCAATTGTGTCAAATTGCTTCTGTTTGTTTTCTTCTTACAATCGTCTAATACCTAATACTTATCACCTTCGACCTACCTTTACTTAACACCTATTTATTCATACTTCTTTATATCAGCTAGAGTAGAGGAACGACCAACTATAAGCAGTAAGACCCTTGTAGTGGTTTTAGACCTGGCATAATAATACCTAATGCTTATCACCTGCAACCTACCTTTACTTAACACCTATTTATTTATACTTCTTTATGTCAGCTAGAGTAGAGGAACGACCAACTTTAAGCTGTAAGACCCTTGTAGAGGTTGGATTGCTTGAGATGATGAAATTCTCAAAATTAATGAAAGATGTTAATTTGTTAACCTTGATCTTTCAGAAGATTTATTATATTTTATTACAAAAAATAAATGTTTGCATAAATAAGTGCTCCCAAACATAGTATATGTCCAACGTAAGATAACATTTTTGGATACTTATCATATATGTTCAAGATCATCAGAAATATGCAAGAAAATGACGATCAAGACTAGATTGTTATATACAAAAGTAATGAAAGACAAGATATATTTAAATTTTTTGTTTTGCTTTTCGAGACAAGACAAGAAATCTTGTCTTGTGAAACATTAGGTTTTACCGTCACTTTGCTAGCAAAACGACTCACGAAACAAGAACAAAAGGTAAATGAGGACTCTAAAATTTATTCTCAATGTAAACTTCTTTAAAAATTGTCCTTGAAAGATATAATGACAAGACAAGAAATTACTAAATAAGACAAGAAATCTTGTCTTGTGAAACACTAGGTTTTACCATCACTATGCTAGCAAAACGAGTCACGAAACAAAAATCAAAGGTAAATGAGGACCCTAAAATTGATTCTCAATGTAAACTTATTTAAAAATAGTTCTCGAAAGATATAACGATAGTTTAGGTTCTAAACTTTCGTGAATATCCGATTTGTTTTCAAGTTGTCCCGTTCTTTTCAATGAGGGTTTCGATTATAATTTGGGTAAAGAGAGTATAATGCTGTAGTAAGTGTAGGTGTTGGTTAATTTGATAGTTGCGTTGATTTATCAATATGCTAACAAAACGAGTCACGAAACAAGTACCAAAAGTAAATAAGGACCCTACAATTGATTTTTAATGTAAACTTCTTTAAAAATTGTCCTTGAAAACCTTTATTTGATAAATTTGAATTGAAAGCTATAATAATGCTTTAGGTTCCAAACTTTGATGAATATTCGATTTTCAGGTTGTCCTGTTCTTTTCAATTATATTCGATTATAATTTGGGTAAGGTGACTATAATACTATAGCCACTAAGTATAGGAGTTGGTTAATTTGATAGTTGCTCATCAAGCAAACTTATATAAAAATTGTCGTTGAAAAATATGAGGACGGTTTAGGTTGTAAACTTTGGTGAATATTCGATTTTCAAGTTGTCCTGTTGTTTTCAATGAGGGTTTCGATTATAATTTGGGTAAGGAGAATATAATGCTATACCCAGCAAGTAAACTTATTTAAAAATTGTCTTTGAAAGATATAACAAGGTTTAGGTTGTAAACTTTGGTGAATATTCGATTTTCAAGTTCTGTTCTTTTCAATAAGGCTTTCGATTATAATTTGGGTAAGGAGAATATAATGCTGCAGTAAGTGTGGAGTTGGTTAATTTAATAGTTGCCCAGCAGTAAACTTCTTTAAAAATTGTCCTTGAAAGATATAATAATGGTTTAGGTTGTAAACTTTGGTGAATATTCGATTTCCAAGTTGCCCTATTCTTTTCAATGAGGATCTCGATTATAATTTAGGTAAGGAGAATACAACGCTGTAGTAAGTGTAGGAGTTGGTTAATTTGATAGTTGCGGTGATTTTTGGTGTGGAAGCAAGTGCATATGGGTGAATTGTTGTGTTATAGTTGTGTTGTATTGTGCAGCTCTGCCTTCCAGTCGGCTAACCGTTGTCTCGCCTACAATTTCCCAGCGTATGTTAACACCGGGGAAGCCGCTGAGCCCAGCCTAAACTGGATCTTCGTACACGTACTCGTATTACTGTATTTCGTCTGTCGGAGTCCCATGTCTCAGCTGTCGTCTTCTTCTTGTTTGCTAAATAAATGAAATTGTTTTTTTCGCGACATGTCTTCTAGAGATTGCTTTTTATAAACTCCAACTTTAAACAACTCACACCCAATTTTCAATAACTTTTCAACAGTTCTTTCAGTTAGTATTAATTAAAACCAGGGTATGTTACTGAAAGAATACTGGTTAACGGTTAATTCGTATTGAGAACGTTATAAAAATAAGGGTTTTTGTTCAAAAACCGGTTTTTAAAAATTTGAAACCAGTTTAAATTAAATAAAAACAAAATATTTAATTGTGATTTATTTCTTGTAATAATTGAAACATAAAACGGTTAATGGAGTACATATATACCGTGAGTTTATTTTAGCGTGAAACATACTGGTTAACGGTTCTCTCATATTGAGAACGTTATAAAAATAACGGTTTTAGTTCGAGAACCGGTTTTTAAAAATTGGAAACCGGTTTAAACCGATTAATGTATCGGTTTATAATTTTTTTTTCAAAATAATGTTATGGACCAATGTATTGCATACAAAATCAAACACTAATATTCACAAGAATTCCTATAATACATTCAGAGAAATGTAAGTCATTTTTCAGTTATAAACTTGATGCCTAAAACTGACATAGAGACTACCTATTTAGGGTTCTCCAATAAAATGTAAATTGTAGAATATTCAAATACAAATATAATATATATAAAAAATTGTTAAAGGTTTTTTGCGTTAAATGATACTATTAAAATAAAGGTTAATGTTCGCTAAAATCGGTTTATTTTTTTGGTTAACGATTACCCGTATTTTCTGCTTTAAAAATGTCGGTTAAAATTACGGTTAAAGTTCGTAAATTTGGCTCAAAATATAGGTTACCAGTTTTTATTAACCGGTTATATGCCCTGAACCTTATCATTTTTTTGTATTTATAATGAATCAGCGTTAAGAGATAACACAGTTATAAATCTGAAAAGTAATAAATGAACTTATTTAATGTGTTATATATTTAATCATACTTGTTGTTTATTTTGCGTGAAACTATAAAGGAATATTTGAAATATATTTAAATAAGATCAAAGCTATTGTTGGAGCATTTAAACTTAATTAATATCTACAATAAATTATGAAGTTAATAATCTGGTTTTTATAGAGCTTGAATTGATGTGTAAAAACTTTTAATTTGAATATTCGTGGGCCACAGTGTCGTAAATGTAAAGTTTGCCAGTCTCATAAAAGTAGAATTTGTCAAAGGAATAGATGAAATTTCTCCTGCATGTTCTATTACGAGTGACTCATAAGAACTAATTAACACAGTTAAAATCCAAGTATATGAAATTCATATTTGAGTGCAGAAGCTTGGGAAATAATCCTCGGATCATTAACAGTCAGCGAAGAAACCCGAGCTGCTTTGCACCTCTTGCACTTACTACTACGCTTTATAATCACTGATATTAATGTTTTTTTTTTGTTGCAGAGTACTTTTCATAATCTTCTTTAAATGGTAAGTGTTTTCTTCAATTTTTCTTATATTTCTTTACAATTTTTCAGATTTTTATTTATTTATTCATGAAATTGTGTATGTGATAAAATTTTGATTTTTACATATGACAGACAAAAAATAAAACATTTTCCTGCAATCGGTAATAAAGTACAACTTTATGCTCTCTTTAGAGTATGTTAAGTTATTTTTAACGCACTAGTACTTGAAAGTACTTTTCATTACTAATAATTACTTTTAATTGCTAATAATTATATTATTGCAAACTATTGTTTAGTATTTATATATGTATGTATACATATATATTTATATTTTTATGAGAAAAAAACAAATATTGCTGGAGTTTTTAATGTGAAAGAAAAACTGTAAAGTAACACCAGAATACTATACAATTACTACTATATTTCAAACAGATTACTGGTTAGGGAATCGTGTCTGAGCGAAAGTTTAAGAATTTGAAAGAAAGAGTTTTAAAATTTAATGAAAATAGTTTCCTTAGGTGCTCACTTATGACCTGTTGTATATTTTTTTATTTTATTTACTAAAATATAAGTTTTTATATAAAAATACACATAAGCTGTAATCATTCCTAGTTGTACCCGGGCTTCAAGTACCTAAGGTATTTGTTTCATGACAAGTTTTACTTACATTTTAATGATGCAGATTGTCAGTCTGCAGCTTATAGTGGGTTCCAAACCACTCGGATACATCTGTATTTTTATTTGTATAAAGAACACACATTTTATTAGTGACCGAGTCCACTTTTTTAAAATGCCGAGTAACGAGTACCTGGTTATATTTATATGCCGGGTACCGAGTACCGTATGAGGTCGAGTACCGAGTACCGAGTACAGAAGCATAACCGATCATATCCCGTTTCTTTTCAATACTCGGTTAAATCGGGTAACGACAGAAAGAGGCCGGGTAAGCCGAATACCGAGTACCCGGTGCATTAATACTTTTTATTTTTTACTTTAGGCCAGCCATATTTTCGATTGAAAATTTACAATGTTGAAAATACTACAGACAAATTTAATTAATTTGATTAAAATATAAATTTGAACTTGTATTTGAAGGAGTTGAGAAGTGAGGTTAGGTAAACCACTTACGTGTTATTTCGAACGTTAGAAGGAGGTATATAGTCTACGACTACATATTAGTGGTACAAAGTTCATATAAGAGGCGAAGTTATTAACATGATACAGTAGGGTATTTTTTGTTATTAGTTGGTAAGTGATGAAGAAGAGTTATTTGTGAAGTACGGCGTGTAATTGGCACAGAGGCATCCTTTGTTGCTTCTTTTCTAGCGGTAGGGAGAATCAAGATAGTATTTGAAGTATTCTCGTAGTGTGCCATGCTGTGACTTTACATGCTCATATCCGTGTCAATCTTATTAAGACATCAGCCTTAGCTGTTCGCAGTCCGCCGTTGGCTGCTCGCTGCGACGCTCATGCTTGTGCTTGTGCTTGCCTGCTTCTGCTTGTTTGTGCTGCGCTACCCAGCGCTGTTTCTCTTTATACGGAGGGAACGTGACAGCTGTGCGGAGAGATATCATCATAGTGGAGAGTAATTAATTTAGGACAAGCTTTTTAAATAACCAACGTTGCACAACACTTTTCACCCCCTTACGTGTGATGCTGATCTATTATTAACACCAAGTATCAACCCTTACTATATTAAACAAACTGTAACGTCACATTGTTTCAATATGATATTACGGAACACAATAATTCTTAAGTTATTTCTAATTACAGTTGAACATGAAAAAATACAATTTTAAATTGTTTTTAAATAACCAACGATGCACAATACTTTTCACTCCCTTACGTGTGATGCTGATCTATTATTAACACCAAGTATCAACCCTTAGTATATTAAACAAACTGTAACGCTACCCTAAAATAAGTCATATTGTTTCAATATGAGTTTACCAAACACAATAGTTCTGAGACTATTTCTAATCATAGTTGAACAATTAAAACTACAATTTTTACTTTTTCACACTTAAAATTTTACACTTTTAGCCGAAATAATCCAAAAATACCCATTTTTAGGTTTGAAATTTTTGTTTTTCAAAATAGTCTATATTGATAGACGTCCACTTGCTGATTTTAAATTTTCAAAATAGATATATCTCCAAATCAGTTTTACATTTCTAAATATTTCATACTCCTAGCTTTAACAAATTCTATGACCAATATAGAATCATGAAAACTTACAATTTTTAGTTTTTTACTTTCAAATTTTTCGTATACTGCCGAAAAATCGAAAAATACCCATTTTTGGGTCCAAAATTTGTGTTTTTGAAACTAGTCCATATAGATAGATTTCGTTGCGCTGATTTCAAATTTTCAAACCGAATTTAAATATCTCTTCCCGTTCCTGAGATTTTTCCTCACAAAGTTGTACCTCAAAAAAGTGTGTTTTTTGAGGATATCTTAAAAATGGATAGAGATACAATCTCAACGATTGTACCAGTCGATTCTACGGGCCAAGTTACATAAAGAAATGTTTTCTCCGAATATACGTCCTTTGGAACGATTTGGTGAAAAATGAGAAAAACGAAAAAACAGGAATTTCAGTTTTTCACTCGGGAACTTTTTCTCTCCAAAATTTTTTATTTTCTGGACTTAAGTAAATGTAGATACGCTGATTCCAAATTTTCAAACCGAATTCAATTATCTCTTACCGTTCTTGAGATATTTACGTTCAAAGTTTGACTGAAAAAACCGGGTTTTTCAGGAATAGTCCTGAAATGGGTCGAGGTACGACCTCGTCGACATCACCAATCGATTCCACGGGCAAAATTACATAAGTGTACCAAATTTCAGATTTTTATTCCAACGGATACAATTTTTAGAGAGGAAAAACTGAAAATGGCCAAAATTGAAAAAAATCGTAAGGGGTTCATCAGGCATTTTTTTCGATTTTCGCCGATTTTCGTTTTTTCGCTCTATAAATTGTATCCGTTGAAATAAAAATCTGAAATTTGGTACACTTATGTAATTTTGCCCGTGGAATCGATTGGTGATGTCGACGAGGTCGTACCTCGACCCATTTCAGGACTATTCCTGAAAAACCCGGTTTTTTCAGTCAAACTTTGAACGTAAATATCTCAAGAACGGTAAGAGATAATTGAATTCGGTTTGAAAATTTGGAATCAGCGTATCCACATTTACTTAAGTCCAGAAAATAAAAAATTTTGGAGAGAAAAAGTTCCCGAGTGAAAAACTGAAATTCCTGTTTTTTCGTTTTTCTCATTTTTCACCAAATCGTTCCAAAGGACGTATATTCGGAGAAAACATTTCTTTATGTAACTTGGCCCGTAGAATCGACTGGTATAATCGTTGAGATTGTATCTCTACCCATTTTTAAGATATCCTCAAAAAACACACTTTTTTGAGGTGCAACTTTGAGAGCAAAAATCTCAGGAACGAAAAGAGATAATTGAATTCCGTTTGAAAATTTGAAATCAGCGCATTAATGTCTATCAATCCTGGCTATTTACAAAAACACAAATTTTGAACCCAAAAATGGGTATATTTGGATTTTTTCGGCTGTATACGAAAAATTTTAACGTAAAAATCTAAAAATTTAAATTTTTCATGATTCTACATTGCTATAGAATTTGATTTGGTGTTGTATATGTGAAGTATACATTCTATAAAGCTAGGAGTCTGAAATATTTAGAAACGAAAAACTGATTTTGAGATATATGTATTTATTTATTTAGTAAAAGCGTTAAAATGAAGGGTACGGTCCTGATTGTGTGAAATGGGGAGTAAGGTAAGATTTGGTGTGTCGACAAATGACCGCGAGCGCCAAACCGGATGCGTCGGGAGTGAAAAGAAAGCTTCCCGTCAGCCCTTTCCCGTCTTTTTGATCTTTTGGCTCGACGCCGGCGCAATCCGCGTCTCGACGCACTCTGGCGCACTTGCACGCCTATCCTACTAATTAAACTTCATTCATATCATTAAAAGCATTATATCTAACTAATACGCCAATTAAAATGTTTCGCTTAAGAGTAACTCTTTCCAAAGCCTACTTCATTCCTTCAAAAATAAAAATATTACGTGTTCTTTAAATCTCTACATAGCTTACTTATAAGACAAAGCCTTGCAGATTATAAAAAGAAAATGTTAACAATCTTAGAAAAAAGAGCTTAGTATTTTGCGCAGGTAAAAGGTTTTCAAATTTTTAAAATGAAAACACTTAATTGACATAAAAGACAAATATGCTGAATGCAAAATAAATCATATTACCAGGAAAAGAACTATACATTTTTCAGTTGTATTCAGAAAGCGTCATTTGTATTTCAGAATCAATTGTAACTAAGAAAATATAAGAATAATTCATATTTAATAATTATACTTCAGAAAGACTCAAATTACAGTTTATGCTTTCCAATTAGCAACTGATTATTCTGAAATACATTTGTTGGTTTCTGAAATATAATTTTCTAATCTGAATTACATTACACTTTCTGACATACAATTGGAAAAGATGTAAACTGAAAGTTAGTTTCTGATTTACAATTAACTATTCTGAAATACATTTGTTTTTTACTGAAATACAATTTTCTAATTTGAATTAACCTTACTGCTTTTTGAGTTAAATATCACATTTTCTGAATTACAATTGGAAAAGGTGTAAATAAAACGTTAGTTTCTGATTTACAATTGACTAGTCTAAATTACATATGTTGGTTTCTGATATACAATTTTCTAATTTGATTTACATTTACTGTTTTCTATATTACACTCGAGTAAGGTATTAATTGTAGGTTAGTTTCTAATTTACAGTTGACTATTCTGAAATACATTTGCAGCTTTCTGAAATACAATTTTGTAATCTGAATTACACTTGCTCTTTGAATTAAATACCACAATTTTTGACTTACAATTAGAAAAAGTGTAAATTGAATGTTAGTTTCTGATTTACAATTGACTATTTTGAAATACCTTTATTGCTTTTTGAAATACAATTTTCTAATTTGAATTACACTTACTGTTTTCTGAATTACAATTTAAAAAGCTGTAATTTGAACGTTAGTTTCTGATTTACAGTTGATTATTCTGAATTACATTTGGTGGTTCCGGAAATATAGTTTTCTTATTTGATTTATACCTCCTGCTATCTGAATTACGTAGACTTTCTGAATTAAAATAGAAAAGGTGTTAAATGAGGATTCTTGTATTAATTTTGTATCGCGTGACATTTGCGAATTTTTTCTATGAATAGAAGAAGGAATAAAAAGAAGAAAGTGTGAAATACTTTTTTCCATTACCTATCACCGTTTATTAAATTATTACCATCAAAGAACGGAATAAAATTTTAAAATATCTGCGCTATTTCTTTCGCAATTTAAAAATTCCAGCATTCCGTAACTAATGAAATCTTTTAATCCTTTTGTGCGGGGCAAACGTAACTATATTTATAACGCACAAAGTCAATGAGCATTTTTTGTCGGATTTTGTGCGGTAATCAGCGTAAGCTACATTATCTCATTTTTTCAAGCGGATATGTGTCAAACGAACTATCAGTCATGTTAATTTTCACCGGGGCAAAAAAGGTCGAATCGAAAATCATTTTTTAAAATGGAACATTCATTTTTTAAATTAGTCATAATTCAAATTTTGTAGAACAAAAACGTAAAATGTCACCTTAAGTATTGATGTGTATATTTATAGGTTAGGAATAAATTAAGTTTTATTTACAGCCGGTAAATTGAGATGTTTCTTTTTTATTTAAAATGTATTTTTCATTAAAGAAGTTTAGTTATAAGAAGTTTCTAAGATTGTAATTTACTTTCCTGTAAGTAAAAAGTCATTATAAAGAAAAAATTCGAATTAAAATTTGTTTATTCATTATAAAATGATTAAAGTTTGTTCCGAAGGTGTTGAATTTTAGGTTAATGTATTGAATGCTTAAATGGAATAAAAGGTAAACCACATACGAGCTATAAATCAGTATAATTTTGTGCTGTATGGTGTGCTGTATGTAGATCGTCTACTACACAATGACGTACCTATATTAGAGGCATAAATTACGTTAACTGCACTTAAAACGCAAATAACATCAGATTGCTGAAGATTACACATAAATCAACTTGTTTTTATCAGCCGTTTCATAGACCACAGTTTCATTATCTGCAGAATTATTTATGTCAATATGTTTGCACTCACAAACATTATCATATTTTATTTCAAAATGTAATTGATATCTATAGATATATAGTCAGTAGCAGTCCTAGACAAATATATACACTAATTTAATAATAATTATTATTAATAAAGACTAAAACACTAAGAACATTTTTTTAAACACTTAATACTAAGCAATATTTATTTTTACGATATTTATATCACCAGCTATTTATTTATATCATCAACTATTTATTCATATCACCAACACTGACATTCTTCAATGACTCTGTACACTCTGACTGATATTGATTTTCCTGATCCGTCCGACGTGACCTTTATATACCTGTCGTCAATTAATCTCTCGAACATTCCAGAGCCTTTGAATTCTACAGAATTATAACATAAATCATGATTTTTTTGATTTTTTTAATTTTTAAAGATATCTAAGTGTTACTGCATTTTTAAATTGTTTTAAAAGCAATATAATTTTTTTATTTCGTAAGTGAAGTGAAGACTGTAATCAAAACAAAACGATATATCTGAATAAAACTTCGAAAAGTAACAAAGAATTTTTTTTAGTTACATATTTAAATACTAATATTTTTTTCTGTTATATGACAAATAAAGTGATAAAATATAATTTCATTTTAACATATTATATACAGAACAGATTTGGGTTATTATTAATAGTTTTGCGGCAAATTTAAATCAGGCCAACCCTGTCTCTACCCTCGTTAGAGATAATTAAATTCTGTTTGTAAATTTTAAATAAACACATTAATAAACACTATTCTCAAAAACTAAAATTGTAACTTTTTATGTTTAACTGTAATTGGAAATTACTTGCAGATATAAAAAGATTTTAATTTTTAATGGAAAATGCGAATTTTTAATTTTTTACTTATCAGTTAAATAGACAATGATTGTGTACTATATATAAACGTATTTGTAATTCAAGAAATGAAAGATCTTGTAAAATTTTGTGTTCTTGGTAATAAAATTTCTACAGTGGCTCGAGCCTCTGTAAAAACAACCTGACGCCGCCACTGAATATACTTATTGGATTATAAATTACAAAATATAAATCTATGTTATAAAGGAAATATAACAAATTAACTTTTTTGTACACTTTAATGAAACATTTTACTTTAGTAAAATTTTCGTACAATATAAATAAATACATCACAGCTTATTACCACGATATCGTTGTATATTTATACCGTAGACACTCTAGCTGACGTGGAAAGTGCATACTGTTAAATGAATAAAAAATGTGTTTATTATGGGTAGACGATTTAATAAAATAGATTAAAATTTTTTGTAAAAATTTGGTAAAATGGAAAATTGTCACAGCTTATTACATACACGATATCGGTTATTGTATATTTATATCGAAGACACTCTAGCTGACATGGAAAGTGCACACTGTTAAATGAATAAATAATGTTTTTGTTATGGATACACGATTTAATAAAATAGATTAAAACATTTTGTAAAAATTTGGTAAAATGGATAATGACTTTGTATACGCGTTGGAATGGTTGACTCTATAATAAATTACAGTTAAAGAGCGGAAAATCCAGCAATATCACCAATTTCTATTAATCATCTACTAAACATATCGGCAGCATCATCATCATCACCGCTAATATTTCGGATTGGTGGCTGTCAGTGCAAAATTAGGTTAAAAAGGTGATGACATATTTATTCACCCTATCTCATTTCATAATTTTATTGATTAATTGAGTGCAAATTTGACGTGGGAGCCGAAGGCAAAAAGGAATAAATTCAGTTGATTTGAGAAGAACACCGTTGGGCGAATGCCTCTAATACAAACGGGCTGTAAAGACGAATTAGTTGATGTTTCACGCGGCAAATAAGAAACACGAGAGTGGATAGAGAAATAAAACTGGCCAATGGACTCGATTCATTTCATTCGCTTAATCTTACATTTCTCTAAATCTATTAGAAATAGTTCATTCTTATCCTCCTCATATGATTAAATAAAGAGTTATTGTAATTTTTTGTTTCAATTCCGTATAGAAGAAGAAATTCGTTTCTCTTCTGTTCTTTTATTCACGTCTGAATAACTATTTTTTTTATATTTTTCCGATTTTTGGATGAATTCGAGTTCTCGAATTCATCGGACCTGAGTTCCTCATTAAATTATTATTTCTTTATATATATATATATATATATATATATATATATATATATATATATATAAGTCAGCCAGTACGGTTGAGTGGTCGTGGCGTGTCTTGTCTGATCGTGTAGATAAGCAATATAACCCGCCCTGTCCATTTGGATGGGTTGCCGCACAACGGCTCGGTGTGTGCTGGCCTTGCAGAGACTGCAGGCTGACAACCTGCATCGCTAAAATGCAAGTAAAACATGTCACGAAACAAGTACTTCAGGTACTTGAGGCCTTGTTCCATATAGGAATGTTGTGCCACTGATGATGATGATGATGATATATATATATATATATATATATATATATATATATATATATATATATATATATATATATATATCTGCTACATTTTTGCTTCGCAGATTTTCTCTTGGTTCTAATTTTTACAATATCCATTAATTATAATATATGGGTACCCGTGAGTTGACTGCTCACACGGTAAAATGAATTATTAAAATAAGTAGTACTTGCAGTATTAATACAGTTCCTTTTAGAGTATTCAATAATTATTTTTATAATATTTTCACTATCAATTGTAATGTAATGGTAATGTAATGTCGAATATAAAACATTTATTTCGATAGGTAAACAGATTAATCTCAATTGTAACAAATTTACCGAATCAATAATTACTTGTAATTGTTAAATGATGCTAGGTAGAAACAAAGTTGATCTATAAAATTTTGGCTAGTGTCATATTAAAATATTATTTACAAAAATTATCATGTATTCATAATTAATTATGATATTTTAGAAAAACACTTCAAACTTCCGATTGCATGATTAACACCAAAATGTTAAACCAACCAAAATCTAATCAGATCTAATTTAGATTGTTAGAATCTTATATCCAAAATTTCAACTTGTTTTATTCACTAGTATTTGAGTTATCGTTACGGCAATATTCATCCACACACATGGACTGACATCATCGTAAGAATATTAAAAACATGTTCTATAGGGTCTTCAAAACGTGTTAATTAATAGGAACCTCACTATTCGATTTTAGCATGATTCCAATACCTCTCTTACTGAGTGGCGAGAGGTAAAAAGTGAATGATTAAACAAGATCTATGTCAGAATATATTGTCTTATGTATTTATACATATGTTTTTCAAAGAAAATGCCCTAATGTGCTCAGATGTTTCGGGAAATAACAAATCTTTCATTATTGATTCTTGAACTTTGGGGACTTCCTGTTCTTCATTTTGTGCACAATACAATAATAACATCGATTTCTAACAAGGAAAGACCTTAAATTTAATCAATAGGCACTAGAACGAAAAATAAATTGGCTAAAAGTTTATAAAAGATGAAATTCTCTTCTAATTTCGCTGAAAACTTGCAGAGACTTTAGTTGGCTTGTTGAAGTATTAGTGGTTAAAGTCTTTAATCTGTTAATCAGCACATACAACTACGAGCGTAGAAATACAGAATATATCACTTAATGTCACACGTCGTATATAATTAAATATATTACTGATTGTCAATTTTAGTTAACTGATTTCACCTAAAGTTAGGCTATTGCTATTTATTTAGCATTTGCTCTACATTTGCACATATAGATCCTTAATTCCGAGTTATCCTTTAAAATCTCGAATTTTCAAAATTGGCATGAATATAATACCTTTCTATATCGTATACAGTTTGTTTGTTCTTTGGATGATTTTACCCAAAAAAGATTAGTGCACAACATGTCCTTGTAATTTAATGCAAGAGTATGTGAAGGAGTTTTTATTACCTGTGTCCTTAGAGAGGATAAAGGAGCAGTACCACAAGGCTGGTTTTATATTTATGCACGGGACGTCCTGTTTGTATCAAGCTGCATTAATTAGCACAAGATAATTATACAAAATCTAATGAGCATGTACAGCGAATAATCTTATGCATGAAATTCTCCCAATAAACATTCGCAACTTCCAAATTCCTAATTTCCTATTGATTTGTGAGTATTTTTAGCTGGAGTATGCAACTTTCATTAGCACTTTGAAACTGTGAATTTATTTTTAGTTCCACTTTTTGTTTGTTTGGAATGTTGTTTAATAATTATGGTACGTCATATAAATGCAAGTGAAGATGATTTATTTTATTTAGCAACAAAATGAAAAGTCGGTAAGGATTTGTTTTTAGTTTTACAAACACAGCAATATTTCATTCGTATTTGCAAATAAACAACAGGTCTTGAATGAATAACGCAGTGCAAAATGAGTAAAGGATATTCAGGATGCGTTCAAGTCAAATTAGCTCCCAATTCGAATCTTGGGTACGTTACATTCCCGGAGAATTCTCAACTACGATTCGATCTATTCATAACGAATACCGAATATTTTTTCCGGCATGCTATTCGGAATGTTATCTTTGTCGAATATTTGTTTGAAAAGTAATTCGAACGTGATGTTCAGGTATTCGACATTGTAAACAAGGAAATTCAATTCCTTTTCCAAAGAAACCAAATAAAACGTGTGTTTATAAATAAATCAAATCAGAGACATTTCAATTTCATTTTAATTTTCATGATGGCGACTTGTTTAGTTTTAAACCCTTCGGGTCAAATTCGATGCCAGTTGGAAGCAAATATTTGTTGTTAAATCATCCAGAAAAACGGTAATTTTCAAAGAAAATCTGTTTTATATCGTAAAGATCGTTTATCATACATTATATACAGGCATTCTAGCTAGCGTGGAGAGATCACAACAGATAAAAAATATAGTAAGATTTTTAAGATTATGCAGTTGGAACTGTCTTATATATTTATGTTGTGATTTGAAATATCTATATGTGTAATGAAATACGTAGTAGTATGTAGTCACATGATATAAAGCAAATGTTTTTATTTGGCTATAAACAAGCAGAACGATTTATGTAAATGGCTGTTTAAACGAGTAAAAGCGTAGGTACCAGAATTTAACTAAACGACACGTGACATTTAAAAACGGTTGGTAATAGCGAATATTGGAGTAAAAGGAGCACTTAAAGTTAAATCCCAGTTTAAACCAGTTATTAATACCGGCCATTAGATCATTTGTTTATGAGAATCAATATTTATGAAGAACTTGTAAGTTTTGTAATTAACCTAGAAAATGATAATAAAATAAAATTTGTAAAGAAACAAGAGTTTGTTTTGAATTGAAAGTTTGGTAAGTTCTAACGAATGGTCTATTTTTAACTAACCTTGGGCGAACTAGATTTTGAAGAAAATGTATGTCTGTCTTAATAAAAACAACAAGTTGTTTTCCTTCACAATTGTTTATCCCATGAAAGAAAGTTGGAAAACTACTAATTATAGAGCAACTCCTGTTTAAACTTTCGTCTTTGTCAACACAAAAATTTCATTAGACTCGAGTTGAAGTGGCGAACGTTTGAAGCAAATGTGTACACAATTTGATGACATGCTTTTATTACAAGATACGTTTTTTGCGACGCCGCTTGATATATTTATTTTTATATATCGCGCAACCAGACGCTTCGATAACTCAAACGGAAGACAACAAAATATCGCTTAGACTAGAATGTCACTTTCTGAAACATCGATTTCACTTTTAACGAATATTCTCACCACATCACCAATCGGAAATAGCTTACGATTACAGCCTCCAGTAACACTTGCAAACTAAACTTCATTTCCAAGCATTCACAAAACGTCTTCAAAAAGGAAAACACTGAAAAATTATAAAATGGAAGGAAAATTGTGAATACAATATAGTAGTTGAAAGATCGATGATGATGAAATGAAGAATTTGGTATTTTACCTCTCACCACTGTAGTAATATATTTTATAAGTTTTTCAGAACATTCATTTTGTAGTTTTAAAATTTGGTTGTTATTGCAATTCAGAATATTTTTAATTCATTTCATACCTAAAATTTCTTTCATAAAATTTGTATGACCAAATAAAAATAACAGCTATGTTTGTTTATTGTCTTTTTTTATTTATATATTGCAATTACAGTTTCTGTCAGACAGTGACAGACTGTCACTCGTGGTATAATTATTAGCGAAGCAGCAGTAGAAGTTTGGACTTTGACAACTTGTACCTTACCACCGCGTTACCGATACTGCACCACTAATTTCTGTAACTTTTAATATAAATACTTCCTATCATTAGCATAGTGTAAAAGTTTTACCTCGGGTGCTACCGTTCCCAGTAATTCTGTCCTTGCTATTAATTTTTTACATGAAGACTATTTAACAGTCCAACATCTAATAACGTATTCCTAGAAACACCAATCTGAAAGGCAGCGACAAAATATTCAATGACATAGAAATAATAAATATTTCTTATATTATTTCATGGTATTCAAATATGGGGTTGTGCCAAAATTTCTAATATTAACATTGTACAAAGATTACAAAACAAATTCCTAAGAATGATAGCACAAGCCCCGTGGTATGTTAGTAGCCACACGCTACATAAGGACCTCGAAATTAAATATGTGAAAGATCAGATTCAGGAATTTGCCATCAAACACCAGAAAAAATTAGACAACCATTATAATGAACTAGCAATAAATTTACTCAATAATGAAGAAGACTAAAGACGCCTAAAAATAACGAAGACATTGGATTTAGTATTTTAATAAAATTTATTGTAATTTAAAATGAGAAACACTAATGGGTGTTTTTTTCGTACATGTTATATATATCTTTAATATTAAATTTGTTGGTTGGCCACACAAGGCCAGTTGTAAATCAATTTTTAATAAACAAAAAAAATATTTTATATTTTTCCGATCGACCTAATTTTAGTTTCCGGGCATGAGTGTTGGACACAATATGGTAATAATAGTTGAAAGACAGATGATGATGATAGAATGAGGACTCGGAATTGGGAGTGATGGTACCGTAGAGAATTGATAAAGAATTGGTGAAACATGGCGATGTTGGTAGGAAGAGGAATGTCTGTCGCTGATTGGTGGTAATCGAAAGGCGTAACGCAACGTCAGGTTAGGTAGCTGTAGCTTATCCCGGAAGAATTATTGCTTTTGAATTTATCGTGGAATAAGCAATTGCGCTTCTCTGTCTCCATCCAGAACTTTTTGCTCTACTTATTTAC
Source organism: Stenolophus ochropezus (assembly GCA_035578165.1). NCBI lineage: Eukaryota > Metazoa > Arthropoda > Insecta > Coleoptera > Carabidae > Stenolophus > Stenolophus ochropezus. The sequence goes on from JAQOWZ010000014.1 coordinate 3,033,278, forward strand.
ATTCGTTTAACTTAAGAGTAATAAAATTTTTAATTTTATATGTTCTTTTATGAGTCTGGAGAGAATGGCTACTCGGTAGAAACCTGGCAGAATTAGCAATTTCCACGGAATTTTGATAGTTTATTACAGTTAACTGACGTGGAAAAGCGGTACTTCATTTAGGGAAATTAAAATATATCGTCACATATTTTTATTTTTCCGGCGTCATCGTTTATTTCGCGGACTTCCTTTTGTTCCATAAATCCTTCAGAATAAATTTCTTATTTATGGGGACTGCTTGCTACACTCTTTCTGCATTATTTACAAGGCAATTAGATACTGACAAATTTAATTTCCTTAATTTTCATTCTGAATTACATTGCATTTCTCGCATTCTTACGCACAAAGCAAAAATCATCAACACTCCTCGTCAACCACAATACAAAACTCAACAAATCCTTTCACTTTTCTTTCCTTCTTACATTTCATGGTTAATTTCATTTTGTATAAGATTAGGAAATTTAGAAATGCACATGTCCAAGACGTCAATTGAAATCTTCCCAAATAAAAGATGGTTTTTAACTCCCTAAGGTTGAAAAGAATCGGGGAACTATAAAAGATTGATAAATGAACGAATAATTGCAGGACTTTTCAATTTAACTTATGAAGAGATTTCGATTCGTTTCAAGTGATATCGTTTTAAATCTTGTTACTACGATTTAACAACTTCAGCAGACGGTTATCCCCTATATTCCTTCTTTGTGCTAAAATGCGTACGGTCCTTAATTATGTAATTATGTATCTTTCATTTCATTCATCACCCTCATCAGATGCATTTTGGAGAAGAAAGTTATCATCATAAAGCTTCTGCAAAGGACCTACAACTTATAGTGGATTCCGATCTACTTAAATTCAATAACAAAACATTTCAATTATAATTGTAGAGCAATACAAATAGAAACATAGAAGTATGCAATATCCATCGAGACGATATGAAAGTTGTTCGTAGGTTGAATATTTACTTTGCATTTGTATACGTAAGGTGAAGAGTGTAGTATGTTGGGGTGTATCGGTTTAAAGATTTTCGCTTATTATTTGAAAGGTATAAAACTGGTGTAAAATTTGGCGGAGTTGCCAGCTCAAAGACGTCTCTCACATATTATTTAGATATAAATTTCAATCGCTCTCGGCAACCCGGCATCATTTGAAAACAGTGTAAATCGATATCTACAAATACGGAAACGAGGCATAACTCAAAAAACCCACGCCAGTGAAAAAGAACCATCACTTGTCCTTATTTATTAATTTCCTTTGTTTCCTCAGCCTGAAAATATCTGCAATTTAAAATATGCCATTTCATTTCAACAAAATTATCCGATTTTTATGGGGAAAACTTAAACCCAATCTGAATTTAAAATTGGTAAAATTGCACTTCTTATTGCAGCAACTGAAAATATTGGTTTAAAGAATGCAAATTACACAAATGGAAATGAGGGTCAAATCTAATTTTCTCCAAGAAACTCCACAACAGATACAGATATTTTAATACTTTATTGCTTGCACTTTTAATTCATGAAAATTCTACAACTGCGAATTATTTTTATGTCTATAGATCTTTAAATCGGTGACGGAATCTGTTTGCGTTAGCTCTTTTCAATCAAAAATAGAAATACTAGTAGCAATATTTGCCTTTCCTCCAATATCAATTAAACAGTTGAAATAAACACTAGATATTTGCGACCACTTGTCGATATATATCTGGATGAATGACCAGGTTTTGTTTTGTCGATGTATCAACATCATTTCTAGATGGAACAGTGCCTCTAGTATTGTAAATTAAATATGATAGAGTTTTACTAAAATTCCACGCTTACAAATAAAACAGGTTTATGAGAAAGATTGAAAATGGATTGAAGGTGAAAATAAAATTGGTATGTACTTGTCGCTTATTTGGTTAGCACGTTTCGACTCGCTGAGTGAAGTGTGAAATCTGAGATTTGAGGTTCAAATCCCAGTATCGACAAACCTCTAACCAAAAATAAATATCGCTGTATCTGAATAGTTCCGAACCTACAGTTTTGCTTAAAAAGAACTATAATTGCCGACATATCATCATGATTCCTAGATGCCTCAAGAACATAAGGTACAGGATCTGCAAGAGACCTACATCTTATTGTAAATTAAATATGATCAGACAATTAACAAAATTCCACGCTTTAAAATTAAAGAGAGCAATGAGAAATATTGAAAATGGATTGAAAGTGAAAGAAAAACTAAAATTGGTATGTACTCGTCGCTTATTTAGTTAGCACGTTTCGACTCGCTGAGCGGAGTGTGTGATTTGAGATTTTGAGCCAAAAATAAATAAAGATGTGTCGGAGTGGTTCGAAATCTACTATAAGCTGTAGGTTCCCTATTCTCTTACTGGACTTCAGTCTGTTGGACAATCTAAATTAATTTTATAAATTAAGCTAAAACTGAAGAAAAGGTACTAAAAATATATATCTTTTTATTTATTGAAAGAAGATGTACTTGTAACGGTTTTTGATCGTGTTTTAACTTGAAGAAGCTTGAAAATATGGTGAAAAGTCGGCATTGGAATAATAATAACCTTTTTTGTGTACTTCTCCGTATGAAAACGTTGGCTGTATTTTTGTAAACGAAGGTGAGGGGTATTTGTATACGAGTTGTAAATGAGAATTTTAGATGGAGATATAAAGAAATATGTTGGTCGCGGAATGGTAATTTGGTGGTGTAATTAGAGAGCAGTTTGAGGTTATCTTGTGCAGTAATCGATGGGCACAATGGCGCTAGTGGATTTCGCACTCATTTGTAATAAATCGAATTTCAAACAAATGCGTTCTATTCCTCGGAATGTTTTCTCGCGCACAAAAAAGAAATTGTGTGTAATGGTTGTGGGCGCGATGAAGGGTGGTAGGCGTGGCTAGTAGTGGAATTGAAGTGCGGGTTTTGTGTGAACGGGCCATTACCGCGCGGTTTTCGCTGCCCATTAATTGTATGTATGTTCTCCACAACAAATATACACCAATACTTCATTACATATTACATATCCTCAATCCTCCACTCTCTAATTGCATTCATCTATATGTATTTGCTGAACGTGCCATCTCATTTGCTGATGGTTTCTCTAATACCATATTACCTCATCCATCATACCTAATCAGGAAATGTTCCCCGAATAAAAACAAAAATATATTTCTATAACACAAAAATGCTGCATAAATAAAATCAGAAACCATAGATGTTAAAACGAGACATTAGTGATATACAGGTGTGCAACGAAACACGAAACATAGGACTTTAACATGGGATTTACCTCACCATCATACCTAATCAGGAAATGTTCACCGAAATAAAAACAAAAATATATTTCTATAACACAAAAATGCTGCATAAATAAAATCAAAAACCATAGATGTTGAAACGAGACATTAGTGATATACAGGTGTGCAACTAAACACGAAACATAGGACTTTAACATGGGATTTACCTCACCATCATACCTAATCAGGAAATGTTCCCCGAAATAAAAACAAAAAATATATTTCTATAACACAAAAATGCTGCATAAATAAAATAACCATAGATGTTGAAACGAGACGACATTAGTGATTTACAGGTGTACAACGAAACACGAAACATAGAGCTTTAACTTTAATTTAAAAAATTGTGGATATTTTCTCTCCTAATAAATTTAGACCAAAACTACAACAGTTGTTCAAAATTAAATTCTACATCAGGTATGATCGGAATTGATGAAACAGCACGCCTGCATTATGAGATATAGATAATTCGAGCTCTTGCTCACTTCAGATCAGTTATTTTCCATTTCCCTCTTACTTCATTCTAGTTCTAATGATAAATCTATTTATCAAGCAATATCAAATAGCTTGAAATTGCTTGATATTAAGTCAAGTAGCTACGATAGAAAATCAAGTCAAGTTAAGTACTGAATTAAAGAAAAGCTTGATTTTCCAGTCAAGTCAAGTTATTTACAAAAACATCAAGATACTTGACTTGATGAAACCCTAATATGAGTGTACAGGGTGTGCAACGAAACGCGGAACATAGGACTTTAACATGGCATTTCAAAAAATTGTGGATACTCTCTCTCCTGATAAATTTAGACCAAAACTAAATAGTACAATGTTGTCCAAAATTAAATTCTACATCAGAAATGAACGCAATTAATGCAACAGCATATCTGCAGTGCGAGATATTATATACATAAAATGTAACACTTTCGTTAGAAATCAGACAGCCATGGAAATAAAACCATAAATCTAGGTGATAGTTCAGTTAAGTATCACTGATTAAAGTTATTATTGCTTATATTTTAATCAGGCCACGTAACCGAAAAAAAAATACTGATTAACGGTTAACCTATATTGAGAACGTTATAATAACAACTGTTTTAGTTCGAAAACTGGTTTTTAAAAATTGAAAACCGGTTTAAACTGGTTAATATATCGGTTAATGAAAAGGTTTTCATTGTGAATATAACGATAAAAATACCTCTAACATCTTAATGCACCATACGATATTGTACAGTATTAAGAAATTAAAGAATAAGAAATAAGTTTAATTGCTGTAAAGATATTTCCGGAAATGTATAACAATAAAATGAAAATTCCTTTAATTTTCCACTAAACGGGAGTATTCCTGCGGATTTTATCCATACCTAGACGTCATTATGACTTTTTCGAATCGCTAAATTCAGTTAGTGGAATATCCTATTCAGACTTCTATTTGCTTTCAGAATCCGAATCAAATTAAAAGCTTTTTTACATTTTTTTAACAAAACTAGATTAGACTAGCACTGGTAGAACTACAAACATGTCACATCATGTCTGTACAAATGAGTCTATGAAATCCTAGGAAATGGGAGTTTATTTTGATACCGGAAATAATGAGGAAAGAGATCTTCAAGTACGGAAACGTTAAAAATAAAATAAAAAATCTAAATCTAATACACTTGAGATACAAAAATATAATTACGATTGTTGGAACTAAATGTAGTTTAATAAAAATTTTGATAATCTGAATTTAGTAAAATTGAAATATTTAATTTAAAGATTTAAATGTATACAAGGTAAGATTCTAGTCCGACGCCTACATCAAGGGTTGACCCATCGAACCACAATCTGCTTTGCTTGACTTTTCTTTGTTTAGTTTACGTGTTCATTTTGCGAAATAAAGAATCTTGAATTTTTAATAATTTTACGCACGTATTCTAAAGGTTTTCTCGGTTTTTTTATTGCTTTAAAAATTAAAAAATGTAAATAAAAACGTAGACCTGAAATTTCCCAAACCTCAAAAATTCATGTGTTTTTTCAGCAAAAGGATTTATTTTCTTTATGAATCATATATTCATTGACGTGTATGCATTCACATTTCAGCTGCAACGTCAATAATTTAATGAATTAATTATCTTTCAGTTATAATTACTGTTTTTGTTGTTGCTAGGAAACAGGCATCATCAGTTTCAAAACTAGTAAAGGCTTTTGTAATAATTATGTTTATGTATAATTATTACTTTTTACATCATTGTCTAATGACTACGTTTCTGCACGTGGGCGATAAAATATTATGTATATACGAAATGAAATGAGCTATATGAGGAAAGAAAAACGAATTGCCTTTTGTGAACTACTTTTAGAGAAAATTAATATAAAATTTTATTTACTGATGAAGCTACTTTTTTTTACAACAGGAGAAGTAAATTCGCAGAACTGTAAATATTGAAGCAGGCATAATTTACATTTGTTTAAAAAAAGTAGGACTCAATGTCCAATAAAAGTTAATGTTTGGGCTGGCTTAATTGGGGATCATGTAATTGGACTATTTTTTATTAGTGGAAATATAAATGGTGAAATATATTTGGAAGTATTACAAAATCAAATTATACCATGTTTAATAATATGAATTTAAATATGGACGAAATATGGTTTCAGCACGACGGTTGTCCAGATCACAATCATCGAATAGTAAAAGAATATTTGCACAGAATATGTCCTCATAGCTGGATAAGACGTGGGGGAGAAATTAACTGGCCACTGCGTTCACCTGATCTAATAATGACTTCTTTTACTGGGAATTTTTAAAATCTAAGATTTATACATGAGAAACTGAAAATTTAGAACTTAAATTCAAAATTAGAGAATTTTCATTTACAATAACTCCCGATATATTACATTCTGTAATTGATAATTTTTATAATCGTTTAATATATATGTAGAAAATATACTGATTTTTTATTAATACTTATTCTACTTTATATTATTTATAAATGAGTAAATTATAATGAAAAGTGCATTTGACATTGACAACCTATGTTCCCTTTGTTGCATTTTATCTGGAACGATACAGTGCTATATAATAAGTGGTATTCATAGTAATGACTAATGATAGATTCGAATATGTTGCATCTTAGCTGAAACTCACGGTATAGACAGTGATTTTATATAGATAGGTAAGGGATTAAAGAAGGGTAATCAATGATGACTGGTACAGTTGTAGTTGCTCATTCATTAGGATATCAACTTTATTAAAGATATGGTATTCAATGCCCCTTAAGTCTTATTTCTAGTATAGTTTTGTGAGAATCTAAAGCGATATGCAATACCTCGGGAAGAATTGAGGTTAGGACTGTGAGCTTAACGCGAAGTTTGTGTATTTTTATAAACGGTTCATTAAAGTGGTCAAACATTGGGTGTTAATATTTTGTGATATATTAAAGTATTAAAGTAAGAGTATCCAATGTCGCTTATGTCTTATTTCTAGTATAGTTTTATGAGAATCTAAAGCGATATGCAATACCCCGGGAAGAATTGAGGTTAGGAATGCGAGCTTAACATGAAGTTTGTGTATTTTTATAAATGTTTCCTTAAAGTGATCAAACATTGGCTGTTAATATTTTGTAATATATTAAAGTATTAAAGAAATGGTATCTAATGTCGCTCAAGTCTTATTTCTAGTATAATTTTATGAAAATCTAAAGCGATACGCAATACCCCGGGAAGAATTGAGGTTAGGACTGCGAGCTTAACGCGAAGTTTGTGTATTTTTATAAATGTTTCCTTAAAGTGATCAAACATTGGGTGTTAATATTTTGTGATATATTAAAGTATTAAAGCAATAGTATCCAATACCGGTCAACTCTTATTTTTAGTACAATAGTTTTATGAGAATCTAAAGCGATATGCAATACCCCGGGAAGAATTGAGGTTAGGACTGCGAGCTTAACGCGAAGTTTGTGTATTTTTATACATGTTTCCTTAAAGTGATCAAACATTGGGTGTTAATATTTTGTGATATATGAAAGTATTAAAGAAATAGTATCCAATGCCGCTTAAGTCTTATTTCTAGTATAGTTTTATGAGAATGTAAAGCGATATGCAATACCCCGGGAAGAATTGAGGTTAGGACTGCGAGATTAACGCGAAGTTTGTGTATTTTTATAAATGTTTCCTTAAATTTATCAAACATTGGGTGTTAATATTTTGTGATATATTAAAGTATTAAAGAAATGGTATCCAATGTTGCTCAACTCTTATTTCTAGTATAGTTTTATGAGAATCTAAAGCGATATGCAATACCCCGGGAAGAATTGAGGTTAGGACTGCGAGCTTAACGCGAAGTTTGTGTATTTTTATAAATGTTTCCTTGAACTGATCAAACATTGGGTGTTAAAATTTTGTGATACATTAAAGTATTAAAGAAATAATATCCAATGTCTCTCAACTCTTATTTCTAGTATAGTTTTATGAGAATCTAAAGCGATATGCAATACCCCGGGAAGAATTGAGGTTAGGACTGCGAGCTTAACGCGAAGTTTGTGTAATTTTATAAATGTTTCCTTAAAGTGATCAAACATTGGGTGTTAATATTTTGTGATATATTAAAGTATTAAAGTAAGAGTATCCAATGTCGCTTATTTCTAGTATAGTTTTATGAGAATCTAAAGCGATATGCAATACCCCGGGAAGAATTGAGGTTAGGACTGCGAGCTTAACGTGAAGTTTGTGTAATTTTATAAAAGTTTCCTTAAACTGATCAAACATTGGATGTTAATATTTTGTGATATATTAAATTATTAAAGAAATGGTATCCAATGTCGCTCAACTCTTATTTCTAGTATAGTTTTATGAGAATCTAAAGCGATATGCAATACCTTGGAAGAATTGAGGTTAGGACTGCGAGCTTAACGCGAAGTTTGTGTATTTTTATAAATGTTTCCTTAAACTGATCAAACATTGGGTGTTAATATTTTGTGATATATTAAAGTATTAAAGAAATGGTATCCAATGTCGCTTAAGTCTTATTTCTAGTATAGTTTTATGAAAATCTAAAGCGATATGCAATACCCTGGGAAGAATTGAGGTTAGGACTGTGAGCTTAACGCGAAGTTTGTGTATTTTTATAAATGTTTCCTTAAACTGATCAAACATTGGGTGTTAATATTTTGTGATATATTAAAGTATTAGAGAAATAGTATCCAATGCCGCTCAACTTTTATTTCTAGTATAGTTTTATGAGAATCTAAAGCGATATGCAATACCCCGGGAAGAATTGAGGTTAGGACTGCGAGCTTAACGCAAAGTTTGTGTATTTTTATAAATGTTTCCTTAAATTCATCAAAAATTGGGTGTTAATATTTTGTGCTATATTAATGTATTAGAGAAATAGTATCCAATGCCGCTCAACTTTTATTTCTAGTATAGTTTTATGACAATCTAAAACGATATGCAATACCCCGAGAAGAATTGAGGTTAGGACTGCGAGCTTAACGCGAAGTTTGTGTATTTTTATAAATGGTTCCTTAAAATAATCAAACATTGGGTGTTAATATTATGTGATATATTAAAGTATTAAAGAAATGTTATCCAATGCCCCTTAAGTCTTATTTCTAGTATAGTTTTATGAGAATCTAAAGCGATATGCAATACCCCGGGAAGAATTGAGGTTAGGACTGCGAGCTTAACGCGAAGTTTGTGTATTTTTATAAATGTTTCCTTAAAGTGATCAAACATTGGGTGTTAATATTTTGTGATATATTAAAGTATTAAAGAAATGGTATCCAATGCCGATTAAATCTTATTTCTAGTATAGTTTTATGAGAATCTAAAGCGATATGCAATACCCCGGGAAGAATTGAGGTTAGGACTGCGAGCTTAACGCGAAGTTTGTGTATTTTTATAAATGTTTCCTTAAAGTGATCAAACATTGGGTGTTAATATTTTGTGATATATTAAAGTATTAAAGAAATGGTATCCAATGCCGATTAAATCTTATTTCTAGTATAGTTTTATGAGAATCTAAAGCGATATGCAATACCCCGGGAAGAATTGAGGTTAGGACTGCGAGCTTAACGCGAAGTTTGTGTATTTTTATAAATGTTTCCTTAAAGTGAATGCGAAGTATGCCCTATCCCCTTATCACTAAAATTCTCTTTCACATTACACCGTTCGCGCACCAATGTATTCCTGATACCGTGCCACGATCCTCACTCTAGAAATCTCATTTCAACAGCAGTCAAACGGCATTTATGCATCTTCAGCCATACTCGAGATTCACTGCCATGCATAAAAGTGGCTACTAACAGACACTTCTCTGGATATATTCAAATTTTGTGTAAACGTTCCCAACCTATGCATCTTGCACGAGAGCGAATGGGAATAGAGAAAGCTAAATCTTCACTTTGGAAACTTGGAGGCTTGTTCTATTTATCCCAACATATCTAGCTTTCCCTAAATTATTTTCTAGAGATGGAATATGGTAATACACTTCGTTTCAAATATTTGATCCGTTACTCTTTAAGCCTTGGGTTTACATTCTACTTTTACTCCTATACGAAATTCAAGAAATTTTAAAGAAATTTACATTAAATCATTACGTCTATCTTTTTGTTACTTAAAATTTTTATATATAAATTAAAAACTTGTTCTATTTATCCCAATATATCTAACTTTCCCTAACTTATTTTCTAAAAATAAAATATAAAAATACACTTCGTTTCAAACACTTGATCCGTTACTCTTTAAGCCTTGGGTTTACATTCCACTTTTACTCCTACGTACGAAATTCGAGAAATTTTAAAGAAATTTACATTAAATCATTACTTCTGCCTCTTTGTCACTTAAAATTTTTGTGTATAAATTTAGGTCTTTAGAAAAGTCAAAAAATAATACAGGACGTTTTGGGCATTGTAAATTCATCATCATCAGCAGCAGAAGTTAAACTTAATAACAATATTTTACATAGTAATGTTATAAATTTTCGTATTGTTTACAGTGCACATTTTCATAGTCATTATTTGAACTTTTTTTACAATATTTGAAAAATGTTCATTGATAATTGTAGCACAAATACAGAGTAATGGTACATGCTGAATGTAGGACGTGTAATTGATCTCTAAAAATATCAACAAAACTATTTTTTTTATTAATTTATTATTCGTTTACTATTGTATTTTTAAAGTGTAATTTTATAACAGAAAATGATTCCAGAATACTAAATTAAAATAGTTATTGAAACATAATGTAGTTATTATTATTATTATCATTTTTACTCTTCATTCCAGATTTCCATGTATTCTTTGTGTATTTGTCTCTGCCATGTATATTTTGGTTTACCTATTTTTCTCATTCCGTTAATATTGTATTCTAATGTACTTTTTGTTATATCTCAATTCTTTTTCCGTAATGTATGACTTATCCACCTTCATTTCCTTTTTTTTTATCGTTATCTCAAATGGTTCCATGTTACATCGTCATAATTCTTCATTTGGTATAATATCTGGATAGTATATTTTTAGTATTCTTCGTAGGCATTTGTTTATGAAAGCTTGAATGGTGTTGATGATTCTTGCATTTTTTGTCCATATTCCGATGCATTCAATAATATGCTTATTATATTGCTATTGAAGATTCTTATTTTATTCTTTAATGAAATATCGTCGGCTCATCTATTACACTCCCTAGGTAGTTGAAATGGATCGCTTTTTCTATTTCATCTTCTTCTATTTTGATCTTTGTATCTTGTGTTTCATTAATTGTTATTAATTTGTATTTCTTCATATTCATCTTTAGCCCTATTTTTTCTGTAATATTTTTAGTTTTGTTATTTTCTTATGTAGATTATTTATATTTTCAAATATAAATAAAAATGTAAAAAGGTAACAAATACATAAATTGGACATTAAGTTTTTCAAGATTTTCATTACTAAAAGCGAGATATTCAGTTTTAAGTTTGGTCTATGTTATAACATTTCTAGATAAAAGTACTTTTTACTTAAGTACTTAAGGTACTTGTTTCTTCAGTTCTTAATGAATTGGATTGGATATTCTTGTTTAGATAAAAATTACCGAAGCTGTAATTTGAGCACTAGATCTCAAATTTTACTCAATTCTAGTCTTATCGCCTAATTATCGATGCTCGATCTTTATTCCTTTAAGAGTTAAAAGATTTTGTTTTATAAGACTCATGCTATTGACTTCTAAATATTTTATGAACCGAAGCCTGACTTCATGGGTTTGTAGGAAAGTACGCTACTGTATAATTCTAGAAGAATTGTAGTGAATTAATGTAAGTAATACATGTAATTGTTCCGGAAAAGCAATGTCTTGAATGTAGCGTGTGATCTGTGAACTGAGGGATTTCTTTCTGGCTGGCGCAGCGTTTGATTATTTGGGAAAATAATGTGGTCTTGCCTGAGGCTACATTAGAAGCGATTCCTATTGATCTATCCGTACGTGACTTAATTCCCAGGTGATTTATAATCATCCTCGTCACTTGTAATGAACAGCACACCTTAACCGCATCCGCATACTATGGACCACATCCTATTGGATTCAAAGTCGTTAAATGCAATCCGGGATATTACCCTACCCTGTCGACGGCTAACGTAAGACTCCGTACTTTATGCTATCCTAAAGACCCCTCTACACCTGTATTTTTGCCGATGAATCAATAATCACAAGACTCAACTAAAGCTTGCTTAACAACCAATCCAACACTCCTCAAAACACAGTATGATATATTTTTTCATTAGTCTTGACAATTCATGGTTCTTGATTGAAAATCGTCGGTATTTATGTGATTACACAAAATCCCTTTCTTGTATGCAATTACAAAATAAGGATCGCTTGTAAATTATTAATCCCAATAAGTGGCTGACTCGACGCGCTGCCTTTTGAATGATGTTTGTACTTCAATAAAGTCTCCTCGTGAATAGCTAAACGACAGGTTGCCACCAACCATGAAGCTTCTTGTTCCAAGAATAGGTTAAGTGGAGGTGAGGTGAACCACTTTTTGGAATAATAATTATTACTAATATTCAATAGTATTTAAAAAACAAATATTATTTTTAACAACATATAATCTAGGCTTACGTATAAGAATAAAAAAAATTGAGCTATGTTTTGAAAACTACAAGAAAATATTTTATTCGGGTTCAAAAAAGTCCAACTTTCCTCCACTATATAGGTGAGACAGACCAATGTTATGAGAAGATGAACTGGTTAACAGATTGTTGTCATTTGTCATATGTGGTACACTCTTCGTGCAAAGAACGACCACAAATTGCACATTTTATCCAATCATTCAGTTTCATAATCTTCAGCTTCTTCATTATCATCACCCTTTCATTAACCATTTAACAACAGTTCTTCAGAATTCATGGAATAGCAACTAGATCGTCTACCTTTCTATATGTAAATAGTTTTTTCCTGTTTATCGGTTGAATTAATTTTTTAACAATAAAATCTTCTGGCCCATCTCTCTTCAACATAGATGGTCCATCTGTCCTCAGAACCAGAGGTTAAATGAACACTAAATTTCTTATGACTGTAAAATAGAACCACATTTTTAGGTTTCGTTAAGTCTTATGCACATGTTTATAAAGAACGTACATAAATAATTAGTTTAAACCTACCAAAGTAGTAATTAACTAATTGTGTATATAAGGTACAAACAATTTTGGGCAATTTTTTAAGTAAACCTTGGATTATTTGATGTTGACTATATTAATTTTTGAGCGGCTACTTACACTGTCTCTAAACAACAAAATTAACATTGTAATGTACATCTGTCCCTCAGTTACCCTATATGTTGGGTTTCCCTCACAAGGGTACATCAAAATTGGAACAATTATTAATTTTTTTTACCAATAAATGATTGAATTATTTGTCTGCCGAGGCATGTAAATCGAATTTCTCGATAATCAAGTAACGATATCAGAAAAAATATTAATGAAGTAAAAAGTGGAAAAACACTCAGGAAAATAAAGGTGTATTGTATTACCATTAGAACAAATGTAATATAAAGATCATTTGCTGATACCCGCATTAATGTTATTAAGTTTGAAGGATATACAGCTGATTTTTTGCTGGTTGCAAAAAAATGAAATGTGGTCCATGGTGGTTTATCCTTATTTAGTGTAATGCATGCTTAATGCCCGTTAATACATTCTTGTCTGCTTGCAGTTGGTAATTGCGAAGTTAAAATATATTTGAGAAATTCCGGTTTTTGTCCTGTATTCTCCGGAGTAAATGTGTGATTTACGGGCTTTGTGGTCTTTTTGTTTTGCGTTCGGTGTAATATTTAGCCATGCTACTCACATTCAATTTAGGGTCTACATAATTATGTGGTCTCTACCCTTCCTTGCATTATTATCATCCTAAATTTAATAATTGGTGGTTAGCGCGTTTGCACTTCTAGTAAGCTTGGTTTGATTCCCAAAATTGTCATCTATACAATTTAATGGATGACAAAAGTGCACCGTTAAGATTTTTAAATATTTTATAAGCGCATCAAAAAAACAGCAAAAGCGCACAAGTAAAATTTAGGAATTTATACTCGCAGAGATATTTCTCCAAATCTTCCTCTTTCGTCCCAAATCTAACCTAACCTAACCTAATCTAATCTAATCTAACATAATCTAACTTAGTATAACCTGACTTAACCTAACTTAATCGAATCAAACCTAACCTAATCTAATCAAACCTAACCTCACTAAACCTAGAGTAATCTAAACTAGCCTAACCTAACATAACCTATCCTGACGTAATCTAACTTAACCTAACCTCACCAAACTTAAAGTAATCTAAACTAACCTAACCTAACCATACCTAAAGTTATCTAAATTAACCTAACTTAAAAATTTATGTAGGTACTTTACTAATGTACAACGAAATGACTAAATTTTTACTGGAAAAAGAAAATAATAGTGTCTTTAGTCGAGAACTAAATATGTATAATTTCATAATTACAAAAACTGCAGAATCTTTTTCCAAACTTGGACATCTTGAGAATTTATTGCATTATTGCAAAATTAGTAATATTAAAAAATAGACTTGAGAACTGTTATGATTGAACAACGCCTAAAACATCATCTAATACTTCTGAGCATCAACAATGATATTTAAGAGTATGAAAATATTATAGAATATTTTACAAAAGATGAAAACAAGAAAAGTACCAAAACTAAATTTTATGTTTATCAATACAAAATTGGTATTATTCGACTAGCTAATTAGTAATTAGGAAAACACTTTTGGAGTAGCAGTCATTTAATAAAATCCACTAATTTCAACATTCGGCTGTAAATCTGTTTTCAACAGGGTGATAAATATTATTAAAAATTATTTATTTATTTGTTATATTAACAATTTATTAAAAAAAATCATAAATCCTCTTGAAAAAGGCCCTCACCAACATAAATCCGACCCTCATATCATGTAAGTTTTTGTTTCTTGTATTGTTGTTTACATGTATAATTTCCTGAAAAATTTAAATAGTTTTTATTTTATTGTCGCGTCATAAATAATTTTTGTGTGGTGTTTTTGGAAAGTAGTGAATTTGAAGTTGGAGTGGGAATATATGGAGTAATAGTGGTGCATTTTATTGGACAATGTATCAAGTGAAAAGAAATAGTCGTAAACATTTTATGCACAATTCTCTAAATATCTTGTTTTATTGCCGTAGTTGTAGCAAGTCTTGGAATAGGTAGTGTAATACTACTTGTTGTAGTCATATATTTCCCTTGAATTTTATTAAACATTGCTAAGATTTAACTTGGTGTAAAATGTCTCATACAAGCGCGTCCTTTACGAAAATATCTTTCGCGTTACATTCCCAAAATATTCCTATAACAATAATTTACATTTTATATATTGCTACAATTTTTTGGTTTATTTTAATTGATTCTCTGTTAATGGAATATATTTCCATTTTTGTTAATTTCTATCACCAAAAAATTGTAAAATATGCAATTTTATTAAACATTGTTAAGATTTAACTTGGTGCAAAATATCTCATACAAACACGTCTTCTACGAAAATATCTTTCGCATTATATGCCCAAAATATTCCTATAACAATAATTTAAATTTTAAATATTGCTACAATTTTTTGGTTTTTATATTTATAATTGATTCTCTGTTAATGGAATACATTTCCATTTTTGTTAATTTTTATCACCAAAAAATTGTAAAATATGCAATTTTATTAAACATTGTTAAGATTTAACTTGGTGTAAAATGTCTCATACAAGCGCGTCCTTTACGAAAATATCTTTCGCGTTACATGCCCAAAATATTCCTATAACAATAATTTACATTTTAAATATTGCTACAATTTTTTAGTTTATTTTAATTGATTCTCTGTTAATGGAATATATTTCCATTTTTGTTAATTTTTATCACCAAAAAAGTTGTAAAATATGCAATTTTATTAAACATTGCTAAAATTTAACTTGGTGTAAAATGTCTCATACAAACACGTCTTCTACGAAAATATCTTTCGCATTATATGCCCAAACTATTCCTATAACAATAATTTACATTTTAAATATTGCTACATTTTTTTTGTTTATTTTAATTGATTCTCTGTTAATGGAATATATTTCCATTTTTGTTAATTTTTATCACCAAAAAATTGTAAAATATGCAATTTTATTAATCATTGCTAAAATTTAACTTGGTGTAAAATGTCTCATACAAACACGTCTTCTACGAAAATATCTTTCGCATTATATGCCCAAAATATTCCTATAACAATAATTTAAATTTTAAATATTGCTACAATTTTTTGGTTTATTTTAATTGATTCTCTGTTAATGGAATATATTTCCATTTTTGTTAATTTTTATCACCAAAAAATTGTAAAATATGCAACACGAATTGCAATAAATAATTACAGAGTATTATCGCTTTTATTTTACATTTATTTGTTAATACGCAACGGTGATTTCGAATTCATTCATCAGTTAATAACCTTGATGAAAAATTGTTTTATCATGATTAGTACAACATACAGAACAGTAGGGAGGATTTAGGGATTAGATGTTCCTTATATGTTTGTTGTCTAATTATGTCTTGCTTACCACTATTAATTTAGCAATTGAACAAGAGTTTAACAAACGCCTTGCTCAAGTACTCATTGTCTATTACATGAATAAGAGAACAATAACATAGAGAACCAATGTTAATATGAAATCGATGAAAAACAACAGATTCCGCGTTCACCAATGTCGACATTCATTCTACCTTTTTCACTATTCTCTTCTATTAACCACTAATTTTACATCAATTTTTAGTGCTTTTTATTTTTGCTTTTTTTTAATATTGCATGTTTTTAAAAACTTGCTTATATTATCTCGAATTCCGTAAACATCCAATACAATTTGAAATATTTTATTATCCTTACAATAATTTAGTAACAGTTTAATTACACAATATTAGAAGTTAATTAGTATTAGATTTTATGTTAACAATTATTTTCATTGTAGAAGATTTGAAAAAAAAATATTAAAAATAACTACCGACCAATGGCAATTTTTTTTTAAAACAATTCTTTTTGTTTTATAATCAGCACGTCGTACAGTATATATCCTTTAATATTTTATCCTAAATTGTGGAACATTATATTACTTATATTACTTAGTCTATGGTTATATCGAGATGTTACTGTAATGGTATCGTTTTGTAAGAAATTTATGCTATCTGACTATATATTGTACAGGACAATACTACATGTATTCCTACATGTTTATATATATATATATATATATATATATATATATATATACATATATATATATATAAATAAATAAGTAATCAGTTACATATTTATTTCGTTTTACGAATGTTTCGTATTACCAGTATTACCAGTAATTTTAAATTAAATTCAAGTGCATTATATTTGTATTTGTTCGCGATATTGTATGGTTTATGAAAAAACTATGTCAGATTCAGAATTCGCTAAAACACCGATGATTGGGAATATTTAGTAATGCATAAAAATGAATTAGGTAGTTATTTATTTAAAAGTACTAAAATCAATTTAAATAATGTAACAAACAAGTTAATTATAAATTGAAATTGTATGTAATACAAAGAAAATGCAGTTTGCGAATGTGAAAACATATGTAGTTGCATATTAATATTTGTACACCTTGCAAATGAATTTTTAATTATAATTTTCATGTTATACAGACATGCACTTGTATTTGTGTAAATACTAACAGAAAAATATAATGAAATTGGTAGAGAAAAAAGTGTGGTAATGGTAAAGATATTTCCTTGCAGAATTCCGGTACGGAAGGGCAAAACAGAATCTCATTAATAATTGTAAAGACTTATTTTCAAAAATGGATTAAGCGGAAGACAAAAATAAAAATAAAACAGTGTCTGCTTCGGAACTTCTCGACGGAATCGCTTCCCTTAGAAAGAATTCATTATAGATACAAAGATCTCTAATGGATTCCACTAAAGTTTGTTTTAAGGATAAACATTTTAATTGGTATGACAACGCGTTAATTCGCGGCTTAGGCCCAAAAACAACTCGCTGAATACCGGTCAAAATTCTATACATTTTACATAAATTCCTCATGCCGAGCAAGAACACTTCCCCGTCCTGCTGACATATTTGTTTTGCATTGTTTCCTCATCTTTCTTAACCCAATACATAAATACCAATACGTGTTCTTCATTCACACTGCATAAAATATCCCTCACCTTCGATGGCCAATTTGCAAGATAATGAAATGTTTCTTTTCTACCTTTTTCACAAGGTTAGTTTAGGTTTGAAATAATAAATATAAGAGGTAGATCAAAGGTGTCTTCAAACGAAGTAACTATTTAGCTATTTCATTTTGCCTCATATATTACTGATTTGTTTAGATATGATTTTTCTCATGACCCTTGTTTTGAACTCTCTATAACAGTTAGAATACCCACAAGATGATCTCTGGAAAATTATCTTGACAGTATGAATGTATCATCTGCGATACAATAATAAATAGTTTTACTTACCAACCCTGAGAAGTAGATTAAAGATGTTTTCTAACATAAGTCGTTATTTCACTTAGAACGACTAATTCCGAACAGAATAAAGTAACTATTACATTTTTTCACATATTCTACTGATTAGTTTAGGTAATATATTAACGTCATGACTCTTGTTTCGAACTCTCCACGTCAGCTAAAATGCCCATGAGATAATCTACGGTAACTACTCTTTACGGTATGACTAAGAGTTTCACGTCTTGACTTGATTTTCAAGCTACTTGACTTGACTTGACTTGAAATCAACTGGTAGCCGAGTTTCGTACTTGAATAATCAAGTAGTTTTTCAAAACTGCTTGATTTTTCGTCAATTGTATTATGTAGTTTAAAGAAATTACAATGAGATTTTCAATGAAGTTTTATTTACAAAATCAAATCATAAATTATTTTAATCTGCAACTTGTTAAGAAAAAATAATATAAAGCTACAAAAATACAAATAAACATGAGGCTACTACTAAAGGTATTACCTAAACTATTTCGGGTTTCTGTAGTACATGGTTAGAGCAGCCCTGGAAACATGTTTTTCAACAGGAGCTGAATATATTTGAATTAACATTATAACAAAATGGTTATTTATATTAATTTCGTTAAAAAAAATGCCTGGTTAAATTTTGTCGCATTGTACAAATCGCAATAATAGCATAACTATTCGTGCTGTAAAATAATAAACAACTTACTAAAAAAATTCGCAAATTTAGGGATGCCTAACAATTTTTGGAGTTAAAACGGCGGTACTCTAGTAAGTGATAACTGCATTGTAATGAAATATCCTTAGGAAATTCGAGCTCTTGCTCACTTCAGATCAGTTATTTTCCATTTCCCCTTCACTTCATTCTAGTGCTAATGATAAATCTGTTTATCAAGTAATAACAAGTAGCTTGAAATTGCTTGATATCAAGTCAAGTCACGTCAAATTAAAGCAAAGCTTAATTTTCAAGTAAAGTCAAGTAATTTACAAGAACATCAAGCTACTTGACTTGATGGAAGCCTAGTATGAGTATGAAATATAATTTTACTGGTTCTGTTGGCTTTAATCCGTGGGTATGAAGGAAATAGTTGAGCATTATTGAAAATTAGAGAAAGAAATTGAATATGTATATATTTATCGAATTTGGATGTAATTAAGAAACGTCAAAGTGCGATTGTGTTGAACGCCGCAGGAAAATATTCCGATTCCAGCATTCGGCTTTATAAGAAAGGAATGGTTTAATACTCCGCACAAAAGGAAAAATTGAAAGGCGGAAAACAAATAATTGGAAATATGTCTTGAGTAAATTTACAAGTATTGATCGTTAGGCTGAAGGCACTCATGCCTTAATCCATTCAGTCTTTGTTATTAATTTGGTAAAGTGCCATTTTGGCTGACGGTCAGAATAAGAGAGTCCTTATCCATTAAAACAAGAAGCCTAGGGCGAAATCTTAGCGATCGCCTATGTATTGTCTTCAAACGCATGCATCATTATTTATTCACCGACTATCTGTTTTGCAATTACCCCCATTATCTTTAATCATATCATATTATCGCATGAATATGTCATCACCTCTAGTCTCATACTTTATCATCACCTTATTCACGGAAATTAATCATCGTTTCCTATTTCAATTTCTGAATTCACAATTACCAATTTTGAAGTGGTTGACTCTTAGGGCTGGTTTTCATTAACTGGTTAAGTAACAGTTAACTTAACCATGATTAGATTTAACCAGCACAAGTTAATCATGGTTAAAACAAAAAGCGTTTTTCTATCATGTTGTTATAAGTTTCTAGTTTAGGTTGGCAAGAAAAATATACGAATGCTCTCTTCGTATTACAAGATCTGTCAGTTCATAAGTGCTTTTTTAGTTATATTTTTATAATGACAGAAAAATGTACCAAAAATGCAAATTTTTCAGATGAAGACTGCATTATTATGGTCAATTTGATAACAACATGATAAAATTATTGAAAAATAGATGTAACAAGGAACATTCCTTGGGAGAAAATTATAATTACGTTCAATGCAAAAAGTGGCATAAATAGAAGAACTTGCAAGGATGAAATACGAAAATAAATTAGGACCTTTTTCATAGCTGGAACAGCATTATTTCTAGAAGAAATATTAATATACAGTATAATTTGTAATGAGACTACGACCACTACATATACAAATTTATAATTGGTATACATATTTATCTGTTGGATGAATTGGATCATTTCCAGTAAATAAAGCACTGAACGTTTCTATAAACGAAACCTTCGTTAAAATTATCTGGCTTTGCCTTACTGTGTTTTGTTTTTCATTAATCTTAGATTAAAAATCTTCGTTAGAACTTATTTAATTTATTGCGGTCACTTCATTTATTGAAGTCACTAACCTGCAAATTTTGACGATTAGCAATTGAAAAAGGCATTTGCGCATTTTAACCACTATTGAAAAACCGAGCCTTAGAACATATTGTCCTTAAAATTAAGGATAAGTTTATGCTTCATTTTGGAATTATTGTATATTTCAACTGTTTCCTGAAAAGTCAGGTATCATTTTCTAAGTTTATGAATTCTAATTCCAAGATCTTAATGTTTTTAAATAGCTTGACACTTAGAATATATTACTCTTAAAATGAAGGTTAGGGGTATCTCTTAGTTACGCATTTTGATGCAAACATTTAGACTGTTTCCTGTGACGTCAGACCCAGTTTAATTTGTAGGTGTAGGCGTACCAATTTTCTTAATGCAAATTTTGGTAATGGCGAAATAATTTAGTCATGTACATTTATTATTATTAATTATTTATTTTTGTTGCAGATGCAGTATCCTGGTTTACAAACTTTTGGAAAAAGTAAGTACTATTATAATTTATT
Source organism: Stenolophus ochropezus (assembly GCA_035578165.1). Classification (NCBI taxonomy): domain Eukaryota; kingdom Metazoa; phylum Arthropoda; class Insecta; order Coleoptera; family Carabidae; genus Stenolophus; species Stenolophus ochropezus. The sequence goes on from JAQOWZ010000014.1 coordinate 3,054,464, forward strand.
ATACGAATACAATAAAATAAAGATATAAATATCTAAATACAATGTATTTCACAGATCAGATAGTTAATTAACAATGTTCACTGAAAATATCGTTATTTGCAATAAAATGACATTTTTTCATTTCAATATGTAAATTACAGGGCGTGCGTAGGACAAAAGTGTTCTCTTTTTGAAAGTAAATCATCCAACGAATACATCGTACTTTATTAAATTCTGAAATTTCTCCTATTCTGTGAGAGTCACCGTTCTGCAAAAATATTGAAATAAACAACGAGTAGCTATTGACAAGAAGTTCAATTTCGAAATGTCAGTCATATAGGCGGCCTAGTGCCTTCGCATTCCTTCTAAACCGAGGAATCAATGTTGGAATTTATAGAAAACTAATTTCAACAAATGTATCTGATAAAATGTAACCTCAAAATTGAATTTATAATTAGAAAATAATATCTTCTCCTAGGAATATGTCCAAGTTCAGTCTTTACTAAAGGTTAAATTCTCTTGCTGTGAAACCAAAAATTTTACAGAAAAAAATTAAAAATAAACGTCAAAGAGGTAATTAAAAATAATTCCTGATAAGTACATTATTTTTAGATATCAATGTTTTATATGAAAATTAGATTTTTTAAAATGTCAATTTGATTTTTAAATGTCAGTTAATTACATTCCATTTCCTTTTCTTGTTCTTCAAGGTGAATCCGTGTTCCCAAATTTTATTTTAAATTTTGAAAAGGCTTCCTGTATTGCAGATTATTGGAGTTTGTAATTAATTGATAAAAATCTGGCTGGTTATATTTGGGGGAAACAAAATTATTTTCTTAATTAAAAAACTGATTGTTACACAAGTCAACAAAGAAATGTAAAAAGATTCCTGTTTATAATAAATCCATGTCCGAAACGTCTTTGATCATGGAAACCTCACTCGATTTTAATTCCTTTCATTAAATATCTTATAAAGAAATCTCTTTTTCTCAGCTACACAAAGAACATAATTAGATACATACTTTTGTTTTAATTAAATCTACGGTACTTTGTTTCAGTTTTTATTTCAGTGTGAAAAACTTAAAGGAATGCTTCTTTAGCCAGACACATGTGGCTGCCAATTTTACATTTTTTACAATAAAAATTTAATTTGTTTTTTCTTTATGTATTTTTCACGCGATAAAAAAATGAATATTTTTTTCTGTGTTTAAGATTAAATTCTAATTATAATTTTTATACCAGTTTTTTACACTTTAAAATTGTCTTGGATGAAAAATAAGAAAATCGAAAAAACCTAAATTTCAAAATTTCTCTGAGGAACTTTTTTTCTTCAAAACTTTTCATTTTCTAAACTTAAGTAAATATCGATGCGCTGATTCCAAATTTTCAAACCGAATTGAATTATCTCATACCATGCTCGAGATATTCGTATTCAAAGTTGAGTTTTGGCAATACCTAAAAAAATAGGTTTTTTAGGTATACCTCTTTAAGGGTTAGGTTTACGACTTCTGCGACCTTACCAATCGATTCTACAGGCAAAATTACATAAGTGTACCAATTTTTAGATTTTTATTGCAAAGGATACAATTTCTAGAAAAGAAAAACGAAAATCGGCGAAAATCGAAAAAATGGCAAGTTTTAGTTTTTTCCTTCTAGAAATTCTTTCTGGTGAGATAAAATCTGAAAGTTGGTACACTTATGTAATTTTGCCCGTAGAATCGAATGGTGAGATCGCCGAAGTCGTAAACCTAACCCTTAAAGAGGTATACCTAAAAAACCTGATTTTTTAGGTATAACTTTGAACTCAAATATCTCGAGAACGCGAAGAGATAATTCAATTCGGTTTGAAAATTTGGTGTCAGCGCATCTAAGTCTTTTTAAAAATATATAAACAAAATTTTGTAAAATTTGAAAATTTTCTACCTAAAAATTCGATATTTTTAAATATTTTCGGGTTTACGCAAAAATACGGCATCAGAGGCTTTGAGAATTACTTCTCCTGTTATTACTACATACATAAATTATTATATTATTATTATTATTATTGTTTTATAAACTCACTTTTAAAAAGTCAAAGGGTACGCCAAGATTTGATTTTAATGTACATATAAGTTTCTAATCTATTTCTAGGGTATATACTTATTCAATATGATTTTTGGTAATAGTTACTAAGGTTGCAATTGAAGGAGCCTGAGACGATAGAATATTCAAATAGCTTTTGTTGCTTTTTAAAATAGAAAACTAAGTTTGGACGTTTGCGATGTTGAAGTCTCGAAGTGACAAAACATAAATTTAAACTATCCAGTTTCATTGGTAAATTTAATTTATTTTTGGTAAAACTATAATTATATTTGGGGGCGCCTTACTTTAATTAATGTACCTATTGTATAAAAAGTGTAACGTGACCAAATAATATTTTTATAATAGTTACTAAAGTTGCAATTGAAGGATCGTGACACGTTGAAATGGAAGAGACACATTCAAACCCACAACACCTGTGTTGTGAATCTAAGCATTAACCACTATTCCAACGATATCGACAAATCTATTGTTAACCAATGATGAACGGACGTGTCATTACCGGGTGTTCGGAGAATAACAAGGAGAGATTGTCTGCATCTGTAGTATTTTGGGATAGTTATAGTGCAACGTAGGAAGTAGTATTTCTTTCGGTGGACGAAGTCGGACACATATGTGCTCGATACGTGGGGTTATTTACGCCGATATTAATTGAATTGTTCCCTGGTTTGTAGTGGTAGTGGCACCGTGTTATTTCTTACGTTCCTGACGCACTCGCCAAGTTCTTGCGAAGAAAAAACACTATTTTCTTTGTTGACATTTATTTATGTAGAGAGAGAACGAGTACATTGTTCTCCAACTGCGAACGACTTGGTTCTTGCGTTGCAACAACTATGCTCCTACTTCTCCGTGTTTCTCAAACTTTATAATGGAATGCTATGCATTTAAAACTTGTCATCATCTTCGTACAATCTTAATCCCTTTTTTGCAGACATTCCTTGATCTACTTTTCTAATTGGAAACAGCTGATTAGCTTACAACTTCCGTCATAACACCTCAACAGTTTTTTTACCATTTCATTTTTTTTCATTTCATTTACATGTTTAATATTACAGAAATATATTCCGAGGTTTATTCTTCTCACTTCTTATTTCCTTATTTCACATTGGGTTTGCTTATTATAGTTCTTGTAAGAGATATTTGAAAATGACTTCTACAAAAATTATGATTAGCTTACAACTTCCGTCATAACATCTCGACAGTTTTTTTACTAGGCTACCATTTCATTTACATGTTTAATATCACAGAAATATATTCCGAGGTTTATTCTTCTCACTTCTTATTTCCTTATTTGACATTGAGTTTGCTTGTTATAGTTCTTGTAAGAGATATTTGAAAATGACTTCTACAAAGATTATGATTAGCTTACAACTTCCGTCATATCATCTCGACAGATTTTTTACTAGGCTACCATTTCATTTACATGTTTAATATCACAAAAATATATCCTGAGGTTTATTCTTCTCACTTCTTATTTCCTTATTTGACATTGAGTATGCTTATTATAGTTCTTGTAACATATATTTGAAAATGAGTTCTACAAAGATTATGATTAGCTTACAACTCCCGTCATAACATCTCGACAGTTTTTTTACTAAGACTACCATTTCATTTACATGTTTAATATCAGAAAAATATATTCTGAGGTTTATTTTTCTCACTTCTTATTTCCTTATTTGACATTGAGTTTTCTTATTATAGTTTTTGTAAGAGATATTTGAAAATGACTTATACAAAGATTATGATTAGCTTACAATTTCCGTCATAACACCTCAACAGTTTTTTTCCCATTTCATTTTTTTTTTTCATTTCATTTACATGTTTAATATCACAGAAATATATTCAGAGGTTTATTCTTCTCACTTCTCATTTCCTTATTTCACATTGAGTTTGCTTATTAGTTATTATAGTTCTTGTAAGAGATATTTAAAAATGACTTATACAAAGATTATGATTAGCTTACAATGTCCGTCATAACATCTCGACAGTTTTTTTACTAAGGCTACCATTTCATTTACATGTTTCATATCAGAAAAATATATTCTGAGGTTTATTCTTCTCACTTCTTATTTCCTATTTGATATAGAGTTTGCTTGTTATAGTTCTTGTAAGTGATATTCGAAAATTACTTATGCAAAGGCAGCCCCATTCTGAAAGCAGTTGCGCTTTGCTCGTTTACTATTGTAACCTTAAACGCAGCGAAAATGCGGAGACAAAGTAATGATATTAACGCATCCACGTAGAAAACTATTACTTTAGTGAACTGAGAGCGCGTTGGTTTATTAAATTGGGATTTATTCTATATAGTTAATTACTTTATCCACAACTGTCAAGTAATATAACTAGAATCCAATCGTTATTTATCAATTAATGACCTTCGTTACTGTTGCTAATTGAATAATATTGATAGTTCGACGGAATAATATTATTCATCCGTTATGTCAAATTTAAATCGTACCTGGCAAAAGAGTAAAAACCAAATTACTATTAAGAAAGATTTTCTGCATAAAAAGCCAAAGTTACACCAGTTTTGTCATTTTTCATACTTTCTTTTTCTATATAAGCTTAAACTGTAGCCAAATAACACTAGAAATAATTGTCTTGCGTTAAGTATGCTGTGAAACAGTGATGTGAGCTATTGTTACTTATCTGTCAAAGTGTGATGACATATTTGGTTATAATAAACATATATTTTTCCTGGTATAGTTGTGGATAAAGTATATAGTATTCTATTCGCATGTAATGTCTACTACACATTGGAATGATTTATAACACTCGCTTTCGCTCGTGTTAGCAAACTTCATTCTCATAAGTAATAGCACACATTACATACTCTTTAAATAATATACTATTATCTTTATTTTTCACTTAATTTATGTTTTTACTTTTATATTATCTTTATTTGAAGCTCTATTATAATAGATAATAATAATGAAACTGTAATTGTAATGTCGAACATTTATTTAAGAAAACAATCAGTTACAGAAGTTGCAGTCAAAATGAAAGGAATAAATTAAATATTACTAAAAAAGCAAAAATAAACAAATATATTGAAAATATATCTTAGAATTTCTGATATGCAAAATTACAAAAAAATCTGATGGCGACATTTATTTTCAAATTAAATTTGTGTATTTATTTGCCCCTGCAGAAAAAGGAACCTTTTCTGCAAGTTCTATAAAATAAGAACTGTAATTCAAAAACAAACCTCTATTAAGTTTGGAAGGTGATGCTAGTTAACAGAAATTACGTAGAGAAATTTATTTCTTCTCTGGTGAGTTTTGAATGCAAGTAAAGGATGTGAAAAAGCAGATGGAAATTTGTTATTTATGTGGGATTTGCCAGCATTTTAATAAAGATGAAATTGTAGATAAAGTTTCGGGCGTATGGAAAGTCTCATATAAATGAATATATATGTATGTATCTGCTACATTGTGGCGGTAGGTAGTGTTTCAATTTTAGAATCGAGCATAAGTGAAAATATGCTACTCGTTCGGAGTGTGATATTCAGTATGATAAGGAAACAGTAAATTCAACAATGCTATTCCGGATTCTGTTTTCCATTTACTGTATAGTACAAGTTGGGGGTGACTTAGTTTTATCCTTTCAATATCTACACAATTCGAAAGTTTCAAATTTCAATGTTGGGCGTTTACATTCCTTTCGGTTTCAATTTACTATTTGTTTCGTGCGCCCCTTTTTGATTTGCTCTTTTACACGCATACTCATCTTCTACATAAGCCATATCGGGACTTTGACAGCTGACAACGCCAACATTGCATAAATATTTAACCGGATGGAATTCCTTCTATTTCTTGACATCCTCATGTGCAAATTGTTTTCCGGAACAGGAGCTGACGTTGCATTGCCATTTCCTTCTTTCATCATTTTCTAAAAACAAATCATTTTATATTTTACCACTTTTACATGGGATTCAATTCCTTCTAATTTATTTTCTATAATCTTCAGGAAATTCAAAAGAATATTAAAAACATCACTTACCAACATTCCGTTAGGCACACTCTTAAAGAAAAGTTTTAAATAATTTATTATATTAAAATTAAAAGGGTATTTTACAAGTATTATTTATTTACTATTGTACAATTTGTCATAGATTATAACAATCACATATATACAGTGATATAGTATAATATTTTCTTTAATAAATTTTAAACTTTTTTTTCCAAGAAAAATCAAATTTTTATGTTTATAGTTATTCAGTTAGTGGTAAATATTAATCAGGAATAAATTTTCAATAAAATTCACAATGTAGCATCATAAATTAATTTTCGGTTTGTAGGGGAAAATATTTCTTTGGCATTCTATAAGTATAGACATATATCGTTCTGTATCAATGCTTCCTATAAAGAAGAAGATAACTTATTGAAATTTACAAAAATTTTGTTTGGAGGTGCTAATTCAAAATTTAGTGGTGTTTCGTACCCCCAAGTACCTCTAACTACGTCTATGATAGAATTACATTTCTATGAAGATTGATTTTAACAAATATAAATATACAAATACAGAAAAATAGTATGTAATACATATGTGGAAACTCCGTTATGCTATATATATTCATATTGTTTTGCAATAACAGACTTGTCACACTTGTGTTACAATATACTATTAATTCATCGTCATGTTACAATATTCCTAGATGAAACAGAGATTCAAGGATCTATGTGATAGGTTTAGCATATTAGTAGTGACGTTTACAGTTCTGTATAAATTTTTTGATTTTTTTTTTCATGGAATGTATAGAATATTGTAAATAATCAATAAATACAGATTCTTTTCTGTGTTTTGTTATAGAATAGTTAAAGGAACTAATGAATAAACATTTTAAAATGAACTCAGTTATCTGTAGTGTTTCTGTGTGAATAAATGAATATATTGAAAGATATTTGATATTTGGTATATTTACAAATAAAGGCGTCCTCCAAAGTAAATCGTGAAATTGTCCCGTAAGACGAAAGCGGTCGCTAATCATGAAACCACGGCCCGTAATTAATTAAATTTAGACAATTGTCCTCAATTTTAATTCCATCTTCTTTGCTGATGAACTCGTAACAAAGGGTGTTACTTAAACGCAGCCGAAGTTCTATCATAAAGTTATTTACTTAATGCTTCTTTTCTTCTTTGAAATAGAATACCTATGGTTCTCAAATACCGTTCAGGAGTCCTCTAAAACTAAAGTTTTAAAATTAGTGCCGAGGGCCCGCTATAGACTACTAAGTACGTGTTCCGCTTACCAACCATAAGGATACTACTTCACACTGCCAACCTCTTCATACCGCGACAAAGAGTTGGAAAATCAAACATATTCAACTCCTATTTCCATTACAATAATACATCTTTTAATTATTATCTTCATTACTGACTAAATAGTTTTATTTCAAGAATTAACACTCTAAATAAATACGGAAACCCTGAAATTTAATTAAACACTGAATTCATGTGTTTTTTTAACGAACGAAAAAATCATAATAATGGTCCTGTACGAAAACTGTTTTTAAACCGATAAAATTAATGAAATAAAGATGTAACTAAAATCTCAATAAAATAATTTTGACTACATTTTCTCAGCTCAAAATAATCGTCCCTAAAAAACAGTCAACTTAATGTTTACTACCTGGGAAAAGGATACTGTTCTAATATATATTGTCCAAAATCACCCTCTATAAAAATCAATCTCCTTAGTATTTACTACTTGAACGACGTGAGCTCACTCACTGTATAGTACCCTATTTCTGACCTGATATAATTAGTTCAAAATCACCCTCTGTAAAAACCAGTCACCATAATGTTTACTATTAGAAAGAAGTGTGCGCAATTACATGAATTATTCTGTTTCTTATCCTGATATAATTAGTTCAAAATTACCCTCTGTAAAAACCGGTTACCGTAACATTTACTACCTGAAAGAAGGGTGTACAATCAGATGAAGTATTCTAATTCTTACTCTGATATAATTAGTTCAAATTCACCCTCTGTAGAAACCGGTTCCCGTAATAATTACTACCTGGAAGAAGGGTGTTCAATCAGATAAAGAACTATAATTCTTACCCTAGTATAATTAGTTCGAAATCACCCTCTGTAAAAACCGGTTCCCGTAATAATTACTACCTGCAAGAAGGGTGTTCAATCAGATAAAGAACTATAATTCTTACCCTAGTATAATTAGTTCGAAATCACCCTCTGTAAAAACCAGTTACTGTAATATTTACTATCTATATGAAGGATGCTCACTCACATGAAGTACTCTAATTGGTACCCTCATATAATTAGTTGAAAATCATCCTCTGTAAAAACCGGTTACCGTAATATTTACTACCTGAACAAAGTGTGTTGATCACAGAATCAGATAAAGAACTCTAATTCTTACCATGATATAATTAGTTCAAAATCACCCTCTGTAAAAACAAGTCACCGTAATATTCACTATCTGAAAAAAGTACTCTAATTCTTGCATTAATGAAAAATCACGCTCTATAAAAATCAGTCACGTCTGCTATATATATATATATATATATATATATATATATATATATATATATATATATATATATATATGTATATACGAGTATATTTATGTTATTTACTTTTTTGAAATTATTTTGCAACGTGTATTTAATAATTTATAAAATTAAATACAAAGGAAATGTAGTTTAATTTAGAAAATAAAAAGACATGTTATGACAATTCCGTTGTGCATATTGAAACAGAGAGCGATATAGGTCGACAGACAACGACAGGGGTAAAAGCCCCGATGTTATTGTGTTACGGAGGTACAAATCCCCGGACTAACGTATTCCCCAAAATATTTACACCTAAGTTCCCTTAAACCATGGTTTACCTACATTACACTCGGACAAATATATTCATTACACGACCCTCAACTTAAAAACCAAGATGTTGTCAAGCCGGCTTAACCATGATGAATTTATAAAACTGCTGTCTTCTGTTTAATTTTATTTATCATAACACATAATTTATGTTATTTGCTGCTTAGTTGTTTCTCGTTCTTTTTACTTCTTTGTAAATTTTGAAATTTTATGTGGAACTGCCATATCTAGTTTTGCACCTCCCTTTTTCATTGCAATCGGCAGTGCCAAAAGGGCACTTCGCTTGTAGTGTCTTTTTTTAATTTTTCACATAGTATCTCGTTTAACTCAAAAATGGTTAGCTGTAAAATTTTGAAATTTTGTATGTGGAACTGCTATATCTAGTTGTGCACCTCCCTTTTTCATTGTAATTGGCAGTGCCAAAAGGGCACTTTGCTCGTACTGTTTTTTTGAATTTTTCACATAACTCAAAAAAGATTAGCCGTAGAATGTTAAAATTTGATTTATGTAGTTACTACAACATCTAGTTATGCACCTCCATTTTTTACATGAAATCGGCCTTTTCAAAGGGCAATTTACTTTTGGCAAAAACTAAAAATAATAATTTAGCATGTTTTTAATTTTTATGAGACACATTTGATAATAAATTAAAAATATTTCCGGAGAAACTTGTACGAATTAAATTAAAACTACATCTCTTTCTCTGCAAGTTTTTTAGCTATGAAAATAATTTTGTGTAATGCAATAATGATAAATATTGTTATAACATTTTCAAAAGATGATCTATTTCGAATGGAAATTGAAGAATGATTAGCCGTAGAATGACCTTACTTTCAAATGAAATAAGTTTAAATGTAGTGCATCAAAAAATGGATATAATTTAGCGTATGTCATGTGTCCCCATCAGATTTTCTAGATTTGGAAAATATATTAAAATGAAATACAAAAATTTAATTTTTTATTTAAATGTTAATATTTATTGAATTTACAATGTCAAGAGTGCTCAAATATTTATTTTATTTGTTGTTTATAGTTTATATAACAGCAGATAAATGTGTTTAGAATTAAACGTACTGCTGCCATTTTCATATATGTATATGTATGCACATACATTAGTAGGGTCAAATTTATAATCATACATAATCTAAAAATAATTAAAACAATTGTATTATAAATTTAAATTGAATTAAAGGTCTGTTGGCGGGCTGATTGTGTTAGCTGTTGTAGTTTAATTAAAAATGAATACTTATAAACTCACATTGACTGTTATTTTGTTTTAAATGTTTGTATTGTTGTTGTACAATAATAGCAGTTTTAAAACGCCAATCAAAATGTAATCACTTTTAGTATTTAGTGTAGATAGGATCAAACAAAACTGACATGTTATAAATATTAATGCCTATTTATATTAACGTCAATATATAAAAATCAATTCCAATTATCATTTCAATTCATTATTATTGCAATCAGTCAAGCCTTGCATTGTTTTGACAAAATAAGTGATTACTTTGTATACACGTCCGTGTTCAATTTAAAACATTACCACAAAGTTCCGGCTATTTTCCATCAGCGTCATCTATAATAAAAACTACACATTAAACTAAAGTTCTCTTCACACGACACATCGATAAATCTATCTCCTATTCTCCATACATTTCAAAATACACTTCTACAATGTGGTATGTCACCATAATCGAATTTAAGTATATAATGTGCCAATTCCTTCAATGTATTGTTTGATCGTGGTGTGATCGAAAAACAGTCAAATAGTGGTCGTAGAAAAAGTATAATACATAATTACATATAATTACAAGCTTTTTTTCAATTCGTGCGTAATATTCATCTTACAACACTTAATATGTAATTTTAACCTCTAACTGTTGTGGAGAGTGTACCACACGACCTTTTTTATGTGGGAAATAGATGGTAAAGAATTTGATTTAGATAGAGTCAAAAAACTATAAATTAAATGGATCGTATTTTTATATATGTTTGAAACGTTGTACCTAGTGGATAAAAGTTTTAATTGAAATAAAAGAGAAAATATTTGTATTTATGTGTAGCATGATGTGAAAATTGAAAGCTTTCCACTTAATTTTTTCAATGTAAAAGTTGTATAATATGAAACGAGCTTAATAAAGCTGGCCAGTAAACTAAGGGCAGTATCTGTAAAATCTACGGGAATTTATTTGATTTTTTTACGTTTTTCACAAAGAAGAGCGTGGAAAAAGATCAAAGAATTTTTAATTCGTGTAATCGCAACTTTGAAAAAAAGATGTGAATACACAGAAAGTTGGGATATTTGGAAGAATGATAACGCAATTTCAGATATGAAATGGCTTGTAAGGGAAAATTCAGTAAGTTTAACCTTTACACTTTACTCTCATTTTCGTTATGGACGTCGAGCCATTTGTGCCGTGAATGCAAATCTGGGAATAAGCTTATTTTACAACGAGAAAGAAAACATACAAATTTGTCAGCAATGTAATAACTATCATAATTAAATCTTTTGTTTTCCTGGGAACCCATGTCTGGAATTTCACCTGCTATGCACGACACTCTTTACTTACACCCATTACTGGGTTTGTGCTGGAAATAAGAGTTGATCTGTATTACATTATCTCCTCCGCACATATTCATATTTTAGCCAAACGTATTTAAATAAGTAACCCTTCATCGTCGTAATACAGAGTAGTCGTTGTGCATTTATTGATAACGTGAATTATTGAATTAATTGGCGAAATAATCTTGTGGAATATTACGCTCTCTGGTATTCACCTTATGAACCTGAGGGAAACCACAGCTAAAACCTCAAGTAGAGAGCCAATTTGACAATATGACAATCATATAAAAAGATTGCATTCAATTTAGAAATAGTTGGTCCATTAATTTATTATAACAATTAATGGTAAAATTGAGTGACTGAGACCAAGCTTATATTGGTTGTCAGTTACAATTGTAATTTTGGGTGTTGTAATTTGTTTGAGTTTATTGTTTATTTCAGAGTCGGCATACCGTTGCTGTTTGCCGTTTGAGTAAATTTACAATTGTTAGACAATAAACATTAGTTCGGTTATATTTAATAAAAATATGATATTAATGTGACAATCATAATTAATATTTATATAAAAATTTTAACTTTAAACTTATAACTATACATTAAATTCATAAATATTGATGTTAACATAGACCTGAAGATGGTTCCAATCAGAACTGAAACGTCGTCTTTTTAATAAAGAAATTTCAATTTAAACAAAGCCATAGTCTCCAATATCTAATTCCTTTCAAAATATCCAATTGTTGGCTTAATATTATAAAATTTAAATAAAAATTTTTAGATCCAAAATTTTCAGCTGTACTATTTTGAAAACAAGTAAAAACGAAAGTTTCAATAAAAAATATACCGAAAAACTGGTATTTTTAAGCTTAATACCGTTACTTTATATCGACAATTTTTCGGAATCTCAGGATTAATTTTTTTTACATTATTATAGTATTTTGATTGGCGATTATACCCTTTTTAATTTTCATATTAACTAAGAAAAAAATATTTTCTAGTTCATGCAATGATGAAAATTAACCTGTCTTTAGTGGATAAATAAGCAACTAGCAATGGAAGATAATTATAGTAGAATAGATAATGTAAGTATAAGAATATGGTATTGGAATAGGAATGGAAATATCGTGTAATACGATTCCAAGAAGATTATTTGCAACTGTCACAAATACAAAATTCATAGTAATCCAGTTTGCAACATGACTTCGCATTCACAGCCTTGAAAATTTGAAATCAAAGACTTTGCATAGTAAATAATATATGCAACTATTTAAATATTTAGCAAACATGTGGCATGATCTTTTGCAGTGAGCATGGGAAGTTGTCATGGAATATTTATGTATTTCCGTAACTCAATTTGTCGCAAACAATAAATTCTAAGCAGACTGTTCCACAACCACAACACAGAATTATGAGTTTTATTAATTGTAATACATAAATATAACGCGATAATCTATTACTCTACATTATTCCATATTTACTGAACACCGTTGCTACGTTAGAAATGTTTGGCTAGCAATTTATTTTAAAAATTAAATAGACAATATATAGCGGTACATATTTTATGAATAAAAATGGACAGAGTTAAAAATAGTTTATCATAAAGGACGCATGTTATGAATTAAATTAAATTTATTGAACAAACAGATTAGTGTAAAATATTTGTCAAGTCACTTAACCGATGCATTTCGCTGCAAAACATTGCATCACCAAAATAAACACTTCCGTCAAAATGTTATCGTAATAATGATACTCTTAAATTCATCGTCAAACGGGAAACACTACTGTTGTTTTACTACGTTCAAAGTATTTACAATAATGATCACCTCTCCAAAGAAGAAATAGGAATGATAGTTGAAATTCAAGTACCGGTTTTTACAAGTTTTGGTATAGCTGTCTTTATTAATACATATTTGCAATAATACAACTTTTTGTGTTCTTATTTTTATTTTAAACATGGTTCCAGTTCAGAATCTGGTAGTTAGTACCTCAAGACACTCCTAGGTGTTTGTTAGTTGAAGCTCTTTAGATCTTTTTTTTTAGATGAATCAGTCCCCGTGCTTTAGGTTATGTTGCTGATTCTTTTCAATGTTTTCTTCTTCCATTTTGTTACTACTATTCTTTGTAAATCTTCTTCTACTTCTTGTAGACATTAAGATCTGTGTCTCCCTCATCTTCTTCTCTCTCCTGATTCCTACAGTAGTATTGATTTAATTATACCTGTTTCTTTTGATTTATTTTCTTTACTATGTCTTCTCCTTCTAATTCTTGTTCAATTTCATGATTCATTTTAGGTCTATATTTGTTTTCTGCAATTTTTACTAGTTCTAGTACAGTAAATAGTATATTTCTTTCTGCTATTCTTAGATCTTCTCTTTTTTGTTATAGTAATTGCTTCTGCAGAGTATATCACAATAGGTCTTAATATTGTTTTATAATTTTTTATTTTACTTTTGTTTAAGATAAATTTATTTTTCAGTTTTCATTTGCATGAAATGCCCTGTTTAATGTTATTATTTTCACTTTTATTTCCATTTCTGTTTCTCCATTATTTCTAAATATTTGAATGTTTTAACTTCTTCAAATGAGTAGTCTCCTATTTTGGTCCTTTTGTTCTCTGTCTTTTCCAACTTTTATAAGTTTTGTTTTATCTTCGTTTATTGTTAGATCTATCTTATCACCGTCTGATACGATCTTCTGTAACATTTCCATCATTATATTTTTATTACTAAAACTATATCGTCAACATAAGCTATTATTTCAGAAACGATATTTAAAATAAGAAATATTCAAATATCAACTTTTGAAGGTATAACGGAATAACGTCTTAAATACAAATATTTTTATTAATAAAGTTTATTTCCTGTAATAATTACTACCTATTGTTAATCCCCACCAGATTTAGGAATGATCTTTAATGTTGCTTTTACAAGACGAGACGATACCGACTGTCGTAGAAACACTATTTCTCTATTAGAAATAGTTTTTAAACTAAGTTTCTCAATTCTACAAACAGTGTTTTGTCCCATTTTTCTGTTTCCTTATGAAATTTGTCAAATTTTGATAGTATTGATGGTGTTGATAACACGAAAAGACCTTCACCCCATGTGTGTATTTATAGAAGAGCGTTCTTTATAAATAAAAGGGCATTTATTTTTACGTTGTATTTGATAGGAATCAATTGATTGACAAGTATAGTGATGTGTTCTCAAACAGTTCGTTTTTCGATATACTTGTCTATCTGTCATTCAGCCAGCGGTTAACTTTCCAAAGGTTACACTTCCTATTGATTCTAAGAAACTTAATATTTCTCTGCTCCTTCAACTTCTTCGCACAATTTATTTTTCACTTTGCCATACAATATTCAATAGTTTATTATTTCACTCTATTTACTTACTACACAACATAAGCTTTTGTTTTCAACTCATTTTAGTTTGAACGAAAAATATATTTGTTCGCAGATGATTTAAAACTGGTTAGACAAATATACTGCTTCGTGTTTCACAAGACAAGATTTCTTGTCTTGCGTTGTTATTTCTTTTCTTGTCACGAAACACAAGATAAGAAACTTAAATATATCTTCTCTTTTATTACTCTTGTATATAAAAATTTGTTTTATTTGTTCGCAAATGATTTAAAACTGGTTAAGGCAAATATACTGCTTCGTGTTTCACAAGATAAGATTTCTTGTCTTGCTTTGTTATTTCTTATCTCGTCACGAAAAACAAGACAAGACATTTAAATATATCTTGTCTTTCATTACTCTTCTATATAAAAATCTTGTCTTGATTGTCATTTTCTTGCATATTTCTTGTCTTGCAGGTTACAACGTAGTGATTCCCCTATTCGGAAATGAACATAAAATTAATCTTTGTGTCACATGTACATTTTTATTTTGTTTAGAAAATATCAATGTTAATTATCAGATATAATAATAAACCAAGAATAATACAGCTGCACTCCTTTAAGGATTTTTTAGCACAACAGCGACATCTTTATTTTCCCAAAGTTCCCTGGTTATATAAGAAACCATTTTGTGGCTTAACTCTTGGTTATATAATTTCAAAGAATAATTATTATCAATATATATATATATATATATATATATATATATATATATATATATATATATATATATATATATGTTTTAAAGAAGTTTTCATACGTATATTGTAAAATTTGATGTCTTCATTTTCTATATGTAATGTTTCTACATTTATAAAGTACATACTTTATTATTTTCTTAATTAGTGACATATATTTATAGATATATTCTTATATTAAATATATACACGTATTTCAAATTAATAAAAAAAGCAAGAGTACAAGAATTGAAGAAAATCTTGCTATTCTTGCACTTTTCTTGAAAGACAATGTCTTGCCTTGTCTTGCTCTGAAATTTGTAGGTCTTGTCTTGCATTTTTTGTAAGACTAAGGCAAGACCAAGAAAAATACAAGACTCGTGAAACACTAGTCTAGATCTAGACGTTATCACTAGCTACATAGTGTTGAAGATAATAATAATATTAACGATAATATACATCATTTTTCTTTTACGGAGATTATTATATTTTATGTTATTGGCGATCAATGGAAGACTGTCCTACTAAATGGAGAACGGTTAGAAATCCTTTGGATGCTCGTGGTACGATAAAGTAAAAACAAATAGTAAAAATACCGGTGCAGTGTGGCCTTTTCAGTTATGCAAATTTAGACAGGGCAATTTAGAAGGGTATTATTGTAAGGCTTCGGTAGTGTGAAATTTTGATCAGCCTATAGAGTAGGGTAATGAGTATATTGTTTACGGCATTGTGGGTCACTCCCCATTAACATCTTGGTTAGAGGGAATTGTTACCAAACAAAGCAACTATCGCAAATTGACTGAAAGGGATATTAAGTTTCAACTGGAATCGATCCATCAAACTATAAATATAATGTGATGTAAATGCACCGCTGCATGTTTAACTTTTAATTTCCTGAGCTAAAATTTTATCATCTTATTTAAAGTTTGTAATGAAGTACAAAGGCGGAATGCATACTTGCTCCAAATTAAATTTCAGTTCCTGTACTCAACGTGAACCAGTGATATGTAAACAACCTGCATTACAAGCACAATTATATTTTTTGTGAAATTTGGCGAAATGAAACGACGGTATTTACATTTCGTGCATGAATATGTTTTCGGCTTGTGACGTTTTTAAGTGGCGACTTGTGCTTAAATTAACTGAGTCCCTCAAGTTTTCGTCCCAATGGCGACCCAAATAAAACGCTCGCTGTATTTAGAATCCCTGTTTGCTATTTACTTAAACAATTAATGATTATTTTACGCCGCAGTTAGAGTAAAATTACTCGTACTAAATAAGTGAGATTGACACGGACATCCCTTTGAAACATTGTCGTTTTACAGCAGAGGACATTGCTGCTTTTATGCACAAAAACATAATTGCGTCTACAATGTTTTCTATACCCGTCACATTTTTATTTTCAACTGGTTCTTAAATTGGTTTGCTCTCTCCGACTCAAACTGAGTGCAGTATGAAATCTACGGTTCAAATAATACAATATATTACGACATTGTAACTTAGATAATGCGTTATAATAGGTAAATATTAGTTTGGGTTAGCAACATTATTATTCCTGTTTGTGTTTCACGAGAGTCTTGCATTTTTCTTGATCTTGCAAAACATGCAAGACAAGAACTAGACAAGAGCTACAAATTTCAAGGCTATGCAAGGCAAGAAATTGTCTAGTGCAACAATAGCAAAATTTTCTTCATTTCTTGTATTCTTGCTTTTTTTTATTAACTTTAAATACAAGTATAAATTATAAGAATCTATCTATAAATATGTTACTGATTAGGAAAATAGTGATGTTTGTATTTTCCAAATGTAGAAACTTAACACATAGATTTTATTTATCTAAAAGTACAAAAATGTGAAAATGACGATCAAGACAAGATATTTATATAAACAGTAATGAAAGACAAGACATACTTAAATTTCTTGTCTTGACAAGAAATAATAAAACACTACAAATACTACAATATATTTCCACTTCGTCACTTAGAAAATGCATAATAGTAAAATAATAGTTTAGGTTAACGAAATTATCATTCCTGTGGTAGGACTCTGTAAAATTTTGCTAAATATTTTGCTAGCATGTCACAGTATAATCAGTTAAATAGTTCGTCTAGTTTCCGTAACTTTTCGGTAACTTTGATATAATATCGGGAAATTTGTTTTATAATAAATAAATGTTGTTTTGTTCAAAACATAATCTGATCTTTAGTTGATCTGGGAAAATTGGTCGAATGATAGTAAAAAATGGTGGACGCGCCAATATAAAATATATTTGATATGTAAATTGAAGGGAAATAATAGAAGCTGGACATGAAACCATTTTGTTTTTGCGTGGAGGGAGTGAATTCGGAGAATAACTATGAATTAGTAACAAATTTCGTTTGAATTTCAATGCACCCACAATGAATGTAACGAACTGCAGATGACACATCATCAAAATTATTCATCATTATTTATGATGAAATGTATGATTTGATGTCATTAGCGTTTCTTTTGTCTCGCAAATTACAAACGTACTCACCCGTACATAAATACGTAGATTTAATTTTCAAAGTTACGTTATCACTGCTAGTTCCCAACTTTATTCAGATATTTAAAAAAATTCATGGCCGTTTAGATTACAGCAAAGTTGGAAAGTTTTATACCTATAAATTAAGTATTTGAAAAAAGACTCAACCTTCTTTTGTTGAAAAAATAATGCGGATTCTAGGGCTGAGGAATTTATTTTCTTTTCGAATCCACCTTTTTTACCTTTTGCATACAAGGGATATTTTTTATATCGGCCGAAGTTGGAGCTGTTCTTTGTGATATAACAACCATGTTTTATAGAAAACATCTTTCCTTTATGTTTTCTCGTTTCTCACATAAATTCTTTTACAAATTATTCAAATTTTATTAGTCACCAAGCTAAGGTGCAATTGCAAGAAAATATGAGATGTTGTTATTAAAAATTCTTTGATACGAGGTATCAAAAAATATAGAATCAATCAAATTTAAATTGGGATGTGTCAGAAGCGTCAAAAGATAATTTTTATAAATAATATTTAAATAATATTTTTCACTAATATTCATTAATTCTTGTATATTTTCATATTCTTCTGCAAAATGGTAATATTTCGATTTGTAATTTTTATTTGGTGGTTCGAATTGTCATCTGTCATGTAAAGTCATGTTGGTAAAATTTTGTTTAAATTAATTGAAGGAAAAAAAACAACACAACCGAATGATTTTTTCTATCTTTTTGTGGGTGCTTTGAGCATTTTCACGATAATTAACTAACATTGAAGCAGAACAAGTAGTTTATTAATGATGTCAAGTTTGTGTTCTAATTAAAAATAAAGTACGTCAGCTTATGAATGTTTAAGTAGTTTTTTTCTGTAGAACATGAATATTTGATTGGTATTGATTATCTATTATTTATTGAAACAGACAAATTGATGTTTACATAGCGTTTAGAAACATGAGTGAAAGTTTTATCTTTGAAATCAATTACAATTAAACACAAGAAGAAAAATGCGCAGCCGTCGAAGTTGGCCGATAATAAATCACAATTAGTGAAAAAATAAGACGACTTGTTTTGGCGATCGGACGGCAAATGTCCAAAATATGCTGGCCCATATTTCTCCAAGTTAATGATGTGTTGCGGGCACGATTCATTATGTGTCAAACTTAATCTGAGACTCAGTTAATTAAAAGAAAAGCGTAATTAACGTGAGTGCTTGAGACCCTAACTTAACCCTCTTTCATATTTCATACATCGACTTTTAACCTGGAAATAAAGCTTGAATAAATCACACAACTAGTTCACTTTGCTTGTCAGTATGGATGAATTACTTCATTTTCTTTAGGATATTAGGAAACTTTTTTTACTATTTTTAAATTTTGAAATATATCTTCAGCAGTTCGCGTTCGGATACAGTCGGCGAATATCCGAAGAATTACGAATAAAGCTCCAGGCTTACAAAGTTCAAATTCAAACTTATATAAATTATATCTTACCGAAACCAAAAACCGATTGGTCGACCAATAGAACTTTTCCAACGATCCATTAATTGAAGGGGATAATAAAATTATGTACCCTTCATTTCATTCTCTACTACCACAATTTAAAGTATCTGAAATATGTTCTTCCAGTACAGATTCTAAACTTAAATTTAACTAAATTTAATAAAGAAATGTTTTCGCTGTCACAATTCGTTGGAGGAACGTTTGATAATTAAAGCAATGACCCGATTCCTTAACTAATATGGATCGAAGTTTTGTGTTCTATTCCTGGAAAATTTGTCAATTGAGAAGTTCACTTATAACAATTAAGTTTACAACTATATATAAACTTGAGATTACTTGAAATAGTCATATTAATGACTTTATATCACGGATTAATAATGCATAATTTCAACGTCAGCAAGACGTATACGTGGGAAGAAGAATTTCAACTGCAAATATAAAATGTATTTGTCTGCATTGCAGAAATTTTCTCTATTTTATACTTATCCTACAACAATGTTTGCTTGCACTTCACCGTTTTTTTCTTATTTTATTGTTTCACCTTTGTAAATCCAAAGGTGGGGTTGGTAAATATTATCTAGCGAACAATGTATCAACAGTAGAAATCATGGACGCCCTTAGAATATTTTTTCTGGGTTGGTCAAAATCCAATTCTTATTCCCAATTAAGCTAAGATTTAATTAACACTTAAACAAAAATGCTACTTAATGAAAATTTTGACAGCAATATTGAATAGTTCATTTGGCATTCTATTTCCATGTGATATTGTCCATTTAAGGAAAACTTAAATATTGTAGAGATAAACAGCAAACATATACTTATTATTAAAATTTTTTACTTATTTTTTGGATTGATTTCTAAAGACAATTTTAAAATTCCTTTCATGTTCTGAAACTCTTCGGAATATTCTCTTCAATAAAATTAAGTTAATTGTACTTATTGTCTCGTCTCTACTTTCTAATGACAGTTGTAAAACTAACCATAAATACTAACAGAATAATGTGTCCTAAGTTCTAAAATACAGCAAACATTAATAAACTTCTTATAGAACATAACGTTCGTAAAGGACAAATGCTCTATGGATTTTATTACTTTCCCTTAATCGCAGTGATAATGAGAATTGTCCTAACACGCCAAGTTATCTTGTATGCACAGAAGCATTGGAGACTTTTTAGGAAAGATGTGTAATAGTGTGAAGGGATGATAGAAAGAATTTGGATTTGTTAGGGACGAAGCTGGTAATTTTATTTATCCGTTAGGGAGTATTAAAATTAATACAGAGAATTTGTAAGACGTCAGCGATGAAAATAGTTGGTCTGTCTAGAAGACATATGTCTTTGCGTAAGAGAATAGGGGTCTGTTTTTCTCGGACGATATTTCACCCAGGGATTAATCGCGCGTCATTAAAACGCTGACCGACGATGATTTCTGTTCAACAAGCGTTAAAATGCATTTGCAAGCTTGTTACAAAGGGCTATTTCTGTCGAAAAAGATTACTGAAGTCGTATTACTATAATTCGATTTGGTAAGAATTGAGTTTGTGAAGTGAAGTAATTGGGACGACGTTTCGAACCGATCCGGTCCGATCTCGTCCGTCGTAAGTGAGAACTGCAAGACGCTGATGCTGCTCCTTCAAGGCCTAAGCACGGTTCGTGTTCTCTAAACTTTACTGTGTATTCGCTACCCCAAATAAAATTTAACACTGCCCTTCCCAATTTAAAACAATTTAGACGTTTGCCTTTCCCAGAAATTCAATTAATTTTAACCATACCATTTCGGGAACAATTCCTTTCTTCCATTTTATGCCTTTCTATACTGTACTTCCTATCTTTTACGAAAACCCTTTAACTCTAAACACGTCTTAGTGTACGATAAATATTTTCTATAAAATAAATTCCACTGTCTATTTCTATCACCCATTTTACAACAACACAAATGTGTACAGTAAAATACATCGATTTAAGATGTTTTCCCTATTGTATTAACCTCCACATTATGGACTAATGCGGTTAAGTTTATGTCTGTTAAAGTCGAAACTCCGTTAAATATTTTATTTCCGAATACGTTTAAACTACATAGACAGCCAATCAATGGTGTCATGTAAAAAATAAAAGTACCGGAACGTAATAATTATTGATATTGAATTAGTCAACTAAATATTGATTGTTATCGTATATGTTCTGACAATAATCAAAACAAGGTAAATAGAAAATGGTTGGAATTTCCAAAGATAAATTTACAAACGTCTTTCAACAAAATGTTGTTGTGAAATTTTAAAGTCCTTTAAATTTTAGTGCTCCTATATCAGGAACGACATTTACTACTACTACAATGCACATGTGCAAAGAAACTCGAGGGATTTCCGTATAATCACCTTAATTGCAAACGTCAGTCTTGTGTTCATGATCAGTGACATTTGGTATAACAAATTTAATTAGACATTTTCTTACTTATATCTGAAGTCGATGAAATCGAGGTCCGTTATTTTCTTTTATTTTTTTTTACACTGACTAACAGGTCGAAGTCCAATTACAGGATAGGGAACCTACAGCTTATTGTGGGTTCCGAACTACTCATACACGGCGGTATTTATTTTTGGTTAGAGGTTTGTCGTAACTGGAATTTGAACCCCAGATCTTACACTCCGCTCAGCAAGTCGAAGCGCGCTAACCAACTAATCCACCACTGTCCGTGTAGGTTCTGATATATACTGCTATTAGTGGTGTCATCTATTGAAGTATTCTGGGGAAATTATATTCTAGCATATAGGGCTGGAAAGATGAGAGAAAGTTATAAATTGAATGTGCTGTTTGATATTGGGATACCGAGGTCCTGGTAGATATGAAATCAGGGTTATTATCAGGAGAAACAGGATGCGGTTATAGTGGGTTCCGAACCACTCTGACTCAGCGGTATTTATTTTTGGTTATAGATTTGTCGTCACTGGGATTTGAACCCCTAATCAACTAATCCACCACTGTCCGTATAGGTTCTAATGTATACTGTTACCGCTGTCATCTATTGAAGTATGCTGGAGAAAATTATATTCCGGCATGGCTGGAAAGATGAGAGAAAGTTATAAATTGAATGTGTTGTTTGATATTGGGATCTGGCAGAGATGAAATCAGGGTTATTATCAGGAGAAACAGGATGCTGGGTGTGGTAATGAAATTCCGTGTGGTGTCGCATGGCATGGGAATTGGAGCGATGGGAAAAACGTGTTCGCGTCACACATGATGGGACAGGTTTGAGGTTGATATGGAAGCCCTTGAGCTGGCGGTGCAGGAACGTGCGCTGCGGGCAGCAGCCGGACCTCTGGGAAAAGCAGTACGCATACGTAATGCGTGTCGTGCGCCGTGGTTTCGTCTGCTGCTGCTTACCTGTCACGCTGTCACGCCACACGCATTTATACTCACGATGCCTAAATAAATAAACATACATACACTCACGCATATTTTTCACACGGATGTGCTCACTTCATCATTGCGACATCCCAACACTGCCAGATTTAAATTAACTATTCACCCAAAAATAACACCTTTTTTCTATAACTCCAACGTTCGTCCAACTCTAACGATGTTACGAACACCTTACAACGTCGAACATTTGATAGTTTGAACTACGAGTTACAAAGGAAAGCGTCCAACTGTAATACCGCCAACTACGAGCTACCAAGGTAAGCGTCCACTAAATTGTAGCACGGCACTGCCAGATTTGAATTAACTATTCACCCAAAAATAACATCTTTTTCTATAACTCCACCGTTCGTCCAACTCTAACGATGTTACGAACGCCTTACAACGTCCAACGTTTGATAGTTTGAACTACGAGCTACCAAGGTTAAACGTCCAACTGTAATACCGCCATCAAATTGTAGCACGGTACTGCCAGATTTAAATTAACTATTCACCCAAAAATAACACCTTTTTTCTATAACTCCACCATTCGTTCAACTCTAACGATGTTACGAACACCTTACAACGTCGAATCTTTGATAGTTTGAACTACGAGCTACCAAGATCCAGCGTTCAACTGTTATACCACCATTAAATTGTACCACGGCACTGCCAGATTTAAATTAACTACTCACTCAAAAATAACACACCTTTTTTCTATAACTCCACCATTCCACCAACTCTAAATTCACATTAGGCACATGATGTTACGGACAGCTTACAACGTCGAACGTTTTAGAGTTTGACGCTTCATGTGCTCACCGTTCGAACTACAAGTTACTAAGGTCAAGAGTCCAACTGTAATACCACCACCAAATTGTAGCACGTCTTATAACGACTACCATTGCCATCAACTTGTAAAACTTTTACCCATTCCTCGATAAAGAGAGTCATTACAAAATATTTAAGATGGGTTCTTTGTCAGATCGGATACGGAGCAAGTACTAGAAGATTGTAATTGAATTAAATAAAATACTCGCGGTAGTATAAATATATATATATATATATATATATATATATATATATATATATATATAATATAATTAATGATGGTTTACATTTGGTTGCTTCTTTAATGATATTTCTGTCCACCTCTATACCACTTTACTTCTACTCCTCTTGTCTATTTCTTTCTCTCTGCTCCTAAGAACCATTATCTTACTCTATATATACTATTAACACAAGTACTAAGTCAGGAAATATTAGTTTTAACTTTACTCAAAACTATTTATGAATTACATCAATTGATCTACTAATATATTTCATTGTTGCCACTAGAATGTGCTGACGTAGTCTTGTTACACAACGTTCCGGCCATTGTCGGTATTTCTGACCTGAGTCAAAGGATTCCCCTAAGGTTTCAAGCAAAACTTTCGTGGTTTGATGCACTACTACGCCACTTGTTAAAATGTAGTTATGATACAAAATGTGTTAAGCTGCTCAGTAAAGTAAATGTGCATTTGTCCATTTATAATCCACCATTTTCTTGGGTGTGTTTTACGTTTTTTTTTTACTTCAAGTAACATCTTTTAACAGGATAATACTACAATAAGAGACGAAGCATTTGCCCCATTTCCATCCATTTTGCAACTAACACTTTGTCCCATAGTCTATACCTAAAGTATCGATTAAACATTCGCCACATCAGCAGAAACATTTGTTAAACATTCGCCACACCACAGTCGAATACATTTCACTCAAACATTTGGTCAAAATGTTCGAGTCATCGTCCGTCACATCGTGTAGCGGTTTTATTCCATTTGCCACTTGGATCAGCTCTATCTTACATTTTTAATTCCATTTGATTGGAGCAGATAACCTCTTTCACACAACAAGTCTAATTCAAGTGATCTACTCACTGAGGAAGATTAGAAAGATCAGATCCAACTGATCCGACTAGCAAAGAGAATGTCACTATTACTTAATTACATAATAAAAAAAGATCAGAAAATATTAAAGACATGTTTGTCAAAAAGACGTAATAAACATTAGTCTACAAACGACACCTTTACAAGATATTTGTTTTTTGTTCTGAACAAATATTTCCTTTCAGTATTCAATTATTATAGACAAAACTTTTTCTTGGATAATTAAATTAACTATTCCCCAAAAAATAATACCTTTTTTCTATAACGCTACTATTCATCCAACAACTCTAGATTTACATAGGCGTATCCATTTTTTTTTAAAGGGGATCACTTATTATTCATTCCATTTAACTGAATCAGTTTACACCCTCCATACAAAATGTACTGATTCAAGTGATGTACTCGCCGAAGTAGATCAAAAAGATAAAATTCAACTGATCCAAATTGAACTGATTTTAGTAATCTGATCTGAGTCGACTGATAAAGGCTTTATTACACTGAAATTCGGTTATGACGACATCGAAAGCAATGAAAATTTTATCAAACGGGATTTAAAACAAATAGTCACAGAGGACGTATTTAATATATATTTGAAGATTCAATTAAAAAAAAATAATAAAAAATAATGGAAAACCCTATTTCGACGTTATAACTAGTTTGTCGCTGTGGTATCTTTATCATTATTTTACTATATTTTGTTTTAATATAGTCCATTTTTAATAATTATTAATAATTAATAAGTACATTTAGCGACACACACACCAAATAATTGATAGCCTTTGATATAAAACAAATCAAGTTTCCCTATTAAAATACAAAATGCAACGCTATTGGAAAAAGTAGTTTAGAATTTCAGGCCATGAGTCCAATATCTGAAATAACTGAATTTTCCGTAGCAAAAAGCGGTGATAATATATTTATTCGAATTTGACATCATTGATCCGTTTTGTCGCTATTAAAAAATTAACAGGCTTTAAAAGAGGTTATCTGACCAATAAACAATCTTCATTGTAGTCCCCCAGGGTGCAGTAAGTTTCGTATATGCGCTGGTGTCAGTTTGCACATATGTGCAACCCTTTCTGACCCATTTACCCAAGATTCATTCTTCCCGTTAATATAAACTCCAATCAAAAAGTCAATTTCAAATATCCACTACAGTTTCCCATTAAAAAAGTAGATTATGTTTAATGTGCAGTGATAAATAAAAAACATTTGTTTGCTTAACGGATTTTGTGATATAAAATGCATAAAATTTGATGCATTAAACATCAAAATATTTATACTTTATTAATTTTAAAATGCTTTATTTAAATAGAATTCAATTACGGATTTTACACTTATTTCAGCATTTTTTGCAATAAGCGAAAATTGCTGTTTTAATTTATACATCATATTTTGTTGCTTTAACAGATTATGTTCAAATTTTTGTTTTGTATTTTCGTGAATTAGTTCAAAATAAATTCTGATGTATATCTATATGCCGTGTGTTCCAAGAAAGTGATGTCATAGACATTATCATGGGAAAACGGTTTTTGGTAAATAAAAACTGTCCGACTAATAACTATGTCACCATATTGTACAGGACAATACTACATGTATTCCTACATGATATTTAATACAGATTACTTCATTTGAACAACATAATTCGTTAATATTTAAATACATAATTGTTTATGATCAATAAAAGCTATAATTAACCGTCTGTTCCAAGAAAGTGTTGTCATAGCCATTTAATATGGGAAAACGGTTTCTGGTAAACAAAAACTGTCTGGCTAATAACTGTCACCATATTGTACAGGACAATACTACATGTATTCCTACATATTATTTAATACAGATTACTTCATTTTAACAACATAATTTATTAATATTTAATACATAATTGTTTATGATCAATAAAAGCTTTGTATAGTACAAGAACATTGCTAGTTTCTATAGTGTAGGAAAACAACAATCTATACCTCCCATTTGGTGTGCCAATTTAATTTCAGGAAAATTTCATTTCTTGTTATTGTTTACTGAAATTTGGGTCATATTCCAAACAAATACTGGGGAAATGAAGTAAAATTTGTAATTTCTTAGCAATATCGACGAAACATAAAGAAGAAATATAATGAAATTAAGCGAATTGTGTATCGGATCGCGGAACAAAATTGTGATAACATTCAGCAAGATGAAGCGACGGAGGAAGTACTTTGCAAACACAACAGATGTTCGTTTTCAAATAAAATAATATGCTGTCGCACGCGTATGAATCAACAAACAAATACACACACAAGAAAAACACTACCTCAAACATTAAATTAAAATTGTATTCGTTTGATATGTACTGTAACTGGTGACCATAATAGACTTTTAATGAAAAAAACTACCTCATTACAAAAAGTACATGTATATATGAATGTTGACATTAAAGAAATTTAATATTATAACGAGTGAGAATCATCACAGATGAGTCATCACGGTTGACCATCTGGGCAGGTAGTTACGTTAAAGGTCAAGTGAGATAGGAGAGACGCTGCTATTGTTCGAGTCCGAAAGGCTCTAGAATGTTCTAGAAATTAATTGACGGCAGGTATATAAGGGTCGCATTGCATGTAAAGTTGAAATAAATAAATAGTTCGTGATATAAATGAATAGTTGGTGATTTAAATAAATAGTTGGTGATATAAATGAATAATTGGTGATATAAATAAATGGTTGGTGATATAAATATATTGTGGAAATAAATATTCTGTAGTTTTAAATGTTTAAATAAATGTTCATAGTGTTTAAATCTTTATTAATAATAATTACTTCTAAATTAGTGTTAATATTTGTTTATTTATATTGTTACTTACTTTTATTATCTTTTTATAATTTATTATTCGTTTATTAAACCTAGTTACATATATTCCTGTTTCAATTATTTTTACACTTCACCTAAATAAATAAACGTTACAATATATATCAGCATGCATAAAAAATTTCTGTAGGAATCGAACTGGGAACCTTTAACTACAATATAAAGAAAATTTACAATTTGGTGACTTAGTTATTAGCCGGGCCAATAACTGTTTCCTCCTGTTAAATATTTATGATAACACTTTTTTGGAACACCCGGTATATAAAATTTAACAATTGGTCACCTACCCCATTTTTTTGAAAGTAAATTAACAAACTGCTCCTTATAAATGGAATGTTGTGTAATTCCGTTGAAGAGGAGTTGAATTAGAGATATCTTCTTATTTTCGTAGATTTAGTTGAGAGTTGTGTTTGGATTTGGGAAAGTGACGTGGGTGTAGTTTTTGTTTGTATTTGAATACAGAGCACCCGTGCGTACGAACAAATGCTTCTTCGATCATATATCGACTGGTTTTGCCGCACTAACCTAAGTTTATCGAATGTGTTTTCATACGTGTGATAAATTGAGCAACAAGCAATACAAACAAACCACTGTTTATTCGTTGACATCAAAGTACAATATTTATTGTTTAACCAATTCAAAAAAGTTTTTTAATATGCGCTGTTAAAATTCCCAGGGCAAAATGTAAGTAAATATGTCATCAAAGCGGTTTATATTTAAATCAACCGACGATCCCTATAATCGCGAAAAAAGTTGCTAATGACATATTATTAATGCTCTCATGTTTCGCTGTAATGTCATTAAAATTCGTTTATTTCTGAATATGCAATGCGTAGTAGGTTCTGATAATTACGTTGGAAAATTAAGATAACATTTCGCGTTTCATGAAGCTAAAAACTTTTACGAAAACATAATTTTGAATAATATTAGTTTAAATCATTTTCTCCAAGCAAAACCGCAAAATTTCCACACGATCAATTTTCCAAGAAAATTTATAACTCTACTTATAATAACAGAGCGTACGTTACAACGGATACTGCAGCAAAGAAAATATATACCCGAAAAAAGACTCAATCATCTACTAAATTAATAATACCGCCCTAAAGATAAATTTTCTGGAGACAATCTTATCTCGACACTTTTCTATACTCTTTTCTAGTGTTTTATAAGCTGTAGCTTCAATTCATAAGCTGTTACTAAAACTATGAAACAGTAAATTTAAATTAATAAACCTTTCAATTTAAATTCTATACATATTAATTAATAACCGAAATTTTCATACCCTTTTATACCTTTTTAGATAAACTTTAAGCTGTCGTTTTACTTATAGAGCAATAAAAACATTTTTTTTGTAAATTTCGAATTATGTTATTAAAATGAAGTAAACTGTTTTAAATAAAATGTAAGAATACAAGGTGGTTTCATTTTTAGCTGGACAATTTTTTTTTACCAAAAACCTGTTCCTAAATACTTAACAACAATTGTATAAGACACACGGTACATACCGTGAGTTTATTTTAACTTGAAACACGGGATTTGCCGTATCCATTGTTACGACTTAACATTTGATTGACAGCAATATTGTATCAAAGCTTTCATTTTAAAATTAAACATATATATAAACAGATGTAATATTGAGGTTAAACAATAATAATTATTATTTATTATTTATCTTTTGTGTCTAGAGTAGTTTTGAATTTAATTTTTTAACTCTTTATAATTATTTTACATATAGTCATTAAATACTTTCGAGTTTAATGTTTCCCAGTTAAAAATCAAGTGTTGTGAGATCAGAAGAATCTGACAATATTTAAGTGTGTTATTTAAAAAAATCAATACGTTTCATTCTAAAACTAAAACTAACGCTCTCTTACATTTCTGTCAAATTCGTAACTATATTTATGACAAATCCCATGTTTTACGTTAAAAAAACTCACGTTATATTTATTGTAATAATTAAGGTTAGAGGAATTTATATGACGTTTGTGAGTTTGAAGAATGCGTATAAGAGTTGCGTTTAAATCAGAAATGTTTGGGGACAGGTATTCTCAACAGAATGACATAAGATGAATGTCCTCATATGTAAAGCAGTTGTCCTCGTCCTGTGTCACTTTACAAGGATTTTACTTGCACTTAAGAGCAGGAAACAAGCGTAACTGGAACTAATATAATCGTAAAAATAAATTGTTGGTTTTGTTTGCTTATCGCTCTACTTGCTACCCAATATCCCAGATCCCTGAATCCATTGCAGACGTGTTTTACATAACAATGAAAAATAAATCCACTGCTACCTTCAAGAAGGCTACCGCAAATTTCTCTTCTCACATTACGCCTCTAAATTGCCTTAAACCGAGCCGAAATTATTTATTTATTATGGCTCAGTATTGGAACTGCCTTCGATCTACAAAATCCCAAATATTCACAAGAGGAGAATACTATTTGATTATAGCACAGAATAGTTACATACAGAAGCGACACTCCTTGTCGGTACCTTAAATGAGGTATAACATAGAGATATGCCACACTCCTATAGCTACGTACTACTAAGCAAGCAAAAGATGTATGGTCGAGAATCGCCTAACAGTTAGCTGCGTGAGAACAATCCGCCAGCTGAATAGTGCACACTTACAGTTAGACTAACGAAATATTGGTCATAGTGTTTTGTCACCTATCCTCATTATTTTTTTGGTTGAGTTTTCCATATAACTACTCCAATGGTCCACTGTTCTCAAAGAGCTGGTTGCAAGCGATTTTAAACCTTAGATCTTTCGAGAATATACTTGGGCAATGCCATATCTCTATGTTATACCTCATTTAAGGTTTATACAGAAGCGGCAGTAAGACAGAGAAATTAAAATTAGAGAGAGATTTAAAAAATTTAAAGGGCTCATTGTTTAAAATCGGAAAGTTTCGTCACATCTTAAGGAGAGATAGGGGAAGTCAACAAATTTAAAGGTTTACACAATGCTCCAAGGTCATAGAATAGGGTAACATGAAAGGTACCGACACAGAGTGTTGCTTCTGTATGTAACTATACTGTGTTTATAGTTTGTTTCAAATAGAAATAGAAAACAAACAGGTTAAACGAGACAGCAACGTATATATTGCTTTTTCCAATGCTGTGCAATGTACCGTATAGTACATACTGCAACCGTCTACACCCTTGTCTCGCCTATCAGTGGCCCTTACAGTACCCAAATCAACGAAGTTCAAAACTGCACTGATCCAATAAGCTAGGGGCGTAAACCATAAATGGAAAAGCATTCTACCAATGACGTGGGATTATTTCAATAACAAATTGAATTTTTGTAAATATTTATATTTTAAAAAACTTTAGTTAGTGGAATTGATACGCTATTAATCGCTTCATCTTCCAAAAATACGTACAAATTAAAAACTAGTTGTCTATTTTTACTATTCAAAAATAGTATTTTATAAATATACACATATTAATAAAATATACACTTTTTTATTTTCACGATCGTTTTGTCCTCTCGAATATCATATGTCTGTACATTGATGTACAAATTAACAGTATATATATATATATATATATATATATATATATATATATATATATAATTTTTCAAATTAACTATAAGGGAACGTTTCTTGATATAATGGCTTTCTTAATCTCTTGATTTACCAGCCAATTCATTGCTACATGTATAATTTTGAATCATCATTATGATAGCCTGCAAAAAATAATATACCCGTATTTTTTTTCAATTATTAATTATGTGTAGATCTGAAGTCACAATAATGTCAACATTCATTAAAATACTATTACGGTCACTTACCCCATTGTAATGATGTTTAAAAATTATATCGAACATATAATCTTTTTTTAAGTATATTATTTCAATTAAATAAATGAACGACAGTAAAGTTTTATCAATACAAATATAGGTCTAATAATTTTATCTAAAAATAAATATCATTACTCCTGTTTATTTATACGATGTTGTTAAGCTATGTACTATAATCAGATTATAGTATAATGGTTTGTTTATTTTATTTAGACTTTCAGATGCAATATGTAATTATATTTTGAGTTAGATGCAATATTGGAAAATAATTTACTTATTTATTTTGTATTGCAAAATATATTTTAATAAATGTGAAATATAATTTTAAGCCGATTAAAACCCAAACTGGTATGCCTATATTAATAATTTTGTGTCAACGAGTTTCGACAATATCAATTGTTAAAATATATTATTTCTTCATAATGATATGCATATCGTATAAAATATTAACAGATGAAAATTCAAATTAGTGATAAATTTTTGCAATAGTTTGCAGTATAAAATATGCACATCTATGCAATAAATTTAAATATTAATTTTACTTTATTATTTTATTGATCATATACAAATATAATTATATATTTATTAAAGCACCGACATATATAATTCGTTTATTAGATACAGAAAAATATAAATTCACATACAACAGATTTAAAAGTAATATATGTATATTTTATTTTTATTTTTTTATATTTTTTCTGCATATCTATACATTTTTTTTTGTTAGATTATTTTAACAAATAAATCGCTATTTTGTAATAAAATTATATTTTGACTACAATTAGTTACTTCATGAAGCATTAAACAGTTTTTCCTAAAAGCACGCCTCTAAACTACATTTTTTTGCAAATTAAATTATTATCAAATATAAAGATTATTAATTTTCTAGCGGCCTATATTATTACACTTATATATAACGTCTGACTAAACAGAAAAAAAATAATTATATTAACTTTACAAATCGTTCAAACTAAGAAATTTCTATAAAACAGATGAGTTATTCATATGTCTACAAAATTTGACATATATGCTGTTGTCAATTTTGACGTAAATTATTTTCGAAGATAAAATAAATAAATATATTTTATTGTAAAATACAAAAAGATGGAAAAAATATACAAGAAATAGATTTTAGTTACGCCAAATATATCTGTTTTCTTCGTATTCCGATGCAGTATTAAAAATTTCAGGTATGAATTAAATTAAAAATAATTTTGAAACTATATATTTAATTTACTAAAGATTTTTTTTATAGAATATAATATCATAGAAACGAGGTAATGTGTTGGACACATCTGATTTTAAATTTTTTTTATAGGACAATATTTGATAGAGAGGGCCCTCAAAAATATAAGTCCGGCCCTGCATACATTTGTCGGTTATATTTTTCAATTTTAAATCCCCGTCAAATGTATTGTTTCAATATCAGAGAAAAAGTTTGTAAATAAAAAACATTATCAAGCTTGTTAGAGAAAAAATGAATCACAAGTTTTTATCTTCGCGAAAACAATATTTCATGAGTAATGAAAAATATTACACACTATTTATTTTCAATAAGAGTTTCTCGAGAAAGCGTGATGACATTTATGATTTATTTATATTTTCATTTGTAGCGTATCAATACAAATTGTTGTTTTTTGTCAAGTTAATATTGTGTAAAACTAGTATCGAATCCACGGATACGAACTTGAATTATGAATCTAATCTATTCCTCCCACATCATATCAGATTACGCCATTCGGAATAACCGAATAAATTCTTAATATTTCATCGGTCGCCTGCGGTATTCTGCCCATGGCTTCGGCTTCGTTAATTGTAGGATAAATATTGACGCTATGCCGTCAAATACAGGTTACACAAATATACAAACACCACTATCAATATTAACTGCCATACCGCTTCCCTCGATACTGTACCTCTTTTGTTTAGACACCATTTTATCAAATATATGTACCAGAATGTAAAGAATTTTATTATATTAACTAAAATGAAAAAGCATTTTTTCTGTTGCAGAATTCTTAAATTTTTTATTATGCTTTAAAACATTTTTTATACTTTCAGCTTATAATATCACAAATTTTTTATTAGTGTTAAATATTTAATAATATTTTAATAAATATACCGTATTGACTTGCAAAAATGATTCTCAGATTAATTTTAATTTTGAGTTTATTTTGTTATTTCATGTAGATAAAATTATAATCAGATCTTTATATTTATTCCTTACAAACATTTTTTACTTCTCATTCATGTAATTTTAAAATAACAATTCTGAATTTATTTAAAAACATTTGTGTGTTTCCATTTTTATAATTAAATAATTAGTTATAATAAATCTGAAAAAAATATTGTGTTCGTGTATTTTTATGAATTTTTATTTTTTATATATACTTTATAAAATGATAAACATTTGTTTTTTCTTATTCATTATTATTTTTTGTTTTAAAACAATATTTTATATATAAATCGTAGCTCAAATAAAAATGTGAGCAAAAAATATATTCTTTATATTATGATTATAAACATACGCTATATGAATAAATAGAATTATTTCTAATAATATATTTTTTTCAGGATGTATCTACGACACCAATCACTTGATTCGGAACAACTACAGTAAATGCATTTAAAATTTTAATAATTATATTTATACTAGTGTCCGACGATACATAACTAAAGTCCTTATTTCTTTAGTAAAGAAATAGTGGCTCGTATTACGAGCTCACTTTTTCGAGTGCTTTTGTTAGAAGTGATGTTGGCTTCCTAAGATTATAATGTAAAATAAAAAAGTGCGTTCGTAATTCTTAATATGGGTAGTATCTTTTCAAATATAAAATTATTTTCTAATAAATTTAATAATGGAATTATACCTTTAAAAGTAAGAAAAACACTAAATTCTAACTTAAGTTCATAATTTTCAGTTTTCGTCTACAAAAATAAAGTGATTTTTGTAATAAATTTAAATCTTTTATTAAATTTAATAATCGGATAATACCTTAAAAAGTAATAAAAATACTAAATTTTAACTTAACTTTATAAGTTTCAGTTTCGGTTACGTTTTCGGCCGAAACCAGAAAAGGAGTTGTATATTCGGTTACGGTTTCGGTTTCCACCATTTGTGAAATTCGTCACTGGAGCACAGAATAGTTATATACAGAAGCGGCACTCCGTGTCGGTACTTTTCATGTTCCCCTATTCAGTTCTATGACCGTGAAGCATTGTGTAGACCTTTAAATTTGTTCCCTTCCCCTGTCTCTCACTAAGATGTGAATAAACTTTCCGATTTTAAACAATGAGCCCTTTAAATTTGTTCACATTCCCCATCTCTCTCTAATTCTCGTTTCTCTATCATACTATCGCTTCTGTATAAACCCATTCAGTGACTGGATTATGATTTTTTTTGTAAATATATATGTGTAAATAAATAATAATAAAAGGAAGTTGAAAAAGCGCATCCACCATTTTATAATCCGGTGTTTCCGCTGTAAAATTTTTATGCTGTTAAAATTTGATAAGAGGTTAAAATGCGTGTCTGCTATTTTGATTGCGTTTGCAATAAAAAATTTGGAAGCAAACAGTGATATATTTTATCGGTGTTTACAATAACAAATCGACGATAGATACTGGCGTTGGCTGGAAATAACGATGAGTTCTTTAATGGCATTGGGAAGGGAAGAACCATTTTGCTTGGCGGTGATTTGAAGGGATAATTGTGAAATTATGTGCGAATTAAACGCAAGTGGTGAAATACCCGAATAGGGTGCGAACGGCAAATCGCGAATCGGAAACTCGTTGTCGAGTGATAAACATTTTATGGAATGACAAAGCCTCGTTAATGATTTTTAAATTAATACGGTTATGCTGAATCGTTATTCGCAATTGCAGTTAAGTTGTAGACACAATAAGCGTCGTTCGCACAAACGGTATTGATCAATCGGGCGCCCTTTGTTTTCAGATTAAATAAAAATTGGTACAATTCGCCTGTATCCCACTGCGTATATAATTTATCCGTTTTTTGTATGAATTCCGGTTAAATATGTTTGTTTTTTGTATTCCCTTTCACTCTTTAAACACGTAGGAAAATTTAGAGCAGCTGTACTTGTATGGAATCAATGACAATTTAACCATTTTAGTTATTTAAACATCAATCACTTTTTGTTTGTTTTGCAGCAAGTTTTTGTGTGATTTCAACTAGAATGTTTGAGTATCCCGCGTTGATTTGGAAAGTTCCAACATTTTCTCATATTTATTTTCGGTCATTTTTACGGTCCTCTTTTGTTTATTGTTTATAGAGGAACAACAGCATAAACACTTAACATTCTACCCTTATATTTCACCTCTATTTTATTTGCCATATATTTTATTCTTTGTTTCATCAAAATTTATACATCGTTAATTCAAAATATACCTTCCACCATTTTATTTATTTAGTCAAAACCGTATGTACTTTTAAAAATTCATAAATTAGAAACATGGATTAGTAATTCTGCTCGAATTTCTTTCTTCCCTCCATTTCACATTCATGATTGGGAAGACTATTTTACAAAACGCAGAAGAAGAAGGTTTACAGAAAACATGTGCAATGATAAAAAAATTGAACTAAAACGAAATAATGGCCTACACGACCATTGTCGAATTGAAGGAAAAAAATATAAAAACTAAAAATTGACCATTGTGACTACCAATAATAATGACAAAAACTATATATTATCTTATAATTTCAATGAAATTAGCATTTGAACGGCGCCATATCTCTGACGTCACTTAGGAGACTGAGAGAGCAGTTTAAATGTTAAAAATGGGAATTTAATCAACCTATTTTTTTACTTAATGATATCGAATAAATGTTATAATTATAACTATTTATAAAACAATGTATAAGATATCAATATAGACAATCCACAGATAAAATTAAAAAAAAATGGTATTATACAATAGATTGTTTTGGTGTAAATTTGGTACTGTCAAATTATCAATGTCATATGATTTTTGAAGGCTGTTTGGTGTTTACATACATCGTTTTAAAAATGGAACCAAATATACATATATCATTTCACGATAGATGATTTTTATCGTGACGTCACATATCCCCTCTCCAAAACTTTATTATTGTTTTTGTCCGGAATTATCAACAATTAAGCGATTAAAAAAAATGTGGGTATTTTTATTTTTTGTACAAAATTATAAAATGGGAGAAAAAAAAATAGGTCATATTCCCCATTGTACGACTTTAATTCTTTGAATGCATTAAAATAAATAATATATTTACAATTTTTAGAATGTGTGTAAAAATAAAAGCTTTTGTATTAATAAATAATTGTACCTTTTTAGATATACAATATTCATTATTCTCCCATTTTCAATTATTTTATACTAATTTGAAATTTCTAGGAAAATTGATATGAAAATATTTTTTTATATCTATAACGATATTATCGTAAAAGATTTTTTTTTAACAAGCACTTGTTTTGTGGATGTCATGCAATATATTTTATTGTTAAATTAATAAAAATGGTGATACATTTTTTGTCAAACCTAATATTTCATTTATTAAAAATGATGGTATCATATTTTGTCAGGTACATATGAAATATCATAGCAATTAATAAAATTAATTCACTTTATAAATTGGTTTTTCATTTATTCATTTATAAAATGTTTTATTTTGAAAATAAACAATCAGATGATGTTATTATTTATTAATACGTTGCTTTCACTCGAATAAGCAAATGAAATATAACAGTTCACATTTAATTAAAAGAATTCCAAAATTCAGCTACCAATAAATGTAAAACAAATACATCACTATGTTTACCGTAAAGTTCTGTCAGGAAATTTTCACGCCTCAATGCACGAGAAATGTATTATTAGGTAAACAACTAAATAGAATACGTTTTCCAATAAACGTGTAGGATTTTGCAGAAGCGACAACTAACAAATAAATTCTTAAAGGATTTTCTCTTATGCCAGGGTTGGTAACCATTTATATTTATAGTTCTTCTAAGAGATATAGAATAGCCGTTGCTAGGCAACGTAAATATATATCAATAGTTTAATTGACTTTTCAAATTAATTTTTATTAATATTTCAATTTTTGCAAAATGTTGTATGCAACAAGTGTGTAACAGGTTTTTTTTTATACTTGCTATAATAAAAAAAATACTCGACTAATAAACACTTACTTTACACACTAGATACATAAATAACTATTTCCTACAACCGGGCACAAATTACATACTTTATGTCCTCTTTTGTGTTACTAAAGATTTGATTTTCGTGCACAAGTGCTTGAAAAATACTTTTCACGTACTAGTGCCTTAAACAACACTCGCATAAAAACACTTACTTTACACACTAGTTGCATATATAACTGTGCTTGCATGTGGCTCTAAAAAAACTTTTGAACAACTGTATTTTTCTAATCCCGAAATATTTTAATTTCTTTTCAAGAATACTTTAATTTAGATTTAAAAGAACGTAAGCAGAAAACATTTTAAACACAAATTTCTAGTGTAGGACAAAAAAAATTTTTATTTTATTTTATAATAATTTGGAAATATCTCTTACAAGAACTGTAGCTTTATTGATTTCTAGTTAGAATAAAAATAAAAAATTCAGTTTTAGTTTTTATGAGGAAACAGATTTCAGAGTACAGTTTACTGAACCGGTTTCTGATTTACAACATTTTCGTTATTTTTTTCAGAACGCGGTCATTAGATTAGGAAAACAAAAGTGCCTTATATTGTTTTGAGAAAAGTGGGCGAGATTCGTAAATTTTGTGTAACAGAAACCACGACGTCTCTAAGGGGGCAGTATAAAAAAATAAGTAGCTAAGTACTTCTCTTTGTCTTTGTGAAATTATGTCGCAATATGAGTAAAAAGTTGAAATCACAAGTAAATCTCTAATTCAGAAACAGCAAACTTAATTCCGAACAAAAAATGTGAAATGTTTCGGCGTAGCAAGTAATTTATTTCACTTTTTCTTCTCGCGACTAAAGTTTGAGTTAAAATTCCAGCGAAAGGGTTGTGCTGCCATCGATTCACCGACAGCAATTTGCGGATGAACATTTTTACGCAAAGTTCACAGCATTGTAAAGCGCAAAATAACTTCACTCCGGTTTCGGTGTAATCATATTTTAATTTAATCATGTTTCCTCAAGCTATCATTCAATAACTCAATCCCGACACCACAGGGTGTAAAGATTACTCCAACTTTTCTAATTGTTACACTTTTATTAAGTGCTACAATTGTTCCACATCTTTAACTTTATTGATTTTCAAATTTAAATTATTTTTTCTACGACCACCATGAAAAGTTGATATTTATGCTCTCTTTTGTCATCGTAATGTCAATAATTACTGAGGAACGAGCAAATAAATACTTTACCGCGCGTCTCCATAAGCAACGAGCGGTAAAGTACTTAATTTGCTCGCTTAGATTATTTATTTACTCATATCGTCATGGTTACAGCAACACAAAACAGGAAATTGGTTAAAATTGAATTGAATTTTTATTTCGCTCGCGCTTCAATTTACAAGCACGAGCAATAAAGATTCACTTTACGCTCTTGATACACAAATAACTATTATGGGTATTTGAATAGTAAAGAACTGTTTATTTAGCTCTGTTTCTAGGAGTCACGATTTACGGGCTAGACCGTGTAAAACTTATAACGGGCTGTTGACATGGATATACCATGACAACATATCTTTCAATAACTCAATCCCGACACCACCGGGTATAAAGATTACTCCAACTTTTCTAATTGTTACACTTTTATTAAGTGCTACAATTGTTCCACATCTTTAACTTTATTGATTTTCAAATTTAAATTATTTTTATGGGCATTTTTTTTTAAAGAACTGTTTATTAAGCTCTGTTTCTAGGGGTTACAAGACGATTTACGGGCTAGACCTTAGATGAGGTATAACTAGAGATATGGCACACTCCTATAGCTACGTACTACTGAGCAAGCAAAACATGTATGGTCGAGAGCCAGCTGAGTAGTGCACACTTCCAGTTAGACGAACGAAATATTGGTCATAGTGTTAGTCATCTATCCTCATTATTTGTTTGGTTGAGTTTTCCATATAACTACTCCACTGGTCCACTGTTCTCACACTGTTGGCTGCAAGCGATTTTAAACCTTAGATCTTTCGACAATATATTTGGGCTATGCCATATCTCTAGTTACACCTCATCTAAGGGCTAGACCGTGTAAAACTTATAACGGGCTGTTGACATGGATATAAAATGACAACATATCTTATTTGAAACGTCTGACATCCTTTGACATTGACATTGACGTTACACAAATGCGATGAAACGCTCGCCTGTTACCTTTCTGTGCTCGCCTGTAAATTTCTATATAACGGTCTTGCAATGTAAATAACTATTCTTTAAAGTTTAAAATAGTAAGTATTATGCTTACCGCTTTGGAACCTCTGGACAAAATCCCTCTGGACTTTACCCTTTCTTATGACACGTCTTACATTAGTAGCGAGATTTGATGGTGGGGTAAAATTAAAAAATGCCCCCCTAAAGTTTGAAACATGTTATATTTATTTTATAGGTAAAGTAAAAAATTAAAAATTAATATTTTCAATTAAATATTAAAGTCTGTCTATAACTCCAACTAATTTTCAAATATAGTTGAATAAAAAAAGTTACAATTTTTCGTTTTTCGCTGTAAAATTTTTCATATAAACCCGAAAAAAATAAAAAATACCCATTTTTGGGTCCAAAATTTTGGTTTTTTAATACAGTCCACATTGATAGTCCTCGATGCGCTGATTACAAATTTTCAAACAGAATTGAATTATCTTTTCTCTTTCCTGAGATTTTTGCTTCCAAAGTTGCACCTCAAAAAAGTATGTTTTTTGGGTATATCTCTAAAATGGGAAGAGATACAATCACAACGATTATACCAGTCGATTCTACGGGCAAAGTTACGTAAAGAAATGTTATCTTCTCATATACGTTCTTTGGAACGATTTGGTGTAAAATGAGAAAAACGAAAAAACCAGAATTTCAGTTTTTCGATTGGAAACTTTTTATCTCCAAAATTTTTTATATTCTAGACTTAAGTAAATATCGTTGCGCTGATTCCAAATTTTCAAACCGAATTCAATTATCTTTTACCGTTCTCGAGATATTTACGTTCAAAGTTTGACTGAAAAAAACAGGTTTTTCAGGAACAGTCCTGAAATGGCTCGAGATACGAACTCGGCGACCTCACCAATCAATTCTACGGGCAAAATTACATACCTGTACCAATTTTTAGATTTTTATTCCAACGGATACAATTTTTAGAGAGGAAAAACTGAAAATGGCCAAAATCGAAAAAAATCGCAAGGGGTTCATCAGGCATTTTTTTCAATTTTCGCCGATTTTCGTTTTTTCGCTCTATAAATTGTATCCATTGGAATAAAAATCTGAAAATTGGTACACTTATGTAATTTTGCCCGTAGAATTGATTGGTGAGGTCGCCGAGTTCGTATCTCGACCCATTTCAGGATTATTCCTGAAAAACCTGTTTTTTTCAGTCAAACTTTGAACGTAAATATCTCGAGAACGGTAAGAGATAATTGAATTCGGTTTGAAAATTTGGAATCAGCGCATTGATATCTACTTATGTTCAGAAAATGAAAAATTTTGGAGACAAAAAGTTCCCGAGTGAAAACCTGAAATTCCTGTTTTTTCGTTTTTCTATTTTTACACCGAATCGTTCCAAAGAACGTATATGCAGAGAAAACATTTCTTTATGTAACTTTGCCCGTAGAATCGACTGGTATAATCGTTGAGATTCTATCTCTTTCCATCTTAGATATATACCCAAAAAACACACTTTTTTGAGGTGCAACTTTGAGTGTAAAAATCTCAGGAACAAAAACAGATAATTAAATTCTGTTTGTAATGTTGAAATTAGCGCATTAAACTCTATCAAGATGAGCTATTTTCAAAAACCAAAATTTTGGACCCAAAAATGGGTATTTTTGGATTTTTTCCGATGAATAAACACAATTTTACCCCAAAAATCTAAAAGATGTGATTTTTAATGTTTATTCTTGGTCTTCTACATTTCCTATTCCAGTCGGTTTATAATTTATGATTTGTTTTGAGAGCAATTTTTTGTCCAGGGGGAAATTGTCCTGTTATGATGCTTACAGATGTCCAGCATAGGAAAGGACCAATATATTACCTGAAAAAGAAAGAACAGAATAAGATTTGTGGTATACAACATGAAAATATTTAAAATAGACGATATATAAAGAAATTG
Organism: Stenolophus ochropezus; assembly: GCA_035578165.1. Classification (NCBI taxonomy): domain Eukaryota; kingdom Metazoa; phylum Arthropoda; class Insecta; order Coleoptera; family Carabidae; genus Stenolophus; species Stenolophus ochropezus. The sequence goes on from JAQOWZ010000014.1 coordinate 3,096,268, forward strand.
TGTTTCCAATTATAATTCGTAACTCTTATTGGAAATATTTTAGATTAATTATTAATATTGATGAATAAAAATACTGACCAAATATATAGACATGAAATGAAAACCCTTAACAGTGCTTGAAGCTGTTTTCTCACAGGCACCTCCACCATTTTGTATCGATTGATAGTTTAAATAAATATATCAACACGTGTTAACCATTCTTTTCAGTTTCAACTACCAAGAGTTGAAGTGGAGAAACAATATTTAACCCATTTTATTAGAGGGAATTGGTGCAATATAAACAGTAGTAAAATAACATATCTTTTCCTACAAATAGAAGAGATTTCTATTTGATAGCTGCAATGTAAACGTTCTATGAAATTTCATATTTTTTTACTGGAAAGAATGGGGAATATACTCTCTTTATTGCAAAATTAATAAAAGATATTAAAGTTGTTACAGGCGTAAAGAAACTCAATGGACTTGTGAATATTAAAGTGGAAGAAAATTCTATATTTTAAGAAATTACTCATGGGTAAATGCATTTTAAACTTATTGCACTATTTGTAGTTTAGAATTTATTACACTTTAACGGCTAGTGCTGTCGCTAGAAATATTCAACTTTGTGATTGTTTTATCTTGAATCGATACAAATTATTTTGAAAATATAATATTGCCCTTGTAGGAAATATATGTAAATGACTTATGTAAAGTTTACAACCTTTTATGAAGGGTTAGGTAGTTTAGTAGTTACATATAAATTATATCAAATCGAAGACATCAATTGAAGAGAAAGAAATGGGCCATAATAAACAAATTTATACTGAATTTACTTTGTATATATAATCAATAACTGTTCGTATTTCTCTAATCCTGTAATATATTAATCTGTATCTAAATACGAGTAAATTTATAAAAAAAGCAAATATATATATATATATATATATATATATATATAGTATATATATAGTATATATATATATATATATATATATATATATATATATATATATATGTATATATTATGTATAATTTCTTATTCTTAAAATATATGTAGTTTGCTTGTTATATGGTATTGAAATTAATACATGAATAATGAATAATTGTGGCTAATGTATGTGATAGTGTAATAAATTGGAGCAATTATTTTATTATGCAGATTTCTGTATTAAATCGTTTTCATTCCATTGTGAAGTTATTGAAATTATTATAATTAGCGCAATAATTTGTAATTTAAAATAATAAAGCACGGTTTGTAAGTTTAAAAATCTTCTGGGAATGTTAATTAAGGGTGATCGAGTTTTATTTTCAAATATCTGTATCGAATACACTGGTCGACTCTATAAATAGAGATCGTGAAGTTTTTATTGTTGAGATTATAAGATAAAAGGAAGTAACAAGATAATTGCCACCAATTACCACATCCGATTTAACCCAAAATCAAGTTAAGTTTTTATTTTCAACTTAGGAAACTTTACCAGTAGAAGATTTCATTTCTGAATCACGTACTCGTTTTAATTAGTTTCATTTAGAAACGAATAAATAACCTCTGTCTATGAACTTAATTTGTTCGTTATTAAAGTGACGTTCGCATATATTGTTTCCAGTTTTATTAACAATAATGACAGTCCAATTATTTTTTGCTGATTCGGATTTTTTACCGATTTTATTTGCCATACACGGAATTTCAAATATAAATAGTGAAATATGTCAATATACAAATGTGACAGAGTAGAAATTCGTTTGTTTTTTTGGCAACTGTTCCCATGGTGATAATTGCATTGTCATTTTCTAACCTAGGATTCCGGTGTTAATCTAGACCTAGTAATTAGTTTATAGATACTTATCATTTGGACAATATTCTACACTTTGTATTTTTCATTACACATGTACAATTACTGCAAAACATTATTTACTCTATCAAATATCAATCGACATATTATAACGTGTAATTAGTACTGCATTACAATCAGTAAAAATCATTAGTAAACCTAGTAGTTCATAAATAAATTATTACCTGTGTGTTTCAAAGTATAACCTTATAATCAATATACAAACTAATTTTCAATAAATACTGGTTGCCGATAAACAAATAAAGAAAAATATAATTTATTAATTTAACTTTGCTGCATAGGGTGCCATATATAACACATTCCCATTTTAATTTAATTTTTTTAATTGTAAAACATAAAATTAGGGGTAAAAAATTATTTTATAACAACATATAGTCTAAGTTTACTTATAAGAATAAGAAAAAAATTAACTATGTTCTGAAAACTACAAAAATATTTTATTCGGGTTCACAAAAGTCCAACTCTCCTCCACTATATAAGTGAGACGGACCAAGGCTATGAGATGAACTGGTTAACAGATTGTTGTCATTTGTCATATGTGGTACACTCTTCGTGCAAACAGCGACCACAAATTACACATTTTATCCAATCATCCTTCTTTATCGTTTTTTTAAATAATTTTCCTTCTGCAATTTCTTTATTATTATTACCCTCTGATTAACCATTTAACAGTTCTTCAGAAGTCATGGAATAGTAACTAGATCGTCTACCTTTCTCTGTACAAATGATTTTTTTTCTGTTAACTATTGAATTTATCTTTTTAACAATAAAAATCCTCTGGTCGACAGGAACTCGGAATAACGGGTAGATACTTAACCGGTACTTATTTATTAAAATATGTCAGTTCTCGGTCGATTATTGATATTACAATAAAAGAAGACCTTGCAAGATATAATTATTTAATAGTTGGTTATTATATGCAGAGGATATTTGGGTAAAGTAGGTTTTTATTTAATATTTATAAATATATCATAATATAATAACATATCATTGTTCTACATATGGCAATATTTTATTAATTTTCCTGTTAATAAGAACCTATTGTCAATGTTCATAAATTATTTCAGCGAAATTATTTCATACTGTAAATGATATAGTTTTATTAAAAATTAATAAAATGAAATATGTATTTGATTCAATATAAAATTAATTGTGCTAGCTGAAAATGATGTAAAGCATTTAAACTGAAAACTGAAAAGTCTAATGTAGCATCTGTACTTTTATGCAGATATCAGATGCACTGAAAACTTCATAAAACTTCAGCGATAGCATATAATTCACATCCTTACATTCAAAAACTGCTTTGACACACTTTCATTTTTAATTACAACTTGCTGAGATCTTGGAAGTATGTTGTTTACTGTATTGTCAAAGAAATTTGTGTCATCTTCCGCCCTAATTACGGAGAACTGAGTCGGATAGTGTGTTTGCGCCATCCCCTTTCACAATTACTTTCTTTGCCCACCTCGCAACAAATTGCTCACTCATTTCTTCAAAAAATAATAATGAATTCCTTCATGTTTCAGCTTGAATCAAACGCAGAGTGGATTTTTGTTACATCCTGTATAATTAAACTTAAAAAAAAAGTTTCTGTGATGTCTAATCCTCATATTGTTCTGATAGGTACTTCACTTCATATATATATATATATATATATATATATATATATATATATATATACATATATATATATATATATATATATATATGTGTATATATATATATATATATATATATATGTATATATATATAACCTAATATAAAAAGCTTCAAATAGAGTAGAGCATAAAATTTTTTATCTTAATCATTGATCAAGAATAATATTCCGTGCCATGTGAGCTTAGAAATTAAATATTGAAATATAGAACAAAAATAGCGGTATCCATGGAATTGAGACAAAAATGAACAAATATTTAAAGGTTTACCTATCAAGTTAGCTGCGTTAGTTTATTTTTATTATTATTTGGAATTAATGTTGAAGTGAACAATATTCCATAGATTAATTTTCAATTTAAAAAATAAGATCAAAATAAAATTGCTATATATTTTAAAGTAACGTAAGAATTTTATGCCCTACAATTGTTATTTGAGGCATTACGAAATGTATTATATATATATATATATATATATATATATATATATATATATATATATATACTCCTCTTGGCGTCCAAATTTTTTGTTTGTTAATACAAAATATAAATTGAAATTCCTGGATAAGCAAACGAGTTATTCATAGCAGGAGATATAGTGGAAAATAAGATTTTAAAAACTTTCTGTAGAAAATTCGATAACAGAGCCTTGTTTGACAAATGATGTGCTATTACCAGCCAAACATACCGTGACACTCAGGGTTACAGTGTGAAAATATGTGCGTAAATTATTTTTTTCGGACTCCAACGCAGGTAATATATATTCCCTACTATTGATTTACATTTTTCATATTCGTTTTCGCTGCTTCAACAAAGATGTAACTGTGGTGATAAATATTACATCGTCTCACAAAAGGACCAATTACATGTAACTTCAAAATAAATATATAATTTTTTGTTCATTTATTGTCATATATCCATACCTCTCCAAAATTCGAACTCATAACAGAATAATCAGATAATAATAACAACAATAATAATAAGTTTATTTATTAAAGCAAAGTACAAATACAAAGTGGACGACAATACAAACAGAATTATATTTAATATTGTAACATATATTATAATATTACAATTAATATGTATTTATACATTAAATACAAATGATCTTAATATCAATACCAGATTACAATGACTAAATAATTATATGTAATTTGCAATAATCAAGTAATATTATCACTTTTGTCAACCTCAGGTCACGTGTGTAATATTATTACATACAATATTGTATATAATTATTATGGCTTGTTATCCATTAGGCATGCATTTTTGTTTCGTATTTTTAAATTCAAAATTATTATGGTCAAAACTTCTTAACAATATTACATTTGTATGTCATATTTTTATTATTAAAAACTCCAAATCCTGATGTGATCACATTAAATGACGTGTAGTGTATTATAAACAAAAAGTATTTATAAGACAAGATCACGATTCAAGGGTTGGATCAAATGAATTTAATTTTGTTGTGACGCCAGAAGCACAATCGAGTTTAAATACAATACAATCCAAAAATAAACAATTGTCCTCTTGTGCTTCTTTAATTAATCTAGAATGCATAGTTTTTGTTTGTCACTGTGTTCGATAAAGTATCGATTCGTGCAAAGTCAACAACCTGAAAATCACTGCATTCATTAGTGAAATTTTAAGCAGTTGAACGGTTTGATGCCGTAATGGGAAACTATAACAGTTAAAAGCAGCCATAGGTCACAGACATGGGTGTTCGTCAAATATTTACATTAGCTTTCGATCATTACTAACTTTAATTGCAAAGTTATTAGCCCAGTTCACTGCTTTTACTAAGAATTAATATTGCAGTTGATTGCTATAGTGCAAATCGGTTTGATTCAAATCTCATCATAACTTTTGCCAGACACCTTTAATTTGAATTTCCTGTGAACATGAAACCGTTTAATATTTTATTTTACCTTTAATTATCTGCTCTACTTGTATCAATATGAAATGTTCTTCATTTTGGACATTTGAATTTGGATCCAGAATCCACACGTGTTAGTTTTTGGTAATCAAGATTAAAATTTATCGTTTGTTATTCTACATTCGTGAGAAAGTGTCCAAAAACAGATTAGTTTTCCAAAATATGGTAAAGGAGGAAGATGGTGCATTCGCCCTGCCCTCGAAAACTTATCATATTTTGTAAGAGTCGCATTCCGTCGTCTGTAAAACTAACAGAGCTAAAATAATGTTTATATTTCATTTAACTTTGTTTAATATTTTATTGTGAAATGTTGGTTTTTGTCATGTTCATATATTGTGCCGTGCCATTTATGTCTTCATCGTCAAAAATCATCACATTACTCATATCATTCCCTTTGTTATATACGCAAACCAGTTTTTTTTCTTGAATGATTCAATTGTGTTTACTCCTCTTTTCTAATATTTTTCAGTAAAATTTTGAGACTTAGTTATTAACCGACATTATTATTATTCCTCAGATATATATATATATATATATATATATATATATATATATGTATATATATATGTATATATATATATAAATATATATATACATATATATATATATATATATATATATATATAATCAGGTACTCTTCTACCTTTAGAGTGACATGTCTTAGCTAGTTTAGTTGTCTTTCTTCTAACGAACGTTTTACTGTTTTTATATCAAGCTCGTTTCTTATATCTTCATTCCTAATTCAGTTTTGTTACTCCAATTATAGTTTTTAGACATTTCAATTCCATTGCCTATAGTTTACTATTCTGACTGGTTTATTATTCATGTTTCGCTGCTATATATAGAAGTGTTGGAACTATTATTGTCTTATACATTGTTAGTTATGCTGTCCTTGGTATGTTTTTATTCCTTAGGAATGTGGTCTTTATTTGATGGTAAATTTTAGTCGTACTTTTGTATACTATTATTTATTTCTACTTTGTAGCTTCCTTGTTGTTCTATTGTACATCCTAGATTCTTCAGATATAAAAAAAGATTAATACTTAAAAGGAAATAAATATTTTTGGAAATTGCTTGTTTTGTGTAACAATTTTTTTTTTTAGAAAGTGCTTTTCTGTGTTTAAAAGTCGTTTGATTCCAAATTAAATTTGTGGTAGAAGAAGCTGTTGAAAACATTTAAAATAGTGTAATTCCTGGGCAGACGATTGAATTGTTGTTTTGCCGAGATCAGTTTCAATCAGCAGTATTATTTGCAGCGCAGGAAGAAGTGCGAGAGAAAGAAGGCGAGACGAAGGCGATACTTAGGATGGCTTAGGTCACACGCCACGTTGAGTCCGTAATGCCCCGGTTTACACTAGGGAAATATTTCTTCGACCAGTTCATTGTCAGCTTGACAAAAAAATAATGAGAACAGAAGAAATGAAAACGACTCGAACCGACTCAATTCACTGGAATTTTGAATGCGAATGGGGCATTCCAAAAAGATTTTAATTAATCCTTTATCATTATAAATTCATTTGTTTTACGCTACACTACGTTCTCTACAACTAACAGAAATATTCATAAACACAATTCTGTGGTTTGTTCAATAGTTTACTGGTTTCAGAAGAAGTTATTAATAAATATTTTATATAATTCTCTTCTCAAACGTTATTTTATTGTTCGAATATACCAATGTCCGCCTGTACTTTTCAGAGGATGGGATGCGACTCTTACAAAATATGATAGGATCGTGATCGTGGAAAAAAACAGGTAGACTGTTTCTTTGAAATACCACAAGTCGTGATTGATGCCAAATATTTTTTAAACATGTGATTCGTGATCATAGTCACTGTTCACTTTTTAAGAAACAATTCCAATTAGTGACAAAAATTTCCGAATTTAACCATACAATAAATGTGATCACAATAACGCTTTAAAATCAATGATACAAAAGTAGCAGTTCAGCTTTAGTTTCACTAAACAATTCCAATTATTAACGAAAATTTCCGACTTTAACCGTACAGTAAACTGTGATCACAGTCACGTTTTAACTTCACAGATATGAAAGTAGCAATCACAAATCATAATGTAATTCAGATTAGCAGTTTTGCTCCTAAATAAACTAGAACGAAAATTCTTGATTTTAACCATACAATTAATTGTGATCACAGTCACACTTTAAAATTACAGTTACTGGAAAGTAGCAATCACAAATCACACTGTGATTATTTTCTGGTAAACTACGAATAATGAATTAATTTAAAAGAGTAGGGGTATTTTTTTTATATCAAAATCAATTTGGTTACATACCTGGTAAATTAATTGTGATTAACTCGTAAATATTTTTTTACTAGAAAAATTATTTGCAACTTTACTACTAAATAGGCACAGAAATATATTTATGCATTACAATAAAACCTCTATTTTGTACACATCTCTTTATTGATAATAATAATTTCTCTTCTCTTAATTTGTATTTATTATATGACTTTTTATACACTCTTAGATACATTTTTTTATACACACGAGGCTTATGTGACATTGATCAAACAATTTCCAAATGTGTAAGAAAAGTTGAGTTTCAAAAGATTCTTGTAAATATTAAGAACATGAGTAAGAAACAAAGAGGACCTATTCATTGAAGAAATACAGTTTTAAATATATAATGTAAACGGAAAGAATCATCACAGTAGATAGAAATGTAAACTGTGTGTAAACTATTCCTTTCATTGTTTACATTTAAGAAGCTTTAAGTTTAACTTTGCCGTGAACTTTTATTTTAACATAATTCTTAAACAATCAATATTATCATAATGTGAAATTGAATACTTATTTCTTTTATTCGGTGAAACAAAACGTCCAATCCATATCTATTAATATAAAATTCGATTGAGTGTCATAGAGTCAAATAATTAATATTTAAACTATATTGAATTACTGCAAATTAACCGAATTATGTTTATAAAAACTGTAACATAAAATAATAAATTCGGTTAATGATTCGCAATGAAATTGCCAATACGTAATTTAATTATTTTCAGTTAAAAATGTATGGTATTATTTTAACCGCGCAACTGCAGTTCACATATAATCTAATGTAATTAAAAACACCACAAATGTGGATGAAATATTGTGGAATTTTGTGAAACATGGTAGAATATCGTTGTTAATTTATTTTGAATTACTGCCCGAATTTCATTAAGACGACAGCAAATCTGTATAATAGATTTAACATAACATATATGCAAATATTTTAATTGCTTTTAACACATTTGGTTAACAAGTTTTTCGCCATTACTTTAACTTTGTATATTCATTATCATTGCTTTTGTTTCTTGAACATTTCTCTCGTAGCTCATATTAAATAAACGGGAAAAAATTTATCCAATAATTTCTCATCATATTTGTTTTTAGCTTTTAAAATTATTATCATTAGAAGTGGCATGTGTAATTAAAAATTGATAATAATTAAACTACAAAAGGATTATAGCAGAAAACCAATGAATAAAAATTAGTAGTAATATATTTATTTTGCAAATGTATTTAAATATGATAAAATATTAAACAAAATAACCAATATTTGAAAGGAAATATATCACATGAAATAACATTTAACAACAAATAACAAAATTTGCTATTTACGAAAATAAATACAGAGCAATATTGTTATATTTTGAATAATAAATAATATGCATATACTCATAACAAAAGAATTAATGTTACTAATAATTTATTGATAATATTAACAATACCCGTATAATATGTGGAAATTTCATAGCAATTATTTTGTTTTAATTCATTGTGGTAAAACACGAAGTTATTTAACAGATACGAAATTTTCATCACGTTTCTTGGATTTTGAAGAGGAGTTCACTGAACAATATTGACATATTTTGACACATGGATTACGAAGTTATCAGTCATACGCACGACAGCATTTAGAAATTGAACCGAATTATGCGTGAAATTTCACAAAATTGGAATATTCCTTTAATTTTTAACGAGTACAACATGTTTTTCAACACACAAGCGATGTTTTACAAAAATTAGTAAATATTTTAAAAACTTGATAAATATTGCAGGATTTTTACTTGAAAATGTGTAAAATATATTATTATTATTACAAAAATTAAGAAATATTTGGTAATTTGAAAAAATAACTGACAAATGATTCGAGTAAAACAAAATATTTCTGGAATCTCGCTCGTCTCGTCTCGAAATATCTCTCTAGATTTAGGGGAATTTCCCTATGTATGCAATATTCGACCAGATTCGAGACCGAGACGAGATAAAAAAATCAAGACGAGAAATAAACGAGACGAGAAATAAACGAGACGAGATAAAATATTTTACATTTAAAATGAGACGATACGAGAAAAGTAAAAATCTCGTCTCGTCTCGTCTAACAGAATCACGAATGATAAGTAATGGTTTTGAACCCGTGGAATTTGTTGTCTGCTGAATCTCGTTTTAAAGAAGATTAACATTTTGTTGAACAATACAAACAATGCAAATTGTAAAGTAACCAATTATTCGTAATTACACTTAGTCCATTACATTTGTAAAATTTGCAATAATTGAATTGATGTAATTAATTTATACAAATGGCGGCAGTTACAAAAATTTGTAACAGCTAAAACATTTTTAAACGTGATTTAAAATAAATTAACACGATTTATCCCTTAATTAAACCTCGGCATGCGAATCAAATATGACGAAAATTATTATCGGCGTACGCATTTAACAATTTCATTACATCAAAGTCATTTTCAGCAATAATTTTGATAGTAATGCAAACAATGATAATATTTCACGGTTGAACCATTTTCCCAATACATGATTTTTGGCTGGTTTTCTGCACTTGTTGTGAAAATATTACAGTGATTTTCATATAGCACAAACAAACCTGAAAACGGTAAATGGATAATTAATATTTTGCTTTTGCTCCATGTTTTAGCGCAGATATGTTTTCATAAAACGGAAACGAAAAATTCTCCCGTCGAATTAAATTTTAGCAGAGCCATATTCCACGGTAATATGCTACAATATAATTATCTTTATATTTCATTTAAATGTTTTATGTGTATTTTTAATTCCATAATTATTAAATGTATCATTACAGCTTATTATTTTTTGCTGGCTTTGCTAATCTGTTCCATTACAAATGTACAAATATTATTAATATTATTATTATATTTCTTCGATTCACAGACATTCGTATTTTACAATTGAAAAAACTTAAATTACAATTTTATTTTACATCCTTTATTTGTTTATAACCAGCAATTTTGTTGTAGTAACTTAGTAAAGCACAAAATTAAGCTGTTCTTGATAGTGTCTGTTTTGTTTATTTGGTAAATGTCTTCAAAATGTCAAAAAATCATAATTTCAAATACATTTTTGTTCTTATCCAAACGGAAATAGAAAAAATATTGTAAAAAACACGTAAAGAAACGGGGAGGTTATTTAACTTCTGTTCTTTTTCGCATGCGTTAAATAACCACCTTTGTTTCCTTACTTATTACATAAATAGCTATTATATTCTTAAAAAACTCAAAAAATAAAGATAATAAGAGATTTAAGTCAGACCTTTTAGAAAGTTTTGAAATTCAAATTGTCTTTAAGGTAGTAGAAATCTTATGAACGAAAAATTTAAATTATTGTCATGAGTTAGATTCTCAGAATATGTAACTATTTACTAAAATACCGTTATCTGAGTGGTTCTTGTTACCAAATGACAGCATAGATTATAAGGACAATTACAGTAGAAAAATATAACGAACTTCGGATACAAAGGACAAAATGTCCCATTAAACATGAAAAACATTTGGAATCGAGGTAATACCGTTGGACACATTTGATTTTTTAATTATTGAAACATTTGAAGTGTTCCATAGAAATGATAAATATTGTCTACAAGATTAGGAAAAATATGCTTTTCGGAAATATTTTTTGTAAATATATTTAATAAGATGTAATTTCTTTAAGTAACAATAACATAAACATTGGAACATCACAGGGATTAATGGTTGAACTTGTAGTTGTATTGTCGTGTACCAACTACAAATTGAATGTACAGTGGCGGGAGGTACTGTGTTGGACACATCAGATTTTTATATTAGTAAGTAAAGTGACGTTTATCAAACTTGTTACTTAATATTTTATTTTAGCAGGTTTTCATAAAGTGTGGGACCTTTATAAAAAAAAATGGTAAATAAGCAGTAATTTTAAATCATCATTCTGACGTATATTATTAGTTTCTGATATGGCGAAAAAAGGTCTAAACTTCCAGGAACAGTTTTTAAGCATGAAATGAATTAAAAATATTTTGAACTGCAATAACAAAATAATTTTAAAACTACAAATTGAATGTACTGAAAAACTTAAATAGAATATATTACTGCAGTGGCGGGAGGTAGTGTGTTGGACAGATCAGATTTTTTAATTATTGAAAAATGTGTTTTTAAAAATTAACATACATTTCCATAGAAATGATATAAAGATCGCAAACAGAATCAGGAAAAATATGCTTTCCGGAAATATTTTTTGTAAATATATTTAATAAAGTCTAATTTCTTTAAGTAACAATAACATATACATTGGAACATCACAGGGATTAATGGTGGAAGTTGTAGTAGTATTGTCATGTATCGCGTACATTTTTCGGTTGTAAGGGTCTTCGGTAGAGGGGTTGGAATATTTGTTTGGTTAGCCCTACGGCAATTAGGTGCAATCTAATCCTGCATAGAATCTAATGATGACTCATGCCAAGTCTGTTCTCCCGGGTTCCTGCTGGTCAATCCGCTTCCCAGTCCTGAGGGAACCGTAAGTAATCAGATATCGGCTGGGTTGGCTACACGCCACCGCCATCTTATCTGGGAACGGCCCAGGACAAACAGCGGCCGAACATGGGTACGTGGTTGGCAACCCGCACTTTAAACTGATAATTGCGATAGGGTACCCGGTTGGAGAGTAGACGGCATATGTGATGCCAACACGCCGTTACGCACCTTCTAACACTAACACTATTTGCTCTTTAACCTCCAATTCGTTTCATATTTAACTCTTACTTACTGTTCTAGTGTTCATTCTTCCCATAATGTTCACTATTGTTTTTAGTAAACAATTAAATGGAGGCTAAGGTTAAATAGATATAATAAAATAAAATTAAAAAAACCCTAACCTTAATTTTGAAAAACTAGATACCTATGTATTTCGAGAACTAAATTCTCATCATTAGTAGACAAATGTAAAAATTAAAGAAAGTAGTTAAGATTACTCAACATGTAAACCATGCCAGAAGTAAAACAACCCTTTTAAGTGATAAATATGTTCTTTAAACCGAGTATCCTTTTGTCTTTTAGTTTTCCAGACTTTATTACAATCATTACAATTCCCACACATCATTACGCACCTTCTAACACTAACAATCTATTTGCTCTCTAACCTCCAATTCGTTTCATATTTAACTCTTACTATTCTTACACATCAAAACGGACAAAACTTACGAATTCATTGATTCATTCCTTCCACAATGTTCACTATTGTTTATAGTTCACGAGTAACACAAAGTTTTATAAAATCTTTCATTTTTAAGTTAAAAATGGGTTTACGGTGCAGATCATCTATGTACCTGATGGATCAGTAAAAAATTAAATATTAAAATTAATGTCTCACAAGACAAGAATTATTGTCTTGTCTTTCTGTTTCTTGGCATCAATTGAAAAACAAGACAAGAAATTTCAGTATATATTGTATATAACAATCTTGTTTTGATCGTCATTTTCCTGAATATTTCTTATCTTGCATATTAAAATGTAGTTAGGGATTCCCCTATTCGCAAATGACGTTGAACATATAATACATTAATATTTCTGTATTCCTTTTTTTTAATAAATAGGTATATATTTTTGTACTTGTAGGTAAATAATATTTATATATTTATATGATTAATGTTAATACATTTAAATTATATATACTTCATTATTTTCATAATCATTGACAAATGATGTTGCACTTTTCTTGCAAGACAATTTCTTACCTTGTCTTGCTTTGAAATTTGTAGCTCTTGTCTTGTTTCTTAAATTTTAAAATCTTTTTACATTTCTCAATTATTTTTAATCACAAACATAAAAAGTTACAGTTTTTTGTTTTCCACTAAAAAAAAATATGTACAGGTGAAATAATCTAAAAATATCAGTTTTTGGGTCCCAAAATTTATGTTTTTTAAAAAAGTTCATATTGACAGAAGTCGATGTCGATTTCAATTTTACCAACAGCATTTAATTATCTTACTTACTCTCTAAGTTGTACCTTAAAAACGTTTGTTTTTTGGGTAATTAATATAAACGGAAAAACCTAAAAGTTATATTTTTTAGTTTCGTTCTTGGTCTCCTGTGTTCCTATTTCTAGCAGGTTTATAATTCATGATTTGTTAGGCAATCCTCCGGTCCCACGTTTTTGACTCGGCAAAAACCTAAATATATTCGACATGTACTTTAATAACATTTATTATTTAACGAAGTCGCCCTTCATATAGAGAAGTGCCATAGAAGTACATCTGATAAATTTTAAAGTACCGGTATTTGAAATTGAACGAAAAATTGCATCTTAAAAGTTTCTACTAAAATAACCTGTTTCATTCCATTCAGTTTGAGTCGAAGTGCGATAACCAATGAGCAACCACTACTTATTATTTTATTAATAAATGGAAACACTGTTGTTCGTTTAGATTAAAATGTATATTAAATAAAATAAGTAATGTTTATTGTGAAGTAGGTGCAGTATTTGAAAATGTAGTTTAGATCGTTTAACGAAGTAATTTGTTGAGAGCTATGGATTTGGTGCTGAGAGTGTGAGGTAGGCATTAAAGCGCGATTAAAATGATAGAGCAGCAAGCATTTAATTCTTCCCCATGGGCAGAATACAAGTATTTAGTTTAGATTCTAAACGCATCTTGTAAAGTTTAGGAGTCGAGGAAAATGTAACGTTCGCTGTTTTGCATATTAAGTGGGCCAATTTACTAAATTCGTTAAAAAACAAATTTGTGAAAAATATTCTGTATAGTTATTGGAGCTGGGATCTCTACGGTCCTTATCCTGGTATTTCCGCCAGAGTTCGCGACATTGCACTGCCAAGGACCAAGGACAGCAGGACCTGTGATTCGGACCATTCATTTTTAATGGCCCAAAAAACACAAAACTTCTCCTTCTCGCGGATAAAGTTTCGCTTCATACCCAATACAAATCAAATTCACAGAATATAGCATTTAACATTTTACTTAATAAAATTATTCTTATTTTATCTTGTTTCTTGACAAGATTAACTGTTAAAAAACCAAAACAAGATAAGACACGATTGCCCATTGAAAAAGTAAAACAGGACAAGATATGACTAATAAAATTAAGAAGATTTTAGACAAATATCTTGCCCTTAAAAATATTTTTATTGTAATATTCGCATTCAAAAAAGTCCAACTCTCCTCCACTATATAATTCAGATGACCAAGGTTATGAGGAGATGAACTGGTTAACATATTATTTGTCATATGTGGTACACTCTTCATGTAAAGAGCGACCACAAATTATACATTTTATCCAATCATCCTTCTTTATTGTTTCTTTTTTAAATAATTTTCCTTGCATCCTGCATATTCGTTTTCATAACCTTCAGCTGTTTCAGTATCATTATCATCTGGTTAACTATTTAACAACAGTTCTTCAGAATTAATGGAATAGGAACTAGATCTTCTGTCTTTCTATGTGCGAAGATGGAAAAATGAAGTTGAGGACATGAAAATGATAAAAATTAATAATTGGAAAGAAAAAGCTAGAGAAACAGAAAACTGTGGGATATCTCAATGTTTGGTGTACTTAAGAAATTAAGGTACTATGGAAAAGATAAAATGTGATATGGATAAACATTAATTTATAAGAAAATGTAACATTTTCTTAAAGGGTGTAATAGATTCAAACATAAAAATAAAGAAAGCTAGGCTTGGACCAATTGGCAGTGCAATTGGAAATATTTTTTTTGGTTTGATTGTTCTTTTGGTAAAACGGAATATACTAAGTATATTCCGTTTCTTCATTCATGTACTTTGTAGATGAAGTTATAACTTAATTTAACTAATCATATACATTGGAACATTAAGAGTTAGCTTGTCATATAAATATCATTAAACATGTTTTAACGAGTGTTTTTAGTATTAATTCTACTAATTGAAATACTAGGGCTAGGGTGGAAAAAGGATTAGGTTTTTAGAATGTTTAAAAAGGAAGGTATAATTCCCAGTATTTTTTTCTGTATGAATATGTAGCTATTTCTGAAATGTAAATGATTTGTAAGGGTGGTTTGCAGAAGCGATTTGATTATGGAGTTGGCCGACGTATCTGAGCCGTTTTGCAAATTCACTGACCCATTTTTTGACACATGAAGTAAAAGTAAGTTCGCAACAAATTTTCACATTTAATTTCTGTCTGAATACACAAAATTCAGTTGTTTAGTATGCAAAGCAGGCCCTAAAACAGACATTCCATTTTCCGCAACATCTAAACGCATACTGATATCTTTAAAAATATCTTCTACTTTCGCTTATCAGTTTGGAATTTGGGCCATATCGTTCGCTTTAACAAGCGTCAAATTAGCTTCTCGCCACATACAAGTTAACGACGCTATTGCTCCGCATAAATTAACACTCCGGTAATAAACCCTTTAAAAAACAAACTCCCATATTCGCACTCATAATTAAAATATGTTGGATAATTTTTAAGTTGCGGAAATACTCCTGGCATATTTTTTCATAAATTAACATGACTGATGCAGATATATCTGATCTCTATTTCAATACAATATAGGTTCGTGATATTTTTAGAGAAAATGTAGATATAAGAAATATCACATTTATTTTAATATTCATACTTAAATTTAAATAATCTAGATATGGTTTTGAAGTTTAGTATTTTAATATAAAGTCATAAATGTAAATTTATTCAATGTTTAATTCACAATATACCTTATGTTTTATATATTTTCCACAAAAATTATTGCCAATAAAATTATTACTACCTCATCAAAATGTATTTATTTTTAGTCATATTAATACCTTTACAAATAATAAAATTAAATTGTCGACTCTTATGGTTCCCTCTAAAATTTTAAATGTTTATTTACCTAAAATACTTGTCATCTTTTATGGTGGCTTTAATCATATAATTTTAACATATTTCTCATAAAATTTTATACAATAGTTCCGTGTTGCATGTTCAAATTATACAGGTGTTCCACAACTTAGGACAAAAAATTAAAGGGTATATACTGTATGACGTACTAATCATAAAACAATTTAAAAAAAAATTCGTAACGTTAATGGTAGTTTACTTGAAGTAGACATTTTTTGGACCACTGGACTAGCTATTAATTATACAATATAAATTGATGTAAATCAATCAATCAAGTCCGAAAGCCTCTGGAATGTTCTAGAGATTAATTGGCGTCAGGTATATAAGGGTCGCATCATAGTGTTACTAATATTTATTATCTTTTTATAATTTATTATTCGTTTATTAAACTTAGCTATTTAAATATTCGTATTTCACTTATTTTTACACTTCTAAATAAATAAACTTACATTATTTATGTCATGGGTGCAGGTTTATGTTATACTGATGTAAGCATAGTAGTAAAGTGGCAGTTAAACAATAAAATAAAGTAGTTTTACGGGCGCCTCCACCATTTGTTCTTATAATTGAGTGAATATTTTTTATGTTGAAAATAATAGGGTGTGTAGGGAAATGGTGGAGTTGCAAGTAAACAACAATTAAAGTAAAAACAAGCAAGTAATTTGCAATGCAATTTGGAAGTAATTTGAAATATAAACCATTAATGTGACCGTTAAATCGTTAAACAACTACATCCCATACAATAATAAAACCGAATTTATCCGCTGAAATTATTTGTTGCTTTACACATCTTAAAATTATAAAACAATGTTAAGCCTTTGAATTGAGACGGGTTGCTGGAGTCTGTTTTATTACTGGCAGTATTACGTAATTTCCTCCGTGTTTATTTTAGTGAAGATGATAAACGTCCTGGCGTCTCTGCACGCTTAAGCGCGTTTAACGCTCGTCTAGGTTCCGGGTTCAAATCTCGGTTAGCGAGACGCTCAGCGCTGTGACAAATGTAATGTTGTCTGATGGAAAATTATTCATAGTGCACCGTACTTGCTTTGTACATGACAAATTCTCTATTTTCCAGTCTTCCTCCACACGAGAACTGACCGCATCCAACCCAAATCTTCCAAATATTGACTTTGAATAGTTTAGTATATATCATTTATGATAAAATATAAATAAATCAATATATATATATATATATATATATATTTATATATATATATATATATATACATATATATATATACATATATATATATATATATGTATGTATTTATTTATTTATTTATATTATATCATAAATGATATATACTAAACTATTCAAATATATATATATATATATATATATATATATATATATATATATATATATACATACTCGTTCACAGCCCTTCTATTGTACCGATGCGTCGTATATACCAGAATGTTCCAGAACTTAATTGCTCTACTATAAAAGCCCGAGCAGAAATACCGCTAAGACAGTCCGATATTAATACTCGTAATGAACAAAAATAATTGGTGGAAATAAATATCGTGTAAATAAATAGGGCATCTTGTTAAATGTTAAATTATCTTACTATATAAGTTTTTATTAATAATTATTATTCGTTAATTAGTGTTTATATTTGTTTATTCATGGTGTTACTTATTTTTATTATTCATATTCCATTTATTTAACTTAGTTATATAAATATTCGTATTTCAATTATTTTTACACTTCATCCATATAAATAAACGTTACAATATTAAAAAATATATATATTATCTATTACGTCTGCACCATTCTGAGTATATATATATATATATATATATATATATATATATATATATATATAATGATTTTTTTGCACTGGTTAGAATGAGTCTGTATATAAATGCGTATGATATTTTGTTGGGCCTCGGAAAAAGAATAAAGAAATGCAGATTCATTCATATTCGAATCCTGATGAAATTCATTCGCGTCCATATACATTTTGCCGTCTCTGTATAAATCTTTTTTCCAACGTAATCGTATATCTTGTGTAAAAAATGCCCCGTATCGAAATCTGAGTAATGGAAACAGCCACCGCAGAATTTAGGAAGTGAAATATTGTATGAAACTGTCACGATACAACCTTAATAAACAAATTAAAAATTACGAAAAGGTCGCGACAAAATACGTTGACATTTTGGACAGGTATACCTTGCGAACTTTATTTAAACCAAAATTAATTAATAATTGAATTAAGGAGTATCTGGATACTTTAATTACATTTTTGGTAACATTATAATTTACATAAATTTTTATCTCTCAAATTTCTTTTTTAATAAAAATTTCGTTTATTTTCTTACTTTAATAAATAGAATTTATATTAAATTTTATACAAAACATTTAATTTCCTTTAAATTTTAATTTATTCAAATTTATGCGATTCGAAGTACTGATTTATATATGTATTATCAGTAAATTATAATTTATATGCTGTCAATGGCAAATAACGCATGGTTGTAATTTTCATGTTAATCTGAAGTAGTTAAGGTATTTGTTCATTGACAAGTTTTACTTGCATTTTGGTAGTAAGTTAACAGTCTCTGCCAGGGACGTAAAGCTTTGAATGGATCCGAAACCAATCGAACCAATAAAGGTTGTCGCTCAGTTCGAGTCAGATCATGGTAACCAAATGAACCACGATGCTTGTGTTTTTCGATAAAACGGTATTTAATTTGAAGTAATTGTGTGCATTAAAAGGGGTTAAGTAAAGATATAAAACAAGGTCGTAATTTTCATGTTAGTTTTAAGTAGTTAAGGTATTTGTTCAGTGACAAGTTTTACTTGCATTTTGGTAGTAAGTTATCTGCAAGGGATCTACAGTTAAGAGACAATTCGAAACCACTAAATTTTTTTTTGAATAAAGGTTGTGAACCACAATTCCCGTGTTTTCGATAAAATGGTATTTAATTTGAAGTAATTGTGTACATTAAAAGGGGTTAAGTAAAGACATAAAGCAAGGTCGTAATTTTCATGTTAGTCTTAAATAGTTAAGGAATTTGTTCAGTGACAAGTTTTACTTACATTTTGGTGGTAAGTTATAAGTCTCTGCAAGGGATCTACAGCTTTGAGTAACCAATAAATGTTGTCGCTCAGTTCGAGTCAGATCACGGTAAAAAAGTGAACCACTCGTGTTTTCGAATAAAATGGTATTTAATTTGAAGTAATTGTGTGCATTGAAAGGAGCTAAGTAAAGATATAGTTTATGGAGTAGGAATGAAATGGAGTAATATTTGCTCTCCGAATCGCGACCTCTATGAAAATAATTGAGCAGAGTTGATTTGGCATGATTCTTTCCCGGATTGGCGAATTCAACATGTGGAATACATTTGAGTAATCCAGAGTTTATTTCCATTGTCTCCATTTTAAAACAAGGCGGAATGTAGAAATTGGAGGAGCAGATATACGAGTACGATCGCCATCGCAAAAACAGCCGGCGGGAAAGATGAGTGGACGGCAGCAGGCAGCAGTAGATCTTGCCCGCTAGATCTAGATTCGTGTCAATGCTCCCTGCTATCGCCAGCACTTTGTTCCGACTAACTTACTGGTTTCGCCCAGGCTGAATATTAAAGATTCCCCGAAAAAACCCTTTGTTTATTCACTGTTTTTGTGCTCCAGATGCACTTTGTACTTGTGTTTGTTTATGAGCTAAAGGGAACTAGAATTAATTTGGCTGGTATTAAAACGCTGTATGTTTGGCATAACATAAAAAGCTTCATATTTTATTACGTACATTATTTCGTTTATTAAAGCCCTTCGTTATTTATATTCTCTAATTCTCTGTGACTCTCGTCCTTAATGCTACTTCCCTTTCCTAACGCTACTCGTAACCTCACACTTCCAATTGCAAATTTCATTTACTCTAATTCAACTATTTGCTAAAACTACTCGGTTTTCAACATCATCCCTCGGAGGTTAATCTGTGACCATAACTTATTACTATAGGCATTTTGATTCACAGCTGTTACCTAAAGTTTTGCACATATTTTATTCAGAAATTATTATCTCCTTTTGCCTTAAAGGGGTTTTCCATATACTTTGATTTGTGTATAACTAGTGATACATAATTACAAGTTTCGTGACTTTGCTGATGTTATTTTAGTGAACGTAAGCTTATGACCAGAATGATTTTTATTCTAGTACCTAAAATATTAAGTCAAAATGACGTAGTGTAATAACTACATCAATAATGTGTTCGTTTTCAAGACTGGCGCCACCAATTTGTAAGACATTTTGCAAACACTACTATTACTACTAACTTGTAACACTCTTACAGTACCATTGCTACCAATTTGTGACCCTCTCTTTGATAAGGATAGGAATTATAAAATATTTAAAATGGATTCTTTGTCAAACCAGATACGGAACATGTACTAGAAGATTGATATTGAAATAAATAAAATACTCACATTAGTATAAAAATATAAATAAGTATAATTAAAGATAGTTTACATTTATTTGGTTCTCTAAGTACTCTTTTTTATCTTCCTTCTTCTTTTTCGAACAACCATTATCTTACTGTGTATATACTGTTAATAAAAATACTAAGTCAGCAAATATCAGCTTTACCGATATTCAATTCTATTCATGAATTACATCAATTGGCCTATTAATATACTTGAATGGTGCCACTAGAATTTGCTGACTTGACTGGTTACAAATAAAGTAAGCATAGATATTGTGATGAATTGATTCCTAAACACACATTATTTGGTAAAATTACTGATGTTTGAGAGTGTGGTAATCGTGATAATATTGGAGTAAAGAAGAAATATTGTGGTGAATTGATAGCACGCTTAGGAGAATTAAAAAGGAATAAATAAAATAAAGATGTAAAAGCAATCGGAAGCAGAGTGCGATGCAAAGGAAATTATGAAAATACGATAAAGTGGAGTATGAATTGCTGAGATATTTATGAATTCGCAGTGATCTTGTATCCGGCGCACAGAGAAATGGAAATGAAGGGAGCAGCAATAAATTAAATCATGCTAATTCGAAACATATTTTACGATGATCTGTTTTTATCTGTTGCAAAGTACCTGCTCAAAATTCCTCGGCGCGAAATGACTCTGGTGAGGCCACGACGCCGTCGATTGAAATTCATAACGCGTGGCCAACTGAAACTGAAACTGAAACATACCTGGCCTTGCCCAAACCAAGCTAATAATAAAATTCTGCCGGACTTGAAATGCTATCAAAATATATTACAATGTCCGCATAAAAATACATATCGGACTATCCGTTTAGCGGGCTTGTGGCAATCGTAACGCCGGCAATAAAAAACCGCTATCGGTGGTCGCTACGTCACTTCCAGATCCGCATCGCGAGAAATGGCGTCGGCTCCTCCACTCCACACTTCATTCTTTTAATCCCGGAAATTACTCTTGGCTTCGGCGCATCCTATGCATGCTACTTATCATTCACAACACTCCAACTATTGTTCCGCCAAATTGTTTTACTTATATTTTATAACTTACTCCATATTATTCATATTCCTCATTGTTCAAATGCTCCACATTGCTGCCAATTTAGTACTATTTCTACTAAATCTGGTGGGATGAGTAGCGACTAAATTTTTAGTTGGGTAGATGGTAAGAAATCTGATCAATTCTGATTGTTTTCATTTACACCTGATATTTTTCATCATTCGTGTATCGTATATGGAATAAAAACTGAAAATCAATATAGTATATGATTTTTTTGATAAATATAAAAAAATTCATATCATTTCTTAATGTAGGTATGTAATATATATATATATATATATATATATATATATATATATATATATATATATATATTAGAAAACTTAAAAAAAGAGCTACACCAAAATTCAATAGCTTGTAACTTTACTAAATTAGAACGTAATGACTTAATTATGACTTAACAATCATCTTTTAAGAACAATATTAAAAAAATAGTCATTACATTATAATTTAGTTCAGATACAAGTAATTGAATTTTGGTTTTAAATTTTCCTGTAGGTAGTGTATATTTTGACAAAATGTTTAACTTGGTGGAGGCCCCTTTTTAGTGGTGGTGCCCACCCTTAAATCCGGACCTGACTTAGAGTAGATTGCAGCACTGAAATCTTTGCAATTGAAAAAAAATATACATTGGTATAATTTATAGGCGAAATCTCGAATTTCAATGTTAATTTTAGTGATTAAAGAAAATGGTTGTTCATTTCTAGAAGATATGTCTGCAATATAAATACTGCACTCAGACCAATGTATTTTTATAATAATAAGAATTTAACGTTTCTGAATTTTAATTAATTATTTTTTAATGCCAGTTACGTACCCCTTGTCGCTATACATATAGTCCATAATTTATAAGAACGAAATGTGGAGAATATAGATTATACCTCAAATTATTCAATCAAAACAATAAACTCAAACTGCTTCTATTTTCACCACATTTTGTTTTTAGGAAAAATAGACTATAGCAAGTAGAATTCTAGTAGATTTCTTTTAGTTTTAGTGGAAATCTATCTTCCATTATCCACTGTTGGCAACAATGGCTCCATATCAACTTTATCTTTATGACAATACTAAAAACACTAAAATACACATAACAATATTTCACCAATAATAAACCATTATCGACAATTTACAATAAAATCGTAAAATATTTACTAAATAATTTAATAGTATAATTTTCCATATTTCAGTAAACCACAAATAGTTATAATGAATCACATGTAGTATGCGCTAATAAATAGCTTTTGTTTCGACAACCCGAGTTCGAGTATTGTCGATTCAAATTCAAATCGATGTTCAATTCCTTGTATAATAGTAGCATAAATTGCATAATTTCAAGTCGCATTTCTAATTATAGTTAGTAATTATATGTTTTCTAAGTAAATTCAGTGCATCTAAATATAAATATAAATTTATGCTCATTAAAAAATTTCTATAGGTTTTATGAATTTTCCCCGAATTAAATATTTGCTATTTTTAACAATTTTCCACAATCGCTAGAATTCCTGGAATTATTATTATATATATTATATTTATCTTAATAATATAAGAAATTTTCAAATTGCGTTTTTAATTGATTTATAGGTTAAATGTGGAAACGATATAACAGATGTCAGGATTTAATTGGGAAATGTTACAATCAGAATAATGGATGATCAAATATTTTAATTTGCGGTATTAGGGCTTTGAGTGCTAGCGAAAAGGGATAAGTAATTAATCAGCGATCAGAAATATAAATAGCTTAACCTGTATGGTGATCCGGCCGACCGAACGGACCAGTTAGTTAGTACCAACAGTGTGACTTTATCATACGTCATTGGTAAAGCATTCCTGTGTACCAAACATAGTTTTCAAATTACTCCATTGCACCCTAAACATTGTCGCTGCGCTTTATAAACAAATGTTGGTACGTGAAATTAGTTTGCGGCGACAGTGACGTTGATATTAACAGTTCGTTTCATTGTTTATTCATTCTCCCTTAAATTATCTGTAAGGATCGCTCTAATTGCCTACACGATACTAATTAACATCAAAAATTAATTACACTTTCAAAACTCACATTTATTATTCTCTATTCTTAGTTTCTACATTTTCACCTCGATTTATTTCAATCTAAAAGACTCCTTACTTTCTGAGATCTCGACTTTGCATCTTACATTATTGACCTGTTCTAAATATACCATTATATCTAGACACGTTTTTATTTATTAATATATATTTTCAATAAAATAAATGTAGTATACAGGGTGTTCCATTTAAGTGTGCCACCATTGCTATCTTGAGAACTATAAGAGCTACGAGGTTGGTTAAATTAGCAAAGAACCATCATTTTACAAGAATAGTACAATGAGCAAAAAAAATTTTTTTTCGACAAGTGGTTCTCAAAATACGGGACACTACTTTCTTATTTTAAATGGGAACGTATGTTTATTTTTAGGTTATTCGATAGAGTATTTTTTTCTGAATTGAACGATATGAACATATCATATACAAATATAACAAAATAATTGAGAAAAATGCATGTTAGATTTATATGTATTTTATTTATATCTGGCTGAAACAAGAGTGCTATGGTTAGAAAACACAGACATAATGTTCTGTCTAACATTGTTTGATTATTTTTTGTTAATTTTTTTTTTAAACTGTCAGTTTTAAGAAGAAAATGAATTGTTTTCTATCCAAAGCACTATTGCTCATTGTATTAGTCTTACAAAATGGTGGTTCTTTGCTAATTTAACCAACTTCGTAGCTCTTATAGTTCTCAAGATAGCAATGGTGGCACACTTAAATGGAACATCCTGTATATTATCAATAATAAAAAACCTAAAATAAATAGTATATATCTTTGTAAGAATTTTGGATAATAGTGAGAATTCCTTTGAAGAATTATTGAAAAGATTTGTCATTTGTCATGTCCAGATTTCATTTTAGATTGAAATATATGTAAAAGAATCAATATAATAACACGAATCACAATTCACGTGTCAATTTATGATGATATATGCGAGGCACATTGTACAAAAATGTGTATTGAACATTCATTCCCGTGGGACGTTCTCACCAATGGTCCTCCGGGAGCTAGCAGTTTGGGACTCGCCCACAGATCCCACACAACGATTGTCAAACTTTTATAGCTGATTCAACACAAGGCTTGTCAACACCTACAAGAGGTTTGCTCTTCAGGATTCCTGGACGCAAAGTGCACACCTTTTCAACAACTATTCAAATATTTCTCAAAAACTACAACAGCCCAGGTTATAATTTTTCAAGTTAACGGTTGTGGTGTCAGATAAAAATAAAAGTATGATTTTAGTTCTTATTTGGTTTTTCGGTTTTAATGCGGTATGTGACCAAATGCTGATTATTACATAGATATAATGATACTAGACAAAAAAATACCCGTTTTTTTTTAAATTGAGTTATTATTCCTGGTTTATGAAAAAGAAATTATTAAAAATTTAGGAAATTGATAGAGGAATTTCGGGCCTTAATCAAACGAAGATATTTATTTCACCATCGTCGATTAAAACCAAGGAGCTATTAGCTCTCAACAAAAATAATCTGAACACCATGACAGGTATTCTTACAAGACATAAAAGATACATCGAGAAACTGAGTCCTGGATCTATACTAAACTTCATAAAAACTCTGGACCTACTTCCAGATCACTAAATAACGGCCAAGTTTAGGACGCAGTGACAAAAGTGTCTAACGATTTAGCCCTCTATCTAAATCTTAATCCTAATCTTAGGAAAGGGATATTGTAATGTCAGCATGGTAGAATCGTGAAAGAAGATAGATAGACTAGGAGCGAAATAGACTGTCTACCTATCTTCACATATCCCTTCTCCAAAATATTTATATATATATATATATATATATATATATATATATATATATATATAATTGGTTTCGCCACTTCTACCGAAGCTTTCTATATCCTATTTATTGGAGTGGATCAATCTCCTTTACTATTCCTTAGATGTTCTTTATAATCTTCTTCCACAACTTCCCATCTTTTGTTTTATTCTTCTAATTGTTAATTCCAGGCGCTTTATGTTTTCTTCCCCTTCTCTTTTCTGTTGATCTGGGTTTCCCTGATCTTCTTCTGCCTGATTTCCACTCGACTATTGATCTTATAACTTTCTATTTTTCTTCCGCTCTCCATACATGATCAAGCCACCTCATTCTTTGTTGTTTTGTTTTTTTCATTATATATATTTCCTTCTTCTAATTCTTGGTCTATTTCATGATTCATATTCTGTATTCATTTTCTGATATCTTGACTAGTCCTAAAATTATTCGTATTATTTTGCGTTCCATTATTTTAGATCTTCCTACTCTTTTTCTGACTTATATTTAGTATTAAATATAGTATATATATATATATATATATATATATATATATATATATATATATATATTATACTTGGTATTAAATAACATTATGATCTTAGTTTCAGGTTAGGAATGTTTACGAAATCGATCATTTTGATTTTGGTTTCATGTGTATCAATAACGATTTCAATTCTAATTTCAGTTACCATTAAAAATAACGTTTTATAATATTATTTTGAATCGGTCACAAAATGAGGACAGTACATTTTTAAAAATAATCTTTTCAGCATGGCTGTGGATGTCATTATACTAATTGATACATTTGGAATGTGAATAATGAAACACGCATGTTTTATTCCGGATTTACAACAATGATTTGTCGCAGGAGTCTTATGGCTGCTATTTTACATCCTTTCAGACCCCATTAACCCCTATTTACATAATTTCTCATGGGAAAAATTGTTCTGTTCTACGTCGTTTCGGACAATGTTACGCTTCACATTATAAGAACGTTTTCCGAGAATACATGCAAGTAATTCATTTTAAATTTTACGCTAATATCTAAAATGGAATAATTACATCCACCAGATTTTGCGAATTCATTAATTCTCTATTTTTATAAACCTATAACATCATCTAAATGAGTTCGTTTAGTAGTAGCTTAGTACAACTTATTTTCAGGTTAAGGATTTTGCAGAAATATGTCATAAAAATCAAATGTCAAATCTCGTTAAATAAACGATCACAAACATATGTTAAGAACTTTTTTTAAATCAGATTGAAGTTAGTTAAAACAGTCGATAAAACTCTGGAATTATTTTTTAGAGACGAAACATGTTCCTGAAATCAGGGCACTAAAATTAAAATTTTACAATATTTCGTTGAAAGAGGTTTAATAAATTTATTTGCATTTTCTTAGAAAAATGTACCTTTGTATATATTTAAACTTCTGGTTTGTCTTTAATGTTTTACAATAATTTTATTTGTTTTCATTGATCAATTTTTTTTATAAATTAATTTTTATTTTGGTAAATCAATATCCAACCCGGTATTTTAGTCATAAAATATAAAAACTAACCATTATAGCTTCTCATTACAATAATAAAGACTAAATATTTGCATGCAATAATAAAGTTATTAGCAATTTAATGTTCCGGAGAAGGGACACGTGACGTCACTATTGTAGGATCGTGGAAAAATGTCGGTAGTCTGTTTCTTACGCTTCCAGTCTTATCTCTTTTATTTTACAATTCTACCACGATGGCGTGACAGCATCCCTTTTTTAAATCTGTAACAATTATTTTCTCGTAAACTACGAATAATGAATCGATTTAAAAAATACGGGTATTATATATTTTTTTATATCACATATGTAAAAATTAAAATTTGGTCACTTACCCCATTATTATTTCTGTACGCTATTTTTCGATTCTCATAATTAGTATATAAGAAGTATAAACTGCATTAAGAATTAATATTAATATTTTAGAGTTTGTGAAGTAGTTGGAAAAGTGTGCCAATTTATTCCAGAGTGGAAAATTGTAAAAACTTATAGTTGGCGGTGTGAATGCTGGGAATTTAATCCCGACGTAAAATAAATAAAATTCCTAGGATTGTGGGTTAACTATGCGTAAATGGACGCAATGTGGTGTATTTGTATTTATTTATTTAGTCTTATTTTGCGGCATGAATTATTTCACGTGAATAAAGCCAAGGCAAGATTGGTCCAATTCGCGTTAAAAATTCAGGAGAGTTAACAAAAGAATGATCATAAAATTGTATAAATTTTATACAGAAATAAGAAAAATATTCAGAGTGTGTTGGTATAATTTTTCCCGCGGAGGAGAATTTTTCAGCTCATTTTAAGCATTTTACGTGAGTTGTGCTACATCAGCATGGAAGGAGCCTACATTTTCTCCGACTCCCGCAGTAAAAAGAACAAATATTCCCAGTTTATTTTGAGAGAAGTAAGATTTTGAATGAAAGAAATATAGATAAGAATTTTACACGGTGTTATTTTGTTACCCGTTGCTCTAAATTAGATACGATAGTTAATGTACCCGAAGTTACTAGATATAAAACTGGAATTTTACTCCTTGCCATCTCGACCTCAATATTCAAGATGCTTGCATGCCAAAGTTGCCTCGAATAAAATACAAACTTATCTCAAATTAACTCCTACACACACAACTTACCTTTTATTATTTTGTTGCCTTTTAAACTTTCATTATACAAAACCTCTTAAACACAATATTAAATTGTTTATATTATTTAATATTAAACCAGCACTCAACACTAAATCGTACAATAACGAATAAGTAAAATAATTTTAACAATTAATCAAATTTTAGTATAACTATAGCTTCTCATTATAATAATAAAAACTAAACATTAGTTAGCAATGATAGTTGTTAGCATTAAATGTTATGGAAAGGGATAAGTGACGTCAGCATGGTAGGATCATGAAAAAATACTGGTACTGTCTCTTTCGCTCTCAGTAACGATTTTACCAAGCTGACGTTACAATGTCCTGTCCGCAAAATTTGAATATTTATTGTCTTGTGAACTACAGGCTTTTTTAAAATAAAAAAATTTTTTGTGATTTAAATCGAATTTTTGTAAAAAGGTACCTATAGTTTAATGTCAAATACGTATTTCACAAAATTACATTTATTAGTTAAAAATTAAAAAAAAAACAATAAAAATCTACAGTAAAATCCGATTATAAAAATATATAGCGACTTCCGGCTATGGCGACGAAATTTTTGGGATTCCTTCGTCCCTTCGATGTCTTTATAACCGAATTTAACTGTAACACATTTCAAAGTGAATTTAACAAAAAATCTGCGCTATAAAATTCAAAATAATATACCAGTAAAGTCGTTTTACTGACGAAGTTAAACAGATTTAGTAGTTCTTGAAATTATTGTTACATGGTAACATTATCGATACGATTTTCCCTCAATTTTCGTAAATCTGGAATATTAAATAACAATTACAGAACAAGTGATTTAAATCAATGATTTTTTTTTTAATCAATATAAAAAAAATACGGTATGTTTTTGTCTAGTATCATATATTTAAAAATCAAAATTTGGTCACATACCCTATTATTACATTTCTTTACGATCTTCCAATTGCTTAAAATAGGATATATTGATATATTTTTTATAGAACATTTAATATTATTTATTTTATTAATTGATTACACCGTCAAGGTAGATAAGCTTGGTATAAAGTAAGTAAGTAAGATTACTCAATGTATCTGTTCTAAATTTCGTTATGCTGTTTTTGATTGAACAGAATTTTCGACGGCAATGTTGACAAACAGGTAAAAATTTGAGCGCTTCCACGAAAATTTAAACTGTATATTAAGTAGGTTGTTATAGCGAACAAGGAGTGTTATTAGATTATTATTACAGAATGAGAATAATGAAAGCTTTTTCTTCTTTTTGAAGGTAATGAAGCTTCTAGAAACGTTGAAGAAAATGCGGTTAAAAATTGATAGTGATACGACATCGAGAAAACCGAATCGCGCATTTCTATTCAGAACTCACTGGATATTTCCATTAAAATATCGAAAATTATTTTTGTCACGACTCCAATATACATTCCAACTAGCTATCTCATTTTATTAGTTTGCACTTTAAATAATTGAGTGAGTAAGAACATTTGTAAATTGAAAAGAATCATTGTTATTGATTGACGTCGCCTGCATTTGTAAATACAAATAAATGTAGAATCACACGAATCTGCAGTAAAACATGGAAAAAGTTTCCCCTCAATTAAAACGGAAGAAATAACCAAGTTGCAGTTCATACATGGTAGCCAACAAAATAAAAATTAGTTTTAAGTTCGCCGCAAGTTTTTCGCTTAAGACAATTTCTCAATGTTGTGAAAGTTTATCAATAACGGTGCTTTAAATTTTTAATAAAGTTTATATTGCAGTACACTACGGTTTCTTTTTTCTTTTTAAATAACCACCTACAAACAATCAACAAATAACAAATTTTAAGTTGGAGTTGGTGGTTGTTTGTTGATACTGCATCGAGCAACTTTGATACTGTTAAACTTTGTACAGGTTATCGACTTTCTGAGCTTTGACCAATTTCTAACTTTAACCAAAACACATATCTAATTACACAAATCAAGCGGGACTTTTACAAGTTGATATTTACTCTACCCCATTGTTTAAAAATAGAACCTTTATGTACCGAGTATTCTCGTTATGCAGTATTAAAAAAATAAGGACAGAAGTACATCAAAACATAAGTTAAACAGTTTTATTATTTACCAAAAGTTTATATTTAATATAAAAATTTAAACGAAATTAATCCACTATACCTAAATACCGTGAGTTTATTTTAATGTGAAACATGGGATTTGTCATATCCATGGTTCATTTTAAAATTAAACATTTTTTGTCAACATCCCGTTATTATTTACTGTCAAATTGTTAAAACTTTTTTAAATAACACATTTCCAAGTCGTTGAAATAGAAAAAAAATAGTTCACTAAAGTGGTATTCCTTTTGCCAGTCGGATCAGATCAGATCATTTGGATCAGTTCACTTATTCAATGCGAATGGAATGCCATTTTGAATCACTTTAGCTCGTGTTTTTCATTTATGTTTGAATGTTTATTCAACAATATTTGAGCATTGAGATTATAATTTTAATTCTATTATTATTATTACATAGCGTAAGTTAAATAGTAATTCTAACTCATAAGTTGTGTTAGGTTTAGGATAATAAATTTGTAATTTTTTCATTTCTTTTGAAATATTTAAAAACACAGCAAAGTCACCAACTAATTGATCTATTTCGGCGAGTATGGATTACTTAGAATCAGTTCGATCAGTAGAGAGGGTAAAGTGATCTACTCAAATGTAAAAGAAATACGACTTAAGCTTAAACTTTGTAAGGTGTATATATTAAAGTTAGAATATTGGCAGCAGTTATTAAGAAGGTTTTAAAATTAATAATAAAGTAATATAAAGATTTAGTGCCTTGGCGGGTAATAAATATTTTTCAATGCATCAAATATTGATGGAGAATTGTCAAACTGACGAGGGTCTTTATTAATATTGCTGGGGTTTTAAAAACAGTTTTATAGAATTACGTGCTACGTTCGTCAACTTATGAAGTTTTCATAGTTGTGGGTTTATGTCCTATATTTACGACCAGTCCAAATGAAGAAAAAACTGTAAGTGAATGAAGTAATGTGGAGCATATTAACTGTCATTTTCAATTTGTGCATGTACCATATGCGTCAGTTATTATTTGGCTGCTGGTTGAATTGTCAAGCGTATGATTGAAACCAGGGGCGTACGCGTATTTCACCATTAAGGGGCAGGTTTTTCCATTTATACCGTGCTGCGTATCATGGCAACGGCTAATAAATAACGTCGAATATAGGACCGTAGATCGTAGATTCGATATTCCACACGAAAAAATAATTCGCTTGCATGATATTGGAATGAGATAGCTCTTGTCATATTCCCAATCTCAAGTACGGAATTATTCTAACAGCTTACTTTCAACACACGCATCCATACCAATTTCAACCAATCATCTAAATTATTCGTCCACCAATTCCTAAAAATATTTTTCCATTTTCATTTTCTGATAATCATACAAGTAATTAAAAATCTTGCATTATATATAAATATATATATATATATATATATATATATATATATATATACTCGAAAAAGTAAAGAAAAAGAACTTTAAATACGGTATCTAATACTAATTTTAAAAAGTATTTTTACTTAAGTAGTTCAGCTCTGCACATTTATATTATACATTTTCATTACTAATTTCCTCTAATGTTTCAAATCTGTAGCAATGTGTACTATTTTATTATTAATTTTATAATTAGTTTGCGTTGTACGAGTACATGTTACAGAAACTGTAATGAATTTGTTTATATTGATTATTGCAGTATTATTAATGTGAGGTTAAAATGAATAATTTATAAAATAGTTAGGCAAAGTTTTAGATGCGAGTGAAGCGAGCAGATCATAACAATTTTTTAAAAATTATTTCACTATGTTAGAGTAATACCGATATTTTCTAGAATATATATATATATATATATATATATATATATATATATATATATATATATATATTCTTCAAGGTAGATGTAGTACCTAATTTTTATACACGATGTATATTTTACTTTTTATTTGGAGATTTAATTAACACACCTACAAATGTAAAACTAGAATTGTTTTATTTAAAATATAGCTGCAGAGGTAAATGTAAATTTAGTATTATTTTTTTGTGCTTTTATCGCTTTTGAATGATGGTGTGAAATTTGAAGCTTTAAAGCTGTGGTAAATCTTGTCGATTAACAAGGTTTAAAATTTTTAAACGCTACCGGTGAGTGTATTTAAACTGAGTTTAAATGAGGTTATGTTATTGAATTTAAATTACAAATGGTTGGAAATTTTCAGCTAATGTTTTATTAACATCGTTGGAATACATCAAACAAATTTGTGTATAAAATTTGAAAGCCATTACTTTTTATTATATTTTCATTATCACGTTCAAATCTTTCAACAAAACTTGCTGTCACGACAATTTTAAATGGAGCAGCATTTCGCGTAAGTTGTAGGCTGGCAGGCATTAAAATACAAGTAAAATGGACCAAATGGAATTCTCTCTCCATTTTGCTTGCAGATAAAACCCTTAGAGTTATAATAAAAAAAAAGAATTAGTTGTTTAACATTAAAAAAAGTGTGTTTTTAATAGTAATTTGTCAAACTTTTAAAAGGAAATTATCGTTTTCTTGTAATTTCGGGTTTTTGGCTAAAGCTTGCTGATTATGATAGCACTATATTTCTTGCAAAGATTTAAAAGTTGTCGCGTGTGTAACATTGTTTTTGTATCAGCATTTAGTGCCACAACATGAAAAATGGCTTATTCTTTTTAGTCGTACCGTCGTAGACCGGCAAATGTGAAAAAACTAGATCAGCTTTTTGAAAGAAATGTGAGCAATGAAATTACAGCGAATTGACAGGCAAGACAGATAGACATATCTTAAAAACATACGCACCACTGTATAGATTTTATAGACAGAATTATTTATTGCTTATCCACAGAAAATTTTAAACGTTGAGCAAATGTATTTTATGATCTATGATGTGGTTATTTCGTCTTTTTTCAACTCTGACGTTTAAATTCACTGTTACTACGATTTCCATTAACAGAAAGTGAAAAATCTTATATGTCTATCACATTACCTCCCGCCACTATAGTAATATATTCTATATAAGTTTTTCAGTACATTCAATTTGTAGTTTTAAAGTAGTTTGTTATTGCAGTTTAGAATATTTTTAATTCATATCATACCTAAAATTTCGTACATAAAATTTTTATGACCAAAAGAAAAACAGCTATTTTTGGCGTTACTAAAACCGAAACCAAAACTACCGTAATTGTCCTTATGATCTATGTTATCATCCGGTAACATGAACCACTCAGATAACGACATTTTAGTAAATAGTTACATGTTACATATTCTGAGAATCTAACTCATGTGGTGTAATGAAGCCACAAAACCTTCAAACAGGTTTGGTTGTGTAGTTAAACTTTTCGTCAGACATGACAAAATTACATGACAAGTCAAGTTTGCCAAGCTGATTTGATTGTGTATGAGGTTCATAAGACTCTTAAGAGGTTAAAATACTTGGACATTCATGAGAATAATTAAACAAGGCAACACACAATGTTAGATGGAATACATGTATATTCCTGAAATATAACGGCAGTACTGTTTTCCTTGCTTCCCCTTATTCACTAAATTTTTTGATATTGATTTATTTATTTATATCAATAGGCTTAGGCCCAATTACGGATCAAATATATATATATATATATATATATATATATATATATATATATATACTAAATTTAACAACCCAGAAGCAAAAATTATTTAAAACTAATTAATGGATTAGAGTTACTGATTGAAACATTTTAAAAAAAAATACAATTCGATGTGTTTGATATGGATGCATATATTTTTAAGTCGTCAGCAAACATAAGTTTCTTATTATTAAGAACATTAGTTGTATCATTTATAAAAATTACAAAAAGCAAAGGTCTAAGATTAGAGCCTTGAGGTACTCCGGAAGTAGCAAAGAACGGTAGCGAATTGTATCCTTTGTAGCTGACAAAGAGAGATCTATTTTCTAAGAGAAAAGCCGAAGATATCTAGTATGATAATTTTATGATTAATGCTGTCAAAAGCTGTGACTATCAAGTTCAGTGGAAACAAACTTTGAATTATACACTATCATCATCATCACTGTCAGCAAATATAAGTTTCTTATTATTAATAACATTAGTTATATCATTTTAGTCAGCCAGTACGGTTGTGTGGTCGTGGCGTGTCTTGTCTGATCGTGTAGATAAGCAACATAGCCCGCCCTGTCCATTTGGATGGGTTGCCGCACAACGGCTCGGTGTGTGCTGGCCTTGCAGAGACTGTAGGCTGACAACCTGCATCGCTAAAATGCAAGTAAAACATGTCACGAAGCAAGTACTTCAGGTACTTGAGGCCCTGTTCCACATAGGAATGTTGTGCCATTGATGAGTTATATCATTTATAAAAATTAAGAAAAGCAAAGGTCCAAGATTGGAACCTTGAGGTACTCCGGAAGTAGCAAAGAACGGTAGCTAATTGTATCTCTTATAGCTGACAAAGAGAGATCTGTTTTCCAAATACGATGACAGGACACCTACAAGTGATAAAGAAAAGCCGAAGGTATCTAATGTATGTAAGATAATTTTTTGATTAATACTGTCAAAAGCTTTGGCGAGCTGGACTATCAAGTTCAATGGAAACAAATTGTGTAAAATTAAATATTATATTAATTATTCTTGTTAAGCAATCAATAGAAATGATTACTAGCACTAAAGTACTTGTCCGTTGAGTTTTATCCTAGAAAGTTCTTTTGTAAGTGCAGCAAGAAGTGAGTAGCAGTAACTCTTGAGTCTGTTCAGGCAAAAAAGGTAACGTGTAAATTGTAGATGACTTCTGAATTATACACTATCATCATCATCACAGTCAGCAAATATAAGTTTGTTATTATTAATAACATTAGTTATATCATTTATAAAAATTAAGAAAAGCAAAGGCCCAATATTGAAGCCTTGAGGTACTCCGGAAGTAGCAAAGAACAGTAGCGAATTGTATCCCATCTAGCTGATAAAGAGAGATCTATTTTCTAGGAGAAAAGCCGAACGTATTTAATTTATGTATGATAATTTTATTATTAATACTGTCAAAATATTTGGCGAAGTCGGTATATACTACATGTACCTTGACAAATCCAGTGTAAAATTATATACTATATTAATTATTGTCTTGTTAAGCAATCAATAGAGATGATTACTAGCATTAAGGTACTCGTCCGTTGAGTTTTATCCTAGAAGTTCTTTTGTAAGTGCAGCAAGAAGTGAGTAGCAGTAACCCTTGAGTCTGTTCAGACAAAAAAGGTAACGTGTAAATTGTAGGTGACTGGAACCCTTCTGAATTATACACTATCATTACTTATGGCCTTGTCCTCCCATTGTCATCGGCAATGTATTATTACAGCGCTGAGAATTACGTCGAACTATTGTATTTCCTCGCGGTTTATTGAGAATGAGGTCACTTTTTCTTATATTGATTTTGTATTAAGTTTAAATTTTTTACTATAAATTTTGATAACAGCATTCGGGGAACAATTCAGGTTTTCAGCAATTGGCTTCTTGGAACTATTTGTCGTGGCTTTAGTAGGACATGACATGGATTGAAGGGATTTTATAAAATGATACGACACTACAAATATAAATTAATAACTTAACTGGATTTGTCGTGTCGATAGCTGTTGGGATTAACATAGCTTCAATTGTCAGGGCCGTTCCAAGCGGGGTGATAGGGGTTCTTAGAACCCGGCGGCAAAGTTTGAGGGGCGGCAAAAAATATATAATAATTTTAATATTTTTATTTTATTTATCTCTCTTGTTTTAATTTAGACAAATTGTAATGTTCAATACCGTTTTACTACATTTCAAATTTGTACCCTCTTTTCATTCTCTTTTATGTTTACTAGATAAACAGTTTTCAGTGTGTCGCAATTTGGCGTCGGTCCTTTTTAATATCTGTCAACAATGATATGAAATGCTTCGTTTAGTTGCTTAGAATCTTTTGTATTTTTATTTTTGGAAAACAATTCCTGTACAGAAAAAAATTTGACGGACTGTTATTTATCGTAGCCTAGCAACTACACTAAAATACTGGAATAATGCATTTTCCGGTTCGAAAACATACCGGAAAGGTTAGAAAAAAAATTAATTTACAAATAGTAGATAATAACATTTCTTGTAAATTTTATTACTAATTTAATATATATTCCGAATAATATCTAAAAATTAAAATTTATATTTAAATATGGTTTCAAATATTTTATTATTAAAAAAGTATTTTTTGAGAAGTCAGTAGATTCATGATTATATAAATTCTTATTTAAGCAAAAACTATCTTATAGTTTACCTTACTATTACATACTATGAAAAAACTATCAATGGTGACTTTTAACCATATCATTATTATTGTTAAAAACTGAGAGTTAATGTTATTTAAATATAAAAGCATCCATACATATTTGAAAAACAAAAAATAGTGGAAGAGATGATTGAATGATGGTGATGGCTAGATAAAATAGCTCGTATGTAGATTGATATTTATATTTTACAGACGTTGTTGTGTATTTTCCAAAGTTAAAAGCTTTTCAATGTTGTTATTTTGACGCCCATTTAAAAATGTTATTTGTGTTTTTATCAGAATTGATGTTTTTGCAAGACATTATCAAAATACGGTATATTAAAATTGGGGGAGTATATTAAATTCTATAACTGATGTGTAACACATGTATTTAAAATAGGAAAAATAAAAAGTTGAAGAAACACTGGAAAGCCCAGGGCAATGCGAATCTCAACCCGCCCTCAACAACCCAAATAAAACAACACGGAGTTATTTTTGAGAAAATTACATGAAAACATTAACAAAAACAACCGGAGGCGTAGTCCTCAAACATCAATTAACAATTCCTAGGACAACGGAAAGGACAAAAAATCAGTTCGCTTCTTAACTTCCTACTTAACAGAACAAATACGACAGAAATTCTCACAGGACTTGTTTAGCAACAAAATAGATTTATTTAAATTCTTTAAATGTCAAACTAGATTGACTAATATCAAAAATCAAACCATAAAATATATTAAATATAATTAAGACATTAATTTAACTATTAAATTTAATATTTAATATATTAAAATCATGAGGTATATTGATATTTGAAATTTCCATTAAACATATTAACATATATAAAAGCATTATATTGTGCTAGATATAAATTTTATATCTAATATTGCGTTATTAATATGAAATGTATAACTTATTTAAGTAAATATTAAATGATAAATATGAAAATTTAAATATACAATCGTGTGAAGAAAGTATTATTTTGATTTATAGTAAAACAGGGGACAATTTATAAATATCGCTACATATTTTTGTGGGTGTAAAAACGACTTTTACGGCTAATAACGTTACTAACACGGCTCAGTATTACCATTTTACGACTTAATTTTACAATTTTAATGAAGTTTGTTGTATATTCGCTTAACTATAATGATAAAAATAAACGCTCTACAGTAGTTTTTATCCTAGCTTTTCATGGCTGTTAATTAAGCAACAAAATAAATCTTTCTTTTGTAATTAATTCCGTCTTACATGTTATTAAGGGGTTCCTTAGTACACCCTTTTATTTTGTGAATAATGACAGGAAAAATTTAGAAAAGGAAGATTGGCATACTACGTTTTCTCACAAAGTAATAACTTGCATAGCTAACAAGAAAATAAGTTCGGCCAACTCCAATTACACAGAAAATATTTTGCACAACTGCATGCAGCATTTCCTCCATTTTTCCTAAATGTTTCGAATATTTCTGCGATGAGCTAGCATTAAACATCCTTCAAACAAAACATTCCTTCTTATTTTAACATCGTTCAACGTTCTGCAACGGTTATTTACCAGAAAACTTATTTCTCACACCCAAAGACATAGTACATAAAAAAGTCACAATGCGTCTGCAAACGGACAAATAAAACAATAATTTAGAACAAAATTTATTTAATAAAAAACTTGTTATATTGATAGCAACATAAAATATGATCTGCTTTTATTAAAAAAGTAATAATTTAAAATGATTTTGTTCTATAAATAAACATTGAAATATGTTTTCAGTGAGTAATTGGGTTATATTGGAAAATTTGGTTTCAGTGAATATTAAAAAAAAAAGTTTTACTCTAACGCTCAAATGCCTGATTAGACATTTATTATGCTTTCATTTATGATTATGTATATAAAGCATAAACGTTTTTATGGTTTATTTTAACAACTTATTTTATATTAAACTGACAAAAATTGCTAAACATTTTCATTTTTTGCAACAGCACGCATAAGTACTCATACTTTTACCACGGTTTCTGCAATACGACGTAGGGTAACCTAGAATTTTTTGTAAGGGGCAAATTTTCTTTATTAATTCTAGTATCCTCAGCTCCTGTTAAAGGACAATTTTCCAAGGCTGCTCTAACTACTACAAAAGCCCGAAATAGTTTAGGTGATAATTGTCTTAGAAGCATCATGTTTATATGTATTTTCTTACCATTATATATTATTTTTGCAGATTATAATTATTTATGGTTTAGTTTTGTAAATAAAAGTTTTTATTGAAAATCTCATTCTGATTTTTTTAAACCACATAAAAAAATGAAGTAGTCTTAAAGAACTACTTGATTTGACTTGACTTGAAATTCGGCTACTATACTACTTGACTTGAGTTCGACCTGGTTTCAAGTTAAATGTAGTTTAGAAGCTTGAATATCAAGTCAAGCCGTGAAACCATAATCAGAACGAAAAGACATAATTATTTTTATAATGTGATTATGTTGTGTCTAGTAATTTTTTGAAGACCAAGATGTTAACAGAATATTAAGGTTTGGAAACAAATGTTTTAGAAATGACAGGGTATATATTGGCATTTGTTATTTAGTGTAGGATATTGCGGTAATATCGAATATGACAATTTATTTAGATATAATGATTTTTATAATGTGATTATGTTGTTTCTATTAGGCCTTTCAAGACGAGATGTTAACAGAGTATTAAGCTTTGGAAACAGATGTTTCAGAAATGACAGGGTGTTTGTTATTTAGGGTGGGATATTGCGGTAATATTGAATGTGACAATTTGTTTAGATGGTGTGAGTGAATATGGGAGATCTTAATGGCGCGTAAATAGATTAGTATTGAGATGGATGAGAAACGCGGGCGCAATTGGTGTTGGACACGTTGGACAGTTGGGCAATTGATCGGTATTGGGATGTCGCGATGTCAGCTTGGGCTGCGGTTGGAAAACAAAAAGCATCAGCAACATTCCGTGTCCATTGGCGCCGGAACTCTCGCTTCGAACCTCTGCCGGCTACGCAGTGTTATTGGCAGTGTTCCTGTCGGTAACTACGTGCACAAAAACATTGTTAAACTTGATTCATGGTCTCAATATCTCAGCGTTCACCGGTTACTATAAGCTTAGTTCCATAGTGCTATAGCCATGGCCATGGAATCGATATGTGAGTTACAAATACTTAATGAAACGTCTGTCATGATGTACGGGGTACCTTTGTCTTGGACTGCTAGTGTCGTCTTGTGCTCTCAGCCCGGTGCCTCTATTGCCGAAGAGTTTATGTAGGAACTCATTTCATCCGGAATGTTGTTATTACGGCCCTGATATTTATGAGGTCCGGGAAGGGATAATGTATTTGACCGCGGGCGCGTTACTGTAAGTGCCGCACATCCAAGACTCACACCAATGTGTTTTTCAAAATTCAATGGGAGCGCTTCATTCGAGCCTTGCTCACACGCTCTCTCTGTTTCGATATTTCCACGCCGCCTCGCCCTTCATTTTACCCTACTACACACGTAGAATATTTCCCCGCATCGCACACACGCCGTACTTCCTCTTCCTACTTCCTTCCAAATCAGGACAACATACGGCGGCTTGTTTCGGCTTAACCAGCCATTTACCTAACCCTCACCATTCTAACATTCTTTCATTTATAAACTAAATATAATACACACTTCTGAACTTCATCATACTTAAAAGTTAAAACACAGAATAGGTTTATACAGAAGCGACAGTAAGACAGAGAAGCGAAAATTAGAGAGAGATGGGGAAGGTGCATAAATTTAAAGGGCCCATTGTTTAAAATTGGAAAGTTCTCTCACATCTGAGAGAGAGGTAAGGAAAGAGTATAAATTTAAAGGTCTACACAATGCTTCAAGGTCATATAACTGACTAGCGGAACATGAAAGGTACCGACACGGAGTGTCACTTCTGTGTGTAACTATTCTGTGCTTAAAACTACCGTTTCCACTTCGCAACTTTCATTTTTTTCTATTTATTTAAAACTTCTTGTTCTTTACTTACAAAAAAGTCATCATCTACAACCTGTTGTGCATCTTGTCTATTTTTCCCTATCTTGTGCAGAGTCTTCCTGTGCCTCTTCATCCTTTTGGTTTTGCTTTCCATTAAATTTTTGGAAATCTTGTATCTTCCATTTTTCCTAACCATAAAAAGATCATCATCAGCAATAGCTCTACAACTTGTTGTGGGTCTGAACTTCCTTTAGGTATTGTCTCCATTTTTCCCTATCTTGTGCAGAGTCTTACTGTGCCTCTTTATCCTTTTGGGGTTTTGTTTTCCATTAAATTTATGGAAATCTTTTATCTTCCATTTTTCCTAACCATAAAAAGATCATCATCAGCAATAGCTCTACAACTTGTGGGTCTGAACTTCCTTTAGGTATTGTCACCATTTTTCCCTATCTTGTGCAATGTCTCTCTGGGCTTCTTCATCCTTTTGGTTTTGCTTACCATTAAATTTTTGGAAATCTTATATCTTTCCTTTTTCCTAACCATAAAAAGATCATCATCAGCAATAGCTCTACAACTTGTGGGTTTGAACTTCCTTTAGGTATTGTCTCCATTTTTCCCTATTTTGTGCAGAGTCTCTCTGTGCCTCTTTATCCTTTTGGAGTTTTTTTCCATTAAATTTATAAAAATCTTATATCTTCTCTTTTTCCTAACCATAAAAAGATCATCATCAGTAATAGCTCTACACCTTGTTGTGGGTCTGAACTTCCTTTAGGTATTGTTTCCATTTTTCCCTATCTTGTGCAGAGTCTTCCTGTGCTTCTTTATCCTTTTGGTTTTGTTTTCCATTAAATTTATGGAAATCTCTTATCTTCCATTCTTCCTAACCATAAAAAGGTCATCATCAGCAACAGCTCTACAACTTGTTGTGGGTCTGAACTTCCTTTAGGTATTGTGTCCATTTTTCCCTATCTTGTGCAGAGTCTCTCTGTGCCTCATTATCGTAGTGGTTTTTTTTTCCCTGAAATTTTTCTTTCTTAACCATAACCATCATGACTTTTCTTTCGATTGCTAAAATGTTTAATCCTTGTAATTTAAGGTCCATCATTCCGATTCGTGTCATAGAATAGGACGCATGAGTGGTTGATTTAAAGAACTTACTATAGGAGGATACTTGTACTATTATAATTCTTTTATTAATGTCTTCATACGTATTATATATATCGTTCAAAAGTGAACCTACGTAAATAGATTTGGAAACTTTTAAAGTAAGACCAATAAAAATCATATTATTTATTAATTATTGTACGCTGAATTCAAATTTTCAAACATATTTTTTTAATCACATTTCATTCTTTTGATTCATCTAAATTCAGCCTTTTTCCTTAATTCAGAAATGTATGAAAATACAATTTAATAAATTTGCTGTACCGAGAAATATCCGCTTCACACTTTTCAGTAAATATACATAAAAAATGGTGGAAGTGCTAATTAAAAAATAAGCGTTCAGTTGTAAATGCTAGCGCGTTAACTGTTCAGCCTGCAAAAATTGAAAATGATTAAAAACGTTGAAAGGGAAACAAGTAATAAACGATGAATTAATCAATATGTAGGTATATGATGAGGATTTTTGAATTAGAATTTACAAGAAGTTATTTTTCGAGATAAAATAACCCAACCCAGGGTTTTAAATAATTTTGCCACTTAATCTTCTTTTTGCGCTCAAACCATCTCGAAATACTTTATATGAAACTTTTCGCCGTAATGAAATCCCCTAATTTATTTGTTCTTGTTTCAGGAAGTGTCGCTGAGGATTTGGCTCTCGTGGTGAGTTATTTTTAATTTCTTCAGTTAGAAACTACATTCGCGGGAATCGAGAACTTGTATCTGCAGCCTAGTTAATCAGAATAAATTATCGCCCTGATCAAAATAAGCGTATACATCATGGATTCAAACAGTTTTTTGCTCAGAGCTACGCAAACAATAGAATTTTAATAAATATGGAAGTTCTTTTGTCTATTGGCTATTGAAACCGACACAAAAGATGTTAATTGATTAAAAATATTGATTAACGATTTGTATTCTGCGTAAAAAATCGCCAAATTATAATTACTAGTTGTTGTTTTCGCTTTAATAACCTTGTAAACATTCACAGCTGCCCGGGAAAGTTAACCATGAAAATTGTCTACCGTTAATAAAGACCAAATAAATGTATATCTTTTATATAGGCTGCTACAGAAATAAGTACACTAAATTTAACATTATTAAAATAAACAAAACACTATCAAATTGTTGAAACTTCGTACTATGTCTCTCTAGTGATGCATTTTAAAATTTGTGTCCAGTTTTATTATTTTATTCATTTAAAATTTTCTTAAATTGGGCATAGTGTACGACATGTTTAAAACATAATTTCAAGAATATATTACTAGAGAGACAAAGTTTCATCATTTTCCTTCAAGATAATGCCAATAAAATTTATTACATTTTTAACGATATTACGAAACATCATTTCTCGTAAAATCTTGCGAATACGTGCTTGTAGAACTACTGCCATCTACATCAAACTACTATGCTCTACTCCTGTACAATAACGCACAAAAGTTCATTATTTCATTCGAACATAAATTTGAGATATTTGATGTTTTTTATCAACCTTATTTATTTCTCCACAAATATTCTTTAATCATTTTACATACAAATACAACGAAAACACTATATCTATAGCAGTTACCTGATGATCGAAAGATCGAAACGCGTCATAATTCAACTTATACCGAGTTTTGTATTCCGTGCAGTATTATATTTGGTTTATTGCATTGAATCTTTTTTTACTACCTTTGCTCTAAACTTTATATTATATATCGTATCGGATACAATACTTACTGACGAGTTTTTTAAAGGAACAATTACATTTTTTAATTTAATTGTGACAATGAACTTCGGAAATTCAGATTCAGATTTAA
Source organism: Stenolophus ochropezus (assembly GCA_035578165.1). NCBI lineage: Eukaryota > Metazoa > Arthropoda > Insecta > Coleoptera > Carabidae > Stenolophus > Stenolophus ochropezus. Next base: position 3,140,155 of record JAQOWZ010000014.1, read on the forward strand.
AATTTTAGCTACTAGTGGTATTACATATGAAAATACCTAAACGACACGTGAATTTATGGGGTGACAACTAAAAAAAAGATGTAATTTTGGTTAAATTTCATTTACTTATGTATGTTACATGCTGTATATTATTGTTCGGTAGACGCCGAGTGTATATTATGTCGTGTTAATATGAACGAAACATTGCGAAGGTTAAGGAGAACAGAGAACACAGTGGGTGATATATTTATTAATTTATATGGTATAAATGTTTAATTGTATAAGGACAATTGCGGGTTATGAATAGCATACGGTATGGGATACGTCGCGATAAATATTTAATTAATTAATTAAACCCTTAATGTTGTAGGTAAATGTGTAGATTTCAATACAAACATAATTGAATTGAGCGAAGCAGTAAACTGTTTGAGCTGCGGTATTCCATTCGTTGAGATCTTGCGCGCATTTCAGAGAATTTTGTTTTATTTATAATTAATTTGCATGTCAGTCGAGAACACATGCAACAAAGAAAAGATAAACTCATGCCTACTGTGGTTATTACATTCTTGATTAATTGCAGTTAAAATTTTGACAAACGATGTGAAATCAACTTTTAAATTCTGCGGTTGCGCTCGCAATATTAAAATAACTGAAGTTTTGAATTGCAGGCAAACTCAGTGGTTCTCAACTTTTAATAACCTCTGCCGCAAACATAACAATTAACTTGAAATACCCTCTTTCGATCTCGTTATCTGTGTGTATCATTAAATTCTGCTGCAATAAATTTGTCAACTTTTCAAATACCAAAACTCACTTTTAATCACTTCGGGACGCTAAATTTTAATTGCTAAATTTAGTTACGACATTTGAATCATTTACTCCGTAAAAAACTCATCATCTATATTTTAACACACAGATTTACTTCTTAATTGATCCCAAAAGAAGTGTTTATTTTTGTATCTAAACAAAAACGCCACAAAGTTTTTCTCTGCAAAAACGCAAATCTCATATTCCTTTGCCAAAAAATTCTTTGTTGCCGTTGACATTTATTCTCTATTTCACCGCATTGAACCACGAAGAAGCTTAGTATACATTTATTTTATCAAATTTAACCGTCATATTTTTAAATACAAACTCTGTTAGATCTTTAAATTACACTTCTAATACAGGGAATGAGAAATAAAAGATGAGAAAACTAAAATTACTTAATTTTATTCACTATACTTATACCGAGATTTTTTTTACTTCATTTTAATTATTAACTATTTATATATGTTTCATAATAATAACAATAATAATAATAATTATATTAATACCTATATTAAAATAACCTAGTTATCGATTTTACATAGTATTTAGTATTGCAAGTACATTTGAATTCAAAAAGTACTTTAAGTAATACTGGTACTTAGTATTTTAAATACGTTTTTTGAAGTATTTAGTATTTAGTTTTTTTTTTTTAAGTACTGATCCCATATGTGCAATTGTGTTATACATGGAGTTTATTTTATTACTAAACATAGTAGTAGTAGAAGTAGTAGAAATGAAATAAATAATACATACATATAATTACCTACAACATTATAAAATAAAAAAGATAAGCATCAAAACAAGCAAGCAAAACTATACTTCAAAGAATGCTTTGCGCACACATGTAATCAACGTATTTTACTTCTATAAACTTTACTAATTCTACAAAAATACAGTGGAGTTATCTTTGGAACTAAATAATATACGTAATCCTTTTTATGAATTGGAATTGAAGTTAGTTTTCATTTGAGGATGTTACTAAGGGGTATAAAATTGAGACTAACTAATCTGGGTTAGTGGGTAATCATTTTTATGAATCTGAGAATAAGTATTTAAACATAAGTATATAATTTATAATTTCTTTAATTAATATTTAATACTTTTTCAGTCTATGTTAATTATCCTTATATTTACTCATAAAATGAACGCTTTAATATATTACTGTCAATCTATCTCTACTGTAACTATAGTAATGATATACTCGATTTTTACTGATAAAATAAACTACCGGTATACCTGTTTGCTTTACTGACTCGTAGAGTAGAAACATCTTGTAGATGTCCAAATAAATTTTTAAGGTGTTAGTACAATGATATAGGTTTTCTAATTCACTATTTTTGTGTGACCTATAAGCTGAAATTTTTCAAATTATCCTAGAACAATAAACAATTTTGATTAAATCATTTTAAAATTAACGAGCTGTTAGTTTCCAAATACAAAGCGAAATTTCGTTGGCTAATCCGAAATTCATTAATTCGTTTGAACAAATTCGACATTTTACAGTATTTTTTATGTTTTTATTTTAGTATCAATTCTAAAAATTTGAGTTATTGAGATTGATATGTTTGGTGTATGGAAACAGAGAATGTTTTCCAAGACTTTATGAAAATGAAGATTCCCGTAGCCTTCAGATATTCCCTAAGCTCCTCAATTAAACCCATTTCCTGAAGTAATCCACCTAAAATTTTGATCATTTTCCGAAAGAAAATCCGTATTCTCGCGAGAGAGCATCGCGGGCTTATTAAAATTTTATAGTGAACACAGAATCCAAACATTTTCATTCATAAAAACAATACGCGTTGTACAATCTGTAAAAGCCTTCAATCAAAACAATAGCGAGCTTTTTTAAAAAGTGATATTTTAGAAATAATCACTAACTTTTTTTGTAGAAAAAGCTCGGAGTTGGAATTCTACCTTTGACAATTATTACCTACATGAAATGTTGTCAGTGGTAGATTTTACAAAGGAACTGCACGCATGGTGAATCCAAAGACAGAAATATCAATAGTTACATTCATGGTTCGCATAGGAAAATATACGTTCACAAATCGGGTTTTCCGGTATTTATGAATTTCTTTCTACTCAAAACTCACATTTCAAATGGTTCAACACACAACAGAGCAGTATGGTCTTCATTAAATTTTTATTTATAATTATTAACCGTCTATTACCTCATTATTTTATATGCATTACTCGATCAAGGTTAGAAGAACGAACTAAATTGTATTAATTCTTTTAATACTTAGAAGATTCTTATAATAATCTGTAACTAGACCTAATTATTTTTAACGAACACTGCAAATTACAAGGCAACATCCAATACTTGGCAATTGGATGAATACCTTCTTGTAAAATGAATTCTTGTACTTTTTAATATTGTTGCTTTTTCCTTTATACTAAAGAACAAATATAAATTAATAATTAAAGTGTAGTTTCTAAATACCAACCATACTAGACAATGAATAGTTTGGTCCTAATCATAGAGGTACATAATGATGAATCGTTAGTTAGAGGATCATTGTATGTCACGTTCAACGGATTTTCTCGACTGGTACACGAATGAGAGAGGTAATAAAGTACTGGAATTCAATCATTTTCGAAGGCATTATTTCAGCTTCGACCGGTTTCGAATTATTATTATTCACAATTTGACAAGCTGTGACTTCGGAATATCTTACTCACCGCTTAAGCTAGCTACTAGTAACATGATTCATTGCAGACATTTTGGTACTTAATCTGCAATATTTTTTCTATATTTCTACTGTTTTCATTTGAAGTCCAGACAAAATATAGTAAGTGAGTCGGTTTGTCAGTTTGTCCAATTGGATGGGTTACCGCACATAGGCTTGATGTGAACTGATCTTGTAGAGACTGTAGGCTATCAACCGTCGATACTAAAATGCAAGTAAAACATGTCACGAAACTTGTATCTTAAGTATTTGAGACACTGTTCCATGTAGGAATGTTGTGTTACAAATGATTATATTAAGGAAGACATGGGATGATTTACTCAGACCTAGAAAACTTAACATATTTTGTAGAAGACTGGCGTATTAACGTTGTTCCACATAGGAATGTTGTGCCACAGATGATAAAGTGACTCGTTTATAAACTCTTTAGATAGTTTTTTGTAGAATCGTGGATAAAGTAAGGTATATCTAACTTGTCTCTCCGATATGTGATTGTAAAGTAAGAACCGTAGTTTTTCTGATGTAGCCAGGTCAGATTGCAGTATTAAAGAAGATGACGATTTGTTGATTATATTAAGGAGAGCAGGTGATGATTTACTCATCCTTAGAAAACTTACATATTTTGTAGAAGACCGTGTATCAACGTTGTTCCACATAGGAATGTTGTGGCACAGATGATAAAGTGACTCGTTTATAAACTCTTTAGATAGCTTTTTGTAGAATCGTGGATAAAGTGAGGTATATCTAACTTGTTACATAACGCTCCATTTATATGTGATTGTAAAGTAAGAAGGGTAGTTTTTCTGATGTAGCCAGGTCAGATTGCAGTATTAAAGAAGATAATGATTTGTTTTTGGCGAGTGAGGTTGACCGGGCGTAGGATTTGTCATGATGATTATCACCTGCAATATGTCTTGCAGTTCTTTTTGCAATTTCTTTAACGACGGGGCTGGTTCCCCATAAATCCGAATGGAATATTTTAGTATCTCCCACATGTTTTGAAAGAAACCTCCAAAAATAAATGGCCAGCAGCCGCCACTGAATTGTAAGGTCTCCGTCGTCTGTCAATCGTGAAAATAAATCTGCAGGAGTCAGGCTCACGCTTCACTCACGCTCTACGCCTCACGCGTCTCGGCGCAGCGTGGACGTCGGCGTCCCTACGCATCGCCAGGGCCGGACCGGGGAAATTGCCTTCCATTCGTTTCTAATTTAGTTAGCGCCAATCGTGCTTCTTAACGCTTCTATTCCCACGCTCTTCACAACACAATTCCCTATTTTAAAATACAAACAGGAAATTTAATCATTGTTTTCCTCTTTATTTTTTTATTTAATTCAGCGGTAACCTATATTTTGAACAAATTCTGCGAACTTTAACCGAAATTTTAACCTATATTTTTAAGGCCGAATATACCGGTAACCATTAACCAAAAAAATAATTCGGTTTTAGCGAACATTAACCTTTATTTTAATATCATTTACCGTAATTTTTAAATGTTTTTTGTGTCTATTATATTTGTATTTGAATATTCTACAATTTACATTTTATTGAATAGTCATAAAAATAGGTAGCCTATTTGTCAGATTTAGGCATCAAGTTTAAAATTGAAAAATGAATTAAAGTTCTTTGAATATATTGTAGGAATTTTTGTGAATATTCGTGTTTGATTTTGTATGCAGCACGAAATATAATCGCTTTTTATTGGTCCATAATGTTATTTAATTTTTTTATTAACCGATATATTAAACGGTATAAACCGGTTTCCAATTTTTAAAAACCTGTTTTCGAACTAAAACCCTTATTTTTTTCGGTATTACCAATTTTATAAAAACAAAAACTTTTTTTCATATGTTACTTTATAGATAATGAAAATTGAATATATTGGAAGAATTCAATATTTTTTGGTGAAACATTTCAAGTACATAAATAAATGAGAAACGCTAAGTAACTTCAACGTAATTGTTTTCAGAGTTGGTTATTACATGTTTTTTTGATGATTCATTGTCGAAGTTACAGTTTTTCAATTTTAGAATAATTGTTTAGAATATTTTTTCAAGTTAGGATTATTTTTACTGTATTTACACTAGAATTTTATTGTAGAATAAGCGGTACTTCTATTTGGAATTGTGGTAGTTTTATTTGCGAGTTTGGTAATCCCAGTGGAACGGGGATTGGAAATGAAGAAACAGTAAGTGCGTTGTAAAACTGGGATAACATCCCAGGTCTTATGATGATTATTTATGGGTTGATTTATTCTTAGTGCTAATGTCGCGCATGTAAATGTCAGGATTAGCCCCTCAGCCACCCCTGGAGCGTTACGCAGGACTCTACTCGGGTCACACAAAGTACGCTTTACAGCGGGCCGCGTCAGGATGAAGTTTTCAATGGAGGCAGCCTAAAGCGCCCTTTACAACCTCGAGTTATGATCAGACCTTAGTTTCCACATCTTTATACCCAACAACAAAATTTAATATTACTTATAATACAATATTACAATTTTCTTCCAAGAAATTTTGTTATGAGTTTCGTTATTAATATTGCATTTCACTTCGAATTTAATTCACATTTAGAATTATTAATTTTGACGGAATATACCGTTGTCAAATGTATTTTAATTCTGTTGTTTTGTACTTTGTTTTACAAAAACGTTCAAATCTGTCGCCAACTATAAACTAAATAAAATTACTTAAGTGAGTGGTATAACTCAATATAAGCTGTAGATTTCTAGCTGAAGCTGTAAGTAAAATATAGACAGATACTTTTAAAGAAAAAAAAATTAACATTACCATGTGTGTATATGTTTTCTGTTTTAATGTTTTCGAAAAATAATTTACAAAATTTAATAACTCATGAGAATTTACATAACTATAACACTAGGAATAAAAATGATCTACTTATACCTAAATATAAATTATCACTAAGCCTAAAAAAATCCAAAAATAATTGGTACTAAACTGTATAATAAAAGTCCAATAAACTTTTCAAATCACATCTGAAATGTTACCTTATAAATAAATGTTATTACAGTGTTGAAGAATACATGAATGACAATTGATAATATGTGCTTGTAAAACTTTTTATGTATTATCTTATAATATGTCATATTTCTGGTAAAGGTCGACTGACAAAATAAACTACTATGCTTTAATATACTATAGCCTTTCCTCTTTGGTACAGAGGCAAAGCTTTAAGAAAATTATGTCTGAAAGTTGTGTATGTTTGTGTTTAATACCGTCGCATCCACCAAATTTCGCAGTCTAGCAGAAACTAGTGACATTTATTTAATTTGTATGTAACTGGTTTTGTAATGCAAATTAGGGTGAATTATATATTCATCCCCAAAGCAATTACTGTCCAATATCTTGCTTATATTGTCAAGCGACGAAACATTTTATACATTATTTTATAAACATTTTTTATTACGTTATAACATATTTAAGGTAAAAATAGTAGAGAAATAAATAGAGTATATGAAAGAACCTTGTGGAAACGAGGTCGTAGAAGGGACAGTATTTATTTTTATCTCTGTAGGTATTTGAAGCGAAGAGCCCAGCAGTAATTAGTTCTGTTATCGGTTTAGACACCCCGTTAAATCTAAAATTCATTGAAAATGAGTCGGTGTAAAACGAGCTTTATTCAAACACAGGCTGTGCGTACCCCTTTCCCTTTCGCAGGGGTACGGGAGGCCTTTTCCGCACACTAACTGTCGGTCGTTTCACTACGTAAATCTATCTAATTTACGTAAATAAATAACAGCAGTTGAATCACCCTCGCAAGTGAGAACTTTACTGGACAAAACAACATGCGAGATGCGAGGGCACTTTTTCACGCTCACTGTCACAATCACCCCATTTTGAGTAATTATACGGGAAATGGACGCCTCCATGTATACCCAACAGCTTCATTACAATCTCTGCATTTATTCTTTATTAAATATTCAAACTCTCTCTTAATAATCGCACCACATTCTCATCAAACATACCTATGAGTACGTTTACACCGTGCGTACCAAGCGTTTGGTCCCACTACCAAATGACGTCACAAGATGACGACGGACGGTGTAAACACTCCGTACCAAACCTTTGGTACGCAATTGGTACACAATTTTAGTACGTTCCAAGGGGGATGTACCAGACCCTTCTCACACACGGTGTAAACAGCAAACGTACTAAACCGATTATGCTGCCATCTGTGATAGGCAATTGAAGTAAAATTATGTAGTAATATTTAGGTTAATTTTAGTGACATTTATTACAAAACTTTATTTGACGGTGTCAGGCTACTGAGAAGTATTTTAAATAATATTTATATCATTACTTAGGTTATATCAATCGAGTTCAATAAACTTTATAATTAAATAATTTTAGGTTAGAATGCTAAAGAGACCAAACAGTGTACCAGCAATATTTGGTCTTATTTTTTATACACCGGTGTAAACATACCGTACTAAAAAAAAATTTAGTACATATTTGATACGCATACCAGTATAGTACGCACGGTGTAAACGTAGTCTATATCTTTCATTGACTATCCTCAAAATTATTCCGATGCTCACGATTTTAATTAAATATTACAACAAAAAATAAGATCAGTACAATAATGTCATATTAGGTAACAAAATTTATATTCAAACTTTCCCTTAATAATCGCACCATAATCTTATCAAACCTACCTATGTAAATCTTTCATTGACGATCAGCAAAATTATTCCCATGCTCATAATTTCGATTATATACTAAAACTAAAAAAAAAAATCAATAAAATATAACTTATTACGTAAGAAAACTAGTATTCAAACCCTCTTTTAATAATCGCACCACTTTTCATCAAACCTACCTTTGTAAATTTTTCATTGAGGATCAGCAAAATTATTGCGATGCTCATAATATCGATGAAATATTAAAACTAAAAATAAGATCAGTAAAATAATAACATTTTACTTAACATTTTTTTAGGTACCCTTAATAACATTTGTGTAACCATTGTTGACATATACTTGGTCAGGGAATTCTATTGTCTAAATTAATACATACACAATTTAATCACATTACACGGTTTGTAACATACAAATATCATTAAGCGTATCTATATCTTTCATTGTCAATAGTCAAAATCTATCTGCTGTTCATAATCTTTATTGTCGTTAGTAAGGACAGAAAAATAGAAGTAATGTCGAAAAAGATGTCTGTAGATATTGATAAATAATATATCAAGATTTTAAAATGTTTCCACATTGGCATTCGTATTTCACGTTTTCGATAAGTTGGTTTGCTTTCTTTTCAGACATGTGTATTGAATCTGGTTATGAATTGAAATAAAACGATTTGAGAAATATAACAGATGAAAATGCTAAACCCACTAAATTGGATTAACGACATTTCTACGTTGACATCGATTAAAATTTATTGCTGGATATTTTTACAAATATTATCCACAATAGAATGAAAAAACGTGAAAATCTTGAACTGGTCTCCGCATTTTTCAAATCGTTTGCATTTTACAGAAGAAAGAAAGGTATTCCCCTGGATCTCTTGATACCAAACAAAAAATCTAGTGAATTTCAACTTGATTCATTTTTTATTTTGCCCGAGGGGTTTTCCTTCTTTCATTTTCATATATTTTAATTTGCATTTAAAGGCTAGAGCCGTCTAAATAAACAGATAGAGTTGATTTGCTTTTATTGCACGCTGATAAACGGTTCCCACCTGCGTCTGATCGTTGCTGGCTTTTCTCTATTTGCAAATCGCCGTTTCAGCGAAAGACATAAAGGGCAATAGCCTTTGCGAAACTGGATAAAATTCCAAGTAGCCTCATTATTTGAAAACATTAGAAATAAGTGAGGGGAGGTATAATGATATCGATTAAAACCAACTGTTGTCTGTTATGTTTCGTATTACTCGGCTTAAATATTCATACGAACGAACAGCCAAATTCCGTGATTATTTAAATTGTTGTACTTAGCATACCGTTGTGGACTCTTTCATTGCCCCCACTTTAATATTTAACTGGTTCTTTAAATTATAATTCTCGCGCCTTCTCTCATTAAAACTTTCTTTACAATATATCATCTGTGCCACAACAAGCTTAGATGGAACATGGACTCAAATACTTACTTTACTTTCACGATGGATTAAAAGTTTACTTAAGTTATTTCTAATAATATACTTAATGTGGGTTCCGAATCAGTGGGAGAAGGAAGTAAATTGTCATTGATTTAGGGCCAGTAGTACAGTTATTACTTAAGTTTTTTTTAAAGCTTAGTTTAAACTGTCACTTAAATACTAAAATACTTAAGTGGAACATCTAGTACCGCTTAAACCAGGGTTGTATTTTTTTTTTATTGCTACATTAAATATTACATTTCATAATACGAAACTTATATATATTATTGAAGTTGATGATAACGACGAATAAATCTTGTATATTGACATTTTTAGTATTTTTAATACTCTCGTATTTTTTTTCTTAAACAATCAGCTGCTTTGTAATTAGTGTCACTATTACTGTTCAATTCACGTTGCATTGTATTCCAAATAACATTTTTCTTCTTAATAATAAGGTATTAGATTAGATGCAAGAAGCATTCAATCGTGTGTTTATCTTTTCTCAGTAAATTTAGTAATAATGCTACTTCGTCTTCTGTAAAATCGAAAATCGTTTTACTTTATCATCTACTAAATTGTCCATGTTCATATTTTACAATTAATCAGTTCACACAACACAGTTCCAAAATATATTATTATTATAACGTTCTCTGTAAGGGTTTATCGTTAAGCAGTATTTTTTTTGGTTACATGCCCTGTTTAGAACTGTGCAACATTTAGCTTAAGTATTTCTTTTAAACTTCAGTTTAAGGTTTAACTTAAGTTATACTTAAGTGTTAGCTGTGCAACTGGACCTTATTGGGATTTCTCTTCTCTTCTGCGTTGAGATCCATGAAGGTGTATTAAGAATCGGAATATAAAAGTGGATGATTTGTTTGATTTTCTTTAGAGCTAAATAAGTTTGAATGTCTGATGGGCTATTTGCGGTACCCTTGGCAATATTTTAGTAAGGGAGAAGCGTTCCATTGTTCGTAGGAAGTCGTACATTAAAAGTTGAGAAAGTGCAGAAATATCAAACAAAGCAAACGTGTGCATCAGCACTTGAAACTGGGAATTTCGCTTCGAAAAAGTTTCGATCAATCAAAAACTTTCCAGTACCTGCCACTCATTTACACCGAAGTGCTGTTGTTCTATGAGCATGTAAGTAGAGAGTTAGAGTTTCCAACTTAGCGAATTTCATGTCATTCAGAATAGTAAGATACTCGCACAATAGATAAACACGACAACTGCTAACTTTGCTCTGATCATTTGCATTTTCTCTGGATCTTCTCTTTAAAATTATCTTAACCCTTTACAGTAAACTGCCATTATATGACACATTCCCACTTTTATTTATTTTGACTTGTAAAGTTGTAAAACTGAACCAAAACGTTTCTTTATGAATATTAATATATATGGCATATATATAGCAATGGATCTTGAGTATTTTCCCCCATATATATTATAACCCACTAGTCTCCGTACACATATCTTTACGCTTTGTTTTTGAAATATATAAATCATGCTGAAACATACTGGAACTCAGTAACTGTTTCAGATGAACCAAAATAAACCTTTTTGCGATCTGATCGAACGAACAAATGAAAAAAAAATGCCCAACATTGAAATATGGGGGAGGAACTATACTTCTATGGGGCTGTATGAGTGCAGAAGGAGTGAGCAACTTAATTTTTATTGATGGAAAAGTGGTTTATTTGAATATTTGTAAAGAGAATTTGGAAAAATTGGGTTTAAGGTATTCTTAAATCTTTCTACAAGATAATGACCCAAACATACTACACGTAAAATGCTAGAATAGTTATTGCACAATTGTAGACAACAATTAAAAACCCCTCCACAGTCTCTAGATATGAATTCCATTGAACAACTCTGTGATTTAGTTTTTAAAAATGTGTAAAACAAGACGCCCAAAGAATATAAAAGAACTACTACATTCATGGTAAAAGAATGGAGTAAAATTGACTCCCAAATTCCAAGAAAATTATTGGGAATTATGATAAACCTTTTAAGGAAAGTAATTTTAATGAATGGTGGGTCATAGATCATTTCTTCTTTCTCGACTTCATTACGAAAAATTAAGGAAGTTAGTACATTACTTTATTTATTAATATAGTAAGTTATAATATAAAATTTATTTCCTTTATATACATATATTCAATAAAAAACTTTAAAAGAATAGAAAACTTTGTTCCTTTACTGGTGTACGGAGACTAAATGGTTTGAGTGTATTTATTTTCATCCTGTTCATAGATGCATATTGAGATTTGATGATATTTTATTGATAATGTACTGTATGTTATAAAATTTTCTAATTAAATTTATCTCGTAAGTAAATTCGCACTAAGTATAACACTTTTGACAGTGACAGTGATGCGTACCTTGGTAAATCAGATTTGTTAATTATATGCCACAATTAGAAAGCCTCACTGAACGTTTGTATGAATTGTGAGTTATAACGAAACAGTTTTGGAGAAGTATTATTAGTGTTTTATTCAGTTTACATATTTAAGTAAAATTAATATAGAAATTACATACGTGATTGTGGTGTGGTTATTATATTGTCATTGATTAAACTATTATTTCGTTTACAGTATACGTGTGTAACTTTTTAATCATTTAAAATCCTTTTATTTAAAAACAGTAATCAAGGGATCCCAAAAACCCTGGGGCTGATATACATTGTGTTGGTTTCTGTTTGTTATTAATTCAATTGTGTTTATTGAACTTATATTCGGCATTATAACATTTTTAATTAAATTTTCTTTCCAAATAAATTGTAAAAAAAGTGACATTTATGCCCAATGCACCGCAAATGCGTAAACTTTAAATTAAATTGCAATTTTTTAATTGTTATATTTTTTTAAATGGTATTTTTTTAAATTAATTAATTTTTTTTAAATTAAATCTTTATTTTATTTGTTAACCGATATATTAACCGTTTTAAACCGGTTACCAGTTTTCAAAAACCGGTTTTCGAACTAAACCCGTTATTATTATAAGGTTCTCTTTAACGGTTAACCAGTATATTTTTGGGTTACATTGTGTCATTGAGTGATCTTTGGACTTCCAATTATTCTAAGAACATTATTATTAATTATAAAAAAATTTCTTTAGAGGTACACGGTCAGTTTTGGACAAGTCATCAAAACGTAATATTACTTCTGTGCTTGCAGTTTTTAGTAGTGTGTGCATAAAATTGTGAATACGAATATGTGCTGATCCTGGGAATATAATAATATGGACGTGAGTTGTGCTGAAACAATAATTATGTATTTTATTTCTTATTATATATTTTCAGTTTACAAAATTTATACAAAGTAAGTACAGTACTAATTTCTTTAATAGGACCCTGTTCTTACTTTTCAAGTGATACCTCCGAGCACAAAGCTTCCCACCCTTCCATAAAAGGTTGTAAAACCAGCATAAGTCAGTTTCATATACATGTACTTGTACTATACGGCTTGCATTGAGTGTGGGAAAACAGTGTTGGCATATTAGTGATTTAGAGTTAGTGAAATGTTAGTGTTTTGTTAATTGTGCGTTGTCCTGTATTATATATTTTCAGTTTTTAAAATTTATACGAAATAAGTACAGTATGAATTATCAATTTCTTTGATAGGGCCCTGTTCTTACTTTTTAAGTAATACCACAGAATAGGTTTATACAGAAGCGACAGTAAGACAGAGAAACTAAAATTAGAGAGAGATGGAGAATGTGCATAAATTTAAAGGGCTCATTGTTTAAAATCGGAAAGTTTCCTCACATCTTAGAGAGAGATACGGGAAGAGCACAAATTTAAAGATCTACACAATGATTCAAGGTCATAGAACTGAATAGGGTAACATGAACGGTACCGATACGGAGTGTCGCTTCTGTTTGTAACTATTCTGTGGTAATACCTTCGATTTGTGATAATTTTTATCTCCCGACCATAAAGCTTCCCACCCTTCCATAAAAGGTTGTAAAACCCGCATAAGTCAGTTTCATATACATCTACTTGTACTCTACGGCTTGCATTGAGTGTTGGTAAACAGTGTTGGCATATTAGTGATTTAGAGTTAGCGGAACGGTAGTGTTTTGTTTAGGGTGCGTTGTCCTGTTCGTGTGGGTGAATAAGTGATCCGAGCGGGTGCAGGATTGATTGGGAGATTGAAAGACGAGCAGGCAAGGCTGGAGTTATTGCCGCCTAGGGTACAATCCGACGAAATGTGAATGTATCCAGAGAGGCCACAGCGAGGTATAATGGTGTGTTTGTGGCCACACTTACCAACAGACGCGCCACATAAATATTGCTCAAATCAAGATCATCAAGGCCGCAGCCATCGTGGCTATCTTCATCACCATTACCCCACATTCAATCATCACCGACCCTTCTAAATACAAACACCAAATCAATTACTTACCAAACTACTATTTCCAACATTCAACTTTAATAAATTTGGGATTCAAACTCGGTTCACAACTCTAACAAGGGTTCGCAACGTTTGTCATAAAGAACTCAATAACTGAATTTCAGCATTAGCTGTTATTCTGGTTAAACACATTTTAAAACTAACGGAATGATAATTTTCACATATTTATTAACTGCAGTTCCCATAAACCAACATCGGCAAAAGAGAAATTTTACTGGAATAATAATTAATAATAATATTCCACTACATAGAAACTCAGTAGATCAACAGTCGTTAAACATCACAGAAAAAATCATATATTTCATAGTGGGATTTTTTTTTTTGGAAATGCAAAACAGTTTTTGTCAAACGAGAATTCGATTTTGCAATTAAAAACTTTTCACCAAATAACCTAATAAAAAAATAATAAACCGAAACCAAAAACTTATACTGAAATCTATAATAAACACAGGACAGAGGTAGAAGTAGAACGCAATTTAAATTAACGGGATGATAATTTTCACATATTACTAAATACTCATTCTGTCAAACACCAAATCAATTACTTATCAAACTACTATTTCCAACATTCAAATTCTAAACTTTAATAAATTTGGGATTCCCAACTCGGTTCACAACTCTAACAAGGGTTGGTAACGTTTATCATAAAGAACCCAATAACTGAATTTCAGTCAATATCATTCAGCTGTTATTTTAGTTAAACGCGAGAGAAGTAGAAGTAGAACGCATTTTAAAATCAACGAAATGATTATTTTCACATATTACTAAATATTCATTTTGTTAAACACCAAATCAATTATTAAGCAAAGTATCACTATTTCCAACATTCAACTTTAATAAATTTGGGATTCAAACTCGGTTCACAACTCTAACAAGGGTTCGTAACGTTTATCATAAAGAACCCAATAACTGAATTTCAGCCAATACGCTTTAGCTTACTGTTATATTAGTTACACACATTTTAAATCTAACGGGATGATAATTTTCACATATTTATTAACTCCAGTACATATAAATCAAGATCGGAAAAACAGAAGTTTTACTGGAATAATATTTAATTATAATATTCCACTACATATAACCTTAATACATCAACATTCGTTATACTTTAGAGAAAAAACGGGATGATAATTTTCACATATTGTAATTCTCATTCTGTCAAACGCCAAATCAATTACTTACCAAACTACTATTTCCAACATTCAACTTTAATAAATTTGGGATTCAAACTCGGTTCACAACTCTAACCAGGGTGCGTAACGTTTACCATAAAGAACCAATAACTGAATTTCAGCTTTAGCTGTTATTCTGGTTAAACGCATTTTAAAACTAACGGAATGATAATTTTCACATATTTATTAACTCCAGTTCTCATAAATCAAGATCGGCAAACAAAAATTTCTATTGATATAATATTTAGAAATAATTTTCCACTACATATAACCTTAGTATTTGTACATCAACATTCGTTAAACATAAAAAAACAGGATGATAATTTTCACATATTTATTAACTCCAGTATACATAAACAAAGATCGGCAAACATAAGTTTTACTGGAATAATAATTAATAATAATATTCCACTCCATATAACCATAGTAGATCAACATTCGTTAAACTATAGAGGTAAAATTATATATTTCATGGTGGCAATGTTTTTAGAAATAAAAGACAGTTTTATCACAACCGGAATTCGATTTTGTAATTAAAATCTTTTCACCAAAAAACCTATAAAAAAAAAGTAAACTGAAACCAAAATCTTGTACTGAAATGTTTAAAAAACACAGGACAAAAGTAGAAGTAGAACGCATTTTAAAATTAACGGGTTGATAATTTTCACATATTGCTAAATACTCATTCTGTCAAACACCAAATCAATTACTTATCAAACTGTCACTATTTCCAACATTCAAATTCTACAACTTTAATAAATTTGGGATTCCTAACTCGATTCACAATTCTAACAAGGGTTGAAAGCGTTTATCATAAAGAAACCAATAACTGAATTCAGCCAATACCATTTAGTTAGTTGTTATTTTAGCTAAACGCTTTTTAAAACTAACGGGATGATAATTTTCACATATTTATTAACTCCAGTACACCAAACCAACATCGGCAAAACAGAAGTTTTATTGGAATAATAATTAATAATAATATTCCACTACATATAACCTTTGTAGATCAACAGTCGTTAAACATTACAGAAAAAATTATATATTTCATAGTGCAATTATTTTTTGGTAAGTGAAAACGAACTTATTAAAAATATGAGCTGTATATAATAGGACGATAAAGTGGAAAACAAAACAATAAGTAGATGTAGAAGTCCGAGTAAAATTTCTTTCCTCTCGTGCTAAAAAACAGGCGTACTTAACTAAATTAAAATTTCAACGCGTGTTTAAATTTATATTCGTATGTAAAACACTTAATTCCTCCCGCTTTTATATATTAGACCACTATAATTGCGCAATTTCTAGATGGCGTTGCATTAAATTATTATAATTACTTCTTGAGATAATTATTTCATTCCTGATTCATTGCTACAACAACTAAATACTATCCTAAAAATAGATCTAAATTATGCTAGCAATTCGGAAATTAATTGTCACATGACTGGTAGAAATATTCCAGAAATGTTAGAAGTAGAATAAATTTCAGTGAATTAAAATGAAGAATAGTGGAATTTCAACATATATCTTAAGAACTTTCAGCCATAGTTTAATAACTTTAGAGGAATTGCATTTAATTTTGCTTTGGAATTAAAATAATGTCTACCAATTTAAAGTATTAAAACTTATTTCATTAAAATTAAATTTTATTTCCGAAACTCTGCTTTATCGGGAAGATTAAAATCTAACTTTACCGAAAAATCTAACCTCCTTTCAATTTATACAACACAGTTGTATTGAGTGACATAAACTTAAGCGATCATTTGTGTTTCCAAACATAATTATTACTGTTTGGAAAAATAATTTTGTGTTAGGCAACATTCGTGATCACGAAGCCTCTTCTTCATAGAATATTCCATGACGTGAGTTGTTTCATTACCATTATTATCTTAATTTCTTTGTACTGTATTGATTTCTTACGAGATTGCAAATATGGGCTCGGTTTAAAGCATAATTTAAATGGATTACCTTACTATATAACATAATATATTTTTGTACACGAATATTCATAGTTAATATACTTTGAAAAATGTTTTTATTTTTCGCCATTAACTATGCTGCCACGAATAAATGAATTCGTGCTTTCCTTGTTGGCAATTTATTGCAAAACATATAATAACATGTTTGATATAAATTAATAGAGTGAACAAAAGTCTCAGATTTATTGATTTCATCTGTACTTTTCTCTCAATGACCGAGGAATCTTTTCGAGCCTGCCTGCATGTTCAAATTTAACATATTTTCAATATGTTTTCAATAATTTGCTACAAAGACAAGAAATGTGCAAGAAAATTATGATCAAGACAAGATTTTTATATGGAACAGTAATGAAAGATAAGATATACCTAAATATCTTGTCTTGTTTTTCGACAAGAAATCTTGTCGTGTGAAAAACTAATTTTTAGGGAATTTATAACAATTCATTTCTCGCTTATTTGTTTTAAAAAGGAAATGAAAATATGAAAAATATTCATACACACGTCTATTTTTGAAATATAACATAAAAAAAATGTGGGAAAATCCAATTGTTCTGGTTTTCATATCGATTTGAGAAAATAGTGTGAATTTAAAAATAAGTATTAATACCCCTTGAAAAATGTTTTGGTTTTGTGATTTATAAATCTGGTCACCTATAAAAGTGCGATAAAAAAATTTCGTAGTGTTGGATGGTAAATGGTTGTTTTTTCTCATGACACCCAAGCAATTTGTTTCGTTAAGTGAACATTTTAAAAAGAATATTGCAGGTAGCAGAAAATATTTGAGCTCTTTAGTAAAAAATAAAGAAAACTAAAACGTATGTGTGTAATATGAAACTAAAAATAAATGTTGTGTAAGTTGAAATAAAAAATTGGCTTGAGTTGAAAATAAAAAACATGTGAAAAAGTTTTTGCAATAACTCAAACGGCGAAGTTCAGTATATTTTATATTCTTGGAAGTTTGCAGCGAAAAATTGAAATTTTGACTTATCTTTCTTTGGAATTAAATACATTGTTTAGCAGTTCAAAGGAGCTTCAGATTAGATTCAATCAATATTGCGCATTAGTAATTTGTAGGATTTCCAAATTAATTATTCTAATACTGTATTTATAGCCGTTTAACTGCTTTGTAGTATTTAATTCTCTTCGAACGGTAATTAATTGAAGTATAGTACCATGTACAAGCTTTGATATATTTTCTCCAGCCTCTTATAATGAATTACTTCTCTGACTTTAATAACAAGATGAAAGGGCTGTTTTTTTCTCTGCAATTAACTCTGTTTCAATCGCACTTCAAATTTTTTTCTACTTCTAAACTATATCGAAAATACGCAGAATTTTATTAGATTTTGAATTCTCGTGGGAAGCATCGAACGTGAAATCGAGATGAGAATTCCACTTGATTTTAATGGTGCAACCTGTCATTTTCGGTTGTTGACCGTTGAAACCAGATAAAAAATAAATAGCGAATGCTGTTCGTAGTGCTAGAGCGGTTCTGGGTCTGACAATCAATATTCTTCGCGAATTATCCTCCATATAAAGTGTTTTGCACTCTATACGTTAGCTAAAGTGCCTAGGTGGTGACTTACTAACATTAAATGCAAGTAAGCAAAGGCAAATAAAATTGAAAATAAAATTCGAAATTCAAAATTCGAACATCGAAATTAGAAATGTTGCAAAGTAATTTTGTTAAATTCGAAATTTGAAAATTCGACTGTTATCAACAGCATTAATAAAAATTAATCGTGAGAACACGGCTTTTGTGATTTTATGTACTTTTAGCCAATTTTCAATCGTGTGAAATTTGAAGCTAAAGCTGTCGATTAACATAGTTTAAATTTCGAGTTCAAAAGGCTTTGAGCACTCTTTGTAGGGTGTTCAGAAGGTGATGACATTTTGGTCTATATTATTACAGATATCTATGATAGATCAAATTGGCATACCTAATAGGTAATAATCCATGACTGATATGTAATTTATTTGAGTAAAATATAATAGGTTATTCGTGATTCATATCGGTTTATTATATTTTTGTTCGAATTTATAATTCCCCGCAACATATTTGGTCGTAGAAAATGAAGTAATTTCGCAGAAACTGTAAGTGTCTTGTATTATAGTAATTGCTTGTATGCGGAGTGTACAATGTAATTTGGTAGTTTTCATGGCATATGTGATTAAGGGTGCTGCTGTTTCAAATGCTCTGTTCAAATTTATGCAAATTGCTTGTAAAAATGATAACTTGACGCGATTTCGTGATTTCACAAGCCAAACACTGTTTACCATACATTCACAATATGAATTTTTGCCGCATTCATATTAATTATTACTGGTTTTGTAATATCGTGATATATTTTTAATAATTAATTACATTCAGCGGTACACGAGTATGTACCCATTATATATTAATTTCATTTAAATATGATTTTCATGTGCCAAAATATTTGATATACGTATAATCCTTCCAAAAATATTCAGAGATAAGCCTGCCAAATATTTTTATAATTATTATCACAATTATTAAAAGCTTGATCCGTCGACATTTTTTCAATTTAAATATTTCGATCATACACTCGTAATATTATATTTTAATATTTATACATTATTGTAAAAGTATGATATACATATGTATTTTCTATTTAGGGCACTTAAATATTTTAATTAATCTTTTTAAACACCTGATATCATTAATATAAGCTAAGTTATAAACAGGGGCTCCGACTTTTCAAAATTTTTTTGAGACAAATTTTTAATAATGACCAAAATCAAAAAATAAAATTGTTCCAGAATGTGCTCTGTTCTCAGTAGGCCAAGAATTAGACTAAATGTTCTAATTACTGATCCACTGAAACCAGAGCACAATTCAGAGCAGCCAAATCTGCTCCAGAATGTGCTCTGGTTTCAGCAGACCTAGAATTAGAGCAAACACTTATAAGTGCTCTAATTTCTGAACTAATGAAACCAAATCATAATCTGGAGCATCTAAATCTGCTCCAGAATGTGCTTTGGTTTCAGCAGACCTAGAATTAGAGCAAATACTTCTAAGTGCTCTAAATCCTGACCCACAGAATATGCTCTATATAACTATATTATTTCAATACAGTGGTTGGTTTTTATATATTATGACTTATATACTAAAATTTGATTATATGGTCACATACGACATTATTCTATATTATTTCTGTTTTCATTTAGAATGTCTAAAATTGAGTAGGTAATTAAGTGCTTAGTTAATTCATATTTAAGTGTCTGTAGTATATATTATAAAACCGTCCTAAAATACGTTAGGAAAAATAGAAGAAATAACATATTTGTCTGAAAAACCGTAGCATTCCGTTTGATTTCGTAAACCGTATATGTGTCAACCATGTTTATTCATCTTTAAAAACGTCCCGCTGAATAAACATGTCAAATATGGAACATCCTTTTCCGGTTTAGGTAGACTGTAGGATAATGATAATTGTAGCACGAGTCACACTTTACTTTCCTTTTCAACAGAGCAAAGTTACACGACATTCATTCAATATATTAAACATACAAACATAGAACCAGCTACACGTACATCGCTCGAGATTTAATACCGGAAGCATAAACACGCGTAGTTGAGGAAGTAGTGTCAGTGCCCCAGGAAACTCTGCCACGGTGGAGTTATTCCACTAGATGGGGAAGAAACATTTTAATAACTTTAAATTACACAACATTAAACACTTGCAAATGTTTCTCTAATTGTTTCAGCTGTATTTAACCGCACAACAATTGTTTTTCTTTCTTTTTCCGGAACTCCAACTTTAAATTAATAATTATATTACGCAGAGTTCGCTCATTTCCTCTATACACATTTTGTAATTAATATATTAACATTTTTGTATATGTTATTTCATTTTTAATATATTTTACATTTAAATATTTAATAAAAACAACAACTATATATTTAATTCTTTAATTAATGTATCAAATTCTTGTTTTTCGTTCCATTTCATTTATTTTATAAATTATTTTGTTTTACCCTTTGGCGCAATGTATTATAGATTATTTATAAGTTTATTAAAAATGCACAGAAAAATATAAATTATTGTAGTATTAGGTGTTATTATTTCTATTGAAATGTTGTCATCTTATCCACCTACATATAACCGTAGTAAATTGATTTTTATACATTTTAGGGATACTTTTATAAATATTGATAACTTAATAGTATATTACATGTTAAGAGTTGTAATAACTCAAATTATGTACTATACTTTTTCTACGACAATTATTTGAATGTATTTCGATCACACAATATGCTGAAAGAATTGACATATCATTCGTAAATAATTCTAACTACAGAACATAAAAACTCAAACTGTTAACCTCAAAATATGTAATAAATTGAAACTATTTACATCCAGGAATGGAATAACGTTAACATAAGGTTACGTTACTTTATAACGTTATAAAAAAATATTCGTTAAAGAACGACGTAACCTTTTACTTACGTTATTTTTATTTCGTTATTGT
The DNA here is from genome assembly GCA_035578165.1 of Stenolophus ochropezus. Classification (NCBI taxonomy): domain Eukaryota; kingdom Metazoa; phylum Arthropoda; class Insecta; order Coleoptera; family Carabidae; genus Stenolophus; species Stenolophus ochropezus. The sequence goes on from JAQOWZ010000014.1 coordinate 3,161,790, forward strand.
TATATTAAAATAACGTTATTTTTTTTGAAATTTGTAATAAAATTATAATTTTGACAAAAAATTGAGACAATTTTATTTTCTTCTGTCACTATGCTAGTCAAGAAATTGTGACTTCATTCATCATACATATTGTCTCTGGAATACAAGGGTTGATTCAGAGCACTGATCCTGAGTACAGTAGAAGGAAGAAGGTCTGGACTTCCCGAGAGTCCTACAGGAGTAAGATTCCGCTCCTTTCCCTAGATAGGACTTAGGAGAGTGATAGTATAAAATTGAATTGAGATGCAAATTTGCGTGTGTTTTTATTCGATTCGTATTATAATAAGTTTTGTAAACAAAGTAGTATTGTTTTTAGTTAGGGAAATTTGTTTTGAGTTTATGTTTGGTTGTATGTAACTACCATGCGTATAATTGCAGCGATGCATTGCAGGCAAAATAAACAAGTGCAGTAATGAGTTGGTGTTTTTGAGGTTATTTTAAAATGCATTTATCTAATTTGTTCTCTTCCTGAAACAAGAAATAAAGGTAGTGCTCATTTATCTGAAGAAGTTTGGCAACGTCTCCTCACAAATGGCAACGGCAAATGTACTTCCGTGGTCTAAAAAATTCATGGGAGAAAAACCAACGTTGCCTTATTGCTATCTCTTGTATCTATGGCATTTATCTTTTACAATCTATTTCACGGTATCTTGTCAAGTTTTTAGTATAATCACGTTATAATGCAGCATAAGCGGATGCTACAAGCTGTATTGTGGCTATTAACTACACAAAACGACTAACATGATTCCGTACTGAATTTCCGATATCATTTAGAATTTTAACGCGTTTAATTCACTTGTTAGGAACACTGCAATCGAAACGACCTCGTTTCATGTTGCTTTATTAAAGTTTTAATTAATTCTTTTAAAATAAATAGTTTTCTACAAAAAATTTAAATATGTACACTATGTCCACAAACCGAGTTGCAAAGGGGGAATATATTTTTATTTTTTATTTTCTTGATAAAAGTATTTGCATGTTCCAAAATGGAAAATCAAGACTATATTTTTCTCGTAAAAATCTTTTCCCTCTTTGCAACTCAAATCGTGGACATACTGTATACAAATACAAAATGAAACAATGGAAAAACTAGATTTGAAAACATATTGAGTTATATAACTTGAGATTTGTGGTGTATCCATATAGAAAATTATCGTTCAGTCAATACCAGCTTGTGATAATAAGGTATTTTTATCCTTGTATTGAAGAATAAAGAATAAAGTCCATGGCTTTATTGACACCGTTCGGAAACAATTGTCCGTTTCTTTGAGAAACTTTTTAACCTGTCATTGTTTCTAGAGATTTCGCTTTTGCTGACAGCTATTCTCTTCGATGTGGATTAAATATTAATGGTAATTTACATGGAATTTATTTGGAGCCACCTTTTGGACTGAAATACGAAAATTAAACTGCTGCGAATGACAAGTATTTGTCTGTATTTTTACTTTGTAATTTACACTTGTAAAGCCGTAAATACCAACCAATAAATATCAATTGTTGATTTTGCGAATGGATAAAGCTTTTTTTGATGCCCCAGTTTTAATTCTGACAAGAGGATTCTAAATTCTGACAGCGCATATGCTGTCGCTGTTTCCAATTTAAAACATCATTTTTTAGTTGTCCTCGTTTGTACAAAATAATATATTACATTCATATTTGCATATTGGTGGGGACCCCTGGGCAAAACTTTGGTGAGGGCATGGAATAAAAATAGAAAAACTATATTTTATGACTTTTAAAAAAAATAAATTGTTAACTTAACAAATACTTGAATTTTTTTAATAACATTTACCACTCTGATGAAGACAGATTTACAGTCGAAATGTTGGTGTATTAGTGGATTTTATTAAATGACTGCTACTCCAAAAGTATTTTCCTAATTACTAATTATCTAGTCGAATAAAACCAATTCTGTATTGATAATCATAAAATTTAGTTTTGGCAATTTTCTTGCTTTCTTCTTTTATAAAATATTATATAATATTTTCAAACTCTTAAGCAGGGCATGTAACCAAAAAAAAGTACTGGTTAACGGGTAACCCATTTTGAGAACAATATAAAAATAAGGATTTTAGTTCGAAATAGTTCCAAGTTTGGAAAAGGATCCTACACTTTTTTCTATTATAAAATTATACATAGATAGTTCTCGACTAAAGACACTATTATTTTCTTCTTCTATTAAAAATTAAGTCATTCCGTTGTACATTAGTAATGTTAAATTTTAAATTTTTATGTTTCCCAGGTTGTTTTTTTTAATTTTCCAGTAATGTAAATTGCTGACAAAATTGTTAACATAGTGGGGGTCCTTTTTTGTGAGAGCCCCTGAACTGCAGCCCATTTTCCCACCCATAAATCCGGGCCTGGAAAACAGTATTCAGTAATTAATTCGTTTTTACTTTTTACTGAAATTAATTTTTATTTTATCTAATTTTACACTTGTTGTAGTTTTTTACTGTAAAGCTAGCCGGAGAGAGTATGTTACGAGGACAATGCAAGTAGAAAACGAATAAAAATCACGTTGGCGAAAAGGTCAAGCTTTAGGAGATAAAGTTGATCTCGTTAAAAAACAATCATTTACTTCTCAGTGCATGGAGATCCGTATAGAAGATGCGAGTTAAATGGAAATATAATGCATGCATCTAAAGCGTTTCTGTATCACTCTCATTAAATCAAGGTTTGCTAAATCAAATGCATAGAGTTTCGCAGATCATCCACTTTGCTGTCTTTGAGATAGTTTAGAGCGGATAAGATTGTAAAACCGTTTAAAATATCTATTAAAATACAAGAACAAGACATTATTTTATTCACGTTGCATAGAAAATACAAATAAATTTTATAGGAACAACATTATTTTTCTCGTATACGCGAAAGAGAAATATGGTAAAAATTGCTATAGTTTGAATTTATCAAGCAAATATCTCAACAAATTTTAGGCAACAATTTTTCGGTTTTTTCTCGTATCAAACTCCATAGCCTGATGGAAATGCAAAAGGACAAGACCCAAATACAAAATAATTAATTTAGTAAAAGTTATTATCGGATTAAAACAAATTTTAGGTAACGGTTTTTCGGTTCTTTCTCGGATCCAACTCCTTAACCTGTTGGAAATGCAAAAGGACAAGATCCAAAAGTCTTTCCTTCGACATTTTTTCCCAAGTACCATCCATCAGCAATTACTGTTATTTCTTGATTTATTATTTGTACAAATCTCTAGTGTGGTGGTTAACCTCTTCACTACTCCTTTCGACTCACCTTCACCACTATGTCTAGTAAAAGATAAAGCAAATTGTGGTATGGTTTGTGCTTGGTGTAGACAATCTGTAGATGGAGACCGAAATGTTAGGTTTTAGATGAAGATTTTGGCTTTAACGGAAATTATATTCGTAGAAGCAGTGCAGTAAGAATAAAAGGCAAGATATAAAAGTCTTTCCTTCCACATTTTTTCCCAAGTACGGAATCCATCAGCAAGTACTGTTGTTTATTGATTTATTATTTGTTCAAATCTCTAGTGGGGTGGTTAACCTCTTCACTACTTCCTTAGACGCACCTTCACCACTCTCTCTCTCTCTATGGCACAACATTCCTCTGAGGAATAGGGCCTCAAGTACCTGAGGTACTTGTTTCATGACAGTTTTACTTGCATTTTAGTGATGCAGGTTGTCAGCCTACAGTCTCTGCAAGGTCAGCACACACCGAGCCGTTGTGCGGTAACCCATCCAATTGGACAGGGCGGGCTATTTTGCTTATCTACACGATCAGACAAGACACGCCACGACCACACAACCGTACTGGCTGACACCTTCACCACTATGTCTAGTAAAAAATTATTTGTTCAAATATCTAGTGGGGTGGTTAACCTCTTCACTACTTCCTTAGACCCACCTTCACCACTATGTCTAGTAAAAGATAAAGCAAATTCCGCTATGGTCTGTGCCTGGTGTAGACAATCTGTAGATGGAGACGGAAGTGTTAGGTTCGAGATGAAGATTTTGGCTTTAACGGAAGTTATATTCGTAGAAACAGTGCAGTAAGAATAAAAGGCAAGATCCAAAAGTTTTTCCTTCGACATTTTTTCCCAAGTACGGAATCCGTCAGCAAGTACTGTTATTTATTGATTTAGTATTTGTTTAAATCTCTAGTGCGGTGGTTAACCTCTTCACTACTTCCTTAGAGCCACCTTCACCACTATGTCTAGTACAAGATAAAGCAAATTGGGATATGGTCTGTGCTTGGTGTAGACAATCTGTAGATGAAGACGGAAGTGTTAGGTTTGAGATGAAGATTTTGGCTTTAATGGAAGTTATATTCGTAGAAGCAGTGCAGTAAGAATAAAAGGCAAGATCCAAAAGTCTTTCCTTCCACATTTTTTCCCAAGTACGGACTACATCAGCAAGTACTGTTATTTATTGATTTATTATTTGTTCAAATCTCTAGTGAGATGGTTAACCTCTTCATTACTTCCTTAGACCCACCTTCACCACTATGTCTAGTAAAAAATTATTTGTTCAAATCTCTAGTGAGGGGTGGTTAACCTCTTCATTACTTCCTTAGACACCTTCACCACTATGTCTAGTAAAAGATAAAGCAAATTCCGCTATGGTCTGTGCCTGGTGTAGACAATCTGTAGATGGAGACGGAAGTGTTAGGTTCAAGATGAAGATTTTGGCTTTAACGGAAGTTATATTCGTAGAAGCAGTGCAGTAAGAATAAAAGCGCCGCAAATCCTCATTGGAAATTTATTGGTCGGGAGTTAGACGACATATTCTCATGGAATATATTACACTATTTAAATCCACGTAAATATTTAAGAGTGTTGGAGAATTGTGTAGATAATGTTGGAAGTACAGTGAATAAATAAGCCCGATAGGAATCAGCTTCGCTGGGGCACGAAGCGTAAAGTGCATATTAGAATTTTAATTTTATATCGCAAATCCCGGAGATCTTATATGGCTCTAGTTTCTCCTTTCGCATTCACAAAAGATTACGTGTGATCACACGGAAATAATAATTATGTGCTCTGCAACTTTGATTTCCCAACACACACATTTTACCCCTATCATTATCTTAATCTATTCCTTTTCTGTCACCCATTACTTTTATTAAACGCTTCTATTTAAACCTTTTGCTATTTCAAATTGCCCTATTAAGTCTTTCATTTGCTCCCTCATATACATTAGCCTAACTTTGTACATTTTTTATGTTCCAAGAGAGAAGGGTGATATATATATATATATATATATATATATATATATATATATATATATATATATCACCCTTCAACCCTTTCTCATATCATTTTAATAGTAATGAACAACGACGTGTTGAAATATTTCACTTGAAAATTGGTGTAATTTAAAACATTTGCTTAATTTCTGCTGTCAACTACATACCGCGTAAAAAATTATATTGCAGTTTTATACCGTATATAAATCCGAGCTTTAATGATATAGTTTTGTAAATGATCGTTTATTTTTATTAAAGTTTTCCTTGGCATGTTCGAAATAACAGATTGCATCTTAATTCATTTTTTCTTAATAATTTTATCCTGTTTAGAAAAGAAGCAATAAAATGTCAGTAAACTACTTTATTTAAAGCGTTCTTATTCGTTTATTTTGTTAAAAAAATCTCAACGTATATTTTACTCCCGACACAAAAGTCCCTAGTGCTTTGGCCGAAGGGAATACAGGTATACATTATAAATAACATAGCAATTCTTTACAAAACTAAAATAAATAAATTCTCTTCTTTTCCCTGACTGGGATCTATTACATATCTGTGCTCCATCGATTTGCTGCCATTAGCGACATCTAAAATCTACATTTAAACCTTTTATCTTAAATTATTTTCACACCAGTCTTGGTGGTTCGATTTCTCGAATAACGCGGAATATTTAAAAAAAAGTTTTTTGGACTAACATTTAAATTTTGTTCTGGAGAAAAAAATATAACGATTTTCAAAATTATATTGATATTTAAATCAGGGTTGGCAAAATTTATGATTTATTTAAAATCAAGATTTTTTTAATTTTTTTAAAGATATCTGAGTATTACTGCAGTATTTAATTGTTTTAAAAAGTAATATAAATATTTTATTTCATAAACGAAAGCGAAATCTGTAAGAAAACCGAAACAATTCATCTGAATAAAGCCGTGAAAAGTAACATAAAAAATTACTTTTTGTTACATATTTAAATACTTATATTTCCTTCTATTGTATGAGACTGAAAATGATAAAATACCATTTAATTTTAAGATATTATTATATACGGAATATATTTTGGTTATTATTACTAGTTTCGTAGCAAATAATTAAATTTTTATTATAACTATCATCATTTTTTTTTTATCTTTGATAAAAATCAATGAATTTTATTAAAATAATCAGTTAATTTAAACCATGATTTAAATCGGGATTCAAATCAAATGATTTAAATCAGATCAACCCTGATTTCAATGATAATTATATTGTAAGGTATTTCACAAAATTTAATAAGCACAAAAAAAATTAAAAAGATTTATCTTGTGAATATGAATTACAATAAATATTATAATAATTATGCACAAAATGGTGGAATAAAAGAGGACTTAAGCATCTGATCTCCATCGTATATGAGCCCATACAAAGCTATTTACAAACAAAACAACCCGGCAAATATATTTTCATTTCGCTTTTGAGTTTGTCAAGTAGGCATATAATTTTTGTTATGCAAATTCGAAAGATAATTATTTAAAATTATGTTTATGCACACAGTTTATGTAAATTTTGGGTACCCTCTCAATTTGACTTTATAACACGTTTAGATTTAAAATATAATTTTCACAGAAGTTATTAAAATTTCAAAACTTGAACATATCTGAAAACATGATTAAAATATTAATTATTTTTCGAAATAATTTTAAAATAATTCACGTTATTAAACTGGTTAAAATAATGAACATTATTTTACTGTAGTAAATATATACTATAAAAAAATATTTAGTACATTAAATATTTCAATTTAAAATTAGTTTGTTCAGAATAATTTTAATATTTTTATTCATACTTGAAATTAAATACATATATATATATATATATATATATATATATATATATATATCGTTTATCAATATATATATATATATATATATATATATATATATATCGTTTATCAATATATATATATATATATATATATATATATATATATATATATATATTGATAAGCGCGATGTAAAAACAAGATTTTAAAAATGTTTCTCATTATACAACGTCGATTTCTTGTTGGGAAATTGTTTATGGGGTGTGCAAATTTTTAAATATTATCTGATCTCTATATGTTCACATATAATTTATGGGGGTAATTAGTCTCAATTATAAAGATTGCAAACAGTCATTTTTCACAAATCGCAACGAGCAATCATATGCTAATGTATAGAGTGTGATTAATGTAAAATAAGGTTAATTAATTTTTAAAGTATACTACGAAGTCACTGGAATTATGTATTTATTTTCGGATTATAAATTTTAAATGAAAAATTTCTATTAACCACACAGTGTGGATACGAAATTAAAAAATATATTAACGGGCAATCATTTTTTGAGGCAATTTATTTTGAATTGATTTTTGCTGTGAAAGAAATGAATGCATTTATTAAAACTTTTTGTAAAATTATTTTATTATCTCAATATCATTTGTTTTATTTGTTATACTTTTAATAGGATTTTTTCTATTTATATTTCAAAGCTTATTGTTTTATTCAAACGTTAAAAATAAATTCTTCATATAAAATATTCTTTTAATACATTTTATGAGATTAAAATAAATGTTAGTACAATATCATTTTAATTAATAAACTTTTGTAACGCTATTCAACAAAAGACCATATTGGACCTTTATTAAAAAATTGTTTTATTGTAAAACTACAAAGTTAATAAAACTGAAAATGTTCGCTGCATAATAAACTTAATATGTATGCAGGTTAATTACTTTTACACATATTGGGTTTTTGTTAACAAATCGCGTACGAAATTAATTTAAAAATCAATTTACACTGATTAATTGGTTTCATCAGTCTTTGACGCTCTGGATTTTCAAATAACTCATAGAATTTTTCTTTCATTTTCAATAAATAAATTTCATTTATCCTTTGCTGTCCACACCGATCAAAGTCAATATTTATTTGTATTTCACTATAACAATTTATTTTTCAATTTATTTTGTAAATAATGTTTTGCATTTATTTCAGTCTGTAAATAATAGCTATTTATGTAACAGTTAGAAAATGTCTCAATTTGTTTAACACGAGACTCCGCAAAATCACACTAGTTACACAAAATTGCATTTTCTAACGTGTTTCATACAATATTTTTCTTGTCCCATTTTAAATGTACCTAAGAAAATTTCCCTAAATCTACAGAAATTGAACAATCTTTTGGTAAATTGGGAAGAAAATATATATTTAGGGAAATATACAATATAATTATCTGCTTCAATCATTAATAATTTGTAACAATTAATAATTATTACTAGTATTTTAATTTCATAGTGTATATTATTAAATGTTTTCAAATGTAAAATATCTTTCAAAATAAAGTAGCCAATGAATTTGTAGCAATTTTTTGAGATGCTACAGAATTTTTTCATCTAGCGAATATAAAAAACGGTATAAATCTTTACAAAATGAAATTATGATACTATATCTAATAATTCTAAAAGTTAATTTTGCTTTCAACGCGTCCCCTCTGTATTTGAGTTTATGACAGAGCCGTACTTAAGATTTAATTTTGCCTGAATTTATTGAAACAGTTTTTGTTGACATACTTAAAAATACTCCGTAGAGGGATCGGTGGAAATATAAAATGAAACATGTATAAAAACATTTCAGGGAGGGTTACTTTAACAAGGCTATATTCTAGTTTTTATTCTGCTAAGAAAATTGAATCACAGTATACTCCGACGAACACTTAACCTCTTAATGGTTCTGACCGTATCATATATATTAGATAATAAAAACTACACAAAATATGAACATATTTTATATCGGAGACGTGTTCAAAATTTTATTTAGAGAAGACGAACTGTCATTTACTACTATGTCCTTCCATTGACATTGTCTATATGTCCTTTGCAAAAAATTTCAATTCTGCACCAATATTAAATAAATTACAACAATTTATAACCATGTCTGCTGTAGCAAATTTAGTTTTTTTGAAATATGTACTTCTTTTTTACCTCCTACGTGTAATACGAGAGCTATTGTAACAGATTCTGACATTTCTATGTTGAAGTATATTAAAAATTAATCTCTTTTTAATCCGTAAGTAATTTACAATCACAGTTAAATATAAAAAGTTACAATTTTTAGTTATTCACTCTAAATTTTTTCATATACAGCCCAAATAATTAAAAAATATTCATTTTTGGGTCCAATATTTTGGTTTTTTAATATAGTCTATATTGATAGTCGTCGATGAGGTGATTTCAAATTTTCAAACAGAATTGAATTATCTTTTTTCGTTCTTGAGATTTTCGCTTTTAAAGTTGCACTTCAAAAAAGTAGGTTTTTTGGGTATATCTCGAAAATGGGTAGAGATACAATCTCAACGATTATACCGGTCGATTCTACGGGCAAAGTTACATAAAGAAATGTTTTCTCCGCATATACGTTCTTTGGAACGATTTGGTGAAAAATGAGAAAATCGAAAAAACAGGAATTTCAGTTTTTCGCTCGGATTTTTTTTGTCTTCAAAATTTTTCATATTCTAGACTTAAGTAAATATGGATACGCTGATTCCAAATTTTCAAACCGATTTCAATTATCTCTTACCGTTCTTGAGATATTTACGTTCAAAGTTTGACTGAAAAAAACAGGTTTTTCAGGAATAGTCCTGAAATGGGTCGAGGTACAATCTCGGCGACTTCACCATTCGATTCTACGGGCAAAATTACATAAGTGTACCAATTTTCAGATTTTTATTCCAACGGGTACAAGTTTTAGAAAGAAAAAACTGAAAATGGCCAAAATCGAAAAAAATCGTAAGGGGTTCATCAGGCGTTTTTTTCGATTTTCGCCGATTTTCGTTTTTTTGCTCTATAAATTGTACCCGTTGGAATAAAAATCTGAAAATTGGTACACTTACGTAATTTTGCCCGTAGAATCGATTGGTGATGACGCCGAGGTCCTATCTCTACCCATTTCAGGACTATTCCTGAAAACCTCTTTTTTTCAGTTAAACTTTGAACATAGATATCTCGAGAACGGTAATAGATAATTGAAATCGGTTTGAAAATTTGGAATCAGCGTATCCATATTTACTTAAGTCCAGAAAATGAAAAATTTTGGTGACAAAAAGTTTCCGAGCGAAAACCTGAAATTCTGGTTTTTTCGTTTTTCTCATTTTTCACCAAATCGTTCCAAAGAACGTATTTGTAGAGAAAACATTTCTTTATGTAACTTTGCCCGTAGAATCGACTGGTATAATCGTTGAGATTGTATCTCTACCCATTTTCGAGATATACTTAAAAAACATACTTTTTTGAGATGCAACTTTGAAAGCGAAAATCTCAGGAACGAAAAAAGATAATCCAATTCTGTTTGAAAATTTGAAATCAGCGCGTCGGCGACTATCAATTTAGACTATATTTCAAAACCAAAATTTTGGACCCAAAAATGGGTATTTTTGGGTAATTTCGGATGTATAAACAGAATTTTACGCTAAAAACATCACCGACGTATTTTTCTTGTCCTACCTCACAAATTTATCAATATCACTCACTACTTATTTAACGGTAATGAAATATTTATACTTCAAAGTCCGTTTACCTGACGTCTATCTCTTAGCGTTCTTGCTGATGGGGTGAGTGTTCCATAGGGGCTATATTTTTGTGAGAAATATATGGTAAAGAATCGGAATTGTAACATTTTGTTACCCTATTCACTAAGCCACAAACATTATGAAAGAAAGTAAAGTAATGAAAAAGTAAATAACATTTTAAAATGTGATTCTACAGAACTAAAACTAAAAAATTTGATATGGATACCACATGACTTCTTTGTACGCTAACTTATACACATTTTTTGCTGCACTTCATTTAAACTTATTTCATTTGAAAGTGAGATCATTCGTAGGTTAGTTATTCTTCAACTTCCTGTCGTGTCATATCTTCGAACTTCCCTTCGAAATGAATTATCTTTTAAAAATTTGATTACATTGTTTATTAATATTTCTTATTGTATTAGACAAGATTATTTTAATCCCTCAAAAACTTGAAAAGAAAGAGATATGGTTTTCATTTATTTCGTACATATTTCTCACGAAATATATTCCTACCGTTGTCAATGTCAATTTATTATTAAATGTGTCCTACAAAAATTAAAAGCTTACTAAATTATTATTTTTATTAAATTTCTGCCAAAAATAAACAGCCCTTTGAAAAGGTCGATTCGAACAAAAAATGGAGGTGCATAACTGGATGTAATAGTAACTAGTTGGTTATGCGAAAAATTAAAAAAAAAAACACTACAAGCAAAATGCCCTTTTGGCAACTAGATGTTATAGCAGTCCCATATACAAAATTTCAAAATTTTATGGGTAATCATTTTTGAGTTCTACGACATACGTATGTACAGATGTCACCCGGAAATTAGTCAAAATAGATTCAGAGATGGCCGAAAACCGAAATTTTTCTCGATAACAATACTCCCTTTACTTTATACAATGAAGTAAAAAGTCGTTTTATTCATGAAAAGAAAATAAAGTAATGAAAAAATCAATAATATTTTAAAATGTAGTTTTAATATAGTTGACATGCTTTAGTTGAAATGTTAGTTAATTTGATGAAGTATTTATAAAATTTGATAGTGATTTATAATGTAGCATATAATTTATATAAGGAAAAGTGTTTTTCTATAATTTATATCAGGCGATAATCTTGTATTCGCCACACTTAGGCAGTCACAAATACAGTATTGTGCACGCTAAATTTAACTTCTTAAAAGGTGCACGTATCGTGCAAATGTTGTGAAACTTTCTAGTTTTCTACAAGGAGCAAATACTTAACGATCAATCTCGCAATTAACTGCACAACACGCGAAATTCCTCCCCTCCCTTCATTCGCACGACACCTAGGCGCGAATAATTTCAACACGCGCGTATTTTAGCACCCTGGAATAAATCCTTTATCTCCACGCGTTATAAAAATAAAGTTTTCAAGATTTTAACACGGATTATTTACGACTTTACAATGACTTTTAAATTAAAATTTTGGGGGTAGTCACCCTTCTGGTTGTTGATATTTCAACATGCAAACCGCTGTTTGCACCCAAAATAAATAAACACCGAAAATAAAACACCGTCGGCGATCTATTTTTGGTGGAGGTGCCATTTAAAACATTTATATATACCTTTTATTTGCTGAAAACTAGAGAACCGGTTAATACCACGAATTTATTTTAACCACCAACGAAAAGTTTCATATAATTGGTGATCGATTATAAAAACGACTGACGCCAAATTGTTGCACAATAAAAACTGTTTACCTAATAAACATAGAAGACAACGAAAAGAGGGTACTAATTTTAAATTTAATAAGGATGCCATTAAACAGTGCACTCATAACAATAAAATAAAAATAGTATTATTATTTTATATTATTTGCCGCCCCTCAAAGACTGCCGCCCGAGTTCTAAGAACCCTTTACACCCCTGCTTCGAACGGCCCTATTTCCACGACGTCGAAAAATTGATTTAACACCATTTAATTTTTTAAACCGGGGAACATAAAATCAAAAATATTTAATGACAATATGTATAATAATTAAAGAATTAAAAAAATAAAATTTAAAATCATTCTAGAAACATTAAAGATGTTTAAATTACAAATATAATAAATAAATCTTGTAATTGTTGGACCTCAATATTATATCTGCTATGTTTCATTTTAAAATTAACACTTTCATACATTGTAACCATGGATATGAAAAATCCCATGTTTCACGTTAAAACATTCTCACGTTATAAAACTGTTAACCGATATTTTTCCATAAAAAAACAATACGTAATTGCTAAAAATAACGAGAGACTAATAATTGTCTCATAATAATAAAATTGTAGCGTATAAAAGTCTTTAATTAAAAAAATCGATTCTGTTTTATATTCGCGATGAAATTAAAGACCAAAATCTGAGCATCTACCTGAGTTAGTGCACTTAGCTTGCAATTTGATTAATTCTACTTTCCACCTAATAAATTTTTAATTTGAATGAAGCTGCCGACAAATTAAAAATTGCGTCTCAATTTTTAATCAACAGTTCGTCTACATCACAATATGCAAATAAATCGGAAAACAAAGTTCAGATTAAAAAAAGTTTAATTATATTACCCGGATTTCAGATTCGTATTCTTAAAAATGAATTACGCCGAAATTTCTAATTGCTTGGAAATTAAGATCCTTTCAAGACGGAAAAGAATCGCAGACTTGGTTTCGACTCCAGGAGCGATATTCCCTAGGGGTGTACTCTACTTCCATATGTGAATACCCTTGAGATATCGTCGTAATCGTTCTCTAAGGCTGGAATATATCTTCAGATCTACACATCAATTGTCGACGTACCTCAAATGAAGATTCAAATTAATAATACCACCTAGATATAGAAAAGTAATAGTTTCGTTGACTTTTTATTGAATATTTTCAGCAACAGGACTAGTTATCGTAATTAGATCTGAAATCTAAACATTTATTAGAATAAACTAATAGTATCGTTCCCTTTATAAAATCCCAATTTTTTAATGATGTTCAAGAGCCATATTTGTCGTGTTTGATGTCTTCCGTTGAATCTTACAAGTGTTAATCTTTGTATTGGCTTTATACTTTCGGATAGATTGCTTACTAACGAGTTAACAAAACGAACGATTCTTTTATTTTAATTTATTGTAACGATGAACTTCGGAAATTGAGATATTCCGATGATGTACAAAACTGAAGGAAAATACGTTACGATATGTAGGTTTAAGTATTTTTCAAAAGGTAATTATGAATTATACTATATCAACTTAATGAATAAAATGACCTTTGCCCGTTTTGGAATTAGGGATTATTTTTGGATAAATGATAAATTTAGAAGGTAAATATTTTTAGGATGAGAATAATTATATTCGCCATCGGTAATTTAAAGGTTACCAACCCTGATTTAAAATACGAGTTTTAAAATTTGAATGAAGGCAGAACTCATGCTGAATCATCGTGTATTTTGTCAAGACGAAATGATGAATATGATGAACACCTTTATTTAAATATGTATATGTATTACTTTATACTTTCGGATAGATTGCTTATTGAGTAGTTAACAAAACGAACGATTTTTTTATTTTAATTTATTGTAACGATAAACTTCGGAAATTCAGATATCTTTAACATTGGAATTTCAAAGAGGAACAAAACCGAAAGAAAATACCTTATGATATGTAGGTTCGAGTATTTTTGAAAAGGTAGTTATGAATTTTACTACTTAACGAATAAAACGATCACTGTCCGTTTTGGAATCAGGGATTATTTTTGGACAAATGATAAAATTGGAAGGCAAATATTATTAGGATGAGAATAATTATGCTATCGGTAATATAAAGGTTACCAACCCTGATTTGAAATATGAGTTTTAAAATTTGAATGAAGGAAGAACTCATGCTGAATCATCGTGTATTTTGTCAAGTCGAAATGATGAAATATGACGCCTGGAGATCCTCAAGAATCATCAATCGAAAGATCCATTTAGCTAATCGCTATGGATATTGTCGCACATTAGCGACACGAATTTAATGTCACACGAGAAAAGAAAAAGATCACAATGGCAGGGATAAAGGCTGAATGCCGATACACATATCGCATATAACCTTGAAATGCGCACTATTCATCAAACGTGACAAAGGGGCTTTCAAAACAATTAACTTTCTCCAAAAAAATCACATTCTGTTTCATAACCTATATTTAAAACCGGCTTCATTCATAATTTCCTTATCTCTTACATCTGTGGCAATTTGTTTGTGGCTTTTCAAGGAGAATTAAATTAATATCATCCACATACCATCAATTTTTTATATTTATTGCTGCGCATACTATTACCGTATTATAATTTAGACATTTGAATAAGACCTTTATTTAAATATGTATATCGCTTGTATTTCATTACATGAATCAGTTTAGAGAGAATGAACCACTCGGATGTGGCAATATTTTTCCTTTCATTTGTACGATTTAAATAAGTATATAATTTAAAATATATTATTTGAATTACTTTTTTCTTTTGCAGTTTACTGTTGTCAACGTCCAGGCTTCTAGAAAACTCCTTAGATTGGTGAGTTATAAATATATTACTGCTCAATTTATTTTATAAAAGTGGATTAACCTTTTATAAATAGATGACCTATAATTATTTGAATAAATAGATCCTACCTACACAGAAAAGATAAATTTTATGACATTAGGAATTATTTAGGTTATTAAATGAAAATCAATAATATATAATTTTACTCATTATTTATGTACGTCTATAAAATTTTTATCAAACATGGTGTACAGGAAAATATGTTCAATAGTGAAATATTATATATATATATATATGTATATATATATATATATATATATATATATATATATATATATATAAAACCCACAGCTTATATAGAACCAATCAAATACAACGTTTTATTTGATGAAAAATTTATTTTAAAATTAATACATTAACTAATTTATTTTCACACTTTTTTCACAAACTTAAAAATAAATTTCACGTTCAATTGTATTATTTCAGCATTTAAAATAAGAAGTTTTTGCCTAAATGAATATCAATTTGACATTTAAAGTGGGGTGCAGTTGTTAGAAGTACCAATTTTACAACAACAAAAATACCAGAAACAGTTTAACAATATCTTATATTATGAAATTGTTTTCAATATAGCAAAAGGATAAGTAATTATTAACGCAAAGTACAAAAATATGTAAATTAATGCTTAATCTTAAGAAGATATAAAAAAATCTCTTTAAGTTAGGTAAATCTTGTATGAATATGTAATATTATTCCTATAGCCCTGAGAACTACTAATAATGTATATTTCTTTTTTTTTATACCGTTAGTGCTGTCTAATATTTGTAAGGGCCCGAAACAAATTATGATTAAATAAATAAAATAAAATAAATTTTATTCAAAAATTTTAAAGCTGGGATTTGTAGTACTGAATAATATTTATGTCCATTTAAAAAATATCTGTATTAAAACATATCCCGGTATTAGCACAATCAAATATTAAATATCGCTATTATTTTTTTATTTTTTTCCCGGTGTTACAAGTTCTTTATAAAACATGATACTTTTACAGTTTTCTTTTTCTTTTCTATTTGTCGAGTGCTCATAAGTTGTAGGAAGTTGAAGTTGCAGAGTATTTAATTGTAATATTCCTTGCAGAGTAAGGTAAAACTCCTCACAAATATTAATTCGTCGTCTATCTGTAGCTTCTTGGTTGTTGACTTTCGCTAGCATAACGTGCATAAAGTCGAGTCTAGAAATGTAAGCTCGCATTCGCAGGGTTCACTGCCGACGATTTCTCCGTATCGTACTACAACTTTACATATCTTTGATGTGGAAAAAACGCCACGTAGATAGAAATTTAAATTCCGACCAGTGTGGGAATAGTTTGTTTAAAAATAGACACCATTTAAATATTCCCTTTCCCAACAGAAAAAATATTCCATCGCATTGGTTCTTTCCGAATTCGTTGGTCCTTCCAAAGGACAAAGCTTAGCTCAAATATTCTTAGAAATGGTTAAATTATAGTTCTGTAAGAGATATTTGAAAAATAATATAAAATAAACCAATTGTCCCTTATAAAGTTTTTTGGAACTTACGGTAAATTTCTTCAGATAGGTACTTTTTTTCTGTCCTGTGTTTCAGATGTTTTCAAATGATATACTTTCAAATCTAGATTAAAGTACTTTAATAATGCTAATACAATGATTGATTGGGAAATAGTATGGAATAAATAATAATTGGGACGCAGTAAGTTTTTTTTTTATTTCAATTAAACCGTTGTTTCGAACACTGTAATCATCCTCATGGTAAAAACTTGTGACCGATTATACCCTAAGGATATTTTAAATAATTTTTTATTCAGCACCCCATTAGACATTTTGTAACAAGCGAGGCTTACTGCAGATGACCTGTTTGGACAGGTAGTCGCGCTAAAGGTCAAGTGGGATAGGAGCGACGTCGCTATTGTTTAAAGAGACCGACAGGTTCTGGAATGTTCTAGAGATTAATTGGCGGCAGGTATATAAGGGTCGCATCAGATATAGGGAAGTCAGTATCGGTATGAGTGTGCACAGAGTCACTGAAGAAAGTCAGTGTCTGTCAATGCATGTCAGCGACATGTAAAGTAGAAATAAAAAACCTTACGACTGCGTCCTGGTTATTACGTCTTCCATACTCAAACAATAATTTATTTTAGTTTTGTATCTTGAACAGAGATTAAAATATTAAGAGATTAGAAAAATACAAACATTTATTGATCATTTTCTTTAAAGGTACATGTAAGATACAAAATTTATACAATGTAAATTCAGTATGAATTTGTTTAATACGACTCATTTCTTTCTTTTAAAGTGATGTCTCCAATCTCAAATACCTCTTAGAAGAATTATACGTCCGACATATTCCAAAAATACTTATTTTAGGACGAACAATTTCAGTTTTAGAAAGTAGTATATATATATATATATATATATATATATATATATATATATATATATATATATATATATTAATAGACCTCGTTATGTTGATTGCAAATTTTCAAACCTATTTCTGTTATTATTCCTGATATATTTTTGACCTAAAAATAGGTATGTTATGTTAAAACCTAAAAATTTATGATTATTAATAAAGCAATTTGTAATAGCTTGGAACAGTATAGCGTGAAGTTAATACACATAGGACATTTTATTTCTGACGTTTCCATAAGTAGTTGTGTAAAACAGTTAAGTGATTAACGTGTACTTTTATCTCTTGTTCATTAATTATGATAAAATGAATTATACTAGAGTTAGACATGTGTGATATGCATTTTATTATAGTAAGCGTACATCACAATTAGTAACAAATTATGCCGATATTTTAAGATAATTTTTTAAGGTTATTACTTAAAGTTTATTAATTGTAGTACTATCCTGATACTTTAAAGTAAAAGTACATGAAACAGATAGAATTTTATTTCAAATGGCTTGTGTATTTCAAGGAAAGAGAAAGAACTGAAAAGTTTGCAATTTAATATAAAAAAAATGTAAATTTATGAATTGAATTTACGGATCTTTAAAAGTTGATATGTGCTATTACTATACAATGACGTGTGGTGTATGCAAAGTGATATCAATTAGTGATTATAAAGGGTAATCCAGGATTTGAAAATTACCATTTGTTTGGTAGGAAATTTGAAGGGATTTATAGAATTGGAATAAAAGTGTTGGGATTTTGACAAAGCTCTTTTGCTTCATTTATATTCATGCATGTTTCCATGCCTAGCCATCTATTTCTCACTCTTAAAATCGCGTATTTCTTCAAAATACCCTGTCATATCAATCCATTTATTCCCGGCCATACTGTCACTTTGACACGTGAAGCGACGTCTTAGTAAATCTTTTCCCTTAATCTTTCCTCCGACGTTTTTTCAATATCTTCCCATTTTTCTTGCGACAATAAATATAACACATTATACTTTAATTCTCAGATTCGACAGATACATATTTTTCAGTTTATACTATTTCTTATCATTTCAATACTAAATATATCAATAAATCACTCACGGCTTATTTCATAGCCGTACGAGATCTGCATAAAATATTCCGAATTCCAAAATCCAAGAAAATCACTCTAGCTGAAATGTAGAGTGCACAATAGTGAAGTCGACTCGAACTTGACTTCAGAAAATCACAGACCTTATTACCAAAACGTTAACGTATTATTTTATTCATAATTCATTTCTGATCTGAATAAAATTATTTCTTAAAACGATCTCCCATTTCATTGTGTGTCGCTGAATATTCTACCTTCATTATATCAGCTGTATTAAAAGTGTAAATATGTCTTTCAAATTTTTCAAGTTTTATTTCCTAATGGAAAAAAATTGAGTAATTTTTGATGTCGTTTTTCGATTAATTTTTGACCCCGACATTTTAGTGATAATTACCATAAAAAACTGCAGGCAATTTAAATAGTGTATAGATAATTTGAAGTACAGTATTGACAGTGATAAATGTAATACCTTTGACGTTTGTATGACAAATGACACTGTGTTATTATTTTTATTTATTGTGAAAACAAAGAAATTGAAATTTATCAGCGGCATTGCATGTAGACTGTATGTACGTCATTCGACTATATCCGATTAACCTATATTTTAATATTCGCCTAGTTTTCGATAAATTTTGAAGCGATTAAGATTTTAGCTTAACTCTATGAAATTTAAATTGTATTATAAAATATAAAACCTTACCCCAAAAAATGATAAGTGGATTTTAAAATTTAACAATTTCAAACTTTAATTTTAAAATTACAAACTATATTATACCATAAAATTTAAACATAACATTAAATTTTACTGTAAATTATTTTAACTATTTAGTTTTATTCTTTTGTTATGTATAGTACATAATATAAGTTTATGAATAAACATTTGAAATTCCGCGCATTTGAGAACAATATTATTTAAAGTTATTCCAACTATCTTTATTTGAATCTGTAATTACTACAAAATTAATTCCGCGAACCTATAACATATTGCTCAGAAGCAATTATAACTTCTATACAGGTTTATTAATACTAGAACTCAGCTAGTTCTGTTCAATATAAAATACAAGTAAAACATTCATTACAAAATTATACAGTTCTAGTTTGCTTTAACTTCTGTATTTTCACAGGAAGAATCGATTACTAACATTATATTAGTGTAGTACCTTCGTTTCCAATCAGCCATGCATTTTATCCTTAAGGATAACTGAATTTCAATTAATATCAGCTTGGTTTATGAAATTGTATTTTCATAAACAAAGAAGCGTTACCAAATAATGGTAAATAATTAAATATATATATATATATATATATATATATATATATATATAAATTTACATTTTTTTTAATCTTTTATACAGGAGCTAGGAGTATCTTACAATACAAGATAATAAATAGTATATAAGATACAAAAAGTATCTAAGATAAAGTATCTTAGGAACGTTCTATTTTATTTAAAATGTATCTTTTATCTTAAAAGGTATCTTTTATCTTAAAAAGTATCTTTCATTATAGTAAGTACCTTTTATATTAAAAAAAAACTATCTTTTACCTTACAAAATTATCTTATTGACCTACATTTAAGATACTTTACTAAATACAGTCAAATAATACTGAAATGTGTTATAACTATAATCAGCGTACTGCTGAATTAATTTTAGTGATTGTGCTGTTTATTGAGTTGATGTTTTATTATTGTAATTGTAACATAGAACGAAGTATTACCTAAATAGTTAGTTATTTATAAAGGACGAAAAAAGAAGCTTTAAGGATCGAGAATTTTCGTATTTTAAAGAAATTTTATATTATCAATGAAAATTGGAGTATAAAAATTATTATAAAATATTAAATATTTATAAGAAAAATTTAAAAATTAGAAAAGGGGGCGTTTCCCGTAACTGACAATTATCTAAGTATCTACTTATTTAGAAGTAGTTATATTAGATACATTTATATTTAGATCTTAAGATATGTAAGTATCTTTAACAAATTTATGGAAGTATCTTTTAAAAGTATGTTTCCCAGTTCTGGTTTTGTACGACGTATTGTTCCAATCGTGTTTTTGGAGCACTCCCCCCTACGCTCCTCTTGACCCAAACAATTTTTGGAATAACGTATCGTATTTTAAAACTCGTATAATAATATACTATAATATATTCGTAAAGTTGGAAGTAAAATTCATTTCAATTTAAATAATAAATAGTATTCTTTTATAAATAAATAAACTAGATACTTAAGTATCATTAACACATTTTTGGAAGTATTTTTTTAAAAGTATCTAGATATTTTTCAAAAGTATCTTTCCTAGTTCTGGTTTTATACAACTTATTGTTCCACTCGGATTTTTGGAGCATTTCTCGCTACGCTCGTCGTGTTCCAAACAATTTTTGGAACAATGTGCCGTCTTTTAAAACTCGTATAATAATATACTATCATATATTCGTTAAGTTAGGAGTAAAATTCATTTCAATTTAAATATCTTTTATATAGTATTACTTAAAAATAAATAAAGTAAAGTTTTAGGGTTTGAAATATGGTATGTGGGATGGTATTGGGAGATGATAAAGGAGTTTTTATGAATACGTAGTAACGTTATCCTCATGGTGTTCCTGCTAGACGAGCACTTCCGGCCTTGCAGCTTCCGGTGGGGCAGCTAGCCCCGGCCTAACCTAACCTAACCTTCGCTTGTCGAATATTGTTTCCGAGGGGCAATATCCGGCGGTATATCCCCATTTCCCCGCCTTTTAACAACTTTTTTCACAAACTTTTTATAAGCTTTGCTGCTTCTCCTTCGGGGCTCTCTTCCTTAGATTTGTCTGGCAATGTTCTCTTTACCACCTTCATTTCTAACGCATGGGAATATATTATTTCCCTTACATGTCCCCATATGCAACATTATGGCCCGTATTACGAGCTCACTTTTATAATAAAATCGCGATTTTAATGCTCACTTTTACATCAAAATCTTTTGTAAAAACGAACGTTAAACTAGCTTACTTTTATAATAATATCGTTATTTTAACTTTCATTTTACATAAGATTATGGTGTAAAAGTAGGCGTTAAAATCGCGATTTTATTATAAAAGTGAGCTCGTAATACGAGCCAATGTTTCTAGGCATCGAAATCATATTAATTTTTCTAGATATATCACTATACCTTATATCAAAGTAAGGCTGGAATCAATTGAACTTGTTATATCAATTGTAAATAGAAGCTACAAAGTGAAATTCCTTAATTTTGTCTGAGCAATGCTCTCTTTACCACCTTCATTTCTAACGCATGGGAATATATTATATCCCTTACATATGTCCATATGCAACATTATGTCTCTAGGCATAGAAATCATTTTAATTTTACTGACTATATCAATGTACCCTATATCAAAGTAGGGCTGGAATCAATTGAACTTGTTATGATATAATTGTAAATAGCAACTTCAAAGTGAACTAGCGATTCTGTAACATTAATCGTGATTTGTGATTGACACGTAAGAAGACAAATAAAGAACCCTCTATACTAATCTAAAATCTTCACTTGCTACTGTAATTGATACTTAACTAGATCAATAGTTATTTGTAGTTATTACGTGTTATGGAATAGCCGAACGTCAATAACGATAATATTTTTTTATAAATATGCCAAAAATTAAAAAATCTCTTCGAGCAAAATGCCCTTTTGGCAATGCTGATTGCAATAGTAAACAGATGTACACAATTTAGACATTATATCAGTCCCACATACAAAATTTCAACATTCTACTGATAATTATTATTGAGTTATGCGAAATATGTACGTATTGACGTTGCGCCGAAACTAGTCAAAATGAATTCAGGGATGGTCAAAACGGATATTTCCGTAAAAATTTGAAAACCAAAATTTTTCACGATTACAATACTTTCTTTACCCCATTCAAGGAAATAATATGATAGAGAGTTTTGGTTTTGAGACTTTTCAGTTGGTACCAGAAGTCGGAAGGAAGCTATTCCAATCGTGACGTCAATTCCTCTTAAAATACAATCACCAGTAGAAAATTATGTACCTAACTATTAAAGGATATGAGTATAATCATGATTATTGTAATTTAACCTTAGCTTATTTCTATGTATCAGAAATGGATTTGCCGTAGTTAAATTATAGTTTACGATTGTATATTTTATTGTAAAAGCAGTATAGTTGACAAATAGGTGTCCATGTCTGAGTTTTAAGTTACGTTTTAATGTCGCGATAAAAATAAAAATGTGTGATAACGAATTACACTATCCATAATGCAAGCAATATAAAAATGTCATGTAGTTAATGTTTAATTCAATGTGATAAATTATATGTGGGCTATAAAGTACTTTATTAACCAAAGGTGAATATAAATTATTGTTCAGAAATAGAAAGTCGTTTTTGTAATATATACAATAAAATTGAGTGTTGTTGTTACTATTAAGAAAATTATATTTTTTTGTAATACAATCATTAGTTACTTTGTAAGTTATAATGAATTCTAAACTATATATTTCTGGTTTAATATGCTATATAATCAAATATATTACCAACAAGGACAGTTTGTACATAAACGATGGTCAATGAAGTTTAACAAAATGAATGATGCTCTTTTAAGCTTAAAAAGAATTAGGACGGAAACAACAATACCAAAATGAGCTTTCCGGTGTTAAAAACTGGAAAATATGTCTGCAAAAAAGGCAGTTCCAGTAAGTGATATTAATTCTGTGCGTAAATAAGTTTCCAAGTTATAAAGCAACGAGCAAAAAGTTGGAAATACTGTTATTGTAGTGTAGGAAACAAATTCAAGGTTAATTATTTGGAGGCTAAGATGGCCATTTCGGAGAATTTCTGCAATGGGAGTAAACAGTCCTTCTTTACGGCTTCGATTTTCCGTTGTTGCACTTGATAAAATATTTTCACATAATTTGAACGTTCGGATGGCTGCAGAAGTTGCAAAGTTGGAGAAATAAATCGTAGGCTAAGTTTCTCTTTGAAAAATAAGGATGCTTTGTCCGCAAGAGACTTTGTATCGAAAACGTAAACCACCGGGGCCCTAGAGGCTGCGAACTAATTAACAACTTAGAACGAAACTGCAGTTTACGCTGAAATATTTAAGTAGTGCAAATGCGTCCAGATCCAGCTATAGCCTTCCAACCCAATTTCCCTCTGTATTGTATTTACACTAATTTGTTTACTCAAACACTTATTTGCAAGCGGAATTGCCTTCCTCTTTCATGCAATTTTTACGCGAAACCACCGCTGCACTTTCATTCCATCACCGTTATATTTTTTGCATTTCACTACTGGGTTTTCCCAACGACTTTATACACTAAGGTATAAGGTTCATGGTTTTACCACCGAATCAAATTCATTATCATCTATATCTCACTGTGGGTGTCATTCCTAATAGGACATGAGTTATATATATATATATATATATATATATATATATATATATATAATGGTACACCAACCACCATCGACCTTATACACTAAGGTATAAGGTTGATGATTTTACCACTGAATCAAATTCATTATCATCTATATCTCACTGTGATTGTCATTCCTAAGCTAGAAACAAATACCTGGGACATGGTAAACACCATGTTTAATATAAATATATCATTACCGATATATGCCTTAAAATATATTAGTTCACTTAGTAATAAGTTATGAGTTATATAGATGTTTAAATGCAGTGGTACACCAACCCTACATCTAACATGTAACTTGTAAAGTCCTAATAAAATAAGAATTGTTAGCTATTGCGCCAAGAGAGAATATGTCAACCGACATTATAAGAACATCCATAGTAATCCTTAGCTACATGGTAGAACGACATCCCGGCAAGACGTAGGTCTCGGGTTCAAATCCTAGCGGTTGACATATTCTTTTCACAATTTTTCAGTTAAATTACTTTCTTTTAATTAGTTTTATGGTCTTTATAGTATTATATATATTATAGTAATTTTTAATAAATTCAGTAAATGATTTGTCATCTATTTTGTGTACTCATTTTTTAATGAAGAAATTATTTCGTGTGAGCATTTTTTTTTTTCACTTGGGAATATTTCTACCGTGTGTATTTTTTAACGTGAACCATGGAGATTTATCATATTCATGATAACGACTTGATATTTGTTTGACAGCAATGTATATTTGCTTGTCTCATTTAAAGTAAAACATAGGGAATGAATTTGACAGTATTACATTTTAATATTGTAAGAAATTACAAAATACAGAAGTAATAAACCAACTAACAAACTAGTTAGTATAATAACAATTAAACAATAATTACAATACATTTTCAAAAATCTACCTATTATCAGCTAAGCAATAACTCAATCTGTGACAAAACTTTTGAATTACATATGATGATATTTGGGCAATTGTAATATATTGAGAAATGATTTGAATTTAAATTTTTAATTGATCTAAATTTTGAAGATTTCCCCCAGTACAAGCTTCTGATTTTAAAGGTCACCAATAAAAAAATCTAGATATGTAACATCGAGTGATCTAGCAGATCTTTCTATTATATTACCATTTCCTATAAAGTTATTAATAATGTGATAAATTTGATAGTTGATAGATCTCAATGTGGTTAAGTCGAAACGACCTAACCAATAGAGCCACTCGGAATAAATGTGTTGGTTAAATTGAAAGAAGGTTGTAAATTAAATTTGATAGAGGGCGTAGACGTTGGGAATTCATTTGTATTTGTAAGTGAAATTAGAGATACAAGATGCTAATAATGATTAACACCACAAAACATAAAAAATTCTTGTCGGACCGGGTGGTATAACGAAGAGAGATAAATTAGGGAAAAGGTCCATGGCGATATTTTATTCTTGTTCATTATTCCCTCAACAAGTGCGAGCTAGCATAGGATGGTTGGGAACTGCGATCCCTTTCACATATTAACAAATGTCCTTCATTAGAAAGTAAATTTGCCGGTTGTGCTGGAAATCCCAGGGTGCCGTCCCAGGGCCCCGTATCACAATGCCAGGTTCGTGCGCGTTTGTCAGCCCAATGCAAACGTCACTTTCGTCAAGACCAAGCCCGGCTTCCCTCATGGACAGATGGGGAGGATTATGTTAAATTCACATTATGCTGGATTACCACATCGAACAACACTCATATTACCTGTCCTACACTTTTTCTAAATCCTACATGATTGATGTAGGGCACTTCTTTAAAAACCACCTCGTCCCAAACTTTCCCAAATCTCGCACCATCATTTATTCAGGACTCACTACAACCTGCAACACATTTCTTAACATTTTTTAAAAATTGAACTTCGACTTTGCCGAAGTTAAGAAATAAAATATAAATTTTAGGCTTCGAAGGTGATACTATTTTCAGTGTTACCAACTTTCTCAATTTTTATTAAACTAACTGTTTGATTCCTTAATCAAAATATTAACACATACTTACGGAAATCCTAAATTCTAACTTTGCCGAAATTAAGTAACAAAGTATAAATTTTAGGTTTCCAAGGTGATATTATTTTCAGTGTTCCCACCTTTCTCAAAAATCTCAAAAACGATTTTAATTTTTATTAAACTAACTGTTTGATCCTAACTTCTAAAAATTGGTTGAACTTCGATTTTGCCGAAGTTAAATAACAAAGTATAAATTTTAGGTTTCGAAGGTAATATTATTTTCAAAGTTACCACCTGTTTCAAAAATCTAAAAAACGATTTTATTTTTTATTAAACTAACTGTTTGATCCATTATTCAAAATATTAGCACATACTTACGGAAATCCTAAATTCTAAAAATTGGTAGTCCATTTGGTTGAACTTCGATTTTGCCGAAGTTAAGTACCAAAGTATAAATTTTAGATTTCGAATGTGATATTATTTTCAGTGTTACCATCTGTTTCAAAAATCTCAAAAACGATTTAATTTTTATTAAATTAACTGTTTGATCTCTTATTAAAAATATTAGCAGATACTTACGGAAATCCTATATTCTAAAATTTGGTAGTCCCGTTAATAAACTGAGGTATCATTATTAGGAAAAGAGATCCAGGTGCAAATATGTGGAAGATATTTATAAAAATGTGTCCAGAAAGAAGTGTAACATTCTGGTAAAAAAATTAAGTAAGCGGAAGTTAAATAACAAAGTATAAATTTTAGGTTTTGTCTCGAAAATACCAAAAACGATTTAATTTTTATTAAACTAACTGTTTGATCACTTATTCCAAATATTAGCACATCTTGGAATCCTAAATTCTAAAACTTGCCCCGTTGGTAAACTGAGGTATCATTATTGGGAACCACGCCAGATGTGTAAAATACTCGAGGAAAAGAAGAGATCCAGGTGCAAAATACGTGGAAGATATTTAGAAAAATGTGTACAGAAAGAAATGTAACATTCCGGTAAAAAATGAAGTACAAGTGCAGCTATTTGTGTCAATCGTAGACGCAAAGTACCTGCAAAGGGAAAATCGATACAAAATAGTAGTCTTTCTTAAAATATATCCTGCTTTATATCTTGCTCGCACGGCGGGCCTCGTAGATTTGTAGCGGCTATTGTTGTCAACAATTTGCATATCTGTTGGAATTATATTTCATTTTTATTCGGATAAATACATTTCCGATACCCGGGAGTACATCATTCTCCTCGCTGACATTTTGTTTGACCAAACAAAACACTCATGTTGGCGCTACTAACTTCATCGTTAAATATTTAGTTTATATATACTCGTACAACCCAATACAGTGCTGCCAACAGATTTTTCTCTCAACGACACTGTTCATAAATAAACCTATCAATAAAAACAGGATTATCAAAAACCCACGTTTTTTAAAATCCGCAACCAACTTGTTTTATTTTAATGAAAAAAGAACACGTAGATAGAATTGCTGTAGGTAGTTCTAAAAATGCAACTCGTCAAGTCAAATTCTTTACCAACTGAAAATTTAAACATGACACACTTTTTACAACAATTTTATCAATATCAATATCAATATTTTATAAATAAATAGTAGTTAGGATAGGCCTAGTAATGGACACATTTAGGTCTCAATTACGAGGTTTAATTAATAAGTATTTACACTTTTAGATTTATTTATTTTAGTACTTATTATTTAAGTAATGCTCCAAATAATTACATAAATATTTTAAATTATTTACCGCTCCATATATTTTTAGATCACTTTTTTTCGATTCCATATTCTAAAATCGTTATTAACATAGGTAAATATTTTGAGAATACATTTCAAATGTACGACATATATGAGATTATGTTTCTGTCGTTACTGGTTTTTGTCATAAGTTGACATTTTTAAAGGAATATTTGAAATAGTTGCTATAGCTACCACACAATATGAAATCAACTAGACATTATTTGCTATCAACTTTACACAACAATGACAACAAAATAAATTCTAACGAATACATCTCTCCATAATAATGGAATTTCTAAAATGTAATGATGAATTACATTTTATTCTATTGAAGAAATAAGCTGTATTGATTCTATAATTATTGTATGATTTATTCCCTCTTGGTACATATATGCATTAATCAACTAAGTTAATGTAAAAATAAAAATAATTTGAAATATTAATGTTTTATATACTTTGGTAAAATGTGTTGGTTGATGTAATACATTCAATGCACTAAAATTTTTGTGTTATTATAAAATATTCTTACATTATTCAGTGCATATTTGAAGTAATATGTAAAGTAAATTATCGTACATAAAACATAAATAAAAGTAAACGCATTTTATTTTTATGTATATTAACAAAATGTCAACCATTGTGTAAGTGTCCAGAACTGGTACCCTTAACCTACTAATTAAAAATATGACCTAATTTTGTTCGTTAACAAGTATGTATTTATTATCAGGCAATCTAACATACAACATTACTAAAATTCCGAAATATTTCCCGTACATTGTAAACAAGCAATTTAAATATCTATGTTCATACAACTTATAATGTATGTAGAAATTGTATCTTTTTCCTGACATTGCAAATGTCACTCTAAAAATAAAACAGCTGATTTTATATTTATTCTATGTGCAGCAATATGATCTGAAATATAAAACGTAGCGAATTTAAAAGAATGAACAATAAACAAAAATAAATCTAGCAACGTAGAAAATGTTTCGCATAAAAATATTTAATGATATTACTTCGTTTTATCAGTCCATTAATTTAGTTGTTGCATTACTAACATTTATATTTCATAATACATATTAATTATTTGTTTTATGGAAAAACATTAATCCCAAGTAGAATATTTTGTAGCTCGTGATTTTAAATAAATGCAGTAATAATAAAAGCATTGAATAGAATTTTTGAAATATGCGGTGATTGTAGGATAAAAAACGACATTATCGTGGTTTTGATGCGAAATTAATGTATACAAAGTTATCGGAAATTCAAAAACGTTAGTTTCGTCATTCTCCATTAATGGATTCGTCGATAATTGTGATTATTGTCACGCATTCGGATCTCGCGATCTTATCACCGGCCTTTGGACAATAATGCTTTATTTTTAAACATTGTCTAACGGACAGATTGAACATCTAATGCATCTACTCATTATTCTCATGCATAAATTATCTCGTAATGAAACATGTATTCAAACATTGGTTATCTTTTCACTTGCCTTTATTTTTCACACAAAACTATTTGATGAAACCTCGGATGGATATATACATTACTTATTAGACAACGTTTCATCATTATCCAACCTAAATAAAATAGTTACCATTTCCATCTCTTCCAAAATGTTGTCGATTTATTCGGGCAAAATTTACCAATAATTAGCTGGAACTGAATGTGTAATATGCTGTAATGTGCTATATATGTCTCTTTAGTTATGATAATCTAAAGGGTTATAATTTTCGTTTGTTTAACTTTTTTCGTTTTTACTAAAATGTGAGAAATTTGTTGCTTAGTAAATATATTTAGTTAAAGTTTTGACTTAATGTGTTGTAACTAGTAAAATTATTACAACTATCTGTAGATAATTATTTGTCAAAATTAAAAAAATAGATTTTAGAAATATTTGTTCTAAAACCATAAAAATGATTAAAATTTTGTGCCCCTTCGAATTTTTACTAAAATACAAGTAAAACTTGTCCAAAAATATGTACCTTAGGTATTTGACGCTTTGTTCTATCTAGGAATGTCGTGCTATCACTGATAATGAGGGTTTGTTTTACTTTTAATTTGTTGTGAGACCTTCAATAAATTTGTTCTATTCTTTGACAATCTTGGAGTGATTTGGAACCCACTAGGTTAGTAGTAAGTCCCTCCCAGTTGCTGTACACTACTAAAATGCAAGTAAAACTTATGCCGAAATAAGTACCTTAGGTACTTGAGTCCCTGTTCTATCTAGAAAAGTTTTGGCATAGATAATAATAAAGATGTGTTGTATTTTAGAATTGTAAAATTCTTCGCCAACCTCTACCTTAGTCGTAAGTCCCTCCCAGTTGCTGTACACTACTAAAATGCAAGTAAAACCTGTGCCGAAATAAGTACCTTAGGTTCTTGAGTTTCTGTTCTATCTAAGAAAGATGTGGCATGGATAATAATAAAGCCGTGTTGTATTTTAAAGTTGTAAAACCTAAACAGCAATAAATTAGTTGTGGTGGTAAAATAAAGAACGGTTTAGGATTATTAGCACTGCAAGTGGCGTGTGTCCAGAAATATATACCATAGGTACTTGAGGCCTTGTTCCATCTGGGAATGTCGTGCTATTATAATGACGGTGTGCTTTAGTTTTGAATTATTGTGAAACTTTCAACTTTAATAAATTAGTTCTACTCCGATCTTAGAGTGGTTCGGAACCCACTAGATTAGTAGTAAGTACCTTCCAGTTGTACCTTAGGCACTTGAGTCCCTGTTCCATCTAGGAAAGTTGTGGCATGGATAATAATAAAGCTGTGTTGCATTTTAAAGTTGTAAAAGCTAAACAGCAATAAATTAGTTGTGGTGGCAAAATAAAGAACGGTTTAGGATTATCAGCGTGCAAGTGGCTCGTGTGGTTAATTGTAGGCGTCGATGATTGGAAGTAACGAAGCGAGTGAAGCCGTCGATGTAAATGGTTAACTTGCCGGGAAATACTTACAGAGTCCTGTGTGTTTTGCCGACTATAAACAAGCGTAATTTAGTGTCGTTGTTTATTGCTTCCTTCCGGATCGCTCCACACTTTCCTGTCATATATTTTCTTCTGGTCCCTTTGTTCAGGGCCCCCGCTGAGCGACTTTTGTTAAAAAATAACTCATTTAAATCCGGACACTTGCGATTATGGAAACGGTCACCCTCATCCATGTAACGACCGTGGATTTCTAATAAATGTTTTGCGAACGATTCCACATTGGCTCTGCGTTTATTGAAAAATTTTACCGACGCTCCGTTATTGAACAACGGCAAGTTTTCACGTAAACACCGCATGGGTTTGCACTAATTTCCCATTCTCTTTTCCCTTCCATATTTATTCCACATTGCTTATCTTTCATTCATTAGTTCCACAGTTCCTTTCACATGAGAATTCCACATGTTTCATTCTCGTTTCCTGCTGGTTATCAACCTACCGCAGTGATAGCGAATTTGTTACCTTCGGGAAAGTTCTTACTGATCTAGATCAATTCCTTCATCTTTTCAGCTGATCTAGATCATTTAATATTTTCAGGTCTTGGTCTAAATTAAATAAATAAGAACTATGATCTTAAAAAAAAATTAGATATTTTTCAAGATTATCTGTTACAGTATTTCAGGTCACCGAGCGAAGTTATGTCTGACGAAAAAATCGAAACTTCTATAATAAAAAAGTATAGTCTATCTGACATATTTGAATTTATAATACTATAATGAAGAATGTTTCAAATAGACCTTCTAGAAGAGATGAAATTCAATATGGTGTAGATATGTTTGACAGGTATTTGTCAATGGTTAAGAATACACTACTGTAAATTTCACTTTGCCCTTCTTTTTATGCTATTGTTTATATAGCGTACTTTTTATTTTTATTTTTATAACGCAAGAATAATAACGAGAAGAGTAAAATATATCAATACATATGCTACGGTACTATCTTAATAATTGTCAAATATCTGTCAAAATTGGCAAATTCCCTGCAACGCCATATTGAATTACAGTGGCAAAGTGCCTTTTTGACAGTCCCATATATAAAAATTAAAAATTTTACGTCTTGTCATTTTTGAGTTATGCGAGATACATACGTATGTACGTACATATAGACGTCACGCCGAAACTAGTCAAAATGGATTCAGGGATAGTCAAAATACATTTTCCGTTGAAATCACAACACCGATTTTTTTCGCGATTACAATACTTCCTTTACTTCGTACAAGGAATTAAAAAAGATCAGTAATTCCTGGTCTGATCTAATAATATAGATTTCGACACAAACATTGATCTTTGATCTAAAGCAGGACATTTAAGACGTAAAGATCTTGATCTTGATTTAGATCCTTTTTAATTGCACACAAGAATAGTTGAAGGTACCTGCATGATTCGATAAAATAGAAAATATAAAAATGTAAAAAGGAGATTTGAATTAAGAAAGGTATAATATAATTTAATATATAAGGGAGAAGTTCTCTGAAAATGTAGTTTCTTTAAACATCGAAGTGGAATACATTGTTCCCGTGGAAGCACGATCGCATAATTTTATTTACTTTAAGCTCCCAAACATCTTTATGATTTCCATCAATACAATTCTTTCTTTCACAAATTTACTTTATACAAATGTAATTGTACTTCAGAAACGTAATACCCTACTCGGAATATGATACTTTTCAACTACATCACTTTTATAATAACTTCAAATATTTTGACGTATAAAAGACATCTCGCAAAATGTATTACTTGCATATAAATAATTCAAGAATTGAAATTGTCCTCTCCTGACACCTGAAAAGTTGAAGAACGTGTTTCCTTACTCGTCAAACTGTTTATTTGCTCCTTTACTTAAAACGAGAACTAGGATTTAGAAAGTAAAGCTGCATTTACATTACTTTAAGATCCTAAGGGTAGAAGCTTTCAGGAATGCACACATGCGCAATTAGTTTGACGTGTGAATTAAAAGTTAATTTAGTAACAAAGTAATGTGAATTGTGAATGGCAAATAGAGGTTTTTGAATGACGGTAAATGAATTGTACTGAACAATAACGAAGAATGATATTGTTATACACATGATTATTGTTGGGAGATTGATGAATAAATAATAACAAAACAGTGTTGGTCGTAATTATCCATTAACTGACATGATGTTAATTTAATCACAAATGGTTTATCAAGCGGACATACATCTAACTGTAATTATCAATTAATTATTACTATAAATTGAAGAGGACACCAACTCTAAATTTGCTTAAAACGACACCTCTTTAACATTAATATCACTAGAAACTACTAAATAACTAATGACCTGCCACAAATTATTTTGCTACCTAAAATTCTGTAGTGCATTCTCCACGTCAGCTAGACAGCTCGGTGACGTCTAGAAACACCCTCTTCGGTATAAATATATCATTACCTGTGCACACCAAATTGATAATAATCCGTGAATAATATATTTAAATTTATGTTCGCAGCAAATTTATGAAATTAAATTTTGCTGAGGTGAGATTTAAAGTAATTTGCCATTGCTCTGGTTCCGGTAGTTATGTTTGAACATTGACGAAGTGATTACCAGTTAACATATCGCAAACAATCTAAGTTGTTAGTGAATGTTCACCGTAGGGGATATTTCCAGACAGTGATTAATAATTGATCTAACTTGGAATCAAATTCTGCATCCCTAACAACTTGTCACCTTATACTCCGAAAGTCTACGCATAAACCTAAAATGATCATTAACCTTATGTACTAGTTTTTGTTTGCAATATAGAAAATAAAAAATGACATTTTTATATATGATTTAATTAGATAAAAAAAAAAATAATAAAATTCGGTACTAATATATTTAATTTAGTGTGGTTTTATGTGAATTATTATTATTTTTTTATAACTATTAACTTTTAAATAAAAATGTTAAACATGTATTTCTATATTTTATAACAATAGTAAAGTAGTAATAAAGTAAATAAATTTTATAAAGTAAGTATCAGTAAACTAAGTGAAAGAAAAGTATAAGTATTGATTATCCTTTTTTTTAATTATAATGAACATTTTATAACAATTTATATAATATTACACTACATTTAACCTTAAAATTTATGTCAATATAATACCTTCAAAAATTCTTGGAAAATTATTGGATACATAATCTTGTCTCTTCTTGTTTCTAAGGAACAACCAAATTTACTTTGTGGTGAGAAAATAGACCTTTTTTTATCTCATTTAACTTTTTCACATAGACAGGGCACATTGGGAAAGTTTTTTAAATGTAATACCAATCGAGGTGACAATACAGTAGATTTCTAGTGAGAAAATATATATTTTTGCTATCTCTATAGTGTTTCATTCGACATTTCTTCAATTTCTAGTTTGCCACCTATGATCCGGTGTGCCAGTTTTGGTTTGTTGAATATAACTACCTTCAAAGATCTTATTTGTCAGCCAGTACGGTTGTGTGGTCGTGGTGTGTCTTGTCTGATCGTGTAGATAAGCAACATAGCCCGCCCTGTCCAATTGGATGGGTTGCCGCACAAAGGCTCGGTGTGTGCTGGCCTTGCAGAGACTGTAGGCTGACAACCTGCATCTCTAAAATGCAAGTAAAACATGTCACGAAACAAGTACTTCAGGTACTTGAGGCCTTGTTCCACAGAGGAATGTTGTGCCATTGATGATGATGAAAGATCTTATTTAAAAGAAAATAGCGTTTATATAGTTTAGAACGATTGTAGAATTTATAGTTGGTGATACAGTGATAGTATTTTTTGCAAGTTCTTGTATGTTGATTTGTATTTAAAGAAGTTGCGGCTTAGTCGTGTGTTGTGTTGTGTAAAGATGTATGGGGCAAAAGAAAGAAGCATTCCCGTGCAGTAATATATCTAGTTACTGTTGGTATCTCGTTGCGGACTTACAGAGATCATGTATCACGATAATTTACATTTTTCCTCGCAGTTGCAAAGCATGAGTAAAATGTAAATCTTGGCATGTTTCCCCAGCCAACTAGTATCGCAGGAATTGATAACAACGATATTAATAAGGACATTGTAACGTCTCTATTAAAATGCTTTCCATCGCTTTTTATTCATATTCATGAAGTCATTTTTAATTAGAGCGTCTCCTGGATAGGTTTTAAGCTCCGTAATATATTCTTAAATATAAAATCTGCTATAATAGTCCAAGCAAATTACGTTTTAAAGTGTGCTTTAATTAATTTTTGAATCAATTTCAAAACTTTTGTTATTAAACTAAGTGCATATAAAATATTTACGTTCCAGATATGAATATGTTATGCATGAAAAATTCTGCACAGCATTTCTTCTTCT
The DNA here is from genome assembly GCA_035578165.1 of Stenolophus ochropezus. Taxonomy (NCBI): domain Eukaryota; kingdom Metazoa; phylum Arthropoda; class Insecta; order Coleoptera; family Carabidae; genus Stenolophus; species Stenolophus ochropezus. The sequence goes on from JAQOWZ010000014.1 coordinate 3,197,067, forward strand.
ATTTGCTCTGTAAAATCCACACTAGCTTTCAGATACAAATTCGGGTTTTCAGTATCTGTATACATACGAGCAGCGGTGATTCACTTAGCGCTCCGACTTGAATTGGGCGTGAGATCTGAGGTTCAAATTTCAGATTCGCAAATACAAATAAAAATACCTCTGTGTCCGAAATGGAACCTACTTATCGACGTAGTTCGGGGGGTACTTGGAGGTGCTAAGCACTTACAAATTTTGAATTAGCATCCCCAAACAAAATATCTGTAAATTTTAATACAGATTAGTTTCATCTAAATAGGAAGCATCGATGTAGGCAGATAAAATACCTCTATACTTATAAAATGATAAACAAATCTTATTCCTGTAAACCAAAAATTAATTTAAGTTTACTACCGCATAATTGAATAACTATGAACCAAAAATTCGATATTTTGAAAACTGAAATGACTACGTCTATGAATCTACTATTAACTGTAAATTCCTTCTGTAGTTGAAATGCAACTAAAAATTAACTAAAAACAAACGTTCCTCAATGAATGAGATACGAAAATCAGATGTTATCAGGGCATGTAACCGAAAAAAATATTGGTTGACGGTTAATCCATATTGAGAACGTTATAAAAATAACGGTTTTAGTTTGAAAACTGGTTTTTAAAAATTGGAAACCGGTTTAAACCGTTTAATAAAAGAATTATAAAAAAATATTTTTTTAATAATATTATGGACCAATGAAAACTTCCTATAATTCAGAGAAATATAAGTCATTTTACAATTGTAAACTTGATGCCTAAAGCTGACAACAAAGAAACTACCTATTTTTATGACTCTCCAATAAAATGTAAATTATAAAAACTGTCATGACTCATATAGTCATATTCAAATAAAAATATAACAGATATAAAAAAATATTTAAAAATTTTTGCGCTGATATTATTAAAATAAATGTTAATGTTCTCTAAAACCGGTTTATTATTTTATTTTTTTTGGGTTAACGATTAACGGTATTTTCGGTCTTAAAAATATCGGTTAAAATTGTAGTTAAAGTTCACAAATTTTGTTCAAAATATCGGTAACCGGTTTTTATTAACCCATTTTTAACCAGTTACATGCTCTGGTTGTTATATTTATTTTAAAATAAATCCTTTACAAAAAAATATGTCATAAGAATAAATATGTTGTACAAATTGTATGTTTCAGTTCTGTTCTAGTAGTTTTACCGACCAAAAATTCGTGATGTATTGTAACTATTTTGATTTTAACTTTTCTAGATTTAACGAATGTCCACGAATTGAACTCTGTACGTTTTGATTATTTTTAGCTTGATGTCTATCGAACTGTCCGTTTGGATATATGTGGACTGGAATACAGGACAAAAATATAGCCGTATTTTTCGTTGGTAACGATTTTAAAATGTGCACTACATCCCTAGATAGAACAGGAATTAAGCATATAAAGTACACCAAGAAACCTACAGCTTATAGTGGATTACGAATCACTTGTATGGCAGCGTTATTTTAATTTGTTAATAGAATTGAACGCCAAATCTCACACTTTACTAGGAATGAGTAGAGGTCGTTTTATTAATTAATAAACTGTGTGAAAAAGTATGTAAATATGACTGATTTAAATTAATTCTCTCATTTTTAATTTAATTTACAAATGTATATGTTCATGAGTCTAAGTCTTTAGTTAATCCGTTTATGTTAAAAAAAGCAAAACCATTTTTTCAAAATGTATGTTATTATTTTGTGTATTTTAAATGTAGAAATAATGCTTTATACGCAGTAAGGGTTGATATCAGGGCATGTAACCGGTTAAAAAAACCGGTTAATAAAAACCGGTAACCGATATTTTGAACGAAAATTGCGAACTTTAACCGTAATTTTAACCGATATTTTTAAGGCCGAAAATACCGGTAACCGTTAACCAAAAAAAAAAAAAAAACCGGTTTTAGCAAACATTAACCTTTATTTTAATATAATTTAGTGAAAAAAAATTTGAATATATTTTTTTTATATCTGTGTTTTCTATTTGTATTTGAACATAAGTCATGACAATTTTTACAATGAACATTTTATTGGAGAGTCATAAATGTAGGTAGTCTCTTTGGCCGTTAAGGTTACTTAAAAAGGCCCAAATAAATACGGCCTTTGTCAACACAGGCAAGTTTAAAATTGAAAAGTGACCTGCGTTTATCTGAAGATATTTCGGGAATTTTTGTGAATAATCGTTGGTAATTTTTTTTTTAATTAATTATTCTTTAATTTTTTTAATCAAATTTTTATAATTAATTTATTTTAATTAATTTTAATTACTTTTTAACCGATATATTAACCGGTTTAAACTGGTTTCCAATTTTAAAAAACCGGTTTTCGAACTAAAACCGTTATTACCATAACATTCTCTATAAGGGTTAACCGTTAACCAGTATTTTTTCGGTTACATGCCCTGATTTTAAATGTAGAAATAATGCTTTATAGGCAGCAAGGGTTGATACAATGAAGAAATAAAGAAAAGTAATTTATATTATTCATTGAACTTGTCAAAAATGACATTTTCGCGTATTGATTCGATAGAAATAAAGCTGAGAAAACATAATGTTGGTAATCAGTTTTGAGTAAGCAAGAATAATGTTCGCTGCTCCTTAGAATTTCGCCGGTTTGCGCTAGATGAATAATTAAGGACATCAGCTCATATCTTGCCAGCATTCTGTATATAGTAGTATGTACACTGAGATTACTCTTACGCGAAGTTTACTGCATTTATGATTTACTGTCGATGCATCCATTTTGCTGTAATCGTTTTAATATTTTCCATGTTTACTCTTTCTCATAAGCATTGACTTTTTATATGATGCGAGGTACTTGCTCTACATTTCAAACGGTAATTGATAATCGAGACAATTCTAAGTTATTGAGTTACCTATTATCTCTTTCATATAACATGAAACTAAGAAGTGTTATGATCGAACAACGCCTACTACTTCTGAACATCAACAATGATATTTTAAGAGTGTTATTCTATGACAAAACTAAATTTTATGTTTGTCAATACAGAATTGCTTTTATTCGACTTATACCACAGAATAGTTATATACAGAAGCGACACTGCGTGTCGGTACCTTTCATGTTCCCATATTCAGTTCTATGACCTTGAAGCTTTATGTAGACCTTTAAATTTGTACCCTTTCCCTATCTCTCTCTTAGATGTAAGGAAACTTTCCGATTTTAAACAATGAGCCCTTTAAATTTGTGCACATTCCCCATGTCTCTCTAATTCTTGTTTCTCTGTCTTACTGTCGCTTCTGTATAAACCTATTCTGTGCTTATACATCAACGTTTCGACTGTAAATCAGTCTTCATCAGGGAGATAAATATTATTCAAATTATTCAACTATTTGTAAAATTAATAATTTATTAAAAAAAATCATAAAATATAGATTTTCAATTTTTATTTCATGTTGAAAAAGAGCCTCCACCAATTTTTTTTCTGTTACACCACTGAACTAATACACCAATGGATAGATTGCTGTTATTATCACGGGATGCAAAATATGCGTTATTGCAGATATATTTGTACTGGAAAATAGAGAAATAATGAACAATGTATTTTTTTCGAATTATGATCCAACGGTTTATTTTATAGTTAGATGTGAACTATTGACCGTAGTAATACATTTTAATATATTTAAATATTTGACGTAAAAGAAATTGGTTTTAGATTGATTGTAATAAGGAAAATGGGAGAGAATGAACGTAAAGAGAATTCCCGTGAAGATTTTAGAAACATCGTAACTGATTCAGTCTTAAAATGATGAAAAATTGACTTGTGAATGAAGTAGATTTGAACGAAGCGTTATCGATGTTCTCTAAAGGACAGATATAGCGTTTAATATTTAATCCGGCTCGACATTTTACAAAAATTACCAACGCGAAAGAATGCATAGGCTAGAAAAGCTTGCACAGTTTAAAACGTCAATACGTCAGGCTTTCACGTTTAGCCGAAATTATTTCGAATTTACGGACGAGAAAACATGTAACACATTTTTCACTATATATGAACAACATGTTCAGTTTTGTTCATACTCCCATTCCCAAGTAGATTTATAAAACTGTATGAAGGGTACAATGCAATAACATTTTGATACCATATATCTTAAATCGAAAAGATACGATTTATATTCAAAGAGATATTCAATCTCTTTTCTCTTTCTGCTTTCAGACGCAAAGTACTGAAAACTTTTATTGCCTTCCTTACTAATACACATTCTGCCACACTATTACTTTTATAGCAATGCAATTTTATTGCTATCTTCATTTCTTCTTCTTCAAATTCGACACATACAATCGTTTACAATTGCTTATTGAAAAATGAATATTTCTTCAAGGAAATTTCTACATTATTGCACATATCGGTAATATATTTATGCATTACAACACGTTTACCAGAAATCACCACTGCAACGTTTTTTATGGACTATATATAACAAACTTCTACAATTTGTGTGAATTGGGTATGTGTCCAAATTTTGGTTATGAGTTATGACATATGACATTTATAATACTAGACAATATATAAAATATCAGTATTTTTTAAAATCGATTCTTTACTCGTAGTTTACAAAAAATAATTATCAAAAAATTGGGGAAGGGATGTTGTGATGTCAGTATAGTAGAATCTTGAACCGAAAGAGACAGTCTACTTGCCTTTTTCCACGATTCTATCAAGCTAACGTCAAATATCCCATCTCCAAAACACTAAATTGCTAATAACTATATTATTGCAAACTAATGTGATTAATTTTCATATTTTATAATTTACTAGTTGTACCCGCAACGATAGCCGCATGGAATTCAATTTATGATTGTAAGAGTATATCAGTAAAAATCAATATAAAAAATTATCATTCTTCTCAACTAAGTATTTTTCTCAAAAATCACATATATTTCCATTTTTAATTTTTTTAACGCGTGGCTACCTGTGTCGTTGACGTACGCGTCATATCCCGTTACACTCCTTTTCAACCGCTGACACCAAAGCGTATTTTTTTTCTTTTTGCAAAACACGATCGTAAAATCTGAACTACTTGTCCAAACAATGTTGTGTAAAAGGTAGTTTTTATGGACATAACATTTTTTCGAGGATAAGCAAATTTATTTTGATAAAAATTTACTTAAATGACAAATTAAATTTATTTTAAATATGCCTGCTATCAAATTTTATAAATTTGGGTATTAGCCTTGACATTCAGGGTGTTAATACATTTTATAAATTTGTTTATCAAATAACAAAGGAGCGACCGATCGTAAATTTCAATTTCAAAGTGATTTTCAAAATATCTTGTTTTGAAATTTTTGATTTGTCCATCCCGAAAGTTTTTTCTAAATATTGGTGAAAGAATTTTTGAAATCGAGAGTAGTATTAGTATATATGTAAAATGAAAGACGATTATTATTTCTTCTTTCGGTATAAGTACTGCGCTATTTGTATTATTAAATATGTAATGTACCACTTTGTTTCGCAAATTTCAGTAATGATGCCATATTTAAAACGTCTAATATTCAGGTTAAGTTAACGAAGTAAGCCACGAAATAAAGTTGAAATAACGGTGATGTATTTATTTAGAAAATAAATGCGGTAACATTAACCTAATATTAATATGTAAATGAGGTAAAGCAATGATTTAGCATCTAACATGTGTATGGCAAAAAGCTGAAAAACTTGCATGATCTACTACAGTTAAAAACAAAATAGGGACGTAATGAATACTTTGCAACTTGTTAATAAGCTCTAGATTGTACCCACGCACAACAAAATCTTTTATTTCTTTATTACTACCTCACTTCAACATCAAACATGCTACAAAATATCAAAAACTTTAATATTCTTAGTGTTCAAAATAAATTTATATATATGAGTGGTGTAAAAGTTGTGTTAAGTGTGGAATAACAAAAGAATCATTGACAATGAAAGATCAGTTTCGCATAAAATGACTTTTTAAATTTTATTGTACGATGACAAAATATTTTACGGTTATTCTTCTAGCTTAAAGTTTTATTAGGTGTGTTTTATTGTCATGGCTTTTATATAGTGTTGCATTTAAAAACAATGTATATAAATACGAAACAGATACGCCATGTATGTACATTAAAAATAATAGCTTCTATTAACGACTTTTCACACGAGTGCCTTAATGGCACCAAGCTGTTTTACACTCATCTTCAATTTAAACGCTGTGAAAGATTTTATGAGGTCGAAAACAAGAATTATGATTTCGAAATATTTCAGATTTTTAAAGAAATTTTGTTGATGTTACGACTTGTAAATTATTTACAGGAAACTTCAGCACGAAGTTATCTTTATGTGTGTACGTTAATGAACTTTTTGGTTTAAGCTGAAAAATTCAGCCTATTATACGTTAATTAAAAAGTCTAATTAATTAACACTAACAATGAATGAGCTTTTCAAAATATTCTTGCTACGTATTAAACAAAATTTTACTATGCATTTATTTATGTGCCAAATATATAATCTTTTTGTTATTGTCTGTGTCATTTCGGTTATGAAAGATGTAACAAATAAAATTTGTAAAACATATTGTAATATTTTTACATCTCCAAGTCATTTACAATAATTATTAAATATGAAAAGTTGCAATTTTTAGTTTTTCATTCCAAAATTAATATTATACATATGAAATAATACAAAATTACCAATTTTTGGGTCCAAAATTTTGGTTTTTTAATATAGTCCAAATTGATAGTCGCCGACGCGCTGATTTCAAATTTTCAAACGGAATTGTATTATCTTTTTTCGTTCCTGAGATTTTTGCTCTCAAAGTTGCACTTCAAAAAAGTATGTTTTTTGGGTATAGCTCTAAAATGGGTAGAGATACAATCTCAACAATTATACCAGTCGATTCTACGGACAAAATTATATAAAGAAATGTTTTCTCTGCATATACGTTCTTTGGAACGATTTGGTGAAAAATGAGAAAATCGAAAAAACAAGAATTTCAGTTTTTCGCTTGGAAACTTTTTGTCTCAAAAATTCTTCATTTTCTGGACTTAAGTAAATATGGATACGCTGATTCCAAATTTTCAAACCGAATTCGATTATCTCTTACCGTTCTCGAGATATTTAAGTTCAAAGTTAGACCTGAAAAAAGAGGTTTTTCAGCAATAGTCCTGAAATGGGTCGAGGTACGACCTCGGCGACCTCACCAATCGATTCTACGGGCAAAATTACATTAGTGTACCAATTTTCAGATTTTTATTCCAACGGATACAATTTATAGAGAGGAAAAACTGAAAATGGCCAAAATCGAAAAAAATCGCAAGGGGTTCATCAGGCATTTTTTCCGATTTTCGCCGATTTTCGTTTTTTCGCCCTATAAATTGTATCCATTGGAATAAAAATCTGAAAATTGGTACACTTATGTAATTTTGCTCGTAGAATCGATTGGTGAGGTCGCCGAAGTTGTATATTGACCCATTTCAGGACTATTCCTGAAAAACCTGTTTTTTTCAGTTCAACTTTGAACGTAAATATCTCGAGAACGGTAAGAGATAATTGAATTCGGTTTGAAAATTTGGAATCAGCGTATCCATATTTACTTAAGTCCAGAAAATGAAGAATTTTGAAGACAAAAAATTTCCGAGCGAAAAACTGTAATTCCTGTTTTTTCGTTTTTCTCATTTTTCTCCAAATCGTTCCAAAGAACGTATATGCGGAGAAAACATTTCTTTATGTAACTTTGCCCGTAGAATCGACTGGTATAATCGTTGAGATTGTATCTCTATCCATTTTAGAGATATACCCAAAAAACACACTTTTTAGAGTTGCAACTTTGACAGCAAATATCTCAGAAATGAAAAGAGGTAATTAAATTCTGTTTGAAACTATGAAATCAGCGCATGGATCTTTATCTACCTGGACTATTTCTAGAAACTAAAATTTTGGACCCAAAAATGAGAATTTTTGGATTATTTCAGCTGTATATAAAAAAATTTAAAGTGAAAAATTAAAAATTGTTTCTTGTCTTGTTCAACTATAACTGAAAATAACTTGGAGATGTAAAAAGGTTATAATTTTTAATTGAAAATGTGAATTTTTAATTTTATATTGACTCATCAGTTAAGCACACAATAATTGAGTAACGTAATCCCATTTTAAATTCAAAAAGTGACAACTTTATGTTCTTGTTTCACCTTATGGTAATGCCATTTATATATTACATAATACGTGGTAAAATAGAGTAAGTTTGTTAAAAAAATATAGGCAAAATTGCCATTAAAGAACTTATTGCATATAAATAAAAAAAATATTTAAACGAATGTAAGGGCAACTGTCTATGCTTTTCCCCTCCCACTCGAAAACTTGTAACTTAATGCATCAAAATACAAGTTCCAAAAGCACTAATAATACAAATATTAGTATAATATTTTGAAAAGTACTGAAAAAAAACAGCAAAAACAAAAATAGTAAATTTGGTGCCCAGTGATTGCAGCGCCCGTGGCAATGGGTAAAATGTAAAAGAAGAAAAATACACCAAAATACAAGTATAAGTCTCAGAATTTAAAAAGTGCTGAAGAAAATCGATAAAAATAAAAATATTGATTTTGGCGCCCAGCGATTGCAGCGCCCGTAGAAGAAGTAAAAAGGGGGGTGGCGCACTAGGTGCGGGATTTGTAAGTGGGATGTAAAGCTGGGAAGTAATTCGGCGTAAACCGACAATCGGTAATCAAGCGCATACCTTAACCAGAATAGCTGAATCCGTACAATGAGTATATTAATCTACAGCAGCACATGGAGAATTCAAACCGTGTGATGCGAGATTCGCTGAACGAGGATTCGGTGGAACGCTCGCCACGCTCTCGATGTAAATGCTTAACGAGAACTGTTTATGCACACTTGAATAATTTAACAAATAAACTCATCTAATTAACTCTACATCACAAGTCATTATGCACTGTTTTATTGATTCCATTACTGTAAATATTAGCTACTATTACCCCCGAAGATTTATTGGCTTTGGGGCATATGTGTTTGACTTTACGCCTCCGCCAAATTTGCACACATCACCACCGAGAACTATTGCCCGTAATTCGGACAATTCTCTTACGCCTCCACCATTTGCGTGCTTCACTTCATCATCAACTCTGCATTCGGGAACATTCCTCTATACGTTATAATAATACAAACCCAAGCAATTTCACTACTCAATCTCAGACGAATTATATTCTATTTTATACAGGATGTTCAAAACCAGTCACAAATATTGACGTTATACATAGGTATATATTTTTTGTGAGTAAAATACAAGATCCGATTCCCCACTGAATATACATATACCAAATAAAAATATCACAATAAGTCGTAAATTAATAATAGTAATTAGAAAAGGCATAACAAACTCCTGTCAAATAATTTTGTACCAAAGATAACAAAAAAAGAAGACTTAAAATGCATTTCACAAACAGATGTACTGGTTTTCTTTTTTATATATTAATTTTTTTAATTGCCACCCAGTCCTGCTCCAATATTTCGGTATATATATATATATATATATATATATATATATATATATATATATATATATATATAATCTTAGTTTCTGGATTACAGATTTAAGTGTACACAAGCATATAGTAAACAGCTCTTTAGCAGAGAATATACCATCACAGAGATGTGACTTTAAAAAATGTTTTTTGATCTCATGGTATCCTAACAGATAAATAAAATTTTAAACTTGATAAGTGTTATTTAGCAAGCATATGATTTCGTTATCTTGAAGTATATTTGGTGACCCGTTTCCAGAAATAATAATGTTTATTTCAAAAAGAAATCGGGAAAAATGTTGTTATTTTAAAGGTAAATGTTTGGTATTTAGAATAGAGCAAAAATGTTGATGTGTCAGGAATGCAGAATGCTTGGATAACATGACATTTATAGGGCTAAATGCAACACAACTGCTCGTTTCGCTAACATTAATTTGAATAAACGCCCAGATCAACATGATAATAAGTAAATATTTAAAATTCTAAATGTAATTATTGAAATTACTAGCGGAATTAACATGTAAATGTTCCAGGTGAAATTTGCGCATTTTGTTTGAGCTATTAAATATTTCCAGCGCATTATTTACAATACAAATTTTTATTTTTCTGCTGTAATGCACACTATTGTCAACAAATTTCAGAAATTATATTTATTCATCATCACAAACAACTGAAATTAGTTTCAAATTGTGAGTTAAAATACAGGTTAACGTACTGATGACAGTAAACATCTAAATCACTACTTGACAAGTGGTTTTGAACGTATTGGACACGACGTGAAGCTAGTAACCACTAACTGAGTAACACTTGATTCATGAAGCACAATGGTAGTTCGCTTGCTGTTGATTTCATTTCACCATTAGATCAGTGTCGGATTAAGTTTGAATGCGTTCCTAGGCAAAATAATCACCAAAATAATAAACGACAATAAAACAGAAAAATGAGTTAGAAAATCACAATCTTTAAATTAAAGTCACTTTTTCTAATTTTTAGAACATATTTTGTCAAATTCTCTTTTAAAATATTTAAATAACCCACTTTTCCATCAATAAAAATTAATGCACTCATACAGCCCCATACAAATATAGAACCATTTCCATGTTTCACTGTTGGGCATAATTTTTTTGTTTTCATTTATTCATTTTTTCTTTTCCATACAATAATTCGTTCATCGGATCTAAAAAAGTTTATTTTGGTTTATCTGAAACATTTACCGAGTTCCAGAATGTTTTAGGGTGGTTTATATATTTCAAAAAAAAAAGCAAAGATAAGTGTTCGGGGACAAGTTGGTTTAAGTGTATTTTTACTTAGTAAAAATCTTTTGGAATAGCAGTCATTTAACCAAATCCACTAATATGCTTGGTTGATAACTATTAAGTATGTGTTTGTGTGTTTTATCTGCGTTTGACAAAGGAATTCTATAAAGTAATTTACATATTATACTAAATTACAATCGGAACGCTGATATACTAGTGGAATTTATTAAATTAGTACTCCAAAGGTGTTTTCCGAATTACGAATTATTCAATCGAATAAAAGCAATCTTGCACCAATGAATAAAGAGACGTTTAGAAAACTAGTTACATAAAGTATTATTGTAGTGAATCGATGTAAAGTGTTGCTTTTAAGGCGAGGGTTATCGCTGAGGTTTAGGATGGTAAATTTTGAATATCCTTTCCGGTCACATTTGTAATTATTGGGGGTATTAAGCAGAGCAGGAAACCAAACGCGCTTGGAATAGAAGAAAAAATAAAGCTTCGTTTATCGACCCTCTCCTGGTAGTACAAGGTTGTTTAACACTCGGCTCACAGAAGAACCGATTTTTTTCGCCTCTAAACTCAGACGTGCCAGATAAGTATTCCGAAAAACAAAGACAGTTGACGAAAGGTTCACTTTTCACCTTTTGTCAGTTGTCCTTGTCTTTCCCTACATTTATCTGACACGTTTGGGTAAGAAATTCGTCTCGAACGAACGACTGAGAAAATAAAAATCTTCTTATTCCGCTGTAGCTAGTCTTTCTATTCATGATTTAGCCTAAAAGCCGTTCTATCTCACCTAAACGATAAATTATTGTTCAGTTTTCTCTCCGGGCGAATTATGCTGTCGTTTGCTCACATACTAAATATCACCTAAACGCTTTTCATATTTTCCGTCCTGCACTGACGGATTATCTCCCACAAATTGCAAAGTGCACTTAGTTCAAGCAAATTTATTTACATATGTTTAATTTCCTGTCAGATCTCGCACGCTTGTCACAACAAACCTGTCTACACTTGATACTTATTGCAATTATTATCAACTTCGTATATTTGTAAAACATTTGCTAATTAATATTAATTAGTATATATCAACTCGACAAATAAATACATACAACGTAAATACATATGTATTTAGCATGACAAACAAGTTTGTTTAGATTTACATATATTTTGTCCTTATAGAGTGATACATTTTTCGATGTCTCTAAAGGTGTTATCACACGAGAATAATATCGACGACTTCGAAATCGACAATGTTGTCTTTTACAACTTAAGTATTTAGTTTTTGTTGGTTGGCAGTATTAAATACCAAATTGTCATTTATTGTTTTTATTCTTTTCGAAATCAATTAAAATATTTTCAAATTCTTTTTGACTGGTAAAAGATACGGTTGTCACTTGAAAGATTTTTTTATAAAAATGACATTTTATTGTTTTTATTTGAATCTAGGGATATTTTCACTATTCTGCTGTCAGAATCGACAACTCTCACCAAAGTTTTCGAACATGACCGAAAACTAGTTACACGAAATAAGTTACACTATCACACGAGAAAAGTTGCTCGCAATGACATAAGTTGTCGGAAATCGACAATAAGTTGTCGATATTAAATCTCGTGTGATAACACCTTAAAAATTGGTCTTCCAGTCGACAGAAAAATGTCTCGCATTGATGATTGCGAAATGGTAGAGGTCATTTAAAAGCAGAAAGAAGTAATTAATATTAATTAGTATATATCAACTCGACAAATAAATACATACAAACAACATAAATACATATGTATGTATTTAGCATGACAAAATAGTTCACATTTACATATATTTTGTCCTTATAAAGTGATACATTTTTCGATGTCTCTAAAAATTTTTCTTTCAGTCGATCGAAAAATGTCTCGCATTATGATTGTGAAATGGTAGACCATTTAAAAGCAGAAACCTGATTCAAATATGGGGAAGTTATAGATGAGAGATATGGAAAATTCGTATCCCATATGTATTGAAATAATATCGACATATTGATGTAATCATTTGATAAACATTAAAATAGGCTGAGCTGTAGGTATAGGGGTTCATTGTACATGTCCATATGAGGAAAATAGTGATACATCTCCAGTTTATCATTGGATTGGAATGCCTCGCATGTGTAAGTGGTAACCGCATATCGTGTGTAAACACAAATCAATTACTGATTATTGTACCAGGATGAATAATCCTGTAATTAGGGAAAGCCATGATAATGTAATATTTGCCTTCATTTGCCACCGCGATTCGGTTTATTCAAATTTCTACACATTCTTTTAATTCCACCCTCAATCCTCAACAAATTTTCAATCTTCCGATACATTTACCATTCGAGAGGGACCCGGGAAAAGACAATTCGAGCTGGTGAAATTCCGCACCTTACGTAACATTTCAGTTTTAATACCTAGAAGTTATTTATAGCGATGCTCATCTACGCGTAAAGCGAGATTGTCTACCTGTATACACATAAACTTAACGTAAACTATGTAACGATGGAGATAATGTACACTTTGTACTTGCCTTGTATACATATTATACTACACTGCTGTAGTTTTTTCACTTTATAGTTTTTTATACCAAATATTATCAAATGAAAAATGCTACTGCAACTTATCATTAAAACAAGTCACCGTAATGTTTACTAACTGAGCGAAGGGTGCTCAGTCATTGTAAAATACTCGAATTATTTCCCTAATTAGATCAAAATTACCCTCTATAATAATTAGGTACCATAATGTTTACTACCTTAGAGAAGGGTGATCACTGACTGTGATGTACTCTAATTCTTGCCCTAATATAATTATATCAAAATCATCCTCCGTAAATACCAGTATCTAATTAAACCAAAATCACTCTGTAACACAAGGTACCATAATGTGTACTACCTGATAGAAAGGTGCTCACTTCCTGTGAAGTACCCTAATTCCTGCCCTATTGTAATTAGTTCAAAATCACCCTCCGTAAAAACCAGTCCGCTCGCTCATTGTGAAATATTCAAATTCTTCCCCTAATTAGGTCAAAATTACCCTCAGTAAAAACTAGGGACCATAATGTTTACTACCTGAGAGAAGGGTGCTCACTCACAGTGACGTAGTCTAATTCTTGCCCTAATTAGCTCAAAATCACCCTCCGTAAAAACCAGTCACCGTAATGTTTACTACCTGAGCGAAGGGTGTTCACTCACTGTGAAACATTTCAATTCTTCCCCTAATTAGGTCAAAATCACCCTCTGTAAAAACTAGGGATCATAATGTTTACTACCTGAGAGAAGGGTGCTCAATTACTGTGAAGTACTTTAATTCTCTTCCTAATTAGATCGAAATCACCCTGTGTGAAAACTAATCACCTTAATGTTTATTACCTGAGATATGAAATAAGATAAAAATCATTCTGCGTAAACACTAGTTTATAACTGACGATCAACTGATATTTTGTTTGCAGTGTTTGTATTGTTTAAGAGAAAAATGAATGTGTAGATTTTACATTTGTCGTATAAAAATATTATTCCGTTACGTAGACTATGTAAATACCTTTGTCTAATTAATAGCTGTACTTGTAATCGAATGCATTGGGATTAAGTTCATAATAATTTTACTTGTATTGTAGTAGTGTAGGTGGGCAGTTTACATCCTATATATAGGATCAGCAAACATGAAGCTGTTGTTAGTAAACCATACAATTGCTTACGAACGTTGATTGACAATAACAGTGCAATGTTGAACTGGCTTACAATACAGACTAGTATTAGTAGTTGGGAAATGAGGAAATGTTGAATCGGAAAGGTACGAATGAATGTTTCTTTTTTTCTCCTCCGAATAAACCAAGTATAGTCTCCGTACACCAGTGAAGGAAAACAGTATTATATTCTTTTAAAGTTTTTTATTGAATATATATATATATATATATATATATATATATATATATATATTAATAAATAAAATTATGTATTGACTCCCTAAATTTTTCGTAATGAAATCAATAAAAAAAATATTACAGTCAATTTTACCACATATTTCTACCATAAATGCGGTAGTTTTTTTATTTTCTTTGGATGTCTTTGACTAGTATTATAATAATTAATAATGTGTCCCTGTATCTCCCAAGCGGAGCGTAGGGCAACCGAACTCACTGAGCCGCAGTTCTACTTCTAACTATGTACTGTCGGTTGTTTCATGCCAGCGCTACTTCTATTTAAGATGTATAGATGACAAGTCTATAGCATCCGAGTGTGATACACAAGTAGCTGTATTTTTTATTTTACGACAAATCACACGTTGTCGGTCGTTGGGACTTGAACTGAGGATCTCCAGTTCGTATGACGTCACAGCGAGCTAGAGATGTGCGCTAGCTCGCTCAGCCATCCAGCCGACTAGTATTAGTAGTTGGCAAATGAGGAAATGTTGAATCGGAAGGGTACGAATGAGTGTTTCTGTGTGAAAAATCCTAATCTCCTCCGAATATACCTTTTTTGCAAATCTCAATCAGCATTCGTTTTACATAGCCAACTATTTCTCTTGTGGAGATCCGGGTTTTTTACACACGACTACTTTTCTCATCTTGGGTTAGGAGCTAACATGCAAACACACAAATTTGCATGCTTCTTTCGCGACTATTGTATACGGAACATATTGCACTATTCATATTTAAATTGCGCACATATACTGCGGAATTTATTTAACACAACGGAATGCGTTTGAAAGTAATCACCGTGTGTGCATTTTTCTACGGCGCACGATTCAATTTCAAAGAAAGTGAAATAACTTGTGGGAAACGACTTTATTTCGCAAAAAAATTAATAACTCTGCCAACCCTTTGATAATTTCTTCTTTACAGATGTAAAAAAGAATAGCACGCTGTGTATTCATTATTTTGTAATTATAAAATTGTTACGAGTATTTACAAAGCGTAAATATAAATATTTTCCCAACGGATAAAGACAGATTTTTATGTAAACCTCGTAAAATTTTTGTCTTACATTTCTTTATCACTGCTAAAACAATTACAATTATTTATTCACAACTTAAAACACAAAACCATTTGTCTTTTGTTCTCAACACGAGGTTATAACTTTTCAGTAAATTTACACAACTAAATATCATTAAAAATACAATGCCTCGTAATATATATGTCACATTTTTATAATCTGAAGTAAAATTAATCTTCAAACTCTGTGTCAGATCAACTTTGAACGCGGCCCTAGGCAAAAATTTCCCCCCTCCCTTCTTTTAATCACCAAAATAATAAATAGTATTTAAATAATAATATATTGTGTTACTAGGAGTAAAAGTGGTACTTTGTGTGGCGAGTGTATAAGTTTGCACGACGAGCGAAGCGAGGCACACAAAGATCTTTTCACTTCTATTGAGACATTTTATTTTATCTTCAAACTTTATATTTAACAAATTTATTTATTACCTGATGTTATTATAATTAAATTTTTTTTAAACGTTATAAAAGTGGCATTAATTTCTACGCCGCCAGAGTAGAAATAGCTTTCGAACTTGAAAATTATATATATATATATATATATATATATATATATATCCTGATAAGAATAACGATTTTTATTCAAAAACTATACTTGTTCAAAAAGTTATGGTTACTCCACATTTTGAAACTAACGTATTTGGAGAACCAAGTTCTTGTCACCAATAACTATAATAAAGCTAGTAAAGATTAATTAGGATTATTCAACATGTAAAGCGTGTTCAAACTCCGAAACCAATCACAGAGAGAGAGATACAGATTACTGAACATGTCCACCATCTAAATAACAACAACAGTATTACAGACGACTGATAATACAAACGGAGATTTCAAGTACTTATTTAGTAATTTTATCATTATTGTTATTAAACATGCACTACAGAACAAGTAGTAAGATACGAAATAAGAAATCTTCATTTTTGTAAGAAGAATCTTGTTAATTGACCTTTTGTTAATTACTAATTGAGGTTTAATACAACGTAATACAAGACGTTGATCATTTAAGTATAAACAATTATAATAAACAATTGAGTTACGATTGTTTTGTGTGCAGACGAGCATAGAATTCCAAATTAGTTTTAGTGGTGAATATCTGTTGCAAAGTCGTACGGAACAATTGGGTAAATATTTTATATTTATTTAGCTCTACTATTTAACTTACATTAAGGAAAATATATTTATTTTCCAGCTACCATACTTTGAAAAAAGATTTTAATGAAAAATAACGCTTTAACATACATACGTTTTTATCATCACAATTTTATTAAACCTAGACTAATATTCCACGTACGTTTTTGTGATTTGCAGTGTATGAATAATATACAGTAGTTGTCCAAATAAATATTTTAAATTTAAACGCTTTACGTTTTTTTTTTGAGCATCACATATCTATAAATAATATATTACTAGCGAAGGCTCAGCTCAGCATTCCCTAGGCCTTCGACGGCAGTAAAATTTTTACAGATGTATGATACGATAATACAATTATTAATTTCTCTAACAAAAAGCAAATTTACATATTTATGACAACTGCAAGAACAATCTTTTGATTTTGTAAAATTGTGTATTTGAAACATTTTCATTTACAATGATTTAATTATTATTTGTAAAAACATTTGCTTTGTACACCTTCTTATATTAGTGAAGATAGTACATTATACGCCAAGGTTTAGAAGACTATTATTATTGACCTAGCGACAAGTTGTGCCGAGGTGCGAAGCAACCGAGGGACGTAAGGCGCTGGTCAATAATGCTCTTTTCAATCGTGATATATATATATATATATATATATATATATATATATATATATATATATATATATATTGTGCTTGTAAAGCTTCATTCAGAGCTTTTAACATAGTCACTGTTTAAGTCTTCTGTAATAACCTTGAAATGTTTGGCATACTTGATAACGTGAGACCATTCACAGCTATAGATTTAGTATTTCTCTTAGACATAAGCATAAACATAAACATAAAAGTTTGCAACCTTTCAACATTTGTCTTTTTTGTAACCTTAAAATAAAAAAAAATAATCTTTCAGTGAAAAAAATTATAATAAATATATAATGCATTTGTCTACAGTTGAAAATGAGTCAATTTCATTACATAAAGGTAAAGACAAAAACAGTGACTATATTTAGAACTGTGAATGAGGCTTAATAGATTGTTAATACCATAATTTAAAATTTTAATAGACATTGAGGTAGAAAGGAAAAATATAAGAACTGCACCCCGTTTTATTTTTATGAATCTGTAAATAGTAATTTAATATTATGGTGTACTTTACAAAATGTTGGCCATAATGATGTGATACAAATTATAAAATGGTTGCCAAATTACGATACCGTAATAGTAGATTAATTTTACTTGTAATTATGTACAAGTATCAATTAGAGAGATGTATAGCGATATTACAATATCTCGCCAAGGTTCATCGGTAAATTTAATTTAGTTTCTCATTTTCTTTCCTGCTAAATACATTAACGATCGTTAAGCAAATTGATTCTCCGTTTAATAAATTGCGCTAGCCTCAACTATTCTGAGGCGTCCCGCAAAAAAGACTAAGAACAACAGACGTCGTAATCGCAGTTTGATCCTTATATTCAAGGTTGACGCTCAGACTAAAGCAGTTCTGTTTAGCGGCATTGACTATTTCACTGCTTTCTTTTGTGAAGCATTACATGCTATCTCTCAGCGCGATCTTTACGGTAAATTTGTTAAGCTATTTCGGACTGGAATAACATGAACATTACATCCAGATAAAGCTGTATTTTTAACGCAATTATAAAATGAAATTAGCTACACATTTACTGCAATAAAAACACCTTTATTGATTCTCTCATTTAAATCATAATCAAACAATTTACCACGACTATGAAAAGCGGAACTTAAAATTCAACATGTATATTATATAGTGTTTTTCACTACTAGTCTAGACATCCTTTATTATTTACCTTTATTTGACATGAGAAATTGTTTTTCAAAAATTGAGGGAGTTTAAAAATTGAAATTTAGGATAAGATTTATAAAATCTTTAAATAAAGTTATTATTCACACTGTTTCTTAGTGAATTTCTAACCGGTTACGATAATTGAATGACCATTTTCAAAGAATTTAATCGAATAAGAACTTATACAAAACTACTGAAGATTACACGAGAATTTAATAAATGAATGCATAACAAATTTGTCAAGAAGAAATTGCAAACGATTATCTTCACCGAAACCAGTCAGAAATAAATTCAGGAACAGTGTAATAAGACTTTTATTTAAAATCTTTATAAAACTTATCTCAAATTGTTTTTTACTACAACTTACTTAGACTTACAAGACCGACAATGAAAACTCACTTTATACAGAAGCTCATGTCTCTCAATTCAAATATTGTTTGAATCATTTAACTCAAGAAAACTGTAAAGTATGGATTTACAGTTTCAATATGCCATCTAAATTAAATAAGTAAATCAAATAAAAATAGTAACTAGTATCTATTATAAAGTACTTAGACAGACGTAGTTAAAAATATTTGTGTCGATATATTTCAATACTGAGATTAATAATAATGCAGATTGACAAACCTATTAATGAATAATAATTTGTGAGTTCTATTTTTTTTTTATAAAATGCAATCTGTAATGAAATTTACGTGTAGAAACAATTAAACGAAGTATGCATAATTGAGAGAATTAATTAAAAATGAAGTAAATCAACTGTCAGAAGTTTTGGGTAACTGGTAGACTAACACTAAATACCAATCAAATATTTAGTTCAATTAGAGCAAACAGTAGGTTAGCCAGCATATGCATAGATAAGTTTGTATCAATAAATGGACTTGCATAAAGCAATATTGGTTCTAATGCGTGATTTTCAGTTAAGCTAATTGAAAATCACGGTTACTGTTGTTTCATTTTACCCTGTTTGCTTTAAAATTATTCCCGTTATATTTACAATTATAATTTCAAACATCCAGGGTGAATATTGTAGCTGTTTACATTCTCATAACTCCCCAAAAAATATTACAACTATTTATATTAAATTAATACAAGCAAATTTCAGGGATATCAAAACATTTATTACAACGAATCATATAAATTTGATTTACCAATTTCGTGCAAAAATATTTGTGTTGTCATATGTACAATCATATTTATTTAATAATTTAAACAAGAGCAATCAATAAAAATTGTTTTTATTGCAGTAATTTGTGGTTAAATTCATTTCATAATTTCGTTAAAAGTACACGTAATATATGCCCCATATAACAAAATAAATATTTACTAACTATCACAGTTTTGTTGGTGTTGATATGAGGATTATCGTAAAATTATTATACAGGTATTTAACATAGGCACTATGTTGATATATTTAAAATAAGTTTAAAGACAGTTTATATTTAATTTATAAACTAAAAAACACTTTGCTTCTGCATTTATTTTGTATACAGGGTCTTCCACAACTTGGGACAAAAAAATAATCAGCACGTTGTATAATATACACCCTTTAATTTTTTGTCCTAAGTTGTGGAACATTCTGTATATACTGCCACGAAATTCGAAGTGCATATACTACCGTCAAAAATGATTGATTGTTTTATGAAGTACTATTTTGTAGATAAAATATAAAATAGTTTTGTTATTTCAAACTTTGACTAGTTGCTGTATACTTTACATATATATTCTAGAAGGTAAAACACAATAAAATATTAAATAAGTAGGTAAAGAGAAGCTTAAAATCAGAGCTGAGAGTATCTTACAAAAAAAGATACACAATAGAATCTAAAATACAAAAAGTATGTAAGATAAAGTATCTTAGGTACGTTCTACTTTATGTAAAATCTATATTTTATTTAAATACTTTTTAAAAGTACAGTTTGTCTAAAACACTATCTTCTTTTATAATAAGTATCTTTTATCTTAAAATTTAAGAAACTATATAGATCTAGAAAACTAAAGGAAACAATATTATATTCTAATCTAAATCTAATCTAACTTAAATTTTTATAGTTTTATTTAATTTATCAATTTAGATTTTACTCTTCAGAGGTAAAATATATTGCTATACATTCGAAAGAGTATCAGCGATATTTTATAGAATAGTTAGATAAAGTGTACAATAAAAAATAATTTTATTATTTTCAAGCATTTAATGAAAGCATAATATAAATATTGCAAATACATTTAATTGCACAAATTTTTACAATGATTTTTATTGCGTATGGTAAATATGAAGTAATTTAAATTTATAATTTGTAATTGATTTTAATTAATTTAGCTAAATGATAGTTTATTGGATTATCTAGGGAATATATTAAAATTTTTGACATAATGCGAATTTAATTTTAATGCCAGTATTTTAACATCTGGAAGTGAGAAAATATATAGCCTGGAAAAGTTTGATATGGATTTTCATCTATCCCTTTTCCTCCATTTCTCTTTAAAAATTTAGAAATAATCTACGAAAAAAAATTTGAAAGAAAAGAAAAGAAAAAGGTGTGTCAGGCTTGGAAAGTTTGCAGTAAGTTTATTGTTATGAATGAAAAGTTTGTATAATTCATGTCAAGGAAAAAACCGGTGCAAGCTCAGAACTTCAATAACTATAAACACATTCTAATGTTAATAATTTATTGTTCGGAGCTAATCGATTTTGCAGTATTTGCCGCGCTGTTTTGTCCGTGGAACTTTTTTCCATTTCATGCTCCACATTTTACGAGTTTAATTATCGTTTCTGGTTTTCGGGGTATTAATTTTTGAATTATACCTTGATTTCCTCTTTCCCCGAGGTTACCAAATTTACTTTCTGTGGCCTAAATGACCGGATTCTGCTCCTACTTCATCCACTTGTTTATTACCCGCAAAAACTCTCCCCATCAGTTCTCAATGCCCGTTAGTTACATTACCATTCAACGGATTCTAAAAAATATCAAATCAGAATGTCAATTACACTTATTTCATTCATAATTTTTGACATGTATATATCATTCTTGTGCGATTTGACCTTAGTAGTTGATAGATTGTTAAATATTAGAGAAAAAAATTGTTATTTCATTTTAGTTTTATGGCTCTATTCTGAACAAATATGTAAGTCTTACAAATCTATAAATCTATAAGTAATAAACAAAACCGCAAAAAAGCAGCCACTTTTATATATAATTATATATTAATCAACAAAAATTGATGTGTTTTTTTCTGTTAGACATATAGGTTTGTTCAAAATTGACCTATTAGTTTTAATTTTATGTATTAGTCGCAAGAAAAATATAGCATATTATGTCTATGTCCTTACTGATATCCTGCGAATGTTTTAGTTTTAATTTTAATTCTAGTTTTATTTTTTACTTTTTATACTTTCTAAAACTAAAAATTAAAACATGACTAAGTTCGAACATAAAATCCATAATAAAATAAATATCAATTTTATATTACCGAAAATATATAAAAATATAAAAAATTGATATTGTATATCATAAATAAATATTAATAATATCCAAAATAGAATAAAAACGGTGAGAAGAAAAACAATTTGTGATATTGCTGCAGCTGTGATTTTAATAAAAAATAAACTAAATAAAAGGAAACAGCTTATGATTGTGGGTTTACCCTATAAATCAAAATAGTTTTCAAAAGATATGTTTTAATAACCTGATTCAAGAAATGAAATAAAATAAAAACGAAAAAGTAAAACATAGGAAAATAACTAAAACTTAAAATTAATATTTTGTTTTACATATGTATGTATTGTTCTCTACTTCTTTAATTATTTTGTTATTTTGTTTAAAATACCCTGTAATTGGTTCACTGTTGGTATTACTATTATTATTGAAACAATATCTAGAAATGATCCTTAGCATCTTATAAATATAACATATCAAAAACGATATTTGAAAACTAGACGATGTAAATGTAAATATGTTTACCAAACGTACGGTATGGAAATTATTTTTAAGATAAGGTCGATTTACCTAAAATATTTATTTTATGATCGTCGAAATATATCTCGTTACATGTTACTTTCAGTACTTGTTGTATAGTTTAGTAATAAACTATTACAAAGCAGTGTTATTTTTGATTATTAGCTATTACTACCGTTAAAATTTTTGTTTTATGTTTTGAGTTTTGAAAAACAGGATAAAGTTTTTAATATTAAGTAATTTAATAAGAAATGAATTCCAGTTTGGAAATAAAACGGAATGTAGAAAATTCGTTTATCCGTTCATCTGAGTATCTTCTAAGTTTAAATCCTACAGATAATTTAGATTGATTGGATTGGAACGTATCCTAAAAAATAAAAATCAAGATTGATCGGAGGGTCGTGATTGACCCAAGCTCTCTGAACACCCACGCTTGTTCCCGTGAAGCATTATAAAACTATGGCATAAAATAATCATTTCTATTTTGGGTTGAATCCAACGACAAAAAACAATAAAAGCAGGATAATAGCAATATATCTTGGACACTTAAATGAAAGGAATCCAGACGTATAGATACATCGCTCTGCGCTGTTTCTTTTCGTGTTGACTTTTATACGAGCCACAATTCTAATATGTTTCGCATTATACCTAATGACTTAGACAAAGATAAATAATATTTCTTCATTTATAACGTTTCCACGACAGACATACAAACCTATCACATATTACAAGCTTACATCTCTTACAAACACAAATCTAATCAAACGCATTCTTATTGTCTACTTGAAATGCTTATAGGAAAGGTAAACTAATTATTTTGCTGTTGTTATTTACCTATTAATTAAAATATTATTCTATACAATTTGTAAAATCAATACTAATTATGCATTTCGAAATTCAACGTCTATTTGTTTATAATATATATATATATATATATATATATATATATATATAAATATATATATAATAATTACCTAAAAATTGGGGAAGAGATGTTGTGATGTCAGTGTAGTAGAATCTTGAACCGAAATATATATATATATATATATATATATATATATATATATATATATATATATATATATATATATATTGTTGGCTACATTTTCTCCCAAATCTACATCACTGAAATGATATAATCTCAAGTCAGTGCCACTGAATGTTGTCCTTGATACCGGCATATTTCCAGGGGCTACAGTGCATTTTCATTCATAATTCACTACCCTCTACAATTTTTCACGAAAAACGAAAAATACCCGGCCTTTAACGGAAAAATATTGTACCCTAGACGTATTTTATTTTATATAAACGTACCTGTTCTACCTGTGTATGTATGCTCATTCCATTGCAATCTACACAACATTTGTACAGGATTAAAATCTTCTTACTCTACAAACGACTCAATTCTGACATTTGATTGGAATGCTACATACTACATAGTACATACTTAATACTTCAAATATCTATGTTCCAAAACATGCCAATTATTTCACTTACTCTACTTATCTATTTCACAGACAATTCCACTCATTATTTATATATATATATATATATATATATATATATATATATATATATATATATATATATCATCCAATTAAATCACAGTTTTTTGGTGAATTTGACTATTTTACGAATTTCATTCCTGTTTTCGAGTTTTTCTTGTTTATCGTTTTGGCGTTTAATTTTACCTGTAGGCACAGAATAGGTTTATACAGAAGCCATAGTAACACAGAGAAACGAAAATTAGAGAGAGACGGAAACTGTGCACAAATTGTTTAAAATCGGAAAGTTCCCTCACATCTTAGAGAGAGATAGGGGAAGAGCACAAATTTAAAGGTCTACACAATGCTTCAAGGTCATAGAACTGGATAGGGGAACATGAAAGGTACCGACACGGAGTGTCGCTTCTGTGTGTAACTATTCTGTGGTATAGCTTACAAATATGAGCAATATAGATAGTTAAAGCACAGAATAGGTTTATACAGAAGCGACAGTAAGACAGAGAAACGAAAATTAGAGAGAGACGGAAACTGTGCACAAATTTAAAGGACTCATTGTTTAAAATCGGAAAGTTCCCTCACATTTTAGAGAGAGATAGGGGAAGAGCACAGATTTAAAGGTATACACAATGCTTCAAGGTCATAGAACTGGATAGGGGAACATGAAAGGTACCGACACGGAGTGTCGCTTCTGTGTGTAACTATTCTGTGGTATAGCTTACAAATATGATCAATATAGATAGTTAAAGCACAGAATAGGTTTATACAGAAGCGACAGTAAGACAGAGAAACAAAAATTAGAGAGAGACGGAAACTGTGCACAAATTTAAAGGACTCATTGTTTGAAATCGGAAAGTTCCCTCACATCTTAGAGAGAGATAGGGGAAGAGCACAAATTTAAAGGTCTATACAATGCTTCAAGGTCATGGAACTGGATAGAGGAACATGAAAGGTACCGACACGGAGTGTCGCTTCTGTATGTAACTATTCTGTGGTTAAAGGCCGGGTATTTTTCGTTTTTCGTGAAAAATTGTAGAGGGTAGCGAATTATGAATGAAAATGCACTGTAGCCCCTGGAAATATGCCGGTATCAAGGACAACATTCAGTGGCAGTGACTTGAGATAATATCATTTCAGTGATGTAGATTTGGGAGGAAACTCCGTAGGAAACGTAGCCAACAGTTTGAAAGTTTGTGCTCCTGTCTTGAGGCTGCAAAGCTAATTAACAATTTACAACGAAACTAAACAACAAGGATACGGTAAAATATTTAACTTGCATTATACAGTTACAGCTTAGTGTAGTGTCTCTTCCCGTGTGTCAGTCAATAGATGAGATGGGCTCCGACGCCCTTCGCCGTTTCTCTTTAATTACACCATCCTATGCCTACACAAGCTTTATTATAATATTCATCATCCACGTTCCTTCATCCCATCACCCATCCAACTTACATTCTCATCTCGCTTCCTTTCTGAATATCATAACATAGCTTCATTTTCATTTTCAAATACCAACTTTCGGTCAACTCTACTCCATAAAACTTCCTCATAATATAATGTTACAGAAACCACTTATAACTTTCACTCTCATCTTACTCATTTCAGAATATCAGACAATCATGAAAATCATTTGATTTATATCGTGGTAACATTACCCATAGTGTTTCACAAGAGTCTTGTATTTTTCTTGGTCTTGAATCAGTCTTGCAAAAAATGCAAGACAAGAACAAGACAAGAGCTACAAATTTCAGAACAAGATAAGGCAAGAAATTGTCTTCTAAGAAAAGTGCAAGAATAGCAAGATTTTTTCAATTCTTGTACTCTTGCATTTTTTCCTAATTTTAAATCTAGATTTATTATAAGAATTCTGTTAATTTGAAATACGAGTATATATTTATTATAAGAATATATCTATAAATATATGTCACTGATTAGGAATATCATAATAGCTTCATTTTCAAATACTAACTTTTCGGTCAACTGTACTCAATAAAACTTCTTTATAATATAATGTATAATACAGAAACCACATTATGAAATTGGGATGCATTGATTTAAATCACGTCATGTAAATCATTGTAACATTATCCATACGCACTTTCCTCAATTTTCATAAATCTGTAATTATTATTTAACATTCCAGATTTATGAAAATTAGGGGAAATGTATGTAGGTAATGTTACAATGTGGCAATACTTTCAAAAACTACTGAATCTGTTTAACTTCGTCGGTAAAACGACTTTACTGGTATATTATTTTAAATTTTACTTTGAAATGTGTTAAAAAAAGTAAAATTCAGTTATGACGACATCGAAACGATTCCAAAAATTTCGACGCTATAACCTAAATCGCTATAACCAATAAACATAAAATAACCATAGTGTATGTGTGGTTTCAAACAAGTGGTCACAATTTCGACATTAATACTAGTTTGTCGCTATAAGTGATTTTATTGTAAACGGATTTTACTGTCGTTTTTTATTGTTTCTTTAAATTTTAGTTATTCTTTTCATAATAAATACTACTTTGTTATTATACCTTTTTAAAAAAACCAAAAAATCTAATTTATGAAACAAAATTGTTACAATTTGTCAAGTATAAAAATAAAATTTAATATCACTATAATTTATTAATAATCTTTACACATAAATCGAAATAAATATGCAGATAAAATATTACTATTTATATTACAGTTATCAACTTTTATTTAGTCTTGCAGTATACTTTATACCATTATCATCATTCAATCTTCAATCCGCAATACAGAAAATTTGTATTTCTGTTATGGTTAAAATACTTTTACTGATATTGTTTATTATTATATTTCGGATAAGTTGCATATAATTTTGAATCCAAATAACTGGATTGTGCTTAAAATAGCATTAAATACATTAATTTTAAAATTATGAAAAAATTAAAATCAAACGTCAACAGCAATTTCGTAATGTAATTTCCAGAATTTAAAATTAAATTTACATGAAAAATTAAAAATATGATACAAGTATATATTGTTATTAATAATTCCATATTTTTGTACAATGCTAAACCGGATTTTTTTTTAATAAAATTAATTCGGATTATATTCGTAGGATGTTCAATATGTCTATTTTTTAATTACTTTTGCTTTAATACTGACATTGTTCTATTTTCAATATTTATCTCACAAAATAAAATAAAAAGAATTTGATATTTTTTACAAAAGCATGAAATATAAATATCATTTATTAAAAGTCAAAATTGGAATCGTAATACCACATGTATAATTTTCCTGGGAATATTAGGTTTTCAATTCACAAACATACACAAATACATAACAGAGAGTTTCTAAAAATAGAAATATAAGAAAAGACGTTTGGTTACGTGAGTATTTTTACCTTCGCGGAATAATAATCCGGAGAGTCCGGATATTTGTTTCCGGTATTGTGTACGTAATGTACACGTATTGTTTACTGTTGCAAACACCTGTCACATTTATAATTAACAACCAACGCGCTTTTATTTATAATTATTAACGAGCTCCAGTGAAAAATGTACCAATCATTTGATCAAATTACAAATTAACAAGCTATATTGTGAAAAATGTTCTAATAATTTGGTGAAATGTAACAGTTTCAATGGGAACATCTATATTGATATTTTTTATTATATTCCACCGCTGTCACCAAATGTAACAGCGAAAAAATTAAAGAGAAATAATATGATCTATGAAATGTGTTTTAATTAATTTGAATGTATTATTATTTAGGTATTAGAAATATCTTTAATTACCAAAAAGATGTTATAATTTTATATTGCTGCCATCAGGTTATATTTTAAGTAAAAATAACCAAAACTTCTTTAAATGTGAAGGAAACGCAAAGTAAAAACCAAAAAGGAAACTTAACAATGAATTATAACTTATATATTAATATTAAATGTACAACAGTACAAGACAAATTTATATGTTACGATTATATATAAGTGCTATATAAAATAACTTAAATTTTACTTACAAATTAATAAAAATTCATGCCATAGATCATATTATCTCTCTTTAATTTTCTCTCTCTTTTACAAAAATTTAGTGGGAATGTTACAAATATAACAAGCGAAGGATGAAATTAGAACGGCCATTCATTATAGGCTTATAATTACGATAATAAAATATCCATCAGCTTACCTTGAAGGAATGATAGATTTTAATCTTTTTTTCAACACTAAATGATAAATTGCTACTTTAAACTATTAATGTGAAAAAATGTTTACATTGTTGATGTAAAATAAAATTCATAAATATTAATATGGTTCTTTTTCAGGTAACAATGGCAGCAGACTTCATGGTACGAAAACTTTATTCATTTTTAAAAATATGCATGGTTTAAATCGCCAATAAAATATACCGCGCACTCATTCAAGAAAGCTTAACTTTTATACGGAGCTTTATTTGGACCTTGGAGAATTTCATACTTTATTGTTCCTCGCGTAGATTAATTTGCCACGGCATTTATTTTCATCAAAAATATTGGTTAATCGTTGACTGGAAACATAACTTTCTTCCTCAAATACCAGTGTAAAATATAAAATCACCAACAAACATTATAAAAATAATAATGTAACGTTTATTTAGTTAGATTAAGTGTAAAAAAATTGAAACAGTAATATTTATATAACTAAGTTTAATAAACGAAATATGAATAATAAAAGATAATAAAAATAACTAACACTGTGAATTAAAAAATATAAACACTAATTTAATAATAACAATTATTAATAAAAACTTAAACACTAAGATTATTTATTTAAACACTGAACACTACGCACTATTTATTTACACGATATTTATATCACCAAATATTTATTTATATCACCAACTATTTATTTATATCACCAACTATTCTATTCTATTCTCAGACTGTCCTCGCAATCTCCTGCTCAGGGATTATATAGCAGAACAATTAAGTTCGGGAATGTTCTCGTACCCTCTGGGTAACAGAATAATAGAAGCGCGCGAACCAGTCGTGGCAGGTCCGATAACGGCCGTGACCTTGGGATCGCTACAATAATAATAAATAATCTTTATTGACATACAAAAGTTACAATAAAAAACAATAAACAATAAATTTAGAAAACATAAATACACAAGCAATGCGATTGAGAGCATAAAATATATAAGTAATTATAATAGAGTTAATATTCAATGACCAGGATAATATACGGAGTAAAAAAATACAAAACATGTGTTTCACATTATATTAAAACAGTTTATAAATAGAAATTTCAAAAAGAGAGGAAGCTGTTTTATAATGAGAGCGCAATAAATGAAAATTAACTTTTAAATGTCGTTTTCCTGAAGCACGGTACTATATATAAATCTTTTATTCTAAGAACGTAGTTTTAATTTCTGAAATCAATTTATTATATAGATAAGACGGAGTTAATTTCATTTTCCACATATTTTAGTTTAACTAAATTTCGATAATGTGATATCCTGTCATACTTTCGAATATGGTATAAAAATCTAGGACAATAATTTTCTATGAGTGTAGTTCTATTTTTGTCCGTCTGTGTGAGATTTAAAGAAAATGTGCAAGCACAATAATGAAACCTGAAGAGAACCAATGAATTAATCAAACACAGTTCTATTTATATAAATAAATACGTATTAACAACTTGTTTTGTTTGTACATTACGCGAAATAAAAGATGAGCTACCGAATGAATCTTTAATCACTCTTACTATGACGCAGATTTTGTTAAACTTTTGCAAAATTATAGTTGTTTTTAGAATACACTTAGCTAATGAAAATCACATAATTTGATAATTAAACAGCCTATCAAATAGGCTATAGTTATTATCTATCGAATTATTGGCCCCAGTGTTTATATTTAACAAACACTGCCTGTCACACAACTCAACTCTTATTTCACAGTAAATTACTAACTATAGTATAGCTTACAAATATGAGCAATATAGATACACATTATTATTAAATTTATCTTATAAAAGTGTGATAGAAAAAAGACTGATATAATAGCTTTTAAATGTCAGAACGAACAACCAGTTGCGGACTTACGCACAAGCGGTGGAAGCACAAGCCAAGGGGCCCCACGGAGGCCCCCTGCTTGGATCCATTTTGTCACGCGAAGGGTGAAACATGAAATAGTTCATTTGTCGACGCAATAGACTTGTGCGAAAAGGCAAGCATTTAAGGGGAGAGGCAACATTTTATAATAGTGTTTCTTAACTGGTCAACGATCTTTCTATATTCTAATAAGTATTTTTTTCAAGAAATAGTCTTGAATAAAGATATTAATACTACTTTACGTTATTAGCAAGGTAAAATAATGTTTACTGCTTGTAGTAGTAGTTGACTGGTGAGGAATTTAGACAACCTCAGTACTTCTTCTCAAAAAGAGAAACGAAAATCGAGACGTTTATTTATTTAGGTGAAGTGTAAAAAAATTGAAACACTAATATTTATATAACTAATTTTAATAACAATATTTATATCACTAACTATTTATTTATATCACCAACTATTCATGTTCAATACGCGTATCAATATCAAATTGTCCTCGCGATCTCCTGCTCGGGGTTTTTATAGTAGAACAATTAATATCGGCAATGTTCTCGTACCCTCTGGATAACAGTACAATAGAAGCGAGCGAACCTGTCGTGACAGCTCTGTTAGCGGCCGTCGTCCGCAACGTGACCTTGGAATCGTTACAATTCTGTATACGCTTTAAAATCGCATATGATTTTTTTTTGCAGAACTAACAGAAATGGGTACCTATGGTACCAAAAAATGCGACAGTTTTTCTTTCCTCTTTCTGAAAGTACCGGGTTGAACGCTTCTGAAAATTCTATAATTTACATATTTTTTGATAAAAAAGATATATAAATTGTACTTATTAGTTTATTCAATGGGGCCCCCAAAATTTATATCGCTTCAGGCCCCTTAAACGTGAAATCCTCCACTGTAAACAATATAGGTAAACAGTAGATATCTCATAATAGAGTGATAGAAAAAAGAATACTGATTTTATGTCTCAGGGATCCGCTATAAAATTTACAACTATTTACAGACTTCAGCTCTTTATTCTGCAAACAAAAAGTGTAAGGGGTATGATGGTTCAATAATATAACGTGAACAATATGTCAATCTACTAGATTGAATTAATTTTATGAATTTTTAACGTATATTTCATTTATTATTTTTAAAACTATTGGAAAATAAACTATATTAAAAAACTGTTTTTTCAACTAACCTGTTATTTATGAATTGAAATTAGGATAATATGAAATTGGTTTCACCTATTTTCATTACCAGATATGGTTAAAAGTTAAAAAACCATTTCGAAAACCGTTTAAATGTGGTGTGTGCAAATATGTGTTAATTGTAAATGTAGTTAAACATTTAACTAGTAGTGTTAAGTTCGGCAAACTGTGGCTTATCGTCTGACCAAACCAAGAAATGTCAATAACAAATCTTGCTCTTCCTTAGGTAATGAGAATAACAGTAATTACGAACTCTTGTAAGAACTCTTCGTTAATTCATAATTGCAATAACTAGACGTTTCATAAATACATCTTAAGAAAGTTTTCTTTCTGACGCTAAATGAATATAATTAAGGTTAGTTAAATCACCTAACAAAGCATAGACAATGAAATATGACAGTGCATCCCAACCTTTTTACTTTACGGCAATTTAGAGCAAAGAGACCATTTTTATTCAGGTGGAAGACAAACTCGAAACAGACAAACTGGTGAAAAACTTTTACTATTCACTATCTTATTTTATGTTTTGCGAATTGCAGTTAGTGTATAGTTTCTTTTTATTGAGTGACGTGTAACTTTTTTATTGAACTTATAAATGTCGCCAAACAAAAATACATTGCAAGAGTTTAAAAGAACTTGTCTAGTTACTTCATATTCCTTTTTTTATAAATTTCAAATAGAAAGCTTTTTTGTCTTTATTATTGAAATCTACCAGAAATTCGAAACACAAGCACTAGAGGATGGGTTTTACTTCAAGTTCAGAATTGTAAATAGATTTAATAATCGGTTCATTTCAAAGTGTTATAATCGATATTCATTTAACATATTAATTAACAATTATTTGGAATTTGAGAATATGTACATATGTTAATTGCTTTGATAGTTTAAAATCTCATATTCGCGGGTGATGAAAAATAAACTGCTTGTTTATTTTATGCTACAGATTAAAGTTTTAAGAAATTCTTATTCTGGACTTAGTTCTTGTTTAAAAACAATGTAAAGCGAAACAAGATATATTATAAAAGGAAGACAAGGAATAAATTCATTAAGAAACAAAAATTGTTTCCAAATTTTTACAATATAAATATATATAAAAAAAGAAAGAGTATATTTTTAGTACGTTTTTATTAATCTCCCATTTATCTTACTTAGAAAAAGGAAGTATTATCCTTAAAATCGCATATTAAGTATATTTTTATGACAGTCATACATTAAATTTAACCAGAGAGAGAACTCGAGAGTAACAATATTTTAACTTGTTTGGAAATCTCATTTTTTGGTATTTTTAACACACCATAAATTAAAGAGTCGTTTAGGTACCTTCATAATTTGATCCAGTAGTGAAAAACAATAAAACAATTGTTTTTGACAGATGTGAATTATCAATTAAATTTTGACATTAACAAATAAATCGCTTAATACTCATTACAAAAATTATAATAAACATAAATATATGCATTTACAAATATCAAGTCAATCAATTTTGAAAAGTGACACTTTATATGTCTAAATCAAATAAAATATATTTTATTGACCCATAGACGGATAGTGAAATTTGTGACAAAAATTTTAACTCTATTTCCAGAAGGCTTACAAAAAAAAGTTACTGATAAATATTGTTGCTCATAACGAGTTCTATCACAGGTTAAATTTAAAGTACTCATTTTTATAACACCCTGTATGTGTAAAGGGAAAGAAATAGTGCTAGACCGTAAAACTATTGTCGTAGTGAACCCTTATTTCGTCGTCGATTAAGTTTGAATCCCAGGGTAAAACAATTTTGCGGATTCGCATTGTCACTTGTTGTTAAACCGCAAATAATTTGTTAGTAAATTTGATTAATTACTGGTGCGAGTTCTAACCGGTTTTAAGGAGCCAAAGCTAAGGTTGTGTTAGGAAAGCTTGAGGCATTTTTGTAAATTTGGCGGAAACAGCGGGGTGATAAAGAGAAGAAAGAATCGTAGCAAATTGGGCATCTTTGCACATTCCAACGCTTGCAGCATTCTTGCTGTGCGTTTAATTGCAGTAACAGAGGGTTTCATTAAAATGTGTTTGAACATGGGCGCTCATTGAATATTTTTCAAGGGGGGGCAAAATAAAAAAAAACTGACTTATTATAAAACAGATATAAATTTTAAGCAACACTTCATCAAAAAATATATATAGTTAATCGAAATTTTGACAGCAATTTTGAATAGTTCATTTGACATTCTATTCCGATGTGATATTGTCTATTTAAGAGAAACTTAAATATTATAGAAATTAACAGAAAACATATACTTATTAAAAAAAAAAGTAGAATTGTTCAAAAATAAAGCATAAAGTAAAAATTTTTACTTATTTTTGGATTGGTTTGTAAAGGTTATTGTTAAATTCCTTCAATCTTTCGAAAATTCCTCAAAAAAATCTTTAAGAACCTCGACAAAAATTATTGTAGTTAATTGTATTGCTTCTACTTTCTAATGACAGTTGAAATAACTAAGCACAAATAATACCGGGATAATTTGTTCCACACATAAAAAATCTAAGCCCTAAAATACATTAAACATTAATAATTTTGTCACAAAACATAACGATGGTGAAATAATTACGTAATCTGTCGTCTTTTTAAAATTTGCAAAAAGTCAAGGGAGGGCAAATGCCACCTCTTGCCTCCCTTATGGGCGCCCCTGTGTTTGAATGAAATTCAGAGATAACGGCTGCATTCGCGCTAAACAGAGAGTAACTGGCTTCTGTGCTAGTAATCTTACTTAGTTTTGGATTGGTTTGTAAAGGTTATTGTTGAATTCCTTCCATCTTTCGAAAATTCCTCGAAAAAATCTTTAAGAACCTCGATAAAATTAAGTATATTATAGTTAATTGTATTGCTTCTACTTTCTAATGACAATTGAAATAACTAAGCACAAATAATAACGGGATAATTTGTTCTACATAAAAAAATGTAAGCCCTAAAATAATTGGAGTAATAATTACGTAATCTATCGTCTTTTCAAAATTTGCAAAAAGTCGAGGGAGGGCAAATGCCACCTCTTGCCTCCCTTATGGGCGCCCCTGTGTTTGAATGAAATTCAGAGATAACGGCTGCATTCGCGCTAAACAGAGAGTAACTGGCTTCTGTGCTAGTAAACTCGTATCGTGTAGTTAAATTGCTTTTGGCTATTTTACATCAATTAAATTATAACGAGTAATTGAGCGTAGCATGCTTTCACGCCTTCGTGTTTTGAATTTTGAATATTCACATATTACGGAAGTGTATTACTCAAACCAATTATCATTTTATATCATTTAATTGTATCACTGAATGCTTTGCTCACTTCTAAATCTCATTTTCACACACACCATTACCTTCAACCCTACCCAAATTTGGGACAAACCACATTTACTTCCACTTCATTTTCGGCTGGTCTTATGGTCTCTCCTTAAAATTACATTTGCTCTTTTGCGATAGTTGAGGTATCCTTAAATGTTTTAAAGGACATAACCGAGATGTGTAAATTAAGTAATAAGACTGGCAACGGAGAGTTTGATCTTGAAGATGAGCACGTGAACCTGTTATGTCTTCAGTACAGGTTTGAACTTGCTAGAGGTATTTGGTTGTCCATACCGACTTTGTTCGTGAAACTGTTTTTTTCTTGTGCATTCTAAAAATAAGTTATGTCAACGGTGTGTTATCAGGTTTTGCTTCAGACTTGGATACAGTGCAATGGAAACTTTTACAAAACTTAGCAGACTTACGGAGACAGTGCTATTTCAAAGGGTCAGATTTTTCGATGTTTTTAGGCATTTTCAGAAAGAAAATAGTCGGTTGAAGATAAAACACGCAACGGAAGACCTTAATCTTCAAGAAATGATAAAAATGTCAACACAATCTGGGATGCATTCAGATCGTCGGTTGACAGTACAGAATGATTCGGTGTGCTATCAGGTGTCGCTTCAGACTTGGGTAAAGTGCAATGACTATTTTTACAAAACTTTAGCAGACTTACGGAGACAGTGCTATTTCAAAGGGTCAGGTTTTTCGATGGTTTTAGGCATTTCAGACAGAAAAGAGTCGTTTGAAGATGAAACACGCAGCGGAAGACCTTCATCTTCAAGATCTAATAAAAATGTCGACAGAATCTGGGATCTTGTGCATTCAGATCGTCGGTTAACAGTACTGAATGATTAGGGAAGAGTTAATTTTGATTCATACCGTCGTGCGTTCATCAAATTTTAACTAATTGGGGATGAGAAAAACCTGTCTCCTTCTTTGAGTTCTTGTGAGTTTTCTTCTTCCAGAGATTGAAAAATCTCCTCAAGGTAATTCATTTTGGGACACTTCAAAACATTTAAACGGCTGTAACCGACCAGGTGAAGGTGATTCCAGTATCCGAGTTCCAGCACTGCCATGAGGATAGGAAGAATGGTCTCCAACACTGTGTGACTTCCCAAGAAAGTTACTTTGAGGGAGACAGTATTGAATTCTAATTCTATTCGATTTTTTTTTTATTTGGTCTTATTACTTATTTACACAGCTCGTATATGCACCATGGCGGATTTGAGATAGGCATAGTTTTGAATTTGGAAAATAATAATAAATAAATTTGGCGAAAGCAGAATTATCAAGAACAAAAATTATTTACCGTCAAAACAAATGAAGTTTTGAAACAATATGATGCTGATATTTATTTACCTTAGACTTTCTATATTAAGGAAAATAATAACCGACGGTATCAATATTACTTAAATTTTCCCTTAAATGGATAATAATATCAGATCGGAATAAAACGTCAAATAAACTATTCAACATTACTGTCAAAACGTCGATTAGGATTTAAGTGTTATTTAAAATTTAAACCTAGTTGGTGCAACTGGACATAAAATTCCTTAAAGGAGTTGAATCTGCAGGATGTTTATATCGATAAAAAGTTATTCCGTTTTATGTATAATTTTGTTTTAATCCGAAAATAATTCTGTCAAATTCAACGATTTTGTGTTAATTTTTTATTTTAATGTTTATGATTATCTAAAAATGGTAACATAATTAAATAATAATAATTAATGTCACAAACAAAATGTATTGAGTATCACAAAACTTTCAGTTTTTAATTTAAAAAAGTATGAACTAATATAAAAATAATATGAGTATAAAAATAAAGATCCAATATTTTGTTCCGGGATATGACTGCGTTGTTATATCCCAAATCTATATAACCCGATCCTAAACAAAAAATTAATTTAAGTTTGCGAGGGTGGGGAAACAAGAAAAGTTTTGGAAGCACAGCTAAGCTGGACCATCGTCCTAGTTGCTCAACTTGGCCGTCTGGTAAATGTATTGCCATTACATTATTAATACGTCAATATCCTTAGCTCCTTGCATCAAACTGTCGAATATTCGGACATTAATTACACTTAAATACACATTGTTTTGTACGCCATTTTACACCGTACAATATATTATCAAATCCCCATTATTTCGATGCTTCGTTCTCACGGTTCCTTCATTACAGTAGATACTACCAAAACTTTACTACTCCTGTACATAAATATTAAACTAATATATTTATTTATGATTTTCTATGAAAATAGAATAATACATTTGAAGAAAAATGGTGGAGGCGTTCTTAAAATTATAGATACCTGTACCCAAAAAAGATAATAGATGCATAACCATTAAGTTCCTTTTAAAATATAAATGTGTACTTTTTTTATAAAAAAAAATCCACACGTACAATTTATATTAAAAATATTCAAAATAAGAAATTACAATATTTATCAATATTCATATATTCTACATCATGTTTTATATCATAAAACCACAGCTGTTAAAAATTCTATAAAATACTGTATTTATGTTTTGTTTCCATAATTTATGAAATTATGATTATAATAGTCTATTGCAAGTAGAGTATAAAATAAATGTTTTTTAATCGAGTGCTGTTTAAATTATAGCACGATATAAAAAATATTGTTACATACGTATTGCATACAACATTTTTCCTACAACCCAAATATTAATAAAAATTAATTTCAAAAGTAAATGAAACCATTGTGAATATGTTTATATTGCTTAGCAACGGCTACTTTTCACACACTAGTGCATGAAACGTACATTTCTGTCCAATAAATTTACAATTGGGACACGTAAGTTAAATTCAGGTATTCGGAAATAAAAATAATGACAAAATTCTATTTTTATTTTAAAATATTTAATAATATTTATTGAAAATTGCATCGATTTTGATTCTACAGTGTATTTTTTATAAAATATGATTTTATACTTATAAAAAAATCTGTTGGAATAAACAAAATAAATGATGTTGTACATTACTCCGTTGTTGACACATTAAGTTCATAAATAATTACTTCTAATAATGGAAAATCGTTAGAATATTACGAGAATTCAATATAAATGTATTTTAAAACATAAAAACATGAAATATTAATACAAAAACATAAAGACATGAATGTACAATGATTTAACATTTACATATTTGTAGAACAAAAAAACCAATAGTTTTATTTGAAAAATGCACAGCATAAATTACGAGCTCTCGTTCGAAAAAATCAGAATTAATAAACACACAAAGAACAAATATAGAATGTAATAAATATTACCGTTGAACGATTTAACATTTGTTTAATAAAAAGAAATAAATGGCTGCTTTGCAACCTTATGCATTTAGTAGCAAAATGCAAATATTTATTAAATTTGTGGTATGATGAAAAGAAAATAATGAAATTCTAATGGATTTTTCTTCGATAAAAGAATTTTAATACAACTCCCTTGTTGTCGGAAATAGTGTTAACTTTTATTTTTCAATACAATCAGAATTTGCATGAAAAATTAAGGAATTCAATTTCATTTTGCCTAGATATGAAACTTAACGTAACGTGTTCAGTTTATGATGAAATATAATATACTTTATCTTATTTAAATATAAATACAAGACCATAACCTTACTTCACGTTAATACACACACGTACATGCTGTTCTTTATTCACTAGAAAATGTTAAAAATATTATCAGGAAACGTTATCATTTTAAAATGCATGAACGATAAAAGTGCTTACATATAAAGTTAAAAATATTTTTGGTAAAAAATATATACCTATTGTACACTAAATCCAATAAATTCGTTTGAAACTAAGTTAATTTCTGTTTAATTCGTTGGGGTATGTGACCAAATTGAGATCCTATATATATTATGTATAAATTTTGGCTTAACAGAAAATAAATACTAATTGTATTAACATCGTTCAAACTGTGGAATTTCTATAAAACAGATGAGTTATTCATGTTTACAAAATTTGACATATTGTTGTTGTCAAAATTGACACATAATTTTCAAAGACAAAATAAGTAAATATGAAGGAAGAAAGAAGTTAAGATACGTGAAATACATTTTAGTTATGCCAATTTTTTTGTTTCAGACACAGTTTTGGAAATTTGATGCAAGGAAATTTCAGGTAAGAATTGAATTAAAAGTGTTCTGGAAAATCTAAAACTAAATATTTAATATACTATTTTTTTTTCTAGAATATATTACTATAATGGTGGGAGGTAATGTGTTGGACAATCAGATTTTTTAAGTTTGAAGTAGTTTCTTTACATTATTCTAAGTATCAATTTTTTAAAATATTACTTTTTTTAATTTAAAATGACAAAACTTCCACACAAATGGTTTTCATATTACAGTGAACATTATTTATGAGTTTATTAAAGTTGTACTTAAAAAAATGAGATGAGACTTTTAAAAGCATTTACACTATAAATTTTTGTGAGTATTTAAATGAATGTATGTTTTATTTGAAATGTAAAAGAGATATGATGTGTAGTACTCGTATTTGTTAATTCGGGATGAAGAAGTGTTGACCGTTCATCTTGACATATGCATCCGGATGAAGCCCTGCACAGAGAAATGATAAAGAGCGTTTTGCTGCAAAAACGCGACATTTTTTATTGGACGCAAAAAACTCTAGCAGAATTTTAAATGCAAAAATAATATGATTTTAACGTCGCTTTTCACTCATATAAAACAGGTTTTATTTAATATACTCTGATATTCATAGAATTAAATTTAAAAAAATAAAAGGTAGATCATGGCATTCAACAATTTATGATTTAATTTTGCAAAGGGCTTTCCTCGGTACAAATGAGATAGAGTAATTGGGGATGAGATGGACCATCTTTTGGAAAATAATTTTTACTGTATAATATTAAATAGTATTTAAAAAAACATGATTTATTTATAACAACATTTAATCTAAGCTTATTTATAAAAATAATGAAAACTAGAAAAAGTATTTTTCGAATTCACAAAAGTCCAACTCTTCTCCACTATATACGTTACACATTTTATCCAATCATCCTTCTATATATACTATATATATATATATATATATATATATATATATATATATATATATATAATCTAGGCGTACTTGTAAAACTAAGGAAAACTAGAAACACGTATTTTATTCGCGTTCACAAAAGTCCAACTACTCTCCTCCACTATTTAGGTTACACATTTTATCCAATTATCCTTCTGTATCGTTTTCTTAAATAATATCTATAAAGGAAGATTTTTTTATAACAACATATAATCTAGGCGTACTTATAAAAATAAGGAAAACTAGAAAAACATATTTTATTCGAAATCATAAAAGTCCAACTCTCCTCCACTATATAGGTTACACATTTTATCAAATCATCCGTCTCTATCGTTTTTCAAATACTCTGTTTTTACATTCGCACATTCGTTTTCATAATCTTCAGCTTCATTATTAGCATCACCCTTTGATTAACCATTTACCAACAGTTCTTTACGAATAATCTTGTGGAATATCAACTAGATAGTCTCTCTTTCACCTTTCTATGTGCGAATGATTATTTTATTGTTTTTTTTAAATCTTCTTACATCCTACACATTTATTTTATAATCTCCAGCTTCTTCATTATCATCACCATCTGATTAAGCATTTAACACCAATTCTTCAGAACTCGTGGAATAGCAACTAGATCGTCTACCTTTCTATGTATGAATAATTTATTTGCCTTTACTGGTTGGATTGATGTTTTTAGCAATAAAAATCCTCTGGTTCATCTTTCTTCAGCATAGATGGTCCATCTGTCCTCAGAGCAGAGGTTAAATGGACAAGTAAATACCTTATGACTGTGTACAAATAGAACAACATTTTTAAGTTACGTTGAGTCTTATGCACATATCTATAAAGTATGTGCATAAATAATTAGTTTAAACTTACCTTACTTAAGTAGTAATTAACTAATTGTGCATATAAGGTGTTCAGTGTTGTCTGCATTAATTTTCAAGCGGCTACTTACACCCTATGATAGATATGACTCTAATGTACTTTTAAAACCAAAAGTCCATCTTTCTCCCACTTACCGTAATAGCAGCATTCAACACTTTATTATGACTTAATTTTGCAAAGGGCTTTCCACGATCGAAATGAGATAGATGCTTAGGGAATTGAATTTCATCTGATGCAACCCTTATGAATAAAGTCAGAGGGCACAATATGATGAAAATTTCTCCACCTGTTCTTTAAACGTATTCTGAATATTTATTTCCTAAGTTTCCTCCCAGTCTTTAAACGTTCTTTTATGAGCCCTGGAAATTCGGAGCAATCAAAAATATACCGCGGAGTTTCCTCAATGCCTACCAACATTTTCATCAAAACCATTACCATTTATTCCTCTCTTACTCACCTTTCGCATTTGTTGTTATTCTGCAAACAGTTTTTCAAACAAATATCCATTATTCTGTAAAAAGCTTTCATTTTAAACAATTTAAAAGTTCTTTGTTTTCACTTTTGCAATTATTTTTCAATATTGTTTTATTTCCTTATTTTGGATTATACAATAGAGGTTTAAATGGGAATACTTCTATTTATACCAACATTGAAATAAATAAATAAAGAGGTAATCATGCAACAGAAATAGAAAAAAAATCCTTCAATCAGGAAAGTTGTAATGAACTGTAATTTATTTGTTCCAAGGAAAATGTAATTTAAATTTATTTTACATAGAGGAAACATTAAGACAATTAAAACTAATTTTGCAGTAAGTAAAATGACTAGTCTCATGTATGCATTTGCTGAATGAATAACGAGTAGTTGAGTGAATTTTTTAAATTAAAAACGTATCAATTACGTAGAATGCTTTCAGACCTAGTTCATAATTATGGAAAGGCGTCATGATATATTTATTAATTATTCATACATCGAAGATGGGCGGCTTCTTTCGACATGCTATGTTTGGGAGGTCATAGATAATATGCGTAAATACCTAGCTGATATCTACCCCATAATCTTTCAGCACACAGGGATGGACTCAAAAAAATTTGCTCATTTTCAATTATTTATACTCTATAAATCAATCAGGGTAGGACCGCCTCTAACCTAACTTTAAATTTCCTATATTTTTCTTTTTGTTGTTTTCCTAGTCGCTTTTTTATAATTTGTAGTTCCTCTGTCGTCTTACTGAACTTCGGTCTATTTAACAATTTAAATAATCTAAAATAAAAATTTTGTCGCCCCTTTATTTGATCGCCCGCGTGCCTCGCACGCTTTGCACGCCCGTTAAGTGCAGCTTCAAAACAGAGAATATGTACAAAAGCATGCAATTCTGTATTTTACTTATATTAACTTTGTAAATAAAATTTTGTATCTTGGATAATACAAAATTCGATAATATGAATGCGTTTTCCTTTTGTAAATTACAATTAGTATGTACAGTTGATTCGATATAAAATCATATGTCATTTTATAAAATGTTATAAATCATCGTTTAGATTCAAAACTGATTTGATTTATTATCTATTTATATTAATATAAGTTAACTATTTAGTACAATTATAGTGTTCATCGAATTATTCTTTTCACTTTTATAGTACGCCCTGAATAGTTTTTAACCCTTTTTGTGAAAAACCTTGTTCATTTCGAAACGCTTTAAGCTGTGAAGCCCAGTTATAATCAATTTTATGAAAATCTGATTGGTTTACCGCATCAATCGATGGTATGTAGTTCTTTTTCTATTTTGCGTATGTTGTACTTCACATATTCATGGCGAAATAAAATCTACCACGAAATGACAGTTGGAAGCAATTTTAGCTATGCTTATTAAACAAGTGCTTTCTGTCACGCAGCGTTGTTCACGAATAATAACAGTTATTTTTTATTTCTGTTGTTAAAATATGACTTAAAACATAAGTTTGCAAGCCGCTAAATAATATTTATTTATAACTTGACAAGCTATTCAGAAAATATATTATAGAAATTGCACTTTTCTCATACTATATGAGCTTCAAAATTGCGTATTTCCCACACTCGTGAGTTTAACTGTGAGAAATCATTTCTTACAGTATTTTCCAACAATGCACATGCGTAAAGATACTCTACAGATATTTATCTACGCCATATTGTTTTTCACGTCCAATGAGCATGACTCACTGCTGATGACTCATCACGACTGTCTGGTCAGGTAGTAACGCCAAATAGGTCAAGTGAGATAAGAGCGACGCTGCTATTGTTCAGGATTTTATAGAGTCTGGAAAACCTCTAGAAGGTTCGAGATTAATTATCCGCACTATAAAGTGTCGCAGCGGGGAGAGATGAGACTGTGGAGAATGTGAAGTAAGAATCAGTAGAGTTAGTTGAGTAGAGTAGAGTGAAATGAGTCAAGCCGAGGCAGACATGAAAAATGAAAATAAATATTGAATCTTGTGAGAAAAAAACGTAATTTAAGAATTGCCCCAAACTTGTAACATAATATTTTGTGCTGTTTCAGAAAACAGACTATTAAATAATTAAACATATTTACATCGCCTGTAAAAAAACCATATATACAAATATATATTTTTTATACTTTTAGCACAGAACTAGACTAAAAAGTTACATGCAATTTTAAAATTCTGTTATAATTAATAACGGAATACATTTGGAAGAATCGAGATATATTGTAGGTGTGAGTGTTAGACGGATAGTTATGCATTTATGTATTAACACGCTTGTAAGTTTTCCGCATAGAATTTGATATCGCAGTGTAGTAGTTTCTTTTGTTAATTAGTTGCGTTGTGTAGGGGAATTGTAGAGTGCAATATATCACAGAGGAGCAAGTATCAAGGGATGAAATGAAGGGTGAGCCACAGGTGAAAATAAACGCGCAAATATTTTGGGAAATTTATTAGCTACGCCCGGAATTTCCAGCAATGACCTCGACGTTGTTACACATTTCCCGGACTATGAAAATGATAAAATATTATATCACTTACCATCCTGACTCCGCAAATTCGAACAGAAAACAAGATTTATTTGTGTTTACTATGAAATAATT
This sequence comes from Stenolophus ochropezus, assembly GCA_035578165.1. Lineage (NCBI taxonomy): Eukaryota > Metazoa > Arthropoda > Insecta > Coleoptera > Carabidae > Stenolophus > Stenolophus ochropezus. Next base: position 3,240,889 of record JAQOWZ010000014.1, read on the forward strand.
AAAATTTAATAACGAAATAATTTACCGTTGTGCTTATTTAGTCGAATAATTATTTGTTTATCATTTATCATGTTTGTTTATCATTTTTCGTTATGTTTAATTATTAATAATCATTTTTGCTGTCGGTATGTTAAATTGACACGATGAAACAGGAATACTAGTTTGGAAATTAGATACCACGCTGTTGTGGCGATTGTGTTATTTGTAAATTCTATACATATTTGTAGCTATGTTGTCTGAAATTAATTAATTAATTAACTAACAATGCACTTGAATTATGCACTGTATATTTCCTTCTTCAGTTGTAATTATTTTACACTCATATGTTCATATTACAACAATTAAAAGCTTTCAGTAACATTGAAAGCTGTAATAAAAACTAATCTATACATATTGTTCTCTGTTATTATATTTCAAATTATCTCAAAACATAATTATCTATTATAAACATCTATATTCATTTGTCTAATTATCTTTTTTTATATTATAAATTTATTGAACATTTAAAATTGTAAAAAAGATACGTATATATTTATTTATCAACAATTTTAGGATTATTGAAAAAAGAAAAATTAATATAATTTTAATTTTTTTAATTATTTAAATTTTCACAATGATGTACTACAGAAAATATGTATGAACAATTTAAAAAAAATTAATATTTCAAAACATTTTATATTTCATAAGACAATAACGTCCTGAAAGATGGCAGCAGGAGTTTCGTTTCAGAACTGATTATAAATGAGAAAAGCTCATATAAGGCTTTGTCATGAAAGTGAAAATTAGAAACTTTTTTATAAAAAAAAATGTTTCATTATATTTTAGAAATAATTATTATAGTATTATTATTTTTTCCTTCTATATTGATTTTATTATCTAATATTGGTAATATGGTGCACGAAATTATAATTTAAAAATTATATTTATATTTATAAAAGATATGACAAATACAAATTACAAAAAAGAAATTAAATGAAATTAATTTTGTAAATAAAGTTTTATCAAAAGTCTTGTATTTCATGTTCTCAACGCATGGGCGCCCATAAGGGGGGGCAAGAGGGGGCATCTGCCCTCCCTTGACTTTTTGCAAATTTTAAAAAGACGACAGATTACGTAATTATTTCACCATCGTTATGTTTTGTGAGAAAATTATTAATGTTTGATGTATTTTAGAACTTAGATTTTTTATGTGTGGAATAAATTATCCCGTTATTATTTGTGCTTAGTTATTTCTACTGTCATTGGAAAGTAGAAGCAATACAATTAACTACAATAAACTTTATTTTATCGAGATTCTTAAAGATTTTTTCGAGGAATTTTCGAAAGAGGGAAGGGTTTTTAACAATTACCTTCACAAACCAATCCAAAAAATAAGTAAGAATTTATACTTTATGCTTTACTTTTGAACATTTCTACTTTTTTTTTACTAATAAGTATGTTTTCTGTTTATCTCTATAATATTAAAGTTTCTTTTAAATAGACAATATTTCATCGGAACAGAATGTCAAATGAACTATTCAAAATTGCTGTCAAAATTTCGATTAAGTATAATTTTTTTGTTGCTTAAAATTTAATCCTTGTTAGCACAACTGAGAAATATTTTATGGGCGGCCATGTCTCAACGTGTCAAACTTCAAAATGAGTATGTAAAAAATTCCGGGATTTGTAAAAATAAATTGTGGGATTTAAATTCACTGCTGTTATATGAAGTTGTCAAGGAAGAATGAAACGGCAATTGCCTTTAAAATCTGTTGTGTTTGGAATAATAAATTTGAAATATCTGCACTTGTTTCGTTCAAGTAGATGTTTTTTATCCTTTTATCTGTCGAATTTATCTTTTCCAGCACAACATCATGAAAATTGTCATTGTAAATCCAAATATCTCTAACATACATAAAGAATTTATACAAATCTAGATACACTGCTAGCTATTCATGAATACACAAAATTGAATCCAAAAATTTTGTTTTTGATTTACTGCAGTCTGAATAACAGACGATAATAATTTCATCTTTAATTGCTTAGTTTTCTTGGAGAAAATTAATCGAAATGAATTTATGAATATAATTTTATTGTAAGATTGTACATATTAAAAAAATACCAGTAAATACATACAAAAAATGATTTTTCGTAATATTGTTAAAAATGTAATAAATTTTATAATAATTGATACAAAATTGACATTATCTTGAAGAAAAATGGTGAAACTTTGTCTCTCTAATAATATATTTTTGAAATTTTGTTTTAAACACATAGGACAGTATGCCTAATATATGCAAACTTTAAATGAATAAAATAATAAAACTAGACAAAAAATTTAAAATCCATCATTAGATAGACATAATACCAAGTTTCAACAATTTGACAGTGTTTTATTTATTTTAAAAATGTTAAGTTTTAAGACTATTTTAATGGTATTACTAAACAGTATTTTGGCCTATTTCAAAGGCTAGCAGTAAATCCTCTTAAATATTGATTTGATGGAGGTTGGAAATTGTGAAGTGAGTATAGCTGGGGTTGGGAAATTGTCACTTCCCAACCCCAGTTGGAAAATGAGGTTAACCATAACTTCCCAACATTTTAAAAGTCAGAAATCGCAATATTACTAACCGATTGTGAATAAAAATTATTTCTACACTTTATTAGTAGTCAGGTTTCTATTATGATTTGGGATTTATAAAATTTTTATGAAAATGTTTAAAAACTAAATTATAATTATATTATTAAATTGTCAAAGTATAATAAAACCATATAAACAGTTTTGAGTTAGGTCTCGGTGTTCCAGGTTGATGATTTCGGTTCAATTTTGAATTGGAGCTTTGATAATTTTAGTGGCAAAGTTTTAAATAAACTTTTGGTATATAATTGAGATTGCTGATGTGAGAGTGAGCAATTTTCAATGAGTGTGTATAAATTTATGATGAACGGTGCAATGAATAAGATGATGTAGGACTCTATGTATTTTATTTAATGTTCTCATGTAAATCCTCGAGTGAAATGCGGCTGAATTTCGTGTCGTGAACATACACAACAGTAGAAATGACAAACTCTTCTTTCTAAACGTGTAAAGCGAAAAGGACGCGTGAATATTTAAAAACGTCCCGGTTCAATGGAAGAGAAACATACATAATTTGTCATTTAATTCAGTAAAATTGTTTGGCATTATTTTAGCAGTTCATTTGGAGTTAGAACACTGCAGGTAAAATATTCAAACTGCCAACCAACACGCGAACTTCTAGTAATGAATGCAAAAACTGCATGGACGTACTTAACGGAATTCATACGTGGTAAATGAGAGTGTTTGATCCATGGGAAATTGTCTTGTTTGTCTAAGGACTTCGCAAGCACGAAGTAAGATACAGACGGAATGTTTATAAACAAACAATTCAGATAATGAAACAAACAAGGATTATTTAGCGCTTCACTTCTTACAATCTCTACAAGTTTTTCTCGGAAATTAATACTGAAATCTCATCACAAAATCACTCTTCCATAAAAACGCAATTATTATCTTTAATAATGTTTTATATAGATGGAGCACAAACAAATTGAAACATGCAACTAAGGTATATAAAATGGATTCTAGGTTTAGATGGATGCACACTAGAAAATAATGTAATAGCAGAAATGAAAACAGGAAAAACAGCAAAATACAATGAATGAGAATGAAATACCTAAAATTCAATTCTGCAAGAACGTTGGCAAATAATAAATTAACAAAATGAGGACAAACATGGAAAGCATATACGAAAGAAATTAGTATTCCATGGTACAAATAGAAAGACGACACATAAATAAACAGATCAAACGAACTCCAAGATATGGGACATACAACAACAAAAGGTACATAAAATGGATTTTAGGATGGATGCACACTAGAAAATAAAATAATGGCAGAAGTGAAAGCATTAAACAAAAATAGGAAAAGAACAGTAAAGTACGACGAGCCAGAATGAAACACCTAAAATTCAAAAACGTTGGCAAATAATAAATTAACAAAATGAGGACAAGCATGAAAAGCATACCATGAAAGAAATTGGTATTCCATGGTACAAATAGAGGACACATAAATGAACAGATCAAACTTCATCAAAGATACGGGAAATACAATAGCAAGAACAGCAAAGTAAGATCAGAAATTCGACTTATAATAACAGATCCACTGTATCTACTAGTTGAAGAGAAAAATATCGAAATGATTGCTAGATTCAGATGTGGTAATGAAGAGAGATATAACAAATGCTTGTTATCAAGTGATGAGAAAAGATTTAGGTTTTGTGGAAAGGAAAAGGATCTTAAAGTGTCTGAGTATCGTGTAGGGAAGTTTCAAGAGAAACAAGAAAAGAAGAGGTTCTGTTAGATGATTTGGAGACAAGGACAATGACAAGACTGGATGATAAAGTATAATATATGAATGTGTAAAATCACAAATGTAGATTTTAAGCCGATTGGTAAGAATAAAGGATTAATAATAATAATATACTGTTTTATCGGCATCGTCTTTTGTCTCCATTTTTGCTTGTCTTGTTCTGCGTCCCATTTTTTTTTTATTTTCTGTATTTTTCAATTTTTTTTCAACCGAATCCTACCATCTATAGTTCTCGATTTTCCTATACATCTTTTCCTTTTACTTTACATGAAATTTTTGTATCTTTTATTCTGTTTTCTCATCACCATCTTAATCTTGATATTTTTTTATATATTTGCCTATATATCTTCTTCTCATATAGTTTTAAGTTATATTATATCGGTCTTCCCAAATTATTTTCGTAAGTGGAGCCAAATTCTTAGAATTTTTCTTTCGAGTATTGCTTGTTCAATCCTTTGGATTTTTTTTAGTGTTCTATACTTGTATACATAAAAATCGACAATTAAATGATTATTATTAGATACAGAAGTACATAAATAAATGTTCATATTGAAATGATTTCAGTGTTCTGTATTTGATAATAAATTATTTATTCTAGAACGATATACATTATTTAGTAACTAATCATAATTAATAGTGACCTTAAATGCATTAATAGATGTTCGTATTTAATAGTTGATTTAGTAATAATCTACTTGTCCTGATTACAAATTAAATTATTTAGCAACTAAAAATAGAATTATTAAGTCCTTAATTAATATTCATAATTTATACAAATTTGAGTGAAGAGCAACTTGAATCTTGTGTTAACTCTATTATTATAGCTCGTTATCATCCTTAAACTATGTATGATAAAATAATTGAGGAGTTGTTTAATAATAAAAAATTAGGTCGTATCATATTCCAAATTATCAAAATGCATTACTAGATAAAGATTAATAGTAATGATGTATTGAGAAATTAGGTGTCTAAGTAATTCGGAATCCGGATACGGTAAACTATAATCTATCAGTGTTCGTTCTCGAAATGTCGTGCTAATACCAATGATGATAAACTAGAACAACAAATAATTTGCTGGCACCAGTTTGAGAAATGAAAAATAACGTCCGATGAATGATACGACACAAAAGTAACTTTCAGTTTTGGGAGTTTTAGGATTGTACTGCGTGTTATTCCTCATGAAAAATGAAGTGTTCAAGTCAAAAAATAACAGGAAAAGTTGAAAATACATTAAGCTAATAAACAGAAACGGAAAGAAAAGATTTTTCGTGCTATTTAATTACGTTCTCATTTCTGTTTTTGGAATTGTCTGCTGAATAAAATCGTACAAATATTTATTTTAATTAACATATTCATTAATGAGTTTTAATGAAAACACATACGGCCGCACAACACTAATTAGTCCAAGTATAAATAAATATGCAAAAATATTACAATAAAATTTAGCAATCAATAAATTTGCAATTCAATCAATCTAGAAAGGAAGTGAAAACATGGAAGAGTGAAAAAGCCGTGCAAAAAATTAAAAGTAGGCCCTTTCGGCCGGCAAAAACCACTCGGACACTTCACATGTTATTATATTGCCGCCATCTATCATCATTTTTTCTCAACATTTTTATGAGCAGGATAGTTTAGTGCTACAATAATTCCAAGCCGGCTGTTTTTTCCCCTAAAATATCGTTTGGAATTTTTAAATTTTCTGTGAAAATTTCACTGTTAATTATGTGATAAATTTGTTTGAAAGTCTAGTTAAACTCAGTAGATTAATGGTTAAAAGCCTGATTCACAACCACGTAATTTTAATTTTCAATCTTCATTTACACTTGATAACTTTTCACAGCTTCATCTGCCATTTCATTTTTCAGGATGTAATTATAAAATTTATCACGCTGTTCATATCCTGAAAGTAGTACAAAACTCACATTGTTTTCTGAAAAATTATTATTTAAATATCACTGCATTTCGTACATTTCTGTGATCCTAATATCTTTTCAAATTCTTGATTTAAAATGGGACAGAAAACAATTTTTTAAATTTTATTTACAGGTGGAATCAAAAGTTGGGCACATGGTTATTACAGATCCAAAAATATATAACATAACAATGTTGTTATATATATATATATATATATATATATATATATATATATATATATATATACTTTTTGTAATGCAGTATTTTTTTAAAATTCTATTATGGTCACCTGCCTCTTTCTGCGATCCTAATAGCTTTTCAAATTCTTGGTTTAAATTATATTAAAATCTTTGGAAATAGCACTATAATATAATAAATGTTGTTAGAATATACGTGCCTGTCACTAAGTAAAGATAATTGCCAAATAAAAAGGAAAATACTTGTCTATGATAGATCACTAAGTATATTAGGTTCGCCGTCGAAGTAAATTTAATATCACTACAGTAATTTTGTCGTCAAAGGATCATAAATTAAAGTGTACTTGCAGCAGACTACATTTACCTACGTACTTTGTCCTAAGCAATTTTCTATAATTGTATGCGAGTTGTAACTAAAAATAAACACTCAATAATATAACCTACATTCTGTATAAATCTAAAGAAACATTTATTTTATTATTGTCACTATTCTCAATAATAGTTATTTGTTTAACAAGACATAAAGAAATAAGTATACAAATGTCAAATTTATTCTTTCGAAAACTGTAATTAGAAATAGTTTGAGACATATCTGAAATTTATTTTGTACCATAAAAATTTTATATTAAATATAATTAATATTTTTTTCCGTAAACCAGTTTTGGGAAGAAAAAAATTTGAACTGTAAAAATATGTATCAGTATATCCAGTACGGTATATAAATAAATCAGTACAAAATGTATTTCAAATTGTTTGTCAGTACAAGGGTCTGAAAATCAGTACTGTACTGACAAAAATCAGTACGAATGGTCACTACATAAAACATCTTCATCTTACTTTTAAGGAAAGGGAATCTATTTTAAGATGTTTACATCGTCTACAAAATTCGAAACCAGAAAAAAACAATGATTTTTGTGTAGAAAAGCCTGGCTGAGTAGCAACATATTCTCTTTGTGGTAGAAAAATTCACAAACGATACGAAAATGATATATGCTGCTCGACTCGGGAACATTTGATACGAAACATCTTACGACCTTGTCAAAGAGCGGGGTTAACTAACCTGTGTTGACCTGCAACCTTGGGCCGAACTGAAAAGTGAAACCTGAAAAAATGTAGATGGGAAAATGTTCTTGTGATTTAATTTCTAGGTGACGCTTCGATCTAAGTGCACCGAAATATAATCAAGCCAGCCTTATTAAGTTACTAATGGTTATTACAGTTTAATCTCAAGCTTAGGATATAAGCCAGTTAAACCTGTAATGAAAAACAGACCCACCATGCTATTTAAGTGACTTTTTGCTTTTTGTTTCTTCGTAAAAACTGTATTAAATTAAAAAATGAACCGCACTTTACTCATATCATACCAAGTTTAATATTTTTTTATGTTACATTATAATTGTCATTTATTACTTTCAATTAACCCTTGTAGAGAACGTTATAATAATAAAAGTTTTAGTTCTAAAACAGGTTTTTAATAATTGGAAACCAGTTAAAAAAATAATGAGAAAAATTAAACAAAAAAATAATAAAAATATAAATGGAAAAATTAATATAAAAATTACCGGCTGAAAAATATATAATATAATAAAAGAATGCAATTTAATTAACGAATATTCACAAAAATTCCCGTAATACCTTCAGAAAAACGCAGGTCCCTTTTCAATTGTAAACTTGCCTAATGCTGACAAAGAGACTATCTACTTTTATGACTCTCCAATAAAATGTTAACTGTAAAACATGTCATGACTCATTCAAATACAAATAGATAACACAGATATAAAAAATATTAATTTTTTTCTCGCTAAATGCTATTAAAATAAAGGTTAATGTTTGCTAAAACCGGTTTATTTTTTTTGGTTCACGGTTACCGATATTTTCGGCCTTAGAAATATCGGTTTAAATAACAGTTAAAACTTCACAATTTTATTTAAGTGACTTTTTACTTTTTGTTTCTTGGTAAAAACTAAAATTAAAAAATTACTCACACATCATATCAAGTTTAATATTTTTTTATATTACATTATAATTTTCATTTATTACATTAAATTTCCCGAAAACTTTAATAAAGCTCTTTTTTACTCCATAAAAAATTGTTTTGAAAACACTGTTCTTAATATATGTACTATATATGGAATTTTTAATATTATTTCTTTAAAAGCACCATCAACATTAATTATTCCTAGTTTCCTGAAATTTTGTTTTGAAGTCTATTATTATATGCTGAAAATAATAATTTTTTATTAAAAGTTAATTAAAGACAGCAATATTCGCTCTGAAGTGCAATTAGTTATAAAAAATAATGCAGATGTCTCTGAAATCAATTGTGTTTGACGTTTGGTTAAATATGGTATGTTTTATGTAAATTTATTTGTTAGTGCGTAGTTTATGTGCGTGTGATGTGTACATCGAACTAATTGCAACAATTATTTAATATAGGTATGTATTTAATTGTTACACATATAAATATTAATATGAAAATTGGAAATTTTACTGGTTTTGTTTATTAAAATTTGTTTAACATATAGCATTGCTTTCAAATAAATATTGTTATTAAAATGTGGTAAAAAGTATTAAATATTGTCATAATAAAACTATATTGCATTTATAAATTTAAATTAAAACAATTTTTTAATAGAAGCTGATTGTAGAAATGTTTGTGTTGATAGAAATTTTACATACATGTACGGTGCATATTCTGAAATACCTTGCATAATATTTCAATTCAGAGCTTAAAGAGTTAACCTAAGTATAAAGATAATGTACTTTAGTTGAAAACATTCCATTTGATCTAACTTTGCTACTTCCTGGATGCATAAAATTAGTATTACCATTAAATCTGCAGAATGTAAATTTATGTAATAAACGTAAATAACTCGTAATTTGTAGAAGAAAATTACACTTAATAACCAACAAAAAGAAGTAGATTATACTGCGATCTTATTTTTATTTCGGAGATTGTTTTATCTTTTCTATTTAAATTATTTGGAGCACGATTCTGGGTATAAAAAAACTTTCACAAAAACGTATATGACAACATTGTTTTATCTCTGAAATTCAAATTAATATTTTTAATATTAGAACGACAAAAAATTATATTAAAATTTTTTACGTGCATGATTCACTTTTTTAAAATTTTACATTATATCCATAAAATTATAAACTATAATTGCAATTATTATGAATAAAATATTAGTAAAAAAGCAAAAATTTAATGAACCAGGCTATTAGAAAAGAAATTGTTAAAATGTAATTTTAAAAAAAGGAAATTTATTTCTCTATTACTAAAATTTTTAAATTGAATTTGTAAAATTTAAATTTAAATTGAAAAAGAAAAACTACAATAAAAATGAGATTCATACAATTATTTAAATACATACTAGTTTTACTTTTTCACAAACTTCACTATAGAAATCTAGATGAAATTTAAGGTTTATTAATAATTTTATTTTGGTTTCGCCATATTTTTCGAGTTGAAACCCAGCTTAAATACAAATACAATGACAGGAATACCAAATTGAATCCTGAACAATAAAACTGTTTTTTCGAACATGTACCTTAATCTAAACTCTGAAATTTGACTCGAATTCTAGAATTACAGTAACGATTAGCTATTATAAATAGTGTTTCTTGTTTTGTCTTAGTTTTTCAAGACAAGAAATTTCTTGCCTTGTCTTGCTTTAAAATTTGTGGCTCTTGTCTTGTTCTTGTCTTTAATTTTTTGCAAGACTGAGGCAGGAACAAGAAAAGTACAAGAATCTTGTGATACTTTAATTATAAAATACTATTTCTTAAAATAATTCTCAGATAGTACAAGATATAAAAAATGCAGCGAGTTCTGTAATTATATTAGCGCGTGAAATGGATGAACCTAATTGAATTGGAACCATAAATAAATTACGTTTCGAATCCCTGAATCATGCTATGTAGCTGTTATAAAATGCGATTTCTTAAAATATTTTTAAAAAATGAAGTTGGTAGAAGTATTAAATTTTAATATTGTAAGAAATTAGAAAATAATGAACTAATAAACAAGTATAATTTTGAAGATGTCTCCCAGTATAAACTTTTGATTTTAAAGCTCATCAATAAAGAAATCTAGATCTCTAAGACTGATCTAGGAGACCATTCTACTATTCTACCTTTTCCTCTAAAGTTATAAATGATTCTTAAAATTATTGTTGCACTTGGTGTTAAATTCGTTCCCTATGTTTAATTTTAAATGAGACAAGTAAATATACATTGATGTCAATTAAATATCAAGTCGTAACCATGGATACGATAAATTCCATGTTTCGCGTTAAAAATTACGCACAGTGTATCATTATCAGGGCATGTAACCGAAAAAAATACTGGTTAAGGGTTAACCCTTTTAGAGAATGTTATAATAATAATGATTTTAGTTTGAATACAGGTTTTTAAAATTGGAAACTGGTTTAAACCGGTTAATATATTGGTTAAAAAAATAATAAAAGAAATTCATTATAAAAATTTAATTAAAAAAAAATGTATAGAAAAATTCATTATAAAAAATAATAAAAAATTACCATCTGAAAAAATACAACAAATAGAAGAATGCAATTTAATTAACGAATATTCGCAGAAATTCCCGTAATACCTTTAAAAAAACGTAGGTCCCTTTTCAATTGTAAACTTGTCTAATACTGACAAAGAGACTATCTACTTTTATGACTCTCCGATAAATGTTACTTGTAAAACCTTTCATGACTCATTCAAATACAAATAGATATAAAAAAATATTAATTTTTTTTCGCTAAATGGTATTAAAATAAAGGTTAATGTTCGCTAAAACCGGTTTTTTTTGGTTAACGGTTAAAATTACAGTTATAGTTCGCAATTTTTGTTAAAAATATCAGTTATCGGTTTTTATTAACCGGTTTTTTAACCGGTTACATGCCCTGACCATTATAAAGATTTCGTGTACCGAATCGCACTGACCATGATAAAATAGTATCTTTAAAATAGGTTGTAAAGGAATTTAAAAAAGCAAGGTTTTCTGTAATTGCAATTAGCGCGTGAAAATGGGAGTTTTGTGAATGATAAATTGAAGAAGACGCGAGAATGGCGAAGAGGGTGAAAACTTCACCGCATGTTAATATTCTTTGTGGAAGACAACTAAAACTTTAAAAATTGTCATGGTTTTTTGTGATTATTTTGTGTAATCTGTCAGCCCAGGCTTAAATTATAAGATTTTCCGGGCTCATAGACTTATCTTCCAGAGTTAGTCGCGGATAACTTTATAACACTTTGAAACAAATCTGACATGTTGGTCTGTAAGTGATAGAGATTTTCATGGTCGGCCAATTACAAGGGGGCTGTGGCTTCTCGGTTACGCTTCGATCAGGTTGAATAAAAACGTTACGGCACTATGCTTCGCTCATACTTCACAAAGGGGAGTTTTGCTTTTCGTTTCTGCCTTTCCCATCGTATACCACTTCATTTCTTTGCATTCCATAACTTCCCTTATTTCAAATAACGTTGTTATACTCTAATTAAACTTGCTTCGATCGTCGTTTCAGCGACTAACTTGTTGTATCCTATTTTTATTTTCTTCTAATTATATTAAGGCATGAAACTTTATAATAATAACGGTTTTTGTACATTCAAAACTAGTGATGCAACGAATATCCGATATCTGGTATATCCGATATCTTTCCTATTATGCGGTAGAACAGCTGATAATGATTTCGTCTACTAATTTTAATTTTAATTTGAACAATGTTTCACTAAGCACAAACTACACCTTCCATCAACTTTAGTAATTCACAAGACAAGATTTCTTGTCTTGTTTAATAATTTCTTATCTTGTCTCATAAAGCAAGAGAAGAAATTTAATTATATATATATATATATATATATATATATATATATATATATATATATATACATATATATATAGATGGAAACGTTTTTGTGGGTTCAACAGTCAAAGATGTAGGGTCTTAAGTAAAGTACACTCTTGTTAATTTGTCAAGCTTTCGGTTATATTATTTTAACCATCTTCAGGACACTGTAATACATTTGTGATTACATTCAATATGTTAAAACTAAGAACAAATAATACTCACATTAGTTGAGGTTTTTGTATAAAGTTATCATCATTTACAAAGATTTATTTTAGTTTGATCTTGTTAAAAACCATTAACCAAACATAGATGTAAGTTATACGGATGTGTGCGTTCAGAGTTGCGTATAACTTATAAAGAGGGAAATTTATATATATATATATATATATATATATATATATATATATATATATATATATATATATGATCGTCATTTTCTTGCAAATTTCTTGCCTAATATCAATGTCAACTATAAAATATATTTCTTATAATACAATTATGTATTATTATTAAATAAATATTACAAAAAAAAATTATCAATAAAAATTTACCTTAAATATCCGAAGAAAGTAAGCAACAAAATAACAAATAAAGAGTACGGTTCAATAGATTCATTTTTATTATTTATAAGTAAATACACAGAGTTTTATATTATGTACATAATAAAAATAAAAAATATGCAAAACAAAACAAAAATAATTCTTTCTTTCAAGCTGAAAAAATATCACATTTCTTTTTATAAAACAAAAATATAAAATAACCATATAAAAATACAGGTTATTGTTCACGTTTATTATTTTCAGTTAAAGGTTATTTTCATGTTTCTTAACCAATTCAATTTTATTTCAATAATATTTCCACTTGCTTCACGGATTAAGAACTGCCTCGATACTACAAATCAAAACAAGTAATTCTATCACTAAAGAGATAAGAGAAAAAAATCTATATTTGCTGCATGAGGGTTATTCAGTAAGTAAATACAAACAGCAGTTGAAAAATAAATAAAATTTACTACTCTACTCTCAAACCATAAGTTGACATCTCTGTCATCAATTGAAAATATCACTTTAGCAAATACTTCAGCTGACAAAGTTTATCAATAGAAACATCAGGAAGTACCACTCAAGAATAAAACAATCCTGAAAAATTGAATTTCAAAAGTGATGATTTGCGAGTTTAAAAATTGAGGTGTTATCAATAAGCTACAAATTTGATACCGTCAAAAAGTTTTCCCCAAAAATAAAGCTAATAATAAAAAGTGAATTTCATGCTTCTCTTGACAGTAAAGAGTATATTTTCAAATACCTAAAATTTTATTCATGGCCGAGCATTTTTATTAATTTATTTCTCATGTACTTACAATTAGTTTTTTTAAAATAAAAAAATGTGTCTAATACAGAATGAGCAAAGCTCCTAGTTTTGAAAGTGAGTTAAAAAAACTAGTGGACATATAAAAGTTTTATTTTTAGTTTGTTCAACTACGGCAGAAGTTTTAAATCACCTAGCTTTAAAAATAATAAGTGGTGGTCGGTATTGTCAATATACTGCTACAGGCGGATCCTAAAATTTTGTATAGTTTTCGAGTTGTGTGGTCTTTGTTTCAATCCTGTTGGATCCAAACATTTCCTGCATTAAATTCGTCAGGAGTTGATGCAAAAACTTTTGGATTATAGTGATATATCTAACAGAATTCATGGTAACTTCCGATTTTCTTCATAAAACAGTAAAGACCATTTCGTCGGTATTAGAGATATCCGTTGTCGCCCATTTCATTTCATAGACACACTTTCTGTTTCTTTGAAGTTGTAAACCCCCAACAGAACAAATTTTTGGTCGACAAATAAACCCCGAGAACGGATTTGGTAGCGATTCAGTAGTTTTTCGAAAAGTAAGCTTCGACAGCAAAAGTGCACTGCTTTCTGGACCACGCCAGATTTACGGTTAAGGGGTATTATAAACATAACGTCACGACTATCTGTGTAACTGTTCCTTTTGCGACTATCATCACCCTTTTATGACATATCCTCTTTTCACAATTACTTATTGAAAATAGGAAGGTTACTGTATCCCATCTTGTAGAAATTGTAGAAAAGCTGTATTTCAAAATTTAGTTTGTGCTTTTCAACATATATAATACCGGGGACACACTGTATAAATAATTATCATTAAGTAAAATCTCAATTGATATTAAATGAGAAAAATATGCAGACACATGAACAATACTTGAAATTTCTTGCGCATGCGCAAATGCAATGTACCCTTGCAAAAAAGGAGATAGAAAGACATTAAAGATATCGTAGTAGTTTCTAGATTTAGGATATTATACATGCCACTATACTTCATTGACAATCGTCAACCTAAATAAGAATAATTTAACTAGATTCAACATTAACCTCATCATTATAAACCTCAACAGTCATTCGACTTGCAATGACAACCGAACGCTTCCGATTATCGGTTTCTAAAGTTCATTGGTACTTTCCACGTTATGTGAAATGATCAGTACCTAAATGATCATATGACACATGCCAACTAAATTAAATATTAACTGTTAATAATTATTAACTTTTGTCGTGTCCTGTGTATAAGTCCAGGGTAGAATCGGACCAGATCGAAACAGAAAATTTCTAAACTTCATCGGCACTTTTCACCTTATGTGAAATGATCAATACCTAAATGATCATATGACACATGGCAACTAAATAAGGTATTAACTGTTAATAATTATTAATTTTTCTCGTGTCGTGGGTATAAGTCCAGGGCAGAATCGGACCAGATCGAAAGAGAAAAGCAAGTAGCACAACCCTTGTGGCATTGTGTTCATTGTAGCATGCCACAAGAGCACAGAATTCTGTAATGTGCGCAACGTAGAACTAATAGTCAACCGTGATATTACCAACATAAAATTTTTGTTGCTGTAAAATTTTACCACTTCTAATTGCACTTTGAATCGTATTTTGGTAAACACCGGTTTATTTTACGTCTTTTACTACTGCTTATCTCGTAAAAAACATTTTTAGATTACGGAAGGAATTATATCAGTTGTTGGCTTGTAACTTCGCTATGTAGAGATAAGGAACACGAAACCAACTGTCTGACACTTATGGGGATGATCATAAGGGTCAGAGTTCACTATCACGCATGTACTATTTCGAAAAATCACAGATTCATTTGCTAGCTTTAATCGTTCCTTACCTTAATTTCCAGGACATTAGTGATTTCTCTTGAATTTAACAAAAAATTCTCTGATTTTAGAAGTCACGATTTAAGTAAATAAATAGGACTTTTATCTTTTCTTAATGGTATGGATTCGAATTCAAACTTAAAAATCTATAAGAACAGTAATCAGTTTTAATATAAAAAGTAAAACGTACCAAAATCAACAACTAAGTCACATTTTTCATTATCCTTTCATTTAAACTACTTGTCAAGATTTTTCCATCCTTCCTATCCATTTGTGATGATCAATTTATCACTTTTTTAAATTCTTGTAATATAGTTTGAGCTGAGAAATATTTTGAATGTAAATACGAGTATGCTGTTGACATCATTATAGTAACGACATATTTCAATACACAATGAGAATAGCATTGACAGAAGTATATTTATCTGCAGTCACACAAAAATTGAATGCATTACAGCGTTATAAAAGAAATGTAATAAAAGCATCTTCAAAGAATCCCACATTCACTTTTAGAAAAACTCGATCTTGATGTTTGCATTAAAATAAATTAACCTTGATTTAAAAATATCAAGTACAAAATCACGAAATAAATCATTGTGTATTGTTTTTCAAGGAAGAAATGCAATAAAATACAAAAAGGGGAAAATAATAAGATGTATCTATTTTGATTGGCACTTTTTGGAGGAAAATATGATTACCAATATCTGTGATAAAACAAATTGAGAGACTTATCAATGGATAATAATAATCCATTTATTTGTATTAATGTAATCTGGATAAATACAATATCCGGTATACTATTCTTTACTTATAAATACATTTCCGAGTATTTGTTGCATTTAATCAAGATATATAAACTAGTCTCTTGAGTCACAGTATGAATATATCTATACTGTGCTTGAGTATCGATGACATTTTAATATTTTGATTGTTATCAATAGAGCTGATAATTTTATGCAAATGCTTATCTTTTTTTCTTAGGTATTTGTGTGCTATTCAGGTACTTAGATTATATTTTGAGTTTTTGAGTGCATATTCTTGCATAGCAATAAAAGTGGAAAGAATAAGATATGTCTGTATATGAGGTGCATGTGGCAAAATGGATAGAAGTCCATCTTGGTTACATCTGGTTAATTATAAAACTGCGATGGGCAACTCATATGATTATGTATTGCTTTTGAAGGGATGAAAGCAATAAAAGTGGAAAGAATAAGATATGTCAGTTTTGATTGGCGTTTTTGGAGGAAAATATGAGGTGCATGTGCAAATTAGATAAAATTCCATATTACTTATATCTGGTTAATTATAAAACTGCGATGGGCAACTCATATGATTATGTATTGTATTTGAAGGGATGAAAGCAATAAAAGTGGAAAGAATAAGATATGTCTGTTTTGATTGGCGTTTTTGGAGGAAATATGAGGTGCATGTGGCAAATTAGATAAAAGTCATATTGGTTGTATCTGGTTAATTATAAAACTGCGATGGGCAACTCATATGATTATGTATTGCTTTTGAAGGGATGAAAGCAATAAAAGTGGAAAGAATAAGATATGTCTGTTTTGATTGGCGTTTTGGAGGAAAATATAAGATGCATGTGGTAAATTAGATAAAAGCCAATCTTGGTTGTATCTGGTTAATTATAAAACTGCGATGGGTAACTCTTATGATTATGGGTACGTAAATGATTATGTTTTGCTTTTGAAGGGATGAAAGCAATAAAAGTGGAAAGAATAAGATATGTCTGTTTTGATTGGCGTTTTTGAAGGAAAATATGAGGTGCATGTGTCCAATTAGATAAAAGTCATCTTGTTGTATCTGGTTAATTATAAAACTGCGCTGGGCAACTCATATGATTATGTATTGCTTTTGAAGGGATGAAAGCAATAAAAGTGGAAAGAATAAGATATGTCTGTTTTGATTGGCGTTTTTGGAGGAAAATATGAGGTGCATGTGGCAAATTAGATAAAAGTCCATCTTGGTTGTATCTGGGAACACCGCAGGACAAAACCTCGGCTCCAGTATTGTGCGTGCGGCTGTGAATCCCTTTCTGTATCACTCTCTGTCGCCGTCTCTTCTTTCAACTCGACACGCAAACAACGTTGTATAAGAAAAACATGATCAAAGTTACGCGGAACTTTCTCCCACCTAATACCCTTCAGCCCCGACCAATATCCACACCTAAATTTAAAGTGAACAGATTTTGCCGACGCCTACGTTTCGCATACATTACGAATTTACTTTCAGAGGGAAATATTTATCCTATCACACAATTTTCTATTTTATTGCTTCGTAGTTCTTCGTTGCACTTTTTTACATCAATTTACTCAACGTCCTGCTTAGTTCGCAATCACGTACAGGATATTATTAATTTGTAGGAAAAATCGACGGCTATATTTATAAAAATGTGGTACAGTAATAGAAACAGTCATACAATTTAGTGCCATATACCATTCAAACATAAATATATCAATTTTGTCAATGTCCTGCTTACTTGTCCTGATTTAAATTCGCAATCACGTACAGGATATTATTAATTTGTAGGATAAAATCGACGACTATATTTATAAAAATGTTGTACGATGAAAGAAACAGTTAAACAATTTAGTGGCAAATACTTGAAAATGCAAGAAAACTATTCAAACATTGAAACGTAGATAGTAAGACGATCAAAACGTTTGAAACCATTAGATTCAGTTGATAGATTTAACTAATGTTACATATTGAATCAAACAACTTAAAGTACCACATTCATATAATCTATTAATTCTTCTTCATCGTCACTCTCACAAAATACATTGTACTGATTCCATATTTTGATAATATTATCAAAAACTATCAAAAATTTGACAAATGCTACAGAATATTTAACGTTTGGCCATATTAGGATCAACTTCGTAAATTTATGCTACTTGTAAAATTTTATCGGCAGCATAAACTAGCTGTTAGTTTATCCTCCTATCACCTAAGACATCCTCTTGGAACGCTAACAAGATATTGAAAAACCGGCCCTTAATGTACTAATTTCGACTGCTTTACTAATAAGGATGATACGAAGAATAAGACACATATACATCTACACTTCTGTGGGATTTAAATACACAACCTCTGAATTGTGAAGCTTAAGGAATAACCACTAGCATAACATGGTTGACAATTTTTTTAAAATTAAGCCGTTTTGAATAATGTTCATATGAATTCTTATATACAAAATCTCTTGAAATAGAGTAGAATACGTATATATATTATTTATCTTAGTTTTATATTGAAAATAAATGACAATGAAATTAAAATAGTTGGTTGAAATTTATAAAATAAGCACAAGTTATCGTAAAATGAAAATAGTAAACTTGACAACAAAAATTTAGAAATTACGCTTCCGAGGTGTAAAAATTGATCGTTATTGTAGGTGTTTGAAATGGTGGTGTAAAAGAATAGTTTGCTGAGGGAATACAAATAGTTGGTTGAAATTTATAAAATAAGCACAAGTTACCGTAAAATTAAAATAGTAAACTTGAGAACAAAAATTTAGAAATTACCCTTTCAAGGTGTGAAAATTGATCGTTATTGTAGGTGTTTGAAATGGTGGTGTAAAAGAACAGTTTCTTGAGTTGCAATTTGTATGATTTGTGCTGAAATGAATGAATATATCATTCATTCCGGATCTACTAGATATCGATAATAACAAGTTTGTTCAAACTAGATATTCCTAACGATATGTAATTAGTTAATGTATCATGGTATATGTACGCGCTAACGATAGATAGTTCCGGACCATGTTTTTGTTTGAACGAATTGTGACAATGAAATAGAAATAGTTGGTTGAAAGTTATAGAATAAGTACAAGTTATCGTAAAATGAAAATAGTAAACTAGAGAACAAAAATTTAGAAATTACGCTTCCAAGGTGTGAAAATTGATCGTTATTGTAGGTGTTTGAAATGGTGGTGTAAAAGAACAGTTTGTTGAGTTGCAATTTGTATGATTTGTGCTGAAATTCGGTGTGGTTAAAATATTGAAGACCGGGGCATTGGGAAGTAGGTCGCCAGGAAATCTTGAGCTGGTTTCCTGGATTCCGTAAACCAGGGAAGTTTCCAACGTTAGTTGATTACAAGTTAGCTTAAAGTAATGATAGTGATTTGTAGATAGCGATACGATACCCTCTATCCGATAAATAATATTGCTTTTAACTTTGTGTCAATACCATATCAATGATTATTGTTTGCTCGCTCATAATTCAAGTGCTTGACGTTAAGTGTTGTTCTGATATGCATTCTGGACAGGGTCGTACTGACCGAATTGTTATTTCACAATTTGAAAAACGTGTAAATGCTAAATAAATGAATATATCATTCATTCCGGATCTACTAGATATCGATAATAACAAGTTTGTTCCAACTAGATATTCCTAACGATTTGTAATTAGTTAATGTATCATGGTATATGCAGCGCTAACGATAGATAGTTCCGGACCATGTTTTTGTTGGAACGAATTGTGGACTTATTCTGAATCATCCATACTTTAAATTGCGTTAGTTTAGTTATATATAAACTATTTTAAATACGATTTTGAAGTTATTTAAATCAGACTGACCGAATTGTTATTTCATTTCACGTTTAATCTCTAGAAAAATTTGAAAAGCGCCCTGTAAATGCAAAATAAATGAATATATCATTCGTTCCGGATCTATTAGATATCGATAATAACAAGTTTGTTTCAACTAGATATTCCTAACGATTTATATTAGTATATATGGTATATGCAAGCGCTAACGATAGATAATTCCGGACCATGTTTTTGTTGGAACGAATTGTGGACTTATCTGAACTCATTTTAAATATGATTTTGAGGTTATTTAAATGAGATTGTCATAAGTTTTGCCCAACATTACATGCTACGATTTTTTGACTAATTGATAGTTGATTTCGATTAAGACATTTAATTGTAGGAACAACCTATTAACGATCAGATTTTGAGTTTGATGCCTTATATAGTTCCTCACAAATTCTGAGGTTAGGGGAATAAATATTATATATTATAAGACATCTTGTCCCAGACACTTTAGCTGATGTGGAGATTGCCAACTCGAGCTGTTGTCCATTTTATAAACTTATTTTAATTTTGATCTTTTTCAGGAATAAGGTTTTTCGAATAAATCGAAACATATTCTTTTATTAAAACTCAAAGACTGATTTCATTACCGAATTGATATGGACTGAAAATATCTTATGTGATATAATATTGTAATATTAATTTCAATTAATGTTTCTATAAAGCTGATAAAATGTAAGATAAAAATAAAAAAAGTTGTCAATTCTGTCCCAGGACCGTATTACTTTTAAGGGAAATTTTCAAGGCTTTTAACATAACCTCGACATTTGTTCCAGTTGTATTTGTTTTCAATTACAATTTTTGTTATTATTTTGTTTCGAGAGAAGAAATAGCTGGCGGCAAGATGTTTTCAGATATATTGAATACGAAAGTAAAAATGTTATAAAAAATTAATGGAATTTCGAAATGTGCTTTATTTTCAAAATTACAATGTTTATTTTCAATTTCGTATGCTGTATTTCACGTGTAAAACAGAATTAATTACGCGAAGAAAATTCACAATACGGAGGCCTATGTTGTTTATCCAATCATTCACTAATATTTGGAGCTTCGAACAAGAATTCCACTTATTTCTTTACCAGGTTCACAAAGAAATACCAAGGAACTACGGTACAGCACGGTTCTCGAATCTCGTACAAACAGCAGTATTCTTACTTTATTACCCAAATAAAATTGTCAATAAAACAAGTGAAAATACCGAGTATACTAATTTGTTTTCACAGATTGGCTCTCAAATCTTATATGATGCAGTTTATTTAAATGCAGCTGTATTCTACTTGCACTAATAAACTGCAAGTAAAACCAAACAAGTGATACTTGAAGCCAGCTATACTCCATATGGGAATATTGTGCCATATATAATTTAGGACAAATCCTATATCAATTATTTCTCACATAAAATGACCTCTATAGTGTATTCTATACACTATATATAATTACCGATATTTGTGATAAAGCAAATTAGCAAATACATGAATGAATTATAATCTATTTACCTATATTAACGTACCTACACTGTACAAATATAAATATCCGTTATTGGATTCTTAACTTCTAAATACATTTCCGACTTTTTGTTGCGTATAAATCAAGATATATAAAGTAGTTTATGGAGTATTGATGACTTTTGACTTGATTATATGTTATGTTCCTGTTATTTTATTTGTTATCAAATTAAAGGCAAAATGAAGGTTTTACGAAATGCAAAATTAAAGACTCAAGAGTAAGATAAAACAAAACTAGAATTCTTGTTAGACATTACAAGAAATGTCACCCATTTTTTTTTTGATCATAATAAAATAATTTGATATATTTCAATAAAACTTGGTAGTATAATTTCTTGACTTGATTGATATAAATGTTATGCATGCATTTTTTTTTAATTAAAAACTGCATAACTAAAAAAAAAAAACAAATGTCAAATTCGTTCCTTTTGTTTCATTTTAAATAAGACAACGAAATACATTGCTGTCAAACAAATGTCAGGTCGTAACCATAAATATGATAAATCCCTTGTTTTACGTTAAAAAATACGGTATAGAGGGATTTAGTAGGATTTAGGTGAAGTTAATTGTTGTTTACGAAAACGCTAAAATAATTGAGTGAAAAGGAAAGTAGTGTAAAACAGAGTTAGAGAACAATGTAAATTTTGAAATAAGATAGCATAGAATAATGTAAATTCAGGTTCCATACGAAAACAGTCGGAACAGCACAATTGTTTTACAACCGTTTTTCACAAAACGGCAGAGTGTACCGTACATAATAATAATATAAATAGCAGCAAACCGAAAGTTTCACTTGCTTTGTATAATTTTAATTTGTTGAGAAGAGCTTGCAGCTATACTCTGTTTTTAAACTATAGACAGTAACTAGAAATTCTAGTGAGAAAATCAAAGCCTGTGATTGGCTGCTGCGCCAATTCATGAAGCCGCATTTGACCAGAAAAAAATTCAAGTTAACCTTCTCAAACGTAATTGAAACGTCAAACTCTCAGTAGTTGTCAAATCACTTGTTGAATTTGCACGTGTTTTTTGTTTCATTTCTCTTGTGATATTTCACGATTAACACCAGTTTTTTTCAGAACTACTAGCATTTCACTAACGCTGTGGTGTAAATGTGAGTTCGTCTAGTGCTGTCTATAGTTAAAAAAACGGAGTATAGTATTTCACTAACGCTGTGGTGTAAATGTGACTTCGTCTAGTGCTGTCTATAGTTTAAAAACAGAGTATAGTATCCGTCGTCGTTCGGGAAATATGCATTTCGGTTACACCTACAGCCTACAGCAGTTATTCTATGAAAGCGTTTGAATTTCCGGTTTGAGTAATTTAATATTTAAATGAACAGTACAAATCCTTGCTTTGAAATCAAATTCAAATGCTCAGTACACTGAGATGGGTAGGTACGTTGCCAACATGCCATGCACAACTTCACTAGGATTCCGGATTTGCGATCGAATCGTAGTATTGTGATTTAGAGTTTCACGTGAAATTAATTAACACGAGGCATTATCGTCATACAACCTGCGCTGCAAACACTAAGAATTTACTTTCAAACAGAATGCGAAATGCACAATGCTCATTGCAGCATTTCCGTTTACAACAATTACAAACTTTCTCTGCAATATTAAAACCTGTTAAAGCTAAATCAGTTTACACTTAAGATTGTGGAACATATGCTCTATTAAAAGACTAATTAAACAGGAATCTTCAATACTTCCTGAACAAATTATGAATTATAATCCTGCTACAACAGATCTAGAACGAACCTTAAAGAATACATCTTTAAAATCTTTTTTTTTTAGTTCAACTTTGAACGTAAATATCTCGAGAACGGTAAGAGATAATTGAATTCTGTCTGATAATTTGGAATTTTCATAGTTATCTAAGAAAATGCTTCTTTTTGTACTTAAAAGTTATGTTTTTATATCTACAATAACGAACCTTAAAGAATACATCTTTAAAAGCTGTTTTTTAGTGCAACTTTGAACGTAAATATCTCGAGAACGATAAGAGATAATTGAATTCTGTCTGATAATTTGGAATTATTATAGTTATTTAAGAAAATGCTTTTTTTGTACTTAAAAGTTATGTTTTTATATCTCCAATTTATTTACATTCATAGTTGAACATAAAAAGTTACAATTTTTAGTTTTCCACTTTAAATTTTTTTATATACAGCCGAAATAATCCAAAAATATTTATTTTTGTGCTCAAAATTTTTATTTTGGGAAATAGTGTAAATTGATAGATCTCGACATGCTGATTTCAAATTTTTAAACGGAATTTAATGATCTCTTTTCGTTCTTGAGATTTTTGCTTTCAAAGTTGCACCTCAAAAAAGTGTGTTTTTTTGGTATATCTCTAAAATGGGTAGAGATACAGTCTAAACGATTATACCAGTCGATTCTACGGGCGAAGTTACATAAAGAAATGTTTTCTCCGCATATACGTTCTTTGGAACGATTTGGCGAAAAATGAGAAAAACGAAAAAACAGGAATTTCAGGTTTTCGCTCGGAAACTTTTTGTCTCCAAAATTCTTCATTTTCTAGACTTAAGTAGATAACGATACGCTGATTCCAAATTTTCAAACCGAATTCAATTATCTCTTACCGTTCTCGAGATATTTGCGTTCAAAGTTAAACCTGAAAAAACAGGTTTTTCAGGAATAGTCCTGAAATGGGTCGAGATACGACCTCGAAAACATTACTAATCAATTCTACGGGCAAAATTACATAAGTGTACCAATTTTCAGATTTTTATTTCAACGGATACAATTTTTAGAGAGCAAAAACTGAAAATGGCCAAAATCGAAAAAAATCGTAAGGGGTTCATCAGGCGTTTTTTTCGATTTTCGCCGATTTTCGTTTTTTCGCTCTAAAAATTGTATCCGTTGGAATAAAAATCTGAAAATTGGTACACTTATGTAATTTTGCCTGTAGAATTCATTGGTAATGTTTCCGAGATCGTATCTCGACCCATTTCAGGGCTATTCCTGAAAAACCTGTTTTTTCAGGTCTAACTTTGAACGCAAATAACTCGAGAACGGTAAGAGATAATTGAATTCGGTTTGAAAATTTGGAATCAGCGTATCGTTATCTACTTAAGTACAGAAAATAAAAAATTTTGGAGACAAAAAGTTTCCGACCGAAAACCTGAAATTCCGGTTTTTTCGTTTTTCTCATTTTTCACTGAATCGTTCCAAAGAACGTATATGCAGAGAAAACATTTCTTTATGTAACTTTGCCCGTAGAATCGACTGGTATAATCGTTGAGATTGTATCTATACCCATTTTCGAGATATACCCAAAAAATACACTTTTTTGAGGTGCAACTTTGAGATCAAAAATCTCAGGAACGAAACAAGATAATTAAATTCTGTTTGTAAATTTAAAGTCAGCGCATCGACTTCTATCAAAATGGACTATTTTCAGAAACAAAAATTTTCGACCCAAAAATAGGTATTTTTGGATTATTTCGGCTGTATATGAAAAATTTTAGAGTGAAAAACAAAAAATTGCTACTTTTTATGTTTAACTGTGATGGGAAATAACAGGAAGATAAAAAAATATTTTAATTTTTATGTGGATATGTGAATATTTAATTCTTTACTGTCCTATCAATTAAACAGACAATGATTGTGTACCGTAAATCACATTTTTAACTCAAAAAGTGAAAAATTTTGTAAAACTTGCGTTATTCTTTATCCTTATGGTAATTAAATAAATATTACATAATACTTGATAAAATGGAGTAAGTATTTCTGGACAAAACAAAAGAAATATCAAATGTATAATTCACCAAAACATGAAAATATTTAAATCTTAAGAATTTTCTTTATGATAATATTTTTTGCCTTGCAAAATACAAATTATCTTGTTGTTGTTTTATAAATTAAGTTTTCTAATAAAATATTTAATGTGGAAGATAAAAGAAAATATTTAATGTGATATAAGTTGAGTTCAAATGAGGGTAAATTCTGTGAAGAATGAGTTGTGTTGAAAATAAGTGTGTAAAAAGTGAGTGTTATGTATTAAAGCACTAGAGAAACGATTTAGTTCTTTGTCCACTTCTGCCATCATTTTTTATACGTTTAACTTATAATGGACTATCTGCTATTTCATATACTTGCTGAATAATGTCTCACATAAAAGACTTTGATTTTTTTGAGTTTACAATGTTGAAGAATGTATAGGATCAGGGCCGTATTTACTAGATCAATTTAAACTGCAACAATACTAACACAATCTTTTTTTACAGAACTTATTGTGCTTGTTCCAATAGGACTTCTATATGAAGAACTCAACTATGGTGAGTGCAAAATTCTCATTTATAATAAAATGATGAAAATTATTTTTGTATTTTTAAATATGTTTAGAAAATACCACAAAAACATGAAAATGCATTTCATAAATATGAAACATTTCAGGTTTTATTTTGTATGTAAATTATAATTATTTTTAAGAAGATTGTAAAACAAAATTTTAATACTTTATTATTGTGGAATCAGGATAATGTTATTTAAATAATAATTAATTGAGGGAAAATATTTGTGTAATGTCAGTAACATTTATTTTATTCAAAAAAAAAAATAGTGACAACCTAAAAAACAAAACGAATGTGAATTGATATTTTTCAACAATTAACGTAATAATAATCATACGAGGTGAGTATAATATGAAAAATAAATCAAAAATAGTTGTTTTAATTAACGTTTTACATTTCCAATAAAATATAATTAAAAATTTTAATTTATTTTAGCAATATTATTACTACTTAAAATTTTAAACACTTTAGATTTAAAATTAAAAAATAAAACGGATGAGAATTGATATATTTCAACAATTAACGTTATCATAATCATACAAGTTGAGTATAATATGAATAATAAATCAAAAATGTATTTTTAATTAACATTTTACATTTCCAATAAGATTAAATTTAAAAAATTGATAGAATGTAATACTAAAATATTTAAGTTGACATCCCTACATTTCTGGACGATTTTGAGTTCTATAATACTAGTCATAATAAGACGCAGGCGCGAAAAAGTCATTGTTCAAATGAATTGAGGACGAGGTATACTTAGTAGCAAAGAATGCATAGTTTTAATGTAATGTAGGTAAATGAATGTAAAATATTGGTGCGTAGAAATGATTTGGGATAGAGGTGCGAAAAAGTCATTGTTCAAATGAATTGAGGACGAGGTATATTTAGAAGTGAAGAATGCATAGTTTTAATGTAATGTAGGTAAATGAATGTAAAATATCGGTGCGTAGAAATGATTTTGGGGCAACCGCAAGCCCTGAAAAGAACTGGAGCACACACGCAGTCCTCACATCATTTTTCTACGTCCGTATATCTGCTATTCATTCGCATACGTTATTAATGATGTTTTACGTGCGAATGCAGATTAAAAATACTAAACACGCCCCCAGAAGTATCATTCCCTAGGTGTAGGTTAACTACCCCGACCGAATGTTTGTGATCAAAATTTATGAGGTCCATTCACTATGTCTCCGCTAATGTTTTTACGACTGAAGAGCAAAGGTTGTATTCGCAGCTATAGAAATGGAAATTCATTATTGATACGTGGTTTTGAACCGCCGCTTAAATATTTACCTTTGGTTTTAATGAAACCTGACAATTTGACACATATAGATTCCATGTTCATTATGCTCATCAAATATTTAAGAACTGCCCTATACTACATCGCTACAATTTAATCCTTTTACTATTTTTATTTCCAATACCACTCGCATTAATTATTAACTGCACAGAGGTCATCCCAAGGACGATCACGCGTCCTGATTTTTCAGGATTAGACCCTATTTTTGGTAGACATCCACAGTATACATTTTTGGGACTGAAATGATTTTCAAATATTCAGCATTTTTAGCCAGAGGTCTCCATAAATCTATAGATAATTAGTTCTCGAAATACGTTTTTATTTTAATATTTCATGGGAAGTCTAGAGGTTAAGTTAATTTTAAGTTTAGCTTATTCTAAAACATATTTGTTTTGTATGATTCTTATCATATATATTATACGTTTATTATATGATTTCACCTGCGTCCAAAACTCTATAGATTATTGTAAAGATATTTGGAAACTTCAGAATCGGTTAGTAATGATGATTTGGTCTTCTGAATTCCATATATTTTGTTGACACAAGTTTACATATACATATTGGACGTTTCAGACTTCAAAGTGGGTCCATCATCAACAATTAGAAAATATTATTACGAATATGAAACTTATTGACCGGTATTCTGCTCCCGTTTCTAACATTAAAGAAGCTTCATTAAGAAAATTAAAGACATTTTACTAAGATTTTGTATTCACTTGTCACGATTAGCGATAATAAACCATATCTTTAGGTTAGTTACAGTTTCAGTCTTTAAACTCTTGTTTAGTCATAAAAATAACAGAATTTGTGCATGATATTGGTGACATAGTAAATATTCGGAAATTATTTGGTGTTAATAATAAGCAAATAAGAAGTATATTACCAAATGTAGTTTAGAAAAAGAGGATCTTTTGTTAAAGAAAGCTTAGAGAAGGTTGGTGAATATGATTACAATTAACACCTTCATTAAACATAGAAATCGTCTCTAGGTAGAGAAGGCTTAAAGAAGGAGATATAGACAAGAGCTGAATACGGATCATTATTATTATTTTTTTGATGTATGAGATTAGATAGTTTACGTGCAATTGTTGTACCAAAATATATATTGGCGTCAATATGGTTAGGATAATAATAATAGTAAATCCAAATCAAATGTTATATACTTCTGCTTTCTCATTTCAACCATGTAAAGAAAATATATTCGAATCTAACATTTTTATCAGGGAAAAATACAATTTCAAATATATATATATATATATATATATATATATATATATATATATATATATATATTTATTTTACACCTACAAAATTTTGAAGAATTACTTAATCCCTCTACAAATTTAGCTTTTCATATCGATTTCATCACTTTTACTATAGTGTAATAGTGAAAAAAAGATGTTGCGGTTGGAAAATAAGGATTTAATTGTATATAAAGGTTTTAGAAGACGATATATTTAGGACAGAGACGGTAGGTGCAATTGGTGCTTGTAAAGGAAATATTCGTAATTTGCAAGCAGCGAAGCGGTGTCTGTTTAGCCGGAATACCACAGAGGCGACATGTTCTGAGAGAATTGGGGGACGAACTGTGTCGACTAGAGTATCCTGTTTCTTCGCGATCCTAGAGAGTTCCCTGAACATTAGCAAAAACATAAATCTGGTAACTCTGAGAAAAGTCCGGACGGTTAGTGTCGAGGTCGAGAGATATATTGTAGGACATACTTGTGCTCCTTAACAACTTGCCTAATGTTCAAATGCTTGCCGTAACGTGCTGTCACAGCACGGGTCTCCGTCACCGGGATTAATCGATAGCCTTCACCTTAGCTCTCCGCTGGCCCAAAACACCAATAACACACACTTTATACCCACGCATGATAAACATCCACAACCTGTATACACCAACCCAAAGCTCTTCTTACTCCATTACGCGCCCTCTCTTACTACTCACACTACCAATCAGCTTCATTTATCATTCCTACTTTCTAAACAAAAATCCGACAAACATCGTCTTGTCTTTCAAGGTCTATGTTCCGAAACTGTTGTCAGAATTAAATCCTGAAAATTTAGAATCATCAACTTCAACGAGTCAACATATCATTCCTACTTCTTAAACAAAAATTCGACAAACATCGTCTTGTCTTTCAAGGTCCACATTCCAAAATCGTTTAAGAACCTTAAAGAGAATTGAACATCCTACAACCTTACTGTATACATCAACCCTTCGCTCTTCTTACTCCATTACGCGCCCTCTCTTACTACTCACACTACCAATCAGCTTCATTTATCATTCCTACTTTCTAAACAAAAATCCTACAAACATCGTCTTGTCTTTCAAGGTCTATGTTCCAAAACTGTTGTCTGAATTAAATTCTGAAAATTTGGAATTATCAACTTTAACGAGTCAACATATCATTCCTACTTTTTAAACAAAATTTCGACAAACATCGTCTTGTCTTTGAAGGTCTACATTCCAAAATCGTTTAAGAACCTTAAAGAGAATTGAACATCCCACAACCTTACTGTATACACCAACCCTTCGCTCTTCTTACTCCATTACGCGTCCTCTCTTACTACTCACACACTACCAATCAACTCCACTTATCATTCCTACTTTCTAAACAAAAATTCGACAAACATCGTCTTGTCTTTCAAGGTCTATGTTCCAAAACCGTTTAAAAACGTTAAAGAGAATTGATTTCTATGTGAAATTTTGGAATCAGCGCATTCATATTTAATTTATCATTCCTACTTTCTAAACGAAAATTCGACAAACATTGTCTTGTCTTTCAAGATCTATGTTCCAAAACTGTTGTCTGAATTAAATTCTGAAAATTTGGAATCATCAACTTTAACGAGTCACATTTCAGTCCTACATTTTAAACAAAAATTCGACTAACATCGTCTTGTCTTTCAAGATCTACGTTCCAAAACTGTTGTCGTCAGAATTAATTTCTGAAAATTTGGAATCATCGCATTCATGCTTAAATTTTAAATCAACTTCAACTTCAACTAGTCAACATATCATTCCTACTTCTTAAACAAAAATTCGACAAACATCGTCTTGTCTTTCAAGGTCTACGTTCCAAAACTGTTGTCTGAATTAAATTCTGAAAATTTGAAATCATCGCATTCATTCTTAAAATTTAAATCACTTCAACTTCAACTAGTCAACATAACATTCCTACTTCTTAAACAAAAATTCGACAAACATCGTCAAGGTCTACGTTCCAAAATCGTTTAAGAACGGCGAGAATTGATTTCTGTTTGAAAATTTGGAATCAGCGCATTCATACAGTCTAAACAATGAAAAATTTTGGGAACAAAAAATTTCCCGAGCGGAATACTGGAATTCCGGTTTTTTCGTTTTTCTCATTTTTCACCAAATCGTTCGTATATCGTAGAATTGACTAGTATAATCATTCAAATTGTATCTTTACCCATTTTAGACATATACCCAAAAAAACACACTTTCTGGAGTACTTTGAGAGTAAAAATCCCAGGAAAGAAAAGAGGTAATTAAATTCTGTTTGTAAATTTAAAATCAATATCAACTTCAACTAGCCAGGGTTTATCTTCCAAAACCACATAATTAAGTATAATCCCATGTACAACATTTTTATATAGAACAAGACTTTAACTAGGTATTCAATCTTGTTTTTGTTTGTTTCAAAAGTGTGCGTTCCAAAACCTTTTAATTATCAACATTCCTGGATAAAACTATACTTTAACTATCTAAGGCACTTGTTTCATAAACTTATAATGCAGTTGAACCACTCGGACACAACGATATTTAGATCTCTCATACTTCGAAGCGCTAACGAACCACCACTACGCGTAACCTCATTCATGCTAATATCACTTTATTTATATAGAGCACTTGGACTAATTTTGCATAAAGGATAATAGAAGAGTGTTAACTGTTATAACTGCGAATATTTATGCATATCATATTTCAAATGAAAAATAGTTACCATGAGTTATAAAATGCCGTCACATCTTCAGATAATGAGGATGACTGTTTTTTAATTAAAACAGTTATGAAAGTGCTGCACAAATAACAATTAGTCGTTGAGCTTGTGGTTAGTGCTGATGCTTCACAATACAGGTGTTACAGGTTCGTATCCCTTCAAGCCATGGATGTATATCTAATTAAATGAGATCAAAAATCATAATGTAGGCTATGTAAAAAGAGCTGCTTCTAGAATACTAAGTAAGGGCCGTGGACTAAAAGCTTTATTGTATCTATATTCACATGTAGTTTAATGATCAAATTAAAGTGTGTGAAATATCTAAAGTTTGTATTGACGTCTGAACCCAACGAACATTGGGATGTTTTTTATTCATAGATTTGTAAACAGCGAAGTGTCCAACTGAAGCTGAATAACGTGGAATGTAGTCCAGACAAAAGCGATTGTCCGTTTATTGAAAGCTCTCGTATGAAACTTTTCCATTTCATTAGCGTTTCCCATTTTGTTAGTCGTAAGTGATCTGTGATTAAAACTGCAGGTAGGAAATTTCATTGGACGTTACGTAAAGTCTGAAGTGAGCTTAATGGTAGTTAACTTGGCCGTTCGTAGTTATTACCAAGGTACAAGGATAATTTTAACTGATGATATAATCCTCATTACTCGCTACATGTACTTACTGTATTAAACCCTTTAAACATTACTTCCACTTCCAAAAAATTATAGCCTTAAAATGATTGCTATGTAATTGAGTTAAGCAAAGAGAGGAATTTAGAAACAGTGGGTTTGTGTAGTTGGGAGTTCTGGTCTTTTTACTTGTGCAACTATTTAACCCTGGGAATCTGGGATACGGAAAATGACTCTTGGGGTAACGAGCACTTTCAATATTTATTTCTACATTTAAACTTGCAAAGTTCTTTCCAACTTGGATTGATGAAAACTTGTACTAAGTGTATTATATTAAAAAATGGGATCCATTACGGGAAACGAGTGTTAAATAATCCTTTAAGGGCGCCATACATCTCATTCGAAATAGTTTCACGTGAAGCGGATTTCTTTTTAAAATAAATTTTTAGGGTTTTCCATTATTTGTTCTAAGCACTGTATTGTCTGTTTTAATATTTATTAGATTGAATGCCGTGGAAACGATTTGAACGTCGTTAAATAGAAACTATTAATGTATAGAGCAATAACAGTAAGATGGATTTGAACGAAGGAAATGAGTAGCAGACTGAATTGCTTTTGTGAGAATAGGTATGATTAAATTGAGAAACATTTATCAGAATTTGAAGAATTTAACGACGACGTCGACATCTTGAATGGTCACGGCTACTGAATAGCAAAAATTCATTCCAATCGATCGACACAAGAATCCTTATAGAATAGCACAAATACCTGCGCCAACAATAGACACCGCAAGAATTCTAAAGTAAAAATAACTCGAAAGAAAAGGAACTTACTTAAAACTCACTTAATATACCGTCTGGGCCCTACATTTCCTAATAAATTATGTTTCAGCAAATACATCGCAAAAGGAATCTAGATGGACAAAAAAGAAGCCTGTGTGCAAAAACACCCGATAAGAACATGTTATTGGCATTGATTTTTTCGCTAAAAATTTATCTAAAAGCAGAAACTGAATTTCCAAGGTGGTATATCAGAAATCACAATTTCCAGAACCCGTAACTCAAAAAGAAATACGAAGACGCGTTTGAATTTCCAATAACTAATACTATTCAAAAATATCGACCGTGGAACGGGGAATATTTAAAGGATATTTCACAGGATCATTCGTCCTGTCGCGTATTCTGTTTATTTAAATATAAGGCATTACTGCTGTGTTCCTTATTTAAATACAAATATTTGAAAGGTTGCCCTGGAAAAATCAATACCAATTGATAGAATTATGTAAATATCATTTTGTTTTCAGTTGTTTGTTTAAACAAAACACTCGTTTTCAGCGGATAAATATTTTATTATCACGAAAAAATACTATTTTTGTAAAACACATCCCAAATAGAGGAATTAGGATCCTGCAGAAAAAGAAGTATTGACTGTAATTGTGGTTAGGACGGAGTTTGACGGGTGAAGTAAAAACGATTATAAATTGATCCGAAATTGAATATTCATTCCTAGACAATGTGAGGGGGCAGAGATAACTCAATTCCAGTTTGGATTGAATGCCTGTCATAGTATCTATGCTCCGCTATGCCATAGTAGTTAGTGTATGGCTCAGTTAAGGAAATGTTTGCTTCTAAACATACCGTGCCAACAATCAAGGATAAAGCCTCAGCTCACATCGTTATTAGTTGGTTCAGATCCGATAAGCCACCGCAACCGAGTATCCACATGATTTACCATTAGAAAGAACACATATCCCTACATCTCTTACGAATATCTCGCCAGAAAATCCCATCCCTACCGTCAATAAAAACGATAATTTGATGGAGACGTTCTTGGTTGTCCGGAGCATCAAACATCATATGGTTATGAAATAGTCTATTGTGCAACAAGTTCAGAAAGTTACCTATTTCCTATGAGCACATCTACTACGATTGTACAGAATTCATCAAATGCAGTAACTTTGTTTTTGTGAAATACTTACCTGACTTGATATTAAGCAATTTCAAGATACTTAATATTACTTGTAAAACATATTGGATGACAGAATTATTAAATGATTAAAGTTAGTTATTGTGATTAGCATGTGACTAAATACACTTTTAAATGTTAATTCAAGTGCTAGTCACTGTGACCAACTTTAATTATCTAATCATACTGCCGGCTATTGAATTTAAAATTTATCACTAGAACTAGAATGAAGTAAGGGAAAATGGGAAATAACTGATGTGAAGTGAACCAAAGACGAGTTACCTAGGGATATTTTATTATACTGTAGTTATCACTTACTAGAGTACTGGAAAAATTACTAGGAACTGTAAAATTACGAGCTTGGCTTAGAAATAGGTTAAAAAGTCATAAATAATGTTATTATTTATTTATTTTATTAGTTTATAATAGCACGCATAGTCATATTTTTACTGCTATTTGTACAATGCGACAAAGGATAACCAGATATTTTTTAACGAAAATATAAATGGACAATTTTTTCAGTTCCTTCTGAAAGAAAATTTTCCAAGGATACAATAGTTTAGGTAATAACTTTTTAGAAATATATGTTTATTTGTATTTTGTTACTTTTACATTATTTTTTTGTTAGCAAGTTGCAGAACAAAATTATTTATGATTTAGTTTATTGTACTTATTGAAAACTTAATAAATTTTACTTGCAATTGTAATACTTTAGTTCTTTAAGCAAAAAATTCTTTTGACATTGACCACAGGAATTTTAATGAAATGTAGAATTTAAAAATGGATAAATTGAAAGTATTGATGTTTTGTATAGAGAAGAATATTGGTTGTACGTTTATGCAAGAAAAAGAAATTACGAAGTGTGAGTATCGATTGAAAAGTAATGAGAATAAAGAGAGATTTAGAGAGTGATTGACGTGCACATTAGAATCGTAGCAAACAAGAGAATTGTAATTTTGTTTATTCTACAGAGAGAATGCATAGCCTCAATCTAAACCTTGTTAACGCTAACGATAAAAAACCCAGGTCCCCGCTTCATGTATAAACTATGCCAATTCCAGCCCTTAATAATCCCCTTGTATAATATATTTACTCATTGCGGAGTAATCCCTAGATTAATTATTATTTGAAAAATTTCAATATTTCGCATTTGGAAAATGAAAACCAGAGAATTTACATGATAACCGTTAGCGTCTGGTTGTGCGGTTGTGCTTCGCCTTTTGTTGCGCCGATGTCCCATCGGACTTTTAGATTTAGCGGTAAGCCGAGTGAGCTCGGATGCGCGTAGATATCCAAGATTCATCTCATCCACGTAAATCATAAATCCGTGGCCTGTGCCTTCTGTGAGTTTGGCTCCGAGTCCGACTCCGACTCTTATCCTGACGGAGCATTTGCGCTCTGCTATCGCACTCATTATTGCAAATAAAATACCCTTCTCCAACGGAATCAACCAGTACCAGATCTATAATAACAGTATGAGTCATCGAGGAATACACTCGTAAAAACATGCTGAATCAACTGATATTGTAGCCTGGTTAAGATGATATTCTAGTAAGCAACGTGGTCTTTTAATGTAATTCAGTCAATTGTAATTGGGTATGTCACTAAATTATAATTTTACATATATGATACTAGATAAAAATAAAATACCCATATTTTTAAATTATTATTGGTAATTTACGAGACAATAAATATTAATGATTTAAGGAAACAGATAGACTAATAACGAGAGAGAAAGAATCTACCATGCTGATGTAACATATCTAGTATAGTAGTTATGGGGTGGGCGAACTGGACCAAATAGTATATTTTATATCAAGAGCGCAAATAAGCTTATTGCGAATAAGACAATAGCATTATATATATATATATATATATATATATATATATATATATATAATACACATATCCAGTATAGTATCTATGGGGGTGAGCAAACGGGATGGCCTTCCCAGGCGGCACAATTTAGGGGGCGTCAAAATCAGATTTGAATGTTCAGACAAAATAGTATATTTTGTAAC
The DNA here is from genome assembly GCA_035578165.1 of Stenolophus ochropezus. Lineage (NCBI taxonomy): Eukaryota > Metazoa > Arthropoda > Insecta > Coleoptera > Carabidae > Stenolophus > Stenolophus ochropezus. The sequence continues at coordinate 3,276,732 of JAQOWZ010000014.1, forward strand.
AATACCCTTTCAACTTTAGGAAATAGGAATCAAATTATTTTTAATTTGATTATTTCGCGTTTGATGTTTTATAAAGTTGCGTGGACAATTTATGACATGTGAGTGCAGTATAATGAATCTGCTTAGTATGTAATAAGTCATAAATTTCTTCCATTGCAATTCACTGAAATTTACCGAGTATGTAAAAATCCAAATTGAATACTTGAAAAAATACGGCAGTTGGTAGTCAGCGTCCGAGAAAGAAATATCTAAATTATATTAACAATTTTGGTAAATAACTTATTTAATTATTATTCTTTCATAAACATTTTTAATTTTAATGTAAATAAATTGTTTGCTTATTTATTTTAACAACCCGTCTTTCCATGATTCGAAAGTCGACCTATTTAAAATAGCTTAGTTTGGCAAGAACTCACAATTTTAAATTTACTGTAGAGTTTGGTAAGATTACCATCCGTTACTGCAGTTAAAACTAAAAAAAAAATAATTATTGATTAATTTATTTATGTATTATTTATCAAACTTTCAAAGGTTCAAAGTATATTTTTTAGATTTTTGCCCTGTGCACTAAAAATGCAGAACATTTTATTGCCAATAACTATATTATTGCAAACGAATTTTTAGTTTTTATTATTACAATGAGAATCTATAATGGTAATTATTTATATTTTCTGACTTATATACTGAAATTCGATTATGGACACAAACTTCACTCAAAAGGCATCAAATATAATTTTGAAATTCATATTGCACTGTTTCCAATTGTATTTGGGATTTGGGATATGGTCTTCTATTTTCCGAATTACAATTGACGATTTCTGAATTACATTTGAGTATTGTGAATAACACTTATGTATCACACTTTCTGAATTTCTGAATTACAATTATTGGAATTGTAAGAATGAAGGTTAATGTATTTTATATGTTGATATAAAGGCATATTTTTACGGAAAAGAACAGAGGGTAAAACGGCATGGAAATATATAGAATTGGTGATCAATATGATACGGGAGTTATAAATTAGGCGATCGATCAAAATGTGTGTCAATAGAAACAATTTACAAATATTAATGTGTTCGTGCAATTCAGCAACAATCGCAATCCGCAGCGAAATTATATTGTATACATGAACTATTTTTATTTCCCAGAACAATTTGTTATCACAGATATTCGTATCATGTAGTTTGTTTCCTTCATTGTTTTGTTTTTGTTTAAAGACATGAAACAACGTAAACAACTTTTTAATCTGTGTTTTCAAAACAATTTGTAAAAACTGACATCTCTTTTCTTTGACGAAGTGCACGAGTGAAAATTAAATTTTAATTGCTGTGATCGTGCACTGTCTGTTATGAAAATTCTTTTTCTATTCGGATTACTTTTTACGTGATCAGATCGCCGTATATTCATTGTTAGGTTTACATATTTCATACATATTAAAAACCTTTTAATCTCACTACTTTTTTGTTGCTTCTAGTGCAGTTATTAACTGATTTTCCGGGCTTTATCTGCATTTTTAAAATGCTTCGCAGATATCGCTTCCAACTCTTCATTATAATGGATTCTTTGTCGATAAACAAATACTTTTTTTCATTCGCATTGCGTTTTCATCCAACCTTTAATGACTCTTGAAGCGATAACAATTCTCACTATTATATTTTCACACATATCCCCATTTTTATTTTAACTAAGGAAGTACAATAAAACAGTACCGTGAATATTTTTTTACATTTAATTGATACCGCGCATTACATACACCACATGCAACAATTTTAATATCCGGGACACACGACAAAATGATCATTAACAGTTAATACTTAATTTAGTTGCCATGTATCATATGATCATTTAGGTAATGATCATTTCAAACTTCATAATGTGGAAAGTGCCGAAGAAATTTTGAAACGGATGATTGGAAGCGTTCAGTTGTCATTACAAGTCGAATGACAATTGAGGTTGTTGATGGTTAAGTTAATGTTGATATCTGGTTAAATTATTCTTATTTGGGTTGACTATTGATTATGAAATATAGTGACATAGATAATACTCTAATCTAAAAACTACTACGGTGTGTTTAATGACTCTCTATCTTCTTTTTTGTCAAGAGGTGCATTGTCTTAATGTCTTTGTATTTTTCTAATGAGAATTTACTTCAATTGAGAGTTTATTTAATAATCATTAAACAAATCAGGTATCCCCAGCATAATAATCATTAATAATTTTATAGGAAATAGTAAAAGAGTAGAAAAACACATTAGATCACTGGATCTTACAAAACTTAGTTTTTTTATGGGGGATTTTCAAAATCAGAATTTTACACAGATCAATTAGGAGTTCAAATTCAAAACATGTCTCAAGATGATCGGATTTTTGAATATTTATTGTAATTATTGTTTAATTAATCGTTAGTACGTTTACTTGTTTGATAGTTGATTTATTTCGTCGTTATTTTGTAATTTCTTACCATATTAAATTTAAAACTTCTGTCAAATTAATTCCCCATGTTTTATTTTAAATTAGACAAACAAATACGTTGCTTTCAATCAAATATTAAATCGTAACCATGAATATGATAAATCCCATGTTTTACGATAAAAAATACTCACGATATAATTAAATGAAAACATTTATAATTTATACTTTATACAATTGTAAATTTGATTTTGATTACCTATATCACCATAATAAAACTTCTATCTATATTTAAATTTTTAATGTAATAGATAGAGATAGAGAAAGGATATGTTGTCTAATTTATATTAGAGTATTATTATTTTTTCTGCGTGGTCGTCCGTTGAAATACCGAAGCATTTACCACAGAAGCGTGGTAACAGAGCTTCGTTTAATGTCAAATGTTGGACCATTACTCACGCATTTTTTCGCCATGTTATTTATAATTTAGAAACCTTCTTCTGCCGTCCAGACGTAAAAAGTCCAACACAAAATCACTTGAAAAATTCCCACATTAGAAAATGTCTGACATGCTGTTAAAAAGTTGCATGCCTTTTTTATTTCACAGATGTATCTAGCATTCTACATGCGTACCACGTCACTTTTATTTTTAATGTTTTCCAGCTTTTATTTTAAACCAAATCTTTTGAATCTGTTTTTAATTAATATACAAAATATATAATTTTTTTAGGGAATGCAAAATCATAGTTTTGAAATTTCCTGCTTCCCCAATTATTTTAGATAAATAAAGTCTCAAATAACAGTTGTAGAGCATAAAATTTTGATCCTAAATCAATTGGCAAAAATAATTTTAGGTGCCTAAATCACCATAAAAATAACAGTAGCCATGGAATTGAGATAAAAATGAACAAATGTTAAACAATTTATCTGTCAAATTAGCTGCGATAGTCTATTTTTATTATTATTTAAAATTACTATTGAAGTTAACAATATTATATAAACTAAAATAAATTTGCTATATTTCTTAGGGTTACTTGATACAACAGTAATTATAAATAATAATAAAAATAAACTACCACAGCTAACTTCACGTATAAACCGTTAAACATTTATTATTTTTGTTTCAACTTCATGGCTACTGCTATTTTTGTGGTTATTATCACATTGTCATACCTAATTTCTGAGCTTACAAAGTAGGTAAAATGAAATTTGCTTTTTGATTCAGATATGAAGAGTTTTTATTTAAAATAATTAAAGAAGTAGAAAATTACGAAAATGTGATATTACATGTTAAATCTCTATGTTCAAGTATTCGAGTCACCACCCTGTATATAAAAAATATAAACAGTCGTTCGATTTCGACTAAATAGTTTATACCCATAAATAGATGCGAGATATAGTTTCATCGACATTACCATTGAATGTCAAAAAATACATATCTTCAAATTTTCGAGTAGTAAATTCCTAATTAAAATTAAAATTTGAAGAGCTGGTATAAAATTACAGATACTAACAAATAGTTTTATAATTATTAATAGTTAGTTGTATCAGACTTGGTAGGATCCAATTAACTTAGAAATGTAATAAAGGATAGGAATAAGGAACAGAAAATAATAAAACGGATCGAAATAGTAACGATTGGCTGTAAATACCAATTTCAATATACGATCGTAAATATATTTGACGTATACTTTATGTTTTCACCGGGAAGTACTGGAAAATGAAAAGAAAAATTTTTATATGATTTATTCAATATTTTGAAACATACAAAACAGCAGCATTTGACCTTTTCAGGAATGTATCACTATCGTGTCACTATGAAACTGATACTACATCAGGTATTGCCAATAACTTGTATACCATTTTATATTATTCCAGTGTGATGCATTACCTTTGGCAACATTTTTTTATATTCTGGTCTTGTTTTTATTTTATATTTAAATAAGGTGACACATATTCTTTATTCCTTCTGCGTCCTACACATGTATAATAATTACGATTTTCAATTTTCAGGTGACATTTCTCTACTTTGAAATACTTTTGACATTTTAAATAAAAATGAGTTAGTTGATTCTAATTTACGAAGTGATGGCTGAAATTAAAAGTGATGTAACCTCTCCGATATGATTAGGAAGCAAAGTGATGGAGCAGCTAGGAATATTGACATGAAAATTGAGGTTATATCGTGGCCTAAAATTACCAATTTCTGTCCTGAATAAAATAAATACGTAATGATTCCTTTTATCCAGATTGAATGGCCAAGTTTCAGCACAAATCTCACCAGATGACATTTTTAGCACAACGTGTGGTTACTACTGTCAAATCAAGCCATTCATAAATTTCTCTCTGCGTTGAGAAGATTGCAGTAACTCACTTTCAAATCGATATATCATAACTTTGCAGTTCTTCGTCTGTGCGATGAGCTTTAACACCCTTATAACCGTCCACTATTTCTACAAATATCTCAGCTTATGGCAATACTAAAAAATAATGTTGTCTAGTTTAGTAATTTCTTGTCTAGTTTAGTAATTTCTTGTCTTGTCCTCAGCTTATAACAATAATCAAAATAGGGTGTCACAAGACAAGATTTCTTGTCTAGTTTAGTAATTTCTTGGCTAGTCCTCAGCTTATAACAATACTCAAAAATAGGGTTTCACAAGACAAGATTTCTTGTCTAGTTTAGTAATTTCTTATCTTGTCCTCAGCTTATAACAATACTTAAAAATAGGGTTTCACAAGACAAGATTTCTTGTCTAGTTTAGTAATTTTTTATCTAGTTTAGTAATTTCTTGTCTTGTCTCGAAAAGCATGACAAGAAATTTAAGTATATCTTGTCTTTCATTACTCTTTTATATAAAATTCTTGTATTGATCGTCATTTTCTGATTTCTTGTCTAGTTTAGTAATTTCTTTTCTAGTTTAGTAATTTCTTGTCTAGTTTAATAATTTATTTTCTTGTCTCGAAAAGCATGACAAGAAATTTAAGTATATCTTGTCTTTCATTACTCTTGTATATAAAAATCTTGTTTTGATCGTCATATTCTTGCATATTTTTTATATTGCATGGTAATAGATGCAAATGATCTTGAACATTATAAATAATTTTGTATCCCACGTACATTTTTTTTCCTTATATAAGATCAATGTCAATTATCAAATATATTTCTTATAATATATATAATAAAATAAAATAAGTATTATAAGAACAAAAATCGCATAGTTATATATACTATACGTATATTTTAACACAACACCGACATCTGTACAAGCAAAAAAGTTTTTTTCAAAGCATCCCTGATTATAAGAAAGCTTTTATGTTCGAAGAATAATTATATTATTTAGTCAATAATTATTACTATTATCTATTTTTGATTTCGAAGAATATTTATATTATTTAGATAATAATTATTACTATTACATATTTTGGTTTCGAACCACTTTGGTTTAAGATTGGATCAAGTTGAGTCAGGTTTTCTTTTCGGTTAAAGGTTACCGTTATGTTCAATTTTTTATCGGCCATGGTTTGAAATGAAGATTGCTTTATTGAAATTGTTATACATAAGAGGTAATATCATGTTGAAAATAAAGTAAGGTTAAATTTGATTTTTTCCAAATTTAGCATCATTGAAAACATTTCTTTTGAAGCGAGTTGGAAAAGACACGAAATGATAAATTGTTTGAAGAAAGATATTGTTCGTGAGATAGTCAATAACTTCATTTTACAGAGTGTTTTTCATCGATAACTATATATAATTAAGTTATTCCTGTTATTAATCTGGCTTGGCGAAGTATGGAGAGTATTCCCCACTAATCCATAGATACGATCTTCAACCCATTTCTAATTAAGCAAAAACAAAAAATCAGAATTAATGTGAGCGCGACCTCGTATGAACTTCGATTTTTCTGCCACTAAACTTTCATTATTATTCGTCTTGTTTCTCTTTCGCGTTGTGGTCATCGTTTCCAGTTCATCCCATTATAAAAATTGTGCACCCACCAAAGCAGTGGTTCTCAAAATGGGTGCCGCGGCACCTTAGGGTGCCTTCTTCTTCATACTGATGTCAAATGAATAAGTATTGAATCGTGTTTACGAATTAAAAGTAGAACTACTTACTCATCTTTGTAACAAGAAAATAAACTAGAGTCTAGAACTAGAATTCTTGGAAAATATATTTGAAAAACTGAATAAAATAAATTCCAGTATACAAAAAATAAGAGATGAAAAATTGTTCAAATCGTTCGATAAAATTAGAGGTATTTTAACAATTCTTGGATCTGAGCTTTTGAACCTTCTTGGAATGAGTATTGAATCGTGTTTACGAATTGAAAATAAAAACACCTACTCAGCTTTTTTGAACAAGGCAATAAATGAAATAAATATTTCTTAAAATCGTCCGATAAAATTTGAATTTTTAAAGACAAGATAGAATTGTGAAAATTGAGGCAAGTTGGAAATGTTTTCAAGAATAACTAAAACACTTGTCAATACTAATAATACAGATTTACTAGTATTTTCCAAATATATATATATATATATATATATATATATATATATATATATATATATATATATATATATATATATAAATATTGATAGTTTTGACTGGATACGTTGCGAATGAAATAGTCTGAAGTTTCGTTAGATTACTCTTAGATATTTACCCAGAATAAATATCGCAATATAGAAGCCAAAGTATTTCGAGTTTAGTTCAAGTTTCTACCTCTTGTGTGAATGTAAGTAAGATTTCTACATTTAATATCAAAACTAAAAAGAGAGAACGATTGAAGTCGGTAGAACATGTTTTCCTAAAATTAATAAAATGTCCGGAAATTTTATATTATCGATGCCTTCACATAAAAATGTTTGAGAACCACTGCACTACAAGGTAGAAAAACAGGATATGGTCTTCTGAGGATAGAGTACCAAAGACGGTTAATTATCCGATAGAACTTTGCAAATGGGAATAATATTCCAAAAAACAACAACAATTGTAAATTATAATTTTTATTAATAAAAAACTTCCTTTCAGTTTCTGTCGCCCATTTGTCCGACGCCCAATGGGGAAGTTTAGCGATTTTTTAATTTTTTTATTTTATCAAGATTGCCCTCAAAAGTGATATTCTACATTTTATTTCACCCAAAGATGCCTAGATTTCTCAAAAAATTAAATTTTATACAAAAATGACGTCAGTGTGGCTCGCAGAGAACGTATCGTCTATCTTAACCAGCGCGCGCTGGGTTCCCATAGCAACAGAGAAGCGTGTGGTGTAATGCATCAAAATACAACCTACGTTCAAAAAGTCAGGTCTCACCATCCCTTCTGCGCAAGCGCATAACTCACTTGTGACGTCAGTGTGGCTCGAAGATAAATCATTAATTATAAATAATTGGCAATATAATTTTAACTTCCAATTACATTTTAAGTTATAATTATTTATATACTTACGACTAAAATATATTTCACATGTAATTTCAACCACGTCAAACTTCCCCATTATAGCATACTAAAAAACCCAGTATATTTATAACTTGTGATAGGTTAATGAAAAGCCAGAAAGAATGATTATTTGTTAGTTTCTCAGAACGAAGCGATTTATCGAATTTACAATGGTTAAATATTATTTACTTGACATTGCGGCTAGTGAATAGCAAAGGTCAAGCCTAACAAAGCAAAATAAAAGTGCTTTTCGCAGACAAAGTAAACATATTATTAAACCGTCTACGTCTTTTTGAAGTCACTTATATTGCAAAGAAGTAAACTTGTTATACAAGTTATGTCAAACAAATCATTAGGCTCACTCCGTTTTGGAATTCTTTGGTAATTAGTTTTATCTAGTTTTTTTCGGGTTGTTCGGGAGATTTGATCGAGTTTAGGCTGATTAAATTAGGTTAGTTTAGTCGGCCATGCCGGTTTTTTGTCTGCCTACTTCCTCCTTTGTTGACAGTAGCTGTTTAAGCTGATAATATCTACAATGGCGCTACATTCTAAGGAGGAACAGGGGTTCAAGTAACTATCTAGGAAATTATTAGTAATAATCATCACTAAGGATAGTCTTCTTTAATATGTTCAAAAACAATTGAATTCAAACATATATTGGGAGTATGAAAATGAAAGCTAAATGATTTTATTGGAACAAAAATAGATACTGACAAACTTTTATTTATTAAATAGCATATCCATAACGACAGTTTGCTATAAATTGGTTTACTTACTTTAGAAAAGCAACAAACTAAAGAAATAATTAAAAAAACATTTTGAGTTGTTCCAATTGACTTGCGCCCTATTTATTTGCTGACAGTAAAATATTTATACGTAATTAATTTGTTCCAAAACCCATTAGGTCGATTTTTAAAAGCTTCAAATGCAATGGGCCAACTAATTGATTTCTTAGAAAAAAATTTAGAAACATGAAAATTCGTGTTTCACAAGACAAGATTTCTTCTTTTCTTTTGTTAATTCTTGTCTTTCATTACTCTTGTATATAAAAATATTGTCTTGATCGTCATTTTCTTGCTTATTTCTTGTTTTGCAGGTTATAATGTAGTCACGGATTCCATTTTTGCAAATGAACATATAATTTCTTTATATCACATATAGTTTTTTTTTTGTTTAGATAATATCAATATCAATTATTACACATGTATCTTATAAAACAATTATAATAATAATAATAATAATAATATTTACTTCTTAACAGAAATACACCCAAAACAAGAAAATGATTTAATGTAAATATTAGAACGAATTTAAAATTTTATGGATAAATTTGAAAAGTATAAGTATTTTCGTTGGAATGTTTCAGAACGTATAATAAATTCGCCATTTGATTCCAAAGCGTGAGATTCTAAAGGGAATTTTCTTATTTCTATGAGATCGCGATGTAAAGACGGCCTTAAACCTACAAAGTTATAATGTTCTACCTAAGACCCGATTACATGGTACAAACTTTTCGTCACATATTCCACACACACGTATACATGGGAACGAGGAAATTATTCACAAAACGATTGTTCGAAGTACAATAATTTATCTCTAAATTGACTCTTGAGCTTAACTTTAATTTACTTTAATAACCATCTTTCATTTCTGAATTACTGTACTAGTTTTCAAACTTCGTACGCTTACAAAAAATTCTTCATTATCTTAGTATGTCCTCTTTAACCTCCAATAATATGAAACTATTTTTGTTTCCCAATAACTTTTCATTCGCTTATTTATTCTTTTAGTTAGTTTGCTCTAATTTAACAATAGGTATTGAAAAATGTCAGAAACTTTATTTCTATTTTAATAAATATATGATAAAATGTAATTAAAATGTTATTTAATTTTATAGATAAACTTAACAAAGAATTATAATGTAAATTAATGAAGTTAGTATATTAAATTTTTTATATTTGAAAAGCTGAAAGCAACTTCACTGCGTAAAGTTTGGTAAGTTTTTTCCATAATACCAATAACATTGTTGCTCTTTTTTAATAATTTACTATCTCTTCTGTTTGAATACAGCTGCAGTATAAAAATAGTAAAAGTTTGAAAGCGCTCGTAAACATATATTATTTAAAAGTTTCAAATTTACGAATATTGCCTGAAGCATAGATGTCATCTCCTGAATTTCAAGGGTTTTCAACACCCACGTTTTTAGGTGATTTATTACAGTAATTATTCTCTGTCTCATGTTATTTCGACTAATAAGTAAATTTAAAAAGCTTAATAGCGTTTATTAAAACATGTCAAAAATGCAGTATTGCTGACGATAATTCTCACGCGAAGTTGATATTAATATGAGATTTTATTACATGATTTCGATAATCAATAAATTATGACATTAAATAAAAATCATTCTTTGTTACAACAAAAGTTCTTATAGAATAAATATAGAGTAGAATTTACATTTTACATAAATCTTATTGGTATAATAATAGCTGTTGTTGTTGAAATGGAAGGGTAGGAGTTTGTGGAGGAATTGTAAACTATTCGAAAACACAAGAGTTTGTTGGTTAATAGTTCGGATATTGAACGCGTGTAACCAAATTCTACCCTGTGTTATCACTATAAAAAGGCGTTTAAAAAACCAAGTTTATCTGAAGATTCATTGTAGGATCACTTCAGGTTAAGTGGCAATCAAATATTTACGTCTTACGGCATAAAAAATCCTTATACCTTAAAAAGCAATAATTTCAAAATCTCCATTTAATTGACTTTCTATAATCATGATAAAATACAGCCATAAATATTGCTTTAATAACTTATTTACCATACAGCTAATCCTCTCGAAATATAAAATTTTATCTATTCGGCAAAGGGGAATATTTTTGTGATACTTTACATATTTTGAACATTTTGCTTTATAGGATTTTTTTGTCTGAAATTCGCAACCTCTGTCAATTCTTATTTTATTCTTTTCTTTGCGAGCAAGGGTTGGTATAGTATTCTGTGACAGATTATAAAATCGATCTCAAATGAGTTTCAAAACAAATAATTTACCAATGCGAACACATTGTTCTAATGTTCTTTATACAACTTTTCTATAACACAATTATTTGTAAATTTTCTAGAATTTCTCTAAAACTTTGAAATTTCATCCAATTTCATAGCAATTTCTTGCGCAATTTATAGTTGAAGGTGAAGGATGTTCATATATGTGACATATTAATTAAAATCTAATTACACACTGCAGCAATTACTCCATTTTAATAAACAACATTAAAACTAAATTAAAAGCGTTCATTACTGATATCTGGTGGTATTGTCAAAGATCAACATTGTTGGAAATATGGCTTATATTAATAACATGTTCTCTATAAATGCAATTCCTTTGAAGTAAGAAACTAACAAACCAGGTTTTTGAACTTGGCTTTTGACAAAAAATCCGCCATTAAAAGTATTCAATATACTCTGTAAAGAACATCTAGTTTTATTCCAGGACACAAAGGACACATGCTGATTATTTTCAAGATTCCTTATGTACTATTGTTGTTTCGCTAATTTCAATAAAAATTGCCACAAACAAAATAATAATATAACGTATGCAGTTTTAAAATAGATACGGTACCGATAATTAAATATAAAACAAAAAATATTATACTGTGAGTTTCAGCTAAGATGCAACATATTCGAATCATTAGTCATTACTATGAATACCACTTTTTATATGGCACCGTATCGTTCCAGATAAAATGCAACAATTTTTCGAACTAAAACCGTTATTATTATACCGTTCTCTATAAGGGTTAACCGTTAACCAGTATTTTTTTCGGTTACATGCCCTGGATAATAAAGTGACCACATTTTCGCAGAATATTGATTTAAGATATTGGATACTGCATATTATAATAACATTGAATATTGTTTGAAAGAATTTTCAACGTAACATGATACAAATAATCGTTAATGATAATGATATTGACACATTGAAGAAATTCCGCATTGTATCAAAGGCGACAACTTCAATACAATGTTCTCGCAAAAAGAAAACTAATTATTGAGCGAGTTGTTTTATTGGACGTGCACCTGGCGTAGAAAAGAGAATTTAAAACGTGCACCCTCGTATCTTAAATCTAGTTTTGGTTGTCGAAGGAATACCGATTTCGACTCTAATGTCAGAGAAATAAAATGGCAACATGTGTACTATACTAATGGTGTCCGATTTCGGGAAATGTCGAAGTTCTCTAGAAAAATACTCGGATAAAGCCGCGTGATAAATTGCCGCTCGCGGAGCAGTAATCTCTGTTTGTATTTATCAGTTTAGTTGCGATATGGTAGGTTATGTTGTCACCAAGTATTGTGCCATCAAAGAAAAACAATCATTGCCATTTGTTATGTATTCACTTTCAGATATCAACCAATGTTCATTTCCTATCAAGTATTGCTTTTCACCAGGGGCGGCTCGTCAGGGGAGGCAGTACAGTGCCTCATCGTACAAAATGAGGAGAGCTGAATTTGGATTGTATTTTTAAATTTCAACCTTTTAGAAATTTTAAACTTAAAATGCAATATGACCACAATATCTAGTTTTCAAATTCCCATTGTTTTCCTGTCCTATATATCAGTGGTTCTAAAAGTGGGATATTTTAACAATTCTTGGATTTGAGCATTTGAACCTTCTTCTTTCTACTGATGTGAAATGGTTGTCCAAAGAATAAGTATTGAATCGTGTTTACGAATTAAAAGTAGAAACACTTACTCACTTTTTTTGAACCAGAAAATAAACTTGATTTTTGTGAAGTGTTGAAAAATATATTTGAAGAACTAAATAAAGTATACTAAGAGATGAAAGTTTCTTAAAATCGTCCGATAAAATTAGAACTTTTAAAGACAACATAGAATTTTGGAAATTGAGGCAAGTTGAAAATGTTTCCAAGAACACCTAAAATACTTGTTAACACTATGAATACAGATTTGCTTTACTATTTTCCACATATATCTATTGATAGTTTTGATTGAATACGTTGCGAATGAAATATTCTAAATTTTCATTAGAATCCTTTTGGTTATTTATTCAGAATAAATATCCCAATATATGAGCCTGATCCCTTCGAATTTTAGTTCAATTTTCTACATCTTGTATGTGATCTAAGATTTTGTACGTTTGTTAACATCAAAACTAAAAAGAGAGAACGATTAAAGTCGATAAAAAATGAAATGCGAGTATGTTCATCCCAAATACACTCAGATATAAAAGAAGTATTATTATTATGCTATGATTAATAAAAGTCTGTAAAATTTCATGCACATAATGTTGGGGTGTCTTAAATATTATTATTATTGATTTGGGGTGCATTCACATCAAAATGTTTGAGAACCACTTCTATATATAATGACGAATAAATAAATTCGTACGTCAAGCGCAGTGTTGAGTGCAGAAATGTAGAGGCAGAAATTCAACTGCCTCAAATTTCATCAATGTGTATGTACGACTATGTCGTTTTTTACACAACTGAACTGCAAACCATCCAGAATCCGTCATGTTACATATAAATTCCAAGAGAAACAGTAACATGAGTGAACAAATCCACAAAACAAGGATTAGATTACGAGATTTTAAATATTTTCCATGTCTTTCGATACAAAAGAAATTTGATTCAACAAAATCCTTCAGAATCCACAGAAATGTTGCAAAAATATTACCTTCTTTAAGACTAAAGTTTTGTTTATATAAAAATTTTATGAAATCCATAAAAACTGTTGTGTTTATTACACTTTTACAACAAACCCACATAACAGTTGGTGTTTGGAACTTTTATATTTAAAGTGACCAGCGTATCATAGACGTGTTCAGACATGTTACAACATGCGCAATGATCATTTACTCAACGGCTCTTCAATCAAAGCCACAACTACCGCAAGTATCTCTTGTAGTTACAAGAGTAAGTAAATTGTATATTACTGATAGTCGATAGTGTGCTAATATATATTTCTACACTAAAAGGACGAAAGCGAATGGATAATTCGTGCTAATATAGCTTAATCCTTGAGATAAGGATGCAACACAATTTCAAATAAATAATTGGTCGTGGAAACGCGTTTGCTAGTATTGTTTAGAATAATGGTTCTCAAAATTTTTGATGTGAAGGCACCAATCGATTATGTAAATTTTCCCCTAATATAATGTACATTATATTTTAAAGACATTTTATTAATCTGATCTAGACCTAATTTACAAAATTCTTTTATATTTGGCTATATTTTGGACAAACATACTTACAATATTCTTGTTCTACCGACTTCAATCTTTTAGTCTTTTTAGTTCTTGTTAACGAACTTAAAAAATCTTAGGTCACCTTTGCACAAGTAAGAGATACTCGTAAAAAATTCAACTAAAACTTGAAGTGCCCTAGTGCTTATGTTGGAATATTAATTCTAAATAAATATATATATATATAAAAGGATTGTAATGAAAATTCAGAATATTTCATTAAAAATGCTAAGAAATGTGTTCCCAGTGTTCGTTTATCAACATAATTGTGTATCTTTTTGTGTCAGGTGTTCTTGTAAACATTTTCAACTTGCATTTATTTCCCAAAATTTTATCTTCTATTTTTCTAATTTTATGGAACGATTTTAACAAATGTTCCTCTTTTATTTTTTGCATTTCTTCCAATACATCGGTTGTATAAGCAAATTTCGTACACAATAGGTAATCATTTTTCAAAAATTCACAAATTTCAAGTTTGTTTTCTTGGACAAAAAAGTTATTCTTCGTTTAATTCGTATTTGACGTCAATTGAAGGAGAAGGTTTAAATACTTAGATCCAAAACTTGTCAAAATATATACACCCACTTTGAGAAACACTGGTACAGTAGCTTAGATAAAGTAGAAAGCGGAATATTTTTATGTTAACAAAAGAAATAATAGAAACCCATTAAAGATTAAACAGGATTTTAAATTTTACTTACTTAAAAAAAAACTTCAGTTTTTGTTTTCTATGAAATGAAGTGTAATATTTTTATTTTGAAAAACCAAGTTTCGAAGAAAAACCGTTATTATTATTATTATTGTTTCCCAGTATTTTAAACAGCTAATTTCTGTTTATGTTTAAAGAATAATTTGTAAGTACACATAAAATATGACTAATTCGTAATTTTGTAGGATACAACAACAATACATTTCAAATTTTAAAACATGGTCTGAGAATTGCATTTGAATTTTTTTTATTGAAAGAATAGAAAAAATATTATGGTAGCAAAATGAAGTAATGCAACGTTTGAGACACCTAATTTATGTTTCTATTTAAAGAATAATTCGTAAGTACATATAAAATATGACTAATTCGTACTTTTGTCACATCTGTCAATTTTATTTTTTTTTGTTCAAAGAACAAAAAAATATGGTAGCAAAGTGAAGTAATGGAACGTTTTAAACACCTAATTTCTTATTCTATTTAAAGAATAATTTTCTAAAAAGCATGTAAAATAATTCGCTGATAAATTTATGATTGTAAAATGATATAGTGTGAGGACTGACCTAATGAACGATCAGATGATTAGAGATTCGCAGACCGTAGTTGAGATCGTATAAAATTCTGCATTTCCATTTAAGTGGAGACGGTTAATTTAAGATAATTCGATATTCATAGCACTTAGGCATAAATATATGATAAGGCAAGGGTTCGTGAACGATGAAAATGTTAAAATTACCGGCCTTTTAGACAAGTGGATGTATTTAACCCATGTTGACTTGTTCGTTTGGACGTCATAAAGCATCTAGATTACCAGTTGTAGAGCAATACACGAACACCAACTCAGATACGGGATAATCAAACATTTAAACCTCATTCGTTCAAAATGCCACTAAATTTAGACGTGCACAACAATTCATTTATAAATTAACTTCATTCTCTTTTTTATTACGCCATTATTCCAAAACATTAAGAACTTTTTCTTCTACAATTTTACAAATTGCAGAAAATCTCTCAACATACATTAAAAATTAGATTAGGTTTTAAATAGCCAATTGCATATACACTTAAACCACTTAGTCTCCGTACACCAATAAAAAAAGTTTTTTTATTGAATATATATATATATATATATATATATATATATATATATATATATATATATATATATGAAATAAATTTTATATTATAACATATATTAATAAATAAAATAATGTATTGAGTTTCTAAATTTTTCGTAAAGAAAAATAGTATATTTATTATAACAACTAAGTACGGCAATTTAGTCTCCGTACACCTGTAAATTATATAGAATTAATGATATTTTGAACCGCCATTTATTAGAATTACTTCCCTTAAACAATTTGTCATTCGTCCCCTAATTTTCTTGGAGTTTGGGAGTCAATTTTGCCCCTTTCTTCTACCATAAATGTTGTAGTTTTTTATATTCTTTGGGCGTCTTGTTTTACACATTTTTTAAAATAAATTACAGAAATGTTTTGGAGACTGTGAAGGCGTTTTTAATTGTTATCTACAATTGTATACTATTCTAGCAATTTACTTGTAGTATTAGGGTTATATTATTTAAGGATTTAAAAATCCCTTAAACCCAATTTTTCAGCAAATTTTTCCAAATTCTGTTTTAAAATATTCCCATCAATAAAAACTAAGTTTCCCATTCCTTTTGCACTCATACAGACCCATACAAGCACAGATACTCTTCCATATTTCACTGATAGACATAATTTTTTTGTTTTCATTTGTTCATTAATTCGTTCATCTGATCCAAAAAGGTTTATTTTGGTTCATCTGGAACAATTTCTGAATTCCCAAAGGTTTCAGAATGGTTTATATATTTTAAAAACAAAAAGTAAAGATGTGTGTACGGAGACTAATTGGTTTGAATGTACTATGTACATACATTTTTTAAATAGGCACATCCTTTTTTGTAAGTTAAAATATTACCGACGTTAGGAAACAGTTTTGTGCATGTTGAGAGGCATTGGCGAAAGTGAAGGAGAAAATGATGTAAATTTTAGCAAGTTTCATAATAAAAATAGACAAAGGCCTACGCCAGATTTGGGTGTTGTGTATAGAAAAGAACAGAGAGACGGTCCCAATAGAATCAAGTTGGTGTATAGCGGTATTCAGCTTCACAGTTCGCTAAGTGTTGAATGCCTTTACTCAGGAGACGAACTGCACGAAAACTTAATAAATAATGTTTGAAATCTAAGCGATAGTACTCACCGTTTAAGAAGAGGATGTTCCAAGTTGTAAGGACGAAAAAAAGTAAAGTTCTCCACTCCATACTACGGTTAATTCACCACAAGTTTCTGAAAGAGGAAACACTTATTAGTACATGACCATAACCGTAAAGGAGAATATATGAGACTGCATGTGTTCACTACTAATATGATTAAAGCATTACATTCTGTACGAGTACATGAAGTGCTAACATTGCTCTACTCTTTGCTTCATAATATACATTTCAAGTGGTTCATACCACCGCCCACGTACAAAAAAATACAAACTGTGTTTCGCTATTTATCTGTCGTACAACAAAACATGAATTAAATATGAAACTAAAATACAGAACAGCGTGGTATTTGAGCTTCAATTCCCACAAAGATAAGTTGTAGACTGATTCAAAATCATAAAATAAAGTGATTTAAATAAACAAGATATTAATAATTCTTGAGCACTTTAATATCACAACATACGAAAATATTGTACAAGTACAGAAAGTTACTAATTTTACATAATTCGTAATGGTTTCAGCAAATGCAAAATTTATATAAAATTTATTATAAAACAAAAATAAGCTTGTCTAGAGAGTAGTTGTTCTTATTTTCTTTAATGGGGGACATTACATTTTTCATCTATTGTTAATAGTGTTATGAGCGAAACTCATCGCATATCGTATTGTTCGGGAATTTTAAACAGATCGTAAAGCTCTGGAACGTTCGAGAGATTAATTGGCGGCAGGTATATAAGGATCGCGTCGGGCGGCTGATGGTCCAAAAACATAACATTTTTTTTATTAATGAAAAACTCAACAGCACATTTGTTTATAACTGAATTTATTGCAAAGTTAACTAAAAACAATATTGTTCCTTCATGCAAAATGGAAGATATTTATTGTACAATTAGAAATAGTAACTCCACTAAAATTTTTAAATCCTGACGTAGATGGATTAGTAATTATATTTTTTGTGCATTTTGCTCACTTTGATTAAACATGCTGTTTTGCTCACTTAACTAGAATAATATTTAATTTTGCTAACAATTGTGAAAAAAAATCCATTTACAAAATCTGGGACAAGAACTGATAAATCCAGAAATTTGTATGGGATAAAATATTTTCGCTTTGAAAATTAAAAGCGATGATCTTTTTATAAAAGACATAAGAAGTAAGTTCGGTCAATTACAAGGTAGGGTAGAAAGAATATAAAAAGACTCATTTTATTATAAGGTAGCGAATAAATGTTCGTTTTAGTAAAAATCTCAGCTTGGTTCAATACATCTTACTTCAGCCGAGAATTTTAAATGTTCTTTTTAGAGCCGCAAACTTAGATTATCTGAAGACTGAAGTGAGATAAATTTCACCTTCTTTCCATGCTAGGCTACTTTCTTTTTAAAATATAAAAGTGTGGAAGTAGTTGAGACCGGCCCACATTGCGAGCGATTTGAAATTACAATTCCCATTACTCTTTTTGCAGTTTTTAATAAAGAGCAGGAAATTATCTGGTCGCTGTCAGTGACACTGGCTGCGGCTTCCTCAGCTCCGCAAGTTTATTATGACAAACTAACCGCAAGTGATTTTCTATATGGAATACTTAATACATCTTATGACTAAACTTACATTCGCCCGGATCTAAACTTTCAACTCCCACCTAACTTTCCTTATTTGCTTCCTCTTTATTCTAATCACTATCTTCCCAAAACTCCTCGGTCCTTCTCGCTGTACATTTATTTTTACACTTACAGTTGCCTCTAGATTTATTAATTTACTTCCATGTAATTTGCTATTAAAATATTTAGGGTTATTATGGGTATCATAATTGCCGCAGATATCATTTGAATTCTGAGTTAGTAGAGCGAGTATGATTCGTAATATCCGTGGTTTGTTCAATAGTTTTCCGGATTCAGAAATTAAAGATTTTATTAATTAATCATATTTTATAAAATTTTCTTGCCAATAACTCAAGAATTATTATAGGTATCATAACTAACGCAGATATCATTTGAATTCTGAGCTAGTAGAGCGAGGATTTTCAGACATCTAAAGCCAGGTTTGTTCAATAGTTTCCGGATTCAGAAATTAGACTAGTTATTAATAAATATTATTTTATAAAATTCCCTTGCCAATAACGTTTTCTTAATCAAGTCTGTATGGATTGACATGACACCATGGTTACACTTATATTATTGACAAATCATTACGGTAATAATATTACTAGCTTACTTTTCTATGTAAATAAAAGCTTAATATCCTGAAACCAGTAATATTTAATTTTATTTCATTATGCTCAATCTTGGGACGAATGATTTCGAAAAAGACGTTTAATCACAGGTTACCTAACCCAACCAAATCTAATCTAATGTAACCTAATTGAATCTAACTCACCCTAACCTCACCTAACATAATCTAACCTAACCTAACCCAACCTAACCTTATCTAACCTAACCTAATCTAACTTATTATAACCTAACTCAACCTAACCTAACCAAACCTAATTAGATTAGGTTGAGTTAGGTTAGATTAGATTTTGTTAGGTTAAATTAATTTAAATTAGATTAGGTTAGATTAGATTAGGTTAGGTTAGGTTAGGTTAGATTAAATTAGGTTAGGTGCGTGTATTTATCATATTTATTATGCTTAGTAGAAACTTTTTGCCAAATTTCATCAAAATCGGAGCTGAAGTAGTACATTGACAAGTTGACCTTTTTTTTTCTATCTACTAAACAACTAAACTACAATCTAGATTGAAGTATTCATATGTCTTCTTATAATTAAAGTTAGAGTTGTTTTATATTTAGTATGTAAATGAGATAGTTAAAGTTAAAGTAGTGTTTTTTCCACGTATGAGCAATTAACAAGACAATAGTAGTTAAACCCTTGGTAATTGACAATTTTTTGTAATTGTAACGACAGTTTTAATTACAATACCTCAGCATTTTTTGCGGTAAATAATAATGATCGTCTTGAAAGTAAATCAATCAAGAATTTTTTTCTTAATAATTAACGTTTTTATAATGGGTAGTGGTAACGCAACGGTGGGACAATCGAAAAGCCGTTTGTTTTTTTTGTAATTGTAATGTCGTGGCAGTTTTCTCAGATTGGAAATAACAGGCGATAATTTTTCACCCAAACGATCAATGAATTAGTTCCAGTGATCTGGTACAGTGCTTCTCAAAGTGCGACTCAATGCTCGACACAGATTTTTAATGGCAACATCACGTTATTGGAAATAGCGGACGTAAATTTTGTACCGATTGCTGACTTTAATAAAATCATTCCTACGGTCTCTCTGCTCTCAAATATTCACTAAATAAATAAATAATCCCTCTTTTTTTCCACCGTATTTTCTCTTCCGAAAAACAAAATGACTAACATTACGAATTTGTTTTTAATATTTTTTATATTTAAATAAATATACTATTTATTATCTATTATTGAGTGCCAATCTATGAAAGATATTTGTACCGTCGCTAGCTTGTTCCGAATATCACCACTTGGACACTTTGTTTAGCTTGAAGAGTGCAATTTTATTTGTATATTTTTATCCATAGAAATTCAATAAAAAAGTCTGAATCAACTTAATTAGGTCATCATCAAAGACCAGTCAGTAACCATAGACACGTATTCGCCTTTCTTCGTTCATCATTTGCAGCAATTGTTATTTATTTAGTTAGTAATTAATGTCAGAAAGAAATATTTTATGTAAAAGTCATAGTGGAAATAGAAAATTGCAACCTGCAACTTATAGATATTACTTGGTTAAAGGTTCTTTCAAATTGAAGCGGTTTAAGAAAATATTAACATATAATAGGAATTCGGTATAATGCGAACCAAAAACAGAAATACAATATATATGTATGGAATCTAGTAGAAATTAGTGAGGAAAGCAATAGAATTCTCGAAGGACTAGTAAAGCGAATGATAATGAGTAATTCATTATTTAGTGATTTAGATTAGGTATTTATGGTTGATGAATGGGATTGTTTGTATAATGAAAAGGAGTTTTTATCAATTGAAGCCGATTGGCAATATATATTTATTAGCACGATTGCAGCAATTAAAAAGCTGCAGTCCGTAAATCATTCGATTTTTTCCTTGCCGGCAATCAGATTTGTGTTTTATCGGCGATGTACAATTCGGAAGGCTGCATATTAAAAATTAAAGTACGTGACAAACAAATTAATGAATGGTGGGCATAACCAGCGAAAGGCTGCTAGCTGCTTTAAAAATGATGAGTTTGTTTAGTACCCACAACAAGCTCTCCTGTATCCGGCTCCCATAAATCAAATATCTCCTGCGCTTTATTATTTTCATAACGGGAAACCAACGTCTTGCTGACAAATTTATATTTACGATGCATCCTATTAGTTTTATCACCGTTCCCGCCTACTATCATCTCGATTGGGTTAAAGCTGAACATCCTCCTTCGGTTCTTACCTCGCTCAGACAGGTACATAACTCGGTTATAGCGAAATAACGTAATGGTTTTAATGGCAGATTTACTTATGGTGATATCCCTATTTAAATAAAAGTTATTCCGTCAGTTACCGTGATGTCAGAATAAATGGAATGTTCTGCATTTTCACTAATAATAATCTTCCTTCAATTCTTACCTCACTGAGATAGTTACAGGACTCGATTATATGAAAATAACGACAATCTAAATAAATACTTATCTAAATAAAGGTTCTTCCATTAAATACCGTACCGTCAGAATATATGAAATGTTCTGCATTTTCACTAATAATAATCTCCCTTCGGTTCTTACCTCGCTCAAACAGTAACAGAACTCGATTATACCAAAATAACGACAATCTAAATAAATCCCTATCTAAATAAAGGATATTCTATTAGTTCCAGTCGCAATGTCAGAATATATGGAATGTTCTGCATTTTAAGTAATAATAATCTTCCTTCAATTCTTACCTCACCTAAACAGGTATAGAACTCGGTTATAACGAAATAACGACAATCTAAATAAATCCTTATCTAAATAAAGGTTATTCCATTAGATACCGTGACAATGTCAGAATATATGGAATGTTCTGCATTTTCAATAATAATAAACATCCTTTGATTCTTACCTCACTGAGACAGGTACAGAACTTGGTTATAACGAAATAACAACACGGTTTTAACGGCAGATCTACTTCTGTTAATATCCCTATCTAAATAAAGGTCATTCCGTGAGATACCATTACAACGTCAGAATATATGGAATGTTCTATAATTTCAAAAATAATAATCTTCCTTCGATTTTTACCTCACTCAGACTTGTACAGAACTCGCTTATAGCGAAATATCGACATGGTTTTAACGGCAAATTTACTTATGATAATATTCCTATCTAAATAAGGGTTATTCCTTGAGATACCGTCACCACGTCGGAATATATGGAATGTTCTGCATTTTTATGATTCTTACCTCACTCAGACAGTAACAGAACTTGGCTATAGCAAAATAACTACACGGTTTTAACGGCAGATTTACTTTTGATAATATCCCTAACTAAATAAAGGTTATTCCATTAGTTACCGTCACAACTTCAAAATATATTAAATGTTCTACATATTTAAAAATATTAATTTGAAGGTTATGGAAATAAACGACAAAATATCATATCCGTTTTAAATATTGCAGGCTACTAAATTTTGAAAACTATTCTGTAGTCAGTAAATATTTAACTACATAGAATTGTAGGAATAAATTCTATTTTCCATTAACACCTTTCACAAAAACAGTATTAGTTATATGTTTAAAATATGAGGATTTAAAAAGTGAAAAACCATTTTATGTAAAATAGAATTTGTCGCCTAGTGGTAAAAAGTACAATAAGCCAATAAGCGAGATAAATTCAACGCTCCCACCAATACTTTATTTAATTAAAAACTGGAAATAAACGATAAATATTTCCAATCGCAGATTGATTTTGAAATAATAAAACCTGCTCTTCAAAATATGAATTGGGATAACTGATAAATGAATATTGGGAAAAATCGAAACAAATAATGAAAGAAAGGTTTTTTACTTTACTTAACTTAATTTAGTATTGTCTTGTTCTTTAAACAAAAATAATCTTGGGAAGAACTAGAAATGATGTACATGGTTTATTTTAGTGTAAGGTTGAAATAATTTGAAAGGTAATTATTTGATGAAAATATCTATTCGAGTGCAATTCCGTGTTAGTTTAAATGATAACTGAAAATTGGACCGAAATCGAAACAAATAATAATGTAAAAGGTTTTTACTTAATTTTGTGCATTGGAAAAGTATGATGATACATAGTTTATTTTATTGTAAGGTTCAAATAATTTGAAAGGTAGTCATATGATGAAAATTGGACCGAAATCGAAACAAATAACAAATTTTTTACTTAACTTAATATTATCTTTTTTAAGCAAGAACAATTTTGTGAAAGAATTGAAATGATGATACATGGTTTAATTTAGTGGTGTAAGGTTGAAATAATTTGAAAGGTAGTTATTTGATGAAAATATCCATTCGAGTGCAATTCCGTGTTAGTTTTATTTGAAGCAGCATGTTGGTAAAATATTTCCATAGTACTCAATTTGTATCACATCAATAATGTGATATGAAGAGAGGTGTAGAAAATAATAAAGTATCCATATATCTTCGCGTATCGGCAGCTAAGAGCAAATGCACTATTCGGCTCCCTGGCGTTTTATTTTAGTGAGGAACATTAACAGGGCAAGGCACACTAAGTGCTGCACTTTTCCTGCATAGTCTGCACTAACATGTATATTTCTGTTTGTAATTCATTTATATAACATAAGCGGTAATTACACCATGTGAAATGCAGTAGCTTACGACTTGTTTCATCAAAAATATGCCCTAGTAATTATACAGCATGATTTAGGTTTAGGTGGCGGACAGCCGGCTAGCAATAATCATTAACTTTTGATTGCAAATGCAAATCTGTTTTCCTATGGATGTTGTTCGACAATTAATTTTCTCTAAATATGCATTAGTACGTTTCTGGGATTTCATGTTTCACTTTAATGTCCTCTACAAATTTAATACCACCTAAAATTGCTTCGCGACAATCTCATACCCCCTCCCTAATGTTTTTATTGTAATTTACTCCAGTGGCAGGGGGTTTTAGGGGGGTCAGAATTCCTCCTATGACATCTGTAATTTTTTTTTAATCAATATTAATATTATTTCCAACAAAATTATTAAATTTTAACGTTCTATATTACATTACTAATGTTTTATTATAATTTACTCCAGTGGCGTACGCACGGGGGTGTTAGGGAAGGTCAGAACTTCTCCCATGACATCTGTTTTTAATCAATATTAATATTATTACTAACAAAATTACTAAATTCTAACATTGTATATTACATTACTAGTGTTTTATTATAATTTACTACAGTGGCGTACGCAAGGTAGGGTGTTAGGGGGAGGTCAGAAACTCTCTCATAACATCTGTATTTTTTTTTTAACAATCTTAATATTATTCCCCACAAAATTACTAAATTCTAGCATTCTTTATTACATTACTAATATTTTTATTATAATTTACTCCAGTGACGTACGCAGGGGGGTGTTAGGGGGAGGTCAGTACCTCTCCCATGACATCTGTATTTTTTTTTAAATCAATATTCATATTATTCTCAACAAAATTACTAAATTCTAGCATTTTATACTATATTACTAATGTTTTATTATAATTTACTATCAGCAATGTTCTATCAAATTAAGCGCTCGTTAGTGGGAGGAGTTTCTTGTGCATCTGTTCGGCGTCCCAAGTGTACTTACAAATGCGGTAAATGAACGCTCTTTTCTCATTTTCAGACGGGTATAAATGTTTTTGCCTAATATTATCGGTGATAAATTGTTTGGCATTATTAAATATTCACCGAGAAATTGTGATTAAAGTGGATAAGATTCTTGATGAATTAGACAAGAATTCAAGAACGCTTGAATTGCCTTTAAAGATACAATCTATAATCGTTGATTGAAAATTAGTTTTCATTTAACGCTATAATATATTTATTGTTATGTCTTGTTGTATTGTAGTATTAATATTATATGCTAATGAGTTTTTTTAATTTATATTATATATAAATAAAAAAAAACTATATCCTGGGTAAATTGTTACCGAATCTTGCGTACGCTACTGATTTACTTTAATCTCTTCAATTTACATCAACGTCATTTCTTCATATCTTTATTCAATTTTTATTACAAAAACAATTATAAAATAAATGAAGATGTTTTGTTTTTTAATAAAGTACACCTCATTTCTCTATCTCGTTTATAAAACAACACATTGGTTTTCATAACCAACTTGATAAAATATGGCTTCGGAATATTACTTCTACAACTAAAATTTCATTATGTACTGGCTGAAAGTAGAATATAATTTTATGTTTATATTTTTGTAAATTCGTGACTAAATTAATTATTTGTTTCAGGTCTTTGAATAAGTGAAACACCAAAACCTGCTGAAATCTGAACTTTGGTGAGTGTTTTGTTTATATAAATGGCTTAATAATTGATACCATTCAAAAATTCCTGTTGAATATTTCCATATTTATATTTTTGTAAAATAGTTCAACAAATTTTTAAATTACAATTTAATGAAATGCGAAACAGTATTGACAGATATTGATACATAAAAAATAAAACAAACAATTGGGATGATGTATTGCAATTTTTAATAACCTTCATTAAAAAAATGTACAAAATGTGTAATTTAAACAATTTTTTATTTTCATTAAAACAATATTTTTTATATATTTCTATGAATTGATAGATCATCAAAAAAATTACTTTTCTACTTAGTTTAACACTTACTATTTATGTATCATATTTGATATTTTATTAAACTTATATACAACGTGTATATAAAAAAAAACATGACAATTAGGTTTTCTTCATTTTTGGATGTACGGAAATATAAATTAATTTGATTTTATTTCTCAAATTTTAAATAGTTGTACACTTATTAGAACACTATTAATATTAGTTATGAATTATTGTTCATGTTGTATCGCTATTAAGATTGAAAAATATTTACTTCTTTAGTTTGTTTAACTTTTGATATTTATGTATCATATTTAAGATTTTATGAAACTTATATTCAACGTGTTTATTTAAAAAAAAATGACAATTCGGTTTTCTCCATTTTTGTATGTAGGGAAAAATGAATTAATATGATTTTATTTCTCAAATTTTAAATACCTCTACACTTATTAGTACACTATTAATACTAGTATTAATATCTATTATTGTTCATGTTGTGTCGCTATTCTTTTAAAAGCATTTGGGAATAAGTAATAGGCATTAATAAGAATTTAATAAAGAAAGTGTGAAAATGAAGAACGCTTGAAAATGAGCGGAATCAAAGAAGCATTATGTTTAAGCTTCATAAGTCATTTATTTGTAAGTCTTAAGATTACATTTTAATTAAGAATTAGCTAGAAAAACTAACATCTAGGTAAAATCTCCTTTTAATTAAGTGAACCAAGCTCAGTGAAAAATGTGTGACATGAAGTCAGGAAAAAGTCTTCATCGATCTGAAGATGCTGAGGAACCAGGAGTGAAATGAACATAACAAGCGTTTTATTTTGAGCGAGAATGTTGGTCTGTGCGCTATCTCGCTTGTAAAAAAATTAATATGCTCAAACACTGCGATTGTCAGAACCTCACCGGAACATTAAATAGCAGCGGACAAAAATTCGTCCATGTAGGTAGAAATATTGTCCTTGCAAACATTTTATGAAAGCTCATTAAATATCCCGGAATTTTTATCTAACTGCGCACCGTATAAAACATTTACACGCTTACTAATGTCCCTTTGATTCCTCTATAGACCCTTCATTGTTTACTTAGGGCTTCACATTTTTTATTTCTTCATTCATTTTTTACAATTATTTATTTTAACCTCTTTTATCACATGTTTCATTGTCGTAAAACCATCTAAACATTGTAATATTAATATCTCTTTATTACTCTACTACATTGCTGTATTCAATGCTAAAGACAAAAACTTATACAAGTAAATAAAAAAAAAAAAATATTGGTCTCATTCAGTGTTGACATCTACAGTACGTCTAATTTTCGAATTGCGTCCATATTTTTTAGCTTTAAAGGTAATTAAAATATTAATAATTATAATAAAGGTGCTTACAAAAATGCTACCTACCACAATTTATCGTTCAATAAAATCTTGAAGAAATATAAACTATTGATTATTTTGGGGATTTTGAAGTTTCAAAGTGTTAACCTTGTCTTGTTTCGTTATTTTTTTTAGTCAGTAACATATATTTTTTAGATAGATTCTTATTATAAATATAGATTTCAAATTAACAAAAAAAAATATTAACGCAAGAGTACAAGAATTGAAAAAATCTTGCTATTCTTGCACTTTTCTTGCAAGGCAATTTCTTGCCTTGTCTTGCTCTGAAATTTATAGCTCTTGTCTTGTTGTATGCATTTTTTGCAAGACTGATGCAAGACCAAGAAAAATACAAGACTCTCTGAGACATTATAAATAACCTGTTAGTTAATACCAAATATTTCTTGAAAAGACTACTTATTTGATTGTGATTATTTATGATATTTATGAGGTGATGATAGATAACTAAAGTCTTTTCTCTATTAGTAAAGATAGTATCAATTCAAAAATAAAGTGATTTTCAAATAAATTGAAGTATTTTATTTATTTAATTTAATAATCGAATAATACCTTAAAAGGTGTTTAATAAAAACTATATTTTCAGTTAACTACATAAGTTTCGGTTTCGGTTATGTTTTCGGTCGAAACTAAAAGAGGAGCCGAATATTTGGTAACGTTTTGGTTTCAGTCGGACAATAGGAAACACATACGTCGGCCAAAAAATATAATATATTATGTGTGCGTTAGATGTTTGTACCTCGCTGGGTTTTATTGAAGTATTTTGCGTCATGCTTCAATATGAGAACCTCTCACTGAAAAATACAATCTACCGCGCTTATAATGTAAATAACTATTTCAATTTCAATATAAAGTGCTTCTTTCGTAACTAGTTTTACTGGAATTTTATTGGTGAAGGTGATAACAGTAACTTTTTTTAGATTTTCATTTGTTCATATATTGATTAAAATCGTAATGACCTGGTTATCTGTGTTTACTCATTTAACTGAGTGGAATAATATTTGTAAAGTTTTCATTAAAATGCAAGTCAAACTAAAAGAACTAGAACATCAGGATTTCCTCTACATTGGAATTGTAAAATTATTCTGCGCCAAAACTATTTAGTAAAGTGGTTTAAAATCCACTTTACCTTACCATTAAACTTTCTCACAAAGTAAAAAATAAGTAAATTGTCATTTACCTTTAATGGTAAATTCTAATCCTAAATTAATTTACAAGCATTTTAAAATGTTTTTCAATGAACAATGTAACAAACACAATTTAGTAAAAGGAAAACAAAATGAAATTGTGAAAAAATAAACTTAATACGAGTTATAAAGGTCTTCGCAATAAAGAGTATTAAATAAGATAATTTATAAAAAAAACTCTTTTATCTTCCTACAAACTAGTTTGCAAAAAATTCAACACGCCTTCTACCTGCAAAAGGTGTGACAATATACGAAATGCGGCTATTAAAAAAACGAATTAGTTTACTAATAAATTTTCCGTTTCCGTTCTTTACAATATTGGAAAGTAATTTCACATAACGGGCAGTGGTGGTTCAATTGGTTCGCGCTCCAATTCGAATTGAGCTGTGAGATCTAATGTTTGATTCCTGGTGACTATATCAAATAAAATACGCTTTGTCCGATTTGTTCGAAACATTGAAACTCACTATAAGCACAGAATAGTTACACACAGAAGCGACACTCCGTTTCGGTACCTTTCATGTTCCGCTAGTCAGGTCTATGACCTTGAAGCATTGTGTAGACCTATAAATTTGTGCTCTTCCCCTATCTCTCTCTAAGATGTGAGGGAACTTTTCGATTTTAAACAATGAGCCCTTTAAATTTTTGCACCTTCCCCATCTCTCTCTGATTTTCGCTTCTCTATCTTACTGTCGCTTCTGTATAAACCTATTCTGTGCTATAAGCTCCCTTACAGAGAATCAACTAAAGTGCAAGTAAAATTGCCTAGAAACAAATGGAATTCTTATTTTGATTTCATCTGTTCACTTCTTTCCACTAATATGGTTCTAAATTCCGAAAATAAGGAATAGTTATTTGTCACACTAGAGAGGAAAGCGTATATTTTTACCACTTGAGTTCGAGGTTGACGCACAAGCGTCGCGAATGGAAAATGTGCCCTCCTTTTGTATTAGACATGTTTCAAAAATCGATTTATTCGGACGAAAAGACGCAGCAACATGACAAGCTAGAAAATAAGGTTAGGTAAACTTTGACGTTTAGCAGTGAAATTGTTACAATATATGCCAATTAAAGTTCAAGTTCACAAATTGTGAAATAATGTTAAAAAATAAGAACAAGACAAATTTGCTATATTTTTCTAAAAGAATATCATTATTAAATAAAAAAAATTATTTAATAATGAATTTTTCCATTTAAATTTAACTGTTCATAATAATGCACATTTTGCTCTCAAGAGAGACAAAAGCAATTTCCTTACTATTTCTGTGCATGTCATGAAAAAATATATTTTTAAAGCACTTACAAATTTTGTTTATTATGTTATGTAATTTTGTTAATTAAATTGTTCTATATCAAATATACATTTATTACGGAAAAATATTAGTACTTTTAAGACATCATTAGAAAAATTAAATGTGTATCCTCATTAATTTTATGACATTACCAAAAAGATATAATACAATAATGTGTTTTTATTATTTTTATAGTAAGAATTGTTTACAATAAATCCGTTTTCAAATGTTGCAAATTTAATAAAACAGTTTCATTTACAGAAATGTGGAACAATAAAACTGACAGTCTGATAATAAAAATTGATGTACTTCATTCTGAAGGATTAATATGGAAACATTTTGATAAATACGAGCCAATAAATTTTCGCGAAAAGAAAATGAAAAGAATTTTTGTAATTAATTTACATATGCTGTACATAAAGATTTGTTAACAGTAAATCCATTTTTAAATGTTGCACTAATAAAACGGTTTATCTTAGATCTGACAGCAACAAGGATTAATAATAAAACATTTAATAAATACGTCTCAATAATTTTCTTGAAAAGAATTTATGTAATTAGTACAGTCAAGATAATTTTCCGGTATTAATTAAATAGTTTGATAATTTGAAAGCTACCACAAGTATGCCTAAGTTATGCTACACTTGAATTTATTTACATATTTGCCAACAAACTGTGGAAATGAAACTCGATACCAGTTAATTTATTTGGGCCTTTCGCACGACTATTAACCGATAATTACGATTCATTTTTAATACTCGCAGTGTTCCAATTACTTTTTATCTGCTACGCAAAAAACCTTACAATATTTAACTAACAATTTATGATAAACATTATGTTGAAATTTTGAATCTCTTGTGTTTTTAGTCTGTTTGTTAAATATTATGTTCTGGATTATATTCAGCGTAGTAGGTGTTGAGTTAGGTAAACAACCTAATTATATAATTACAGAATTATGTTTTTACATTACGCCTTACAGTAAGTAAATATCAGTGAGGTATGTTTATAATAAACACATTACCTGTTACTGTAATTATTCAATTGTGAAATATAGGTGTAAAACTATTTTAGGAACACATTTGCAATATTATTATAATACTATAATATTATTAAACACAAAATAATTTCAATAATATTTTAATGGTGTAATTGTTACACTTCATACTTCAATTATGAGTTTTCCAATGAATATCTATACTGACCGTGTAGGTGTTTCTAGCTGTTAATCTCATCTGTGACATTTCTACCCATATTATTGTTAGAGACACAGTGGCGTGCATCCATAAAAGCTTTGGAATTGTCGCTTTCCTTGTATATTCTAAATATAAATACATATTCTAACGTACTTTGAATTACTTAAAATTTATGTTTTATTACAAATCATTGATATGAAAAACGCCAATATTTCTAAGGAACATATCTAGCTCAATGGATT
This sequence comes from Stenolophus ochropezus, assembly GCA_035578165.1. Lineage (NCBI taxonomy): Eukaryota > Metazoa > Arthropoda > Insecta > Coleoptera > Carabidae > Stenolophus > Stenolophus ochropezus. Next base: position 3,307,861 of record JAQOWZ010000014.1, read on the forward strand.
ATACATATCCGCGCATGCGTTTTAAGGAGCACCAGTACTTAAGCTCGTGGATGCTACACTAAAAAATATGGCATAGCGCTTCCAATGATTCTATTCATTAGCCACTCGTAACTCGTAGGGAGATATTTGGATCGTTTTTTGATTTAGCAAAGAATATTTTTTATTTTTATGTTTAACAGTAAATAATTAGTCTGTAATAATTAAAAGTATATTTGTATATTATAAAATATCTTGTACCAGGTATTATAGGTATCCACTACAAATTTAGTTTGGCCACGTTTTCATAGTTTAATTCTTAATGTTACCTTATATGATGACTAGCGGTACATTTATTTTAAATAATTTTAAGCTCAAGACCATAACGATGAAATATAAAATATTATAAAAGTGGAAGATATATCAAAATTAAAATAATAATATTACAACAAAAAAAATCGTTCGACATTTTCACAATAAAATCTTCATTCTATGTCAAAGTATATATTTAGTATTAAAAATATAAATATTAAACTGTTTATAATTTTTATAATATTAGGTTGCTTTCTCCATGTCTTCCTATTTTCTGTTTTCTTCTTACATTCTGTTACTCCTATTCTATTTAAATGTTCTTCTACTTCTTGTAGCCCTTTAGATCTAGGTCTCCCTCGCCTTCTTTTTCCTCCTTGTTCCTACAGTAGTATTGATTTTATTATATCTGTTTCTTTTGATCTCCATACGTGTCCATTTCTGCTGTTTTATTTTCTTCACTGTCTTCTCCTTCTCATTTTTGTTCAATTCCATGATTCATTTTAGGTCTATATTCATTTTCTGCAATTTTTAGTGGTCTTCATAGTATCTTCCTTTATACTATTTTTAGATTTTTTTCGTCTTTTTTGTCATAGTCGTTTTTGAGAAGTACATTAAAATAGGTCTAAAAATTTTTAGTTTAGTTTTCTTGGAAATAAGTTTATTTGCAGTAAGTTTTTATTTGCATGAAATTAGCAATATTCCTAAATATTTGAATCTTCTAAGTGTTTCAAAAGAATAGTCTTCTATATTTTGGTCCTTTTGTTTTTTGTGTCTTTTCCAATTTCTATGAAGTTAAGGGATAAATATTTTCGTTAAAATGTTCTATTTTTGCCAATATTGTTTGTAATGGAACAATATTATTCTACATATTTCTAAACATGGAAACAACAATAGAAAAATCAGTTAATAACAGTTTATCAGGAAATGTGGAACAGGGATATTTCGGACGTGATAATGTACCAATCATACTATTGTTAAATAGAATAAAAGGTATTTTATTTATTACCAGCTCCCTCTGAATTAACTCGTAGATAACCCACGTAAATTGCTCGGTGACAAACCATTTTAGCTAAAATAACCAATGATGTATAAAAAACATCGATCTTCGATGGAATATAATGTCCCCGTTATTTCCGTTAGTAATTGTGAACATTTATATCGTTTAGGAAATCTGGTTCATTGTAATTAGATTATTCTCATTTTGAACTTGATGGCTCACATGTTATTTATTTAGCACGCCAATTTCTTTTGCATGCTATTTTTCCAGCAGAATTATTAAAATGGTTTTTCTAAATTGATATGATAACAGCCTTTGATAACACAATCATTATCCGCTTTATATTTAAAATGGAAATTAAATTATATTTTTACATTACAAGTACCTACCACTATAATAGCTGTTGCATTAAATATTAGAATGTGTTGTTTTAAAAATAAATTGTACTACAAAAATATCTGTAATGTTATTTTCAATAAAAATCAGATATATATATATATATATATATATATATATATATATATATATATATACATTATTTAAACTGGGGAACATTACAAACGAAATTATTTAACGGTAATTTGTATAATAAATAAATCACTCTAGACACATTAAACTTATCCAAATTACAAATATTTAATTGAGTTTTATTTTTGTTTAACCTCAATATTACATCTGCTATGTTTCATTTTAAATTGAGTGCTCTGATACATTGCTGTCAATCAATTGTCATATCGTAACCATAGCCATAATAAATATAATGTTTTACATTAAAATAAACTCACGATATTATTGTAAACTAATGTTTAGTTTTTGTTATTATAATTAGAATCTATAGTGTTTTATATTTAAATTTTATTATGGTCACATACCCCATTTTACGGACATTTGATTGTCCTTTAAATTCATCTGTTGCTATAAGGTTTGTATAAAGATATACGAAGGTTAGTGAATATATATTTAGGTAAACCTTAAAATGTGGAAGAAGTTGTATAATGATTCGGATAAGAACGTTTATAAAAGAAAAGAAATGACGGTAGTGTATTGGGATCGAGATGAATTTGTCTGGAATATTCCAGAGATATTTATCAAACAAGAAATTTCGTCGAGGAAAAGGCATATTCTTATAGTATTATTACGCAAAAAAATCGCTTCTTTCATGTGTTTGACGTTGCGAATAAATCTCTAAGTTTTCAATATAATGCACCTGCAAAAACCCATATTGAGTATTCATTTTTAAGCATTGCTTGATAGAAATGTCAAATCAGCTCGCTGTTTACGAATTCCGTGTACGACTTCGTTCATGTTGTTTAACTTATTGCTTTTATTCATTGTGTTCATAATTTCACGAATGGGAGCATACGAACATGGGTGCTTATTTCTCTAACAATCAAATCATCCTACAACAATTTAGCATTGCAGTCAAATCTGGCTATAACGACCAAAATTTGCTCGTTGCTATTGACGATAAAATATTATGCGAGGCTTACAAAATAAACAGCTTGAAATTTTGTTGGGTCATTACACAGGTGTGAACCGACACGCGGTACAAGCTTTAACATGGGATTTGAAAAAAGTTTTTAGCTTGGAAAACTTACACTACAAGACCGCAATAGTACATATTGTTTGATAAACTTTAATCACGAGTATATAAATCTAAAAAGTTTATAAACAATTTCTTGTATACTTTTTGCAACGACTACAAAACTAAACAACGGAAAAGAAAAAATATGATAGGTTAAATATAAAATGATTTAACAGTTAATAAACCGTAGTCAGATGGTAGAACGACATCCCAGCAAAATGTAGATTTCGGATTCAAACCTCAACGGTTGACATATTCTTTTCACAATTTGTTTCAATGTATTATAAGTTAATTTTTTTAAATGTAATACCGGGAGTTTATTTTATCAGTAAACATAGAGTAGTTTCATTACCATTGTTAGAATGATAGCAATGTATTCCTCTGTATCATTTAGAAATGCTGATAATCATCAACAAATGTTGCTAATTCCTCCAAACTAGTGAAAATAAATAATATACACTAATTTTTATGACTTGGGATTTGAGTTTGTTTGACATTTCAGGATGATAATAAAAGATATAACTTTGGAATTAATTAATCGAGTTTAAGTGAGTAATCTCTTTTATGAATTCTTTAATTAATATATAATATTTTTTTTTAGTCTCTATGTTTACTGATAAAATAAACTCCCGGTATATACTAGTACCACCTATTACTGATGATACTAAAACTATAGGAAGCTAACTTCATCTCGCTTAGACGATATACCTAAAAACGATACGAAACCTCAAATTTAAATTGGGAATAAGTATTATTTAGCGTTATTTCAAGTTATTCAAAATTAAATTTATAGTTTATAGTACGACATACTTTGGAAATAAAGTAGGATTTTAAAACAATAAATTTTCAAATTATAATAAAAGATATTTCAATAAACTGTCATATTTTTTTTTTCCACGAAAATATAACATTTTATTTCTAATATTTCGTACTGCACACATTTAATAATAAATAATTTTTCGCATATACCAAATTCAGAATTAGAGTGCGTATAACATAAATTATATGTAATGAATGTTATATACAATATAGGTACATGTATTTTTAATAAAGTACAAATTGCTTTTGCGAAAAATAGTAGTTAATCAAAAAAAAAATCAACATATTAAGAGATTGAAGCCTTTTTCAGTATATATCGTGCGTGTCTATTTATTTGATTTTGCGAATTCACCATTTGCAAAAAGTAATACTTCATAAATGTGCGTGGTTTGATAATCGTTTTAATTTAGTGGTAGAATTAACTATAAATTGACAATTGACGTGGGCAGTGCGATTTAAAATTGACGTTTTAAAAATTGAAAAATTAGTTGGCATAGGGCACATTTTTAATTCCGTCCATCACAATTCTGACTAGGCGAATGGCACCATATTTCAAACTGCAAAAACTGTTAAATTTTTCAACTTGTGTTCGTTTAATCTGGTTTTACTCCAAGCTCATTTCGGCATTGGTGCACTAGTTCATGTTTACTAGTCGCTTATACAACTAATCTCTGTAACACGTCAAACGTCAAGTGAGCCCGTACATGGCGACGCGAAATTAAATTTACCAAACCCGCTTTCAAATTCAGATTCGAATAAATATCTATCAGGAACAATTATTGAAATTCTCTCAGCACTGCTCTATCCTGTTTATCCGACCAACAATTTGATTTTCTTCTTTGCTTCTACTTCGTCTTCTATTCCTTCTACATAAAGTACTCTTTACTCCGAAAACATCAATTAGGATAAGTCCAGGAGGGCTGGTATATAATTCCAAAAAATTTTCTAATTTATTAATGTTTTATTTTAAAATATAATAAATTATATATTTTTTATTATAGTTATATAGCTTCAACTATATGTATAATATATATATATATATATATATATATATATATATATATATAATATAACTCTTAAGTAAGTACATAATTTTTTTCTTGAAAATTTCTTTCTTACAAATTATATACTAGCTTGACGAAATAATGCAGGCAATATTTTTTGTAGGTTTATATCGTCAAGTATCTATATAACAATTACAACTCTTAAGTAAGTACATAATTTTTTTTTGAAAATTTCTTTCTTACAAAATTGCAATGAAGAGTTATTATATTATAATTTAAGTCAAATAGTATCAAGTGTTTTTTCAAAGTTTTTGTCAATATGTTTCACCCAGTGCAAACAACAACTAACTAGTCAAAATATTCTTCACATTTGACACCAATTTTCTTTTTTTACTGGGAATATCATCAATATTTTTGTATTAGATATATAAATATGAAATAGCATAGAAAACTAATTAATATTATAAAGTTAAAAGCACAGTTTTCTCTTTATACGTCGTATTTGTTAATTAATATAGTTATATTAATATTTGCTAGTATTCTCCTAACAAAATTTAATTATGAGTTTCACAAAAACATATATTTTAAGTAAACTCTATGACACAAAGAGTTATAATTCATTTTATATAAATATATCGAATTAATATGTCATTAAAACAAAACTGTATTGAAAGAGTATCACAGTATCGATTATTAATTCGCAGTTATTAAATATAAATATGTCATATAAATTAATCCTTAAACCGTTTCATATTCAGTGTAGATCCGTCGGAGCAACAGCTTGTCAACTTTTTCTCGCAATTGTTTTGTAAAACATTTGAAAATGTACGTCGGATTTTTTCGCGAAATATTGGATATAATATACTTCTCTGGATGATGTGGGTGACGTACTTTGTTAAATAGTCACGTACTCAACTTCCAACTCTGCAAAAAAACTTGGCTGTATTATTGCAGGAAGTCACTCCGAATCGAAACCTACCTCGCTTAATTACAAATTATAATTAAAACCAATATCTAGCACAAACAAATATTTTAGTTTTGAATTCAGGAATAAAACCGATCAAACCTAAACAGCGAATAAAACAAGACAACTTTCTGTATAACCACGAGTTTCCAACTTCTGACAAAACAAAATAGAAATGATTTTCTAATTATTTCGTTTACTAATACTTAATTATTACTATCATATTACCGCCATAATAACTGCAACCACAAATTTCGATTTAAAAAATCAGTCACAAATTTTTCCTGCTAAAATTTTGATAAAAATCTATATCCACTTTACATATTTTTGTACCTGCATGTGAAAAAAAAACATATATATATATATATATATATATATATATATATATATAATAATAATAATAATAATAATAATAATAATAATAATAATACCGTTGACATCAAATTTAACCTCAACTTTAATTTTGTGTGTAAATTATCTTTCCACCATTGGTAGAGTTAGTTTTAATTACTTTTTTGGATTTTCAAACCACTAAACGCAACAGATATTGGTGGTTAACAGCTGTGTAATTGGTTCAAACCAAAACCACAAACAAATGTGATTACCAATAACTGAAACACTAACCTATATTCATGGTTTTGTATATCACATTTAGGTAGTTAACCACATATATTAAATTTGTTAATGTAAATAATAAAAGTTTGGTGGATAAAGATAGAAATAATTATTGGATAGTTATATATATATATATATATATATATATATATATATATATATATATAATATATATATAAATATAGTGTAAGTGGGGAAGAGATGTACCGGTAGAAGAGATGAACTTTTGATTTTAAACATTTCGGATTATAGTTTAATTTTTTTCCTTATTTTTATAAAGAAGCCTAGATTTTATGTTGTTATAAATAAATTTTGTTTTTTTTTTAAATGTTATTTATATATATTTTTCTTAACATATAGACTTGAGATGATAGTATTTTTCTTAATGTATATAATTGAATATGAGATATTATTAACCGTGTTCCGTATTTGAAGAAGAATCACCGGTAGAATGACTTTATTTATACCGCGAACTCTCAATCAATACAAGTAATTTGTTAATGGAAATTTGAATTGTAATGAAAAGGTTGTCGAACCGTGGTATTCGTTTTTAATTTTTACCATGTAATGCGGTTAACATCCGTCAGTTCACAGACATTGTGATGTTGTGGGGCATGCATTACAAGGGTCATTTTTGCGTAATTCAATTGATTTGCGGGGGAGTTCTGGCCCTACTATATCACGTGACGCTTTGCTCTCCATAGACCCTTGTTATTAATATATTTTGCACTTGGGCACATGTTTATGATGTTTAACATTTTTTACACCCTACAGTTTAATGGACAACGATTGGTTATTAACAATTTGATCGAGTACAATACACTCGAACAAACACAAACATTTATTTTATAAAGAATATTGTTCAAAAGGGCCATTCAGATTTATACAATACCCACCAAAAACAGAAATTTGTTATTATTTCACCTAAATATTTAACAGTAAACCTATATTTATGGACGTAACTTAACAAAGAATAACACAATAAAAATATAAATAAATGAGAATATGTATATGGCAGGGGCGTACACAGAAAAATATTTCGGGAAGGGATAGTGTAGTGTAATTGGAAAATCATCTAGAGAGCCTAGAAAAAAGTATTTTTATTATAACTTTAATGCAAACCAATACTAGATTTCATAGAAGCAAAACAACTAACCTAGTGAGGACACATAATGTGAGGGAAACTAATAATAGAGAAAGGGGGAAGGGGGAGACCAAAGGACACACGTAATAAAGAAGATACTGACGAAAAGAATCATCCCTATACAAGAAACAAGAAGATTAGCAAAGAACAAGAAACAGTGGGCAAAATTAGTGTACATGTAAACTTAAAAGACATTAAATTATGTAAATAAAAATTAAGATTAAACAAAAATGTATACATCTTACATCTGAGGATAGAAGGATGACTGATTATATATATATATATATATATATATATATATATATATATATATATATACGAAAATTTAGAGTATCACTAAAATACTCCTAATTATTATATATTATATTAGAAAGTGGTATCTGTTTTTGATTATAAAAGTACAAGTCTTCTTGTGCTCTTCACCAGAGCTTAACCACTCTCTGAGTTAAAATTAATAGCATACATGAAAAAATAACGAGCAGATACAGTATATTCGATAGTGGAATTTATACGTATTCAAAAGATATTCAATTTAATTATCATCTAGATTTATTTATTAAATGTATAAAAATAAAATAAATATTGCTTTGAAAATTTTTAATAACAACAATATTTTAATTTATATTAAAAAGTTCATAGAACATAATAAATTATTTAGCTGTAATTTAAAGTAGAGCTAACAATGCTTTGTCTGAAGTACCGACAATAAATAAAACGTTAGGAAAATGGTAAAGGACATAAAAGAATAATTATAGTTGTTCAGTAAGTAAATTACTGAAATTAAAGTTTTTAATTATAACAACAGACCTGTAGAATAAAATTCAAATAAAAGGCAATTAGCTTAAAATTATTAAATGCAGTTTGAAAAGTTCATCCATTTTGTAATTTCCGATTAGCTAGTACGGCAGTTTGCAGATAATCGAAAATTAATTCTCTCCCTATAAAAAGTCTAATTAAAATACTTTTAATTTCTATTGGCTAAGTACGAACCTGGTGAGGTAGCCAACCTCAAATGAAACCAATATTCACGCTGATATTTCAACAAAAATATTTTATTTACTAACACCAAACACGTATCCATATTGGATAAATATATCTCACTATTAAATTAAATATAATGAAATTAGCAATTGTGTATGCAAAATAAAATATATTATCATTCCTTTTTCAAACCAATAATTTTTTTACATATTAATGGTTTCCATTTTCCATTCAATATTTATTAACTAAATATGCAATTTAGCTCTAAAATTTCACATACCAGTTATTTTACATCGCAATATTGAAATTTAATATTAAAAAATATGAGGAATTACAATATTTTATCATATTTACTGTACATCAAAAATAAATCACATTCCGAATTCACAACTCTTTTTGGTAAAAGAATTCGGGCCAATATTTGTACAGCACTTGTGTTATTATAGATTGAGAAACGAAGAAAAGGGACAGCCTCTGATGTCACTGTACTAATGAAAAGAGAAAAAGATGAATTGACTAATCAGTTAATGAAACAAATACTAGCACAAATAATCTGGAGAAAAATATTTCTCAGGTTTGCTCTCAAAGTTTTTTCCAATTTATTTTTACCTAGTACCTAGTATATTTCAGGACTGGAAATAGATACTAGAATCAAAACAAAAACTTGATTTATAGTTTTACAATTAACATAAATGAACATATATATTTTAATTTAAAAATTTGTAAATTTAATTTTTTTGCCGTAAAAACAATACTGAAACAATTTGTTGTAACTGAAAATAAAACATTTGAATCCACGTCTTATATCAGTAAGGTTATGCGATACTGAGAACGTATCGATACTTACGTATGGAAAATATCGAATAAAAATTATCGATATCAGTATCGAATGGAAAGATAAGTATAGATACTTTGAAATATCGAAAGAAAGACGCAATATGAAAACCATATTTTCTATTATTTTTATGTTTTACAATAAAAATAAATTCTTCAATCTTCTTTACAAGCTCCAAGAAAAAGCGGTTTAGTAAGACTTGTCACTTCTGAGTAATACAAATTTAGTTTCGTGTTTAAAATATTTTAATCCGAAAGAAATAAATTCAACTTTTCCCATAGAAGATCAAATATACTCATTAATAAGATATAGGAAGATTGGTATCGATAATAAAATATCGGTATCGAATGTATCGATACTGGTATTGTATCAGTAGAATTGGAACATCTTGTATATCAGTATGGTGATGATTTTTATTATACCAAAAACAGTAAAATGTATTTTCAAATTTTTTAAATTGTTATGATATCCTTAGGTCTTTCTGTGATTCCAATAATTCACATTCAATTTCGTTTCAATCTATTTCTCAAATGAATGTGAATGTGGTGCTTTACCCACTTCAGCTAAAGTGCCCGATAACGTCTGATAAACGCTTTATGTGGTACAAATTACCGATATGTCTAATGTAACAGATTTGGCATAACCAGCACGAAATAAGTTAGTGAAATATTTTATTTCAAATTCAAAACGAGAAATTTAAAGCAAGGGAATTAGAAGTGGCGCTTTAAAGAGTCGTTGGTGCTATTTATCTTTGCAAAGTTTGGAAAGCACTGCTGTAACCATCCTTTTTTACCGCCCTACAAAAAATCTTTAAAATAAATAAATTAACATAGGAAACAAATGGTAATTTCTTTAATGGGGCAATTTTTCTTGATGCACCAAGTTTCCAGTTACTGATGCGGCAACTTACAAATGTAATGTTTATATCTGATCAAACTTCCCTGGACTATTAAAAACTAGGGCGTTTAGTTCAAACAAAACACATATATAAACATTATGCACAATAGTATTCGTAAATAAATGGACCTCTATTTACACCAGTTCTTTTATGACATGTCATCAGTGTTTTAGTTTCATTGCCGCAAAAAATCCCATCCAAAAAATGAATATATACATTTTCATGAGGGTGAAAATTATGTTATTTCTCTTACACAATGAAGCACTTTGTCAATTAATAATCTAGCCAATAACCTCAAAATTGCTCCACATTTATCAGTCTCAGCGTTATTAACATTTTTCTTAAAGCAGACATTACTTCGATTAGATTTTTCAATATATTTAAAAAATACATTTCAATTTACATTTAAGGTTTAATAACCTTGAATCCTTGAAATTTGAAAATGAAAAATGATATAATATTACAGGCGCACTAATTATTTTTCTTTTGAAATGAGGTATTGATTGGTGAAGAAAACCAGTGTTTATGTATTTCAGCATTTAATACTTGTTGATAGATTTGACATTCGCAAAAAATTAATTAAACTACATAATTAATTTTCTGTTTTAATTATAACAATTCATCAAGATCGATTCCATTGACTTTAAATTTGGATAATGACAGCTTTCATAATTTTGTAATTGTAGCTATGATAGAAAAACAAAAAATAACCAGTATATACAGATTGTCTCAAAAGTCACAAACTAGTTTTCATTTCAAACAAAAAAAATATATGAAGCAACCGAATAGGGAAACATAAAAGATGAGCTACCGAAAAAACTTATATTATTCATCTACACGTCATGAAACATAATTTTATAGGGCAAAAAAGAAATAAGTAATAAAAAAAAATGACGGTATTCAACACAATATAGACATACGGGTGTGAACCATGGATATTGTCAAATAGAATGAAAAGTAAAATATAATCGATAGAAATGAAGTACCTAAGAAGTGTTAAAGGAATAACAATTTTAGATAGAGTAAGGAATGAATCTATGAGGGAAACCAATACTAGAGAAAAGGGGAAGGGGAAAACGAAAGGACACATGGGATAACGTAATAAAGAAGATACTGGCCAAAAGAAACAACCAAAAAGCAAGAATAGCAAAGGACATGAAACAGTGGGCAAAGAAAAAAGCAAGAATAGTAAAAATTTAGTGCACATGTGAAAAGACATTAAATTATGTAAATAAAAATTAAGATTAAGCAAAAATATGTACATCCTACATTGAGGGTAGAAGGAAGACTGCATATATACATATATATATATATATATATATATATATATATATATATATATATATATATATATATATATATATATTATCTTCAGTACTGATTCGCATTTTTTTGAGCTTTATATGATGAATTAGGAAATATATTTTTAAAATGGTTTTGTAAAGAAAAAAAGAAAACATTGTAACTACTAGAATTGACAAACTTTTATTAAAAATGTTTGAATTGTTTCGTGGCACGCTGTATAAAGCTTGTTTTTTATGGCGTATTTATTTAGGCTTTGAACAACAGTAATTAAAATCACATCAAATCAGTGTGAGTTTTCTATGTTGAAATGAAGTGACAAGTTATTGTTGACTTGTTATCAATTATTAACGTTTATCAATGTGACAGCGTTATAATGCGGAGTAAGTTGCGAGATATTAGAACTCTAAAGATCCACTGACGACACCAACTTCACTACAATGCCCGCACTATTTTTATTTTTACACCAGGCTCTTTTGTCGTCAACTCTTTCTTGTTGTCGCTAACTACGTTTATCATTTTTAACACGTCAATATTTATTTATATTTTATAAAAATATTACCCAAACATTCTAGCTGGCATGGAAAATATACCACCGATTCCATTATCGTGTGTGAAGTAAATTATAAAGAATTTGAATCAGCGAATTTTAAATTATTTAAATTTTTACAATAGGTTCTTTTATCTTCACCGCTTTTGTTGCCGTTAATTCTTTGAACATTTTTAACACGTATAAATATTTATTTATATTTCATAAAATCATTAACAATTTTAAATTGCAAAATTGACAATATTAACAACAATATTTATTTTAAAAAATAACTAAAATATTATTTGGTTTAAAATAAATGAAAATAATTCATTTAATATTTATAGCATACTGTTTCAAATAAATATTTAACCACAAATAATATATGAAATTATTTTTAGTGAGCGTAGCCACCGTTTTGTAAAAGTGAAATTTTTAATTATCTGAAATTGCAGAAGACTTGTAAAAGGAAGCCTTACAAATTATATATTTTCAAAATTTAATTTCGCTTCATCCAATATTAAATATTTAATAACTCCAAAAGAAAATTATCAAGACTTGGTAAACAAAAACTCAAAAAATGTTTAGAAGTATTGTTTCATTAAAAAACTACCCTTTTACTTTATAATGTTTTTTTACAGATTTTATAAATGTTTTATAAATTTTAATAATTTTAAAACTGGTTTACTATACAAGGAACTTGTTTTTATATATACTTTTACCGATATTATAGGTGTATTGTGTTGATATTTATTAAGGATTTGGATATCAGAGACGTGATTTCCATTTCAATTAGTTTATATTAAAATTTGTTTTGAGAGATGATTGATATAGCCTGGATTTATGTTGTTAAGTCCAGTTAATACTTGTGTAGTTGTAATTCAAATGATTATATCTAAATTAACACATGGAAATGTGTGAGTCTGTAGATGATACTAATAACAGTTTTTAACTGGTTTAGTTCAGGTACAACCCTATTTAGAACTGGTTTTTGTAAAGTAATAACCGGTTTTTAACTGGTTTAATTCAGGTACAACCCTACTTAAAACTAGTTTTTCTAAAGTAATAACCGGTTTTTAACTGGTTTAGTTCAGGTACAAACCTGTTTAAAACTGGTTTTTGTAAAGTAATAACCGGTTTTTAACTGGTTTAGTTCAGGTACAAACCTGTTTATAATAGTTTTTGTAAAGTAATAATCGGTTTTTAAATTAGCTTACCAAACAAAAACTGGTTTTTGTGGGAAGACTATTATATGTATTTGTAGTAAATATTAGAATTAAACGATATTGCAAGAAACGGGTAAAGATATGTATTGTTTTGATGAGATCAGGGAAATTAAAGTCTGGATATCAAAGACGTGATTTCCATCTCCATCGTAGAATGTTGAAGTAGCGTGAAATGCAGCTTGATGTCTGATTTAAATTTGTTTGAAGTGATGCAAGGTCGCACTTATCTTCACGGAACATTTGAAAATTACCTGCCATAAATATTTTATCAGCAATGCGTTTAATTAATGAAGGAGAGGTTGCCCTTTCGCCGATTCCGTTCGCTTGAACCTCCGACTCCAGACTTCAGATCCCAGATCAACTTATGCCTGACTGGACCCGCGTATGGAGATGCGATTTGCGATTTGCGATTACAGAACGGTCACAGTGCGGCCACCACTACAAAGAATGCAATCTCTACCATCTTCTTTGATCGTTCTCCCGATTTCACATTATCATATTTTTAATATTATTTTCCTATGTTTCTACCTCATACACTTGCTTCTACTCCTTTGAGGGCATGTCCTCCCATCCCTCTTTGCCTTTTACGCGCGCAAACTTAATCAGGACGATGCATATTCACATTCAGACTCCTTTGCTTTCGTCTACTTCGGAATATTACAATTTCTACACTTGTGTCACACAAACTTCATTTTCACATAATTTATCTCGTCACGATTTTTAATGTGGTTCAGAATTCACTAAAACTATAGGTCCGTTGACTTTGACCGTTGCATAGACTGGCTTAAGTAATTGAGACCATATTTTAGTTAATGGAAATGATAAAATTTCTGTAATAAGTTAAATTAGGTTCAGTGTTCACTTTTTTCTTTAATTTTCAATAACCTTTATTTTCACATAATTTATCTCGTTAGGATTTTTAAACATATTTGATGTGGTGTTAGATATGGGGTTCAGAACTCACTATAACTATAGGTCCGTTAAATTTCACCATTGCATAGACTTTCTTAAGTAGTGAAGACCATTTTTTAGTTAGTGGAAATAATAAAATCTCTGTAATAAGTTAACTTAGGTTCAATATTCACTATAACTGTAGGTCCGTTAAATTTCACCATTGCGAAGACTTGCTTAAGTAATTAAGACCATTTTTTAGTTATTGGAAATAATAAAATTTCTGTAATAAGTTAACTCACATACTGATACTTAATGACAAATACTGAGCCTATATATTGCTGCCTTTTATTGTCCCCTTTCCTTAATTTCTTTCAATTTTCAAAATAGTGGTTACCATCTTTTATATCCTTGCTTTACTTAAATTTATAAAAATTATATGCAAGAAATCCAAGGTTTACTAGGCAAAATAAAGTATAGGTCTTTCAACATAAATATCTTTCAAATCACAATGCACTATTTCCACATATAATATAAGACATAAAGTCTGGTAAAGGTTCTCTTCAGTATAAATTATTACCAATATCTTCGATAAAGCATTGAATAACAAGTGATTAATATATTTGCCTTCAAAAAAATTGGTCGAAAACACCATTTTTGTGTTGTCTTCATTCCGAGGTTTATTAAAATTAAGAGAATTATATTATCTCTGTAAATATTTTTGTGAAGGATTTATAAATATTAATTAAAATATTTTGAATATAAAATTTTTAATTTTTAAAATATGCGGTGAATTTTGAAATAGTCGTATTTTGTAAATTTAAAAGAGCTTTCCAAAAGCAAGTTGTATTCAACAAGCCACTTATTCGCTTACTTTATTGTACACTGTTAATTTAAAAATAAAAAACTTTTAATGATGAATATTTTTAGTGTGGTATACGAAGTTTTCTTTTTCATTTTAGCTTGTTATTTTCTATGTTCCAGTCTACTTTGAAGCTTTTATTATGTGAAATTCTTTACTTAAATACGAAACTTGATCCGTCGAACAAAACCTCCCTAACGACTTCGATTTCTGATTTTTTCATTCCCTGAACGTCTAATGAAACAACGGCCGCATTAGGAGAACATAAATACGAAAGAAGACAATAAATTTTATGGAGAACTTAAATAAAACAATTCGGTTTTCGAATGGTTTATTAAAAACATACAATCACAACAAATAAACACGGAAAACAACAAAAAATACGAGGATAAATAACAAATAAATAAAATTTCTCCATACCATCTAAGTGTCCGCCTTATCACCATTTTTTCCTTTCTTATGTTGATACAATATATTTAGCAAAGACAAATATTTCCAGCACTGTCATTTTTTTAAAAAGGAATCGGAAAGACAAGCCTGATTTAGAACTTTTCATATTTAATAACAGCAAAAAAATGAACAGCTGTATAAAGATAATACTGAAAAAGATACATTGTGTTGTTCCGCAAAGTTAAGAAGTATTGCTGCAAGACTTTTTAAGAAGCAAAGAAGTATTCGTTTTGATTTAGAATTCAGAAAACGAGTTGGGATTTAAAGCTTAAACGTAATCATATGTAGAAATATAATTGTGTATACAAATCGAAAAACAATATAATGCTTCGATTTGAGATTTAGAAGCGCAAAAACTAATGACACGAACATTTTATTTCGCCTTTTTTGTTATAATTAACGTTAGTATTAATGTTGAAGGACTGGGTTGAGATTTAGGAAATAATGATTATGGATTTAGCAATAAAGGAAATAATCGTATGTAGATACGGAATCAAACTGTTGTTGATTTAAATTTAGAAACTATGAGAGCGAATATAGATTCGATTAAGCATTTAAAATTAGTTGATGAAAAATATGTTTCCAAGAGAATATAAGGTTAGGAATATTTTAGATGGAATTGGTTAAGGTACAAGAAACAGAAAGCAATTAGGAATTTACCGATAAGCTAGGAATAATTGTATGTATATAGAAACAGAATCAAATATAATTTTATGTACACAAGGACAAAAAATAGAATCAGTACGAATAATGTTAAATGCTGAATGCTGGTTTAAATTTGGAAATATAAGAGCGAAAATAAAATGTTTCGATGACGGATTTTAAATTTCCTAAATTTTCTGAAAGAAACTAGTGACGAAAATGAAGTTTTTTGTTATAATTAAGGTTAGGGATATTCTGTATGTATGTCGTCGGCATTGGTAGGATTGAGAAAGTAGAAGAACCATTATAGATTTAGCGATAAAGGGAATAATCGTATGTAGGTACGGAATCTAACATAATTGTATGTACAAAAAGAGAATATTGTTGATTTAAATTTAGAAACTATCAGAGCGAATATAGATTTGATTAAGCATTTAAAATTAGTTCATGAAAAATATGTTTTCAAAAGGTTATAAGGTTAGGGATATCTTCTCGATAGAATTGGTTGAAGAACAAGAAACAGAAAGCAATTAGGTATTTACCGATACGCTAGGAATAATTGTATGTATATAGAAACAGAATCGAATATAATTTTATGTACATAGGGACCAAAAATAGAATCAAATCGACTAATGTTAAATGCTGGCAGTGTTGTCAGATACTCAAAATAAAATTTCGAAAAGATCTTGCATAGAACACATAAACCCAATCAGGAAAATTATTGAGCAAATGATGGAGTTCCAAGAAACGCTTTATCTATTATTTATGGAACTTTTTTGCATACCTATGCCAAAAATCCTAAAAATAATTATTGTAAATCTTTTTCTTAAATGAATTTAGGAAATTCCTAAAATTTTAAGGAAAATCCTAAAATCTTACAACACTGAATGCTATTTTAAATTTGGAAGTGTAAGAGCGAAAGTAAAATATTTCGATGACGGATTTTAAATTTCCTGAAAGAAACTAGTGATGAAAATGAAGTTTTTTGTTATAATTAAGGTTAGGGATATTCTGTATGTATATCGTCGGAATTGGTCGGATTGAGAAAGTAGAAGAGTGATTAGGGATTTACCGAACATAGATTCGAAAGTGAAATATTTCGATGACGGATTGTAAATTTCCTGAAAGAAGAAATCAGGTAAAGTAGTGAAGAAAATAAAGTTTTTTGTTATAATTAAGGTTAGAGATATTCTGTATGTATGTCGTCGGAATTGGTGGGATTGAGAAAGTAGAAGAGCGATTAGGGATTTAGCGATAAGGAAGGAATAATCGGAGGTGGAAAAAGAGAAATATAGGGTGATGGAATGTTGTGTTTGGAGGCTGGCAGAGTTGAGCAGTTAACTAAATGTAAATATATTCACATTTTGACGGGTTTTGTTGTTTTGTTTGTTTGGCGGTCGGGCAGACACTCAGACAGCTAGAGTTACATGGCGGAGGAAATGTAAAAATGTAACGTCGGCACGTCGTAAGCCGGAGACACGCAGTAGCCTCGCCATTCATCATCGGACCTCGGCTAACGTGTATACGTACGTAAGAATGATCAGAGACGCTGCGAGCACTGAGAACATGAGGCCCCATTCTGTCACTGTGTCACTAGCTCACTCACTGCACTGACAACCTCACTCGCGGCAATGGCATTGCAGACGGACGCCGGTCTCTGGCTCAAGCTGGATATCAGGACGGCGTAGCGATGCTAGTTTGTTTTTCCCGACCGCGCGCAGTTCTGGCACCGAACGACAACAGCCCCTCGTGGTCGTGGCTGAACTGACGGCTGAGCTTTCTCTCTGGGAACGCGACTGCGCATCTACGTCGATCCGACTGAAAAGCAGTTTTGATAAGCTGACCGTGTACTTTTCAGATTTCAAACTTAACCGTTCCTGCTAGATGGTTTCGTGGATCGTGGATCAGGATCGTGCATTCGGGGCGAACGCTTGCGTGCACTACCTACACCAACTGTTTGCGTTTCTGGCTTTTGTTTATTCTTGGAAACATCGGCAATATTCTTGTTTTCTCGCCACTTCGACCGCAATCATTTCCGTCAGATTACCTACGCCACAACCGCCAACTACCACGCTGCACTTCTTCATTTATTCCCCTAACTACCAATTGCACCCACTCTTCCACACACATTACCTAACGAAAACAACTTCTTTAAAACCATTTCCACACTACAAGTACTTTTCAGTACCCGTGAAATCACTACAATTACAAACAATAACTAATACGTTAAAGTACATAAAGTTTTAAGAACGGTAAAGACATTTACCGATCGAAGAAAATTGTTTGAAAGAAGAGCGAAAGCGACGACTCCAATTATAAGAGAGAGATCGGGATTTCTTACCGTTCGTAATGTTTATACTATTTTTTTACGGACAAAATGAGGGTTGGTAAAAATCATGATTTATTAAAAAAAATCAAATAAACTATATTTTTTTTTTGCTTTTTTTTATTTTTACAGATACTTACATGTTAGGTACTGCACTTTTTTAATTATTTTAAAAATAATATAAATATTTTATTTCATAAACGAAAACGAAATCTGTAATAAAATCAAAACGATTCATCTGAATGAAATTAGAAGGAGTAAGAAAGAATTTCTTCTTTTAGTTATATATTTTAATACTTATATTTATCTTCTGCTATATGACAGTTAAAATTATTAATAGATAGCAAATAATTATATTTTTATTATAATTTGATTTTTTTTTAATTTTTGATATAAACCAATTATTTTTATTAAAAAACAATTGATTTAAATCATGATTTAAATCATGCCAACCATGGATAAAGTTAAATATCCCTTAATATCTGTAAAAAATGTATCCAAAATGGGTGTATTAAAATTCATTCATGGAAAACTGAAGTCCGTTTCTATTATATTTTTCAAACATTTGTTTCATTTTGCAATATGTCAAAGTCCTGTCATTTGTGGTTGTGTTTTTGTGTAAGAAATAATTGCGAAAATAATTTGCAAAGTACCAGTATTTATCAATACTTTTTACAAATAAGTAAATAGATAACAAAACTGAATTGTAGGACCAAGGACGCAACAATATCCAAGAAGTAAAACTTCCTACCCTTTGCTTTTATTTCAACCAAATTTAATGTCGACCAATCAGTTGTTCTCTACTAAAATAAAACAATTCAGAATTCGAAAAAAAATATTGAGTAAAATATTTTTTCTTAACAAACTGAAAACTTCTATTTAAAAATATATACTTACCCATTCGTGTAATTCTAGCACTCGACTTTGTCTCGTGCCGACATTTTCACACCTGGTGAGAAATAAGTAACTTTCTGTACTTATACTTAAATAGTATTATTTACCTACTGATACAAAATTAACAAAAAAAACAGGTAATATAAGTGACAACCTTGATGACTAAAACTAGACATTTAATAAATCAAGAAATATATATAAACTGGGACAAATTTTAAGATAAACACTTTTCAATAAATAAAGTAAATATTACGAATTTGGACATTTATTTAGTGCAAGAATTTTGTAAAAAAATGTGCAAAATAACTGAGAATGCAAATTGACTGAATTCGTGATAATGAATGTGTTGCGAATTTACTGGTAGTTATTTGCGAGCATTGAAATGAATATGCGATATATTTTTGTTTGCATTTGTAAAGAAAGACAAGTGAGGTGAATGGGCGAGTACACCCCTGGCAGTATTCACCACACTCTTCCATTCATTTTTGTTCTAACAAACCTTTATCTTGCTGCTTCTCTTTCACACTTCAAACGCAAAATATGACGCTTTTTATTTATCCTGCAAAGAATACGACTATGTGGATCTACAAGCACGTAGAAGCTCTGGATTTTAATTTGCTATTTCTAAAAACATCATCTCTAAATACACTATTTGTAGCTGTCAGATACAACGGCGAAAACACCGCAGTCCGACAAAATTATTAAACGTTTTCTTCCTTTTCTTACGCAGTTATATTGTTATTAATTTGGCGATTATCATACAAACATCTTAATTGAAATGAATTATTTTTATACTGGGTTCTTAAGAGAAACGAGGATCTTGATAAACACAAAATTGAATATAGTGTGATTATTTTTTAACTCTATAAGAATCAAAAATGTATTTCTCATATTTAATCTTTATTCCATGCATTATCCTTATGTTTCAAGAAAAACAAGAATCTTGATAAACACAAAATTGAATATAGTGTGATTATTTTTTAACTAAGAATCAAAAATGTGCTTCTCATATTTAATCATTATTTCATGCATTATCCTTATGTTTACTTATAAAAACTCTTGGTGTGAAAAAATATAATAAATTATCATACCCGGCAAGATAATACATATTTATTTTAGTATCATAAAATCTTTTAGCGTATTAGAGGAATGTGTACAAAAGTAGTTAAATAAATTAAAATTTACCCCGCTTGGTACGATAAAAATCTGTGAAATATGAAATTGAAACGTTATCATGTAAACACAGATACAACAGTTTTACACATATGTTTCGCTGGGTCACGGTGCTTGAAAAAACTAGGGCAACTTTAATTAATTTCTTTTTCTTAACAGTTGTAGAATTTTAGTCCTGCAGACATTAAAAATGAATAAAAAAGTCGTTAATTAGCATGCTCTTGAATTGAAAATTATTGTAATTTTATTTATACGAGCATTGTGCACTGTAATAACAATCATTTAAATTTTTTTAATAACCTTTACGTATAATTAATATGGCTTTATTTATAAATAATTATAAAATACATGCAAACGTTAATTATATCTCTAGGCTGGCGTTGTACAGATTTCCCAAATAGATATATCTAGATACATATTGTTTATTTTTTTAAACACAAAAAACAAACGTAAATAATTTTAATATTTAAAAAGGATTAACATGTAGTGTTGCCTGTGTTGTCTAGATAAGACAAGACAAAACTAGCAAAATCTTGTCTTGTCTAGAAATTTCAAGACATGACTTGACTAAGTCTAGTTTAAAAAGACTTGTGTAGATATCACGACTCTAGATTGTTTCAAGACTCTACATTAACTTGCACATATGTTTTAGACAAGAAAAAATAATTCTTTGACGGCGTTCTTTTTCTTTTTTACAATCATTGTTTCTGTTTGGATGGAACAAGCTTCTCATGATATATTTATAATTCTTTTATTAAACTAGAGTCTTGAAAATTCTTGATCTAAAATAAGAAAGTATTGTTTTTCCTTCAAATTTCAAGACAAGACTTTTGCCAGTATTGTCTTAATAATCTAGACAAGACAAGACAAAAATCTAAAAAGTCTAGATCTAGACGCAACACTAGTTACATAAAATAAATTTAAATGAAAAAAAGTTGCTGTTTCTTTACTTTTATCAAAACATAAATTATTTATTTATAATATTTTAATTTTTAGAAGAATGTATTCAAGAAGATGAATTTAAAAAATAATTTAAATAAGCCTTTATGATTTTCACCATTATTTTGTTTTATTTTTCCAATTCGAATAATATAAGGTAGATAGCTAATCTTCTTCGTTACAGTTGTGTTTGTCATACGCAAGCAAAGATTTTTCTGCTTACAGCGAAGCTTAATGGTTCCGATCTTTCAAATTTTCATGTCGAATATAGAATATACTATCTTTGCATTCTTTGAAAACAGACGAATCACTCTTCACCACTAAATGAAGCAGAGTTATTTGTGCTTACCTTACACTTTGTTTTTTCATTTAATACAAATGCTTCGGAAAATAAGTTTATTTTTATTGGCTTAAGATTAAATTAAATAGTAGAATTCAAGGGTAAGCAAAACTTACATTGCTTACCCTAACTACACGCAGACAGACGAGTTAGAAGTTAATTTAAAATATGAAAGAAAATTTTATAACTAGATTGTTGTGGTTGTGAAATAATAGATGTGTTAATAACAAGTGTGCTATATATAAGCTACAATCTACAAACTAACTAGATTAATATGTCGTGCGTAAAATAATATATAATTGGTTTCCTATGAAGTAATTATGTCGTATACGTAAAGCAAAGATAAAACAACATATAACATATCAAGTCTGTAGAGCGAAACATCAAAGTAACCCCAATTCACAATAAAATGTCAGCTACAAAGATGCTGCAGCTTGCTCGATCTAGGCAAAGCTATCATGATGAATATATATCTAAATTTATGTTTTCATTTCGCCACGCGGTCGAAGCTTGAAAGTAGCGCGAAATTAGATGAAAGTATGTCGTATCTTTGCGCCCGAATGACTCTTAATGCACCTCTGCTGCACACGTGATTAAAAGACTAAAAAACCCGTGTATCCGGGTATACTTTTTGAATTTGGTTTTAGAATTTTGTTTTTATATTTTTTATTATCTTCTTTAGTGCAGAAAGAAATGAAATGAATGTTTAAACATGCAAACAAAATCTCTACTGGAATAACAAAAGAGCTTTATGTATGTTGTACGATAAAACGAATAAGAATGTTGAATTTTTATTATTTTGAATAATATTATGTTAGGAATTATACTACATATTTAAAAATACAAATGTATTGTCTTTTTAAACAAGCAATAAAATTTTATTGCCTATTATATTTATTCACGACATTTCTAAAAGTAACATACATTCAAATTTTAAAAATATTGAAGGTCTTAATAAACAATAAACGTTTATAAGTTTTCTCATATTTTTTATTTTTACAGTACATTTTCTTCTATTTCTATTTTAATATATACATCATAAACAAGAATTGCTCTATATCTATTTTTATAATAATTAAACAAATATGATAAAAAATATAAAATAATTATTAAATACAACAAAATAGTTATTTATGCAACTAGTGTATAAAGTAAGTGTTTTTAGTCGATTATTATAATGATAATATATTTTTATATCATATTTGTTTAATACAACATTTTTCCTCTAACCAAAATAATAATAAAAATTAATTTTAAAGTAAATAAAACAATTCATAAATATACCAGCAGTGTGAAAAGTGTTTACGTTGCCTAGCAACGGCTACTTTTCACGCACTTGTGCATAAAACGTGACTTTACAAACTTTATAGAGAGCATTAAGTATGTGCTCTGTGCCCGGTTGTAGGTAAAAAATATTTTAAAGTTTTTTTATAACACAAAATTATGATTTTTTTTTATTGAAACGAAAACAAGTGTATATTTATACTTTTAGTTTTGAACTTATTTTTGTGTACATCCTTAAATTTTGAATTTGGTTTAATATTTACTGATATAAAATTTTGACAAAAAACTTACAACGTATACAGTTTTTAAATTATATATGTGGTACATTAGTTTGACATTTTGACACTGAGACAAAAAGAAATATTTTTCAAGGATTTATTATTATATTTTTCTAAAATATTGTACAAAAAAGGTGGGAAATAACAAATTTTTTAAAACTTACACAAAACATTTTAGGAAAAAAGTATTATTACAATGTTGGTAATGAAAACTTTTTTATGTTGGTTCTTATTAATTTATTGTTTTTTATTTCAGGTCCTGAAAAGCAGCTTCAAAAATACCAACTGTAAGTTTAAATTATTTTATTTTTCATTGATATAAATCGTATAAAAGGAAATTTGATTTAAGTTTAAATATTTTATTTTTTCACTGATATTTGGCAAAAAATTCTTTGAAGTAAAGCCGGAAAAAAGATTTGATTAATGTAAACAGGGCCCCTGAAAATGTTTGGGGCCGAGTCCCTAGCTGGTAAGCTCCTACCGCGTCAATTTTGAACGAACGTGAAAATTTATGAGCGACAACTGGTGGGACGAGTGCAATGCCATTTTCAAAGGTAATTTTTCCCGATTTTACACCTGGTGTTTTCCGCTGCCCAGCGTACGAACGAGAGATATGAATGACTTAAAATTAGCACCTATCTACAAAGGGCTGTAATTGAAATAAGTCACGCAGCTTCATAAATTATTTCTTCTTAACACGATTTTCAAACATTTATCAATGCTTAAAGGATGCGAAACACTATTAGAGTCATATACATATTTACATATTCAGTTTCTATTTCACTGAGCTCAAACTGATAAACTTAAACACATTTACATTTGTTATCTTCAAAAATTTATTTTTCCTAAAACGCGCATTGTTTGCAAAGCTAGCTATATTTCTGGAAATTAAATTACGAGAGCTTTTCACACTAGATAGTTTATATTATAGTTAGACAATAGCTGCAGTTAAATGCACCATTTACTAAATCATTGTTTTTTATTCAACAGTATTATTTATTTTAATTGAATATCATCATCATTATTTCAAAGCAGATTTATTCAGGTGAAATAAAAATTTTCAACGGACCAATGACCTACAGTACTTTAGCACAAGAACAATGACCCACACTTCTTCAATGTAAAGATGTTTGCTGACACAAAGTTTTAAATATATTACATGAATCACTACTTATGTTTTTATTGTAGCTCTCATACAATGCAATTTGTATTTAGTGGTGCAAGTTTATAAATTTCCAAAAATAAACACTTAATAACGTGTTCGATTTGTGCTCCATTTTTTCAATAACTTTTTTAATTCTTACTGGGTTACGAGCCCTAATTAATAGGCTTTTAATTAGTAAAACTGGAGGCTAGGAATTACTAATTAATATATGGATTTGGATTAACGAGACGCCACTGTAATAGCACTTAATTTTTGATGGATACTCATTTAAAATATTTATCATGCTCAACTTTACACTTTAATTGTACTACAGAATATAATATCTAAATTTTATATATATCGTACAATTTGTTAAAAAAAACAATAACAATCACTATTTTATTGATACATAATAGTATAAATAATATAAAGTCAGTGAAACAACAATTTGCAGATGAGAATTTTATACATATTGTACAATTTGTTAAATAAAAATACAAATAACGATCACTATTTTATTGATAATATTTGAATAAATATACAAAATGCTATAAATAATATAAAATCATTGAAACACAATTTGCAGATGAGAATTTCGCTGAGATAATAATAATTCAACAGTTTAATACATTAACAAATGCAATATGAATAGTTGTTTGGCATTTAACAGAGGAAACAATGCTTTATTAACAATCTGGCGAGCAGTTTTCAGCCGTTTGGCTGCAACCAAAGTTGCATAGTTACGCAACAAGGTTTCGTCATTTGACCTCGTTCTATAAAGCGAAAGAGAAAATTTTACATATTTCACCTTCAAATACAATACAAATAATAATCGTGAAACTATTTTATCGTTGATTGACTTTTAAATAAAACCATTTATTTTATATAACAATACTATAAAATAGTATTTGAATTAAGTACCTATAACAAAATACCAGCATACCAGATGAACAATTTTTATATTAAAAAACACAAATTATTTATTTATATATATATATATATATATATATATATATATATATATATTTGCCTGTACAAATATTTACATTAAATCATAAAATTAAATATTATTTGATGAACTGCATTTTTATTTAGTTTTTTATTATCAAAATAAATTAATGTTATATTGCTTCCACAGTTTGCAAGTACTTTGTATTTTGATTTAAAATACTGTATTTACTTATACTTTTCCCACATTTCTCAGAATCGTGAAATAAAGTGTAAGAAAAAAATTCTCACAATAATTATCA
Source organism: Stenolophus ochropezus (assembly GCA_035578165.1). NCBI lineage: Eukaryota > Metazoa > Arthropoda > Insecta > Coleoptera > Carabidae > Stenolophus > Stenolophus ochropezus. Next base: position 3,333,521 of record JAQOWZ010000014.1, read on the forward strand.
GCATTGTGCACTTTTTGCGCAATTTACTATTATTTGTTTTTTTAAATAAGTAAAGATAACAATAATAAAATTATACTGTTATCTTATATTCTGATTAAATGACTATCAAATGTTAGATATCTTAAATCATATTTTATAGTAATTTACTAGGGTGATATAAATTATGTTTAAAATTCAAGTTTATAAACACTTTTTTTTAATTGAGATAAGAAAGGTGTAAATAAATAGTGTTTTAATAAAGTAAAGAAAAAAGTGTAGTTCATATAAAAGTAAAATAAAATTTGTAAGAAATCTTTTATTTAACTTTTCAAAACATACTTTATAATGAATTAAAAGTTTATTTAGAACATGAAACTTTCTGATTATCCTAATTTAATCTGAACTTTTTTATAGGACATTAATTTTTTCATTTGTAAAGTTAAAAAAAGTGAGTAAACAAAAGTAAAGAAAATATAAAAAATAGGTAAACATTTTTGTAGACATGCATTTGTGCATTTGAACTTATTAAGTTCATAATTTCTTTTTTAAAGTAAATTACTACTTACTTTTTCGAACACAAAGTAATTTGTTCATGCAAAAACCGTTACAATTTTAAAATTACTGTAATTTAAAAGTTTATCGCGTAAAGGTCGCCAGAGTAAGTTTAGTTAAAGTTAATATTTACTTACCTCTATAATTACTTAGATAAAGGCACTGTAAAGTTTTGTGGAACAAATAAAACAATAGTTTAACAATAATCCTGTATTCAGAAAAGTCTACAATCCCATATAACACTCAACCAATACGTACATAATATACAATAAAATCAATGTTAACCTACGTCTGTACATAATGATGATGAAATGAATTCAGTTTATTTAGTTGATATGAGTTGTGTGAGAAAAAAACACAACTTTTGATAAAGGGTATCAAAATGATATGGTTCAAAAATGTACATCACTAATTTACGAAGGTATAAAATTACAACAGGCGGTTTAAAATTTCCAAACGCAATAACACTTTCAAATGTTGCATTTTAATACTGGAACAAGAAGATGAAAGTGTCTGAGCGTGCGTTTAAGAATTCTAAAAGCCCCAGAAGTTGGTAATTGTCATACTCACAATCTCTAATTTACACTAAATGTACACGGTGTATTCAACAGCTATTTTACATCTATGTATATACTTAACAACAATAAACACGTAACATTAGATACCTTGTTAAAAATACTATTGTCATACATTTGAATTCACGTGAAATAGTAGGGTATAAATACAGGATTCAGTATATTGTAGGCCGTGCATCTAGAACAGTACATAGTCCACTATCTTCATACAGTTATATATAGCGACAGCTATCCATTTAGGCTACGACTATGTGGTTACTATCCCTATTGACGTAAGTTAACCCATGCCCTGGTTTTAAAGGCAATCACAGTTTTACATCATAATATATTCAACAAAACCCCTAACTTAAAAATACAAATCAGTTCTTGTTCAATATAGTGCGATGTAAAATTTATTGAAAACACTCAACACCTAACAATTATTCCACAACGTTAACAGATATCGTTTTTCCTTTAGGGTCATCGAAGCGGTCCATGGTCTTAATATCCATGATCATGCACAGACCAACGCTCATGATGACTGCTAGAATGAAAGTTACGAACAAACCGGACCAGATCGCAGGAGAAGTGAAACCGATGCAGTCGTACGCGTCGTTGAAGTGCTGTTCTTTCAACTCTTCATTGAATCTTTCTACCTGAAATGTAAATCATTTGCGATCAATTCCTTTTTCTTCAACTTTAATAATTCTAGATCTATACACCTTCGATTAATATAGTGTTAAAATGATCTACACAAGTGAAGGTATTTAATTTTTTGACAGCAAATTTAAAAAGTTTTATCCATTCACCGACTTACGCACAGTTCTGTTTTGATTTAAATTATTAAATGATCTGTACAAATGTTCATTTGCGATGAATTCCTTTCCTTCCAAATTTCTTAACATGGTGAGATTTTAATAATGCTAGATCCATGCACTTGATCTCGTCTGTGATTGATTTCGATTCAGATAATGTTCAAAATGATATACACAAGTAAGGTATTTCATATTTTTGACAACAGTTTGGGTGATCTACTGATTTACGAAAAGTTCTGTTTTGGTTTAAATTATTAAATGATTTGTACAAATATAATAATAAAACAAATGTGTATCTACTGATGTTGCGCATGAAATGTTGCGCAGTACTCAAATTTGAAACAAGTCAAATACTGTCCACTCTACAAACATCGACTTCTGTCAAATATGTAATTCTGTAGTTTTATATAGCGCTATTATTAAAAATGACATCTGGCCTCTTAAGATTATAATTTAAAAGCAAGCTTCCAAAAAATTTTAATAAATAATCTCATAAAAGAGGATTTCTGTTCAAATATTTGTTTACAATTTGAGAAGGTTGGTTCTACGCATGCGCTATTTATATTTAATTCTCATTTAATTTATAAAGATAAAAAAATATGATGCATGTATGCTTGCAAAAGATAACATCCAATGAACTTTTAAAAATGAAAATTAAATGTTTGCATGTATCCACCTTTAATAAAACAAAAAAAAAATTGTATCTACAGCTGTTGCGCATGAAATGTTGCGCAGTACTCAAATTTGAGACAAGATACTGTCCATCTTACAAACATGACTTCTATCAAATATGTAATTCTGTACTTTTTATGTTATTTTTTTACTTCGTTATTATTTTTGTAATCAAAGCCTGTATTACTCCTAGTTTTTTTTTTAATTTCAGGAAGAACTTAATACGATTATTCCTTTGTTTATATTCGATTTCCTACCTGAAATCCGGGAATGGAAAGGCTGATATCCTCCTTATCCGTATTGTTTCTCCAGACGGTGTTGTTGCAGTGGTAAGAAAATCCATAAGGAGCGTACACTTCACGAACAGAAAAGACGTATTCCTTGCCTCCTCCTTCCGCTTTAATGGAAGGTAATAGCCAGTATCCTAATTCGTCTACGAATGTTATTTTTAAAGTCAAATCGGTGCCAGTTATCGTTACAATTTCTCCATCGGAGTCTACTGACGTAATATTGGGCATTTCATACTTTCTGGAAAACAGAATTTATTTGGTTAGTCCCGGTTTTTTTTTTTTAATAGAAGTTTAATTATGAATATTTTTAACATAACAAAAATATGTCTATATTTAACAAAAATTTGCACTCTGACGTATTAAGCTTTTTACAATGGTAAAAACAACATTGTTTTTAATTTTTTTTTCATTAGATTTCATTTTTTTAAAATTAAATTATTAATAATTAATTAATTATTAATATCTATTTGGGGCAGCCGCGAACTAATTTAATAAATAATAAAATATTTATTGTACTGTTGTAGAATTTTGCTCATTGTAGTTTAGCATGTGACTTCAAGTGTCTTACAAAAATTTTTGCATGACTGTACTACAGAACAAAAGCATATCGACCTCTGCCAACTGTCTGTTTATTTTGCAAGTTATGGATCTTTTAAACAGATTTACTTCATGTAAAATAGGTAGGTAGTAGGTATTTATTTACAATTACATACAAATTTATATTAAATATGTGCATCTTCTACGTACCAATGTTTCTATATTTACGCGGAAGATGGCGTTGATTGTGAGTCATATTCATATAATTTAATACAGTAAATATTTTGTATCTTTTAAAAACAATCTACTGTTTCAAAAAAATGTTTTGTGTGGAACTTTGGTGAAAAGGACAATTAAACTAAATAAATATTTAAAAATAAATAACTTACTTGTCCTTGCCGATAGAAAGAACAATAGGACCTCTAGAATAAAATAAAGTTTCGTTCGAAAAACCAACTATACGCTTCATAGAAGTATCTGCTTTTGGTTCTCCGACTTCCATAAGATTTCTAGCTTTGCGTCCCAAACCATTGTTGTCCAATTCACTTGCTACTAACTAAAATACGAACAATATATTAAAGATACAAACAAAATCGCATCAACTTACCCAAGAAGAATGTCTGGCAGTGTATAAAGCAATAATGTTCTCATTTTGCGACAAAATTGACCTGTATGCTGAACTTATCAACGCATCTGAAACACATATATACAGATCGACAATTTTTATCTCGAAACTGAGGTTAGGTAACTTACCATGTCTTTGAAGCATTTGACTTCTGTCTTCATTTTCTTTAGCATCGTTAAGATCTATGATTATAACTTGACCTGGTTCAACCTTTAAATCTGAAGGTAAACCTTCAGCTGTAATTTCAACTTTCCGTACTTGTACACCAGGTAGATTTTGCAAAGCCTTTAACGGTGTTTCCACAAATGGATAGTAATTTACATGCGATTTTAAGTGAGATAACGAAGCAAAAACATTCTGACCTGATGAATCAAATGTTGCAAAATCTTCTGGACTAAGCTACAAATGTAACAATCATTATTAAGTAACTTATTGTAGTAGTATATTTACGTTTTCTTCTAAAAAGACGACGATGTTCTTCTGTTTACTATATTTGTCTAATAATATATCTCTAAAGAAAAATTCGTTTATTCTTCCCAAAGCTGGCAAAGGACTGTAATTCCTAGAACATACAAATAACATTTGCAGTAGATAATATTTGTAGAAATATTGTACAAAATATGTAATAAATGCAGAAATAATAACATTAGGTGTGGCAGATAAATACAGAAAATAATACATACTTTGATGTTTCCCACATATACACTGGAATATATTCGTACGAGTATACATTTATAAAACAAATAGAAAATAACAACAATAAAAGTTTGTTGAATAGAGCCATGGTTTAACTTGAAATAATATTAAGAAACATATAAAACATTAACTAAGACCGAAGTACGGAAATCACAAGACAGCTCACGTGAATTTAACTAGCACACTCTACCGTCATCTGTATTTAGATTTATATCTACTCAATGCTACCAACTTAAAACTATTACACAAAAAAATAATTATATAAATGTCATTTTATATATGTTATACATTCGTTACTATGTTTTACTTGTAAAATTATTAATATTCGATTTTAATAAATATTACTTTTGACGTTTGTGATATTTAAAAATGTATACATAGTGAAATGCTCAAGTGTATTACTGGTTGCAGTAGAGCAGATTTAATTTAAATACCTAATAAAAGTATTACTTTATAATGTCAATTATTTTATAAAATAATGACATGTGAATAGTTTTTTATTTTGCACGAAAGTCAATTAAAATATTGTACTATTATACTCACAGGTAAATGCAATATTATTTAGGTTATATGTAGTTAATAAACTTTTTGACAATAAATTATTCATTTTAATATGTTTTAATTTCCATAAATAAGCATTTAACAAAATATGTTATAAATAATCAGTTGTTTTATAATATTTATATTGTTACAGATGCAGCAACCAAAATCAATCCGATTTGGATAGATTTGCAGAACAGCACTTCAACCCTGGTTGCGTCTGACGCAGTTCCAGAAGGGCACAAGTGGAAATAATTATTAAATAACTTGTATATGTAGTAATGTAGTATTGTACTTACATGAACATAATCGTGTGTATTTATTATTATGTAATAAAGAAACACTTAAATTACATCATATCTTTTATTCCTGTACCCTTTCAATAATAATTTCTCCCTTTCATCCCTTTCCGCCATTTTTTAAGAGTTGGCTACGTAACAAGACCCTTAGGGCAAATCTTCAAGCAAACTATCCTTATAGGTTGCACTACAAAATTTTATATTTTCACGTTAATACTATAGGGGTAAAACTACCCCTTTAATATATACACCCTTACGTATCTTGTGCACTACTTTTATGAATGTCTTAAAAATATTTTACAAATAACTGGAAAACTATTAAGTTTAAAGAAATATTTTATTAGGATATTTTAATGAGAATGAAATTTTGAACATCTTCTATTTAAAACATTTTTTTGTCCGTTGGTGTTTTTGTTTCATAGTTAATTGGGTCATTTTCTTTTCAAAATGTATCATATGTATCATGCATGTATTTAATATTAACATTAGAGTATTAACAACTATGGCTTAAAATAGAACAGCGATTTTACAATTTAAATAAAATTTGAATGCGGTTATGTAAGCATCAACATCAATTAACGCTAAATTAAATTTTAAAAATAACGTAATTTTGCTCTATATTTAGGTATCACATGTACTTACTATACATGCATTTAAATTCTCTACCCTTACAGATTTTATGTCACCCTTTTAATAAAGGCACCCCTATACACATTATAAGTATATGTACTTCTTATGTTGTAATATATTGTGGTATTTTCTTGTGTCCGATTTTGATGAAACTTGGCATGCATGAACTAGGAACATAGATCTAGTAGACAACCAAATATGAGCCTCTAGGGGTTGATATTAAGGGAGTTATTCAATTATATATTTTACAAGGGTGGAAAATATTAACTTTAGAGGAAAACTTTATTAGACTTTTTTGTTGGAAATAAAATTCTAAGCATCTTTTATTTAAAAATTTTCTTATACAATTTTTCTTTTTAAAGATAATTGTTTAAGTACATATCTGTCTTAAAGATAAGTTCCGTTCGAAACTTCTTCAAGAAAACTATCACTTTGGGGTACCCTATAAAATTGGTAATTTTTTTATAGGTGTAGCATTAAGTTCTTAGTCTAAATACAATGTTTGAGATCTCTACCCCTAATAATATAGATAACAGAAAATAATTTGTTAAAAATCTTCAAGTAAACCACCCTTATAAGTTGCACTAAAAATTTTATATTTTTTTTATGAATGTAGTATTGGAAGCTTTGTTCATATACAAAGTTTCAAAATTTTCACGTCAATATTATGGGGGTAAAATAATGCTCTACTTGCGGAATTTCAATCGCGAATTACGTAAGAACGAAGCGAGAGCGCCAAAAACGGACACCGGCACGAGAAGCGGAAGGGTCGAATTAAGGGGATGACATGTCTAACTCCGAAAATTTGGGGTTCAAGGTCAAAAACCATGGGCTATAGTCCAGGGTTTTTTACGATGCAACTAATTAGTGAAATTAGGGGAAAAAAGTATGCTATCGTATAGAGTCAATCGTGAAACTAACGAATCTGATGTCCGTTTTGTGCGCCAACCCCTAGTTTAGGGGTAATTCACGTTTCATCTCGTATAAAATTGTAAATGTATATGAAGTATAAGATGTTTTTTAAAATATTATTAGCGTATCCTTTATGTAATAGTGTTATGTTTATACAAGTTAAAGGTGTAAATAAATATATTTAAAACTACCCTGTGTATTTAAATATATACTTTTGAAATATAGCATTAAAAATAGTGTATAACAATAACGTTTATTTAATTGTTAATACGTAGGAACAATAGAAGTTTCAACAACAATAAGCAATAAATAAAAAGGTCATTGACCCCGTACCCAAATGTTATGTATATTTGTGCATATTTTATGGAAAAACCGACGTCTTAAGATATAATGAAAGCACTTTGTGGGTCACCTACCTTTCAGATGTCAATTAGTGTTCATAAAGCAAGGATTTGGTCCATATATCCTATTTTTAAGGGTTGCAAAAGGTTTTATGGAAGATATAATAAAACATATTATATAACTTGACTGTCTCTTTATTTTAAAATTGTAAATACATATAATTATTATTATAGCAATATAAAAATAAACTAATTCATATACAATTTATTTAACATTTTCACTTGTAGTTTTCTGGAAATGCAGCTGTCGCATCTGGGGATGAAGTGCATATCGTCCTCCATCTAAACAAACAGAAAAATAACAATTAATATGTGTAAAACATACAGAACAAATAAATATATTCATACATGTAGCGCACAAGATACACACAAGTTACCATAGGATAGGTGTGAAGGTGTTCATGTTAAGGGGGTGGTTTTTTAGTTTTATTCTACTAATTCGAGGTAGTAGATTCCAAATCTGGTGTCCAAATTTCTCTACGACCTATAGTTCTTACGTAATATGTTAATTAAATCTTTATTATTAAATAACTCCCTTATTTTCAACCCCTTGGTGAATTTGACTTCAGATGTTGTTAGCCCCATGTACCTAGTATGTGTATACCAAATTTGAACCGGATCTGAGAGAAAAAGTGTTTTTGGAGTTTCAAAACCATGGGCTATAGTCCAGGGTTTTTTACGATGCAACTAATTAGTGAAATTAGGGGAAAAAAGTATGCTATTATATAGAGTCAACCGTGAAACTCACGAATCTGATGTCCGTTTTGTGCGCCAACCCCTAGTTTAAGGGTAATTCGCGTTTCCCCTCGAATTAAATTTTAGGCAACACCCAACACGTCTTTGTGTCACCAATACATAAATATAGGAGTTATATATGTATACTTGTACTTTACAATACTATAAGACACGAGAAAAATCTGAAACGTATTATGTAAGTTCCTAAAACACTTGCAGATTTATAAAAAAAATAAAGGGTGCAATATAAGGGTGGTTTACAGCATTTAAAACAAAAAAGATAAAGAATATATTGAACGACCAATCACAGACGTGATCAAGTATTTATTTTTTGAAACTAACTAATCAAATGATAGTATTTTGTTACCTTTGAAATCACCAATCAGATGAGTGATACATTTGATTTAAATTTTGATTTGAATTTTTGTGAGTTTGTGTCTCAATATTTAGGAGCATAAATATTCTACTAATACTATACAAATCTGATAAATTGTAAAATTATAGGGTGAAATATAAAAAGTAGTTGAAAATAAGTTTATTCTGTTTCTCTACTTGCACGATATTTATAAATAATAAATTGTTTTCTGGTTTCCAAATTTGATAATATATGTTTTGAACGACCAATCAGGAAAGTATTACTTTTATAAATGTACCAATGATAAAGATGATGTGTTAATTTCAATTTTGAATTTAAAATTTAGTTGATATTTATATGATAATTTAGAATCTCTATCTTTGAAGATACAAAATATAAATCTTCATAATAAGTTATTGTTTTTATTTAACGTTAAAATCTGTCAATTATAAATGCCTCTCCCGTTTTTACAGTATGTGTAGTACGAAAAATTAAAATATTATTTATTATGTACAGATAATCCAGGTACATTAGAATATAAAAATAAAGAACCAATTAAATTTACTTATATTTAATTACAATTTATTCACGATTTCTTGTAGATTTTACTGGAAGGATGTGAAGTATACACTGCTTCGAAAATTCTTTCTTACGTGTCATGCGGAACTTCCAAAAAACTATCACAAGGGTGGTTTCTTTTTTTACAGCATCTGTATTAAAAAGAATATTGTTAGAATTGAATAAATAATAAATAAATTTCCTAGTTTTCTAATATTTATATAATAAAATTTGTTAAGAAACGGATACAGGAATAAGTAATCACTAAAAAGGATTCTGCGCAATAAATTGAAATTCAAAATTTTGGATGTGGCGTAGAGTTACAAACCAAATAAAATTGAAAGAAATTTGAAATATTTTTATGCATTTATTGTGTTGCACTATATACCTATTGTATATTAATTAATTACAAAAATAATTTATATTAGTAATATTTTATATTACATTATATATTATGTTATAAAAAATGTATTCATTTTTAAATATATTTATTCTTAATTATATCGCTGTTTATTTTTACATGACTTCTTAGAGTTTTGTTAACTATATTGTTATATAATTGCACTAAAAATTATTTATAGAGTACGCTAATAAATCTTCTCAATAAAGTGTGATTATAGGTGTGAATTATGCGTCACTATAATTAAATTTGCAGAAGAAAAAGTAAATAAATATGTTATGATTTGAGAATGGTAGCACAGCGCATGCCTATTGCTTAAAAACCTCGTGTAGACGATTATAGATCGCTAGTTCAGTTGCTTCAACATCGCGGTCGCGTATTTTAGGGCCGTGACGAACGAATTGTGATCAAATCGTGCTGTGAGTGTCTCAGTTCAAAATGCGACGAATTGTATTCAATTGCATAAGTAAAATAAAAGAAAATAATGCTTTTTCCAATGGGATACTAGATAGAAAATACTCTGTTACTACTCTTCAAAACGATGTAAGAATGTTTTTTCCTAATAAAAATACTTAATTGATATTTATTATTATTTATTTCATCCCCTTACTGATTTTAATACCACAATTTAATTTTAGCGCACATTTCGAGAACGAAGAAAAAATATTACAAAAAGAAACAGGTAAATATATTGCTTCATATCTTCAAACAATTTCTCAACATTTTTTTTTAGGCGCAACTATTCATTTATCCACAACTTAAATTACCTGCAGTCGTAAGTACCAAAATTATTTTCTTAAGTCAAAGAAAATAACATATCTTTATAGATGTGAAGGAGGTAATGAACATAAGCGAACTGAAGATGTTCTCTTCGACATGTTCAAAAATCAGGAAACTGATAGACTTCCAGTTGGAAAATTCTTAGCGGTAAACAAAAAAAAGTTGTTTATAGTTATTTATAAGATAATAATAATGTAATTTTAGGCACTAAGAAATACAGGTCTTCGTAAAAATGATCCCAGGTTGGCACAATTATTAGAAAATTTGAAGAAAGTTTACAGGCAGCACAACAGTGAAGGAGTTTCACTAGAATCTTTAAAACTGGATTTGGAAACTTTTAGAGAGTAAGATACAACAATTTTTTTTTGTTACAATATTAATTATTTTGTTTTAGTGTAATTCATTCGGATATAAACTTAATATCGACAGCATTTCGACATCAATTCGTCATACCAGACTTTCCATCTTTCAGTAAAGACATCGAAGAAATTTATTGGAAATGCAAGTCAAATACAAATGGAAAAGTATAAAAAATATTTTTTAAAAGTATTTCTTTTAATGTATTTGTTTCAGGTGGCAAGCTACATTCCACAGTTAGCTAAAGTAAATCCTGATTTTTGGGGCGTTAGTTTATGTACGATAGATGGACAAAGATTTTCGATTGGAGACACAAATGAACCCTTTACTTTACAATCTTGTAGCAAACCTTTAACATACGCTATTGCTTTGGAGGAATTAGGACAGGACTTAGTTCATAAATATGTTGGACAAGAACCAAGTGGTCGAAATTTTAATGAATTAGTTTTAGATTATAATAGTACGTGACACAATTTTGAGATTTGAGATATATTTCATATTAATTTTAAATCATTTTAGAAAAGCCACACAATCCAATGATAAACGCTGGAGCAATTTTGATTTGCTCGTTATTAAAAACTGTTGTTAAACCGGATATGACGTTAGCGGAAAAATTCGATTTTACAATGAATTATTTCGAGGTACACTATCAAATTTCTAAAAATTTATAAATCATAGATAAGATATTTGTTTTTAGAGATTAGCAGGCCGAGAAGATCTCGGCTTCAACAACGCCATCTTTCTGTCTGAAAGAGAAGCTGCCGATAGAAATTACGCTTTAGGATTTTTCATGAAAGAACATAAATGTTATCCAGAAAGATCAAATTTTAAAGAGTGTATGGATTTTTATTTCCAATGTTGTTCTATGGAAGCAAATTGCGAAATAATGGCTGTTATGGCTTCTACTTTAGCTAATGGTGGTATTTGTCCCTTAACGGAAGAGAAGGTTTTTAAACCGGAAGTAGTAAGAGATGTATTGTCTCTTATGCATAGTTGTGGGATGTATGATTATTCTGGACAATTTGCCTTTAAGGTAATTTAAAATGTACTTAAATAGTTTATAAATCATTTTAATTTTTCAACTATTTTTATATAGTTAATATCAATGGGGTATGTGACCATAATCGAATTTCAGTATATAAGTCATAAATATAAAAACTAACCACTATAGCTTCTCATTATAATAACAAAAACTAAACATTTTCTTGCAATAATAAAGTTATTAGTAATTCAATGTTCCGGAGAAGGGATGCGTGATGTCAGTATGGTAGGATCGTGGAACCAAACAGGTAGTCTCCTTTTTAACGGTTCTACCACGATGACGTGACAGCATCCCTTCCCCAAATCTTTAATAATTATTAATTTTCGTAAACTAGGAATAATGAATCGGTTTAAAAAAATACGGGTATTTTTTTTTCTGTTATCACTTATGTAAAAATCAAAATTTTAAAATCTTAAACCATTTAAGGTTTTGGCAGTGTAAAGGGCGAGGTAACAAATGGGCTAACCCTAAATTGTTCCTCCACTTCTTAAAATAAACATTTAATTATATACAGTCCGCCGTCAAATAAATTATAAGTGCAACATAAAATTATGAATTATTAGTATACTACGAATAATGACTCCATTTAAAAAAATACGGGTATTTTATTATTTTGTCTAGTATTATATATGTAAAAAACAAAATTTGGTCACATACCATATTATAGGAAATAGATATGTATATTTTATTAAAAAATAAAAACTGGTTTAATTTATCAGTTAAAAATATAACAACAATTTTAATAAATAATATCTAAAAAATATAACAGTCATATTAAGTTTTTTTTTGAGAACTAAAACATGTAAAAATAATGATTTTTTTATAAAACAATTAATGACAACAACCTATTTTTTAAAAATATAACATACGGTCATCATAAAAAGTTTTTTTTTTTGAGAACTAAAACATGTAAAATAATTATTATAAACCAATTTCATGACAAAAACCTATTTTTTAAAAAATATAACACAGTCATCATTAAAAGTTTTTTTTTTTTGAGAAAATATGTAAAAATAATGATTACTGTTTTATAAACCAATTTCATGACAAAAACCTATTTTTTTAGGTAGGATTACCAGCGAAATCTGGAGTATGCGGTGGTATGTTAGTAGTAATTCCAAATGTGATGGGAATTTGTACATGGTCCCCACCATTAGACGTCTTGGGAAACAGCTGCCGTGGTGTGCAATTTTGTGAGGTATTGGACTTTGGCCAATGAGACAAAGATTTATTATTTGGCATATAAACTAAGTTGCAGTTTACATTTTCAATATTTTTGTAGGAATTAGTACAAAAATTCAATTTCCACCGATACGATAACTTAAAACATGCCAGCGATAAAAAGGACCCCCGAAGGCACAAGTATGAAATGAAGGGCCTTAATGTAGTCAATCTTCTATTTTCCGCAGCTAGTGGAGACGTTGCCGCTCTTAGAAGGTTAGTCAGAAATAGATCGCAAACAGTCCGAGTCATATTGACATCTGGTTACGTAATACAGATATAATTGAATCTGTTGCATTTATCGTTCAATTGACAATTGTTTAGCATGACCTCTCTAATTGGAAACTATATTTATACAAGTTAATTGTTTTTCATAAAGAAAAAATAACAATTTTAGAATTTAAATATGCAATGTTTATTTTGCATTAAAATTAGAGCATACAAAATAAACTTTACAAGTAATAATTATTTTTAGTTACTTGTACTTTTGCCAATCTTGAATTTTCACACCATTATAGTTTATTATTAGTTACTTAAATTTAAAATAAGTCTTACTAAAAGTAAAATTGTATATACCACAATATAAGATAAAATTTGGTATTAAAAGTGTGATACATTTATTTAATATATGTTATTAATTGGAATAATGATTTTAGCTAAAATATTAAAATATCAATATATTTTTTAAATTGTATAATCAATAATGGTTTATGAGAAAATTGATTTTAAAAGTTTTAAGAGGGGACACGTGACGTAGGCAAGTCTATTGATAAGTAACACGCCATCTTGCCAAAGGGGGAATATGACCATATTTTTTTCTTCCATTTTGATTTGATTCTATACAAAAAATAAAAATATTCGTATTTTTTAAATCACTTAATTGTTGATAATTCCGGAGAAAAACAATAATAAAGATTTGGAGAGGGGATATGTGACGTCATGTAGGAGGCTTAGATAGAGAATTTGAATTTATTCCAAAAAAATCATCTACCATAAAATAATGTATATTTGGTAGGTTGCCCAGGTTCCATTTTTAAAACATTGTATGTAAACACTAAACAGCCTTCAAAAATCATAGGACATTGACAATTTTGGCAGATTAGTACAGACATTTCAATGTCAACCAAATTTACACCAAAACAATATATTGTGCAATATCAAAATATTTTTTTTTATTCTATAAATTGCCTGTATTGATATCTTATATTGTTTCATAATTACTTATGACTAATTTATTATTAACAACATTTATTCGATATTAAGTAAAAAAAAGGTTCTTTATATTCCCATTTTTATCATCTGAAGTGACATCTGGATCGTTTTTATAAAAATAGAGTATAGTGCCATCTATTGCTGATTTTAAACTGTAGTTTTTATAATTAAATTATGTTTCTTAATTAAAGACAATATTTTTACAGAACTTAAACCCAAATATTGGCTTTGATTAATTATGAGTTCTGAAAGCTTCTTTCAATATTTATGATTCTTACTTTCTTTCTCAGGCATTTGCTTTCCGGTATGGACATGTCGCTGTCGGACTATGACGGAAGATCCGCTCTTCATTTAGCAGCAGCGGAAGGACATCTAGACTGCGTCAACTTCCTGTTAACCCAATGCGGTGTTCCACATAACGTACAAGACAGATGGGGAAAATCTCCATTAGATGAGGCTGAATCCTTTCAACATACAGAAGTCGCCAAATTTCTTCGAAGTTGGGACGAAGAACACCAGACGAAGAAAGAAGAAGTGCTGCCCTGAAAGAAGATAAAAAATATTTTAAAATATAGTTAGTTTTGCTTGGAATAATAACGCTTTATAGATGTATTTAATTTTTTTTTGAAAAGTTATTATTATCCCAAGCAAAAAATATATAGTCACATCTTTATATCTTTAATTAAATGTGGCATATAAATGATAACATATCTTTACAAAATGTAGAAATGCCAATATTTAATTTGGGTATAAAATGTGTTTTTCTGTGACTAATGCTGAGTCAATTTTATTTAAAGCAATTGTAAAAGTATTCCATGTAATATATATATAGCAATGACGACAATAATTATTTATTAGATATTGTTAATTTAGGTACTGTTACCTCAAATAAAAGGAAACCATAATTTATTGCTTTTTATTTTTAAAGAACATTCCTAGCATACACATCAAGAATAAAATAATAATTAAATTACTATTTTATTTGTTATTCACCTAGTTCCATAATTTTCCATCTCGTGTAAGTAATTAAATAATAAATTTTCATAAAAGAATTCATATTTCAAGGACCTTATCATCATACAAAAATTTCAGGAAAAAATATTGTCCTCAGGTTAAGGGTTAGATAGGATTTACAAGATGAATAATAGTATACCTATAAAACAAAGAAAAAAATGAAGACATATATAAAATATAAAGGACACGCATAATATATGTCAGTGGTGTGCGAAGAAATATTTTTTTGGGATCCCATCTTTGAATTTATTGCTTGTAAATATAATTTATGATTATAGAAACTTTTTTTATAATATTTGATAAATAATTATATTTTATTACTGATGTATTTATTTTCTTAAATAAACATGAAAGTTATTCCTACAGAAGTGTTTCTTATGAAGTATTCTATTTCTGAATTGAATTTGCAGCAAATAGAAGAAGCGAAAGGTAAAAGCAAACCTGAAAGCTGAATAAAATAAACCTAACTCTATCGCAATTCATAGAACCAGCAACAAAAAACTAAACTAACACAGGATCCGTTTTTCAAAAGCGGGCGAGATCGAATGTTGCCAGAGCGATTGAGAAGCTTACGCCATCTATCAAAGCATACCGGAATCGATTCAGCAGGAAAGCGAGACAAAATGGTCCAGCGGAAAAGAACCCCGTACAAAACAACCCTGCTGAAAACTTCCCCGCATAAAGAACATCGCAGAAACCTTTTAAGATTAACAAAAACAATAAATTATTTCAATTAATTTTTACAAACATATTCGAACGAAAGTTTATTATTAAATGAAACTATATTAGTTCTAGCACATTCTAGAAAAAAAAAATTAAAAAAAAGTAATGTAACTAGCACAAAAATAGAGCACATTATTAGATCATAAATTAGATAAGTTTATTATTAAATAAACCTACATTTGTTCTAGCATATTTTAGATAAAAAATAATAAAAAGAGTCAGATAACTAGCACAAACATAGAGCACATTATTAGAACAGAAATTAGATAAAGTCGACAAAATTTTAGGTAAATAACAACTGTAGTTAAAGAAGGAATAAGAGTACAATCTAGAGTAAAGTAGAAAAAATAATAGAGTAAATATGTATATTAGGAATTAGGACAATTTAAGTAAAATATGAGGTAAATATCTAGAGGAATTAAGCAAAATATAATAGCATATTCTATGATACATTATTACAACAATTACTAGAAATTAGAACAACTATTAGAATAAAAATATGGGACAAAAAACCAATCAGGGATTGAATAAACTCGATCAAATTCGGAAATAAATATCTAGAGCAATAATCTGAACAATAAAGCACATGTTACGTCAAATAGATACCTAGAGAAATATTTGAGAATTATAATAAATATTATAAATAGAGTAGGAAACTGAAGAAAAAATTTGAGTGAAAAATAATAGTAATTAGAGAAATGTGAGTACATTCTGAGGTAAAAAACTAGAGATAAATATAGAGCAGTAAATAGATCAGTAAATACATAAAGTGGATAAAATTTTGAAGAAAATAGCTATAGAAATATTTAAGAATTAGAATAAATATCAGAGCCAAAATGGGAAGCTACAAATACATTAGAAACTGAAGAAAAGTTGGGGTAAATAACTACAAAAATTAGAGAAATTAGAGTATACACTGCGGCAATAATCTAGAGTACAAATATAGGGTAGTAAATAGATCAGGAAATATAAATTAATGTGTTCAGAGCAAATAAGTAAAGCATTGGGATTTAGCATATACAAACGAACAAAAATTTAGGGTAAAAATACAATTTTAAGATTTGGAACACATTCTAGAGTAAGTACATAAGAAAAGTAATAAATAAGTTGTTGTAGTAGAGGACTTAATTCATTCAACAAACTGCAATGAATACAGTAACAAAAGTTAGTTATTTCACATCTCCAGACATGTGTAAGAGTTAATGACATTGACTATTCGACAGAGAGCAATTTTTTAAAGTTTTTCCTGATAGTATCGAGCAAAAAAGTGTAGGAATCAGTTATATAAATAAGCAAGAAATTGTTAGTAGAGGACTAAATTCATTCAACAAATTGCAATGAATACAGTAACAAAAGTTAGTTATTTCACATCTCCAGAGATAAGGAGTTAATGAAGGTAACTATTCGACAGAGAGTAATTTTTTAAAGTTTTTCCTGATAGTATCGAGCAAAAAAGTGTAGGAATCAGTTATATAAATAAGCAAGAAATTGTTGTAGTAGAGGACTTAATTCATTCAACAAACTGCAATGAATACAGTAACAAAAGTTAGTTATTTCACATCTACAGAGACGTGAAGGAGTTAATGACGATGACTATTGGACAGAGAGCAATTTTTTAAAGTTTTTCCTGATAGTATCGAGCAAAAAATGTAGGAATCAGTTATATAAATAAGCAAGAACTTGTTGTGGTAGAGGACTTAATTCATTCAACAAATTGCAATGAATACAGTAACACAAGTTAGTTATTTCAAATCTCCAGAGATGTGGAGTTAATGACGGTGACTATTAGACAGAGAGTAATTTTTTAAAGTTTTTCCTGATAGTATCGAGCAAAAAAGTGTAGGAATCAGTTATATAAATAAGCAAGGAATTGTTGTAGTAGAGGACTTAATTCATTCAACAAATTGCAATGAATACAGTAACACAAGATAGTTATTTCAGATGTCCAGACATGTGCAGGAGTTAATGACAGTAACTATTCGACAGAGAGCAATTTTTTAAAGTTTTTCCTGATAGTATCGAGCAAAAAAGTGTAGGAATCAGTTATTTGATGTGAATTTCTGAAGTGTTGGCCATGAATCTTTATCAGTTAGAGTTAGACAGCGACGCGGGCAGCTTCCAGGTGCTGGTGTGAGAACAGGTCAGCTCGCCTTCAATAATTCATGAGAATTGTGTCTCCAGAGAGTCAGTGATAAATTCCCAAACTACACACCAACATGTGAAAAAACCAACATCTTTAAATGTACTTCTCTTAACATTTTTATCCGTCGACTGGTGTATTCATAAATGTATAAGTGTGCATCTAGTTCCATGCTTTGTATCCATTGATTGATGGTGTTTTTTGAATTATTTCTAAGGCTTGACTTATGGTGATAACGTACATTTGCTAGGTGCTTTTTATTTTTACACTACATTTCTCTATGTACGAATCTACGCTGCTAATACACTAAAATATTATCCATTCCTTTCAAATTCAATATGAACTAACAGAAGAAGAAAAACAGAATACATTAAAGACAACATAAATGCCAATAAAGGTAAACTCTGAGAGATATTGACCTCCCTGAGTCGCCCGACGCGACCCTTATATACCTGTCGTCAAATAATTTCTAGAACATTCCAGAGCCTTCCGGTCTCTTTAAAATTCCCGAACAATAGCGGAGTCGCGCCTATCTCACTTGACCTTTAGCGCGACTACCTGACTAGATATGTCAGCCGTGATGACTCAAACTCAGGTCATGTAAAAGAAACACAGAATACATTAAAGACAATATAAATGCCAATAAAGACACACTCTGACCGATACTGATGCAGCCCTTATATACCTGTCGCCAATTAATCTCTAGAACATTCCAGAGCCTTCTGGTCTCTTTAAAATTTCCGAACAATAGCGGCGTGCCTATCACACTTGTCCTTTAGTGCGACTACCTGACTAGATATGTCAGCCGTGATGACTCATCTGCAGTGAGTCTCGCTCGTTACAATACAATATGTAACCACATGTAACTATCTTATATCTAAATTAAAAAAAAAAAACATTTGGTTAATTCTTCCTTTTTTCGCATTAAATCCTACAAGAATTTTGGTTGTAGATTCTGCGTTCTAAACCACATGACCATTTAGGTATTTTAATGGTTAATATTGTGTGTGAAATAAGAGTTGAGCTGTGCGATAAAACTTTAGAATATAATGACTGCTTATATTTATCTAGTTGTGAAAAGTTATCCAATTAAAAACTTATTTATACAACTACATATATTTCTACTCCAAAAATCAGTAAAGCATAAAGACAAAACGTCTAGGTGTAACAATATTACATTCTTTCGATAGCTCATCTTTTATTTCACATACAATAACTAGTGAAGCTAATTTCGAGTCGAAGTACGCAAACTCTAATTATTATAATAAATATATTGAAAATTTTATTTCCTTTTTTGATCTTATAATTTGTGAGCACAATAAGTGATTATTTCTTGAAAAGCATCTTTGAAATGTTAATTAGATATTTATGTCTTTGAGTCATAACGAAACTTTATAATGAAGGAATGCATTAGTTTCTTTGAAATAAAATAGTAATAATGTAACAAATAACAAAAAATATCCGTTGGGATTACTAGCTCCTTTTAAGAGCCATAGCTTTCATATACCGGAGGTATACTAACAAAATTAACGTATACTTACATATTTATAGTATTTTTACTTTATTTTATTACTATTAAAAATTATTAATAAATATTTATTTCAATAAAAAATATTTTTTAATGTATAGCTTACGTTTCACTTATGTATTTTATTTTGTCTGTTCTTTCTCTATGTTCTAGTTCTTCAATGGAATGATGTGATTTTATTAAGTAATATTGTCGATGAATTGATGCCAATCTTTAATAAAATAAAAATGTTGATTTAAATCAACCGATTTTTTTTAATAAAAATCATTGATTTTTATTACAGATATAAATAAAATTTATAATAAAAATTTAATTATTTGCTGCAAAACTATCAATAATAACCAAAATATGTTTTGCATACAATAATATCTTAAAATTAAATGATATTTTAATACTTTAATTGTCATATAACAGAAGAAAAACATGTTTTTAAATGAGTAACTAAAATAAAATTCTTTGTTACTCTTCGTAGTTTTTTTCAGAAGAATCATTATGCTTCTATTACAGATTTCGTTTTTTTTTAAACAATTTTTAAATACAATTTTTTAAAACAATTAAAAAGTACAGTAACACTTAGATATCTTTAAAAATCTATTTTTTATTTTTTAAATAAATCATGATTTTTGCCAACCTTGGTACTGTCGAAACCAGTACGAACAGTCACTCCAGAATAACAGGTGTATTAATATTAATGAAAACAGCGAAAATGAAGACATAGTAGGATTTTTGTAAACTAATTTAAAATTTCGCAGCAGTAAATATGAAAAATGTGTAAAACTGTAAAATATAATCGTATTTTGGACACAGTAGCTCATTTGAACATGCAAATACAGCTAGAAGATAAAAGAAATTTATGAACATTTTTTTTAAAAAACCGTATACAGTGAATTAAAAATGAATATGAAATATTAGGGAATATATATTTGGTCGAATGGGGATCGTGGTGGCCAAAGAATCGCGTTCTGGCAACTAGGAAACAATAGACCTGCGTGTGTGACAGCGAGTGTTGGTTTATAGCGGACACTGCTACTAAACAAAACAAAATGGGGGAGGCACAGTGGAACGCAAAAATAACAAAAGCTGTGGACGCTCCGAAATCATTCGCTCCCGTCCTAACTTAATGTTCCCGATGCGAAACGAAACGTATTCATGCTTCGCTCATCATCGCCTGATAACGGTTTGTCAATTAGCGAACGACTCTTTTATACTCGATTCTACTAATCGCTCCAAATTATCCATATTTACTTACTTATCTCTCTACAAATCTAAAACATATTTTTAGCAAAAGTCGTAAAACATTAAATAAACATTGTTATTTAATATTAATCAACAATATTTAATTGTTTTATTTTTATAAAATTCAAATAATCGCTCCAAATTATCCATATTTACTTACTTTACTTCTATCTCGCAACAAATCTAAAACATATTTTTACCAAAAGCTGTAAAACATTTAACAAACAATGTCATTTTAATCAACAATGTTTAATTATTTTACTTTTATAAATTTGTACCTTGAATTTAATATTCGGCCACAAAAAAATAATAAATCATTTTTCAAATCAGCTTTGAGTACTTATGGAATAAATATATCATAATCCAATGCGAAACAAAACGTATTCATGCTTCGCTCTTCATCGCCTGATAACGGTTTGTCAATTAGCGAACGACTCTTTTATACTCGATTCTACTAATCGCTCCAAATTATCCATATTTACTTACTTTACTTCTATCTCTTAACTAATCTAAAACTTATTTTCACCAAAAGTTGTAAAACATTCAACAAACAATGTCATTTTAATCAACAATGTTTAATTATTTTACTTTTATAAAATTGTACCTAGAATTTAATATTCAGCCATTAAAAATATAATAATTCATTTTTCATATCAGCTTTGAATACTTGTGGAATAAATATATCATAATTCAATGCGAAACAAAACGTATTCATGCTTCGCTCTTCATCGCCTGATAACGGTTTGTCAATTAGCGAACGACTCTTTTATACTCAATTCTACTAATCGCTCCAAATTATCCATATTTACTTACTTTACTTCTATCTCTTCTCAAATCTAAAACATATTTTTACCAAAAGTTTTAAAACATCAACAAACAATGTTATTTTATTTTAATCAACAATGTTTAATGTTTTGCTTTTATAAAATTGTACCTATAATTTAATATTGAGCCACAAAACAATAATAATACACTTTCCAAATCAGCTTTGAGTACTTGTGGAATAAATATATCATAATCTTTGCTAATTATATTATACTGGTACACTTACTTCAACTTCAAGAGGTTATGTGACCAAATTTTTATTTTTACCTCTCGCCACTCAGTAATTATCCATATTTACTTACTTTACTTCTATCTCTCTACAAATCTAAAACATATTTTTACCAAAAGTTGTAAAACATTTAACAAACAATGTTATTTCATCTTAATCAACAATGCAGGATTGGTTTTATCGACTGGGTATTAATAAAAGGAAAATTGTTTTTGGAGTTGGAGTCATTTAATAAAATATGTAAAATAATTTACATATTATACTCCATAATATTTTAAAACCATTTATGTAAGCCTGTTACCTGAGTCGAATGTATGTATGCATGTATCTGATTTTATGTTTTATATTTTATCAGCAACCTGATGAAGACTGAATTTCAGTCGAAACATTGGTGTATCAGTGGATTTTATTACATGACACAACTTCCCTTTAATTACTCAACAATGTTTAATTATTTTGCTGTTATAAAATTGTACCTATAATTTAATATTGAGCCACAAAAAAATAATAATACACTTTCCAAATCAGCTTTGAATGCTTGTGTAACAAATATATCATAATCTTTGCTAATTATATTATATTAGTACACCTACATCAACTTCAACAGGTTATGTAATCAAATTTTTATTTTTTCCTCTCGCCACTTAAAAGTAAAAAAGGTATTGGAATCATTCTAAAAAAAATTAAGTCCCTAGAACACTGATGTGTGTGTTTTTTTGAAATATCTTAATTAATTATCAATATACAAGAATTTTTGTAAATAATAATTTTATATTATGTCATTAGCTAAAATTTTATAGTTTAAATTTAACAATTACAAGTAATTAATGATACGATAAATTCGTTACAATTGCGGTTAATCTGTTTACCTATGGAAATAAATGTTTTATATTTGACAGTAATAATCATTATAATTCACAGCGAAAATATAAAAATAATTATAAAATACTCTAAAAGGAATTGTACTCATACTGTATGTATTAATAATTTTAATAATTCATTTTCCAGTGTTATATATACATATGTATATTACACAAAAAATTAAATGTCCATATTTCTTATTAAAAGAAAATAAATATTGGAGATGGAATATTACTCTAAAATGGGTGTGAGTTACACCCTTAAAAATATTACCAGTGAATTCCCCTCATTAAAGTACCTATATATACAAATTTTCATTTAAAAATTCCCACTAGTACAGCCACAATTATGGATTGAATATCAGCCAATAGGAATTCATATGACCGGGAGTAATGCGCGTCTCAGGATATACCAAGGATTCTGAGACGCTAGGACTCAGTCCCGCTCGGCGGGGCGCCGGGGTGGTAGTGGGCCTTCGGGCCTCCACCCTGCTTGGCGGTCTGGCTAGACCGCCTTCCAGGGCATCTTGTGCCCTGAAGGTGGTCTAGTTCAGCCGGCCGGGAATTGGAGCACGCTTCAGCGTGTGCTCTAATTCTTGGTCTGCTGAAACCAGAGCACATTCTGGAGCAGATTTAGCTGCTCTGGATTGTACTCTGGTTTTAGTGGGTCAGGAATTAGAGCACTCATAAGTGTTTGCTCTACTTCTTGGCCTACTGAAACCAGAGCACATTCTGGAGCAGATTTAGTTGCTCTGGATTGTGCTCTGGTTTCAGTGGGTCAGGAATTAGAGTACTCATAAGTGTTTACTCTAATTCTTGACCAGCTGACACCAGAACACATTCTGAAGCAGATCTAACTGCTCTGGATTGTACTCTGGTTTCAGTGGGTCAGGAATTAGAGCATGCATAAGTGTTTGCCTTAATTCTTGGCCTGCTGAAACCAGAGCACATTCTGGAGCTGATTTAGCTGCTCCGGATTGTGCTCTGGTTTCAGAGGGTCAGGAATTAGAGCACTCATAAGTGTTTGCCTTAATTCTTGGCCTGCTGAAACCAGAGCACATTCTAGAGCAGATTTAGCTGCTCTGGATTGTGCTCTGGTTTCAGTGGATCAGGAATTAGAGCACTGATAAGTGTTTGCCCTAATTCTTGGCCTGCTGAAACCAGAGCACTTTTCTGGAGCAGATTTAGCTAGTCTGGATTGTACTCTGGTTCCAATAGATCAAGAATTAGAGTATTCTAAAATGTTTGTTTTAATTCTAGATCTGCTGTAAACGGAGCACATTTTGAAGCATTGAAGCTCTAGATTCTGCTCTATTTTTAGTGGACCAAAAATTAGAGTAAATACTCAGAATTCTTAGCCTGCTGTATTCTGTAGTTTCAGTAGAATAAAAATTAAACAAAGTCTTAGTTTACTCAGGTATATCATTTAATTAAAGTTTTTAATTTCCCTTCATTCCTTTCTAGTATTTCTTTGTTCTAGAAGTTTTATGTTTGGTTTCGTTGATTATAAATAATTTTGTTCCCAAAGATATATTAAAAAAATTTATATTGCTTGTTTAATTAAGATATCCTAAGAAAGATATCCAAGTTATGTGATTCTTAGAAATTAAAGGTTAACATCTTATTGTTGAAATAATTATATTATTTTTACTCAGAAAATCAAATAAGCATAGATATATTGCTCTAGGTTTAATTAAGTTGTAATAGTGGTTCTTCCAGTAACTCTATATATAAGAAATGTTATCTACTCGGAATTAATTTCAATGTAATCACCGTGTACTATTTTGGTTTGAAAATCCGACATTCATCTCCGTTGGAAATAGTTACTGAGTGAACTTAATATCTAGGATATTGGAGTTACAGGATGTATGTGGGTATATTTTCAATCAAATTTTTTATTAACCTTTTATAAGTTATTTTGTTGTACATATGTATGGGGTTAGTTTAATTTAGGTTAGATTAAAATTGTTTATACGTTTTCGTATTTTGTATTATGTAAACTTACAAGGCTGTTATGCGAATAGTTTGAACCCCTAACATTACACGTGTAAATAACCGTTTACTAACAAGGATTATAGTTTCGAAAACATAATTTGATTAAAAGTTGCACTCCTTTAACCACGGTTGCGATTTGGTGCTATAATCCAATCAGTTCTACTTTAAAGAACTTAAATACGTTTGCGTAGGTATTTGTATTCCACACATCCGCCGATTTTATATCATGTTTATTACTATTCATCTTATATGAGCAAATACGGCAAATAAAGCAAAAAGGACATTCACATGCACTGTATACAATGAAATAATATTCGCAATAAAACAGGAAAATGCTATGCTAATTACAATGAAGGATATATCTACCCCATAAAACCATTTCAAATTGAATTATTCAACACAGATCAAAATATCAAAATCACGACGTTTTCGACCAGACATGAAATTTTTTATACAATAACCACCATAGTGGATTATTACAATACTACCTGTCAGCTATGAAAATACATCATTACGCACGATATTTTGTAACGAATTTTCATGATGTATCGAAACTTTTCTATAATTTTGACAATTTATTGAAGATTAGAAATAGAACATTTCGGCGCTACGACATTTTTTGGTACAATAAACACATCTTCGTAAATAATAGTTGTCATAATATACTATTGATTAGGGTGAGATGGGAATATTCTAGACAATTTTTAAGACTAATTAATTAAAAATTTTAAATTTTCGAATTATATATATACGAGCTGAAACAATGATTGTAAAACAGGAAAAGAACTCTGCCAAAGAAGTATATGTCTTGATATCTAAACAAGATTTTTTAATCTAGATTTAGTCAAGTCTTGTCTTGAAATTTCTAGACAAGAGAAGATTCTGTAAATTTTGTGTATTGTCTTGTCTAGACGGCAACATTTCTGTTGAATAATTATTAATTTATTAATTAATTAATATAGCGTATTAATAATTCAGCTGTTTATTATCCTAGCAAAAAACTGGAATATAATATGTATTATAAAAAAATAGAAAAATATTTTGTTTAAAAGTTTGATATGAAATATACCACCGCAATAACATGCTCGGCCATATTTTTAAAATGTCAAAGGGTATTGAGTGAAAATGAAGGCTTCAGAATATTTTTACATATTTTTAATTTTTTATCATACGGCTCTGTATAATATGCTAGACCACAAAAAATTTAATTTTTTTATTTGGATGTTATCTTGAAATTGTTTAACAAATACATTTTCTTTATAATTGTGAAATATAAATTCTTTGTTGTGTCTTTCTTTATATGTAAACATCATTAAACAAGACAGTTAGATGAATTCATAAAAATAAAATAATGATTTTGCGCTGCCACCATTTTATTTGTAGTTGTATTTAAATGTGTATTCTTTCATATTTTTTAGTGAATAGTTTTTTTATTGTAAATAATTAAAAACTGAAGTCACCTATTTACAAAAATGTTCAATTTTTACTAGAAAATAAGTTTCAAAAACGGGATGAATTAATTTCATGTGAAAAATGAATACGCATTGAAGTTTTTTACTCTTTTTTAGGTGAGTTAATCATCGTAACAAAAAATGAAAATAGAAATGTTTGCTCGAAATGAAACTTCCCGGAAATAAGATACCAGTGGCTCAAAAAATTTTCTTCAAAAACCTTAAATTCAAAGTTTTTAAATTTCAAAAATATATTTTTCATACAGGACGCCAAAATATATACACCTTCAAAATTTGTGACCCTATTTATAACATCATGAAAAAGTATGACAGTGCTCCTTCAAATATACACTTAAAATTTAAATATTCGTTTTAATATTAATTTCTACTGAATTTCGGGAATATATATACTCTTGTAGAAAGTGAAAGCACGAATGATTGCAAAACAGGATTGGCTTGATTTAAATCTCAAAAAAGTTTTTTTAATAAAATTTATGAAATAATACAATATCTAATAAATTAATTATTTAACAGGATAAGTACGGCTTTTGAACTTTGAATATTCAATATATAATAATTCGTACACGATATATGATTTTCGTGTTTTACAGAAGTATTTTGAAGTATATCTAAAATATACCCAATTTAAATATATTTTTTTTTTTTAATATTAATATTTCAACAACACTATAAAATTATTTTCTTTGATAATTACATTATTATAAAATTATTTTCATAGCTCAAAAACTTGTAAAGAAAGAGGTATGTTTTTCATTTATTTCATACCTGTTTCTCACGAAATATATGTCAATTTATTAACAAATGTTTCCTACAAAAATTAAAAGGTAACTAAATTATTATTTTTTTTCTGCCAAAAGCAAACTGCACTTTGAAAAGGCCTATTAGAACAAAAAATGAAGGTGCATAACTAGATGTTATAGTAACTACATAAATAAATTTTTTACATCTTATGGCTAATCGGTTTTGAGTTATGCAAAAATTAAAAAAAAAAAACGATTGCAATGAAAAAGAGAAATGCACTACTAAATGTTATAGCAGTCCCATTTACAATATTTTAAAATTTTATGTCAAATTATTTTTGAGATACGTACTTATAAATATCATATACTGAAATTAATCAAAATGGTTTCAGAGATGGTCAAAATGTATATATCCGCTGAAATTTCAAAACAGAAATTTTTCGCGATTGCAATACTTGCTTTACTTTGTATAACGAAGTAAAAATTGTTACCATAGAATAAATATTAATTTATAATAAATAAAATAATAATAAATAATAAAATCACAAATTGCAAATTACGAGCTTGTCTAAAAAAAAGTAATTCGCCCCTTCCTAATAGAGATTTTGGATCCTCTACTGAATATGTCAGAAATATTTCACCAACTTTTGGGTGCGTAAATCCTATTCAGAGGAATGATTGGCACAAAATACCTCCTCAGAAATGAGAAAAATAAACTTTACGAAAGTTCAAAAACTGAAAAGGTCAGGAAGGTTTCACCCAATGTCGGGTGTGCCTCATTCCAGAGACGAGATAAATTTTACGAGCGTGGAAAATAGGTTCCCTTGTAGGTCAACTAGTTGGGAGTTTTCTGCTTAAAGTTTACGAGTTTTGTAAATAAGCAACACTATGAATTGGAAATTGTGTATAGTGAGTAAATAAATGAAAGGGATTTGGTACATGTCCGATCTCCTTATTGGTTTCGCTAAATATTTCGCCTAATGTTGGTTGCGTAAATCCTATTCAGAGAATTATTGGTACAAAACAGCTTCTCAGAAATGAGAAAAATAAACTTTACGAGACTTCAAAACAAACTGGAAAGGTCAGGAAGGTTTCCACCCAATGTCGGGTGTGCCTCATTCCAGAGAGGAGATAAATTTTATGAGCGTGGAAAATAGGTTCCCTTGTAGGTCAACTAGTTGGGAGTTTTCTGCTTAAAGTTTACGAGTTTTGTAAATAAGCAACACTATGAATTCGAAATTGAGTATAGTGAGTAAATAAATGAAAGGGATTCGGTACATGTTCATTTTCCTGACTGATTCCTTGCCTAAAAAAAGTAATTAATCCTTCTAATAATAGAGATTCTTGATCCATCACTGAATATGTCAGAAATATTTTACCAAATTTTGGGTGCGTAAATTCTGTTCGGAGGAGTGATTGCCATAGCTCTTCAGAAATGAGAAAAATAAACTTTACGAGAGTTCAAAAATTAATACGCCAATTCTGAACAAAACTGTAAGACTTACAGATCTGTAAATCTGTAAATAATGAACAAAATCGCAACGAAAGTAGATATTCTTATGTATAATTTTATTTTAGTCAACAAAAATAGATGCATTTTTGTCAGTTTTTTACAGATTTACAGATTCTTTGTTGAGAATTGATCTATAAAAAGGTCAGGAAGGTTTCCCCCAATTTCGGGTGTGCTTCATTCCAGAGACGAGATACATTTTACGAGCGTGGAAAATAGGTTCCCTAGTAGATCAACTAGTTTGGAGTTTTCTGCTTAAAGTTTACGAGTTTTGTAAATAAGCAACACTATGAATTGGAAATTGTGTATAGTGAGTAAATAAATGAAAGGGCTTCGGTACATGTCCGTTCTCCTGATTGGTTTCGCTAGATATTTCGCCTAATGTTGGTTGCGTAAATCCTATTCAGAGAATTATTGGTACAAAACAGCTTCTCAGAAATGAGAAAAATAAACTTTACGAGACTTCAAAACAAACTGAAAAGGTCAGGAAGGTTTTACCCGATTTCGGGTTCCAGAGATGAGATAAATTTTACGAGCGAGGAAAATAGGTTCTCTTGTAGGTCAACTAGTTGGGAGTTTTCTGCTTAAAGTTTACGAGTTTTGTAAATAAGCAACACTATGAATTCGAAATTTTGTACAGTGAGTAAATAAATGAAAGGGATTCTGTACATGTTCATTTTCTTGATTGATTCCTTGCCTAAAAAAGGTAATTAACCCTTCTAATAATAGAGATTCTTCATCCACCACTGAATATATCAGAAATATTTACCAAATTTTGGTTGCATAAATCCTATTCAGAGGAATGATTGGCACAAAATAGCTCCTCAGAAATGAGAAGAATAAACTTTTAAAAAGGTCAGGAAAGTTTCGCCCAATTTCGGGTGTGCTTCATTCCAGAGACGAGATGAATTTTACGAGCGTGGAAAATAGGTTCCCTTGTAGGTCAACTAGTTTGGAGTTTTCTGCTTAAAGTTTACTAGTTTTGTAAATATGCAACACTATGAATTGGAAATTGTGTATAGTGAGTAAATAAATGAAAGGGATTCGGTACATGTCCGATCTCCTTATTGGTTTCGCTAGATATTTCGCCTAATGTTGGTTGCGTAAATCCTATTCAGAGAATTATTGGTACAAAACAGCTTCTCAGAAATGAGAAAAATAAACTTTACGAGAGTTCAAAACAAACTGAAAAGGTCAGGAAGGTTTCACCCGATTTCGGGTTCCAGAGACGAGATAAATTTTACGAGCGTGGAAAATAGGTTCCCTTGTAGGTCAACTAGTTGGGAGTTTTCTGCTTAAAGTTTACGAGTTTTGTAAATAAGCAACACTATGAATTGGAAATTGTGTATAGTGAGTAAATAAATGAAAGGGATTCGGTACATTTCCGTTTTCCTTATTAGTTCCTTGCCTAAAAAAGGTAATTAGCCCCTTCTAATAGACATTCTTGATTCACCACTGAATAGCTCCTCAGAAGTGAGAAAAATAAACTTTACGAGAGCTCAAAAACTAAAAAGGTCAGGAAGGTTTCCCCCAATTTCGGGTGTGCTTCATTCCAGAGACGAGATAAATTTTACGAGCGAGGAAAATAGGTTCCCTTGTAGGTCAACTAGTTTGGAGTTTTCTGCTTAAAGTTTACGAGTTTTGTAAATAAGCAACACTATGAATTGGAAATTGTGTATAGTGAGTAAATAAATGAAAGGGATTCGGTACATGTCCGTTCTCCTGATTGGTTCCGCTAGATATGTCCGTCAGAGCTCTCTCTCCGAGCGGAGAGGGTAGCTACCCTATGGAGGTCCGCGTTCGCTGTTCGGAGTTCAGTTCTCGCGCGACAGCTCCAGAGGAAGCAGTGTCGCGAGCGCAGTGCTGTTCCCTCTACGGAAACTTTGTGCACGTGGTAAGTTCCGATTTATTCATAACATTGCGACTCAATTCGCAAATATTACGCTCCTTACTTTTATAAACTTTATTACTAATTCTCCACAACAATTAACTACTTTTACTAATTTTAAACTTTATTAGATGATGGTATAATGACACTTATTTGGTACCAACATCTATATTTCTTAGGCGCCTCCACCATAATTTTTTTATTTTTAGCGCCTCCACCAAAAATTGTTTAGTACCAGTATCTGTCATATTATTTTTCTTTATCATTTATTTTTACTTTTAGCGCCTCCACCAGAAAATTGTTTAGTACAAGTATCTGTCATATTATTTTTCTTTAAATAAAATAACATTAATTTTTGGCACCTCCACCAAAAAACATACGAGTACATTAAATAAACAGAATTTTGCTAAAAACAACACCAACTTTTCAAACATTAAATAATAAACAATTTACATATTTTTGTACTAATTTTATTATTTTATGTTTTTATAAACTTTGTACGGAAACTACGTAAAATAATATTAAAAATTAAATAATAAATAAAAATGCTTTAAAAGCAATAAGTTTATTTAAAATTTAGGTAGAGGAGCTAAACTAGTAATAGTTTTATATTTACAATTTTTTACACGTTAAATAATAAACAATTTAGATACTTGTGTACTAATTTTATTATTTTATGCCTTTATAAACTTTGTACGGAAAGTATGTAAAATAATATTAAAAATTACAAGCAATAAGTTTAATTCAAATTTAGGTGGAGGAGCTAAACTACTTATAGTTTTATATTTACAATTTTTTATACCTTAAATAATAAACAATTTACATATTTGTGTACTAATTTTATTATTTTATGCTTTTATAAACTTTGTACGAAAACTACGTAAAATAATATTAAAAATTAAATAATAAATAAAAATGCTTTACATGCAATAAGTTTACTTAAAATTTAGGTGGAGGAGCTAAACTAGTAATAATTTTATATTTACAATTTTTTAAACCTCAAATAATAAATAATTTATATATTTGTATACCGATTTTATTGTCTTATGCTTTTATAAACTTTAAACGGAACGTACGTAAAATAATATTAAAAATTAAATAATAAATAAAAATGCTTTACAAGTAGGTAATAAGTTTACTTAAAATTTTGGTAGAGAAATTAAACGGGTTTTAGTTTTATATTTACAATTTTTTATACCTTAAATAATAAACAATTTACATATTTGTATACGAATTTTATTATTTATGCTTTGTAAATTTTTGTACGGAAACTACTTAAAATAATATTAAAAATTAAATATTAAATAAAAATGCTTTACAAACAATACGTTTACTTAAAATTTTGGTGGAGGAGCTAAACTTGTTATAATTTTATATTTACAATTTTTATTGTTGTGTAAAAAATATATATTTTATTTTAAATAAAGAGAAATCTTTGCACCAAACTTTTTTAAAAATAATGAAAATATCTTAAGTCCTCTGTGAATTTAAAATTAAATGCGAATCTTCCACGCATGTACAAACAATAGAATTCAAAATAGAGAGGGTGAATATTTGATATTTTTGCGTTGAGCTAGAATAACGTACGTGCATTTTTAAACGCTATTTTCTTGTTAACAGAGGTGTATTTCACTACATGCGCAAACGAATAATAAATTAACTTAGTTATAAGAACTAACTTGGCAATTTGCAGCAACAAATTAGGTTATATTTTTTGTGTTAGCGTCGACAAGGATTGAAAACTTACGCTTGTGAAAAGGCTCACACAATAGTACAAATCTACGGGAGTAAAAATGTCTAGTTTAAAATTCTCACAGGCGAGTATAAATATAAATAACGGTTGAACTTTGTAACGTCAGCATCACGTTAAGACAAATGCACAAAAATATCCAATTATACTTTTCAAAATTATTACTTATTGTTCTTAATTTTTTACTCGTTCCTTTGTGTTATAACATTTTGTTTGTTTATTTGTCATGATTGTCATTTTTAATCAAATTTATTTATTGATTTATGTTGTAATTGTGATTTTTATAATTTTTTTGTGTTTGTATATTTATCGGCAATTATACAAAGTTTTCGAAATGATAAAAAAATAAGTAAGGGTAGGTATGAATTATTTGATGTACTTGCTAAATTAAGTATATTGTAGTCCATCAAAAATTAGTTCTATTGTAATGTTAAATTTAATACCAAATGTTTTTTTTTGGTATTCTTAATTTCAGGGCATGTAACCGGTTAATAAAAACCGGTAACCGATATTTTGAATGTAAATTGAGAACTTTAACCATAATTTTAACCGATATTTCTAAGGTCGAAAATACCGGTAAACATTTACCAAAAACAAAAAACAAATAAATAGGTTTTAGCGAACATTAATCTTTATATTAATAAAATATTTTTCAGAACTCATAGTAATTGAATAAAGCAACTTTTTTGTTTTAGTTCTGTAATTATTTATTTATTAATCCCAATGTTTCGGCAACATAAACTGCTGCCTTCTTCAGGGTAATGACAAATACAACAAAGCAAATAAATAAGTAACTAAAAAACGAATTATAACATATTTAATATATTTTCTATTTTTTTTTATTTTAATATCATTTAGCGCCAATTTTTTAAAATATTTTTTATATCTGTGTTAACTATTTGTATTTGTATATATGTCATGACAGATTTTACAATTTACATTATATTGGAGAGTCAAAAAAGTAGATAATCTCTTTGTCAGCATTAGGTAAATTTACAATTGAAAAGTAACCTATATTTTTCTGAAGATATTACAGAAATTTTTGTAAATATTCGTTAATTAAATTGCATTCTTTTATTTGTAATTTTTTTCAGATAGTAATTTTTTTATTTAATTTTTTTTAATTAAATTTTTATAATTATTTTAACCGATATATTGACTAGTTTAAACCGGTTTCCAATTTTTAAAAACCGGTTTTCGATATAAGGGTTAACAGGTATTTCTTTCGGTTACATGCCCTATAATGCCCTTGTCATATATACCATATTTAATTAAAAAAAAAAGATATTACCGGTATCTGTTTTATTATTCTATAGAATGTTTATTAAAAATATATAGCATTATAAGAAGTGTAATAAGGTATAACAACGATAGCAATTTAAGATAAATTTTATTAATATTGTTTATTTGGAGAAAAAGATTAATAAAAGTTGTTTTAATATCTTTTAATAATAAATTTCGAATTTAATTTATGAACGGTAAAATAAATACCTAAATTTTATTTAAAATGTATGAGTAAAGGTGTAATATATCATATCTCATCGGAAATATTGTCCCACAAATATATAAATAATGCACAACTGTAATTAGTATTTGAAATTACGAACAGATGCAAATATTAATAATAAACCAATTATTATTGATGATAATTATTAATTTCCTTCGAACCGCAAATAGGATACATATTCGCTTCATCAACCAACGAGCATGTAGAGATAATGTGTCTGTTCTCCACACCTCTCAGTAAACAATAGCTAATAATAGAATACTCATCACAATTCATTTTCATTTATAGGAATGTGTATTGCATACAGTTATTTCTAATTGCAATGTATAAATGTATCAGATATGTCAGAGACAAAAAATTACTTTAACTTACATAAAGTATGTGAAGAAACATTCTTGCTGAAGTTTGATGTTTAAAACTGAAACAAAAATGAGTATAGCTTAATTAAGTTACTTGAATAAAAAATAAATATATTATTCATTAGCGCCTCCACCATAATTTTTTTAGTACCAGTATCTGTCATATTATTTTTCTTTAAATAAAATTACATTAATTTTTGGCACCTCCACCAAAAAACATACAAGTACTTTAAATAAACAGAATTTTGCTAAAAACAACACCAAACTTTTTAAACATTAAATAATAAACAATTTCAATATTTGTGTACTAATTTATTTATTTTTTATATATATATATATATATATATATATATAAAATAAATAAATAATATATATATATATATATATATATATATATATATATATATATATATATATACAGGATGGCCATCAAGTAGGCTAAAACAAATAACAGAAACTAAATAAACAATTCTTTCGACAAGTTATTTGTAATAAACAAGTAATTTGTAAGTTGTATTTTTTTTGTGGGGTTATTTGAAGTCTAAGTTACGGCAACGTACCGTATCTCCAAAATTTTGAGCAAAATATTTATTATTGTATGGAAGTTGGAAATAGTCATTTTGAACACCTAATAAACTGATACTTGAGTTTCTGTCATTTGTTTAAGCCTACTTGATTGTAGTTTTGCACACCTGATAAAATTTGTTTTAAACGATATTTCTCTGGAACTAATGATCGGATTTGAAAAATAAAAAAACTGTTGAAAAGAGAATTAAAAGGCCTGTTCGAGCGTTTTTTGCAAAATTAATGTTAAGTGGCCAAAAATTGCGCTGATAATTTTCGCTGGGCCACCCTGTATATATATATATATATATATATATATATATATATATATATATATATATATATATATTATCAGCGCAATTTTTGGCCACTTAACATTAATTTTGCAAAAAACGCTCGAACACGTCAATTTTAATATAAAGGGGGACACCTAAACGGATTATTGCCAATGGCATAAATTCAACATATATATATATATATATATATATATATATATATATATATATAATACAATTTAACTGTTGTGGAGAGTTCACAATACGATTTCAAAACCCCCAAAAACAAAACAGTTTTGAGAATTATGTCACCCAGTAGCGGGTATTAATCGTATAGAATTATCAATTGTCGCTAATATGTTTTAATATTTAATTCGGAGCATTGAGGTTATAAAATAATATTATCGGATGATGTTTACCCAACGTGGAAAATATAATTTGTATTTGAATTCGAAGCCATATAATTTCACGCGGTTCAGTGAGTGACATTCGACTACAAAAGTGATTAGTAGTTGAACATTGTCAACCTGGTCAGTGAAAATCACACTATACGAAATTAGATTAGTGAATTAAAATATTATGACATTAGTGGCATAACATGAATTAATTGTCAGCCATTGTTTTGTTGTATGTTGAATTTCTATTTGAATTTGCATTTATTCTACCATAAAATATCGCTTGTACAATATGTAACAATGAGGCATTCACTGAATTTCAAAATAGTCGCTTACATCGGTAATTTTTATTGTAAAGATATTTACATAAATATTAGAGATGGGACCGAGTCGAATAATTATTCGGTATTCGATCTATTCGATATAGTAATACCGAATATTTGGTTACAAGGAATAAATGAAATACAACGCTCTTTTGTTATGTTAAAATAGATAATTTTAAACAAAAGATATAAATGCATTTAGTTATTATTAATGTATATACAATAACAGTAAATAATTTTTCTAGTTATATTGTATGTCGATAAATTTCTTGAAACTGAAATAATTAAATTTTATAATAATTGAACAAGAAATTACCTTAACAAAAAATAGGGCGAGCATTTCAGAATAAATACACCCCTCTCTGTACCGAGAAACACCAATCACGCTTTCAAATGTACATAAATATATTATGCAGTAAAGCCGAATATTAGTTATTTGTTTATTCGACTGAACTGCTATTCGTCACATCACTAATAAATACATATTACTCACAGTTTGGTACCCACATTAGATACGCTAATCTGCTTTATTAGAGATAATAGTAGTTAGCACTTTAGCTGAAGTGGAAAGTGCATAACAGTAGCCATTGTAGAAAACTTTTGGTAAAGAATTTTTATTTCGACGGAAGCCAAACTTTAGGTGAAATCAATACATAATTAAATTTGAATGGTTCAGGAAGTAGTTATAATATAGCTTTTTCTTGGGGCCTACAGCTTAAAGAATTTTCTAACCAACTTAAATGTAATGTTTTTTTTTATTTACTTAATAATTTCCGAAGGTGATAATCAAACGCTAGATCTCACATTACGTTAATTTCAGTCTTAAACCAACCTTTATTTTGATGAAACGAGGCTGTTGGTAAAATAAATTTTTACTGTTTGAGGCATATTAACACATCGAGAAAGCTGTTGTTCCGAATTTTATTTTTAACGATTTTCATTTTAAATTTTGTTGCGGCAAATTTGATCCGTTGTAATGAGAAAGGAAAACAATATAAACCGCGACACATTGGACGTAGTTTGTCGCAACAATATAAGAAGAACAGCAAGCCTATGTCCGAAAGCTGTCCAAATTGATTCCGGATAATCCCAACACTACATGACGCAGTTTGACAGCGCGAAATAGTGCTTTTCGAGCAACACTTTATCAACATTCTATCACTTTTATTCCTTTAATCATCCTTCATTCTCCTCACAATCAAAATCAGCTCACATTTTTAACACAACACAATTTTATTTTAGATTTTCCAAATAACAGGATTCAATATTTTAAAAATAAATTTCATCTCAAAAACCGGTCTTCAACTCTTGGAACTGGTTTAAAAATCAGTTATTAATATCTGAAACCGGTTTTTAAAACCAGTAAAACGAGTTTTTTGTGCTATTTAGAAGATAAATTAACCGGTCTTCAACTCATGGAACTGGTTTAAAAACCAGTTATTAATTTGAAACCGGTTTTTAAAACCAGTAAAACGAGTTTTTTGTGCTGTTCCAAAGAGAAATTAGAATGCGAAGTGCCAAGATTGAATCCTGAGCAAGTTGTGTGTATGTATTTACATGAAAAGTGTGAACAAAAACCTCTCCAAAAAAAGATACAAGAACAGGGATGAGAAAAAGTTGCGATCGTGCGTTACTCGAGGTTCTTGGCACCAACCTGGCACTAAGGTAATCTTTCAAGGCATTGTTGCCAGATCTACGCTGCCATCTTCGATCGAAGTCTTTGGAGAATAGGGATACAAACAATTATTCTTAGTTATGTCGAGGATTATAAACACACAGAAAAACACGGAAATGTTTATTCCCTTTGATGTAGGGAATTCGGTTTTTTATTTCCAAGGATGATAAAAAGTACTTGAATCGAACCGCGATTTGTCAAAACATTCACATTTCTCTTTCACCTAAAAGGGCCAATATACAATCCACCAATTCTTAAATATACATACAATATAAAATATAAAATTGTAACAGTTAATCATTGGTGGGATTCGAACCACCGTTTTCAGGACAGATTTTTAAGATGTTGTTTTCTGTTAAGTTTTATGTGAAATATATATTCCTTAGATGAAATAGGGTGTCAAGTGTAATAGTCAATTTTGCTTGAAATTTATTGGCATACGATGTACAATATCTTAAAGTTGTGCACTGGAATGCAGTGGTATTTTTAAGTTATGTCCAGGCATCCATGAACAAAGCGATTGGATGTAGTTTGGTGGTATCTGTGTTTAAATTTGCTGTTACTTAAAAGTAAAAGTTCGGTAGTAAAATGACAGTTTGAGAAAGTTTGTAAGATGTCGATAATGTTGCATCGCTGTAGCAATTGCAATCCAGCTTCTTGTAGCAGTTGCGGACCTACGGAAGGCCAATTATCCCGGATGAGTTTAATGAAACCTAAAGTTGCGGCGCAATCGTCTACAAACACGCCAACATCCCATAATTATTCATTTTCGCTTCAACAATTCGTGTCGCAATTTTTCTTAACAAGCCAAGTTTTTTACAGTTTCTCGTTTCATATAAACGTTTTTGTTGGAGCTTATTTCGTCTCGTACACTTTTTTTCTGTATAGGTATGTCACTTTATCATCTAGTAACCAAAACAGCTATTCGCTCACTTTTACCAAATTGGAATAGTACTAACAGAAGCGATGCTTCTACGGAAATTGAATGAATAAATATATCGCTTATTACAAGTTTTTCACAGTTTCTCGTTTCATATAGACGTTTTTGTTGAAGCTTATATCGTATCGTACACTTTTTTTCTGTATAGGTATGTCACTTTATCATCTAGTAACCAAAACAGCTATTCGCTCACTTTTACCAAATTGAAATAGTACTAGCAGAAGTGACGCTTCTATGGAAATGGAATATATATATATATATATATATATATATATATATATATATATATATATATATCTTATTACATGCTGTTCGTTAATTTCAGATCCGAATAGGAGATTAACTAGACGTCACCTTTCGACTATTCTTGCTAATATGATAATGAATCATTACACACATTTTTATTTGTGATTATAGATCAACAATTCGTGTCGCAATTTTTCTTAACAAGCCAAGTTTTTTACAGTTTCTCGTTTCATATAAACGTTTTTGTTGGAGCTTATTTCGTGTCGTACACTTTTTTTCTGTATAGGTATGTCACTTTATTATCTAGTAACCAAAACAGCTATTCGCTCACTTTTACCAAATTGGAATAGTACTAGCAGTAGCGACGCTTCTACGGAAATGGAATAAATAAATATATATCGCTTATTACATGTTGTTCGTTATACCAATCTACTTAATCTCAGATCCGAATAGGATATTAACTAGATATCACCCTTCAACCATTCTTGCTGATATGATGATGAATCAGTAGACACATTTTTATTTGTGATTATAGATCAACAATTCGTGTAGTAATTTTTCTTAACAAGCCAAGATTTTTACAGTTTTTTGTTTCATATAAACGTTTTTGTTGGAGCTTATTTCGTATCGTACACTTTTTTTCTGTATAGGTATGTCACTTTATTATCTAGTAACCAAAACAGCTATTCGCTCACTTTTACCAATTTGGAATAGTACTAGCAGAAGAGATGCTGCTACGGAAATGGAATAAATAAATATATATCGCTTATTACATGTTGTTCGTTATATCAATCTGCTTAATCTCAGATCCTAATAGGATATTAACTAGACGTCACTTTTCGACCACTCTTGCTACCATGAAGAATTAATCATAAGACTCACGATTCGTTATAGTTTTTGAGTGTTATAGTAGATTATACCATGAAGTAGGTAGAGGTTCGACGAAAATTAATAAGTGTATGTTTATAATCCTGTAAAAATTGTATGAGTGAAAGTTTTTAAAGCACTCTGAGGTTGAATGTGGCAAGGAAACGATTAGCAAACCATCTTCTTACCCCTTGAGAGACACGGCAAAGATTATCTGATGCTAATCAATCAACATAGTTGACAGTGTTTCTTAGGAAGATCTGAAGCCAGTAAGCAAGGCCAGCGATAACATTCACAGGTATTTAATGACAAGCCGAAGAAGCTTTGATGAAGAAGGTATTGAGCCTAATATACTTCCCGCTTTGTCATTTATAGCTCACAATCGATGGAACGGAACGGAAATGGGGGATATTGCTTGTTAAAAATTTGTGCCGGATTTTCGATGTTGATTTCCTGCCCATGTTGACAATTCCCTGTATTTTCATTGCATTTTACACGTTAAAATCTAAAGCGCTCCGGTTAAACAAACATTGTCCTCTACTAAACTAATAACTAACAGCTACCAATTATTTGCCGTCCACAATAATACACTATTTATATTTACATTCGTTTCAAATTCATACCTTATTCATATCGTACACTACCACCAACACTAAATCCAAAACACATTCCCTGAGGAAAAACAAAAATTGCCAACATATAATCTCTTTCTCTACAGTTTTTCCTTATGACGAAAAACTATACGTACATATAAATATCTAATTATGTTTAAACATCTACTTATTTTTCAATTCCCTAATGACAAAGAAATAAAGACACATCAAATTTGTTGTCAAACTCCGAAATAACAAAATCTCAGATTAACAAAAAGTACCTAACTTTCGTTGAACAGAAGATTCTAACGTAATAGTTGGATGATTACAATTTGGTGACACACCCATTTATGTTTATTTTTATTTCAAATTCATACCTTATTCATATCGTATACTCTACCATCAACACTAAATCCAAAACACATTCCCTGAGGAGAAACAAAAATTGCCAACATATAATCTCTTTCTCTACAGTTTTTTCTTATGACGAAAAACTATAGGTACATATAAATATCTAATTGTGTTTAAACATCATCTTACTTTTCAATTCCCTAATGAAAAATAGTCATGAAATTTGTTATCAAACACCGAAATAACAAAATCTCAGATTAAAAAAAAAGTATCTAAATTTTGTTGAACGGAAGATCCTAATAGTTGGGTGATTACAATTTGGTGACACCAATTACTTAGTAATTAGAGTTTAAAGATCGTCCAAATAGTGAAGTAATTTTCAGGTTGAATTCGAGCGAAATTAAAATATCTATATCTGTTAAATTGTCGGTTAAAAATAGGGTCCACTGTTCGTCCAATTTGGTTAATTCGGTCTACTTTATAACCGAGTTTTTAATGGCTGATTAGACAGTAATGTATGTGTAGATCACTGTAAAAATAAAAGAGTAAATCAATTTAATTGCTATATCGATTTTAAAGGGATTCAGTATATTTTGAGCGTAAAAATAATTGCAGTAATAAAATTAATCGACGGGAAATAGATTTGTAAACATGCAATGGAATATTTTTCCTTTTTTGTATAATCTGGAATATTGATAATACAATTGTTACAATATTTTCTACAAAGAACCAATATCTTATTCCAAATTATGACCTAGTGGTATTTTAATTTACATAATAGTTAGCGATGTTAGGATTTCGTTACAAATTACAAATTTATAATAAAATGTGTTTTCCGTCGAGATTGCTGTAAAGCATTAAAGTTTAATATTATAAAACAGAATATATTTCGTTATGACTTTGTAAATAATTCATTAATGAACTATCGTCTTTAAAGGGGTGTTGATCTTTTTAGATAAACAGAGTAACAAATGTAAATCAACAAAGTTAGTAAAGTAACCTCTTTATTTACTAAATATTTCCGCGGCAAGTGTTCGCGAGTATTATAACTTTTCTCTGATGTTCTTCCAAAAAGATTGTCCTTAAAAGTTGGGATAATATTCGCTTACAACATTATTGAAATCGTGTATTGGTTTTCTCACAAACGGGATACGTGAACGAAGGGAAAGTGTGTAAATTTGATAAAAGCTAGTGTAGGCTGAAAGAAATGGTGATTCAAATTTAAAGTTTGAATGATATAAAGTGTT
This sequence comes from Stenolophus ochropezus, assembly GCA_035578165.1. Taxonomy (NCBI): domain Eukaryota; kingdom Metazoa; phylum Arthropoda; class Insecta; order Coleoptera; family Carabidae; genus Stenolophus; species Stenolophus ochropezus. The sequence continues at coordinate 3,374,935 of JAQOWZ010000014.1, forward strand.
TCTCGGGCCTGCTTCATACGTCAATAAGATGCGTGAATAAATTTAATATAATACATCAGAAAACGACGAACGGACGGCAGCCCGATATAGTTAAAGAACGAGAAATAGAAAAAAGGGGATAAAACTGATCGAACATGGCTTTGCAGTTGAATTTATTTACTTATCCGCTCGCTTTGCTGATTTCTTTTCCATTTCTTTCAGCCAAGGAGCGTTACCATTTGCCTACGCAACCAACACAGGGAATTACTTATTATTATAACTTGTCAATTTGCCAATTGACTTGAAATAAAATATCACTGATACTTACGTTCCTTACTTGGAATGACACAAATAAATGACACATGTACAAATAAAAAATCTAGAATTCGAACCTTCGATCATTTGAGTCATACATGCGACTTAAAATCAGGATTGTATTTGTACATAACGTTTAGCTACAACTTGAGATATTATTTTGGAACATTTTACATACGGCCTAAACAACCTGAAGATGGATGAAAAAAAAATCTTCGAGGGTTGAACGGTGAAAAAGTTTGGGAATTCGTGGTTGTAGATCGTTGAGGAAAATTGCGGATAATGTTGTTTATTTGGAGATTAACTTAAATGAATCTTCTACAAATAAATATGAAAAGGTTTACGTGTGGTAAAGATATAGTGAATGTAAAATGTTGAGCATTAGAGATAGTGCTGTTTGTTTGGAGAATTAAATGGATTAGGAATCTTATATGTAAAAACAAATAAACAATGTAAAAGGTGCATAATTATTTTTTATTCCTTTTACAAGATATTAAAAAAAAACTTAGAAGGTTGAACTATTAAACAGTTTGGGAATTTGTGGTTATAGATCGTTGAGGAAAATTGTTGGAAATGTTGTTTATTTGGAGATTAACTTAAATGGATCTTCTGCAAATAAATATGAAAAGGTTTCCGTGTGGTAAAGATGAAGTGGATGTAAAATTTTGAGCATTAGAGATAGTGTTGTTTATTTAGAGAATTAAGTGGATTAGAATTCTTATATGAAAAAACAAATTGACAATGTAAAGGTGCAGTAAGAAAAGTCTTGGAGGATTGATAGATCATTGGAGAAAATTGTTGATAATGCTGTTTATTTGGAGATTAACATCAATGAATCTTGTGCAAATAAATATGAAAGGGTTGTTGTAAAGATGTGGTGGTGTAGTGTTGAGCATTAGGGATAGTGTTGTTGAGATCGTTGAGGCAAATTGTTGATAATGTTGTTTATTTGGAGATTAACATCAATGAATCTTGTGCAAATAAATATGAAAGGGTCGTTGTAAAGATGCGGTGGTGTAGTGTCGAGCATTAGGGATAGTGTTGTTTATTTGGAGAATTGAATGGATTAGGATTCTTGGCAAACAATAACGGGGTGTATGTGTGATCGCTGACAGAGCGCCCATTCGTCAAATAATTACGCAGCTCATCTAAATTGATTACTGCGCTGATTCGCGAAGGGAAGCACTTGAATCACGAGGAGTGGATGGATGATTTCAACGCTACGCTAACGTTACCAGTTACACTACAACGTACAACGTACAACGTACAGCTACTCTACATTGATTGATGACTGGATAATAGACGAGCCAAGACCAAAGCTGCATTACTGATTACCAGGAATGTTAGATTAATTGCACTTTTTGCAGACCAAATTACGTTTGGATTGAAATACGAATACATTATCACCGACGGTATCGGTTACTAGCTAATGTTTTCCCAACTTGAGCTCCTTGTTTATTCCACTGGCAAAATGCTCTAATTGTTTATCTGGACACTCGGATCAAATTCTCATCGTCCTTCACTACAATGTCGAGACATTCGTGACGTCATCACGCCATGCCGTGAAATTTGGAGGGAATAAAGTCAAAGATATATGGATAAGAAGAACAAATAAAGAATTATACAATGAAACAAACATAACAGGAATGGTAAAAGTACAGAGACTTCGTTGGTTAGAGCATATAGAAAGGATGGATGTAACAAGGACACCCAAAATATTGATGACTTAGATGACACAACATAGAAAACAACAATACGAGAATTCGAAAAGGGATGAGATGAACGAACAGACGATTTACTTACGTTACATATTATTTACAAAATCGACATTTAAAATGTAAAAATTGCTCTAATATAACGACAGACGATGTGACCTGACTTTTATAAATGTGGTAAGTTTTCAAGAGCTGGGCAGAAATCACCCCTGCTTTCCTTACCATATTCTGCTTTTGGACACTTTCTCACGAATTATAAGCGATAAATAATAAAACTATCACGTGTTGATTCTGCATACAAGATCAAATGTCCAAACTATTAAGTCCATATTGTTACAATATAACAGTGGTTGATTTCATTGATTTCTAAACATTATTTTTTTATTTATAATAATCATTCCATTATTATAATCCTATGTAGAGTCTAGTAATGATAAAAATGGTACAAAAATAAATTTCAACATTAAAAATAGCACAAAATATAGTTATCTCGTAATAGTTCTTCTAGCCCCATTGTAAAAATGAAATTCTTTTGTTCTTCAATCATACGAGCTGTAGGACTGAGCAAATATTTGACAACATTATGCAAATAAAGTATGTTTGATTTACCAAAAATAGATAAAACTGAAATTAGTTATTATCTGTTTTTTGAAATGAATACACCTAACAAAAAGTACTTATCTATAAATGTTTTATTTCGTTCGGGGAATCATATCGGAATGTTTAATGTATTCAGTTTGTGTATGCCTTCAATATTTGCTAAATGCAAAACTGATTTCAGCTGTCATAAAAATTAACAACGTCAAAAGTTTTGACGTATTATTTCTGGAAAGTTTCATTGTACATTCAGTTTATTGTGATAATATTGTGGCTTTATATCATTATTTACAGGCGTACGAATATCTACAAATTATAGTGGATTTCCATTCGGACAGAATACTAACCACATAAACAATAATTCTAATGTATTTTTTTTATTAAACTGGAAAAAAAATTAAATATATAGCATATTATAACTGTTTAATATTTTTAAATAAATTTCTACAAACACTCACCATAATGTAGACTCCGAAATATTTTTTGTCCCAAAAACTGAATTCTGTAACAAAAAAAAAATATATGAAATTAATTACTAGTTTTTATTTTATAAAAAAAAAAAATTGCAAGAATATACAGAATATAACACCAAAACCAAAAACCAATTTTTTTATTATTTATGTACGAATAAAAACGAATGATTTTTAATTAAAAATTAATAATAATCTCAAAATACAAATTATAACAATTATTACGTCAATTATTATTTGACAGCAGCTATATTTTGTTCTTTATTATTTTTTTCATTCCTAGCCTGTTGCACATTAATTTAAATTTCAATTGCATTTTTTTTTTCAAAATTTTTATTATGTAAGGATATAAAATTAATACATGGTTGAATTCAGAAAAAAATATGCTATTGAATAGGCAAAAAAATATGTATAGTACCATTTGAATAAATTTATCTTTATTTTCTGGTCTCCTACAACTTTGTCTATAGTATTTTTTGTAATTATAATAATAAAGAAAATAATGGCGGTGCTCAATTTTGGTGTTACACCTGTATATATTGGGTACCAAACCATGTACACAGTAATACCCATATATATTTTCTGCAGCTCTCTCTCCAAAAAGAGAAACTGTGTGAATATGAGGAGAAAAAGGCAATGTGACGGAAGAATAATCGCCGAAATAAAGTTATGATTGACGGTGCCAAATGATTAGAAGAGTGTAGAGCACGTGATCAATCTAGCAGACATCTGTTATCTAATATCTAATGCAGCCAAGAGTGAAGAAGTTACTCGCTCCATCTAATAATGCTGGCTACAATCAGTCTTGTTGTCTTCTGCTTTGTCTGTGTTCGCCGCTGATACATTTTTATAAGCAGCGACGCTCTGACAACTGCCGAGAATAAAATGATACAACACGCTACACCAAACAACTTTGTGAGGATAAATTCCACACCTGAATTAGGTTTTTTACAACCGTTCGTCATTTTCAATCATTTTTGACAGATATTGCTTTTGTTTTTCTTTAACTAAGTTGCCTTTTTGTACTGGAACTACATGGAAAATATACTGCAACACATGCTACCCGAATTCACATTGTAATTTACTTTAAAAATAAATCTTCTACCAGACAAATAAAATACCCAGCACTCTCTATTTTTGTCTCTTTAATATACTAGTATAGTAAGTATTAAGAACGGTTAGGATAATTTACCGATCGAAGACAAATATTTGGTGGAGGAGCCAAGCTACGACTCCAAGTATTGCCTTAAAAAGGTATTCCTTACCGCTTGTAATGCTTATACTATTTTTTAATTCTTACCGTTTGTGATGTTCATACAATTTTTTCACAATCAAAATTGAATTTTCTTTAGCATCAGTAAAATATATATCCAAAATTACAAGTAAATTCAAATTCATTCATGGAAAACGAAAATCTGTTTCTATGGTATTTTTAAGCTTTCTTTTCTTTTGCAATATGTCAAAGTCCTTTCATTTGTGGTTGTGTTTTTCTGTACGAAATAATAATTATAATATTAGTAACGACACTTTTAGTTTTAATAGCAATAAATTATTGCACTAAAGATTTAGGAGAGGACAATAGGAGCTATAGGGCGACAAAATTTAGGGGCGGATTTTTTTTAATACCATACAGGAATAAGTATCAACAATCATCACAAATAATATGTGGATTAAAACCAATGTTGATCAAAATTAAGGTAGTACTAATTATTTTGTTGCCGGTATGATATTTGTTAATTTTTATTTCTTCCTAAAAAATATTTTTTAAATAAATACAACTTGTAATATAAATTTTCAAAGAAAAACTTAATCTTCTGTAAGAATTACAGAAACTGAGTTTTTTTCTATTGTGTGCTACATATTTATGCAACATTATTCGTAGAATTAATTTGTTATAATGAAAAGATTATCTCTGAATCTGTACATAATTATTTATTTTTGGAGATTTCGTTAAAATGAAAATAAAATAAATAATCGATTTTTTAATGCCAGTATATTTTTTATTTGAAGTTCAGAATGATGAAAATTCAATCTGATTGAGAATTATGAATCAAGTAACCGTGAAATGTAAAAAATAATGGAATCCAAACAAAAGAATGGTAAGAAAACAGCAGTCATTAATTTCCCGTAATCTTTCGGTGGCCGGAAGAACAAAAGTAGATCTTAATTTTTGACTAAGGGACGTAAGTAATACACCGAAATGACGTCAGTAAATCAAGAACAAATCAATTAGGTTGTAGCAGAGAAAAATAACAAACCATTAATCCATTGAGAGAGCGTTGAGCAAGTCATTTAGCGTTGCAGAGCAGGCTTCATTTACTCCCTTTTTATTATATTCACGGATAGATAATAATAAAACACTTGTTGCACGAAGGCAGCGGGCAAGCTCCTGCAGGTCGCAGCGTGTTCGTGTTTTCTCTCCCCACCACTCAAGTTTACCCCCACCACTGTTTAGTCGCTGCTGCGTGCAGTTGCTTGCCGAGACTTCACACTTACCCTAACACATTTATAGGCGTGTAGCTTGTAAGATCTTGCCAACGCCACTTTCATATTTAAAAACATCAAGTAAGGTTATTCTTTTTTCTTTTAATTAACAACTTAAGCTACTAATTTACGCTCGTAATTATGATTTGTAATAAGGTTTTTATAGTCTGCGACTTCATTTGGATTCGTTTTATTTTTCAAACTTTGCTTTTTAAAATAATACTTTACTTCAACACCAATCTATATTTTCTACAGTCCTGTAACGAAGTATGGATCCTCTTTTTGCAATCGGAATATTAGCACAATTGACAATTTTCTTTTTCATGTACATTACATATAATAAACCTAGATATTGTACCTTTATACTTTATAGATTTATATATATATATATATATATATATATATATATATATATATATATATAAATTCTTGCGTTGTGTCCCTTACGTTACTGCTTACTTTATTTCATTGTAAATCATCTGTAGCTCAAACATAACGTTTTATTTTTACGTTAGCTATTGCGTTGCGTCATTATAAATCCAGCTTAAGAAACAATCTACCTGTCCTTCTACATGATCCTACCTTGCCGACATCTCATATCACTTCTGCAGAACATTAAATTGCTAGTAACTATATTATTGCAAACTAATTTTTAGTTTTTATTATTACTTTGAGAAACTACAGTCGTCACATACCCCATTATTGTCAGTCAATAACTTAAAAAAACAATATCCCCATTATAGCTCACCTCTTATTTCACGCAGAACATTTCATATCACTTCTCTAGAACATTAAATTGCTAGTAACTATATTATTACAATGAGATACTATAGTGGTCACATACCCCATTATTGTCAGTCATTAAAAATAATCTTCCCCACTGTAGCTCAGCTCTTATTTCACGCAGAGCACGTTGGTGTTGGGGAAGGAAAGAGCCGCATTTTGGTGTGCACTGGTGGAATCCTATTACATGGTAATATTGCTATAGTGGTCACATACCCCATTATTGTCAATTATTAAAAAATCATCTTTCCCACTGTAGCTCAACTCTTATTTCACGCAGAGCACGTAGGTATTGTGGAAGGAAAGAGCCCCATTTTGGTGTGCACTGGTGGAATCCTATTACATGATAATATTACTATAGTGGTCACATACCCCATTATTGTCAGTAATTAAAAAATAATATCCCCCACTGTAGCTCAGCTCTTATTTCCCGCAGAGCACGTTGGTTGGGGAAGGAAAGAGCCGCATTTTGGTGTGTGCTGGTGGAATCTTATTACATGGTAATGAGAAGCCGAGGAAGCAAACAGCTCTAATGTAAAATATTGGAAAGCACCGGGTGCAGCATATATCCCAGTGTGGCATCCTCAGTCACGCGCACCGACCAACCCAGCCAACTCCATTAGTCGTATTTAGCGTGTCATTATCGGTGCGTGATGCCGTTTCACGCAGGCGCACCACCGCTGCTTATACATCCCCGAAATACTAAACATCCACACCTCATTCATATACTCATTCCTTCTTCTTTCTAACCTGGAATTTATTGGAATCAACGACGGTGTTCTCTATGATCATTCTTGTCGGAATTACATCGTCCTACAACTTGCAAGTTTACTTGCATTCTGGTAGAGAATGTTGTCAACCTAACGCCTCTTCAAGAGATGTACAATAGGTAGTGGTGTTTTTATTTGGATAGGTAATGGATGGACTAACTTATTTAATTATCATTTTCCTTAATACCTAATTCTTTATTTACATGTTGTGTACATGTAAACTAAACCAAAAACATTATAGAAAAACTATAATTATTTTAAACTAAAACGGTCAAACGTTTAATTACATTTTGTAGATCAGACCTGACTGATACATTGTTTCTAATAGTACCGGTTGTTCTGAACTGGTTTGAAACTAACAACCGTACGACATCGCTGCTTATACATCCCCGAAATACTAAACATCTACCATAATTCACACCTCATTCATATACTCACTCCTTCTTCTTTCTAACCCGGAATTTATTGGAATCAACGACAGTGTTTTCTATGATCATCTTCGTCGAAATTACATCGTCGTACAACCCTAGAAAAGTTTTGGCTTTGACAAGTTTACTTGCATTTTGGTGAACATGGTTGTCAGCCTAACGCCTCTTCAACAGATTACAATTGATAATGGCGTTTCCTTCTTTTTAATCCGGAATTTATCAGAATAAACGACGGTGTTCTCTATGATCATCATCATCGTCGTCATTACATCGTCCTGCAACCCTAGGAATGTTTTGGCTTTGACAAGTTTACTTGTATTTTAGTGGAGAATTTGTCAGCCTAACGCCTCTTCAAGAGATGTACAATTGATAGTGGTGTTTCCTTCTTTTTAATCCGGAATTTATCAGAATCAACGACGGTGTGCTCTATGATCATCATCGTCGTCATTACATCGTCCTACAACCCTAGAAAAGTTTTGGCTTTCACAAGTTTACTTGCATTTTGGTTGAGATTTAGTTAGCCTAACGCCTCTTTAAGAGACTTACAATTGATAGTTGTGTTTTTATTTGGTTACTTAATGGATGGACTAACTTATTTATTTCCTACACTTATAAACATTCCCATTCTTTATTTACATGTTGTGTACATGTAAACTAAACCAGAAATATTACAGGAAAACTACAATTACTACAAACTAAGACAGTCAAACGTTTAACTAAGTTTTGTTGAGCAGCTTAGGCTGATCCATTTTCACTACTGGTGTCGGTTGTCTGAACTGGTCTGAAACTAACATCCTTCAAGCCCTATTTTTTTTACACATTAAGAGAAAAACAAAGATAAAACCTGTGTTCACCTTCACACATTAAAAAAATTAATGTGTTTGAATGCCCGAAAAGTGATGTCTATGGTATAAATATATAATTACCGAAGTCTGATAGACAAGAACTTAAGAGTTATGTAAAATTAGACAGCAGTACGAACATAATAATGTATTCATTTATATCCTTGTTTCGCTGTGAAGAAGAGTTTTTTCCCTGATTGACAAAGAAGTTACTTAATTACTTTTTCTTGCCCCCTTTTAAATGGCGCGTTTCATTAACTTTATAAACTGTGATTATGAGTGTAAAGCGAAACGGAATAAAGATTTGCGGAATGCATTTACACTTGTAATTAATCTAAAAGCTTAAATGTATAAATGAAGATTCATATCAGACGTTGCTGTATTCAGTTTAGCGTAGAAAGAAGTGGAGTTAAGGTAGTGTAAATGCACTGGGGAAATGGTGTGAAAATGCAACAGAGCCAATAAAAGAGGAATTACATCTGGACAATCGCGATCCGAGCAAATAATATTCCTAGGAGATCCGTGGTAATTTACCGCTGCTAGGAACAAAAGCAGCTGGAGCTGCGATGTATCGGCCGAGGGCACGGTGTCCAGCTGACAGATTCCCCGGCATTGATTGGATTCTTACTGACTTGGGCGGCTGATTTCACGCAGCTCTCAAGCTGTATAATTGCGAGTTCTCGGCAGCGGCGGCGTCGGCAGCGTCTAATATCAACGGCGCGGCGCCAATCGTACTGGATAATGAATTTGCAGATGCTCTCGACTGTGGGAATATTTCCCCACGGATTCCCGGAGCTGCTGTGATCGATACCTACACATCATTTCGTCCCAACCGAGAACACCATGTACGGGACAATCGTTTCTTTCCCAACAACTGCTACACTTTTTTACTCATCGATATCGAAACTCCACAATATCGATACGACCAAGTGGTTTCAAATCCAATATAAGCTCTCCTTTTTTTTAAATATAGAAGTCAGTAGTCTTATTCCTTCTAATGTTTTAGTAATGATGTCCACTGATGATGTAATATCAGGTTGTTTAACAAAAGATAATATATTTAGGATTAAAACACTACAATCTGTAAGTAATGTGGATTTTAAATTTCTAACTTCTTTGGACCTCTTTAAAGTTTGGGTCCCAGACAGATTTTTACATAAGTATATACCTTGTAATAAACACTGTCCAGGTTTTTTTTATAGAGGATGATCTTATCCTATGGCACAACAGTCCTAGAAGGACTAAGGTTTTAAGTACTTAATTGATTTGAGGTTTTACTTGATGTGAAGGTTGTTGCCTATAACCTCTGTAAGGATCCTACAGCTTATAGCGGGATCCGTATTATTCAGACACAGCGATATTTTTATATATAGATCGTACACATTCTGAATTAAAATCGAAACGCGTTAACCAATTCACTATGTCCATTATACAGTACCGAATTAATCCCATTTTCACATATTTTTTGGGTGTTGACAATTAAATATACGCTGACTGAAACAAAAATAAAAAGTGAAAATACATATTCTTTTTTTTAGAATATAACCGTAACATGGTATAATTGTATAGCTATAATTTATTTTCTACCAAAATACATGTGTATCTTTTTCCCAGCAAACTCACTTTGCATCGCTTGTAACCAACTTCACTTGTAGATCTACTGTCATTTATTCCTTTATATTTTAAAGCGTATCTCAAAAATGTTTAAAATTTACTAATTTTCTAACACTTTTTCCTATATATTATTTTGAAAATATGAAATTATTAAGTCATTCATGCAAATTGTACTCTGTAGCACCTGAGAACATTATTTTGACATACTACAAAATATAATATTTGTCATCCTGATTGAATCCGGGCCTCTAAGCAATTGTCTTACTTGCCTATTGGTTAATCTGGACCTGCCATTATAGATTTGAACAAATTTTGTGAGATCTTGATATTGTATGATGATGAAAATGATTAAAATAGAAGGTCATTTGCTGATGAGAGTTAGTTTTGAGGTAATTAAAGGATAATGGAAATATGAATTGGACAATAATGAAATATCCTGGAATCAAAGACTAACCACGACGTGTTTATCTACCGGATGTTTTATTAACCTCAAATTAGCAGACGAATAAGCAATTACAGGTGTAATGTAGCATCAGGGATTATAGTGGGCTGCGCCATTTTCCTCCGTCTGGCATAACCTATCCCAATCTGCCGCAATATTAATCCCCGGGCAGAGGGGCCGATATCGTAATGCCATTATTACAAGTTCGTGGCCCGCTCGCACCAATACAGCTGTTGTAGGATTACGCCATTACGGGCCATGTTTTGTGATGGTATCGCCTGTACGCAAATGTACTGCAGAGGTATCTCCCCAATCCGATTAAGTAAAAAACTCCGCTCGTGCAATTCGATTATGATGGAGCTGAGCGGTGACAAGCAGCTACATTCGCGTCGATGTCACGTCGAGGATGTATTGTACGAGACGAACCGCGGTCCAAACTTACTAATTGTCATTTACAACCCCATTGTTTCAACTAATTCGCGTTTTCCACCAAAAATTCATAACCCCTTCCACCTAATCACCACAGAATAGGTTTAACTCTTTCAGGTTTAGTGGTACGGTGTCTGTACCACTTTTTTAAAATCAAGCGCGCCATGGTGGTACATAAATTGTACCACTTACATAAATATTATTTTCATTCTTACCAGTAGGCTAGAAACTGTACCACCTCTATAAATGTGTTTATGTGACTCTGTAGGTACGATGAGAGCAACGCGCGTTTTGTTGTAATGCACTCCTGCATCATTATTAAAGCATTTTTTTTAAATAACTTATTTTATTTTTCTGTGACGCACAGGTGATAAATATGGTAAATTTTCTGTAACTGAAAGAGTTATACAGAAGCTACAGCAAGACAGAGAAACGAAAATTAGAGAGAGATGGGAAATGTGCACAAATTTAAAGGGCTCATTGTTTAAAATCGGAAAGTTTCCTCACATTTTAGAGAGAGATAGGGGAAGAGCACAAATTTAAAAGTCTACACAATGCTTCAAGGTCATAGAACTGAAAAGGGGAACATGAAAAGTACGGACACGGAGTGTCTCTTCTGTGTGTAACTATTCTGTGTAGTCACCTCAAATTATCTCTCAGTATTATCATAAACTACAAGCAACTGATACCAAATTTGCTGAATAACGTATCCCTTCTATTTATTGGCCAGATAGCTGATATCCGGTGACTATCTTAAAGGGGTTCACTACTAGCCATCGAAATACTGTTTAGTAATACAATTAGAATCGTCCTAAAACTTAACATTTTTAAAATAAGTAAAACACTGTCAAATTATTGAAACTTCTTACTATGTCTCTATGATGATGGATTTTTAAATTTTTGTCTTGTTTTATTACTTTATTCGTTTAAAGTTTGCTTACATTAGGCAAATTGTACCACATGTTTCAAACAAAATTTCAGAAATATATTATTACAATCGCAAAGTTTTATAATTTTCCTTCGAGATAATGTCAACTTTGTTTTAATTATTATAAAAATAATTATATTTTTAATGGCATTTCTAAACCGTAAACTACTAAGCTACACCTCTGTACAATAACGCACAAAAGTTCATTATTTCGTCCGAATATAAATTTGGAATATTTGATGCTAATCTGTCTAAGATTAGGCCTCTGTAATAACTACAATTAATCCTGGAAATAGGAGAAATAGGATAACATTTACAAATTATTCATAAATTCATGTTGCACTTATAATTTAGTTGACCGCGGACTGTATATAATAGATTAAATGTTTATTTTAAGAAGTCGGATTTAGGGTCAGCCCACTTGCTACCTTGACCTTTACACATCCAAAACCTTAGATGATTTAAAATTGGCGGTGAATAAGATTGGCAGTGAATCCCCTTAATCCATAGATACGTTACATTCACATTTTTCATTTATTTGAAGGTAGCATTATTTTCTTTTCTAGTTACTTCAAATTACAGGAAATAATATGCAATCTGAAATGAATATATCTTGATTACTGCATTCAAAACTAATTTTTCTTTCATTGCAATCTTGATTGCTAAAAATGTCTCAGAATTGACTGCAAGGTAAAAAAATAAAATAGGTAACCTACTTTTTGTCGGTTGTTAGTTTTTCTTAATAAAATATTTCCTGTTTTTGAAACTAAGATGAATTTAAACAGGAAACAATAATAATGAAATTAAAAAGTGTACTTATTTTTAAAGTGATTCATTATGTTTCATCAGGATCTACTATTAATCTTTCACATTGGTGTTTTCCGAGAAAATGATTTTTATGTAAATTTGCTTTGAAAATTAAATTTCTGGTTGATTAGAGATAATAAAATAAAAATTGTTATAATAGTAATTCAAATTTATAAATGTTAGAATATCCCTAGGACTTTTTTACATAATTTACTGTTAATTATATCTGGATTTTTTTATTACTCGTATTCTATTGGGATTTTTATTGGAAAATAATAAAGTAAAATTATTACCTTAGAAGATCTGTTGTATATCTATATTTTATTTTAGAATTTAAATGTAATTTGTAATATCTAGCATGAAGCAAAGATAAATGTAGTAAATAATAATTTAAATATATCAAAGTTATAATGTCCCTGGATTTCTTTCCTTCTAGAGAGCGATTTGTCTTATGTTTGTGAGAACATCTCTACTTAAGTTTTTTTTGTTTTTACATAATTTACTGATAATTATGTCTGGATTTTTAAAAATTTATTACTCGTTTTCTATTAGTATTTTTATTGGAAAATAATAAAGTAAAAGTGTTACCTTGTATGGTGTTGAATATGTATATTTTATTTTTGAATTAAAATGTAATTTGTAAAATCTAGCATGAAGCAAATATAAATGTAGTGAATTGTGATTTTAGTAGAATGTATCTCGTAGTGGTTGGGAAGATTAATTTTTGGATTGATTAGAGTATTATAATATAAAAAAAATATTGTAATAATAATATAAATATATAAAAGTTAGAATGTCTCTGGACTTCTTCCCTTCTAGAGAGCGATTTGTCTTATGTTTGTGAGAACATATCTACTTATGTTTCTTTTTTTATCCATAATTTACTGAAAATTATGTCTGGATGTTTTTTTAATACTCGTATTCCATTGGGATTTTTATTAGAAAATAATAAAGTAAAAGTGTTATCTTGCAGGATGTGTAGAATATGTATATTTTGTTTTAGAATTAAAACGTAATTTGTAAAATCTAGCATGAAGCAAAGATAAATTTAGAGAATTGTGATTATAGTAGAATGTATCTCGTAGTGGTTGGGAAGATTAATTTTTACTTTGATTAGAGCATAATAACATAAAAATTATTATAATAATAATTCAAATTTATAAAAGGTAGAATGTCCCTGGACTTCTTTCCTTCTAGAGAGCGATTTGTCTATGTTTGTGAGAACATCACTACTTCTGATTATTTTTTTACATAATTTACTTATAATTATATCTGGATTTTTAAAAATTTATTACTTGTTTTCTATTAGGATTTTTATTGGTAAATAATAAAGTAAAAGTGTTATTTTGTATGGTGTTGAATATGTATATTTATTTTAGAATTAAATTGTAATTTGTAAAATCTAGCATGAAGCAAAGATAAATGTAGAGAATTGTGATTTTAGCAGAATGTATCTCGTAGTGGTTGGGAAAATTAACAAACGGACGAAACAGAAAACAAATGTTTTGTGTGTAGCGACTAGCTCACTCAAAGAAAAACTAAACATCCCTCCTGTGAAATAAAACAGGTTTGAATGCACTAACGCCATTCCACAGGAAATGAGAAACAGTAGCGACAGTGGACACACATCCGCGATAGATAGCAATGGCTTGAAGTTACGTGACAACTTGCTAGGTTGGGAACCAGCACCTGCTCCTTGCTGTGAAAACTTCAACTATCCTGGGATTAGCATGGGTGCTACCGCCACCAATGAATAAATGCATCAAATTGCCAAAGACCTACACAAATATTTATACAGGATTATCATTTCCGCGGGGGAGCAACGTGGGTTCAAACCTAGTGCTCTCAGGGTCACTATCATTGTCCCTCTAACAAAATACACATCTTTCAAAGATTCCCTTTTTGCTTTCTTGGACGAAATAAAGGAAATAGTGTAATAGCCAAAAATTTTAGTTTTCACATTATTACGGAATATACATTCTGAGGGTCAAAACTATTATTGTCCTTCTAACAAAATACACATCTTTCAAAACTTTCCTTTTTGCTTACTTGTATGAAATAAAGATAGTAGAGTAATTGCGAAAATTTCAGTTTTCAGATTATTAAGGAAATATCCATTCTGACCATTCCTGAATCCATTTTGACTACTTTCACTTTCAAATGAAATAAGTTTGAATGTAGAAAAACAAAAATGTGTACATTTTAATTGGTGTACAATGAAATCATGTGGTATCCACTACAGATATTTTTTGTGTTAATGATCATTTCCGTCGAGTATAAATGTAGGTTCGAAACTTGTCTCTCTTCTGGGTCAAAACTATTATTGTCCTTCTAACAAAATACACATCTTACAAAGCTTCCCTTTTTACTTCCTTGTACGAAATAAAGATAGTAGAGTAATTGCCAAAAATTTCGGGTTTTGGATTATAACGGAAATATCCATCTGACCATTCCTGAATCCATTTTGACTAATTTCTCTCTAAGGATCAAAACTATCATTGTTCTTTTAACAAAATACACATGTTTCAAAGCTCCCCTTTTTACTTTCTTGTAGAAAATAAAGGTCTCATACCTAAAAAATGATAAAATTTTGTTGTATATTGAAGTGCTATACCATCTAGTTATGCACCTCTCTTTTTTATTGTAATCAACAGTTTATTATAACTTATTATTGATCAAAGGATTTTCTCAACTGGTTGATAAATGGAGAGGTAATAAAGCACTAGAATTCAGTCGTTTTTCGAACGCTTTATTTCAGCTCAGACCGGTTTTGACCCCACTCACTCCCTGAGTAAGACCCATGTCTTTATTATGTATAAAAATATATGAAATTGTTGCAAGTATTTTAGTGTTATTTGTCAGAATTTGCTTTAGTCAGAACAATAATTTCAAAACTTTAATCGGTGAGGGCATTTCGTATTTAACAAGCAACTTTTTTAACACATTTGTATGTTTGTTCTTTTATCTTCAAGGTACCTTAACAATTTCAGCTCAATAGACACAATGAGAAAATACCTAATAAAATTGTATCCGTGGAAAAAGAAACTATTCGAATAAGAAATACAATTTTTTGAAGTATTCGAATACAGCACCTGGTTACACAAAAAGTATTTAAATACTGTATCCGAATACCAAAGGAATTGAATACTACCCAGCTCTGAATGGTGAATTGTACGAAAGAATGAATTTTTCGCATAACTCAACAACGATTGTTGAATATATCTAACTTTCAAAAGATGTAAGTTTAAAAGAAGAAAAGCAAGAAATGTTTACATTTTAAGGTGTACAAGGAAGTCATGTGGTGTCCACATCAGATTTTTTTTTACAAATATAATATTTTTAACTAGTCGCCTATCTAAAATGTGGTACTTACTATTATGTAATTAAAGAAAAAAAGGTTTTATAAAAATATCCTCAATTTCAAATAGTAAACGAGTGAAAAATGTTCGTGACTTACTTATTAGATGAAAGAGAAACATAAGTGATGTTCTTCTTTACTGAGATTAGACCTCACAGAAACAACCCCTCTTTTTATATTTTATTATAGTTAATTTTATCGTAAAATTTATTTTCAATTTCTGTTTTTTCTGATTGTGTCATGGTCCGTGTGATTTTGGCTATACGTACACATGCTGATGATAATGGTGTGTTATATTTTCTATTAACGAATTTTTAGTGGGCTACAACCTTTGTTATTTGCTGAAACATTGGAAAATGGAAGGAAATTTTGTTGATTGGATGGATGAACATGAGAGGCTAAGCGCGGTTCCCTCCGCCGTTTGTTCGTTTTATATCTATTGTAACGGCATCAATTATTCTTCAGTCAGAATCGGACGGGTCGGATCGAAATCGAAAAGAATGGCCGATCGGAGCTACGCAATTACTACATCCCTTCCTATTTCTCCTCGCGCCGAATTGTCCCAATCTGGATTTCCCTTCGCACTATACTCTGTTTTTAAACTATAGCACAGAATAGGTTTATACAGAAGCGACAGTAAGACAGAGAAACGAGAATTAGAGAGAGATGGGGAAAGGCAACAAATTTAAAGGGCTCATTGTTTAAAATCGGAAAGATTCGTCACATCTGAGAGAGAGATAGGGGAAGAGCACAAATTTAAAATTTATACAATGCTTCAAGGTCATAGAACTGAATAGGGTAACATGAAAGGTACCGACACGGAGTGTCGCTTCTGTGTGTAACTATTCTGTGACTATAGACAGTAACTAGAAATTCTAGTGAGAAAATCAAAGCCTGTGATTGGCTGCTGCGACATTTAATGAAGTCGCATTTAACCAGACAAAATTTCAAGTTAACCGTCTCAAACGTAATTGAAACGTTAAACTCTAAGAAGTTGTCAAATCACTAGTTGAATTTGCATGTGTTTTTTGTTTCATTTCTCTTTTTGTGATATTTCACGATTAAATCCAGTTATTTTCAGAATTATTAGTATTTCACTAACGCTGTGGTGTAAATGTGACTTCGTCTAGTGCTGTCTATAGTTTAAAAACGAAGTATAGTTCATTTGAAGTTCGATCTACCAATTTGAAATAGTTCTGCGCATTCCAACAGTGTTCGAGAATTTTATGAAGTCCGAAAGGCTCTAGAATGTTCTAGAGATTTATTGGCGGAAGGTATATAAGGGTCGCATCGGGCGACTCATAGAGTTCTGTAAGCTAGTATCGGTAAGAGTGTGCAGAGAGTCACTGAAAAAAGTCAGTGTCGGTCAGTACATGTCAACGACATGTAAAGTAGAAATAAATAAATAGTTGGTGATATAAATATATAGTGGAAATAAATATTGCGTTATAATTTATTAAAGCTAGTTATATAAATATTCGTATTTCACTTATGTTTTACACTTCACCTAAATAAATAAAACGTTACAGTATTAAACCCGAATTCATGTGGTTCATAATTCGTAAGAAAATTTCTTTCTGCAAAATAGATGAACAAGGTTTTGATGAAATAGTTTTACTTCTTTTGTCTTTAATTAATACAAGAGTAAAAAGAAATGGAAAGGAAAGAAAAACCTCTTATCCCTTCCATCTTCACTTCATCCTCTTAAGTATAATGTGAAAAATATTCCCGAAATATTTTAACAATATAATAAAGGATCTCATTAGGACGCTACAGATTTTGTATTCAATGGGTTTCAGTGTATCTATTTTTATATAAAATAATTGATTTCTCATTTAGGATATTATATTCCATTTTACGTTGTTTCAATACTTACATGAAAAATTCACAATGTTTCTCGGTATTCAGAATTTATTTCATAGCGTTCCCAGGAAAATATGATTATGAATAACAAAAACTATGGGAATAAAAATTTAAATAAAATACAGTTATAGCAACATTCATTGTTTTACTTTATACATTTATCTGTTGTAAATAAATAAACAGTATTGTGTACGCACTGCAAAAAATAAAATATAAAATTTAATCTAATCCATTTATATATTTTTTAATTCATTTAAATATGAAATATATTTCGAGACGAGATGATTCTTTTATAAATAATTTCACTATTATTTTTGAGATTTTGAATGAATTGAAAATTGAATAAAAAATAGTGCCTGGCAAGTATCGCTAGAGATTCAATTAAATGCGTAATTTGCTTGTAATTCAGTGTTTAAATACATTTCATCAAATTGTCTAGTAATCCCAAATAACATTACAGTTTAATTCGCGTCTGGTTATTGTGACAATCAATCAAATTTGTAAAAAATTCCAGGATAATTAAATGTATAGTGAGACGACACAATAGTGAACAATCAGTGAAAATGCATCTTTGACAGATGAAAAATCTACCCTTGATTAATTGTTCTCGGTTTCATACTCTAGGGGATACACAAAAGTAATTGTTTACGTTAATTACTGATTCTCATTCTCGGAATTTACATGTAGTGGCTTCATATCCGTAATTGTGTTGTTTACTTCTCAGAGTGTTTCAGATTTTTCTCTTCGTCGGTTCAATACGACAAACAGGAGGTAGATATTTATTTGCATGCTTCATTGGAGAATTTTACGTACATCCAGTTCATAAGAGATAGCTTGTTACACAAAACCTATTTTCAAATAGAACTTTCAAGCACATACTAGCATAAAATATTGATATTCTTCCATAATATGTTCAACAAATAAGGAAATACCTTTCATATATCACACATAAATATATACTTATTCTTGACAATACAAAAACAACCTACGACTTAAATCTTAACTGAGCGGTATTGGCATTTTTTATTAGTATAATTAAATATTAAGATCCATATGCTTAGAACTCTTACACCTAGTTTACAAAACCTTATTTCTAATTATTTTATTGACATGGTGGGCAGAGATGATTATTATTATTATTATTCTCGCTAAAAATAACAAATTAAAATATAGCAAGAATTTATTTTATGGAAAAATGGTGGAGGCGCCACATTTTTTCCAGTAAAGTTTCACGAGAGTATTTTTTTTGGTCTTGCGTCAGTCTTGCAAAAAATAAAAGACAAGAACAAGACAAGAACTACAAATTTCAAAGCAAGATAAGGCAAGACATCGTCTTGCAAAAAAGTGCAAGAACAGCAAGATTTTTATCAGCTGTACTCCCGTTTTTTTTTTTTAGAAATCTAGATTTGTTTTTAGAATCTACCTACAATATATATCACTGATTATGAAAATAATTAACTATATATTTTTTAAATGTAGTGACATTAATGTATATAATAAATATAAAAGTAATAGAATATGAATACATACAATTTTTCATTAGTATATATTATTCATATATCCCAGAGTTATGGCACAAAATGATTTTTTATAACCGGCTTTGGAAAAAAAAATCCTGCTTGTATAGATGTCGCTATTGCGCTAATAAAGTACTTATAGTACTGCATATATACGATTTTTTGTTTTTATAATATTCATTTAATAATAATATTTCTATTATAACATATATTTTTGATAATTGACATAGATATTGATATTGATATGATAAAAAGATTAATTATAAGTTGAACATCACCAGCGAAAAGGGGAATCCATGACTATACGTTTTAATTTGCAAGACAAGAAATATGCAAGAAAATAACGATCAAGATAAGATTTTTATTAAGAGTAATGAAAGACAAGATGTATTTAAAGTTCTTGTATTGTTTTTCGAGACGAGACAGGAAATAACAAAACAAGACAAGAAATCTTGTCTTGTGAATCAGTAATACAAAATTTTTATGAACAAGAGTAATGAAAGACAAGATGTACTTAAATTCCTTGTCTTGTTTTTCGAGACCAGACAAAAATAACAAAACAAAACAAAAAAATCTTGTTTCCGGTTTTCATCCTGAAATCTGTAGATTTCCGGGAACATGTTTACAGATGCAAACCATAGTGCAATTTATCTAAAAGCAGATGGATAACGATTAATTTCATTTATTGTTACAGGTGCCACGATGACGCTGTGGTAGTGAATCTCGCTAAATGGATGCTCAGCTGCTGTTGGTCTTGGCCGTCATATCCGGTAAGTGACGTCACTAGTCTAGCCGCAGGATACACCTTCACACCATCGCCGTCGATATCACATGACGTCAAACACAAACAACATCTTCCAACTACAGTTTCTCAAAATATTTTCATATTAGTCGACAGAGCTGGGCAAATTACTCAAAAATAGTTATTAATTATTAATTACTAAGTATTTTTCAAAATGTATTTGAATTACTAATTAATAGTAATTAAAATGCAGAATCAATTACATTTTTCAATTACTGTACTTGAATTACTAATAGTAATTAAAATGTAGAATCAATTACATATTTCAATTACTTTTTAATTCTTATATTATTTATAAAATACATAAAATATAACACATCAAATAAAAATAATAATAATTATCACTATGTTACTACAGATTGCAGAAAAAAATTACAGAACATATCTTAACATTAAGTAAAACATAAATTTACACTCCATCAACAGTTCGATTAAAACATATTTGTATTTACCTTGTAAGATATCACATACTCGTATACCGTTTATTATAAATTATAATAATAATAATACATCGATTCAGAGAACTAACGTGGTACTTGCAAATACAACTTGAAAAAATCAAGACTATTAAAAAATTCTAAAAGTAATTGAAATATCATTAAGTGCTAGAAACAATTACTATTTCTCTAAAAGTAATTGAATTAGTAATTTAATGACAGAATTAATTAATTACTGCCCAGCTCTGTTCGTCGATTATAAGAATAAAGAAGATATAAGATTTTGGTTGTGGTGCCTGGTGTAATTATTTATTATTTCTTCTATCGCTATTGGAAAAAGGAAATTTGGAAATAACATCATAATTCATAACATGAGTAACGCTGGGCTCATAAACTATCTATTGTTTATGAAGGAAACATAAACTACGCTCGCTTCGCGCAGTAAAACAAGGAGTAATGAACGCTATCCTTAAAAGCTGTTTGCACTGTGTCAAATTCCGATTTGTCAACTGAGAGTACATCATCTAAAGACAAACACTCCAAACCCAAATACGAAACACGAATCGCTCCGACTATATATTTGTAAACAGTAATTGTTTCCCAGTGCATTTATGAACCTGAATCCTATTTGATGCAATTTCAAACTGCCCGGGATTCATGGAATTCCAACAGAGTTACACGAATTCATTGCGCACTTTCATCCGATAAAGCAAAAAAGCAAAAAATATCAGTGGGTTAATTTGATTTATTAAGATCTTTCACAAAATGGCGCAGGCATCATATATACAAGTTTATTTGTTGTTTAATTATTCGAATCGAAAACAACTAATGATTTTTGCTTCATTATATTTTCAATACATATTATACTTTTCGATGGGTATCTCTATATTAAAATATAGGCATTTTTATTTTTAGAAAAGGATGTTATTAAACTGATCAACTCGCGTGAATTTCAAAGAAAAATTATAAGGTATACCGAAATGAGTAGAGATCAAATTAGAAGTTTTCACGCAACGGTCAATTACTTAGCTTATTAACCGAAAATTGGGAATTCTACACGAATGTTTATAATTTCCTTAGTAAAACTGGTCCTATAAACATATTTAAAGCGTGTACCGAAATTCTGAACATTAATGTTTAACCTAAAATTTGGAAAAATGTGGATATTTTTTTGTTGTTATAGTGGGTTCCGAACCACTCGGACATATCGATATTTAATTTTGGTAAAAAGTTTGTCGTCACTGGGATTTGAACCCCAGATCTCATACTTTGCTCAGCGAGTCGAAGACGGTAACCAACTGTCAGTATAGGAGAATATAAAGTTATTTATAATAAGTTTTACATTTTTACAGTTGAAATGAAATATAACAGGTAGATTGTAAATAAAATATATCAATGTCGTGAATAATCAAATAATTATGGAAATATCAAAGACAAAAATAATTCAAATATATTATAGAGATGGACATGCCTTATCCCTATGATTACAATACTTCTTAGGTAAAATACGGGTTGTTTATTTTAAGTAATTATTATTATTATTATTTTAACGTTCATCTCGATCTTCCACTAAATATTATAAAAATTATTTGGAAATGAAATAATTACTATATTATAAAATGAATAATATTAACCTCAACCATAGGACAATGCTTTGCACATTTGCGTAAGTATTTTACTTCTAGGTTCTCAAATACCATTTAGAAATACTGATAATCATTTATAAATATTGCTAATTTCACCAAACTAATAGAGTTATCTTTGGAACTAAATAATATACTTAATCCTTTTCATGAATTAGAATTTGAGTTGTTTCAATTCAGGATGTTAACAAGGGGTATAACTTTGGGAATAACTAATCAACGTTAATGGCTAATCTTTTTTATGAATTTAAATAGTCATATTTAATATTTTTTTTGGTCTATCTAATTATCACTATATTTACTCATAAAATAAACGCTTATATACATTGCTGTCAATCAATTTACAACGTAACTATATGTATACTCTATGTTTATAGATAAAATAATCTCCCGGTACATTGTTGGAATATAGTGTGGCTAGAGTAATAAAGTAAAGTTAATGTCAATTTTAAGGAGGGAAACCCAACCGTGAAGTAAGAGTGGGAGGAGGGAAATAAAAATCTGGAGAGGAAAAGATAGCGAGTCACTTAGTAATCCGAAGGCCGAGCTAATCTCCTCGGACCATTTCCCGGGTTCATAGATGATTGCGCGTAGAAGCTGCATCAAAATTCAGAACAGTTGATCTGCTGGATAAAACATTTTTATTTTCCGGGCGTTAAAAGTCCTAGGTGGCTTTAGACTAAAGTCCATTCTCATTTCGAGGGCGACCCGTAAAATTCAGATGTTATTGAAGTCGGGAGTACGAGAAAAAGGCGTGAAGCCCTACTCAGGTGAGTCGAGTCCGGAGGATGCGCTTCTAATATTGATGACGAACCGGCAGTGAAAACCATGAATAAAATATCCACCGTCGGCTGTTTGCTCTTCTCACTGAGCTGCGATGCCACTGAACTCGAATTACCACTGCACACCATTGTGCATGCACTAATCACAATCCGATTTTTCTCCAGTAATCCTCCCAGATGAATTACTCGCTAATAACTGACGACGTATCGGCACTTTTGTTTCTCATCGACACCGTTTTTCTTCTCCATGTGATAAGTGCAAGTAATGGAATGGTTGATGCCTCACTATTCAATTAAACTCCCATGAATACATTCATAAATTTAAGATGAACCAGGAACTGATTTAAATTCGACTACCGCTCAGCTCTGTATGTTTAATAATATCATTAAGCTTACCATAGATGAGAAGCACGATTACTGCAACTAACGGATATACCAAACAACAATTTATTACATCAATAAAAAATTGCAATACATCAAACAAACTGACGAATATACACCAATTATCTTAATTTCATTTAGAAAAAAGGGACTTAGTTCGTAGGAACTGATTTAAATTCGACTACCGCTCAGCTCTGTAATGTTTAATAATATCATTAAGCTTACCATAGATGAGAAGCACGATTACTGGAACTAACGGATGTACTAAACAACTATTTATTGTATCTAAGAAAATACAATACATCGATCAACCTGACGAATATACACCGATTGTCTTATTTTCATTTAGAAAGAAAAGGACCTAGTACATAGGAACTGATTTAAATTCGACTAGCGCTCAGCTCTGTATGTTTAATAATAACATTAAGCTTACCATAAATGAGAAGCACGATTACTGCAACTAACTATTTTTTCTTTGCTCGGTAGCTCTATTCTCCGACATCAATTATATATAAGGTAAAATCTATAAAGGTATTGCAGATTTAATGTTATTTACCAGCTAAATCATTCATCTCATTTGTTGGTCCTTAATTTGTTAATTACAACTGCATCAAAGTCCTCTCAACGCTGTATTTGAAATGGGTAAATGGTGAAGGTAGTAAATGATCCAGTGTTCGATTCTCAAAGTCAACAGATATAAACTAGTGACGCAATGGATAGCAAATATCCACTACTAGATATTTGTTCTGTTTGTTGGCTGGGTATTTGAATATCCAGAAGTTTGACAATTCTCCGTTTTGATCTCATATTATTCATTAAATTGAACATTATTCCAAATTGAGAAACTTAAAAGAATGTTATTTTTAAATGTCTGAATATTTGAAAAAGTGTCGTATCGTATATCTGTTGTGGCTTTATTATTAACCATAAAACGTCACTTTGTCCGCAGAGGCGTAGCTAAAATTTTCACAGTCCGGAGACAAAGTCAGTTTTCGCGACCCCTTCTGGACATATATAAGTACGTAACTCAAATAATTATCGAGTCCCAAAATTTTTCTACGCATGAGTTATGACCAAGAAGTCACCTCTTAAATTATGGCGACTAACTCGATGTTTAAATTTAGTTCTTTACTCATAATTTTTTTTTTGATGAGTTTAATTAATTAATTGAATATTAATATATAGTTCAGAACTTTTCTACCGTTAGGTGTAGGGTTGAAACTTTAATTATGCACAAATTTTATCCATTGTTTTTTTGTCTCTAGCACACATTTTTGCTTCCTGTGTGGTACTTTCTCTGTTGTTGACGTTCTTCTGTATGATCCAATTCCAGTCTTCTTTGGGTCGTCCTTGCTCTCTTTTTTATCTGATTCTGACTGTCTACTCATCCTTGACTGGTATTTTCTTGTACATCCTTATAAGATGTCCCCATCAGCCCAATTGTCTATTTTCTATTAATTCTAGAATTGGTTTCATATCTAGTTCTGTCCTTATATCTTCATTTCTTATTTTATCAAGCTATGTAACCTCTTTTACTCTTCTCAGATAGATATTGTTAAAGTATAAAGAAGATGAAAAAAGTAAAATATTTAAGGCAAGAATGCTTCTTTAAAGAAATATTTAAATAATAGAGATCAAAATCAAGAAACAAGAGTGCATATAAAAAATGTACGATCATGAAGAACTAGTATGACTTGAAATTTGTCCCATAAATTATCCTACACGAATAAATGAATATTGTTTCAAGCTTACCGAAAGAGCGGATAACAAAACAAGTACCAAATAATAAGAGGTATAACAGGAAAAAGTGGAACAGGGAAACCAAAAATAAAATGGATAGAAGCAGTGCTGATCATATATCGATGAACATTACATTTCAGAATAAAACTGAAAACGACACTGTAAGTGCGCTAAAAACAGGAAACCCTTTAACTTTGAAATTCATTTGTTATTATATAACATATATTTGGTGCCCCAAAATGTTACGCCCGAGTACAAATATCCCCTCCCTTTCTAGCGACGCCACTGTGTGTCCATGAGGTTGTCAGTTATTTTCATAAACGCTGTTGCCTGGAGTATGTTAGAAAAATCACATCATCGTAGACTCGAGCACTGCGATCACATTGTAATATATAAAATTATCAGAGCATGTAAAAAACAAGTAGATATAGACATGTAACAAGTCTAAGTCAGCACATTCTAGTGGCACCAATTAAGTAAATAGGAAATGGATGTAATTCATAAATAGTGTTGTGTAAAGGTAAAACTAATATTTGCTGACTTAGTACTTGTTCGTAGTATATATAGTATAAGGTAATGGTTGTAAAAAGAGACAGAAAGATAGAGAAGTGAAAGAGAAGTAGAGTGGTATAGTAGTGATAAACGGCAATAGAAGTGTGAGTAACATCGAAAGTGTACAGTCAACAATATACATTATCATCGAAAGTGTACAGTCAACAATATACATTATATTTATTTGTTTATATATTCAACGTGAGTATTTCTGTTTAATTCATTCTCCATCTCCTAGTACTTGTTCCGTCTCCAGTCTGACAAAGAAACCCATATTAAATATATTTTGTGTAACCTACCCTTTCAAGGAGAGGGTCATAAACTGGTAGCAGAGGTCCTGTAAGATTGTTACAAGTTGGTAGTACTGGAATTTATTGAGAGGACGTGCTACAGTTGATGGCGCCATGCTCATTTAGAAAAAGTGTTACAAATTGGTGGCAGCGGTTCGGGAATTCTTGTCAGATTAGAGTAACCTTCCGGGGTTCACTCGCGGAACGACAAGTATTAAGAGTTGTTGATTTACATCAAAATTAAAAAAATGCTGTAACGGAAAAGTTAAAAAGGAAAGGTAAACTAAGAGTTGTAGATTCGTTTATTTAATAAAAATTTAGTTCAATACGGCCTTCTGTTTACCACCGCCGAACCAAGGTAAGAGATACCACAGTAAAAAAAAAAAAAAAGAAATTTAATAATAATAATAAAAAAAAAGATTCGGAAACAGTGACAGTCTTGAATTGAATTTCATTTTTGAGGACGGATTAGAAGCAGACGGACATTCAACTTAGCAAGCAGTACAGTAGGAAAAATGCTGACAACAGCATATGTGGAATCAGCAACATATAATATTGCAACAAGGCCACAGAAGTAATTGACGTAGGTCAGGGAATTGACGCTACGTAAAGAAATGAGTGCATGGTAGAAAAAAAAGGATCAAGAATCTTAAAAGGGTACAGGAGTTACTGTAATTGAGAGAATACGAGAAAGTGTCTCGGGTGAAAGATGACAGTGGACTAGAGGGACTATCAGAAGATGAGTCTTATAAGCTTTGTGTAGAAGAATACGAGAATATGCCTCGAAAGGAGGATACCAATGGGCCGTAAGGGCAGTTGGAAAATAAGTATTGTAAAGTATATACAAAGTTTAAAAAAGTGAAGGTTTCAAAAAAAAAAGAGGGA
The DNA here is from genome assembly GCA_035578165.1 of Stenolophus ochropezus. Classification (NCBI taxonomy): domain Eukaryota; kingdom Metazoa; phylum Arthropoda; class Insecta; order Coleoptera; family Carabidae; genus Stenolophus; species Stenolophus ochropezus. The sequence continues at coordinate 3,401,788 of JAQOWZ010000014.1, forward strand.
TCAAGGATAAACTAATGTTGAATTGCTTGTCTTGGTGGATTAAAGAGCCGTCTGATTCGCCGTCTTCAGAGGAAATGTTGAGGAAGGGTCAAGACTGTCAGGACCAATCACGGGCCAGCTCGTCTAGCGGTGAGGTTGTAACCGGGAAGATCAGGGAGCCGCAGCACCGCGAGAGGATTCCGATGGATGCACAGTGCCAGACCATGGGGGACATTCTAGAAGTTCAAAATGGGAGATGGAATCCAGTATAAACGACGAAGATTTATATTTGTATTATGTAGTAACATTAAGTGTAGGATAAGTTACTTTTGGAAATTGTGCTCCTTACAGGAAGCAAATTTCTCGAAGTCGGGAGGAATGTAACAAGTCTAAGTCAGCACATTCTAGTGGCACCAATTAAGTAAATAGGAAATGGATGTAATTCATAAATAGTGTTGTGTAAAGGTAAAACTAATATTTGCTGACTTAGTACTTGTTCGTAGTATATATAGTATAAGGTAATGGTTGTAAAAAGAGACAGAAAGATAGAGAAGTGAAAGAGAAGTAGAGTGGTATAGTAGTGATAAACGGCAATAGAAGTGTGAGTAACATCGAAAGTGTACAGTCAACAATATACATTATCATCGAAAGTGTACAGTCAACAATATACATTATATTTATTTGTTTATATATTCAACGTGAGTATTTCTGTTTAATTCATTCTCCATCTCCTAGTACTTGTTCCGTCTCCAGTCTGACAAAGAACCCCATATTAAATATTTTTGTCAATCCTATCCTCATCGAGGAAGGGTTACAGACATAGTAATTTTATGTCATCGTATTAAATACATTGACTTCTTTCCAATATATGTTTATACTTCTTGTCTAGTCCTTCATTTCTAACAAAGTATTTGTTATATATTTTGAAATTCATTCGTGATTATGTAACATAAATTTGGCGCCCCTAGATGTTGCACCCGAGTACAAACCCCCTCCCCCCTCTTTATACCTCCGCCACTGTATGTCCACGAGGTTGTGAATTATTTTAATAAACGCTGTTGCCCGGAGTATTTGTTGTATATCCTGGCGAGGCTAGAGCAACTGACGAGCGTATGACATGGCGTTATGTGCGAGCTCAGTTTGGCTGCAGGCTCACCGCATGTAAATTGGTGAGTGATGAGGTCAGTGACAGGATCTACACGTTACATACACCCGCTATCATAACGCAAAGGAGATAAGTAAACACACAGGATGTTGGATGTAGGAGCGTCGGATGACCAGCGTTGCAGGATATACAGGGTTAGTGTCCAACGTATAACTCTATTCTCTAACGTTATGCATGTCTCCAGACACGGATATATTAATACTGTTTATCTGTCGCGTACTTCGGGACTGATAATGTTAGATGTTCGATATCTTTCGAATTAATGAAGAATAATTCATGGATTTCACTGCGATTTGAACCCAGGGCCTTCCTATTACTAGTAGGATGCTCTACCAACTGAGCTACAAAGTTCGGTAGTGTTCATGAATCTTTCTCCTGTCTTTTGAATTGTCAGATTTGAAAAACTTGAAATGAACCAAAAATAAAGTAAAATTGTTTTATACTTAAAAATACTATAACTCTATTCTCTCAACTAACGTTATGCATGTCTTGCATCCCTACACAGATATATTAATACTGTTTATCTGTCGCGTACTTCGGTACTGATAATGTTAGATGTTCAATAACTTTCGTATTGTTAGATTTGAAAGACTTGAAATTGCACCAAAAAAAAGTTAAATTGTTTTATACATAAAAAATACCATTCTGGGTCCAAAATTTTGGTTTTTCAAAATAGCCCATATGGATAAAAGTCGAAACAATCCAAAAATACCCATTTTTGAGTCTAAAATATTGGTTTTTGAAAATAGCCCGTATGGATAAAGGTCGAAATAACCGAAAAATACCATTTTGGGTCCAAAATATTGATTTTTGAAAGTAGCCTATATGGATAAAGATCAAAATAATCCAAAAATATAATTTTGGGTCCAAAATTTCGGTTTTTGAAAATAGCTCATATAGATAAAGGTCGAAATAATCCAAAAATACCCATTTTTGGGTGCAAAATTTTAGTTTTTAAAAATAGCCTATCTTAATAGAGGACGATGCGCTGATTTCAACATTTCAAACAGAATTTAATTATCTCTTTTCGTTCCCGAGATTTTTGCTCCTAAAGTTGCACTTCAAAAAAGTGTGTTTTTTGGGTATATCTCAAAAATGGGTAGAGATACAATTTCAACTATTATTCCATTCGATTCTACGGGCGAAGTTACGTAAAGAAATGTTTTCTCCACATATACGTTCTTTGGAACGATTCGGTGAAAAATTGGAAAAACGAAAAAAACCGGAATTTCAGTTTTTCACTTGGAAATTTTTTGTCTCCAAAATTCTTCATTTTCTGGACTTAAGTAGATACGAGTACGCTGATTCCAAATTTTCAAACCGAATTCAATTATCTCTTACGGTTCACGAGATATTTACGTTCAAAGTTAGACTGAAAAAAACAGGTTTTTCAGGAATAGTCCTGAAATGGGTCGAGATACGACCTCGACGATATTACCAATCGATTCTACGGGCAAAATTACATAAGTGTACTAATTTTCAGATTTTTATTCCGAGGGATACAAGTTTTAGAAAGGAAAAACTGAAAATGGCCAAAATCGAAAAAAATCGCAAGGGGTTCATCAGGCGTTTTTTTCGATTTTCGCCGATTTTCGTTTTTTCGCTCTAAAAATTGTATCCGTTAGATTAAAAATCTGAAAATTGGTACACTTATGTAATTTTGCCCGTAGAATCGATTGGTAACACCGTCGAGGTCGTATCTCGACCCATTTCAGGACTATTCCTGAAAAACCTGTTTTTTTCAGTCTAACTTTGAACGTAAATATCTCGAGAACGGTAAGAGGTAATTAAATTCGGTTTGAAAATTTGAAATCAGCGTATCGATGTTTACTTAAGTCCAGAAAATGAAAAGATTTGGAGACAAAAAATTTTCAAGCGAAAACCTGAAATTCCGGTTTTTTCGTTTTTCTCATTTTTCACCAAATCATTCCAAAGAACGTATATGTGGAGAAAACATTTCTTTATGTAACTTTTCCCGTAGAATCGACTGATATAATCGTTAAGATTGTATCTCTACCCATTTTAGAGATATAACCAAAAAACACACTTTTTTGAGGTGCAACTTTGACAGCAAATATCTCAGGAACGAAAAGAGATAATTAAAATCGGTTTAAAAAATTAAAATCAGCGCAACGACGAGAATAATATTCAAAAATAAAAATTTTGGGCCAAAAAATATATATTTTTGGATTATTTCGGCTGTATATGAAAAATTTTAGAATTTAAAATTACAAATTGTAACTTTTTATGTTCAACTGTTATTGGAAATAACTTGGAGATATAAAATGATATTAATTTTTAATTGGAAATGTGAATTTTTAATTTTTTACTGACCCAGGAGGTAAATAGACAATGATTGTGCACTATAAACCTATTTTTAACAGGAAAAGTAAAAAATATACTTGTTTTTCATTTAAAAATATACATAATATGCTCGAATCAAATGTAACTGATCTAAAATATAAAGATTTCTTTAGAAGAATGTAAAAAATCATCTTTGGTACATTCCTAGAGGGAACAGGATCTTAAGTTTTACATGTACTTGATTCGTAGCTCATATTTAATTTCACATACTTATATTTAAGACGTATTAAAGTAATTGCGATTATAACAAAATAAAAAAAAACTTACCATAAGTTGATTCCACATCAATTGCACCAAAAGTCCTGTAACAAAAAAGTTTGTCTTTAAAAATTTTCAAGGACAATATAAATTAGAGAGAACCCCTGGTCCTTCTTAAAGTCCGCGTTCATGGAATTGAAAACTAGCTTAGTTGTCACTGTGTACCGCTGGTTACATGGAGATAATTAACTACGATCCGTCAATTTAAACGCGCTAATCGTGTTTAGAGGCTATATATGCGTGCGAAATTCAGTGTCCTGTCTACCTGACCAAAAATGCCAGGACTGTTGTGATTGCTTCCAACGCCAGCAAACAGGATTCACGCCGTAGGATACTACGGTACGCACACAAATTATATCCTGATGTACGCGAGATAATCCTGGATATTTTATCAACAAACCGCAAGCTAGGATAATATGCCAACGCCAACTATTTAAAAAGTTCGATAAACATTAACTAGTCTAAGTCAGCACATTCTAGTGGCACCAATTAAGTAAGGACGGTGTGGACAGAAGTGTCATTAGGGAAGAAAACAAATGTAAATTAATTATACCTATTTGTATTTTTATAGTAACGTGAGTGTTTTTTTTAATTATCAATCTCCAATCAGAGCATGTAACCGAAAAAATACTGGTTAACGGTTAACCCCTATTGAGAATGTTATAAAAAAACGGTTTTAGTTTGAAAACCGGTTTTTAAAAATTGGAAACCGGTTTAAATTGGTTATTACATCGGTTAATAAAATAAAAATAAAAAGAATATTATAGATAAATTAAAAGCGATTAGGTTATATCGGTTAATAAAAAAATATTATGGACCAATGGAAAGCGATTATGTTTCATGCTGCATACAAAATCAAACACGAATATTCACAAAAATTCCTATAATACCTTCAGAGAAATGTAAGTTATTTTTCTATTGTAAACTGGACAAAGAGCCTACATATTTTGATGACTCTCTAATAAAATGTAAATTTTAGAAACTGTCATGACCCATATAGTCATATTCAAATACAAATATAACAAGATATATATATTGCGCTAGAGTCTAGAATCGACATGTGTTAGTTTTTGAAAATAAAAATTAATGAAAGGAAAGTTGTTTTTGGAGTTGCAGTCATTTAATAAAATCTACTGATACACCAACGTTTCGACTTTAATTCAGTCTTCATCAGGGTGCTGATAAAATACAAAACATACAATCATATAAACATACATACATTCGACTCAGGTAACACACTTATATTATCGAGTATAACATGTAAATTATTTTACAGAAATCTTTCGTCAACAAAAAATAGATAAAACACACATATATAAATGTTACTTAACAGTTATCAACCAACTTTTATTAATATCCAGTAGATAAAACCAATCATGCATAAAAAATTATATTTATCACCTAACTGTCATTCTGGATTCGTGAGAAAGTGTTGAAAAACAAATTAGATTTTACAAAATATGATAAGGAGGGTAAGAGATAAATTTCGCCCAGCCTAGAAAATTTATTATATTTTGTAAGAGTCGTGATCTCGTGATATGTCGTCTGATGAAGTCAGGCTCTATAAAAATTCACAATGTGACAAATATTAGCAAGACGACTTTTAAAGAAATTTATATTGAAATTAAACCGAAATCACTACAATTTATTTGTTATATAGTAATGTATGAGTTTTTGACTAACAAATTATTTATAAAATGTGGAATCTAGCATTTTAAATAAGATGTAAGCTGAAGTATTGGAGTCCAACTATTGAAGTAGAGAGTGGGTGAAGAAATATGATTGGGTTCGATTGTAGAGAGAGTGGCAGTATCAACATAATGTGAAAGGTATCCCGCTCTGGAATTGAATGATATTGGTCGGCGATTGCGATTTGTGTAACCCGGCGTCATTTCTTCCGTCGGCGCGTCGACAGCGAGTGTATTTGTCGTGGGGGATTGGATACGGTAGTCGCAGAGTTTCCGGACCGTTCGTTTGTCAGCGCTAGCTTCGGTCCCTTGAGGGATCTTTAAGTACGACCATGCTTTCATTTACCTGCTTCAATTCCAAACTCCAAATCAGGTGAAGAGGATGCATTCAATTGCTTTAATGCTGCCGCGATCGAACTATCCAACCAGTCTTTCTAAAACTACCCCGAATAAAAACTTTCAAGCCTTCAAACTTCAAATCCATCCTCTAGGTGTAGTTCACAACCAAATCTTTCAATTCCAAATCCGACCATAAGTTTTGCTTTATAACAAATGTGGTAATGACATTTATATAGTACAGGACATTTACCAGAATATATTACTTCGAAAACCTATTTCCATTGATTTAATTAATTGTTTGTGTATTGTTTCACAATAAAGTTCTAACTACCCCAGTGCTTGAATAAAAACTTTCAAGTCTTCAAACTTCGAATCCATCCTCTGGGTGTAGTTCACGACCAAATCTCTAAATTCCAAATCCGACCATAAGTTTTGCTTTATAACAGATGTGGTAACGACATTTATATCGTACAGGACATTTACCAGAATATATTACTTAGAAAACCATTTCCATTGGTTTAATTAATTGTTTGTGTGTTGTTTCACAATAAAGTACTATTTCTCCATTGTCTCCATTTGTTCATTAGTTATTCATGCCACTTCTCAATTTTCTATTTTCCTTCACCAGACGTTCAAAATTGAATAAGAATTGCAAAACTCGTTTCAGGTACAAAAAGCAAATCAAATTTATTTTGAATATTGCCTTCGAGATCCTGTCGATCAAAACTATGAACGATAAATTTATTAAACTCCCTGCATATCTATATTTGTAATTGTAATGTATCTGTACCTTGCAATATTACTAGATTCGATAGTTACTGTCCCCATTAAAATAAAGGTTAGATTAATTTATTTTGAATATTGCTTTCGAGATCCTGTCTATCAAAACTATGAATGATAAACTTATTAAACTCCCTGCATATCTATATTTGTAACTGTAATCTATCTGTACCTTTTTCAATCATCCTACCGATTAGCTCATTGATCACATTAAAATAAAGGTTAGGTTAGGTACATTAAATCCTTTCTTTTTGTATCCTAAAATTTTCATTGGTATATTACTGGCTTTAGAGAAGTGTCACTTATGAAGTGTCAGCGTCGCTATCGATGTGGAAATCAGCGTATCGTATAAAAGTGTAGATGTTTATTCTGGGTCAGGTGTTATAAACATTTAAATGTCACAGGTCAGTAGATGGATACAACGAAGTCTTTATTTACCTCGCGTCTCCGGAGACCGGAAAATAAGCTACACACCGCTTGCTTTACCGGTTCGGCGTCGCAAATCCTTACATACGCATACACAGGAGATCATTCCGTATTATTTGCACTGCGATAATTCGATATTTGGCAACAGATACTCTTTCATGTGTCAAATATATGCCAGTTTATTCAAACACGACGCATATATTAAATTCTATGCAGTACTCCTAAACTGTCATTTTTATATGCTGCTTCAAAATTTATTCAAGATAAAAATAGAATTGTATACAAACTGGGTTTCAATATATGCCACATATTCTCAGGAATTTTAATCATAAAATATGTCACAAAAAATAATTAGCAGGTAACCATTTACTTGTTCTATCTTAAGTTCGAAATCATAAAATTGTAGAAATGGGCAAGATGATGAACTTTTTTCATATCAACATGGAACACCTTTATCATGTTTTATTAACCGCCACATATTCTTAGGAATTTCAATCATAAAATATGTTACAAAAAATAATTAACGTGTAACCATTTACTTGTTTCTATCCTAAATTCGAAATCATAAAATTGTACAAATGTTGAAGATGATGAATTTTTTTCATATCATGGAAGACCTTTAGCACGTTTTATTAAGCGAGGTATAAATGGTTGTCAGAGTCCGTTTTTTTGGATGAGTAATGTAAGTAAAAATGTGCAAATACACATAAGGTAGAACGGTGTGAGGAAAGGTGAAATATTCATTCTGCAAACAGAAAAAGTACCTTCTATATGAAGTTCTTTTTCATATAAGTTCTTTGCCATTGGCTGACCTACATCCAGAGGAAATCATCCATCAAAAAAAGTTTTAGATTCACTGGGTCACTCACTGAGATTCAGCGTATCCTGTCGAAGATTATATTCAGTTATCCTTTGTTGACGGGGGAGGCATCTTAATAACCTGATCTTTCCAGCGCGGGTCGGCGTAAATAAAGCATCAACTTCAGCCGTACTTTCGCCACTACAAACCGATGCAAATTGTATTAGCAACAATGAACAGCCTAATGATTATTAGCTAATGGACTGGGACGGCTTTAACTATACATCAGGTCAGTGTTTGTCTCCAGGAATAAACTCGCGCATTCAAGTTTCAGATCCATTATCTAGTCGCTCAATCTCTAAACACAAAACACCACAAAAATTTATCTTTGGAAACGAAATTAATGGCTTATTACGAATTACTTATGCCCGGTTTCATGACGAGTTAAATCAAGAGTTATCAAATTATGGATTAAGTTTCACTCAGGTTTGAAAATGCGTTTCATGAAATAGTCTCCAAAATTTTAATCCTGACTTAGTAAACCTTGCGATAATTTGACATGTTTGATGCATACTTCACAATATTAATTTTTGCATCAAATTTAATTGTTTAGGTTTTTCTTGACAGTGAGAGGACATTTACATTGTAATATATAAGTATCACATCGTTTCCAATTAATATTAATAATTAATAAATCAAATTTCTTGCCTACTTAGTTGATTATATTTATTGTAGCAAATATAATGTCGCCCAGAAAACACAGGTAAAGTTATACGGAGAAAAAATGGAGTTATTAAATGCAATTGAAATTTACTACTGCAATATTAAACGACAGTGCGCAAAGAAATTGGAACATAGTTTAATCTTTTGTATTTTTATTCGAAAGATTGTATAAAATTTTTGAAATAAAACTAAATACATTTTTAGAAAGCCTGAATCTATTTCTAAAGTCGTTATAAAATTCAAATATGTTATTTTGTAATACGTCATTGTCTAGCAACAATGTACACAATATTATTTAGGAACTCATCATCTGAAGAATCTATTTTATTAATCATAGACTTGAACTACAAATACAAGGAATAAAAGTATCCATAGTAGTCATAGCCACTATTAATTACAAAAATAATAATTACCAATTCTAACCTGTGAATATTTCACCAAATAAAAGCACAAATGTCATTTTAACCCAGGGTTATCTTAACTCCAAGTTTAACTCTTTCTTGTGGAACCCATAATCAAATTTAATATAGAGTTACTAAATTTAACTCAGGTTAAAATCTTACTCGCGTTCATGAAATTAGTGTGCTAGTTTATTTTGTTGGTACTTGCATCTCCTAAATCTAACGTTAGCGACCGTCAATACAGGACATCTCATATTATGCTACGTGTTGAGATTTTCTTACTTAATTTGTTGTTTACTATTGAGTCTTTTTGTAAATTAGTTTGGGCGTAATGTACTGAGAGCCGTGAAACCGAACGGAGATGTTCTGTTCTCTTTTACCAATTGTAGGTAATGTAACTATTACCTGCAGTAGAAAACATCGATCGCTTTCCGTGTAAGAAGTAGAATGCTCGTGAAAAAGGCTGAAATGAGTTAGATTGTGCGGGCAGTTCACGGATAAATGGATTAAAATGATTGAAGGTTTGTTGAGAGAGCGTGAGCTGTTTTAGACATCTGATTTCTACATCAATCTATTTACATTACTAGCTATATATGTATATCAAAGCGATTCATGCCTATACTTGCAATGGACTAATCAAAATTTCATTTGATTGTTATACAACATTTTAGGAGAGAAGCCTTGGTCCAATAGTGTATGGGTTCCTTTAATGGATTTTGATAGCCCAAAGGTTCGAGAACTAATTTGTATTACAATCCGATCGGCCGATATTCTGTTTCGTTGATGATATTTTTGGGAAGAAAAATCAAAGTGCGAAAAACAAAAAGAACAATTAAGTCTCGCAGGAATCCAATCTAAAATCCTAGATAAACATTTCACTTTCCTCAAACATCTTGTCGAAAGCAAGAGTCCTCATCAGTTCCTTCATCAATCGCTTCGCAGATAGGAAGCTAGCAACAGATCCTGTCCTCCAGGCAAGCGTTAGAGATATTACACCCGCAAGCGTGAGTAATTATAGACCTTACCCCTCAAGAAAATCACGGGACGCCCCTGGAGTCGACAGTAATTGTTTCTCCTTCCAACGCGTCGTGATCATCACATTTTTATTTGAACATGTGTCTTCACTATATCTGCAACATTTCTTTGTCTCTTTAATACGTCATCCCAGAACATTAACAGCACTTAAAACACAATTTCAAAAAAAATTATATTCAACAAAATAAAATAGTATATTATGAGATTGTATTCCTAATTTTTTTTTTATATGTATTGCGAGGAACAGTCAAACCTCTTTTGTTTTCAAGTTGTCCAGGTATATATTGGCCAATGTCCTTCTTGAAAGTATAGGTGCTCGAAGAATTGGCGGTGATTTTTTTCGTACAGGGCGCGAACAAAAACACGATGACGTCACTAGTTACACAGCACAGGCATACAGATAATAAAGCTCGTCTAATCCGCTTACGTTTCCGAATGTTACGAACACTCGCACACGGCAATGAGTCTCCAAACTCAAACAAAAAGTAAAACCATCTCTCGTAAACGTTTGTCGCTCTTTCTCGCTGCCAGTGCCGTACAGGGAACTTTTTCCTAGGGGCAATTACAGTTTTACTTCCCATGAATTCACTATTTTAATTGTTTAATCAGAAATTTTAATTTCACTCTGTACATTGGTAGGATCATAAGATTCATTTAACTTACTTTATGTAGGAACCTTTCTAACTTTCGGTGTAAGGTTCGTTTAGTCTATCATTAAAATCTGTTCCAAGTTTGACATATAAAACACGGAAGTAGACTTAAACATAACAAAAACATATTTTTAAAATATTGACTAGGAATAGTATATTGTGCAATGAGTGCGGAAAGTTGCTTATTTCCCACGAAACGAAGTCGAGTGCTAGATTAATACAAGATGGAAAATAGGTGATTCTGCACAAGTTGCACACTATACTTTTTTTACGACCACACTGTTAAAGGTTACAGAACAGAAATACATGCACGACAGCTATTGACATAAGAACAATATAGCGCACGTAGCTTCACGCATGCGCAACGTTGGCAATTATTGTGAGAAATGATATTTCTCATACTGCACATGCTCTATGTTAGTAAATATAGTGAGAAATGATTTCTTATACTTTAACCCACGATTGTGGGAAATACCCAACTTTGAAGCTTTATATAATGTGAGAAAAATGCCACTCTGTGTAGTGGTCGTAGAAAAAGTAATTTTTCATTGACAAATGCTTCTGGATTTGTATGATAAAGATGTGGAATTTGTCACATAACGATCTGTTTTGGAGTAATGCAACATCATATATTATGAACGGCAGTAATTTTGGTCCAATGGTAAACAAACATGGTTCGTTTATTCGAATTCGGTTCAAATCGTGCAGCCAATAACTAAAACATACACAGTTCCGCTTCATCGTTTCAAATACACTTTGAAATTTGTGCATATCTACTTTCAATTAACAAACCGGAAACAGGAATTTACCACGCATTCAATCACGGATGCATTACATTCTTTTATTATCGATAAAAATAAATAAAAAATTGTTTTGATAATGACACTTTTAGCACGAAATTGTTGTTTGTATATAATTTCTTAGATTTCGTAGATAAGCAACATAGCTCGTCCTGTCCAATTGGATGGGTTACCGCATAATGGCTTGGTGTGTGCTGACCTGCATCACTAAAATGCAAGTAAAACCTTTCATGAAACAAGTACCTCAGGTACTTGAGGCCATGTTCCACATAGGAATGTTGTGCCATAGATGATGATGCAGTTACGAAAAAGCAATTAACATTTTGTAAATTGTTGTATTTATTTAGAAAAAGTAAGGAAAGTATTAAAGAGTAAAAATAACGATTTCGATTTTAGTCAAATGTCGAGTATAAAAATTTGATTGAAGCAGTAATACAGTAAAGATTTAACAAATTTTTGGTAATTTCATATAAATGAGACTCGACAATTGTGAAATAAAGATGTGGTAATGAATAAAGAAATAGCAAATATTGATTGTCAAGTAATGAAAGAAGGTAAAGGTTTTGCGGAAAGGCAGAAGAATCTCTGAGGTATCTAAGGATATCGTTTAGCAAAGTTGGAAGAAAAACAAAAGAAATATAGTTTTTTTAATTTCTTGTAGATCGGTATAATTTCCTCATAAGTCACATATTTTTACTCTTTTTTTAATTAGTACTATTTTTGAGGTAGTCCTTGTCGTTTCCGTTTTCCGTGCCTGTATCCAATTAATCAGTTATTTAATGTTCGTTTGCATGAAGAGTGTATTGCCGCTCCGATAAATAAGGTCGCGTAATGTTCTTGTTGGTCTCATATTGCTTGTTGCTGGCATAAACGATTGCATGGGACTGAGAAGGAGACATTAAGGTGCAGCTGATAAAAGTGTCGCAGGTTCACGATGCAGGAATGATATTGCACTAATGCCTCACCATGCCTCGCAATCGTAACAGGCTCATCAATTACGACATCGGAATGAGAAGATGCTATGGAATTAGAAACGTGAATACCTGTGCCATAGGCGGGGTGCATGCAGTGGCGTATCGAGGCATCATTCATATGGGGCACATAAAAAATATAACAATCAAAAAGTGTATTGCAAAGGAAATTTAACGCTAATTTAAAAGTCTTGGTTTTCAGGCGACTTAATATATATTAACATTAAAAAAACATAATATAAAATTGGAACGTCTTGATGTTCTTTTAGATTTCCGTAGAATAAAAATGCTTTACTATACTTTCCAACAACTTATGCCTGGTCTTATAAAAGCCAGTTAACTAACTTATCTGGTTAAATTACCTAACTGGCCGATTTCTGTATTATAACCGTTAGTTAAAGTAACCTATTGATTAAATCTACCGATTAAATTAACTAGAGAAAACTGAGGTATTGAATTTTAGTTGGGAGTGTAATTGACAGTGACAGTCACAATTCAAAATTAAATTTCTATTTAAATAGTATTTCATTGTAATTCTGGATAGTAGATTAATTATAAAACGCTTTTCCTGTTTGAGTATAAATTTGTTTCATGTTATCTATAACATGATCTTTGTGGTCCTTAGTAAAAACCATTTTATTAGTTTTTTCAACAGACGACGAAATTGCTGTTAAAAAAAACACCAAGACAGTCTGTAGAATTCACAGAGTAACTGAATTTTTGGCGTCTTCAAAAGGAGATTATATTCAAATGTCAAATACAATTCTACAACAAAATAAAATTTGTATGTGACTTCTATGTTTTTAACAAACTTTTTTTTTTAATCTAATATTTGACAGCTCATGGCTTATTGCATGGACAGCCATCTATTATTTTACAGTATTTGAATACAGTCGGTAATTTGAACCGAGGGTTAGATAACCGTATTAAATTTACTAAATTTTATTATTTAGATCAAAATACGAGTGAATTCTTTCTGCTCGCGGATAGTAGTTTTTAAATAGGTACTCGCAGAGGTATGCCTTCAAGTCGCGAATCTAACCTAACCTAACCTAATATATCTAACATTACCTAACCTTATCTGACCTAATCTAATTTAATCTAACCTCATCAAACCTAAAGTAATCTAAACTAACCTAACGTAACCTAACCTAACCTTATTTTATTTTTATAATTTAACTATCGTTTATACGACCGGGCATGTTTAGTTTTTACTCTTTCTCGATATATTTATATTACATGCCCTTTAATTTGGTTACACTAATTTAAAGAATAAAATAATTAGATAATCGTTGCTATATCTTACCAGTTAATATAAATAACGAACCGATAGTATTGTGTGAAGTTAAGGTCAGGATAGATAGTAATGTTTAATGTATTAATCGTTGCTATATCTTACCAGTTAAATAAATGATGCACCGATAGTATTGTGTGAAGTTAAGGTTAGGATAGACAGTAATGTTTAATGTAGAAATCGTTGCTATTTCATACCAGTTAATATAAATGAAGAAATGGGTATGTGAAATTATAGTATTTGTGTAAAGTTAATGTTAGGATAGATAGTAATGTTTAATGTAGTAATCGTTGCTATATCTTACTCGTTCATATAAATGAAGAAATGGGTATGTGCAATGATAGCATTTGTGTGAAGTTAAGGTTAGGATAGATAGTAATGTTTAATGTAGTAATCGTTGCTATATCTTACTCGTTCATATAAATGAAGAAATGGGTATGTGCAATGATAGCATTTGTGTGAAGTTAAGGTTAGGATAGATAGTAATGTTTAATGTTGTAATCATTCCTATATCTTACCAGTTAAAATAAATAAAGAAATGGGTATTTGAAATGATGGTATTGTGTAAAGTTAAGGCCAGGATAGATAGTAATGTTTAATGTAGTAATTAGGGCATATGTGCGTGTGGTTTTTCCATATATCTGGTTCGGTCCGTTGGCTGCAGGTTGGCGAGAAGCCAACTGCCAGGAGCGACAGACTGTCAGTGTCCAGTTGAGTTATGTTGCAAGATGGCCTCAAGCCATTGCCCTACTGGACATTACGATATCCTGTATTACAACTCATTCATCCGAACTATAACCATCCATTCATACATGCATTTATTACCCTTAACATACATATACTGTATTACTTCTATCCACAACTTTCTAAATTAATGTTTATCTTACCTACACATAAATATTAATTGGTTATTCCACAATAATTATTATATTAGTGACGATCGTTTCGTCCTTTTTTTGTTTTCCTGTTGTTATTTTGTTTACAAATGTTACGAATTAAAGTATTAGTATTAATATTTATATTTGAAATGAGTATTGTAGTGGGTACTTGGTGGAACATATTTGAATATAGGTAATTAAAACACTTGGTTATTCCACAATAATTATTATATTAGTGACGATTGTTTCGTCTTTCGGACATCATCAGACTACATAATTAAAGTACTACATCTGTTTATATATACAATTACATGTTAAGTAGGGATGAAGTTATTAAATAAAATGTTAATAAAGAAAAATAAGAAAACATTGTTAAGTCAAACCTATTGTAAAACAGAACAGTTCACATTTATTTATAATTGGCATTATACTAACTACATCGAAGGTATATCTGATATAGTAACAAAAATTTAAAGAAACAGAACATAAGAACAATTAACGTAAATAAAATAAACTTAGGGAAATTGTTAATAAACTAACAATAAAAGAAAAACAAATTAAAGATCAAACTGGAATTTATCGAATACAATGTACCAATTGTAATGTAATTTACATTGGTCAAAGTGGGAGAAGTTAAAGAACATATAAATTCAATAAACAAAAAAATATTAATTCAGGATTTTCAGAACATTGTATCAACAATTCACATTCATGCAATAGGGAATTTTCTGTATTACATTTAGCTGAGAAAAGATTAAGAATGAACTGTCTAGAAAATTTAGAGAATTATTCTAAGAAAAACATTGTCAATGACTAGATAGAACTAACCATTTCACACCTACTCAACATGTAATTGTATATATAAACAAGTGTATTACTTTAATTCTGTAGTCTGATGATGCCCGAAAGGACGAAATGATCGTCACTAATATAATAATTATTGTGGAATAACTAAGTGTTTTATTTACTTATATTCAAATATGTTCCACCAAGTATCCACTACAATATCCATTTCAAGTATTAATACTTATACTTAAATTCGCAACATTTGTAAACAAAATAACAATAGGAAAGATAAAAAAACAAACTTGGGACCTTATCTTGTATGAGGAAATTTTCAGGAATCTAAAAAACAAAAACTATACTCCGCATTGCAAGATAAAAAAACCATTGCATGATACAAAGTAGCAATGCAAACTAAAAATAAAAGATAAGAAAGTAGGAATAAGATAATAATTTTGATGATATCTGTATAACAAATTACTGTTTTAATATTTGTTTCTATACGGGTGATTTAATTCTAGCTTTGCCAATCTTTATCCAAATAAGAAACCAAGTAAAGCTGAAGGCTGTAGCTAAGAACATATAGCACTAAATGCAAGTAAAACTTATAACGAAACAAGTACCTTATAAGTAATTGGAGCCCTGTTCTATCTAGGATATCGTCCATCTAATTATCGGTTACAAGTAATGTTCAAAATTATTCCCATTTCTTGCTAAACATAAAGAAGTTGAATAAATGATGAACTATAAGTCTCACAACTCACTATCACTGTATGCAAACTATACAATCAAAATAACAAACCAGCAATGAAAGAAGATTAACAATAATGATTACATTATTAATTACACAACATCAGACATTTATTAAATATTATCAAGTTAATCACGTAACTGGTTGATAACTGTTAAGTAACATGTACGTGTGTTTGTTTTCTCTATGTTTGACGCAAGATTTCTATATAATAATTTACATGATTTACTTTATAATATTTTAATACCATTTATCACCCTGATGAAGACTGATTTATGTATAGTCGAAACTTTGGTGTATTAAGGATTTTATTAAATGACTGCAACTTCAAAAAAGACCTTCTTTTATTAACATCGTCAAGCCTACATTGAAACCCTGTATAACTTATTTTTGTTAAATTGTTATATTTATTAAATCGGTAAAGTGAAAATTAAAAAAAGTAAGTAAAGTTTTAAAGATCGATCGGTGTTTTTAGTGAACGATTTAGGTTCTGATTTGATGGTTATTAAACGGCGATTGTAAAATTTGGATTTAAGAAGTAATATAGTAAATTTTTGGTGGTGTGATATAAATGGGATTTGGCGATTGCGAAATATATGTGGCACGAACATTATCTTGACGGTCAGCCGCTGTAGAGATACATAAATCTGCCAACAAAGCACATCCAATTCTGTAAATCCAGCAGAAGTTTAGGTAGTCTTTGATGCAAGTTCCTGCGACACAAAGCTATAAAAAGGTATTACCCTATCGTCCATAGAGCAATAGCGGCTAGCCCGCCGGAGTCGAAGCCAATGTCATCGATCGAAGCTCCTCGTCGAGCTCAGCGGAAGAAGCGGATGTGACGTTCGCGCCACGCACATCCGCCCTGGCCAGTGTAAATATTTGAGGGCAGCGCAAGATTAATACCTCTATGTCAGGAGCCAGAGCAAATAAATCCCAAATCAGCAAGCGAGCGAGCACGAGCACTCTATCCTAGACTAGCCAACCTCTCCCCCGGATTAATACAGATTTATACGCTGAATTTATAATTGTGATTTATTTTTCACGCTGTGATGGGATGGGTGTCAGCTTTGACGCCCGACACGACCCGGTCGTACACTACGTCATTTTTAACACCGTCAAAGGAAAACACAATTTATCTCTCACACAATACACACTTTTTACTGCAATCATATTTGTATTTTACATTTTAAAATTAAAAATTATCATGTTTTACAGTGGCGTAACTACAACCTTTTTTGGAGGCCTCAAAAAATTTGAAAACTAAAAAAAAACATTAGAGGGTATTTATAAAATTTTATTTACGAAAAATGAAGCAATTACTTCAGATCATATTCATAAAAAAATAAGGAAAAGGGTTTCTAGGGATTCGGGTCAGACTAAATAT
Organism: Stenolophus ochropezus; assembly: GCA_035578165.1. Taxonomy (NCBI): domain Eukaryota; kingdom Metazoa; phylum Arthropoda; class Insecta; order Coleoptera; family Carabidae; genus Stenolophus; species Stenolophus ochropezus. Next base: position 3,419,259 of record JAQOWZ010000014.1, read on the forward strand.
ATTTCTCGAATCTTGCTTGTCTCGTCTCGGGCGAGACGATAACAATTTTACAAACAAGCTTCGAGGCGACAAATAAAATCGAGATTCTCAAATTTCACTAATTACGCCGAGATGTCTAGAGGTTTTAAAATATTTTTTTTTCAAACGCCATAAATGTGACATATTTTAAGACTTGATTCACAAGGTAGAAATTAAATTTCTACACCGCAGATGTAGCAGAAAAGTATACGTAAGAACTATTTAGAATCAGCGAGTAAGAAATCACAAGTACAATAAAAACCTGCAACATCGTAAATATCACTAAAAAGCTAGATAACATAAGAATGAAGTTACTAAAAAGCATCAACAACTGACAGATTTAAATTGATAACCTAAAAATTTCATATGCCATCGAACAGTTTTAAAAGTGTACCAATAAAACAAAATCAGAAACCTGATTTTTATATGACTATCTGGTACGTAAAAACAAAATGTAGGTGGAGAAAATATTGTACATTTCCCTAAATATATATTTTCTTCCTAATATCCAAAAAGATTGTTCAATTTCCTAAGATTTAGTGATATGTCCCTAAGTATGGAAATATTGTGCACAAATGGCGACCTTGAAAACTTGAGAAATCTCGGCGAGATTCGAGACCGAGACAAGATAATAATAAGTGAGATGAGAAATAAATGAGACGAGATAAAATATTTCACATTTAAAATGAGATGATATTTCACAGATAAAATTTGTTTAGATAGTCTTAAGTAGTGTTAGCAATACAAAATAAAACTGACTGTTGCTTATTTTAAAAAATTAATGCGAATAATAATTTCTAGTAATAAACTTGACAGTTTCCTAATGCCTCTAATAAAGAAAACACTATACAGAAATGCTAAACGATAATCTAATTCGTGAAAGAGGTCAATAACGATAATATACAACCCGAATTGCTTAGCGATTTAGGAAATTTACGACGATTACATGAATATGTCAAATAAATATTTCTGTCCAATTATATCGAACATGGGTTTTCTTTCGTGTTCCAGATACATTTGATATTTACTGTTAACGTACTACATTCACTAATACGGATTTATTACAGTGCTTTATTATTACATTAACCAAATGTATGTATGCCATTCCTGTTGTCATTTTGTACTAAGAATTTATTCTTACAGAAAGAATACAAAGGGTATTTTGTATTTCCATGCTCGTTAAAGTTAATTTTCTTTACAGAACTACATTTTAAAATGCAAGCAAATGATAAATTAATAGTAACGAAATATTTTCTAGAAAACTTAAAATCATTTGATCATGGAATATACCTTGAGTTTATTTTAACATGAAACATGTGATTTAACATAATGGTTATGAATTTGACAGCAATGTATCAGAGCATGAAACACAATAATAATAATAAATGAATCTGGACTACAATGGTGTCTCATATACATAGACATTATAAAGATTTGTTTGATTTGGACCTGAATTGTCAAGAACAAAAAGTATTTGTCAAAATATTGTTGTGGAAACGCAAATATCTAATTTTACAATGAATCTGATATTCCCGTCACTGCAAATGACGTTCTGAAACAATTTGGTGCTGATATTTGTTTATTAGTAAATAAATTATTAGCAATATTGATAACGCTACGTAAATTATTAACAATATAATTAACGTTACGTGCAAGTATAACTACGGCTGAACATAATTAAAAACAAAAAAAAACTCCTTGAAGGATTTGTATTCCAAGAAAGTTTTGACCCGATTCGTATCTATGAAAAATGTAATTTTTAATTATATTTTCTAAATCAATGATTTTGTGTCAATTATAAAATTTTGTCGTTAACATTATTATATATTTTTTTGTTTATTATTACCTAAAAAGAAACACGGTAATTCGCCCCTCCTTAAAAAAGTTTCTGGATTAGCTACTGACTACATTAGTCAATAATAGAAAGGATTATTACACTTAATTTAAATGTAAACTACATTCCGAAAAGAATTCCCGTTGGTCACCTTATTGAATCACTTGATTGAACAGTAATTTTTAAGAGGGAATTTTTATGTAAGGGCGAATGGTTAAATTTTATTTGTAGTCGATAATGATCCGGAATCGTCGGGAATATATGTGCAAGGTGGTGGTCGCTTTGGAGTTGGGGTTTATTTTCCCCAGGATGAAAATAATAATAAAAAAGCAGGGAACTACGGCCTTCGGGCCGGTAGCATTATAAAGATGAAAAGCAAATGCGGTGATGCGTGGAATTATTGCGGGAAATGACTGCAACGCGATGGAACGGCGGACGTTGACACAAATTAAGAAGCATATTTGGAAATTTGCGTTGGATGTTGGATTGCCCTCTTTGATATTTACTTCTGCCTATATTTACATTCACTCCAAAATACAACAAAGAAATACAAACCTTCTCTCATTTCAAACTTAACTTGTGCCCAAGTACTTCAACTTCTCAATCTGACACCGAATGTCTACTTCTATTCGTTACCTGTACTTTTAAGATCAGAGGATCATAGCTTTATTTTCTATTGTTTTATCACACTTGTGTTGTAAGACATTAATAACTTGAAACAAATCAAAAACACTTGATTATTCTACAGTTGATATTATATTAGTGATGATCGTTTCGTCCTTTCGGATATTTACTTTTGCCTATATTTACATTCAGTCCAAAATACAACAAAGAAATACAAACCTTCTCTCATTTCAAACTTAACTTAACAAGTACTTCAACTTCTCAATCTGACACCGAATGTCTACTTCTATTCGTTACCTGTACTTTTACGATCAAAGGATCATAGGTTTATTTTCTATTGTTTTATCACACTTGTGTTGTAAGACATTAATAACGTGAAATGGATATTGTAGTGGGTATTTGGTGAAACATATTTGAATGTAGGTAAACAAAACAAAACACTTGGTTATTCCACATATATTTTGTTCTCCATAATTTTTATTTTTTTTCTGTTAAATTTAATACAAATATTTTTCTTCTTATGTCCAGTTTTCCCTATGCTCACATTTATTTGCCATTCCTTTAATACCTATTACCTAATATTTTATTTAACAACACACATCACTTCAATAATTCATTGTCAGAACTGTCAAATATGTTGTTATTTTATAGGTTATAATACTAAGCACTTTCAACCTGTATTAACAGATCTTTCATTCCATGTTAACATGTTTATTTCTCTATACATCTATCTCTATCATTCAACTTTCTCATTGGTCAGCAAGCAGTGATATTATGAGAACCAGTATCACTAGTATTAAATTAATCTATTTTAGTAAGTAAATCATAGTCCGACGCGACCCTTATATACCTGCCGCCAATGAATCTCTAGAACATTCCAGAATCTTTCGGACTCTATAAAATTCCCGAACAATAGCGGCGTCGCTTCTTTCCCACTTAACCTTTAACGCGACTACCAACCATACCAGACAGGTCAGCCGTGATGACTCATCTGTATATAATTCGAATGATTTACAACATTCGCTTTCGCTCGTGTTGGCAAACTTTGCTCTCATGAGTAAGAGCACACATTATATGATCATTGAATAATATACTATTATTGGTGCTACGAAAATGTACTGACTTAGTCTTGTTACAATATTTTATTCTCTACGCCAACTTGCTCGTGAAATAACTGATAAATGATCTTTGTGCAATATTTATTTCATTACCGATTCTGTGACAAAACCTGGCCTACCTAGCAATAGGTAATTCGCTGGAGTGACGTATTTATTTATTTATTTATTTGCGCGCTTGAACCGGGTTGGTTGTTCCCCAATTACAGGGGCATCTATCTGGCTGACACGAGCTGGAACGACTGTTTCATTTTCGTCGCTGTTATGAATGTTTTAAAATAAAAACGTGTACGCGGGGACAGGGCCTATTCTAGGGCTGCAAGGTTCTCTCGGGAACTCTCCTTGACAGAGTGACATATGAACCACTGCGTTGTTGCCATATATGCAGTGGCGGACACAAAATTCTCATTACATTGTTACACCCACGTGGGAGAATTTCATACTTAGCACTTCACATAAACAAAATTAACTTTTCAAAGTAAACTGCCAATCAAAATATTCCTCTATTATAGTGCAAAAATAAACAATCCTAAATGTAGTTGTTATTTTGAAAACAACATGGTTTTTGTTTTTTTGTGCGTAATTTTTGCATTATTTCGTTGATATATTTGAAAACAAAATCGGATAAAAACGATATTTAAACGAAATATAGAGAATGTTAAATTTAATTTAATCTACATTTTTCTTTACCTATAGTCAATCAAAAATATTTCTTTATTAAAACATTTCTTTATACTTTTCTTCACATAAACAAAATTAACTTTTCAAAGCAAACTGCCAATCAAAATATTCCTCTATTATAGTTGCAAAATAAACAATCCTAAATGTAGTTGGTATTTTTAAAACAACATGGTTTTTGTTTTTTTTGTGCCTAATTTTTACATTATTTCGTTGATATATTTGAAAACAAAACCGGATAAAAACGATATTTAAACGAAATATGGAGAACGTTAAATTTAATTTAACCTACATTTTTCTGTACCTACAGCCAATCAAAAATATTTCTCTATTAAAACATTTTTTTATACTTTTCTTCACATAAACAAAATTAACTTTTCAAAGTAAACTGCCAATCAAAATATTCCTATTATAGTTGCAAAAATAAACAATCCTAAATGTAGTTGTTATTTTTAAAACAACACATAGTTAAAAACACGATAGCCGATATTTTGTGCGTAATTTTTACATTATTTCGTTCATATATTTGAAAACAAAACCGGTTAAAAACGATATTTAAATGAAATATGGCGAACGTTAAATTTAATTTAACCTACATTTTTCTTCACCTATGGCTAATCAAAAATATTTCTCTATTAAAACGACATATGGTAAAAAAGCAACCAATATTTAAAACGATAAAAGCAAATATTTACCGTAATTTTATGTGATATTATTTCCATGTTTAACCCTATTTCATTTAGTAGTAATAGTAATACCTTACTACTAGGTATGTCTAGAAAAGTGTCACCTATTACTACTGACTAACATAAACCCTTCGATTTTACACATATAAACAGTATTTTTGCATTTTATAATCAAATGTCACTATTTCTTTATACTTTTCTTCACATAAACAAAATTAACTTTTCAAAGCAAACTGGCAATCAAAATATTCCTCTATTATAGTTGCAAAAATAAACAATCCTAAATGTAGTTGTTATTTTTAAAACAACAAATGGATAAAAACACAATAGCCGATATTTTGTGCGAAAATGTTGGCTTTAACCGTAATTTTTACATTATTTAGTTGATATATTTGAAAACAAAACGGGATAAAAACGATATTTAAACGAAATATGGCGAACGTTAAATTTAATTTAACCTAAAATTTTGTTCACCTACAGCCAATCAAAAATATTTCTCTATTAAAACGACATATAGCAAAAAAAATACAACAATATTTAGAAATATAAAGTCAAATTTACTGTAATTTTATATATTATTTCCCTGTTTAACCCAATTTAAACATATTTTAAAATAAATACTATTTCTTTTACTAGTAGTAGTACCCTACTATGTCTAGAAAAGTGTCCCTTATTACTACTAACAAAAATATTATCTTCGATTTTACACATAAAAAGTATTTTTGCGTTTTGTTATTGAATGTCCCTATTTCTTTATACTTTTTATATCTATTGTGATTATAGGTTAAATATAATATAACGATTTTTAGAATAAAAAATAATCGTACATTTTTAAATCGTGATTAAAAATGATAAGATATTAGAAGTTAAAACTTACCATCATTGTGAATACTATTGTAACTGTTGAATCTGAAACAAAATAAATATATAAATATTTGTACATAAAAGATATAAATAAATTTTTATAAAAACAATGAAATATGAAATATCAATTTCCATTTGTTATTCAAATTAGTTTTGTAGGATATGTTATACTTTTTCTAACCCATTTTTTATGTCCCTAATAAAATAATGATAATACTTTTCTACATTAAGATTTAGATAATTTCTTGATGGAATATCAATACACGTAGAATGTTTTATATTTAATGAAATAACGCATTTAGGTCTAAATATAATTTAACAAGATACAAATGATATAATAGAAAAAAATCATGAAGTGATTTTCGTTGAAAGACATATCTAATATTTGGGGCAATGCTTTTGAGGCACGCCACTGTAGAGAGCAAAGTCGATCTGAGAGCAAAGTAACACTTCTATTTTGCACCCCTTTGTGCTGTTCACACGTATGAAACAATTCTGTTTATTATTTTATTTTTCAGTGCAAAAACGCTCTGAAATATATTTGATGCTCCATTGTGTTCACCCCAACAAAATGTCATCTTTCTGTAATGAATCACGAATTATAAAATCAATAACTGTAATCATAAATTGCATCAAATGGATTTAAAATGCGGTGGATGTGTCAAATGAAATTATTTTGCCAATCTGACAATTATGGGGATTGTGTTCGCAATTTTTCTTATTTACGGGAATAATAATTCAGAACATTGAAATCATTTTTAAAATTCGTATATTTTAACAAATATGAAAAACAATATTGCAATATACAGGGTGTTCCACAACTTAGGACAAAAATTAAAGGGTATATACTGTAAGACGTGCTGATTATAACACAATTTTTTTAAAAAAATTCACATAAAAAATTGCATCGTTTTTCAAGCAAACATTTTTTTTTGCTGCTGGTTATTTTTTATATATATTTTTTTTCAAATCTTCTACTATGAAAGTAATTGCTTACATAATATCAAATACTAATAAATGTTAAATATTGTGTACTTAATTGTTTAAAAAAAATATTTTTGTTTCATGATCAGCACGTCGTACAGTATATACCCTTTAATTTTTTGTCCTAAATTGTGGAACACCCTGTATAAACCATGCCAGTATAAAAATTACAAATGCAACGGATATTTGATTTTTATTCTTATTTTTCTTTACAATATATAAATAAAACTAGTATTTGATTTGGTAACCAAAAATCTGGCCTACAAAAACATCGGTCACATATCTTGTAATTAAATAAGTTGAATGAGAAATAAGGCGTAAATTAAATGTATGTATGAAAGTTCGCATTTAATTTAGAGGAATTTTGTTTTAGTTTTTAAGTGGCAGGTATGTAAACATTTTGGGAGGAATTTTATGTTATTTTCCAGCACTTTGAAATGCAAATAACTTGAAAACTAAACCTGGGACAGCAATTTACATATTTTTACCGTAATCAGTGGATCGAAATTACAGGAGAAAGTATTTTAAATCAAAATAGGGGTCGAGGATTTCACACTAGCCTAAAAATTTAATTACACCCTTACAAGCATATCATACAACACACGGAAATTAGAAGTAAATTACATTTTGCTACCGACACCAACATTTCCTGATATATTACCTATCAATTTTAATGTCTCATTTTTTTACGAAATCAACTGGTGTGAGATCAGAAGTCATAGCAGATCACTCTATTTGTCTACCGCGTCTATCCAACGACGAAGAAATATGTTATTTAAAAAAAATCACAATTTGTACAACTTCGTATTGTTCAATGTGATTCTGACACTTTACACGTTTAAAGAAATTTGACTGTTCATAGTTCATATGCTATGACATAGAAATTCTCACTTAGAGCATGTCCTTAATTTTCAAGTTCGTTTACTTCAAATTTTAGTTAATTCTAGGGATTATGTTGTTAGCAAATGTCAAAAGTAAAAAATAAACAAATGTGAAATCATATATCATTGTGATCAACCTATATTTTTCTTTTCTTTATTGATACCCCTACTTTATAAGGGAAAATAGTTCAAAAATTTTGAACGTGTAAAGCGGAGCCATTTGATCAAAGAATATGATGTAAAAATATGACATAAAATAGTTCAAATTCTTTGATCGTGTAAAGCCACCTTTAGGTGTTCCATCTAGTTGTGCCGTAGAAAAAGATGAATAATATAATATTATTATTTATCTCAAAAGGTGTTGAAGACTTTTGTTGTGTTTAGTTGTATAGAGTAGAGTTGTATGAAAATGAAAAAGGCAGCCTGAGAAGATGTGATTTTATTGTTATTAAGTTTGCTAGTAATTCAAGTAAGTCGTGTTCATAAAGTATAATAGGGTGAAAAAGTAGTGGAAAAAGATGTGCATGAAAGGCAGTCGTGTCGTGTCGTGTCGTGTCGTTTGTCGTGCTGATTTGTATTGAAGGCGCGAACGACAAAACGACTGATCAGCGTTGTCAACAACAAGCGATCGCAATAACACGCGTCTAGCTCAAATCGAAGCTTTTGTACGGTTGTGAGTCGCATCAGTTCGGTTCCACCTCTGTCCTAGGTGACTCGGAATCAATTCAACCCTGCCAGATCTCAGCGACGTACGAGCATTCGCTCTCTGCTGTATGGACCATTGTCGCTTCTTCACCTTTTCTATTTCTTGTGCTTTCTATTATAAAATACACAAATAATATAAATATATACATTTATACACTAAGGACAGATATATCCAATCCACCTCTTGATAAACTTCTTAATAATAAACTATAAGGTACTTGAAGCAGTCTATAAACTTTATTAGATGTCAAATATTCGTGTTTAATAATAAACGTCAATTATTGACTAGCATTATACGAGTATGTAATAGGTTTTTTCATTCAATGTAATTATTAGATAAAAATCATTGGTTTCAAATATTTTAGGCAGTATATATTAAAATTACCTCAAGTTTTACAAATTGCCATAAATTTAAATTTGTTTCAACAACAAAGAGATAAATTTTGATACAAGAAACTGAAGATAATTATTTATTTCGTATTCAGCATGATTACACTATATTCGTAAGTGACAGTTGACAATTTTACAAAAGATATTAATTGTCAAAAGAAACAGTATTTTTTACCACTAATGGAAAATGAAATAAGACATCATCATCGTATCGACAGGTTAACACATCAAATAAATTTCCAAACATATTCAATCTGAATTTATACCAAACCTTAAAATGTCAAAGTCAAAAATTGTTAATGTTCCATTTCTATTCAACACATTATTCCTACATAAGCTTTTGCTAAATTTATTTAACAGGTAGCTAATAGTTAACACAGTTAAGATGAACAGTGTTTAACTTATATTATACACACCTTCTTTAAAATTAGTAAACTTCTTTAGTGATATATTCTGTGTTTAATTTAAATATTTTTTACGTTTCCATTTCAAATAGAAAATTTAGTTTCGTTTTTGAGATTTACCCTGAATGTTGTACCTCAAAAAGGTTTGTTTTTTTAGAATAGTTCAAAGTTGAGGAGAGATACAATTTCATTCTATTCGATTCTGTACGAACAAAATATAAAGAAATGTTTTATCTACGTGCACGTTCTTTGAAAGGATTGCGTGAAAAATAAGAAAAATAAAAAAAAACCTCTATTTTACATTTATACTTGAGAACTTATTTTCTCCGAAATGGACTTAAGTAAATATCAATGCGCTGATTCCAAATTTTCAAGCAGATTTCAATTATCTCTTTTAGTTCTCGAGATATTTGCTATGAGATTTTTTTTTAATGCACCTCCCATTAAAAATTTCTGGTGATATTGATTGCTTGTACAAATTTGAAATTTGATATAATTTTGAGGTTTGTATATTTGTAGAAATTGTCCCAATTTGAAAAACCGAAGCAAAATGTTATTATTATGAAAGCCATTAAGAGCAAGGGCGTTGTGTATGGTATAGGTATTTTGTATTTTGGAGTGATTTAGGCGGTAGGGTATGTTTGCGGGTTGATGGCAACCACTCATTTCGACGTAATGGAATTTAGCAAGCTCGCGTCACTGGCGTAATTAGTCACGGTGGCGCAGCAACGGTCACCGGGATAAACAGCACGTGCGTCAGCCGCTACCGACAACTCAAGTGGACAACTTCATGTTCCTGGTTGCGGACGCTTTTTTTAATCGATAATGCCCAAAGACGAATCATATCTCTTCTACTTTATTCTTAAATAACTATATCACCGTACAAGTACAACGCAAATGCAAAGTATACCTACAAACTTAACGTCAACGTACCAAAAACTCAAGTGGACAACTTCATGTTCCTGTTTTCGGACGCTTTTTTCAATCGATAATGCCCAAAGACGAATCAAATCGCTTCTACTTTATTCTTAACCTATAACACCATACAAGTACAATGCAAATTCAAATTATTCCTACAAACTTAACGTCAATGTACCAAAAACTCAAGTGGACAACTTCATGTTCCTGGTTGCGGACGCTTTTTTCAATCGATAATGCCCAAAGACGAATCATATCCCTTCTACTTTATTCTTAAACAACTATATCACCACACAACTACAATGCAAATTCAAATTATTCCTACAAACTTAACGTCAACGTACCGACAACTGAAGTGGACAACTTCATGTTCCTGTTTTCAGACGCTTTTTTCAATCGATAATGCCCAAAGACGAATCATATCCCTTCTACCTTATTCTCAAACAACTGTATCACCGTACAAGTATTCCTACAAACTTAATGTTCCTATTTGCGATCTATTTTATAAATCGATCTTCTAATCCAGTGTTTTCCAAATAGGGGCACGCGAACGGTTTACAAGAATTACTAGGGTTTCACGGCTTTGACTTGATATTCAAGGTGCTTGACTTGACTTTGAACTTGAAGTTAAGTCAATCTCAAGTCAAGTACTACTTTCCAAATTTCATGTCAAATCAAGTATCCTATTAATGGCTTAATGCTTAAAGACAAATCATATCCTTTCTACTTTATTCTTAAATAACTATAACATCACCATACAATACAATGCAAATGCAAATTATTCCTACAAACTTAATGTTCCTGTTTGCGATCTATTATATAAATCGATCTTCTAATCCAGTGTTTCCCAAAATGGGGTACGAGTACTTTTTTGGTACTTTTATAATAATGTATTAGTAATAATCTAGTTGTAATAAGTTTCTAATGAGTTTTACCTTTTTTTAGTTCATAATTTAATTTCATAAGGTTCTAACCCCAAGTCCTACCTTATGTACGCTATTTTTGCTGTTAATCAAATATCAAATTGCAACTATGGATATGGCAATCCTATGTTTGACGTTAATGTCAAAATTTATGGTAGTGGATCCTGGGGTCTCCATTTAATGATTGAATCCCGTGAAAGTTTCGTTGAAAAAGTTGGGATTTTGTTTGTAAATCCGAGCTTATTCGCTAATATAATCAACAACAGTGCCGAATAATCAAGAGAAAATAGAAATGCAAAATAAGTGAAACAATTACTCTACATGGGAAATTTATAAAATGACCTCCGGCTCGGGTGAGCGAGATTTGAGATGCCTTGCATCGCATCCAGGCCTTTGCGGTACTGAAGCTGACGAAGAGAGAGACAGATGGAGTTTATCGCCCGAGCAGTTACATGGAAACCCAATTTATTTGCAAGTAGCTCGACTCACTGTATTTTTATGTGAACTTCGCTAGAGGCCGTCGCGTACTCCACGTTTCTCAAACTGTTACTTCCAGTAGTGCGAGCTCTATGGGCACGAAAATGAAAACTTCAAAGCTCGAGTTTTATTACTACTTTTAAAACTAAATTCTCGCTAAAACGTAGGCATTTTAATAAGCAACTACCTTTATGTCACCTCTTCCTTCAGTCTTCAGTCAGGAATTTGGATTTGGGTAACTCAGAGACCAAGTGACATACAAACAACTTATTAACAAAACAATAATAAATATAATATACCCACTTTCGTCTTTCGTCTATTCTAGTAAGTAAGTCTGAATGTTGGAAGAAGGAAATTTGGATTTGGATAACTCAGGGACCAAGTGAGATAAAACAACTTATTAACAAAACAATAACAAATACAACATACCCACTTTTGTCTGCCAAATGCAACTAATTTTAAACGGCGACAGATATATTACATCTGCTGTTCTAAGTAGGTAAGTCTAGGATGTTGGAAGAACGAGAATTTGGATTTGGGTAACTCAGGAAGCGAGTTACATACAAACAACTTGTTAACAAAACAATAACAAATATAATATACCCTCTTTCGTCTGCCAAATGCAACTAATTTCGAACGGCGACGGATATACCGCATCTGCTGTTCTAGTAGGTAGCCAACCATTATTTCCCAAATAAAAATTTCATTACTTATAATGATATTTTACAACCAAAATTCTAGGGATTAATGTATTGAGTATTGAAAGTGATTAATAACGTACGAGTAAATTAAATACATTAGTACTGTTCCATACTTTCAGGCAAATTATGTACACCATTTTTCTGCATACTACAAAATATTAAAAACATATTTTATGTGTTTCAAATTTCAATAGAATTCTGTACATTGTTTTGTAAAAAGAATGCCATACATATACTAATTAACAATTAATTTATAAAAATAACGATATACATTTGAAAATTTTCATTTATTTTACATATCAACATCATAATATTAATGCTTTGCACGTCATTTTTTTTTCTTTACATGTAACATTATTTTAGAAGTGCTATTTTGAAATTGTTTGTAGTAGTAAAAATATATTAATATATTGTCAATTGATGAAACAAGTTATATATATATATATATATATATATATATATATATATATATATATATATATATATATACATACTGTTTTAACAGTCGAATGAATGCGTAGAAAATAAATACAAATTATTAAATTACTGTCTAAGCGAGAATGAATTCCGTGACCTATTGGTTGTCCAGAGTGTATTGTCCCCGAAATATATTATTATTTCAGAAACTAGTTACTGAAAGTTTGGCTACTCCTGAACAAAACATCGCGCTGTAGTTTGCAGCTGAAAAACTATTGCAGGGGTCAGTTTAATTTGTGTGATGTACGTACTACCACCTACCATTCACGGTATTTGTAAATTTGGTGTATTGAACGGTTTAAACTAGAGCTAACCTACTTAAATTATACCCGCTGCTTTTTCCCGAATTGAAGTTTTATTTATTTAGTTTTAGTTTATGATCACAAGAGTTCGTGCTCTACATGTTTACTCCAATTTCGAAAACTTTCAAATTTAGGAAGCAAATATTTTCTTAGAATATCATCACAGTTTTTCTCCACTACAGATTTCACGATTACGAGCGTGGCTGATTGGTTATGCGCTTGTACAAAAAAAAATTACTACTCAGCTCTGCTATATTTTATAGAACTTTTAAACTTTTTATTAATATACAGCGAAAAGCAATTTTATTAATAGTACATTATTTAACAAACATAATATGTAGGCTATATTACATGAGGATGTAATTAAAAATACGAGCGATAGCGAGTATTTTTAATCATCCGAGTATAATGTAGCTATATTATGCGAGTCAAATACTATACTTTATCTACAACTATCAGGCATATAAAAATTCTGATATTATTTGATAAATATTCAGTTAGGTGTGAGTAGTTCATATATAGCTTAACAGATGGCGCCACAGTAGCACTTAAATGTCAAAATAACTATTCAAATTGTATTTATTATACTTTTATAATCATTTATATTGATATTTATAATAAAAATTATATTATTAATAAATTAACAGTTTATTAAAATGTTATGTGTTAAATTATATGGTCTATTTATTACAGAAAAGTGTATCGTGTAATATAACATTTCATATTACACTTGTGTAATATGAGTAGTATATTATATGTAGTATCACACGTATAATGTACACATATTTCAATAGTTGTAGATAAATATATTTATTTGCAGTGTAGTTGTTTTATGATATATTAGTAAACACTATTCTCTCTTTCAATTTGCAAAAGTAAATGCATTGTGCATAAATTCTATGTATTCTCTAATTATTTCTCGTAATGAAAAGATAACTTAATAATGCTTTTTGTATGTAATTGAATATGCACATACAAATAGTTATTATTAATTTACATTTTTAGGTTTTCATAGTTCTTGAAACAAGGAATAGTAATAACGCCATACTAAAAATAAAATATGGTAGATATCTTCTTTCTTATAATTAAGGGTAAGGTATATTTTGTAATGTTCTTTGTGAAGTATGCCGTACAAAGTTTGTGTAAGATAACTCAAATAACAAGAGTAGGCAAATACCCAGCTAATATTAATTTACGTTGACACTCTGATATGAATCTACATGGTCTATAAACAACGGTTCGGTCATAACAGCTTGGGTTTGCTGTATACACATAACGCATTGGTGCGTTAGTAATTTTACCCCTGCGATTTCATCCCGTATGTATCACAATTCGTCCAATCGTTTCAATTAATTACTATTTTTGATGTCATATACCAATATTTGTGTTAGCAATAATAAGCAACTTTGATTTAGATTTAATAAAGTTGTTATATAGATTTGGAAGAATGACTCACTAGTTAATGTAAGGTACTCATTATATACTGTTGAAATTGGAATTGGTATCAATAATAAAAGCCAATAATAACCTTTTGTAAATAGTAATAGGTACCACTTTTTCAAACATAGTAGTATATGAATCTACTTTACAAAATATTAATACTATAGTAAATTTAAAAAAATTATAATTTAAAACTATATTTAATAATACAGTACATTAATTTTCTAAATATTAATAGTATTTTATATATGATACAACAGATTGTAAAACTGTGGCTGTGGAATGATTACTATAATCAATGATATAATTTTATGAGTAGTAATAGATATCACTATTTTAGATTGTATCAATAATAAAAGCCAATAGTAAGATTTTGTAAGTAGTAATAGATACCACTTTCTAAAACAAAGTAGTATATGAATCTACTTTACAAAATATTAATACTATAGTCAATTTAAAAAAATAATAATTTAAAAGTATATCTAATAATATAGTACATTAATTTTCTAAATATTAATAGTATATAATACATGATACAACAGATTTTAAGACTATGGCTGTGGAATGAGTAGTATAATCAATGATATTAATTTGTGAGTAGAATAGATACCACTTTTTTAGACATTGTAATATAAAATACTTTTTTGGATAAAATCGTCGTACAAAAAGTTATTAACTGTGTAAATAAGTTATGAACAAATAAATAAAATCAGTACAATAAGTAATATCATTGAAGCAGAAGTAAAAAAAAAAACAATTTGTGGGTAGTAACAGATGCCTCTATTGTAGACATATTGATACAGAATAGAATGTCAAATTCTGAAGATTTTATCATGTGGAATGAGTAGTATAATCAATGATATTAATTTGTGAGTTTAATAGATACCACTATTTTAGACATTGTAATATATAATACTTTTTTGGATAAAATCGCCGTACAAAAAGTTATTAACTGTGTAAATAAGTTATGAACAAATAAATAAAATCAGTACAATAAGTAATATCATTGAACCAGAAGTAAAAAAAAAAAACAATTTGTGGGTAGTAACTGATGCCTCTATTGTAGACATAGTGGTACAGAATAGAATTTTAAATTCTGAAGAGTTTATCATGTGTGTGATATAAACTTTTTTGGATAAAAACGCCGTACAAAAAGTAGTTAACTGTGTAAATAAGTTATGAACAAGTAAATAAAATCAGTACAGTAAGTAATATCAATGAAGCAGAAATAAAAAAAATCAATTTGTGAGTAGTAACAGATGCCTCTATTGTAGACATGGTGGTACAGAATAGAATTTCAAATTCTGAAGAGTTTATCATGTGTGTGATATAAAGTTTTTTGGATAAAAACTCCGTACAAAAAGTAATTAACTGTGTAAATAAGTTATGAAAAAGTAAATAAAATCAGTACAGTAAGTAATATCAATGAAGCAGAAGTAAAAAAATCAATTTGTGAGTAGTAATAGAGGCGTCTATTGTAGACATAGCGGTACAGAATAGAATTTCAAATTCTGAAGAGTTTATCATGTGTGTGATATAAAGATGTATTTGTATGTATCGGCGGACGTGATAATTCCATGGCAAAACCGGTGAGATAAAACGTAGGATGGTGTTTGGCGTATCGACGTTTGTATAGTCAATGATATTAATGTGTGAGTATTAATAGATACCACTTTTTTAGACGATGTAATATAAAATACTTTTTTGGATAAAATCGCCGTACAAAAAGTAACTAACTGTGTAAGTTAAGAATCAATAAATAAAATCAATACAATAAGTAATATCATTGAAGCAGAAGTAAAAAAAAAAAACAATTTATGAGTAGTAATAGAGGCATCTATTGTAGACATAGTGATACAGCATAGAATTTCAAATTCTGAAGAGTTTATCATGTGTGTGATATAAAGATGTATTTGTATGTATCGGCGGACGTGATAATTCCATGGCGAAACCAGTGAGATAAAACGTAGGATGGTGTTTGGCGTATCGACGTTTGTACTCGTACGTCCGTTGGCATACATGATTCATGTGTCCGCGTAAGATGAATGGCTAGGCACGGAATACACACCAGTGAACGTGTTATGCATGGAGCATATACGTCACTATGTATTATCGAGTGCGTCGATGGCAGACACAGATGTATCAGCCCGATGTTCGATGTTGGCTTGCTGCTGTTCCACACGTCACAAACATTAAATAATAAAATTATCATTTGTTTCCAACTGGCGTCTATGACAGAATCATTATAATCATTGCCTTTACTGACCTCATTAACTATTTACAACGCTTAAGACCTAACGGATTGTGATATACAAATTAAACCGTCATTCTTCTGGTCATAAAGCAAGACATCAAAATTCCATCTGCCTGTAGAAAAACTTAAACGTTATGGTGTTTATTGAACTACAGGCACGCAGTTGTATATTTATTTGATTGAAAACTGCATTTAGTAATGTAATTAAGGTAATTTATGACTATTGATAAAAGCAGATATAAGTACCATGATCATTAGTAACAAAGATTGAAAATATGCAGTGTTGTGTAATAACTAATAGGCGTGATATTTTACAGTATGGCACATAATTTGAATAGAATAATATAATGTGCAAATTATGTTGATCAAATGATAATTCTTGAAGAGTTATTTCCAGAACAATTATCTGTGTTTGTGCCGTGAAATTCGATATATCATTGAACAGTTTGGTTAAATGCAAATGACATTTCGTTGTGCGGTATCTGAAATGACGTCAATGATAAATTTAATGGTTTACTGAATCGCACCTAATACTGAACAATATTTATAATTATGCAAATGTGATCCTACTAAATTAATCATTCACATTAGAAATTTAATATCATGGTGAAATGGTTAACATTGGCCTTTTGTTCCATTACAACCACGAATTTGCCTAACAACAACCTCTACACAGATTTCCTTAATGATGCTGTGTAATTTATTCTCTGACTGCTACACCTTTTGAAACTGAACGCAGAAAATGCATCACAATCATTCGTCACAATCGCATATTTAAATAAATAAATTTAAACATCTCACATTACAAAAAACACCAATACAAAATTGTCTTATAGCTGAAATCTTTTGTGGACACGAGAATATGACATCAAGTTGTATTGTGTTCTTTTTAATATTTAATATTCACTTATGAATATTTGACATTTTGTAACAAATTTTACTTATTTTCACTTTATTTATTGTTAAATTGATTAAAACAAAAAGTTCGAGTTATATATTTATATAAATAACTAATTGTTTTTGTGAAATGGCAATGTTAATTGTTTAAAAGGTAGATGGGAATTGAACACGATGTATTTGTCAGTTGTTGTTTTTACTGTTGTGCGAAAGCCTAAAAATACTGATTAATCCGTTTAAAATCTTTAATGTACAATTACCATCCTCCAATTAGCATGAAAACAAAACCCAATTCAATACTGCTAATTAGCCCCGTAACTAAATCCAGTAGAACAGTACATTGCAAGCTAACCCTGCAATCAGCGTGTTTGTGCGTGATCTAAACACGTCAGAACACGTGTGTGGTTTGGAGCTTTGGCTTTTCTCTTGCTGTTGACCGGTTCGTGCACGTTCCCTCTGCCTGTGCACGTGTTAACCTGTAGATTAGCATGCAAGGACATACTTGGCCAACGACTGTTACCGAACTTATGGGCCGGAACCAATGGGGAACAAATTTGGGGAACTTGGGAGATGTATTTTTTAGTAGGCAATACGTAAAACTGGCGTGGTCTCTCTGGTACGGATTCAGGACCATTTTTGTTATTTTTCTCTCGTTAAGGACGCACTACAATTCATTCGATTCTCTTTTCTTTCAATTCAAATAAACATTACCCCTTGTAAATTATTTTTGTAGAAGCAACAAGCACAGTATTTTCTACTAAATATTAGGTTTAAGAATTTTGTACCACAGATGACTACAGTAATAGTAATTAAAGTTAGTCTTTTGATAGCTCATCTCTTATTTCGCATACAGTAACAGAATTGTTTTTCAGTTTGAACTTTCAAATTGTTATTGTTGATGGTCAACTCAAATGTGTTTTTGTTTTGAAGTGACGTTGTAATGATGATCACTCTAATCGTAATTGAAGTTAGTGTTTTGTCAGCTCATTTCTTATTTCGCATACAGTAACCGAATTATTTGATAGTTAGGACTTTTAAAATGCTATTGTTGAAGCTCATCCCAAATGAATTTTTGTTTTGGTATATAAGTTGTTGAAGTGTCGTTGTAATGATGATCAATCTAATAGTAATTGAAGTAAGTCTTTTGATAGCACATCTCTTATTTCGCATACAGTAAGATAATTATTTTATAGTCAGGACTTTTAAATTGCTATTGTTGATGCTCATCCCAAATGAGTTTTTGTTTTGGTATGGAAATTGTTGAAGTGATGTTGTAATGATGATCATCCTAATACTGATTGATAGCTCATGTCTTATTTCGCATACAGTAACAGAATTATTTTATAGTTAAGACTTTTAAATTGCTATTATTGATGCTCACCCCAAATGAGTTTTTGTTTTGGTGAGTAAGATGTTGAAGGGACGTTGTTTGTATTTTTATTTAGTGTTTCCCAGAGTTAGGGTGTGAGAAATAACAGCAATATCTTTGGTGGGTGAGTGATGTTTATATACGATTTAATAAAAAGCGACAAGTCACACATTTCATAGACACAACGAAATGAAGCCGCAGCAATGACAACACATCACAGGCGGCGTCGGTGTATGTGGAAGCGTACACGGTGTTTGTCCTCGATCTCATTTCCTCCAGAGAAACCTAAATGGCCACTTTGTGCACCTCTCGCAAAAAGTTTCGCTGCTCCTGTTCCACGAATCAAGAGATGAGCACCTACACTAAATTGCTTTTCGAAAAAAAAACCGAATTTCTTTTTATGAATTGGGGTTTGAATTGAATTTTTAAGGATATACCGGGATAACGTATTCATATTTATAAGCAACTTCTTTTTCTCTTTTTTGTTTTTAGAAATTTTATCGCAGTTTTTACTACGATCCTTCCACATATCCACTTGGTCGAATTCAACCGAAAATCATTTTACAAATTGCATTTAAAGCAAACGTGATTCAACTCAAAACTAAAAGTAGTAAAATTTGAGGTTATATTCTCTATTAACCCTCTCTTGGATTCAATAATATTATAAACATCTGACGCTTAGTTGACCTTATCCGATGTTTACTCTATAAGTAGAGACGAACCAATTCAGACTTAACTGATTTGTTAGTAAAGCAAACAAAGTTATATGATAAATTTCCTCTTACAAATAATTTGTGTCTTTGGGAAAGGAAGAAAAACAAACATGTTGTTATTTATCTTTGAACAGAAAAATCGCAATGGAGAAGAGTTTGAAAGGCAGAAGTCCTACCCGTCCTTTAAAAATCTAATCACCGCTAAAACGTTTACCGTGTTAATAGAGCCTAAAAGTATAAACGGCATCGACCTATTTCGCTGGTTCACTCAAACGTTTAATCCCTTTTACGATGAAATTCCACGAGTGTTATTTTGGTCGGTAAGTTTAATTCTATCGGGTGTTAGTGAAAGGAGCTGGGCTTATGGCTCCAGATGTTCCCGCGACGTTGTCAACCGCAACTTACTTTTCAAAGCACTCTATCTTTTTATACGCAAATTATTGGATTATCATATTATTTTGTTCATCTTATAAATATCTTATTATAAATACATGATTTTTCATTTTTGCCATCTACTTTTAATTATTTAAAAGGGTGCATCTTCCATACAATTATTTTCAATTCAATCAGTGGTTAAAAACGTAAGGAAATATTTTGTTCGTAGTACAGGTACCGCAAATTGGATTGTCATATTATTTTGTTCATCTTAAAAATATTTTATTACAAATACATTATTTTAAATTTTGGCCATCTACTTTTAATTATTTGAAAGAGTGCATCTTTCTTACAATTATTTTTAATTCAATCAAATCGTACTTATTACATACAGAAATATAATGCAGTCACGTTGGAAAAGATTTTGTTAGTAGTATAGCTACCACATATTGGATTATTATATTATTTTGTTCATCTTATGAATATCTTATTACAAATACATTATTTTTAATTTTTGCAATATATTTTTAATTATTTAAAAGGATGCATCTTCCTTTCTATTATTTTTAATTCAATCAGTGGTTAAAACGTACCTTTTATATCTAGAAAAATAATGCAGTCACATTGGAAAGATTTTCTTAGTAGTATAGGTACCGAACATTGGGTTATCATACAATATTGTTCTTCTTAGAAATATTTTATTATAAATACATTATTTAAAATTTTTGCCATCTACTTTTAATTATTTAAAAGGATGCATCTTCCTTATTATTTTTAATTCAATCAGGAATTAAAAACGTACGTATTACATCCAGAAAAATAATGCAGTCATGTTCGGAAAGATTTTCTTAGTAGTATAGGTACCGCAAATTGGGTTATCATATTATTTTGTTCATCTTGGAAATATTTTATTATCAATACATTATTTTAAATTTTTGCCATCTACTTTTAATTATTTAAAAGCATGCATCTTCCTTTCTATTATTTTTAATTCAATCAGTGGTTGAAAACGTATCTATTAATACAGAAAAATAATGCAGTCACGTTGAAAAGATTTTGTTAGTAGTATAGGTACAGCAAATTGGATTTTCATATTATTTTATTCATCTTATGAATATCTTATTATAAATACATTATTTTAAATTTTTGCCATCTACTTTTAATTATTTAAAAGGATGCATCTTTCTTAGTATTATTTTTAATTCAATCAGTGGTTAAAAACGTACGTATTACTTCCAGAAAAATAATGCAGTCATGTTCGGAAAGATTTTCTTAGTATAGGTACCGGGAATTGTATTATTATATTATTTTGTTCATCTTATGAATATCTTATTACAAATACATTATTTTAAATTTTTGCCATCTACTTTTAATTATTTAAAAGGATGCATCTTCCTTACTACTATTTTTAATTCAATCAAAACGTATTTAATGCAGTGAGGTTTGGAAATATTTTGTTAGTAGTATAGGTACCACTTTTGTAGACATAATAATGTTAACATTCGTTCAATTAACTAGAATGTTATATTGAATAAAATTGAATTTAATGATGACTTAAAATTTATTTTTAGATATTTTTATGTGAATTTATCAGTGATAAATATAATCCGGTAATTTTATTGAAGAGGCATATCAAGGATATCATTTTGTAAAAATAATTTCATCCCTCATAAATTTATTAGGCAGTATATTTTGCAAAGAAAAGGAAAAGTTTATATGAGAAATAATTGTTGCTGGGGTATTTTGGGAGAGTAAGGTACGAAGTAATGAAATCTTTCTTCTAAGTCTCAACACATTGACCCGGTAAGTAGTAGTAATGGTAAAGTTAGTGGCCCTTTCTTTGTGTGAAATTCCATGTGTAGTCCTAAGTTTGCCAAAGCAGATTAGAAGTCAGGGCGAACGTGTGACGCAAGCAAATTCACAAAACATTCGGTCATCGGCTCTGTCTGTCCGGCGTCCGGCAAAGGTTGGCTGCAATATCAGCCAAAGAGCGAAACTTCC
This sequence comes from Stenolophus ochropezus, assembly GCA_035578165.1. Lineage (NCBI taxonomy): Eukaryota > Metazoa > Arthropoda > Insecta > Coleoptera > Carabidae > Stenolophus > Stenolophus ochropezus. The sequence goes on from JAQOWZ010000014.1 coordinate 3,441,289, forward strand.
AACACGGAATGGAAAAAACAATGAGAAGAAAGATAAAGCTGGATTCACAACACGTAAACCTCTCTTTCCGTTTCATACTGATTCGAGATAGTATGGGCGAATAATGCTCACGCCTTTTTGCTCTGCTAAATATCTTGTACAATGCAACAAAGTAACCAAACGGTGCTAAGTTTTTCACTAACGAAATAAGCGCAAAACGTATATAACCTTTTCTCTACGTGCTGCAATTCAATTGTTTCTTATATTAAAAATTCAACAACAAAACTACTTTTTTATTTTTAAATAAATGTTGCACATGAATACAGCCAGCCGTGATTTTAACGATATTTAATCGTAATATCTAAAAATATTATAAGTTCCATAAAGGTATACACATTCTGTTTAGGTTCAATTGATTTTTATATTAAAAATTTAACAATAAAACTACATCTTTTTGATTTTTAAATATATGTAACACATGAATAGAACCAACCGTCATTCCAATAACCCTAGTTAAAATCCAGAATAGAAATAACGATTGTATTTAATTATAAAATCTAAAAATATTGTAAGTTCCATAAAGGTATACACATTCTGTTTAGATTCAAGTGTTTCTTATATTAAAAAATTAACAACAAAACTATATCTATTCTAATTTTAAATAAATGTAGCACATAAATAGAACACTAGCAGTGATTCTATAACCCAAAATAGAAATAATATAGTAAATTCCATGGAGGTATAATCATTTCGTTTAGATTGAGGTCGTTTTGCGACCAATCTTGTACTTAATTGGAAAATATTATTTTTTTATAGAATGGATGATATATTTCTTGAATGGATGGTTATTCGTAGGTATAGTAAGTCACAGTTATTTATTTAAAATTTCGGCCTCTACTAGTTTCGACATCACATGTGCCATCCTCAGGAGGTTATTTTTTTTAAAATTTAATTATAATTCACCTTCTGAAGCATACAATATATGATGCTGAAACTAATAGAGGACGAAATGTGAAATAAATAACTGTAACAAACACCTAGGAATTTTTATTTATGTGCAGTATATTTTTATTTTTATGATACGTATAATATGCTGTTATAATTTTATCGAGTATTATTTTTGATAATGTAGATGCGGCGGGCAAAATTTAATTAACAAATGTTTAACATAAGTTACCTTCTGAAAGTAATAGAGGGCGAGATATGAAATAAATAACTGTGACAAACACCTACAAATTTTGATTTATCTGCAGTACATTCTTATCTTTGTGATACGTACAATATGCTGTTATAATTTTATCAAGTATTATTGTTGATAATGTAGATGCGGTGGTCCATAAATTACTATTTGCTTGCCGTCTATAAATAATCTAAAGTTTGTGTGAATAATTCAGCCGTCGCAATATTTCTTGAGTGTGCTCCTCCATAAAATTTAAAGGCACTTCCTTTAGGCAGAAGAAACAAAACAAGATAATATATTAAGTTAGCTGGTGTACGTGTCTGCCTCTTAGCAAATCCATCTTTATTAATTCGACATCTCTCTCATTACACTTTGCACGTGGCAAGCGCACCTGAAACCCGCGAAGTAGCGAGACAAGGCGGTCATCTTAGCGAGGCAGAGACCTGAGGACTCTTGTGTCGCTCTTGCTAAACATACCGCAAGATTGATTGGGGACGAGTTTACGCTGTAATGATAGATAATGATGGATAGACGCGACGCACTACATGACAATACACTTCAAACAGACATAAATTACCTTCAACACTTTCAACTAACGGTCATTGCTTTTCTCAACTCTTCTCCATTACAACATTATACAGGGTGAATACTGAAAACCTCGACATAGGGAAATAACATGGGAAAACAGTTTTTTGCTGTTTCCATCTGTCCCGCTAAATAAAATCGGGTGTATATGGTATCGTTAGTTAGATTACTTAATTTTGCATCTAAAAAAACTAAATGTTGTGTAATAAGGCCTTTTCTAACTGAAATATTTGATAAAATAAATTGTATTTTGAAGGTTATCCTTCATATTTTCGAATAAGAAACGTCAAAAACAAAATGCTCCATAGCCGAGTGGATACGAGGGCTGATTCATAATATAAATAATCTACAAGACCTGGTTCGAGGCCACCTCAGCCCTACTTTTTTTTAATTAAATTATGCTTAAAATATCTTTATTATATCAGACTATTTTAATAAAATAGCATTATTCATATTTTTATAAATAAAAAAAAATTAAATATTTAATAGAATTATTATTTTCTGTCTGTCAAACTTAACAATTAATTCGAATTTAGTTTTTGGTTTATAATTTTGTATTTCATGTTTCGAAATATGATATTTTAAGTATAATTTAATTTAAAAAAAAATAGGGCCGAGGTGGTCTCGAACCTGGTCTTGTAGATTATTTATGTTATGAATCAGCCCTCGTATCCACTCGGCTATGGAGCATTTTGTTTTTGACGTTTCTTATTCGAAAATATGAAGAATAACCTTCAAAATACAATTTATTTTATCAAATATTTCAGTTAGAAGAGGCCATATTATACAACATTTGGTTTTATTAGATGCAAAATTTAAGTAATCTAACTAACGATACCATATACACCCAATTTTATTTAGCGGGACAGATGGAAACAGCAAAAAACTGTTTTCCCATGTTATTTCCCTATGTCACGGTGTTCAGTATTCACCCTGTATACCATTTTTTCGCAGATTACGTTATTATTAAATATAAAGATTTTTTAATTTTCTAGCGATCAGCATAATTACGTTTATATATAACTTGACATGAAAATACACTTCAAACAGCATAAGTTACCTTCCAACACTTTCAACTGACGGTCATTGCATTTCTCAACTCTTCTCCATTACAACTTATTTCTTTTTCCCCAATGATAAAAATAACTTTCTCTTTTTACCTCCCGCCTATCAATATATAGATTACATCTAAATACCATTTTTTTCGCAAATGATGTTATAATTAAATATAAATATTTTTTAATTTTCTACAGATTGCATAATTACGTTTATATATATAACTTGACATGACAATACACTTTAAGCAGACATACATTACCTCCCAACACTTTCAACTAACGGTCATTGCATTTCTCAAATCTTCTCCATTACTACTTATTTCTTTTTCCCCAATGAAACAAATAAATTTCTCTTTTTACCTCCCGCCTATCAATATATAGATTACATCTAAATACCATTTATTCACAGAATACGTTATTATTAAATATAAATATTTTTTAATTTTCTACCGATCTGCATAATTGCGTTTATATATATATATATATAACTTGACATGACAATACACTTCAAGCAGACATACATTACCTTCCAACACTTTCAACTAACGGTCATTGCATTTCTCAACTCTTCTCCATTACTTTTTCCAAACTAAATAACGACCCAATGATACAAATTTTCTCTTTTTTATTTACATTTCTAGACGGATTACTCTTGTAAATTGATAAAATGTGTACGGTGGAAAATATCTCAACCATCCGTGATCTAGTTTCTCTCGTAAAAATTGACTTTCTCTGCTAGTTAAAGTTCCGGAAGATGACGTTCGGTAAATTGGCCAATTGCGGGACGAACTAATAACAAATTCTAAAATAAATATGTGAACAACTCTAACTTCTCTAAAATCACTCTTCGAAAACACCAGTCATTATAAAATATATTTCCTGTGAAACAGGTGATCACTCATTGTGAAGAAGTCTAATTCTTGTACTAATTAGTTTAAAATTCCCATTCGTAAAAACCAGTTACCGTAATGTTTACTTCTTGAGTAACTGGTGCTTACTCACTGTGAAATTACGACAAATAAAAATTAAGGGTACGAACTAATAAGAAATTCTAAAATAAAATTGTAGAGAACTCTAACTTCTTTCCGTAGTGTTATTATATGAAAACTCACTCTTCAAAAAAAATAGTCACTGTAATATTTACTTACTGTAAAAAGGGTGATCACTCATAGAGAAGTACTCTAATTCTTGTCCTAATTAGTTCAAAATCACCCTCCATAAAAACCAGTCACCGTAATGTTTACTACCTGAAGTATGGATGTTCACTCATTGTGAAGTACTCTAATTCTTGTCCTAATTAGTACAAAAGCACCCTCCGTAAAAACCAGTCACCGTAATGTTTACTACCTGAGAGAAGGGTGTTCGCTTACTGTAAATAGTCCCATTGATACCCTAACCAAATTAGTACAAAATCATCCTCCGTAAAAACCAGTCATCGTAATGTTTACTACCTGAGAGAAGGGTGCTGACTTACTGTGAAGTACTCTAATTCTTGTACTAATTAGTTCAAAGTTACCCTCCGTAAAAACCAGTCACCGTAATGTTCACTACCTGAGTTATGGGTGTTCACTCCCTGTGAAGTACTCTAATTCTTGTCCTAATTAGATCAAAATCACACTCCGTAAAAACCAGTCATCGTAATATTTACTACCTGAGTAACAGGTGCTTACTAACTGTGATGTACTCTAATTCTTGTCCTAATTAGTTCAAAATCACACTCCGTAAAAACCAGTCACCATAATGTTTACTACCTGTGTTATGTATGTTCACTCACTGAGGATTCTTGTTATAATTAGATATCAATTATTCTCCATAAAAACTACCCACCATAATGTTTACTACCTATGGGTGCTTATTCTTGGTAAGGCACACTACTTCTTATGCCCATGTAATTAGATTAAAATCATTTTCCATAAAAACTAATCATCGTAATGTTTATTACCTAAAGGTGCACACTCTTTATGAAGTATTAATTTTATTTTCTGCTTTCAGTTCGTTGCGGAGGTCAACTTCACGGAGTCCAAGGCCCAGTATTCCTACAAGAACCTCCAGCAACGCTGACATTTTCCAACACCAGCGGGTCTCAAGTCAGCTGTTCTGCTCACGGTTCGCCTACGCCCCAAGTAGATTGGTTGCTCCAGGACGGCAATACGGTTACTGCCGTCCCTGGACTCAGGTAAGTTATGCTCTTTCCTTCCTTAGAAAGGAAATTTTAATTTTAATTCCAACTAATAATGCACAGGACAACACCGTTTCATTTATTGACTAGACAATTCGGTGACGAATTTGGTTAGTTTGAGATCTGGGGACACACGGCGAAAGTTAATGATCATTAACAGTTCATACTTAATTTAGTTGCCATGTGTCATATGATTAGGTAATGATCATTTCAAACTTCATTACGTGGAAAGTACCGATGAAGTTTAAAAACCGATGATCGGAAGCAGGTTGTCATCGCAAGTCAAACGACAGTTGAGGTTATGTTGAGGTTAATGTTGATATCTAGTTAAATTGTTCTTATTTGGGTTGACGATTTAGTTACCATGTGTCATATGATCACTTAGGTTATGATCATTTCAAACTTCATTACGTGGAAAGTGCCGATGAAGTTTAAAAACCGATAGGAAGCATTCGATTGTCATCGCAACTCGAATGACAGTTGAGGTTGTGATGTTGAGGTTAATGTTGATATCTAGTTAAATTGTTCTTATTTGGGTGATGATTGACAATGAACTATAGTGGCATGGATAATACTCTAAATCTAGAATCTATTACGGTATCTTTAATGACTTTCTATCTTCTTTTTTTGTCAAAGGTACATTGCATTTGCGCATGTGCAAGAAATTTCAAGTAATGTCCGTGTGCCTGCATATTTTTTTAATGAACATTAACTTTAATTGCGAATTTACTTAATGATCATTATTTATACCGTGTGTCCCCGGCATTAGAAAGAATTTTTTTATTTTAATTCTAATTAATAATGCACCGGACAGCACCGTTTTATTTATTGACTAGACAATTCGATTGTGCATTTGGTTAGTGTAAGATCTCGGGTTCAAATAACAAAGTCGCCACTAAGGTATTATACAAACAAAAATGACCGAGTGGTTCGTAATCTAGTATAAGATGTAAGACTACTAATATACATGTCCAAATAATTTTAAAAACTCGGCGATTAAGAGCAAAAGAGAAAATTGAAAAAGCAAAATGAAGTTAAACATGAATACAATCTCTAGGCTCAGATAAGATATGCTCTTTCTTTTCTTAGAAAGAAAATATTAATTTAGAAAGATGATTCCAACTAATAATGCACCGGACAGCACCGTTTCATTTATTGACTAGACAATTCGATTGTGCATTTGGTTAATGTGAGATTTGGGGTTCAAATAACAAAGTCGCCACTATGGTATAACCAAACAAAAATTTTCGAGTGGTTCGTAATCTAGTATAAGATGTAAGACTACTAATATACATGTCCAAATAATTAAAAAAACTCGGCGATTAACAGCAAAAGAGAAAATTGAAAAAGCAAAATGAAGCTAAATATGAAAGTGTACAAAGGGCTTTAGAATTGATTCCCTCTAGAGGAGAAGCTGTCGTAGTGTGCGTTGGAACGATGACAAGCGTGGGTATTTATATATGTGTATGGTGTTGATTTTGCGTCGAATATGGATCGAATGGAAAAGTATTAAGAGATTTGACAATTTGATGGAATGGAAAAGAGATTAAACTGTGGTAGAATAATTGGTTTTACGTCCTTCTATTTTTGTAAAATTTCCATAAAATTAGCTTCCTTATGAGTACGCTCATGTTCTAATTAATATATGCAAATTTTGTGTATGCGATCGAAAATGGGGTCACAATATCCATATTTATTTTACGCGGTTTTATAAACAAACGAATAAAATGCAATTAACCCTTCTGCGGCAAGAGCACCCTGTGTAGAATTCATACGCTTTTTGTAAACTTAAACCAGAAAATAAATATTTGAATATTAAACAGCGACGAGGCTCCCTGTCCTGTAGCTGTCTGGATAACTTCCCAACGACACTTTAACAAATCACCTTGTGGCCGAGCAAAAACCTAAACGTCATACAATTACCCGCTGCCCGTCTTTTTCTTACCCAGTTTACTCCATTATTTCCTCTTACTCCTGACAGATATTTTATTATCTCACTTTCTCTGTCCCAAAATTATTTTCGAACTACTTTCTTTATTAGCACTATAAACTACGGTCACCATTCTTCTCCAATTTCCATATATTGTCCCCAAACAAGACTTATTTTTATCCCTGGATTACAGTCTTGATGTAATAAACCAAAACCACAATTACTATTGTCATTAAAATTTAATGTAACATACGTACTAAGTACCACAATGTAAAAATTATTTTCGAACACCTTTCTTTATTAGCACTATAAACTACGGTCAACATTCTTCTCCTATTTCCATACATTGTCCCCAAACAAGCTTATTTTTATCTCCGGATTTCTTCCTTAACGTAATAAACCAGAACCATAATTACAATTGTCATTAAAAATTAATGTAACATACGTACTAAGTACCACAATGTAAAAATTATTTTCTAACACCTTTCTTTATTAGCACTATAAACTACGGTCACCATTTTTCCCCAATTTCCATACATTGTCCCCAAACAAGCTTATTTTCATCTCCGGATTTCTTCCTTAACGTAATAAACCAAAACCACAATTACAATTATCATTAAAATGTAATGTAACATACGTACTAAGTACCATAATGCAAAAATTATTTTCGAACACCTTTCTTTATTAGCTCTATAAACTACGGTCACCATTTTTCCCCAATTTCCATACATTGTCCCCAAACAAGACTTATTTTTATCCCTGGATTACTTTCTTGATGTAATAAACCAAAACCACAATTACTATTGTCATTAAAATTAATGTAAAGTACGTACTAAGTACTATAATGTAAAAATTATTTTCGAACACCTTTCTTTATTAGCACTATAAACTATGGTCACCATTTTTTCTCAATTTCCATACATTGTCCTCCAAATAAGACTTATTTTTATCCCTGGATTACTTTCTTGATGTAATAAACCAAAACCACAATTACTATTGTCATTAAAATTTAATGTAAAATACGTACTAAGTACCACAATGTAAAAATTATTTTCGAACACCTTTCTTTTTTAGCACTATAAACTACGGTCATCATTTTTCCCCACATTCCATACATTGTCCTCCGATCAAGCTTATTTTTATCTCCGGATTTCTTCCTTAAAGTAATAAACCAGAACTACAATTACTATTGTCATTAAAATGTAATGTAACATACGTACTAAGTACCACAATGTAAAAATTATTTTCGAACACCTTTCTTTATTAGCACTATAAACTACGGTCACCATTCTTCCCCAATTTCCATACATTGTCCTCCGAAGAAGTTTATTTTTATCTCCGGATTTCTTCCTTAAAGTAATAAACCAGAACCACAATAACTATTGTCATTAAAATGTAATGTAACATACGTACTAAGTACCACAATGTAAAAATTATTTTCGAACACCTTTCTTAATTAGCAATATAAACTACGGTCACCATTCTTCTCCAATTTCCATACATTGTCCTCTGAACAACTATTTTTATCTCCTAATTTCTTCCTTAACGTAATAAACCAGAACCACAATTACTATTGTTATTAAAATTTAATGTAACATACGTACTAAGTACCACAATGTAAAAATTATTTTCGAACACCTTTCTTTATTAGCACTATAAACTACGGTCACCATTCTTCTCCCATTTCCATACATTGTCCTCTGCACAACTATTTTTATCTCCGGATTTCTTCTTTAACGTAATAAACCAGAACCACAATCACAATTGTCATTAAAATGTAATGTAACATACTGAGTACCACAATCTAGTATTACACACTTGTTGCTTAATATTTTAGAAACAAAATTGTTCTCCAAGTTTTTGTATATGAGAGAATGCAGACAATTTTTCCAAAAATATTTGGAAATTTGTACGAGAAATAAAAACTGATCTCCAATTAAATGCCTATTGTAACATATTGGGAATTAGTATGATACGAGTATAACGTGATCATAAAATTAGAAACCTTTGTGTATTGACAAGTAATTACTGCTATAGTGAAATTATTGGTCTAGTTGTTGCATTCCTGCAATGCAATAGCAATATGTGCACAGCTATTCAAATTATTCTGCAAAGTATGGAATCTGATACCTAGAACACTTAAGCATAAAGTTCAAATCTGATTGGAATCAGGATAAGCACTGAATATTCCACGAAACTCCAAATATAGATATCCGCTGAAAAACAATAATTAATGTTCTCTGACAATTTTACTTTTACTTCGAATTGAACCCCGCTTCTAAACTTTCATTAATCGTAATTTCAAAGTTCTTAAAGCTAATATTCAAAATATACTATTCCAACACCAATCAATAAGCATATAAATGAATTAATACTAGGACAGATATTTTATGAAACTGGATTTATTAATGAACTAAACTACGAAAACAATCTATTATTCGAAATGACGTATCTATTGTATAGCTGCAATTCGATAATTCAATTAAACTTTATGTTGAAAAACATGCGAAATAAATTCTATTAAAATACTCTAACAGAACATCAAAATGCAATAAAATTTTTATAGCTCTTTTCATGAATGCAGAATACAATAAGTATTTTAAAATATAGCGTTAAAAAACTGCTCTATAGAATTATTTATATGTCGGATTTTTCATCGTTTTTAACGAGATATAAAAACTGATGGAAAATGAAAAAGAATTAAAAGATTTAACAATTGATGAAATAGAAAATGGTTTCAAATCTGAGAATAAAAATTAATTATTCATATTTTTAGAGCATTGTAATGTACATTTAAAAATTTTCTGGCATATACTTCATTTTACTTCATCGCAAACTATTAACAATTTCAATTGTTTTATTTCATTTAACCTTAAAACTCATCTTAAAAAACCCTATTGAACTACTAATCTAATAATATAGATATAACAATGAGTTGTCATATGGATTAAGGACTGTATTGACAATGAAACAAAATGTTTGTAAATAAAAGCAAAATATGAGAATAATAACACATTTGAATAATAAATGATATTCGGTATCAGGTAGTATCTCGTTGGTAATATGACACGAGTATAATAAATAAACGAACAAACGCTATATTAATTGTATCTTTTAATTACTTCCAAACAAAAAATTGGGATATAAATGTCCTGCACTAGTTTATGACATTAATACAAACGATAATGCGTTTATTATTACAATTATATACCATCAAAATTTATTGTTTTTGAGGCATGAAATAGCAAATGAAATATGCATTGGTTATAAAATATTCCTTCCGTCGATGATAGCCGAGCGTAGCCGATATAAACCGAGTGATTCGAGAGGTGGATTTGCTTCTCTTGGTTATTGGTTGACCGCTGGTACCCAGCAGTGGATGGCAAAATGTTATCAGTCCGTGAAAGGCTACTTTCAGTAATTGAAACTCAGACTGGGTACGACTTCATTAGCTTAATTTATGTCGAAGCTAATCGTCACTGGGTTTGAATCTCGTCGAAGATTAGATGTCAAAGGTGCCTGTATCTATCTATACTATATTGCACGTATTGGATGTGATGCCATTTCGCCGCATGACTCATCTGCCATTAATTATTAACAAAGAGCAAAACTCTTTACATTTAAAAAGTTTTACTGGTTACTTTTTTTATATCAGTGGCTGCCAATTTTTTTTATCTTACGACACATTAGACGAAAGGAATTTATTTTGGAAGAATAAAAAAAAACTCTTATTATAATATCATAAAATAACAATGTTTATGAACATAATACTCGTAATATAATATTGATGGTTGAAACAGACTTTGAGAAACAAAATTTCTTAATCGAAAGGAGATATCTGCAGAAGTAAAAGCAGAAGTCGTCATAAAAGTAGTAAAACCAACTCTTTCCTTTACGTGTGAAAGCTGGACAACAACAGAAAGACAAAGAAGTAAACTAACGAGCACTATGATGAGGTATTTGAGAAAAATTCAAGAAAAGACGAGAAGAGGTATGATAAGGAATAAAATATACAGAGAACAGTTACATGTAATACCAATAGAGGTGACAATACAACAGGGTCAACTAAGGTGGATGGGACATGTACAAAGTAGGGGCCAACATAGGCTAACAAAAAGAATATTTGAAGGCCCAGAAAAGCATGGAGGGATGAAATAAGAAAGGTAGCGGAGAGTAGAGGAATCAAATGGGAAGAAATACCAAGACTGGCAAAGGACAGAAAACATTAGAGAGACATGGAAGAAACCTTAAATTCGCTCTACTCCAATAACCTTACACCGAAAGGTAGAAAGGTTCAAGGATTAAGAAAGTAACTAATTCATCTTCGTCGTCATTGTACTTACTAATTCCTTATGTTGACAATTTTATCGAAAACTGTTAAATGCTACAGAATATTTTACATTCGGCCATATTCAGACCAACTTCGTAAATTTATCCTACCGGTAAAATTTCATCAGCAGCATAAACTAGCTGTTAGTTTTCTGTCCTGTCGTCTAAGACTTATGCTCTTGATAACAATAACAAGATATTGAAAAACCGAAATTCGTCGTTAACATGAAGATTAATTTACAGAGACTAATCAGACACTTATCAGAACATTGAAAAACCGGCTCTTAATGATATATTTATACTTGTACATTTGACAATCAAGTGAAGAAAAAGTACTCATATTTTTTAATTTATTGTTGCATACCTAGAATCAAACAAAGTTTAACAAACACTGGTTTATACTAAAGTAAAAAAAATCTCTGTTTTGTGGCTGTAGATTCCGAGCTTTGTGTAGTTAGTAATTAAAGCTTATTTGTGTTTGAAAGTTAGTAGAAATTCATGTCATTGTTGATATAGTTTCGTAGTTATTACCTCCCTACAGATTTTAAATCGTTTGTCTAGCAAACAGTTATGTTGTTCTGTAAGTGAATAGTGCAAAGTGTTGAATAGCTTAGGTTAGGCACTTGTTATGTGATCTCCCAAGTGACAGCATTTCTCGGCGAGTTTTCGCCTTCGGGTAGGCTCGACAGTTGTCGTTTCTTTCCGTTGACACTCGGTTTGAGCCGGTAACGCTCGAGGCTGAAGCTTTATAACATAATACGTTACGGTGTTGCGGTGATGGAACAAACCTCTATGCTGTGCTTTGTTAGGTTTTTTCGGAGAATTATTAATGTTATATAATTACACGTAGAGTTTGTAGGGTTCCACTGATAACTTTGTTAATTTTGATGAAATGAATAATAAAATTTCTATGAAATATTTCAGGGAATAATATAATATAATTAACTTTGCTCTATTGTAATAGTACGCATTGCACTTTAACTTTTCAACAAAATAAAACGAATTAACTTCAAATGAAACACTATTCAATTATTTTTGCATAAATTACCACTCAGAAAAATAGAGTGCTTTATTAATAGCTAATATTTAAAAAACATTATGACTATCACAATAGATAAAAGACAAAAGTTGTCTTTTAGTAAACGCAAGCGTATGGCAAACTTTGTTATAGAGGAGTCGACATCAAAGGGGCACGTGTACATTTTGAATTTTAATTATTTATAAATAAATATTTGCTGTAGTACATAATTCCTACTTACAATAGAGACTCAAGTACCTAAAGGCGGGTTCTCACGAGTCATGTTTTATGAATCATTTTATATGATTCTTTAAAAATGAACGCCACAACACTTCATTCGTTAAAATTTATAATTATTTTACAGTTTTATAAAAATGAAAAGAAGTTCTGCTTCCATGATCATTATTAATAAATGAAAGTAAAATTAATCGTAAGAAAACGCGTCATGTTTTAAAATTATAAATGTCAACATGATCATAAACTAAAACCTGTCAGTTTCGTTAAATGTTCGATTGTTTTTAGGTAATATACTATGTTCGACTATTGCTAAAAATATAATACCCATGTAATTCACATGATAACATCATACGTATTTCCCAAATTGCAGTATGAATTAACTTTTTTCGATGCTATTTGTAAAATGAAACATTGGAAATGATTAATAAAAAAATGATTCGTGAGAACTCTACTTAAGGTACATGTTTTGTAACAAGTTTTACTAGCATTTTAATATATAGCTTGTGAGCTTACTGTCTCAGTAAGGGACCTACAGCTTATAGCCTCAGATATTTACATAACATAACGTAACATTTTATGTTTTTAAATATAGTTTTTTCGGAAATCCTTTATCTGTTCAAAAACAAAAACTGATAATTGAAATTATTGGATACACCAAGTACAAATGTAAAAATACCATCGAAATAAAGAGGTTACATTTTTGTATTATTTTTGTTAAAGTTTACGTATAAAATGCAGTGACTTTTTTCGTAATATATCTTGTACGCAGTCAAATATTTGGGTTATATTCGTAAATCTTGTATCGAACTCTAGTAATTGATGCATTTTCATAAACTGCCTGACGGTTTAATGCATAGGAATATTTACGCTATGTGTAAAAATATCATTTATCAAACTGCTTTTAGCAGACTCTATAATTTAAAAAGTTCCAATTCCTCGAATCTCGTGTTAATTGTACGTCAAACTTTGAAAAAAAGTTCGCAGAACTTGACAACGCGACGTCATCTCTGTAAACAAGGTTAATTATAAAATATTATCTACCGCCATTAACAAACAATTCCCTATTATTTTTTTAAACTCTGTTTTAAAATTTCAAATAAAACTACGGATCATTAAAGTGACAGTTAATATCACCTAGGTATTATTTTATTTTAGAAGAGGCACAAAAAGCAATTAAATATTTTTGATTTTACTTGTAAATTTTAATTATAAAATATTATCTACCGCCATTAACAAAAAATTCCCTATTATTTTTTCAAACTCTGTTTTAAAATTTAAAATAAAACTACGGATCATTAAAGTGACAGTTAATATCACCTAGGTATTTTATTTTAGAAGAGGCACAAAAAGCAATTAAATATTTTTGATTTTACGTGTAAATTTTACGTGACTGGTTTTATTAAAAGTTAAAAAATATATTGATAGTTTACAGGTTATTTATTAATAAAAAACGTAACAAGCGAAAAAATGTTGTCAAAGAAATGTCCGCTATATGTGACGGTTGTGGAAAATACCAATAAGAAAATAAAAACCATTTCATATTTGCTACATATTCATGACATAAAACGACGTACAAAATGTCTTCCAACATTGATTCCATAGTGAAATAAAGTTCATAGGTATACATAACTAATTTGGTCTTTTCATTGCACGTAATCTCATTTCGCAATGCGCGGGAAATATATTTCTCTTCGTATTCAATTCTGGTTTATATTAACTAGATCTCTCAATTCGTAAATAAAATCGAATAAACTTGAAGAGCTAATTGTATAAAGTTCTGTTCGATGAATTTCAGTGCATCATTTTTACTACACCGGGTACCATTTTATTATGTCGGATTAAAATTACTTATATTAATCATAGAGCAATAAGTTGGTAGTACTCTGTACTGGTGGTACTTTCAACTATAAAGGATGTTAAAAAAGTTACAAAATTTAAACCTGCTAGAAAAAGTAATATAGAGGAGACCTACAACAAACATTAAAAAATTTAGGTTTTTAGCGTAAAATTGAGTTTATATTTTTAAGTTTAAAATTTCGGTTTTTGAAAATATCCATGTAGATAACGTCGATGTGCTTATTTGAAATTTCATTCCTGAGGTTTTAAAATTACCTATATATTATATTTTCAATTTCTTAGTATTTACAATTTTTGTACTTTTAGGTAAATAAAATTATATATAAATGTTACTACATTAAAAAAGTATAAACTTCATTATTTTCCTAATCAGTGACATAAAATTATGGATATATTCTTATAATAAATATATACTCGTATTTCAAATTAACAAAATAAAAAGCAAGAGTATAAGAATTGAAGAAAATCTTCCTATTCTTGCACTTTTCTTGCAAGACAATTTTTTGCCTTGTCTTGCTCTGAAATTTGTAGCTCTTGTCTTGTTCTTGTCTTGCATTTTTTTGTAAGATGCAAGACCAAGAAAAATACAAGACTCTTTTGAAACACTAAGTACTCTGTTCTGGTAGTACTTTCAACTATAAAGAATGTTAAAAAAGGTTGTAAAATTTAAACCTGCTAGAAAAAGTAATACAGGAGACCAAGAACAAATTTTAAAAAATACAGCAGAGAAAATATTTCTTTAAGCAACTTTAAGAATGTATCTCTACACGTTTTAGAGATATACCCATAAAACACACTTTATTGAGGTATAACAAAAACATTAGGAACAAAAGGACATCGATGTCTATCAACATGGATTATTTTCAAAACCCAAAATTTTAGACCCAAAGCACAGAATAGATTTATACAGAAGCGATAGTAAGACAGAAACAAAAATTAGAGAGAAATGGGGAAAGGCAACAAATTTAAAGGGCTCATTGTTTAAAATCGGAAAGTTTCGTCACATCTTATTAAATTTAAAGGTCTACACAATGCTCCAAGATCATAGAACTGAATAGGGTAATATGAAAGGTACCGACACGGAGTGTCGCTTCTATATGTAACTATTCTGTGCCTAAAGTGTATATTTTGGATTATTTCTGCAAATGAAAAATAATTGAAAATATATTTTCTTCCCGCAAAATTGTACATAGAATGTTGATTTCGGAAGTATAAATTTTTTACGAGATGGCCTGTTTTCAATTTCCACATCCCTGAAAATTGAGTAAGTGTAGAGAGACCATTAACCTCTACAATGCATTCATAGACGTAAAGTGAGAAGGCTCATAAAATACGCAACCGTAACAACTTTACGCGAAGGCCATAGTCCTCCGACAACTCGCGATCCTTCCCGAAATTTAACGACGCTCAAATCCGTTTCAGTTTCAGCGATCAACGGCGAACTTTCAGCCGCCAAACACCCACACAAATATCCCTCATTTTTTTCAGGGATAAAAGAAATCGTTCAGGTAAACCATCATAAATAATTCTCTAATTTTGGGTATGTAGGTAATTTACTAGTGCGAAAATAAAAGCTATAATAAAATGCACGCTATAAGCTATAAAATGTTCAGGCGACATTTTTATTCAACAATGGATACGACTTACCACGTCTACATGAGGTTGCAAACGACTTTAAACGAGCTTCTAGATTTTAAAACAACATATTTGCATTTAATGACTCCATAAAAAATATGTTCTGCATTAGAGCTTATAAATTATACTGTAAACTTTTAAAGCAACACAAATGTGGCAAATATGGGAAATGTTTCCAATCAGTGTTACAAATAAGAATAAGCACATAGTAAAAATATTAAATTACATTAATATCACATTTCATCTCTCGTACAAGCAAGAAAATAATAATAATTTTTACAGAAATGCAATGAAAAATATTTCAACTTTAACCGTAATTTTAACCGATATTTTTAAGGCCGAAAATACCGGTAACCGTTAACCAAAAAAAAACCGGTTTTAGCGAACATTAACTTATATTTTAATATTATTTAGCGAGATTTTTTTTTTTAATTGTTTTATATCTGTGTTATCTATTTGTATTTGAAGATGAGTCCTGATAATTTTTACAATTAACATTCCATAAGAGAGTCATAAAAGTAGATAGACTTTTTGTCAGCAAAGACAAGTCTACAAATGAAAAGTGAACTGCGTTTCTCTGAAGTTATTACAGGAATTTTTGTAAATATTCGCTAATTAAATTGTATTCTTTTATTTGTTATATTTTTTCAGATGGTATTTTTTTTATTATTTTGTAATTAATTTTTCTATTTATTTTCTTTAATTATTTTTACATTATTTTTTTAAGGGATATATTAACTGGTTTAAACCGGTTTCCAATTTTTAAAAACCGGTTTTCGAACTAAAACCCCTAATTATTATAAAGTTCTCTATAAGGGTTAACCGTTAACCAGTATTTTTTTCGGTTACATGCCCTGATTGATTTATAATTTAAAATACTAATAATTAAATTAAATATTGAACCAGTAAACAACCATGCTCGATCATACCGTCACCATGATATGAATTAAGGGGTGGGATTCTATAACTTCGGTTGCTATCATTTGGACTTGTTTTATCAATTGTAAATATCAACTAAAAAATAATATTTGCTATTCTATAACATTAATGGTTATTTATAGTTGATATGTACTTACATATAGTCATACATATATAAAGAACACTACACTTATAAATTCATTGCAAAATTGAATTTCCGCCATGGTGACATTTGACGTTTGTAATTGATATAATAACAAGTACAATTGTTATTTGTAGTTATTATATGAGTTATAGAATCCCCCAAGTCTATTATTTTTCTATCCGTTTTTGGATATTTTGTGAAGAGATTCCGTTGAAAATCGAGTTTTTCACAATGATCTGTCTGTTTTAAAAGTGCTCTTGCGGTATATGGGAAATTTATGCTTGGCTGCTACGGTGGTCGGTCGCATTTTTAATGTGGTGCTCTTTTGTCTCTAGCTATTGTTGCAGTGTGGATATTTAACATTTTCATTTTTCTAACAGCCGAACTTATGTACTGGAAACTTTTGCATTACGAGATGTTTCATTGTGAATACAAATTTTAGGTTTTTTGTCGATATTAATAACAGGGAAAATGAATTAGTAGATGAAAATACAATCCTACCTTCACTAGACGCGGCTGGATTCCACAGCCACAAAATCTGAAACAACAAAACAGGAATATAAAAACATGCTTTTGTTTTCATTTTACAACTCTGCTAATATTAACACAACATTATTTTGACTTCTATATTTTCTAATTTGTTAATATTTTGTATTTACTTTCATCTACATTTTTAAATTTCAAATAACTGAATTTCACGCAACATGTAATCATTGTTAAACATACTGTATTCTCTTCACTTATTATTTTTACCTATAATAAGTGGATCACATGTTAAACAAATCTATACTCTCTTAATTTTTCAGGTATATTGATGACGAGAAGGTTTTTACTTCCTTATACGAAGTAATAACGGTTTTAGTTCAAAAACCGGTTTTTATAAATTGGAAACCGGTTAATATAACGATTAGAAAAATAATGAAAAAAATTAACTACAAAAAATAATCACAAAAATTTAATTAAAATAATAATTATAAATAAAATTCCATCTGCAAAATATATAACAAAGAAAAAAGTGCAATTTAATAAACGAATATTCACAAAAATTCTCGTAATACCTTCAGAAAAACGTATGTCACTTTTCAATTGTACACTTGCCTAATGCTGACAAAACGACTACCTATTTTTATGACTCCAATAAAATGTAAAATGTAAAAACTGTCACGACTCATATTCAAATACAAATAGATAACACAGCTATAAAAATATAAAAAAATAAACGTTAATGTTCCCTAAAACAGGTTTATTTTTTTTTGGTTAACGGTTACCGGTATTTTCGGCCTTAAAAATATCGGTTAAAATTACGTTTAAAGTTCGCAATTTTCATTCAAATATCGGTTTCCGGTTTTTATTAACCTTTTTTTTTAATCGGTTACATGTCGTGGTTTAAATAAAGTGTAGCAAATGTGTACAATTTAATAGTCGTACATTGAAGTCATGTGGTGCCACATAAAATTTTTGATAAATACCTTAAGGTTAGCAATATTTTTTTACAATTTATAACTAAAAATTTAAGTAAATTTACCGTAAGAAACAGGTTCAGCCGAAACAAAATTGTTGAAGTGAATATTCCGTAAAAATTCCTGTTACATGATCGAATATTAATTTGAAGAATCTGCAATTCAGATTCGGTAATTTATCGAGCTGAGATCGCGATGTATAATCGGAGGGAAGTTTTCTGCGTTTGTGACAAGTGACGTGTATGACGAGTGACGCGTGTTTTTGGTTGCGATGCAGCCAAGACAACGCTTCGTTTATGCTAATCACTCAAAGAAGTTATCTCGTTATGCTACTCTTGAAAATTTAATGAACACATTTTAATAATTTAAAGAGACATTGCAAGGATTCGAAAACAACGACGACCGGAGACGAAACTTCACCTTTGTTGCTAAATCGATCTACAAACATAACTTCCTAAACTAAATTCAAACAGAAATACAGTAAATTGACGTTTAAGGATTTACTCGGCGTAAGATTATCCTAAATGTTATTAATATTCTAAAATGTAGTAAAAATAAGCGTAGCAATGACCATTACCGAATTAAAAGAAAAAAAATATAAAAACTAAAAATTAAGCATTGTTGACTACCAATAATAATGCCGAAAGTACATATTATCTTATAATTTCAATGGAATTAGCATATGAAATTCAAATCAGTTGAAATCTACTCTATAAATACCTTATTATAATGTTACATTAATGCATTAGATCTTTGGTATAACACACTTTGGATATAATGTGAAAATCCTGTTTATCCTGTTAATGGTTATACATGTTTAAATCCAAGTGTCACAGATTGAAGATACAACATTGACGTTTGCTATCAAGAAGTAGTTTAAATGCAATCAGAAAACTTATTTTTATATAACGAACTTTCGGTTTTAATGACACCTTCTTGTCCGTATGAATCCGTTATATCAAGGTTCTATTGTAATAGTAAATTTCCACTGCACATGTGGTGCTAGATTAGGCTAGGTTAGGTTAGGTCAGATTAGTTTAGGTTAGGTCAGGTTAGGTTAGGTTAGTTCATGTTACTTTGGATAAGGTTAGGTTAGGTTAGGTAAGGATAGATTAGGTTAGGTTAGGTCAGGTTAGTTTGGATTCGGTAAGGGCAGGTTAGGTTTGATAAAGTTAGGTTAGGACAGGTTAGGTTAGATAAAGTTAGGTTAGGTTAGGTCATCTTACTTTGGGTCAAGTTAGGTTAGGTAAGGTTAGATTAGGTTAGGTCAGGCTAGATTAGCTTAGGTCAGGTTAGGTTAAGTTGGGTCAGGTTGGGTTAGGTCAGGTTAGATTAGCTTAGGTCAGGTAAGATTAGATTAGATTAGGTTATGTTAGATTAGATAAGGTTAGATTTGGAATGAAAGAGAAAGATTTGGAAATATATCTCTACAAGTATCTATTTAAAAGGTGCTATCCGTGAGAGGAACGAATTCAGGCGTATTATCTAATCGAAAGCACACACATGTACACCTACTAAATTCCTAAACTTTACTGATGCGCTTATGAAATGTTTAAAAATAAGAACGGTGCGCTTCTGTCACCAGTCATTGAAATGGTAGGAAATGAGTAACAATTTAAGCAGGATGATTCATTGATGATGATTCTGCGGAAGATCTTTGGTTTACGTTAGGTTAGATAAGGTTAGGTTATGTCATGTTAGTTTCGGTTAGGTTAGGTTAAGTAAGGTTAGATAAGGTTAAGCCAGGTTAGATTAAATTAGTTTAAGTCTGGTTAGCTTAGATTGGGTTAGACACACACATGTACACCTACAAAATTCCTAAACTTTACTGGTGCACTTATGAAATGTCTAAAAACACGAACAGTCCGCTTCTATCACCAATCATTGAAATGGTAGGAAACGAGTAACAGTTTCAGCAGGACGATTCATTGATGATTCTGCGGTTGATCTTTGGTTTTTGTGAGTAATCAAGTAGTAGTGCATCAGCAACAGCAACAGTAGCAACAGTTGCATTGCGTGCGTAGCGACATGCAGTTTATCAGCAACACAAAAGCCGCTCAGTACGTTGAGCATTGAACAGGCAGGCGAGCCGAGCACAGCTACATTCATGTAGCGAGTGCTGCTGTTTTTGTTATCTGTACCACGGCTCTGCTGCCTTTGTTATAAATCATGCGTTTTGTTTCCGACCATGTTGGTAATTAATAATTATGAGATATTGATTGGATGCAAGATACTCTACCAGTTGTACTGCATACGCAGCCAAATATATATGCGCACAAAAAAATAAAACACTACACTACAAAGGGTTTTTTCAATTTGCTTTGTTTAATATACGTCCACATTTCATTATTAATTCATCATCATCATCAATGTCCTTATATTTTTACACGAAACAGACATTCCACCAATCCACCAACTGTTAATAAAAAAAAAATCAATGAAATATTTTCTCAAAAAAATAAAACACTATCCTACAAAGGGTTTTTTCAATTTGCTTTTGTTTAATATACATCCACATTTCATTATTAATTCATCATCATCATCAATGTCCTTATATTTCTACTCGAAACAGACATTCCACCAATCCACCAACTGTTAACAAAAAAAAAAAATTGGTGAGATATATCCTCAAAAAAATTAAACACTACCCTACAAAGGGTTTTTTCAATTTGCTTTTGTTTAATATACATCCACATTTCATTATTAATTCATCATCATCATCAATGTCCTTAAATTTTTACACGAAACAGACATTCATCAACCCACCAATAAACATAACAAAATGTTTTATTAAAAAGTGTCAACTGTTAACAAAAAAAAGTAAGATATATCCTCAAAAAAAATATACTACCCTATAAAAGGTTTTTTCAATTTTTCTTAGTTATTATACATGCACATTAAATACTCATCATTATCAATGACCTTAAATTTCTGTAAGAAACAGACTTTTATCCAATTATCATATGTAATACCACTAGTAAATAGAATCTTACTAGAAGATGAAAAAACAACATCACCTGTTCCATAAAATTTTTACTTGCATTTCTGTTGCAACGAATTGTCATTCTAAAAAATTTATTGACAACTTGACAAACTATGAGTTGACAACATTTCAAACATTGAACCGTTTTTAGTTAGCTAACACAGTAAAATCCCTAACCTACAAATTGTTCATATTTCTCTGATTAAACCGTCGCTTGATTGACAATATACGTGAACTAGAAACAGGGACCGAATAAAAATCAGATCATAAACAGGAATAAACAAGCTTAATTTTCATGAATTGCCAACTGGAATTGAACTGCTAAATTTTAAAAATCGAAGAGTAAATATGAATCGGTCAATACAAACCGGGATGAACCTTTTTACATTTAATTTGTTGAATAAATAATGACAAAATAATGTGTACATACTTTGATCTGATTTAATTTTTAATTTGTAAATCATTTTGATTATTTTTTAATTCTTTTAGGTAGCTATTTATTTGGAAACAGGAATTGAAACCATTTGTCCTAAATTTGAATTGCTCTTTCTAAGCACTGTAGTACATAGTCCTTAATTTGTGCGACAATTCGTTATTATAGAAACACGGTGGTAATAATTTTGCCAAAGACCGTTAAAAATAGGGATTCGGGTGTGACAAAATATTTCTCGAATCTCGCTCGTCTCGTCTCGAAATATCTCGTGTCGGGCGAGAGGAAATCGATTTTTACAAAGCTTCGAGACAAGAAAATAAAATCGAGATTCTCGAATTTCAATAATTACATCTTTTGAGACTTGATTCACAAGGTAGAAATTAAATTTCTACGCCACAAAAGTAGAAATAACAAGTATCCGTAGGAACTATATAAAATCAGCGAGTAAGAAATAACTTGTACAGTAGAAACCTGCAATATCGTCCTAAATGTCACTATAAAACTAGGTACCCTAAGAATGAACTTATTTAAAACCATCAACAACTGACAGATTTAAATTGGTAACCTAAAAATTTCATACGCCATTGAACAATATTAACAGTGTACCAATAAAACAAAATCAGAAATTAGATTTTTAATTATCTGGTACGTAAAGATAAAATTTATTTGGAGCAGATAATTAAATTAAACATTTCTCTAATTACATATTTTCTTCCTAATATACCAAAAATTTGTTAAATTTTCCTAAATTCAGGGAAGTTTCTCTAGGTTTGGAAACACTAGACACATATAGCGGTTTTGAAAACTCGAGAAATATCGGCGAGATTCGAGACCTAGACGAAATAATAATTTTCGACACGAGAAAAAACGAGACGAGGTAGAATATTTAACATTTAAAATGAAACGATACGAGAAAACGAAAAAACATTAGTATTAAAACAAAGCAAATAAAGGAATGAAATGTAATGAAGTAAGGTAACTATAAAGAAATGGGAAAAGTTAATGTCTTTATGCGCGGTTAAAGTCGGTTTAAAAATGAAAGATATGACAGGAAACGGCGTGATTATATCATGACTTATTTATGCGTAATATGTTGTTCAAAATTAGAATTGTAGCAGCCGCATCCATATTTGATTACGATGTACTTGGGTATTCATTTTCATTTTCACAGCAGCATCTCTTTAATATGCGGTAGGATATTAAAGTAGCCAATAAATTTAGCGTACATATTTTGACCTGTGGTTAGCACAGCACTCTTGAACCGAGAGCCGTGTATTTGACTGCTAACCGCATATCATGTGTCAAATTATACCATATTCCAAACTTCGCTACTCGCTAATAATATCTCACTTCTAAAGTGTTGAAATTCAAATTGAAATGAAGCTTATTTAGAAGCTGCTGCTTCCCTTGCGCTTCATACCTAAATGCTTTCATAGCTTTATATTACTGATGTTTAATTACTTCATATATCAAAATTATCCTGCTCCTTATTATCAATACGAAATTATAATTTATATATCCAAATATTTTTTACAATTAGACTTGCAAATGATTTATTACAATTACTAATATGCAAGAATATTAGAATTAAAGGAAAGACTAGTATTAAAAACGGAGTAGGTAGTCTAATGTAAAGACTTAAATAAGTCAAGTATTGGTAGCCCAATTTTAAGTCGAGACAAGTAGTAATATTTCAAGTACTTATAAAATCAAGTAGTTCTTCAAAACTACTTGATTTTTCATAAATTTCGTTATGTAGTTTAAAGAAATCACCATGAGCTTCTATTTACAAAAACTTATAATATAAATAATAGTAATTGAAACTTCTTTACAAAATATAATACAAAGGTAAAAAAATATACACAAACATGAGACTTCTAATAAACTTATCACCTAAACTTTTACGAGTTTTGTAGTAGTAGTTAAAGCACCTCTAAAAATTTGTCTTTCAACAGGAGCTAAGGTTGCTAAAATTAATAAAAAAAAATGGTCTTTTACTTCAATTTCGTTAAAAAGGCCTGCTTACTAAAACATGTAATTAATACTATCATTTTTGTATTTTTGTTTATAACAACCTACTTGTAAGGAAAACTCGAAATTTTAAGCTAATTTTTTGAGTCAATAAACCGAATTTGTGTAAGTGATAACTACAATGTAATGAAGTATTCCTAAGTAACTCGAGGTCTTGCTTACTTTACATAATTTATTTTTCATTTCTCCTTCACTTCATTCTAGTTCTAGTAATAAATATAAAATGCAATCTGTTTATCAAGCTATATCAAGTCAAGTAATTAAGTGAAATCAAGTCATTCACAAAAACGTAAAACTACTTGACTTCATGAAACCTTATAAATAAATTAAATATAAGAAACTGGAAAGTACAAACTTGAACCTCTAAGATTTGCAGAGCTGTGTTATTATTATTATTATTATTAAATTTTTTTAAGAAGAATTAGGTATTTCAAAATATGTGGTTTTGATATTTTAAACTGTTCTGGACATATTTATGTTTCAATTCATATAAGAGCTAATTTATCTGAAATTAATTGAGAGAGTAACACTTCATTTCAGATAAAAATCCCACAATAAAAATCACTACTAAAAACTGTACGAAGCTGACAAACACATAACCTATAAAAGCAATCATCAACCGATGCTTTTAACATAGTTTCGTGTTTGTTTCAAGCCACAAGTGTCACGATCGAGAATTCAATGCATTTCTCATTCTCCTGGGCACAGTTTCACAGGGGAGCAGATAATGTGGACAGAAACGGCCAAGGACAAAACAGCATTACGTAAAATAACTTTATATTAAATAGAGTAAAAAACATGGTGACAGGAGATAATAAATATAATGTAAAAAGAAAATATAAAGAAAATAATTTACGATTTTTTTAATTTTCTACAATACAAGTATTCCCTCGTGATTTTTTTTAGGAAATTTATTACTTTGTTCTTATTGTACTGGGGTTCGATTTCTAGATTTTATAATTATTACCTAAGTACTATTTTTTAACAAATGTATATTAAGATAGCAGATGTGTAGGACAGGTTGGATATTTTACACAATGAAAATTGTTTCGCCCGAGTACAATATAATATCCATTAGTGATAGGTGTTCACCCTATGAATAATATGTTCCTAATCCACATTTTGTAAATAAGATGTTATATCATTGAAATTAATTCTTTATTCCTATCCTTTTCTATGTGAGACAAACTATAGTATTTGAATTGAAAACCAGTAGCCAGTAGGATTGATTCGTTCATTACTTATACTTATTATATTATTTTTTTCAGTTAGTTAATTATACTTGGGACGCCAAACAGATGTATTAATTAAATAAATAAGCAGGGCCTCAACTGCATATTACAGTGTAGGCAGAAGTCAGCTTTACATGTTACAAATTAAAAAAATTTAAACAATTCTGTTTTTATTTGAAATAAAGCTAATACTTATTTTAATAAAAACTATTTATAAATTAATTTCAAATAAGATAATCGTAAGAAAACAACAAAAATATTTGACAGAGATACGAATGCAAACAGCAAACCAAATGTAATTATGGGTTTAGCACCAGTTCCGTGATTAGAAATCTCAGTACAGTAAGTAAAACAGTTTACCAATAGTAATGTTTAGTTTGTGTATCTGTACGGGGCCCAAGTATGTTGTGCATCTGTTCGGGGACGACAAAAATATTTGACAGAGATACGAATGCAAACAACATAGCAAACGTAACTACAGACTTAGAACCGATTCCGTGATTACTAATCTCAGTACTCGTATCTATGCATCTGTATGAAATAGTTTACCAATAGCAATTTTATGTTTCTTGTGCATCTGTTCGGGGCCCAAGTATGTTGTGCATCTGTTCGGAGACAACAAAAATATTTGACAGAGATACGAATGCAAACAACAAACCAAACGTAATTACGGACTTAGCACCGATTACGTTATTACCAATCTCAATACTCGTATTTATGCATCTGAAAAAAGCCAAAGTATGTTGTGCATCTGCTTGGGGACAAAGTATCCAAAGTATGAAGGTTATAGGGATTAATTTAAAGATAGATTCGTATGAAAACAACAAAAATATTTGACAGAGATGCAAACAGAAAACCAAAAGTAATTACACCGATTCCGTTATTACAAATCTCAGTAGTCGTATTTATGCATCTGTAAAACAGTTTATCAATAGTAATGTTCAGTTTCTTGTGCATCTGTACGAGACCTAAGTATGTTGTGCATCTGTTCGGGGCCCAAGTATGTTGTGCATCTGTTTGGGGCCCAAGTATGTTGTGTATCTGTTCGGGGACGACAAAAATATTTGACAGAGATACGAATGCAAACAGCAAACCAAAAGTAATTACTGGCTTAGCATCGTTTACGTTATTACCAATCTCAGTACTCGTATTTATGCATCTGTAAAAAGCCAAAGTATGTTGTGCATCAGTTCGGGGCCCAAGTATCCAAAGTATGAAGGTTATAGGGATGAATTTAACGAGAGACTCGTATAAAAACAACAAAAATATTTGACAGAGATGCAAACAGCAAACCAAACGTAATTACAGACTTAACACCGATTCCGTTATTACTAATCTCAACCGATTCCGTTATTACTAATCTCAGAACTCGTATCTACGCATCTGTATGAAACAGTTTACCAATAGCAATTTTCAGTTTCTTGTGCATCTGTTCGGGGCCCAAGTATGTTATGCATCAGTTCGGGGATGACAAAAATATTTGACAGATACAAATGCAAACAGCAAACCAAAAGAAATTACTGGTTTAGCATCGTTTACGTTATTACCAATCTCAATACTCATATTTATGCATCTGAAAAAAGCCAAAGTATGTTGTGCATCTGCTTGGGGCCAAAGTATCCAAAGTATGAAGGTTATAGGGATGAATTTAACGAGAGTGTAATTTTGCTAATGAATATGTTGGCGGGTTTGAATAAAAATTAGGGTTTGGAAGTTTATGACTTCAGTTTCTTGTGCATCTGTTTGGGGCCCAAGGATGTTGTGCATCTGTTTGGGGACGACAAAAATATTTGACAGAGATACGGATGCAAACAGCAAACCAAAAGTAATTACTGGTTTAGCATCGTTTACGTTATTACCAATCTCAATACTCGTATTTATGCATCTGAAAAAAGCCAAAGTATGTTGTGCATCTGCTTGGGGACAAAGTATCCAAAGTATGAAGGTTACAGGGATGAATTTAACGAGAGTATAATTTTGCCAATGAATATGTTAGCGGGTTACTAGTACTAGTACGAGTACAGCTATTAAAACAGTTTACCAATAGTAATGTTCAGTTTCTTGTGCATCTGTTCGGGGCCCAAGTATAAAAGGTTATAGGGATGAATTTAACGAAAGTGTAATTTTTCTAATGAATATGTTGGCGGGTTACTTGTATTTATGCATCTGTAAAACAGTTTACCAATAGTAATGTTCAGTTTTTTGTGCATCTGTTTGGGGCCAAAGTATGTTGTGCATCTATTCGGGGCCCAAGTATGAAGGTTACTGGGATGAATTTAACGAGAGACTCGTTTGAAAACAACAAAAATATTTGACAGAGATGCAAACAGCAAACAAAACGTAATTACAGGTTTAGCATCGATTCCGTTATTACCAAAGTCAGTATTTGTATTTATGCATCTGTAAAACAGTTTACCAATAGTAATGTTCACTTTCTTTTGCATTCGGGGCCCAAATATGAAGGTTATGGGATGAATTTAACGAGAGTGTTATTTCACTAATGAATATGTTGGCGGGTTTGAATAAAAATTAGGGTTTGGAAGTTTATGACCGGAGCATTTAGTCTCTGTCTAGAAGATGATCTCCGCGCGAGATCGAGAGCGCCGGGGGTATTTATGGGGTGTCACATGACCGCAGCAACTTATCTCAGTCACCTTACGCACATCCGCATCTGTGGCATCCGACCACGTGTGCACGCTCCGAAAAATTCCTCACGTTCAGCGAAAACACACCCCTTGAAATATTACCGCACGGGAATTTACTTATCCGCCAGCCATTGTACTGTTTTTACCGAGGTGATCTACTGGAAAACTGACACACGGCAATAACAAATGCCTGCCTTCCAGGAATCCAATGTCCACGAATTAATAATCGAAACATTGCTCACTTTCCTATCCCTTTAAATCCTATCGGCCATTCTACTGTTTTTACACAAAACTGATACATACGACAATAACAAATGTCAAACTTGCAAAAAATCAATTCCCATTACTTCACGTTTTATTTCTTTCGTAGTAATAACACCAACATTGCTTACTTTTTAAACTTTTCATCTATTAGATTTATTGTTTCACATGATTTATGTTAAAGCTTCTTGTCGATTTGTTGCGATGAAACTAAATATAGCAAAAATTTTATATTTTTGTCTTCTTTAATTAATTATATTCTTCTATAAATGTCATAAAAATTACCGTTTTTAAAATAAACTTAGAAATTTAGCCATTGTACTGTTTTTACCGAGGTGATCTACTGGAAAACTGACATACGGCAATAACAAATGCCAGCCTTCCAGGAATCCAATGTCCACTACTCACGTTTTATTTCTTTCGAATTAATAACCGAAACATTGCTCACTTTTCTATCCCTTTAAATCCTATCGACCATTCTACTGTTTTTACACAAAACTGATACATACGACAATAACAAATGTCAAACTTGCAAAAAATCAATTCCCATTACTTCACGTTTTATTTCTTTCGTAGTAATAACACCAACATTGCTTACTTTTTAAACTTTTCATCTATTAGATTTATTGTTTCACATGATTTATGTTAAAGCTTCTTGTCGATTTGTTGCGATGAAACTAAATATAGCAAAAATTTTATATTTTTGTCTTCTTTAATTAATTATATTCTTCTATAAATGTCATAAAAATTACCGTTTTTAAAATAAACTTAGAAACTTATTAAGAATACCTGGAAAAGAGAATTCATAAGAATATACTTTGAATAATTTTAGCCACTTTGTGATACATTTTTAATAACAGTAGAAATAAAACACAATAACTTTGTTAATATTACTATATTTGACACAGTTGTTGTGTTTTATTTATACTTAGATTCATAATAATATGCTGCACACATTTGTTTTTAGAACGGGTAACGGTAGCTCAATGGGGACTTCCGCGTTGCGAGCTTTTCACAAAATTTTAATTGCATATTAATTCTATCTTCAAATAAGTTCGTAAAAAGTTAAAAAATATATAAAATATTTATTAGACTTAAACATTTTTTAGAAAAACTAATTGAGCAAATAGCCTCGTGACGTATGAACCCTGAAGCCAATCTGACTTAGAGCGCATGTCTCGAAATCATTTAAATCAGCAGCCAGTTCAAGCTTGTTTCATACTTCATACTTATTTACTTGTGTTTTGAGATACATATACAATAAAATATTACCTGATAACATATTTTGTCCTTTAATAAGCACTTAATTAAGAAAATATATTAATAAAAACAAGTCTTTGATAATACATGCGCGAAATTCACAAACAAGCGTGGTTGAAACGAGAGGTTATGTTTGCACGACCAGTCTGATAGTAAGATGGTCCGTGGTTTTGACGTTACGCGCGGCATTTGTAATGCCATGTTCACGTTGGTTACTATATCTATCTCTTTCTAACATCTTGTCTTCTTTGTCTGTCAGGGATAATACGTCACAAACCTATTTGCGAACATTTTTTAGCAAAACTATTAATTTATTTGCAAAATAAAAAAATATGGGTCTTTTATTTTTAAATTTAGATTCATTTAAAAAAATAAAAAAAATATGACGGAAGTCCCCATTAGCGCGCTCTGATTCGAACTGTGCGGGGGAAGAGATCATGAGTAAAAATTGCAGCATCGCCAGTTAATTAATCAAATAAAAATACCGCTTTGTCCGAGAGGTTCAGAAGCCACTATAAGCTGTAGGTCCCTTACAGCAGCTTTATGTCGGCAAAATGCAAGTAAAAATTATAATGGAACGGGGAAGTTCACTTCTCAGACTAGCCTATATATAGGACAAGAAATAGTACAAGAAATGGTACAATATCTTTATCTTGTACCAAAATGTAACAATTTTTGGTACAAGATATTGTACTATTTCTTGTACTATTTCTTGTCCCACACATAAGCTAGTCTAAAACGGCCTTTAGTCGTTAATCTAGACCTCCTTAGTTTGAGTAGTCGTTAAACAATCGAGGAAATAACAGAGAGTTCGAATTCAAAAGTAAAAGTAACCAGAAACTTCTAATCGTGTAGCTTAGGAAAAAAGATTGAGGTGGAATATTTCTTGCGCAGAAACAGATGGGAAGTGATAAAGGAGAGGACATTGACGTCCCGTTTGTAGGTGTACGGGTATAGTAGAAGTTTAGGTATATGAAACTGACTTATGCGGGTTTTACAACCTTTTATGAAAGGGTGGGAAGCTTTGTGGTCAGGAGTTATAAATTATCCCAACTCAAAGGTATCACTTGAAAAGTAAGAACAAGTTCGTATTAAATAAATTCATACTGTACTTACTTTGTATAAATAAATAACTAATAATGGAGTTCTTAGATCACGCAATGAAAAGAAAAATCTTATGATCAACTTGGCTTAGTCAAATCTCCATTGATCTCTCCGCTTTAATCCTGTTTAGATATTCTTACCATTGAAAAGGTGATTAATACCTAGTTTTTGTCTTTGTTCTTCTATGTATTAATACTAAAAATTTTCTGTGAAGTATATTTATTAGTATTTCCTGTTAATGAAATTGAAATTAGAAGACGGCATTTAAAATGCATTATTATTTTAATATTTTACTCTAGATTTGAAAGTATATAATTAGGAAACATTTTGAAAGAAAAATTATGGTACGGCCCTTAACATTATACGACAGAAAAAACTACCTACCTAAAAGTACTAATACTGCAAGTCCCATAAAACTTTAAGGGCTAATCAGCTTATTCGAAAGTGAATTTCATATACCTCTATTTCTACCATATGGTTTGTAGGTGTACGGGTATGCGAAGTAATTACCGCAGCAACATAATATATCACGCATCAGATATGATTCACTTGCGTTCATAATACGCCGAATCGATCCTGGTCCATTCTCGTGCGGTTCCCACAGGACACTATTGTCCAAGTCCCAAGATCGAGTCCCTGATAGCGTCACTTTTCCCGATAACCGGGGACTCAATGGTTATCAATTAAAAGCGTTCATGTCATTATCTTTGCCTGCTCAAGGTTTTCTTATTCACCGAACCTCTTGATAGCGCTGTCATCGCTGCCAGTTTAAATTGATTACCACTTGGGGTTTTTTTCTTGCTTGTACTTAAATAGGGGAATTAATTTTTCAAACCTTCTCCACGGTTTCGTTCTCACCACTCATGTCACTCATTTCCGCCGTTAAACTTTATCAAATTTTTAATTTTTATTGTTCAGCATCCGAAAAGATGACTTATTGAAAGATTGTGATTTTAATACCTTTAGTATGAAATAAATGTTAATTTTGTCAATCTTACACTAATATTTTATTTGTATGGTTTACTTATTTACGGAGTAGAACTATATTGTATTTTCCCAAAAATGTTTTAAGATGTTTATGCTTTGTTTCCTTCAGTCTTGTATAAAATACTGAAAAAAAAGTATTTCACATACAAAATACCAAACAAATGTATTACAATATTTCAAATACTAAAATAAATAATATTGTATTTAAAATAGTTTTAAGTGTTTCAAATACTTATAGTTCTCAATTGTTTGTTCAGTACTTCTTTGTGCTGTTTATGTAATATGTCATGCAATGAAATATATCATTTCAGAGTATTTTAATTATGTTGTTTATGGTCATACATTGTGGGTTTTTCAAATTAATTTGAATATTAATTTATTGGTAATTGTTTCTACACGTGGCAACAAATAACTGTGTTAGTATTTAAATATAGTTAATGGTTTGATTTTAAATTTTTGTTTGCAGAAACTAATTATTGGGATTATTATTGCATTTCTCATTACTGATTTTCATTACGCTTTGTTTTTTTTTTTCATGAATTTATATTCACTATAATTTTTTGTTCGCAATTTAATGGTATTAAAGTTTTTAATAACTTTATGATTGAATTTTAAAATGCAATATGCACAATAATAAAAATAAAATTAATTTCTATGCCAATTAATGTAATGTAGCATATTCTATAAACCCTTTTATAAAATTGCTCTTTAAACAATTGGGGTAAAGCTTAAAAATATTAATGCTCTTAAAACTCTCGCAATAAAAACAAGAGCACTGCACTTTACTTTATTGGAAGATTCTAAGAGACGAATATTCATAAAATGGTTCATCTGACGTGTAACATCTCAACTGACGTGACATTGGACTAAACACAGTACAAATTATCACCCTTTTGTCAATTTCAAACAATTAATATAAAAGATTTATAAAATTCGTTTGCCATATGTCCTTTTCAATTCTTGTCTTTTGTTTCAGACAATCCTTAGGGAATGGAACTCTTTACTTTCCACCGTTTCGGGCCCAGGATTATCGGAAGGAGGTCCACTCGACGCAATACCGATGCCGAGCGTCGAATCTAGTCGGAACTATTCTTAGTAGAGACGTCAATGTCAGAGCTGGTAAGTTATGACGTTAAATAGTTGGTTTACATTAATTTTACTATATTTAGCAACCGAATAACAGCATTATGATAAAAGTTCATAAATGTAATGAACAACGCAAACTAAGCGACAAAAGCACTTGTTATCTTTAATCTATAATTAATAGCTCTCTTTGATCTAAATTTTCCAAACAACATTACAACCCTTTATAACTAACTAAAGAAAATCAATATATGATAATCTACTAGATAAAAAACACATGCATGATTTTATTTGATCTATATTCAAATAATTTCTTTCTTAATTTATATGGAAATAAAAATATGAAAAAATTCTTTCGAGGAATTTTCTCCTGGAATTTTCACCCTTAAATAAATTTGAGAATTTACATATGTTTCACTGTTCATCAATTCATGAATATTAAATAACAATCGGATGAATTAATAAGTATGGATTTAAATTTTTACTTTCGTATAATAACGTAGTGAACGAAAGTAAAATATAAGTCAACGTATAATTTGCTGGAGGCGTCAGCTTTATTCGGCTCAGAATCAGTTATAAATACACTCTTAAACGTTTTAGTGAATTGGATAAAACTTTGTACGGTACAAAAACAAAATCTGTACGTATTAAATACAAAAGATAATAGAAACCGACTTATTTTAATGTGAAACATGGGAATTATCATATCTATGGTTATGGTTATGATTGATAGCAATGTATTTAATTGTCTCGTTCAAAATGAGACATAGAGAACCAATTTGACATTTACTTTTTATAAATTGATAAAATTATTTTTTGTTTAATAATAAAAAAAATGTACATGTGATACAAAGATTAATTATATATTCAATATATTTGCGAATAGAGGAATCCATGATTATGTTTTAATCCAAGTTTAAGACAATACTTTAGAGGAAATGACAGAAAAGTAAAATGACCTGCTAGATCATTCGATGTTACACATCTAGATTATTTTTATTGGTGATTTTGACAGTCAAAGCTTTATAGATCAATTAAAAGCTCAAATTCATAACATTTTTCTGAATATTACAATGGATGGATTTTGGAAAATTAATTGTAATTATTTTTAAGTTGTTATTATTTTGTTTGTTAGTTAATGATTATTTTTTCAGTTTGTAATTTCTTACAAAATTTAAATTGAATACTTCTGTCAAATTCGTTACCTTTTTTTAATTTTAAATGACAATGCTGTGAATCAAATATCAAGTCGTAACCATGGATATGATAAATCCCATGTTTCATATTAAAAAATACTCATGGTATATATAAAACTAGATTAAGTATCAAATTAGAAAATTGGGTTTTATAAAAATAATTAGTTTTACCGGTAACAGAAGTATTCAAATTCCCAGAAAATAAAGCTTGATTGAAATTGTAAAAATCAAAGAAAAAAAAGAAAAAACTTTGCAATTTGTAATGAATTTAATGTAGTAAAATATTTAAATTCTAGAGTTTCCGAGTAAAACTGTTGTAATATTTAAACCAATTAACCAGGTTCAAAGCGGCAATTTTAAAAACAAATATGAATTGAAGCTAGTGAGTGGGTCAACTTAAGTTTTACGTAGAGTAGTTTTTCACGTTCCATTCATTATATATTCAGTTTAGTCATGCACATGTCGGCTAATTAATTATTAATTTCGTCATGCATTTAAAATCGACAGCATCTGTTCACGTGTGAACACGGTATGCCACGGTATGTGGACATGGTTTGCAATGAATACGAAGGCGTACTTGTTCAAATTTAACCGCGGACATATTGCAGGCAGAGAACGACCAATCGTCAAACACAAAACTGATTTTCCACTTTAGACAAGAATGTTACCTTTTCTTTACTTTACATGTATCCTAAAGTAAGAAGGTCATTTTTATTTTAAAAAATTACTGTAACATGAAATTAATTTAAAATAAAAGATAATATAGTTTTTGCTTAAATAATAATAATAATAATTTTATATAATCATGAATCTAATAGAGGAAAGTCGCCTAATTTCGGATACATTTTAAGATTGGCCCATTATTTTAGAAACACTTATACTTTTTGATCTTTTATCCACTTGATAATATATATTGGATATTAAAGAAGCAAAGTTTGTTGTCAGAACAACTTTATTAAATTTTATTTTTACAAAAAATATATATAAACGAAATTACAGTATTTCTGTGTCAATAAAAATAGAGCTCCCAATTTCGGATACCATATCCGAAATTAAGAGACCAGATATTTATCTAATTATATTTCTAAACAAAAGTCGCATACATATGTTTTTTTCTTATCAGAGTTAGCGCATTGTTCATGACCCCACCTAAAACACTTCATACACCTTATCCACTGCTCACCTCGCGTATCCTCAGAATACAAACTGTTGCAAAACATGCATTCTGCGTCCTCAACTTCATCATCTACATCCATATCAGAATCATCATCCAGGATAGGTTCATCTCCAGAATTGGATGACTCATCGCTGCTCCATTGATCTTTCCTTTTGTGCTTATTTCGTGCCAAAGTCTTTCGTTTATATTCATATTCGGAACTTAGTTTTGGTTTCTTCCTTCTCTCTTTCAAAGCTTTCTTTCGCTCCTGTTCGCACAAGCTTGCTTCTAGCTGATCTTTATAAGGTGTACTAGTTATCACCCAACTAGAACCTTGCCGAGGTTTTCTTCCTTTATTCGCCTGTGAGGTTCCACAACAAGAAGGTAACGGGCTAATATCCTGTGCCCGTATATTTTTCTTGTTTGTCTCAATAACTGTGGATCTTGCAATTGGCTTTATTGGATCTTGTTTTGGAGGAGTTTTTTCAATGTCGTTTTGAGCGATTTCTTTCGATTTTGACAGATCTCTTGGAGGTGTTATTTCTACAATATCTTGTGGTATATCACCTGGTGGTGTCCTTTCTCTTTGTCTTTCAATTATAAAGTCAAGTTCGGAAAATTTATTCCTATTAAAAGGAAATATTCCAGATTTGCGAAATCCATTAGCGGAAATCTCTGCAGTTGCACTTTTTAAATACGCAGGGCACATTAACTTACAAATTTGATAAGCGTTGACAATGCGACCAGGATTCTGTCTCAACCACATTTCAATTTGTTTAGAATAGTAAGTTTTAAAAGGCGACATGAATGACAAATCCAGAGGTTGGATTTTATGAGAAGTGTGTGGCGGGATACATAGAATTGTAACATAGTTTTTGCGTCCTGCTTCGATTACGTCTACATTCCTTGTATGGCTATAGTGACCATCGAGGATAAGCAGAACTGGATCTTCACGAGAAGGTTTCACGTGAGCAATGAAGTGTTGTAACCACTGAGAAAAAATATGTTGTTGAATCCATCCGGATGGATGACACGCTGCAATCGAACCTGGTGGTGCTCCGTCTAACAATTCTGCTTTCATGTTTTTTCTTGGAAAGACGAATAACGGTGGGATAAACCCACCAGCAGCATTCATGCAGAAAACAACAGTCACTAATGCTCCTCTTTCAGCAGCAGTGACTGCTCCAACTTGTTTCTTGCCCTTTATGGTTATAACACGTGTATTTTTTGATTGGACCGTTGTTATGCCGGTTTCATCAACGTTGTAGACCCTTGCAGGATTATAATTAATATTTTCCATTGCTGGTTCCAGAAGATCAAAAAATTTATTAACGTTTTCCGGAGTGAAGCCTTTTATTCTAGCTTTTGATATGCCTTGTGGTTTTCTAAGGGCTAGAATTGAATGGCGTTTCAAAAATCCTTTCAGCCATTTTTTACCGGCTGTTTTATTCTGTTGAGAAAAAGGATGACATATACCATTTCTTAATGCTATTTGATAGGCAAGCCTCTTAATATCGGCAGTGCCTATTCCATAAAATCGCCTGTCCATTTCCAAGCAATAGGACACCAAATCTTTTTCCATTTCCTCAGAAAGAACTGGTTTTCTTCCAATCGGAACAGCAACTAACTGCTCTGGCGTTTTATTATTTTGCTTGACATAATCTTCCAATGTCGACTTTGGAACTGCAAATAATTTGGAGGCTTTAAGATATCCCATTTCCTTTCCTCTGACGGCTCGAATAGCTTGTATCATTCGGTCAGGGTCCCACTGCTTACGTTTTTTGGCGTTCCTAGGCATGGTGTTCTGAAAATAAACATTTTACTCCTAAAACAGCTTGAGATACTGAACTCTGTATATGCCACAAATTTGGATTCCTAATTTCGGATATCCGAAGTTGAGAAACCTAGTCTGTCCGAAATTAGGCAACTTTGTAAATTTCAGGTTAGAATATTGTAAAATTAACATTTTTATAAATTACCTAATTTCGGCTAAAGTAATAGGTTAATCCATATCTTAACTTACCGTGATCAAAAACACAGATTTCTATAACGTGTACTTTTAAAGAAAACAAGGCTTCAATCACAGTGTCAAGAAAACTACGATTTTACGTTCAGACGATAAGTGCTGCCATCTAACAGAACACTGATGTACAGCGTAAATAACACAGTATACGTTCTGTTTGCCTTACCGCTATACATAGAAGTAGATTTCAGTTTGCAGCAAAGGTTCGTTTCTTAGATACACCACTATCCGAAATAAGGCAACTATCCGAAATTAGGCGACTTTCCTCTAAATATTATAAAATTATTTATAACTCAGAAATCAACGATGATAAAAAGGACCGACGCCAAACTGCGGCACAATAAAAACTGTTTATCTAATAACCATAAAAGAAAACGAAATGAGGGTTTGAATTTGAAGTCTTTTGCAAGTAGTACATCATTAAATATAATTGAATATATGTACATATGTTATATGAAATAGTAAAATTATTTTATATTATTTGGCGCCCTTCAAAGTCTGCCGCCGGGGTTCTGAGAACCCCTAGAACCCAATATACGACAGGATACGACTCCCTTCTGCCCCTGCCTTTATTACCTTATTTTGTAAAAACTAATCGGTTTTTAAAAACTTTCTCACGAATTCAAAACGAGAGGAGATATATTTTAGTCTTTATGACCAAAAACTAACATGATGATTTAGGTCTGCAGTAACATATGCAAAACATATTTTTGAAGTATTTTTGAGTTAAATAATAATATGACTGTAGTGATATGGAACGTCGTGTGTACTCTATGTCCCTTGCATCATTAAAATGCAAATAGAATTGATGAAACTTGTCCTGGATTCCCCAGAGGTTAAGAATTAATAGATACTTTGTGAAATAAAAGTATGTTGACTGTATTGTTTGATATAAATGAAATATTTGAAATGCATGAGGGTTGAGCGCAAAGAATCAACAAGTATAGTGTAAGTTCCCGCTAGGGGAATTTCCCGAGAGTTTATTTCCATTCCCATTCAACGCAAAATGAGTATAAAGGCGTTAACGCGCAAACTAACATTATCATTATCATATTTCTCGGCATTTAGACAAATTCGAGCTTAAAATGTCAGCTGTAATTCACGTATGCTCACTTTCTCACTACGAATTCTGTGTACGAGTCTCTTTGCATTTAGCTCATAAAGTGAATACTACACAAGTCTTCTCAACAACAAATTCATGAATATTCCCATTTGTTCCTACTGAATTTGTCACGAATTTCATCAAGTGCAACGCGAACAGCATTAGCTTCAATTAAATAATTCAGCTTCAAACATGTCGACCATTAAAAATTCACACAAGATTACTCATTATTTACTACCTTTCTTTATATATACCGCAGTTTATTCATTCAAAAAAGAGAGCAAATGTATCACTATCAGAGCTAAACGTCGAAAGTACTACGAGTAGATACATTGATGACTACAATTATAAAATACAACAATACAGAAATAACTTGTACAATAGAAACTTGCAATATCGTCCTGAATGTCACTATAAAACAAGATAACCTAATAATGAAGTCACTGAAAACAATCAACAACTGACAAATTTAAATTGATATCCTAAAAATTCCATACGCCACCGAACAGTGACTAATAAAACAAAATCAGAAATAAGATCCTTATGACTATCTGGTCCTTAAATAAATATTTTCTTCCTAATTTACCAAAAGATTGTTCAATTTCCCTAGATTTAAGAAAATTTTCCTAGGCATGGAAAGACTAAGCACAGGTGGTGACTTTGAAACTCGAGTAATCTGGTCAAGATGTGACACCGAGACGAGATAGTAATATTCGAGACGAGAAATAAATGAGACGAAATAAAATATTTTACATTTAAAATGAGACGATACAAGAAAAAAAAAATCTCGTCTCGTCTCGTCTCACAGAATCACTATACAACAATAAGGTGAATATTTTCATTAGTGATCGGCGACTCCACCATATTTAATTTTACAAATTTCCCTTTTTGATATTTTGGTCATATTAATAATAGAAATTTGTGTAGTTTTGTACTGTTTCCTTTAGTGATTGAGGTTATGTTTCCGACCAAAGGCAAAATATTGCGTTAGAAATAATGGTTGAGCGAAATACGTTGAGTATAATAAAAATGAATTATATAACCACGTTACCTGAACGTATTATAATACGACGAGGAAATTCATGAATAATACATCAATTATAAAATGTAATAACTCTTGAGGGTGTTTTATACGAAGTGCTACCATCGTATATCTTCTTCTTAAGGACCCCAAATCCTACCAGGCAATTAAAATCTAGATTAAACATCACTTTTTATTAAAAACCAAATTGTATTTATTACCAACCTTAACATATTAATGCTTCTAAATAAACTGGTAGTAAGATTCTTATATGAGCTAGTAACATAGTTTTGTCTATTTACCTTTTAAATTTTTATAGTGTATTTTTGGATATTGAAATTATGCTTAACATCGGATAGTGAGTTTTCGATAATTAAGCACATTTTGAAATCCCTAGAACACGATTTTAGTATTAGTACGATGATGTCTGTCCATGTGTGTGGATGGATGGATGAATGTTGTCATAACGATTACTCAAATACTAGTGAATAAAAAAACGTTGAAATTTTGGATATAACATTCTTACACTCTATATTAGATCTGAGTGGATTTTAGTGTTAATAGTGCAACAGGAAGTGGTGTTTTCATGCAGATATGAAGTGTTTCCTGAAATATCTCAACTCATTATAAATATGTGAGGATTTTTCTTCAACTATGAAAGTAATTGTTTCCATAATATCTAATACTAATAAATGTCTAATATTAAGTAATTAATAGCTAATCAAGTGGTCCAAAAAGTGTCTACTTTAAGTAAACTACCCTTAACTTTTAAACTTAAATTAAAATAAAATATATATACACTGTATATACCCTTTATTTTTTTGTCATAAGTTGTGGAACACCTGTATATATATTTTCTTCTAAACTACGAATAATAAATCGATTTAAAAAAACACGGATATTTTATTTTTTGTGTAGTATCATATATGAAATAGTTAGTGTAGCTAGTGTGTAAAGTATGTGTTTTTTAACTAAATTAAAAGAAACACTATATTACACACATGTTGCATAGAACATTTTTTCTACAAACGAAATATTAATAAAAATTAATTTAAAAAGTAAATTAAACCATTGATAAATGTGTTTACGTTGCCTAGCAACGGTTACTTTTCAAGCACTAGTGCTAAAAAGTATCACTTTACAAACTCAAACGCGAGCATAAAGTATATACTTTACATTTTTTGACACATCCACCATTTTTTATATTGTTGTCCTAATTACCAGAGTTAAAAGCCAAACAAATGTAGTTGGACCATTCTATCATAAAATACCCTGTAAAAGCAGTTGATTAGTTTTGGTTAAAAACGAGGTGAGAGATTGTAGAGGTGCACAGATTGAGTATAAGTTAGGTAAGTCACATCCGCCATTATTTTTTTTGTTATCCTAATTTCCAGAGTTAAAAGCCAAACAAATGTTCATGAACCATTCTATTCATAACCCTGTAAAAGCAGTTGATTAGTTTTGGTTAAAAACGAGGTGAGAGATTGTGCAGAGGTGTAGAGATTGAGTATAAGGTAGGTATGTCACATCTGCCATTCTTTACATATATATTTATATCCTAATTTCCAGAGTTAAAAGCCAAACAAATGTTTCTGGACCTATTCATAAAGTACCCTGTAAAAGCAGTTGATTAGTTTTGGATAAAAACGAGGTGAGAGATTGTACAGCGTAGAGATTGAGTATAAGTTAGGTATAAGCAGCAGCAATGCAATCAGCAGAGAGGTACATTTAATTAACACATTTATTAGCTGCGCCGCTAACATATGGGTAATTAGCTTTTGAATATTGTTATTAAACTTGGCCACAGCAATGTTTTATTTTGTCGTAAATGTTGGACTGGCTAGCCAGGCTGGCAGTGTTTGCCACACAATGCCGTCAGGGGAAATCACAACCGCAGGTCGTTCTATTATTCAGCGAGCCACTGTATCGCGACATCATCGCTAGCAGCGGCGTGCGGCGCCGTAGGAAGGGACAAATAACTTATAATAACTTTCTGTTTTGTGGACAGCTATGGTTTCTATTAAGGGACGAGCACGCCCTGCTAATCAACTTTCCTACAGGATAAATTCTAATTAGATTTATGGGGACGTGAAAGATTGCACGCTCTACATCAAGATATATTGCACTATTATTTTTTAATTCTATATTCTTCACAACTTCATCATTAGCTCACGTTCCCTCAAGAGAACTACTGCTCGTAATGGAATGAGCTGACACAAAAAAAAATGCACTATACTTAGGACGCCGAATAGATGCACAAGAAATTCCTCACACTAACCCCAAATCAATAAATAAAAACGAATCTAAACATGAGTTCACATTCCCTCAAGAGTACAACCGTTTGTAATGGAATGAACCACCAAAGTGGCTGACAAAAAACGCACTGTACTTGGGACGCCGAACAGATGCACAACAAACTCCTCACACTAATATTTTGGGTTTTGATAATAGTCCATGTTGATAGACGTCCATAACTCTAATTAGATTTATGGAGACGTGAAAGATTGCACGCTCTACATCAAGATATATTGCACTATTATTTTTTAATTCTATATTCTTCACAACTTCATCATTAGCTCACGTTCCCTCAAGAGTACAACCGCTCGTAATAGAATGAGCTGACACAAAAAAACGCACCATACTTGAGACGCCGAATAGATGCACTATTATTTTTTAATTCTATATTCTTCACAACTTCATTAGGTCACGTTCCCTCAAGAGTACAACTGCTCGTAATGGAATGAAATGACACAAAAAAGCACTATACTTGGAGGAATCTGTCATATCCTAATATTGGAAAAATATTCCAGGCCTCAATCAAGCAAGTAAATACATTTCTCCAGCTTCGACAAACACCAAAGAGCTACTAGCTCTCAGTAAAAAGAATCTTAATATAATGACAGGAGTTCTCACTGGCCACTGTCCTTTAAAGTACCATTTGCATAAAATTGGTAAAGCTGAAAATGAAACCTGTCGACTGTGTGAAGAGGACGAAGAATCGTCAGAACACATACTGTGTGAATGCCCAGCCGTAACTGCGCAGAGACTCAATCAACTAGGTAAGAAGTATCTTACGGCAGATGAGATCAAGAACTTGACTCCTGGAGCCATAATAGGCTTCAGCAAAAATCTATAACTACTTCCGGAAAACTAAGTAAGGGCTGTGTCACAATAGATCTTCTAGGTCGCATTGACAAAAAGCGACAAAACTCTTAAACCCTCGGCTACATACAATATATCTGTACTCATTTTTGAGATACACCCAAAAAACATACTTTTTTAATTTCAATCTCAGGAACGAAAAGAG
The DNA here is from genome assembly GCA_035578165.1 of Stenolophus ochropezus. Lineage (NCBI taxonomy): Eukaryota > Metazoa > Arthropoda > Insecta > Coleoptera > Carabidae > Stenolophus > Stenolophus ochropezus. Next base: position 3,483,623 of record JAQOWZ010000014.1, read on the forward strand.
ATAATAAAATTCTGTTTGTAAATTAGAAATCAGCGTATCGACGTCTATCAACATTGAATTTTTAAATACCAAAAGTTTAGACCTACGAAATGAATCTGTATGAGAAAATTTTGAATGAAAAACTAAAATTGTAACTTTTCTTGTACAACTGTGATTGAAAATAATATGTAGGTGTAAAAACAAATAAAAACACCCCTCCCCATTCCCGCCGCTGGCTGTCAGTATCATTCTACTCTATTTAAACTTGAAATTAATTTTCAATGAAAATTTCTTAGAAATTGTTTTCTTGGAAAACTCTATTACGCAATATGTTGTTTCCTTGTATCTAACATTTACAGCTATTGGATATTCTGAAAAACATACGGTATTCATCAATAAATTTTTGCTGAATCTGTCGACCCCTTAAAGCATAATTTAATTTAATTTTAAGAGTTTATTTTGCAGGCCCATTTTGATACTTAGTTGCGTACTCTTGTGCATCAAAAAATTAATTTGGGTAATGCTATCATTAGAATAAAAATGTTTGAAATAATTAAAAAGAGAAAAATTCAACCGAGAAGCATTCCATTAGTATATGAAGGGATATTTTTTAAAATAACGATGGTTATGTTTTAGCCAAAATACTCTTAATAAAATGAAACATACCCCAGACTAAAAGGGTTAAATTTGACCCTCAGGGGTTGTCACGTGACGAGCTCAAATCATTTCTCTCGAGGATATGGGAAGAACGCATTTTTGATTAAAGCAATATGATTAACGGAACCATATCAAAGAGAACTTAAATTGCAATCTAAAAATAATCCTCATATTACAACTTTTTCCTTCATATACCGTATCAATAAAAGCAGATATGAGAAACGTTATATTCAATTTATGTATTGAAATATACTGTTCATTTTTTATTATTTTTTCAACTCGTTCAATTTCTAATTAAGTCAATAGTACTCACAATTAATTTTCACATTTTTTCATTTTCCAAAAATTTCATTTAACCTCTATTTAATCAAAATACATACCTGCGAAATACGTCACCACATGAACAAAATATTTCTAGCCACATATTGTGCGAATTTAACAGGTTAACAATTTTACCACAACTGTCCATCCAATAAATTCGATATGTGAATTTAGTAGAAAAAAGAAACGATTGTTAATGAAAGTAAATGCAGTAACCAGTTAATAATTTGTGGAAAACTTTTCGCGAAGTCCGTAAGTCAGTTAAAAAACTTGAAATCCGTAGTGAAACTTAAAGTCGATTTATGAATGAAGTCTGAAGAATGAAACAGTTCAGCTCAAAACTTATTTGAAAAATTCTAAAACATAAACAGCGATTTCAACTTGTGAACTTTAAATCGCTAAACTTGCTTCTTGCTAATTCGAACACTATGGTTTCTTACTAACAATTTATTTAATAAATAAGTAATAAATTTGATATATTTAGACAAAAAATAATAAATTTTCTGTCGCTAAACTTGCTTGTTACTAATTCGGACACTAGAGTTTCTTAATAATAATTTATTTAATAAATAAATAATAAATTTCCCAATTTTGATATATTTAGACAAAAATAATAAATTTTCTGTGACCAACATTATATTTTGTCCTGAATATACTTTAGGTTTGGTAAGGTTTAGTTAGATTAAGTTAGGTTAGTTTAGATTACTTTAGATTTGGGGAGGTTAGGTTAAGTTAGGTTAGGTTAGTTTAGATTAATTTAGGTTTGGTGAGGTTAGGTCATGTTAGGTCAGGTTATGTTAGGTCAGGTTATGTTAGGATTGATAAAATTAAGCTAGGTTTGATTAGATTAGGTTATGTCCGGTTATGTTAGGTTAGGTTATGTTAGATTAGATTAGGTTAATTTTATAGTATATAAATTTTGAATACTTATTTTTAACATTCTGTATGTATTAAGTAAACAAAAATAAGTTTTATATGTTTACAATAATTATTATAGTGTTTGTCACATCAAAACAAGATATTTAATTTTTTGTGAGCACGAAAATTGTTTTCTTATGGTTATATTTGAAAGAAAGAAGGCGTATCAAAATAAAATTAATTATAGGAATTGTCAGAATTGATTTATCAGAACATATTTTTGGTCGGAAAATTTTTGGGTAATTTAACGTGTTGAACCCGTTTAAATAGTAATTTATCATAGAAATAGCATTCACCTGGTATTTCTCACGTTTGTAAAATGTACTCTAACCATTTTTACAATAAAACAAACATTATTATTTTGTGTTATCTACGTAATTACAATCCTATAACATCGAAAACTAATTTGGGTCCATGTAAAATGAATGCTGGTTATTTGTTAAGTAATTTCGCATTTACACAGATCTGATTCCATTGAACGGGTGAATAGTGTAGTGCTTTTATGTCTTTAATGTTGCAAATTGCCTGTACTGAGCATGTGGATTATCAAACGAAATTCATGTGAAAAAACCTTTGCATTTAAATCAAACAGTGAATATTAGCTGCGCACTTTCATTAATTTTGAAAGATTCCATTTTATATTTATGACGTCCTTAGAGGAAAAGTGAACAAGGGATTATTCATTATTTTACTTATACAGGGTGTCCCATAACTTCAGGTACATATTAAAGTCCTGATTATGAAACAAAAGAATTTTTTTCAAAATTCCCATAATTAAGGGTAGTCCACTTAAGAAGAATATTTTTTGTACCCCTGGATATTTGGATATTTATGGCCGGCTACTAACCTAATGAAATGATTGTATTATGCAAACATTTCTTATTCATTAGATACAATACAACATAATATTTAATATTAAAACTACCTATTCAACCAGTGTCTCAAAATTGTTTCCTTCAAAAACCTAAAAAACTAATTATTGAATTTTGAAAAAAAATTTGTTCCGTAATCAGGACGTTAAGAACTATATGCTCTTCTAATATGTACCAGAAGTTATGGGACACCCTTTTTTTATTGATGTAGTTAGCATGTTATAGGTAACTGTAACTTATGCATTTAATGTTTAATTTTAACTAAAACTACTAGCTTCATATTGCATTATTATTATAGAGAAAATTATATGCACGATAATACAGTTATACATTAGTAATGTTTTCATATCATTTAACAAAGATTTCAATTATGGTATCAATATTAATTTCATAACAAGTTACATTATAATTTCTGTATTTTGCATTACTACATTTCATGTCTTGAAATATTAAATAGCACTATAATTAAATAGAATTTCATATTAATATTTGTCTACATAAATAAAATATAAAGTTAATATATAATAAATATTATTACAATGGAATATGAAGTCTAATGCGTAATGCAGAGATGGAAAACTTTTATCAAAATTCAGAAATAACCTAATTTAACTTAGCCTTAGTAAAAAAATATATTTCCGACATCCATATTTATTAATAAAACGATAAAAATAATTCTATTAGTGAACTTTTTGAGTTGAAGATTGGTATTTCGTGCATTTCAACTTCATCTGTCAATCAATTACTATTATTGGTTTTCATATTATTTAATGCCGAAAATAATGGTTCACAAAATTATGTAGAGAAAAAACAAAGATATGAACATGTATCACCAAAGTGTTGGCGTGTCTCCAAAACTTTTCATTTTTTAGATTTAAGTAAATATCGCTGCGCTGATTTCAAATTTTCAAACCGAATTGTATTATCTCTTACCGTTCTCGAGATATTTGTTTTCAAATTTGAGTTTTCACAATACCTAAAAACAGGTATACCCTTTAAAAGGTTGGGTTTACAACTTCGGCTACCTGCTTAATCGATTATTAATTTAAAGTTTGTTTTGTCAATATTATATATATTTAATTAAGAAATAATTTTAATATCTAAACTTCAAATAGAAATTTCGGTACAAATACGATATGGTAAAGACGTACAACGTAGTATCCATATATTTATCCACATGAATGCAAATCTGATTTCATCTTACATTGATTTGTCAATTCAATTTTGTCATCCGTGAAATTATAATCCTCAGTTCTGTTTTCCCATTTTCAAATCCGATATCGTTTTTCTCTCAATCTCGCAGTATAATTCAATTTCCACTTGCGTTACAATAAACAATGCGTTCATGCAAAACAGGTATATTCGGTTTTAGTGGTGAGGTTGTTACATAGGATTGCAATTTTCATTATTCACAGGAAGAATTTCATGTTAATACAATATACATTACACTAGCATACACAAATAGTTTCTATATGGGTGGATTTACGAAATGTTGTCAATTTATGTCCTCTATAAATTTATTAAATAATGCTAAATTATATAAATAAAATTAATATATAAATATTTTAAATATAGTTTTTTTTTTGAGACACCATGAGTAAAAATTTTAAATATTGTCATGGCGAACTTATAAAATGACGCCTCTTTTTTGAACTATTTTATTAAAAGGAGGAAATGTATGCTTCGAATATTAAATATTTATTTAACTAAATTGTAAAGATAATTAAAATTACTTATCAGTTAAGTTGTCAAACTTGTGTAGGGTTAAAACAAACCAAACAACAGTATTAAACCAAAAATTGTGTTGACAAACGCGAAATATCCCAAAAATACTTATTTTTGTGCCCAAAATTTTTATTTTGGGAAATAGTGTACATTGATAGATCTCAACACGCTGATTTCAAAATTTTAAACGGAATTTAATTATCTCTTTTTGTTCCTGGGATATTTGATGTCAAAGTTGTACCTCAAAAAAGTGTGTTTTTGGGCTGTATCTCTAAAATGGTCAGAGATACAATGTCACCGATTATACGACTCGATTCTACGGGAAAAGTTACATAAAGAAATGTTTTCTCCGCATATACGTCCTTTGGAACGATTAGGTGAAAAATGAGAAAATCGAAAATATCTAAATTTAAAAATTTCTCCGAGCAACTTTTTTTCTCTAAAACTTTTCATTTTCTAAACTCAAGTAAACATCGATGTGCTGATTTCAAATTTTGAAACCGAATTGAATTATCTCTTACCGTTCTCGAGATATTCATGTTTAAAGCTGAGTTTTGGCAATACCTAAAAAAACAGGTTTTTTAGGTATACCCCTTAAATTGTTAGGTTTAGGACTTCGGCGACCTCACTAATCGATTCTACAGGAAAAATTACATAAGTATACCAATTTTTAGATTTTTATTCCAACAGATACAATTTTTAGAACGAAAAAACGAAAATCGCCGAAAATCGAAAAATTGGCAAGGGGTATACCTTAGATTTTTTTCGATTTTTGGCCATTTTCAGTTTTTCCCTTCTAGAAATTCTATCCGTTGAGATAAAAATCTGAAAATTGGTACACTTATGTAATTTTGCCCGCAGAATCGATTGGTGAGGTCGCCGAAACCATAAACCTAACTATTTAAGGTATATACCTAAAAAACCTGATTTTTTAGGTATAATTTTGAATTCAAATATCTCGAGAACGGTAAGAGATAATTGAATTCTGTTTGAAAATTTGAAATCAGCTCATCGATGTCTACTTAAGGCCAAAAAAGAAAAAATTTTGGAGACAAAAAATTTCTGGACGAAAAATTGAAATTTAGGTTTTTTCGTTTTTCTTATTTTTCACCGAATCGTTCTAAAGAACGTATATGATGAGAAAACATTTCTTTATGTAACTTAACCGTAGAATCGAATGGTAAAGTAGTTGATATTGTATCTCTACTTATTTTTAACATATACTAAAAAAACACACTTTTGTGAGATACAACTTTGTGAACAAATATCTCCAAAACGAAAAGAGATAATTAAATTCTGTTTGCAAATTTGGTATCAGCGTAGCTAATTCTTTAAAAAATATTATAAACAAATTTTTGTAAAATTTGAAAATTTTCAAACTAAAAATTCGATATTTTCAAATATTTTCGGGTTTACGCAAAAATACAGCATCAGCGACTTTGGAAATTAGTTCCCCTGTTATTACTACGTACATAAACTATTATACTCTTAATTATTAATTTTATAAACTCACTTCTGAAAAGAAGAAAATATATATTTTGTATAATTTATTGTAAATTCGGACCTTTGCGATGTCGAAGTCTCGAAGAGACAATCATAAATTAAAACTGTCCTGTTTTATTGGTAAATTTAATTTATTTTTAGTAAAGCCTATATATACGGAGGCGTCGAAATTCTACATACAGGTATTAGGTACACGTGTAACTCTTGAAAAGGTTTTATAAATAATCCATTCTGAGAATCTCAAACAAATGCCATATGCCAAATAAATAAGTCGATAAATATAGAAGAAATGATAAAGTTTACAGTTTTTAATTTTTACAAATAACTTTCAAGCATGTTAGACCATTTCAAAGTGATTTTACAACTCCATACCCGTCAACTTAATAATTGTTTATAAATTTTCAAAATTTTTAGAAAAATTATTAGGAGATTCACATTTGTTCTTGTAATTAGTCTTACTTACTAAAAAATGTGATGTAAACGTTTTTTACAGCATTTTGTTGTTATGAAATTGTAAAAAGTAAATTGACAATATTTCATAAATTCATTCATAGATTTATAAATATTAACACTCAAAATTATTTACTTACGTTATAAACAATTGTTTTTGTAGTTCTAATAAACACTATACACACTTTTAAAACTATTAAAACACACTAAAATAGTTTTCTTTGTTAAAAAATATTATTATAAACACTTACACATCACCATTTTTTACTCAATGTCAAACAGCACTGTTGCCAACTATAAATAACCAATTTTTTAACAAATAATTTAAAATAAATATTTTTATTTCTTGTTATCAAAAAATAGTTAATTAAAAACTAAAACAAATTTGTAAAGTTATATTTAGTACAATAATTTCCAATTTTATTAATTATAAATTATTTTACGTAAACATCAAACTTTGAAATAACGTGTGAATAGATATTTTTTTTGAATTTCAAAAAATATGCTATAAATAATTTAGAAAATTAATTAATCTATGGTGGTGTTGTATAGTGCCGTACAAAGCGTGGGTTCTAGGGGTTCTTAGAATTTTACTATGTTATTGTTTTAATAACATGTGTATATTCAATTATATTTTAAATATGATCCTCACTTCGTTTGTATTTAAACCTGACTGATATAAAATAAGTTTATAAATTATGACAATAGTTTCATGATTATATAACATTCTTATTTAAACACACAAACTATTTTATTTTTTATATTTTACCTTACATAATTTTATTATAAACAATAAATGTGATTCTAAAACCAGAATTCGAACCTTGCCGAAACAAATTTCTCATATTGTAGGCATTTACCAGACGCTACAACACAGACACTTTAACTGTTGTGGAGAGTACGTCAAAGGAACTATTATTTGTGGAAAATAGGTTCTAAAATGTGAAACTTACAACCTCACTGAAAAATTTAATAAAGTACATTATATTTGTGCAATTATGTTGAGTGTAGTAATATTGAATTTTGTGGTCTGTAATTCTAAAACCCGAATTCGAACCTTGCCGAAACAAATTTCTCACATTACAACAAAGACTCTTTAACTGTTGTGGAGAGTACATCAAAAAACTATTATTTGTGAAAAATAGGTGCTACAGTGACTAAGTTGTGAACATACAACCTCACTGAAAAATTTAATAAAGTAAATTAGATTTGTGGAATTATGTAGAGTGTAGTAATATTGAATTTTGTAAAGTAAAGCTGGTAATGAAAGCCATTACTGTAATTTGTAGTTATTGAGGGATTTATTTTGAGCAGGAATATTCATTTTTCATCTTGACAATCACAATGGGTAGCGAGGAAAATAAACAATAATTATGATCAGGATGAAAAATCCACAGTCTGTTAGTCAAGGCAATTATCTCCGCACGTCAAATGGAAAATGTTAAGACACGGTGTATGCACAATATCGATCACATATCAGTAGAGTCCTAGCCGAACGCTACAGCTTCGCTAACGAAATAATCTCATGATTCGCGATTCGCGAACGAACTACCGACCGTAACGAACGCTGGACTCCACTGATTCGTGTTTGGCAAAACCGATTTTGTGATTTTTTACCCAGGAGGCGACCGATGTTGCTCGCTGAAGTCGAGTTAATCAGACACGCGACTAAAACGACAAATTCAAAGTACACTACCAAGTCAATTAAATGTTCTCAAAGCAAAAACGACTAACTGTACAGGGCGTACAAAAATGGTCACTACGTTTAAAGACAATGTATGTACGACTATTATATCTAAATTTAATTCCTGAAAAACCAAACGAAAAGCTAATCCGTAAAGCAAATCATAAAAGGTAAAAAGCTAGGCATGTAACCGAAACAATACTGGTTATCGGTTAATCCTTTTAGTTTGAAAACAGGTTTTTAAAAAATTGGAAACCGGTTTAAATTGGTTAATTAATTAATTAAAAAATATAAAAATGTAATAAAAATAATTATAAAAAATACCATCTGAAAACAATATAACAAATAGAAGATTACAATTTAATTAATGAATATTCGCAAAACATTATAATACCCTAAGAAAAACGCAGGTCTCTTTTCAATTGTATACTTGCCTAATGCTGAGAAAGAGACTACTTACTTTCATGACTCTCCGATAAAATGTAAATTGTAAAAACTGTCATGACTCATATTCAAATACAAATGGATAACACAAATATAAAAAAATATTATAAATTTTTCGCGCTAAATGATATTAAAATAAAGGTTAATGTTCGCTAAAACCGGTTTTTTTTTATTTATTGGTTAACGGTTATCGGTATTTTCGGCCTTAAAAATATCGGTTAAAATTACGGTTACAGCAATTTTCGTTCAACATATACGTTACCGGTTTTTATTAACCGGTTTTCATAACCGGTTACCTGCCCTGATAAAAAGTAACCACTGAAGCTTCTCATTATAATAATAAAAAAAAACATTTACTTGCAATAATACAGTTATTAGCAATGTTCTGGAGAATATGGAGATATGACGTCAGCATGGTAGGATCGTAGGAGAAGACTGTCTCTTTCTCTCATTCGCTCTCATTTATTTGTCTTTTTTCACGATTCTATTACGTTGACGTTACAATATCCCTTCCCCAAATTTTTAATAATTACTTACTCGTAAATTACAAATCGATTTTAAAAAAATATGGTTTTGGTATCATATAAGTAAAAAACAAAATTTGTTCGCATATTCCATTAAAATTTTGAAATGGCCAAAAGTTTACCAATACTAAAAATAAATAACACCGATAGAATTCTCAGATATTAATGATTGTAATATATGTAGAAATAGTAGTTTTTACTAAAACAATTCTTGTCAGTGATGGAAGACATAAGTTTGGATTGTACTCGTTGTTTTCGAATATGAAAAATGTGAAATTCTCGGTAAACAATGGTTCATTTAAGCTCATTAATAATAAAACTATGCTGAGAGTAAGAAAACTATCTTACTGCTGACTAGCAAAACAGTTTGCCAATTAAGCCCGCAGAAATAATTTACTTGTTGAAAACTGAAGATCTTCAAGTAGATATTTCAATTTCGCATTGCGTTATCGAAGAAAGTTCAAGAAACTAGTGGTACTCAAAATGTTTGAAATATTTGTTTTCAGCATCAAATGAGGTCAACTTATTTTAACAATAAAGTTGTAATAGCCATTAACGTACCTAGGATAGTTAATGAGTAACCGTCGCAGATGTTAATTGAATTCCGAGCTCGGAGAGTGAGAATTTTAAGACATCTAAGGACTGGTATGATACATAACATCCGTTGTTTGTTCAATAGTTTACAGGTTTCACATTATTAATACATATTTTATAAAATTCTCTTGTGAGTAACGTTTTCGTGATCAAGTCTGTATGGGTTGATATGACAACTGTATTATCCAATTGTCCCACGTTATTTTAACAAATCTGTACGGTAATAATTTTACCATACTTACTTGTCAAAATTACATTACTGTGCTTACTTTTGTCTATGTAAACAAATTCTTAAAATCCTGAAACTGGTAAAAAAAATTAAATTTATTTCCTCCGTATTGAAACTAGAACACCTAGATAATTAGAAGTAGAAATTAAAACTAGAGCATTCTTACAAATAAAACACAAGAACTAGAATACTAATAAACAATTTTTTAACATTCTGTAGATACATTTTAAGAAACTTAGCAAAACCTAGTATAGCGAAAACAAATTGGTTTCTTTATCAACGATTGTCTATATAAAGATACATTCTATGACATCTAGAGTAATGTCACAGAATAGGTTTATACAGAAGCGACAGTAAGACAGAGAAGCGAAAATTACAGAGAGATGGGGAAGGTGCATAAATTTAAAGGGCCCATTGTTTAAAATCGGAAAGTTCTCTCACATCTGAGAGAGAGGTGAGGAAAGAGCATAAATTTAAAGGTCTACACAATGCTTCAAGGTCATAGAACTGACTAGCAGAACATGAAAGATACCGACACGGAGTGTCGATCTATGTGTAACTATTCTGTCTAGCAAATGTTCTTATGTACAAATATATAATTACTATAACAATTTATTTTTTAGTAATGGAAACAATAAATTTAAACTGTTAGCAGCGCTGTAAATAGAATATTAAAAGTCTAGTAAATCTTAGTTAGTTGGAAGAGCAACGAATGTCTTTAATTTTATTTCCCAAAGCGGTGAACGTAAAGAAATAATTTGGAGTATAACAAAATAAGAAATAAAGGTAATGCTATTCTGAGCTGAAATGATAAATAACCTTTCCGCATGCTATCTCTTAAAAACAACATGCGTTATTCACGTACGACTACGAATGCATTGTGAGTTTGTAAGGTATGTACACCTTGCAGCTCTCGCTATTCATGTCTATGCATTTTCCGATTCATAAATCCTGTTATTCCGCTCATGCTAATGCATTCAACTATTCTCACACTTTTTGACTATGAATTTATCGCTAAATATTTGCACATTGTAAAAAGTAAACTACATCCATGATAAAAAGGAATCTTATTTTACAAACGAATACATTGATTCTGTTCTTGGATGATTCCAAAATGATTAAACGGTTTGTCATATGCTTTTGTTCACTAAGGACATTACTATTATAGTTTGTCTCAAATATAAATTAATCATTCTCGTGCATCTAATAAATTTATCGCTAAATATTTGCACAAAAAATAAACTACATCGAACGATAAAAAGGGATCTTATTTTACAAACTTATACATTGGTTCTGTTCTTGGATTAATCTGAAATGAGGAATCGGTTTATCATATGCTTTTGTTCACTAAGGACATTACTATTATAGTTTGTCTCAAATATAAATGAATCAACAAACATATTTACACATTATAAAAACTAAACTACATCGAATGATAAAAAGGATCTTAATTTACAAACGAATACATTGGTTCTGTTCCTGGATTATTCTAAAATAAAGAAGCGACTTGTCATATGTCATTGTTCACTAAGATCACTATTATAGTTTGTCTCAAATATAAATGAATCAACAAACATATTTACACATTATAAAAAGTAAACTACACCGAACGATAAAAAGGATCTTATTTTACAAACGAATACATTGGTTCTGTTCTTCGATTATTCTGAAATGAGGAATCGGTTTGTCATATGCTTTTGTTCACTAAGATCACTATTATAGTTCGTCTCAAATATAAATGAATCAACAAACATATTTACACATTATAAAAAGTAAACTACATCGATCGATAAAAAGGAATCTTAATTTACAAACGAATACATTGGTTCTGTTCTTGGATTATTCTGAAATGAGAAACAGGTTTGTCATATGCTTTTCTTCATTAAGATCATTATTATAGTTTGTCTCAAATATAAATGAATCAAGAAACATATTTACACATTATAAAAAGTAAACTACATCGAACGATAAAAACGGACCTTATTTTACAAACGAATACATTGGTTCTTCTTGGATTATTCTGAAATGAGAAAACGGTTTGTCATACGCTTTCGTTCACTAAGGGCATCAGTAATTTAGTTTGTCTCAAATATAAATTAATCAGTCTCGTGCATCTAATGCAACAAACAAGTTCAAGAAACCGGAAAAGTATATATCATTTTTTCCAACGGTGTTCAAACTACCTACATCATAGAATGTTCTCACGCCTTCTAATATACCTGTGCAGTACATTGCTATAGTAGCTACACCTCAAATCAACGAATATTCATAACTGTACTTATCCAATAACCTAGGGGCGTAAACCATAAATGATAAATTATTCTACTAGTGGTGTGGATTGTATCAATAACAAATATTTGTAAATATTTAAATTATAAAATACATGTGCATTATACCACGGAATCTACTGAACGAAATGATTACTAGATTTAGGTTTGCTAAGGAATAGAAAAGTAACAAATACTGGTCATCAAGTGATGAGAAAAGGAGTAGGTTTTGTGAGAGGGAAGAAGATTTTCTGAGACATTTAAGGGTATCGGGCAGAGAAGTTTGGAGAAATACAAGAGAAGAAGAACGAAGTATGTTAATGTATGATGCTTGTGTATCACCGTAACTATAATTATAAGCAAAATGTATCACAAATGTAGATTCTAAGCCGATTGGCAATAATATATATATATATATATATTCAAATAATAGTATATACAGATGAGTAATGAAACTGTTTAAACATGGGGATCTCGAGAACTATAAGACAAAATCGGTTAAATTAAACAAAAGTTGCCTCATGTTGGATTATTTTATACATGTTTTTGTTTTTCCTAAATTTAACTTCGTGTTACTTATAGATCTCGAGATTCCCATGCTTAAACAGTTTTATTGGTCACCCTGTATACTTTCTTGCAAATGAAATAGAAACAAATGGTTTATATCGTTTTGGTCATTGCAAAAGTTTACTTTGAAATAACTACTAATCTCTACATTTTTCAGTCAATTCATTCACAAAGTACGCCACTTGTACAAAACTTAACAGAGGACACCTTCCTTTGTTTTTTATTTTGTCTTTTTTGCCTTTTGCGTGGGTCCTTTTCTATATGAAACAAACTATAACTATTATAATGATACCTACATCAAGAAAAGTTTACTAAGTTACTACTATTAGGATTTAAAAACTCTATTGGGTGATTCTCCAAATGGATGCGTGAATGTTCCATGACAATATTGTTTTGAGTTTTGTGTTTAATTTGAAGTAATGGTATTGCCACAACGTCGCTTTGTATATCGAAGGACAATGAGTAAATGAAATGTAATATTTGTAGGCTTGTGATAAAGGACAAACGTTTATGAGAGATGTTTAACGGAGGACGAAAGCTTCCCTCCACTATTAAAATAACGACTAATCTCTACATTTTTCAAGCAATTCATTCGTAATCCGTTTAGGAGTACACCTTCCTTTGTTGGTTGCTCAAAATAGAGAATTTTTTTAACTAATTTACTACTATTAGGATTTAAAACCTCTATTGGGTGATTCTCCAATTGCTGATTGCGTGAATTCTCGGTGACAATATTGTTTTGAGTTTAATTTGAAGTAAAGGCATTGCCACAACGTCGCTTTGTATATCGAAGGACAATGAGTAAATGAAATGTAATATTTGTAGGCTTGTGATAAAGGACAAACATTTATGAGAGATGTTTAGCGGGAGACGAAAGCTTCCCTCCACTATTAAAATTCGTTGGTTGCGTGAATAACTTCAAAGGACGCTGTGAGGGCTGATACTTCTAGGAATTTTCTTCACTGGCAACTCGTAAAGAATGCAAAGGCATTCTGTCTGTACTTTTGCACTGCAATGTTCTTCTGCTGTTTGTGAGAAACACATTTCAGTTTCCATTCTGTACTGCCACGGGCGCTTTCATATTTTTGTGATACTACAGAATTTTCATAACATTTATGTGGATATTTTAAGTCTTATTTGAATTCTTAAACGCATGCTAAACTTTTTATTTTCGCCATATGAATACTGGAATGTTATTGCCACCCTTACATTTCAATATTATTCACCACCTACAGTATTGTTCTATTATTGTTAAAACCTATAAATCCGGAATTATATACAACAAAAATATTGCCACTCTAACTTACCAATCAATTGTTACTTACAGTTCAATATTATTCACCACCTACAGTACTTTTATCTATTATTGTTAAAATCTATAAATCTGGTTCATTCAGCAAAAAGTTATTTCTGGAAATATTTTTAATATATCCTGTTTTATAACTAGAAATATTGATACCAGAAAAAGTTATTAGATTTTATTACTATATTTTTGAGTTGAACATAGTAATAATATATAAGTATATATATATATATATATATATATATATATATATATATATATATATATATAATTTAATAAATAAACAATAACAGATAACTTCAAAACATATGAAAGCTTATACTTCAAATAAAAAAATATATGTACAGAGTAAACTTGACAAAACACTAGACCAATGGTTCTCAAACTTTTTATGTGAAGGAACCCCAAGTCGATTATGTAAAAATTTTGAGGATATTTTATTAATCTTAGGAAAACATTAAAATTATTCTACAGTCACTGTTAAAGTTGCTTAAAGACGATCTCTAGCTAGAGATGACTGTTAGTTTTTGTAGGTGATGATATTATATTATACTGTTACAGAAAAATGTTAACGCTAACAGCTGTAAAATTTGACTGTAGAAAACGTTTTTCTTAGAGATCACCTTTAAATTGAGTTAGAGACGATCTCTAAATTTAACAGTGACAGTAGAATACTGATAGTCTTTGAATTATAACAAAAGGTACGAAAATATAAGTGTGATACATGAGCTAGATGTAATTAATATAATTCCTTTATATTTGGGTGTATTTTTGACAAAACTCGAATTTTATGTTCTACCGATTTCATTCTTCCCCTCTTTTTAGTTTTGATAACAAACCTAAAATATTATATTCGTAACGTATAATAATTCTTCCTTATAGTTCAATTCTAATTTAATAGGATATTGGATGATAATTCCACGAACGAATTTCGTATCCAGTCAAAACTATCAATAGATATATCTGGAAAATAGTAAATCTGTGTTCTCAGTGTTAACAAGTGTTCAATAAATCAACTTAATTATGTTATATTTGGCTTCTGGTGTTCTTGTAAACATTTCCAACTTGCCTCTGATTAAAAGACACCCTAAAGTGTCTCGGCACCCACTTTGATAACCACTACACTAGACTATAAAGAAGCGTCAGTTTTAGAGGGTAAAATGTCCTTATAATAAATTTGTAAAACTGGAATATTTTTGTTGGAAACAAAGAGTAACTTTATTTTGTGTTTAATTTGAAAAAATCATGATATT
Organism: Stenolophus ochropezus; assembly: GCA_035578165.1. Classification (NCBI taxonomy): domain Eukaryota; kingdom Metazoa; phylum Arthropoda; class Insecta; order Coleoptera; family Carabidae; genus Stenolophus; species Stenolophus ochropezus. Next base: position 3,498,913 of record JAQOWZ010000014.1, read on the forward strand.
GAGCAACCTAGAGGTGTCCAGACTAAAATATCCGCCCCATTTATTAAGCCCTAATTAAGAGTCTCTCTCCCACACAAAAAATTCGCTGCGTAAAAGGCCTTCGACGGTTGTAACATTTTTATGCGTCACTATTGTCATGTCACACAAAATGCGATGGAAAATTGTGAAATGTATCGTGGTGTCAAGGGATATCATGAAATGGAAATATAAAAATGTCGCCATAATTAACTTTAATAATGAATTGTGAACGTCATAGTTTAAAAACAATCAAGCGCAATAAACATAAAAAGTAAGTGCAGTCCGTAATTAAAATAATTATTTTTTTATAAAATCAACAATGTAAGAAAAAAGAAAGAGCTTTCTAGAAATCTATTGACATAAAAATAATTAGGTTATATTTTAAAAGGAAATTCTAAAATAAAATAAAGCACTACTTGGCGAATTACTATTCTAATTATATTATTAACTTTTAATACCAAAAAGTTGTTGCACAAAAGCAGAAAAAGAAATCATAAAAATTTATTTGAATAACTTTTATAAAGCGAAATTCTAAATATAAACAGCAAGATAAAAAATTATAAACAATAAAAGTTTTTCAAAGTGCGTTTTAAATAAAAACTTCCCTAATTAAATATCTAAAATAAAATCTAATTTAACTTTTTTAAATAATATTTATATTTACAAGCTTGCATGCGTGGAACCATTGATTTAATTATTAACAGAATTCAAACTCAAATTTCAGGTTATTGTTAAAAAACAGCCAAATTAAATCTCGCATGTATACTCTGTTTAAAAATTTAAACTTTTCCAAAAATAAACAAGCCATTATTTCATTTTTAATTGTCCGACAAATTTCCGGCACTGAACTGCCATTCTGTTTCAGTAACTCTATTAGCGCACTGCACCAGTTTTAAAATAACTAAAATCTCTATCGGTCAAAAATAGACACTTTCTCTATTCCAAAGGTATCCAGATGCCTTTTACCTCAATTTCAAATGTTTAATGTGCAAAATTCGAAGAAATTATTATTGCTTTACATTTATAATTTTCATTACTACTATATTAATAAAAAGAGCACCAAAATTAAAAACAAATGATTTTTAAATTGCAATATATTTTTGATTCTAGTGAAATCATTGATTTTTATTAAAGATAAAAGAATACAAATTATAATAAAAATTTAATTATTTGCAACAAACTATTAATAATAACCAAAATCTGTTCTGTATATAATAATACCTTAAAATTATATGATATTTTATAACTTTAATTGTAATATAACACAAGAAAAATATAAGTATATAAATGTGTAACTAAAAGTAAAAATTCTTTGTTACTCTTTTTAGTTTTATTCAGATGAACCGTTTTGATGTTATTACAGATTTCGTTTTCTTTTATGAAATTAAATTATTTACATTGCTTTTAAAATAATTAAAAAGTGCAGTAATACTTAGATAAATATAAAATTAGTTACCTTTTTTTAGTACAGTATAAAAATCTAATAGACTATATGATTGTTAGAATAAATAGTTAAAAACACTTACTAGCTAATTCGTTCAGGAAAAAATTATTTTAAAGGTTTTTTTAAACCACTAAATTACAATAAATGTTTTTTGATTTATATAAAAACAGGTCATTTGCAAATTATCATTATAATTTTTAGGGTAGTGAATAAACAACTAAATTAAAATTTATAAATTTATGCGAAGTATTAATTATGAAGGTTAATTACTGATAAAAAAGGAATTTTGTGATTTTCGGCGTGCCAAAACTAGAACACCAGTTTGGGAAAATAAAAAATGAAGTTTGATTCTGTGAAAAATTTCCATCACGATCGGTAAACACATGAGATGCGGCAGTGCCACGTTTGCAAGTTGCAGTTAACATTCGAATTTCAATTGCAATTCGACAATTCTAGAATAGAAGTTGTAGGTGTGCTTATGCATCACGGGAATTCCACAATCCCACTGCAGAAAGACTTAAATCTGCTCTATATTCTGCAAACTTTTTAAAAGAGAGTTTTTATTGTCAAACGCAAACTTACTTGCAAGATTTGTTCAAAGTATCTAACTGAGTGAAAATGAAAACGTCCACTAGATGTTGTAAAACGTTGACTTTTTTGATTTTGTGTAATTTTAAAAGAACTGTCAAACTTTCGCAGTTTTGTTGCTTTGTTAGTAATTGTAACTTTGATTCTTTGTACAAGGAAATTGATTTAAGAACTGACGTACACATGTCATACAAAGTCCGCGAACTTGGAAGAAGTCGTGGATGCACTTAGAATTATCTTTAAATTACTAAAGATATACCAACATAGAATTCTATTTTACAGATTATTAAACACAAGTTTACTTATGCATTTTCACTTGATTCTATTATTATCAGTAAATATATCTATTTACATTTTTTAAATACTTAACTACTAAAATTATATGAATTTTAGCCAAGATGCAATATTTACTAATCTGTCATTACTATGGATATCAGTTATATATACCATCGTATTGTTGAAGATAAAATGCAACGTAGGTTTCAATGTCAAATATCACATATGTATATAAAGATTTTTACTAATGAATAAAAAAAATCGAATGATTACTTGATACAATTCTTGTTATTGTTTGCTAATTTATATTTTGACCAATTTAGACCAAAACCTTCCACAGTTTCGATAATATTTAATAGTAAGGATGTAAAAAAAAGAACTCACCATTTCTATACGACCCAATTTTTTCTCCGGATTTGATATCTGTAACAAAAAAAGGAATTAATATTATTTTCTCTGTCACTAGTGTTCCTATTAAAATTTCTACTACTAAATCATAAAATATAAAAACAAACCACTACAGCTTCTTATAATAATAGTAAAAACTAAACATTAGTTTGCAATAATATAGTTATTAGCAATTTACCGTTCTGTAGAAGGAATATGTGATATCAGCATGGTAGGATCGTGGAAAAAATACTGACAAACTATCTCTTACGCTCCTAATCTATCTCTCTTCTTTCACGATTCTACCACGATGACGTTACAGCACGCTTTCTCCAAATTTTTAATAATTATTGTCTCGTAAACTAGGAATACTTATTTACTTAATCAAAATCTGGTATATCTTTCGGGGTCAGGAGTGTTGAGTTAGTTGATCTACTGGTGTCCTTTTCCAAAATTCTCTCCAGTTTTTCCGTCGCTCGTCTGTTTTCTCCCGCTTGTTGGACCTCTTGATTCCAGATTTTGATAGGTCTTCCTCTTTTTCTTTTGGTTGCTCTAGCTTCATATATTTGTTTCGCTATTCTGTTTATATCCATTCTTTAAACATGACCTAACCATTTAGTTGTCCTTATATTGTGTTGAGTTGTTCTCCAATTTCGGTGTTTCTTATTTTGTCTAGTCTCGTTTTTCCTTCTATTGTCTTGAGTAGTAAACTACGAATAATTAATCGATTAAAAAAAAATCCCATTGTCAAGCGCTTTATACTAATAATGATAAGCGTTATTAGGCAAACACCATTATCCTTTTTTGTTTTACTAAATAAATAATTTAGCTCTCCTGGATTCCTTCTAAGAGAGAAGTCCCAGTTTTGAACGTAGCATCCAGAGATGACGGTAATGAAGGTGAGGTCGACGAAAATGGGAAAGAAGGCGAAAGAGTTTGGGTTGTAAGGTTATGATACGTGGTCGAATTCCCGGGCAGTTGGCTGTTGGCCCCATAGACAACTGCTTCATACTAATAGTGAAAGCTGTTATTAGGCAAATACTATTATCCTCTTTTGTTTTCCTAAATAAATAATTTAGCTCTCCTGGATTCCTCCTACGCGAGAAGTCCCAGTTTTGAACGTAGCATCCAGGGACGATGGTAATGAAGGTGAGGTCGACGAAAGTGGGAAAGAAGGCGAAAGAGTTTGGGTTATGATACGTGGCCGAATTCCCGGGCAGTGGTGGCTGGCGGCGATTTGAGGATAAGTAAGAGAAGTGCATGTGGAGTTGACGCCGGGAAAGCCGGCAACAGTACCCAGCTCGGATTCGGATTACTTCGATCAGCAAGATTGATGAAACGGAAAACTGAACGGACAGACCTCCACAGAATGCTTATGTGTGTTCATGCTGTATCGATTGATGACTGCTTGAATAATTTTATTCCCAACGATGTATGGATTCCGTGTGATTCCGGGGATAGGGAATATAAACTTGCTGCTTTTTATGGACAGAAATGTGATATAAATAATGGCGATACCCTTTGTTGAGTTTTTATTCCGATTCGACACAATGTTTACCGGCATATAGATAGATTTGGGGATGTAGCTATAATTCAAGTCATTGAATAATCTTTTACGGGATCAAATTTATTATTTGCTATAAAATATAAACGCCTATCATCAGATCCCTACCTAATTCAATTCGTCATAATCAAAACTCAATTTATCATCCCATCACATAAACTGTATTATTCTTTTTCTTCCGACATTTCTTTTACAACCGTTCCCTATTTATATTTTCGAATTTCTTACTCCATCAACACTGCCCTTTTTAATAATCGCTCATTTATTATACACACATGTTTCCAAAATACATAGATTTGTTCTGTAGTCTACACCATTATCTTTATTGTTATTCACGCATACATAAGGTTTGTTCCAACTAGATATTCCTGACGGTTTGTGATAAGATCATGTATCAGTTCATATACCGTGCTTCGCGCATAGGCGGACTATGTTTTTGTTGGAACGACTTGCGGTCTAATTCTGAACCGTTATTGTCATTACAATCTATTGTGTTAGGGTAGTTTTACTTTTACCTGAAAATAAGTCTATAAATATGGAAGATAAATAAAAAACTCATTCCTTTACAAACACTTCATTTTTAAACTTCAATACAATTTTGAGGTTAATTAAATTAAATTGTCCGATCCTTTGACTGTGTAATAAATATAGTATAATATTAAATTTAAAAAAAAATAGTTCAATTATGAACATATTTAGATAGACCTGGATGGATTCATTCCAAATTTTAAAATTTACTTTATTATCTCTTTGTTATCGTTATTATGTGCCCAAAACCAATTTAGTCATTGGTCTTTACGAAAAATTTTATGTACTCACCTTATCAGATATTTTTGTAAAGGAAAGTTTGAAAATCTCAGATAATTTCCAAAAATCGAAAGAGTTCATTCCGAGTTTTAGAAAATGTTTGTCTCTATTTTTTATCAAAAGGAATATTTTTGGTGAATTCGGTCCTGTAAAGAAGTGAAGTATTTTGAATTTGTTGTGGAAAACAATAAGCAAATTATATCGTCGTTATCGTTATTATGTACCCAAAAACAATTCCTTCATTGGTCTCTACAAAAAAATTTATGTACTCAACTTAGCAGATATTTTTTGTAATTTTTATTTTATTTTTATGGTTTTTTATCAAAAGGAATATTTTTGGTAAATTCGACCCTGTAAAGAAGTGAAGTATTTTGAATTTGTTGTGGAAAACAATAAGCAATATTTGTAGAAGGAATTCCTGACGGGTATAAAGTCGGAAGAAATGAATTAAAGTGGAGAAAGAAAAGCAAAGGCAAAACAAGATTGACAGAGCACATCGAACGCGATATCCAATTCAGTTGTCAGCACCGAGAGAGTGAAGAGTGAACTTGTCTGAAACCTCACAATAAAAACACTAAAAATTTTACGTGTTCCATTTTGGCTACAGTGGCAAGCAACCCTAACTGAAAATTCAATAGCTACGTGCGCATTTATTCAGCGTCGGTATCGCAGCGACGTCGACGTCGACGTCGGTTTGACCCGGCCACGGCTGTAGTAAACGGGAAAACAATCGCCTGACGAAATGCAAGCGAGCGTTTCGATGTTTCGCCGCAATCAAATCGCTGGGACCAGGACCCAAACTCTCTCTCACAATACCTCTCCCACTGACAACAAGGCACCATAAATTTCAGCAATTATAAATATTACATTTCTAGTAACGTCCTTTACGAACAAATCAATCACATTCCTTCCAAAAAAATACAAATGTTCATATAAAATAATCTACAACATTATATCTAGCAAATATTGTTTGTATCGGCGTATGACAAAAGAGCACCAAATGGTACTTTTTTTGTTATAAAAGCGTACCACTGTATGTATAATTAAAATGTTCATATACTAATAAATTTGATGTATAAAATAAAAGTAAAATAAAGCTAGGTTAGATTAGTTTAGATAACTTTAGGTTTGGTGAGGTTAGGTTAGGTTAAGTTAGCTTACGTTAAGTTAGGTTAGTTTAGATTACTTTACGTTTGATGAGGTTAGGTTAAGTTGGCTTAGGTCAGGTTAGGTTAGGTTAGTTTAGATTAGTTTAGGTTTGGTTAGGTCAGGTTTGGTTTGATTAAGTTAGGTTAGGTTTGCTTAGATTAGGTTAGGTTAGGTTAAGTCAAATTATGTTAGGTTAGGTTATGTTAGTTTAGATTATATTAGGTTAGGTTAGGTTAGATTCCGGACAAAAAAGAAAGACTTGGAGGCATAGGTACCTCTGCGAGTATCTATTTAAAAAGTACTATCTGCGAGCAGATCGAATTCAATTTTGATCTAACCAAATGCACACACTAAATTCCGAAATTTTACTGGTGCACTTTTACTACGTTTTTTTAGTACGCTTATGAAATGTTTAAAAAATTGAACGGTGCGTTTTTGTCATGTAGCCAAGGACCAAAGAGCAGATAATAATAAAATGAGAATTACATTTGTTTGACAATTTTTATTTCCAGTTTAGTGGTAAAGTTTTTCAAGCCTACAGCGTCTGAAGCTATAGCAGTAGTTCTCAAACTTTTTAATGGGAAGGCACCCCAAATCGATAATATAAAATTTCCGGTATCCCCATTTCTAATCACCCCTAAAAGTAATGAAGGAACCCCAAATTGGCGCGGTACCCACTTTGAAAATCATTGAGCTATAGCTTATAGTTTTCAAAGAACTAGGATATTTCAGATTATTAGAATAGCCAATAATTTGTTTGGTGTCATAGCGTCACAACACTTCATAAAGTTCATGTATCATAAATTTCTAGTAAACATCCATTACGAAAAATATGTCACCTTTTTAAGAACGTTGTAAAATGTCGTAGGATTGTTGATAATACAATAGTTAAATGTTTGGTTTGCTGCTAATACAGATCTCATGCTCTATATATAATTCAGAAGGTTACGGAATATCTTCCATGTACATTACTCCAAATCCAGAATGCCTAATGGTGTACGAACTTCAAATTAAACTATTCAATTCAAAATAGATACTGGTGATAGTTACTACCACCGATTTCCACTAAGTAAAATTAAATTACGAATTGATTAAACATATACTTCTTAATCTAAAGATATAAAAGTAACTATTGTCGTCATAATATCTATTTTCTACCAAAGATATCAAATTGAACAATTCAATTAAAAATAAATAGTGGTGATAGTTACTACCACCAATTTACCCTAAGTAAAATTAAATTACGAATTGATTAAACATACACTTCTTAATCTAAAGATAAAAAGGTAACTATTCTCTTCATAATATCTATTTTCTACCAAAGATATCAAAATAAACTATTCAATTCAAAATAGATAGTGGTGATAGTTACTACCACCCATTTACCCTAAGTAAAATTAAATTACGAATTGATTAAACATAGACTTCTTAATCTAAAGGTACAAAATTAACTATTGTCGTCATAATATCTATTTTCTACCAAAGATATCAAATTAAACAATTCAATTCAAAATAGATAGTGGTGATAGTTACTACCACCCATTTACCCTAAGTAAAATTCGTTACGAATTGATTAAACATAGACTTCTTAATCTAAAGGTATAAAAGTAACTATTGTCGTCATAATATCTATATTCTACCAAAGATATCAAATTAAACAATTCAATTAAAAATAGATAGTGGTGGTAGTTACTACCACCCATTTACCCTAAGTAAAATTAAATTACGAATTGATTAAACATAGACTTCTTAATCTAAAAGTATAAAAGTAACTATTGTCGTCATAATATCTATTTTCTACCAAAGATATCAAATTAAACAATTCATTTAAAAATAGATAGAGCGATAGTTACTACCACCAATTTACCCTAAGTAAAATTAAATTACGAAATGATTAAACATAGACTTCTTAATTTAAAGGTACAAAAGTAACTATTGTCGTCATAATATCTATTTTCTACCAAAGATATCAAATTGAACAATTCAATTAAAAATAGATAGTGGTTATAGTTACTACCACCGATTTATCCTAAGTAAAAATAAATTACGAATTGATTAAACATAGACTTCTTAATCTACAGGTATAAAAGTATCTATTGTCGTCATAATATCTACTTTTTACCAAACATATAAAATGCGTACTAAGAAAGAAGTCGTATTGGTATAAGAAATTTGAAGAATCAGTATTTAGTAATATATAAAACCGTTCGTCAAAAGACACTAAACAATGGAAGTTCGTTTTCAAAGAAGTAAAGCCACAATACCTTAGAGTATTTTATTCCCTTTTATCATCAGTTCAACAACGAACTTATTCAACATATAAAACACCAACCAAAATGTTTACTTTAAAATCAAATAGCTACATATTTGTAAAACATAGAATTAATGAAATTTTAAGTTATACACGGTAATAATCAGATCAGTATTATAATTTATACTAACCAAAAATAAAAATAAAACTACTGTATAAATGTAGAACATAATTTGAAATATGTTGATAATTTTTAAATTTTAATATAAGCAAGTGGAAAACAACGGTCATGTAATTTTCGTGGAAATTTTAATGAACGAATGTTTAATTTCTATGAGAGTTTGTATGCATTTCTCAATTGTTAGTTTCAAATCAATTTCCTCTTTAATTATTATCAGCTTTTTGATCTAAATATGCATTTGTTCTAGAGTAAACTAAAATATTCTATTTTAATAACAGGAAACCTTTACTTCGATTAGTCTCTCTCTATTATTTTCATTGTTGGAATGTACCTACATTCATTAATGAAAATGCATAAACAAAGGTAAATATTGGTATGATTTAATTACATTAATGTTATAAAAATACAAGTATGGAACACGGAATTTAATAAAATCACTCAATTGTTGTTTATAATTAATTTTATATTATTTCAAAATTAATTAGAGTAATATACTTACATCGCGATATTGCAAAAATAAAATCATATGAATGTTTCACTGACCTATTGTTTGTTTTTCATATACTAATGTTTTATGTATTTTACTCTGAAATTTAATTTTAAATATTAATTAAAGATAAAATAGTTTTATTGTTAAAAATATCTTCAAACATTCCCTTTATTTTCGATGTTATAAAGGCCGTATAAAAATATAATAGTTATTTATGGTACAAGTGTGTTACATTACAGATAAGTCACGTGGGAAAAGTTTAGCTCACGAGGCCGTTAGGTCGAGTGTGGTATTTTTTCAAGTGACTTAGGTAATTAACACACGTGTGCCATACAACATTTTATCCAACACATTTTAATCATTAATATAAAATACATATAAGTTTTTTGACAGATGGAATTTCGAAATGACATTTAGGAACAAAATAGTGTAGAGAAGGTTTTATAACGTAGTTACTATGATACGAACCAAAAAACAGTGAGCTAATATATTTAGCTCACTAGTGACTTATGACCTACTTTATTTATCTAAAAACAGCATACTTATATCGTTATAATTACACAGTGTTGGATAAATAAATATAATACATGACATTTTAAATGGCAAAATTTAAAAACAAGAAATATGGAAGTAATAAGCTCAAATAATTTCATAAAATATATAATATACTAAAGTTTCCAAAATACCAATTCATAAAAAAATAATTACTATTTATTTTGAACGGGTTAAAGTAATTTTAGGAATGGCCTGATTTTTATTTAAAAAAAAGATGTTTTAATATTTTGTTCGGAAGCAAAATTTAAAAACAAGAAATATGGAAGTAATACGCCCATAAATTCATAAAATATAATATTCTAAAGTTCCCAAAATACCAATTCATAAAAAAAATTACTATTTTTTTTGAACGGGTTAAAGTAATTTTAGGAATGGCCTGATTTTTATTTAAAAAAAGATGTTTTAATTTTTTGTTCGGAAGCAAAATTTAAAAACAAGAAATGGAAGTAATAAGCCCACATAAATTCATAAAATATAATATCCTAAAGTTCCCAAAATACCAATTCATAAAAAATAATTACTATTTATTTTGCACGGGTTAAAGTAATTTTGATGAATGACCTGATTTTTATTTAAAAAAAGATGTTTTAATTTTTGTTCGGAATTGTGAATAGTACAATCAAGAAAATAAATAAAAGTATGACAAAGGTAAAAAGCGGTGTTGACATATATATTTTCATTTCCTGGCAGTATAAAAGTAGCAACATCATTAACAAGTTATTTTTCTTCATAATTATGTCGTTACAATATGAAGAATGGAAGGTGGTAGTGTATACATGAACAGTGACACACTCATCTAATTAAAAATATCCCGGCGAAACAGTGAAGTGTTGTATGGCCGCAGATAGTCTGCTAAATTGTATGAATAAATTGACGCCAGAAGTGGGAGGAATCTGACAAGGACGAAAAAGGAACGCTTCTCGACATTTTTTTAAATGAAACGCAATTTACTTTACATTCATACAGTACGCTCTGCTAGGCAATGCTTGGCAATACTTCCAACCGAGACAACTCACATAGGCGGACAAGGAGTTTTTCACAAGGGGGCAAAAATAAAAACTTACCCTTAACGTCAGCAAGGTTTAAGAGAAAACTTTTACCGTTAAATTAAAAAAGAAAAAATTATTGTTGGGTCCAAAACTTGATTCTATTTTTTTGAGAAATTTGACAAGTTTTCTAAATTTAGAAATGTAAAACTAAATATAAAAATTTAATAATAAACCAGTGTAATAATTTTAATATTCATGCAACATTTTTAGAAAGCTACTTGAAATAAAAATCGGAGAATAATTCTGATGTAAAAACGTTTACTACTACTACATTTTTTATTTTCAAATCAATTTTCGTTAATTTCATGAATATTACAGTTACTTTTGGATTAGAAGTATCTCCAAACAAAAAAAAAAGACAAAGCATTACATTTTTTAAAAGGATAACTTTTTAGTCCTGTGGAAAGTAACTTCTGGCCTCAGAAGATTATATTGTAAAGACACGCTTCCTAAAAGCGATTTTATTACAAAAGTGAGCACGGCATACGAACCACGATTTTTGGTTCAGTTTCAATTTTTAAATTTTGTGGTTTGTATTAAACATTTACTTTCTTTCAGGGTTGAAAAAATCACGATTTATTTAAAAAAAATCATTAATTAAAAAAAATTAAAAAAACATGATTTTTTTTTAATTTCTAGGATATTTAAGTGTTGCTGCACTTTTTAATTGTTCTAAAAGCAAAATAAATGTTTTATTTCATAAACGAAAACGAAATCTGTAATAAAACCAAAACGATTCATCTGAATAAAACTAGGAAGGGTGACAAAGAATTTTTACTTTTAGTTTCACAGTTATATTAAAAGACAAATAAAGTGATAAAATATCATTTAATATTAAGATATTATTATATACCGAACAGATTTTAGATATTATTAATAGTTTTGTTGCAAATAATGAAATTTCTATTATAATTTGTATTTTTGATAAAAATCAATGCCAACCCTGCTTTTTCCATAATTTAGAACATTTTATTTCTTCGTTTGTAATAAGCAGTCTACATAAAATGATACAATAATATAAATAATCATAATTAATAATTACAAAACCCCGCAAATAAAGAAACCGATAATTTTTCGCTTCAGCTCCGATATTCGTTCCGTTAAAATAACGTTTTTTTTTCGGTTTCCGTTTCTGGTGACAATAACAAATATTTTTTTGTTAAAGATTTATATATTTTTACAAATGACCCTTATATATTTCATAGGTATAAGGTGTACAGTGTGAGTTAATGATGATGACAGTGAAAAAAAAAAATCAGGTCAACTCTGCTTTCTTCCATAGTTCAGAACATTTTATTTCTTCTTTTGTAATAAGCAGTCTACATAAAATGATACAATAATACAAATAATGATAATTAATAATTACGAAATTCCGCAAATAACGAAACCGATATTCTTCAGCTCCGATATCCCTTCCGGTTAAAATATAATTTTTTTCGGTTTCCGTTTCTGGTGACAATGACAAGTATTTCTTTGTTAAAGATTTAAATATTTTTATAAATGACCCTGATATATTTCGTAGGTATAAGGTGTACCTACAGTGTGAGTTAATGATGATGATAGTGAAGATGAGTAAGTTTAAGGGTAGATAGTGTTTTGCGGGTGTTTTTGCAGCGTGAATAATTCCGTACGCCAGAGTTTATTCATGCCCAGGGTAACGACACTCAAAGTATCGTTTCGTTTGCGGGGCCGGGTCTCCGCGCGACCTGTTACCAGTGTTACCACTACAACACCACGCGTGTTGCCAGCGAATGGGGAAATTTATGTTTTGTCTCAGGCCGTAATAACCAGCCTCTGTTTGGAAAACAAAGCTGGATAACTTTTTCACATCTTTCCTCGTTTCGCTCACTTCAACCACTTCAAGTGATGAATGCATTTAATAAAAAATGAATATTGACGTGGATAAGCTTGAATCTTCTTTATTTACTTGCCTCTGGATACGACACCGAAATAGCTCTCGCCTTAACTATAAATAAACTACCGACGTTATTAACTTACATTATTAAACACGGTTTATAAATTCATATACTTGCAAATGTTCCAGAACATTAATTTTACAATTATAGAGTGGAATGATTTTAAAGTGTTATAGAATGTTCAATAATTATAAATAAATAATTATATTTTAAAAGTAAGCATGGTTCTATAACGTCGTATTGTACTTATCTAGATCACTCCTAAAATGTTTTTTGTCATCATAGCAACGATGTACTTCGAAGCCTTGTTTTTGTCTGAATTATAGAAATACCAATGATGATATCTCACTTGCTATTACTTTTCAAAATACCCTCGAAAAAGTATGCCAAAATAGACAGTCTCTGATTCGCTGTCTTTGTCTGAGGTGTACATTTATCTATAATGTTTTTTCACTTGCAAAATGCGTTAAATTTAAAATTCCGTTATTATTATAACTTCATAAATTTAGTATTGTCATGTGACATATGTCATATGTTTTTAGTTGTAAAGTTTCCTTTATCTTACGGGTATCTTACAGACATACAGACATTCTTAGAAAAGAATTACGAAAATCTTCTCTGAGAATAAATACATCCTATAATATATTTTATAATTTACCTCTGAAATGAAAACGGTGAATCCTTTACTTGTAATGTTTTACATATCAAACATTTTCGAACCATTATTCTCTAATTAATATACTTATTATAATTAAAAATAAGTATAAAACTGCTATGTCTCATAATCTTTTAATATATCAATCAATATTATCAACTGAAAGATATTTGATAAAATCTTTTTCATAGGATGAATCTTTGAAACAATTTGTCCAATTGAAGGTTAGGAAATGTTTGTTGCCTAATGCTTATTTTCATTATTTACTAAAGGGCGGGAAGGGGCCTTCAAATTATTACTGTCCAGGACTCTAAAAACCAATAATCCGGCTCAGGTTTTCAATAATACACAATAAAAGAAGAAGAAATATTCTTTGTTAATTTTGTGTGTGGTGGTGGATTTATTCATTTATTTCGTTGGGCGTTGAATTTTTCAGGCCCAATTGGCAATTTCAATCCATTTGCAGCGTCTACACCTTTTCACGCGTTCCAATCTTTGTCACTAGTTTATCACTAAGATCTGGATCCGCGGCACAAAGCCACTTCATTCCGCCAATTCCAAAAGATTCCCAATAGCTTCTGCTCTAAAACAACCTTTCATTCATTCATCCTGCATGAATGCAGACGATTACACCAGGGAGCTGGATTACCGCGCTCAAAGACGTCGATACGCCCTGCCACTAGATGTGTTACAAATCTTGCTCAACAGAGAAAAATAAAACAGCTTCAGCAATCTTAACTATTCATTAACATCGCTAAATTACTCTATTTATTACTTATTACGATCATTTCGTCCTTTCGGACTTCATCAACCCGATCAATGTTATTCATTTATTATAATCTCCAAACGTCATTTTAAAATAAAATAAAAACTGTTCATTTGACATTGTCGACCTGTGTTGCATTTTATCTGGGAACTGGTATTCATAGTAATGACTAACCTTAGCCGAAACTCACAGTACCTATATATTACGATCATTTCGCCCTTTCGGACTTCATCAACTCGATCAATGTTATTCATTTAGTATAATCCCCAAACGTCCTTTTTTGAAGGTACAGTATTTCAGATACCAGACCCACTACCACTAGATTTGTTACAAATCTTACTCAACAAAGAAAAATAAAACAGATTCAGCATTTTTAGCAATTCATTAACATCGCAAAATTATTCTATTTATTGCTTATTACGATCATTTCGTCCTTTCGAACATCATCAACTCAATTAATGTTACTCATTTATTATAATCACCATTCACCAAATGTCCTTTTTTGAAGGTACAGTATTTTAGGTACCAGACCCACTACCACTAGATGTGTTACAAATTTTACTCAACAGAGAAAAATAAAACAGCTTCAGCAATCTTAACTATTCATTAACATCGCTAAATTACTCTATTTATTGCTTATTACAACCATTTCATCCTTTCGGACATCATCAACTCGATCAATATTGTTCATTTATTATAATCACCAAACGTCCTTTTTTGAAGGTACATTATTTTAGGTACCCTTAGATGAGGTATAACAGAGAGATATGCCACACTCCTATAGCTACGTACTACTGAGCAAGCAAAAGATGTATGGTCGAGAATCGTCTAACAGTCAGCTGCGTGAGAACAATCCGCCAGCTGAGTAGTGCACACTTACAGTTAGACGAACGAAATATTGGTCATAGTGTTTTGTCACCTATCCTCATTTTTTGTTTGGTTGAGTTTTCCATATAACTACTCAACTGGTCTACTGTTCTCAAACAGCTGGCTGCAAGCGATTTTAAACCTTAGATCTTTCGACAATATATTTGGGCATTGCCATATTTCTATGTTATACCTCATCTAAGTAGGTACCAGACAAATTTACTCAACAGAGAAGGATAAAACAGCTTCAGCAGTCTTAACAATTCATTAACATCGTCAAATTACTCTATTTATTGCTTATTACGATCATTTCGTCCTTTCGAACATCATCAACTCGATCAATGTTATTCATTTATTATAATCACCAAACGTCCTTTTTTAAAGGTACAGTATTTCAGGTACCAAACCCACTACCACTAGATGTGTACAAATCTCACTCAACAGAGAAAAATAAAACAGCTTCAGTAATCTTCACAATTCATTAACATCGCTAAATTACTCCATTTATTATTTATTACAATCATTTCGTCCTTTCGAAAATCATCAACTCGATCCATGTTATTCATTAATTATAATCACCAAACGTTCTTTTTTGAAGGTACAGTAATTTAGGTCCTAGACATAAGAAACTAGTTTTTTGTAAATAAAAACTGTTAAATTGACATTGACAACCTATGTTGCATTTCATCTGAAAAGTGGTATTCATAGTAATGACTAATTTTAGCCGAAACTCAGGGTATGAATACTTTGAGAATTTTACATCAGTGGAGCCATGAAAACCTTTTGTTACTTGTTAACTAATGTTAACCTCAAAGTAGTTGTTGCAAAGAATGGTAAAAATTTTGGCTGCAGATAACTGACTACTGCAACAAATAAAACAAGCTTTACTCTTACAAAGTGTAATTCATTTGTCGCGTTCCTAACAATCAGTTGCAAATTTTTGTACGTTTTTGAAACACGTTGCAGTGTTAGATTCCATCGGCAAAAATTGTACGATGAGCCTGGGCTGAAAAATGCTTGGCAATATTTTACGCTTAAACTCACGTAGCTAAATTATTTCTCATTTGTTATTTACTTCACTTGCCTTGAAACTCACCTTTCATCTTGCATTCGTTTTTATTTTCTTGTAGATTTTACCGCATTTTGACAGATGGTATCACTCACAACACGAAAATACATCATTTTTCTCTGAGTTACAGTAAAAAACTAAATATTTGATGATCATTAGCACCAGATTCTTTTAACAGAATCATTCTTAAAGGGAGCATAACAAACAGATTTTATAAATTAAAATTTTACTAAAACAATATTTCAAAAAATAAACTACTGTAACAATGTTAGAATGTATTATTTTTTGTTAAATTACATGATAATGAAACACATGTCAGAAATATTTACTTCCTATTTTCACTCCCACAGTCGGAATCGAACTGAAGACCTTCGATCCCATAGGTCATAGGTTGTTGTTCTAACCTCATAACCATGAATTGACAGCTGTCATTTTGCATATATAACTAAAACTTATAACGATTTTTTTATAAATCTGTTGAATTATACGATTAAAATTAAATACTTTGTATTATGTAAAATGTAGGAATACTTGTAGTATAGTGCGGTGACATAAATATCTACTTATAGTAGGATATATTGAAATCTTATTATAAAATAAGCCGATTGCACATTATTAGTACATTATGCACTAAGGGAGGAAAGCTGGATTTTGCTCTCGTGAATGAAGTGACACCACGAGACTGAATCTCTAAAGCTGCATTCCGAGAGAGCAAATCGTTTCTCCCAAAGGCAATACGTTTACTTTTGTAATAGCTGCAAAGAAAATCGGGCCAGAAAGTGTTTGTTTAGAAAGAATAAAACGCGTTTTTGCTACCAAGGGATATTTTTCTCTCTAGGGGAACGAAAGGAGGAGCAAAGTATCTCTAGGGAGAGAAATATCACAAGAGAGCAAAATGCATTTTTGCTCCCTCTGAACAGATACTTTTAAAAAAAGTTTTATGGACTTGTAGTATGTACATTTTTCTGTCCTGGACCATATTTGAAATTTATTTTTAAGGTACACTATATATTAAATATTTATTTTATTATGGATTGTTCTTTTGTTATATATAAATAGTTTTTCACTGTTAATAAACCAAAATTTTATATTTATTCTCTTTTATTTCTTATTATATTGTAACGAGCGTGACTCATCGCAGATGAGTCATCACTGCTGACCTGTCTAGTCAGGTAGTCGCGCTAAAGGTCAAGTGAAATAGGAACGACGCTGTTATTGTTTGGGAATTTTATAGAGCGCGGAAAGGTGTGGAATGTTCGAGAGATTAATTTGCGGCAGGTATATAAGGGTCACGTCGGGATCAAGGAAGTCAGTATCGATCAGAGTGTGCAAAGTCACTGAAGAAAGTCAGTGTCGGTCAGTGCATGTCAGCGACATGTAAAGTAGAAATAAATATATTGTGGAACTAATTATAAATAGTTGGTGAAATAAATATCGTGTCAATAAATATTTCGTAATATTAAGGTAGTCGCGCTAAAGGTCAAGTGGAATAGGAGTAATGCCACTATTGTTTGGGAATTTTATAGAGCCCGCAATGCTGTGGAATGTTCGAGAGATTAATTGGTGGCAGGTATATAAGGGTCGCGTCGGGCTGCTCAAGGAAGACAGTATCGATCAGAGTGTGCAAATTCACTGAAGGAATGTAATGTAAAGTAGAAATAAATATATTGTGAAAATAAATATAAATAGTTGCTGATATAAACATCGTGTCAATAAATAAATTAATGTTTATATTTGATTATTCTAGTGTTACTTATTTTTATTATCTTTTTAAATAAATATTCATATTTCAATTATTTTTACACTTCTCCGAAATAAATAAACATTATAATATGTTTATTTCCAGTTTACAAAATTTATATAAAGTAAATTTAGTATGAATTTGTTTAATACGGCTTCAAGTTGGAACAATTTATGACGCCTGTCCGCTAAGCTTCCCAACCCTCTATTAAAGGTTTTAAACTTTGCATAAATCATTTTCAAATATGTCATGAAACAACTATACATATATACGTTCAAATCTTTTTTAAGAGCTAGTATGTGTCGTTGTATTTTTGGTTATGGAAAGTTGAATGAATAATCAGAGTTCTGGTTTGTTTGCGATAAGGCGTAATATGTGTGAAGACAAGCGAGGGGGGAGCGTTTACCCGGCATTGAGGCTCCCCGTGGTGTAGATAAACAAAAGCTAAACTGTCCCTTTCTCGTGGCATTTCCCGGTATTGTCGCGCGCTCATCAGCGACGTGTCGTAATCAATTCCTGCATTCATATCTCCCATCTCCCATCTGCAGCGGGGAGAAGTCGAGACGAGATGGGATTGGATGCTGCGGTGAGGACCATGCGACGTGACACAATGTCAAGAGTGCATTCACTGGCCTTGCACCATAATCACACCACTTTACATAAAGCTCCCCCTCGCATTCACACAAATAATCACAACATAACACATTTTTTATGGTATACTTTTGTCTAGCTACGTTCAAATTTTACAATCAATGTGACCAAATTTTGATTTTTACATAAATAAAAATAAAAAAAAGTATTTTTTGGAGTTGTAGTCATTTAATAAAATCCACTAATACACCAACGTTTCAACTGTAAATCAGTCTTCATTAGAGTGCTGATAACATACAAAACATATAATCAAATATACAAACATACATTCAAATCAGGTAACTGACTTATATAAATGGTATTAAAATATTATCGAGTATATCATGTAAATTACTTATGCCCGTTTGCACCAACATAACTTAAATTTTAAGCCAGACTTAAACAAAAAAAAAAAACGAATTTTTGACAGCAATATTAAATTATGCATTTGACATTTAATTTCGATTCGATATTGTCTATTTAAGGCAAGCTTAAAATTTAGTTATGTTGGTGCAAACGGCCATTACTGACTTACCAAATTTTAATATTCTTTTAAATAAGCTTTGTTTATTTGGTTTCCATATGTATAATAATTCTAAATTAGGTTAAACAAACATTTTAAAAGGTTATTAATTTGACATTTACCATGGATAACCATTTTACAACAAAAAATTACCAAAAACAATTTAACAATATCCGATATTATTAAACTGTTTTCAGTAAAACAATAGAGCAATGTTAACGCAAAGTATAAAAACATATTTTTTATGGAATGATATTGACAATGTTGAAATTTTACAATTATCATTTCGAAATACTAGCAAACGTAAATTTCATCATGTCAGTTTTTAACAATAATTATATACATAGGTTAATCTACACCTATGCAACAAAACTTATGGATGTATCATATACAATATTTTCTGATCTATCATTAGCCATTACTTTGTCAAACCTTTTGTTGACAGTTGAGTACATTTTAGTACGTAGTGTACTTTTTTTTTAGTATTTAATCTTTTCTTTTTCTTTTGTTTTATATGTAAATATTCTTCACTTGTAAAATTTGTAAATATTCTTGAAATTGTATAAGGATTTGGTCTACGATGGTCACGATATAAATTAGCAAACATGTCACAAACATTTTTCAAACTATAACCAGAATTGTACCATGTAAATATTCAATGCTTTTCTTCATTAGTAAGCAACTATAAATTATGTTACTTTTATATTATTTCCAATATTGTAAGCGAAGAGATTATTTTAAGATTTTATTTATTTGTAATGAAAATTGTCGAACGTTAAATTAGAGTGCTGCTGATTTCGAAAAATAAAACAATTGTATTTTTCCTTTATTGGTAAAGGCGCCATTTGTGTTGTGGTAATTGTTGAAGTTTGGGAAAAAGATTAAAAGAATTTGTAATTCCCGTTGACAATAAGACCGTCGGGTTAAACGATTGGATGGAAGTAATAGGAAAGGAGATGTGATGGCCCGAAGGTTGGAGGTGAAGGAATCACTGAACACTTCGCGATGTGCGTAGTAATTCCTAATCACATTCCCTGCAATCATCGCCAGATTGCCACATGTTTGCAAAGTAGCTAAATTGAGTTTTAACAGAATTGCAATCGAATATCGATATGCCTCAGGCACCACAATTTTAAAATGCCGATGTTACTAAGCAAATAAAATAAATAGCCTTGTTACGTTGTTACCTCACCCTTCGATATATTCCAACCCAGTGTTGCCAATAGTGGAAGATGGTTTCCCCTACAACTTTAAAGAAAATCTACAGTTTTAATGTCTTTCTAGTTCACTACAAGCTGTAGTTGTACAACAACCATTCCAACATCCTAAATATCATCATCATTTCTTTTATTCAGGGAATATAGATTTTGTAAAGTCGTAATTGATGCAACTGCACGAGAGATATACTAAACGTAAAATGTAATACTTTTGGTAAAAATCAGACAGCCATGGAATTTAGATACTTTTTCTTAAATAATATACAAATGTTAAAAAAATATAAAATTATCTACAATGACATATCATTAACTGTCACAACACAACTGACACATAGACATTTTTTTTATAAAAAACGAAAGGAGGAGCAGAAAAAAAAGAAATGCTAAAGCTAAAAAATATTTAAAAGTAACAGATTTATTTAATAAAAATAGAGCGACATCATTTCCATATAGATTTTTAATTAACCTGAGACAAGTACCAATTAAAGTCTATTTATAATTGTCCTATTAATATTTTATAATAAGAATTTGTTTTATTTCCTCTTAAATTATAATAAATATTTTCGAATATTTAAAAATACCCCCTATTTATTATACCTACATGTGGGCTTGCAAAATTGTTTTCCGGGGCAGGTTCATAAGTACCTATCCGCCCCTGCTTTTCTCTATATTAAAGATCTTTTGTATAAAGGAGAAAACAGCAATATTAAAAATGCATGCATCATTGTATATTTTTGAAAGAATACTAAGCGATTTATTTTAATTGCGGGTTTAAAGGTTTGATTGCTAAGCAATAAAAGAAAATGGAGAATCCTTGGAGAATATTAAAACCGTCTATAAATGAAAACAAAGTATCAGATGCAAAGCCTATAGGTTGGCAATATCCAACAAACATATAGAGCGCCAAAGCAAAATTACAAACATGGCGGGCACAATCGTGAAAAGAGCACTGAGAAATTGGGATCGCAAAAGGTGAGCAGAATCTACTGAATCCATAAATGGAGATAAAGCGAAAAAGGTTTGTCTGGATTGAAATGTATCGCTGAAGATTATTTTATGAATGTAGTACCTTTGTTATCTCAACTACGCGGTAATAATGTATGGATAGCATTTGTCTTTCAGGCTGAAATTCTGGAAAAAATGTAAGCAGGCGAGAAATGCTTAAGGAAACTGAATTTCCTGATTTCTATCTAAAATATGTTTGCGAAATATTGTTTCGTATCATTCACTCAATTTATTTTATAGGATAACGTCTTCATCCTCGAAATATGAACCTCGTTTATTGTGAATTTATTGTTTCTTTGCCTTTCATATTCTTTATACAGCCTTTCTTCATTTATATTTTCTCACTTCATCACTTTTCTATCTTTTTTTCTATTTTTTCATAATTTTAAGCTTCATTCATTAATCGAAATTAATTTTAATTGTAACATGTCTCCAAACATAAAAAACTAATTTCGATTGATGAATATAAAGAATGGAATAGTTTTCGTGACTCCTTTGTTGAAAATGTATCCTTTGAGATCAAAATTCCGTTTGGAAAGAAAGACATTTGACCATTTCAGAAGCATTTATAGATTGCGCTGAAATTTTAATGATGCAATGAATTTCATGTGTACAATTCTAGAGAGAATATTGATTTGGAAGATATTTATATCTCTTTGACCTATTGCAAATTAGATGAATATAGCACTGGCTGTCACAGCTCACTGTAAATTCGGAGATGCTACGTATTGATTCCACTATGCACATATAAAATTAAAGACTTTGTCAACGTATTTGGTGGACGGTGAACGACTTTATACGACCCGCTATAATTCTGGACTATTCACTCATTGATTACAGGTTTTTAAAAATTATCCCTGGAAGAAGTATAATATAGTATGTCATGAGAAATAACTAATAATTTTTGTTAGTTTTTTGGTCTATGACGGTCAGGATATTAAAACATTTCTACAACTAATCAAAATTTTACCAAATAATCATTGGTTTTTTTTTACAAGAGACACACGAAACTCCGTCAAATTTGAATGTTACATTTTTATACATTTCAAATACCTACTATTAGTAAAAACGCAGATAAAAGTAGACAATTCAGCTTTGGCTATACCGTAGGTTTATTTTAATTTGAAACATACGATTTTCCATATTCATGGATACGACTTCATATTTAATTGTCAGCAATGTATCACAGCGTTCACTATAAAATGAAATAAAGGTTGTCAAATTCATGTCATTATTAACTATCAAATTGAGTTATAGTTTCTAAATAACACATTTCTACGTTGAAATGGACATGATGGACAAATATAGTGACCTACTAGGTCACCTGATCTCACAGTACTGGGGAAACTTATTTAATGGCAATATGTATAATAATTAAAGAATTAAAATATAAAATTAAAAATAATTTTAGACACCTAAAACTTACCCAAATTACAAATATTATAAATGAGTTTTTTTATTGTTTAACCTCATTATTATATCTGCTATGTTTCATTTTAAATTGAACGCTCTGATACATTACAGTGAATCAAATGTAAAGTCAAGTCCATAGCTATAAGAAATCCCATGTTTCACGTTAAAATAAACTTATAGTATAGTCGAATTTACTTAACATCATTTGACATTGGTAACTTGTGATCCTTATGTTGCATTTTATTTGGAATGTATGTATATGAGGGTTTTAAGCGTTTTGCCGCTTTTTGTCAACGCGACCTAGAAGATCTATTGTGACAGCCCTTACTTAGTTTTCCGGAAGTAGATCCAGATTTTTGGTGAAGCCGATTAGGCCTCAAGTACCTTAAGTACTTGTTTCGTGACATGTTTTACTTGCATTTTAGTGATGCAGGTTGTCAGCCTACAGTCTCTGCAAGGCCAGCACACACCGAGCCGTTGTGCGGCAACCCATCCAATTGGACAGGGCGGGCTATGTTGCTTATCTACACGATCAGACAAGACACGCCACGACCACACAACCGTACTGGCTGAATATGGTGCCATATAATAACAGATATCCTTAGTAATGACTAATAACAGAAAAGTGGAATTTTAGCTGAAACTCACAGTAAAAAATAAAATAAAACATGCAAAACTCTATAGGGTTGAAAAAGAGGGTACTTATTCTGAATGTAGTTTGCTCTGCAATATACTGTCCCCACTTTTGGAGGATATAAAATCAGCTTTCCGACGTTGGCACATCCCAAATTCAAATATAAAATGGAGCTAAACCGTCAAACAGAGAGAAGAATGAAGAACATTCTTTGTTAAGCGATATCGATACCACGGATGTAAACACCATGTTTTACAAAACTTGTCACCAGTTCGGAACAAATGTTCCTAGTCTCACTCGCTCAACGACTCTTCGAGATGAATGCAAACACAACACGTACGCTTGCAGTGGCGTACACAAAACACCCAAAACGATAAGGAAAACCCACTTTTTCCAAATTTCGTTTAAATAAATAAATATTTCATCACGACTTATCACCCATTGCTTGAAGGGAAACTTCTTTACGCTTACGACATATTTGAACTGCAAATCTCTAGGACCGCACATATTCACTGCTTTAGAGACTGTAGGCTGACAACCTGCATCTCTAAAATGCAAGTAAAACATGTCACGAAACAAGTACTTCAGGTACTTGAGGCCTTGGTCCACATAGGAATGTTGTACCATTGATAATGATTCACTGCTTTATACATTTTCGGTCTAGTACTTATGAGAATAATCATGATTCTTCATTGATTAGTAATTAAACAATTAAATTGTAGGTTTATACTCTAACTAGCAAAAAAAATGTACCACAGGTAAAAAGAAAGATTTTTTAAACGTTAAATAAAGACGACAAAAATGCAGAACAATTTCATGGTACTAAAAAAAAGTTGAGAATTTTATTTAAAAGGAATTGATAATGATCTATTCATCTCCTAGGTAAACTAGAAGACGTGAAGAATCACAAGAGCAATTTTTATATGAGGAGTAATTTGTTGATATCATGTTTTAAAGTTGTAAATTAAAATTAAAATAAAATATTTGAGATAAGAGATACATGAAATGTGGGTATTTGAAAAAAAACAAAGGTTTCCGTCCCTACGCATCTGGAGTGTTTTGTTTCTGGCCCTCTGATGGCTGAAGACGAGAACAGTGCATAATACATGGATATGAACATGACATCTCTATGAGACTGTAAATAAATAAATACTTGTGCATGTCTGCGAGAATAACCGTTTATTTGTGTTACGGTTTTACTTCCTACTTTCGCATATTGTTCGCACGGAAAAATTCCCAAAACTCCTCATAAGCGATTCTAACACAAATACAAGATATTATTTAAAACCCGGTAAATATTTGAAGTTAGAAAGGGAAAGTTTGAAGAATTTAAGTATTAAAAACGTTAATTTCTTGTACCTTTTAATACAAAGTTTACTTCTGAAAATCAATACGCAACAAAGCAAACTCCAAACAAAAACAAACACCGAAATTTTACATCGGATGCTGCTATCTTTATAATAAGTCAATTGTATTATAAATTTAATTGGCGAAAATAAAACTACTTTATTGCAGAATTAACTGAAATTAGCTGAATGTTTAGTTAACGACATCGTTAAGTTAATTGCTATTTTAAAAGCAAAAATGTGTAGACAAAGCGTCTTTGTAGTTTCTCCTTTCGCGTGTAGATTTCCAGAAAAACCACACGCATCTCGCAAATGTGAGTAAATTAACACTTCACTACACAAGATTTTGAGGAAATGTTGACGAGGGTATACCGCAACAATGACGGGAATTTCTCTGCTTAGTAACATACTTTCTACCTAATAAAAATAAAGCGACAACCTATCAACCTCACAGCTATATCTGTTACAAACCCAAGCTTGTTAATAAAACATCATCGTATGTGTAATTCGCTGTCTTCTAATATGTATCTTAACAACCTACTTTTCCACCTTATGAAAATAAAGGTAAAACCTTTACTAAGAAGTGCAGTATACCTGTTACACAACCTAGTTATTAAAACAAATTCATAATTAAAGAAATACAATAAAGATGACAGGAAAACTCTCGTTGAGAAGAGTGTCCGTTTGCCGACGCATTCTCCATTAATTAAATCAAAAAATCAATCAATCCTTTATCGACATCTGTAAGGGTAAAATCTATCAACCTTATGAAGTACACTAAATATGTTACACACGCTAGTTATGAAAACAAAATCACAATTAAAGAAATACAATGACGATCAGAGAGAAACCCCCGTTGCAATGAGTGACCGTTTGCCGTCGCATCCATCCATTAATTAAATCAAAAAAATCAATTAATTCTTTATCGAAAGATAATGAAGATGAGAGGAAAACCACCATTTAGATGAGTGACCGTTTGCAGACGCATTCTCCATTAATTAAAGCAAGAAAATCAATCAATCCATTATCGGTATCTGTAAGGGTAAGACCTATCAACCTTAAGAAGTACACTATATCTGTTGCACAAGCTAGTTATTAAAACAAATTCACAATTAAAGAAATACAATGTAGATAAGAGATGAGTGACCGAATTATATTAAATAAAAAAAACAATCAATCCTTTATTGGTATCTGTAAGAGTAAAACCTATCAACCTCAACAAGTACACTATATCTGTCACACAAGCTAGTTATTAAAACAAATTCACAATTACGAAATACAATGACGATCAACCTTAAGAAGTACACTATATCTGTCACACAAGCAAATTATTAAGACACATTCACAATTAAAGAAATACAATGAAGATGAGAGGAAAACCCCCGTTGAAATGAGTGTCCGTTTGCCGAAGCATTCACATTAATTAAATCAAAAACTTAATCAATCCTGTATCAGGAGCTTTTGTAAAATTAAAACCTATAATCCTTAAGAAGTACACTATATCTGTCACACAAGCTAGTTATTAAAACAAATTCACAATTAAAGAAATACCATGAATGAGAGGAAAACCTCGTTGAGGTTAGTGACCGTTTACCGAAGCATCCTCATTAATTAAATCAAAAAAATCAATCAATCCTTTATCGCTATCTGTAAGCAGGTTAGAGTGTTTACACAGTGCATTAACCAGGACACTCTGCATTCAGGACTGCAGAGTCCTAGAGATGCAGACACACTGATAGGCTATTGACATGTGCTAACATACCGGATTACATGACGTTAGGTTACATCAGATAGCCCACTATAAGATCTATAACTATTAATATACCACTCCAAACACAATGTTATTCACATTGCCACAATACATCATTAGCAAACACAACAACCAAATCCAATCACTTCGGACAAAACAAACTAAATTTTACCTAAATTCCATAAAGAAAGTAGTTATAATTAAATAACATTTTAGGCTACTTTTAAAGGTAGCTTCAGTTTTAGCTATAATACAATATTTTCCAAATATCACCTCAAATGAACTTAAGGATGTATCATAAGTTTTACTAAGATACAATATTTTCTAATCTATCATTAGCCATTACTACGCCATCATAATGACAAATGGTATTAAAATATTACCAAGTAAATAATGTAATTATTTTACAGAAATCATTTGCCAAACATATATAAAACAAACACACGTGCATGTTACTTAACAGTTATCAACATACAATTTATCACGCTGATTTTGAAAATGATGAGAATTAAATTTTTAAGGTTAATAACAAGTGATCACTTTATTGTCGATAATATTTTCAAAATGGCACGAATGAATTTTAAAAAAAATTGGGATTAACATATTATATTTAGGCAGAGAATACAATGATTACTAAATAAATCACTAAATTGTCTTGTCAATGTTTTCCATTGGCTTTATTAAATTATGTTTATTTTCTTTATTTCAGATTTTATCTTTATTCTTTATATGTATACATACATTCTTTTCAAATTTTGTAAATATTGGTCTAGAACGGTCAGTATAAAATATAAAATTAATTTTAGCATTTTATTTTTCATTAGTTGAAAACATCTTTTAATTATTTTTATTACAACCTAATATATTGCATTTTACCTGGAACGGTGATATTAGTTTTCATAGAAACAACTAATTACAACTTAATTCTTGTATAGGAAGATAAAAATGAAAGATAAAGTATTGTTATACGAACACAAGGAATTTTGAAAATTTCAATTTCCTAGAAACCTTTATTATTTTAATTAGATGAAATATAAAAAGCATCTACAGCCACAATAGTATTATGAGATACATTTTTACGGTTTCAGTATAGGATAATCTCCTATACATTTCTATTCGCGTATGTTTGAAAGGCTGGGATGCCATACAAAAATAATCCGAAATGAATTAACTGATGGAGTATTTCATTACGTACTCTTCTTTTAATTTTGTATCAGGATAGTTTAATCAATACTTCACACGGTAAATGCAAAAAATTGTCACGGGAACATTGCATTCCTGACCCACTATATTTTGTTTTTGTTGTCTATCAGAACTTTGGCTGAAGCCATATTTGCTTTAATTTAGTGCTAGTCAAACGTGAACTTTATATTAGTTTTTAAATTATTCTATATAATTTTATCATTTTATTTGTCACATTAAATAACACGAAGTATGATAATATATGTGATTCTAAATATAACATTTTGATGCCTAATATTTCAAATAAAGTTAAACTTACAAGATATTTTTGTCACCAAAGTGACATTTCGTATCATAATATAAAGAATGAATGTAAATATGAAAGATATTTAATCACAGTTTTTTTTATTAAAGTAAAAACAATGACTGTTTAATGTTTTTATTAACATTTTTTTCATGATCTATTGGATATATATATATATATATATATATATATATATATATATATATATATATATAACTTAAAAATATCGATTAAAATTATGGTTGATGTTCGCAAATTATGTTCAAAATATCGGTTACCGGTTTTTATTAACCGGTTTTTTTAACCGCTTACATACCCTGGTTAATAGTGAGGAAGGGCAGATAGTTATGAAAATAGGGTTGTTCGGAAAGCATTGTGATATGTTCATTTCGAAGTCTTGGTCACAGTGTGATTTCAAAAGAACAAAGGAAAAGGACAATATTATCAAGTATTATTTATATACATATATATATATATATATATATATATATATATATATATATATATATATAATATAAAGACTGATTTTAAATATGACAGAAATTCAATCACAGTTATTTTATTATAGTAAATCAATAAATGTTTAATGTATATATTAACTTTTTTTTTTCATGATACTAGCTAAAGTGCCATGAAAATAAATTCCTTTTAGAGAAATGTGTAAAAATTAGGTAAAAGATTTATCTAAAGTTTTCGTCATTAAACAGCTGTATGAACGCTCAAATCAACATGACATGACGTATAAATTCTTTGTAAATGTTCCGAAACACAATTTAGTTACTTTTGGTTAATAGTAAGAAAGGGGAGATTGTTATGAAAATAGGGTTATTCTGAAAGCATTGTGATATGTTCATTTCGTAGTCTTGGTCACAGTGTGATTTCAAAAGAACAAAGGAAAAGGACAACATTATCAAGTATTATTTATTATCTCTGAATTCACAGTCAATTAAAGTCGCCCTAATTGCAAAACTTGTAAAAATTCAAATGTACTTGACAAATGTTTTTTGCGGGGAATATTCCGGGATAGGGGCATGTTTCCGTCCCCATATCATCCCCGGCGCTCGTAAAAAACACACGGCTCAATTACTTTGCCGGCGTTCCATCCTAGACTAACGGGATAACTTCGTCGACCGTCGTTCCCAGATATTACCGCCCAGTCGAATGCAAACGCACCGTATTTCGCACCAGATCAATTTCACAATTTTTCTAGACATATCCCCCAGATTGGATGACGTACGAAGCCTATCTACTTCCGGATTACCTATCACTTTTCCTAAATTACAAACACACCCTTCCTGCCTGCTTCCCCTTCACAATTCTCCTCCACTATTAAACTATGCAACTCATAGTAAACAGGAAGCCAATATCAGACACTATATTTTTTAAAGTAGGATTGGTTTTATCGACTAATACACCAACGTTTCGACTACAAATATTACCAAGAAAATCATGCAAATTATTTTCTAAAAATCTTTTGTCAAACACCCTGATGAAAATTGATTTACAGTCGAAACGTTGGTGTATTAGTGGACTTTATTAACTGACTGCAACTCCAAAAAAGACCTTCTTTTATCCTATTTTTTGCTACGTTTCCTTAATGGATTCAAAACGAATTGAAAACTACTTTGGGATCTAAATTGTAAGTGTTCTCATGGCACTGTATTGAAAACAATCTGAAACCCCTTCACAATTCTCCTTTACTATTAAACTATGCAACTCATAGTAAACAGGACGCCAAATATCAGACATCCTATTTTTTAATGTAGGATTGGTTTTATCGGCTGGATCTTAATAAAATCTAGTAATACAACAACGTTTCGACTGTAAATCAGTCTTCATCAAGGTGCTGATAACATACAAAACATACAATCAAATATATAGACATACATTCAAATCAGGTAACAGACTTATATAAATGGTATTAAAATATTATTGAGTAAATCATGTAAATTACCTACTGACGTACCAAATTATATTATTCTTTTAAATTAACTTTGTTTATTTGGTTTCCATATGTATAGTAATACTAAATTATGTTAAACAAACATTTTAAAATGTTATTAATTTGACATTTACCGTGTACCAATTTTACAACAAAAAATTAACAAAAGCAATTTATCAATATACGATATTATTAAATTGTTTTCGATATAACAAAGTAAAAACATATTTTTTATGGAATGATATTGACAACGTTGAAATTTTAGAATTATCATTTTGAAATACTAGCAAACTTCATGGCAGTTTTTAACAATAATTATATACATAGATTAATCTCAACCTGTGCAAAAAAACTTTAGGATGTATCATAAGTTTTACTAAGATACAATATTTTCTAATCTACCATTAACCATTACTATGCCATCATGATGACAAATGGTATGAAAATATTATCAAGTAAATCATGTAAATTATTTTACAGAAATCTTTTGACAAACATAGATAAAACAAACACACGTACATGTTACTTAACAGTTATCAACAATTTATTACCCTGATGAAGACTGATTTACAGTCGAAACGTTGGTGTATTACTGGATTTTATTAACTGACTGCAACTCCAAAAAAGACCTTCTTTTATCCTTTTTTGCTACGTTCCCTTAACCGATTCAAAACGAGCTGAAAACTACTTTGGGATCTAAATTGTAAGTGTTCTCATGGCACTGTATTGAAAAGAATCTGAATTTTGGTTTATTGCTTATAGTTACGATCAGTTTATTTTATAAAGGATAATGAGTAGATAGAAATTGAGTAACTATTTTGTAATAATAAGGGATTGGTGGTTCACTTACTTAACGCGCCCGATTCAAATCGAATATATTATGAAATCTAGTGTTCAAATCCCATCGTTGCTATTTACTACATTAACCACTGTGTCCGAGTGGTTCGGATTCCACTATAAGCTGTAGGTCCCTTACAAAACAATACATATCATTTTTCCTAAATTACAAATAAAACAAATATCTTCTGATGCATACTTTCGTTTCCGATGCAATGATTATCAGTTTGTAATCGAATATTTATTGCATCTGCATGAAACCTTATTTGACTTCGAGGCATTTTTGCTGTAACAATATCACTGCAGCAGATATGAAATTAGATAAAGTAAATGATACTATTTTACGCTTCTACGTTGTTTTGTAAGTTGTAAAAAGAGCGTAAAATGATTGCGTCGTGATCAGATTTTGAACAAGTTGTAAACAGATATGAACTAAATTTTCAAGTGTTTGAGCCAAATATTTGATAGTAATATAGTTTGTAATAGTGCTAGTTTAGAACTATCTCGATATAAACTACGCTATTTACAACTGAGATAAGACAAAAGTTCTGAAGAAACTTATAGATTACGTGCAAAGCGCATCAATAAAAAATCCGCTGTAGATAATTTTACAACTGTTCTCAAGTGGTAGACAAAGTTTGGCTTTTTCGATTTACAACTTTGCAACTAATATATTTTGTAATTACTCTTTTATTTTCGATTCGGGAAAGCTTGTTTGAAATAAAGGGAGCGGTCTTTCCAATAGAACTTTAATAAAAGATATTACAGTGCAATGTAGTAAATAAAAATAAAATGAAACTATGGCGTTGTCACCATAAGCATCGATTTTACAAAGGCCAAAAGACTCTTTCTACACCAGACCAACGTCCAGTGTTATTAGTCTTCGACTTTTCTCCATACTTCCAACAAAACCACTTTCAATTTAAAGAATAATCTCGCTTGATTTCCTAACTGAAATGATGATTTTTCTGGTCAGTACACTATAAACACTTTTTCTAAAAATGTTGTTATAATTTTTAACTAAATGAAGTTCTACCATAAAATAATCCAAAAAATAAAAAAACTTGTACTACCAATTACTAACCCTTAAATAATAAGTATATATATATATATATATATATATATATATATATATATATATATATATATGGTTACAAAAAGTAGAATAATAAACCAGGGTAATTATAGCTTATTTTCGAAATGTATTATTATTTATTACTTAGAATGAAGTTTACCGAATTTGAATACGGTACTCCATCCAAATATGAACTTCGCTCACTCGTATTGACTTGCTTGAAAATTGAGTTATTTCCATTGAGAAATTCATGCAATTTCCTCATTATTAAATTGATTAATTACGAAGCTTTAATTTTATGATTCGAGTTTCATTCCAACGTGTCATGATCAAAAGAGTGTAATATTTTCTCGCGTTACACGAAAAACGAAGAAGTCGCGTGCCAATTAAGATACAAACCTCTGATTCGTGCAAGTAGTGAATACAAAAATAAAACATTTCATCAGGTTGTTTCTGTCAAAGTTGCACACAGACGCAGGCGTTGCTATGGTTACCATCTAGATTCTACACACAGTGGTTTTCAAACTAAGGCGGAAACTACATTTTGCAGCGAAATATACACTCAGTTTTAAATGTTGCATTAAAAAAATATCTCATCAAATTCGTTAAAAGAAATATATTTATTTTTATTTAAATTACATTCCACTTAAAATTGGCCCTTAGTAATTAATCTTCCGTAATAATTGAAATTTAAATAAATTTTAATTAGAGTATTTTGGAGAAAGAATAAAATACCCCCTAAACATACAATATTTTAATGTTTGCAAAAAATGCTTTTTTATAAAAATACTACTAGTGTAGTAAAAATACAAGACAAGAACAAGACAAGAGCTACAAATTTCAAAGCAAGATAAGGTAGGAAATTGTCTTGTAATAACAGTGCAAGAATAGCAAGATATATTTTCAATACTTGTACTCTCGCATTTTTTATTGGCTAAATTTAAATCTTTAAAACATATAAGTATTAAAAAAATTAATACAATTTTATTTAATGTATGTATGTAAATTTCATTTTAAAAAAATATGTAACAGTAATAATTATTGACAAAATAATATAATAAATAAAAAATATATTAATATAATAACTGTACGATTTTTGTTTTTATAATATTTAATTAATAATAATACATAATTGTACTAAAAGAAAAATAATTGATAATTGACATTGATATTATCAAAAAAAAATGTACGTTTGATACAAGATTAGTTATATGTTTAAGTTCCTTTGCCAATATTAACATGCAAGACAAGAAAGACACGATTTTTATATACAAGAGTAATGAAAGACAAGATATACTTAAATTTGTTGTCTTGCTTTTCGAGGCAAGACAAAAAATTTCTAAACAAGACATGAAATTTTTAAACAAGACAAGAAATCTTGTCTGTGAAACTCTAAATACTACTAACCTATTCAAATGCGTGCTAAAATAAAACTAAGTGAAATATAGTGAAATTCGAAATATATATCTTTTCAAAGTTTCCCAATTAAATTCAAATCAAATGGGAATTTGTTAACTCGCAAATTTATCAACGTCGGAAAAAGGTTAGAAGTCGCTGATTTAGCATCTTAGTTCCGGTGTCCCTCTGTCATTCTATTTATCATACCTAAACGCCTCTGTTTGTGTACGATGGTTGCACGCCAGCAAATTCTCTGTCTTTGTGAACTATTAATGACCTGTATGAAGTAAGTAAATATATCGATCATAGCACTGCAAGAGATGCTGTAGAATGATAGTGCTTTCAAAGCTTTAGATGAAATAGCAAATTTACCGTCCTACCACTATCACAAATTGTTTTATTACTGTAAACTACTTCATTTTCTATAAAGTTTCGTTTATTCTCTCTCCTCTCTACACATTTTATTAATATTTTTATTTTCCGTTGACTGCGGATACGGTAAAATCTAAAATGAATCATTAAAAAAATAAAAATAATTAAAATCATAAGTATTTGAGTTACCGTTATGACAACATCCATAACCTCCATCCATATACAGGAACAGACATCATCGTAAAAATGTTAAAATCGTGTTCAAAAGTTGATTATCCATTTAAAACTCACTATCCAATTTTTAACATGATTGCAATTTGTAATACCTCATTTACTAAGTGGCTCGAGGTATAAAAACTATACAATAAGTAATAATTTTTATAATATACCTAACTACTTTTATTTATTAAATATAAATAACAAATATTGTCCTACATTTAATATACTTGTAATTGTATATATTTTTTATACAATTGTAATTTTTTCCATGCCAATTTTATAATCAATCATTTTTTTTTGGTCGCCATGTAAGTGTCTAACCCTGTCTGTGTTTTTGTATTCATTACCATGTTAACAATTTCAGGTTTCTTTTTAAATTTATTATTAACAACAGAAAAATAAAGCTCATACTTATGTCTTGTGAAATTGTACTGAAGTAAGGATGTATTGTAGGTACTGTTGTACTAACATGCTTTACATTGTACTAAGTTAGTACAATTATACTACTGGGAAAACCCTGCTAAAAAAGAAACTAATCCCAGTAAATATATAGCAATTTTTATGTCAGCATTTTAGATTGTTAATTCTCTTTTTGGGGTACGCACATTAAAGATAACATACCAAATATCACACTTAACTGTAGTTCTTCTCCCCAAAAATAGTTTTTTTTTTGTAACTAAGCATGATAATAGGTATCTAATAATAGAATAATAATTTGTAATAGAATACATTACTAAGTATATGAAATGTATCATGACATTATTGTACACTAAAGAGTAATCACACTTAACATCTGAGGCCATAAGTACAAATCATAATTGACATTATTAACTTTATTTCTTGAAGCCAAAAATTGCCTTTTGTATGTAGATATGATAATGGTATCTAATAATGGAATGTTAATTTGTAATAGTATCATTAATAATTACATCAGATGTATCAGGGCATTATTGCGTCTTATCCCCCCCCCCCCAGTTTTGCCTAATACAAGGTTGACCTAATCAGAGAATATTGTACTACATGTAGATATGTTTAGTAACATTAATGACAATTGAGCATAGTTTGAAATATTAAAGATGAATTATTAAATACATCATGCGATTCCCTTGATGCTCATGTGTAAATATCACTGAAAAATAATGTACACTAGACATGAAAAGGGCGTATCGCGTTAACTTACTGTCAACCATTTTAGGACGGCTTTGAAAAATTTATTGGGCGTTATTGATCTTTAGAATAAAATGGGAATCGGAAATTATAAAAATACATTTTTATAGCTTAGGTCACCGACATTGGTGGATCGTTGCATTTATAACTGATTGTTTTGAGATTCCAATTCCATTGATGTCGCTTAGTAAAATAAATAAACTAGTTAGATTTAAGTAATTATTAAGTTTTATTTATCGTTTGTTTTTTTTAAGGTTACCTTGACATAAATGCTTGCTTATGCTTTAAAATTTTAATTTCTTATTCTTTGGAGAGATACAGAAAACCAAGAACCAACCTTAAAAACATAACTTACATCTTTTTAGGGTATAATTGCGTTTACATATTCAAAATAACCCAAAAATACCCATTTTTGGGTCGAAAATTTTTGTTTTTGAAAATAGTCCAGATTGATAGACCCCGTTGAGCTGATTCCAAATTTTCAAACGGAATTTAATTATCTCTTTTCGTTCCTGAGATTTTTGGTCTCAAAGTTGCACTTCAAAAAAGTTACTTTTTTGGGTATATCTCTAAAATGGGTATAGATACAATCTCAATGATAATACCAGTCGATTCTACGGGCAAAGTTACATAAAGAAATGTTTTCTTCGCATATACGTTCTTTGGAACGATTCGGTGAAAAATGACAAAATCGAAAAAACCTAAATTTCAAAATTTCTCCGAGCAACTTTTTTTCTTCAAAACTTTTCATTTTCTAGAGTTAAGTAAATATTGATGCGCTGATTTCAAATTTTCAAACCGATTTCAATTATCTCTTACCGTTCTCGAGATATTCGTATTCAAACTTGAGTTTTGGCAATACCTAAAAAAATAGGTTTTTTAGGTATACCGCTTGAACGGTTAAGTTTTCGACTTCGGCTACCTCACCAATCGATTCTACTGGCAAAATTACATAAGTATACCAATTTTTAGATTTTTATTCCAACGGATACAATTTTTAGAACGGAAAAACGAAATCGGCGAAAATCGAAAAAAATGCCTGATGAACCCCTTGCGATTTTTTTCGATTTTGGCCATTTTCAGTTTTTCCTCTCTAAAAATTGTATCCGTTGGAATAAAAATCTGAAAATTGGTACACTTATGTAATTTTGCTCGTAGAATCGATTGATAAGATCTCCGAGATCGTATCTCGACCCATTTCAGGACTATTCCTGAAAAACCTCTTTTTTTCAGCTTAACTTTAAACGTAAATATCTCGAGAACGGTAAGAGATAATTGAATTCCGTTTGAAAATTTGGAATCAGCGTATCGATATCTGCCTAAGTCTAGAAAATAAAAAATTTTGGAGAAAAAAAGTTCCCGACTAAAAAACTGAAATTCCTGTTTTTTCGTTTTTCTCATTTTTCACCAAATCGTTCCAAAGAACGTATATTGGGAGAAAACATTTCTTTATGTAACTTGGCCCGTAGAATCGACTGGTTTAATCGTTGAGATTGTATCTCCACCCATTTTAGAGATATACCCAAAAAACATACTTTTTTGAGGTGCAACTTTAAGAACAAATATCTCAAGAACGAAACAAGATAATTAAATTCGATTTGAACATTTGAAATCAGCACATCAACCTCTATCAAAATAGGCTATTTTCAAAAACAAATTTTTTTTACCCAAAAATGGGTGTTTTTTGATTATCTCAGCTATATATGAAAAATTTTATAGTAAAAAATTAAAAATTTGTAACTTTCATGTTTAAAACATCTCTCCACTGGTCAAGAGTATAGATTTTATGAAGAATCCCATCCATATCTAGTGTGAGAACTATTCTAAGTCCCCTCCATTGTGGCATTTTTCGTGTATCCCATCTTCAGGGCTTATGATGTTGTCTAAGACATCTGTTTGTGTTTACAGTGGTTCAACAGCATTACGAAGTACAAGTATACCGGGCTCATGTGTTGACAGGCAACACAGCAGTTCTTAGCTGCGTGATACCGTCTTACGTAAAGGATCACGTGACGGTGACGTCATGGTTTCGGGATGAAACTATCTTACAACCTGGCTGGCCGGACATGGGTAAGTAGAAGTTGTTGTTTAAAAAAAAGGCGAACACGACACTTATGATGCCAGAAATGTTACCATTTTTTATTTTTACATATACGATACTACCAGAAAAATAAAATACTTATATGTTTTTAAATCGATTAATTACTCGTAGTTTACCAGATAATAATTATTAAAAATTAGGGGAAGGGATGCTGTGACGTCATCGTAGTAGAATCGAGAAAAAAAAAGATTGGGAGCGTAAGAAACAGTCTACCTGCCTTTTTCCACGATCCTACCATGCTGACATCACATATATCTTCTTCAGAACCAGGGCACAAAATAGGTTTATACAGAAGCGACGGTAAAATTAGAGAGAGATGGGAAAAGCCAACAAATTTAAAGGGCTCATTATTTAAAATCAGAAAGTTTCGTCACATCTTAGGGAGATAGGAGAAGCCAACAAATTTAAATGTCTACACAATAATCCAAGGTCATAGAACTGAATAGGGTAACATGAAAGGTACCGACACGGAACTATTCTGTGACCAGGGCATGTAACCGAAAAAATAGTAGTTAACGATTAACCCTTATAGAGAACGTTATAATAATAACGGTTTTAGTTCGAAAACCGGTTTTAAAAATTGGAAACCGGTTTAATCGATTAATATATGGGTTAAAAAATTAATGAAAAAAATTAATTAAAAAAAACTAATTAAAAAAAATCATAAAAAATTACCATCTGAATTTTTTTTCAAATAATAGAATACAATTTTATTAACGAATATTCTTTAAAATTACCGTAATACCTTTATTATTATTATAATGAGAAGCTATAGTGGTTAGTTTTCATATTTTATAACTATACAGAACTTCCATTATAAAATTATTTAAAAATTAAAAGAAAATACGCCATACGTCATTCATTGTTTTCCTTTTCCTATATTCTATAGCTTATAATCTCGATTCGGTTTATACTGTCAATTTTTGCAGTCATACCATAGTTTATTTCTTATTTCATGCACAGTATTTTCTGTTTTCTGAGTAGGAAATTTTATAAATGATTTAATGAAAAACAAATAAATAATTACTGATAATAATAACAGTAAAAGTGTTGTTCAAAATAATATGTGTGATACCTATTAATTAATAAAGTTTATCAGTTCTAACTTACACGAGTTGTACGCAAATTACAGTAATACAATTTAGGTCAAACTAATTAATAACAGAAAATAATACCTATTTTGAAAACATATGACATCTATAACTAATTTATGAAAATGACAGCTTTACTATTGTAGTACAAAATCATGAATTGTTATCATCTATCAATTCTATTTATCTATTAACTTTAATGTATTTGTTATGTTGATTATATCGTAATTCGTTAATTTTGTTTTGCGGTTTCAAATATAAAATTTAATATAGTGTGAAATTTGGTGGAGGCGTAATTTTAATAATTTCTGATATTGATATGTAGTCCAGAAATTATTATAACTAATTATATTTAATAAACTCACCGAATGATGACAAGACGGCAACATCTGAAACAAAAATTAATTAAAATTTTTAATTGGAAAAATAGAAGTAGATGAAATTATTTTTTATGTGCAACTAGCTATAAAAATTATTTTATATCTATCATAGAGATATTCAATTGAAATTTAAAATCATTAAGCAACATTCAAGAGAAAAATATTTTTTCACGACATGCATAGAAAGCTCTACTTTCTTCTTGCAAAAAAATTACTTTTCCTCTCTAGACAGGAAAATGTACACTATTACTATAAGTAAAATATAAAAAGAAACCACTGCAGCTTCTCATTATAATAATAAAACTAAACATTTGATTGCAAATTAGCAGTATAATATTCCGGAGAAGGAATGCGTGATGTCACTATGATATGATCGTAGAAAAAGGCAGGTAGTATGTTCTACCACGATGTCGTGACAACATCTCTTCCCTAAATTATTAATAATTATTTTCTCGTATACTAAGAATAATGAATCAATTAAAAATAATACGTATATTTTTGTTTTATGCTCAGCACGTCGTACAGTATATACCCTTTAATATTTTGGCCTAAGTTGTGGCACAATCTGTATATACAGGTAGCTATTTATAATAAATCTAGAATTAAAATTAGCAAAAGAAAAACGCAAAAATATAAGAATTGTAGAAAATCTTGTAATTCTTGCATTTTTCTTGCAAGACATTTTCTTGCTTTGAAATTTGTAGCTCTTGTCTTGTATTTTTTACAAGATTGAGGTAAGAACAAGAAAAATAGAAGACTCTCGTGAAACACTAATATCATGTATGTAAAAATCAAATTTTGTTCACATACTCCATTTTCAATTATCCAATAATTTTTCTCTAATTACTCAAAAAAATGTAATTCGTAGATATGTCCCTTTGTTATGAAACCCTTGAGATATATATATATATATATATATATATATATATATATATATATATATAAATCAAAATTTGGTCACATACCCTATTTTCAATTATCCAATAATTTTTCTCTAATTACTCAAAAATATATAATTCGTAGACACGTTGTTATGACCCCCTGATATATGTATATAAAAATCAAAATTTTATCCATACGCCATTATGCTTCACTTTGATATGTGACAACAAATCCAGATTAATACCACGAGATTGATTTGGTTATTATAGTGGTTGACTTCCAGTAAGCGTGCTCGTACAAACCGAGTTCGATTTGACGTACAGAGGAAGAGGTTATCCCATATATCATTAGACAATAGCTCTCGAAATGCAAATGCTTATCAAATCTAGAGCAGTGTAAATGTCACACAAGTGCAGGTATGACGTATGACACGACGCATGCGCGGTGGACAGCAGCTAGGCCTGTGATTAGTTCGAATTTCACACCGGATATTTGGTTTCTGCCGACTAAGTCCTTACACTGCAGCCCACACCCTGGTTGCAAATGGAAATGTTTCGTACGGGATTCTGCCATGTTTACATTACACACACCCCAGTTACATATTATTTTATATATACAACACAATTGTTATAAGCGGATTGCTTCATTTCGCCACAAATTTCTCATGCTTATGCTCAGCAACACCTTGCAAATTATACCTGCTATTTTAAACTTAAAACTTATAATAAACCAAAATAAATTACATTATATCTCACTATAAATTTTAATAGTTTTATACTGGTACTGGTTAACGATTAACCCATATATAATAATAACGGTTTTAATTCGAAAACCGATTTTTTAAAATTGATTATGGGTTAATAAAAAAAAATAAAAATAATTAGAAAAAATATTACATAAAATTCATTACGAAAAATTAATTACCTAAAAAAAATAATAGTAAATAGTACCTATTATGGACCATTGACAGCGACCATGTTTTGTACTGCATACAAGATCAAAAACGAATATCCACAAAAAATCCCATAATACCTTCAATGAAACGCAGGTTATTTCAATAGCAAACTTCTAAAGCTGATAAAAAGACTATCTACTTTTATTACTCTCCTATAAAATGTAAATTTTAGAAACTGTTGTGACTCATATTCAAATACAAATAACAGATATAAAAAATATTAAATTCTTTTCGCGCTAAATGATATCAAAATAAAAGTTAATGTTCGCTAATACCGATTTATTCTTCGGAGTTCAAACTCCCTCCGAAATTTTCAACGATATAATATTTTTTAAATTTTATCCTGAAAAAATAATTAACAAATTTGCTGTTGAAAAAGGTAGTAGAAGAGTTACTATAAATCTAATTTGAATATAGGTACCTATATGACAATTTATTGTCTTTTTCTAAAATTAGTAATACGGATAGTAAGAAACATAATGGTTCATATGAATATATATATATATATATATATATATATATATATATATAAACATATGGTTCTTATATACATAACAAGTATTATATGTTTCTTATTTCTGTATTAAGCAAATAAATATATATTTAAATAGCTACCATAACCAAGCAAATTTAGATATTTAGAATGATTTTTTTCTTTTTCTTATGAGGTGTGTGGTATAGTGCTGTAGTTTAGAAATCTGAATTCATCCCTCATCCCATTATTTTCTCACATTATTATTGTCATATTTCTAAATTTTATTTAATTCCTATTATTGCTTTTGATAAGATTTTCATGAAATGTTATCGTTAATGAGTTGGAAACAGGAACATTTTCAAAATTATGTAGACATTAGGAAAGGTTTGAGGTCCTCTTTATTAGGGTCCTAGGCAATTGTCTTTGCCTTGGCGGATAGGGTAACGCAATTGAGAATAAATCAACTAGGAGAAATGTTTTTTAAAAGAGTAACAATTACAGTAAATAGAAGTGCATACTTCTGCAATTGGAATATTGGCTGTGGTGAAATAACGATGATCGGTACCCGTTGGAACAATAAGTGATATTTATTGACACAGAGGACAAGTTAGTGGACAACCCATTTACGTTACGTTTCAATCAGCAGAGTGATATGAAGCATTTATTATTAGTGTGTCATTCGAGCGTGCTCTACAACTGATCTTCGAGCCGCGGAATAATGTTGTTGTACATAATTACAGACATTCGATATCGACAGCCGGTATCCGATGACACTCGTAATTCGAATTCGACGTGACGCGATAATGCCATTGGCGGACGTAACGGCCACGGCGACATGATATTCGATATTGATATGGACCCCAGCAAAACGAGCCGAATTTACCACACCCCCTCCTATCTTACCCTACATATCGATATGTTACGAAAATTCTGCTTTCATTATATTCAAAACACAAAATATTCCATGCTAATTTCATTTAAATTTGACCAATTTTACTTTTTTGTATATGTTACACTAGGACCGATACGATATTCACTACCAATTAAATATATATATATATATATATATATATATATATATATATATTTATATATATATATATATATATATATATATATATATATAATAATAATATAGATAGATATAATATACAATAATTGGGATAATATACAAAAAAGGAATCACATATAAAATTAATCAGTTCGTATCACATAATAGAAATCAGGGCATGTAACCGAAATATTACCCCAGATATTAACCGGTTACCAATTTTTAAAAACCGGTTTTCAAACTAAAACCTTTATTTTTATAACGTTCTCAATATGGGTTAATCCTTGACCAGTATTTTTTTCGCTCATATACCCTGGTTTTATGTAAAATGTGATAGATTACAAATAATCCATTTTGAAGGATGACCGATTATTATTATTAACACAATATAGAAAGTTTGTTATCCGTTTTACCCTCTCCTTGTGTCCGCGTCTGTTCTAGACAGTTTTTACTTGCATTTTGCAAGAGTTGTATTGAAGAAACATTACCAAAAAACTATATTTTTAAGGTCAGAATCCGACCGTCACTTTTTCTTTAGTTTTACGTAAAATGTGATAAATTTCAAGTAGTCCCTTTTGAAGGATGACCGATTATTATTATTAACACAACATATAAAGTTGGTACAAAGTTTCCAGCATGTTACAGCAGGGTATTGGAGAAATATAAAAACAGTAACCAGCATTTTTTTTTACATGCCTTGGTTTTATGTAAAATGTGATAGATTTCTTCCATTTTGAAGGATGTCTGATTATTATTATTAACACAACATATAAAGTTGGTACAAAGTTTCCAGCATGTTACACAGGGTATTGGAGAAATATAAAAACAGTACATAAACCTCGGTGGTAGTGAATTTTGTGTTGCATGTATGTATCCAATCCACTGTTGGCTATTCTGGGGCAGCCGAGCACAATGCATTGATTACCGGGTGCATGTGTGCTGGCGGGTAACGTGTCGCACTCGGTGATGTATAATGGCCACCGGATCCGGAGATATGGTTAACCGAATCTACCCTCC
The DNA here is from genome assembly GCA_035578165.1 of Stenolophus ochropezus. Classification (NCBI taxonomy): domain Eukaryota; kingdom Metazoa; phylum Arthropoda; class Insecta; order Coleoptera; family Carabidae; genus Stenolophus; species Stenolophus ochropezus. Next base: position 3,541,652 of record JAQOWZ010000014.1, read on the forward strand.
CAACCTGTTATGTATTGTTCAAGATTATGTACTGCGGACGCTAGGAAGTGACACATATTCCTGCCAAAAACGCCCAAATCAAACATCAAATAAGTGACTAATGTTCCTCAAAATATTTATTGTACAGCTCATATTTTATGGACAGCGTTCGCGCAGTGGAAATCTGAGGTTCAAATCCCAGTTTCGTTAACTTTGTCCGAATTAAAATACTGTAACAAGCTTTCTAAAGAGCATGGCGCCATCAAACTGTAGCACGTCCTTTCAATAACTTTCATTACTACCAACTTCTAACTTTCTTACAGGACCTCTGCTACCAGTTTGTGATCCTCTCCTTAAAAGAGCAGGTATTACAAAATATATATAAATGGGTTCTTTGTCAGACCGGATACGGAGCAAGTATTAGGAGATGGATATTGAATTAAATAGAATACTCACATTTGTATAAAAATATAAATAATATAATAAATAATAGTTTTACATTTGGTTTCGTCTCGAATGACACTTCTGTCCACCACCGCCGTCTACCACTGACTATACCACTCTACTTCTAGCTTCTCTCTTTCTCTTCTCTATTCTGTCTTGCTTTTACAACCATTACCTTACACTATATATACTATGAACAAGTACTAAGTCAGCAAATATTAGTTTTACCTTTACACAACACTATTTATGAATTACATCCATTTCCTACTTACTTAATTGGTGCCACTAGAATGTGCTGACTTAGACTTGTTACAATACCATAGTACGTGTAGCGGTGCCAAAAACGCCCAAAATCAAACTCATCCCTAACATCATATAACTGACAAATGTACAGTAAAGTATTGTCCGGCGTATATTTTATGGACTGCGTTAATTCTTTCACGAGAGTCTTGTATTTTTCTTGTTTTTGCCACAGTCTTGCAAGAAATACAAGACAAGAACAAAACAAGAGCAAAAAATTTCAAAGCAAGACAAGGCAAAATTGTCTTGCCTGACTACGTTTTAGTAACCAAGAGAAGAAATATACAAGAAAATGACGATCAAGAGACAATACAAGAAATAATAAAACAAGACAAGAATTCTTGCCTTGTAAAACACAAGTTAATTCATTTGTTTAGCGCGCTACGATTTGAATTAAGCGAAGTGTGAAATCTGAGGTTTAAGTCCAGGCTTCGTTAACTTAACTTCGTTAACCGAATTAAAATATCATTATACGTGTAGCGATGGGTCACTTGGTCATTTTAATTAACAATCTTTTTGTTAGAGAGGCTTTAGGATGAAGTTGCAGAACAATATGTTAATACCTGGAACGAAATTATAAAGAAATACAATATGAAACTATGCGACTAAAACCAGAAATCAATATCAGCTAATATAACAGTGAATAGCAAAACAATTGAACAAGTTAATAAATTCCAATATTTGTATACTTATTGATAATAACGGCACACAAAATGACGACATAAATGAGAGAATAATTAAAACGACAAAATATGTCAAGCAATGAAACATAATTTTGTAGGAAAAAAAATAAGTAATAAGACAAAAATAACGGTATTCAACACAATATATAGAGCATTATTGACATATGGGTATGAATCATGGATATTGTCAAATAGAATGAAAAGTAAAATATAGGCGATAGAAATGAAATACCTAAGACGAGTTAAAGAAATAACAATGTTAGTTAAGGTAAGGAATGAATCTATAAGGGAAGCACTTCAATGCACACCAATACTAGATTTCATAGAAACAAGTAAGTCAAGTTTAGATGACCAACGTTACAGCGAAAAGGGGAAGGGGAAGACCAAAGGACATATGGAATAAGGTAATACTGACAAAAAGTAACATCCCGATGCAAGAAGCAAGAATCGCAAAGGACAAGAAACAGTGGGCAAAATTAGTGAACATGTGAGTACAGTAAATTATATAAATAAAAATTAAGATTAAACAAAAATGTATACATACTACACCTGAGGGTATATATATATATATATATATATATATATATATATATTATTTTAACCCCCGCTGACAATATTACCTGTATCCGCCACTGGTCTAGAAACAGATGGAATTCTCAACTTGATTCCTTTTACCCTATGATCCTTAATGATTACTAGACGTCACTTAACAGCCATTTTAGCTGAGTAGAGACAGCATTTACAATTGAATTTTTATTTCACCCAAAAAAGGTAGCTTAAAAACTAGGGTTGTTAACAAAAATAACAGGAATAAATATCATGTAAATATTTTGTCTATTACATTGTATAAAAGTATCCACTACGTAGTTCTGGTGCCAAAAAAATCTGTTTGTTAATAATCATTCAACAGTGAATGTGTCTCATTAAATTGTCAATAAAACATATTGTCCTTTTAATAAAAATGAAATATAATTTACGTATTTTTGAAATATATGGCTGAATAAATAAATAACATCCACTTTGATTGTAAGTAATTATTTTTATTTACGGTTGGCCCCGTAATTAGGAAATGTGATTTGTCAAATCAATACAACCTTCACGTATGAAATAAAATTCATTAGCGTAAATACAGCAGTCGAATGGGGTTGAAATTCAAGAGCTACTCATCGTCGGAATATAAGAGCATAAGCATACCTGATGTTTGCAGAAAACACAATAGAACTCTTTTAAACTTAAACATTAAAGGAAACTTCATTTTGTAATTTCATTACTGAAAACGTCAACTGAATTGCTGGGTTTTACTTTTAACTTCAGCGGAGATATCGCTAGGTATATTTGCATAGTTTCATCTGATATCGTATAGAAATTTTCAATTGTATCTCGTACGGAATACGTGATTCTTGTTATATTTGTTTCTTGGTTTTTAATTAAAAAATAATATTAAAACAAATGTCTCTACTCCACATTTACATGTAAGGAATTTTATACTGTACAGCAAACTATACATTTATACGGGGTGCGTCCTAAAATGAGGGAGATCACACGAGATACGTCCCAAAATGAGGAAGATCACAAGTGACAGGTACGGTCGCCTAAGATGAAATCTAGTACCTGACATACAAGGGTTTTAATTTATGAGTTTTATTTGCCTCAAAAGTGATCCACAAATTATATTAATGAACAACTTTTACACGAGACAAGGGTAACGATAGTCGCTGCCACCACTATCACTTTATTTAAAAGTCTGCCGTGATAGAAGCAGACAAGGGAATGTTAATAACGATAACAGACGCTGTTTTCTATATGGTCAAATTGGTGCAGAGTAGTAATAGAACAATAGAGTTTTACCTACGCGTTGTGCTAGCACGTCACAAAGACAGGGGTTGGAATAAGATGGGCTGAATCAAACACGATATTCCAGCAATAACAAAATTATATAAATTTTAATAATCAACCGCGATCAAAATCATTTACATAATGTAAATAAACTACAACGCGTAACCTGGTTCTATATGAACTCTAAATTCTTACTTTTCTAATTTACAACAATTTTGAAAACCTTTTTACATCGATCTACAAATCAAAATGAATCCACAAAGAATTTAATAAAAACCATTTACAAATTTACACCACGATGAGAGAGCATTTACACAGTAAAACAACTAATTAGTTATTTCACTAAGAAATACCAAGGTATGTCTGACGTTCAGTCAAGACATCCACAACAGTCGAAGATTACAACAAGAGACAGAGATTTCAAACTTAACAGTTTTATGCAAACTCTTGTATCAATTGTTTGAAGACCTGCAGTCATGTTCCAGTAATAAATTTACATGTGGCACAAAAATCTCAAAGATGGAAGACAAAAATTTGAAGACGAATCACAATCTGAGTGCCCTTCATTCTCAAGAACTGATCAAAATGTTGTTCGTGTGAAAACTGCTATGGACACAGCCCTTACATGGTACACTGTGATTACACTAGTCGACAAAATAAAACTTTTTTAATCATCAAAAACTAAAACCCTTTTTTTTCTAGAAATAGGGCCATACGTTGGGTTTCCAATGATATGATATTTGATATTTCAGAAAACTTATTTCATAAACTTTTATCGTCAACTTAATTAATTTAAATATAAAAATACCGTAGAATAAAAACCAATTAGGATGGTATGGACATTTAATAAAAATATTAGAAGAAAACCTAGAAAAACAATTATTATTAGAAGACCAATGAAGCGTGGGAGAACAGCGTAGAAGAAATATTAAATGAAAACAATATTGGGTTCCAGGAAGCAAAAAGAATGTCGAAGAACAGAAAAGAATGGAAAGAACTAATAACTAATCTAAAGTAAAATTAAAACCTAATTAATATCGACACCTGGAAAGATACTGAAGATTAAAAATTAATAATAAAAAAATATTTTGTACCACATTTGCAAATTAAACATCAAAAAAACCGTAACGAGTATTTTGAACAATTTTCTAGAAAGAGACTTATAGAACTTCTATGATGAGTGGAAAAATCGTTTTTTTTCACAAGGGTATTACTTCCAAGTTGATAACATTCAATTGTAAAAGTATTTTTTTCTAAATCACTCATTACTTTTGGGAGGTATCTCTAATGTACGTTTTCATCTACATTTCTTTATTATTAATATTTAATAACAATAGCGGCATTAATAAAACTAATTTATCTACAGTCGTATGAAAATAATAACAAACAAAACATAACTAGATAGTACTCTGAAATATGTTGGAAATTACGAATTTTATTTTGTGTTTTTTAGTAAAATAAATATACATCGTTCCATCATTCCAAAGTCAGAACACACGGAAGATGAAACCAAAATGAGAATTTTAGTTTCTAATTTACTTGCATTTCAATCTAATAAATAGCAATTGATAAATTTAAGTACTTCTAACTGAAAAATAAAAAATCTATATACATATACCAGTTATAGATATAAATTTAATTAAATGTATTTACAGATTTTCTATTGTGAATTTAATAATTAATGTCCTTTAAAATACATGTTAACTATGTGTGAAATATATCGCATATTATAAACAGATTTATTGTATTGCATATTCATTGAAATAAAATTTAAACTAAATGTAATTCAACAAAGAACTCTTTTAATATTTTTCGGGAAAATAATTAATAGATAAATAAATTTTTCTCTTCAAACACCGGCTGCAATATTGGACTGGACAATATACTACACTCAGCGACCGATATTAATAGTGTTGTCAAACATAATCAAAAATTCTTCATTGTAACTAACGGTGACTATATTGCGAAATTAGTACAGTACGATGTATTGAATATTGATTACAATATAAACAAGTTCATTAACAGAGTTCGCATATTAAATGATCAAATACGATATTGCATCGAAGTTGCATTATGACGCACATTAATAAATACATATATTTCAAATGCAGCTATTCGAAAAAGGTCTTTGATCTGTCGATTCGATTTCGAATCCAGGCTGTTAATTATTAATTATTTGTCAAATATGGCCTTTTGGTTCCTATTATGGACAATTTCAAAATCCATTGATGCTCAAAATTAATTAACTATTTTATAACGTAATGGTCCTCTTTGGGTACAATTACTAAAATCAGAAATGTAGCAAATTGGTCATATACTCAGTACTATATAATAAGACAGAATATTGTAACGTTTATTTTTTTAGGTAAAGTGTAAAAATAAGTGAAGCAAACGAATAATAAATTGTTAAAAGATAATATATATATATATATATATATATATATATATATATATATATACATATATGTACATATATATATATATATATATATATATATATATATATGTATGTATATGGGTCAGCCGTGATGACTCATCTGCGGTGAGTCTCGCTCGTTACAATATGTTTAACGGTAAATACAAATTTCGCAATTTAGGTGTCGCGGGTTCGAATCTAGTGAAATGTTTCTTATCACCCTCATTCAACTATGATCTTCGTAGTTAAGTAGTCGTTAAACAGAAGAAGTTTAATAGGGTTCATTATTTTGACGACCACAGTTCAAATCCAGTTGTAAACTTTTTCATCGTAAAACCCTGTGATATATTCTCCATAACAGCTCAAAATATTGTTGTCATATTTGTTGTTATATGGAAGCCGTGTTAAGAATTGAGCAAAACTGACTTTTGAATAAATAATTTGTCATTGTTAACAATTGAATAATTAATATAAATCCAGGCAGATTTCAGTGATACGTATTTTTATGTGGCTTTTGTAAACTATGCATTAATATTCAATGACATTCCTCTTTATGGCACAACTAAATTAATATATTTCAATAATTGCACATATCATAAAATTAATAATGAATACAAAACAAAAACAGTGTATTTCCCAACACAATGTGGACACGTTTAAGTCATTGATGCGTGAACAATATTCGTTATTATTATTCAATAAAATATTAATTTATAGTTTCTGTTTATTATGTTCGATAAATGCATGTGCAAAGATCGTTGTCAAATTCAAATTAGAGGATTACATTATTTCACTGCAGCATACATTAACTAAATTTGTATGTTGCTGGCATTTTATTGTAGAATGCAAAATTAAAATTAACACTTTTTTACCATACTTTCAACACAGTTTACTAGTCACAACAATACATCTAAAACTAGCAATGTACTGAGGTGATCTAGTACTATTAAAGAGATTATCTATGTAATATAATGCTACATTATAAGATAAGTATAACAGATTTTTCAAAATTAATTTCAATCTTTCTTATATGGTGGTGTTGATAATTGGAAATGGAATAAAAATTGAAAATCTATATTTTTTGATATATTTTTTAATAAATTGTTAATAGAACAAATACTTCAATATTTTTATACCATTTATCAAGCTGATGAAGACTGAATTACAGTCGAAACGTTGGTGTATTAATGGATTTTATTAAATGACTGCTACTCCAAAAGTTTTTTCCTAATTACTAATTATCCAGTCGAATAAAACCAATTCTGTATTGATAAACATAAAATTTAGTTTTGGCCCTTTTCTTGCTTTGTTCTTTGTAAAATATTCTATAATATCTTCATAAGATAATACTCTTAAAATATCATTGTTGATGCTCAGAAATATTAGATGACGTTTTAGCGTTGTTCGATCATAACAGTTCTCAGCCTATTTTTTAATATTATTAATTTTGAGAATGAACTTTCGGCGGTGCAATTTGTTATCATGAAAACAAGATAAATTCTCAAGATGATTTCTAAGTTTGGAAAAGGATTCTGCACTTTTTTCTATTATTATAAAATTATACATAAATAGTGCTCGAATAAAGACACTATTATTTTCTTCTTCTATTAGAAATTAAGTCATTCCATTATACATTAGTAAAGTTACAAGTACAAGTTATTTTGGTGTTTCCCAGGTTGTCTCTTTCTTATTTTCCAGTAATGTAAATTGTTGACAAAATTGTTAACTTGGTTGTTGATGCTCAGAAGTATTAGATGATGTTTTAGGCGTTGTTCGATCATAACAGTTCTCGGACAATTTTTAATATTGTTAATTGTGAGAATGATCTTTCTGCAGTGCAATTTGTTATCATGAAAACAAGATAAATTCTCAAGATGATTTTCAAGTTTGGAAAATAATTCTGCAGTTTTTTCTATTATTATAAAATTATACATAAATAGTTTTAGACTAAAGACAATTATTTTCTTCTATTAAAAATTAAGTCATTATGTTATACATTAGTAAAGTTACAAGTACAAAAATTTTGGTGTTTTCCAGGTTGTTTCTTTCTTATTTTCTAGTAATGTAAATTATTGACAAATTTTGGTGGAGGCCACAAATCTTATAGAATTCACAATTGATTTTGAAGTTTTATTTCAGTGAAATATGATAGGGATGATCAAAGTTAAGTTACGTTTTACCGTGAAACGTTGAGTCTTTTTGTATTTCTGTGGAAAAATAACACTTGGAAGGCTGAGAGTGTAGCTAATTCGCAAGCGTTTTTCAACAAGGCGTATATTAGGTCGGAAGGGAAATGTTTTAAAACACAAAAGGCATGTGGAGGTAGAAGATGCGTGAAAATTAAGTATTCGCCTCACGTGACCTAACTGCGAGCAGACAACAGTTCGTCCTCCGAATCCTAGGATCGTAATGTCGGCAAAATGAACGCGAAGAAAGAAAAATCGTACGTTCCTTTCAGAGCGATGAGTCAGCGAAATCAGCACATCACCGCTCAATTTTGACAAATTTTGAAAAGAATATGCCTGCTTCAGTGCTTGCGAAAAATCTGCTCCCGGATTTTCTTAACGCAATTGGTCACTGAGTTTGGATATCAATCGAATTATATCGTTCGAGATATCTCAGCAGATACAGCCAAAACTTTATAAAGCTGTAAACTTAAATTCTTACATTTTTACAATACTTTCTATTATTTATTATAAAAGTGAGCTCGTAATACGAGCCATTGTTTTTGGTCAAATATCTCAAGTGTGAGTTTTCAACATATGAGCACGAATTAGGGTCTCTAGAACACGATTCTGCCATTTTTACCATGATGCTCTATGTCCGTGTGTGTATGTGTGTGTATGTGTATGTGTGTGTGTGACGATTTTTCATCCACGATAACTCCAATACGATACATGTAAAAAATATAATATTTAGTACTTGAGAGTTATATTCAAATATGATGAACTGATTAAATTTTAACTACAACTGGTTAATCGGAAGTAGTATTTTACTTGAAGCTTTAAACCGTTTTTCCCAATTTAGGTATGAAATGAATTAAAAATATTCTGAACTGCAATAACAAACTATTTATAGAGCTAAAAATTGAATGTACTGAAAAACTTATATAAAATATATTACTACAGTGGCGAGAGGTAATGTGACACATAAAATTTTTAAAATTAGTTATTCTGTAGAATATTTTTATTCTTCAAAGAAAATATTATATTTTGTTGTTCATAAGTATAGGCTTATTAAAAAAATTGTTAGTTCGTCCTCATATTTTATTATATATAAAAATGTTATGAACCATTGGTTGAAACATGTTTTGTTCGTTATTATAACATTTTATAAATAACTTCCGGCAAATAGAAATTCATTATAGATAGTTCTAAGAAAGACCGGTCTCGAGAAAATATTTCTAATGGACAAAATAAACTACAATATAATAAAACTTTATATACCATAAGTTACCCTTTACACTAATTGCAATAATGTCGCAATTTTATCAAAGAAAACTGAAATTCTCGTACAAAACCACGAGTATCTGTTTGTAAATAAGGTGGGTCAGTTTGTTGGTTATAGCACACCGGATACATATATCGAGCAGAAGAATCGGAAACCATCGAATTATATGACCAAGTGCTGACCTCTACACAATCGACGGCTGCTTCTATACCCCTGGAATAAAAATGATAGCTGTTTCCATTGTGAGAAGGAAATAATCAATTTATACATTGTGGCGAGCAAGTCAAATCTACTAGTATTGTCAGGCCGGAAGTACAAATCTGCCCTTGCCGATACCACCTTCTTTAAATCGAACCCAAAAGGGACGAATAATTGGGCGCCGGGCAATTGGGCGACATAATATTAAAAAATTAAATGGGTCTTCCTTCCTCCATTTGGTCAATTTAGAATCGAAACCGGTCGTAGAACAAATAAATCATTCGAAATATTGTCCTATCGTATTCATCGACTAGTTAAGAAAGTCATCTAATCATCAACACTGCTGAAGTTGCATCGAAAAAAGTGTTTCACCTAACTGAAGTATATATACGTTATCTTTCTACAACGTTCTTATATGGAATAAAGCTTCAAGTACCTAAGGAACTTGTTTCATGACATTTTACTCGCATTATAGTGCTATTCGTTGTCAACCTACAGTCTCTTCAAGAAACCTACTGCTTATAAGATGTTTAAATTAAGTAATAAGACTGGCAACGTTCACATAAACCTTAAAAATTAAATGGGTCTTCCTTCCTTCCATTTGGGATCGAAACCGACGGAGCATAAATAAAATATTCGAAATGTTGTCTTATCATCGACTAGTCAAGAAAGTCCTCTAATCATCAAGACAGCTGAATTTCTTATATGAAACAAGGCTTCAAGTATCTAAGGTACTTGTTTAATGACATCTTGCATTATAGTGCTATTAATTATCAGCTTACAGTCTCTTCAGGAAACCTACAGCTTATGAGGTTTGTAAATTAAGTAATAAGACTAGCAACGTAGCGTTCGATCTGGTAACACTTGGGACTTGGGACTTGAGTACGAGTTTGAACTCGCTAGAGTCATTTAATTATCCGTTCCAATTTTTTTCGTAAAACAGTATTTTTTTGTGGCTTCTAAAAATGAGTAACGTCAATTTCAAACAGTGGTATGTTATCAGGTTTTGCTTCAGACTTGGGCACAGTGCAATTGAAACTTTACAAAACCTAAGCAAACCGACGAAGACAATGTCATTTCAGGGGATTTAAGATAAAACACGCAACGGAAGGCCTTCATCTTCAAAAACTGATGAAAATGTCGATAGAATCTGAAATCTTGTGCATTCAGGTCGCCGGTTGATAGTACTAAATGTTTGGGGAAGAGTTGAATTTGATTCACACCACCATTCTTCAGACTTTGACTAATTCATTGAGGATGAGCAAAATGCGATTTTTCCTTAGCCTCCTTGAGTTCTTGTAACTTTTTCCTCTTCCCGAGATTGAAAAATCACCTCAAGGTCATTTTGGGATACTTCAAAACATTTAAACGGTTGTAACCGACCAGCTGAAGAAGATTCCAGTATCCGAGTTCCAGCACTGCCATGAGGATAGAAAGAACCGTCTCCAGCACTGTGTAACTTCCCAAGGAAATTATTTTGAGGGAAACAATATTGAATTGTAATTTTATTCGAACAATTTGTTTAAAAAAAAACAGTCTTATTACTTAATTTACACACCTCTGGGATTTGAACTCTATATTTTACATAAAGGTACAAACAATGTTTGACTTGAAAGGGAGAAAAGAATTGGATTGAATCAGGAAGGGTAGAAATGTAGGACAGTAGTAGAGGTGCAGATAGTCTTTTACTCACGCATGTGTGACTAGCCAATCTGGAAATCGCGATTGGGGATCGTTGCTTTTTATTGCTTCCTGTCTTCTATTTTTGTCATTTTCCTACCCGGCCAGAATCTGGATAATGCCGGGTTTTGTGACTTTATATTCTGTGAAATTTACTTTCCCCCAATTGCTAGATTTGCGATAATGAAAATTGAGGAATTTATTTCCCGCGCTCACACTTATAGCGGAAATTCAATTCAGCCACTGTTATTTCTCTCGTAAAACAGATCTGCTCATAAACATATATATCAGCACGGTTTATTACACATTACAATAATGATATCGTTTATCAGTCATCATTTAGAGAATGGCTAATGCTGGACTCAAATAAATACCATAATTTCGACAACGGTTTTATACAAAGTAGCTTTACCTTTTACACTACAAGTTGTCTAAAATATGATCCAAATATTTGATCTTGCAACCCTGTCACTAAGTTTAATTTTCATTGAAACAAATGAAAAACAATGCATGTATATTTATTACTTGCGAAGTGATTATAATTTTATTGGTAACCAATGTTGTCACACATTCCATATCACTACGTCGCCTGCAGGTAATAATAAATATTTAAGTATAAATATTGTTTCAGTTTTGTTTGTGCAAAAATTTTTCAGAACAATTAACTGTGCTTATAATTTATTTAAACAATGTGAATACATTGGATAAATCTACATTTTAAATAAGTAATACAACATATGGTGATATACATTTTAGCACCACATAAATTTTTGATTTTGCATATATTTTTCATAACTTCATCATGTTAAATAAGTATATATTCATAGTATACTACACTTTTATAAATAATATGCACAAAGGTCAAGTGGGAATGGAGCGACCCCGCTATTGTTCAAAAGTTTTATAGAGTCCAGAAGACTGTAGAATGTTCTAGAAATTAATTGGCGGCACGTATATAAGGGTCGCATCGGGCGGCTCAGGGGAGTCGGAACTTAGTATCGGTCAGAGTGTGCAGAGAGTCACTGAAGAAAGTCAGTGTCGGTCAGTACATGTCAGCAAGATGTAAAGTAGAAATAAATAAATAGTTGGTGATATAAATATATTGTGGAAAAAAATATTGTGTACTTTTAATTAGTGTTAATATTTGTTGATTTAATATTGTTACTTACTTTATTATCTTTTTATAATTTATTTGATTATTAAACCTAGTTAATAAATATTCGCGTTTCAATTTTTTTTTACACTTAACCTAAATAAATAAACGTTACAATATGATAATATTTTGTAAACTCTGCAAGGTCAGGACAAACTCTGCCGTTGTTCGGTAACCCATCCCATTGGACAGAGCAAGCTATGTTGCTTATCAACACGATAAGACAAGACCAAACAGTACAGCTTGACAATGTTGTACCACAGAATAGTTACACACAGAAGCGACACTCCGTGTCGGCACCTTTCATGTTCCCCTATCCAGTTCTATGACCTTGAAGCATTGTGTAGACCTTTAAATTTGTGCTCTTCCCCTATCTCTCTCTCAGATGTGAGTAAACTTTCCGATTTTAAACAATGGGCCCTTTAAATTTGTGCACCTTCCCCATCTCTCTCTAATTTTCGCTTCTCTGTCTTACTGTCGCTTCTGTATAAACCTATTCTGTGGTTGTACTATAGATGATATTTTTATGTTGAGAAAGAGCAATGACATGAGTCTTGTAAAGAATCAGAAACAAAATGAAAGAATTTTAAGGACGGTGAATTTTGTTTGTGCGCACACGTATATATTTTATACTTTGATGAAGTTTTTGTCGGTGTTTTGGAATTCCATCTTGCATTCCTCGCGTTTTTTCTCTTCCTTCCTGACCATTTCGGTGCGAAAACTAAGTTAGAGCGTCGCCTGGGGTCGGTCGACGACGACCCCTACGCGAGAAAGAAAGTTAAATTGAATACGGAGTAAACTTGGCGCAAGCTCTGTCGAGCTCTGAGCTCCTGCTACCGGTCGGCGTCGTAAAACAAAGGGGACGCCATAGGCGTGCTCCGAAACGGACACCCATCCGGGTATTAACCGCTCACACCTTTGCTTCACCTTATTTATTCGTAATTTAAGTAGATAAAATGGACAACCGTGATTCTTCTTAATCTATAGATCAAAATTACTTTCTAATTATTTTCCATATAAAATTTCTTATATGGTGCACTCTCCACGTCAGTTACAAAGCTCGTAAAAGGGATGTCCTTAAATCCGCATTCAACTTTTTTTTAACAGCATCCATGGTTAAAGTGGATAAAGTGGACAATCACAGTTCTTCTTGAACTAGAGATCAAAATTACTCTCCAATTATTTTCCATATAAAATCACCTATGGTGCACTCTCCACGTCAGTTACAAAGCTTGTAAAAGGGAAGTCTTTAAATCTGCGTTAAAGTCAAAGAAATGAGAAATAAGCCGAGATTGGTAAAATTAATATTTTTATTTATTATTTTTAGATAAATTCTATGAATTTTAGATTGTGGAAATATGTACGTGAAAACTCAGTGCACGCCTATTAGGAAACGGACACCCATCCGGGTATTAACCGCCGACACCTTTGCTTTACATTCATTTCTATGTTTCTCGCATATAATTTTTTTATGAGCATCCCTGATTTACGTCGATAAAGTGGACAATCACGACACCATAGGCGTGCTCCGAAATGGACACCCATCCAGTTATTAACCGCTCACACCTTTGCTTCACCTTAATTTCTATGTTTCTCGCATTCAACTTTTTTATGAGCATCCCTGATTTAAGTGGATAAAGTGGACAATCAGGACGCCATAGGCGTGCTCGGAAACGGACACCCATCCGGGTATTAACTGCTCACACCTTTGCTTCACCTTTATTTCTATGTTGCATTTAACTTTTTTATGAGCATCCCTGATTTAAGTGGATAAAGTGGACAATCAGGACGCCATAGGGGTGCTCCGAAACGGACACCCATCCGGGTATTAACCGCTCACACCTTTGCTTTACACTCATTTCTATGTTTCTCGCTTTCAACTTTTTTATGAGCATCCCTGATTTAAGTGGATAAAGCGGACAATCAAGACGCCATAGGCGTGCTCCGAAACGGACACCCATTCGGGTATTAACTACTGATACCTTTGCTTTACTTTCATTTCTATGTTGATTTCAACTTTTTGAACAGCATCCGTGATTTAAGTGGATAAAGTGGACAATCAGGACGCCATAGGCGTGCTCAGAATCGGACACCCATCCGGGTATTAACCGCTGACACCTTTGCTTTACATTCATTGCTATGTTGCACTCAACTTTTTTTAACAGTATCCATAATTAAAATGGATAAAGTGGACAACCATGGTTCTTCTTAATATAAAGATCAAAAGTACTGTCCATTTATTTTCCATATAAAATCTCCTATGGTGCACTCTCCACATCAGTTACAAAGCTCGTAAAAGATAAAAGTCCTTAAATCTGCGTTAAAGCCAAAGAAATGGGAAATAACCCGATTGGTGAAATTTATATATTTTTTTATCATTTTTAGATAAATTCTATGAATTATAGATTGTGAAATATGTGAGAATCTAGTGCACGCCTATGTGTAAAATAGTGTGTATGTGAGTATGTGTGGGTGAGATTTCTCGACGGGATATTCTAACTCACATTTCTCGTCAATAATGAAGTTCTTTACTAACCGCATTTAGTCCAAACGTTGTTTTCAAACGATTTTTTTATTTTCTCTGATTCTTGATCTGACACGACGTTGAGGGGATTCTATCCTGCTGAAATCTCATTTTAAATTCTCTTTATTTTCAAGGAAATTAATTTCCAGATATTACAGAACCGCGAATCGTTTTTCTCACCGCTTTATTAAAAGATGACCTTTTGATTAAGTATCATTTCATAATTATTATGATCATTACTTTATTAACTTCTGTTTGATATTTTCATTGCATTTTAATCCACTTTTAATATCTCCGTTTTAATTTTATTACTTTAAATACTTCTAAGGTTACTCTTTCAACAGTGGTGAACTAGTGGTTATAAATACAGCTTCACAACCCAGGTATGACGGGTTTGAATCCCGTATTTATAAGCATATTAGTTGAGCGATCATTTTTTTAAAGTTTTTTTTAATAATGACGAATGTCAGTCTGATGGATCATTTGTTTAATTTACTTTAAATCTGAGATTCAAATGCACATAAAAATACTATTCTAAGCTGTGGTTACAGGTTATCAATCGACACCTTTAAAATAAAAATAAAGTATCGCGTAATTGTAATAGATGTTTAGTTTTTCTTTCATCTGTTTTGTTCCTCAAATGAATAACGTATTACAACGAAGTTCTGTGGATAGTTGCTGTCGACTTTAGCAATTATAGTACTGATCTGATAATAGTTCAACTACAAACTAAACTAAAACCATTAATCTGATTGTGATAACTTATTAACCATTTCAAAAAATTACATTTTGTACAAATATTTCAAATTCTGATCTCATTTTAACATATAGTCAAAACAATTCTTGATAATTTAGCCAAAGGTTTTTGCAAAATGTAGCATTTCAACTTTGTATCTTCAAGAGTTATAAATGAAGGTTAACACAATGTTTCATAAATTGGCAGTAACAGAGAATACCACTTAGATGTGTAAAAACGCGGCGTAAAATTGAAAAAAGAATCCAGTATCCATTGTGGAACGAGAAAATAAAATAAGAGCACTTATGAATTGTAGGGACTGTTATAGAGCTTCCACCAACAAGCAGCCACAAACGGTCGTATTTCACGACATGTCCGGAGTCATATGACCACACTCTCACAAAAAACTCCCATACTCTCCTGCCATTGTAACTTACCGAATTAGCTAAATGGATAGCATCTAAGTGTCGCTGGCGCCTTTTCAACTTCGTAATTCTGTAAAAAGCTCCCTTCGGCCCTGCTCGGCACTCTTCGCTAACTATCGGGAGAGCTTTCCGAGGAAGGGCGAAGAGGCACGAGCTGATGTTTGTTGATATATCGCAGGTGGCCGCTATGTGATGACTTCCGGGACCGGTGACCTGCACATCCGGTCTGCCAGGTTGGAGGATGGCCAGGCCAAGTATTCTTGCAGGACTCTGCATTCCCTTACGCAGGAGCTCAAGAGGAGTGCTCCTGCTATGCTTACTGTCACAGGTACGAAAAGGATAACCACTGATTTTTCATTACCAGATCGAGTCCAGAACGGAATACTACTAATATGTAGTTTTTTCATTATAATAATAAGGTTATTATTTCTAATATGACAAGTACTTTTTGTCAAATACAGGAAAAGTTGCTGATTCGCAAAATTTGTTTTCAAAATACTTGTACTTCATTTTCAAAAACTTTTTCAGATACACGATAATTGAAAGTACAACGACATGACAAAAAAACATTGTACTTAAAATACTTCCTTCAAAAAATAGTAACTATATATTTGTACTTCTTGTTTTCTCAATATCACGCCTTTTCAAAGGATTGTGCGTTCAAATCCAGAACTGAACACTACTAATGTAAGAAGTACTTTTGACAATTACAGAAAAAGTTTATGATTCTCAAAATTTGTTTTCAAAATACTTGTACTTTATTTTCAAAAACTTTTCCTGATACAGGATAATTGAAAGTACAACGGCATGATAAAAACATTTTACTTTGAATACTTTCTTTAAAAATGCGTAACTATACAATTGTACTTCTTGTCTTCTCAATATCACGTCTTTTAAAGGATTGTGGATTCAAGTTCACAATTAAAACAATGGGTTATATGATCATTGTCGCATTCAAGGAAAAATAGTATAAAAATTTAAATTAACCGTCTTTTCTTTACGAATCCAGAACTGAACACTACTAATATGACAGAAAAAGCTTCTGATTCCCAAAATTAGTTTTCAAAATACTTGTAACTTTATTTTCAAAAACTTTTTCAGATACAGGATAGTTGAAAGTACAACGGCATAATAAAAACATTTTACTTGAAATACTGTCTTTAAAAATGAGTAACTATATTTTGTACTTCTTGTGTTCTCAATAGCACATCTTTTCAAAGAATTGTGGGCTTTCTGACCATTGTCAAATTGAAAGAAAAAAAGTATAAAAACTAATAATTAACCATAGTGACTACCAATAATGACAAAAACTATATATTATCTTATAATTTCACTAAAATTAGCATTTAAAGTGACGTCACATATCCTCTCTCGAAAACTTTATTATTGTTTTTCTCCGGAATTATCAACAATTAGGTGACTTAAAAAAATAAGGGTATTTTAATTTTTTATGCAGAATCATAAAAAAAACTATGGTCATATACGCCATTTAAGTAAAATTTGAGAAATACTTTTTGAATTCAGCAATAGAGGAATAGATTTTTGTTTAAGGTTTTACAATAAAAGTTTCTAATTCACAAAATTTGTTATCATAATATTTACGAATCTAATTATCAAATGCTATTTGCACAAGTTAGTTTATTACTAACTTTAAACTTTTAACTAACTAATGGATTGAATTTTAGTTTCAGTTCTGTGTTCAGTGTATATTTCTGTACTTCATTCAATTACGGTCGAGTCTTGTCAATAATTGACGTAATGTACATGATCATAATTATATTTTGTTGTTCCGGATGTTGCAGATCCAAACGGAAGTATGCCGCCCCGTCTAGCGCCCCGTACTTTAACGTCCATAACTGCAGAAAGCGGAAGTGATGTCCACCTTAGTTGTTCCGCTCAAGGAAACCCTCCTCCTAATTTCACGTAAGTTGAAAATAACAGAAAACACCATTAAATTAAAAAATGTAATTGTTTCTTTAAAGAACTCGTCAGTAAGTACTGTATCCGATACGATATATAATACAAGGTTTAGAGCAAAAGTCGTTGTAAAAAAGATTCAATGCAATAAACTAAATATAATACTACACGGAATACAAAACTCGGTATAAGTTGAGGTACGACGCGTTTCGATCTTTCGATCATCATCAGGTAACTCCTATAGATATATTGTTTTCGTTGAATTTGTTTGTAAAGTGATTAAAGAATGTTTGTGGAGAAATAAATAAGGTTGATACAAAACTCGGTATAAGTTGAGGTACGACGCGTTTCGATCTTTCGATCATCATTAGTGTTATCTGAATTTTAAATTTAATTGTGGCAATGAACTTCGGAAATTCAGATATTTTTAACAGAAATACACTATCCCTGTTTCTTTTTTTGTGAATCCGTATCTTCTGATCACACAACAATGGGTAACACTTAGAAGTATTAAGCTGATGTTTTTTTCTGCAAAGGAAAAATGGAAAAGCAATGTCCTCTTTGTATAGAGACCACAGGACAGAGCATAAGTTTAAAGCGGATTTGCCGTATTCGAGCTAAGCCGAACCTGGCAGTTTCCTTCCGTTTTAAACGCCGCGCTAAGACTCGGGAATTGTCCTCTTGCTTATACCCGGCTTTATATGCCCGCTAATTGTTATTCAAATCCGCCGTGAGGACGGGCTTTACAGCAATCACTTTCGTAGCTTTCTCTTAAATATTGCATATATAACACCCTAAATTTCATTATAAAAATACAATTTTCCTTATATTTCATTGCCTTTATTGCTCGTTCCTAGGTATTCCATATTCCTTACAAGGATATCAGACGATAAAGTAGACACCGTTCGATGTATCAAGTTCTTTTTTTCTTATGAGTAAAAAGAAAATTTCTATCTCTTATTTATTGTCCATTGCTGGGTGTACCAATTCTGTTTTTTGGGTACTCTAGTAGACGTAGAGTCCAATTCTTATGTGGATAATTAACGGTAAATAATTTTACTCGGGTAATATAATGTTAATCAGCCAGTACGGTTGTGTGATCGAGTAGATAAGCAACATAGCCCGCCCTGTCCAATTGGATGGGTTACCGCACAACGGCTCGGTGTGTACTGACCTTGCAGAGACTGTAGGATGAAACCTGCATCACTAAAATGCAACTAAAACCTGTCATGAATAGTGATTCAGTGAAATGAGACGTCTCGTTTATTTTTCGTCTCGAATATTGTCATCTCGTCTCGGTCTTGAATCTCGCCGAGATTTCTCGAGTTTTCAAGGTGTGTGTACAATGTTTCCATACCTAGCGAAATTTTCCTAAATCTAGGGAATATTTTTTTGAGAAATTGCACTAAAATGATGAAAATTCAGGTTTCTGATTTCGTTTTATTGGTACACTGTTAATACTGTTTGATGGCGTACGGAACATTTAGGTTATCAATTTAAATCTGTCAATTGTTGATGATTTAACTTCATTCTTAGGTTATCTAGTTGTATAGTAACATTTAGGACGATATTGCAGGTTTCTATTACACAAGTTATTTCGTATTCGCTGATTCTAGTAGCTATATTTCTCCTTCGGCGGCGTAGAAATTTAATTTCTACCTTGTGAATCAAGCCACAAAAGATGTCACATTTATTATGTCTGAAGAAAAATAATTTTAAAACCTCGAGAAATCTCAGCGAAATTAATGAAATTCGGGAATCTCGATTTTATTTTCTCGACTCGAAAGTTTAAATTCAATAGATGAGTGACGGAGTGAATATAATATCACTTATAAAATGTGTTTATATATACCAATAATATAAGGTTGGTCATAATAAGTGATATTGTCGGTGCAAGTATTTTTTTGAGTTATCCTTCCATTAATTTCCTTTTTCCTTTTTCCCTGAAAGTTGCAATAAAGAAGTCTTGTGACTGCAGTGTCGATAAATCGTATTTAGTGTTGAGAAGCAGTACTGCGATAAAACGAGAGTGCAGATAACAATATTTGGCTTATCTGCGGACTTTTGAATGCCAGTTGCCAGACGTAAAGGATGTCTGGTAGTCCCTTGCGACCGGATGCGATTCCCGAAACATATTGAGGAAGCGACGGTCTATTAATGTTCCAAGTAAATAGACCAGAAACATGGTCAGTGATCGCTCGCCGTTAATCTTCATGCTGTTTTTTGGGCCTCGTCCTCTAGGGACTTGCGGTTATCGATAAATAAAAGGAGAGAGTCCAACATGCTGGTCTACTATTCGCGAATTAATACCCACTCGTTTTTAATAGACACTTATCCAACATATTTGCCCTTGTTATTAAATAAATATACTAGTATTATACTCACTCAACACAATGAGGTTTTACATTATTTGTATATATTAAATTCTAAATCTCAAAGAACAGAAAACACCCAAATAAACTAACACGTAATTTAAATCCTTAATTTTGATAGTAACGGTAACCGATTTTGATTTTAATTTAATTATATTAGGACACGAATTAAAGTACTTCACATTGAGTGAACAAGCTTTTCATAGTAAACATTATGGAGACTAGTATTTACGCAAAATGATTGCGATCTAATAACTTCGGGGCTAGCAATAGAGAACGTCACAGTTAGTAAGCATTCATTTTTACCAGTACACCATTATAGTGATTAATTTGGACAGGAATTAGATTCGTTCACAATGAGTAGGCACCTGTTTTAGATAGAAAATATTATGGTGGCTGATGATTATTTCGATCTAATTAAAATAGGGCAAGAACTAGAGTACTTCATAGTTAGTGATCAGCCTTCTCACAGCTAGTAAACATTACGGTCACTAGTTTTTACGGAGGATAATTTTGGTCTAATTACAATAGGGCAAGAATTAGAGTACTTCACAGGTAGTAAACATTACGGTGACTAGTTTTTACGAGGGATGATTTTAGTCCTAATTACAATAGGGCAAGAATTAGAGCACTCTATAGTTAGGGATTATTCTTCTCGCCGGTAGTAAACATTACGGAAACTAGTTTCTACGGAGGATGATATCACTCTAATTGCAATGGGGCAAGAATTAGAGTACTTCGCAGTTAGTGGTCATTCTTCTCACCGGTAGTAAACATTACGGTGACTAGTTTTTACGGAGAATGATTTCGATCTAATTACAATAGGGCGAGAATTAGAGTACTTCATAGTTAGTGATTAATCTTCTTACCGGTAGTAAACATTACGGTGACTAGTTTTTACGGACAATGATTTCGATCTAATTACAATAGGGCAAGAATTAGAGTACGTACTTCACAGTGAGTGAGCACCCTTTTGTCCGATAATAAACATAACAGTGACTTGTTTTAACGGTGATTTTGTACCATTAGGGCAAGAGTTAGATTACTAAACAGCGATTTTGTTTTGTTTCTGTTTCCAGTTGGTACAGAGAAATTGCTGGTCAACTTCAATCTGTAATTCCTTCTACACGTCTGATCCCATCGCAAGACATCTTATACATAAGAAGAGTAGAGCCAGAAGACTCTGGCAGGTGGTCTTGCAAAGCTTCAAACCAATTTGGCGAGCAGAGATTGGACACCCACTTGACTGTTACTGCTCATTTGAGCGTTCATGTTGTCCCTCAACTTCAAGTAAGTACACAAACCTTAAATCAAATTGATTAAAGAGAAAATCTATTTTTTTTCACGATTTTCATTTTTCATTATCGTTGTTGCAGATTGTGAACTCCGGGGAATCCGCCCATTTCAACTGCACCGTTTCCGGTTCCCCAATTGCGTCAGTGCAGTGGTTACGGAACGGCTCCCCTCTAGTGGCGGGAACCGCCGAATCGGGGGGTCGTGTTCGTTTGGCCGCCCCTCATGTCTTAACGGTTTCCTCGGTCACGAGACATGACCGGGGGATGTATCAGTGCGTCGTGAGAAATGATCGCGAAAGTGCCCAAGGAAGCGCTGAACTTCGTCTTGGAGGTAAGATGTTTTCTTACTTATTTCTTAATTGATTTTTAAATAATATTCTATTACTCAAATACATACAATACCTTAGCACAGAATAGTTACATACAGAAGCGAGATTCCGTGTCGGTACCTTTCATGTTACCCTATTTAGTCCTATGACTTTGAAGCATTGTGTAGACCTTTAAATTTGTTCCCTTCTCCTATCTCTCACTAAGATGTAAGGAAACTTTCCGATTTTAAACAATGAGCCCTTTAAATTTGTTCACTTTCCCATCTCTCTCTAATTTTCGTTTCTCTGTCTTACTGTCGCTTCTGTATAAACCTATTCTGTGACCTTAGTTAGACATTAGGGTATTAGTTTACTGAGTACTTATTAAACAGATGATGGTTCCTGGAATATAATCAACTTTATCCTTCGATTTATAAAGGTATACTATCCATATGATTCGGCTGGATGGCTGAACGAACTAGTGAACATTTTTAACTCGCTGTGACGTCATTCGAACTTGACATCGTAGGTTCAAGTCCCAGCGACAGATAGTGTGTGTTTTGCCGTAAAATAAAAAACATTTATAATATGAATAGCACACCTCTATAAATTTCATCTCTTGACGAAAACCCATGTAGATTGGAAACTGTCGTGGTTGAAAGAATAAAGTTGTACTTAAATGATTTTTAAACAAATACTCTATTACTCAAACATAAACAATACCTTAGTTAGATATTAGGGTATTACTTGACTGAGTACTTTATTAAATAGATGATGGTTCCTGGAATTCAACCAACTTTATCCTTCGATTTATATAGGTATAATATTCATATCATTTATAAAGTGAATATAGTATACCTTATTTATAATATGAATAATACACCTTTATAAATTTCATCTCTTGAAGAAGACCCAAGTGGAGTCAAAACTTTCGATGTTGAAACAATAAAGTTGTACTTAAATGGTTTTTAAACAAATACTCTATTACTCAAACACAAACAATACCTTAGTTAGATATTAGGGTATTACTTGACTGAGTACTTTATTAAATAGATGATGGTTCCTGGAATTTAACCAACTTTATCCTTCGATTTATAAAGGTATATTATTCATATGATTCATGAAATGAATATAAATATACCTTATTTATAACATGGATAGCATACCTTTATAAATTTCATCTCTTGACGAAGACCCATGAACGATCAAAACTGTCGAGTTTGAAAGAATAAAGTTATATGAATTCCAGAAACCATTGTCTATTTCATACCTTATTTGATATTTGATAATGTAAAATCATATGGCTACTGTGCAATAACAATTTTGGTGTGTTTGACAATTGTTGGCAAAATTACAATAACGGTAGATGTGAGAGTATATGGAATATTTTTCTAGCAACTTCCGGAAAAGTAAAGCACTTATTTCCGGATCATAGAAGCACGGAGCCGATTTGGCTGTTGTACTCAGTCAACTGTTATTAATTCCATAAACTCTACAATGCATTGTATCGTTTCGTATATTAAATGATTGTGGTGAACAGAAGTTTAATTGAATTTGCACTTACAATAATATAAATTCACGCTTTCTTTCTTAATCAGATCTAACTTATATATATATATATATATATATATATATATATATATATATATATATATATATATATATATATATATATATTTCAACCAGATGTTGTTACAGTAGGGTATTTCTGCATTGCATTTTATCGTTTCGTATATTAAATGATTGTGGTGGACAAAACTTTAATTAAACTTGCACTTACAACAATATATACTCACGCTTTCTTTCTTAATCAGATGTAACTTCCTATATATATTTTCAACCAGATGTTGTTACAGTGAAGTAATTCTGCATTTTATTGACGTTTTCGTAATTTTATAAAATGTACTGAAGACATATTTAGCGCTAAAATGTTTCCAATGTACAATTAAATATCTGACGGATATAATTTTCTAAAGTTCGCGTTGTTGAATAGAATTGAAAGACCGCTTTAGTTTCTTTTATTCCGTATGAATAAAATAAATAAAAAATAAAATGCGGCTGAGAATGAACGCAGCCGATGCGAGTTTGACTTAATCTTTTAATGGACAAAATAGAATGTGAGCCAGAGAAATCAAAGCACATTTTTCATGAAGCTGTTTTCCATGAATCGATATTGTTACCGATACGGTAAATGTGTTTCTTACACACTCAACAAACAGTTAAGAACCTCAATATTTCCGGTATTTGCTACTTTCTTTCTAAAGCAGAATATTTCTAAAAGAAGGCCTAAACTAATGTTATTTTCTGAGAGAACAACTTTCAAAAATCACATAAAAAATTATGTTTTTCTGAGACCACTAATGTGAATAGCCATTACTGTATAAATTATAGGTTATCTAAGTGTCAGTTTACCTACGTCCGTGTATCGAAATATGTTAGCAATATAAATAAGATGAAATAATTATAATTAATTTAAAAAATTGCAATTAATTCATAAATAAACAAAAAATATTCTACACTGTATTGTTTTATTGGATTGTA
Organism: Stenolophus ochropezus; assembly: GCA_035578165.1. Taxonomy (NCBI): domain Eukaryota; kingdom Metazoa; phylum Arthropoda; class Insecta; order Coleoptera; family Carabidae; genus Stenolophus; species Stenolophus ochropezus. The sequence continues at coordinate 3,565,909 of JAQOWZ010000014.1, forward strand.
AATAGTTTTAATTTATTATTTTGAGGTTGACAGTTTGCCATATCAAATATTTCAGCGTCGTGTGTGATCGAAATACAGTCAAATAATGGTCGTAGAAAATGTATAGTACATAACTCGAATTGTAACTTTTCCACTTCGTGCGTAATATGCATCTTACTATTTTGACATAGTTGTTTTCATGTTCTATAGTTATATATGTCAATTATTTTCGTTCATTGTGTGATCGTGGTGTGATCGATGCACAGTCAAATTATGGTCGTAAAAAAGTATAGTACATAATTCAAGTTGTAAAGCAATTATGCACTTATGGAAAACAAACTAGGATAATATAAAAATAATAATAAAATATTCAATATTTATAAATAAATTAGATTAGAGAGCGGACTCGAAATATTAATTTATTACTTATTTACTATTAATAATTTTATGTTTGCAACGTCTAACATTACAAAAAATATATTTTTTTGGTTAATGAAGAAGTAACAACACTTGTTTCGTTCATCAACCACGTCGAGTTCTTCATTTCATTCAAAATTGGGAAAACATAATTGACAAATTAAAAATAAAACTGAATTATGATACTCTGTAGAAATGAGTAAATTTAGACTTATTTATCTCGTTAAAAAACCAAAGAAAACTTGATGTCCGTAAAGATATTTAATTAAGTCTTCATTAATGAAAAAATCAAAATAATTTGTGAGAAATTCGCGGAAAATTAATTAATGATTAGGGAAAACTTTCGATACAATTGCAGATAACATTTTTCATGCAAATTAATCCGGTTTTAATTGAGCCAACGGGGAATTGGAGATCGAAACGTAGGAGAATTTTTATACGGTTTTACGCTACCAAGTTCGACTTGTTACGGTGTTACGATTCAAACTTTCTACTTCTTATCCAATTACTTTAACTTTGCACCGTATATAACAAAAACAACAAATACGCTCCTGATGCGAACGAATCGTCATTAAAAAATTGACGCTAGCGTGGAGTCTGTAATTGTTATTATTTTCAAACGCCATCACGGCAATATTTATAGCAATATTACGTTTCTCTCAGTTATTTTCTACATCAGCTAACAAAGTTTTCCAATATCGCAGTGATATATTTTTTAGTTTTAAAATATTTATTTGATATTCCAAGATATACAAGGTATTTGCGATTGATGTTTCTATCACAGCATTTATAGAACAGCATTTGTTCATGGTAGGATTTGTTATACAAATATTTGTAAACAACTAAAACTTTAATCGAAGTACTGATGACATCGTTCAACTATACATATATTTATTTTACTTGATTAGTACGCTTTTACACATTTCGAATAAAAAATTTCATATAAATACAAGTTCTATTCTACCAATTATGTACCACAAGAAATTAAAGTTTTATTAGTAGAAAATTTACGATTTTATTGACCTTAGAAAAATAAAATAAAACAATAGATAGCTATGATACACAAACAATTTAAATCTGACTATAATATCATTTCTTTCACGCATGTAATGGGGTTCTTAACATATATACAAATTTATATGTATATTGTAACGCGCGCTAAAGGTCAGGTGAGATAGACGCGACGCCGCTATTGTTCGGCAATTTTAAAGAGACTGGAAGGCTCTGGAACATTCTAGAGATTATTTGGCGGCAGGTATATAAGGGACGCATCAGCATACTCAGAGGAGTTTGTATCGGTCAGAGTGTACAGAGAGTCACTGAAGAAAGTCAATGACGACTAGTGATATTTTTCACTCGAAATGACCTCTCTAACAAACTGTTAAAATTTGATGTATTCGTTATAAGTCAGCCTGTATACTATAAATTATAAGCATTTTTAATTTTTACCACAAAAACAGTTATTTCTAATGCACGGTATTTAGAAAATTTCAAATTTAAAGTTGGATTTGGTTATGAATAATCCTTGACCCAGTGTCAAAGTGAGGTCACTGATGCGATGTTCATGTTTAATTGACAGTTTTTGTAATGTTTGCTACAATTTAGGGGAAATGATGTCACCCCGATTATATCTACTTTACTTACTTTGACATTCCCCAACGTATGTAATTTTCCCCGTTCGAAACACAAACATCCAGTTTATTTGTGATTTAAATATTTCAGATCAGAATTTCATCCAGCTGTCATACACTACGCAAATTCATTAACGATTAAATTAAATTTTATTGATTTTTTTAATTAAGCTACACTTTATGAGTAGTGGACTACATTTTAACACTTAATTAATTTTTTCTCGTAAATAATAAAGCTGGCATTCAAATGCAGTTGTTGAAGGAAAGTTTTTTAGTTGAATGAATTGTTAAAAAGTTTCCAATCTTGACTTTCGGTCAAACTTTGATTAAAAAGGTTTGGCCATATGAGAAAAACTTCTCCAAATACACAAATCGCAAAGTGAAAATATTAACTTTCCGAATTCAATTCACAGGGAAATATGACATGATTGGCACAATATTCTGATAAGGTTACCACACCCAAAATCAACGTTGGTAACTGGTAAAATTACCCGTTTCGATTCTAATTTCGGGTTATACAAAAACAGAAGGAAACAATTTTCGGATTTACAAAATTTGTAATACTGGTAAATTTAATAATCATAATCACATATCTACTAGCTTATCATATTCACTAAAATAAGGTATACAATTAATTATTTATAGTTGTATGAAAAGATAATTAGACAAAATTGTAAAATAAGTTTTATATGTCTTATGGTAAAGGTACTTTGAGGCAGATAGTTTCTTATGACGTTCAATATACTGTACTTAAAATTTCTGTTCAATATGGTTCTTAATTATGTACTTTTGATTTTTAAATCTAGATTAAAATATTGTAATGTAACTTAAAAAAAAGATTAAAATGTTCTAGGGATCAGGGACTTGAAATGAAAAATTTTAGGTTTCTATTACGGTTAACGGTTTTTACCTTAATAAAAATTCTGTTTCGGTTATTGGTAAGGTTTTTTGGAATTATTATTTTGGTTTTCGTTTCGTGTCACGTTTTTACTTGCATTATATGCATGAATTATTTCCCCTACAAATGAGTTTCGTTTCTTCCGAAAGCCAGATTTCAAGAACATGTGCATTTTCATTTTCATTTAAAAATGTTGGTTAATTTGTGACACAATTAGAGAAAGAATAACCGTATCAATTGTGCGTTGGTGAAAAGATTAGAGCAAAGAAAGAAAATAATAATAAACAGAATTGAAATACTCTTATCTCGAGTCGCAATGGTATCGCATCAGAGCTGTTCCCGTCGCCGTATTCAAGTATAAAATTATTTTATGAGAAAAGACAGGAAATGTGGGTTTACATGATATATTGTTGACGGAAGTTTAAACTCATTTCCGGCGCGGTTTTTCGCGCTTTGAAATCCGCCAGCGCCGACACTGCGGCCAGAGTTGGAACTAAAGGAGGAAGTTAAATGTCCCAGCTAACTTTAACTCTGGTTAGCCTACGAATTTGTACTCCTTGTTTATAAATGCACACCTATGAACACTCTCATTTGTTTATATTTATACCTTATGAATAATTTTGCTTTATTTTTTATTTGCACCATTTTTTATACAAAATGAAATTTATGATACAGTCTACTTTCAAGAAACCTACCACCAAAAGTATCGAAGATTATATCTAAGATATAAAAAGTATCAAAAAGTTTTGATTGATTTGGGCAAAAGTTTGGTGGAGGCCCTTTTTCAACATGGAATAAAAATTGAAAATTTATATTTTATGATTTTGTTTAATAATTAATTTAACAAATACTTGAATACTTTTTATACAATTTAACACTCTGATGAAGAATGAATTATATTCGAAACGTTGGTGTATTAATGTATTTTATTAAATGACTGCTACTCTAAAAGTTTTTTCTTAATTAATAATTATCCAGTCGAATAAAATCAATTCTGTATTGATAAACAAAAAAAATAGTTTTGGCACTTTTCTTGCTTTCTTCTTCTTTGTAAAATATTCTATAATATATTCATATGATAATAATCTTAAAGTATCATTGATGATGCTCAGAAGTATAAGATGATGTTTTAGGCGTTGTTCGATTATAACAGTTCTCAGCCTATTTTTTATTATTGTTAATTTTTCTTCGGTGTAATTTGTTATCATGAAAACAAGAAAAATTCTCAAGATAACTTTCACGTTTAGAAATGTATCCTGCACTTTTTTATATTATTAAATTATACATAAAAACTTCTCGACAAACGACACCATTATTTTTTTTCTAATAAAAATTCTATATTTTAATATTGTAAATTTTTCTGCAGTGTAATTTGTTTCATGAAAACAATATAAATTCTCAAGATGACTTCCACGTTTAGAAAAGTGTCGTGCACTTTTTTATATTATTAAATTATTCATAAAAAGATCTCGACTAAAGACACTATTATTTTTTTGTATTAAAAATTAAGTCCTTCCGTTGTACATTAGTAAAATTACAATTACATTAATTTTGGTGTTTTCCAGGTTGACTCTTTCTTATTTTCCAATAAAGTAAATTGTTAACAAAATTATTAACATTAACTTATTAACTAAGTATTAGATGATGTTTTAGGAGTTGCTGGATCATAGCAGAATGATCTTTCTCTGGTGCAATTTGTTATCATGAAAACAAGATAAATTCTCAAGATGACTTCCACGTTTAGAAAAGTATCCTGCACTTTTTTTTGTATTATTAAATTACACATAAAAAGTTCTGGACTAAAGACACTATTATTTTTTCTATTAAAAATTAAGTCATTCCGTTGTACATTAGTAAATTTACAAGTACATAAATGTTAGTGTTTTCCAGGTTGTCTATTTCTCATTTTCCAGTAATGTAAATTGTTGACAAAATTGTTAACTTTGTAGTGACCCCATTTTTTGGCCGGTGAAAAATGAAGACATAGAACATATTCGGAACTAATTTGAATATATTAAATTTATTAATAGGTAGATTATACCTGGTCGATTTTCTTTTTTGGGGAAGTGTAGCGAGAAAATCCCGCAGACTACCTGGGTTGAAATTAAAGAAAATATCATTAAAATGAAGTTGAGGAGAGACGTGCCGTGATAAACGAGTCTATTAAATTGTCTGCCCTTGCGGTAGCGTCTCCCCAACTTCCCGACGCGATACACATCCCCCCTGCGTCCCGACGCCGACGTCGCGTGACGGAGCACGTGCGAACTTATAAGTGCTGTATTCAGTGTCTTTTCATTACATCAATGGAGATTTGCTCCTATTAAAAACTAATGCACTAAACGATACTAATTGCTTGTTTTGTCCCGAACAAAAATTTACAACGCTTTGTTGGTTAAATTAAGACAAGTAGAGGGTCATTATCGTAAATCTTATTATGGCCACGATACTTCTTTTGTATTTCATTAAAATCCTATTAAAATGATTTAAAAATTATAACGTTGTTACAGCGCATCACGGCCTATAATTTTCAATTACATACATCTTTCACCTACTGAACTTAATTATTTATCAGTTATACAGCTAAGGCTACAATTTGTGCCATAACATATAAATTATCAACCAAAAATCACGAAAGATTTTTTTTATTTTTTTATTTCCTATTTAATTTTTTAAAATGTTTAAAATATTATTTGAATATGTTTTTATAGTATTAACGTCGGATTTGTTTTTGATACAGAAAATTAAATCAAGTCATCCTTTAGAACGACTGAAAGAAACTGTGAAGATTTTGTATTTTAATTAATAAAAAATAATAATATTTAGTTTTGTTATTAAACTGCAGATTTTATTGTTATTAGAATATAAATTTGTTTAACTTCAGGACCACAACCAGAAATATTTTTCGAAGGCAAAAAGGGGCTAAGTTAAAAATGTTGTGTTGTATTAGTATTTTTTACAGGGTCTGATTTAAATCACCTGATTTTTTTTAATAAAAATTATAAATTTTATCAAAAGTACAAATTAAAATAAAAATTATTTATTTGCTACAAAACTACTAATAACAATTAAAATCTGTGCTGTATTAATATCTTAAAATTAAATGATTTTTTATCACTTTATTACATAACAGAAGAAAAATATAAATATTTAAATATGTTTTAAAAGTAAAAATTCTGTGTTACTCTTCCTAGTTTTATTTAGATGAATCGTTTTGGTTTTATTACGGATTTCGTTTTCGTTTATGAAATAAAATTTTAATACTGCTTTTAAAACAATTAAAAAGTGCAGTAACACTAAGATATCTTTCACCATAATATTTTTCAATATTTATATTGTTTATCTTAACCTACTTTTTTATTAACAGGTACAAATTTTTGAAGGATTTGTTTTAATTAATAAAAGATTAAAAGACTTACATATTTGAAGACACGAAAAATTTTACGGTACAGGACGTATCACTGAAGGTATCTGCAACGAAAATAAAAATTATTTAATAAATATTTCATTTCTAAAGTAAACTATTGCTGGCACCTCCACCATTTTATATAAATATTGTACAATAAATATCATAGCAAGAAATTCATTAAATTATATTAACAAATATCGTCTTAAGCTAATAATAATAAACAATTTACAAAATTGAGATAAAGATAAATTTAAGGACAAATATAACAGGAAATAAACATGATAAATGGGCAAATAGAGTAAATTTCTGTGTTAATATAGACCAGAAATGAGAAACGCATACAGACTAGGAATTGCGAATTAATAAATGAAAGAGAAAAAGGCAAAAATGAGAAATCTCTGCAAAAATTTCCATATGGAGAAGATGAGAAATGAGCGAATAGTAAATAGAAGAGGTGCGAAGAGTAACGGATATTTGTAAATAGGGGTGGAATAAGAATGAAGAAGTATTTTTAGAAGTCTATTAACACATAAGCTGATTAGCGGTAATTTGAAGTGAAAAGTGTAGGCGCAATTTTTCGGAATGAGTGGATACAGCAAGCACAACGTAGCGTGTTTTTAAAATGATTTTATAATCCGAGAGTATGAAAAACACGGCCAAGTCTTTTAACGAGTTTTACCGCATGATAAATAATTCCATTAAAATTTACTTCTTTATTTGGACGCTGGCAGAACATTTAAATTAATGCTATAATTAATATTAAAAGTAGATGTGTATTAAAAAATACAAGATGGGGCGAGAAACTTCAATACTTCGTTTAATATCGCTCTTTTTACCAATGTTTGTTTTGCTAATTTATATTTACTTATTAATATTCATTTCTTGCTTTTAATCAACGTGTTTTTCCCACATTAACTCAGATTTTTATTAAGTGAACTGTGTGAAAATTTTTCGCAAAAAATCCCGCGCACAATTTTAAATAAATTAAAATTTTTCCTCATAACCTTAGCAACATCTGTAAATTCTTGTCGTAGTTGAAAAAACACATATTTTATTTTTCATTTTCCTCTTTGAGTTCGAGTTCGATACCCGTCGAATAGAGTGGACCCAGTGGTGCATTCTCTACGGCAGCCAGTCTGTGCAATAAAACAAATAAGTATTTCGTTTGTTTCTATTAATATGCAACAAAATTTTTTTCATGCACCACAGTATTATTCCAAATAAAATACAACATTCGTTGTTAATGTCAAATTAACTTGGCATCATAAAGTATTTATAATCATAAATTACAATATATTTTCGTCTTTTAATAAACTAAATATAGAAGTTTTGCTTATATTTAATTAATTTGTCAAAGCTTTTTTATGGAGAGTTAATTTTTTTTCTGTTACACGTAGCAAACTATTTTTATTTTTTTCACCTTACGCAATTATTATTCTTATCTTTTTATATTTAAATATCCACTAGTTTTAAATTTTGTAAATATTCTAGAAACTATAAAAATTTGGTCTAGATCGATCAGGATATAAATTAATAAACAAAATATATTTTACCAAGTAATCATTCGAATTTTTTCTTCAATACAATACAATTCATTATTTTCAACATCATTGACAAATATTTATAAATAGCTAAATATAATAAATTTAGATTTAAAATTAGAAAAAAAAAATTCAAAAATACCAGAATTTTGCATTTTCCTTGCAAGACAATTTCTTTCCTTGCCTTGCTTTGAAATTTGTAGCTCTTGTCTTGTTATTGTCTTGTGTATTTTGCAAGAACAAGAAAAGTACAAGACTTGTGAAACACTAAAGATAATGAAACTATTCCATGCATGTTTACTGATAAAGTAAACTTTTTCTGTAAATTTTTGAAATATTCAAATTAGCAATATTACTATCAAAGCTTTTTGTTTAAACTGAGAGTTATAATCCTGAGGTTAATGTCCTCATATATTCATTGATGTGGTTTCGTGAAAATATGTGATATTTTGGTTACATCCAAACAGATAACCAATAGTTAGAAACATAGTAGGATATATCGGAATGGATATACAGAGTAATGGAAAGCTATCCCATGTAGGAAAAATGAACAAAACTGATATAAACTATTGGATTTGTGTGCGCAAATGCTTATTAGTGCGGAACACTCGATAATAGAGAAAGACACCCGTACTAATTACATTGATAAAGTTGCATATAATGTACAAATTGTTTCCACTATCGATTCCGCATATTCGTTTATTCAAAATGCATTTCATATTCCCCACTGATTTTACAAACCCTCCAAATTTTCAGGATTTAAAACGCATTATCCAAAAATTAAATGCACAAAAATATGCAATCCTTTTCCAATACAATGAAGTCATTCAACCCACAGAAACTATATTTTCTACATTTCATATTTACACCACTTTTTAAATTTATTTGTAGTAATGATCAGTGGCGGCTCGTGGCTGTAAATCATGGGGGTGCTGCAACTTAACGAAATATTAAAAGACACTGTAAATACCTGTATCGATAAATATTAAAATTATCGTAAAAGTAAAAAAATAAACATGAAAGTACATATATTGTTTTGTTTTATTTCTTGAGGTTGCATTTCATAGGTCATAATTGTGAATAATGTTCTAAAATATAAACTATGAAATATTTTGTCTTTAATTGTAATTTATTTATTTATTTATTTAGAAAATTCCACTCTACAGGATTTTAGCAATCCCAATTACAGAGGGAGTTAAACTAAAATGTAAATGTAATGTCCAACTTGTAAAGATACGGGAATAAATATGATAAATATTATAAACACGCTGCTATACTACTGATTTAGCAAAGAAACTTCTTGTTTTGCAGTGCCGAATTACGCTTCTCACTTGCGCGCGCATCCATATAAGATATCTTACTATATGATAAGACACTGTGATAAATACAGTGCTGCTAGCATTTTTCGCTCTTCATAGTGTTGCTAGATGTATTTTTATAATCTTATATACAAAGTAAAAGAACTATATACCATAGTTCATGATAATAGTTATTTGTATTACTAGTCCAGAATCTAAAATTTTGTGAGAGTGAATTTATTTTAAAACAACGCGTGAAATATTATTATTTAAAATTTTATAAACTCTAGGTTTTTATGTCAGGTACATTTTCGGTATTATTATATGAATAATAAATTTAAAATAGTTGTTTCAATTAACGGTTTACATTTCCAATAAAATAAAATAAAAATATTAACAGAATGTAATGCTAAATTATTTAACTTATCTTATTTATATATATATATATATATATATATATATATATATATATATATATATATTTGGCTTGGCCGGCAAATAGAGAGATTCTGGACGCCACTGGTGACGATTATTTCTTTAATTTTCCTCCAATATTTAACAATATCTGAACTAAAGTTGTATGCAGCGAATTGTAAAATGAAAGAAACACTCATCGATGTCTTCACTTAATTTACAATTTACGAAATGTAAAATATTATCACCATCATCATGTTCAAGTTAGCCTAAACGATTGTAATTTATTTTTTGATATTTTGCTATTCAAATGTGAAAATTCGGAAGAACAATTCCGTTGTTCTGAAAACAATAGACATCGACTAGATTCGAACCGGAGTTTCCCAACTACAACGGGCACTTTTTCTAGCAGGTCCACTGGGTAAACCTTCATTCTTTTTATCCCGTGTTGCGTGGAAACGTTCCTAACTTCAATTCGTCGGTATGAGAATTGTAAACAATTTTCATCGAATTGAACCACAACGCGATTCAAAAAAGTTCCCTTATTTGAGTGAAGTTATTCAATTTTCCGATCACGTTTCTTATGACGTTGCTAGAGCTGACTGCGGACTAGCCAAGTGCAATTTCTGTTGCGAGTCGATCGGATACATTTTGCTGCCCAATGGCTACTTGTTCTATTCATGCTTCTTTTATTACTTAATTTTTATTTAAGTGCTCATAAAAAGTCACTTTTTACTGACATAAATTCGTATTTCCAGAATATAAATGTTCTCTGAAATTTGTTAGAGGTATACAATATACAGTATATCAAAACATAATGGCGAATGTGAATATAATAAAATTTCAGTATATCAGTCATGAAATATAAAAACTAATCACAATAGTTTATAGTCATTATAATAATAAAAAACTAAACATTAGTTTTTAACTAAAAAAAGGTGTTTGTTTCAATAAGTTCTAACTGCTGTTTTCAGGTATTACAACTTAGTATTAACACCATGTATAAAAAAAAATTGTTCCATACCCCATTTAAAAATACTTTTTTGACTTGTAATTGTAATTGCAATTATAATTTTTTTTGCAGATACTGTTCCTGAGTTGCAGTACACTTTCATTGAACAAGCATTGCGTCCAGGCCCCCATGTGAGTTTGAGATGTTCCGCCACTGGTTCGCCTCCACCACAATTCAAATGGCTTTTGGATGGAGAGCCACTGTCCGAACTTACAGCTGGTCACAGGTCAGTACAAGTTTCTACTATTTTCACATTTAGGAAAACGAAACTCTAGAGTATTAAGTCTTCCACCTTATTTAAATTTAACGCATTTTGAAAATATTTTCAATAACATTCTTAAAAAATATAGGTATTAACGCTTTAAACAAAAAGAGATATATTCACAAAGGATAAATTAAGCTAAATTAGTTACCGACTCGAAATCAAAGTGATTTGGAATCCACTATAAGCTGTTGGCTGACACCCTACACCGCTAAAATACAAATAAAAACATCTAGAAGCAGCTACAATTGTCATCTCACCGTGAGTATTTTTTTAACGTGAAACATGGGGATTTATTATATCCATGGTTACGACTTGATATTTAATTGACAGCAATGTATACTAAAAAATTGACAGAAGTATTAAATTTTAATATTGTAAGACAAAACAACTAACAAACAAGTAATAATAATAACGAATAATTAAACAATAATTACAATAAATTTTCAAAAATCTATCCATTATTTGCTAAGTAATGACTCAATCTGCTATAAAACTTTTGAATTACATACGATGATATTTGGGTAAATGTAATATTGAGAAATGATTTATTTTGAGCTTTCAATTGATATAATTTTCTGATTTTAAAGGTTATCAATAAACAGAATATAAAGAATCTTTCTACTATTCTACATTTCCTCTAAAGTTATTAATGATTCTTAAAATCGTTGTTGCACTTGGGGTAGACCTGTCAGAAAATTTTATATCCCAAAAACAAATGTCAAATTCGTTCCCCATGGTTCATTTTAAATGAGACAAGCAAAATCCAATGTTTCACTTTTAAAATACCCAAGGTATTATTATTATAAAAAAATATAGTATGCAGTTTTGTTAATAATATTGTTGATACAGGTACTGGAGGTACGAATATATTTTTTGTATAAATATATGTCAGTGGATCAATGTTATTTAAAAAAATATAAAACAAATAATTTGAAATCTACGGCAGTCGCTAGCGAATAATATCATGAAACGATTTATTTCGTTCTTATGCCAAATCTGGCTTAATCTCTTAACCATTTATTCCACCACACAATTATTTTTTCCAATAAAAATTTCATAAATCAAACTAAAAATTTAAAATCCATTATTCCTTTAATCCTTTAAAGCTTTCATGAAATAAACAACACACAAAAACACCAAACATCGAAGAGGAATGCGCGTACCCAATGATATTCCATTTAATTTTCACAAAATAAAATAAATAGCTCATTCAAATATTTCAACATACATTACACTTAATTAAATAGTGTAATATACTTTTAAATTAAAATTTACTTAATTTAATTTTCTTTGATCTCAAAATAGATTTTATTTAATTTAGAATATAATTGTTTTGTACTAAAATTGTAATTGTTTACACTATGTATTTTCATTATAATTTTCATTATATATTACACACTATTTGTCTCTACCTATAGCACAGAATAGGTTTATACAGAAGCGACAGTAAGATAGAGAAACGAAAATTAGACAGAGATGGGAGAAGGCACAAATTTAAAGAGCCCATTGTTTAAAATCGGAAAGTTTCCTCACATCTTAGACAGAGATAGGGGAAGGGAACAAATTTAAAGGTCTACACAATGCTTCAAGGTCATAGAACTTAATAGGGGAACATGAAAGGTACCAACACGGAGTGTCGCTTCTGTATATAACTCTTGTGTCTATACAGAAGTATTAAAGGCAGGGCCGTAGTCAGGGGTGGGAGACTATAGAAAAATTACGGCTGCCCTATTATATGTACCTATGTATTTAGGTATGTTTATATAACAGCCCTGGTTAAAAAAATTTCAACCCTTTCCATCATCTTGTTCTACAGCCCTGAATAAAGTTATAACAAAATAAAGTTAATTTTACAAACAGTGATTTTGTTTGAATTAAGACTTGTAGAATTTTTATATTTAGTTTTTTCGGTAATAAAGGAAGTGTACGTGATTTGAAGTTATTGAAGTAAAAAATATCTTTAAAGCATGAGAATATGTGAAGTTGAAGTTTGTAAAACTAGTTTTAAAATTCAGCATTATGCATCTCCATATCTCATATTGAAGTCTTCGAAAAGTAATAATTAGTTTTTGAATAAAACTTTTGTAGAATTGAAGTATGATTGAATAGAAAATTTAAAATTGTAATATAGTTAAAATGTATTTACCCGTCGTAATTAAAATACAAATATTGCAATTAAATACTGGATCGAATTCGGTTTTTATGTAAATAAACAGTAGAATTGTATTATTTAATGTAAATATCACGTATGGATATATTTTTTGTTTTCATTTCATATTGTATCGACTATTCCTGTTTACATAATAATTACATTTTCAGTTAATTTAATGATATTACTGCACGTGTTCTTTCAAAAGCATCTATCTCTTTTAATAACAAACAGCTAACTATTTATTTTGCATAAAAAACAATATCGATAAAAAAGTTGCAGAAATATTGTAAAATTACAATTGAATTTATCATTTGTACACATTTTAAACATAGAAACAAATCTTAATTATTTCTTGTCCATGTAGAATGTTATTAATTTAAAAGTAAAAATTGAAAGACCATGCACATATTAAAATTGAGTACATTTGATTCGCTTCATTGAACACCCTGTATAATTACATTTAAAAAAATATATGTGAGAACAGAGTATAGTTACAGTTGTACAGAAAAAAAATCTTAAGTTGTACTATTAAAATAACTTCAGTACGCCTTTATAAAGCAATGCATGTATTTGGTCTTTTTTATAGAATAAACGGAATAACTTGGGAACGCCGCGGAAAACTTAAACAAAATTCATATGCCCATATAGGACAGTAAAATACTATTGGAAAAATATAAAAATATATAGGGTGCTCCATTTATAAAAAAAAAACAATTCTCGCCGAGTCGTAATGCAACACCCTGTATATGTGGAAAATAATTTTATGTTATGCTCCTTGAGTTGACGAATAAATCCTGTTAATAAATTTATTCTGTATTTCTAATGACAAGGGAGATATTGAAGATATATATATATATATATATATATATATATATATATATATATATATATATATATATATATATATAGGTCCACTCGCTTCCCATTGTTCTGTTTTCCAGAGGGATGGCGAATATTCCAGAACTTAATTGTTCTACTATAAATACCCCGAGCAGGAGATCACGAGGACAGTCTAATATTGATACGTGTAGTGATCGTTGGTGATATAAATATATTGTGAAAATAAATATTGCGTAGTTTTAAGTATTTAAATAAATAATCTTAGTGTTTAAGTTTTTAATTAATAATTGTTACTTTTAAAATAGTGTTACTTATATATTTTTTATAATTAATATTTCGTTTATTAAACTTAGTTATATATAAATATTCGTGTTTCAATTGTTTCTTTACACTTCATTTAAATAAATAAACTTTACAATAGTTATAATAATAGCAATGTAGATTACGCTGTTGACAAGTTAGTGAAATGGTAGAATTTAATAAAGTTTGTGCTATTTTGACCTAGGCAAGATATCGATTAGGATTCACCGGCTTTTGTTTGTGCCCAACAACAAATATCATGAGCCGACATGCTGATAGAGGCCTGAAATCTGGAATGAAAAGAACGCTCACTTCTTTCATTTTCCGGATAGACTTTCATTCAACCTGGACGAACAAATTCAACCAAATTGAGATAACATTTTTTGCCAGGACTAAAGTTTGCTGCGATCAATTAAAACTTATAGAGATAGCATTATTCAGCAAATATATAGATGCATTCTTAGTCAGTGGCGGGGTTTAAGAAATTTTATTAGAGGGGCATTATAAGAGTTTCCAGGACCGGCTTAAAGTTATTTAGAACCTAGATAGGAACTACATTGGTGGCGCCCCCTTGTATAAAATAAAAGAGGGTTCCAATAAATAATAAATGTTATTAAAGTAAATTTCAAATATATGTCAGTTTTTTCTGAGTCAAAAAATATGTACCGGACAAATTACCTAAACAAATCATGAATTATAATAAACCTGCTGAAAAAAATATTAAAAGAAACTAATAATGAACCTTAAAAAATACAACTTTTAGGTTTTTAGCGTAAAATTGTGTTTATACACCCGAAATAATCCAAAAATACCCATTTTTGGGTCCAAAATTGTGGTTTTTGAAAATAACCCACTTTGATAGACGTCGACGCGCTGATTTCAAATTTTCAAACAGAATTTAATTATCTCTTTTCGTTCCTGAGATATTTGCTGTCAAAGTTGCACCTCAAAAAAGTGTGTTTTTTTGCTATATCTTTAAAATGGGTAGAGATACAATCTCAACGATTATACTAATCGATTCTACAGGCAAAGTTACATAAAGAAATGTTTTGTCCGCATATACGTTCTTTGGGACGATTTGGTGAAAAATGAGAAAAACGGAAAAACAGGAATTTCAGTTTTTCGCTCGGGAACTTTTTGTCTCCAAAATTTTTCATTTTCCAGACTTAAGTAAATATGGGTACGCTGATTCCAAATTTTCAAACCGAATTCAATTATCTCTTACCGTTCTCGAGATATTTACGTTCAAAGTTAGACTGAAAAAAAGAGGTTTTTCAGGAAAAGTCCTGAAATGGGTCGAGATACGATCTTGGCGGCCTCACCAATCGATTCTACTAGCAAAATTACATAAGTGTACCAATTTTCAGATTTTAATTCCAACGGATACAATTTTTAGAGCGGAAAAACTGAAAATGGCCAAAATCGAAAAAAATCGCAAGGGGTTCATCAGGCATTTTTTTCGATTTTCGCCGATTTCGTTTTTCCTTTCTACAAATTGTATCCTTTGCAATAAAAATCTAAAAATTGGTATACTTATGTAATTTTGCCCGTAGAATCGATTGGTGTAGTCGCCGAAGTCGAAAACCTAACCCTTAAAGGGGTATACCTAAAAAACCTATTTTTTTAGGTATTGCCAAAACTCAACTTTGAATGCGAATATCTCGAGAACGGTAAGAGATAATTTAAATCGGTTTGAAAATTTGAAATCAGCACATCGATATCTACTTAAGTCTGGAAAATGAAAAGTTTTGGAGAAAAAAAGTTCCTCGGATAAATTTTGAAATTTAGGTTTTTTCAACTTTCTCATTTTTCACCAAATCGTTCCAAAGAACGTATATGCGGAGAAAACATTTCTTTATGTAACTTTTCCCGTAGAATCGACTGGTATAATCGTTAAGACTGTATCTTTACACATTTTAGAGATATTTCAAAAGAACATACTTTTTTGAGGTGCAACTTTGAGGTCAAAAATCTCAGGAACGAAAAGAGATAATTAAATTCTGTTTGAAATTTCGAAATCAGCGCATCGAGGTCTATCAAAATGGAGTATTTTCAAAAAACAAAATTTTTGACCCAAAAATGGGTATTTTTTGATTATTTCAAGTGTATAAACACAATTTTACGCCAAAAACCTAAAAGTTGTATTTTTTAAGGATCATTATTGATCTCCAGTAATAATTTTTCTAGGGTTTTCGTAATTCATGATTTGTTCAGGCCACTTTTGCCACAATGCCACGATGCCACTTTTTTGACCAAAAAAAAAACCAAAATTTTTAGATTATTTTGGCTGTATATAAAAAAAATTAAGAGACAAACTAAAAATTGCAATCTTTATGTTTAACTATTAACTTGTAGATATAAAAATATATTAAATTTTCATTGCAAATAAGCATTTTCAATTTATAACATAATTACAAATACGGTATGTTATTGAATTGAACCCTGTTTCAACATTGTGATCCCTAGTAATGCATGAACCTTTTTCTGGACAAGGACCTTGGTCCTTGTATTTGCATGAGATGACCCCACATGTATCACTGTATAACAAGGACTGACATCCTCATCGATCGATGCTCAAGGATTATATACGAGCTCCTAGGCTGTATATGTATATCTGCAATAATTGCACACACTGATTAACTGTATCTGATATATGCGTTGTTGTATACACATGCGTGTTTCGTGTATGCTTATGCGTAATTCGTGTCCTGTGCATATCCTCCAAGTGCATTGTGATTCATTACTCCCACAAAATAAAGAACTAATCCTGGAATGCCAGGACATGGACCATTGCTTCGTTATCTGGCTAATTATTCCATATATACTAATCATCCTGTATAACAATTAATTAATTATTGAATATATGTAGTATTCAATGCGTAACATATTTCTCGGAATATCTACAATTATAATGCTACTGATATTATATGACACTGACATAATTCGCAATCTCTCGTACCTATAATGGCAATGCAGTTGAACTTCAATATAATATAATTACCTGGATATAACAGACTTCGGATATAACGATTTTACGAGTAATAATTATTAATAAAGACAAACACTAAAAATATAATTTATATATTTATATATATATATATATATATATATATATATATATGTTTATATACACGTTGTTTATATCACCAACTATTTATTTATTTCTACTATACATGTTGCTGATATTCCTTATATACCTGCCGTCAATTCATCTCTAGAATATTCCAGAGCCTTCCCTAGAAGCGGCATCTCTCCTATCCCACTTGACCTTTAGCGCGACTACCTGATCAGACAAGTCAACCGTGATGACTCATTTGCGGTGAGTCTCGCTCGTTACCATATACATTGTTGATTATTTCCCAGAGTTACAAATTCTATAGATTTTGAGTATTACGTTACTAAAAATAATCTAAATATGGTCTATACTGTAAGGATCTTTTTGTTAAATTTTGGATTTGAAATATTAATATAATAGTTATTAAATAAACTAAAACTAAAAAGTTTTATTTAATTATTATGAGTTCTGAAATAGATATTTATGCAACGGGTATGTAAAGTAAGTGTTTTTTAGGCGAGTGCTGTTTAACTAATTATAGTACGAGATAAAAAACACTATGTTACACACGTGTTGCATTTTTTCTACAACCAAAATATAATATAATAAAATTATAAGATGGCATAAAGTATGTACTTTACGGCCAGTTGTAGGAAAAATATTTGATTAATTTAAATGTAAAGGTATATTTATACCGTTAAGGGTGTTTACCAGAAATCAACTTCTGAGCACTTTAGCTGTTGTGTAGAATACACCACAGGGCCATTTTTATAAAAAAGTTCAGTAATGTTGGTCACATAAAGATATTTACTCATCGTCAACCTATGTCTTTTTATTTATTGAATCTAATGTAAAAATTTACCAAAAAAATAAATTGTAAATAGCACAAAGTTAGTGTTGACCAACGATCAACTGGCAAATGATTTTAGGGTGTGTTTGCACCCAGTTTATAGCCATCGGTCTATATGTGTATATGTATGTTAATTGGCAATATGATTGGCAACAGCGTAACGTTCATTACGAAGTCCTCATTTTCGGTTGACAGACGAATAACGCACTAGTTCGTAAGAACTAAATTGGTGGAAAAAATCACGCCAATTAATTAACGAAATGTTGTCTACAGTTGATGGGAATTTAAAATCGATGTCATGTACACTTTTTCCTGTTTTCAATTTGAACTTAACTTCTCGATATTAATCACAAGTTAGCTAGGATTTTTTTTCTGAGCTATAAATTGTCAATTTCGCGATGATAAGTTTTTCAGTTTTAATGAATGAATTATTACTTGGTGTAATAATATGATATTAACAATGAACAATTGATATTTTACTGCAGTAATTACAGTGACAAATTGGAATTACCTTCAGATTTTCATGATATATGCTAACATGAAAATTCAAGCGAAATACTATTGTATTATGGTCTTAACACATACAAGTTTATTTATATTTTATAATTAGCATTATTTATGATAAAAGGATTTTCTCGTCTGGTAGATAAATGGAAGAGGTAATAAAGTACTGGAATTCAGTCGTTTTTCGAAGCTCAGTTTCAACCGGTTTCGACCCCAATTGGCTTTTCTCAGGGACCATATGGTTTACAATAATAATAAAATAATTAAATACATGTTATTTGTTGTACATTCAAAGTAAATATTATTTTATTTTATACTCGTTATCAATTTTGACTTTCACGTAAGTTTTATCTAAAATAACATTGATTTTCGGAATTAGATTATTTTGATACCGATACCCTGATTTCAATTTTTCAAACGGAATTGAATTATCTCTTTTCATTTTTCAGGTATTTGGTCTTAAAATTAAACTTTAAATGTGTGCTGTTAAGTATATTAAAAAATAGGTAATGTAACGAGCGGGACTCACCACAGACGAGTCATCACGGTTGACCTGTCTGGTCAGGTAGGCCTGCTAAAGGTCAAGTGGGATAGGAGCGACGCCGCTATTTTTCGGGAATGGTAAAGAGACCGAAAGGCTCTGGAATGTTCGAGAGATTATTTGTCGGCAGATATATAAGGGTTGCGTATAAGTAACGGTCAGTGTGTACAGAGAGTCACTAAAGAAAGTAGAAATAAATAAATAGTAGGAAATGAAATAATTAATTCAGTTTGTATTTCTGGAATGAAACTTTTCAATCCAAAATAGGTATTTTTGGAATATTTTGGGCATGTCAACTTATTTTACATTAAAAATTAATTAACAACGTTGAACTGTGATTGGAAATATATCCGGAATGCAAAGAATTTCTTTAAAATTTAATATTTTTATAACAATGTCTTTATTATGCGTGAGCATTTGATCTATTTACAAATAGTTTATTAGAATAATAGAGATTGAATTTAGTGAATGCGGCAATATTTAGTTTATCCTCTTGAGTTACGGATAACGTATAATACATCCGCATCCCGACTAAAAATTGATTGGAATGAGTGAATAGATGCAAAACAATACACCGTGAATAGTAAATATGTAAATATAAAGCACAAACTATAGTGGGGAAGAGAATGCATCACAGTACACACACACACACACATTACACAAACAGCGGGTTCTGGGAAAGCTGGCATTGTAGCCGGAATTTACACACCCAATCGAAAACAATGATTTCACATGATCCTCGGATCTGCAGCGACCTCATTGTGAATTATGCATGAGCTCCACAAATTCTCTCCTTCATTTTTACACAATATGGAAGATATGATTTTCATTTAATGCTCTTTATTGTCGCAAACAAAGGGCACATACCCCAATGTCACACCACATAAACAACGAACTTTCAAATTTTATAATGGACGAACACTCTTCTCATAACTGCTCTTAACTTCATTAAATAGCAACATATTTACTCTCGATGTATACTTGTCGAAACGAGACAAGATACAGGCAGGGACAGAACAGAAGCGACACTCCGTGTCGGTACCTTTCATGTTCCCCTATTCAGTTCTATAACCTTGAAGCATTGTGTAGACCTGTAAATTTGTTCCCTTCCCCTATTTTAACCAAATGTGAGGAAACTTTTCGATTTCCCCATCTATCTCTCATTTTCGTTTCTCTGTTTTACTGTCGCTTCTGTATAAACCTATTCTATGGTGCAGACATAGAATAGTTATACACAGAAGCAACAGTAAGGCAGAGAAAATTTGGGCATAAAAATGAGTACTTTTAGGATATTTCGCGTTTGTCAACACAATTTTTGGTTTAATACTGTTGTTTGATTTGTTTTAACTTTACACAACTTTGATATAAGGTTATAGGTTTTAGAAATAAATAATAGTTAGATAATAAAGCGACAGAATAAAACCGAAAAGACATCTTATTTAGGCCATGTCGTTTCGTCACTTAAAAAAAAACCTGAATTTAAATTTTTCGTTCCGAAACATTTTGTCTCCAAGTAGTAGATATCAATGCGCTGATTCCAAATTTTCAAACCAAACTGAATTATCTCTTTCCGTTCTCGAGATATTTGAGTTCAAATTTATACCTAAAAAAATCTGTTTTTTTAGGTACACCACTTAAATTGGTTAGGTTTAAGGTTTCGACGACCTCACCATTCGATTTTTGGGATTTTCGCGTTTGTCACCACAATTTTTGGTTTGATATTGTTGTTGGATTTGTTTTAACTTTACGTAACTTTGATATTGGGTTATAGGTTTTGGAAATAAATAAAAGTTAGATAATAAAGGGACAGAATAAAATCGAAAAAGCGTAATAGTATTAAAAAAAGACGTCTTGTTTAGGTCTAAATAAAACATTATCAATTTATCATTTATTAGCATGCCTATTCACAAAACTAATTTCCTTTAAATGATTCCGTTAGATTGTTTTAGTGAACTGAAAGCAAAATTCATGTTGATTTGAAAAATAAAATACACACAGTAATGGGAAATGAGCCAAATTTATTTGGCCAGTAAATACGTGAAAGCAGTAATAAATAAATTTATTGAAATGATGCGAAAATACCGGGGAAATAGATATTTAAAAAGAGATTGAAAAATCGGTGAATGGCAAGACTGTAATGCTGATTCATTGCTTTATCACCTGGCGCCCACTGGACATCCGGTGACCATGTTTCCAAACGCGGGAAATACAAAAAAGATAACAATAATGCTGCAGAAAAATCGCTGTAATTTTTCCTATCGCTCGAGAACAAATGGATTTTTTTATTTTGAAGTTCTGTTGTGATGTCATAAATTTTCTATATGGGATTGAGCTAGAATATTTATGAGCAAAAATAGAGAATGGTGTACGAATATTTCTAAATTATTTTGTCCAATGAATAAGAGACATGAGCGTTTTTATTAGTTCTTTTATGAATTATTCACTTGTTTTATGAACTCATAAAAGTTTTTCAGATATATTTTCAAATTAGAGCGCGTTGAAATATTACTGCCACTACTCTGTTTTAATCAACCTAATAAAGATATCCTACTTTTCTAGATGCTTCCATATTAATAACTTATTATTACCGCATAATAATTTCTGATCAAAAATAATACAAACATATTTTCCAGGGTTGGCCTGATTTAAATCATTTGATTTAAATCCCGATTTGAATCATGATTTAAATCAACAGATTTTTTAATAAACATCATTGATTTTTATCAAAGATAAAAAAATATTATAATAAAAATTTAATTATTTGCTACGAAACAATTAATAATAACTAAAATATATTCTGTATATAATAATATCTTAAAATTAAATGGTATTTTATCACTTTAATTCTCATATAACAGAAAGAAAATATAATAATTTAAAAATGTAACTACAAGTAAATAATAATGTTACTCTTTCTAGTTTTATTTAGATGAGTCATTTTGGTTTTATTACAAATTTCGTTTTCGTTTACGAAATAAAATAAAACACTAAAAGGGCAGTAATACTCAGGTATCTTAAAAATTAAAAAAAAAACAAAAAAAATCATGATTTATTTTATCATCATTGATTTTTGTGAATAAATCATGATTTTTGCCAACCCTGATATTTTCACATCATTTTTTCTATCTTTCCTTTCAGTAGTTTTGTTATTTATTTCAAATCCCAATTTCGTAGAATGATGATAATTTTATTTAGTTTCCATTTTCGTGCACAAAAGAAAATATAAATTGCAAATTATCAATAATTAAATAACAATAACAATTGAAAAACATAAATATTATTCTGTAATTGTACAGATAGGAAATAATAAATAAACAGAATGTCCGTTATTCTATAACAATGTCCAGAATCGTAAATGGAGCAGGAATTGTAAATCGAACTATTGATTTTTCTAAATTTTTGGATAGTATGAAATGTATACCGTAATGCAACATTTGCCTAACAAAGTTACAGTGTACATTTTGTTTTCATTTCCCAATTGCCTGGGGGTTACACATACAAAATTGTTAAATATTTAGCACCGTTTTGTACGGATATTTTTAACAATTTCGCAAAAGATCAATACACTCACAAATATTTAATAATGTCGATATTTTGCTATCGTGTTTATAACTGCAATATCAAATAAGAAAAATCAACGTCTAACAACGGCGAGAATCTGAGATAATTGGCCATTTCAGCTAAAAGTTCTAAATTGTAAACAATTAATTTTTTCAATGAAATATATAGTATATATAAGAACTTTAAACACTTGTAACTAAAGAGATGTCCTTAAATATTAACCAAATAAAATTTTGCTATGTTCTAGTGTTTTATTTTTATATTTTACTGTTTTTAGAACAGTGACATTTCGTTTCTTTAATGATAAAATGCATTGAATAATAATTGTCGCTCTATCATCTCAAATTCTTGAAATACATTCAAAGATATGAAACTCATTTTTCAATTGAAAACTTGCCTAAAGCTGATAAAGAGACCTATTTTCATGACTCTTCAATAAAATTTAAATTGTAGAAACTGTCATGTCTCATATAGTCATATTGAAACACAAATATAACAGATATAAAAATATATTTAAATTTTTTCGTGCTAAATGGTATTATTAAAATAAAGGTTAATGTTCATTAAAACCGGTTTATTTGTTTTGGTTAACGGTTATCGGTATTTTCGGCCTTAAAAATATCGGTTATAATTACGGTTAAAGGTCGCAAATTTTGTTAAAAATACCGGTTTTTATTAACCGATTTTTCAACCGGTTACGTGCCCTGCGTACAACTAACAGTATTTAAATTTATGCAAAAGGTATACCGCATCGATTATATATATATATATATATATATATATATATATATATATATATATATATCAGTTATTGTTCTCTGTTTAAAATTTTCATACTTATGTCTCTTCATATTTTCCTGTCGGTTGCTACCTTTCGAGGTACGGATTCCTACGATGGATAGGTCTGTAACTTCTTTTAATCACGTTAATCTATGCCTTCGTCTTTCCTTTTTTTCGGAATCCAATTCTAGTACTTGGTACATTATTGACGTATTTCCTGCTCTCCATATATGTCCTAGTTCCTTTTTCCGTTGTTGCTTTTTGTCTTCTTTTATTTCTTGTAGTACCTGTACCCATACTTCAATGATATTCTACATCTGATACTTTAATTGGTCGTAGTATTTCTACAATTCGGAGGTTTTCCTCATCTTTTCTACCGCAATGATTAGTCAAGGTAATTCACTATTTTTCTATTAGATCTAGGAATAAAATGCACCAGACAATGATGATGAGCTACGCAAATATTTGCAAGATATCCGCAAAAAGAAAAAGAAGTTTTCCCCATTTTTTCTACCGCAATGATTAGTCAAGTTAATACATTATTTTTCTATTGGATCTAGGAATAAAATGCACCAGACAATGATGATGAGCTACGCAAATATTTGCAAGATATTCGCAAAAAGAAAGAGAAGTTATGATAATTATTGTGCGAATTATTCTCTTTGGAATGAAGGCATATAAAGGTGCGAGCAAAGTCCTTAAGCCAGGCGCTTACGTATCTGCAAACTTAATTAAATTTCTGGACAAAAAATCGCATACCGAAAAAACTAATATCCTTTCCGTCCGCAACGTCTGGAGACGCTGCAGGCGACGACAAAGACGCAGGACGCAGCCACAGAACAGCCAACTATCGACTGGATTTGGGTTTAATTTTAAATAACATCGTCTCCCAACGCTTTGACAATTTGACACTTTGAAAGTTTCACGTCTTTGCTGACAGGTTCTTCTGCTGCATAACTTAACACGACTTCACGTCCGAACTCTTCAGCCAATTTCAATATAGATCCGTTCTTTCCCAAACAAAACACACTACCCAATCACTCACTTTTTTATTTATACTCGCCCAACAAAGCTCATTAATAAATACTCTATATTTATATATTAATACTGTAACGTTTATTTATTTCGATGATGTGTAAAAATAATTGAAATACGAATAATTATAGAACTATGTTTAATAAACGAAATAATATGAATAATAAAAGACAATAAAAATAAGTAACACTATGATGATATATAATTTAAGAATAATAATTATTAATATAGACTTCAAAACTAAGATTATTTTTTATTTAAATATTTAACATTACGATTTATTTATTTACACGATATTTATTTCCACCAACTATTTATGTTCCCCGGTCTTTTCTGCTCGGGGTTTATATAGTAGAGCAATTAAGTTCTGGAATATTCTCGTATCTTGGTTTTAGCGAACATTAATCTTTATTATAATTATCATTTAAAGCGAAATTTTTTTAATAATTTTTTTTTATATCTGTATTCTATTTGTAATTGAATATGAGTCATGGCAATTTTTATAATTTACATTTTATTGGAGAATCATAAAAGTACGTAGCGTTTTTGTTTGCATTAGGCAAGTTTATAAAATTAAAAAGTGACCTGCATTTTTCTGAAGGTGTTACAGGATTTTGTTGTGAATATTCATTAATTAAATTGCATTCTTATGTTTGTTAATTTTTTTTAAGATACTTTTTTATAATTATTATATTTTTATGATTAATTTTTGCCATTAATCATTTTTAACAGGTCTAAAGCTGTTTTCGAACTAAAACCGTTATTATTATATCATTCTCTATACGGGTTAACCGTTAACTTGTATTTTTTCGGTTACATGCTCTGATTTCAATTAAAAAAACAAAAATTATGTTTTTCGTATAAACATTAAAAAAATAATAAGAAAAATAAGAACTAAAAAATGATAAATATGTTTATGTTTACCCGTGTGTCTGATTAAAAAAAACTGTTATTTAAAATTTTTTTTTCTATTAATATAGCCCACCCTTCGTGTTACACCACGAGCCACCACTGCTTTCCACTAAGTA
This sequence comes from Stenolophus ochropezus, assembly GCA_035578165.1. NCBI lineage: Eukaryota > Metazoa > Arthropoda > Insecta > Coleoptera > Carabidae > Stenolophus > Stenolophus ochropezus. The sequence continues at coordinate 3,591,416 of JAQOWZ010000014.1, forward strand.
AGGATAATTTGTTCAACATACCTTGTGGTATACGAGAAAACAGATAGTATATTCTAAATTATTTGTAGTACTGTATGTGTTTAATTATTGTGTTTCCTTTTAACAATATTTATCTTTAATAAATAATCATCATTTGCATAAATTTGCAACTGTAAACACCCTAACAATTCAGCTACAACTATACATACTAAAATTGTACCTAAATTAAAAAACTGTTAATGGATGTAGCGAATTTCATTAATATGCTCTTTATACGGCAAAACTATAGAATTCACAATAACAATCAATAACAAAAAACGAACAAAGCGTCATTGTTTCCTGCAGATACACAACATGACACTATATCTACTAATGTAGAGGTAGGTATGTACATATTAGTTCGACATATGCATTAATTAATTACCATCGAATGAATTAAGAGCAGATTGCGGCAAGTTGACTGAGACGAGGCATTTGGAAGTTGATAGTGAGATAATGGAATGAGATTACCACGTTTATGTACTTCCTGAGCGAATTAATGCATTGCAAACATCAAATTCCCTGATTCATGTCGTTTCGGTAGGTGACACTTCATCCTATTACCATTCCGACATGCATACACTTTATACCACAGAATAGTTACATACAGAAGCCACACTCCGTGTCGGTACCTTTCATGTTCCCCTATTCAGTTCTATGACCTTGAAGCATTGTGTAGACCTTTAAGTTTGTGCCCTTTCCCAATTCTATTCAATCTAGATTATGAGTTCACAAACAATTGGTTATATAATAGTTTTAACAATTTCACAATACAATTTTAAAGATATTTATGGAAACATGATCTTTTTTACATATTTCTTCGCCAGATCTACAAATATCATTAATTCTTACTGAAAAAATTGTTGTATCCATATTGTAACGATCGAGACTCACCGCAGATGAGTCATCACGGCTGACCTGTGTGGTCAGGTAGTCGCGTTAAAGGTCAAGTGGGAAAGGAGCGACGTTACTATTATTCTGGAATTTTATAGAGTGCGGAAGGTTCTAGGATGTTCTAGAGATTAATTGGCGGCAGATATATAAGGGTCAGATAGGACGGACCTTGGACGTCAATATCGGTTAGAGTGTGCAGAGAGTCACTGAAAAAAGTCAGTGTCGGTCAGTGCATGTCAGCGACATGTAAAGTTAATATAAATAAATATCGTGTATTAAGTGTTTTTCTCTAGGGTGACATATAGCTGGAAAAATCAGGAAAACAGGGAAAATACAGGGTATTTGAATCTCCAAAAAAATTACAGGAAAAAGACAAGGAAAAAAAATTCTTATTGAAAAAAATATGTAAGAAATAAATGAAAATATCTTTCTTTGCAAGTTTTTGAGCGATTAAAATAATTGTGTGTAAAACACTAATGAATAGTGATAAACATTTCAATTAAATTTTACAAACGATAATCCATTTCGGAGAGAAGTTCGAAGATATAAAATGAATGGTAGTTGAAAAACGATTATCTGTAGAATGATCTCACTTTCAAGTAACATAAGTTCAATGAAGTGCAAAAAATGTGTTGTCCACATCAGAGTTTTTATATTTTAGTTTATTATATTTAAACATTATATTTTGAAATGACAATACTGTGTTTTGGTTTGCTGCAGTGAGGTAATACAACTGCAAATAGCAATATTTTCTTGGATCATATTAATTATCAGCAACACTGTAATAGTATTAAACAGGAATTGCCATTAGGGCAAATTTAAAGTCGGAGTAATCGCATTTGGGCTGATGATGCATACGTTGACAAATTCCTACCATTAGACGTAATGTTGGCAGCATGTTTTGTGGGTTCATGATATACTTGTTAGCTGGAGATTTTATGCATCTGTTTGTGTTTATATAATAACAATGCGATCATTCATTGTTGGTTATGTTTATGTCATTAATGGCTTTTATAAATAATCATTAGTTCGTTACATATCATTGCAAGCTTAATACATGGAATGTTGTCATTGCAATTACAATACTAATCAATAAAATCATTACAAACAATAATTAAAAGTATTTGTCTCATTTTAAAGCCAATCATTTATTGGGATTTAAATATTGAAAATTTTAATAATTGTCATTTCTATTTAACATAATTATATAATCTATTGTAACGAGCGAGACTCTCCGCAGATGAGTCATCACGGCTGACCTGTTTGGACAGGTAGTGGCGCTAAAGGTCAAGTGCGATAGGAGCGACGCCGCTATTGTTCGGAAATTATATACAATCCGCAAGACTCTGGAATGTTCGAGAGATTAATTGGAGGCAAATATATAAGGATCGCAACTTTATTTTTTTGTCTAGTATCATATAGGTAAAAATCAAAATTTGGTTACACACCCTATTGTATATTTGTAGAGGAACTATTTCTTGTTTATTATTCAGGCTATTAATAATCATGGAAACGACTGCTTTTATATAGATATTTGACATTTGTAATTTATAATAGATGTAACGTTTTTAGTATATTTGTTAATTAATTTTCTTTCTTATTACATAATAACGACGATGCATAAACCCAAGATATGGTTTTTGAATCGTAATAGTTTTGTATTCATTATTAATTAATTCATATACTCATATAAATTTATCTTAACATTAAAATGTCATTTTTCATTTGTATTGTTCTCTATAGATAAATGTATTATAGCAATGTAGTATTTTTTAAGGATAAAAAATGTATAATTAACTTATTTTGTCAGCGTAGTTCGATTATGATATGAATTTTTAAAATTTTAATCTAACTTTAAAGTTACTTTACATATGAAAACTTTTGTAGTTTTAAGCGAAACTATTTCCAATAAATTAACGAAAGACTTACATGAATTAAATACTTTTTTAAATTGTATTATCATGACTTATTATGATTATTATTATATAGACAATTTTCTTTCTAAAAATATATGAATTATGTCTTTAATTTCTCATTTAACTTTATATATTTCTGTCAGTAAATGCTCTAAGATGTTCGACCTTGCTGTCCAACTAAACACGCTTTCTTTGGTGATGTATTTGATATGTCAATAACTCAATTTTCGACTAGGTCACGTATCTGAATAAAACACGATATTTTCAAGACCTATTTTTGTTATCGATACTTTTAAAAAACACAAATAAAATTTATTTACATGTGTAGTTTACGTGAACAAAATTCAAACCACTATATTTCATAACTTGTTTATGTTGAGTGCATTTGCTATGTAAATCAAACAACGAATTAAAAAAAGATAAATACGAAAATTTCAACAGGAGTTGCGCATTTGTCATAGTCATAGATGAAAGCAATTTTTCATGGATACCTATCTTACAAACATGCTTTTTTGGAACTAGTAAACGAATGCATTTTTAGAAAACTAGGACTGAAAATAACAAAAATGCATATTCAATTATGTAAAACACCTTATTCGTACAAAATTAAGCATTTTTATAATTAGTAATTAAAATTTGAGTGAAAACTTAAACAGTGTTCTACATTCAAACCAACTAGTCTCCGTACCCACATCTTTACGCTTTGTTTTTGAAATATATAAACCACCCTAAAACGTTCTGAAACTCAGTAATTGTTTCAGAAGAACAAAACTATTGTTTGGAAAAGGAAGAATTAATTTAGAAAAATGTGCTAAAAAATTGGGTTTAAGGGATTCTTATATCTTTCAACAAGATAATGATCTCAAACATACTACATGTAAATTACTAGAATAGTTATTGTACAATTGTAGTCAACAATTAAAAACGTTTCCACAGTCTCTAGATATGAATCCCATTGAACATCTCTGCAATATTTAAAAAAATGTGTAAAACAAGACGTCCAATGAATTAAAAGAACTATTACATTTATGGTAAAAGAATGGGGTAAAATTAACAGCCAAATTCCAAGATAATTAATGGGTTGTATAGTTGTATGACAAATCGTTTAAGGAAACTAAATTTAATGAATTGATCTTATATAACTTACAGGTGTACGGAGACTAAATTGGCATACTTAGTTGTTATCATAAATATTATATTTTGATTTCTTTACGAAAAATTAAGGAAGTCAATACATTATTTTATTTATTAATATAGTATATATAATATAAAATGTATTTCGTGGATATATATTCAATAAAAACCGTTAAAACAATAGAAAACTGTTTTCCATTACTGCTGTATAGAGACTGATTTAAATTTATGTAATTATTTTAGATATTTAATAGAAATTTAAGTGTACAATTAATCTATGATTACTTACAATAAGTATTCGCCAAGATAGTTGCAATGTAACACTTTTAAACAATTAAAAAGTTCACTATATTTGTTCACAAATAAATCACAATAAACGTCAAACTCAAGGTCGACAACTAGCGACATCTGTGAGACTAAAACGAAGTTATAAGTCGGGCAGGAATATTTTTATCAGTTAACTATGATGTTCTGCTTAGCTTATCTCATTAAATGTAATTATAATAAAACAGATAGTATCAGTTCAGTGAAACAGGAGTAATATATTCCCGTGCTGTACGCAAACAACATTATGAGAATAATAATTCACACCGCATGCAATAACAAAACCATTATCGTATTAACACTTAGATATATCATAATTTAATCCATTTGGTTTAATCGTAATTCCTTTACATTTCACATGGGCTATACAAATAACTATTTCACATTTCTTTAGTGACATATTTTGACAACTCGAATTCGATTCCCAATTAAAACTAAGAATTTTGTCAACGGTTTACTAAACAATATATAAAACCATTTTACAGTCACCAAATCAAATTTTTTGTCAACAATATGCATTACAACAAAAAAGAGCAACCCTGGAAAATTCCTAACTTTAATTACATGCAACTTTATTAAATTCTAACGTAACGGTTAATTTTTAATAAAGAAAATAATAATTTCTTTAGTGCATTTTATGCATAAAACATAAAAATGCAGGATGTTTTTCCAAATGTCTTTCCAAAATTTATTTTGTTGTTATGATAAATTGCACTGCTGAAAGATCATTCTCAAAATTAAAAATTATGAAAAAATAGACTAAGAACGGTTGACCGAACAACGCCTAAAACATCTAGTATTTCTGAGCATGTATCATTTGAAGATATTATTGAAGATTTTGCAAAGAAGAAAGTAAGAAATTTCAATTAGAATGTTGAAAAAAGGGCCCCCACCAACATAAATCCGGCCCTGCCTTTAGTTGTTTTTAAATAAAAAGAGTTTGGAGTAAAAATAGTTCTAATAATCAGAATTCGAAAATCACTGAGGTAAAATTGAATATATTTTATAAACTTTCATTGTAAATATTTTATTTAAACCTTTACTAAAAAATTTAGCTACGTCACTGTTATTCTATTATTAACAGTATATTTACATTTAGTGCATTTGCTATTATTACCACGAGTCTAGGAGAAACACCTGTTAATTTCTAACATACTTGCATGTATGTGACCAGCATAACGAGCATGTATTTAAACGCATGTGGCAACATAATGTACATGGTACAATAACGAATGTATGTTGCACACTGTTTTCAAAGCCAAAACTAACATTTAATAATTAATCAGGGCATGTAACCGGTAAAAACCGGCTAATAATAACCGGTAACCGATATTTGAACAAAATTTGTGAACTTTAACCGTAATTTTAACCGATATTTTTAAAGCCGAAAATACCGGTAACCGTTAACCAAAAAAAATATATAAACTGGTTTTAGCGAACTAACCCTTTATTTTAAAAACATTTAACGCGAAATTTTTAAAAATATTTTTGTATATCTGTGTTATCTATTTTTATTTAAATATTTACATTTTATTGGAATGACATAAAAGTAGGTAGTCTCTTTGTCAGCTATAGACAAGTTTGTAATTTAAAAATGACCTAAGTTTCTCTGAAATGAGATTTTTTTGCAAATTCATGTTTGACCTTGTATGCAACACGAAAAATAATCACTTTTATTCGTTATATTTTTTTCAGATGGTAATTTATAATTATTTTTTTATTAACCGATATATTAACCGCTTTAAATCGGTTTTCGAACTAAAACCGTTATTAGAATAACGTTCTCAATATAATAACCGTTAACCAGTATTTTTTCCGGTTACATGCCCTGATTTATTTAATAAAATTTAATTTTGTTTATATATCCCGTTGTAATTGAAAAAGAATGAAAGAAAATGAAGTTAAAATTGAAATCATAAAAATAATTGAGAACCATCTATTTCTCAGAAAAATAATATCTTTGTTATTACTCATAGATCCAAATATAAAAATACAAAGCAATATCTAGTATTACTTTATTACATTTATGAATGCACTGTTGGTAGAACAAATGAATATGATTTCCAAGAATATGAATGTCATATTTCTTTTTAATTTCGCAGTATTGCTTAACAAATGCAAGAATAAAAAGTATGTAAGTAAAACCGTATGAAAAGCTATCAGTCGGGAAATCTTAATGTGCTAGACATCAAGTTAGAAGTAAAAAGGGTGTAATTACAAATAATTTATTCTCTCGCTCACAGCATTTCTCGAGGAATTTTCAAATCGTTTGGACTCTTTGCGCATATTTAAATTTTAAAGAGGCTATAGGACATGTAAGCGAAATCTCGGGAGATATATCGTCTAATAAATCATTTGGCTGCTTAGCTGATACGCTAAGATTTACTTATCTTTTATTTATTACTCGAGAGAGCTTGTGTGCTCAACCTATATTTGGCGACAGTGTTTTTGCCCTACCACATAAATAAATAAATTCATATGCCGGCGAAATACCCAACAGATCATGCAGATAAATTTACCATGTTACAAATTATTCATAAAAATATACCGGGTGTGAAACCCACATTTCCATAACCTTTGGAATTATCTGACAAATATACAGAATACCGGATTATTCCAGGAAATTTAATACGATACAAATTATTTATAAAATATTTATTCTAACCTAACATAACCTTATTTTATTTATTATTATCATTTTTATGTACATATTAACAGTCCTGGATTATTGCCTAGGCCACATAAGCCAGGGCCTAGGGCGGCAAAATTTAAGGGCGGCAAATTTGTTTTTCCAAATAAGTTTAAACTGAGCCAAAAAGAAAAAAAAAATAAAGCGACAAAAATTATTTAAAAATTAATATGTATTAAAAATTAAAAAAAAAAGAAAACGTTTTGTTAATTTTACTTGGTCAGAGCATACTGAACAGTATCCAGAGTCGATTTAAAGTAGGGATGGGATAACGTCATTATAAGTGTAAAGTTTACTTATTTAGGTGAAGTGTAAAGGTAATTGAAATACGAATATTTATATAAAGTTTAATAAACGAAATATGAATAATAAAAGATAATAAAATAAATAAACTATGAGTATACAAATATAAACACTAATTATGAATTACAATTATTAATAAAAACTGAAACACTAAGATTATTTATGTAAACATATAACACTACGCACTATTTATTTAAACGATATTTATTTCCACCAACTATTTATGTTTACTACGCGTATTAATACCAGATTGTACGGTCTTTTCTGCTCGGGGTTTAAATAGTAGAGCAATTAAGTTCGGGAATGTTCTCGTATCTTCGAGAAGACAGAACAGTTCAGCCTACTGGGAATTGGAGCACGCTTCAGCGTTTGCTCTAATTCTAGACCTGCTGAAACCAGAGCACATTCTAGTGCAGATTTGGATGCTGTGGTATGTGGTCTGGTTTCAGTAAGTCAGGAATTAGAGTATTTTAAAATGCTTACTCTAATTCTTGGCTTACTAAAACAATAGCACATTCTTTATCACTTTTGGGTGCTCTGGATTGTGCTCTGGTTTGAATAGAATTAGAGCATTTTAATGTGTTAGTCTAGTATTTCTTTTATTGTAATTTACGTTTTGATTTTGGTCATTATATAAAATTTTGCACCTATGGAAATTTTGAAAAGTCGACAAAAACCTTAATCCGGCACTGCATACCAACTTTTATAATCAAAATTGCTCAAAATATCATGTGAAGTATTGGGAAGTATTATATTAATATATATATATATATATACATATATATATATATATATATATATATATATATATATATATATATATATTCACTATTAATTAAGGCAGAGAATGAACCCCAGAAATAATATTCCTGTAATAAATAATTTAATAGTAGAAATATGTCCTGTGAACCTTTATAGCTGCATTATATTTTAGAGCCATTAAAATTTCAATGGAAATAAATGAAATGAAATGAGCAATATTTGAAGACAAGTACTCGTATATAAAACAAATAAAAATGCCATCTAATTGAATGTATAAAGAGTAAATAAAAAATACAAGAACGAAGGTAAATTAAGAAAAAAGAACAAATAAATTGGAGTAATTAAAACAAATAATGAAATTTATGGTAAATAAAAATGTTGTTAAAGCAAACACTGAAATTGGAATACTTAAACAGTCTGAAATGTAGCTGTAATTTGTAAGGCCACACATAAATTTCAGTGGGATTTATTTTACAGAGACTAGAAAAAATATAAATATATATTACCCTAAACAAACAATTACGTTTCCGAATTCCGATATTGATATTAAAATTTAAAAGATAAAATTTTCATTTTTGTCTTCAGTAGAAAATCTGTATTATATGTCTCTATTCTTTTTGTTACAGATACGCAATTGGTCAATACGTGGACCAAGCTGGTGACGTCATCAGTCATCTAAATATCAGCAATGTACGAGTAGAAGATGGCGGCCTATACAGTTGCCGAGCTGTAAATTCTTTAGGTGCTGCTGTACATTCTGCTAGGCTCAATATTTATGGTAAAGAAATATCACATTATTATTTATTATTATATTTAATGCAATAATTATAAGGGAGAAATATAACTCAAATCAAAGTATTATATATTGTCCTACACTATTGTCGAAAAATTACCATTTTGCAAAAGAATATGAAAATATACATTACCGTAAGTTCATTTTAACGTGAAACATGGGATTTGCCATATCCATGGTTGCGACTTCATATTTGAGTGACAGCAATGTGTCAAAGCGCTTACTTTAAAATGAAATACATCAGGTTGTGAAATTCACGTCATTATTAACTATCAAATTGTAAACTTTTTTTTAAATAACATTTCCACTTCGTTGAAATGGACTTGGTGGATAAATGGAGTGATTCGCTAAGTATCCTGATTACAAATCATTAGATTTTTTAAACTGGGGTCCATTAAAAACGGAATTATTTAATGGCAATATGTATAATAATTAAAAAATAAAATCACTTTAAAAATATCAAGCTTACATAAATTACAAATATTATAATTGACTTTTATTATATCTGCTATGTTTAATTTTAAAGTGAACACTTTGATACATTGCTGTCACTTGTAGCAACTGATTTTTTAATAAAAATCTCTGATACAAATTATGATGTCTTTATTTGCTACAAAACAACCAAAATAAGTTTTGTATTTATTTATATCATTAAATTAAATAATATTTTATCAGTCTAATTGTCATAATAGACAAAAAAATAGTATTTAAATGTGTAACAAAAAGTAAAAATTCTTTGTTACTCTTCGTAGTTTTATTCAGATGAACCGTTTTGGTTTTATTAAGATTATGAAATAAAATATTAATAATCAAAAAAGTACTGTAACACTTAGATATCTTTAAAAATTAAAAAAAGAAAGATCATAATTTATTTAATTAAAAAAAAATCAATAATTTTATATTTTCTTTTTATATAAATCAAAATTTTGGTCAACCCTGAAAACAAATATTTAAAAAATGGTATAGCCCCCCATACTTCATTGTTAATATTAACATCAGTTTAAAATAAAAGAAAAATCATGACTTTTGTCCACCATGAAAACAAATATTTAAAATATGTTATAGTAGCACCCCATACTTCATTATTAATGTGAACATCAATTTAAAATAAAAGAAATGTGTAAATTTTTTTGTATGTGGAGAAGGCATAGAGATTCCAGAATCAGGGCGGTGTTTATTCCATTGACACGAAGCTGTGAATTTGTCGCGTCGAATTGAAGTCCCGTGATCGGATGATACGACTCGATTACTTTAAATTTAAACTTTAATACGGCTTCTCTACAGTCCGGCTCGTAACCGTTGGAGCTCCACTTAAAAATTCAATTAAATTTAAGTTCTTCCCTCGGTGGAAAGCTATTCATCGCAATTAAATAGACGATGCGTGCATGCACCCTTCCGGAATCGATCTGACTTCCGGTTTATCGGCTGTTGACAAGGTTAGACGAAGCGACCTCTTCACCAGCAGGCATCACGTCTCAAACTTCCCAACTAATGCGAATTCAATGCGCTCAGATTTGATTTTCACTTATATTAAACAGAATTTGGTGTACAAAATAATTACAAATCGGAAACCACAAACCTATTGCTCTAGTTAACGTAAGTTAATTATATATATTAAAAAAGCAAAATTTTACACATTTGTTTTGATTTTTTTGTCAATCCTAAAATGAAGTTTTCCACTAGAAATATTTTAAAAGAAATTAACATTAAATAGCAAGTAAAATGTGCAATATTTATAAATACATAATTAAAATTAAAAATAGTGAATGCGTCTATTGATTTTGTTGGAACTATTAAGAGACTGTCCCAATTAAACTAATAATAAATTTTAAAATAAATACGCGAAGTACTCTAATCTTTGCCCTAATAAAATTAGAGTAGAATCACCCTCCGTAAAAAGTAATCATTAATGTAAAGGGTGCTCACTCACTGTGAAGTACTCTAATTCTTGCCCTAATATAATTTGAGCAAAATCACCTTAATGTTTACTACCTGAGAAGGGTGCTCACTTATATTGAAGTACTGTAATTCATACGCTAATATAATTAGAACAAAATCACTCTCCGCAAAAACTAATTACTGTAATATTTACTACCTGAAGTGAGGTACGCATTTATTGTGAAGCCCTCTAATTCTTGCCCTAATATAATTAGACCAAAATCTCGCTTCGTAAAAACTAATCACCGTTATGTTTACTAACTGGAAATGGTGCTTACTCATTGTGAAGTACTCTAATTCTTGCCCCAATATAATTAAAGAAAAATCACCCTCCGTAAAAACTAATTCCCGTAATGTTTACTACCTGAGAAGGGGTGCTCACTCACTGTAAAATACTCTAATTCTTACCCTAATATAATTACAAGGAAATTACCCTTCGTAAAAACTAATTACCGTAGTGTTTACTACCTGAGAAGGGGTGCACACTCACTGTAAAATACTCTAATTCTTACCCTAATATAATTACATATAATTCACCCTCTGTAACAACTAATCACCGGAATGTTTACTACCTGTAAAGGGTGCTCACACCCTAATATAATTACATGGAAATCACCCTCCATAAAAACTAATCAGAGTAATGTTTACTACCTGAGAAGGGGTGCACACTGACTGTAAAATACTCTAATTCTTACTCTAATATAATTATATGGAAATCACCCTTCGTAAAATCTAATCACTGTAATGTTTACTACATGTAAAAGGGTGCTCGCTCACTCTGAAAAATTTTCTTGTACTTGATTTTTAAGAAATACTGTTTGCGACACAATGTCATTTTTCTACTGTGTACGTACTAATTAATAAATATGATATTAAAGTTGTTACGCAACGGTGAAAATGTCATTTATAAGAAAACAAAGTTGTGAAAATGAATCTTAAAATGAAGAAGAAAAGTAAAGGTTACTCGTCTGCACGTGTTGGCAGTGTCCTGTAATTATATCAGGCTCTTATTGGAACAAAACAACCTATATTATGTCGCGAGCAAAAGGATAAACAATACAATTTTAATTACAACTGTCAGTTGTGTAATGCAAGTGTTTACGTCTCTAATTCTGTATTTGTCAACAACAAAACATTTACAGGTGCGAAAACTGAAGAGATGAAATATTATAATGCACCGCTGTCACATCGTGTTGAAAAACTAAATTGCATTATTCATTACTTCTCGCTTTTAGTTTGCTTTAATTGAAAATATCGGCATTAATTTTTAATGAAGAAAATACTGGAAATGATTCATTTGCAAACGGAAACTTATTAACGTACATATTGCAATTACTTTGCTAATTATCTTTTTAATTGGTAATTTCCAATTGAAATAGACAATATTGTTCATTATATATTTGATTGTTATATTCTCCGAAAACAATGTTATTGGAAACATTAATATTAATATTTCGTCGAAAACTTTAAAGCGATTATAACATGTAGTTATTAAATTTTACCTCTGATCTATACATTTTTGTGTTAACTTACCATTTTTTTTTCAGGGCCTCCATTTATCCGGTCTATAGGCCCAGTGATAGCAGTAGCCGGATCTGACGTCACCCTCCATTGCCCCTACTCCGGGTACCCTATAAGTACCGTCAGATGGGAACGAAGAGGTCAAGAACTACCTGGAGATCTTCGTCACCGAGTTGAAGATTCGGCTGTTGGAGGATCTTTGATTATTAGCAGATTGGACCCCCTTACAGATTCAGGTAAGTCTAAAAACAAAAGAATCCTATTTAGTTATTTAATTTGGTAGTGTCCTATACTTATAGGCCCCTCTTTTTGTTCTAGGGGGTTATACATGTTCAGTTACATCTCGTAATGGGGAATTGGCTAGAAGAGACATGCAGCTTATAGTTCATAGTCCCCCCGTCTTGGAACCCTTTAGTTTCCCCAGTAGTCTACAAGAGGGGGGAAGGGCTCAAGTCACCTGTAGTGTCACCTCAGGGGACATGCCAATACAGTTCACTTGGTATAAGGATAATGCTCCTGTTTCTGCTTCCTTACAGGTAGGAAATTTTATATTGTTTTTTTAAAGTTGTCATCAATTCTATGACGGCCAGTTTGCTATATTTATATAACAGATTTACTCCATTTTACCACATATTGTGTAATGTTCATTACATTACCACAGAATAGGTTTATACAGAAGCGACAGTAAGACATAGAAACGATAATTAGAGAGAGATGGGGAAAGCCAACAAATTTAAAGAAATCATTGTTTAAAATCGGAAAGTTTCGTCACATTTTAGGGAGAGATAGGGGAAACCAACAAATTTAAAGGTCTACACAATGCTTCAAGGTCATAGAACTGAATAGGGTAACATGGAAGGAACCGACACGGAGTGTCGCTTCTGTATGTAACTATTTTGTAACATTACTACAAGTATAAAACAGAACACCAAATTTTAAAAAATCTTTAAGGGGGTTTACTGTCAATCTTAAATTATCTAAAGTTTTGGAAGTGTAAAGGGCGAGGTAGCAAGTGGGCTGACACTAAATCGTTCCGACACTTCTAAAAATAAATATTTAATCTATTATATATAGTCCGCCGTTAAATAAATTATAAATGCAACATCAAATTACGAATGATTTGTAAATTATCGTGTTATAATATTTTTTCCTATTTCCAGGATTAATAGCTAGTACAAATCAATTATCCCAAATTTATATTCGAACGAAATAATGAAGTTTTGTGCTTTATTGTAAAGAAGTAGAGCTTAGTAGTTTGGTGTAGATGGCAGTAGTTCTACAAGCAAGTATCTGCAAAGATTTTACGAGAAATTATGTTTTGTAATATCGATAAAAATGTAATAATTTTTATAAAAATTGACATTATCTTGAAGGAAATTGATGAACTTTGACTCTCTAATAATATATATATATATATATATATATATATATATATATATATATATATATATATGAAATTATGTTTTAAACTTATGGTACAATATAAGCAAACTTCAAATGAATAAAATAATAAAACTGGATAATAATTAAAAAATCTATCATTAAAGAAACATAAATCGAAGTTGGAACAATTTGACAGTGTATTATTTATTTTGGAAATTTTAAGTTTTAAGACGATTTAATATTATTACTAAACAGCATATTGTAAATATCTACATTGATAAACTGTCTATATATTGATGTGTTTGGGGGTAAATTAGTTAAAAAACTAATACAAATATTGCAAGTTAAGAGTCAAAGTAAAAGCGATATAAGCTTGAAAGTACAAGATCGTAACTATTTGTGTACTATAAAATATTTGTTCATGCATTTTATATTGCTACAAATTATTTTTATTCCGGTCCATACATAACTGAAAACTATAGTTAGTTTTATTGAGAAACTCGTAAAAATTTATTGAGCGAGTGCAGAGCCGGTTCAGCCCAAATGCAATAGAATTTTAATGTGGGCTGGTAATTTTTGTGATATATGTGCAAGCAATATTGGTGGCAGCGAAATTTTTTATTTCACACGGAATTATTGATTAGATAAAGTCTATATTATTTGCTATAAACCTGAAGTGTAATCTATACTTGTGTTTAGAATGCATTTACCGTTTGGGTTAAAGAGATATAATCAACTTCATCACAGGTATTTCTCGACTGGAATAGTTCGCGAAAATCAATTGCAGTTACTCTGGCCCAAATATTTTATTCATGGATGCATTGGAATACTAATACCTAACATTAAATTTCTCACAGTGCAATGTTTCACACATCATTACAACGTTTTTTAAACTGAAATGATTTTATCATTTGTAGTTTTACTGAAATTGATCATTAGTTTTCAAGCATGTCACCAAATTTATTAGGTTATTTTTTACATTTCCCCAACAAATACTTTATTGATTAATTTTTCGACTGAATAATTATAATATCGCTATTAAATATATGAGATTCAAATAAATAGGAATGAATTAGATACTTGTATATTAAAATCAGATCTCGGTGTATCGTTTGACTTCACAGTAAATTATACAAAAGATATATATATATTTTTTTAAAGTGAATTAAGAAAATTAATACATAATAATATAATAGTTTATGTACATAGAAGTAACAGAGGAAGTAATTCCCAAAGCCGCTGATGCTGTATTTTTACATAAACCCGAATATATTTGAAAATATCAAATTTTTAGCTTGAAAATTTTCAAATTTTTCAAAATTTTGTATGTAATTTTTTTAAAAGAATTAGCTACGCTCATACCAAATTTACAAACAGAATTTAATTATCTCTTTTTTGAGGTGCAACTTTGACAGCAAATATCTCAGGAACGAAAAGAGATAATTAAATTCCGTTTGAAAAATTGAAATCACCACGTCGAGATCTATCAAAGTGCACTATTTTCCAAAATCAAAATTTTAGGCACAAAAATGAGTATTTTTGAGATTTTCGCGTTTGTCAACACAATTTTTAGTTTAATACTGTTGTTGGGGAGTAATTATTTAATTGTGTATCTAAGGTACAAAGATTTTCGGAATTTTTTTAAATAAATCTTTATTATTCTTTAATTATTCAGTGTTGACTGCATTAAATTAGAATCGGCTACTTACACTGTCTCTAAAAAATAAAATTAACATTCCCTATGAGAGATTTTACTGTAATGTATTTTTAAAACCAAAAGTCCATCTCTTCCTCACTTACCCTATTCTATTTTTCATTTTAAAAATCCTTCTATAAATTGAATTAGAACAACAAAATTGATTGATAATAATAACGAAACGTCTCTATTAATAGAGCTACTGTACACAGTGCATATTTTCTAGATGCAAAATAAAATAGTTATTTATATGTTTAACTAGGTAAGTGAATAGTTCCCCTTTAGATCTTTCTAGCATTAAGCGCAAATCGTAAAAACTTTACTTACTACCCACTCTAACTTTTTTACTAACTCAATGTTTATCAACATAAACTTTTTAATTTTAGTTGTTAATTTAATGTTTTTTTAGTAAGAAAAACACATTTCAAAGTGTGAATAATTTACGAATTTTGCAAATCACAAATGAACGCATAATGTATTTCAACACAAACATAGGTTTGTTTTAAACAAATATGAATGACTAAATAAACATGCTAAAAACAATACATTAAAATGTAAAATAAATACAGCTATTTTATCAATGAAAATATATAACATTTACTACTTTTGTAAATAAATAAAAGTGCAATAATAATAAAATAAATAAATTTCTGTTTGAAATGGAGTACGCATAATAAAATAAAAATTATTATAATTTTGCAACATTTATATTTAAAATTTTGTTACTAGGTGGGTGAACTTTTTTTAATGTGGAAAATATATTTTAAATAATACATTAATAATTTTAATTTATTTCATATGTAATGCGACAATTAATATACGTAAAATTATTTTAAATAATGCTTTATAATTTATTTAGATTTGCAAATTATTAAAAAAAAATAAAGGGGTTAATCTCTACACATCATAATAATGAAATTTAGGTGTAAAACATTATACACCTCGTATTAAAATAACTTTGCATATATTTCCAAGGTATTTTGCATTTTTTAGTAAATTACACTGATTAGTAAATTAAAGTTTCGCGGCAAAATACTAGCATATTACGATATTTAGACCACGTGTATTATTTCTTTGATCATAAAATCGCAATTCGGTATATAATTATTCATTATGCTGTTGTTTAATTTCTTACTAATGATGCTAATCTCTTAGGAGAGATAAAAGTCTTTTTTCTTCTTTAATAATGCATAATCTTACGGTAATACCACGGAATTTTTACGTGGAAAAAATTAATTTTATAAATTTTTAATGAATCGTCTCAATTTGTAAAACATTAATATAACCAACATTACACTTATGTATAGCTTTTAGTATACTTAAAAAAATTATTATGAAATGATTTTAATACCAATACTTCACATTCTGTTTCGTGATGTTTTATTTGCAATTTAATAAACTTATTTCCTTTAAGCAAATACTTTTTTCTATCCTAATGATGTATTTTTAAATCTAGATTAAAGTAGCCTATTAATTGAATGTAATTCAATTTGTAACTTGAAAAGGGATTAAAATAGTATGGAATTAAAGAAATACAGTTACTAGAAATTTTCTTTAGAGGTACATGCAAGAAACTAAATGTTTATAAAGTGAATTCAGTATGAATTTGTTTAATACGGCCCATTTCTTTCTCTACATATCTCTGCCATATAAGGTTGTAAACTTTGCATAAGTCATCTTTAAATATTTCTTACAAGAACTATATAAGATCTACGAATACTGTTACCGTCTAGACAAGACAAGACTTGACTATAATCTTGATCTAGAATTAGAAAGTCAAGACTTTTGTCAGTCTTGTCTTGATAATTTAGACAAGACAAGAAAAAAGTCTAGAAAGTTTAGATTTAGACCACAAAATAGTTACACACAGAAGCGACACTCCGTGTCGGTACCTTGTATGTTCCGCTAGTCAGTTCTATGACCTTGAAGCATTGTGTAGACTTTTAAATTTATGCTCTTTCCCTACCTCTCTCTCAGATGTGAGAGAACTTTCTGATTTTAAACAATGGGCCCTTTAAATTTATGCACCTTCCCATCTCTCTCTAATTTTCGCTTCTCTGTCTTACTGTCGCTTCTGTATAAACCTATTCTGTGATCTTGATCTAGAATTAGGAAGACAAGACTTTGCCAGTCTTGTCTTGATAATCCAGACAAACAAAGACAAGAGTCTAGAATGTTTAGATGTGAACGGTAATATTATTTGCGAAAATGTAATGTTATTGAAATGTTAAAAATGGAATATGCATCTCACGTGTTGTATATTTTATGAAAAGTGATAATTGATTTGTTTGGTGTGTTTTTTGTTGCAGATAGAGGAGCGTGCAGCCGAGTTCTTCAGTATGTTAATCTTTAAAGAGGTGAGCTCTCGGCATAGCGGTTTCTACACATGTATCGCTAGCAACAGTGCTGCACGAGCGAACTACACTGCACAACTTATGGTTAAAGGTATGTCTACAAATATTTTCTCTACTAAATTATGCAGATTAAATCGGTGACGTTCAAGTGCTTAGGTTAACATACATGCTAAACTACATCATATTTCATCCCTGCCTAATACGACGACTTATAATCCAAGACACAACAAATTAAATTAACAAAAATGTTCAGCAAAGAAAATACGGCCACATACAGATGCCTTTATATTGTAACGTTTATTTATTTAGGCAAAGTGTAAAAATAATTGAAATAAGAATATTTAAAAAACCAATAATAAATTATAAAAAAATAATAAATATTTGTAACACTATGAAAAAACCAAATTTCTATACTAGTTTACGAATAATAATTATTAATAAATACTTAAACATTAGGAACATTTTTATTTAAACACTTAATACTACACAATATTTATTTATACGATATTTATATCACCAGCTATTTATTTATATCACCAACTATTTATTTATTTCTACTTCACATGTCACTAACATACACTCACCGATACTGACTTTCTTCAGTGACTTTCTGCACACTTTGACCAATACTGACATCCATGAATCGCTCGATGCGACCCTTATATACCTGCGCCAATTAATCTCTAGAATATTCCATAACAATAGCGGCATCGCTCTTTTCCCACTTGACCTTTAACGCGATTACCTGCCCAGACATGTCAGCCGTGATGACTCATCTGCGTTGAGTCTCGTTCGTTACAATATTCTTTTTTCTACGACCACTAATATAAATAGCCTATATTTCATTTTACTGACGCCTGTGTGTAGAATAGCCGATCACAAAGTTAGAGAATTTTTGATTTATCGAAATTATATGAGTATAAATAAATCAAAATTAATTGTAATAAATTTCAATTATATTAATATTCCTTTTGTATTTTTGAACATCATTAATGGAGACTTTTTCTGTGAAATCACGAAAATAGCCACCGGAATTTTGAATATTTTATATTGCACTATGCATGTAAAACAATTCGTATCATTTTTGCGTATTGCTATTAGTTTATTATTATTTATTCATAAAAATTTATTAATATTCCTTTTGTAGTTTTGAACATCATTAATGGAGACTTTCTCTGAAACGTCACGAAAATAGCCACCGGAATTTTGAATATTTTATATTGCATTATGCATGTAAAACAATTCGTATCATTTTTGCGTATTGCTATTAGTTTATTATCATTTATTCATAAAAATTTATTAATATTCCTTTTGTATTTTTGAACATCATTAATGGAGACTTTTTCTGTGAAATCACGGAAATAGCTACCGGAATTTTGAATATTTTAAATTGCGCTTTATGCATGTAAAACAATTCGTATCATTTTTGTGCTATGCTATTAATTTATTTTCATTTATTCATAAAAATATATTGATATTCCTTTTGTATTTTTGAACATCATTAATGTAGACTTTAATTATTAATTACCTAAATTTTATTTCCAGGAACTAAAATATAAATTTTACCTTTTACGTTATAAATAATTTTGTGTTACAAATGACATTTAAAATTATTGAGCTAAAATAAGATAAAATAAAAACCTGCTTTGTAAAGAAAAACGTGTGTGATTTATAATACTGTGTACACAGTTAAATGAGTTTTCCATTGAAATGAAAACATATTCCGCCGAATAAATTTAGAAAATATAACAGTTTTATTATTCCCTACATGAATATAATTAATTATGTGAGAATTAAAGCAACTACGTATAAAAAATAACCTATATACAACTAAAATAATAAATCACTGTCAAAAACACTTACTGCCGCATAAAAAATCGTTCTACAATATTAGGAAAGAATTATGGAAAATAGTTATCATTTTTATTCACTTTGTGACGTCGCATTAAATAAGTAAACAGAGCCATTAATAATAAACTGGAGATCAGAGGATAATATATGTTTTAGGTTTCAAGACAGGTGCCCTGAAATTATGAGCATTATAAAAGCCATCTATATGCGTTCTGAAACTGAAGGTATATTCCTTTTCTTTCAGTGACGTACATACATATTTTTTTGGGATTTATTTTCATACGTGTATTTTCAAATAAAAATTTTATACATTGTTTTGTTTTCAAAAACAAATGAGAAATAAATTAATAAAATACTCGTGACTTCATTACCATCACAATAGGTAAATATATATCTAGTCCTATGTGAGGCAAAAACCTTAAAAACTACACAAACAAACCATCCGATATTTTTTTTGTTAATTTTATAAGTTTGTTAATAAATATTAATTTAATAAATTTTTAATGAATCATAATTTTCATCAATGTCTTCCTGAACATTCCATACTCTCTTATTTTGATCATCAAAATATATATTTTATGATTTCATTAATATAATAAAAGTTAGTGGAATTTATTTCTGCATTTCTCATATTTTCAATAATGTTCAATCAATGTAGGAGATATTTCTGTTTTTTCTTTAAACTTTATATAAATAACGAAGTTCCGGGGAATTCAGTTGAGTGGTTGTATATATAAACGTACCCAATACGCCAACAAAACCAATAATTGCATTTAAAATTATAAAACACTAAAAGCATAGCAGATAAATTTCATTTTATGAAAGTTTATTTATAGATCTGTAGAATAAATTATTTTTCAATAAAACAAAGCCTTTTAAAACATAATACAGATGATATTGCATTAATATTAAAGATTTTCATGTTTTAATCAGGGATGGTATAACGTTAACATAAGGTTACGTTATTTCATAACGTTATAATTATAAATAACGTTATTTATATTTCGTTATTATACCGTTAAAATATCTTTATTTTTTCTCAAATTTGAAATAAAAACTCATAAAATAAATTTAAACTAAAAAAATACATTGAAAATATTAATACCTATTCTTTAATTGTTCATTACCTGCTATAAGACAAGCAGTACTAATTACCTTACGAACATTACATGACACATGCAATCCTATTGGCAGTAAGATTTGTGAATGGTGCATATACCGAATTAAAATTTGTAAATAAGGAATTTATATTCCCTCAACGACAAATAACATTATAGTGTATCGTATTTGTTACGTTACGGTTACATAACGTTGTTTGGTTATACGATAAAACAAAAAAATAGAAAATGAAACGTTATTATAACGTTATCGGGTATCGTTACGTTACGATTTCCATCTCTAGTGTTAATAAATTAATCAAAACCTTAAATGTCAAGTATTCTACGTATCAGTAGATAAAAATTAAAATAATATTCTAATAATTTCCTTCACATGACAAGCGATAAATATATTATAAAAAATGGATCATATTATTAATGATATCTTCACATTTGTAGAGAGACCATAATTTTAGCAATGCGATATGTGACCAAATTTTGATTTTTACATATATGATACTAGACAAAAAATAAAATAACTGTATTTTTAAATCAATTCATTATTCCTAGTATATGAGAAAATAAATTTTAAAAATTCCAGGAAGTGATATTGAAATAGCGCGTGGACTAAGAGTGTTTTTTTTGTTCTACGAACCCACTATGCTAACATCACATATAGTTTTTCAGAACATTAAATTACTAATAACTATATTATTGCAATAATAATGAAAAGCTAAAGTGGCTTTTACATTTTATGATTTATACAATGAAATTCGATTATTGTCACAAACGCAATTATTTTGCATTCGGGCTTGTTAATTTTAATAGTTTTCTATTTTAAGATACGCCAGGTAGTTCCACGAATCTGTTATGCCGACATCACATGTACATTTTTCAGAACATTAAATTACTAATAACTATATTATTGCAAATATAATGCAAAGCTAAAATGGATTTTACATTTTATGACCTATATTGTAAAATTTGATTATGTCCACATACGCCATTATTTTACATTTACATTGAGGCTTATTAATTTTAATAGTGTTCTATTTTAAGATACGCTAAGTAATCACTAGACCACTGGTTTTACAATATTTTAATTACATTTAGGAAATAACATAAAATATTAGTGTCATCCTCAAAAACATATAAAATTTAAATTAGAAATATGACCACAAGCAGAAGCTTAAATACACTTAGTAACTACTAAACCAATGATTGTACAATATTTTAATGGATATATACTGTATTTAGGAAATAACATCAAAAATTCGTGTCACCCCAAAAACATATAAAATTTAAATGAGAAATATGTCCACAAGCAGAAGCAATATGTTAATAATTGCAGAGGTGAATGCCCGTTTTTCCACATGGTCCCGACGTCCATGGACGGAAGAAGATGTCACCAAAGCGAGATGGAGAAAATAAAAATAAATGAACAAGTTGTCAGGGGCCATAATATATCTTACTACGACTTTAAATTTTGACGCTGTGTCACATTTTACCCGTCGGTTTTTCACTTAAATGTAAAAAATTCCTAAAAACATTGTCCCAAGCGACGCTCGCGTCACCTGGTGGTACTTATTGTTCGTTTGAGCGTATTAATTATTTGTTGCTTGTTAATAAAGTCCGAGCATGAATTCTTTATGAAATGATGTCTCTAGATGCAGTGTTACAGCTCTAGTTAGCTAAAAAATTCATACTACAGCGTCATCAACACAAATGAGAATTTCGCAATTTTACAGCTATGTGAATTTATTTGTTTGCAGAGACCTTTTGCAAAAATTAACTGTTTATTTAAATCTGTTTACTCCAACAAAATTAATTTATTAAAAACTAACATGTAGATCATATCAAAATTTCATGCGAAACAACAATGCAGAATAAATTCAGAAAAACTGTATTAAATTTTAGTTCCGTCCTCATTTAATTGCAATGAAAAGTTGTTTCGGATGGTTATTGACTAATTCTAAACGTGACCAGCATTGCTATTACGCGTTTCCAACATGTGGCAACATAATTTAAGGCGTACAAATATATTTTTAAATAGTACGTGAATACTGCGAAATATTTCGGCGTATGACAAAAGGGCACCAAATGTACATTGCAAAAGGGCACCAAAGTGTATTACTTAAGCATACTAGTGTCTGTATAATTGAAATGTTCATATATTAATAAATTTGATGTACTATTTATTCAATAATGGAATAAAATAAGGTTAGGTCTGGTTAGGTTAGTTTAGTTTAGATAACTTTAGGTCTGGTTAGTGTAGGTTAGGTTAGGTTAAGTTAAGTTAGTTTATATTACTTTAGGTTTGGTTAAGTTAGATCAGGTTAGGTTAGGTTAGTTTAGATTAGTTTAGGTTTGGTGAGGTTAGGTTAGGTTATGCCAGGTTAAGTTAGGTTTGATTAAATTACGTTAGGTTATCATTTTAAAATAGCTTGACCAACAGATTAAATTATAGTTACTTTTATTTGGCGGTTTAAGGTTATTTTATTTTTTTTAACATCCTGTATTTCTATCGATACAACTAAAATAAAAGTAAAACTTAACACTAAGCAAGTACCTTAACTATTTATGGTTCTGTTTCATCTAAGAATTTTATGTCACCAATATGTTTAAATAAACAAGTAAATAATATATACATATGGATTCAAAAAATACGGATTGGTATTGGCTTTATTCTACGTTTTAGAGCAGTTCTAAAAAATTATTTATTTAAAATTTGAAATAGTACTGCGTTTGATTTTTAAAGAAAAACATCACTATAATATCTTTAGTATATAAAGAAGTTGGATGATATATTTATGTTATTAATTATTCATTCAGAATGATATAAAACGTGGAACATAAAAAGATCGTGTTATATATTTATTTTATTAATATATTTATGAATACATTTTGATCAAAAAATATGCACCCTTGAAGTGTGAAAAGTATAGGGGTGAATATTTGATGCAAAGTACCTGAACATCTACATCTAATTGCGAATTCACTTTTATTGAAACCACATATCATAAATTCCTATTTCAGCAAAAACTCCCCTTGGTGAATACATAACCTCAACATCAGATTTTACACACTCGCCCAGCTATTCGCGATCGAAACACTTTCTAAAATATAAAAAAATATCAAGGGCTCCCATCATTTTTTATCGTAAAAGAGCGTCTACTTGCATGCGGGTAACATCTCCCAAAACAACCCCACCCGATTCAGGAACGGACAATGAAATCCACAAAAAAAATATCCCGAAATATTTTATTATTTAAAAAGAATATATGATACTTTTGTATAAATTAAGAATTCTGTAGTTATCAGTTACAAATATGATTAATTTCTGCACAAAAATTAATAAAATTTTAAGATTATATCATCAAAATTTTTATTTCGAATATGGCGTCTAATTTATTAGACGCCATATTCGATTAGTCCCTGGTTGATAAAAAAAGACGAAGGTACTGTTATCACCAATTACCAAATAAGTTTATCTTAGGTTATGACTATTTGTCTGTTTGAAATACTGGTTGCACAGTTCATCCGTGTTGTATTTAACTATGAACTGTAAGGATTAAAAACTCTATTTTCCCTAGTAATTAGTGTTGCTGTCTAGATCGAAATTTTCTAGACTCTTGTCTTGTCTTGCTTCGTCTAGATCACTAAGACAAGACTGCCAAAAGTCTTGCCTTGGCTTTTCAAGACAAGACAAGACTTTATCTTTCAAGACTAACGCGAGAAAATTCTAGACAATTTTCAAGACTCTAAATTAATTAATTTAAAAAAAAATAGCAGGTGAAGCTTGTTTCATCCGAGCTGAAACAGTGACTGTAAAATAGAAAAAGAACGCTGCCGAAGAATTATCTGTCCTTGTCTAAAGCGTATGCACAGGTAAATATAGTCTTGATACGACCTAGACTCTTGATATCTAGACAAAACCTTTTAATCTAGACTTAGACTTAGTCAAGTCTTGTCTTGAAATTTCTAGACAAGATAAGTTTTTGCAAAGTCTTGTCTTATCTTGTCTTGACGGCAACACTCACTGCACAGTTCATTTTGTTGTATTTAACTATGATCTGTCGTACTCTGTTTTCCCTAGTAATAATCAGTAACATAAAGGGTGCATGTAACTAGTATTATAGTTTATTAAAGTCAGGAACTGGTGTGAAATAAAATAAGAAAATAAAATGTTTGGTGGGATAATTTGGAAGAGGTGAAATAAATCTGGTAGTTGTAGGATGGTAAGATCGCTTTATATTTATCCCGTGCAAGTGTAAACAAACTTAGCAGCTGTCAAGTGGCAGGGAAGGAAGTGTTTGAAGTTTTGAAAGTTCAAGTGATGTATTTTGTTTACAGTTGCTCCACAATGGACCATCGAACCTCAGGATGTTTCTACTCTGTTAGGCAACTCGGTTATTGTAAACTGTGACGCTAAGGGGTTTCCTCATCCACAGATTAGCTGGCTCAAGGGACAAGGTAAGATTTCAACGATCTTTCACTTTATTTCCCTAAGAGAAATCAAATCGCCTAAACTTCTCTTATCATCTTAACTCCACTTTTAACTTCAAATACTTTATGTCCTCCTTCAAACATTTAAATTTTATCAAACCTTCAAGACTTTCACATCAAAACAAGAGATAAAACAAAATTGTGTCACTCAAACTTGTCCACTTCATAAAAAATTTTAGCAAAATAACACTTATTCTAATTTCTCTTAAACTTCAATCTATAATCATATTATTAAAATTATTGTCAAGACAAGTGTTTATCAATATTTGAGGTTAGCGATTTTAATTGTTAACACTTATAAAGGTTCATTATCTGGTAGTATTTACACCTAAAGCGATGGTATTTGGCCTGTAGAGGAAACTCTTACCAACAGAGCCATCTATTGCAGAAATTTATACTTAAGATAATAAGACGTCCACAATCTCCAGGAATTTGTTCACGATTCGAAATTTAATACTGATCACAACTTATATAACTTAAGAAAAACAAAAGTGATAAATTTAAATAAAAAAATTAATAATTGTTATTACTCCTTATAGATAATGTTCGATTTGATTTCTATTATTTTGTTCTTTTGTACTTTTTTTCATCCATTGCCTATTATTACTGTACATTAATAACAAGAAAATATTTATTTAAATTTCAATCGCAATTTTCTTATTTTTTTATTATGTAAGGATATAAAACTAATACATGGATGAATGAAAAACATGCTTTAGATTAGGCATATAAATATGTATAATCCTACAACTTTATTCTATAGTATAATAATAAAGAAAATAATGGCGATGATCGGTTTTGGTGTTACACCCTGTATAACAGATTTATTTTACTAAAACTGAAAATAAGAAACATATGTATCATACATATAAATAAATATAGAATATACAAAACCTATAAATATTTATAGACTTTTAAATAAAAATAACTAGTGTATAGCTTATTAGTTATTCATAGAACAATATTGATATTTAGAATATGAGGCAGGAAAAATATATTTTCATGTTTTTTCCGTATTGTTATGAACACTGTTTTTTATGACAATAAAAAGAAAATCAATGTCGTGGCAAAATTACCCAATCTTTCACTGTACAAGGGCGTAACCATTTTACATACCCTTAAAAAAGTTAGGGGAGTCACTCATTCAGAACCGGATGTGTCGCCAACAGAGTCAGAAAAACTCCAAGTAAAAAGTTTCCGGTTTTTATAGCGCTGCAAAAATTAAACATCGCATTGTAAATAACACTACACGCGCAAATTTGCAGATTTGATTTAAATTTTGCCAATTAAAATGGCATGGAGGTTTGTTTGTATTTTTAACACAGATATCCTGAACAAGATTTATGTTGTGTATTTAATTAAAAAGTGTTCCAAGTAAGAAAAAAAGATACTTTACTTTACAATTAACTAAATTAGAAAAAGAATTATGTTGTGCTGTTTTAATCTACAATAATGAAATGGTTATGTACCAAAACCAGAACATCTACATTCTAAATTATTATTTTATGTCTGACAATTTTTATTGGTTCTGAAATCTGAACTATTCGAACAATTTTTATTGGGAATTCAGTAAAGAATTTTATACAGCGTATGATTACCAACATTTTGTTTTATCATATACACTCAAACAAACTAGTCTCCGTACACATATCTTTGCGTTTTGTTTTTGAAATATATAAACCACCTTGAAATCTTTTGGAACTTAGTAATTGTTTCAGATAAACCAAAATAAACCTTTTTAGATAAAAAAAAAAGGAATTATTGTTTGAAAAAGAAAAAATGAATAAATGGAAACAGTAAATATAAAAGTGGTTCTATGTTTGTATGGGGCTGTATGAGTGCAGAAGGAGTATGGGAATCTTAATTTTAATCGATGGAAAAGTGGTTTATTTGACTATTTAAAAAAAATATTGAAAAATTGGTTTTAAGGGATTCTTATATCTTTTAACAAGATAACGACCCCAAATATACTACACATAAACTAGTGAATAGTTATTGTACAATTGTAGACAACAATTAAAATTGCCTCCACAGTCTCCATATATGAATCTCATTGAACATCTCTATGATTTATTTTATAAAATGTGTAAAACAAGACGCCCAAATAATATAAAAGAACTACTACATTTATGGTAGGAAAATGGGGTAAAATTGACTCCCAAACGTCAAGAAAATTAGTGGAAGGTATGACAAACCGTTTAAGGAAAGTAATACTATGAATGGTGGTTCAAAAGATCATTGATTCTATATAATTTACAGGTGTATGGAGACTAAATTGACATACTTAGTTGTTATAATAAATATAATGACCCGTATTACGAGCTCACTTTTATAATAAAATCGCGATTTTAACGCTCACTTTTACATCAAAATCTTTTGTAAAAACGAACGTTAAATTCGCGATTTTATTATAAAAGCGAACTAGCTCACTTTTATAATAATATCGTGATTTTAACTTTTAATTTTACATAAGATTATGATGTAAAAGTGTGCGTTAAAATCGCGATTTTATTATAAAAGTGAGCTCGTAATACGGGCCAATATTTTTGGATTTCATTACAAAAAATTGAAGAAGTCAATACATTATTTTATTGATTAATACAGTAAGCTATAATAAAATTTTATCTCGTATACATATATTCAATAAAAGAACTTTAAAAGAATAGAAAATTTTTTTCCTTTACTGGTGTACGGAGACTAGTTGGTTTGAATGTTATATATTTTCCAGTTGTAACAGTATTGCATCGACGACGCGCTTTACATGTCCGAGTTAACAAATTCACAAAAGCAGTACATTTCACCCCGATGAATTTTGATAATGCATTACAACTCAATTAATAAAAATCAATACGCAGTACACAAAATCCAACTGCATTATACCGTATCACGTTTTTCAGAATGAAACAAAGCTAGATAAAATTGGCCAGAGGAAGATGATTAATACATTGTGGCACACAAAGCACTCGCAAAGTTATGCTCTTTGTAAATATCAATCATTTCAAACTTTATCTGCTAGTGTATTAACTATATAGTGGCCATTGCCATGATAATTTATTTTCAGCTGATACCGTCATTCTGGATTTTATTCTACTTTTATTTTTTATTTTGAAATGATGTATTTTTATTGCAGACATTTTTCATTTTTTTAACTTTTGGTAGGTTTAAAAAAAGAATTGTTTTATTCGATTTTCGTCTCTTAACCTGGGTGGTCACTGGGCCACCCTGGCCCACCATGAAAGCAGTTGTACCCACCCAGGTGCCCCTTAACTGCCAACTGCAAAATTTTGAATTAAATGAAAAGAGACAATCTAACTGTCTGATATACAGGGTGGCCCACTGAAAATTATCAGCGCACTTTTTGGCCACTTAACATTAATTTTGCAAAAAACGCTCGAACACGTACCAATGGCATAACTTCAACCCTAAATTGGGGGTGGACTGCACCTCAAAAATTTTTAATGGAAAAGGGTGTCAAACATGACACTGTTCGAAAGACCTTTCAATTCTCTTTTCAACAGTTTTTTTTAGATTTCAAATCCGATCATTAGTTCCAGAGAAATATCATTTAAAAAAAATTTATCAGGTATGCAAAACTGCAGTTAACTAGGCTTAAACAAATGACAGAAACTCAAGTATCAGTTTATTAGGTGTTCAAAATGACTACCTCCAACTTCTATACAATAATAGAGATTTTTCTCAAAATTTTGGAGCTACGGTACATTGCCGTAAATCTTCTAAAGATTCGGGTGGCGTGGCATAAACTTTAGACTTCAAATAACCCCACAAAAAGAAACTAACTTACAAATTACTTGTTTATTACAAACAACTTGTCGAAAGAATTGTTTATTTAGTTTCTGTTATTTGTTTAAGCCTACTTGATTGCAATTTTAAACACCTGATAATTTTTTTTAAAAACGTTATATCTCTGGAACTAATGATCGGATGTATCTAGAGGCAGTAACTATCAGTAATGAGTCAAACATAGAAATTGCAATTCCAAAATTTTGAATTAAATGAAAAGGAGATATCTGACTGATCTGATATATCAAGAGGCAGTAATTATCTGTAACGAGTCAAAATAGAAATTGCAATGCAAGTAATGGATAATTACATATATACCATTACTAGCGTTATAACTGATATTATTCTACGGTTTAATGAGTAGAAGTTCATTAAATGTAAAGCATTTTTAAACTATGACAATATTAAACATTTGGCTGAACAAAATTAATTGATATCATTTTTTTTTACAAAACGAGCTACAAATTTTTCCGAAATACAAAAAATACGAGGATAAATTTTAAATTGAAATAAAAAATATAATTTCTTTTTAAAATTTAATTAAAGACAAAAAGTTGCTTTTTCTGAAATATATACCATGTATAATTATTATTCCAGTTTTAAAAACAGGACGCGAAAGAACTTTTTCTTGTTTAAGAAGAATAAAGACTTATTTAAGATCTAAGATGTACTACGACCCTATGTCGCAGAAAAGGCTTGCAAATTTAATATTTATTATAATAAAAATATTGAAAGGTAATTGGCAAAAAAATGAACTTGGACAAAGTAATAGATATCTTTGCTTCAAGACATCTTAGACGAATAATTCTAAATTGAATATAATTTAAAGTTTTGTTCCGGAAAAAAATTGCATCGAAATAGTAAATAACGCATATTTTTGACAACTTATGACAGTTTTTCGATGCGATATTTTTCTATTAATCGATAGTTACAGTAACAGGCTCTCAGATTTGTTTTATTTTTTGTTAAATAACATTTATTTATTAACAAGAATATTGGTTTTTAATACTGCCCATCCTAAAAAATGTGACTGACCTGTGTCCACCCAAATAAAATTGGCTGGCGACGTCACTGCTCTACCTGTGCCATTTAAAAGGAACAAATATAATTATCTTTCAATAAGTATTTCCAGCAGATTCAAATAGCCATTACACCTGTGCCATTCATAAGCAACAATTATAATTATTGTTAAAAAGTATTTCCAGCACTTTTTCCATTTTCAGGAAAGTCATCTATGGACTACCAACCAATCCAAAACATCCACTCCCGTACCGTCCTCCTAGCAAATGGTTCTATGTGGATAGAAGTGGTTGGTCCACAAGACGAAGGTCATTACCTTTGTAGAGCAACGAATGGTATAGGTGCTGGATTGACTAAAGTCATTTACATTGGTGTAAATGGTAAGATTAGTCTATTTATTATCCGAATTAGTCTAACATTTTAGTGTAGAACCAGCCAGATTTGATACTCCATCCAAAAACATGTCATCCAAAAGAGGAGATCCAGCAAGTCTTATGTGCCAAGTTTATGGAGATAGTCCAATTGAGGTTATTTGGTCTCATAATGCAAACAGACTTGATCTAAATAACTACAGGTACTAACATGTTGTACAACAAGTGTAGAAATTTACTTATTTCCTACAAGATCGTGTCAGAATTAAACGAGAGTAGTGTTTCACGAGAGTCTTGTATTTTTCTTGGTCTTGCCTCAATCTTGCAAAAAATGCAAGACAAAAAGAAGATAAGAGCTACAAATTTCAAAGCAAGACAAGGCAAGAAATTGCTTTGCAACAAATGTACAAGAATAGCAAAATTTTCTTCAATTCTTGTTCTATCGCATTTTTTTTTTGCTAATATTAAATCAAGATTTATTATAAGAACCTATCTATAAATTAATAAAAGTACAAAAATACGTAAGTATTAAAAAATTAAAACAATTTTTTTAACATATGGATGTAAATTCTTCGAAATCATGTAACCAATAGTTAAGACACAAAATGCTTTCTTATAACCAGGGATGCTTTGAAAAAAGCTTTTCTCCTTGTACAGATGTTGCTCTTGTATTAAAATATACATATAGTATATAGCTATACGATTTTTTTTTTATAATATGTATTTAATAATAATACATAGATTTATTATAAGCAATATATTTGATAATTGATATTGACAAACAAAAAAACATATACGTGTTCTACAAGATTATTTATACGTTCAATCATGACAAGAAATAGGCAAGAAAATGACGATCAAGACAAGAATTTTATATAAAAGAGTAATGAAAGATAAAATATACTTAAATTTCTTGTCTTGCTTTTCGAGACAAGACAAGAAATTTAAACAAGACAAGAAATCTTGTCTTGTGAAACACTACATGAGGCACATTTATTTTTTATTAAAATTTGTTCTATTGAAAAAATTATCAATAAACATGATTTAAATTAATGTTCCTATTGTCGTGTTATTATAAAATATATTACATATATTTTTCTGTGTATTTTCACGATTTATGAGATATACAATTCGTTGGATGTTTTGCTCTGTTTCAAATAAACGTAAAAATACAGTTTGTTTTTGAGTTTTTAATAGATAAATAGTTAAAAATAAATTCATTCTGATACATAAGTAAAGTTATAAAACAGGGTTTTTATTTGGCCACATTTTTGAAATGGCATTACTTGTAATTCCCAATTGTATTCACGGTTAAACCCCTGGGTAATTCGATTTGTATTGTGCAGATTCGCTATCACTGAGATGAAATCAGAGAACGGCCTAAAGTCTCAGCTATCAATCGCTCGGACGGACCGCGAAGATTCGGGTGTTTACCGATGTCAAGCTGAAAACGCTTTCGGTCGAAGTGAGCATCTTATTTATCTCGCTGTACAAGGTAAGAAACACTCATGTACTCATACTTCTTTATTTTAAACTTAAACATTCACTTATTCGTAATATTGTAACAAGTACTAAGTCAGCAAATTTTAGTTTTACCTTTACTCAATATTATTTGTGAATTACATCAATTGCTGATGACTGACCATTCGTTTTAGACGTTGAGATATGTTTGATGATAACCGATGAAATTAACGGTTTTTAGTCAAATTATTTTTACCTTCTTAGAGATGACTAAATTCTCGGGAAAGAATATTTCGGAAAATTTCCCAGGATATTTCCCGGGAAGTTTTTCGGGAATATTCTGAGGAATTTCTAGGGAAAAATTAACTGTAAATTTCCTCATAAAAATCAAAGACACACCAAAATTTTTATCTCTTAAAAATTAAAGAAAATTAAGTAACAATTATGTCATAATCTTTATTAACACTAAAAATATTATAAATGATATTGTTGCTGTAGGTACAATTATTAAGAATTAATTTAAAAATTTTAGTCCCGGGAATTTCCCTACTAGTTTCCGGGAATTTTCCCATATATTCCTGGAAATATTTCCAGGAAATAAAAATATTCCTGACGGGTGACCCATCACTACACCTTCTTTATTGTTTAATAATGCAGATTATTAATATGAAATATTTTTAATTTCAATAACTTAAACTTTGTTTAGTGAAAGTAACAGTAACACATCACCGTAAGAACGGTTGCTAGTACTTTGGCGTTTACTGTACTGTAAACCGTAATTCTACAAAACATTTATTTGTCCTTTCTTTACCTCCCGCCTATCAATATATAGATAAGGGAGATATTATTTTTGGTCGAATTTATCGAGTACGAATTAGGGTCCCTAGAATACGATTTTACTATTTTGCTATTTTTTCGTCCACGATAACTCCAATACGATACATGTAAAAAATACACTATTTGGTATTTAAGAATTATATTCAAATATGATGAGCTGATTAGATTTTGACTACAATTGGTTAACCGGAAGTAGTACTTTACTTATTAGTGCTTTAAACCGTTTTTCCTAAAAACTACCTCTAAATACCATTTTGTCGCAAATTACGTTATTACTAAACATTTTTTTTTAATTTTCTTCCAATCTACAAAACATTTATTTGTCCATTCTTTTTATAAGCTATTTTATATTTGTAGATCTAATACCAAAACCGTTAACTGATTAGTAGTACTTAGATATAATAAACGATCACCAATATGGTGTCCTTTTTTCTAGAACGACCGGATCCCCCAATGTTTCTAGAAGTTGTAGAATTAAGAACCGTAATTCTACAAAACATTTATTTGTCCTTTCTTTTTTATAAGCTATTTTATATTTATAGATCTAATACCAAAATCGTTAAGTACTTACTAGTATTAAAACATAATAAACAATCATCACTATAGTGTCCATTTTTCTAGAACGACCGAATCCCCCAATGCTTCTAGAAGTTGTAGAATTAGGAACCATTATTCTACAAAACATTTATTTGTCCTTTCTTTTTATAAGCTATTTTATATTTATAGATCTAATACCAAAACCGTTAAGTGGTTACTAGTACTGAAACATAATAAACTATCACCATTATGGTGTCCTTTTTTTTCTAGAACGTCCGGATCCTCCAATGCTTCTAGAAGTAGTAGAAGTAGGAAGCAGATCTGTCCGTTTGACCTGGCGTCGCCCATTTGACGGCAACAGCCCAGTTTTGGGCTACTTGGTCCAGTACCAGCCCTTGAGTACTGCCCATGATGCTTGGGACCATACTGGAGCGACAAATGTTACTTTGTCTTTGAATAGTGTCACCAGCACTAGGTATAACCAATCAATTGTTTTATTTATTTGTTTTGTGCAATTGTTTTTGTAAACAGTAACGAAGACGAAAGAAGAGAAATGGCTATGGTACAAGGGTTGGCCCCTGCAACAGCTTATACAATGCGCATGCTCGCTGTGAATAATATAGATCAGAGCCCTTTTACTGAAGCTGTAGTTGTCAAAACGCAGGAAGAAGGTATGTCTTAAAAATAATAAAAAAAATACACTTACAAATTTATGTTGTTAATAATTATAAAAAATATAATATAGATACATATTTTTTAGGGATCCTTCTATATTCAAAATTTTCAAATAGGGAATTGTAGGTCAATCGAATTTAGAGAAATTAGTTTAAAAATAGAAAGAATATGTATAATAAAGAATATTAATAAAGAAATAAAATAATATAATTAACATCTTTCTGAGATTTTTTTTATAGCGTGACGTCACCTCTATGAATTACATCAATATTTTGATTGGGGACTTTAAAAGATCGCGAATGTTTTGATTGGCAAATGAAAAATCCGGCATCAAGTCTAAAGTTGAAGAAAACAACGGGCGTGTATACTTAAAAGTGTTATTAGTTGAATTTGTGTCTTATATATTAACTTTTATTAATTCTTTTACATCTGTGACAATATTATTTGCATTAGTGCATAAATTACCTGTTTATTTGTAATGTGTTGAAAGTTTGCATCACAAGCACCACAGCTATTCTTAGCTTATACTTCAAGAACATTTTGGTCAACAAAGAAAAAAGTTTGACAAAAAAAAATATTACTGACGTCAGGTTAATTATTTCACACTTTGGAAGTCTGTAACTTGCTTATTAAATAACATTTTTATCGGATTTTCACCAATAGTTTTAGTGTCCGTCATACTTTATAAAGAAATTATTTTAAAATATGGTACAGTGAATTAATCCTGTTCTACTTATAAATGTCTTTATAAAAAATATTAAACTTGTTCTTCTATATTAAGGGAAGCAAGAAGCTATGAATCGGGAATCGAATCTACGAAATCTACGCCGTTTTATTATAAGCGCGTAAATGTCTTTCAAATATAAAATTTTTATCTCGAACTTTATGTTAGAAATCAGCAAGAAAAGTTTTCCTCATTATTCAAGATTATTTTTTTGGTTTGTTCCAAACTTGCCAAATAAACACTCCTATTAAATCTTAAGTTTAACAATTAAAAATTAATTTTGTAGCTCCGCTTGATGCGCCCCAAAACCTACAAGTAAAATCCGTTGGACAAGGAGAGCTATTCTTGTCTTGGCAGGTACATTACTTAATTTTTTTTTTATTCGCTTTACTATTTTCTAAATTTGAAGGTACCACCTAGAGAAACCTGGAATGGAGAACTTTTGGGTTATATAGTAACTTGGAACGAACAAGGTAGCCCAATAAATAATTCAAAGTCAATGACAGTAAAAGGTTGGGCCACTACAAAAGTCCAACTTACTGGATTGCGAAAATTCACAAGATATGACGTTACTGTCAGAGCTTATAATAGTGTTTCCGCTGGGCCGAGTTCAATTCCGGTTGTTGGAACCACGCAAGAGGGCGGTAAGGATGTTACATTTTAGTTTATCATTTGTTTTACTATGTACACAACTGTTTCATTTATGAGTAATTTATGATTGATTTCGGTCATAAAATGAACATCATTACCAAAAATCAAACATTAATATGCATGTCGTAAAATACAAATATTTGGACACTATTAATTTATGTTTATAGTACCTGAAGCTGCCCCTCAACATGTGATTTGTTCAAAAATTACTTCACAAAGTATGAAAGTATCTTGGCATCCACCACCAATTTCACAGCACGGAGGGTTGATTCAAGGATATAAGGTGTTTTATCGCCCGATTGCCAGCGAAAATGGTAAGCTATGCCAAAGTCAAATCCTTATATCTTTTACTTTTTAATCGCGAATTAATTATCATGATTGTTTCTTAGTAGAAATTTCAAACGGAGGCGAAATAAAAAGAACATCGTCTACTGAAACATATTTGCACGCCCTGCACAAATTTACGAATTATTCCATTAAGGTCCTGGCGTATACCAACGCAGGTGACGGGGCCTTAAGTCCGGCCCTGTATTGCAACACGGAGGAAGATGGTAAGTGCCATTGCGTAAGTGCCTAATTTTCATGCCATTGCTATTGTATGATAAACATGTTTCGCTAATCTTCATATATAATTAGCCTTTGTCATACATGAATTTCATTCAAGAATTCTTCAATTCCTTGTTACATATTAGATGAGGAAACATTAAAAATTGAACCTTCACATCATCACGAGAGGATCCTAATTTTAATTTGCATTGCCAAATTCTAATTATACAAGTGTTTAAACAATATAGTCTTTCACAAAAATATGTTTCTTCATTTTTAAATTCTTGATAAATTTTACATATGTATGATATTTTAATAATAATTTCAACAGGAGTCAACAATATAGTATTTAAATGATCAACTTTTAATTATATAGCTATTGTGTTATGTTCTATTAAAATTCAAGCCAAATTTGTATGCGGCAACTGGGCGTCAGACAAGCAGGCAACCGACAACTGGGCGACACATCAAACTTATTTGTTTTTTGTTTTACATACAATATATTTTATAATATGTTTTAATACACATTCATACCAATAGATTTTGCATGATTTTTTTATTTATTTTTATGTATTATTTTTAAAATAAAAATATTATACACACAGTTTTTTCATTTTATTATATTATATTACACTTGAAACAATCTAATATCATTTTCATGACGTCACTATCATCATAAGCAATGAGAGAGAGAAAAGACATTGTTTATTACCCATTACTGGGTGTACTAGATATACTTTATTACAGATTTTAGTAATGATAAATTTATATCATTATATCAGATATCACCTCTTGGGAACTTTTGCTGGACTGGAAAGTGCTCAACATAGGTTATTTTTATATTGCATGGATTTGACATTACAAATATTTTTTTAATAAAATAATAACAAATATAATACATCCATATTTTTTATAAAGTATTCAGCGATAGATACGGCGCTCTTATAAAATGTAACTAACTTTGAACAGCGACGGATATAGCGCGTCTGCTGGAACAGACACATTGTTAACAAAGCAATAATAAATACAATGCACTTTAATTAAGTATTTAGCAAAAGATACAACGGGTTTATAAAATACAACTGATTCTGAGCACCGAAGGATATAGCGCGTCTGATGATCTCTCTCAGGGAGTCGGACAAGATATCAGACAAACAAATTTTTAACAAGAAAATAACAAATATAATTTATCCAATTTTATACAAAGTATTCAGCGACAGATACGATGCGTATGCAGATTACAACCAAATCAGAACAGCGACGGATATAGTGCATCTCTCACATTAAACCCTAAAATCTTCAATGTGAATCTCTTTAAAAATTCTGAGAAAATCCTGTTTTTGCTAGTTCCCGGTCCCCCCGCGAGTATCAAAGCCTCGGCCCTAACAGGCGACAGCATTCTAATCTCCTGGCTCCCCCCGACAAAACCAAATGGGCGAATCGGCATCTACACCGTGTACGCCAGGGAAGCAGGTCGAGTAGGTCAGCACGTCAACCACATCGTCAGGGTGGAAGAAGCAAGTGTGACGTCACCGTCCACCTCCCCAGGACATAGTCTCGCCACCTTGGGGTTGATGTTCGAAGTTCGGGGGTTGAAGGAACTCCAGCTCTACGAGTTCTGGGTTTCGGCGACGACGTCCGTTGGGGAAGGGGAACCGACGCCCATTGTTGCACAGAGTACCAACGTCAAGGCGCCCAGTCGCATTGCGTCCTTCAGTCAGGTCATTGCCAGGTAAGGGTACCAATTGATTTTGATATTTAAGATATTGGGTTTAAGGGCAATTGTTTCAATAATGATATAGGTGCGGTTGTTCGGCAAACCAGATTTTGTTAATGTTTTCAGGGCTGTAAAGTCCAACGTTCTCTTGCCATGTGTAGCTGTAGGGAATCCACGACCAAGAACCTTGTGGTTACATCGAGAGCGACCAATCACCTTCAGTCCTTTTTATAAGGTTACTCCTGATGGTCATCTTAACATTCACAGTAAGTTCAACATCTTTCTCTTTAAATTTGTCTCAATAAGGACACCCATAAAAATTCCAATCGAAATCATAATTTAAAGTTATTAATAATTTACCGCAATGTTATAGTTTCCAACGGAATTCCATTTGATGACAAAAGTTAGTGATAGGAAAATATGTGTATGTGGCAAAAGGATTAATTTGTAACCAAGTTTGCAAAAGTAGCAGATAACCATCAAAATTGTATCGCATCGTAAAAGCAAAAGAAATGCGACCATAAATAAAGCGTATTGTAAACATATAGATCCCAAGCAGTTATAAATATTAAGGACATGATTTAGAGGAGAGTGCCGGTTTAATTTTTAATCTCGTTATAGAGTGGAGCATTTGATGATCGTGAGACGGTTTTATTAGACGCATTCTGTTTACGAGCATGTTACATGTAACGTTAACTCTGATCGTAAATATGTGACATATGCAATATATCTATAAAGATAAACGGATTGTTCGTGGGAATCAAGACGTTAGAAGAAAGAAGAGCGAACGTTATCTACACCACACTCAAACACTTTCAGTTTCTAACAAATCGCGTATTTATGTTTGCAAATTCGAATAACACAGTACTAAAACCAGTGAAACAACAATGTAGATATTACATTTCAATTTTTTATGATAGGTGTTAGAGGCTCTCTTACAGGTAGTAATATTAAAATGACTAGTTTTTACGAAGCGTGATTTGATCTACTTAAATTAGGGTAAGAATTAGAGTACTTCACAGTGAGCGAGCACCCTTCTTTTTAGTGTTAACATTATGGTGCCTAGTTCTCACGGAGGGTGATTTTAATATAATTAGGGCAAGAATTAAAGTATTTCACAGTACGTAAACACCCTTCTCCCAAGGAGAAAAGATTACGGTGACTAGTTTTTACGCACGGTCATTGTGATTTAATTATATTTTGTACAATGAGTGAGCACCCTTCTTCCAGGTAGTAAACATTACGGAGGGTGATTTTATCTAATTACATTAGGGCAAGAATTAGAGTACTTCACAGTGAGTGAGCACCCTTTTTTCTGGTATTATCATTATGGTGCTTACTTGTTACGGAGGGTTATTTTAATCTAATTAGATCAAAAATTAAAGTATTTCACAATAGGAGAACGATCACAGGTAGTACAGATTACGGTTACTAGGTTTTACGTAGAGTGATTTTAATCTATTAGGACAAAAATTAGAGTAAACATTATGGTGACAAATCGTATTATAAATATGGATTTCATTGCTTTTTGATCTTAATTTTTATTATTCCTTTTGTTTTAAAACCTGATATTATAAGTTTTGTAAGGTTAGCATCAAATTTTACAGTTTGTATCAAAATGTTTTCTACCATTATATGTAATGTTTTGCTAATGTTTTAACCCATTGTTGCAAACATATTAGAGACAAATTACACTAATAAATGAAATATAATGTAAAGTATTAAGCAACGTAGGAAACCAGCATGCTCTTTTCGAATTAAATTAATAGGAACGTCAAAAATGAAATGAATAGTAAATACGAAATGGCAGGTAAATGGAACGTGTGAATCTATATGATGTTGATAGCATCTTCCAAATGTAGTATGTATGTAAACAATTGTAGAGAAACTCATACACACCTATGTGTGAAAGAGGTATACCTTGCAGAAATACATAAAGGTCGTTTATTACTTTTACTCACTACGACAGACAATTTTTGTCCTCTACATATTTATGCAAATTACAGGAACTGATTTTATTTCCGACAACGATTAATTGAATTTTTTTTTCATATCAGGGTATTATCCCTTGGAAATGATATAAGTTATTTTCAAGAAATTAATTTTGTTGTTCTTTCACTTTTACCGAAAAGTATTGCTTTAAAAATTAAGATTAAGGTCAAAAACTGTAACAATTTTGTTTTGAAATCATGTGCCGTTAAATATTGCGAAATAATATATTAATGCGCTGCTAATACAAATAATTATAACTATAAAAAATTTCGCGTATAACATAAAATAAATAATTGCTAATGAAAAGTTATTTCATAGACAATAAGTAATATAAACCAGTTGATTTTGAAAATATGAATACATTTTATGCTTCTGCAACCGTGAACTATTCGCGTAAATGAAATAAAATCGTTTTTATAATATGCAACCTTGCGCGGCATGTAATAAATCAATTTTTATATTCAGTAAATAAGGAAATTTTACGATATATCGAATCGGGCACTCAAAATGAAATTATGTTATTGAGTTACTTGCAAATACGAATATATTTGCCATGCGACAACTTCTAAAAACAGAATTGAACAGGAAGTTTATAAGTTCTGCTTCAATATTAGATTGGTTTGTCTTCCACGAATATATTAATTATTTCCGTTTCTAGGAATCAGAACTCGGATCCTTTAACTTAATAATTTTAGTCTCAGATTGAGTTAATATAGAAAAAAATAATAAAGAATAAAATTTAAAATTTTCAAAAAACTAGAATACTATTACAATAGATATTAATATATATTATTATTTTAAATTTCGATAAAAGCTTAAATTTAGTGTTTCCGGTTAACGGTTTTGGATCTAAATTCCGTTACTAGTTTTGCTCATAATAATAATAGTGTATTAGGGACGTCAAACAGATGCACAAGAAACTCTTCCCACTAATGAGTGTTAAATTTGAATATATACACAGCTGCATGAATACGAAAAAAGAAACCTCTGTCAAATATTTTTGTTGTATTCATACTATTATCTTATATGAAATTAGTAGTATAAATTGTATTTATAAAAAGTACTTTAAGTACTAACTTCATTTCAAATATAAACATTGTAATGTGTACAGCTGACTTCTGCGTAGACAATACTGTGTACTTTAGGCCTTGCCCATTAATTTAATTAGTGCATCTGTTCGGTGTCCCTAGTATAGAAGGACTACTAAAGTTAATATATAAACTAAAATTTGAAGAGAAGAGGAATCGGACCATATGTCTGGATAAACCAGCATAATTTAAAAAAACTTATAAAAAACTAAATTGAACCTAAATCGATCAATTCAAATAGATTTGAATGTTTTAACATAAAAAAATATTTCCAGCTTTTTATTTTAAACCGTTTTTGTTATGTTAAATAAATAGGTATAAAATAATGCATACACTCAAATGTACATACTTAATTTTTAATTATAGAAAAATCATAAATTTCACAATTTTCGAACGGACTTCCAACCAAAACCATTACTGCTTACGATTGGACCCTTAATTAGAATCGATTTACATTTTTTATAGGTGCAGATCCATCTTTAGCAGGAAATTATACATGTTCAGCAAAAAATCTGTTTGGAGAAGATGAAATCACATACTCATTGGTTGTTCTATTACCACCCAGTCAGCCAATGTTAGAAGTGCAATACACTACAACCAATAGTGTGAAGCTGAAGTGGAAACAACCAGATGATGGTGGAGCTACCATTCAAGGTAAGATAACAAATACAAATAAAATATTAATTGCTAATATAAAACTTGTTATTTTAAATATTTGCAGAATTTGATACAATTTAAATGCATGTTATTCTAATTTAGAAATTTTATAGGCCCGGTATTCGCATGGACTTTCCAAATTTTAGATCAAATAAAAATATTTTTGAAATCGTAATATTTCATGGGAATACATTAGTGTCTCAAATATTTATCAATGCTAGAAATTTATTTGGTGAACTTGTCAATGTATTACTTCACCTCCAATTTTGATGAAATTTGGCAAAAAGTTTCTACTATGCATGACATATATGGCAAAAATAATAAAAAATGGCGGTCAGATAAGATTGACATTGAAATCGTACTTTTTAAAGCTATATAATGCAATATATGTCTACATAGAGACGCACCAAACCTAATCTACCTTAACATAACCTAAACCAACCTAACTTAATCTAACTGAACCCAACCTAACCTAACACAATCTAATCTAACCCAACGTAATGTAATTTAATCTAACTTAATCGAACCTAACCTAACATAATCTAACCTAACCTAACTTAAACAAACTTAACCTAACCCAACCTAACCTAACCCAATATAACCTAATATAAACCAACGTAATCTAATTTAACCTAACCTGACCTAACTTAACCTAATCTAACTCAATCTAACTTAACCTAACTTAACATAATTAAAATGATTATTCGGATTTTCGCAACAATCACGCACATACACACACAGAAATTATATTGATTAGGATAGGTTAGGTTACATTAGATGAGGTTAGGTTAGATTAGGTTAGGCTAGATGCGCGTGTGTGTGTACACATACGTTTTTGTATTAAATTGCTTTAAAAACAAATAAATGCGATTTCACGCTTTTTATCATAATTGACATGCTTAATAGAATTTTTTTTGCAAAGTTCATCAAAATCAAATTTGAAGTAGTGCATTGACAAGTTGACTATTTATTTTGATAGATATTTTGTCACCAAATACAGGACAGATAAATTATTTACTAATTAAATATAGATATTAGTATTATTATAATTTGGTGACAAAGTAATTATTCATGTGACAAATTATTTAGAAACTAAAAATAACGAAAGAGATGATTGATTAATACATGTCTGTGTATTACTAATTTGAATTTTATAGACTATTAAGAGATCAATTTTATATCAATATGTGTTATACAAAAAACTAAATCATTTAATTATCTGATTTTATTAGGCAATTAATATATTATACTTTGTAGAACTAATGTTGTAATAACTAATAATATCAGTATAGATTTTTATTGTCTATAGTGAATGTCAGACTTTTATAAATTATATTTAATTACAGCATAGAAAAATGAGAAACGTATTAGCTATTATATTTTGTAAATCACATATGTGTTGCATGTGGGTTACGAATACGATATTTACAATAGGCAAGGCCATCGTTAATTTATCTTTAATAATTTCACTAATACGAAGGTTTTCTAAAGTTTAACATAATTTTATTGTGTTTATAACACGAGATAGGATCTGTAAACAATGCAGCATCATAAACAAATCACTGAAACTTATCGTGGAATCACGCAGTTTAGAAAGTAAAATCGAAAATTTACATAAGTATCATGAGGTTGAGAACAAATAGCTTCAATTAAAGTTTTGGTGACAACATTACTCTGCTTTATTTTTTACGCTTTCGTTAAGATTGTAATTAAAATAGTTAATTGTTACGTAAGTTGATATTGTCGAAAATGTCACGAGTTTCCTTCTGTTGTTGCCGAATTTTGTAACTGTCATTCTTCTGTCAATTTCCGGAAGTCACCATTGATTTTCGAACTCTTCGCCAATTCGTGCGTTCAGAAACACATTTGTATGTTACAATAAAAGCTGCAAATTGTCACTAATTAGGGCATCACATATCCTCAAATTTATGCAAAATGTATGAAAATTTAGTTGATGTAGTTCTATAAAGTGATATTTGAAACTCATAATAGAATAAGCCGATTGTCCTTTATAAAGTTTTAGGGAATTCCGGTAAAGGTTCTTTTAGGCAGGTACTTTCTTCTGTCGTACCCAAAATTTGTGTTAAAGATAATTCTTAATAATGTACTTTTAAATGTGGTTTAAAATATTCTAATCAATAGCGACTCGTGAACTATAATTTTGGTGAGGCAGGCGATAGAAACTTAATAAAAACTTATTCAAATGACATTTGTTATAAAATTAACAATATCATCAGTGCATGCCAGAAGAACCTGATTATTTTTTTTAAAAGTAAACTTAAGTTTAAAATCCAAAAATATCCGAGGTCTACGTCCACCCACTTATACTACATTTAAAAGTACTTGAGGCATGCCTCAAGACTCTCTTTTCTAAAGCAGGTAGTGCAGCAAGAGAAAAATCGATAAACGTTGTGAGCATTGTAAATACAGCAGTCATACCCACACGTTGATGAAGTTTGAGGCAGGAGACTTTTTGCCTCTGTGCTTCTGTAGTCGGCACTGCGCTGGGCGTAGGAAAGTATATATAGGATGGGAAAAAACTAGAAATTTTATAGATCTTGTGATTATAACATATATAAGACAAGATAAAATATTTTACATTTAAAATGAGACAATACGAGAAAACGAAAAATCTCGTCTCGTCTCGTCTCACAGAATCACTACACCTGACCTACAAATTTGTAAACTATGTATAAATAAGTCAGTTTCAAATATTAACTAAAATACGTAATGTGTACAATGGTTTTGTTCCTTTAAGGCTATACCCTCAGCAGTAAAAAAGGGGCTGAAGACATGAAGACTTTGGAACTGTCTCCTGAAACCTTATCCTACACTTTTGAAGATTTACAATGTGGTTCAACATACTACATGTTCCTAGTCGCTCATAACCGAGTAGGAAACGGTAGTCCTTCCCATTTAATAACTGTTAGTACCAAAGGTGGTCCTCCTCAAATTGCCAAAGATGCTGATCTTCTTTTGGTCAATTCTACCACTTTGCAACTAAATCTATTTTCCTGGCCAAATGGGGGATGTCCAATCCTTCAGTTCGCGGTTGAGTATAGGGTCCTGGGGGATGATAAATGGATCCTGGTTAGTAGCAGCGCTTCCGAAGAAAAGCTCTTCATCCAGGACCTCATGCCAGGAAGTTGGTACCAGCTTAGAGTCACTGCAGAAAATGATGCTGGTGTTATAAAGAGTGTTTATAGTTTTTCTACCCTTACAATATCTGGAGGTATGATTTTGGTTTAAAAATTTGAAAATTCTAATTTTTTTTATATTGGTAGCTCGTGTTCCTTTTCCTCCAAACTACTCGGAAGATACCAACCAAAGCAATTATGAATATAAAAATTCCCTGCTTATTATTGCTTTGGTAACCATTTTAATGATGATTATTTGTGGAATATTTCTTTGGTACTCTCTTCAGAAAAAACGAAGGTGAGATTTTCTCCATTTTCATTAACCACTAATTATACTAAGGGTGGTATTTATTTCTGTAGAAATCCCGAAGAAGAAGAACCTCAAGAAGAAGAAGCAGTTGATGAAAAAACAGTTGAAAGAGACAACCGCAGAAATTGTCAACAGGTGTACACATCATCTCCGGTCAAAACCGGGGAAAAATTATCTGCGGACGATGCTTCAG
Organism: Stenolophus ochropezus; assembly: GCA_035578165.1. Taxonomy (NCBI): domain Eukaryota; kingdom Metazoa; phylum Arthropoda; class Insecta; order Coleoptera; family Carabidae; genus Stenolophus; species Stenolophus ochropezus. Next base: position 3,636,312 of record JAQOWZ010000014.1, read on the forward strand.
GTAAAGATTTAACCCATGTCGTTTTGTTCGAATTTTTTTCTATAATGATACAGTCTTTTAATAGCGTTCATTAAATTTTTATGACTATTAGAAACTGAAGAGAATGAGATGATACTAATACTCTATAATTACCTAAATTTAATTTCCTAATAATTACTTACAGAAACCGAATCTAATTTGTTAAATTAATGGGTGTTTCCAAAAGGTGGTTCAGTTTTTATTTGAACATTTACATGATCTAATTAATATATGAGTAGGTACATTGACAAATATTTTATAGTTTTTATCAGATAACTGGTATTTCATGGACGAAAGTAAATGTAAACTGCATTGAACAATTTAAATAATTTAGTGAGAAGTTGCAAGTAATTGTTCAACGCTAGTATTAGATTTTTAAAATATCTTTGTTGTTACAGCATTTACTTAATATTCCTTTCAGTTTTATAAATTAAATACACATTTTATCCAATATTGGTTAGCAAAAACAAAATATTTTGTACTACATATGATTGTATTATAAAAAAAATTATAAATGATTTGATTTAAGATATATTTCCTCTCCTACATATAGCAAAAACAAAAACTATTGCTTATTATATTTAAATTGGCTATACATATACCTAGCTATTAAATAAGATCATATAAACAATGACTATTCGTGTCCGTTAACATTGAAAACTTGTAGTTCCGCCTAAAACAGTTCAAGTTTTTATAAATTGTGGGTTCACAAATACCACGAGTGTCAGATATTAATTTTGGAGCACGTCTAAGTTGCGAAGGTCGATCGGTTTCCTATTTTTTATGAAGGTTGTTGAAATTTTGATTGACAACAAAAATTTGGCCTTGCTTTGGTTAAGTTAAGAAATTGTTGAATGGTTTAACAAATGGAGTTTTAATAATATAGGAAATATCCACCCGCTGAGAATGAAAGCTAAATAGTTTTCAAATTAAATAGTCCCACTGCGTCAATAGTTCATAGAATTTTCAATAATTAATTATTATTTTAAACAATGCGTTTTGGAATTTAATATGTTTAACTTATATTTGTAAATACCAGGTCACATAGAGATGCTTATTGTTTAAAATTTAATTATTTATTTGTAAATAATAATATTAATTATATTCCATTTATAGTTCTTTTCAAAAATCCATTTGTCAGTACATATTTGGAATTCTAAATTTGATTAGAACAAACAATAAAATATTTAGGGTTTTTTATGAGACAAACTCACAGCCAAATTAGATTGTATTATTACAAAGATTTGAAATTCGATTCCTAAATTTGTCAAAAAAAAAAATTCTTTGTCTATTAAATATGCTTGCATCTTAAAATTATAAAATATTTGTCTTATTCTGCAGATAAATACAGGAATAAATAAAATACACACTAACCGCTATTTTGTTAAAACTTTACGACAGAGTGGCCATTTGATTTAAAATATAATTTATTCCAACGACTGTTTTTTGCAATTTCTCAGTGTTCGTAAAATCGTAAAAGGTTTAAATGTTGTGTTTATAGACTTTTAGTTTAAAAGCAGCTTCGCCAATAGAACACTAGGTGACATATTGATTTTGGGCCAGATCCGTACTAAAGTTTTATTGACTCACATGGAGAAAATTTACATATAAAAAATATATCACTATTCCTTAATAATTCGTGTGGATTTTATAAATGATTATTTTTTCTACTTATTATCCTTTTTTCAGGAATGTATGAAATTAGTCCTTACGCTACTTTCAGCGTCCCTGGTAATAATAGTAGGTCGGTTACTACATCTACTTTGGATTATACTATGCAGTTTAAAACTTTTGGACACTTGGAAAATGAAGATCATAATGCCATAATTTACCCAAAATCTGGCGATAAACGAAACTGGCATCATAAGCACCGATACTACAACACCGGTAAGTTTAAATTCAAATAAAATAATAACTCCAAAATAAATTAATACTCGGTTTGTTAAAATAATAATTTTAATTAATATACATAGGTATATTTTTAAAAATGAGAGCATATTGTTCGCGAGTTATTGATGATTTTTTGATTTTGTTTTAATTATTTAAATTAATAAATATGTTTTCAAAACTCAATAATAGAATAAAACAAATTCTCTAGTTATAGTTTTCTATAGTTTATTTAACCTAACGTTTCGGCAGCATAAACTGCTACCTTCTTCATGGTAATGACAATACAACAAAGAAAGTAAACAAGTAACTAAGTAACGAATTATAACATATTTAATATAGGAAGCCATGCTCAGAGCTGGATAGTAATTTATTAATTATTACTTATGTAATTAAGTTACTAATTCAATTACGTTTAGAAAAAATGAGATTGCATTTGAAATACTTTTAAAACAAAGGAATTGTAATTACTTATTTCGGATTTTTTTATAAATAATTGACCTAAGTAATTAGTAACTGAAGCAATTAATTTAATTACTGAATAATTTAAGTACTTTTTGGACAATAAATTGTAATTAATAATAACTATTTTTATAATAACTATTTTACCATCGTTGTGATTGAGATTAATATTCTTAGTTTTAAAAATATCAATTGCTTTTCGAATTAATCTTGTGTTAAGAGATGTAAATCTTAAAATAATTTTCATGTCTTGAAATTTTCTTTCATGAAAATCCTCCAAAGCATGCTCTTTTGTGTTCATTTAATCATGTAAAAATTATTTGAATATTTATTGAATTGTAAACGTAGAATTATTTATATATTTTTAAGAATATGTATAGAGAATCACAAATTTCTTAATATATTTTTTATAATATGTAAAAAGGATTTAACATAGTGATGAAACAGTGAATTACAGGGTGCTAAATGCGATAATTGATTATTGGTCGTAGAAAGTATTTTTGAACGGATCTATTTTATTGCAAAATCCGTAAAAATATTAATTTATTTTCTCGAGGTACATCTGTCTCGTTAACGATCTACAAATAATTTTCCCATGTAAATTTCTACTTTACTGACAAAACAGAAAGTAATCATTAACAAACAATAAATTCAAGGACTTGTAAATCTAGCCGATTTCAGAAATTTACGAATCCGAAAGTGAATAAAAATACGAAACAAAGTGCAATTGGAAAGCGCGTGAATTAACTAACGAATTTTTTGCTTGCGGCATCAGAAATAAAGCAAGGTCTAATGCGTGCTGACATTTAAATTCATAAATGTTAATTTGTAGAACAAACACACTGAAAGTAAATTGTTCACTACCACGAATAATATGTGGCTATATAGAACAATGTGACCGATTTGAATATATATTATTCGCAGAATGGGTTGGTCATTAATATATTCTTAATTATTCATGCTAGTCCAGTGTTAATTAATACATCATCATATTTTCCACGCGTTTAAAGATATAAATGATCTGTATATTTTAATTAACCGCTAAGTAATTTCATATTTTTTCTGGAGCCAATAACTTTAACAAAAGCAATTTGTAAATGTCAGGAATTCAAACTAGAAAAACCGTTAAACAAATTTGCAATGATTGCAGCGTTTCTAAATTTAGTACAACACAAAAAATTAAACAAATTATCCTTGTACACAAAGGAGAACAATTACTAAATTAGATTTTTATTTAATAAATACTTTCAATTTTAAGGTTGCTTTATTTGTTTTGTTTTTTTGATTGTAGTGGACCACCGCATCCGGCAGCAACAGATGAGAATGAGAGGGGATCGAACTCCTCACCGGGCAGATTCCGAATCGGAAGACACAAGCGGAAGTCCTTGCAATGAATGTTCCGGTTCCGGCGGTACTAACTACCGAGTTCCTGTCAAGCACTCCAGAGGTAAAATCAGAACATTATTTACCCTTAAATCCTTAATCCTTAAACTAAGTACATCAGTAAAATATACAATTATCAAAATATTACAAATTTGCAGAAAAAAATTATTAGTAGAGAAAATATTTTATTTAAATATTAAATTATATTGTGACGTGATGTGATGTCATATATCCTGAGTAATTTCATTGGTTACCTAATTTTAAGATAGATCCGTATTTCTTAGAACTTGCAGAAGGGAGATATGCATGCGGCCTAGCAGTGTCAAAATGTTACTATATTCTTGTTTTTGTTACGAAAAATAAATTTGTCGAAATATTATTAGTTAAAAATATTTTATTTAAATATTAAATTTTATTGTGACGTTTTGTAACATAATATGTCTTTAGCAATTTTACTGGTTGCCTAATTTTAAGAAAGATGCACATCCATGATTCTTAGAACTTGCTGAAGGGAGATATGCATGCGGCCTGGCAGTGTCAAAATGTTACTATGTTCTTGGTTTGTTACGAAAAATAAATTTTATTTATACCTAATAATATTTTTTTCATTTATACAGATAAATTTGTACATAATAGTTCTTTATGCAACTAGTGTGTTTTTTTAGTTAGTTTAGTTTTTAGTCGAGTGCTGTTTAAAATTATAGCACGAGATAAAAAGAACTACGTGACACACGTGTTGCATATAACATTTTTCCTACAACCAAAATACTATTAAAAATTAATTTGAAAAGTAAGTAAAACTATTGATAAATGTGCCACCAGTGCGTGAAAAGTACTTTTCAAACACTAGTGCGTAAAAAGTAACTCTTTACAAACTCAAAGGAGGGCATAAAGTATATATTTTATGTACCCTGTACAACTAACAGTTTGTTCATCACTGTCGAAGATATTACGTCACAAGCTAAAATGGTCACTTTTAAAATTGATATCTCGCTTATTACAAAATATTTTTCAGTCGTGTTTTCACTACCATCATTATTTCAATCTGACTTTTTAGAAATATATATATATATATATATATATATATATACATATATATATATACATATATATATACATATATATATATATATATATATATATATATATATACATACTATAGGAGCCCATTTTTTAGTAATATTTAACCATAATTTGTGATATTTTTTATATTTATATTTTTTTTTGTTTTAGATATTTTCCGACTGGACTCCTCTACGGAATCGAACGAAGTGTCCCCGATGACCGAGCGTCGCCATACTCCTCGCCACGTGGCTATAAGCGGCGGGCGTCGTGAGAGAGAGCGCCACGAGCGTCACGAGCGTCCAGACCGCTCCGAACGTCATAGGCCGTCCAGTAGCAGCAGGTAGCCAAGGTACCTCTAGATACATAGACCCCAACCCAAAAAAACATCAAATATATCTGCAAAAATATATGAAAATATTTCGGGTTACTCGCTTCATCGTTGAAGTCTCCGGTATATATAAAGAACATTTTAATAAATACAGGGTGTAAGAGAAATAAGTATATTACATTTAATCAGTGATAGAACTCGTTGAAAGCAACAATATTTACTAGGAACTTTTTCTCATAAATCTTCTAAAATTTTAGTTAAAATTTCTCAAATATCACTTGAATAAAATATTTATTTTTTTATTTTGACATATAAAGTGTCATTTTAAAAATGGGCTGACCATAGACAATGTCATGTACTTGCTATTCGTAAAGGTAGGTATTTTTATAGATTATAACTTCTATAATAATTATTAATAGATTTATTTATTAATATCAAAATTTATTTGAGAACTCACTTTTGTTAAAAACTATTGTTTCATTGTTTTTTCTATTGAATTAAATTATTATGAAATTATCTAAATGGTTCTTTTATTTATGGGGTTATAAAAATGTTAAAAATAATGAGATTTCGGAAAATATTACTAATAAATATTGTTTCTCTCAACGAATTCTATCCATGGTTAAGTTTAATGTAATATTTTTGTTACAGCCTGTATTTATCACAGGTCTCTATCAAACAACAATTATAATCACATTGAAAGTAAACTACGTAAAAATATTTCGGGTTACTCGCTTGACGTACGATTGAAGTCACAATTGCTAACAGTATTAGTTTAGTACTTAACTAACAGTGAACTAACTGACTAATACATGATTATAAGGGTAGGTATGATTTGTTAACAAAAGATAACCAATTCATAATCAATTGTTAATTACTAACCATACTAGCAGCCACAATTATTTACTACATATACTAGAAATTTAATATTTTTACTGCAGAAAAGACACGCCATTTCTAGAAGGAACAAGGTCTGAAATATTGCACATTTATTAACAATTTTAGAGATTCTAATATGAAATCAATTAAAAATATTTCGGGTTAGTCGCTTGATGCACTATTGAAATCTCCAAATTATTTACAAATTTCTTGTTGTTTAATATATTATAAAAAATATATGTTTTTAAATAATGATTTTTAATTCTAGTTCTATATTTATGTCATTTATAAATCAATTTATAAAAAGATATTTATTGTTTGGTATTTCCTGTTCCTGTTAATGGCTTTTTATTTTACAAAGAATAATTATAACCACAAATTTGCATACGACGTCATTAAAACTATAAAAATTTCCAATTACAATGATAAGCAATTAGATATAGCGATAACAAAAATTACCAATGACCTCAAAAGGCGTCAGAAAATCCAAATTGATAATTATATTTTCACCGACTTTTCTTCGATTGAGACATATGCAATAGATTACAACTTAACCTAAGTTGCCAGCGATATTTATGGTTATTTTATGTGCACTAACTTTTTATATCGGTCATTACATTTACAACGCAGTATATTATATCTATGAGCTATATATTGCAAGCAACAAAATCAATTTTGCTGGTTTTTGTTGCAGAAAAAATTATTGAACGTTCACTGTATTGTTGAATGTAATGTTATGTTAATATAAGATTTGCGTGATTGGTGTATATACATGGTAATTACTCATAGGTTGTACAGTGCAGGAAATTGAAACTGGAACATTCTTAATATATAAATTATTACAGATTATTAGCAAAATGTATGTTATAATAGTTATTTGGATCACAAACTTCCTTTATAATTTTTATAGCTCTATAATAAATAAATTGTTATTGTAGGTTATTAATAAATTATAATAATTATTTTAAATACATCCTTTTTAATTTTTGTATTGACATAAAATCAAACACGCTAAATTATTACAATCTATTTTTAATTTTTATTAAATCATTAAAATAGTGGAATCCGGTAAATTAAACCAGAATAAAAACTGAATTAAGGAAAACAGCAATTTACATTATTTGAGATATCTTTCCATTTAATTACTGTTTTTGATTTTGTGTGCAGAAAGAAACATAATCGTTTTTCATTGGTCCATTATTGTTTATTATTATTTTTTAATTATTTTTTTTTATGAACCGATATATTAACCGGTTTAAACCGGTTTCCAATTTTTTAAAACCTGTTTTCGAACTAACACCATTATTTTATAACCATCTAAATATGGGTTAACCGTTAACCAATATTTTTTTCGGTTACATGCTCCAATAGTAACAAAAAATGCTTATATTTGTATGTGGATTATTTATATTATATAAAATATGTTAAGTATACAGTTTTTAATGTACACCACTGTACATAATATCTTAGCCTTTGGTACAATAATGGTATGAAACCTTTCCTTCCGCTTGTCAGGACTGTAATTACGTAATTTCCACCCACATTACTACGCCCCGGTACAGAGGCGGACTAAATAAATTTTGTTTTGCATTAAAAAAATTGTTATATTCAATATCAGAACACAATAAACATATTGGTAATGAAAGTCAATTTTGACACTGTACTTGAAAACAATAAATCATTTTTAATAATAGCTATATAATTTATTGAAAGTCTCAACTTGAAAGAAAGAAAAATTATGAATATTGTAAGATTGTAAGTAGAGCAGTTTATTATTTCTTACAGCTTGTCTTTTGCAAAACAAAATAAGCAAAAATAAACCTGTACATGCAACGTACGTCTACATGATAAATTCAAAGTGCACTAAGTAATAAATGCAGCTTGTAATAAATCCGTGTGCATTTGTATCGTGACCTTGGTATTGCGCAAGACCTTAAGAAAAAACAATAATCACATAGGTCAAAAGTGAGAGTACCTGGTTTTCTTTCTGGATCGAATGTACTAAGAGCAATCACGATATTCAGAAACGCCCGTGTTGTATTTACACAGCTGGTTGTTCACATAAACAAAACACTCATTTTGTTTGGAAATATATCAAAACAATAACAAAACAATGTTTTTAAACATAATTACTTGATGTAGGAATTCTTTAAGTACATAGGTTTATTTTTTAATGTTTACTTAAATTATACAATGGTAATATTTTAATTATAAACATTTGTTTACGGAAAATTTTCAATTGACATATTTTTTTTACAATAGTTATTTTTATTACTAATCCAAATATTATTACTACTTAAAATTTCATACATTATAGGTTTTTATGTCAGAAATATTTTCGGTTCACATATATATATATATATATATATATATATATATATATATATATATATATATATATATATATATATATATATATATATATATATATATATATAACTAAATCACTTGTTTTATTTAAAAAATTTAGTGACATTTGTTCTAACCTAAAAAAATAAAATGAATGTGAATTGATATTTTTTAACAATTAATGTAATCATAATACAAGACGAGTATAATATGAAAATAAATAAAAAATAGTTGTTTTAATTAATGTTTTACATTGCCAATAATATAAAATTAAATTTTTTGACAGAATTAAATGTTAAAATATTTAAGCTGGCATCCCTATATTTTGCCGAAGCAAGGGTTGCGAAAATCTGGATTTTTCACAAAAAAACTAATTCCACCTGTGTTTTTTTTTTTTTAAAACTTATTTTATTCGACACGTCTAACGATAAATTTAATAGTTATATTTTTAAAAATTGTTTTTTTAATTATTCGTTTATAAATAAAATAAAACAAACTGACACAATATTTTAATGAAAATCCACGAATTAATAAAAAACATTTAAAGAAAGTTATGTTTTGAGTACTTTCGCGATATTTTTATTTTATAATGACACGACTTGTTTAAAATTTATGAAAATTTGCATACGTGTAATTCCAAGCTTAAAATCGGAGGACGTAATATAGAAAATGTGTTTCTCAAAAATTATGAAATGTATTTTTCCGTATAATCAAAGAGTACCACAATTAATTTTTAATTGAATGGGAGTATTTATTTCGAGAAAAGAATTTAATGTTTAAAAGTGAAACTAGCAATAAAATTTACTTGTTTCTTAATGAGTACAAATAAAGGAAAAATTAGAATATCTAAAAATCTACAATTGCAACATTATAATATTCAAATTAGGCAGTTATTCTATGCATCAAGGACCACAATAATAACCAGTAATTCGGCCACAGTAAATAACATTGGATGTTGGATATGTTTTAATTAATTATAATCAACAGTTAGCGTATCCCAGTAAGGTCGACGGCAGAGAAAATTTACCGGTAATACAATACTGAATAATATACATATTTAATAACTTGTACGTGGAAATTATATTTGTCTTGCAGAAATTTACTGTGTCTTAATTAATTTCTCTACAGGTATTTTGCAATATGAAACAATGAATACGTGATTAAATACGGGAATTGTACATATTTCATTTTATTCATTTCTGTTTTTAATTACTTTTCAATATTAAACAACCCAGTATTGTTCTATTCAATCATATCAAACTTATACCAATTGGCTTCGTTAATTTTTATAAACTCGTTAAGCATAAATAATCGATGAAACCGAAAATACCACGAATGAAGAAAATTTCTTATTTATTTTTTAATAATGTATCTATCGAAATTATGGTATTTTTATTTTTAAAATAAATTAGAAATCTTGTATTTCATTTTTACATTCATTTTGGATTTAGAGATATTTAAAAACCATTATAAAATAAGACGATTGCCCATTTATAAAGATTTTGGGACCTATGCGGTACCGAACCGTATTCGAAATTTGTGTTTAAGATGTTTTCTAATTACGTATTTTTAATAGTAATGCATTTTAAATGTAATTTAATTTGTAATTTGAAAATATATTAAAATATTAAGGGAATAGAGAAATTAAAACAGTTACTGAAAATTTTGTTAACGGTACATGCACGAAATAAAATTTATATAAAGTAAATTCTGTACGAATTTTTTTATACGGCCCATTTGTTTCTTTTCAAGTAATGTCTTTATTGAGGAATAATGGGGTATGTGACCAAATTTTGATTTTTATCAATATGATACTAGAGAAAAATATAAAATACTCGTAGTTTACGAGAAATTAATTATTAAAAAATTTGGGAAAACCCTAAGGTTTTGGTAATGTAACGGGCGAGGTAGCAAGTCGGCTGACTCTAAATCTTTCCTACCCTTCTTCTTGAAATAAACATTTAATTTATTATATACAGTCCGCGGTCAAATAAATTATAAGTGTAACATGAAATTATGAATGATTTGTAAATTGTCATGTTATCCTATTTTTTCGTATTTCCATGATTAATAGTAGCTAGAACATAGGCCTAATCTTAGACAAATTAATATCAAACATCCTAAATTTATGTTCGAACGAAATAATGCATTTTTATGCGTTATTGTACAGGGGTAAAGCTTAGTAGTTTGGTGTAGATGGCAGTAGTTTACGAGCAAATATCCGCTTGATTTTACGAGATATATCGTATTATTGTTAAAATGTAATAATTTTTATAATAATTTATACAAAATTGACATTATCTTAAAAGAAAATGATAAAACTTTGCCTCTGTAATAATGTATTTTTGTAATTTTGTTTTAAATATGTGGTACAATTTGCTTAATATAAGCAAACTTTAATTGAATAAAATAATGAAACAGGACAAAAAATTAAAAATCCATTATTAGAGAGACATTGTATGAAGTTTAAATAATTTGACAGTGTTTTATTATTTTGAAAATGTTAAGTTTTAAGACGACTTTAATGATATTATAAAACAGCATGTTGGCTTATTTCAAAGCCTAGTAGTGAACCCCCGTAAAAGGAAGTTTTAAAATTGTAGACAAAAAATTAAAAATCCATCATTAGAGAGACACAGTATGAAGTTTAAATAATTTGACAGTGTTTTATTATTTTGAAAATGATAAGTTTTAAGACGACTTTAATGATATTACAAAACAGCATGTTGGCTTATTTCAAAGCCTAGTAGTGAACCCTTTTAAAAGGAAGTTTTAAAATTGTAGACAACAAATTAAAAATCCATCATTAGAGAGACACAATATGAACTTTAAATAATTTGATAGTGATTTTTTTTGTAAATATTAAGTTTTAAGACAATTTTAATAGTATTACTAAACAACATCTAGTAGTGAACTTAAAAAAAAGTTTTAAACATTGAAAGTAACATATTGTGCGCAGTTCGGAGGAGGATCAGATACACGCGCTGGACGAGCGCCGCCTGAGCGCCCCGGCGTCGGCGTCCGCAGCGTCTGCAGCGTCCAGCCTGCGCTTGCAGCCGCCGTCGGGCTTCAGCGACTCCAGGGAGCTCAGCGAGGCCGAGTGTGACCGGGATCGGGATCAGCACTTCCGGGACCGCGAGGCACTCCGGGCTGAAGGACGGAGTCATAAGCTGCCGGTTGAGTTGGCTGCGCTTCTAGCCAGGTTAACACATAACAAGTAGTATTCTAAACCGACATTGTAGAAGCTTCATTACTAACTAAAACGCTTCACTAAGATTTCATATTCACCTAATAAAGAAAATGTGCACGTTTAATAAATATTTAAAAAAAATTCTACAAACAAACATTCTTTCAATTATATGTGTTGTTTAAAAAGACTAATAAATATTCTTTAATGAGCCAGAGACAAATTTAAAATTGGTCTCCACCTATCCACCTTTAAAGCGAAGAAAAAGCTAGTTTTGATCTTGAATCAATTAAAGAAGAAAGATGAAATATATGAGTTGAACACAGAGAAAACATAGCAAGGGAGGCATGAGCTCCGATCATTAGCAACTCTCGGTAACGGCACAGAATAGGTTTATATACCTATTCTGTGGTAATGGTGCAGCGGCTCTTCCAGGAATGTTTGGATTGGGGGTCTGGCTGTGGCTCAATGTAAAATTCAGTATGTAGTTTCCATGCGAATGATGCGGTCTTAAATCCGAGTAGGAGTATTAGTATTGTTGTTTAAGTATAATTTTTATCAGGAGCGGAGCTACTAGCTAGCAATATATTCCATGATTTTTTGGCTAAGCAGAGTTTAAAGTTTTAAGTGAAAAAAAAAAACTAAACTAATTTTAAGGGCATCAAAATAGCTATCTTAAAAGTGTAAGTAATCCTTAGGTTTCACACATCCAAATATAATAGTGCTGGTACGTAGTGTCTGGTGTAATGAACACAAGAGATAGATAGACATATCTAAAACTAAGAAGTGGGAAAAGGAAAAGTATATACAGATCACGTGACGAGTGGTAGAAGAGCTCAATTTAGTAGGCATTTTATAGAAGTTTAAAGGAAAAGTGATATTTTAATATAATTTAGTGTATTACCCGTATAAATCCGAAAAGAAGATAGATAAAATAAATGGTTTTAAATTAATATACATATTTTATTTCACAAACTGTTATACTGTAATACTAATTTCAAGTACAATTACTGATTTTTGAATATAATTTATTTATTGGATGTATGCCGGATCTGTCAGTAATTTTGTTTAAAAATATGTTTGTATGGTGTGGTCGAATGGTAAAATATATTTTCAACACGTTATAGATCAACGGTCTGCAAGATTTTAGCTTAAATCAATGTTACAAGATTCTAGGATTTCTTAAAAATTTTAAGAATTTACCAAGTCCATTTAGGAAAAATATTTAAGGATTTTATTGTCCATAAGCATTAGGTAAAGCGTTTCTTAAAATTCATTTGCTGCTCAATAGTTATCCTGATTGTATTTGTATCCTGTAATCTTCCGTCTCGAAAACCTTATTCTCTACTTCATTTACGCTCAAATTTTTCCTTTATTATATCGAAAATTTGATCAGGGGATCAAGGATATTCTTCTCTAGTTAAACTGGATAAAGTCACCCTCTGTTGCGGTATCAAATGAGATTAATTTTTTATTATTCTTTTATTTATTTTTTTATAATTATTTTTTTCTAACAGATATAGTAACCGGTTTCCAATTTTTAAAAAACCTGTTTTCGAACTAAAACCGTTATTATTATAACGTTCTCTAAAAGGGTTAACCGTTAACCAGTATTTTTTCGATTACAAGCCCAAAATTTAAAAACTTGACATAGCAAAAAGTAATAATAAGATCATCAATTTATAGAACATCCGTGCCGTCACCAAGGCTATTGTCAAAATCATCCAACAAAGGAAGTGCATAAAGAGCATTTAAATGTCACATATTTGAAGTAACATTTACAACAATGGTTTATTAAGAATTTGCGGATTTGAGATGAATAGATGTTCCTGCGATTTCCTGGACGGAGATCTGGTATTTGATGCGATGATATAAGAGATTACTTTCAGCAAGAAGTATTTGTTGTATTTATTGAAACATCGGCGTGTTCGCACGGTTTAGGTTTTCAAGACCCAACCGCAAGCAGGAACAGACTCACATAATGTGGTTACGTTACAATGCTGGTTCTAATTAGAGCTGCGAATTATTTACATACAATTCTGTTACAGAAAATTTGGCCTAATTTTCTTACATTATTCTATAGGAATTTTTCTTTCATCATATCACATAAGATGTAATTATTCTCTCTTAGAAAATTTTAATATTTTATAAAATATGTTTTTTTATATCATGTCTTTTAAAACTGAAATCAATTCGTTAATAACCTCTTTGCCTTAGTACATTTTACCACGAATTAGCCTAATTTTCTTACATTATTCTATAGGTATTTTTCTTTCATCATATCACATCAGATGTAATTATTCTCTCTTAGAAAATTTTAATATTTTATAAAATAAGGTGTTTTTTATATCGTGTTTTTTAAAACTAAAATCATTTCGTTAATAAGCCCTTTAACTTACTTGATTTACCACAAATTATGTAATGTTCATTTTATTATCAAAAGATTAAAGAAGAACATAAAGCTTTACAAATTCTTTCTCTTTTTAACCTAAAAAAAGGGTTTACGGTATGCAATCATTGTCTGTTTAACTGATGCGTCAGTAAATAAATAAAAATTCATATTTCCAATTAAAAATTAACGTTTTTTTACATCTCCAAGTTATTTCCAATTACTGTTATGCATGAAAAATCCCAAATTTTAATTTTTCTTTCTAAAAATTTTCATATACAGCCGAAATAATCCAAATATACCCATTTTTGGGTCCAAAATTTTAGGTTTTGAAAATAGTCCATATTGATAGCCGTTGATGCGCTGATTACAAAATTTCAAACAGAATTTAATTATCTGTTTTCATTCCTGAGATATTTGCTCTCAAAGTTGCACCTCAAAAAAGTATGTTTTTTGGGTATATCTCAAAAATGGGTATAGATACAATCTCAACGATTACACCATTCGATTCTTCGGACAAAGTTACATAAAGAAATGTTTTCTCCACATATACGTTCTTTGGACCGATTTGGTGAAATATGAGAAAAACGAGAAAACAGGAATTTCAGTTTTTTGTTCGGAAACTTTTTGTCTCCAAAATTTTTCATTTTCTGGACTTAAGTAAATGTGGATGCGCTGATTTCAAATTTTCAAACCGAATTCAATTATCTCTTACCGTTCTCGAGATATACTCGTTCAAAGTTTGACTGAAAAAAACAGGTTTTTCAGGAATAACCCTGAAATGGGTGGAGACACGACCTCGGCGACCTCATCAATCGATTCTACAGGCAAAATTACATAAGTGTACCAATTTTCAGATTTTTATTCCAACGGATACAACTTTTAGAGAGAAAAAACTGAAAATGGCCAAAATCGAAAAAAATCGCAAGGGGTTCATCAGGCGTTTTTTTCGATTTTCGCCGATTTTCGTTTTTTCGCTCTAAAAATTGTATCCGTGGGAATAAAAATCTGAAAATTGGTACACTTCTGTAATTTTGCCTGTAGAATCGATTGATGAGGTCGTCGAGGTCGTGTCTCCACCCATTTCAGGGTTATTCCTGAAAAACCTGTTTTTTTCAGTCAAACTTTGAACGAGTATATCTCGAGAACGGTAAGAGATAATTGAATTCGGTTTGAAAATTTGAAATCAGCATATTCATATTTACTTAAGTCCAGAAAATGAATAATTTTGGAGAGAAAAAGTTCCCGAGCGAAAAACTGAAATTCTGGTTTTTTCGTTTTTCTCATTTTTCACCAAATCGTTCCAAAGAACATATATGCGGAGAAAACATTTCTTTATGTAACTTTGTCCGTAGAATCGACTGGAATAATCGTTGAGATTGTATCTATACCCATTTTAGAAATATACCCAAAAAACACACTTTTTTACGGTACAACTTTGAGAGCAAATATCTCAGGAACGAAAACAGATAATTAAATTCCGTTTGAAAATTTGAAATCAGCGCATCGACGACTATCAATTTGGACTATTTTCAAAAACCAAAATTTTGGACCCAAAAATGGGTATTTTTGGGTTTTTTCGGGTGTATAAACTAAATTTTACGCTAAAAACATATAAATTGTATTTTTTTAAGATACTATTAACTGTTACAATTTTCTCAAAAGTTACTAGGTAACTATTTTTATATTTAAAAGTTGGAAAAAATTATAACCAAAAAACACAAATATCAAATTCATTCCCTATGTTTCATTTTAAATAAGACAAGCAAATACATTGCTGTCAATCAAATCAATCAAATGTCAAGTCCTAACCATAACCATGGATATACAAAATCCTATGTTTCACCTTTACGTTAAAAAAAACTCACGGTATATTTTAATAACGTAAATGATTTTTTTGTGCAGGTACCAAGAACGGAAAGAGCAAGAAAGGAAAGAATTCACCATCCATGTTTAAGGGCTTAAGCCTAGAAGACTGACACACCTCCACTAGAAGCAGAATCACACATATTCCTAAACTAGATCACCCATAGAGGAATTTCATAGAAGTGTTGGAGTCAGTTCACAAACACAACATTATTTGGATTACTGTCTGAACTTTCTTTAATGTTATGGCTTCTTCTTAATGGACATTCGCTTCATCAACACTGGATGTTGACTATTGTTATTTGACGCTAAGACGAAGATATTGACTATGAAGAATAGCTAAGAATACTTTATGCTGACAAGAAAATATTATATGTGGATCACTTCATTAGAAACTCTCTTAATTGTTAATCCATATTTATGTCATTGTACATTTCTCTATAATCTCTCTATGCCAGCCTAGAGTGTCCGAGAAATGACTTCTGTTAAATGTCTTATATACTGTGTGAATTATTCTTTTCTTGTGAGCATGAAGATTCTAATAATTCTGATGAATTTGTGATAAGTGTTGACCAGAAATGTGTATTAAGAAGAAGTTAGTAGAATAGCCTATATTTATCAATCTTTACAGGGTTAAGTAATATATGATTAGTTACTATTATTGTAATGGTGCCAAAATCCGTTAAAATACAAAAAAAATATTCATGGCTGTATTACATGTACCCAAGCACTGACGTATTGTTGAATGCCATAAAATTAAGTAAATCATATTTTCAAAACAGTCCATCACAAGACGTCAATGAATATATATGTAAATTTGAAATACATGTCAAATATTGTTGATTATGTGCAAATATTTGCCTAAATATAAATGATCTATCTGAAGTGTGACTTTGTCTTTTATTTCTAACTTCCTATTATCCTTTAGTGACAGATTTTTTATTTTTATTTCGATTCTTGGAGTAGCAGTCGTCCCCCAAAATTTGAAGAAGTAATACAAAATTATTGGGGAAGATTGTAATAACTTTAATTTTAAATTATTATTTTTATTTTTTGTCCTGGGAATTTTTTCACTCTTTTCTTCATAAGCGTAGTCGAATTTCCTTACAGAAATATAGCAGTTTTCTCCTGTATTTCAAAAACTATACACTTGAGAATTGTTTTACTATTTTTCCCGAAATCAGCGGGGTTGAATTAGTTGTTTAAGATAATTAGAACCATACAATTGTTTATAAAATTTGTTATAAATTTTAACAGGGTACACTCTTTCTCAAAAAAAAGTGTCCTAGGATTTTGTTTCACTAATTTCTTCATAATCAGCGTAGTCGAATTAGTTAATTACGATATTTTGCGCTGAGAAATAATTGTTTAATATTTTTAGAATATCTGTCAAGACCAATTAATTATATTCGAAGGGGAAATTTTACGACTTTATCTGTCTCTGTCTAACACACAGAAGAATAGGCAGCAGGTACAAGTTTCTTATCTTTGGGTCGAATCACATAATTGGATTACAGACATAAAACTCAAGGGGAAGTAAAACAACCTCTTGACATCAAGTGGCTAATTTCCTCATTAAAATTTGCAGTTTGCTCCTGTATTTCAAAAACTATGCATTTGAGAATTTTTTCACTATTTTTCCCGTAATCAGCGAGGTCGAATTAGTTGTATAAGGTAATTAGAACCAAAAAAATTGTTTATAAAATTTATTGTAAATTTTAGCAGGTTATACAGTCTTTTCTCAGAATTTTTGAATTTTTTTGGATATAAATAAATAATAAAGAATAAATAAACTAAAAAAATAAAATAAAATGTTTGTATCTTGGTGTATCGATAAAGATTATTGAGTTTAGAAATCTAAAAAAAAAATTAAGCACTGTTGAAAATGCAATTGTTATTTAATATTCCAGATTTTCGAAAATTAGCGGAAAAAGCATGTGTACTTATATAAAATGTTGCAATACTTTCAAGAACTACCAAATCTGTTTAACTTCGTCGGTAAAACGACTTTACTGGTAGGTATATTATTTAAAATTTATAACACAGAAAATTTTTGCACTAGTGTGTAATTTTTTGTTAAATTTACTTTGAAATAAAAAACATATTGTAAATACTAAGTATAAATTTAAAGAAACAAAAAAAAATACAGTAAAATCCGATTATAACGACATCGAAAGGGAAACCATAAATTTCGGCGCTATAACTAATAAAAGTAAAATAACATAAACAACATAGCGTATTTTGCGTCATAACCAGTTTGTAGCTATAAGCGGTATCGTTATAAACGGATTTTGGTGTAGTTTTTTTATTGTTTCTTTAAATTTTTACTTATTCTTTACACGTTTACACTATGTTTTTTTCTCATAATAAAAGCTATTTTGGGAAGCACATTTTTGAAATTTCAATACACGTTTTTAAAAAAATCATCAAAAAAAAATAGATTTAAATAAAAAAAATAATTTTGTGATTTAAAAAAAAAACTGTTTATATAAAATCTATTAAGACATTAGTCCCTCTCCATATTTAAGTCTCGCATTATAATTTTCATTTCATGTTAAATTACCATTAAAGTATCACAGCATGAGAACAACTTTGTATAAAGATTCTTAGAGCATCTTCTATTTGCTAACATTATTATATCACAGTTAACGTTTCTAAAATAAATATAATGAATATCTGTTCCTTTACGTCTCAGAAAATTTTCTCAACATTATGAAGACATAATTTGGAAAATGACAAATTTTTCCAAATCATGCACGTAGGTACTTATTTTTAATATTTTCTTGTTCTGAAGATTTCTCACAAGTATCTATTCCGAAACTGTTACCTAATGTAAGGCAATAAGCAATTAAACTATTAACGCAAGAAGAGTATTCTTCAGTGTCCATTGTTTAAGGTCTAAGTGTTTCACTTTTGAAGATCTGCATCTTCATTGCGTGTACTAGGATACGATTGTCGCTGATAGGTCAAGGTTGGACAGATGGCATTAAATACAAATGACATTTAATTACACAGAGAAAATGTTTGTTTTGTTTGGCAGATACATTCAAATAAGGTAAGTGGAGAGATGGACCACATTTTGGAAAAATTATTGTTGCTTTATAATATTAAATCATATTTAAAAAACAAAATTTTATTATTTTTAAGAATAAAGGAAAAAATTAAATTATGTTCTGATAGCTACAAAAAAATATTTTATTTGGGTTCACAAAAATCAAACACTGTATAGATGAGACGAAACAAAACTATAAGGACAAGAAATGGGTAACAGAATTTTTATATCTGTTGCTTCCAAATATATATATATATATATATATATATATATATATATATATATATATATATATATATATATATATATACGAGTATAAAATGTTCCATTAAAAAATAAGAAAATTGTATAAAAATATGAATAAAATTTATGTGTAGGTACCCTAACCTTAAAGCTAAGTTTTTAAAGACTAATTAATTAAGTTTTTATTAGTCTTAAAAAACTTAACTTTAAGGTTAGGGGTACATATAAATTTTATTTATATTTTTATATTAATATAATCTTAGACTACCAAATCTTGAGAACCATAGGTTGAAATAAAATTTTGTTTCGTTCATTTAATAGTCTTGTAATATACAAATTGTTTGCTAATTTACTAACTTCATATCTCTTACAGTTCTCAAGAAATGGTAGCCCATTTAAAATAAACCTTGTATATAAAAGAAAACAAAATACGGCCTTCAAATAATTCTTGAACTGGAGAAAAGAACAAATACAAAATTACATAGGATTCCAAAAAAATAAAAAACTTATACTTTCTTCGGGTAAATTTAAAATATTTTAAAACAGAAAATAATTTTGTCGTGTAATCTTGTCGGGTGCTCGAGCCCCGAAACACCCACACAGTCGACACCTATGGAAGAAAAAAGAAAAGAAACCTTTAAAACCAAAAGTCCATCTCTTTCCCATTTACCATATTCAACGCATGAAATTAGGAAGAAAAGTAAATAAATTCTAATTGCAATGACAAATTTGCTTTTCTTCACAAAGTAAACCACTTCCGTTAATGCGTTACTCAATTTGGAACCATTACAAAACTGTAACGAACTGAATTTCCACGCTATCAAAACGCATTTACCCTTTTTTGGTGTTAATTGTGCACAAGAAATCAATTTTAAAAGCAAAAATACCACAGCACTAGTTACACCTATTAAATGTTAAGCTAAATGGTAATGAAATTTACTGTTACTAAGCTAACCTTCTAGATTATTGTAATTTTACTTGCTAACTTCAATATCGTGAGGAATTAGTAACAAAAATGAAAACGGTACGTAGATTAAGTTGAAGATAATTTTCAAAATGGGTATTATTTTAACACTTACACACAATAAGGAAATTCAAACTTAAAGATCACGTTTTAAATTTAATAACAATTTAGTGAAATGTCGTTCACACAATAAACATTAGCCAAATTATATATTATCTATAGCCTACATATACCTCTGTGGTACACTCTCCACTTTAGCTGCAACACCCACAAATAAAAAATTAAAAATAATTGGGTTACTGTCTTGATGTCCCGTTGAAGTCTCTGGAAAATTCAATGTTTTAAGTATGTTTCAGCGGTTTGTCACGACTATTCAAGCAATAATAAAAACTTAAGACATAATTACTGTTTCGAATATACATTTTGAAGCTAATGATTAGTGTTTAAGCGTTCCAACCAAGAAGTTCTGGGTTCGACTCCAGCAAATACATGTAATAATTAATAATTAGGCGGTCGTATTTAATAAAAATATGGTATATTTATACCAAAGAGAGTTTATAAGGCGTCACCTAGCTGGCATAGAGAAGGTACCACAAATGTCATTTTTATGTTGTATAAAAATATTGACTCTTCATTTTTTTAACATGCCTGGTTTACGAAAATTATGGGAAATGGCATAAATAGAATAAATGTTTTCTTATGAAACAGGTTTTTAAAAACATACAAACATAAATATCTTTTTAAAACATTGAATATATATATTAAAACAGATTTTTTTAAATCAAATTTTTATGCAAACTTAATTAAATTATTTCACTCATGCAAATCAATTAAACGTATTAAATCATGCGTACCAAGTTAGTGACAAATAGTGTTTTCTTTAATAATAAATATTTTTTTTATGAAACACGTTTTTGAAAACATACGTATACCTTTTTAAAAACAATAAAAATATTTGATTTAAAACAGGTTTTTTAAATTCAATTTTTATGCAAACCTTATTAAATTATTTTAGTGATCTTAAGCCATTAAACAGCTTTTGAGACTGGGTGAATATAGTGATACTTTGTCTGAACAAAATGTATTATTTATAAACTTGACTTAAATTAATGATTTTCCAAAACAATCAATTAAACGATTTAAGTCATACCAGTTACAATAAATACCTACTGTAAATTATTTGATTTATTCTAGCACTCTTATTATGAAAGTTTAAGGATCAAAAATTAGAAAAGATTTTATAGTTTCAGATAATCGAAAAT
Source organism: Stenolophus ochropezus (assembly GCA_035578165.1). Classification (NCBI taxonomy): domain Eukaryota; kingdom Metazoa; phylum Arthropoda; class Insecta; order Coleoptera; family Carabidae; genus Stenolophus; species Stenolophus ochropezus. The sequence goes on from JAQOWZ010000014.1 coordinate 3,657,646, forward strand.
TCGAAGTCGAAGTTGAAGTCTAAATTCAATTAAACGATACTATGCTTTTAAAAAATTGATCGACCTTTTTTAAAAAGTCGATATATCGTCTTTTTTACCATCCCTAACACCAACCACATTAGTGCCAAAGACTTTTTGACACATAGGGTGAATAGTGATAGTTACAACAACCTTTTTGAAAACATACTATACCTTTTTATATCTTTCTAAGGAATTTTCGAATGGATTTTTTGAGTTTTTTTAAGTAAATTTTTAAAACAACCCGATCGGCTTTTATTGTTTCTGAAAAATAGCAACAACCCTGATGAATAGTGATAGTTACAACACCCTTTTCATCCACTTCGCCTTCCCCACCAGGGTGTCCCCACCTAGTCCCCACCTAGCTTATAGTGCTGAGTCTCTTCGACGGAGAGCAGTCGCACGCGAGCTTCTGTAGTCGCCGCAGGAGTCCTATCACTATCACTAGCGACAGTGCGGAGCAGCGTAGTGCTACTAGCGTTGCGTGCGGGCAAGTCGGATGTACACCAGACACCGATAGCATAGCGATAGCGATAGCGTTAGTGTAGTGGTGATAATATGGCTGCTTGGAAAGTGATACTAGTTTTGGGGTTGATCGGTAAGTCGCTATCATTAACATTATCATATTACACTTTATATAGTATTTCCAATAGTGACAGATTGTCATACGCAAAATATTCATTATTTGTACTGGATTATTATAATTTTTAATTTTTAAATTATTTATTATTTACTTAGTATCTCCATTAGTGACAAATTTAATTTACTAAATACAAATTGTATTAGTACTTATTAGTGACAGATTAACATACATAAGACAATTAACAAAACACACTTTATTTAAGTAGTATCACCATTAGTGACAGATTGTCTTATATAAATTTTAAATTAGATTACACTAAAAAAAATAGTTATTTATTAAATATAAATTTAATAGTAATTATTACCGACACAATAACTTACAAAACATGCATTTTTTTACTACAACTATTAATAGTTGTTTACAATTTCTAGTAAGTGTTACACTAAATAAATGTAGTTTTTTATTATATATAAATTTAGCTAGTAATTTACTATATTAATACAGATTTTCTTGTACAAAATATTAAGTATTTTTTTAAATTAATAACATTTTATAACCTTCAATTTTTTATTTGTATTTATGTCATACTATTCACCCTTAAATTTATGACATTAAGTTCATTTCCACACTGTATATATATATAAATTATTATTATACTTTTAAAAATATTTAAATGTTGTATATTTAATTGTATTTTAATTTTAAAAAAGTTTTATATATGTCAATATTATAGAGAATTATTAATTTGTCTAAAAAAAATTAAAGAGTGTTTTATTAATAATTCACTATAATATTTAATATAAATAATAATGACATATATAAAACTTTTTTTTAATTAAAATACAATTATATATACAACATTAAAATATTTTGAAAAATATAAAAATAATTTACATACAGTTTGAATTTAAAAAAAATATGCTAATTTTTTAATAGGTTATAGTATATTTTTTATGTTTTGTAAACAAAGTAAACCAGTACTTGGAAACATTTGATAAACAAAGTTTAAAAATTTTCATAATAACTACTATTGAAGCAAAAAAACAAATATATTAATAACCTTAAAACAATCAATAATTAAATATTGAAAATTGCTAATAATAATAACAAATTAATTATTGAAGGTAATGATTATTTTTTTTTTCATAATGAAAAGTGTCTCAGTTTTCTTTTTGGACAGTTGGGTGTATGTAAAACACAGCTAAGGCACTACACCAGCTGCTCAGAATACTAAACTGTTTTTCGTTTCGATTTCTATTTCGTCCGACGAAAACGTAGCGAATAAAATTATCAGGGTGTAAACTAGAGCATGTTTCGCAACATACATTCACATTACATATTCTGACGTCATGTTCGCACGGACTTTACAAACCACAATATACCAGACGCACTATATGAAGAGCCAAACACATTGGGATGCACTATATATTGATTTTACGCAATTATGAACAAGTAAATTTTGTAATTATTTTTGCGAAATATGTGAAAAATTTATTGGTATGTCAATAAGGTTTCACAAGATCATAAAATTTTACATAATTTTTCAATTTTATCAAGTGTGGATAAATTATTTTATGGTCATGGTAACTCTCCACTTCAATTTTAAATGTTAAAAAAAAATAGAACTCATGAAAAAATGCAGAAATCTATTGAAAAAAACAAAAATAAGAAGATTTTGGTTGAAAAAAGGCATTGCTATCCAATTTGTTATTATCCTTTTATTATTAAATTAATTTCAGTAAAAAGGATACCTCATAATAATAAATAAAACAGTTCTCTTAGTTTAATTCAGGGATAGCAAATATCGGGATTTATTTTAAAAAATAAATCAAAAATCAATAATAAAAAAAAAATATTTTTTAATTTTTAAAATTAGTACCGTACTTTTTAATTGTTTTCAAAGCATTACTTTATTTCATAAACGAAAACTAAATCTGTAATAAAACCGAAAATGCGGAGAAATTTATGTTCTTATTTAAATATTATAATGAAAACTCAAAACGATTTATCTGACTAAAATAAAAGTTGGAAAAGTAGGAAAGAATTTTTATTTTTTGTTACAAATTTACATACTTACTTTGTCTTTTGTTATATGAGAATTAGTTAGCATTTAATTTTAAGATATTATTATATACAGAATATATTTTGCTTGTTATTAATATTTTTGTAGCAAATAAATACATTTTTATTATATTTTTTTATCTTTAATAATAATCAATGATTTTTATTTAAAAAATCAGTTGATTTAAATTAAATTGTTTAATACATATAAATTTATATTAATTTAAAAACGTTTAATGAAAATATGTTTTTTTAAATTTAATTTATAAATTTCTAAAGAACTTTAAGTTTGTTAATTAATAACAATTTTTGACTTTTCTGGTGTACAATATGCTAATTTATAAAAACCTATTCAATTTTGTAAAAACATTTTTTATTGCCAAGAATGTTAATAGACTTACTGTCGGTTAGTAGTGAATAGAATAGTTTAAACTATAAAAATATATTTAATAAATTTAAATTTATATTAATTTAACAATTTATGGTATTTTAAATTTAATTTATAAATTTCTAAAGAAGAAGTTTGTTTATTAATAACAATTTTCGACTTATATTCTGGTATATTATACTCCCATTTTTAATTATTTATTAGTTTTGTAAAAACAAATTTCATAGCCAAGAATGTTAATAGACTTACTGCCGGTTAATAGCGAATAGAATAATTTAAACTATAAACGATGTCTACATTCTGGGTAAGTGTTATTGCTATGGGAAGCTTGCTTTCATTCTCAAACCCATCCAAATAAATTGTGCGCCGAAAGTAGCTTCGAAAGCGAAACACTCAAGCGAAAATATACGTCGAAAAGATCACGAACTAGTTACAAATACTGACCGTTAGTTAGACTTTCGCAGCCGCTGTACGAGAGAGTGCTGTCTTGTCATCACACAGCTGATGCCCAAGGATTCCCTAGAAACCTCATTACAACTCAACATTTTCCGTATCTAAAGTAGATGTTTATAAACAACTGTTACAAGAAAAAATACACACTTTTGTATACGTTATTATTTTTAATTGCAAAGAAATTCTTTGCTACTTTCATTGCATTTCAAATCAGGTTACAGTATTGTTAGTTGTTTTCTTCACACCAGCTATAAGTGCTCTTTAAAATTCTTTTTATTATACAAACAGACTGTTAAAGTTTTTGGCACTACTTAAAAACTAAAATTTCGCAAAAAAAAAATCGAAATTCTGTTTTTTCAAGATTTATTTTTGTTTTCTCCACACTAGCCATAAGTGCCCTTTAAAACTGTTTAAAATTATACTAAACTACACCTTTTCTACTAACAATTTCTTTCAGTCTTTAAAATTCTCTTTATTATACAGACAAACTTTTAAAGTTTTTGATAAAAATTATAAACTGTAATTTCGCAGTTTGTTTTTTTTTTCGAAATTCTGTTCCTTCAAGATAAATTATTGTTTTCTCCACACCAGCTATATGTGCCCTTTAAAACTGTTTAAAATTATACTAAACTACTCCTTTTTAACTAACTTTTTTTTTCAGTTCCTTCTTCTTATGAATTACTTTTTGCCTTTTTCTTTTCAAAATTCTATTCCTTCAAGTTTAATTATTGGTTTTCTCAACACCAGTCATAAGTGTCCTTTAAAACTGTTAAAAATTATACTAAACTGCACCTTTGTTACTAACATTTTTTTCAGTTCCTTCTGCTTATCAATTACTTTTTGCCTTCTCCAAACCAGCTATAAGTGTTTATTAAACATAGCATGAGTAGACAATACCTAAACTTTTGCTAATTGTGAACCAAAATTGTTGTACCCCTGCTGGGTACAACAATTTTCCTAAATTATATATATATATATATATATATATATATATATATATATATATATATATATATATATATATATTGCTAGCAACATTCCTAAAATCCGAACAAAATTAAATTTCCAAGAAGTAAGAAAATACTTACATATGTACAATCAGTATTAAAATAAGTAAAACACTAATAATTGAAGAAATTATAGATGATATAAGAAATATACAGGGTGTGCCTTTTAGTAGTTTTCATGCATATTAAACCATAATTAATAAGTGATATATTCATTAATATATAAATACTTAATGCATAGTAATAGTGTAATTACAGTTGTTATATATTGATTTGAAATTTAATGGTGCAATTTTACTTACAGCTTTCATAAACAATGAGTTACACAAAATTAATTAACTTATGGTAAATGTTATATAAATTTTAGCTCTGGTTCAATTTTTCTCGTGTGATGTGTGAATTTTCGCAGCATACAATGTATGAGAAAACAGATTAACTTAAACTCTGTTGAAACTGATCTATATACTGGTTTATTATAATAATTTGTTAAGCAGCAGTGATATAACACTTACATAATTCGTCTTGCAATCTTATTTTGATGAGTATTGGACGTGACAAATTTTCAATGACATTTTTTTAAAAAGGATATCCTATCATTAGTTATATTTCCTGCAGATTTAAAAAAGTTTTTATACAATTAATTTAGCAATTATAAACTTTAATTAAGCTTTAAGAAAAGGAGGTTTTAATTTACTTGCTGGAAATTTGATGCGTTTCTTTTTTTACAAAATTAACTTTCTTGAAACTGTTAATCACAGAGAACTAAATGAAGGCACTATAAAAAATGTTTTTCTAGAATTTATTTAATTCTTGTTCTATCTACTGATTTACATTTCTGCTCTAATATGCTTCCTGAATTTCAGTGATTAATTTATTCATATATATATATATATATATATATATATATATATATATATATATATATATATATCGATAATATATTGATGATTTTCTTTAAAGAATTATATATTGAAAAGAAAACCGGTAAATTAAATGGTAACAAGGCCTGCTATAAATTAAAGAATTTAAGAGACAACATATATGTGTAAAGTAAATAAGTAAATGATATATTCTCGCTCGAAGCGTCTAGAAAATCAATTTTTTATCGTTATTACTTAGAGGTTACTTTTACTTGAGTTTTTACTTTCTACTACATCCATATCTGTCCAGTTAATAAATATATCAATCATTCCTTACTACAATTAGTAAGTGTATCATTACTAGCTACTCATAAAACAAAGGCTTTATATGCCAAGGCTGCCAAGAACTCTTAGCATCTAGAGCGATTGTTATTACTTCGTGGGAACATAGGGCTGCTACATTCTAACATTTTCAGGGTCATTGGATATAGAGCAATGAAGGAAAGGCGTTATGTCCTGAAAGCCCACGGCGCATGTTCAGACTTGTCCATGACATTTCAGAAAACACATCTGCGCAGAATTACTTTCAGTAGGACGACCTAATGCTGAATACTCACAAAACAATCTTAAGTTTATTTATACTAAATATAAATCGGTCTCCATATAGACGCATATACAGTTAAACCAATTAGAATCCGTGCATCAGTAAAGGAAGAAACTTTTCTATTCCTTTGAATTTATATACACGAAATAAATTTTATATTATAACTTATTATGTTAACAAATAAAATATTGTATTAGCGTCCTAAATTTTTCGTAATAAAATCGAAAAAAACAAAAGATTTAAGAATCCCTAACCCAATTTGTCAGCACATTTTTCCAGATGTGAAAATATATACACAATAAATATAAAATTTTAGTTTATTAACTGTTGTTGTTTTATAATTATTACTGATATTAATCTATGTAGATTAACATGCCCAGTAACCAGTTTTGTAGAAGTACATTTAAAATATATCAACTATAACCATTCCAACAAGTAACTTACACAAAACAACTTACAACTTAATTTTTATGTGTACATTGTTACAGTAATGTTTATGTTACAGGAAAGACATAAGGAAGTGTTTTGTTGTAACTATTTCCCTGAATTAGAATATTGTTAGATCTAATGAACATAAGTAAAACATGGAAAAATTTAACTAACATAAGAGAAAAGAGATTTTATTGCATTTAAATTAACTTTGTATTTTATTAAATAAAAGCAATTCGTTTATTTACTACATGTAATAATAATTTCTAACCACATAAATAAAAACTTTTAGTATTTCGAAAACTAAATTAATAAATTTAAATGTATTAATATTTATATATCATTTCTTTTTCGTGCTCTAAAATTTGATATTTATGTATGCTAAATTTCTATTTGTTTGAGTTAACTTGCATATAATTCTTTAATTCGTGTGTCTTGTGCACGATTTAATGAATTTGTATAACTGTCCCTTTCTATTATGATATGTGGGCTTACTATTACCACATGAAACTTTCATTTTTGATTTGTTTCTGATTTCACATTTCACGAAATTTTGCATGTGTTATTTATTGTTCATTGATGATCTTTAAACAGAGTGAAATGTCAACATTATTGTTAGATTCGTGGGTGCAAAAGAAACAAATTTATTTAACCTTAAAATAATTCAAATGATGTCAAAGTTATAATTAAAATAACAATCCTTCATTTTGCAATTTAGGATTTTTTGGACTTTTTCTTACACGCAACACCTTGGCGATATTTTCACAATTAAAAATTATTTAAACAATTGTCCGTTAACGATTTAGTGACAGCGTGAAATATGATTGTGCAGGTCTTGTATGTTATTTTATCTGAGTTCATTTATTTGAACATGTTTTCAGACGGTTATAAATGCATCGGATGTAGGAAGCCTTAGCAGATAGTCATCGTATGTTGCATTGCTCAAAGGTGCGGTTGGTACACAACCTACGACTGCTCGAGACTATTACTTTCAAAATTTTTACACGCGCAAAAAAAATTAGCGGCTATTATGCCGTACGTTATGCAAATGTCAGAACGTTACTGTTTATTTATTGTTTCACTAATCGCCAATACAATCACTTGTAATCGACATCGCTGTAACTTATGTTTAGAAATACAAAACCTTTTGTGAAACAGAAAACGTTAATTTGGATAGTTTATCTTGAATCCAAAATGGATACGTTAGTTTTTGTAATCAACTTTAAAATTTATTGCCTGTCATTCTGCATTCGTGAGAAAGTGTTGACAACAGACCAATATTTACAAAATATGATAACGTGGGCAAGAGATGATTTCCGTTCAACCCTTGAAAACTTATTATATTTTGTAGAAATCCCGTTCCATCCTTTGATGAAGTTATAATTTTAAATTTAGCAAAACAAAAATTGCAGTAACTTGTAGCTAAAAAAATTGAAAATCCGAAATCTTTTCTATACCGAAAACGTTAATTTGGATACTTGATCTTGCATCCAGAATCAACTCATGTTAGTTTTGATAATCAAGATTAAAGTTTATCGCATGTCATTCTGAATTTGTGAGAAAGTGTTCAAAATAGATTAGTTTTTACAAAATATGGTAAGGAAGACAGGGGTGATTTTCGTTCAGCCCTTGAAAACTTATCATTTTTTGTAGGAGTCGCGTTCCATCGTCTGATGAGGTCAGCAATTTGCTCTGATCGTAATATAATTTCAAATTTTGCAAAACAAAAATCGTTGTAACTTCAAGCTGAAAAATTTGAAAATCCAAAACCGTTTTTGAACCGTAAACCTTAATTTGGATACTTGATCTTGTATCCAGATTTGACAAATGTTAGTTTTGGTAATCAAGATTAAAATTTATCACCTATCATTCTGGATTCGTGAGGTGTTCAAAACAGATTAGTTTTTACAAAATATGGTAAGGAAGAAACAATTACCTATTGAAAGTAGGAAGGTTACTCTGCCCCACCCTAAAGTTTATTATAAAATGTAAATAAATGTTAATTGTAAGAAAATTGTGACTTCGTGCATTCCTTGCATTCTCGCAGTCATATAAATCATCAAGATAAAATAATAATAATAAATTCAATACTAAACCCCCCACCCCCCATAGAAATTGTTTTAACAAAACACAATGCAAGATATTTTTATTTTAAATTCTCTTCCAATTGACACCATTGTTTAATAAAATATTAATTCCATAACTAAATAACAATTGCTAGTATCGGATTACTTGGATAAACTGTACCGGTGTTTCTGTGCAATAATTCAATGAGGTAGTAAATGAAAAGTAAAGAATGTTCTAATGCACTATTCTGTACAAAGCAAGAATAGATTACTGATGATGTGAGACTCATATGTTTGTCAGAAACATATGAATGTTGCTATTGCTTGTGTGTTTATATGTCAAACATATGCAAAGCCCACGTTGCATGATAAGTAAATACTACTGAGGTTATAACTTTCTTTTTATGAATAATTAAGATAAACCAAACATCTTATTTTTATCTTCTTTTCATTTTTATAGTCTTCATTTGTTTTTAATTAAAAATTGAAAGCAGAGTAGTTGAAATATTTTGAAGTCACTGAACATTTCGTAAAGTAATGACACATTTTAAATACACTAAGGTCATGCTATTAAGTAAATATTTCACAAATTGGAATTGAGTAATTATGTGCGTGTATATGAAACGTTTAAGATTTCTAAAACGATGAAAATTTCTTGTTATGCATAAAGATATTCAATGACTGCATAATGTTTGTCTAACAATGTGCTGATAGAAACTTTATCAGAGTTTTCAAAACATTTATAAAATCTCTTGATCGTTACGGAAAACATACCTATAATACTCTTTCAAATGATACTTCTAATTTTAATAATACTCTTTTACTTATTCTGTTGATGAAATACAATTTACCGCACAAGTCTCCATGAATAGTAACTGCTTTTATTTGCTATTCTTATAAGATGGGACATCGGACCGTTTTACATTTGATCTGAAGCTATAGTCGCCTCGCTGTATTAATGCTATTGCGTCTTTGTTTTCTAAAATGATAACCAACAACTGCACTAGTCAATGATCAGTCAAAGATGGCACTACTGCATATATAACTTTAACAACAATAATTGTGTAAACTGATTAAACTTTAATATTTTTGTGTATTGCTGCTCAATTTACAATCATATAGTATTAATAATTTTAATGATAGAAATGAGATGATAAATATAAACAAACTAATATTAAAAAGCTGTGCATCTGCGATTCTTATGAAGAAATGAAACTATAATATTTTTGTGTATTTCTGCTTAATGTACAATAATATATTATTAATAATTTTATTGATAGAAATGAGATGATAAAAACTAATGTTAAAAAAGTGAGCATCTGCAATTCTTATGAAGAATTAGTTTTCTAATAGTATCACATAATTGAGAATTCTCATAATTCTATTGTCCCGATCTAATGTTCTTTTCCTTTCATTGATATGATTCTAATTTTACATAATAATTACATAACGCTGAGCATTTGAGAACTGCTGGTAACGTTTTCACAACCTTTCCTAACCTAACGTTAACGCTGTGACCCGTAATTATTGCAAAAGGTCAAATCTGCTGAATAGCTAAGTACTTAGAGCATGAACAGTGCAGAAATCTTACCGCATAACCAGGAATAATAAAATGAAACGTAGTCACCTATCACCTTTTGTTCCTCTCGAGGGAGTGACGTCATAGATCCTGCAACGAAATAAAGATATGTTACAATTACAAATTACATAGTACAGTAAAGCAATAAATCGCATAAATTTAACAATGTTAGAAGCATCAACCCACTTAAATTAAAGTAACTTTTTCTTTATTTGAAAATTTAAATTGACATGATCATTAGTACGACAGTAATGATTTATATAGTCAAATATACATTAAAATCTAAATTAAAATTAAAAACGTTTTTTAATGAATAATACAAAATATAAAATGTATCTACTATATATCTAACACCATATATATATATATATATACATATATATATATATATATATATATATATATATATATCTGTACCAATAACTAAACATGTGAGACAACTTTCCTCTACAAGAAATAACAATAAATTTAAATTTTGCTTCGTGCCTCAAAAGGAAACACTGCAAAATTTATTTTAACAGATTTGGTTTTTCCAAATTACTTTAGGTCCGTTGACAAGATTTATATTTTTACTTAACGAAAAACATGTTAAAACTAAAATGTTTCCTTATTTGCTGGAGTATCACAGCAACATAAGACCAAAAATAGTATATTACATACCAAGAGCTGTAATATGCATATTACGCACGAAGTGGAAAAGTTACACAAGAGCCGCAAAGTGCGTAATTCTTCGAGACAAGACAAGAAATAACAAAACAAGACAAGAAATCTTGTCTATACACTACAAATAACCTATAAGTTGTACAATAATTACTATTTACATTAATGATCCTAAAAAAATCATAATGACTTATTATAAGGTTTAAATAAAGTATAGAATATAGTTTGTGGTCAAAATTAAAGTAAGTGTGAAACGTTTTGAAAGGTTATTAGAAATTATACAATGTAACAAATGTGCAAAATGGTGCATGCATAAATGATATCTCTTATAAAATTGATATACTTTCCTATAAACATTGCTGCATTGTTTCGAAACGTATTGTAAAACAATTTGAAAGTAAGAACAAATTATTCTTAAGTTAACGCCTTCTACATATTATATCTCAGCAAATTTCCTTAAGACATAATTATGTTCTTAGTAGATTTATGGTTCAAGTAATAATAAAATAAATATAAAATATGATACAGTTATGTAACAGACATAATTACAATGGTTGTGGATCTAGGCGACATGTAGTAATAATAAAATAAATGATTTTAAATTATGTTATAATTATTGCAAACTCCAATGAATTTACAGTAATGCACCTTGTAATAAAGATGCATTTTACATTATTAATACATCATGTGATTACTATACCAATTTGTATTCTAAGTGTAACTTAAATAATTTTTTAACTGCTTGTTAAATCAAGTGATTGATGTGGTACATTTAATGGCAAATTTGTAAATTATACAATATTCTCTTTTACTCTATTTAATATAACCTGTTTTGAGAGAAAGTGTATATATAGCTAGTTACTGATATATTTTATATCTTTTTTTAATTATTTTTTTTAGAAGATTTCAATTTATATAAAAATCGATAGAAAGTAAATGTTAAAAATTAATTCATTTTATATATACAAATCCTATACCCATTTTTTGGGTAACATTTCAAAGTAAAAGTAAGGTTAAGTATTAACAAACATTTATTTCTAGTAGTAAAAGCATTTGAATCTATTTTCTATTGCAACAATTTCATTACTAGCCTTAAAAGTAATATTAGCTATCAAGGTAATTTCCGAAACACAAAAATTCCTTTCCATTTACGTTACGATTTCCATTTGCGTAGAAAATTTTCTAATGAGAAAACAATTAGAACTGTAGATACATTTATTTCAAAGATGGTTCTTAAAACCTGAGTTCAAATCCTGCCGGGGTTGAAATTCTTTATTAACATTAGACTTTACCGATTGGCAATAATAATAAGTAATTCTATTTAACAAGAATTATATGAATATATTACATAAGTTCATATTTATTGTACTGGTAATTTTTCGGTGATAAATAAATCAAAGTAATTTTCATCTGCCATTCAAAAGATTAAGACATTATAAGTATAAACATAACATAAAGACAAATATTGCAAAATAGTTTATTCTACAGCCTCTCAAAAAAGCTAGAGAAATTTATATTGCATAACAATGTCTTGAATACAACGATTTTATATGTATTCAAGTATACCGTTATTATTCAAATTCAATGTTGTAAGAATGTTTTCTTTTAAGATCAGTTTACAAATGGATAACAAAACAAATACTACATCAAGTATTTTGTAAGAAGTTGAAAAGAATGTTGATGAAATCAGCTAGCGATGCCCTTCAAACATAGGACGATGACTTGAATTGAATCATATTCATTTAAATTTGAGATTCCTATGAATAAAATAGCAATAAATAAATATATCGTTAGTTATTTCTATTGATGGGTTAGCCAATTTTTGAAGGTAGCGCTGATGAGAATTGGGTCGGTAAGGTATTATCAAAATCTGTCTAAGCCGATTGTCACGCCTTGATGTAGGTAATAATCTAAGTTCTTTTCAAATTGTAGATTCTATTCAAATTACGATAACTTACAAGAGGTACAGGTTACTATCAAAAGCTGAACATACCTAATGGATAATAATAGATGATCTTTCAAAAAAGTGATCCACTTTTCTATTAGGGTACCTTGACTTAAAGTGAGGTAACATGAAGTCTTTAAAATCAAACAATGGATAATAATGAAAGAAACGTCTAGTAGATATAACCATTATCAAAATGTAGGCAAAGTAGACTAACAAACCTAATAATTGATAATAACAAAAGATCTTTCCAAATGTGACAGAGTTGTCTTTTGCGGTAACGTGCCCTAATGACAGATGAGATGAAAAATCATTAGCAAAATGTGGACCTAACAATTTGACAAACCAAATTATAGATAATAATGAAAGATCTTTCCAAATGTGATAGTTTTCTATTGGGGTAACGTAAACTAACGTGAAGAGACATAAGATGATGTTTGCAAATCATTACTAAAATATGGGCATATCAAATTGGTAAACCTAATAATGGATAATAACAGATCTTTCCAAAATGTGATCCAGAGCTAACGTCAGTAGAATAACCATTACCGAAATGTAGGTAAAGTAGACTGACACACCTAATAATGCATAATAATAGATGTTCTTTCCAAAATGTGATCCAGTTTTTTTTTTGGATAACGTCTAGTAGTGAGTAGTGACATGAAGTAACGTCTAGTAGAAACAACCATTGCCGAAATGTAGGCAAAATAGATTGACACACCTACTAATGTATAATAATAGATGATCTTTCAAAAATGTGATCCAGTTTTCTTTTGGGGTAACGTCTATTAGTGACTAGTGACATGAAATAATGTCTAGTAGAAACAACCATTACCGAAATGTAGGTAAAATAGATTGACACACCTAATAATGCATAATAATAGATGATCTTTCCAAAATGTGATCCAGTTTTCTACTAGGGTAAAGTAAACTAACGCAAGGTGTTATGACGTAACACCTAGTAGAATAATCATTACCGAACTGTGGGCAAATCAGATTGACACGAACAGTAATGGGTACTAATAATCCTTCCAAAAAGGTGTTCTACTTTTGCCACAAACAATCGAATTAATGTCGAACATTACTTAACAATAATGCATAGTAATAAATGATCTTTCCAAAATGTGATCCAGTTTTCTTTTGGGGTAACGTCTATTAGTGACTAGTGACATGAAATAACGTCTAGTAGAAACAACCATTAGCGAAAATTAGGTAAAGTAGACTGACACACCTAATAATGCATAATAATAGATGATCTTTACAAAATGTGATCCAGTAAATCTAGGGTAAAGTAAGCTAACGCGAGGTGTTATGAGGTAACACCTAGTAGAATAATCATTACTGAAGTGTGGGCAAATCAAATTGACACACCCATTAAAGGGTACTGATAATCCTTCCAAAATGTGTTCCACTTTTGCCACAAACAATCGAATTAATGTCGAGTATTACTTAACGATTGGCGCTCGCAATTTGTCAACTTGTAAGTGACCGTAGGGCAGTTTAACCAGTTTGAGACAATCAGATCAGTTAGGAATAATCGAATGCTGTCGCTTTCGTTACAGAAAGTGAAAGTACAGCGAACAACGAACGACCTCGACCAATGTCGTAGCTGCGTCATTTCGTTCTGGACTCCCCCGCTACAATTTGGAATGTTCCAATTCTTGGCATACCGCATCAGTCAATAAGATGCTCTCAGAATTCAGGAATTTCGAATGTGATAACTGTACGATGAGTCAATGCCCTTTGATCGCAATGTCAAACTGCATCAACAATCAAAAAACCGTTTGGATTGTGGATTTCATAATATCCATAATATTGTATCAAGACTAGAAATCCTTTTTTTCTTGAGAAATGCTATAAAAATGAATTAAAGTCTACATTAATCTTAAACTTAAAATTGCATGAATAATCCAAAAACGGTTTGGATTGGGATTTCATAATATTGTACCAAGACTAGAAATCGTTTTTTTTTTTTTTTTTTTTGAGTGATGCTACAAAAATGAATTAAAGTCTACATTAATCTTAATCTTAGTGTCAATAAATCAAAAGAATAAAACAAATCATTAATTGAATTGATAGTTGTCTGGTCTGTCGTACCAATAATTTATTTGGCATTGCAAAATATGGGTTAACCTAACTTTCTTTATTTCTTTACGTCGACAATTTTAGCTTTGGGCAAATCGTGAATTTATAAATGACTTATACTGACATTGGTCCTATTTCATGTTCTTTTTAATTAGTACCATGAAATATGACAAAACCGTTACCTAAAATTTATTTCTTTGGTTATGTACTTTATTGTCAGTATATAGATCAAGATTTAAATTTCTTATATAAAACATAGATGTTTTTATCAATAACATGACATAACACTGCCGGAAGTAGAACTTGCTTTCAAATATCACGTTTATATAACTCCTGCGCTTTATTTTTATTGAAAATATAGACGCAGTGTCTTTGTTCTACATGTGAATGTATGAGCAATGTCAACCTTAAAAAGTTAATGAAACGTTACGGAACTACCTTGAAACTTTTAAGTAACCGCAAAATTGAAAGTTTTTAAAAAACTAAAATTGGATTAGGTATGTGATGTTTTTTATCTTCATATTTTCTTTCCGCAAGAAGTTCTTGAACATTATTACCAAAAAATTTGACAAGAAGCGTTATTAAGAGAAACCGAGTTTCTATCTACTGTTCAATTATTTTTAGTAGACTTCAACAGTACATCAAGAAATAAACTTTTTCAAAGGTCCACCTTAATTTCGCAAATATCTGTATCATAAAACCAGTTCAATCGAAAGGTCATTTGATGATATTTTTATTAGTGTACATTGTGCAATATCGTTTAAAGTTTACAAAATTCAAGAAAAATATTTGAAGCAATATTTTAACGTGTCCATTTCACAGTCTATAGATTATTACATCATTGGTACAAATTGGACAATATAAATCAAATTGAAATGTTATGGACAAAAATTCGATGAAATTTTGATGATAAATCATGAAAGTAAAAGTGACAATGAAAGTTATTTCATAATTGTTAAAAATAACACGAAATTTATAATTGAACTATACATTGTTTATTATTATATATAACAAACACTAATAATTATATCCGCAATATATATATATATATATATATATATATATATATATATATATATATATAAAATTTTGGCGGTTACCCATCCAAGTATAGACTACGCTTATTCTTGCTTGACTTTGGCAATAAATATAGACAAGGCTATTGGCATTATAATATAGTATAGATTATGATGATAATAAACTGTAAATTATAAAATAATCACAACAAAATATTAATAAATTCTGGTTCACCTTCAAATCTACGCAAGATACGGTTATTCTGTACAGTTACGAGGATTATGTCACTCATCCGTGATCTCATCTTTCGTGAACTCGGAAACACGGTACATTATTAATTTGCAAACAATAAACATTGCAGTACATTTTTTCGCAAAAACAAAAATATATTTCATGGCAAAATGGTACTTAATATTTTTTTTAAATATAATTAAAAATAAAATAATGGTTGTTGCTTAAGCAGATAAAGTGAGATCAGTGGCGTCGACTTTTTATATTTCTGCCGGGGGCTCAAAACCTAAAAAGTATATTCTATATAGTCTAAAAAATCAGGAATACAATTAAGTGTAAATGGAGCAGAAATATAAAAACAAATCTTGAGAACCATTGGTTGAAATAAAATTTGATTCAGTCATTTTAATAGTAATAATTTCGTCGTGTAATCCTGTCGATTAATTTTTTTTTGAACTGCTATTATATTCGTTTTGGATTATAGGTGTTTAAAAAATATGTTTTTATATTAAAAAAATGTTCATTTTATTATTATAGATGTTTTCTACAAAAAAATGAAAGCCATATATCATTAAAACGCTGCACGAATGAATAAATTTGCGAAAATTCAAACGTGAGAATATCTTAAGAACAGGACAACTTCCAGCGAACAAAAAGCATTTTGCATGGGTAATTTGTATCTTATACAACTTGTTACTTAATCTTGTAAACAAAAACTTGTTTTATTTTGATACCGTATTGTTTAGCAGGAGCAAAAAAATGAATAAATAATTTTATTGTTTCAATATGTGATTTATAGCTTATTCAATTTTATATGTAAATTATTTAAATTAATACAGATAGTGTATTATTATTCATATGTCGGAAGTACTGTGCATTATTATACAAATATAATAAGTATTGTTTTAGCTTGTTTACAATACATACACAAGTCGATTGGTATATTGCCAATAAAAAAATATAAAAATGTATCAATTATTCTTTCACTGATCGCAGATTTCGGTGATAATATATTTATAGGGTGTAGGCACTGTAGCTGGTGTGGAAAGTACTTTAAATACTTTTTTTGTATTTGATTCACATCTGTCGTATTATTGAATATTACGAAGGAATAAATTTTGTCACTATTTTTGTTTGATAGATACCATATTCTAATTTCGATCACGAAATAATTTATTTCGAAATCGATACTAAAGTACACGATATCACTCCGCGAAGTTAGTCAAAGTAGTAGCTAAAGTAAAACTTTACAGACTCTTATATTAAATTGAATTAACCTATATTTTAACAGTATTATTTTTTGCAGTTTATTTTAGCACTACCTAAAATAACAAACATATCATTCTATAATAATATTGGTGAATTTATTTATTATTTATCTTTGATAATAAATTATCTGATTTCATGCAGACGACGTCTAAGTAGGTGTAAACATAAATTAAAATTGTAAAGAAATATTTCACACTTTGACAGTTGACGTTTGTTATCACAGCCATGCTATTTATTTATATTTTTTATTAATAATTTAACTATTTCGAAATAAATATAATGTATATATATAAATAATAAGTTAATTTTCCGACGTTGCGTTTTTAAAAACAATTTATTGTTTATTATTTATTACAATGTTGTTTATTGCTAATTTACAATTCTAAGTTACAACAAATCTAGCATAGTAACAGCAGATAAAGACTAACATAAAACTACAAGAGAGCTATTTTATACTTAAACTAGGTTGGGTGTAGGGTTGCTCGGTGGGAACTGCAACCTATGCAGTTTGATGGTGGGAACAGCGATGTAACTCCTCCATCCCTAGAACGAAGCTTCCCCTGGAAGGTGAGGTCCATCGGGTTGCTGGCCTGGTGGGGTTGGTTGGGCTCGTTTTGCTATGAAACATCTCCAGGCGTAGTACATAATAATTATTAAAAGTCCACAATAGATTAATACTGTCCAAATACTTGGCACTTGATATATTACAGGCACACTAGTGATTTCCACTGGGGGTTTTAAGGCAATGTCCTCTAATTTGATTGTTTTTAATTTGATTGTCATGTTGGATAATTTATTCTGTTTTATTTCGAAGTTCAACTTTGGTATCAATATTGGTTTTCCAAATGTCTTATCAAGATATATTAATTGTTTATTTTTGAATATAATTTCACATTGGTTTTGTTGTATTAAATAAACACCTATGAGGGATTTGATATTAGTTTTGTCGGGACACTTTGTTTTAATTGTTTCTATTTGTGGAAACACTGCCAAATATTGATTGGTTTGGGGAATTAGTTCGATATGGCTGGTGACTTGAAGCTTGGTGTAATGACAGCGACTTGTATTTTGTTTAGTGAGAATGTCTTCTTCACAAGATGGGTTGAAGTGCGGATGATATTCGTTTTTGCACTGGTAGATTCTACTCTTGATGCACATATCGCTAAGAGGTTTAATTTCGTCTTGACTTTTTAGAAAATATTTTGTATTGGGAATAATTGTCACGTATTCTGACCCATATTTTGTTGGTAATGATTGTAAATAGTAAAGTTCAAAGTTCTTTTCGAAATTTATAGGAATCGAGATAAAATATGTAATCTGATTTGATTCTATTTTGCAGTTTATGGATAGTATAGCTTCGAAATCTAATAGATTCTCTAATTTTGGTTCGTATGGTAATTGATGTTTGTAATGATCGGATATTTTCTTTAGTTCTCTTAATAACTGATTAAGGTCTATTATTGAGGGATGAAGTGTTTTCATTTTGCAGAATGTGATTGAGTTTTCTATGTCTTGTAGTGTATTCAGGATGGAATTATACAAGGAACCTAGTTGGTTGTACAAGTCCTTTATATAAAGAATTTCATTAATGGTTTTAACAGAATTAAGTAATTTGTTTAAATTCTGAATTTTTGTTCTTATTATTTCCTCGTTATGTCTGATGTTTTCAATTGTGTTGTTAAATTTCTTTATTATTTCTTGGTTGATTGAGTATTCCAATTTCAATTGATTTTGCAATGAATTTTGGTTTTCTTCTAAATGGTTTAAAATTGCATTATATCTTTTGCCATCTTCTGCGTCCAGGTTTCCCGTAATTTGCTTAAATATACTCCCTAATCCATCTATTAGTCCTCGTTTAGTGCGTGCTTTAGAATATATTGTTATGTGGTTTATCTTTTGAATTATGTTTTGTCTTATGTGTTCCAATATTTTATTGTTATTTATTAATTCCTTGTTTAAATTTGTCTTATTAGTTATACTATTTTTTAATAGTTCGTATTGATTATTGAGATTTTCGAATTCATCAAATATTGGAGTAAGGTCATAATAATGAACGAAAGTATGTTTAGATTTTTGTAGTTTAGCTGCTCCGAGTTTGATTGGCATTAGTCCTATGTTTTCGGTAATATTAATTATTTCGGATCCGTGACAGATCGCGAACAACCTGGAATATTTTTAAATTCGTAGGTTAGTTTTTTCGGTCTTTTAATATTTGATAAGTGAATATTATCTGTAGTGTTACCATGTCGCGTTTTAATTTTGGCTGTCTTTAGATGAGGGTTTATAGATTTTATTTTTTCATTTTTATATTTATTCCGCGTTTTATTTTGTTTTTGGCAATTCTTTACATAAACTTGTTCTGGTATGTTAGGTAATTCTTCCCGATTGTCATTAATTTTATTGATAGTTTTTTCCTTTGTATGTTGAATTTTTTCATTTACTTTTTGGTACAACAATTTCATTTTATTTTTATGGTTTGAAATATAATCGTTAATTAATTGATTTTCTAAGTCCATGTTAAAGGGGGAGTCTGTTTCAAGGTGGCCGGAAATTATGTCAAAGGGTTTAAGTTTAGTTGTGGAGTGGATAGTGTTATTGTACGCTAGAAGAGAATAATTTACTTTTGTCTCTATTGGGTCATTTTTATAATTATTTTGATTATTGAAGAGTTTAATATGTTCGATGAGAGTTGAATGAAATCTCTCGACTATCCCGTTTGACTCGGGGTGTTGGGAGCTGATGAAATGAATGTTAATTTTATGCAGTTCTAAAAGTTCGCGGACTAGTGAGTTCTTGAATTCTAAACCGTTATCTGCAATTATTGAATCTGGGATACCGTGGTGTGTGAATGATTTAATTAGGTTATTTACAATTTCGATGCCTTGGGAAGAGTTCAATTTGTATGCTTGAGCAAATTTTGAAAATGAATCTACTATTGTGAAAAATTTTGTGTTCTCCAAAGTAATAGTATCCACGTGTAATATTTCAAATGGTTTAGTTGCCGTTGGGGTGATGTTAAATTTTAATTTTAAAGGGTTTCTATCGTATTTTGTTAGTTGGCAGATTTCACAATTATTTATAAAGGTCTGAATAGATTTCTTTTGATTTGGCCAGTAAAATCTTTGTTTGATTTGGGCTAATGTTTCGTCTATACCACGGTGATTAGTCTTTCCTTCGTGGTAGTTTTTGATAGTTTGAATTATCTCGTCTTCTTCTACGATATCTGTTAGTAGTTTCCCGCATTTTATCATTTTTATTTTGGAATTTTTAAAATAATTCTGAAGTACTAAACTGAATTTTGCATAAAGATCGTGTTCGAAATATAAATAATACTTTACATTTGGTGCTATATATTCTTTAATAAATTTTATCATTTCTTGTTCGTATTTCCTTTTTGAAAATTGTACGTAAATCTTTTGTTTCATATCGTGAATTTTTTCAATTTTGGGTTTGCTTGGGCTATGTGCTACTTCAGAAATGATTACTTGATTTTTTCCATAATTAACCGGGTATTCTACGATCGGTATACCAATGACGGGGTTCTCATGACTAGAGTGTATTGTGACGTCATCATCACTAGGTGATTCGTCGTCTTCTTTGTCGCCTATTTCTACGATTAATGATTGATTATCTGGAATTGTGGATTTATTTTCTAACTCTTTATTGAATTCTTCTATGTATTTTGTGAGGGCATTGAGATTGTCTGAGTCGTTTACGTTTAGGTCTAATGTCGGTATTTCGTTTGCTTTTTTAAATACTGTGATTAGTATATCAGTTTCGTTGAAAATGAATTCTAACATGGATTTAACATCGGTCCAGTTTAATTGGTCAATACCACATCCAATTTTTGGAATGCATAAATTTTTTATGTTATTTTGTATACAAAATGATTTTAGATTTAGTAATGTGTAAAACATATCTTGTTTTGTAGGTTTGTCGAAATATTTTTCTTTAGTAATTAGGTAAATAATAAATCGAAATTTGTCTTTTAAATAAACAAGAGAATGCAATTTTGGATTTTGTTTATAGAGGTTGTTTACATTTCCAAATTTATTTCTGAACTGTGCCGCAATTCCTGCTGACATTCGTAAATCGCGGCTTACACAATGAGCTAGATTACTAGTGGGTGGTGAATCAAATAGATCGCCTTCCACTTCTAGGATATTATTATGATCTAATTTGGTTTTATTAATTTTGTTAGTTAAATAATTTTCATACGAGTCTAAAGGTTCTTTTGAATTTTGGACAATAATTTTTTCGTTCTGAATTTGTGGGATACGACTTAAAGCGTCAGCATTTGTATTTGTTTTACCTTTTTTGTAAATAATTTCGTAGTCGTATTCGGCTAATTTTAGTCTCCACCTGATTAATTTTTGGTTACACTGTTTCATAGATAATAGCCATTGTAAGGGTTTGTGATCAGTGTAGATTTTGAACGGTCTGCCAAAAATGTAGGGACGAAAATATTGGACGGCCCATATGATTGCTAACATTTCTTTCTCTACAGCTGCATAGCTTGACTCAGTTGAGTTCAAGGTTCTGCTGGCGTAGGCAACAGGGAGATCTTGACCTACTGTTCCTTGAGATAGAACAGCTCCTATCGCGGTGTCACTGGCATCGCATGTTATATTAAAATTTTTTGAGAAGTCGGGATATTGTAATAGTGGTTCATTTGTTAGTAAGGTCTTACACGTTTCGAAACATTTTATATAGTCGGGGTCTTTAATGTCAATAGTTGCGTCTTTTTTCAGGCATTTTGTAAATGGTTTTGTTATTTTCGCGAAATCTTTAATAAATTTTCGATAATATCCTAACAAGCCTAAAAATCCTTTAATTTGTTTCGTGGTTTTGGGTATTGGATAATTTTGAATTGCTATAATTTTATCTGGATTGGGTTTTACGCCGTCTGGAGTAACAATATGGCCAAGATATGAGACTTCCTTTTTCAGGAACTCACACTTATCTAGTTGAATTTTGAAATTTGAATTTTGTAATCTTTCGAACACTAATTTTAAATTTCCAATATGCTCTTGAAGACTGGTACTAAACACGATAATATCGTCTAAGTAAACTAAACACTTGTCGTTGTTTAGTCCACGTAGAACATTATCCATTACGCGTTGGAAGGTTGCCGGCGCGTTTTTAAGGCCGAAAGGCATGCGCGTGTATTCGTAATGCCCTTCCTCAGTGTTGAATGCCGTCTTTTGAATATCGTCTTTGTCCATTTCTATCTGGTGAAAACCAGAGGCTAAGTCCAGAGTAGTAAAATAGTGACAACGTCCTAATTTGTCAAGCAAGTCCGTGATGTTTGGTAAAGGGTACTTGTCGTCGATTGTCTTATCGTTTAACTTCCGATAATCAACCACTATTCGCCACTTTCTTTTCCCTGAAGCATCAAGCTTCTTAGGGACTACCCATATGGGTGACGACCACGGGGAACAAGACGGTCTAATAATGTTTTGTTCGAGCATTTTTTGTATCTGTGATCGCACTTCCTCTTTATGAATTTCTGGGTATCTATACGATTTAGTATAGGTGGGAATTTCGTCTTTGGTCTTAATAGAGTGCTTTATTTGGTTCGTGAAAGTTAGTGGGGCGTTATCCAAATGGAAAATATTTGAAAATTCGCGAATTAATTTGGTGATAGCTGATTTCTCTTCATTGTTCATATGATTGGTCCGAATTTGTGATATATCGAATTTAAATTTTTCTGAATCAATTAGGTTTAAATTTTGACTTGTGTGTGTTTCGTAATTTTCAAAATTTTCAACGTGAAATGGTTTTAACTGTTGGAATTTAATATCTGAATCGGTAGTGTTTGTGATAGTGCAGAATGCATGATAATTTTTTGCTGTCGCAACGCATTCAGGAATTATCAGTGTATCTGTCGTGTGTTCGGGAATTAAAATAGTTCCGTTTTCTTGGTCAACTAATAATTTTACTACATTTTCAGAATTCGATTTTAATGTGGTATAAGTATTTGTGTGAGTAACGATGTTTGAGTTTGTTTCGCGTTCTAAATTTTGATGATAAATTTTTATTTCAGTTGTAGGTGTTGATATTAAATTTTGACTGAGATCGATTACAACTTTTAAGAATTTAAGGTTGTCAAGACCTAATAGTAAATCAAATTCGTCGTGGAAATCGAAAATGTGATATTTTAAACTTACTTTTTTGTTGATTTTAAATATTTTAGAAATTGGTACAAAGGTACTGAAATTTTCAATGGAAGTCCCGTGTGCGGTGGCAATTTTGAATGGGTCACTAATTATTGAATCTTTATAATATTTTTCCGCTATATTGGGATTAATAAACGATTTGGTACTGCCGGTGTCAATGAGCACTTTTAAATTATTTTCAGGGAATATAATGTAAGGCAATTTGCTTTGATTCGTGAGATTCATTAATTCGAAATTTGGTAAATATTTTGTTCGGTTTCCGAGGCATCGATCTCTAAAAAATTATTAGGGTCATCGAACTGTTGATCAGAAAGTACTTCTGATTGTTCTAAGGGTAAATCGGAATTTTGTTCATCAAATTCATAATTTTGATCAAAAGATTCTTGTGATGATTGGCCATGATTTATATTAAACAATTCATTTCGAGGTCTTTTTGGTCTTTGTTGATAAGTATTGTTTGTACTAATACTCATGGGTGTGGGCTGATAACTTTGGTTATTAAATGGTCTAGGATTTGAATTATTTTGTTTAAAGAATGGCTGGCTTCGTATGTGTGTCTGAGGTTGTGTTTGATGTGTAATTCTAGGAAATTGATTTTGTATGGGAACTTTGGGAGTATTATTAATGTGTGTTGGTTTTTTATTTGAATGAAACGACGGGTTATTTGCTTTAAACGGTATTATTATTTTATTAGATTTTGGTGATTCGTATTGAAAATCATTAGTGAGCATATTTAAGGCTGTATTAAGATCAGTGGGGTTTTTGGTTCGCATAAGCTGGCCAATTGGATCTTTTAATCCTCTTAATAATATTCGCAATGCAAAATCTTTGAAATAACTGCCTAATATTGTTTGCTCGTCAGCGGTTTTTTGAGTATTAATATAACTAATTATTAAATTTAATATGTGTTGTATTCTATTAAAATATTCAAATACAGATTCATTATGTCCTTGTTTGGCGTCATTTAATTCAATATTTAAAGTAAAGAGATCGCGTTTATCAGCGTACGTGTTGATTAGTGCACTTTTCAAATCGTTCCAAGTTTTTATATTGCACGCAGCTATGTTTACTGCGGCTTCACCTTTAATTTTTGAATACAAGCTGAGCATTAAATATTCATTTTGAAAATCATTGGGATTAGCAGCATTGAAAAATTTTTTGACTAATTTTTCACTTATTTCTAAGAATCTAGGCAAGAGTTCTCTCTGCCCATGGAACTCAGGAACCATGTCTAAGTATTCCTTCTTTAATTCCATTTTGTTTGTTACTTGTAATGTGGGGTTACGAATTAAATTTATTCTGTTTGAATAATTTGGAATACGATCGTTATGATCGGAGTCAGAATCGCTATTATTTGAATCTGATGATTCGCTAGCGTAATAAATATTGCCTCTTAACGACATGTACTCACAAGAGAATCCAGTACATTGGTCCTTGGGGTGGTACTGCGATGTCGTGAAGTCGCTCGGCCTCGATGTCCAGGTGCTGATGTTCGTTCAGCGGCGGTACGTCGATGGGTGCTGATGTACGTTCAGCTGGCTCGGCGGACGAATTTTATTCGCGGCAATAAATGGCACAACGACGAAGTTTTTGGGTCCGTTGTCGGGTAAATCAAAAATGAACCGGTATTATATTCGTTAATACCGTCGCGACGGATCCTACCGACTGCGCCAATAATAAGTTAATTTTCCGACGTTGCGTTTTTAAAAACAATTTATTGTTTATTATTTATTACAATGTTGTTTATTGCTAATTTACAATTCTAAGTTACAACAAATCTAGCATAGTAACAGCAGATAAAGACTAACATAAAACTACAAGAGAGCTATTTTATACTTAAACTAGGTTGGGTGTAGGGTTGCTCGGTGGGAACTGCAACCTATGCAGTTTGATGGTGGGAACAGCGATGTAACTTATATATATATATATATATATATATATATATATATATATATATATAAGGACTAAAGTATTGTTTATTATTTACATGGTTTATTCTACTCGGCTATCGCCTCGTATAATAAATTCCATATGCGTAATAAAAAATTATACTTTAGTCCTTTGATATAAAAATAAGTATTTATTGTTCTAATTAAATAATGAATTCGTTCCTTTCAAAGTAAGTGTGTGGGAATGTAAGAAACAGACCTACAAACATATAAGGTCATTTGCGTATATGAAACATTGATTAGGAAACGCATACAACGTATGATTTATTAATAAACAAATGCAAATGAAGTGAAATAAGCGAGTGTGCAATTTTTCATTGAAATGCAGGCAGGATATCCTGCGAAGGATCAAATCCCGGATCTTTGGCAACACGATGTTTATGTCATGATCGCTACGGTAGATACACCACAAGTAGATCAATTGTGAATTATAATTAGTCTATTAATAATCTACCAAGTTGTTAGACACCCACTAACAACACCCAGCAATTAACAATATGATTTGTCATAACTAACAGTCACTTATAGAATGAATAATAAAATTAAGGTTTGTCTCTTGATGTACCGTTGAAATCTTTTTAAACAAACCTATTCATATTGAAATATTTCTTATATATAGCTTATTAAAAATATATTTATTTTATTAGTTAGACTATATATGAATTTTTGCTACAACACAGTTTACAAATTATTCCATATTTTTAAATCCGGGATTATTTTTGTAAACCGTTACATTTCTAAAACTAGTTTACCAACAGGTTCTGTTAGTACAGATTCAGTATAATTTTCCATTATCGCTTTTAGTAAAAGTATAACAAGTAATTATTCCCAGAGATTCTATTTTTATGAATGGAACTATTATTTTAAAATGAGTTTTAATGAAAAATAAATTATTCTAATTTCAGATTTTATGATTTTTTAATTGTTTCCAAATTTGTACGGAATTCATTAACTAATTATAAAAAAAAAACATTAAATATATATTAATATATATATATATATATATATATATATATATATATAAATATAATTAAATTAAATGCGGTTTATATGAAAGAAAAATGCATGAATGAAAAATTCCACTTTATCAATTTAA
The DNA here is from genome assembly GCA_035578165.1 of Stenolophus ochropezus. NCBI lineage: Eukaryota > Metazoa > Arthropoda > Insecta > Coleoptera > Carabidae > Stenolophus > Stenolophus ochropezus. The sequence goes on from JAQOWZ010000014.1 coordinate 3,684,125, forward strand.
TTGGCCTATACCAAAAAAAACTCGAGTATTTTAAAAATCCGCACCTAATTTATAATTAATTTTATCATAAATTTTAAATCTCTGTTTAAATCGCAAAATTACTTATATAAATTATACTTTTTCTTAGCCATATATATTACTTTTTCTTAATTTTACATGCCATTTATGGTCGTAAATTTTAATAATAATTTTTTTATCATAAAGTTTACTAAAGATCAATTTAAAGCTTATAAATTTGTAAAAGTGATCCACAGGTGTTCTATAGATGATTTATTTACATATAAACTGTGTATAACCTAAAAATTGTGACAGTTATTGTTAAAATTGGAATGGTTGTTTGAAATTGAGCAATTGATTTATTGTTTTCGAATGTGTACCACATTTATCTATAAATCATTTATATAATATATGCAAAAATGATTGTAAATGTCAATAGACAACAATATACGGTAAAATGTGCATTGTTTGCGTTACCTAACCCCATTAAAAATTTCCTACAATCGTACATTGCAAATATTGCCGGATAATGACATTAAATCGCTTGCAATTTTGTCCCATAATCCACAACCTTACATAACATTTATTTCGCATTGTGTAAGAACAGAGGTCCCTATATACTTCGCCAAATCTAACTCTAGGACCCCGTTTGATAAAAACGCATTTCGAGGACTTTCTCTAGTACTTTCACTTTTAAGATTTGGTATACGCACAAGCTGACAACAGCGCGCATGCGCAATGAGGTAACTGTATTACGGTCACCCACAAAGGTGATACAATTACAAAATTTTAAAAACAAAACACAAAATACAAATACAAAAAAAATTTAAAATAATAATTGGGTTATAATTTTTTTTAAAAATGTGATTTATTGTAAGCAATTTATTGGGCAATATATTATCAGCTAATACGCCCTAGTGTGTTAGTTATGTAAAGAAATAATAAAATTTATAGTTTTTGCTAAAGATATTTAATTAGAGCAGTACTCTCATTAATATGAGTAAAAGGAACTTATGCTTTCACTTTAGCAGCTTTAATGTTGATTTTAATCGAATGTTTCATTAAATACTCCAATTTATTACGTAACATTGGAAAACATATTTCATTTTAATAAATATACATCCATACAATACAATTTAAATTCAAAATATTGAATTTTATTACATTTTTAAGTGATATATGTTGATTACTACAAGTATTGAATTACAAAAGAAATCAACTTTTACCGACACAATAGAAAGCCTTTCTTTCAATGGTGACAACCTTGTATATCTTCAGAATAAATTAACACTACTCCGATTTCGTCATTTGATCATCAGATAGAATACTAATCACTTTCATTACACTATGTAATTCTAACCTAACCTTAAATTTAACAATTTTCTACAATTGTCACGTTTTGTTACCCAATCTGTATTATTGTACCCAAAGTATCGTTTTTCTTGAAAATGGTTTAAGAAGAAGAATGATTTCATACAGACGACGTCTAAGCAGTTATAAACAGAAATGAAAATTATAATGAAATATTTGACACTTTAACAATACGTTTGTTATCACAGCCATCCCCGTCTCAATAGCTATTATAGCTGACGTTTTACATACACATAATGGTATTTACTTATGTATTTAATTAATAATTTAACGATTTTGGAAAAAATATAATATATATCTAAGAACTAAGTATTTATTTCTCACTCATTAATAAAAAAATATATTTTAGTGCCTTGATATACATATTTTTTATTACTCTATAAACTTTAGTCCTTTGATATACAAATAACTATTTTTATCATGCTCCAATATGACTTAAATTTTTAACTTGTTTTTCGATTTTACTATTTATATAAGTATATCAGATATAATTTTTCTGATTTTTTTTATATTTCCTTTGGAAAATTATGCTACAAAATTACAAATAAAGAAAAACTTTTCGTCCTTTGATCATCAGATAGAATACTAATCACTTTCATTACACTATGTAATTCTAACCTAACCTTAAATTTAACAATTTTCTACAATTGTCACGTTTTGTTACCCAATCTGTATTACTGTACCCAAAGTATCGTTTTTCTTGAAAATGGTTTAAGAAGAAGAATGATTTCATACAGACGACGTCTAAGCAGTTATAAACAGAAATGAAAATTATAATGAAATATTTGACACTTTAACAATACGTTTGTTATCACAGCCATCCCCGTCTCAATAGCTATTATAGCTGACGTTTTACATACACATAATGGTATTTACTTATGTATTTAATTAATAATTTAACGATTTTGGAAAAAATATAATATATATATCTAAGAACTAAGTATTTATTTCTCACTCATTAATAAAAAAATATATTTTAGTGCCTTGATATACATATTTTTTATTACTCTATAAACTTTAGTCCTTTGATATACAAATAACTATTTTCATCATGCTCCAATATGACTTAAATTTTTAACTTGTTTTTCGATTTTACAATTTATATAAGTATATCAGATATAATTTTTCTGATTTTTTTTATATTTCCTTTGGAAAATTATGCTACAAAATTACAAATAAAGAAAAACTTTTCGTCCTTTGATCATCAGATAGAATACTAATCACTTTCATTACACTATGTAATTCTAACCTAACCTTAAATTTAACAATTTTCTACAATTGTCACGTTTTGTTACCCAATCTGTATTATTGTACCCAAAGTATCGTTTTTCTTGAAAATGGTTTAAGAATGCTTACATTGTTGCAACATGGCAAAGGTCACTGTCTGTGTGGGAACCAAGTTGCCAAAATGTACCTCGCAATGCGATTACAAAATATACACCTGTGGCGATGCATAAGATTAACCTGTTTCATTTTTAGCATTTCTTTCCAGAACAGAAATTAAATTGTCACGTCGAATCATATCGGTAAATTTACGTCTTAAGCTCGAACTCTATCAAAAATGAAGTTGGGCTGATTTAAATCTTTTCATTTAAATCAGTATTTAAATCAACAGATTTTTTAAAAAGAAATCATTAATTTTTATCAAAGATAAAAAAATACAAATCATAATAAAAATGTATTTATTTGCTACAAAACTATTAATAATAATCAATATATGTTCTGTGTATAATGATATCTTAAAATTAAATGATATTTTATCTCTTTCATTGTCATATAACACAAGAAATATATATATATATATATATATATATATATATATATATATATATATATATATGTATATAAATGTGTAACAAGAAGAAAAAAAAGTCTTTGATAATTTTACTAGTTTTATTCAGATGAATCGTTTTGAGTTTTGATAATATTTATTTGCTACAAAACTATTAATAACAATTAAAATATGTTCTGTATATCATGAATATATATATCTTAAAATTAAATGACATTTTATCAGTTCAATTATCATATAACACGAAAACAATTAATATTTAAATGTGTAATAAAAAGAAAAAGTCTTTGATACTTTTCTTAGTTTTATTCAGATTAATCGTTTTGAGTTTTGATTATATTCGAATAAAAACCTTAAATTCCTCGTTTTTTTTTTTTGATTTTATTACAAATTTTGATTTGCTTTATGAAATAAAATATTTATATTACAATACAACAATTAAAAATGCAGAAATACTAATAGATATCTTTAAAAATTAAGAAAATCTAAAAATCATGATTAATTTCATTTTTTAAATTAATTACTTTTTATTTTTTAAATAAAGCATGAGTTTGCCAACCCTGGTCAAAATCAATTATTATGTTAGGGTACACTTTCCACAACAGCTATAAGAATAATAATTCCTGTACTCTACGTCATTAATAAGTGTATCACGTATCAGATTTGATTCATAGTTGATATTGGTAGTGGTTTTATTTATAAGGTACTGATTCTTTGCCAAATATACTTTACGGCACTTTAACTGATGTAGAGAATGCCCTACAGGACTGATATAATTTTATTTTAAAAAATAATATATCTAGCTTTAAAAAATATTTTTGTATAATAATTGTTTTGGGTTGCACCTTCCGAACCAGTTTCAAGTGCCTGTAATTATTGCATGGCCTTTAAAAGGTATACGAGTAGTTATAGTGACATTTAAGAGAACTTGAATACGGAAATTTCAAGTTTAATAATTTAACTGCATTTTATTCTAAGGCCAACAACTTACAACTAATTAAGTATTATAGTATGTCGTTTTTCAATTTTTTTAAGTGCATAAATATGCATAAATAGATCAAGTAAGTTTTTCATTTTCATGTCGTCATTATGTGACATAACCTTAAAAACTGTATCACAGCCAAACAAAGATATTAGTGAAAATATAAATTTCCTAGTTCTTTTCAAAAATGTGTATTACATTAAACAAAATAAAGCCACGGTCTGTAGAACATGTCGTAATAGCACCAAGATTTAGTTTCTTTGACATAACGTGCGTATACTAAGTTAATTTCACCTGGAAACGATACTTGAGTGTCTGGTTTATAATCGTTCAATATAGATTCAGATCAAGTAGTCAAGTAGATCTCGGATTGAACGCATAAGGCAACTAGAATAGGCGCGGTCACAGTTTCTTCGTTAATTGATTTGTAAATATTTCTGCAAAAATGTTAAACATCATAAAATACGCACTTTGTATGCTACTTTCTCATTTATTAATGTACGTTAGCATGGAATATTTAATTAGGATACTTCATTTTAATTATTAATTAAAAAAAAACTTTTTTCGAAATTGATATTAAAACAGGGTTGGCCTGATTTAAATCATGATTTAAATCAACTGATTTTTTGAATAAAAATCATTGATTTTTATTAAAGTTAAAAAGGAATGCAAATTATAATGAAAATGTATTTATTTGCTATAAAATTATTAATAACAACCAAAATAACTTCAGTATTTAATAATATCTTTAAATTATATGGTATTTTATCCATTCGCTTGTCATAATAGAAGAAAAAAAATAAGTATTTAAATGTGTGTAACAAAAAGGAAAAATTCTTTGTTACTCTTCCTACTTTTATTCAGATGAATAATTTTGTTTATGAAATAAAATATTAATGTTACTTTCAAAATAATTTAAAAAGTTCTGTTAACACTTAGTATCTTTAAAAATTAAAATTGCGTTTATTTGATTTTTTAAATAAATTATAATTTTTGCCAACCCTGTATTAAAGTACACGATATCACTCCGTGAAGTTAGCCAAAGTAGTACCTAAGTAAAACTTTACAGACTTTCAAAATTTAACTTTACGGACTCTGTTAAACTGAATTAACCTATATTGTAAGAATATTATATTTTGAAGTTCATTTTAGCACTACCTAAAATAACAAACATATCATTCTATAATACTATTGGTGAATTTATTTAATATTTAACATTAATAAGGATTTATCCGATTTTATGCAAACGACGTCTAAGCAGTTATAAACATAAATGAAAATTATAATGAAATATTTGACACTTTGACAGTACGTTTGTTATCACAGCCATCCCCGTCTCAATAGCTATTATAACTGACGTTTTACAAACACATAATTCTATTTATTTATGTTTTTAGTTAATAATTCAACGATTTCGGAAAAAATATAACAATATTTAAGGACTAAAGTATTTTTTATTATTTCATATGCGTAATAAAAAAATATATACTTTAGTCCCTTGATATACAAATAACTATTTTTATCATGCTCCAATATGACTTGAATTTTGAACTTGTTTTTCGATTTTACAATTTATATAACTACATCAAATATTATAATTTTTCTGATTTTTTTCTTATATTTCCTTTGGAAAATTATGCTACAAAATTACAAATAAAGAAAAACTTTTCGTCCTTCTTATTTCCTGTTGCATTTGCACTACTTATTACTTCTATGTTAAAAGTTAATTAATTAGTTTTTTCACTTTATTTTCACAACACTGTACCGGTTGTACAGTTGCATTCTTATTGCACATATGTTCTGGGTGCAACGATTTTGCTTTTTATTGAATGCCAATCAAAATCATTCTTGAAGCACGTGAGGCTGTTAAGGTCGACGCGTTAATTAGAACATTTGAGTTATAGTGTTTAATTACGGAAATATAAAGAAAACCGAAAACATAATAATCTATTTACGTGAATTTTGATTTTAACGATATAGTCTTCCGTAAATTAATAACCTTCACAAAAATTCCCATAAAGAAATATATGAATGTATTTAAGAAATAGAATTAACTACAATAGTGCTTTAATTACGGAAATATAAATAAAACCAAAAACATATTAATCTATTTACGTATATTACCGTAAATTAATAACCTTCACAAACATTCCCATAAAGAAATATATGAATGTATTTAAGAAACAGAATTAACTACAATAGTGCATTAATTACGGAAATATAAATAAAACCGAAAACAAATTAATCTATTTACGTATATTACCGTAAAGTAATAACTTTCACAAAAATTCCCATGAAGAGATATATGAATATATTTAAGTAACAAAATTCACTACAATAGTTCCTAGACACAATTTATACACCGGAGACTTCAATGATACATCAAAATAGTAACCTTTACATAGAGTGGAATCCGAAATTGGAAACACCGTTTTTCTCGAATTTGTTTAAATAGAGTTTGTAGTACTTTTAATAAGCTAATTAAATTTGTACAAATTTAGAAAAAAATTCATAGATATTGTCATATTAGTACTTTTTTATAAATGGACTACTTGTATAATTTGCACTACTTAATAGAAAATAATTTTTGCTTTAAAAATGTTGATAGTTTTTTAGATATTAATAAAAATATTTAAATGTTTATTTTGAGAAGAAACATTTCAAAATTTTCATTAATATCTCAAAAATTATCAAGTTTAGATGGTAGAATACTTAAACTTTAATTGATTAGTGCAATGATATACACAGCATTTTTATTAGTATTTTAAAAATGTACAAATATGGCAATATTTACGAAAATTAAACTTTTTTCCAAATTTGCACAGATTTAGTTAGCTTATAAAAAATACTAAAAACTTTATTTAAACTATTTTTCCGGTATATGAATAATTTCCAAAAAAAAAGGTGTTTCCAATTTCATATTCGAGTTTGTATAAAGCAAAATTAAGATATTTTATTAACAAAAAGTTATATATTATTAAACTTTTTACTACCAAATTTATACAGATTTAAATAACTTATTAAAAGTACGAAAAACTTTATTTAAACAATTTTTCCGGTATCTATAATAATTTACAAGTAAAAAGGTGTTTCCAATTTCGTATTCCACTTGTATGAAGCAAAATTATTATATTCTGCTAACAAATAATTTTCTTTGTACTTATAGTATACATTTTAGGTGCAATAATAAAACATTACTAAAGTTAAATACTTGGTTATTCCACTATTTAAAATATTGGAATTTGGAATAACCAAGTGTGTTTTATTTTTATAGTATTTCCATGTATAAACTATTTATTTACCCTTTAGTAAAACTTAACATCTATCCTATACCGACATGTCGTGAGTATAAATTTTTAAATTTTTAAAACTATTGTTGTTGTTGTTTTTTATTAGAGTAAGAAACGTGAAACGACTGAAACGTCCATTCGCTGCCATATATCAAAACTTTTCCTTTAGATGACAATATCTGAGACAATGTGCAGTAACAGTAACATTTATCGTAGTTATTTAAATGCTGTGATACTGATATGAATCCAGTTACTGCAGCCAGCCCAGTTTACGTACGCTTACTTTCACTGGTCTGATTCGAGCCGAGCGAAGTACTCAAGGCGAAACAGCACCGCAGTACACTAGAAATGTCTTAGTTTCAAAAGAAATTTTGAAGGACGTAGCTTGATTACGCCTTATGGCTTGCGCACGTAACGAGTTTTTTTCGTTTTTTGAAAATTGAGACGATTTCTTCCTCGATTTGATTACCTGATTTCGTTTCCACTAAATTCCACATACAATTATATCATTTACCTTATAATTCCATTTTAATGTCCGTACCTGTAGTTCTGAGTTTGAATTCTGATTTGTTTAATTTGATTACCAGATTTCATTTCTACAAAATTTAACTCACAATTATATTATTTACCTTATAATTCCATTTTTATAACCGTACCTGTAGTTCTAACTGAGTTTGAATTCTGATTTGTTTAAATTTGATTACCAGATTTCATTTCTACAAAATTCAACAGACAATTATATCATTTTCCTTATAATTCCATTTTAATGTCCGTACCTGTAGTTCTAACTGAGTTTGAATTCTGTTTAAAAACACTTTAAGTAATAAAATTTACTTAGCTTAGTGTTGCCTACGATTTAAGAAAGTTAAATTCTTTACCATAAAAAAATAACTACTTCATAATTCCATTTTAATGTGCGTACCTGTGGTTCTAACTAAGTTTGAATTCTAACTTGTTTCAAACACTTAAAATAATAAAATTTACTTAGCTTAGTGTAGTCCGCGATTTAAGCAAGTCAAATTCTTTACCATTAAAAAATAACTACCTTATAACTCTATTTTAACATCCGTACTTGTTGTTCTAACAAACTAAGTTTTAATCCTGATTTTTTTAAAAGACACTTTAGATAATAAAATTTACTTAGCTTAGTGAAATCCACGATTTAAAAAGTCAAATTTTTTACCATCAAAAAATAACTACCTCATAATTCCATTTTAACACCTGTACTTGTAGTTCTAACAAACTGTGTTTGAATCCTAATTTTTTTAAAAAACACTTTAAGTAATAAAATTTACTTAGCTTAGTGAAATCCACAATTTAAGAAAGTCAAATTCTTTAACATTAAAAAATAACTCCTTGTGTACATTTACCATGGTAGATATAGTGCCCGTAAAGTGATTTCTAGTAAATTGTTTGGTATAAATACATCATGTCTGATATGTACGATAAAACAAATTGGTACACCCAATAATGAGTAATAATAAATGACTTAATAAAATAGAAGAATGACAGAAATGATTAAAAAAGTGTTAATATATGGTTAATATATAATAAATTTGTTAAGAGTACAAATTAACAAATAGAATAAATTGAATTGAATCTCAATATGAATACCATTATTTCCTAATAAAAATAAAATTTCCTCTAAAGCTTTAAATAAAATTTGTGTATTTAAAATATTATAATTATTATGTTTTTCTTATTATTTTATAAGCATTACAATCTGCAATACATCTTGCCTCAAAAATATATTTAAAGAGAGATTTCAACGTGACATCACGACGGTATTTTCAAACTGTAAAAACTTACGTTATTCATAAAAACTTTATTTGTATTTTAGTGACATAAATTAACAGTTTACAACATTTACAAGGTTGTTGATTTTAAAGTTATATAGATATATATACGTGATCTGAGATTTGAGTAAAAAAAGTAAAATACTATATTTGTATATATAACTGCATTAAAATACAAGTAAAAATCTGCAAAGCAAAAGTGAGAAAAAGACAACAAAGTACTACATAACCGTATTTAACACATTTTTGAACCAGGTCATATTTATATTTTTGAAAATTCTTAATAAAAAATAAAACTAATTGATCTAACAAATTCTTTTACAAACCAGTATTTGTCGAGGTGTTTCATAAGATACCAAACATGATATTTTTTAGATTATACTTAATAAAACGCAAAAGCCGATCGCCTTGTCAAATTTTAAGTTCTTGTACAAGACAGTATTTGTTGAGAGCTTTCGTATAAGATCTCAAACGACTTATTTCTGAAAAGTTTATACAAAAATGAAACGTTAGTCGACCTGTCCTAATAATACTTTAAATTTATTATTAGTAATCTTGAAATTACTGTACAAACTTCGATTTATATTGTATAGGATTATTTGATGGTCAACTTGTCGTAGTACTATTTTAAATTTATTACTACTAATGCTAAAATTACTGTACAAACTTTGATTTTATTTAGTAACTTGCAGAATAAGTAACAAAACAAGTCCCGGATCTTAATAAGGATAAGGAGAGAAAAATGATTGTTCTATATGAAAACGAGTATTGTGTATGTAAACAAAGTTGAGTAATACAAGCAGTTACCAGTTGGGTTCTAATTTATGCCTGCTGTAGCTTGTTCTAAATAGCAGCTCCACCTTATTCGTGACGGAGTAGATACAAAGTGTAGGTGATTTCCTTGAAGGTCTAACCCGATTGTCCTGGCATTTGCTCTCTGTATCCGGTTAATTGACCAACAATTATTACAGCTATTAATTTTTGTCAGTACGAGGCCAGGGGGAATTTGATCTTCTACTAAAAACTAGAAATCCATGATTTCTTAACGATATTTATTGTCTTTGTTGTGGTTTCACAATTTAATCTAACGTTTTTCTCAATTTTAGGTTATCGATTTCTAAGATTTAATTGTTGTTTTTTGAGACAATTAGCTTTTTCCCAATACAAGGTCATGCTAGTCACATAACCTGGTTGAAATCTAAGTCAAGTGATATGAGACTATTATACAGGGCGTTTACGAAAATGGAGCAAATAAAATTAATTGGTTTTCAACGTGTTTTACACATCGTTAGACCATGTAGCTTCGTCTAACATTGTTATTATGTCTACTTATAAGCTGTTACGAATTTAATTACCATTTATTTTCACAAGAAGGCGTGCTGACACAGTAAAATCGAGAAATTATTTGCATATTGGGTACATTTCCACGAAGACCTAACAACTATAATTCTCTAACATCATAATTTTCTGAGCAGTTTGCTATTCGTTCTGAACTCTTTCATGTTTCAAATATGGATTAATGAAGATATTGCATCAAGAAAATTTAATGTGGCTTACAGAATGTTAATGAGTTTAATTGTATTCATCATATTGGTTTGATATTACATCATATGTATCCCATAGATTTATCTCACTGAAAGACAATTAATTCAACTCATTGCTGACTTATTGGTAGCTTTCAACATAATGTTCAAGGAAATTGATTTGAAAACCAATGATTTCTCTATCAGTTCACACTTTTTTAACGTTTTTATGTCCATTCCGTAAATTCTTATTTGCTTACACTTTTAATTTTATGCACTTTTTTAACGCGATTTTACTCAATAAAAATCTAAAAACTAAAAACGGTAAATACGCTTATAGCTTGTTATTTAACTGCAAATTCCTTTTCTTCCAAAAATAATAATGTGTTATTAACAACTGTATAGCATTAAAATAAATATATGTTATTTCTCATTTCAATTTCTATTTCTGTTTCTCATAACCTATAAACTAACATACAAAACGAGAGGACAGTATCTTAGTACAATGTATAATTACCATAATGTTATGGTTAGGTAACAACGTTAGTATAAATAATATTTGTACACCATATTTGCTCTGTTACCGTTTGAAGTTTGTTGTTTTTCGCCAAGCATGAAGTTGTAAATTGAACGGAAAATTGTCATTATATAATCTTAAAATTAAAAAACGGTAAAAAGAAGAAATACTTTCTATTATTATTTATTCGAGGAGATAAATAAATAAAATTTAACAACACTATCAATAGAATATAATATTTTTTTATACTTTGCATTAACAATTACTCTATTGTTATATCGAAAACAATTTAATAATATTGGATATTGTTAAACTGTTTTTGGTAATTGTTTTGATGTAAAATTGGTACTTCTAAGTACTGCGCCCCATTTTAAAATGTTTTATAACACAGTTTAAAAATATTATAAATAAGAAAAATAAATAAAAAAGTAAATTTAAAAGAATATTAAAATTTCTTAAGTTTTAAATGTCCAACTATATTTAACATAGTTTCCATATTTTACATAAATTCCTACATTACAGTTAATTATTAATGTAATTTAAATTTTTCAGTTTTTTATAAAAAATAAGTCAAAGTATAAAAAAAATTTTACTCCTTTTATAAGTCGTATTGTTCCATTTGTATTTTTGAAACAATGTACCGTCTTATAAAACTTGTAAAATAATGTTCTACTATTGCATGAATCTAAGAGATGATAATCACAGTTCCTTCGATTTTTAAATATTTGAAATTAGGTAAATAATACCCTCATATTGTCAAGATTGAAACATTTCTACAATTTTTGCAATAAATTTTTACAAAAAAAAAAATACTGGTCGTCATAGTAAATTAAAAATTTTAATTATTTTCGAAAAAATGGTATTCTTAATGGTGATTTAATTCTGAGTAAATTAAGTCCGTTTGACTCAATTGGCAAAATAACAATATCATTTTCAAATAATTAAATTGTAATTAAGAACAGTATTGATCAATTTAAACGGATACAAGTACACTTTCTCTATTGTTAATGAAGTAAAAAATGATCTACTTTTGTATTTGGAAATCATCATGCAAATTTGACACATTATAATTTACATACATTACTCCTTATCACGCCTGCCAACTATGGCATTATTAACAAATTAAATTAGCGAGAAACATGGATTGAAACCATGACAAAAGCTTAATTTAATGCTATTGGCTACAGCTTCAATCTAAATTAACAAATGATATAAAATACTGCGGCGTATCTGTCACGATTAAGAGCAAATCCGGTTGTTATCTAACTCCCAATCTAGATTTTCTACATTTTGTGAGAAATATAGATCATAATAAAATCTAAATGTCATCGTACTTACTCTGAAAAAAGTGAACCACCTTGATATAAAAATATTGTTAATTTATATGTTCAGAACAAGATCACTTGACTTTTAACATTTGCCAATTTTCGACATTGGGTTTAACCTCGAAATTCGGTTTCGGAAGGAAAATATATCACAGGTTATTACTAACTGAGATGATGTATCTGGAATCTATTATTAACTATATCCATTATAAGTTGATATCGTACATTTGATGCTGTGTTCCATTTGTGAATGTCGTGCTGATAATGCTTCCAAGTACAAGTTATAAAGATTTTAACGATACATCAAGACAGTAAAAAGATAATTCAATAAGAAACGATAGTAAAACCGAAACCGTTACATCTAGTTTCGACCGAAACTTAACCGAAACCGAAACTTATGTAGTTAAGTTAAAATTTAGTTGAATTTTTATTAAATACCATATTTTTCGATTATTAAATTAAACGAAAAACTAAAATTTAAAAGAAAACACTTTATTTTTGTAGTAATAATGTCCCGTATTCTGAGCTCCCTTTTATAATAAAATTTAGGAAGCCTGATTTTACATTATAATCTTATGCGGCCAAACGTCACTTTTAATAAAAGCAATCATAAAAGTTAGTTCGGAATACGGGCCATTTTCTTTACTAAAGAAGTAAAGAGTTTAGTTAGAATAACGATAATGAAATAAGAATTATATATTCGAAACGTACTAAACGAAACCGAAATTTCAGTCGGATACTAGTAATAAATGTTCGTTATTAATAATAATGTAACTTATTCATTAGCAACACGGAAATATAAATAAAAATTTGTGAGAAATATACTTTCATTCTTATGTATTTGTTTTATTTTATGTAAATCTACCTATATAAACCGTTTATCTAATTAATAAATAATTCATTATGTGAAATTCAGTCGATCAAAACTGCAATACTTTCGAATTTATGTCCTTTTACTATGAATTAGTATCTTCCATTAATTTATAATGCATTTGACCATGGAATAAAATAAATTAAAACCTACATACATCAAAAAACTGTAATTTTAGATTAGAGGACGTTATAAATATTAAGATGATATTTATATGATGTTCTGACAATGCATATATCATCAGCATGACATATCATGGTCACGATTAAGTAATTGATGAATAGAACGCATTCTTATTATACGCATGTTTAAAAAATTGTTATTGTATACATCACCTTTCCCTTATTAAATCTAATCATCGAAATACAACATTCAAATTATCATATATGGACATCCTATAGTACTATTTCATTTTGGTTAATTATTACCATACAATCATTTTTACGAATGATATATTATTTAGTCAAAAGGACAGGAAAAATAAAGAATTTGCTCACTAAATCTGTGGTGTTTTCTTCATATCAGCTAGAGTGCTCTAAAGATGACGGCTTGTAATCATGCTGTATGGTACAAATATATTGTCGATTTCTGCTATATACTTGTAATTTCGTCAAATCTGATTGAGGATCTAAGTTGCCAAGAGAAAAAAAATATATACAATGATGCCCGATTTATATATTGTCTAGTGCCTGCTTGAAATTTAATCCTGCCCTGATAATTTAAACCAAATTTTAATAAAAAAACACATTGATGTTAATGTGTACCACATACAAAGGTAATTATAGCTGATTCATAAAATATGAAATTTAAATTAAATAATAGTAGATTATTTTTGTTGTCTTACAGCATTTGTAAGGGTGTCATTTCCACATGAATTATTAATTGAATTCATGTTGTACATGTAGTACTTTCGAATATGCTCGGTGAATATAACGTAATTGAATTTGACATATAGAGGGTAAAAATCTCGTTAAAATGTAAGGCGTGGATAATATATCCCGACTGACATATCGACCGAAGGTGTGTCGAACGATCTTTGCAAAACCACAATACGTTCTCCCAGTATTTCAATAAATACCATCATTTTTTCCTCGAAGTAAAAGGATTTCAGGGAAATACAAAAACCCCCACCATCTAACAATTAGCATAAGTTTTTAACACGTGGATAAAAAGTTGATCTACAAAAATAAGGATATAGATACAGTACCTCTGAAGGTCGTCTGACCACACCCAAAAGTGGACTCGCCTTTTACTTGACCTCGACGCAGGATTTTATTTTGCAACGGTGTGGGTACTGCTAATATTTATAAATTGATTGATTCTAATCTCCGTTGTGAAACATCGTGATTTTTGTTCAGATTGTTTTATGTTATAGATAACAAAACACCATTTGCTGTTTTCTTTCGTAACCTGTATAAGGAAGCTATCAGGTTAAGATGCTTTTATCTTTACTGTTTCAATACTTTGTAAACTTACTTGTTACTTTGTTTATTTAACCTATCAATAATCAGGGGCGGATCTAGGTAGAAAGATAAGGTGTGCAAAACCTCAAATTGCCGCCCTCCGCTTACAGAACCAACCCCCCTCCTCACCTAACAGTGAACTTGTCTGACCATAAAACTTTATTTTATTTTGTTTCCAATAAACTGGAAAAATATGTAAGTCTCATCGAACGGCAAAAACAAATACTGATAGATGTTACGAATAATTATGATGAACAAAGAAAGAAGAAAACATACATACTCAAAACGAAATAAAACTCTAACAAAATACAATAACGTAGAAGTAGGTAACGCAATTCACAGCCCATGTAAATTGCCTACTATAAAGGTACTTTTCTTGCCTTTGCTTGAGCAAAACGCTTTACTATAACGTTATGATTTATTTTTCAGTAATTTCATGTTCTATGGAAAGTATAGAAAGCGCTACAAGTTTTTCTTGAGATAGTGTAGATCTTAAATAATTTTTGATCAATTTTAACTTTGAAAATGATCTTTCACCAACACTAATAGGTAATAATAATAAATTAATTAATTAACTATTATGACATTTGGAAAAAGACTAGTAAAGTTTTGTTTATAAATATAATTTAATATTTCTTTAGGAGTTACATCGTCTTTTACAATTGTAGTTAAAGATTTGAGTTCCGTATAAAGCTCATCTGCATTAAAATTCCGTTTTTTGGTATCTTTATCTGTAAACAACAACTCTAAATTTTTACATTAGTTTATTAATAATGTTGTATCCATAGGACCAACATTTTTAATGTTAAATAAAAAGGAAAATGAATCGGTGTGTTGTTTTAGCGGGATAAATCGTTCTTTTAATGAATTAATTGCTGCATCTAACTACGTATAAAAGACTGATATTTTAAATTTATCTTTTTTACTAGAAATTGGTTTGTCTGACTACTCGTAATTGAACATTTTCTTTCTTCTTCGAACATGTATTTCAACAGAAAACTTTGCCTGTTCTAAAACACTGTGAAACCCCTCTAATCTATAGTTTTCTAGAAATTCTGTGATACTTTTTATGTTGTTCACAGCATCTGGCAAGTCAATATTTTTCTGCTGGAGTAGAGTACTAACAATATTAATTCTGTTTAAAATATTACGCTATAAAATTAAAGAGCAGATAAATTTATATGATTATAGTTTGGAAGCTAAAATGATTAGTAAATTGTAAGATGTGGTAGATATGTTATAACAATATTTATGTAAGTATGTAAATATTGACATAATATAAGAATAAAAACAGAATAGGTTCCAAATTTTGTAAATATAATTTTTTTATAGTAATTTACATATATCTATATCTACAACTACCTACTTATACCTTAAAGGTTTCAAGCTTAATGGTAAAGTTTTAAATGAAAACATACCTATTGCACAAATTATTAATTGAATGTTGAGCACACTTTCAAATTGAACTTCTCAGTCAGAAAATCAGAAAATATATGTACATGTAAATGTTCCGAACATGTATCCCTGCGCTGAACTGTTAGGTCCACCTTCCTTGAGTTATTTACTAATTGAACAAAAATGGTGTTTTGATAACGTATTCTACCGACACTACAGATCTATGTCGATACAAACAACCCGCCGCTAATTGCTATTGCCGCTTGCTGCATGTAATATAAAATTGTGGAAACAAGCCAATATGTGTGTGGTCCTACATACGTCAAACAATTGTAATAAAAAATGATTATGCTAGATATGATCTTATAAATGATTCAAAAGTTTGTAAATAAGTGTAAACAAAGATAAATAATTACTTAAAATTTTAATTTTTACAAATTGCTTTTCTAAAATGCCGCCCCTGAAAAATTCCAGGTGTGCTATTGCACACCCAGCACACCCCTAGATCCGCCCCTGTCAATAATGATCACCTACAACACTCTTCAGTTTCTATTCAATTAAAACTTAAGTAATAGTGATGCACCAAGCAATGGCAACAGTGGAACACGCCAAAGAGGCAAAATTCTTAGGGGCGCAAAATTTTAATCATTTATTTAGTTTTAGATCAAATATTTATAAAATCTATTTTTTAAATATTGACAAATAATTATCTGCAGATAGCTGCAACAAGATATAATATAATTTGAAAAAGATATGGCCAACAAATTAAATTACGTTAATGCTATTTTATTTATGTTGCATTCTGAATATAGCACATTGCCTTAAAACAGAAACTTTTAAGAAACGATATTGGTCAAGATTTTTGCTTTGTCCAATAACCAATAACCGAACCGAAGAAAGGGATATAATAAGATCAATAGACGAATGATGGGGGAGGAAGAAGAAGAAGAAGAAGAAAAAGCGAAAATCTATGATGAACATAGCTAAGAGAATTAGACGAAGACCTAAAATTGGAATTAAAAATTGGAAGAGTAAAACAAGAGATTTGTGGAAAAAGATCATAAAGAACATCTAAGAAACAGCAAAGAAGATTGATCCACTCCTATGTAGAAAGCTTTAAATGAACTACCGCAAATTTATGGGGGGTTTAAGTCACTATATGTAATATAAATAACAAGTCAATACATTACATGCAATATTTTTGAAAAGAAAAAGTGTATACATATAAAATATATAAAATATGAATTGTTTTCCCATGGTTGCTAAAAAAACAAATAAAACGTGTATGCCAGTGAATGTATATACTTTCAATGAAAGCAAGGACGTTGGTAATATTAATAAACAATCAAAATTGATCAGTCAGTTAATTAGATAAACATATGATCACGCCTTTTATTTTTATAACAACATGCACGATTTAAAAATAAACGTTTTCTTTGCAATATTATAATTCATATTTGTTATTTTTTAATAAATATTCTAAACATAATAATGCAGTGCTATAAACACATGCAATTAAAATATATGTTAGGAAAGTAGAACAGAAAATGAAATTGTCGTTTATGTTCAGTTTAAGTAGTTAATAATGCGTGAAGATGCATGCAAAACTTTTTATTGTTGTTCATAATTGAATAAATATTTAAATTTCCTTTCTTTTTGTTTGCCAAATAAACATTTATGTACAAGCTTTTATTAATGATCTATAAAACTGTAGCGATTTCCTTTTTAAAATAAATGTCTTTCTTCCTCGTACGTCATAAATTTACATAAACCAAGTCCATTTTTCCATTGAGAAAACTGCATTTTTATGCACTTATAAGACGGAATGAATCGGAGCATAAAATATTGCAACTATTCGCTTTGTTCTAAAATCTCTTTGTTTTGAAGTTAGAACATTTAGCAACGAGTCCCACAACAACCATAAACACAGAAAGGAAGAATATTTTTCGTTTTTTACTATGTGTTTTAATTACAGAAAACAATGTTTATTTAAATATAACAACCGGAACATAGCATTTTGAGTAATTGGATTATATTTTGAAATAGAAAGTTTTATATTTACACTTTCCTCAAATTGTAAATGTTTATATTCTTTTTAAGCCTTTCTAAATTACAAATTAAAAATTAATTTTTGTAAAAAATTAAGCGAATTCTACGCAAAAATACGATTAGCATTTTCCATTCAGTGAACCAAAACACATCTTTTTAAACAATGTTTTAATATCAAACAATATGACAGACAAAAATATTTATTTATATATAGCCATATAAAGAAACAGCAATAAAACCCACTCAAAAAATTTATAAAATAAAAATACCATACCCATTGTTGAGTGTGCCAAATTTGCTTTAACGTAAATATATACAGGGTGTTAAAGAACCAGTAATTGAACTCGTTGAGAGCAACAATATTTCTTTGTATATTTTTTTAAATCTCAATATTTGTAACTGTTAACTGTTGTCCATTTTCTGTGGTGTTGTATGATTATTTCTAATCGGCGACCCATCCAAATACAAGTTGTAAACAATGTTGCTTGATCCTAAATCCTACAAGTTACAGTAACATTGTCATTGGCACAGTTTTAAGCATATAATCAACAATTAAATTTCTCATCTTCCGTTAGATGTGTAATGTCAAGAACATCTATTTTAATCTTAATAACCTCACATCATGCGATGTTAATATATCAGTAAAACAAGAAACAAAATAAAAATCAATTGAAGTTCTTCCGCTAACCGAGAACCGTGACAGGGATTCAGGAAACGGAAACAGAAGTCTTAAATGAAATTGCGGTGAAATGAACCGAGAAAATGTGCACCAAATCCTGAATATTGATCGGATTGACCGATATGCTTTCAGGAATTACTCTTCAATTAATTATCATAAAAGGAATTTATTCTCTTTTACGGAACTTGAAGTAGTATTACTCAATCTGCAATAAAATCAATAGATGTTCGATGAAAGTGCACTGTAGTGTAGTATTGAAAAGGGAATGTTAATATAATGTACACTAGCTCATCAAAAAGAGCAACAGCAATCAACATCTGTAGTACAACAATCCTAGATTGAATTGATCCTCAAATAGCTAATGTACTTTTCTCATGACACATTTTAGTTGCATGTTAGTAGTAAATGTTGTCTTTGAAAAGGACCTATATTTTATGTGACATAAGCGATATTTTTGTTTGGATAAAGATTGTCGAAGATGGTATTTAAACTCTAGAGCTTACACAAATCTCAATTCCTGTCGTAGCATATCAAGATTAGCTAATACAAGATGTGTAAATTAAATAATAAGACAGATTTTTTTTGTTCGAATAGAATTACAATTCAATATTGTCTCCCTCAAAATAACTTCCTTAGGAAGCCACATAATGCTGGAGACGGTTCTTTCTATCCTCAAAATAGTTCTGGAACTCGAATACTGGAGTCACCTTCAGCTGGTCGGTTACAACCGTTTAAATGTTTTGGATTATCCCAAAATGAGTTTCCTTGAGGTGTTTTTTCAATCTCGGGAAGAGGAAAAAGTCACAAGAACTCAAGTTAGGTGAATAAGGAGGCTAAGGAGCCACAGGAATGTTTCTACTTGCCCAGATTTTTTTCATCCCCAATAAATTAGTCAAAGTCTGATGAACGGTGGTGTGAATCAAATTTAACTCTTCCCCAATCATTCAGTACTGTCAACCAACAATCTGTCGACATATTCATCAGTTCTTGAAGAAGAAGACCTATTACTGCGTGTTTCATCTTCAATCGACTCTTTTCCTTTTGAAAATGCCCAAAACCATATAAAAATTAGCGAATTACTTTTGAGACAAGTAAATCTTATAAACTAACCTTTATGGATTTTGTTTTCAAGCTTGCTTATATAACGATAATAATATATAATAATTAATTTCCATTGTTCACAATTTTCCTTAATGTGTTTATATAATTATTTTCACATGGTGTAAGTTAATTGTGATGTTTCTTAATTTCAATTAGCTTAATAATTAATACTAATGAATGAGAACAAAATGTATTAGAAGATGAACGTAGGACGAATCTACGTAACAAGTACTGTTTGTGGTAAACTTTCTCCTTAAGTTAATATTACGTTAAAGTAAATAATATATGATAATTTTTAAATTTGTATAAGTCATGGTCATAGTTAATCATTATTTCAGATCAATGTATTATTAGGCTTATATTGTTAATTGTTTGGAGTTTTCATGGTAATTTAAATAATTACATGTTTAATTTTAACCTTTACTTTTCAATTTTCCTTAACAAACACTAGAAAATTTATTGGGCAAGTCTAATTCTAATTAACAGTATTTGGCAACAAAGAAACTAAAGATTAAGATTTCCAGTCCTTGAGTGATTCGTAAAAGGTTAAGATCTTGTCTTAAGAAGACTCATTGTTCTTACTTTTATTTGATTAGACGGAGTAATTCTATTGGTATTGTTTGAGAAGGTGCAGTCAGTATTGCAGATTCAAATAATTATTTGACATTTCAATTTGCAATTTCATTTCCTCTCTTTCATAATTTAATGATAATAAATACTTTACAAACTTACTTATCATTTTGACATTTTCATGATAATT
Organism: Stenolophus ochropezus; assembly: GCA_035578165.1. Taxonomy (NCBI): domain Eukaryota; kingdom Metazoa; phylum Arthropoda; class Insecta; order Coleoptera; family Carabidae; genus Stenolophus; species Stenolophus ochropezus. Next base: position 3,705,036 of record JAQOWZ010000014.1, read on the forward strand.
ATATTTTAGTGTAAATTATAGTTTCGAATTTTATTTGAAAATCTTATTGGCCGTATAATTTTTAAATTAATGTATTATTTATTTTTCTATTTTTATTTTTATATATACAGTTACAATACACGGAAAAGTAATTCAAAATTTATGATGATGTTAAAATTTACTATAAGTTCATAATAGTACATAAATTTAGAGATGGTACAGGTCCGACAGCATTTTTGTATAAATTTAACATAAATTAAAAACACTTTTGTTTTGTGTATTCATTGTAAAGGAAATCGAAATTTTAAACAAATCTATTAATAAAATTTCTAGAAGTTAATAATTAAATTTGACATTAATATTCCTGTAATGTAAGGAAATACATTTTAATTATGAAAGTGAATTTATATCTTATTTATCTGTGAAAATATTACAAAATTCAAGTATTAATTTATGCTCAAATTTATAATTGCAAATTTTATATTTAAAGGGCATAATTTTACTTTCATTTTAGTAACGTATGACGTCTTATAATAAATAATATTTCTCACTTTTTGCTGTTCGATTATTTTTTTTAAGTCATAAATTGATTTCTTCGGCTTTCTTCAAAGGATGGTTGTATAGTTCATTTTGAATTGTTTCTATTTATATTGTATGTAAATTCGCATGATAACCTGGACAATTGGATAGGAATTATTACACTGTTCGCAATATGGATGCTTTTATACAAGCAGATAAGTCATCTTCTTGGCCTTGGTATGTTAGCTTCTCTTATACAATGCGTTTTATCACGACGTTTTATCAATTTCTTTCGCAATGCACTCTATGCTAATTTCAAATTTCTCTGCGTCCTCAACTTAAAAATTTACAAAACGGATTTAAAAAATTACTAGCTACTTCAAGCGTGTAATTTAAATTTTAGACTACATTAAAAAATTAATTATAAAATTATATCAGATTATACTATAATGTCATAATATATTGCGAATTTAAGAGAAAACTATATCCAATTAAATTATTAGAACTAAATCGGTACACAAAAATATAGGTTAGAAAAATTTTAACAGCTGTTTGTATCATGTTACAGATTAACACATTATTCATATGGTGTTATGTAACGCTTAAACAAAAGAAACCACCTGTGTAACAAAATGCTTCAGAAATAATTTGCGTTTTCTTTTTTTAATTAGAATTCATTGTTTAGCCAGAAATTAGCCATATGATCATTGTTTAGTAATTACAAATAGGATGAAAAATTCGAAGTAGATCATAATGTTGTAACTATTGTTTGGCTCATCTACAATGATGTCATACTTAGAACAATAATATTCATGAAAAAATAGTTTAGTAATATAAACGGAATAAATAAATTATTTATATAAAATACATTCACTCACAAATCATTACTCTAGCTGAAGTAAACAATACTGTCGTTTATTAAATTTTATAAAAATCTAATCTTTTGTATTGTATTAAAAAAGTTACTGTCTTGATGTAACATTGAAGTCTCTGAAGAAGAAATACAAATATTTTTAATATATTTATATATAGTTAGTTATACATCTACCCTCAAGTGTAGAATGTATAAATTTTTGTTTATTTTTAATTTTTATTTACATAATTTTTTGTCTTTTAAGTTCACATGTGCACTAATTTTGTCCGCTGTTTCTTGTCCTTTGCTATTCTTCTTGTTTCTTACATCGGGATGTTTCTTTTTGTCAGTATCATCTTTATTACGTTATTCCTTGTCTTTTGGTCTTCCCTTCCCCTTTTCGATGTAACGTTGGTCATCCACAGTAAAATATATAAAAAATAAATGATTAAAATAATTAGTACTTGCAGTATTAGTACAATTCCTTTTAGAGTCTTTTATAATCATTTTTACAATATTTTCACCGTCAATTATAGTAAATGTTACTGTTAAATATAAAACATTTATTTCCATAGATAAACAGATTAACCGCAATTGTAACAAATTTACCGAATCATAAATACTTATAAGTATTATTATTTACAAAAATTCTCATGTGTTCAAAATTTATTAAGATATTTCAGAAAAAACTTCAGATCATCATGAAAACACCACTTCTAGTTGCACGATTAACACCAATATTTAATCAGAATTAATCTAGGGTGTTACAATGTTATATCCAAATTCCAAAATTTCAATTTTTTTATTTACTAGTATTTGGTAATCGTTACGACAATAACTATCTATTCATCCTTCATCACACACAGAGAGACATCATCGTAAAAATACTAAAATCGTGTTCTAAATTTCAAAACGTGCTTATCCAATTTTAACGTAATTCCAATACCTCTCTTACGAGGCGAGAGTTAAAAAGTAGATGATATTTATTTTAAAATACCTCTACCAGAGTAACATAATATGACAGATATGAAAGTGATTTTTCCATTTTTAGCGTGATTCCAATACCCCTCTTACGGGCGAGAGGTAAAAAGTAGATGATATTTATTTTAAAAAACCTCTACCACATAAGATGTCAGATATGAAAACAATTTTTTGTTGTGTAGCAATATGTGAGGACAAAGTTCACGTAGTCTTTGTTATTAAATATCGCATAATCAGCATCGATGATTTCTTCTTCCTTAAAAGGTGAGCAACCAAGTCAGTGCTCCTTGTTTTTCTATCGGTGGCCTGATTTATCTTACTATAACATTTAAATATCGCAGAAGCAAACTACGATCTGACATTTTAATGTTGGAAGTGGGCGTAGCAACGTGATCTTACCATTCCCGCGCATGCTCTGTTTTATTTTAACAATAAATGTGGGTAGATCACCATCTGACGGTGGATATTTGTACTCGAGATACAGAGATACGCGGGCCGGACCTTATACGGAGGACATGCAAAAAGTCTAACGTAATATATTACGGAACGATATCAAATATATATAACTATAAAATCTATATTTGGATTGCACTAGACCAAAACATTTTTATTTTCTTATAATTTACTACTGCAGTTTTAGTTTCTTCTAGTTCTAAAAGAAAACTTTGTTTAGTTTAGTAGAATATAGTAGAACTAAGGAAAATAAGAAAATATCAGACCGTCCAAATATTTTATTGAAAGAGATGTAATGTTGTTAAATTTTAGTAACAAATTATTTTCAAAACTACTAATCCGATTTCCATAATTGTTTCACCAGTATTTAGGGTGGACATAAGATATTTATTATCCCGTTAAAATAAAAGGATTTTTTGTGGGGACCATTTTTGCAACTAAAGACGAAAAAACGGTCTAGCGAGGGCGTTTTTTTATGAACGCTGCCTTAACGGTATAAGATATATTTGAATGCTTCCTACAGAAAAGTTATAGAAGTCAAAAAGATCTATAAAAAAATCCGGGACGATATATATAAATTAAGTATAATACACAAATTGCTAAAATGTGACTGAGAGGTATATTTAAAATTAATTTTAATCTATCTAGTGTAATTTAACTAGGTGATGTAGAATTCTTATCAAAATAAATTTGCTTATAGTCGAAGAAATTTTATGTAGATAAAAATTGCCTTTTACAAAACATTGTTTTGAGAAGTAGTTCAGATTTTACGATCAGGTTTCTGCAAAAACCAAATAAAATACGCTTTGGTGTCAGCGGGTGAAGAAGAGTCTACGAATAAGAAGCCACACGTTAAAAAAAGTTAACAATGAAAATTTATGTGATTTTTGAATAAAAATACTTAAGTACTAAGATACTACCAGTAATACTTAAGACATTTAGCAAATAAGTTATTTCTCAAAAGTTGCAGTTTCTTAAAGCTCATTTAAATAAACCCAATGATATTTTCTGATTAAATACAATATTTTAGTCCGACGGATATTTGTATCCTTTCCTTTATTCTTCCTTAAATTCATATAATATTTCCTATTCTATAACTATTAACAATTATTGACCTGCAACAAATCATTTTAGCGACCTATAAACGCTGAAAGCAGTTTAAAGTATATGATTATAATAATCGATTGACCCCATCGAAATGTGACCCACAACTTTCCAGAAACAAAACTGTACTACATACTACGGACAAAAAGTTGCAAAACATTGTACATCAGAAGCTAACAAAGACTAAAGTATCTTATCTAGTGAATGTCCTCTCTCTTTCTTTCAGATTAAGATTAGCCACAATACACGTTGTTCACACGGTTAAGGGGTCAATAAGTAGCCTAGATTCTCAGACTTTTACTTGAAGAACGCCCATAACTTTTAGTTTTACTGAACAGCCACGAAAGAAGACACAAATAAAAAATACAAAAAAAAACATTAGTCATTTTTCACTAAATTTCAGTCAAACACCAGCAAAAGTTGTTTTACAGCTTTTGCAATAAATTGTAAATTGTTTATTTCAATTGGCTGTCAAGCTTCTTAATATTTCCGATAGATGGTTCTGTTGGTAAGAATTACCTCTGCAGGTCATATACCAGCGCTTTTGAGTATAACTACCCTTCCAGATAATAATTTCATAATTGTTAACCATTGGCGCTGTAAATATTATAAGTACTATTAATTTGAGTCCCATTAAAAACGAAACGCGAAATTTTGACGAGAGCTTAATAAGCTATAGAGATAGGAAGCCTAATTCTTTTTTAGGAATTGATTCATTTGATGGCAGGTCGTTTTCATGAATCAATTCGTATGATTCCTTCAAAATGAATCATGGAATGAAATACCCGACGTAAAAATTTCTAGATTCTGGGTCATCTGGATTCGATTCACTTATTTTATTCGAGTTTCAGATTTACGAGGTGCGATTATTGAATCGAGTTATGGGTCAAATTAAAAATTAAGTTAAATTATAAATGATTTATAAATATACAGAATGTTAGTAAATATTTATTTTATAAATGTTAAACTATGATTATATATGATATAGAGTACAAATATAGTTTTTTTGAAATTTTGAAAATAACGGTAGAGAAAAAAATAAATGCCAGGGTACCAAGACACAACCGAATGAACCATTTTGTAACCCAGAAAACAATTAAGTTCATTCACTTAAATGATTCATTTTAATTAACCAAATCTTTCAAACCAACCTATTTCTAATAAGCTAACTCTTAGCTAAATTTTATTGAATGGATTTCAGTGTAGATTTTTATATCGTAATGCTTGCGGTTTTGAAAATTACGCGATTTCGTTTTGGTTTACGTTCTGGTTTTAGTTTCATTCAAATTTCTGAAATATATATGTCAGAATAAAGTGACGACCTTTGAGTAAATGTACTCATAGGTTGACGACCTTACCATTAAAATACAAGTGAAATTATTAATGAAATAATTAGTGTGATACTTGAGGACATATTTTTTCTATGAAAATTAAAAATACGTTAAAGTTTCTAACAAGTATTTTCTTGTAAAACAATGGAAACGAACAGGTGTTCATGTATACCGAAATGATTCACCGTTAATGTCTTCCTTTCCTACAGAACATCTTGATTTAAGTATAATTTACAATAATTTAATTTCAATAGTAGGTTGAGAAATAATAATAAACACAACATCAAATAAGATTAGCATACAAGGCAAATGAATGCATTGTAATGACGATATTTTAATTGCCATAATTGTCACTTAGTTCTGCAGGCTAGCCACGTTCTTGACATGACTTACAATCTCACTGCAATCTGTAGTGACACTGAATTGTTGATACACTAAGCCTAGATTCATTACATTCACTGTCACAATCAAGTTGTTCTATTATTAAACACCCTATACAACTATATCGCTTTAATTATTTCATTAACCATAAAATGCTCTATACAATATTGTTTGGTCAATATAAATAATTAAATTACAGCAATAAGCTTAGATTAATTTATATATACTAATACTTTACCTACTTGACCCAATAAATATCTATTATAACGTAAGTAATATGCTAAAATAATAATTTAACATACCATAGCATAATACATGTATTACAGTGATGAAAGGAGATTGAATTAATAATATAGTTAGTACCAGGAACACATTATAATCAGGATAATAGAATAATAAATTAATTACAAGAACAAAGCAGGACCGTACTTAAGGAGCAGCAAAATATAAATTTTAAATTTAATAAGTTAATATATCCATAAGCTTCTTAATTATCCACAATTACTGGGTGTGTGAATTTAGTAATATATTTATACCGTAAAAAATATTTTATCAGATTTTATTTTGTGAAGAGATTATTTTTATATAAAAAATATATGATTAATAACGAAATCAGGAACCTCAAATGATTATTTTTATATTTTATTTATTTATCTATCTATTATTCTAGTATAATAGTCTAGCCCTTTTTAAAAATAAATACGTACGATTATGTTTGAAAGATTATAATTACAAATAAGATGCTAAGAATAGTATTGCAACAATAGTAATACATGTGTTAACAAAAGAATTATTCTTAGTTTAAAAAAAATAACTGTACTTAAATTTATTTGAATCATTAAAATAACAATAAAGTTGTAAATAACATTAAAAATTAATATTGTTTTTCCTTGGAAATTTGTTTTTTGTATACAAGAATTTAAGATATGGTAATTTTTTTTGAGTATTGCTGACCCTAGTTTTATGTGTACATTCTAACCACATTGCATTTGTCTATAAATACAATATATAATGAGTTATTATTTATAAAACAGGTATTTCCATAATTACATAACACTCCTAAACATTTAAATGCAATGTGAAAAGTACGTGATGTTTGTAGGCTTCAATACGTAACAGATACTGTAATGACTGTGTCTCAATCGGATGAACCCTGAACTCTGACATTCACGAGAAAGAATGACAAATTATTCTCGAGATAACCTCCAAAGTAACACAGCTTTAAATATTTCTTCAAATTTTAATGGGGTTTTCCAAAAACACGCATTTTAAAGAAATTCATATTACAAAATAAATAGAGTGCAATGATGTAAAAATTATTATAAAATGTTGGTACCTAATTCAAAATCCAAATTATTCTCGAGGTAACCTCCAAAGTAACAGCTTTAAATATTTCTTCAGGTTCTAATGGGGTTTTTCAAAAAGACGCATTTTAAAGAAATTCATATTACGAATAAAACTAGAGTGTTATGAAGTAAAAATTATTATAAAATGTTGGTACCTAATTCAAAATCCAAATTGGTTTTTTATAGTTTGAATAATATTATTATAATAATCCTTCAAAGAACGTTATTAAAAATTACAATTTTATTATTATCCTAGTATCAAAATTAAAAATTCTATAACAAGATTCTCATCTTCCCATTTAACATACTTGAAAGCATTTTAAACACTTAACTGTTAAGATATATAATACAGTAGAAAACTAAATCTATTACTCACAAAATTTGATAGCACGTCAACAAAATTCAAAAGACTTTTAGAAGTTTAAGATATATTATATCTCATCTTATTAACGACGAGTAAAAGGACCATAATTGAAATTCTAGACGCAGTAAAATATCGATTGCATATACCGTATAATCTTATTTATAATGAGTTCCTTCCAGTTATATAATTCTCCAAAGGAAGTAAGGATCTAGGTAAACTGCTAGTTTGTACACCCTGGCGTATGCCGTATGTTCGAATATATTTCTCATTGAAAAGTCGTTAATTTGATTGGTTTTGTGGGACAGAGAAAGTTACCGAGTTCTGCAGCCATTCAACATGCTTAGAGCACTTGCAGCGATAGAAATAGATTTAAAAATGCACATTGCACACAAACATTTATGATTATGAAAATTTAAAGTTGTTTTCTAATCTAACACCTCTGTGAAAAACTTAAAAACATCATGTATTGCTTCCATAAAAAAAAATTTTACCGTCTATACTATATAATGCGTTTTAAATATCTCTTCATACAACTATATAGGATATATGACCATTTTTACATACAGGGGGGCGTAATTTACAACTTCCGTAATTATATATATATATATATATATATATATATATATATATATATATATATATAGTATATATAAGCCCCGAGCTTCTATATTCTTCACAATATCTTTACATTTTTTCTATCTTTGGCTGTCTCAGTCCACTTTATCATACTTTGTTCCCGTATATCTTCTTTCACTGCTTTTAACCATTTTTTCTTCGGTCTTTCTTGCCTTTTCCTTCTTCCTTCACTTCCTATTAATGCTTGCTTGGTAGCTCTATTCTCCGACATCCGTGCAACATGTCCTAGCCATCTTACTCTTTGTGCTCTAATCGTCTAATCGTGTGGCTTATAAATGGAAATCCGTACATATCTTGTATTTCTCGGTTGGTTCTTCTTCTCCATGTCTCGTCTTCTTCTTTAACCTCTCCAAAATTCTCCCCAGTACTTTTCTTTCCCTAGTCTAGTTTCTTTTCATTGTTTTAACTTAGCACCAATAATACACAGCTTCCCTAACTATTTTAAGTAAATCTTCAAATAACAGTTATAGAGTATAAAATTTTGCATCCATGACTACCGCTATTTTTGGGGTGATTTACCGAATTTCTGATCTTACAAGGCACGTAAAATTAGTTTTGATTATTAATTCAGATGCAAAATTGTATGCTCTATAACTTACCTAAAACTTTTTTCCTAAAATAATTAGGGAAGCAGGATATTACGAGACAAGATTTTACATGTTAAATCCGTATATTCAGGTGTTCGGTTCAACACCCTACAGAAAAAATAAAATACCAGCCTTTTTTTAAATCGAGTCATTATTTGTAGTTCACGAGAAAATATTGGGGAAGGGGTATTGTGACGTTAGCGTGGTAGATTCGTGAAAAAATATAGACTAGTAAAAAAATAGACAGTTTACTGTCTTTTTCCACGATGCTACCTTAATGTTCTCACATATCCTTGTCCAAAATATTAAATTGCTAATAACTATATTATTGCAAACTAATGTTTAGTTTTTATTATTATAATGAGAAGCTATAGTGGTTAGTTTTTATTATTTTTAATGTCACATACCCCATTAACAAAGAAAGAAATAATGTATGAGTCAGAGTCATAATGTTTCATTCTTTGTGTCTATTGTAAAACTATGCCGACGATATAGAAATTAAGGCGATGCACATGTTTACTTTCATGGACAAGGTTAGACTTTCTTTATCGGTACATGATGCCATCATCAACACGGAGTATTTATTAAGATAATTTCAAACCGGAATTGATTTTTTTCGTTGGAAAATGAGTGTTACATGACCACAGGTGTATAATCTAACAAATGGAAGAAAGATTAATGGATCTGTGATTTATCAAAAGAAACGCATTATACTTTTTTGGACCTAACCTCTTTGGATAACCTACATATAAACATGGAATATGGATAATGATGTGATGAGTACTCAGATGAGACCGGAGACGAATAATTATTTCTTATTGTGTTTTCAGTTTTCTTTATACAGTGAAATATTTATTTCAATTCCTATTATTTGGTTGTAATAATAACAGAATGAAATAAGTGAAATACAAAACTTTGTTTTGTTTAACCTTAAAAATAATAAAAGAAAATAAAATACCATATTGGAAAGATGTTACCTGTGACCTATTATAAATATAATTCAAAAAAATTATACATTTAAAATACAATTTATATCCTTACCTTCATAGCTGAATTGATTTTCGTCCTGAAAAAAAATATAGGTATGAGAAAATATGTAATTTGCAACGAAAATAATTTGTTTAAACAATAAAAACATGAAATTATGGCAATAACTTACACCAATTTGTTTATTTCTTGTTTATATGTTTCTACAATATTATATGTCAATAATAAATTTATACTAGTTTCTATTTTTGTGGTATATCGATTATAGTGAATTTATGACTATAATTTACAATGTTCTGAGTTTATTGCTGCACAATTTACAGCTTAGATTATGCTGTAGGAGTAGATTATATCAACAGTTCGTTGATCTCAAACTTATTTAGATACAGGATTTTTATGTAATAAACTAGATATTTGACACTAAGACAAATTAACCGTTTTGGTCATTTCCGTAGAAGGAATAAATTAGTATAGGACTGAAAGTGACAAAATAGAAATTGAAATATTATGACTTTTGGGAAAGTAATTTTATAATACCATAAATATTCTTCATTTCACTTCTACTTGTCAATTAATTCTCCAAGATTTTAAATAATTTGTGATATAGATATTTAATATTTACATTTTACAATCTATTATTTATTCAAAATTAATTGTGTTTGAAATTATCTAGTAATCTAAAGAAAGTAGCATAAACTTTATGCTTCAGTGAATATACTATACGTGTTATATATGAATACATCATTAGATGATTCTTTTTTCATTTTCTCTTCAAATACCAAGGTTGGATATTAGAGAACGTTGTATCTACATATAAGAAACAAACAATTGACGAATAGAAAATTATTGACATTTGAAGAAATTACTCTATAACTGTTCATTGTGATAGCGCCTTATGTTAACCAGTCATAAAACAGGTAGTTACATGGAGAAAGGTGTAGCGATAAGAATTGCGTAAAACATATGTGGACCCATTAAATTAATCCTTTTGTGCTTAGTTTTCTAATTGATTATCTGGTATCTCAAAAATCACATATGTTTGAAAAAGATGTTACTGTCTTGATGTCACGATCAAGTCTCCAAATAAATATGTAAAAATAAATATTTTAAATATGTTTATATTAAAAAATTCAACTTGTGGTACTTTTTCTACAATACTGTAAATCAGGGATGCATAAAAATCCGATAAAAAATGGATATTTTTATTTTTTAAAAAAGGTGTTTCACAAAATAGCATTTATCATAAAAAAGACATGTAAAGAATAGTAAAAATTAAAAAATAAAAACTAGAGTAAAATCCATTTTTAACGATTCCGTTTATAGCGACAAACTGGTTACAACGTCAATATTGTGACCACTTATTTGAAAGTTGAATGAGATTGATACATGTAATAAAAAAAACATCCACTATTGCGGGGTTTGAACTCAGAACATCTGAGTTGCAAAGTCTTTTATAATTATTTTTATTATTATACAAGTATATTGTCAAATAAGAAACATAGAAAAAGTTGTTTAAAATTATATTTTAATTAGAAATAGGTCAAATCTAATGTAATAGAATGTATGCGCTATGATATATATTGAAAATAAATTATATCATTAATCAATTATATATGACCATGGAAATAAAATAAAATGTGTAACATTTGATCATTGTATAGATAGAGTGTGTAATAAATTTAATTGTTTATTTCAAATATATTTTATCATGTTTTTCGTAATAAACAAATAATAATAAAAAACAATTACTATTACTACAATAACTTTTGAAATATGTAATTTTTTATTGTATTAAATGATCGTTTTTAAAAATTTTATGAACAAATTTTTTGTTCAAATTATCTTAAACAACTAATTCGACTCCGTTAATTACTAGAAAAATAGAGAAAAAATTTTCAAGTGCATAGTTTTTGAAAATACAGCGTCAAACTGTTAAATTTCTATACGTTAAATTAGCCACTTGAAGTCTAGTGGTAGTTTATCGACCTAACAAAATTTATTAACATTTTTTTGTTGTAATTATCTTAAACAATTAATTCGATCCCGGTGATTACGGGAAAAATAGTGAAAAAATTCTCAAGTGTATAGTTTTTGAAATACAGGAGCAAACTGCAAATTTTAATGAGGAAATTAGCCACTTGATGTCAAGAGGTTGTTTGCTTCCCCTTGAGTTTTATTTCTTTAATCCAATTATAAAGATAGAAACACAGATAAGAAACTTGTTAGGGTCTTATACCTGCAGCCTATGCTGCTATGTGTCAGACAAAGACAGAAAAAGTCGTAAAATTTCCCCTCGTAGATAATTATATGGTTGGAATAGATGTTCTGAAAATATTTAACTATTAATTTTTAGCGCAAAATATGCTAATCAGCTTTGATTTCGCTGATTTTGAGGAAAATTGTGAAAGAAAATCTCAGGGCAGTACTTTTTGAGAAAAGAATGTACTTTGTTAAAATTTATAACTAATTTTATAAACAATTTTTTAGCGCAAAAAATCTTAAACAACTAATTTAACTCAGCTGATTACTGGAAAAATAGTAAAAAAATTCTTAAGTGCATAGTTTTCGAAATACAGGAGCAAACTGCTAAATTTCTATAGGGTACATTATTGAGTTTTATGCAAATGTTGTGAAAATATTAAACAATTATTTCTTTAGAGCAAAGTATATATTTCTAATATATATTGTGCAACACACATATCATTATTTTTACAGATATTCTGTCAGATAAAAACTGAATACACTTTATGTTCGTTTTATCTTTATTGAAAATTTCTAAGTACATCTCTGTTCAGACAAAGGCTTTTAAGAATGACACAATTTTCTGACAAGAATATCCGTAATATCACTTTACATTTACCAATATCTAGTTCCTGTTAATTGTATTCAAGATGATAACCATGGCATTCTTGACTAGTCAACAAGAAAAAAAGTTCATCAAACCGTAATGCACTCTTTCTATTATAAATTCATTAGTTTTAATCTTACAATGTAACTACAAAGTTCAGACTATTATATTGTAATAAAAGATGATACTTTGTGTTTTTTTTTTACGTTTTTGTTTGTGTATATAACTGTACAATGTTTATGCTAATGTGAAAATATTGTTATGCATATTTTTTATTTATAGTTATAGGTATACAAGTACCATTATTATACGAATATTAATGTACCATAAAATTTTACAAGATAAAAGCTATTAGACAAAATGATGTATTATTATTATTTAAACTCTGACATTTGATGTAACCGCTGATTTTAACATATGGTGATATTTACTATTCTCAAAGGTACATCTATTAACACATGTTTGAAAAGAGAAAAAATATTTTAACATATTTAAATCATTATTTTATAATTTTTTTAATTATAATTTTTGACATATTTTTAAATTTAATATTTTTACACACTTCGACCAGTTCGAGTCAATTGAGATACCGCTGCTCAAAATAATTAATCTATATTAAAATCATTTTTATTATTGAATAAGTATAATTGCATAAATGTAACCGTTTATTGTGATTTGTTTTTATTTAGGAAGTTTTCTAAACATTTTTCCATTGAAAAGGTCATATTACACTATTATCACGCTGACATTTACATATAATTACACAGCGGTATATACCGTTAAGGTGTAACATTCGTCATCTTTAGAAGATTCTCCTAGACAAATACCACTTTGTCAATTCGAATTAATAGTTTATTTATGGTTAATTACATCATACATGGCTTTCGCTATTTGCAGAAGCTGAGGAGGTTGATAAATACCTATTTGTAAACGTCTTGTCAAAGAAAAATTGCGTCTATTTGTTAAGACGTCAGAGACGATACATCATTTACATATAACTTGTTACCAAATATTTTTACAAACATATAAATATATATATATATATATATATATATATATATATATATATATAATATTTTTAACCTCAACGATTGTCAACTATTTTTTATACATAAAATTGTAGTACTAGAAAACTCTATATTTTCCTACAAGTTCTAAAAGACATTAAAGATAATTTTAATGGAGCTGGAAAACTAAAATATGATCTCATATTGATTCTGTATTTTTATATATAACATGCTGGTTTACTTTTACTGATCTTGTACATTTTAAAGCTTTCTGCTAGGTAGAGATAAACACATGTTGTCTGTATTATAAAATTATAATTTATGCATTTATTACGAGAGTAGAAAAACAAAAATATTATAGTAGCTATCTAATATCAAACATTTAGCAATATATATTGTTTCTATAGTCTATGCTAGTTAGTGATTTTGCTACGTTATGTTCATTTTATGACTACGTGGTATCACTTTCTTTAAAATATAAGCAGACAGCCATATATTTATATATTTTGTTCCCAGATATCAAGAGCTATTTGTTACTACTTCTATAAGTGAGATTTTTCTATAAAATAGTTAAACTAATTTCTTGGCTACGTAGCTTTTAAATTGTGGTATGAAAAAATATCTCTACGTTACCATTTCCATTTTACATTAATAAATTTATATTTTAAACAATAGTATCTGCAATTTATTTGCATTAAACAACACATAAGCATGTACTAAAAACAAACTTATCCTCATTGTATTAGTTTGTATTTTTGCCGCCAGAGGCCAACTCTTTCGCCGCACATTCCCTAGTGCAATTAAAGATCAAAGAAGTCTATCTATAAATTTATAAATTTACAGTTCGAATCTGTCATTAATCTTGGTGTGGACCAATCTTTAATTATGAGTAATAATTCTGTTGCAAACAAAGTTTTCTCTGGATTGCAAAACATTGAAAAAATAAATAGACTAACATGACATTTTAAAAATAAAAAATGAAACGTCACTACTAATAATAACATATATTGTCTCGTCTAAAAACGTTTCCATGTTATTGTTTTGAAACTGAAGAAGTAATCTAGAAGTGTCAGATCAACTATCGATGAGGTGAAATCACTTTCGCAAAGATCAGGTCAATAACCATGAATAAAAATACACGTAGGCATGGATTGGAGATTCATTTATTAGGGTGTTAAAATCCCACGCTTCCTTACTAATGTCTGTTATTAACCAAAAAAAACAGAAGCCCGTAAATCGGATGTTGAACTTGTTATTAAAACATTAAGGCCCGTAACACGAATTCTAATTAAGTCTTAAATCAAAGATACTATCTTCTATTTTGGTACTTTCGATGTTTACGTAAGATGGCGTCGTGAGATGGACAGGATTATTTATAAATCATTGCGAAATTGATTTAATACAGCACTTGCACGATTTCATCATTATTGAAGAATTACTGTATTTGCACAATTTTTATGATAACATAATATTTTTTTAATTTGCATAGATATGAATAATGATTTAAAATCTGAGGTCATTTAGATTTATGGCTTATGTTTTTTATCAAAGATGTTAAAACTGATCGTATATTAATTATAAATATACATAAACGGAAATAGTTGAAGGACACGAAAATTTCATCAATATTTATTCAAAAATTTCTACGGAATTTGCATTTGTTACTACATACCATATTTTAAATACTAGATCCTTCACACCATTTTACAAAATTTACCATAAAATCTTCAATATAACACATATAATTTTACTGGGGTCACTTATCCCATTCTCTTCTCTTTCGTTAAAATTGTTATAAATTTTGACAATTTATGTAGCTATTCGTATTTTAAGTAAGATTTTACAATAAATTGTTTATAAATAATAAATAAGTTTTTGTTTTATTTGTTACAGGTCTTTGCGACTGTCAAAGGAAGCAAGGAAGAAACATAGCTGTGGGCAGCGAAGGCAAGACACCAGCCAACTTTGACTGCCCTGAAGAGTTTGGTTATTACCCTCATCCATCAGACTGCACCCAATACTATGTTTGCGTTTTTGGTGGTGCTCTACTCGAATCTTGTACTGGCGGACTTATGTACAGGTAAGAACAAGTTATTGCTTAGAACGTTTGCTCAAATATAATTAGATCAAAATCATCCCCCGCTAAAACCAGTTATCGTAATGGTTACAACCTGTAAAGTACTCTAATTATTGCCCAAATGTAAATAGATTAAAATCACCCTCCGTAAAAATTAGTCTACCTAATGTTTACTATCTATAAAGGGGTGCTCACTCATTGTGAAATACTCTAATTCTTGCCCCAATTTAATTAGTTTAAAGTCACCCTCCGTAAAAACCAGTCACCGTAATGTTTACTACCTGAGAAGGGGTGCTCACTCATTGTGAAGTACTCTAATTCTTGCCCCAATTTAATTAGTTTAAAGTCACCCTCCGTAAAAACCAGTTATCGTAATGCTTACTACCTGAGACAAAGTTATTTATTCTTTGCGAATTCTTCACAAGTTTTAACTTAATTTAATTAGATCTGAATCACCCTTCGTAAAAATCAGTCACCGTAATGTTTACTATATGAGAACAGGAGCTCTCTCATTACAAACTACTCTAATTCTTGCCCTAATTTAATTAGTTAGAGTCACCCTCCGTAAAAACCAGTCACCGTAATGTTTACTACCTGTGAGAAGGGTGTTTACTCCCTGTAAAATAGTCTAATTCTTCCCCTAAACTAATTAGATTAAAATCACCCTCCGTAAAACTAGTCACCGTTATGTTTACTACCAGAGAGAGGTAAAGAATCGACTGTATTCCTCAACATTTTTCCAGTAATTGTTTTAATTATTTTTATGTATTGTTTAAACACATAATTATAATGTTTATATGATTATAGTTAAACGACAGTTAAATATTAAAAACATAATAATTATAATTTCAAAGTGTGAAAATGTATGCCAGTATTGGTAAATAATAATTAACGCAGTGAAAAAGAAATTCGGTGCTACTTTTATAAATAATGTCAAGCTGTCATTCAATTTAAAGACCATAGATACATTAAGAAATGTGATTTTTTATTGCAAACTTACTATTGTGAAACATTGCGAAAGCTTTTCGCTATTATAAATCACTGCATACTAATGATATATTTTATACGTAGAACAGGAAATTAGATTTCAGCCTATTACTAAATAGATCATTTTTTGTTCTCTTGTAAAAATCGCTGTGTATGGGAACAATTATTTAATAATACAGCATTATATTACCGAGATATATGTCGCGATAATTATTTGTAGGAGTAGAACTTTCAATATTGCGGCAAGATATCGGAAGTTTTTATCCGTTTTTCGCAAAAACGAGGAAAAAATTTCTTTTTGTTGACATTTTACTAGAAAGTGAAAATAGATATTTATCGCGGCCGACCATTTACACTTGTAACACAATATTGTGTATTAAATATTACCTCATAATTCACATAATTTTAATCAAATTTTTTATAACCGCAATCACTTCTTTTCCGACCACCTTACCTATATTTATTCAATAGACCTATTCCATTTTACCACATATTATGTAATGTTCATTTCATTACCATAACGTTAAAGAAGGACATAAAATTTTACAAAATCTTTCACTTTTTGAGTTAAAAATGAGTTTACGGTACACAAGAATTTTTTGTTTAACTGATGGATCAGTAAAAATTTAAAAATTCACATTTCCAGTTAAAAAATAAAATATTTTTACATCCCCAAGTAACTTCCAATAACAGTTAAACTTGAAAAGTTACAATTTTTAGTTTTTCACCCTAAAATTTTTCATATACAGCTAAAATAATCAAAAAATACCCATTTTTGGGTCTAAAATTTTGGTTTTTGAAAATAGTCCAGTTTGATAGATGTTGATGCGCTGATTTCAAATTTTCAAACCGAATTTAATTATCTCTTCTCGTTCCCGAGATTTTTGCTGTCAAAGTTGCACCTCAAAAAAGTGAGTTTTTTGGGTATATCTTTAAAATGGGTATAGATACAATCTCAACGATTATACCAGTCAATTCTACGGGCAAAGTTACATAAAGAAATGTTTTCTCCGAATATACGTTCTTTGGAGCGATTTGGTGAAAAATGAGAAAAACGAAAAAACCGGAATTTCAGTTTTTCGCTCGGAAACTTTTTGTCCCCAAAATTTTTCATTTTCCGGACTTAAGTAAATAAGGATACGCTGATTCCAAATTTTCAAACCGAATTCAATTATCTCTTACCGTTCTCGAGATATTTACGTTCAAAGTTTGACTGAAAAAAACAGGTTTTTCAGGAATAATCCTGAAATGGGTGGAGATACGATCTCGGCGATATCACCAATCGATTCTACGGGCAAAATTACATAAGTGTACCAATTTTCAGATTTTAATTCCAACGGATACAAGTTTTAGAAAGAAAAACTGAAAATGGCCAAAATCGAAAAAAATCGCAAGGGGTTCATCAGGCATTTTTTTCGATTTTCGCCGATTTTCGTTTTTTCGCTCTAAAAATTGTATACGTTGGAATAAAAATCTAAAAATTGGTACACAAATGTAATTTTGTCCGAAGAATCGATTGGTGATATCGCCGAGATCGTATCTCCACCCATTTCAGGATTATTCCTGAAAAACCTGTTTTTTCAGGTCTAACTTTGAACGCAAATATCTCGAGAACGGTAAAAGATAATTGAATTCGGTTTGAAAATTTGAAATCAGCACGTTAATATTTACTTAAGTCCAGAAAATGAAAAGATTTGAAGACAAAAAGTTTCCGAGCGAAAAACTGAAATTCTGGTTTTTTTGTTTTTCTCATTTTTCACCAAATCGTTCCAAAGAACGTATATTCGGAGAAAGCATTTCTTTATGTAACTTTGCCCGTAGAATCGACTGGTATAATCGTTGAGATTGTATCTATACCCATTTTTGAGTTATACCCAAAAAACACACTTTTTTGAGGTGTAACTTTGAGAGCAAAAATCTCAGGAACGAGAAGAGATAATTAAATTCGGTTTGAAAATTTGAAATCAGCGCATTGACATCTATCAATATAGACTATTTTCAAAAACCAAAATTTTAGACCCAAAAATGGGTATTTTTGGATTATTTCGGATGTATAAACACAATTTTACGCTAAAAACTTAAAATATATAACTCTTTTTACAGTCACGAACTGCAAACCTGTGACTGGCCCCGTAATGTAGGCTGCGACGGTGTGGATGGCGTCCCCGTGAGTTCCCCAGGAGGTGACGTGCGTGTGTCAGTAACCCCTGCCAGGTCTCCGGCACCTGAGCGTGTGCGCTACACCGTGCTTCCGACAGCTCAACCACAGCCTGTGGTCAGTTCCCGAGGACAATCCAGACAGCTTCATGCCACCGTCCACGAGAGGGTGCACGAACGGGAAAGAGTCCAGGACATCCTCTCCAAAGTAAGACGCAGTGGAGATGATTTGTTTAGATATTATAATCTTTTCTTTAGCAACAACAACAACAGCAACTGTACGCCGATGCCGAAGATGTGTTACCACCAGCAGAAGAACTGGAAAACGATCGCCAACAACGAGTCTACCGTGGACAACCTTCTACAGTTGGTCAAGTGCAGAGAGATCGGGATGGACTTAGACATACCAACGCTATACCAGTAAGAATTTATCCCAAACCTTTTAGAAATGTTTCTAATTTATCTTTTAAAGTCGAGCAGCCGTGCTGAGAAAATTGGAGTGATTTCTTTTGGAACGGCTCAACAACAACCAGTCCAAACATATCGGTAAGAATCAGACCTTATTTTATGCTTTGCTACTAACATACTTATCCGAGGTGGTTTCCCAGAAATCATTCTCTATACATTGACAACTCATTAACGGATGACTCGACAAAGCGACGACGAAAACGACACACTAGACGCAGGTAACGACGTGTTAGACAAAATTTAGACAATTTACTAATTATTTCGTACTAGACTAGCTCCATTAGATTTAGTAGCAACTGCAGACTCGAGCATCTCATGGACTAGACAAGTACCAGTACCAGTTGCTTACCAGCCACAAGTACAGCAGAAAGTTTACCATAACCATAGACCAAACGCCATGGAGTTACAACCACCAAGATACAAGCAAGAATACAGTGCCATTTTACCAAGTGGTGACCAGACTGAATTTCAGCCTTTTGCACCTAATTACAAACAACCTGTACAGTATCTACTGCCTAAACAAAAACCAGTAGTTTATCAGTACTTTAAGCAAAACCCACAGCCTCAACAACAATACCAAGGAGACAACTACGCCTATTTTAATTTAGGAGTAGCTACAACACCTCCTTCAGTTGTTTATGCTCCGTCAAATCAACAACAGCAAACATACTATCAACAACCACCACCACAACAGCATCGCCAGCACCAACAACAACAACAACAACAACAACAATACCAACAACAGCCACAACCAATTCAGTATCAACAATATAAACCAATTGCAAACACAGCTAGTCATGTACAGTATAACCATAAACAAGTGCCACAAGTAGAACAATCTTCACCTCAACCAGAAAAGCGACCACTTCCGGAAAACCACAAAGAAGAACGGGAAGAGGAAGAAGAAGAGGAGGAGGAGGAAGAAGAGGAAGAACAACCCAGAGAAAAAAATCAAGAACAAAGTCCAGATATCAAACCGGAATTTCCTAGTCCACCGCCATTTTTCTTCAAAAGTTCCAATAAATATGAAGACATAGAAAACCCCTTCGCAGATCCTAATTTTGATTTTGATAAGTTTATATCCAAAATAAAAGGATTTCATGAAGCCGTTCCCAAAAAAGTAGTAACACCAGAACCACAAATACATAATTCTGAAAATGATTCTACAGAAAAAAATAATGAAAAACCAAATGTAGAACTAAAAACACCAGTTGCATTCTCCACACCAAATAAAAAGAAAATTCCACCAAAACCAGCACCAGATGAAGATTATTATTATGATGACAGTGAAGAAGAAGAGGAAGAAAAACCAAAAAGGCCGCATCAAAAACCAGAACACAATGAAGAACAAGTGCCAGCTCGGCCAGAACAAGAAGTTCTAAAAAGACCCCACCAACATCCGGAAGAACAAAGACCACGAAAAACCTACCCGGATCCAGAAGAAGAAAGACCAAAAAGGCCTTATCAAAACCCAGAACAAGAAGTTTCAAAAAGACCTTACCAACATCCAGAAGAACAAAGACCAAGAAAACTATATCAGGAACCGGAAGAAGAGAGACCAAAAAAGCCTTCCCAAAAACCAGAACATGAAGTTCCAAAAAGACCCTACCAACATCCAGAAGAACAAAGACCAAGAAAAACTTATCAGGAACCGGAAGAAGAAAGGCCAAAAAGGCCTTATCAAAAACCAGAAGAAATACCTATAAGAACTTACCAAAAATTAGAAGAACTTCCAAGAAGACCACACCCGAAAGAACAAAATATACCTACTAAATTAATTTCCACAACTAAAACCTATCCTGTTAATATTTATAATATAAATCCATCTATACCTCAGCAGATAAACTTACAAACTAATAAAAAAACACATTTATCACCAGTAACCATACGAACAGAAGAAAAAAAGCAAAAACCAAAAGTGCATGGAGAAACTCGTCCACCAGTAAAAGAAGACGAAGAATATGAATACTACGACGAAGACTACGATTACGAAGAAGAAGAACAAATAAAGAAACCTCTTCCTCAACACACAACCTCTAAACCAAAACCAAAACAACCCCTAAAAATAACCAACCCTTCCATTACTACATACAAAAATAGACCAAACTATGAGTCCACTCAAAAAACCCAAAATCCCCCACTGATAAAACCAACAAAATACGTTGAGAAAATAAAGGAAAATAAACCTTCATCAACGACTAAATACATCTCATCTTCAAGTCCTAGAACGACAGAAACGACGCATAAGATAACGACTATTAAGTTCCCGAAATTACAGACCAGACCTTTGACATCTACTTTACGACCGACCAAAGACCACACGACGAGAAAAACTAATATGAAGGACAGGTAATAAGTATTCTAACAATTATTTTTCAATCATAAACACAAAAGTGAAAATAAAATATTAACTTGCAAAATATGTCGACACTGTTTTGAAATGAAGGGCTGTAGAATTTTTTTAATATGTTGCAAACACTCAACACAATTTATAAAATTCTAACAGATTTTAATTAGGTATCTGTACTTGACTTTGAATTATAGTTCAAGTTTTTTTTGATACCTGTACGCGTTAAGATCAAAAAAATAATAAATAAATTATTTTTATATAATTTTTATAAATAGAGTTAAACGTTTTATGTTTTGTTTTGGTGAAAATTCGACATGACCTTTTTGTAACCTTTTGAATTTTGACTTATCATTGACATTTTAACTTCCTACAAAAATTACCAGTCATTAGTTACGTGATTAGTAATTAGAAATAAAACTTTCTAAGTGTAGATTTTGTTCTGTCACTAATACTTTTGTTGTTTTAGCAGTAGATTGGAAGAAAGTGTCAATACTCAATCTCATTCGACCAATTCTCAATCCACACCCTCTGGTAGAACTTTGTACAATGGTAGTCAACATTATGACCCTCAACAATACGACCCTTACTATACTCTGTATGAAGATGATGTAGAATTATACAGAGACGTCGGTATGTATGAATTTAATGATTGTAAGTTATTTGTTTAACATGTTTCTTCGTTGTAGACTACACTCAACAACAACAACAATACACTAGCAACCGTGCTCAACCTCAACAAGTATATCGTGGTACACCCGCTCCGATTTCAGTACCGGTACAATCTACAGTACAAGAAGAAACCGTTCCTCAACGTAACACTGCCTACTATAGTACTCAAGCTCAGGATGTCTACTCTGCTGCTCAGGATTATGCTGAAGATAACTACAATACTCAAGTAAGAACCGCGGATGATCAATATCTTTAATGAGGATAGTAATATTCGGGTACTCAGTCAAAAATTAGTCCTGAAGAAAACACAAGTGGTGTCGAAACGTCAGCTTCGTAGATAATAAAGATTTTTGACTGAATACCCAAATATTACTATCTCCACCTTTAATATTAATTAAAAATATTGTTTATTCGTAGGTGGACGACACCGCGAGCTATAGACAACCAAGCCGTCAACCAAGCAGGTAAGTGCCTGAAAAGCGTACTAACATCTTCTGTAAATAACATAGGATTAATGATAAACCAATCTTAGGGGAGACAGGAATGAGTTGAGTTATTATGTGGAATCTACTCCAAAAAGTACAACCACGATTAGAACGACTACAACGACCACTACGACAACCTCACGTCCAATTCCCGTTAAACAGAGCGTGGTTCCCGCAAGGTACTACAAAACGAACAGATCTACACACACCAATCTGTTCACAGAGATGTAAAAGGATTCGAAAAGAGCAGAGAAAAATAATTTCTCACAAAAAAAAAACTATTTGACTTAACGAATTTTTTTTTTCATTACCTTAACTAAATTCTTAATAAAGCCAATATATGTGTTTTTTTTTAATAGTAAAATTCTAAATCGCTCTGCTCTTATTTGGACCCAAATCAAAATCAGTTTTATATCTCTAAACACAATCGAAAACGCCTTAAATTTTGCTTTCGGCTTCTCTCATGATATTTTGTAGTATCGACTATCATCCTTGCCTACTGAAGTTTCCTTTCAGATTTCACTAACTGCTCTTACAGGATAACTCAGCCTCCATTTGTCCTATTTAGTTGTAGTTTGGCCCATTTTCATTGTAGATAGTTCACTAATCAACAGACGCCTTTACTTATAGGATCCATCGAAGGAGCTGCATTTATTTGACAGGATTATTTTCTTTGTCTCACCAATCACCATACACGAGCAGATAAATTGTAATCAGGGCATGTAACCGGTTAAAAAACCGGTTAATATAAACCGGTAACCGATATTTTGAACGAAAATTGCGAACTTTAACCATAATTTTAACCGACAATTTTAAGGCCGAAAATACCGGTAAGCGTTAACCAAAATAAACCGGTTTTAGCGAACATTAACCTTTATTTTAATATCATTTAACGCGAGCATTTTAATTTATTTTTTATATCTGTGTTATTTATCTATTTTTATTTGAATATGAGTCATGACAGTTTTTACAATTTATAATTTATTGGAGTGTCATAAAAGTAGGTAGTCTCTTTGTCACCATCTGGCAAGGTTACAATTGAAAAATGACCTGCGTTTTTCTGATGGTATTACGGGAATTTTTGTCAATATTCGTTAAATAAATTGCATTGTTTTATTCGTTATATTTTTTCTGATGGTATTAACCGGTTTAAACTGGTTTCCAATATATAAAAACCGGTTTTCGAACTAAAACCGTTATTATTATAACGTTCACTATACGGGTTAACCGTTAACCAGTATTTTTTCGGTTACATGCCCCTGTAATTAAAGATAAATATATGGTCGGGTGTGTTGGTTGGTAAGACAAAGCTGATATGGGTATGGTATTCCAGCTGTTACGATCTTATACCAATGCAGGTGTCTGTTTTATTTAACAGATCGCCTATCATCGATGCGAATCAGACACGTCCACAATCCATAATTCTTACACTGTCGGCTACCCCGGGACAATCCCAAAACTCCTCCAAACCTTCCCCAAACACAACCGACACTGACTCGTCCGCATCCCGCTTTATATCCTTGTCCACTGGCTTCAATCTCCGACCCAAAGACTCGGAAGACCCGACGCCAGTAACTTACAAGCCCAACTTGGCCGATAGACCTGCCCCCTTCTCTCTGACTAAACTCCCAGACAACGAGACGAAGTCCATAGTGTTTAGATTGTCTTCTAGGCTTATTGCTCTTCCCCAAAATGTTTCTGATGAATCAACTGAAACCCCCAGTAAACGGGAAGTTGTTAATGATGCACACGTTAAAACTACTGATAGTACCCATGTAGTACCTACCACTTATTCACCTTCTAAAGCTATTCTGGCCTCCATTTTGCAAAAAGAAAACATTACGGAAACCAAATCGGAAAACGAAGAACCATTAGTTTCTATTTTACCTCGCAAAATTATTATTGTTAACCAGAAAAATGTTGACACCCCAAGAAAAAGTGTAACAATTGAAAATCCTGAAAGAACTCCTGAAAAACCAATCAAAACTGTAGTGAGAAAACTTCCGGTTAAAACTGAAACCACAACACCAATTTCCTTTGTCGAAAAAAATAAAGAACGCAAAATAATTTCTAAAATTCATTTTGGCATTCCGCAAACTTTTACAAGCCCAGAAAAAATTAACAATCTAGCAACTACTCCTAGTACTTTTTCCAGTACTGAAGAAAATTTTAAACGCCCAGTAACTGCCCATTATATAACTACCGACTTAACCAGTCAAAAACCTAGTACTACCGAAACTATTATTGTATCAAGTACTGAAGATCTGAGCGATGAAATCAGTACTCCTAGATCGCGAACGAGATATGCTTTTAATCAGAAGTCTACTAGTACTACTAGTACTACCGAGCGAGGGAATATTGTTAAATATACTCCTAATATATTCGATTCGGAATATTTAGATAGTATTGAACAAGTATCAAGTCAAAAGCCACATTCAAGATTTAACTTTAATTATAATATTCACCCTTCAACCGAACGAAGCAGATATAGTACTAGTACTACAGAAAAACCTATTGAACATCTCGAAGAAAGCAGCACTACTGAACGATCAAAATTTTTGTATAATTCCGATCCAACGAGCACACAACGAACAAATTATGTTAGATATACACCAAGTACTACCGAAAGTACCAGTGAAAATGTAGAACATATTAGCAGTACAGAACGTACTAAATATTTATTTAATTCTAACACTAATACTCAACGTACTAATTATGTAAGAAATACTCCAAGTACTACAGAAACTAGTACCCAGAATATTGAACCTAGTACCCAACGATCAAACTATGTCAGATATACACCTAGTACTACAGAACCCAGTATTGAAAATAATTCTAACTTAAATCCTAGTACACAAAAATCTAATTATGTGCGGTATACTCCTAGTACTACAGAAACTAGTAATGAAAATAACGAACCAAGTACCCAACGATCTAGTTTTGTTCGGTATACACCCAGTACTACTGAAGCAAGTACAGAAAATTTGGAACAAGTTAGTACTGAACGAAATAAATATTTATTCAATTCTAATCCTAGTACTCCACGTACTACTTTTGTTAGATACACATCTAGCACTACCGAACCTAGTGCAGAAAACTTGGAACAAATTAGTACTGAAAAATCTAAGTATTTATTTAATTCAAATTTAAATCCAACTACTCAAAGATCTAATTATGTTAGGTTTACTCCAAGTACTACTGAAACTAGTACAGAAAATATAGAACCTAGTACACGTTCTAGTTTTGTTAGGTTTACCCCTAGTACAACAGAATCAAGTCCAGAAAATTTGGAACAAGCAAGCAGTACTGAAAAATCTAAATATTTATTTAATTCTAACTCAAATACTAACACTCAAAGATCAAATTATGTTAGATTTTCATCTAGTACTACTGAGAGAACTAGTACAAGTACTGAAAATACTAATGCTGATGAATTTTCAAATGACAGAGTACCAAATAGATTTGGTTTTAATTTAGAGAGAAAAATTATTGCTAAATTTTTACCTACAACTGAAAAATATATTGAATCCAGTTCAGAAGATTTGAGTAATGAAAAACCCAATCGATTTTCATTTAATACTAATTTTAATCCTACCACAGAACGTAAATATTATAAATTTACTCCTAGTACTTCATCTAGTACTGAACTTAAGAGTGAGGAAGATTTAAAAATTATTTTTAACCCAAGTTCAGAAAATGAAAGTAGAGAAAAAAGTTTTGAAAGTTCTGAAAGGTACAACAAAAATTATTTCAAAAATGAAAAACCAGCAAGTATCGAATATGTAGATAGCAGTGAAGATACTAGCAATGAAAGAACTAAATTTTCTAGTACCGAACGTGAAAGCTATTACAAATATTCTAGTACTACCGAATTTACATCTCGTAATCAAGAAATTAGTACTCAGAGATCTTACAATAGATTTGCTTTTAATTCTAATCCAAGTTCTGCCACTGAAAATATTAAATACAGTACAACAGAAAAATATTCTAGTACTACCAACAGTACTACCGTTAGAAAACCGATATTTAGATTTGTTTATAATCCGGGCCCTACTACTACATCTACAGAACGACTCAGTAGTACCGAAAATGATTCCGTTGAAAAATTCAGACCTAGTACAAGTACTGTCAGACCTTCGACTTCAACTACCGAACGAGTAAGTACAACGACTGTTACTAGTACGACAGAACCAGAAAGCAGAGAATATATTTCGGACGAAGCGACTCAAAAATACAAATTTGTACAAAGCAGTAGCGAAATTTCAGACACCGATGATGATGTGAGAAGTCAGTTGTTTGACAATAGAAACGTAAAGCCTTTTAGAGCAACAGCCGAACTACCACCGGTGTCTGAGATTTTGGCTACGCAAGACGAGCCTAAGAGAAAAGAGGCGGACAGTCCACCGACGTACAAACCAAAACCGATTGACTCAAACGCTACCGCTACCGCTAACGCAAACGCCAACCGGAACGCATCCCGAAACGTCACTCTCCCAGTTCGTTTATCCCGGGTAAACACCGCTATCAAATCTTTAACTGCGTTTGGGGGATCGCGAAGGAACTCTCAAACTCCCAAATGTAACGAGAATCAAACTACACCCGATACAAAATGCAACGAAATTCAGAAACAGAGGTATTTATCCCTCCAGAATAATATCCTAAACATTGCAAACGATTTGTGCATGGTATCGCAAACATGAGATCTTGTTCTATGTGTGCACCATCTTTCTGTGGTTCTAACTTTAACTGTTCTGTCTTGATCTGTCTTCAAACACGCTTACCCGTACCATACCTGACGTTGGAAACCCTCTCCTAATCCTGCAGACTCTACATCCCAACGAATAGCAAAGCCCTTCGACAGTCTTTTTTCTACTTTTATCTATTTTTAATCTACAGTAAATAAGTCAAAAACTAAATTTGAAGATCTCTTTTGTTTGGGATGAAGCGTCCAATCCTGTATCTTCTCTTCGTTGAGAGAGGGTTGACAACTGCAGCAATGGTGCGCATGCCATCATTGACTGGACTACGCTCGCGTCGCGTCGTGGACTGGACTGGCACAGACGCCAGACGTCGGACTTTCCCTCTGCCTCCACCGTAACATCGCACTCTAACAGCAACTCACCTCGTCCTACCAAACCTTCCTAACAACGCTTCCACACAGAAACATCGAGGATTACCAACAACAAATTCTAAATTCCCTAATGCTCTTCAATTTCAAAGATCAATCAAAGAGTTCAACAGCTTTGAAAACTAAAAGTTATCCAAAATATATTTCAATTTTTTATACAAGCAATGAAGGTATTACAAGACTTTTCAAGATATACTTCTAAATTCTAACGTACTTCAAGTTTCTTTATATCCTTAAAACAATGTTCTTCAATTTTTGATTATTAATATTTGTCTTATTTTTCGTTACAAATGGATATCAGGCAACTTGTTTAATTGAAGTCTATTTTGCAAAATCTGGTAAGATCTTCGTTGGTGCTGCAAAGAAAATATTAGAAATATATTGGGACAATCATTTGATCATCTTAAGTTTATAGTTTTGGTTAAATTTCGGCTTTTTTCCGTCGATACAAAGTAGACACTGACAAGACATAATCATATAATGCATTGTGAAGGATTTGATTTCAGCAAGCATCAACTAAACTGAGTACCTAACTGGGGTTGTTATATATGCATGGTAGATCTGGTATAATAAGTTGTAAGCTTTACGCACGGTTTGAGCAAGAGGAAATCTTCTGGGTTACGTTATTGTTATTGTGTTGTTTTCTAGGACTAGCACCAGAGGTCGCGGTTCTGCCCATTATAGCGCAGGCGCAGGCGGAGAAATCGCTGTTGTGAATAGGGGAACTCCAGCTACTCCGTAAGGACGATGTTTTTTTTACCGAACTCCTTTATCCAACCTTATAACCGTGTCGATACTAACTATAAATTGCGCTATATACTAAACAACACACTAACATTTTAAAAGGGATTTTAGTTTTTTTATTGAACTATCTACAATTGTTATATTTTACAGTTAGAAGCAATAAAAAAATTAAAACCTATTAGTTAATTATTTTTTTAATATGTCTAATACTTTTTGTTTTTTAGTCGTTCTCGTCCGACTCTAAAACCATCGACTTCGATTGTATCCAAGGCTTCCGAATACGTAGACATCTATAGATATCCTCCTCACAGACCAGATCCGATCTACCCTCAACCCCAAGTCGACAAAACCGCTGCAAAATGCCGAAAAGATGTCTGCCTCCTCCCTGATTGCTACTGCGGTGGAAAAGACATTCCCGGTATGTTTCTTCTTCAAACATAACCCCAATCTAATCTTAGCGTAGGGTAGATAGTCTGACAATACATAATCGCATGCAAAATCTAGGTGACATACCAGCAGAAGAAGTGCCACAGATTGTTCTACTGACTTTTGACGATGCTGTGAATGACTTAAATAGGGGGATATATAGCGAACTGTTCGAGCAAGGCAGGACCAATCCCAATGGGTGTCCAATTTCAGCGACGTTTTACGTCAGTCACGAATGGACTGACTATAGTCAAGTCCAGAACTTGTATGCCGATGGGCATGAGTTGGCTTCGCACACTGTTTCGTAAGTTGTTGTTTTTGTAGAACCAGGAAACGAAAGTTGGCCGAAACGAATGATGTGCTTATTCGAGAAAATGGAAGATGTACTATTTTGAAAATCAACTGACAATATACCACTTTTAATTTGAATTACTATCTGCTCTTTTAGTGACAAAATAGTCAGTTGATTTGGGAAATAGTATAGAAAAGAATGACTGTAGTTGAAGAAAAGAAGAATGTGTGTGTACAAGCCAACGTTTCCTGGCGCCTCGTACTCTTTGCAGGTCTGGTAGCTGTGCTGTAGCTGTCATCTTCTTTATAAGCTAATTAATGTTGCTTCCTTCGTGAGTCTAACTTGTCTTTCTTTTCCCGCTGCTAACCCAGGCGACCTGCCTGTAGAACAAGTACCCCAGATTGTACTGCTCACTTTCGACGATTCCGTCAACGACTTGAATAAGGGATTGTACTCCGACTTATTCGAGAAAGGTAGAACGAACCCGAACGGATGTCCCATCGCTGCTACCTTCTATGTTTCCCACGAGTGGACTGATTACAGCCAAGTGCAAAATTTATATGCCGACGGTCACGAACTTGCTTCCCATACTGTTTCGTAAGTTTTAGTCACTCACCTCATACCATTTGCAGGACGACAGAAAGATCAGACACATCATTTTCATGTCTGGTTTTTCTTTCTTTCTGTACATAATCATGCACGTAATCACATTTGTAGGACTTGTCTAACACTTAATACACCTTCCCTTGAAGACCCGTATTTGTTAGGCAGTACATATAACCGTGTTTGCTTCCAATTTTTAACTTCTTGCTTGAATTTTTAATCATCTAACACTAACCATTTTGTGTTTTCTTTTTCTAACCGTTTTTTCAATAGGCATAGTTTTGGTGAGCAATTCTCCCAGAAGAAATGGAATCGCGAGGTTGCTGGTCAACGAGAAATCCTTGCGGCTTATGGAGGAGTCCATTTGGAAGATGTAAGAGGAATGAGAGCTCCTTTCTTGTCCGTTGGAGGCAACAAGATGTTCAAAATGTTGTACGACTCAAACTTTACTTACGATTCATCATTGCCTGTCTATGAAAATAGACCTCCAAGCTGGCCATATACTTTGGACTACAAATTGTTCCACGATTGTATGATTCCGCCTTGTCCTACTCGCTCTTATCCAGGTACGAGAAAAACGAACACAATTGGGAAAGATAAATATTTTGAGGTACTGATGGTGTTATTGTTTTAGGTGTATGGGAAGTTCCTATGGTGATGTGGCAAGACTTGAACGGAGGACGTTGTTCTATGGGAGACGCGTGCAGTAATCCTCCAGACGCTGATGGAGTCTACAAGATGTTAGTAAAGAACTTTGAACGGCATTACACCACCAACAGGCAAGAAGTCTTTTCTTTGAGATTCTTCCTTTTCTGAAGACTTATTTTTGTAGGGCTCCTTTCGGTCTGTTCTACCATGCAGCGTGGTTCACTCAACCTCACCACAAAGAAGGATTCATCAGGTTCTTAGATTTCCTGGTCAGCAAAGACGACGTATACCTAACCACGAACTGGCAAGCTCTTCAATGGGTCAGAGATCCTACTCCTCTCAACAGAATAAAGAATTTCCCAGGATTCCAGTGCAACTACCAAGTAAGTATTCCTTTATACAGGGTGTTCGAAAAATAGGGGACCAAATTTGGAAAATATATTAACCAACCCAAAACAAGAAAATAATCCTAATATACCCATGTCCGGAAACGAACCATTTCGGAATAAAACACTCTTTTGTTTGAATTTTGAATTTTATTTTTAGTAATGTTTTTTACTGTCAAAATTACAATAGTTACGTTAATACTTGTATTTTGTTCATTCACGTTTCCTTAGTAACTGTCAAAATTTGTTGTCACCGTAATTAAATTATTTTGATATTGTTTTGAAGTTTTTCTATTAATATTGTATTGTTGGAGCTGAGTTGATAGGGCTTTTTGCATAACAGATTAACGGGAAATTTGTACCTACATTATCTGAAAAATAATCATATGTGGTTTCCAAGTAAGACAATATCTTCAAAATTTATTTCTTGATCGGTGGATAGGCAGAGGTGGTTCAACTACGTGACCTCCACGTTCACTAGCTTGAATCCGTTTGATTTTTATTTTTGGGTTCATTTAAAGAGCTTAGTTTATTCGACGCCCATTAATAACGTAGAGAATTTGCGGCAAATAATCATAGACTGTTTCAATAGTATAAGACTAAAACCAGGAATATTCGAACGTGTCCGACATTCAATGAGAAGACTTCTAGAATGTTGCATGCAACTTCAAGGAGGACATTTTGAACAACTATTTTAATTTTGAGAGTAAAAACATTACTAAAAATAAAATTCAAAATTCAAACAAAAGAGTGTTTTATTCCGAAATGGTTCGTTTCCGGACATGGGTATATTAGGATTGTTTTCTTGTTTTGGTTTGATTAATATATTTTCCAAATTTGGTCCCCTATTTTTCGAACATCCTGTATAGTCTTAGTTCCTAAATTCCCTGGGAAGAAGTGAAGATCAATGAAAAGTATTGGAAGAAGAAAAGATTGTAACATTTTTGGGTGAATTTCAGGATAGGCCTAAGCGCTGCAATAATCCGAAAGTATGTAACCTGTGGCACAAATCCGGTGTTAGATACATGAAGACCTGCCAACCTTGCCCTGACATCTACCCTTGGACGGGCAAAACTGGAATTCGCAGCAGTCGCATCGATAATGACATCGAGGATTAAATTAATCAGCGTCCTACTTTATTTCACTTTCAATAGAGTAATGTCCAATTTAATTTAAGCAAACGTTTTTCAAATATGGACACATTCACAACCAATATTTTAACAATAAAATAAAAATGATATTGGTACACTCAAAATTGGATTAATTTAAATTTTTTATACTATATGATAAGTTTTTACAAAAGGGTTGAGAAATGTGTCCATATATTTTGGAACTATTTTACTACACTAACTTCCCCAAAACAGAAATAGCCAATCTGTTTTGAGTAGGTTGCGTTACCCAGATGTCTGGTAACATCAAAACAAAATAAATTTGATGATACACATATCTTGGTAACAATGTGTGTCAGATTATTTGTAAATATATTTGAAAATATAACTTATTAGATAAATAATAATTTTAAATAATTATTAATGTTATCTGTAGATGTAACTAAAGACTATTTTTGTATTAAGTGCAAGATCTTTTCTCTAGTAGGATACAGTAAATTCAATACTCGATCTACAATCTGTGCAGTCGCATGATTGGTCCGTGTTCAAGTAGATTTCATTAATTTATTGTATTTTCAGATTTCATAGAACAATAACTACAAATAGAAATTAATTTTAATGTAAAATGCGAACCAGTGAGTGATATTTGAATAAAAATTTATACAGTAATACAAATTCTTTTTTTATTTCACCCCATAAAGAATTAAAAGTAATTGTGTGATATTTCCTTCTAAAAACCACTGAAAATATCGAGGTTTTTCCTAATTAAACTTTAATAATTCAATTCCCGATTACTAATTAAAACGCCAATAAATATGAAACAACTCAATCACTCATCGCGATCAGAACACGAAAAATGTACCTGGTTGTTTTGTTGAGCACGTGTCTTTTAGTTTCCGCGGAAAACTCTCTCGCCAAAAGAGCTTTGCAAAAAGAGCACGAATTACCACAATCGGAAAAATGGGCCAATGCATTTTTCGGAAAAACCTACGACATCAACTATCAACTTGCAAGTTTAGTGAAACTACTCAGAGCAATAACAGATCAAGTAAATTATTGTACGATTATGGTTCTCTATGACTCTTCTGCTGAAAATATAGATAAAATTATTTTGGAAAAGTTATTTAAAGGGTTAAAGCTTTCTTATGTCCATGGGAGAATTGATGTAAATGGAACTATAACAAAGAAATTAGGAAAAGCAACAACTGATAAATGTATTACATATATGTTGTTCTTACAAGATGTTATGAAAGTGCAAGAAATTATTGGGAAACAACGCGACAATAAAGTTATTATTGTTGCAAAGTCATCTCAATGGAGAATCCACGAATTTTTAAGCAGTGACATTGCTCAACATTTTGTTAATCTTTTAGTAATTTGTAAATCTGAACAAACTCGATTAGGAGAGGTAAGTATAAAACATGTACAATGACCTTCACTAAAATTGGAATTTGTAGACTGAAATTCCATATATTTTGTATACCCACAAAATGTATGTCGACGGATTGGGTGCAAGTAGACCTGAGATTCTAATGTCCTGGTATAAAAATAAACTAACAAAACCTAATTTACCTATATTTCCTAAAAAAATGATGGATGGATATGCAGGACACCGATTTATAGTTTCAGTTGCTGATCAACCACCATACGTCATAAAAATGTAAGTTTTGAATATTTTTAAATAAATTTTACAAAATAAAATTTTAGAACTAACGAAGAAACTGATGTGGTTAAATGGGATGGATTAGAAGTACGACTAATTCAATTTTTATCAGAAATATTGAATTTTACAATTGAGTTTCAAGAAGCTAGAGATGTCGATACGTTGGGGTATGTAAAAATAGCTATTTTTAATACTAGTGAGCAAAGTAGTGCATTTAATCACGAGTTCAGAAGTTGGGCGCCCGAGCTGTAGTCGAGAGCCACAACTGGATGATTTTTCCACAATCAAAATACAAAATATTATCAAACACAAAATATTTATTTCAATAATTTACATTAAAACATTTTTATTTGGGGGATATAAATTAATTTTTCAGTTATTGAGGGTACCAAAATGTACTTGAGGAATATTTGTAGTAATATGCTTGCTTGTTTGCATATTTATTTCGCACACAGTAATAACACTTACCTAACTTTGCTCACTCTTTTGAGTGATTAAAAAATTTTTAATCACTAGTGACTAAATAGCTGACTTTGCTCACTCTTTTGAGCGATTAATAAATTTTCAATCACTAGTGATTAAATAGCGTACTTTTCTCACTCAGAAGAGTGAGCAAACAACATCAAAATTAAACGATTGTGGAAAAATATATTTTTGTGATTACTATTACATTTTTTTCTAGTTCAGGAGATGCGGTATGTAAAATTATGAGAACAGGAAAGGCAAATATAGGCTTGGCAGGATTATATACCACAAAAGACAGAATAGAAGATCTAGAAATGTCTCATGGACATTCTCAAGATTGTGCTGCTTTTATTTCTTTAACCTCTACTGCTTTACCGAGGTACATATTTCAGTTTCTCTCAACAATCTCTAAATTTTCTTTTTTAGATACCGTGCTATAATGGGTCCATTTCATTGGACAGTCTGGCTAGCTTTAACTCTAACTTACTTATTTGCAATATTTCCCATCGCATTTTCCGATAGGTTGACTTTATCTCACTTAATACAACGACCTGAAGAGATGGAAAATATGTTTTGGTATATGTTTGGTACTTTCACCAATTGTTTTACTTTTGTTGGTAAGGATTCTTGGAGCAAAACAGAAAAAACCTCCACCAGAATGTTCGTTGGTAAGAATTCATCATTATTATTACCAAATTTTAATTACATATTTTTAGGATGGTACTGGGTGTTTACAATAATTATTTCTGCTTGTTATACTGGATCTATAATTGCGTTTGTAACTTTACCAGTATTTCCAACTACTGTTGATACTGTTCAACAATTACTAAGTGGACATTTTCAAATTGGAACTTTAAGTAATTATAAAAATATTACTAAATGAATGTGGATAACATGTTTTTTGTAGGTAAAGGGGGTTGGCAATATTGGTTCGAAAATTCGACCGATGAAAAGTCAAATAAATTATTCAAAAGTATAGAATATTTGGACGATGTACAAGCGGGATTAAAAAATATTACGCATGCGTTTTTTTGGCCTTACTCCTTTCTAGGGTCACGTGATCAATTGGATTATATTGTTAGAACAAATTATAGTACTGGGTAAGTATATAAATAGACTTTATATCAAGTGATTTTGATAATTTTACGTCCCTAAAGAGTAAAATTTATTTTATTACATTTTTTTACTTCAATTTCTGCCTTTTCTCTGGTTGAAATAGATTACCCAAATATTAGTTTCGAAATTCGAACCAGAACTAATTATACTCTCATTTTTGATCTACTAAATTAGATCAGCTAAATATTTGCTCTAAATCTCGCAGTAAAAAATGAATGTACAATTTAACCAATATTCTGTTTTACTTTTTTAGGAAAAAGAAATCAGTACTGCATATAAGTAATGAATGTTATGCACCATTTGCAGTTAGTATGGCTTTTCCAAAAAGTTCTGTTTATAAAACCGCTATGAACACCGCTATATTACGTTCTTATCAAAGTGGATTAACAATTAAAATGAAGAATGATGTTGAATTTGATATTATGAGAAGTGCTACAGGAAAATTATTACAAGTATACAATTTAAACATGTTTACAATATTATAAAAGAACTTTTACATCTTTTTAGGCGAACGCAAGGGGCAAAGTTCGAGACGCAACCCCAGAAGATAGATCTTTAACTTTACAAGACACCCAAGGAATGTTTCTTCTTTTAGCGTTCGGTTTTGTTATGGGGGGCGCGTCTTTAATATCAGAATGGTTAGGTGGATGTTATAAATTTTGCAAAACTGGTCGTAGAAGTCGATATAATAGTCTTAGTACAGATCCTAGATCTGGGCCTGTTCCTACTCCTAACGAAAAATCATCGGCAGAAATAGTTTTCCCTACAGGTAAAAATTGTTTAACAATTTATGTATCTTTAATGCAACCTGTTGTACATTTATGTAAAAATCAATCAATATTATTTTCCTAACATATTTTTCTTTAAAGGTAGTGCAACTTCAGTTGAAACAAACGTTATCGTTCATCGTCAAGAAAATGAAAATACTATCGAAGTACATAATCTACAACTATCTACTAATCAAGAAAATGAAGAAGAAAATTTAAAAAATCACAATGAATCAAATAAGGATTTAAGTAGATCATCATCAAGTATAAGTGAAGAATCATCTGAACTTGATTATGAAATCAGCAAAATGTTTAATTTTGATCACTTATTTGGTGAAGACAATTCATGTATTACTGATACATCCAGTCACCAATCAGATAATTTTGGAGAACCAGTAAATGATAATTATTCTAGAAATGAATCTAGAATTGATGTTTGCAATGGAAGAATTAATTAATCAATTATTATATGTATCACTGCCATATTATACAATATAGAAAAACAAAATCACATTTTTATGTAATACGAAGTTATACACATCAAGGACGTTTATAATTGTGACAAATATAACAATTCTTGTTCTCTATTGTTTAAACAAAACATAAATATGTTACTTAGAAATAAGAATAATATTTAAATACTATATACACACTATATAAACATAAGACTTACATTGTAGCAGACAGCAATTGTATTTTTGGGCCTTTAGAAAAAGTTTTCAGTCACTAAATACAATCCACAATACACAAACACTAAAATTACACTATTTTAACACTATTTAAAGTTAGTTTTACACATAAAACTATATAAAAATGTCCAGCAAAATTATAAACATCAAACTAAAAACAACGCCATGTGAAACTGAGTTAACAGGTATAAACACAAACTAATGACACAGAGGTTATCAAACAGTGGGGCAATTACAATAATTTACAATAACAAATATATCCATTTTTATATTTTATTCACATTTTAAGACGATATACATAATATACAATTATTTATGAGAAATATAGTAGAAAAATGAATGTAATAAAACCGTTTTTGCAATAATTTATTGCAATATTTATTACTTTTCACAAAAAGATGATACAAAATTTAAAAACTTACAGTTGTATAGTGCCTGAGTTGAAAGAAAATAAAGATGACATTTTTTCATAGATATTTTTGATTTGAGAAAAAATGTCGAAATTACCACCGAAATAAAAAGACTAGTATTTGACATATTTTGATGATATTATAATTAGGGGTCTGATAATTCTGGACGTATATATGTGTTAGAATATATGTGTATAAATTTATGGTGTTTCTTCATTACTTCTATAGTGCACTATTCGTTAATAGCACTCTGTCGTTAGTATCTAGTTAAATATTTGTTCTTTTTTGTTCGTATGTGCATTAATTATCGGAACCCTAATAATAATAGTGGCATACGTGTACAGTGCTGCAAATATAAATCGGGACATTTCATATTTTCCATATTTCCAAATAAAATAAAGTTTTTCGTATTATTCTTGTACAGAAAGTACTCTCTTTCATATTAGATTTGCTGCACTGTACAATAAAGCATGGTACACACTTCACAATACACTGAACAAGATTATTGTATCAAATTTAAATTTTCGGCGCAAAATTGCACCAATTTATCGGACGTTTTCTTGTTCAACGTGTTGTATGGTGTGTGAAACATGCTTTGGAATGAAATGAAATAAAGCTAGATGAAATGCGTTCGTCCCAATAATCTAAATAATGTAGCTACTAAATTGTAAATTTCATGGTGCCATATCAATATCTGAATACTATAAACATACAAACATTTAAATAATATGTTTCCCATGTGTTATGAACAATAATTTTATGTAGTAGTACTATTACTAATAACTGAAAACATATCATAAATACAAGTATTTGACAGAATCGTTTACTTTTAGACCAATAATTATTTGACATCACGAATATACATCCATATTTGTGTTAGACTTTTATATACCAAATAACAGCATTACCTAATTTTAGAATAAAAACATATTGACAAGTGTATTACTTGATTTAATAAATATACAGCTTTCTTTCCTTTACATTGCAGACTTTCAGAACGATTTAGGAACCACCAGCATTCAAAATTCGCATCCTGTTATTTCACACAGATAAATGCAAGAGGTGCAACTATACAATTTCATCACAAATATTGGTTATACTATTGTGCAAAAAATTACAAAACAGTGCAGGAAGTAGTTTTTTTTAGTAAAAATAAAATATTTTTAGATCAGAGGGTAAATATGTACTAATTTAATGCATTTTCATTCCGAAACTGTCTATGCGGGCCATATCGTCTCAATTAAACTTCTTTCAATACAATTAAAAATCAATAAAATATATGACATAAACAGAACAAAAATAAATCATCTATACACATACACATACTTAATAGTTAGTTTGAAGCTCTGACGAGATAGTATACTTAGTCACTACACTACGATTATTCTAATAAACACCTAATGTAAGATCGCTACAACACAATAAATAAAATAAAAGCAATAAAATGTTATAAAAGATTAAGTACTTTATACGGCCCGCTCTCCAATTCCACCAAAATTCAAAAATTCATATTAAAAAAATGAGAAGTAACATGTGCTGTCTTCATAAAATATATTTAGTATTTGTAAACAGGTGGATAATTGGTGGAATTGGAAAGCAGGCCGTACTGCGGAATTTGAAAGTTAAAATGTCTCGTGGTGCTTAAATCGTACTGCATCGAACAAATACTGCAGTCTCAAACTCAATAGAGGGCACGAACAAAAGTTGTACCTCTAAGACTTGTGCTTTGGCATGTCATGTTATCAGCAAATGAAGTGAATAAATAGAAACTCATCCATGTACACATTTTCAGACTTATTTAAAGAGTATAAAAGTATCAAGAAATATTATTACAATATGAAAATAAAAGGAAAAAAGATACCCCGTATCGTATCACTAGGCATTGAAAAGTCAACGTGACCGTTACGTACCGCTGAAAGAAAGTGACTAGGGCAAGAAGGACATAAAGTGCTCTGTCGGCTGTTTCGGTTGACTTCCATGACACAAGTGGAATACAATGCTCAATGCTGCTCCCTTCCCAAGGTGTGTTAGTTGACTAGGCAGACCCAGTGCTTGCGTCTAATCGCAGGAAATGTACACGTGTGTGCGGACTGGCTTGAAGGATGCACCCGAGGTGCGCGGACGACGTGCCCGCAGTGAGCAGGCGTGCTCTCAGGCATCCGTCTCTCCTCCCTTCAACCGTAACCGGGCGAAGTCTTCGAATATTATGTCGTCGTCGTGGTCTTGGTTGTTATCCACCTCTCTGAAACGTCACACAATCTCAAATAATAGTCCCAAAAGCCAAAACATCATTTAGCACAGTTTAGGAAAAGAGGAATAAACATATATTCATTTTCTATAAAAGAAGGACTTTTATGGAGTTGCAGTCATTTAATAAAATTAATATTATGTCATCGTCGTGGTCTTGGTTGTTGTCCACCTCTCTGAGACATTCCACAATCTCAAACAACAGTCCCAAAAGCCTGATTTAAAAATGACAGAACTCAAATCATTCACCACTATGATCGTGTGTATTCGGCTCCTTTCGGTATACTTCGTGCTAGTACAAATAAATACTGCTAGAGGGACGAGAAAAATGTATTTCTGTTTATTGCATGACGTTGTTTTTGAAACTAACAAATCAACTAATATTCCCAAAAGCCAAAACATCATTTAAAACTGTTTAGGAACAGACCAATACTCATTTTCTATAAAAGACGGTCTTTTATGGAGTTGTAGTCATTTAATTAAATCCACTAATACACCAACGTTTCGACTGTAAATCAGTCTTCATCAAGGTGATAAATGGTATTAAAATATTTACAGTCAAAACGTTGGTGTATTATTGGATTTTATTAAATGACTGCAACTCCATAAAAGGCCTTCTTTTATTAACATCCAGTCGATAAAACCAATCCTTCATTTTTTATGTTAGTGCACATTCGGCGCCATTCGGTATACTTCGTAGTAATTCAAATAAATTCTACTAGAGGAATGAAAAAATAGTATATTGTGCAACAACAAGTGCAGAAAGTCGCCTATTTCCCATGAGGTATGAAAGTGGAATCACACAAGGTGGGAAATAGGTGATTCTGCACGAGTAGAACACTATACTTTTTCTACACGAAAGCTATTTGACATAAAAAAAAATATGGCGTAGGTAACCTCACAAAGAGTACTTTCACGCATGCGCAGTGTTGGCAATTACTGTGAGATATGATGTTTCCCACACTGCACATGCGCTGTATTGGTTACCTCTTTAACCCATGTTTGTGGCAAATACGCAACTTTCAAGCTTTATATAGTGTGAGAAAAGTGCCACTTTCCACAGTGGTCATAGAAAAATATATTTCTGTTTATTGCATGACGCTGAGTTTTCTATGTCTATTGAATCAACTTTGACCGGTTTCAGTCCCTGTTGGATCTTCATCAAGAGGTGACCCAAGGGAAGTCAAAACCGGTCAAGGTTGATTAAATTAAATAAAAAAAATTACAGGATCCCGATACTACTTTCTTTTCCTGCAAGTTCCTCAAGCAAGAAGCATTCATCACTTCATTTTCTATGTTCGTCCATATTCGGCACCATTCGGTATGCTTCGTGATAGTACAAATAAATTCTGCCAGAGGGATGAGAAGAAAGTATTTCTATTTATTGCATGACGCCTTTTTTGAAAGAGAAAATGGATAACGTAAAATTAATCAGTTTAGTAGAAAATCAGCAAATTTGTTATGTGGCATTTATAAAACCCCCAAACAAACGTTTATGTTTTCTAAAGTAAACCATGTTAAATTATCTTCTATGTTCTGTATCATTTATAAATCCAGTTTTACGTCAAATATAACAACTACATATGTTAAATTTTGTTATGAATAATTCCTCTGTGTTATTGAAATTAAATTATAGACAAAACCAATATTATTTATATATTTTTTCTGTAGATAATTTAGAATGAATATTTAATTTCGTTTAAAGAAAGACAGATAGTCAATACGGTTGACCTATTGCATCAAATTATGATAATACGTTAGATATTTCCAAGTAATAATTACGAAAGCATTTCATTGAAACGATTTTAGTCATTTAAAATTTATATATCGACATTTCGCTAAGTCAAGTACCCATTAATTATTCTTTTGATTACTTATTTATAAAGTTTTCGCAATTAAAACTTCAAAGTTCGGAAAGAATTAATAAAAAATCTTTAATTCCAATTTATTATTTACTTACGCATCTAGCTGAATCAAATTCGTATCGACTGGAACGTTATAATTCTCCTTTGGACAATGAGACGGCGACGGTTTTGTAGTGGGTGGTAACACCTCCTCTTCCGGTTTCGGGTGCATCAGAATAAATGGTAACTCAGCCACAAGATCTCTGCAATAGTTACAATATGAGTTATTTACGTGGCCGGCGGTGTAAGTTAATCTTTACATGGCGAGCTGGAAATTTGTGAGGCGAGCGACGAAGGAGAGAGCTCTCATAATCCAGTGAGCCCAGTAAAGATTAATTGCACGCGTGCCGCGTACAAAATTTTATTTCCACCTTCATAGCATTTTTTTTTTATTAATTTATTCTTCATAAAAAGATTTACTCTATTTTGGAATCAAAGGTAGTTGGCGGTGGTAGAACAATTCATAACTACACGTTCTCAAATGAGTTTCGCCAGTGAATCAAAATGTACTGTAAATATGTATAATTACTCAAAAAAACCTAATTAAATTAAGTTTGTAATGTTTATAATAAAATTCATAAAAAAAACTTTCATTATTTTCTATAATTTTTTATGAGCATTGTAAATTTTTACAGTTT
Source organism: Stenolophus ochropezus (assembly GCA_035578165.1). Taxonomy (NCBI): domain Eukaryota; kingdom Metazoa; phylum Arthropoda; class Insecta; order Coleoptera; family Carabidae; genus Stenolophus; species Stenolophus ochropezus. The sequence goes on from JAQOWZ010000014.1 coordinate 3,746,840, forward strand.
AGTTACTGTAATTTTATCAAGATTGCCCTGAAAAGTGATATTCTAAATTTTATTACACCCAAAGATGCCTAGATTTCTCAAAAAATGAAATTTTGTACAAAAATGACGTCAGTGTGGCTCGCGGAGAACGTATCGTCTATCTTAATCAGCGCGCGCTGGGTTCCCATGGCAACAAATAAGCGTGTGGTGTAATGCCTCAAAATACAACCTACGTTCAAAAAGTCAGGTCTCACCATCACTTCTGCGCAAGCGCATAACTCACTTGTGACGTCAGTGTGGCTCGAAGATAAATCATTAATTATAAATAATTGACAACAAAATTTTAACTTTCAATTACATTTTAAGTTATAATTATTCATATACTTACGACTAAAAGATATTTTACATGTAATTTCAATCACGCTAAACTTCCCCATTATATAGAAGGTAAAAATAAAAAAATGTTCCTGTTAAACAATCAATTACTTACCCTCCTAAAGCTCCCAAGCATAGTTTCACTTTGACTTTATACTGGACTATAATGCCCAGATTTTCTCGTTGCGAAGGATCAGCAACTCTGTAAATGTTGAAGGGTTAGATTCATTCTCACTAACATCCTGGTGCATGAAAATAAGTGCAGTGCTGATTTTTGCAGTGCTAGTTCAACCCTCGACGAAGGACAACAAAAAGAATTTTATAAAAGAAATAATTAATCTGAAATTTGATTTATAATTCTTGTAAGAAATATTTAAAAATCATTACAAAATAAGCCGAATACACTTTATAAAGTTTTATGGACTTGTGGTAAAAATTATTTTAGGTAGGTACTTTTTCTGTCCTGAACTGTATCCAAAATTTTTCAATTGTAAACTTGTTACATAAAGCTGACAAAGAGACTACCTATTTTTATGACTCTCCAATAAAATGTAAATTTTAGAAACTGTTATAACTCATATAGTCTTACTCAAAAACAAATTTAACAGATATAAAAAGTAATATTTTTTTCGGGGTAAATTTTATTATTAAATTAAAGGTTAATGTTCGCTAAAACCGGTTTATATTTTTGGTTAACGGGTACCGGTATTTTAGGCTTTAAAAATATAGGTTATCGGTTTTCATTAACCGGTTTTTAACCGGTTACATGCCCTGATTTATATGTAAATATTTTTCGCTGTTAATATACAAAAATTTTGTATTTATTGTGTTTCATTTCTTACTATATATTTTCAGTCCCATTTTTTTTGTCAAGTGATGCCTTCTATTTGAAATAATTTATAACTCCTGACCACTAATTACCTAACCCTCCATAAAAAGTTATAAACTTTGCACAAGTCATAATGTGCTAAATAAAATGAATCTGTAATTAAAATTAAATAATAATGGACATAAAATTGACAAATTTCCTTTTCGAATTAGTTCTCTTCATCGTGGTTGAACCACACTAGCCAAATTCAATTCTGCCCCATAATTAAGCCACAAACAAACATAAACAGATGAGCAGCTAAACGGCGCATTCTATCCATAAAATTCGAAGCAGTATTCACGATTGAATTAGATGGCGTTAGTGCAGTAATTGCAGATTACATGCACCCAGTTAAAGTGTACCGAAACTTAAAATAACGTTTGTCCACAGTATAGCTACATACAGAAGCGACACTCCGTGTCGGTACCTTTCATGTACCCCTATTCAGTTCTATGACCTTGAAGCATTGTGTAGACCTTTAAATTTGTACCCTTCCTCTATCTCTCTCTAAGATGTGAGGAAACTTCCGATTTTAAACCTTTAAATTTGTGCACATTCTCCATCTCTCTCTAATTTTCGTTTCTCTGTCTTACTCTCGCTTTTGTATAAACCTATTCTGTGGTTTCGGTAAACTTTAACTGGGCGAATATAATCTGCAGTTACTACACTAACGACATCTAGTTCAATCATAATAACTATTTCGAATTTTGTACACCGTTTGGTTGTTCATCTATGTTAGTCTGTGATTAAGCCATTAAAAGTCGCTCGATTTTTTTTTGGACAGAATTGACTGACCCACTGTAAGCAGTTAGTGAGCATGCGCATTAGCAAGGTTAAGGATGAAAGAAACATACAAAGCCAATAAGGATAAGGCCGCCAAGCACAAGGTACACTGACTATATAAGTGACTTATACACATATTTCCCATGATTTCAATCTGAATTTGTATTTACAATGATTTGACGGACCGACAAACACAACTGCTGACATATAAACCTCCTAGGACTATGTGACCAGAGGCCTGGATATGGAAAGCATACAGCCACCAGTGCATATTTTTTACCACATAGAATTTATGATTATTCTATCTGCATGCGCAAATAGAATAAAAAATAAATTGCTTTCTGTACAGACCAAATTTCCCAACAATTTACTAATTCTAGTTCTAGTTCTAGTTATTAAAAAAGTGCAAGTGCAGCTAGATAGCTAGAAAATAAAATTTTACTATTTTACTGTTCTATTATTGTTCGGGAAATTCAAATTTAAAAATTTATTATTCTTACCAATTTTTTTTTTTACTTTTGAGTTACAAAAATATTATAATAATAGATTTTTACAAGAAGTTTTTATTAGACAAATAAAAGAAATATTTTTATAAAAAATATTTTATATGATAATTATTTTAAATTTAAATAGTATTGACTATACAGAAAGCTATATTTAGCTTGCATAGAATAATAGCGTTTTTTGAAAAACAAAATAATTATTTTTACAATTGTTATTATTATTATTAATTACAGATTTAATGAAATATTTATATAAATGCCACAATTCAACAACAATATTTATGTTTAATTTCGACAAGTTTAACTATTTTGAAAAATGTAACAGGTATTCTACAACTTAGAACAAAAAAATTAAAGGGTATATACTGTACGATGTGCTGATTATAAAACAATAAGAATTTTTAAAAAATTTGCAAAGAATTGCATTGTATTTCAAGCAAACATTTTTTTACCACTGGTTGGTAGTAATTTTTAATAATTTTTTTTAAAAGCTTCTGCAATGATAATATTTGTTTACATAATATCTAATATTAATAAATGTCCAATATTATGTAATTAATAGTTTCTCCAGTCTATTTCATGTAAACTACCATTAATTTTGCGAATTTTTTTTTTTTTGTTTCATGATCAGCACGTCGTATAATATATATCATTTAATTTTCTTGTCCTAAGTTGTGGAACACCCTGTATATATATTATTTTTTATTTAGCTAATGTATGCTCCAAAATTTGCAAAATTATCTAATGTAATTTAAACAATTTTCTTGTCTACAATATTCGAGGGTTGTTTGAATTCTTTTTCAGTGAAGTATATAAAATAAGGATATGTTTACAATCTATATTTTTTATGATTCACTATTGGTCTAAGCAAGCACAGACACGTGTGTGCTGGTAAAAAATAGTATATATGAGCAGCATTAGCGCATACAGATAGATGAATCATGGTGTACGGTGCACACACTTACAAAGTGCTTGAAGCTAAGTTAGTATCTTCGTGTTTTAACTGTCCGTCCAAGGCGAGACCCCACTTATCCTTATTATTGGCCAGGAGGGGTGTCAGCATGAATACTTTGCTCAGTGTGAAGCCAGGACCTATCGGGCATCCCTCTCTACCACAAGCACACACTTTAGTTATAGTCTACGCTACGAGAGAACAAGAACAGTAACTCCCACTCAATCAGTCAGTCAAGATGTCCACCGCGAAGAAACGTCTTCTGCATGCCTACAGGGGATGCACCACTGCCCACCCACTACTTCTAATCAATACCATATACAAGTCAATCCAATATTGTAAAGTACAAAGAGATGGAACAACATGATGGTACGGTATATACCTTAGATGAGGTATAACAGAGAGATATGCCACACTCCTATAGCTACGTACTACTGAGCAAGCAAAAGATGTATGGTCGAGAATCGCCTAACAGTCAGCTGCGTGAGAACAATCCGCCAGCTGAGTAGTGCACACTTACAGTTAGACGAACGAAATATTGGTCATAGTGTTTTGTCACCTATCCTCATTATTTGTTTGGTTGAGTTTTCCATATAACTACTCCACTGGTCCACTGTTCTCAAACAGCTGGTTGCAAGCGATTTTAAACCTTAGATCTTTCGACAATATATTTGGGCAATGCCATATCTCTATGTTATACCTCATCTAAGGTATATACCCGGCAAAGAAAGAGCCTTAAATTGGTGTAACCCATCACTTTATAGTCATAGAACTTTGCCTCCATATCACGTTACATTTAGTACTTTTCCTTCTATAGTTTAAACTTCCTTAATCTTATATAATTTTCGACAAATTTGATGTTCTATTTCATTGCGAAATGTTGCAGCTCGTAACTTTAAATTTAAATATTACAAAAGTGGTGCATTCCTCAAAAACAATTTCAAGACAAAAATCTTCTTTGGTCCTTTCTCTAAATATGTCCCGCTGTATATTAGTATATATCTCTTAAGGACGAAAAGTTTGTCACTGTGTGAAAATTTTATTACAAAACTAAAAAACTAAAAACCAGATTCACAAAACAGGTTTAGCTTTTTACCTGGTTTAAATATGTTGAATTTAAAACGGTTTAAGAGCTAAGCCTGTTTTGTGAATCTGGCTGTAAAGGTTTATTAATCACAATTTATTTATTTAAAATATTTGTATAAACAATATTTAATATCTATTGTAATCAGTACTCGCAGGATATATTGATAAATTATTTTTTGAAAGAACGGCATTAATATTTCAATTAATAATGAAGATATGAGATGGTAAAATAGTATATTGTACAACAAGAAATATGAGATTCCACTTGAGTTGTACAGAATACTTTTTCTACGACCAACACGAAAAAAAAAACCGTTAAATTTAGGTATTCACACAGTTATGGTTGTAATCAAGTAAACGAACATTTATTTATTGATAACAAGTCAGATGTTGATATCCACTCTATGATGGATATAAGCTATGTACTCATTCTATCATGTGTGTAAAAAATATAACATATACAGTATGGAGTAGAAAAAATGTTTTTAATTTCAGATGAAGCAATTTTTGGGAAAATGTGGGTTTTCCAATTTCCGCAATGAAATACAATATTGTGAGTAGCACCATCAAATTTGTATGTAAATTTCCTATAAAATGAAGTTTAAACTATATGAGGAAAAGTACTGGATATAGTGCACAATAGAAGAGTAAAGTTTTCAAGACTGTACCATATTTCAGGCAATGTACATTACATCAACTTAAGGCGCCCTCCTTACTGAGTACCCGCTTCTCCTCTAAGTTATTCCCTCTCCTTCTACTTGACAACAAATGTCGTTATTATCCCGTCTTCTTCAACTCTTACAACAAATGGCGTTAAATTGATTAGAAGTCATGGTGGGCAACGGTGCCAACGGGGCTAGGTAAGGTCAAGGAGTGGTAGAGTGGTGCCAGATGCCAGAACCAGTGCCCACTCACATTGTCGACGACGCTAGGTTTGTGTCCTCGTGTTTCAGCTGCCCATCTAGTGCCAGTCCTCGCTTATCTTTGTTGTTGGCCAACAGAGGTCGCACTGAGTATACCTTTGACATTGTGAACCCGGGGGAAACCGGACAACCTGCTCTGTAACGGACGTTAGCTCATCCACTCCAACACACTCATACTAGTAATCTAGCTCTGCGAGATAGGGACCTCCTACCAAACGTTTTTACCTCATTGGCAACATATGTAGCATTCGTTAAGATCTTTTCATGTTTCTAGACCAAATTATTTCAAATATACATTCTTCTTATTTGAGAAGAATATTTACGGTAGTCAAATATACTATTATGACCAAAGCGACAATCATGTGAGAAGAATATCTAAATTAGTCAAATATACTATTATGACCAAAGCGACAACAATGTCCTATTTATGTTTAAAATACTGGTACATTTAATAGTCAATACCTTACAATCTTCTTTCAAAATGTACTCAATTTTGAAGTCAGCCAAACACTTTCAAAAACAGTTCCTTTAAATGAAGAGTTAATAACTCGTTTCAATTTGTCAATTAGGGTTTGAATTGGTTGGTAATCCAAAAAGGAAAAGTAGGCGACCAAACATGGTACAATTAAACACATGTACTTTAGTACAAACAATAGTTGATAAAATCACCTATAATATTCTTTTGATGTTCTCAGTCCAAATTCAAACAAACAGTCTCGTCATATGAGGAGAATATCTAAAAAAATGTTAGTCAAAAGTACAATTTGTAAAAACTATTGCGACCAAATTGACAACCATGTACTATTTTTCTTTAAAATATTGGTACATCCAAAGTCAATACCTAAACAACATCTTTCGAAATGTGTTCAATTTTGAAATCTGTCATACATTGGCCCGTATTACCAATACACTTTTATAATAATAGCGTTTTTAGAGAGCGTGCTTTTACTTTTAAGAAAAGCGTTTGTAATTCGGACCATAGTTTCTTCAAATGAAGTCAATGTATAACGGGTCATCCAAAGTCAATACCTAACAAACATCTTTCGATGTGTCCAATTTTGAAGTCAACCAAACATTGACCCGTATTACCAACACACATAAAGCGTGTTTTTACATTATAATCTTAAAAGGCCAGATGTCACTTTTAACAAAAGCGTTTGCAATACGAGCAATAGTCTTTTCAAATGAAGTCAATATGTAAAGCGTTTGAAGTAGTCAATTTGGATTTGATTTGATAATCATCTGGTAGTCACCAGTTAGTAATCCATTCATTCTATTCTATCAGCTAGTACGTTAAAGTGATTGGAAATATATGGTATAGGTTTTTTGAGACCTTACATCTTCTACGAATGTCATTTGTCGCTTGGATCATCTTTAACTATTGTTCATTCCATTTGACTAGATCCAAGTTATCCGAAGTAAACTGATTTTAGTGACCTGGTAAAAGGTGGTTTATTTGAATCATGTCATCTTCTGTCCCTATCTCGCTGGAGTTATACCCTGTAGCTTAGTTCTATCTACTCTAGCCTACTTACTCGCTTTCAGCCTCAGCAACTGTACACTTATACTGCGCTGTAGAGAACAAGCAAATATCAGCAAACTGGCGCACAGACACCTTGATCTTCTTGACGGTACGGTTGGAGTTATTTGCTATGTGGACATTAACCGCGATGTTCTCCCCATGGTGGTACAACTCCTTGTCCAACGAAGCCTCCAGGTGAAGCTTGTTGGGGCTCATGACGAACTCCTTGCTCACCTCTACGGAGGGTTGTTCGCCCTGTTTGCTCGGGGCGTACATGATCTTACGGATAGCCAAACGTACGGAGTTGCGCTTGTGGGGCTTATCGTCCTGCGTTTCTCCGACGAAGGCTTTTAGCTCGTAGTCCACTCCGCAGGGCTTGCCAGTGTCTCCTGGAGCCGGTTGAAGGGTTACGGATGCTGGACAATGTGGAGGAAGTTCGAAGTAGAATGGATAAGCGTTTGGACCCAGCTTTTTGATTAAACGTTCCTGGAGATCAAATCATTCATGTACATCCTTACATAATTATATATACTTTATTTATAATAATGTACAGAATGTTAAAAAAATAACAAATTTTGAGGATATATACAAGTGTTTCACAAAAAGAAAAAAAATTTGATGTGGCACAACTTGACTTCCTTATAAGCCTATTAAGTTATATTCCTTTTTTGCTGCACTTCAATTAAACTTATTCCATTTGTAAGAAAAAGAAAAAAAACCTTTTGAAAGTAGTGCCCTTTTCACACTGCCGATTGCAATAAAATAGAGAGGTGCACATTTAAATGTTATAGCAGTCCCACATACAAATTAAAAAAAAAATCCTTCGAGTATTGTCGATTACAATGAAAAAAATTGATATTACCGTTGAAACCTGAAATCCGAGCTAAGCAAAAAATTCGAAAAAAAACCTTTTGAAAGTAGTGCCCTTTTGGCACTGCCGATTGCAATAAAATAGAGAAGTGCACTATTAAATGTTACAGCAGTCCCACATACAAATTTTATAAACCCTTCAAGTACTGTCGATTGCAATGAAAAAATAGATATTTCCGTTAAAACCTGGAAACTGATTACAATACTTCATTTACTTCGTATGAGAAAGTAAAAAAGTTTATTTTTACAAAACAAGGACATTAAAATTTTGGACCAGATTGTCGCGCTAATGTATTGTTTATTCATTTCGTCATTGTTTAAAATGTTCTATAAATAAATGAACTACTTGTAAAGAAAATAAACAAGTATTTAATGATTTATTCGTACTTGTAATCTGGTGAGAGGTCGTTTACTAGCGTTTGAATCTTGTGGAAATATCTGTTCTGCAGCCAAGTACAAGTCCTTTCGGAAGGTGAGACCCAGGACATCCAGGTCTTCTCTTCCGTAGCGGAAGGCAGCCAGCACGTGACCGAACACCTTCCGCTCCTTCACGTAGTCCGGATCTATCAGGACTACCCCATCTACAACACAAGGATCTTATTTTCACAGGTCAATATCTTCAATAACTTAAAATTATAATAATAAATAGTATTAGAAAAAAGTTCTAGTGAACGCCAATTAGAAAATAAGTATGATATTATCGTTCACAAGTCATCAATTGTTGATGACAAAAGCGCACCAAATGAACATTGCAAAAGCGCACCAAAGCATGTTACTTAAGCGCACCATTGTCTGTATAATTGAAATGTTCATATATTAATAAATTTGATGGAACTATTTATTCCATGATGGAATAAAATAAGGTTAGGTCAGGTTAAGTTAGATTAAGTTAGTTTAGATTAGATTACTTTAGGTTTGATGATGTTAGGTTAAATTAGATTAGGGTAAGTTAGGTTAGGCTAGGTTAAATTAGATTAGGTTAGATTTGGTTAGATTAGGTTAGAATAGTTTAGATTAGTTTAGGTTTGTTGAGATTAGGTTAGGTTAGATCAGGTTAAGTAAGGTTTTATTAGATTAAGTTAGGTTAGGTTAAGTCAGGTTATGTTAGGTTAGGTTATGTTTGGTGAGGTTAGGTTAAGTTATATCAGGTCAGGTTAGGTTAGGTTAGTTTAGATTAGTTTATGTTTGGTGAGATTAGGTTAATTTAGGTTAGATTTGATTAGGTTACGTTAGGTTAAGTCAGTTTATGTTAGGTTAAGTTATGTTAGATTAGATTATATTAGGTTAGGTTAGGTTAGGTTAATTTCGGGAAGAAAAAGGAAGAATTGGAGGCATACCTCTGCGAGTATCTATTTAAAAAGTACTATCCGCGAACAAAACGAATTCACTCGTATTTTGATCAATCAGATACACATACACGCACACATCAAATTCCTAAATTTTACTGATGCGCTTTTGCTACGTTTTTCATTTTAATATACAATCATAAAAAATGCATATTAGTTATTATAACTGCATCCCTACATATAAATCAATACAGCTTTATTAATAAACTAAAAGTTTAAATATGCCTTCAATTTCAACTGAAGAAATCAAAGTTTATTTATAATGCAAAGTCATGACACATTACAACTTTTTATTGCATCCGAAATAGGTCATATCTTGCAAACGGGTTCACTTTATTTTGATGCTTTATATTTTATCTTTTAAAACCTTGTGCATATATTAATTCTATGAGGTATTTATTTCTAAATATTTCTCTAAAGGTATATGTTTATAGAAAGGAATGACTATGTTAAATAGAAGATGATTCTTGTAAGAAAATTGTCTTACCTATGGGATCGACGTGTGATATGTGATCCACGAAATCCCTCTTCCCTAAATACACTGTTATCTGCACAAATTAAAAAATTAGTTCACGGACAAGTTAAAGAAAGTTGAACCTACCTTTCCATTAGGAGAACTTTTCTTGAAAACCCTAGGAAAACAATTACAATCTTCGTTAAAATTATCCAAGCATTCCTTACACATTTCTAACTTCAAATGAACACAACTAAAAGCATTTACAATTTTCTTTACTGACCGTGAACCGAATAAACAAAAACAAACACCGCGATAATTTTTTACTACAAGATAAAAAATAATTTAGACTACGGCTGCAAATTTGGTGTAGTTTTTGTACGTATATGAAGGTCTTATTTGACGAAATGAACAAAAAGCAGTCGGGATTGGTTACTTCTTCTTAACACGTGGAGGCTATAATTATTCAGTGCATAATTATGACCTGTTTAATTTAAATCACACCTAATAATTGTTTTAATTATCAATGTAAATATGTCTTTACATATTGAATGACATACATCGGTATTTTTATTTGTAAAGGTTCAATATTAATAACCTATTTATTTTACTAATAAAATAAAAACAGGTTAATTAATTACAAACATACAAAATTAAAACCGTTTATAAAAGGAAATAACTGATAATTTACTAATAAAACAATAAGTAAAAAAATTAATTATTGCAAATAAAATATAAATCTATTTCAATATAAACAAATGACACATTAAATTCTTATTTATAGTTAAATACCAATAAATATTTATTATTATTTAACTATTATGGTCTATCAGATAGATATACTTGGAAATACAGAATTATGAAAGATCATTAAAATTGTCACAATTGATAATTAATTTAGTTTCCTTTTTCATTTTATGATCTGTGCAAACACAACATAAATATTCTCTAAAAGCAGTTTATTGTTAAAGTAATTAAAATAATATAAAATAAGTCATGTGACGTTAGTCTAATTAATAGAAACAATTTATAAGAAACAATAACAAACCAATATAGCTCTTTAGACCAATAAAAATTATATATAAATACTTCGTTGTTTCATTTGAAATTTTAATGTAGTTGAGTGACGTAGGCATGTCGTAGGATTAAGGTAGAGTGTCGTATTACAAGCGAGTTTACATAATGAAACATATTGGCTGGTGATTAGCATGTGACTTCACATAGATTATTGACTAATACTTGATTCAACAAGTCTCACCCTTAGGTTTAATCAGCTAGTACATTGCCAGTAATGCATTCATACCAATTGTTAGTTAATATAAAAACAAAAAAGGTTTAATTATTATTTCGATCTTTTTGAAACCTGTGTAAGAACATACTAATTTTTCATAAAAAAAAAGATTTTTAGGTTCGATTTGCTATAGTTGGTCTCATGCAGACGCATTTTCGTTAATTTTTTGAACAACCAATAAGAGAATGTACCCTCTGTTGAGTTTTGTTCTAGTGGCGTACTTAGAAAAAAGAAAAGAATAAATTGCCAGGAAAATCTAGAGATTAGTCGTTATTTCAAAGGCAAATATTTCAATGACCAAACCGATATACATAAGCCATTCGCCTGTACTTAATTTGCAAAATAGTTCATGTACTATTAATCTGAATGTTAATGTACATGTATTCAGTGGCGTATTTAGGGGAGGGCTATAGGGGCAATAGCCAAGGACGACAAAATGTTGGGATGGCAATTTTTTAAAAATACCATATAGGAACAAGTAAAAATAATAACAAATAATATGTGAATCTAGTTTTTAATTTATTCAAAACCACTGTTGATAAAATTTAGGATAGTACTAATAATTTTGTTTTGTATTATTGAAACAACCCCACCCCATTGGTAGGATGCTTTCCCATTTATGATTTACGCCCTTAACTTTTTGAATCAGTGTAATTTTGAACATTCGTTATGTTAGGTATAGCTACTATAATACTGTGAGTTTATTTTAACGTGAAACATAGGATTTGCCCTATTCGTGGTTACGACTTCACATTTAATTGACAGCAATGTATTAAAGCGTTCACTTTAAAATGAAACAGGTTGTCAAATTCGTGTCATTATTAACTGTCAAATTGAGATATAGTTTTTTAAATAACACATTTCCACGTCGTTGGTATTGTTAAAATGGACACATTGCACACCATTGGAAAAACGATATATACGTTGTCGTCTCTTCAACTTGTTTGTTACATAAAATGCGCGAGAATGATTGACAGGTCCATTTCTATTTGAGATAAATTATAGGTAATGTATATTTCTATTGATGTTTCTTTTTTAGTAGACGTGTCTACGTTACAATTAGAGGCTATTAATAATTATGCGATTAAAACAAATAGCTCATTTTATCTTTTGTGAATTTAATATTGCTGATTATTATTTGCATTTTTTTTTTGTTTTGTGATCGATCCGTATTTGTTTTTTAATTACTCTTTGTTTTAATTCCTGACCCTATGAAATGAAGGTGAGGTGTGTTTGTATAAACGAGTAAATGATTAAATTTGAGACGAACTATAGGTAATGTATCTTTCTATTGGTGTTTTTTTTTAATAGACATGCCGACGTCACTATTAGAGACTATTAATAATTATGCAATTAAAACAAATATCTCATTTAATCATTTTGTGATTTAAATATTGCTGATTTTTTTTTTGCATTTTTTGTTCTGTGATCGATGCGTATTTGTTTTTTAATTATCCTTTGTTTTAATTCCTGATCCTTAGAAAAGAAGGTGGTGTGCTTGTATAAACGAGTAAATGATTAAATTTGAGACGAACTATAGGCAATGTATCTTTCATTGGTGTTTTTTTTTTTATGGACATGCCTTCGTCACTATTAGATACTATTAATCATTATGCGATTAAAACAAATAGCTCATTTAATCATTTTGAATTTTGCTATTGCTGATTATTTTTTTGCATTTTTATTTTGTGATCGATCCGTATTTGTTTTTTAATTAGCCTTTGTTTTAATTCCTGACCCCATCAAATGGAGGTGAGGTGTGTTTCTATAAACGAGCGAATGATTAAATTTGAGACGAACTATAGGTAATGTATCTTTCTATTTGCTTTTTTTTAATGGACATGCCTACGTCACTATTGCAGACTATTAATAATTATTTAATTAAAACAAATAGCTCATTTAATCATTTTGTGATTTTAATATTGCTGATTTTTTTTTGCATTTTTTGTTTTGTGATCGATCGGTATTTGTTTTTTAATTAGCTTTTCTTTTAATTCCTGACCCTATGAAATGAATGTAGAGGTGTGTTTGTATAAACGAGTGAATGATTAAATTTGAGACGAATGTATCTTTCATTGGAGTTTTTTTTTAATGGACATGTCTACGCCACTATTAGAGACTAATATTAATAATGCGATTAAAACAAATAGCTCATTTAATCATTTTGTGGATTTTAATATTGCTGATTATTTTTTTTTGTTTTGTGATCGATTCCTATTTGTTTTTTAATTAGCCTTTGTTTTAATTCCCGACCCTATGAAATGGAGGTGAGGTGAATGATTAAGTGATGAGGTTTTATGAGCGATTTGGGAATTGGACATACCTTGTCGCCTGCCTTTTGCTGCTGGCATCGTCCATGTCGGGACTGGAAGGCGCCAGCGCGACAGATGGACTCGTCAGTGCCTCGAGCGTGGCCACCACTGGACTTTGCAGGGGTGAAATTACCCCTTCCACGCCGACCTGCAACGGAAAGGGCACCACTTACAAAAAAACGTCAAACTAAACATTGTAATCACAGAATGGTTACATGCAGGTAACTTTCATGTTACCCTATTCAGTTCTATGACCTTGAAGCATTGTGTAGAGCTTTAAATTTGTTCCACTTACAACCAAACCTCACAAATAACATCATTGCAGTACTATAACACAGAATAGTTACATACAGAAGCGACACTCCGTGTCGGTACCTTTCTTGTTACCCTATTCAGTTCTATGACCTTGGATCATTGTGTAGACCTTTAAATTTGTTCCACTTACAACCAAACCTCACAAATAACTGATCATTGCAGTACTATAACACAGAATAGTTACATACAGAAGCGACACTCCGTGTCGGTACCTTTCATGTTACCCTATTCAGTTCTATGAGCTTGAAGCATTGTGTAGACCTTTAAATTTGTTCCACTTACAACCAAACCTCACAAATAACTGATCATTGCAGTACTATATCACAGAATAGTTACACACAGAAGCGACACTCCGTGTCGGTACCTTTTATGTTACCCTATTCAGTTCTATGACCTTGCATTGTGTAGACCTTTAAATTTGTGCTCTTCCCCTATCTCTCCCTAAGATGTGACGGAATTTTTCGATTTTAAACAATGAGCTCTTTAAATTTGTTGGCTTTCCCCATCTCTCTATTATTTTCGTTTCTCTGTTTTACTGTCGCTTCTGTATAAACCTATTCTGTAGTAATACTATATAATATATTCATAATCATCTTTATGCGACATTCACAGATGGAACAGGTTATAAAAATTTTGTTTTTAGTGTAAAACTGTGATTATACATTCGAAATAATCCAAAAATACCCATTTTTGGGTCCAAAATTTTTGTTTGTGAAAATAGTCTATATTGATAGACGTCGATGCGCTGATTTCAAATTTTCAAACAGAATTTAATTATCTCTTTTCGTTCCTGAGATTTTTGCTCTCAAAGTTGCATCTCAAAAAAGTGTGTTTTTTGGGTATATCTCGAAATTGGATAGAGATACAATCTCAACGATTATACCAGTCGATTCTACGGGCAAAATTACATAAAGAAATGTTTTCTCCGAATATACGTTCTTTGGTGCGATTTGGTGAAAAATGAGAAAAACGAAAAAACAGGAATTTCAGTTTTTCGCCCGGAAACTTTTTGTCTCCAAATATTTTCATTTTCTGGACTTAAGTAAATAAGGATACGTTGATTCCAAATTTTCAAACCGAATTCAATTATCTCTTACCGTTCTCGAGATATTAACGTTCAAAGTTAGACCTGAAAAAAGAGGGTTTTCAGGAATAGTCCTGAAATGAGTCGAGATACGACCTCGGAAATCTTACCAATCGATTCTACGGGCAAAATTACATAAGTGTACCAATTTTCAGATTTTTATTTCGACGGATACAATTTTTAGAAAGGAAAAACTGAAAATGGCCAAAATCGAAAAAAATCGTAAGGGGTTCATCAGGCATTTTTTTCGATTTTCGACGATTTTCGTTTTTTCCCTCTAACAATTTTACCCGTAGGAATAAAAATCTGAAAATTGGTACACTTATGTAATTTTGCTAGTAGAATCGATTGGTGAGATCGCCGAAATCATATCATGACTCATTTCAGGACTATTCCTGAAAAACCTTTTTTTTCAGGTCTAACTTTGAACGCTAATATCTCGTGAACGGTAAGAGATAATTGAATTCGGTTTGAAAATTTGGAATCAGCACGTTCATATTTACTTAAGTTTAGAAAATGAAAAGATTTGAAGACAAAAAGTTTCCTAGCGAAAAACTGAAATTCCTGTTTTTTCGTTTTTCTCATTTTTCACCGAATCGATCCAAAGAACGTATACGCGGAGAAAACATTTCTTTATGTAATTTTGCCCGTAGAATCGACTAGTATAATCGTTGAGATTGTATCTCTACTCGTTTTAGAGATATACCCAAAAAACACACTTTTTTGAGGTGTAACTTTGAGAGCAAAAATCTCAGGAACGAAACGAGATAATTAAATTCTGTTTGTAAATTTGAAATCAGTGCATTGACTTCTATCAATATTGGTTATTTTCAGAAACAAAAATTTTGGACCCAAAAATGGGTATTTTTGGATTATTTCGGCTGTATATGCAAAATTTTGGAATGAAAAACTAAAAATTGTACATTTTCATATTTAACTGTAATTGGAAATAACTTGGAGATGTTAAAAAAAATGTTTTTTAATTGGAAATGAAAATTTTATTTTTTTAATGACCCATCAGTTAAACAGACAATGATTACAGCTTATCTTTAGCTAGCAAAGATGTATTTAGTATTTAAATAAACTAATTTAACTCAAAGGATCATATTATTTACTTTTAAAGATTGTGGAATGTTTCCCTTATTTTAAAAATGTTGAAATGCGTTGTTAATTCAGTGAGCGAGTAACCAAGATCCAAGTTCAGGATCGTTAAAGGTTGTGTTTAATATTTATGGAGGAGTTTACTTTGGATTAAAAGTGCAAAGCTAATATTTCGTAAAAAGAAAAGCATTCCCTGACCATTAACGCAACGCGCTTTTGAGGAAAAATTGGCGATAAAAGAGAAGATTCCTGGTAACTCAATTTCGTATGGTACATCGTTTTACATCGTTAGACACAATAATTCGATTTCCCCGCTGTATAATGAAGTTGCCTAACCTCAAAATGTCGTCAGTTGCTGCACGTTTTTCAATATCGCATAAACATTCGTCTTGGCTTGTATCTTACAGTCGTGCTTCGAAAGCTTCGAAAAAAGCACGCTGTCGCAAAGCTACGTCTACTAGCAAATGTAATTTATGGAACTCGAAGAATTGCTAAATTCTTTAAACATTATTAAAATATAGTTTATATTTACTTACACTTTGACATTCTAATAATGGAGATGAAGTATAATCTTTTCCAAATGGGTTTTTTTAATGGAAAATTTAACTTTAATAGTAAGTGCCGGATTAAATTTGAATGCGCCCCTAAGCAAAAATTTATATGTTCCATCCTTCTGTTAATTACCAAAATAATAAATGACAATATAATAAAAAAAATTGTAAAGAAATACATATTTAAATAAATTAAAAATCATTATCTTTAAATTAAATTCTTTTTCTTAATTTTTTCAACTGTAAACTTGATGCCTAAAGCTGACAAAAAGACTACCTGTTTTTATGACTCTCCAATAAAATGTAAATATTAGAAACTGTCATAACTCATATAGTTATATTGAAAAACAAATTTAGCAGATATAAATAAATATTTAAAAAAAAGTTCTAAATGATATTATTAAAATAAAGATTAATGTTCGCAAAAACCGATTTTTTTTTGGTTAACGGTTACCGGTATTTTCGGCCTTAAAAATATCGGTTAAAATTACGGTTAAAGTTCGCAAATTTTGTTCAAAATATCAATTACCGGTTTTTACTAATCGGTTTTTTAACCGGTTACATGCCCTGCATAGTCTTTGTGAACACTTATAAATTTTCTTTAAGTTATTCAAAAACCGATTTTTTTTTTCAAATCACTATATACATTCAATCTTTTTTTCAGTTCTTTCAAATTTAATAAAAATAACCAAACAAATATTTAGATAATCCGGCCTTTTAAATGTACATTATTATTAATCTCCAGTACTACTGGGAATTTACTAAAAAAACATGGAAACTCCCATTATCAAATTTACATTTATAATTAAAAAGTTTCTTAAGAAAATTAAAGTATTTCAATTAAACAATGAATATTTGATTCGAATAAACTTTGTGTTTATAAATTTATTATTCAATAAAGTGTTAAAGCGTACTAAAACATTAAAACTGGAAAACTCAAATGCTTTGCATACTTTTCAGAAGTTGAAAAGTTTGAATAGTACATAAACATTAATTGCTAATTTAAAGGTTGCACATCGTGCATATTTATTCAGACGTACAAATCATTAATAACAACATTTACATTTGTGAAGATAAATTAATTGTTACATCGGTAACAAATGGATTATAATGGTATACACCAAAATGATATCAAATTTGATTTCACCTCAAAATCATAATCGGATGTATTAACAGTTGCCAAGCGACTAATTATAGACAGTTCTATCACTTAAATTTACAAAATAACTGCCAATTGTATTTAATGCTATGATTTAAAAATTTATCCAACTTGTTGAATATACGTTTTAATACCAATTAACTATTTATTTGGAAAAACGAATTATGTGATGTTAGAATTAATTAATTAAATTAATTAGACACTAACTGCGTAAGAAATTATTTAATGAATTTGTTATGACATTTAGAAATATAAACAATAGTGTAGGTGTAACTTACTACGCAATTCTTAAAACAAAGAATTTTCTTTCACTAGCTAGAAAAACAGAAAATGAAATTTATATGTAGGGTTCAAATCAATTTCTGTAACTCCACTACTGAAGCTATTATGATATTGACTTTTTATTACATTTTATGTCGAGTGTAGCCGTAGCCGTAGGTAAAAGATACGTATGAATTTTTTCCTATACGTCGAAAAGAATTGAGGGAAAATAAATCAGACGTCTAGATAAAATAACATTCCTGAAAACGCATCGATCTTCAACATTCAATTCAGGAAGGAAATTACAAGCCTCGATAATTAAAAGTCGTTGAATTAATGAAGCCAGATCTTAACCAGCCATTTATAAATAAATATTGATCGGCAATAATGATCAAGTTTCAGCTTACAACAATTATAATTTAATTATTTCGTTATTGGATCCTAAGTAAACAATTTTTTATGGGATGGTAAACTGAGCCTAATACTCAATCGTATTTAATTTGTTTGCAGTTTGGACAACCCTTTGTAGTTATTGCAAGGCGCGGGTGTATTTGACTTTTAAATGAGACAAGACAAGGGAAGTCACTTGACTCACATCCGGGTTGCCAAGTTCCCAAACTTTTCTTCTCAAAATACATTTTTGTTCATTTTTCTACGACCACTATGAAATCTAGCTTTTATCTCATACTATATAAAACACAAAGTTGCGTATTGTTACGTTTATTTATTTGGGTGAATTATAAAAATAATTGAAACACAAATATTTATATAACTAAGTTTAATAAACGAATAATATATTATAAAAAGATAAAAAAAATAAGTAATACTATGAATAAACAAATATAAACAATAATTTAAGAGTAGTAATTATTAATAAAGACTTAAACACAAAGGATATTTATTTACACACTTAATACTACGCATTATTTATTTACACAATATTTATATTACCACTCATATTAACATAACACTGCTTTCGTGGTGTTTTCTGCTTGGGTTTATATACTTGAGCAATTAAACTCTCGAATATTCCGGCAACTTCGATGCGTCAGTACAATAGAAGGGTGAGTAAACGTGTCTTGACCTGTCTGTGATATATCTGTGGTTGTCGCCCGCGGTGTGACCTTTATATCGCTACTGTATTTCCCACAATGGTGTGTTAAAGTGTGAGAAATTATTTCTCACAGTATTTACCAACACTGCACATGCGTGAAAGTACTTACGTAAATTTATCCATATCAATATTGCTTTTTATGTCAAATAACTTTCGTGCTAATATTTCTGTAATATGTCACACGTGCAAAATCGCCTATTTCACACCTTTTGTGAATCCAGTACTCGACTTCGTCTTGTGCCGAAACTTTCACACCTCGTGTGTAATAGGCACTTTGCACTTGTTTACAATATACTTTTTACCGTAAACAACTTTCCGCATTTATTAAATCTCTTTTATTTGATACCTACAATATATTTTCGATTCCTAAAGGAAGTGTTAACAAAAAAAAATAGCTTTCTAGGTTATCATTGTACATTATAAGTTTTCTTACTATTTGTAAATTTAATTAGTCTTACATTTTAACAATGTAATAAACTTGACAAACTTATATAAACTTTATAATGATACACAAGTATTTGTTATTTTGCAAGAAGATGCAATTTAAATTTTAACCTACAAAATTGTCACTTTTCATTCACTAGTACTTCATCAACTTTTACAATATAATACTTTACATTTGCTGTATCAGTTATCATAAACTTTGAGATTTTTCTTGCTGGTTTTTCGTATTTCTGGTAGTGTAAATCTGATTTTCACAATCGCCCCTTGTAGTAAGAAAAACAAAACACTGAACAACCCCATTTATTTTTAAAAACTGAATCTCAAAAAAAAAAAAACAAAAAAACACCAAACCGTCAATTCAAATGAATATTATCATGACGCCCTGTAGTAGTCAATAATTTATATTCATAAATGTATTCAAAAATGTGGGAATAATTTTTGCAACAGAGAACATATTTCCCAACATTTTGCGAAGCACTGGCAGCGTCTGAGGATACAGAATACAACGCTAACGGAATCATAATGCGAAGAGAAAATTATAATTTATATTCGTAGCTTATCGAGGTCTTATATGGTTGAAATTTCTTGCTGTAAATTAGTTAGAAATACAAGTTTGCTTCCTCATATTGTTTGCCGAAGAATTTTTAACTTAAAACAGAATCTGTAAGCAAGATGTCAAAACAATTTACATTGCAAGCTGCTTGTTTTACATGTCATACTTGTTTATGATTTAATTTTCTCTAATAATAAATATGAACACATTTACTGAACTTACATCCGGCAGTTCAAATTTTTGGAGTTATAAAACAACAGCAAACTTAATATAGTTATATAAAAAAATCAGTAAAAAATGTCAAATATGTAGTTCCTTATGAAAAGAAATAATTTAATAAAATGGATATACATATATATTTTTTTCTCCAGAATGAAAATAATTTAAATTCTATTGACATTGAGTATATTTAACCCTTTACCGCATAGTTTCTTTTACCACTTTTTTTTTACTTGTAAAACTAAATCAGACCCTTACTTCAAGAATGTTCATATATGGCATATATATAGTAATGTATCTTGAATACTTTCCTCCATATTATGTGTTGCCGTCTAGACAAGACAAGACTTTGCAAAATCTTGACTTGTCTAGAAATTTCAATACAAGACTTGACTAAGTCTAAGTCTAGATCAAAAAGTCTGGTCTAGATATCAAGACTCTAGATTGTTTCAAGAGTCTTCATTAACCTGCCTATATGCTTGAGATTATATTAATCTAGAGTCTTGAAAATTGTCTAGAATTTTCTAGCCTTGATCAGAATAATAAGTCTTGTCTTGTCTTGAAATTTCGAGATAAGACTTTTGCCAGTCTTGTCTTGATAATATAGACAAGACAATATAAGAGTCTAGAAAGTCTAGATCTAGACAGCAACACTAATATATCAAAAAAATATGTTAGTTCTCGGTCGACTATTGACATTAAAATAAAAGGAGACATTGCAAGATATAATTATTTAATGGTTGATTATTATATACAGAAGATATTTTGGGTAAGACATGTTTATATTTAATATTTATAAATATATATTAATATATAAATATATCACAGTTCTATATATGGCTCAATAATCCTATTTATATAAAAATAATAATTGTTAATGTAAATATATTATTTTATTTATTTTCATGTTAATATGAATCTATTGTCAATGTCCATCAATTATTTTAGTCAAAAATAAAAATTTATATTTAATATTTATAAATATATCATAATATAGAGATATATTATAGTTTCATATATGGTACAATAATCCTATTTTAATAAAACTACTAATTGTTAATGTAAATATTATTTTTTATTAATTTTCCTATGAACCTATTGTGAATGTCCATAAATTATTTCAATCAAAAATAAAAATTTATACTGTAAATGAATATTTATAGTACATTTTTATAAATATAAATACGCCCAATGTCAATTTTAATATCGTATGAAGTATATTTGTTAGTAGACGACATGTTTATGACATAAAATGCACAAGGAAAGAATATAAATTGTAGTAAATGTTATTTATTTCACGTAGGCCCAAGGGATTCTCCCCTATATACTTAGCGAGCACCCTGTATAAGTTATCTGTGTTAATATTCTGACCGAACAGAATATGTCAGGACGGCTAACATAATTCATTTTGACGTGTTAGTCCTTTGCACGATATGAAATCGGACAGGAAACAGAAACGGCTTTTACAAATTTCACAATTTCGTAAAATAATGTATATTTAATTAAAAATAATGTGAAATTTAATATTTAAAAAAATCAATATAACAACGTCCAAAAATGTATAAATATACTGCACAATAAATTTCATAATTATTATGTAGTAATTAAAATTTATTTATGACGAGCAAATATTTATATTAAAAATGAAATATTTAATATTTTTATTACTAACAATTTGAATTTAATTAAATTAATTTTTAATATGAATTTTATTTCATTCCAACAAATATTTCTTAGTAATGAATATACAATAATTAATATCCTATTAAGTAAGAGTTAATGAATAATTAACTGTACATGATCGGGTTGTATATATTAATTATTTTAACAATTTATGTTAATATTTATTTAAAAAAGCATATTTGTGTTATATGAAGTTAAATTAACTGTTAATTATGAATAATTCTGATTGTTAATTATTAAAATTTTATATGCATCGCTGAAATTATTCAATGTTAATTAAAATTTTTAATTAATTTCACATATCATGCAATAGGTAAACGATCTATTATTGAGACAATATAAATTATTTAATATAGCGAAGATATTTTCTAAATGAAAAATAACCTTTGTATAAATCCTATTTTCTCTCTTCTTTAATTAAATAATTTAATTAATTTTCTGAATATCTTTTGTAATTCTCTTAAATAATGTCAGAATTTATGCATGTAATTAACGTAATTATAAAATTGAATTAACAATTGAATTAAAATTTTCATAATTTACTTGCATTTGAAGATTTTCGAGAATGAGGGGAATGGATTGTCTGGTTATTATGAAATCGTAATGCCAAATAACCGCAATTGTTGTTAATGCAGATTTAGTTCTCACAAAGAGTACTTAGACATATTAGTCCAAAATCTACATAATATACTTCATTGAAGTACGTATTTGAATTAACACAATTACCAATTTAATGAACAGTTAAATCAAAACCATAAGTACAAAATTTAAAGTACATCGCATTTAAAGAACTGGAAAAACAATCTCAAATCGTCAGCCATTTTTCATCATGTCAAGTGCGATTAAATTATTAATTATTTCATTAACAGATGACTAACATTTAATCGTGTCATGTTTTATATTTTATTAGCTGTTTTATTTTTATTTGTGTCGTTATATCTGCTACTCTTTTTACTTAATTATTTTTCTTCATTGGATTTTAACAAGATTTTTTTGTTTAGTACGCAATTAATTTTGCACCCAATAAACTTGAATAAAAAAAAAGTAAAAACTTTATTAATCATAAAGATTTTAATAGTTTTGATAATTGATATTAGTTCTTCAATAAACTCTTTTACACTTTTCAATTTAAAGTTCAGTAAAAATGTAAATATCGTCTAGAAACTTGGTTAATTAAACCAAAAAGAAAACAGTTTCTTTTCTTCAAAATTAGAACATTATATTATTAATTAGACTATACGCTTTGAGTAACCTCAGTATAATTTAAAAATCACAACGGTTTCTTTTGTGATGTTTGAAAATCTCAAACGTTTTCATTTAAAAAGAGAAATTTAAGATGCAAGCCACTTTTACTTGATTACAAAGAGAAGAAATTTGTTTTTATTTTAACCAATGTCAAAGAAAATTCAACAAACTATTCTTTGGAATTGTTCACAAGGAAAACATTTGTAAAGAAAATCAAATGTTGATATTTTTAGTCATTTCACTAGCTTACATTTATCTTGCAAACAAACATATAGATATAGTCAGTGGCGGCTCGTGGCTTTAAATCATGGGGTGCTGCAGCTTACCAAATTTTTAAAAACACTGTAAATGAGGTTTCGATTTAATATGAAAATTATCAAAAATAAATAAATAAACAAGAAAGTACCTACGTAGGTATATTGTTTTGTTTTGTTATTTCTTAAGGTTGCATTTCTGAGGTCGTAATTGTGAATAATTCTAGTAATGTTCTAAAATGTAAACTATGAAATATTTTGTCTTTAATTGAAATGTCCAAACATGTCTAAATACAGAATAAACACGATAAATATTATAAACACGCTGCTATACTACTGATTTAGCAAAGGAACTTCATGATTTGCAGTGCCGAATAATGCTTCTCATTGCGAGTGTAAATACCTGCGTGGGCATCATTATAATAGGAAACTGCGATAAGGACATGACATTTATTTTTATAATCTTTTATACAAAATAAGAGAATTATATGCAATTGTTAATAGGATAATATTAATTATTAAAAGCAATTATAAATTAATAAATGTATTAAGTGGGCACGTGGTAAAGCTGCAGTTCCGCAATGTCTGTTCATAAGCGGCTCGTGGACATAATTCCTAGAATTTGTTGACAATGATTATTAAGTTAGTAATAATAAAGTCCATCAAAGGTGCATAATATTTGATATCATAATTTAATTATTTTGCTTCTATGAAACCACTCAATTTATATATTAAATCAGAATGGCAAATATGTCTGTAGCACCTGAAAACGATAGGCGTAAATTCCTGTAATATATATAATTGAAATTTCAGTTTAAACCTCATTGTCCTGAACATAGCTTATAATCTATAAATTAATTACTACAGGCAAGTTAATTTTGCTATGAGCAGCCGATATTTCAAAGTTCCAGTATGGGTTCCGGGTTCCGGGAAACTCTCTATCAGTTCATTACGACTTTTTGCTTTTACTAGTATCGTTTTAAATGCATTACAAATAAAAAGTATACTAAAAGCTCTTAAAACTCATTTAATTTCTATCCAAGAATATTCGCATTTTGAAAGGTTCGTAGAATAGAGTTCGGATCTCTAAGGTTATGGCATTGACATTGACTTTAATTCTTCGCTGAACCACAACTCAGCGGGGTAGTTCGGTTCTTGGAAGACAGGATTCAATTATTTTAAATATATTTAAGATAATAAGTAATCTCATTTCTATCAAGAATATTCGCGTTTTGAAAGAGGTTCGTAGAATAGAGTTCCGATCTCTAAGGTTATGGCATTGACATTGACTTTTTAATTCTTCGCTGAACCACAACTCAGCAGGGTAGTTTGGTACGTGGAAGACAGGATTCGATTATTTTAAATATATTTAAGATAATAAATACTTTATTGTATCATATAGATTCTTGGAAACACTCTAGTTATTTATTTATGATGTACATTTTAAATTCATGCACTTTCAGTACATAGGTAATTGAATAACCCTGATTTTTCTTGGATTTTTATTCTCATAAATTTTTTGAACAGTTACCTTCGGCAGATTTCTGAACAGACTATACTAGAATATTTTCTATATATTGTAGATTCGCCATTTGGGTATCAAAAATATCAAATAAAAATTATGTTCAGTTATTAATATTTATAGCACAAAATCATAAAGATTATTCGTATTTTGAGATATTTTTAGCAACATTATATATTTTTGTAATAATCTATATAATGTGGGTTTAGTACCCATTTTGGGTGTGCCAATATAAAAATATTATTTACAGTAAATATCATTGTAGATTTTGAAGTTGTCTTCTTAAAAAGTTTTACGATGTTTTGAAAACTGTAATATAAATAGTTTAAGCTGTTTGTAACGATAAGTAAATCACTGATAAAAATATGTCAAGTGACGTCTAAGCATTTAGTTCATTAGTCTAAGAAAACCTCACAAGCTTGAGCTGAATATAAGACATTAATCTTACTGTCATATTCACAATCAGCTGGTAATATAATATCGCAAACTTCATTGCATAGATTCCACGCTTTATTTTATCAGTTTTACGACTTGCAAGTTTCAAAACACGATTTTTCATGTTTTGCAATTATAAAATTGAGATATAAACATGTTTAGCAAATAATTTATTGCTTAAAAAATTTAAATTCCATCTGTTTAATTAAATGTTTTGTTCGACTAATGGTTAACAACTGCATATCTAGTAAGGTCATATGTAGTCGAAAAGGGGATTCGAACCCACAACATCTGGATTGCAAAGCCTAAGCAGTATTATAGGTTGTAAGAAATTAAAGGACATTAAATTTAACCAGTGATAGAACTCATTGACAGCAACATTATTAGCTAATGCTAGATAAACTTTTTTAAAAATGAATTAAAATCAAAGTTTTGTCACAAATTTGACTTTGTTGAATAATATATACATAGTATATATATACAAAGTATCACTTTGATCATAGGACAGAACAATGTCTGTGTACTCGCTAGATCTAAAAGTATCTTTATAGATCAGATTATAACTTTTATATTAATTCTTAATCGACTTAAATGTGAATTTCAAAATTTAATTAAAAATTTAGCAATTTACTTTTGTAAAAATAATTGTTTCACAGTTTTTGCTCCTGGATGAAATTATTATGAAAATAATTAAACGACTCATTTATTTATAAGGTGGTAAAAATGATAAATAAAAGTTGACATTTAGGAAAAAAGTTACCAATAAATATTATTGTTCTCTACGAGTCCTATTACTGGTTAAATTTAATGTGCTTATTTTTATTACACCCTGTATAAAAATGTTTATTTATGTCAATTTTTTTCGTTTTTTACAGTAACACCAATAATAATAATAACAATAATAATAATAAGTAGCTGTCAGTGTATTAATAACTGTAACAGTCTAACAGTAATACAGAACATAATAACAATAATATATATATATATATATATATATATATATATATATATATATATATATATACCTACAATTGTTTTTATGATATAAAAGACAGTTTATTTATAGTTTATTTTACTTTATTATTGTTATTTTCATTATTATATATATATATATATATATATATATATATATATGCTTATGTGTCCCTTTTGTAACAGCCTGTATATTGAAACATATTTGCTCCATTCAAAATGTAATAATTCGTTTTCTATTTTTACTGGAATTAGATTTAAAGTAATAAATTCCACACATAGGTTAATGCATCACATTCAATTAAATTTTTAATGCAATTTCATTAGAGATAAATTCTATTCGATGAGAGTATGGACTTGATGAAGTGTTCTCGAATCCAGCATGTGTGGAATTGGATTATAGGATGTTAATAGGTAATAATTGGACCAAAATTCGATTTGCTCAATATATACCCTTTTATCCTATAAAGTAAATTGATACATTGTTGTTCATATGACACGACAAAAAATTCCACTTCATTGGAGAAAAAGTGACAAAGTATAATGATTTCATAGAGTTGGCTCTTTCTTTACTTGCATTATGGTGGGACAGATTATAAACCTGTTGCTTTTTATTTCTTACTGGATTTTTATATAAAACGATATTTTTTCTCTTGCTAGTGTTTTAATATTAAAGGTTTAATGTGGAATATAAAAATTTTAAACTTTATAAAAGCTGTAATATCTTACTAGTCAATAAAAGATTTATATCTCCTTTGAAGAGAATTAAAAAGTCTATAAACAGATTATAAAATTTTAAATTGGATCTGTCAGTTTAGTGCTAGAACAAATTACAAACCGACTTCTCCAGTAAAAGGTGTCGAAATAGTTTTTTCTCAATACCTCAGATTATTCGCTAAAAATACCAGACTCTGAATACACAAGACCGCATAAACAAACTGCGAGAAAAATACGGCTTCACTGAAATTAAAAACCATACAACAATAATGTAATCAACAGCAGTAAATATATAACAATACATTCTAATTTCAAGAGAGAAAATAAACTTTGTTCCAAAACGTACCCTTAAAAAAATTAAAACATTTGTAAAATATTAAATTATAAATGTGGACAGTAACTACAGAATCATGAATAATTTGTATTTCTATAGAATTCTTATGAAAATGAAAATATATTTTTTTATTAAACAAAAGTTTGTTCATTGTTCCAATTAAAAAATATTGTTTCAAACAAGTATACAATTATAACTACACCTTTCTTCGAAAAGTGCAATATTAAATTTAGTGCAGGCGTAAAAGTAATTAAATTGAAATTGCGATTTGAAAGAATACACAATTACACGAACTCACAATAAAGTAAAACTGTACAGTACAAAGATATTAAAATTATTGACGTTTCGCACTAGTTTTTAATAAGCAACTTTTATAAAATTATTTCAAAGCAAGGCATAGTGTAAATTCTAATAAATAATTTGTATTAATAAAATATTTTTCAGAACTCATAGTAATTGAATAAAACAACTTTTTTAGTTTCAGTTCTGTAATTATTTATTTATTAACAAATAATTACAAAACTAAAATTAAAAAAGTTGTTTAATTCAATAATTTATATTATTTAAAATAAAAATAAGGTTTACCAATAAACACAAAAATAACTAAATTTAATAATAACAAATTTTGTTTTTTTAGTACGGAAATAAATTTTTTATAAACATTGTCTTTTATCTTTAAAAAAAACCGGTACACAAGAATAATTTAAATGATGATCAAAATACATTATTGAAATCTATACTTTTACAATTTTTATATTAAAAATATTTATCGCAAATATATAATATTTTTATTCTAGAGAGGTGTCGTCTTACAGGTACTTTATCTGGCATGGAGAGTGTACCAAAAATGTTAAAATTATTTTATTAATATTGTTTTGAGGAACATTTTAACAAATTTGCTTTTTTAAATACGAATACAAATAATAATTTTATAAACATTGTCTTTAACCTTTAAAAAATATCGGTACACAAGAATGATTGCTAAATTTTAGTAGAAACTGAACAGCTAATATCGTGCCAAAATTTCAAGTAAGTTTTAACAATTAAATATTTGCGAAGAACCTAAAAATATCAAACCCAAGAATAATATTTAAATTTTATATATTTATTGAAGAATTTTATGTTATGTAAATATAAATATTTATACTTTAAGTTCCTGATATTTTATATTATTTCGTGTTCAACTTTAACGGTTATAATGATTACCATGATCACGTTTTATTATATGACTAATTGTGATTATATTGTAATAACCATTGCAACTGAAACGTTCTATTAAAATTTAACACGAAATAAACTAAAATAATATCAGAACCTTAAGTCCTAAAAATTTATACCTACATAACTCAAAGAATTCGAGTTCCCAAATACAAAAACATCAATTGTAATAATAGTTGAAAATGTGTAATTTTTAGGATTAAAAAGTACAAAAAAAACATTTTCAAAAAATCAATCCAAACGAAATTTTGTAAATTCGTCGAAGAAATCCTTTTTAATTATGTGAGTTGAGTGTACCAGCAATGAAATGTGACTTATTGTGATTATATTGTAATAACAATTGTAACTAATAATGAGCGAATATAATCCGAAACGTGCTCTTAAAATTTAACACGAAATAAACTAAAATAATGTCACGAACCTTAAGACCTAAATATTTATATCTGCAAAACTCAAAGAAATCGAGTTCCCAAATACAAAAACACCAATTGTAATACTGCTTGAAAGTGTGTAAAAAATACAAGCGAATTTTATAAATTCGTCGATGAAAATTATTTTTAATTACGTATTACAAAAAGTTAAATTAATTTCATCTTGATAACATTTTATTATGTGACTTATTGTTCTGTTAAAATTTAACACAAAATAAACCAAAATAATATCAGGAACACAAAAACACCAATTGGAATATTAGTTAAAAGAGTGTAATGTTTAGTATTTAATTACGAAGAACATACACATATTTAAAAAACCAATCCAAGCGAAATTTTGTAAATTCGTTGAAGAAATTCTTAATTATGTGAGTTGAGTGTGCCAACAATCAAATGTAGTTTCCAACATCCAACATAGAACAGGTAAAATTTAACACGAAATAAACTAAAATATTATCAGGAATCTAAAGTCCTAAACATTTATATCTACATAATTCGAAGAAATGGAGTTCCCAAATACAAAAACATTAATTGTACTTTTAGTTGAAAGTGTGTAATGTTTAGGAATAAAAATTACGAAGAACCATTTTCAAAAAACCAATCCAAACGAATTTTGTAAATTCGTCGAAGAAAATCCTTTTTAATTATCACATTTTATTATGTGACTTATTGTGATTATATTGTAATAACCATTGCCCGAAAAGTTCTGTTAAAATTTGACACGAAATAAACTAAAATAACATCAGGAACACAAAAACACCAATTGTAATACTAGTTGTAATACTAAGTGTGTAATGTTTAGGAATAAAAATTACGAAGACCCATTTTTAAAAAACCAATCCAAGCGAATTTTGTAAATTCACATTTTATTATGTGACTTATTGTGATTATATTGTAGTAACCATTTCAATTGATGAGCGAACATAGCTCGAAAAGTTCTGTTAAAATTTAACACGAAATAAACTAAAATAATATCAGGAACAGAAAAACACCAATTGTAATACTAGTTGTAATACTAAGTGTGTAATGTTTAGGAATAAAAATTACAAAGACCCATTTTCAAAAAAAACAATTCAACCGAAATTTTCAAATTCGTTGAAAAAATCCATAATTATATGAGTTGAGTGTGCCATCGAACATCAAACATCAAACATGGAACATCGAACATGGAACATGGAACATGTACCATTGTCAACTCGTACTCACCGAGTGTTTTGACTTGGAGGCACCTATTGTGTCAACAAGTAGTGCACCTTGTGGAAAAGCGAGAGCCGGTGGCTCAGCAACAGCTCAACAGGTTATGCCCTTGGAGCGTGAAGCGTCAGCGGCTGCAGAGGAGCGGAAGCGAAGGCTATGCCGTCACCACATGAATGTTACATGAAGACTGAGCGCTCTGCTGCTCGACGCTAGACGCCTGGCCAGCGCGCAGCTCCAAGACGCAGAGGATACAGATATGCACAGCTAATTCCCTTATCGTCCTCACCAATACTGATAACCTTATGAAAACCAATAACTTACTTCTAGCTTTCAGAAATCGTCACTCATAAGCTTGCATGTCCAGAGATGGGATAATGGATTTTGCTTTTTGGGGCCCCCTTGCCCCTTGTTTAGTGAGTATTATTTTTATGTGAGATAGTCATTTGAACCAGGGATGGAAAACGTAACCTAATGATACCCGATAACGTTATAAAACATTTCATTTTTTAATTTTTTGTTAATAACGTATTCATCACAGTCATTAGCTAAACATCTCGCTACAGTACGTTTTAGTTTCTATCTGAGAAAATTTAAGTCGCCACTGGGACTCGAACCCAGGATCTCTGTCATTCTAAGACAGTACTCTAATCTAGAATGACAGATATCCTGGGTTCGAGTCCCAGTGGCGACGGCAAATTTTTCTCAGATAAAAACATATATATATATATATATATATATATATATATATATATATATATATATTTAGAGAATATTTATAAACCCAAATATTATAATTAAAATTAGATTTTTTTCGGAAGGGGTTTTCAAATACAGAAAATTCATTTTAAGTGATACACTATTATTATTTTGAAAACGATGAGAGGTTATAGAGTTGGTTAAATTAGTAATCAATTTCAATAATATTTTTAAACTTAAACACTAAGAATATTTATTTGAATACTTAATACCACAATAATACAATAATAATTTATAAATTTCTGCTTTTTAGTTTAAATAGCATCTTAAAATCCTCTACTATGCTACTATGAATTTAAGTTTTTAATTTGAACCGAACATTTTTACAATAAAAAGATGTTTTCTCTGAACAGTAGATCATATCAAATTTTACAACCGATGGTCTATCAATTATTCTTTACTTGAAATTAAAAAAAAATTAAAAAATAATTTGAAATCAGAACAAAAATTGAGTACAATTCATTCAATAACGTAAATTAATTTCGATTACAGCGCAATATCCATTCGGATTCCACAGTTTTTTGGAGTAGTAAAATTTTTTCGACTGTTGTTCAAGTTTTATGTTTTGCTGAAAAACCTCGAACTGAAGGCAGAGAATTTGTTTGAGGAACGAAGGGGCTGTATAGTAAAACAATAGGACTCTAGAGATTTTTTTAAGTGTTGAACTGTAACCTTCACATTTTTTATTTCTGTCAGTTTATTTTGAAAGTTTACAATTTCATTTTGTATTATTGGTGTATGATATTGTTTAGTGTTAGGATTATTGTTAATGTTATATTTCTTATTCCTTCCTATATATTTTAATGGTGTTGTCGGTACAGTCTTGGCTATAATGTCGATACCGATAGAGTAATGTATTCGTAAATTAAAAATGGAAGCGTACTACAAAAACATTTCATGATAATTATTGTAATTTGTTTAATACAGTACAAAATTTTAAACAAAACAATGTTAAACGAGGTCACCTTAATGTAAATAAGACGGATAAATGAAACAGAACAGAGAATAAGAAAATGTATCATTAATGTAATACTTGTTTATTACATTATGGATTTTTTTATTGCTAACATCAATTTTTATTCATAAAAATAAAAAAATTGATGAAAATTAATAAAATAAATTAATTTAAGGATGCGTACATTTCAAATTTTTAAACAGAAGTTACATATAAGTCCTCGAGATATTTACATTTAAAGTTAAAAAGCGACTCCACCATTTTTCCTTGTTCATTCATTTAGTTCAGAGGTAGTAATGTTTAAGTAAGAGTTGAACACGTGAAGATGTTTTTTTTTTTGCATATTTACATAGTATACTTTTTTTAGTATTTAATAGAAGGTTAGGAAATGTATTTTAGGTTGTTAGTACTATTTTTTTATAGTGTTAATCTTAAAGTTAACGATAATTAGGAGTAGATTTAGTTCGTAATGTGACCTATATAAACCCGGCATTACACGTGGAACCAAAAAAGAACGAAAATTATATTTCAAAACATGAATTTAGTTAAAATGTATTAATTATTTTTATAGACTCCAGAAGTGGAGTTTATATGGAGTTTAGTTTTGTGATGGTTGCATTAATTATTTTAAAATTATTGGAAATATAATACTTCGTACGATGAACACATTAGTACTAGATTAAAATAGCTACTTGTAAATTTACAAATAATTGTAAACGAGTTAGGAAAATATGATGCAGTTATATTAAAACGATAATTTGATTTTAAATATAGTAAATTAGGTCCAATGGGGTATGTGACCATAATCGAATTTCACTATATATGTCATAAAATATAAAATTTAACCACTATAGCTTCTCATTATAATAATAATGTTATTAGCAATTTAATGTTCCGGGGAAGGGACGCGTGATGTCAGTATGGTAGGATCGTGGAAAAAGGTAGGTAGTCTACCTATCTTCTTTAACGATTCTAGCACAAGGACATGACAGCATCCCTTCCTCAATATATAATATAACCTCTCATAGTTTTCAAAATAATAATAGTGTATCACTTAAAATGGATTTTCTGTATTTGAAAACCCCTTCCGAAAAAAATCTAATTTTAATTATAATATTTGGGTTTATAAATATTCTCTAAAAATGTATTCCTGCTTTTTTACAGTGAATATATTTTGTGGTATCAGTGAACAGTACCCTCATATTTGTGTGTTAAAAATTGATAAATAATTGACGTCACTCCATCACTTTATCAAGAGATAAATTTTTTTAAAAATAAAATTTTTCCTGGTGAAAAAGACAGGAAATAAAGTGTAGTGCTTTTACCTCGAATGATAACATTCCCGGGTTAATAAAGTTTGGAATTGAAACTAAT
The DNA here is from genome assembly GCA_035578165.1 of Stenolophus ochropezus. Lineage (NCBI taxonomy): Eukaryota > Metazoa > Arthropoda > Insecta > Coleoptera > Carabidae > Stenolophus > Stenolophus ochropezus. The sequence goes on from JAQOWZ010000014.1 coordinate 3,779,998, forward strand.
TTGCTGCGGATGCAATCTTGAACTTGACTTTGTTCTTCGTGAAAAGAAAGCGAGTGTAAAAGTTATTTTCCGCGGTTGTATGTAGGGCACTAAGAGTTACTAGGTTACTGTCATGTTTTCGTTGGGACAATTTTATCTCTCGGAGGAAATGTTTAGCAAAAGTGGACATTGGATGTAGGCACTCAACTTATTCAATACACTGGACACTTTTAAGATAATTTCATTAAGGACAACTTGGCCTGCTCTATTATCCTTTCTAATCCTACCGCTGCTCAGGATTGAGTTATATTGTGAGAAGTTATTCCTAGTTCTAGCCACACTACATTATTAATAATCCCCGCCAAATTTCACTAACTATGTTTATGGTCTGACCTATTTATTATAGAACTTTCTAAACCAAAAGTAAAATTAAAAACTAAGGTCGTCCTACCTGTATTTCTTAAGGATCTCGAAGGGTCTTTTTGATAAGATTTGATAGCTTGACTGTCCATTTCCGTTACTTGATACCCACGGTGGACATTATTAGTTTTATTATTTTTAGCTAGTTCATACTTAGCGAAAAGGAGAACCGGATAAATAAAGGTTGAGAATTTTTACCATAAAATGGGACTCCAATTTCCTGTTTTAATATTTACCAGTTGTGGATTTCTTCCTAAACTGAGTGTCAGATCCAGCTTAGTATTTCTTAATGAAATTACTAAAAATTGCTTTAGTTTGTGTAAAGGGTATCTTATTGTAGTGTATATTGTATACCCCAATGAGTAGTTTTAAATATTGTATTTTTGTGAATTGATTTGTAGATGGAAGTGAAGGTCTTCAAAATTAATTGTAATTAGATAAATAAGAATTTAGAGTTTATATAGAATCATGATACGTTTGATTTTGATCGCAGTTGATTATTAAAATTTATATAATTTTGTTATTGTTGGAATCCTATTCCAACTCCCGGCTTTATTATTCTACACCTATTTAACCGTAAAATAATCGCATCTGTTTCCATTATTGATATTCAATTGTCTGCTTCTATCACGGTAGCGACTATCGTTACCCTTGTCTCTTAAAAAGTTGTTCATTAATATGTATATTAGTTACTTTTGAGACAAGTAAAATTTATCAATTGATACCACTTGTAAGGTACTAGGTTTCGTCATTGGCGACCGTACCTTTTACATCGTGCAAAGAGTACCATTATTGAGCAGGAAAATTTTGATAGATAAAAATGGAACAACCTAAGATTTTAATAGAATTCTATTCCAATCCATGGTTTTAATAACCTACATCTAACTGACGGTAAAATAATCGCGTTTATTTCCATTATTGATATTCAATTGTCTGCTTCTATCACGGTAGCGACTATCGTTACCCTTGTTTCTTATAAGAGTTGTTCATTAATATGTATATCAGTTATTTTTGAGGCAAATAAAATTCTTCAATTAACCTCGTATGTAAGACTCTATGTTTCATCTTAGGCGACCGTACCAACTACATGTTACACGTAAGAAGCACTATGGTTATTGAGCAGGGAAATTTTGATAGATAAAAATGGAACAACCTGAGATTTTAATAGAATGCTGTACCATTCCATGGTTTTATTAACCTATGTACATCTATTTGACCGTAAAATAACCACGACTGTTTCCATTATTGATATTAGATTGTCTGCTTCTATCACGGTAGCGACTATCGTTACCCTTGTCTCTTATAAAAGTTGTTCATTAAAATGTATATTAGTTATTTTTGAGGCAAGTAAAATTCTTCAATTAACCTCATATGTAAGACTCTAGGTTTCATTTTACGCGATCGTACCAGCTACATGTTACGCGTAAGAAGCACTATGGTGATTGAGCAGCGAAATTTTGATAGATGAAAATTGAACAACCTGAGATTTTAATAGAATCCAATTCCAATCCATGGTTTTAATAACCTACATCTAATTGACCGTAAAATAATCGAGTCTGTTTACATTATTAATATTCAATTGTCTGCTTCTATCACGGTAGCGACTATCGTTACCCTTGTCTCTTAAAAAGTTGTTCATTAATATGTATATTAGTTACTTTTGAGACAAGTAAAATTTATCATTTAACCTCACTTGTAAGGTACCAGGTTTCGTCTTTTGCGACCGTACCTTTTACATCGTGCAAAGAGTACCATTATTGAGCAGGAAAATTTTGATAGATAAAAAAGGAACAACCTAAGATTTTAATAGAATCCTATTTCAATCCATGGTTTTATTAACCTACACATATTTGACCGTAAAATAATCGCGTCTATTTCCATTAATGATATTCAATTGTCTGCTTCTATCACGTTGGGACTATCGTTACCCTTGTCTCTTATAACAGTTGTTCATTAATAGGTATATTAGTTACTTGTGAGGCAAGTAAAATTCTTCAATTAACCTCGTATGTAAGGTATTAGGTTTCGTCTTAGGCGACCGTACGAACTACATGTTAGGCATAGGAAACACTATGGTGATTGAACAGGGAAAAAAATGGAACAACCTGAGATTTTAATAGAATGATGGAGATTTTAGGAAATGGAATCATCAAATAACACCGCGTGTAAGGTACTAGGTTTCGTCATTGGCGACCGTACCTTTTACATCGTGGAAGGAGTACCATTATTGAGCAGGAAAATTTTTATAGATAAAAATGGAACAACATGAGATTTTAATAGAATGGTAGAGATTTTAGGAAATGGAATTATAAGTCTTTTTTGAAATGAAATTCGGAATGTCTAATTATAAAAGTAGGTTATGTAATGGCAGGTAATCCCCATAATCCGCGAACGGGCATCACATTGCATTATTGAAAGGCCGGTGTTTACTCTATTTGGATCGATCTACGTATAAATTCGTAATCGTACAAAGTGCTGAATACGGACGGAGATGTGAACATACCGTTCGCTTGGGATTCTAACGCGAGCGAAACTGATGTCCCACTGTTGACCCTGTTGCTTCTTGGATTATGTTGCACACCAATTAATAGCTGGGGTATATTTACCTAGCCGACGTCGATAAACGTGCTCCAACAACGTGATCGAAACCGTTTATTTCTATTTGCTCAAAACATTTACTTAACTAAACCTTCTTAGTTCTTCAAGACTTATCGGTGCAATGATGATAATGATGATGATACTTTAAGCTGTGTTTAAGATCCATCAACCAAGCGTATCGTTCTTGAAGGGAAACCCACTTGGGAATACTGCTTTCTTAGAAATTCATTTGCTAAATCGTATTTGATTAACCAAGAGTTGCAATTTCCTAATGAAACTGGACACAAGTTGGTCCTTTGAGATTTGAAACGTGCAACACTGATATTTAAATCGTGCCTTTATTCAAAGAAAAACTAATTTTACCTCATTAAATTGTTATGCTAGAAAGTAAGTAGGACCAGATTTCACACCTTTGTAAGTTTAGAAAGAGTTCTCTGTTAAATTATTAAATCAATAGGACTCCCGAGTTTGAGATTTTCACGGTGGGATTTACTTATTTATTTAACGGGTTACCTCACAAATAGAGGGCATCGTTTAGTTACATTCGACGACCCAGAATTAAGTGCCAATCTGTCTGGTTAAATCTCAGGCCTACCTGTCACTCACTGATACAGGAATACAATTTTTTTTTAAATCTGATGTGGCCAGCACATAACCTATCGCTTCTTATATTATATTTTATATATATATATATATATATATATATATATATATATATATATGAGTATCCGAGCGTTGACTGCTGACACGGTAAAATTAATTATTAAAATAATTAGTACTTACAATGTTAATACATTTACTTTTAGAATATTCAATAATTATTTTTATAATATTTTCATTGTTAATTATAATAATTGTTACTGTCAAATATAAAACATTTATTCCCATAGGTAAAGAGATTAACCGCAATTGTAACAAATTTACCGAATCATTAATTTAAAATAGTTAAATGGGGCTCGGTAGGAATTTTTGTTAATGACATATTTTTAAGTCATTATTTACAAAAATTCTAATATATTGATAATTAATTAAGATATTTCAGAAGAACACTTCAGATCTTTTGAGAAACACCACGATTAACACCAAAATCTAATCAGATCTAATCTAGGGTGCCAAAATTTCAACCTTTTTTATTCACTAGTTTTTGAGTAATTATTACAACATCCATATATCCATCCACATAACCGACAGACATCATCGTAAAAATATTAAAATCGTGTTTTAGGGCTTCAAAACATACTTATCCATTTAAACTCACTATCAGATATATCATATTTTTAGCATGATTCCAATACCTGTCTTACTGAGTGGCGAAAGGTAAAAACAATAATTTCATTTTAATACAGGTTGAATATTGAAGACTATTACTAGAATGAGCTAAATCTGTACCGTACAAGGTATTTATCAAACATCACTTCTCACCCAAATTGGAAGCACAATTGGTGTCAATTTTAAGTGAAAACTTGTCGCATATCGTTTTAACAATAATTTTTGGATAATAGACCTAATGGAACTTTGAGAGGTTATTTTTAAGTGAAAACTTCGATTCAACAATATTTTTTGGATAATAGATCTAATGAAACTTTGAGAGATTTCGAGGCAGAATAGAGACTGACCCTAAATGATCTTTATTAGAGATGGTAGAGGTGGAAGGAAAGTTTCATAAGCTTGTCGTCTCGCGAGCAATATAGTAAAACATTGGTCACATTCCGCAATAACAGGAGAATGTATTCCAATCAAGCATCTTGTGAGTGTATCTGCTGATTTTGCAGTGATTGCAGTTTCATTGACGTCAAACTATCAGGTCACCACAAATGCGAAGCAATTATTGCTGAAGGATATTGAAGATGTCAACGCAATCATTTCCTTCGAATGTTTCAATGCAGAGTGTAGATCGAGCTTTACTATTAAGTTTTCCTTAGGAGACTTACTGCTGATAAAAATATTCTAATTTGTTTCTGTAAACAAGATGGTAGATGGTAGATGTCTTAATATGCACAGGGAATACTTCTTCTTAGTGCACCGTCTTCTCAAAATAAGTAAATTACATCTTTGATATATCTTGAGATTTCTCTCATGTTGTTATTTGCTCGTTATAAGCATCTACGCATCAGCCACGAATAATCGAACAAAATATTGGTTAATGTTTAATACAAAACTAATACCTGTATAAGACATTTGATTGAAGTATTAGCATGTATAAAAGCTAAGAAGCAAAATAAGGAAATATGTGTAGTATGGAGGTAGGATTCAATTACTTTTATGTTCACAAATAGTAAACAAGAAAAATAGAATATAACCAACGTAAACACCCAATTAGATCTCAAAATGCAATTTAATGCAACGTAACATTTGATATTTTCAGCGGATTTTTAATACCGTAATTGTAGTAAGTAACAAATTGGAAAAACGAAAAGTTTTCTTTATAATTTTCTTCATCATTTCCTAGATTCTCCGTACAATTTTCTGTACTCTTGCAAAGGAAGAATTGAAGTCAAATTTCGTTCATCAATTTCAATTTGTGTGGGATTCAGCTCAAAAAGTCACGAGTCATCTGTGTATCTCGTATTTTATTTTCTTGGAATTTCTACAAGAATTTTAAAGGATGCAATGTCACCAGTTCATGCTTTGAACTTGAGTATTTTCCTACTTCATCTCTGAATAACTACCTTATTTACTATTTCAGCTTAAACATATTTCTATACATCATATTTACTCTATTTTTATTGTTATGATTCCTACTTATAGCAAAAAAAGGAGATTTCACTGTTGAATCTAAAGTAATTTTTGTTTAGTTTGAAATCAATTTGTCAGATAAAAGTTTTCCGTTTTATAATTAAATTAAGAAATAAAACTCACAATAAAGCTTTAAAGTTTCATTCAGACTTGTTGACAGAAGTCAAAGAACGTTGTTGAATATTTTAAAAACTAATTAAAATTATATTTAAAGACTTGAAACCTGTGGAAGTCAAAAATGTTGAAGTTTCGACGAAGTTTCATATTTAAGTTATTAAAGTGAAATCGTATCAATGTTATAGGCTGTAACTTCTCTTTGTGTAGTAGCTATAAGAAACTTTCAGCTTAAATAAAATATAACCACAACCCAAAGATTAAATCCAACGACTAGCAAGAAAAAACAGTTAAACGTTTAACAAAATTTCTAGATAAGCATATTTTCCAATTAATTAATTTAACTGTTAGAGAATAAGCGAAAAAACTAAGATTCAATAATTGTTTGAATCATCGGCATAAAAAAAAATATTATTAAATTTTGGGAAAAAAATTGTAATCCACTTTCGCTTGAAAAGAAATATAGAATTGAATTTATTTCTATTGAGGTTTTTTGCTTCATTATATACAAAAAGCGATTTCAATTGAGAACTGTTAAACTGAAAGAGTACATGATGTACAATATTACACATAAAACGAGAGAAGTAATTTCATGTTTTGTTGCAATTTGAAAATCGGTACGCTTTTAATGGATAAAGTTTGTCGTTTATTTTTCAAAATTTAAACTATTCATCGGAATATTGTATTTACTTTTACAACGAATTTTAAAATAAATATATATTTAATAAACTTTATTGATTAATTATAATTAATAAAACTGTATAGGTGATATCAAGACGTTAACATTTTGCTTGCATTTTTGTGGAAGTTATCAACTTACATCTTCTGCAAGGGACCGACAACTTACAGTTACTTCGGTTTATCAAGTCAAGTAGCTTGATGATGATGTTTGTGAATTACTTGACTTGTCTTAAAAATCATTTTTTTTTAATTCACTACTTGACTTGACTTGATTTTCTACCTTAGCTACTTGACTTGATATCAAGCAATTTCAAGCGACTTTATATTACTTGATACGGAGATTGCATTTAAATTTATCTATAACTAGAATTAAGTGAGAGAGAAATGGAAAATAATTGATGTGAAGTGAGTAAGAGCTTGATTTACCTAAGGATATTTCATTACATTATAGTTATCACTAGAGTACCGCAAACAATTTTGTAGTTATGCTTTTACTACGATTTGTACAATACGACATAGGGAAACAAGGAATTTTTTAACGAAATTAATAAATATGCTCGTGTTGTAATACAATTTTACAGGAAACTATATTAAAAGCCTTATGTTTATTTGTATTATCTTATCTTTATATTATTTTTACAGAATTATTTATGGTTTAATTTTGTAAATAAAAGTTTTATTGAAAATCTCATTGTGTTTTTTTTAAACTTACTTTAATCTCATCTAGAAATATCTATATTTTTTTTTTGATATTTACAGCCTAGTAAAAAAAAGTTATATTTGATGTAATTATTTATTAATAAAGCGAAGACAACTATTTTTTTTTTATTAGAAACCTTTTAGTTGATGAATCGAATTTGCTAAATCTGCAGCTGAAGATTAGTATTCTGTGCAATTTAAACTCAAATAAACGCTACTAACTTCATCAATTAGTCGGTATCATATTATTATTATCAAGTAAAATAAGGTCTCACAAAAGGACGCAAAAAAAGCGAAAACTGTTCATAAACGATGCGTGTTACCCAAAATGTTTTGGTGTGTCACCTTTGACTTGTTATAGATTCGTCATCACTGTTGTTTAGTATAATGCAAATTTAGTTAAAAGTTGTACTGTTTCCATTAGCTTAAGTTCACTTACTTTTGCTCCTCAAAGCTTCAGAAGTCAAAGAAAATGCGAAAACTGTCCACAAACAGATGCGTTTTGTCCAAAATGTGTTGGTGTGTTACCTTTGACTTGTCATAGATTCGCTATCACTGTTGTTAAGTATAATGCAAATTCAGTTAAAAGTTGTACTGTTTCCACGTGCTTAAGTTCATTGTCTAAAAGAATTACTGTATTGAACACTTTGGGTTATTATCACAAAATCATAAACCCTTTATAAAAATAATTATGTGTGTTTGTTCATTGAAGTTAGTACTGCGTGATGGTGTGGTGTGTCACCTTTGACTTGTCATAGGTTAGATATCACTGCTGTTTGGTATAATGCAAATTTAGTTCAAAGTTGTACTATTTCCACATGCTTAAGTTCATTGTATGAAAGAATCACTGTATTGGATTGGGTTATTATCACAAAATCACAAACCATTTATAAAAATAATTATGTGTGTTTGTTCATTGAAGTTAGTACTGCGTGATAGTGCATTTGGAAGTGTATCACATTTCTAAGATATCGTTTGATCACGTCAGTCAATTGTCTTTGTAACAGTAACAGCTTAAGGAACTGGCGTATATCGCAGCGTTCACATCACGTTCTTGTAGTGTGAAGTTGTTCGTTTCCGGTTACAAGTCTGTTTCCTTTCCGCTTTACTGATGCCAGGTACGACGCACTTTGTACAGCACTTCGTTAATAATATATAAGCTAAAGCGAACATGACGTATATGTCTTATTTCTTTCAGGCAAATGTTGCTAGATTTTCACCTTGTCACATAATATATTAACCCTTGTTTTCCTTAACCTATATTTTCAAATTTCACCTGCTAACACCATTTTACAAATAGGTATACCTCACGTTTTGATACTCTTTACTGGGTGTGCATCTATTTCATCATACACTTTATTTTTCATTATTAAATTTACCACCAGAATAACTAGTACCACCAAATTACAATACGAATGTTAATACAATTGAGGTTACCAAATAATCTAATTTTCTTCAGAATATGTAATTTACCACCAAATTGAGAACACCAAATTATAACAGTATGATATTAGCAAAAGTACACTTTATCATCAAATAAATATAAAAAAGAACAAAAGAAAAACTTTCCCTCAAATAATCATTTCATAATTGTCGGAAACAAAGTGGTTAGTTTATATATTTAGATGTTATTATTACAATTTATTAGGTCACTGTATTAAAGAAATGAAAAACCTTCGATTTCATAAGTCGTTCTAACACCATAACCATGAATTGACAGCTGTCATTTTATGTGTAGAGCAATAAAAACATGAGGCGAAAAATAATCCTTTTTTGGAAATCATGTTGAATTATACTATTAAAATGAAGTAATCTACATATATTCCGGGAAACTCTCTATCAGTTCATTACGTCTTTTTGCTTTTACTAGTATCGTTTTAAATGCATTACAAATAAAAAGTATACTAAAAGCTCTTAAAACTCATTTAATTTCTATCCCAGAATATTCGCATTTTGAAAGAGGTTCGTAGAATATTGTTTTCCGATCTCTAAGGTTAAGGTTATGGCTTTGACTTTCTAATTATTCGTTCAACTGCACTCAGCGGGGTAGTTCGATATCCGGAAGACAGGATTCGATTATTTTAAATATATTTAAGATAATAAGTAGTTTATTGTAACATATAGGTTCTTGGAAACACTGTAGTTACTTATTTATGATATAAATTTTTGATTCATGCGTTTCTAGTACATAGGTAATTGAATAACCCTGATTTTTCTTGGATTTTTATTCTCATCAATTTTTTGCACAGTTACCAGAACCGGTAGAGTTCTGAACAGACTAGAATATTTTCTATATATTGTAGATTTTCCTTTTGGGTATCATAAATATCAAATAAAAATTATCAATACAAGTATTGTATTAAAAAAAGTATCGATACAATCAAATATCGAAAAAAGTGTAGAAAGTAATAATAATATTTTTATAAAACGAAAAATGTTATGTTTTTATGTATTTATATATTTATATATATATATATATATATATATATATATATATATATATATATATAAAATCAATGTTATGAAGTATACATCAAATTTAGAATAATTGCCAACCTAAACATGTTGTCAAATTATTGAAGGGTTTACTAAGAAGCCCGGGTTAAAATTTTGAAGACTTTTTCATCAAACACATTTAACTTTCTAACCTAGGTTAAAATTAACCCAAAGTTTGATAACTCTTGATTTAACTCCTTTCTATGAAATCAAGCATAAGTGTCGTAAATTGAAAAGGAACACAAAACTAATTATTATTTGAATATTGTATAAAATTTATTTAAATTATAAGCCATGGCTTTGTTAGCCTAGGCAGATAGAAATTCTGCCGAAATAATAAATGCCATTTTGGTTCTGTAGAGTAGACCACAGATTCCAGCGAGATTTGAGAAAATGTAAAACGTTATTAGAGCAAGAAATTAGAGCATTAAGAAAAGCAGAGATTGAAAACGTAAGGATTTGTGAATGGAATAAATAAAACGAAATTTATTTCCTGAGATATCGCGTTAAATATTCAGTAATATCCCCGACTTAAAAGGAACAACTGCTAAGAAATTTATGAGAGAATCGACAATCTTAGATTGTATTTGCCTCGTGATGACAGAGAAGAAAAATATTTACCATCGATAATTTCAATATTTCATCTGCTTGACGAACTTGTTTACTAGGACAGAACTAAAAAGAAGCTGAAGCTGAAATCATTAGTGACAGTTCCTACTCTTCGCTCGTTCGCAACGAAGAAGAGATAATGATCAGACCAATTGATAATGAAAAGGAAATAACATATAATGGATCCACTGACCTAGTTATAACTTGATACCATTTTATTTACTTCGAATCTAAAAAATGTTAATTATTTTTCATTGGACGACTTTTATCTAATTTTCTCTACAATTTTAACCTCTTAGAATCTGAGATGGAATTCGAACCAATTCAATTATTTATTCTACCGAAGAGACATCCATTATCACATTAAATTTAACCAGGGTCGTAGCTAGACAATTTTTTACATTTATAAAATTAAAATGATAATAAAATAATTTAAACCGCTAAATAAAAATAATTACAATTTATTCTGCTGGTCAAGAAATTTCAAGAATTTCTTGCATTCATCATGTAAATTATGGGTACAGTACATATTACAAATTAAATATACCTACATTTAGAATACACATTTCCATTTCAAGAATAATATGTAGCTATAATTTTGAAAATCTCAACATATTTAAAAGTATTTACTTGTAATAAATTATCTGAAATAGATTCATAATAATGTGTTATTAAAAGTAAAAGTGATACTTTTTGTGACGAATGTGGAAGTTTGCACTACGAGCGGAAATGTACTCTCCACTTTAGTTAAAATACCCGGAGGATATGACCGATAAACGCTAGTTGTAAAAAGTGTAACTTTGTTTCAATTTCAAGTTTGATTAAATTAAAAGTTTTGTTTTTAAGGCAATTTTGGCATGGTGCAAGAATTTCACTCATGCATTTATTTCACAACTTTAACATCTTCCCAAAGTTAATTTTCGTTACTTTCTTTTACCTTTACTACATTTTAACATAATTACAGACAGGATATTATACATTTTCAAAAGCGAAATTTCCGAAATGGTTTGCTACAGTGAACTAAAAAGTTATTGAAATATTGAGAAGACTACATAGAATAGAAAATTGAAAATAATGTTTGAAAAGCAAGTTAAAAATATGAACAGAAATCTTAAAATACCAGTAATATAAATACGAAAATAAACAATTTTTAGAAACACAATTTATTTTAGTATAGTATAAACATATAATTTTAATGTTTTAAAATAAATCCAACGTCCAATTTATGATAAATGTAGCCTGCTACAATAAAAATAAATTGTGAAAAACATAATACATATTGTATCATTCTATAAGCTGATGTCATATTTCAGAGTTATTATTATCTACATTGATTATTATCTTGCTAGATAAGTTGATAAACAATAAAATTATTGTATCGATATATATGACATTTCAATAACTATCATAATATTTTTTGCGACATAAATAGAAAGAAAATATCTGCTATTAATTTTTTCACACTGATATTACTGTCAACTGTCAACGCGAATTATTTACAGATGTCACACCTGTGGAAAACAATAAAAAAATTCACCTCACGTGGTTTCAAAATATTTACACCTATTTATATTTTTAGAAATATATATTTAACATGCCAAAAATAAATTTTAAAAAATATTAATTCATTTTTTTGAATTCTTGCCGTTCCTAGAATCGAACCCAAATCAGTTGTAATTTCAAGCATGCTAATCATCTACACAAAATATGATGTAAAACCGTTTACATTAATTTAAATTTCTCATAAATTCTTATAATAGCTAGGTCACATTAAATTTATAGTCGCTATAAATATTTATTATTTTATAAATAACTTTTGGCTTAGCACGTTTCTATATTGTTTGAACAACAATTTTGTTATGAATTTGATTATTCACTTATTTGCAAATGGCTGTTATAACTTTATTACACTTTTATTTGATAAGTTAATTTTTTTAACAAATATAGATTTCGTTTAAAATTGTAAAAAGTAAATATTCTTTTGCATCTGTTCACAGAATATATTTAAATTTATGTTGGTGACTATATTAATAATAAAATATGAAAATTATTTGAAAAATTATAATTATTTTGATGTTTTCTTACGACGGGCAGCGAGAATTCCCAGGTTAATATTTTTATTGCTTTTTCTATCTCGGTTACGAGTTTTAAATAAGATATTTCTCAAAGACATTTCGCAGTTCATTCCGTATCATATATTAATACAAGACATTATTTTTGATCTTTAATCTCAAAGTAACATAAATAAATCATGAATAACAAAAAAATTAAGGAAGGAAACTTCAATTCAACAAAGATTCTGTGCAATTTTTAAGGTGATTTCATAAAATTATCTCTGTGTCTGAGTAATATAAAAACTGATGACATCATCATGTAGATTTCATCTTTCTTGTATTTCTCAATAAGATACTATATATATAGTGATAGGTTTCAGAAATATTTCCTGAGTAGGTTATAATTCTAAACCTTTTTCGTTCGAAAATAAAGAATTTAATATTTAATTTTTGCTGAAGTAAATAGTACTAAGGAACTGTGGCAATAGGTTGAAGCGAATAAATTGTGTGGCCTAAAAAATAATAACATCGTGTATTACGGTAAATATTACAACCGCAAATGTAACGATAAAAATGGCTTCAAGATGTAGTTATACCTCGCTAAATACGAAACAAAATAATGTTTAATTAAAAAAGAAGAATTTTTATAAATAAAATCATCTACCTCTGCAATTGTTTAGCAATAAAATGAAAATTCTCTCAATTTTTCCCTAATCGAGTATATTCCCCAAAAATAAATTTCGGAAAACCCATCACTATACAGGGTGTTCTACAACTTATGAAAAAACATTAAAAGGTATATACTGTACGACGTGCTGATCATGAAACCAAAATATTTTTTTTTAATTCGCAAAGTTAAGGGTAGTTTGCTTAAAGTAGAAATTTTTGGACCACTGGAATAGTTATTAATTACACAATATTAGACATTTATTGGTATTAAATATTATGTAAACAATTGCTTTCATTGTAGATTTGAAAAAAAATATAAAAAATAACTACCAACCAGTGGTAAAAAAATGTTTGCTTGAAAACCGATGCAATTTTTTTGAGAATTTAAAAAAAATATTTTTGTTTTATAATTAGCACGACGTACAATATATACCCATTAATTTTTGTCCTAAGTTGTGGAACACTCTGTATACAAAAAGTGACCAATGAAACTATAGGTATTTTATATCGTTATCTTCTCGATATCTCCATGCTTAAACATTTTTACTGGACACCCTGTATACAATTTGTATGATGGGTCAGATTTGAGGTAACTGTAACTAATATATATATAGTTAGTCCAAAAATGGGTAAAGCCATGATGACATGTTTATAGTAGGTTATGTCCTGGCAATTTAGGTGCTTTGTAATTTCAGCATCGCCGCTGTCGTCTATAAAAAATAAATGACACGAGAAAGTGTCAAATATACAGCAAACGTTTGCCGCGATATGAAAACATAACAATACGGAGGATTTTCAATGTAGCCAGTCTGAAAATGTTCTCAAGGTGCTATTAAAGCTATCTAACCTTTTTCCGATGGCTAACTATCAAATCCTTTTAACGTATAATCGACTGTAGCTAACAGAAGAACACACACAAGCTTTTACCAAGATCGGAAACCAAAACGAAAAGCTCGATTCGCAACACGCGTAATTGTAAGGCTACTCAGGACAAAAGTCAAATAAAAATTCTATGTCCATTATCCAGAATAAATAAAACCACACTCTGAACAACTGCACGCCTTGAGAATAACAAAAATTTGCTTTAAGCAAATAAGTGAAAATTTTTGTATTTTATACCACATTTTGAATATCATAAATAAATAACTATACAGGGTGTTTGAAAAAAGGTCGGCATTGGGAGTATCAGAGCTAGGCAGTAATTAATTACTTCAATACTTAAATTACTAATTCAATTACTTTTAGAAAAAATAGTAATTGTACTTAATTACTTTCAAAATAAAGGAATTGTAATTAGTAATATTTTTAGAAGTAATTGATATACGTAATTATTTTTTACAATTACTTTTATTTCAATTACTTTGTTTTTCCAAGTTGTTTTTTTCATAGTTATCATTGTTAGTATTAAAGGAGTATTTGAAGAGTTCTGTTCTATTAAAATCAGTAATTAGTGTCAGTTTTATAATATACAATATACGAATACACATAATTAATAATATTATAAACACTATGGGTGTATTATTTTTTGCAAGCTATTATATATATATATATATATATATATATATGTATATATATATATATATATATATATATATATATATATGTATATGTATATATATATATATATATATATATATATATATATATATATGTATATATAAATAAAATCTATGAATTTATGAACTAATTTTATGAGCCCCTTGTCTATTTTAATTTTTTATGTCTTAAAATAAGCGACACATTCTCGATGCCTGTCTTTTGGTAAACACTGTCGACTTTTTCACTTATTTTTATTTATTAAATTTAATTCATCCCTCGTGCGATGACTGTTTTGTTTGAACGGAAATATGTTTATTAAGAAAGAAAAGTCAAAACTTATTTTCCTCTTGGACTTCTTGACATGCAGACTGGACTTCCCGAGGGATTTTCCACTCGTTCAGTTTCCTTATGAAAGTGATTTTTGTATTTTTTGCTGTAAACCTTTTGTGGGGAAATTTATTCCGAGTTTTGATGCCACCAATGCAAATCTTATAGAAGTTTTGATTAAAGCATGAAAGCATTCCATGTCGATACCAAAGCCGACGTCCATCATTTTTTTATCTTTTCTATCCCTTAATTTCACTTCGGAAAAATGTAATGAAAATTATTTTTACATTAATAAATGGGGACTTCCGTCATTTTTTTTTATTTTTTTAAATGAATCTAAATTTAAAAATAAAAGACCCGTATTTTTTTTTTGCAAATAAATTAATAGTTTTGCTAAAAAATGTTCGCAAATAGGTTTGTGACGTATTACCCCTGACAGACAAAGAAGACAAGATGTTAGAAAGAGATAGATATAGTAACCAATGTGAACATAGCATTGCAAATGTCGCGCGTAACGTCAAATTCAAACTTGTATGTAAACATATTGCCAGTGCAAACATAACCTGTCGTTTCAACCACGCTTGTTTGTGAATTTCGCTCGTGTATTATCAAAGACTTGTTTTTATTAATATATTTTTTAATTAAGTGCTTATGTTATCAGGTAATATTTTATTGTATATGTATCTCAAAACACAAGTAAATAAGTATGAAGTATGAAACAAGCTGGAACTGGCTGTTGATTTCAGTGATTTCGAGACATGCGCTCTAAGTCAGATTGGCTTCAGGGGTAATACGTCACGAGGCTATTTGCTGAATTAGTTTTTCTAAAAAATGTTTAAGTCTAATAAATATTTTATATATTTTTTAACGTTTTACGAACTTACTTGAAGATAGAATTAATATGCAATTAAAATTTTCTGAAAAGCTTGCAACGCGGAAGTCCCCATTGTATAGAATGGATTTTCAAAGGATATGAAAGTGTTGGAAATTATGTAAAGGATTGAAGATGCAATTTATAAAACGAAATCAGCCAATAAAACAGAAATCCGTAAAGGAAAAACAAACTAGAAGCAACAAAACAAAAGCAAATCAAAGGGAAGGACGTCACAGTTGTCGAAATCTCTCACACATACACAGCATTTGATGTAATTATGAAGACGAATTCACTGCCAACGTGAGGAAAATAAAATACATACGAATTCAAAGTGAAAATACATGTATCCGTCGACTGAAAGAAGCGAAAACGTAAATATGCTTACGAAATTACCCTCAACGTCTTTTCCTCACAAAACTTTATACTATTTTATTCTTTTAATTCTTAAAACTCCAATTCTATTTGTCAACAGTCAGAAATAAATAAATTTTCTGTCAATTATCATGTCAGCTATTGCCTGTAATAACCAATATCTAAAAAAAAATTGAAGTGATATTTAAATATATCTTTTTTATATTTAAAAAAATATATTTGTAAGCATCGTATTGATATATAAGAATATTTAATTCTATATTACAAAGGGTTTGTATAAAATGAAAAGTAAACATTAGTTTGCATCAGAAATGGGACAAAGTTAACATAAGGTTACATTCGTTATATAACTTTAAAAAAAAACTACAACATAACGTTATTTTTATTTCGTTATTATAAGGTTAAAATTTTTTTTTTTCTCAAATTGCTAATAAAAATTATTTAAATAAATATATATATATATATATATATATATATATATATATATATATATATATATACATACATATATATTAAAAACATTGATACCTTATTCTGTAATTGGTAATTATCTGCTATAAAACAAACATTATTAACTAAAATGTTTGTGATTGGAACGCCAAACAGATGCACAAGAAATTCCTCCTTCTAGGTACGCCTGCAATTATTTATTTTCACAATTAAAATAATTTTTCTAAACAAATATTGTAACGTTTAAATATAAACCAGTACAGCATGTAATTTTCTCTGAAGATTTTTTTTAAAACGTTATAATTGCTTATATTAAAAAACATTTATTATTTTAAAATTCCATTTTAATTTTTCAGTACTGTATAAAGAATTTAAAACAATGGTTTTTATTTTGTCTAAAAAAATATATAGCTGAAAATTGTATGAGTTCATTCTGTTTATTTTAAACCATTATTTTTAATATTCCAAACATATATTTTATTTTTCATTATTATTTTAAAAAAGTTATATAACACAATAGTTAAGTCAGTTTCAATGAGTATACAAACAATAATAATAATAAATTAATCCGTTCTTTTTATACTTTTTTCCATTATTATTTTTATAATGAATCCTATAATCCAGCAAATCTAATTACGGGATTACAACAATATTATCCAGAACAAAAGGACAAACATGACTTAATTAATATCACAAGATCCTCAGCAAATCTTTCAAATACAAGTTTGGCACAAGTCTGAGAAGCTGAAGACAATGGGTCCGACGGTAAAACAGAAGGAGAATCTTGTAAGCTGAAAGCTGCAGAATTTCAGATTCCAATTCTATTTTCAGAATGCAGAACAACGCATTGTCAATATGCATTATAATCTACTCATACTTTTTACCAATTTTGATTTTATTAAAATCATATATTGCTTTCAATTTAATATATATTTATTGCAATTTTTTATTATTTTTATTTGTAAATATAATAAAGTAAATATACAAAGTTTTGTTAAAGCCCTTTAACAAATGATTTTTAAAATACACAAAATATTCAATTGAATTGTTTTATTTATAGAAATATTCATTTGTTATAAACAATCTATTGACAACATGATTAAATTTTTGCCACAATTAATTTAAAATAGTTATTTTAAAAACAAAATTTTATAAATCGTTTCCTAATTATTTTATATTTTAAACTAACAAATTTATGGTTTTGACAATATATAATAATAGCAGAATTGTAAAATAATTAATATATACTTTTTTATTTTGCAATTTATTTAACTAAACCTCAAATTTTCCAGTACAAAAATATTATTAAACAGTAAATAATATTTAATACATTTCAGGTAACTAAAACCAGTTTTAATATAAACAGAAAACCGGTTTGTATCTATAGAAATTTAAAAACCGGTATTGGAAGAAACAATGGTTATATGAAAACTGGTTAATCCAGATAAGGAAAACAAGAAATCTATAAATAGTGATAATTTTATTAACACTTACAATCTTGCAAAACCTTTTGCATGTAGTATACAAAGTAGTTTTGCATTTTATAATATAATTATGATATTTTCTTTTATAGATCCAAAGAAGATTATAAAATATTATATAAAACATTAAAGGATGAAATATAGGATAAAAGAACAAGGGATGCTTTTAAAGTATTAAATACTTAATTTAAATTTTTAAACAAAAAGTTGAACAGATGTATTACAGTAGTATTAATATTTTATAAAATTTAATATAATATTTATTAATTTTGCAGGCTACGTTTAACTGCACAATATCAATATAAAATTATTAATTTTTAATGGAATTTTATGGCAAAAACACTATATAGAATTTACAAATACACAGAATAGTTAAAATATCAATTGATTTTAATAAAAAGTTTGTTTCTATGAAAGATATTGTTATTATAAATGTATGTATTAAACTGATATTTTATATTTATTTTTAAATTCTAAACATTTTACAATTTTGTTTTATTGGAATTTAATCGCCAAAGCTTTCCATATTAAAACATTGTAAATAGTTCAATCTTGTTCCAATAGATGTCGTATGCGTGCAGTTTTAGAATAAAAATGCATTTTTTTGCAAATAAGTAAATTGAAATTTGGGTCAACTGTACAACTGCAGTTTAATTAAGTTAGGTTAGGTTGGGTTTGATTAAGCGCATATAACCGGTTAATAAAAGCCGGTAACCGATATTTTAAACGAAAATTACGAACTTTAACCGTAATTTTAACCGATATTTTTAAGGCCGAAAATACCGGTAACCGTTAACTAAAACAAATTAAGTTGTTTTAAGGAACATTAACCTTCATTTTAATATCATTTAGTAGGTAGTCTTTTGTCAGCATTTGGCAAGTTTATAATTGAAAAGTGACCTGCGTTTTTCAGAACGTATTACAGGAATTGTTTTCAAATAGTAATTTTTTTTTTTTATTAAATTACTATAATTATTTTTTTAACTATTTTTATTATTTTTTAATCGATACATTAATAGGTTTAAACCGGTTTCCAATTTTTAAAAACCGGTTTTCGAACTATAACTATTATTATAACGATCTCTATAAGGGTTAACCTTTACCAGTATTTTTTTCGGTTACATGCCCTGATTTAATTAGGTTAGTTTGGTTTAGGTTAGGTTAAGTTAAATTAGTTAGGTCAAATGCATCTGTGTGTACACACCTTTTGTATTAAATAGCTTTAAAAATAAATAAACAGCGATTTTTAGCTCAACCAATTCTGGCCGCTATTTTTTATTATTTTTCCTATATTTGTCATGCTTAGTAGGAACTATTTGTCAAATTTCATCAAAATCGGAGGGGAGTAGTACATCAACAAGTTGACCGAAATCTGTTGAAATATTTGGTCTACCAAAGTTATTATTAATTTCATTGCAATATAATGTAATTTTCCCCGACACAATGCACCACACCATTAAATGATGTTTATGGAAATGTTTCCAGTTTCCAGGAATTGAGCACACGTGTAAAACCTCAAATTTGCACTGAATATCAATAGTAATTAATGTAACTACATACAAGCACCACAAGTTATTCCTTTGTTTAATGAACTCCATGCAATTACTGCGATCTAGTGACACTGAAACTCCTTTGGACACTGAACAGTGTTGACCGCCAGCCACCTCAACAAAGGGAAAATTCATCAACTCATTTACCTTAAATTAACCAGTCAACTCAATGTCTCCACACCAAATTTAATAATCTATCTATAAATATATCACTAGAACACTTTACTTTTTCATAAATTTTAGTTACTACCACCACAGCAGTGAAAAAAAGATAGTCGTTTCGAGTAAGCAACGATGTTGCGTCATGTCAAAAGTCATCAACTTTAAAGAACACGTGTTGCATACAACATTCCTACAAATTTTAAAGTTACTACCACCACAGGAGTGAAAAAAAACCATAGTTGTCTCGAATAAGCAACGATGTTGCATCATGTCAAAAGTCATCAACTTTAAAGAACACGAGTTGCATATAACATTCTTACAACCGAAATATTAATAAAAATTAATTTTAAAAGTAAATAAAACTATTAATAAATATACCACCAGTGCGTGAATAATAATTTTCAAGCACTAGTCAGAGAAAAGTGATTTTACAAACTCTAAAGAGCGCATAATGTATGTACTATATGCCTGGTTGTACGAAAAATATTTTATTTAAATAACAAAGAAAACAGAAAAGGTAACTCAAAATGATAAAAGTACTTTAAAAGCAATAAGTGTATATATACTTAGTTATAAACAAAAATAGAAATAGTTTAGTTGCAGTAACTTTATGATTCATAATAATTTAATTTTACGTTTTGCGTGCTCGCCAGTGGCGTATCCAGACGTAAGTCTTTGGGGAGGGGGGTATATAATTTTTTTATAATTAAAAAATGTATGACAAAAAAAATATAACCTAAATTTAAAGACCTTGATTTTCAGGCGACATAATTTATAATACCATGTGCAAATACAACAAAAAAAATATAATATAAAATTTAAATGTCTTGTTTTTCTTTTAGATTTCCTGAAAACAATAATACTTTGCACGTTCCAATAATTTAATGTTTTAAAATGAAGTGTAAAGTTATTTTTACTGCGTTTAGTTCTTATTTTTTTTTCGATATCACGGGCAGAAGTAGGGGATAGGTTTCCCCCGTAAGTACAACACTTTTGCCGGTTAATAATAATAACAAAAAAATTAAGTTATTATTTTTATAATATTTTCATTGATGAAAAATTTAAAGTCTGAGACTGAAAATTTCATTCATTAACAAAATGGTAATTATCTCAAGCACTTGTAAGCACTCAAGTAATTGTTTATTAAACTCAAATCATTTTTAATCCAAGTTTAAAAATAACTTGTTGGCAAGTTATATTTTGCAAAGCCTGAAGTTTACTGTTTAATTGGCATTATGATGAACTTTGAAGAAGAATTTTGATATGAAGTTTCAGTACGTCTTCAACTAGTTTTCATTGTGGAATAAAACTTGTAATTACTGAGGAGAAATACGCGGTATTGTCTCAGTTCCCGAATCAAATTTACTGATTTCCACTGTTATCTGAGGTTGCCGACTCTTCGTAACTAAATTATCCCCGTTCATGGGTAATTGGTTTTCATTTTGCACAAAAATATTCATTCATCACTATATTACATCTTGTTACATCGTGATTAAGTCATGTAGCACGTTTATCGATCATTCTTTACCCCTCCACGACATTCCCAGGAGGAACTAGCTCCACGTGCCACAGGAAACAAAAGCAAAAAACAATAGACTTTGCTCTCAACAAACAGTGGAATATACACACTTGTAATTAACGTTAGGAGAGTTTTATTTCATAAAAAATATTTTTTTAACATATTTATTTCATTCATTCCAGGTAAAAACCTGTTTTTATTATATGAAAAAACCGGTTTGTATAAATAGAACTTGTTTTAAAACTTGTTTAACCGGTTTTTGAAGAAACAAATAACTGGTTTATGTATTACCTACATATATATATATATATATATATATATATATATATATATATATATATATATATATATATATATGGCGCAACATTCCCATGTAAAACAGGACCTCAAGTACCCTAAGGTACTTGTTTCATGACAGGTTTTACTTGCATTTTAGTGATGCAGGTTGTCAGCCTACAGTCTCTGCAAGGCCAGCACACACCGAGCCGTTGTGCGGCAACCCATCCAATTGGACAGGGCGGGCTATGTTGCTTATCTACACGATCAGACAAGACACGCCACGACCACACAACCGTACTGGCTGAAAAACCTGTTTTTATTATATAAAAAACCGGTTTGTATAAATAGAACTTGTTTTAAAACTTGTTTAACCGGTTTTCGAAGATCTGACCGATGTTTTGGTTTTGGCCAGTTTTAGCCAAAAATTCAAACTATATATATATATATATATATATATATATATATATATATATATATATATATATATATACTATATAGTGTCGTGTTTGGCGCTTTCGAGTTTGTTCGGAACAGTTTTACTCGCCTATTTTTTTTTGTTTGTTTGTTAAAAGTTTTGTTTTGTACGTTATTTCACTTATCTTCCTTTCGAAGACTTATTATTTTATTCTCGTTATTTTGACGCTGTTAGTACAAAGGCGTCACGTGCAAAATGAGACAAGATCTCATTAATTTAATTTGTAGAATTAAGACAAAGACTTATTGCAGAATTTAGAAGAAAAGTGCCCTTTTTGTAAGAGAATAGCATTATAAAAAACCTTAGTAACAAATATTTCTTGAAGAGACTACTTATTTGATTGTGATTATTTACGAGGTGGTAATAGATAACTAAAGTTTTTATGTTTTTAGTCAAGATAATATTTCTACAAAAATAAAGTGATTTTCTAATAAATTGAAGCTTTTTTTTAATTTAATAATCCAATAATATTTTAAAAGGTAAGAAAAACAGTAGATTTCCTTGTTTAATAAAAATTTAACTAAATTTTAACTTAACCACATAAGTTTCGGTTTCGGTTAATAGAAGAGGAGCCGAATATTCGGTTACGGGTTCGGTAGAAAATCTATTTCATTAAATTACTGACCCAATAAAAGAAACCTTTTAAAAGTTATAGTTAGTTGAATTATTATGATTCATGATTTTTATAGACATGCATTTTAGAGAAAAGAATGTTTTAGAAGTGATGAAATATTATTAATTAATCATAATCCTTGTTTACGACATTCCTAAAAAGAACAAAAGCTCACATACCAAAGGACAACAATTTATTTTCATCAATTAAAAAATGGAGGAAAAATTTTATTATTTCGAAATACGTATTTGGAAATATTTTGTTATTAAGCTTGGAGTATTTTTATTTTATTCATTAAAAATAACTTTACTTCACGAAAACATTTTTCAACGCCTACCGAAATGACAATTTCGGTAAATGTTCCACACAAAGCCTAAACCACAGCAAAGGAATCCGTCTTTGGACGAAACACAAGGAGCAAAACACAAGAGATGTTTTCGCATTGATTAAACCGCATACATTGAAAGCCTTGTTAATTGAGGAAATGGTACGTCTTAGATGTTTGGACATTTGATGTGGTTCATACAAATTCAAGAAAAAATTCTACAAAATACGTTCAAGTAAAATTTAATTTATTTTATTCTATCTCGAAATTCTTTACTATTTCTCAAATAAAATAGGGTCCTGAAATATTACCATTTTGCAATAAAATATGAAAATATATATTCGTTAATGAGTATTAGTGAAAATATTTTATTAAAATATTACTTCGTTCGCGAGCTATAAACAATTAAATTTTATTGCGACATGCTGAGATGTGATATGTCCTAAGAAATTTAATTGGTTTCCTGATTTTAAGAAAGACAATCTCGCGCCTGCTTTTCTTAGAACTTGCGGAGAAGAGAGATGCATGCAACAATCTTTAGACAGTGTCAAAATGTTACAATAATTGTTTTTCGAAAAAAAAAATTATGCCTAATAATATATTTTTTTTTATAAACTGGCATAAAATACATACTTTATGCCCTCTTTTCAGTTTGTAAAGAGTTACTTTTCACGCAGTAGTGCTGGAAAAATAACCGTTGCTAGGCAACGTAAACATATTTATCAATGGTTTAATTTACTTTTGAAATTAATTTTTATTAATATTTCAGTTGTAGGAAAAATTTTGTATTGCAACATGTGTCTTTTTTATCTCTGCTACACTTTCCGCACTTGACTAAAAAACAGTTCTTTACACACTAGCTAGCATAAGTATTTATTTCATTCATACACATATAAATTTATATATAAATATATTTTAGCTACAAGAATTTGAAAATAACCAATGCCCTTTACAACTAACAGTTTTTTTCTCAAATGGTGAAGACATGAAGTCACAAACCAAAATTTTACTTTAAAAATTGATTTTTGCTTATCACCAAAAAATTTTCAGTCGCGTTTTCCTTTATATTCATATTTTATTTCAATGGTATAGGACACATTGTTCATCTGAAGCACTCTCCACGCCAGCAAAAGTGTCTCGAAGCAAAACTTGACACACCCAGTACTCAGTAATAGGTATAATAAGTCGTGAATGATTATTTATTTATTTTTCCGTAAAACTGTTGAAAAATAAAATTGAGTTTTTGGAAAGTAAATGTGTCGGACAAGGGCTGATTTTTTTGGCATCGTGTAGTATGCTTTCCTCTTCAATTTTCAATTCTGTGGTAAAACAAGTTAGAGTGTTGAATGTCCGTTGATTTTAAAAACAATGGCAGCAATCAATAATAAATTTATCGGGTAGGAACCGTGGTGAAGGGAAGGGTAGGGTCTCATTTAACTGTGCAAATATCGCGGCATTTTTGCTCCTCGTTTAATGCGTGGAAAATCGAAATGCAAGTCGTGATAAATGCTGTGAAATGTAAATAACAGAATCAAATGCTATTTGCAAGTATTTAATACTTTAAGTTCAGGATTTTCAGAATTATTTGTTCGTTAAAGTGGATGGTTGAGAATACATTTACAGTACAAATTATTTTTAAATAAAAATTTAAAGAATTATATTTTATACGAATATGATAAATGTCACTTAAGGTTAACTTTAACCCTTACATTTTCTGTTTGCCTTTGAACTACATTTTACCAAGTGTTATTAATATTTATTTAAATACAATAATATTAAAGGAGAACATAAAGTTTTACAAATTTTTTCTCTTTTTTGAATTAAATATGGGTTTATGATATACAATTATTGTCTGTCTGACAATTGGGTCAGTATAAAATTAAAAATTTACATTTCCAATTAAAAATTAATATCGTTTTACATCTCCAAGTTATATCCAATCACCATTCAACAAGAAAAGTTACAATTTTTAGTTTTTCGCTTTAAAATTTTTCGTATACAGCTGAAACAATACAAAAATACCCATTTTTGGGTCGAAAATTTCCATTTTTAAAAATAATCTGTTTTGATAGACTCCGATGCGCTGATTTCAAATTTACAAGCAGAATTTAATTATCTCATTTGGTTCTTGAGATTTATGTTCTCAAAGTTGCACCTCAAAAAAGTGTGTTTTTTGTGTATACCTTAAAAATGGGTAGAGATACAATCTCAACGATTAAACCAATCGATTCTACGGGAAAAATTACATAAAGAAATGTCTTCTCCGCATACAGGTTCTTTGGAACGATTTGGTGAAAAATGAGAAAAACGAAAAAACCGGAATTTCAGTTTTTCGCTCGGAAACTTTTTGTCTCCAAAATTATTTATTTTTTAGACTTAAGTAAATATGAATATGCTGATTTCAATTTTTCAAACCGAATTCAATTATCTCTTACCGTTCTCGAGATATTTGCCTTCAAAGTTAGACCTGAAAAAAGTGGTTTTTCAGGAATAGTCCTGAAATGGGACGAGATACGACCTCAACGATATTACCAATCGATTGTACGGGCAAAATTACATAAGTGTACCAATTTTCAGATTTTTATTTCAACGGATGCAATTTTTAGAGAAGAAAAACTGAAAATGGCCAAAATCGAAAAAAATCGTAAGGGGTTCATCAGGCATTTTTTTCGATTTTCGACGATTTTCGTTTTTTCGCTCTATCTATTTTACCCGTTGGAATAAAAATCTGAAAATTGGTACACTTATGTAATTTTGCTCGTAGAATCGATTGGTGAGATCGCCGAGGTCGTATCTTGACACATTTCAGGACTATTCCTGAAAAACCTGTTTTTTCAGGTCTAACTTTGAATGTAAATATCTCGAGAACGGTAAGAGATAATTGAATTCGGTTTGAAAATTTGGAATCAGCGTATCCTAATTTACTTAAGTCCAGAAAATGAAAAGAATTGGAGACAAAAAGTTTCCGAGCGAAAAACTGAAATTCCGGTTTTTTGGTTTTTCTCATTTTTCACCAAATCGTTCCAAAGAACGTGTATGGGGAGAAAACATTTCTTTATGTAACTTTGTCCGTAGAATCGATTGATATAATCGTTGAGATTGTATCTCTACCCGTTTTAGAGATATACCCAAAAAATACAATTTTTTGAGGTGCAACTTTGAGAGCAAAAATCTCAGGAAAGAAAAGAGATAATTAAATTCTGTTTGTAAACTTGAAATCAGCGCATCGGCCTCTTTCAAAGTAAACCATTTTCAAAAATCAAAATTTTAGACTCAAAAATTGGTATTTTTGGATTGTTTCAAATATAAAAACACAATTTTACGCTAAAGACCTAAAAGTTGTGTTTTTTAAGGTTCCTTTTTGGTCTCCTATATTTCATTTTACAGCAGGTTTAAAGTTCATGATTTTGATTACTTTTGGGCTTCTGTCAAAGTCCCCCCTTTTTGCATTGATTGAAGAAGCGCCTTTTATTTGAATTTCCTGCAACGTGAAACAGGTCAACGCTTTCAACTGATACGTTTTTTATAATCGATTCTTTTGTGACTGCATACAACCACACACATGTACAATTTGCTTCACGCGCGATATTTATCCGCCATGTTTACTTTAAGTCACAGATTCGCACCCCTTTATTAAATTTACTTTTGTTCTCAATAACAACTTTATTGAGTTTCCACCAATTCTTTTCTTTGACAAGGTGGACATAGCACAAATTCAAACAATATTAAATAAATATGTTACTCTTTTTATCCCTTTAAATTTAATAATTATTTTTATTTATTTTTTAAACATTTTTTTCAGGAGAAAATCACAAAGTAAATAAATCACTTATTTTTATGTATTTGAAATGTATTTGTTTTATTATTTTAATTGTTTGGAAATTTGAAATTAGGACTTCAATTAATTTGAGTGGAATACTACGAAAAATAAGCACCATTGTCAGTCAAAATTCAATTTCCATGAATTAATTAGGTCAAATATTTCATGGAAATTTATAATCAATTGTATGGCATATAAACTACAAAATTATTATAAAAATAAAATAATAATGAAATACAATATAATTGTGAAATATATCATTTGATAATAATTATCTGATATTGCTATCTGAAAAAAGTAAATATCGCGATTATCAATTGATTATTGTAACACGCAATATTCAGTATGCCAATTTACAATGTTACAAAGTAATGTACACGTTACTAAAAGGTCACAAATTTTTAGGGCGTCAAATAAAACACCATTTTTTATTTTAGCAATTAACATTTCTTTGATGTTAATTTGTAAAATTTTATTTCAAAAACCGTGAATCTACTGACACTTTCATTCTACACATTTTAATACTAATATGTAACAAAATTATCACAAAATCACGATATTACTTTTTAGAGCTACAAAACAGGTCATATCTTGCAAAGTATGGCCTTTTACAGATGCACGTTCATTCAGGCTTTTTTGCTTCTGCAAACTGTATTTTACTAGAGGTCACGTTACGTCTCGTATTATTATGTTTGTGTTTTTTAATGCATTTGTTTATTATTTGGTTTTCCTTGCAAACTGTTTTGCACTTTTTATATACCTGACAACATCAATGCGATAATACTTTGGTCGAGTATTTTTATTTATTCAATTGTGTTTGTGCATCCATTTGCTAATAATTTCATGGCTTCGTGCATCAATATTTATTTTATAAATATTCTAGACCGGATTAACAAATGGCATTGTTTAACCAATATTTTATTCATTTCCGGCAATTTTATTTTGCACGCACCTTGTTTTATCGAAGTAGAAAGATGCGACCTGTCAGGAAATTTAACGTCAAGTGTCATTCCAATCCGAGCGACCAAATTCTGCTTTTGACAACTGATTGCATATTTCTCTCGGAAAAATTTAGACTGAAAACGATATCACTAAATTTAGATTCACACTTGTATCAATAACTGTTTTTGCCCATTCATAAAAATATACTACAATCATCAATAAAAACTATATTGCATTGTGGAGCACTCCCCATGCCAGCTAGAGTGCCTGAGAGATTTAATATACACTTTGGCACGCCTAACAATTGATAATTATCAGTGAGTTATATATTTATTTATAATTAATTACATGAATTATTAATTTTTGATAAAATTGAAAATAAAATTATAATTTAAATATGAGAATACTCCAGTTTCAATTACATTTACTCTTCACAGAAATATATTCCCATTGAAACAATCAACAGGGTTCATTATTTTATAATAACTACATTAACGACCTACATAGAACAGAAAAAAGGTTGGTGACTACAAAAAAAAAATCTTATTTCAATAGAAAGGACTGATATATATATATATATATATATATAAATATATATATATATATATATATATTTAAAATAAATTAGAGCAGAAATGTGAAACAGTAAATAGAACTAGAATTAAATAGCCTCTAGAAAATTCTAGAACAAAGAACTAGAGCAATATTTTGCAGTAAAACAATTACTGAAATCTGGTAATAGAGAAAATAAATAGAATAGGAAATGAAAAGAAAATTAATGTATAAACAATAGAATAAGAAATAAAATATTGGAATCTAGGGCAAATAAAAAATAAAAAGACTGGAGCGTATTCTAACGTAAATAAATAAATGAGAAAAATTTGTAAATAAAATTGTTCCATTAACAAGCATAAAAAAATAATCCCTACATTATTAATTTTAAATGAAAGTAAATTGAAATTGAAAAGTAAAATGTAACGACAATAAACAAAACAAAAATTTCTATTTTCAATTTTCAGTTTTCTAAACGCTGCACTTTTTAAAATTCATGGCGCGAGTAAAAAATGGCGAGGACGTCAAGCAATTTTAATTTCTTTGTTTAATGTTAACAATAGCAATCAAGTTAATTCAAAAGATTTGCATCAAAAACAAACGACAATCCACGAACAATTACATTTGAGTTAAAAGAAAATGAATGCAGACTTACGTAAATTAGTGTCAATTATGATCCCGTATTTTGCTACGCAGAGCTTCCACCTAGAACAACAAATCCACATTAATCTGAGTAGAAATACAATTCCTAGAAACGAAAACCGATGCAGAATAGTTGAGCACGTTTCATGAATGTTACTCTAATACTTTTCGCCGTTTCAACAATTCTATACAGAAATAGATCGTTCGAGAATTTATTTCTACTAAACCATATAAAGTAGAAGTACCTCTCAAAGAGACGGTACATCAGATTCGAAGATCATAAGCAAACATTATTCGCAGAAAATTTATTTCTTATAAATATAACATATTTCTAAAGATAAACAAACAACAAAAGAAATGTATACTGCATCTACAACCTTTAAAAAACAAAATCAATTATATTTCTTCTGATTTGCCAATTATATTCAAAAATACAATAGGTTCCTAAACCATTGTCCAAATACTATTTTGCAATACAATACGAAAATATACATTCATGAGTAGAAGTGAAAATATTTTATTTAAATATTCGTTTGCAAGGTGTAACAAATTAAATTTTATTGCGACGTGTTGTGTCATGATAAGTCCTAAGCAAATTCATTGGTTGCCTGATATTAAAAAGACAATCGCAAGCCCGAATTTCTTAGAACCCCTCTTCTGGCTAAGTGCCTAGTAACTATATTATTGCAAACTAATGTGTACTGTGTAGTTTTTTAGCTTTTAAATTTTATGATTTGAAATTCAATTACAATCACATACTCCATTGTCTATTACGAACTACATGTTGCTTCTAAGAACAAAATAATCACATATTTTTAAAAAAAAGTATCCTTTGACATTGACATTAACCCACATTTTCAAAGTAATTCTAGGAATTGTGCGAAATAGATATTCTATAATTTTGTTTTACAAACTCCAAACTGAAACTGGAAATGAAATTACTTATATGTAAATTTTGCACTTAAAACAATTTATTTTATTTTGCTTTCATTTTAATTGAGTTAAGCCATTATTGATTAAAAGCTTCATGGAACCAGAAAAGTTGAACGCGAATACATGCTTACGACAAAAATTGTTACATTTTGAATTTTATTGCTTCCGTATCTATAAAAGACGAATTGTTAATTTTGTCGTAAAAACCAGAACATAAATTTTATCAAACCTACAAACTACAATACAGTCTTTTTGTTTTTCAATGTTGAGTCAAATTCTATGAACATGTTTAGATAACATTCTAATGTAATAGATAATCAAACATGTCTTTTTGACCAGTTATATCTGGTGTGTTTTTCACTTATGAAAGTAGCCATGGAAAATGAAACAACACACAATTAAACGAAATAAAACATTCAAGGGTTTTGTGGCGTCTTGTTGTTTAATCCTTACACTCGTACGTAATTTGTCACTTTCAATGCTCGTAAAAAACATAGTATTTTACTGCAAATAGCTATTGCACAGATAAAAGACTTTAGTTGATCAAATAAGAACCGTCAAACGATATCGTGAAGCATATAAGCCACATGAAATCGAAATGGGATTTCCTTTTATTTTTAAGCAATTTTACTCCAGATTTTAGCTCAGTTTGAATCAAAGCATGCTAACCAAATGAGCCACCAGGCCAAGATTATTATTTAAATTATATTGCACAATTTGTCCACAAACTGATGCACTCTTCTTTCTTTTTCTTTAGAATTTTAGATAATAGTCAATTCTAGGGATGAATTTAAAGCTTAAAATTAAAGGGATATAAGCGTAGCTCGAAATACTAAGTACTAAGTACACTTTTTTGTAATTCAATCTAGTAATAGTGTAACATACAATGTGGCAATTAACACAAACAAAAAAACAACAAGGAGTCACCAGGTCAAGATTATTATTTAAATTATATTGTCCAATTTGTCCACAAACTGATGCACTCGTCTTTCTTTTTCTTTAGAATTTTTGATAATAGTCGATTCTAGGGATGAATTTAAAGCTTAAAGTTAAAGAGATATGAGCGTAACTCGAAATACTAAGTACTAAGTACACCTTTTTGTAATTCAATCTGGTAATAGTGTAACATACAATGTTTAAATTAACACAAGCAAAACAAACAAAAAGGAGTCACCAGGTCAAGATTATTATTTAAATTATTTGTCCAATTTGTCCACAAACTGATGCACTCGTGTTTCTTTTTCTTTAGATTTTTGGATAATAGTCGATTCTAAGGATGAATTTAAAGCTTAAAGTTAAAGGGATATAAGCGTAACTGGAAATACTAAGTACTAAGTATACCTTTTTGTAATTCAATCTGGTAATAGTGTAACATACAATGTTTAAATTAACACAAGCAAAACAAAGAACAAGGAGTCACCAGGTCAAGATTATTATTTAAATTATATTGTCCAATTTGTCCACAAACTGATGCACTCGTGTTTCTTTTTCTTTACATTTTTGGATAATAGTCGATTCTAGGGATGAATTTAAAGCTTAAAGTTAAGGGGATGTGAATGTAGCTCGAAATACTAAGTACTAAGTACACCTTTTTGTAATTCAATCTGGTAATAGTGTAACATACATTGTCCAATTTGTCCACAATCTGATGCACTCGTGTTTCTTTATCTTTAGATTTTTGGATAATAGTCGATTGTGGGGATGAATTTAAAGCTTAAAGTTAAAGGGATATAAGCGTAACTGGAAATACTAAGTACTAAGTACACCTTTTTGTAATTCAATCTGGTAATAGTGTAACATACAATGTGCAAATTAACACAAGTAATAAAACAATGAGCCACCAGGTCAAGATTATTATTTAAATTATAATGTCCAATTTGTCCACAAACTGATGCACTCGTGTTTCTTTTTCTTTAAATTTTTGGATATAGTCAATTCTAGGGATGAATGTAAAGCTTAAAGTTAAAGGGATATAAGCGTAACTGGAAATACTAAGTATTAAGTACACCTTTTTGTAATTCAATCTGGTAATAGTGTAACATACAATGTATCAATTAACACAAGCAAAAATAAACAACAAGGAGTCACCAGGTCAAGATTATTATTTAAATTATATTGTCAAATTTGTCCACAAACTGATGCATTCGTGTTTCTTTTTCTTTAGATTTTCGGATAATAGTCGATTCTAGGGATGAATTTAAAGCTTAAAGTTAAAGGTATATAAGCGTAACTCGAAATACTAAGTACTCAGTACACCTTTTTGTAATTCAATCTGGTAATAGTGTAACATACAATGTGTAAATTAACACAAGCAAAAAAACAACAATGAGCCACCAGGTCCAGATTATTATTTAAATTATATTGTCCAATTTGTCCACAAACTGATGCACTCGTGTTTCTTTTTCTTTAGATTTTTGGATAGTAGTCGATTCTAGGGATGAATGTAAAGCTTAAAGTTAAAGGGATGTGAGTGTAACTCGAAATACTAAGTACTAAGCAAAAAAACAATAATAAGCCACCAGGTCAAGATTTTTATTTAAATTATATCGTCCAATTTGTCCACAAACTGATGCACTCGTGTTTCTTTTTCTGCAGATTTTTGGATAATAGTCGATTGTGGGGATGAATTTAAAGCTTAAAGTTAAAGGGATATAAACGTAGCCCGAAATACTAAGTACTAAGTACACCTTTTTGTAATTTAATCTGGTAATAGTGTAACATATGTACATTGTCCAATTTGTCCACAATCTGATGCACTCGTGTTTCTTTTTCTTTAAATTTCGGATAATAGTCGATTGTAGAGATGAATGTAAAGCTTAAAGTTAAAGGGATATAAGCGTAACTGGAAATACTAAGTACTAAGTACACCTTTTTGTAATTCAATCTGGTAATAGTGTAACATACAATGTGTAAATTAACACAAGCAAAAAAACAACAACAGCATTAATCTAGTTTCCAAACAAAGCGAAGTGACGCCCTGGTCAGAGCGCTGAGAGAAAGGATGAGGAAATATAGGGAAACTTTTGATAATACCTAACCTCAATTGCATTTTACACATGGCGAGCGACGGCAATTTGTCTGTTGTTGTGAGCTTGTTATTCAAGTAAATGTTGCTTTGTTTTGTTGGTTCTATTAACACGTTCAGTTCGCGGATTACCAATTGTTTATACAGACAAAACCAATTATCAAATTTCCCAAGATTAAAAATATAAATCACGGTCTATCCGCGTTGACATCTGGTGGGGAAATTTAATACTTCCGTGATAGGGATATCGCCTTGTTATTTGCATTGAGAATATAGGGTGTTATAGACGTTTGAAGTACAAAATTAAGTAAACAGATATGGTTTCCGATGTGTAATAATTATGTTACTGTATATTGTTGCATTATATTTCCAAAGATGCAAAGCATCGACTAGCATGGGTTCATATATTATAATAGGGAAGAAATTATCAGTACCTAAATGATTTTTCTAATTTTTGTTGCTATTTATTTTATAGGAATTACGTAATTTTTAAACATAAATAATAATTAATTGTAAATTATTATTAGTATGCGAAGGAAACAAAAAAAAATCCAATGCTGTTCCTACTCAAAAATTACCGATATTTGATTCACTCCATCCCAAGAAGGATGGTTAATGAGAAAAAAATAAAATAGAAATAAAATAGCATGAATTATTTATTAAATTAATATTATTCTAACAAAAACAGATTATTTTTGAAGCAAAACCTGTTAGTTTATGTTTCTTTAGGTAAGTTTATAAATACATAGCTAATAATGTACAAACCTCATAATCCAATCTATGGTTATATTCCAAATTACAAATATGTTTGTATGTTTGTTGTCCAACTAAAATAGTTTGTTTACACTAGCGAAATTAATATGTAGCAGCCGTACCAACTAATAAAAATACCACAGAATATTAATTCCAAACCAATAGCGTTCAATTGACGAGTAAATTGATTACAATCACTTTGTTCTGATCTGACAAGTGCAACACGATCTGATCTGGCAAATATTCCTCGCTATTTATAGCATCACAAATAAACAATCTACTACTTACGCTGGTTGCACGCTACGTCACTTCCTTAACTCTTCAAGAAATCTTTCCGGTTACTTCTCGTTGTTTTTCCAATTTAAATTTATGTGAAAAATAAATTTAAAAATATCTTCTCATTTTTTATGTATATGAATTTGTGAAAGGTTTGATAAATCTACGAAAAAAAGTTATTTACTAGTAATCCTAAACAATTTTTTCATGTTCACATTCAAATGTTTACAATGACGTCAAAGAAACACGTTTTGAATAAATCTAACCATTCCATTCATATTTAGAATTTACAAAAAAAGTCAAATTATATTTGCAAATTTGCACGAAAAAGGAACAAATAATTAAGTATGCAGCTGTGTATGCTATGAATGTCTTAGAAACACATTGTCCGTTATGAGGAATTCATGAATATGAAACTTATGACGTCTGCTTAACAACACTAGTTATTTTATTTATATCTTCAAATGGAAAATACATTCAACAACTAATCAATCAAAGAAAGAACAATTTTTAGCGTTTATATTGTAAATTATTATAAATAATATAAATAAAAAAATTAAATTTAAGAAATTAATCTAGATAGCGGCTTCTGCAAAGGGACATATCTAACATTTTATTTAAAAATTAATATATAAATGGATAAAAAATCCATTTTTAGGTCATTGGAGGATGAATGTATAAAAAAGATTTCCAGAGAAAATTGATATATGACAGTCTTCCACTCTAAGTACGTCTAAGGATAAAAAATCAGTAAGAACGTTAACGAGTATATCGTCTTAAGATACTGTGAAAAAATGACTCGAGAAAAAATGCGAGCTATATTTTATGTTTATAGCATTTTCTCAACAATGAAAAATAAGGTCTGTATGTGTGTCAGGAGATCAATACGGGGCTTTTAAAGTAAGAATCTACAGGTGGAAAGGAAAGAAAATATTTCCTAGATAAGTAGTTAGATTTCCTTCCGTGAACTGATGATGCATATGACGTTCCGGATGGGTGACTCCTTTCTATGTCGGAGTTTACAATACAGTCATTGGAAGCGAGCACTCAGCCATAAAAATCAAGCTTTAATTCCAAATTCCACACGAAAGTTGAAAAGCTCACGTCTCCAAATATACCTAAAGCAGATCATGAAAAGATACATTCTTAACGTATTTTCTTCAATTCAAAACAAATTACTAGCAAAAAAAAATACGTAGATAAAAATCCATTTATGAAAACATTGTTATTGCTTTTTCTTGTCAGACGTATTTCGTTGTTTGTTTACGACAAATCAGATTTGCAAATGCAGTAATACTTTATAAATTCAGTAAGAAAAATGGTTATTTCTGACTTATACTTAAGTTCGAGGAATATATCAGACAATCCAAATACGTATGTATACATTCATTAGTACCGGATATAACACCATATAATAATATATGTACATATACATGCTTATTAAAATATACATAATAACCATTTCAGTTATAGAATTGATCATTTTGAAAGTTCTAAGGAAGAAACACCGTTATAAAACAGTTTGTGTTCTATATAAATTACACACGTTTTAAATTGCTAATTGTTTATGGTCTATATGTTGCATATAAGAAACCAAATGTTCTTATTTATGAAGTAATACACAATGTGAAAAGCGAAGACGTTATTTACGTTTTTTTATTGATTATTCAAGATAATCTTCTTGAGAGGACGTCGCTGAAAACGACTGTAAAACTGTTTAATGCAGTCCTTAAAATCATCTGCTGAAATCATGTACAAAAGCTTTTGGATGTCTTGAATGGAACAAAGTACACTTTTATGTCCATTTTTAATTTCGGCAAAAACCAAGTCATTCGCAAATTCAGAATATAGACGTTTATCAAAAACCTATATAGGTATTGTCAGGTTTTTTGATGTAATAATATTAAGTCAACAACACTCGTAACTACAAATGTAAATAACGTTATTATTCTTCTTAGAATGCATTCTGACATTAAATTAATTAAAAATGTAATGTTCCTGCTTTGTTCTCTTGAGGTATTTTATACAAAGGTTCAAAGGATTCTATCACATTTTACGGCATAATCTATAAACTAGACAAGCTAGCGCTTTAAAACTTTGGTGATGCATAGCTGAAATATGTCACTATGTAACTCATTGGTTCAGAGAATATGAGTTTGCTTGGTGATTCAACTTATCTCCATACCACTAAGACATTCTTAGTACATACATACGTAAAAAGACATAATAATAATAATAGAATCCTATCATTTCAATTAGATCGAGATGAGAATTCCGTCTATTTCTAGAAAACTTTGTTTAGTGTTAGCCTTCAACCTCAAAAGGACCTACAACTTATAGTGAATTCCGAACCACTCGGACACAGCCTTATTTTTATTTTATAGACAATATAATTTGAACCCCAAATCTCACAATACGGTCAGTTAAGCTGAAATCAACCAATGGTGTAGAAATTATTATGAAATGTTTCATAACCATAGAAACATATCTGTCCATTCAAATAAGTCGCAATAATATATTTATTCCTTTATAAATCTTGATGAATAATACAACATAAAAGAAGTATATCATGAGTATCATCTAAGATGTAACATTTCCTAATATGTCATTAATTATTAATTTGGATAATAGTTACTTATATCACGGTACCGTTCCAGATAAAATCCAACATAAGTTGTCAATACCACATGTACTTGTCATCATAATTTAAAGATTTTACTAATGAAAAAAACATTTAAATGGATATTTGATACCTTATATAATTCTGGTTTCTGGTTCTAATTTGAGAAATATTTGTGGTAGGCTAATTTATATTCTGACCGTCCTACAAAAAATTCTTTCAAGAATATTAATAAAATTTAAAAATGATGGATGTTTAAATATAAAACATAAGAAAATAACAATATTAAAAACTGTGTGAAATGAAGAAAATATATAGTATATTGTGCAACAAGTACAGAAATTGGCCTATTTCCCACGAGGTGTATAAGTTTCGCCACGAGACGAAGTCGAGTGCTGGAATTACGCAAGGTGAGAAATATGTAATTCTGCACGAGTGGCACACTATACATTTACGTTACAGAACAAAAATACATGCACGAAAGCTATTTGACAAAAAGAACAATAAGGCGTAGATTACCTCCCAAAAAGTATCTTCACGCATGCGCAGTGTTGGCAATTCTGTGAGATATTATATTTCCTATAATGCACATGCGCAGTATTGGCAAATATGTGAGAAATTATTACTCAGATTTTAATCTATGATTGTGGGAAATAGGCAATTTTAAAGCTTTATAAAGTAGGCGAAAAGTCCTACTTTCCATAGTGATCCCAGAAAAAATATTTTACTATGTGCAATAAAAGAACATAAAGAATAATAACTGTCTACAAAAGATTCAATTAAAAAATTCAATTAAATATTAACAATGTAGTTTTTGAAAATTTATTGTGATTTCTGTTTGTAATTATTTTGATTTTTTTTAATACTTATTCTACATCACGTTATCAACAAATCCGCAAATTATGATAACAAGTTCATGTGACATAGACAATCTATATTGCATTTTATCTGAAACGTTATGGTGTTATATACATTTGGTATCCATAATAATATATAATGATTAAAAAAATGTTACATCTTAGCTGAAACACATGGTAACATACATGTTTCTGGGAAATGATTGGTTATATCGCTAGATAGATTTTCAGAATCACATAAATTGTGAAAAAAACATGTCATATACGATTGAAGAACGTCGGGAACATATTTCAGGACTATATATTTCATTTATTCATTTATGTAACTGAAAAGAATAATAAAAAGTAATTTGAAAAATAGTAAGCTGTCAGTTGCAGAAACTAAAAGCCCTATAGAAACAAAATCCAATTTACGTCATAATATAACGTCAATTTAGCCGTATTATGCTAAAACGTGCCGAGATAACATTATCACAGATCGGTGTAATCCCACTGTTACATTTATCTCGTTTTTGTGATACTCTCCTTTTAATTACTGTGTTGTAAATGCGAGAGAGCAGGTTCAATGTATGCGAGGTAGCCTTTGATGACGCGTTTGTCAATATGGACCGACGAAACTGGTCCGAATTCCACATCAAAAAGGGATTTTTTTAACAATATCATTGTTGTAATGAACGATTTACGGTCACTGACTAAATCTCTGTTTAATAATGCCCTGTTTACGCGTCCTACGCTTTGTCAAACGAACTTTTGTTTCAAGTAGGCTGCAGCAAATTGCAAAAACTATTTAAATATAGCAACGGCACTATGATGCAGATTTTATCACAGGTTTAAAAAACAATGAACATTTCGATAGCAATGTTTATTATTTGTTTATTAAATACATTAGAGACAGACAGATATTTATTTATAAAATTTATCTCTAATAAATAAATATATAAATAAATAGTTTTATAAATGAATCTAAAAGCTTTTCCAGATATAATAAGTCCGCCATTAAAATTTCTTTTAATGTATTTAATTTTAATTAACACATATTACAGTATTATTATTCATAATTTATAATAAAAATAACTTTAAATATTTTAGAAACTGATAAGTGACGTAGGTCCATGACAAAAAACTTACCAACAGACGTACAATAAGCCTTTTGCAAGTTCAAACAATATTATTCTTTGTCATAACTTGCGAATCTGTCATATTTTTATGAGAAATTATGTACAAGTTTTCAAATGTCCGCAAGAAAAAAACAATTACAAAACTTGGCCTTTATATGAAGCATTTGCACACAATTTAAAAAATTAAATATTAAAATATTTTTACTGTGAAAATTACATTATTATTAAAACTATACTAATAAGTCAGTGGTGAATTTAGGGGAGGACTATAGCGGCTATAGTCCAGGGCGACAAAATATACAGGACGACATTTTTTTAAATACCATATAGGAACAAGTAATAATAATAATCACAAATATTATGTTGATCAAAATTATGGTAGTACTAATCATTTTATTATATTAAAAAAATAATGTATATATATATATATATATATATATATATATATATATATATATATATATATATATATAAGTGTGTATATATATAAATTAATTGCTAAAATTAAGGACGCATATTAGAGCAGAAATGTGAAGCAGCATTCACAGAATAAGTATGGTTTTATCGAGGGTTTTATTAAATAAAAATGTTTCGGTTTCTAAAGTTTTTTATAATTTAAATAGAATATTGTATATAGTTTAACAGGAATATATAATCCCATTAAATACAGTGATAGATTTGATTTATAAATACCAACCAAATGTTGTTTTTTCAACTAACAATTTAAAAGATTTTGAGTGAAAGATGTCATAATCGTCATTTCAAATCCCAGGACACACCCATCCTTCGAACAATAACCCAGTGATTGGAATTGTTATTAAGTTATTGATCGTCAATATGATCGAATTACAAGACTATCGGCAGATATTTGATTTTCAAATTGCTCATTTTATACCTGTCACCTAATTTTGTATTCAACAGTTTTGTAAATAGATTATTGCTTGTTATATTCAGATTAATATTGACAGCTTTTGAAATTGAAACTTCAATTTAAAATGCGAAAAAACCAACTCTGAAAGTTTCACCTTTTATTACATTTTTATAAACTTTTACAAAATATATTTTACCTCCCTAAAAGCAAGTTATTGTTTTAGTTACATTTCTCAATGTTTTCGAGAAATGAATACCTTTTTATTAGAGTCCCTATAATTCCTGTTATCTAATCTTGCAACTATGGTATATATTCAGAATATATTGTATATATTATAAGTTTTAGCATAGTACTTTGCTTCTGTAAATCATGAAAATTTGATTATAATGAAAATAAATTGTAGGGTAGATGATGTGCTCACCACATCAGATATCTTAAATTATTTCAACTTTGGAAGCTTCACCTTTTATTACATTTTCATAAACTTTTACGAAATATATTTCACCTCCCTAAAAGTATATTATTGTTTTAGTCACATTTCTGTTTTCGAGAATGAATACGTTTTTATTAGAGTACCTATAATTCCTGTTATCTAATCTTGCAATTATGGTATATATTCAGAATATATTGTATATATTATAAGTTTTGGTATAGTATTTTGCTTCAGTAAATCATGAAAATTTGATTATAATGAAAATAAATAGTAGGGTAGATGATGTGCTTGCCACATAAGATATCTTAAATTATTCCAACTTTGGAAGTTTCACTTTTTATTACATTTTCATAAACTTTTACAAAATATATTTTACCTCCCTAAAAGTAAGTTATTGTTTTAGTTATATTTCTCAATGTTTTCGAGAAATGAATACCTTTTTATTAGAGTCCCTATAATTTCTGTTATCTAATCTTTGGATTATGGTATATGTCTAGAATATATTGTACATATTATAAGTTTTGGTATAGTATTTTGCTTCTGTAAATCATGAAAATTTGATTATAATAAAAATAAATTGTAGGGTAGATGATGATGTGCTTGCCACATCAGATATCTTAAATTATTATAGCCCTTAAAAACAGCTACGTGTGATGTTTTATTTTTCATCGCCTTATTAGGAAAACGTGAGAATTCTGAAGAAACCTTCGATTATTCCCGAGAAAAACTATTATCTCCTAATGATTTTCGTCGTATCGATTCGTCCTGAAGCTCAAGTCAAGGACAACGTCAAATGTGAGTAGCTTTCAAAGCTTGATTTATTCGTAAAACTTCTCTCACATTTCATTCATTTATGCATATTGCTAATTAAATTTTATACTGTTTTTCTCTCTCTACAATTTAGGAAGTTCATCTAGATCAACTGGTAAGTTTCTAGTTAATTGTTTAACCTCAATTATAGTAAGGAGTTTCCAAGTTATTGTAGTTAACTTCAGTTGAAAATCGATCCAAGTTAGTTTCGATATAAATCGAAGCAAAATTGAACAGGAACACAACATTAACCTCTTACAATTACAGATATTCCCTTAAATATAAAAAGGTCATGAGTAGGACATATAATCGGAAAAAAAAATACTGGTTAATACTCAATATTAATAAAGGTGTAATAATAACGGTTTTTATATAAATAACGTTCATTTTGTTGTCTTTCATTTAAAGCATCATTTACTGTTTTTTTTTTTTAGTTCTATGTCTTGATTGTTGTTAACGTCTACTGTTCAGCAAATTCAGTTCTTCAAATGTTTTTAGAGACATATTTTTTATAAAGGCTAGGGTACACTAAAAAATTAATCTGGTAATTGAGACGAAAATTGTTATCGAAATTTTTTCTTCGATTATATGTCCGAACGAAATAAAAGTCCATTTGTAAGCTTTATATAAGTTATATCTTTTTTGTCCAAATTAATGTTATTAAAGAATTTTACTATAGTTTATATAAATTAAATGAATTCCAGGTAGTATGTTTACCGTACTTTATTTAGAAATGTATGTTTTATTTTACCGTGTTAAATATCAAATAAAATGGAGATAGAAATTCGATCACTGCATGCATCTTATATTAAATACTAAGACATGGGAGAATTGAAGATTCTGAGAATTCTAGTTCGCAGTTTCGTTTTACTTGATAAACAAATTTTATTGCATTTCTTGTTTATTCATTTCTAAAAATTATTGAAATAGGTTTATTTTTATCATCTTTTTTATAAAACCATATACGAATTTATATTAAATTGGCTTGTATTCCTAGAGAAAAGAAAGGACAGCGTTTTTCTATAATTTCTTAAGGGGGGGCACTAGTAGCCTTTGAAATACGCCAAAATACTGTTTAGTAATACCATTAAAATCGTCTTAAAACTTAATTTTCAAAATAAATAAAACACTGTCCAATTGTTGAAACTTCATACTATGTCTCTCTAGTAATAGATTTTTAAATTTTTATCCAGTTTTATTATTTTATTCATTTGAAGTTTGCTTATATTACACAAATTGTACCACATGTTTAAAACAAAATTTCAAAAATATATTACTAGAGAGGCAAAGTTTCATCATTTTCCTTCAAGGTAATGTCAATTTTGTATCAATTACTATAAAAATTATTACATTTTTAACGATACTACGAAACATCAATTCTCGTAAAATATCTTAGATAATTGTTCGTAGAACTACTGCCATCTACACCAAACTAAGCTCCACCCCTATACAATAATGCACGAAAGTTCATTATTTCGTTCGAACATAAATTTGGAATATTTGATGTTAATCTGTCTAATATTAATAATAATCCTGGAAATAGGAAAAATAGGATTACATAGTAATATACAAAACATTCGTTATTTCATGTTGCACTAATAATTTATTTGATCGCGGACTGTATATAATAGATTAAATATTTATTTTAAGAAGTGGGGGAACAATTTACGATCAGCCCACTTGCTACCTCGCCCTTTACACTTCCAAAACCTTGGATGGTTTAAGAATGTCAGTGACCCTCCTTAATTAATTTTGTTTGGAATATTATGCCTTTTCAGAAATTGCAATATTTAAGATTTAGAAATTAGTATTACAATATTCCTAGATGGAATAAGTTTTACTTATATACAGG
This sequence comes from Stenolophus ochropezus, assembly GCA_035578165.1. Taxonomy (NCBI): domain Eukaryota; kingdom Metazoa; phylum Arthropoda; class Insecta; order Coleoptera; family Carabidae; genus Stenolophus; species Stenolophus ochropezus. The sequence continues at coordinate 3,822,523 of JAQOWZ010000014.1, forward strand.
GTATGTAACCGAAAAAATACTGGTTAACGGTTAACCCTTGAAGAAAACTTTGTAATAATAATGGTTTTAGTTCGAAAACCGGTTTTTTAAAAATTGGAAACTGGTTTAAACCGGTTAATATATTGGTTAAAATATAATGAAAAAAAAAGTAATTATAAAAATTTATTCAAAAAATAAATAGAAAAATGAATTAAAAAAAGAATAAAATATTACCACCTGAAAAAAATATAAGAAATAAAAGAATACAATTTAATTAACGAATATTCACAAAAATTCCCGTAATACCTTTAGAAAAACGCAGGTCACTTGCCTAATACCGACAAAGAGACTACCTACTTTTATGACTCTCCAATAAAATGTTAATTGTAAAAACTGTCATGACTCATCTTCAAATACATATAGATAACACAGATATAAAAAAATATTTTGAAAATTTCTCGCTTTTTAACCGGTTACATGCTCTGCTTATATATTAGTAGTATTGGTTGCAGGTTATTATTAATATTATTATCGTAGTACGCGCAAGTTTTGACGTGTATTTTGGAAGTTATTGATTCTGGCGAGAAAGTGATTGTTCGAGTGTTTAATTATTAACCAGAGCTTAGCTTTCAGAATGATTGAACGACGTTATAATCCTGCATGCATTCTGTGTACATTATGGCGTATTTTCGCCGCGTATAATGAGTTCAATTTGTCATTAAATATAATGAAAGTATGTGTGGAACACGCTTTGTGCATCTTTTGTTTTTTTGTCGTTTGTTTTGCAAAGAATAAATGTGCGGACGTTGTACAATTTCACAAAAAAAATCTTAATATTTTTAATTCATTTTGGGGTCTCTTACTGTAATTTGTATACGCATTTGTTGCTTTATTTGCTGCGTGTATACGTCGAAAGACATTATGATAATTTCATCTTTTATAACGATAGTCATTACTAAAGCGTTCGCAGTTAGCTATGAATTTATTACAAAAATTGTTTTTCTCTACCAAACAAATTGCTTGCTTTAGCTTGGAATTTATTTTCTACAAGCTTTTCAAGCCCTGTTTTTTTAAATATATTTCAGTTTTAATTTATTCCATTTATTTATTTGTAGTATAAGTAAATATTTTCGGTCCATTCCAATAATATTTTAGGTTATGTTATATTATGTATACATGTTTTTAATGTAATAATGGAGTACGTATTTTATGTGGCCTAGTCATAGTAGATAAAATACAATATTTCTTCACCATTTCCCACATAGAAACCGGCATATAGTACATCAAAATAAATGTCAAACAGAGTTCATAAAAATATCAAACGATCTGTTTAGAAGACATAACTCGTTTTTATTTCAATAAAGTTTTGCACTTTAAAGAATCTTTAAAATATCTATTTTATATGAATTAGAAATATATCATTTAAAACTTTTGTTTAATTGTGTGACTTTTGAACATCTAGTATATCATTACCGATATCTGTAATAAAGATTGACACACCCAGTAATTGGTAATAATCTCTGAGTGATTGGTAAATTCAATTATGAAAAATTGGTGGCAGCAGTAAAATTTACATAAAAATAGTATATGTAGTGCATCCTATAGATTCTGAATTGAATAAATTATTGTGCAAAAAGTGGTTGACATAATTTGAAGTGGAAATTGTGGTCTGATAAGCTCTGAAGCTTCCATTACTAAACATTTTAGTGAAAAGGTTAGAGTTTAAAATTGAACTGAAATGAAACTTATCAAATCCATGTCAAAGAAGATAAGCAAGGCTTTCAACATTCCAAAACGATTTAGTGAGACAAAAGCTTGAAAAGTGCAAAATGCCAGTGAGTGACAGAAACAGACCCTTCGCATTTCATAATTCACTCGCTAACTAAGTTATCCACGGTACGAACATTCAATAAATCAATTATGCGCTTCAATTCTCATTTCATTCTAATTCTCTCATTCATGACTCCCACAGATTTTTACTTTCTATAAATAACCTAAGCTCACAACAAACTTATAAACAAAACAGAGCTTTTCATTGTAAACAAATATATCACAGATTTCCACTATTTCGAGGTATACAAACTTTATTTGCAGAATCGGATTACAAATTTCAGGAATATATATTATTCCATTTTGTGTTTCATTGTTGTATACTAGTTCTAGGAATACAATTATCAATAGTAAACCCTATTTATCGTGGAATCTAAAAAGAATGTTCAAAATAACAAAGAACAGAGAAATAATTTTATGATGAAATCTGGACTTAATTTATTTATAGTTGGAATTCGATTTTATTCTATATCTAAAATTGTCACCCTATGGTGGATATCAGGGCTTAAAGGAATTATAGAAAACGAGAAAGCTGATGAACTTGCAGAAAAATGGCTAAACTTTCAAAACCACTATAAGAACATGGTCAAAAACTGGGAGGAATCTACCATATCCTCATTTTGGAAAAACACTTCTGATCTCAGTCAAGCAAGGAAATTCATTTTTCCAGCTACGACAAACGCCAAGGAGCTACTATTTGTCAGCAAAAATGACAGGAGTCCTCACTGGCCATTGTCCTTTAAAATACCATTTGTACAAAATTAGTAAAGAGGACGAAGAATTGTTGGAACACATTTTTGGTAAATGTCCAGCCGTAACCACACGGAGATTTAATAAACTAGCTAAGAGGTATCTTACGGCAGATGAGATCAAGAACTTGATTCCTGGAGCTATAATCAGCTTCATCACAAAACTGGAACTGTTTCCAGAAAACTAAATAGAGGCTGTGTCACAATAGATCTTCTAGATTGCGGTGACAAAAGCGATAAAACGCTTAAACAATACCTAAAGTTTGGGTTAAATTTTCGGTTCAGGTTCAGTGACTTCGCACAATATAGTCGCCTCTAATAAGCAACGATGTTGCGTCATGTCAGTCGGTATACTCAATCTTTATAATCAAGTAAAGGTTGAGTGAAATTTATAAAATATAAGGTTTTTCATTGTTTATTTATGGTTCATCATAAAAGTTTCGCTGACATTGAAAATTTTCGATCGGTTATAAACACCCTCTTCAGTAAATATATTACCGATATCTATTACGAATGAAAATATTGGCATACCCAATATTGGGTAACAAGGCATTAGTGATATATTTATTTATTTCAGTGTATTTTGTGAACCCCGTATTTTGAAGAGTAGAATGCTTCGTATTGAGAAATTTCGTCTCATGTTACTACAATTGGTGAAATCAATAAGAAATAAATATTATTTCTATTTCAGCACAAATATTTTAGGAACGTAGTAAGAAACTGTTATATTTAGAATAGTGCATTGATATTTTATGGTCGATATATTATTAGATTTATATTACATGACGTAGGTTGTACAAAATTCGCAAATATAAAGAAAAATTTCTAATATCTAAAGGCACAAACAATTTTTTAATTGGTTTGGAAGTTTTCTCGTGTGTACTTTGAAGAATGCCGTGTGTTTTTGATGGATTTTTGCTGCAAAGAATAAAGTGGAAAATATTTAATACCACGATGCATTACGAACTATTAGCGAACAAATACCTTTGCGTTAGGATCTAGGTCTCTATAAGCTGCATTTGACTACCTTCATTACAAACTATGATTAAACTATCAGTGAACATCAAAGATTACTCTGTAACTCTATTCTTGGTTCCTGACACATTTTTTATGTGGTTACCCTTTGACGTCATTTAATAACCAGTTCATTAATCCCTATTTTGCCGAAAGGTAGACAGCCGTGGAAAAAATACAGTATGTATTTTTTACCACTACACGATATATTATATCAATATATAAATAAAAATAATTGTAATAGAATGGATCTTTTTCTTTTAATACAATTTAATACAATTTACTCAACTACGCTGAGTGTTCCCTAGGCCTCCGGCGTCAACAAAATATGTAGAGTTAAATATATAATATATAATTTTTAATATAAATACTCTTATTCGATTAAACCCAAGACAAGACAAATAAATAAAAATATAATAGACTGGATACGAATTCGAGTAGTTAGGTTTATAATCCATTTTATACATTAAACAATGGACTTTATATAAAGCAGTTTTTGTTAGATTTTTGGGAGAGATTGCAGAACAAATAAATATTTATATTAATCAAAGCAATTGTAAAGGGAGGATCTGAGCGTTACCTAGGCCTCCGGTGTCAGCGAAATAAGGAAGTTAAAGATCTGGAACTATATATATATATATATATATATATATATATATATATATATATATATATATATATATATATTTGTGTATACTATAATTTTTAATATAAATACTCTTATTCGAATAAACCCAATGACAAGACAAATAAATAAAAATATAACAGACTGGATGCGAATTCGAGACATTAGGATTATAGCCCTTTTTATAAATTAAACAACAACATATTTAACGGAGTTTTTGTTATATTTTTGGGACAGATCATAAAAAAAAATATATTAATAAAAATAATTGTAATAGGATGGATGTATTTCTCTTAATATAATGCGTTTCCTAGGCCTCCGGTATCAGCGAAATAAGTAAAGGTAAATATCTGGAAATATTTATATTCGTATGCTGTAATTTATAATATAAATATTGCTATTCTATTAAACGCAATGGTAAGATAAATAATATTTATTTTTCTTTACTATAATTTTTAATATAAATACTCCTATTGTATTAAACCCAACTACAAGACAAATAAATAAAAATATGATAGAATGGATGCGAATTCGAGTCATTAGGATTATATCCCATTTTATCCATTAAACAACGGACCATATATCGCATTTTTTGTTATATGTTTTGGAGAGAAATCCCTTCCGCATTTTTTGTGCGTTGGTAACGAAGGCAATAGATTTTGTGAGTGATGCTGTGATTCTCCGGCGTCTATTTTCCAGAGTTGCGGTGCTATCGAACGACCTCTGCTTCCCTCAAATCACACTAATTTTATTGATCAGCTTCAGCACTACAGTACATAGTACTCGGCATAACAAGCGTGTTGAGATCATGATCACAAAGTTGCAACTTAGCGTACTGCGGCATTATAACGTGACTCGCTTCACAATCACAGGGACAGGATACCAACTAGGAATTCGGGACGTCGATAGATACTCAAGGTGCTCCAGAGCGAAAGCCCTTCGACCCAAATTCTAATCACCTCTCAAAACATCACATTTTCTTTTATTCAAATCGCTTATTTAGCGTATGGCATTTGTTTGAGGTTCTTATGCTGGATGGATTATTTATAAAACTTTTTCTAGAGTTACATGTGTTATACTTGTGTATATAATTTTGGCGCCCCCGAATATATAGCACATCGTGGTAATGGGGTATTTGTATTAAAATGCAAAACTATGTTAGAATTAGAATATTGCTATTAAAAATATCAAATTCAAATACATGGAAATGGATTAGATACTTATATATTAAAATTTAAAATCAGATGTTGGCGTATTGTTTGACTTTAAAATAAATTATATAAAAAATATATTTTCATCTTTTAAAAGTGAGTTTACAAAAATAATAATTAGCAATATAATAGTTTATGTGTGTACTAATAACAGGGAAAGTAATTTCCAAAGCCGCTAATACATTATTTTTACGAAAATCAGAAAATATTTAAAAATATCGAATTTTTAGCTCGAAAATTTTCAAATTTTACAAAATTTTCTGTATAATTATTTTTAAAGAATTAATTACGCTGATGTCAAATTTACAAACAGAATTTAATTATCTCGTTTCGTTTCGGAGATATTAGCTCTCAAAGTTTTATCTCAAAAAAGTGTGTTTTTTGAGTATATCTTTGAAATGGGTGGAGATACAATCTTAACGATTATACCAGTCGATTCTACAGGCAAAATTACATAAAGAAATGTTTTATCCGCATATACCTTCTTTGGAACAATTCGGTGAAAAATAAGAAAAACGAAAAACCTAAATTTTAAAATTTTCGCCTTGAAACTTTTTGTCTCCAAAATTTTTCTATTTTTGGACTTAAGTAGATATCGATTCGCTGATTTCAAATTTTCAAACCAAATTCAATTATCTCTTCCCGTTCTCGAGATATTTGAGTTCAAAGTTATACCTAAAAAATTAGGTTTTTTAGGTATACCCCTTAAATGGTTAGGTTTATGACTTCGGCGACTTCACCATTCAATTCTACGGGCAAAATTACATAAGTGTACCAATTTTCAGATTTTTATCTCAACAGATAGAATTTCTAAAAGGAAAAAACTGAAAATGGCCAAAAATCGAAAAAAATCGTCAGGGGTTCATCAGGCATTTTTTTCGATTTTGGCCATTTTTGTTTTTTTGTAATAAAAATTGTGTCCATTGTAATAAAAATCTGAAAATTGGTATACTTATGTAATTTTGCTCATAGAATCGATTGGTGATGTCGCCGAAGTCGTAAACCTAACTCTTAAAGGCGTAAACCTAAAAAACCTGTTTTTTTAGGTATTGCCAAAACTCAACTTTGAATACTAATATCTCGAGAATGGTAAGAGATAATTCAATTCGGTTTGAAAATTTGGAATCAGTGCATCGATGTTTACTTAAGTCTAGAAAATTAAAAGTTTTGGACAGAAAAAGTTCATCAAAGAAATTTTGAAATTTAGGTTTTTTCGATTTTCTCATTTTTCACCTAATTGTTCCAAAGAACGTATATGCGGAGAAAACATTTCTTTATGTAACTTTTCGCGTAGAATCGACTGGTATAATCGTTGAGATTGTATCTCTACACATTTTAGAGATATAGCCAAAAAACACACTTTTTTGAGGTGCAACTTTGTCAGCAAATATCTCAGGAACGAAAAGAGATAATTAAATTCCGTTTGAAAATTTGAAATCATCGCGTCGAGGTTTATCAATGTACACTATTTGCCAAAATCAAAATTTTGGGCACAAAAATCAGTATTTTTGGGATATTTCGCGTATGTCAACACAATTTTTGCTTTAATACTGTTGTTTGATTTGTTTTAAATCTACACAACTTTGATATGGGGTTATAGGTTTTGGAAATAAATTAAAGTTAGATAATAAAACGACAGAATAAAATCGAAAAGGCGTAACAGGATTGCAGGTTTTGAAAGCAGTTCATCGATATATTCTTAAGTCTTTTCGTTTCCGGTTTTGTTTTATATTTCATTTCTCTTCCTTCCGAACATATAATTATTATTTTATTTTTGTTATTCTGAGGCTCTTATTACAAAGGAGTCAAGTGCAAGATGCCATTAATTTAATTTGTAGAAAGACTTATTGTAGTATTATGAAAAAAAAAGGAATATTATAAAAGAACCTATTAGTAACAAATACTTCTTGAAAAGACTACTTATTTCATTCTGATTATTTTCTCTACAAAAATAAAGTAAATAATAATTATAAAATGGAGAAATGAAAACATTCGAATGTATACAAAATGGAAAACTGAAAATGAATTAGGTGATGTTATTTTGACAGTAATTTCCAAATTGTAATCCTCGTCCTTAATTAGGTTCTGGTAATGTTTTGTGATCCATTTAGAGATTAGGCCCTAAATTATTAACAACAGTATCGTAATTCAATTTTGAACTAGCTTCCAAGTTCCGCAATGATTGTGTCTATTAAAGACAGTCGATGACGCTTCGATTCGTGCAACCCTATCTTGCGCTATTAGCCATTAATTTCCCCCTAATTAGACTAACAAGCTCAGCTTTTAAAATAATGACACGTAATATAATTTCAAACTTCGCTAACTAGCTACATGGTTTTTCAGTAATTGGGAATACTCATTGTTTTCTAAACCTTTCGGACGATGACCCACGTAAATTGGAAATCCTTCTTTTCCGATTCATGTTTTTTATTTTTTTAATACTAATTTAGCGTTCTTATTCTCGATCTAATTTTAAAAAATCGAACTGTACAAGTTTCCATATAAACTCGATACCTTTTGAAATATGTAGATTTAAATATCTGTAAATATTTAATTTCGTTCCCTAGGTCTCCGGTATCAGCAAAATAAGTACAGTTAAATATCTGGAAATTTATAATATAAATACTCTTATTCGATGAAACCGAATGGTAAGACATATAAATAAAAATATGATAGACTGGATTCGAATTCGAGTCATTAAGGTTATAGCCCATTTTACAAATTAAAAAATGGATCATATATATAAAAAAAAATTGTTATATTTTTTGGGATAGATTGCCAAACAAATAAACATATAAACAAAAATAATTTTAATATAGGATGGAGCTCTTTCTCTTAATATAATGCTCAACTAGTCTGAGCGTTCCCTAGGCCTCCGAGGTCAGCGAAATAAGAATTAAATATCTTTAAATTTTTATTTTCGTTTGCTGTATTTTATAATATAAATAATCTTATTCGATTATACCCGCGACAATTATTAATATTATTATTATTATTTACCACTATACGGTTCATTACTTTTCCTATAATGCTGTGGTCGTATATTAAATAAATAAATAAATCATTGTAATAGAATGGATCTTTTTATATTAAAATAATGCTCACCTATATTGAGCATTCCCTAGGCCTCCGGCGTCAGCGAAATATATACAATTAAATATCCTCATTCTTGAACTGTCATCTACATTATTTTTTTTATTACAGCAATTGAATTTGATTTACTTTTTTTCCTTAATTTTAAAAAGTTAACACTACGACCAACATAAAACATACTATTAGCTGTATGTACGTCCTTTAAAATAGTCTTATAAATTATTCAAGTAAAATTGGAATGAACAGATAACTTTTTTCGTTTGCCATTGCGGAGACGAAGAAAATAAAAAATGATAAATATTATGATTCGTAATAAAATTACTAGATAATGAGAATAATTTCCTTATTTTGAAGATAAAATGAGCTACTTATCTTTTATGCGCTATTTGTGATAATAAAATATTTTAACGGGCAAAACAATCATAGAAGAAAACGTAAAATTTCACAATAAACCCTAAAGATATGAATTAATAGTCTTGTTTACGCTAGAAATGTCTAAAAATTTGGAAAACCACGCTAATAAATATTTGAACGAAAATTGTGAAGGTGAAGTACAAGTCGTAATAGAATAATAAATATTTAAAAGCATGCGACAAAAAGAGGCTGTCATACTAATGTATTTATAAGTAGCAATATTTCAAGCTCGCAAAAGTGAATTACATAATTTGCAAGTTAATTATTCTCTGTGAAATATGAAAATAAAATTTACCTCTTTTAAAGCACTTCGCTGCTTTATTTCTCTTCATAAACATTGGTTTAAAAGATTATTTCATTTGAGTCGTATTTATTTTGCATAGCCCCTGTTTTTCTTTACCGGAATTTATTACAATGCAAAAAATTGATACGGGAGTGTGTTATATGTACACATACACATTTATCTCAATTAGTTTATGAATCCATCATTTAGACGCTCTATAGGTATATCATATTATTTCTACTATCAATAATTTTGACATATTTGAAAATAATTTACACCACGAACGTATATTTAAATTTCAAAATCATTAGAACGGAAATTACCATTAACATCTCTTTTTTGAAATTTATTTTTACACTATGAATTTTTAAAAATAATATTAAAATCGAATTAGCTGATTTTCTATTGTAACAATTTTGTTTTATGATTTATTAACATATTGCCATTTTTCTAACTAATGGATTATTGAAAACTAATCTAGTGATCGCATCCCTAATAAAAAATTTCACAAAAATTAAAATGTTTGTTTGCATATTTCATTTATTATTTTAGTTTTTCAACTAAAAGAGTATTTGTTTTCAATTAATCCGATTTTTATGTAATTTTATGTATAAAAATAAAATATAGTCTAATTTAAACAACGGGCTTTATTCATTTTGTTTTGGCGCATTGCTTAAAATGACATAATTTATTTTTGGATACAAAAATATTCAGAATATAAAATCAATGTAAAATAAAATACATATTTTCTATTTTATAAAATAACCGTACAATGTCAAAATTTGAACAAATCTTTGTAATATCTGTATGAGAAGCTATTACTCGATTTATTTATTATTATATTCGAAATTCAAAAACTTGTCCTGTCTAAGGGGGGGAGGGGGTTATTGCTACCCCCCCCCTCTTAAAATCCCCCACTACATTTGTCTTACTTGTCAGTAAATCGGTAAATCTAGTTATGGGTAATAAGACGTGACTGATTACTTATAATTTTATTTTCTCGAGGTGAAAACACGTGATATTCAGCGCAATTATGTGACGAGTTCTCGGGCAATTTATTGCTAGAAACAATGTTTAGTATAAAACTAAAATATAGGTTAAATTTAGAGATAAATTAGCCAGACTGATGAAGGAAAACAATTTTATTATAAACAGTTTACTTGGCTTGACGTTGCAGTTTTTTTACAGACGCGTTTTTATGGTTTGTTAGTATTGAAACGTTGTAATTTGTAATCAGTAATTAGTCATGAATTATTTATAGAACAAAATGTAGAACTATGATCATGTACTTGAAAATAAAAAAACTTGAAATATCTTTATTTGGTACATCAATAATAAGAAAATACTCCTTTGACTTCAAAGTATAACAAAGATGCGTTGTGTTTTGTTTTATAAAACTACTACAACAACAACTTCAAACATGTATCTGCTTTGCATTTTCTAAAACATATTTAGTCTACCTAATGTAAAATGTTGCAACAGACACATAACAAGTTGCTTATTTATAATATATTCTATCGGGAAAATGTCAGAGAAAAAAGAGAAAAAGAAAAAACTATGGTAAAGCACTCATCCATTGACCTTGAAAACTGTTACTTCTCCCTACCATTTACTCATTCCAGTAATTTAAAGTCATCGTTCCCCCTGTTAAAGGACAGATTGCAATTTAGCTACTTAGACATAATCTAAGAGAATGCAGAAAATGTTTACGCATCCACCATATTTCGTTTGAAAATATTTATTGTCGAATTAAAATTCCAATTGAACCACTCAGTACTAATTATATAATAGTGTCTGCATGAGTATTGGAAAAGTACAATTTCTTATTTAAAAATTAAAGCCGTTAAAAAATTATTATAGTTTTTGTTAAAGATATTTCAATATTATTATAAAATAAGCCAATTGCCCTTCTTAACTTTTATAGGACTTGCAGTAATGATTACTTCAGACAAGTGCTTTTTCTGTCCAGGATCGTACCGAAATTTGTGTTTCAGATATTTTCTAATTATGTACTTATAAATATAGCAAGTGCTGTAATAATAATGCAGTTTAAATGTAATTCATTTTGTAACTTAAAAACAGATTAAAATATTTCTGGAACAATTATTGAAAATTTTCTTTACATGCAGATGCAAAAATTATACAAAGTTAATTCTGTATGAATTTGTTTAATACGGCCCATTTCTTGTTTTTCAAGTGATTCGATTGACCACTAAGCTACCCAACCCTACATAAAAGGTTGTAAACTTTACATAAGTCATAAGAATTATTCAAAACATTCAATAGCTTTCAAATGTAAATTTTATAATTTGATTTTTGATCCAAAAATTATATATGCATAAGTATAGGAATTAAAAAAAAATCTTTGATTTATCTGGGTCTGTAGATAATATATATTTTGAAACACTCAATGTTGTAAATAAACAGTTTATTATCAATTTCAAGAATGAAATATCTAAATGATTTTTTTATTTGTTATCAAAACTATTTATTCGAAGCAAAAATATCAAAAATGACTTCATCATTTATTTATCTTGTCAGTTTCCAGATATTATGTACGCATTTTTTCCCAACTCAACGACATTCGTACGTCCGGTTTGCAAATAATTGATTATTCATGAATTAAAAACCACATATATTAATTCTATTTGGATTTTTATTTGCAATTTAAAAAATGCCGTATTTGTGCGAAAATAGATGGAATTTGCGTTTCAGTTTTAAATTAGTTAGAGTAGAAGTTTAGGTATATGAAATTCACTTTCGGATAAGCCGATTAGGCAGGTAGTTTTTACTGTCGTATGATGTTAAGGGCCGTACCAGAAATTTTCTTTCAAAATGTTTGCTAATATATACTTTTAAATCTAGAGTAAAACATTCAAATAATAATGCATTTTAAATTCCGTCTTCTAATTTCAATTTGTAAATTGAGAAGAGTTTAAATTATTAAAATAAATACAACTGAAAATTTTAAATACAAACAGTTATTAAATAAATATAATAAATACTTGGTTGTTTAAAAAAATTGAATTTTATTTTTATTCATTTTTCGACTTTTAATGCCATTATCAAGAAATACTAATAAATATACTTCACAGAAAATTTTTAGTATTTATACACACAAGAACAAAGACAGAAACTAAGTATTAATCACCTTTTCAATGGTAAAAATATCTAAAAAGGATTGAAGCGGAGAGATCAATGCAGATTTTACTAAGTCAAGTTGTTTATTCATAAAATGTTTCTTTTCGTTGATTGATCTTTGGATTTCCAATTACATATTCTAAGAAATCCATTATTAGTTATTTATTTATACAAAGTAAGTACAGTATGAATTTATTTAATACGGCAATGTTCTTACATTTCAAGCGATACCTTTGAGTTGGGATAATTTATAACTCCTGGCTACAAAGCTTCCCACCCTTCCATAAAAGGTTGTAAAACCTGCATAAGTCAGTTTCATATACCTAAACCACAGAATAGGTTTATACAGAAGCGACAGTAAGACAGAAAGGGCTCATTGTTCAAAATCGGAAAGTTCCCTCACATCTTAGAGAGAGATAAGGGGAGAGCACAAATTTAAAGGTCTACACAATGCTTCAAGGTCATAGAACTGGATTGGGGAACATGAAAGGTACCGACACGGAAAGTCGGTTCTGTATGTGACGATTCTGTGATATAAGCACAGAATAGGTTTATACAGAAGCGACAGTACGACATAGAAACGAAAATTAGAGAGAGATGGAGAATGTGCACAAATTTAAAGGGCTCATTGTTTAAAATCGGAAAGTTCCCTCACATCTGAGAGAGATAGAGAAAGAACACAAATTTAAAGGTCTACACAATGCTTCTAGGTCATAGAACTGGATAGGGGAACATGAAAGGTACCGACACGGAATATCGCTTCTATATGTAACTATTCTGTGGTATAAGTCTTGTTAAAACATGAAAACATTGTGAGACAAAGAAGTAAATTGGTAATCCTGCGAAAATGAAAGTATAAAGCACAAATTTAAAGGGCTCATTGTTTAAAATCGGAAAGTTCCCTCACATCTTAGAGAGAGATAGGGAAAGAGCACAAATTTAAAGGTCTACACAATGCTTCAAGGTCATAGAACTGGATAGGGGAACATGAAAGGTACCGACACGGAGATTCGCTTCTGTATGTAACTATTCTGTGCTAAACTTCTACTGTACCCATTTTTGAAGACATACCTTGATTTTGTGTTGTAAAAGGCTTCGCAAGTAGAAATAGAAATAGAGAAATGTTATTTGTTGTAGGTATATATATATATATATATATATATATATATATATATATATATATATATATATATATATATATATATAATAGGTTCTGGTCCGAACAGAAGGTTCGCTTTAAGTGATATCGAGGGCATGTAAGTCAGTGTGACTTTGTGAATTTCATTAAGGCAAAAGTGCAGAACAACTTCATTTGTATCAGGCAATTTGCGTACGTAGGGTGTCACCTTTGCGGTCTGCAAAGCTTTAGTTCAGCGTTCACAGCATTGAGATTTCAAATTGGAAAACTTTACTTCCAACTAATTTCAAATCAGAAACTGTTTAACAATTCTACATGCGATAAACAAAAACTAACCAATCAAATTACACCTTTTTAGCAAAAAATTTATATTTTCTACTTTCAATCCGTAGAAGAGTACTCCAATGCAGTGATTCCCAAACTTTCAGCGTCTGAGCACCCCTTAGAAGAAAATTTCTGGAAAATACTCAAACCAATTAGTTTCCGTACACCAGTAAAGAATAATTCTTTGAATTTGTATACACGAAATAAATTTTATATTATAACTTATTATATTAACAAATAAAATAATGTACTGATTTCCTAAATATTTCGAAATGAAATCGAGAAAAAAAATATATTTATTAGAACAATAAGTAAATCAATTTATTCTCCGTACACCAATTAATAATATAGATCAATGATCTTTTGAATCCTCATTTATTAGAATTATTTCACTTAAACGGTTTCTATAATTACCACTATTTTTTTTTTATAGTTTGGGAGTCAATTTCACACCACACTTGTACCATAAATGTACTACGTCTTTTATATTCTTTGGATGTCTTGTTTTACACATTTTTTAAAAACAAATCACAGAGATGTTCAATGAGATTCATATTTGGAGACTGTGAAGACTTTTTAAAAAACACATAATTATTTTTTTTAGCCATATAAATTCTTGTATGAATATTATAGTCAGTTTAAGTATAGTCTTTTTTTCAAGGTTGCATAAAATTCAGATTTTTTTATTTAAAAAGGTATAGTGTGTAGTAACATCCGTTTATAACGACACCGCTTAGCAATAAACTGGTTCTAACGTCGAAATTGTGATCACTTGTTTGAAAACCCACATATACTAACTTTATTTTATTTTTATCGAATATAGCGACTTCCGGCTATAGCGACAAAATTATTACTTCCCTTCTATGTCGTTTAGATTCAAAATAATATATTAGTAAAGTCGTTTAATCGACGAACAAATTTAGTAGTTCTTGAAAGTATTGCCACATGGTAACATTACTCCCACATTTTTCCCCAATTTTTGTAAATCTGGGATGTTAAACAACAATTGCAGAATAAGTGATTTAAATCAATGATTTTTTTAAAATCAATGCAATCCTGTTTTTTTTAAATGGTGATGCCACGATTGGTGATTTGAAAATTTGATAACCCTAGTTTCTAATAATTTGGACAAACTAGTAATTTGTTGTACAAAGAAAAAGAATTACAGCTGAACAAATAGACAACTCATAATTTGTGAAGCAAACGAATTAATTAAATAATAGATGGCGTACAAATACAGATACTTGCAATTGTCAACAACGAAAGATAATCTTCGAATTAATGGTAAATATTTGATGAGCGATAACAAAAAGACCGGCCATGATATTACATTATATGATTTTGTTACGTATGAATACCCATTTAGGTTATGTTCACATAGGTGATTTCTGTAAAAGATTTCCTTTAGAAAAAAATATGCGCCACGTTTTTACTCACGCTTATATCGAACAAGCATTTATTGTTACATATTATAAATTAGAAAATTAAAAATATTTTTTATAGTGGTTTTTTTTATTATTTCCCACATGTCATTTTCACCCAATCAGAATGCTTCATTTGATGGGGTAGGCCGTATTTTAGTGAAGAAATTTGATAAAATCACACTAGCGTCTTCATGGTTACATTTTGTTAATATGAAAATTTTTATGTTTGAAACGTCAAAAAATACAGTGATATGTGAAGAAATTGATTGAGAATGAGATTCGAAGACATTTCTATCGATATTTTAATACCAATATTGATGCCAGTGTTCCAGAGAATACAAAAAGAAGAAGAATGTGTATATTTACTTGTATTTTTGTCGTGAAATAATCAAGCAAATATAATTCTAGTTAAGTATTTAATAAGTAAAATTTACTCGTAATTCCTGCGAAGTAACGACAACTCGGGTCAAAAATAACTCTTAAATCTAAATGTCATTTTTGACACTCGTTTGTCTGTTACTAGGCAAAAACTATTCGTAAATTTTTCCAATAAATTCTTGGCTCTTATTATATTACTTATGAGAATTACAATACTTTAATAAAATTTTGTTTGTATTGTAAGATTGCAATTTTTGTCGAGAAAATATTTCGAGAATAAATCTGCGAAAATTCCAATTTCCATAAAAGAACGAGACCTTGGCAAGCATTTTAGCGAGAAATTAGTATTGAAGTGAAAATTTCGTAGTGACGTAGGAAAATCGTTTTTCTCAGATTAATGGTTCAGCAAGAGATGAATTTCCCTACTGTAATACGCATCATCGAACGTATAATCTCATATTGAAAACTTCAGGACGTACAAAAAATCCCCATCTTAATGAAGTATTATTAGCCACGTTATCCGATTAAAAAATAAATCTCTTCAAACTATCAACACCAAATTAATTAAAATACTGGATTTTACAGAATTATCCAAATCCCAAATCCCTTAAGTAGATGCTGAGGTAAATTTATTATTTTCGCAATACAAAACTTTTAATACCAATATTATAATTTTGATTTATATTGTGGTGCCTGAAAAAATTGGCAATTTTACAACTGATAATTATCTTTGTACTTTTATTGATATGTTACAAAAAATTTCATATTTATTTAATCTCAATATAGTAATACCATTTAAATCATTTAAAATTTATCATTTTCAAAATAAATAAAATACTAGCAAATTGTAGAAACTTCGTACTATGTCTCTCTAATGATGGATTTTTAAATTTTTATCCAGTTTTATTATTTTATTCGTTTACATTTTGCTTATATTAGACAAATTGTACCACATGTTTAAAACAAATTTTCAGAAATATATTATTACAGAGACAATTCATCATTTTCCTTGAAAATAACATCAATATTGTATCAATTATTATAAAAATTATTACAGTTTTAACGATATTACAAACATAATTCTCGTAAAATCTCTCGGATACTTATTCGTAGAACTAATGCCATCTACACCAAACTAAGCTCCACCCCTATACAATAACGCACAAAAGTTCGTTATATCGTTCGAACATAAATTTGGAATATTTGATATTAATCTATCTAAGAGTAGGCATCTGTACTAGGTATTATTAATCCTGGAAAAAGGAAAAAAATGGGATTACATAATAATTTACAAATCATTCATATTTTTATGTTGCACTTATAATTTATTTGACGGAGAACTGTACATAATAAATTAAATATTTATTTTAAGAAGTTGAGAAACGATTTAGAGTCAAACTTGCTACCTTGTCCTTTACACTTCCAAAACCTTACATAGTTTAAGATTGGCAATGAAGGTAATGGTGTAAAAGGTAAGAAAGAAAATGATAAATATATTATTTTCATGAAATTATTATTATCGCAAAATAGGTAATGAGCTTAAAAATATATACAAATGTAAAAGAATGAAAAATATGAAAAAACAAATAAAAGAAAAACGAAACACCGTGAGAAAAAGTGAAAATTAAAATTCTTTTCTGAGGTAAAATTCTTTTTGTTGTGTTATCTACAGTGATACAAAACCTTGACAGGTAAATTCAGGTACAAAATACCCTATACTTCACCTTTTAAGATTGAAACCATGTTTGGCATATTTAGACCTACTTCAGTGAAATCTGGATTTTGCGGATTTAACGGACTTTGAACTTAGCATAAAATTTTCGCTTCGCGTATCATATGTGAAAATTAACATCCTGTTAGCTTTTCTGCACGATTTACCGGTAATAAATTAACAAATTTTTACATTTTATCAAATCGAGTACATATGAAACACACTATCCTGATTTTTACATAAGAAGCGAATGCGAAAGTCAGATTTACACTATAATATTTTTATACTTATTTAACAGAAATTAGATGTTAGTTCTCAAAAGAACTTAAAAACCAAAACGAAAAACATCAAAATTTATGTAAACTGATACATCAGAATAAAATATATGTATGTACAGTGTAAAACTGACTAAGCAATAGATAATCAAAAGCGATTGTTTTAGAGGTTAAAATTTAAATAGCTTATACATATTTTAATAGTTTATAACCAAGATTGGCTTGATTTAAATTAACTGATTTTTTTAAATAAAAAGCATTAATAATAAAAGATAAAAAACACAAATTATAACGAAAATATATTTATTTGCTACAAAATTATTAATAACAACCAAAATAAGTTTTATATTTATAATATTTTAAAAACAAATAATATTTTATCAATTTAATATTCATAATAGAAGAAAAAAATAAGTATTTAAATGTGTAACAAAAAGTAAAAATTATTTGTTATTCTTCGCAGTTTTATTCAGATGAATAGTTTTGGTTTTATTACAGATTTCGTTTTTGTTTATGAAATAAAATATTAATATTACTTTCAAACAATTTAAAAATTAAAAAATCAAAAATTCTTGATTTATTTGATTAAAAAAAAGGATTTTTAAATAAATCATGATTTTGGCCATATACAAAAGTTTATAATATAATAAACTTTTCTATATATTTTTATAATAAATGTGAAAATACTAATTAATTTTATTGAATAATATTTACTACCAAGTACCGACAATAAATCCTCTACTGTTACTGACCATTTAATTAAAATACTAATCATTCATTAAAATACTGACCCAATAAATGGCAGCATTTTATCTCCAGGATTTTTATGCGATTTAAATTTGGGTCTGAAGAAACAGAAATGATTTTCTTATCTCCGGATGTGGAATTAAAATATCTGGATGTTCTCATCCCAGATTAATTGGTGAGATTGTGTCTGTCCCAGGAGTAAATAAAACTAGACTACGTTCTGTTGGCATAGGTTTATGAGCTTGAAGAATAAAAGATTATGTATGAAAAGATTCATAAATGTAGATGAGTTGCAAGAGAGAACTTTTATCTTCTTGACTTCAACATAAATATGTATATTATCGTTTTATTTTTTCATTTCTACATGTAATCTCATTCATATGCTACATTTTGATGACAATGCTGTTAAAATGAATATTAAGCAACAAGTTCAATAAATGACGCTTTTTGTTACGAATATACAGAGGTTAGAAATAGGTCACATACAACTATAATTAAGAAAGTAGAAAAACATAAAAAAATATTTTTGACAGGGTTGAATTAAATCCGATTTAAAAGAAAAATATTGCTGATTTAAATTGGATTTTTTTTCTCTTTCTATAAAAGGTATAGTAGATGTATTTTAAAAACGTGTAAGTAAAAATTTAAAGAAACAATAAAAATACTTTGAACTTTTTGAATTTCGTAGTTCGAATTTTGAATTTCAAATTGATGAACAAATTTTGCATTTCAAATTTTATTTTCAATTTTACTTGCTTTTGTTTGTCTATAAATATAGAAACCTCGATAAGATATGGTGTTTTTGGGGAACGTAGTAATATAAACCTTCTTAACACAAAATCATTAATAACTAAAATAATAATAGTATAATAAAATAAGTGAAGTACATATTCTATAGTATATTATTCTATTCTTATAATTTTATAATTAGAAAAAACATCTTTTCTGTTAAAATTCGAAATTCGAAAATTCTGATTTTTTTTCAAATGAAATTTCAAATTTTAAGCGAATATACCATACGTTTTTATATCACAACTGAAACCGTCTATAAACAACTAATCGGTCATATCAGTGTTGTGATAAGGATAAAACTATTTTCAAATAAATTTTTTTTATTGAATCAAAAATAGGTCATATTGCGAATCCATTTTATTAATACCACTTTGTATATATTTAACACCCTGTATAAATGTTGTAGCCAAATCTCATTTTAAAGACACATAAAAAACCTATTTTCAAATTCGAGAGTCAATACTAGATATTAAATTTTGAAACAAAATTATTTCTGCAGTAATTTTATACAGAATGATCTGTCACACTATTCGCTCGTTATTTACAGCTGTAAATAATTTAATTACTTTATTATTAGCCTCAAACTGTTTAGAAAAAACCGATTTAAGTATTGTATCGACATACAAATGGCATATTAGCACAATCAATAAAATATATGAATCATATATACATATATGCGAACTATTAAAAACTTCTTAATATTTAATTTTATTTTTAGAAAAAGCGTGACAGAAAATTTTACTCTTGAAGAAAGTAAAAATGGATGGTATAAAAATACAAAATTGTCGTAAAACTATTTTAAGAATAATAATTATTTATTGGAATTAATTATTAAAGCCACGCCCAATAATGATTCACAAATAATCTTATCTTTCCAAAAAATATTTCTTTATTTTTAGCTGACCACACACCACAGAATTTCCGTTCAGATAATGCCGCGAAGTAAATGCGACATGAAAAACAAGTCAGCTATTTGACTAGGAATTAAAATTTAAAAATGCAGTTTGACGTCAAAGTGTATTTTACACAAATACTCAGCTACTTACGAAGTCAAAAGGTTAACAAACATCTGTTTGTGTACCTGCAAAAAAATACAAAACTTTCGTTCCCACGAGGATTCATATCGATTTTTCTTTGCACGAGAAAACACACTCAAAATTATTAATTGCAGAAGCATAAAGAGGATAATGCCTTCTTCCTTATTCGTCCTTCAAAAACTCAAGGATTATTTCAAATTTAAGACGTGGGATCGTAGAAATATTTCTAGAAAATTTTGACAATTAAAATTCATTCGTGTTAATTTTAATTTATCCTTTCATTTATAATACATTACTGTTTAAGATTTAATTAACCCACCAATAATTTTTAGTCAGTAACCACAGTACTAAAAATTAGAAAAAACTATTTTTCATTTAAAAATATCTATTTCTAAATTTAAGCCGTTAAAATAAAATATTGTAAAAGTAAGAAGAGAGTAACAATCAAATAATTGTGAGAATAATGAAATTTAACGGTTAAAAATTCTAGTAATGTTCATGCCAAGTACTAAGCAAAAGTAGTATTGTATTAAATTCATTAACAGTGTCAGCAAAATAGGATATTACTCTCTAGGTAATCAGGAACATTAAAATCGCTGATAAAGCAAAATATATATTCTATACTTTATAGAAATCTGGATAAAATATTTAAAATCCTTGACGAATTATAAGTACATAAACGTGTTTTAAATAACAATAAATTTATGAGTCAGATTAAGTAAATGATTCTCTATGACAGAATATATGCACGAGCACACCTAGCTATATATTGCTGACAATTAATAGGTTAGAATACCATTTTCTCAATAAAAAATTAAAATATGACTCACACTTGTCATTATTTAACAATTAAACAATTTATAACCCCTCTGTACCACAAATAATTTTCGATTTTACCGTTGGAAAATAATCGATAACTCACAGATATTTGCATAAAAATTTTTTAACTAAAAACCGAAAGTAAACAATATACTCACCAAAAAAGGTGCACTCTGAAAACACTGAACCACACTGCTGAGCGTCCAGAGGTCTTTAATGTCGCCAGAAAGGCACTACCACTATCAGTTGTTCCCGTGAGTTAACCTCTTTGCGATAACGTTACCAACTCGAAAATTACAAACAATTTCACCTTACACATGTACATTTATAAAAATCTGACGTCATTTTCTAAAGTCAACACAGTTGGTCGAACGCGAATGAAAAATGGTTTACAAAACACAAGTGAGGCAACTAAACGTGGCACAATTCCACTAAAAACACACACTCACATTCACACTACAACGTGCGTGAGAACTGTATTACCAACTGTAGGAAAAAATCGTAAACAAACCTTAGGCGGTAACTCCATCTATCGGGGAAAGCTGCTGTGGTATCGGAAAACCGACACTCTTAATTTCTGAATGTCTGCAACCCGCTACACTTTTAAAAGTACTTTGAATTTTAGATCCATAAATTCAAAGCACTATAACGCAAAAACAATACCTTAAAATTATTTATTTATTAAAAATTTACCAGTAACTTAAATTAAATAAAGTTTTTTATTCACAATACTAATGATTTTTCTATTTCTATCTGTTTTTCTAATATAAAAAAAAAATCGGTTTGACCTTATTTGTTATTGACAATAAATGATCATAAAATATTAAAATAAATATTATATTTAATAATTTTCAGAAAATCTGTGTAATATTTAAAATATAAAACAAATAAAACTATTTTTTGAGGTTTTGAGGTACTGTTCTATGCAAACGTTGAAATCTCCACTACTCTATTCTATTGCGATACCCTACTTTAATAAGAAACTGATACATATTATATATTTTAAATGAAATATCTATGACAAAAGGATTTTCAAAGATGATATGAGTAGTATATGGTGTATCTAAGACCAGGAGTTCAGAAATTAATTTTTCCTACGTGGTACACATATTTTTTTTCGATCGGCTTATATTCAATAATAATGAAATAAATATGATTGTATTTTTTTCGGAAAACGATAAATTGCATACTGTATGAAATGCTTTGTCACCGGCCGGAATAGTATATTGTGTAAGAAGTGCAGAAAGTCGTCTATTTACTACGAGATGTAAAAGTTTTGGCACGAGACTTAGTCGAGTGCTGGAATCACACAAGGTTGGAAATCGGTGATTCTGCACAAGTGGCAAAAAAAACAATATGGTGTACGTAACCTCACAAAGAGTACATTCACGTATGTGCAGTGTTAGCAATTATTATGAGTAATGATTTCTCACACTTTAACCTACGAGTGTGGGAAATACACAACTTTCAAGTTTTATACAGTGTGAGAAAACTGCTGCTTTGAAAAGTGGTCGTAGAAAAAAAAATTCGCGGACTGTTATTTTTCGTAGTCTAGCAGCTACACTAACCTCCCTGTTAATCAGTGGTTAATTATAATAGTTACTAATATTTTTTCCAATGAAAATAGATAGCACTGGAGAAAATATCAAAATAAAATTTGTAATGTTTGTTTTTGTCAAAAATTTTAGCAACTGGTAAAATATTAACCATTGTGTTAGAGAATAGGAGGGTAAAATATCTTAATAATGCACTTTCCGGTTTGAAAACTAACCGGAAAGAATCGAAAAAAATATTATTTTTTGTTAAAAAAATTTAGCAAGTGGTAAAAAATTAACCACTGAGTTAGAGAATAGGGGAGTAAAATATCGTAATAATGCACTTTCCGGTTCGAAATCAAACCGGAAAGAATAAAAAAAAAATTATAACAGATTTAAATTGGAGAATCTATGTGTGTGAAATTGTGAACAAGGATTTGATGCTTAGAGAAATAGGATTTTCAGGCAACACATTTTATTGATAAGAAGCGTCCAGGATAATATAAAGTCTTGTACTAATAAACAACAACTCTGTTCACAATAGCAGTGTTTTGTTAAAAAATTTCGAGGTTAATTGAACAGCTTCATGATAAAAAAAAATACAAAAAGTATTACCTGTGCAATGCATACGATATTTTATATTCACGTTACGTATAACAATAAATGCAAGTAAATGTCGTGTGCAGGAGCAATACGTCGTATTGCCGTGAAAGTCCACAGCCACAAGTAAACCACTTATATAGATACAACACTCTAGAGCAAACATGTGCTGCCGGAATGGTAAAGTAATAATCCTACTATCGTACGATATAAAGCATATAAATAATATTGCGTAGTATGTCTGAATTGTCTACCTGCAACTATCGTGTTGGGCTTGATCACACAAGATAAAATGCACACATCGTGTACAGCAGTCAAGGGACTACACAGCACTTAATATAAACATACGTGACAGCAGAAGCTGAGTCGTAGCGATCGAACCTGGGTTGTATCTTTGCCGATTTCACAAATTTCTGCATTTTAAATCATCATTATAAAAAAACAATCTTTTTTCTATAGCAGATGTTAAAGTGCAATTTTATCAACTCAAAATAGTGGATAAAGTAGCACTTTAACCACAAGGGTAGATAAAGTTACACTTTAACAGCAAGGGTAGATAAAGTACTTTAACTTATATATATATATATATATATATATATATATATATATATATATATATATATATTTGAAGTACATTTCCATAGCAAATCACAAGTGACATTTTAAAATTGTTTTCAAATAAAAATTTAATTTTTCTAATTTCAATTTCTTTAAAATCAGATACAGAAAAAATTGAATTTTATACACGACGATAAAATTAAATTATAGAATCGTTATCGTGAATTAACACTTTCCGCTTGCCGATAAAATATTATTTTATCGTCTTGTATAAAAAATAATTATTAAACTCATGTTTTGTAATTTATTTTACTGATTCTAATTATAAGCAGAGAATATCACGAATTTTAATGTCTTAAAACTAAAAAAATCACAAATTTCTACTTCTTTAAACCACTTTCAATAAAAACAATCTTTTAAATTCATGTTTTGTAATTGCCAATCTGCTGATAGTTATTAACAATTTAATGTTCTGGAGAGGGGATATGTGACGTCAGCGTGGTAGGATCGTGGAAAAAGCAGGTAGTCTTACGCTTGCAACCTATCTCTCTAATTTTACGATTCTACCATGTTACAACAAATTTTAATATTTATTTTCTCGTAAACTACGATTAATAAATACGGGTTTTTATTTTTGTCTATTATCATATATGTGAAAACCAAATTTGGTCATATATTTCAAAAAAATTTAATATGAAACCTTATTGTTTTAAATTTATATTATATTTAAGAATAAATTAATATTTATTTATGCAACTAGTGTGTGTGAAGTATGTATTTTTTTTAGTCAAGTGCTGTTTAACGCATGAGTTCGAAATTTTTTTGGAAAAATAATTCGAAATTCAAAATTCTAAATTATTTTAAATATCAGTACATAAACTCTGCCCATATTTAGAATCAGTCTATTGACCAATAAATAGTACTAAAGTGAAAATAAAATAAATTTTAAATGAAAATATTAATTATTAATACATAGTATAATTAAAAGTGTGATATTTGTAAAACCACCAAAGATACTTGATTCGTAAATGAACCATATAGCATACACTAGTGTGTCAAACATTCAGAGTCAAAAGATACATCCAATACGCAAGCATGGAGCAAGGATTGTATATATCTACGATACTCCATTGTAATACAAATTGAATTCATCATTCCCAAGGAATGACATTCATACCCTGCAATTAAAATTTAATGAAAGTTTGCAACGTATAGATGTCAAACACCCTGATAACCAAGTAGATGGAGAACTTATTTAGCAACAGATAAAAATAGAAAACACCACTACAGACATTTCACCGTGCGTTAAAAGGCCCATTTCGCACTGAACCAGTCCAATCCAGTCATGTCTAGTCAAGTTAGTCCAATCAAATCATGTTTAGTCATGTTTCGCATTGAACACGTCTTGTGTTGCAAAATTGTGTCAGTCTGTGAAAGCTTGTGCAAGAAATTATTTTACATAGACTTTAAAAGAGAAGAAGGCGAACAAGAAAAAAAAATTTAGGTGCACCGAATAAACACTAGGAGATATATTTTTGGCTCATTCAGTCATTTATTTCTCGATTTATTAAACGATCCGAAAAAACTTTACAATTATTTCAGAATGAGAATTTTAATCTTGAACCAAAAGCACAGAATAGTTACACACAGAAGCGACACTCCGTGTCGGTACCTTTCATGTTCCCAGAGTCAGTTCTATGACCTTGAAGCATTGTGTAGACCTTTAAATTTGTGCTCTTCCCCTATCTCTCTCTCAGATGTGAGGAAACTTTCCGATTTTAAACAATGGGCCCTTTAAATTTGTGCACATTCTCCATCTCTCTCTAATTTTCGCTTCTCTGTCTTACTGTCGCTTCTGTATAAACCTATTCTGTGGTTTGGTGTGAAATCAAATTTATACATTTGCTTGATTTTAATAATAAACTACTCGGTTGAATTCTGCAACGACTGCCACGACTGGACCTGACTAGAATGAACTGGCTTGGTGCAAAATGGGCATGTGCAGTGTGAGAAATCATTTCTCACAGCACATTACGTCTGCGCGTACATTTTCTTCCATTATTTTGTTTTCTACATTTTTCTGTTGCGATTTAGTTCAAAGAATCACAGATATGACATTTTTTGAATTACATAGAGTACGTGACAAGTCCCTGTGACTTTTTATAAAATTTGGTCCTTCGTACGACAATAAATTGTTGTACAAATGATAAATTAAACGTCTAATGAACACAACTTATGCGTTAATATAAAATTACAAAAACTTAAACATTTGCTCCAATGCATTTTCTAGGATGATTAACTATAATCTATACAAGCATAGTACACATGGTTCATTCTATTTGCTGAAATAGTCCTTTTTGTTCGTTCGATCATATTAAATAATTCAAAAATGGATTACATAATATGACGAATTGATAATATAACTAGAGGTTGTGTTTGCAAGAATATATGATATCCAGAATAGCAAAATACGTATTTACATGACGATCATTCATTACATTAAATCAAAACGATTTTCTATCAATTGATAATAAATGTACTGAACAATCTTCATATATAAATATCACACAAAATGTCCAATAGTACGAATTTGATTATCAAATGCTTTTTACAACAAACATAGCATATACTATTGGACACAACAGAATTGAAACCAGCATTGTAGTATTTAGCTTTTCTGGAGTTTGTGTAGTATTTGAATGAATGAAGTGTGCGTTTTCAGCACATACAGCCTCCTTCAGAATCTTGTTGTTCGTTTTGTAGAGGTGGTTGCGTTTGTAAATCGACAGCTGCTCAGTATTAAGGAAAACGTGAACACACGAGAAAATATTCCTTTGTCACGAATAGTCCCCTACTTACAATAGTCGGTAGTCGGTTTGAGCATGCATTACATAAAGTTTTACAATAATAGCACATTGGTAATATTTTCAGTGTAATTCGGTATGTGACCATAATCGAATTTCAGTGATAAGTTATAAAATATAAAAACTAATCACTATAGTTTCTCACTATAATAATATAACTAAACATTAGTTCTTAATAATACAGGGTGTTTCACAACTTAGGACAAAAAATTAAAGGGTATGTACGACGTGCTGATTATGAAACAAAAAGATTTTTTTTTAATTCGGAAGAAAACATTTTTTGTCTCTGGTCGGTTATTATTTTTAATATTTTTTAATATAGTTTTTCAAATCTTCTACAATCAATGTAATTGTTTACATAATATCTAAACTAATAAATGTCTGATATTGTGTAATTAATAGATACTCCAGAGGTCCAAAAAATGTCTACTTCAATTAAACTACCCTTAACTTTACCAATTTAAAAAATTATTTTTGTTTCACTATCACCACGTCGTACAGTATATACCCTTTAATTTTTTGTACTAAGTTATGGAATACCCTGTATAGTTATTAGCAATTTAATGTTTCGGAGAAGGGACGCGTGATGTCAGTATGGTAGGATCGTGGAAAAAGTCAGGTAGATTTTACCACGATGACGTATCAGCATCCCTTCTCCAAATTTTTAATAATTATTTTCTCGTAAACTACGAATAATGAATCGATTTAAAAAAATACGGGAATTTTATTTTTTTGTCTAGTATTTTATACAGGTGGAATCGAAAGTTAGGCACATAGTTTTACTAAATTTATTACAGATACAAAAATATACTAAGTAACAAAGATGTAAGAGACCAAAAGAGACATTTAATTATAGAATAAAATATTTTTTAAACCAGTGGTTCTCAAGTTATTTTTTTAATGAACAATATTACTTACAGCCGCTATATTTTATTATTGCTTTTTATCCATAGCCAATTGTACATTAATTTTAAAGATAAAATTTTTTTAAGTTTCTATCGCATTTTGTTTCAATATTTTTATTACGTAACGATAAAAAACTATTACATGGTTCAATTCAGAAAAAAAAACGCTATAGAATAGGCATGAAAAATATGAATAATCCCATTAAAAAAAAATTGTGCTGTAACTTGAGAACCACTGGTTTAAAAAAATATTTTATTCTATAATCAAATGCCCCCTTGGTCTCCTACAATTTTGTTATTTAGTATATTTTTGTATCTGTAACATCTTTCGAGTAAAACCATGTGCCCAACTTTCGATTCGACCTGTATATAAAAATCAAAATTTGGTCACATACCATTGTGCGTAAGTAGAGGACTGCATAATGTGCAAAGTGCTTGTGCGAACATTTGCCGTGCAATACATGCAAGCTATGATAAAATAAAACAACTTTTTCAGACAAATATAATTATTAGCTTTTATCAAATACAACTTAAGTTCATTTTAACCATAAATAAAATTATATATTAATTCTAAAAATTCTGTACATTATAATTCAAACTGATAATAAATAATGTGTAAGTGAATACACATGCGAGATATTTATAAAATATTTTTAAAATGCCTAAATATCAAGTTGATGATGCTGTGCGAACAAAGCAACATTCAACATCCAGGTGTCTCAATCTCAACAATGAATCTTAACAAAAGATTTGGCAACATAAGACAGTAACTCAAACTATGTACATTAGGTTAAATGTACCTAAAACTATACGTGATTCATAATTATCAAAACACTTCATACAATTAACATTTAGAATTGTTTTAAATAACTAAATATAGCAGATTTTAAACACGTGGTTATTCATAAAATTATGAATACGAAACTAAAAATAATTTTTATGTTTAAGGTTAATTTGAAGAAGAACATGCAAAAATGTTTTAACAATTTGAATCAGCTATAGAAACACTGGAATATTTTTGCTCCCATTATAAAAATTATCGCCCAACGTTGATTTTAGACTAATGCTATCCTAAATGAATTATACAATTAATAAAGACTATATTATGTGAATTTAAGCTGTCGAGAAAAAGTACAATGACTGCCGATGATAGTGTTCAGTACATAATATAGTTTATTTGCATCGAAAACACTTATAAAATTTTAAAAAAGTTACAAAATATCATACATATTGAATAAAAATATAAATAGGATTAAGTGCGGTAGTGCTTTAGAGCATTATTGCACAAAGAATAAAAATTTAAAATTGCTGCTGTATAAAATATTGCAGGGTAACTCTTGAAGCATCTTAGTGCGAATGAGCAACAAACTGAACTATATTATGTGCTGAAATGAAGCTGCTACGATCCGGTACATAATATAGTTCCATTGCAAATTTAAACAGTCATATAAAAAGTATCTTATGTGTCAAAATGTCAGTCACCCTAAGCTAACGGAATAGGGCTCAGCATGCACAACCGCCATCTGGATCTTTTACTTCGTTCGGGGTGTCTTTCAAAACCACTTCTTGCACTAAGAACATAATTAAGGAAAAATCATAAAACAAACGGGTTCTTTATCTATCTACTCCCAACAAAGACCACCATTCAATCATTTCCTTTCAAATAATCAACAAATAAAACATTGTAAGAAATCACGGATATATACTGATATATAGTTCTTATATAGTTTGTATCAAGATATATGCAAATGACAACCTGTTTTTTTTTGCGTTGAACCATATTTAGACGAATTAGTTAGAAAAAAAAGAAATAATATGCGTAATAATTAATATTAATAAAGAAATAAAATTACTTAATTAAAATACTTCCGAAATACGGTCGCTTTTTGTTATAGCGTGACATTATAAATGAATTGCATCAATATTTTGATTGGGCGAATGTTTTAATTGGCAAGTAAAAAATCCTGCCATCAACTCTGATGTATGAACTTGAAGAACACAATGGGCGTGACCTTGAGTCATAGTAAACTTTAGTTGAGTACTTTTAAAGTGTTATTACTTGAATTTGTGTCTTATATATTATTTTTTATTATTTCTTTTACATCTGTGACAGTATTATTTACAACATTAGTGCATGAATTACCTGTTTATGTGTAATTTATTAAAAGTTTGCATTACTAACGCCACTGCTATTCTCACACAGTTTTTTTTTAATATACTAATATAATTTTAAAACACTGACAATTCAAATTTCCGTCTCTTTGAGACGTCATTGTTCGAACCGTATTCAATTGCGAAAATAAATAGTTTCAAGCCACACAAACCAGGATCAAACCCTTATATGGCGAAAAAACAATTTTAACTTCGTAACGACTCGGTATATATCACAGCAGAGGATTATCAAAATTTGTAAAAACAATATAGCAGTACTTTCTCAAAATCCTGCTAATTAATATCTGCTTTTATTTACAATTTGTAATAATTTGATGAAATATCATTAGAATGTAACTTTTCACGTATTCTGTTGTGGTTGAAATCAAATTTAAACTAAATTGAAGAAAAATATGTGGCATTTCAAATATTTTGTTACAATCCTGTTGGGTGACCCTTATAATCCGTTTAATAAACTAGCCGCTGCGTAACTCAAAGCAGGTAGTTTTAGAAATATAAACAAACGATAAGAAATATTTGAACATCATTATAAAATAAGCCGATTGCCCCTTATAAGTTTAATGGGACTTGCGGTAAGGGAAAGGTTCATTTAGGCAGGTACTTTTCTCAGTTCTGGACCGTAATCAAAATTTGTGTTTAAGATGTTTTCTTAAATCTAGATTGAAGTATCTTAATAATAATGCATTTTAAATGTAATTCAATTTGTAACTTGAAAACAGATTAAAATATTACGGGAAAAGACATATACAAACTGTTATAGAAAGTTTTCTTTAGAGGTAAATGCAAGAAACAAAATTTATGGAAAATTAAACTTTCCAAAATAATAATCTTATTTTTTTAAATCTGATTTTTATACGGCCCATTTCTTTCTTTTCAAATAATGCCTTTGATTTTAAATAATTTATGTCTCCTGACCACTAAGCCACCCAACCCTTAAAAGTTTGTAAACTTTGCATGTCATTTTTGAAAATGATATTTGAATATCTTTTACTAGAACTATAACTGTTATCATTTTCGCCTTATTAACTTTTATTTTATTTTTATAGTTTTTAAGTCAATAAAGATAAGCTTTTATATTTTTTCACATATTATTATCAATGGTTTGTTATTTTTAAATTTGTCATAAAATTATTTATGAAACCATTAAAATCAGTTCTGTTACATAAAGAGTGATAATCTTAACATTATCGATCGGGGAGTGGCATCAAATTTAAATATTCCCGCCATGATGACGTCATAATCTCACGCCAACATATTTGACAGTTTGGTAGATCTAATTTATCATATTTTTTTTATGACACCATCAAAATCAGTTTTGTTTCGTGTGATAATCTTAACATTATCGATCGGGGAGTGGCATCGAATTTTAAATATTCCCGCCATGATGACGTCAATAATCTCACGCCAACATATTTGACAGTTTGGTAGATCTAATTTATCATATTTTTTTTATGACACCATCAAAATCAGTTTTATTTCGTGTGATAATCTTAACATTATCGATTGGGGAGTGGCATCGAATTTAAATATTCCCGCCATGATGACGTCATAATCTCACGCCAACATATTTGACAGTTTAGTCAGCGCCTCTATAAAATATAAGATCTATGTTTGTCTTTGTTGGGAGCAAATAGACAACAACCCAAACAAAAATATGGGTAAACGAATATGAAATGTGAACTAGAGCTAGAGATCTAAACAGCTCATGCAACAGGAAAAGGATACTGTCTTCTGGAGGCTTGTTTTCCGTTGAATCCATTCCCGGAAGAGCGGCGGCCACACGTCTGAACAGCTGGATACAAACAACAATCAATACATGGCCTACTTAACAACAATCCAGGGCTTAAGCTTAATTCACACACCTGGGCCACAAATTTACGAGCAAGAAACAACAGAAAAATTAATGCCAAACTGTACAAACAATAAGAAAGTTTCACAGAATTTAGATGACACATAAAACACCCAAAACACAACTACCATAAAGAAACTCACAAGAAAAAAATGCGACATGAATACAAAAAGTTCAAAAGCTTTATCCACAATTCCAGTTTCGTTCGTCAATATTTAATTTGGCAACTCAAGTTCCGTATTTAGAAACCGGTTTAACATATATAGATTACTAGTCACCTACGCGAAAATAACGTATTAGGCAACGGATAAAAAATATAAGAACAGAAGTTTACCCAAAGAAGTCAAGGACTCAAATCGAAATAAAACCGGAACGAAAAATCATTAATGTGAACTATTACAATAAAACTATTCTTTATTACATTACATATCGTTAAAGTAACATACATATGTTGATTAGATAATAAATTGCATTGATTTTACATTTTGTAAAACATGTGCAAAGTTTATCTTTATACATTACCTATTTATTGAACTTGAATTTGGAGGTCGATATTTAATCATAAAATATCGGAATTCGATTCACAAGATATAATTTAAAAATTGCAAACCGGAGCAAAAAAACGGAAACGATTATTTTGCGGTTTAATTTATTAAAAATGTGCTGTTTTTAAAAAGTAAATAAATGATTAAAACTATTAAAAACGTTGCGCAACTCTCAAGATTAATAGTTGCGTGCTGTAGAAATGTAAACGTGTATTTCTTAAACAGTTCTTTGTAGACTGTAGCAGAGACAAGTTGTGTTTGTGTTAAAATGTTGATATATGATATTGTTATTTGTTTAACAAGTGTGTTAAAAAGTAAATGATAAATGGTCATACCTGTTTAACATTGTAGCCAGCTTTAGCACTTGTTTCAATAAACATAACGTTGAGTTCTTTGGCTTTTCGTTCGCCCTCTTCAGTACTGACTTGTCTTTTATCTGACAAATCTGTTTTATTACCTACTAACATTATAATGACGTCACTACCACGCTCTGTTCTTACGTCATCGATCCATTTTGACGTTTGGTGAAACGAATTTGCATCTGAAAAAATTACGTCATTTCATAAATTAGGAAAAACAATTGCATCAGAATACAAAAAAAAATGATAGTATGATTCTTACTAGTAATATCATAAACGACGACAGCTACAGTAGAATCTCGAATATAAGATGGAATCAAAGATCGAAATCTTTCTTGGCCCGCAGTATCCCATAGTTGTAGTCGAACAGTACGATCTTCTAAATACATCGTTTTCGACAAGAAGTCTATTCCAATAGTTGCCTGTAACAAATAATCCATGTCATAAACAAATCAGATAAAATTGTTGACTTACAAAATTGATAAAACCACGCAAGATGCTTAGCAAACAAAGAACAAACATTTTTATGTTACTATGTTCGAATCGATTTTAAGTAGGACGATTTTACGATTCCTAAATTTATTATAGATATTTACTTATCGCAAACCATAAACCGAAAACGTAAATTTTATCGAAACCTACATTAAAAATTAATGACTGAAATTTATTAATAATTAACACGAAGAATACAAAGACGTGTAGTAGTCCGTAAAATTTATCTATTAATAGATAAAAAAATAAAAAATGAGAACATTTACTTCATAAATTAAAAAAAAAAACACGTGACAATGGTCTATAATTTTTCATATCTTAAACTATTTTTAAAGATTACAAATTGCAAGATTTAAATTTTATTGCCTGTATTTCAAATAACATTACGGAAGTTGACACAATTGTTATTATTAATATTATTATAAATGAAACTATAAATATATGTGTAACGTCAATAAAATATTGTGTAATAAATAATGCATATGCATTTTTATTGGTCGTAGAACAATTGATAAAACACAATATAAATTAATTGAAAACAATTGAAAAGAATTAAATTACTTGAAACAAAAAAAGGCTTTTTAAAAGGCAGTATTTCATAAATGTTTACATGAAGTTTTTTGGGCAAACATATAAATATATAATGTAAGAAATGCCAGGGAAGAAAATTGTACATTATTTATAAAGCAAGAGACAAATATCGTTTACCCTGACCTTACATACAAGTAAAATATCCCCACCATTCCCCAATACAAATATATCAATAGTTCTCAAGATAGCACCTAGATATCATAACAGACACCTGTTCCTTCCCCTTTTCAGGTGAATCATACCAGGAATCATAAGCATTTAGAAATTACAGCACAACACGTCAATAAGTTGCATTAATTACAGAAATGAAAGTGACAGTAACACAACAAATCAAGTTAGGTGTTAAAATTGGCAAAAGTAAGAGGTATGCCGAAAAGAAAGTAGCATGGGAATTAAATCGTGAGAAAGTACCACTTAACACTTAAGGCACAAACCCTCCAAAATAATAAGACAAATGAACTTACCTGATAGGTGTTATCGAAACTGTCGTACATAAACCTCGTTATAAGCGATGTTTTGCCAACTGGAAGTTAGAAATACTGCATTATTAAACTTATTTCATTATAATAAACACAAAACTAAATTCCGTTATGTGGGTGTCAAACAAGTCACCCACAATCCACAAATTCAATCCCCAACGTTGCGAATATTGAATTGTTACATTCAATACTTCATGCACAAATCAGCAAAACTATACCACACAAAATAAGCACAAATAGGTATTCTCACACCTTGTCATAAATAAAATGAACATACCACTCTGCTCTCCGAGAAACACTAATTTAAACTTCCGAAGAGGGTTGCCGAAGTCACCAGATGTAGACATGATGGGGAATAAAAACTAGTGAAAATTTTACAGTACCGACAATACTTGTATCACAGTAAAATACATGAATAGACAAAAGTGACAGAAAGAGCCACGGCAGCTACGATGGCAGTCAACGACCACAGCGCAAGCCACTCCTTTGTTAGGCAGCACTGTCGCACAGCTGCGCAGACAGACTTTCGTTTCCCTCCACAATTCAATCTGCACTCACTGCTAAAAATACCTCTCGTAAAAAATATTGAACAATACCGCTACCTCTACTCAAATCAATCGTCAATATTTTAACGAACATATCCTGCAAACTACATTAATAACACAACGGTAATGCATTCGCAGAATTGAAGCAATTATCTGGCAATTATTGCCGCAATTTTACTCACTAATCAATCACATATTTACATATATAATTCTGATAAACTACATAAATATATATAATAATAATAAATTAAAAAAATATATTTACCAATTATAAAAGAAAATAAAAAATGACATTGTTCATCAAATTTTTTTTTCCATATATTAATTTTTAAAAAATATGCAATATATATTATTATTATTAGTATTAAATTATTATCATTAAATATTATTTTATTTTGTACATAAATATCTCAACGGTTAACATTACACCGAAAGGTAAAAAGGTTCATGGATTAAGTAAATAAGTAAGTATATCATAACGATAATTCCTTCACAGAATTTTTTCATTATTTGCAAATTATTTCCGTTAATATTACTAACAAAAAATAAAAAAATATATATTTCAATCAATCCCATATTTACATATGTATGTAATTCTCATAAACTATATAAATATATATCATAACAATAATTTAAAAATATATATTTATCAAATATAAAAAAATGAGAAATGTGACACTGTTCTTTAAATTATTTTTTTTATACATTATTTTTTTAAATATAAAATCCATATTATATATATATATATATATATATATATATATATATATATATATCTTGTGAAAAAAAGTATATAAATAGTTATCCAGTCAAAAGAACAGTCTGATTCATATTAAAATTTTGTTGTTTATGGTTACCTAAAAAGAAAACCGGTAATTCCCCTCCCTTAAAAGTGTTTCTGGATCCGTCGCTGCCTTACATGCATCGTCTTTACCGATATCTAAGTAAATTAGTACAAGTAGTAGTGATAATATTTATTTAAAAGTATATTATAATAAAAAAGATATAAAGAAAAAAGGTTAAGT
The DNA here is from genome assembly GCA_035578165.1 of Stenolophus ochropezus. Taxonomy (NCBI): domain Eukaryota; kingdom Metazoa; phylum Arthropoda; class Insecta; order Coleoptera; family Carabidae; genus Stenolophus; species Stenolophus ochropezus. The sequence goes on from JAQOWZ010000014.1 coordinate 3,858,026, forward strand.
ACATATTTACCAACAATAAGATAATGTAATGTTGCCCTAAAAACTAAAATAATAAAATTGAGAGCATTTGAAAAAGGCAAATGTTTAATAAATTATATTTGTTTTATTTGTTGAACAAAGTGTTATATACAAACAAAAAGTTTATGAATTTTAAACAATTTCTCAATATGTACAAACTTATTAGATTTTGCGTCTAATATATAAATATTCCACAGGTATCTATATCCAACTGGTAACTAAACAAAAAAATACTATACAGTATCTTTATTTTGGCATTATATTTGGAAATGTGGATGTCTAATTTAGCAGCAAGATAAAAAAATACTTTTCAATTTGGAATTGGCCCCTTGCCTCAGAAACAACAACAATTTACTATACCACGAAGTTTCTCTTCGGTGGATTTGGATCGTATTCGACTACGATGGTATTACAGATAATATCGTAGCCTGTACGATTGAATTGGAACATGAAGAAGGCGAAACAGAACGGAAACATAACAGCTAGGATAAAGTTCTTCACGAAGGACCTTCCGAAGGCGATCAGGAATCCCAGGTCCTTGGCAGGAAAGACTAGGATCGTTGGACGATTGTTGCGCAGTTCGGATGGGCGAACTTTGGTTGCCACTATCACGGTTATCCCGACTAAGCATTTACCGGGTGTTGCACAACCAAATCGCACTTCATCTGTCCCGCACAACCAGTACACCTAAAATAAAATGCACCTTCTCAACACATTATTTTGGAAAATATTCAATTTTGTAAACTTCTGCCACATTAAGATTTATCATCTCCTCGACAATTATTTTGAAGAATATCCAATTTTGTAAGCTACTGCCACATTAAGAGCCAGTTTTTCCATCTCTGATTAAAGTGCCGGTTACCTTAACCATCGGTTAACAAAAAAATATCGCATCGAAAGGCTGACTTATATTGTCAAATATGTAAGTTATTTACTTTATTGATATTTTTCTATTAACCGATGGTTACGGTAACCGGCACTATAACTGGAGATGGAAAAACCAGCCCTAAGAATTATAGAATTTTGATATTTTTTCAATCATTTGCTTTAAAATATATATACTATTTTAGGACTATAATTTATTAATAACTATTCTATTAATGCTTTAAAAAAGGACAGAAATTTACTAAAAATGTAAGTAATGATCATTAAAAGCATTAGTACGTCACAACGCAAAAATAAATGGAACAAAAATCAGTGATTTAAACCACATTGATTTTTTTTAAATCATTGATTAAAACACTTGTTCTGCAATTGTTACTTAACATTCCAAATTTATGAAAATAGGGGGAAAAATTACCATGTGGCAATACATTCAAGAACTACTAAATCTGTTCTTCTTCTTCGTCGGTAAAAGTACGGTTCAATTTTATTATTTTGAATTTGAAACGTAGAAAATTTTTGCACTAAAGTATGATTTTTTTAATTAAATTTGCTTTGAAATGTGTTATAGTATAGTTTCTTGAAATTTTTACTTATTCATTACAACAGCTTTTTTCATCATAATAAATGCTATTCTGTGAAACACGTTTTTGAAATTATGATATACCTTTTTAAAACATTCTGATTTATATCAATAATATGTTTTTTCTTTTTTTTAATTGAATTTTTATGCAACCCTTAAAAGAGGCTACCTACATTTTTTGTTTTATTTTTTTTGCTGAAAGTCTATCGTCTATAATATATGTAAATAATGTTTTCATGTCATTTGTGTGCATTATTTTGTAGATATAATTTTTTGAAAACAGGCTTAAATTTCAAATAAGCAATTTTTTTTCATGTAATTTCAATTATATTTCATGCATACAAATCTATAGTTATACAGGTACTAAAAAAATATTTACAACAAAAATGATTAGAACCCTTGGTGTACTTTTATGTGACTTAGGTTTTTTTACTCTGATTTTTAACTACTTATACATTTCACCTTTGAATTGCATATCTATGTGTCAAATATGTCTTCGTTTGAGTTTTTGATTCATGACATCAAAAAAATTCAGAGCGGGAATGTCTTTTATAAAAATTATGAATGAAAAGTATTATATTTTGGGATACTTTATAATGCAATGCAAATGAGAAATTTATTCATATGTGGAAAACAAATACAATTAAATTTTTTTCAAAAAGATAAAACAAATGGTATGTAAGACACAATTTTGAAGAAAACCTGCTATTGCTGCAATTTTTAATTTGTTTCTCAATACGCTTAAAAAATACAATAATTCAATATAAAAAATATCATACAAAATATCTAAAGATTATAATGGATTTGAACATGTATTATATTGTTAATTAATATTTATCAATTAAGTACAGTTGCTAGAGCAATATATTAATAAAAACTTGTCATTAGTCATTGTTACAGATATAGAGCAATACGTAACAATATTGATAAGTCTAATTAGAAAAAAATACAAAAATGTTTCCTATCAATGTTATCAGTAAATTACCTCATAAGCGCAAACAACAATACGATGTATCCCTTCCAAAATTAAAATCCCCGTGGAAATTTCTGCCCCTAAATGAATATCGGTTAAGTTGGCTATCACATCTTCTTTAAGAAAGCTCCAATCGCTGAAAAAAATAAGATGCATCATGGTTTATTAAAGCTGCAATATTTACTTACGAAGTATCCATGAGTTCTAATGCAATGAACGTCAAAATAAGTTTAACAAGAAATAGAATTATAAAGTCAACAGCTTCTGCTAACAATCTCTTCCAAACCGGAGGTATCACAAATTCATAAGCCTCATTGTTTGATAGACCTAAAAATTCAACTTTATAATTTACTATCGTTAGGTCTTTGCAAATAGTTAACCTGGCATTAGATAAAAATGGTTTTATTTTCAATATGTAATAATACTTGTTACTCCTAATGCAGAAACTAATGCCAGGTTAAAAAAAATGAAACTTTAAACATATTACTTAAATATGGAAGATTCCAGTATTGACTGTTGGGTACTGCAACACCCTTTTGTTTGGTCAAAATCAAAACAATAATAAGTTTTAATTTATACGAAAATTCCCAGTATCCTTTATTAGATCGAAGTTGTCAACTATACCTGTTCATAAATTTAAACCATAATAAAACAATTTAACAATTGCAGCAATATGTTTCGGTTAGATCAAATATTTCTTTGACTATTCTACTGGTTATTACAGCAATACTTAAATCGTTTTACAACTCCCTAAGTGTAATTTACTTACCAGGAAATACTGGTGTTTCGGCAACATTTCTTTCTACATTTGAAATAGGCAAAGGAGAACTTTGTAATGAGCTATTGTACATTAAATAATACGGAAAGCAAGAGGAGATATTCTGCCACATTCGGGCTTCTGAAACCCATTTTTCTAACTCGTTTATGTACTCCTCTCTACTTTGATACTTTAGGGCTTCATTTTCCTCCTCTTCATTTGAACGTTGGCTTGTAGTATCACTCATTTTTACACAGCTAATAACATAGAAACAAATGTTATTCACCTCAAAAACACTGGGGTAGGTTTGAAAACAATTATTGTTGGTAACATAACCTAACATCACTTGACAACATACTGATACACAAATGAAACCATACAATAATTATAGTACTCTATTTTCTAATCGTTAAATATAGTCTAATACTTTTTAAATATTTTTTTTATAGAATATTAATCATACTAACGTTGCATGATCACAGTATTGAATCGACAGACATTCCCGTAAATATTTAACGACAAAACAAGATGAAGTTGAAGTGAGATAACAAATGAACTCACTTGACAACTACTACTTCAAAAAAAATAACAAGAACAATCTTACACGTACCATATTTTTTAACCTTACACAATTTATTTTAAAGGAATTGTATTTAAAAGTATTTTTATCTAAAATTAATACTTGCGACATATGTTAATCGTTATTGAGTATTAACGACATCTATTAATGATTTTTGAAAATAGTGAAGGGTAAAAAAAACTGAAGACAAGGGTTAAATTTTTTTGTCATAATTTCTGTACTTCCAACAGAAAATATTTTTTATTTAATTACAAAACATAAATACATTTGGTCACATATACATCTTACACTAACAAAAAACTAAGGGCAGCAAATAAATATATATGTACAGCTACCAACATACAAAAATACGTAAACAATAATCTAAAGTAAATAATCAGTCCTAAGTATTAAACATCAATGGGTAATTAATACTGCGAATTTGGCGAATGTTGCGAAGGAGGTGGTCTGCTATGGTGAAAATTAGTCGAAGTGGATACTGTTGATAATAGTTGGGTTGGAGGAGATTGTCTTATTTCGCCAGTAACTTGTCGTCGGTTGTATTCTTGAGATGTGGTTCCTTTGGCATTGTAGGTCGCAGAATAATTTCCATTGGTAGTTGTGGGATTTCTAGGGGTGGTATTTGATCCATGGTACGATCCATAACTTGAATCGTCTGACTGGGTTGACTGTCCTCTTCTTTGCTGACCAGAAACCATTCCGTACATTGATTCCGGTCGATTTCCTCGGGTGAATTTTTGGTTTTCTTCGTATTTTTGTTGGGTTTCACTACCACTTGGGTTGTTTCTAGTCCCGTATGGATTTTCCCGATTATATCCACCTGCTGCTTCAGTTCTAGAACTCATTCCAGGACCAACAGCTCGAACACCGTAAACACTTTCTGATCTTTGTTGCATTTGGTTTTGGACGTTTTGGTTTTGGACATGGCTGCTTTGGTTTTGCTGATTCAACCTCATTGGGTACAGACTTTGGGCTGGGACTAAAGGACCTGGACGAGGAATAATGTCTCGATTGATTGCAGTGTTCGATTTTGCGTATACTGATTGGGATCGATTTAAATTTGCTCGGGTCAATGGTGGTGATTTGCAGTACAGGGATTTGGTTCCTCCGTAAAGAGATTCTACTCGTTCTAGTTTTGTTGGAGGGGCTGAATAGAGACTGGCCGAAGCGACGCTTGCGCAATAACCACCTAGAAGAAAATAAATTAAACAATCACAAAATATTTTCAAATTTAATTTTTAAGAAAAAAATAAGACTTGTTCTTACCAGTGGCACTATTAGGTCCCCCAGAAGTTCCTGCAGGTCTATACGTGTTGTAAGTTGATCCATGAAACTTGGACCCAGCAGGTTTATCAAGATCATCATAGGTATCTTCATCGGAATGAATACTAGATGAATCTCCATCTATAGAATCTTTTTGTCTACGAATATGTCTTCTTGGGTTGAAGATAAATTCGTAAATCAATCCAGAAATCATTCCTCCAACTAACGGACCCATCCAGTATACCCAATGACTGTCCCATTTGTTCATTACGAAAGATGGCCCAAGGGAACGAGCTGGGTTCAAACACGGCATCTAAAATACAAAAGACATCATTAGTACTCATTCTATTCAACCAGCATTTGTTTATATAAGTAGCAGTACCGTAGTTAAGTTTTTTTTTTGGGTTCCTTATTTTAAATTATGTAAATTTCAATAGAAAAATAACAATAACATAACAAAATATGTAAGGTATTGAATTTTATAAATACTCTTGTTGAAACCATCACATAAGTTAGTGAGTAAAAGAACATATGAGTGAATAAAGAGATATTTAAGTATTCCCATTTTTGCTAAATAAGACACACGCCACTGCTGTTCGGCATCTTTGGACCCGAATTCGTAGAATTTACAAGGGAACGCATTAATACCCCAGGTATCAGTTACCATAAAAATAATTAAACCAGTTTTATGATATAATTATTGTTTGTATACGTTTATAAACAGTGCCCCTATACTAAATATTAATTATAGTATGGTTTTACAGCAATACCCGTATTGTTTAAAAACATAAGTTTGTAACAACATTTAAAATATTTTTTAATTGATTCAGAATTTAAAACGATTAAAAAACGTTAGGAATGTTTTTAAATTGGAATATATTCGAATTTCTAAAATAGCCAACGAACTATGTGGCTTATTTTTGAAGTTATTTGTACGATTCGAAATAGCTGACAAAAAGGAAAATTAATTGTAAGGATTCTTTCTAACAATAGACGTGATGAGTTTACAAAAACATGTTTAATTGTGAAAATTTGTGGAAAATCTTTTGATTTCGATGTTCATTTCCTGTGGGTAAACAAATATCTAGATAAGACTTTACGCAAACGTAAAAAAATAAAATTAATTGTAAAGATTCTTCAGTCTAAAGGGCGTTTTAGACGATCATAAGTTTACATCAATTTCTACAACTTCGTATTGTTCAATGTGATTCTGACACTTTACACGTTCAAAGAAATTTGACTGTTCATAGTTCATATGCTATGACATAGAAATTCTCACTTAGAGCATGTCCTAAATTTCAAGGTCGTTTACTTCAAATTTTAGTTAATTCTAGGGATAATGTTGTTATCAAATGTCAAAAGTGAAAAATAAACAAATGTGAAATCATATATCATTGTGATCAACCTATATTTTTCTTTTCTTTATTGATACCCCTACTTTATAAGGGAAAATAGTTAAAAAAAATTGAACGTGTAAAGCGGAGCCATTTGATCAAAGAATATGATGTAAAAATATGACATAAACTAGTTCAAATTCTTTGATCGTGTAAAGCCACCTTAACAATAGATGTGTTGAGTTTACAAAAACATGTTTAATTGTGAAAATTAGTGGAAAATCTTTCAATTTCGATGTTCATTTCCTGTGGGTAAACAAATATCTAGATAAGACTTTACGCAAACGTAATATGTCGGAGTTTGGAATGCAAACCAAGATCTCAACGCCGCTGATTGGGCGATGTGGTTGCACCTGCTCTTCAGGTATTTCAAAGCGACCAGCTACAGATTTTGATACTTGGTCGCCGAACTCGAATAGCGGATGAGTATCATTCAAGTCTTCACAAGAATTCCAAACGCTTTCAATTCATTACAATCTGATACAATTTAAATTCAAGTGCTATTGTTTGACAATATAAGGGTCGGTTTTTCATTAGCTGGTTAAGTTAGGTTAACTTAACTATGATTAGATTTAACCAGCACAAGTTAATCATGGTTAACGCAAAGAGCGTTTTTCAATCATGTAATCATCTCTAATTAAATTAACCATGGTTATCAAGGGTTGGCAAAAATCATGATTTATTTAAAAAAATCAAAAATCATTGATTTTTTAAGAAAAATCAAATAAATAATGATTTTTTTGATTTTTTTTATTTTTAAAGATATCTAAGTATTAATGTACTTTTCAATTGTTTTAAAAGCCATATAAATATTTTATTTCATAAACGAAAACGAAATCTGTAATAAAACCAAAATGATTCATCTAAATAAAACTAGGAAGAGTAACAAAGAATTTTTACTTTTAGTTACACTTTTAAATACTTATATTTTTCTTCTGTTATATGACAAATAAAATGATAAAATATCATTTAATTTTAAGATATTATTATTAATAGTTTTGTAGCAAATAATTAAATTTTTATTATAATTTGTATTTTTTTATCTTTGATAAATGATTTTTATCAAAAAAATTACTTGATTTATATCGTAATTTAAATCAGGATTTAAGTCAGGTCACCCATGTTTTAAAGATATTAAGATAATATGGAATAATGACAGAAAAAATTACCACAAGCGCAAATTTTTCAGATGAAGAATGCATTATTATGGTGAATTTGATAACAATATGATAAAATTACAGAGTGCAAAGAAAAAGATGTAAAGACAACAAGCAATATTGTTGGCAGAAAATTACAATTATATTCAGTGTAAAAAGTGGCGTACAAGAATTTGCAAGGATGGAATACGAAAATAAATAAGAAGCTGTTTCATAGCTGGAACAGCATCATTTTTAAAAGAAATATTATTTCACATTATAATTTATATGAGACTACGACCATTAAGTATGCAAATTTATAGTTGATATATATTTATTATATCTGTTGGATGAGGTACCTCATTCTATAAACGAAACCTTTGGTAAAATTCCGCTTCATCCGATTCGTTAAAATGGTCTTTGTCTTAAATGTTTTTCATTAATCATAAGTAATTAATTCAAAATCTTCGTTAGAACTTATTTAATCCCGGTTAAATCGCCGGTTAACAGTAATATTTAATCACGATTAGAAATTGAAAAACGCATTTGCTCATTTTATCATGGTTATCTCTAATGGAAGCACTAACCAATGATTGAAAACCGGCTCTAAAACATTTTTTTTTACTTACCGAAACAAAAGTGCAAGCACTATAAGCAGCACCAATAGCCAAAGCACTAGATCCCATCCATTTTCTATAAGTATCCATGGAAACAAAATAGGTAAACACCACCATGAATGTTAGGAAAAATTCTACACCAAATCTTTCCCATTGGATATTGGTTGTTGGTACTGGTGACATTTTTCCTTGGTAGCCTGGTTCGGACACCCTGTAAAAAAAAAGAAAATTAGTAACAAAGTCACAAATTGAAGGAAATATGTTTTTGTCATTGTCGATTTCGATATAAATAAATCCGTCCCATAATAATTAGTAACAAAGTCACAATTGTAGAAAATATGTTTCCGTTAATGTCGATTTCGATATAAATAAATCCGTCCCATAATAATTAGTAAAAAAGTCACAATTGAAGAAAATTTGTTTTCGTCATTGTCGATTTCGATAAAAATCTGTCTCATATTAAAATCTGCTAACCGCATAATTTATCCAATTTATCTCGACAGGTGGCGAGTACCATCGAAAGAGATACGCGTGCGCAACCACTCATCGTGGTAACATGTGTGGATTGGACCAGGACCAGTTCATTTTTTCCTATTGTTTGCCCAACTGAGCAAGGATCCCAAGAGAGTAGGGTAAATGCCCTTTGCATATAGCAGAGGAAAATTATTTTTGTATACAAAACTACCATCGAAATGAATTGGACTAGTTATCAAATAAATAAACAAGGGGTCACTATTTTACCCCAATAGATATTTTGTCACCTCTCATAATAATTCGCAAAAGTAAAATTCTGTGAAATGCTGAAATTCAGAATTATAGTTATCAGGAGAGCATACATTTCAGGAATTTTCCTCTGAATTTTCACGCTTTCAGTATAGATTTTCAGCAAGAGTATTTTTAACTATTCGTAAATTTGTATGTTCAGTTTTACCCATTTTGGGAAAATCGTGAAAATGGATACCAGGAAAACACGTTTAGGAGGAATTTTCACATTTTCTTTTCACTTTTTAGTTATAAATTATTAATATTTGTGATAATTTTGTTAGAATTTTTATTTTCTAATAAATAAATTTTATGTTCACGGTTTTATAAGCTGGTAGCATTCTATTGATTTTGGAAAATAAGTATCAGGATCGCATATTTCACAGAAGTTCACCACTACAAAATTTAAAATTTTGTGAAAATTCCTGAGCGGAACAATTACAAAATACATAATTGGTATTTACAAAATAAATACATATTTTTGGTAATTATATATTTAAAAATTTAATTATATATAATACCAGTTTACAATTAGTTATTATTATTTTTCTTTTGAGAAATTGGTGCAAAATATATATCAACGAATAATGTATTATATAATTATCTTAATTTCTTTAAGTATTAATTCACGAATCTTTTACATACAAATGAACTTTACATTTCTGTAATCTGTAACTTAATTTGTATGGTGAATACATGGTGAAAAGAAAAAATTTAAGCGTGGGAACGCACTTACACTTGCGGTCGTGAGGAATATGTCGCTTTGGGTCACAAAGGTCAATTGGAATCGTGATATTTGCAATATGGCGTCTGTTGTAATTACCGTCGATTGGAATGAACAGATTTTGGAAAATTTGTTCAAAAATGTCCACAATATAGTTTATTACTGGGTGCATAAAATATAATTTTTAAGGTCGTCAAAGTGGTATCATATGTTTTAAAAAAGCGAGAACCCTTGAACAAGTGAATTAAATTATTTGGGGTTAGTGATACATAGGGTGAATGCACCCTTACTACGAGAGTAACCATAAATGTTAATTCTATATAACTTTAAATATCCGGATATTATAAACATCTTTGACAAAACAAAACTGACCTAATTATATTTTAGAATCGTTTCAATGTAAACTTATTCGCTATTCTAAGTAGGGACTATATATGATTAAATAGGATATCCGTTAGACCACTATACAGCTATTCGCGATGTTAGTATAGTGTAGCTATTTTCATAAAATTATAATAAGTTTATTGACCTAGTTTAAATTAAATCAATTTTCGAATCCTATTATTATAAGCGCTAATTGCAAATTTAATCATTTCCAATCGATTGAATTTGCAATATATAATTATAAAATCGTAGTAAACTGTCTATATTTTATTTTATATTACTATTAAATTAATTATTATTATTTGTTCAACGTGCAATAAAAAAAAATTAAAACAGTAGATAATTTATTTTTACCTTTTGCTGAATATGTTTGTAATGAATACATTTTTTCATTTATATTAATATTGATGCAAATTATAGTTTGTCTCACAGAATTTCGAATTTTCTTTAAAGTACACAAAGAAACCTAAATTTATATTCGTTATAAATAAAACTATACGTACACTGTCACTGTTTTACACGATGTTCTTTAGTCTCTTCTCTAACAAAAATTAGTGTTGCACAAGACAAGGTTTCTTGTCCTGTTTTGTTATTTCTTGTCTTGTCTCGAAAAACAAGACAAAAAATTTTAAGTATATTTTGTCTTTCATTACTCTTGTATATAAAAATCTTGGGTTGATCGTCATTGTCTTGCAGGTTATAACGTAGGGATTCAAAGAATAATTATGTTATTGAGCCAATAATTATTATTGTCATAATTTTTTAAATGAAATTTACCTATGTATGTATATTGAAATTTTTTATGTTTTTATGTTTTATTTTTTTTTAATACTTACACATTTTTGGACTTTTAGATAAATAAAATCTACAGATATGTTAAGTTATTACATTTAAAAAATATTAAGTTCATTATTTTCCTAATCAGTGACATATATTGACAGGAGAACTGAAAGACCTACAGCTGATCTACGCACATTTTTTTCTGAGATGATTCTTTATAAGTACTCTTAAAAACCGAATGTAATTTTGCTCCAAGATTATATTTAAATTATTTCTTTAATCCAACCCTGGAAAAATCAAGAACAATTTGCGATATTCCGTGCTAAAGTGTACTTTTATAATATTGAAAGAAGCTTTCAGAACTCATAATTAATCAATAGACAATATTTGGGTTAAGTTCTGTAAAATTTTACAGAACTTAAACCCAAATAGTGTACTTTTATAGTTTTATGGTAGGTTTATTTAAAATTCCCTGAGAGGAACATATAGTTTATCGTCGAATAATTGTAACAACTATGTTTGTAAAGTTTTTTCTGTCCACTCTAGGGGATAAATTGTTGAGTTCTTTTAATTTTGAAGTGTTTCCCACAATGAATCGCTATCCCACGCTAATATTTAGGGTTGTGAGAGCAAGGGCAATCCCAAGATAATCCAGTCCTGACCCTTCCTATGTTCATATGAGAACGAACAAGTGCGGAGAGTAATAGAGCGATCACCACACTATATCATTAGGGGATTGATTTTAAAGCGATACATTGAGTCAGATCATGGGATAGTTCATGGGAAATTATCTATTCATAGGGGTAGCGAATTAGTAGATCTAGATACACTAGTTACACTAGATAATTTCCTAGCTTAGCTCCTATTCAACTCTATTTCCTATTATTTGTGCTTATTACCCAAAAATTCGATTCTAGAGATAAATATGTTGAAAGTTGAGTGAGATTATTATTAAATCACCGTAAATTTTACCGTAAAGTTTTTGTAAACCCAAATTCAAATAACAAATTCATTCCAAGAAGGGTTTTCTTTGGTTTGATAAAATATAAAGCAAAAATTGAAAAAAAAATATTGCATAAAAAATCAGAACATTATTATTTAAAGGAGGACGACAATACAAAACAAAGGAATTAAGGATTGTCCTCTCAAATAGAGGAAGGTTGGCAATAATATTTGTACTTTTTCAAAAACCTACTAAAACTTTACCACATAGGTATACTAAGATTAGGAAAAAATATTCGTGTTCCTTGATTCTTTAAAAAATATTAACTTGTGGTAAACATTCTTCATTTGTTCTACATTTCAATGTTAGTTGTACTTAAGTTTGCCGACTTTTCGAAAAAGGAAGACATTTGGAAAAGAAAAAAAAATTAGCAGCGAAATGAGAAACTATTCCTTAATTGTTAAATTACTTTATTTGTCATTTGTCCTAGAGAGGTATCAGATAATTACAATTAGTCCTTAAATTTATATTTTCATTCGGTTCTAGAACTTTTTTGATTTGATAGATGTATAATTGTACAAATAAAGGATGACGGGAAGACAAAGAAAACAATGGAAGATTTTCCTCCCAAATGAAGGATGATTAACAATTCTAGTTGTACTTCTTCAAAAATCTGCTAATACTTTGTCATAGATACTAAGATAAAAAAAATGCCCCTATCTACTTAAAAAAAGGTTTTGTATTGTTTTTCGATATTTTCACCTCTTCATTGTCTCTTATTGTATCTAATTTGCTAATTGAGGATTAATTAATTAACTTTAATGCCCTTTGAGTGTTCGTTGTGGTTTATATTTTCATTCGGCTCTAGAAGCACTTTTTTGATTTGATAGATGCAATAATTGTACAATTAAAGGAAAGACAAAAAAACAATGAAGAATTGTCCTCCCAAATAAAGGATGATAACTCTAGTTGTACCTCTTCAAAAATCTACCAAAGCCATAACTCCTATTCAACTCTATGTCCTATTATTTGTGCTTATTGCCAAAAATTACATATCTGGAGATAAAAATGTTAAAAGTTGAGTGAGATATGAAACCGTGTTGAAATGTTGAAATTTTATGTGTGGCTGTATTTCGTTACAGATTACTTAAATCACCGTAAATTTTACCGCCAACTTTTTGTAAACCCAAATCCAAATAACAGATTCACGGTCATCTACAGGTAGAAATCTAAGCGTAGCAAACAAGCCGGATAATAGGTGAGCCACATAGAGTTGCAGTATTGGTCACATAAAAGCGTTTTGTTGGACGCAGGTCAGTTTAATCTCTTTTCAGGGAAGGTACAGATGCATATCTGATATGGAACACGTTTTTAACAGCTGGAAGAAGGTATTATTACGTTTAACAGGATTATTCTTATATGCTTTGGAGAAGTATACTTTAAAGTTTTCTTTAAATTTTAATTTCCAATTGTTATATTTGCACAAAAAATGTGCGATTTAAATATAGAACGAGAAAAAGAGTTGAGCTGAGCAGGTAATGGAACTAATGAAGACAATTCCAATGTTTGATTAGTTGTAGTATAAAATTATCCAGTTATGTTTTTCTCATAAACAAAACATTAAAAATCACAATATACTTCTAGTGCTAATCTAATCAGCAAAGCGCACTCGTAAAATACTAGCTCAGTTTAATAAAATTTTTATATAATTTTTATAGTTTGATTAGAATAACCATTCGTATTGACTTTGTTAGTACAGTGCTGATTTTCAGATCGTTGTTCTGATTTTTTCATAATGTACTGAATCTAATGATTATCAATATTTTATAATTATTTTATGGTAGCTACTTTTTTCTATACAATTTAGATATTAACTAAAAATGTTGCCATCCATCTACTGATTCCAGTAATAAACTAGATGTTTTTATGTTTGACTTGTGACTTGGTAATATTGTCTGTTTTTAAAACGAACTGTCACCTTTCTATACAATTTAGATATTAACTAAAAATGTTGCCATCCATCTACCGATTCCAGTAATAAACTAGATGTTTTAATATTTGACTTGTGACTTGGTAATATTTACCCCAATTCTGTAAAGAAGTTACTAGCTCTTAGCAACGTTACTAATGTCATTAGCCAATAAAAATAGTAGACACAAAATATATTATGAAAATGGCAGCTTTTACAAATATTTCTATTGGTTAAAATTTTTAGTAACGTTACTAAGAGCTAACAACTTCTTTACAGAATTGGGGTGATTGTCTGCTTTTAAAAGTCACTTTTAGTAATAGCAATCAAATTGCGATAATTTTACATTATTTATTCCAACAAGTGATCCAATAATACTATATAGATCATAGATGGTTTAATTTCATCAAAAAAATAAATGGTCTCTATCTTTGATTTAACATTCATAAGTTTTGGTAATATTACCATAGTCACCTTTTTGTTTACTTGTTAAGCGTTATTGTTATCTTACACCTCAAATGACAATAATGAAATAAATAAAAAAACACAAAAGCTTTTAGAAATGGATACAAAAATTATTCCACCCCTGACAGATGTGAAGCAAGATGTATTCATGTACCCTTTGAGGTTGAGGTAAACAGATGAAACCCGAAGTATTTGCTTCTGCAAGATGCGTTCCTTCCCCTAGATATGCGAGTCTTATCCGGTGTTCTCCCCGGTATAGTTCAACAAGTGTGCCGGAAACCACTACAGCTGCCCGGTTGTGACGTCACGATCCGACACGTGGCTTCCAGCAGCAGATGGGGTGCAATTATAAACTTTGCCTTAGATACTAAGATTAGGACGAAAAAGAACATTTTAGTGTTCTCAGTTTCCTCTGATAAAATGGTAACTTGTGGTAAACATCCTTTATTTGGTCTAAGTTTCAATGTTACCAACTTACACTTTACCATAGATACTAAGATTAGTAAGTTTAGGACGAAAAAGAACATTTTTGTGTTCTCAATTTCCTCTGATAAAATAGTAACTTGTGGTAAACATCCTTTATTCGTTCTACGTTTCAATGTTACCAAATTACACTTTGCCACAGATACTAAGATTAGGACGAAAAGAACATTTTCGTGTTCCCAATTTCCTCTGATAAAATGGTAACTTGTGGTAAACATCCTTCATTTGTTCTGCCTTTCAATGTCAACTTCACGAAAAAGGAGGACATTTAAAAGCTAAAAAAAGATCGCCAACGAAGTGACAAACTATTCCTTAATTTGACAATCGTTCTAGAGACAACATTTTTATGTTCCCAGTTTCCTCTGATAAAAATACTAACTTGTGGTAAACATCCTTTATTCGTTCTACGTTTCAATGTCAGATGTACTTAGGGTTACCAACTTACACGAAAAAGGAGGATATTTAAAAGCTAAAAAAAGATCTCCAATGAAGTGACAAACTATTCCATAATTTGTCAATTGTCCTAGAGAGGTATCCGATAGTTACATGGATTTTTACTTCTTAAATTTATATTTTCGTTCGTTCCGACTTACTTTGGTTTGGAATAATGAGGACATTATTATTTAAAGGAGGACGGCAAAACAAAATAAAGGAATGGAGAAATGTCCTTTCAAATGGAGGATGATTCAAAACCCTATTTGTACTTTTTCAAAAACCTACTTAAACTTTGACACAGATACTATAATTAGGAAGAAAAATAACATTTTCGTTTTCAGTTTCCTCTGATAAAAATACTAACTTGTGGTAAACATCCTTTATTTGTTCTACGTTTCAATGTCAGTTGTATTTAGTGTTACCAACTTACACGAAAAAGGAGGACATTTAAAAGCTAAAAAAGATTGCCAACGAAGTGACAAACTATTTCTTAATTTGTCAATTGTTCTAAAGAGGTATCCGATAGTTACATGAATTAGTTTTACTTCTTAAATTTATATTTTCGGTCGTTCCTAGGAAAGACTTTGTTTGATTTGAAGGAATAGAAAGCAAATAATTGAAAAAAAAAATATTGTACACATAAGTAGAACATTATTACTAAAAGGAGGACGACAAAACAAAATAAAGGAATTAAGGACTGTTCTCTTAAATGAAGAATGGTTAGAAATCCTACTTGTACTCCTTCAAAAACTACTAAACTTTGTCACAAATACTAAGATTAGGAAGAAAAGGATCATTTTCTTATTTCCAGTTTTCTCTCATAAAATAATAACTTGTGGTAAACATCTTTCATTTATTCTATACGTTATAATGTCAATTTTACTTAGGATTGCTGACTTATACGAAAAAGGAGGATATTTAAAAAATAAAAAAAAGATCGCCAGCGAAATAACAAACTGTTTCTTAATCATTAAATTACTTATTTGTTACTTGTCCTCGAGAGGTATCAGATAATTACAATTACTTCTTAAATTTATATTTTCGTTCAGTTCTAGAAGGGCTTTTTTGATGTGATGAAATGTAATAATTGTACAAAGAAAGGATGACGGGAAGACAAAGAAAGCAATTGAGAATTATCCTCCCAAATGAAGGATGATTATCAAATTTTGTTGTATCTCTTCAAAAATCTGCTAAAACTTTGTCATAGATATTAAGATTAAAAAAAATGTCCCTAATCTAATTAAAAAAGGATTTATATTGTTTTTTGATATTTTCACCTCTTCAAATCTGCTTATTGTATCTAATTTGCTAATTGAGGATTAATTAATTAACTTTAATGCCCTTTGAGTGTTCGTTGTGGTTTGCAAATAGCAATTTGACTATAAAGCAGTGTTTTATTTATCGCACACACGCTGAGTACAAAGCTTGTTGAAGTTGTTAGTCTGAACTGTCTCTGTCAATGATTATATTTAACTTCAATTAACTGTTGCGCAGCTGCAGATATTATTTCTCGTTTTTGATTTGTCTCATGGACAAAGCAAGTAGTTGAAAGATACAATCGCCAGACATACAGAAATGTCAGACGAATTAGAATAAAGCGACGAAGAGCAGAAAACGAAAATGAGAAACTTAATTAGCTTACTATGAGCTTGTGTTAATAACTAACACATTTTCGTTATTGCTTCACATAATTTAAATATATCTTTTTTATATACATTTTTTAAAAACATACTGAAGTATGCACATATGTTTGTAAAGAACGCCGCATAAAATGGTGCAAAACATTTTAATTATCTTTATTGGGTATCAAGTTACATTATGTCAAAGTTTATTGTACTATAAATACTAGTAGTTTATATGTTTTATATTTCACACTAAAGATTAGACTTGGTAAATAATGTTATTTTGCAATTTTATAACCAATAAACCTATAATCAATGGTTATTAAAAGGTAGTACTTCTAAGAACTGATTACAATTTGATCGTTTAACTCATAAGGAAGTCTTAATAAAATAATTGGATAAAAATGATTTCGAAATATGATATGTATTGGAGACATTTTAATTAAATGATCACGACGAAATCATTATCGTCCATCAGCATACAAATAGTCTGAAGATAAGTACGCATGTAGAATCGTGCGTGTTTCTTTCTAATTCCGCTTATCTGAAGGGCCAAACATCAGCCATCTGCCGTTAGTGTGTATGATTAGATACAGCTGAGCATATATTTTTTTCTTAAGAACAGCTGAGGCATGGCTAGACGAAGATTTTTAACTTAACTGATAATTTGTCTCGAAAAAGTTTCAGCCCAATCATTATTTTTCCGAAACAATTTCGATTAGCCAAAAAAATCCAGCAAAAAACTTTACTTTATATGTCATTATTATCAACGTCCTCATTTCTGTACCGCAGTAATTTCCACATTTCAAGAATTTTATATGAAAATTTATTGACCACCCAGTTTGATCTTGAAATTATCAGCGCCCGTATCCTTAAACTAGTTTTTAAGTACAACCAATTTAAAGACTTTCTTAACACGTTCAAAGTTTTAAGTGCTGAAATTTGGTGTTAAGTCGATGGCAGAAAAATGTCAAGTTTAAAAGCATGTGTAACTAATAATAAGCAGATGTGCTTGACAGAAAATTGCACGAAAAAATGTCAGCGACATATGGTCCAGACGAGACATAACATTTCTTATTCGATTTTCGAAGATGCTTTAACAGTATCTCGTAATACTTTTGCAGTCACTTACCCTAAATTGCTACAATCTGTATTTGCAATTACAATAAATATCTATTTTCGAAACTCTTCAGTGTTATATTTTTATAATTGATTAAATTGGGGTGAAGTGAATATGCGTAAAATTTTCTAACCTTAGTAAAAAAAACATTCTGAACTTGTTTTTGTTTGAAAATACCGTTGTCTAACATGAAGATCAGCAGACTGGAACCTACGAAACTATATTGTGATATTTAAGGCCACCCGTATCTTTTTTGTGTTCTTAGAAAGGGACGGTTCTTTCCAGCTGATGTATGGAAGTCCATTCGAAGAAAAAAAAGCCACACGTGTGCCACATATGGAAAAATGCTCGCACATGAAATTTGACACGTTTTTTATACATTTTTCGGAGAAGTCGAAAAGCATTTAAAAACTGTAAATTTTTTTATTTATGTGTAAGCAAAAATCCATTAAAAATGTAATTTCGAATTTTGGACAAATCTAAAATCGTTTTGTAATTTTCAAAGTTAATGGTAGCGGGTGCGTAATAAAAGGGCACAAAAAGCTAAAAAAGGAAACAATTTAAAAATTCCTGAGCTGTCAGTCTGCTTTTCTTAATATATAATTTAATCTTTCCTTTTCACAATAATTTTCTTTTCGCCGCAAAAACTGTCGAATGTCGAATCCTTGCAGGCACGAAAAGTCGTTTTTGTTTAAACTCGTTTAAAATCAAGTTTAATAAATGTTACAATTTCTAAATGAGGTTGGTTGATTTGAATGGAAAATTTGTATAAATGAAAAAGGACGAATAAAGTGTAGACTTCACTTCGGACACGTGTGGTTGATCAGCCACCTGGCAAACGACACGCTCCAGGGACGGCGTCAGACCACCCCTGCCCCCTTAATCCGCACCTGGCAAGATACAGACCAAACAGGAAGGAAGAAAATGCCTTTTCTCAAAAACTATATCCTTCGATATGTTCGCTCTTACAAAATATAATTTTATTTGTAAATAAATACTTATTTCGAAGATATTCAACATATTTAATAAGGATAATTTACTTTTCGAAATTTTATTTATAGATTTTTTTGTAATTAATATTTTTCAAAACATAATTAACATACCCCAACTTTAATGATATGAAAAAATCTTTAAATATGAGTTTGAAAATAAATTTCAAACACTTAGTTATGCTACAAGGAATGTAAGTACCTTATAACCTTCGAGGAGATATGAACTGAGGCGGAGCTTGCGGAGATAGTAGATCCGAGTTGCTTATTATATTTTTTCGGTACCAGCAACATTTAACTTCATATAATGTTGAATTATTTGTAAAATGTGACACTTGACATTTCAGATTTATTTTTGTATACTTTTTATAATTAATTTTGCCCGACAATGACAAAATATAAACGAAATGCGTATGTTTTTCATAATTGCCCTACTAGTAGGTCAGCTATTTTCTATAACACTCTGTTGTCAATGGTAACAACCACTGGCGTAACAAGGCACTTTATAAAATAAAATTAAATGTAATTTTATCTGTAGTTAATTCTCTTTGATGAGAGAATACAATTTTGAATTAATTATTGGGCAAACTGAAACCGCTCTACTATTGGGATGAGTATAAAAAATAAACAATATTTAAAAAAAGCAAACAGCTTTTCCTAAAAATTATTTTTTCTTGTCCAAAAACGTACAAAAGAACGGGATCTTTTTGCTGAGCCAACGAAAACGGATGGTGAAAAAAAAAGTAACATGCAGTTCGAATTTCACTAAAACTAATGCATAAAGATTTTTTTTATAAAGATGTATTCGGTTAATTCTCTAATGGAATTAATTTTGGATAAATCTTTTTAAGAACAATTTCTAATTAAGAGGAACTGGGACGAAATCGAATCCGAAATATCTGCGGAGTATTTAAATATATATATATATATATATATATATATATATATATATATATATAAACATGACGCTGACTCGTACTATTGTCGTATACTTCGTAATTGTTTTACAGGACCACACACATCATTCAAAAGGCAGCGCGTCGTGTCGAATCTCGGTTTGAGATTAGGAAATCCGCCCGATTTCAAAAACGATGGAACTTTTTAATTTATAATGAAATTGCAAGTGGTTGGATTAAATGTTACTAAAAAGTAATTAACATGTAAACTTTCCGATTTATTTTTTTTTAGATTCCACTGAAGTTGATATTAAATATTTAACCTAATCCAACAAAATACAGAATTCACTGAAGAAAAATGCTTGAAATATGTGTTAGGGTATAGATAATAGTATCCAAAAATGACGCATGTGTGTTTGCAAATAGATTACGACCAGACCAACCACCCCCTACGAAACAATAACCCGACCACAAAAAACTCAGCCACCCTAGAACTAGGGTTTGCGGGAACCTCACGCCAAATGTACACGGAATTAACACGCATTGTCTGACCGCTTTTTACGAGCGGGATGCACTTGTAACCAAAAGGGGCAAGTTCTGTTTGCACGTTCTCTCCTATGATTGAATCAAGTGAGTTCTGAATATGTCACGCTTGAAACGCCACCGAAACTCTAGCATCTGACGATGATTTTTATTACTTATTGTTCGGTGATTAATGTTAGGGGTACGCTCAATTTATAATAAATCACATAGGACCCTCAAAATTTAAAAACAATTACAATTATAAACCAAAATCTAATATACTTCAACTCAGTACCGTAACTAGGTAAGCGCAATACAAGCACCTGCAAAATGCTGTTTCATATTTTTTAATTTTTAGACTTTTGTATTGCGCAGTTTAGCGATTAAATTTTACAAACCCCTTCCTTAAAGGCTCAAAATGTTGTTTATAACAAATTATATTTTACTTTACTTAGATTGCAGATGTCACTAAAATCACTAGCTTCTATCTAATCCTATGGCAAAATCACTAGATTCTATCCTAAAGTTACTAGATCATACAGAATGTAGTGTGTAGTAAGTGCAATACAAGCACCTGCAAAATGCTGTTTCATATTTTTTAATTTTTAGACTTTTGTATTGCGCAGTTTAGCGATTAAATTTTACAAACCCCTTCCTTAAAGGCTCAAAATGTTGTTTATAACAAATTATATTTTACTTTACTTAGATTGCAGATGTCACTAAAATCACTAGCTTCTATCTAATCCTATGGCAAAATCACTAGATTCTATCCTAAAGTTACTAGATCATACAGAATGTAGTGACTTTTAACATATTATTGTTTTCTGTATACCTCGTCTTTACAATGCTTAAGTGTTGGTGATGTTGCTTATAATTTTTTTCGGAACTCATAATAATTGAAAAAAACAACTTTTTTAGTTTTAGTTAATTCAAACTAAAAAAGTTGTTTTATTTAACAATTTCTAATGTTTTATGTCCATTATTCAAAATAGCTGTCTTAGTGGCATCAAATCCTTAACTAAAGTGCGATTTATTCATGAAAAGAATACATAATTATTTCTGTTTCTTGTTCTGATAATTTTAGTACTTATGTACTATATGTGTGTAATAATTTTATTTAAAAATAAATATATACAAAAAACCTCAAATCAGTTAAAAATTCAACACGTGTTACGAAAACAATGTTATTGTCATCAAAACAAGTTGAAAAGACATAAGAGAGAGTAGTCTCAAGATGTTAACCATCCATAGGTCCAATCGAGTCGAGTTTTTAGTTTTACTAATAATGACATCTTAGATCTTAGTTCCAAAACAAGTGTCTTATATTTGTGTATATGTAAAGTTGGTTATATATATATATATATATATATATAT
This sequence comes from Stenolophus ochropezus, assembly GCA_035578165.1. NCBI lineage: Eukaryota > Metazoa > Arthropoda > Insecta > Coleoptera > Carabidae > Stenolophus > Stenolophus ochropezus. Next base: position 3,879,697 of record JAQOWZ010000014.1, read on the forward strand.
ATATACATATATATATATATATATATACATATATATTTGGCTAACAAAAGGTAGTTAAGGTAATCTTCCATAAAAATCAGCAAATCTAGTTTAGTAATATTATGTTTACAATTATGAATTTATTTTTTCATCAGCATCTCAGTAGAAGCTAGCAGGTCTGTAAGCGAGTGTGTATATATGACACTAGAATAACATGTTAACTGTACACATATGGCTCACATCTGTGTGTAGATGAGGGTATCGTTCTATAAACCATATCACTACACACTTGTTCAACCACTGGTAGTCAGCGTTTTTATGTGTGAACTTAAACAAATCGTAAAAAACTTATTTTTCTCGCACTTTAAAAATAAACACTTTAATGAGGCATTTGTTTTTGTAATGCGGAACTATTACTTTTTTCCTTACTAAAAAACTAACCCAATTTCAAAAACTATAAAATTGTAAATAATCCCAAATTGAATGATTTAGTTCTTGTTCTAATTTTACAGGTCATTTAATTATTTTGGTAACTTTGTACAAGTTTCAACGCTATTATTTTTTTCCTTACTAAAAAACTAACCCAATTTCAAAAACTATAAAAATATAAATAATCCCAAACTGAATGATTTAGTTATTGTTCTAATTTTACAGGTCATTTAATTATTTTGGTAAGTTTGTACAAGTTTCAATTTCAAATTGAATGATTTAGTTCTTGTTCTAATTTTATAGGTCGTTTTATTATTTTGGTAAGTTTGTAGAAGATTCAACGTTATTATTTTATTCCTTACTAAAAAAGTAACCCAATTTCAAAAACTATAAAAATATAAATAATCCCATATTGAATGATTTAGTTCTTGTTCTAATTTTACAGGTCGTTTCAAGATTTTGGTAAGTTTGTACAAGTTTCAACGCTGTGGAATATATATCGAAAGGTTTTGAAATTGAGGATGTTTAACCGAAGAACCCAATTTCAAAAACTATAAAAATATAAATAATCCCAATTTGAATGATATAGTTATTGTTCTAATTTTACAGGTCGTTTCATTATTTATTTATTTATATAATATATAATTTTGGTAAGTTTGTACAAGTTTCAACGTTATTATTTTTTTCTTTACTAACTAACCTAATTTCAAAAACTGTAAAAATATAAATAATCCCAAATTGAATTTAGTTCATGTTCTAATTTTACAGGTCGTTTCATGATTCTGGTAAGTTGTAGAAGTTTCAACGCTATGGAATATATATCGAAAGGTTTTGAAATTGAGGATGTTTAACCGAAGAATAGTGAAAGAAGTTTCGGTCCAGGTAGTCTCTACCTGAACATCCACCTGGTCTTGAAGGAGATCAGATGCTTGTGTGCAGCTGCTCTCTCGCCTCTCTCTTGCCTCTCTCTTCTCGGCTACCATTTCCTGGTTCCAAGGGACAACCACGCACAAGACTACCCAAGGTTTTGTTTTCCGAAACTCAAAACTTCAAAACAAAAATCTAGCCTTCAAATTCAACGGTTTTTACAAAAACGGTTATTCTGAAATCCTTAACCTTAAAGTTATATTAATTTTAATCCAGGGCTTCAACCGGAACCGGAACTAGCTTAGTTATTCATGAACGGAAAACGGGTTTAAAAATCTAAACCGAAACTGACCGGTCCAAGCCCGGTAAACTTTTTTTAAATATACAATATATCAAGGTTTAGTAAGAAATAAGGTTTAAGGAATAAGTTCTTTTTAATTTGCAATACCGGTTTGATCTTTTTGATTAAACAAAGTACATTAAATTTTAATTCAAATAGGTTTTAGTTTATTTGACGAATATTGATCAAATAACATACCCTACGTACATATATGTAAGTTTAGTAATGAATAAAGAATACTAAGTTCTTTTAAATTTTCAATACCGGTTTGACTTTTTTAAATAATCAATATATTAAATTTTATTTTAAATAGGTTTAGTATATAGAAAACTAAGACACAATAAAGAATACAAAAGTTAAACAAATGCATTTAAAATTAAATTTTCTTCGAATACAGATTTAAAATATAATTAGGAAACATCTCTTAAACAAAATATATTAAATTTTATTTCAGATAGGTTTTAGTACGTTCGATGAACATTGATCAAATAACGTACCTATGTACGTATACGTAAATTTAGTAATAAATGAAGTATTCTAGGTTCCATTAATTTTCAATACCGGTTTGACTTTTTTAAATAATGAATATATTAAATTTTATTTTAAATAAGTTTAGTATATAGAGTAATAAGACACAATAAAGAATACAAAAGTTAAACAAAGTGCATTTAAAATTAAATTTTCTTCGAATACAGATTTAAAATATAATTAGGAAACATCTCGAACGCAAATTTCAAGTGTACAGTTCATTTATTAGACGATAGAAATAACTGTCAGCCTAAAGGATTCTTTACCAAGAGTTGTATATATATTTTTCAGACTTTTATGATATTTTAACTTTTAATTATTTTCGACTTCTCAATTTTTTCGACTTTTTTAGTTGTATCGACTTTCGACTTTTCAATTTTTTGTTGAAGATTTTCAATTAGTCGATAAAAATAGATTTTTCAAAAAGTTGAAAACAGACTTCCACTTTTTAAAGTCTGCCAACCCTACTACGTACATATATGTAAGTTTAGTAATGAATAAATTATTCTAGATTTTTTAAATTTTCAATACCAGTTTGACATTTTTAAATAAACAATATATTAAATTTTATTTTAAATAGGTTTTAGTACGTTCGATGAATAATGATCAAATAACGTATGTACATATACGTAAGTTTAATAATGAATAAGGACTTTTAATTTTTTTTTTTGATTTTAAATACCGGTTTGACAATTATATTAATTTTTATTTTAAATAGGTTTTAGTACGTTAAGTGAATACAAATAACCACACCATTTTTATTTTGAAACACCGGGTATTCGAGTTACAGAGACACGCCCACTTTCTTAAATTTAATATTTTATTTATAAACTAAGTTCTAAGTTTTAGTTTTTCAAATGTAGTGAATAAAGTAAAGAACGCAATTATGTGAAATAGCGCATTTATAATTTTTTGAAGCAAATTTAATACTTTATTTATAAACTAAGTTCTAAATTTTAGTTTTTTAAATGTAGTGAATAAAGTAAAGAACGCAATTATGTGAAATAGCGCGTTTATAATTTTTTGAAGCAAGCCGTGTCAAATTTCGTTTGTCAAACAGGATGCAGTGACAACGGATGTAGGCAAAAAGGCCTTACTCTGCACTTGGTGAACTGAACAACGAATACAACGTGCACATTGTTCAACCGGCTGAAATCTGATACGACGGCTCTGGTTGTACTTGGATCGGTGTTAAGGGAATGGTATACTCATCTTGTGATCTGCTCGGCAAACACTTCATAATCAACGGAATTGTGTACTAGTTAATTGGGAGCACCAAATACGCAAGAGAAGTCTGGAGCAGGAAGATAATAGCAAACTAATCATCTACGCTTTAATATTACAACTTTCTGTCCTACATTAACATTTACGTCTTAGTGTCTTAGTCTTACCGTTTATATTCTTAACCTCAACAATTCTACTGAGATGACAAAACTAACTTTAAATATATATATATATATATATATATATATATATATATATATATATATATATATATATATGAATGCTTAGCTGGTTTTTACCGTAGGTGCACGAAACCACGTTTTTGTGAAAAATAAAATTATTAAATTACTCTACATTTAGTATCTGCATTTATAAAAAAGCTTTACATATGTTTGACTTGCGAGTTTGTTAAACATCACGACTTGATTTTTAACTGTTTTGTTACAATTTTTGACAAATGTATTTACAACACATTAATAATGTATAAAATGACTTTCACTCCCTGAGAAAGACCTATGTGGGGTCGAAACCGGTAGGAAAGGAAATAAAATTTTATCCCATTGACTGAATTCCAGTAGTTTTCTTTCCTTTCATCAATTGACCAGTTAAGAAAAATCCGTCTACCATATATATATATATATATATATATATATATATATATATATATATATATATATATATATATATATATATATATAACAAATAAATTTTAAGGTTGACAGTGTATACCAATATTTTTTATTAGAAGCTAGAAAGTTGTTTCGGTTTGCCGTAGTGTTTCACGAGAGTCTTGTATTTTTCTTGGTCTTGTCTCAGTTTTGCAAAAAATGCAAGACAAGAACAAGACAAGAACTACAAATTTCAAAGCAAGACAAGGCAAGAAATGTACAAGACTAGCAAGATTTTCTTCAATTCTTGTGCTCTTGCATTTTTTTCCTAATTTTAAATCTAGCTTTATTTTAAGAATCTACTTATAAATTTATTTTCAAAATATGTGTAATAGTAATAATAATTGACTAAATAATATAATTATTCTTCGAAACCATGTAACCAAGAGTTAAGACACAAAATGCTTTCTTGTAATAAGAAGTGTTTTGGAAAAAGCTTTTCTGCTTGTATTTATATTTTCAATGTCATTTGTGAATATTAATATGCAAGTCAAGAAATATGCAAGAAATTGATGATCAAGACAAGATTTTTATGTACAAGAGTAATGAAAGACAAAATATACTTAAATTTCTTGTCTTGCTTTTCAAGACAAGAAATGTTGTCTTGTGAAACACTAGTTTGTCATATGCTTATGTTCACTAAAGAACAACATTACTTGTTTTTCTTTTCATCTTTTGGAATTTTTACAGAAAAAAAATATACTGTGTAATATTTCTATAGTTCTTTTAAGAAATATTTGAAAATCATTATAAAATAAACGTATTATCCCTTATAACGTTTTTTCTCTGACACTAAAAGAAAATTTGAAAAGGATAAAATTGAATTGGCCGTTTTGGAACATGTAAAAACTTTTATCTCGTAAAATAAAAAATAAAAATGTTTCCTCTTTGCAATTCGATCCGTGGACATAATATACAAAATGATAATTTTGAAATACATATTCAAAATTTTATTTTTTATATGGTAAAATATGTTAAAATTTTGATTGTTATTACAGAAATCATTTGTAGATCATTATCAGTTTTTTTTATTCTTAGTACAAGGTGTGAGTGAATGTTCAGCTGTATATTATTTCTTCAGAATTTTAAATACTAGATTGATTTTGCACCTGCTTATATTTGCAATCTCGTTTTATATCTTGAGGATATTTGGTATCTCCTTACATTTCGTAATCAAATTTCATGCTGACGATAATGCAAACTGCATAAATTTATACAATAACAACAAAAAAATCAGAATTGATTTTTCAAAGTAAAAAACAATATTTTTGTAAATATAAATACAAGAATGTTAAAGTCGGCTATGAATTTAATTTGGTAACTTTCTCTTGCAAGGGTCCCGTTATACTCAAGGGAGATACTTTGCAGAAGAATACTAAGAAGACCAGTTTCAAGAAAAACCGGATATAACAAAATATAAATAAAAAATAATGGAGTGATTTTTTAAATACAATAAGTGCATTTATATAATTTTCATAATACGATGCGTGTAAGAAACGTGGCCATATTAAATTAACCACAACAAAACAAAAAACAATCACTTGTAGTAAATACAAACAATGGTATTGTCATCCCTCTAACAAGCATCTTCCGTTTGTACTCGTATAAGCATTCAATTGTCTCCCAAGCTCATGTCAATTGTTTTCCCGTTTTCAAAGCTTGCACGTTTTCATACAAAGATTTTTATCAGAGACAAAACAAAATAATTATCCAAAGGGGGCAACAAATTGTCCCATTTGGGCCAAGTAAAATGACTTACCCATAAAGGAGAGCTGCACCAGCAATACCACCACCACATTGGGCCGTTATAAACATAGCAGCCCTAAGAGGAGATATGTTTCTGGTCACTAACATTGCTGCTGACACTGCTGGATTCACATGAGCTCCTATAACAAAAAAAAGCCTAAATGTATAAATATTTATATTTAGATTACAAATTATGAAGGGAAAAGTTAGGAGTAAATTAATATTAAATTATAAATGAGCCAATTTAATTTCGAAACATATTTCTTGAAATTTGTCCGCGTGTCAATTAAACTCATCAACTTTTAAACGTCAAAATTTTAAAAGTAAATTTGCGTACTTTAAAATCAATAATATATAAACGCATTTGCTAAATAAACTTTGATAAAAATTTAAATTTAAAACAAACATACATATATAGATACATTATTATAGAAATATTTATTGAATGAATTATCAATATTATAATTCGCAAAATATTTAAAAAAAAATATATAAAGTAAAGTCTGATTTTTTAAGTACGATTGACTTTTTTTCTACATGTGGGAATAAAGATTGTGTCTATATTGTCGGGGTTAGTTTTGTGATAGGATATAGATATGTTTGGTTATAGATAACGCCCTGAAGGTTATGAGAACTTTTGTTACAGTAGTTGATACTGAGTAATGAGGAAATATCTCAGATAAAAATTTACTTTCATCTGCCGATTGTTAATTCTTAAACCAAACAATATTATCAATACTTTAAACATTTAAAAGCAACAATTCAACTCCTACAATTCATAAATTTTTACGTTGTTACAGTTTTTACTGTAAACAATATCAATTGTTATTTATCTTACAATTTAATTGAAAATATTTTGGGTTTATGAAGATTTGAATTTAGAGATTGCGACAACAATTTTGTGGTGCATTATTTATTTTAAGTAGAGTGCTCCGAAGTCAGGACGTGATGTCTGATAATCATCCTTTACCAAAATCTCTTATAAACTTTGAGCAATAAAAAATTTTGAGTGATATATTTATTTCAAAAAAAAATATATACTAAAAATTAAAATGTTTCTTAAGAGACTTAAATAACTTTAAAATATCTGTAAATAAGCGATGGATAAAAGTTGTAGCTTATATTTAAATACATATATGATGTCTGATAATCATCCTTTACCAAAATCTCTCATAAACTTTGAGCAATAAGAAATCTTGAGTGATACATTTATTTCAATAAGAGTTGTTCCTTATATTTAAATACATATATGAAACAATTGGTTATTAAACACTTATTGATAAATAACTGAAATAATTAGATTTGTTTCAGCATCCACCAATTTTTCTTAAGAAGGTTTAAGTAACTTTAAAACATCTATGAATAAGAGATGGATAATAGTTGTTCCTTATATTTAAATACATATATGGAACAATTGGTTATTAAACACTTATTGACAAATAACTGAAACAATTATACATGTTTCAGCATCCACCATAATCAATTAAATGTTTCTTAAGAAGATTTTATTAACTATATTAATATATGTGAATAAAGGATGAAAAATAGTTGTTCCTTATATTTAAATACATAATTGAAACAATTGTTATTAAACAGTTATTGATAAGTAACACTAAAACAATTATAAATATGTTTCAGCATCCGCCAATAATCAGATAAATGTTTCTTAAGAAAGTTTAATTAAATTTATTAATATCTGTGAATAAGGAATGAAAATATTATTTCTTATATTTAAATACATATTTGAAACAATTGGTTGTAAAACACTTATTGATAAATGACTGAAATAGTTATAGATATGTTTCAGCATTCGCTAAGAATCAATTAAATGTTTCTTAAAAAGATTTAACTACCTGTGAATAAGTGATAAGAAATAGTTGTTCCTTATATAGTTGGTTGCTAATCAGTTATTGATAAATAACTCTGAACCATTTATAGACATGTTTCAGCATTCGCGACTAACCAATCTGTTATTATTATTATTCCTACCTGAGATATGTCCGAAGCACTGAGTGAGGGTAGTCATTGCGAATCCAGCCGCAAGAGAAGCAGCTAAAACGGGCGACGAACTTGGAATATTAATACTCGCGCCTACTACAGCTCCGCAAACAATAAACACGTAGAAGAACGAAGCAAGACATTCCGAGATAATACTCCTCCAGAACTCCAACGTGCGGATCTCGACCTGCATGGGCGTCTTCTGCGTCGGCACGCTTCCTAGAGGCACACACGCACTGTCCCGCCGAAGCGCGTCGAGCTTCTCGAAGAGGGTCACTATGTGGTACTCGATGTTCTGAGTGTCACTCGGGATGTTTAGGGTTTCGTCCGCCATGGTCACTGTTGCCCGCAAGAGTGTCGGGCAAGAAGTGTTCAAACACTCGGTGATGAGCGCCAAACATGTGTTCCCCCACCATATTCCCACCGGCCAATCAGGAGGGACGAGAGTGCAAGTGCAACGAGAGGTGCAAGTCTACACGCGTCGCATCAGTGCAAACACGGTTGCATATGTTTTCTCGAAGAAATTTAAGCAAACGCGGTTGCTTACTTTTTCTCGAAGAAACCGCAACATTTAACCATTTACCGAGCATCGCAAGCTAATAGGCCAAGAGAGGGGCAAGATCATAGATAAAGGATATAAATTATATGTAACATAAATACAATTTGTAAAGTTTTAATTGTTTAAACCAAAAAAAAAATACCCTAATTAAAACCAGGGCATGTAACCGAAAAAAATATTGGTTAACGGTTAATCCTTATAGAGAACTTTATAATATAAACATTTTTAGGACGAAAACCGGTTTTTAAAATTGGAAACCGGTTAAAAAAATTAATAAAAAAAAATAATTTTAAAAATTTACTTTAAAAATTAATAAAAAAAATAATAATAAATTACTTAATTAGTTATTAATACTAATTAATAATCTGAAAAATATAACAATAAAAGAAAGAAAATTATTAACAAATATTCAAAAAAACCGGTTAAAAAATCGGTTAAAAAAATTAATGAAAAATATTGATTATAAAAATTTAATATAAAAAAATAAAAAATAAATTAAAAAAAGTACCATCTGAAAAATTATAACAAATAAATAAATTCCGCAATACCTTTAGAAAAACGCAGGTTACTTTTCAATTGTAAACTTGCCTAATGCTGACAAATTACCTAATTTTATGACTCTCCAATTCTCTCATATTCAAATGCAAATAGATAAAACAGATATAAAAAAAAATAAAAATAAATCGCGCTAAATAATATTACAATAAAGGTTAACGTTAGCTAAAACCGATTTTTTTTGTAAACGGTTACCGGTATTTTCGGCCTTAAAAATATGGGTTAAAATTACGGTTAGAATTTGCAATTTCCGTTCAAAGTATCGGTTACCCGTTTTTTTACCGGTTAGATGCCCTGATTAAAATATAATCTTCTTGAATTTTTCTATACATTTTTCGAGTACTTTATTATTAAAATCTTTAATCTTCTCAATTTTTTTGGAGGGGGGCAGCTACCCCTCCCTGCTCCCCCTTGGCGGCGACCATGCCTATTACTGCATTAATTTTTATTTTTGACTAAAATAACGGGCATTTACATTAGGTACTTATTAACAAGAAAATTAATAAAAAATATAATAGACGAAACTAGGATATATTTATATATTCTGATATATTCATAAATATTAAATATAATCAATAACCAATAATTAAATAATTGTTTCTTGCAAGGAGTCCTTTTCTTTTAATATTAATAATAGACCGGGAACTAACACATTTTTATAAATAACTAACACCTAAATATCTACCGTTTACTGCGGTCTCCAATTGTACTGAATATGATAATGAAAAAACATTTAATCATTTATTTATTTACATTTATTGCAGCTTTTCTAACATTTCTAACATTATTTGTAAAATAATTACCATACAACTAACGACTTCCTAGAATAACATTAATCGATTCATGCACTTAATAAAATTTTAAAAATAACGAATTAACTGCTACAACGAAGAATTCGGCATTTTTTTACTTGTATTTATATTACTGTCTTTTGTAAGGATAGCGGTGGAATGTCAAATTTGGATTCAAATTTCAGCGTCCTTAACTATAAAAATAAAAAACTATAAGCTGTAGGTCCTTTGCAGAAGTTATAAGCTGACAACTTACTAAAATAATTATGAGCGCTTACATATGTTACTTCCAGGTATTCTAGCTGATGCAGAGAATGCACCACATGGTTTATATTTGAAGGAACTGTAAAATATGTCAAAAGTATAATGTTAGAAAACACTTCAATGATCGAAAATATTCCAAAATGAAAACCCTATTTCTTTGTGAATTTGAAATAGATATTAAAATATCTGCAAGAATCACCATATATAAAATATACAGTCCTTTATTGATCTAAATTTCAATATCTTCCTGATATCGCGTATTTATTTTTCACGGTGCAAAAAATGCCTCATAAATTTATTTAGCTTGATGTATTTATTTAGCTGTAGCCTGCTGTTAACAATCCTGACATTGCTTTATAAATAAACAAAGATCTACACTACAAGATCGTGAGAAATTTTCTTTTGTTTGTGCTTCGCTAATAATAATAGGCCGATGATATCATTTTTTTAGAGCACGTGTATAAATATTATATTTCGTACATAGTCAATTATAAATATTTAATATTTTAACATGTTTCATGTAAAAAACTTATTTAAAACTTTGTATACAATATATTTGATTCATATTTTAATCTGTAAAAGCCGCATTTTATTGTCGAAATTAAATTTCTTAGCAAATTTATGAAATATATATGTTATAAATTTATGTATTTACATGACAAATATACAGGGTGATTAATTGCAAGTGATAGTCACGTGATTGTCAATTTTCTTTAATGACGTCAAAACTACACTTTTAGGAAAAAAAGTTTGATATTTTAGTTCATGGGCGTGTAAGTTTGTATTATAAAGAATTTTATTTTTAATATAATCTAAAATTGTATGTTTTGATTCGTCTCTTAAAAGTATTTCGAACTAAAATTATTTAGTAAATCACTTATGAAGCAAATAACGTAAAACGGTATGGTTTTGAAAAAGACTGTTAATAATGAAATTAGAAAACGCAAATAATAAAGCCGGTAAAAAGAAATAAAGAATTATTTTTATTTTAAACATGTAAATAAAACTTATACGTTTGAATTTGGCATGATTATTAAACAATATTAAACAATAATTTCTTTAGTTTTAAATACATGATTTTGATAATAAACGCATTCAAACATATAGAAAAAGTTTTATTTTTGTGTTTTGTTTTTAAATATAATACTTATATAAAGGGGGCCCCATTTTTTTTTTTTGCTGGGGGGCTTGTTTACAATAAAATAATGCAATTACAATACATAAGTTTCTATTATATTCTTTATTAGTTACAAAAAAGGAAACATACATATAGCATTTAGAGTATAACAAACTATATATGCATATCTATAAATAGGAAATAAATTACAACATATATGCATTAAGTATTAAGGTCAAACATAATGTACAATTTCCACGTACGCACAAAGACCGTATTCACATCTAAAAACTGTTTCATTCATGATCTCCTACACATTAATATAAACCAGACTCCCACATATAATAAACCTATTGAAGTTAAACCGCGTTAATTAAGTAATGTGAATGACTCAGTATCAGTAGCCATTACTGCAGTGCTAGTAATGTCCCTATCAGGTGCACATACCTTATCGTTTACCGTCTGCGATAAGTATTAAGTATCGCGATAAGTTTCTCTGCGTTTAGTTCAGGTTAAAACCTCAGCGCTGGTCTACCTGAGTGACGTCACAACCCCGTTCCCCGCGTCGTTGTCACAAAATGGCGACGATATCAAAACAACAAACGGTCAGCTCGTATATTCTAAGTTTTATTTTGTGTAGTGTGTGTGTTAGTGGACAGAGTAATCAATATAGCTCGTATCCAAGACCGTATAACCCATACGGAAGAGATAATTCATACAATCCGCCAAATTCAAATGATAGGACTTACACTTATAACAATAGAAGGTATGGGATATACCAGCCTGATGCTTATTATGGAAGAGCTGGAGAGCCCTATGACCCAAGACACGTTGGAGGGTTTCCCAGTAATAGGTATGACCCTAACAACAAGTACGATCCGGTAAGTTCTAGGAAAATGGAAAGTGACTAACCACTTGTTGGAGCAATAAACAAATGGGCGTGTTCTTACCTGTACCTTAACCTGCAAATAACCCAAAATTTATTACGACCATAAACCCGTAGGACTACCTAACGGTTTTCGCTACGCACACAATTTTACTCCAACCAAAATTCAATCAGAATTCTTATACAAATTACTCAAAATTATAAATAAACATATTTCCATATATACTAATTATTTACCTTTAATATGGCTGAATTATTTACAAAATAATCTTTATTGTGTTGTGTTACACTCCTAGAAAACTCTGATCAGAATAAATATAAATATTAATTTTATGACAGTACCATTTTTAAAGGACCAAATCATCGTTATGATTTGAAATGTGCAAATTCTAACAATCTGGAAATCATGAGAAAAATCCATATTTATTTTATGATAATTTTGACAGTAATAATCTATATTATCTGTCATTTTCGATATAGTATCTTATGTACACATCCGTTATCATAATATCAAAATGTTTGTTTAATTAAAAGATATAAAACCGTTCAACAAATAAAGAACATTTTGTTTAATATGACACACCATGATTCATATTTTTCATTTAAGTAGAATTTTCTTGAGTTACATAATGTAAAATTGATGATATTAAGATAACATCTTTGCTAATTACAAACTAATGCAGATTTAATATTGTCCTTGAAAATGAGTCTTTTATTAATAATATTAATAAAATTAATTTTAAAAGGAAATGCGAATTCGTAACGGTAAAAATATTTCAATATTAAATATATTTAAAGAGAAAATATACAAAAATAATAAAGCACATATTTATTTACATGTATGAAATATTATACAAATAAATATATCTTATCATATTTTCTTTCGAAAGAATATATGAATGAATGTTTCATAAACACTTGTAGTAAACATGGTCTTAATCTTAATATTTATTTATATTAAATAAATATAATAACTATTATTAATTATCTATTATTGGGTTTGTTATACCGTAAAATTATTAGTATATAATACAAACCATTTGGTATTTTGGTAAAATTTTACTTATATTTACGAGGTAAATGAAGAATAAAAATCATGCATATTTATTATTATTATTATAAAACATGTAGAATATAACTTTTTCACAATTTTAGGAAAACAACGACAGACCAATCCTTCCAGGAGTTTTAGGTGTATGGAGAGAGGATCTTCAAGGAAAAGAACGAACCGACAGTCGAAATCTCGATAGAGATATTTTCGTCCAGACAAATTTAGGCCAAGTTCAAGGATTTTTGGTCAATTTATATGATAATCCTGATCCTGACTCCTTGTACAGACCATGGAATACTCCGGTTGAACAAATAACCGGAAAAACTTCAGTATTTTTGGGAATACCGTATGCCATGCCTCCGGTTGATAATGGTAGATTCAAAGTAAGAAAAAAAAAATAATCGAATTTCAGGATATGTCATAAAATATAAAAAAAATAACCACTATTGCTTCTCATTATAGTAATAAAAAATAAACATTAATTTGAAATTATATAGTTATTATAAATTTTATATTTTGTAGAAGGGATATGTGACGTCACAAACTACAAATAATTTTTTTTGTCTAATATCATATGTGTAAAAATCAGTGATTTAGATCAGATTTTAATCACATTGATATTTTTAAAAATCATTAATTTAAATCATTTATTATGCAGTAATTAATAATTAACATTGGTTTGAAATTATAGAATTATCATAAATTTAATATATTGGAGAAGGGATATGTGACGTCATAAACTACAAATATTTTTTTTGTCTAATATCATATGTGTAAAAATCAATGATTTAGATCAAATTTTAATCACATTGTTTTTTTTTTAAATCATTGATTTAAATAATTTTTTCTGCATTTGTTTTTTAACATTCCAGATTTACCAAAATTGGGGACAAAAGGTTTAGGAACTTTGTTTAACTTCGTCGGTAAAACGACTTTTCTGGTATATTATATTTTGCAATTTTTCTATTAAATTTACTTTGAAACGTGTTACAGTATAAAGTCTCTTACGCTCAGTCTATCTCTATTTTACAATTCTATCACGATGACGTCACAGCATCCCTTCACCAAATTTTTAATAAATATTTTCTCGTAAACTCCCTATAATGAATTGATTTAAAAAAATACGTATATTTTATTTTTTTATCTTGTATTATATATGTAAAAATCTAAATTTAATCATATACGCCAATTATAACTGTGGAGAAAATGATGTTAAAATAATATTTATTTTATTTTTAGCCTCCCAGACCACATAAAGGTTGGCAATTAATGCAAGCAGTGGATTTTGGCCCAGCTTGCCCTCAACCAATTCAGTATATAGGTTTTACAAAAGGAATAAGAAATATGCATGAAGATTGTTTATACTTAAATGTTTACACACCTACTGTATGTTTACTTTTTTGATATTCTTTTCTAATCATATCTACAAATAAATATATTTTTAGACTCAAACGGTAGGAGAACTTTTCCCAGTAATGTTCTACATTCATGGGGGCGAATTTTCAAGGGGGGCTTCCAATACTTTTCCAGGTCATATTATGGCAACTTTTTACAAAGTGGTTGTCGTTACTTTCAATTATCGACTTGGTGCTTTAGGTAAAATATTTATATATTTTCCAACTTAAAGTTAATTATATTTTTAAATATAAATTTATTAAACAACAAATTATTCCAATTTTGGTTATTAAATAAACTGATTACATTAATTTTAATTAATAGATTAAAGAAGAACACAAAATTACCCACAATTTATACTTTTGAATAAAAATTGGGTTTACGGTACAAAAACATTATCTGTGAAAATGATGGGCTAGTAAAAAATTAAAAATTTTTATTTCCAATTAAAAATTAAAATAATTTTATATCTCCAACTAATTTTCAAACACAGTTAAACATGAAAAAATACAAATTTTAAATTTTCATGGTAAAAATTTTCGTATAAAGCCGAAAAAATAAAAAAATACTTATTTTTTGGTTCAAAATTTTGTTTTTTGAAAATAGTCCAAATTGATAAAAATCGATGCGCTGATTTCAAATTTTCAAACCGAATTTAATTATCTCTTTTCGTTCCTGAGATTTTTGCTCTCAAAGTTGCACATCAAAAAAGTGTGTTTTTTGGATATATCTCTAAAATGGTTAAAGATACAATCTCAACGATTATACCAGCCAATTCTACGGGCAAAGTTACATAAAGAAATGTTTTCTCCGCATATACGTCCTTTGGAACGATTTGGAGAAAAATGAGAAAAACGAAAAAACCGGAATTTCAAGTTTTCGCTTGGAAACTTTTTTTCTCCAAAATTTTTTATTCTCTGGACTTAAGTAAATATAGCTACGCTGATTCCAAATTTTCAAACCGAATTCAATTATCTCTTACCGTTCCCGAGATATTCACGTTCACAGTTAGACCTGAAAAAAATGGTTTTTCAGGAATAGTCCTGAAATGGGTCGAGATACAACCTCGTCGACCACATTAATCGATTCTACGGGCAAAATTACATAAGTGTACCAATTTTCAGATTTTTATTCCGACAGATACAAGTTTCAGAAAGGAAAAACTGAAAATGGCCAAAATCGAAAAAAATCGTAAGGGGTTCATCAGGCATTTTTTTCGATTTTCACCGATTTTCGTTTTTTCGCTCTAAAAATTCTATCCGTTTAAATAAAAATCTGAAAATTGGTACACTTATGTAATTTTGCCCGTAGAATCGATTACTGTGGTCGCCGAGCTCGTATCTCTATCCATTTCAGGACTATTACTGAAAAACCGGTTTTTTTCAGTTAAACTTTGAACGCAAATATCTCGAGAACGGTAAGAGATAATTGAATTCGGTTTGAAAATTTGGAATCAGCGTATCCATGTTTACTTAAGTCCAGAAAATAAAAAATTTTGGAGAAAAAAAGTTTCCGAACGAAAACCTGAAATTCCGGTTTTTTCGTTTTTCTCATTTTTCATCAAATCGTTCCAAAGAACGTATATGCGCATAAAACATTTCTTTATGTAACTTTGCCCGTAGAATCTACTGGTATAATCATTGAGATTGTATCTATACCCATTTTAGAGATATACCCAAAAAACCTACTTTTTTGAGGTGCAACTTTGAGAGCAAAAATCTCAGGAACGAAAAAAGATAATTAAATTCTGTTTGTAAATTTGAAATCAGCGCAATGATTTCTATCAAAATGGACTATTATCAAAAACCAAAATTTTGCACCCAAAAATGGGTATTTTTAGATTATTTTGCATGTATAAACACAATTTTACAATTTAGAGTCTCCAAAGTGATCGTAAAAATGTATAATATGCTATATGTGCATAATTACGTATTTATTATCCACCAGACAAAAATCACATTTTCTGCACTTGTTACACAATAGTATTAAGCATTGTAAATGCAATACACTAATGAAATTTTTGATATATTAAATGTATAGATTATTAATTTACAAAATAATTAATAGACTGTTTATTTTTTAAGGATTTTTAAGCACAGGAGACGTAAACTCTCCTGGTAATTATGGAATATTAGATCAAGCAATGGCATTAAGATGGGTGTACGAAAATATCGAAGCTTTTAACGGGAACAGAAAATTGATTACCCTTTTTGGACCTGGTGCTGGTGCAGCTTCAGCTGGTTTATTGATGGTTGCTCCTAACACCAGACATATGGTTGCTGGAGTCATAGCTCAGGTACAATAAAAAAATAATTTTAAATATTTTGTGTTATTATTTTTTAATATAAAATATTAAAAATTAAAATTCTAATAATTTCTTTTTTCAGAGTGGTTCTGCAGTAGCCGACTGGTCCTTAATTGTCGATAAATACCGCGCACAAAATACCAGTCGTGTTTTTGGCAAACTTATTGGTTGCAGTATTGAATCATCTTGGACTTTAGTCAATTGTTTAAAACAAGGTCGTAGTTTTACCGAATTGGGTAATGCTGAATTTCCACCAGATGTTGGCTTTTTCCCATGGGGTCCTGTTATTGATATGAATGTCACTATGCCATATTATGAGGGATGGAATGAACAAAAAGATTGGAACTTTCTAGACGAAACTCCAGAGATGTTGATACGAAAAGGGAAGTTTAATAGAGGTGTTCGGTATATGAGTGGTGTTACTACTCAAGAAGCTGCTTTCTTTATTTGTAAGTTTACACCAATTTATAAGTTTCAGGATTGTAGTTAATGGTTTTGTAGATAATAATGACAGTTTGAAACCTCATTATGAAATTAATGAAGAGTTCTTCCATCAAAAGATAAAAGAAATGGTTTTGAGGTACAATTACACATTAAATCCAGAAGGAATATATGAAGCTATTAAGTATATGTACACATATTGGCCTGATCCAACAAATAAAACACATATTCGAGAACAATACATACATGTAAGTCAAAATATAATCAATTAATTAAATGATTATAATATTTTTCGTCTAGATGTTGTCAGACTTCATCTACGTAGCCCCCAGTGACAAAATGGCTAAACTAATGGTAGACCAAAACGTACCTGTATATTTATACGTCCTAAACACAACAGTCGAAGGATTAAAATTGCCTCAATGGAGAAAAGTGCCTCACGATACCGAATATTATTTCTTATCTGGTGCTCCATTTATGGATGTTGAATTTTTCCCGTCGAAATATCGATTTGATCGACTTATGTGGACGAATAATGATCGAAACATGAGCCACTTCTTTATGAAAGCTTTCACCGATTTTGCTAGATACGGGTACGAAATATTTTTTTTAATGTCTTAGAAATACTAAATATTTTTTTGTAGGACACCATCTCACACACAAATTTTAGGCCTCAGGTTTGAACAAGCAAGATTAGGTCACTTAAATTATTTGAATATTAACACAACATTCAATTCGTCAAACCTTTGGAATTATCGACAAACGGAGACAGCATTTTGGAGTCAATATCTTCCAACAGTTATTGGGCATTTGGTACCAACATATCCACCAGTAACAGAGGTAAATATTTTTTATATGTCCTAGTTTCAGTTTTTATGATATTTGTTTTCAGTATTGGTGGGAACCAAAAGAGCCACTTCAAATAGCGTTTTGGAGCATGTCAGCAACATGTCTATTCCTGATAGTTCTTGTTGTAGTTTGTTGTATGTTATGGAGGAACGCAAAGAGGTAAGAAAAGGTAATTGTAACCCACGATTTTTGGAATGAATTCGAGGGTTATGGTACTAACATTATTAACTGTTAACAAAAATAGATCATCCCTTAAAGGATGATATATTTTTTGGCTTTTGACTAAACTGATCCTTTTTAAACAATCCTTTTCTGTCCTTGCTTACGTAGAAAATCGTCATATAGGAAACGGTTTTTGGAGTAAGTGTCACCAAGAACACCATTTCTACGTATTGATAGACCTTTAATTCCAGATCATCCGATCGTTTCTACAGTGGCGACATCTTCATTAACGACAATGACGCAGACGTCGGTATAGAGAACCACACTAGAAGTCGAGAGAACATGTATGAATATAGAGATGCCCCAGTTACCAAACCTACCAAACCTTTCAAAGGAGGAGGTAGTGTGGCTTCTTCAAGGACCAATAGTAACTTATCTCTGAAAGAGATGCAATCCTTGGCTCCTAGTTCGACAAACGGAGAGAGAAAACCGACACCGACAACTAGAAAGAAGAGTGCTAGTAAGACACAATTGGTAAAAGGGGTTCCTCAGACCGACGTCTAAAACATCGAATTATAGAATTTGATCAACCAACAGAAGAATCAAAGATGATCAAAAATCTAAAGCTCTCTTACAAAAACTTCTACAAATTGTGAAACAATTTTGTTGTTACACTACTATTTCAAAAGTTACGGGTAAACATCCCTAAAGGTGCCTTTCGAAAAGTTGCAATATGAAATGTATATAAAGTTATTTGTTTGAAAAATTTATAGACAAAGCGTACTAGTTAAAAATATAAAGTTACGTATTAAAAATGGTTAACCTTAATTATAATTGTTAACCAGAAAATAAATTTATCTCTTATTGATCTCTTTTACTGCCATATTTGGTGGAATATTAAGGGGAAAACGTGCAATGTGAATTTTTAAAATGGCATATGCCTCCCAAAAAATGGTACATCAAAACATTCCATATTACTTATAAATAATGTGACGTAATAGAAAGAAAAATAAAATATTAAAAGCAAAATATGGACGAAACATAACAACATAATATTTTATTACTTAAATTTAAAAATTTAGCAATGAAATTTGCTCTCTTGTAAAATTAGTTTCAACTATTCTACCTCCACTTTAAGGAGCCATCTTGCGACCTGCCTACGTCACAAATATAGTTGTTTATATATATATATATATATATATATATATATATATATATATATATTTAACATTCAATTTCTTTATTTAACTGTTTAAAGAATACCAATTTTTCATATATCCTAAAGAATGGTAGGTACGTCATGAAAACATGTTTTACATATGGTATACAGTTAAGCATTTTGCGATTGCCTACGTCACAAAAATAGTTAATTATCTTTTTTATAATTTAGTTGTTTTTATATCCGTCCTTTAACATTTTATTTCTTTATTTAACTCTTTATAAAATACCACATTATATGTCCTAAAAATGGTATGTAATGAAAATATGTTTCACATATGGTACAGTTTAATTTCGATACCATTCTGTTGCTCAAATACCATGTACCATTTACAATATGCCAATTTAGAAATATGTTGCATAAACTTATCATGCACAATTACTTAAGTATTGTACATACGCACACATTTAATCAAACCTTAAATTGCCAAAAATCATTTCTCATTATCATCTTCTGTGCCTTAATACAGGGTGTTCGATAAGTTTATTTTCTGGAGTTTGTGCCACTCGCATCACAGCCATTCACTTACATGTACATAGCTGTAAAACTTAGGTTAGGTTAGGTTAGATTTGTTACCTTACCAACTTTGACTACTTAAAATTAAAAGTATTGTTGAAATTGTCCGTCCATTAAGATAAGAATTTGGTAACTTATTAGTTAATAAATGATTTACAAATATCATGTGATGGATTTAAAGAGTACTGAACATCGCATTTTATTATTGTATATATTTTGATATATTTTATAAAGATTTTTCATAGCATTATGTTTTTCGCTTGTGTTCATATATATTTTCGCATTTGTACAAATTATTTTAATGTATGTTTAAGAAATATAATTTCATGATTTATTATTTTTTTAATCCTTTCTAAACCTTACCATTTTAAGAAAACTAAAATCAATATAACATAACTTCAATTAATCTAGGTAAAAAATCCGATGTGTCCAACATATTACCTCCCGCCACTGTAATAATATATTTTATATTAGTTTTTCAGTACATTCAATTTGTAGTTTTAAAATCAGTTTGTTATAGCATTTCAAAATATTTTTAATTTATTTCATACCTAAAACTTCTTCATATAATTTGTATGACCAAAAAAATAGCTATTTTTGACATTACTAAAATCGGAACCGAACTTATCTTGATTCACGCCATGCAAATATATTCCTTATATATTTCTTCCACCTTTTTCAATTTTACAACAAAACTACTTCATATTTACTAATTTTTATCTTTTAAACTTATATGAATAACTCATCTGTTTTATAGAAAATTATTGTTTTTAATTTAAAATTATTTTGCTCATTATATATTTATTAGAAAAATTCCAAAATATAAATTTTAATCTAAAATAAGTATTTCATACAAAACAACTGGTTTGAACTGGTTGTATACATTACAGGCGTTCAGAATCTTCAGTATTTGTTAGTACGATGACATAAAATTTTTATTTACGATATAAGTACATTTTTATTATGCCTTGTAAGCGAAAGTCATCTCATTTGCATTTTATAAACCCGAATCGAATTTCAGATGTGTAAAAAAAAATCAGACAATTACAGTCAAATTCTTGACATGGTCAATAAGTTCTTTTATTTATCTTGACTTGAATTCAACTTTTATTTTTATTTTGACTGCCAAGATTATATGCAAGTTTATTATTGTAAAATCCTTTCATATAATTTTTTTTTAATGACATATTGAGATGTTTCAAGGAAGATATTTATCAAAAAAAATTGGTATCATATTTTTTTATGATTAGTTATATTACATTTTTGTTTTTAATTTATTTTAACAGTGTACGATTTTGACGATAAAATTACAAAATTTTGTTGTTTTTAAATGTAAACTTAACCTAGTAATAATTCATCTAAACAATGAATTGCAAAAATTTTGAATAGATGCCATCAAATTTTATGAGGCTTTGTATTTACAGGATACAAATTTTAGTGTGCCAAATTCTTATTGGCATACAATAGATAGAAGATTCCTAATTCAAATTTATTGTTTGGTATAAAACGGTATACGGTATAGATCGTAGGAGGGTATTTAAGCCAATGTTTTTTAAAGTGGGTGGGTCCGTTAGAAATAATTGTCACTAGAATTCATGTTTTATTTGATAGGTTAATATTTACAGTCAATTGTATTGACATGTTTAATGTAGAGATAAGTATAAACCTGCAAGTTTTACAAAAAGATGTTAGTATATTTTTGATGTTCAGCGGAATAGTATGTTTTATACGTAAGTAATTATTTATATTTCATATTTTTATTATAAAATATTAGATTATCATTTTTTTATTGGAATAAAAACTTATTTAATGAAAATGATTTTTGTATCTTTTAGAATTAAATTTTCAATTGATACTATGAATCATATATATTACCATTAAAATTTATAATTTACAAAAACGTCATGGTTTGATATAATAAGTAATTAATAAATAATTATAAATTTCAAAGATGTCATACAATAATGTGGAATGTAGTTTAATTAATTTTGGTAATTTATGTCTAAATCAAGAGAATGATTTTTAATTTTTACTTAAATTTGAAATAAACAAAATTGAACCAAGAATTTATAAACTATATTTATTATAACTTTACTTGTATTTTAGGGGTGCAGATTGGCAGCTACCAGTTTCTACAAGTGATGTACTTTTTATGTGAGTATATTTTTTTTTATATAGACCTATTTTGTAGTTATTAATTAATACATTAATAGTGATAATTAATTCTTTCAAAGACTATGTAAACAATATCTTTGATAGGATATTAAATTGTACCACTGTAGATATATTTTGTATAAGTTTTTCAGTACATTCAATTTGTAATTTTAAAATTAATTTGTTATTGCAGTTCAGAATATTTTTAATTCATTTCATACCTAAAATTTCCTTCATAAAATTTGTAGGACCAAACAAAAAAAGTTATTTTTGGTGTTACTAAAACCGGAACCGAACTTACCTTGATTAACGGATGCAAATATATATTCCTTATATATTTCTTCCACCTTTTTTAATTTTACAACAAAACTATTTCATACTTACTTATTTTATCTTTTAAACTTACATTAAATTTGACATCATAGTCAAATTTTGTGAACATATGAATAACTGATCTGTTTTATAAAAATTCCTTATTCTAAACGATATGTAAAATTATTATAATTTATATATATTTTTTGTTTAGCTAGAAGTTATATATAAACGAAATTATAAAGATCGGTAGAAAATTAAAAAATTTTGTATACAATAATGTAATTTGTGAAAAAATAGTATTTAGAAGTATTTTTAAGGAAAAAAGGATTAAAGCTTCAAGTAAAATACTACTTCTGGTTAACCAATTGTAGTCGAAATTAATCAGTTTATCATATTTGAATATAAGTTTTAAATACCAAATATTATATTTAACAAAATCGTAATTTAGAGACCCTAATTCATGCTCATATGTTGAAAACTCACTTGAAAAATTTGACCAAAAACAATACCTTATCTATATATTGATAGGCGGGAGGTAAAAAATTGAGGCAGTACATAAACAAAATAATTTTCCGAAAGGTATGTTCCTACTTCAGATGCAGTGTCTATTACATTTTTTGTTGGGCAAATTATGGTCCTATAAAAAAAGCCTGCATCCTACGCACAATATAATTTTTAAAACCGGATTCAAATTCAATCATAAGAAAAAAATTCGAGGCAACCTTGAGCGGAAAGACCACGGTAAAATGCGAGTGTCCAGCAAATTGCCAACAATTCGCGTTATGAATGGCAGTGTAAGATACCCAACGGACGACCTTGGCCAATAATTAACGGGAGAATCATCTTCTGGGAAAGTGAAACGGTACATTTCGATTTCATTTCAGATGCAATTATTAAAACACATCTATTTACAAGGATTTCCACAGAAATACTGTTTTTACCTCGAATGTGACTAACAAAATCAATTATTGATGATTTATTTTTAGTTTTGTTTTCATCTAAAAATAATTTTTATGACGCAAAATAAATGCCGTTTATACAACAAATAAAATTACTACTATTATTTATAACTTACGAAAATAATTGTACCAATGATATCACTAAATACAAGAAAATAATGAAAAGAAATAGATGCCATAATGAAATCCTTTTTCTTCTTGAATTATGTGCCTTTGTGTACCACAAAATTATAGTGGCTAGTGAGTAGAATATCCGGTTGTGAATTTCAAAACCCGAGTTCGAATCTCATGGAGTCAAATTCTATGTCTATGTTTCATGTAACAGGAGTATGTGGCCATCCTATTTAAAAAAATAAACAAAAGCAAATATTTTTTATTTCAATCGGATTTTGTTTATTTGAATCAGATTTTTTTTATTTTTTTTTAAAAAGGTATATTATAATTTCAAAAACATGTTTCACAAAACACCTTTTATTATGAAAAAAAACATGTGGTAAAGAATAAGTAAAAATTTAAAGAAACAATAAAAAACTACAGAAAATCCGTTTATAACGATAACAAAATATAATATACCGGTAAAGTCGTCTTACCGACGAAGTTAAATATATTACTACACGCTTTTTTACTTTCGTAAATCTGGAATGTTAAATAACAATTGTAGAACAAATGATTAAAAAAAAAATCAATGTGATTAAAATCTGATTTAAATGGCTGATTTCTACATACGAGTGTATGATACTAGAAAAATATATTATTTGTAGTTTACGAGAAAATAAATATTAAAAATTTGGAGAAAGGATATTATAAAATAAGACTGGGAGTTTACAAGAAACAGTTTACGTGTCTTTTTCCACGATCCTACCATGTTAACATCACACATCCTTTCTTCAGAAAATTAAATTGCTAATAACTATATTATTGCAAACTAATATTCACTTTTTATTATAATAATGAGAACCTATAGTGGTAAATTTTTATATTTTATGATTTATATAGTAAAATTCGATGATAGTCACTCTATTGTCTCTGTAGTGCACTCTCCATTTTAGCAACAGTGTTTTCAAAGTATTGTAGTAACCGTCGTCGTCAGTATAAATATATCACTATACATAAAGTTTTTGATAATTATATTCATGAGTTTTTTTTTTTGTTTAAAAATAAAAAAAAACGTTTATTATACATGTTGTACAAGTACGACCTTTTCTCAAGAAAAGTACCTTAGGCAAAACTTTCTTATTATAAGACAAGGTTGTCAAATGATATTAAAATTCTTAACGTGAAGAGATGTAATGAAATTTTGTAAATATCAAAATTTTTGACAGTAACATAAATTTCCATGTAAACTTTTGTTAATTACATGTTAATTTTTAACCTTTACATTTTGTTAAGTAATTACTTTGGTATTAAGAAGAAAACAAAATTAGAACAATAAGCACTTACAGTAAAAGAATGTCACATTGAGTTTGTCATTAGCTTTATTACCTTTCATTATTTTATTTGTTTGTTTAAGTATTATTATAGTTTAAGAGTAAAGTATAGTAGAATAGGATGCGCTTTATTTATAATACATGAAAAGAATAAATACTAACGGGAATAGTAAAGGTTCTAATGCCATTTCACGAAGTAAGTGTATTGCACATAACATTCAAGCAACCTTGAGGAATATTCGCTTCAGTTCAACTTAGGAATTGTAATTTCAAAAGAATTCATACGCAAATTGCATTTTTTACGTTATTGTACACCTTTCAAATTTTATAACAATGCTTTTTATCCAGAACAATGATCTTTTAATAATGATTTTTTCTACATTCCTGGTTCATCTAACGTTATTTTACAGAGAAGAAATTAATTTCATTACTATTTAATTATGGACACTTTTAGATTTACCGGTCTATAGTTTCGGTACCGGTTATTTAATTAAATTGACTCCCAAAGATATTAAATACGTGCACAATAAACTCAAACGTTTGCGGTAAATTCGCTTACAAAAATAAAACTTTGGACATAAATAGTTAAATGATTTTTACTTTTTAAATCTTGCAAAATTGAATATTAGAAAATACGAACCACCAAAAAAAAATATAGTGATTTTCAGTACCGGTTAATGAAAATATTTCTTTTTGCTATATTTTATTCGAAATTTAATATAGATTTTAAATTTTCAAACGGCAACTCTATATTTTCTTAAAATTTATAGCTTTGTAATTCCGAAACCATGTATATTAGAAGTAATAGTATTAAAATTTGTAAATTGGAATCTAAAAATAAAATTAGAACGTATCCAGGACTTTCAACTTTGCAGCTCATATCTCATCGAACCACTCATTGCATATAATATTTTCTAGTTTTATTGTATGCATAATTTAATCTAAATTCTAAATTTTCAAACCGCAACATAATATCTTTAGTGGTTCAAAAATGGTCTGAAAATAAAAAAGGAATCTTTCGCGAAGGAAAATAATAATAAATATTAAGCTACTATTCGTCGTAAAGTACTAATAATGAGTAGTTTTGGGATGGGAGACCAGAACATATAATAAATTTCTTAATTTTCTTTTATTAATTTTGATTACTATAATTTTTGTAGGGCGTTTTAAACTGAACCATTACTCATTTTAATATTTTGATTTGTGCTCCAAGTTATAATCTAATGATCTTAGCATCCATTGTTAATAACCGTTTTGAAAAAGTGGGCGAGACTTTAGAAAAAATGGGCTCTCAAATTGCATAGTGCAACAAAAATAAAAATAGAATTTAGGTTCGCAATAAAAGAAAGTGTTTTATTTCAGAAAAGAAATATTGAATTGGATTCAATGATATCTGCAATCTAAAAAGAATTAATTATTTGACCTTTCAAAACACGATGCCCTCTACATTGGAAATATATCACCATTATAAAAATCGGTGACATGGGTTTTTTAATTTGTGATCTTTTTCTTTCTGAGAGTTTTTTGAAGGTGTAAAACGAACACATTTGATGATTATACGAGATTTAAAGTCTGCATTGTTCCATAAACGTTCCATTTAATTTGTGGGACAACAAACCGTAAACCATGTCTTCAGATTAATACCTAATGGTTTTAGAAACGTCGGTAAAGTACAATAATTTATTTACTTTTTAAAAATTTATAGATTTTTACACATGTGCCACAATATTTCATATATTTTAAATAAATATTTACATAAAACAATTATTCATTATTTCTCCACTAGTTTATTAGATTTAAATATTATAGTATTTAGATTTATTTTACAGAAAATGCATTATGGTTTTTTATATTGGTATTGTATTTTAAATATTATTATAAAATATACAAGGGGGTATGTGACCAAATTTTGATTTTGCTGACGTCACATATCCCTTCTCCAGAATATTAAATTGCTAATAACTATAATTATATTACTGCAAACTAATATTTAGTTTTATTATTATAATGAAAAGCTATAGTGGTTAGTTTTTATATTTTATGACTTAAATACTGAAATTGGAGTATGGTCAAATACCCCATTTTTGTCCTAATGTCTTTATTTATTTTATTATGTAACAAGTTTGATAAACCTCTATTTACTCACGAGTGTGAGAAGGGTTGGCCTGATTTAAATATATATTTTTATTTTTTTAATGAAAGTTATTGATTTTTATCAAAGCTAAAAAAATACAAATTATAATAAAAATTTAATTATTTGCTATGCAAAACTATTAATAACAACCAAAATATGTTCTATATATAATAATAATACCTTAAAATTAAATGATATATTTTATCACTTTAATTGTCATATAAATGAGGAAAAATATAAGTATTTTAATGTATAAGGAAAAGTAAAAATTCTTTGTTACTCTGTCTAGTTTTATTGAGATGAATCATTTTAGTTTTATTACAGATTTCGTTTTCATTTATGCCATAAGATATTTATATTTCTTTTAAAAATAAAAAAGTGCAGAAACACTTAGATACCTTTAAAAATAAAAAAAATAAAAAAATATGATTTATTTGATTTTTTTAAAATCAATGATTTTTGTTTTTTTTTATACACGAATACTATACTTTTTCAGTAAGGTTTTTTAGCTACTATAAATAAAAAAATACAGTAATATGTTAGGTTATATATTACGTAATACTATAATAATAGTATACCTTTTTTAAATAAGGAACATAAAATGAAATCGAGATGAGTATTCCATGTTTCTAAACAATTTTACTTGCATTTTTAAAGTGTAGGTTATTTTCCTACAGTCTCTCCAGGGATCAGATTATTATTGTGTTCCAAATCTATCAAACTAAATTTCTATTGCGAATGCAAGCTAGGTAATAACTCTGTCACCAATGTCGTTTATGTGGTGATTCAAATCTGTTTGGCAAATATTTTGGAATAAGATCAATGCTATGAAATTCGGGTCACACGCTTCATGTAGGTCGTTCCGGACATAGTGTATCACCTCAAATTTCATAACCGATTGAAACAAGTTCATGATTCACTAGCTTACCATGAAGAAGATGGATACAAGCGAAAGTCTTGCAACACGAGAAAAATAATGTCGTCGGAATTCCATCTTCGAAAAACCTGTCTATGAGAATATTTTACATGTGAGAGTTTTCTAAATGATTTTCACAATTTTCAAAAATATTACAAAAAGAAAAAAATTGTAAAGACCATTAAGATATAATATAGTTTATTCCAAAATCATTATTTAATTCTAAGGACAAAGAAACACAGTTTTTCACAATTTTCAAAAATATTACAAAAAAAACTAAATTTTGTCAGGACCTTTAAGAATTAATATTCTTTATTCTAAAACTATTATTTAATTCTAAGGACAAAGAAACACAGATCACTTTGATTAACTAACTAAATTTGATAAATAAAATTTGATACAACCTACAGAATTTTAATTTATATTAATATATATATATATATATTATATATATATATATATATATATATATATATATATATATATATATTAAAATAATATTATAAAAAGGAAGTAAAGTAAAGTGTCTGTCATGACTGTCATTTAAATATTAAAAAGACCTGTATATGAGAATATTTTACGTGTGAGAGTTTTCTAAATGATTTTCACAATTTTCAAAAATATTACAAAAAGAAAATTTTGTAAAGACCCTTAGCAAATAATATCCTTTATTCCAAAACTGTTATTTAATTCTGAGGACAAAAAAACACAGATCACTTTGATTAAATAACTAACTCATTTGGCGAGTTTTCTAAATGATTTTCACAATTTTCAAAAATATTACAAAAAGAAAATTTGATAAGGACCCTTAGCAAATAATATCCTTTATTCTAACACTGTTTGAATTCTGAGGACAAAAAAACACACTTTACTATGTTTAACTAACAAGATCATTTGGTAAAACCTACATATTTTTTTAATTTATATTAATATATTTATTAAAACAATATTATAAATAGGAAGTAAAATGTAATGTAAAATTTGAGAAAGGTTGAAAGTGTCTGTCATGACTGTCATTTAAATAGTAAAAGGATATTTATTGTTCGAAAGTTTATATAGAGAATGGAAGGTCATGATATACTAATAATTGAAATTTGCAAGGATTTTATAATATTTGATCCACCCTAATTTTAATCTTAATATCTTAAATATTGTTTCTGTAACAAACTATGCACTATTATACATTTATTCATTGACTTAAATTTACATAATTTAATACTAATTTGTCCCATTTATCTTTTACTTCTTTATTTATTTGAAATTATTAATACTCATCGTTACATTTTATAGCTTATGAAAATTTATGAGACATTGTTAGAACAATTAGAAAAATTAGTTCCATATATTTTATTACTAAAATAACTGTTTTTAAATATATACTTTGGTAATTATATGCAGTTATTTTGTGAAATAAAATAAAATATTATGAAAAAATATAACCGATGGTATATGCGTGTTAACTTTCTATATATTGCGTTAATAATAATTAAGAATGTAATAAATTTTTTATAATTTTTGGTAGAAAGCTACTATGTATACTATGAATGTATTGACATACGTTTATAACATGCTACCTTTGCTTATTTATTAAAAAAAATAATTCCAAAAATTGCACAAAAATATTCAATTGTTAAAAATAATAAAATAATTCATAAATTAACAACCCTTATATTTTTTATCTCTCGATACTTTACTTGAAGCACCGAACTGCATTTCCTGAAAATATTATTTCATAAATAATGTTATTATCAAATATTATCTTGTATATTTTGACGGTACTAATTTAAAACAAATGAGTTATTCATGTTTATAAAATTAAATGTGGAAAATGAATTTTTATTGTAAAATACAATAATTAATAAAACGAACAATGTCAGTTATATTATAATTTATTTGATATCATTGTTTTTTATTTCATGATTAGATAGATAACCCTTATTGATTGATTTCTTAGTTTAAGGCTTGGTACCAAAATTTTTATAAAAATGTTGGAATCCTTTGGTAGTGTTCCCTGTCAGTCGTTGTTCAGGCGCAAATTTAATAAAATTGACGCCCAAATTTTTATTATAAATTATTTTTGTTGATTATTTACTTTTAAAATTTTGTAAAATTGAATATTAGAAAAGGCGTATAACTAAAAAAAAAAATTGCGTACATTGATCTGAGTGATTTTTTTCAATTATCAGACACCGATTTGTATATTGATTAACACCAATTTAATATAGGTCGAAAATCTAAGAAACCTATAGTTTCCGAAGTAATATTTTATTGTATCATTTACATACTTGTACTTTTATCAAAGTACAAAATGTTTGTACGAAATGGAATGCATAGCAAAAATACTATTTAATTACTGTTATTTTGGTAACGTGCAGAAGGAGAAAATAAGTTACCTCGTATACTTTAGCTGGCGTGGAGAGAGCACTACAAGGTATATTTTACTTGAGAAATAATTCAATTTTAAATTAAATTTTTGACTCATTTTATATGTCTATTATATATAAATTATATTTTTACTTGAGAAATAATTACAATATTAAATGAAATTTTATTATTATAAGAAAAGACGTACAACAAAAAAAATTGCACATATTGGTCTAAATGATTTTTTAAATTATCGGACACCAATTTGAATATTGATTAACACCAATTTAATATAGGTCGAAAACCTAAGTAACCTATAATTATCTATCGAAAAAACAAGGGTGTAAAAAAATAAAAATGCAAATTTAATCAAATTGACGCCCAGAACGCTCAAACATTTCAGTAAATTCGCTTACAAATTTTTATTATAAATTATTTTTGATTTTTTTTTTACTTTTAAAATCTTGTAAAATTAAATATTAGAAAAGGCGTAAAATAAAAAAAGCATATATTGGTCTGAGTGATTTTTTTAATTATCAGCCACCAATTTGAATATTGATTAACACCAATTTAATATAGGTCGAAAACCTAAGTAACCTATAATTATCTATCGAAAAAACAAAGGTGTGTAAAAAATTCTGACAGTTATCAGGCAGTGCAAAGCGGTGCGCGCCCAATCAGAAAGTAGTCAGACAGCTAGAATTCCTTTCCACACACATAATCGGCTCATTACGGGCCTGTACGACACGCGTCCGAGGAACTCATCGCGAGTATTCAGTTAATATTTGACACGCGCGAAGTTCGGAGGTGTTGTGTGTGTGAGTGAGTGCTGTGAAAATGATGTCCTTATACAGAACTATTAAAGGAGGCGGGACTCAGAAGTCTAATAAACGCAGGATTGAACAGAGGTTAGAAATTTTTGTTTAATTAAATGTTTTGATGTACAATAAAACTGAAAATATTGAAATATTTAAAATAAAAATAAATATATATTTATTTGAACGCTATTTAAAAGGTAACATAAAATAGAAAGATGAAATAAAATATTATTTTTAACAAAAAAAAAAATTATATCTATATTTTCCAAATTTAAATAATGTACATATACACAACAAATTAATATATATTTTATGCGGAAACTATTAAAAGGTGATATATTATTAAAGAATAAAATAAAATAATAAAAATGTAATTATATATCTATCTGCATATTTTATTTGTACCCTTTGAAAACGGTAGCAAAATAAAAATATTTATTTGGACACTATTTAAAAGGTACCATAAAATAGAAAGATTAAATAAAATAAAATTTTTAATAAAAAAAATATTGAAAAATTTATTTATATTTTACAAATTTAAGTTATGGACAAATATACAACAAATTAATATATATTTTATTCGGACATTATTAAAGGGTGATATATTATTGAAGCATAAAATAAAAGAATAAAAATTTAAATTATATATCTATCTGCATATTTTAATTGTACAAATTGAAAACGGTAGCAAAAGGAACTAAATCAAAATAAGATTTCAATAAAAAATATAAAACCTTTTTTAAAAATATGGCTTATTATGAATAGCTACAGTGTTTTTATAAATTTGAAATAAATTATATTTTATAACAACCATATTTATTTAGTAATTATTACATACATATAATTGCATTTTTTTGGTGCATATATTTCATATTATATTATATTAACTATTAATAATTTGTTTGAGTTAAATATTTTTTTTTATTAATACAGTTTTTAAATTAGCTATATAGTGTATTTAATAAATTTAATTATTTTTTAAAATTTTTTTTTCGGGGTAGTTATACATTTTTTATTTAAGTATGGAGTACGGTATATGAATTTTACTTGCATTGTACCTTGTACTCGTTGTCACTTTAATACCTAAATTTCATTTTGGATTTAATTAAATATAACCATTTGCGAAATAGATAAAAAATAAAATTAATTGTGAACAACTGCTACTTGTGAATAAAATTAATTTAAATACTATCTAGTCCTATTAAAATTAAAAAAAAAAACAGCAGGTGAAATAATGCCCGAAGCAGCAGCTAGAAAACGAAACTACTTATTATTTTTCAGTTAGGCCCAACACTTTTTGGGATTTGACCGCATCATTAATATTTATATTCAAAATTTATTATCCTCATATAAAGTATAATAATCATCTCGAAAATCGCTAACCGCCATTAGTCAAACTAAACAAAAACAAAAACTAGCCATAATCTTTATTTTCGTGTAGGTTTCACTATCTTTAAAAATTGCTAGCTCATTTAGCATAAAAGCCAAATTAGATGTTCGGTTTTGGTCACCGCCTACTAGGATCCTTCGACTGAACCAACACAACATTTCGAAAAACTCTGGGTAATTAAAAAGTCAAATCACTAATTAACATATGTAGGTATTGATAGATTTCCCATTTAGAATAATCTCAATTTTTATAAAAAGTGAGTAATGAGGTTATAATTAAACAGCAAAAAACAGGAATGCTAAAAATGTTAACTTGAAGAAACTAGAGCAAGACATGTAATATTAATTAATTAAATCCATGTATGTGGTAAATATGATCAATTAATACTTTTTCAAAATGTATACCAATTACCTATTTTGCTTTTTTACTGTTGATAAACCAATAAAGTCAGTGGCGGCTCGTCAAGGGGGCCAAAATGAGAAGAGGAGAATTTTTAATTTTGAATTTATCGCACATGTCCACAAGATCTAGTTTTCAAATTCTCATTGTTTCTGAATCATATATAGACGGTCGAACGCCCTGAGCAGTGGTGACTACAGAAATGCAGAGGCAAACATTTTTATGCCTCAAATTTCATCAATGTATGTGTACGACTGTGCTGTTTTTAAAATGCACAAAGCCAGGGATATATATACATATATATATATATATATATATATATATATATATATATATATATAATATAAACTACAAAACAAAATAATTATTTACTACAAAACTATTAATAGTATCCAAAATATGTTCTGTATATAATATTATATTAAAATTAAATGATAGTTTATACATTAATTGTTATATAACAGAAGAAAAATATTGTCAATTTGTCTTGTTCTTTTTAAAAATGTTATGGAGACTGCAATGATACATCAAGACAGTAACTTAGCATCGTTTAAAGCTCTGTTACTTCTTGGAATGTCGTGCGGTGAAAATAAAGCTAGTAACCTGTTAAGAGGCTACTGTGTTTACATAAAAGTTAAAAATGCGACATAGCAATGTAAACAATTTTATAGTTTCACATACTATTGGTTATGTAATATTTATAAAGTTTTTCTTTTGAACAAACAAAATACTTAACTTTCTCTAAATTGAATTTACGCACGTTTTAAATTTAAACAAAAAGAATAAGATTAATTGAAACTAAAAAATAAATATTGCTTAATCGAAAATCTGGTATATATAATATTTTTATACATAATTAAAGATTTAATAACATTAACCTACATTAGCAAATTAGATTTTAAACCTGTTTCTATCATCGAAAATATTATTTTAAGTTTACCATGTCGTACTTTCAATTTTTCTTATTTGAGTAACGGTAAAATTTTTACATCATACACGCAAATCGTAAATTCGCCCTGCAAAATTAAAATTACAAATAAGAAGGAAGTTTTTTGGTTATGACATGGGGTCAACATACACAAGTATTTTATGACTGTGCGTGTAGTTTTCGAAGTAATATTTTATTGTATCATTTACATACTTGTACTTTTTACAGAGTACAAAATGTTTGTACGAAATGGAATGCATAACGAAAAAAGTATTTAATTGCTGTTATTTTTGTAACGTGCAGGCGGAGAAAATACGTTACCTGTCGTGTACTTTAGCTGGCGTGGAGAGAGCACCACAAGAGACATTTTTACTTGAGAAATAGCTGAAATTTTAAATTAAATTTTTAACTGATTTTATTTGTCTATTATATATACCTATATATATATATATATATATATATATATATATATATATATATATATATAAATTATATAATAATTGATGTCTAATTTTTTATTTTTATAAAGATCAGATCAGAATGGTTTTTTTTTATTTAAAACAGAGACATCGATACAAACCCGAAATAATATTGTACTTGAAACTATCGAAATGAATGTTATTATTTAATTAAAAAATAAAGAAAGTTGTTATTGTAATTCATATCCGTAAGCTAAGAATTAAATGTCCATCAAGCACATACTTCAAATATCCTGAACCAAATCCTCCATTTCTGAAAATAGAAGCTATTATAATAACAAAAATACATTAGTGTATTTGTAATTAAATATAAATTTTCTTGTGGTTCGGAACAGTTTCATGTCATCGACTACTTTAATTACCTAATCATTCCCATAAAAATTACTGTGGAGAAATCTTATAACCTTAAGGCACACGTTTCTTATAGACAATTGAAAACAGACGGATATATTGGATGGACCACCGGAATAATCTACTAGACAAAATTCTATTTGGTTTCGTCATCGTATCCGTCATTAGAAAATAATCTTGTGGTAGAAAAATCATTGTCTTAATTTTTTTTTTAAATTAATTTAAGAATTGCTTCATCTTTCATTAAACATTGAACTACACGACATTCCTAGAAGGAACAAAATTTTAAATATGGGGTGTTTCAAAAGTACTGTAAAAAAATTAACAGTATATACATATATAATATACCGGGAGTTTATTTTATTAGTAAACATAGAGTATATCATTACTATAATTATGGTGTAAATTGATTCACAGCAATGTATTAAAGCGTTTATTTTATGAGTAAACATAGGGATGATTAACATAGACTAAAAAAATATTAAATATTAAATAAAAAAGTATATGATTTAGTTTCAGCGATAACTCCATTAGTTTGGTAGAATTAGGAATATTTGTAGATGGTTATCAGCATTTCTAAATGATACAGAGGAAGATTTGTGGTGATATTTGACAATCTAGAAATAAATTACTTTGGTTACATGCATGCGCAAAACATTCCTTCAAGTTTAGTTATAATAATTTTTTTTAATATATTTTTTTATTAAATTCGTATTACATGGAACAGAAAAGTTAAAGTTAATCTTTTTTATTTTATAATGTAATAATTTTTTTCTGATTTTTACCGTTCTTCTCGATCTTCCACTGCACATTGTAAAACTCAAATCATTTTGAACTGAAATAAATAAATACATTTACATTTTTGAGAAATCTAGGCATATTTGAGTGAAATATAATATAGAATATCACTTTTGAAAAGTACCTTTATAAAAAACTTATCTTTTCTCAAATCTACTATAAGCTGTAGGTCTCTTGCACTTTGTAAGCTGACAACCTTTATGCACCACTAAAATGCAAGTAAAACTTGTGACTATACAAGTGCCTTAGGTAATTGAGGCCTTATTCTATTTAGGAAAATTGTGCACATATAGTGAAGATATGGTGTTAATAAACTATAAGTATCGAACCTCAGATGTCACATGATCAAGAACGGTAACCAATCATCCTTCATAATAGTACTTAATTTTTTTTCGTGATCCATCTTTTGCACCTCTTGTTATGCTTTGGATAATCTGACACAAGAATTTGGCCGTTAGCAAAACAATAAGACAAAACATGATTGAGAAGAATAAAAATAAATTTGGTTTGAATACAATCGAACATGTAAACTACAAAACAAATTCGACGATCGTGTTTTATTTGCAACATGGTACTTGGCACTTCGTTTTGTGGGAGCAACGTACTTTAAAAAACAATAGTATTTATTAACACTTCTGTTTTTTACATCTTGCCTTTCAGTAAGAGAGGTATTGGAATATTGCTAAAAATCGGATAGTGAGTTTTCAATGGATAAGCACGTTTTGAAGTCCCTAGAACACGATTTTGATATTTTTACGATGATGTCTGTCCGTGTCTGTGGATGGATTGATATTGTCGTAGCGATTACTCAAATACTAGTGAATAAAAAAAGAAATTTTGAATATAACATTCTGACATCCTAGATTAGATCTGATTACATTTTTGTGTTAATTGTTTTTCTAAAATATCTTAAGTAATTATAAATATATGAAATATTTTGTAAATAATAATTTAATATATTACCTAAAATTTAGTAGGTACTTTAAATTTGTTTTTATCTAGTCCCATTTAACTAATACAATTAATTAATGATTCGGAAAATTTATTTCAATTACGGTTAATCTACCTATGGAAATAATTGTTTTATATTTAATAGTGACAATTATAATATAAAAAATATTATAAAAATAATTATCGAATACATTAAAAGGAATTGTACTAATACTGTAAGCACACAGACATTGCTTTATATTCATTTAGTTTATAGGCTTTTATATATATATATATATATATATATATATATATATATATATATATAAATATCCCATTAAATTATCACTACCACATTTATATTTTTTAACAATTTGCTATTCATCTTATAATTTACAATGTAACAACTTTACCAATTATCCAATTTGAATACAAAATGACATCTCAGCTTCTATCTAATTCAAAAACAATAACTTTCTACTAAAATTTATGATTTGTTGTTTAGTAGCAATAAAACATTTGAAAACCACCAGGTTTCTCTCCTGATCGCTTATTGAAATCTCTATATTTGCATACGTATAAAACACTTTTACAAGGAAATAACAAGTTGATTCGTGAAGATACAGTTTTCCTTGACCCCTGCACTAAATGGATAACCTTTAACCTTTCTGAATACTATACACTGTAATTATGTTATGATTTGTTAGTTTTTGTAAGTATTACACACTATAGAAATTTAAATATAGTTATTTTGAGACCTTCAAAAATTAGTTAGACATTAACACTTGTATGGATTGTGTGTGAAAATATGAAAATTATTGTTTTTCAAATTTTCACAGCGTTTTAGTAAATAGATATATAATTTTGTAATTATAAATTAATCGAAAAGTCCATGAAATCATTTCATATTCATCAATTAATCAATATGATCATATAATTATTTGTTAAATTATTTATAAAAAGCTATATTTTGGATGGGAAATCGTTAAAAATTTTAAAAAATGTTAAATAATGTATTATGTTTATATTGTTACACACTAATAACTGTCTTATAAACATAAAGTAGTTTACAACAAAAAATTAATATTTATTAGAAAATAGAAAAGTTATTAACTAGAGCATATACAATATTTACATTTGCAGTGGCGTACTT
Organism: Stenolophus ochropezus; assembly: GCA_035578165.1. Lineage (NCBI taxonomy): Eukaryota > Metazoa > Arthropoda > Insecta > Coleoptera > Carabidae > Stenolophus > Stenolophus ochropezus. The sequence continues at coordinate 3,917,101 of JAQOWZ010000014.1, forward strand.
ACATTTTTTATTCATTCATCCTTTTACTCAGGTAGCCACAGATGACATAAAAAACTTAGATTCTTTTTAAGATAAAATTTATATACAAAAGTGTGAACATCGGATATTAAGATATTTATCTTCGAACATAAGATTTTTATTTTTATATAATTGTAATTTTTTTTTTACTTGAGCGGTGCAATCTATATGCGTTGAAGCAAGCTATTAAGTTATTATTGTGTAATTATTATAAAATATTTTCTATTACATGCAATTTTCATAGTTGCAATTAACACACAAAATCATCAATTATGTATTCGTATGCAAATTATAGTTAAATATTGAAAAAATTCTTTGAAGTTAATTATTTGGAACTGGGTTAATATTACATCAATAATTATAAATAATATTGACACTAATTGAAAGGTACAAATATATTTAGCAGTAATTTTAATTTAACATTTTTTGAAAGTATTAAAATTTTTATTTATTTAATAAAATAAGGCTAGTATATATCGATACATAGAATTAGCCTTTTAAAAAGCACGATTGTTTTTGTAGATTAGATTGTAGATTATAACTACAAAATTTTATACCACTTTTTAAAACTGCAATCAGTTTTTTAACGTCCACTTTTTCATATTTATTTAGTAGCCTTACATTATTTTACTACGTGTTATGTAATATACATTTGATTATAGGTTAAAGAAGAACATACTATTTTATAGAACTTTTTTTTGAGTTACAAATAGGTTTACATTACTTAATGATTGTCTGTTTAACTGATTGATCAATAAAAAAATAAAAATTTATATTTGCAATTAAAATTTAATATCTTTTTACATCTCCAAGTAATTTCCAATCATATTTTAATATAAATAGTTACAATTTTTGGTTTTTCATTCTCAAATTTTTCACATACAACCGAAATAATCCAAAATTTCCCATTATTGGGTCCAAAATTTTGATTTTTGAAAATAGTTCACATTAATAGAAACTGCTGCGCTGATTTCAAGCTTACAAACAGAATTTAATTATCTTTTTTGGTTCCTGAGATTTTTGCTCTCAAAGTTGCACCTCAAAAAAGTGTGTTTTTTCGATATATCTCAAAATTGGGTGGAAATACATTCTCAACGATTATACCAGTCGATTCTACGGGCAAAGTTACATAAAGAAATGTTTTCTCCCCATATACGTTCTTTGGAACGATTCGGTGAAAAATGAGAATAATGAAAAAACAGGAATTTCAGTTTTTCGCTTGAAAACTTTTTGTCTCCAAAATTTTTCATTTTATGGACTTAAGTAAATAAGGGTACGCTGATTCCAAATTTTCAAACCGAATTCAATTATCTCTTACCGTTCTCGAGATATTTACGTTCAAAGTTTAACTGAAAAAAACCGGTTTTTCAGGAATATTCCTGTATCCGTTGGAATAAAAATATGAAAATTAGTACACTTATGTAATTTTGCCCGTAGAATCCATTGGTGAGGTCGCCGAGGCCGTATTTCGACCCATTTCAGGACTATTCCTGAAAAACCTCTTTTTTCAGGTCTAACTTTGAACGTGAATATCTCGAGAACGGTAAGAGATAATTGAATTCGGTTTGAAAATTTGGAATCAGCGTATCCATATTTACTTAAGTCCAGAATATGAAAAGTTTTGGAGACAAAAAGTTCTCAAGCGAAAAACTGAAATTCCTGTTTTTTCGTTTTTCTCATTTTTTACCAAATCGTTCCAAAGAACGTATATGCGGAAAAAACATTTCTTTATGTAACTTTGCCCGTAGAATCGACTGGTATAATCATTAAGATTGTATCTCTACCCATTTTAGAGATATACCCAAAAAACACACTTTTTTGAGGTGCAACTTTGAGAGCAAAAATCTCAGGAACGAAAAGAGATAATTAAATTCTGTTTGTAAATTTGAAGTTAACGCAAAAATGTCTATCAATATTAACTATTTTCAAAAACCAAAATTTTGGACACAAAAATGGGTATTTTTGGATTATTTCGGGTATATAAACCCAATTTTACGCTAAAAACGCTAAAAACCTGAAAGTTATATTTTTCAAACAAATCTATAAAAAGGAGGGAATGTGTCTATATATAATTTTTATGATATTTATGACAATATACAAGCATAAGTAATTTGGCATATAATGTATAATTGTTTATAACTCGAACAACATTCTGGTTGGTATATGAATCATCTTCCATTGTTCCCTGACAGATTATTGAACAATTCTGTTAATATTTTAAAATACAATACGCAAAAAAACGTTATAAAATCCTGGATCAGATGCACACAATTAAATCGGCGACGTTTACTAACAAAGGCCTATAAATACCAGGCGACATTTGCAACAAATGTTTGCATACATTGCACATGCAATGAAACTGCAAGCTTATGTGCCGTAGACAAAGGATTCTACAAATTACCGACAGCCGCAGGCCGACAAAGTGAGGAATAGACACTACCCGACAATGGACAGTAAGCAACCGAATACTGTCCCAATTCATCAATCTAACACAGCAGAAAATGCACTAACAGAAATATACTTAACTTACTCATCTGTCATCTGTCATTTGGCTTTCGCAATACTGTATGTCGGTAAAGTGCTATGCTCTGTTTTTTTATTAGAAGTAAATGCCAAAGACAGATTTACACCACAGAAACCTTTAAAAAATATTATACTATACAGGGTGGAATCAAAAGTTGGGCACATGTTTTATTCGGAAGTTATTCCAGATACAAAAATATACTAAATAACAAAATTGTAGGAGACCAATGGGGGCATTTGATTATAGAATAAAATACCGAATATTGTACCAATTCATCAATCTAACACAGCAGAAAATACCTCTCAGGAAAACACACTAACAAAAATATACTTAACTTTGTTATCTCTGTCATTTACCATTTGCAATACTGTATGTCGGTAAAGTGCTATGCTCTGTTTTTTTATTAGGAGAAGTAAATGCCAAAGCCAGATTTACACCACAGAAAATTTTCAAAAAAAAAATTGTACTATACAGGGTGGAATCAAAAGTTGGGCACATGGTTTTATTCGGAAGTTATTACAGATACAAAAATGTACTAAATAACAAATTTGTAGGAGATCAAAAGGGGCATTTGATTATAGAATAAAATTTTAAACCAGTGGTTCTCAAATTATAGCACAAAGTTATTTTTTTAATTATACTTGTATGCTTATTCAATGGCATATTTTTTCTGAATTCAACCATGTATTAGTTTTATAACGGTATCTATAAAACATTTGTATTCAGGTAAGGGTATTTATTTAATATGAAAATAAATGTTCCTTCCACTAAGAAATTTGAGATTTTATGTAAGTAAATTTCTTTATTACGAAAAAATGATTCCCGTTACCGTTTCTAGCTGCTCTAATTTGTGTACAGGAAATAGAAATACTTTTCCTTAACAGTAACACGCGAACACATTACATTCCTCGCATAACTGCGATGGCTTGTGCTCTGACTAACCTATTTATCCCGAGTTATTGCACAACTGAGGAGCCTAATGCTAACTGTTACAGAGTGCAATTATTGGAAAGATCATGCATTCTTCACCTGGCATTTTAATTAAACTGCTCAAATAATCATAAAACAGATTCTAACATTGTCAGGTAACAGTCACAAAACACTCAACTTTACTTAAATTCCTGGTAATTAAACATCATTTTTTTATTAAAAACTTATTTCTCTATATTATTATTAATTCGCTACAATCTTCTAGAAAAAATGGCCCATGTGTTAGATTCCCTGCATATTATTTTGAACCATAATTTTTTTGCTGTATTTACAGAAATTATTAAGTACATACAATTCTAGAAAGCTACTACAAGAAGGTGGTTAAAAACAGGGAAAAATCTGCTATATACATATGTATTTTGTAACAACATTCTAGGCGACAAACTCAAACGAGCTACTAGCTCTCAGCAAAAATTGTCCCTTGAAATACCATTTGAAAAGGACGAAGAAAACATAAAGACAACTAATTACATTTTCTTGATGGTTTTTATCATTTTTGTGTCTTTAAAATAAATCAGTTCTTTTTAGAACTAATATCTAATTATATCGATATTATTTATTTTCTTTATTTATTTTATTTTTTATTCACATAATCGAATATATTTTTAGGCAATGTCCTGTAATACGATTTGACTTTTATAGAACGCTTTTGTTAAAAGTAACGTTGGCCTCATAAGAGTATAATGTAAAAACACGCTTCCTAAAAGTGCTCTTATTATAAAAGTGAGTTTGTAATATAGACCATTATCTTTTATAAGTTTTATTTTTAAAAAAGTTCAATACGAGGTATAAACATGAACATGTGATAGTAGTCCTCACAAAGTTTGGACAACCAGTATAACATTATTTTTATACTAGTTAAATATTAGATATTTGTAACCAAATATCAACAAGTCTAACCTAATCTAATTTAAGCTATACAGTGGTGAGATATTTATATTTATATTTAGATCACCCACTATAAGCTGTAGATCTCTAGTCCCTTACAAGTAAAACTTGGCACGAAACAAGTACTTTATATAGGGTATCAAGAATGTCATGAATTTTAAGGGCATGTATATTTCGACATCCAGAATCTGTATAAAAAATCGGAAATTTAATTTAAATTTTTTTGAAGAAAACATTTGCACTCAACTTAATTTGTTTAGCATAAAGAAGAAAATAGACCAGTATGTCTATAGGTATGTATGCAAAAGAATAAAAGAAATAAGATATTTATACCTATATATAACTTTACAAATTAGTCTATTAAAGGTAATCCCATACGAAATACATCTTCATTCAAGTTTCTTCATGTGATCCTACGCACAAACAATAAAATTAACTATGCAATCATTTTAATTAGTGTTATTTACTTTTGCAAACGTTTCATTTTCTTGAAGATTTATACTGTTGTAGAAGATGTTAAACATCTATATTTAATTTGTTCTGTGTGTCACGTTTCCATGAGTTTAGTCTACATTTATTTGACTCATGATTTTGGGCCTAAAGGAATAATTACGATCAATAACTAAGTCATTCTTCATTAAAGTTAAATACAGCACGAGCAATATTGATCGATATTTCAATCTGTAAGTGAAAGTTGTAGTATATCGGGCACATTCGTCTTAAATCGCAATGTCTCGTGTTGTTTCGCAATGTTTAATGTCAGTTTATGATGTCATTTTATTGCAAATATAACTGCAGTGTTAGATTTTAAACTCAATTACAGATAAGTAAATACTGCATAAATTCAACTGCCACCAAAACTAGTAATAATAATAATACGCTACTAAAATAGATTTATTTACTGTTTTTTCAGTAGTATTTTTTTTTTGGTAATAAATAAAAAATATATAAATTTTCAATAATCATAAGTAAATACTGCTTAAATTTAAATACTACCAAAACTAATAATAATAATAATACGCATCTATAATAGAATTATTTGCTGCGTCTTCAGTAGTATTTTTGTTTGGTAATGAATAAAAAATATAAAAATTTTCAATAATCATAAGTAAATACTATATAAATTCATTGCTACCAAAACTAATAATAATAAAACACTGCTAAAATAGATTTATTTACTGCTTTTTCAGCAGTATTTTTGTTTGGTAATGAAAAAAAATATAAAAATTTTCAATAATTATATTTAAATACTGCATAAATTCAACTGCTACCAAAACTAATAATAATAATACGCTTCTAAAATATATTTATTTGCTTCTTCTTCAGTAGTATTTTTGTTTGGTAATGAACAAAAAATATAAAAAAATTTAATAATCATAAGTAAATACTGCATAAATTCAACTGCCACCAAAACTAATAATAATACTCTTCTAAAATAAATTTATTTGCTGCTTCTTCAGTAGTACTTTTCTTTTGTTTGGATATGAATAAAAAATATAAAACTTTTCAATAATCAATCATTATCATACGGTTCAAGAGTCGTAAACAATGTCACTTGTTCGTTAAGACAAAAATGCAAAATAAAAAAGGCCCTAATCAAGGAGAGAAGAATTCGTGGAAGACTTTTAAAAGATTCTGAGAATCTTGCCTCCCACAATATACAGTAACGAAGTATGCGTGAAAAGCCCACATAACACACAGTAATTGGGTCTGTGCACGGTTGTAAATATACCGTAATTGATTGTTACGAATAACAATTAGCTCTTCAGGGTGATCAGCAATAAACATATAAAAATATTTTAGGCTGTATTATAATTAAAAATTAAATGTAAAATACCTCCACAAAAAAAAAAAAACTACTAAAGTATCAGTATCGATTATTATCTTATTAATATTTTCTTTAATATTTAATGATAACTCAACTACTAAATCGGAAGCAATTGAAAAACAGTCTTACGATGGAATGATACATCATCATCATCATCATTATATATGGCACAATATTCCTAGATGGAATAGGATTTGAAGAATCCAAGTTTCTTGTTTCATGACAAATTATACTTAAATTTTTGTGGTGTGAGTGTCAACCTATATCATTGTTGCATACTAACAATTAGTTTACTGTACCAACGAATGATACAATTATGTTTACATATTAAACAGTTAGTTTATTATGCCATTGAAAGAAAAAAAATTGTTACATACTAGAACATTAGTTTACTATAGCACTTAACAAAAATATCATTGTTGCATCTTAAGCAGTTAGTTTACTATAGAAACAAATGAAAAAAAAAATTATTACATACTAAACCATTAGTATACTATAGTAACGAATGAAAATATCATTGTTACATATAAACAATTAGTTTACTATAGCAACGAATAAAAAAATTATTATTATATATAAAACAGTTAGTTTACTAAAACAACAAACGAAAATTATATTGTTACAATGAATGAAAAAATCATTTTTACATAGTAAACAATAAGTTTACTATAGGAACAATTAAAAAAAATATTGTTAAATATTAAACAGTTAGTTTACTATAGCAACGAATTGAAAAATAATTGTTACATACTAAATCATTAGTTTACTATAGCAACGAACAAACAAATTATTGTTATATATAAAAAAGTTTCTTTACTGTAGCAATGAATGAAAAAATAATTGTTACATTCTAAACAATTAGTTTCATACAGCAACGAATAAAAATATCATTCTTATATCTTAAACAGTTAGTTAACTATAGCAACGAATGAGAAAATTATTGTTACATATTAAAGAATTAATGTACTATAGCAACGAATGAAAAAAACATTCATACATCTTATACAGCTTATAAAGGACACGAACAAGGATTATCTTAATTTTCTCAAATTTTTTCATAGTCATGACAATTAACTAATATATCATTGAAAACACAAAAAATATTGAGGGGGTTTATATTTACAGATACACCCCATATAATAAAAAATAGCAACCCTCTCGTACTAGATTTGACCTTAATTGTTAAACGACCGTTACATTAGAGAAAAAAAAAAGTTTCTGTATCAACGCATCATTGAAGTCTCTGTACCCTGCTATAAAACTTGTAAATCAATGCTAAAAGTTATAAAGCATTAGAAAACAAGCCGAACAGCTTTCAAACATTCCTCGCCATCATTAAACTAAATCACCTACGAAGTCGGTTATATAATTATTCTGTACAAGCTGTGCTACAGACCTAGCTAGGTTATGTAGTGCAAGTACAATTAGGGCGTTGTACCGACTTGTCGAGTTATATTTAACCATATTTGAAAACGAAAGTTGCTGCTTGTTGAACCGTAACGAACTCTAACAACCCCCGGCTAACGTTTTCGAGCACGATTTTTGAATGTGAAGCATGTTCGAAAAGATTTGCGGAAATGACTTCCAAAAGTATATAGTAATAACGAACATTTTTCTTCTCAATATATTATATATATATATATATATATATATATATATATATTATATTTTTATAATGTATTTTTTTTTAATTATACTTAAATGACATAATATCCAAAGGACAAAATAAATATACCAATTATTGAGTGTGTCAAATCTGTAATGATATATTTATACCGTAGAGGGAGTAAAAAAATTGCGGAAAACAAATATAGTCTTTAAATGAATCATGAAATTAAACAAGAATTACAAGAAAATATAGTGAAAAAAATAAAACAACAGAAAATCAAATGGTATTGATTTCGATATGTATGAAGATCAAAATAAGCAAATATAATAAAATCAGGGCATGTAACCGAAAAAAAATACTGGTTAAGGATTAAATAAAGAATGTTATAATAATAATAATGGTTTTAAAATCGGTTTATACGAATTTAATAAAAAAGTAAAAACAATATAAAAATAATATCTGAAAAAAAATATATCAAATAAAAGAACGCAATTTAATTGACGAATATTAACAAAAATTCTTGTATTACCTACAGAAAAACGCACATTTTTCAATTGTAACTTGCCTAATGCTGACAAAGAGACTACCTTCTTTTATGACTCGCCATTAAATATTTAAATTGTAAAAACTGTCATTATTCATATTCAAATACAAATAGATAACACAGATATAAAAAATATTAAAAAAAATTCGCGCTAAATGATATTAAAATAAAATGTTCGCTAAAATCGGTTTTTTTTTTGGTTAACGGTTACCGGTATTTTCGGTTTTAAAAATATCGGTTAAAATTACGGTTAAAAAAATATCGGTTACCGGTTTTTATTAACCGGTTACATGCTCTGAATAAAATTAATATTTCTGAGGAAACGTAAATGGCTATACAAAAGGTAGAAAATGATTTTGTTAAATAATTAGAGGAATCATTAAATGCATAAAACTTTGGTTAAATATAAATAAAATAACATGACGATTTATTATCGATTTCTACGTATGCCAATTTACTAGATTGTGTTCTATTTATTAATTTCGCAAATTTTTTATTAGGCCAAAAGCAATATTATATAATTACAAATTCGTATAACAGTAATTTTTGTTCACGGTAATTATAAATCTATATTTCAATTTAGAAAATAGAAAGTAGATCATTTACAAGGAAATATAAAATTCGATACGGTGCATAAAAACTAATATCATTACCGAAATATACACTACTAACTGTTCAAATAAATTTATAGATCCCAAATATGATTATTTACCAGCTTACCAGTGCCGTATCAGCTATTATTTATTCATAAAGAGATTAATACAACACTGGAAAAAGACAAAAATTATATTTTATGGGGCCATGTACCTTAAAAAGGGCTATCATAGCAGATGTAATCCACTATAAAAATATGTTAATCCGTTTTCTCGGTATCGAGATGTCACTGGACAGAACTGGCCTAAGGGGTTCCGAAATTTATGGAAAAAGTCAAAATAGAAAGGGGCCTAAGCTTGAAATAACTGTTGTTCAAAAAATGTTCCGTTATATCAATACATTTTCTAATATAATAGGGAGACAGGCTGGTACTTGAATATTTTCAATGCGCATATATTTACAAAAATTCAAATTTAAAAACATGAATAAATATATTTAAAATACAAAAAAGTTACTATCTTGATGTAGCGTTGAAGTCACCAAATTTTCTGAGTAAATATTTTAAGTTTTAAATAAACGACTGAACATTTAAAATTCCGATATATATTTTCTTTAATTTATATGCATATTCCCTGTGGTGCCCTCTCCAGTCCAGCTGTTAATAAGCTATCTTTACAGTTATTTTTTTAAGATATTTTTTATTTTTTATGAAGTGTTCCTACTGCAAAATTTATATTTCCCTGTCACAATTTATATGATGCATGCTGTAATTATAAAAATTAATTATTTTAATCAGTCTTAACTGCCTTAAAACAGTATGAACCATATAGAAAGAATATTGCCGAAAATCACGTACTGTGCAAAATAAAAAACATTGTTTGGGCTACCTCCCTGATATTCAATTTAAATGTAGATTCTTTTGATTGATGAAACAATTAATAAAAAAAATTAGCGCACTATAAATATGGCTCTATTTTTCATAGGGCACCAGTTGAGTTCATAATTTATTTCTCGCGTTAAGAATTGAATATAGTATGGTTGTATGGTGAATGCTATACCCATATACCACATGATTTGAGCCAGGGCGGTATTGAGAAAATTTTTAGCTGCATAATAAAATAAGAATAAATTTATAAACTTAAAAATATAAGACACGTGGAATGTAATATTTAAAAAAAAACTTTCTCGTGATTTTAATATATTTAATATCAAATTTAATTTAGAATATAATACATATTTTGTTTCTTTGTATAAAATACACAATGTAAACGAAAAAAACATTTTTTGTTAGTACTTAAATTATTCATTTTTAAAATTTCAATATACAGGGTGTCTGTTTTAAGAGGCTAACTATTGGAATCACAAGAACCGTAAGATATACGAAATAGGTTAAATTGAGGCAAAGTTTAATCATGTATTTGTTTTCCCGAAAAAAAAATTAATAGCTTATCACTATATGTAAAAAAAAACTAATTTTGGCAAATTCACTTTTTGACTTATAAATTTTTTGTTTCAATTCATACAAGTTGACAGATTGAAAACAGTCTTCAAAATTTTATATTAAAATGAAAATAAATTAAGAAATTATATATATATATATATATATATATATATATATATATATATATACCTATATATGTAGGTACAAATTATTGTTCAAATGTTTAAACAAATAAATTTTACATTTGTTTTTACAAATAAAATATTATAATATAAAAAATAATAAATACAAGTATTAATTATTATATGATTTAGAAAGATCTGTATAATATATAATATTTTAAAGCAAGATTTTGATAAAGATTAAAATTAAATACCACAAAAAATATATTTTATACAAGTTATAATAGAAGTGACGGTTTGGGCAAAGCCGTCCCTGCATTCAATTCTAAGATCAGTCAAATGTTGAGTAGCGTCAACACAGGGTTGTATGTAAGTCTTTCTTTTCGTTTTGCATGCACATTTGTGTCCCTTCTATCTTCTCTTTATTGTTGCCGACGGGTTTCTTATACTGCATATATTGCTTACGTGGTTATGTTACACTTTAATTATATTATCTGCTTGTAAATGGAATTTGCAAGAAGTTAAAAAAACAGTAAATTTGAAATGAAGTCTCATATTTAAAATGAAGAAGTATTTAAAAATTTTAATACATGATTTGGTATTTTTCTCTTGACTTTTATGAAGACTTGTTCCTTGTACTAGAAATTATTAAGACATCAATGCCTCGCAAGAAACAAACCCGAAATAATTTAGTAAAGGTAATGAAACGTTTTAATAATAATAATATAATTATTATTATTTTTATTTTTCACTAATGTATAAGAACAATTTAACATGGAAATTTATCTCAATACCTAACGATATATATATATATATATATATATATATATATATATATATATATATATATATAATCTTATTTCCGTAATTTCTTGCTTCTCTAATTATTTTAAGTAAAAAAGCTTCAATTAACGGTTGTAGAGCATAAAGTTTTTCATCTTAATAAATAAGCAAAATTAATTTTACGTCCCTGATAAGTTCAGAAATTAGGTATGAAAATGATGTAAATCACCCCTAAAAAAATACTGCAACTAAGACACACCGTTAAACATTTGTTCATTTTTATCTCAATTACTTAATTTTCATACGTAGTTTTACAAGGCACGTAAAATTACTTCTGCTCAATGATTCAGATGAAAAATTGTATGCTCTATAATTGTTATTTGAAGTATTTTTATTTAAGATAATTAGGAAAGCAGGAAATTACGTAAATTTTATATGTTAATCGAATATATATATATATATATATATATATATATATATATATATATATAATATAATATTTTTATTGTAACATTATTTTATGAAAACATAAGTTGACTTTATTTCGCGAAACATGAGGTCATTGTTCGTTTATTTATTTTTTATCTTAAGAATTCACAATGCGTAAGATAAATTTGTTGAAGGTATAAATAAAACAAAGAATCTTATTTGTTCTGGTAAAGTGCGTGTTAATGTTCACCAATCTTTTATTTGTGATAAGTGTAAAATTCTGCGTAGTCTGATTGATATCATTTAATAAATAGTAGTATCAGACTCTCCAAAAGCGATCATTAATCCTCTCAGAAATGAAAACGAAACTTGATATCGCGCTAGCAAGAACAGAGGAATTTTTCTCTTTGTATGCACGGGAAAAAACTACAACCCAATATAGTTGAGTTCATAAAACAAAATGACAATATTGCATTGCTGTAAGACGATAATAAATATGTCCATTGTGTTGTTTTTATTCTCCTAAAAAGCGCAAGTGATCACAGTCGAAAATATTCATTCGGTACTGCATTGGCGTACCTAAGTACTTTCCGATGTTTTCACTCACAACCATACTTTTCTCAATTTACAATAGTCGATCATTTGGTTATTTTCTTTATAGTTTAGGAACTTCACTATAATTTGTGATTATGAAAATTGTAGTGCTAGTATTTTTCAACCCGACAACGTAGGGGTTTTTTAAATTGTCACCAAACAACATAATATCCAAAAACATAAAAAATTAACAACAAAATATATATTAAAATAAATACTTAATTTGCTAATAACTATCTATTATTGAGAATATCAGTCTATTTATTGCTTTTATAGGTTTTACTAATGATATATTTATACCATATACTAGTAGTACTTAAAAAAAAATGAAAAATAAAATATGTATCAATATTTTGTTAAATATACAGGGTGTATCACAACTTCGTACACATATTCAAATGGCATAGTATTAAATATGCTGATTACGAAACAAAAAAAATCTTGAAATTCTTATAAAAAAGGGTAGTTTACTTAAGAAGAACATTCTTGTGCCATTAGATATTATTTATTTGAATAAAGAAAATATTTATTACCATTATGTAAAGTAATTTATTAACAAAATTAATGTACACAATTGCCTAAAATATTTATCAAGCAATGACCCAAAACTGTTTCCTTTACAAACCTCAAAACCTAATCGAATTTTCAAAAAAATATTTTTATTCCTTGATCAGTATTACGTTATGTACAATATGCCTTTGAAATATTTGTACGAAGTTATAGCACACCCTGTATAAAAATACTACCATACAGGGTGTATCAATTTAATGATTTATTTATACACAAATACGTTTTTATAAAAAGTAAGAATCAGAGACTTCAATAGTAATATAGGCAAGAAACCTTCCAAAAAATATTTTTTATTTTCATATATTTTTCTAAGCAAATTAAACAAAACCATAAAACTTTATGTAGGTATTGGTATTAGTACTTAGTTTATAAATAACAAACTTATATGTATTTTTCTATGAAATAAATTATAAATTATAAAACACTTAAATAGAGAAAATAGAAAGTTTATAAAATTATTTACATGCATGTATCTTTGGATGCCTACTTTTCTATTTTATTTTATAAACTATATTTTAAATTATATATTAACTAAAAAATATTTCTAATTTAATTATATTTAATTATTTACATGTTCGCTATTTTTTTTCTGTTTTTTATTAGTATTAAAAATTTAACATTTTAGTTTATTGAACATAATGAACATGTTACTATTTCACACCTGTTCATTTTTGCTCTGATCCCTTCACGGTGAAAATAAAATAATTCTAATTTACAATTTTATATTTTTTTTTCTGAATTGAAAATTTAACTTTTTATTTTATTGGACATAATGAACATGTTACTATTTTACACCTGTTCAATTTTGCTCTGATCCCTACACGGTGAAAATAAGTGAGTTCGCCACCGCTGTGCGTAAGAAGTGCATAAAACATGCAGTTGTTCCTCTTCACGAATTGTTTTATTTGTCTCACTTCAGTTCATCCGCAAAAACGAGTTTTCGATTAGGAAGGTCCATGCCCTTCGAATGATTTTTTATTCTCCGTACTGTTCGATACGAGTATCGGCTTAAAATAGAACCGAGACAGATTTATAAATGCCCCCAAAGAAGTGATGCATTACGTCTTCCTGGTCCCAACTTTGTATACACCCTGTGTAGTGACTTCATTATAATGTTCCACGTCTTTTATGGGTTTTTATTTTTATTTACCGTTTACGAATTGCTAATATGTTTATATATACTTTTTCTGAAGAAAACTACAAAATTTTATGTATTTTTTCTATGAAAAAAATTGTAACATATACGAGTACATAGAGAAAATAAAAAGTTATACCTAATTTTGCATCCAATGTACTTATTCTGAACGATCTAAAAATTAAGACATAAAACTTAAATTTTAGCTACACAATCTTAAGACCATGTTTTTTTTTAATTTTAGAAAAAAAGGGTGTTATACTCAAATAAGTCATTAAACAAATCTTGAAGCGTACATTCCATTTTTTTAAACGAAATTTAACTGTCTTTATTTGTTCTCGAGATATTTGCTTCCAAAGTTAAATCCTGAGCGATTCAAAAATGGTCCTTAGCCCAAAAATGGGCACAAATACGATTTCAATATCTTCACAATTCGATTCTACGGAAAATTTTACATATGTATACCAAATTTTAAATTAATATCTCAATTTAAGATTTAAATCCTGAAAATAATCAAAAATTTAAAAAAAATTAACCTATACTCCTAAAAATTCATAAAAAAAATTGGCTGCAAATTTAACAAAACCTTAAAATATAAGTAAAAAGACAAATAAATAATTAGTATATATTAATAATCGAATTATATGCAATATACGTAGGTATATGTTTAATAGTTTAATTATTAATGAACAAAATTTTAATTAAGTTTAATGATCTATATATTCTTATACTTTCGTTAGTTTAATTGTGTGTTAAATATGATTTTTATTAATATTTTAGAAATTTTTCAAAATGTACTAATATTTAGACCAAATTTATAAATAAATACGAAATAAAAATTACGGAAAGTAAGACAAATAATAGCGAAAGCATTAAAATAGAGAAAATGTTCATATGAATAATTTAATACTATTGTTAATTTATACTTTCTATTAAAATTGTACATTATTTATTGTTTTCTAAATTTATTTAATTTATAGTATTCCTGGTAGGGCATAAACATGTACAATATAGAAAGTTAAAAAAATGTACTGCATCATCGCATTGATTATTAGTAGCCAATATGTATAGGCTACTGTCTTGATCAGTTATTGAAGTTTCCACATTGTAGCAAAGCTGTGATTTTTCCTAGAAATCTAAATATTGCAGAGGCAGTAAAGTGATAACCTGCACCATTAAAATGCAAGATAAACTTGTTCTAAAACAAGTACTTTAGGTACTTATGGTTTGAGACTCTGATGAATAAATGAGAAATAAAGTAATCTTGAAATTGTAAAGTAATTTAAATATTGTAGTAAAGCATTGATATTTTCGTCAAATGTAAATATTGCAGAGGCAGTAGGCTGACAACATTCGCCATTAAAATGCAAGATAAACTTGATCTAAAACAAGTACTTTAGGTACTTGAGGTTTGAGGCTCTAATGATTAAATGAGAAATAAAGTAATCTTGAAATTCTAAAGTAATTTAAACAATGTATCAAAGTTTGATATTTCCTTCAAATGTAAATATTGCAGAGGCAGAAGACTGACATTCTGCAGCATTAAAATGCAAGATAAACTTGTTCTAAAACAAGTATTTTAGGTACTTGAGATTTGAGGCTCTGATGAATAAATGAGAAATAAAGTAATCTTAAAATTCTAAAGTAATTTAAATATTGTAGCAAAGCCTTGATACTTTCTTCAAATATAAATATTGCAGAGGCAGTAGGCTGACAACATGCACCATCAAAACGCAAGATAAATTTGTTCTAAAACAAGTAATTTAGGTACTTGAGGTTTGAAACTCGGATGAATTAATGAGAAATAAAGTAATCTTGAATTTCTAAAGTAATTTAAATATTGTAGCAAAGCTGATATTTCCTTCAAATGTAAAAAAATGCAGAGGCAGTAAGGTGACAACCTGTACCATTAAAATACAAGATAAACTTGTTCTAAAACAAGTACTTTAGGTACTTGAGGTTTGAGGCTCTGATGAATAAATGAGAAATACAGTGATCTTGAAATTCTAAAGTAATTTAAACATTGTATCAAAGTTTTGATATTTCCTTCAAATGTAAATATTGCAGAGGTAGTAAGGTGACAACCTGTACCATTAAAATGCAAGCTAAACTTGTTCAAAAATAAGTACTTTAGGTACTTGAGGTTTGAGGCTCTGATGAATAAATGAGATGTAAAATAATCTTGAAGTTTTAAGTAATTTAAACATTGTAAATCGACCGTCGTACGAAGAGATATATGCATCAGATATTTAATGTAAGAGTATGTGTAGAATGTGTGAGAAACGTAAATCCCTAAAAAGAATTCCTTTATGCATGATTTGCGATTAAAAGTTGTGAAATACGATTAACTATAAAGAACTAATCACCAAATTTTTTCTACATGTGCACTTAAAAGTACAATACGTTGTGGTATCCATAGCTATTAGTAAAGAATGATACACAAAAAAGGAGTCACAAAAGAAATACTCATTATGCTCTTAATCAAGACGCCAATCAGAAAAAAATTAATCAAGTGATGCAATGAAATAATCCGATATGCGATATCCACACCTTGTATACGTCCTTTTAAATTGAGGGAATTAATGGTCAACGGTATTTAGAAGATTTAGAAGAATAACAATGTTTTTTGACTCATAACTGTACTTTACAGAATGCATTCTTTATTTTTTTTAACCAGTTTGACATTGTGTTTGATAAACCGTTTATATAATGGGGTATGTGATCATATTTTTGATTATATAAGTCATAAAATATAAAACTAACTACTATAACTTCTCATTATAATAATAAAAACTAAACATTAGTTTGCAATATTATAGTTACTAGCAATGAGGTCTTGCAAAAATAGTGAACCTTATTTTTGTTTAAATAGAATATACAATGTCTAACTTGTTCCTCTATATGATGTAATTAGCAATTTCTTCATTATTAAAAATCAATTTGAGGAAAAATAAAAAATGCGGCTCTAATATTTTTCATTATTCTATCGATTAAAGCTAAAAATGAAAAATCGTGTACCTAAGTCTTCATTATAAAAACTAAACATTAGTTTTCAATAATATAGTTATTAGAAATAAATAAATAATAAATATTTTGGAGAAGGGATACGTGACGTCACCAGGTAGACTGTCTCTTTCGCTCCCAGTCTATCTGCCTTTTTTCATGATTCTATCACGCTGACGTCACAATATCCTTTTTAAAATTTTTAATAAGTATTTTCTCGTAAACTACAAATAATTATTGGATTTAAAAAAATACGTGTATTTTATTTTTTGTCTAATATCATATATGTACAAATCAAAATCATAAATGAGCAAATTATAATATTTGAATTAAGGGTAATAAGTATTAATTACTTTTTGTTTTCTCAATTATTGTTCAAATAAAAATTTTGTTGTATTCCAGTGGTTCGGAATGCTCTACAAACTGTTCCTTACAGACTTAGTAGGCTTAAAACTTGCACCACTAAAATGCAAGTACAACTTGTCACAAAATAAGTACTTTATTTGATTAATTCCTGTTACATCTAGAATTTAAATTTAAATTTAAATAACTACACAATTTATAGTGTAAGGGTAATCAAACTATTATCAAAGTGTGATTGCTCCAGTAAATAATTCGCAAGGTGTTAATTACTGTCAATTAGTTAAAGGCTTTAACCGCAAGATGGCATTCTATCCCATGCTAAAGAAAGTAACACGATCAGCTTACCTTGAAGAACAAAAAACAGTTACCTACTCAGTGCGAAAGGCGTAATTTGGCCCACTTACCAGACTACGTCATAGTCGTTAGTGACGTCGGTGGTGTCCACTGCGCATGCGCTAGTTCGAAAGCATCGCGCGCGCCCACCAGTGCGAGATAAGTCAGTCTTTCTTAGACAGAGGTAGACTCAAGAGTGTTGTGATCAGATTCTTACTTTCTAAATTGTGACATGTTCTTGTAGTTGACATCCAGGATTGTGGGATTTAAGTGAGTGCTCAATTAGGATTATACAAGGATTTACAGCTGTAAGTATCCTTCTTTAAAAAGGACACCCTTACACCCTTATATATTAATGTATATATAAGTTTTATATGTACAAACACAGAATACTCATACAACTCAATATTATTTATTATCTATCTAACTACATGTCATCATGTAAACAAGTATCTCAAAAAACAGTTTTATTTTTTCATGCCTATCCCCGATCTCATATCTTCATAAACTTCTTCGATCCGATACATCATATATCATAACATATATTTGACAATTAAAAAAAAATGTATTTGTTATATCGGAAATATTATATTTATAGACCGATATATAATACATGTAATGTACACATTTTAATCCTATACCCATTACTGGGTATGACAATCAGAACAAATATTGTATGTACAACACTTAAATTTTAATTAATTCTAATATTTATACCAAATAAGTAAATATATATCTCACTTAATTTAATACCCGTTTATGGGTATGCCATAAAATATATTATTTATACCCATTACTGGGTATGACAATCAGAACAAATATTGTAAATTGTATGTACAAAACAATTTTGAAATAGCACAACACTTAAATTTTAATTAATTTTAATATTTATACTCAATAAATAAATATATATTTCACTTAATTTAATACCCGTTCTGGGTGTATGCCTTGCAACACTTCCAGCTAAAGTGGAGAATGTACTTAAATAAATAATAAATTTGAAAGGTTTTTAATAAATAAATAAATAATTTATTTGGTGTTGCAATGTAATTAATATCTATAAGTAACAAGATGATCCTAATAAATGTAATAGATAATCTTACTTAAGTACAAATAAAACGCTTAAAGTCACGACTTAAAAATAGATAAATTATACTTATTATAAACTATGCTTTCACGTTTTTCCAAATGTGCGAAATTTTATTAATTAATTTCTTAATGACAGCACAATTGTTGACTTTCAAAAGAGAAATTAAGACATTATTTCAGGCACTTTAAATTTGGAATGTAAATTTATTAAAAAGTTTAATTTACTTGTCACATATGTCAGTGGTAAAAAAGCAGATGTATGTATTCAATTATTTATACTTTACATCATAGATATTATTAACCTTAGCGTACCGTATTTGGGCATTGCATTCTAATATGCAAACATACAAAATTTTTAAGAATTATTATAAAAAAAATATTTCGCAAAGTATAAGCAATTATTGGTCCAATTTGTAAATAAGTTTTTTTAAATGCTACATAATCATTTAAGCAATATGCTAATTATTTCCTCTCTGATCTATATTCTGATGTATCATTCTTATACAATATATTACGCTATATGTAAATATCTGTATTATACCCAATGTTTTACCGTGGGTAGATATTTGTTTTGCCACTGAAATATACAATAGTTTTTGTAAATATTTTTTTAGCTTGAGGTAGTTTACTCAAAGATTTTCTTGTTTTATGAGTAAATATGAATCACTGTTCCTGTAAAGTCACTGTCTTTTAAATAATTATTTACTGAGAAGCTCAGCAAGCTATATTGGTTCAGAAAATATGCGGTTATGTTTGAACCGTTGAATAAACGAGAAATTTTAATTGATTATTACTTAAAAATAACAAATAATATCAAATTTTATTTGAAGTTGATATAGATTGTCTATTTTTCATTCTAAATATCTCAGGTTCAATTCACACCAGTTTATATTACGGATAAAATAATTACGTAAATATAGGTCCCTTAAAGATATATATTAATGTCATTGCATATATTTTTAATGTGCTAAGAATTTGTATTAAAATATGTTATTTTGCTTCTTGTGTTGTATTGTTTTAAGGACAACACCCTGTATATCAGTTCAGTGTAGCTGTATAAAAATATAAATAAAATTTTTTGGATACCATAATATAGTACCTTTAAAATAATAATTGAAAAATAAAATGTGTTTTATTAAATATATGTAAAACTTTACTACTCATTACTAAGTTTGTTAATTTGCTTTTAACACAGATTTTGATATATTTATACAAAAATATGTACCCGATATGTTTTTATAATAACTAAAAATTAGAGATTTCAATAGTAATGTAGAAGCGAAACCTTCCAAAATATTTTTTGTTTTGATATATTTTTGTATGCAATTTGAAAAAAACTATAAAATTTTAGTAGGTATTATCTAATAAATAACAAATTTATACATATATATTTTTGAAGGAAAAAATTTAAATAGAGAAAATTGTATTGTATTGTGTTGGATTAAAAACAACACCCTGTATAAAAATAAAACTAAAAATTATTGGGTAACAGCTTCTGCTTCAGTTTACATTTTTTGTCAGGATTACATTTCTGAAAAATATTCAGTGTCAAAAATTAAGATAATAATAATTTATGTTATTTTTTATGTAGTTAAATATTATTTGTGCAAGTATATGATAAAATATGATTTATGAATCAGCAATTATTGAAAGTGTGCTTGAATTAAATAGTAATTTTAATATCATCTTGATCCAATTCTTGGTTGAATGTTAGCCAAATCAATTCTGCTTATAATTTCTCGTGTAGAGAGTTGGAGAAACTAACAGTGAAACTCAGAAGCAACAGTGCACTCCTGTAGCCTTGTTTCGTTAAATTATAGCCGGACAATTCACTTTTGCTGAGTAGAACTCTCTACTTTGCCTTGACTAACTCTCTGGACCGCTGTACCGTGTTTAGTAATCTTAAGGTGTTTGAAGAAATATTCATTCTCACATCAGTATACTCGCAACTACAAAAAGTTAAATTATTCACAAATGGGGATGTTTATAATACTACTTTTAGAAGTCTATTTTAGTTATTAATACACTGAAACACATATCAAATAACCTAAAAATATTGTATTATAATCTATACGAGAATTAAAAATTAGTAACACTGAAGTGTAAGTAAATTTGTTAGTAAAACAAGTGAAATTACAAATTATCAATAAAATCCTTAAATATTTGTGTTGTATAAACATTTGTATACCATTTCAATTGTTTTGTATAAACAAAAATAAATATTTACCTCAACAACAAGTGGCGTGCTGTCCATATATTCAACAAAAATTATATTACTTATTCTTATTTATATATTTTTAATTTCATTTTGTCATAAAAATATGGTTATTTTATTGCGAGAGAAATAATACCGCATTGAATACACAGAGATAGAATACTACAGAAACTCTGTCCATCGCGTGCACTAGAAATTATGCACTTGCGTAGAGTTAAATGATTATCAGTTTTAGGTAAATATACACATTTTTATATAACAATAAAGTTTGTAGTACTTTTAATTTGTATTTCAGACAATTCTATTACCAATGAGTACTTAATTACTAATTTTGCAGACGGGTTATTTCTTAAAAAAATTAAATTATTAAAGCTATGAGGCCAACATCTAATATCAATTGTCACCCAAAAAATAACAAAGAAATAAAAAGAATGTGTGCATTATTTTCAATGTTCTATATATGAAAAATGTAAATGGTTTTGTGTTTTATTGGCCATGCTTATCTTTTGTTATAAATTAACAAAGATAAGTATATTTTGGTTATATATGGCTGTGAAGATAAATTTACAAATAATTAATTTTTTTTTCTTAATGTTATGAGTGAAAATTTTTTTCAATAAATTATGATAAATTTATGAGATAAATATTTTAATACATTACACACACTCATTCTAGAATGACTACCCCCATCATAAAATACCACCGCACGCCACTGACTTCTACAATTGTAAAACAGTTCGATGTTAAGAATATTCTTTTAAAAATATTTTTCTAATAAAATTTTCTCTAAAATGTACAAAAAAATGAGTTATTAGAAAAGTACGAATGGTATTTTTGTGGTAGGTAGAGAATCCCCTTAATGGTATATTTTTCCACTTGCGCTGTTGAAAATTAGGGAAAAGGCGAGTGATTTCGTCAGAACGAAATTGTGACGTCACAATGTTGAAACGTGAAGTTGACTTTCACTAGTGCTGAGAATTATACATGTAGGTAATTGTCTTCAGACAATGTTCGTTTTTCTCATACTTTAAATTTAGTAACGGTCTACTAAATTTGATTTTAATTTATTTAGACAGCGTTTACATAAATTTCAAACTAAATAAACACTTCGTTTTCAACAAAACTTAAAAGTTAAAAAAGGTATGTGTTCATTTATTTACATACGTGTGTGTGTGGTGTATTCCAAATCGTTTGAAGTGTCAACTAAATGATGATATATTTATACAAACATTTTACATTTAATGAAACAAGTGGTGCATTCTCTATTACAGATGTAAGTACTTTAACATAAGAGTTACTATCTTGACGTATCATTGATATCTCCAAATTATATACCTGTGATATATATTTATTAATTCAATTAACGTAATTGTTATTATTTATTAATAATTGTTATAGTGTATACTTTGTAGTGCACTTTTCAAAACAGATATAAATGCACATATACTGGGTGTTTTTTTAAGGTGCACATAGGAAATTAAAAATAAATAAAAATGTTTGACGTTTGGTAGTTGTGATTTTCTTTAATTTTATAATACAAATAAATATAACTTAATAAATTAATAAACTTAGTAGTTATATTAAATATAAAATGAACTTAACGGATATAAAATAAAAAAATAGTAACTACCGAATTCTGACATAAAACGTCAAACGTCAAAGTTAAACATTTTAATTTGATTGTTTAAATAACATGGCTATTATTAAGTAATTGAAAATTAAGTTTTAAAATTATATATGAATAAAATATGACATAATGTACATGTATTTGGTGTTATTTGATCCAAAATTTTCTTATTTTCCTATTGATATAAAAACCATTATTGTCAGTTGAAATGGGGGGCAACAGCCTGCAAAAAACTGATGTCTCATGTTAATATCCTATGCGCACCTTGAAAAAAAAAAACACCCAGTATATGTAATTACTGTTTGGATGTATCGTTAAAATCTCTAAGCTGTTTGTAGTGTATTGTACAAAACAATTATAAATGTACATATATATGTATGTATATACATTAGTTATTTGAAGTATTATTATGTATTTTAGTTCATGTTATATTATATCAGTAAAATATTTACAAGCATTTTATCAGGTACATATGTAACTATCGTAAAATAATATATTGTCGTTATCAGTAACTAAATTTTATTATTTGATAAAAAAACTATAAATATATCGTCATGTATTTTAATTATAAATATCAGTAGATTAAAATATAATTTATTTTCAAAGCGTATTAACTTTTTTATTAGATTATTAAATATTAAAACATAAAATGAAATTTGTTATTTAATTGTGGGAAAGAATTTAATTGTCGAAATTGGGGTACAAAAAGTTTCATTTCAGAAAGCTACCACACCAAAAGTAATAAATATTTATATTTAGTAGATTATAATATAATTTATTTTCAAAGCGTATTCACTTTTTTATTATATTTTTTAATATTAAAACATAAAATGAAATTTGTTATTTAATTGTGGGAAAGAATTTCATTGTCGAAATTGGGGTACAAAAAGTTTCATTTCATAAAGCTACCACACCAAAAGTAATAAATATTTAAATTGTAATGTGTATCACGTATTGAGTGCTGGTGTAGCACAGTTACCTTAGTACGAGGTAGAATTCGTATTCGTTCCCTGGTTCAAGTCTTTGCATACAAATCAAACTGTAAGTGACGTAAAGAGAATTAGAAATTGTTTTGTATTGAGTACCGTGAGACCAAGATTAACTTGGTTCGAATACCACGTAGGTTTATTTGAATTCGCATAAAAATTGCGTACTACCTCCATTCATGATATGCTCAGCACCGGAATTATACTTTAAGGGGACCTAAACATGTCCAAAGCATGCCCCCCCTAATAATATTGAAATACTAAAAATTAAAATTAAATAAAAAGTTAAATTAATTTAATAATAATTAATATCATGCAAAATAATATCCAAAAAGACAGAATTAAAACAATTTCCGTCTACATTTTTGTTCTGCAACTTTTTTCACTTTGAATACCTTACAGGATTTTTTATTCTTTTGAACAGTTTAAAAAAAAATTTCGCTGATGTGACCATAATCGAATTTCAATACATAAGTAATAAAATGTAAAAACCAACCACTTCAACTTCTCATTATAAAAATAACAGAGAGTTATTACCAATTTAATATATTAGAGGTGTTTATAAACTCTTTAGAAACTATTTTAAACAGATGTTTATCAAACTTGTTACATAATAAACTAAATAATATCACTAGGACCAATATAATATCGTTTTAAAGTATAATAAAAAAAGTCGCAAAAATTGTGACGTCCGTAGATTCTGATGATAAGTTTGTCCACATGCGGATGCCAGATCCTAAATATTATAATTTCGTGTGTGATTTAAAATATTGTAAGGATTTTGTGTGCCACTATATATGCGGAAGATTATTCAATTTGTGAATTTGACATTTGAAACGAAGTTAAGTTGGGTAAGAACCTTGATACGTCACTGGATAAGAGGGAAAGTGGGGTAATTCAGCCGCGTTTTGAAGGATATTATTTTTATTAGCAATTTTTTCATTATTAAAAATCAATTTGAGGAAAAATAAAAAATACGGGTTTAATTTTTTTCATTATTCTATCGATTAAAACTAAAAATGAATAATTGTGTAAGACCTCATTATAAAAACTAAATATTAGTTTGTAATAATTTTGTTATTAGCAATAAAAGGTTTTGGAGAAGGGATATGTGACGTCAGCATGGTAGAATCGTGGAACAAGACTGGTATATAGACTACTTTATTCATAATTTTATCACGGTGACGTTACAATATCCCGTCTCCAACTTTTTAATAATTATTTTCTAGTCTGCTAATAATGAATCGATTTAGAAATATACCGGTATTTTTTTGTCTAGTATCCTATACGTAAAAATAAAAATACCTGATATTTACTGTTATAAAGATTTGTATTTCTTTTTCGTATATTAATCGGTTATTCTTTTCAAAACCCCTAGTCTATGTGAATTAATCAAATTCTGAGAATTAAAGAGCTGTAACCACGCTTTGATTAAAACGTCATTAACGTGAAAAAGTCTAATATATTATCTATGACGCACCGACAATGGTTTTTCTTCTAGGGATCTTCAAAAACCACATGCTCTTGACTCCAAAATGATCAAGCATTTTAACAATGACTCACTACCACAAAATTGTGATTTTTTTGTTAAACCGCGACGAGTTTTAGTAAACGTAGTAATCGGAAATTTCGAGATATTTTCAGTAGGAATGATAAATGATCGGTATAAAAATGTAAGTGTAATCATCAATCAAAACACGCTACGGATAAAATCGATTTCATGGTTCGGGTATGTTTGTATTAATATTAATAACTTCAAATAGTGCATTATCATAATTAATACAAATGTTATCTTAAATCTTAATAATAAACAATAAATATATTGTTGCTGGGTGTGTCAATTTTGTTTCATGATACACATTTTAGACACTCGCTTCTATTTTGGAAAGGGTACTTTTCTATGCTACAATTTAACGATCAATTAAAACTGTTGTGGAAAGTGCTTCACAATAATTAAATTGCATGTATAATTGTTAACCTAATTTCATTTAATTTAAAAATAATTTTGGAGACACCAATGAGAGATCAAGAACTGTTATAAAAATGAACTAATTTTTATTTTAAGAATAGTTGTAATTTAATAAATTTTAAAACGAAAATATATTTCTTAACAATTTTATAAGTGATTAATTTCAATCTAAGTAATTTTATTTAATTTAAAAATAATTTTTGGAGACATCAGTGATAGATCAAGAACTGTTATAGAAACGTACTAGTTTTTATTTATTTTTATTTTAAGAGTAGTTGTAATTATATAAATTTCAAAACGAAGATATATTTCTTAACAAATTTATAAGTGATTCATTTCAATCTAAATAATTTTATTTAATTTAAAAATATATTTTGGAGACATCAATGATAGATCAAGAACTGTTATAAATACGAACTCATTTTTATTTATTTTTATTTTAAGAGTAGTTGTAATTAAATAAATTTCAAAACGAAGATATATTTCTTAACAATTTTATAAGTGATTCATTTCAATCAAAGTAATTTTATTTAATTTAAAAATATATTTTGGAGACATCAATGATAGATCAAGAACTGTTATAAAAACGTACTAATTTTTATTTATTTTATTTTAAGAATAGTTTTAATTAAATAAATTTCAAAACGAAGATATATTTGTTAACAGTTTTGTAAGAGATTCATTTCAATCTAAGTAATTTCTTTTAATTTAAAAATATATTTTGGAGACATCAATGATAGATCAAGAACTGTTATAAAAACGAACTAATTTTTATTTATTTTTATTTTAAGAATAGTTGTAATTAAATAAATTTCAAAATTAAAATATATTTGTTAACAGTTTTGTAAGTGATTCATTTTATTCTAAGTGGTTTATTATAATGCAAAGTATACCTTATTACAACGGCACAATTAACGGGCGAGAATTTTGCCTCCACGTATGTAGGTAGAACACGTGAATAATAATTTGGCCCTGATGAAATTAATTATTTAACTGCACCCTTTGAAAGTACATTTTACAAATTCTATGCATGTTTGCATAAATACTGCACCTGTTTGTCCAATACCATTTCCTTAGTCTCACAATTGATTTATTTTGAATCTTCTTTCATATTATTTATTTATTTTAATATTTAATAATTATTCAACTATAAAGGTATTGATAATAAAAACGTTTAGGTTTTTAAGAAAAAAAATCGGTATTCGATTTACGAAATTAAGGTTTTAAATTTACAAAATTTAGCTCAGAATTTTTTTAAATAAGTAATAAAGCCCTGAATTGTTTTTTTTAAAAGAAGTTTACTGTCACTTGTGATTCAGTTAACGTAGTATATTTCTATTTATGTAGAAACGTAAAAAAATATGCTTTTTTAATATTTCATAGAATTATATTTTAATTTTTCCTTGTCTCTATTTTTTTTTTTTGTAATGAGTAAATTAGTGATGTGACGAATAGCAGTTCAGTCGACTAACCGGATAATGAATATTCGACGAATTTTATTACCGAATAATATATTTTTGTACAATCTGAAAACGAGATTGGTGGTCCTCGGTATAGAGAGGAGTGTATTTATTCTGAAATGCTCGCCCTATTTTTTGTTATTATTAAATTTAATTATTACAGTTTAATAAAATTTACCGCCAAACAATATAATTACATATATTATTTACTCTTATTGTAGATACATAAAAAATTACTAAGCATTTGTATATATTTTGTCTAAATTTATTACCTATAATTTATATTTTTTAACATAACAAAAAAGCGTTGTACTTCACTTATTTCTTGTAACCTAATATTCTGTATTAAATGTGCCGAATAGGCAAATAGGCTGAATACCGAATGGGTTTCGATCCCATCTTTAGAGTTAATATTGAATTTTTATTTTTATTTTGGTCCCCAAAAATTTTATTTCGATTTTGGTTCCAGTTTTTAATTTTTCAAAAAATGCTTTTAGTTATTAGTTATCGGTTATTTTAAAGAGAAATAAAATTTAATTTTAATAATATTTATATTTATTTAAATAAAATAAAAGTATATATAGTTATTAGTAGTATTAATAATTGGCAGAATGGAGATATAGAGCTTCTAGGAATTTCTATTTAAATACAAAGTGAATTCAATTACGTCCAGAAGTCCGTATGTAGGTTTGCAAAGTAATAAACGCCAGAAATGATTGTTAATTAGGCTTGAATGAGATGTAGGTATACATATATGACTCGTATGAAATAAAAGAAAGATGAGTATGTAAAATTGTGGTTTAGGTCAATATCCCTATACTCATTCGTCGCGCCTTATTTAGCCATGCGATTTGCAGAGCTTCTCAAAAGCTACTTGACTCACTTGCTTCGTTTTGATAACGTTCCAGCTACTATTAAAACGTCGTCAAGTTCAGTTATTGTAGCATTGTAGGAGGTGACATATTTTTCAAGTGCAGTTAACAGAATAACGGATCCTCAAAATAATTATTTTTATTTGTATTATTTATTTAACTCAGGGCCGTAGCCAAAGGGGCACCAGGAGGACTCAGTCCCCCCCCCCATGTAACGTTTAAAGCCCCCCTAAACAAAATAAAACATTCTATCTACCAGTCTATATTGTCAGAACAAACAATTTTTGTTTTTAAAATTTATGAAATTATTGAAAATTATTAAATTTCTTAATTGTATAGGTATTTTACTGACAGCCTTGGAGTACATTAGAAATTATTGGTAAATTTTTTTAATATCATAATACTGCAGCTAATTGAAAATTTAAAATAATACAAAATATTGTTTATGAATTTATTTTAGATAATTTATTACAATACTGTTGAGGTTTCTCAAAATTATAGTAGCTACATATTGTTTTCGACATGTGTATTCTAAATGTTAGTATATTTAACTAGTACATCTTTATAATTCACATGATGAAGCAAAAAAATGTTAACTCTGAAATTTCTTGACTAGATTATAATAATTTTTATTTAGCGGTTTAAGATTAAAGAATTTTTATTAATGTTTTTAATTATATACAGGTAATATAAACCATTATTTAAATTTTTATTTTAAAGCTCCCCCTAAAATGACTTTAGCCCCCTTGTAGAAAATTGTCTAGCTACGGCCCTGATTTAACTACTACTGAAACTATGGACATAACTAATTTCAGATTTCCAAAAACAGAGAAAAAGAAACTTGAACGAATGGATATTTACCGAAATCAATTATTATATTGAATAAATCAAGCCAAATGTTTTTTACATACATTTAAGGGCTGTACAAAAATTTTCGAGTTTCTTTAATCAAATATTCCAAAATTTTGAGAAGAAATAGATTACGATAAAATACAATATAGGTATCTATTTTTGTAGACTTTTTTACTAGCCGGAAAATGGTATTTTATTTCCATATTATCGAGCATATCGCTTCCAAGAAATAAATACCATAAATATATCTTTTTATTGTTACTTCAGACACTGATATTTCTAGGAATATTGCTCCAATATCTGATTAGTAATAATTGGAAAATTCGAAGCAAATGTGGAAAGGTTAAGAACAGAATAATAAACAAAGTAAAAAAAGAAGTATTGCAAGATTTTTTTGCTATACTCAAATATGCACAAGTATTTTGCCTGTATTTCTTATTGTAGTAAAGTATTGGATTAAATCGACTGGTTACTAAAAGTAAAATACTTTTGGAATAGCAGTCATTTAATAAAATCTACTAATACACCAATGTTTCAACTGTAAATTAATTCAATTAGTTGGTTGATGACTGTTAAATATCATATATGTATATATATAAGATTAGATTTTTTCTTGATTAATTTTCATATCATTTATAACCCTGATGAAGACTTATTAGTTTTAGTGGATTTTATTAAATGATAGCTACTCCAAAAGTACTTTAATTTTATAACAATGATATTACAAATAAATAAGAGAAATTATAAGTAAACACTGAGAGAAAAAAAATGCAAGAATAATTGAACAATCGGCCATAAGTCATCACCCTGGTGAAGACTGATTAGTATTAGTGGATTTTATGAAATGAGTTACTCCAAAAGTACTTTTCTTTTATAATAATGATATTACAAATAAATAAGAGAAATTATAAGTAAACGCTGAGAGAAAAAGAATGCGAGAATAATTGAACAATCGGCCATAAGTCAGGATAAGTTTACCGTGTTGAAAAATTGAGCTGAAAATTTTAGTATTAGCGAATTTTATTAAAAAACAGCTACTCCAAAAGTACTTTCCTTTTATAATCATGATAATACAAATAAATAAGAGAAATTATAAGTAAACCTTGAAAGAAAAAGACTGCGGGAATAATTGAACAATCGGCCATAAGTCAGGATAAGTTTACCGTGTTGAATAATTGAGCTGAAAATTCGCCAATATGTCAAAAGCAAACAGTGAGATGAATTAAGCACAGGTTCTCCTTGAGATGAATTGCATTGCATTGTCAGCACTGCAATGCAAAAATCCCCAGCAGAGGTCTAATCGTTTCTTACAACGTTGTAGGTGTTTCATTTATTTAGTGAGCGTAGGAAGGATGGACTGGGGTGATTGATCGTTCAATGAAACTTTCGCACCAAAAGACACACGCAATTATGTTCTTTTTTGGAGGGGTATCTATACTTCTTTTGTTCCATTCCCATTTTCATTACTAGACAAATTGTTATTCTCATATTATTAGTTTCTTTTGTTGTTTTGTTATTGATCACATATATTACACTTGTTTTGATTTTATAAAACTGTTAACTGTTCTACTTAAGTTTAACACAACCACGCAATAATCTTGGAAGGACTAATAAATCCAATAATCCTTTGCAGGAACTTTGTACCAATGACGATAGACACACGCAATTATGTTCTTTTTTAGAGGGGTATCTATACTTCTTTTGTTGCATTCTCATTTTCATTACTAGACAAATTGTTCTTCTCATATTATTAGTTTCTTTTGTTGTTTTGTTATTGATCACATATATTACACTTGTTTTGATTTTACAAAACCGTTAACTGTTCTACTTAATTTGAACACTACCACGCAATAATACTGGAAGGACTAATAAATCCAATAATCCTTTTTGGGAACGGTTCAAGTTTTCAATGTTTATTTATTTTTTTTTCAGTCGAGGACCTCTTGAACTACCTCTGCCAAATCCCCCAAAAGAAATGGTGTCAAGACGTCGTATCCTTTCGCGTTCCAGAGATGACTTGCACCTGGACGCCACCTTTCAACATCCTGAAGATGAAGAAGACGTCTGGTACCAAAAGGACAAGCTTTACAAGGTAAGGACTATTATTAAATATAACATGGCATAACATAGCATAACACATTTTTTCGAAAGTATATTAATATTAGTGTTTCATGAGAATCTTCTATTTTTCTTGATCTTGCATTAGTCGCGAAAAATGCAAGACAAGAACAAGACAAGAGCTACAAATTTCAAAGCAAGACAAGGCAAGAAATTGTCTTGCAAGAAAAGTACAAGAATAGCAAGATTATCTTCAATTCTTGTACGCTTGCGGTTTTTTTTTGTTAATTTGAAATCTGTATATATAATAGGAATCTACCTATAAATCTATAAATAAATACTGATTAGGAAAATAATGAAGTTTATATTTTTTAAATTTAGTAACATTAACATATAGATTTTACATAGATTTTATTTATCTAAAAGTACAAAAATATGTAAGTATTAAAAAAATGAAGACATAAAAAAAAATTCCATGTAAATTTCATTTAAAAAAATTGTAATAATAATAATTATTGACTCAATAAAATAATTATTCTTTAACATTATATAACCAAGAGTTAAGGCACAAAATGCTTTCTTATAACCAGGGTACTTTGTGAAACACTAATTGATATGTTTTTCACTAGTGGACACAATTTTCTCTTTATACATTTTGTGCAACAGATAACATAACATAAGAAATTTGGTAATTTCTTGTGTTGTATTATGTCAGCTTATAAAATGCCTTCTACTTGTTATGTCATGTCAAAATTGAGCTTAGTCGTAAACAAATTTTGATTCTGAGAATGAAATGATTATTTAATAGTCAAATCAAAACCCAAAGTTAAGAATCTCTTTGTCTTGAATGAATGAAGAAAACAATAAAATTCACTATTGAAACTCGTGAGTAAATGCATCTTATCCAAAATCAAAGCACGCAGACTTTACGGATATTACACACACTATCTTTATATGTTCATATGATCGTAGAATGTGTATGTGTGTGTACACAATAAGTTGTTACTGCAAGACTGTTTCCGGTGCGTAAGACCTTATATTTCACTCCGGAAGTTATGGACCGATATAGTAGAACTTACTATATCCTTTAATCGTTTTGATTTAATATGAAAACTTAAAGAATAGTATATTATTTAACAAGCATAATATGGATGATTAAATATACTCGCTACCGCTCGTATTTTTAATTACATCCTCGTGTAATATAGCCATATTATGCGAGTCAAATACTATACTTTATCTACAACTAACAGGCATATAAAAAATCTGATAGTATTTGTTAAATATTCAGTTAGGTGTGAGTAGTTCATATATAGCTTAACAGATGGCGCCACAGTAGCACTTAAATGTCAAAATAACTATTCAAGTTGTATTTATTATACATTTATAATCATTTATATTAATATTTATAATAAAAAATATATTATTAATAAATTAACAGTTTATTAAAATGTTATGTGTTAAATTAAATGCTCTATTTATTACAGAAAAGTGTAGCGTGTAATATAACATTTCATATTACACTTGTGTAATATGAGTAGCATATTATATGTAGTATCACACGTATAATGTACCCATATTTCAATAGTTGTAGATAAATGTATATTAATATGTAATTTCTAGGAAACAAATATAATTGCAAAATTCTTTTCGCTTAAATGATATTTAATAATACCATTGTAAAAATTCTTACTAATAATAACTTTCACAATAATTACCCAAAAGAAAACAATATCATTATGTGGTATGTTTTAAATCACTTAATTTTTTGTTTCTATTATTTATGCCATTGAGAAAGTTGACTTGTACCAAAATTTTGGATACATTTTTGGTGTTGTATTTAGCAATTATATAAGAATATTTCATTGTTAAAAATTTACACTAAATTTTCTGAAGTAATTCATAATTTCATCACTATACAATACAACTTTCTAAACAAATTTCCATGTTACATTATTTTCACAGTATTTTTTAATTGGTCCTAGCTGTCTGAAGGACACACAAAAAACCATAAATCTAATCAAGTAACGCGAAATAATTACACAAAAAGAATTCTCTACAGGATATGGTTTCAAACAATACAATCTAGTTGAAGATTCTGTGTGTAGAAAAATCTGCAGTGTCACCCATTGGTCGGCAACTGGTTCTTTCGATTTTCGAATGTAAAATGTAAAGCGAAGGTCACTGGGATAATTAAACATTCATGAATTAAAATAAGAGCACGATTTTGCCTTGTGATGATTATTTTTATCGGTTTTTATTTGATTTTTTCGTAGCTAGATTCAGTGTAGGTGTGACTAGGGTTGTTCAAAATACCGGTTTGTAATTAATTCCAAAATGCAAGGATAATCGCGCACAACAAAAATTTGGAAAGAAAACAACGTATCGAAAAAATTACGCAATGTTGTTTTATTTTATTCTACGATCCTTATTGTTGTTACATTACACTCCTTTTTATTTTGCTGTTTCTACATTCATCAGTGCCGTATCTAGTTCAGGGACATTGGGGCACCTGCCCCGGGCGCAAACTCTTAGGGGCGCAAATTCACTTTTAATACAAAATATTTTATTATATAAATTTGATATTTTAATACAAGCAAAAAATATATATTTATTTGCCTAGTACTGCAGTTGGAATCCTAATACAAAATGAGGGTAGTAAATAAGCATTATTAAACAACTAGTACAAAAAAGACAAGTCGATTAATTTTCTTTTATGTTCCAAAGATAATAAAGCAAAATTGAAAATAGGAAATATATGAGTTATAAATAAATAAAATAAATATATCACAAAACCGAAATAATTAATAATTTTGCAAATATGACGGGGCGCAAAAAATTAAGTTTGCCTAGGGCGCAAAATTGCCTGGATACGGCACTGCAATATATTAAAAGTTTTTGGGTACAGTACCCGGCAGCACTATTTGTTTAGTCAGCGCTCCTAAAAATGTTTTGATTTATCACTGACAGTTGCTGTCAATGACACTTTGGTGAAAAAGCCCATAATAAAAAAGCCCACAGAAAAAAAAAGAAAATTTTTAAAATTTTTTTAGAGTGATACTTCTGTAAATGTGTTAATAAATAATTCATTATGATAGGGTTTTCCTATTATTAATGTTCTTTTATGAAATGAAATTTATGTTATTTAGCAATAATTCTTTGAATATTTAATTTTTTTCCTGATTCTTTGTCAAGACAAACCACAGCATTCTGTTGCAAAATATTTTCTAATGCATCTCATCTCTGAAATGTCATTCAGAAATTAGCATTTCAAAGCAGTTTCGAAAATAGGGCAGTGGGTATTTAAATTTATAGGAATATTCGAATTCTTAGACCGAGAGTAAAAAACTAGAAATACAGTTAATTATTAATAGTTTGAAGGTTACAAAAACTGCTACATGCTGACATATAAACGTCCTCATGTTTCTATTTCAAAACTACATGTGAAGAATCCAATCGTAATTAATATTACGTTTGTTGCGTAAAGCACTATTTTGTCATTAAGAACAACTTAAAGGGTAGAATAGAAAGCTGCATATGCGAAACAAATTGTTTAAAAGCCTTTAAATTATGAGGAGAATTAATTTTAATCATTTTGCCTGGAGGAAGAACTGACGTTATATAAAAATTTGTCGCAGGTGTTTAGAAATTTTAACAAATTTCTAATTAGATAACGAGAGAAATCAGACACAATGGAAAATTTGACAGAAAATTAAAATTCATTGTAATGAAATTAACAACTTATTCGTTATGATTATTTTTAATCATTTTATCAGGGTTGGCAAAAATCATGATTTAGTTTTAAAAAAATTCAATAAATCATAATTTTTTTTTATTTTTAAAGACTAAGTGATACTGCATTTTTTTAATTGTTTTGAAAGCAATGTAAATATTTTATTTCATAAAGGAAAACGAAATCTGTAATAAAATCAAAAGGATTCATCTAAATAAAATTAGGAAGAGTAACAAAGATTTGTTGGTTTTAGTTACACATTTAAATACGTCTATTTTGCTTCTGTTATATGACAATTAAAGTGATAAAATATCATTTAATTTTAAGATATTATTATATACAGTACATATTTTGGTTATTATTAATAGTTTTGTATAGCAAATAATTAAATTTTTATTATATTTTGTATTTTTAATTTTGATAAAAATCAATGTTTTTATTCAAAAAAATCAGTTGATTTAAATCACGATTTAAATTATTTAATAAAGGCCAACCCTGATTTTTATGTTAGACACTTTTGTCTCTGTGAGTTAAAGATCTAATGTAACTTGGCCCTTATTTAGTTATCTGGAAGTAGGTCTAGACTTTTTACGAAACTTCAGGATCTCTTTTCTTAGATGTCAGTCTACTTTTGCTTATAACTGGGTATTCACATTTTTTGGATAAACATTGGGGAAGATCTCATGCTTAATTCGAATGGAATCACGCTAATAAAATGAGCTACCGTTAATGAGGCAATTATTAAGATTATAATATTGAAAACATGAATAGTTTCCTTTACTAATTGTATAAAATACGATTTTAAATTTAAGCGCCCTCAGCTCATGGCGCCCTAGAACTATATTATGAAAACACTTTTAATGAATGCATAGTTTGATATTGTGTTGGAGAAATGGTTTATGAGTACTAAGCCAATAAGCAAGACGCAAGTGATTCGCTATCCACCTGTTTGACGGATACATGTTGAAGCCCGTCTGTTGTGAATAGTGAAGACACTTTCTCTCGCTTCGGGCCTCTGCGTTCAGCCATCTACGATCCACGCTCGAATCTAAGGCCCTGACCTCTATACCATGTCATGTGATGTGAAACCGACAAATGCTTACTTGCGGTTTCACGTATACCTACCTTATACCCATCATTCATTCATCGTCAGCACCCTTTATGCTTCAGTAATTCGCATTAGGATGATTTATCGGACTGGTTCAAAAGGGGTTGCAAAGGGGTCAAGGTACCCGCACAGAATAGGTTTATACAGAGGCGACAGAAAGACAGAGAAACGAGAATTAGAGAGATGGGGAAAGGCAACAAATTTAAAAGGCTCATTGTTTAAAATCCGAAAGTTTCATCATATCTTAGGGAGAGATAGGGAAGGCAACAAATTTAAAGGCTACACAATGCTTCAAGGTCATAGAACTGAATAGGGTAACATGAAAGGTACCGACACGGAGTGTCACTATTCTGTGCTGATGCTTGTACATACCAAAGTCAAAAACCATTATATTCCATTAAGAAAATACAAAATTTAAAATCAAACTTTGATGATTTTTTTTTAAACAATCGGAAAAATTCTAGAAAGAACAAGTTAGAAGAGGCACATGGCACATACCCAGGGGAGATACCCGAAATTTTAATGAATTTAGTTTAAATTTATCCAAATGTATTTATATGTTTTAAAATTTATTAAAAAAACATTTTATTGAATTATGTAATTTTTGTGTTGAAAATATTGAAATAATTATTTATGTTTGTGCTACTAGGTAGGAAACTTGTTCTTTTCTGGTTCGAAGGATACTTCTTGAGGACCAAATAAATTACTGCCATGTAGCACACAACATAATAAAATAATATAAACTTATTACGAATACTGAATAATTTGATATTTAACTTAACCTCAACTTTTTTTTCTTCCCTAAGAAATAGTGAGATTTTGTAGGTCTGGACCGGCAAATGTCTACTTTCTTGCACACGTGCAGAAAAATCTTGTTTTCAATATGTGTAGGATGAAAAATTTACTACTAAATCATTTTTCTGACATTATTGATGAAATGTTTAAAAAAAAAGCATATTTGCATTTATTACTATTTATATTTATTTATAGATAATATTTTTTTTCTTGCTTTTTATATGTAAGTAATATTTTTTTTATGTGATACCCCTATATTGGCCTACACCTTGTTAAGTTTTAAGTAACTAAGTAAGAACAAGTGATTATTCTTACCACTAGATGTCAAACCTAATCGAAATGTGAAACAAAAAAGCGAAGTGTAAATGAAGTAGGCGAATGACTGTGATGAATGAAAATGTAAATTAGATAAGAACATATGTTCTTTACTTAATAATAACAAAATTATCTGCCATCTTCGTGTGGGTATAAGAAAACATTGTTAAATCATATTAAATAATTTATAATCTTCCATAATATGTTTGTACCATGTTTAAATTTGTTCATATTCCGTTTTAAAATAGAGAAATTATCGGCTATATATTAACCATATGACATAGCCAACTTAGAGGAGGTCCAATATCTCCATGTAAACATAGTGAAAGGTATTATGTTTGATATCCAATAAAGAAGCTATTCTTGTGCTATACGGACTTTTATTGCTTACCCACGTAGAAATAATAAAACATTTCAAATAAATAAAAATATGTATAGATAGCTATAGAAAATCCATTATTTTGCGCATTTTTTGTGCAAGATGATTTATGGAGGGGTATTTTTACCGTGCTAATAAGAGAAGATATGGTAGAGTTTATGTTGTACGCAAATGAAAGTTGTCTGAGGCTTGGTCGTCTTGTCATGGACGTTGGAAATGTCAAGTACAAATCAGAGACAAACACGCAGTCAGTCGATAAGATTTCAAATACTTATATTGCTAGCCACATATATTTCTGGGTTTATATTTTATAATATTCATATACTTCATTACGCAAATTATCTATTTTTTTGTTTTCAAAATTTAAAAGTATTAACTGTTCTTGTTCTTACTTCCGATTTAAAGTTTCGCTGAAAAATTCCCCCATTTCTGGATTTACATTTTATTATATTTATATTTTTCATTCCATAAATTACCTATTTTTTTCAAAATTAAAAATTAGACTTACTGTTCTTGTTATTTTTTCCGATTTAATGTTTTCTGAAAAATAATCTTTAGAATATACATATATAAATTTGTGGGTTTACATTTTATAATATTTATATAGGTACTTTATTACAAAAATTATGTATTTTTTTGCATTCAAAATTAAAAACTTGCTTCACTGATCTTGATTTTACTTCCGATTTAGTGCTTTTCTGAAAAAATAATCTTACGAATATACAATAAAAAGGTGTCAAAAATTTTTTGACTTTAAATTTTATAATTTTCATATTGCTACTTCATTATACAAATTATCTACTTTTTTGTTTTCTAAATTAATAACTAGCCTCACTGTTCTTATTTCCGATTTAATGTTTTTCTGAAAAAAAAATTCTTAAGAATATACAATTTAAAAACGGTAAATAGGTACTATATTTATTAAAATTATTGATTTATATATGTTTATAGTATTTTGCAACATATTTGTAAAAAAATTACTTCTAGTAGATTTTTGAAAATTCCTAAATTTAATTTTATTTCAAAATTGTGAAATATTAAGGAAATACTTGTGGTTAAAAAAAATGACAGCTTCTTTATCTCCCTTCATAAAACAAATTTGACACAAAGTGTGTGTAAAAAATTGTGTGGTATATTTATTTATTTTCGATTACGTATAACGTGAAAAACGTAACATTTAAAATTTGTCATTTTTGAATCCGTGTTTAAATTTATTGTCTAGTTTTAACAATTAATTTTTTTAAATAACACTAAATTTTTTGTAATTCTTTACATATTTCGTCAGATATTTTATTAAAATAACCTGATTTTAATATTCTGATCTATTTTAAAACATTTTTTTTTAAAGGTCAAAAACATTTAAGTCAACAATAATAATAAATTGAGAAAAATAATGCTTCTAACATAACATTAAATTGTAAGTAAAATTCGTCATGCAGTATTTAAAACCTTGTTTAATATTCTATTGAATTTGTAAATATGTGTCAGATTCATATACGTGAAAAGAACAAAAATTTTATAGAAAGTAAAGCCATGTTAATATATACACCGTTTACGTCTCATTACATGAAATTAAATTACTTTCTTGCAATCTTTCACCACATGTGTGCTTAACGAAGTTTTAGTTCCTTCTTCCAATTATTCGCCCAAAGAAAAATTACTGTAATTAGAAAACGATCTTCTGTTATGACCTTAATCTAACATATTGTTTCGAAGTGTCAGATGCTACGCCATTTTGAAACTTCAATTTGCATTAAATCATAATTTGTGTGGGTTTTGATGAATGTTGAAAGTAAAATTAGCAAACTGTTTAATTTTTTATTATTCGGATGACGACACTCGGTAAAAAACAACAACAGTTTTAAGAAGAATTGACAATTTGTATGTCGATTATTTATTACGTTGTTACTCATCACCAAAAGTACACTTCCCAGTTTAGACTTCAGTGCCTTTAAAGTTTAAGTTTAGACCTGGCATTGAAATCACCACGAGACAAAAGGTTTTCTAATTGGAGTATATAACCAAATGTCGATTTTTGCATATATAATATTGCCGTCTAGATCTTTCTAGACTCTTGTCTTGTCTTGACTAGATTATCAAGGCAAGATTTTCTTTTTTTAGAGCAAGAAGAGAAAGTTTTACACAATTTTCAAGACTCTAGATTTATTAAAAATTTTAAATTATCGTTCAAAAGTCTTAAAACAATTTAAAGTCTTGATATCTAGACAATATTTTTTAATTTAGACTTAGACTTAGTCAAGTCTTGTCTTGAAATTTCTAGACAAGACAGGATTTTCTAGCTTGTCTTGTCTAGTCTAGAAGGCAACACTATTCATATATGATATTAGACAAAAAAATTATATACTCTTATTTTTTTAAATCGATTATTTTTTTGTAGTTTACGAGAATAAAATTGGGGAAGGGATATTGTAACGTCAGCGTGGTAGAGTTGTAAAAGAAGACAGATAGATTGAAAGCGAAAGAGACAGTCTTCCTGTCTTCTTGCACAATTTTACCATGCTGACGTCACATATCCCTTCTCCAAAACATTAAATTGCTAATAAATATATTATTGCAAACTAATGTTTAGTTTTTTTTATTATAATGAGAAGCAATGTTGGTTAGTTTTTATATTTTATGATTTATATACTGAAATTCGATTATGGTCACATACACCATTACTTTTTTAGTTTTGTGATTATCATTGTAAGAACCTACAGTTTATAATTGATTTCGAACCAATACTGTTAATAGTTGGTTGCAGTTTTCATCATTTTCTTTTTGGCTTACCCTAAAAAAATGTCTTTTTAACTTTGAAGAACTTCAAACCAATAATTTTAATAGTTGGTTGTACTTCATTATTTTCTTTTAGGCTTACCCTAAAAAAATGTCTCTTCAACTGTGAGCTTCCATAACAAACGTTTATTAACTATTTGTTTTACTTTATTAGAAATTAAGAATATTCTATTGTAAATACATGTAGGAGTAGAAAAGCCTTTCTCCTGTCAAGTGCCTAATGAAGATTCTACAGAATTTTGTTAATAATCAGTGATTTTCGCTTTCTAGGCGAAATGTCATACAAACAACAATAAAGGTCACTGGAAATTGCTATAATAGTTTGAGTCTATACTTTCGATGCTCCCCGTTTTATTTATGCTTGTTTTTAACACAAGTTTCTCTTCTCCCATTTCGGAAAGCTATTTATAACCACGAATATTAATTCTTATGTTAGAGATACAGGTATATTCTGCATAAATCAAATAATAATTGTTTACGGGATTTTGTGGAGGTTGACAACATTCGAATTATTTTTTATTCATGGTAACCTAAGCTATAATTTATGTTACAGCTTTTAAAACACCTAACCTAAAATAGAATACACGTAAAAAAATTGTGAAAACATCTTAAGCTATAGTTTCATACGAATATTTTTAGAATGTCTACAATAAATTGACAGCAATTTTTTTATTTACTTTGAAAAACACTATAAAATTATTTGCAAATAATTACAAAAAATATCTGGGTTCATATTTTCTAATTGGTATGTCGGATAAAAAATAACGATAAAGCTTCACATTTGATGAATCTATAAAAAATCAAATTAACCAATTTAGTAGATAATTTGGTATATTTGCTTAAATATGTATATAATTATATCAAAGTATGAAAAGTTAATAAGCAAAATAACCTGTAATCAAAAAGAAAGTGAAAGTAAAACCACAGTAACAATTTTAAGTAGCAAAAAGAAAAGCAACCATTAAAATTTTTGAAAAATCAATTCTGCAAGTACTTAAAGTTGGTGTTTACGATAGTGTAACTCTTTACAATATGTCAAATGCTATCCTTACATACTCAGCATCTTTTGCGAAGTCTATTCGATCTCACAAGGACGTTTGGCTAACGGACGTGAAGCCTTAGGCAATGCAATAACATTTCTTGTACAGCAACTCTATTTCTTGCGCATTTTAACTGTACTTATAGTAACATTTGCAATTTGTGTTTTTGCGGGATCGTCTGTAATTTGGGCAGTAATTAGTGAAAGGTTTTGCGGTCTAGTAAAATTATTTAATTTATGTAAGTGGGTCAATTAATACAAATTTAAAGAGGGTACCTAATGAAAATTAATTAACATATTTTTCTTGACATGTGTTTACATATTTAAAATTTGAATTTCATTTTTGATGAACACACTAAATAGAAGAATAAAAACTATATCTGCGCCTACATATATAATATGATATATGTATATAGTTATGATTTATATAATTTTGTTTCAAATATAACTATATATTAAATATAAGACTGAGAATCCCAATTGTTGCACTCTCTACACTAGCCAGAGTGACCGGAAGGTAACATATGGTAAATTCTATTTGCGGTATAAATATATCATTACCATTACTCGTAAACAAAAATTTTGATGATACCAGAAAAATCTGCTACCATTTTTAAAAGTAAACAAATTTAAAATCGTGAGGCATGCCTCAAGACTACCTCTTTTCTAAAGCAGGTAGTGCAGCGAGAGAGGATAAACGCTGTAATCATTGTAAAAACAGCATAGTTGTACATACACATTGATGAAGTTTGAGGCAGGAGCATTTTTGCTCCGCACTTCTGCAGTTGGCACAGTATATATAGAATAAGAAAACAGTGGAAATTTGGAAAATGAATCTTGTGAATATATAGCATGCTAATTTAAAATTTCTAAAAAAATAAAGTTTAAAATACAATGTAAAATTCATCTTTCCTCATTTTCAGTGTTGAGGCACTGCCTTATCTGCCTCAGCTGACGAGCTACCACTGATCATTATTGATATCTTTGATATGCATATTAGCAGATGATTCACATCTTTGAATAATATAATATTTTAGATATTTCAGAAATAAAAATATAAGTGAATATATTTTCAAATAGAAATTAATCTTAAATAGGATGTTAGGAGAAAAATATTTTTTTTATAATTCGTGTTTTGCTGCAGAACGCAGTGACTTTTGGCTTACAAATATAGAATCATTTTGACCCACTTCTTTCAGTCATTGTCCCAAGTATTGTCCTTCGGAAGTTCTCAGCATTCTTTTACAGAATGAGATCTTGATGAAATAACTATATTTACAAGTATATAACTTTCGTTTGTATTTTGTAATGCTTTGAAACTATCAGCAAAGTTATTGACATATCGACACTTACTTCTCATAACCTATAAAATTAGTACACTATGTAATAGTGCGGAACCGGCTATTATACTTAATACCAGTTATTCAGACTAAAATATGGACAACCGTTTTTAGTAATTATGGTACGAGGTAGCTATTATCTGAAGAACATTGCAACATTTGTGGGATTGGCACATTCATAATTTTAAAATTATTGGCATGGTCTTGAAATTTGTACAATGTCAAAAGTAATCAACAATTTAAAATACATAATATGGTTCCAATTTTTACCTCCCGTGTATCAACATATAGATAAGGGAGGTATTGTTTTTGGTCAAATTTCTCGAGTGTGAGTTTTCAACATATGAGCACGAATTAGGGTCCCTAAGAATACGATTTTACTATTTTTACCGTGATGTCTGTATGTTCGTGTGTGTGTGTCTGTGATGATTTTTCATCCACGATAACTCTAATACGATACATGTAAAAAATATAATATTTGGTATTTAAGAGTTATAATCAAATATGATTAACTGATTACATTTTGACTGCAATTGGTTAATCGGAAGTAGTACTTTACTTGAAACTTTAAACCGTTTTTCCCAAAAATACCTCTAAATTCATTTTATTGGAAATTATATCATTATTAAATATAAAGATTTTTGAATTCTCTCATAATTATGTTTATATATAACTTCTAGCTAAACAGAAAAAATATATAAATTATAATAATTTTATATGTATATCGTTTAGGCTGAGAAATTTCTATAAAACAGATTATTTATTTATATGTTCACAAAATTTGACATATGTATGATATCAAATTTGATCTATGTAAGTTTAAAAGATAAAATAAGTAAATGTGAAGTAGTTTTATTGTAAAAATAATATGGTGGAAGAAATATATAAGGAATATATTTGTATGCGTGAAT
Organism: Stenolophus ochropezus; assembly: GCA_035578165.1. Classification (NCBI taxonomy): domain Eukaryota; kingdom Metazoa; phylum Arthropoda; class Insecta; order Coleoptera; family Carabidae; genus Stenolophus; species Stenolophus ochropezus. Next base: position 3,960,413 of record JAQOWZ010000014.1, read on the forward strand.
CAATGTAAGTTTGGTTCCGGTTTTAGTAACACCAAAAATAGCTGCTTTTTTTTGGTCATACAAATTTTATGAAGGAACATTTAATTATAAAATAAAATAAAAATATTCTGAACTGCAATAACAAACTAATTCAAAATACTGAAAAAAGGTAATGTGTTGGACACATCAGATTTTTTCTAATAGTATAACTGAAAAATATTGTAGAATGCATTGTTAGGATTGGCACACTTGAGATATAATTGTTACGGTCCTGTAACGTATACTACAATGTCACAAGGTAATCCAGTACGGTTATAATTTAGTACAAAAGTTAGTGCAGTTTAAACAACGTGATATCAACACGCCCCTTCATAATATTGTCACGTGCTCAGAAAACGAGATTCTTTTAGAATAAAAGGTGTGATTATTCAACAATTTATGTTGAAATGCTGGCAAGGACACTGAAAGGATAAATGCAGAAATATGCATTCACAGAAACTCAATCACAAATAAATAAACATCACAAAAGAAATCATTATTAATTTTAATTTTGGTTCATACAAAAATCAAAATATTTTAACCGCTATTTGTCACATAAAATTGTCACAAAAACTACTTTAATTTTTTTTTACAAAAAACGATATTTGCAACTTTATGTAAATTTTTGGCCAATTATATAAAAAGAAAGGGAATTATGAAAAATACATGTTGATTGTTTCTTAAAAAAAACTAAATTAGTTACAGTTTAGTAAGTATGCATTTTACGACTTTAAGATATTCTGAATTTGTGTTATAATTTATAAGACTAGTGGTACATCTGGTGCATTCGTCACAACAGCTAGAGTCCGGTAAATGACATTATGTAGTAAAAAAAATGAATCCGCTTTTAAATTTATAGCCTACTTTAAAAAAATGTTATCTAAAATAACCTGATTTTAATATTCTGGTCTATTTTAAAACATTTTATATTAAAAGGTCAAAAACATTTAAGTCACCAATAATAATAGTTTTAGAAAAAATATTGTTATATTTAAAATAAAAAACCACTAATTATAACATGAATCAAAATATATTTTACGTGACTTTTCATTTGTTATATCTAAACGATTAATTGCTTTTAAATTAGTTAATTAATTGCATTTATATTTAGAGATATTTAACCTATTATTAGTTTATCTAAACAACGAAGATACATCCTAGAAAAGTCTCAACATAAAGTATTCTCATTGAATAGAAATTTGCATGTTTGACACGTAGAAGCAAAATATGAACTACACACAACATAACCTGACAAATTATGGTTTGCGTATTATGAATACCTGAATTTACATTAGAATACACCACACCGCAAATTGTATGCACTAGCGAATGCTTTCTAGCAAATGAAATAATCGGAGATGTTCATTGCCGACTTATTAAAATACAATAAAACCAATTGCTGTCATAATGGCAGGAAGAGCTTCATTATTAGAAAACTAGATGATCATATTGGAGCATAAAGATTTCACTTCCTTAATAATGAACTGGAAACTTATCAGTGCAATACCGATTGTTCTTTAAAGAGAGAAATTTCGGACTTATTTGGAACCGCACCAAATATTCATAAACCGTCTTCAGAATATAATTAATTCGGATTACGTGACTATAATATGCTTAACAACTTGACTAATCGAAAACCCTCTCAAAAGTAGTAAACATTTTAATCTAATTAGGGTAAGAATTAAAGAACTACACAGTGAGTGAGCACCCTTTTCTCAGGTAGTAACCGTTACCGATAAAGATTTTACAGAGGGTATTTTGAACTAATTACATCCGGGTTAGAATTGGAACGTTTCACAGTGAGTAAACACCCTTCTCTCAGGTAGTAAATGATACGGAGAAAGATTTTACTGAGGGTGATTTTGAACTAATTACATTAGGGGAAGAATTGGAATATTTCAGTGAGTGAGCACCCTTCTCTCAGGTAGTGAACATTACGGGACTGGTTTTTACTAAGGGTGATTTTAATTTAATTACATTAAGGATGAATAAAAGTATTTAATAGCTAATGAGCACCCTTATATCAGGTAGTAAACATTACGATAACTGGTTTTTACAGAGTGTGATTTTAATGTAATTAAATTAGGGCAAGAATTAGAGTACATTACAGTGAGTGAGTACCCTTTTCTCAGGTAGTAAACGTTACGGAGAAAGATTTTACAGGGGTTATTTTGAACTAATTACATTAGGGTTTGCATTGGAATGTTCACAGTGAGTGAGCACCCTTTTCTCAGGTAGTAAATTGTATAGTGACTGGTTTTTACGGAGGGTATTTTGATGTAATTACATTAGGGCAAGAATTAGAGTACTTCACATTGAGTGAGCACCCCTAACACAGGTAATTTTTACGGCTAAGGATTTTAATCTAATATGAGGTCAATAATTAGAGCACTTCACAGTGAGTGAGCACCCTTCTCTCAGGTAGTGGTTTTTACGAGAATAAATATCCTGTTTGTTTATTTATAGATTTAAATTTCCAGAAATATTATATCAACAAACAATTGTTTCCCATTGTTTTTGTTTACTAATAAAAACTGTTACACTTTCAATCGATAGATCCGGTTTATGACAGTCCCATATGATTCAGAATAATGCAAAGGCTTGAAGCAAATATACCAGAGGCTAAAATGGCAGGCGAGTACGACTGCATTGTAGCACTCCTTGTGAAAGTAGCCTTGCTGACTAAATGCTATCGTTTTTTCAGTCAAGCATAGCGCAATTGCTGTACTTGTTATTGCAAGCTACAACTATTTACATTGGCTTAGGTGTGTGCCATTTTTAAGGAGCATCAAATACTGCAACCAATTTGCAAATTGTGAACTCTCTATTAATAACATTTTAACTGCTAAATAATTGTCAACGTACCATATTTATAATAGGTGTGTCCTAGCATATATTTTAGATTATATCACCTTAAAATTAGTGCAACAAATTAAGACGATACTACAACTATTTACATTGGTTTAGGTGTGTGCCATTTTTAAGGAGCATCAAATACTGCAACCAATTTGCAAATTGTGAACTCTCTATTAATTATATTTTAACTGCTAAATAACTGTCAACATACCATATTTATAATAGGTGTGTCCCTAGATGATATAACCTTAAAATTAGTGCAACAAATTGAGACGATATTAACCTAACACTTAAGAACACAGAACCATTTCTTTGGAAAATTATTTCTAGTTTTCTGTACCGAATATAATAAATTAGGTGTGTTAAGGAGATGGTATAATCGTAAAATTATAATAACAAATGCTCAACAACTCGTAGTAAAATTAAATAATTGCTTTTGTAAGTGTGCCATATTTTAGGAGATGGTATAAATTTAACTTGCTGAAACAAATTGAGAAATTATTAACCTGTCACTTGTAGAAAATTATTTCTGGTTATAGTGTACCATTTATAATGAGTAAAATGTGTGCCATATTTTAGGAGATGGCATAATTTTAATATTACTGTAGCAAATTGACAAATTATTAACTTGACATAGGAATAACAATACCATATTTGTAGATATTTGATTATAGTGTACTATTTATAACGACTTAAGTATGTACCATATTTTAAGAGATGGTATAAATTTAGTATTACTGCAGCAAATTGACAAATTATTAACCTGACATAGAAATAACAATATCATATTTGTAGATAATTGATTATAGTATACTATTTATAACGACTTAAGTATGTACCATATTTTAGGAGATGGTATAGTCGTAAAATCACTATATTTGCAGTTATACAGTTAAAAATATGGTTGTAAAATATTTGTCATAGATGATACTAATTACAAATGTGTAAAAATACTAATCAATATATAGTAGGCTTCTAGTTAGAGTAATGTTTGTTTTGAGGCCATAGTACATAAAAATTCTCGACATTAAGGATTGCTAAATTCCTAACATCCATGTGTGTCACTATTCAATGTGTTCCTGTTAAAATGAAACTTGTTTCTAAGTGTGCTTTAATACGTGAAGTAGTTTCTCAACTTTCTTTTTATATCTATGTCTTGTCTATCAATATTTTGTTCAGAACGTTCATAATTCGCTAAAATATCTTTCACTTTCAAGGTTCTGATTTAAATATAAAAAATACATCAAAGAACGCGCCAATTCTTTTGTATCTCATTCTGACAAGATTAAGGATCAAGTATTGTGAATATTTTTTGTGCTGTCATTCGTGAAACAATACATTTTTAGCTCAGACACTTGATGGGCAATTATTTGCATAAAATACTTTTAGAAAATTAATTGAATATCATTTTAATGTTCTATTGAATTATAAATAAACAGAGCCACTTAAAATTTAAAACAAAAGCAATGGAAAAAGCATTACAAGCAAAGATATTTAAAACAAAAAACTAAATATAAGTAGTAGATATACTATTTTTAAGTTGATGACAAGATTGTACAATATTTTTCAAGTAAAAAATTGCATATGATGTTTATATAAGAAAATAATATAAATTTTAATGTTTTTAAGAAATAACACTTAATTTTTATTTTGTCATAATGAAAAATAGCAACACGAGTATTTGTTAAATAAATGACAAATGGAACATGTCATATTAAGGTTTTTACTGTTATTATTAAGACATATTTTGGTGATAAATAACAGAAAATGAAGCGTCATTGTAATATTTGAAGGTGTGTGGCAGAAACGTCTTTTTTTTCTAACGATGTATTGCGCAAGATAACATGAAGATTAACAGATTCATCAAAGCCATCTATCAAAACTAATTTGAAGCACTTATTGACTGACATTGACATCAATTAATAATCTTCCTATCACGTCTTTAATCCGTCTAATTTTGATATTCACAACATATTACGACATTTAATCCCCCAATCCAATACGAATGTCAGATAAACGTACTTAATGCGGAACTAGATCTAGCTTGGCTATGGTCTGTGAACAAAAGCATTCACTTTTACTTCGCGAGTTGCCATATCGCTGATCTTACGGTTTACATGTCTTGCTATCTTACGCAATACTTCATGTGCAAGAACATGTTACCATAAATGTTTACATAAAAGTACATACACACTTTTCGGCCGTAGATAAAACAGGATTTAAAATAGTGGCTCTTTTGTTGTGCCGTTCTCGAGGTCATTGGTTCTTACCCTTACTACCCTGGGGTTCATTCACAGCTAGTTTTTGCTAAAATTGAATTTTTAATTATCTAACCTAGAAACTTCAACGATATATTAAGATAGAAACTTTCATATTAGAGCTGTTGTGGAAAGGACACCTCAGGGTTATTTTACAACTAAAATTGGCTGTTAAAACCACACACAACTTAAATTTTTATGTACCTATATACTGTCCTATACTATTTTTTAAATTTCTACGTATATATTTTGGAGATATAAATGATATGTCAATAAAAACTGGATTTAAAATAGTAGCTCTTTTGTTGTGCCGTTCTCGAGGCCATTGGTTCATACCCTTACTACCCTGGGGTTCATTCACAGCTAGGTTTTGCTAAAATCAATTTTTTTAATTATCTAACCTAGAAACTTCAACGATACATCAAGACAGAAACTTTCATATTTGAGCTATTGTGGAAAGGACACCTCAGGGTTATTTTACAACTCAAATTGGCTGTTAAAACCACTCACAACTTAAATTTTTATGTATCATATACTTTCCTATATAATTCTTTAAATATTTCGTATATATTTTGGAGATATCAATGATATGTCAAGACACAAATTTTCAAATTAGAGCTGTTTTGGAAAGGACACCTCAGGGTTATTTTACAACTAAAATTGGCAGGGATTTTGCTATTAAAATCACACACAACTTAAATTTTTATATACCTATATACTTTCATATTTAGGACTATTGTGGAAAGGACACCTCAGGGTTATTTTACAGCTAGAGATTGCTAGATATATTTGTTGAAAATCTCTAAAAAATATTTGTATTTCTATAAAATTCTTAAAATTTGTACATATAATTTTTGGAGACATCAATGATATATGAGGACACAAACTTTTATATTAGAACTGTTGTGGAAAGGATACCTCAGGGTTATTTTACAACTAAAGATTGCTAGAGATCTTTGTTGTTAAACTTCAAAAAAAAATATTTGTTTTCCTATAATACTTCTTAAAATTTTTACGTATATATTTTGGAGACATCAATGATACATCAAGACAGTAACTTTTTATTTTGAATTAGAACTGCTGACGAAAGGACACTCCAGAAAATTTTTATAAGTTAGAACTATACAATAAGCAAAAATTTGTATTTTTAAAATTACAAAAAAAATATATATAATTATTTTTTCATAATTTTTATGTACTTATATAACTTGAAGAGTTTAACCATACATGAAGACATGAATCTATGTAGATACTTAAAGCTGTTGTAGAAAGGACACCCGTAATGTTATTTAAAAAATAATTAGTAGACATTTTATTGTAAAATCACAAAATAAAATCGTATAATTTGGAGATTCAACGTTAGATTAAGACAGTAACAAAATTTAAAGATTTACAAATTATTTAAAATTAAATACATACAAAAGTATTTTTGTTTATTATTGTAAATAACAAATAAATAATTATAAACAAATGTTTTGCAGAAATAAATGTACAGTTAGTCGTAACTATTACGAGATACTATAATGATAGATAATAAACAATAAAATACGTATAAATTTTTATACGTTTGTTGTTTAAAAATAAACGAAACATGTAAAGATAACCTTTGAGCAAATGAAAGGCCGCCGGCAACAATATTAATCATAACCCAGATAATAACCAAAAATAAACTACAGTTACTAATCTAAAGCATTGTTGCGAAGGTCGAATTTACCAAATGATACGTATACGAGTAGTTTTTTCCGTGGTTGGCAAATACACTTACTCATGGTTAAACATATAAAGGCTATAAATAAAATATGAACACGTGCGAACTGGGCTTCGACAATAATTGCTGCCCCAACCCACCCACATAATCTGACACACAATTTCGTAATGCTTCTGGACCAGATTACAACACACGTGCAAAATGGCTTTTGTGCAAGCCAGGAAACTAAAATCAAATATGAAATTATTCATTTGTCATGGGATTCATTTCTACATAAAAAAATAAATTAAGTAGAAAAATGAAAGAATAGTCATTACCAGTAGCGGTATTACGCTTAGAAAGATGTATAATGTAACATACATCTACAAATATTTTCTGTGAACCCTTATAAATTATGAACCGTATTTTTGTCGTAGTACCTTTGATAAACTTAATTTATTTCAAAATAACAATTGGAAAATAAAATACATTTTTGCAAGATTGTTTTTTATATCTTTTTAAAATGGAATATATACTATTTGTAATTTCTGGTTGCAATTGTAAGAATCATCTAAGAAAAAGATGTTTTATATACTCTGTAAGTGAAAATGAAATTATTTACTTTACTACCAATTTTTGCATTTGTGAATTTGTCAAAAATATTAACCTTGCAAACCTTTTTCTTTTTAATAAAAATAATTGATTTTATCAAAGTTAAAAAAAATACAAATTATAATAAAAATTTAATTATTTGCTATACAAAACTATTAATAATACTCAAAATATGTTCTGTATATAATAATATCTTAAAATTAAATTATATTTTACCACTTTAATTGTCATATAACGGAAGCAAAATAGAAGTATTTAAATGTGTAACTAAAAGTAATAATTCTTTGTTACTCTTCTTAATTTTATTCAGATGAATCGTTTTGGTTTTATTACAGATTTCGTTTTCGTTTATGAAATAAAATATTTATATTACTTTTAAAACAATTTAAAAAGTGCACTAATACGTAGATATATTTAAAAATGAAAAAAATATAAAAAAATTATGATTTATTTGATTTTTTTAAATAAATGACTTTTTTCATTTTTTAACTAAGTCATGATTTTTGCTAACCCTGTTGTAAACTCATGAATGAAATATATTGGTAAAACCATTGTTGAATTTCTAAGTTTCTTTTGTTGACTTACTTTTAAATTGGAGCAGTCCAGTTAATTCCAATGTTTTTGTGATCATTACCGAAATTTCTTCCTAAAACATGTCTAGTGAACTACTTTCAGTTTACTTATTCTTAGAATTTAAGCAAAGACAGTGGAACATTATTGCTTAGAGAGTAGAACTAATTATTGTAGTAGCCACAATCCACAATGTGAAAATATATTGCCACATACGGTGAAATTATAAGTTGTGTTCCATACCGATGCATAGACAAATCAAACTTGTGAAATAAAACAGAAATATTCATGGTTTAAGGGATTCTTTGTGTTATGGCATATCTTGGCCTTAAAAGCAAATATAGTAAAATAATTGAAAATATGAAATATTTCTTAGATGACATCAATATGGCGAAATTATAAGTTGTGTTACATACCGATGCTTAGACAAATCAAACTTGCATATTTTCTGGTTTAAGGGATTCTTTATAAATGGCATATTTCTCTTGTCCTTAGAAGCAAATATAGTAAAATAATTGAAAATAAGAAATATTTCTCAGATGACATCAATACGGTATTTGCTATAACCTTCTTCAGTAAACAGCTGCATAATAAATAAATATAGAAATTTCTCACAACTAAATATAACTGTTTTTACTTTCGCAATTTTCACATAAAAATATTATGGACAAAAATTCCATCAAATAATGATTTGTTTGTTCCAGGATCACATTCAGGAAGTTCTGGATAAATGGACGCAGATCGACGACGAGATCTGGGCGAAAGTGATTGTCCTGGAGCGCAACCGACGCGTCGCGAAGGCCTACGCCAGGGCGCCGGTGCTCACCGTCAACGGATCTGACGACGGCTTCGACGGTTTCCGGTAAGTTGCCTCATTTGTCTTACTAACAATGACCCACTGTAAACACAAACAGTTATTAACCAAAATATAATATATTGTACGTTTAATAACCGAATAATAAATTATAAAAAGATAATAAAAATTAGTAACACTATAAATAAACAAATATATACACTAATTTAAAGATAATAATTATTAATAAAGACTTAAATACTAAGAACATTTATTTAAATACTTAATATTTATTGAAAGAATATTTGTATCACCAGATATTTATATATATCACCAACTTTTTATTCATATCACAAACTATTTATTTATTTAAACTTTATATGTCGCTGACATGTACTGGCCGACATTGATTTTCTTCAGTGACTCTCTGTGCAGTCCCTGAGCCGTCCGATACGACCCTTATATACCTGCCGCTAATTAATCTCTAGAACATTCAAGAGCCTTTCGGCTCTTTTAACTTGACCTTTAGGTACCTTAAAATCCTATGTTATGAATCTATGTATTTGAACCGCAAATTTTTTCTCTTTATAGTTGTATATCATGTCAAGTTGTACAATCAAATTTAAGATTGTCCAATTAATTGTTCTCTACTTAGAATTAAAAAAAATTAAAACATAATTCGGAATCAGGAGAACAAAAAATTAATTCATTTCATAGAGACTTACATTATATAATCAATACATATTTTTTTTACTTTAATAAACTACCACATTAATTTCGAGGGGTGTTTGAACCCCCAAACCTTCACCCCTCTTGAGTGCGCCACTGGTCTAAACGATCAGGTCTACAATAACATCACTATCGATGGAAAATTAATTTACAATACATTGTTCCTATTTAATTTAGGCCAAAAGAAGAATTGTTAAAAAGCGATTAACATTTTTTGCAGCCCTAGCTATCGTTACATTTTTATTATTCTGACAGCAACAGTACGTTGCTGAAATTCTTTGTTATGTTGGCACTTTCCCAATGTTTCTCACTGCAAGCGCAGTTTGGGAAACAAAACGTAAAATTTTAACAAAACAATACGCAGGCAACCGTGTAAATATTCTAGCCGTTTTGCAACTTCAGTTTTTAAGATATTTTGCCCTAGAAACTAGCACACCAACCTTTCTAAAACATGTGATCTACATTTCTGTTTACTTGGAATAATTACTCTCTAGTAAATGAAAGTGTTTATTTATGATAGAAAATATTTAAAAATTCATTTAACCTCAAATTCAAAATATCTGCTTGCTAGATTAAACCACTTCATGATTTTCTTTTCTGATGTATCATTGATGTCTCCAAATCTTTTATATACTAGTACAAAAAAAAAAATCTGAAATATCTACTTCCCTTTCTTAAATGTAATTTTTATAATAAAATATAAATAAATATACATTTATATTTGATTTTCTTTTCTGATGTTTCTAATTATTTAGCCAAAAATAACATACTAGTAAAAAAATAATTTGAAACACCTACTTCACTTTGTGAAATGCAATTTTTGTGATAAAATATAAATAAATATATATTTATAACATAGAGAGCGTTTACCAGGTGTCACATTTCTAGCACTTTACTTGTCGTGGAGAGTACACCACAGCTCCACATTTTTGTACAAAAAAACTCTGCTAGTACAAATTGATTCCCAGACACATTTGAATGTTAATTTTTTCTTTTGTAGTCCTTTTTTGTTTTTTCACCTTGTTAATTAAAAGTTTTTTGTTGTATATCCGTAAAATTACTATTCCAAAGTGAAATTTTCATACAATACCTTAATTTGATTTGAGAAAAGTATTGAAATTTATTACAAATTGTAGTGGGTAATGGTTGGTTAGTTGAAAGTAATTTGATCAAAGAATTTTTTACGTTTTCAAATCGGTAAAAGGTACCGACCAAATTTACTTTCATTTCCAATAATGCCATAATGTCTTCATTCTGGCATTTATACTTGGCATTATAAATCAAACTTCTGGAAGTAATAATCGATAATATCAAAATTAAATGTTACTGAAAGTAATGAAATTATATAACTTATCAGAAAATCAGACTTTTATGGATATGTCGTTACCATAGGCAATAGTAATTTAATTTTTAGATTTAATGTGAGATTTCATTCATAGAGTTGCAAAACAAAAAAAATAACTATCTAACTGGAATAAAAGTAGGATTCCAAATAAAAATTAGGTTAGGAATCCACTATATATTTATCGGCTTGTTCCATTAAAATGCAAATAAAAACTAATAAAGTACAACAAGTACTTGAAGTTCCATTAAGAATATCATTGATAAAGTCATCATTATTAATAATATTGTACAATTTTGACAGTACGCGGTGAACGACCTTTTTGCAAATATTTTGGTCAGCACTGATATTATCTAAACAAGTTATGGGACATTGTACACCTAGATCTTCTTGAAAACACAAACATATGAACTTGTGTATCAGCAAAAAAATCTGCACGTTCAAAACGCTAAATTTAAACCGCTCCTAGAATTCCGTAGATTTTTTTCTATTGTCTAATAGAAAGTGGAGCAAGTATAGCTAAAATGTTAACTTTAATACTACCTTTACATAAATTATAGGTTAGATCTAAAATTTTAAAACTGTATACACACGTTTGAACTCGTAAATGTAAGGTCATGTTGTTACCCATCTAGTGCTAAATTTGAAATAAATAAGGTAGTTATTTAAATTTGGAACGTTGTTGGGAATAGTCTTGATGTAACAAAATAATTGAGATACCTTTTTGTTCCATTATTAGATGTTTTTAGTATACATTTTTCGATATTTCCAAATACATTTTAAATTGTAACAAAAATCGTAGACACATAACGACTTATTTCTTCTTAGGGAAGAAGCGAAATTCTAATTTGGCTTATAGCGCGAAAAGTATAATAATTTAAAGTTTTTTAATTAAAAAAAATGTAATTAATTTAAAAAAAGAGTACGTTATCAGCAATAGCAAATGCACTATTTGCTTTTTTATACTTTGCCCTATTATTATATCGAAAACGGTTTAATAATATAAGATATTGTTAAACTGTTTTTGGTATTTTTGATGTTGTAAAATTGGTACTTCTAACAACTGCACCCCACTTTAAATTTCAAATTGATAACCACAAATATTTTAAAATGTTTTTTAATATAATGTATATTATTTCTGAGTGTGAAAATTGAATAAACAAAACTAATTTAGAATGATATTAAAATTTCGTAAGTCATAACGTATAGAAATGTAAATATTTTCACAATATTTTAAATGCATTTTGAGAGATAAATGTGCCCAACTTCATTTAACAGAGTTTCCATATTTCACATATTTATCCCTAGATTACACTCTATTATTTATTTAATTGATTTTTTTTTTAATTCTATTAAATCAACGAAGCAAAATATAAAATATCGTTCCATTCGTATTTTTGGACAACTCATGGAACAATATACCATGTTATAAAACTAGTATAATAATATACTATTGAAATGTTTAAAAATAAGTCAGCAATTTTTGGGAGATACAAGTGATAGATTTGACAAAATATCAAATTTAAAATATGAAATTTTACCCATTGTTGGGTGTACCAATTTTATTTTGTTAGATATCAATAATGATATATTTACTAAAATATCAATGTTTGGATAATTAAAATATTTGAATCAAATTATGGAAAATATTCACACTAATTGAAGTATTGTATTATCGGTATTTATTTGTGCGATGAAGAATGTATGTGTCATTAGAAATCAATTTACTTTTACAAAATAAACAATGTATATCCTTGAGTATGATTGATCAACTAAACATAGTATTTATCTCAAAATTCGATCAATTCATAATATATTTAATTATTCGCCAGCTTCGATTAAATACTTATTAGTTACAGTTTGCTGTATAGTTCCGTATAAAAAAGCAGAAAAAATTCGTGAGTATTTTCGTATAGGTTTACCTTCACTAATAATGACACCAGTGAAGGTCAACGAGTCGAATATTTCCCTGCCTGTTTTGGTTGCTGAAATTTATTTATTGCTACTGAGGTGCACCTAGCAACAATTAGCAACAAGTTTAGTAAATAATTCCTTAATTCCAAATTTAATTCAAAATATTCTATAATTTTAGAGTTAACATTTTTTTCAATTTTTAACAATTTTTATTTTCTAACAATTTGGTTGCTGAAATTTATTTATTGCTACTGAGGTGCACCTAGCAACAATTAGCAACAAGCTCAGTAAATAATTCCCTAATTCCAAATTTAATTCAAAATATTCTATAAGTTTAAAACGATTATTTACAGAAATAAATTCTTAGCATTTTTTTCAATTTTTAACAATTTTTATTTTCTAACAATTCCTTAATACCAAATAGTGTTTCACGAGAGTCTTTTTTTTCTTGTTCTTGCCTCAAGTCTTAAAAAAAATACAAGACAAGAGATAAAAATTTCAAAGCAAGACAAGGCAAGAAATTGTCTTACAAGAAAAATACAAAAATTGCAATATTTTCTTCAATTCTTGTATTCTTGCGTTTTTTTTTGCTAATTCGATTTTTTTTATGTTGTTACCTATAAATATTTGTCAGTGATTACGATAATAATACATATATTTTTTAAATGTAGTAATATTAATATATGATTTTTTACACAAATACAAAAATATGTAAATATTAACAAAAATAATACAGATTTTTTTCAACATATGTAAATATCATTTAAAAAATATGTAATAGTAAAGCATAATGTGCAAGACAAAAAAAATGCAAGAAAATGAGGATCAAGACAAGATTTTTATATACAAAAGTAATGAAAGACTAGATATACTTTATTTCTTGTCTTGTTTTACAAGACATATATTTTTTTTTAATATGTAGAATCACCTAAAAATGATAAAATAAAAAAATTTTGATTGCGTAGTTTCTAAATATTCAAACTGCAGTTCGATATCTTTAATCGTTCTCAAGATATTCACATTTAAAGTTAATAGGCACTTATTATTTTCTTATAGGCCTATTTCTGATATTTGTCTCTGAATATAATCCATTTAAAAGGTCTAAACGACTTTTATTTAAAACAAGATCATAATTTTGAAATGTAAAAATATTAATTTTGCTTACATTGTATGTGTAGTATATTTGAAACATAGCAGGACAAGAATATAAATTAACCTAATTTGAAAATAAATTTATTGTTTCTTATGAACATTTATAATATTCACAACTCTTCAGCATAATTGTGCAACCATAAATTCAGTTTAATTTCAGCAGAAGTCAAACCAGTAACACGATACAGTTTGTTATTCTTGTTTCTTTCTAGAATTAATAAATTACATGTGTCTTAGCCAGTAGTACACGACAAAAAAACCTACAGACACAAATAAATTATCTACTGTAGTACACACCTTTTGTTTTTTCAAATTTAAGATGTCTAAATTTCAAAATAAATGATTATAAAATGTTAAAAAAAAACTTGTATTTAAATAGGTTGGTAGCCACTGTATCTTGTAGGGTCTTTGTTGTTATTTAAGAAAAAAATGAAAATGATCTTAAAAAAGTGAAAGTTACTGCTTAAAATTCCGACTAACAGGTGACACTTCTTTTTTTCAACATCCTGTAGAAAAAATATACAGTAAAACTCGATTAAGAAGCTCATAACCATATATTTGTGCAGGCATTAAATTTTATTTCATTTGCAAAAAGAATTCTGATAATACAAGATGCATTTTTTACAAAAAAAATCACATTCTTTTCCAGAATATATTCGTATGTCTCTAGTGCCAATTAAAACTTTATTTTTTCAGTGTACATTAGTGTATTGTATTCCCATCAGTTTTTTATATTAAAAGTATCAATTATTTAAAATGATATAGGTATTAAGAACAACCGAAATAAAAAACATATTAATTTTTTATCCAATCGTATGTGGTATACCTACAACCAATGAGAAGATACACACAAATGTTAATATATTCTTGTTTTTTGTCTGATCTACGAGATAAATTTTAATGGAAAGAAAATAAAAATGCTTAAAGATAGCGATAGGACAAACATCTTTATTTGCAAATTATATAATTTAATTTAAAGTATTTTTTTATTAGAAATTTGAAACTAGTTTTATTTAAATGTAAAAAAGAGATTAAATTTATGCTATAATTTGTTAATAGGTGTTACCAACAGAAAAACTTGTTTGTAAAAGTTGACATTTTATATTCTTCATTTTAATTTTTTTATTTACATTGTTTTGAGAATCAAAATCATCAAAACCTTTCTCAATATTGTTTTTATTTATTTCGGTATTTTTTTTTTAGTTTTTCAAAAACCGGAACTAATCTTAAAAATCTAAACCGAAATTAAATTTGATAGAAACCCTAATGGAAATTAAATTCATATCGATATTGTTTATAATTAATTTTATTAATATATTTAAATCATTACGCGTTGTTGACCTATAGAACTAATTACAATCCGTTGATATTTTAAAGAATTTATATTCGATGAGTAGGAAAGTAAGGTTATGTCAAATCTGTTTATTCAAATGAGGTATAGATGTGCACTGTTCATTCTATACAGGAATTTATCAAGGACGCATTTTTTATTTACTGTATTCATACGAAAAATATTTGAATTTAAAGTGTGATCAAATGTACGATATTTATACTTGTCTTGCATATTGTATTTTGCTTCTATAATAGCATGCAAAGGACCTTACAGTTCATTCGAGTCATTTCCAGAAATATATCAAAATGTAGATAATATTAAAAGGGTGTGGCCTCCCTACTTTCAATAGTTTATTTTAAAGGGAGGGGGGGGGGGGGGGTATATGTCGTAGAAAAATGAGAATAAATATGGCGTGATCCAAAAAGTACTTTTGCCGTCGAAACTTACTTTACTTTAGTTGTTGACCGAAAATATGTTCTGTTGGAGGTTAACAACTTCAAAGAAAAAGAAAATGTGACTGTGAAACGAAATGGGACCTCTCGAATACCGAAGCATTCGAACGTTACTGTGAATTCTATTCGGTATGTAATTTTGCGCCAGCTCTTGATTAATTTAATGCAGAAAATGTCTTGTTCCAACAAGATTGAACCATAGCCCACACAGCTCGAAATTTAATGTCTATTTTGAGGGAGATGTTCCCCGGTCAACTGGCTTCTGTAAAAGGCGATATTTGGTGACTCTGTGCTCGCCGGATTTAACGCCCTGTTACTATTTCTTGTAAGGGTATCTAAAGACTAAAGTGTTGCATTGTCTCAGAAACCTACAAATCCTGGAGGATGTAATTCGTTTAGAAATAGCCCTCATATGAAAAGATATGCTTCATAGAGATGCAAAATCCTAGAATGCGTCTGCATCAGTAAACAGACACATTTTGCAAGAAATTATTTTTAAAGCTAGGTGATTTAAAATCACGTACAGAGAAACTAAAAATAAAATTTTTATGTCTACTAGTTTTTTTAAATGTACCTTCAAAACTAGGCAGATTTACATTTTTATATTATTTTGAAATTTAAAGTTACATCTGTATTTTTCTGCGATCCTACCAAGCTGACTTCACATATCGCTTCTCTAAATCATTAAATTGCTAATAACTATTTGCAAACTAATGTTTACTTTTGTATTCTTATAATAAGAAGCTATAGTGGTTAGTTTTTATATTTTATGACTTATACACTCTGCGAAAAGATGCACTAAAGTGTTTTATTTTTCTACAATCCTACCACGCTGATTTCACATATCCCTTCTCTAAATCATTAAATTGCTGATAACTATATTTTGCAAACTAAAATTTATTTTTTATTGTTTTAATAAGAAGCTATAGTGTATATATATACACTTTACGAAAAAATTTACTAAAGTGTTTTAGTTTGGTGGGTGGTTTAGTACAATCTGTCGCCTGTTTAGTATCCCGTATTCTGTTCACGCTATCATGTACTATACGTTCTTAGCGAATTTGCCAGCAGAGGCGTAGCGTACGTTATTTATTCTGGGTGAAGTAAAATAATGGAGAGCAAGATGCAAGCGCCTAGCTGTCGGCCTTGCGCAAACCTAGCTTATCTAACGGTCTACATGGACGTAGGTTTACGCACCACTAACATTTTTACATGCTGGTTCACGCCTACTGGGACTGCTCCTGAGAAATACTTAACCCTTAGCATGCTAAGTTTAGCACACCCTACGTACGGACAAAAATGGAAGCTATAAATATGAACAAGTAAATAAATTTCAACGCCTTAAATCAATTATAGATCCTTTTCCTTTTACGATACTTCAATCTAAAAATTTATTCAAATATGGCTACGGTGATAACTCTGCCAATGCAAATTCTTAGATGATTGGCTTCGTACCGCTCAGAAGCTCTTGTTTTCTTTAAAAACATATTAATTAACCGGCTTGGTTACGGATTTGCAAACCAGGTGTTGTGAGTTCGAATCTTACTGAAGCATTTGTCTCTTATGGTTGGTTTCACCAATATTACTAAAATTGGAATAAAATGTCAAATGAATTCAACATTGCTGTCAGAATTTCGATTACTTAGCATTTTTTTGTTTAATTGTTGCTTAAATTTTAAGCCTTGTTGCTACAATTGGAATAAATTGTTAGTTCAAAAGACAAAAATATTCAGCAAGTAACTAACCGATGTGGAATGGTAATAATTTGCACTTCACATGTCATCGGTTCTGAGTTCGAATCATCGAATCCCTCGTAAGATATGGATATTGCAAGTCTCTTTTCATCATCTCATCTCCTTAGAAATAATAGAGCAACAAAGAAATAAATAAAATATTTGTGAAAACAATCATTCCCACGAAAGCATCAAAATATCACCGCTTTACATCTAAGTATCAAAACGGATTAATAATTATAATTATTATTTTTACTTCACTTGTAGTGTACTTTTCACTCCAGCTAAAGTGCCCGACAGACATCATCTGGTACATTCCCTTTATGGTATAAATATATTACCAAAATTTAAGATAAAAATAATGGATAATTAATTAGGAAACAAATGGCAGTAAAGTTATAATCTTGATAAAGGTTTACCTAATTTAAATCAAGATCAACTGTTTCTTTTAATAAAAACATTGATTTTTTTCAAAAATTAAGAAAATACAAATTATAATAAAAATTTTATTATTTACTACAAAACTATTAACAATAACCAAAATAAATTCTGTATATAATAATATCTTAAAATTAAATGATATTTAATCACTTGTCATATAACACAAAAAATATTACGTATTTATATGAGTAACTAAAAGTTTGTTTTATTCAGTTGAATCGTTTTGCTTTTATTACAGATTTTGTTTTCGTTTATGAAATACAATATTTATAATCTTTTTAAAACAATTTGAATGTACTAGCAAAGCAAATATCTTTACGGAATTATTTGAAATTGATTCCTGATCAGCTGTTTCAAAATTCTGAATAAATTTAGTTTTATGTTATTAAAATACATAATAAGTCGTGTCGTCTTAAGTATTCGGTCTAAAAGACGTGAAGTTTTTCAGGAATGTGGATCAATTTAAAATGTGAATATCGGAATGTTTCGTAAGCTGTGAAGTGATTCTCGGACCACCCTTTTCGTGTAAACATTAATTCCATCAATAAATAAATAAAGTGAGCAAAATAATATAATCTTGTTTGATAGTAGACCACCCATTTAATAGAAGCAATCTCTCTACTCGCCGGTTGACATTTACAATTGCGTATGACACATTACAAATGTTTCCAACAAATAGTCGCTACATCCCTACTAAGCTATCGCACCAAAACAAAAATTATAAATTGTCTCTTAATCCGTGGGAGTAACTGCACCAGCCTTGAGATACGGTTTCTTATTTGAAATATAAAGCTTCGTTCACAACCAAGAAGAATTCCACAAATACTAAAACGAAAACCTTTATATTTTACATTTTAACAAAAAAAATCTCTTGATACAATCTTCCTAATATTCTTATTATTTGAAATATAAAGCTTCGTTCACAACCAAGAAGAATTCCATAAATACTAAAACGGAAACCTTCACATTTTACATTTTAACAAAATTTTATAAAAATCTCTTTTGGCATAAGGTTCCTAATATCCTTATTTTCAAGAGTGTGGACTATACTGTGAGTATTTTTTAAAGTGAATCATAGAATTTATCATATCCATGGTAACGACTTGATATTTGATTGACAGCAATGTATACTTGCTTGTCTCATTTAAAATGAAACATAAGAAACGAATTTGACATTTGCTTTTTGGGTTATAAAATCTTTTGACTGCCTACACCAAGTGCAACAACAATTTTAAGGGCAGAATTCCACAAATACTAAAACGGAAACCTTCACATTTTATATTTTAACAGAATTTTTTAAAAACCTCTTTTGATACTGTAACATTATGGAATGTTTTCCATATGTTACTGAAAACCTGAGCGTAAGGAAATTTGATCTCGCATTCGGAATCGACATGTGTTAGTTTTTGGTAGTTCAAAATTTATCGCTTCATTGTCATTCTGAATACGTGAGAACTGTATTTTTAAAGATTAGTTTTACAAGATCTGGTAAGGAGGGCAAAGGGATGATTTCTTCTCAGCCCTCGATAATTTAACAGATTTTGTAGAAGTCACGTAGCTACGTCTGATGAAGACGCACGTATATCGGAGCACTTCTCTCTGATCGCGGTATGGACAATCAGATGGATTGTTCATACAATGTTTAGTCCCATTATAATAATTTTAGTATAGTTTAATTTTGTCAATATGTAAATAAATTTTATCCTTAATTAAAATAGTGTGTGTTCGTCCAAAGTTCTTCCCAGCTCGTTCCTTAGTGTTGTGTTGTGCATCATCGTCATTCTGGAAATCATCGTCGTAAGCCATAATCATCAGTAGCATCATTTATTCACCCCCCCTGTTACAATACTGCGTTCCTAATATTCTTATTTTCAATAAACAGTGTAGACTATACCGTGAGTATTTTTTAACGTGAATCATGGAATTTATCATATCATGGTAACGACTTGATATTTGATTGACAGCATTGTATACTTGCTTGTTTCATTTAAAATGAAACATAAGAAACGAATTTGACATTTGGTTTTTGGTTTTTGGGTCATAAAATTTTTTGACTGGCTTACACCAAGTGCAACAACAATTTTAAGAATTATTATTAACTTTAGAGGAAATGATAGAATAGTAGAAAAGTCTGCTAGATCACTAGATTTTACACATCTAGATTATTTTTATTAGTGACCTTTAAAATCAGAAGTTTGTACCAGGGGAAATCTTCAAAAATAAGATCAATTAAAAGATCACACTTAAATCTCCATATATTACAGTTGCCCAAATATCACCGTACGTAATTCAAAAGTTTTATAGCAGATTGATTGATTGATTATTGTAATTATAATTGTTTATTACTTGTCTTTTTAGCTCTTTATTTTGTAATTTCTTACAATATTAAAATTGAATACTGGTAAATTCATTTCCTATGTTTCATTTTAAATAAGACAAGCAAGTATACATTGCTGTCAATCAAATATCAAGTCGTAACTATGGATATGATAAATCTGCATGTTTCACGTTAAAAAATACTCACGGTATGTAAAAAATATTTAGAAAGTACTTTTTTGAAGGCGTGTATAAGTTTTAGTGAATTACCAAATTATTTCTGGAAGGCAAAATTTTTGTAGAAATTAGAGTACAATGCATTTTTTTATAGCAAATTATAATTTGTAGAAAATGATACTTTGTTATGTATAATGTTTTGTTTCCTATTCGCTTTCTCTTTATAAACTCTACTTCCGTCTTAGAACATTGTTTCCAAGATGTCAGTCTATTTACGTAAGATAAACATTCCTCCGATTTCATATTTTCAGAGGCTCGTTTCATCTTGAAATTCCGGAGAAACAAAGTGCGTAGAGTAAATATTTACCTAACAGCAAATACAAATAAGTGGATACAGTTATTGTTATTTTATTCGTATAAATTTCACAAGAGAATCTAAATTTACCTACGCACTGAAATTGCGTGGTATACTAACGTGTAACCGGTTGTTATGTCACGAATATTTTCAAATCATTTGGGTGCGTGAATGATTCACCCAAATGTTTCTACTTTTTTCTAAAGTTTAAGGACGAGGTGTCTAGATCATTAAACGTCATACAATAATGCTATATCTAATTTTATTTTCCTTAACCTTTACATTATTTATCAAATCATCTACAAGACAATAAGGTTTTGTAAAAATAAAAATAGATCTACCCTCTAACTAAGGTGTCTAGATCATTAAACGTCATACAATAATGCTGTATCTAATTCTATTTTCCTTAACCTTTACATTATTTTTCAAATCATCTACAAGAGTACAAGACAATAAGGTTTTATAAAAATAAAAATACATAACACAGACAATAATAATTGTTTCGAGAAGTACGTATTATCAACAAAAAAAGATTTTCTACGTTTGTTAACATCAAAATTATGATGAAAGAACGATTGAAGTGGGTAGATCATGAAATGCGAGTATTTTTGTCCAAAATACACCCAAATATAAATATATATATCACATGTTTTCCTAAGATTAATAAAATGTCCTTAAAATTTCATGCACACAATTTTGGGGGTACCGGATTTTATATTATCGATTTGGGGTGCCTTCATATAAAAAAGTTTGAGAACCACTATTTTGGTGTATATACATGTAAACGTTGTGACCCATTTTAATAGTCTTTATTACAGGTGCTGTTAAAGTCTTTATCATTGAATAAAATAATCTCAATTGTGTATACATTCCATGTAAATTCTTACGGTGTGAATATATTTAGTATTGACCAAATAAGTGTAAATAATAATGACGCAATATGTAAAAAACAACGGAACCAAATCATCAAATGAAAATAAAAGCAACATATAGCGTCATATTAACCTTAGGTTATAAAAAACCTATTACTGTAAAAACCATATTCATAAATTTGCACTATTCATCAAGCTCGCTAATTTGAGACTTAATTTACGATGATTTAAAAGCGTTTAACTATCACTAAAAAGTTAATCTCACTTTGTTAATCTTACTTTAATGAAGGATTTTTAACTCATAAATATAAACATCTAAATTTCTTTATGTTCTGTACATGA
Source organism: Stenolophus ochropezus (assembly GCA_035578165.1). Taxonomy (NCBI): domain Eukaryota; kingdom Metazoa; phylum Arthropoda; class Insecta; order Coleoptera; family Carabidae; genus Stenolophus; species Stenolophus ochropezus. The sequence continues at coordinate 3,982,365 of JAQOWZ010000014.1, forward strand.
TTCCAAATATGACTACGACAAGAAAACAGCTGAAGTTTATTTTACGGTTGACTATAAGACCACATCTAGTTTCGAAACTGCCAATAAATTGTAACAAACTAAATTTTATTTACATTTTTATTGTTATTGACTATGTATACATTTAAATTTAATAAAATAATTCTAGAAAGGAAATTTGATATGTCATAAAACAAAGAAAGAAAGTTATGAAAACGCAACTTATTTTACTAGGCGAACAACAGAAATTTTACATTAAAAATCATGGGCGCCCATAGAATATTTCTAAGGTGGGGCAAAAATAACATTAGTATAAAACAGTTGTGCCAACAAGGATTACATTTTAAGCAACACTTCAACATAAAAATTATACTTAATCGAAATTTTGACAGCAATTTTTATAGTTCATTTGACATTCTATTCTGATGTGATATTGTCTATTTAAGAGAAACTTAAATATTATAGAGATAAGCAGAATACATTTACTTATTAGTAAAAAAAGTAGAATTGTTCAAAAGTAAAGCATAAAGTAAAAATTCTTACTTATTTTTTGGATTGGTTTGTAAAGGTAATTGTTAAATTCCTTTTCGAAAATTCCTCGAAAAAATATTTAAGAACCTTGATAAAATTAAGTTTATTGTAGTTAATTGTATTGCTTCTACTTTCTAATGATAGTTGAAATAACTAAACACAAATAATAACGAAATAATTTGTTCCACACATAAAAAATCTAAGCCCTAAATTACAGCAAACATTAATAAATTTCTTACAGAACATAATGATGGTGAAATAATTACGTAAACTGTCGTCTTTTTAAAATTTGCAAAAAGCCAAGGGAGGGCAAATGCCCCCTCTTGCCCCCCCTTATGGGCGCCCATGTTAAAAATACATGTAATTTGGTTTTGAATTGAATATGAGTTTTCAATTTTTTTTGGTAAATAAAAGTTGAAGTTAAGGTTAAACTTTTATGGAATAAAATGAATTCTTGTGTAGTGTATTCCGAAAGGAAAAATGTCCATTTGTTACCGTAATTGTAAATGTGTATGAGTTGGTATATGAATATAAAATCCTCCATAACAAGAAAAGTAAAATGGCAACATCCTTGAACAGTTGCAGCGTGCATCTTATTCACTTCATTGTATTGTCGCTTGCAGCGTAAAAATCCAGAAACGAATTTACTGAACAATGTGACAAATTCACATTTGTCCTTGCTGTTGGATCGTCAGCCGCCTTGCTTACGTGCTCCATTTGCGACTCATTTCATTACCATACACCCTTATTGTATTCTGCCGCAGAATTGTTTAACTCTATTTACAAAACAGCGAAAAATGTAACGGAAAAAGATTCAAAACTCAATTCATCGCGGTATCTTAAGAAAGACTTCAATGTAGACATAGTACTTAGTTAAATTTTTGTTGTGATTCTAATTTTATTTTGGTTAAATGGCATTAAAAATATTGTAAGAAATAACCAAAAAGCGAGCAAAAGTGGTGCTTAATTATTATTATTTATTTCTTGTAGTCAATCGATACATTATACATTAACCCCAAATACTATTAACTTCTTCTTTTTTCTTTTCCTCAAATAATTATTGTGTTTATGGATCGTTCACAATTTGAAGATAAAAATTAAAAACAGCGAAAAATGTAATGGAAAAGTATTCAAAACTCAATTCATCGCGGTACCTTAAGAAAGACTTCAATGCAGACGTAGTGCTTACCTTAAATTTTTGTTGTGATTTTAATTTCATTTTGGTTAAAGGGCATTAAAAATGTTGTAAGAAATAACCATAAAGCGAAAAAAAAGTGGTGCTTAATTATTATTATTTATTTATTGTAGTCAAGCGATACATATTATACATTAATCCTAAACACCATTAACCTCTTCTTTTCCTCAAATAATTATTGTGTTTACAAATTAGAAGAAAAACCTTTTGATGATACAAATATATTTAATGAAATTTTTCTTTCCAGGATCGGACTATGCGGTTTTGAGAACCCAATGCGAGACCAGAAAACCGAAGAATTCAAACGTCACATCGGCCATGTAAGTCCAAAAAAATCTTCATGTTACTAAATTTTATTGTTGCCTATTTTTGGTTACTGATATTTATCAAGATATCACATTACGTTTCTTCTTTTGTTATTTGCTTCATTTGATCATGATATAAATTGTTCGGTTGTGAGATAAATGGATGGTCGATGTCGTCTTCTTTTACAGGGTGTGAAGATCAAGATGGACGACGCTGGCAACATCCTCATCAAGCGTGTTTCCAAGTGCAACGTCTACGTCAAAAGCACCGGCCAGGATGATGAAAACGCCATCGGGAATGAAATTCTCAAGCTTCCTGGGTGTGCCTTGGAACCTGAGAAACCTGTGAAGGTAGGGGAAAAAGCTCAACTTGTAAAACAAAATATATTTAAAATTTATTTATACCGGAGACACACGGTACATATAATGATCATTAAGTAAATTTTCAATTAAAGATAATGTTCATTAGAAAAATATGCACATGCGCAAATGCAATGTACCCTTGACAAAAAAGAAGATACGGAATCATTAGACACCGTAGTAGTTTCTAGATTTAGAGTATTATCCATGCCACTATACTTCATTGTCAATCGTCAACCCAAATAAGAATAATTTAACTAGATATCAACATTAACCTCAACTGTCATTCGACTTGCAATGACAACCGAAACTTCATCGGCACTTTCCACGTTATGAAGTTTGAAATGACCATTACCTGATCATATGACACATGGCAACTAAATTATTAACTGTTAATGATCATTACCTTTCGTCGTGTGTCCCGGGTATTACCTTATTTCAATTGAAGATAATGTTCATTAGAAATTTCTTGCAAAAAATTGTAAATTCAATGTACCCTTGACGAAAAAGAAGATAGGGAGTCATTAAAGACACCGTAGTAGTTTCTAGATTTAGAGTATTATCCATGCCACTATACTTCATTGTCAATCGTCAACCCATATAAGAATAATTTAACTAGATATCAACATTAACCTCAACATCAAAAACCTCAACTGTCATTCGACTTGCAATGACAACCAAACGCTTCCAATCATCGGTTTTTAAACTTCATCGGTACTTTCCACGTTATGAAGTTTGAAATGACCATTACCTGATCATATGACACAGGGCAACTAAATTAAGTATTAACTGTTAATGATCATTACCTTTCGTAGTGTGTCCCAGGTATTACCTTATTTTTTCGATGTCTTCGATGTTCTTCTTTGTTCCAGCTCTTCGATATGAAGAAATTCCAGTCCAACGTAAACCGCGAATTACGACGCGCTTACCCAGATCGACGCCGTCTGGAATGCCAGTGTCTGAGCGCCATCGCCTTCGTCAAATCCGAACCAGACGTCCTGGAGTGTCCTATTTGGGTGCTCATCATCAACGTCGTCGCCATGGATATGCTCAAATCCAAACTTCCTCCAGGTAAGGGATCTTCATTTATTTGTAAAGTTGGTAATATAATTTTATAATAAATTTTGTGTTTTGTCATTTGATTTCTCATAAGAAGATAATTAACAATTTGTTTTCCAAAAACTTTTTCATGAGAAGGATAACTATTATCAAAAAATATTGCTTGGTCCTAGTGGTTCGAAATTTTATACAAGATCTAGGTCCTTACAACTTATACGATGAGTATATAGATCTTCATTTATTTGTAAAGTTGTTAATATAATTCTACAATAACATTTGTCATTTGATTTCCCATTGGAAGATTATTAACATTTTGTTTTCGACTACCTTTTTTATGAGAAGGATAACTATTATCAAAAAATATTGCTTGGTCCTAGTGGTTCGAAATTTTATACAAGATCTAGGTCCTTACAACTTATACGATGAGTATATAGATCTTCATTTATTTGTAAAGTTGTTAATATAATTCTACAATAACATTTGTCATTTGATTTCCCATTGGAAGATTATTAACATTTTGTTTTCGACTACCTTTTTTATGAGAAGGATAACTATTTTCAAAAAATATTGCTTGGTCATAGTGGTTCGAAATTTTATACAAATTCTAGGTCCTTACTACTTATACAAAGAGTATATAGATAATTTATTTTAAGGGATCTTCATTTATTTGTAAAGTTGTTAATATAATTTTACAATAACTTTTGTCATGTCATTTCCCATAGGAAGATTATTAACAAATTGTTTTCGAATACCTTTTTCGTGACAAGGATAACTATTATCAAAAAATATTGCTTGGTCCTAGTGGTTCGAAATTTTGTACAAGTTCTAGGTCCTTCCAACTTAGACGAAGAGTATATAGATAATTTGGTGTAAGGAATCTTCATTTATTTGTAAAGTTGTTAATATAATTTAATGTCATTTAATTTCCTATAAGAAGATTATTAACATTTTGTTTTCGAGTACCTTTTTCGTGTGAAGGATAACTATTATCAAAAAATTTTGCTTGGTCCTAGTGGTTCGAAATTTTATACATATTTTAGGTCCTTCCAACTTAGACGAAGAGTATAAACATAATTTAATTTTTTCTGTGTAATAATTAAATTGTTCTGTATTAATTTGGAATGGAATTTTCTGAAGGATGCAGTTACTCATACAAATTTCGCTTTTGTCCTTTCGCTGTCACGTATCAGATGAACTCTAAGATCAGAACTTGATCTTATGAGAACAGTACATAGTTGCAAAAACATCTTGCTTGCAGTTTACCGTTTACTACAAAGGTAGAATTAAAATTAGGTTCATTCCGATTTACATCATCATTCTTGACAAATTCTTGAAGCATATCTTTGTCGTAACAGGTTGTTACTTGAATTAACTTAAAGGGCTAGTAAATATAATTTGTTTGTACGCCACTGTTGTGACAAGTGAATGGTAAAGAATTTGTGCATGTTGTAAACAAGCACAAACAAGTGCAATGACATAATACTATTGCGAATGCATACACATAAGAAGAGCCGAGGAATGATTTAAGTATTCCAGAAACCATTTAAATCAGAATATATTTGCATTTAATTATATCATACCTAGATATGCTTACAATACGCGTTACTGAAAACAATGATTCTGTATTTTCTTTTTTATTTTACATGTGGCGAAAGAAGAGATTTTGGAATTCTTTGCTCGGTAATAATTTAAAAATTTGAGGCAGTAAAATTCCAGATTAAGAATGTGTATAATCTCTGTATTGAATCATTAAGGTAAAATATAATAAATGGCATCTAAATATTTGAAAATACTCATTAAAGTCATGAGATGTCCAAACATCTATAGATTTTTAATTTTAAGATGTGTTGAAATGACTTACAGCTTGACACCATTTAGATTTATACTACGCTATAAATAAACTAATAATCTCTTCGAAAATTTTAATCTGCTTAATGTTCATCATTAGTTGTAACCAATTTATAAATTCGATGGGTAAGAGATTTCACAAAATTGAATAAGCCGACAACGAATGCATGTGCAACAAATTTTCAAGATAACTTTCTCTTGTCAGCTTTGCATAATACTCATCTTCCGTACACGAATTAAACATTATACAAGTTATTGTTCCACTAGGACCATTAAAAGAATTCAAATTTGCCTTTTCTCTGATCTAGAGCATGGGGAATTTCACCTCTTCCCCAATAATTTACTATTTTTCAAGAATTTCAAATGCTTATTTGCTACATTTCTGAAACTTTCAGTCTTAGAAATTGTTATTCATAACATAGTGGAGTGTGATCACCGATGATAACCGTTTACACTAACGGTATCAATTTCACTTAAAAATATATACAAGGTGTAACACAAATACATTAAATTTAACCAAGGATAGAATTCGTCGAAAATAACAATATTTATTACTAGTAGTTTTTCAAAATCCTAAATTTTGGTATTTTTAACAATCCGTAACAGCCAAAATCTTGTGCTTATGAATTCATAGGTTAAAACGTCAAAACGAGGATAAAATCAGATGATTTGATTAATGGAATGCGACAGGTCAGTTGATCATCAATTTTTTTATTAGTGAATTCAATTGTTTTATGGATCAGAGTTGATTAGTGAATCAATCCTTGATTAAGAAATGGTGAATTCGGCTGTTATTTAAGTGAAGACAAGTAGTAAAATTTATAACAAAACTTTGAACAATTTAACTCACTTTTTAGAAGGTGTACAAAAAAAAATACTAGTAAATATTGTTAAAAGTAAGAAATCTACATATACTCGAATATTGGTTTCAATTTATTTTTAGTTTTTGATGATAACGGATACGGTTCTAATTTTGGTAGACAATTTCTATGTAAAATGTCGTTAAAATTTAATGATCTTCTTTTGATATTTTTATTTTCTCAAATCCTTTTTTGTCTTAATTTAGTTTGTAGTTTGTTGTTAACAGTTGTTCGCAAAACCCACATATTTTGATGAAACATAAATCAATTTTTTATGGTGATTAAATTAACGAGTCGTCATTTGACATTTGGAACACACCTAAATTCATTGTTTTAAATTGCATATATTTTAACGACCTTAATAATCTTCCAGTTACTTTGTCTTATTAATATTTATAAATTGTTTAAATACCGTTCATTGTATGACAATAAAAATTTCTTTATACTTTCATTTTCGCAGGCTTACCAATTTACTTCTTTGTCCCACAATGTTGTCATGTTTTAACAAGACTTATACCACAGAATAGTTACATACAGAAGCGACACTCCGTGTCAGTACCTTTCATGTTCCTCTATTCAGACCTATGACCTTGAAGCATTGTGTAGACCTTTAAATTTGTGCCCTTCCCCTATCTCTCACTGAGATGTGAGGAAACTTTCCGATTTTAAGTGCCCTTTAAATTTGTTGGCTTTCCCCATCTCTCTCTAATTTTCGTTTTTCTGTCTTACTGTCGCTTCTGCATAAACTTATTATGTGCTTATACCACAGAATAGTTACATACAGAAGCGACACTCCGTGTCGGTACCTTTCATATTCCCCTATTCCTATGACCTTGAAGCATTGTGTAAACCTTTAAATTTGTGCCCTTCCCCTATCTCTCACTAAGATGTGACAAAACTTTCCGATTTTAAACAATGAGCCCTCTAAATTTGTTGCATTTCCCCATCTCTCTCTAATTTTCGTTTTTCTGTCTTACTGTCGCTTATGTATAAACCTATTGTGTGCTTATACTAATAAACTTACCTATAGGATTATTTTTCCTATTTTGTTTTCCTGTTGTTGCAGTGCAAAGAGTGCTGGATATAAAGAATCGTCCTCGAATTCCAATTCCGGATGAAGATCCCTACAGCGTGGCGGGTAACGGAGGTGGTTCTTCCGGTTCCTCCGGGGGCTTCGCCCAACAAGGATCTGCTCAAGGAATCGTGGCTGCAACAAGAGAACAACTGTTGTTACAGACGCAACAACTCGCTCAACAACACGCACGCAGAAGTGAGAAACCTCCAAAACTACCTCCTAGAGAAGGGTATCCTCATGATATCCCCAAGGTAGGCCGAAAAGATTTTTTTAGTTCTTTCAATTTTTTTTATGTACTGATTTTCATGACACTAAAATTTGAAAATGACCGTCAAGTTTTCTCGATATATAAATATATTTATTAATTAATTTATTATTGCTTATAATAATTATTTTTTTCTTATTTTGTATGACAAATCATAAAAATAAATCTAGCAATACTCATATCATATAGTAAGATGCGCGCGCAAGCATACACTCGCAGTGAGAAGCGTAATTCGGCACTGCAAAACAAGCTGACCTTTTGCTAAATCAGTACTATATATAATATATATCGTGTTTAATCCGTATCATAGTCTTTATTTTAGAACATTATTAGAATTATTCACAATTATTTCAGAAATGCAACTTCAAGAAATAACAAAACAAATTCAACATATGTACTTTCATGTATATATTTTTATTTTTACATCATTTTGGTGTTTGGTAGCTTAGTGGTCAAGTGTCATAAATTATTTCAAATTGTAGGCATCACTTGAAGAGAAATATACGGGCCGTATTAAACAAATTCGTAGTGAATTTACTATTTATAATTTTTTTTCTTGCGTGTACCTCTAAAAAAAATTTATAACTGTTTATATTTCTCTAATCCTTTACTACATTTAAAATTCATTATTATTACAATAGTATAATCTAGATTTAAAAATATATAATTAGAAAATATTTAAACACTAAGCACAATATACTGTTTCATTAAAGGCGATGACCTGTAAATCACTGAATCTTCGCGTGCTCATTTTTTCTGTGAAACATTAAACCAGATTATACAAATGATAAACAATAAAAAATATATTTATATAAGTGACATTTGAACATATTGAATACGAAATAAAAAATTCGCAGTAATTTTTTTGTATGATAATAACAATTGACATGTGATAAAAAATATGATGAAACTAAAAGTTCATTGCAATAATTAAAAACAAATTTTAAAATGTTCTCACGATTCACGATACTCTTACTTTTAATTACAAAACGTATTTATTTTTTCAGCCTGATTATGACGACATTGATGACGACACATCCAGACTTAAGCCTTTCCCTTCATCCAGAAATAAGAACAAATCTAAGGACAACAAGAAATATGGTGAGTGCAGTTTCATTATCCTTTTTTTACCTCCTATCAATATATAGATAAGGGAGGTATTGTTTTTGGTCAAATTTCTCAAGTGTTAGTTTTCAACATATAAACACGAATTAGGGTCCCTAGAATACGATTTTACTATTTTTAGGGTGATGTCTGTATGTCAGTGTGTGTGTGTGTAACGATTTTTCGTTCACGATAACTCCAATACGATACATGTAAAAAATATAATATTTGTTATTTAAGACTTATATTCATATATGATGAACTGATTAGATTTTGAGTACAATTGGCTAACCGGAAGTAATACTAAGATTTTTTAATTTTCTACCGATCTGCGTAATTACGTTTATATATAACTTCTAGCTAAAAAGAAAGAAAAACATATAAATTATAATAATTTTATGTATCGTTTAGGCCGAGAAATTTCTATAACACATATGAGTTATTCATATGTTCACAAAATTTGACATATGATGTCAAATTTGATGTAAGTTTAAATGATAAAATAAGTAAATATGTAGTAGAAGAAATATATATTCGGTTCCGGTTTTAGTAACGTCAAAAATAGCTATTTTATTTTGATCATACAAATTTTATGAAGGAAATTTTAGGTAAGAAATTAATTAAAAATATTCTAAAGTGCAATAATAAACTAATTTTAAAACTACCAATTGAATATACTGAAAAACATATAGAATATATAACTACAGTGGCGGGAGGTAATGTGTTGAACACATCAGATTTTTTAAGTTTGAAAAAAATTAAAGGGATATATAGTGGTTGTGTGAAAGGATAGTATCCTCCTTAATGCAGTCCTGTTTGACCTCGAAGTATATTATTTTCAAACGGAAATAAATCTATGATGTAAGGACAAATGCACTTAATCCCGTGCATCGCACGAAATAATTAATGTAATTAAACTTTTCTTTTATTGATCCCAAGTCAGCTGGCAGTGTTTAACAACCATAGCGACAACGCGACAAATCTTGTTTTCTCTAAAGGTCGCCTCGGCTTAATGTATCTGCTATTCTCATCGTAAACTATTGTTTCTGTATTCAAATACAGTAAATAAACAAAATTCTTACATGAAAGATACATATAAATTTGCCATTGTTGTGTGCAACATAATTTTTTCTTGGATTCAAGAAGAATTTGTTTGCAGAACAACAAAAAATAAAACATTCTACCAATTTTTTCACATTTCTTCTCATGTATCAACAAAAAAAGTCAACAGCAACAGCATTCGTAATCGATACTTTATTTAGATATGTACTTGGTTTTATTTTTATGTAAATATTGATCTATTATTTTAGTATAAATGTTAAGATTCGCGTGTGATGTACTATTGAAATCACTAGCATTTATTGTACTAGTACTGTAATAATAAATTTATAGAATAATTCAGTTCACAAAAATATATAACAAACAAAAAAATCTATACCTTGTATTAAAACTATTGTTAAATAGACATTTTAAAAATATTTTAAAATTATAATTTCTAACCCGAGCAATATATTAACTAGTTAATAAAAATAAATAATAATGATAGAGTCAGTACATTTAGTAATTTATGTATGAGTTTTCAAATAATTATAGACTTTAAAGTACTTGGAATTTAGTATTTATGAGTGTTTAATTTTAGTGCTATAATTATCTAAAATGCATGTTTTAAAATTGTAAGAGTATGCATTGAAAATTATTTATGGTTTTAAAAAAAGTCACAGTACTTTAGTGTAAATGTTGGCTTCCCAATAATAAATAGTTTGAATAGCAAGGTCAGCGTGGCAGAAGGGTACCAAGATATAAGGTGCGCCGTGCTTCGAAAATTAATGAATGAAAAAAATATAAAAAAAGAAAGATATATATATTTTTTAAAGTGAGTTTATAAAATTAATAATTTATAATATAATTGTTTATGTATGTAGTAATAACAGAGGAAGTATTTCCCAAAGCCGCTGATGCTGTATTTTTGCATAAACACAAAAATATTTGAAAATATCAAATTTTCTAATTTAGGTTTTGTCGATTTTTGACCTAATCGTTCCAAAGAACAAATATTTCTTTTCAAAATATATATTTTTTTCTTTTTAAAAGTGAGTATATAAAATTAATAATTGTTACACAATAGCGATCTTACTGACAACTAATTTTAAATGTCTTTACAATTTAGTTAAATAAATATTTAATATTCGAAGCCTACATTTTTTCCTATTAATAATAGTTCGAAATACAAGACCAGATCTAAAATAAATTCAAAAAAGAGGCGTCATTTTATAAGTTGCAAAATGGCACCACAAGCCGAACTGCCAAAAGGCTTCTGCTAACGGACAATTATTGCTAAAATAATTATATTTCCAGAAGGGATCGTATTAAGACTATTATTATTATTATTATTATTATTATTATTGAGTTTAAGATACTGTTAGAAATTGTTGATAGCTATTATGCCTGAATATATTTATAGCAATTGATTAGAATGATAAAACGACTTTATGCGTTGATGGGTATAATATAAGCTGTGAATTGGTCCCAGTTTTACGTTTACGTTTACTTTCATGCGAGATACGCTGGAGGCAAGTTACTCGACACACAAACAACCAACTTTCACTTGCGTTCTTCTATACTCTGCTCAACTTATTGAGGCTGAATTCACAGAATAAATAAACAATGATAGGCATAAATACAAATAAAACACTCTAATGAAATTGATCTCTAACTTATTTTTCTTTTTATTGGTAACACTTTTTTAGGCATCGATTTCAAATCAACGATTAAACAAAAAATTCAGTGGTTTAATAAGGAAATGATTTAAAGTATCTGTGGTGCACTTTCTACTATTCCAAGAATACATGGGGGTGACTTCTGAAAAATTCATATACAGCAGTGGTTCTTAAAGTAGGGTAGGCTAAAAAACTTAAAAAAATGTGCCCAAACAAATATAAAAATAAAAATAATAATTTATTGTATTTAAAAATATTACTTATTGTTTTTCGTTTTTGTTTTTGTTTAATACACAGAATAATATAACAAAATAAATTAGTTATAACAAGGATAGTTCTTATTTAGTTTAAATTATGAATCATTTTCTGATAAAGTTTTGTTTATGAAATTCAAATTTTCGAATTTCTAAGTTCGAGTTTTGAATTTCAAATTGATGAACTTTGTTTTCTATTTTCCTTGCTTTAATTTTTTTTGTATAAATTTAGTAATTTCGAAATGAAAGTGTCTTTTTTGGAAACATGGTAATATCTTCATAACTAAAAATCATAAATTACTAAAATAAATACTAGTATAATAAAATAAGTACATATTATTATATAGTTTCCTTATTATTCTATTCTTCTAATTTACATTTAGAAAAAAAAATCTTACCTATTTCATTTATTTTTCTTTATTTTTTTATTACCTACTCCTTTTTTGAATTTTGGATTTTCAAATTTTCACATAATTCGTAATTCGAAATTTCCGAATTCCAATTTATTTTTCTAATAAAATTCCAAATTCATTTTTGGGAAAATCGACAGCATTAATTTTTCCTGAGGAGGTCATTTCCGTAAATTATTTTTTGTTGTTTTTTATCTAACTAAATTTTAAATAACAAATACATATTTTATTGTGAACCATTAATGATAAAATGGTTTGAAGATTGTGTTACGAATAAAAAAATTCTTATATTTAAATATTGGTAATTTTTTGTTTTTCATATTACATTCTACACTTCTCTATAAATAAAAAAGTATAAATATCATGATCGATTTTTATTGTCTCAAAAAATTAATTCCTATACCTTGTAAATCGAAAAAGTGTAAAAAAAGTGAAATTATTTCTGGTAATACACCTTGAAGTCCCAACATTGGAATGCCTTGAAAAAATAATAAACATTTTAAATGTCAAGTTTAAATTTCGCATTCCAGTTGGGCAAGTACAACCCTGCGTTCAATCAGTGGTAAGTGAAGCACCTTGCAATACGATACGGATTCAATTATCGAATTAAAGGGTATAAATCATTGAGTAATCAACTGCAGTCGTCATGCAACTGTTTGGCCACTTAGCTTGCTAACTAATTAATATATTGTGAACAACTTGCTGTTGATGGCTTCTTTGCAAGGACAACATGGCAGTAATCTGCATTCTTACAAGAGGAAGACGTGCTAATATGCTATCATTTTATTTATGCAATTAACTTTTTCTTGTTTAACAAAATACTTTATGTCTTCAATGTATAAATCGCATTTTATTGACATTATTTCCATTTATCATTTAGTTACAAGTGTAAATTTATTATAAATGTGACCAAATTTAGATTTTTACATATATTTTATTTATGCAATTAACTTTTCTTGTTAAACAAAATACTTTATGTCTTCAATATATAAATCGCATTTTATTGTCATTATTTTTATTTATCATTTAGTTACTAGTTTAATTCATTTTAAATGTGACCAAATTTTGATTTTTACATATATTTTATTTATGCAATTAACTTTGCTTGTATAACAAAATACTTTATGTCTTAAATGTATAAATCGCATTTTATTACTATTATTTTCATTTATCATTTAGTTACAAGTTCAATTCATTTTAAATGTAACCAAATTTTGATTTTTACATATATTTTATTTATGCAATTAACTTTTCTTGTATAACAAAATACTTTATGTCTTAAATGTATAAATCGCATTTTATTGCTATTATTTTCATTTATCATTTACAAGTTTAAATACATTTTAAATGTGACCAAATTTTGATTTTTACATATATTTTATTTATGCAATTAACTTTTCTTGATTAACAAAATACTTTATATATTCAATGTATAAATCGCATTTTATTGCTATTATTTTCATTTATCATTTATAAGTTTAAATTCATTTTAAATGTGACTAAATTTTGATTTTTACATAGATTTTATTTATGCAATTAACTTTTCTTGATTAACAAAATACTTTATGTCTTCAATGTATAAAACTTATTTTATTGCCATTATTTTATTTTATTCAGTTACAAATTTAAATTCATTTTAAATGTGACTAAATTTTTTTTACATATATTTAATTTATGCAATTAACTTTTCTTGTTTAACAAAATACTTTATGTCTTCAATGTATAAATTGCATTTTATTGCCATTATTTTCATTTATTATTTAGTTACAAGTGTAATTTTTTTTATGTGACCAAATTTTGATTTTTACATATATGATACCAGACAAACAAATAAAATATCCAGGGCCGGATTAACTTATAGACAAGACAAATGTCTAGGGCTCGTAATTTGGATACCGCAGAGTAGAATTTAGATGAATGTCTTACAAACGTTACAAAGAAAAGTTAAATGGGAAAATTAAAAATGTACACATATACTTTTGATAAAAAAGAAATGAGATTTTCTATTATTTTTTAAATATTTTATTTCAGTCAGTTTCTGCTGCCGTTTTTAATTTTCGAATTTCTCTTATAAATATTTAATATTTTATAATGATTTTAACATCATGTAACTCAAATTTTAATTTGTGTAAATTACATAAATATCTTTAAAATACGTCCTCTTAGGAAACACCATTGTAGCTATAAAATTTCATAATTAAGATATATTATGATTGTTTTATAAAATATAGAATATATATTTTATTTTTAAATTTTATAGTCTGAATTTGTGTTATATCTGAAAATAAATTATATGTCTATTTAATTGTTTTAATTTAAATCACGATTAAATCATAATTAAGATTTTTTTTAATAAAAAATCATTGATTTTTATCAAAGATAAAAAATATAACAATTATAATAAAAATTAAATTATTTGCTACGAAACAACTAATAATAAATAAAATAATCATTAAATAAGATGTTGTCACGTCATCATGGTAGAATCGTGAAAGAAGAGAGATAGACTGGGAACATAAAAAACAGTCTACCTGCCTTTTTCCACGATCCTACTATGCTGACATCACATCCCTTTTTCATAACATATTGCTAATAACTATATTATTGCAAACTAATGTTTAACTTTTATTATTATAATGAGAAGCTATAGTGGTTCGTTTTTACAACTTATATAATGAAATTCGTTTTATGGTCATATACCCCATTTCGGTATAATTTTAAATATTGTACATCTTCCTACTTTTATAATTTTGTGAAACATCCTACAATAATTCTCACGTATTTGCGATTTATTTCTTACAAAAAATCCACAAACCACAATACCAATTTATTTCTGTACAACAATAAAATAACCTTATAGAATCATATTCCACGATGTAATGAAGAATACCTAACGTATATAATTTTCAAACCATAAAATGAGCGCTTGAAGCAGGAGGCATTTTTACTCGTTGACTACAGGTCAAATGTCACCTAACATCGCACATTACATTCTATTTTCTTAACTTCTGCTCATGTTGCACTTTGTTAACAACATTGTTGACAACAGAGATAATTTGAAGTTTACTTAAATATAGTTGTAAGGAAAACGATGGCTCAATAATGCAAATTGTTTGTAGTTATTATTTATCATTAAAGAGTGGATTATATGCAATTGTATGTGCGGTTTTTATGTGGCATATACCAACAAATTATTTTCATTTGTTCACGTTTCGTCAAAAGTTAATGCCAAATATAAATAAAATAAATGCATGTTTTGCATCTATTGATACTTTACTGTATATTTTATAATTTTTTGCATATTAGTTCATATTTTAATACTTTTTCAAAAACAAAATTAATTTTTGACAAATTTGATTCTTTTTTAAAACAATACATTACAAGAAATATAATTTTGATTTATCATATTTTATTTCTCGTCAGAACAAATAAAAATGTATCTGTGTTTTAGAACAACTTAATTCTTATTTTGTAAGTAAGATAATTTAATAATAGCTGTCACTAAAATTCGTATGTTTCGAATTATAACAAAAATTAGTAATGTCGAATATCATGTATTAAAAAATATGAATAAAAGCATATAGCAGCTTTCTCGTTAAAGATATTTTTTTTTTGTTTGATTCAAGAAAGAGATTGAAGCTTTTTGTGAATTTGAATTTGAATATGAATTCGAGATTTTTTTCAAACCATATGTTTGCTTTTATTTTTTTTTAAATTACCTGTGATATTAATTTTATACATTTCATGTAATGTTCTAAGTAAAACACTTCATATAAACGTAGAAATAAGAAAATGATTTTAGTAAAAATCACCTAACATTATTTTTATTTTAAAGTGAATATTTAAAACTTTTTTGCATATATCATGTATATTTTGATACTTGACAAGGCCTTAAGTACCTAAGTTTTACTTACATTTTAATGGTGTGTGTTCTCAGCTTATAGTGGACTCTGGAATTTGAAGCATACATCAATTCGAGTTTAAGAGCGCTACCTGTAAAGTAAATAAAATAAATAATGTTATTTTTTTTCGTGTAATGTTTAGGATAAATTTTGTTATAAATTTTGAAGTTTCCTTATAACTTCTAAATTTTGTTTGTAGAATAAAGGATAAGTTGTCGTATATGTATTCCAAGAACGAAGAAACAATCTTAGTTGAAATCTATCCAAAATATCAAGGAATTTTGCATTGCTAACTACAGTAAATTGCGATTCATGACGTATTTATTTCGTATCCCCAAAAAAATCCGACGGCGTATTTCACGATTCTGATCTTATTCTTCAACATAAATAAACCTCTTTTAAAATTCTTGCAACATATTTTATATTCCAGACCAGAATTAAATACACAAACCAGGACTGTTATACAAGAACAAAGAGTAATATATCTCAAATAAGTAGAAAAAATGTAGGAGACACGTTTGCGTGACCTTGAAGAAACTGCGGTGTCAAGTGGACATATTCAAATCAAGAGCAAGCAGTGACAAGCAAACCTGCTCTGTATGTCGGAATCGGACCCGGGTTCTTACACTCAAACCTAACTTCTATTTGTATCCGGGAGCAGCATTCACGTGCTTCTTTTGTTTTACATTTGTGACATATATAAAATTCATTTTATTACTTCTATTTAATTAAGTGCTTGTAACAATGACATCATCGGATTGGTACATTGACTTTTGTTGGTAAATGAAAGTACAAGTTATTTAAATTTTATAATATTAAGGCAACAATTCCAATCACAACCGAAACGTCGTCTTTTCAATAAAGAAATTTCAATTTAAACAAAGCCATAGTCTCCAATATCTAATTCCTTTGAAAGTACAAGTTATTCACTTTACAATAATAAAACAAAATATAAAACTGTGGATAGGTGTATTTACTACTAAATATATTTAAATAGCATAAAAAGTATTACTACAATTACAAAATATATTTTTAAATTGGACTTGTTGGTCTCAGACGATTTATTAATAAAAAAACAACATATGTCATTTTTACTATTAATCGGGGTTGGCCTGATTTATATCAGGAATTAAATCAACTAATTTTTTTAATAAAAATCAATTGATTTTTATCAAAGATAAAAAAATATAATAATTATAATATCAATTTAATTATTTGCTACGAAACAATTAATAGAAACTAAAATATATTCTGTATATAATATTTATTTTATAATTTTAATTCTCATATAACTGAAGGAATATATAAATTTTTAAATATGTAACTAAAAGTAAAAAAATCTTTGTTACTTTTTCTAGTTTTATTCAGATGAATCGTTTTGGTTTTATTACAGATTTCGTTTTAGTTTATGAAATAAAATATTTATATTGTTTTTTAAAACAATTAAGAAGGACAGTAACACTCAAATATCTTTAAAAATTAAAAAAACAAAAAAAAAACATGATTTATTTGATATTTTTTTTAATCAATGATATTTGACTTTTTTAGATAAATAATGATTTTTGCCAACCCTGTTATTAATAAAAGTTAGTGAATCGAGGTACAATTTTTGCAATATTTACTTTACTATTCTTTATAAAAAAATATTTTGCACTTACCACAAAAATCTCTCCTTTCGTGAGGAAATATACCATTTAAAATAATTCCTGGTGCATATCATCTATTATTCCCTAAAAATATCTGAAAAAAATTATAAAATTGTTTCATCTGAAAAAGATTATAATAATAAAGTGGAGATGTTGGTTCCATCCTCTATGAATTTGCCTTTTGATCTTTAGAGGATGGTTAAGCCCTGCCACCACGACAAGGTCTCTCCACGTCGGCAAGGGGGGATGGGATGGTTTTGGGTTTAAGGAAAGGTGGAAGATTTAAAACTATCGCGACTTAAAACTACCGCGACTGAAATCTACCGCGACTTAAATCTAACCGCGACGAAACTATTTTGGCGCAACTTAACCTAATACAGTGTACTTCCCAGTGAAAAGGGTCAGGGGAATTGGCATGAAAACCAAGAAAAAAGTAGAAAACGAAAAAATATTGTTGATGTAAATATAGTCTAAGTACACTCACTCCACAATTAGACATTTCAACACGCTAGCGGTCAGACACCCTTCCGGCCCTCCATACTAACGCCCAAAATGGTAAAAGGGCAGCAAGATGTACGAAGCACATTCGTAACTCTAACTTATAGACACGCTAATACGAGGGCGGTATCACAACCCTTCCGTGCAACCCATACCAACGACCAGAATGCTGTAAGCAGAGAAAGAAGTGCCTCGACATATATTATTATTTAGGGGTATTGCACATTTAAATATTATAATTATAAAAATACTAAATGACGATTTAAAAATCAAAAATTATTTTGTAAGGAAAAAATTAATGGTTAATTTGGGTATATTAAAAATGTAAGTCTAGTAATAATTGCACAAAAAAAAACGGGATATTTAAAAGTTAAGTAATATCAACAGATTATATACATTTTAAATATATTTGTAGTGAATTCAAAAATATATGGGTAAAAAAGCAAAAGCAAAAAACTTAATAAAACGTGACACATTATTTACCTAACTTGTACTTAACTTTGGTTCTATTCACACATCATACCTTATATTTACACATCACATCTCAGATCTAACCATCACTCTATACATTCAACCATCATACCTCAAATATAATCATCACACCTTATGTCTAATCATCGCACCTTATATTTAATCATCGCACCTTATATTTAATCATCACACCTTATATTTAATCATCACACCTTATATTTAATCATCACACCTTATATTTAATCATCACACCTTATATTTAATCATCACACCTTATATTTAATCATCACACCTTATATTTAATCATCACACCTTATATTTAATCAACACACCTTATATTTAATCAACACACCTTATATTTAATCATCATACCATACCTTATATCTAACAATCACACATTATATTGAACCATCACACCTTATATCTAACCATCACACCTTATATTTAATCATCATACCTTACATTCATCATACCTTATATTTAATCTTCACACTTTATATTTAATCATCACACCTTATATTTAATCATCATACCGTACCTTATATCTAACAATCACACTATACATCGAACCATCACACCTTATATTTAATCATCACACCTTATATTTAATCATCATACCCTATAATTAATCATCACACCTTATATGTAAACATCACACCTTATATTTAATCATCATACCTTACATTCAACATACCTTATATTTAATTTCCACACCTTATATTTAATATTCACACTTTATATTTAATATTCACACCTTATATTTAATCATCACACCTTATATTTAATCATCACACCTTATATTTAATCATCACACCTTATATTTAATCATCATACCGTACCTTATATCTAACAATCACACTTTATATCGAACCATCACACCTTATATCTAACTATCACACGTTATAATTAAGCATCATACTTTCCATTCATCATACCTTATATTTAATCATCACACCTTATACCTAACCATCATACCTTATATTTAAGCATCATACCTAACCATCACACCTTATATCTAACCATCATACATCATATCTAACCATCAAACCACACACCTTATATCTAGATCTCATTTCATACCTAATGTGTCACGTTTTATTCAGTTGTTTATGAAAAAAGTTAACAATTTATTAATCATATGAATGGTATAATTAAAGTGTTCTTAAAGGAATTTAATTTATTTAAATAAAGAATTATAGAAACAACTGTTTTCAAAAAAATTTAAGTCGTAAAATATTCGGGGAGGACATTACTATTAAATATTAAAATTGGACTTACATATTTCAGTGTTAAGAAAAAAAAACTGAAGAAGTACCTGCTTCCCCCCTTATATCTATATCTTATATCTTATATCTAGAAAGTAGTTCGACCTCGTCTGAAACAATAAAAAAATATATGTTAGATTATTTATAACAAAAAACGTTTTTAATTATGAACAAATATGAATACTCTAATAATATATGTACATTGTACACTATTTTCAATAATATATAGTAGTAGATCACAATTAGCTATTGACAGGTAAAGAGTAAATATATAAACGGTACTCACCATACGGCTGCTGAAAAATTACTGACGATATCTGAGATGTTAATTATCATTTTAATAAATGAATAAAGGTAGGGGTGTTACGAAATAGCTAAGAGTTAGTCAATGTACAATATTGTATTAAAATTATATTGATATTAATTATAGTTGTCGATGCCTGACGTAATGTTTACTACCTGAGAGAAGGCTGCTCACTCAAAGTGAAATACTCCAGTTCTTACCCTTGTTTAATTAGATCAAAATCACCCTCTGTAAAAACCAAGTCACCGTAATGTTTACTACCTGCGAGAAGGGTGTTCGCTCACTGTGAAGTACTCTAATTCTTGCCCTAATTCAAAAATCATCCTGCGTAAAAACCAGTCACCGTAATGTTTACTACCTGCGAGAAGGGTGTTTGTTACCTGTGAAGTACTCTAATTCCTGCCCTAATTGCACGAAATCACCCTCCGTAAAAATCAGATACCGTAATGTTTACTACCTGAAGAAGGGTGCTAGCTCACTGTAAATACTCCCATTGTTATCATAACCTAATTAGTATAAAATCACCCTCCATAAAAACCAGTCAACGTACTATGTTTACTACCTGAAAGAAGGGTGCTCGCTCACTGTAAATACTCCCATTGTTACCCTAACTTAATTAGTAGAAAAAAGTTTACTACCTGTGTGAACTGTGTTTCTTACTCTAACCTAATTAAAACAAAATCACCCTTCGTTGAAACTAGATATCGTAATGTTTACTACCTAAGAGAAGGGTGCTCACTCACTGTAAAAATTCCAATTCTTACCCGAACTTAATTAGGACTAAATCACCCTCCGTAAAAACCAGTGACCGTAATGTTTACTACCTGAGAGAAGGGTGCTTATTATATGTGAAGTACTCTAATTCTTACCCTAATTTAATTAGTTCGAATTCACCCTTTGTAAACACCAGTCACTGTAATGTTTACTACCTGAGAAAAGTGTGCTCACACAATGTAAAAATTCCAATTTTACCCGAACTTAATTAGGACAAAATCACCCTTCGTAAAAACCAGTCATCGTAATGTTTACTACCTGGGAGAAGTGTGCTCATGATAGTACTGTAATTCTTGCCCTAACTTAATTAGTTGAATATAATCCTTTGTAAACACCAGTCCTCGTAATGTTTACTATCTATGGGGATGATTCCCACTCACTGTGAAATACTCCAATTAAATTCTATAAAGTCTACCATCAGATATTCATTTGTTTATTGTTCTTGTTGCAGACGACCCCTACTACTGCGGCCTACGAGCCCGCGTGCCCAACTTCGTGAAGTCCAAGACCAAGGACGCGCCGGTGCCGTCGAAGCGGTTCTCCATGAGCCACCAGCAGCCGCTGCCGCTGGCTCTGCAGCACCACCTGCAGCACCACCCGCACGGCTTCCAGCAGCACCCCCAGCACCCTCCGCACCCTCACCACATGTGGCATGCGCGCAGCTACGAGAGCGGCATCGGTGGGTACCAACTACACACTAGGGTATACCCCCGGGTTCTCCAGCAACCCAGTAGGCACTGGTAGGACATGAAACACTACTGCTGCTGACGCTGTCAATGCGTGTTACATTACTGTGCTAATTGGGACAACACACTACACACACACATGGGGGTTTTAATTTTTTTTTGTATGTTAATCTTCAAGTAAATAGACACGTATTTTTTTTAATTCTTAATAATACACAAGAAATAACTAATAAAGATTTATCGTGACGTCATTACCCGAACGATAGCTAGTTTTGTGTGACACAGAAATTCATTTCATGCGTTTTTAAATATAACAATATGATTAGTATTACCCTAATTATATATATATATATATATATATATATATATATATATATATATATATAAATTGATATACCTGATCCACACATTATTTGTAATTATTGTTGTCACTTGTTCCTATACGGTATTAAAAAAATGCTGACCCTAAATTTTGTCGCCCTGGGCTATAGCCCCTATAGAAAATAATAACCCTAAATTTAATTTTTGCATTTTTCTTGTAAATATTTCACATTTTATTCTATTCTCAAATTTTAGTTTAAAATATAAAAAAACCCAAAAAATATTGAATTATTAATACTTTCACCATTATTCATTCATCATTTTTAAAATTCACTAATGTCATATTATTTTTTTGTGCATTATTAGAAAAATAATGATATAATAAATTGTCGGTTATTACTTATACTCGTAGTGAATTGACCTAACTTAATAATCGGTGTGGTTTATCTTTCGCAGTATAGGGGTGTCTATAAAATGTTATACACTTTTTATTAACCACGAGTAGCGAATGTTAAAGCCAGATATACACTATAGAAAGTCACTACAAAATTTTATTTTTAATAATTCATAACGTTACTCTTGTCTTTCACATCGTTCATTTAATTACATCAATAAGAAGAAATCTGTTTTCTAAATAAATATTTTTGACTTGAAGACATAAAACACACACATATATAATTTATTTATTTACTTGCAAATTCATACAATTAACACAAAAACAAGTAACCTAAAAACTTATATACACCCAAAATGACTAGACAAGTCATATCATACGCTTTTGTTTCAATAATTTGCACAGTACTGTAAAGCATGGCTTTGTGCTTCTCTTGCTTACTTTTTTTTATTTTAATTAATTTACAACCGTTTTGCAATTGGACTTTTTTTGAAGATTACAGAAATTGTTCAAATTGTGTTAAAAATTGCCAAATACTTTTTATTATACTATTTGTTTCATTTACTTGTTCTAAATTATTGCTCTATTTTGTAAATTACTTGACTTTATTTTGAAACAAAAATTGTATGTTTTTTAATCGAACATATAAATTAAAATTATGTAGTTTCAAAATTAATTACCGGATGTATTTAGAGCTATTATTAGAGAAATATGCAGTGGATTTTTTTATAGATAGATTTAAAATTGATAACATAGCTGGAATACTAAATGTTTTAATTATTAATTCAACTAATTATTTCAGTAATTTTTAATTTTGACAGTTGACAGGACTAACATTTCATTTTAAACATTTATAACTATATCTGTTACTTTCCTATTCATATTAGTAATATCTAACAATGGAAATAGTTTTTATCTATATGCATATATTTCTATCTCTCACCTATATCTATTATATGAATTTAATAGAGCGATTCACATTAATTATAAATTCTAATTAACATATGTAAATAAATTATTTTTCCTTTCTATTATGATGGATGGGATCTTTTTCTTCATTACAAAATACACTTTTATTCATTTCACAAGTGCATGATTCCGAAATGCTAATGTCAGCCCTGAAAATTCCGGTATGTAATTGGCAATTTTACGGCAATACAATAAAACGTTTATGGAGAAAAAATAAATTTATATGGACAACAGTCACTTACATCAATTAAGATGAAATTTCGTTATAATACACCGTTAAAACATGATATCGTATTACTAGATGATTACAGACTTTTGATAGAATATTGAATCTCACTTTAAAGGCACAGGGGCGTATTAGCCCAAGTGCAAAAAAAGAATACCTTGCAAAAAAAAGATTTAAAGAAGTATATCTGAAAGAATATTAAAATATTTTTTTATAAATCAGTAAAAAATATGTGATAAATTTATTGACAATTTTGGTTCTTTTTCCAATGGGCCAAGCCGGTCCTGTAGGAAAAAGTATCCATTGTTGACGTCTGTGACTAAAGGATTTTGTATGCATAAGAAAGCAACAAAATGAAATTTTTATTATCAGTAAAAAAATGTTTTATTCACTGCATCATATGGAAAAAATGCATTTTTCAAACCAGTTTATTATTTCAAAAAGCGCATAGTATAGATTGTTCTAAATTATCCACGGATACGACAGAATGTGTCTGTCATCGTTGCATGTAATAATTACTCTAGCATCGAGTAATTCTGTGTTTTATAAGCTTCGGGATATTAATAACTGAGAAATGGTTGATGACAACGCCAAAGAACATTATTAAACTTTTACTTCCTCTTTAAGATGAATTAACACTTTGTAAAAATTTACTTCATTATAGCATCTATTATTATTTAGAGCAAAAAGTCCTCTAATGAATTGCAAATTTAATGCATAATAATTTTAGCGAATCATCGGACGTTTTAATACAATTTTACATCATAATTATTTCGAAAACTTGTTTATTATATAAATAACAATCTCGCTACATTGGAAAATACTAGAGATGAGACCGAAACCGAATAATTATTCGAATAATTATTCGATATTCGGCCTATTTGGCCATAATTTCACTATTAGGTATTCGAGTTATTCGGACTATTTAATACCGAATATTCGGTTACAAGAAATAAGTAAAATACAACTCTGTTTTATTACATTAAAATATATAATTATAGAAAATAAATTTTAAACAAAAAATATATATTTATATATTAACAGTAAATAATTTTTGAAGTTATACAAGGTGTTCCACAACTTAGGACAAACAATTAAAGGGTCTATACTATACGTCATGATGATCACGAAACAAAAATATTTTTTTAAAAATTCGGAAAGTAAAGTTTAATTGAAGTAGACATTTTTTGGACCTCTGGAATAGCTATTAATTACACAATATTAGACACTTATTAGTATTAGGTATTATGTAAACAATTACTGTCATTGTAGAAGATTTGAAAAACATTATTTAAAATAATTACCGACCAGTGGCAAAAAACATTTTTAAAAAATTCTTTTTGTTTTATAAGCACGTCGTACAGTATGTACCCTTTAATTTTTTGTCCTAAGTTGTGGAATACCTGTATTGTTTGATGGTAAATCATTAATTTTTTCTTGAATCTGAAATAATTAAATTTAATAATAATTACACAAAAATTTACCTCAACAAAAAATAAATAAATTTCGATACATCAGAATAAATACACCCCTCTGTGCAATGACCACCAATTCGTCACATCATTAGATATTCATATTGATGTTATTTCTATTATTCTGTCAATATTTTCTTACATATTAAGCCATTAAAAACAATTCATTTTGTTGTTTATTATGACATTAACGTTAAACAACCTAATAATTCAATTGCTGAAATGTAAATGAATTGCAAATTTACAGGCAATGCGAATTAACCAAAGAAAATTATACAAATAAACCGTAGAAGTAAAATTTTTAGAACAAACCGGTCTTTTATTAATAACAGTTAAGTAAATATCGTACGCAAGGTAAAAGCAATAAAATAAAATTGGATTCTTGACATTTAAACTAGTTTAAAATTAAATTTAATGTTTTTTTCAACAATAAACACAAACAAACAATTTAAATTTTATTTGCAATGTTTACGCTGATTTTATTTGGTTTTTGAAATGTCTGTTGTACCGTAAAAATTGATTGTAACCATTTTTAGGTTAATTAACGTAAAATTTTTATACAAAAACATAAAAGGGCTATATAAATACACAAAATAAATATTAAAAATAAAATTTATTTGTATTTTGTTTTAGATTCCGATGCATTGGACTCCCCCTATAACCAAATATATGGACGCGTCCCAATACCTACAAGAGGTTACATACCAAGTCAACCCCGAACGATGTACATTGGCGAATGGGATTGAAAACAAAAATCTTCAAGTAAAAGTTAAGAAAATTTAAATAATATTTTTTATCGGTTAACCAAAGCTAGTCTTACAGATATTGTAAGTTTTTTATGTCGCTCATTTTTTATAAATTTCTACCCTTCGCTAAACCTTGAAGACTTCATTTGAGCCAAACAAATCAAACCAATATTTAACACTATAAATGCATTTATCTACGACTGTTATGTACGTAACTAACTTCTGTTTATAACACACTCCGTGGATGTTATAATACACAGATCTGTCACTTTACACTTTATTGTCATATTATGATTCTATTTCCATAGTTACGCACATAACCTATATTGTATTTGACAGTTGTGCTATAAAAAAGATCAATTTGCAGTGAAAGTGGTGTTTGAATGTTTAAAAGGCTCAAATAAAGAATCTTCCTTATATCAAAGGGGTTTTTATGACTGAAAACCAATCCCAATTTGACAGAACGCAGAAGAATACGTAATCTTCATTACTTACATATCAGTCTACTTAAATTTTGTAATCTGCCACTTAACTTAACACTGCCAATGAAGATTATTTATTCGATTTTACTCTTCCTCTGTTGTTCTAAATTTTACGATTTTCTAATGGTAGTCTTTAAAAGACGTGATCAAATATTTTTAATTCTTATTTGTTAATTAATAATGTATAAAAGATAAAAAAATATTTATACAGTAAGATCTTAATCTAATGTATTATTTTTTATATATAACGTGTATGTTATGCTATGTTTATGTATATATGCTGATCTAGTTTAAGTAATAGTAAATCAATTGTAATCTTACTCTAGTACGATCTGAATACTCAAGAATATTTGTTACCATTCGCTTCTTCAAAATTTTCAATTGATTTCACGACGAAATAGTCGTTAAATCGTATTTGATATTTGTCTAATTTCAAAAATTGACATTTATCAAATGTTAGATATAGGTATTGTGAATGAATTGAATGACATGTATATGAAATGAGATTTATATTTTGTATAAAATAAATCATGCAATAAAGTGGTGATGGAATATAAAATATAAACATGTGTTTCATTTTTAATGTGAAAGGCACCAATCCGCATGGCACGAATTGCAATGTTATGCATGTTACAACAAATTATTTTGGTTAGTTTATGTTTTTGGACGTGATGCATAAGTTGTGGAAAAAGTGTAATATTTTATATTTTTACTGTGGTGTAGTGAACTATAAGTGTAAAATTATAATTCTACATTCCGTTTGCAGAAGATAGAACATCTGAAATAAACAAGAATTTGTTCAAGGCGGTAAGTTTTTAACATAACCTAATAACACAAAACTATAGCATAAGAAATCGATGTGAACATATGGCAAATTAATGTTAAAATCATAAAATAATTTCCGATTGGCATATGTCGGCATAAAATAATACTTTCTCTAGATAATAACTGTAACAAAATGTGGTTAAATACGTCAGCTGATACGAACGTTAATGAACGTATTGAGTTTTGCTCCAAGACAAAGAAATAGAATTGTATTTGACTCATACGAAGTATTTTTTCTGTAATTGTATTTATTTGTATGTGTTGGAAAACAAAGTCATCACTTCATGTACAATGTACTCGTGCCCTGTTAACTGCATTATATTTAACGGGCTCTTTAATCAACCATTAAACTCACCTGCGGTCCTCAACAGATGGTTTTCTTTAATTAAATTTATTGCAACAGCACATACACTTTATGTTTCGCTCTTAAACTTTTGTTTCAATTCTTCAAATATTTTACAATATACCACAGATATTTGGAGCGCGATATTATTGAGTATGAAATAAAAGATGAGCTGCCGAAAAATATAACAATTTTGATTTATAAACCGAGTCTTTAAATATTTAAGTATGGTGCATTCATATACAAGTTACCATTTTGCATTAAAGTTTTAGATGTAAACTATAACTTCAAACTCGACTTCAAACTTTAAGCTGAAATTTTAGTACAATATTGAATTAATCTGCTACTATTTATTAATTCATATTAATGTAACATGACTTTCTAAAGGAGATTGGCGCCATCAAACTGTAGCACGTCCTTTCCATAAATTCCATTACTACCAACTTGTACCATTCTTACAGGACCTCTGCTACTAGTTTGTGACCCGCTCCTCGAAAGAATAGGTTACACAAAATATATTTAAATGGGTTCTTTGTCAGACCGGATACGGAGCAAGTATTAGGAGATGGATATAGAATTAAATAGAATACTCACATTTGTATAAAAATATAAATAATATAATAAATAATGGTTTACAATTGTTTTGGTTTCCATTGACACTTCTGTCCACCACCACCGTCTACCACTGACTATACCACTCTACTTCTCTTTCACTTCTCTATCTTTCTGTCTTTTACAACCATTACCTTATACTATATATACTATGAACAAGTACTAAGTCAGCAAATATTAGTTTTACCTTTACACAACACTATTTATGAATTACATCCATTTCCTACTTACATAATTGGTGCCACTAGAATGTGCTGACTTAGACTTGTTACATTCCTCCCGCCTTCAAGAAATTTGCTTCCTGTAAGGAGCACAATTTCCAAAAGCAACTTATCCTACATTTAATGTTACTACATAATACAAATATAAATTCTTCGTCGTTTATACTGGATTCCATCTCCCATTTTGAACTTCTAGAATGTCCCCCATGGTCTGGCACTGTGCATCCATCGGAATCCTCTCGCGGTGCTGCGGCTCCCTGATCTTCCCGGTTACAACCTCACAGCTAGACGAGCTGGCCCGTGATTGGTCCTGACAGTCTTGACGCTTCCTCAACATTTCCTCTGAAGACGGCGAATCAGACGGCTCTTTAATCCACCAAGACAAGCAATTCAACAGTAGTTTATCCTTGATCCCTCTTTTTTGAAACCTTCACTTTTTTAAACCTTGTGTATACTTTACAATACTTATTTTCCAACAGCCCTTACGGCCCATTGGTATCCTCCTTTCGAGGCATATTTTCGTATTCTTCTACACAAACCTTATAAGACTAATCTTCTGATAGTCCCTCTAGTCCACTGTCATCTTCCACCCGAGACATTTTCTCGTATTACAGTAATTCCTGTACCTTTTGAAGATCCTTGATCCTTTTTTCTATCATGCACTCATTTCTTTATGTAGCGTCAATTCCCTGACCTACGTCAATTATTTCTGTGGCCTTGTTGCAATATTATATGTTGCTGATTCCACATTTGCTGTTGTCAGCATTTTTTCCACTGCACTGCTTGCTAAGTTGAATGTCCGTCTGCTACTAATCCGTCCTCAAAAATGAAATTCAATTCAAGACTGTCACTGTTTCCGAATCTTTTTTTTTTTATTATTATTATTAAATTTCTTTTTTTTTTTACTGTGGTATCTCTTACCTTGGTTCGGCGGTGGTAAACAGAAGGCCGTATTGAACTAAATTTTTAATAAATAAGCGAATCTTATTTCTTTACCTTTCCTTTTTTAACTTTTCCGTTACAGCATTTTTTAAATTTTTGATGTAAATCAACAACTCTTAATACTTGTCGTTCCGCGAGTGAACCCCGAAAGGTTACTCTAATCTGACAAGAATTCCCGAACCGCTGCCACCAATTTGTAACACTACTTTCTATGGGGATCTTGGCGTCATCAAACTGTAGCACGTCCTTTCCATAAATTCCATTACTACCAACTTGTACCATTCTTACAGGACCTCTGCTACTAGTTTGTGACCCGCTCCTCGAAAGAATAGGTTACACAAAATATATTTAAATGGGTTCTTTGTCAGACCGGATACGGAGCAAGTATTAGGAGATGGATATAGAATTAAATAGAATACTCACATTTGTATAAAAATATAAATAATATAATAAATAATGGTTTACAATTGTTTTGGTTTCCATTGACACTTCTGTCCACCACCACCGTCTACCACTGACTATACCACTCTACTTCTCTTTCACTTCTCTATCTTTCTGTCTTTTACAACCATTACCTTATACTATATATACTATGAACAAGTACTAAGTCAGCAAATATTAGTTTTACCTTTACACAACACTATTTATGAATTACATCCATTTCCTACTTACATAATTGGTGCCACTAGAATGTGCTGACTTAGACTTGTTACATTAAAATAAAATAAATCAATCTCTATTTATTACCCATTTTTGGATGTGCTGCCTAAGAATAAATTTATCAGACATCACTTTCCAGGTACTGTAGCTGCAGTGCAGAGTACACCACAAGTAAATATAAAATATATTTTATTAAACAAGCCCACAAATTTTGTACAAAGTATTAATGATTAGAAAGGATTGAGATATAGTTGTATGAAGAGATATTTGAAATTGACTTATGTAGGGTTTACAACTTTTTGAAGGGTTGGGAGACTTCGTGATCAGACGTCATAAATTATTCCCACTTTAAGGCATCACTTGAAGGGAAAGAAATGGCCCGTATTAAATAAATTCATACTGAATTTACTTTTCATAAATTTTGTAATTATGGGTATAATCGATGTGTATGTTTTGATATAGCGAATACAATATCGATAATTTTAACGATATTTATGGATTGTTTAATATTTCTTTAATAACATTTTATACAAAGTTAAGATAATTAATACAATTAAAAAAGATAAATAATAACATTCATCACTTATCTTATATTGAAATAAACAAAACTATAATTTGTAGTTTTGTTATATTATACTTTTGTAATAATTTCCTCCATTAGTTAATAAAATACTTTCCAACAATAGTCTCTATTGTTCACTACTTTTTTATTTAGGCCTAATTTTGTACAGTTACAATTAACTTTTATTTTATTATAATTTGTTTATGTTAAACTCTTTTTTGTTTCTTAACATTTTTTTAAATTGATTTTACTTAAACATTGATTTTTCAGTTTTGATGTTTATGATAAATCGATTTGTTTTTCGGTACATAATTTAATGTGAAAATAAATTTTTTAAAGAAAATTTTCAATAACTGTATTTCTTTATTCCTAAAATATTTTAATCTCTTTTAAAAGATTTTAATCTAGATTTAAAAGTACATAATTATGAAACATCTTGCAATTTGGAGTATTCCCTAAAAGAACCTTTACCGTACGTCCCACAATACTTTATAAGAGGCGAACAGCCTATTGTATAATGAGTTTCATATATCTGTTCATACAACTATATAGTATATATTCTTTGGTAATAGTTGCCGACGGTGGTACATATTAATATGTAAATAAGTAAGGAAAGCTACATCCCGGAATATATCAATTTGTAATGAGGCATCTTCGTTGAGCATACACTGGAACTGTAAAAACAGGATAAAAGGAATAGTTAGAATTATGAATGTAAAGAGTGGGTAGATTGACATTTCAATGTGGTCTTTAAGCGGTTAGCGTGGCACTAGAGAGTAGATGCGAACAAACGGCCTTCAGCCACAGAAAGGTCGAACTCGTATCGATACAAATAATTCTTCTATCAGACTGCAGTCCACCTACACGTACACATGCACCCTCACTAAATATAGACTCTGCTCATTATTTATTCTGCTCATAGCAAACATTACTAGAACACTGCTTAATCGCAAAAAGGTCTCATGATGATCCAACATGCTTTATTTTTTATTTTTAGGAAACTTGTCTAACAAAGAAACCTCAGTACTAGTGACGATTCGTCATGTTTTCCTATTTATATGTACTGTCAAATAAAGCATAGTGCGCCCAGCGGATTGCCGACTGTAGAAATACAGAGGCAAAAATTCTCTTGCCTCAAATTTTATTAATGTGTGTGGACGATATGTCTTTACAATGCTACAGCGTTATCGATTTTTTTCTCGCTGCACTAGTTTCAGAAAAGGGAGTCTTGTGGCATGCCTCAAGTGCTTTCTGACTGGTCTGTTTCTATGTGAACGATTCGAATTTTCGACCGAACGAAATGCTTTTGAAATTTTGGCCGTTCTTTTTAAATAAGAATCTGATATACAATTATAAAATTCAATAAAGTTGATAGACGGCTGTCCAATTTTAAAATACTTAAAATTTTATGAAAATTGAAAATTTTAAAATCATGCATCTTAAGAGAAAAAAAAGATCCAGGGTTTTTGGCTTTGTGTATTTTCATATTGTACCAAAAAAAGTCAGAAAAAGCTATTACAAATCTGAGTATTTTTCTAGCAATGTTTTGCGGTTTGTTAAGATTTATATTAAATATTATTTTTAAGGATAAATATTAATTACAGCGAGGGCTCACTTAATTAGTGCGCTCCGACTCAAACTGAGCAAAATGTGAGATCCGTGGTTCGATTCTCAGCGTCGCCAAATATTATTCAAATAAAAAATTAAATATACTCATTATAGGTTCCTTGCAGAAACTTTAGGCTGATAAAATGTCCAGCAAAATGCAAGTAAAAAATGTTATGCAACAAGTGAAATTCATTAATACTCAATTCACCTGCGAATTTTTTTTTAATTTTTTACTTATTTACTATAGTATTTTTACAAAATAAATATATATATATATATATATATATATATATATATATATATATATATATTTGAATATGATTATATGTATATGCATACAAATTTTAAAAAAAACTGTAGCTATCCATGTCAAATTCTATATAATTCTAACTATAAAATGAAATAATGTTTATTAATTAATTTTTTATAGTGTACATTTATATTTTTTATAATAACAAATTTTATTGCAAAAAATATATAAAACAATAAAGAAATAATATGGAAAGTACTATTGGAGATTCAAGTCAATTTCAATAATTCACATTTATTTACCCTGCAGATCAAATCAATCGAACCATATTGGTTAGAATTTTTTTCGATCTAAAATGATGGGAACTCTGAAACCTTGAAAATCTAACCACAAAATAACCCAATACCACCCTGTTGAAGTTCAACATTATTAGGATAAGTAATATAGGAAATGATACTCAGAAAAAATCTAATTTCAATAAATTGAGTGGGAAGATTCTATTGAAATTTCATTCATAAAATCATCTATGATTTGCAAAAAAGAAAAATACTCAAAGTCAAATAGCTGCGGTTGATTTTTTCAGTGTTAGTAGCACGATTTCTATTCGCAACTCTGATCGAAATAATACAATTCAGATCACCTTTTACATTAGCGAATATTATATTACTTCTTCAACTTCCTTTAAATTTGTATAGTTAATTTATTTGTTTTTACCAATAAATTTACTTTCACATAAATAACATACATAAAAAAGAATAAAATTGATATTTAAAAAACTAATATCCAAAAATATCAGAGATATTTTTTTTTGTATTTTTAAAACTTACCTATAAACAGGGTTGGGTTGATTTAAATCATAATTTAAATCAACTAATTTTTTTTAATAAAAATCATTGATTTTTATCAAAGTTAAAAGATATAATATTTTGAATAAAAATTTAATTATTTGCTACGAAACAATTAATAATGACAAAAATATTTTCTGTATATAATATCTTAAAATAAAATGGTATTTTATCATTTTAATTCTAATATAACTGAAGGAAAATATAAGAATTTAAATATGTAGGTAACTAAAAGTTAAAATTCTTTGTTACTCTTTCTAGTTTTATTCAGATGAATTGTTTTGGTTTTAATAAAGATTTCGTTTTCGTTTATGAAATAAAATATTTATATTGCCTTTTAAAACAATTAAAAAGTGCAGTAATAATCAGATATCATAAAAATTAAAAAAAAAATCAAAAAAATCATGATTTATTTGATTTAAAAAAAAAAATTATATTTAATTTTTTTAAATAAATCAAGATTTTTTTGCCAACCCTGTCTATAATTAAAATTTGGTCCTAATAAGAAAAGAGTCACATCGTGTTAAATTCTATATCACATATTTTCGAATTAAATTACACTTGTGGTGCACTCTTCACACCAGCTAGAGTGCTCCTTAGGAGACGTTTGATAAATGCTCTCTTCGGTATAAATATATCATTAATAATTTTTGAGATAAAGTAAATGTCGAGAGTGATATTATTTTTAAAAAGTGTGTTTTTTTTATTTTTGTATATTTTAATTAATATTTCTGTGAAATATTTTTATTGCAACTTTTCCATTTGCTACTTTTCCATGTTTAGAACATTTAAATTACATTTCTCACTGTAATAAATAAACGACATTTTTTTGATCTCACAAAAATTTAACTCGTATAGTGGGCGATCCAGTCCATATATTTTTAAACTATTTTTAAGAATACATGTACACTCCTAATGTACTAGTATCCATTCATGTTTTCGATAAAATTTATCGTATATTTCATCCTTTATCTAATATTTATCACAAAATGCTTAGTTACTTATTGTTTTTGCAAAAAAGAAGAGAGTATCATTGGTGTTTTTTGAAAACTGGTTACTATGTGTAGTAACTTTTACATTTTGTCCAATTTGTACAGTGAGGCGATTTATGAAATTTAATTGGAGGGGTAATAGGAGAATATAATAAATGTTATCAAAGTAAATGTCAAATATATTTAGGTTTTTGCTTTATCCCCAAAAGTGATGCCGGACAGATTGCTTAAATAAATCATGAATTATAAATCTGTTGGAAAAAAAATAAAAGAGACCAATAACGAACCTTAAAAAATACAAATTTTAGGTTTTTACCGTAAAATTGTGTTTGTACACCCAAAATAATCCAAAAATACCCATTTTTGGGTCCAAAATTTTGGTTTTTGAAAATAGACCAAATTGATAGACGGCGATGCGCTGATTTCAAATTTTCAAACAGAATTTAATTATCTTTTTTCGTTCCTGAGATTTTTTATGTCAAAGTTGCACCTCAAAAAAGTGTGTTTTTTCGATATATCTCAAAAATGGGTGGAGATACAATTTTAACGATTATACTAGTCGATTCTACGGGCAAAGTTATATAAAGAAATGTTTTCTCCGCGTATACGTTCTTTGGAACGATTTGGTGAAAAATGAGAAAAACGGAAAAACAGGAATTTCAGATTTTCGCACGGTAACTTTTTGTCTCCAATTTTTTTCATTTTCTGGACTTAAGTAAATATCAATGTACTGATTCCAAATTTTCAAACCGAATTCAATTATCTCTTACCGTTCTCGAGATATTTACGTTCAAAGTTTAACTGAAAAAAACAGGTTTTTCAGGAATAGTCCTGAAATGGGTCGAGATACGACCTCGGGGACCAAACTAATCGATTCTACTGGCAGAATTACATAAGTGTACCAATTTTCAGATTTTTATTTCAACGGATACAATTTTTAGAGCGAAAAAACGAAAATTGGCAAAAATCGAAAAAACGCCTGATGAACCCCTTGCGATTTTTTTCGATTTTGGCCATTTTCAGTTTTTCCTTTCTAAAACTTGTATCTGTCGGAATAAAAATCTGAAAATTGGTACACTTATGTAATTTTGCCAGTAGAATCGACTAGTGAGGTCGTCGACGACGTATCTCGACCCATTTCAGGACTATTCCTGAAAAACCCCTTTTTTTCAGTTTAACTTTAAACGTAAATATCTCGAGAACGGTAAGAGATAATTGAATTCGGTTTGAAAATTTGGAATCAGCGTATCCATATTTACTTAAGTCCAAAAACTAAAGAATTTTGGAGAGA
This sequence comes from Stenolophus ochropezus, assembly GCA_035578165.1. Lineage (NCBI taxonomy): Eukaryota > Metazoa > Arthropoda > Insecta > Coleoptera > Carabidae > Stenolophus > Stenolophus ochropezus. The sequence goes on from JAQOWZ010000014.1 coordinate 4,017,652, forward strand.
AAAAGTTTCCAACCGAAAAACTGAAATTCCGGTTTTTTTCATTTTTCTCATTTTTCACCAAATCGTTCCAAAGAACGTATATGCGGAGAAAACATTTCTTTATGTAACTTTGCCCGTAGAATCGACTGGTATAATCGTTAAAATTGTAACTCTACCCATTTTTGAGATATACCCAAAAAACATACTTTTTTGAGGTGCAACTTTGACACTAAAAATCTCAAAAACGAGAAGAGATAATTAAGTTCTGCTTGTAAATTTGAAATCAGCGCATCGATGTCTATCAATGTGGACTATTTTCAAAAACCAAAATTTTGGACCCAAAAATAGGTATATTTGAAAAATTTTAGTATGAAAAACTATAAATTGTAACTTTTTATGGTTAACTTATGACTAATATATGTTGCATGACAATTTTATTCAATTTCTTTGTAATATTTTGGTTCTTTAAACTAGAAGCATAGAAAATGTAATATGTAGAAATACAAGATCAATTCCTATGTTTCTGTTTTCGTTTGTATAGTTAATTTAAAGATGTTGCATGTTCAGATTTAATGTTATCTTCGAATGTATGTTGATGTCGAAGTCGAATGCATCTTGCATTCTACAAATTAGTGTAAAATCGTGCAACATTAACGTAATAAGGTTAACCTGAGTACATGTAATTTTACATTGTTGTTACATATCTTCGTTTTCGTCTCTAATTACGTGGATCTTCGATCACGACTTAAAACACGTGTTCTACTAACAAGAATTCCAACATTCTCTACAAAATAAAATCGACAGTGTACTAGATTTTAGATTAGCCACCTTCAAAACAACTTTTAGCTAAATTCAAATCCTTCTATTTGTTTATTACCTAAACATTCGTTATTTGGTTTTCATTTTCCATAATTACGTTCTTTATAAAATACGTTCTAAATTTTTTTGAATAAAAAATAATAATTTATCTTCATACATATTGAAATATAGTGTTTGATAGTTAATATAATTGTTAAAATAAAACATATGACATATATTTGTAAATAAATCGGTTGTCAATTCTATTATTACTTTTTAAAAATTAAATTTTAGTTTTAATATTTTGTTTAATTTGTAGTCAAGCAATTAATAGTATTAAATTGTACCCATATGCAACTTTACTTAGTATCTGTCATACTGGTTGCTTAACATTATTAAATACGCATGATGTAGTACAATTTTACTTGGATTTTAATTGTACAATTACAAGACGAACAATGGGGTATGTGACCATAATTGAATTTCAGTATATACACTCAATCCAATTAGTCTCCGTACACCAGTAAAACAAAAAAAGTGTTCTATTCTTTTAAAGCTTTTAAGAATATACATATATACACGAAATAAATTTTATATTATATTTACTATATTAATAAATAAATGTATTGACTTTCTAAATTTTCATAAAATAAAAAACTAACCACTATAGCTTCTCATTACAATAATAAAAACTAAACATTTTCTTGCTATAATAAAGTTAATAGCAATTTAATGTTCCGGAGAAGGAACGCGTGATGTCAATAAGGTAGGATCGTGGAAAAAGGCAGGTATATAATCTGTTTCTTACGCACCCAGTATTTTATGTTTTTGTTTAGTATCATATATGTAAAAATCAAAATTTGGTCATATACCTCATTATAAAAAAAATACAATATGTAAATAAGGTACTTATTAATTACAGGAATGTAAGAAATTTGGATTAATATTTAATTTTAGTACTAAACTAAGCTTTTGCGCTTTTCTATGGGTCTAGTAGTTATGTAATTTCGTTTCTAGTATGTAATGTTGGTTGCAGAACTTTATAAATTCAATTTCAATTGCGGTTACTAAAGAATATTAATTAAGTTTTTTAAAAAGTAACGAATTTAATTTCCTGTTTTTGAATTTTACTTATGTTTTTGGTTAATTTATTTTATGATTTTGATTACTAACCTATTTTTATTTAATAATATCCTGAGTGACAATAATATATAATTATTTATACATGTTAAGAAAGGCTTACGACAAGGTGATCCTATTTCTTCGATTTTTTTCAATTTAGTCCTAGAATGGGTACTAAAAAATGGTGATATAAAACAAAATGAGATCATATACGGATATAAGCATCAAATTATAGTTTATTCAGATGATAATACCATTCTGGTGTGTTCAGAAGAAGAGCTGAAAATGTTTTCAGAAGATTGGAGAAAATATTAAGAAGTACTGGATCGTACATAAACGAGGAAAAGACGAAATTCATGCAATTTGGCAAGGAAAATAGCGGAAAGTTTAATTTCAGAATCGAAAGAGTACAATTTTGAAGAAGTTAATAAATTTGTGTACCTATCAGTTACGATATCAAAGGTAAACAACGAAGATGAGGAGATCGAAGCAAGACTCACAAAAGGTAATAAATGTTAGGTGCCTTGACGAGTTATATGAAATCTAAAATGGTATCAATAAACGCAAAAATAAGGGTATATAAAACAGTAATAAGATCCACGGTTAAGAATGGATGTGAAATATAGACATTAAAGAAAAGTAATGTTTATAAGATAGAAATATGGGAGAGGAAAGTATTAAGAAAAATATTTGGTGGTAAGAAATAAAACAAAAAATAGCTTTAAACAGTCTTTATTGAAAATCATGCATAAAAATACAACATCTGTACAACATATACTGATATATATTTCATCAACAATGTACAACATTTCATATATAATTTATCTACAAGCAAGAATATCATTCGAAGCAGTCTACCATTTTTGTACCTTTATTAATTTTGTTAGTCAAGAAATTTTAATTTCTTAATAAATAATAAATACACTTTGTTCCTAATAAATGCAAATATAATAAGTTAGTATACTGTTAACTTAACTTCAAAAAGGCACTCTTTTATGGCACATAATAAAAAATATATAAATATCATCATTGCTAATGATATTTTACCTTAGTTGTAAAGAAACTTATAAAATACTGCAAGACAAGTAATACTTTTTGAGTATGAAAATACTTTGTCGTTATTGTCTTTTCAAATTAAAATTATATCTTGACTAACAAAATTAATAAAACTATTTTCATACAAAATACGAAGTGTATTCATGTGGCATTACTCCCCTACGTGGGTAGAAAGTATGACTGACCGAATAGTTCAATAAATTTGTGATATTTGATGTGTAGATATCCGCAAATCGAAACAGTCTTCTAGAGAAATATGTCGGGTTGTGATATGTTCGAAATACGCTTCCGAATTGCTTGTTGAATACGCATTTGATGTCATTTCTAAAATAATAATTCCATATTTAATATAAAAAAAAAATAAAACAAAACTGATAACTGACGTCACAAATCTATATGAATTGACATGCGCATTATAATTGGACTTATTTCTTAACTAGCGCCACCTGGTTTCATGTGTTTAAATGTTCAAATTAATTTTAAAAAAATTCAATAATTCCAATTTGATAAATTTGATATTAGTTAGAATAAGAACAGTAAGAAAAATATTTATTTGTATCACATTTTATTGTATTTTGGTGTGCCAGAAAAAATGAAGTTAAATCATTAAAAAAAAATGTGCTACTATATATTGTTGTATAATTTTTTTATCTGAAAATAATATTTTTCAAATCGTATTAATAATTAGTTGTACGTTGTACTTGGGAAAGAATCAAATGCTTTGCTTTTTGAAATGTTGCTTTCTGAATTACAATTGGAAAATATGTATTCTTATTGGACCAAGATACACAAAATAGTATCCATGTGTAATACCATGACCAATTATGATAAAAAAAATGGACGATAAATTTATTATTTATTATTATTCTTTCCTGAAGTATGTTTGACAATTTTTAATATAATTTACTGAATTTTATTTGTGATTTTAATTTTTTTTTTAATTGGAATGGCTGTGAATGCTTATACATAAATCCTATACGCAAACTTTTTAAAAGTGAAACTGTTTATAAATTATATTTTGTAGAAGTAATCGAACATTTTATGTATAAAAATTATTTTAATTTCTTTAAATCTGTAAAATTAAATTTGTTTTTACCTTAATTGATCTCTCTCGTTCATCCACTTTGTCAAAACCGCTTGTTCTTCTGGTGAACTACATTCCTGGTTTTCTTCTATGAGTTGTGTTAACATTTGTAACCAATTTGCATTTTGTTTAAACTTGGTATTGTTTAATGTTTCTATTTCGTGCTATAAACAAAATATGATTAATATAAATTCAATAAATATTTAAATATAACTCACAGACAGTTCATTTATAATAGCACCGGTTCTCCAACCATGTTCTAACGTTACATCAGCCAAGTCGCTATACGGATGGTCTCCGAAATAAAGAACTTGATGGCCTCGCCATCCTGTTAGATCTTGCAGTTGTTTTACTGTGCCCTACAATAAAAGTTATCATTATTTTGGGCCCCAAATAAATATTTTATCAATATTAAAAAAAAAATGAAACAAAACTGATAACTGACGTCACAAATCTATTTAAACTGACATGCGCATTGTAATTGCACGTATTTAACTTGCGCCATGTGTCTCAAAAGTTGAAAACTAAATTAAAATGGACTTTTCAATAATTCCATTTTGAAAAAATTGACATAAGTTACAGTAAAAATAGCAAGAAGAAAAATAACAAGAATTTGAATTGCCTATTCTAAATTACATTTCATACTTTCTGAAATACAATTTATTAATCAGAATCACATTTACTGTTTTTTGAATTAAATATCACACTTTCTAATTTACAATTGGAAAAGGTGTAATTCTTATTGGACCAAGATCCACAAGATAGTAGCCATGCTTTAATACCATGACCAACTATGTTAAAGAAAAAGGAAAGATAAATTTATTATTTATTATAATTGTTAACTGAAGTTTCTTGATTTTTAATATAATTCAGTGAATTTTATTTCTGGTTTAAAATTTTTTTGAATTGGAAATTGGAATTACTTTGAATGCTTATACATAAATCCTATATGCAAACTTTTTAAAAGTGAAACTGAAATATATTTCACGAAATTTTTGAAATATTTCGGATGTGTAAAAAATGAAAATATTTATAATAAAAAAATATATGTAATGAATTACTAAATGTCAGTATTTTTAATGTTGTTAATACTGAATAAAAAAAAGTGAGAATGTAAATTAATTGCACGGACGCCCTCTGTATAAGTAATATATTAAAGAATTTGGAAATGAAATTTGTTGTTTGTATGATTAGGAATTTTTGGCACAAAATATAGTCCAATGAAAGTTTGACTTTGTGCCAAGTGGCAAGACTTTACCTCATAGTATATTGTCCCCTTATCCAATTTCGTGACCCGATCCCAAACGTGAGACCCACTTTGCTCATCATAAAGTCTTATTGGCCTAGACTCATCTGTGAAAAATCTAGGCTTTCTAGCTTGTACTATAACAACATCGAAAAAGTCTTTCCAATCCTGTCCGACTAGTAATTCCATACCCTTATTTCTAAAATCAAACTTGTTAGAACAAGTCGGCACAAGATAGAACAATACTTACACAAACTTATAAGGACTATTTGTGACTAGGAATAATTTTTTGCCTGCACAGATAAGTCTTTCGAAGTAACTTCTCAGATCTGGATTTTGTTCTATGTATTCGTCGACGTTTTGTGCTACGACTTTGTGCATTACTGGGTGGGAACTTTTAACGGAATTCTAAAAGCAAAAGACTTAAAGAATGAAGATGGAAAAATATGTTTTCGTACTTTAACATCTCTGAATAATATTTCTGGATGATAATCGATGTGGTTTCTTTCGAAATAGTCTGCGACGTTGCACAAAAGACCCATTTCTGGGACCGAAAAAAGATCGGCAAGATGTACCATCTTTGAATGTGCATCCTGAAAATGTAGTATCCTTTATACAATTTTAGTTATCACTGTTTAGTACTTATTAAGTTATATACATATATACAAAGTGTTTTAGGAAACTAATATTAAAACGTAAAACAAATATACTTATTAACATATACAGGGTGTTAAAAAAGCATATTGTAACTATAAATATAGACCCGTAAATGATTCCTTTATAATTTTTCGTTTATTTTTTATCTCAAGAATATTTCGAAAATATAATAAAAACCGTTACATCTTTTGTTTTTTAACTCCTGTATTCAAAGTGTTATTAAAATTGCAAATTAACGTAATATAGTGCAAATAAATATTGTTTATTAATATTTAAAATATATTTTAGCGCAGTTATTAATATTAATGACAGTTTTAGTAGCAGTTTATGAGTAATACATAGATAATTTTATTTGAAGCATTTCCTAGTACATAAGTAACAAAAACATTTGAAAATAAGTTGTAAACATATAAAATTATAAAAATAATAAATAATTATAAAACAATTCAATAAACATTTGAAAGTTGGTACCATATATTCAGATGACCGTTATTGTTTTGTTTCAACGGCCAACGGCCAACGTTTCCAAACAAATGAAACGCGGTGTTAAAATTAAGGTTAAAAACTGTTAAATAAATCTTACTTGTGCATTTTTCGAGTGATTTTCGACATAGGCAATAGGTATAATCCTATTTTTATACTCTTTCAATACTTCTTTATCACTAAGTGGCTTCAGTCCTCTATAAACAGACCCGAACTGAATTTGCAAAAAGGAATCCAACTTTAGCAAGATACCTTTTTCTATATCGTAATGCAATCCTCTAACAGCGAATCCTGGTTTGTATTCTAGCTGTTCGATAGCTTTTGGATACTGGAAACAAATGAATGAGTAAAGCATCCTGGGAGAACTTTGAGGTTATGTACCTTAAATTTCTCTATTAAAATTTGTCTACCTAAGTTATATAAAAGAAAATCCAGTGATGGTTTGTAACAGGCAAGTGTGTAATCATAATCGAATCCATAAACTTTAACTTCTTTAAGATCCAATTCGTTACAAGCAAACACTGCTTTTGGGTTAACATCTTGTGGAAGTTTCTTTGCTAAAAGTAAATATTTATGTTTATAAATTGTAAATAAATTATTTATCGTGTGTTTTATAAATAAAATAAGTAATAATATTTAAAATTTCTTACATTTGCACTTCTCTTTTGTCCTAACGTAAGCTTGCTCCAATCGAGTAGCCCTTGACATACATCTGTGAAATAATTGCACATGATAGCGTCTAGCTTTTGCTGAAACTGCGTTTAGCAGAAATATGGCTGGACGCATTGCACTATTTTACGGCAACTATGCAATTGGTATTTCAAGAGTGTAGTATCTACAGCTCCCACTATTTTTTATACAAAGGGCATGCGCATGATTAAATGTACAGTTCAAACTGGGATTAAGATAGACCAAAATTTGGCCTAAGTGAAAAAAGAATTTTTAAAATTGATTATGCCAAATGTTTATGAATTCCTTTGCAGTTTGTGCATAGTCTATTAATACACTAAATTGATCGCCAATATTAATGCATTATTAATTTGTTTGCAATTTGCAATAGAGTGCAAATAATTTACTTTAAATTATTTATTTCATATTTGCAACGCATTATTCAAAATATATTTTGATATTAAATTAAAATAATTTAAATAGTACTTGCAATAAAAATAATTTAATTAAATATATATTGTATTAAAATTTTAATAAAAAGTAATTATTTAATTTGTTTTTTACTATTTAATAATTTGTTTCATGATATTTTAATGAAAACATATTATTAATTTTTGCACTAATTAAATTATAATAGTACTTATAAATTAAAGTAATTAGAATATTATTTACAAATGTAAACAACGTATATGATCCAAAATAATTAATGATGCACAATATGAAATAATTGTGCAATTAAAACAATAATTTTTCACAAATATATTATATTAGTTCACGTGCTAAACGAACGATATTTATTTTTAAAAATAGGAAAACAACTAAATTATATAATTTAATGAAAATAGTATGGTGTGATTTAATTTCGTCACATTATCCTTCCTGGCATTCTAACAAAAAATAAAAAGTATTATTAACTTTTTCAATATTTATATATAAAGTATATGCGTCATAACCACTTGCAAATATAATAATCAATAAGGGTTATAATAGAACAAGTATTAATTTCTCATTATCGGTAAAACAAACATTGATTTTCATATTTAAATATGTAAGTAAATATGTTCATAGATTATGTACACATCACACTTATTTTTGAGTGATGTTCTAATTAACATTTGAGATGTCACAAGAAATACTAAAATACAGAATTCACAATAAAAAATATTATTACTAAAAATGTTACATATTTTTGTTATAGTTAATTATTTCTCTGATATATTTAAATTGCTTTTAAGTAGGTTTCCATTAAATTCAAGACATGTCTAAGTTTTGCTTAAAGGCATTAAACAATTTTGTGGCGTTTAAAATGAAATATGAAATCATTACAATTAGTTGTAATTATAAACAAAAATGCCTTTCTCTGTTTAATGTGCTACTTTTAAAAATTAAAAAAACTAAGTGTAATTATAAATTCTGTAAGCAGGATGTTATTTAATTAAATTTTAAGATAAATAATTTTTGACACGGGAAATGCACAGGAAATAGTAAATTACAGAAAAACAAAACAATAATAACAAATACAAATAATTTACAAATTACAATGATCAATTGAAGACTAAACATTACCTATATCCAAATATATAAATAATTTCAAAATATATTTTATATATATGGCATGAATACGAAACGTATATATTTTTTTTTATTATATTTTATAATTTATTTCTTATTATGTTACTATATTTTCACATATAGTATTTTCTATTATTTTCAAGTAATGTACGTATACAAAAACTATGCAACCTACGTTACTTATATGTGTATATATTTTCACTTATGCAATATATGTTACAGAAGTGTAAAGTATAGTCTATGTAAAAGGATATAAAATGTAAAAATTCTTCATTAATAATGTTGATAATTTATATTTTGTAAGAAAAATGATTATTGTTATAATGAAAAGGTATAATATTTTAATAAAAGAATACATGTAAATATTTCTATACATTTCTTTTTAATTGTTATTTTTTTATTATTGTATTTTTTACAAAATAAAATCCTCTTAGAAATAGAGTACAATATCCCAGGGTTATTGCCATTTTCCTCGACCAAAAAAACCCATCCAAAAAAATATCCTTTAAAAGCACATATTTTTTAAAAAAATAATTTTATTGGGTTAGTCTATACTATAGGAGTCAGTCAATATAAATTTTTAGTACCATCTCAATACCTTTCTGTCTAATGAGGAAGGTGATAAAAAAGGTATTTATATATAAGGCTAAATAATTTTATTTTTATAAACTGAGGTTAAAATAAAATTGCATTTTTTTTACATTAGCAATTGTAATATCAAAATGACTTATGTTTCCATTTTTTTATTTTTGTTTTATTTCCTATTTGTAAGTAATAGAGTATAATTATTTTTTATTTTTATACTTATCGATTTGAATTAAAATTCAATGGATATTGTAGTTTTCTGAGTAATTACATTGTCAAAATTCGTGACCTGTATGTTTTTTATTTGTCAAATCAAAAGGCGATTAACAAAGATATTTATATATAGGGGTAAATAATTTTATTTTTATAAACTGCCGTTAAAATAAAATGCATTTTTTTACATTAGCAATAAGTATCAAAATTCATCACTTATATTTACATTTATTATTTTTTTTACCTATTTTTAAGTAAAGGATTATAATTATTTGTTATTTTTATATTTATTTGAATTAAAATTAAATAGACATTGTAGTTGTGGAACTAAGCAATTACAATGTCAAAACGCGTGACCTGTATGTTTTTTAATTGTCAAATCAAAATTCGTTCCAATAAACTCTGACGCTTACCAGCAGTTAAGAGGAAAGTTCTACATTTTAATTTCGTATGCTATTCGTTAAAGGCATTCGGTGTACACTTAAACATATGTTTTATATTTCTAGGTTAGGAGAACACTTTAGGAGACTAAGTCTCTCGATGTTGTTGTGTGCACATGCTGTACACTACAACATTACTTAAATATTCTTATTAATTATTTCAAGTAGGTATTAAATTCAATGACAAATTAGATTTAACCAAAGGAAATTTACTAATCCTGGAAGTCATTTCGAGTCAAATTACTTTTCGCGTAATTTTAATTTCGAAATGAAGTTTATCTCTTTTTCATTTTGTACAATCTAAAAAATGCGTTAAAAATACTTCAGGAAAATGTGGATGGTATTAATAATAGTAATAATTTATCAAAAAAAAATTTGATACCAAATTTCGAATCAATCATCTTCTCATCAACTAGAATAGAGCTGATGATCAAACGGCCGAACAGATTTTCTTGAATCATATCTAAAAACATTCCCGATCAAGCAAGTTTGGCAAAAATCATGATTTATTTAAAAAAATCAATTTAATAATGATGTTTTTTTTTTATTTTTAAAGATATCTAAATGTTACTGCACTATTTAATTGTGTTAAAAACAGGGCATGTAACCGAAAAGATACTTTTATTACTCTCCAATAAAATGTTAATTGTAAAAACTGTCATGGCTCATCTTCAAATACAAACATAAAAAAATATTTAAAAAAATTTCGCTAAATGATATTTAAATAAAGGTTAATATTCGCTAAAACCGGTTTATTTTTTAATTGTTAAATATATCGGTTAAAATTATGGTTAAAGTTCGCAATTATCGTTCAAAATATCTGTTACCGGTTTTTTTAACCGGTTACAATTCATCTGAATAAAACTAGAAAGAATTTTTACTTTTAGTTACACATTTAAATACTTATATTTTTCTTCTGTTATCTGACAATTATAGTGATAAAATATCATTTAATTTTAAAATATTATTATATGCAGAACATATATTTTGGATATTATTAATAGTTTTGTAACAAATAAATATTTTTTTATTATAATTTGTATTTTTTATCTTTAATAAAATTCAGTGATTTTTATAAAAAAAATTAGTTGATTTAAACCTTCAAACAAAAAAAGCTATATCAAAATCGGTTTATCTATTTTGAAATCAAAGTATAAAAATTTGTTTTAATGTTTTTTATTGCACTTATAAATTTCGTTATACTGTAACACTTTGGAATATTACAGTATTTTGACATTATAAAAGATTATATTTTATGTTGGTTTTTACAACAATAGCATTTGTTAATACATTTTGCTTTTTCTTAAAAATAAGTTTAACAATTTTAAATCACAGTATTTTTTGTACTAACGTATTAAAGTTACACATAACATTATTAAATTGTTTGTAACAATTTTGAAATTAATTATAATGAACAAAGTAACAATCACAAATTGAAAAGCTGAATTAAGGAAAAGTTAACGACAAGTCCAGACTTTGACCTTGTAATCTTCACTGGAAGTAACAACCAGAGGACTTCTCTTGTGAAAAGCTACACAAGTAACAGCGAGATCATGAACTTGGAAAGCTCTAACACATTGCCGGGTTCGTAAGTCCCAAGCCCTTAAGGTCTTATCGTTCCCAACCGATAAGATATATTTCCCGAAAGGGTGGAAGACGATATGTCGTATCCAGTTCGCATGGCCAGTTAGGACGAACAAGCAGACGTCTCTGTTTATGTCAAATACGCGAATGGTCTTGTCACGTGACGCTGAAGCTAAAATGGGGCCAACGTTTGTGGGTCTGTCTTCGCCAGGGATGGAGTCTCTCAGGACAGGGTAGCATTCCATAGGGCCCCAGGCAATGCATTCTACTATGTCTTCGTGGTCTGTGAATTTCAGCTTCATCTGGAAATAAAAATAGGTTTTGGAAAAGCCTACAATTTGCTAAAACCTTTTTTCCGATCAAACAAATATTATAGGTATTTGTTTCAAGATCTATTCGAACCAGCTACGATACGAAGGTTTTTCAAAAGATGTCATATTGAACACCTTTACTTGTTATCATTTAAATTTAAAGTTTCATTTAATTTTCTGTTGAAGAAACCTACGGATTCGTACGACGAAGTAACAAAAACTTCGACATCAGTGTTAACAACAGTTTTCCGATCAAACAAATATCATAGGCATTTGTTTCAAGATCTATTCGAATAAGATACGATACGAAAGTTTTTCAAAAGATGACATATTGAAACACCTATACTTGTCATTTAAATTTAAGGTTTCATATGATTTGACTTTTGAAGAAACCTTCGGATTCTTACGACGAAGTAACTAAAACTTCGACATTAGTGTTACTAACAGTGGAAGAAGATTTTCTACTAAAATTTTGAAGATAACCTACTAGAATTCAGAAACGGTACAAACTGTTACATTGAAATATTTAAGTATAATGGGATATGTGACCAAATTTAGATTTTAACTTACTAGACAAAAAAAAATTCGAAAAAATAAATATTAAACATTTAGGGAAGGGTGAAAGAAGACAGTTAAATTGGGAGTGTAAGGGACAATCTAGATACCTGTTTTCTTCTACGACCCTACTATGCTGACATTACATATCCCTTCTCCAAAACTTTTAATTGATAATATCTATCATGAAAATTTTTAAAGTGAAACAAGGGATTTGTTATAACTATGGTTACGATTTGATATTTGATTGACAGCAATGTATACTTGCTTGTCTCTTTTAATATGAATCATAGGGAACGAATTTGGCATTTGCTTTTTGGGTTATAAATTTTTTTAAAAAATACTCACGGTATCTACTAAAATGAAATTGTGATCTACCAGATTTTCTACCATCTACCAAAATAAAAATTTAGTCTTTAACTGAGCACGTAATTCTACCAGATTTAGTAGAAAATCTATTAAATTGGCAAAACTGTTCGACATTATACCATTTTTAAGAGAAATTACCTTTCCAAGACCATCAAAAGTTTCCCAAACAATGATAGTATGATCATCTCCACATGAAGCCAATAACCAGGAATTAAACGAAACTCGAACCATATTGATGGCTTCGGTATGTCCAGCGAAAATCATTCTACAATTCGCAGTGTTTACATTCCATAATCTCAAGGTCATGTCTTTGGAACCAGAGACGACAAAATCTGCCTGGGAAAGATATTCAACAGAAGTCACGATGTCTTCGTGACCAACAAGCGTGTTCAAACACGTGTAGTTCTCAAAATCCCAGATCTTAACAGACCAGTCTACACTTGCTGATGCCAGGCGGTTGCCTGCAGGATTGAACGAGATGTCCTGGAAAATATAAGAGTGAAAAAAATTGAGGTTTTACAGGTTTTAACTAGGAATGACGATGGGTTCCCGCTTAGATGAGGTATAACATAGAGATATGGCATTGCCCAAATATATTGTCGAAAGATCTAAGGTTTAAAATCGCTTGCAGCCCCCTGTTTGAGAACAGTGGACCAGTGGAGTAGTTATATGGAAAACTCAACCAAACAAATAATGAGGATAGGTGACTAACTCTATGACCAATATTTCGTTCGTCTAACTGTAAGTGTGCACTATTCAGCTGGCGGATTGTTCTCACGCAGCTAACTGTTAGGCGATTCTCGACCATACATCTTTTGCTTGCTCAGTAGTACGTAGCTATAGGAGTGTGCCATATCTCTATGTTATACCTCATCTAAGGTTTTAAGTTTAACTAACCTCAATGCCACCTTCGTGTCCTTTAATGGTACGCATGTATCTTCCAGTAACAAAGTCCCAGACTTTGATTGTGGCGTCATTTCCAGTCGAAATCAAAAGACTTAAATGAGGATGGAAAGCTACTCCAGTTACAACTTGACGGTGTCCAGTAATAACAAATCGTTGAGGTGGTCTAGGAATCCATTCTGCAGGAATTAACCTGTCGCAAATACTCTGAATGTGTCTTCGTCTTTGACTGTTACGTATTCTCATTTCCAGGTCAGAAATTTTGTATTGAAGTATATTGAAGAGATTCCAATTCCGTTCTAGCATTCCGTGATACCGATCAGGCTAGGGAAAATAAGGTTTTTAAATTTTCATTATGGACTTTGTTAGAACCAGGGCATGTAACCGAAAAAAATACTGGTTAACGGTTAACCCATATTAAGAACGTTATAAAAATAACGGTTTTAGTTCGAAAACCGGTTTTTAAAATTGGAAACCAGTTTAAATCGGTTAATAAAAAAATTAAAAAAAATGTATTATGGACCCATAAAAACTGATGTATCGTGTTGCATACAAAATCAAACACGAATATTCACAAAAATTCTTATAATATATTCAGAGAAATGTAAACTTGATGCCTAAAACTGACAAAGAGTGTTCCATTTTTATGACTCTCCAATAAATTGTAAATTTTAGAACCTGTCATTACTCATAGATTCCTATTTAAAAACAAATTTAACAGACACGAAAAAAATATATTTAAATTTTATTTGTTCTAAATGATATTATTAAAATAAAGATTAATATTCGCTAAAACCGGTGTATTATTTTTGTTATTGGTTACCGGTATTTTCGGCCTTAAAAATATCAGTTAAAATTACGGTTAAAGTTCGCAAATTTTGTTCAAAATATCGGTTACCGATTCTTATTAACCGGTTACATGCCCTGGTAAGAACTCGTCATGACATGTTTGATGATAACAACGAAAAGTGCTTTCGGAATATTTTACACCTTTCTGCGTTCATACAAGAAATAACCTGATAGTTTTCAGTAATTTATTCAAATAAGGATGTTTATTTACTTACAATTTCAAGAATTCGTGCTTGTCTCCTGAAAAATCCGCAAGTGTTCACATATCCATTACTGTGTAAATAATCAGCAATAGCTCTGTGCATTTCATTTCTCTCGCGTGTGTTCAAAGATCTCATTGCTAGAACATTTCAAACATTTTTACTTCAAATTGTACTTTCCGTTACTAATTCAAAATTTGTGGAAACGGTATATTCATTCAAATTTTGTATTCCACTTTTAAACACGAATGCACTAATCGGAAATAACAGTTTAAAATGAAAATGAGTTATTTGAACTAATGAAAATGATGTAGGTAATAACAAACTAGTACACTTACTTTTAGATATATATGATTATTACTTGATAATTGTTGTACAAAATTCTATTCAACTTAAGAAACAACCATCTGAAAACTGTCAATAGTTAGAGGGAATCATTTGTTTTGACATAATTTGATGGATCACAAGGTAATCAGCAATGTACAATTTTGTTTCTTGTAATCAGCTGTATAAAAAATATAGACACATGTTTTTTCATTTCTATAATATTCTTATTGACAAATATCATTATTAAACAATACCCTTTCTTTATATTTAATTTTTTTTTAAGTTTTTAAATTTTTAAACAGGAATTCTACATATTTTTGTGTGTATTCGATAGCGCATTTTTTTCTGACTTAAAACGTATTTTAGTTTTATATACTTACATGATAAAAACATTGTGAAAAATACAATTAAAATTTAAATAAATTAGTTAGAGGGAATCATATGTTTTGACTAATTTGATTGACATCACAAGGTACTCAGCAAATGTACATTTTTTTTTGTAATCAGTCGTATAAAAAATATAAAGAGATGTTTTTTCATTTCTATAATATTTTTTTGACAAATGTCGTTATTAAACTGTACTCTTTATTTATATTTAATTTTTTTAAAAAGTAAACATATTTGTCTCACCTTATTACAAATATTATTTTTCACATCTTTTACATTTTACTTCTGTTATTAGATATTCTATTCTTATATTTAAAATTGTAATTTGTGAACAACTAGATTGGCAGTCAGAAAAAAGAAATAAACAAAAATTATGGTATATTATTTAAGTTTAATATATATATATATATATATATATATATATATATATATATATATATATATATCATAAAATAATGTAATAGATAAATAATAAAAAGCAGATAATATAATAGTAAGAGAATATAAATGTATATTTTTATCTGTATTTATTAAAAAATATAATGATCACTTCATATATATTGTGACTATATTTTACAATAAATGAGTGTAAGTATGTGTTTATTTAATAATTTAAGTTGCGTTGGAAGTCAATGTCTTATGCTTTTGAAAGTATAACAACAATTGTGCACAACATAAATTAACGGTTTTGGCTAATTAGAAGCAATTATAACTATAAGCGTTAAGTTAAATATTAACTGGCATGTTAATTTCATTAGTAAACTATAACGATTCTTTAGTCGCGAGCCGCTCATGGTTCAAACGACTACAACTGTTATTGACATATGATTTCGCTCGGCATCATAACGTTAACGAGAACTTTACAGGAAAGCATAATTATGTTGCAAATAAATTTCAAATTACTTTTGGCTTCTCAACAAATTGCTTCACGAAATCGAGTAATTAGGAATTTGGAAAGCCGTGCTACTAAATTTATTTATAAAAACGCTTTGAATTT
The DNA here is from genome assembly GCA_035578165.1 of Stenolophus ochropezus. Taxonomy (NCBI): domain Eukaryota; kingdom Metazoa; phylum Arthropoda; class Insecta; order Coleoptera; family Carabidae; genus Stenolophus; species Stenolophus ochropezus. The sequence goes on from JAQOWZ010000014.1 coordinate 4,034,038, forward strand.
CGGTTTAATATAAGGTTTTGTATGGTTTCCACGATTTCTTTCATCGATTAATTAACGTATTTGAAGATTCAATGCAAAAAATTGAACTTTGCTACTTTCTACTATTTATATTAACTTCTGGACATCATACAAAATGCTTTCATTCATAATTCTTTGATCCTCTTTGCTTATTAAACTAAAATGTGTTCCATTTACCAATTTTGCTGTTGTGCTCTAATTTTTCTAATTTCTCTTTAAATAAGTTTATCAAATTCATGATCTATTTATTATCTCATATAATTGATAATATTGTCTTTAATTTTTCTTATTATTGCTCTTGTTTTTTCAAATTCTTAATCTATTTATTGTCTTAAGTAATTACTTTAGAAATATACTAGAGAATGTATTATATGTTTATTTACTTCGAAATATATTTAATATATTTTATTTATAGCTGTTTTGGATTGTGCTCTGGTTTCAGTGGGTTAGGAATTAGAGAATTCTAAAGTGTTTGCTTTAATTCTAGGTCTGCTGGAACCAGAGCACATTCTGGAGCAGATTTAGTTGTTCTGGATTGTGCTCTAGTTTCAGCGGGTTAGGAATTAGAGCATTTTGAAGTGTTTTCTCTAATTCTTGTCCTACTGAAACCAGAGAAATTTCTGGGACACTTTTGCCTGCTCTGGTTTGTGCTCTGGTTTCAGTGGGTCAAAATTTAGAGCACTTAGAAGTGTTTGTTCTACTTCTTGGCCTACTGAAACCAAAGCACATTTTGGAGCAGATTTAGTTGCTCTGGATTGTACTATGGTTTCAGTAGATCAAGAATTAGAGCATTTTGAAGTGTTTACTCTAATTTTTGGCTTACTGAAACCAGAGCACATTCTGGAGCAGTTTTGTCTGCTTTGTATTGTGCTCTGGTTTCAGTGGGTCAGGAATTAGAGAATTTTGTGTGAGTGTTTGCTCTAGTATTTCTTTTTTCTCATAATTTTATGTTTTGATTTTGCCCCCAAGGAGATTTTGAAAAGTCGGCGCCCATGTTTATTGCCAGATGTTTATATTCAAATATGTATTATAGTTTCATTTCATTTATTTGCTCGTAAATTTTAGTTATTTCCTTCAGTATACGTCCTAGTTTATTAAATTCCCAAAATCCCAATAATTCTGTTGTTATAATATATAAAATATATTTATTTCTCCAATAATTATTGTTCTAGAAATTATTTAATTTGTTTGCAGTCTAAACCACAATTTTTTTATAAATTGTTCTATTTATTTGCTCTAAATTGCACTGTACTTATATCATAATGATTTAAATTAATTATAAATATTTTCCTTGTCTCAAATTTTTAGGTAATATTTTTTTATTTGTTACAGTCATGGGAATCTTAGTGCGGTGCTCTCGTTGTCAAAAATGGAACTCCTAAACTATGTAAGTTAAACTTTTTATAAAATTAAATAGCTGCTATACTTAGTAAATGCTTGTGAAACGCTAATATACGTGTATTTTTTATTTTGATATAATTATAAACAATTTATCTAAACGAGCAATTCCCAAAATAATACTGTAAATGTTCTTCGATTAAAAATATCACCGCGGTTCTTTGATGTGTGAAAATGACGTATTAGTAAACATCGTGATTACCAGTTAAGTCAAATATGTCATACACGCAAGAATGATATAACTGTATATTAAAAAAGAAAAACTCTAACTCTAGATAACAAGTTAGATAATAACAAGAATCTACTTCGAGTTTCAATTTCTAAAAAACGGACGAAAAAATTGTCGGACGCCAATGCTTGACATTGGCACTTAACCGGAAGTAAGATAATATCAAGTTGGACTATTTTTAGTGTTTCCTCAACTTTTTGGACGGATTTATACAGAATTACAAACAGTCGAATATGTAAATTACTTTTAATGTGTAACATTATAAAAATTATGCATATATTTATTTTTAATAAAGTTATTGAAGAGCTTTTAGTAAAAGTTGAATGTGAGTTATTTTTAAGTATGTCATTAAAAGAGTTGCCGCGAATAAAATTATGAAAAAATAATTTGCAAATACAGTTACACCATATATTGAGTAATGTAAAAGCAATAAAAAATCATGAAATCTGTCACTTGAAAAATGTCACGCTTTTCAGAATAAAAACAAAAGAACATTCACGCTCAGCACTGTTGCAAAAAGAAACTAAATTAGATTATACTAATGTAAACAGTGTTACGAGAGATAGAAAAAGAAAATGTGTATCCGCGTAGTATATTATGGTTGTTATGAGAAGAAACCATTTTATATCTTCATTTTAAATCGGACTAGAATTTTAATCGAATACCTTGGGATTGGATTTGTGGTCAGATTGACAGACAAGGTGTAATGAGATTTTGACATTGCTGGTGTAAATAACAACAGGACCGTAATGAAAAATACAACTTATTACAAAAAATATCTCTAACTTTATAATAATAATTATTATTATTACAATTGATAATTTATTAACCTTTGATTAAATACAAAAAAAAAATGTTTGGTTGAATGAAGCAATATTTAAAACTGACTGATAAACTTTTTTGGAGGGTTGGGTAGCTTAGGCGTCTCAAATTATTCGAACTTCAAGGCAACACTAGAATGGAAAGAAATGAGTTGTTTTAAAAAATTGTAAATTGAAATATACACAATAAACACAAACTTTTAGTTTATCAACTGCTAAATATATATTAATAATATAAACTAATTAACTACACAGGTAAACCGTTAAAAATTTGTTCATTTTTGTCTCAATTTCATAGTTACTGTAATTTTTTGGGTGAAATCTTACCTGTCAAGAAAATAAAAACAAATTTACTTTTATGTAATTTTTTCTTCAGAAAAATCCAAAATTACATTATTTTTGCCATTTTTAATATTTTTCTTTTCTTAGCTAAATAATACTAGAAATAATTGTCTTGCGTTAAGTATTCTGTGAAACAGTGACATGAACTAGGTATTATTGTATTGGTATTTATCAGTCAAAGTGTGACATATTTGGTTATAATAAAAATATATATTTATCATGTTATAGTTATGGATAAAGTATAGTATTCTATTCGCATGTAAACTGTAAAGGCAAACTTCATTCTCATGAGTAATAACAACATTACAAGCTAAACTTCATTTAACCCTAAAATTTATTTAACACGTTAACTGCCATGAGGTACATCTTATGTGTCTCACTAAAATATCCTCGTATGCTCTGAGATACATCGTTTGTGCCTCAGTGTTTGAATACACATTATGATCCGTGGTCTAACGTTTGTACCTCGCAACACATATCTGTGAACGTAGTTTAATTCTCGGTGGCCTGACAGACCAAAACCTATTCTTAGTGCATGATTTTTTTGTTTTTTAGTCTCTGAAATGATAAAATACTGAGGTGAGGTACATATATTGTGCCTCAATAAAATTCTTCAAATTTTAGAGCAACAATAAAATCTGGAAAACCCTATTGCAATAATTAATTGGAATTTAGTATAAAGTGAGTACAGAAGAAAAGAGAAATTATAAGGGAAACAAATAGAAAATAGAAGTTCTAATTATCTGTGCAATCGTTGCATGTTAGTTTTAATGGAATGTATAATGCACAAAGGATAAAAATAAGTGATAGATTAATCCTTTGTTCGATCTTCACGCTTTCATGATTTGTCTATTTTTATCATTTTCATGCGTACTAAAATTTTCTCTACAAAGATTTCTTTTCTTGAGAATCGTTTAAATTAGGTTCAATGTCATGGAGAAAACAAAATACCGGAAAGAAGTGCAATAAATACGATCGATCGATCGACGCTCTGTTGTGAAACGAATACGAATACTCAACCAATCATAATTGAAATATGTAAATAAACAAAGACGACGCTCTTTCGACCTTGATTTTCTCAGCTCTGTCCAGGGCCGGCTTCTAGATATTTCAATTCCCAATCTTACAATTATATTTATTACGCTCCTTTACTTCAAGTTAGATATATTATTAATTATTATCAAAGTAAATCACTTATATTAAATTATATTAAAATTTTCGAATGTTTTGTTTCCTAAGTACCTAACATACTTGTTACGTACCATGTTTTACTTGTATTTTAGTGCTGCATGTTTTGACCTACAGCTTATAGTTCCGAACTACTCGGACATAGAGATATTTTTATTTGAATGCAGTGGCGGCTCGTCAGGGGATGCAGGTTTAGATACAAAATAAATAGAAGAGAATTTTGCAATGTATTTTTAAATTTCAATTTTCTAGTAACTTTTAATTTCCACTGTTTTCCTTTCCTATATATGTATATACTGTTGAATAAAGCCCAGCGTACTGTCGACTACAGAAGTGCAGAGGCAAAAATTCTCCTGCCTCAAACTTTATCAATGTGTTTGTACGACTGTGCTGTTTTTACAAAGCTCACAGCGTTTATTAATGCTTCAGAAAAGGGAGTCTTGAGGCATGACTCAAGTACTCCCTGATTGGTCTAAATGTTTTAAATATTTTGGCCGTTACATTTGCAATTATTCAAATATAGTACCTATAAGTAGACACCTAATATCTTCAGATTTTAAATTTAAGTTTACATTTATTAAGTTCCTATTATCTGCCTCACCAAAATTTTAGTTCACAAGCCGCCACTGTCGAATCTCAGATCTCACACTCAGTTAAATTTGAGTCGCATCGCGCTAACCAAGTGAGCCACCGCTGTCCGTAAGAATAATATTTACAGATATCCTATTTTTGATATAATTAAAATATTTTTGGGTATTAAATCTTTAGCTTTTATTAGACCGAATGATAGCAAAATTAAAAAATATACTACGTAGCTGTTATGATTTTTGAAAATATTTATTTCAATATATTAACCTTATAAAATAGTATATTATTAATTTATTATACAAGTTTTATAAGACGGTATATTGTTCCATGAGTACACGAAGTACCAATTTTACAACAACAAAAATACCAAAAACTGTTAAACAATATTTTATATTATTACACTGTTTTCGATATAATAATAGGGCAATTTTTAACGCAAAGTATAAACACAATTTTATTATTTTTGGACATAAAACAACAATACTACACTGGTCAAATAAGCATATATAATTTTTATATATATTTTATTTCATAATTAGCGCCCCGTTTTGTTCTAACACAACCCACTACGCACGCCACTGGTGCAGGTTCTTGGCAGCCAACAATCTTCACCTTGGCCGAGATAAATGCAAGACGTCAAGCAGGTAGTAAGACAGGTTGTTACTGTGCGTATAAGTGTGTAACACACGTAAAGTGTATTTACTATAAGTTTGCCAATGCTCTCAATCTCAGTAGTACTACTGTGCTAACGAACAGAATACATCACTTGAAAAGAAAACAGTCTCTGGCTTATAATCAAACGACATCTTGCAGATAATACGTGCCAAATAAATACAAAGACATTGTCGTCCTAGTAACTTGGGACTTTCCATCATTTTTTTGCTTTTTTTTTATGTATTTCAAATAAAAATATTACAGACGTATTTTTTTATTTTTAAATATAATAATACACGAAAAATATATATTAATAAAGATTTATCGTGATGTCATTATCCAAACCATAGCTTAAAAAGATAACTAGTAGAGGTGCCAAATAAGTACAAAGAAGACATTATCATCCTAGTAAATGGGGTTTCCCATATTTTTTTCTACTTTTTGTTTAATTGAAATAAAAATATTTGACACTTATTTTTATATTTTTAAAAATAATAATACATAAAAAATAAATTAATAAAGATTTATCGTGACGTCAATATCCAAATCATAGTTTAAAAAATAAAACGAGTAGAGATGCTAAATAAATACAAAGAAGACATTATCATTCTAGTAAATGGGGTATCCATAATTTGATTTATTTTTTATGTATTTCAAATAAAAATATTAGACCCTTATTTTTTCATTTTCAAAAATAATAATACACGACAAATATATTAATAAAGATTATTCGTGATGCTATTATCCAAACGATTGCTTAAAAGATAACTAGTGGAGGTGGTAATATTTTCGAGTTACTACATTACAAGGACACGCCCCCTTTTTTAATTTTCAAATTTCTCTTATAAATATTTCACATTTTATAATAATTTTTACGTCATTACACTCTAATTCAAATTTTAATTTGCTATATCAGTTTTTTTTTATATATCTCTATTCCTCTTTAATAATTATGAAGGAATTATATATTTTTTTTCTTTGTATGAAGCAGTGGCGGGATTTTGGCAATTTTATTGAAGGGGCAATCATTTATTCTAATAGATACCATACAATAAACAAGAAATATAACCCATAGGTAAAAAGAGTGACTTTAACAGTTAAAGTTAGTATTTTACAACAAAATCACCCCCTCCCTTAATTTTCTTTTATCTAATTATGGGTGTACCCCCAAAACCCACAATTGGTAGTAAGACTTGAAAATGTGTTTATTTTATCTTTTCGAAAGTAAATTTTGATTGTTTAAGAAGTATGTGAATTATTTGGAACATACAAAATGTATCCTATCTATTATAGTTAATTACACGGTCTTCACAGACTATTAATTATTAAGTGCACCCGTAAAACATTAATTATTGTCCGAGAATAATAAAATTAATTACTGTATAGAAAGTGTGACATCGCTACCCAATTTAAATATTTAATCAAATTGTTGTTTTGACGTAGAATATTCATTATTGTTAAACGTTCAATTCGATGTACGCTTATGTAGATATAAAAAATTAAATATATACTGGGTGTAAGAGAAATAAGTATATTAAATTAAATATGGGGATCTTGTCTACGATTGTATGAATTACAATATAAGAAATAAATGTTAAACAAAAAAATGATAATTTGAAATGTGGGGATCGATATTATTGGCCGTTAACGCAGATGTCAAATTTAATTCCCGAAGCCGATGTTAAGGGGCACTAAAATTTGTTTTCACAGATGATAAAGTAAATATCTTTACAAATATATTTCCTTTATCTATGATTTTGACACATAAAGTGTCACTTTTAAAAATATTTTTACTTATTGTAACATTTATTATAATTATTAATCGATTTTTTATTGTCAAAAATAAATGTTTCATTTTTTTTGAAACTAAATAAAATTAGTATGAAAATACCTAAACGACTCATTAATTTATGTTAAAAATGCTAAAAAATAGATTTTAGAAAAATAAATATTAAATTACATATTGACAATTTTAGAGTAGTAATTTGAAAATAGAAATAAATCGATATTGAACGTATATTCTCATTTGGATTGTATTATATTATTATCTATGGTTCATTATCTATCACTAATTGAAATTTGTGAATTTGAAACTGTAATTGAAGGATTATAACCTGTAATATGTCCCGAATCAAATATTGATTATTAATGCTATTTAGAAATTCGAATTGAATACGAAATAACCTCAAATCAAAATGAATGACAATACTTTATAATTTATATTTTTGCCTTTCTACCTTTTATGGGAATTTTACTTGCAAATCCGCTAAAAACTTAAAATTCTATCAGTGTTTCTCTTTCCACAACTTGCTTTATCATTTAAATTGTTTCCTTTTTATTCTTTAGTCACGGTTTATTTACAGGGTAGCACTTTGAGGTGTGTATTGCAAGGTATACGTCAATGACAATAAAGCCAAAAAGGAAATTTTTAATTTTACTTTTATATGGAAAAAACCTTAAAAATTAACAAGTAATAGCACTCTGATTATTACATAAAAAATTAAACCTGAGCTATGTACTATGTACACATACTGTATACTGTGATGTGTGGTGCACTCTCTAGACTAGCTACAGTGTCCGGATGGTGACGTCTTATGAACGCCCTGATTAGTACAAATTTATTCCGATATGTGAGATAAAGCAAATCTGACTTAGCATATAATATTATATTATTATTATTATAATTATCCTAATGTTGTTTTTTAAAATTGTCTTATAACAAGTGAATTCACTTTCTTTGATATTTTAAATTATATATTAATAATTATCAAAATAATATAAAGGAAATGTACTACTATTAAAATAAAAACAAAAGTTCAAAGGAGTTCTGTAAATGTACAAATGAAGATTTTATGGTGTAAGAATATTGGTAATAGAAGAACATTTTATATTTTATTACTAGATTTATAATCTACTTAAATTAACTGTAGTAATTAATTCATTTTATATTATTTTTAATTTAAAATATAGCTGCAATAAATGTATTTATAATTAATATTTTATGTACAATTAACACATTTTAACAGTGATATAAATTTCGCGAGGAATTTCAATTAATGAAAATAGACCTTGAGTTTTCTATTTCCTTATTTGTGAATAATAAGATATTACTTTAAAAAAATATTTGTAGGTCATGAATTCTAAATTTATTTCTTATTATTATTTCTAGAGATATTTAGACAAAATATGTGGTTAACGAAAGTAGCCTTAATTATTTCAATTAGAGCTCTTTCGATAATAATGAATTTTCCGTCGAAGTAAAAGTTATGTAAAATGTGAAACTTTTCATGTAATATTTCACACCGTAACTATTACATTCTATGTGCTCATTTGTTATGTGTAAAACAAAAAGAACTGTCCATCTAACTGTCATTAACATATAGACAAAAAGTGTGTAATAGATCGTAAATTCTTATGAGAAAAACTTAAGTGACTATTTTGATGCTTGTTTACAGACAGTCAAAGAAATATGACAATCCCTTTGTTTCAACATAAAAATTTTGTTGTAAAAATAGATTTAATTTTTATACTTTTTTGACCAATCATTATCTGTGGTACATTCTTAAATAGGGCGCAGTATCAAGTAGTACTTAAGGTACTTGTTTCGTGACAAATTTTACTTGCATTTTTGCTACAATTTCTGCAAGAGACGTGAAATACCACCATAAATTAAAGAAAATAAAAAGAAATATCTATAGAGAAACATTTTTTTACAACTTTCTACCACTGTCAATTAAGAAATATGTTTGCAATAATTGATACCCGGTTCCGTTTACAAATTTGTAATTTTAAATAATTATGAAGTTGCCAATTTATTTTTATGTTTTGTATTAATTAAATTTGTCGTCCAACACTTTGTTGAAAGTGGTACCATTTAATAAAAAGACATAACTCATTTTTATGTGAATGTAGGCTAATCAATAAAAGAGACTTTAAAATTTAAAACGACATTCCATACTATAAAACTGGAACTCTGCAGCAATTGAAAATAAATGCATACAAAATGCTCCCCAAAGAGTCTAAAATCAAATTTCAGTCTTTTTGGGACACTATACAAACTGGTTAATATTTAATGACCGGCGCTGTCGTATAAAACCATGAATTTATTATTGCGACAAGAGCTTTTTCTTTGAATTTGTGACTTTTTGAGGCTACAAACATGCCCGATTATTATTTCATCTGGTGCAATTTTCATATGGGGGAATGTGTTTACCTTATTGACATTTGCATTTGCAAAATTCAATTGCCACGTATGAAAAAAATATTATAAAAATGCCATCAAATGTATCAACAGGTTTACAGAAAAATATTAATTGCAAATAAAAATTAAAAGTCAAAATGAATTAAATCTTTCTGCATGAATTTTAGTTTTTAGCTGAAATATATTAGCATTGATAATAGATTCTTATTAACAGGCAAATTAATAATAATATATATATATATATATATATATATATATATATATATATATATATATATATATGTGTGTGTATATGTTTTGAAAAAAAAAGACGTCTTGTACACAAATTTCGGATACGGTCCAGGGCAGAAGAAAGTACTTGCCTAAATGAACCTATACCATAATACTTTATAACGGGCAATAGGCTTATTTTATAATGTGTTTCAAATGTCTTACAACAACTATAATTTTATTTTGATGCTATATATATTAACGTATAAAAATGAAGAGCACTTCTTATGATACATGAAGAGCAGAATATTCATTGAAGATAATTTGAAGATGAGATGTGTTTATGTTTGTGTGTGGCGTTTAACGCTGCCGATAAGTAGTAGAAAAATGAAATTCCTGTCCTCCCACTATCTGTACACATTACACAGTCGAATGTCGAATCTGTAGGAGAAATGTTAGCTACATCATTGGAAGAAAGGTAACACACAAAAACACGCTGTGTTTCGGTCATGGCCTACTTACTGCGCGTCGACTCACAGTCTTCGGCTTCGGCATCCTTTCTACACCCGGAGAAAGTTTCTTTAAATTATCTGCCCACAGCGAGACCTCTGCACGGCCAAGGTAATGGAAGATACGCGATCTTCCTGTTCGAAGGTTGCTTCGCACTTCGGCCACTGCTACTTCTTCCTGCTCACGTTTTCTTCCTTTTAACTTACAGAAGTATCACTGGATATTTTGGTGTTGAAATAAAGTAGAATTTAAGCTAATGGTGAAGTGCTTTTATTATATATTATATATATATATATATATATATATATATATATATATATATATATATATATATATAAATCACACATTATAAACAAAGTTCTTCAAAAAAGACAATCTTTCTTCACTGATAATCTTTTATTATCTACTGGTTCCGGCCATTGGGATAGTTATCCCAGGTCGTACAGTTACATGTTTATTTTATTTATTAATACATTGGTATCGGATTAAACGATGAATTTATCAATTTCAGAACGTGAAGACCGTTTTTTTTAAAGAACTTTGTTCCTCAAATTTTTTAATCACTGGTGCCCGTATGCAACAATGAATAAATCAATCAATAATTATTGGATCAATACAACTGCTTCATTAAATAAAATAAATTGTAACCATCACAATTTAAGAAGATAGTCTACCTACAGCAAAAGTGTCGTCCGTGCTTTTCTAAAATCTCATTTTTGGTACATTTTAGAGAAAAATGTTATTAAGAAAAAATAAAAGAAAAAAGTGCAGGATCCTTTTCCAAACGAGGAAGTCATCTTGAGAATATATTTTGTTTTCATGATAACAAATTGCACCGCAAAAAGATCTTTCTCAAAATTAATAATATTAAAAAATTGACTAAGAACTGTTATGATCGAACAACGTGTAAAATATCATCTAATATTTTTGAGAATTAACAGTGATATTTTAATAGTATTATCATATGAAGATATTATATAGTAATTTACAAAGAAGCAAGCAAGAAAAGTGCCAAAACTAAATTTTATGTTTATCAATACAGAATTGGTTTCATTCGGGTGGATAATTAGTAATTAGAAAACTTTTGGGTTGCAATCATTTAATAAAATTCACTAATACACCAACATTTCGACTGTCAATCAGTCTTCATCAGGGTGATAAATGGTATAAAAATTATTGAAGTATTTGTTAAATTAACAATTGATTAAAAAAAAATCAAAAATATAGATTTTTAATTTTTATTCCATGTTGAAAAAGGGCCTCCACCAAACTTTTGCTCAGAGGCCCCCATTACCATAAATTTGGCCCTGCAGGATTGGTTTTATTTGACTGGATAGTTAGCAATTAGAAAGAAAAATTTTTGAAATCGCAGTCATTTAATAAAATTCACTAATCCACAAACGTTTTGACTATAAATCATTCTTATGAAGACAGATTTAGTCAAAACATGTATTTTTTCCTAAGCAAATAATAAAAGTTTGAAAGGATCTTTTATGGATGGACACAGGACAAAATTTCTTGGGACACCTTGCAAGTTCATGCGTGTGCATGGGGCTTATCTCCTTAGATGGATTTTTTGCAGGAAATGAGGATTATGTTCAGTTAATTGTAGGTGGATTACTTGAATCAGTTCATTACATTTATAAGAACGTGGCAGATAATTACAATTTCAACTCAGAATCCAGTCTATATCTTATCCTTAAATCTAAACAACCAAAAATAATTTTGGAATGCACTTGAAAGAAATATTATACGTAGATTTCAGGTCCTTAGAGTTTAATTTTTAGATATGGGTGACAATGTCAATATTTTTTTGTATTGGTGTTTATAAAATCACCTCCTCAGATTTTATGGAAGGTATATTATAAAGTTGTTTAGTAAGTTAGTAAACTTTTAACACCTTGTCGACTATAAATCAATTTGTAGGTACTAAGTTTCGTTATTGTTTGTAAGTTCTGTTCCAAATCAACATGAATACAACAAGATCAAACAATCTATCTAGTACATCTGATATTCAATAATTCATAACCAAAGTTAGAATTCTGGAATCGTGCAATTCTATCATCTGCAGTTACCTGTGAATATAAGACTTAGACTAAGCAACAAGAACAAGACTTCTGTCAAAGTATACAGATTAACTCTTGCAAATTGAGAACGCTGTCAGAGCTCAAATCAATTCATGTTATTTACTTGTATTTACACCAAAATACTTGTTTACAGACAAAACAGGCAAACACAACATTCAATAACTTCTAAGAAAAGTTCTCAACCCTAACTACAATTGAAATTTGGTTCAATTGTCCATTATATTATATAATTATTTTGTTTCCAAATCAATTCATGTTATTTACTTGTATTTACACTAAAACACTTGTCCACAATCAAAACAACATTCAATAATTTTTCAGAAAAGTTCTCAACTCTAACTACAATTGAAATTTGGTTTAATTGTCCATCATATTATATAATTATTTCCTTAAAATTGTCCTTGTGGTGCACTCTCTACGGAATCTAATGTACCCGTGTAGTGTTTCACGAGAGTCTTATATTTTTCTTGATCTTGCATCAGTCTTTCAAAAAATGCAAGACAAGAACAAGACAAGAGCTACAAATTTCAAAGCAAGACAAGAATAGCAAGGTTTTCTTCTATTCTTGTACTATGGCATTTTTTTTTTGCTAATTTTAAATCTTTATTTATTATTAAAACCTTCCTATAAATTAATATAAGTGCAAAAATATGTAAATATAAAAAAAATTAAAACAATTTTTTTAACAAACGGGTGTAAATTTCATTTTCAAAATAAATGTGAGTAATAATTAATTGACTAATGACTAATTCTTGAAATCATGTTACCAAGAGTGAAGACATGCTTTTTTATAACCAGAGATGCTTTGAAAAAAACTTTTCTGCTTGTACAGATGTCGCTGTTATGTTAAAATATACATATACTATGTGCAGCTATACGTTTTTTGTTTTTATAATATTTATTTAATAATAATATATAATTTTATTATAAGAAATATATTTGATAATTGACATTGACAAACAAAAAAAAATGTACGTGTGTTCAAGATTATAGGTTCAAGATCATTTGCGAATATTAACATGCAAGACTAGAAATATGCAAGAAAATGACGATCAAGACAAGATTTATACAAGAGTAATGAAAGACAAGATATACTTAAATTTGTTGTCTTGCTTTTCGAAACAAGACAAGAAATCTTGTCTTGTGAAACACTACTCGAGAAATAACGCCATCCAAAGAAAAAAATCTACTTTTTTAAATAAAGCAATAAGCATGATGATTTATTTCTCCTTTTTAAAATGAAGGTTGGGGTATTTTAATTTTAATATGTTAATCCTTACTGATATTTACTTAACTTTTATTCAACCTGACACGAATTTAAAAATGCAAGGAGGTCGCGAAAGAGTGCTTTAAAGATTTTAATTAATTGGTTAATTAATTCGGAATATGTTTCACCTTACACTGAATACAGAGCAATATTTTATTAAGCATTGTACTTTATGTGAAATTTAGACTAGTGTTACAGTAATTACAAAAGTGCTCCTTTATTTTGTACTATTAAATCTTGTTATTATTCTTGTTTCCATTTAAATTAAATACTAAATTTACTTCTTTGTTTTTCGTCAGACGTGAGATTGGCCTTTATTTAGACTACTTACAAAAAACATTTGGAAAAATTATCACCTAAAAAACATAAAAACAGTAACAATATATTTATACCGTAGAGAGCGTGAATTGTAAACCATAGATGTCATTTTTATGTAGAAAATATTTGATTTTGAATTAAACCTTTCATCAATTTACGACAAAATATGTGGTTTACAAAATATGTGTATTAATAGTAAAAACTGTTAATTAACAGCAAAATATGTGTTTTATCGGCAAAAACAGAATATAAACAACAAAATATGTGTTTTAAAGCAAAAACTATAAATAAACCAGAAACATTTACTGGACTGACAAATTAAGTTTTCACTTGCGATAACAAAAATTTATATTTATTTTGTTTATAATTTTAATAATAAGAATAACAGTTCTCTTCTTTTGTTCTAAAAAATATGTAATGTATATCAATAAAAATGTTACAAATAACATTAATTTATTCTATTATATAGAATTTAAAATAGAGGAGGCTAACTAAATATTAGATTTATCTCAAGTAGTGTTTCATAAGACAAGATTTCTTGTCTTTTTTAGTAATTTCTTGCCTTGTCTTGGAAAGCAAGAAATTTAAGTATATTTTGTCTTTCATTACTCTTCTATATAAAAAATCTTGTCTTCATGTCATTTTCTTATTTCTTGTCTTGCATGTTAATATTCACAAATGAACTTGGACATATAAATAATCTTGTATCACACATACATTTTTTTTTGTTTGTTATTAATGTCAATTATCAAATATATTTCTTGAAATACAATTATAAAAACAAAAATCGTATAGCTGCACATACTATACATATATTTTAGCACACCAGCGACATCTGTACAAGCAGAAAAGCTTTATTAAAGTATTCCTGGTTATAGTATAGTAGTATAGTAGTTATATTATTTAGACAATAATTATTACTATTATAAATTTTTAGAAAATTATATTTACATACATATGTAAAAAAATTGTATTAATTTTTTAAATACTTATATATTTTTTAACTTTTATTACTTTATAGATATGTTCCTATAATAAACCTAGATTTCAAATTAGCAAAAAAATGCGAGAGTACAAGATTTGAAGAAAATATCTTGCCTTGTCTTGTCAAGAAAAATAGAAGACTCTCATGAAACACTAATCTCAAGTTATATGCGAAATGCGATATTTAAAATTAATTAATTTAAACTAAATTAGACAAATACTTGATTTATTTATTTTTGTCTGTGCTGTATAATATTAGAAATATTGGCAATAGTTATTTTTGAATGAGAATGTTGTCTCATTACGATGTGAATGACTCTTTTTTATTGCATAGTTAATGTGAAAATCATGAATAAATTCCAGCATATGGGAAGTGTCTATAAATTTCTTTTTAATTTATGTAACGACATTGACTTCTAATACTAATTTCTCCGGTCGACAAGACGGTAATCATATGTCTGGTGTTTTTAAATAAATAATAAACTGGGTTAGCGGGCTTTGACTTCGTAGGCCGCTTGTCCTCCTACTCACAAGAGTTACGGCCTTAAGAATAAGTGAAATTTGATTTCTCTCATTCTTGTTTTGCTGCGATTGTAATTCCCAATCATTTTTTCTCAATTTATTTTTACAAGTTTTGCAATTTTTAATAGTGTTTCACGAGAGTCTTGTATTTTTTTTGTTCTTTTTTCAGTCTTGCAAAAAATGCAAGATAAGAGCTACAAATTTTAAAGCAAGACAAGGCAAGAAATTGTCTTGCAAGAAAAGTGCAAGAATAGCAAGATTATTTTCAATTCTTGTACTCTTGTAGTTTTTTCTTGTTAATTTGAAATTTATTTTTATTATTAGAATCTACCTATAATAAATATAAGTTACTGATTAGGAAAATAATGAAATTTATATATTTTTAAATATAGTAACATTAACATATAGATTTCATTTACCTAAAAGTACAAAAATATGTATTCATTGAAAAAATGAAGACAAAATTTTACAATATGCGTTTGTAAATTTCATTTTAAAAATATATGTAATAATATAATAATTCTTCGAAATTGTATAACCAAGAGAAAAGGCACAAATGCTACCTTCTAATCAGGGACTTTGGAAAAAGTTTTCTGCTTGTACAGATGTCTCAGTTTTTCTAAAAAATACTTTAAAGTAGGTACTGCAGCTAAGCGATTTTTTGTTTTTATAATATTTATTTAATAATAATACTTGTATTATAAGATACATATTTGATAATTGACATTGATTATCTAGACAAAAAAAATTACATGTAATAAACTGAAATTATATTTTAATTTGAAAAAGGGAATCCCTGACTATACGTTATAACTTGCAAGACAAGAAATAAGCAAGAAAATGACGATCAAGACAAGATTTTTATATACAGGAATAATGGAAGACAAGAAATAACAAAACAAGACAAGAAATTGTCTTGTGAAACACTAATTTTTAATATTCTTAATTTTTTTTGCAACTGTCGTTAGCCAACGAATGAATCTGATGATTGGTTGATACTTATGAGAAAAGACCTCCTCTATCTTTATTTCTTCTGAACATAGTTCCAAGGTGTTAGATTAAGTCTAATGGTTTCTTTATGTTCAGTCATCTTATTTCATCTTTGTTATTTAAGAGGTTGAAAGTGAGATTATTTTGATTTGTTCTTTTACTTTTATTTTTAAATCGCAAAGATTCATTTCTGACAATTTATCATTAATATGAAAGAACATGTGATACATTACCATATGTTCTAATAATTTTCTTAAAGACACTTCTGTCAGTAGTATAGAATTTAATTTAAAATCACTATAAGCGGTGGTTCACTTGGTTAGTGCAATCCGACTCAAATTGAGTGTGGTGTCATGGCATAAAGAATATACTTTATGCCTGGTTGTAGGAAAAAATATTTTTTTTTTCACTAAAGTGAAGTAACCGATTAAAGATCTGACAATATCACAGAATAGTTACATACAGAAGCGACATTCCGTGTCGGTACCTTTCATGTTACCCTATTCAGTTCTATGACCTTGAAGCATTGTGTAGACCTTTAAATTTGTTCCCTTCCCCTATCTTTCACTAAGATGTGAGGAAACTTTCCAATTTTAAACAATGAGCCCTTTAAATTTGTTCACATTCCCCATCTCTCACTAATTTTCGTTTCTCTGTCTTACTGTCGCTTCTGTATAAACTATTTTGTGACAATATGTTGAATCCAATTTCCCGAGTTTCTATTTCTAATAGTTCTTTTCTAGGAAAGTAGAGCCAATAATACTCTAGTTTTATGGATCATCTTCTATGTCAAATTTAAATATCAGTTTCAAAAAAATATAGTAATCTAGTATGCAAATTTGTAAACTAAAAAACTAAAACTAAAATTGAATAATAATTAGTCGGATTTTTATTTAATTGTATTGTAGCATAAAAAGCGTACGAATTAAAATGTGCAAAAATAACGGATCTTCTATACGGTATTATATTCATATAATTATATAAAAATATTTTAAAATTTAATGCTTGAGTATTCATCGGCCGATGAAATTTATGTATGAGAGGTTTAATATTTAATTATTTCATTCTACTAATGTCAAAATCACGAAACGAAGAAACAGGATTTTTTATCGTTATTAACAGTCCATCATATTTTAACACATCAGTATTTTAAATAACATAAAATTTCCTATCTTTAGCGGTATTTGAACTCAAGACCAGAATGATTGCTAACTGCACTAGTTCAGCAATTAATTTTCCATAATGGCACAAATACGACTCCATTTGTATGAAATAAATTAACAAGAGAAATTGTACCTTTTCTAAATAGTTTTACAATGATCTATAATCTTGTTACTTGCTGATCTACTTACTTAATGAGTATTTAAGACTATTTATAAACTCTTTATTACCATATTGTTCATGATACGGACATTAGAAGAAATTTCTATAGAAGATTAATTAATACGCATTTATTTATGTCCTAATTTTACCGACAAAAAACATAACCAAAAAAATATTTGTTTTTGTTTTGCTTGACTTCCTGCTTCAAAAATAGTAATGCTTTCTCAGCCTACTAATGAATAATAGACCATTATATACTAAATTAATTTTTTTATTGTTTTTCTTTAAAGTGAAGTGGCAATTAATTTTCGTTATCATTTATAGAATTTTGTGCAAAAAGATAAAACGAAAGTAATTAATATGGCAGTATATTTAGCTTAGTGAGGTGGCATGCACAAATGAAATTATTCTTGTACGTAGGTATTTGTGTTACAAATTATCTCAAGTAAACTCTTTTATGTAGTTCTGCTGCACATGTGTTTACAGTCTACATAAATCTTTTTAATTAAGTTTCTAACAAAGAAACTAACCTTTTATTTATCGTCATTTGTTTAAATGGTTAGCATTATGCTCTATTATATTTTTCTGGGTGTGCCATGGTTTACGAAATTCATGCCTCATATTAAGAAAGACATGACAAAATATTGAACAAGCAAGAAAATATTATTTATTATATATTTTACTTTACATAAAGGCGGTATTATAAAATTCACCTTTAAAATTACTAATCGATGTTTTTTTATGAATAAGTTAGCTAATATAATGAAAGCAAAATATAAGGTAAGAGAAGGCAAGACAAAAAAAATACTATAAATTCTACTAAATTGACAACATACAACACTAGATTTAAAAAACACTTATTTTGAATAAATAACTATTTCGGAATCTGCAGATTGTGATATATTTATATATTTTTTTTTTTAATTTGACTTTCAATCAGGGTGGGCCTGATTTAAATCAACTGATTTTTTAACTGAAAATCATTAATTTTTATCAAAAAATACAAATTATATTACAAATTTAATTATTTGCTACAAAACTATTAATAATAACCAAAATCTGTTCTATATAATAATATGTTAAAATTAAATTATACTTTATCATTTCATTTGTCATATAACAGCAGAAAAATATAAGTATTTAAATGAGTAACTAAAAGTAAAAATTATTTATTACTCTTCTTAGTTTTATTTAGATGAATCGTTTTGATTGTATTACAGATATCATTTTCCCTTATGAAATATAATATTTATATTGCTTTTAAAATAATTAAGAAGTGCAGATATCTTTAAAAATTAAAAAAATCAAGAAAATCATGATTTACTTGATTTTTTTTTAAATCAATGATTTTTTATTTTTTTTAAATATATCACGATTTTTTCCAATCCTGCTTTCAATAATCCTATTGGGAATTATTGCCAACAGTAGAAGATTAAATTCTACCAGATTTACTAGTTACTAATTATAATAATTAAAACACTAGTCATTTTCTTCACAGAGTTCATTTTTCACAAGTTGTATATTTCGACTAATCTGTAGTCATCTTCAGTTGTACAATACACAAAATGTTGAAACACCTACTATTTATAAAAATCTAGTTATCTTAACTAATAATTAGTGTATTATTTATTATATCTACCAGATTTAGTATAAATTCTATTAAATTGACATTGTCTTGACGTAAATAACAAACGAACATGTAAAAGTTTGAAATTGAAAGAATTGAGCAACCGAATCTCCGGCATTTCTTCGTTCAACCTCGAACTTGAGAGGTGAAAGTTGCTTTCTTCCTTCGCGTCCCTGCTCGACTGACTTGCAGCAGCTGGACTGCGGACAACCGGATACACATCCGGTTGTGTACTTGTGGTAGTGACATAATGTTCCATTCGAGGAATCCAGTTCTTTGTCACGACAAACAAATGTGGTTAGGATAATGACTTGATTCGAGAAAAACTCGATGGCTTCATTCCTCACCAACAAAATTACAAAAAATACATTTTATTTCGAAGTTAAGGTCTAGTTGTCTAGTGTTTTACATCTCAATACTAGAAATAAAATCCCTAGAACTATAAACAAAGAAATATCTGGTTCAATTGGTTAAGGTGGTTTGATTCGAGGTGATTGAAGACACTTCAATCTAAGATCTAAGGTTGGATTCATAATATCACCAAATATATAAAAAAAATGACTGAATTGTCAGATCTAGGGTTGGATTGTCACCAAATATAAACAAAATTCAATTCCACTGTGTCACAGTAATTTGGACCTCACTATAAGCTGTAGTTTATTTGTAGAAACTATATGTAGACGCAAGTACATTTGTCATAAAAGAAATACCTTAATCCATACTATTATGTATATATATATATATATATATATATATATATATATATATATATATATATATACAAATGATTATGATGTCGTATCAGGAGACTAGAAACTACGAATAATGTATTAAAAAACTTTTATTGGTACCATGCGTACTTATAGTATACCCTGTTTTTTTACTAGAAGGAGCAATTTAAATCTTCCAAATCTGTCGTTTGTGACTGGCTAGTCTTTGGTCAAATTTATGCTGTACATATATTTTATATTTCATATATTAGTTGTTATAAGTATAACACATGGACATACAAACATCACGGTAAAAATAGTAAAATCGTATTCTAGGGATCCTAGCTCGAGGTCATATGTTGAAAACTCACACACGAGAAATTTGACTGAAAACAATACCTCCTTCAATCTATATATTGATAGGCAAGAGGTAAAATCAAGGTATAATAAAATTCAAGTAAAAATGCTTACCAAATATGAGATATAATAAAATATTGATATTTTTTGTGTGTGTAGGTCGTCCAAAATTCATGTGGACAATGACTTTTAAATCCTGTATATTAATACAATTGTAATGGTTTGAATGTATACATTTTATAAATATAAAGGCTCATTTGTTAAAAATTCGACCAATTATATTTCCTATAATGTACGGTTTACAAAAAGAAACAATTTTTTTGAAAACAGTATTACAATATGCAATAATATAGTATATAAAGTATGCAGTAAAGTATCAATAAATGCAAAAATATGCATTATTATTTTTTGATATTTGGCATTACCTTTTGATACAATTGCATAGAATCCGCTCTTTAATAATAACTAAAGAAGTAGAATGATGGAATGATGGAATGTTGATATATTTTCCTGTGCATTAATACAATTGTAATGGTTTGAATGTGTACATTTTATAAATATAAAGGCTCATTTGTTGAAATTTCGACCAATTATATTTCCTATAATGTACGGTTTACAGAAAGAAACATTTTTTTTGAAAACAGTATTACAATATGCAATAATATATATATATAAAAATTTCAAAGTATGCAGTAAAGTATCAATAAATGCAAAAATATGTATATTATTTTTTGATATTTGGCATTACCCTTTGATGCAATTGCGAAGAATCCGCTCTTTAATAATAATTAAAGAATTAGAATGATGGAATGTTGATATATTTTCCTGTGCATTAATACAATTGTAATGGTTTGAATGTGTACATTTTATAAATATAAAGGCTCATTTGTTAAAAATAATTCGACCAATTATATTTCCTATAATGTACGGTTTACAAAAAGAAACAATTTTTTTGAAAACAGTATTACAATATGCAATAATATATAAAAAATTTCAAAGCATGCAGTAAAGTATCAATAAATGCAAAAATATGTATTATTATTTTTTGATATTTGGCATTACCCTTTGATGCAATTGCGTAGAATCTGCTCGTTAATAATAATTAAAGAATTAATAATTGAGAGAGTATGTGTAGTCGGTTCTTGATGGAACATGATATCAAATAATTAGTTAAAAAATAAACACTTTTCTTGATTTTCCCCAAAATTTAATTTAAACGTAAACGTTACAATTGTTTCGACTTTACAGTCATCATCAGACATGACTGTGTCTGATGATGACTGTAAAGTCGAAACAATTGTAACGTTTACGTTTAAATTAAATTTTGGGGAAAATCAAGAAAAGTGTTTATTTTTTAACTAATTATTAAAGAATTAGAGCGATGGAATGATGGAATGTTGATATATTTTAGTGGACAACTTTCGGTTTTACTGTGAGGTCGCATCGAATCCGAGCGATGAGGACGTAAGCTACTAATGCACCTAACGTCCTGTTGGTGTTAGTCAGCATTTATTGTCTAGCAGTCACGGAACCTAGCACAAATAAAACATGAAACCGGTGAAATCTGGGTCAGTGTACGCACACGCCAGAGACAAGTCGCTGAGATCCGGATTCCCCTCACGGGCTTCATCTGCAAGACACACACCTTGCAGTCGGACTTCTAATCCTCCAACTCCATCGGCGTCTCTAATTTACTTCTCTTCCCCAATATCATCACTTGGAACAACAACTTATTGCACCTTGTTGCATTAATCAGTTATTATAAATCCCATCAATGTCTCCAATTTACTTCTATTCCCCAATATCATCAGTTGGAACAATAACATGTTGTACCTTCCAAATCATCTTCATTCAATATATGTCATTAATCAGTTATTTATGTAGCTTCATCCCTAGAATACGGTATAATTAATTCATAATTGCAGTCAGATCAGCTAATTCTCAAAGTCCATCAACGTCTCTAATTTACTTCTCTTCCCGAATATTATCCGTTGGAACAACAACTCAATATATGTCATTAATCAGTTATTATTATTCATCCCTCGAATACGGTAAAATTAATTCATAATTGCAGTCTGATCATCTAATCCTCGTCTGTCCATCAGCGTCTCTAATTTACTTCTCTTCCCCAATATCTTCAGTTGGAACAACAACATAAGTTATCAAAATCAGTTATTATTATAGCTTCATCCCTAGAATACGGTATAATTAACTCATAATTGCAATCAGATCATCTAATCCTCCGTGTCCATCAGCGTCTCTAATTTTCTTCTATTCCCGAATATCATCAGTTGGAACAACAACTTCGGAATCATCCTTATTCAATATACAATAGCAAAAAACGCTCGAACACGTCAATTTTAGTATAAAGAGAGACACCTGAATGGATTAGTACCAATGGCATTACTTCAACCCTAAAATGGGGGTGGACTGCACCTCAAAAATTTTAAATGGAAAAGGGTCTCAAACATGACAGTTTGAAAGGCCTTTCAATTCTCTTTTCAGCAGTTTTTTTATTTTTCAAATCCGATCATTAGTTCTAGAGAAATATCGTTTAAAACCAATTTTATCAGGTATTCAAAATTGCAATGAAGTAGGTTTAAACAAATGACAAAAAAGTATCAGTTTATTAGGTGTTCAAAATGACTACCTCCAACTTCCATACAATAATAGATATTTTGGTCAAACCGTCGTCGTACGTTGAGCAACATTTTTGGAGTAATCTGACGACACTCAGTTACGATACGTTACCGTAAATCTTCTAAAGATTCGGGTAGCGTGGCAAAAACTTTAGACTTTTCATAATTGCAGTCGATTCATCTAATCCTCCTCTATCCATCAACGTCTCTAATTTACTGCTCTTCCCGAATATCATCAGTTGCTTTCTGAAATTAGGAAGTTGTTGCACCTTCGGAATCATCCTTATTCAATATATGTGATTAAAAAGTTATTATAATAGCTTCATCCCTAGAACATCGAATAATTAATTTATAATTAAACTGTAACGAAACTAATCAACAATTATCATGTACCAGTATGCTATTTTCTGCAACTAGGAACAACAAATTATTATACATTTGCAATCATCGATGTTCGAAATAGTGGGGTTAGATCAATCCCTAAAAATAATTTATTTAATTAAAGCAGGTTTTCACAATATCTGATAAATTGAGGAATAAATAACTTTTATTTTTCCTTAAAGAATACTTATAATTAATTCATAATTCAAATTTTGATGACAGCGGTGGCTCGTGAACTAAATTTTGGTACATATTAAAAAAAACCTGCTGCCAGTTTTTAATAGCAAACTTAAATTATTATTAAACAACAGTATTAAACCAAAAATTGTGTTGGCAAACGTGAAATATCCCAAAAGTACATATAAAATACATATAAAATTTTGATTTAGGGAAATAGTGTAGGTACATTGATAGATCTCGATGCGCTGATTTCAAATCAACTTTGAGAGCAATTATCTCCGAAACGAAAAGAGATAATTAAATTCTGATTCCAAATTTGTTATCAGCGTTGCCAATTCTTTAAAAAATATTACAAACAAAATTTTATAAAATTAGAAAATTTTCGAACTAAAAATTCGATATTTTCAAATATTTTCGGGTTTACGCCAAAATAAAATATCAGCAGCTTTGGAAATTACTTCCCTTATTATTACTACATATTTTTCCAAGTAATATTCATCTCACGAGTCTAAAAATAAATAACAATTTAAGTTTTACCGGCTTATTGAAAGTTGAATTTTCCTCTATAAGTATTCACGTGTACATATTTTAAATGAAGAATTTTGCTCTTTAACATTTTCGAAAGGTGAATCTCAAGCCACTTAGAAGCATATTTGATCGATCATTTAGATCCATAGAATTTTAATAAAGTGCTTATAGTTTTACCTCTAGAAATTATTAATTGAAGTGGGTATTCACAATTAATAAGCTAATAAATATAGAGGATATAATTAATTAACAATACAAATTCAACAAACGCTATAAGCTTATTAAAATGTTTAAATTGAAACAATACTTAAGTTAATACCTTTTGCCGTATAAACAAATAATAAGCCACAATATATTACATGTAATTCGAATTTTGAATTTAAAATTGGTGAACAAATTTTGAATTTCGAATTTTGTTTTCGATTATCTTTTTATTTACCGCAAAAAGAAATTGCTTCTTTGGGAAGTATGGTAATATATTTACCTTCTTAACACAAAATAATAAATTACTAAAATAAATACTAATATAATGAAATAAGTGAACTACATAGTCCATAGTATGTTATTCTATTCTTATAATTATAAAATTAGAAGAAACATCTTTTCTATTTCATTTATTTTTCTGTTTTTTATAACGTACTTACTTTTGAAATTTTGAGTTTCGCATTTCGTTAAAATTCGAAATTTCCGAATTTCCAATTATTTTCCAATGAAATTTCAAATTCATATTTTTCGAAAATTGACAGCACTACAAATCATTATTTATCACAATAAAAATTTTATAACTTTATTCTTTTTTCATTGGATAATGAATAGGATCTAAGGTATTTAAGAAATCTTTAAGATGTGATAGCATCTTATCTTATAATGGAAGAACCTTGGCCGCTAATACCCTTGACCTTTTTGAGTTTCACTTATGGCCGCGTGGGAGTCAAATGAAATACAAATACAAGTTTGTTTATTAGTTTAAATTACATTAATTCTGTTATTAATTGTTTCTTTATTACTATTTTTTATAAAGTTATAGTCTTTAGAATGCCTGGCTGTATGAGATCCTGAAAATAGATTCTATGGTGCACTTTCCACACCAGCTAAAGCTCTTTAATAAATATAAATATATATATATATATATATATATATATATATATATATATATATATACCAATAAATGCGATAATCCAGATTGGTAAATTCTGTAATGGATAGAATTTTTTTTTCAATTATTAACAACAGTTGATTTTGTTAATGATTTAAACAATTCCTTATTATGTATTGAAGTTTTGAAACAAATTAGGTGTCTGTTTAAAAAACGAGTTAATATGAAGACAATTTATTTCAACACCATTTTTTGTCTGTCAAGCTGATGCACCCTGCTGGTTAAGAAGATGTATCACTATATGCTTGTCATTTTGATGTCTTATTTTTCTCTACCCTAATTACAAATTTTCTATGGTCACTGTTACTTTTTTTATTGTACATAACTTCGATAATGAAAATTAGATTACTGTTATTGATAATAGAGTCGTCATATCATCATGAGTATTATGAACTTACTTTATTATTTTTAGAATTATTCACGATTATTTTTAACCTATAGTTCTTGTAAGAGATAATTAAAAATCATTGTAAAATAAGTGAAGGTGGGTCCTTTTTTCTGTCCTGCAACGTAATTTGTGTTTAACCTTATTATATTCTTTTAAATTTAGATTAAATTATTGTAGTAATAATGCATTTTAAATGTAATTCAATTTGTAACTTGAATAAAAAATCATTGATTTTTTTAAAAAGATCAAATAAATCATGATTTATTAAACGTTCTTTGAAACGATTAGGTAAATATATTCTATTAAATCTAGATTAAATTATTGTAGTAATAATGCATTTTAAATGTAATTCAATTTGTAATTTGAATAAAAAATCATTGATTTTTTTTAAAAAGATCAAATAAATAATGATTTATTTGATTTTTAAAATTTTTAAAGATATCTAACTGTTAGGTACTGAACTTTTTAATTATTTTAAAAGCAATATATATTTTATTTTATAAACGAAAACGATATTTGTGATAAAACCAAACGATTCATCTGAATAAAAATTTTACTTCTAGTTACAAATTTAAATACTTAGATTTGTCTTTTATTATTGACAATTAAAGTGATAAAATATCGTTTCATTTTAAGATATTATTACTTACAGACCATATTTTGGTTATTATTAAAAGTTTTGTGGTGAATAATTGAATACGTATTTTTTATCTTTGATAAAAATCAATTATTTTTATTAAAAAAGTCAGTTGATTTAAATCGTGAATTAAATCATAATTTAAATCAAATAATGTAAATAAGGCCAACCCTGATTTTTACCTTTTTAAAATTAAATTGTTACAGTTTAAAGAGATGATTAATTTATTGTTTTGTTTTGTTGCAGGTGAAGAAATGATTGTAAGGTAAGTCAGTCCAGCTAAGAATCCAACACTCGCGATGAAACACGTAGTCAGCGATTAAAATGAAGAGAAAACAATACGCTTGACTTTTCTCTAACCTCAAAGTTGAAATGATGATAAAGTGTTTGGAAACTGACCGATTTACTCGGCAAAACCGCGGCCAACTCCGATCTCAGATCGTATACGTAATAGAAATTGCACGTAATAGGTTAATGTTACACCTGCTGGCTATCTTTCTAGCCAGATGTCGCTGAGCTATGCCAAGAAGATGAGAGAAATGGTTTCAAACGCTCAACATAATCATTATTATTAGACAACTATCTTCTATATGTAAACACTGACCGAATATTTTTTCTAATTGCTACATTATACATTTGTTGCTCGTGGTTCATGGTCAGAAATTTCTTCAAATAAACTTATTTACGGCCGAATTTACTATTCTTTGATCAAGGCTTGATCCACTGATCAACTCTGATATATATATATATATATATATATATATATATATATATATATATGTATATGTAAACTTCGCCGACAGAATATTTTTTTCTAATTGCTACATTTGTTGCTAGTTGTTCGTGGTCAGAAATTTCTTCAAATAAATAAATTTACGGCCCAATTTACTATTCTTTGATCAAGGTTTGATCCACTCATCAACTCTGATCCATGAATCAATTCAATTTACCATTAAAAATCTGATGTGTCCAACACATTACCTCTCACCACCTTATATTCTATAATATATATTTTTACATTCAAATATATTCCTTACATATATCTTCCAGCTTTGTAAAGTTTACAAAAAAAACTACTTAATATTCTCTTATTTTATTTTTTTAATTTACTTATGCCAATTTTTTTAGGGAAAGCATTTTAAAATTTCAAATAAAGTACCTTTCGGTTAACCAACTGTAGTCAAAATCTAATCAACTCATCATATTTGAATATAACTCTTAACTACCAAATATTATATTTTTTACACACATACACACAAACACACACATATATATATATATATATATATATATATATATATATATATATATATAAACAGACAAAATATTAATAATATTAATATTACACATCGTTCAAGATGAGGAATTTCTATAAAACAGATGAGTTATTCATATATTTACAAAATTTTCTTAGGTTTCTGATACAGCATTAGAAATTTGATGCAAGGAAATTTCAGGTATGAATTGAATTGAATATTCTGAACAAACTAATGTTAAAACATACCTACTAAACATTTTTTATAGAATATATTACTACAGGGGCGGGAGGTAATGTGTTGGACACATCAGATATTTATTGGTATAAAATATGTTTCGATTTTCTCCTCCTGTGTTTTATAGTTATGTTATTTATATATACATATATATATATATATATATATATATATATATATATATATATATAATTTAGCCATTATAACAATAATTTCGATTGTCTCACTGGTGAAATTAAATATACAATTATTTCTGTTACATTCTATATTTTTCATTTGGAAGGTACATGTAAAAATATTTAAGAGTGATTTACAGCAAGTATTTGTTTAAAAGCCATTAACTTATTTATTATGTATTAATAGCAAATAGGTTGTAGTAATTTGATATGAATGTGAGTGTTCTATAAAGAATTTTACGTTCAATAAAAGCACCATGAATTCTACGGTCTGTTAAGAATCGTCGGTCAGTATATGAACTATTTAAAGACGATTAAATGAAATTATATGTAACATACAACACTGAATTACCTCAGAATTACATATTTTCTTGCTCTAATTGTTAATTAACTCAAAATTATTGAATGACACTGACTAATTAGGAAATAGTGTTAGTATTACACTAACATTACTTCGTTGCTTTTGCCAAATATTATAATTGCTCCGCACAATGTTTCATTTTGATAATTGTTTTGTTAAAATTTAATGAAGCGAAGTTAATGAGATGATTATTTTAATTTGTGCACGCATGTGTTAAACGACATAATTAAATTACGAATTATTTTTGGGATGAATTAACTTTGTTAGCTGATTTAGACAAATGGTTGACAACTTGTTATTAATTTTGACAGAATATTATTAACCATTGATTTATTATTATACCTTGTAATGACAATAATATGTTAAATATATCAAATCCTTTCATTTGCATAATTGAAATTAAGTAGACCAAATTTTTGATCAATAATCAAATAATATATTACATTCAAAATTGTAACCCATATTTATAATATATTGGAATATTATTAAATACATTATAGGTATTAATAAATTAATCATATTCACATATTTATATTTTTGATATGATAAATTTAGATGTGAAGTCATTCATATACATTCAAAACAATTAGTCTCCGTACACCAATAAAGGAAAATAGTTTTCTATTATTTTAAAATTTTTTTATTGAATATATATACTCGAAATAAATTTTATATTACTTATTATATTAATAAATAAAATTATGTATTGCTTTCCTAAATCTTTCGTAATAAAATTGAGAAAAAAAAATTATCATAATAACTAAGTACGCCAATTTAGTCTCCGTACACCTGTCAATTATATATAATCACTGATCTATTGAACCGGTATTCATAGACTTACTTCATTTATACTGTTTGTCATACTTTCCACTAATTTTCTTGAAGTTTGGGAGTCAATTTTACCCCATTCTTCTACCATAAATATAGTAATTCTTTTATATTCTTTGGGCGTCTTGTTTTACACATTTTTAAAATAAATTACAGAGATGTTCAATGGGATTCATATTTGGAGACTGTGGAGGCGTTTTTAATTGTTATCTATAATTGTACAATAACAATTCTAGCAGTTTATGTGTAGTATGTTTGGGGTCATTATCTTGTTGAAAAATTTAATCTTAATCCAATTTTTTCAGTATATTTTTTCATATTCTCTTTTAAAATATTCAAATAACCTACTTTCCCATCAATAAAAATTAAGTTTCCCACCCCTTCTGCACTCATACAGCCCCATACAAGCACAGATCCTCTTCCATATTTCACTGTTGGGCATAATTTTTTGTTTTGATTTGTTCATTCTACCTTTTCCAAACAATAATTTGTAAATCTGATCCAAAAAGGTTTATTATGGTTCTTGTGAAACAATTACTGAATTTTAGAAGGTTTCCGGGTGATTTATATACTTCATAAACAAAGCGCAAAGATGTGCTTTATTCATATCTAGATATATATCAATATATATTTTTACAATCATTGATTTTAATTAAAATAATAAATGAACACATATTAACATTTTTTTTATGGAAAGTATCTTAATCAACTAATTCGACTCCGTTGATTACTAAAAAAATAGTAAAAAAAATCTCATGTGCATAGTTTTTGAAATACAGCATCAAACTGCGAAATTTCTATAGGAAAAATTAGCCATTTGAAGTGTAGTGGTAGTTTGCCGACCACTTGAGTTTTATGTCTATAATCCAATTATGTGGTGAGATCGAAAGATAAGAAACTTGTTAGGGTATACCTGCTGCCTATGCTTCTATGAGTTAGACAGAGACAGAAAAGTCGTAAAATTTCCCCCTCGAAGATAATAAACTGGTGTATGAACTGATGTTTTAAAAATATTTAACTATTAATTTTTATTGCAAAATATCATAATTATCAAATTCGATTTCGCTGATTATGAAGAAAATATTGAAAAAAAATCCAAGGCATTATTTTCTGAGAGAAGAGGTACACCCGCTAAAATTTATAACAAATTTTATAAACAATTTTTTGGCGCAAAATATCTTATACAAATAATTCAATCCCGCTGATTAGTGGAAAAATGGTGAAAAAATTCTCAATTGCATAAATTTTGAAATACAAGTGTAAACTGTTAAATTTCTGTAGGTTTTTTGACCTGTTGTGTTCCCGCTTAATTCTTGTTTAGTTTTCTAAGTTTTGTATAAATGTATAAATGAAATCTGTAATAAAACCAAAATGATTCATTTGAATAAAACTAGGTAGAGTAACAATGAATTTTTACTTTTAATTACTTTAGAAAATACTTATATTTTCCTTCTGTTATACGAAAATGAAAATGATAAAATACGATTTAATTTTAAGATATTATTATATACAGAATATATTTCAATTATTATTAATTGTTTCGATGCAGATAATTACATTTTTATTATAGGTATTTTATTTTTTTATCTTTGATAGAAATTAATAACATTTATTAAAAAAATCAGTTGATTTAAATCGTGATTATATATATATATATATATATATATATATATATATATATATATATAATGTAACTCTAAAACAGAGGGGCGGAAATTCAAACAGGGGGATGCCCCCCAGAAATATTCCTTCGACGCCACTGAAATTTTTCATCTCGGTGAAAATGTAGTGCAATTTACTTTGCTATTCTTTTTAAATGTGAATTGTATTCTATCAGTTTTGTATTCAAATTCTCCGTAACCGAATTTCCGTTCGTGGGAGCTGCTTTGCATAGCATCCGGGAGACCCATTTTGAAACAATTACGGTGTCATAAAGAGTTCACTTTCTCGTCCTCGGCATGACTACATGGCACACTATGTATATGGGTACCAAGGTGTCATTTTGTAAGTGAAAGTTATGCTTATAACGTTTGCGTCATTCGACAACTAATACGCGACAAAAATGCACACATCCGCCTAGGGAAAAGTTTTAGGACTGCCACCGGATGTCGCTCAAATGAATCATTACATTTCGCAATTCACACTTCTTCATATGGGCTCATAGTTTTACTTTCAAAATATTCTAAATGGAGTTCATTTCCTTTCCTCACAACCGGATTTTCAATTTTTGTACATGTTAAAATAAAAATATTACACTAATGTTTTGTATTTGCTGTTAAAATATAAATAGTTTTTTTTTATTTTTATATATGTTGAAATAAAAATATTACACTCATATCTTTGTATTTGCTGTTAAAATATAGATACTTACATATCTTAGTTATTTTTAATTAAAGTTGAATCTGAATACCTAATTAAAATTTTAAGGTTTTAAATTAAATTTGTAGGTCAAAATTCTGGATTTTTGTTTTATTTTCAATCAGATTTGATTACGTATGTATTTTTTTAAAATAGGTACCATTTTAAAAGAGTTGCATAAAAATTCGAATTTTTATTATGAAAATCAAAACCTATTGTAAAGAATAAGTACAAATTTAGGGAGAAACAATAAAATCTACAGTAAAATCCGTTTATAACGATACTGCTTATAGTGACAAACTGGTTTATAACGTTGAAATTGTGACTACTCGTTTGCAAACTACATACGTTAAAATTATTTGATTTTTATCGGTTATAGCGACGAAATTTTTGAGTTCACGTCGATGTCGTTATAACTGGATTTTACTGTAACACATTTCAAAATTAATTTAACAAAAACTCATACAGTAGAGAGAAATATTTCTGCAATATAAATTCAAAATACTATACCAATAAAGTTGTTTTAGCGACGAAGTTAAACAGATTTAGTAGTTCTTAAAAGTATTGCCAGATGGTAATATTACCCACACACTTTTTTCCCTAATTTTCATAAATCTGGAATGTTAAATAACAATTGCAAAATAAGTGATTTAAATCAAAGATTTAAAAAAATCAATTTGATTTAAATGAATATAACCATGTATTTTAACAATTTTATATTTTGTTTCTATGAATAAAATCACGGAAATATTGAATAATTAGGTAAAAATAAGAAATACGTAAAACAGCTTTTTTACTATAAATACATGTTCTTTTATAAAACAAACAATTTGGCCCAAATATAAGTATTTTTTGAATATCTTGGGCATGTAAATTCAATTGCAATTAAATAATAAATTAATAACGGTCAATTATTTTGGACTGTGGCCACAGCTAATTTTTATAAATATAAATTATTTTGAAAATTCTAATAGTTAGGAAACCTATCAAAGTTGATAACTACAATTGTCATATGTTAACTCATCTGTTTTATTTTTTATTGCAATTACACTCACGGTTTAATGTGAGACTTTTTGATGTGTATGTTAGGAAGTCCGCAATATGGCTCAAAGTATTAAATCCTAGTTTTGCTGCAGAATTATAGAAACGTGATCAGAGGCTAATCTTTGGGTTTGAGACTCAGTCTCGTTGTTTATGTTTGCGCTAAAATAAAAACAAGCAACACAAGCTTTTACAACAGAAACTGAATTTACTACACTTCATCCAATTAATAAACGCATGGAAACATTTTGGATATATAACTCACAGCTTATCTGTAGTGCTGTTGATTTGTTAAATTCGAAATTAGACAAAATTACTTTGGAACTTTTCGAAGTTCGAATTTTGAATATCAAATTGATGTACGAATTTTATATTTCAAATTTTGTTTTCGATTTTATTTGCTTTTGTTTCTATATAAATATAGAAACCGCGGAAAGAAATTGTCTTTTTGGGAACATGGTAATATTAACCTTTTAAGACAAAATCATTAATTACTAAAATAAATACTATAGTGTAATAAAATATGTGAAGTACATATTCTATACTTTATCAATCTATTCTTATAATTCCATAATTAGAAAAAACATCTTTACTACTTCATTTATTTTTTTACCTATTTCCTTTTAAATTTCGAATTTCGGATTATATTTTCAATGAATACAGTTTTTCTGAAAATCGGCAGCACTACTTATCTATTACTTTATCGCGCATTATAGATAATTTTTCACAAGACAAGATTTCTTGTCTGATTTTGTTATTTCTTGTCTTGTCTAGAAAAAAAACATACAAGAAATTTAAGTATATCTTGTTTTTCATTACTATTGTATATAAAAATCTTGTCTTGATCGTCATTTTCTTGCATATTTCTTGTCTTGCAGATTATAATGTAGGGATTCCCCTATTCGCAAATGAACATACAATTAATCTTTGTATCACATGTACATTTTTATTTTGTTTAGGTAATATCAATGTCAATTTTCAAATATATATCTTATAATACAATTATTATTATTAGATGAATATTATAAAAAACAAAAAATAGTATAGATGCACTTCTTTAAATATATTTTAGCAAAAGAGAAACATCTTTACAACATAGAAGCTTTTTTCCAAAGCTCCCTGGTTATATAAGAAAGCATTTTGTGACTTAACTCTTCGTTATATAATTTCAAAGAATTATTATTTTATTGATCCAATAATTATTATTATTTTATAGTTTTGATATGAAATTTACATACGTTTATTGAAAAGTTTTGTTTTCATTTTTTAAATACTTTTTAATATTTTTGTACTTTTAGGTAAATAAAATTTATACGTTAATGTTTACTACATTTAAAAAATACAAACTTCATTATTTTCCTAATGAGTAACATATATTTATAGATAGATTTTTATAATAAATATATACTCGTATTCTAAATTAACAAAAAAGCAAGAAGTACAAGAATTCTTGCAAGACAATTTCTTGCCTTGTCTTGTTTTAAAATTTGAAGCTCTTATCTTGTTCTTGTCTTGCATTTTTTGCAAGAATTATGCAAGACCAATAAAAATACAAGACTCTTGTGAAACACTAATTCTAGATGGTGTGGAGAGAGTACCTCAGGGTCCACTCTATGTGGGAAATATTTGACTCAACGAACAGGTCTCTACGCACAAATGGAGGTCGTATAAAATATTACAAAATTTCCAAAAAATAATTGCATTAAATGTTTAATTTAAAATTTAGAAAGCAGTTTTTTGTGCGTTGTGGTTTTTGTACAGGTAAAAGCAGTAAAGATATTTTTAGAGCACATTTACTTTTAAAACAATATTTCCGTTGAAATTTTTATTTTTATCGCCATCATAACCTCAAAGCAAAGAATCCGATGTTTATCTCTCATAAAAAGAGAAAATTAAAGAAGTTAGGGTACAATATAAGAGAAAATACCGAGCACATTTAAGATGTTCGAATCAACGATTAATTAAAGAAGATACTGCTACACAAGCGTAATTACTAAATGATGAAATTATTATTCAAGAAGATAAGAAATGTTTTCGATTAAATGCATGCATTAAGTTCGAATAGCTTTTTAAGTAGCTGAGCTCAGCTGCTTTTCTCAAGAAATTTATTGATTTTTCAAATAAATATATGTATCGCAATTCCTAACACCGTTTTCTGTATATAGGTTCCGATAAAGTGGAATGAATTAATCTTCTAGAATTGCATGCACATTACTTTTTTTCTTTCTCACAAGTAGAACACTTTTAAATATCCGGAAAAAGTAAATATTTTTATTTATCCATGTTTCTATTAAGCATAGAATTTCGACGACCGAAAAAGCAAATATTTCAGTAGCAAACATTTATCTGAATGCGTTTTATATGAATTTGTTTCGTTGTAAGAAAATTTACCGTAACCCGTAAAAATCTAGACCTGATTGTTCTTTATCAAAAACTTGTTTATATTTTATAAAAACTTAACAAACAAATCTATACTCTCTTTTATGTTTTCTTACAAATTAATATATCACTATTTATCTCCTTTTTAACATTTTCTGAGAATTCTTTATTATTGAAATAAATATGGTATATATTTAGATTTCTTGCTGAGTAAAAAATTTTTAACTGAACAGATTGCTTAAACAAATCATAAATCACAAACCTGAAGTAAAAAATTAATACAGGAGATCAAAATCGAACCTTAGAAAATACAAATTTTTAGTTTTTAACGTAATATTGTGTTTATACATCCGAAATAATCCTAAAATACCCATTTTTGGGTCCAAAATTTTAGTTTTTGAAAATAGTCTACATTGATAGATCCCGTTGTGCTGATTCCAAATTTTCAAACAGAATTTAATTATCTCTTTTCGTTCCTGAGATTTTTGCTGTCAAAGTTGCACCTCAAAAAAGTATATTTTTTGGGTATATCCCAAAAATGGGTAGAGATACAATTTTAACGATTATACCAGTCGATTGTACGGGCAAAGTTACATAAAGAAATGTTTTCTCCACATATACGTTCTTTGGAAGGATTTGGTGAAAAATGAGAAAAACGAAAAAACCGGAATTTCAGTTTTTCGCTCGGAAACTTTTTGTCTCCAATTCTATTCATTTTCTGGACTTAAGTAAACATCGATGTGCTGATTCCAAATCTTCAAACGGAATTCAATTATCTCTTACCGTTTTCGAGATATTTGCGTTTAAAGTTAGACCTGAAAAAACAGGTTTTTCAGGAATAGTCCTGTAATGGGTCAAGATACGACCTCTGTGACCTCACCATTCGATTCTACGGGCAAAATTACATAAGTGTACCAATTTTCAGATTTTTATTCCAACGGACACAATTTTTAGAGCGAAAAAACGAAAATCGGCGAAAATCGAAAAAAATGCCTGATGAACCCCTTACGATTTTTTTCGATTTTGGCCATTTTCAGTTTTTTCTCTTTAAAAATTGTATCCGTTGGAATAAAAATCTGAAAATTGGTACACTTATGTAATTTTGCCCGTAGAATCGATTGGTGAGGTCGCTGAAGTCGTATTTTGACCCATTACAGGACTATTCCTGAAAAACCACTTTTTTCAGGTCTAACTTTGAATGTAAATATCTCGAGAACGGTAAAAGATAATTGAATTCGGTTTGAAAATTTGGAATCAGCACATCAATATCTACTTAACTTCAGAAAATGAAAAATTTTGGAGACAAAAAATTCCGGAGCGGAAAAGTGAAATTCTGGTTTTTTCGTTTTTCTCATTTTTCACCAAATCGTTCCAAAGAAGGTATATATGGAGAAAACATTTCTTTATGTAACTTTGCCCGTAGAATCGACTGGTATAATCATTGAAATTGTATCTCTACCCATTTTTGAGATATACCCAAAAAACACACTTTTTTGAGGTGCAACTTTGACAGCAAAAATCTCAAGATCGAAAAGAGATAATTAAATTCTGTTTGAAAATTCGGAATCAGCGCAACGGGATCTATCAATGTAGACTATTTTCAAAAACTAAAATTTTGGACCCAAAAATGGGTAGTTTTGAATTATTTCGACTGTATTTAAAAAAATTTACTTTGAAAAGCTAAAAATTGTAACTTTTCATGTTTGACTATGATTGGAAATAACTTGGAGATTTAAAAAGATTTAAATTTTTAAGTGATAGTGTGATTTTTATTTTTTTACTAACCTATCAGTTAAACAGGCACTGTACATATTTTTATATTACATGAAAAATACAGCGAGTGTAAATTTGACTTTCGCATTCGCTCTTCATAGTAAAAAAACAATGTATAGTAGTTTACAGGTACCCCATACCAAAGAATAGGTTAATACAGAAGCGACAGTAAGACAGAGAAACGAAAATTAAAGAGAGAGATGGAGAAAGGCAACAAATTTAAAGGGCTCATAGTTTAAAATCGGAAAGTTTCGTCACATCTTAGAAAGAGATAGGGGAAGTCAACAAATTTAAAGGTCTACACAATGCTCCAAAGTCATAGAATGAATAGGGTAACAAGAAATAATAAACTATAGAATAGGTATTACACTTATTTTATTAAAATGGTATTTATTTTAGTAATTAATGTTTTTGTGTTACGGATGTTAACACGTTAACTGCCACTATTAAAAAAAAGCTGGGTCCCTTGGGCCATTTTTTGCTTTTTTACAGATTTAGGGTGTTTTCATATTAGAAAATACAAGTATGATAACAGAATTGATTTTTTTTAATGTTGCTCTAAAATTTGAAGAATTTTATTGAGGCATAAAATTTGCAGTATTTTATCATTTCAGAGACTAAAAAACAAAAAAATCATGCGCTAAGAATAGGTTTTGGTCTGCCAGGCCACCGAGAATTAAAGTACGTTCACAGATATGCGTTGCGAGGTACAAACATTAGACCACAAAGCATAATGTGTATTCAAACACTGAGGCACAAACGATGTATCTCAGAGCATACGAGGATATTTTAGTGAGACACATAAGATGTACCTCATGGCAGTTAACGTGTTAATATTACCATGTTCTCTAAAAATACAATTTCTTTTCGCGGTTTCTATATTTATATACAAAGAAGCAACAAAATTCGAAATTCAAAATTCGTTCACCAATTTTAAATTCAAAATTCGAACTTCGAAATTCGAACAGTTGCAAAGTAATATTTTCGAATTTTATCAACAGCACTACTATTTAACCGCTTGATATTTACTGAGTTAACGATTCTGTAGGTATACAAAATAGATTAAAAGATGAATTGAATAGTTGAATGCGGTAGTACGCCGCTAAGGCAGTGCGCATGCGCACATTGCACGATGTCAGTTTCATTCTGATATATCTGGGTTAGTGTACCACAACGTGTTCGCACCCGCTAGCTATTCCCCGGAATTAGTTTGCTATGCACAATAATACAATTATCAGATATGAAATGGCCAACACAGTAATTACAAGTAATTATTTAGATCACTGATAGCTTGTTTAATTGATGCGCCTTGCGGATTCCAAGATATAATTAATTCTTACAGATAAATAAATATCATTTATCAAGCCTCTTACCTTTTACAACCATGACAGAAGAAAAACAATTAATGAATAAATTTATCTTAAGTCTTTTTATTTATTTTATTCATTGGGTGTATCTCTTTTATGCTAGTACTCAATGCTGCTGTGGAGAAAGTACCATAAATATAAATTATAAGAAGAAAACATCAATTCAGTACGTACAGTACTGGTATGACATTTTCTAAACTTTAAAGTTACTAATTTTTTTCTTCTGATATTTAGTTATAGATCCGTTTTTAAAAATTGAAAATATTTTGGAAATTGGAATGAAATTTTTAATTAAACGTTAATTATTTACCTTTTTAACTTAAAATATTTAATGACACTTATTATAGGTAAATAAAAAAATAAACAACACAAATAAATATCAGGGCTTCTTTGATTTAAATCACTTAATTTAAATCAAATTTAAAACACATAGATTTTTTTTTAAATCATTAATTTAAATCACTTAATAATATAAGATTTTCAATAAAAACTTTTATTCACCAAACCAAATCATATATAATATGATATAATCTGTATTTTTTTAGCAGGGTTCACTTGATTTAAATCACATTGGCCCGTATTACGAGCTCACTTTTATAATAAAATCGCAATTTTAGCGCCCACTTTTATATCATAATCTTATGTAAAAATGAGCGTTAAAATCACGATATTATTATAAAAGTAAACTAGTTCGCTTTTATAACAAAATTGCCATTTTAATGCTTATTTTTATATAAGATTATGACGTAAAAGCGAGCGTTAAAATCGCGATTTTATTATAAAAGTGAGCTTGTAATACGGGCTAATGTTTTTATAAATCATTAATTTAAATCTCTTGTTCTGCAATTGTTATTTAACAATACAGATTTACGAAAATTGGGAAAAAGCATGTGGGTACCGTTACCATGTGGCAATAGTTTCAAAAACTTCTAAATCTGTTTAACGAAATCGAAGAGATCCCAAAAATTTCGTCCTATAACCTATTAAAGTACAATAACGTTAGCATAATAAATGCTATTTTGTGTAACACGTTTTTGAAATAATTATATTACACCTTTTTTAAAAAAATATATAAAGAAAAACAGATTTAAATCAAAAATATCCGAAGTAAATAGAAACTTTTTTTTATTTAAAAAAATGGATTTTTATGCAACCCTGATAAATATATGTGTTAGTAACTGTATTAGGTTATGTTTAGTTAGATTAGGTTTGGTTAGGTTTTTGTATTGAGATTTCTTCTGAGGTCATTACCTATTTACATTATTATTTAAGAATATAAATGTTTTATAGGACAATAAATGCATATATAAATAAAGTACCATATAATGAAATATGCAATTGAAAGAATGATTTAAAAACGCAATTAACAGCAAAAATGTGAACAATCCAATAATGTATGTAGAGTGTGAAGCTGATTATACAAGTATGTAAAAACACTGTTATTATATTTGCAGCTTGGATGCATACGTTTTTTGCCTTGGGAATAAAATTGATGTTTCGATTACAGGTTTTGTGAAAATTGGCCTTTTAATTATGTATAAAGTAGGATTTTCAGTAAATTATTATTGTTTAATAGAGTGTCTTCATTCTAAGCCGTTAATCTGTGTTTATCGTTTACCTTTTTTATGAACTCATTTCCAATTTCACGCAGCACGCAACAAATTTCAAAAATATCTTCCAAATTCACAAAAAACTGAACAGGAAAATTATATGTACAAATATAATTTTTAAAAAGAACTGTATAGAAATTATTATTTTATAAATAAATCCAAACATAGTAATATGTAAATTAAATTCTTGTTCTATATTAAAAATAAACGTTAATGAGTAAGACGAGATATTCAAAGTCAATGACAAGCTAGAACAGGAAATTGTATGTCAAGAAACTTGTAATAACAAAGTTGGCATTGGAACTTAGTATTAAATCTCATGTCAATTACTTTGTACTTTAAGATTAAATTGTTTTACTAAATTATTCCTCTATGATATTATTTGAAAATTGATGGTTAAATGTTTGAGGAATTTGATGAAACGTATCCTGTAAAATATTTTCCGTGTGGAATCTTAATTAATCCATAATAATTACAAGTTGAAGTAAATTTTAAACCGTGACGAAAATTGTTTGAATAAACTAAAAATTTAACGGTTTACTCGATCTGTTTACAAGCACGCAAGTAAATGTGCCAATAATTGTAACAGGAAAAAACTGCACATGTAATACTTTTAAAATAGATTTTTATGGTTGCGTTTACAACTTAAATAAGAAATTTAAGATGTTTTGAGAAGGTAAAAAACCGGTGTAAACAAACCTTGCATGTGTGTACATAACATTTTTTCTGTCGTCAAAAAAATTCAAAAAAGTTTATGTTGTCACTCTGTAACACTTTTTCAACTCGAATATGAAAGCACATAATTATATAAAATAAATTCATAAACATAATGAATCTAGTGGCCAAATATTTTGAGAACAGCAATAAAGTTTAAATTTTTGATTAAATTTTTAAAAATCTTCACAAATATTGTAATTATATAAATAAATCAATGATTTTTATTAAAAAAAATCTTTTAAATCTGTAAATACAAAAAGGGTGTTAATAAGGAATTTTAATATTAAAATATACGACAAGCAAATATTACAATAAGATATTTTGCTAGTGTTGTTAATTTTTTATAAAAAAGATAATATTGAAATAATTTCTTATAACAGAGATTGCTATATTCCACAAAGAAATAAGTTAAGAAACATAATGAAATAGTTAAAAATAACGGAGAACTTTTAAAAAAGTTTATTGCTAATACAATATTGTAAGCGAAACTATAGATATTTCAATCAATTTTAAATTTTACTTTTATTACCTATGGCTCCAATATAATTTCTTCTATAATTTTGTTCTTGTTTCTAATATTGAAACAATTTAAAAACTTAATTGTTCTGTTTTAGATTTATTATATTAACATAATTTTTTAATTGCTATCATCTAAATTTATTAATTTCATTCTTTAGTTTTATTGCAGAGAAGGATAAAAAATAATATTTACATTTTGTAAATACCTAACTAAATACAGGCATTCCTATAAGATGTTTTTTTCATAGTTGCACAATTTTACTTCATGAATCGCAAAAATAAGATTGTTTTTTGTATACAACAATAAATAATATTAAAAAATCGCTTATTATTTTTTAAAGAGCAATTCATTGTTTCAAAATTTTGAAGGCGACATAACCGGATTTACTGTACTTTCCGTTTTCCGGCAAAAAAATCCAAAAGAAATTAACATTCATTTCATTTTTAACACACCTAACACAACAATAAAAAAACCATTTACTAGTTTTTCTCTCCGGATATAAAGTAAATCAATTAAATATATGTAGTGAAACAAGAATCTGTGACAAGAGAATGGAGATGGATGTTCAATGAGACTGAAGATTGCAAATGATCAATCAAGCATGAAATATGCCGAAAGTCGTCCAGTAATGTTCGAATTATGTCAAGAATTTAATATAGGTTACCAGTGTTTTCGTCGATGGAATGCATATTTTTATTACAAATACTTTACAGTTTTCTGTTTCTATTGTTTTTAAACTTTAATGGTTTTTCACGCCACAAATCATTTAAATCTTTTTACATACAAAACAAACAAAATACATAAATGCGTATTTTAAAAACTTTATACCAACCGATTAAACAAATCTGAAAGACTGAAAGGCTATAAAAAGAATTATTGGTAAGGTTATGACAATTGCTAATTTATTGGCTGTATGACAAAAGCGCACTATTTAGATTCTTAAACATAAGTGCATAAAAAAAAACATTATAAAAGCGCACCAACAAAATTTGGGAATTTAGTGTGTGTGTAAGTGTGCATCCGATTAGATCAAAAAACTTTTAATTAGATACTCGTAGAGGTATGCCTCTTTCGTCCGGAATCTAATCTAACATAACTTAACCTAATCTAATATAATCTAATCTAACGTAACCTAACCTAATATAACCTGACCTAACTTAACCTAATCTAATCTATCCCAATCTAACCTAACCTAACCTGGCCTAACCTAACTTGACCTCACCAAAATTAAACTAATCTAAACTGAACTAAACTAACCTAACTTAGCCTGACCTAATCTAAATTTATTCCATTATTGAATCTAACATAACCTAACCTAATCTAATATAATCTAATCTAACCTAACCTAACCTGACCTATCCTAACATAACATAACCTGACTTAATTTAACCGAATCTAATGTAACCCATCCTAACCTAAACTAACTTAACCTAAAGTAACCTTATTATTTACTATTTATAAATTTATTTTCATATCAGACAGAACGAAAAGAGGGTACATATTTGAAATGTAATAAGAACGATATTGAACACTACACTTTATCTAAATTAAAATAAGAGAGATAAAAATAGTAAAATTATTTTATATTATTTGCCGCCCCTCAAAATCTGTCGCCCGGAGTTCTGGGAACCCCTAATACCCCCGCTTGGTACGGCCCTGGTCGCACAGATTAAAAACTATATCAATGACAGTTATAGAATATTTGTAGTGTTTTCGACAGGATTAAAGACTAATGTCAATCACTAAGTTCCATATTACGACCTTAGTTTTATAGACTGCTTTTATTAAAAGTGATGTCAGGCCTCATAAGATTATATGTAAAAGCGCTCTTCTCAAAAGCATTATTAATATAAAAGTGCGTTCGTAATATGGATCTATTTTTCTGAACTATAATAGAGGTGTTTTTGTAACTTGTGAACTTGTCTTGATTAATGGAAATGTATTTAAAAACAAAGCAAAGCTATGCATATATTTTTTGTAAGGAATGAATTAGTGAAATCCAAAGGAAAATATTTGGGTTTTGGCAATTGTGGTGCCAACAAATGATGTATTCCGCACAAGTCTTTGAGAATTCCATAGCTAATGAATAAATTAAATAAGGTTATTCAATTCCAGGTCATACAATGTTGATTCATAGCTTCACATAGCCGCTTAAGCTACACGCAACACGACAGTGTCTGAATTTCTGCCTGGTGTTATTAATTACATGTCTTCGGGCCCAACGTTTGATGACTTGTCAAGGTTAACCGCAATCACATTGTAATGAAAAAGAAATTATTTATTTTTCCGTTATTATAAATAACTGTTTTGCAACTAAGTTTTTAGGGTAATCGCTTAGGAAACAGCACACCAAACACAAATTTCCGTTTCTTTTGTCAATCTATTGTTATAGAAAACACCAATTGATTATTCCGACCATTATATAGAATGCTAAATCATTTCGAGCGCATTTATAAATATAGACAAATTATATTAATTTACCAAATAGACATTAAACATATTGCTACAGACACACCAGGCAAAGTGAATTAGTCATTTCGGTTAAAGGAAAATAATAACTGTTCGGTTAATAATTGAATACTATTCTTCACAAATATTAGGTTTTGATATTTGACAAATAACAATGACATTTAAAAATAACACCGATGGAATTAGGGTACTGATTCAAATCTCGCGTATAACTATTTCTCTTTTAAAATATGGATTTGAAATATTTTGAAATGTCATAAGTGTCATCTAAATAAATAAATTTCATTCGAAGTTGTGACATTAATAGTATAGTTTTATGAGACGGTATATCGTTCCATGAATGAAACAATACGTCGTATAAAACGAGTATAATATACTATTTTTTATACTTTGCTTGACTTACTTAATAAAAAACAGATTGTAATCTAAGGATATATAAATGTGAAATGTTGTAACTCTGTTGAATGAAGTTTGGCACATTTATCTGTCAATATGCATTTAAAATTTTATGAAAATATTTATAAATCTATATATTATGAATTAAGAAATTTTAATATCCTTTTAAAAATAGTTTTATTTATTCGGTTATAATATAAATTGTATTAAAAAATATTTAAAAATATTTGACATTATCAATTTGACACTTAAGGAGGTATAGTTATTAGAAGTACCAATTTTAGAACAACAAAAATACCAAAAACAGTTTAACAATATTTTATATTATTAAACTGTTTACGATATAATAATAGGGCAATTGTTAAAGCAAAGTATAAAAATATATTTTCCTACAACCGGGCATAAAGTATATAATTTATGCCGTTTGAGTTTGTAAAGAGTTAATATTAATGCACTAGTGCTTAAAAAGTAACCGTTGCTAAGCAACGTAAACACATTTATCAATAGTTTCATTTACTTTTGAAATTCATTTTTATTAATATTTCGGTAGTAGGAAAAATGTTGTATGCAACACGTATGTAATATTGTGTTTTTTATCTATCGCTTTTAATGAAGCCTGATTGTACATTATAATCTTTTAGCAAAAGCATTCATAAAAGTGAACTCGGAATATGGGTATATGGCTCTTTTTTTTGGAATACAATTCCTTCATATATCGAAATTAATAATTTTAATAAATGAAAATTATATTTTCATCTTTAAACATTATAGATTTTTCATAAATTTGCTAAGAAATTTAATTTCAATAATAAGCTGATTAGAAATGTGAATCAAATATAAATTTATAATAA
Organism: Stenolophus ochropezus; assembly: GCA_035578165.1. Lineage (NCBI taxonomy): Eukaryota > Metazoa > Arthropoda > Insecta > Coleoptera > Carabidae > Stenolophus > Stenolophus ochropezus. The sequence continues at coordinate 4,078,630 of JAQOWZ010000014.1, forward strand.
ACTGAAACAATTGCTTTGATAGCTTATGCATTAATCCAGCACTGAATTTAAAAGGTTAGAAAAACAGGAATATTTTTCCTTTCCCTTTCTCTTAGTGAAGTAGGTAAGTAATGAGCTATTTCCCAACTGAAACTGTAACAATAACAGTATTGGGAATAAAATAAAATGCAACATTTAACAAGAACAAGAGAAATAAATGATAAATAAATACTGCTGCATTGTGAGTTAAACAGTGCAAAATTCTTGAAATAATACCATGGCATGCTTAGTATTCATAATAAAATAGAACATACATATGTTGATCACACATACAATGGCTGCTTAGAGAACAATAGACACAATACAATTCGAGAGCAACTCTAGAGATAACTGATAATTACTGAAGAAATTCTACCCGCAAGATAATATGCGAGAATTAACACAACAATCGATACCAACAATAAGATAACAATTACTTTCAGGCCCATTCACACTTGTGAATGTAGAGGAGGCGAAAGTTTAGATAAGGTCGTAATAGTTAGGTTAGGATGTAAACTTTACTGTTCTACATACATAATGTTATCTACTTTGCAACAAAAATTTAGTAATTATTATTACTAAATCCCTCTTTTACTGCTACTGAAATTTGAATTTACTTAGTAAATTTCATATGGGAACGACATGAACATCATCAGTTTAGTGATAGTCACTATATTTTACTAAATGAAAATTTATTAAAATTAATCTCTGAAGTATTAGAAAATATAATAGTGTATCACAAATTATTTATTAAAATAAATAAATATACAGGGTGTTCAACAACTTAGGACAAAAAATTAAAGGGTTTATATTGTACTACATATTGATTGTAAAACAATTTTTTTATTAAAAATTCGCAAAAATGGCATCTTATTTCAACCAAACTTTTTTTTGTCACTGGTCGGTAGTTATTTTTATATCTTTTCCAAATCTTCTACAATGAAAGTAATTGTTTACATTATATCTAGTACTAATAAATATCTAATATTGTGTAATTAATAGCTACTTCTGTGGTCTAACAAATGTCTACTTCAAGTAAAGTACACTTAACATTGCGAATTTTTAAAAAAATATTTGTGTTTAATGAAATTTGTTCAGAAATAATTTAAAAAATATACCATTAACATGATATTCTTTACTGTATCCAAAATCATAACTTAAATCTTATGTAAATATAATCGACCATATAAGTATTAAAATAAAAAAAAAAAAATATTTGGCATTAAACCCATATTTCAAATACAAGACTAATTATTTAAAAAATATATATTTGAAAGCTTATTTACAGAGTAAAATTATTATTCTTGCAAACTTATTGTTTGTATATTCGTTTATAAAATGTTTTACTATATGTCCTCAAATATATATATATATATATATATATATATATATATATATATATATATATATATATATATATATATAAAATATAAGTGAAAAATGTGGCAAAATATTTTCAATTTATGTATTTTTAGTATTATTTTACGTATTTGTAATTTGTATTTAATCGTATGTATATATTATAATTATGTATGTTGTATATTTTCTGTATACCCATATATGGGTACGAAAATTTTGTAAGCTTTTTCAGCATCAAGTCCATCAAAATTGAAAAACCATCTCCCGGAATTCCGTAGTTTTCACCCTTCAGAGATCATGAGCAATTTTAAGGTAAGCAAAACTCTATTTCTATTTTTTCATGTGTCATTTGACTGAGTCATAACTTTTACTTGGGGGGCGTAATAAGGAGAAAATATGCACGACGTTTGTATCTAGATTTGTCATAACGCCTCACAAAGAAAGTTACTGTCAATTCGGGAACGCTATTATTTGCAAGATTGAGATATGCAAACATATTCAATGAATAAGTAAGGAAAGTTGTTTCATTATTTGACGGAAATGGTACATGGAGATAATTTGTTAATCATTAACATAAAATGCGCAAAGGTGTCCGGGAAATGTCTACTAAACTAGATATTAAATTGGAGATAACTTATTAAAAATGTAAATTATTCTTACTAAGAATTTTTAAGCACACTTACAACTATATGGCAAATTAATTACTACATTACTTTTTTTTGTTATGACACTTAAAAAACATTTTATTCACACCTGTCCAAACTGTGGGTTGGAACCATTTTAAACACAGTTTAAACTGTCAAATTGTAGCTGTGACACTAACAAATTATTTTTGTATTTTCTAAAAAAGATCTGTCCTGTTGTAAAAATAACTAACCTATTAATATTCTTTTGTATTTGTTAATTGCAGTGAAAATATATACCGATAAAATGTAAGTAAAATTCTGATAAACCTATTAACTGCAAATAGTAAATACTAAACATTGAAAGTAGTTCATAAAAATCATAAAACTAGATGCAGAAATCAGCAAAAACTAGATTTTTATTTGGAGACTTCAATTATCAGTCAAGACAGAAACCCACAACTAAAAAAATTTTGTCTTACTATTTTGTGGTTTGTAAGTAGTAATAAAATTATAAGTCAGTATTCAGTCAAGCGTTGTATAACAGTTTACTGAACCTAGTATAAATTTTGGTAGTTTAAAAATAATTGCTTTATGTATAAATAAATATATCTTACTTTTTATTTATTAAAAAAAACATTTTTATAATTGTTTTGTAATGAATGTATCATATCAGTTTTGTACCTAAAACTAGGTATGCTAATTTTCTTTTAACGACAATTTCAAAAAGAACATGTCTGCTACATTTTTTAACGTTCAAAATAGAATGTGAAATTAGGGTTGAGTACAATCTGGCACTTATAGCTGGTATGGAGAGTGTCCTAAGCGAGCGTAGAATAGTTTGTGAATAATGAATGAGTTTTTGAGATGATTTAACACCGAGATGAAATTGAAATGGAATGTACGATTTGGTATCGTCTTCCAATAAATGGTTGAATAAAATCTTAAAAAAAAAATTAATAACGAGAAGTGAAATGGAATGGGAAATTTGGAACCATCATTTAATAAAGGATTGAATCAAATCTGGCATTCATAGCTGGAGTTGAGAGTGTCCGAAGCAAGCATAGTGAGTCACAGTCATTGAATAATGAATGAGCTTTTTGAGATGATTTAATATGAAGGTTAAATTCAATTTGAGAATTGGTAGTAGAAGGATGAGTAAATTACAGGGATTATAGCTGTTGTGGAGAGTGTCTGGAGCGACTATAAAATAACCGGTGAATAATGAATGGATTTTTCGAGATGATATAACAAGGAGAAGTGAAATGGAATATGAGATCTGGTACCATCATGCAGTAAAAATTTGGTACCGTATTTTAGTAGAGGGATGAGTAAATTCTAGGGATTATAACTAATGTGTAAAGTGGTTGGACCGATATAGAATAGCCGTTGAATAATGAATGAATTTTTTGAGATGATGAAGGAGAAGTGAAATAGAATGTGAGATCTGGTACCATCATCCACTAAAGGGTTGACTAAAATCTGGTATTTGTAGTTGAAGTAGAGACTGTCTGAAGCAAGCATAGTGAGTCACAGTTACGGACGAGATGAGGGATGAGTAAATTCTGGGGCTTATAACTGATGTGGAGAGTGCTTGGTGCGAGCATAGAATAGTCGATGAATAATAATGAATGGACTTTTTGAGATGATTTAACTACGGGAAATGAAATGGATTGTGAGATCTGGTACCATCATCCAGTAAAGGGTTGAATAAAATCTGGAATTCATAGCTGGAGTGGAGAGTGTCCCAAGCAAGCATAGTGAGCCACAGAGACTAAATAATGAATGAGCTTTTTAAGATGATTTAATATAAAGGGTAAATTAAATGTGAAATTTGGTACCGTCTTCTTGTAAAGGGATGATTAAATTCTAGGACTAAAATCTGGTATTGATAGCTGGAATGAAGATTGTCCAAAGCAATTATATTTTAAGATGATTTAATAAAAAAGTTAAATTGAATGTGAGATTTGGTACTGTCTTCTAGTAAAGGGATGATTAAATTCCAGGGCTAAAATCTGGCAATTATAGCTGGAGTGCAGAGTGTCCGAAGCAAGCATATTGAATGACAGGCCCTGAAGAATGAATGATCTTTTTGAGACGATTTAATATGAAAATTAAATTAATTTTGGGATTTGGTACCATGCTTCTAGAAGAGGGATGATTAAATTCTAGCAATTACAATTAATTTGAAGAATGGTTAGAGCAATTATAGAATAGCCGTTGAATAACGAATGGGTTTTTTGAGATGATTTAACAAGAAGTGAAATGGAATGTGAGATCCGGTACCGTCATCCACTAGGGTTGAGTAAAAGCGACGGACGAAATCCTTGTTGTGCAACACCGACTTGGAATACGCCACCCGAAAACGGAAAACGGCACCGGCAGAAGCCCGAAAAGCGAAGGTGGTCGAGTGTGAGCAGAGGCATCTCTAACACTCCGACCATAAGGCCGAGAACGGCCCAGCGCTCTCCCACTGTTCCGGAGCTGCTATCGTTATCCGTGTTACTAGAGAGTGGGGTAGTACTTTCACATCCATATAAAATCCACCTCGCGTTTAAAAGGAATTATAACCGCGGCAGACGGCGACCAGTGATCGTGCAACATTCGTTTAACTTAAGTGTAGTTAAATATATCGTTTGCAATGAGTGCCTATTGATAAGGATACTATAGTGTGTGTACTGGATAGTGACTTTTGAAGGTGAGTGTTAGTGCCATCTGTCAAGTGCTGACTGTAGGTAGTTTGGTGATTTTGCGAGTTTTCTTGGCGGTTGTGTATATTGGCTCACTATTTGGAACACACCGCAGAAAGAAAGCAAGGCAGTATGTCAACCAACTTCCGTTCGAGTGACGCATGCGCGCAAACCCGTTCTGAGCGTGGTCAAGTTTTTTAGAAGGTCGTTTCTTCACCTGCAGACAGTGTTAGATATACGGACACTTCTTTCCGATGCGTAGAATGCTCCAGAAAGATTATTTTGCAGGAATTCTAATCTAACGGTGCTTCCAGATTACTAATCACTTGTTTTTCATTAACTAAATTTCTTCTAAATTTCACACTACAACCGGAAGGATTTATCGGCTTAATTCATTTTATTTACGATTATTATCACACTAAACTAGTTTTATTTCCTCGTTTACAACGCTCAAAAGTGACAATTCATTTTACAAAAATTACAGGAAAGGATTAATTTATAATTTTAACAAATTTGAAAAGTGATATGTTCTCATTTTTATTGTTATATTAAACGGAAGACATTAAGAAATTATTTCAACAATTAGAATTAAATTGTCATGACTTTGTAATTATAAAGACATTATACACATATGTTAATTGTAATGCAAAAATTTGCTAATATTTTCTCAACAATGCATAATAGTGACATTAGAAGTAACAATTAAAATATTTATATTTTTTAAGAAACATGAATTCCAAATTTTTAAACTATAGATGTATCAATTTACAATTAAAAATATTATTAGCTAAATGTGTTAAAAATATGAAAAATAAATTTATAATATTGAGTAGTACAGCATTTATTATAAAAAAATATTAAAGATAAATAATTAATATATATTAATTAGCAATACGCGGGAAATTTTCGTTTTTTATGAGTAGATATAAATATAAAATTTGTAAACTAATATAATTTTATATATTACTAATTTTAATTTGAAAAACGTAAAAAAATCATATTTTTCGTTACATTGTTTAAAACGTCATGTAATGTAATGTTTTAAAAATATATTAAATTCGCGGTGTTAGTTTATTTGTAATGTATAAATTTACATGAGTTTAAAAGAATGTTCTGAATTCTATAAGTGTAAGATCACGGGTAATTAAGTCTGTTTTTATGATAGCAGAGAAATCATACATAATAGTACATAAGAAAACAATGATAGCATGTTATGTTATGCTCTGAAGCTGCTATACAATACGGTATAGAAATATGGAATAGAAACCAGCGTTTTCGTCGCTTTATATCAACTTTCAAATTCCAAACTTCCCTGTACAATGAACGTCATTTGTTATTAACATCCTCTTTTCATATAAAAGCGCTTTATGGTAAAATTCATGAGATTAATTGTAAAATTTAAATGACGCAACGAAATACGTTAGGAATATAAAAAAAATGTCACAACCAAAACTAGATAATTATGTTTTCACTATCAATAAACCAAAAAATGATATATTTATTTATTTATGTTTTTTAGTACATATTTTTAAAGACATTTAAATTTATAAAAAATTTGCTCACAATATAAATTTATTTTAAAACCAACAAATATGACAAAAAATTTAATGCAACACATAATTAAATTACACATAAACTTAAAAATTTATTAATATATATCTGACTTTAATTTAATTTAAAATTAATATAGAGTAATTTTTTTTAACTTCGAAATTTATATTAAGTAATTTAATAACATATCTACTCATATATATCTAAATCAATCAAAGTAAATCAAATACAATAATCTGAAATCCGAATTTTTGAAAACGTTTTGTAAAATAATAAAATTACTGTTTTCTCTATTGTTTTTTTTAAAATTAAATTAGCGTGTGAATTATTTTTTGAGTTTAATTGTTTGAAACGTTTATTTTCGAATTTTTATGTTAATTTATATATTCTTGATTAATTTTAAAACTAATTTTCATATCTAATTATTTTGGAATTGCATTGTGTGAAAAATGTCATTTTGAGTTTTTAGGTTATGTTGTTTTTCACTTCTCAAAACATAACCTTTATCAGCAACATTTTCCTGTTTATATTTGTTCGGAACACATAACGCAACTGTATATTTTCCATCGAATGCTGCTCCACTTTGATAAAATTATCACCTGACTACTTCCTATTTTCTTAGCGTGTTTAGACTTGCTGGAAAATCTTGAATGATGACAGATGAGTGGAAAGTAGGTCCCCCATACGCGAGTTACCGACTGACATCATCTGCTAACCAGTGATACTTTCAAACACCTGTCTCATAACATTTCTTCCTTGTTCGTTGACAATGCCGAGAGTTGACCCCTTAAGCTATCGCTTATCTAGCAGACACGACACATTCGCTATATTTAGACAATGTGCTAAAGATAGGGATGGTCTGATAACACATTCAGGAAAATACTTACGGGGAACACATAGGCTATCAAATTGGGTTGTTATATATATAATATATATATATATATATATATATATATAATATATATAATATATATATATATATATATATATATATATATATATATATATTACGTTAAAGTAGACTCAAAAACAGAAAATATATTACTATTAATAATTATTAAAAATAAAATATTTTATACATAGTACATACTAAAACAAAATTATAAAAAATATAAAAATAAAAATATGTTTTTATTTTGGAAATGTACTTCAAAGTTATTACCTTACAGTACACTCAAAAACAGAAGTTATATTACTATTAATAATTATTTACAATAAAATATAATAATTATTAAAAATAAAATATTTTATACAAAAATACTAAAACAAAATTATAAAATAAAAATATAAATACTTCAGTGGAATAAATAGGGTACTTCAAATTATGATTACCTTACAGAACACTCAAAAACAGAAATTACATTACTATTAATAATTATTTACAATAAAATATTTTATACATACATACTAAAACAAAATTGTAAAATAAAAATATTTTTTACATTCAAAAGTACTGAAAGGTCTATTTAAAAAAATAATCAATTTCAATTTTTTAAAGTGTATTTAAATTTCAAAAATGTTCCAAACATTTTAATCCAAGCAATATGTTCTTTTTCTGTTTTTATTTTAAAATGAAAATTAAAAAAAGCACTTGCATTTTTATAATGTATGTTTCATTCTAAAACTATTAAACCGTCAAAAGTTTTTTTTTATTATTTGTTCTGTGTTTAAATTCTTTCGCATATAGCTGGGAAAATTCGTCAAAAAATTTGACAAAAAATTGTGTGACTATTTGAAACTAAACCAAGTTACTTAACGGCTCTAGATTCGAACCAAAAACCTTATTAATTGGGTGGAACGCTCAAGAAACTATTGTTAATTGTGAGTGCTACAAGATGTAATTGTTCTAGATCTCACCATTGTTTCAATCATGAGAATGGCCTTCCGAATGTAATGCGTTCTGTGGTAGACACTATGTCAAGTTCACGGAAGAACTTTCAGTCAATTAGTTTTTTGGAAAAATATTCTAATTGTAAAAATTGTTGTAAAGTTAAAATTTTACTATTTATTTTAATAGTTTTAAAAATATGATAAATTGGTGAATTTGTAATGAATGATAAGTCTTAATTTTTTGGACAAATATTTTAATTGTAAAAATTATTGTAAAGTTATAATTTTAACTTATTTTAACTCTTTTGAAAAATATGACAAATTGTTGAATTTGTAATGATAAGTCGTGATTTATTTCGAAGTGTAAAGTTGCATTTTAATGGCAGCAATTATGGAACTATTTGATTCGAAAATTACAAACCGGCATTTGAATGTAGGTCTAAACAAAAACAAATTAAACTATCGAAAAAAAGCAAAATTTGTAGGTTAAACATTTGATATTTATAGCTGTCAAATGGGCTAACTACCCATGTGAGGTTACATGAAGATGTTAGGTTATATTTATGTTGTCAGGCAGAATGTGAGTTCTAGTTCGCGATAATAACCAAGTAGAGAAAGCGTGGTGGAACCAACAATCTGCTTGCGTTTTCGAATGTGGATGGAAAGTGGGACAGAATTCGACGATCATTCAAACCTGCGAATAGACGGAGAAAAACACTTTGGGAGTAACTATGACTCACAAAAACTACGCACGTTTCAGACTCCCAGGTTTTTCATTTAAATTCTTTAATGTAATTAACTTAATATGTGCTTACTATTCTAATTCATCAATTATTTATTAATTGAATTTTAATTGGCGCATTTCATTAACCGGAGAATTAGACCAGATTTTTTTTCCAAATCCATTTAAATGTACAATTAAATTATATTTCTGTATATAAATTTAAATTCAAAATACAAATTGAGTACTTTGATACGTTTTTTGTTTTTCATTAACCGGAGAATTAGGCCAGAATTTGTTTGGATTTTTTTTTCAAATCTATTTAAATGTACAATTAAATTATATTTCTGTATATAAATTTAAATTCAAAATACAAATTGAGTACTTTGATACGTTTTTTTTTTTTCATTAACCGGAGAATTAGGCCAGAATTTGTTTGGATTTTTTTTTCAAATCTATTTAAATGTACAATTAAATTATATTTCTGTATATAAATTTAAATTCAAAATACAAATTGAGTACTTTGATACGTTTTTTTTTTCATTAACCGGAGAATTAGGCCAGAATTTGTTTGGATTTTTTTTTTCAAAACTATTTAAATGTACAATTAAATTATATTTCTGTATATAAATTTAAATTCAAAATACAAATTGAGTACTTCGATACGTTTTTTTTTTTTTCGTTAACCACATTTCGATCTAAATCCAAAATGATGTTATTATGACTCCAAACTACAAGAGCGTGTTAATAAAATTGTTTACGAATTCTTCACATGAATAAATATATATATATATATATATATATATATATATATATATATAAATTTAAATTCGCATTTCATTAACCGGAAAATTAGGCCAGAATTTGTTTGCATTTTTTTCAAATCTATTTAAATGTACAATTAAATTATATATCTGTATATAAATTTAAATTCAAAATGCAAATTGAGTTTTTTTTTCGTTAACCACATTTCGATCTAAATCCAAAATGATGTTATTATGAATCCAAACCACAAGAGCGTGTTAATAAAATTGTTTACGAATTCTTCACATGAATAAATAAAGTGAATAAAATTCAGATCAATAGCTATCCGTTCACCAGGTTGAATTGAGTCTGAGATCGACCTACTGACACACTCAGCAGGTAAACAGCCTATGGCACGGCTAACCTGCTCAATGCGTTTCCGTTTCTCTGATGCAAACCAAAATAAAATGCTAATGCTAATTATAAAATTATTGCTTCTCTTCATGTTGTGTTTATGTTAGAAATCACAGATTATAATAACTTTAGCCTAACTTTTAATTCTTTATGAATTCATTTAGGTTACCTATTTTTTATGAAAATATATAGTATTGAATTATAAAAAATATATTTATACAGGGTGTTAAAAAAGCGCCACAAATTTGGAGGATATATATACATTTCGACATTTTAATTATTTAAAAATAATAATAGTAAAAATCAGTCATACTAAATTTTTCTTTAATAAACTATTTTAAGTCAGGACGTTAAAATATATATATATATATATATATATATATATATATATATATATATATATATATATATATATACCATCAAAACTTGTATGTCTTTGTTTACATATAAAATACACAACTAGAAAAATGGTATATAAAATCTTAAAAGTACTAAGGTATTATTTAATTTTTTGTTTCATAATTACAGTAATAATATGCCTTAAAGTAAAGTAAAATTAATATTAAATAATACGTTACAATAAAATTTAATAATACAAAAGATAATTGTTCTTGAAATAAATACACAGTAAATTCAATTTTCGTTTATATGATTATAGTCATACTAAAAATTATATATCATTGTAAAATTATACATCATTATTTTTCATATCAATTTTCATGCTAACCATCATTTCATGTAGAAAAACGCATTAGAAATGCAAAAGTTGTTCGTTAGTACAAATTATGTTAAAGCATTCCATATTTTCACAGTTGGTTGAATGTAAACTAGGTTATGTTAACAAATTCAATTATTCAAACAATTATAACTGTCGAATCTAAATATATAACGCGTTTGTACTTTTAGCACATTTGCAATTAATAGATCGTAGAATTTTAGTGGTAAACAGTTCTAATTATGAAAAAAATATAACTAAAAAGAAGGTTATGATATAACCTATAAATTTATAATAGAAACAACTTTTCCTATACTTATTCTTGATGAAGAAAATAGGGCAATATTCAAACTTCATTTTATTTAGAACGAAATGAATGATTTTTTTAGTACATTTTATATTGGTAAAAAAACAGATTTACTTATAGTATAAATATAAAAAATATATTTCTATAAACAATTTACAAGTTTTCCTGTAATTATTTAATGAAAAAAAATACAAATTTTAATTTTTATTCTTGATTTTTATTTAAAACAAATTGTAGTACATAATTTACAACATAATAAAAACAACTTTTCCTAAACTAATTCTTTATAAAGAAAATAGAGCAATATTTAATCTTCATTTTATTTACAACGAAAAGAATGATTTTTTAGTACATTTTGTATTGTTAAAAAACTTACTTAAAGTATAAAAATGAAAAATATAAGTTTTCCTATATTTATTTAATGAAAAATAAATATACAAATTTTAATTTTTATTTAAAACAAATTGATGTGAATAATTTACTACATTAAAAATGAGATAATGATATTACCTGTGAAATTTTTGACAGAAATTTCAGTTGTTAACTTTCCTGTACTTATTGTTATGAATTGATTGATTTTTATATAGTATTTATTTAATGAAAAAAAAATACAAATTTTAGTTTTTATTCTTGATTTTTATTTAACACAAATTACAGTATATAATTTACTACAGTAAAAATGAGGTTATGATATTACATGTAAAAATTTTGACAGAAATTTCAGTTGTTAACTTTCCTGTACTTATTGTTATGAAGAAAATAAAGATAGCAATCTCATTCTTGATTTTTATATAGTATTTATTTAATAAAAAAAATACAAATTTTAATTTTTATTCTTGATTTTTATTTAATACAAAATATAGTATATAATTTACTACAGTAAAAATGAGGTTATGATATTACCTGTAAAAATTTTGACAGAAATTTTGTTGTTACCTTTCCTGTAGTTATTGTTATGAAGAAAGTAAAGATAGCAATCTTATTTTTGATTTTTATTAGATTGAATTGATATTTATTCTTGATTTTTATTTAAAACAAATTCTTGTGAAAAATTTACTACAGTAAAATGAGGTTATGATACTACCTGTCAAAAATTTGACAAAAACTTTGTTAACTTTCCTATAGTTATTGTTATGAAGAAAGTAAAGATCTCATTCTTGTTATATAGAGCGATTGTAAAAATCGATTTGTCATTTTCGGGTGGGGATGCTTTACTTTTACTGGAATGGAAGAAAGTAGTAGATGCTTATCATGCTGTTGTTTGCAGACATCGAGAAGACATCCAGAGCGACTAGTTGCAGCAAGAGACGACAATGAAGAGATTACGACAGTTCGTAGCTTTCTTCGTGCTGGGGCTTCTCACTGTTCGGGTAAGTGCGTAAGTGATGCAAGTGCCCCTATACGCCGTTATGCAAAATTGCCGAATTTCGAATTCTATACCGGTACCCACATATTAAAACTCGTAAACTCACTTTTACTCTTTCATATGAAATTTTGCAATTCTTTTATCAAGTGATATGCACTTTTTCTTCCATATTCCAAATCTAATTTTTGATAAAATATTTCATAAAATAATTTATTAAAATATAAAAGCCTTTCTAGACAGGACTGGACCTCAGGTATATTAATTTTGTATTAATATTTTTAATTCGTTTTCATCTTTTTATAATATGCAATAATTTTTGACAATCTCATATTAGTTTTACAAACTAAAATACCAATTAAAAAGGCCTTCCTAAACAGAATTTTTCATATTAATTTTTGTGTTTTGTTTTAATTTTTTTAATACCCAAATATTTTTACAAAATTTATTTAAAAGTTCTCTCACCTCAATGCGACATACATGGTAATAGAAACAGAAATTTAATTAACACAAAACAAATTTTACTTGAATTTTACTGCTGCAGTTCAAACAATTATGATACTGAACATATGAATGACAATTTGGACTTAGAGACTTACTACTTTAGCAAATATTTGATAAAATTTTAGTTACATTTGTAAGTAGTGTAAGAAGAGAGGCATTTAATTGAAAAATAATACAAATGTATTGAAAAACATACTAAAAAACAAATTTATAATGATTACATTTTCTTACATTGAGCTTACTTAATTCGTAAATAAGCAAAATTAAATATTATAAGATAATAATTCTAATATGCAAATTAATAACCAAATATTTAATTTGAAAATTTTATAAATAATCTGCATAAATAAAACAATCTTACAGGTAACTTATAAATCTTAAATTACTTAATTGTAAAATTAGCGTTAAAAAAATTCTTGTTCTCATATTATAAATAAAATTACTATCAAAAATTACTAGTTATTTTAATTGCAACAATAAGTTATTAAAAGATCTTACAATGAATTTACTTAATTGGTAAATAACTAAAAATAAATATTGTAAGATAATAATTCTAATATGCAAAATATTTATAAAATATTTAGTTAAAAGTTTTACAAATAATCTGCATAAATAAAAAAAATCTTACAGGTAACTTTAATTTAAAATCAAAAGTTACTAGTTATGTTAAATGCAACAATAAGTTATTAAAATACATCATTTACTTGTACAACTATTGAATAGTATTGTAAAATGAACCTTATAAATTTCTATTTTCAAAATTAGTACATATGAGTAATACAATCAAGTGTTATAACGAATGAACTGTGACATTACTAGTCACATAATAAATCCAAGTAGACTTAACCTATTGGTATAGGTTGTTAGTAAATCATACAAATGGTGGTAATATCGGAATGCGTTATGAATTAGCGATGAGCCTATCAGAAACAATCGGTTAGCGAAGCCGATGCATGTTCGCGCCCCGGTAAGTAATATTTCCGGTTCCGGAGTGTAACTGAACACGTGGATTAATGAGGAGAGACAGGCGATCATTACCGTTCCCGTCCAGTTGTTGATATGACGTGTACGATGCATGCAGCAAGTGCACTGGCAAGGCATGCCAACGCTAATTACTGTTTCTTCTGCTGTGGACTCAATGCATGCTATCCAGATTTAGGTTGTGGGTAACCGGAGACAAATTAAAATGAATCCTCACAACAACGGGTTGTGGATTGTGTTTCGGGAAGTTCTGTATGATTTCATGGGTTGAGTTTCGAAATTTGAGGAGAGCTTGAGTCGAGTTACTTGCATCGTTTTATTTTCTCATGAAATATTACCATGCAATTATCGTTATTATCAAAAAACATTATTCCTCAAATTTACCAATACTCTTATAATAATAATAATTATCTTTAGATCGGTTTTTACAATTATTTTGTAATGAAAACTTTGAATATTCCTAATTCTCAAATTTAGTAAATTCTGTATGATTTCATGAATCTCGTTTCGAAATTTGGGAAGCTCTTGATTCGAATTACTTGCATCGTTTTATTTACCATGCAATAATCGCTCTTATTAAAAAACACCTTCTCTCAATTTTACTAATATTAACTTCATAATTAATATTAGATCGGTTTTTTTACAATTATTCCTAATTCTCAAATTTAGTACTGTTTTTGGAATTTACTATGTTAGTAAATTCAATTAACAATTAATACTTGTGACCGAATAAGTATCTCAGATAATTGATATTGTTAAAAATGTTATACTGAAGGAAGAATAATAGAAATATGGATTGCTTTAATAATTTTAAATTATATACGCTTGTTAAGTCTATAACATAGATTCAAGATTTCTAAAGTAGTAAGGATCTCAGTCATTGTCTATTTTTGCTTTGCTTCTGGTTGTACAAAATTATCATGTTGAGGTCAGTAGAAATTACGAATTGATTTATAGATTAAAATTATTAGAACGAGTGGTAATAATGATTTTATACAGATTATACGATTTTTCATGTTTAACTTTAATCAATAGAATGATGACAAATATTAGACCCGTATTTTTTTATTTTTCCGTAAACTGACTTTTAATAATGAAAAAACTGTTACTAAAATAATATCTCCACTTCATTCCTTGTTCAGTGACTTATCAAGGTTCTTACCCAACTTCACTTCGTTTCATACGTCAAATATAATGACAAATTGAATAATCTTCTGCAAATATATTGGCACACAAAAGCAACAATATTTGAAAAAAACACAATTTTAGGATCTGGCATCCACTCATGAATAACTCCACACAAGAACCTACAGACTTTATAATTTTTACGACCTTTTTTTAGTATGATAACATAAAATGCGTACAAAAAAGAATTACATTATATTGTGCAACAAATTAGACATTGTAAAACAGGTTCACTTATTTTTTTTTTGCAAAACCTCATTGTTGCAGTGATAATCGTTTGATGAAAAAGTGAATTAAACCGATTTTGTTTTGTTTTCAGGAAGCACAATGCGACGCCCCACTGGTCGACTCAGCCTCTCTTCCGCTGGAACACCGCGCTGTGTACGGCCCCCCACTATCCGGTCCTGGAGGCAACCACCTGCCCCCGAGTTCCGGCTACGCACCTCCGACAGTCCTGCAGAGCGGCGGAGGAGCTGGTCCTGACGAACCCTGGCCCTTGGCAACCCCCGACATGCCCCAGATCAAACATCTGCAAGTCCAGTGCGAGAAGACCCACATGAGAGTCAACATCGAGTTCGATAGACCTTTCTACGGGATGATCTTCTCCAAAGGATTCTACAGTGATGGAAACTGTGTTCACATGAAACCTGGAACAGGACACTTGAGCCAAACGTTCGAAATATTTTTGAACAGCTGTGGTATGTCGTCTTCAGCCAATCACAATGTTGGAGGATATGGTGCTCCTACACCAAGTGGAAGTTATGTAGAAAACACCATTATCATCCAATATGATCCTTATGTACAAGAAGTTTGGGATCAAGCTAGAAAATTACGTTGTACCTGGTACGATTTCTACGAAAAAGCAGTTACCTTCAGACCATTCCAAGTAGATATGCTCCATGCAGTAACCGCTAACTTCTTGGGAGATAACCTGCAATGCTGGATGCAGATTCAAGTAGGAAAAGGACCATGGGCTTCTGAAATCTCGGGAATAGTCAAGATTGGCCAGACTATGACAATGGTTCTTGCCATCAAGGACGACGAAAACAAATTCGATATGTTGGTGAGAAATTGCGTAGCCCATGACGGTAAACGAGCCCCTATTCAGTTGGTTGATCAATACGGTTGCGTGGTCAGACATAAGATTATGAGCAAGTTCCAGAAGATCAAGAACTTTGGACCGTCTGCTTCTGTGGTTTCATTCGCTTACTTCCAAGCCTTCAAGTTCCCTGATTCAATGAATGTGCACTTCCAATGCGTGATCCAAGTCTGTAGATTCAACTGTCCTGAACCTAAATGTGCTGGACCTCACAACCATGGCCACTTAGAATATGGACCACCCCAACTAGGAGGTCTGGGAGGCAATGGACTTGGAGGAGACTTCGGTGCTCATTTGGGAGGTCTTGGTGGTTTAGGAGGAGAATATGGACCTCCTCCTTTACCTGAATATGGTGTACCTCCAGCATTCCCTGATCCTAGACATCCTTCAGGACCTAATGGAGCCTTCTCCGAACCTAACCCTGACGTAGTACCTGCTCCTCAAGCTCAAACAAGTGCATCGTCGACTTCCAATCCACCAAACCCAAGCTCTCCTGCTCCTCAAGTGAACGCACAAAACAGCAACGAAATTCATCTTCCTCCACCACCACTTCCTGGACACAGAGGAGCTTACAACACTGTTAAGAGAAAGAGCGGAATTGCTGATGAATTGGAAGGAAACTTAGCAACACTTGGTGGCCGACCAAGAAGTGTAGAAAACCTCCCAGCTGAATTACAAGGAGCTAGAAGACGCCGATCACCAGAAATGATGAATGTGGTAGTCAGCAAAGTGTACAAGAGAGAAGCTCAAGAAATGACTGATGTAAACACCAGTAGGACGATTCAAGTTGTGGCTCCTGGTGATGTTAACTTTGCCTTGAACGCTGCTGCCAGCAACGAGACTGTAGTCATCCAATCTGCTTCGTCCACAGACCCAGAAACGATTTGCATGTCAGTCCCCAGTTTCGTGGGCGGATTAGTAATGTTGCTTCTAGTTCTGATCGTGGCGAGTCTTGTGGCTGCTTTTCTGTTCGTGAGGGTGCGAGCCATCGACCGAAAAGGAGCTGGCGCAGCGTTCGTCAGTGCAAGAGGGTACGATAACTCGGAATTCGTCAAGGTGGCAAACTGATTCTCTTCTTCGGTATGTGGACTAAGTGTGTATATTAATCCAAAGATGATCAGGTTATTAAAGTGATTGTTAAATTATTTATTGTCTAGCCCAACCGAGAAGAGTTATTAATTTATTTTTACTAAACTCCAGTCAGAGTCCTCTTGGACCTTCGTGCTTGCGACGACAGATGGCGTTTGTCGTCGTTAGCATGATCTACTTACTAATACCTACGATAAGTTATTGTATTTTAAGAGCTATTTATATTATAACTTCTACTTATACCTGTACTACTTAAGTCAATTGTATATGAAGAAATTTGATGAAACTGACTACTGTATCTCTCATCTTCTGATGATTCTGTAAAATATTCGTTTCATAAATATTGGTTATTTATTACAAACTGTACAGTCATTGAAAGTTGCCCGCATTTTTCACCTAAGTAAGTCAACACACATGTAGTTTCACGTACGTACATGAATATTTATTGACCTGTGATACACTATCAAAATTTTTATTTTATTGTTGTAAAACATTTCAATATAAATTATTTATTGCCTTAACCATGCTATTCCTTTCAATGTATTAAGTACCTTTCTGATATCAACCAATTAAAAATACATTACATTTTTATCATCCCACATCTCTTTAAATTTAAAACTATTAAACTTATTTTTTGTTTTCATTATTATTCCACACCATAATATAAAATAAATATATCTCGTACGTTTATTACCTATTTCTAAATCAGCTAAGTATGCTTTATTGTAAATATCGATAATGATATTTTTATTCTAAAAAAGGCGTTCTTAGACATTATCCGCGAAAAAAAACGGACTGTAGGTGGCACTATTTTCTTATATGTAATTGACGC
This sequence comes from Stenolophus ochropezus, assembly GCA_035578165.1. Lineage (NCBI taxonomy): Eukaryota > Metazoa > Arthropoda > Insecta > Coleoptera > Carabidae > Stenolophus > Stenolophus ochropezus. The sequence continues at coordinate 4,096,655 of JAQOWZ010000014.1, forward strand.
GACGTTTAAACTGTTATTTCTAAATATTTTATATATTTGTGGATATTTCAACAATTTGAATATAAAAATTGGTAGATAAAAGTTTCTCCTATTATGTTTACTGTATTATAAACATAATTTTGAGCAGTTGTAAAACAAATTTTAAAAATGATTGATGCCGGTTTTGTCTGATGTTAAAATTGAAGATTAAAAAGAACTTGCTAATTGAAAGAAATTTTTTATGATCCAAAATAAAATTATGGTAGTGGCATGTTTGATCGAAATTATGGTGTTTATTAAAATATTTGTTTTTGGTTAATTTTCAAGTATGAAGTTCTGTTTCTAACTCATGCATCATTAAAATTCAAGTAAATAGCCGTTCGGTAGAGAAACTCAAGATCTATTAATGAATGATAAATATGAGCAATTAGTGTACAAAAAATATTTCTTTTTTAATTCAAAACAACAAATAATCATTACTACAAACTACATAGCGTAGAGTAACATTCTCAGTAATGAATAATGAAGTCCAATTATATATTTATTTACTATTTAAATTACAAACAAAATACTAAGATCTCTCTATATCTACATCCAAGATATAATGAAAGGTTTAACGAGTCACCGTATACTTTTTGTTTTTTTTTATTTTTCTTTAGTCGAAATACGATTACGCGTAGTCATTGTTTTTACAGGTGTATATTTTATGTGCATGAAACAAAACAAATGCACAACAAGAGTTACTAATTCGTGTCGTTGACATATAAAGCGGCAAACATATGTCAAACCGCTACACACCTGCTGTGATATGAAATTTAATCGCGGGAACAGAATTTTATTTTTTTTAGGTTTAGTGTTCAAAAATTTCAGGAAGTTTAATTTTAAAATATACATACTAACTTAACTAGTTATTCAAGTATTACTATACTGCAATATTTAATTATTTACAATATATTTTATTTGCGTTAAACATAATATTTAAATACTATCATTAAATTAATTTAAATAATTTTATTTTAACTTAGAAACAATGTCTAAAAAAACTGATAATTTATTCTTTTAATTACTTTTTTTTTAAATGAGGTTTTGACGTTGCAATTTTGTATAACAGATTGATATAGTTTTTTGTTTACAATTGAGATTGAGAAATAAGTCATTTTTGATGCAAATTAATTTATTTATGAATTAATAATAGAATAATTCGATGATTAATTCATGCCCCTATTTTAAATATGAATACTATTCCACGTAAGAGAAACATAAAATTTATTCCATTACTTTCTTTTCCTAAATTGATAAATTTTCTACAAATTTTGTGAAAGTTGCAACTATAAAATTACATTTATAAACGTTTTATTTTCTAAATAGGTTAAAACAAAACAATTCTCAAGCAACTATTGTTCAAAAAATGTTATTAAAATTCAAGTAAATATTTAAGTTCCGCTTCAAATACTCTGAATATAAAAGCACTTCCGGTTTATAAAAGTACAGTAAGAAAGAATAACCATATCATATTGCACAATTAATTATTAATATATGAGTAACCGCATGGTGTAAGGTTAGTATGTTGCATAAAAATTATGTTTTATTGATAGATTGTTATATGAAGAGACAGGTGTTCGTATCTCGTTACTGGCCCTTGAACAAGCTAACGCATTTCGGAAGTTGTTAAGGTACCTAAGAACAGATGGGCGTTTGTTTTCATATTTAGTTAACGGAAATGTTGACCTAATTTTACTTCCGAGAAAAATTTTACATTTTTGAAAATATTTCGTCACACAAATTTAAAAACATAATTACCTATAGCATAATGTTACTTGAAATAAAATTTAGTGTTTCACAAGACAAGATTTCTTGTCTTGTTTAGTTGTTTCTTGTCTTGTCTCGAAAAGAAAGACAAGAAATTTAAGTGCTCTTGTGCTTCTCTTGTATTTTTTGCAAGACTAAGACATGAACAATAAAAATACAAGACTCTCGTGAGACACTTATAAAATGTCCAAAAAATATTAAAATTTAAAAGTCAAAGAACTAATTGAAAATGTGAAGTAAAATATAATTAGTTATTAAAGCCTAGTTTAAGTGTACCCATAACTCATGCATCATTAAAATGCAAGTAAATAGGTGGAATTCCCGTTCGATAGAGAAACTCAAGATCTAGTATTGAATGATAAATATGAGCAATTAAAGCTAGTGAAGAAAATCAATTAGACATACATTTCCGTTTGAATTAAAACAATACAACAAATGGTAATAATTGTTTTACAAGCGCTGAACAACAAAACAACATAATGCTTTCGTAGAAAAGTGTTACTAGTCTACAGATCAATCACATTAACTTTTTGTCTCTTAACCTAGAATTTCTGCAATGTAACCACAATGAACATAAAAGAATCGTTATGATCTACATAGTTTCAATCATTACACACTCTCTTCATCAGGTATAAGTACCCATTAGGTACATTCAATATCTCTCTTTAAAAATCAGTGTAAAATAAAACAAAAACTTAAATTGTATATGTTGTTTTTTGTTATATTATTAACAATATTTATAGAAAAAATAAATATCATACATGCTGTTATTAAAGTATTTTAAAATAATCGTACGTTCTAAACTAGGGTTACTTTACTATGTAAAAACGTTTAAAAGAAATGCTAATATATTTACTGTAAGATGCAACCATACTTGTAGAACAGTTAAGCATAGTAACAACTTTTAGGCGAAGTAAGTTAATACAAATCTTGCTCACATGGAAAGTAAACATTTTTTGTTGTTTACTTCTATTTCTTTTAACTTTTTCACATTTATAAATAAAGATAATAAATCATTGTAACATTAATAAATAAAATATAAAATTTTAAAACAAAAAGCAAGTAGGTTTGTTATAATGATCCTTTTTTTTTACTTAATGATATCGAATAAATGTTGTTAATGTTAAATTAGTTATAACTATTTATGAAACAATATAAAAAAATATTTTGATATTACACAACAACTTGTTTTGGTGTAAATTTGGTGACATTGAAATGTCTGTACTGATCTGTCAAAATTGTCAACGTCTTATGATTTTTGAAGGCTGTTTATTGTTTACATACATAGTTTTGAAAATGGAATTTGGGTAACCTGCCTAATGTACATTATTCTATGGTAGATGATTTTTATCGAATGAATTCAAATTCTCCATCTAAGTCTCCTACGTCAAATATCCCCTCTCCAAAACTTTATTATAGTTTTTCTCAGGAATTATCAACAACTAAGCGATTTAAAAAAATACGGGTATTTTATTTTCTGTACAGAATTATAAAATGGAAGAAAAAAAATGTGATGTGACGACTTCACTCAATACGCATCTATGTTGCGCATATTCTGTAACTAATTTTGCTAAAATGTAGAAGTTCTATATTATTTTGTACATTTTTGTGAACGTTATGTTGTATGTCACAATACATTTTTATATTCATTATTTTGAAACAGAAAAATGTACATAATTTTGTTCTAAATAATAAACCGTATCAAAGGTATTTAACAGACAAAATGAATTTGCAATTTTATATATTTCTACAGAAAGGATATTGTATATTATCATGGCGGATATTTTGTTAAGTAACGAATGGAATATGACCTATAATGTTATGATAAACACAAGAATTCTCATTTTGCACTGATATTATTTCTCAACATTTAAAGATATGGTTAATGTGATAATGAAACAATCGAAATACGAGTACAAACAATAACACAGTAAATATTTATTACAAAAGAAATATACATTCACACAGTTAAAAAAATGACATAATTAGTAATAATTAACTTTTAAGTACGAGTCTTTTAAAGATTCCAATATTTCACGATTATTATTTAACAGATTAATAACAATAACTGCAATTTGTTCATTATTCGCTTGCTTAGCAAAAACTTCTAAATTAGTCTGATCTTCTTTAATCTGTATAGAGCAATAAGGATAAGGCGCATTCCTTAAAAATATTTCGTTTAATTTAAAAATGTTTTCTGGAAGTTGAAGCATGTCGTATAAAGCTTGAATAACTCGTTTCATATCAAGTGAGTTCATGCCATTTCTGGTAGAGTCAATAAATTTCGAAAGAATATAAGTTTTCAGCAATCGTGTTACCACATCTTCGTTGACTAACAAATCATGAATGATATGTAGTAAAGGTGTCATGTTTCTTCTTGTGATTAAAGCTTTGTCGTCTGCTTCTCTGATTTGATCTTCAATATACCTCTCTAAAAGTTCTTGGCGAAATGATGGTGTTTTGTCTCTGTTTCTATGTGCCATCAGAGTTGTCAAACTTCTTGTGGAATCTTCATTTGTAGAGGCATCATCTTGAATGGTTGAGTCATTGGAGAGAATCATGCTTTGAAGATCATTATGTTCTAATGAAGATGCAGAACTGATGTATTCTGTTTCAGGCATGTTTGCGTCAATACTTTTTTCAGGCATAATTGGATCAACAGGTGGTAGATTTTTAAGGAGAGGAATTGGTACATATGGCTCAAATCTTGGTACGTTTTTAGTGGAAAGGTGAAAGTTTGCAATGATTGGGTTATTTGGAATTAGGTATGAGGAAGACACAAAAGAAAATTCGTCTATTTTAGGAGCATTTACAATTGAAGAAAATATGTCTTTGTCCTTTTCTTCACATGAAAGATCTACAGGTTGGTCAATTTTTGTTGTGGAATGAAATATATCTTCAGATAAGTCCACTTTTCTAACTTTAATTGGTGGTATGTATGGATCTTTACTGGTAGATGGTTGAGGTTCATCAAAGTATGAAGTGCTAGGAATAATAATACAATCATCTTCATTATCTTCATTCATTTTCTCAGTTGATTCGTCAACACATATTATTTCTTCCTGATTTTCTTTTACAGGTGATTTCAAAATTGAATAAAATATATTCTTCCCAGCAAATGGATTATCGTGGGTTCTTTTATTTCTCTTCATACCTTCTACATTTCTAATTTTGATTAAAGAAAGAGGAAGACATCGACTACTGGAAGGCTGAGATTCTTCTTCAGTGTCTGGAATGATGACGCAATCATCGCTATCTTCTGTCAAATTGAAAGATTCAAAATCCATTGTTCTTTTACTGAAACAAAAATAATCAAAGATAATATGTATGTCATTTGTATGTTTCTACATGTTGTCTTGACTAATTATTTATATTTAGTTTTGTTATTTACCTGACAAAGGCAGCACTGAGCTGTCGAAACGTTGTAAATTAAAAAAAAAAAATTACAGATCTTAAACCGAAATATTGTTTTTCATTAATTATGAGTTCTGAAAGCTTCTTTCAATATTTGAAACAAAAATATTTTATTCAATTTCTGTTTACAACTGTGGCATGTTAAGGCTTCTAATTTTTATGCGACGCCATATTTTGCTAACCTTTTCACCACCAATACTTTTTTTTTACAGTTAAATGAAAATAAAAATACATATCACACATAATTTTGTATTGTAAATATAATATTACCAAAATAGAATTAAGGTTCCAACAATTTTTATTATTGTTATTAAAAATAAGTTTATAAAAACTGAAATCATAAAACAAATGACAAAATATTACTTACATAACAATCTACTCTTGGAATCAACCACGTGTTATCGCTGTGTTAAGTTGATTGCAAATGCTTGGCAAAATATTTCTCGATGTGTTTTATGTTACAGAAGGACTGCGAACTGCGACCATTGTAATAAAAAACATAGGCGGCACAAGAAAATATCATATAATTTTATAATTCATTTAATATTTTTATATAATTTGTACCAATGTTTAAATTGATATGTCGTTAAACTGATAGTTTGTTAGTACTTTTTATTGTAATGAAGTTATGAAAATAATTTTCTTGTAAATTGTATGAGTAGTGAATTTTTTATCTACGCCCATGGTGAGTTCACGTGTGAAATTAGTGAAATAAGACACTGGGTTTTATATTTTTTTTTACTTTTCATATTGATTTTACAATTTGTTCATATTAATAATATTTATTTATATCCTGCTGTTAGTACATATTTTGTTTTATTTTTCAGATCAAAATTAAATGCTCTCTCTTCATGGGTCTTTTGTTTGAATTCCAGGAATGCAAAGGTATGTTCTTTCATTGAATCTATATTGTTTAGTTCTATAGGGTGGAAATGAACTTAATATTATAAATTTAAGTATGAGTACTATGACATGTTTAGATTACGAAAGTGAAATATTTTTTTAAAAAATTCGTATATTTAAGGGTAGTTTTCATTAAGCTAACATTTTTTTTACTACTGGCCTGTTGTCAACCGTTTGCATTCTTCTGTAAATAAAAAAATCTTTAAAAATACTATTTAATTTAATTATTAAGAATAATATCATATACAACTAATTTTGAATGTATTTTTTATAAACATATTTTTAATGAAATATCAATTAAAACAGCAATAAAAAAAAGTTTCCATAAGAAAGGACGAATTTTTGTTTTTCGAATTTTTTAAAAATTTCACTTTCGTAATCTACACATGTCATACTACTCACCCTTAAATTTATGACATTATGTTAATTTCCACCCTGTATATATGTACATATGTACTGTATACCTTGTATTGTGGAATTAAATTTTGAATATAATCAACAAATATATTTTTTGTTTAGAGTTTATTACAATGTTTATAATTTTATTTCCTTTGTTAGTAGATATGTATTGTTTTTCATATTTGTAGTATGACACTTATATAATTATTTTATTTACAAACATTAGACATAGTAAGATAATAAACTGTTTATTTTTTTATTGAACATAGTATCAATGACGGATATTATTACAATCTACAAACTTACAAAATAAAAAGAATTGAACAAGAATATTAAAAATAGTGACAGACACTTTATATTTTATAAATTACAGGGTTTATGAAATCACATGGAATAAATATGTTAAAAACATTAAATAAATACATTTTAAAAATATGTACAATTTTCACATGTTTAATTAATTATATTTCGGAATAAATATCTGTAAGTGTCCAAATTAGATCCATATGAGTGTTAAACACATAGAAGATAATACTTCGTACTGTCTCACTACTAACATAATCATAATCAGCATGACATTCAATTAAAGTCTTGCCCGCTTCTTCAGAAGAAGATGGAAAATCCAAAGTTACATTTTTTGTATAAACTTTGTTCATCTTTAACAAAACATCTCTTCTTTGCATCATATCGAAGATGGATTGAATTAATTTCCTTTTTTCTTGTGGATCCATAACTTCTTGTTCCGTGAACAATTCAGGAGTAATAGTTAAGAATATTTTCAACACATGTGTGTTAAATAATTGGGATTGTACTTCTGGGTTGGTTAACAAATCATGAATTATATCTACAAAGCGGGATTTTTTACTACGTATCAGTTTCTTTTCGGATACGTAGCTGGCTTGATATGCGATATATCGTTCAAGTCTTAGGAGTTTATAAGTAATTGGTTTGCCAGTTCGCTCCGTCAGTATTAAAAATTCGTCCATGAATTCAATTTTATTGTTGGCTTTACAAACTTCTTTTCTGTTTGACTGATAGTGAAGAAGATCGTTTATAAACTCTTCTATTTCTTTATCTTCATTTTGATTATTAGTATTTTGTCGATGCTCCATAATTAATATACTTTTTACTTGTGAAATTAATACAACAATCTGACTGTGTCAACTGATTTTCTAATCGACTGTTGATACTATCATATCTTTTTTTTAGGGTGAAGATAGGGATACCAACTTAAAGAAAATACACTAGTGTTTTTATTCTACTTTTTACAAATGTAAATGACAAAAATTTTAACGAATAATTTATTTTTCATACATATTTTCTTGTCATTTAAAATATAGTAAGTAAATTATAAGATTTAAAATTAGTTAAGATCAACACTCCATAGAATTTTTTTTGTAATAAAATACAAATAACCACATGCAGTAATAGGTAATCAACCTTAAGTTTAATAGATTGTTTTGTGATTATTGTAAAAAATTTTGAAAGGATTTATTACATTTATTAATTCTTTTCGATTTTTTTAGTTTAGCTAGTAAATACAGAATGTTGTAAAGTATTATAAAAAAATTAAGGGTATATACAATTAGATGTACTAATTATAGTACAAAAAGAATTCTTTAAAAATTCGTAAAAATAGGGCACGGTCCTTAAAGCTGACATTTTTGAACCACTGTGCTTATAGGTTACGTATATGAAAACAAATTAGTAAACATTAAAAATAATTAATATTAATTAAATTGTGTAATGTTTCATTCACTTTTATTTGATTGATAATAAAACGTACTTACATTTTTGATGTTTACTAATTTGTATTCGTATTCGTAAACTATCATTCCAGTGGCTCAAAACTGTCAGATATAAGGACCGTGCGATTATTTTGGCGAATTTTGAAAAAAATCTTTTGCATTATAAACAGTACATCATATACTTCATACACTAATAAAGCAAATCAGTTTTCTATTCTTTAAAAGTTTTATATTGAATATATGTATATACACGAAATAAATTTTATTTTATAACTTTTATAACTATATGAATAAATAAAATAATGTATTTACTTCCTGAAATTTTCATAATGAAATTGAGAAAAGAAAATATTATATTTATTATAACAACTAAGTACGCCAATTTAGTCTCCGTACACCTGTAAGTTATATAGAAACAATGATTTTTTGAATCGCCATTCATTAGAATTACTTCCCTTAAACGGTTTATCATACTTCCCACTAATTTTTTTATAGTAGTTCTTTTATATTCTTTGGGCGTCTTGTTTTAAACATTTTTTTTTTTAAATAAACCTTAGAGATGTTCAATTTTTTATTGTTGTCTACAATTGTACAATATCTATTCTAGCAGTTTACTTGTAGTATGATTGAGGTCATTATCTTGTTGAAAGATTTAAGAATTTATCCAAATTCTCTTTTAAAATATTCAAATAACCCACTTTCCCATCAATAAAAATTAGATTTCCCACCCATACTCATACAAGCACATATCCTCCTCCATATTTCACTGTTGGGCATACTTTTTTGTTTTCATTTTTTTATTCTTCTTTTTCCAAACAATAATTCGTACACCTGATGCAAAAAAAAGGTTTAATTTGGTTCATCTGAAGCAATTACAAAGAAGGTTTCAAGGTGGTTTATATATTTCAAAAACAAAGCGTAAAGGCTTGTACTAGTTGGTATAAGTGTATACCCTTATTTGTTTTTACAATACTTTTGAAACATCCTGTATATGTCAATAGCATGATATTCCCTTATGTAAATTAACGATATTATATTCAAATAACGACGAAATATGAAGGTATTGAACAAAATTGTAAATAGGCAGCACAATATGTGTTTTAACGACAAAATAGTCAATGTGAACATCAATTATGTGTTTTATTACATATCTACATTACAAAAAATATTGTAAGTTTGCCAATGCAGCAATTTGACAACAATAGACCGGTTAGCACTGCGGTTTTGTCTGACAAATCATATCAAAAGTTGCAAAACTATATCAATAGTCTAACGACAAAATTGTTAATGTGAACATCAATTATGAGTTTTATTACATATAGAACTATCTACATTACAAAAAATATTGTAAGTTTGCCAATGCAGCAATTTGACAACAATATCATATAACTACGAAATATGAAGGTAATGAACAAAATTGTAAATAGGCAGCACAATATGTGTTTTAACGACAAAATAGTCAATGTGAACATCAATTATGTGTTTTATTACATATAGAACTATCTATGTAGGTACGTTACAAAAAATATTGTAAGTTTGCCAATGCAGCAATTTGACAACAATAGACCGGTTAGCACTGCGGTTTTGTCTGACAAATCATATCAAAAGTTGCAAAACTATATCAAAAGTCTAACGACAAAATTGTCAATGTGAACATCAATTATGTGTTTTAATACATACAGAACTATCTACATTACAAAAAAGATTGTAAGTTTGCCAATGCAGCAATTTGACAACAATAGACCGGTTAGCACTGCGGTTTTGTCTGACAAATCATATCAAAAGTTGCAAAACTACATCAATAGTCTGTGATATTATGTGCAAATTTCATTTGGCATGCATGGAGATGGCCATACAATAGCGTTACAGACTGCACATTCAACAACAATTACAGCAATTAGCTCGACTGGCTCCTGGCTAAGAGAATTAAACAGAAGTTACTGATGGCGCTTAAATTGTTTCAGAACTGCGAAACAAGATCCTCACTCACATTTTCACATTGCAAGGATTCTATTCATCCTGCAATTATTTCAAACCATATTATTTCGCACACTAATTTCATATCACTTTAGCTTTGTTACATGTACATATGTTTTATTTGCAAAATAAAACGATAATTGTAAATATATCGCTCATTAGTTATTAACTAAGTACGCCAATTTAGTCTCCGTATACCTGTATATTATATAAAATCAATGATCTTTTGAATCGCCATTCATTAGAATTACTTCCCTTAAACGGTTTGTCATACTTCCTACTAATTTTTTTGAAGTTTGGGAGTCCATTTTACCCCATTTTTCTACCATAAATGTGCAATTATTTCAATCATATTATTTTACAAACTAATTTCATATCACTTTAGTTTTGTTACTCATACATATGTTTCATATGCAAAATAAAACCATAATTACAAATATATCACTCCTAAATTATTAACCATTGATAAGTATACCAGATCCATTTTATTGCCCACATCAATAATTATATTCATACGGTCAAATTGTAAATATAAAGTCATATTTTAATAATGGAAATTTCACTCACAATCTTACCTGCCTTTTACTACTACTACTTGTAGGTCATGATGTGAAATTAAGCATCGTAGGTATTTTAAGAATTCCTGGTTTCTTGGATGTGAGCATTGAACATTTTTCTTCATATTGTCCAAAGAATGAATATTGAATCGTGTTTACTAATTAAAAGAAGAAATATCTACTCATTTTTCTTTGTTGAAAAATGTATTTGAGGAACATAATAAAGTAAATTGTAATTGATATAATAATAACTACAATTGTTATTTGTAGTTGTTAAAGTATCAATTACAAACATCAGATATCATATATCACCATGGCCGAAATTCAAATTTGTTATGAATTTAAGACATTCCCACATCAGTGTAGATTTGTAGATTGTTCTTTATGTACTTATGAGTATATCGTATCAACTATAAACAACCATTAATGTTTGATATAACAAGTCCAAATGATAGCAACTGAAGTTATAGAATCCTACCCCTGATTTGCTATTATTTCCTAGGTATATTTATTGATAGTTTTGGCTGAGAATTAAATATTCTGAATTGCATTACAAATCTTTTGGATATTAAATTCTGAAAGTAATTGAAATATCAGTATTTTTATTACTTATTTCAATTAATATTATTTTGTTTTAAAAGCAATTCAAATATTTTTTTTTCTAAAAGTAATTGAATTAGTAATTTAATTACTGAAGTAATTAATTACTGCCTAGCTCTGATGATGACAGTATTTTCGAATTTGAATACGGTGCTAAAACGGAGTTTTCGTTTGATTAGCGCTTTTCATCTTGGGTGAAAATTTAATTCGCATTTAACGAATGCATATATGCAGTTGTGAAATTGAGTAAAAATCATATATTCGCTCGGAGTCGTAGTTTTATCTGGGCGCTAATGAAGCATTCAGTTTGTAATTGAGTACATATATAGCTGTGGCGAGCGCAGTGGATTTGCAATGTAAATATCTGATTTGAATAGGAAAGTGGTCACCGGGGCATAATGTCCCGTTTTCCGTCCCTTGCGACGCTTCTGGCTTCCAGATTACGTCATGGCGAACAATCGCATCATCTAGATTCGAACCGGCCGGCCCATGCGACATTCATTTGTCACCAACACTTTTATCCAATGCTAATAAATATACCAATAATGTTGCCTAACTATAGCTAGATATTGCTAATCGTGTCAATCTCTTGACAGTCAGTGGCGTATATGACCAAATTTTGATTTTTACATATATGATACTAGACAAAAAAAATATAACTCGTATTTTTTTATATCGATTCATTACTCGTAGTTTACGAGAAAATAATTATAGTAACGAGCGAGACTCACCGTAGATGAGTCATCACGGCTGACGTGCTTGGTCAGGTACTCGCGTTAAAGGTCAAGTTGGGTAAGTTCGACGCCGCTATTGTTCGAGAAAGTTCTGGAATGTTCAAGATTAGCTGCCTGCAAGTATAAAACAGTTATGGTTGGCGACTCGAAAAATGTCAATATAGGTCAGATTGTGCAGAGAGTCACTGAACGAAGTCAATGTCGGTCAGTGCATGTCAGCGACAAATTAGAAATAAATAAATTTTTGGTGTTATAAATAAATAGTTAGAGATATACATATTGTGTAAAAAAAACTTGAATGGAATGATATGTGAGAACTTCGGTCTAAAATCTTGTGTCGGTAACTGTTAACCCAATAAATAAACCTACCATTATGTTCAAGTACTTCGAAACTTACTATAAGGTGTGTATTGTTTGCAAAAGAAATTACAATAAGTCAAAAATCTTATTCTATATTGTCAATTTATAGTCAATTTTCTTGGTGTTTTCGATTAACGATTTGAATTAGTAATTTTGTCTTGTATATAAAAAGAAAGAATAACAAGAAACAATTTTTTATTTCAAACAAAAACAGTAATAAAATTTTTAAACATTGCACAGAAAACATTAAAAATTTTGTGAATTTCGAGTACCATTTTTAAATGTAGAAAAAATCAATCATCAGCAATCATCTCTTCAAATTTATCGAATAAATCGTAGACATCTGTATCATCATCATTATCTTTCGGATTATTTAAATCTGGGACAGGAGGATTACAAAGGACTTCAAATTCGTTGAGGAACGTCTTAACAGTATTCCTGCTTTCGAAACAATCATCCGACGAAGTTGATGTTTCCGCGTGTACCATTGTCTGACGACCACGTCTTGGTTTGTCGTAAATTCGGATGAGTATTGCGGAGTTTTCAAACGCCATGGCTATCAAATGCCTCACCTTACGGAAGTCTAGGTCGTCTGTTCCTGCGCCGATTCTAGGCAAGGCAATTTGAATGACGCCTAAAGCTACACACAGAGTACGAAGTCTTGCTAGAGCGCTATATACGTGGATGTATTTCGGTTTGTCGAAGAACTTGGGTTTGATTATCATGAAGAATATGTACTGGCCTTGTCCATGTCCAGGACCTTCTGAATGACGGTAGACTGCCACTTGACCAACCTTACGTTTTTGGCGACGGATGATATTGTCACAGTCGTATACCTCGCTGAAAAATAATGACGTTACTTTTATCTTTACAAACTTTGCTAATACAAAATTTTTGGTCTTATCTTCGACCCTGTTTTGACAAAAGACAAGACAAGATACATTAAAAAGCAAGAAAAACGATAATGGATCGTTCATTTTTAAACATAATTCATCTCCTCTCTGAGGTGTTTGTAAATATTTATATTATTATAAATAAAATTAGATATTTTATTCATGTCCTTATCTTAGTGTAGCTTTAATCAATAGCAAGCTGGTCAAGATTCAATAAGAAATTGTTTCTGGACAATAAAAAGACAAAAACCAGATGTTTGCCATTTTACTTAATTTTGTTCTTCTTTGGTCTTAATAAATTAAAAATATTTTCAATGAACTCAACAATTTAACTCTTGGTTTGCATCGCAAGCCAAGACAAGAAGATACACTACAAGATAGGATTCTTATCTTGGTGATAAACCCTAAGCTTTACCAAGATACATAATTGGAATACTTAATTCGTACTAAACAGAGGTTTCCTAACCAATATTGATTTCATACAATTAAACACAATATTTATAATAATTATTAACGTTATTCTGAGGTCGTTAGTACAAAGGTGCCAAGTGCAAGATTAGTTAAAGATCCATTAATTTAATTTGTAAAATTAAGACAAAGACTTATTATAGAATTAAGGAAAAAAAAGTAATGTTGTTTTAAGAGAACAGATACATTAATACCTGTTAGTTAGTAAAAAATACTTCTTGAAAATACCACTTATTTCATTTTGATTAAAAAGATAGTTATCTATATTATAAACACCCTTTTATAATAATAGCGCTATTAGAAAGCGTACTTTTACATTATAATCTTAGGAGGTCAGAGGTCACTTTTAATAAAAGCGCTCTATAAAAGTATCTTCGCTATTTTCTAAAAATTAAAATATTTTTTTTAATTGTTGCTCAAGAATTTGCAATAATGAAAACCAAATTTACAGTATCAAGAAATGGATTAATATTATTTAATTTATACCTGGTATATTTTCATTTACTGTCAAGAAATTAAAAAAATCTTTGTAACTTTGTCATGTGAATATTAAATAAAAGATATCTCAATTACTTAAAGAGCTACTGTTTGTTAATAACTTCATATTTTATACCTAAATTGACGAGCGACACCTCTACATAAAGTAAGATCTTCCGCAGTAGAACAAGCCAACGCCCAAGAATCTTGACAGCCCAGAACATCACCGTCGCCTTCTTCAATATTTGGGTAACTGTCACGAATGTTGCAGTCTCGAGCATCCCGTATATACGACTTGTAATATATTCGGAAAAAAGGCACTTCGTCGACTAATTTCACATATGCTGGCTTGATGTAAAATTCGTCTTCTGGATCTATTGCTAGTTCTTTTTCAATCCAGCCCAAAAAATCTAATATATTGTCTCGTTGAGCCATTTTGAAATCTAGAAATTCATTTACATTAATGTAATTCGATGGTATGGTATGGTATTCTCAAGAGGAGCATAGTTTTATGTGTTTTGTGTTTATATTTTACATAAATTTTAATAAACTACAACATTTATATCTTCCTTAGGTTTGTACCCAATTAAAAACTTATATTTAGTTATTAAAAATTATAAAATACTTACTTATTATCAGATGTGAACTCCTAGAATTCTTTTACCTAACGGAAACTAAAGAGACACTAACAACTTTTGTTTTAACTGTTCCTATTACCAATATACGAAACAAAATCAACTCACGCATAGTGACACAATATTTTTTTTATTTTTTTTTTATTTAAAATATTTATTTTATACATATATCATATGTAAAGTAAGAATACAAATGTATAGAAATTAACAAACATAATGCCAACAATATTTTTTTTTATAAAATTGATGACGGTTATTGATTAATCCTATTGGTTGAAAAAGGCGGGAACGTAGTATTACCGCAGTTTTCTTGTGTAATAGGGGGTGAATAGATTCCGAAAATTCGTACACACCCTAAACAGTTTGTTTCAGTCATCTTTCTTCCCTACTTTGTCAAACATAACTTAGAGGGAAATATGAATCTTTTTTATTCTGTCAAAGTTTTCAGGTTTATTTAGCTTTACATAGTTCTTGATTTAGGTATTTACATATATTTATTATTTATAAACAAAGTTAAACGAGAGTATTTGTCTCCTAAATTTGTAGCGCCAAACATTATCATCTAAGATTTTTCTTGATTGTAAGAAATTCCAATTTGAAGATTTTGTAAAGTGCGTTAAATTAAAACCACATCAAAACAACCCTATAAAAGAGGCGAGAAATCGATTTTAAACTGTAGAAACAATTTCAATTTACGCATCTTGTTAATCAAAACAAGTGGTAAGTAAATCTTTTCTCAAGGGATGTATGTCTCAAAACAAAACATCTCAGCTTTATATACCACTCACTAAAATTATCAAATTTTGATGTTATTAAGCCAAATTTTGGAATTTTGGAAAATATAATTCTTGGAGTTGTTGGCTTTGATGTTTTATTTAGATGAAAATTAAGACGACGTTTCGATCTTTGTGTTAGGTTATCTTCAAGTCTATTTTAACATTTGATTGATGAGAATGTTACAATAGTTGATTAGTGATGGTTTATTTAAATTAAGCTCATCAAAATAAATCATCACTAACTAACTATTGTAACATTCTCATCAAGAAAATGTTATTAAAATCGACCTGAAGATGATCTAACACTAACGAAACTAAGTTCGAAACGTCGTCTTAATTTTCATCTAAATAAAACATCAAAGTCATCAACTCCAAGAATTTATTTTCCTTCAAACACTAAAATTATCGATGAGAAAAAATTGTCCTCGGTTCCAAAATAAACAAAGAGTGCATAAATACAGCATGTCAGTGAGTAATAAGTGTTGTATCTTTTCTTTAACTACCTCTTTTCTGGTAAGTATATCTTTTCTCAAAGAATATGTATCTTAAAACAAAACATCTTAGCTTTATATATGACTAAAATTATCGATGAGAAAAAAGGTATTGTCCTCAGTCCCAACATAAACAAAGAGTGCATAAGTACAGCATGTCAGTGAGTAATAAGTATTGTATCTTTTCTTAAACTAGGTCTTTTCTGGTAAGTATATCTTTTCTCAAGGAATATATGTCTCAAAACAAAACATCTCACCTTTATATATGACTAAAATTAACAATGAGAAAAAAGGTATTGTCCTCAGTCCCAACATAAACAAAGAGTGCATAAATACAGCATGTCAGTGAGTAATAATTATTGTATCTTTTCTTTAACCACGTCTTTTCTGATAAGTATATTTTTTCTCAAGAAATATGTGACTCAAAACAAAACATTATCAGTGGTATTCTATAGTCACTGTTAAAGTTGCTTAGAGACGATCTCTAGCTAGAGGTGACTGTTAGTTTTTATAGGTGATGTTATTCTACTATTACAGAACAATGTTAGCGCTAACAGCGGTAAAATTTGACTGTAGAATACGTTTTTCTTAGAGATCACCTTTAAATTCAGTTAGAGACGAACTCTAAATTTAACAGTGACAGTAGAATACCACTGCTTATCTATATAAAGATATATCACTAAAATTATCGATGAGAAAAAAGGTATTGTCCTCAGTCCCAACATAAACAAAGAGTGCATAAACACAGCATGTCGCAGTGAGTAATAAGTATTGTATCTTTTCTTTAACTGCGTCTTTTCCGACGTCATTATCGGCGGAAATAAACAGTGTTTCCCCAAACAAACAGCGCGATCTGAATCCGGTGCCAGGGGCATATCTTGGAAGCAAGCAAACCAGCAGAGATCGTCCGAACCGAACCGAATGTGTATAACATTTCAGTTTGTAATTAACTCGACGAGGTTGCGGCGTCGTACCCTGTAGAAGCTCGACGCCCGACGCCCGACGCCCGACGTCGCCAGGGAAACGTTCTGTTTCCAGAGGATTCATTTATTTAGTGCAGTGACAACCAAACTGTCACTCGCGTCGAATCAATCGATCCCGGGATGGAATATCATTTGTCTCGTCAAAATACTCAACCTCAAACTTTTACCAAAACTTCCAACCTGCTAGCGACAACTTTTGTACCAATACTGAACTGATTTGTTTTAGTTTCGTATTGTATAGGTCAACCAGTAATTGTAATGTATTAAAAAATAAGGGTAGCATTCGAGAAAGTAGTTCTCATAGATTCTCATTCATTGCGAACTTCTTAGCTGGTGTCCTAGCTTTCTAAGAGTGGTTTTTATAAATTAGAATCATTAAAATGTCATTCCCACCTACAGTTTTCGTTTTAGCTTTAATTGTATACTTGTAATGTATTAAAATTTAAAGTGTAGTTTGCGAAATGGAAGTTGCTAGTTCTTAGCTAGTTTCCTAGTTTTCTAAGATGAGTGGTTTCATTGTCTTCAGTCTCTTTTTCATTTTAATTGTTTAAATTGTTATTTACAAGGTTACTGGGATGGTTATGGTGTTTGTCTATTTACAGTTATTAAGGGAAATTTGTAGATGACGTAATTGATTGTTTATGCACTTTGTAATTGCTAGCAATTATCTACCTTCTTCGCAATTTTACAGATTAGAAACACTAAAGTATCATTCCCAGCTACTGTTTCATTTTCGTTTTAGTTTTAATTTTATGTTTTAGTTCCGTATTGTATAGGCCAACCAGTATTTGTAATGTATTAAAAATTAAAGTGTAGTATGCGAAACAAATGTTCCCAGAGATTTTTCCTTCATTTCGAACTTCTTAGCTGGTTTCCTATTTTTCTAAGACGAGTGGTTTGATTGTCTTCAGCCTCCTTTTCAAATTTTAATTGTTTAAAATTTTAATTGCAAGGTTATTGGGGTGGTTATGGTGTCTATGTATTTACACTTGTTAAGGGAAATTTGTGGATGACATAATTGGTAATAATAATCAATTGAAGACTATCTTGCTATTCTTGCAAGACAATTTCTTGCCTTGTCTTGTTATGAAATTTGTAGCTCTTCTCTTGTATTTTTTACAAGACTTTTGCAAGACCAAGAAAAATACAAGACTCTTATGAAACAATCTAGTCTATCTTCATATTTATTCCCTAAGCATGATGTCATACAGTTATGAACTAGGGAGTATTGTCTATGATTCAGAGGTCATCTCCATAGCTGGATAAAGTGGAATAATAATAATTTTGTATATTAATAGTTTATTATTAAGACTTAATTTTGATTACTGATAGTTTACTTATTTTTTGTTCTATTCCTACACTGTTTTGATGTTTATGTCGTTAGATGTATACTAGGATCATTGTCTATTATTCATGGGTCATCCTCATAGCTGAGATGGGATGATGACAAATTTGTATCTTAATAGTTTATTATCAAGACCTAATTTTGATAAGTTATAGTTTCCTTATTTTTAGTTCTATTTGTTTTCTCCTGGTACTAATACTTTTCGCCAGGAAAGTCTTGTTTCCAGTTGCATACTTAGGTACTTTTAATGGTCTTTTCTTGGTGAATTATAATAATAATGATTTAAAAGTATAATAAACCAAATTCAAACAAGACTAAACTTGTCTTTTTGTAGAAAAGATTGTGCGGAATGGTTTTTGTATTGTTGTAAACATTATTTAAACTTCTAGTCAATGAACTCTCATAAAAATTATGTGATATGATTGGTACTTTACATGTTCTTTTCTGGTGAAGTCTAATAATTTAAAAGTTTAATAAACCAAATTCAAACAAGACCAAACTTGCCTTTTTGTAAAGAAGATTGTACGGAATGGTTTTTGTATTGTTGTAAACATTATTTAAGCTTCTAGTCAATGAACTCTCATAAAAATGATGTACTATGATTAGTACTTTATATGTTCTTTTCTTGGTGAAGTCTAATGATTTAAAAGTTTAATAAACCAAATTCAAACAAGACCAAACTTGTCCTTTTGTAGAAAAGATTGTGCGGAATGGTTTTTGTATTGTTGTAAACATTATTTAAACTTCTAGTCAATGAACTCTCATAAAAATGATGTGATATGATTGGTCGCTGAGTTCTTTGTGTCCTAAAAGAGTTGCTGGGTTGGAAAACGTGTTTGAAAATGTCTTCACTCATCCGGAAACTGTATCCAAGCGACAACCCGGACCGGCACAGCCGATGACATGCAATGCTACTTGAGCTAATCACTAAGCCTTGGCCACTACGGAATACGCACGTCGGACTCCATTGTTGGGGTTTCGAGTTCGACCCTGCCGTTACAAAAACCTAGAAGACTGTAGGGAGTTTAAGATGCTCGAAGCCTTATCTACAGTATTGCATTTGCATTAGACATTTAAATTCGATTATTATATTATAAAACTCGGGTTATGTATGACAGGTTTAGATTTTCTAAAATTTGTTATCGAAAGTAATAAACAGGGAGTTTAAGATACTCAAAGCCTCATCTACAGTATTGAATTTGTATTAGATTCAATTCGATTATTATATTACCAAACTCAGCGTATGTCTAACAGGTTTAGATTTTCTAAAATTAGTTATCGAAAGTATCTTAAAGAATAGTGTTTCACAAGACAAGATTTCTTGTCTTGTTTTGTTATTTCTTGCCTTTCAGTAGTCTTGTCTACAGAAATCTTGTCTTGATCTTCATATTTCTTGTCTTGCAAATGAACATATAATTAATCTTTGTACCATATGTACATTTTTATTTTGTTTAGATAATATCAATGTCAATAATCAAATGTACAATTATTATTATTAAATGAATATTATAAACACAAAAAAAACTTTAAGTATTTTTTTTAGCACAACAGCAAAATCTTTACAACAAAGACACTTTTTCCAAAGCTCCCTGGTTATAAGAAAGCATTTTGTGCTTTAACTATTGGTTATATAATTTGAAAGAATCATTGTATTATTGAGGCAATAATAATAATTATTATTATTAATAAAATCTATATGTTAAGTTACTACATTTAAAAAATACAAACTTCATTATTTTTCTAATCAGTAACATATATTTATAGATTCTTATAATAAATATATAGTCTTATTTCAAATTAATAAAAAAAGTAAGAGTACAAGAATTAAAGAAAATGTTGCTATTCTTGCACTTTTCTTGCTAGACAATTTCATACCTTACCTTCTTTTAAAATTTATAGCTCTTGTCTTTTGTTTTTGTCTTGCGTTTTTTTCAAGACTGATACGAGAACAAGAATAATACAAGACTCTCGTGAAACACTATAAATGAATAAATTACTAAGGTGTTTTCACGTTTTTCGTCTCCACCGTTTTGTAATACATAAACTGTTTTATTTTTACTGTTCTCGGTACTTTTTATTTGTTATTTACCTTGTGTAATTATAATTAAAGTCTTCTAAAACTGTGTTTGGTAAGACGGTTGTCATTTTGTAAATGATATCTGTGAATTTACAAAGTCCCGCATTATCTGAGAATACATTGGATGAGTAAACACAGTCTGCAGACAATCTGCGTGACTCGCGGTCAAGTTTGAAGATCATCCGGGATTATTTGCTCAACAGGATCAAGATTCATGAGCCAGGATGAGATAAGACTTGAAACGAAAGAACACACCGTTTCAAACAACGTTGCCAATTAACAACGCGGTGATTGCAAAACTATTTGAAACTATGAACACCTGATAAAATTTGTTTTAAACGATATTTCTCTGGAACTAATGATCGGATTTCAAAAATAAAAAAAAACTGTTGAAAAGAGAATTGAAAGGCCTTTCGAACTGTACCATGTTTGACACCCTTTTCCATTTAAAATTTTTGAGGTGCAGTCCACCCCCATTTTAGGGTTGAAGTTGTGCCATTGGTAATAATCCATTCAGGTGTCCCCCTTTATACGAAAAATGACGTGTTCGAGCGTTTTTTGCAAAATTGATGTTAAGTGGCCAAAAATTGCGCTGATAATTTTCATTGGGCCATCCTGTATTTAACGTTTAGTACATTTTATTTCATGTGAGCAATTTTCGTAGCAATACCGCAACATCTATTTTTGATACTAACGTGTCGTGCTTGTCCGTTTTTCACAATTTTCACCCTTTCACGGTAATCCTGAAATCCCTGCTCCTGTTGTATCCTGATCCCATCCTGTATCGATGGGCCTGGGAGATGTAACATGGCGTCATATCACGTGCTGCCTCGTCACATCACAGCCAGTAACACCATAATTAAGTTATATGTTTACAATGTGATCTCCGCTCTGACCCTGCCTGTTATCCTTTATCCTATGTGCGAGGATTAGGTGCCGATATTTCAGCCCCGCAGGATTTAACCCGGGATAAAGAAATATTTTAATATGTGAACGTATTTACGGTGGTAGGAAAGACGTTTTTCTAGAAAAGATTCTATACAATTGGGTTAATGGATGTTTGTCTTTCGTTGGATCATATTGCTTCATATCACAACATATAGCCTTAGTTGTTGAGCCATTGTTAAGTATTAGAAGAAAAAATGTAACACACTTGATTTTAATGTAAAAATTGTTTCGTCCTTTATCAGACCACTATAGTAGAGATATCCGAAAGATCGAAACGTTATATTAAAAATAAAAGAAGGGAAAACCAAGTGCATTATATATATATATATATATATATATATATATATATATATATATATATATATATATATAGCTTATAGAGTTGCACCGCTTTTTCCGAAGCTTTCTAGATCCTATTTTTATTCGAGTGGATCAATCTCCATTACAATTCCTTAGATGTTCTTTATGATCTTCCACAAGTCCTTATATCTTGTTTTGCTCTTCCAATTCTTCTATCTGCTTTTAGGTCTTCTTCTACTTCTCTTCGCCATGTTGATTTGGGCCTCCCTCATCCTCTTCTTCCAACTGGGCTCCACTCGATTATTATATATTATATCCCTTTCTTTTGCTCTCGATATAGGACCAAATCATCTCATTCTTTATTGTTGTTTTTTTTCACTACATTATAATTTCTAAATCCCTAGTAAATCACTAGCTAGTGTATTTGCTTTCGCATAAGTACTTGTCGCATAAGTACTTGTAACTTTAGCTCGCTTCAAATGGAATTGATAAGACTTCGTCAATCATCCAAATAACTTGGAATCCATTAAAAGCTGTAGGACTCGTACTGAAGGAGTTAGGCTGAAGGCTGACAACCGACACCACTAAAATGCAAGGAAAAACTTGTCGTACAACAGGTTCCTTAGGACCTTAAGGTCATGTTCCATTTAGGATATAGTGTCACAGATGATAATTCATTATCCTAGGTATAAGTTTTTGAATTGCTTGTAATTTTGTTTGTGCTTTTGTTTGTGAAAACACTTGACATAAAACAGGTTCCTTAGTAAGTTAAGGTCCTGTTACATCTAGGAATATGGTGTTACAGATGATGACGATTCCTGTAGATTTTTCCTAGGTACAAGTTTTTTAATTATTTGTAATTTTTTGTGTTTCTGTTTGTAAGTGAATATTTGTGTTTTTTGTTTTGCAGGGGCCGTTTCCGGAGAGGAGTAAATGCTGCACAACCCTTTCGCGCACCCCCGGCCTTGAATATCGCCGGAAGTGAAGCGATGAATTAATACGTCGACGCCGGCATCGCTGATGCGTTTTATTCACAGACGCGAGCTGTACGTGAGGCACCCATGCGTAAGTATCATTGTAATTTTCATAAAGTGAAATTTCCAGCACAGACAACACTACCTACTTCACGTACGGATCATTTTTAATGAAATTTTATTATACAGCGTTTGAAAGACGACGTAATTGTTTAGAATTTCTGAAGCAATGGAAATTGTAATTGTCTCTAGAACGTTTCACGTTTACTTGTTATCTTGCTTTGGGGAATGGAAAGGTGAAACATAACTTTTCCTTTGCTGAAATCTGCAAAAACCCTTTCGCTATAACTCTATATTAACGTTCTTCTACGTTGAGGTTTGATTCGTCTACAAAACTTACTATAATAGTAAAATAATTCCTAGTCGGTATTAGTATTTCAAGAGTCTTGTATTTTTCTTGGTTTTGCCTCAGTCTTACAAAAAATGCAAGACAAGAACAAGACAAGAGCTACTAATTTCAAAGTAAAACAAGACAAGCAATTGTCTTCTACGTTGAGGTTTGATTCTTCTACAAAACTTACTGTAATAGTAAAATAATTCATAGTCGGTATTAGTGTTTCATGAAATTTGTATTTTTCTTAGTCTGGCATCAGTCTTGTAAAAAATGCAAGATAAGTACAAGACAAGAGCTACAAATTTCAAAGCAAGAAAAGACAAGAAATTGTCTTGCAAGAAATGTGCAAGAATAGCAAGATTTTCCTCTATTCTTGTACTCTCGCATTTTTTTCTTTTGCTAATTTTAAATCTACATTTATTATCAGAACCTACCTATAAATATCCAGCTACATATATAAACACATAAAATAGGTTTTCAATAAAATTTAAATTGAAAAATATCTTTAAAAACTTTGTTATCATATATTTTAAATGTGTCGTTTTTTTGGGATACTGTTTCCTTTTAATATTTCATATACTGAAGCATGAGACAATATTTAGTTGATGTTAGACTTTATTTAATTATCATGTGCGTCTTATCTGTTATCCTTGTGCTCATTAACACGTTATCCTTACGCGTTGTCCTAGCTTTATCCTCGCTAGTATCACATGACAATAAGTAAGCATTAGCATCATGTTTACCTTATTAAATCACGTACGAAGTCGAACTACAATGTCTTGGAAGTCGGTTCGTCTTACGAATTTCGTTAATGGGGCAAACTAGTGTAATTACAAGTATCCTTGCTTTGTTACATGTTTAACTAGGATTTTCTTTTGTTTATGCAAGTCTTTAAGGAGAATAAACACAGCTTTGTGCTTATTTTTAGTTATAATTAAGTTCGTGCGCGCAAGATTTCTCATTTATATTAAATAGATGGAGCTCTACTAACTTCACTTCAAATTTTATCTAAATTTGTAAATTATAATTTTTTTAAACAAAATATAAACATTTTATTATTATTATTATTATGTTTTATAATAAAAATACATTTTTCACACTTCTTCCTTGTAAGTACCAATAAATACTTGTTTAGTATCTCCTCTTCATTTCTGGATAAAAAGATATTTTCGTGTTGATGTTGGATAAAATACCGTAATTTTATTTTAACGTCAAACATGAGATTTGCCGTACCTATTGTTATAACTTCACATTTAATTGACAGCAATGTATTAAAGGGTTCACTTTAAAATGAAACACAATAGATATATTATTGAGGTTAAACAGTAGTAAAACTCATTTATAATATTTGTAATTTGGGTAAGTTTGATGTTTCAACAGTGATTTTGAATTATATTTTAATTCTTTGTTTATTATACATATATCCATTTAATAATTTCGTTTTTAATGTTCCACAATTTATCGAAAGAAAAGTATCGATACTGGTATAAAGTGATCATTTATTTTTTAATGAAATCAATACAGAACCTATGTTCTAGATTTAGATTATTTAGTGACTATATTACATTGAAATTTTTATTAGTAATTTAATAAAATATTTAAAAAAAATGTGATAAAAGTAAAATGAAATTTGATGACATGCAATGATTAATATTTTCAAATTCTTCTATTGTGTAAAAGCAGTGTTTCAGCAAATACTATTTTACAGTTTTTTTGTATTTTACATTTTCGAAATAACAAATATAACTTTTACTATATATTATTATTTGCGGAAATTATAAATTCTTGAGTTTTTCTTTTGTTAAGAAACAGATTATGTGGTGAAAACTAAAGTTCTGCTTTTTCTAGATTAGCTTTACAAATCTCTGCCTCTCTAAATCTTTAGTCTTATTAGGTCACATGTCAGGGCAAATGAAAAATTATAGTATTATTATTGCTACAATTTTATTGCTATTACTACAGTTTACAGCTCTTCTCAAAATCAAACAGTTTACTAGTCAAAGATTAAATCAATTGTTTTATTACTGAAGTCGATAGATAGAAATTTTAGTTATTACTTAAATTATATAAAAAGATATAAATATCTATCAATAAATAATTATAAAATTTTTTAAATCAGTACTTTCAGTACTATGTGTAAAAAATAAGTACAAAATATGTTTCAAATTGTTCAGTATAAGTGTTTGAAAATCAGTACGAATGAACAGTTAGACTTAATTGAGAATCCATTCTTGGGTTGTGTGATCTCTGCCTTTTCCTCTAGTCTGGATTAACTGTAATAACATTTGTAAATTTCACTGTTTGTTTTGTTATAAATAGTTGATTGTCTTCCCTCAGTACATCTGATGATGCCATAACTGGCGAAATTGTACAATAAAGTAAATATACTTTTTCTTTGTGAATCTAAACCGAGAGTTGTTTTCTATCATTTCAGTACGAATGGTCACTCTATACTGGTATCATATCAGTTGTTCAGTTCTATCGGAGAATCCCTAATAATAATAATAATAATAATAATAATAATAATAATAATAATAATAATAATAATAATAATAATAATAATAATAATAATAATAATATGGGATATTTACCAGATTTATTATATGGTATATTAGATGAATAAGCAAATAATCCAGGAAATAGTTGATAATTATTTGAAACAAGTAAATATGTTAGTCCAAATCGATGTCGGGAGTATTGTCCCAGGGATATGGCGTTGGAACGACATTCGACAAGCGTCAGGGATTTGGCGTAACATGAATTTCAGCTCGTTATCGTTATGATGTTGTCATTGTTCTGGTTTCGGATTTCGTGCTACCGTTACTGTTCTACCGGTAGATTTGAATACGCGACGTGTAGGATTTAGGACGAAATTTACACTTGTTAAGGGAAATTTGTGGATGACATAATTGGTTGTTTATGCACTTTGTAATTGCTAGCAATTATCTACCTTCTTCGCCATTTTACAAATTAGAAACACTAAAGTATCATTCCTATTTATTGTTTCATTTGTGATTTAGTTTTAATTTTATATTTTAGTTTCGTATTGTATTAAAAATTAAAGTATAGTATGCGAAACAGAAGTTGCCAGAGATTTTCCTTCATTTAGAACTTCTTAGCTGGATTCCTAGTTTTCTAAGTCGAGTGGTTTGATTGTCTTCAGTTTCCTTTTTTCATTTTAATTGTTTAATATGTTAATTGCAAGGTTATTGGGGTGGTTATGGTGTCTATCTATTTACACTTGTTAAGGGAAATTTGTGGATAACATAATTGGTTGTTTCTGCACTTCGTAACTTGCTAGCAATGGCGAAGAAGGTAGATAAACTTCTTCGCCATTTTACAAATTAGAAACACTAAAGTATCATTCCTTGCTACTGTTTAATTTTCGTCTTAGATTTTATTTTATGTTTTAGTCGGAAGAAAAGTATACTAGGTATATATCTATGTTTGTAATCATTCCCTGTGCATGTTTTAGTTTTAATTTTACTTTAGTAAGAGTATGCAAACTTTCTAAAACTAAAAATGAAAAATTGATTATATTTTAATTTAAAATCTGTGACAAAACAAATGTCGAATATATAAAGCAGGGAATTGAACCGAAAAATTTTAAATTTCGGTTACGGTTAACGGTGTTTACTTTAATAAAAATACAGTTTCGGTTATCGGTAACGGTGTTTTGATAATATTATATTGGTTTTCGTTTCGGTTAAAATAAACAAATACATTTCGGTTTCGGTTTATATTGTAATTTGTTTTAAGTAAAAGTATAGGTACTTTAATTTTAAGTTATGATCTAAATGAAAATTGCGCATTATAACTGGAGATACTCTTGAAAAGAAGAAAGATTTGTGGTATTGCTGCAGCTGTAATTTGAATAAAAAAGATCAAAATAAAAAGAAACATAGATCACGATTTTGGGTTCACCCTATAAACTAACATCGTATTCAAAAGGGATATTTTAATAACCTCATTTAAGAAAAGAAACATTAAAACATATAGCAAGAAATTGCTCTGAATTTAAACATAAAATTAAAAATATAAAATTAAAACTTTAGCTGAGAATAGGCTTTATCACAATAAGCAGTACAATTATTTATTATTATTATATTTTAAATCGTCAATAGACAATGCCTAAATTGGAATGAATATTTTGTAATAATTCTGACAAAAATTCTTGGCACACTTCTCCAAAAAGTATATATATTTACGGAACGTGCAAAACAGGTGAAATTTATATGAAATACGTGTGAAAATAGAAAGAGCAGCGGACAAGCCTTATTCCTTTTGCAAAAAGAAATATGCAGGGAATGGCGAATGAAGGAAGAAGGCATAAAGTAAAGCAGAAGTAAGTGCACAGGTACCAGGTGTATCTAGGATAGGATTACCTAAGCCACGTATAAGATTATGGACTTACTAGTGCAGCACTTCTAGCTTTAAGACTTCATAACACGAAGATGCTGTCTAAGTAGATTAATATGCAATGCGACTCAAATTGCCCTTAAACTTCACTCAATTTATAAACTGTATATTTACAAAGTAAATATATCAGTATTACGTACATTAGTTCTTCTATTGATGCCAAATAGTTTTCGTATTCAAATTACAAGGTTTATTTATTTAGGTGAAGTGTAAAGAAACAATTGAAATACTAATATTTATATAACTAAGTTTAATAAACGAAATGTGAATAATAAAAGATAATAAAAATAACTAACATTATGAATTAACAAATATAAAAACTAATTTATGAATAACAATTTTTAATAAAAAGATTATTTATTTAAACACTTAACACTACGCACTATTTATTTTCACAATATATTTATATCACTAATCATGCACACTACACGTATTAATATCAGACTGTCCTCGCGATCTCCTCGGGGTTTTTATAGTAGAACAATTAAGTTTGGGAATGTTCTCCAAACCTCGGGATAACAGAACAGTAGAAGTGAGCGAATCAGTCGTGACGTAATCTTAGGATCGCTAAAATATATTTTGCAACAAACAAATCATTATTTGTACTTATTAAATAATATACTATTAAAATGTTGCAACATTGCGATGTTTTTAAAAAAGTAGTAGTTTTGAAACCGCGGGAGTTTAATGAAATATGAATAAAGTTATTGAATTCCACATTATAACGTCCTTAAAGTAAAAGTCAAATGAAAGTATTAATCAAGAAAACCTTTATAATACTATTAGTAGAAAACAATCAATTTATAAACTATATCTTTACAAAGTTGATATATGAGTATTAAGTATACAAAGGCTTCTATTGATACCAAGTAGTTTTCGTCTTCATACTATGTTTAATATTTTGAAAAAAAATAATAAAACTACATGTACTTCTTAGATAATATACTATTAAAATCTTCAACATTGTGATGTTTATAGAAAAAAACAGTAGTTTTGAAACCACGGGAGTATAATGAAATATGAATAAAGTTATTGAATTCCACATTATAACGTCCTTAAAGTAAAAGTCAAATGTAGGTGCTAACCAAGAAAACTTTTATAATACTATTAGTAGAAAACATGCTTCTTCCATTACACAAAGCTGTCACAGCCAAGATGCACCTCTGTGCTTTCCTCTACATGGATTTCCCATATTTTTATCCATAATTACATCGTTAAATTTTCTAGAAATTAATCCAGTTACATTTCTCATTAAAATTATTAATTTGAAATATTACTCTGTGAAATAAATAAATATGAAATATTTAATTTACCAGTAAATTATATGAAAATATTGGTTTTTGATTTTATGAAAATATGTTGTAATTACAAATGAGCAAATTTAATTTATTTTTATATTTTAATATTTGCTTTACAATAAAACAGTTAATATAATCAGGAATTAATTTTCAAAATTTTGTTACAAATAATAATTACCTTTTAATATAGATTAGTTTTTATAGAGTCAGAGTCCAGTAAAATTGTATAAAAACATTTAGGTATTTATAAATATTTAAAAAATATTACTATTTATTTTTAATTAAAAAATGATTCATAGGATTTGTATATACCTAAAAATGGGTGTGAGATACAGTCTTAAAAATATCATCATTGAATTTTTCGTGTCAAAATACATATAGATACAAATTTTCGTTTTAAAATTCCCACTAGTATTATTATATTTAAAGGATGAAAATTAGCCAATCAAATGTCGTCTTTTCAGGTAGTCCGCGCGACTTCAGGTATAAAAGGGATGTCCTGCGACAGGACCTCTTACTCCTGCTCCGGCGGGAGTGCGGGGAGGCTGTTTGACCTTTTGGTCTCAGGACCTCCCCGCCTGGTGATCTGACTAGATCGCCTTCCGAGGTACTCAGGTACCAAGGGATGTGATCTAGTTCAGTAGAACTGGGAATTGGAGCACTCTTAAGTGTTTGCTCTGATTCTTGGCTTGCTGATATCAGATCACGTTCTGGAGCAGATTTTGCTCTAGAATGTGCTCTGGTTTCACTGGGTCAAGAATTAGAGCATTCTTAAGTGTTTGCTCTGATTCTTGGTCTACTGAAACTGGATCACATACTTGAGCAGATTTTGCTCTAGAATGTGCTCTGGTTTCAGTGGGTTAAGAATCAGAGCATTCTTAAGTGTTTGTTCTGATTCTTGACCTACTGAAATTGGATCACATTCTAGAGCACATTTTGCTTTAGAATGTGCTCTGGTTTCAGTGGGTCAAGAATTGGAGCGCACTGAAGTGTTTGCTCTAATTCTTGGCTTACTGAAACTGGATCACATTCTGGCACAGATTTGGCTCTAGAATATACTCTGGTCATATCATTATTAAATAAACAGTAAATCAAGTTGGTGAATTAGAACAAATATTGATCTACGGATCAGCTTAATTCTTGAATCAGTTGATCAATCAAGAGATTCATAGTAAATTCAGCTGATAATGCTATAATTTTTGATCTTCTCTAATTGTAGCGCATTTAAAAAAGTTCTCAGGAATATGTTTTGATTTCATTTCAATTACGACGAACACATAAACCAGAGAACATGTTGTAGTACAAGAATTTTAATGTTGTTTTTGGAAGCCGAATAATGCAGATTTATTTAAAATAATTTAAAATATATTTTTAAATGTTTTACTATTAATATAGTTGTCAATAAAGTGAAACACAACAACATTAAATTATGTGGCAAAGCTTTTAAAGTTAAAATATGTAGCAACCGTCGCTCAATAAATATGAATGCGGTGTACTCATCAGATATGCTGGTTCGTTTTTACATAGTAACTTTATCTATTCAAATATCTTATTCCAATGCACTTTCCACTATTTTCCTGATAATCCCGTAAGGTATTCTAGTCCGGTTCCAGGTCTGCAGTTGAGGATTTCTTTAGCATACAAGTTTCCCTTTTGACCTAACCTGTTATATTCCCAAAAAGGATAATTGCGTTTATTGATAATTTCTACAAAATGAAGACTACCTGGTTTTGTTCCATTTTGTTCATAAAAACATAAGATAAATTATTATAGAAATAATGAAATCTAATAGATTATGAGTCAGTGTTGCCAGAAAATTATCTAGGTTGGTAATTGAAGGCAGCACGAATAAGTAATAGATTCTAAAAAAACCTACTTGAAAAGGAAAATATATTTAAATACACAATTATTTGGTCATTCTTTTTAAATGTAATAACATTAATTACCTAAAAGTACAAAAATATGTAAATATTAAGAAAATGAAAACATAAAATGTCGTTTAAAAAAATATATAATGATAATAATTATTGGCTCAATAATATAATTATTCTTTGAAATCATATAACCAAGAGTTAATGCTTTCTCATATAACCAGAGAGCTTCGGGAAAAAGCTTCTCTTATAAAGATATCGTTGTTGTGCTAAAAAATCCTTAAAGGAGTGCAGTTGTATTATTCTTTGTTTATTGTTATATTTGATAATTGATATTGATATTTTTTAAATAAAATAAAAATGTACATGTGACACAAAGATTAATTATATGTTCATTTGCGAATAGGGGAATCCTTACGTTGTAACCTGCAAGACAAGAAATGTGCAAGAAAATGACAAACAAGACAAGATTTTTATATACAAGAGTAATGAAAGACAAGATATATTTAAATTTCTTGTCTTGTTTTTCGAGACAAGACAAGAAATAACAAACAAGACGAGAAATCTTGTCTTATGAAGCACTAATTGTAATAGACTTGGAACACTATTCTAAGTGTAATAATTCTAACGTAGAATCAAAGCTATTTTCGTTGTTGAATGACGCCCTGTTTTCGCGAGGAGATAAGTATGTGACCGAGTAAATTTTTGCAATCGGGAAAATTGAGGATGTTTGCTGATGATGTTAGGTTTTTTGTAACCTGTAACACAAGAAATATGCAAGAAAATGACAATCAATTACTCTTGAGTAATGAAAGACAAGATATATTTAAATTTTTTTAATTTCTTTTTTTGTTTTTCGAGACATGACAAGAAATAACAAAACAAGACAAGAAATCTTGTCTTATTAACAAGAAATCTAGTCTTGTGAAACAGTAATTGTAATAGACTTGGAACACTATTCTAAGTGTAATAATTCTAATGTAGAATCAAAGCTATTTTCGTTGTTGAATGACTTCCTGTTTTCGCGAGGAGATAAGTATGTGACCGAGTAAATTTTTGCAATCGGAAAATTCAGGATGTTTGCTGTTACCGGCTAGCGGATTATGAAAGCGATTGACTGCCGGTTGATGTCGTTTGCAGATTGGCGCAATCACACGAAAGGCGAGAATTACATCCTTCTGACTAACTTTCTATTTCCTCTCAACTAAATTGCCTACAACGCAAACGGGAGACGACATCTAAATAAAATTCCTTCCAGTCACTTACAAATTTTCACAAATATTATCAAACGCAATTTATAAAATTTCATTTCCTCAGATGTCACAGGTTTTCAATCATGTCATCATTATTGACTTTATTAGACCTTTTAGGGAAGTGCTTTTCAAGTTGCAAAGGTTAGCAGTATTCAATTATGCTTCATATTTAAATATGGGGACTAATAAAATTTTTATAGTTTACGATAAAAATTGCCCTATTGTTATATCGAAAACGGTTTAATAATATTAGATATTGTTAAACTGTTTTTGGTATTTATGTTTTTGTAAAATTGGTATTTCTAATAACTGCACCGCAATATAATTATCAAATTGATAACCTCTAATATTTCTAAATGTTTTTTAATACAATTTATATCATTTCTGAATATGAAAACCGAAAAAACAAAACTAATTTAATTTCGTAAGTCATGACGTACAGTAAATATTTTCACAATATTTTGACTGATAAATGTGCCCAATTTCATTTAACGTTTATGTGCTTAGATTACACTTATTATTTTTTAAATTAAAATTTGTAAGATTTTTTTAAAATTAAATATTAAACTCAAAACTGTTCTTAAATACTGATATACAAAAAAATTAAAATATAAAGGTTCAGTTGTTAAAAGTTAGATTAAAATGATATTTTCTGTAATGGACTAATTTGGCAAACTGTAATTTTTGAAAAAAGTATAAAATATGCACTAATATACAATTTTATTTAAAATATGCAATAAAGTAAGATTAAATGCAAAATATGCATTATTTTTTTCATATTTGGCAATTATTTCTGATGTAACGTGAACATATGAAACGAGTTTTTTGGTATGCGTTAAAAATAATACATGCAAATGCAATTGCAAAGTATAAAAAATAGTAAATTACATTTGTTTTATACGACGTGTTGTTTATTGATTTCATATTTATGTTATTATTTTCTGATTTTATTATTTACATAAAATAAAATAAAATAATAATAAATATCGACAAAATAAATTATTATTATTATTAGCAAATTAAGCTTATTAAACATTTCAATAGTGCCAGAAATTTGTAAAAATATTTTTTGTTTTTTGTGTTATTATTTCTTTTGATATAAATTGCTAAGAAACAACAATATTCGTCTTTCAAATCAAATGTAGACATCTATAAATGGCGTCATCATAAATCAAATTACACTGCCCAAAAATTTCATTTGAGTTTCTTTTTATGTGAACAATCCATCCCAATATACACGAGGGGCTGTTAAAAAACGTAATGAAAATATATGAAAACATAATGCATTTAATGTCTATATATGAAGACGAATCGTGCACTAGAGTATATGTTGAATGAATGTTGAAGATTAAAATAAATCAGGATAAATGAAGAATACACCCCGGAAATAAAGGATGTTATGATGCTGCATTTTGCACAGTATATGGAAGGATAAGACACAAAAATATATACATTGTTCAATAATTTTATTTATTTAGCTTTTTATAAAAATATTTACTAATAGCAATAAGAGAAAAGACACAGATAAATGACATTTACAAGAATTTTCAGGTAAACAGGCAATGGTAATTGTTTCTTTTCCTCACTACATTAAAAACATTATTACGTTAAAACGTTAATTTGAATTTGTTTATTGGAATTTATTACTTCATTATTAAGTTTTAGCATTCTATACAGAGTACAATTTAATAAAACAATTGTATTTTTAAGAAATGTTTAAGACAGATTTACACTGCTGAAACATACTTAATTTCAATTAAAGTTTTTACCTTAGGAATAATTAAGAATAAAATAAAAAAAAATTATTAAAGTACAATATAATATTTTATACTTTGTTATAAATATAAAGAATGCTACACTTTTAAAACAAATATTTTAAAGAAATATGCGCGATTTGATTTTTTTTCTTTCTCTTCTTAGAATTATTAGTGCACCCTCTTCAACCTTTTTCATCATTCTAGTATACTGACTGTGTTTGTGTGGTTCGTCTCAAATTCATTTCTATTTGCTTCAGCGTATAAATAATATTTCTATTAATAAATTGTTCTTATTAGTGTTTAAACAATACAAATTTTGATATTCTATCCAAAATAAATAAAATAGACATTTAATTCACGAATTGTTTTGCTGGTTAGGTGCAAATAGCCGTTTGATTCCGCCATATTTCACCAGCTTCTAACGGAAATTCGACGTCCTCAATACTTCATCTGTAAGAAGTAACTGTTTTTTTTTTAATATATTAATATTTATTTGTTTAAACAACATAAGTTGTCATGTTCTATGTAAGGGTAATAAATTTTAAATCATGAAATAAGTAGAATTGTTTTTCTGTTTAGGTGTATACAGATTGTTACCGCCAAGCCGCCATATTTCAGTACATCTGTCTGTAACGGACAAATCGGCTTTTTCCAGATCTTTTTAATAAGAAGTAAGTGATTTTTCTTTATTATTTTCATATTTAATCATTTAAATAGCGAATAAACTATACAATAATTGTTTATTGTTCAAAAAATATATGTTTTTTATGAAAAACTTGTAACGTTATTTTATAATGAAGGTTATACCAATCTACTACTTATTTTTTTATTATTCTAATAGAAGTAACAATAGTATTTTTATATATAAAATTGTTTATATATATTTTATAATAATATAGAGTCAAGAAAAATTTAAAACGGTTAGTTTTAAGATAGATAACAACCGTTTGGAAACTTATAACGGTTTTCTATAAAATTAAATTTCGATTTTTGAGATATAATGGATTTCGTTTACTCTTTTACTAAAAATGTTTCGGATTTAAAAAATTAGCTATCAAAATTTGAATCAAACTATCAATTTTATGCTTGCGTTATTTTGTTAAGTTCATCGAAAAATTGAAAATGTTAACACAATTTTATTAGTATTAAAATACTTGTACTATACACACATTATAAGGGTTTTATTGTCGATATTGTTTCTGTATCTGATCGGGTTCTAAGATCTAATATAGCTAAAATAACTTGTAAGTGAATAATAACATACATATATTTGTTACTACATTTAAAAAATATATTTATACTTTATTATTTTCATAATCATTGACAAATATTTATAGGCAGCTACAAATAATAAATCTGCATTTAAAATTAGCAAAAAAAAAAACAACGTAAGAATCAAGAATTGTAGAAAATATTGCAATTCTTGCACTTTTTTGCAAGACATTTTCTTGCTTTGTCTTGCTTTGAGATTTGTAGCTCTTGTCTTGTATTTTTGCAAGACTGAGGCAAGAACAAGAAAAATACAAGACTCTCGTGAAACACTAGTCTTCTAATTAAGATTTTCTTTACTGAGTCAAAAAATATAGTAGTTAGATCTTTGCATTTTGTGTTCTTTTTTACATTTTTTTGTTTTCTTTTCAGGTATTACAAATGGCAAGAATGGTAGAATTCCTGAACTACTCCCGGCCGATTGAAGTCCCTAATTACACAGACATTGTGTCTTACATAAAATTTCGATATATCTCGGATGCAGAATATTTCAGTGATTTGCGAAAAGGATTCTCAGCTAAAAAGGTGTATGACAATATCGACCAGATTAATGGCAACATATTTACGTCAGATATTTCTTGGGCAATAGCTCATTGTGTGTCTGATGACATGTTGACGATCTCACCAGAATTCAGGTATGAGATTTTTGCAAATTACGAAATAAGTTTAATAGTTTTGGATTAAAGAAAATTATAAAATCTTGCTATGGTATAATTGTAAATACTTTATTCTACATTCTAGCATTAAAATTTAGAAAATTCTTTGGCAATGTTCTTTTTCTATTTTACAATCACTATTTTAGCTCGCATGATATATTTATATTACGAATTTGTTTTTATTACCTAATTTAGCAATTTAGTCATGTATATTGTCTAGAATTTTCTCGCCTTGATCTAGAATAAGAAAGTCTTGTCTTAATAATATAGACAAGACAAGACACTAGTCTAGAAAGTCAAGATCTAGACGGCAACACTATTTGTAGTATGAGCCAAAAATTTTAAACTGTTTTAGAAGCACTGATTCTATAATATCAAGGTCACTTTTATAAGCTTTTCTAAACTTTTTATAGCTGTACTGAAAACTGAAAATGTGAGAAACGTGAATAGTAAACTACGAAATAAGGCAAATGTATAACTCATAATTAAGCTTCATAAAAATTTCTACGTTTTTATGTCCAAAACTTGTCTATTTTATTAATGTTTTTCATTTGTTTTTTCTTTCAGGCGTAGATTTGGAATTTCACCATCTTTGAGAGACCAACCAAATGGTATCGGTTATACCAAAGTGGCATATGTACCAAACAAAGCAGGCGCTGGAAGATTTGTATTCTATCTTCTAACCAAGAGTCGAAATGCTAAACGATCACCTTACTTGTATTTATACTGCAGTCTACGTCGAATGAAGCTGATTTGCTTCGCACTTCAGCACTATCAAGTAGCTCTTTCCAGAGTAGGATGTGGCCTTGATAAGTTAGACTATAATAAGGTGTTTATGATTGTAAATGTAGTTTTCAAAAACAGCGGAGTCAGAATTCGAATCTATTCTGATATTGAGTCACCCGGTATTTTTCATGCTACTGGATATACTACGGTAAGTTGATGAGAATTTAGTCAAATTATTTTTCTTCTATGGTGCACTCTCCACCTCATTTAGAGTGTGAAATACATACTGTTCAGTATAATACATCATTACCGATATACTTGCAACTCCTTTCCCTGTAGTGCACTCATTTTGCTAACTAGAGTGCCCAAGAGGTGACGTCTGATAAACACACTCTCCAGTAAAAATATATAATAACCAGGGCATGTAACCGAAAAAAATACTGGTTAATGGTTAATCCTTATAGAGAATGTTATAATAATAACGGTTTTAGTTCGAAAACCGGTTTTTATAAATTGGAAACCGGTTTCAACCGGTTAATAAATTGGATAAAAAAAGTAATTATAAAAATTTAACTAAAAAAATTTAAATATTTAAAAAATAATAATAAAAAATTACCATCTGAAAAAAATATAACGAATAAAACAATGCAATTTAATTAACAAATATTCACAAAAATTTCCGGCTACGTACATGACTCGCAAATGAAATGTAAATTGTAAAAACTATCATGTCTCATATTTATATACAAATAGGAAGATAACACAAATATAAAAAAATATTTTAAAAATTTTTGCTCTAAATAATATTAAAATAAAGGTAAATGTTTGCTAAAACCGGTTTATTTCTTTTTGATTAACGGTTATCGGTATTTTCGGCCTTGAAAATATCGGTTAAAATTACGATACAAGTTTGCAATTTTCATTCAAAATATTAACCGGTTTTTTTTAATCATTTACATGCCCTGATCATAACTGCTGTAAAATAAATTGACACACACAATAATAAGTTGTGAATAATATACTTGCATCTATTTTCCCTATACCTTGTAGTGCACTCTTCATGCTAACTAGAGTGCCTGAGAGGTGACGTCTAATAAACACCCTCTTTAGTACTAAAACAAATTGGTACACCCAATAATGATAAACTGTAAATTTAGCTGTATTTTTTTTGTAAAGTTATATAACAGTAGAAGCAATTTTAAGTAATATATAATCACAATCAATAAAATTTATAAGTAAACACAAAATGAAATTATTTTCTAATATACTTTGTAGAAAAACTATCTTCTTATTAAAAAATGTTTAATTATGTATGTTTATAATTACAGGATATGAACGCCGAAAAAAATCTTGAGATCCAAAAGAGATGCCTCAAAGCAAAGCAGCAGACAGA
This sequence comes from Stenolophus ochropezus, assembly GCA_035578165.1. NCBI lineage: Eukaryota > Metazoa > Arthropoda > Insecta > Coleoptera > Carabidae > Stenolophus > Stenolophus ochropezus. The sequence continues at coordinate 4,134,538 of JAQOWZ010000014.1, forward strand.
TAAGGAAACACAAACAAAAGAGGCAAAGGAAGCAGCAAACAAATCCATAAAAGATGCCTACAGTAAGGTTCACTTTATAGAACTAGGAGATGAAGATGAAATCGTCGATGTAATAGGAGATGCTGATACCATTGCATCGACAATTTTCGACGATCATTCATACATGAAACATCCAGATTTACATTTTTATTTTTAAATATTTTATTACATTTTTATTTATTTATACAGACAACGAAGATGGACAAGAAAAAAAAGACCAATAGACTACGAAACAATTGTTTGATGAAGATATAATTTTTTTAAATATCCAAGAAAATCGTCAAAGAAAAACAATTAGTTTTGTAAGTCAAAATTTTAAATTTTAATCACATAAATAGTATTTAAAAATAATAAAATTGAGGGTAAAATTCTTGAAATAAAATAGTAAAAAACTTTCTGAATTCTATACAACTACTAATTCAAAAAATTTTAAACAATATATTTCATATAATCGTACATTTTTTAAATTATCCTAATGTAATTATTGTGTACAAAGAATATATATTAATGTTCATCCAATTTTACAAATTAGAAAACTGAAATATTTCCTTTTTTAGTTTTTCTACTTGGACAATCCTCTTCCATTTTCTTCTACAAGACCAGTTACCTTCTACCTTAATAGTTCCTTTTATTCCACAAAAATAAACGCAATCTTCAATATTTACTTTCCCTTAAGTTTAAACTAAGCAATAATATAATTTTCTGTTAATAACTGATAGTTTGTAGAATGTTTTAAGTGTGCATTTTTATAATTAGAACAAAACATTTTGATTTAGATTAAGCTGCAAATTATAATAGTATTTGTTAATAACTGTTAAAGTTTTGCTACATAATTAAAGTTTGATAATTTATTAACCCACAATCAATGCACAGTAATTTTTTGAACAGGATTGTATTAATCTTGAAACAATTTTATTATTAGTTGCAGAAACAATTTTATTTTAAATGTTACTTTATACACCGGTATATTAAAGTACAGGTACGTAATTATATAGTTACAAATTATCTACTTTTATTTGAATGTTTAAAAATTCAAATCAAATAGATCACTCTTCTGATTAGTCAATTCAAAATCGAATGTGTGGGAGCATACAAAATACTATCATTTGATTGGTAGTCAAAAAATCAGTACTTGATTGTGTCTATGATTGGTCGTTCAATATTTTCTGTATCTTTTTTGTTTTAAATGCTGTAAACCACCCTTATATAGCACCCTTTATTTTTTTTTTATAAATCTACAAGTGTTTTAGGAACTTACATAATATGTTTCAGATTTTTCTCTTGCCTTATAGTATTGTAGAATATATGTATACAAATATAACTCCCATATTTATGTATTGGTGACACAAAGTTGTGTTGGGTGTTGCCTAAAATTTAATTCGAGGGGAAACGTGAATTACCCTTGAACTAGGGGTTGGCGCACAAAATCAGATACGGTTCAAATTGTGAAAATTCTTTATATAATCTACCCTTTTTTTTATATTGTATATAAAAATATAGTTTCTATTAAAATTTTTATTGGTTTTAACATTTTATTATTATTTTTCTTTGCAAATTCATTTATTAGTTGTTTAATAATATTATTTTTTAATTTTAAATATCCCAGTATCTTCTGGTGTCGAGATTAATAAGGATTCACAACTATGCAAAAAAATATATTTTATATTTTTTTAATTATGATTTATATATTATAATTTTATACATTAATTGAATGCCAAAATATATGCAGAGCTTAACATTTAATTATACTTCATATTATAATATACAAATACTTATTTTATGTTTTTAGAACTTGGTGTTTTTACTTTCAGATTGGCAGCCGTGTCTAGTAACTAACGCTACGAACGAAGATGCCGATTACGTAACTTCTCCATTTTGTATGACCCACACACGCTCGTCGAACTTTGTTTTGTGAAATTAGTGTAGTTTATCGCGATTTTCCCACGGGGAAAGCGGATATTTTTGCTTTCGGACAGTGCCAGTGATTGTGCCCGGAGTGCCAATTCAGCTAGGCCCGTGAGGGTGGGATGCGAACCGTTCCGTCGTGAAACATACGTGGGGGACTGGGTCGTGCGCGACAGGGTTCGATGCTCAGCTCAGCGGAGCCAACGGTGTCTTCAGCCCAGCAGTGAAGATAAAATAAAACGTTACCGAAAACGCGCAAAGGAGCATTCGCGTTGGATTGATTGTAAATGGGGCCCGTTTGATTTCTTCTCGTGCGCGTCGTGAGTGCTTTCGAAACCGAGTGCTTGGTTCACGTGAATCCAACCTACATGAAGAGGAGCCGGCAGCAACCAGCTGCATTTTGCTTAAGCACTTTTACCGGGTGTAGTAGGTTTGTTTAGGTAGTGAAACAGGGTCGCCTATGCGCATGGTAGGTCGTTCGTCTACCTCGGGAGTTGGGCTGCGTCCGAGCTACGTAGGGTTTTCACCTATGCCATGTCTCCAGCCGTTTGGCAGTATTTTGATTTGGGCGAGAGGGAACCACCTGTGTCAGCTGTATTTTCCCGATTTTTATTCTTCGGAATTTCTTGAGGGAATCTATGGTCCGCGAATGGGTGAATGCCGAATGAATGTGTGTGTGCCAGGTGGGGTGCCAGTGTTGCCTGATGACAAGGCTATTACCAGAGTCAAACTTATTGAGGTACTGTCATCCCCTAGGCCCTTGTGGTGGTTGAGATTGACGAGTATACGGTAAACGTCTGCTAGTGCGTAGATCTCACGGAGCTGTAGGTTACAAACGGCGTGCGGTCGGCTAATCCGCTCGAAACTTGCAATCAGTAAATCTTATTCATTTTGTTCTTATTTAGCTTAGATGTAAGTAGCTCGTATCGTTCTCGTAGCGCGCAGGTAGTTTGTAAGCCAGAAGATTCCAATGCCCAAACATCGCCTCCAACCACCGCCCAATCAACGCCCTCAACCAACATCCACCAACGTCTCCGAAGATGAAGAAAGAACAAATAAAACTGTGTGCTTGGTGTGGAATGTTGGGTGAATGCTACTAATCAAACTTTTCCTTTCAGCTTCTCTTTTTTACTATTATAGGTACACTTCATCATTTTATACCAGGTATTAAAATAATCACCTTCTTTTTCAGTTCAACAACAAAATTGTTTATTGTAATTTATAAAATTGTAATTATGTTTGTGTTTCCTATAGCTAACATCAAACTCTAGCTGAACCTTTTTCTGGGTGTAGAGTCATTCAACAGCCACAAGATTTTAGCTTTGGCAATATGCCGTGCTGAGACAGCTTGCTGTTATTCGCCGAGTATTGTCATTGTTAATTATCCTTGTGAGTTTTTATTTTTCTTTTATTTTCTGGGAGGCGGTTGGATTAAATGTAGAGTCTTCAGACTTCACGGGTCCTTTGCCTCTATCAATAATGGTGTTGAATATTTGTTCTACCCGGGCTTATATTCTTAATCTTATTGCCAGAGATATATTGATTCGTGTTGTCTACTTCCTCCTTGGAGGAAAAGTAATCTTGAAATAAGTATTTGGGAATTGGAAGAAGGTTCAGGTAGAAAAAGAAGTAGAAGATCAACAGACGAATTCACCTGGACAACAATGGACACCGGTTGAACTTCTTTCTGGGTGTAGAGTCATTCAGCAGCCACAGGTTTTTAACTTTATCAATATGCCGTGCTGAGACAGCTTGCTGTTATTCGCCGAGTATTGCTATTGTTAATTATCCTTGTGTTTCTTTTCAAATTATATTTGGGAGGAGGAGGGATAATTTTAGAGTCTCCAAGCTTCACAGGTCCTTTGCCTTTATCAATACAGTGTTGGGTATTAATTCTATTGGATTAATATTCTTCATTTTATTGCCAAAGATATATTGATTTGTGTTGTTTGCTTCGTTCACGGAAAAGTAATTTAAATTTGGGAATAGAAAGAAGTTTCAACAACAAGAATTCGTTATTGAAGAATATTGTGCCCGCTGCTTGCAAGTTAATAGGTAAATAACACCAGAAATAGATAACTCTGTTTAAATATGTTAGTATTACGATGAAACTATCATATTTACAGTGTTAGAAATATGTCCAAAAATATGTAAATTATTTGTTCCAGCCACAGTAGCGAAGAGACCGCTCTTCTGTCACGGTTTTAGGGAGGTTTCCCGTGACGTCCAAGGAAGAATTTCCGGAAGAGAATACGCTTATCGCCCTCCTAGAAAATTGTGAAAGCGTATTGGGTGTCTACACATTTATTTGTATTATGTTCTAATTGTACACTGTGTATATTAATTTTTTGTTAAATAAATTGCTATAAAACTGGTTTATTTTATGTAACATTAAAATACGATTCGATAAAAAACTAGTCGAAAGATGTTTCATATTTGTGATTATGTATTTATATCGTTAATTTTCTAGGAAAGATTAAATTTCAGTAGTTGTATTTGTTTAAAATAATATTGTATGTATATCACTAGCTTGAAGTTTAAAAAGTGAATTCAAATCAATAATTTGTTATCTATCACAATTTTTTATATTAAAATTTGCCTTATTTTGTATTTTACATTAAATTGTATAATGTATAAAATATAACAGGAGTTATTTTAATAACTTATTTTTGTTACAGATTTTTAAATTTGAAATTAGTTGAAAGGAAGAAGAAAGAGAAAGCTATAGAATGGTTGCCAAAAGTAAGTAACTAATGTAACTAGAAAAAGAACTGTCGAAGTCAAAATTTATGTATTTATAGAAGGATATTTTATTCTAATTTATATATGATGAAATGTAAATAATTATATTATGTTTTTTTATGAAAATTCTGGTAAAATATTTGTACGTATTACAGATGTGCCGAGAAAAAATTTGACGCCGCGAGTACCCAAGTTCCGGCATCTTCGTTCTCCGTGCGGCGTGGAGAATGGCGGCTCGTTTCGCGTTCGTGGTTTTAATTTTGTTGTTTTGTGGTGATTTTCTTCTAAAATCTCCTGTAGAGTCATTTAGCTTTTTAGTGTGGTGGGTCCAACGTAACTTGAGGTCAAAATTTTCCGTTTTGCTTTGTTTTGTTTTGCTAAATACGTAAAGTAACGTTAGAGTCACTGAGCGTCGTTCCAAGTCGTGGAACCAACATATTTCCGTTTATTTGGTGGCAAATATTAACGCCACTGTTGTTTGACGCCAATACGCGATGGATTAGGATCGGTGCACGGCTGTGGTCTAGGATTCACCTTCTGTGTTTCCGACCACAGTACGTCGGGAGTGCGTGTTGTGTGGTGGAGGAGTTCATTTCCCAACTCTAGTCTTTGGTCCGAATCCGTGTGGAGGCCAGATCAGATCGCTAGTGCTGTGTTTCTGTTAATTACTCTTTGTTTTTGTGTGGGGCAACCTGTGCACGAGCAACTTGTAATTAGGAAGCTAGGTGTTAGTTGGTCCAGGTGTTGATAAACGTGCCACCTGATGCGGGGTGCATTGGTTTGCGTACCGGTCACCGGCCTTGTTGTACTTGGCTAGCCCTAGACGACCATTGCGTGAGTGGGTACTCGTGAAATCATCCTTCATGCCCGTGCTGGTGTCGTGCCAGGCGTGCTCACAACCGAAGGCGGTCCTCGTTATTTGCTTGTGGCTACGGCGAAATAGCCCTATAAATTAGAATCATTAGCTTAGTTTGTAAGTGAAGAAAGAAAAGGACACTGGGCGAAGAGGACAACGGGCGAAGAGGAGGAGCCAGGAGGAAGAGGAGATGGACGAAGATCGAAACGTGTGAATGTTGCGTGTCTGTTGCGAGAATGTGACTAATCACTTTCAGAGTTCCTGTTCATCTTCACGTGTAGAGCCCAGCTGGGACATATGACTGGCGAGCAACGTGGGAGACGTCGCTGGAAGCGGAACATCGGTGGAATCAGCGATGGAAATGGTCTTAAGTAGCTGAGCAACGTTGGAACCTTCGAGGGAGGCAGAGCACCGTGGGAAGTCGTCGAAGGATGAAGACGTCGGTTCCTGATCACGAAATAGACTCGTGACAACGACTACTCATTCTTGGAAAACTTTACGCCCGTTGCTACATTGTTATAGGTAAATATCTCCATATTCTCTAAGATAATTTTGTTCGAATCAAAGATAATTACTAATAAAATGAAATAGAATAAAATTACATGAATTGTATTCATAATAGAATAACAACTCAATTTAAATCAGTTCAAAAAATTCAAAGAAAAATAGAACAAGAAACTAGCATTAAATTTTAGTATAGTGATTTTATTTGTAGTTACAACTAGAAGAAAATGATAGTAATGTTCTTTTCTTTATTGCAGATGTAGCAGCGAAGAGATCGCTCTTCTGTCATGGTTTTGGGAGGTTTCCCATGACGCCAAGGAAGAATTTCCGGAAGAGAGTACGCCTGATGCCCTCCGAGCAAGTCCCGTAGGCATACTATGGTCTTCAACTTTTCATATTTTAATTTAGTTGTGTTGGAAATAAATTGTATTTGTATTATGTGAAATATAACAAAGTAGAACACTGTATGAAGAATATTATATGTTGTTGAAATACCCATATAAATGAATAAAATATATAAAAAATAAACATTATTTATTAATACCTGCAACTACCCCCAGTAGTCCCAAATGTATTATGTATTTTTAGAGTATATTTTACATTGTTAATATACTGTGTAACATTAAAGGTTGTAAATTAAAGTGAAAATAAAATATATTAAAAATTTATTATTATTTCAATTTACAGTCCATACATATTTCTATACAGAGTAATTATCAAGAATTGTAGGGTATATAAAGTATACAATACTACATTTAAACAATTTAAGTTTGTAAACGACTTGTGTTGTTAAACAAATCACATGTGTAAATAGACACTTCTAAAAATCTTCAAAAACATCAACAATATGTGTGCTAGAACACGAATTCAAGGTCAGATTTGTCCCAAGTGTCTTGGTTACGTAACCAACCCTTAAAAAAGGGCGGAAAGGGATGAAAGGGTGAAATTATTATTGAAGGGGTACAGGAATAAAATATATAATGTAATTTAAGTGTTTGTTTATTATATAACAATAAATACACGCGATTATGTTGATTATATACTACATATACAAGTTATTTAATAATTATTTCCACTTGTGCCCTTCTGGAACTGTGGCAGCCGCAGCCAGGGTTGAAGTGCAGGTCACTCATGCCCTAAACAATCAGAAAAATAACAATTAAAAACTAAATAACATGAATAACAGTAATAGATACTGTATACATAAAGTTTTTCTTTAATTAACACCCTTTCCAAAATCCCACTTTAAAGTTCAATAACTCCCTTATTTTCAACCCTCAAGGGCTCAAGTTATATTCCACACTAAGTTTAAGTGTATGCAAAATTTCATTGAAATAGGAGACAAAAATTTTTTTGTGCTAAAAAAATTTTAATCGACAGGAAACGTGAATTACCCCTAAACTAGGGGTTGGCGCACAAAACGGACATCAGATTCGTTAGTTTCACGGTTGACTCTATAGGATAGCATACTTTTTTCCCCTAATTTCACTAATTAGTTGCATCGTAAAAAACCCTGGACTATAGCCCATGGTTTTTGACCTTGAACCCCAAATTTTCGGAGTTAGACATGTCATCCCCTTAATTCGACCCTTCCGCTTCCCGTGCCGGTATCCGTTTTTGGCGCTCTCGCTTCGTTCTTACGTAATTCGCGATTGAAGTTCCGCAAGTAGAGCATTATTTTACCTCCATAATATTGACGTGAAAATTTTGAAACTTTGTATATGAACTAAGCTTCCAATACTACATTCATAAAAAAAATATAAAATTTTTAGTGCAACTTATAAGGGTGGTTTACTTGAAGATTTTTAACAAATTATTTTCTGTTATCTATATTATTAGGGGTAGAGATCTCAAACATTGTATTTAGACTAAGAACTTAATGCTACACCTATAAAAAAATTACCAATTTTATAGGGTACCCCAAAGTGATAGTTCTCTTGAAGAAGTTTCGAACGGAACTTATCTTTAAGACAGATATGTACTTAAACAATTATCTTTAAAAAGAAAAATTGGATAAGAAAACTTTTTAAATAAAAGATGCTTAGAATTTTATTCCCAACAAAAAACTCTAATAAAGTTTTCCTCTAAAGTTAATATTTTCCACCCTTGTAAAATATATAATTGAATAACTCCCTTAATATCAACCCCTACAGGCTCATATTTGGTTGTCTACTAGATCTGTGTTCCTAGTTCATGCATGCCAAGTTTCATCAAAATCGGACACAAGAAAATACCACAGTATATTACAACATAAGAAGTACATATACTTATAATGTGTGTGGGGGTGCATTTATTAAAAGCGTGACATAAAATCTGTAAGGGTACATAATTTAAATACTTGTATAGTAAGTACATGTGATACCTAAATATAGAGCAAAATTACGTTATTTTTTAAATTTAATTTAGCGTTAATTGATGTTGATGCTTACATAACCGCATTCAAATTACATTTAAATTCAAAAATTGCTGCTCTATTTCAAGCCATATTTGTTAATACTCTAATGTTAATATTAAATACATGCATGATACATATGATATATTTATAAAGAAAATGACCCAATTAAGTATGAAACAAAAACACCACCGGACAAAAAAGTGTTTCCAATAGAAGATATTCAAAATTTCATTCTCTTTAAAATATCCTAATAAAATTTTTCTTTAAACTTAATAGTTTTACACTTATTTGTAAAATATATTTATTCATAAAAGTAGTGCACAAGATATGTGGACGTGTTCGTGTTGAAGGGGTGGTTTTTTGGTTTTATTCTACTAATTCGACGTCGTAGATTCCGAATTTGGTGTCCAAATTTTCATACGACCTATAGTTCGTACGTAATAAGTGATTTAAATCTTTATTATTAAATAACTCCCTTATTTTCAACCCCTTGGTGAATTTGACTTCAGATGTTATTAGCCCCATGTACCTAGTATGTGTATACCAAATTTGAACCGGATCTGAGAGAAAAAGTGTTTTTGGAGTTTCAAAACCATGGGCTATAGTCCAGGGTTTTTTACGATGTAACTAATTAGTGAAATTAGGGGAAAAAAGTATGCTATTATATAGAGTCAACCGTGAAACTCACGAATCTGATGTCCGTTTTGTGCGCCAACCCCTACTTTAGGGGTAATTCACGTTTCCCCTCGAATTAAATTTTAGGCAACACCCAACACGACTTTGTGTCACCAATACATAAATATAGGAGTTATATTTGTATACTTGTACTTTACAATACTATAAGACACGAGAAAAATCTGAAACGTATTATGTAAGTTCCTAAAACACTTGTAGATTTATAAAAAAAATAAAGGGTGCAATATAAGGGTGGTTTACAGCATTTAAAACAAAAAAGACAGAAAATATTGAACAACCAATCATAGACGTGATCAAGTATTGATTTTTTGAAACTACCAATCAAATAATAGTATTTTGTTAGCTCCTAGAAATTCGATTTTGAAATAACCAATCAGAAGATTGATATATTTGATTTGAATTTTTAACGTACCTCTATTATAAAAATTAAAAGTCTTTACTCCGTCTTTTTCCGGAGCAGTGCTTTGAGAAAAGATAAAAGTGTAAATTAATATTTTACTTTAGAATTCAATGAATCATCTATGAATAATTAACAATGTGGAAAAAGACTTCTATTTTAATACTGTAAACATACAGAAAAAAGGTAGGCTTAAATTTTTTTAAGAGTTGCTTTATACAAACTTTATTTTAAAAAACGCTGAACATACATACATACATATCATATCTTTCCGGGATAGTCACTGCTAATGATCCTGAAAAATTTGTAGATGATCCTAGATCAGCTACAGATGTTACGAAGAAGTCTTTTCAGATGCAGATATCCTGAAATAAAAAAAAACTATTAATAACCAAATATTCAAAATTTATTTGACGTTGTTTGAGACATGTTTTAAGAATGTTTCTCCAAGTTATTCCGGTTAATTGGTTGTGTTAGATGGACAGAATGAAAGAAGGAAATTTAAAACAGCTATGTAATTATCGACATTCAATTAAAAATGAATTTTTAAATTTTCCATCAAGAACAACGCTTCATATTCAATTAAAATTTAATTGCATTTCTACCAAGTTTTTCACGTTTTAATCTAGAACAATTTCATGAATAATTCTTTTCTTCACTCAATATTTATTTTACTTGATTGGTAAATCACACAAATATATTCAAACAATAAAAGATTATTGGCGTAAATTGGTGTCTTTATTTTTAAAAAACAAATGCATTAATACAGTATATTATATTTTATAGCAGGGTTGGTCTGATATAAATCATTTGATTTAAATCGTGATTTAAATGAACCAATTTTTTTAATTTATCAAAGGTAAAAAAAGTATATATTATAATGAAAATTTATTTATTTTCTACAAATTTTATTTAATAATACCTTACAATTAAATGATAATTTATCACTTTATCACTTTAATAATGGAAGAAAGAAAACTAAATATTTAAATATGTAACAATAAGAAAAAATTCTTTGTTACTTTTCCTAGTTTTATTCAAACGAATAGTTTTGGTTTTATTATAGATTTCGTTTTTGTGTATAAAATAAATTATTAATATTGCTTTAAAACATTTAAAAAGTGCTATAACACGTAGATAACTTAAAAATAAAAAAAAATCATGATTTATTTCATTTTTTCCAACCCTGTTTTATAGTATACAACGAGTTATAAAATATATCACAAATTTTAAAGGTTTATTTTGACTTGGTGAATTTGTACCAAAGTTTTTTTTTTAATTTACTTAAAGAGGATTTAATTTTTTTTTATGTTGAAACATTTAAGACTATGGCCCGTATTACGAGCTCACTTTTATAATAAAATCGCGATTTTAACGCTCACTTTTATATCAAAATCTTTTGTGAAAACGAACGTTAAAATCACGATTTTATTATAAAAGCGAACTAGCTAACTTTTATAATAATATCGTGATTTTAACTTTCAATTTTACATAAGATTATGATGTAAAAGTGGGCGTTAAAATCGCGATTTTATTATAAAAGTGAGATCGTAATACGAGCCTATGTGTTTTACAATGTTAAGTATTGTATAAATAATATACCTTTTATGATCGTATCTAGTAATTATAAATAATTAATACGAGAAAGATATAAATATAATAATATAAATTACTTCTACTATTTTTATATTGCCAACATCATGTTTTATAACCTAATGTAGATCTTAGATGTTTTGTAATGGAATTTTTGTATTCCTTTGTACGTGCCCTTTTCTCCGAGGGTGTTCTACGCCCCTGGCGCCCCTTTGCGGGTTTACAATTCATTTTCGGCAGGAGCAACACTGCAATATCCGGGAATATTGCTTATAGCGGATTTACACTAGACTTTTCAACCAAATTGATAAGTTAGTGGTATGGCGTTCTAATAAATTTTGCACATTTCGAGATGATATATTCTTTTGTAGCTTTTCAGACTTTATTAGAAAATGTAAGATGGGGATTGCGCTACTAGCAAATCCCGTTTTATTAGCCCAGGGGTTTCTTTGAATTATGGCCGAGATTCTAAAATTAAGATAACTCCTTTTAGTTTTATCAGGATTTGTTACAGCTTTACTAATGAAATTAAAAAAGGAATATTTTTCAAGATCAAATTTTTATGGTCTGGAGAATCAATACCACTACCACGACATTTCTACAAGGAACCTGGTCTCAAGACAATTTTACTTTTATTTCAATAAAGCAAATATTAGATATATAGTTTTTATTGCAATCTCTAAATGCATTAATAGCATAATTATACAAGTTTTATAAAACGGTATATTGTTGAACACGAATGGAACAATACTTTGTATAAAACGAGTAATAGTAATTTTTTATATTTTACTTTACTTAATAAAAACCTTAAAATTTTCAATTAAAAAAATAACAGGTTGTAATCTAGTGACATATAATTGGAAATATGGTAACTGTTGAATGAAGTTGGGCACATTTATCTGTTAATATGCACTAAAAATATACGAAAGATATTGATAAATCTATACATTATGATTTATGAAATTTTAATATCCTTTTAAATTAGTTTTCTTTATTCGGTTTTCCTACTCAGAAATAGTATAAATTGTATTGAAAAACATTTTAAAATATTTGAGGTTATCAATTCGACATTTAAAGTTGGGTGCAGTTGTTAGAAATACCAATTTTACAACAACAAAAATACCAAAAACAGTTTAACAATATTTGTTCATTTATATTACTGTTTTCGATATAATAATAGGGCAATTGTTAACGTAAAGTATAAAATAGTATATTATATAATAAGTTTAATAATCCTTTTAATAAGTTTAATATACTCATGCGTATATAAAAAATGGAAGTTATAAGATTTTTTCTACTAAATACAAAAAAAAAATACCGGTTAGTAATTTATTAAAATATTCGTCAGAATTCATAATGTAAAATGAAACAACATTTTTAGTTTATGCTGCCGAAACGTTAGTTTTAATACGCTTTATAGAACTTAAACTAAAAAAACGTTTTATTTCAAAGTAGTCTTTATTGTCATGAAAATCCATGTTTCGCAAAACTCTCTAAAACTACAGGAAAAAATTAAAAACATACGAGCGAATTAGATTTTAAAAATTTATAAAGATGTATCTATATTTTTTATTATTAAATGTTTTAAAGTTCATAAACTCATTTAAAGTACGAACTACAATTAACTATGCAGTGACCAAAATTATATGCTATTATAAAGTTAGACAATAGGGAACTCTATTTCAAGCAGAAATACTACTTCAGCTAATAGATCTGCAATTATTTCATAGAATAACTCTTTAAATATATTCACAAATTTTGTTTGTGTTATTTGTTTTTGCATTTGACCTGCATATAACGTTGAGAATATATATATATATATATATATATATATATATATATATATATATATATATATATATATATATATATATACAAGATCTGCTTGTGGAGATTTCACCTGGTGTGAAGAGTGCACTACAAGAAACATTTTGAATTTAGTAATTAATAGCAGCGGGATTTGTTCTACAATTGTTTATAGAAACTACAACAATTCTGATAAAATTCTCAAAGTTATAGGCAATTTCGCTGCATTTTTCACGCCCTCCAAAAATTTAAAGCTCGCCGTTTATGAGCTAGGGTTGCTCCCTATTGCATCAGAGATGTGCTGATGACACAAGAGTCCTGATCCTAGAACAAACTGTCCGATGCAGATGTTCAGCGAGAATTTTGTCACACGGAAAAATTCGCGTTTTAATTTTTTATGCGTTCGTTGTAAGTTTCGGCCAGTGAATGTAGGACGGGAGAGGGAAATGTTTATGTGCCTGAAATATCAAGCACGGAAGAGGGGAAGAAGGAAAGATGAAGAAGAAATTGTCAGGCATGACAAATTCATTATCAATAAGTAAATATGTCATTACACAGCTACTATGATTTTAAAGAATATATTAATTTAGATAATAAAATACTTTACATTGGTATCCGCCCGAAACAAGATTTTTAGGCAAAACTAAATATTCGGCTCCTCTTTTAGTTTCGGACGAAAACTAAACCAAAACCTAAACTTATGTTAAAATTTATGTAAATTTTTATTAAACACGGAAATCTATTTTTTCTTACCTTCACTTTATTAGAAAATCACTTTATTTTTATAGAAATAGTGGCTTGTATTACGAGTTCACTTTCATAATAAAATCGCTTTTAGGAAATCTGATTTTACATTATATCTTATGAGATTAAACGTCACTTTTGACAAAAGTACCCAAAAGTGAGCTTGTAATACGGACTACTATCTTTTTTAATGAAGTAAATTTGTTAGTTTTTTTTAGTTATCTATCACCACCTCACAAATGTCAAATAATCACAATCAAATAAGTAATCTTTTCATGAAGTATTTGTTACTATCTAACAGATTACTTTATAATGTATTCTATTAAAATAACGTTATTTTTTTCTTAATTGTACAATTAGTCGTTGTCTTAAGTCTAGAAATTAAATTAAAGAGTTGCCTCATCTTGCACTTGGAATATTTGTACTAACAGCTTCAGCATGACGATAATAAAATAATAGTTATATTTTAGAAAGCAACAAAAATGAAACAACGTACAAAACATTAATTAACTATCAAACATTAACTGGCATTGTTTTATTGTTTTGAAAGACGATATTTTTTAAATAAAGACAAATTAAGAGAATATTTTTGTAAAATTTGTACCAACAATTCCATTATTAGGGTTTAAGAAACAATATATTTGCAATCATACATTAGAACATATTTTTAATAATTGTACTGCAAATATTTAATTGATTTGTCCAAATTTTCGCAGACAGTTGATTATTTTCCTTTATTGTACGTAGTAAACTATTTTTATTTTCTTAATTTTGTGCAGTTTTTAATCTTGTCCTTTTCCTGATTTTAGACCTAAAAATCCATCACTTATATATTTTATAAATATTCTCGAAAGTCTAGAAGGAATCTAGGACGGTTACGATATAAATTAGTAAACATTTCTTAAACTATAACCTGAAGTGTACTAAGTACCTATTCGAATTTTTTCTTCATTAATAAATATCTTTAAATTATGATGACAAATTCATTTGCCATTGACAACCTATGTTGCATTTTATCTGGAACTTGGTGCTATATAATAACTCCATAATAATGCTTAATAACAGTTTAGAAAATGTTGCAAAAGGACAAAACTGTTGACTTCTGACTTGTGCAGATATTTAGTGAAATTCTTTTCTTTATGTATTTTGAATGCTGGCAAATTTAATTGTTGAGAGGCTGGATCCCTTGTAGGTAATTTGAAGCTGTAAACGAATTAGATTGCGAATTTGAATCATATAGCTGGGATGGGATAGCTATTAGGCTAATTTTCCCCCTTGCAGGAAATAGACTGCAATCCAGTTAGCCGTGGAAAGACGTGGGGGACTGTGTCTTCGATACAACACCTTCTACCTCAAAGCCAACCACTCTATCGCTGGTACAAGTGTTTCAAAGTTGGTTTTCGGTTAGGGTATTAAAAGTCTATCACTAAAATTAATTTAAGTGATATAGAGAGTATAAGAATGTATTTTGATACAAAACCAACCACGAACACGAATTATGGTCCCTAGAATACGATTTTACTATTTTTATCGTGATGTCTGTATGTTCGTGTGTGTATGTTTGTGTATAAGTGTCAAGTGTGTCTATGACGATTTTTTGTTAACTTTAATACGATACATGTAAGAAATATAATATTTGGTATTTCAGAGTTATATTCAAATATGATGAACTGATTAGATTTTGACTACAATTGGTTAACCTGAAATAGTAGGTACTTTATTTGAAACTTTAAACCGTTTTTCCAAAAAAATACCTCTAAATACCATTTTTTTTGCATAAATTAAATACGTTCATATATAACTTTTAGCTAAACAGAAGAAATATATAAATTATAATTATTTTACATATTGTTTAAGCTGAGGAATTTCTATGAAACAGAATTATTTCATATGTTTACAAAATTTGACATATGATGTCAAAATTATGTAAGTAAGTTTAAAAGATAAAATAAGTAAATGTGAAGTAGTTTCATTGAAAAATTAAAAAAGAGGGGAAAAGTATATAAGGATATATATATATATATATATATATATATATATATATATATATATATATATATATATATGCATGCGTGAATCAAGGCAAGTCAGGTTCCGGTTTTAGTTAAGTGCGTTAAAAATGGTTTTTTTTGGTCATACAAATTTTATGAAGGAAATTTTAGGTATGAAATTAATTAAAAATATTCTGAACTGCAATAACAAGCTAATTATAAAAGTACAATTTAAATGTACTTAAAAATTTATATAGAATCTAATACTATAGTGGCGGGAGGTAATGTGGACACATCAGATTTTTTGGTTTATGTTATTAAAAAATCTATCACTAAAATTAATTTAAATGATGTAGCGTATAAGAAATCAGCAATTTGACATGTTTTTGAACACAAACATTTCAAAATGTGATGAAAGGTCCTGTTGGAAATTTAGTTGACTTATCGATTCCATTAATTTAAAATTTGTTGGAGGTAGTGCAAATGACATCGCGATATGAGAAGCAAACAGATCGCAGCTGTACAGCTGTCAGGCTAACAGGACCACCGACAGGTTAAGGTGAAATTGCTTCACCACAGGAGGTTCGAGCCATTATGATGATGTTAAGATGCGTATGGTGTCATTATAGTTACACCACTTTATATCTGAGAATAACCAACCTTGTGTCCTATTTGTCACAGACAATAAAAATCATTTTCCAGGTTTTAATTCTAACAGAAATTAACAATACCTTCAATAATCACTTGATTCAATTGATTGAATTGTCTGTTTGGTATTCTAAGGTTATGACCTCTTATTAGACCCCTGCTGAGGAAAACTGTGCAAAAGATATATTGGAGTAAAAATACAAGGAAAATCAGGGTTGTGTTTAAATTTTTCTCAGTTTGTTCAAATAACTACGTACTAAAATTTACATTATAAATAAATAACTAGATAATAATAGTAAGTTAATACATTTGTATCATTGTTAATAGGTACCCATATTATACAATAAACTACACATTATTTTTAAATATATCTAAAATAATCCAACCCTAACTGGTACCGAACTACCCCGCTGTGTTGGGATATACCCAACGATTACAAAGTCAAAGCTATAACCTTAGAGATCCGACCACACTATAATGGATAGCAACAACTATATATAATTGTTGTAAGATTTGAATCTCATTTTAAACCTGAGAAGGCCAGTCAGCGCTGTATCCAGGATTTCATTTCGGGGGGGTTCTGGTTATAACTTTTATATATATATATATATATATATATATATATATATATATATATATATATATGTAATGTAATGCATATGTAATTTGTAATATATTTTGCAATTTTTAAATAATTATTTTTGAAGTAAATGTGAAACAGCAGTTTTGGTATGACGAAGAGTTAATAAAAGGGGTAAAATATAGCGAATTCGTGTGCTGTTACCCTATGACTAACTAATTAATTATAAAATATATTATAATGATTATAAGCGAAGAATTTTGTTAAAAATATGTGGATTCTTTAAAGAGGAAAGTATGCAGTTCATTATCTGTTGAGATCGGAAATCAAATGAGAAAGCAATAAATAGAGATGATTGACGAGTGAATCGGAGGTTCTAAATAGAATTCACACTACACTGCGTCGCGATGCATGCAGGCGTCGGGAACACATGAAAGGGGAATTTGTTAGCAATTTTGTTCCTTCAGCACGATGTTTGCGTCGTTTTATTTGCTTCTACATTATTACCTAGAATTAAAATCGTCGTGTGAAAAATATTTCAACAAGTAAATTTAAAACACTTTTTTTTACTTCCAATTACGGAGAGTTCTCTTTGAAATTTTCTCAAACTCCAAACGAAGTTGCTATTTATAAAAATAAATTTCTCATCGATATTAGTTTCTCAACTCTGTTAACATACAGAAGATCAAAATCAAAATGAGCATTTCATCTTATTTCAAGTTTGCTTGTAAATATGCAATCATTAGATTAAAATTGTTTTTTGAAAACTTGCTGGTTTGATGCTGGTTCGTACTGTTTGAAAACTTTTCTCGGATGGAAATGGTGAAGCAGTGACACCGTTTTAAACTAGTTTTCAACTGGATACGTTTTTTAATATCTGTATATTCAGCTTTCATGTTCGTTATATCACTACTTTTATTTGAACACCATGTTGTTTTCATAATCTCTGTTTTTTAGTATTTTCATAAATAATATTACTACTAATATCGACGTTGATCATCTCCTTTATGCTGATGATAATAAACTGCATTGTTTTGCGAAAATAATCTCTACTTAAACATTGATAAATGCCATTCCCGAATAAACTCAATCCACTTATGAATATTTGATGAATGGACATGTCTTAATTCGGCCAAATATTTCACATGATTTAGGAGTTATTTTTGATCCGAGACTATATTTTACTAGACACATTGAAGTCAACATTACAACTGTACTTAAGTGTCTAGGTTTCTTAATACGTAAGTCTGATATAGTGGTATAGGTTGAAATACATACTTTAAACACTTACGGTTATTATTTATGAATTAATTTTTTTTTTATAATTGTTATATTGTCAAATTGTCTCTCTAACTGAGGTTTTAGCTGTGGTTTCTCTCAGATTCATAAAGTGAATACCAGAGAGCGTAATATTCCACAGCACTATTTCGCCAATTAATTAAATAATTCACGTTATCAATAAATGCATAAGACCTGATATTTTGTCTTTCTTTTGGAGTGAATATGATTCTTTTATTTTATCAAATACGTGTCCAGATTCCTCCACTTTTAACAGCTACTCTGTATTACGACGATGAAGGGTTACTTATTGTAACATAATGTAGGGTAAGTTAAACCTTCCATTAGACGATAAATGGCTAAAATATGAATGTATGCGGAGTAACGTAACGTACTATTACAATATCCTTAGTTCGATTGCATTTGGAGTATTGCTGCACAGTATGGAACCCATTATATAGTAACCTATTTGGTTACTAGAATATGTTCAAAGAAAGTTTCTAAAATTTGCCACATACGTCATTCAAGGAGTTTCTCTCACTAGAGGTGTAGACCAAATTTCATTGTTAAATTAATTTAATTTAAATTCGCTCGAACAACCGCGGCGTTTTCATGACGTAGTTTTATTACAGAAAATTATTAAAAATACCATAGACTATATATTTATTATGAACAGAATATTGTTTCAATGGATAAATTGTCATCTAGATATAAGATTTCTATTCCATTATCGAGGGTGAAAACGACATTTTTCATAGCATTATTCAAGATATTAAGAAATGTATTACTTATTACTAATTGTCTATTTCCTTATCCTAAAATTAGACTGTTGGGTATTGTAATAATAATAATAATAATAATCATGATCTTGAATCATTTATTATAGACCCAATGATGGATATGTACCTACTTTTAAATATCCATTACTTATTATCAGATTACAAAACAAAATTTTTACGAAATTGTAACAAACATTTAATTTACTTCATATAAATTTAATCTCTTGTTTAGGGTAACTCTATATTATTATATTTAATGAACATTTATCATCACAGGTGCTTGTAATGTATTTTTTCAACATCTAAAAATCCAAATACAGGATGAAATAGACCAAAAAAGAAAACCTAGTCCAAATAAATAATGGAAGAATTTTCGCTAGTGACCACAAATTTCCCGTAATCTAAATACAGTTAAGCATCCGTATTTTCGTCTTAAAGAGAGTCTGGTCCATTAGCCGTGTTTGAATGAGTTTAAATTCCTTGAAACTATCTCAATCTATAAAAACAAATCCAATTCCGGAAGTAGTTAATGGGGGCTTTGCAAAGTGAAATCGAAATCCAGATCCGGTGTTTCCGGGAAACTTAAGCAACTCACAATAAGTTGGCGTCGGCTATGTCGTCTGCAACGTTAGTGGCGATGACTTTGACGCTGTAGTTCAATCGCTTTCCTGCTGTGAACCAATTTCCACTTTGTAGGGGAAACCGGATACGTCGGCGCATGACAATTATAAACAGAGTTTACTTCGACAAATAAAATACATTCTGACTATTACTCATTCGATGTATACAATATTTTTATTTATTTTTGTACTTAGAAATGCTGAAATGTATACGTCATCATCCCAACATAAAACATATGAAATCGGAACAAGACAATTTACAATTATTATTACTTAATTATAGTTGACAATTGTATCCAATAAATTATATACTTGGAAGATGGATAAGTTTATTTTAATGTGAAACATAATAGGATTTAACATATTTATGATTACGACTTCACATTTGATTAACAGCAATGTATCAAAGGGTTCACTTTAAAATAAAACATATGTTTTCAAATTAACGTCATTATTAACACTCAAATTGTGATATATTTTTTAAATAATACATTTCCACGTCGTTGGAATGGAAGTGGTGGATAAATAGAGTGATCCGCTAGGTCTCCTGATCTTATAATACTTTTTTTTTTAAAGTGGGGAACAGTAAAAATTAAATTATTTAATGGCAATATGAATAATAATTAT
This sequence comes from Stenolophus ochropezus, assembly GCA_035578165.1. Classification (NCBI taxonomy): domain Eukaryota; kingdom Metazoa; phylum Arthropoda; class Insecta; order Coleoptera; family Carabidae; genus Stenolophus; species Stenolophus ochropezus. The sequence continues at coordinate 4,154,738 of JAQOWZ010000014.1, forward strand.
AGAATTAAAAAATGAAATTTTAAATTATTCTAGATCAAACTTATCCAAGTTACAAATATTATAAATAAGTGTTATTATTGTTTAATCTCAATATTATATCTGCTATGTTTCATTTTAAGTTGAACGTTCTGAAACATTGCTGTGTCAAGTCGTAACCATAGCTATAAGAAATTGTCTATAAAATATATAATTAAAAAATTCTTGTAATTTTTATTATGATGGATGTACCTACTTTTAAATTTCTAATACTTATTATCAGTTTACAAAACAAAATGTTTACCAAAATGCAACAAACATTTAATTGATTTTATATAAATTTAATCACTTGTTTAGGATAAGTCTATATTATTATATTTAATAACCATTTATCATCACAGGTGCTTGTAATGTATATTTAACCTTTGTACATATAATACATCCAAATCGTCTTTCTCACATGTAAAATTTGTTGAAATAAATATGTTTCTTTGGATATCTACTCTCTGCTTTTATCCTAGTATTATCATTATATTTAAAAAAGCATTTATCATCACAGGTGCTTGTAATGTATATTTAACCTTTGTACATACATACATCCAAATCGTCTTCCTTACATGTAAAATTTGATTACATAAACATGTTTCTTCGGATTTCTAAAGCCTACTTTAATCCTAATATTGTTTTAATGTTTAATTTTGACGTGTTTAGTTTTTAAGCAAGTAAGAGTTGGAAGTGAGCCACTGAGTCAGATGTGTAGAATGTCTACCACAGCGATCTGAATTCAAGTTTGTAAATTTGTAAAAAGTTATCTGTTTGCAGTTGAGTAAATTGAGCCGTGAATATGCACCCAGCGAGGAGTAAAAACAAAATGAAGAAGCACTCCGCGATCCCATTTTAAAACATTCTCATAGTGCAGTTAGTTGCCTGGCTACACCCTCGGCGTCAATACCAGGTATAATATCAAAGTTCGAATTCGCTCGAGCGAGCCGCATTGCTGTGCAATTCCTATCGCCTATCTGGTTTCTTCAGCCACGCGAAAGACATGACAGGGAAGATATTGCATTGTTATCCAAGTTGCTAGTGGTAATTGATCAAAGGTGCTGCGCCTCGCACTCAACTAGAACTAATTTCAAGGGAGGCTTTTCAATTTATTCCCGCAGCGAGATCCATGTTTAAATGCTTATCAATACCCAATACATCTATTTACATCTCTGCTTAAACTTTCATGCAAGCAAAAAATCTTATCCAGCCTTCAACATCATAAGTGTATTAACATTAATTTACTTAGATATATTTTCTTGAATCTTCGACCTGACCTATTTTTATCTCCATTAATGTTTAAATGCTTATCAATACCCAGTACATCTATTTATATATAGGTAAATAAAAACACTTGGTTATTCCAGAATTGTACAAAGGAGTAAGAATGAACTGTCTGGAAAATTTAGAGAGAAGAGCGGTTAATTATAAAAAAAAAACAAAGTCAATGACTAGATTGAACTGTTAGTTTACCCCTACTTATCATGTAATAATATTACTTTAATTATGTACTCTGATGATGTCCGAAAGGACGAAATGATCGTCACTAATATAATAATTATTGTGGAATAACCAAGTGTTCTTATTCACCTACATTCAAATATGTTCCACCAAGTACCCATTACAATATCTATTTCAAGTATCTATTTACATTTCTGGTAAAACTTCCATGCAAGCATCATAAGTGTATTATCATTATTTTCCTTAGATATATTTTCTTGAATCTTCGATCTGACCGTAGACGGTAGGCGAATTACCGTTAGTCACTTTTTTTATCTCTATCAATGTTTAAATGCTTTTCAATACCCAATACATCTATTTACATCTCTGGTTAAACTTCCATGCAAGCAAAAAATCATAAGTGTATTAACATTATTTTCGTTAGATATATTTTCTTGAATCTTCGATCTGACCGTAGACGGTAGACGAATTACCTTTAGTCACTTTTTTTTATCTCTATCAATGTTTAAATACTTATCAATACCCTATACATCTATTTACATCTCTGGTTAAACTTCCATGCAAGCAAAAAATCATAAGTGTATTAACATTGTTTTCCTTAGATACATTTTCTTGAATCTTCGATCTGACCGTAGACGGTAGACGAATTACCTTTAGTCACTTTTTTTATCTCTATCAATGTTTAAATGCTTATTAATACCCAATGCATCTATTTATATGTAGGTAAATAAAAATACTTGGTTATTGCAGAATTCTACAAAGGAGTAAGAATGAACTGTTTGGAAAATTTGGAGATTAGAAGAGCTGTTAATTGTAAGAAAAACATTGTCAAAGACCAGATTGAACTAACTACTTTACCCCTACTCAACATGTAATTGTATATATATAGCTTTCAACATCATAAGTGTATTGACATTATTTTAGTTATATATATTTTCTTAAATTACCTTTAGTCACTTTTTTTATCTCTATCAATGTTTAAATGCTTATCAATTCCCAATACATCTATTTACATCTCTGGCTAAACTTTCATGCAAACAAAAAAATCTTCTCCAGCCTTTAGTATTATAAGTGTATTAACATTATTTAACTGACATATATTTTACTAAATCTTCGATCTGACCGTAGACACTTTTTTATTTAAAAAAAAGTACATCGGTAACTGTGGTGTTTTACAGATTTATATACGTTTTGTATATATATATATATATATATATATATATATATATATATATATATATATATATTTACTCATTATATGTTTGTGAGTTAAATTGCTGTGCCCTGTTCGAAGCCTCGTTATTATTTGATGTTTCCGGTATGTATTATTTGTCCGTTTTGATGTATATATATATATATATATATATATATATATATATATATATATATATATATATATAGGCTGTAGTCTGACAACTAAAATACCAGTAACATGTACCTTAGGTAGTTGAGGTCCTGTTCTATCCAGGAAAGTTTTGCCACAAATTATGATTAAATTATTAGAGATGAAACCTCTTTGGAAACAAAGGAAGTTGTACCTTCCTCTCAAGAACATAAAATTTTTCAGTTTTGGTATAAATTTTAAAGAATTATCTAATAAATTTTAGTTTAAAACAATTAGAATTAGATATGTTTTAATCCTTCTTTTGCTATCCACCACCTGTGAGTTCCCAATTACGTAAATTCTTTTATTTGTGGTTTGCTAAAGGCGTGATGATGCCGTAATTTCCCGAGTTCAAAACGAAAATAAATGAATTGAAAGATTGTATCGAATGTTATTATATTTGTTTATGCAGTGTGTTAATCGGCTTATGCATCGCTGGAGCAACTGACAACGTCAGAGAAGTTTCTCAGCGCTGCAGCTTGTCTGGTGAAACATAACCTGAGAAAATGTTATTAAAGGTTTGTGAAAATTACAGTAATGCCATTAGCGAAGTAATGATAAGCCAAGTGGAAAGCAAATTCACACAAGCTGCTCTCAACATTTAAACTCTTGTCAATACGCATTTTGTATGTAAATAAACAAATATAGTTTGGTTAACCAGATCAAAACCGTTATAATTTTCAAACGATCCTCTTATTAATTTATTTATTTGTCACCTCTTTTAATACCTTATACTTGTGTTTTTTATGCTATTGTATCATCCTCATTTGAGAAGAAGTTTAGTTATTAAGACAAAAAACATATCCTATGGTTCGAAAAAAGATCGTCTAGTGGAAGGTTTAACTTACCCTACGTTGTGTTTATTTAAATAAGTAATTGTTCATCGTCGTAATACAGAGTACCTGTTATAAGTGGAGGAATCTGAACAGGTATTTGATAAAATAAAAAATCAGGACTCCACATATATTTGGCTTGTCCGAAGTAAATACTCCTGGACTTCTAAACTCCATTTCTTTACACCTACAATCTTCCACGCTGGGAACGCCTATGTACAGCTCACTGGCTCTGTCTGGCACCAAGACCACCTAGTGCATCTCTGAACCCACTGTCGTGTGTAGCTCACTGGCTCTGTCGGGCACCACGATACTTTTCCTTCACACTGGGAACATCTATGAATATCTCATTGGCTCTGTCTGGCACCAAGAGCACCTCTGAACCCGCTGTCGTGTGTAGCTCACTGGCTCTGTCTGGCACCACGATACTTTTTCCTCCAAACTGGGAACGTCTATGTATATCTCATTGGCTCTGTCTGGCATCAAGACCACCTAGTGCACCTCTCAACCCGCTGTCGTGTGTAGCTTACTGGCTCTGTCTGGCACCACGATAGTGTTCCACCACACTGGTAACGTCTATGTGTAGCTCACTGGCTCTGTCTGGCACCAAAACCACCTAGTGCACCTCTGAACCCGCTGTTGTGTATAGCTCACTGGCTTTGTCTGGCACCAAAATAGTTTTTCCTCCACAATGGAAACGTCTATGTATATCTCATTGGCTCTGTCTGGCACCAAGACCATCAAGTGCACCTTTGAACACGCTGTCGTGTGTAGCTCACTGGCTGTGTCTGGCACCAAGATAGTTTTTCCTCCAAACTGGGAAGGTCTATGTATATCTCATTGGCTCTGTCTGGCACCAAGACCACTTAGTGCACCTCTGAACCCACTGTCGAGTGTAGCTTACTGGCTCTATCTGGAACCACGATAGTTTTTCTCATAGGCTCTGTCTGGTACCAAGATCAACAAGTACATCTCTGAACCCGCTGTCATGTGTAGCTCACTGGCTCTGTTTGGCACCAAAACGACCTAGTGCACCCTCTGAAACCGTCTCTGTTTTTATGCCAATATCGTATTCAATTCTTATCAACTACATTGCTGCTTGGATAAGCCAGGTATTATATATATATATATATATATATATATATATATATATATATATATATATTATTTTATAGTTGTGACAGTGATATCATATTTTTCTTAAATATACCCGATCTGATATTAACTGACTAAAAATTGTAAAGCTAGGTGTCTGCTCCAAATCAATCTATCAATAATTATTTCTGATCGCTTTGACTGTGCACTCGCCGTGGCCGGTTCGTTTAACCGATAAATTTGAAATAGGTAATGCAAAGGGAAGAGACTTGCAAATTTTAGCAATCTTGTCCTGAAATCCAACCAGTACTACTACTACTGTCTGGTGTCTTTGGTATACCGCAAACTTAACAAATCGAATCCATGACGATTGGGAATAAGGTATATTTCCTGCTGGATTTATAAAAATAGCTAAGGAAATGTAAGTTAAACGTAGTGCGAGGGTGTGATGTGTAATAATAAGCAATTTAACTGTTAATTCCCTTGTAATGTGTAGCATTCCCGTTCTTTTGTAGTGCGGAGCAGCACACATGGCTGGCGCCAGGCAATTTGTGTGGTTAACAAGGTGATTTATCGGTGGGACTTGAGGGTTTGGACGGCTGTCGATAGCTGTCACGAGAGAATCGCAACGGGAGAGTCGAATTTGTAATTAGCGAGCTGTAAGTTTAATGTAGCTCCGCTTTCATTTTGCACGTTTGGGTCTTCTGTCGCTCTTTTGTTCGCCTGTTTTCATTCTTCTGAATTAATGAAAAACCCGGAATATACAATGTGAATGTTTGTGAATCCTTACTTTGTAAAAAATGAAATATCAAATGAGTCGCACATGCTAAGATTAATGACCTAGCAATCTGTCGATTTTCACAATACAAACAATGCTACGTAACATATTAATAATGGAGCCTACATTTCACACCAGCAACACAAATTTCTGCTCCAACCTATCAACATCTCGCAAAAAATACCTTTTTCCAAAACTGTCATAAGAAGTTAATATAAAACTATCAACCGATTTCCAATTTAATTGTTTTACATCCTCCATTTTTTTTGCAACAATTTAATCAAATCTGTCACTTTATTGTCATCCTCACTTTCTGATAACATTTTAATAGTATTGAATTTATTCTGTAACTCAGTGGTTAATTTTTAACCAGTTGCTAAATTTTTTGACAAATAAAACAAACATTACAAATTATGTTTAGCTATTTTCTTTAGTGTTATCTATTTACATTGGAGAAACATTTTAGTAACTGGTTAAAAATTAACTACCGAGTTACAGAATAGGGGGGAATATCTGATTTAATAGCAATTATATTAAAAAAATTATAGTCACATTTAGTTAATCCTAATCGTCAAAATTATCTCTTTACATTTTTACTAATTACATTTTTTTCTGTAATCATCATCAAGTTTTATTTGAGTGAACAAAAATTGATAATATGTTTACATTCAGTTATTTAAATTTTATGTTTAATTAATTCAAAGCCAAAATAAATTGTTCGTCGTTGATTCTGCTAAATGTAAATCTTCCTTATTTCGTTCTGCAAGTAAGTAAAAGAAAAGTAAATACTCAGAATCCCCTAAATCCTCGGCATTAGTCCATGAAATCAAAACATTTATTAATCTTCTGAAACATACGTTTCTCTCGTAGCCATATTAAAAAATCTCATCGAGTATGATCTTAATAAAACATTATTTAAACCCGGGAACAAGGGTCTTAGTTCAAATGTAGGGTCGCTTCCTATGCAGTGCTTCTCAAACAAAACGGAGAGTATATTACGAGGAATACAAATAAAGAACGGTGATTCAATAGATATTACTAAAAACACAATGATATTAACTATTTAAAGACAATAATGTTAATGATACTAAAAAAATAACTGGTACATTTGGAATAAAAATTATTGTTAAATCATATTCCTGCTTATTTGGAACGGTGAGGTTTATAATATAGCAACAAATCAACATCATTGGGATGTACAAGAGTAGTATATTGTGCAACAATTGCAGAAAGTCGCCTTTTTACCACTGGGTGTGAAAGTTTCGGCACGAGACGAAGTTGAATGCTGGTGTCACACAAGTTGGGAAATTATTGTTTCTGTAAAAGTGGCACACTATACTTTTTCTATGACCACGTTATTATACTGTGAGTTTATTTTAACGTAAAACATGGGATTTGCCATATACATGGTTACGACTTTAGATTTAATTCAAAGCGTTCATTTTAAAATGAAGTGATTGATTTCTTTGAACTAAGGAACAATTAAAACGAAATTATTTAATATATATATATATATATATATATATATATATATATATATATATATATATAATTAAAGAATTGAAATATAAAATTTAAAATCCCTCTAGACACATCAAACTTACTTAAATTACAAATATTATAAATGAGTTCTATTATTATTTAACCTCAATATTATATCTACTATGTTTCATTTTAAATTGAACGCATATTGCTGTCAATCAAATGTTAAGTCCTAACCATAGCTATAAGAAACCCTATGTTTCACGTTTAAATAAACTTACAACAATATGGTATAGATAAATTTACGTAGAGTACCATCACACACGCGCATTGTAAGTAAATACTGTGAGAAATAATTTCTCATACTTGTACCTTTATATAATTTAAGAAAAATAACAGTTTTCGTAGGGGTCGTAGAAAACCGATTTTATTTGAAGTATAGTGTTACAACCATTTTTTTCAGTACATAAAAATGTATAATTACTCATAAATAAATAAAATAACATAAATGTTGAATTCAACTCTTATTGTTATTTTTTATTAGTACACTTGTAAATAATATCAAAAATGTAGATTCTGGAAATTATTATAATAGTAGTGGTAAAAGTTTGAGAACTTGTGATCAGTAGACAGGGGTGTTATATTCCCATTTGAAGCAGTACTTTAACTAGCTACGCAAAAAGTCGTAGCTTATTCCCAAACCACTCCCCCTCCAATTGCTTACTTATCTATATATCCAGGGAGAGTGGGGAGTTCCGTCTCCCGGCCCCCATAGTGAATTCATGATTCACTTACCATTAGCATTTCTAGTCCAGCGGTCCCTGCATTATACTGTACAATGAGACTTGTCCTCCAGCTGTCAACCAAGTGCCTCTTCACTAGAGGACCGATTATTAAGTGCCAAATGGTAAATGCCTTAACAACTTTCCTAAGCCAACACTTTACAATAAATAAATCACAATTTATTTTTGTAATGTTTTTTATAACTGATCAAAATGATACTGTGGAATGAAATACCTAGGTATAGTAGACGCATCATATATAAAACTCACTTTCGGATAAACCGATTGGCCCTTATAAAATTTTATGGGACTTGCGGTAATGGTTCATTTAGGTAGGTGCTTTCTTTTGTTGTATGATGTTAAGAGCCTACCAGAAAGCTTCCCACCCCTCCATAAAAGGTTGTAAAATCCGCATAAGTCAGTTTCATATACATCTACTTCTACTATACCTTGGTTTCACTTAGATGCAATATTTTCTAATCTGTCATTAGCTATTACTATGGATACCACAATTGTACACTAGTCCAGAAAAATGCAACATATGTAGGTTGACAATGCCAAATGTATGTGTCATCACAATTTATTGATTTATAAATAAGGTATGCCTCTACAGGATTTGATAACCCAGACCGTTAAATTGCAAGTAAAACTACAAATAGATGTAATTTTCATATTAATTTCATTTGTTTTTGCGTCTTCACTAGAGGATCGATTATTAAGTGCGAAATGGTAAATGCCTTAATAACTTTCCTAATCCAAAACACTGTACAATAAACAAATCATAATACAGTTTTCTAATGTTTTTTACAACCGATCAAAATGGTACGGTGGAATGAAATACGTACCTGGTTTCACTAAGATGCAATATTTTCTAATCTGTCATTAACCATTACTATGGATACCCCTATTGTACACTAGTCCAAATAAATTGCAATATATGTAGATTAACAATGTCAAATGTACTTGTCATCACAATTTATTGATTTATAAATAAGACGTGTCCTCCAGCTGTCAACCAAGTGCCTCTTCACTAGAGGACCGATTATTAAGTGCGAAATGGTAAATGCCTTAACAACTTTCCTCATCCAACACTTTACAATAAACAAATCGTAACTTATTTTTCTAATGTTTTTACAACCTATCAAAATGTTACGGTGGAATCAAATACCTAAGTACCTGTGGTGGGATTCCATAAGAATAAGAATAAGAATAAGTTTATTTGGTCATATTATGTTTACATAACATTTATAACACGTCAAGATAGTAATAATAATAATATCATATGTAACAAAAATTGATGTGTAATAATACAGCACTTTAAAAGTAATATAAGAAATTCATTTGGTGAGCATATTCCATTGACAGTAAAATATGTAGCTTCGGTTGTTATCATATGGATTTGTTATGATAACAATAGCAAATATCAACTACAAAGTAAGCTTGTAATTCTATAAAAATAATCATTATTTGTGGTTAATAGGTACCTACACATATAAAAAAACACTCACATTCATGTGAGAATGTCTGAAATTCATTGCAAATTTGAAGTTCCACCATGGTGACATTTGACGTTTGACGTTCGAAATTAATATAATAAGTACAACTGTTATTTGTAGTTGTTATGAGTTATGGAATCCCACTCCTGGTTTCTCTAAGATGCAATATTTTCTAATCTGTCATTAGTCATTATTATGGATACCACTATTGTACACTAGTCCAAATAAATTGCAACATATGTAGATTAACAATGCCAAATATACTTGTCATTACAATTTATTGATTTATAAATAAGGTATGCCTCTGTAGGATTTGACTATACCGTTAAATTACAAGTAAAATTGTCTACAAATAGATGTAATTCTCATCTCGATTTCATCTGTTTTATGTTGGAGTGACCATTTATTTTGCCTTATCAACTTTCCTAATCACTTTACAATAAATAAATCATAACTTATTTTTGTAATGTTTTTTATAACCGATCAAAATGGTACGGTGGAATCAAATACCTAGGTACCTGGTTTCATTAAAATTCAATATTTTTTAATCTGTCTTTAGTTATTAATATATGGGTACCACAATTGTACACTAGTACAGAAAAATGCAACATAATGTAGGTTGACAATGCCCAATGTACTTGTCATCCCAATTTATTGATTTATAAATAAGATAAAGTAAAAAAAAGGAATAATTATAGATAAGTTATTGGGTATAATTGCCGGGACACATGGTATAAATAATGATCATTCAGTAAATTCTCAATTAAAGTTAATGCTCATTAGAAATTTCTTGCTCATGCATAAATGCTGTGTCATTAAAGACATCATCGTAGTTTTCAGATTTAGAGTATTTATTTATTCATGCCACTATACTTCATTGTCAATCATCAACCCAAATAAGAATAATTCAACCAGACAACCGAACGCTTCCGATCATCGGTTTCTAAACTTCATCGACATTTTCCACGTTACGAAGTTTGAAATGATCATGACATATGACAACTACATTAAGAATTAACTGTTAATGATTATTTTTGTCGTGTGTCCCGGGTTTCCGTATGTTTTATAATATCCCTCACTTTTTAATTTTATACTATAGAAACTATAGAAGGATTTAGTATAGAAGGGTTAGGATGAAAATTAGCAAACATACCACAAACATCTCTCCAACTATAATTTGTATCAAGTAATCACTAAAATCGTTTCTTCATTAATAAGCATCTTTAAATTATGATGACAAGTTAATTTGATATTGACATCCTATGTTGTATTTTATCTGGAACACTACGCAAAAAAATTTAGGTATATACTATTGGTATCCATAGTAATGACTAATAACAATAATATCGCATCTTAGTTAAAAATCAGAAATACAAATATATGCCTACACAGGATTTGACAATCCAAACTGCTTAAATGCAAGTAAAATTGTCTACAAAAAGACATCAAAATAGTTATTTGCATATAATTCCTGTAATTTTAATCATACAGAGCTGAAATTTAAGGCATAGCTTCACAATAAACAAATTTTTACATTTTTACCCAAAAATGGGTGTTAAACCCAAAAATGGGTCAAACCCAAAATATTGAGTTACATATATCAGTAGATAGATTTCGATGCGCTGATTCCAAATTTTCAAACCAAATTTAATTATCTTTTTTCGTTCCCGAGATATTTGCATTCAAAGTTGAAACTTGGCACACCCATTTTTAGGCCATAACCCAAAAATAGGTAGAGATATGTCTTCGTCGACTTCAGTAATCGATTCTCCGGAAAATTTTATGTAAGGATACCAAGTTTCAAATTTTTATCTCAACTGGTTCTGATGTTATCAGGAAAAGAGTGAAAAAGATGTAAAATGAGCAAAATCTGAAAAAATCGTAAGGGGTACATCAGGCATTTTTTCGTTTTTTAACAATCCGTCATAACTTTTGTATCAGCTGGAATATTTTGATAAAATTTGGTACACATATGTAATTCGGCGAGAGGAATCGAACAGTGAAGTCGCCGATGTCGTATCTGTCCCCATTTTTGAGATATCGACGGGGGTTGGTTTTTGGGGGATGAAAATAGGCTGAAAAAATATTTTTTCAGAAATTTATGAAAATTTGTTTTGAAGTTAATTTGGATGCGTAGATTTCAAATTTTCAAACCGCATGTGGATATCTGTTACCGTTCTCAAGATATGTGTCTTCAAAGTTTGGGTATAAAGTGGGTTTCAATTTTACACGTTTGTTCTGTAGTTATGGTAATTTTACCAAAAAATGGGTACAAATACCAAGTCTGTAGGATATTTTGATGGTTTTATATGAATGTAAGAATGAAATGAACACGTTATAGAGAATGCAAAAAGTTTGGACTACAGTTAATACAAGTAATAACTAAAAATATTCTTTTAATTTAGGTATCATACGTACAATTCAAATTTGAAAGTCATTGTCTCTAACCGTTAGAAAAATACAAGCCCTTAGATATATGTAAAATAAGCTAAGGACAATTTTAAAGTTCTAAGGAAAAAAATCCCTTTCATTCTATCGTATATGTCATAATGGAATGATGAGGTACTATACTATTACTATTATATAGTATATTTTTAATGGGGTAATTGATAAGGAAAGATCTTATTGGTTATACATATTGTAAAAGAAGTAATATACCTACCCATATTACAAAGATATTTACAGGGAAATAGATTATTATAAAGACTATATTTCCTGTAATCAGAATAGCGAATTCGTATTTTTTTTTAATTTTACATGTCTGCTTTGAATATTTTAGAAAGATTAATATTATTTTTACTGTAATGCAAGTAAAGTAAAGATTAAGACAAAGTTTTGTGATACTTGAATCATTCTTCTTAGGAATGAGATGCCAATGAAGATGGACGACTGTAAATGTCATTGAAGTTATTAGTAATTTTCTTAACTCAATTCCGTTAATTTGTTAATTCGGTTTCCAATCTACCGCCCGCTGAGTAGTAATCGTTGTGCAAACGGCGTGACAAACTAGCCCGTTGACAGTTATTAGTCGTTGTCCCCTTTTTCATCAAAAAATTTCCCATGCACCTTATTCTCATTTCTACTCCCCCATAGAATAATTAAATTCCACGTGGATCGATTTTCGATTGCCCAGCCCCCTTCTAATTCTACGCCTATGCCCTTAGGCCCTGCAAAAAATACTCCATGGATTTTCCAAGTCTAGTGAAATTGCAATGTATCTATTGCTTGTTTTGTCACTTTAGTAAAGACACAGTTTTATCTTTTATCTCTTCTAAGGAATAGATTCATAATATGTTTAACTTCAAGCTGAATTAGTGTTTCACAAGACAAGATTTCTTGTCTTTTTTGGTAATCTTGAAAAGCAAGACAAGAAATTTAATTATATTTTGTCATTCATTATTCTTGTATATAAAAATCTTATCTTCATCGTCATTTTCTTGCATATTTCTTGTCTTGCATGTTAATATTCGTAAATGATCTTGAACATAAATAATCTTGTATCAAACGTACATTTTTTTAAATTTCCATTGAGTGATCTGCTTCTGGACATGTAGATAACTTCAGAAAAAAAATTTTGACTCCTATCATATATACTGTTATTCAACTTATAATTATTTGTATATGTATATAGCTCAATAGCTAAATAAATGAGAATTTATTATTATTACATAATGGTCACAAATATATGGAATTTTTGCTATGTTCGGGTATCTAGTATATGCACATGAGTTGAATATTTATTCCGACTGAGTGTCTGTCATTGCTATGGACACGAATGCATCCCAGACAAGAAGGAATGTTTGGTCACCACATACTGCCTGCATTTTGATTACCAGCAATTCTGAACTTATTGTTTTAATTTTAAAATCAAATATGTTCTCAATGGGACACCATTTCTATATTGCAATGCTAAATATTCATGCAATATCATAACTTTCAAATAAGTATTTATTTGTCCCAGATCTTTTTAAGCAGATATCATCATTCAATATAGCTGGTCGTTAAAACCGAAAGCTTGTTATATATATTTTTTCCAGCGTTTTAACTATATAGACTAAAGCCCGTTTTACATTATACTTATTTATCTAGTTTCTTACAAGATATTCTAGTGAGATTTTCATTCGAGTTTCTTCTGATTAAAACGCACAAGGAAAGGAGACCTTAGAATTATTTCGTTACAGACATGAATACCAACAGTACACTTTTTCATTAAAAAAATTAAATTTCCCACTCTTTCTGTACTCATACAGTCCCATACAAGCACAGATCCTCCACCATATTTCACTGTTGGGCATAATTTTTTTCTTTTCATTTGTTCATTCTGCCTTTTCCAAACAATAATTCGTCCATCTGATTCAAAAAGGTATATTTGGTTTATTTGAAAAAATACTAAATTCCAGAAGGTTTCAGGGTGGTTTATATATTTCAAAAACAAAGCATAAAGATATGTGTACGGAGACTATTTGGTTTAGATATTTGGAAAAATGTACATGTGCAAAGCAATTCGGAAACTACCCTAGGAACAAAATTGATTTGTACGTTTTTGTTATGTATTTCGATTAACAAAAACCTTTTAGATTATTTTTAGTGACAAAGTTTTAATGTTATTTATCTGAAGAGGACCTTTTGAAAGCTTCAATTTTTAACCTAATTAGAACAAAGTTAAACTACACTGCAAATTATTTCTGAACAAAGTAACCATATTAGCTCGAGTTCCATTATAAAATGTCCAGGTAATGAAATTAAGAAAAGGAGCAAAGTTTAGGTGTAGAAAGTGCATATCCCCAACGCTGAACTAATTAAAATCGAATATCCCACTTGACCAAATAAAGGGTTGTTGGAATGCTGTCGTATTCGAGAGATATGGTATTTATAATTGATCAAAGCCAGCTTTAATGGATGTCATTTCCTGTTGCCTCTTCATCCTTTCATTTTCTCATTTTTTATTTCATTTCAATAAACGTATTAAGACAAAGATAATGGGGAAATTATAAATTTTAAAGTTTACTAACTTTTTTAATAAGTTTTTAATTTTGATTGCATATTTTTTTTGTATAATTCGCCATTAAAATATTAGTAAAACTCATAAACGTTGCTTTAAAATAATAATTTTTTATGAAGCGTTTGTATTGTATTTTAATTTCATCTATATTCCGTGGAAATTCAGAAACAAATATATAACAATATTTATATATATATATATATATATATATATATATATATATATATATATATATATAGAATTATTTGACGTCAGATAAACTAGATGTATATAGCAAAAGTTACTTTAAATTATTTTTTTATGAAGCGTTTGTATTGTATGTTGATTTCATCTATATTCCCAAGAAATTCTGAAATAAATATATAACAATATTTAAATATATTGAATTATTTGACGTCAGATAAACTAGATGTATATAGCAAACGTTACTTTAAATTATTTTTTTATGAAGCGTTTGTATTGTATGTTGATTTCATCTATATTCCGTGGAAATCCAGAAACAAATATATAACAATATTTACATATATAGAATTATTTGACGTCAGATAAACTAGATGTATATTTGGAAACGAATGCTAATATAAATCAGAATTGTTTCTGTATTTATAGCTTTGTGATATGACACAATACAATGCGAATATAGGATGTTAACAGTTCCAAATTTAACTAAATCATTTACAGGAATGGTGTTTATCTATAGAAGTGATAAATGCGTGTATTCAAACATAAAATTTTAATAATAGAAATAAAAATAACGCTTGAATTATGGGAAAATTAGTGACAAACAGAAAAAGTCCAAATTTCAATTATATAAACTGTTAAAATGTTTAAAACACAGAGAACAAATTTAAACGCTTTTCGGTTTGCGATTTTATTGAAATAAATCATGTCGATATACTGCTTTGTTCATTTTAATTGAATTTCAAATTTATACCAGAAACAAACAATGAGAGTTAATTTTGTTTTAATAGATGGAAAAACTTGGAAGTTGCCTTTGTTTCAAAACAAAATAACCTAAATTTTATCACTGAAATTATGTTTACCTTTTGTAAATACTTTAGTATGTTTTACCCCACTTTGAAACATCAATATATTTCATGAAAAACAAAAAATAAAAAATAAATCCCTTACAAATCTACTTTAAAAAAAATTGAGTCTTTTCAGCTATTTCTCAGCTAGCGTCATTGAATGATTATTTTTATAGCAGAAATATTTTTGAGGTTTAGTTAAAGGATAGTAGTGTTCCTGTTTTTATTTTATAATATAAGCAAATTTGAATTTTAATAGCTGCTGAAATGGGTTTGAATGTTTGAACTTAGTTCTCTGTTAAAACAACATTTAACCGGAGTTGAGTGGGTTTTCAGCAAGGCGAGATTTTTTCAGTTTTTCAGTATCTGTTCTTCCTTCCGCTCTACATTCGCGTATGAGGCAAAAAGAAATGTTTGGAAAGCTGGACGATTTATTTTTGCGAACATTTGTGTAAATTCCAGGTTTTGCGATCCTAAACACACGGCGAAATTTAAATCAAATTTAGGTCAGGTATAAAAAACATTTGCTCTGTATTTACCTCTTTTCAATAATTAGTGCTTCACCTTTTCTACTGCGCTAATTTAATATTAATGTAACTCTATCGCAAACATTGGAACATGAATTTAATTAACACAATTATTAATTACAAAAACTGAAACTTCGCGGGATTCTATAACGTGAATGCATGGCTAACCACGAAACGTAAACAAGTTGAAATAAATGATTTGGTTACACAGAAAGTTTCAGTTGGAATCACCGATTCTGAACTCCCTCGCTGTTCCTTCGGCAAAATATATTCAAATCATTCCAAAAGGATGATTCCTCCAAAACATTCCAGCTCTTTTTTCTCATATTTCTTCACATGTTTCAAAAACCTCTCAAACAAAACTCTATATCATAGTTAATAATTGGCGATTCTAGAACTCCAATGTAGTTATAATTTCTTAGAAATACATCATTCTTCGACTTATTATTAAGTATCTATTATATTTTCTTGGAATGATTGTCGAATTCATAGACTATAGACTATTTATAACAACAATCGTTTCGCCTTTTGGAACATTACTATGTACCTTATCAATTTAAGGATTATTAATTTCTCCAGTAGGATAAGAGGTTATGATACTATGAATTTCCATGGTACATTTTATTAGTTTATTTCTCATATTCTTACATCACTATGTACCTTATTAATTTGAAGATTATTAATTTCTCAAGCAGGATAAGATGTTAAGATACTATGAATTTTCATGGTATATTTTATTAGTTTGTTTCTCATATTCCTTCACAGTTATTAAAAACCTTTCAAGATAGCTGTATTTTATAGTTAATACATGGCGATTCTAATACTTCAATTTAGATATATCTTGTTAGAAATTTATGAATCTACGACTTATTATTGATTACTTATCGTATTTTCATGGAATTCATAGACCATGTAGAATTCATAGACCAAATATAAAATGAAAATCATTTCAACCTTTGGAACACCACTAAGTAACTTATTAATTTAAAGAATATTAATTTCTCAAACATCTCAAACAGTATAAGAGGTTATGGTACTATGAAGTAATTTTATTTCTATGTTTCTCAGATTCCTGAACAGGTATCAAAAACCTTTTAAACATAATTGTATTTTATAGTTCAGATGGTCGAATTAGTAGACGACATATAGTGACAATCGTTTCACCATTTGGGACATCATTTTGTATCTCATTTGATAATCTTTTTCTTAACACCCTATGTATATTTATTAATTTCTTCAGCAAGATGAGGTTATGACAGTACGAATTTCCGTGGTACGTAATGACTACAAAATAATTTTATTTGTTTGTTTCTCATAATCCTTCACAGGTATTAAAAATCTCTCAAATATAATTGTAGTTTATAGTTCATGGAATGATTGTCAAACTCGTATACGATATATAATGACAATCGTTTCACCTTTTGGAACATCATTATGTAAGTCATTTGAGGATATTTTCGTAACACCCTATGTATATTTATTAATTTCCCAGCAAGATGAGGTTACGACACTAGGAATTTTCGTGGTACATAATGACTACGAAACCTCTCAAACATAACTGTATTTTATAGTTCATGGAATGATTGTCAAATTCGTAGACGGTACTTATTGGAACATCATTATGTACGTCATTTGAGGATATTTTCGTAACACCCTATGTATATTTATTAATTTCCCAGCAAGATGAGGTTACGACACTAGGAATTTTCGTGGTACATAATGACTTGGAGGTAATTTTATTTGTTTGTTGCTCCTGTAGTTATTTATAGTTGAAGGAAGGTTGTCATTTACAGATGTTGGTGTGAAAATCTATCTCTATCCAGATTATGAAAGGAGCAATTAATTTTTGCTATTACAAATTGCTGGCAGGTAAGGAAGTGGTGATGTCTACGGGGACTTAGACCGGATCCTTTTGCTCTTAGATTTATACAGTCGAAAGTGCAGGCATGCAAATTAGAAATAATCCAATTACGGTTGCAATTAAAACTTTCTCAACTATATCCGATCGCGTTGCTTACACACAGCGTCCCGACGAGCTTCGGACGCTAAGCGACGCCTTGTGCTGTTTGCTCTAAACACCGGCCAAACTCCAAAAGGAGAATTTCTAATGAACACCGACAAATACCTAAATCATTTTTAATACATTCTCTTTATTTTATCCTGCTTTCTCTAGTTCTACTACAAAATAATAGTCTTCAGCTATTGACCTAGTATTATAATAAAGACACCGATAGCTCTCTTGGTTTATGTGCGACTTGTCTTTTGCTTATGTTCACTAAAGAAATACATCACTTCTTCTACTTCTCTTTTCAGTATTAACTTGGAATTGGGTACGTTAAATCGTATTTCAGTATATAAGTCAAAAAATATAAAAACTAAACATTAGTTTTCAACAATATAGTTATTAGACAAGATTTCTTATCTTATTTAGTAATTTCTTGTGTTATCTCGAAAAGCAAGACAAGAAATTTCAGCATATCTTGTCTTTCATTACTCTTGTATATAAAAATAGTATAGCTGCACATACTATATGTATATTTTAGCACAACAATGGCATCTGTACAAGCAGAAAAGTTTTTTTCAAAGCATCCCCCGTTATTAGAAAGCATTTTGTGTCTTAACTCTTGGTTACATGATTTCGAAAAATAATTATGTTATTTAGTCAATAATTATTACTATTATACATTTTTTGAAAATGAAATTTGCACACATATGTTAAAAAAATTGTATTTATTTTTTTATTACTTATATATTTTTGTACTTTTATTAATTGATAGGTATGTTCTTATAATAAATTTAGGTTTAAAATTAGCAAAAAAAAATAATGCGAGAGTACAAGAATTCAAGAAAATCTTGTTCTTGTCGTGCATTTTTTTGCAAGACTGATGCAAGACCAAAAAAAAATGCAAGATTCTCGTGAAACACTAGTCTAGTATCTATAATATCCATTGAAAATTAATATGCGGTAAAATTGCGACCTAGTGAAATTTTTAAGGTTCCTTCAATGTCGCTATAAATGACATTATTCTGTATTATAAGAAAACCTGACCTGTATTTCAATTTTGAAAGCAGGTTACATAGAAAAGTAATAATAAAGTGGTAGAAAACGCCATTACAAATTTAAGGAGAAAATGGCGAAATTTTTGGAGTTAAAACCGGTTTATACGGTACTATGAGAAAACCTGACCTGTATTTCAATTTTGAAAGCAGGTTACATAGAAAAGTAATAATAAAGTAGTAGAAAACGCCATTACAAATTTAAGGAGAAAATTTGTTTCGACACAAAGTCAGTCTGTACTTTCCTTTGCATTTGCTAGGAACGTCGATAAATAGTTGTATGTTTACCGGTTCGTTGAAAGAAACCCTCGTTCAAAGAATACCATTTCCTGAGTCGTTGACAAACAATAAATAAAATATCTCCATGCAACAACCCTCAGCATCTCATGAAGATTTAAAATTACAGTCGAATGCGGAAAATAGATAGTGTACTTCTACAATGCGCTAATCTTTAAATTATTGCACTCTATGATTTACTTGTGCTACAAAGTGGGTTTTTGCCCTAGTTTTTACACAGATGTATCTTTTACACCACTTCAAACTTTTCTCTTTACACAAACACGTTATTACATTTAATATATCTTTACTCTTTTTACTTAGACAATAACACGACCTCGAGTTCTCCAGGTATATGTTCATTGATAATTTATTTCTATTTTCTAGGTAAAAATTGTCAAAGTCTTTCTATTGTACTTACAATATATAGTTCCAAATAGACTTATCCCACGTCCTGGAGTAGGAATGTTCCAATGATAATAGACACATCCTGCTAGGTGATTGCTTCTGAAAATCAGACAAAAATTCATAATTAATAATATAGAATATGTAAAGGGTGCGGTCTTATATCTATTTTCTTTCAAACGGTATAATATAAATATGTTATAAACTATCAGCAAAATAGGTGCAAGAAAAACAAGGCACAATCGATTTCTATTCGGGATTCGACATTACAAGGATAATGAGGTTTTCCAACATGACGTATTATTAAAATTTGAGTTAAATAAAGTGTAATGATGTAAATATATTTATAAAAATAATTCGAAAATTATAAAAAGGGGCGAGTCCTGTGACCGCCTGTGACGTAGTAACCCGAACGAACCACGTTACTTCACTGAAATACTACTACCTCTACTTTTGCCTAGTTTCTTTGTTACATAAAACACTTATCACCTTTTTCTCAGCTATTGGGTAATGACGTCACGATAAATTTAAAAAGGGGGCGTGCACCTATGACTGCCTGTGACGTAGTAATCGCACTGAAATGCTACCACCTTTACTTTTGCCTAGTTTCTGTGTTACATAAAACACTTGTCAACTTTTTCTCAGCTATCTGGTAATGACGTTACGATGAATCTTTATTAATTTATTTCTCTATTTATTTTTGTTTGAAGTATGAGATTTGTACAAATATTATTTGATGTAAGTGTGAAATAATTTGAATTAACTGATTAATGTTTAAAGATTGTATAAGGTGTACTATTAATATGAGAGTTGTATTTTAGAGGAGGTAGTTGTTATAGTGTAGTGTTGCTGGTATGAAGTGATAAAAAATAAAATTGTTTATATAATTGTGGTGTATTACTTGTGCGTGTGAGTGTACCTCATTGGTAAATTATTATTTTTATTAAGTTTTTACCAAAAGGACGTTTGGAATCAAAAGTGGAGGTGCATAACTAGATGTAATAGTAACTACATATATAAAATTTTAATATTCTACGGCAATAGTTTTTGAGTTATGCGAAAAATAAAAAAAAACACTACGAGCAAAGTGCCCTTTTGGCACTGCCGATTACAATGAAATGGGAGGTGCACAAGTAGATGTTTAGTAGTATTTTACGATATGTATATGCGAGATATGTTCGTACGTAAGTATAGACGAAACTAGTTAAAATGGATTTAGGGACTGTCAAAATGGATATTTCCATTGAAATCTGAAAACCGATTACAATATTTCCTTTACTTAGTACAAGGAAATAAAAATTAAAAAATATGGAAAATCTAATAGCACTTTATGTAATTTTAATTGTCTATTTAAAAAGATTGAATATTTTGTAATATTTCTAACAGCATTATCCTCCGTTTAATCGTAAATTAATTTTCAATATAAATTGTGTTGGAGAAAAACGCCATTACGAAGAATATTGAAAATAGAAAGCAATACTTTGAAGTAAAGTGCTAGGTGTGAAAAAAGAAAAAAGAAAGGAAAGAAGTGTGGCTTTTAGAAAAGATAGAAGTGAACTATTTGCAAATTGAAAGAAGAAAGCTGGATGAAAGCGGTGAATGGATTTTTTCTCTTACATTTGAAAACATAATTGAATCTGGAAGCTTTTAAATATCGCTTTCTTTCACGTATTATCTTTTACAACCCTCTTATATCCCGCTAACCTAAACGTCATTACTCCCCCAAACCGGAAGTAGCAATTTGCCGCTAAAAATTCCTGCAAGACAAAGAGCCAGTTTGTAATTTAAACACGTGCAGGAAAATCCTAAAACTCGACTAGAGCATCCATAACAGTTATCCAGTGAGCGTAGCCGATCGCGCCCGAAGGTGGCCGAAAGCTGCCGAGGCCTGTGACAATCATAACAAACTGTCGGAGTTGCGAGTCGCGAAGCTCAGTTGCGCCCGAGCTTTCAAGGGACGCAGCCCGCAGGTCGTGCGTCGCGGGTCGCACACGCGAGGGACATGTGGTCGTACTCGGCGACTTTGCTCGCTCTTTCAGTGATCGGCGTGGCCCATGCTCATCTCGATGTATTCATTACACAGTCTGAAGTCATGAAATTGCTAGGTTAGTACTTTCCTGCATGTCGGTGTCTACAAACTTTCACTACACAAACAAAAAAAAAAACTAAATATACAAAAAAAATCACTTCTTTCAGCATTTTTTTTTTTTTTGAAAAATTTACGAATAGTTGTTGTGTAGTAACAGACAAACGAGTGTCAAAAATGACATTTAGATCACGACAGTGATTTAAGAATCATTTTTACCCGAGTTGTTACTTCGCAGAATGATGAGTAAATTTTACCAATTAAATTCAAAGCTCAAATTATATGTGCTTGATTGTTTCACGAATGACAACACTTGGCTGTGTTACTGTGTTTTTATCAAATTTCTTCACTGAAAAATTACCTATGTCATGAAAAATGACGTGTGTGGTATTATCATACAATAAAATAATCAAATCTTTCAGCATTTTTATTGGAAATAATTACGAATAATTGTCGTGTAGTAACAGACAAACGAGTGTCAAAAATGACATTTAGATCACGACAGCGAAGCTGGAGTGATTTAAGAGTCATTTTTGATTCGCAGTAAATTTTACCAATTAAATTCATAACTACCAATTATATTTGCTTCACTGTTTCACGAATGACAACACTTCAAATTTAAAATTTTTGATGTCAACAAAAAAACCATGACTGTGATACTGTGGTTTTATCAAATTTCTTCATGTCATTTTTTACCCGAGTTGTCGTTACTTCGCAGAAATGAAGTAAATTTTACCAGTTAAATTCATATATCGAATTATATTTGCTTGATTATTTCACGAATGACAACATTCAAACAACATTTTTGATATAAACAAAAAAAACATGAATGTGTTACTGTGTTTTTATTAAATGTCTTCACTGAAAAACTACCTATGATCGTTAAAAATGACAAAATTGTTGCGTAGTAATAGACAAACGAGTGTCAAAAATAACATTTAGATCATAACAGAGAAGCTGGAGTGATTTAAGAGTCATTTTTCACCCAAGTTGTTACTTCGCAGAAATGATTCTCAAATTATATTTGCTTGATTATTTCACGAATGACCACACTTCAAACATAAAATTTTTCATATAAACAAAAAAAAACCATGACTGTGATACTGTGATTTTAACAATACTATCAAAAATGACAGTTGCAGTTGTCATAAATAATCATACAATAAAAAAAATCACTTCGTTCAACACTTTCAACATTTATAACATAATATAAAATTTTCACGTTTATAAATAAATGTTACCAAACCTTGAATTTGTATAGTAACTTTCAAAAATAACTCTTAATAAAATTTTGTCATAACTTATTTTGAAGTGTATGTTGTCCATAAATAAAATGATAACTTAAAAAACAAACAAACAACCAAACAAATAAATATATTATTTCATTATCAAAAAATAGTTTTGTACTATTTGCATTCAAAATTATTTTTATAAAAAGTATCATATTTAAAATATTCCTTTCTAAGAATAATTCTTCCTAAAATTTTGTATTTTTTATTATATGACAAAAGTAAAATTTACTGTATCTAAAATATATCCTACTTATAAATATTATGATTCTGTAAAAATGATGTTCAGAAAATTAAAAAATTATAACAATATTTTTTAAATTTACAAATCAAAATTTTAAATATACATGCTATTCAATTTATTATGTACACGAGAGGTCAGTTAAACTGGCAAGATACATAAAATTACAAATCTAATGATACGTTTGAAATTAACTTTTAGTTGGCATTAAGTTTGTATACTTTTATCTGAAAATAGCAATTGGCAAGAATAAATAGAAAACAAACGTCAAATTCTGTGTTCTTTTAACTAGATTTTTTTAATTTAAAGATAGAATTAGAGTGATATGAACGCAAAATTTGTTTGGCTCATTTTAATAGTCTTATAAAATAGAAATAGTTTAATAATTTAACCCATCTCGTAACTCTTATAGTTCTCGAGATAGCAATAGTAATCAAAATAAAATGAACACCTGTATATACCCAATCCAAAATTTTCACCACTTACTACGTAAATATACAAGTATATTGTATTCTGTTTCTCTCAATTTTTATAGTATATACTTCTAAAATTAAATTTATATTATATATAAATAGATACACATTGCAATTAATATTATTTTCTACATACTCGTAAAACTCTATTTATAGTTTATTAATTAACTAAAAATAATAAAATGAAACAGAAATGTATGTATAACATTTACATTTCAAAATATTTGCTATTTGTATTTATATATATAATTTCAATAAATTTTTGTTTTCATTTACAAAAAGGGCAATAAAAAATATACAAATATATTTATTTATTTTTGTTAACTCTACCACAAAGTATTACTTACATGATACTTTTGGATAGGTTATTTAATTTGTAAAAGCTGTATGATATGACAAATATAAATTTGTACGTAATTTAGTTCTGTATGAGTGAATATTTTCTGAAATTGATGCCGAATTTTGATCGCAAATATAATTTTCAACATAGAATAAATAATTCAGAATTAATGAATCATGAAATTATTGTGATTTGTACGCATTTATTAAACGGATTTGTAAAAATACCCCCATATAAATACTGTATTTATAGATTTGTTAAATAAATGTAAATACCTCTGATATTTTATTTATTTTCCTATGCGTGAGAACGCATAAATTTACCTTTTTGTGCACTGAATTATAAAATTCTGAATGGTTAATTAATATTTTAGCCTAAGGATTTTTGTCCTTCTTTGCATAAAAAAATTTCACGTGTTATAATAGTAGTTTTTATGAATTGAAATGAAAATAACAAAAAAAAATATTTTTTACGTAGAATAAAAACTTATAAGGTATGTAATGCCTGATAATTGCACTTTTCGGTATGTTATTGGCACACACAGAAATGGGTAAAAAGTTGTTTGTAATATACTTTGTTATATATTTTATAAGCAATAATTTTTAAATATAATTTTTTTGTATTATAAAATTTTGCATTATGTATTATTACATTTTGATATTTTAAATGAAGATATAAGGGTAATTTTATGTGTAGTATATCAGCATACATAATTAAAGATATTAAAATTAGCTTATGAGCTATTTTCCAGCTGATTACTATAGAACTGATGAAACATTGTTAAATATCAAAATGCAAATTGACTATGAGAACCAATATAAATTATTACTGCAATACTTAATCCATCGTTAATAATTGGTATGGAGACTCTTGATGATTATTTACCATTCCCGAATTGTAAATTAAGTGGCATTCAAATTGAATGTGGAATATTTATTGCTAATATTACCATCAAATGATAATAAAGTAGCTAATGAAAATTTTACGAATCTAATGTGTGAACACATTCCAGTTCCGTTTCAGGATTCGGTTACATCGCAATTAATGGTCCCAAGGATCAAGGACTCTAAATCGGTTATAGGACAAGTACGGTACTTGAAGCTTGAGCCCTTCAAGGGCCTAATACCAATGTTAATTTGATGCAAGATTATGCACGTTATAGCACTAAATCTTCGCATATGTGTGTTCCGGAATTTTGGTTCTAATTTACGACGGCTAAATGTGTCTAAAAAATTAATTACCAATTTAATAATAATGATAAATTTTAATATAAAATTTATTTATTAACACGCTGCGGCACTCATATCTAAAGAGGAAAATGCTCAAAATTAACACAGAATTATTTATCATTCATTGTTTTTCCTATTTATCGATAGGTAACAGATTTCAGTAATAATTTATATCATAGAAAGCGTTTACCAGCGTCATTTTCTGGACACTTTAACTGACATGGAGAGAGCTATTTTAATGTGGAAATTTTTATCATAAGTCTTTTTTGTACTCTTACAATAAAATCTGTTGTCACCTAAGCAAAGTCGGGCATCTCAATTTCATGTCTCCCCTAGATTAGCGTGCGGGAAATTTTGGAAAAAACACTCCTACTTCTAAAGCATTTATTAAAAAACTGTATTTATAATAAAAAATAATTGCCTAAACACCCTTTTACAAAATAATAATGAAAGAAAATAGAGGATTATCGAATGAAATTTAATTGAGAAAAAACATCAAAATTTTAAAAAATAAAAAGTGTGTGTGATGCGTCTCCCTAATATTTTATTACGAGCAGCGGTGGCTCATTTGATTAGCACGGTCCGACTCAAATTCAGTGGAGGGTGAGATCTGGGGTTCAAATCCCAACTTCATCAAGCTTGGTCCAAATAAAAATACAGCTGTGTCCGAGTGATTTAGAACTATAAGCTGTAGGTCCCTTGTAGACAACAGGCATCACTAAAATGCGAGTAAATCTTGTTAGGTAAACAAGTACCTTAAGTTACTTAAGACCCTCTTGCATTTAGGAATGTTATTCCACAGATGAAAACAGTATCAAATAAAGTATTTACTAATAACCATTCTTATAATTTTGTAAATACGAAAAAACTTATTGACCACAATATTCGATGTTTTTCAAAATTTGCCGTCGTAATTTAGCGTATTGCAGAGAATGTAGTGGTTATGCAGAAATTATTTGTGCTTTGTAAATACAATAAAACTTATTGAACATAATATTCGATGTTTTTCGAAATTTGCCGTCGTAATTTAACGTATTGCAGAGAATGTAGTGGTTATGCAAAAATTATTTGTGCTTTGTATACAATACAATAAAACTTATTGACCACAATATTCGGTATTTTTCAAAATTTGCCATCGTAATTTAGCGTATTGCAGAAAATGAAGTAGTTATGCAGAAATTATTTGTGCTAATTATCCTATTCCTCTCTTATTAGGGTCCAGCAATCAGGCGCATTCACGTCGTGAAAAAGAGCAAAAACGTTTGATTGGGGGCCAAAAACTCAAACTGGTTGATTATACAAACTGCAAGTTTGAAATTCTAGTAACAAACTCGCTTTCGTAATTAACGAGAGCGGACGAGAGCAACCGAACAGTGCCGAATGGGGCTGGAATGCATTGTAATCAAAGTGTCCGATGTGGAAATTCCATCGGATCGCGCCCTTTAACCTGACAATAGTCCTTTGACCTACCCTGCATAATGTTTCATTACAGGACACTTTCACCCAGATTACCACACTTCTACCCAATCCTTACATACAAGACAACACTGTTTTGTAATTCTACGCCACAAAACGTGAGCTTACGGTTGCTAATACGAACAGTAAGTTGTAATATTAGCCTATTTAGAACAACTTACTTTCAATGAATGTCTTTACTACATATAATGTTGTGTATGCTTTACTTTGTACTCATAACATATAAAAGAATACAGCAATGATTCAACTAAATAGTGCTCTTCGATTTTAAATAAGTGAATACTGAGATACAAGGTTGAAATCCCAGCGTCACTAACTATTAATTAAATAAACTTATGTCAAAATGTTTCACAAGCATGGCTGATGAATGAATCAGTAAAATGGAAATATGGAATGTTGAATTGAGAAGTCAACATAAAAAAAATATAGGTGTTTCTATACCTCTGCACAAAACTTTATAGACATATATAATTTGATATACTGACTATAGAACAAAAATATATATTTTTTAAATTCATACAAATAATGGTTGTTCATTCCTAGTGAACATTTTTAGTACATTTAGTTATTTACAATTATATTATTAATAAAATAAAAGTATAAAGACTGCCTAAAAGGTGTCCAATACCTTATTAAATTTATCAAACCAGTGACAATAAAAATGTTTGCCCTTATTTTTCCGAATTGTTTATTAATGTAGCAATGATACTAAATAAAGTTCTTATTATTTTAATTTAAATATATATATATATATATATATATATATATATATATATATATATATATTTGTTCTATAATCAGAATACCAAATTATATATGTCATTAAAGTTGCCTGTAGCCCCTAGACAGCAGAAGTATAAATCCGCCATTGGCAGGATTTGAATTCAGGTTGTTAGAACTACAACTACTACGTACATTTTATATCGTATTGGAATTAATAATAAATAGCACATTTTTTGTGTGGAAAAATATATCTTTAAATTAGTTTATTATTTAATTACTGAAAAATGTCAAAAATCGAAAGGTAAACTCTTAAGATAGGCATGAATAATAAAAAATATATCTATAGATATTTTGAACAGACAATTTATATACAATATATCCATATAAAGAAATTGATTGCCAGAGTACCAAAATTGAAAATTTCATGAAAAAAATAATGTACTGGTAATGATAATAAAAATGTTGAGATCTATTAAAAAACTGATACTAGAGAATGGTATTGTAATTACAATTTTAGTACAAATATACAATTAATTTGGTTAATAGCCTGGAGTCCTGGGTTCGTATCCCGGTAGGGCATAGATGTTTGTGACTGTTTACCCCCACACAATAATAGGGATTCATTCATATTGGTATTACAATGGAATTAATTTCAATAAATGTTTGATGATATTATGGACGAAAGCTCCACCCAAAGAAGTTATTAATCCCTATAGCGATCGGTTTGGCAATATCATTAAATGAAAGTTGCACTCTGATTTGGAGCTTTTAATAATAATAATTTGATAGCCGAAAGCTGATTACATACGATGGTAATGACAAACACCACAGAAATATTTATTTATATCATTTTTAGGGATTCTAGCAGGTGTAGAGAATGTACCACAGGTGCCATTTTTATGTATTTAACTTGAGACAGTGGCGCATTTAGGGGAGGGCTATAGGGGTTATAGCCCAGAGCGGCAAAATCCAGGGACGAAAATTTTATTAAAAAAAATACCATATATGAACAACCAACAATAATTAATATGTAGATCTGGTTTTTCATTTATTCAAAACTACGATAAACAAAATTAGGGTAGTACTAATGCTTTTGTGGTATTCCTTCATATTGTTTTTACAATGGAATTAATTTCAATAAATGTTGTGATGATGTTATGACGAAAACTCCAAAGAAGTTATTTATCCCTGTAGATATTGGTTTAGCAATATCAATAAATAAAAGTTGC
This sequence comes from Stenolophus ochropezus, assembly GCA_035578165.1. Taxonomy (NCBI): domain Eukaryota; kingdom Metazoa; phylum Arthropoda; class Insecta; order Coleoptera; family Carabidae; genus Stenolophus; species Stenolophus ochropezus. The sequence continues at coordinate 4,183,448 of JAQOWZ010000014.1, forward strand.
ACTGTGATTTGGAACTTTTAATAATATAGGAACAGTCAACAATAATTACTTGTGGATCTGGTTTTTTATTTATTCAAAACTACTGGTAAATTTAAATCATTTGATTTAAATCATGATATAAATCAATTGATTTTTTTATAAAAATTATTGATTTTTAGCAATAAAATACAGAATTATTATAATAAAAATTTAATTATTTGCTACGAAACAATTAATAATAATAAAAAATATACTTTGTATAATATCTTAAAACTAAATGGTATTTTATCATATTAATTCTCATATAGCAGAAGGAAAATATGAGAATTTAAATATGTAACTAAAACCAAAAATTCTTTGTTACTATTCCTAAGTTTATACAGATGAATCTTTTTGGTTTTATTACAGATTTCGTTTTCGTTTATGAAATAAAATAATTATATTGTTTTTTAAAACAATTAAATGTAGAGTTATACTTTGATATCTAAAAATTAAAAAAATGAAAAAAAATCTTGCTTTATTTGATTTTTTTTTTAAATCAATGATTTTTTGATTTTTTTTAAATAAATCATGATTTTTGCCAACTCTGATACTAATGATTTTGAACTACCTATTCATTCTTTTGTTATTACAATGGAATTAATTTCAATAAATATTGTGATGATATTAAGGCGAAAGCTCCAATGAAAGAAGTTATTAATCCCTGTATACATCGGTTTGGCAATATCAATAAATAAAAGTTACCGTGTGATTTGGAGCTTTTAATAATAATTTGATAGCCGAAGGCTGTTTACGCACGATGGTAATGTAAGTGAGTCACAACTCAAACTCGGGAAAATAACAGATTTGGGAGGGATGCACTCTGTGTACACAATATCTTTCTTATTTGGCTTATATAAAAGTTTGGCAGACACACTGGGTTTAATGTACCCTATTGCGACGCCCTCGCTGAAAAACTTGCGTCATTATTCTATAAAATAGCAATTCCACAAGACCCTGGTTTCATCAAACAATGACTTTTTCATGTTTATGGAATGCCAGGGTTCCTATCTCCACTGCATTTTTTCTCATTTTGGCCTATTTGTATACGTAAACACACAGGATTTGTTTGCTTCTCGCCCTCGAATCTCCAAAACTTTATCTGTTCTTATACACTTTTTTATTATTTTAAATGCGACACTACTACAGTTCTTGTGAGAGATATTTGAAAATGATTTATGTAAAGTTTTATGCAAAATATACAATCTTTTATAGAAAGTACGATAGCTTAGTTGTCAGGCATCAAAAATTATTTCAAATTTAATAAACAAATGGGTTGTATTAAACAAATTCATATTGAATTTATTTTGTATAAATTTTGTTTCTAGCATGTACCTCTAAAGAATTTTTTTAATAACTGTTTATAATTCTTTAATCCCGTAATATTTTAATCTATTTACAAATTACAAATCGAATTACATTTAAAATGAATTATTACTACTAACTGTAATCTAGATTAAAATATTCATAATTACAAAAACAGTACCTGCTTAAAGCATGAATCTTTAAAAGGGGCAATCGGTTTATTTTTTAATGATTTTCAAAATATCTCTTACAAGAATTCAATTATTTGGAATTCCACATTGACCATTTTCTAAAATTCATAGACAATTTTAAAACAGCAAGAAAAACAAAAAAATATGTTTTGACTAGGTAAATAAAATGAAAGAGAAAAATACAGCAATAGAAATTTTTTAGATAAAAACAAGATAAAAAATATTTTCTTATGTCAGTGGTTCTTAAACTGTTTACTTCACGACCAAATTTCTAATCTTGTAAATTATTGCCAAGCAAAACCTTCATCAGTACCATAATAATTATAAGAACAAACACATTGACCATTTTATAAAATTCGTAGGCAATTTTTAAAACAGCAAGAAAAACACAAAAAATACGTTTTTTAAATAAAGTATTAATTCCTAATTAGATTCATAAATATTTAAATGGCAAATTTCATAATTCTGCAACCTATTTAACCAAACCAAATTTATATTTCAATCCTAGCTTCACCAATCTTTATATATATATATATATATATATATATATATATATATATATATATATATATATATAAAACTATAAGCTGTAGACAATTATGGATTTATATACTTATAGCCCTTCCCTAATTTCGCCACTAACTGTAGGTCTCTTGCACAGGCTGTTGACTAACAACCTACACCATTAAAATTTAAGTAAAACTTGCCAGGATACATGTACCTTAAAATTCTTAAATCCGTATTTCATTTCAAATTATTAATCACACAAATAATAAATATAATCTATTTTTCATTAAAAATCAAAACTAAAACAACCCTGATTAGAAATGCTTCAATTTGAAATGTTTGTCTTTAGTTGTTAGTTTATGAAAAGAATTGTTGAATGTGTAAATTTGATAAAAATAGACCGGCAATTTATCGAAAAAAGAAACAGGCAAATAAAGCTGAAAATAAATTATGCGGCGAAATCACCTCGTGGACGAATGAATTTAAAAATGTCATTTTTGCAAATTTTATGATAATTCAGTGAATTCGATGATTGATATTCGCATGATTATAGCAGCGGGAGAATAATGAGTGCATAATTTGTGAAATCCCCGAAGAAGCGAGAGGCTTGTAATTTCACAGCGGCCTCAAAACCATTCGATTCCGACTTCATTTACATAGTATTATTTGCTGAGGGATTCCGCCAAAAATAGCGATCACTGCAATGATACGATATGTGCTGTATAGGCTTCAACTTCAAAACTTTACTTCTTTATTTTATTTGTTTTATTTCATGTATTCATCGGTTTCTATCACCTGGGATTTGGATTACAATATAAATTATGTTTCCAACTATCAGAATTACAAACTTTTGTTTAATAATCGTTTTATTTCATTCTAACAATATAAAAAAAAGAAATTAAATCTACGTCAGTAACTATTAACCAAATAAAAAATAGAGCTGTGTCCACTATAATCTGTAAGTCTCTTGCAAAGGCAATCGCCCATATTACGAACGCACTTTAATAATAAAAGCACTTTTAGGAAGCGTGATTTTACAGTATAATCCTATGAGGCCAGATGTCACTTTTAACAAAAGCGTTCTATAAAATTGAGCTCGTAATACGGACCCATTATGTTGATCACCGTACTTCTAAAATTTGTAGAAGAAGAAAAATGCATTAGAAAGACATAGAAATTGATTTAAAAAAATATACAGATTTTTAAAACATTCTGTCAGAAAAATAATTGATTTAATCAAAGTGATATCAAACAAATTTCTAGTTTGCAGAACTACAAATTTTGTAGAAGTTTTCTTGCGTAGCCACTGCTGCTTAATTCGATCTAGTTTTGAGGTATATTCTCTACATGCCATTTTGGTGGCTATTGATATCCAAATCAATTTCCTTTCCTTTAAAATATTACCATGTTGACTTTTGTTATCTATAATTTTTAAATTTTCTGCTGTTAAATTTAATATAAATACTTTTTCTTTTTCTGTCCAATTTTCTTTAGTTTGTTTGTCATTCTTTTAATACCTATTACCTAATATTTTCTTCAACAGCACACAACACTTCAGTAATTCACTGCTGTCAGAACTGTCAAATATGTTATTTTATAGGTTATAATACTAAGCACTGTATTAACAAATCTTTCATTTTCTTCATTCAACTTTTTCATTAGTAGTACAGGGTTTACACATATACTTTTCTACTATTTAATATAAGCTAGCAGTGATAGTATGAGAACCAGTATCACTAGTATTAAACTAACCTATTTTAGTAAGTAACTCTTAGTTGTAATAATTAGTAAAAGGTTATGAGCATGGCTCCTTATTTTTATGTAAAAAAATAATGTGGAGAGTAAACCACATAGTTGATTTTTATATACGTAATAGTAGTCCATTATCAGAGAGACATTTTACATTAATTGATTAATTAATTAATTTCAAATGCCTGATCAAATAAATTATACTTTGCAACTAATCCAGGGTAGAAAATATATCAAAATTGTTTTATTTCATTGTATCACCAGCATGTAATAAACTAAACAAAGTTCAAAAGCATATGAAAAGTGGTCGTTAATGAAAATGCTTTTTAATAAAAGTGGTTTTGTAAATTGTGGTTTATATGTAGGCGATTTATTAATAACCGCTGAAATAGTATTGGAACATGCATTAGTAAATAATTCATTTATAATTAGAGTAGACTTTGATTAAATATGACAGTATGTCAAAGTTCAATATTCGTTGACGAATCAATAAAAACGTGAGATATAATTATGATGAGTATCACATAAACGAAATGACAGGTAGTAAATTACGGCGAGTAGGAAAGAGAAAAACTCAAATAAAAACCAAATGGAACAAAAAATTAACGAACAGGGTGCAAGGAAGGCGAAACAAACAGTTTGTCTGCATCTGATACAAGTTAAGGGTTCGTTCAGAATAAGGAAAAAACCTGGATGCACAATTAAGACAATTATCTCGAAAGAAAGATAATAAAATGAAGAAGCCGAGGAAGGAATAACGAGCACCTTTAGATATTACTATAAAACCATGAATTCTCAACCCATGGGCCAACTTCCAAATATTCAAACTTTGCACAGATACATTTACATTTAAAAAAAATAAAAACAATTTTATATTACTTTCAAAGTAATAATTTTATTATGAAGTCGCTGAGAACCAAAATCAATATAGTTAATTTTTTTGAATATATTGTAAGGAACGTGATTCATCGTAGATGAGTCATCGCGGCTGACCTGTCTGGTCAAGTAGTCTCGCTAAAGATAAAGTGAGATAGGAGTGATGTCGCTATTATTCAGGAATTTTATAGAATTCGGAATGCTCTGGAATGTTCGGGATTAGCTGAATATATTTTTTTAATATATTATAACGAACGTGATTCACCGCAGATGAGTCATCGCGGCTGACCTGCCTCGTCAGGTAAGATCTAGTGGGATAGGAGCGATGTCGCTATTATTCGGGAATTTTATAGGGTTCGAGAGGCTCTGGAATGTTCGAGATTAGCTGTCCGCAGGTATAAAAGGGTCGTGTGCAGAGAGTCACTAAAGAAAGTCAGTCTCGATCAGTGCATGTCAGCTACATGTAAAGTATAAATAAATATATTGTGGAAATAATTATAAAGAGTTGGTGATATAAATATTGTGCGTATATAAATTAGTTTATATATTAGTTTATCCATAGTATTACTTCGTTTTATTATCTTTTTATAAGTTATTATCCGATATTTAAACCTAGTTATATAAATATTTAGGTTTAATTTATTTTTACACTTTATCCAAATAAATAAACGTTACAATACGTTTTATATTTTTGCAGTGATTTCATGACATACATATACCGTAGAGAGTAAATATTTCCCTTATTTTTATGCATACAAATTAATGTAGAAAAAAATAGTGAACAATGTTTTGCAAATTTTGATTATTTGATATAAAACGTAGGTATAAAAATAAAAATGATTGTTGATGTAAAATATAAAGGTAATGCACTTGTAAGTAAAAGGAAAACAGTTTGGGAAACTCTGGTGTGAAGTAAGAAAATTTACGTCAGTTTTAATGACTGACAAAACGACTCATTTTTTGCTCTTCACTTGTCTTAAACTCTTTGTTTATAACCTGTAGTTGCCATGTTGTTTATCATTTGTTTTTGTCACTTGCAGCATAAGTTACTTTTAATTACTGCAGAGACAGTATTTATTAAATAATATTGTGCTATAGCCAATTATAACTCTTAGTTTTATTTTGCTTGTTAATTAATAATACAATATGCCCTAATTAGAATGTAGATATAAATTTGCTTCTATAGAAAATTAATAGTATTTGTTTCCATTAGTTATTTTAATACAGGACATAATATCGGTTAAAAAACGATATCTTGGTAATAAATTATAAAAATTTAAACAACTTCTGTAACCTCATTTTAACGAATTGTATGACGCATCGATTTTAATTATTTCGGGTACAAAAATATTTTAAAAATAATTTCGCGCGAAATTAATTCATTTCATGTCATATGTGAAATTTCCAAGTTTATAGAATTTTTTGCTGTATTTATTTTAATTATGAGAGATTAATAGTTTACATTCTACGGTGTATACAAATAGGACAGAACGTGCGAAAACATTTGTTCAAATATCATAAACAAACAAAAGCCTATATCGAACATTATTTGAATCAGGACTGGGATTTGTTTAACAACATGTTCGTTTTATTCAGCACAGAGATGGCTTCAGGACATTTCACGCAAAGAGTGGATAAAGTAGTAATGGACAATAATTTCATTCTCTAATAGGGTATTACACCATTGTCGAAATATTACCATTTTTCAGGATAATATGAAAATATACATTAATTAATTAATATGAATAAAAAAATATTTAGAAATTACTTAAATGATATTAAAATAAAGGGTAATGTTCGCTAAAACCGGTTTTTCGGCCTTAAAAATATCGGTTAAAATTACGGTTAAATTTCGCAATTTTCGTTCAAAGTTCAAAGTATCGGTTACCGGTTTTTATTAACCGGTTTTTTTTAATCAGTTACATGCCCTGTTTATAACTGTCATTTTTCATTTATAATATTGTGAAAAAAAAATCTATACGTTAAGACTTACGAAATTTTAATATCTTTTAATTTAGTTTGTTTATTTGGTATTCATATTTCCAATAATGTCAAATTTTATTAAAAATCATTTTAAAATATTTGATATTTACCGTTGGGAAATATCAAAACAGTTTAACAATATCCGATATTTTTAAACCGATTACGTTATAACAATAGAGCAATTGTTTACGCAAAGTATAAAAATATATTTTAGCTATACGAATATGAAAATAATCATTACCTTGTACAACTAACAGTTTGTTCATCATTGGCGAAGACAAAGATTTTTCATTCGCGTTTTCATTAATATTCTTATGTATGTTCATTTAGAAAAAAAATGCTAGTGTCCCATAGGTAGTTTTCGTTTCCGTTGGATTAGATTTAGCGCGGATATATTGTACTTCGATCAGTAATGTTTATTTTCGTTAGAAAATTTTTCTTTTTCATTCGCGTTTTCACTAATATTCTTATGTCATGTTAGTTCAGAAAAAAATGGTAGTGTCCTATAGATAGTTTTCGTTACCGTTGGATTAGATTTAGCTCGCTTACATAGTACTCGATCAGTAATGTTTATTTTCCGTTAGAAAATTTTCCTTTTTCATTCGCGTTTTCACTAATATTCTTATGTCACGTTCGTTCAGAAAAAAATGCTAGTGTCCCATAGATCGTTTTCGTTACCGTTGGATTAGATTTAGAGCGCTTACATTGTACTTCGATCATTAATGTTTATTTTCCGTTAGAAAATTTTCGTTTTTCAGGTTTATTTCTTTGTGCAAACCGTTTTAAATGCAGTGATTAGCAGAAGGGCAGAGAAGTGAAAAAGTTAGCGTTGTTTGTGTGTGGATGTTTCGCTGTGAACAGAAGATGAACCGATTGTAATCACAATCCAGCAGAGCTTGTTTGCGCGACCGAATTTGCAAGCAGAATGCAAATTCCAAGTCATTATCGATATTGTGCTGCCTGTTAAGTTGCTCGTAACTAATTCGTGAATATAAACGATTGATAATTAAGTCATTTTAGGCGCCGTTCACTAGGGTGACGCCTTCCTTCACATCAAGATGTCAAAATTCACTACTTATTTGTCAAAACAGCCATTAGAAGACAAGATTATACAACGAAAAGTAGACAGGTTGTTAAAAAATGGTTCCGAAATTTGGGTGTTGCCGTCTAGATAAAAGAAGAAACGTTGCAAAATCTTGTCTTGTCTGGAAATTTCAAAACAAAACGTGAATAATCTTAGTCTAGATTACAAAGTCTTGTTATTGTCTTGTCTAGATATGAAGACTATAGATTGTTTGTAGATTTTAGATTAACCTGCGTATATATCTCGTCGGCAGCGTTCTTTCCCTAATTTCCAATTAAGGTTTCAGTTCGGTTAGAACGATTTTCGCATTAAATATTTATATTTCGAAAATTTTAAGCTTAATTTTTTACCGCTGTATTCTTGAACTAAAAAATATGAAACTCTTGTCTTGTCTTGAAAGACAAGACTTTAGTCAGTTTTGTCTTGGTAATCTAGACAAGACCTAGACAAGTATGTAGAAAGTCTACATCTTCTAGACGGTATCACTACGAAATTTAAAGGCCTGAAAACTACAAGATATGAATTGTTTTGAAAATTATGGACAGCGATGGTTCACTTGTATAATGAGGTCTGTTTCGAATTAAGCGGAATATAAGATCTGAGGTTCAAATATAAGAATTGTCATCTTTAACCTAATAAGAATATAGCATATAAGTTGCAGAAACTGTAGACTGTCAACCTCCCACTAAAATGCAAATAAAATGTCTAAATTGCGACGATAAACAAAAAAGGAATAGAGAAAGAAAAAATAATATGTACGTTTATTTTAATATTATTAAAGATTATGAGATCATCAATAGGTATAAAAGAAACCGAAATATTTATAGAAAAGAAAAAAATTGGTTTGGAACAAAATAAGACTTATTTCATAAATTTAGTTCCAACGAGAATTAATAATGAATTCTATCTTATTTGTCTGTAATAATAATAATCATTATCGTCACAACTTTAGAAGAGTTTTGGCTGGAGGTGAAATTACGAATTTCACTCGTTCCATAACAATTATTACTTGCATATTGGTGGAACATGTTGTCAACCTAAAGCTTCTACAATTGACCTACAGCTTATAGTAGATTCAGAACCACTGGGACACAGCGCACATTGATATTTACATTTGGTCAATAGTTGATTATTAGAAAAAGGAGAATGTTTGTGACGTCAATTTGAAAAAGGTAATAATATTTATGAAGGTATCTCAGAGAATGAATTTCTTAATAACGTCTGAAAGAGGATCCGAAAACTCGTTAAGACCGGACTCCATCTCGGGGAGCATTTAAAGCCGAAAAACAAGATCTAAATTAGGTGTTTAATGCCGGGACGACGTGAGAGCGAGTGATGTGTTATCTACATTCTTTTACAGGAAATTGTGCCGCCATTTGTAAAGGTTAAGCTGCGTCCGTTGGGAAATGTCGACGCGAAGAGGAAGGCGCTAAGAGTCCGGCTCTCCAAGCGGTTAACCCCATCAAACTTTTTCTCCCGCAGCGATATATTTTCAGATTAAAACTGCTTTATTTATGATATTCATTTCTTTAAGATAACCATCTTTTCTTAATATCCTAAATCGCCAACAAACTTAACACTATAGCTCTTTTAATTTCTCTCTTGGTACTACATTACCACCTGCAGAAGCACCGTATATTTTTTTAAATATCAACTACTAAATACATTTTTCCAATACAGATCTAATTCCTACATATTCTAATATCTATTTTGATTTTTGACAAAAGATTAATACCTGAATAAATCGCCAACAAACTTAACGCTATAGCTTGTCCAATTTCTCTCTTGGTATTACATTACCACCTGCATAACCTCCTTTTATTTTATTTTAAATATCAACTAGTGTTTCACAAAACAATTTAAGTACATCTTGTCTTTCATTACTCTTGTATATAAAAATCTTGTTTTGATCGTCATTTTTTTGTATATTTCTTGTCCTGCATGTTAGAACCTAGGGATTCCCCTATTCACAAATGAGCATATCATTATTATTAGTATCACATGTACATTTTTGCTTTTCTTAGACAATATCAATGTGAATTAAGATATATATATATATATATATATATATATATATATATATGTATAATCTTATAGTACAATTACTATTATTAAATGAATATTATACAATACAACGATTGATTCAATCAAGTATATTTTTTAATTTCTCTTTTGGTACACCTTCTCTAGAAGAAATAAGACCTCAAATACAATAGCTATATACCTTCATATTTAATATTCTTATGGTGACAAGATTAAAGTACATCGATTATGACTTATTGTATTAAATACATAAAATTTTAATTGTTCTGGTTAACAAGCATATTGGTGAAACAAAAGACAATATATCAAACAGGACATTGTCCCCTTTATATCTCTATTTGTATGCAGTTAACAAATAAATATTACATATAACTTTTTACAATTTCGAATTAATGAGGTACAGATTTCGAAAGAATAAAAAACTTTAGAGGTGGCGTGACTGAATACCATGCAAAGCTACAGATATTATTTTAATTAACAATTGCAATGAATGACGCCTTCCGTCGGGTTTTTTTAAACAAACCGTTATATTTGCTGTAACAAAACAATGTGTACTGCTTTCATATTCATTACTGCGACACACAATCGTTATGCCTTATAATTTTAGAGGATTTAGTAGTTATTTCGAAACTCTAAGATTATTATAGAAAATTGAAGATACATTCAGAGAAATATCACAGAATAGTTACATACACACACTTAGAAATTTGAGCCGTGTAAACTTCAAATATAACGTGGTAAACTTGTTTCGTGTAGAATTCGACACTAAAATTGGTATAATTAAAGTTAGTGTAAAAATATGTAGTTGGTAATTTTATATCCGTGTAAAATTTTCTAAGACTTATTAAATTATCACTGTAAGGTGTATTATATTTATTACGACTAGTTTTAAACACACTTGTGGGTAAAAATTGCTTAATTTGGTGTTATTTGTATTTTTACACTAATTTTTATACAATTTGCTACAGTATATTTGTAAAAAAATACACTGTCTAGTGTAATTCTAAAAACTGCTATGGCAGGTGTAATTTCAAAACATAATGGGTAAAAAAAACACTACTTTGTGTAGATCTAAAAAATCGGTATAGAAAGTACACTACTTTGTGCATATTTGAAACATCGGTGTACAAAGTACACTACTTGGGTTATGTTTAAAACGTTGGTGCAAAAAGTACACTACTTTTGTAAAAAAATACACTACTTGGTGTATTTCTGTACAATAGTAAGTGTAAATCTAAATAACAGTTCATTAGTTTTGCGTTCTTCATCGTGGTCGGAAGTATACTTGTCTGGCTAAAGCGCGTTATATCATGTTTTGATCTACAGGGACTATAACCTATACCTTACAAGAGTGAGGTTTCAAATAGATACACTTTGTTGTTGCTAGAATTTTATATAATGGAACTGGAAGAAAGTCAAGAAAGACCAGTGTTGTTTAAATTAAAACGAGGATTGATCACCAAGTGGGTGAAATGTGTCCCTGTATACAATAATATTGTACATACTGGTAAGTATAACGATGACATTTTAAATGTAAATTTAGTTTAAGTAACAGAGGGTGTTTAAAGACTCTCCTGCAATTAGTCATATTTTGTTTACAAAATTTGATAAAAATGGTTAGTCAATATACCAAAATTATTCAGTAAAATTTGTATATCACACTGAGTATTGTATAAAAGGCGTGATAGATATTTATTTATATTTTGGTCAGAGAAGCACGATAATCAATACACAATATAGCCGAAGTTGTGTTGATCCTCACTCTTTTTTTATCAAATTTTAATTACAAAATATGACAAATATAGTCTTTATTAAATTTTAGAAAATTAATCATGTTCAGTTTTTGTTATAAAATATGAAAAAAAATTTCAGCAAAAGAAAAATATCCTGATTTATCAAATGAAATATGCTTCTTCGACCTGGATGGAATTGAAATTGAAGAAGACTGTTTGGCGACTTATTTGGAATTAAATCAATGTTGCACAATTTATGTTACAAATAAAAATGAACCTTTACTCATGGGTATTTTTTTTACATCTGTAATTAATATTCTATTTATTTTCAAATCTGTTTTGTTATCAGACATTTTTAATAATTCATCATCAGGATCAAGCTCAACATGAAGTATAAACTGGATTTCCTATGCTATTCTCACCATATGAAGCTCATATTTGCGTTGATGGAAATTTCATAATTCCGAAACACATTTTTGTATAATATAATTTTTATAAAGTGTAATTTGTTGTTTTTTATGTACAATAAATTTGTTTAAAGGAAATACGTATTTTTTACATATCATTCTACCAGTGTATTAAAACACAAAATTAATGACAATATACACTACAAATAGGTAAATTTATACACTAAAATTAGTTAAAAAATCCCACTATTAAGTGCATTAATAACCACATTTACTATGACTATAAACACTAGTTTGATGAAAATGTACACCATAAGTAGGTATATTTTTTCACTAAATTATGTTAGAATGACACTGCAATGTGTACTAATAACCGCAGATATTTAGTTAAAATAACTCATTTAAGTGTTCAAAAATTACACAGTGTACAGTAGTATTTACGAAATATATAGTGTTAATTATTAACACATATCTCGGTGTGGTTTATTACCAAATGTCGATGTGGTAAATTGTACACTACAACTGGTGGACCTATATAGACCACTTTTAGTGTAAAATTTAACACGGAATTTCTTAGTGTGCACAAGCGACACTCCGTGTCGGTACCTTTCATGTTTCCCTATACAGTTCTATGACCTTGAAGCATTGTGTAGACCTTTAAATTTGTGCTCTTACCCTATCTCTCTCTAAGATGTGAGGAAACTTTCCGATGTTAAACAATAAGCACTTTAAATTTGTGCACATTCTCCATCTCTTTCTAATTTTCGTTTCTCTGTCTTACTGTCGCTTCTGTATAAACCTATTCTGTGAAAATATGCAAAGGCTTTTAATATATTTTTTGTTAATAGCAAACCGTTGATCGGACATTTGATGTCACGTAGTGTAAGTAATGAACAACTTAATATACACCGGAAATAGCAATAATAGAAACGTGGTGATATTGCATTTGATGTAAAAGAAGCCGAGAAGAAAATAATCCCGCAGGTATTATTATGACGCTGGGAAATCTCATTTCATATTGTAAAACATTTTTAGTTGAAATTCAGGTTCAAACAACATTTCAGCCGAATGCGTCGCATTCCCAATAATTCCACGGAGTTGCACAACTTCACTTCAAATAGCAAATATTTCCAGCGATACCGACAAGTAACAACTATATTTTATTCATTGAAACATTCAGTGTTCGCCATTTTGTGCAACGATACGGAACATAAAAGACTAGGTTGTTATTGCAAGCAGTCAACCGATGTTATTTAAATGGTCAGCTGTGTTATGAATACGGCAGAATTACAATAAAAATGGACAAATATTGGAAGAAATTTTTCAATGAAGGGGATATTACAGAACAAACATTCGTCGTTCTATTGTTTGCTTTACGGAGAACAGATTGTAAGTTAATGTTATGAAAACTCGAATCTCTTCTTATAAACATCTCAAAACAAATAGCGACGAGCAGAATTTTCACCAGATTCCCTCTTCGCTTCCCTGTTTACTCACGGCTCATTATTAAGATAAGGATAAATATTTTAACGACTTTCATACTCGTTTATTATTAACTCTACTACAACAAACTTTACTACACAATTTTCATATTTTATTAGCTCTAACCTCACACCTAAAACTTCTTTAACACACTACAACACATAATCTTTTAATAAAACTTCTTAAGTTATCTTACAAATTGTACAACGTTTCAGAAAAACCCAACACCGATCTGAAATGAAATAAAAATAAGTATACCCCTAACCTAAATAATTTTAAAAACTAGATATGTATTTCGAGAACAAAGTTCTCATCATCAGTAGACACCTGTACAAAATTAAAGAAAGTAGTTAAGATTGTTCAACATGTAAACCATACCAGAGGTCAAAACAACAACCGACCTTTTCATAACCTGAACACCAATTTATTCATTCCTATAACATTGTAAAACCTTCTTTTTTTCAATTTAGTAAAAAAGAAGGATCATTACAAATTCGTATGCTATAACTGCAAGAACATATATGTACATCTTTTGTTTAAGTTTAAAGCATCTGTTGCAAATAGTTGAAAATTGTTGAACTGAATGTCGAATAATCGTAAATTTGCATACTGCGTTATTGCAATGTGGTACATTCTTACATTTATGCTCCGGAATAAAAGGAATAGAAAAACTAAAATCCCTGTAGGATAAGGAAACGGAAACATTTCGTCTAAATCAAGAAAGAAAAAGCTATGTCAAGTACATTTTACTTAGATGCGGTCTGGTACATACATGCATGGAAATCAATATGCCGCAACTTTTGCAGATTCAAATCGCTGTACACAACTTTCCAAAACTATTCCAAATTTACTTTATATCACGGTTTATTATCAGTTATTGGATAAGATAATCTTTTGGTATTGTTCTTGAATAAAGAATAAATTTAACTCTCATCAAAATGAAAGAGAATAAGACTGTCTAGATTTTAGCCAATACTTTCGAATTTGACTAGTTTCAGCCTCTCATAGATCTTCTTCTTCTTTTACTTTTTTCGGCTAAATTGTAGTACTAGATTCATCCGAGAAATTTATAGACAAATCTTGTATAATGTAAATCAGAAATCTTCATCCGATTTTCTTTCAAGATTCTAGTACAGAAATATATGTTCAGTTGTACAATTTCTATATGTTTCGCTTTTGCGTTACCAACTGTTAACTGCATTCGTCGTTCTCATAGGGGTTTGTTGTTTTCATTTTTCTTTTCTGTTAAGTTGGCATTCACATCTATTACGAAATAATTCGAAGATCTTCGACATTGTGCGATATAATTGGAAGAAACTCTGATGAAAATGTGACTAGAATATCTAGTAAGACAATAGGGAAAAAAGTATAATGTAAAACGGGCTTTATACTATCTGAAAAAGTTCTAAGAGAGGCTAAAACTAGTAGCAGTAATAAAATTATTGACTAATCATCCTACTCAAAAAACTTCATCTCATCAAAATATTCCCGTTTCTTGTTAGCTCTTCACCACTTTTTTGGTCCAAGCCCATAATTTTTGGGTATTTTTTGACTTCGTCGTTCAATTTTCTTCTTGGTCTGCCTCTGTTTTTCTATTTTGGGTTACCCATTTTCCATATTCTTTTTGCTAATCTTGCATTGGACAAACCATGTCAATATATTTTCTTTTAGTCTTTGTTTTAGTAGTTGAACTTTTAATTTCCCTTACTTCCACATTTCTCATTAACAGTCTCATTTCTATTGCTTGTAGTCTCTCTTTTTATTTCTTTTTCAAGGTCCAAGTCTTTCATATCTTAATGTTGGGATATATAGTGAATTGTACAATCTTATTTTTGTTTCTGTAGATATTTATTTTTAATAAAATTTCTGTTTATTTAATTACAAGTACAATTTTTTTGTATTTTTAACTCATTCATCGAGTTTTGCATCAGACGTGAACTTAGTTCTTGAAATACGCATTTTTGTAAGGTTTTAGTAAAACCAATTATTAAATAAATGTATAAAGGATATAAAAGTTTGTTGAAGCTGTAAACAGAGACTTTTTTAAAGCTAAATTTTTATGGGAAGTACAATTTTGTCTTATTTTAACTCCTTCATTAAGTTTTGCGTGAGACTTAGTTTTCAAAATACGCATTTTTGTAAGGTTTTGGTAAAACCAATTATAGAATAAATGTATAAAGGATATAAAAGTTTGTTGAAGCTGTAAAGAAAGACTTTTTTAAAGCTAAATTTGTATGCATTAAAAACAATTGAAGGAGTAGGTGTTTTTGTTTTATGACTAAGTAAAGCACGAAACTATGATTTATAGGAAGATATAACGAAAATGGGAAATATTTTGGTTATAAAGTGACAGAATAACAATAATTCAGATGAGCTCTTTGTGTGGGTATGTTGAACCTGCATTCTTGGAGCTACAATTAATAACTTCAACAAAAGCGCGGATTCATATCTCGCACATCTAGTGAATAAAACTGCACGATAATCCTCATTAAGTATTTTATCTGAAAATGCTAATTCAAGTGAATAACGTACTCCCAACAAATAGCATTGTAAGTCGGTATAATACACAACTTATCCTGCGATGAAAATGGAAATTCGAATGAAAAACTCATAAATTTAGCGATCGTAAAGGAATCCGTAACCGCTACAAAAGATAGCGGTCTGAATTATACATAAAGTTCTCGTGTATGGCGATAGTAGACGTTATCGCTATAGGGGTTGATCGCATTCACATGACAATGCGAATGGGCCTCTTCCAAATTTATCAATGGGGATGCATGGATAGTGTTATCATAATTGCTCACTCCAGTGGCGTACGCATCAATTTACCCTTTGCCCTCCAATATATCCCTCGAAAAACTTCCTACTGCTAAACTCAACAACGTTCAACAAAAATATTTTTAGACAAAATTGTGGAGAGGGTAATAAAGAAAAATCTTTATGGAAAATATAAATTGAAATGAAGTTTATTTCAACTCCAATCAGTTTCGTCTTCACTTGTATTTCTTCGAATTTGTGAATTTCGAATTTCAAATTTTAACGTGAATTCGAAATTTCCGAATTTCGAAATATTTTTCTAATGAAGTTTAGAATTTATTGTTTTCGAAAATCGACGGTACTAAAAAAAAGCAACATTGTAGTTTGTAAGTTAGAAACACAAATTAAAATAATTCGTATCTCAGCTTAGGATCCAAAACTGGATTTTTAAGATCACAAACAAGTATGTCATGTTAAAAATATTGTTAAGTTCCCTAAAGATATACATATACCGGGTGGCTGATTTTTCATTGTCCAGGCCATATCTCCTGTAATATTAAATATACAAGAAAAAGCTAAATAGGAAACTTGTGTAACAAGACCTGTTCTATAAAATAGCGTTAACAGATGTTTTCCATGGCCTACTGATTTGGCGAAAAAATACATATTGTATTTGAAAAACTAGAAAAACTTTTTAAAAAAAAAACCGGTTTATTATTTGTAGAACCAGTTTAAAACTCAGTTAAGAATACTGGTTTATTGTTTGTAGAACCAGTTTAAAATCAATTAAGAAAACTGGTTTATTGTTTGTTAAACCAGTTTAAAAATTTATTTATGAAAAATAAAACTTTTCACAAAATATGGAAGATATTAAAACATAAAAGAAAACATTATAATTGATTTTTGTTTTTATGTGTATAAATTGCCATACCCAGTAATGGGTAGAAATGGTGATGATATATGCATTTATTTATTTATTCGTGTAGTTTGTTTTCTATATCTCGAGATAGCCGTTTTGGTATTTCCATTTTCGTGGAATTTGCAAGTGAAATATATTTTACTTTTAATTTCAAATGCACCGGAATATAAAACAGCACAGTGAAAAGTTACATTGTTGCAATAAATTATTTAAAAACGAATACAATTTAAATATAAATAATAGATAAAAGTTGGCATCGATTTACAAAGTGTGTAAATTTGCGTAGTCACAGTAGGAATAAATAGAAACAGATAAAACCATTTAAATTATTCAGACCAGATCTATAAATTATTCATGTTCTATTCTATCATTTATTATTGTTTTTTCTTTCTTGTAGATTGTAACAATAATAAAATGGATTCAGACTACTATAATTCATTTGTGCTGTCAAGAGAACACTGCGAACATATCAACATGTTACAGAGGAATTATTTTGTAAATGTATGCTGGTGAACTAAGATATACCACATTTACACTACCCGCATTTCTAAGCTCTATTGTTTCTCTTTCAAATAAGAAATACACAAATTTTTCATCTTATCGTTTTATTTATTTCTGCGTATGAAACCACGAAATATTAATTAATGAATAGTTATATATAGTTATATATATATATATATATATATATATATATATATATATATATATATATATTGTAACGTTTATTTATTAAATAAGTAATAATAATAATATAATAATAAAATATTAGTAACACTATGAAGAAACAAATTTATACACTATTTTAAGAATAATATTATTAATAAAGACTTAAACGCTAACATTATTTATTAACACTGCGCACTATATAAGTGATTATACGCTATTTATATCACTAGCTATTTATTTATACCACCAACTATTTATTCATATCACCAACTATTTATTTTCACTGCGCCTATTAAAATCAGACTATCCTCGCTATCTACCTTGCTCAGGTTTAAATAGTAGAGCAATTAATTTCGGAAATGTTCTCGCACTCTCGAGACGACTGAAAAATAGAAGATTTTAGTTACGCCAAAAATAACTGTTTTCTTCGGTTTCCGATACAGTATTAGAAATTTGGAATTTCAGGTATAAATTAATTTTAAAACTAAATATTTAATGTATTAAAGATTTTTTTATAGAATATATTACTACAGTGGCGGGCGGTAATGTGTTGGATACATCAGACTTTTTTTTATAGTTCTCTAAAATCTCTAACATTAGATTAATAATACCCAGATATATTTTAAGTATATAATAATTAACCTTTATCAAACAGAATATATTGCAGTTATAATCTTTATTGGAAATGTAAAACTAGATGTTTAAATTTTCAAAATTTTCCCTTGCTATTATACTCCCGTACGCCTTTGGTATATAAACTTTGAAAATCTCCTGAATATCCGGACTTAAGTGAATAAACGGCAACAGTGTCGATAAAAGTAATTTCACCTAGTGGATCGATTTATAAATTGAAGCAAATAACATGAATAGTATATAAAAAAGGCAATCATACTTCAGATAATATTTATTTTGTGTAAATATATCATACAAATGAAGGGAACTCGTTTTTTATTAATAATGTACTTATTAGTTTATTTTTCCAAAGGTGGATTGTTCCTGGAATTCATTTAAATTTATATTGCATATTATATTTACTTAAAAAATTCATTTAATTTATTGTCTAGATGTATTTTTATAAAGAGTTATTGTTATTGTTGAGTTTCTGTAATATTTTAATATAATGTTCTCTATTATTTTATTTTTCCTCTATAAATTAGTTCTTTGTTAAGGAATTGCTCATATTTTTAACAGACAGTAATTTTCTTCATAAGTAAATCCATATTTCTCATTATTAATAATAAATTCATAATAAGAACATTATATGTATGAACAAAAAATATATAAGTAAATAATGACAAAATTTAAAAGGTACAAATTTGTACAATTTGTCTATAAGTTCAAATATGATAAGATTATTTTTGAATCTTGAAAAAACTATATACTATTTTGAAAACATAGGTATATATATATATATATACCGGGTGTCCCAGCTCGACCGACACATGAGAGATTTACATGGGAAATCAGTTAATTATGAATAGTATCTCCCCAGTGCAAGATATTAACTTCAAATTTTGTATGCTTATTGGGGAATATTATTTCTATGGATTACAGTTATTTGAAATATGTAATTTCGTCTGCAAAACGAGATTTATTAAATTATAAAATCTAACATTTTCGTTCAAAATCAGTCAGCCATGGAAATTGTGGTTACAGTGATCTATATTGCGTCCTGTTTTACTTTAAAAGAGAGAGGTAAAAAAGCTAGTTAAAATGTTTTCCACAAGAAATGTGTGATAATAAAATCCTTTATATCCGCAGAGGTAAAAAACCTTAATCGCGTTTTTAATTTTCGAGAAAAATATTTCATTTCAGCAGTGCTAACATTAAATTTTATGTGGGAGTTTTTTGGCCTTTTAGCATGCGGCGTAACGGTCTACAGTCTATTGCATTAACACTTTATATGCCTCTTTCCAATAATTTAAAATAGACATTAAAATTCGCAATCTGAATGCGTTTTTTGCGGCGGTGCATGTGTGAACAGACCGCGTTTCCGGTGTGAATAGCGCGCAATTTTCAAACGGCAAATTGTTTCGGAATCGATCGACCAACAGGGCCGTATCCGGTAAAAGAATAAAAATAAATAAATTAATAAGTGTACAAAGACAAAAGAACTTTTTAAATTTCAAAATTCCAATCCTATTGACAATTTCCCTTAAAATTGAAAGGCATACCAACTATATATTAATTACGTTTGAAAATGTTGCATATACAAATTCATTTTTTTTTTCTGGACGATAGATAAAAACAATAATATTAAATGAATAAAACTAAGAAAGTTGTTTTATTCATTTACTATGAGTTCTGAATTTTTTTATTAATTTAATAATATTAAACTTTTAACTGTTTACCTTGTAAACTTTTATACCATATTAACATTTTTCAAAAAAATATGAGAGATTTTCCTACACGTCTATTTATTTGATCAAAATATTTTTAAATATTTTTGAATATAAATAATAAATTTATAAAGAAAATCAATGTCGCTAAAATCCTAAGAATGATTTTTTCTGTGTACCGGTTGAATTAATCTTTTAATAATAAAAATTGTCTAGTTCATCTCTCTTCAACGTAGATGGTCCATCTGTCCTCAGAGCAGATGTTAAATGGAACACTAAATTACTTATGACAAGTGTACAATTAATTGTACTAGGTAATTGTTTATATAAGGTATAATTTTTTGTAATTTGTTAACTTAATCTAAGATTATTTAGTGTTGACTGTATTAATTCTTAAGTAGGTACTTACACTGTCTCTAAACAACAAAATTAACATTCCCTATGAGAGATATCATTCTAATGTACTTTTAAGACCAAAAGTCCATGTCTTCCCCGCTTACCCTAATATTGTTTTATGACCAATGTAAATAATAAAATTATAGCAATATTTTAGGTTATGACATATTGTAGGTTTATTATAAATACAGATCATTTCATTAAAATATTGACCTAATAAATATGTAATAAAGAGAAGAGTGGTATACCCAAGAATGGGTTTATTATAAATTCTGATCATTTAATTAAAATAATGATCCAATAAATCTGTAATAAAGAGAAGATTGGTAATAAGCCAAGATATTTATTTGTTTACTTAATGCTTTGTAATATTGTTTTCCATTTTGAAATCAGAGGCACAATATAAAACGATTTTCCAAACCGCGATGGCAAGCTTCCCGAAACCCTAATTAAAGTACCTCCATCTTAGTAATGTGACATTTTTATTGAGTGACCCTCTTAATTTTCATTTCTCTGACACGGTTTTTGTTTTCAGGTCTAAATGCGGAACTATACTACGTTCGAAATGGCGTGGTAAACACCTATGCAATGAATTTCGTGGTTCTAGTACCTGCCCACATCTCAGACCTAGAGTTTTCTTGGCAGAGTCTCAAGCATCCGGTAAGTGCAAATACTGGACACAACTAGTTTAAGTTTAAGGACATCGTTTTTGAAACAAGGACCTCGCTGGGATTTGACCCAGCATTGTCCTTTGAAATTGTTCTTCGGAAAAGGTGATATGTATTTCAGAATATAATTCAAAATAGTCAATTGTAAATCAGAAAGTAACACATGTAATTTAGACAATTTAACTCTGAACTACATTTCATATTTTCTGAATTACAGTTGACAAATCTGAATTATGTCTGATAGTTTCTCACACTGTAATACAATTGACGCTTTCTGATCTACAACTGAAAAAGTTTGATCCTCTTTTTTCAGTTGAAACCATAAATGTTTCATCATCAAATTTATTATCATCATTGGTACGAAATACTTAGAAGGAACTGGATCTCTAGTTTTTCACTAACATTACAATAACTATTTAAAAAACTTTAAGGATATGCGTTTTTGAAACAAGGACCTCTCTGGGATTTCAACCCAGCATCATCCTTTGAATTGTTCTTCGGAAAAGGTGTGATATGTATTTCAGAATATAATTCAGAGTAACATATAATTTAGCCAATTTAACTCTGAACTACATTTCATATTTTCTGATTTACAATTGACAAATCTGAAGTACGTCTGATAGTTTCTCATACTGTAATACAATTGACGCTTTCTGATCTACAACTGAAAAAGTTTGGTCCTGCTTTTTCAGTTAAAACCATAAATGTTTCATCATCAAATTTATTATCATCATTGCTACGTAATACTTAGAAGGAACTGGATCTGAAATTTTTGATTAACATCAGAATAGCTATTTAAAAAACTATACACTAAAAAGTGGGCGTGTCCCTATAAAGCAATAATGTTTATTATGTTTTTTTGATGCATTACAAAATTTTAAATTGTATATTTTAACTTTTAAATTATTTACTGAATAATTTTACATTTTTTTGAAAATATATGGATACATGTTTTAAAGAAAAACCTTTGAAAATTTATGTTTTAAAGTTTAACATAAAAAATAATATTGTATCATTGCTGTATCATTTATTTGTATTTTAGGGAAAATTTGTTAGTTTAAAGTTTTTGCAAAGTGAAATACGAATTAGTCGAATTCAGTATTTTTATTTTAATCATTATCAACTTACTGATTACTTTTCAGTAAGTAAATTGCAGTAGATTGACATTTAAGGTTAGTTTAACCTTTTCACATTTGAAATATTCTATAAACGCTACGTTACGAATAAGGAAAGAAGATTTTTTTATATAAAACTTTATTTGAAAACGTGAAAGTTTCAAATACCAATTAAGTGAACTAGTCACAACTTTTTCAGTGCACCCGTTCGCACATATTTTATCCAGAAAACATGAACCAGCTTTCTAAATAAATTTCTGCCGGAAACCCGTTCTCTGCAGAATATGTACCGTAAAATAAAAGACTAATAGTCGTAGATTACTGCTCATTCACTAACACCATCCCTCAGCGGAAATTTCCAATAAAAATAATCATTTTCATTATAGCGTCATTATTATCTGAATAATAAATTCAAAAACCGCTAATATACTAATAATTTAATTTAATTAATTTTTGGTGTAATCGAAAATGGAATAGGCGAAGAAATTTTGATTCTTACATATTAGACTAGACAAAAAATAAATACCTGTATTTGTTAAATCAATTTATTACTCGCAGTTTACGAAAAAATAATTATTAAAAATAGTTTATTTGACTTTTTGTACGATCCTACCATGCTGACATCACACGTCTCTTCTCCGATACATTAAATTGCTAATAACTATATTATTGCGAACTAATGTTTAGTTTTTATTATTATAATGAGAAGCTGAATTGGTTAGTTTTTAAATTTATATATATATATATATATATATATATATATATATATATATATATATATTTTATATACTGAAATTCAATTATGGTCACGCAAACCATTATTGAAGAATAGATCAATTTTTGTCTTAAATTCTTCAAATTTTTAAAGTTTATTGAGAGAACTTTACTCAAATTTGAATGATCTCTTTTTGATCCAGATATATTTGTCTTCATAATTACTTCTCATAACAAACACAAAATTTGGAAGTGTAACTTTGAGAACAAAAATTTATCAACATATATATTACGAATGAATCTGTTTTGCTGGAATTGTTGAGTAAAAAAATGTACATAAATTAGTTTGATTATAAGGTGAATATGAAAAAGAAAAAGTGGTGAATTTTTCTTTGAGATAATGATGTATTTTTTGAGAAATGAGAAGAGATTTCGTGAAAATAAAGTATATGTGAGAGTTTTATTTGACTTTCAAATAACTAGAAACCTGGAAAAGAATGTTTTCCCTGTAGATAAATCCAACAAAATTTAATAAAAGCGGTAATAATATGCGTCTGAAACGGTTTGATATTACTGAAAAACAAAAGCAAAACTTGGCAAAGTTGGAGAAGAATTAAACATGCATGAAGTACAAAATTTATTCCGTTATCACACATGTGTTTGACAGGAGTAGGAAAAATTGGACAGGTTAAGTTTTACAGCATAAAGTTCGAACTCCTTAAAGTTTATCGATCAAAAGCGAGTATACACAGCAAACACTATTTCATTTCAATCAATCACTTCGTATAGTAATCAATCAGAACCTCTTTCTCCATACCAACGATGCTGTCGGATTATTGTCAGATCCAATGCAGGATATTCCGAAGTGGAACTGATATTTCCAATATTCAACGCTGAATTTAATTCCAATTTTATCACCAATGAACGGAACATCTCTTCAATCGAATTATTCCCACTTACTTTCTAACTAACCGCTCCATTCAATATAAATATTTTCATAAATAGTACCTACTATATAAAAAAATCATTGGCGATAGTACCTTAAAAATGCTTTACTCGCAGATTCGTTCATACTACGATAATTTTTACTTACATATGTGGCACAATATTCTTAAATGTAACAGGGTCTTACGTACTTTAAGACATAGTTCTTGTAAGACATATTTTAAAATCTTTATAAAATAAGCTTATTTTATAAAATTTTTTGAGATTTGTGGTAATGGTTTCTTTAGGAAAGGACCGTGCCCAAGATTTGTGTTTAAGATGTTTTCTATTTGTGTATGTAGATTAAAATCAGTGGCGGCTCGTAGTGTAACAGGAAGGGTGGCTACATTAATAGAAAACATAAATTTTTAAATACCAGTTTTTTTTTAATCAGACTCATTGGCACATAGGTAAACATAAACAATCTTATAATTTTTGTTTTTCGCTCGGGAACTTTTTGTCTCCAAAACTTTTCATTTTCTGGATAAATATGCATAGGCTGATTTGAATTTTTCAAACAGAATTCAATTATCTCTTACCGTTTCGAAATATTCATGTACAAAGTTAGACCTGAAAAAGTGCTTTTTCAGGAATAGTCCTGTAATGGGTCGCGACATGAAAATAAATGTGCCTATAAACTATTAAAAACAAAATTGATTGTGAGTTGGTTGTTCGTTTAACAATTTTTCAATAAGCTCTTAGAGAAAACGGTGTATTTGAGTAGTTCCTAAAATGGGAAACCATTACAATATTTGGATTCCTTGTTAGCCTGCACCATAAAAATGCAAATAAAATGTTTAGAAATTTAATGTTAAAAGATAAAAATGAAAAAGGTGAAAAAGTGAAAATAATTTCCTTATTACAAATTTCACACCATAATTTATATTTTATATAATGTAATTAAAAATAACGAAAATTACATTATTATAATTAATTACATGAAGCTAATGAAGTTAATTATTTTACTTATTTATTTAGTCGTTCTAAATATTTGTATAATTTCCCTTTTTATTACAGTTTATTCTTCGAAAAAAGGCATTATAAATTATTAAATTTAGTTGTGTTTTGAGGTTGAAAGCATGTGGTAGTAAGATGTAGATAATTTTAAATTGTTTTTTTTTATTTGGATGTATACAAAATCTAATGAACAATTGTACGTAGTTGAGATCTTTCAGCATTCGTGCTGAAAACAAATAACACACACTTATTAAGGACTTATTTATTTTATAATTATAGTAAAATAAAGCAATTTTAGTTGTGTTTTGTGAAGTTAAAAGCATGTGGTAGTAAGATGTAGATAATTTTAAATTACTTTTTTATTTGGATGAATACAAAATCTAATGAAACAATTGTACGTAGTTGTGATCTTTCAGCAATCGTGCTGAAAACAAAAGGTGTGCCTGGGGCAACCTTCACATGAAAAATGCATACTTCCGCTTCGCTACACAATACCTGTGCCGTGCTAAGCTAACAGGTTGCTATTTAAATTAAATTTTAACTCAGGATTTCTTCTGATCAATATGGATAACCACGTGTGAATAAACATGTGGGAAATTATAACGCATTTAGATTTTACAAAAAAGTTAATTCTGAAAAATAAACACGAACAACCAGCGAAAAAGAATGTAAATACATATTCATATTAAGCACACTTTTTATATACAGAAAAAGTTTCTTTCTACATATAATAACAAATAATAATCTTTCCGATTTTAATAATATCGATAGAGGATACTGTTGGTGCTCGGTGTAACATATTTTCAAATCTTTTCCCCTTTTTAGTTATAAAGAGTTAAAAGAGGTTTACACAATAATTGTCTGTTTAACTGATGGGTTAGTAAACAATTAAAAAAATCACATTTTCAATTAAAAACTTTAATCTTTTTACACCTCTAAGTTATTTCCAATTAAAGTTAAACATGAAAATTTGAATTTTTTTTTGTTTTGTAAGTTAAATTTTTCATATATAGCGAAAATAATCAAAAAATACCCATTTTTAGGTCCAAAATTTTGGTTTTTGAAAATAGTCCGTCTTGATAGACATCGATGTGCTGATTTCAATTTTTCCAACAGAATTTAATTATCTCTTTTGGTTCCTGAGATTTTTGCTCTCAAAGTTGCACCTCAAAAAAGTATGTTTTTTGGGTATATCTTTAAAATGGGTAGAGATACAATCTCAACGATTATACCAGTCGATTCTACGTGCAAAGTTACGTAAAGAAATGTTTTCTCCGTATATACGTTCTTTGGAGCGATTCGGTGAAAAATGAGAAAAACGAAAAAACCGGAATTTCAGTTTTTCGCTCCGGAACTTTTTGTCTCCAAAACTTTTCATTTTCTGAACTTAAGTAGATATTGATGTGCTGATTTCAAACCGAATTCAATTATCTCTTACCGTTCTCGAGATATTCACATTCAAAGTTAGACCTGAAAAAAGAGGTTTTTCAGGAATAGTCCTGAAATGGGTCGCTATATGACATCGGCGACATCACCAATCGATTCTAATGGCAAAATTACATAAGTGTACCAATTTTCAGATTTTTATTCCCACGGATACAGATTTTAGAAAGGAAAAACTGAAAATGGCCAAAATCGAAAAAAATCGTAAGGGGTTCATCAGGCATTTTTTTCGATTTTTGCTAATTTTCGTTTTTTCTCTCTAAAAATTCTATCCGTTGGAATAAAAATCTGAAAATTGGTACACTTATGTAATTTTGCCATTAGAATCGATTGATGATGTCGCCGAGTTCGTATCGCGACCCATTTCAGGACTATTCCTGAAAAATCGCTTTTTTCAGGTCTAACTTTGACAGTGAATATCTCGAGAACGGTAAGAGATAATTGAATTCGGTTTGAAAATTTGGAATCAGCACATCGATATCTATCAAGATGGACTATTTTCAGAAATAAAAATTTTGGACCCAAAAATAGGAATTTTTGGATTATAAACACATTTTTACGCTAAAAACCTAAAAATTGCACTTTTTAAGGTTTTAAACTTTTTCTTCCAACACATAATTTGTTTAGGCTCAACAAAAACCTAAATAAATTCGACATTTACTTTAGTAACATTTATTTTTTAATGAACCCACGAGCTTTTTATACCTCGGTTCGGCCCTGGATATTCCTATTTTGCCCCTCCAGTAAAATTTCTTAAGTCCTGCCAATGGCCACAGGTGAAATCGATTTACCTAGATTTTAATTGAAGAAAAATATAAATAAAACTATCTTGTAATACCTAGCGGTATGTACATGTAAATAAAAATAAAATAGTCAATGAATTCCCGGCACCTAAAACAAATGAAACAAGCAAAAAGAGAATTGATATGAATTGTATTTTTAAATAACTATTGGCAGTGTTCGTTGATAATTAAATGCCATCACTAAACAAAAAAAACTGACACCACGTCCACAAATTTTCCGCCAAAAACAAACATTTAAAACACCGTTCAAATCAAATTGTGTGGGAACATTTCAAGTGTCAATCTGACAAAAATCACAATACGTTGAGTCTCGCTGTGCCATAATTGGCGACTGTAGACATAACACACAAAGGGAAAATGAAAGGTGTTTTTCCATTCTCTTTACATGTTGTATTTATCCGTACGTTCGTTCACACCAAGATTTATATATTTTATTTTGCTTTATTTATCGACGGAAATTGAAATACCTCAACTATTAAATCCAGAAATTTATTAACGGAATCTTATCACACTTTTACAGCAGTGGTTCAAAGAAATAAGGTTCGAATTTTTTGTTTGCTTAAGATTTTTGTTTCTCATTTGTAGTTTTGAAATTTTGGTTCTAGTTTAGTAAATATTAATAATAAAATTGCAATTATTTGTTAGACAGTGGCGACTCATGGTTTAACACGAAGGGTGCTACATTAATAAAAAAACATAAATTCTTAAATAAATAAAATAAAATATAAACAATCTTATGATTCTTTAGTTTATATTTTTATAATTAGTTTTTTAATGTTTATACGAAAAGTACAATATTCTGTTTTTGTTTTATTGACATTTAATGTTTTATTACCAGGGCATGTAACCGTAAAAAATACTGATTAACGGTTTACCCCTATTGGGAACGTTATAATAATAACGGTTTTTATTCAAAAACCGGTTTTTAAATATTGGAAACCGGTTTAAACCGGTTAATATATCGGTTAATAAAAATTAATTATTAAAAAATAAACACAAAAAAATAATTACAAAAAATTAATTAAAAAAATAATAATAAAAAATTACCATATGAAAAAAATTGCGCCAATGAGAGAAGCTACATAAGTTCATATTTTTTATTTTATATAAAAAATAGTTATATAACTATCTATAGTACGAGATTGTTTATCATAAAATAAAACATTTGTTTTTTTTATTTCTTACTCTCCTAGCTCACTGATGTTAGGTCAGGAAAGGATAGATAAGATTATTTTCTTTTTTTTTTCTCGAGCAAATTATACCTATCCTAAAATCCATTTTTATGGAATTTTGTGGATATTTGTTTGGTCTATGTAATGGTTAGTTAAAAAATATCATAAGCAGACAAAAATATGTGTATTTATGTTACTATGTGGGCGTTACCCATACAACAATTTCTTATTTAATCAAAGTTAAAAAAGCTATTTGGTACAGTCGCTATGTAGGTCGCCAAGTCTCATAATAAAAAATATCATCTAAGTAGTTCCGCCCAAATTTACTGTAAAACTTCTTTACATACTCTTATAATGACATTTACTTGAATGAGTTCTTCTTAAACTACTGTAAACTTCAATAAAAAGTTTTTAGATTAAAAAAGTATAATGTAATACAGACATAAATTTTTAAAATGACAATTTTTTGTAGATTCTCTCCCTCTTAGAAGAAAATTTTAGTTTTACAACTCTGTTTTTGATTACACGAAGGGGGAAATCGTGCACTACATTTTTATAATGATTTGTAGATGCAGACATCAATAAATTATAATGAAAGTTACATCGGAGGCAGATTTCCAATTCGCCAATGAATTTTTGATAGCGGTGGAATCCTAAACGGTTGAACATTCCCTAAACGCTTTCGGAGATTACAGATTCTTTTTTATGGTTACAACTTCCAAACTCTTACCAATATTTTCACTATAAAAATTTTATTTTATCTTATTTGTATTTTATTATAAATAGTCTGAAATATTATTTACACAAGAACCACATACAGTATCTAGGATATTGAGCGTAAAATTAAACACAGACAAATAGTTTAAGCTGCAGTCTCGTTTATTTTTTTTCCGATAGTCACAATGAACATAATTATACAAGATTTGTTCTTTTAGTAAATGAAATGCCTTTTTGAAATATCAACCCTTATAATTTTAAAGTCTTGTTCCTTCTAAAAATGTCGTAAAAATGATGATAATCTTTCAACATTTTATTATATTTCTTGTGTAAGGTAGAACACCAAATAATATTAAGTTTAGAAAATGTATGTAGTCGTGATAGTTTAAGTGTCGTCTCTTTCAGTTTTTTCCTGATCATTTGATTTGGTAATTTAGTATATGTAAGATAAATAATTTTGAAAATTGAAATGTCGTGTTTAAATATCAACCCTTGAAATTTTTAAGCCCAGTTCCTTCTAATAATATCGTAAAAATGATGATAAACATTCAACATTTTATTATATTTCTTGTGTAAGGTAGAACACCAAATAATATTAAGTTTAGAAAATGTATGTAGTCGTGATAGGTTAATTTTGCAAAATTGACGTGTGTATTAAACACTTTTCAATTTATAAGGTATATAAAAGACGTATTAACATGTGTTGACATCTTGTAAATGGAAAATGTAATGTAAGGGAAAACAAAAAACAGTTTAGTAAAACCTTTTAACAGTTTTGTTAGGTAAATGACCTAGTTGCACCAACAAATATTCAATTTTGTATAAAGTTTTCCGAGGAACAATTTAGAGGAAATTTACATTCAAAATTAATTTTAGGGTTAAGTAAAACATAATGATGGGAAAAATATTATAGAATATTTAATATTTATTACTTGTGTAGTTTTATTATTAGTGTTTGACGAGAGTCTTGTTTTTCGAGACAAGACAAGAAATAACAAAACAAGACGAGAAATCTTGTCTTGTCTAACTCTATTTATTATTATATAAAATGTAGAGTAAAAAATTGTAAAACCATCTACCGGTTTTGTAAAGGTGTTATTACACAGGACTTAACAACGACAACTTATTGTCGATTTCCGACAACTTAAGTCATTTCGAGCAACTTTTCTCGTGTGATAGTGTCTCATTTCGAGAAACCAGTTTTCGGTCGTGTTCGAAAACTTTGGTGAGAGTTGTCTATTCTGACAGATGAATAGTGAAAATATCCCTAGATTCAAAGAAGAACAACAAAATGCCATTTGATAAAAATCTTTCAAGTGCCAAGTACGTGACAATCATGTCTTTTACCAGTGAAAAATAATTTAAAAGTATTTTTCCTACGACCACTGTTAAAAATAGTCTTTTTAACGGTTGCTAAGCAAGTTAAAAATAACAGTTTATAACACAGTAAATACTTTTAACACGTTGTCATTGACAACGAATTAAAAGTAAAAAACAAATTTACTTTTAACAGCACTTATATGTTCAGTTGTTCATAACAAATACATCATGACCTGTCATAAATGTCATTCTATATTTTTTATTTACTAATATATAACTAGGGTCGTAGGAAAAATAGTGTATGATATTTGTGTTAAAAGTAATTTTATTTCGTTCGTGGGGTTTGTTACACTCGGCTTCGCCTCGTTTCAAACTTCCCCACTCACTCATAAAATGTCACTTTTAACACTTATATCATAAATAACTATTAATTAATTTAGTAATATCAACAATCGAAAAAAAATCAACAAATGTCAATTTTTGACAAGAACTAAATACTCCAGATGTAAAAAAAAATTGTCGGTATCATTCCGTCGTCGATACTGTTGTCGTGTGATAACACCTTAACTTGTTTCCATACCATAGGTACTTGGAACCTGAAACGCCAACTAAGAAACGTAGAGACCTGACGATTTACAATTTTCAATTTAGAATTTAGGCTATCTGCGGCGACATTGCGACTAGTCAATACCGATAGGCAGGAATGTTGTCTCTAGCCCTGCGTATCACGCCAAAGCACCGGGTGTAGAGAATCACAAGCACGCACCGCTATCTGGATAGTCGCTTCGTTTTTACATCAGGCGCAAGCGTTTGTCTTCCAATTACACTATATTGGACGGAAGAATTTGCTTTGCGGTTCGGTTTCAACAGAATGAGAATATTGTGCTGTGGTAACATTGGAGAAAACGAGAGATCCTTTTACAGATATTCTAAATTAATATTGGAATTGGAGAACGAGTTAGCAAAACAATCCAAAATCGATCTGTTGCAATATTAGTTTCATAATAAAAAATATTGTATTTATTAATGACTACACATGTAATATGCGAAAAGAAGTTAAAAAACAACGATACCTTACTTGGTTAGAAAACATCAAGATTTGCTAATTTTTATCCAAATAAAAATATCGATGTGTCCGAGTGGTTCGAAATCCACTATAAGCTGTAGATTCGTTGCACAGGCGGTAGGCTTTCAATTCTACCACTAAAATGCAAGTAAAGTTTGTCACGAAACTTTAGTTGCTATTCCATGAAAAGAGCTTAATTCGACTGTACAAATCTTAGAATTTGATTCTTAAACAGTAAAAATTCCTTTCAGATCCTTAGGATGTAAGTCATAAAATATAAAAACTAACCACTATAGCTTATCATTACAGTAATAAAAACTAAACATTTATTTGTAATAATACAGTTATTCGCAATTTAATGTTCCGGGGAAGGAATGCGTGATGTCAGTATGATAGGATCGTGGAAAAAGTTAGATAGTCTATTTCTTCCCCAAATCTTTAATAATTATTTTCTCGTAAACTACAACTAATGAATCGATTTAAGAAAATACGAGTATTTTTTTATCTAATATTTTACTTACTTATTTAATCCATGAACCTTGCTACTTTTCGGTGTAAGGTTGTCTAGTATCATGGATTTAAAATTAAAATTTGTCACATTCCCCTTAAATGCGAGACCTGGGGATCAAATTCCAATAAAAATACCGCTATGTCCGAGTAATCCACTATAAACTATAGGTTTCCTCTAAAGGTTATAGGCCTTCAATCCTTACTATTAAAATGTAAGTAAAATTTGTCACCAAATACCGTAGGTAGGTACTTAGGCCCTGTTCTATATAGAAATGTTGTGCCACAGAGCTAAAGATACTTGGATAAGAAATTGTAAGAGATAGCCAACTTTCACTTAAGTGAAGTTACCGTTAATTTTGCGAATTAAAAAATATTTTTCTAGACCTCAAAATAAACTTAGTAACAAACGTATATACATAGAAATGAAAAAAGTGTAGTCACAGTAAAGCTCAATCTCAACTTTAGAGGTGAGAAGAATTAGGCACTTTTTGTTGTTGGTGGACCATATGACTCCATTACAGCAAGTGTGAAAATAAATTTACTCAGAATATATGAGAAGTTGCGAAGTGAATGTTTGTAATGGACTATTATACTAGTCGTTTGTGAACAAACACAATGTGATGTCTGCTATCTAGTTGCTACTTCTACTTTGCTCGCTTTGCTGTTATGAATAATGTTTAAACGTACTACGGTCTCTGAATGTATACATGATAAGCTTCTGTAAACAAAAGAACAAATTTTAATAGATTCCCAGAATTAGATATACTTAATCATTGTTTTGTGGAGCCAGCAATAATATTTGCACTAACTTCAACTGCCTGGGAAAATATACAAGATTTAGTTTTCATATTGTGCGTGAACTCCAAAGCGCGCCCATTATATTTACAAATATTTGGATGCGGGATGTTGCTAATGACTTTTGTCGTTCCCACTTCTAGTCAAACATTCACGGCGCTAAAGTCAACTCCGATAAAATATTCTATTATCTCCAATACTTCAAATATACTTAAAAACCAGTTTTACCACAAAAACAGGTTTACAGACCACAGAACCGGTTTTTAACGGACTATATTAACTGATTTAGAAAGTCAATTATGTACTACAAAAACAGGTTTACAGAACACAGAACCAGTTTTTAACGCACTATATTAACCGATTTAAAAAGTCAATTATTTACTACAAAAACAGGTTTACAGACCACAGAACCGGTTTTTAAACTGATTACATTATCCGATTTAGATTTACTTTACTTTCTTTTAAAGTTATACACATTTTGTATTTGTTATTTTTATCAAAAATATTATATATTACCAATTTTCTTATTTAAGTAAGTTTTGGGAAACTATAAGTGTCTTTCTCAGTATTTCTTATTCGTAAATTTTTTTTTAGTTTAATACCGGAAGTGGTGTTTTCATGAAGATCTTTCAATGTATAAAGCACATTTTGAAGTCCCTAGTCCACTATTTTAATATTTTTACGATGATGTCTGTCCGCTTGTGTGGTGTTGTCGTAACGATTACTCAAATACTAGTGAACAAAAAAAGTTGAAATTTTGGATATAACATTGAGACACCTTATCTGATTATCAAAAGTGGTGTTTTCATGAAAACCTGAACTGTTTTTCTCAAATATCTTAATTTATTATGAATATATGAGAATTTTTGTACGTAATTTTTTTAATATTATGCCATTAGCTAAAATATTCTAGTTCATATTTATTTCTACCTAGCCCCATTTAACAATAAAAGTAATTAATTATTTGGTAAATTTGTTACAATTGCGGTTAAACTGTTTACCTATGAAAATAAATGTTTTATACATGACAGTGACAATTATCATAATTGACAGTGAATATATTATAAAAATAATTATCGAATACTCTAAAAGGAACTGTACTAATACTATAAGTACTAATTATTTTAATAAATCATTTTACTGTATATATATATATATATATATATATATATATATATATATATATAAAATATAAATATTAATATAGCTATAATAATAAAAAATAAATCTTGTATAGGTAATAAACATGATGAATTGGCTCAGTTTTATGGAAGCTTATTTATGAAGTATTTGTGGCAGTTAAAAGAAGCAGTAAAACCAATTTTTATGAATAAATCTTAATCTATAGAGAATAAAATAAAAGAGAAGATGAGTGTTGTCTAGACGCTGGCAATAAAGATCTTGACATAAGTGTGGGTTATTGTCTTTTTGCATCTGTAAAGTCGTTGTCTCAGTACCGAATACTCTGCTCTGTGAAGCACATACAAAAGCTAATTTATTTTCGTATCGGATAACGCAGTTCTCATTAAATTTTAAACTTTGCGTTAGAATTTAATGAAGCACGGCTGCGTTCTTACGTTACGCTTACGTTTAAGTTTACGCCGTCTTGTGATTACGTTACGTTTATATAATAAGTGTGAAAATAAATTTGTGCTGAATAGCAAGAAGTTAGAAACTAAATTATGCGAAGAGCTTACGGAGACACAGGAGAACACTACACATTTGTGTCCTCTACACTTTACGAGGCCCACTGCCTCTATCCAACATCTATACCTAACGAACCTTTTTAACCACCTTTAAAACTACAATAATGGGTCGATTATATTCACGCACCTGTAAATTTGTAAAATTGTAATTTTTTAGCTTATAGATGATCTGTACCGTTGTTTAATATAAATATATATATATATATATATATATATATATATATATATATATATATATATTACAATTTTACAGGTGCATGAACAGAATCGACCAATAAATCATGTTCAGTATTAACTTTATTTATAAACTTTTACGATTTAAAAGTAAATACTATAACAATAAAAATGTTTTCCATTTGATACTATAAGGGTATCTAACTGAAATAATACTGGTTAACGGTTAACCATTATAGAGAACGTTATAGTAATAACGCTTTTAGTTCGAAAACCGGTTTTTAAAAACTGGTTAATATATCGGTTAAAAACATTAATGAAAAAATATATGAATTTAAAAAAAATTATAAAAAATTATCTTCTGAAAAAAAATGTCAAATTAAAGAACGCAATTTAATTAAAGAATATTCACAAAAATCGTAATACCTTCAGAAAAACGCTGGTCACTTTTAAATTGTAAACTTGCCTAATGCTGACAAAGAGACTACCTTCTTTTCTGACTCTCCAATAAAATGTAAATTGTAAAGTGTAAATAGTCATGACTCATATTCAAATACAAATAGATAGGTACACACAAAAAAAATGTTTTGCGCTAATTGATATTAAAATAAAGATTAATGTTCGCAAAAACGTTTTCTGTTAGTTAACGGTTATCGGTATTTCCATCCTTAAAATATCGATTAAAATTACGGGTAAACTTCGCAATTTTCGTTCAAAATATCGGTTACCGGTTTTTATTAACCGTTTTTTTTAATCGGTTACATGCCCTGGTTACTATGTATAGATAGACCTGAGCGTTTGGGAAATTGAGGTACTTTCTTTTGACCCAAAATAATCGGATCGAGCAATCACAATCCGATTGGTGCACATTCTTTTGTTTTGTGATCACTCCCCCAACCCTCAACAGCATTATTGCAATCCTTATTTACGAATCGTACCAAAAAAGTGAATAATATAATTCAAAATAACTGTAGGAACATCAGAGTTTAACGTCAATATTATACCTACTCTCTAATTTTACAATGAACGCTTTGATACATTGCTGTCAATCAAATGTCTAATCGTAACCATGGATATAGTAAATCCCATGTTTCACGTTATGTAAACTCACGACATAGTACAAGTACCCAAGGAATATTTTGTTTTAGTATTCGCAAATGCATCTGCAATAAATACCAACAATCCACAGTGCATTACGGTGCTCCTTGGTATAATTAATTACGGTAGTCTATTGGAAGATTTTCCATCATAGTGTAAAGAGCATTTCCGGCGCAGAGTGTAGACCGGAAGTGGCAGAGACAGGGCGGAAGTGAGCAAGCAAGGCAAGCGATGTAACCGCAATGCACGCGTTTGCTATGCGCGCCCTCTATGTCCTCTACCTTCAAACGACAAGTTATGACACGAGCCAGAAAGCATAGTCATGCCGAGCCTGCAAATGGGATCGAACCCGCGCACAATGGACGGCGAGACAGTGCTAGATAACGAGATGCACCTATGTTTACACGTACAAAGTGCTGGCTTCAATACAGACCACTCCCTGTAGTCATTAATCGCAATATATCGCAACAACTTATACATTTATAAACAACAAACACGTGAACTACAATTTATCATTACTATTAAAATTTACTTGGTATTTTAAAGGACCAACTCATAGTATTATCAAAATCAGCTCCCTGTAATCATTAATCGCAATATATCGCCATATTTCGCAACAACTTATACATTTATAAACAACAAACACGTAAACCACCACTTATCATTACTGTCACCACCAATCCTATTAAAAATTACTTGATATCTTAAAGGACCAACTCATAGTATTATCAAAATCAACTCCCTGTAATCATTAATCGCAATAAATCGCCATATTTCGCAACAACTTATACATTTATAAATACTAAACATGTAAACCACATCTCATCATTATTGTCATCACCAATCGTATTGAAAATTACTTCATATCTTAAACGACCAACTGATAGTATTATCAAAATCCGCTCCCTGTAATCATTAATCGCAATATATCGCATATCTCGCAACAACTTATACATTTATAAACACCAAACATGTAAACCACAACTTATAATTACTGTCACCACCAATCCTATTGAAAATTACTTGATATCTTAAAGGACCAACTGATAGTATTATCAAAATCTGCTCCCTGTAATCATTAATCGCAATATATCGCCATATTTCGCAGCAACTTATACATTTATAAACAACAAGCACGTAAACCACCACTTATCCTTACTCCCCACCAATATCATTAAAAATTTCTTGGTATCTTAAAGGACCAACTCATAGTATTATCAAAATCAGCTCCCTGTAATCATTAATCGCAATATATCACCATATTTCGCAACAACTTATACATTTATAAACACCATACACGTAAACCTCAACTTAACATTATTGTCACCACCAATCTCATTAAAAATTACTTGATGTCTTAAAGGACCAACTGATAGTATTATCAAAATCCGCTCCCTGTTATCATTAATCGCAATAAATCGCCATATTTCGCAACAACTTATACATTTATAAACACCAAACATGTAAACCACCACTTATCATTACTGTCACCACGAATGTTATTAAAAATTACTTGACATCTTAAAGGACCAATTGATAGTATTATCAAAATCGCAAAACCTTGTATTTCTGTTTCACTTGGGAATTTAAATTAAATCAATTAATCTCACTGGGTTTATTCCCAATTTTATTTGTCATTGCGTAAAAACAACTAACCTATATTTCTTAATTTGCTGTTACATAGGATTCTTAGATTTTTAAATAACCAAACCAAGACATTTTGGCGAATAAAGGGCAAAGATGTTGTTATGTAATAAGTTGATGAAAAATAGAAGAAATTACTTCGATTCATATAGATTTGTAAACATTAAAATATGTTACATTAATCTTACATATGTCAAAACGTCAAAACGAATCAGATGATCAAAGCTTGATTAATGGAATATGATAGATCAGTTGATCATTGATTATTTTAATGGTGAATTGAATTGATTCATGGATCAGAATTGACCAGAGGATTAAGCTTTGATTAAAGAATGGTGAATTCGGCCTAAGAAATACAAAAAATAATATTTAGATTGCTCAATATGAAAATCATGCCAGAAGTTAAAGTCTAAATGAATCGTTTTTTTTTTTAATTTTTTAGGTTAAGGAAATATTAGTTTATCACTAGAAACCTAAGATTCCAATATTCACCAGAAATCATAAGATCCATTTGCCACTTGGATCAGGTCTTACATTTTTGAATCCAGTTCATTAATTTTTCATTGCGTTTGACGCAATTAGTTTATCTTCTCCACAGAACATGTACTGATTTAAATGATTCACTTGTCTATAGGTAGATCAGATAGTTAAGATCTAATTTTAGTGGTCAGGAGTGGGATTCCATAACTCATAACAGCTACAAAGAACAATTGTACTTATTATTATATCAATTACAAACGTCAAATGTTACCATGGCGGAAATTTAATTTTGTAATTAATTTAAGACATTCCCTTATCAGTGTATACTTGTATAGTGATCTTTATACATGTGAGTATTATATAAGTACGTATCAACCATAAATAACCATTACTGTTATAGAATAGCAAGTATACTTTGTAGTTGATATTTGCAATTGATATCATAACAAGTCCAAATGATGACAACTGAAGATATAGAATCCTACCGCTGATCTGACTGCCACTATGGTATTTATAGGCGTAAATCAGTAGTTTTTAAATTATATCTAGGTAGTAAAAGAGAAGGTGACATGTTTATGAAATAAAGTGAAACAGTGAAAAACCCCGGCAAACATGTACAGCATAGCATTAATATTCAAATGAGCTTTTGCATTTAGACCCATCTATTATTCCGGGTTTCACAAATTTCGAGCCAGAAATATCAATTTTGATAGCGGCAACAGTTAATACAATATTGAGAATACATAATTTTTCCATTATGAAGCCATTACAAGGTACGGCTATCGATTTCGTCGCAGTGTTTGTATACATTGAAACATTCAAATACTATGTGTTACCTAGCATGAAATATAAAAGCTCATATCCCGTATCCGACATGACTACGGCTAGTTAGCTAATAGTCTGATCGATAGACTCCAACTTGATTATTTCACTTACGCTTCATTCATTTCCTCGCTAATTCATATTTATGACGGCGTGGGTGGATGTCTACAAGTTGACCTTTGCTAATTATGTTTCACGGAAATCTGACAAATGCTGAATTTCACTTGACGCGTAATTCCTTTTAGTTTGCATTACTAGCAACTTCAAACTCGAACGTCATTTTCATTACAGGTTATTTTACACCTATATTTAACATCGGATATATACTATATATATATATATATATATATATATATATATATATATATATATATAAATAACACAGAGTGGCAGAAGGGCGCCAAAATGTGAGGGACGCCATGTCAACAAAATAAATAAATAAAGAAAACAATCGAAAATAAAAATACTTGGAAGTTATTTGTAAAAATTAAAAACTGTGAATTTTATATTTTCTCCTATTTATATCGATTTATTATTTATTGAGCCTATAACATTTGTTATAGATCCTTATGCAGAGTGGATTATTTATAAAAACTTTTTAAGAATTACACGTGTTATACCTGTATATAAAATTTCGATGCCCCCAAATATGTAGACTTTGGCAAAAATAAATTAAATTTACCAATGAAACTGGACAGTTTTAATTTGTATTTTGTCACTTCGAGACATCATCGTAAAAAAATCGACCAAAAAGCGTTTTTCTTTTATACCACATCGTGGTAATGGGGTACTTGTAATAAAATGCGAAACTATTAATATTGCTAATAAATATATCAAATTCAAATAAATGAGAATGGATTAGATACTTATATATAAATTAAATTCATATCTTGGCGTATTGTTTGACTTCACAATAAATTATACAAAATATATATTTTCTTCTATTTAAAAGTGAATTTAAAAAACTAATAATTAATAATATAATAGTTTATGTATGTAGTAATAACAGGTAAAGTAATTTCCAAAGCCGCTGATATTGAATTTTTGCGTAAACCCGAAAATATTTGAAAATACCGAATTTTTATCTCGAAAATTTTCAAATTTTACAAAATTCTCTTTGAATTTTTTTTTAAAGAATTAGCAACGCTGATATTAACATTACAAACAGAATTTAATTATCTCTTTTCGTTTTGGAGATATTAGCTCTCAGAATTGTACCTCAAAAAAGTGTGTTTTTTGAGAATATTTCAAAAATGAGTAGAGATACAATCTCAACTATTTTACTATTCGATTCTACGGAAAAAGTTATATAAAGAAATGTTTTGTCCACACATACGTTCTTTGGAACGATTAGGTGAAAAATAAGAAAAACGAAAAAACCTAAATTTCAATTTTTCGGCTGGAAACTCTTTGTCTCCAAAATTTATTATTTTTTGGACTTAAGTAGATATTGATGTGCTGATTTCAAATTTTCAAACCGAATTCAATTATCTCTTCCCGTTCTCGAGATATTTGAGTTCAAAGTTATACCTAAAAAATCAGGTTTTTTAGGTATAAACCTTAATTGGTTAGGTTTACGACCTCGGCGACATCACCAATCGATTCTACAGGCAAAATTACATAAGTGTACCAATTTTCAGATTTTTATGTCCACAGATAGAATTTCTAGAAGGAAAAAACTGAAAATGGCCAAAAATCGAAAAAAATCTAAGGTATACCCCTTGCCATTTTTTTGATTTTCGGCGATTTTCGTTTTTCCTTTCTACAAATTGTATCCGTTGGATTAAAAATCTGCAAATTGGTACACTTATGTAATTTTGCCCGTAGAATCGATTGGTGAGGTAGTCGAGGTCGTAAACCTAACCCTTAAAGGGGTATACCTAAAAAACCTGTTTTTTTAGGTATTGCAAAAACTCAACTTTGAACACGAATATCTCGAGAACGGTAAGAGATAATTCAATTCGGTTTGAAAATTTTAAATCAGCGTATTGATATTTACTTAAGACCAGAAAATGAAAAGTTTTGGAGAGAAAAAGTTCCTCGGAGAAATTTTGAAATTTAGGTTTTTTCAATTTTCTCATTTTTCACCAAATCGTTCCAAAGAACGTATATGCGGAGAAAACATTTCTTTATGTAACTTTTTCCGTAGAATCGACTGGTATAATCGTTGAGATTGTATCTCTACCCATTTTAGGGATATAGCCAAAAAACACACTTTTTTGAGATGCAACTTTGACAACTAATATCTCAGGAAAGAAAAGAGGTAATTAAATTCCGTTTGAAAATCTGAAATCAGCACATCGAGAGCTATCAATGTACATTATTTCCCAAAATCAAAATTTTGGGCACAAAAATGAGTATACATATATAATGGATTTATAGTTTAGTATAACATGAAAAAATCAAGGACGGTACACTAGGAGAGAAATAAACTTCACCTTTTCCTTGCATTTTATTGATATAGATTATCAGTCTTTACCCTCTGTAAGAAACCTACAGCTTATAGTTCTGAATAACTCAGATACAGCGGTACTTTTATTTGGAAATCTGCACTAAAAATTGACTCAACAATTGGTAATAAGTCGGGAATGATATATTTATTATTTGAAAATAATAATAAAACGTTTAACATCTATTTAAAAGATTAATAGTCAAACATCATCCAGCAATAACGAAATGAAATTTTTATAGGGAAAATGATGAAACTTAATTACTCATACACTTAAGTTTATGTGCGTATAAAAAGGTCATAAAGCGTCGGAATTTACTGCGACAGGGTTGAATTAAGGGGGGAAGGGTCATTTGTGGTAATTGTGCGAATGAATTCGCCATTTCAAATCAATTGTGTTCACTTTTATATGTTTGATCAGAGACCGTTTGACCGCATTGATTTGACAGATAAAAATAATTGTTTCGGATTAAATTTCACGATACCAAATCGATATTCGATAACAAAATTAAAAATGTTTTATTTTTTAAACCACATTTTCATGTACACATCCATTTTTTGTTACTTTTTATTTTTAATTAATGTGCTTTAAAAATGTAGAAATGACCAACTTTTGTGCGACTCGTGAATTTTAATTTCAATTCCATTTGATTAATATATTCATTTTTAGATTTTATGAACAATACTTGAGATGGAATTTGTGATAAAGATCTCATAAACGCTGGAATATTGAAAACAAGAAACAAAACAAATATTCACAAACTCGTGGACAGCAATTTGAGCACAAAGCGAATCGAGCACCCTCTACGAGTTGCTTAGCAACCACAGTAATTGAACTACAATGTACTACGTTCATAATATCATTTCAGAGGCGCAAAATTGTTTGCAACAACCTACGTTGCATCTATCATTCATTTAGATCACTTGTGCTGCAATTTAGACGCTTTGAAATGTTACAAATTAAAATTGCGAACAAAATTCATGCGACGGAGAACTGATACTGGTGCATTTCAAACGCAGTTGTAGAATATTACAACAGTTTTAAAATTGTTTACGTTGAAAATTAATTTTAGGGTTAAAGATAGTGTTGCTGTCTAGTCAAGACAAGACAAGACTAGAAGTTTCAAGACAATGCTTGACTAAGTCTAAGTCTAGATTAAAAAGTCTTGTCTAGATCTTGTAACGAGCGAGATTTACCGCAGATGAGTCATCACGGCTGACCTATCTGGACAGGTAGTCGCGCTAAAAGTGGGATAGGAGCGACGCCGTTATTGTTCGGGAATTTTAAAGAGATCGAAAAGCTCTGGAATGTTCGAGAGATTAATTGGCGGTAGATATATAAGGGTTGCGTCGCGTCTTAAAATTTCAAGACAAGACTTTTGCCAGTCTTATCGTGATAATCTAGAAAATTAAATATGTTATAAGTCGTTTCTTAGTTACTTGTTTACTTGCTTTGTTGTATTTGTCATTACACTGAAGAAGACAGCAGTTTATGCTGCCGAAACGTTGGTTTTAATAATAAATAAATAAATAAAAAATACAGAACTAAACCTAAAAAAAAGTTGTTTTATTCTAGAAAGTCTAGATCTAGACGACAACACTAGATAAAGAGAGAATAATGATATAAAAATTAATATAAAATGTTAAATTAAAAATGAGATATCGAATCGATGGAACATAATTACTTTTGTTTCTTTTTCATCAATTGTACTGATAGCTACGTCATATAACTTTTATTATTTATTTATTTACTATTAGGTTTTTTACAAAAAAAAAGATATGAAACCTTATTGTAAATAACAAAATCATTTTGACATTAATGCCTGTTATTTATTTACAAGCACCATACATTTATAAAATAGTACATACAAGTAATTTTTTACCATGAAAACTATAATTATTATTAAGGATTTATATGTATAAGGTTAAAAAAACACTATAAAGTGTTAAAAGGAAAGTATAAAAGATAAATTTTTATAATACAGCGCTTGTTTGCGAAAAAATATCGTTCTTTTAAAGAGAGTTTTTATTTAGAGATAAATTACAGATAACAAAGTTTCTCATGAATAAACCTAAACAGCATTATGAAATATGGAGGGTAAAAATGATATGTCATGTAATATATCTCAAAATAACTAAATTAAAAATATCGTTAAAGATAGGCATAATTATAAGGTAGAGAACTTTCAAATAGCTTATTCTTTTATTCAGAGAAATAAATAAAAATAGTTTTCTATATCGATTCACCTTCATAAAATATGCACGATAAAGAC
This sequence comes from Stenolophus ochropezus, assembly GCA_035578165.1. NCBI lineage: Eukaryota > Metazoa > Arthropoda > Insecta > Coleoptera > Carabidae > Stenolophus > Stenolophus ochropezus. The sequence continues at coordinate 4,226,813 of JAQOWZ010000014.1, forward strand.
CTTAATTTGAAAAGTAATTATTGCGTCTATAATTAGTATAAATTTTATGAGGACATAAAAGTAATTGAATTTGACAAAGTATAAATGTCATCGTGGAAATAATTATTATTATAAATGAACGTAATTTCACGTAGCTTTAAATAATAAAAAATTACTCACCATTAAGAAGAGTTCAACCGAAATTTGGGACGGCTCAGGCAAATCTGAAAAAATACAACATTATTAATGATCATTCTACTCTCCGGGTCACGGACTTTGGTTCTCCAACCCGGAGTCGAACCGGAGCTGGAATAGGTACATAAATAAATATAAAAAAGATACTTAATATCTATATATTCTATGTATCTTAAGATGCAAATGTTTCTAAAAACAGAAAACGTCTTAAGATATTTAAAAAGCAATGATTAAAAAAAATCAGATGTGTACAACACATTACCTCCCGCCACTTTAGTAATATATTCTATAAAAAAATTTGTAGTACATTTAATATTTAGTTTTAAAATTAGTTTGATCAGAATATTTTTAATTCAATTCATACCTAAAATTTCCTTGCATCAAATTTCCAATACTGTATTGGAAACAAAAAAAAAACAGTTATTTTTGGCGTAACTAAAATCTATTCTTTGGATACTTCTTCCATCTTTTTATATTTTACAAAAAATTCTTCATATTTACTTATTTTATTTTTGAAAATTATTTACATCAAATTTTATAACAACATATATCAAATTTTGTAAACGTATGAACAGAAATTCCTCAGCTTGAACAATGTGTAAAGTTAATATAACTATTTTTTTTCTGTTTAGCAAGAAGTTATATATAAAGTGTAATTATGCACGTCGGTAGAAAACTAAATAATCTTTATATTTAATAATAACATAATTTGCGAGAAAAGGAATTTAATTTTCAAAAGGGCAATTTAGTTATGGCAGAAACTTAATAAAAATAAAATAAATAATAATTTAGTTAGCGTTTAATTTTTGTTGACAACTGTCAGAATTACAGAATATATTTCGTGAGAAATATGTACGAAATAAATGAAACCAATATATCTTTTTTTACAAATTTTTGAACAATTAAAATAATTTTGTGTAATTTAATAAGAAATACTGATAAACATTTTAATAAAATTATGAAAAGAAGATACATACATACAAGTGAAATAAGTTTACATGAATTGCAACAAAAAATGTGTATAATTTCGCATACAAGGAAGTTATGTGGTGTCCATATCAGATTTTTTAATTTGTTTTTTTTTGTACAATTTTTATTGTTTCACGAGTCTTGTATTTTTTTACTAATTTTAAATCTAGATTTATTATAAAAATCTACCTCTAAATTAATAAAAAGTTGAAAAATATGTAGGTATTAAAAAAATTAATACAATTTTTTTAACATATATGTATATGTAAATTTCATTTTAAAAAAATATGTAATAGTACAAAAACAAGAAATCTTGCCTTGTGAAACACTAATTATTTTATAGAATAACTAAATATAATGTACGCAATATTTAGCAAAAGTTTGAAATACCAAAACTATTTTATAATTTAACTACATTAAAACAATTGTATTGTGAAATATAGATACTTAAATGTTTTATTGTTGAGAAATGTTGTATTAATGAATAAGTATTTTGGCCTAGGATGATTGAAATCTAAGGGAAATCCAGCGATTTTAATTGGAATTAGTTGTGAAAACATTGCGTTAGATAGTAAGTAGCTCATCCCTGTAACAAAGTACATAATGTCTAGCTTTTATTATCATTACAGCTATCAATATCCTTCAGTGTTTACTCGCGCCACGTCACTTCTGCTCCAACGCCACGTCACTTCGGGTACTGCACTTAATTATACAGAGATGGCGATGCTGATGCTACAACTATAAAGCAAACTTCCCTCTAGCTTCCGGATAACTTGTTTTCCTTCATTTCAATTTTATAAAGCAAAAAGTAGACAAGCCATATCAAATCCATCATTGTTCAGGATTCACCGGCGTTATTAACTTCACAAAAATTATATCTAATCAGGAAAAAGAACTGGTTCTAGACTGAATAATAGATTACTTTTGTTTTAGCAAAAAGTATCATTTTATAAATTACTCATATAGAAACTAAACAAAAAAAATGGTCTTATAAGAAAATATGTTTAGGGTGAAGTAAAATAAAAACATATAAGCCTAGATCGATAAAAGTATAAATAAAAAATATTTATTTTCGATTTTAATTTTTCATGTATGTTCCAAATATCAGTAAAGATTTCGATGTCGGTTTCAACCAGGGCATGTAACCGAAAAAAGTATTGGTTAACGGTTATAATAATAACGGTTTTAGTTTGAAAACCGGTTTTTAAAATAGAAACCGGTTAAAACCAGTTAATATATCGGTTAATAAAAAATTACTATCTGAAAAAATATAACAAATAAAGATTTTATTTAATTAATAAATTTTTATTATTGTAACGTTTATTTATATGGGTGAACTGTAAAAGTGATTGAAACACTAAACACTAATATTTATATAAATAAGTTTAATTAACGAAATATGAATAATAAAAGATAATAAAAATAAGTAACACCATGAATAAACAAATATAAACACTAATTTAAGAATATCAATTATTAATAAAATCTTAAACACTAAGATTATTTATTTAAACGTTTAACACTACGCAGTATTTATTTACACGATATTTATATTACCAACTATTCATTTATATCACCAACTATTCAGGTTCACTACATATATCAGACTGTCCTCCGGTCTTCCTGCTCAGTGTTTATATAGTAGAACAATTAATTTCGTGAATGTTCTCGTACCCTCTAGACAACAGAGCAATATAAGTGTTGCGAACAATTCTTGAGAGGTCTGCGTGATCATGGGATCGCTATATTATTTATGTTATGTTGAATATAATGAAAATATAACATATTATAGTTATTAGCAATTAAATGTTTTAGAGAAGGGATATATGATATCAGCATGATAGAATCGTGGAAGAAGTCAGATAGACTCATTCGCTCAATCGTCTTTCATGATCCTACCACGTTGTCGTTCCAATATTCTTTCCTCAAATTTTGAACATTTATGTTTTTATAAATTGCGAATGATAATTCGATTAAAAAAATATGGGTATAGTCGTTTCGCTGTATCAGTGCTAATACGTCACGAAATGATACACTCGTTTTGTTGTTTATCATTTCAGAAAACAAGGACGTAATAGCATTGATACAGCAAGGTAACTGTAACTATTTGGTCACATACCCCATTTTTAGTTTGGAGGTATTTTCATTTATTAATTTGTATCTGTAGCTACCTTGCGACAGTAAATTGTTTAGAATGTCGTGATGATAACAAGTTTGAGAAGTAGATAGAACCGTGAAGATGAATATTATTTTTGGAGTTTTCTGTCACTGTGCCTAATGAGAATAGCTGGTGCAATTTATAAACGTTTACCCAAACAAAAACCCCAACATCATAAAATTCCCTAGAAAAACATCGCGTACTAACGGCGTCAAATTTTTATTTGAAACAATTCATCATGTGTGAAAAACTAAAAACCCCATTTCACAATATTTCCCCAGAACTGTACGAAGGACTGGACAAGACAGATTATCTACTAGGCTGTGTGGGTGTGCGTGTCCGTGTGTGTGCATGAGTGTGTGCGCGAGATATCGGCCTCGGGCACATTGTGGGGGCTTTGTTAGGGGTGTACAATGCGTTGCACCCGCTCCTGGAATCAACACCGCTAATTCATTTGGTCATCCAACAACATTTTCCACATATCCGCACAAAAAATTATTTCTCAATCGACTTATATCAATTAGATTATCTACTTCTACTACGTTTTATCAACCGACTGTTGGAAATTTGGAATTTCACTGGTCAGAATTCTTCAACGGGTCAAGTAAATTACCTTAGAGGGCGTCTGGTAAATTCCTTTTACAAAAAACAGAACTGTTAATCCAATACATAATAAGTTGATATTTTCTAATACAGAATTACATTTTTGAGGAATGCATGTTATCTACTTTTAAGGTACGTTCTACTTCTACCAGGTTTTTATCAACTGATTGTTGGAAATTAGGAATCTCATTGAAGTCAGACTTCTCCAACGGGTCAAGTAAACTACCTTAGAGGTGATATCTGGTAAATTCTATCTATAAAAACAAATCTGGTATATTTTCCACATATCCGCACAAAAAAATATTTGTCAATCGACTTATATCAATTAGATTATCTACTTCTAATAGGTTTTATCAACCGACTGTAGGAAATTTCGAATCTCGCTGAAGTCACGATTCTTCAACGGGTCAAGAAAACTACCTTAGAGGTGATGTCTGGTAAATTTCGTCAACAAAAATAGATCTGATATATCCAATAATGGATAATAAAGTTACGTTTATATTACGTTTTTATCAACCAACTGTTGGAAATTTTGAATCTCGCTGAAGTCAGAATTCTTCAATGGGTCAAGTAAACTACCTTACAGGTTATGTCTGGTAAATTCCCTCTACATAAACAGATCTAATATGTCCAATAATTAAGCCGATATTTTCTAATAAAGAATTACATTTTTGAGAAATGCATGCACCTCACAAGGATTTGAACCCAGAGCTTTTCTATTGTTAGTTGCTCTACTAACTTTATAGTTGCTTAAGTCACTTATTATCCTTGTAAAAATACCGATATTGTTATGTACCTGTAATATTTTTAACACAATAAAATGGTATCTATCGCCTAATACAAATTAATTACTGTATTATCTTATTTTTACTAGGATGGTTAACCGGCTGTTGGTATTTCGAATCTCGCTAAACTCCTGTAGGTGACATTTAATAAACACCTTACGCAATAGATATCATTACCGATATAACAGATCTGGTATATCCAATAATGGCAAATAAGCCGATATTTTTTATTTCATAGTTCTTTAAGTTGCTCATAATCCTTGTTTTTTAATACAACTGAACTCCTTCGACTCGAACTGAGCAAAGAATAGGATCTGGTGCTCAATTCTGAAAATCCCTAAATATTAAGTAAATAAATGCCCTATGTCTAGTTCGGGTTTATTTTTTAATGGACAGAACACATTCCTGAAATCAGGATTCTAAAATATCAAGAATGTTAAAGTTTCACAACAATATTCTGTTGAAAGATGTTTAATAAACTTGTCTTGAGGAATTCTGTCCATTTTCGGTTAACTTTAAAATAAATAATGTATCTCAATAAATGTTTAATTTTCCTGATGTACCTATGCTAAATTTGAGTACATTTTGTGACAATATTATAGTTCTCTTATTTTGTAAACCAGAATTCCTGATTATATCGAGCTAATAAAATATTTCAAGCAAGTCCTATAAAAGAGGAATTGTTTTGTATGTCCGATCACGAACTTCGGAAGTTTTTTTGATACAAAACTACAAAGTGGTTGCAATGTAACGTCCAGTGTAATTGAAACCAGTAACCCGTGGTTGTACAGTTCGTTAACAACAGCGGATTCTTTGAATTTACTTATTATTGTTTGGAGTTAAGAATATATTACATTTTTTTTTGTACAATTTACAATACATATGTGACATGACTATTGGACTTGGATTGATTTTAAATATAGAAATAGTTATTAAACTGTATTTACAGATATTTGAAAGGATGTGCACATATATATTTGCACTAAGCAATTTAAACGTATTTTAATTAAAAATTCTATATTATATTTTGCAGAAATACAATTTACAATATGTGCGAGTTGACTATCGGAATTAATAATAATAAAAAAAATACTGCATATAAATTTTAAATATAGAAATATGTATTAAAGTGTATTTACAGATATTTGAAAGGATGTTTACAAATATATGTGCACTAAGCAATTTAAACGTATTTTAATTAAAAATTCTGTATTATATTTTGCAGAAATACGCATATAATCAAAAATAATAAACAAGTAAAATTTTCATATAAAAATTATATAGCGGAAAAGCAAAATAAAAATATCTTTTATCTTGCAACTGGTTTAATAATAACTTTTTATATGCACGAAAGTAAAAAATTCAATATTGCAGGTGGATGAAACACAAGATACACAGCGTATTTGTAAATATCAGAATCATTCATTTTGTTTAATAAGTTCTGCAACATGGTGTGAATTTGTCTTGCTCGGATTTCAGTGGATGAAATTACAAGCTGATCGATTATTATGAGTTTATAGGCGGACAAACATTCTCGTTACAAATATTGCATGCGTCAGATTTCAAAATCAGCTAATTAATTTTACTCTCGTAAAATTAACCCACGTTTCATTTTCGATGACCTGTACTTCATACTGTTCATTAAATTTTTAAAACATCATCATTCAATTAATATCATAATAATAATACTTCATAATATGAAGTCTCATCATTTCTATTATTGACATTGCCATAATTTACCAGTTCTACCATCTTTAAGAGTATAGTACAAAATTAAATCAAGATAAGAGAATTCATGTCTATTAAGTGTTGACGTTTAATACACGACTGAATATGCGACAATCAAAGTTAAATACTGTAACGAACGAGAGTCACCGCAGATGAGTCATCACGGCTGACCTATCTGGGCAGGTAGTTGCGTTAAAGGTCAAGTGGGAAAGGAGCGACGCCGCTATTGTTCGGGAATTTTATAGAGTTCGGAAGACTCTGGAATGTTCTAGATATTAATTGGCTGCAGGTATATAAAGGTCGCATCGGGCGAAACAAGAGAATTAGTATCGGTCAGAGAGTGCAGAGAGTCACTGAAGGTGTCATGTCATGTCAGCGATATGTAAAATAGAAATAAATAAATAGTTGGTGATATAAATAAATAGTTGGTGATATAAATATACTGCGGAAATAAATATTGTGTAGTTTTATGTGTTTAAATAAATGTTCGTAGTGCTTAAGTTTTTATTAATAATAATAATATTAACTTCTAAATTAGTGTTAATATTTGTTGATTTATATTGTTCTTCACTTCACCTAAATAAATAAACGGTACCATACATATAAACAAAATATCATTTAATGAAATCAGCAATATGATATATTTAATTAAAATAACAAATAAATACATATCAGATAAAAATGTAATAACCAAAAATCCTGTCATGAAATAATTTGAAAAATCTATAACCTAAGATATCACAAACAATTTCAGCAGCAACAAAAAAGCCAATTTACTGGTCCCCTCTCGGACACAATGCAGTACAGCATCCAGCGTTTGGCGCGACAATTATAACGCAACAAAACGTTACAGGAAATTAAAAGCCAGTCAAGTTTTCGGAATAATAGACACAGCGACTCAATCAAGAGACCGCAGCTATAAACACCATGTTCACGGGGTGGATTTCAATTTCTCCCTTCCTAATACAGCGCAGGGGGAACGTTACAAACAGGAACCAACATGTTTCTTCCTTGACTGACAACTAGCGGAGTCGCGTTGCAGTTTATCTGGTTTATTATCTGCCACATTCGTTTAATACAGAAAAGGAAAAAAATGATATAAATATTTGAGAAATTTTAATACAAGCCTGAACTGATCCTTAACTTACTCTTGTTGGTACCAAATAAACAATCAAAATTCACAGTTGGTGATTACTTTAACTAGTAATTTTTTTTACGTTTTCCGTTTTAATCTATAAAAAATACAACTTCTGACAGATATAGAAAGAGAAATAACTCATCAACCCAGAAAAATAGCTGGGTGAGTTGGGTCAGTTCAAGATCTGTTCTGGATTTCTTCAAACGTACCAAGTAAACAGAATGAACTACTACACTTCTTAAAAAGTTCCAAATAAATACAGAAAAGACAAGATACAGTCTTATGACCACATAATCTTAGGTATTATTGAACCATACAAAACTATTAAGCGAGTTCTTTATTCCACTATATAAACCTTAAAATTTGAGTGATTGTTTAACATTCAATAAGCCTTTCAGATAATATACTTGTAAAGAATTTGCTTCTAAGTTGCTAATTTAATAAGATTGATAAGGTCCAATTACTCAAGAAAGGGGTATGTGACCAAAATCGAATTTCAGTATATAAGTCAAAAAATATAAAAACTAACCACTACAACATCTCATTATAACAAAAGAAAGTTAACATTTGCTTGCAATAATAAAGTTATTAGCAATTTAATGTTCCGGAGAAGAGACGCGTGATGTCAGTATGGTAGGATCGTGGAAAAAGGTAGTTAGTCTGTTTCTTACGCTACTAGTCCACCTTTTTGCTTTTACGATACTATACCACAATGACGTGACAGCATCCCTTCCCCATATCTTTAATAATTATTTTCTCATAAACTACGAATAATGTATTGATTTAAAAGAGTACCGGTATTTTATTTTTTGTCTAGTATCATATATGTAAAAATCTATATTTGGTCACATACCCCATTCTCTTGAACACTCATTAATCCATATAACTCTAGCCACCGATATTATCATTTCGTGACAATTTTTACTTGCCTTTTATTGGTGTAGGTTGTAAATTTACAACCTCTGTAAGAGACTTACACCTTATAGTGCGTTCCAAACCATTTGAATATTGACGAAACTAGGATTTGAATCCCAGAACCAGTGAATCACCGTTGTCCTTATGACCACAGATATTTTAGATATATTAATTTGCAAAGAAAAATAGACAGATTTATTTTGAACTAAAGTTTATCTAGTTGATGTAGAAGGAAAGGTTTAAAAAAATATTTTGAATAGGTTGAAGAATATTACTGAACTTGAGAACTTAGAGGAATATTAATATTTGGGATAGAGTGAGGAATGATTTGAATGCTATATCTAGTTGATATGCAAGAAAAGATTTAAAGAAATATTTTGGATAGACTGATGATTATTGCTGAGCTTGAATATCTCTACTAGATTTAGAAGGCAATGTTTAGAGGAATATTTGGGATAGAGTGAAGAATGATTCAGTGCTATCTGTAGTGTATATGGAAGGAAAGATTTAAAGAAATATTTTGGATAGACTGAAGATTATTATTGAACTTGAATGCCTCTAGTTGTTGATAATATTGGGATAGAGTGAGGAATGACTGAATGTTGTGAATTGAGAATAGAGTGACGAACGACTGAGTGTAGTGAATTGAGAAAGGACGAAATGAAATTGGTTTTAAGAGGATAGGCGTCCCTTGAAACAAAGCCGTACTTGCTATTCGCTACGTACGGAAATTACATCGGTTTGGAGCGAGACACCATCTGCCTCAGGCGTTAGGAATGGATGGCTTAGCAATATGCCTACTTGCTCTTACGACCTGGATAATCATTATTGCTAATGTGTTTACTCGCTGCAAAACCTACAATAACCCAAACGTCTCATCATTCCGCCATCCTATAAATATGAATTGCTTTGCATAACCGTCTCCACTCAAAAACCTTCTATGCCAAAACGTTCCAAGGAGGAACTGAATATTGATTATGGTTGTTTCAAGTATTTAGACTCTTTAGGAATTATACATCAGAAGAAAAATAAAATAAATAAGGGGATTTAAATAAAATAAAAACACTTGGTGAGGTCCACAAAATAATAATTATTTTGTGTGTTTTTATTTTATTTAACTTTGCAAAATGTTCCAGCAAGTGTCGACAACATCTTCAATTATTAATTCTAAATAAGGGGACATTATTTTCACTCCGGAAAATCACAAAAATATAAGTTAAATAAATAGTTAAAGTGTAAGAATAATAATGAATTTCATACCTTAGAATTTTCACATATTTATGGTTTAATAGTATATATTTACTTCTCAAGTGTGGAAACCAGGGATGGAAAACGTAGCGTAACGATACCCGGTAACATTATAATAACGCTTTATTTAAATTTAACGTTATGTTACCATAACGTAACAAACAACGATACACTATAACGTCATTTTGCTATTGAGAGACTATAAATTCCTAATTTACCGATGTTTTAATATATTTCGTATCGTTTGAATACTGTTTCAAATGCACCAATCATAAACCTAACATCCTACTGCTATATTCTTTTATTATTATTAGGCAAATAAAAGTTTAAAACAGTACATTTTTTATTGTAAATATAGCTTTTTAATAAATGCTGTAAAAATAGTTGAGATTCCTGACGTTGCTTAAGTGACGCAAATCAACAGATTTTATTGTAAGAGTACAAAAAAGTCTAAGGATCGTAGGAGACTTAAGAACAACCCTGAGGAACCCCAAATTTAATCTGTAGTCAATTCAAGATGAGAAGGAAAATTAAAGGCAAAAGATGAGTAAATGAGATTGTAGAGTAAGTTAATATAAACTTGAATTTGTTGTGAAGGTATGCGAATTAAAATTTCCCCAACTTGAGAGGCATTGTCGATCCCAGTCAATATCTGGAGTTGTAGAACATGAATCAACTATTCCTAAGCTACAAACGATAAAATAGTTGGGAAATAACTGGAGTTTACAATGGCTTGGATCTTCAAACAGACAAAACATTTGTTAGACAATTTCAGTTCACACTTGAAGTTTCACTAACACTAAACTAAGTGCAGTGATAGTTTGCTAAGTTGCTACGGTCTCGTTGCAATATCACGGGTGGCTTGGGTAATTTCATGCACAGGGCACTACTTAACAAACTCTACAACTTTACGTATTACAAGTAATGTAACTGAAAACGAAGTACCTACATCGTTTAGCATATTAAATACATTGACTTCTTTCGCATTACAGCAGAAATGCAATGTCCTCTCTTCAGCGTAGGGACACAGAATAGGTTTATACAGAAGCGACAGTAAGACAGAGAAACGAAAATTAGAGAGAAACAGAGACTGTGCACAAATTTAAAGGGCTCATTGTTTAAAATCGGAAAGTTGCGTCACATCTTAGACAGAGATAGAGGAAGTGAACAAATTTAAAGGTCTACACAATGCTCCAAGGTCATAGACCTGAATAGGGTAACATGAAAGGTACCGACACGGAGTGTTACTTCTGTATGTAACTATTCTGTGGTAGATTGTTCAATTTCCCTAGATCTAGGGAAATTTCCCTAGGTATAGAAACACTACGCTCAGATGACGACATTGAAAACCCGAAAAGTCTCGGCAAGGTTCGAGACCGAGACGATATAATAATATTCGGGACGAGAAATAAACGAGTTGAGATAAAATATTTTACAATTAAAATGGGACGATATGAGAAAAGTTTATAAATACAAAAAAATATTGTCTACTATCTATGTATTGATAAAAATATTTTGCCCCCGCCAGAAATGAAAAGTCGGCGCCACTGTCTTCAGCAACTACCCTTATTCTTGGTCTTAAACTATTTTTGGTTATATTTGAGAGATTATATTAGAGTCAATAGATTCTAACCTAATTTAAAAATATTTAAAAACTTCATCGCTGAAGTAGCGACCGAACAACTAAGTAAATAAATTTACTTAGCAAAACTTTCTCAACTAAAATTTCAAAGTGTTACAAATTTAAATTGCGTGTGGAGTAGCAGAATCACTTAACGAAAGAAAATTTAATTTTGCAAAGTTAGTCTTGCTTTCTATAAAAATTATAACTACGTTTTAAAAAGTTTAGCTTAGGTATGTAATTGCCTCGTTTAGCAAAAGAGAATATACAGAAGTTGTAAATTCGCACTCACAAGAATTTAGCAAGTTTAGAAGGAGTACTCTGTACAGAGAGAACATGCTGAAAAATATATAAGCCCTTTAAAATCAACTTGCAATTTTATCCACACTTTACTAGTAGCATATTTAAAAATAATAACTATCTTGAACAGTATATTATGCATCAACTATGATACAAAAGACAGCAGAAATATATTGTAACGTTTTATTTATTTAGGTGAAGTGTAAAAATGATTAAAACACTAATATTTATATAACTAGGTTTAATAAACGAGTAATAAATAATAAAAATATAATAAAAGTAAGTAACAATATAAATACTTTGCATGTTCAACTTTACGTGTCGCTGACATTGATGACACTGACTTTTTTCAGTGACTCTGTACACTCTGACCGGTAATAACTTACTGAACTCCATGAGCCGAACGATGCGACCTTTATATACCTGCCTCTAATTAATCTCTAGAACATTCTAGGGCCTTTCGGACTCCATAAAATTGTCGAACAATAGCAGCGTCACTCCCATCCCACTTGACCTTTAATGCGACTACCTGTCTAGATAGGTCAGGCGTGATGACTCATCTGCGGTGAGTCACTCGTTACAATATAAAATAGGTTAGTTATTTTAAAACCATGTGTACATAATAAATCATCTGATAGTTGTAAGTAATAGTAACAACGGTAATAGAAAAACATTACTAGTATTACTAGGTTATGTTTTCAAGTATGTGGTAGTCGTGGAAATAAAAAAATGTTAGATTTTTGCTTATTTTTCGCTGTGTTCATTTTTAATATTTTAATATGCAGTAATTGTAATAGCGTGCTAAAGTATTCATTTCGTATTTGAGAAAAATGTAGCGATAAATAAAGAGCTTGTTGTTTTTATATGCGACTGCATTCGTGTAAGGAAATCAAGCTTTTTCTTTTCTATAAATATCAAAAGTTTCAGAAGTTGCTTATAAACTTAGTATTTTATTGTATCTGATAAATTGTGGCGTGCAAAAATATTTTATGTAAATTTTATGGTAGCATTGTGTTCTAATGAAGTCATTTATAATTTTAGATAGTTTATCTAAGTTGACCGAATAATACCACACATAGATAACAAAATGGCGTTTGTACAACTGCTACATTTATTCAAGCGCATTCTGATTTGGAGATAATTATGCATTGCTACAGATACTGCACGGCAATCCGACAAGGACATTTAGATTATTCACCCTTCTGCGTTCCACGTTATACCACTTCATCAAACAGACACACTATATTTAAACGCTAACATAAACTTCATATATTTTCAACAGCTAACTTAACATAACCTAACTCAATATGAAATAACTTTTGTACTAGTAAGGAAAAATCAAAATAAATGACAGAAAAAAATATACCCTATACCTGTTAAACCTCTGTTGTCCTTTTGAATTAAATAAAAAAGAAACGGGGAAGACTACAAATTGTAGACGAAGAATTAGTTGTTTTTAGTCACATTTAAAAAAAATCATTCCCATTATTAACATTATTATGGTACGAGTATTGTGAAGAAGAAGATGAAGAAACAGTAATTGTGTCTACCTTGCAAAGAAGCTGAAATAAAAAAAAGAGACAAATGAAGGAAACTTTTTTTATCACGTTATGATTTGAATAATTAGAATTAACTAAATCAATGACTTCTTCTTCCTCGGCAGTCAAAGTTTAAAAATATAACGTATTTAAAAGTCAATACAAATGAAAATATACAGATTAACTATCTAAACAAATGATTTTCGTATGTTTTCGGCTAGCTCGAGTAATGATAAACTGCCGATCCTGTCGTTTCCTATCGCACCCTTATGGACTGCGGCGCGATCGGTGCCGAAAAGTTTGCGGTAACCTAAATAAATTTTTTTTTATTTTTATTACTTATATAGGTACTAATAAAGTACATTTCATTTTGTTGGAATTTTTATTTCTCTTCTCCTAATGTGTTGTAAGGTAAAAAGCTTGGCAGACATTACTTCAGGCTGACAAACTATGTCACCAAAATGCAAATAAAAAAAGGTTAAATTCTTAAATATATCTGTAGCCAAAACTCTGCTAGGATTGTAGCACCAAAGATGATAAACTAAAAGGTTTGTATTAGTTTTTAATGGAAAGGCGTTTTTGTATTTCAATTTGTAAATAAAAAGGAAAAAGTACAGCAGCAATTTGAAAATTGGCATGTAAATTCACGTTAGGAAGATTTAATTGTCCGCTGTAAACTTGCGATCAAACGTCGCTCGCAAAATCCTTTACGCGAAAAGTGAAACGGCGGGTTACCTTTGACGGAAACTCAGCACTACGTCCTATTACACCGCGTGCTTAAAACGCGAGTGTATTACATGCATTAAGCATAAAAGTGTGCTGTGCCACAAGCACTGTTTGCCTACGCTTATGCTCTTAACGAAACACCACTCTGTCTTACGAGATCAATGCCACCCGCGATAATTGTCTCGTAATTGATTGTCTATATCGTGGCTGTATTAAAACCTACCCTGCGGTTACATGCAATTATACTACGCAAACTCACCCGGGATGGTCAATGAGGCCTCTTCAATCCTCGGGGCCTTAGCTACAAATACAATTTTCATTGCATTCATTAAAGAGGAGAACCTTTCTAAATTTCACCTCAAATGCAGCGTTACACTCTTCGAGTAATACTTCAAATAAAGTATCTATCCATACCATAACTATGTTTCTTAATTGGTGGTTTGAATGAAGGGATAACGAAGAAAGTTTATGGAATTTAGTCACTTGTAAATTGACGTCCACATGAAAACAAAAGGTACTTGATGAAGTCTATCAAAAACAATAGACAGTAATCAATATCTACAAGAAACTTATATTTCTTAATTGGTGGTTTAAATGAAGAAATAACGAAGAAAGTTTATGGAATTTAGTCAGTTGGAAACTGGCTTCCGTATAAAAACAAAAACTAGTTGATGAAGTATATCAAAAACAATAAACAGTAATAATTATCTATAACAAAACTATATTTCTTTATTGGTGGTTTAAATAAAAGGACAACGAAGAAAGTTTATGGAATTTAGTCAGTTGTAAATCGGCTTCCGTATAAAAACAAAAACTAGTTGATGAAGTGTATCAAAAATAGTAGACAATAATAATATCAATAAGAAAAATATTTTTTAATTGTTGGTTTAAATGAAAAGATAACGAAGAAAGTTTATGGAATTTAGTCACTTGTAAATCGACTTTCACATAAAAATAAAAACTAGTTGATGAAGTCTATCAAAAACAATAGACAGCAATCTATAATAATATCAATAAGAAAACTATATTTCTTAATTGGTGGTTTAAATGAAGGATAACGAAGAAAGTTTATGGATTTTAATCAATTATTGTAAATCAGCTTCCACATTAAAATAAAAATAAAAACTTGATGATGAATTCTGTAAAAACAGTAGTCAGTAATCCATTACAAGTTAATTACTTGAATCAATTCATATTGTATGAAGAAGGTAAACTAATTCACTCAAATGGAATAAAAAGTAAGTAATTGGAACCCAAAAATATAAGTTAAATCTGATACAAGTATCAAATAGAATATACCATATGACAACTGTTTTTGATAGACTCTATAAAAATTTTTATATTATCCGTCATTTATTAATAAGAGCAGAAAATAAAAATTAGCAATATCATAATTGGAATGAAATTATATGACACTTTATTCCATCCAGGAATGTCGAGCTATTTCAATGAAATAATATATAACTAACCGAAGTGGAAAGTGTTTCATTACTTATTTTTAAACCACACTTATATCCGAAAAATACTATTAAGCGTTAAGTTAAGCAAAGTGAACTATTAGAAAAAGATTTTATTAAAAAATTGTTGTATTAAAAAATGTGGTGCATTTATAAAAAAATTGTAAAATTAATAATATCTAATATTTTATTATAAATTATATTTGATCTCATTAATTTTACAATTTTTAATAAATAGCAGTTTTAAATATTAGTTAATTACATGTCATACTTTTAAAATTATGTATTAAAATTTTAATTATAATTTCCACATTTCACTAAAAATTAATTTATTTCTAAAATAATGTATTGCATTAAACCATATTAATATTTATATGATCAGTAATAGGTTTAGTTTATTAAGATTATTTATATAAAATTAAGCTTATTTAAAAATATATATTTTTGTATAATTCGCACTTTTAAAAACTTTTAAAATAAATGAACATTTAATTGCCTGGATTATGGAAAATTAGTACAGGGTTTAATTCTTATAAATAATCGTTTTAGACAAAGTTGTAATAAGTGACACTGAGGGTGAAAATATTTCAAGAAAGCAAGCTGCTGTTCCACTAAATAATGTTTGAGTTATTGCCGTACTTTGCGTATTAGAGATGTTATTATATTGTAAAACAAGGAGCAACTTCCTGGACCACCTGTGCCCTGATATCTTCAGCAATCTTATAGAATTATTACCCAAATTCACCTGGACTTCCCTAACTTTTTCCAAACTCGATTATTTTTAAATCGCTGTCACTTTTTAAACTTTTCCACGGGATTCCAACAGGAGAGGAGACAGTTTCACAAAATATTTTGCTCTCCCAAAAGTAAATTGCAAATAAGTATGTGATAAGTAAGTTTATTATATACCTGGCACAGTTAGTATCGATGCAAATCGATATTTTATTAATAACAGTACGTATCTGTTAGTATCGGAAAATTTTAATTTATTTAGTCAAATATATTTTTTTTTGCTTTAAAATTTTTGAAGACGAAACGACTTTTTTATTACTTATAGAAAAAAGGCTTTCTAATCTGTTTTACTTTGTGCTTACATGAAGAATTGAGCATTTAACTTTATTGTAAAACATAGAAATAATAGAAAATCTCGTCAAAATTCAAGACCTAGATGAGATAATAATATTCGAGACGAGAAATAAACAAGACGAGATAAAATATTTTACATTTAAAATGAGACGATACGAGAAAAAGAAAAATCTCGTCTCGTCTCACAGAATCACTACTACCAACATTTTTTGTTGATACTTTTCTTTCGATCCGATACTGGTATCGCCAATTTTTATACAATATTTTTAATACCCAAGTAGACACAGTAGTACAGAGAAAATTAAGAAACAAAATGATTATATTTACCAGATTTATTGTTTGGAAATAAGTATTATGAAAAAATAATCGAGACAAAAGTTTGTCCAACTAAAACTGTAAGAAGTCCAAAGTATCATCTCGTTACATCTCATTTCGTAGCAACTCTTTGATATATATTCCCAAAGTTCAAAATTGCAAACATGTAAAAGTAGTGCGAGTGAGTAAATAAATAAATGAATCGAGCAATTAATTTTTAATGAAGTAATTGTCGGAAACAGTCCGAATTTGAAAACAGCCCTGTGGAAGATAATTAAAAAACGAAAATTAATCGCTGAAAATCAAGTCAATGACGCGCTAATAAAATTTTAATTAACGGTTTAATAGAAGTGCAGATAATTTATCCAATCTTTAATGAAAATGGCCGGGGCTAATTCGGAGCATAATAGTTCGATAATCCTACGCTAGAGCGCGCATCCACTGACAAGAAGAATTTTTGGTATTCAATTAAATTCGTACTTCTGTCACTAGAGTGTCAAGATTTTTCTCTAGTGACTTTTATTCTTCGTTGGAATGCGATTTGTCAATGTAGCAGAAAGCTGGGGCATTTACTGCACCAGACCAAATATCGGATTTTTCTCTCTCCTCTTACTAAATGCTTGGCTATGGTTCAAACACTTCAATGAGACTTTATTAAATATTACTTGCTGCACTTCGTTCGCAATCACATACATTTCCGATTTAACAAATTACGGCGGTAATTGGCGATATTGCAAAAGGATTCAAGTACACATTTTATCTGCATTTAGTAACTACTAGTTCTCTCACTATACTATTTGATTAAAATTGTAATGATGCATCCAGTGCCGTCGCAAGGGGTGGGCCAGAGTGGGCACTGACCCACCCAGGTGCCCACCCAATTGCCCACCTCACATTTTTTTTTTAATTAAAAAGGGGAAATCTGACTATGATCTGATATATCAAGAGACAGTAATTATCTGTAATGAGTTAAACATAGATTGCAATGGAAATAATAAAAAAATACATGTACATATATATTATTACTGGGTTATAACTGAAATTAAACTTCGGTTTAATGACAATAAAAATATTACAATAAGTATAAATTCATTTAACCCTTAATTTTTCAAGTATGGCAATATTAAATCTTTCACTAAACATTACAAAATTTAACAAAAAACATTTTAAAAATACCTACAAGGACGAATTTTAAATTAAAGTAGTAAATATAATTCAGTTTTAAAATTTATTAGAGACACAAAGACGCTTTTTCTGAAGTATCATATGTATCATGTATCTTTATTATTATTCCAGTTTCAAGGGCAGGACGCGAAAGAACTTTTCTAGTTTACGAAAAATAAAAACTTGTTTAAGAATTATTGTAACACATAAAAGGCTTGCAAATTTAATTATAAAAAATATTGAAAGACAATTGGCAAAAAAATTAACATGGACAATATAATAGACACCTTTGCTTCAAGAGATCCTAGACGGATAATTCTAAATTGAATATAATTAGTTTTGTTCCGGATACCTTTAAAGAGAAATAGTAAATATCGTATATTTTTGACAACTTACCACAGTTTTTCAATGCGATATTTTTCTATTAATTGGTGGTTAAGGTAATCGGCACTATAACCAAAGGTGTATTTTTTGTTAAATAACATTTATTTATTTAAAAAATATTGGTTTTTAATACTTTGGGTGCCCACCTAAATAAAAATGTCTGGCGACGTCACTGGATAGATGGAAGGTTGGATTATCATTTTAAACTCAAAAACAAATCTAATTTTTATTTCGATCGAGCTGAAGAATTTACAAAATATTCCATATTTATCCTAGAATTTCCTTAAAGAACTTTTCTAGTTTAAGATCAAAAATGCGAAAGAAAATATGAAAAAGAATTACAACCTGATATACGTATATGATTTGTGTTAGTAGAAGTAAAAGAACAACTTGTATATCGCCGTGTGTTTTCGGTAAATTTAACAAAACTAACAATAACAATAAAGAATTCATAACAATATCGTTGCTTTTATTTCTGTACATTTTCATAAAATTTCACAGTTGACAGAATGTTCGAAAGATAAACAGAGCAAAACCTTGACTTGGCAACAATGTCACGACATTTGGCAACGGAGGGAGATAATTTTTGCAAAGTGGATTCAACGCCATCTGTAGCTACCCTTGTAGACCACCCCCGGTTTAGGGAACATCGTTGTTAAGGGTTGAACAACCAAAACATGTGACGCCGTTGTTGAATATTTTGTACGGGGAAACTGGAATTTTGAATACAGTTCGAATCCACCGTGGACAAAATTGTACGGGTCTAGTTTATATTAACTTCATTCAATCCTCCTTCAAAAGCACTATATCTGGGAGATACGGTCATATATTTATTAACAACCTATTCAACAGGACACTAAGATCCCAATAATTATATATAAATAAATACTTTAGTAGAAGTAAGTAAGAAACAAATATTAAATATAGAATATAGAAAAAAAAATATCGATTACAAATACAATTAAAAACAGTTATATTAAAACGTACAAATAAAAAATGCAGTTGAATTATTTAATTATTATATATCAAAAAAAATAATTAAACAACATTGATCTAAATTTATGAAGATTGTCACCAAAAACAAATCTTTACAAGCTACTAGTCAAAACTAGTGTAAAAATTTTACAAGTTAGTAGTTTCATTGTTTACATAACTGAAATTTGTTTTTTGTTACTGTTATACAAATTTTTGACACATTAGTAACTGTAACGACCGAATTCATTTAATCAAAACTTGATCCACTTATCAACTATGATCCCATGAATCAATTTAATTAACTGATCCGTCGTTTTCCATTAATCAAGCTTTGATCATCTGATTTGATCCTCGTTTTGACTTTTTGTCATATTTATGTATTTATGTGCACAAGATTTTGGATGTTAAGATTAATCTAACATATTTTAATTTTCACAAATCTATATGAATTGATATAATTTCCCCATTTTTCATTCTTCTTTGTCATTTTTTTTTCAGTGACAAAAAATGACAGAATGTTTAGTTTTCCCTCGTAAAATTATATGAAAAGTCAAAAACTTAAGCAGAACGGTGAATCAAGTTGGTGAATTAGAAAAAGTGTTAATCTTCGGATCAGCTTGATTCTTGAGTCAGTTGATCACTAATCAATGGACTAATGGTAAATTTAGCTGGAAGAATTTGTTTTTAATTTTATTTAAAAGTGAATAATAAATAAATTATTGTTCAATATAAGCAAGGTAATAGTTTTCTGTTTCAAGGAAGTAATATGCTCACAAGGTATACCTTGCTAATAATGTACAATACTACGGGATGATAAAAAAAATACATTTTTAATCTATTTTTTTCACAAAGTTCTTGTAATATTGCAATAATTTATGTGAAAAAGTAGTTTTATGTTACAAAGCAAAAAATGCTTTTGAAAGCTTTTGCTTTGAAGAATTGTAAACTGGAGAATGTTTGATTCAAGTAATTATTTTGTTTTGTGAAATATGTAGTATTGTTAATTTCCACAGAGTATCAATTAAACAATTGAGCTTTGCTGAGGGTCTAATTAAAAATTTTTGTTCGAATGTAAAAGCTTTTTAGTTCGAATTCAAAGGTTTTCAAACTACAATCACAGACATCGACTGTTATTAAAACAAAAACTTTCCTTAACAAAAAATACGTTTCACAAAAACTTTATCACAATTTTAATAACTCCAATTCGAAGTTCACTCGATGGAACAAGTAGTGTCGATTGTACAAAGTTTCAGCTAAAAAAATGTGGTTGCTGAAAAACCTTTGTTCTGGTATCACTTCAGACGCAGGAATTGAAATATTCATGAGGATATAACATCAGTGTTTTACTTAAGTTTTTGACTTCCTACATTATAGCAAAATTATTGTAAAAGATGTATCAAATTTATAATGGGGTACGTGACCAAATTTTAATTTTTACATACAGGGTGATTCACAACTTAGACCAAAAATTAAAAGGTATATACTGTACGACGTGCTGATTATAAAACAAAAAGATTTTTTTTAAATTCATAGCATCATCATATATCTAGCAAACTTTTTTTTGCCTATGGTCGGTAGTTATTTTTAATATTTTTCTACAATGAAAGTAATTATTTACATAATATCTAATACTAATAAATGTTTATTGTGTATTTAATAGCTTCTTCAATGGTCCAAAAAATGTCTACTTCAAGTAATCTACCATTAACTTTGCGAATTTAAAAAAAAATCTTTTTGTTGAACACCCTGTATATGATACTAGACAAAAAAATAAAATACACGATTTTTTTTAAATCGATTTATTATTCCTAGATTACGAGAAAATAAATACTAAAAATTTGGGAAAGGGTTATTGTAACGTCAGCGTGATAGAATCGTGAAAGAAGTCAGATAGACTGAGAGCGAAAGAGACAGTCTATCTATCTTCTTCCACGATCATAACATGATGACGTCACATATCCCTTCTCCGAAATATTTAATTATTGCAAACTAATGTTTGCTTTTTATTATTATAATGAAAAGCTATAGTGGTTACTATAATTTTATTATGGTCTCATACCAACCAACTAAAATACTATAATCTGTTTTATATTCTCCATAGAATGATGGTAATATGGAATGATTTATGGGTATAGAAATAGACATTGCCAACTTCACATTTTTAATTTATCCAATAGTTTAAATAAAAACGAACTTCATTTTGATGGAAGAAAAGTTGCATGTTAAGTAATTAGGAAAATCTTTTTGATAAAATGAAGATTGTTTAATTTGAAGATAATGAAATCTTCGGAGAGTTAATAATGTAATGAGCTAGGAGGGTGAATCTCACACGAATGTCGTGCGAGGTATAAACGTCTTGTTTTAAAAACGCTGTAAGCCACAAGCGGTCTAGAGGGAATTAACTTCACCCAGATGTATTGAACGATTATTCTTATTGATTTTACCTGACATAAAGCGACAGCCCATGAACGCAGGTAATTTGTTCTCCCAGATATAATATTCACCTAATGACTAATGACGGTATTTTTTAATTTCATATACGCGATAGGTCGTTAGATATTTCCGGGAGATTTATTAAATTTTTATTGGAACAAAACACATCGATGATGGAATCAATTATTAACATTTTTTAAATGCATATTACATTCCAATAGATATTTCATCTAATTATCCAAATTGTGTAATTGGGTATTAAATTTTAGTAAATAGCTTTTCCATTTACAAATCATCAAATATGTTTCATCTATATCGAGGAGGAGGAGGACATACAATTAATAATTATTAATTTGGTGCAGTGTAAAAATAATTGAAATTCTATAAATTAAAACTACAACTTTAGAGAAATAATTTCAAATCATAAAAAGTTTGATTTCGATTTTACTGTTCTGTTCGATTAATTGGTTTGAATTTAATTCTTGACTTAAGCTTTCTTAAAATTTCTAGAATGTGTTTATTTTTTGATCGATATTAAGAACTGTTAAAATACGATTCGAACAATAGGGTTATTTGAGCTTTTCAGATTCTTTTTATATGTTAATCTATATTAAAAAAAATGGATACTTTTTTAAGTTAGTTAGTTAGTTAAGCGTACGGGTGTCTTGTATAAATTTGATGTAACTATTTATTCAATGATGGAATAAAACAAGGTTAGGTAAAGTTAGGTTAGGTTAGTTTAGATAACTTTATGTTTGGTGAGGTTAGGTTAAGTTACATTATGTCAGGTTAGGTTAGGTTAGGTCATTTAGATTTGGTGAGTTTAGATTAGTTTAGGTTTGGTGAGGTTAGGTTAGGTTAGGTTAGGTCAGGTTAGTTTAGGTTTGATTAGATTAGGCTAGGTTTGAATAGACCATTCCAGATCACGTGACTTTGACGGATCGGCCATCTTTGTTGGAGGGCATGCAAACTCCAGTTTTATATGGCAGTAAACATATAATAAGTGATATAATTGAAATTAAAGTAAATTTTACATAAATTTCAGATATGTTGAGAATATATATATATACAAGTAGATAATAATACTATTCTAATTTCTAAATAGCGAATGAAATTTGTGTGCA
This sequence comes from Stenolophus ochropezus, assembly GCA_035578165.1. Lineage (NCBI taxonomy): Eukaryota > Metazoa > Arthropoda > Insecta > Coleoptera > Carabidae > Stenolophus > Stenolophus ochropezus. The sequence goes on from JAQOWZ010000014.1 coordinate 4,249,654, forward strand.
GTGTTTTAAATTGATTTATGAAGTCTGACAAAGGTTTTTTTTCGTGTTTTAAACAGTATGTAGTTTGCTTGGATTTAAACAACATCTTTAAGGGATAACATATGCCTTTTATTAATGTCAACGACGGTTTTTGGAGTGAGGTGCGACATGCTGCTTTAAAGTTTGATGCTGTTATTCGTCCTGTTCCGAACTTAAACCAAAGTACTGGAACTCTAGTCCATACTAATTGTATTTACAGCATCACACTCTTCTTTAGTTATAGTCAGAGTAACATCTTTAGCCAATGACAACATGTTCTAAAGATAAATTCAAAGAATGCTCGTTGAACAAATTATTAGTTCCATAGGTAAAGATGATTCCGATGTAACTTGATCGTCATGAAGTTCAGAAGCGAACGGATCCACAACACGAAATATAGCTGAATCAGTATCAGTTTCTTGCACACATCGAAGAAATTTTTCAAAACTCTCTGTTGCTAATGTAGGAATTAATTTGGACGTAGAAAAAAATTGATATTTTTTCCCCCAATCTAAACAACTAATTTTTACCATTACTGCTGTTGTCGTAGATGGAACAGGCCACTTAGCAAGTACGTCTGTACATGATTTTTCATATGTGAATGCCCTCGAATGTAATGCAAATAGTACAGTAGCTACATGACTGCATACTTCGCCCAAACCAGCAACACAAGTGCAATGTGCACAAGATATGGCACCATCTTCTAGAATGATGATCCAAACTTTCAATTTTTTTTCGGAAAATCTCTGATTAATCTACAAAAAATTATTACGTTGAATATTTTAATAAAAATGTTGTACAGATAGTTTTTATTTACCTGCGTAAGAACTGTGAACTTTCCATTTTTGGTTTTCTTATATCCAATATTTTGTAGTAAACCGGCCTCATAATATTTGTACGCTTCTAAACTTTTAAAAACTTTTAATTGTTGACCGGTGTAATAACTATGAGTCAATATTAAATAATTGACTAAATCAATCATTTCAATATTGGGAAAATTTGCGAAAAGTAAGGATCGCAGTTATTTATAATAGATATTTTATTTTTATAACGTTCTTCAACATCACCATGTAAATTAGAGAAATATTCACTTTTTTATCCATACTAAACGAATATAAGTGAAAATACACAAAAATTCAAACAGAGAATCACAAAACACTTGACAACACAACGCTTTCAAACGAGTGATCAAGGCGAATGACAGTTCTATATGCCCTCCAACAAAGATGGCGGCGATTCTGTGACGTCATTCTGGAATGGTCTATAGATTAGGTTAGGTTAGGTTAAGACAAGTTATGTTGGGTTAGGCTATGTTATATTAGATCATATTAGGTTAGGTTAGATTAGGAACGAAAGAGGAAGACTTGGAGGCATACCTCTGCGAGTATTTATTTATAAAGTACTATCCGCGAGCAGAACGAATTCACTCGTATTTTAATCTAATCAGATGCACAAATACTCATACACATTAAATTCCTAAATTTTATTGGTGCACTTTTGTTACATTTTTTTTGTGCGCTTATGAAATGTTTAAAAATTTGTCATGCAGCAATTCCTGTTAAGCAATTTAAAGCCGAAAATTTTCACACACAATTTAACTCTTGATTTAGCCCTTAAATTATTTGCTGAAATTGAAACTCCAACAAATTGAAGTCTAGGAGTATGATAGTAAAAACACTGATTTTATTCCTTATTGAAATATTTTGTTCGTGTCGATATGGATACAAATACAAGTCTGTTGGGTTGCAATCTGTGGATAAATTGGTAACAGTATGCCTCTGTGTGATTCATCGGCAATGAAACTTACACCTTACATCAAATCAGAAAGGGAACCCGACACCGACGCAAGCGTCGAACAGTCGAGCGCCGAATGTGAAGACAAACGATATCCTGTCACAGGAACAAAATGAGATCAGGCCATGTTACGTGTTGTTCCTTTCATTTCTCATCTTCACTCTTATTTACACAGGGGCTAACCTGCCCAAAAACACTAACGCTAATTACATTTCTTTATGCGCCACACATATATGAATTATATTAAGATACCACAGTACAATTAAAATAACTACAATTAATTTCTATTATATATATTAATTGCAGGTTTAATTTTATATTTTAATACTAAAATTACTATTCTTTAATAATAAACAACTGTTATTTTAATGTATTGTGGTATAATAAATGATATTTGGAGTCTAAGGCTAAATTATAATTAAAATAACTGAAATTACCCCTTAACCTTCAAATTAATTTTATAAATTACTAAATACGTATTTCGAGAACTAAGTTCTCATCATCAGTAGTATAACTGAAAAGAATTAAACAGAGTACCTAGTTAAGATAACTCAACATTTCAACCATACCAGAGGTCCTAACAACTCTTTTTTGAAATTTTAATTATTTTAAATATTATTTCACCTTAGACTCCAAATATCATTAATTATACCACAATACATTAAAATAAAAGTTGTTTATTATTAAACAACAGTAATTTTAGCATTAAAATATAAAATTACATTTACAATTACTATATACAATAGAAATAATAAAACCACTCTGGAAAATTAAATTCAATCAAATACTATAACATGATGAATAAATCATTAAAATCGGATAATGCATTTTGGCAATAATACGGACTTAAAAATTTAAGCGATCGTCGTAATGAATATATACATCGTTGAAAAGAGAAAAAAAAACTATTTACTGTATATACGCTTGATGTACTAATATACATATTTAATTAAACGAATAAATGAGATAAATTTATACCACACCTTAGTTTTCAGGAGTGTCAACTTTTATTATGCAAATTTGGAATTATAAATGAGATGTACTCCTGATAACTATAAAATTAAAAATAAATCATGTTCACAATACATTGTGTGCTAGGTATTTCAAAATTAAAACTTTATTTTAAATTTATGTCTTAATAAAGCTAAACATTAGTACAACTATTTTTTAATTTAATAATCAGGGTATAGGAAACAATTGTTTTTTTTTTAATATAACAGCTTTAATTGAGGATTAAGGATTGTTCCTACAATCACAAAGTCCTTAATTCGTGCAATTTTATTGAGATAACTACTAACGGAGTAATATATGGTTTTCAAATATTTCAGGATTTGAATTAAACAATTATTTCTTGTGCTTGCAATAAGTTCTTAATTTGTGCTGTATTAGCTCCCGTAGAATTAGCAATAAATTTCAAAGGAATAATTAATAAAGAAGACGTATAAGAGTTATGTTTTAATATGACACTGTTCCAAAAACAGATACAAATAATTTGTCAAGAATTAGCTGAGACAACAACCATAAAAACAAGAAACAATTAAGATAATTGAGTAGTTTTTGTTATAATTATTCGCAGGGAATAGGAAAACATTGTTTTTTTTTAATGTAACAGCTTTAATTGAGGATTAAGGATTGTTCCTACAACCACAAGTCCTTAATTAAAAATAATAAAGGAGTAATATATGGTTGTTAGATATTTCAGGATTTGAATTTAAGCATCACATTTTTTTGATTGTGTCTGTAATTTTAGCAAATAAATTTCAAGGAAATTAAACTAATGAAAAATCATATAAGAGTTATGTTTTAATATGACACTTTTCCAAAAAATAGATACAAATAATTTGTCAAGAATTAGCTTTGACAACAACCATAAAAAGCAGAAAACAATTAAGTGAATTGAGTAGTTTTTGGTGTAATCCGGACCTGGAGGCATCACATTACATTTTCTAGTCCATGCAAGGAAGTAATCTAGTATAGAGTAAGCCACGTTAAAAGAGAAAAAAGCATTTATTAACCAATAAATTCGCAAGGCAAAAAGCAGAGACAGGAGACACCCAGGTTTGGTAGGTAAAGGTGAGGAAAAATGAGTCTCATAAAACGGTTAAAGCCCAGTGCCTTCGTCACGGCTCCTAGATTAACTCGCCGGGATCTAATTCGGCACACAGCCATCATTTTTCGATAAGATTACCCAAGTTTCGAACAACCTGCGCTTAAATGCTTCGCTGAATTAACCTCAACAACAGCGAGCCAAATTAGTTTTATATTACAGTAAGCCCAATCGCCAATATCAACCTTATTTTTTCAGCAAATTGCTTAGGTTTATTGTTTATACGAAACTGACAATCCTTTATTTTATTAGCACAGGGATAGGCAGTGCCGGGATTTAAAAGAGACAAAGTTTGGAGAACGAGGAGCAAATTATTGGAAAAACTCTTTGTCACCCGTTTTGCTTTTAGGCTAAATTTAATATTTTATTGTTTATGTACGGTATCTGCATAACTTAATAAAATATTTATTATAATAAAAATATATATTTTAAAGGTGATACAGATACTTGTTAAGAAAGTTCTTTAAGGGACATTTTAGTTTTTGAAAATAGTTATATTGATAGAGGTCGTCGCTCTAATTTAAAATTTACAGACAGAATCTTTTTGTTCCTGAGATTTTTGCTATCAAAGGTGCACTTCGAAAAAGTAGGTTTTTTAGGCATATCTCTAAAATGGAATAAGATACAATCTCAATGATTATACTAGTCGATTCTAGGGCGAAAGTTAAATAAAGAAATGTTTTCTCCGCATATACCTTCTTTGGTACGATTTAGTGAAAAATGAGAAAAACAAAAAAAAACGAAATTTTAGTTGTTCCTTCAACAACTTTTTCTCCATTTTTTGTTTTCTAGATTTAACTAAATATCGATGCACTAATTCCAAATTTTCACACAGTATTTTATTATCTCTTACCATTCTCGAGATATTTGCGTTCAAATTTAGACCCAAATAAGAGGTTTTTCAAGCATAACCTCTTAAGGGGCCAATATATGATTCTACGGGCAAAATTATATAAAGGTACCATTTTTTTAGATGTTTATTCCAACGGATACAATTTTTAAAAAGATAAACGAAAATGGCCAAAATCAAGTAAAAGGCAATTTGTCAGATTTTCGCCAATTTAAAAGAGTTCTTTACGTAACTTTGCCCGAAAAATCAACTGGTATAATAGTTGAAATTGTATCTCTATCCATTCTAGAGATATATTAAAAAACAAACTTTTTTGAGGTGCATCTTTGAAAACAAAAATCTGAGGAACAAAAAGAGACAATTAAATTCTGTTTGAAAATTAGAAATCAGCTAACTCTATCAATATACAATAATTTCAAAAATCAATTTTTTTTTCTCTAATCATTCTCATACGTGGTATTAGATTAAAGATTTCTAATTTCAATTTAATCTATAAAGAGATACATATCAGTGTTAGTAGTCAATATTTGAGAAATAAAAGAAGTATACAATACAATGTCCTGATATATTTATGATTAATCTAAAATGTACATAGTGTATTAAAAGAACTAATAGGTGAATTCAATCAGGCTCCATAATATATTTTTTATTCGAACAAAGTTTCTTTTGTCCATATTCTTTTCATGTTCTTCATTCATGTCCTTTGTTCATAAATTTAAATCCTTTCATAGGTTATAATTTTACATATGAATGTTTTAACCGTTTCAACATTCACAGAAGAAGAGAAGGAAAAAGGAATGAGTTTCTTTTCAATTAATTGCTTTTACTTTTTGTGACATTTAAGAAAATAAACTTAAAAGATTATCGCAAAACGTAAAACAAATGATTGTGTAGGACAGGCCGTCTATGTCTGTATCGATTGACGTCAGAGGCATTTATTTTTAAGTGCGTAGGGAAGCAGTTGCAATCGAACACGACAAATCGTTAATAAATTATACATTTGTATTCGTTTCCCGTTGTCCGTGGTTATACCGGGTGTACGCTATACCTCACAGTGATTCTCAAACATAATGTCATTGGGTACTAAACGTTTTATCTATCTATCAACATATTTCATCATTCCATAAAAGGAACCAAAGAAATGAATGAGTTCCTTAAAAGATATTGAAACAATAAAGAATTCAAAATTAAGGTTCATCAACATATATACAACAATCCTAAATAGAACAGGGACTCAAGTATCTAAGGTACTTGTTTCATGACAAGTTTCATTCCTGTAGGTTGTCCTACAGTTTCGAACCATTCGGACACAACTGTTTTTTGATTTGGTTAAAGACTGGAAAAGCTTAGTTTTGAACCCTAGATCTAATACTTCGCTCTATTTGAGTCGGAGCGCTCTAAACAAGTGAACTACAAAGATTACAAATGTTTTTATATTTAGTTTGTTGTTAAGGATTCGGATGAGACAAATTATTTTTCTCACTCGCCTCGTCGAGACGAGAACGATTTTACAAACAAAGCTACGAGACGAGAAAATAAAATCGAGATTCTCAACTTTCAATAAATACGCCGAGATTTCTCAAGGTTTTAAAATTATTTTTTTCAAACGTCATAAATGTGACATATTTGGTGACTTGATTCACAATGTAGAAATTAAATTTCTACGCCGCAAAAGTAGAAATATAGAAATAACTAGTACAATGGAAACTTGCAATATCGTCCTACATGTTACTACACAACTAGATAACCTAAGAATGAAGTCATTAAAAACCATCAACAACTGATTTAAATTGATAACCAAAAAATTCCTAGTGCCCCTATATATAAACCTAAGGTAAACCCTTAAGTTTCTAATTTTTTTCTAAATGCTTTTTTTATATTGAGCATCATCATCATTTTATACAAAGCTATTTCTTTCTATGGAGTATTGAAATGGGTAAGCTCTGTTCGGAAATGTAAGGTTATGGCCCTTATTAGACCCCTACCGAAGGTAACTGTGCAAAAGATTTATGAGAGTTAAAATCCAATAAATAACGAGATAATAATAATAAGCTGATATATTTGTATCATTGTTAAGAGGTACCTATATAATACTATAATAAACTACATATTATTTTACCTAATTGCTAGGTACCGAACTATAGTGCTGGACAACATAATTGAGAATTGGATTACATCACCCCCTACTAGCATACCGTAAACATGGGATTATCCCCAAATTTATGGTACAGAAATGCAGAGACTGATTTCAAATTTTTAAATAGGTATATATAATATAGGTAGAAATGTTTGGTTTATACGTACTACAACAAACAAATTTTTATTTTATTTATGTAAAAACTAATCCAGCCTAATGGGGAATGGTTAATTTTCTTTCCATTTTTGATCCTCATCACAGTTATAAGAATATGAAATTTTTATTAATACCGCCCCTACATATTTTCAACTCATCACCCGTTGTGAGGGTTAGCCGCATCCATTACCAAGCTTAAAGGATTAACCAAATATCTTGTCCTCTACTATACCCCACTAACTTGCGGTACACCCAACGATTAGAAAGTCAAAGCCATAACCTTAGAGGACTGACATATATATATATATATATATATATATATATATATATATATATATATATATATATATATACACTACTGATTCATTCTTTATTCTATTCTAATCAATCCTATGATCGCCAATCCGTCCGAGTACATTCCTTTTTAAATAATAAAATTATTTGAAAAACATTGAAACAAAGATTTTTATGCCTTTGTAATGAAATATAGTAAATGAATTAGAATTTTTTGCGATTTATGGTATTTACAATTTTTAAGTTAGGGACATTTTCTGATAGGTAGAGTCTAAACCTATAGTTAAGTTGAAGAAAATGAATTGAATCAATAATTTTTGTGCTTTGATAACAATATTACGGAATAAGGAAAACGATGTGAAAATGGACCGATTTGTATTGTTCAAATTCCAGTGTTTGTTATAATATTTACAATTTTTAGGTTAGGGACCTTTTCTTATAGGTAACCAGTAGCGTCTAACCCTATAATTAAGTTAGAGAATAAAATTCTTGAAAATGAATTGAAGCAATGATTTTTATGCTTTGATAACAATATTATGGAATAAAGGAAACGGTGCGGAATTGGACGATTTACGATTTACGATTTGCAAATTCGGGTGTTTGATTTTGGGTGTCGCTGCTTGCATCGGAGTCACGCGTTACTTCGCTTCGTTGTGCACGTTTTCAACGAGTGGCTGGGTATAAACACTGCTGTATGATTTTATTAGTTTTGTTATTATTGATTTATTACAATTGTATCGGCTTTGTGTACGATATTTTTAAATGAGCGCAGTCGGACGTAAATTCTGATGCTGACATGTCAAGCGACACGGGAAAATACAACCAATAAAAATTATATTGTTTTTCAATATACACCCTTACAGTAAGAAATATTTACAGCGAAGTCAAAGGTTTATTCAAGCGAAATTACACACTTTTCATAAACAATAATTCTTCTACTTCACCTCAAGTATAGAATTTAGACCTCAAGTTTGTTGCTCTCATTTGTTTTTAAGTCAAAATTAAAACCAATATTAAATTTAAAAAAAGTAATTGTTCCTTTAAAGAACTTGTCAGTAGGTATTGTATCCGATACAATATATTAGGTTTAGAGCAAAGGTCGTTGTAAAAAAAGATGCAATAAACCAAATACCAAATCAGGTAACTGATGATGATGGAAAGATCGAAACGCGTCGTACCTCAACTTATACCGAGTTTTGTAATCCGTGCAGTATTATATTTAGTTTATTGCATTGAATCTTTTTTTACAACGACCTTTGCTCTAAACCTTATATTATATATCGTATCGGATACAATACTTACTGACGAGATCTTTAAAGGAACAATTACATTTTATAATTTAAGTGTGACAATAAACTTCGGAAATTCAGATATTTTCAATAAAACCAATATCTTCTTCTTCACTAATCGTTAATATCATATAGAATGTTGAATATTAGTTTCTGTCTTGTTTTTAGCTGATCGATTGATAGCTTTTTCATTATTCCAAATGTCTGTCTGTTTTTGTGTATCTCTTCTATTCTTTTCTCCCAGGTTTTCTATGGTCTTCCACTTGTCTTTCTTCCTTTTCTTCAGAATGACGATATAAACAAATTTAAATTAATTTATTATTACGGCATTATTAGCTGTTACATTGTTGCTGGTTAAATTTACCGATTTGAATATTGAGACGGAAAATTTGACTTAGAAGAATAAAGACAATTCTGATTTAGGGACAAAAAAAAAACTAAGGAAATATTTGCACAATAGTACGGATTAAAAGTTGGCGAAATCGGACTCCTTGGACTTTAAAAGTGGAAGGGTTTGGAAAACTCCAACAATACGTAAAATGTACAAATAAAAGCAATGGTCCAAGAAATAGAATATAAAAATACTAGACTTAAACGTACACAATTTATTTCTAATACCTAAAAAACTAATATTATTTCTTTACAATTAAACAGAATATGCACAGACATTAACTTTTTTAACTACATCTTATTTCATTCTTCTAGTATGTCCAGATCCAAACTTCAAACCAATTTAGTTGTTTGTTCTCTATTTTCATATAATTTATTCTTGGTTTGTTTGTCCCATTATCTTCTTCAGGTATTCATTTCAATTGCTGTTAGATTTGATTCATGGTTTTTTTTTCCAATGTCTAGGATTCGTTTGCATAAGTCATTATTGAAATTGCTACAGAATTATTTAACATATTTTTTTCCAATTTTTACCTACATAAAAATTTAAAATAGGCAATCCCAAAATAAAATTTTTAAGTTTAATAAAGTAACTATAGTATTTACCTGGTGAAAAAATACAAAAACCTGAGCAGGAAATAGAAAAATAATAAGATCAATAGTTAATTGAATTTTTATGAAAAACTATTCTTTCAAAAATATTATTCTTTATGATTATATGAATGTTGGTTTGGTTTCTAGTAAGAGATTATGTTTAAATAAGGACGTAAGTTTAAATTTGCAAGCAAAATAGTGTATAAGTCATTATTGGAATTGCTACAAAATTATTTATCTTATTTTTTTCCAATTTAAAATAGGCAGTCCCTAAATTAAAGGCTTAGGTTTAATAAATTTGTTACAGAGTTTTTACCTGATAAAAATTACAAAAAGCTGAGCATGAAATAGAAAAATAATTATTTTTATGAAAAACTATTACTATTTCAGAAATATTATTCTTTATGGTTATATGAATGTTGGTTTGGTTTCTAGTAAGAGATTATGTTTAAATAAGAACATAAGTTTAAATTTGCAGCAGAATAGTAATTTGGCCGAAATCCCTGTATGTCAGAAGGTAATAAGCTGAGTGTTGGCATAATGTGAACTATGCAGTAGTAGAACAGTTCCTGAGAGCGAATACAGAGAAAGTAATAACATCCGAGCTATTTCCCACACCTTGCCACAGTCTCTTTTTCTTATTTTAATTTCACGGTCCCAAGAGATGTAAGAAAAACTCCATTTCGTGTCGCACAGCCAAATCAGTGCCGGCGATGTGGTATGGACACAAGGGGCAACGGCGACAATTTCATTACGGATTATACACGCATACATACAACCAGTTTTCGCCTCAAAAGTAAAATAGACAATAGGTAGTAATACCTAACCAAACTAATATTAGAACAATGGTAATTTATATGTTTTATTTTATTATTATTTACAAATAATAGTTATTTATGGTACAAGTGTGTTACATTACAGATAAGTCAAGTGGGAAAAGTTTAGCTCACGAGGCTGTTAGGCCGACTGTGGTATTTTTTCAAGTGACTTAGGTAATTAACACACGTGTGCCATACAACATTTTATCCAACACATTTTAATCATTGAAATAAAATACATATAAGATTTTTGACAGATGGAATTTCGAAATGACATATAGGAACAAAATAGTGTAGAGAAGGTTTTATAACGTAGTTACTATGATACGAACCAAAAAACAGTGAGCTAATATATTTAGCTCACTAGTGACTTATGACCTACTTTATTTATCTAAAAACAGCATACTTATATCGTTATAATTACAAGGTGTTGGATAAAATGTTTTATTTGACTTCACTACTCATGGCGTCTTCGATACAACATTATTTTGATCATGGCATTATTAATAATTAATAATAATAATAATCCTAAGCCGTTAAATTTCTCTCGATGTTACTCGTAAATAAAATTGATTGCCCTTAATTAATAATAAAAGAGTCTAAGGTTAAATCGGTCTTTGGTGCTGGAAGATGGAATGTTCTATAATCGTATTGTCCTTTGAAGTTAACCTAGGTACATGTAATATTATAACGATATACGTCATAATAAATAAGGGCATTCAAATAAAAACACAAGTTCTTAGTATTTTTTATGTTTTTGTTTGAAGTCATATGTAAATAACTTCACTAATCATGACATCTTCGGTACATTATTTTGATCATGGCATTATTATTAATTAATAATAATAATAATCCTAAGCGGTTAAATTTCTCTCGATGTTACTTACAAATAAAATTGATTGCCCTTAATTAATAATAAAAGGAGTCTAAGTTTAAATCGGTCTTTTGTGTTCGAAGATGTAATTTCCTGTTGTCCCTTGAAGTTAAAATTACCCCTTAACCTTAAAATTATATAAAACACTAAATACCTATTTCGAAAACTAAGTTTTTAAACGAGTAGTTAACCATGCCAAAGGTTCAAACAACTCTGTTTTAAACAGAGTAGTTAACATGTTGAGTAATCTTAACTACTTTTTGTTTAAATCTTTTCAGTTGTAGTACTGATGATGAGAACTTGGTTCTCTAAGTATGTATTTAGTGTTTTATATTATTTTTAGGTTAATTGGTAATTTTATTAGTTTTTATTTGATTGCCCTTATTTATTATGACGCATATATAAATAATCGAAAAATTATTACCACTTTGAAGAACACCTTAATGATATGTCTAATGTGTAATTCTATTTCAATGATTTAATATTGATGACCAACTTATATTACTTCATATTTTATATTTTGTCGACGTTTTCTATGTCATGTATATGTGATCTCCGGAAATAAATTATTATTATTGTTATTATTATAACATATAACATGTACCTAGGTTAACTTCAAGAAACAACAGGACATTCCATCTTCCAACACCAAAGACAGATTCTTAGACAAAATTCAGATTCATGTAATGTGTCTCCTTACTAATAATACATCATATGAAGAACTCTTTCATAGCCATTGATTCATTATTATTTGTTTATTATTATCGATTTATATATGTTTATGTAATTGGTTTTTGGTGGGAATAGAATATATGAAATATTTTTCGATTCCTAGACAGAACTACGGTTTATTAATGTGTCTCCTTACTAATAATACATCATAATTATGAAGAACTTTTTTCTTAGCCATAATTCTTTATTATTTGTTTGTTATTATCGATTTATATTTGTTTATGTAATTGTTTTTTTTTTCTGGGAATAAAATATATGAAATATTTTCCGAGAACTGTACAAGGTGGCAGTCGATTCGCCCTGAAGTTTTCCTGAACCTGTGAAGCAGTAGGCCGGTACGTCTTGCAAACGGAGATTTACCGGGTTCATTACAGACGAGAGGTACAATTTAACCACGTGACGTGCGACATTTGCCTCAACCACTCTAATCAACCAGTTAATAAATTACCCTTGCAGCATTTTTCCCTTCCGTACCCTCACGACACGGCAACTTTCGAGGGCTCATCATTTCACGAACAAAATAATGGAAAGAATACTTGACATTCTCGGAGAATGTTTTGCACAATGGGTTATTCAAATTTTTCATTTGGAACACGCATAATTTTACTTGATTTTTAAAATCAGAATTTCGTTATAAGTCTTTGGAAAACCTTTTTATGTTTATCTATTTGTTTGTAGTAATAGAAAGATTTTAGCATTGGTGTGTAGTTTTTATGGTGGATGATTTTGATGTAAATACATTAGGGCAAGAATTAGAGTATTTCATAGGTAGTGAGCACACTTATCTCAATTAGTAAATATTACAGTGACTAGTTTTTGTGAAAGGGTAATTTTGAACTAATTATATTAGGGTAAGAATTAGAGCACTTCACAATGAGTGAACACCCTTCTACAGGTAGTAAATATTAGGGTAACTAGTTTTTCCAGAGGATGATTATGATCAAATTAAATTAGGACAAGAAATAGAGTACTTCACAGTGAGTGAGCACCCTTTCTCAGGTAGTAAATATTACAGTGACTAGATTATCTGCAGCATTACTTTCACAGTGATGACAAGATTTAACGAAGGGTGATTTTGATCTAATCTAAGAGCAAGAGTTAGATGCTTCTAATATTAATCCTCATATATAAGTATTATTTACATTCATTATAATTTGGTTTCAATAGAACAGGAATTATTTTTCTTTATACGATAAAAAAATTATAAATTTTACAATATTGTTAAAAAAAGGTTTATATGTATTCATATTTCAAAATGTGTTTAATGGGTATCGATTATTCCTTTGAAAAGTAATTCCTTCAAAAAATTTACTTTGGGGGAACATTTCTTAAAACAACTACTCGTACATCCTTTCCGAATTTTGACAAGTTTTGGTATCACTACAATAAACCGAGGAAGTAAATTGTATTTCATGTTTAAATTTTTTTTAATAGTTTAATTTTTAATTATTTGTAATTTTTTCCGTGAAGATAGGCGATACACTCCGGAAACATGCATGAAAGATACACTGACTTCGAAGATCAATCACAGTCTTTACAGTAATTCGGTAACTAAAACCAAAGCAATAAAAAATATCTAAAACAATGGTGTAGCAGATGTAATATGTAATAATTCATAGAATCAAATTCTAATCTAACTGTAGCTCTGATGATTTAGTATCGGAAAAAACTATCGGGATGGCAATTTGGGGTGCAAAACCAAATCTTCCATTCTATGTCTGTAATAAATCAGTGAGAAACGTGCAACCCAAGTTGTTTTTCATTTTAATTGGCTAATAACTGATATATCCGAGCGCTTGCATCAGATTAAATGGCTTCAACATGGATTAGGCGTAACAGATCGTCCTACAACAAAAGAACACCGATTTATGACGAACCGCCGTCAGATTCAAACTTTCAACGTTTTCATCCACGTTTCCATATTTTCGGATGGCTAAACATGGATTAATTCGCACGGGTGCATTAATTTCGTGTGATTTATTTACCGATTTCACGCAAAAACACTCCATGGAAATGTTACATCCACTATGGCAATGGCAATCTAAGTTTCGATATTCTGCTTCACTATTTTATCCGAGTTTATTCCTTTATTTTGCCAATAGTGTACGTGCTTTGAATTATTTATTAGTACATCATTCTTCTGAATAAACAAACTTCAATTGAAATTTTCTTTTATTTTTAGTACAATAAATAATAGTAATTACAAATCGTTTGTCCGGGAACATTTTCAAACAAATTGAAAATTAATTTTTGGGTTAAATGGAATATAATAATTACTTTCTTTTGTGTAAAAAATAAATTAAATATACCAGCGCGGTTATTTTTTACAAGGTGCTAAAATTTTTAGAGACCATATTATGATGATTCATGGATTAATTTCGCCTGTCTTGTATTTAAATTATCATCACATAAAATTTTTTGTGTGCTACACAGAAATTTTCATTAAAAATATGAAGAATTATTTTTACATTTTATGGTTTTTGTACAAATTCAGAATATATGAGTAAACATATTTTATTAACAAGAATTATTAAACCAATATACAACTGACACAGTATTAAGGGATATGAAATTTTAATCCAAAAACAATAAATTATATAAAATGACATTGAGAAGTATTCGAATTTTTCGTTAAATAACGCCCACCTCGAAAACAATAAATTTATTCATATTTATGTTTTAACAACTAGATCCTTTGTAGAAATCGTCAGGTTTCATCATCAAATGTAATTCAGATTTGTCATTTAATTAATTTAAATTACAAGTTATTATTTTTAATTGCATTTGATGATGATTTACAATTGAAATATAATTTACTAATATGAATTATGAAATTTTAAATTTCCTAAATGTAGGAAAATGGAACAATCTTTTGGTTTAAGGAAACGTACAATATCTGTTCCACCTAAATTTTGTCTTTACGTACCAGATAGTCATATAAAAATCTGATTTCTGATTTTGTTTTATTGGTACACTGTTAATACTGTTCAATGGCGTATATTTTGTCTTTACGTACTAGATAACCATTTAAAAATCTGGTTTTTGATTTTGTTTTATTAGTACATTGTTAATACTGTTCGATGACGTATGGAATTTTTAGGTTATCAAGTTAAATCTGTCAGTTGTTGATGGTTTTTAGTATCTTAACTTCATTCTTAGGTTATCTATTTTTATAGTGACATTAGGACGACGAGCGAAATTCGAGAAATATTCAAGTCTTTTTTATTGATATATAAAGTATACTTATCTAAAAATAATTAGCAGTATTGAAATTTACCACTGCCTAGGCAGGGAAATTGAATTTCTTTGCCGATTTTGCGGCATCGATATTGCTAAACGATTTCAGAAAAAATGTATTTATTAATAGATTAAATAAGTATGAATATTTAAGAACATTTATTATATTATTATTGTCTAACTAATTTAATTCGCAATGTGTGTCTTACAATCGTCCTGTTGGAAAATCCTATTGTACAACGAATGCGAATGTAAGATAAGGGATTGAGTATATTAGTAGCAATAAGACAGCGGAATGAGCCATTATTAAATAAGTGTTGAGGACAAATCCTTAAAGCTGTTTTGTATCCTGTATCAATCTAGCTGGCCGACTGCGGAGATTAGTAGATTAGTGCGGACACGCACAATCTCCAGATCGATTTCACTTGATCGGAAAACCATTTTGTTTACGCGCCTCTCAATGACTTGGGGTTTGTCGGTTGCCTTGCGATCCTTGCTATCCTGCGATCCTTGCCAACCCCTGTCGTCCTGCCACGCAAATTGCAATCACGGAGGGGAGACACAATGGGAAAGAGTTAATGGCGAGGCCTAGCAATTTTATTTCTAATTTACTTTCCGTCCGAATTGCTCACACCAAAAAGAAAACGAATTTGTAGCTGATCGAAAAACACGACTTTTGCAGAAATCCTAGTAAAGGATAACATGTCATCTACAAACATCTAATATCTACAAGGAGTTTGTCATTATTATTAATGTTTCACAAGAGTCTTGTATTTTTCTTGGTCTTGCATCAGTATGCTAAAAAGACAACAAGACAAGAGCTACAAATTTCAGAGCAAGACAAGGGAAGAAATTGTCTTGCAAGAATAGTGCAACAATATCAAGATTTTCTTCAATTCTTGTATTCTTGCTTTTTTTGTTAATTTGAAATACGAGTATATATTTATTATAAGAATATATCTATAAATATATGTCACTGATTAGGAAAATCATGAAGTTTGTACTTTTTAAATGTACTAACATTAACATATACATTTTATTTACCTAACAGTACAAAAATATATAAATATTAAGAAAATGAAAACATAAAATTTATAATAATATTATAATTATTGGCTCAATAATATTATTAATCCTTGAAATTATATAACCAAGAATTAAGGCACAAAATGCTTTCTTATATAACCAGGGAGCTTTGGGAAAAAGCTTCTCTGTTATAAAGATGTCGCTGCTATGATAAAAAATTCTTAAAGGAGTGCAGCTGTATGTAAGACAAGAAATATGCAAGAAAATGACAATCAAGACAAGATTTTTATATACAAGAGTAATGAAGGACAATATTTAAATTTCTTATCTTGTTTTTCGAGACAAGACAAGAAATAACAAAATAAGACAAGAAATCTTATCTTGTGAAACATTAGGAAATCATTTAAAGAGACAAGACATTGTTATATTCTCATTTATCATCACCATCATCTTGGCGTAACATTTCTAGTACTTAAGATTGCTTTTTACCATTACCTATATCCTAAGTGAATCATTTAACGAGACTAATTGCCGTTATTTTGACAAAATTTTAATAAAACTTGTTTAGTCCTGAAAATAACTTGCAAGTACAAGAAGCTTCCAACTTACACGAAAGAAAAATTGAGTTGAGTGATGGTTATTGACACTTCGCTTAATTCAACCTTAATGAATCATTAAAGGAGACCAATTGTCGTCATTTTGACAAAATTTTAATAAAACTTGTTTAGTCCTGATTCCTGAAAGTATCTTGCAAGTACGAGTAGCTTACAACTTACGAAGAAAAACTGAGTGATTGATGGTTATTGACACTTCGCTTAATTCGAGCATGTTATCTAAAACCTTTATGAATCATGTAACGAGACCAATTGTCGTCATTTTGTCAGAACACCAATAAAAATTTTGTAGTCCTGAAAGTAACTTGTAAGTACGAGTAGCTTACAACTTACGAAGAAAAACTGAGTGAGTGATGGTTATTGGAAGAGTGATGTTACGTAGGATCTCGTATATTTACCTAATTTAGCAACATGGAATCTGTCCACCGTTATCTAGAACAATACGGCGTAGCACTAATTGAATTATTCGGGTCTGAGGAAAGCACAAAGTTCTCACCATGCCTGCGCCAATCAACGACGCCGAGCGCTCGCTCAAGCGATCATACAATACAAACACTGACTTGATTTGTGTCCTATCAGAATATTATAAACTCTCCAACAACAGCGGAGCGCAAGATGGATTGTTCCTGGATTTTTAGCTATAGATCAAGGAGATTCAAACTAACAGACAGACCAATTGTCGAACTTTGTTATTACATTCTAGTTCCCTAACACAGTTAGCTCTGCCGAGCTATTGTCGCTGTTTCAGCCGCTGTTTCACTTGCATTTTAATGATCGACTACTAAAAATTCAACTATAATAATAATATTTATCCAACACCGTGTAATTATAACGATATAAGTATGCTGTTTTTAGATAAATAAAGTAGGTGAGCTACTGAGCTAAATATATTAGCTCACTGTTTTTTGGTTCGTATCATAGTAACTACGTTATAAAACCTTCTCTACACTATTTTGTTCTTAAATGTCATTTCGAAATTCCATCTGTCAAAAATCTTATATGTATTATATATCAATGATTAAAATGTGTTTCATAATAATATTTATTTATTCTTGACAATCAGCACAGTTTCTACATTTAGGTTTACAGTTTGATTGTAATACATAGTGTAACGTTTATTTATTTAGGTGTAGTGTAAAAAACAATTGAAATACGAATATTTATATAACTAAGTTTAATAAACGAAATATGAATAATAAAAGATAATAAAAATAAGTAACACTATAAATAAACAAATATTAACACTAATTTAAAATAATTATTATTAATAAAGACTTAAACACTACAAATATTTATTTCCACAATATATTTCTATCAACAAGTATTCATTTATATCACCAATTATTTATTTATTTCTACTTTACATGTCACTGACATGCACTGACCAACACTGACTTTCTTCAGTGACTCTCTGCACACTCTGACCGATACAAATTTTTTAATCCGCCCGATTCGTCCCTTTAATACCTGCGGACAGCTAATCTTGAACATTCCAGAATCTTCTAGACTCTATAATATTCTCGAACAATAGCGGCGTCGCTCCTATCCCACTTGACCTTTAACGCGACTACCTGGTCAGACAGGTCAGCCGTGATGACTCATCCACAATCATATACTTTTTTCATACTTTCCTTTTCTTTTTCAGCTTAAACTGTAGTTAAATAATACTAGAAATAATTGTTTTGTATTAAGTATGCTGTGAAACGCGAACGATTGCTATTTATCTATCAAAGTGAAATGACATATTTGGTTGTAATAAACATATATTTTTCATGTTACAGTTGTGTATAAAGTATAGTATTCTATTCGCATGTAATGGCTATTACTCATTCGATTGATTGTTTTTGACATCAATTGAAATGTTAATTTGAAATATTTTCGTTCAGAAATCAATTTTAATTAGTAAAAAATCAAGAGTTTCCAATCCAATTAACAAAATGCACATGGCAGCAGTTTTGTATAAACAAAGTAATAAGATAGTATGTGCATTAAAATTAATTAATATATTCATTCAGATACGTATATGAGTAGTGAATATTGTGTAGCGAATTTAAATGAAAAATAAAATATTTTTAATTTAAATTATGAAATGCTTTTAGTTTGGATTTATTCATGCATTATTTTTCACGCAAATTTAAATGCAGTTTAGATGGCTTTTGATATTTTTAAATGAAATAAAAATAAAATAATATTTAATCACTTTGTTTTACATATACATGAGGTTATTATTTTGTTAATTTATTTTATTTTGATTTCAAAACTTAATTTTTTAATACCCATGTAGCCGCAAATACATCACCGAATTAAAATTTGTTTGTTCAACTTCAAATTTCACAAAAAAATGTAAATAACTCATTTGTTTTACCAAAATTACATTGCCTCAACGATGAGAAAAACTGATAAAAAAATAAGTAGTTCGTTAAGATCTTTTAACTTCATAGTTATTTAAGGGTTAAATAATCATTTACTTTAAAAGGACATATACCATTTTAATTTTTATAATTTGCATTTGAATTAGAGAGCAGTTTACAATGCCAAATGTAGATTATTCTATGATAGATGATTTTTATCGAATGAATTTAAATTCTCTATCTAATTTTCCACGTGACGTCGCATATTCTCAGGAATTATCAACAATTAGCTGATTTAAAAAATACGGGTATTTTTATTTTTTGTACAGAATAATAAAATGAAAAAAAAATATGGTCATATATAAAATAAATTATTTCAAATGTTTAAAAAAAGATTCAATACTATGTAGTTTAATACAAAGGCAGAAATGTTTGCTGTATTTTTTAAGTTGGTATTCTTTCCGGTATTAAACCGGAATTTATTCATTTGTTTAACGTATTAATTCGGCCAAATAACAAAACGGTGCAATAATCGTTACTTTCAATTTCATTTCCGTTACAATTACGAAGAAATTGTTTCTCTCAAACGATTATGACTGCAATATCGCGACAAAATTGCAAAAATACCGTACGGTAAATCGAAAAGGACGAAAAAGGAAGCGAGGAAAAATAGGCGAGACAATTCGTCACTGGCCTTCTGTTAATTATAATCCCTAATAAAGGATTCATTAAACAGATGGTTGAGAATTAGCTAGAGGTAGGGAGCAATGACTACTTGATCTTTAATTAAAGTGCCAAGTAAATCGCCACTTGCACATCTACTACGTCTATGTCACACAACAAATTTATTCCCTTCTAAACGTAGACATATATTAAAATTTACCGAATTTACATACATCTACATTTTAACCAGGACATGTAACCGGTTAAAAAAACCGGTTAATAAAAACCTGTAACCAATATTTTGAACGAAAATTGCCAACTTTAAACGTAATTTTAACCGATATTTTTCAGGCCGAAAATACCGGTAACCGTTAACAAAAAAAAATAAACCGGTTTTACCGAACATTAACCTTTATTTAAATATCATTTAGCGATAAAAAATTTGAATATTTTTTTATATCTGTGTTTTCTATTTGTATTTGAACATGAGTCATGACACTTTTTACAATTAACATTTTATTGGAGAGTCATAAATGTAGGTAGTCTCTTTGGCCGTTAAGATTCCTTAAAAAGTCCCAAATAAATACGGCCTTTTTATTATTCTGTAATTTTTTAATCAAATTTTTATGATTAATTTGTTTTAATTAATTTTAATTATTTATTTAACCGGTTTAAACCGGTTTCCAATTTTCATAAACCGGTTTTCGAACTAAAACCGTTATTATTATAACGTTCTTTATAAGGGTTAACCGTTAACCTGTATTTTTTTCGGTTACATGCCTTGATTTTAACCTAAAAATATGTTTCCATTCCTACCAAAAACACTATAAAATTATGTAACACACTTGATTAAAAAACAAAATAATATCGCTGTGTCCGAATGGCTTAAAAACCACTTTAAACTGTAGGTCCCTTATAATAGACAGAATTAACACTATTCGCAAAATCGCAAACATATCTAGGAAACTATCAAATTAGGATAGAAATAACAGTTTTTTTAACGCTGAATTCTCCGTATCATCTAAAATTCTACGTGTAAGAATAATTTTCTTAAAAATCATGTATCACAAAATTGTCGCATCTAAAGTACATATGATAATGTGAAACGTGCTTATCTATTAAAATCGAATATTGATTTTCTATACAATAACTCCTTGATTCTTTGTCTGAAATTGTGTCATCTTTTAAGAACTTAAAGTAGAACAAGATATCTGCTATTTCTCGACTAAAAAACTGTTCAAAATTATGATTAGCTTTACCAGAACTTTTAGAGAAAAAAAAATATTTAAATCATAATAGCCCGTATTCTCTTCCCGTCTCGAACGTTAAAGAAGCTTCATTAATTTACTTGGAAAAATAGTTAATGTATGTAGTAATAATAGGGAATAATTTCCAAAGCCGCTGATGCTATATTTTTGGGTAAACCCGAAAAAATTTGAAAATATCGAATTTTTATCTCGAAAATTTTCAAATTTTACAAAATTTTGTTTGTAATATTTTTTGAAGAATTAGTTTCACTGATAACAAATTTATAAGCAGAATTTAATTATCTCGGTTCGTTTCAGAGATATTTGATGTCAAAGTTGCACCTCAAAAAAGTGTGTTTTTTGGTTATATCTCTAAAATGGGTAGAGATACAATCTCAACTACTTTACCATTCGATTCTACGGGAAAAGTTATATAAAGAAATGTTTTGTCCACATATACGTTCTTTGGAACGATTATATGAAAAATTAGAAAAACGAAAAAACCTAAATATCAATTTTTCGGCTCGAAATTTTTTCTCTCCAAAATTTTTCATTTTTAAGACCTAAGTAGATAGCGATGTGCTGATTTCAAATTTTCAAACCGAATTCAATTATCTCTTACCGTTCTCGAGATATTTGCGTTCAAAGTTAGACCTGAAAAAAGAGGTTTTTCAGGAATAGCCCTGAAATGGGTTGAGATACGATTTCGGCGACCTCACCAATCAATTCTACGGACAAAATTACATAAGTGTACCAATTTTCAGATTTTTATTCTAACAAATACAATTTTTAGAAAGGAAAAACTGAAAATGGCCAAAATCGAAAAAAATCGTAAGGGGTTCATCAGGCATTTTTTTCGATTTTCGCCGATTTACTTTTTTCGCTCTAAAAATTGTATCCGTTGAAATAAAAATCTGAAAATTGATACACTTATGTAATTTTGCCCGTAGAATCGACTGGTGAGGTCGCCGGAACCGTAAACCTAACCATTAAAGGGGTATACCTAAAAAACCTGATTTTTTAGGTACTGCCAAAACTCAACTTTCAACATGAATATCTCGAGAACGGTAAGAGATAATTCAATTCGGTTTGAAAATTTGAAATCAGCGCATCGATATTTACTTAAGTCTAGAAAATGAAAAGTTTTGGAGAAAAAAAGTTCCTCTGAGAAATTTCGAAATTTAGGTTTTTTCGATTTTCTCATTTTTCACCTAATCGTTCCAAAGAACGTATATACGGAGAAAACATTTCTTTATGTAACTTTTCCCGTAGAATCGACTGGTATAATCGTTGAGATTGTATCTCTACCCATTTTAGAGATATAACCAAAAAACACACTTTTTTGAGGTGCAACTTTGACAGCAAATATCTCAAGAACGAAAAGAGATAAATACATTCCGTTTAAAAATTTGAAACCAGCGCGTCGAGATCTATCAATGTACGTTATTTCCCAAAATCAAAATTTTGGCCACAAAAATAAGTATTTTTGGCATATTTTGCGTTTGTTAACATAATTTTTAAGTTATTACTGTTGTTTGGTTTGTTGTAACTCTATACAATTTTGATATGGAGTTATAGGTTTTGAAAATAAATAAAAGTTATACAATAACGCGACAGAATAAAATCGAAAAGGCATAATAGGATTGCTGGTTTTAAAACCAGCGCATCGATATGTACTTTTTTTTAAATTAAACATAAGATATGTCGTCTAATAATTAATTCATGGTTTAATAACAATAATAAACAAAGTAACATTAATTCCATAGCACACTCATATCGTCAATTGTTATTAATAAATAAATAAATAAATAAATTTTGATTGATTTTATTCTCTAGTTTAGTTTAGTTTAGTTCAAACCAAGTTTTCATATGAAACAAATATAAATGAATAAATATTTAAAGTAAAAAACCAGTATATTTTAATAGATTTTAAAATATTTTTCGACTAACCCTGTAAGATTTGTACCCGAGACATAACGAAGCCGTTTTGTTTGTATGAATTTTAAAACATACGTAAAGAGGAGTTTTAGAGTTTTGGGTTGGCTGCAACCCAGTTTGAGTATGTAGAACATGTTTAAACTTGCATGAACATGCACACGTATGACTTTATGTCTCATGCTGGGGATGAATTTTTCAGCTGCCGTACGTGATGACGATTGACTACGACAGTCAGGGGGCCCTGCTGCCTCCGCAAGTCAATATTTCAGCCAGAGGTGTCATCCCTACGGTCGTTCAAACCTTCAGGTATGTTGAATTGATTTTCACAGGAATTAGTTTCAGCGAACTTGGACTTTATGACGTACTTTACCAACAAAAACAAAAAGAACTTTTTATTTCACAGTTCGCTTATATATTTACAACGTATTTTATACAAAATTGGGTAATAAATTCTAACCTACGTCCAATCATCGTTACTTCATTTTACTTCCTGTAAAAAAAATTCTAAAGTAAAAGCAAACTAAACATACATAAAAATGTACAAATTACTGTAGAATTTCGATAGAATGGACATATTGTTCAAAATGGATTTAGGAAAATATTTGAAGCATTCATTGTAATGATTGTGATATTAATTAAAATAAAATAATACATTCATTCTGCAGACCATAGGCGTCGACTTTTCAAAATTTTCTTGGGGGCAAAATTTCTTATGACCAAAATAAAAATATTAATTACAATAAAAACGAAATACTAGACAAACACATTAAAATGCTCTAATTCTTGACCCATTTAAACCAGAGCACAATCCAGAACACCCAAAACTGCTCAAAAATGTGCTCTTGTTTGAGTAGGCCAAAAATTAGAGTAAGAATTTCAAAGTGCTCTAATTCCTGACTTACTGAAACCAGACCACAATCCAGAGCAGTCAAATCTACTCCAGAATATGCTCTGGTTTCAGCAGACCTAGAATTAGAGCAAGCACTTTTGAGTACTCTAATTCTTGACCCACTGAAACCAGATCAAAATCAAGAGCAGCCAAATATGTTCTAGAATGTGCTCTTCTTTCAGCAGACCTAGAATTAGAGCAAACATTTTTGAGTACTCTAATTCTTGACCCACTGAAACCAGAGCAAAATCCTGAGCAGCCAAATCTGCTACAGAATGTGCTCTGCTTTCAGCAGACCTAGAATTAGAGCAAGCATTTTTGAGTGCTCTAATTCTTGACCCACTAAAACCAGAGCAGCCAAAACTGCTCCAGAAAGTGCTCTGGTTTTAGTAGATCAAGTATAATTGTATAATTATTATTGAAAACAATCGAGTTTAATGATGTTTCCTGACAAGTTTTACTTGCATTTAAGATGAGTACAATATAAATATATAACCTCTGGTGTTTCAAATTTTTAATTCAAATACAAATTATTATTAAAAAAATAATTTAAATACAAAAACTACATCAATAAGTTAATAACCTATAAGTATAAGTAAAGCTCTGAACAAAAAACTCATTTTGATTTGACATATTTAGTATCCTCACGGGAGTTCAAAAACTAATGTAATTATTATAGTAGACCATTTATAATTGCGATATTGCTGGCCACAAATTAAAACATAAATAAAAGCCCAACTAAATACAGAGATTTGACTTTGTAATTATCCCAATTTGGTTTGATAATACATCATGTTAAAGTCATTTCGCATCCATTTTGAAATCAAAAACCAATAGAACAAAACAAACATTACAAAACATTTTTATTGCTACAAACAAAATTGTAATATTCATTTGAGCGATGTTCCCATTAAATCTAATTAAAATATCCGATGCTGCAACAACCATCCGAAAGCAATAAATAAAATAATGAATGACACAATAAAACAAGAACGTGCATATGTGTTTTAATTATTGCAACTTCTGATGAATAGTTCAATACGCACATGTAACGAGCTAACATGGGCTTTATTTAAAGGTTCATTACGGTTGGTACGATGGCTATTTACACAACCGCAGTTGGATATTACTGTTATCACGTTTGTAATTTGCAATATCAAATCAAATTGCAATTTTAAATTAATTTTTATGCTCTCCGCTCGTAATACGGTTAGTCCAGCAATTGATTTATTAACGAACAATTAAATAATGCTTTGGTTCAGTTACTCCAAATCAGATGGGAGATATGATTTCGCTTACATTTACTCATCATAAAATAATATATTTTCAACTTATACTTCAAAGTACATGTTTATCAAAAGTCATATTTGTTTTTATTCAAAATTTTTACACGTTGTGTAAAGAAAAATATATTTCAAAATTATTTTTCATACGTATAAAAAAAGGACACAAATATTGAAAGCTATAGAACAACTACGAGTGAAAAAGTATATAAGTATAAATTTTTCGAAATCTATACTAAAAAAACATAGTAAGTTAGCCAAAGTAGTAGCTAAACTAAAACTTTACAGACCCTTTTGTCAAAATTTAACTTTACGAACTCATCTGTCAAACAGAATTAACCTATATTTTAATAGTATTATATTTTTACAGTTTATTTTAGCACTACCTAAAATAACAAACATATCGTTATATAATATTATTGGTGAATTTATTTATTATTTACCTTTGATAATAATTTATCTGATTTCATGCAGACGACGTCTAAGCAGGTGTAAACATAAATGAAAATTATAAAGAAATATTTGACACTTTGACAGTACGTTTATCACAGCCATCCCCGTCTCAATAGCTAGCTGATGTTTTACAAACACATAATGCTATTTACTTATGTTTGTAATTAATAATTTAACGATTTCAGAAAAAATATAATGTATATAACATGTATAACTATTTCTCACCTATATATAAAACAATTGTTACAAATATTGATAACATACAGAAAAGCAAAGTATAAGTCAAAAAATGTAATGTTTTTATTTTAATAATAAACTAATTTGATTAATGATTTGGTGTGATTATTAGATGTATACAAAAATAAACATTTCTTCACTAGTTTAATGGAATGGACAATAAAAATATCATTAAACAAATTTTATGTTGACCGAAAACAAAATATTCATGTTATTTTTATATTATGGTAAAAGTTTTGATAATGCATAAAGTAGGTACATCATATCCATCATTTTGAAATGTTCTGATTTAAATTTTTTTTTTATGATTGTTAAACTTATTATTGCTGATTGTTAAATTACTTTAATATAAAATATAAAGAACAAATTATATTTTCTAAATCATGTATGGATTACTAGACTATATGTACGTCAATTATATCATATTTTAATAGAAATATACATTTAGTATAGTAAATGTAATAATGATCGAAATTTTTTATGATTGTTAAATTACTTTAATATAAAATATAATGAATAATTGTATTTTCAATTATTAAATTATTAAACTGTATGTCTGTCAATTATATCATATTTTAATAAAAATATACATTTAGTATAGTACATATTATAATGATCGAAATGTATGCGATTGGTAAACGCAGTAGCGGTTAAAAATATTGATATATCTCCATAAAAGTTCCACCCAAAAATGAGGTTTAATCATATCACCCTATCTGTATCAGCCGTTTCATTATAGCATCTGTTTCGCGTATACAGATGTAATGAGAAAAGTTTGATACGCTGCGAATAAAATGAAAATTTCATTGACTGTTGCAGAGTAAAGCTGCCGTGTACCGGCTTAAAGAGCGCGGAGATCCAGGTTCAGATCCAGCTCAACGTCAGCGCACACAACCGGATGCAAAATGAAACTTGGCTCAACTTCCGCCGGAACAAGATCTGCCTCAAGGGTGAGCACTTCCGGAATTCAAACTACTTTACTAGTTTACATATTTTAAATTACTGTCATAAAATAATACGCTGAATCACACAACCTAAAGGTATACCACAGTTTTCAAATATTAAATTGTTTTATAATATGAAATGAAATCTTTTGCAAAAAAAGTAAGAATTTTTTTTTGTTTAAATCGAACAATGTCTAATTTGTTGCTCTATATATTTACAATTTATATTATATAATATCGACTTAAAATATCATATTAAAAAAGTAGCAAAAATTGTGAATTTTGTGTGCTACTATATTTGCAGAAGATTATTCATTCGTTAGTTTGGAAGTTAAAACATTATATTTGACGCAAAACATGTAATCAAAAAAAAAAATACTAGTTAACGGTTAACCCATATTGAGAACGTTATAATAATAAAAGTTTTAGTTCGAAAACCGGTTTTTAAAAATTGGAAACCGATTTAAACCGGTTAAGAAAAAATTAATCGAAAAAAATTACAAAATATCAATTAAAAAAATAATAATAAAACATTACCATATGAAAAAATATAACAAATAAAAGAATGAAATTTAATAATAGAAAAGGGCAATTCAGCCGCCTTTTGAAGGAAATAATTTTCAGTGGCAGTTTTTTCATTATTAAAAGTCAATTTAGGGAAAAATAAAAAATATGGGTCTAATAGTTTTCACTATTCTATTGATTAAAGCTAAAAATGAAAAAGACCTTATTAAAAAATCATATAAACTCACCATTTCAGGATATTCAGCCATTTCCAGATTTGAAAGCACTGAAACAAAATAATTATTAATATGACTTCCAATTTTATTTCTGTTACATACTAAATATGAAATATCCCTAACCTAAATTATAAAAATAATATACCTCTAAATATATTTTATAAAAGTTTTATATGAAAATATAAAAATTTTAATTTTAAATCTCCCACATCAGATGTCAAAAATTTTAATACATTTTCGCTGTAAAAACACAACAGTTTTTTATAATTAACCTGTACTAAAAAATGCTAAACAGTCTCCCTCAAACTTTTAAAAAATCCAACTTGTCAAGTTTTTAATAAATTTTCCGTAAAGAAATTAACAAAACTTAACCCCCTTCTTAATAATTAACCTGCTATATAAGTGCTTCTGAAACTTTTTAAAAGAAAATCTACGATAATGTTCTCGATATGAATAAATAAAAAATAGTGCAAAGTTGAAGAGAAGTGCAGTTGATGTTAATATGCATAAATTATAAGAAGCACTCTTTTGTTTAGCACATAAAGTTGCAGAAGCACGAAAGACAGAAGGCTGAAGAAGTCTTCAGACCCACGTCTAAAACAAACAGGTCTTAGATACATAAGTTTTATGAGCTATTAAAACTTGGCAATGTGTCTGTGAATGTGCAAGCAGAACCAGAGGCGTGCAGACTTATTTTCTCCGGAGGGAGTAAGTCACTCTTATCCTGAAAAATTTATTGCGCGGCAAGGCAAACAAGACGACTGTAAATTTTCCCAGCTTGTTTAAATCTTACCAAATTGAAAATTACGTATTTTGTGGTTCTCTTACTCTGAGGTTAACACTAAGGAATTTCCACAATTTTACTAACTTGCTCCTAATTTCACTTGCACAAATGCGCGCATATATTACTACGGCTTACGCTATGGAAATTAACGACTTAGAAAGGACAATTCTCCAGCTTCGATTCTCAGTTAGAAATGCACTTTATTACATTTTTATATTTTTTATTTTACTAAGATTTAAGTTCCTTATTACCAATTGTTGGCTGTTTCGAAGAGAATATTTACCAGACATTAACTCCCAGGTACTGTAGCTAATGTAGAGAGTGCACCACATGTATTATTTTATATGAAAAAAATCAGGGTTGGCAAAAATCATTATTTATTTAAAAAAATAAAAAATCCTTGATTTAAAAAAAAATCAAATAAATATTTATTTTTATTTTTAAAGATATCCAAGTGTTACTGCACTTTTTAATTGTTTTGAAAGCAATATAATATTTTATTAATAAACAAAAACGAAATCTGTAATAAAACCAAAACTATTCAACTAAATAAAACTAAGAAGAGTAACTAAATATATTTACTTTATGTTTACATTTAAATACTTATTTTTCTTTCTTGTATTATGATAATTAAAGTGATAAAATATCATTTAATTTTTAGATATTATTAGATACAGAATTTATTTTGGTTGTTATTAATAGTTTTGTAGCAAATAAATACATTTTCATTATAATTTGGATGTTTTTATCTTTAATAAAAATCAATAATTTTTTTATTAAAAAACAGACATTTTCTGCATTAAATTCTTCAAGAGCTGGCACAAAAACTCTTGGATCCTGATGACATGCAGGACAGAATTCACGGTTTGTTAAATTAATTATTAGCCTAAAAATATAACTCATGATACAGATTACTAAATAAATAGTAACGGTTTTGATTTGGCTTCCAGTTCTACGAAATTCTAAATTTCAGTAAAGGCTTTTTGCAGTAGACAGTTTCAGTTGTACTTGTACCTACCAATTTATAAAAACAAAAATATTCTAAACAAACTAAATTAATTATTTGTTTCCTCCAAGCATTTACATTTCATGTGTTGGCGAAAATTAAAATCTGAAATGGAGCACTAGGGAATTTTATATCCGCTGAAACGAAACTGATACTTTATTCCGATGTGTACGTGTGTTATGTTTTAATTTTTGATAATTTTCCATTTTCAATGAAAAGCTAATGAGAGTTATCAAGCGGATAGATATTTCATAAAAATACGAGGTAAAAATAAACTGCGATAAAGCCATTTGCATAATATGCAAAAAAGCTCGGGAGATATGAAAATGAATGTTCATACGTGCTGCCATCTAGTGGTTCTGATTGTCAGTGAGTATTTTGTAAATTCTTCGCACAAAGAGCGGGAATTAGCATTCATTCTGGCTGACTGCATCGAATAATCTACACGAATTAATTACTCTCTAATATAAAATTCACGGGGGAGTTACTTTTACCCTTTTCATTACTGCACGCGGCCAATTTTGCAATTTTAACTTTATAATTAAAATAACTTGCCCGAATAATATCAATTACGATATTTATTCACCGATTCTTCGACTTTTCTTCGGCGAAATTTGCGCTTTTTTGTACGAAACATTTAAAAAGTTAATTCATTGATTTTTTTATAGATTCATTCTTGATTATTATTTTGAACAAAAATAGCAATACTATTATTTATTGTTACAATAATAATACATTGATAGTGATTTTAGGTTAACAAGCCGGAAAAACTACAAATTGCATAAAAAGAAATATTATGAATATATTGTAACGAGCGAGACTCAACGCAGATGAGTCATCACGGTTGACTTGTCTTAGTCAGGTAGTCGCGACAAAGGTCTAGTGGGATAGGAGTAACGCCGCTATTGTTTAGCAATTTTAAAGAAATAGAAAGGCTCTCGAATGTTCGAGAGATTAATTGGCGGCAGGTATATAAGGGTCGCGTCAGGCGGCTGAAGGAAGGTAGTTAGCTGTCAGATGGCCGTAGGAATGGCAGATTTAAAATAAACGTGAATAATAGATTTCAGGATATGTGATTGGCTGAGAAGAGTGAATTATGAGTCATATTTCACTGTCATGAAATATGACTGCTATAATTAATCGGAAAAAATGAAATAATGAGGATATGTTTGTACATGAGTAGAAAAAATAAGTAAGTGTATGCATTACTAAGTGAATGTTTCTACTGTATACAAAGTAAAAGGATTTTAAATAAAAATAATACATCCTGTAATAATAAAATCACAGTAGGATTCATCAAATATTAATGGTTTGTTCTCTTGAAATACATATGTGTTATTCTGGTTGCATAAAAGAACATGATCTATAATGAAAAAGTGTAAATTTTTTATTGATAAAATTAATAACAACCCATTTGATGTCAAGAGCTGTAATTTTAAAAATAAATAAAATTAATTAAGTGGAAGTAAAACTATTAACATTTTTCCTTAATGTTAACATTTAAAATTAATTTGAAAATACAAGAACTAGAACAAAGTTGTAATCATCAAATATAGTGAATACTAAATCACTTATATTTCTATATCGCCAAGTTGTAAATGTGTTTGCAAGCATGTACAGGAACAATTCACTGGTTTTATCTCGCTGAAAACAAGATAGTGGTGTGCCAATAAGCATAGGTAATAATTCCACTAGTGACAAAAGAAACAAAAGTAAACAAACAAACTCGAACACAGGAAGTATAAAGTTTTGACATTCCACACAGGCGAAGAATTAACGTACGATCGATAATCGTCCTAAATCAGTAGAGACCTCGACCGTTCCCCACCCTTAGAGACAAGGAGATAGGGATGCTTTTCCCCTGACACGAATTATTTGCAAATCGTAACGAAATGGGACAAAAAGTAGATGATTTAAAACTTGTCGCCTGGCGAATTTTGTCTGACAAATGTGCATTCTTTTATTTTTCTAGCTGCTCGGTATTCTAGTTTCATGAGAAACATTTGAATATATTTGCATTTATATTAAAAGCGTCAAAGGTGTAGCCTTAAATGCTTAAATTAATTAATAAATAATTTTTAGCTTGATTTCATCTTGCTTTATTTTAATTTCAAATTACTTCAGCACGGAAGAGAGATAATCGCTTTCATTTCTACCAAAACAACCCTGAATACGAATTCACTGTATATGTAAATAAATAACTATTCTGACGTCATCTGACACAGGCGAATATAATTCACAGCACAAAATTAATTCACCAAATTTATCCTTTTAATAAATTTGAATTCGCTTCACCAAGTCACAACATTAAATTATGTTTTTCAATATATGTATAACCAGTTTCATATTAAACACTTCAAAAAAGTATTTCAGATACAATATATAAAATACTAAACAAAAGTATTATAATTCTTTAGCAAAATACATAATATTTTATTTCAATTACTTAAAAGTAGTTCAAATACTTTTAAGTATTTCAAATATTGTTAAGTATTTCAAATACTTTTGAATATTTTAAAAATACGTAATCTATTCAAAATACTTATTTCAAATACATATATTTCAATTACTATACAACATGTATACATGGGTATGTGACCAAATTTTTATTTTTAGAGATATGATACTAAACAAAATTATTGGCAGTTTAAAAGAAAATAATTATTAAAAATTTGATGTTACAAATACCTTTACCAAAACATGTTTAATTTTTATTATTATAATGATAAATTACAGTGGATATTTTTTATATTTTATCTTAAATAACGAAATTAGATTATAGTCACTTACACTATTGTAATAATTTAATTCAAATGTAATACAAGATTAGCAAAAAAAAATTAATCTACCTACATACAATGTTTAGTTTTTAATTGGAGCATGAAGAAATTATAACAAATTTCAAAAAATAGGTCATTAAATAAACATGAAGTCCGAACGAACTATTTTAACAAAAATACATTTCCTTCATAAATATTTAAATATTACTAATTGAAAATAAATTTCATGTTTAATTTAGAAATTTTAATACTTTATGAGGTACATATTTATAATATTATTATATTTGTAATATTATTAATAATAGTAATATAATTCTTTTTGCGAAAACCATTTTAAATACTTTTCTTATAAAGAAGTAATTAGCTTAACCATGACAATTAAGGCGTTGATATATATTTTTTTGTAATAATAATAAGTGCAATTTTGTAAGATTTAAAGTTAAAATTCTCAAGTTTATATAAACTGGATATGATCGTATTTTATTAATGTTATAATAATAATAATATAAGTGCAATATTGTAAAATTAAAGTTAAAATTTTCAAGTTTACATGAACGAAATATTGCCCTATTTTATTAATGCACCTTCCAAAAGTGAAATAACACAGCATTACCATCCAGAAAGAGAAAAATTTGAAATATACTCCTCTAAATTTGCTGCATGAAATATGATCTAATTTCAGATGTAAATGCATATACATCTGTGAAAAATCTCTAGGAAAATATAGGTTAGTTCCACCTGAACCTAGCCTAACGTCACCCTTGTGCACGAGGCGGAAAAGGGCTTGCGTCGGGACGCTGAAACGCTATTAAGTTCACAAATCATCCCTACGTCTGATTGGATTAATTTGACACCTGTCACTACCTGTTCATTTGAGAGAGAAATATGAAGATGAACCTTGTTGGGGTCCATGGATGAATTCATAAACAAATATAAATATATCATTACAGATTAGTCAACTGTTATTTATCTCTTTCTGTCTTCCACTGAAATACAAACATGTAATGTTGGTTGCAGGATAATATGCTTTTGTTTTATTTAATCTATGGGGTCCTGAACAATTATTTAATTTATTTATGAAACAACAAAGTAAAATAAAAATATTAATGAAAACTAGATTGAAAAATCTTTCGTGGTAAACGAAATATCAATTTTTAAATATAAATATATCATTACAGATTACCTCACTGTTATTTATCCCTTTCTATGTTATACAGAAATACAAACATGTAGTGTTGGTTGCAGAATACTGTGCTTGTGTTTTATTTAATCAATTGGGTACTAAGCATTTTTTTATTTTTTTTGGAAGCATGGAGTGAAATAAAAGTATTAGTGAAAACTAGACTGAAAAATCTTTCGTGGTAAGCGAAATATCAATTTTTAAATATAAATATATCATTACAGATTACTCCACTGTTATTTATCCCTTTCTATCTTCCACAGAAATACAAACACGTATTGTTGGTTGCAGAACACTATGCTTTTGTTTTATTTAATCTGTGGGGTCCTAAACACTTTTTTTTATGAAAGAATGGAGTGTAATAAGCATATTAGTGAAATCTAGACTGAAAAATTTGTTTTAGTAAACGAGATATCTATTTTTAAAGTAAAAATTTTGGCCTGTAACTTGATGTGTCTTCTTCAATGATCAACAAACTGTTAGTTGTATATTGCATTGGTTATTTTCATATTAGTATAGCTAAAATATGTTTACACATAAATTTATACAGCGTGTTCAACAACTTAGGACAAAATATTAAAGGGTATATACTGTACGACGTGCTGATTATAAAACAAAAAGATTTTTTTTTTTAATTCCCAATAAATTGCATCGTATTTCAAGCAAAAATCATTTTTGCCACTACAAAAAAGTAATAGTTTTCATATCTAATACTAATAAATGTCTAATATTATCTAATTAACAGCTAATCTAGTGGTCCAAAAATGTCTACTTCAAGTAAACTATCCTTAACTTTTCGAATTTTTAAAAATATCTTTTTGTTTCATGATCTGCACGTCGTACAGTATATACCCTTTAATTTTTTGTCCTAAGTTGTGGAACAACTGTATGTATATGAAGGGAAAAATATTATTAGGCATAAATAAATTTGCCTGGACAAAAAAAAACATAAAAAGTTTAAATAACATGATAAATTAAAGACAATGTTTAAATACGATAAATAGGTAAGATAATAAAAATAAATAGAAAGCTAAATCTAGAAACAAATAAATATATCAAATTCCAAGAACTAGTGTGTAATTATAACAATGTAAGACAAATAAATAAAATAATAATTACAAAAAAATAGGAACAATCAAGAATTAAATAGAGCAAGTAAATAGAAAATAATATTTAAGAAAATAACAAGAGCAATTACTAGAAACTAAACCAAATAGCAAAACAAGACTGTTTTAAATAGATCATCAGCATAGCTTTAAACAGCAAACGTATTTTTACCAGGAATTAATTAAAATTTTAAAATAGGTCAGGAAAATAAATGTATTTGGTTTTTAAATTAGAATAGTTTATTGTAAACATATTTAAATGAAATGTTGTAACGTGGTACAGCCAGAAAATAATAGTACAAATCATAATTGGGTAAGATTGACAAAAAATGCAATTGCAATCAATGCAGGTGCAAATTAAAATTTCTCTGATTTTAATGAAATTTTAAAATTGAATTGAAAGATTTGACATCGTTAGCGCCGAATGAAAAGACATCGCTACAAATCAGACAGAAACTAAAATTCAAATTTATCGCATGTCGTAATGCACAAATTCAAAACAAGATCGTAAAATCTCGCAATTCCGCCAACAATGAATTCTACATTAAACAGGAAGTGACGCCAGCAAACGTCATCAGACTTACGGCGCTCTTGTTAACGAGTTCGTTAATCCATCTCTTAGCGTGTTAATTATATTGGAACACAAGAGTTTGAAGCAGTATACAGAAAGAGATTAATCAGTTTTTAATGCGAAATTTCATAGTTCGGGGATTTTCGGCAATTCTCGTAATAACGTTAGGGTAGAATTTTAGATTAAATGCCAATGTAATTATTCTTCCTTTTGCAATATTGTTGGATAATTACTAAATTAAAATTTTTCCTTTCCTATCAAACTTTTAACTCACTTAGTCTGTTTCAATTTTCTCTCTTTCAAATTAAAACTTTACTTTGACACAAGGGTCGTTCATATTTATTTATTTACTAGAACAAAAGCCGTTACCGGAAACCTTCTGTGTTTGAATTTATATTTCAAAAACGCTAACACTAGATATTCTCTGACAAAGTGTTTGATGAAAAAGTACAATTTATAAATCTGAATACCTTTTTTGATATATTTCCTAAGAAAATTTTACCTATATATTTTATGACCAGTACGTCTTACGTGTAATGCTGGTTTCATATAGGTATCTCGTACAAAACTTATTCGATATGTTGAGTAAAATGCATCTTTTTGAATTTAATTCGTATTTCGAGAAGTCCTCATCATCAGTAGTATAACTAAACAGAGTAGTTAACATGTTGAGTAATCTTAACTACTCTGTTTAATCCTTTTCAGTTATACTACTGATGATGAGAACTAGAAATACGTATTTAGGACTTTATAAAATTAATTTTAATTTCAATATAAATAATTGACGACACCATTTAGAGTAAATTTTAGAGTTAATAAATTGTAAAAGAGAAAATGAAATCATAAACTAGAATATAATTAGAACAACTGGAGCATAAAGCACTGTTAAAATATTCAAAAAATTCCACCCCGATCAAATTCACCAAAAAAGTAAATAAAAATCTAATTAAAATGTGTAGTAGCCCGAAAAAATCGTCCGATTTTTGTGGGCCTTTATCAAAGTAATTGTCCACCCTCTTTTAAGCTGTTCTTACGTCCTCTGTTTCCCCTCATAAGCTGGTATTTCCAGCACGACCCTTGTAAACTTAGGGGTGCCCAAGATACGCATAATACTCTTGATATCGTGGCGTCACCTTTCATAAAGACCAAATCAAAAAAACTCCACCCAGTAGAGATTTCTATCATTTCAAAAATATTTTATTTTTATTTTTAACTATCATGAAACCAGCATAACATGTAAGATGTTCTGGTTATTAAGCAATGCAATACCGAACAATAATTTTAATACCGGTTTTTCGGTATTTTCATTTAATAGTCAGAGCATGTAATCAGTTACAAAAACTGGTTAATAAAAACCGGTATATATATATATATATATATATATATATATATATATATATATATATATATAATTTAGTCTTAGACTCTAAATATCCTTTATTGACGTCAATTATTATTATATTTATAATTTATTATTTTTAATTTTGTTTTGTTTCAGGAGTAATGTCACCTCCAAGAAATGACTCCATTCGACTAGATCCTGGGTCTCTAATAACATCAACCGGAACTTTTTATGTAGCAGTAGGATGTGCAATAACTATGATCAGTGTTGTAGTTGTTGTAACTTCTGCTGTTTATGTCAAAAGTAAAAAAGTACGACATCAAGATTCGTTACAGTAAGTATACTACAATTATTTATATGTGCGACCCATAAATTAAACCAAATTAACAATTTTGTTAACAATTTACATTACTGGAAACATCAAAATTTATGTATTTGTAACTTTACTAATGTGCAACTGAATTACTTAATTTTTAATAGAAGAAAATAATAGTTTCTTTAGTCGAGAACTATCTATTTATAATTTAATAATACAAAAAAGTGCGGGATCTTTTTCCAAACGTAGATGTCATCTTGAGAATTTATCTTGTTTTCAAGATAACAAATTGCACCGCAGAAAGATCATTCTCAAAATTAACAATATTAAAAAATAAACAGAACTGTTATGATCGAACAACGCCTAAAATATCATCTAATACGTCTGAGTATCAACAATGATATTTTAAGATTAATTTTTATGTTTATCAATACAAAATTGGTGTAAATCATAAAATATAAATTTTCAATTTTTATTTCATGTTGAAAAAGGGCCCCCAGGAACATAAATCCGGCCCTGAGTGTTACTATTAAAATTTGTTTAAAGCTCTAATATTTGAATTCTTTTTAAATATTTATCTCATATAATTATTTCATTTGTTCGTAAACAAATAACAAATATACATCTATTAATACATATGCCATATCAAATATAATGAATGAATAAATAAAATTATTTTAATAAGTATTATATTAATTGAAATTATTGTTAAATATTATATATTTATACGTAATTATATAATTTTACAATTTTAATATCGAGTACGTGAACAAATATGAGGTTAGGTTGTACATACCAATTAATAGTCGTCCAAATAATTTTGTAATGTTCAATCACATTAAAATATAGTTCACTGCACACTAAAGTTTGTAAAAGTAACTACAGTTCATTATATTTCACTTTATATAACTTAAAAGTTCACAATTTTACTTGAATTTGACGTAAATCTCACTGCGTTGTTTGCAACTATCAGCTGTTTCAGTTGCAAATACACTTGCCATAGGCGGCGCTGATATGTTTTTACCAAAACTACTTGGGCAATATAAATTAATATTCTAAATATTAAATTGATAATTGAAACAAAAAATATGTTGTAAAATAAATAAATTTTGTTTTTTTCAGCACAAGTTATACGAGTGCAGCTTTTGGTAGTAACCAAAACGTATTCATCCGACTAGACTCCGTTGGAAGGGCAGCAAGTGTTGGTAGTGGTAGTTACGCCACTATAGCCAGCATCCAGAAATACCCTGTAGGGTCGTCGCGACGATCACCGTCGCCCTACGCCACGACGCATATTGCGTTTGCTGATAACAACGGTCAGGTTTATGTCAAACCTGAATATTGTCCTAGCAGGGTTTCGTATTATGCCAGCAGTCAACTTACTCACCTGTCACAGGTAAGAAAGTTTTTTAAACACCCTGTATAAATAAATAAAACAATAAATGATAATAATAATTCAGCAATTATTCTTAAATTAATTATTAAAATATAACCACGAATGAGTTACGAAAAGATAAATCGCAAGATAAGTATTATATTTTTTCTGAAATCGTACAAAAATTTTAAATAACCGATTGAATATGAACTGATCAGATCACAAAGAAAGAGATTAAACATCGTTATCAGGGTTGCATAAAAATCCGATTTTTATAAATAGGTATAGTATAATTTCAAAAATGTGTTTCACAAAATAGTATTTATTTATTATTAAAAAAAAACATATTGCAAAGAATATGAGTAAAAATTTAATAAAACAATAAAAAACTACAGTAAAACTCGTTTATAACGATACCAGAGCGACATATTGGTTATAACGTCGAAATTGTGATCACTTTTTTGAAAACCCACATACGCTAACATTTTTTTATTTTATCGGTTATATTTTTGGAGTTCTTTCGATGTCGTTATAATTGGATTTCACTGTAACACATTTCTAAGTAAATTTAACACAATAATGAAAGTAACATTACCTACATGCTTTTTCCCCTTTTTCGTAAATATGGAATGTTAAATGACAATAGCAGAACAATTGATTTAAATCAAGTATTTAAAAAAAAATCAATGTTTAAACCGGTTTCTAATTTTCAACAACCGGTTTTTGAACTAGAACAGTTATTATTATAAAGTTATCTATAAGGATAAACCGTTAACCAGTATTTTTTTCGGTTACATGCCCTGATTACAAATTATTAAATGTTTTGATCTTAAGTCTTTTTCATTGGTAAATAAAATATACTTATCTAAAAAGAATAGGCAGCATTGTATTTTACCACTGCCTAGGCAAGAAATTGAATTTCCCTTCCGATTTTACAGCATCGATATGATAAATTGCTAAACGTTTTCAGAAAAAATGTATTTATATGTCTGTAAAAATGTATGTTTCCTCTCATCCTGTGGTAATATGAGGAAAAGTATAACAATTTAGCGAATAGGTGTACGCATGCGCAATATAGCAGCCACAGTTCCATTACGAATCTCATATATACGGTATATATATTGGAGCGTTTGATGATTGCTCAAGCACTTTGATCTGCTCTCAATTTAAAATTCCTCAGACCTGAAACGTCGAACGGTTAGCGCCCCTCTATTTCCGTCTCTCTTTCCTGGATTCCGCAATAAGATTACTCTATCTCTGCAGCGAACCTACAGCAGTTGTTGACAGTTTCTTTATAACTTTTAACTAGTTTAAACTAGTCTGTTATTATTTGTTCAAACATGGAATCAACAGTTGGAATTCACTTACAGGCAATTATTTACATGAAACATAACCTTTATAGTCGAATTCACTGATAAATGGCATTCCAGTGTGATGACGTCACTCACTACGTTTCTATGAGATAGTAGTAAAAATATAATATTTACATTTTCTGAAGAAGAAAATGGAATTAGAGGACCAACTAAATGTTTTTCTTCATGAAAGAATGCAGAAGCATTCAAAATAATTTGTTTGCAATGTCTAGATAATTTTTTACCACTCATATTCAATTACAAAACGACGAAGTGCGAACATAAACATAGAAAATACTTATGCAGTTCAAGTTCAGACATACGTCAACACACGCTTTATGATATTAGCAATACTCCAAACAATCGCGTAATTAATAATGCATTTGCGTCACTTACTACATACATTCTAGTGACGTCATCACATTGGAATTTAAAAAATGCCATTTATACGTGAATTCGACTATACGTTTAGTTTAAAGTGACCATTCCTACTGATTTTGTCAGTACAGCCACAGAATAGGTTTATACAGAAGCGACAGTAAGACAGAGAAACGAAAATTAGAGAGAGATGGGGAATGTGCACAAATTTAAAGAGCTCATTGTTTAAAATCGGAAAGTTTCCTCACATCTTAGAGAGAGATAGGGGAAGGGTACAAATTTAAAGATCTACACAATGCTTCAAGGTCATAGAACTGAATAGGGGAACATGAAAGGTACCGACACGGTGTGTCGCTTCTGTATATAACTATTCTGTGGTACAGTCACAGAATAGGTTTATACAGAAGCGACAGTAAGACAGAGAAACGAGAATTAGAGAGAGATGGGGAATGGGCACAAATTTAAAGGGCTCATTGTTTAAAATCGGAAAGTTTCCTCACGTCTTAGAGAGAGATAGGGAAAGGGTACAAATTTAAAGGTCTACACAATGCTTCAAGGTCATAGAACTGAATAGGGGAACATGAAAGGTACCGACACGGAGTGTCGCTTCTGTATATAACTATTCTGTGGTGCAGTACTGATTTTCAGACCCTTGTACTGATAAACAATTTGAAATACATTTTGTACTGATTTTTTACATGCAGCACTAAATGTACTGATTTTCCTTATTTTGTAAATATTTAATGATTGGCACTTATACACTTTTATACAATTTAAATATAAACTTAAATTTTTGCCACTGCTACTAATGACTTGAAAACATTTTTGAGAAGAACTGTTAATAATTAAATTGCTATTGCTACAATAATTAGAGCAATAGTATTGACACAATTTTAGCATTATTTGCACAATAATACTATACAGAACAAAGGTCTTGTACTGATTTCATATAAGAAATAAATGGTTACTTTAGTTTAGTTATTTCTAGCTCCGCCAATCTATGAAAATAAAAATACTACGCGATAATTTCCCCGCTGTAAAAATAGTAAATGGGGGTATTTTGATCGGTTCAATTTGGAAAATGCAGATCATATAACAAGATTAATGGAAACTTCATTTTTCATTCGCTACAGCTATTCACAGGGAAACAATTAACAATCAATATGTTTATCCGTCAGAACAGACATTTCCAAATGAGGTTTTTTCACTTTATAACGATTTCAAATTAAAATTTACCTTGTAGTTCAAAAAATGGCGTACTTGGACATCATTCATAAAATGTATAACATTGTAGTTGGAAAACACTATTCTTTTATTTTACAAGCACAATGTCCATGAAATATTGCTCAAAATTTATTGTCTGTCAAAATTCAACCAAATCCATAAAATTCCCACATAAAAGGAACACAAATGGATTATTTCTAAATTTTTATATTTATTTTCTTTCCAGTTATTCATAGAAATTCTAGTTTGTCATCAAATTCGTAAAATTTATTATACCACACAATATTCCTACAAGAAACAAGACTTCTTCTACAAAGGCTGACTACAAATATTAATTTTTTGTGCACTGGGCACTAAAGTAATATTTATCAAAATTGTTATGAAAAATAATGAAGATATGTCAAGTTATTTGACAGTTGTATATTATGGTCAACTTATCGATGTAATACTTCATCTCCGATTTTGATACTAAGCATGACAAGTATGGAAAAAATAATGAAAAATACCGGTCAGACTTGGTTGACCTTGAAATCGTTTCTTATTTGTTTTTAAAACTATTTAAAAAAGGTGTGTACACACACTTAACTAGCCTAAACCAACCTAACTCAATTTAAACTAACCCAACCTAACCTAATCTAACCCAAACTAACCTAATCTGATTAAGTTAGGTTGGAATAGGTTAAGTTAGGTTTGGTTAGGTTAGGTTGAGTTAGACTGGGTTAGATTATGTAAGGTTAAGTTAGGTTAGATTGGGTTAAATTAGGTTAGGTTATATTAGATTAGGTTAGATTAGGTGCATGTGAGTGTGTACACACCCTTTTATATTAAATAACTTTAAAAACAAATAAATGCGATTTCAAAGTAAACCAAGTTTGACCACCGTTTTTTATTATTTTTCCTCATATTTGTCGCGCCTAGTAGAAACTTTTTGTTAAGTTAGGTTGGGTTAAGTTAAGTTAGTTTAGGTTGGATTAGGTTAGGTTCGATAAGGTTGTATTAAGTTAGGTTTAGTTAGATTAGATTAGGTTAGGTTAGGTGCATGTGTGTGTACACACCTTTTATATTAACTAACTTTAAAAACAAATAAATGCGATTTCATGGTCAACCAAGTTTGACAGCCATTTTTATTATTTTACCCTTATTTGTCCTGCCTAGTAGGAACTTTTTGTCAAACTTGATCAAAATTGAAAGTGACCATACTTATTTATACTTTTGTTTCTGTTTTATCTATTGTGTTACGAATATTTAATTAAGGGGAGAGTCTACCTATAGGTAGTAGACTTTTCTAACAACTCATTTTTCTCATGTACCAAAAATGAGATTTTACAAAATTACGAAGACGAACAACACTTTTACTGTAAATAAACTATCCCCTTAATTTATTACTTATTTAGAATTATAAAATAAAAAACATATGTATATTTTTATTTGAAAATCACTATACATAATCTACAGAAAATCTGTAAGATATCTACATGTCGATGTCGATATAGCGTAGCAAAGTAAAGAACTGGCGAACAGGCGTTCGCTTTCGTTCGTGCACCTTTTTGTTGTTGGAACGCAATAGCCGTCGTATTGGTGCGCAAAGCACACAATTATTTGTCCGGTTGCAACGTACGTTGCGTTAACTTTGACGGCGTCTTTGCCAACGCACGAGGGTAAATAAACGATTACTGCCAACGCTTGCTGCTTGCAGCAAATTGGGGCTACGCTATTTGATCAATTGATGGCGGAAGGACCAAGTACTGGACTAGATAAACATCATTTGTTAAATGCTATCAAGATGCTCTAGCACCAAATCGAACAGTCCGTTATAGTAGAGGCATAGTTATATGAAATTCACTTTCAGATAAGTCGATTGGCCCTTATAAAGTTTTATAGGACTTGCGGTAATGGTTCATTTAGGCAGGTACTTCTGTCGTATGCTGTTAAACGCCGTACCAGAAATTTTCTTTCAAAATGTTTCCTAATTATGTACTTTTAAATCTAGATTAAAATATTCAAATAATAATGCATTGTAAACGCACGTCTTCTAATTTCAATTTGAAAATTGAGAAGAGATTAGAGCAAATTTTAAATACAAACAGTTATTGACATAAATATAAAAAATATTTGGTTGTTCAAATAATGGGTGAATTAATTAAGATAATAATAAAATAATTAGATGGTTCGAAATAATAATAAAATATAAGCGAAGGGTGTTAGAGGTAGTAAAACAACTATTTATAACATTCTCAATTTATTGTCAATTTTATTGAA
Source organism: Stenolophus ochropezus (assembly GCA_035578165.1). NCBI lineage: Eukaryota > Metazoa > Arthropoda > Insecta > Coleoptera > Carabidae > Stenolophus > Stenolophus ochropezus. Next base: position 4,293,002 of record JAQOWZ010000014.1, read on the forward strand.
TATAATACAAATTGTTAAACCTAAATGTTTCATGTTTCACATTAAATTGATGGTATTAGGCGTATTCCATTTGTCAGTTGGATCAGATCTAATATACAGTTTTCAATCTGGATCACTAATTTTTCATTTCATTTGACTGAGTCACTTTATCCCTCCACAAAAGTAATTTACTCACTTAGGTAGATCAGAAAGATCAGATCCAATTGATCTGAGCGTAACTAATGTTAATTATATGATCCGACTGACAAAAGGAATATTACCATTAATAATAAACATTAAAAAAAACCGTTACAGGTTACAATCATATATAGGATATATACTTATACATTACATATATTTATATAAAATTGGTAGTAATGGATGTAGCGTGAAATCCATGGTTTGTTTCTGGAAATATAGTTTGCAACTAGAAGAGAGAAGTTGTTAATTTGTTTCTGAGTATTTTTGTATCTGTGCTGGCATTTGTTAGCTATTCCCGAGGAAATCTACGCTGGCAAACAAGTGAAAATGACTTTCACTCGTTGGGAAAATAAAGCTGAGGGGTATATACGGTATACGGTGTTCGGTACGCTGTACTGTTGTCTCTTCAAAAAGCCATCTTCCTCGGGATTTAACTGGATGTCTGATTGGAGTGTGCCATCGACACTGTGCTTTCAGGGCCGGCTTCAGTTAAATCCTAACCGTAAAACACTATTTCCTTCTTTTCAAATACCTGACAACATATATGGAAACATTTTATATGTACGAACAATTTTATTTATTTAATAACGACTTGTAATTATGAAATAATATATATCCATAATTACAAAATTAAGAAGAGCTGATTAATTTATTGTTCTGTTTTGCAACTAAAAAACTGATTTTTAATTCCAAACTTTTTTTTATTTAATAAATATGATTTCGTACAACTAAAAATAAAAGTAATTAAGTATTGTTTCACAAGACAAGATTTCTTGTCCTGTTTTGTTATTTCTTGTCTTGTCTCGAAAAAGACAAGAAATTTAAATATGTTTTGTCTTTCATCACTCTTGTATATAAAATCTTATCTTGATCGTCATTTTCTTGCATATTTCTTGTCTATAATTAATTTTTGTATCACATGTACTTACCTTTTTATTTTGTTTGTATAATATAAATATCAATTATCAAATATATATCTTATAATACAATTATTATTATTAATTTAATATTATAATAACAAAAAATAGCATAACTGCACTAATTTAAGTATTTTTTAACACAACAGCAACATCTTTACAACAAAGCTCTCTGATTATAAGAAACATTTTGTGCCTTAACTCTAGGTTATATAATTTCAAAGGATAATTTTATTATTGAGCCAATAATTTTTATTGTTACTTATCAACTTTGGAAAGAGTGGATCATTTAAATGGAATGAAAAAATCTAAGATAGATTTGATCCAAATGGCAAATGGAATACGTCTTGATGTTGATCTTTCTAGTTGAGCTATCGTTAACCATTACAGGAAAAATGTGTTTTTGATTTAAGACATAAGTTGATAATCTATACGCCAAAAAAAACCAAATAAAATTTTAATAATTCTTGTAGAACTATTGTGAAAATTTTTAATATTTCTTTCTGTTTCGAATTTAGTTTGGATAATTTTTTGCAGCCACTATAATCCAAATAAAATTTTAGAAATTCTTGTAGAACAATTATAAATATTTTTAATATTTGTTTCTGTTTCGAATTTGGTTTTGGGAATTTTTTGCAGCCACCCCTGCGGTCGGTGTGTGTCGCGAGGAAGAGTTGTATTAATTCGCCCTTGTCCCTTGAGATGTGCAAGGATTGTTTTTGGTATTTTGATTGAAATAACTCACGGACGCGATTCGGTCTGTTAGCTTTTCAAAGTTGCGGAGGTATCCCAACCCATCTACTCATTTCGTACAGTTGTTCACCATGACATTCATTCCTTTACAAACACGATCAAATTCATTTAGGAAACACCGGAAATTTCACTAATTTCATTTATTTTGTAACCGGAATATCCGGTGTATAGATAATACTATAATAATTTGTTTCAATTGATTCTATACAGTAATATATTTTATAAATATAATACGATTATTAAACATCCGACTCGCACTATTCACTAAATAAAACACCAATGTTTCCCAATGCGTCGAAAATCAAAAACCGTGTACCTGAATTGTAACTCATTTGTAAAGCCACGTATAGAAACAATTATAATTACAATAATAATAATTTTAAAACAATATCTATTTTAACATTAAATTCAAATTATTTAAGCGTATTTAACTTTCTTATTACAATTTGCTTGTAAGGAGTAAAGAAAGTATTGTAATCGCGAAAAAAAATCACTTTTCAGATTTCAACGGAAATATCAATTTTGACTAGTTCCGGCGTGATATCTTGCAAAACTCAAAAATGATAAGCCGTAAAATATTGAAAATTTGTATATACTGCTATAGCATCTAGTGTACCTTCCTTTTTATTGCAATCGACAGTACCAAAAGGACATTTTGCTCGTAGTGTTTTTTTAATTTTTCGTATAACTCAAAATTCAAAAAGGATTTGCTGTAGAATGCTGAAATTTTGAGGGCACTTTACTTTTGGCAAAAATTAAAAACATAATAATTTAGTTGCCTTTTAATTTTTGTAGAAAACATTTGATTTTTTGATAATAAATTGACAACTGTCAAAATATATTTCTTGAGAAATATGTAGGAAATAAATAAAAATAATAAGATAAAATTTTCAAAAAATGATCCTTACAAAAAATAAGTATAATTTATCGTACAAGGAAGTCACTGGTGTCCACATCAGATTTTTTCTAAGAATGTTTGACAAATTACTATTTGAAATTGTATTTTAATTATTAATATACAATCGAAATATTTAAGAAACGTGAGAAAATTGTTCTTTCTCTAAATATGTGACTAATAATGATAAATTAGTATAATTTTATTTTTATTTCTACTCAATAAATTGTAAATATTTGTTAGCGTACAAGGAATTCATGTGGTATCCACATAAAAATTTTCTAAGAATGTTTGGCAAATTACTGTTTGAAATTGTATTTGCATTACAAATATTAAAATCGAAATATGTAAGAAATATGTAGCTAGTAATGATAAATTAGTATAATTTAATTTTTATTTATACTCAATAAATTGTACATATTTGAAGCAAACGTCAATAATGTTAGTAATAATGTAAGAAAAGCTTTCTTATTTTTGTTTGAATATTTAAAGTGGATATTTATTCGCGTATTCCACATTTAGTATCCATGTCGAATAATTTTAGAGGTTAGGCGATAACCTCCCTTGCAAGTTCCGTTTATCTTTATCTTAAAATTAGTTTTTGAGATTAAATTTTCACAGCTGTCAAACAATTAACAAATCAAAAACACAAACGTATGCAGTGTTGTCAACTATCTAAATCAATTCTAACCAACAATGTTGTATCTAAAAAATATATTCACATCAATTGACACAAAATAATCCCACTGTTTGTGGTCTATTTACTATATTTTTATATTTAATATTTTTACTGTCTGTTAAAACACATTTCTCTTCTAGAAAAGTTTGAATACTATCAGAGTACCACCAGGTTGGCAATACTGGTGAGAATCTGTATCTTAATGATAATCTGTGTCAAAATGAAAATCTGTATCATAATGACTGTCATTCAAGTACATATGGCACATACATAATAGGTATATTAAAGCAAAGGAGTAGAAAAAGTGGATATTTATTCTTGTATTCCACATGACAATATATCATTGTGGTTGTGATTGATTTAGTATCCTTGTCGACTACTTTTAGAGGTTAGGCGATAACCTCCCTTGCAAGTTCCGACCTGCTTCGGGAAAGCTCGGCTTGACGCGCTCCGTGCTACTAAATTGAATGTGCAGTAGAGCGTGACTAAGCTGCTTTAATCCCATGAGTATGGATGCAACTGTATCTATTTACCTTTGCAATCGATTCTTTACTTCGGCCTCAATATGTGGATGTGTGTGCGTAAATATGTAATGTGCATACGTCGGGATTGTAGTGCATGTGCATTTTATTCAATCCTAACTTTCCCTCGAATTATTTTCAGCTTATAAAAGGATTCGAACTGGAACTGGAATAGTGTATCGCTACTTTGCTTTAAAGTCGACATAGATGTTTCATCTTCAGTGTAAAAGGATTTTTCTTAAATTGGTAATTCATGACCGAAATACCTGCAAAAGTTTACTTCTCTGCTTTAAAGAATTTTTCTGATCTACAAATCGGAATAGAAATTCCATTCTTCCGTCTTTAAAAGGAATATGTTTAATCTTAATTTATAACTTGACTAAAAATTTCATTTCACTGCCTTTAAAAATATTTTTAAATATGTTTATTATTTAACTACTCAAAATCGGCATAGAAATATTTTTATACTTTAAAAAGTTTTTCTTTGGAATTAAAATTGTGTAAAGAAAGAGACTCACCGCAGATGAATCATCACGGCTAACCTGTCTAGGCAGGTAGTCGCGCTAAAGGTCAATTAGGATAAGAGCTACGCTGCTATTGTTCGAGAATTTTATAGAGTTCAAAAGATTCCGGAGTGTTCAAGATTAGCTTCCCACAGGTATAAAAGGGTCGCTACTACCGTTATTTAACTTTTTATGAAACCGTAACCGAAAAGCGAAACCTATATTTGACTTTTTATGAAACCGTAACCGAAAACCGAAACCTATATTTTACTTGTTCAAATATGGAAACCGGAAACCAATACGAAAAATATTTTTTTTCTATAACCAAAAACATAACCGAATCGAAAAAATATCGGTACTAAAACCAGTATAAATATAAATATTGTTATAAACAGAAAATATTATCCATATATTTTACTTACATATATTCTAGTGTAATTAATGTAATAATAATTAACTAGTCACATTTTAAAGCATAATTTTTCTTTAACTATACTTTTACTTAATACTTAAAACAACTTACCGTAGCGAAACCGACATTTATTTCAACCGAAACAAAAACTAGTATAATAATTTCAAAAAACTATAACCGATAACTGAAACCGATTTTTTAATAACGTAAAAACCGTCAAAAGTTAATAAACTCTATTTTTTTCAGATTGAGTTCCTGTTCAAAAATATTTCACACTTGATATGAAAATTTTAAATTTATTTTAATTATGTAATAATTTATTTTCGATAAATTATCTCTAAAAATAAAATAAATTCTAAGTTCTTTTTAAATAATATAAATGTACTAAAGACCAAAATGCAAGTAAAAAATGACAATTTAAACAATACTTGAAATCCCATTTCATTTAAAATAAATGCTAATTATGACGAAAATAGATCATGGATTTGAAACAAAAATATGATTTATTAATAATGTACATTACCGGGTGAAACCAAAGTGATAAACAAATGAAGTACCGGTATGTATTTTGCGGTCGAAATACAAGAAACAAAAGACATTCAACTTTTGTTCGCAGTAAAAAACATCTTTAGAAAACTTTTCTTTTATGTGTATTTACCAAAGTAAAAGAGCATTTGGAGAGAAATACACGTTCCTTCCAATGTTTTCAATTTTTTTCACATTCAACGATTTTCCGATTCATCGCTTTTGACAGGGATTAAAAGTTATCGGTTTGAAATTATACCCTTTATGCGTTCATGAATATTCTATAGCTGGAATGGACAATTTTAATATAATTCTAAGTTCAAATGGCTTCAAATGACACGAGAATGTTGTAAAACACATTAAATATCCATTTCATTGCCATTTACAAAGCCATCTGTATTGATAGCTCATTTGGAATTTTTCTTATGTGCATTATATTTATTGAATTATTTATACATAAAATTATTTCACATTTTATGTATGTTACTTTTTTAACACTAACTTGTTTTTAATGATTTTTATTATAAATGCATTTATTTTTACGTACATTTTCACTGCGAGAAAACTTTTTCAGAGAAATTTTAAAAATAATTTTTGATTTAAATAAATTTTAATGGTATAATAATACTTAATAATAAATTATTTAACATTTTATGTTTGTTACTTTTTCATCACTAACTTCTTTTTAATGATTTCTTATTATTATAAATGCATTTATTTTTACGTATATTTTCACTGCGAGAAAATCTTTTTTAAAAATAATTTTTGATTTAAATAAATTGTAATGATATAATAGTATTAATGGGTATTATATAATGAACATTTATTTACTTCTATTTTTTAATGCAAGTTAATTCAAAGAAAATTCCTTCCTTTACTATTCAAGATCTTGAAATTGTAAAATTGTTTTATAATCTTGCTACTTACTTTTGTACAAAGAAGTTTCTCTAATTCCTTAAAAGAAATTATAAAGACTTCTTAATTGTTCTTTGTCGTATTCTTCTATTTAATCTTAGTTATTGATTCGAAGCAAAAAATATTATGCAACAGAAGGAATTAAAGAATAATTACTAAATTTATACAATCAAAAGATACAAAATGATTTTATGTAAATTTCTTTTTGAAAATAATAAACATACTAAAAACTGCACTTTTTATTAATATCATATTTATATTATTTAGTTAAAAGAACAACCACAAAAAATAATAATTTAGGCTTTTGACTTACATTTAAATGTTGCATGTAGTCAACGTCCAACTTCTTCAAGAGATCTGCAGCCTATAGTGAATTTTCGGCCATTTGGACAGCGAATATTTTTTCCGACACCTGTAATGTTAAAAAATACCAAATAAATAAATGTGAATTATAATTTTGCAAAAATTGCATACAAGAACAAGGACAAGAGCTAAAAATTTCAAAGCAAGATAAGGCAAGAAATTACCTTTCAAGCAAGATTATCTTAAATTCTTGTACTCTTGAGGTTTATTTTTGTTAATTTGAAATTTATATTTATACCAGTATTAAAAAAATTAAGACATTAAATTAATTTTTCAATATGCATATGGAAATTTCATTTTAAAAACTATGTCATAGAAATAATTATTGGCTCAATAATATAATTAATCTTTAAAATTATATAACTAAGAGTTAAAGCACAAAATTCTTTCTTATAAGCAAGGAACTTTGGAAAAAAGCTTTTCTCCTTGTACACAGTAGTAAGTAGTGCATCTACGCGATTTTTTGTCTTTATAATATTAATTTAATAACAATAATTGTGTTATACGATATATATTTGATAATTGACATTGATATTATCTAAACAAAAAAATACATGTTATACAAAGAAATAAAATGTTTATTTGCAAAAAGGGAATGCCTTACTACATTATAACCTGCAAGACAAGAAATAAACAAAAAAATGACGATCAAGACAAGATTTTTATACACAAGAGTAATGAAAAACAAGAAATAACAAAACAAGACAAAAAATCTTTTATTGTGAAACATTAATTCTGTAAAAAATATTTAATGAATTATCAATATTTTAAATAAATTATTAAATTTAATATTTCCGAAACATCGGACAATGGAAACAACTTAACCGACGTGCGGGAACAATAAAATTTTACAATCGGCATTTGAATCAAAAAGGTGTATTGTATTGAAATCGCCCGCAATCTCATGCAATGTTGAGCTTTCATACCAACTGCAGCACTTAAAAATAACTGCTAACGCGATGCAGTGCTACAACCACACAGAGACCAGTTAGCAGGGATATTGTTTTCTATATGGTGCCATTTGTACCACAATCATTTCAAAAATACTCTTTTATTTTTTCGTTATCAGTACGGCCATGAAACCTTCTCCGTAAATTCTGGTTATTGAAATCGTTAAACTGATCTGTATATTACACTTGGAAATAAAACAAGATATTTCAAATTTAGATTTAACAGATAATTAACTAAAAATATATTATTATTCAATATATTAACGGGATATTTAAATAGATATAAATTGTATAATTAATAACAATGAAACTATAAATTAAAATTTGTCTTTTTTCTGGTGCAATCTTTTAGAGTTATCAATTTTATATATAAATCAACTGATTTTTTTCAAATAAAATCATTGATTTTTATCAAAGATAAAACAAAATACAAATTATAATGAAAATGTATTTATTTGCTACAAAACTTTTAATAACAACCAAAAAAGTTTTATATTTAATAATATCTTAAAATTAAATTATATTTTATGACTTTAATTGTCATAAAAGAAGAAAGAAAAATAAGTATTTAAATCTAAAAACTAAAAATTCTTTGTTACTCTTCCTAGTTCTATTCAGATAAATTGTTTTGGTTTTATTACAGATTTTGTTTTTGTTTATGAAATAAAAATTAATATTGCTTTCAAAACAAATAATGATGTTTGATTTTTTAAAATAAATCATGGTTTTTGAATTTGTGTAAGATTTAAAATTAAAAGACAAAAAATAAACGAAACCAAACTAATTTTATTATTTAATCTAGTGAAAAATTTATATTATTTTTATTAAAAAATATATTTAACTAAAGGGCAATTTAATATTTATTTTAATGGTCATAATAAATAACAACAAATCAAGTGCAAATTTATATTGTTTTATTAGTATTAAAAAATATATTACATCTAATATAAACTAAGCTTTTCCTAAACCAAAATACAAAAATAACATTTATTATTTTGATGTGGAGACGTTGGTTCCATCCTCTATTATTTTTTTTAAACAATAAATTGAATATTATTTTACAGAAAAAAAAATTTGAATTGAATTTTGAATTAATAGAAAATGGTTAAGCCCTGCCACCACGTCAAGGTCTCTCCACTTGGGCAGGGGCCCGATCCTTCTTGCCTGCTTACGCAAGGAGAGAAGGATAGAGCCATACCGGTTTCAACCCCCGGTATGAGAGGGTATGGAAGATTAGTGAAAATATAATAATAAAAATTAAAATGTAATAATAAAAATAAAAATGTAATAATAGTGAAGCTATTATTACCAAAAGTCGCCCTGGCACACCTGAAACATACAAAAACATACATAATTATCATATAAAAACAAAGAAAAAACAATTAACACCTGAAAACAAAAAACATAACACCTGAAAACAAAAAACATAACACCTGAAAACAAAAAAAAACAATTAAAATCTTAAACTATTAATTAGCGCAACTTAAAACTAAGACTCTCACAACCTTTTGGACGCAACCTGAAAATAAAAAAGTGATTAAAACATGTAAACAAAAAAATAATTAGCGCCACTTAAAACTAACAACCTAACAACTATTTGAACGCAACTTAAAACTAAGAAATTGGTCGGAACTTAAAATTTAAAGGGGCAGGGGTACGAGTACTCGTAAAAGGGAACTTAAAACTAAGAGTAGATCTACTCGGCGCAACTTAAATCTAAGGGTAAGGGCGGAACTTAACCTAAAATATTTGGCGCAACTTAACCTAAAATAATTGGCGCAACTTAACCTAAAATATTTGGCGCAACTTAACCTAAAACAGAGCAACTTACAACAACCCAAAAAAACCCCAAACGTCGCCTACGTAGTCCAGAACCGTATACGTATACTCGAAGAAGATACCTAAAAAAACCTGAAACACATAAAGCAAATGGGATTAATAAATAGGTAGCAAATAGGTAATTATTTTTTCTTATTTTTTCTTCCGAGGATATGGCAACACTTACAACTTGTAGCTTTAAACTAAAAAAAATCTAAAACAAAAAAAAATAATTAAGAGAACTTAAAACTACTTGAAGGCTGCAACCGATGACCTGAAAAAAAAGTTAGGGGAAGTGATATGATCAGACAACATTTACAAAAACACGGTGGAAAAAAAATCTACAGTTAAATGCAAAAACAAAAATACTACAACAGCCTCAATTTAAGTCGGAGCGCGAGCAAAAATAATTTAAAACGGAGGGGGAAAGCAAAAAAATGAATAAACGTGCCACTTACAAACATCTTAAAACTAATTAAACTAAAGCTAGTCTCACCAAAACAACATCCCCGGGCTGTTGTTAAGGTTCGATTTCGCTTGCATTCACACAACATACCAACACACCACACCTTACAACTAAAACTAACTTAACCTATGTAACACGCCATTCATTTTTATTTAAATTTAAAGTAGGGTTAGAAACCATTGTAGTATATCAAGGTGGAAAATAAAACTGGCTTTAAAGCCGACTAAAAGTGGTTTGAATTTAAGTTAAATAAAAGCAAAAAAAAAGGAGATGTTGCCGATACATATCTGGGAATACAAAATTGCCTGAAGGGCTTTATATTTTATTAAAAAAAATTAACAGCCAGATGGGCTTTACATACAATTAGAAAAAATAGTAGCCTGATGGGCTTTACATATATTTTAAAGTTAACAAAAAATTTACGTAATAAAATTAAATTAAAAAATTATTAAAAAAAATGTGTTGCCATTTACAATATTAGGGTTTAAATAAAAGAAAGGATTAAAGGTAGATGAACCCGGGTGCACCTGAAAAAAAAATGAAATCATACTTTTCTAAAAGTATTTTTTGATCAAGTATTTATATTTTTCTATTCTTTGAACCAGTACAGTTATTATTACGACTTTAATCTATAATATAATTAAATATCCGTATTCATAAACAGAACAGTTTCAGTTATATAAATATTAATTGTTATTAAAAAATAAATTATTGAATAAAGTTCATAGTTAAAAGTTTTAACATTGTTAAGTATGTAAAAAAAATTAAATGTATCTATTTCATAGGAAACATTTCATGTTGACTATTTTAAAGTACAAAAATTAAAGGAAATATTGAATAAAATGTGACACTCAACTTAACCTAAGCTAACTTAAAACTAAATCATTCATACATCATACCTCACATACAATTATGTCACATCTTATTCAATTAAAGGCAAATAGTTTATTATTAGTAGAAAATTTAAAGTCAACAATTAATGAATCAAAGAAATAGATCACAATTTTAAAATGATGCTTTAAAAAAATGTAGAACTGAATTCAATAATTATTGGATATAGTTACATATAAAATACTTTTTAAAATTGGTGTAAAAATAAATAGTGAATGTTCTTACTCTGTACTGATTCAAAAATTAAAAATTATTCAAAACTATTTGAAATTTTGCGTGGATTATTTAAAAAGTTTCAATAACTTACAATAAAATATTTACATGCATTATAATTCACTATTAACTTGCTATTCACTTTCTTTAAAATATAAATCAATACTTGTCAAATAAAAAAAAATTAAGAGGTACTCACCATAGGTCAGATGTCTTCGGGAGTCGAAGACTGAATGATGTTTGGTGCCGTAATAGCCAGTATTTAAACAAATGAATTACAGGGAGGGATATGCGTAATTCTTATGAGGTAGCTATTAATTAATTATTCGATCTTGTGTAATAATCAAAATATAAAATTACAAGAAAAAATAAATACTACAGCAAACATTTTAAAATGCTCTAATTCTTGATCCACTGAAATCAGAGCACAATCCAGAACAGCTAAAACTGCTCCAGAATGTGCTCCGGTTTCAGCAGACCTAGAATTAGAGAAAACACTTCTAAGTACTCTAATTCCTGACCCACTGAAACAAGAGCACAATACAGAACAGTTAAAACTGCTCCAGAATATGCTCTGGTTTCAGTAGGTCAAGAATTAGAGCAAACACTTCAAAGTGCTCTAATTCCTGACCCACTGAAACCACAGCACAATCCAGAGCAGCTAAATTTGCTCCAGAATGTACTCCGGTTTCAGCAGACCTAGTATTAGAGGAAACAGTTTTGAGTGCTCTAATTTCTGATCCACTGAAACCGGAGCACAATCCAGAGCAGTCAAAGCTGCTCCAGAATTTGCTCTGGTTTCAGTAGGTCAAGAATTAAAACAAACACTTCAAAGTGTTCTAATTCCTGACCCACTGAAACCAGAGCACAATCCAGAGCAGCTAAATCTGCTCCAGAATGTGTTCTGGTTTCAGCAGGCCCAGAATTAGAGCACACGCTGAAACGTGCTCCAATTCTCGGTCGACTGAACTAGACCACCTTCAGGGCAAAAATGCCCTGGAAGGCGGTCTATCCAGATCACCAGGTGGGGTGGAGGCCCGAAGGCCCTCTACCACCCCGGCGCCCCGCCGAGCGGGACTGAGTACTGGCGTCGCAGGATCTTTGGTATATCCTGAGACGCGCATTTTTACTGGTCATCTGGATTCCTATTGGCTCATTTTCAATCTGTAATTGTGACTGTACTAGTGCGAATTTTTAAATGAAAATTTGTATACATATGAAGGTACTTTGATGATAGGAATCCACTCGAAATATTTCTAAGGGTCTAACTCATACCCATTTTAGGGTAGTAGTCAGTTGTTTAAAAATGGAAGGATGTATAATAATTTTTTGAAATAATAATAATTCAGGGCTTTATTTCTGATATAAAAAATGCTGTATTTCGTTTATATATTTAATCCAATTATTATTTATAAACAATACAAAAAAATGATAAAACATTTTTTTAAAGAATAAGATAAAAATTATTTATATATCAACAAAGGACTTTAATATGTATCTAAGTATAAATTTGGTTTTGAAATCACTGGATAATCGGGAAAAGTGAATGAAATTTGTACGGGAAAATTATTATTAGGAATGTTTCGATACTGATATACGATACGATATTACTATCGATACTTTTCTTTCGATAATATCAATATAGTTAACTCATTATCGAAAAACTTTAATAAATAATTAAATCAAATATAAATGTTTCCTATTGATTAAAATTTTTTGAACACAAAACTGTTTAATTTCGTCTAGTAAATAGGCTTAATAAACAGCTCTTTCATAGTGCTTATATACGATGAAGAAAAAAAAGGCATTTTATTTTATTTTTAAAATCATAAATATTATAAAAAAAAATATGTTTATGTATTATAAAAATAAATATATATTTTTATTATTACTTCCTACATTTTCTTCCGATAGTTGTAGGAATCGATACTTTTCTTTTGCTCCGATACAAATATCGATACATTTAGGATACTTTCCCAATTATCACTGATTGTTTATTTATTTCATTTGTTTATTTTCAGGTGACTCTCCACGACCCACGAATGTACGACCCGACCGACAAGCTGCGCGCTCTAGCGGTGTCGCGCAAAACTATCCAGTCCCACGTGTTGCTACAAGAGGGCACCTTCGGTCAGATTTCCAGAGGGAGCTACACTCGTGGGGAAATGCAGGAAGAGGTTGTTGTGAAAACCGTATCAGGTACGCAAGAACGATATCAGATGCTGCTGGCGTAGCTCCAACTTGAGTTTGTTAAAACTCGTTAAATGTTGGAAAACTAAAATAAATTAGTACGGAAAATAGAAAAATATGTTAAACATATCGTATATTGATTTTTCGCAAGACAAGAAATATTGTCTTGTTTTGTTATGTCTTGTCTTGTCTCGAAAAACAATTTGAAATTTGTAGCTCTTGTCTTGCATTTTTTGCAAGATTGATGCAAGACTACGGAAACTAGAAAAATATGTTAAACATATCATATATTGATTTTTCACAAGACAAAAAATATTGTCTTGTTTTGTTATTTCTTATTGTCTTGTCTCGAAAAACAATTTGAAATTTGTAGCTCTTGTCTTTCATTTTTTGCAAGATTGCAAGACCAAAAAAAATACAAGACTCTCGTGAAACACTAATATTGATATATGAATGCAAATGTTTATTTAAAATTAATTGCCTTTTTCTATATTTTGGAAATGATTTATATCTTAGACGAGATTAATCAAACATCACTTTTCGGACACTCTAGCTGCTATGGAGAATGTCAACCATCACTTTTAATTCTTGTTTTTTAAAAATATAATTGGTTTGGTGACCATAATTAATTTCATATATATAAATCATAAAATATAAAAACTAACTACTATAGCTTCTCATTATATGTAATAATAAAAACTAAAAAATAATTTACAATAATGCAGTTACTAGCAATTAAATATTCTGGAGAACATATGACGTCAGCATGATAGAATCGTAGAAAAAGACAAGTAGACTGTCACTTTCGTTCCCAGTTTAAAAATTTATTTTCCCATAAACTACGAATCGATAAAAAAATATGTGTATTTTATTTTTTTTATGTCAATCGTGTAAAAATAAAAATTTGGTCACATACCCCATTCGCACCCTTATTTAAAATAAGTTAATCTTGTACTTAAATATTGTTTATTATTTAAAATTAAATTTAAAAATGTGAAACACTTCAGCAATGAACCTACTCCCTCATAAGCTCCGAAGGCGTGAAAATGTATTTACCAAACAAACAAATAATAATTTGTAATTATAATTTATGGTACTAGGTGTATAAAATGCGATTACATTTCCCGACGGCATTGATAAAAATTCCAACGTTCAACCAATCGCAAATACTGTGTTAATGTGCTACAGAAACAATGCGTTTCATTTCACAACTATTATTATTCATAAGTTACGTAATTATTTTGATTGATTATGATAAGTCCAATAATGTATTCCATGTTTTGTATTGTTTTCTTCATTAACGATACCCACACATCGAATTAAAGTGAATGGAAGCATTGAAATCAGATTTGCGCATTCATAATGAATCTTCAAAATTTTATAATTGCAATAAAAAAAGTTTCAATCAGAATAGTTATATATATATAAAATAAATTTGCATCGATGACACTTTTAATTTTATTAAGATATATTATTCAAATATTAACTACCTACTTTAAATTTTATACACTATAGGTATTTATGTCAGTTATATTTTCGGTTCACATATAAACAATTAACTTATTTTATTAAAAAAAATAGTGATATTTGTTGTAACCTAAGAAATAAAACGAATGTGAATTGATAATTTTCAACAATTAACGTAATCATTATCATACAAGACAAGTATATTATGAATAATAAATCATAAATAGTTCTTTTATTATAGTTTGACATTTCCAATAAAATAAAATTAAAAATTTGACAGAATGTAATGCCAAAATATTTAAGTTGGCATCCCTACATTTTGTCGACCTAGGCCGGTAAACAGTTAGTTTCTGGACGATTTTGAGTTCTATAATACTAGTCATAATGGAACGGAAGCGTAAAAAAATTATTTTACACTTCTTTTTGTTATAACTACAAAACATTGAAAAACGAAAATTTAGTAATCATAAAAGAATTAGCACTGTCTTCCTAAGCAAGTAAATTTTACCTGTAGAAGAAATCGGTATTACCAAAAATAAAAAAAAGACAACAAAAGTGTCATTCGTATTTTTGTAATATTTTTTTGTTTGTAACAATAAATAACCATTACTCTAAATATCTTTTTACATAGTCTAATTCTAAAATGTTTTCCCTCTAGAACAAATAGAGCAAAACATGCAAATTAAATTAGTTAATCTATTTTTTATTGTTGTTTTTAATTGTATCTATAAATGTTTATAGAAAGTACTTATGTATAATTTATGTGTCTAAATATATAATAGTATGGCCTTTTCTGTATTCATTACAATAATATCTTTGTGACTTAATTTTATATTTACTTGCTAATTTATGCAAATTATATCTATAATTGGTTGACTATGGATATTAATCCAGTAATTTTATTATTGGATATTTATCTTATAGATAAAAATACTTAGAGTTTTCTATATTAATATTTAGATTAACGTTAATAGATTCAGTTGTAAGCACTTAGTAAAATATTATTTCTATTTACAAGAAATTGAATAAATTTGTAACATTTATGTAAGTAAATTGTTTTTTATTATTATAGTTGATTCATTAAAAGTTTTAAATTATTTCTTTCATATAATTAAAGAAAATTTGAGTTTTTTTAAATATATTTGCCGAATGCATATTCACGTCTTTGAGTTTAACCGACAAATATTTTTATAACCAAAGTTCCTCAATATATCCAGACTTTACAACCCTAGAAATAAATTTAAATGTTCCAGAAACTGAAAGTTTTGAAGCCTTGTAAAAACGCGAGCAAAAAATTTGTTTATTATCCTAACCCTTTCACTTAAATTACTTTGAATTTGAAAAGGCAAAACCAAATGTGTTTCATAAAGTTTTATTTCACCAACACTAAATCTCTTAGTGAATTCCGGCTGAGTACTAGGCAGTGGCGTGCCGAAATAATTTACTATATGTGTGATTTAAAAAAGGGTTAAAATATATATTTAAATAATAAATTTTACTATAATATATTAAACATTAAAAGTAATATAGTTTATTCAAATAAAATCAAATATTTTATAAAATATAAATATATATATTTTCATATAATTTTATGTAGTATTTTAAACAAATAATCAAAATATATAATAAAATATCCCGACATAATATCAGTATTATAATAATAAAAACTAAATACTAGTTTGCAATAAAATATTATTTAACAATTTAATGTTTTGGAGAAGGGATATGTGACGTCAGCATGGTAGGGTCGTGGAAAAAGACAGGTGAAGAAGTGTCTTTTACGCTCCCAATTTATTCTTCACGATTCTACCATGCTGACGTCACAACACGCTTTCCTCAAATTTTTAATATTTATTTTCTTGTAATATAGGAATAATAAATCGATTTAAAAAATACCAGTATTTTATTTTTTGTCTATACTTGGGACGCCGAACAGATGCACAAGAAACTTCTCCCAGTAAAGAACGCTAAATTGGTAACCCGTTTTTACACAGCTGCATAAATACGAGCACTGGCATCTCTGTCAAATTTTTTGTTGTTTTTATATCTGAAATTAATATTATAAATATAATTTATTAAAATACTTCAAGTATTAACTTCATTTCAAATATAATCAAAATTGTTTCATATTTCTTAATTTGAAACGTGTAAAACTTACTTCTGCATGCACTATACTGCACATTTAGGCCCTACCCTTTAATTTAATTAGTGCATCTATTCGGCGTTTTCAAATATAGCATCATATGTAAAAATCAAAATTTGGTCACATACCCCATTAGTTTAATTTTAAGTAATAAGTTATTCTTTCACATTTAGAGGTTTCAAAAATTTGGACCCTGCCAGAGGTCAAAAGATATGTAATTTTAATTAGTTTTGGACCTCTCTGGTATTGTTCACAATTTAAGCACAGAATAGTTACATACAGAAGCAACTCTCTGTGTCGGTACCTTTCATGTTACCCCATTCAGTTCTATGACCTTGAAGCATTGTGTAGACCTTTAAATTTGTGCTCTTCCCATATCTCTCCCTAAGATGTGACGAAACTTTCCGATTTTAAACAATGAGCCCTTTAAATTTCGTTTCTCTGCGTTACTGTCGCTTCTGTATAAACCTATTCTGTGATTTAATTATATTTATTTATATATTTATTTATTGCTAAACAGTATACACAACTAATTTAATTCTTATTATTTTTATTGATTCCCAAAATATATTAGTCTATAAATTAATTATATGTGATGTCAAAAATATTTTTTTTTTATAATGTTTCATATATTTTATACGTATTATTGGATGATATTCAATTTTTTATAATTGATATGTAAATATTGTGGTACGCCACTGGCACAAATCAGAAATCG
Organism: Stenolophus ochropezus; assembly: GCA_035578165.1. Classification (NCBI taxonomy): domain Eukaryota; kingdom Metazoa; phylum Arthropoda; class Insecta; order Coleoptera; family Carabidae; genus Stenolophus; species Stenolophus ochropezus. The sequence continues at coordinate 4,310,521 of JAQOWZ010000014.1, forward strand.
AAAAGTAACAAAAGCCTTGAATGTTGCAGAGGTGGCATCGAAATTCCAAGTGACTGTTTTCTTGGCAGAAGGCACAATGATGTATGGTCTCGCTCACAAAAACATCCTGTCTATAATCGCCGCTAACACGGACAACCCCAAGCAGCCTTTGCTCGTCTACCCTTACGTCAATAAAGGAAATCTTAAAAGGTACAATACACCCGTATGCTAATGCAGACCCTACCCTTTCACCTTGAAACCGGAACAAAAACTCTTTATGGCTCGCTGGGACAACCTTCTTGAAATTCGAGCATGCAGGATATTTATTACTTCTCTAATTCTTCTTTTGTTTAACAGGGTTGGCAAATCATTATTTATTTAAAAAATATTTTTTTTATTTTATAAATATATTAGTGATACAGTGCTTTAATTGTTTTAAGATCAATATAAATTTCAATATAAATATAGTATTTCATAAACGAAAACGAAATATATTTTTATTCAAATTTCAAATATTATAATTAGCAGTGTTGTATAGTACTTGATATATGTATTTCAAATAGATATTGATTAATTTTTTGAAATACTTTTTTAAAAAGTATTTTGTGGCTTTATTTCATATACATCTCAAAAGTATTTTATATTTTAACACTTTAAAATACTTTTATTAATACAAAATACAAAACAATATTTGAAATATATTTTGTATTTGAAATACATATTAGTATTTGAAATAAATATAAATAATTGAAATACATATTAGTATTTGAAATACAAATTGTCGTGGTTAGTTATTTTTGTGTTCTATTATCTATCGGCTATACATAAATTCGAAGAATATAGATTCTATTTTAGGATACAAGGGTTTCACTGCCATTAGATATATAATAAATTCCGTAAAAAGGTTTATTTAAAATAGATTTTTATTTTTCTATTAATTTTATGTGAATTTAAAATACTCAAAAGTATTTGAAATACTTAACAAGATTTGAAATATTTAAAAGTATTTGAACTACTTATAAGTATATGAAATACAATATTAAGTATGTTAGTATTTGAAATACAATATTTAAAATATCAATAATATAATGTATTTTGTCATACTTTTGTTTGGTATTTTGTATTTTGTATGTGAAATACTTTTTTTGAAGTGTTTTATACAACACTGGTTATATATTGAAAAGCAGAATTTAACGTTGTGACTTGGAGAAGCGAATTCAATTTTATTAAAAGAATAAATTTGGTGTTATCATTTTATTATGTATTTAAAAAACATGTTTGCTGAAGCAAACAATAAAATTTGTTATTTTTATTTATTTATTTCAAATGATCTGATTTTACACTTCTTGCTCAATAAATTATACTTAATTTAAATCAGCTCATTTTTTAATTGTTTTATTCTTTTCTACAAAATTAATTGTAATTTTACACTTTTACTAACAGTTATCTTTTTTGTAAATTAGAATTTTATGTGTTAATTATTGTAGAATAATTATATTGAAATTCTTGTTTATTCTTTATTGTTTTTATAGATACTAAATACCAGATATTTATTTTATTTATTGTTGGATGGATATCCGGTAGATGAATCTTCAAAAAAAAAAAGAATTTGACCTTGCAAAACTCAGGAGAGGCAAATTTAAAAATATATTTTAAAAAAATAATGATTTGTTTTATTTTAAAAGGAAATATTGAACAGATTTTTGTGATGACAGGATATCAAGTTATTATCCGATATCCGTTATATCCAGTTGTAATATTCTTTTTTAAATTTTTATTTTAAATAAATATACAATTTTTACTTTTGATGTTTTTTTTGTTAATATTTTGTAATGTTGATTGTGTTTTGTTTTGCGTAGGTTTCTTCAAAGTTGTAGGCAACGTGAAGAGCAGTACACACTTCTAACTCAAGATTTGGTAGATATGGCAATCCAAGCTGTTTTGGGCATCATGTATTTGCATAGTCAACATATTTGTCATAAAGACCTTGCTACACGAAATTGTGTGTAAGTATGCATTTATTATTATTATTAGAAATCGCAAATTAGCATACCTCCTAAAAACATCGAAGGAGAATTATAATTTTTTTGTTTGTTAATCCCAGTAGTAAGATATGTGGGGAATATAGAATAAGCAGTTGTCCCCCCAAAATTTGGACAGCCAGAACAAATTATTGGGGAAGATTATATTAACTTTAATTTTTTTGTTTATGCATGGTATCTACATGATATATATTCATTATTAAAGTTTTGTACTAATTATAACTTCGAAATTTTATACCATTTTTTTTTAAATCTGCAATCAGTTTTTTAACGTCAACTTTGCTTGAATTTATTCTACATACCTATTACATTTTACCAGGTACTATATATTGTTAATTTTATACCATAAAGTTTAAGAAAAACACAAAGTTTTGCAAAATATTTCACTTTATGAATTAAAAATGGGTTTATGGTACACAGTAATTGTCTGTGTATCTAATGGGTCAGTAAAAAAGTAAAAATTTATATTTCCAATTAAAAATTTATATCTTTTCATGTATACAAATTATTTCCAATTATAGTTCAACATGAAAAGATACATATTTTAGTTTTTCACTGTAAATTTTTTTATATACAGCCAAAATAATCCAAAAATACCCATTTTTGGGTCCAAAATTTTTGATTCTGTAAATAACCCAAATTGATAGAGGCCGATACGCTAATTTCAAATTTACAAACAGAATTTAATTATCTCCTTTCGTTCCTGAGATTTTTCATCTCAAAGTTGCACTTCAAAAAAGTGTATTTTTTTGGTATATCTCAAAAATGGGTAAAGATACAATCTCAACGATTATACCAGTCGATTCTACGGGCAAAGTTACATAAAGAAATGTTTTCTCCTCATATACGTTCTTTGGAACGATTTGATGAAAAATGAGAAAAACGAAAAAACAGGAATTTCAGTTTTTCGTTCGGAAACTTTTTTTCTCCAAAATTTTTTATTTTCTGTACTTAAGTAAACTAGGATACGCTGATTTCAAAACTTCAAACAGAATTCAATTATCTTTATCCGTTCTCGAGATATTGAGGTTCAAAGTTTGACCTGAAAAAAGAGGTTTTTCAGGAATAGTCCTGTAATGGGTCGAGATACGACTTCGAAGACCTCACCAATCGATTCTACGGGCAAAATTACATAAGTGTACCAATTTTCGGATTTTTATTCCAACGGATACAATTTTTAGAGAGGAAAAACTGAAAATGGCCAAAATCGAAAAAAATCGTAAGGGGTTCATCAGGCATTTTTTCGAATTTTGCCGATTTTCGTTTTTTCGCTCTAAAAATTGTATCCGTTGGAATAAAAATCTGAAAATTGGTACACTTATGTAATTTTGCCCGTAGAATCGATTGGTGATGTCGTCGAAGACATAGGATGACTCCTGAAGGGTATATCCTGAAAAAACCGTTTTTCAGGGGTCTAACTTTGAATGTCAATATCTCGAGAACGGTAAAAGATAATTGAATTCGGTTTGAAAATTTGGAATCAGCGTATCGATATTTACTTAAGTCCAAAAAATAATTAATTTTGGAGAAAAAAAGTTTCCAAAAGAAAAACTGAAATAGAGGTTTTTTCGTTTTTCTCATTTTTCACCAAATCGTTCCAAGGAACGTATATTCGAAGACAACATTTCTTTATGTAACTTTGCGCGTAGAATCGAATAGTATAATCCTTGAGATTGTATCTCTATGAATTTTTGAGATATTCCCAAAAAACCTTCTTTTTTGAGGTGCAACTTTGAGAGCAAAAATCTCAGGAACGAAAAGAGATAATTAAATTCGGTTTGAAAATTTGAAATCAGCGCATCGACGTCTATCAAATGTGGACTATTTTGAAAATCAAAAATTTTGACCCAAAAATGGGTATTTTCAGATTATTTCGGATGTATAAACCCAATTTCACGGCAAAATCCTAAAAATTCCTGATCTTCTGTATTTACTTTACCTGTAGATTTATAATTAAAGATTTGTTACTCGATATTACCCCTCCAAAAAATTTTTTTAATCCCGCCACTGGTTACTGCCATATGTATCGGTTTAGAATATATAAATATAAATAAATATATCACTCACGGCTTATTACCCATTGTTGGGTGTGTCATTCCTAATTGTTTTGTGTTGTATTCTTCTTAGTTATTGATTCGAAGCAAGAAATATTATACGTTGCAAGAAATTAAAAGAATACAAATAAATATATCACTCACGTCCTATACCCATTATTGGGTGTACCATTAAAATATATATTTATACTGTAGAGAGCACCTCATCGACACTCTAATTGATATGAAAAAAAAGAGTGTACCAAGGGGGTCATTTTTATCATATCAACTAGTACGAGTAAATATTATAAATATTTATACAACATGCGTTATTAGATTAAATACCCTCAAATGGGTAATTACATAATTACTAACAACAGGATGTATTTTAGTAACTCATAAACATTTTTGTTGTTTTTCTGAACCAATTTTCATTTTGTCAATCAATTAATCAAATTCTTATTAAATAATAATTAAGGATATCCTGTTTTTATTTATGAAAAGCGTTCGGTACCAGATTTTTGTTACACCAAAAAACTGTATCTACATTTTTCTGTCTATTTATTTATGTTTATCGATGCTTTTCAAAATTATTAACTGTAAGCCTCTCTATACCTAAAGGTATTAAATTTTATGAATAACAAATTTTTACGAGAATAAGGCTATATTTATATATGTTACCTATTTTATACTGGTCAGCAAAAACTTATATATTAACATGTCATAAATTTTTACTAGGTTCTAAAATTAATTTAATATACAAAAAAATCTCACAAGATCATATTTTCAGCAAGTGAAAATGAATTATTAATTTTCTTATTAAATTCTATAAAATATGTATTTAATATTGATTTTTTTGGGTTTGATCCATTTTTGGGAAGAAATTAAATATATGTCTTATTGTGACATTATTCACAACAGTTATGAAAAAAATTAGGGCAAGATTTAGAGTACTTCACAGTTAGTAAACATTACCGTAACAGGTTTTTAGAAAGGGTGATTTTGATCCAATTATATTACGCAAGAATTAGAGTGAGTGAGTACCCTTTTGTCATGTAGTAAATATACCGGCAACTGGTTTTTACGGAGGGTGATTTTGATCTAATTATATTAGGCAAAAATTAGAGTACTTCAATCGGTGAGCATCCTTCTCTCAGGTACTAAACATACCGATAACTGGTTTTTTTGGAGGGTGATTTTGATCGAATTATATTATGGTATCTGTGAAGTACTCTAATAGTACTTCACAGAAATGAGCACACTTTTCTCAGGTAATAAACATACCGGTAACTGGTTATACGAAGGCTTAAATGATCTTATTACGTAGGGGAAGATTTAGAGTAGTTCATAGAAATGAGCACCTTTCTTTCAGATAGTAAACATACCGTTAACTGGTTTTACGGAGGGTGATTTTGATCTAATTATATTAGGCGAGAATTAGAGTACTTCTCCATTTTCAGGTAGTAAACATTACGGTGGATAATTTTTACGCAGTGTGATTTTGTTCCAATTAACGAAATCAACTGAACAGAGAAATAAAATGTTGTCTTCTTTTTACCCCAAAAAAATATTATTTTTACTTATTTTTTTTATATAAATTCATTCAAAATAAATAATAAAATACTTACACTTCTGTAAAAGTTATAAATTAAACTAAAAAATATTTTAATAAAGAAAAATGAAAAGAATATACCAAAGTGTAAAATTTGTAAATACCGTCCTGTGCTTGAAGAAGGAACAAACTCATGCAAACAAATATTTCATCCTAAGTCATTTTCGCTCCGTTAGTCAATGACAAAAGCTTGCGTAATTCAATCACACCCACTAAATTTCATCTTATTTGATCCTGAAGCGTATCGATATCACCATCTCTCGCTATTGCCAGCAATATTGCTATCAATATTGTCTTCCAGCACATGTAATTACTTATAGTAAACTGTTTTTAATATGAAGGCCAAAGATACGTCATTTCATTGCTTTCATGATATTAATACTTTCACAAAAATCTAACACTTTTTATTCAGGGATACTGTATGGGTTCGTATTAAAGAAATTGTAGAAAGGGGGGACCTTGATTTTACTTAGCATTTTTACGCAATGATTAACAACATAAAAAACCAAATCTAATCTGTTCAACGCCTTTTACTAACAGAGGTTTAAATAACTATCGCTTTAATGCGCATTTCTCATTAATTTCATTAATTTTTTCATACATCTTTTCATAAAAAAAAAACTTCTTCGACGTCTTGAACATTAAATTCCCTTTGTGGAAAAATATATGTACAGATTTTCAACAAAATATGTAAAACAACAATCTCTTTAATGTTTCTTTATATTTAGTTTGTCTAAATTTTTATACATTGTCATAAAAAAAAACGAAAGACGACGAATTTACCATTAATCGTGTCAAAAAATATACATATTTTTCTAAAACCTTTCTCAAAAAACTATATGTAAAAATTTTTTTTGTAGTAAAATTGTTCATATACAAAACAATTTTGAAAATCAATTTAAATTTTCTTTTATTGTTTGTGTTACTTTTTGTAAATTTAAATTGTTTATACTATTGTGGAACTTTTCAAAATTGAAATAAATATTTCATTTCCCGTTTTTTTATCAGGGAATGATAAATATTTTTCATTCCCATAGCCGTACAATTTTTTTCCAGAGGGGTATTACATTTCACTTTTAACCTTGGAAGATATGAAAGGAAAAATAGTCGCAAGAAAGTTTATTTGTTATTATATACACAAGCAATAAAAAATAGAATAAATCCTAGTGAATTATGTTAAAACAATGTTTATTTATGCATACATTCTTTTATGTTCATTGAAAAACTAATAATTTTACAATAAAATGTTTATAGGTTGGAATAACGAAGTTGTTTGATTTTATTTGTTCACCTTAGGTTGATAATATTGAAGAAAACAAGTAAATTTGTTTTGATAAAGGAGGAATAGTTGTTGGGAACGATATATTCTTTCGTTTTTTAATGAAAACCATTTCAAAATCGTGAACGTTTCATATCTGGTGTAGTTCAAGGTTATAATTCGCTGATCGCTCACTACGGTGACTTGAACACTCAACGGGCTTAGCTACTTCAGAGGTTCTCAAACAAAACTGCGGACAAATACCCAAGACCAAAAAGAGAAATTTCTCTCTTTTATTTTTCAAAGTAAAATTCTTACAAAAACAATTTAATTTTTATAAAGTAATAATATTCATTTATTTATTTATATACATTACATTATATACATTATAAACATGAAAATTTAAAATATTTTACAATATAGAGAAAAAAAATAAATCTATAATAACAATTTGTTAATACCGTGTGTTTATTTTAACATGAAACTTAGGCTTTATTATAGCTATGGTTACATTTGATTGACAGCAATGTATCAGAGCGTTCAATTTAAAATGAAATATAGCAGATATAATATTGAGGTTAAACAATAATAAAACTCAAGATTGATGTGTCTAGAGTGATTTTAAATTTTACATTTAATTTCTTTAATTATTATACATATTGCCATTAAATATTTTCATTATTAATGTTCCCCAATTTTAAAAATCAAGTATTGTGAGACACCGAACAGATGCACTAATTAAATTACAAGGCAGGGCCCAAATTGCACTGTACAAGATACGTAGAAGTCAGCTTTACACGTTTCAAATTAAGAAATGTAAAACAATTCTGTTTATATTTGAAAGAAAGTTAATACTTGAAGTATTTTAATAAATACTATTTATAATATTAATTTCAAATAACATAATCGTATGAAAACAACAAAAATATTTGATAGCGATACAAATGTAAACAGCAAACGAAACGTAATTCCGTTATTACCGATTTCAGTACTCGTATTCATGCAGCTGTGTAAAAAAAATACCAATAGCAATGTTCTATTCAAATTTAACGCTCGTTAGTAGGTGGAGTTTCTTGTGAATCTATTCGGCGTCCCAAATATAAATATTTTTTTGAACGTAAAGTTCTAAAAAGTAATAACTAATATTGAAAGAGAATAGATATTAGTCATATAATATTCCCTCTTCATTGTAAGAGTGTTATATTTGAATACAATATAAAAAAAATTGCTGATGTTATATTATTCCCAAAATAATAACTAATATGTAGTTATTAGTCATACAATCTCATTATTTTAAGAATGTTGTATTTGAATACAATATAAATAAATTTATTGCCAATAGTTTTACTGTAAGTGATTATTTGGTATTTGGTCGTAGAAAAAATAGACTGTACAACTCGAGTAGAATGCCTATATCGCACGCCAACGTTTGAGGCACTCCCCTTCGCATCGTCCGTTCAAATTCGTTCTCGTGCGATATAGGCACCATTTCCACTCTTGTTGTACAATACAATATTGTATTACTATATTGAAATATATAGTACATATACTACACTAATTACTACAATTAATTTCGTAGATTAAATATTACCGGTATACTTCTCCTAATGATATGTACCAATAATGTAATTATTTCAAAATTTTGTTCGATTATAGTGCCCTTATTGAAAATATCAGGTGTCGCCACTGGAATTAAATACTAATAGATGTGATAAATGAAAAAAATGAAGGTGTAGAAGTTTGAGAACCTGCGAAACAATCCAACAACTTGAAGTTAACTCACAATGCTCACACGAATCACTGAAATAGTTTCTCCTAAGGATTATATAATTTTGAAACTACGTTCCGACAACTCTTACTTTTATAGTTGGTCATTTTCTTTCTTTAAAATTCGAATAAGCTGAATTTTACAGTAAACCACGAAAAACATTTCTCATTTCTTCTGCCACAGATTAAACTGTTACAAAATGGCTATTTGGATTCTTTAGCAACAGTATCAGATAATTTCGTCATTGAATCGTAATCAAAATGGCAATTTTAAAGGACAAAAAGGGTGCGACTTTTGGATTGGAAAATACAGATAGTGATTGATACTTTTTATCAATAAACTGAACATCTAAGTAAATAATGATTGTATGGAGTACATTTTACTTTATTTGTTTTAGAAAAACAATTTTAGATTGCGAGCATTCAAGTTTAGGTTAAAAATAACGTGGAAGAAAGTTTTTCAAACCTATTCCTTGTGGATTTTTTCCGTGATTATATTTAGATTAAACGTTTGTTTAGGCTTCTAAATGTAAATAAATTTAACTGTTTGTTACAATTAGTTTAATGTAGAACAATTTACAGGACCGTGTATCATATTTTTTTTAAATTATGCACTCTCCACTTTAATCTACAGTGCTCTTGAAGTATCGACGGGAAAACACCTTTTACGATATAAATATATTACAACCGATTTACCAGAAATGGGTAATAATTATTTAAAATATCGTGGGTTACAATTAGTAATTTTGACCAAAGTGATGACAAGATTTAGGAACATTTTTTTTTGTGTATAATTATTTAGTAAGCGGAAATATTAGCACCTTATTTCATGCATATATTTAAATATTTGAAAATATATTCAATAGCAATTTAAAATTATAATACAGTTATTAATAATAGGAGAATAAGATATTATTTCATTGGAATGGCATTGAATGATAAAATCACTCGCTTTCCACTGTATTCCATTTGAATAAGTATTGTTCGTGAATACACATTTTAATTATTATTTAAAACGTATAAACATTACATTATTTACTTCCGACACAGTGTGAAATGGAAATTTTGCACATAAAGGGAGTGATTTTCTCATTTCAAGACTGTGCATAAATTATTTACATTGTTTTATATTTTATGACTGTTGTAAGAAAACTTTACTTGAGAAATCAATGCAAAAACAATTCTATATGTATTTTCATAAAGAACTGCAAAAACAACAATACATTTGCAAAAAATCCTTTTGTTGTAGACATTTGAATATTTATAACTTAAAATGGCACACCTAGTATCATATTTTATAAAAAAAGTCACAATTCGATATAAAAACTATATACTATGTTTAGAAATTGTTAATTTTTTTCGTATTGTCGTTGTCACATAACATTTACAATGGTCATAAAATTACTTTTTTATATTTTTTTATATTATATTTGTACAGTATAATATACATTAAAATTTACGCTACTACTTTTAAGGGAATGGTATTTTATAATAATAGAAGCTTTTACAAAGTTATTATTGAAGTAGATAATATGTAGATTGCTGAAATGAGATTATATTAGGCCAAGAATTAGAGTATTTCACAGTTAGTGAGCACCCTTCTCTTAGATAGTAAATCATACGGTGACTAATTTTTTACACAGGGTGATTTTGATCTAATTACATTAGGGCAAGAATTAGAGTACTTCACAGTGAGTGAGCACCCTACTCTCAGATAGTATACATACCGGTAACTGGTCTTTACGGAGGGTGATTTTGAACAAATTATATTAGGGCAAGAATTAGAGTACTTCACAGTGAGTGAGCACCCTCTTCTCTCAGGTTGTAAACATACAGATAACTGGTCTTTACGGAGGGTGACTTTGATCTTATTAAATTAGGGCAAGAATTAGAGTACTTCACAGTAAGTGAACACCCTTCTTTCATATAGCAAACATTATGTAGACTGGTTGTTACAGAGGGTGATTTTGTTCTAATTACATTAGGGAAAAATTAGAGTACTTCTCAGTGAGTGAACACCCTCCTTACGGGTAGCAAACATACCGATAACTGGTCTATACAAAGGGTGATTTTGAACTAATTATATTAGGACAAGAATTAGAGTATTTCACAGTGAGTGAGCACCCTTCTCTCAGTTAGTAACCATTACGGTGACTGGTTGTTACAGAGGATGATTTTATTATAATTATATTAGGGTGGCTAGTTCTTACGGAGGGTGATTTTGATCTAATTACATTAGGCAAGAATTAGAGTACCTCACAGTGAGTGAGCACCCTTCTCTCAGGTAGTAAACATTCCGGTAACTGCTCTGTACGGAGGGTGATTTTGATCTAATTACATTAGGTGGTTTTAAACCAATCATATTAGGGTGGCTACTTTTTACCGAGGGTGATTTTGACCTAATTAAGTGGAATTTGAAACTAATTTTACTTTGTTTTCTATTTCAACAAACGTCTACTAAAAATGGTATACTAATTCGCTGTGCCATTTGTAAGCAACACATTAACTAGTGTCTGTACCATTTGACAACAATTGAAACACGTTTTGTTTGTTTCAGGGTTGACGAAAAGTTACGTGTGAAAGTAACTGACAACGCCCTATCTCGAGACTTATTTCCTGGCGACTACCATTGTTTAGGAGACAACGAAAATCGGCCTGTAAAATGGTTGGCTCTGGAAAGTCTGGTACATAAGCAGTTCACCGGAGCTTCGGACGTGGTAAGTAAAAAAAAATCATTTTTAATTGGGAAGATAAAATAGATCATTGATAATTGTTAATGAATACTGATAATACAATACATTTATTAATTTAAAAGTGCATTTTGATTATCATTTTATCACTTATTGTACGATAATAATTAGATTAGGTTGCGTTATGTTAAGTTAGGTTATGGTAATAAAAATAATATTTTTTGTAAGTTATTCATTTTTTATTTGAGTTTTAAAAATTCAACTGTCCTTTTTGATTTATCCTTATTTTTCTAAATAACTTATGACATCTATTTTTTAACTAAAGTACCAAGAGATGTATAAAATAAATATTGAGATGCTAATTAAATTCTGTGCTTATATGTTGTAGGATTTATTTTTACAGTATTTATTTTTGTATAGTTTTTTATAACAACAATCTCCTAAAATATTTACTGAATAATAAACATTTTTTCACGCTAACTTTAATTGCTAAAAATAGCATTGAAGGTTTCAATAAAGAGAAAGAAGCATGTGGGAAGCAACGAAATATCGTTTCCGTATTGAAAATTAAAACAATGTAGCCTGTACACTACTAAACAATAAAAGGTATACAGGCGGTTCTCTTTATTAATAAACATCTTTCTACTTCCTGGACACGTTTTTTATTAGAAATGCAAATGGATGAAAATAAATATGTTTTAATGACAATTTTACTTGGTTTTATTCAGAGATGTAGTCCTTAAAAAAAGGCAGGGCGCTTATGTTAGACAAAAAGAAAATTCAAAAACTTAAAATATATGAAAATATTAAAATCAACATAATTAATTAAACTACTCAAATTTTTAGAAATATTTCTTACAGTAAGAATAAAATATATTTGCAGTTTGATTCAATTTAGATTTAAAGACGGTCGATGACTTTTCTCGAAGTTTTAACATTAAGAACTGACACATTCATTGCAGGGCCGGAATAAAATTCTAGCAGGCCCTACACAATATATATATATATATATGTAAAAGAATATAATTTTTTTTACAACTTATAGATTTTTGTATGATTTCAGTAATGAAAATGAAACTTGCTGAAATTTATTTTAATTACTATAATTAAAATTCTTTTTTTTTTTGGAATTTCTTATTCTCTTCGTTCTCTCCGAACAGAAAGATATATTTGAATTATCTTGTCAAGACAGTAATGTAGAGACGTCGTTAAATAATAACAATTGAAGAATAGAGGGAAACAGAATCCATGTTATTGTTTAAAGTTTATGTAACCAAAAAATTGGCATTATCTAAAAATCTAAATGTGCAAAAAGTGTTCAAATTATCTTCATAGACAAAAGAACAATTATTCAAGTGGCTATTTTTACCACATCACTTTAACACGAAGAAAAAAGTAAGAAAAGTACAAATGTCCCAAGGTCATTTCTCATTCTACTAATGGGTAAAAAATCTCATTTACTTAAGCTAAAAACAGCGATATGTTCACGTTACGAGGTTACGACGTACACACGTGTAACCTTAACGAGTAATTATATGTTCCTCTTCGATTATTAGGCATATCCTGAATTTTTTACGCAGGACTAGTTTTTTGTTGCGTTTTTTGCAAAATGTTTCCTTTCACTGTTGTTGCTAGCAGGTAGCTTACAGGATGCCATCGTCGAAGTTAAATTCATGCAGCATCAATTCAACCTGTATTCACATCCTACAAACTTTAAAATTCTTTTAAACAGATTAATATAAAAATATATTTCTTATAGTTTAATACCCATTGATTTATATTTTATAATTTATACCGTAAAGATACCTAAACAAACTTCACCTCTCGGGTATTCTAACTGGTGTGGAGAAGGTACTACAGCGCCTAATTTCATGTGGTAAATAAAAATCCCACTTTATCATTATAGAAAACATAACAAACTAGTAACAATATAAATATGACCTGTATTCACAACATCCTATTCTTATAAAATTAAATAGATTAATATAAAAATATATCATATATAGTTTAATACCCATTGATTTATATTTTATACCATAAAGATACTTTACCAAACTACATCTCTCGGGTACTCTAACTGGCGTGGAGAAGGTACCACAGGGCCCAATTTCATGTGGGAAATAAAAATCACACTTTGTCATTAAAGAGAACATGTCAAATTACTACCAATATAAGTATGACGGTTGAAAGTACCTATAAGATATTTTCCTAAAAGATTACAATTACCAAAACGATTCAAATTTATAAAAATTAAATGTTCCCACCACAGAACTAACCGTCACTACTACATTTGTTTAGTATTAAATTTAAAATTGTCTAAAATTTGGTTTTAGAAAATAATACATATTGATAGATTTTGATGCGTCGATTAAATGTATCCAGTGAGAATTTTTTCGTAGAATCGATTAGCTAGGTCGTCAAAGTCGTACCTCTAAAAAGTTATTTTTTAAGATCTAACTTAGAAGCCAGATATATCCAGAAAAGTAAGAGATAGTTGAATCCCGTTTGATAATTTGAAATCAGCACATCGATATTTACTACATTCCAAATAAAAAAAAATTGAATAAAAATGTTTTTTCGCGACTCCGTCCCATTATAATTAATTACAGGACTCAAAATCGTCCAGAAACTCTCTGTTTGCCGACCTGTCAAAATTTTAAATTTTATTTTATTGGAAAACTAAACCATTAATTAAAACAAATATTTTTGATTTATAATTCATATTATACTCGTGTTGTATCACTATGATTACGTTAATTGTTGAAAAATATCAAATCACATTCGTTTTATTTTTTAAATTAAAATAAATGTCATTAAATTCTTTGAATAAAACAAATGAATTGTTTACATATCCATGTGAATTGAAAATGTTAGCAACATAAAAACCTGTAGTGTTTTTTAAGTAGTAATCATATTTCTTTAATAAATTAAAAGTGTCATCGGCGCAAAAAATCTTGTGTATCACATGCCCAAAAACTCTTTCACAAAAATTCTGTTTCTGAACTAGTGCTACAAATAACTATTACAACAAAAGTTTTTTTTATATTCTCATTTTTCTCACAATCATTCAATTTGTAATCTTTAATAGTTATACATTTTAATTTTGTTATATCTATGTATATCTGCATAAAATTAAATAAAGAAGGAAAAATATAATAGCGAGAAATAATGTACTAACCACACAGATTTTTTTAATTTTGTATGAAGTTGTAAACAATGATATGATCATGGCATTGTAATGCATTACAGGATATTAAATTACATTCGATATAATCTCACATATCATAAAGCTCACGCAAGTATTTTGTTTAGCATTCTGTATTAAATATCACCTCAAGTTCTCGTAGAAAGATAAAATAAGATTTGATGATTTGGAAGAAATGTAATATTGTTTCAAGTATTTGATCTGGTTACGTAAAAAGGCTAACGCTCCAACAAAATTCCAGATTACTTTATTTGCCAATACAAAAATACAAGTGTTTATCTTTGGCAGATAAACTGATAGTGGACAATTTAGCTGCGTCTTTAGATTTCGTTCTCATGATCGTGTCTGAGGCCACACCTTCCGATTAATCATTTGCACCAAACCAAATTTCAAGGTCACGCCGAAATAAAACTCTCTGCCTACGTATGTAAGATTGAAAGTAAATTTATTGTCAACATGTACGGTTTGACAATGAAATTAATTTATTGGGATTCTTACATCACCAATACGTTTTACTTTCATAAATATTCCACCCAATGTTTCAATCATTTCATTCCGTACCTCTCTAGGATTTAGTACATAGGCTAAAGCTAAGGAATATGGCTGACAGTTTAGTGGAGAGAAAAAAATGTTAAAAGTTTATTATGCATATGTTTTTCAAATTTCATAAATATTATTTTACATTAAACTTTTTCTACAACTGCAGAAATATGGAAAAATTCTTATAAGTTAGGCTTACAGACAGCAGTTCAAATCGTGTATAATAATGTCATTATATAACAAGTGCAATAAACATCACTTTAATCATTTTACAGAAAATTATTTGAAAAACGAATATTTAAACACTGAATTTTTTGGACAACAGCAGACAATATAGAAAAAATATTATAAATTAGGTTTACACACAGCAGTTCAAATCGTGTGATATTATACAATTATAATGCTATTATGTAACTAGTGCAATAAACATCACTTTAATCATTTTACAGAAGAGTATTTGAAATTCGAATATTTAAACACACTAAACTTTTTCTACGACTGCAGAAATATGGAAAAAAAATATTATAAATTAGGTTTACAGACATCAGTTCAACTCGAGTATAATAATATCATTATTTAACAAGTGCAATAAACATCACTTTTCTACGACTCCAAACCAAACAATGACTGTTTTCTGTTAACTTCCGTTTGTTTAGGTCGTGTGTAATGTTAGTTGAATAATAGTATATTGTGCATCAAGTGCAGAAAATCACATATTTCCCACAAGGTGTGAAAGTATCGACACGACATGAAGTCGAGTGCTGAAATCACACAAGGTGAGAAATAGGCCATTCTGCACGAGTGACACACTATACTTTTTCTACAACCACGTTTTTAATGTTACAGAACAGAAATACAAGCACGAAATCTATTTGACTTGAAGAACAATATGGCGGAAATAAATTTACGTAAAGTATCTTTACGCACACGCAGTGTAAGAAAAGATTTCTCACACTTTGACCCACGATTTTGGGAAATACGCAACTTTGAAGCTTTATATATTACGAGAAAACTGCCACTTTCCATAGTTGTCGCAGAAAAAAGTGTTTTAGCGTATAAAAATAAAGTACAATGAGTCATATTTTAAAACTAAAACTAGCTGAAATTTAGAGAGCATATCCATTTCATATTTATTGTATTTACAAATAATTTAAAAACTAATTTAAATTTTCCTGTGTAAATAGGAAAATCGGTGTTGTAATATTTATATAGTGTGACTTTTCTGGTCTGACAGAAATGCAATAAAGTAATTGAAATTACTTTTGCAAAAATATTTATCAAGAAACTGTATCGCCAACTTTCAGCCGTTGCTCAATCCAAATGCAACGAAAGGATAAATTTACATTCGCAAAAGCGAAAATCAGGACCAAACTACTCGGTATGTCGACTATGATTCACTAATTCTCTAATTATCCCACGCTCATTAATCGTAACAATCAAATCTGAACCTATAGCACCTGCACCTGTAAAAACAACTGCTAGTGTTGTTATTACAATTATATTCTAATTACCGACATTATTTAAAGATTAAAAATCGATTCTGTATTTGCCAATTTTTTATTGATTCAACTTGAAAACAAACACTGAACGGTACACACATATGTATAAAGGGAAACAGGGTGTTAGGGCAAATAAAACGAAAACTTCAAAAATTATTTTAATAATAATATATTTCCTTCTTATTATAATTATGATATTTAAAGTACAATTTATTAAAAAAAAAAAGATTAATCCACTGGATCTAACATATTTGTTAAGAACTTTATAAACGTTATGCAAATTACCAACTGCGTTGTTGCGTGTTCAAATTTATAACTGACACACAACATAGAACATAGATTAACATGGTTTAATCACTGAAAACGTAGTATCTTGTTTGAGGGTTTTATAAATGTCAATCAAGGCATCTCAGACATGCGTATGACTGCTGTTTCTTTTGTTTTTATAATCAGCCTTCTTCTTATCAAACAAAATTGGCTGATTTTTCACTAAACTGATTAAATTTAATAAACAAACACGGCGTGCAACACAAAAACACGTTTTTTCCACCCCTCTAGCAGATTTTATTTGTACTACTACGAAGTGTACCGAATTGCTCCGAATATGCACGAACATTGAAAACACATAAAAAATCTGATGTGGCCAGCACCTAACGTTGACCTCTCCTCTTTACACTTTATATATATATATATATATATATATATATATATATATATATATATATGTAACCATGCATTGACTGCTAACACGGTTAAATATATATTTCGTTGTTTATTACCTATTGCTGTAATCGATCACTTTAGCTATCGTGGAGAGTGTACTATTTTTTGAGAAATAATATAGTAAAATATAATAGTAGTACCAACTATAGATAGAACCATTTTGTCAGTATGATTTTTGAGTAGAGGGTAAAGGCAATGTACCGATAATAAGAAAAGTATGGTTAGTAATAAAGTCCTTTGTGTTTGGTGTATTGTGAAGTAAGTGACAGTTCGTTGAAGGTCGCGAATTATAATAAGATGAGCGGTACAATTAGAAGTGGTCCTACAATTTGAGTGCCATTTGAAATTCTACATTCGTTTTCAAGGTGATGGTAATTTGGAAATTATACTGGCTTTTTATATTATTATTATCATTAGATTTTAGTTTTGCTCGGTAATGTAAAATAAAGGAAAAAATAAATAACTCAACTGACCTTACATTACCGAAATTACATATTAATTACGACAAGTTGTCTGTAACGCTTCGAGAAGGTCCTTCAGCTAGTTTCTCAAAACGCGAATAAAGGAAGTGAGAGTTTTTACTCAATACCGAAGGAAATCGTTTTCTCCACAAATTTCATACAAAATTATTTGACCATTAAAAATTATACAATGTTTGTTCACAGCGAATCTTAATCAATTTGTTATAATTGTGACCCTGAATTTTACTTTCAACCTAACCTAAAAACCACACGCTTTTTGCTCGTACGTTGTCTGGAAGAACTTTTTTTGTTCAACCAACACCAAAAAAATCTACATTTCGAACTATTCTAATATGAATGTAGTGCGACTTTTCTTCAACGAAATTTATTCTAATCTTCAAGAAAAAATATTTACAATTAAGTATAAATTATATCCAAACATAAATATATCAATGTTTTACAAATATGAATAATGTACAGTTTCTATTTTTGTATATAAAAATAAATACAGCATTACTAAATAAACTTGAGTTCGTTAAAGATAAAATATTGTTTTTTAGAGTTGCAAAAAAGTTGCGTTATGTTTTATTTCTCCATTTGAAAAACCCATCCAATTTTTGTTTTGTTTTTCTTTGAAATAATAACAATATATATTTAATTTGTATAATGTAATGAATTAAATAATTTTATTTTGTTGAACTTGACAAATGATAAATATTTTTAAATGTGAATTGGTGCGTCAGTTAACCTTATTTCCTGAGTTGTATCTTTGATAAATTAGCAAATATACTTTCACAATAGCCTATAAATAAAATTCTATCCACCTTTCATTTCAAATCAGATATATTGAAACAAATTAGGCAATAACTTAATTATAAATATAAAACAGCAATAAAATACAAATAAAATTTGAAAAATATAATTTAAAAGCATCGTGTCCAGATCAACAAGCATAACAGGTCTCCAAGGTTGCAGAAGAGAGGAAAAAACGGAAAAAAATGCACGATCTCCCGGCAAATTATTTGCTGACTCAAGGGAAAATTTTCAACAAACGTGATGAAAAGGCATTTCTAATTAATCTATTCAGAAAATTTTAATTGCTGGAATTCATACATTCACTTCTACGCGAAATTATGAGACATTTGTTTATTTCATCCGACGTAACTAGGAATTTAGCATTTGTATTCATCGTTCACACATGACATTGTTTTCTGTATGACTCAAATTTTAATATTTTATACCAACATAAAACGGAGATCACAAAATATTATACAGTATGTCCACGGATCGAGTTGTGAAGATGGAAAACATTTTTATTTTTTATTTTACGACAAAAATATATTTTTGATAAAAATTTGAAAATGTTAAAACTGAATTGGCCGTTTTGGAATAAGCAAAAACTTTTACGAAAAATACATTTTTCTCGTAAAATAAAAAATAAAAATGCTTTCCCTCTTTGCAACTCGATCGAGCATACTGTATATTCAAATTTGTTGCAGCTTTTTCATTTAAATGCCATATTCAACATTCATCAGCGAATAAATATTTAATAATTAAATAAATTAAAATTTATAATCTTAAAATAATAATTTCAGGTCATAAATATAAAAATTAATATGTACTATTTTAAATACCTTTAGCTATGAAGTCATGCATATTATTGTCAGCACAAGTATAGTAAATTGTAAAGAACAATTTTCATGTCATTATGACATAAATTTGATGCTCAATTGTTTTCCTTTATGTGTAAATTAGGTCACTATATAATTACATATAGCTACTATTTTAAACACAGCAATAAAAATAGTTAATGCCAAATTTTAAGAATGCGAAATTTTATGTAAAATTGTTTTTACCTCCCTATCAATATGTAGATAAGGGAGGTATTGTTCTTGATCAAATTTCTCTAGTGTGAGTTTTCAACATACAAGCACGAAATAGGGTCCCTAGAATACGATTTTATTATTTTTACCGTGATGTCTGTATGTCCGTGTGTGTGTCTGTGACAATTTTCGTCCACGATAACTCCAATACAGTACATGCAAAAAATTAAATATTTCTTTTACTAACAACACAGAGTAGAATTAATAAATGCCAGATTTTTGAATTACAGTGGCGGGAGGTAATGTGTTGGACACATCAGATTTTTTAATATTTAGCTAGAAATAATAAATGCCTAATTTTTAAAAACAAAATTTGATATAATAAAATGTGAAGTAAATTATGTGTAAATGAATTTGAAAATGAAATAGATTTTGATTTATTTAAACAAAATATTGTTCTTTTACTAACGCATAGTAAAATTAATAAATGTCAGATTTTTTATTGGAAAAATTGATATTAAACTAGACATAATAAATGCCTAATTTTTAAAATCAAAATTTAAGGAAATGAAAAATTAAGCAAATTATGTGTAAATGAATTTGAAAATGATTTTTTTTTTAATTTACTTGAACAAAAAATATTCCTTTTACTAAGAGGGAGTAGAATTAATAAATTTTAGATTATTGTATGAAAAACTTGATGAAATGAAAAATAAAGCAAGTTATGTTTAAATGAATTTGATTTTTTTTTAAATTTATTTAAACAAAAAATATTTGTTTTACTAAGAGGGAGTAGAATTAATAAATGTCAAATTTTTGAATGGAAAATTTGATGTAAATTTGAATGTGAAGTGTTTAGTGCGGAATGGAGTCTGTGGGAATGTGGTGTGAAGGTAGCAAGAAAGCAGCGATGTGAATGAAGTGCAGAATGTTCAAGGTCACCCGCGACCACGTATCTTGGTTCGTATTCCTCGTACTCGCATTTGGACCGTGAGTCCGTGAGTCTGTCTCAGGTTGATAGCCTGACAGCCTTGATAACATATTTTTAATGTTCGGTACGTTTACTGACTACTTCCATTTTTAGGATATACAAAGAAATTTTCTTTGTGCGATTCGAACACTCTTTGTTGCGATACACACAATGATGTACAACAATTTTGAACTCCTTTTCACTCTTTTGCGATTTTTTTTTATTATTATTCGCTTATTTTTTTAAGATAGACATATACCGGGTGTTTCTCTAAGGTGCACATAGAAGATTAAATAGTACAATTTTTGAACGCCTTTTCAACTTTTTTGCGATATTTTTTTTATTATTATTCTTTTAATTTTTAAGATAGATATATACCGGGTTTTTTTTTTAAGGTGCATATAGAATATTAAATGAGAAATCAGTTTGTTTCAGGTTGTTATTAAATGACATAGTTAAACGTTTTTAAAGATACTGGTATTAAAATCTTATCATTATATCAAGTATTTGAGTGACCATAGTTAATAATACAGTGTAAACTGTTTCCAAAATATTAGAGACATTCTTTCAGGGTTGCATAAAAATCCGATTTTTTTTTAAAGCGAAGATATCAGAATTATTTTTTTTGTTTAAATTAGATTTAAATGTATAGTATAATTTCAAAAATATATTTCATAAAGTGAAAAAAAACATATTATAAAGAATAAGTACGAATTCAAAGAAATAATAAATAAACTTCGTTAAAATCCGTTTACAACGATATCGCTTATAGCGACAAACTGGTTATAACGTCATTTTTTTTTATTATTTTAATACTTTAAGATAGACACACATAGGAAATTAAATGGGAAATCAGTTTTTTGCATGCTGTTATTACATTAGTAATGCAAAAATTTTCTGCGTTATAAATTGAATGTAATATACCAGTAAAATCGTTTTACAAATGAAGTTAAACAGATTTTGTGGTAAATATTATAAATATGGTAACATTACAATTTAGCTATTGTCTTAGCGATACTTCTTATATATTGAGCAATTTAGTAATTCTCGCTTAAAACTAAGTCGATACTTAAAATTACGCTACGTCGATTAATATGAGCGATAAGTTACATGATCGAGTCGAATAATGGTTATAGTATCGATATAAGAACATAAAAAAAATCTGCATCAAATAACACCAACACATGTACATTTGTTTGAGTGATCGTTAAACATTAAAAAATTACCAATCAATCAAATTATCAATAAATTTTTTAGGATCAATAAAATAACCACTAAAATAAAATTGAAATAATTGTTTAAATCAGCTTTGAAATTTTGGCGCCCTATTTAAAAACCTATACATAATCTATTCAAATATTTCTTGCTGTTGACAATAAGTATATAATTTTTATCTAGAAGGTTATGAATGACGGATGCAAAATAATATAAGAGAACAATTTAGCAACCGAAAGTCGGGTGAAATCACGCCGCATAACATAAGCATCTTGTAATAGAACATTTTAGATTCGAATGCAAAAAACGAATCCTCTACCAAGTCACTGCTGACCTTGAATGATGGTATTGCTGTTGTAATAGTGAATATCACGTTCTCCAGATTTTCACTTTTGTTCTACAAGAATTCTACACACAAAAACATTCGGAAAACCGGTAAATACACCGTAAAAAACTCGTTTTTGCTGATTGAAATCGGTCTAATTTTTGTCAGCAGTTAAAAACAATCGTTGAAATTGAGATATGAATAAAACTCAACCGAAATAACAAGCATTCAAGTTTTGACCATTTGAAATTTCAGTATTTGTATTATATTTTTTATACTTTGCGATAACAATTACCCTATTATCATCTCGAAAACAGTTTAATAATATAAAAGATTGTTAAACTGTTTTTGGTATTTTTGTTGTTGTAAAATTGGTACTTCTAACAACTACACCCCGTTGTTTTTTAATACAATTTATATTACTTCTGAGTAGGAAAATCAAATAAAGAAAACTAATTTTAAAGAATATTAAAATTTCATAACTCATAATGTATAAATTTATAAATATTTTCATAATATTTTTTATGCATATTGACAGACTTACCATATTTCAAATTTTTATGTCCGTAGATTACAATCTGTTATTTTTTTAATTAAAAATTTCAATATTTTTGTTGAATAAGTGTAGCAAAGTATTAAAAATAGTAAACAACTCATGAAACAATATACTGTCTTATAAAACTTGTATAATAATATACTATTGAAAATCTAATTATTTTAGCACATATATCTGATATATTTATTTTATAATGAACGTTTACCATAAAGTAGAAGAAGTTATTTGAATGACAAAGCAAATTAGTACATCTAGTAATGAATAATAAGGCGTGCTAATTTGTTTAAAAAAAATGAATGGATAATTGTGATTTCAGTAAAATCTGGAACAATTATGCAATGCACAAAAGTATAAACTTTTACTGAAAAGTGATACAATTAATTACAAAAATTCTGGTTTTGCTGAGTATTATATAAATTATTTTCATGCTCTAGAAACTTTGTTGTAATAAATTTCTTATTTTATTATTTAATAATAATGTTAATGCGTCTAATAAAAACAATTCCAATGACCTTGAATATCGGATAATTTCACATTTTTCCATAATTTTCAATCCTTTCATTTCTTATTAACATTTTGATTACAAACCTTTCTCGAATAAAAAATTTCTTAATTTTATACCAATAAATATAATTTTAAAAGGCAAGCTATCGATGAGGAAATAACATTTTGTAAACAGTATTTACGCAGCTTAATCTAAGCCGTATGGAAATGTGATATAAGATTGATTATTCCATCTCTTCCTTCGTAACCCTGACTTTTCATACTCGTGGCTTATGTACTCATATGTTTTTTATGAGTTTTTTTATTCGTATCTGTAGTATCAAATATCGATAGTGCACTATATATGCTTAAATCATACTACACTCATTCTTTTATTTAAATTTTAAATTCCGATTTTGCATTTGCGCAAATCTTGACAAATCTTAATTTTAAATGTGGATTCACCTCCAAAACTTTCTTTTGTTTTATCAATAATTCACAAATTTCTTAAACACGAAATGTTGAAAATATAGCAAAGAAAATATTTTTTTATTGTGTTATATATTTTTGGGCATAATTAATTCTTTCCAGTCTGTTTTGTCCAAAGATATAATGCCTTGTTTTAAAGAAACTGGTTTTGTTCATTTGCATATTTTTTATCTTTGTCTAATTTGGAGCTCCTAATTTAAATAGTTATTTAAATTTTAACATTATATCAAAATTAATGATAGATAATTTTTTACCAATTTAATATATTAGTAAGCGAATGGAAAGATATATGGTTTTTGAATGTCATGTACACACCTTTCTTACTAAATCTATAATTTTAAATATTATGATAATATTTTATAAAAACGAATATGTCTTTTGTTTCAGTGGTCTTTTGGGGTGTTACTATGGGAACTGACAACATTAGCTCAACAACCTTATGCTGAAATAGATCCATTTGAAATGTCTGCTTATTTACTGGACGGGTATCGACTTGCACAACCCATTAATTGTCCTGATGAACTGTAAGTAACTTTTTCTTTTTCTTTATCTAATTATTTTGTCTTATTGGTTTTATATTGAGAATGAAAATGAAGAATATTTGAAAATAATAAGGTTAAAAACAGTCTTTCTTTACATTCTAAACTTGGTATTATATTTTTCGTCATTGAAGGTGTTAAATACCTACAACTTTTTGTCGATTTCCGATAACTTTTCTCGTGTGATAATGACTCATTTCGAGACCAGTTTTCGGTCACATGCGAAAATTTTCGTAAGTTGTCGATTCTGACAGCTGAATAGAGCGCATAAGCAATATATAACAATATCCCTTACTAACAAATTTATCAATCATGTTATAAATGAAAAGTAATTCTTCAAACAACAATCAGAAAAAAACCTGTTAAAAATATTAAAGATTTTTTAGCGTGTAGAAGAAAAAATTATCGATTTTAAAGTCGTCAATATAAATGCTTCTCATATCCTCATATTTAACAACTTTTTTCCAGATTTGCTGTTATGGCTTGTTGCTGGTTAGGTATCCCTGAAGAACGGCCAACTTTTGTCCAACTTCTAGCATTTTTACAAGACTTCTACACCGCTTTAGGGCGATATATATAATGATAAATAAGTGTAATTAATAATTAATGTACTTTACAATAAGTGTCAGATTTAGTTTCAATGGAATGATGTTATACGAAATGTCTCTCAAAAGTAAAAGTTTTATTAAATTACAATCTAATTTTATCTGCGTTATTATTTTTAAACCGTAACATAGGTCGAGATTTTCTCAAACATTACATTGAACCCATACCAGAGGCCAAATTTTTGTAAATATATTAAATTGTAGTTTAATAAAATAAAACGAGGAACTTTACTTTTGGGACAAATTTCGTACGAGAACTTCTAGTTTTTGTTAAAATTGGACAAGAATATATTATGACAACAGTCATAATCTAGTATTTTTGTAATTTGTTGTTAATGAGTCAATTTATTATTGAATGGTTAATTAAGGAATTTACAGGGTTTTTACGATTTTCCCTAGAGGTCCTAACTTGAATATCTCGTTTGCTGACGCTATTTAGACTAGTCGCAAAATTGCTTAAATGTTAAGCGAGATATTCTAAAATTGGTCCATTTTAGTTCTAAATTTCGTTAGGATTTCTAGCTAAATGAATATTTATTTATATCTACTGAAAAGTAATGCAAGTAAAGACAGTGTAAACACCATAACCTTAAGTTTTCTTGAAGTGTTACATTGTGTAACAAGTGTGATAAACGCCATTTTAGTCACGAGTGTGAGAAAACTGGTATGGAATTTAACAATGGGAGTAGAAAAATATATTTTTCTGCGACAACTCTGGAAAGTAGCACTTTTCTCACACTATAGTTCTCACAGTATTTGTGAACATTGCGCATGCGTTTTAAGGAAAATATCCCTTTCGCGCATGTATTTTTGTTCTATAACGTTTAGCAGTGTGGTTGTAGAAAAAGTATAGTGTGCCACTCGTGCAGAATCACCTATTTCCTACCTTTTGTGATTCCAGCACTCTCACACCTCGTGGGAAATATGCGACTTTCTGCACTTGTTGCACAATATACTACTTTAAAAGTGGTTTCTAAATTTGATATACCAGATATCCGTTTTATTTATTAGGAACTCGGATATCCAGGTATAAATAAAATCATTGAAGTGTAAAGTATTGTTTTTAAAATAAGTATTGTTTAAATTTTTATTTAAATTATAACAAATATATCGAATACTTGAAAGTAACCGAATATCCGTTACAATTTTAACACAATTCGATATGAAATATTTTTATTTTTGGGTGACTTTCCATGATTTTACTTGCATTTCTTTTCAGTGACTATATTGTTAATATACGTATATATGTTGAATGTATGTTCCTATATGTTTTAACTATCTGTACTATATTATTACATGTCGTAATTTTGTATTACACTATCCACTAGTATTAAGTTTTCCTGAAGTTACCATTATACTAGATTTTGTTGCAAGATTATTTTCATATTTTCATAACGATAAGTATGTTATAAAAAAAGAAGTGAATCAATTTGTGATATCTAAAATTATTCGACATTCTGAAAAATTATTTCCAATCAAAATAGCGATAGACTAACGTACAAAATTCAATCAAAAATATTTTTTCAGCGAGAAATGCTACAATTATTATTCTATTATTATTGGGAAATTATTTCATAAATTTTACTTTTTTTGCGAATATGAATTTGGACCATTCTTATTTTGCTCTAATTTTGAATATATTTATTTGAGAATATATTCTAATATAAGAAAAGTAGATTATCTAGTTTTCACTCTAATTCTTTACCTACTATACCATTACCTCGAAATTAGTTCTAGTAACGTAGGCCAGAAAATAGATCATGC
Source organism: Stenolophus ochropezus (assembly GCA_035578165.1). Lineage (NCBI taxonomy): Eukaryota > Metazoa > Arthropoda > Insecta > Coleoptera > Carabidae > Stenolophus > Stenolophus ochropezus. Next base: position 4,337,099 of record JAQOWZ010000014.1, read on the forward strand.
TATATATCTCATCTAATTCTAGAATAAAATATAATTAAACAGTAAATAAAAAATTTAATAGTGAGAATAATATAATGAAAAATTGTACATATACTCGTATATATTTTGATTTGAATTAAATATTGATAAAATTATTTCGTGCCTATTTAAGGGTGACGGAATTTTAAATTAAATAAAGAATCAAACGATATTGATGTTAAATTATTTCTTACATAATAATAGAATAAATTGTAGCATTTCAAGTGACAGTCTAATTATAGTATGTAATTACGAGTTTTCTAAGTAAATTCAGATCATCAAAATATGTTAATAGCTTTCAGATTTGACACAATAGGTATATTTATGTATGTAGAAACAGATATTTGATGGGAACAAATATATAGATATATTCTGCATGTCATACTTATTTCTGTGAATAAATTAATCAAAGGTGTTCAATAAATATAATATTTATAACTTTGTCTTTTATTCATCCCAAAACATCAAATTAATGTCTATTGTTTTTCGAAATAATGTCAACAACTTATCTACTTTGCAATCCACGATTACGAAATTGTGTAATAATTATAAGTAATTCTGTGCGTGTTACAGTAAAATTACTGCCGTGACATCCTCTATTACTGTTACTCAATAAGAAAATTAGAGTTTACAGTTTTCTTAAATAACAAGAAAAACCTTTTATCCCCTTCCAGGTTTTCTCAGGGACGAAATTTTGATATTAAAAACAATTTAAAATTAACTTGTTTGTTTTTCAAAAATAAATTGTACTTTGTAGTTTAATAGTTACCTGTTATTAAAATTGTGAAAAAACACTCTTTAAAAAATAATAATAGATCTTTATATAGTATTTAAAAATGGAAATTATTCCTAATTTTTTTTTTTTGGAATATGAATTTAAACCATTCTTATTTTGCTCTAATTTTCGACATAGATTATTTATTTGAGAATGTATTTTATTTCTCAGGGACGAAATTTTGATATTAGAAACAATTTAAAATTAACTTGTTTGTTTTTCAAAAATAAATTGTACTTTGTAGTTTAATAGTTAGTCTGTTATTAAAATTGCGAAAAAACACTCTTTAAAAAATAATAATAGATCTGTATATAGCATTTAAAAATGGAAATTATATTTTCAAAATTACTATACCAGTTAAAAATACTATGTATATCTTAATTCTTTTTTGAACATAAAAATTGTCCCTGTAATCCACTTCCCACACTAGCTAGAGTGCCCAAAATCTGCGATAAAATATAGTTAGCCTGTTATTAAAACATAATAATAGATCTTTATATAGCATTTAAAAATGGAAACTATATTTTCAAAATTACTATACCTGTTAAAAATACTCTACGTATATCTTACTTAATTTTTGAGCATAAAAATTGTCCCTGTGGTCCTCTCCCCACATTAGCTAGAGTGCCCAAAATCTGCGATCAAATTGACACACCCAATAATAAGCAATAAACAAAGTATAATATTATTTTTTGAACTTTGCTGTTGAAATTTGAATAGAATTGTTTGGGTAATTGTACAGTATTGGTCCTTTTCCTTTCCCTTTCATACCTGTCACTTACTGCGCAAGCGCAGAGGTCTGTATGCGTTCTCAATGTATGCATGTACTTTACTATATGTACTAGCTGTACTATTACATTGACCTCAATTACTTTCACTGTTGTTGACCAAGTTAAGAGTTCTTTTCAACCGATCTACCCGTATGAAATATGTATTTCCATGCAACAAATACCGAAATACTCTCATTATAATGTTACAGATAAAATATTACATATCATTTTTGTAACACGTTTAATGTTATCTATAATATTACACAGATTACTCAAATATTAAAAATAAAGTAGTACAATGTTTTTATTAATCTTTATACATTTACAAGCAAAAAAATAGTTTTATTATTTATCTATATATTGAAACAATCATAATTGAATAATGAAATATGTATATTTTGGCGCTATAGTAGTACAATGTTGTTATTAATCTATATATATTTACAAGCAAAAAAATAATTTTATTACTTATCTATGTATTTAAACAACCATAATTGAATAATGAAATATGCGCTACAGACGATTTTGTTTTCGGCGTCCTTGGTAGATCGTTAAGAAACTCAAAATTGTTTCTTATCAAATACACCAAAACAAACTTAAATTTTAAAAGTAGCAAAAATTTTTATTCCGTTATATACAATATACTCATATTTCGGATCACTTAGGTATATTATTTAAAAAAGTACGTTTCTTTTCTATTTCTATGGAATAAATTAATGTTTTTTTTTAATTTCAGTATGAGTTATGTTTACATAGATATTTTTATTCTTATACATACACACATATATGATATAAAGATATAAAATTTTATATATTTTAAGTTATCACATAATTGATAAGATTTTTTTTCGCTTTAATTTATTTTAATGGACATTATATATATATATATATATATATATATATATATATATATATATATACATTACTAACAGTTTTATATTTAAAACAATATATAGAAGAAGTACTTTGTATATAGTTTAGTAATGATTTATTCTACTAAGGTACTCATATTTTCATTAAATTTACATGTAGGTAAGATAAACACGAAAACAGCAAAATGTCACAGTAGCATCAAGGACAAACAGATTAACAGATTTGACAGTAGTCGATGTTTGTAGAACGGTCAATACTTGACTTGTCTCAAATTTATGTACTGCGCAACTATTAAACTCCTCTATTGAAAATGAAATGACCATAACCATAACAGCTTCTGGTAAAGTTTACAAGAGTACATACGCGGCGAAAATAAGAGTAAATATTTGCATAAGTTGTGCAATACTGAAAGTAATTAATAAGAAATGTCACCTTTTTATGAACGCTTGTTCGCAATTCTTAAAATAGCTCACTTTCGTTCCAGCATGTGGTTACATATCATTGCTATTAGAATGTGACTAAATAACTAAATGCGTGTTAGCTAAGCACACATTTCACTAAAGCCCAACCATTCTAAACTCATTCCAGTCGTTGGACAATGGGGTTGGATTAACTTATTTGTTTTACACTGGATTCGTTATTAACGACAGGTTTGGTCAGGTTTATACGAGAAGGTTACCCTAAAATTAAGGTTATTCATTAGAGTAAGCGAAGCGATCTGTTAATGCTTGATTTAAATTGACATAGATCATAGAAAATGAACATTGGTCAATTCCAGTGCAGATTTATTTTGTGCTTATAAATGGATACATCAATTTCCTACATCTCAATCGGATGGTTACTATGCTTAAGTTCTATATCTATACCACTCATGAGGCAGACTCTAATAGAATTTTTAAAGTAAAATTGTATAAAAAAAGACATTAGTTTAAGGTAAGTCAACTTATGTGAGGTTGCTTCCTCTTCGTGGGATTTTTGAAAGATGGTGGGAAAAAGGGATTTTCTTTAAATCGCTCATTTGGGAGAGACATTTTCAATGTTTTAGAATAAATATCAATACATACCATAAATTTTAATTTTACTACAAAAAGAAAATAATAATGTCTTTAGTCGAGAACTATTTATGTGTAATTTTATAATAATAGAAAATAGTGTAGGATCCTTTTCCAAACTTGGAAATCATCTTGTGAATTTATCTTGTTTTCTTGATAACAAAATAGACCGCAGAAAAATTGACTGAGAAATGCTATGATCGAGCAATGCCTAAATCATCATCTAATACTTCTGAGCATCAACAATGATATTTTAAGAGTATGAAGATATTGTAGAATATTTTACAAAGAAAGCAAGAAAAGTGTCATAACTAAATTTTATTTTTATCAATACACAATTGGTTTTATTCGACTGGATAATTAGTAATTAGGAAAACACTTTTGGAGTAGCAGCCATTTAATAAATTTACCAACATTTCGACTGTAAATTTGTCTTCATCAGGGTGATAAATGTTATTAAAAATTATTCAAGTATTTGATAAATTAACAATTTATTAAAAAAATCATAAAATATAGATTTTCAAAGGGCCTCCACCAAACTTTTGTACCAACATAAATCCGGCCCTAAATATGACTATAAGATGATCTAAATTTACTACCATTAGTTAGAGGAAAAAATGCACAAATTGGGAAAAATCAGATATAAAATACGGAATTTCTTTAAAAGTCCATATACCAAGAATGTTTACTATTTGAGCACAGAATAGTTACATACAGAAGCGACACTCCGTGTCGGTACCTTTCATGTTCCCCTATCCAGCTCTATGATCTTGAAGCATTGTGTAGACCTTTAAATTTGTGCTCTTCCCCTATCTCTCTCTAAGATGTGAGGGAACTTTCCGATTTTAAACAATGAGCCCTTTAAATTTGTGCACATTCTCCATCTCCCTCTAATTTTCGTTTCTCTGTCTTACTGTCGCTTCTGTATAAACCTATTCTGTGCTTATATCGTTCCCTGAATAAATGCAAGGGCTGTAATGACGTGTTTTCTACATCCGCGGTGGATTTCCGGTACAAAGTTGCTGAGCAATGACGGAGTAAGGAAAATGAGAATCCGCAATCCGATTTTAAACAATGAACCCTTTAAATTTGTTGTCTTTCAACATCTCTCTATAATTTTCGCTTCTCTGTCTTACTGTCGCTTCTGTATAAACCTATTCTGTGCTTATATCGTTCCCTGAATGAATGCAAGGGCTGTAAAGGCGTGTTTTCTACATCCGCGGAGAATTTCCGGTATAAAGTTGCTGAGCAATGACGGAGTAAGGAAAATGGGAATCCGCAATTCCGTGTGTCAGCCACGGTACCACATCTCGCAAATTCGAACGCATTGTTCTTCGAACAGCTCGAATCGATGCGCAGTGAAACTTTCTCCACACCGTTGCGAATGGCCGTATGAAATTTCATAGATTTTGTTTTCGCCAGTCTTACATAACGCGAATAAACCGTTTCAAATTTCTTATTGTACTGCTTTTAATCAACGTAACCTGTGTGTAAATATTTCTTCCACTATCCGGTCTAAATAAAAATATTCTAAATTGCACAATAACACTTTTCCCTTTTTACTGTTTTCAGGGTTTAACACTTTCTTTTTCCTAAATTAAAATAGTTGACATATAATTTTGAAAAAGTTATACAATTCGTAAAAACGTTATTCCTATTTGCACAAGATATTTTTTCTCTTTTCACTGTTTTCCGGCTTTGTAAATGTATTCCCCGCATATACGTTCTTTGAAACGATTTGGTGAAAAATGAGAAAACTTTTTTCTCAAAAACAAGTAAATATCGATGCGCTAATTTCAAAACCTGTAATCCTATTATGCCTTTTCGATTTTATTTTTATTCTGTCACTTTATTACTCATCTTTTATTTATTTTCGAAATCTATAGCCCCATAACATAGTTGCCTAGAGTTAAAACAAACCAAACAACAGTATTAAACCAAAAATTGTGTAGACAAACGCTAAACATCCCAAAAAAACTCATTTTTGTGTCCAAAATTTTGATTTTGGGAAATAGTGTACTTTGATAGATCTCGACGTGTTAATTTCAAAATTTCAAACGAAATTTAATTATCTCTTTTCGTTCTTGAGATATTTGCTGCCAAAGTTGCACCTCGAAAAATTGTGTTTTTTGGCTATATCTCTAAAATGGGTAGAGATACGATCTCTACGTTTATACCAGTCGATTCTTTGGGCAAAGTTACATAAAGAAATGTTTTCTCCGCATATACGTTCTTTGGAACGATTGGGTGAAAAATGAGAAAATCTAAAAAACCTAAATTTCAAAACTTCTCCTAGGAACTTTTTCTCTCCAAATCTTTTCATTTTCTAGACTTAAGTAAACATCAATGCGCTGATTTCAAATTTTCAAACCGAATTGAATTATCTCTTACCGTTCCCGAGATATTCGTGTTCAAAGTTGAGTTTTTGGAATACCTAAAAAAACAGGTTTTTTAGGTATACCCTTTTAAGGGTTAGGTTTACGACTTCGGCAACCTCACCAATCGATTCTACGGGCAAAATTACATAAGTGTACCAATTTTCAGATTTTTATTCCAACGGATACAATTTGTAGAAAGGAAAAACGAAAATCGTCGAAAATCGAAAAAATGGCAAGGGGTATACCTTAGATTTTTTTCGATTTTTGGCCATTTTCAGTTTTTTCCTTCTAGAAATTCTATCTGTTGAGATAAAAATCTGAAAATTGGTACACTTATGTAATTTTGCCTGTAGAATCGAATGGTGAGGTCGCCGAAGTCGTAAACCTAACCATTTGAGGGGTATACCTAAAAAACCTGATTTTTTAGGTATAACTTTGAACTCAAATATCTTCAGAACGGAAAGCGATAATTGAATTCTGTTTGAAAATTTGAAATCAGCACATCGATATCTACTTAGGTCTCAAAAATGAAATATTTTGGAGACAAAAAGTTTCGAGGCGAAAAATTGATATTTAGGTTTTTTCGTTTTTCTAATTTTTCACATAATCGTTCCAAAGAACGTATGTGTGGACAACACATTTCTTTATATAACTTTTTCCGTAGAATCGAATGGTAAAGTAGTTGAGATTTTATCTCTACTCATTTTTTAAATATACTCAAAAAACACACTTTTTTGAGGTGCAACTTTGACAGCAAATATCTCCGAAACGAAAAGAGATAATTAAATTCTGTTTGTAAATTTGGTGTCAGCTAGGATAGTTCTTTAAAAAATATTACAAACAAAATTTTGTAAATTTTGAAAAATTTCGAGATATAAATTCGATATTTTCAAATATTTTCGGGTTTACTCAAAAATACAGCATCAGCGGCTTTGGGAATTACTTCCCCTGTTGTTACTACATACAGAAACTATTATATTATTAATTATTAATTTTATAAACTCACTTTTAAAAAGAAGGAAAATATATGTTTTGTATAATTTATTGTAAAGTCAAACATTATACATATAAGTATCTAATCCATTCCCATTTATTTGAATTTGATATTTTTAATAGTAATATTATAGTTCTAACATAGTTTTGTATATTAATACAAGTAACCCATTATGCGCATTGGTATCGTAAATATGTGATTTATATTCAAACGCAATTGTTGTGAAAGAACTTAAATAAGGAATAAATATTTAATATTAAAAAATTATTGCAATATTCGCATAATATTTTAAATTATTACTCCTTTTTATTAATTTTTTAATGATTCATTGTATACAAAATATAACTATAACATTAATAACTTTTATTGCGAATAAATCACATTTTATAATGTACCGACAAACATGCAAACAAAATATTTCTTTTTGTTATTAAAAAATTGTGTTATTGCTATAATAAAATTTAGATGATATCAATTTATTATTAACTATTAAAAATAACAGCGCAACAATGAAATATTTATCACTTTTTACTAATTTATCAATGCGTGTTGCAAGTAATTCATAGATGAAATTTGCCTAGTAGCAATCTACACTTATGAAATAATATTTAATTGTGCGTATTTATGAATGGAATAAAATTTTCTGTTTTTAAAGTAAAAAGTAGTAAGAAATCGTAAATTAATATTCAAGGATTGTTTAGTCTAGGTTTCTTATCATAGGTAGTACTCATATTTGACTGAACAATAAATGTATTTAATGTTAAATTATGCAGCAATTCATGTTTCAGTTTATGGTATACATCCTTGGAAATTTTTAAAAACTATTAGGTAATTTCGTTATGAAATATACGTGCATTATTTATACTAAATGGCGAAATGTGATATATATATATATATATATATATATATATATATATATTCTTTTATTTATTTATGCCAGTAAGATCATTTGTAGATGGGAAAAATATTTAATAATAAAAAAATACTAATTTGCAATTGAGTTATTCATATCTGTAGAGATAATAGTTTCGTCTTTCGTCAAAAAGTCAAAAGTCACCTTTTTGTTAAGAGGTGTGAAAGTTTCGGCACGAGACGAAATCGAGTGCTGGAATTACACAGGGAGGGAAATAGGTGATTCTGCACCTTCTTTTTCTATAAGCACGCTATTATATTACAGAATAGAAATACAAACATAAAAGCTATTTGACATAAAGAGCAATATGGTTACCTTCACTGCACATGCGCACTGTGAGAAATGATTTCTCATTCTTTAACCTACGGTTGTGAGAAATACGCAACATTGTAGTTTTATATAGTTTGAGAAAAGAGTCATTTTTCACAGTGGTGGTAGAAAAAATATTGAAATTGAATTATTATTGTTGTAAATTGAAATGTAAATAAATGGAGTATAAATATAAATATAAATAAAGGGCCTGCACTCATTGGAGTAGCCAGGTTATTTTTGCAGGAGGGGCAAAAAATATTTCAATTTCTCCATTTTTAAAATTTTTTTAATAACCATAAATATATATATATATATAAGTAATCATAATCTTTTTCGGGCGTCCTCGTATTTCTTAATAGTTTATATTTTACCTAATTTCTCAATCTGGCCAATATATATTCCAATGTCATCTTTTTCTGCTGCAGTAAGTAAATTATCTTTGTGTTTTTTTTTTTATTGTGTAAATTATAAGGATAAGTACTAGTAGAATGTTCCTATTTTACATTTTGTAAATTATAAACAAATTTCAATAATGTGGAAAAATATATTCCTTATTAAAATATTAATTATGTAAAATCATAGTAATGTATAATTTTCCAAAGGGGTCAAGTGCCCTACTGGCCCCTCTCTTTCTACGCCCATGCCTGCACTTATTTTGGCCCTTTTTTGCCCCTTTTTTGCGTGGGTGCGATTGACAGAGCGATGAAAAAAACAATGGATGTTATAATTTGGCACAAATTATTTGAAGCTCTCGACAAACAGTGAAACACAGTATATATACTTTCACCTAAACTGAAAGACGTTACACATCTTATGTAATATCTGTGTGTACACAAGGAAAACAGTTTTGATAGCCTTCAGTGCAGTTTGTGTACAATTATAGCTTCTCATTTCTCGTGTCTTAAATACGATAACAAATTTCATGGACATTCACAAACCTTAAACGATGTTAAGCAAATAATAATAAGTCTGCGAAAATGTGGTGGGCAAATATTGCACATTTCTATCCTTACGCCGCGAACTGTTTTCTCAACTATTTGTCTAAGTTACGTGAAGATTTCAAGGTAAGGAATACAATTACTACACGTTGGTTCCGCACATTTTATACTCGTCTATTTGTCTAATAACCAAGGCTGTTAATATTTCATCTTACTACACTAATCATACTCAAAATATCTACAATGGAGTTTAATGTTTACTATCTCAACTTGCTCCTAAGAACAATTAAGATTTTAAGGTTATATGATAATACCTAAACATGTTCCTAACCTTAAATATCTGCAATGAAGTGTAAGGTTATTTTTTAAAATCTAAATTAATTCTTTACATTACATTTAGTTTCTTAAATTCATATGATTCTTTGGATACATTACTAAAAATCTGGGTTGGCAACAATCATGATATATTTTTTGTTACTTTTTTTTTAAATCTACAATGAAGTTTTACTTCCTAAATTTACTCAAAGCAACAAATTAAATTTTTAAGGTTATATGATAAACCTAAACATGTCCCTAACCTTAAATATTTGCAATGAAGTGTAAGGTTAAGTTATATCTAAGTTAATTCATAACCTTAAATTTAGTTTCTTAAATTTACATGATTCAAAAACCATTGATTTTTTAAATTTTTTTAAAGATATCTAAGTTTACTGCATATTTTTAATTATTTTAAAACTAGTACAAGTATTTTATTACATAAAAGAAAACTAAATCTGTAATAAAACCAAAACGATTCATCTGAATAAAACTAGGTAGAGTAACAAAGAATTTTACTTTTAGTTATATATTTAAATATTTATATTTTTCTTCTGTTAAATGACATCTAAGTGAGAAAATATCATTTAATTTTAAGATATTATTATATACAGAATATATTTTAGTTATTATTAATAGTTTTATAGAAAATAATTATTGATTTCAATCAGGCTACCCCTGCTAAAAATATCTATTGCGGATTTTAAAGCTATGTTCTAATATATAACCTCAAATTAAAGGTGTTTTTAATTTTTTCAAATAATTTTTATATTTTGTACTAAATCTACAAAAATTTTAGGTTATGTATTAAAAATAACATTGGCCCTAACCTTAATTTAACTAACTTCTCATAACAAGTTATTCATTTATATGATCTTATCGATTATTCTATAGGTAGTTAAAACATTTCTTTCATTAAAATTATTATTAAAAATTTTATAATAATAAAAATAAATAACTTACTTTATTTGACGAATTTTTGATCTTCGGAAAATGCCTGAAACAAAAAAATATTTTAATATGAATGAATTATGCCTCTAGGTCCTATATTTAACTATTAATTTATAAGTAATAAAATAAGCAATATAGTGTTTAAATGTTTTTAAAAGAAAAACTTCTTTCCTTTTATGTCTGTGGACGTTTTATTTTTTTTTGCTTAAACCTCTTGACAAAATCAAGATAAAGAATAAGAGCAAGAACAAGAATAGCTAAGTACTTAAGATTTTGAAATAAGCTTGTTACTCGAAGTCAACAAGTTACTGTAACAAAATTTTCTAAATGGCATGACGTGAAAGTTGAGAGAAACCAAAATGTGCTATCAAAATTTTCTTCTACAACCCGAAATGTACGAATTACTTTATTTTTAACAATGTATTGCAAAATTTATCGCTTAACCGAAAATTAAAAGAGAAATTGTAATGAAATTCTGCAATATTTATCTAATATAAACAAGAACTAAAGTTTTTTCTCACTGATAAACTTTGTTATCTTTTAGACTGTTAAGCTTTACACATCTTAGTAAATAAGAAATAGGCGATTATTTTTTTTATAATAACATATCTATTTGGGTAAGATCATTCGTTTTTCTGTTTGGGACGTCATAAAAATATGCTCAACAATAATTTTATTAACCTAATTTAACCTATTTTATCTCTTAATAAATATATCTTGTAATGAACTGTTTATAATTGTACCAAAACTTTATTAAAATAGTTTTAAGGAACGAAACTTAATCTAAAAATTGATAAGAGTATACTACAATACTTAACAATAAAACCATTAATTTAAACATTAAATACTGATAGAAAAAATGTGATACTAATTAGATAATTAGAAGTTAAAATAATTGTTTATGTTTTGAACCCTGACTTCTACTCATTTATAATCTGAGTTTTGAAGGTCTTGGACTTTAATTCTAAGAAATTACAAACTGATTTTCGGAATTGTGTTCCGTATTATTCATTTGTTTTCTTTCGTAAAAAACTGTTATTTAATTGTTAATTATTTAAAAAAAAGGGATTTGAATCTAACAAATTATTTCCGCACGTCTATGGAGTTATCTTAACGGAAATACTCATTTACGATAAATTTCCTGCCCGTTTTCCGGTTCGAATAATTCCGGAACTGAAGAAAATGGAATTATCTTACAGTGTTGCCAAAATTAAAAAATTGTTTCTTTTCTTCCTATATTTTTTATCAATCGTTGCGAAATAAACTTTTTTCTGGTCGTATCTCTTATTTTGTATGTATTTTTATACACAGGGATTATCAATGAAATAAAACAAGGTGGACACACTGTATAAGATTTTATAAACACATTGGTTATCGAAAAAGAAGTTAAATGTGTTTATGTTAGATAATTATTGCACAAAATTCAATACATTTCTCCTTTTATTTTATCTCAAAGAGCAAATAATAACTTTCGCTTGTCTAAACTGTTGCATCTTTTCCGTTTTACCGATTGTTTTATTAAAGATATTGTAGTTTTTATAATTTTGATGTTAAATCAAATTGAAGTATTTGCAATACATTTTGAATTTGTCTTTCCAAAGCAAATTTGACTTCCCATATTTTGGTAAAAAAAATCACTCAACTGGAAGTAGAAGTTTACTGTTCTTATTTTAAACATTTATTTATAATAAAGTTTTACAACTCTTGTATTTTCTTGGTCTTGCATCAGTCTTGCAAAAAATGCAAGACAAGAACAAGACAAGAGCTACAAATTCAGAGCAAGACAAGGCAAGAATAGCAAGATTTTCTTCAATTCTTGTGCTCATGCTTTTTTGTTAATTTGAAATACGAGTATATATTTATTATAAGAATATATTTTTAAATATATGTCATTAATTAGGAAAAATTGAAGTTTATATTTTTTAAATGTAGTAACAATAACATATATTTTATTTACCTAAAAGTACAAAAATATGTACGTATTAATAAAATGAAAAAGTAATTTTTTTCAATATGTGTACGTATGTAAATTTCATTTTAAAAATATGTAATAATAATATAATTATTAGCTGAATAATAAAACGATTTTTAAAATTATATAACCAAGTGTTAAAGCACAAAATGCTTTCTTATAACCAGGGAGCTTTGGAAAAAACTTAAAGTACTCCAGTTATACTATTTTTGTTTTTATAATATTTATTTAATAATAATAATTGTACTATAAGATATATATTTGTTAATTCACATTGATATTGCCTAAAAAAAGTGAAAATGTACATGTGATACAAATAATAATGATATGTTCATTTGCGAATAGGGGAATCCCTATTTTATACCATGCAAGACAAGAAATATACAAGAAAATGACGATCAAGAAAATCTTTAATTCTTTAATAATGATAGTATCTCTACAAAAATAAAATATTTTATTTAAAAGTTACCGAAAACACTAGATTCCCGTGTTCAATAAAAATTTAAATAAATTTTAACTTAACTAAGTTTCGGTGTTGGTTACATTTTTAGCCGAAACTAGAAGAGTAACCGAATATTCGGTTACGGTTTCGGTTTCGACTAAAAATTTTGCTTCTAACGGTCATTAATATTTATGTTCATCCATAAAATTTGGAATTTGGCTACGCCGTTTAGTTCTACATAAGGAATAATAAAGAAATGAAATTGTGAACGTATTCGTGTTGAAAATGATCAATGTTGTTTTGAATCAAAGTTGCAAAACACGTTACCTGTTTTGGTACAACTCTTATTTTTATTTATATCACAATTTAATATTGAAAATGAAGGTATTAAGGTTATCTGATTGTATCTACCTGCTTTTAACAGCTTCGGTAATCGTTAAAATTATCAGCATTTTAGCCAGTAAATCATTCGGCTTAGATTTCAAGCGAAAGGCACATTTAAAATAACAAAAAATGAAGTTCTATTGAGGTTCAAAAATTCTGTAGCAGGTTGCAGTTTCTCTAGAATAATATAATTAATTAATCTTACGGACCATAAATATCAAATGGAATTTAAAATATTACAAATTTACGGCGGGTACTGTAGCCTAATTCATTTAGTTACAGTTCTAGAAATCGGAATTTGAATCCAACTATAATAAAAAAATATTTACATTAAAATATAATATTACATCTGACAGACCCAGTTATGGGTATAATAAGATTTAATGTACACATATATTTATTTATTTTACATTTATAAACTTTAAAGTGTATTTTGAGAACAATGCTTCAAATCTGAATTCGAGTATTGTAATGTGAAATTCTATTTCCCAAATTGAAATTGTCTGAATGGTGCTCTCTCCACACCAGCTACAATGCTCGGAAAATTACGTCTATACATGCCCGGATAAAGGGCGAGATTGGCGAGCATTAGGGGCGCCATTTTTATAAGGGCACCGGGCGTCAAATTGTAAAGTAAATATTTTTAAATATCAGTATTATTTGTACATAAAAAACTAAATAATGTCGAAATATTATTTTTTTGCAGCAAACAAATTAAGGTGAATTTACAATCAAATTCAAAGATAGCTTAATTTAAGCTAGCTTGTATTCATTTGTAGTCGTTTACAACACACGGACTCTAAATTTCACATGAACTCAAAGTCAGCAATGTCTAAGCTTGCACTTAAGCACAGAATAGTTACACACAGAAGCGACACTCCGTGTTGGCACCTTTCATGTTCCCCTAGTCAGTTCTATGACCTTGAAGCATTGTGTAGACCTTTAAATTTGTGCTCTTCCCCTATCTCTCTCTAAGATGTGAGGAAACTTTCCGATTTTAAACAATGGGCCCTTTAAATTTGTGTACATTCTCCATCTCTCTCTAATTTTCGTTTCTCTGTCTTACTGTCACACAAATTAAAATGAAATGTTTCCTATTAGCTTACTCACAAATTGCAAGCTTACGAGTCGATTTTTCGAGGGTTCATCAAGAAATAGCGAATTGTTTTCTATTTTATTTTCTAATCTTGCTAAATAACCAAAGTTAGTCTATGTTTATTTGTACTGATCATTATTTATACTGACCAAATAAATATGTGTATTTTATCGCTGGATATATGTGCTGGTACAGTGTATTCGGTTAAATGAGGACCGTTTGGCCCAGCGAATCGTAGCGTGTCGCATCGTGTCGGTGAGTGCGTCGCGCTTGTTTTCGCCTGCGAATGGCTAGTGAAAAGTGAACGCCGTTCAACCAAACGCTAGCAGAGATGGTGGCATTACATAATCGGATATGGGTCGGTAGTCATATGGCAATTGTATGTATAGTTAGCAAGTACAGGCACGCACATAAGTTGCTGCAACCGTACGTTATGTGCGCGCGCAAAGCCAGAGCATCCTTGACGAACGGAACACGTAAAACTGAAACGTAACGCTACGATCGCAGACTCTCAGGCTCGAGGCTCGACTAAACGATCTCGCGGAGAGGAGAGTTGTTATGTCATACACGCCGAATATAAATACACAAGCAGTGCCGGACCTCGGAAAATTCAACACTCTCCCACCAAACCACAGAATAGTTACATACAGCAGCGACATTCCGTGTCGGTACCTTTCATGTTACCCTAGTCAGTTCTATGACCTTGAAGCATTGTGTACACCTTTAAATTTATGCTCTTTCCTTACCTCTCTCTCAGATGTGACGAAACATTCTGATTTTAAATAATGAGCCATTTAAATTTGTTGGCTTTCCCCATCTCTCTCTAATTTTCGCTTCTCTGTCTGACTGTCGCTTCTGTATAATTCTGTGGAATAGGTTTATACAGAAGCGACAGTAAGACAGAGAAACGAAAATGAGGGAGAGATGGGAAAAGGTAACAAATTTAAAGGGCTCATTGTTTAAAATCGGAAAATTTCCTCGCATCTTAGGGAGAGATAGGGTAGGCAACAAATGTAAAGGGCTATAAAGTCATAGAACATAGAATAGGTTTATACAGAAGCGACAGTAAGACAGAGAAACGAAAATTAGAGAGAGATGGGGAAAGCCAACAAATTTAAAGGGCTCATTGTTTAAAATCGGAAAGTTTCGTCACATCTTAGGGAGAGATAGGGGAAGGCAACAAATTTAAAGGGCTACAAAATGCTCCAAGGTCGTAGCACTGAATAGGGTAACATTAAAGGTATTGACACGGAGTGTCGCTTCTGCATGTAACTATTCTGTGACCAAACACCAAACTCATCCCAAAAAACTTGCAGCCAAATTCACAAAACAGGCTTAGCTCTTAAACTGGTTTAAATCAGTCAAATTCAAGCTAAATTAGACACATTTAATTGTTTTAAACTTCAGATTCTACATTTGTATGTCCGAGAAAATGCTGAGCAATTAATTTTTAAAGAGAATAATCTATTGTGCAACTAGTGCAGAAAGTTATCTAATGTGCACGAAATAGAAAATAACTTGGCAAGAGAAGAAGACAAGTGCTGAAATCACATAATTTGAAAATAGGTAATTCTGTACACTGTTAAATGTGACTCAATATATGTTCATAAACCTAACGCACCTGCGCAGTATTGACAGTTCATATAAAAAAAAATCGCGTAGTTTAACTTTCAAGGTTTTTATTGTACTTGTATCAAAATTTTGCAAATATATTTCCAAACCAAATTTTATACCTAATAAAATAATTATGGTTTTTTTCCAAAACAATTTAAAGCATGGAAAAATTCAGCAATTTTTTGTTGAAACTGCAGAGTCAAGGTCAGAATAAGAATCACCGATGTTTGTTTCCGAAATCAACTCTCACTTTTTGGAGCGTGCACATAGGTGCGTTATGACGTCATTAATCTATTTCTTCAAATAATTGAAACGTTTAATTGTGGTTTTGTTTATAGTCGCACGTATTTCTGTTCCAAGAAGAATAAAGTTTCCTATAGTGGTTTGTTGTATGATAATGTGTTGAACAGTTGAACAGTTGAACATCAAGTCTGCAAGCTCTGAAAACTCCTCTTCCTCGGTACATTCACTACGTAGCGTGGGAGTATCCAACGTACAACTATGTCATTACGTCATACGCATCATGTGTCCAATTATTGCTTCTGTTGCACGACTTTGAGTTCCTTTCATCTCAGTTCCTACAGTTTGCTGGTCTCTTTGCAGATGTCACACTCTCCGAGGTCGTAGATAGACTCAGTCAAGCTAGTAACAGCTTTGAACAAGTTTCGACTTCGATTTTGTTCATATCAAGTTTGAAGAGGAAACCAATTAGTTTGTTATTAACATACTGCAGATCAAACTATCAAGTTCATACCTGTACTAGTTTGTCTAAAAAATACAATTAACATGTTTCGATTTGAATTTTGTTCATATCAGGTTTGAAGAGGAAACCAATTAGTTTGTGGTATTACTGTTTATTATTAACATACTGCAGATGAAACTATTAAGTTCATACCTGTACTAATTTGTTTAATAAAAAACAATTAACAAGTTTCGATTTGAATTTTGTTCATATCAAGTTTGAAGAGCAACAGAATTAGTTTGCAGTTTTACTGAAACGGTTTTAGATTCACAAAGTTTATTATTAACATACTGCAGATCAAACTACCAAGTATCAAGTTCATACCTGTGCTAGTTTGTCTAATAAAAAATAATTAACAAGTTTTGACTTGAATTTTGTTCATATCAAGTTTGAAGAGAAAACAAATTATAGTTTATTGATCAAACTATCAAGTTCATATCTGTACTAGTTTGTCTAATAAAATACAATTAACAATTTTCGACTTGAATTTTGTTCATATCAAGTTTGACGAGGAAACAAATTACAGTTTATTGATCAAATTATCAAGTTCATATCTGTACTAGTTTGTCTAGTAATAAAACTTGTACTTTACTATGGTTTTGTGTTCTAAATTTCAAACATGATTTTGATTTTCTTCTTGTTTATTTTCTATAGAATCTGTTAAACTTCTACGAATGTTATGCCATTGAAGGAAGAAATATTTATTAATAAATATTTGAATACATTGCTGTTTCTGTCATTGCAGTCAGAATTTAATATGTAACAAGGAAAACATTGTCTCTAAATGATTACAGTATCAAAGTTCAAACTTTTGGCACATCTTTTCTTCACGTAACTAAGTGATTAATCTTTTAAAAATGCTACTTTTGAAACGGAAATATAACATGTTTACATGTTAATTTTTAGCAGTGCCGTATCTAGGACAGGATAACAAACAACAGGGCACTGTAATAAAAATTTATACTTTAGTCCCTTAATATACAAATAACTATTTTGTTTACTTTTTTGTCCTACAATTTTTTTTTATATTTTTTAATAATTTTGCCTAAAAACGGTACTGATTTTAGTTCTTCACTTTAAAATTTGATAGAAAATTAAGTAAAGAAAACTTAAAGCTAGTTTACGTAAAGATGATTATGTAAATTTGCTTTAAGTACAAATTAACTTAAATAAAGTTGGCTTACGTAATGATGATGATTATGTAAATTTCCTTCAAATACAGATTAGGTTAAATAAAGCTGTCTTTTGTTACAAACAAATTCAGAAAGTCAAACTTATTAATTTTTTCTTTCTTCACTTCACTTGTTTCACACAATTGTAATATAAATATTATTATTTTTACCTGTAATCAAATTTTATAAAGTTGTAGTACCAAAATTTAATATAAATATTAACATATTAACGGCCCCTACAACATAGTTAAAAAAACATACTTTAAAACGCATTTTTTCGATTTTTATTTTTATTTCTAAAAATTGAATGTGATATTTGTGTATGGTATTCAATAGTCCTTAATAAAATTAACTTTCGTTCTGAAAATAGTATTCCATGTGTCCCATTTTCAAGGGAGCATATTGTACATGATATTAGAACTCCGTTAGATTTATCTAAATCAATTTCTTCCGAAAACAGATGTGTAGGGCGTTCGAATAACAGGTAGAAATTTAAAAAGACGTCAAGTTTTATTTACGAGGGGTGTTCACTATTCCTTTCTATAGAATTGGGGGAAAGTAAAGTTTTCTTCAATGCCTTTTGTACCTTTCTGTTGTGGTTTTTTATGGAGGCAATATTTCACTTTCAATGATTTACAGTCTATAAACATTTTTACAGGTTTTTCCAAAAATACTTGAATAGCGAATCATCAAGTTAATTAGAAAAGTGTTGCAATTTCGTTTGAATTACATTAGAGTTATTATTGTTGTAATTAATAACACATTTACATATTTCAAGAACAATTTTTTCATTAATCATGCCATAAAAAACATTTTAAATTATTAATATACAATCACACATCGGAATTTCAAAGAAATAAATTATAAGTGATTAATTTATTGTTCGACTTGAATTTTTGAATATTTGAGGAGAGTATCATTAATTTGGAAAATTTAACAAAACTTATTTATATTTTTAATTGATTTTGCAGTAGTTAATTATACAAGGGAATAATTTTCACCATTAAAACATTTTACAAGAGTTAGTTTATCAAGTATCCGTGCAAATTTGTTTGTTTATATGTCAAACTAATAATAAAATAGGTTGTTTCAATATTTACAAGCCGTTAAAACATTTAGCAAATATTTTTTAAATATTTTTTGTTGTTTACAAAATAATGTATTCTTTTTTGAAATAGGTTAAGTATTCCTATTTTAACAGAGTAAAACATTTTTGAGTTGTTTCATTTTATTCAAAATTCGGTATTCCCTTTTAAGAATTAAGTGACAAATATAATGTAATTTTGAAGAGTTATAAGTTAAGAATTATTAACATGAAAAATAGGTTTAGCAAAACTATTTTAAGTTGTTTATTTAAATCAAAATAAGACGTTCTCTTTTATTAATTGATAAATATACTGTTATTTTAATTTTAATAGAAGTTAATTTTGAAGAGTTGTAGGTTAGGAATCGGCTTTAAATAGGTTATGTATTAATTTTTAAAATAGGAAATCATTTTTAAAGATTAAAGATAAAAATGTTGTGAATTTTGGAGTGTTTTTATTTAAAATGCGACATTCGCTTTTGATAATAAGTGAAAAATAGAAGGTAATTTTGAAGAGTTATAGCATTATAGGTTAAGAATTGATTATAAATAGGTTAGGTATTCCTACTTAAAAAAAGGATTATTTTTAACAACAGAACTAAATGTTTTAAGTGATTTTAATTAAAATACGACATTTCCTTTCCATGTTATGAGAAAAATAGAAGTTAATTTTGAAAAGTTAAGGTTAGGAATCGGTTATAAATAGGTTAGGTATTAATTTTTAAAAAAGGAAATAATTTTTAAAGATCAGAGTTAAATATCTTAATTTTTGAGTGTTGTTATTTAAAATGCGACATTCGCTTTTGATAATAAGTGAAAAATAGAAGGTAATTTTGAAGAATTATAGCATTATAGGTTAGGAATTGGTTATAAGTAGGTTAGGTATTCCTACTTAAAAAAAAGGATTATTTTTAACAACAGAACTAAATGTTTTAAGTCATTTTAATTAAAATACGATATTTCCTTTTCATATTAAGTGAAAATTGGAAGTTAATTTTGTTATAGGTTAGGAATTGGTTATAAATAGGTTAGGTATTAATTTTTAAAAAAGGAAATAATATTTAAAGATCAGAGCGAAATGTTGTGAATTTTTGAATGTTTTTATTTAAAATGCGACATTCCCTTTTGACAATAAGTGACAAAAAGAAGGTAATATTGAAGAGTTAGGTTAGGAATCGGTTAGAAGTCGATCGCGATCTGTGTGAATTACAAAATGGCGCGTTAAGAAAGACTGTATCCCAGCATTACTTTTCTGTTAAGTAATTGAATAGAATCGTTGTTGCTGGTTGTCCTCGAGACTGATTTTACTTGTTTGTAATGAAGAAAAAACTTCAAGGTCTTCTCTTTGTAGGGAAGTGAAAGTGGTCTTGCTTGAGGTGCTGCGGAAAGACGCCGAGAGAGGGCCCCCCGGCCCCCTCGGTCCCCTGACCGGCCCACGAGACTCGCGCAATGATATGATGATCAGGAGAGCGGGATGCGAACTTGAGATACTTTGATTACGACGATTTCGAGTTTTCCTGAGCGTGACGCAATCACATAATTAGATCATGCTTTTAAATACGAGCACTTCGTTTCAAAAACTTAACAACGCTTCATTCTTTTACAATCATGGGCGCCCATAAGGGGGGCAAGAAGCCCCTTCTGCCCCAATTGCCCTCCCCTGGCTTTTTGCAAATTTTAAAAATACATGCTTTTAAATACAAGCAAATCGTTTTAAAAACTTAACAACACTTCATTCTTTTACTCATGGGCGCCCATAAGGGGGGGTAAGAAGGGGCATTTGCCCTCCCCTGACTTTATGCAAATTTTAAAAATACATGCTTTTAAATACAAGCACATCGTTTCAAAAACTTTTAACACTTCATCCTTATACTCATGGGCGCCCATAAGGGAGGGCAAGAAGGGGCATTTGCCCTCCCCTGGCTTTTTGCAAATTTTAAAAAGACATGCTTTTAAATACAAGCACTTCGTTTCAAAAACTTAACAACACTTCATTCTTTTACTCATGGGCGCCCATAAGGGGGGCAAGAAGGGGCATTTGCCCTCCCCTGGCTTTTTGCAAATTTTAAAAATACATGCTTTTAAATACAAGCACATCGTTTCAAAAACTTTTAACACTTCATCCTTATACTCATGGGCGCCCATAAGGGAGGGCAAGAAGGGGTATTTGCCCTTCCCTGGCTTTTTGCAAATTTGAAAAAGACATGCTTTTAAATACAAGCACTTCGTTTCAAAAACTTTAACAACACTAAATTCTTTGACTCATGGGCGCCCATAATGGGGGGCAAGAAAGTGTATTTGCCCTCCCCTGGCTTTTTGTAAATTTTAAAAAGACATGCTTTTAAATATAAGCACTTCGTTTCAAAAACTTTTAACAACATTTCATTCTTTTACTCATGGGCGCCTATAAGGGGGGCAAAAAGGGGCATTGCCCTTCCCTGGCTTTTTGCAAATTTTAAAAAGACTATCTAATACTTAATTATTTCACTACCGTTATGTTCTATAAAAAATTTATTTATGTTTGCTTAAGTTTGAGCTTGGGTTTTTTATACGTGGAACATTAATATTTATCGTAAATTATTTAAACTGGAAGGAATTAAAAAATAGTCTTTACAAATCAATAAAAAAAATATAAGGATTTTTACCATGTTTACAATTCATATCATTTCTACAAATATTTTGTCATTTAGTATACATCTACAGTAATATATAAATAAATAACCTAAGTTCAATACCCATAACTGAAATTACCAAAAAAAATGGCACAAATAGAAATAAAAAAAAATTGGCGTGTACATTCAAAACAATTAGTCTCCGTACACCAGTAAAGAAAAAAAGTTTTCTATTCTGTTAAAGCATGTTTTGAATTTATTATACGGAATAAATTTTATATTATAACTTATTATATTAACAAATAAAATAATGTATTGAATTCCTAAATTTTTCGTAATAAAATCTAAAAAAAAATATAAATCATATTTATTATAACAATAAGTACGACAATTTAGTCTCCGTACACCAGTAAATTATATAGAATTAATGATCTTTTGAACTGCCATTTATTAGAATTATTTCCCTTAAACGGTTTGTCATACTTTCCACTATTTTTTTTTTTGTAGTTTGGGAGTCAATTTCCCCATTCGTATCCATAAATGTAGTACTTCATTTATATTCTTTGGGTGTTTTGTTTTACACATTTTTTGTAAATAAATCACAAAAATATTCAATAGGATTCATATCTAGAGACTGTGCAGACTATACTCATTACCCATTACTAAATTTGGTACAAATAGAAATTAAAAAACTGGCATATATATTTATATTTATTTTTTATTAACAATAAAAATTTTGATAGGTATATCAAATAATTTTATATGATCTCTGTGATATTAGTTTATTGTTTAATTAGTGAATAATAAATTTTATATTGAAAAATTAAAACTTTTATTGAATAAATTAAAAATTATATTGCAATAATTTTCGTAGAAAAAAAATTAAATTCGTACTAAAATGTAATGGAATTACCAAAGCGTAAAAATGGCGTCTGGAAATTAAAATATCAGAATGTTAACATACAGATGATAAGGATATCTAGTATAAAACTATTATTAAATTTGTAACATTTGAATTCAAACAAGTTTTTTTATTCAGAATTTAAATAAGGTACAATATAAATATATAATAAGCCATGAAATATTTAAATATATACGAACAGCAGTAGTTCAAGTATCAATAAAAAATACTACTATGTTCTACACTTAATTGCAGAAAGTGTAAGTTGTAATTTACATGATTAAAATACAAGTAAAATAAATATATATACCCAAATTATACAAAAAAAAATGGGAATTAATTATCTGCTCCAATTTTTTTGGATTTGTATTAATACAAGGATGTTTCTTCATTTATATTAAATTAATTAATAAAATAAGAGAAGTACATATTATATAGTTTACTATTTTAATCTTATAATTTTATAATTATAAAAATATATTTTCTATTTAATTTATTTTTTTCTATTTTTTAATCCGTACTTCCTTTTGAATTTCCAATTTATGAATTTATGAATTTCAAATTTTTAAAATGAATTTTTCCGAATTTCGAATTATTTTTCCAATTTAATATTTTTCACTAATATCATGTATGTAAAAGTCAAAATTTGGCCATATAGTCCATTTTGTACATTATTCTGATTTTTTACATAAATATTAAATGTATTGATTTTCTATTTTTTATAATTATTTATTAATGATAGGTATTTATAAATATTTATACAATTCTAATATTGACTAAAATATCTGGCATCTATCTATCGATTCCACTAATTAAATAATTGATTTAATATTTCACTAGTAACTTCTTTCCTTTTTGGAAGAAAACTATCAACTATAGTACTAGTAATAAAATTATAGCAATAATATACCTAGCTAAAACTTTCCCAATTATGCCCTTACATTTGATCCAAAAATACTATACAGAATATAAAACTTCTTTCATCAAAAAAATACCTAAATAGTTACAGTACTGATTTTCAAACCCTTATACTGATAAAAAATTTTATAAATATTTTTACACTGTACTGATTTTTTAAATACCGTACTAAATGTAGTGATTTTCTATTTATTATAATTATTTAATGATAGATATTTATACAATTTAAATATTGACTAAAATGTCTGTCATCTATCTATCGACTTCACTAAAAAAAATAATTGATTTAACATTATACTAATGATTTGATTTCGTTTTGAAAAAAACTGTAGTACTAGTAATACAATTATTGTAATAGTTTTTGCCCTATTATGTGAACCAAAAATACTACATATATAGAACATAGCATGGATAAAAAAAATGGTAACTCCATCAAAGTTGACATTAGTTGAAAGATTGAAACTTGTGCATTTTGTTTAAATTGTAGCATGGATATTTGTGTGGTAATGGTTGTGATAGAGTCTGTATTTAAATGCGTTTTTTACCAAAGAATATAAATAAGCAACAGGTAAGGTAAGGTTGGGTCTCCAGGTAGATGGCTTAACCTTGACAGAACGAAATGCATTGTCGGCTACGATGGATGCATGCAACAGATACAAGCCTCACAAAGCGATAGAGCACCACGACACGACTGCTATTACGTGATAGTGAAAGTCATACTTTCCCTCGGTTGCTCTCGTAACAACGAGACACATAACAATACCTGTCTGCCATGATATGTCCCAAAATAACCATTTTTACTCTCCCAACGCCAAGCGCAAATCACAATCCAAAATACATTATTTTTTCTCATTTTATCTCCATGGATTACACATATAGATACACATTTATTTTATAGTGTGAACTATGCTTAGTCTCTAATGAAAGTAAAAGTATGCGTATTTCTCCAAATATTTCAAATTTTCAAAACAAAAATATTGTAGAAATGTAATATAAGCTTTTTTGTATTGATCTCCTAATATGAAATGCAGTTTTATTTTTTAAAATACTTGCTTTTAAGTATTTAAATGAAAGTAAAAGTAAGCATATTTCTCCAAATATTTCAAATTTTCAAAACAAAAATATTGTTAAAAGGCCACAATGACGTATTCAAAATGCTGTTAATAAAAGCTTTTTTTTCAATGAACTTCTAATATAAACCGCAATTTTATTTTTAAAATACTTGCTTTTAAGTATTTAAATGAAAGTAAAAGTAAACATATTTCTCCAAATATTTCAAATTTTCAAAACAGGAACATTGTAAAAAGGCCACAATAAATACTCAAAGAGCTGTAAATATAAGTTTTTTTTCAATGAACTCCTAATATGCAATATTACTTTTTAAAATAGTTGCTTTTAAATTTTAAATGAAAGTAAGAGTAAGCATATTTTTCCAAATATTTCTAATTTTCAAAACAAATACCTTGTAAAAACGCCACATTGAAGTACTCAAAATGCTGTTAATATAATTTTTTTTCAGTGAACTTCTAATACAAAGCGCAATTTTATTTTTAAAATATTTGCTTTTAAGTATTTAAATGAAAGTAAAAGTAAACATATTTCTCCAAATATGTCAAATTTTCAAAACAAAAATATTATAAAAGGCCACAATGAAGTACTCAGAGAATTGTTAATAAAAGCTTTTTTGCATTGAAGTCCTAATATAAAATGCAGTTTTATTTTTTAAAATACTTTTAAGTATTTAAATGAAAGTAAAAGTAAGCATATTTCTTTAAATATTTCAAATTTTCAAAAAAATTATAAAACGTCACAATTAAATACTTATATATAGTGTAATATAATGCGTTATTTAAAATCTGAAAATACATTTTATTTTTTAATACTATTTATTATTGAAAGTAAGAGTAAAAATATTTCAAAAACATAATTGCATTACTTTGCAAAACGCATTACAGCTATAGCCATAATTAAATGTTTAATTAATTTTCACAAAGTATATTTTTAACTAGTCAAATGAAAGTAAAAGTAACAATAGTCCTCCAAATATCACAAGTAAAGAAAATGTAAATTTTATAAAATAAAACATATTCAAGAATGGAATATTTTATTTGTAATGTAGATGAAAATCTTAAGTAGTCACCAATGAAAGTAAAAGTGAATCCGTGAAATATTTGAAATACTTAAAAAATAATTGTATTATAATTCTGTTTAAAAAAAAAAGCAAAAAACGGTATAAAAAATATTTTTTATGAACTTTCGTCCAAATTAAAAATGTTTTTTGTAGTAAAGTATAAGCGTTCATTAATTTTTTAAAAATAAAAATACTTAAAGTTCTTCTCGTTTTCGACCAGTTCAGTAATTAAAAATTCTTTTGTGTAGTTTTTAGTGAATAATTATACATCGTCCATGAGATGTCGACTGGTAATTGCTTCGAGATTAATATCGTTCCAGTGTTGATTCATCTCACTTATTTAAGGATAAAATGCAAATTTTCGATGTGGAATTAATTCCAATTTTCTGCTTTGCACATTCCCAAAGGAATAGGAAATAGTATTACCGGTTTATAAAACGTAATATGTTGCATTTTATTTGTAAAAAAAAAATATTTATTACGGGCAGCAATGGCTTGGTTAGTTCTGATTTAAATTGAGTAAAGTAAGATCTGAGATCAAAATCTAACTTTGCCAATTTTTATCAAAATAAAACACTGTGTCCAAGTGGTTCGGAACCCACTATAAGCTGTAGGTTCCTTGAAAAGGTAAAGTAAATCTTGTACGAAACAAGTACCTATACTAGTGTTTCACGAGAGTCTTGTATTTTTCTTGTTCTTGCAAAAAATGCAAGACAAGGACAATACAAAAGCTACAAATTTCAAAGCAAGACAAGGCAAGAAATTGTCTTGCAAGAAATATACAAGAATAGCAAGATTTTCTTCAATTCTTGTACTCGCATTTTTTTTTGCTAATTTTAAATCTAGATTTATTAAAAGAATCTACCTAAAAGTACAAAAGTATTAAAAAAATTAATTCAATCTTGTTAACATATATACGTAAATTTTAGTTTCAAAAATATATAATAGTAATAATTATTGACTAAATAATATAATTATTCTTCGAAATCATAACTCAGAGTTATGACAGAAAATGATTTCTTATAACTAGGGATGTTATGAAAAAAGCTTTTCTGCTTGTACAGATAAAAGTACGTATAGCTATATATATCAGCTATACAATTTATTTTTTATAATATATATATTTAATAATAATACATAATTGTATTATAAGATGTGTATTTGACAATTGACATTGATATGATCTAAAAAAAATGTATGTGTGATACAAGATTATTTATATGTTCAAGATCATTTGGGAATATTAACATGCAAGACAAGAAATATGCAAGAAAATGACGATCGAGACAAGATTTTTATATACAAGAGTAATAAAGACAAGACATATTTAAATATATTGTCTTGCTTGTCGAGGCAAGACAAGAAAAAACTAAACAAGACAAGAAATCTTGTCTTGTGAAACACTAACTTATACCTTAGATACCTTGAGTCTTAAGGTTCTGTTCCAACTAGGAATGTTGTACAAATAAATATGAATTGCAAAATTGCAATTTTCAAATAATGATTCAAATATCAAAACGTTGAAATTTGGAAAGACAATTGGTTATGGAAAGTTATTTATTTATGGCAGTAAAGAGGCATAGACATGATATGTTTATTGGGTGTTGATACGAGACGGAATGCTGGAAGAAAGGGCAATTAAGGCCCGATTAGTAAGGGGATGATTCGTCGTCGTCGAATGATGAGAAACCAGTTTGGTTGAGAGGTAAGGCTTGACAATGAGTAGGACGAGAAGGTGAAAGAAAGGACACAGTTTCAAGGTCCCGAAATATAATAACGGATGTAAAAAATTAACAAGTCCGTAGAATAAATGCCGATCGCGTTAGACCATTATCCACTCCCGCTGAAAGCGCACAAAGAGATTCAGTAACCGAGGTTAGGTTTCAGTAACCGGTTGGATTTACGGGCTGAAATTACAGTTGTGGTTTGTGAACAGCTTTCTTCCTTCACACAGTTATTCTGCTAATAAATCTGTATTGAGCAAAATCTAGTATTTTTATAATTCTGTATTTCACTTGTGGTAAACTATAAGAAGCTTTTACTATCCGTACTTGGATTTACTAACTGTGCTGAAATGACAGTTGTGGTTTGTTCATAAGCTTTTTCTATTAAATCATTGTTCTTTAAATAAGTTTGAACCGAGCTGAATCTAGCAGTTTTATAATTCTCTATTTCATTTGTGGTAAACCATAAGAAGCTTTTAATATCCATACTTGGATTTACTAACCGTGCTGAAATGAGGAAATGACAATTGTCATTTGTTCATCAGCTTTTATCCATTAAACCATATTTCTTTAGATAAGTTTCAACCGAGCTAAATCTAGCAGTTTTATAATTCTATATTTCACTCGTGGTACTCCATAAGAAGCTTTTAATATCAATGTTTGGATTTACTAAACGTGCTGAAATGACTGTTGTTGTTTCTTCAACAGCTTTCTTCCTTTACAGAATTATTTTGTTGTGGTAGTAAATTTGACCGAGCTAAATCTAGCAGTTCTATAATTCACTATTTGACTTGTGGTAAATCATAAGAAGCTTTTAATATCAATGTTTGGATTTACTAAACGTGCTGAAATGACTGTTGTTGTTTCTTCAACAGCTTTCTTCCTTTACAGAATTATTTTGTTGTGGTAGTAAATTTGACCGAGCTAAATCTAGCAGTTCTATAATTCACTATTTGACTTGTGGTAAATCATAAGAACCTTTTAATATCAATGTTTGGATTTACTAAACGTGCTGAAATGACTGTTGTTGTTTCTTCAACAGCTTTCTTCCTTTACAGAATTATTTTGTTGTGGTAGTAAATTTGACCGAGCTAAATCTAGCAGTTCTATAATTCACTATTTCACTTGTCGTAAATCATAATAACATTTTAATATCAATGTTTGGATTTACTAAACGTGCTGAAATGACTGTTGTTGTTTCTTCAACAGCTTTCTTGTGACATGTTATTATTCCGTCGATAATCTGAACTGAGCTAAATCCAGAATTTCAACCACAATATTTATTTTTAACTTGCGGTAAAACCGCAATCAAAAAGATTTTTACTACCCGATGTTCAAATCATAATAGCAGTACATAACGATTAACAATGATTATTGAATTGTAAAGCTTTTTACTACCCGAGCTTAATTAGCTATTACGGTTAATTCTACAACTTTGTATCATTAGCGAATCATAATGGCGGTAAATCGTAACCGCTTGCTTTACCGCGATTGGTGATGTTTAACCAAAACTACTTACTAATTGTGTGAAAAAAGTGATTAGTTCAACAGTTTCCTTCCTTTTCTCAGTCTCATGTGGTGGTTAGTGGTAAAACCATAATCGCTTGCTTTACCCCAATTAATAATTTTCAACAAACAAGTTTTTTATCCTAAATTGACGATTCCTATTGTATTTCAGTAATTTTGTCTCTTATTCATTTGAACTAGACGGTAAAACACAACCGCTTCTTTATCGCGATTGGTCATTTTTTACTAACCGTGTCAAAATGGTTAGTCAGAGCTTTACCGTGATTGGTAACTTATAAAAGTGGTAAACAGTGGTTTTAAATTTTCAGGTGCTATTTTCTATTCGTGATAAAACCATAATAATTGATGGTTTTTAGAAAGAATGAAAATCTTTTAAATGCTCCTTTACTTCATTGTAGTTGCGGTAAATCATACTTCACCACGATTGGTGCTTTAACCAAACCGGCCTAAATTAGTGGTTTTACATTTTGTACTTCAACCGCAAAATCCTGTATATTTAACTCTCGGCAAAACCATAATCGATTGATGATATTCAGATTATGATACTTATATCAAATAATACGTTTTCATTATTAAATGTTTTAAAAGTTAGATTATCATTATTATTTTATTTACCTATATTCAAATATGTTCCACCAAGTACCAAGTTTATATTAACTGTTTGATCTACATATAGGTAAATAAAAACACTTGGTTATTCCACAATAATTATTATATTAGTGATGATCGTTTCGTCCTTTCGGATATTATCAGACTACGTAGTCTGATGATGTGTGAAAGGACGAAACGATCGTCACTAATATAATATTTATTGTGGAATAACCAAGTGTTTTTATTTACCTATATTCAAATATGTTCCACCAAGTACCCACTACAATATTCATTTAAAGTTTAATCTAGAGTATAATACCCGCGACACACGACGAAAGTTAATAATCATTAACAGTTAATACTTAATTTAGTTGCCGTGTGTCATATGATCATTTAGGTAATAGTCATTTCAAACTTCGTAACGTGGAAAGTACCGATGAAGTTTAAAAACCGATGATCGGTAGCGTTCGGTTGTCATTGCAAGTCGAATGACAGTTGAGATTGTTGATGTTGAGGTTAATGTTGATATCTAGGTAAATTATTCTTATTTGGGTTGACGATTGACAATGAAGTATAGTGGCATGGATAATACTCTAAATCTAGAAACAACTACGGTGTGTTTAATGACTCCCTATCTTCATTTTTATCAAGGTTACATTGCATTTGCGCATGTGCAAGAAATTTCAAGTAATGTCCATGTGTCTGCATATTTTTATAATGAACATTATCTTCAATTGAGAATTTACCATTATTGTGTCGCCAGTATAACCATAGATATTTTTGGATTAACTATTGAAATTGATTTAGTTTTCGGTGTTGAAAAAAATGTTTGTAGTTAGGTTCGGATAGAGCATACAACTTGGCGCGCTGTAATGTATGGTAGGTATTGTGAAAGTATTGCAGGCCTTCTGACCTCGCGAGAATATCGCAGTGAAAGCCATACACCAAGTTAAGAATGCCACACTCCACACCGTTGAGTTGAGCGGATTTCGCAACCACAAGCATCCTTAACACGCTAAATATATCTCAACAGAAATAGTCCCAGTCTCGCCGTATACCCGACACTAACGCCAAAACTCAACACAACCGATAACATTATGTAAAATTACACACACTGACACGTCCAAATACTCAACGCCAACTTAGATTCGTTGGAAATTGGAATCCCATTTACTTCTTGTTTTTGAACATTAATCCTACAATTTTGACAATGGTTATTATTTCATGTTTTTTTAACAGTTATAACAACGGCCATACAAAATTTCAAACCGTTTCGATGGTACTGTTGTAATAACCGACTCATTGGAAATTGGAATCCTATATTTACTTCTTGTTTTTGAACATTAATCCTACAATTTCGACAATTGTTATTATTTTATAATATTTTTTTAACGGTTATAACAACGGCCATCCAAAATTTCAAACCATTTCGTTGGTACAGTTGTAATAACCGACTCTTTGGAAATTGGAATCCCATATTTACTTCTTGTTTCTGAACATTAATCTCACAATTTTGACAATTGTTATTATTTTATGATATTTTTGTAACGGTTATAACAACGGCCATCCAAAATTTCAAACCGTTTTATTGGTACAGTTGTAATAACCGACTCATTGGAAATTGGAATCCCATATTTACTTCTTGTTTCTGAACATTAATCCCACAATTTTGACAATGGTTATTATTTCATGATTTTTTTAACGGTTTATAACAACGGCCATCCAAAATTTCAAACCGTTTCGTTGGTACAGTTGTAATAACCGACTCATTGGAAATTGGAATCCCATATTTACTTCTTGTTTCTGAACATCAATCCCACAATTTCGACAATTGGATTCCCATATTAACTTCTTGTTTCTGAACATTAATCCTACAATTTTGACAATGGTTATTATTTCATGATGTTTTTAACGGTTATAAACAACGAACATACAATATTTCAAACCGTTTCGTTGGTACAGATGTAATATCCGAATTATCGGAAATTGGAATCCCGTATTTACTTCTTGTTTCTAAACATTAATCCTACAATTTTGACAATGGTTATTATTTCATGATGTTTTTAACGGTTATAAACAACGAACATACAATATTTCAAACCGTTTCGTTGGTACAGATGTAATATCCGAATTATCGGAAATTGGAATCCCGTATTTACTTCTTGTTTCTAAACATTAATCCCACAATTTTGACAATGGTTATTATTTCATGATTTTTTTAACGGTTATAACAACGGCCATCCAAAATTTCAAACCGTTTCGTTGGTACAGTTTTAATAACCGACTCATTGGAAATTGGAATCCTATATTTACTTCTTGTTTCTGTACATCAATCCCACAATTTCGACAATTGGATTCCCATATTTACTTCTTGTTTCTGAACATTAATCCACAATTTCGATAATGGTTATTATTTCATGATTTTTTTAACGGTTATAACAACCAACATACAAAATTTCAAACCATTTCGTTGGTACCTTTAATTTCTTTTAACTTATATTGAGATCTTATATATAATGGGTCAGTATTTTAATAAAAATCATCATAACTTTACTTAACCTAAATAAAAACTGATAAAATTACCCCTTAACCTTAAACCAAAATTGTTTGAACCTCTGGCATTGTTAACATGTTGAGTAATGTTAACTACTTTGTTTAAATTTAAATTTTAAAAGCCGAATAATATATAACCTAACTTAACCTAACATATTACTACAATTTTATTATTTATACTGAACTAACATAATTAAAAATAGTGACTAAGTAAATAGTTTAGTAAAAATATGGTATAAGATCATAGTTTGATTAGGTATGGTTTAGACTAGGTTTGATTTGATCTGAATTATATTGTTGATTCGAAGTAAAAGCCAAATTTCTTATTATTATTCTACATACAATTCTTTAGATAAACCACAGAATGTCTAATTTTATATATT
The DNA here is from genome assembly GCA_035578165.1 of Stenolophus ochropezus. NCBI lineage: Eukaryota > Metazoa > Arthropoda > Insecta > Coleoptera > Carabidae > Stenolophus > Stenolophus ochropezus. Next base: position 4,369,234 of record JAQOWZ010000014.1, read on the forward strand.
AATTGTAATGCTTATACTACTAGCGATGGAAATCTAAATAATGACTAAAAGAAAAACCTGTATTTATATTGAATGGAAGTCAAAATAGGATTGTATTCCAAAAAACTTAACGTTTTTGTAACCATATTCGAATTTACATTATTTCAATTTGAGGACTAAAAGAAAAAAATATACTGAATTTGGAAGTAATGAAACATTTCTGTGATGAAACTCAACTTAGATGTCTGAATTGTATTTTGTCTGTCTTATCTCAAACCTTAGAGCAAACCAGATTTGCAGGATTTTTATCTCATTTTTTTCTATTTTTTGATTTTCATTTAATAAACATAGTTTGATAAAGTACTGTGTAAACAAATACAAAGAGATACAAAGCGTTACATCTAGTAATCATAGACTGGCCAAGGTCTTCAGTGTTTCAAAAATAATATGTTGTAGACAAAGTTTTACAAAAATAGACACAGACTTTTAGTTTTAATTTATTTGAACATACACCGTTATCTTCAAATTCGCGTATGATTAAATATTTTACAATTTATCCCCTTAACCTCAAAATTACTGTCAACAAAAATGTATACAATGCTGTAAATAAACAGTTCTGCCATACTTCACATGTTGAATAATCTAAACTTCTTTTATACCAAAGTTAGATTTCTAGTATGTTTATCATGGTCAGTAATTTCAAAATTTGTATTGAAGATATTTATGGTGGATATTATTATATTTTAATAGATGTAATGAGCATAATTTAATCTACTTTGAATTCAAATGTTTGTGGTTTCAAAATAATTGCTATAAATATTTAAATTCAACACAGGATGTTCCAAAAAAAATATCAATAACTTTTTAATTAATTTTAGCGACGAAGCCTCATATTGTAATAACTAGATTGATATATCATTTAGTGCTAAAAGCAGCGATTTGTTGTTGTAAAATGATTGCTATAAATATTTTAGTTCATTACAGGATGTTCCAAAAAAAAATATCAATATCTTTCTAATTCATTTGAATTAAACAAATAAATGAGGAACATTTATTGTTTTTAGTCTCTTATAACGTCTGGATTTATGTATCTTTTTGCGCTAAGGGCAGATATAGCGTCGTACATCGGTCTACATGATCATATTAGAAGATGATTTCATTTACAACGTCGGTTATAACGAAAAATCGCTTACAACGACAAAAATGCAAGGTATCCTCAGTATCACATATCCCTACATTTGAGTGATATACTGTGAGTATTTTATAATACGAAACAAAGATTTGTCATTTCTGTGGTTAAGACTTGACATTTGATTGACAACAATGTATTTGCCTTTAAAATACAACATATGGAACGAATTTGACATTTGTTTTTTGTGTTATAAACACTTTTCTTGAAATACACTGGTATTATGATGTTTACTTGTTTATTACTTGGTTTACATGGTCTTCATTTTGTAGTTTCTTAATCTCAATACAAAACTTCTGTGAAATCCGTTTCCTATATTACATTTTAAATGAGACTGGCATAAACATTGCATTCAATCGAATGTCAGGTCGTATTGATGGATATGATAAATCCGGTGTTTCACGTTTAAAAATACTCACGGTACTTATTTGACGTTGAGGTAGCTGACTAACTTCTAACTGCCTATTTGCCCCTGGTCACATTTTACGGAAAATAATGGAAAATTTAGCAGTACTTCTAAATACTGGAGATGGCAGTTCTTTTCACAAGCAAATAGTGTTCCTAGATACTAGCCAAACGTTAAATCGATTGTTTTATTACTGGACTCGATAGATAGGTAGCAGAAAGTTTAGTTAGTATATAAATTGTATTATATAATAATTGTAAAAAAATCGAAAATCAATATATTTTGTACTAGAGATGGGACAGAAGCCGAATAATTATTCGGTATTCGGCATATTCGTACAGTAAAGTACAACGCTGTTTTATTACGGTAAAATATATAATTATAGATAATATTTTTTTTAAAAAAAGATATATATTTGTAAATTGTAAGAGTAAATAATTTATGCAGTTACATTGTTTTGCGGTAAATCATTTAATTTTGTTTTTGAAACTGAAATAATTAAATTTGACAATAATCAAACAAGAAATAGGGCGAGCATTTCAGAATAAGTACATCCCACTCCGCAACGAGGACCACCAAAAACGCTTTCAGATTACAGCTAAATATATTATTAGGTACCTAATGCTGAATATTCGGTTAAAATTTCGTCGAGTATTTGGTATTCGATTTTTCGGCTAAACTGCTATTCTGTACTAAAAATTGTATAAATTGTCTATCAGCACAAGAGTCTGATAATGAAGAGGAATAGTCAGTATAATTTGATGTTGCGGTTGATAGGAGTGATTAGAGTACTAGTAGTGGTGTGGATGAACAAAAATAAATAGTAGATAAATATATTATTCGGTTATAAATTTAACCGAGTATTCGTTATTCGGTTATTCAGCTAATTTGATATTCGTCACATTACTACTCTGTACTAGAAATGTATAAATTGTTTATGAGTACAAGAGTGAGTGTAATTTGATGTTGAGGTTGATAGGAGTGGTTACTGATTAGAGCAGTAGTAGTGGTGTAAATGGGGTATGATGATTGTGAAGTGGATGATGAGTACAACGTTGTTTTATTACGGTAAAATATATAATTATAGATAATAAATTGAAATAATTAAATTTAATAGTAATGAAACAAAAATAAAAAATAGGGCGAGCAATTCAAAATAAATACACCCCTTTCCGCAACAAGGACAACCAATATCGCTCTCAGATTGTAGATAAATACATTATCCGATAATGCCAAATATTCAGTTCAAATTTCGCTAAATTGCTATTAGTCACATGACTATTCTGAACTAAAAATGTATAAATTGTGTATCAGTACAGAGTCTGAAAATGAAAAGAAATGGTGAGTCTAATTTGATGTTGAGGTTGATAGGAGTGATTATAAGTAGAAGTGTGTAAATGGGTATGATGGTTGTGAAAATTGCGCATTCAGATTGTAGATAAATATATAATTCGGTAATGCCAAATATTCGCTAAATTGCTATGAGTGACATGAGTATTCTGTATTGTTTATGAGTGATGTTGAGGTAGTAGTAGTAGTGGTGTAAATGGGGTGTGATGGTGAAGTGGATGACCTTGAAAGGCCCAGAGAAAGAGGAAAAAACGCCATGTCTGGTGGGGAAAGAAAGGGAAAGAAATGAAGAGTTGTTGGCTCCGGCTCGGTAGCGCAACTCGCCAACAAGCAACAAGCCGGGGGTCCGATAGGTTAGGAACGTGAAACGTGAACGTAAGGAACGTAGTAGAGCAACGGGCGGCTGCAGTGAGCGTTCAGCGTTCGCAGTCGCGCGGCAGCTTGGTTTCACTTTTACTTTCATTTGTGGCGCAACCGGCCCGTGGACCGAGGATCGTGCAGTGTGTCGTGTGTAGTGGCTCAGTGTTGTGCCGAGTGCTGAGTGCTTGTGTTCTGTGTGTGCGCTGTGCAGTGCTTGTGCAGAGCCATGAGTCCTCGTAGCGGAACCCACGGCCACCCCGGCGACCCTCATCTGCCACCCCACAAACTCCACTAAACGGATTACCTCTTTACGCTCCTTTCTTTTACACGGTAAGTATACAACAACCCTCTTCACAGCCCTCAAAATATACACCTTCATTTCACACCGCCAGCCCTCAAAATATACACCTTCATTTTCAAACTTTCAACCACAATATTTCACAACGTCAGCCCTCACAATATACATCTTCATTTTCAAACTTTCAACCACAATATTTCACGTCAGCCCTCAAAATATACTCCTTCATTTTCAAACTTTCAACCACAATTATTTCACAACGTCAGCCCTCAAAATTTCTCTTTATTTTCTATATAGAACCCTCTTCATTTTCAAACTTTCAACCAGAATATTTCACAACGTCAGCCCTCAAAATTTCTCTTTATTTTCTATATAGACATTTTTGCACACCTCAATATCAGAAATTCCTCTCTTTGTGAAAAAAATTGTGTTTAATTTGTCCACATCAGGAATTCCTCTGCTATTTTCAAATTCAGCCCTCAAAATTGCTCTTCATTTTCTATATAGAAATTTTTGCACACCTCAATATCAGAAATTCTCCTGTTGTTTGTGAAAAAAAATTCTGTTTCATTTGTCCACAACAGGAATTCCTCTGCTATTTTGAAATTCAGTCCTCAAAATATCTCTGTTTTTTTCTATATAGAAATTTTTGCACACCCTGTCCTGCTGTTTTTGTAAAATCCAACCCCTAAATTTTCTATTTTCAATTGACCACATCAGGAATTCCCCTACTATTTTGAAATTCAACCCTCAAAATTTCTCTTTATTTACTATACATAATTTTGTGAACACTCTCAACCTTAGGAATTCTCCTGCTGTTTCTAAAAAATCCAACCCTCAAATTTTCTATTTTTATTTGACACACATCAGGAATTCCACTTCAAAATTTCTCTTTTTTTCTATATAGAAACCCTCAAAATTTCTGTTTCATTTGTCCACATCAGGAATTCCCTGTTGTTTTGAAATTCAACCCTCAAAATATCTCTTCCCTTTTTGACCGCTGCAGGAATTCCTCTTTTCTATAAATTCTATGTAGAGCACAGCAGGAATTCCACTTGTTACACCATAAAATCGTGCTACACAATCACTAAATAAACTTTTACTACACCTAAACTTTATTGCAAAATACACCATATATTAATAGCTCCTATGTAGAGCAAACAAAAATTTCACTTGTACCAATATTTACTCCACTATATTTAATATATCCTGACGTTTAAAAGGACCTTTAACAGGAATTCCACCTGTTGTATTACAATTTGGTGCCAAACATAAAATAATACACAATATATATTGTGAAAAGAAACATTCACCAACGTTATTACACAATTATTTACAATCTACTATAAATTAAAAACTGAATTTAGAGCAAATAAGAATTCCACCTGTTGATATGCAACATCTAAAAATATTTTCGCGCCCAATGAAAAAATATAAAATTGAGTATATATTATCTCTTAAAAGTTGCGAAAATTTGGTTATGTTTCACGCTGTGCAACCCAGAGCCGTACTGTTTTTTTTTTCACTAAAAATTTCACAGTTCAACTCTGTGACACTAAAACAAATTGTTGTCAAAGTTATATGTGTCAACAACTTATCAAACACAGTGCCGTACTGGCTCAAAACGTAAAATTCATTTTGGCGTACCAGAAAAATAAAAGTTGCCTGGTTAGCCATTGAATTAACAAAAGAAGTAAGTGTTACTAATATGCATGTTTACTAAATATTAGAAAGATGGTCTATATATAGATAACCTTGAAAAAAATAATTAGAAAGACCTTCAATTTATCTTAATACATAGAAAAACATTAGAAAAAAATGGTGGCAGCATTATATTTTGATTTTTTAACACTGTTCGTGATATTATCTCAAAAGGGTCACGAATTGTATTGAAAATTAATTCAAAATATTTTGTTGTAGGTTCAAATCCTACTTTAACAAAAGCATTACTGTTGGAATTTAAAAAATGACCGATAAATATAATGTCATATAACAATAAATAAGTATTTGTTTAACTAATTAGGTAGGTATGCTAAAATACGGTTCTTCGTAAAATGTTTGCATTTTGCAATTGCAAATAGTTTTAACTATAAATCACCATAAGACATCAGAACTATTTAGACACTGTACTAAAATAAAAGTGGCAATATATTGTCTTATCGTTTAAATAAAATAAAACAGTACATGAAATGTTATATGTAATTGGTAAAGTGGCACACACAAAAATGGGTCAAAATATGGAACGGTATATTTTTAGCAATATATATGTATATATTATAGTTTTTGATTTGTTACTATTTCCAAAATATTGGTACAAAACAAAAAGTTTTTATATTTTTTATTTATTAACTATTTAACTATTAACATTAACAGATCCATAAAATAGGTGTAATGTATTTAAATTTTTAAAACATGTTCCTACGTAAACTAGAATGATCTGAAATATGTTAATTGCCTCTTAATGAAATTTGAAACGGCTGTTTAGTTTAACTTTAAATGTGTGTAAGAATAGAAGACATATTCATTTATGAAATCATAAACGATAGAATTCCGCTATAATAAATAAAATAAATGTAACTTTTTGCAGTTATATAATTCTCAATTAACATTTGAAATGTGGCACCTGAAAAGTTGAAAGTATGAGAGTAAAAAGTAGCATATTGGTTGCTTGCGTACTTCTGATTTACATTAGTATAATTTTCATACTTTCACGTTAGTTTTTCTCATATTGCTTAACGAAAATCTTTATAGATTTATTTTACTAAAAATGCATTTTCCGTTTCGCAATACTTAAAATATTAATGTCAAATTTTATTTCGAAGTTATATTTCTGGTTTACATTCACTAGAATCCTTGACTTCTGCTTGTCGTAAAAAATAACACTTTGCAGTTGATGTATTACTCATTACTTCATCTTTAAGAACAATGTGCGTTTCGAATTTTTTCAAAACGCATTTTTATTTTTGCTTTATTGCACTTTATTTGTAAATATAATAAAATTTATAAGTAGTTTATAGAACAACATAGAACAAAATCTTCAATAAAATTATTTTTAAAAAATCGTAAAAAGTAGTATAAATACAAAAGTATTTATTTAATAATATAAGTATTATTTTTTGAATGTGTAATAAATACCAAATTAATTTAAAATTATAAAATAAAAGTAATAAATAATTTACTATTTTATTTTTTATAAGTTTTATTTAGTTTAGTAATAAATAAATAATAAATACTACAGATTATTAAATATAACAATTTTTATAAACAGCATATACTTTAAATGTTTTCTGCCTTTGCCAAAGAAAATTAATTAAGCATTTCTGTTTTGCCTTTTACTTTTTTAAATTGTAAATATATAATATGACCTGATTTGATTTAAATAAACTGATTTTTTTAATGTCATTGATTTTTATCAAAAAAAAAATACAAATATTACTAAAAAATTAATTATTTGCTACAAAACTATTAATAATAACCAAAATTTGTCCCGTGTATAATAATATCTTAAAATTATATGATATTTTATCACTTTAATTGTCATATAAGAAGAGCAAAATATAGCTGAATCTAAGTATTTAAATGTATAACTAAAAGTAAAGATTCTTTGTTACTCTTTCTAGTTTTATTCATATTTTTTGTTTTTATTACAGATTTCGTGTTCGTTTATGAAATAAAATAATTTGAATTTCTTTTAAAACAATTTAAAAAATACAGTAACACTTAGATATCTTAAAAAAATTTAAAATAAAAAAAATCAATGATTTTATTAAATAAATTCTGATTTTTGTCAACCCCGATATAAACCTATTTCTTTTTTGTTTTACTTCTAAAAACATAAAATTATTTATATTGCATTTAAAACAATTAAAAAACACTAAGTAACACTTAGATATCTTTAAAAAATTTAAAAATCAAAAAAATCAATGATTTTATTAAATAAATAATGATTTTTGCCAACTCTGACATAACCCTATCTATTTTTTTTTTGCTTCTAAGAACATAAACTTCAAAATACGTATTTTTAGATTTTTTATCGGATATTTAAGGTTAGGATATATATTTAAACCAACACCCTATGTACAAAAAACTATATAAGTATTTGAATATTGTATTGAAGTAGGAAATGATGCAGAAGCAAATATAAATTCTTTTCTAATTTGCCTACCATCACAATACCTATTTACAATGTCCTTCAACATGAGAATGTATACGTACCTCACATGTTAGTGAAGTAATTATGTCATGCATCTGCTTTCTTACACACGCACAATCTAACGCTCAAATATGTTAGTCGCAATGTTCTGCGCTACGAAGGTTCTTTGCATCATTAAATCATTTTTATCCGCCATTGTGCTCGCTTCAAGAAAAGTGATAGGAAAATCTACATTTCAAATTTTCAGTCGCGTAATGTAACTTTATAATACACGTACTTTTAAACTTATATTAAAATTATAATATTACCAGGGTTGGCAAAAATCATTATTTATTTAAAAATTCAAAAATCATTGATTTTAAAAACAAAACAAATAAATCATGATTTCTTTGATTTTTTTAATTTTTAAAGATATCTAGAAATATTTTATTTTATAAACGAAAACGAAATCTGTTATAAAACCAAAACAATTTATCTGAATAAAACTAGAAAGGGTAACAAACTTTACGATACAAGTACTTTTCAACTTATATTAAAATTATAATCTTACCAGGGTTGGCAAAATCATGATTTATTTAAAAAATCAAAAATCATTGATTTTTTTTTATTTTTAAAGGTATCTAGGAATATAAATATTTTATTTGATAAACGAAAACGAAATTTGTAATAAAACCAGAATTCATTTTAGTTACGTATTTATGTAAGTACTTATATTTTCCTTCTGTTATATGAAAATTAAAATGATAAACTACCACTTATTTTTAAGATATAATATACAGAATATATTTTAGTTATTATTAATTGTTTCGTAGCAAATAATTAAATTCTTATTACAATTATTATATTTTTTATCTTTGATATAAGTTATTTGACAAACAGTTTACAGAAGTAACTTTTTTTTTTTTTTTAGTACTAGTGGCGTAGCCAGAAATTTCAAATAAGGGGGACTTCGGAATAATAGTAAATCGATAAATTTTAAAATAAAGAATACTTTTAGTTTTACCAAAAATAATAATTTCAATGGTCCATATTACGAGCTCACTTTTATAAGACACTTTTGTTAAAAGTGACGTCTGATCGCTTAAGATTATAATGTAAGATACGCTTCCTAAAAGCGCTTTTATTATAAAAATGTAAAAGTGTAATATGGGAGAATAATTTTAATAATTTAAAAGAAAATAATTATAAGTTGAAATTTAATCTTCTTTTTTTCTTACAATGAAAAAAATATTCCCCACCCTTGCCTACGCCACTGATAAGAAGTATTATAAATCTTGTAATATATAAGCAAAATTTAATGTATCTACTGTTTTTTTTTTAATAAAAACAAATATTTTTTTTATTGCACATAATTATTAATTTAGAATTTATTAGATTATGTTAATAAATATAAATAAATAGTATTTGTTATCGAACAATTTAACAGAAAATCATAAAAAAAATTTCATTAGCAATAAATATTCATAAATGTTGATACCTAACATAACAATATTAATTGAAAATTGATTAATACTAAAAATATTTATGTTATTGTTACAATTATAAATATACCTACTTTAAGTACATAAACATAGTTTGTGTGTTTATACACTTATAACAATAAAGATTAAAATAACAAAAATATGTTTTATGTAAGTTTAAATTTTTATTAATAAAATATAAATTTAATAACATAGTTTCAAGAAAACTATTTAATTTAATTAATCAGTTAATTTAAAAATTAATTCCAATTTAAATATTATGAAGAAAACTCTATAATTAAATTATACAATTTTAATTTAACCAATATGTTACATTCCAAGCTAATAAATTAAATTTATTAAATATCTTTTCACATGCATTCACCTATTAAATAATATTGTGTAATAACATACAATAAAATAGAAATTGTTAACATTTATCTATCCATATAAGTAAAACATAATAACTACTGAGCGAAATAAATTACGTTAAATTTAATATTTCTCATAAACACAATTTTCATGTTCTAAATTTGGAGGCTATTTATAATCCAAATGTTCTTTTTATCAAACAACAGGTCTGTATCTAAATATTTCCAAATTTTAAAATTTTAGCTTTAGGATGAAATGTTTGTAATATTATGTTAATAATTTATCTTGAATATATCACTACAAATTTTAGAGATAAAGAAAACATTGTGAGAGTATTAAATACTACTAACGCCTGGAAGTTAGTTACTTAGAACAGGCGTGTTAAACGGTTTGCTGTTCTCTAGTATTTTTAAAATGTAAATGTCAAGAATTTATTTTGTTTTTATTGGTGACAACATTGTATATTAATATAGTGTATATAATAGTTATTATTATGATTGTACTAATAATTAAAATAATATTTATATATTTAAATGTTTGTTTATAATAATAAATAAAATATGCATTCCAATATAAAATTTATGGTATAACAAAAAGTATGAATTTTATATTTCAATTATGAAATAAGAATATTAATTATAAATACTTTTAAGTACAGCAACAATTGTTTAAATATATAACGAATATAATTTGAGAATTCGAATACTTTCGTGTCAGTATGGTAATGTGATTTTAAAAGTCATTTAAAATTGGTTCACCATTCACTAACATCCTTGACTAGATAATTCTCGTCTGTAGTCAGCTTTAGATATTTCAAGACTTTCATATACCGCTCATTTCTTTGTCATTCGAAAAAAGAAATACGGAATTAAATTATTTGGTTATTGTTTGAAATAGTAACATTAATTTATTTAACTTAAATAAGTATACTGCATTATATGACTTAAGAAAATAAAAAAAGAAATGATAAACCTGTAAAGGATAATAAGTCGATATGGTACATGTTCGCGAGGACGAAACGGCCGTCGCTCAATAAACAATAAAAAATTCTGAAAAAAATCAGGAACAATGTTGTTTATGAGTTATGTTATAGGTTTATTATGCTATTTTAAAAATATTATAATATAATTTGTTTCTAAAATATATTTGTACCATATTTATGTTATTTGAATAACCTCCTCCACCAAATTTCGTCAAATACATAAAATAGAATTTTATGAAGTGTTTTCAAATTCTAATTATAGATTCAAAACACGTCGATAATTCTTCATATTGTAAAAATATTAACATAGTTAACATAATTTTAGTAACTGTAGTACTTTATGATAAGTTGTTAAATATTATAGCACTTACATTATAACATAAAATTATATGTTTGATTTCTTAAAGTACTTAATTTCTGCAATTGAATTTTTTCTGTGGCACAACAATACTTTCATTGTAATTGAATGGTACAAGAACTCAACGGTTTACTAATTGGTTAATACTTAACAACTAAGAATCGAACCATAGATTTCATGGTTCGCTTAGTTTGAATTGGAACACGCTAACTAGTGAGACACCGCTGTCTGTATTTAGATATATGATGAAAGGGTTTGCTTTTATTTTTTCTCTAAAAAAAAAAACCGCACCAATGGTTACGCTGCATTTGAATAAAGTCGTTTAATAATTTTCGGTCCAATGATTTTTTTAAATCACTAAAAAATTAATAGATAAATAGAATCAAATACTACATTTCATATGTTGCCCTTAATATGTAGTATGCTAACTTAGATAGAGTAGAAAATTATTAAAAAAGTTTAACAAATTGTTAAGTATTTATAAACAAATTTTAATTTGAAAAAAAATACGTCCTTGTGACGTGGCATCCTCAAGTAGAGAGCGGATTGCTGTACGCTTGTGTTCATTCAAGGCTAACTTAACTATTCCTGTCTTTCTCTCATTATAATGGTAGTGACGTCACGCAATATTTATAAGTTTATTTCTCGTGTTCTATTTGGTGTTTTACAAAATAAAAAAATAGGTATATCATATTTTTATGTGAAAATTAATTTACAAAAGAATGAATGAATAAACAGATGCATAAAAGTTAAATTTGAAAAGATAACCAATAATAACCGAATCGGTAACTTACTGATTTCTGGCATTTTGAGTTCGTATCCCGTTAGGGGCCGTCCTTAAATTACGTAACGCAATATTCTATATTTTTTGACAACCCCTCCCCCCTTTCAACGCATCCGTAATGTGAACATGAACCTCCCCTAAATATTACTAACGTAATACTTGACACCCCGTTCTTTTAAAATGAATACATGATCCATTTATTTAAAAAAAATTATCAAATTAGTAATAATAACTGTGAATTTTGTTTACATTGCTATATAAATAAATATATTTACCCACATGTGTAATCGAATTTCAGTATCTATATAAGTCATAAAATATAAAAACTAACCACTATAACGTCTCATTATAATAGTAAAAAATAAACATTAGTTTGCAATAATATACTTATTAGCAATTTAATATTTTGGAGAAGGGATATGTGACGTCAGTTTGGTAGGTTCGTGGAAGAAAACAAGTAGACTGTCTCTTTCGCTCCTAGTCTATCTATCTTCTTTCACGATTCTATCACGCTGACGTCACAACGCCCCTTCCTCAAATGTTTAATATTTATTTTCTCGTAAACTACGAATAATGAATCGATTTAAATATATATGCGTATTTCTTTTTGAGTAGTATCATATATGTAAAAATAAAAATTTGGTCACATACCCCATTATATTTTATCGGTACGTAAGCCACATATTAATCCCCCTACCTCTTCTTGAAATTTTACGTAATTTAAGAAAAACAACCTAGATAATACATTTCTATTGTTGACAGGTTGAAAAAAATAGCCCTTCTATATTATTGAGTATATTAAGTGATAAAACGGTTCCACTTTTCCTGCCTTGTTTCGGGTTTAGGTTTGCGAAGAACGGTTTGCATATGTTGCAGGTATCTCCATAAAAATATTTTTTGATTTTATCGTTACGTAACGCACATATTAATTCTTTGTACCCCTTCGTAATGCTGCGTAACGTTACTCTGGAACCACCCCTTCTTCTTGAAACGTTACGTAATTTAAGGGCATCAATTTAATTCATATATGTTGGGAGGTTAAAACCAAACAACAAAAGAATAATAAATAATCCTCCCATATTACTGGGTATATTCGGGATTATGAAGATGATAGCATATGTTGCATCTGCATCTGTTGCAGGCTTAGATGAGGTATAACAGAGAGATATGCCACACTCCTATAGCTTCGTACTACTGAGCAAGCAAAAGATGTATGGTCGAGAATCGCCTAACAGTCAGCTGCGTGAGAACAATCCGCCAGCTGAGTAGTGCACACTTACAGTTAGACGAACGAAATATTGGTCATAGTGTTGTGTCACCTATTCTCATTATTTGTTTGGTTGAGTTTTCCATATAACTACTCCACTGGTCCACTGTTCTCAAACAGCTGGCTGCAAGCGATTTTAAACCTTAGATCTTTCGACAATATATTTGGGCAATGCCATATCTCTATGTTATATCTCATCTAAGGAAACAATAATGGAGATATAACATTTCCATTTTTTTTAATTATACAACATTCCTACAACATATTATAGATGTTAAAGAGTCTCTCTCACAGGTAGTAAAAATTACGATGACTAATTTTTACGGAGCCTAATTTGATCTAATTAAATTAGGGCAAGAATTAGAGTATTTCACAGTAAATGAACACCCTTCTCTAGGTAGTAAAGATTACGGTGTCTAGTTTTTACGGAGGGCGATTTGATCTAATTAAATTAGGGCAAGAATTAGAGTATTTCACAGTAAATGAGCACCCTTCTCCAGGTAGTAAAGATTACGGTAACTAGTTTTTACGGAGGGTGATTTAATCTAATTATAGTAGGGCAAGAATTAGAGTACTTCACAGAGAGTGAGCACCCTTCTTTCTAGTATTAACATTATGGTACCTAGTTGTTACGGAGGGTGATTTAATCTAATTACAATAGGGCAAGAATTAGAGTACTTCACAGTGACTGAGCACCCATTTCTCATATAGTAAACATTACGGTATCTAGTTGATACGGAGGGTTATTTTAATATAATTAGGGCAAGACTTAAAATATTTAACAATAGCTGAGCACCCTTCTCCCAGGTAATAAAGATTACGTTGGCTAGATTTTACGGTCATTTCAATTTAATTACATTTCATTTTCGTACCCCCTCGTAATGCTGCGTAACGTTACTATGAAACCACCCCTCCCCCTTAAAATGTTACGTAATTTAAGGGTAGCAACTTAATTCATATCTGTTGAGAGATTAAAACCTTCTATGTTAGTGGGTTTATGAAGACTGTGACATATGTTTCACCTGCCCCTGTTGCAGGTATCCGCAATTCGCCATGTACTCGGACACACAAGAGTCACACGGGCTCCTGACTCTGCACTACGGGAAACACCACGCCACCATCATCGACGAAGTGAAGACGTGCTTCGACAGCGAGAACTACGCCGACATGACGTTCGTGTGCGACGACAAGACGACGCTCAGCGCCCACCGGCTCATCATGGCGTCGGCCAGCCCGCTCGTGCGCCGCATCCTCGTGGACGCTGCCCACGCCAACGGGCCGGCGGTTATCCACATCCCGGGGGTCAAGAGCCACCACATGAGGCACTTGCTGGATTTCCTCTACCATGGACAGGCTTGCATCAAGGTAGGCAATCACAAGGTTTATATGATTCTTGGTTAATACGTGTCAGCGTGTATAGTACTCGCAAAGATATAGTAAAACTGCGACTTTTGACTTTGGGACGGAAAGTATAATCCTCTATAAACTAAAGGTGCGTTTATGATCACCAGATTTAAGAATAAAAATAAGAATAGTCTTAAAGGTAAAACATATGAGTCTGTTTATGCTGCAGGAATAAGAATTAGGAATAAGGAAGAAGAATTAGGCGTAAGCAAAAGTTGGTAAACTTTTAACTCTATAAATATATATATTATATTGATAAATTACGAAATAACAGTATAAATTCTTCATTTAAACAACGTAAATGTCAATTATACATGTCGATGGAGAGTAACCTAAAAATGTAATATCACCACTTTGATTCCTTTTTCTTATTCCTTAAAACTGGTACTATAAACATCTCTGTCGTTACGCTTAAAATTACGTTTATCCTTATTCCTTATTCTTAAATTTTTGAACATAAACCATCCTTAAGGTAGACATTAGATGATTTTTTTTCATTTGAATTTCTAATTACGTATACCTAGGTAAAAATCTACTAATATCTAATGGAAAATTGTGCTGAGTACGTTTTTATCTAGTCGGCTAGGACGACCCTAGCAGAGTAGGGTAAAATCCTAGGCTTAAAAAGTCACATATTTCTACTATATCTTTCAAGCACTATACCATCGATGGTATACAACAGCCATTCTTTAGGACTGGCATGTACCATCGGTGGTGTACGTAAAAATTTGTAATATGTTACAGTTAAAGTTTAAGATTATGCTATTTTATCTGCAAAGTTGGTTTTCTATAACTATGTTTTTTAAAGAATTATAGTGATTTGTTTTATTTTGGGGGCGATGAAAGGTCTATAAATAACACTATGGCGCGAATGTAAATTTCAAAAATTTGAGTTTTATTTCTTTACATATTCTTGTGCAAAATAATAATATTTTGATAATGGTATAGGGCCCTATTGTAAGTACCAGCGTAGATAAAAAAACTCGACAATGTTGGGCAAAACTCTCAAGACATAGTTGATTTGTCATCTTTTATAAATTATTAAACCATCAATATAAGAATATACAGAAAAAATGCAAATGTAAATATGCAAAGTTTCATACAGATTTGGTCATTCCGTTTAGATTTGCAAAAGAATATGAAAATATACAAATTCATTCGAAAGCCGATTCCATTAAATATATTGATACGTTTCAATAAAAGCGACCGTTTATTTTTTTGATGATATCAGTTCAAGACCTACGGTCCATATAGTATTTGGTCACATGTTAAGACAAAGAATAAAAAATTATATATTATATACTATTACTATAATTTTATTGCTATTGCAATAGTTGACAGTTCTTTTCAAAAACAGTGTTACAAATCATTATTCAAAATTTAAATAATTTTATTTATTACTGGGATCAATATATAGAAATTTTAGTATTAGCACAAAATATGTTTCAAATTCTTTATCAGTACAAGATTTTCTAAGTCAATACGAATTGTCACGCTGGTTTCAATCGCATGATTCGTTATATCACAAGTTAGGATCTATTTATTATATCAAAAATTTTCTGATTCAATTTAAATGTTTATTTCACTCGCACAATTTTTAGTTAAAATTTCGTCGTTACTTAAGTTTTTTGTTTAATTAAAATTCTCCTTTCCATGGTTTGTAATTTGACGATCCATTTGGTACCTTTCCTTTTCCTCATAAAATTTGTCCTAAAAGATTATCCGCTGTCGATAAAAATTTTTCTTTATTGATAATCAATATCCTTTCCCTCTATTAGTTTCGTGTCGCTTTTTTGTCGATATTAAAATTTAATTAATTATTTCAAATAGTACTTATTTAAATATAAAAACATTTTTCCCACGGCTCGTGATTTGACAAACCATAAACCATGGCGCTTTTGTTCTTAAATTTCTTGTTTATTTATTGTCAATATAAAAATACCTTTTATGGTGCACTTTCCACAACAGTTTGCTAACCGCCCTATAGTAAAATTATGTCTCTTTTTTATATTTAAGCAGCACACCCAATAATAAATAAGAAGCTTCTTATTTAAATCTTAAATCTATTTTCAATTTAAAAAACAGTATATAGTTGTATGAATTGTCAAACTTATTTCCACCAAAATTACATAACTTATGTTTGTTATCCTGCTTAAATATATAAATTTTAGTAAACCTCACATAACTATTTATGTATAACAGTTTAAATGTTATGTTATTATAATTAAAACCCTTTATCAGTGTTTTTTTTTTCGAGCATCATTAATAAATCATTTTATCCTTAACAAAAGTTTGATGGTCACTGGTAAAGATGATTCTCTATAACTACAAGATTAAATCTACTAAAAGATTCTGCAACATTGTATATTGATCATGTGGAATAATTGGATAAGTGCATGAATAATTCTACCGTTGCAGATAGGTAGATTAATGTATGCGTCTTAGCGAATTTTCTGGTCGATCTGATGTAGTTTGTGTTTGAATTCAATCTTCTATCCAGTATAATATCTTTCGTTGTAAAAATGAGAGACACACCCCCTTGTCGCATTGGTTACAGTTTTATTCATGGATTATAAGTACTAGAACGAATCAATTTCAGAATAAGTATCTCTAGTACTTGTATGTTTTCATGTAGGCTGATAGTGGCAATGAAAAATATATGGGACTCATTAAATTGTAATTTACAATTACCAAATTAAACTAAAAATAATATAAGTAGTATCCTGTTTCTATTTTGTATCTATCTTAGGTGATCCTTTAACAATTTGAACAAATGTCTGACGATCAATAAAAAGAAGAAACTTATTTTTTTTTGCAAATTTAATATTTACCATTTATGATATACCATTTTATCTTTCATTTTGAACAAATTCAAAATTAAATATTATTTTATTTTGGATATCTAACCTTCAACAAATAACAACAAACATAGTTTTTGATATTCAATTTTATTTATATTAAAAATAAAAAATAACTTTCCAATCTCCTTCTTTTTACAAAAAAACATTTTAAATGTTAAATATTTACTGCTAAATCATATTTTGAATTCTCAAAAAGTTAAACTTTATTTTTTAATAATAATCTAAAACTAAAATTAAACATTAAAGTAAATTTACAAATAAAAACTAATAGTTTTGAATTTTAATAGGATATGTACCCATAATCGAATTTTAATATATAAGTAAATATAAAAATTAACAACTATAGCTTCTCACTGTATAATAATAATAAATAATAATAATAAAAATAGTTTGCAATAATATTTAACTTTTCTTTGACTCCCAGTATATCTTTTTACACGATTCTACCTCGCTGACGTTACAATAGGCCTTCCCAAAATTTTTAATATATATTTTCTCGTAAACTAAAAATAATTAATCGATTTAAAAATACGGGTATTTTATTTTTTTGTCTAGTATCATATATGTAAAATCACAGAATAGGTTTATACAAAAGGGACAGTAAGACAGAGAAACGAAAATTAGAGAGAGATGGAGAACGTGCACAAATTTAAAGGGCTCATTGTTTAACATCGGGAAGTTTCCTCACATCTTAGAGAGAGATAGGGAAGGGTACAAATTTAAAGGTCTACACAATGCTTCAAAGTCATAGAACTGAATAGGGGAACATGAAAGGTACCGACACGGAGTGGCACTTCTGTGTGTAACTATTCTGTGGTTAAATTAAAAATTTGGTCACATACTCCATTATACCTAATAAGTAGTAAACTTAGGTATACTTGTAAAAAAAAGTTAGGTTAACACGTGAATTATGCCATAGGTCTAATTGACTTGTTACTTGATAAGAACATGGTTTTTGAAACAAGTAATTTTTTAAAAGACAATATTTGGGTTTAAACTTTACACCCAAATATTGTCTTTTGATTAATTATGAGTTCTGAAAGCTTCTTTCAATATTTAAGTAATTTTTCATTACAATATAAATTACTGTTTTAAATATGATTATGGGGATAAATTTTATAATGTAGTAATATATTTTTTCTTGTGCAGTCAAATGAGCTGGACAGCATCCAAGAACTTTTCGAGCTGTTGCAAATAAAATCCGATCTCTGGAACTCGAAATCCGAGGGCGAGAGTTCTAAAAAATCCGGCGACATAAGCTCGAAGGACTCGACGTCGTCCGACAGCAAGGACGACCGGCCTGCAGACAAGGAATTCCTGGTGAACTTAGAGAACTTAATGGTGCAGAAAGAAAGATCTTCCGCCGATGACGACGACCGAGAAGAAGGGGAAATCCAAGAGGAGGAGGAACTCGATTGTGGCAGGTTATCCAGCAGGAGGAGAAGTTCTTCAAATCCAGTGAATTTGTCCTTGAACACTAAAGGAAGCGAGCAAAGTGACGGGAAGGATACGCCTAGTGAAGATCAGGAAACAGAAGTATGTATTCTAATTACACATTTAAGGATATATCCTTTTCCTTGCAGTTAAAATTGTTATAAAATAAAACTACATTCAGTTTCTATAACAGTACATTATATAAATATAAAGTTTCATAAACGACAACTTAGTCCCGAGTGTTTGAAAAAATAATATCTATAAACGAGCCATTAGTTTTCCTACAACTGCAAATTAAGACAGAAAATTATTAAAAATAAAGGTTAGCTAAATAAATTATCCGTTAGTGTTATAATTAAGGATTATATCCTTTTCCTTCCAGTTTAAGTTGTCGGTTTCAATTTGTTATAAAATAAAACTACATTAAGTTTCTGTAATAGTACATATATATATATATATATATATATATATATATATATATATATATATATATATATAAATATAAATATAAATATAAAGTTTCATAAACGACAACTTAGTCATGAGTGTTTAAAAAATTAATATCTAAAACTATAAACGAACAATTAGTTTTTCTACAACTGCAAATTAAGACAGAAAAAATATAACAAATATAGGTTAGTTAAATAAACTATCCATTAGTGTTATTTCAAACCATACACAAAAATCTCAAAGACACATCTTGTTTAATTGAAAATTAAATGTTTTTAGTGCTAAACCGTACATTAAGTCATAAAATAATAATAATAACAACAATAAAATTGGTATTATTAAACAAAAACAAAAAGTTTTCTTTAAATTATTTATTTATTTATCATATCAATCTTTTAAAGATCTTTAGTCTAACTTATGGCTGTTCGGTTAAATTTTAACTGTGAGAAAATATATATAATTTTCTTATTGACTTAAATATTATTCAATTATACAATTAAATTCTGCAAATTTATTACTGAATTGCTTGATTTCTTTCTCTGGCACTAGTACATGATTTTAAAAATTTTCTCAATTTCATACCCAATGTTCAAATTGTACAAAAACATGTTCATTACTTTACTAATTCATTCTGAATTCAATTAAAAAAATTAATATAAAATATGTTTAATGGTTTTTTATTTATAAGTGTTTTTTTAAAATGAAAATTTTCCTCATTTTTTGATATTGCATACGTCAATATCTCTGAAAATATTGCTTCTATGTAAATTTTAATAAGTTTTTCGGAATCAGCGGGTTAAAATTAGGGTATCAACATACTTTTCTCTAATTATTGGAACAAAAAAATTTTTCGTGAAATTTTCAATTTTTTAATTCTCTGAAAAAACTTATTTTCTTCATAACATAAAAATGAAAAGATATACAACTTCGGCGACTTCACCATTAAATTCCTCTCACCAAATTACATAAGTGTATCAATTTTCATCAAAATATTTACATGGATACAATTTTTATTAGAGATTTTTAAAATGAGCAAAAATCGAAAAAATCGTAAGTACTTTACCTTAGATTTTTTTCGTTTTTTGGCCATTTTTTGTTTTTTTCATATATTTCCTTATAAAAATTAAACCAGTTAAGATATTTATTTGAAATTTGGTATATCTAAGTAAAATTTTCCGTAGAATCCAATGGTGTAGTCGCTGAAGTGATACATCTACCCATTTTTGGGTTAGGGACCATTTTTGGGCCAGTGAGGGCCAAACTTTGACAGCGAATATCTCGAGAACGAAAAGAGATAATTAAATTCGGTTTGAAAATTTGAAATGTACGTATCGAGATCTATATAAATATGTGCATAACTCATTTTTTGGGTTTGACCCATTTTTGGGTGTAACACCCATTTTTTCCCAAAATTCAAAAATATATCCTATTGCGATATTGTTGTGCAAATTTAAGCTCGCTATGATAAAAATTACACTATTTTCTAAATGAAAAAAGAAAATTAGAAAATCAGTTTTTATATTTCTTCATTCACAGGGTGAACATAAGAAAAGATCCATTTCTCTCGGCGACAGTGAAGAACTCTTCATTCGTCAATCCACCGTGAAGATAACCCCCAGGGTTCACGAGTTATCCCAGTTCCACCATCATCGTGTGAAGAGAAAATCAGGGGTTTATATCGAACCTGTTGACCTAGACACCCGGCCTTTGAAACATCATGACGAATTCCCACAGCTGAAGCCCTCTAATGCCGATCCAGATCTGATGTCCCTTGTACAGAGCCCTGACAACTATGTGGTTACACCTCACAGAAAACGACGACCAGGTACGGCAAAAATACCTCTTAATTCTTAAATATTCAATCAGTCAGCTTATTAGAATAAGTTCAAAGAACATCCATAAAAACTACGAACACTTATTTCACCCTCTTCATGTTATTGTTGAAACCAGTACATCAGTACAATATTGTTTTCTGAAGGGTAGTTATACCCCATGCGCTGGTATCTGACATGTAGAGGTAATTCTCACCAACAGAGCCATCTACCGAAAGCAGCAGGAAACTGTACTTTATTATCTTCTAAGGCCTGTGGCATATTTGGATAGAACAGGACCTCAAGTGCCTGGGGTACTTGTTTCGTGACAAGCAAGCTTACACGGCATACGGGCGGTCGAATTTAGGGACGGCCAATTTTTTTTTTTTTATTTAATTTACATTGTCCAACAAACCAAAGTCCAATAAAAGTACTGGGAATCTACTGCTTATAATGTGTTTCGAAGTACTCGAACAGAGCGGAATTTTATTTTGGTTAAGATTTGTTGTCACTGTAATTTGAACCCCAGATCTCATACTTCGTTCAGCTTACCAAGTGAGCAACCGTTGCTCGCTATTAAAGATTTGCAGTATGACTCGTAATAATTTTCCTCACCTCCACTTCCATTAGACGTCCATTATAACTTATTGGATGGCTAATGGAAGTGGGAACGTATCGCATTCTATCTCAGATTTAATTCTAAATCCAGTTTTGCACAATCAATTTTTTTAGTTAGGTATACAGTTTTGTACTATTCGAAAGAAAAAGTATTTTCTTTAGTTTTGTGTAGTTTAAATTATAAGTGTGTTTATTCATTCAATTTAAATCTTATTACCAAAATATTTAGGGTTAGATTATGGGTGGCTAAGTAATGTTGCCACGGGTGGCTTACTATCTAGGCATGACCCTGATTTTAATAATAAGGTTTGTCACAGAATTTACAAGTTATTTTTTTTGTAGGCTTTCACAACTCGCCTGCACAGAACCCGCCCTTCGTGCCGTTCTCCCCGTCATACATCGACGAGATCTCATCGCACGCCCGTTATCGAAAGTCGGTGAACAGTCCAGGGCCCCGACATCCGATGCTGGCGGCGCACCACCCCATGTCAGTCTCAGCCCCGCCTTACCTAGCCGACAGGTCTCACACGCCTCCACCAGGTCACCACCCGGACACTTCGCAAGCGCCGCCTGAAGAAGTCGTCGTGAAGTACCGTCCTCCAAGTGCCGACCAGTCGCTGGCGTCCACCTCACCATCAGCGTCGCCTTTACCGTACACGCACTTCGCTGAGCACCCTTGGGGGGCGTGGTCTTTGTGTCAGACGCAGGTGACGCCAGTGGCGAACGAAGAGCAGCAGCAGTTCACGGGGACTAGTAACGAAGAGACAGAGGCTTCGCATAGTCAAACCGTCCCGAAGGCGACCGCTAGTGCCAATACAGCAAGCGGTACCGCTGGAGCAGTGAGAGAGTATCGGTGTGAATACTGCGGCAAGCAATTCGGCATGTCTTGGAACTTGAAGACGCATTTGAGAGTTCATACTGGAGAAAAACCCTTTGCTTGTAGGTTGTGTGTGGCTATGTTCAAGCAAAAAGCCCACCTCCTCAAGCACTTGTGTTCTGTCCATCGAAACGTCATATCATCTAATGATGGAACTGGTGGGAAGTTCAATTGTTGTTTCTGTGCTCTTTCGTTCGAATCCTTACCAGAATTAATCCGGCATTTGTCAGGACCTCATAACAACCTCCTGTTGAGTAAGAACCTTCACGAGTGCAAGTGATTTTTGTGATAGTGCCTCTGAATCTCAGACGTTTGAAACGATTAATAGCTAATTTCCCTCAGGGATAATACATTCACACTTAGTATCCAGTACTGTCACAAGAGTGCCTTATTACGGAATGCTAAGTTTTGTAATATACTGTAAATGTTACTAGGGTTAATCCCTACTTCAATGGGACCAATCATTCAGTTCGTATGCCTTCCACCGACTACAATTAAGGACCGAGAACTATTTGTATGTTAGTTAAAGAGTAGGTAACTTAGTTTGTACTACATTCGTTCCGAAAATTCCATTGTGACCTCAAAGACACATTTTAATTTACAAACATCTCTTTAAATTAAAGAGATACAGGTAGGCACAAAACTTTGATGTGGGAATTGTACAAGTGCAATAAATAAATATTACAAAACATATAATAAACATGAAAACGAAAAAAAATGTCGCGTACACAGTTCCTACGCGCAGGCGCAGTATTGGTAACTATTGTGCGCAGGCGCAATGTAAATACTGTAACCAATCATTATAGTTTTTATGCGACTGTTCAATTCCTGTGTTGATTTTTTATAACCTGAAAATTGAGGTCACTGAGTCTTCTGGAACGAGTATCCATCATCCATTATTTGTAGTAGATTTGATTGAATAAGAATCTCTTAAGATTAAAGAATAACCTGTTGTGTTCATTAAAGAAAAGTTAATAAGCCAGAGATCAAATTTTATAACAGATCAATTTTAATTACTGGTTTTCTTATTGTCTCTGGTAGCTAAGGCGTGCAGAAATATTTCTCTACTCCTTTATCAACCAAATAACTACCGGATCAAAATAATGTTTTGCTTCATGATTTCATTTTTAAATCATTGCTTTATAGAATTAGTAGCTGGAAAAAGTAACGCAGAAATTTGGGTTATGCTGTAATCCAATTTAGTTTTTGGTTGGTATTTTGGTTGATCTGTTAATAGGTGAACTAATCCTGATATGCAGTTATGTGTATTACGTTATCATACACACCAAAGATCTAAATTTAAGATATGCCCCAGTATAACTATCTACAATTTGAAACTTTTAAATACGTATATTTGACGTATCAGCTAATGGCAGTACCTTACGACGATGACTACTAAAACTTTACTCAACATTCTGTCTTAAAAATAATAAATAAAAATTTAATGGAAACTCTGACTACAATTATTTTGAGACAGATATAATGGCCATTTGCTTGGTATATTTTTGATATGAATATTACTCTAATTATTAACTTTATACTAAAGTTAATAAATACTGTATAATACAGTATTATACCGACCAGACAAAGACAACAAATAATACTTAATTCTCACGGCTCAAACTTGCGACAAATAAATAATTTAGGTTAAGAGTAGATATTAACCCTTCATATGACAACTGAGAAACTGAGGACCAAACTTATTTTTCAGTGTTGGCGTAGATTATTCACATTGTTTCAGTATTTCATCTGTTTAGACTATAAGTATTTCTAAAGTGTTCACGCATATTTCGATTCCAACACTGCCACTTTTTATAACTCGATTCATATAATTTAACCACAAAACGACATTACTATTAGTTTTAATATCTTCAGTAGAATTAAAAAAATCATTTATTTCATTACCTAAAAATTATAATCTCATTTTTATTTCTTGTTATATTTAATCGCATTGTGGTCAAATTAGATGAATTTCTTTTTGCTTTTCTATCGACTTACAACGAAATTGTTAGTGTTCCCTTATAAAATTCCAGTTGACAATTTCTATTTTTATAATTTTTATAAGTGCTAATGTTAAGACGACTAGTTCTGTTCACAAGTTTTGAATTATAGTTTTAGGGGCAAACTCTTTTGCTTTGCTGTGTAGTTAGGCAGGTTTAGATTCTTATAATTGTTCAACAGATCTTGTGCGATAATAAGAAATTAAATCTGCAATGGTAAAAAGTAATTTATTTGTTGATACAAAAGCGTGGTACAAATGTACAATGAGATAGTTAGAGTTTTCTTTAGTTGTAAAAAGATGTAAATATGCACTCTGTACATATATTTAAAATAAAAAAGTTAAAATTGTTCTTGTACTTATTTATTGTATTGTAACATTATTTGGACGTATATTAAAATTATTTCATTACAAACGTTCATTTAATGTTCTTACTAACTCCATCATTTTATTATAATTTATTGTTCACATTCTACAAATTTTATATACAACAGAGAATGATAATAATATATGGACATTTTCTGTTAATCTCATCATTTATCTATCTTGTTATGTTTCTGGATGATTTTTATACTTATAATTGGTCACGGAAATTGTATCCTTATCTGATTGATTGATTTATTCAGTGACTCTCAACATTTAATTAATATGCATCACAAATATCTTAATACAACCAATTACACATAAATATGTCGATTTGTCTAATTTGAGATTTGATTAAACATACCAATAAAGTAATATCAAAAATTATCAAATTCACAAAATAACCCAACCTCACCTAAAAATTTTTCCAAAAATAAAAGTTCATATAACAATTTTCCTATTTGCATTTTCAAATAAATAGAGAAATGGAAAAATAGTTGCCTCGAATAAGCAACAATGTTGCCTCATGTCAAACGTCATCAATTTTAATGCGGTTTCATATACCGCTTTTATAGTGTATACCTGATATATATTACTTTAAATAAAATTGATGACGTTTGACATGATGCAACATCGTTGCTTATTCCATTAAGAATACACCCGTGCTACAAACCGCTTTTTTACCGGAGATGCGATGTCATAAATATACGTGTTTTAAAGTTATTTATGTATTTATTTGAGGCATGCCTCAAGACACCTTTTTCCGAAGCTGATAGTGCAGCGAGAAACAAATCAATAAACGCTGTAAAACAGCACAGTCGTACGCACACATTGAAGAAGTTTGAGGCAGGAAAATTTTTGCCTCTGCACTTCCTGTTCTGGACGTACGAATGCTTTATTCGACAGTTATAGAATAGGAAAACAGTGGGATTTTAAAAACTGGATCTTGTGGGCATATTGCGCGTAAATTGAAATTTTAAAACATAATACACAATTTTCCTCTCCTCATTTTGTATAATGAGGCACTGACTCACCTGCCTCTCTTGTCAAGAAACCATTGGTTTTATTTGAGGTACTATTACTGTACTGTAGGTTGAGATGCGCTGGTATATTGGTATATGGTTGTAAGTATGTAGTAATGTAAGACCGTTATTGCATGAATTCTTGCAGTTAAAAGTAGTGTATTTGTGAGGATTGTGCATAAGTACACAGACCGCAGTACTTCAACCCATGCCAATGGCCGCCAGTAGCCTTGTAAACTTCACATCCCGGTACTTCCTATTGCATTTGCATCGAAAATACCCAACAACCGACAAAAACACAGCGACACATTTAGAATGTTTATTTACATGTACTGTCTTTTTTATATTCTGGTTTAAATTAGTCTGACTCTTGTAGACTAAATTGGAACATCCAAAACGAAAAGTACTGTGCGTTCAAGATAACTTGGCGCGTCAAAAGAATGTAATGCAGTTCACTATTGGGTTCTGTCAAATATTTATTTTTACTTCTATACTTTTATTGCCGTACATAAAGAAAATTTCTACCTAATGCTCCCAAATTTGGGGTGTCAGGATGTCAGGTACATTTCAACCCCAACTGTTATACATAAGCGTAGGTATACATTTTTTTAATAGCAATAAAAAATAATTTTAATAATATGCAATTTATTTCATATAATCATACGTATTAACAAATAGTTGAAAGGCTATTATTACCAAATATTTAACCGAACTCAGTTATTTTTCTATATAGTGCCCCTTACAATTCCCAAATAGAGAACAAGTACCCAAATAAATATTCGACAAAAACCGATATCATGTGGTTAGATCGTCAAAATTTAACTTATGATCCATCTTTTCGAAAGTTGGAGCTCATTGAAATTTTAGATAAATATTGGCCAAAAGAAAAATATACTATAGGTTTAGGTTTAATTATTAAGGAAACATGTAAAGGTACATCCAGGAAAACAATTCTTCTGGAAATTTTAATTCAGAAAATTTAAAAGGTATTACCCAAGAAGCATTTGAAAAAAATAACAGAAGAGAATTAAAAAAAAATTGTAAAATATACATATCTATATATATTCATTAGAAGATCGCTATTGAAAAATTAAAGGCCAAATAGAGGAATGATATATTCTTTCGTAATAAATGTTGACGACGATTCTACTACCGATTCATAAAATATAAATATTCATCTTGTAATGTTTATTTTTATATAAATAAATATATTTTTTTGTAGTACTCATAACTTTATTATATTTTTTTTCATTCTATTTTGGTACGGCTATGGATTTTATTACTTTCCCTTAACCACAGCGATAATGAGAATTGCCCTGACACACCAAATTATCTTGAACGCACAGTAGATGTATTTGGCATAGTGTCTGATGTCGATGTTGTTTTGTAAATAATGTAACACATTTTCTTGGAATTTTTAAGTAGGTGTCAACAATTTAATTGGACAAGCAAAACCGTATTTTTTTAATGAATTGAATTAGCAAAAAACATCCTATTTTACACCGATTTCTATTTTACTATACGGGCACCTATTTTCACAACTTCTAATGCAATTGCCAAGTATAATTGGTATCATGAGAATCATTTAAACTAAGATCACTAAGAGATACTCTTGAGGTAAATTGTCTGATATTAATCTGTATTATCTATTTATGGCAAAATACAAGAACTATACGATAAGTAATAATCAGTACCGGTATAGCCAAATTATGATTTCATAAACAATTTTCTCTGTAATGGCAAATGTAATAGGAAGTAGTCTACCCGTAGAATGGACAATTTATGCGGGATGTACATGTTGCAGACTATCAACACGGTGTAATCTACGCGCAACGAGAAATGCTTGCAAATAACTGCTAACTGAACACCTCGGGTCAATCAGAGTTAAGGGATTTTTATTTATCGAAAAGAACAGGGTCGTATTCAGTCTGTTTTTAAACATATACATAAGAAAAAGAAATGAATTAACATTAATAAAACACGAGATATTTTCATTTAACAAATCCTAACAACGATTAGTATCTGGCTGACTAATTAAAAAAAATCACATAGAAAATATCTAATTATATTCTTATAATTCATATCGTATTCAGTCTCTTTTTAACCATATATAGGAAAAAGAAATGAATTAACATTAATTTAACAAATCCTACGAACGATTAGTATCTGGCTGATTAATTGAGAAAAAAAAAGATAGAAAATATGTAATTATTGAAATAATAAAATATAATTTTTGAGAATAGCATGTACAATTATTTCATTTACTATATTGACAATTCAAATTTTAATAATTAAGAGAATAAACATAAAATTCACAGAATTGAAAGTAGATAAGTAAAAAAGGAAATTTTAAACAAATATTTACTAATTGTTACTTTTGAAATTGTGTCTCCTAAATTTCATTTTTCCTATTTTGTGTTCAGTTTAAAATATACCAAAGAACTATTTTTTTATTATTATTGTCTGATTTCTTACCATCAAATCATAGACAATAAAAATTATTATTAATATAATCATCCATTCATTCATATTTCTACCAAAAAGAGTCTAATTTCTCTAATCTTATTTAAGATCCCATAATATTTATTATTTGTAGTTAAAAGTTTTGAGTTTGAGTTTAAATTAATACACACTTTTCCTCTTTCTCAATTTTGTAAGAATATATTTCTGATTTCAAATAGAAAATATATAATTATATATTTACAATTAATACATTTTTGAAAATACAATGTACAATTATTACAATTACTATTATTGACAATTTAAATTTTACTAATTAAAAGAATAAACATAAAATTCACAGAATTGAAAATTTAAACATATATTTACTGACTGTTACTTTTAAAATTGTGTCTCCTAAATTTCATTTTTTCTGACTTGTGTTCAGTTTGAAATGCCCAAAAGAACTCTGTCTGATTTCTTTCTATTAAATCACAAACAATAATAAATATAATTGATATACTTTTTAATCATCCATTTTGATATGTCTAATATCTCTTATTTCCATTTTACTAGTTTCTTCTATTGTATTTCTAGCCATAAAATAACAGATCCTATAAGATTTATCATATGAGATTATCATGGTGTTGAAATTAGGTGATATGTTTTTATAGGGTACTTCCGGTTTGTATTTTTGTTTTATTTGAATCCAATTTTTTCTCTTTCAATGTCATATGGAATATATTTCATCTGATTTTGTCCTCAGAATCTAAATCTCATAAGATATATTATTGTAATTAATTGTCCCAGATTGGATTTGAATTAGAATTATATTTTTTTATTTGTAAAAATTATTTGTTACTCTTCCTAGTTGTATTCAGATGAATCGTTTTGATAAATAAAATATTTATATTGCTTTTAAAATAATTAAAAAAGTGCAGTAACACTTGCACATCTACAAAAAAAAAATATCATGATTTATTGATTTTTTAAAAAAAAATTCTCTTTCAATGTCAAATGGAACATATTTCGTCTGATTTCGTCCACAAAATCATCCTCATATGAGATTATCATTGTTTTGAAATTAGGTGATTTGTTTTTATAGGGTACTTCCGTTTCTTTTTTTTATTTAAATCCATTTTTTCTCTTCCAATGTCAAATGGAATATGGAATATATTTCGCCTGATATAGTCCACAAAATCTAAATCCCATAAGACATATTATGTAATTAATTGTCCCAGATTTTTTTACTTGAAATGCACTTTTCCATCATGTTGAATTTCTCCTGAGTACGCTCCTCTTGGAGTCCCGTTCCTCCGGTATATAAACCTGTGCATCCACACCTCTTCACATTCACGATGTACTTCCTGTTGTTCGCGGTTCTTCTGCCCTTCGCGTCTTCGCAGATCCCAAGCCTGGGCTTCTGCCCAGACTACATCCCCATGACCAACTTCGACATCAACCGCTTCCTGGGGAAGTGGTTCGAGGCGGAGAGGTACTTCACCGTCAGCGAGGTCGCCTCCCGGTGCGTCACCACCGAGTACTCCAAGGGGCCCAGTGGCAGGGTTTATGTCAGCAATGAAATCACCAATAGACTGTGAGTGGCTTCTTGTTTACGATAATTTTTGTACCGATATAATTCAAAATCACCCTTCGTAAAAACCAGTCTCTGGTACGTCTTTCACAGTAAAGTACTCTAATTCTTGGCTTAATGTAATTCAAAATCACCCTCCGTAAAACCAGTCACTGTTATGTCTTTCACAGTAAAGTACTCTAATTCTTACCCTAATATAATTATATAAAAATCACCCTCTGTAAAAACCAGTCACCGTAATGTTTACTACCTGAGAGAAGGGTGCTCAGTCACTGTGAAATACTCTAATTCCTTCCCTAATGTAATTAGTTCAAAATCACCCTTTCTAAAAATCAGTCACCCTAATATTTATTACCTGAGAGAAGGGTGCTCACTCATTGTGAAGTACTCTAATTCTTGCCCTAATTTCAAAATCACCCTCTATAAAAACCAGTCACCGTAATGTTTACTACCTGAGAAAAGGGTACTCACTCACTGTGAAATACTCTAATTCTTACCCTAATGTAATTAGGTAAAAATCACCCTCTGTAAAAACCAGTCACCGTAATGTTTACTACCTGAGACAAGAGTGCTCACTCATTGTAAAGTACTCTAATTCTTGCCCTAATTTCAAAATCACCCTCTGTAAAAACCAGTCACCGTAATGTTTACTACCTGAGAAAAGGGTGCTCACTCATTGTGAAATACTCTAATTCTTGCCCTAATTTCAAAATCACCCTCTGTAAAAACCAGTCACCGAAATGTTTACTACCTGAAACAAGGGTGCTCACTCACTGTGAAGTACTCTAATTCTTGCCCTAATTTCAAAATCACCCTCTGTAAAAACCAGTTACCATAATGTTTACTACCTGTGAAAAGGGTGCTCACTCATTGTGATGTACTCTAATTCTTGCCCTAATATCAAAATCACATCTGTAAAAACCAGTCACCGTAATATTTACTACCTGGGAAAAGGGTGCTCACTCACTGTAAAATACTCTAATTCTTATCCGAATGTAATTAGTTCAAAATCACCCTCTGTAAAAACCAGTCACCGTAATGTTTACTACCTGAGAGAAGTGTGCTCACTCATTGGAAATACTCTAATTCTTTGGCTAATATAATTAGGTCAAATCACCTTCTGTAAAAACCAGACACCGTAATGTTTACTGCTGTAAGATGGGTATTCATACACTATGAAATGTGAAGTACTCTAGTTCCTACCCTAATGTAATTAAATAAAAACCACTCTCCGTATAAACTAGTGGCCAAATTAAACAAAATCGACTGTAAATACATACTATTTTTAAGTCAGGCGATTTTTTTTGTTGAATTAAAAAATATTTTATATAATGATATTAATTACTAGGACAATTTTCATTTGCCTTTTTGAAAAAATGTCTGAATTGAAATGCAGCTCCATTAGTCATCGATATTTGTCTACTGAAGATAGGTGCCATAGATTTTGTATTCTATAGACTACTGGTACCAATATCTTTAGTAAATACTAATTACAATATTTGTCATAAAAATATAAATGTGAAATACCTATCTAAAATTTAGTATTTGCTATCAGGGTTGGACTGATTTAAATCAACTGTTTTTTTTTAAGAAAAATCAAAAATTAAAAAATACAAATTATAATAAAAAATTAATTATTTGCTTCGGAACTATTAATAACTACATCTAATATCTAATTTAATTATTGTATTTCAATACAGCTGTATAGATACTTGTTGAAACATTGTCTTATATTGAATAAAGTATATCAATTACTTAGTATAAAAATATTACAATATATTTTTTTTCAGCACTGGAATTAAACGTGTAATAGACGGAACTCTAGATATGACGGGAGTAACAGGAGAAGGAAAAATGTCTATTAAATATAATTCATTTCCTCCCTATGATACATCCTACATAGTCCTGGACACAGATTATGATACTGTAGCTGTTATTTGGTCCTGTAGTGGTATAGGACCTGTCCATACACGTAAGTAAAGTTGGTCCTCTATTTTACAAGCACTACATTTTTTATTTTTGTCTTATCGACTGACTTTTATATATTACTATTTATTTTTATTCAAGTTTCAAGATACAATAAACAATATTTTGAATTTTGGAAACAAATGAAATATGAATTTGATTTTTTTCTAGAAAATGCATGGGTGATGACAAGAGAGAGAAACCCACCAGTATCAGTAATGCAACGAGCCTATGGAGTACTAGACAAATACAAAATCAGCCGCACTTTCTTCCTCAAAACTGATCAAAAAGATTGTGCAAGGGGTGCCCCTTATGAACAAATAGCAATTACTCCTGCTCCACAACCACCTGCACAAGAAGAAGACGAAGGACAAAAAAGGAAGAAGAGAGACACGACGAAGAAAGAAAAAGTTAAAGGAAAGAAGAAGATACATCATTAGTAATAATAAATTGAAAAATGTTTTTATGAATTACTAAAAAAATGCAAAAAAAAAACTTTTTTTTATTTTTAATTTATTTTATGGGATTCTACAATCCCGTCAAACAATTCTTTATCAACTCTGTGGTGCACTTTCAGCACCAGCTAGATAAGTCGTGAGTTATTTAATTATTTATTTTTTATTGTTTTGTTTATTTCAAATAGAATAAAAGCCCATAAAATATTTTTATAATAACATTTTTAATTTAATGGTTTTGTTTTGTAAAATATAAATTTTTAAAAAACATTTTTCTACTATTAATTTATTTTCACAAAACAATTTCAAATGTAAACACATTTTAATATGTATTATTTAAAACATTCAATAAATTATTTATCACATTTTTTTGAAAATTTTGCTTATTAAAATAAAATATACAACGAATGTATTTATTTTTACTTTCTTCTACGAAGTAAAAGATGTATTGTAATCTCGAAAAATATCCATTTTGAATTTTAAGAATAACTCAAAAACGATTAGCTGTAGAAGGTTGAAATTTTATTTATGGAGTTACTATAACATCAATATCTAGTTTGCACCTCCATTTTTGGTTTCAATCGGCCTTTTCGAAAGAGCAGTTTACTTTTGGCAGAAATTTAATAAAAATAATAATTTAGCTGGCTTTTAATTTTTGTAGGAAACAATTAATAATAAATTGATACTGACAACTATCAGAATATATTTCTTGAGAAATATGTATCAAATAAATGAAAACCATATCGCTTTCTTTGCAAGTTTTTGAGCGATTAGAATAATTTTGTGTCGTGCAATAAGGAATAGTAATAAACATTTTAATAAAATTTTCAAAAGATGATCCATTTCATAAGAAAATTCGAAGATATGAAACAAATGGAAATTGAAGAATGATCTCACTTTCAAATGAAGTAAGTTTAAATGAAGTGCAGCAAAAAATATAAATAATTTAGCGTACAAGGAAGTCACGTGGTATCCACATCAGATTTTTTTTATCATGAAAATTAAATGCACATTTTTTTTTGGAAAATTACATTATTTATACAAAACAATTACAAATTTAGACACAATTTAATATGTATTATTTATAACATTCAATAAAGTACATATCACATTTTTTGGCTGTGATTGTTTATTAAAATACATGATAAGTTCAAAACGATAAACCACGAAATTCAATTTGTAACAAGGTAGGTATTGTGTGTATACCACACGCAATGTTTGTAAATATATGACGAAGAAATAGATGCCATCCAATGTATATAAGGAATTTTGACTTTGGAAGCTTCATTCTTTTGTAACCATTAAAGAACAACCATGTATAAAATAGTACTTTTGTTGTGTGTAGTACCGTTTGTTCAGTGCAATTTTGGAACTTTGAATATTCAACAAGGAACGTGTCCTACTCTTAATGGCGCAGCAAACTTTAACGCACAACAGGTATTTATTTATATTTCATTTGTTTATAAATATATTTATTACGCACTACATATTAACATTGGAAAATATTACAAACAGTAATAATAACATAAAGTAATGTAATAATTTATAGAGGCTATGTTTATAATAAACCAACAATTAAAATTTATATTACAAAAATATATAAACGTTTCGAAAATTAATCATCAATATAACTAGAATAAATGAGTTACTTAAAATTTATATTTTATTACAAATTATATATACTAGAACACTTTAAAAAGGAATCGTGTAAAATAGGTAGATTATACGCATTCGCGCATGCGCTTTACGGAGTTCATGGATGCTACACTACAAAATATCGCATAGCGCTTCCAATGATTCTATTCATTAGCTACTTATAACTCGTAGGGAGCTATTTGGATTGTTTTTTGATTTAGTAAAGAATACTTTATATTTTTATGTTTAACAGGAAATAATTATCGTATAATATTTAAAAATATATTTGAAGATCATAAAATATTTCGTATCAGATATTGATATCCACCACAAATTTGGTTTAACCAAAAAAAGTTTTGTCTCAAGAAAATATAAGTAAGGAAACATAGAATATTTTAAAAGAGAAAAAAGCGAAATTAAAATATTAACATTACAATAAAAAAAATTGTTCGACTTTTTCACAATAAATTTTTTGTTTCATGTCAAAAATATATATTTTAGTATTAAAATAAATAAACTATTTACTTTGTAATTTCCAGTATTTGTTTATAATTTTTATGACAGCTTCCCTATAATCAAATGTCACCGCACGCCACTGGTAGGATATTTTTCTAAGTTGCATTCATTGCAACAAATGTGCAGAATTGATGTGTAAACTCTATTAGAATTATCAAATAATGATATAGGTATATAAAATCTATAATTGAAAATCTGA
This sequence comes from Stenolophus ochropezus, assembly GCA_035578165.1. Taxonomy (NCBI): domain Eukaryota; kingdom Metazoa; phylum Arthropoda; class Insecta; order Coleoptera; family Carabidae; genus Stenolophus; species Stenolophus ochropezus. The sequence goes on from JAQOWZ010000014.1 coordinate 4,403,834, forward strand.
TTAAAATTATAAATCTTTAATTAAAGTGCATTGAAGACAAGCATTGCTTTAATGCAAATTTATATGCAATTTTTTAAGTAAGACTATACAAGTAAAGGAACTACAGATTATAGTCATTTAAAGCATTAAAATATTTAAGTTTTTTGTTAAAGTAAATCAGGAATTCTTCCTGTTTCATTGACTAGTTTAATTGCATATTACATGGTACATGTTGTCAAGCTACAACCTTTATAAATAATATCAAATATGTACCATACTTTCTGTCACATATTCATATTTTTACACAAAAATAATTAAAATTTTGGCATTTCTAGTGACTCAAGATGGTATGTGATCAAATTTTGATTTTTATATAATCTGTTTGAACACCAAACATAAAGTTTTAGAGCCCTCCTGAGTAAAAAAACAATTGTTTCTACAAATCTATCTTATCAGAACATTGTTAAACATTTTTTGTTATTAAAATTTATGGAATTATTGAATCGTGACTATCAATATAATGACAAAAACTATATATTATCTTATAATTTCACGGAAATTAGCATTTGAAATTAAAATTTATTTAACAGCGCCATATCTCTGACGTCACGTTGGAAAATGGAAGTAATTTACGATAATAAAAGTAGGAATTTAATCAACCCAAATTTTTTACTTAATGATATCGAATAAATGTTGTTCATGATTAATGTACAAGATATCAATGTAGACAATTCATAGAATAAAATAAAAATATTTTGATATTACACAACATATTGTTTGGGTGTAAATTTGATTGGCATTGAAATGTCAACTGTCAACATTGTCAATGTCAATTTTCAAAAGCTGTTTTGTTTTTTTCTGGGAAATTTGCCAAATGTAGAAGTATTCTATGATAGATGATTTTTATCGAATGAATTCAAATTCTCTATCTAATTCTCCTACGTGACGTCACATAGCCTCTCCAAAATTTTATTATTGTTTTTCTCAGGAATTAACAATTAAGCGATTTAAAAAAAATACGGGTATTTTTATTTTTTGTATAGAATCATAAAATGGAAGAAAAAAAGAAAAAAAAAATGGTCATATACCCCATTAATATTAAATACAAATAAATAATATAGTTTTTTTTTTAGTTTGCAGGTATATGGACAGTGAGTCAACGGTCAAACGATCTTTTCGCTCACGGAAAAGACTGTGAAACCCAAGCATTTTTGTTAGATGGCACCAATTTTCAAGTCTTTACTGTTTTCAGTAACCCAGAGTATGTATTTTTTTAAATTTTTTTTAAATTTTTTTTTACTTATTTAATCAATCTGAAAATAAGATTTTAACCTAACTTTTATTTCAGAACTGAAATTGGAAGAGCATTCCATGCAAGATCTGTAACTAGAGGAGTTGGTGTTATAAACTTTGCTAGAAGTTTACGTAAGTATTATTATTTTCTATCATAAAACATATTTCTATTTTTTAATAGTTTCAGATAATATAATCCTACAAGGCACCACTACTGTAGTAGCAACTGACAATAATTCATTCGCAGTTTTGACAAATTGCTACCAATTTTTAAATTTCAGAATAAGTAAGTTTTGAATAAATTACACCTAATGTTTATTAACATATCTTGTTTTAGCTACAATTTACGTGCTAATTAAAGGTGTAAATGCACCTGCCAATTTGGACCAACTTGTAAACCAAGCTTTAGCCAACAACCAACTTACTTTAAACCCTCCTTTACAATTCAGAGACTTGCAAACCAGATGCGTATAAATTGTACTTTGTAAATGTTACTACTAGTTAAATAAATAATTTCAAATTTATTTGTTGTTTCATTTAAAATAATGTATTTTTAAATAAAATAGATTTAATCTGCTGATAATATTTTTGAAGTATTTATTTGTATAAATATTATTAAAAACGTTAAAATTTGATGAGATTAAAAAAAAGATAAAATCTAGAAAGTAATATTATTAATGAATATTTAAAAATAATAATCAGTTTCATTTTTTTATTAAATTCTAATCTGATTAATAATTGCTGATAAAATAAAAATAATCAAAATTTATTTCATTTTTTAAATGATCTATATAATTATTAATAAATACATGAAAAACTTAAATGGTTATAAAAAATAAAAAGCAATTTAAATATTTAAAGCTTTATTTAAATATAATATTGTAATTTTGTTACGGTCTATGCACAAAAATAAATCACATTTTTTTAAAAAGTGGAACAGGAATAATGAACTTAACAATATAGTGTCATGGCCAAAAAAACTTTGTTGTTTATATATAAATAAATTTATGCAATGAAAATCATTACTATTTATACTACATCACAGAACACGTTGATAGTTTTGATAATAAATCGGAATCAAAATTTTGATCAACAAAATTGATTTTAATCTCCAAAATAATATTATTGACAGTCCTGGACTTTGTAATTCTAGAAGAAAACACAAGGCACAAGGTCGTTTATGAGTGATGATACCTATAAATAAATAGACGTGCGATAGAAAAGCATTAGAACTATTCCTGCCTAGAAAGACACAACAAAATGATTACTAAAATAGTGCTTTTAGTTCTAGTAGTGAGTTTTGCAAATGGGCAAGTTATTGACTTCGGTACCTGCCCTGATGCTCAAATTGTGAAAGATTTTGAACCTTCCCGGGTAAGAAAAAATCATTACTATATAAGAAAAATTTAATATTTTTTTTTTTTACAAAATTTTAATTCTTGGATTAGTATATATTTTATAAATAACTAATATTATTTTTTAGTAACTTTTAATTAATAGTATTGTAAGTTATAATTTTAAATACTGCTTTCTTAAATTAAAAAAAAATATATTTGTAAAAATTTAGAATATATAATTGGGTAATATTCTAATTGCTAAATAAAGTGAGAAAATAAAAAAAAGAATTGTAAAATCAGTAATTTAAAAATATAATAAATGATATTTTTAATACAACAAAATTTAAAAAATAAACTAGGTACTAAAATCAATTCGTTTACTCGCACAAAATATATGTAATACCTAGTATTTTTTTAATTTAATCGTTCTAAGTATCATTATAATTTTTCATAATTTATAAAAAAAAACTATATAACCAATTATTATTTAAATATTATTTCCCTCTTTGGAAATTTATGTACAATTTAAAATATAATTTTAAAACAATATAAAATTAATAATAATAAATATTATTAATAGTATTTTTTTACTTAATTATTCTAAGTATCATTATAATTTTTCACAGTTTATAAAAAATATAATAACCAATTATTATTTACATTTCCCTTTTTGGAAATTTGTGTACAATTTAAAATATAATTTTAAATCAATATAAAATTAAAAATAATAAATATTATTGCATTATTTACAAATCAAATATAAACAAATTTGTGTTACTAAAAATAAATAACAACTAATAATAATAAATAATGCTTATTTTAATTTTCATATAGAAAAAATATAGAGTAGAAATATATACTTTTTTTAATTAGTATTTTTTTTATTTAACCGTTCTGTTCTAAGTATCATTAGAATCTTTCATAATATATAAAAAAAACTTTATAACCTATTATTATTTAAATATTATTTCCCTCTTTGTAAATTTGTGTACATTTAAAAATATAATTTTAAAACAATATAAAATTAATAATAATAAATATTATTGCATTATTTACAAATCAAATATAAACAAATTTGTGGTAGTAAAAATAAATAACAACTAATATGCATATTTTAATTTTTATATAGAAAAAATATAAAATACAAATATATATTTTTTTTAATTACAAATAAACATAAGAACTATAATACTGATTTATGTAACTAGTGTAAAGTAAGTGTTTTCTTAATCGAGTGCTGTTTAAATTATAGCACGAGATAAAAAACATTACGTTACACACGTGTTGCTTACAATATTTTTCCTACAACCGAAATATTAATAAAAATTAATTTTAATCGTAATAAATTGATAATATATTTACGTTGCCTACCAACGGCTACTTTTACGCACTAGTGCGAAAAAAGTACTTTTCCCAATAAAGTACAAACTTAAAGAGGACACAAAGTATATACCTTATACCCGATTGTAGGAAAAATATGTTTACATCAGTTTTCTATTTATGTATATTATTTTTTTGTTTAGTACGTTGGAAAATGGTATGAAATCGAACGTTACCCCTTAATTTGGGAATTTTTGGGAAAATGTGTAACTGCTGAATATACTGCAAACGGAGATGGTAGTATTGGAGTATATAACGAACAAATTAATTCAGTGTAAGTATTTTTTTTTAATATTCATATCTTTAAGTATTAATCAGCCACAATAAATTAAATAAAAACTCAAAGTTATCTTTTTTAATATTCATATCTTTAAATATTTATCAGCTGCAATAAATTAAATAAAAACTCAAACGTACTTTTTTTTTAATATTCATATCTTTAAATATTAATCACCTACAATAAATTTAAAAACGTATTAAACTTTTAAAGTGCAAAATATACGCAAGAAATAAAAAAAAGTTGTCAATTTTATTTTTATTTATTTTCTTTGCATAAGAAAATTTATTTACAAGTCTACAAATTGTGTCTGGACCATAACCTTCTCAATAAAACGCAAATACAGCGAAAAACAATAAACTTATCAACTAATTATAAACCAAGTACTATTATTTCAATATTTGCATAGTAATTAGTACTTAAACGTATCACGGCGAGTAATTATGACTCAGAAATCATTGTTATACAACTTGTATTAAGTTGTTATTCTACAATGACTCATTTAATCCAATGATATGAAATTTAATTACGTTTTTAGGTTAGGAAACAAGCAAAGTATTAACGGAACTGCATTTTTCGATGGACCGGAAAGTGAAGCTAAACTTACTGTGGAATTTCCGGGCATGTTCGGTTGGTATTTTTTTAAATATTAACGATTATTAAATATAAGTATAAAAACAGTTAATAATAAATGTCAAAAATAAAATTATTATATTTATTCATAAATAAAACTACAACAATTTTATTTTCAACGGAAAATCCAACGTGTATTGTTACATAAAATAACAATAAAAATTAAAAAAAACTGTTTTTCATGCAACATTTATGATAAATAATTGTATTATACTTATGCATAATACATGCAATGAGTGTATATATACAGGGTGTTTTTTATAGGTCAAACAATGAGAGGATCATATTGGGTACTTGGAACAGATTATGATAATTTTTCTGTGGTATGGTCTTGCCGAAATATTGGCCAAATTCAATTCTGTAAGTATAAATATGGTTTTAATTTAATTTAAATTTCCCGCTTGTAATGTGACGTCAGAATTCGTTTCTATAATGAACCTTGTTAAAGAAATGAATGGGGTATGTGACCAAATTTTGATTTTTACATATGTGATACTAGACAAAAAATAAAATGCACATGTTTTTAAATCATTATTCGTAGTTTACGAAAAAATAATTATTAATGATTTAGGGAAGGGATGCTGTGACGTCATCATGGTAGAATTGTAAAATAGAATATTTTTTCCACGATTCTACCATAGTGACGTCACGCATCCCTTCTTCAGAACATTAAATTGATAATAGCTTTATGATTACAAGCAAATGTTTAGTTTTTATTATTGTAATGAGAAGCTATATTGGTTACTTTTTATATTTTATGACTCATATACTGAAATTCGATTATGGTCACATACCCCAATGAACTGAATTATATATAATTATTTTTATTACTTATGTGGTACGTTATTAAATTGTTATCATTTTGTTATTTTAATAAATCTAATAAAATTATTTTTATTTTTTTTTCAGTGTCGGCATGGATTTTAGCCCGCCAATCTCATCCAGCACCGGAAGTACTTTCCAACGCATATGACGTCATAGCAAATAATAATATTAACCGTGCTCACTTCTCAAAAACAGACCAAGATAACTGTCCTCAATAATTTTTAAAATTAATTTTACATACGAATTATTTTTAAGTATTTTTAAATGTATTGTATTATTTTGTTTAATAAATAATAGAATAATAATTGTTTTAATAATCTTACCTTGAGAAAAAGTCATCATTGAAAGGTGCGGCATTTTAATTTAAATGTTTTTTATCATTACATAGTTTTTGCATTTTAAATTACGCACTAAACACACTATAAAGTTCACTTTAATACATACGCACTACACTTTACACTTTACACTATAATGTTCACTTCTTCTATAATTCATTAAACCTGAAACAAAAGAAAAATATTTTAAAATTAAATTAAAAAGGATATATTAAATTTAAATATATTAAAAAAGTATTATTTCATATTGTTCATTATTTATAATTAAAACATTTTTTTTATCTAATATAGGCGATGGTTACTCCCGACATCTATTGGATTTACACTGAACTGTTACTAAAGACACAAACCTCGGGTACAGAAATCTACTTTCCAAAAAAATTATTTGTCCAAAAGATGACAGCATTTTAAATTTACAAAAATTTTGTAAAACGCACACCGTTTAATAAAAAACTGGGTTGACAAAAATTAACATTTATTTAAAAAAAAATCAAGAATCATTGATTTTTTTAAAAAAGTCAAATAAATCATGATTTTTTTGATTTTTTTAAATTTTTAAATATATTTATGAGTACTACTGTACTTTTTAATTGTTTAAAAATTAATATAAAAAAATTATTTAACAAATATAATAAATATAAATATTTAAATTCTTATATTTTCCTTCTCTTGTATGAGAATTAAAATGATACCATATCATTTAATTTTAACATATTATTATATACAGAATATATTTTAGTTATTATTAATTGCTTCGTAGCAAATAATTAAATATTTATTATAATTATTATATTTTTTATAAAAAAAGTCGTGATTTAAATCGTGATTTAAATCAGGCCAACTCTGATAAAAATATATTTTTTATAAATATAAAATTATGTTCGTGTAAAAAAAATCATTATGTACTAGTACAAAAAAATCTGAATCATTATTATTATTATTAATTAAATAATAAAATCTTTTCAAAGACTGTACAACAAATAAAAAATTTAAATTGTTAAGAAGTATTTGAAGAGTGACATTTTTATAAGAATGCCCAATCAAATTATTCTTGTTTAAAGTAAACATTTAGTGTTTATTTTGTGCTCAGTTATAATTAAGTATGACAACAATGACTATGTTGTGATGTTTGTGAAATCATGGAATTTAATGATAATCTGGGCCCTTGGAAGAGTCTATAATGTGAGATAAGTGCAGGTTGACTCAGCACTACGTTAGGCGTCCAGGCGAAGCATTGACCGTTGACATGTCTGATGGATCATCGGAATTAACATACGGATGGATAAGTCTGTTTACACGACGGTCGATTCGCATGCGTTAGCTGTTAGTCATTAATGATACATCATCGCTATTATCCGGTGCTGACTGTGCCAATAAACAATCACTAATAAAATTATAATTAAAAATATATACAGTCAGTTCCGATTGGCTAAATATTTCACACGGTTATATTTATAGTGAACCAAAACAGCAAATTTTAGTAATAATAAAAAGAAATAAAAAATATTTTTGATGTATAAAAAATTAATACATAAATTATGTTTTTTCAAACTCTTGTATATAAGATTTCAACTTTTTCGGTAGTAAAAGAGTGCTATTTGTGTATTCATGGTAAAGTAAACAATGATCATACGTATAACCATATACTGATATTTCAGTAGTTTAACCTTAAATTTACCTTTTACGTTTCTTAAGATATTGTAACGAACGTGACTCACCGCAGATGAGTCATCGCGGCTGACCTATCTGATCAGGTAATCTCGCTAAAGGTCAAGAGGTATAGGAGCGATAACACTATTGATCGGTAAATTTTATAGAGCCGGGAAGGCTCTGGAATATTCGAGATTAGCTGCCTACAGGTATAAAAGGGTTGCGGCTGTCTGACAAAATATTATTACAAATTAATTTCAAAAGTAAATAAAACAATTTCTATTATTTTGTATTTATTGAAAATTTTGTTAATTTTATTTATGTATTATTTTCTAAAATGAAAAATATGTAGGTTTGTATATTATATTTTTATTTAAGAGTTATATAAAAAATAATAATAATAAAGTAGCTTTAAGTGTAGTTCGTTGGAGAAGTACCATGTGAACGTAGTGGCTAAAAAGACGTGTATGAAATCCGTCATATTCAGTTGTAAGAAAACGTTAAATTGAGCAATACAATGCATACCACTTTTCAATGCCGGCTGAAAATGAATTTATATACATTTTTAAATAAATTTCAATGATAAATTACTTCATTATAAATACACTACAAAACTAAATAAAAATTTTAAATTACACCGCATTATTCACAACGGACAATGTTTTGATTTATTACTTGAAATATTTATTCGCAAATTACTAGCAGAAGCTGTTATTTCTTCGCTCAACACCTTTCTACAAAAAGAACAAAGCTAAATTACTATCCATTAAGCCTTTTTGTCCTTCTTCTTCACAATATCACATTACCGACTGTTTAAATAGTGCTTTCTGAAATGCTTGTATAGCAAACTGCTACAAAATTGACAAACAGTTTACATTTTTTCCTAGGCAATGTTTCAGAATTTGTTATTGTTTGGGGATTCTATATAATTTACAGGTGTCTACGGAGACTAAATTGGCGTACATATTTATTATAATAATATAATTTTTTTTTCTCGATTTCATTACGAAATATTTAAGAAGTCAATACATTATGTTATTTATTAATATTATAGTGTTTCACGAGAGTCTTGTATTTTTCTTGGTCTTACATCAGTCTTGCAAAAAATGCAACACAAGGTAAGAAATGTGAAGACAAGATTTTTACATACAAGAGTAATAAAAGATAAGATATACTTAAATTTAAATTTCTTGTCTTGCTTTTCGAGAAATTCTTAAACAAGACAAGAAATCTTGTCTTGTGAAACACAAATTAATATAGAAAGTTATAATATAAAATTTATTTCGTGTATATACATATATATATTCAATAAAAACTTTAAAAGTACAGAAAACTTTTTTTCCTTTACTGGTGTATGGAGACTAATTAGTTTGAATGTATATAATAATAATATAATTTGCGAAAAAATTTAAAGTATACCTTCCGGTTGTCAATTGTTTTGCGCATATTTATTAAAAGTAAATTTATGCAGATAGTTAAGCGGTGATTGTAAGAATGTATTATCTATATAACATTATCTACTTAATAAAAGTATAGTGTCGGCACGTATATTGATATTCTCTGCACAGCTCTACAACATAAATCAAACAATATCTATAATTGAGTCTTGTTATATCTGTACAACATATGATGAATACATGTTTTCTTATTGCCTAGATGCGAGATATATGTTTCGTTTATTTATTTACATATAAATTCATGACATAGCGTTCCGAATGATTCGTTAATATTAATACATAAATAACGTTTATTTCTACAACACAAACTGGACAGAACAGTAAATAGTAATTTATTTATCAAGGCAGGGAAGTATCACTTTTTATTTTCATAAAAACAATTCAACAACTGAACGTCGAACATAATTTATTCTGCAAGTATATTTATTAATAAACTGTGAGTTTATTTGAACAAATAGACAAATTGAAATAACGTACAGAAACAAAAAAAAATAACAAATACGAAAAAACCCGACAGCGACCGACACGACACGAAAACTAGTTTCGACAATTTTTTTTGGTCGAAACCGTAATCGAAATTTCGGTTGACATATATATATATATATATATATATATATATATATATATATATATATATAATTAATGTTAAGTACTATTAGAACGGAATTTGAATTTACTACCGGGTACTCAAACTGAAGTAGAGAAAGCTGCACACTAGTGACTAACAATGAGAAATAAATTATTTCCAGTAAATTTAGCACACTTGTAAATAAGCACCATCCATAGAAGAAATGAATCAAATGGGCCATGACTAAAGTCAACATATTTTCAAGGGGTGGCAAATTTTTCCCACATTCCCCTTACGGTTTTTTCTATGGCACTTAATGGTTTGTCATGGTAGGTTTTATTTGTTTTTGACACGTGCTGTATCATAATAATGAAAGTAATAATTCTTCCAATGCCATTTATCATAAATGTCAAACATTATTTTGTAACCAAAGTAAATATTTGGTAATGCCATTTAGATCGATTTATTTCAATTAATATTATTGAGCATTTCATGACGGAGAAATAAAATGTTCAATATTTATAAATATTTTTTTTATATTTTTCCCTATTGTTAATTTATTATTTATTTACTGTTGGAATTTTTTAATACTTACATATTTTTGTACTTTTATTAATTTATAGTTAATATATTATAAATCTAGATTTAAAATTAGCAAAAAAAAAATGCGAGAGTAGAAGAATTGAAGAAAATCTTACTACTCTTGAACATTTCTTGTAATGATTTTGTCTTAATTAATAAATTTTGTGATTAATGATATCATACATTTTATTGTTTATGGTTACCATAAAAAAATACAGTAATTCGCATAAACAATGAATTGGTTTTGAAAAACTGATGGATAATAATTATTAAAAGAATATTCTTTAAAAATATCTGCCTTTAAGAAGAGCGACAACACGATTATTATGCTGGCCTATGTGAAATGTGATTTTTCGAAACTTCAGGCAATTTGGAAAGTAACACTTTATGTGTCAAAATTAGAAAAATAATTTTTATTCAACCATAGGCGGGTAATGAAATTTATGACAAAATTTTTAAGAATTTAGATAACTCTGTATCTGAAAGGTTTACGAAAAAAAGAGTGATGGAACTGATTAAATTTAATGTACTTATATCTGTTACAGCTTTCGACTTCGTCTCGTACTAGAACAAGTAGGTATATCTCATGAGAAATAGATAATTTTCTGCACTTGTTACACAATATGCCATTCTTAACATGGCGAGGATGAGTGCATATTCCGGTATTGGGTAAGAAATTGAAGGATATAGACGTTTACTGTCGTTATGTTCGGGCATAAGTAGTAGGAATTGCGCAGTTTTGGTGTTGAAGTGTTCTCATCGTGCATTTGAGCTGGTTGTATCGGTCTGTTTGTTTTTCACATAATTTATGAAATAAGCAGTTAGTGGAGAACCCGAAGCGAGTGGAACACGATTGTGGGTTGGTGCTCGGACCGCATTTAATTATATGTTAGCGTTCGTTTCTAAATTGCTTGGTAAGTTGCCAACTGCCGGACCAGGGCAGGCCTAACTACTCACCTGTTGAAATGTTTACCCAACGAATCATTCTTAAAATCAGACTGTCAATACATAAGCTTTAATACCCTCTTTAACCCTTTACCACATAATGTGCCATACGTGTATTTTTTACTTGTAAAAGTGATCAGAATGTTACTTCATGTATTACCTACAAAATTATTACTATATTTTGTAAAAGATACTTAATGAAACAAAATTAAAATTGGTAAATTATAAAGAAATATAATTCCATGAAGTAAATGAATTTATTATCAAATGAACAAATATCAACAGAATAAGTAAACTAAATAAATGACCAAAATAAGTAAACAATCATATTAAGTATCTTAACTTAAACTAAAAAAATTAACATAAAAAAAAAGAAACCAAAAAAAAAGTCCTTAATAGAAATTGAACTTAAAACGTTTGACTCTGTAGCCCGTTACTCTAACCACATATCCACGAATTGTCATGTACAATGACTTAGTTGTTAGCCGGACAGTTTTTATTTACCAAAAACTGTTTTTTTTTATAAAAGCAAGATGCTTTAACAGACCTATTGGATATCGCAGTAACCGCTACTACCGCTAGATATTTAGGTGTTTTGTAGAAATATGTTAGTTCTCGATCGATTGTATTAAAATAAAAGGAGTCCTTGCAAGAAATAATTATTTAATTGGTAATTGTGTGCAGAATACATCATTTGGGTAAGATATGTTTATATTTAATATTCATAAATACACCATAATATATAAATATATCAGTTCCATACATGGAACAAAAAATCCAATTCCAATAAAAATAATAATAGGTAATTGTTCATTTAAATTTATTTTGTTTATTAATATTCTTGTTAATAAGAACCTATTATCTCTGACCATGAATTATTTCAGCCAGAAATTCATACAGTAAAGGGTTAAAAACTATAAACCCTTTTTAAAAAGGTCAAATTCTACATAAATTGACACAGCAATGGGTAATACGATCAATGATTTTGTAATTTATAACATCATAATAGCTTTAGAAGGAAGTGAACCTCAGGAACTACAATAATTGACAATTTTACTTGTGCATGTATGTAATATTTAATTAATCTGTAACACCTGTAGGATTCTACACCTAATAGAACGTTTGAAACCACTACAGAACACAACTGTATTATTAATTAATGACTGGAAATTTCATATTACTGTGAAAAGTGTAAAACCACTAGTCACTTATAGTTTCATAAATTATAAACAAATATGTAATAAATATACATTTTTTTGCACATTTGAAAACCACTTAAAGGAATCAAATATTGAAAGGGGTCCCAAAATTTTGGACATTCAAGGTAGAATTATACAAACTTTACTCTTTTGACTGGATTTAGTTGGAACACTTTTTTCAAACTGCGCATGCGTCCTACAGTTCCGAACTGATTTGAAGGTTAGTTGGAACAAACCTAATAACTTCTTAGCAGACATTTATTTTCTGTTGTACATTGTACACTTGAAAATGATTTAGCTTATGAAGACATTTAAGGTTTGTGAAGAGGATTTGAAGGGTATTTCTCTGGAGTTTGGATTTGAAGTTATTTGCAAAGCTTTTTTACAATGCGCATGCGTTGTACATTTGCGAACTGATTTGGAGGTTAGTTGGAATAATAAATCCCGCCATGGCACAGAATAGGTTTATACAGAAGCGACAATAAGACAGAGAAAAGAAAATTAGAGAGAGATGGGGAAAGACAACAAATTTAAAGGGCTCATTGTTTAAAATTGGAAAGTTTCGTCACATCTTAGGGAGAGATAGGGGAAGCCAACAAATTTAAATGTCTACACAATGCTCCAAGGTCTTAGAACTGAATAGGGTAACATGAAGGGTACCGACACGGAGTGTCGCTTCTGTATGTAACTATTCTGTGGCCCTGGCATCCACAAATAATATTTTAAATCATTGTGTAATGCTTTTTAGCAGACATTTATTGTTTGATTTTGCACTTGAAAATGATTTAGCTTATGAAGACATTTAAGGTTTGTGAAGAGGACTTGAAGAATTTCCCTTTTTGTTTGTTTGTTTAAGAGTCCGCCCCTGTGGAAGTTCCGATTGTAATTTTGATAAGTCTGTTGTGTATGCATGCTCAAGGCTCGAACAAGACTCCTCGGATTGTCTCATCTCATGCACTCCTCCTTTCTTATCGCTTATTATCCCCTCCGCTTATCATCCCGGAGAAAACGAACAAAAAGATTCCTCAAAATTGATTTCGTTATTTACTTAGGTCCGAGCTTGATTACAGGACTGAGTAAACAAACAATTTAAACTGAAGCAAAAGGAAAAAACCCGGCCCATGTGCGCTAGAGATTTCCACGTTTGAACTCGAATTGACCCGGGGATTTTTTTGCTGGTGTAATTATACCTTTACTTCAGTCTTTATAAAATTATAAACTGTTTTTTATTTATTGTCTGATGAGAGATGAAAACTCAAGTGGATAATTATTTTTTGAAACATGAACGTCAATTAATATTTTTTATTTTTACTCTTCATATGTATACATAAGTTATAGTCATGGTGGTCTCAAATCATTAAATACTTATCGAATTATCACTAATAAAACGATATTTATAAATGTGTCTTTCACTATAGAAATTTCAAGTCAAAACTCCTAAGGCCGTATTCCGAGCTTATTTTTAAAATAAAATCTCTTTTTCGACATCCGACTATAGCAACAAATTTTTTGGGATCCCTTCGATGTCGTTATATCCCAATTTTAATTTAATACATTTCCAAGTAAATTTAACAAAAAATCACACATTAGTGCAAAAAATTTCTGCGTTATAAATTTCAAATAATATGCCAGTAAAGTCATTTTACCGACGAAGTTAAACATTTTGTAGTTCGTGAAAGTATTATTTTTTCTCTCAATTTTCGTAAATTTGGAATGTTAAATAACAATTGCAGACCAAGTGATTTAAATCAATGATTTAAAAAAAATCAACGAGATTTATATCTAAATTAAATGACTGATTTAAATCAATACAACCCCGGTTTTTTCTCTTTTTTTTAATTTTTATTTTATACATTTCCATTGTGAACTATCCTCTTTTTAAATCAAACATTTTTTCTTAAATTACCAATATTTTAAAGTTGTGAAATTGTACAAATTATACGAAAGGAATTTTTATTTTAATTTATTTGTACATACAGGGTGTATCAAAAATAAATACATTAAATTTAACCAGTGATACAACTCGTTAAGAGCAACAATATTTATTTGTAACTTTTTTTCGAATTTTTACCACCCCGTTAATTAATAAGTCGTTTAGGTATTTATATTTTATAAATTGATCCAGTATCAAAAACAATGGAACAATTATTTTTGAGAAAAGTAAGATGTAAAATAAATTTTGACATTAACAAAATAAGTTGTTTGATAATTATAATGAAAATTATAATTTGAGGAAATACCTGCTTTTGCTAAACAGATGTGAGAAAGAGACAAGTCTTCAAAAACGTAAAATATTCAAGATTTTAATTACCGTACTAAGATGTTCTCCTACCTTAAATATCATCAAGCTAACAACCCAATCGAACCTTCCCAAAATACGATCCCAAATTGGATAAAACCGATTTAATTAAACGATTTAATGACAAAACCAAACCAAAAAAACCAGGAATTCGATCCTGTGTCACCAACACATATTTCTATAAAAAAACACTGATCAATCTGATAGCGGAATAAAATTTTGTACACTTGGTTCGGTTTTCCGATTCGTTGGCTTGTGAACGGTCATTCCGTAATCCTTTTACGATGTGGTTACCGGTAAACGGACATCGATTTTATGCCGAGTTGAAGTAGCGTCCAGGGCATTTTTCCGTGAAAAACGACCTGTGGTTCACTCACAACTTTCATGAAAAAACACCATTCCAATCCGACAATACATCATTGTTTTTAATAATAAAAATTAGTGTATTTTTAACTGTAACTAGAAAAACCAACAGACAAGTTTTTTCATGAAAAGGCACCATAATAAACTCTTACATTGTTGTTAATAATAAAAATTAGTGTATTTTAATTGAAACCAGGTTTTTTAATGAAAAAGCACGAAATAAAATTAAAAAAAATTACGGGTGTTCATTTTTATTGCTTTTAATAATAAAAATTGGTGTATTTTTAATTGTTACACCAAAATTCTAGTGGCGTTACTAGGATATTCCACAGACGGTTTTTTTTTAATGAAAAGGCGCCATAATAAACTCTTAATTTGTTTAATGTAAACCAAATTTTTTTATGGGTGTTCATTTTACTTTATCCACTATTTCTTTCTCGAAAACCATAAGAGTTATAATTGTTACACCAAAATTCCAGTGGCGTTACTTGGAAAATTCACAAGCGGGTTTTTTAAATGAAAAGGCGCCATAATAAACTTTTATTTTATTTGATGTAAATTATAAAAAAAAATTAGAGTGTTCATTTTACTTTATCCACTATTTCTTTCTCGAAAACCATAAGAGCTACAAAGTCGGACAAATTAGCAAACAATTTATATTTTACAAGACTATATTAATGAGTATAAAATTATTATTATTTTTCAATGAATGCTTATTTGGTTATTCTGTAGAGAATTTTATTCTGCATTTAGTGACATAATATTTGAATATCCTTTGTGTTTCATTTTAAAGGGAACGCTTTGATATACATTACTGTCAATCAAATGTGAAGTAACCATGGATATGACAAATCCCATGTTTCAGGTTAAAATAAACTCACGGTATAAACATTTTAAATGGCAATCAGAAAAACACTTTTACTATATTTTACTTCATACGGTAACATAACTGAATACTATACAATAATATATATTTTCCCATGTTTTTTAAAACTGTAATCAGTTCTTTAACGGCTACTTACAGATTTACTCCATTTTACCAGGCTAAACATAAAGTTTTTAAAAATCTTTAACTTTTTGATTTAAAAATGGGTTTTCGGTAAACAATCATTGTCTGTTTAATGGATAAACGTGTAAAAAAAATAAAATACACATTTTTTATTAAAAATTAATATCTTTTTACATGTTTACGTTATTTCTAATCATAAAAAGTTACAATTTATTACTATTCACTCTATAATTTTTCATATACAGCCGAAATAATCCCAAAATATTAATTTTTGGACCCAAAATTTTTGTTTCTATAATAAGTTCACATTGATAGACGTCTATGCGCTGATTCCAAATTTACAAACAGAATTTAATTATCTCGTTTTGTTTCTGAGATATTTGGTCTCAAAGTTGCACCTCAAAAAAGTAAGTTTTTTTCGAATATCTCTAAAATGGATAGAGATACAATTTCAACGATTATACTAATCGATTCTACGGGCAAAGTTACATAAAGAAATGTTTTCTCCGCATATACGTTCTTTGGAACGATTTGGTGAAAAATGAGAAAAACGAAAAAACAGGGATTTCAGTTTTTCGCTTGGGAACTTTTTGTCTCCAAAATTATTTATTTTCTGGACTTAAGTAAACTAGGATACGCTGATTTCAAAACTTCAAACCGAATTCAATTATCTTTTACCGTTCTCGAGATATTGACGTTCAAAGTTTGAACTCTGAAAAACGGTTTTTTCAGGATATACCTTTCAGGAGTTATCCTATGTCATCGACGACCTCACCAATCGATTCTACGGGCAAAATTACATAAATGTACCAATTTTCAGATTTTTATTCCAACGAATACAATTTTTAGAGCGAAAAAACGAAAATCGGCGAAAATCGAAAAAATGCCTGATGAACCCCTTACGATTTTTTTCGATTTTGGCCATTTTCAGTTTTTCCTTTCTAAAAATTGCATCTGTTGGAATAAAAATCTGAAAATTGGTACACTTATGTAATTTTGCCATTAGAATCGATTGGTAATGTCGCCGAGGTCATAACGCGACTCATTTCAGTACTATTCCTGAAAAACCGCTTTTTTCAGGTCAAACTTTGAACGTGAATATCTCGAGAACGGTAAGAGATAATTGAATTCGGTTTGAAAATTTAGAATCAGCGTATCGATATTTACTTAAGTCCAGAAAATAATAAATATTGGAGAAAAAAAGTTGCTGAGCGAAAATCTGAAATTCCGGTTTTTTCGTTTTTCTCATTTTTCACCAAATCGTTCCAAAGAACGTATATGCGGAGAAAACATTTCTTTATGTAACTTTGCCCGTAGAATCGACTGGTATTATCGTTGAGATAGTATCTCTACCCATTTTAGAGATATACCCAAAAAACACACTTTTTTGAGGTGCTACTTTGAAAGCAAAAATCTCGTGAACGAAAAGAGACAATTCAATTCTGTTTGTAAATTTGAAATTAGCGCATCGACGTCTATCAATTTCAGGCATTTTCAAAAAACAAAATTTTAGACCCAAAAATGGGTATTTTTTTAATATTTCGGGTGTATAAACATAATTTTACCCCCTGTAGTACACTTTCGATGCAGCTAAAGTGCTCTCAGAGTGACGAGTATACTATAAATATATTATCGATTATTGATAGGTTATTAAAGTTGATTAAAGGCTATGGATCTATAATAAAATGTATCTTAGTAAAGTTATCTTGAATTTATTTTGAATGTCGAAATAAAATAAAATATATTACAATCTAAATATTTGATGTTCAAATCAAAGAAGTGTTTATTTATATTCAAAGATTAAACAATTTTAATATAGCAATAAATTTAATATTTCCTTTTATCTTAAAAACAAAGTCATTAATTGTTTTTGTAAGAAAAATTATGACCATTAGCTCGCATAAAATATTTCCACATGTTTTGAGGTTAACCAATAACCATGTGTAAATTACATAATGAGATTTTTCCTCGTTTTGGCAGCTAGTTAATTTTAAGTATCCCAAACGCTCAATACTTGATTCGTCGCCTCACGCCTCTATGTATAAACATTGGTTATAAATTAATTCTTATTTACCTATGTGGAAAACACGGTGCTTCTTTTAAATACATATCCCTTAACAAGTTAAGATTATTAAGAAGAGATAACGAAAGTTGTTACACGCCGGCTGCTTCTTCAAACATTTGCTTAGAACATTTCTACATTTTGTAATCGTCACTTCATTTGGTTATTCATTTGTTTATTACATTGCGGTTTCTTTGTAATTGTTTACTCATTAATATAATATAGATAATACCGTCTCTAAGAATACCGCTTATAGCTAGAAGTAGCTATAAACCTAAACTTCGTTTTAAACAATAATTATTTGCACTAACATACATATAGACATATAAATTATTGACTGCCATGTTTAAGTTTAGATTCAGAAATGATACATAATAACAAATTTAGAGTTAAAATACTGAAAAACTTCATGAATTCTCGTAAGACTTAATTTCAGTTATACAAATGTTTAATATTAGATTTAGAAATGATATATAATAACAAATTTAAAGTTAAAATACTAAAAAACTTTATGAATTCTCATAAGACTTAATTTTACTTATACAAATGTTAAATGTAAAAAGTTACCATTGTCTTCATGAAAATTCTGATGTTGGATCTTCAGAAGATTAATTCTACATGAGTGGCACACTACTTTTTATACAATACACAACTAATTGTTATAGTTATACAACAAAAATACACGCACAAATTTGACAGGACAGAACAATATGGCGCAGAAACTCATATACGCAAGCGCAGTGCATTTTCTCTCTTAACACAAGCGTAGGGATGGTAAATTTTGAGAAAAAAATTTCTTACAATTTATTTCATGATTATGCAAAATGAGCAAAATTTAATTGTTAAATAAAAAGAACAACTGATTCTAAAAAAACAAAAAATTTTTATTTATAATTATTTTGTAATATCTTGTACTGTCAAGTACATTTTTCTTGTATTTATTCTTATTCAGCACTTCATATATCATTATTTTTTTGTCCCTGTTGTGGAGAATGCACCTCAAATCTTTTTGTGTCATAAATTACATAAGCTGTAAAGCTACAAAGTGTATAACCAATGAAATATGTCAGCAATTTCACGAGCAATATTTTATCCATAATCGCTTATACTGTCTGCGATTTATAGCCAAATATTTTGTGTTTTAAACACACGTATAAATAATAACGCCTTCATAGCTTCATCGGGACGTATCTTATCGAAAATCTGACGATATTTATTATACAAGATAATCAGAAGACATTACTGTCTTCTAGAAATATGATATTTCTGAGAAATTATTATTTTTTGAGATATAAACATTAAAAAATTTTCACAGAATCCAAAACGACTTTTTTTACAAGACATTTTAATTGTCAACCATAATAATTCATAGTGGTAGTTAATTTTTATTGCTGTACTCGAAAATATATAAAATAATGAGTAATATTTTGTCTTTGAGTTGTCAATTGAATTATTGTTTATTTCTAGTTGTGATTTTTTTTTTAAATTTAATTATAAAACATGTGGGGTAGTTTGAGTGAAGTTTTTCCTCTGGTTTAATTTAAAAATTAATTAATTTCATTTGTGTAAAGTGGAGATAAAGTAAATGAAACAAAAACGATTTTTGTGTCTATTTGTAGTGCGAATTCCGGAAGCTGGACCAAAAAACTTTCCCCGTTTTTTCTGGAGCAAACTCGGGTGTTTCCTCATACACTAGCGCCCCTTTTATGTGATAGAAGCGAACTCAACAGTCGTTCGAACTTCAAGCGGGCTCTCATCGGCAAACGTCGGAAAATTCCATATCCGTTCGGGCAAACTCGTAACGAGGTTTCACTCAACAGGGACGGATCCACGCCAAACCAAGGGGTGGGATGTACAAAAGCGTTTAATTAACCGCCAATTTTAAATTTGTCCGCAGATCAAGGAAAAAATCCAAAAACGGAATTGCAAACTAATTAAAAGATTTCATAAAACAACTTTTTTTAGTTTTAGTTCTGCTGTATTTGTCATTATCCTAAAGGAAGTAATAGTTTATGATGTCGAAACGTTGGGTTAAATAAAATTTACAGAACTAAAATAAAAAAAGGTGTTTTATTAAATTACTATAAGTTCTGAAAAATATTTTATTAATTTAAAACATTTTATCAAAATATTATTTTAAAAAAAGTTGTAAATTATAAGTAGTATAATTAAACTAAGTAGTAAAATAAAAAATATTAACCCATAATATAACAAAATTCAATTAAATTTTAAAAGAATTAGTAAGTTAATTGTTTCAAGAGATAGATAAAATATATTCTATATATTAATAGAATATATGAACATAATAGAATTTCAATATATAAGTCATAAAATATAAAAATGAACCACTATAGCTTCTTATTATAAAAATGACACATTAGTTTGCAATAATTTTTACTTTTGGCTGTGGTTTTATATTCCTATTTCTGTTAATATTTTGTTCTAGTTTTCTCGATTAACGGTTTACTTTGCAATAATATAGTTAGTAACAATTGAATGTTTTGAAGAAGAGATATGTGACGTCAGCATGGTAGAATCGTAGAAGAAGACAGGTAGACTGTCTCTTCATTTCCAGTCTATATGTCTTTTTTCTCGATTTTACCATACTGACGTTATAATATCCCTTTTCCAAATTTTACTATTACTTTTCTCGTAGACTACGAATAATGAATCGATTAAAAATACAGGTATTTTATTTTTGTCTACTATCACATATGCATGTAAAAATTAACATTCATATTAATCTAACATGTTTAAAAAGGCATATTCAATATAAACATATTTTTGTTGAAAATAATACTTTACTGTGTATATTTTCAAAATGTGATATTCAAATGAATATTTATTATTTTCTTGTTAATATTGTGTTAAAAGCATAATTTTATGCAAATAAATACGGCATTTTTAAAACAGGGCTTGTAGAAACAGTTTTTACATTTAATTATTTAAATTATACTTACACTATTGAAGCTGTTTGTTAATACCACGCAGCAGAAAAACAAAAAAAATGAAGCACAACAGAAATAAATGAGATGTACGTTCAATAAAATATGTGTAACATATTGAAATTCATTCCATACTGCAAGTATCTAAACAAGTTGAATCGCAGCATTTCCGTGCAGGTTCGGTCCTGGACAAGAGGGAGACAACCAACTCGTCTAGTATCCGACCTTCCAGGCAACGAACTGAACCAGGTTTCAAATAGTGAGTTTGGCTCAGTCTGTGTTGAACATCGAACGTGTAAGGTGTGTCTGTTGCTGCTCTGCGCAAATGTCAATTAAGCCGCATTGTCTGCTCATGTACAACACGCGTTCTTCTGAAAATGTGAACTTATGAACTAAACGTAGACAAAATGTGCGGCAAACTTGTAGTGTTTGTTTTATTTTTGTTGCAATTCTGTTCGGGCCATCTCAATATTTATCTCAATCTCTACGAGGTTAAACGACTGCTAGGTAAGTCCATCATTTGTTTATATCTACTTCCTTAGAATATATTTTTGTGACAGTACGCATGTAAACATAAATTTATATTTCATTGTTTTTATTGTTTTACTTAACATTAATTTTGTTAGACAAATATTTATAAATAAATGTAAACTTTATTTTGTTTCAACAAGATGTGTAGATTAGCATTCGAAACAAAACACAAACAATACATATATTTTTGTTTATATTTGTAAAATACAACATAAATAATATCGTTTTATTGATGAAATGTGTGTATAATGTATATTGAACACCTTTTAAACGTCATACAAAATAATATTTACAGTTATGAGAATTAACTAAGTACAGTTTTGAGGTTAAATTTAGCACAAACTGTCAAGTAGAAAAAATTCTAACCTCCCTAAGCAAATGTGTTTCAAATTTAGCAACTGTCAAGCTGTCAGCAAACGTCTGGTGCTTAATAATTTCGTCAAGTTTTTATTAATTTGTACGTCAGTTGAATCTAGTATCACATTTGTTAAATATAACGCCTAAAACAATATCTGCATGCTACACTAGCCATAATGGGTTAGAGCACGCGATCTAGAGTAAAAACGATTTTAATTCGAAATGAAAGTCTCTTGTCGATGTTGTTTTGTTTCTAATTAGTAACCGGCTTTTTCTCAAATGATAAAAACGGGATTTCAAAATCCCAGGAAGACGACGATATATAAATATATGTTTCCTTCGGAATATCTTTTGTAAAAACTGTCTTGTGGATTTAGAATTTTCACATTAGCTGGTTGTTGTCACAAAAAGATTGTAATTGCACAAATAATGTTACATTTTGTATTGTCTCCATTTTTTAAATGTGGACAATTAAAAAAAGATTAAGTTTTTCGGATTTGTTTCTCTGATTTTTGGTTTTTTCAAATAATAGAATCCACAATTTTATCTTTTAAAATACTGATTTAGAAATTACGAAAAATTTCTCCTAAATTGTTAGTCTTACAGGATTTATCATATCCATGATTACGACTTCATATTTGATTGACATCAATGTATACTTGCTTGTCTCATTCAAAATTAAACATAGAGAATGAATTTGGCAGAATTATTAAATTTTAATATTGTAAAAAATCGCAAAATAAGAACTGACAAACCAACTATCCAACAATTATAGTAACGAACAATTAATCAATAAATTCAATAAATATTCAAAAATCTATCCATTAACGGCTAAATTATGACTCAATCTGCTATAAATATTTTGAATTACATACGATGATATTTGAGCAATTGTAATATTTTGAAAAATGTTTTTAATTTGAACTTTTAATGGATCAAAATTTTGTACAAATTTCTGATTTTAAACGTTACCAATAAAAAGATACTATATAGATGCGTAAAATCAAGAGATCTAACATTCTACTATTCTGCCATTTCCTCTAAAGTTATTAATGATTCTTAAAATTGTTGCACTTGTGGTATGACTGTCTGAAAATTGTATAACCCAAAAAGAAAATGTCAAATTCGTTCCCTATGTTTCATTTTAAATGAGACAAGCAATTATACATTGCTGTCAATCAAATATCAAATCGTAACGGAAAAAAATACTCACAGTATGTTATTACACATGAACATATTTTTAAACATCACTAGAAAGTAGCAGTATAGTATTTATTCAGATAATGTTTTATGGTTTGTGAAAATACAATTTCAAATGTCAAAGTCTTTCCCTATGTTTCATTTGATATGAGACAAGCAAGTATACATTGCTGTCAATCAAATATCAAGTCGTAATCATGGATATGGTAAAAAAAACTCATGCTATATGTTATTACATACGAAAATATGTTTAAACATCACTAGAAAGTAGCAGCAGTATTTATTCAGTTAATATTTTATGGTTTATGTTGGTATGAATATACCCGGTTGTGTATTTTTCCGAGATGATAAAATACAATGTTGTATGAGTTAATGTAGCTATTACAATGTGGAACGAGGAAGCAGATATTCAACGAATGCTCATTTGAGTTGTTCACTTCCCATGAGTTATTTTCCTGTAATAATGGTGGTCTTTGTTCGCACCAACGGTTTGCAGTTTTCTATTACAGACCCTTAACACTTTCAATCATCTACGAGTACGAGGAATGGTATGAAAATATATACCGGCTGCCTCGGGCTCAACTTGTTAACGACTCTCGTTCTTTCCACTTCGGTCTTCGTTTTGTTTTCTAGTACGACTTCCTCACAATCATGTACTCAACCCTGTGCAACATATTCACCACTTTGTTTTCATTTTATTCTCATCATTTTCTCAAAAATGTATTCCTCCTATGTACCATATTGGACTCGGTTTTAATCATATTACTTCATCTCATATAATGTTTTTGATAAATAATACCATACTACTTGTTTTGTGAATAGCACGAAATGAAAGAATTGATATTTAGTGAAAGTTTTCACTTATTTTCACTGTTGTATATTCGAACTTCCCTCCCAAATCAATGATCTTTTGCAAAATTTATTATTTATTAAAATGTTTATCACTATTCCTTATTCCATTATACAAAATTAATTTAACCGTTCAAAAATTTTATCTGTTTTGACTTATTTGCTACCTAATTCTCACGAAATATATATCACTGACAGTTCGTTGTATCTCACAAATGATACATTTGTTTTTAAATTTAATTGAGATTTGGGCCTTAAATGTAAATTACACAGCAGTATTTTTAGGTTAACTAGTATTTCACAAGACAATTACCCCAATTCTGTAAGGAAGTTACTAGCTCTTAGCAACGTTACTAACATCATTAGCCAATAAAAATAGTAGACACTAAATAAAATATGAAAATGACAGCTTTTACAAATATTTCTATTGGTTAAAATTTTTAGTAACGTTACTAAGAGCTAGCAACTTCTTTACAGAATTGGGGTGATATTTCTTGTCTTGTTTTGTTATTTCTTGTCTTTTCTTTATTATTTTCCTAATCAGAAACATATATTTATATAGATAGATTCTTATAATAAATATAGATTTCAAATTAACGAAAAAACCCGCAAGAATACAAGAATCCATTCTCTTGCTATTCTTGCACTTTTCTTGCAAGACAATTTCTTGCCTTGTCTTGTTTAAAAATTTGTAGCTCTTATCTTGTTCTTGTCTTGCATTTTTTGCAAGACCAAGAAAAATACAAGACTCCCGTGAAACACTAATGTTAACGATCATTTTTGACTAAAAATACTAAAAGAGAATATATGATCTCTGCCATGGTTAACTTTTTAACTGTTTAAATATTCTTCCACTAAATAAATGGAATAAGTATTGCATATATTAGAGTTACTAGATTTCTGTGATAAATTTTCGTGACAGGGTATATTTTGTTAGGATTTGTATTTCTGTCGATAATTTTGGTGAAACACCTGACTTCTGAGAAAGCAAGTCACAAGGTGGTTTGTGAATATTTCAAAACAATCTTTATTTACTTTTCTCTGGATTTGATGTCATCAAACTTTCCCAACCCTAAGAAGTTTATTATTTATGACCACACTTCCTTTTCATATTTGATTGACAGGCAATACTCAAAATATTTATGGAAGAGAAATTCTCGGTCCCAGGTAGTTGAAGGACGTAGAACGACCTTTTTGCTTGTAAAATCTGCTGTTCAATACATTCCTAGAGAATTTATGGTCCTTATATATTTCAGAAGTCATAAACTTATAAATAACTCAGAATATCCTAACATTTTTTGTAGCAAATGTGACAAAAATTAGAATTGAAGAAGAAATTTACTGTTTTTGCCAGTAAGCAAAAATTAAGATTGAAACATGCAAGGCAAGGCATTTTAACATGTAAAATTATGCTTTCTGCAGTTATATACCTAAAGTATAGCAAGGTATTGTTGACCAAATGTTAAGGATTTTAAGGAAAGAAATAGAGTTTAGCAGTTTTTACATCTCGCCACTCAGTAATCATTGATTCATTCAAAAAACCGGATAGTGAGTTTTCAAAGGATAAGTCCCTAGAACACGATTTTAATATTTTTACGATGATTATTTAATTTAAGTATTTCAAATTAATGATACGGTAAATTTGTTACAAATGCGGTTAATCTGTTTACCTATGGAAATAAATGTTTTATATTTAACAATGGCAATTACAATTGTTATAATTGACAGTGAAATATTATATAAATAATTATCGAATACTCTAAAAGGAATTGTACTAATACTGTAAGCAGGGTTGGCCTAATTGAAATCATTGCTTTTTATCAAAGATAAAAAAAATACACATTATAATAAAAAAATAATTATTTGCCACAAAACTAAATAATACCTAACTAAAATATGTTCTGTATATAATAATAAATTAAAATTAAATGATATTTTGTCACTTCAATTGTCATATAACAGAAGAAAAATATAAGTATTTAAATGTATTACTAAAAGTAAAAAATTTTACTCTTCCTAGTTTATGAAATGAAATATACATATATATTGCTTTTAAAAAAATTTAAAAAGTGCAGTAATAATTATAGATCTTTAAAAATTAAAAAAATCAATGATTTTGATTTTTGTTTTAAATCATGACTTACTAACTCTGACTGTAAGTACTAATTATTTTAATAATTCATTTTACCATGTCAGCAGTCAACGCACGGATATTCGTACATTTTTCAAAACATAAATATTAATAAAAAGTGTAAAGAGAACACATCAGATTTTTTAATAGGTTTTCATAGATGTGTGAAAAGTAGTGTATATTGAAAGCAATAAAAATTTCCAATCGATAAACACCTTTGTAGTCGAAAATCGTTTAAGGATAAAATGCGTCCGAGTTTGATAGATGTTAGTTTTTCTAAGAAATCTCCAATGTACGACTGGTAGTCAGAACAAGGATGTACGCAATTTCACGGTAATTCTAGCAACCTAACAACATTAACCAGATGAGAAAAAGCGGCTTCACACTTGGGTCAGGAAATTGTATCTTGATACGATTGGTTTGTTCTTTATTCCTCGCGGTAAGTACAGGCGGTGTCTCAAAGCTATTTCAAAATCATATCAGTTTTCCATGGCTGAATGCGCAGCCTGGATGGCTGGATGTTGGTGGTGGTGATTGAATGCGGTTGATAGCGGATTGCTGGCGTTTTTACGCCTTGCCAGTGCGAAAGCGAAACGTAAACATGCCTTCACGAACAAAGCGGAAATTGTGGGAATCTGCATACGAAAAGTGAAAGGAACATCATCCACGCATCCATCCATTATCCATCCTCTATATACCTTCCACTACGACCTTACAACTATCTTTTTCATTGGTAATCACAGAAAATAAGTAGGTACATTATTTTTACTACTTTACTTAATCGCTGAGTCCGGTGCCGGAATTTGACGTTATTTTTTAGTCGAAGATTCAAGCTTTCGTCACAGAATAGTTACGTACAGAAGCGACAGTAAGACAGAGAAACGAAAATTAGAGACAGATTGGGAAAGCCAACAAATTTAGAGGGCTCATCGTTTAAAATCGAAAAGTTTCATCACATCTTCGTGGCTCGAGTTTCTCTGCTTATCAATCATTAAGGCATCTACAAAATTTTCAATAAGGAGACAATATAAAAATAAAAATACAGAAATCGATGTCAAACAAGCAACAAATATCTCTTTGATAAAAAGTAATTATCTGCAAGAAATTATTATATTTCACCTACTCTAAACGATTAGCAGCTGTATCAGTTTTCCACGCTTTGCCGACGTGTATATGGTGATTCTGACTGATACTTTTTAAAGAATTTTAAAAATACACAAATGTGAAGCTTGTAAGACGATTTGTCAACAAAATTTCGAATTAGACAACAATATATTTGTATTTGTATAAAGATCATAATTTGGAGAATTCTGAGTTTGTAAATTTAAAAACAACACAAGAATATTTTTATAATTACATAGTTCGTTTAGAAAGTACTTTTTTTATAAAAATATTGAAAAATTGATTTGTATTAATTAAAGGTATAGGATATTGTTTATACGAGTGAGTAAAATAATTGGTTGAATATGCGGTTCAACATTACATCGCTGTATCTCAAAAATGATTTTTTGAAAGAATATTTAAGGAAAAAAAACATATTTGATACCTTTTCTGAAAGTTTGTCACAGTATTGGGGGTCTATCTCTTCAGACAGGAAAGTTTCCGGATCACTGAAAATTGCACTGCAAAATGCAAAATTATTAAAATTTACAGGAATTTTGTTTGAGGGTGTTAATTCAAAATTTGAAAGTGCTTACCTTTTTCCATTAGAGATCTTCGCTACATTTTTCTCTGTCGCTTTTCTGATTTTATCTATCCACTCTTTCCTAGGTTTCCTTCGGCTTCTTTTTTAGTTAAAATTCTTCAAAGTTTTGTCACAAATTTCATTACCCCCCTAATGCTGATTTTTTTTCCTAATTTTGATATAAGAAGTATCACTTTTCAAAATTGATTGACCAGAGCCCAGCCCAATGTCTGTCGGTATTCTTATTTTATATGTTCTTGCGGAAGAGTAGTTTATAAAATGTCTTTTCTTCTGTTTCATAATATTTCTAAAAGGTATAGTTCGTCTGGATGACTGAAAACTGTTACATAGTATATTGTATCATTTATTATATTAGTAACCCATCGAATAGTTTTTTTTTTTGCTAATACCTATTTGAAAATTCTGAAAACCAAATCCCAGTGAAGATAAGGTGTGTTCTCTATTGTAAGCAATTTGTAAGTAATGATTCCTTTTGATGACATTACCACAAACTGTAGTTACGACTGAAAATATATAATTTAATGACAAAAACCCGTATAATAAAGTTTACTACCTAGCTGTAATTGAAATACCATTTACGATAGTTGAAAAACTGTGAAAAATATGCCGTATACAGAAGCAATGGTCCCATTAAGCGTCGGTAAAACAAAATGTATTTATTGATCAAGATTCTTTTATTCTCGAACTATCTATTGTAACTAAAATACAAATAAAACAGAAAATGGCATTAAATTGAACCTAATCTTTTATAACTATAACTAATCATAACGCTGAATTCTCAGTAATATTAACGGTACCAAATTCTGTGAGTCGTAATGCATATTTTATTGCTATTGAATTTTTGAATCGTTGTGCGATTCTTCTATAAAGTGTTAATGTATATACATGCCATAGAATTAATTCTCAGCATGCTCATATGTAGGAATACGCAATTAAATTTCTATTAGGCACGTATATCGATTTATTATTAGTATTAAAAAATAATAAAATTTACATCAATGCGTGATATACATTTATAATTTATTTCATATCATCTCATTATTTTACTGCATATAAATCTAGTAGTTAAACGATTGTTAAACATAATATTTAAACAGAAATTTTAATTAAGAAATTATTTGTGTCAAATATAAATGATAAATTAATTATTACATACGCTAACGAATTGAATCAGTCATTATTAATAATAGAAATGACCTGATTTTTGTTCATATACGAATTGTACAACAGAATATTTTCAAAATGATTGTAGAAAAAGATAAAACGGTATCATTTTAAAATTTTTCAGGGTGGCATAAAAATTAAATGTAAAAAAAAATAAAAACTAGATTTTTTTTTATTTAAATCGGATTTTTCTGATTTAAATCAGTATAATTTCAATTTTTGAAACCACAATATTTGGTCACTAATACTCTGATATACTTTAGGTATATACCAGTTGACATGAGATACGTATATTCATTTAAAAAAAAAGGTTAGGATGCATTGCAAGAATGATCATTATACAGGGTGTTCCACAACTTAAGACAAAAAAATAAAGGGTATATACGGTATGACTGATTATAAAACAAAAAGAAAAAAATTACATTGTAATTGAAGCAAACATTTTTTTGCCACTGGTTGGTAGTAGTGATGGGTAAATTCCCGGGAACGAATATTTCGGAAAATTTCCCAGGATATTTCCCGGGAAGTTTTTGGGGAATTTTGTCAGGAATTTCCGGGGACTTCATAGGGAAAAATTATCGATAAATTTCCTCATAAAAATCAAAAGCATTAATTATAAAGTTATTAGAATATTAACACTGTTAGAAATTATTCGGGACTGATTAGAACACGTCGGTAAAGCTGTGCCTGCCTTAAATTTATTATCGGGAATTTTCCTTCTTATTCCCGGGAACTTCCCATATTCCCGGGAATTTCCCTACTTGTTTCCGGAAATTTTCCCATATATTCCCGAAAATCTACAAAATGGAATTCCCGATTTTTTCCCGGGAAACGTGTTTAGGGAAATTCCCGGGAATTTTCCCAGGAAATAAAAATATTCCTGACGGGAAATTCCCAATGACCCATCACTAGTTGGTAGTTATTTTTAATATTTTTTTCAAATCTTTTACAATGAAAGAAATTGTTTACATAATATCTAGTGGTCCAAAAAAAGTCTACTTCAAGTAAGCTACACTTAACTTTGCGAATTTTTTTGAAAAAAATTTGTTTCATGATAAGCACATTGTACAGTATATACCCTTTAATTTTTTGTCCTAAGTTATGGAACACCCTGTATAGGATGTTTTAACATTTTTAATTTCAAATGCTCTATTAAAATTGGATGTAAGGTTAAGGGAATTGTTAAAATAATGTTAGGAAATTAAAAGTCAAATAAATGATTTATGTGTATAAAACAAAAAAACAGTATCCAAATATAGTTTACATTCTGATTTTCTAATGTAAATGAGGCTTTACATTTGCTTTGACATTTAGCAGTGATTTATATTTATAGGCTAAGTTCCTTTTTCGGTATTTAGTGCTCTGGTTGAACCTAATAATCCACATGTGGCTATTTTCCGCAAGGCTTAAATTTTTACGACCTGCAGTAAAAACCGAGTAGAATTTATAGTATCTGGACTTATTCACGCCTAGATATGTTTTTATAGCATTCAGTCGCGTTATCTAGATGCCGGGCAATATCTCGGAATGGCTTTCGCTTTTTATAGAAATATTTATATCACATGTTTGCAAATATACTCTCTTTATATTGTTTATTGTTTGCTTAAATACTTTTTATGCTTCTTGGAACTTATTTTCTTTTTTTCTCGTAAATGAGAATTTATGTCCAGGTGAATACATTATTTTTTATCAATATCTTATATTAAATTTATTCTGGAATATAAAATTTTATGTTGTGTCTTATTAATGGTAATATAAATTCAAAATATATTGGTGTTCAATTGACAATATACACACATTATACTTGTGTTGTGTTTTGAATATTAAATATATGAATAATATTTACATATCACATTTTATTTTGTTTTGTCAAAATAAAATCGTATGTGTTTTCACGGATTTATTTATATGTTTACTGTTATTAACAAATCTCGTTAAAAAGTTTTTGGCCTGTAAAATGAAATATAGTCTGATTATAAAATAACAAAAACATTGAAAATAATATGAGAAAAAGCTGTTTTTCACTTAAAATCTAGTAAACATGATTACTCATAATTCAATTAGTAAAAGGGTATAATGGAGTGTTTCACAAGACAAGATTTTTTGTCTTGTCTCGTAAAGCAAGACAAGAAATTTAAGTATATCTTGTCTATTTTTTGTATATAAAAATATTGTCTTGATCGTCATTTTCTTGCATATTTCTTGTCTTGCAATTAATATTTTTTTTGAAAATGAAATTTATATACATGTTAAAAAAATGTATTAATTTTTTAATACTTACATATTTTTGTACTTTATTAATTTATAGGTAGGTTCTTATAATAAATCTAGATTTAAAATTAGCCAAAAAGAAAAGAATGCGAGAGTACAATTATGGAAGAAAATCTTGCCTTGTCAGGCTTTGAAATTTGTAGCTCTTGTCTTGTTCTTGTCTTGTATTTTTTACAAGACTGAGTTACTACCAAGAAAAGTACAAGACTCTTGTGAAATATTTTATATTTTCATAAGTTAAAAAAATCAAGGACTGAGAACAATTGAATATATGTAATGAATGAAAATCATTGTGAATATTAATAAAAAAAAGGATGTAATGATAATACAATCATATTTATTTAACGATAATTAAAGAACAATGAATATCGGAGTTAATATTTAATTAGAGATAAAATATCTAGTGTTTCAATTCCGTGAAATGTGAAACTTTTGCCAGGCCTGTATCAAAATATTTGCGATCAATATCCGCGCATAATTAAATAAAACGCTGCAAATATTCAAAACAATTATGATTCATGGCTTGTATAATCCCAGGGTAACGCAGTTGGTAAATACTCCCAGTGCATTGTGATTTGAAACACGCAGGCAGCAGTGTGAAGCACGTTGCGATAATTTAATTTACTCCGGCTCTGTGCAATGCAATCAGCATGGCAAAAAACGCACGGTCTCCCCTGTATATTCACTCATAGCACGAGGGGAGACAATCTAATACATGGGATGTACTTTAGTTTTTGGTGATTGGAGCGAATTTGACGTGACAGGCCTTAAAAGCACCTAAACTAAATTTTACAGAAACAAAAGACACTAGACAATTTCCGAATGCATTGGGTTTGGCTTTTGTCTGAAATAGAAAGGTTAATAATTTGATATAGCGGTGTTTTCTTGTTATCGATCATTTTAAAGAAAAAAAATTGTGGACAGTGGACACTACATGAGTTTCTTGAATGCATATTAAATTAAACACATTTTTTGTTGCAGTTTATTTAAACTTATTTAAAAATATCAACATTCTACGGCTAATAATTTTTGAATTATGCGAAAAAATTAAAAATCCCTACGAGCAATGTGTCCTTTTGGCGCTGCCGATTGTAATAAAAAATATAGTGGCACAACTAGATGTTATGTCAGTTACACATACAAAATTTCAACATTATATAACTAATCGTTTTTAAATTATGCGAAAAATTAAAAAAATCCTTCGAGCAAAGTGCCCTTTTGGCACTGCCGATTGTAATAAAAAAGAGAGGTGCCAAACTAGATGTTATATGAATCCGGAATACAAAATTTCAACATTCTAAGGCTAATAGTTTTTGAATTATGCGAAAAATTCAAAAAAACCGTACGAGTAAAGTGCCCTTTTGGTACTGCCGATTGTAATAAAAAAGAGAGGTGCATAACTAGATGTTATAGAAGTTCCATATACAAAATTTCAACATTTAGGGGCTAATCATTTTTGAATTATGCGAAAAATTCAAAAAAACCCTTCAAGTAAAGTGCCGTTTTGGCACTGCCGATTGTAATAAAAAAGGGATGTGCACAACTAAAAATTATAATTGTCCCACATACCAAATTTCAACAATTTACAGCTAATTGTTTTTGAGTTATGCAAAAAAATAAAAAAAATATCTTTGAGTAAAGTGCCCTTTTAAAACTGTTGATTGCAATAAAAAAAATCTGAAAACCTTTTACATCGTACAAGGAAGTGAACCAAATTTACTGCAATTTTACAATATTTTTTACCTATTTCACGGTTTACTTTTTAGTAGACGAAATACATGAGTAAGATAAGTTCATATTGTATTTACTAAACTTCTATGATAAATTTTCATAATAGGTTATGTTTGTAATTTTTTTTTGAAAATTTGGTGCACTAATCAAACAAGTACTTCACGTATTTGAAACCCTGATAATGATCAAACTTTCATAAGTAAGTATCTATTAACTGAAACCCAAAACAAAAGCTTGAAAGCAAATTTTCTAGCCGCCTGTTTTTCTCGTTTTAATTACGAAACGTGAGTGTGAAAATCCGTTCCCTAACGAGATTCTCGTCTGTAGCGGGATTAGAACAAAACATCTAATGAAAACAACACATGAAAAGGTGCATTAAGCAAATAGTTATTCAGTGTTGAAGGGAACATGTTTGCTAGTTAACACATGGTAGACAGTTCACTGGTCTTGCTGTTAGTTGTTAGCATATGTACGACAGGCATGTGTGTCTGTTATGTTCATTTCGTGTGTGGTCACACCACTGCTGAATTTTTATGAGAATGGATTTTGAATTGGTGATCTTATCAGGATGTTTACATGATTTTTTGACTGTGACACGAATTATTAATATGGTGTATTAACTTTCAAAACATGAATGAAAATGATATTAAACCACGTTTTACACACATTTTTAATACCTGTACCAGTATCTGATTGATATCGGTAAAGATATATTTATAAAGTATAGAACATTTACAAGACGTCACTTTCCGGGTAATATAACTGGCATGGAAAGTAAACCACATGGACTATTTTTAAGTTGGAATTAAATGGTAAAAAATCTGATTTAAATATACATGTATGTGATTTTCTATGATATCGGTAATAATATGTTTATGTTTATGTACAGAGCGTTTACAAGACGTCACTTTCCAGGTAATATAACTGGCATGGAAAGTGCACCACATGGATAATTTTTAAGGTGAAATTTAATGGTAAAGAATCTGATTCTGTTTTTCAGAGAACAAGTTATTATAACAACTAGATTCCATTACGGTACAATAATGAAGCTCATAAATAAAATGTACCCAACTGGTAGTTTGTATTAAGATTGGCAAAAGTCATGATTTACTTAAAAAAATTAAAAATCATTGTTTTTTTTTGAAAAAAATCAAATTAAACATTATTTATTAGTGTTACTGTACTTTTTTTTTGTTTTAAAAAAAATATATATTTTATTTAATAATAATAATAATAAGACGAAATGTAATAAAACCGAAAAGCTAGGAAACTGATGTTCTTCAAATATTATAATCAAAACTCAAAACTAGAAAAAGTAACAAAGAATTTTTATTTTTTGTTACACATTTAAATAATAATTTTTTTTCTTTGGTTATATGACAATTAAAATGATAAAATTTATTTAGTTTTAAGAAAATATTGTATACAAAACATATTTTGGTTGTTATTAATAATTTGTAGCAAATATAAATATTTTTATTATAATTTGTATTTATTTGTGATAAAAATCAATGATTTTTATTAAAAACAAATCAGGTCATTGCCAATACTACTTTAGGAACATTTTAATTTATAAAATGTTTTAACTAAAAAATATTATAAATAATAGATACATTAAAGAAAAAAAATTAAAAAGCGTACAAGACTTTTTTTCAATTAATGTATTACTTCGATTGTCTCTAAGGATTGTCTCACGAATTAAGAACTATTAAATGAAACTAGAGATTCTTGTACTGTACGGTAGCAAGAGCCAATTAAATGATCAATTAATAAACGCTACAAATCTGTAGTAATTTTATTTAATAACGGAAACGAAGTGAAAAAGTAAGTATGCGGGTACCGTGATTAAATCGCCGTTAAACGCGAGCTTTGCCGGCAGCTTTACCGTACAAATCCAGCGAAAAACAACCAAAAACTAGTTCTGTGAAGGAAAGCATAAAGCAAGTTTCATGTAAGCTTTCCAGAAGGGTAAAAATAAATTTTAGTGAAAAGTTGTGGGCGAGTAAGTAACGTTCAAGTCCATTAGACAGTAACGTCGCGTGTCAAATTTATAAACTGACGTGAGTGGAACACAGGACGTTGTAGCTACTTGACTTCTTATATACCGACACATTCCCGACACCAGTTCGCGTAATTCAGCCAGTGTGGAAAATGCCATACGACTCACTCAACCACAATTGCTTGCTTTAGACATGCGTTCGAATAAATTACTCATTTTACGCACACTACTTCTAAAATAGTGCAAAACAGGGTTGGTTAAATCATGATTTAAATCAACTGATTTTTTTAATAAAAATCATTGATTTAAATCATGATTTAAATCGTGATTTAATTCAAATGATTTAAATCAAGCCAACCCTGCATTTAATTAAAAATTAATTTTTATTTCAACTTAATAAATGCTCAAAATTACTACCATTAGAAAAGCAATACGCTAATCGGTTATAAAACGATGAGATTATACTGAGATACAATTTGAATTTTTCTTCTTTTTGAAATATGACAGTTTGATGACTTTGACAACTATGCCCTATGGCAGTTTTAAACAAAACCGGAATAATAAATAGCTGCCAATCACTTTAAATGTAACTATGGTAATGTCATACGCCAATGTATATTGATAAAAAAAAACTCTCGGTATATTTTTTGAAACAATTGATGTAAATTGTTATCAAATCACGCGGTGTGTCCGAGTGCTGTATTTATTTTGAACACGAGAGTTCATTAATGCATTTTTGGGCTGAGGTAAACAAACCGAATTTACAACACAAAACGTAGCAGCTCGTTTAGTTAAACAAGTTTAATTATAGTCAGACTTATCTGTTAATAAACAAAAGTAACACGACTAAACTACTAACAGTCTGTTATTTATAATCCCGGCTGCAGTCAGTTTAAATGCAAATCTGGACAATTACACTTTTTGTACAGAGATTTTAATTACTTCTTATTGAGTTTAATACCCCGCGAGAATAAAATCAGCCGGCGAAATTGCATAATAATGGTACATAAACCGCAAGACCGTATTGTGTAGCACTTTGTCACCGAGGTTATAATAACTGTAATTATGTGAAATGAACACTTCCGTTGATTATAATATTTCCGCATATGTGGCGAATTACTACATTATTTCATACTTACTCTGATTAAAGCCGTTTCTTAAACTACATCCTGAAGAGCATTTATTTCCTCGTAAAAATACTAACTTATAGCAGTTACATTTAGACATAAATTCACCAAATTATTGTCACGGAAAACATTGAGATTATTTGCCCATCAATTATCCAATAGTGATCTAATGGTGTATGTTTTACAAAGGTTTAGGGTAATAGCTTTTAAATTTACTGAGTTTAAATTTCCAGTAATTAAATGTACCTTTTCATCTGTTCACATGCTAACTTAATGGGATTTAATTCACACATATATGGTGGCAGTCGTAGTGGTAATAATTAATAATTAAATCTACATTATATTTTTTTTCTTTTGGCCGATATTTATCTATAAATTCGATAAGCTCCGACTTTCAAAAAGATGGATCATAAGCTAAATTTTGACAATGAATGAAGAGTACATATGTTTAAATAAAATAAATTTTATATTATTAAAAATAAAATTTTATTGTACTGTTATTAAAAATATGTACCTACGCTATGATTTTTTAATAAAAATCATTGATTTTTACCAAAGATATAAAAATATAATAATTATAACAAAAATTTAATTATTTGCTACTAAACAATTAATAATAACTGAAATCTATTCTGTATATAATAATATCTTAAAATTAAATCGTATTTTATCATTTTAATTTTCTTATAA
The DNA here is from genome assembly GCA_035578165.1 of Stenolophus ochropezus. Lineage (NCBI taxonomy): Eukaryota > Metazoa > Arthropoda > Insecta > Coleoptera > Carabidae > Stenolophus > Stenolophus ochropezus. Next base: position 4,440,727 of record JAQOWZ010000014.1, read on the forward strand.
CAGAAGGAAAATATAAGAATTTTAATATGTAACTAAAAGTAAAAATTCTTTGTTACTCTTCTTATTTATTCAGATGAATCGTTTTGGTTTTATTACAGATTTCGTTTTAGTTTATGAAATAAAATATTCATATTGCTTTTTAAAACAAAAGTGCAGTAATGCTCAGATATCTTTAAAAATAAAAAAAAATTAAAAATCATGATTTATTTGATTTTTTTAAAAAAAACAATGGGTTTTGATTTTTTAAAATAAATCATGATTTTTGCCAACCCTGCTTTAAATGTAACTATGGTTATGACATACACCTATGTCCACTGATAAAAAAAACTCTCAGTATATAACATTCTGCAATTTATGATGAAAAAGTTGATAGTTCCACCATAACATTATCCGTTTGTCTATCGCATTCTTGAACAACGAACCCTCTGGTAAATTCCCATGTGAAATAGATTTGGTGAATAATGTACAAGTAGGAAGTCCCTAGTAGTAATATAACTGTTATCTGGGTTGTTTTTGCCGTAACTATGCGTCATTTTCTTCTTCCTGCCACCCTAGTACATTAATTCACCCTCGTTCTAGACTCACAAGACTCAAGAAGACTATAAGGAATGTAATAGAAATTTAATTTCGGACGGTACCAGTATTTGGATAATGGCGAAATTAGGAAAAGATGAAAAAGAATGTACAGTGCGACCACAATTTACTAAAGCAGCTTTAATTAATTTTGTAGGTATTTTAAATTTAGTGAGCACAAAATTTTCAATATCCTTCATTCTCTCTCTAGTATCTAGTATATAATAAAAATTGTTAATAAGTATGTGGTCGCCATGGAAAAATGTATTTCAAATACTAATGTGTATTTTAAATATTAATGTGTATTTCAAATACTAATATATATTTTAAATATTAATATGTATTTCAAATACTAATATGTATTTCAAATGCTAATACAAGTATTTGAAATACAAAATATTTTTCAAATATTGAAAATTGGTGTTTTGTATTAATAAAAGAATTTTATGTATCTGAACTTTTGAGATGTATTTAAAATAAAGGCACAAAATACTTTAAAAAATAAAATTATCAAAATACTTAATCTATATCAAATACTTATTTCAAATACTATACAACACTGGCAGAAAGTAAACCTTCTTAATTTTAATTGAGAGAAATACTTCCAATTTTTATTGAAATTTATATACTTACCGACAATGAATGAGAGTACAAAATTTATTTCCTGCAACAAGATAGTTAATTTAGAGTCTTGAAAGTTGTATAGAATTTTGTCAAGAGTCTTAATTTAAAATAAGAAAGTCTTGTCTTGAAATTTCTAGACAAAATCTTTCTCAGTCTTGTGTTGATAATCTAGACAAGACAAGGCAAGAGTGTAGAAAGCACAGAATAGTTACATACAGAAGCGACACTCCGTGTTGGTACCTTTCATGTTCCCCTATACAGTTCTATGACCTTGACGCATTGTGTAGACCTTTAAATTTGTGCTCTTCCCCTATCTCTCTCTAAGATGTGAAGAAACTTTCCGATGTTAAACAATGAGCCCTTTAAATTTGTGCATATTCCCTATCTCTTTCTAATTCTCGTTTCTCTGTCTTACTGTCGCTTCTGTATAAACCTATTTTGTGACATGGCTGCATATGACATATATAGTTGAGTGATCGTAAAAATTTTAAGAAAAGAGCAAAGCAAATGCAAAATACAAGTACACTAACCTTCTGTCTTTGGTAATATAAGAAATACAAAAGATGATTTGAAGAGACTATTTACTGTTGCACTTTCTGCACAAAGTGTAGCTCGAATTTGAATTGTCGTGTTTTGATTTAGAATAAGAAGGTCTTGTCTTGTCTTGCAATTTCTAGACAAAACCTTTCCCAGTCTTGTTTTGATAATCCAGACAAAACAGGAACAATAATGTAGAAAGTCTAAATCTAAACGGCATCACTACATTGAGACATGGCTGCATATGACAGTTAATGGAGCGATCGTAAAAATTGAAGAAAACAGCACAGCAAATGCAAGTACGCTAACCTTATGTCTTTGGCAATATAAGAAATACAAAAGATGATTTGTAGAGACTGTTTACTGTTGCAGTTTCTGCACAAAGCGTAGCTCGAATTTGAATAACCAGTACGTGTGGTTCCATGCGGTTACACAGTCCCATAACGGGTTCAGTCGCTCCAAGTGACCACCACACAATACAGCTAACATGCAGGTCGTTTAAAACCGCACTGACGTTAAAGAGACACAACAAAGCTCGTAAACGGACGTCCGCACCGAATTTATACGCGATTTCAGTACAAAGGGCCCGCACTTCGTGTACCCGAACGTACTCAAAGGAAATTATACAGATTGTTAGGGAGTAATTAGATCTAGCGCGAAAATTCAAAGGGATTATAAGCTCGCAGCCAAAACAATGAAAATGCTTTTAGGGTAGCTTTTTATTTATGAATTTCTAATGGGTGTAAACTTCAAAATTCACCACCTTCAATTATTTGCCACTCGTATCATAACTAAAACCATAACCTAATAAATTTACATACCTTTACCTTATACAGATGTGCAACAGCTCACAACCAAAACAATGAAAATGCTTTCAGGTTACCTTTTTATTTATGAATTTCTATTGGGTGTAAACTTCAAATTTCACCACCTTCAATTATTTGCCACTCATATCATTACTAAAACCATAACCTAATAAATCTACAAACCTTTACCGTATACAGGATGTATAACAGCTCACAACCAAAACAACAATGAAAATGCATTCAGCTTACCTTCTATTTATTTATGAATTTCTAATGGGTGTAAACTTCAAATTTCACCACCTTCAATTATTTGCCACTCATAAACTAAAACCATAACCTAATAAATCTACATACCTTTACCTTATACCGTGAGTATGTTTTAACGTGAAACATGGGAATTTATCATATCCACGATTACGATTTCATATTTAATTGACAGCAATGTATATTTGATAAACATATGGAATGAACTTGACAGGTGTATTAAATTTTAATATTGTAAGAAATTGCAAAATAAAGGACTAATAAACCAACTAACCAACAAGTACGTATAATAACGAACAATTAAATAATAATTTCAATAAATTTTCAAAAATCTATCCAATAACAGCAAAGACTCAACCTGCTATAAAACTTTTGAATTACATACGATGATATTTGAGCAATTGTAATATTTTTAAAAATGTTTTGAATTTGAACTTTTAATAGATCTAAATTCGAAAATCTGATTTTAATGATCACCAATAAAAAGAATCTAGATGTGTATGATCGAGAAATCTAGCAGACCATTCTATATTTTACCATTTTCTGTAAAGTTATTAATGATTCTTAAAATTGTTTTGCACTTGATGTATACCTGTTAGAAAATTTTATAACCCAAAAAGTAAATGTAAATGTAAAAAGGAACCTTTACCATAAGTCCCATAAAAGAAATAAGGAAACAACTATACCTAAATTTTCTATTATTTTAGCATTACAACAACAAAAAATATTAAATGGTAAAAATGAACACAACTGGCTTTAGTAGAACTGACAGGTTATTGCAAAAATATGTAATAAAGCTGTCACAATAAGGTAATATATCTAAAATTTAATAGTTATAACTCATACCAGAAGTCAAAATTACTCGAGTTTTATAGAGCCATTTACACCTCAAACATGGTTTATATTTTAAATAATAAATTCCAGTCGAACGAACCCTCCCCAGCCACCGAAGACACTGATACTACCCACCTGACGTGCACACGTTCCGCCGGCCCTGTAAATTAGATTAGCATGTTGTGATGAAAAAATTTGAAAATATTAAATCCTAATGGATTTAGTAATAATAACGGTGTGATGATATATACAGGGTGAGTCTGGGAAGACGCCCCCCCCCCCTTAACTTTTTTATTATAAGTAATAGAAAAAAGTGGCTCATATAAAAGTTTTATAATTTTACATATACTATTTGATGGCAGATGTAGATATTTTTTATAAAGTCAGGTTTACAAGATACGACTTTTATTTTTCAAATGACAACCTATAATTATTTTAATAAAGTAGAAACCGCCATTTTTTTCTCTTTTCAACGATGTATTAACTTTTATTAATGTATTTGAAAATTTTCGAAAAAAATGAGATCATTTAGAAATGTCAGAAATAATTTTTAAACAAATATCATAGGTGGCTATGTTTCTCGAAATCGGGTAAACATCCTTCTTAGTAAGTAACAAACAAATGCATACATTTTTGACATTAATTTAATTGTTTTACATTGTTACGTTTTGTTTATTTTATATATAGCCACCTATAATATTTATTTAATAATTATTTCAAATATTTTTAAATATCTCATTTTTCTCAAAATTTTTCAAATACATTAATAAAAGTTAATACATCGTTGAAAAGAGAAAAAATGGCGGTTTCTATTTTATTAAAATAATTATAGGTTGCCATTTGAAAAATAAAAGTTGATAGTCGTATCTTGTAAACCTGACTTTATAAAAAATATCTACATCTGCCATCAACTAGTATATGTAAAATAATAAAACTTTTATAAGAGCCATTTTTTTCTATTACTTATAATAAAAAAGTTAAGGGGGGGGGGGGGCGTTTTCCCAGACACCCTGTATTTGCAACTAGAAATAAATCGTAATAACATATTTCTAGTTTTGTGTTTTGGAAAACCGTAGTCTAATCTTCCAGGTCGACCATTTGGTTCTTATCTCGTGTGCTGAGCGTGTTTTCTCAGGGAAGGTTGGGATTTTTTGTTGGCGTCCCTTATCAATCACCGTATCCATAAGTTGAAGTCGAAGTCAGCGAGTAAACACTTATTTATCTTTCCGTGAGATGACAAGTGACAAAACACAGTCGCAGGCGTCTGCAGCTGCAAGAGTGTTCCCAGAAACGGAACTCAGCGTACGCCAACGCAGGCATACCAACCTAAAAGGAACACGAGAGGAATGCCATTTTCTCAAGAAGCCCCTTGAATAAATAAATATGTTCATCATCACTGCTTATTACCCATTACCGAAGTTGCTGGTTTATTTTTTGATGATTTCTGCAATAAATACTTCATCTCATGTCTTAGCTGATATTGTCATAAAAAATTTATACAACTGTTGACAGTAGACAATACTGAACAAAAATTTTATTATCCGTTTCTCGGTATTTTCATTTTAAAAACCGAGAACAAAATTTAAATTTATGAACAATATGCACGATATATAAATAATCAAGTTAAACAAAATCAAAAATAATTATTTAATTCCATAAACACAAAATATAAGCAGGTATAAAAGTTAACAAAACCAACATTTGTTTTTTAAATAACATAAAAATAAAATAAAAAACTAAAATACTGAACCAGTCTTGGCTTTCAGGAAACAAATATGATATGCCCGTATTTCGAGCTCACTTTTATGAGTGCTTCTATCAAAAGTGACGTTTAAGCTCAATAGATTATAATGTAAAATACAGCTACCTAAAAGCGATTTTTTATAAAAGTGAATTCGGAATATAGGCCATTGTGTTTCATTACTTAATTTGCATCTAATTTTTGTGCAGATCTGAGAAGTAATTGAAAATTCTCTTTGTCCTAGACTTGTTGGAGCTATTGTCGTAAATAATTATAGATTAATGGTAATTGCACCACACTGATGCCTTGTTCTTAAAAAAAACAAGATTTCCTTCCTAATTTGTTGGTCTAATCTTTGCTTTTTTCTCTTAGAAGGTTTGAGAACATCTGTTATCGTTTTATTAATTGTATTTTTTTTTAAATAATCAGTATTGTTGATTTTTACAGACAAAGATGATAATAATAATGATAATGGTATAATATGTTCAAATTCAGAATCTTCAACAATACTATTTTAAAAAAAGGGTTGCATAAAAATCCTATTAAAAAAAAGATTTTTTAGATTTAAATAGCATGTTTTTTAATTTAAATCAGATATTTTTGGTGTTTCTAAAAAAAGTTAAATTATAATTTCAAAATCGTGTTTCACAAAATAGCATGTATTATAAAAAAAAAAACATATTGTAAAGAATAAGTACAAATTTAAAGAAATTATAAAAAAACTACAGTCAAAACAGTTTATAACGATACCGCTTATAACAATAAACTGGTTATAACGTTGAAATACTGTAACGTTATTCTAATTTTATCAGTTATAGCGAGTATACCAGTAAAGTCGTTTTACCGTCGAAGTCAGATTTAGTATAGTTTAGTAATTGTCATGTAACATTACCCATATGCATTTTCTCCCAATTTTCGTAAATCTGGAATGTTAAATAACAATTCCCTAATTCTCAATTCAATGATTTTTAAAAACTGGTATATTTTTAAGTTTAATACCGATACTATATACCGAATAAATTTTGTACGGGATTCGTGATTCCGAGAACTCGGTATTATATTCGCTAGTTGAAAGTATATGATTAAAATTAAGTATTGAATTTAAATTTAGTATGAATAGAAATCCGTGAGGTATTATAAGATGAAGTCATAAGCAACAAAACAATCGACACACCTAGAACCGACTAATAAAACATTTTGCTAAGGAAGTGTAACAAATGAACAACAATTAAACCATGCATGCGTGAACACGTAGAAGTATTTAATACCGTAATGAAATGACTTACAACATCGTAAAATAAAAATTTCCATGCACCATTTGGTTCTATTTTGGTTTTGTTTTCTAATCATCGTCACGATCCTCGATTAAGCAGTTTCTAGGAATACTATAACAAGTGTGCCCCAGGCAGAAGTCAACTTTCGGCACAACGCGCACATACACGACTCGTGGAAAGGGGGCAGAACAAAGAACCAGATCGGATGGGTGATAGTGAAGAAATATGGTTCACTTCAGATTGGGATTCCATTGGCGTGGCGGGGTTTATTTACCGACGGAGCTTTTAGAGCTTGAGCTTGTGTTCGTGAGTTCGTGTTTTAGGGCCACGACTACAACTTTAAAAGCACCAAAAATAAAAAGCGGAAAATAAAATAGAATTTAAAGTTTGCAATTTCCTGACCAATTTTTTAACAGGGTTGTGTTAATTCAAATCACTTGATTTAAATTATATTAATTTAAAAAAAAATATTGACTAAAAACACTTGTTCTATCATTGTTATTTAACATCGATTATTTATGAAAAATTTGAGGAAAACTTCGTCGATAAAACTACTTTACTGGTATATTATTTTTTTATAACGCAAAAAATGTATGCACTACTTTGTGATTTTTTGATAAATTTATTTTGAAGTCGCTATAACCGATAAAATTAAAATATGTATGTTAGTGTATTTGGGCTTTCAAACAATTTCGACGTTATAACCAATTTGTCGCTATAATCGCTAGAAATAAATTTCAATAAACTTTTTTATTAATTCTTCAAATTTTTACTTATTCTTTACAATATGTTTTTTTTTATAATAAATGCTTTTTTATGAAACATATTTTAGAAATTACACTATACCTTTTACAAAAAAATCAAAAAACTTTTTTACTTAAATCGGATTTGTTTTTTAAAATGGGATTATTATGCAACCGTGATTTTTAAGAAATTTAGTGTTTGGTTCTTTTTTGTCTTAAACACATTGTTTTACGGATTAAGGCCTCTTATTATTACTAATTAAAAATTAAAAAGTCAAAGTCTTATAAATACAAAATAAAGTTCAGTAAAACATTTTTAGGATTACGGAGAAAAATTTAAACAAATGTAGTCGTATAATTTAAAGTTTATTTCTTGTGTATTGTTCTTATAAAATATTACATTTGTCAGATCCGGTTTTTAGGCATATTTCTTCAAAAAATAAAAAAATGCCAAGCCACTTAAAAAACAAATATTTTCTTACCATTTCAAAATTACCATACTACGGCTGACTACACGACTGTTTTGCATATATGAAATATGTTACAGTCGATTTTAGCATACAAGATTCATAATCTGCAGCATAACAAACTAGCAACATAAATGTTTATTTCATAATTTCAACAGTTAGTCAACGTTAACGAGAAGATCATTCTAATTTTAACCGCTAATTTTTCGTGTTGTGTCTGTAACACGAGTAGCTGAAATATTTTACTTTACCCTGTACAAATTTGATTTTTTGTCGCACGATCAGGTTACTAACTAAAGAACTGGTTGACGCCATATTGGATATCGTTAGTAATATGATGAATGCTTATAAAGTTACAGTCTTTTTTGTCTTGATTGTGCTTTAGGTAAATATAATTTGACACCGAATAAAGTTTGTTACGAATGGCAATAAATCTACTTTGAGGATAACAAGCCTGTATTTTTAGATTATAATTGTTTTGGCTACGCCCATCTTAATATATTTTGACAACCGTTTTTTATATTCTTGTTCGTTAAATCTTTGATATAGTATACCAAATAAAACAAGTAGTGACATTCAATTTATTTTAGACTTTTTTTGTTAGTTTAAAAACATTTCCATATCGGCATGTTATAAACTTGCTTACTGACTAATTATAACAATCAAAACAATATGATTTATATCGCAGTAAAGTCGGGATAAATTAATTTTGAAATGTAGAACAGCTAGTACGTGAGCGGTAGAAAAATAAAAATATCTCTATCTTTGTGTCCCAAACATAAAGCTGGCCATGGAACAAGTGACATGTTAGGTTATATATCACGACATTTTATTGTGACAAGCAACAGCCATAATTTATAACCGGACCGGTCCATGGACAGTCACTGTTGGGGGTGTCTGAAATGAATTTTAACTACACTCTTCAATGGTTGGGTACGAGACCAGAAACCTTTAAAATGTTCCTGTATAAAAATAAAGTTCACATTAAAATTAATACTTGTTCTTAAAATAACATTTACAAATAATAATTTTGTTGCATTTCTTTATTATTAGCACAGAAATATTTATTATTTTGCTGAAATTGTTTCCATGTACAATGAACTTCCAGTGTTACTTCCATATCTAATATAAGCGATCTAGTTTGCAAACTAGAATAACTAGAGCAAATTTTTAAAATTACTTGGGATTGTGCTCTAGTTAATTTATTTCAGACATTAGATAAAAATTAGATATAGAATAATTAAAAATTACACCAAATTTAGCAATGGGGTATGTGACCATAATTGAATTTCAGTATACAGGGTGGATCGAAAGTTGGGCACATGGTTTTACTCGCAAGTTATTACAAATACAAAAATATACTAAATAACAAAGTTGTAGGAGACCAAGGGGGCATTTGACTATAGAAAAATTATTTTTTTAAACCAGTGGTTCTCAAGTTACAGCACAAAGTATTTTTCTTTTAATGGGATTATACATATTTTTTATACCTATTCGATAGCGTATTTTTTTCTGAATTCAACTGTGTTCTAGTTTTATATCCTTACATAATAAAAATATTTAAAAAAATGCGAAAGAAATTAAATAAATTTTTATATTTAAAATTAATGCACAGTAGTACTACCACACTGACGTTAAAATATCTTTTTTCCAAATATTTATTTCTTCATAAACTACGAATAATAAATCGATTAAAAAAAAACGTATTTTTTTGTCTAGTATTATAAATGTAAAAATCAAAATTTGTTCAATTACCCTATTAATTTGTGAAATAGAACAAGTATTTTGTAAAATTATATCTGCAAAACATTTTAATATTTATTTTGGAAGATAATCAGTAAGATCACAACGTATATCTTCTGCAGATGACAAATTCAAAATTAATGTAAAAAAGTATTAAATTAATAAGTGTACTTAAAGCAGATGTAGAGTGCTCTATATTTTTCATTCTATTGTCACGAAAATCTGTAATTTACAGCTGCAATAAATTTGCTTCATTGTCCTGTCCAATCTACGTAACAACTCCTACTGCATTCCGAGAGTCTGAATATGCCCCCTGGGTCAAATAAAGCAAGCACGCCCCTGGGAGTACGACAATCACAATAACGGGTCACTATAGGCAAGGTGCAGTTTGGACTATTCCAGAGGTAGAATAGAAATGCAGAGGTGTCCAGCAGGGATCGTGGAATGGGGTAACAGTGACCCTCAAAATGTTGTGCACAAAACATAGGGTTAGGGGCTTTTGTACATAATTGGGCGTAACGAATTTTTGAAGTTTGAATATAAAGATGTCAATGTTAAGCAAAATATAAAACTGCATGGTTCAAAATTTAAATCGTTGATTTTTATCAAAAATAAAAAATACAAATTATCAAAAAACGAATTTATTTGCAACAAATCTATTAATAACAATTAAAGTATTTTCAGTATACAGGTGTTCCACAACTTAGGACAAAGAATTAAAGGGTATATACTGTACGACGTGCTGATTATGGAACAAAAATATTTTTTTAAAAATTCGCAAAGTTAAGGGTAGTTTACTTGAAGTAGACATTTTTTACACAACTGGAGTAGCTATTAATTACACAACATTAAACATTTATTAGTACTAAGTATTATGTAAACAATACTTTCATTGTAGAAGATTTGAAAAAAATATTTAAAAAAACTACGGACCAGTGGCAAAAAATATTTGCTTGAAATACAATACGTTTCTTTTTGCGAATTTAAAAAAAAATCTTTTTGCTTTATAATCAACACGTCGTACAGTATATACCCTTTAACTTTTTGTCCTAACTTTTGAAACATCCTGTGTAGTAATATGTTAAAATTAAATGATATTTTATAACTTTATTGTTAAATAACAAAACATAAAACTTAGTATTTAAATGTGTAACAAGAAGTAAAAATTCTTTATTATTGTTCCTATTTTTATTCAGATGAATCGTTTTGATTATAATATTTGAATACGAACACCAATTTTCTCGCTTTTTCGGTTTTATTACAGATTTCGGTTTTGTTTATGAAATAAAATATTTATATTGCTTTTAAAACAATTAAAAAAGTTTAGTTACACCAATATACGTCTTTAAAAATTAAAAAATCAATGTTTTTTTTATTTTTTTTAAATAAATCATGATTTTGCCAACCCTGTATTTGAGAGATTTATAATACACGTTTAGGAATGATATTCCAATGATTCTTTAGTGGTTATAAAAATGCACCACAAAATCCATTAGACCTTTTTAATTAAGAAATAAATAATTTTATTTGAAAGGGTTGAACTTTTATTGCATCAAGTTTGCAATTTAGGAGTATTCATCATGTGAAGTGTCAATTCGATTTAGGAAGCGCAAATAAACGAGAAATTGTCTGGCACCCCTTGGAGCACGCCTATGTCACCCTCCTTGTTAAGGAATATTGTGTCCCACCCTACGTGAATTCTAATCTTTGACAAGGGGTTTAAAATTGACATTGGGATACGGGTTTTCCGATATATTTTTCACTGTCCAATCAGTGATGTCTTTGTACGAAAACAGGTTAGAAAAAGTTACATTTCTTTCCTGTTTCATTTATACTAGAGTGACCATTCGTACTGATTTTGTCAGTACAGTACTGATTTCCAAACCCTTGTACTGATAAACAATTTTTAATTTATTTTGTACTGATTTTTTACGTACTGTACTGAATGTACTGATTTTCGATTTTTTATAATTATTTATTTTTATGATGGATGTTTATACATTTTTATATAATTTAAGTACCTATTAATTAAAATTTCTAACTATCGATTTCAGTAATAAAACAAGTGACTTCAGATTTGATTAGTAAGTGACTTGGTTACACTGTTAGATTTTGGGAAGAAATATAAACTTTAGCAATAGAATTAATATTGCTATAATATTTTCATTTGCCCTTACATATAAAGATTATAAAGAGGCTAATATAGAAAAAGCAGAACTCTAGTTTTCATCAAATAATCTACTTCTTAAGCAAAACTCCAAAAATGCTAATTTCAGCAAATAATATTATATGTAGTAAAAGTTATATCTGGATTTATAAAATGTTTTGCTTGAGAATATTAAACGCCTTGAAGAAATAAAATGAAAAAAAACAATAAACAGTATTTGCTAGTACTCTGCTTTTACACAATAGAAGAATTTTCAAATATTAATCATTATATATGTCATGAAATTTCATTTTACTTTTATCATTTTTTTTAAATATTATATTAAATGACTATAATCATTTCAACGTAATGTAGTCAATAAATAATCTAAATCAAGAACAAGTTTTGTACTAATTTCATTAAAAAAATAAATGGTCAGTCTTATACGCAGTGTAAGAAAATGTCATTGTGCGCTTATGGGACATCTTGTGTGTTTGTTATCTAGAATCTGGTATTTCTGAAACCTACCACAAATGGTAGGTTATCTATACCATCGCTATAAATATTATACGTCCGTGTATTCTCAGTATAACAACTAAACTGGTTAGTTACGAATTATGGGAAACATGTCCATATCTGTAAAACAAACATTAGTGGAAAAAAGGATCATAACCATAAATTAACAATCATAATTACAACAAGACCAAATTAAAAAACTTACAGTGTATAGTGTAGAATAAAAGTTGAATGTGTCCATTACATTACCTATCATCAATTCAGTATGACACGCGCATTTTTGACTTACCTTTCAAGCGAATTGAATTTCCATTGAAATTATAACAAATAAATAATGCATGTTATATCTGACACGTCAAAACTGCATGCATTTAAATATTTTAATAAAATAGAATCCTAAACCATTGTCGAAATATTATTATTTTGCAGAAGAATATGAAAATATACAAAAATTAATAAGTATTAGTGAAAATATTTTATTTAAATATTATTTCGTTCGCGAGTTTTAAGAGATTAAATTTTGTTACAATGTCCTGTGACGTCATTTGTCTTTTGCAATTTCATTGGTTCCCTGATTTTAAAAATACAATAGCGCGCCTCATAGTTTCAAAATATTACTGCATGTTCTTATTTTTATTACAAAATAGGTACTTATTTATGCAACTAGTGTGTAAATTAAGTGTTTTTTAGTTGAGTGCTATTTAATTATAGCACGAGATAAAAAACACTATATTACAACGTGTTGCATACAACATGTTTCTAACAACCGGAATATTAATAAAAATTAATTCAAAAAATAAATTAAACTTAAATGAGGGCATAAAGTACTTTACGCCCGGTTGTAGGAAAATAAATTTCATTACATCTAACAGTTTGTTCATCACTGATGAAGACACATGACGTCACAAGCCAAAATTTTCACTCTAAAAATTGATATCTCACTTATAATGAAAGATTTTTCAGTTGATTTTTCACCAATATTATTATTTTACTATGTTTTTTCAAAAGCAAAAAATAAAAAAAATAGTTCAAAATTAAATAAGCTGAATAGAAATATTAGAACCAAATCTAAACCTAAACAAATTTCATCGAACCCATAAACAAAATATTTATTATTTGTAGTTTAGGTTTGTTAAATCAATAGGTCAACAATTTCACAGATCATATTTACATAAGGTATACATTACATATAAAATTACATACCCTTGAAAAATTTACTAATGTTGTAGATTTAAAAGTCAAACTGTTCCATTTTCATATAAAAACATAAAACATTATGGATTATAAATTTAAGGTTGTTTATTTGAAAAAATGGTAGGTAATTTCTTTTAGTGCTTTTATCAAAAGTCACCTTTCGGGCACTGTTATCTAATATGCGAAGAGTACCACATGAGTATCATTAACGTTTATAATCCATTTCAGCGAAATCTGTAAACCACAGGCTATAATCCATGAAGATAAATTATTTATTTACTTGTGGTTTTACTTTCGATGGTCCGAATCTTGTGCAAAATTAAAGCGGTTTGAAGACAGCGCAGAAGCAGATAACGACGTGTTGGGCGTTACTCAAACAATTATTGATCGCTCAACTTGACTTTGTGAAACAAGTATGAAATTGCGGGCTTTTTATTTTTCCACCTTTTATTGGGATGGATTTATAACATGACAGTGCACAACTGTTCAGAGATGACAATGTAATTAATTGATGGAGAAAAACATGACATGTAGATGCTGACTTTGTTTGAATTGAATTTAAATTAAAAATTAACTCGGACAAGAATCAACATTCTATATTTTACATATGATGTTCTCTGCATATCTCATACAAAAAATGTAGAGGTGATACAGCTAACACATTATCGCTCACAGTTTCATTTATTATTAACGACCGACCGAAACACGATTTTCAACCGAATTCGAAATCGTAACCGAATATTTGGTTCCTCTTTTAGTTTTGACCGAAAACGTAATCGAAACTGAAACTTAGTAATTAAGTTACAATTTAGTTAAGTTTTTATTAAACACGGAAATCTAGTGCTTTTCTTACCTTAAGGTATTATTGGATTATTAAGTTAATAAAAGACTTCAATTTATTAGAAAATCACTCTATCTTTATAAAAATACTATATGTACTAAAAATGGAAACACTTTAGTTAAAGTAAAGTAAGTAATCACAATTAAATAAGTAATCTTTTCAATAAGTATTTGTTACTAATTAAAATGATCTTTTATATTTTTTTATACATACTATTCTCTTAAAATAACGTATTTTTTTCTCAATTCTATAATAAGTCTGTGTTTTAATTCTATAAATTAAATTAATGAAATTAGTATTGCCGTCTAGACATGACAAGACTTTGCAAAATCTTATCTTGTCTAGAAATTTTAAGTCAAGACTTGACTTAATCTAAGTTTAGATTAAAAAGTCTTGTTTAACAATTGATTGTTTCAAGACTACATTAACCTGCGCATGTCTTGAAAATTGTCTAGAATTTTCTCTTCTTAATCTAGAGTAAGAAAGTCTTGTATTGCCTTAAAATTTGAAGACAAGACTTTTGCCAGTTTTTGTTGTTAATGTTAATATCAATTTACAAAGAAGTAGAATAAAAACATAAATATACTTGGGAATTGTTGACCTAACATTACGTAATTAAAAGTTAAAGAAATAACCTTGTGAGAGCTATTTTTTTTCATTAAAATTTCCTTTGCAATGGTGTATCACTATTAGGAGAAAGAAGTTAAAGTAAAACAGGTCCTTTTTTAATTTAATGGTACAGTTTATTTGTAACTTTTTATAAACTTATAAAAACAAAATGGTGTTTTTTATGTATTTTTCATTTGTTTATGAACCAATAATTGGAGTATTTTTTATTTAAATTTGCCTATCATTATGTTTTCAAGAAGTGACGCTAATTTTTTAAGAACATTCCAAAAGCAATTTATTTTTTGCTGTACGCACATACGCATTTATAATCAGCCAATCTTGTTAGAATATGAAACTTGTTTTTTAGTATCAACAAATATTACAGACAAAAAGTGCCGACACTTTCAAATGATTTAACACTCCATCTTCGTTCAAGTTATCACATCATCTGTCGAATTGAGTAACACAACTAAAAGTGCTTAATTATAACCTTAAGATTTTCATTTGTAAGTTATAATCTTTTTCAAACTTTACAAATATTTAAATTGGATACTGAATATGTCAACTGGTTAGAAATTAAATCTGGGAAGAGGGACAATTAAGAAGAAAAATGTCGTTGTTTTAATTTGAATTTTAGATTGAGATAAAAACTCGCTAGAAGTTTTTTAATAGATTTAATTGTTTTAAGAACAACTGGTTCCAATTATTTTAATTATCTTCAACGGTTCAATTGTCTTACTAAAATTTGTCACTGACAATTTAAAACGCCCAAAAATTAATTATTGTCAAAAAATCACAACCATTAGGTTTGTTAGAATATTAAAATTATCTGAAAATTTTGAAGAACCCTCTTATATTTTATTTTTCATTTCAAGTGTCAGATACAAAATATTCCTTACTATTGTCTTACTAAAATTTGTCACCGACAATTTAAAACGCCCAAAAATTAATTATTGTCAAAAAATCACAACCATTAGGTTTGTTGGAATATTAAAAATTTCTGAAAATTTTGAAGCACCGTCTTATATTTCATGTTTCATTTCAACTGTCAGACACAAAATATTCCTTTCTATTGTCTTACTAAAATTTGTAACTGATAATTTAAAACGCCCAAAAATTAATTATTGTCAAAAAAATCACAATTATTAAGTTTGTTGGAATATTAAAAATTTCTAAAAATTTCGAAGCACCGTCTTATATTTCATGTTTCTTTTCAAGTGTCAAACAAAAATATTCCTTTCCAAATTTATTGAACATAAAACTAATGGAATTTTGAAATAAATCATTCATCAGAAACTTAAAACCCAGCATCCCATCTAGAATTATACTGAGACAAAGGTTGTTTATAAGTACTATATATACTTTCGGAAACTTGATGCTCTTTCCATCGCTTTAGGTTACCCAAGATCAAATTTCAGGTTAAGTTGATTATGTTTCGGGGCTTAATACGTGCTGGAGACAATGTTTCTTCACACATAAATTACAGGATGGAGTTACCAATATAGAAAGGAGTCAACTCAAGGAACAAAAGATTATAAAATATATAATCAAAGTAGAGAAACGTGGTATATCTAAAGAGTTACAAAAACTAAACTAAACATAAACAAGGCAGGTGATGCCTAAATATTCCGACGGCTGATTTAAATAAAAACTACTAATATAACAAATAGTTGACGAATGCAAAGTACCTAATACATTTTTGGAAAAAAAATAAGGGAGGTTTAAGTGTTTTTATAGAAAATTTTATCTTTAAAAAAATCGGAAAAGAGAATACAACGAAGTCGTAAACCTAACCATTAAAGGGGTATACCTAAAAAACCTGTTTTTTAGGTATTGCCAAAACTAAACTTTGAATACGAATATCTCGAGAACGGTAAGAGATAATTCAATCCGGTTTGAAAATTTAAAATCAGCGCATCGATATTTATTTAAGTAGAGAAAACATTTCTTTATGTAACTTTTCCCGTAGAATCGATTGGTATTATTGTTGGGATTATATCGCATTTTAAAGATATAGCCAAAAAACACACTTTTTTGAGGTGCAACTTAGACGACAAATATCTCAGGAACGAAAAGAGATAATTACATTCCGTTTGAAAATTTGAAATCAGCAGGTCGAGATCTATCAATGTACACTATTTCCCAAAATCAAAATTTTGGACATAAAAATGAGTATTTTTAGGATAATTCGCGTTTGTCAACACAATTTTTGGTTTAATACTGTTGTTTGGTTTGTTTTAACTCTACACAACTTTCATATGGGGTTATAGGTTTTTGAAATAAATAAAAAATAGATAATAAAACGACAGAAGAAAATCGAAAAGGCGTAATAGGATTGCAGGTTTTGAAATCAGCGCATTGATATTTACTTAAGTCTAGAAAATAAAATATGCGGAGAAAACATTTCTTCTCAAAATTTATATGTTCTTCTTTTAAAAAGTGAGTTTATAAAATTAATAATTATAATAGCGGCCTTATTGACAACCAATTTTGAATGCCTTTACAATTTAGTTAAACAAATGTTTAATATTCGAAGCATACATTTTTCCTTTTAATAAAAAAAGTTCGAATTACGAAACAAGATCTAAAAAAATTGGAAAAGTACCTGTCTAAAGGAACTTTTACCGCAAGTCCCATAAAACTTTATAAGGGCCAAGGGGCAATTGGTTTATTATATAATGATTTTTAAATATATCTCCTCAAGAACTATACCTAGTTGAGTATTCCAAAGAGTCGGGTATTGTAATATTGACACGTATAAGTTATTTCTCCTCATGTAAATAAAAAAGCGGTATAATGATTGTGCGATGTTCTGGGCGGGAGAAGATTGATTGAGTGACCACATGGCTTGGACGTTCCACTCCTCTCCAGCCTGAGTTCCTCAACACCAACCCAGCCTTTATGTAAATAAATGCATGAGGACGCCATGAGGATCTTCTATACTCCGTTCCTCAATGCGAGGAACTTCACCTTATAATATATACCACGAAATCGAAAACCTTAACATATGGAACATGGAAAATCAGTTTCTTCAAAGCTTTTCGTCAACATTTTAAACATAAAGTTCTGCATTTTTTTACACAACGGTATCGAAAATTGTAACATATGAATTAATATGGAAAATCAGTTTCTTCAAAACTTTTCACCAGCATTTTCAACAGAAAGTTTTTTTTTATATATACTTTGAGTTAGGTATTTTAATCATCTGAATTTAATTTAAAATTTATTAAAAATAGACCCACAATTTATTAATTAAATAAATATACAGTGGTTTAAATTTCATAATAAAATTAATGAAGATTCAATAAAATGCATTGTTCAAAATTTTAATTTATTTGATCTGGTTTTGTAATAAATTCTTAAATACAGAGTGTAACAGAAAAAAGTACATTAAATTTAACCAGTGATAGAATTCGTTGAGAGTAACTATATTTGTATTTTTTTCCGAAATTTTATTATTTAAAGCATTTTTACTACCCAATAAATTAATGAGTTGTTTATGTATTTTCATAATAATTTGGATTCTGTAACAAAAACATTGAAAGAATTATTGTTTACAAAATAAATTAAATTATTATTACAAAAGTTTGTAAAATATCTGCTTTTACGAATAGCGTGTACACAGCCATTATCCTGACCTAGGCCAATCAATTAACTAAAACTAAACAAGTTGTTTTATTTATTAAATGAAACGTTATTATAATGTTATCAGATGTCGTTATACTACGTTTTCCATGCCTGCTTTTAATCAACTCAGTTCTGCTTTTATTAATTTAAAATAAAAAAACAGTAGTTGTGGTCTATCTGTACCAAAAGAATGTATAAATGTATAAATAAGGTAACAGATTTTTATGTCACTAGTGTTTTTATTATGTTTGTCATTGTTTCCGTTTCTAAAGTTAAGGGTTGTGTATAGTAGTATACATATGTTTAAAAAAATGTATTAATTTTTTTAATACTTACATATTTTTGTACTTTTAATTATTTATAGGTAGTTTCTTATTATAAATCTAGACCTAAAATTAACAAAAAAAATGCAAGAGCATAATAATTGAATAAAATCTTGCTATTCTTGCAAAATAATTTCTTGCCTTGTCTTGCTTTGAAATTTGTAGCTCATGTCTTGCATTTTTTGCAAGACTGAGGCAAGACCAAGAAAAGCACAAGACTCTCGTAAAACACTAGTTTTGTGAGCCATGATGATGAAGAACAGATAAAACTAGAAAGGAAATAATGTTCGGAACGGAGTGTAGTTGTATTTTCGTCGGCATCCTTTGCTGTGTCACAGTGCGTGGTGGCTGACTGGGCCCTTGTTAGCTATGCAGACATATTACCTATCTTATCGGCGCGCTAAGCTGAGGTAGACATGCTGAGTGTGACCTTTGTACCAGCGGGAACACAATATCCTCCAACGGTCGTTTTTTATTCCTCTTCAACTTCATTTCTGCCGCATGTAAACACAAATCGATAAAACATTCTAATTCCAAACACCTATCACAAAAAATACCCATATATGACTCTCATACTCATGACCTAAATTCAAATCTGGATTAGTTCCCACGCCAAAATTGTTCCTCGTTTAAATACATAGATGATCACAATCAAAAATTCAGATTTGAGCCGAGTTTGAAATCTAAGATTCAAATCTTAACTTTGTTTTAACTGAATAATCTGTAGATCCCGTCATTTTTTTATTCCTCTTCCTTCATTTCTGCCGCATGTAAACACAAATCGATAAAACATTCTAATTCCAAACACCTATCACAAAAAATACCTATATATGACTATCATACTCATGACCCAAATTCAAATCTGGACTATTTCCCACGCCAAAATTGTTCCTCCTTAAATACATATACAATTTAATCCAAAAAATCGGATTTTAGCGGAGTATGAAATCTAAGATTCAAATCTCAACTTCGTTTTGACTGAATAGTTCGGAACCCACTATAATCTGTAGATCCCCTCGTTTTTTTATTCCTCTTCCTTCATTTCTGCCGTATGCAAACACAAATCGATAAAACATTCTAATTCCAAACACCTATCACAAAAAATACCCATATATGACTATCATACTCATGACCCAAATTCAAATCTGGACTATTTCCCACGCCAAAATTGTTTTTCGCTTAAATAAATATACAATACAATCAAAAAATTCCGATTTTAGCAGATTTCTAAGATTCAAATCTCAACTTCGTTTTGACTGAATAGTTCGGAACCCACTATAATCTGTAGATCCCGTCGTTTTTTTATTCCTCTTCCTTCATTTCTGCCGCATGTAAACACAAATCGATAAAACATTCTAATTCCAAACACCTATCACAAAAAATACCCATATATGACTATCATACTCATGACCTAAATTCAAATCTGGACTGTTTCCCACGCCACAATTGTTCTTCGCTTAAATGCATATACAATACAATAAAAAAAAATCCGATTTTAGCGGAGTATAAAATCTAAGATTCAAATCTCAACTTCGTTTTGACTGAATAGTTCGGAACCCACTATAATCTGTAGATCCCGTCTTTTTTTTATTTCTCTTCAACTTCATTTCTGCCGCATGTAAACACAAATCGATAAAACATTCTAATTCCAAACACCTATCACAAAAAATACCCATATATGACTATCATACTCATGAGTCATGACCCAAATTCAAATCTGGACTGTTTCTCACGCCAAAATTGTTCCTCGCTTAAATAAATATACAATACAATCCAAAAATTCCGATTTTAGCAGAGTATAAAATCTAAGATTCAAATC
The DNA here is from genome assembly GCA_035578165.1 of Stenolophus ochropezus. Lineage (NCBI taxonomy): Eukaryota > Metazoa > Arthropoda > Insecta > Coleoptera > Carabidae > Stenolophus > Stenolophus ochropezus. Next base: position 4,461,408 of record JAQOWZ010000014.1, read on the forward strand.
TCAACTTCGTTTTGACCGAGTAGTTCGGAACCCACTATAATCTGTAGATCCTTTGCAGAGGTTGTAAGCTGTCACCATTAAAGTGCAAGTAAATTTCTGATATCAGATTACAAAAAGTTGAAGTAATTTAAATCTATAATTCATATGCAAATGCCATTTAAAATCAGAATAACCTCATTGAATTCTAATCTTTTTAACAGATTAAGAATAGGCACAAAACCGTTATAATTCCCGTATAATAAAATAGAAAAGGTTCATTAAAAGTAGCTCTCAATTTAGTGCGTAATGCGTAGGTCTTTTGTCGCCATCCTCCCCTGAACTAACACAGTCGTTGCCTGAAGAAATATTCACCCCAGCAGAGGAGTGAATAGTGTTTTGAGAACTGTCATCTGCAGTGACTCATTGTGGAAGTGTAAGAACTTACGCACAATACGACTTCGTTTTCGGAAATTTGTAAGGATGTATTGTACCGATGCAGTTTCAGGGTATGCGTTAAATTTCACCAAAAGACATATTGACCGAATATAATCTCCTTTTACTTTCCACTATTTTCAAATCACAGGTCGTAATACGAAAGGTGTTAAGGATTATTAATGTGGAATACATTTTTTGGAAAATTTCCTTAAATACTTTTATCAAAACAAATCCACCAATATTTGGAATTAGAAAAGAGAAAATTTTAAATATCTAAATTAGATAGGGGGAAATTATTGTAGTTACTTCTTTCCTAGATTGTAGAATCTAAAAGTTTTCTATCCAAATATAATCTTCAATTTACAAATAAATTCATAATGTTCGTGGGCCTAAAGAAGGACAAAGTTCCGAAATCGATCGCCACAAGAAGTAATATTTGAAAATAAAAACTTTTCAACACATTCTGTCTCTTTATAATGTGGATAGTAATTCTCTAAAAACATTTACGGCAAAATAAATGCTTGTTGTGGCAAATAAATACAGACAAAAAATTGTTTGTTAGAATAAAAAACAGTTTACAAGATGCTACTATTTGGACCTTTTAAGAGCCACAGTATAAATAAGATGAATAATAACTTTGTAGCTTAGGTTAGGTTTCGGAAGGTAAATAAAAAGTTGACCCTCTCATTTCGGGGATGATTGAATACCGGGATAGCTCTATCCTTCTTTCAAGAAGACAAGATCGGACCCCTGTATAAGTGGAAAGACCTAACAGGTGACTTCGTAAAAATATGCAAATAGAAGAACAACTATAAAATAAAGTTAATATAATAATAATTTTCTTTTATGCAGTTCTAAATCGAAATGAAAGGTACCATACCAGTTTGCGCATAATTACTGAAATTGTAAATTATAGGAAATTTAATCACAATAGAATCTGCACAAAAGTTTTCGGCTCTATTGTAAATCCAATCAAATGTTATGGAACAAAAATTATTCTAACAATAAAAAAACTTCTTTTGTGGTGTATTATGTCCCTGGTCGGTCTCAGTTTACAGTATGGGGGGACAGGGGACAATGCGGGTAAGTTGAGCCAGCAGACGTGAAATGGACAAAAGCTTCTCACCTTTAGGACACCTGCAATTCCGACGGCTTTCATGCCACAGTTCCTGCAATATCCTCCAATGAATTGGATTGCCACGGAATTCTATACCGTTCCACTAAATGGAATTTGGAATTCGAGCCCACACCAAATAAGAATTAAAACTACCAAGAGCAAATCGCCATCAGATTCAATTTATAACAGTGGCATATAATATTGATATTTTGGTGACAATTTTCATAAGGATTTATGTTGGAATAAAAATTTAATATATGATTTTTTTATAATTGAAATTTCTTACTAACTTCTATGCAAAATCTTCTATAATATTTTCAAATGCTAGATGCTCAGAATTCACAATTAAAAAATCAACCTAATCGGGTAATCAAAATCAATGATCCGTCGTATTCCATTAACTAAACTTTGATCATCTGATTTGATTCTCGTTTTAACATTTTGTATTTATGTGCATAAGATTTTAGCTGTTAAGATTAATTCGAAATATTTTACTTTTCGCAAATTTTTATGACTCGATGTAATTTTTCACTATTTCTTACTTCTCTGCCATTTTTATTCATTTTCAGATATGTATGTATTTTTTTGTCAAGTGCTGTTTAGTCTAATGCGGAAATTATAGCACGAGATGAAAAAACACTATGTTACACACGTGTTGCATACATTTTTCCTACAACCGAAATATTAATAAAAATTAATTTCGAAATTGATAAATGTTTTTACGTTGCCTAGCAACGGCTACTTTTCAAGCACTAGTGCGTGAAAAGTAACGCTTTACAAATTCAAAACAGACCAAAGTATATACTTTATGCTCGGTTGTAAGAAAAATATTTTTTAATTCCTAATGTGCTACACATTTTTATTTTATGACATTCTGTACATTTTATTCAATTGACTAATTACCTCTTGAAGATGACCAATAGTAGTCGAGGTCGATTGAAATTTTTGAATAAATTGACTGCATCCCAAGTACTGAATATTATTTTTCTACAAGTTCGTCAGTCAAGAAATTTCCATCACATAAAAAAGAGTATTGTTTAAACAATCCTCTAAAAATAGTTGGTCAAAAATCCAACAATAAATTAAATAAATGCAGTATTGACTACATCCCAAAACTGGACTTTGAGTTCCTATTACAAGTTCCTAAGTCAAGAAACTTCACTTAATAAAGAGCACTGTATGAAAAAAATCTCTAAAAATAATTGAAGTCAAAAATCGAACAATAAACTAAATAAATGCAGTAAAGATTAAATTTATTATTTGTGAAAACAAAAGCTAGTACTAAAGTATAGATTAGTGAAGAAGTAAAGAAAAGGGTAAATAAGATGTAACGATGTAAATGTGTGTGAAAACTGTAAAAATTGTATGAAAAAATCCTTTAAAAGTAATTGAAGTCAAAGAGCTAACAATAAACTAAATAAAGGTCGTAAAGATTATATGTATTATTTGTGAAACAACACGAGTACCAAAAACCAAAGAATAGATTAGTGAAGAAGTAAAGCAAAGAGTACATAAGTTGTGATGCTGTAAATGCATGCAACTGTTTGGCGTATGTGCGTAATTACATTTGGTGATACAATGTTGTGTATGCAATGCAGTATGCACTGGGAGATAATGCAATGCAATTTGGTTGCAAGCTGTAAATTGTATGAAAAAATCATGTAAAAATAATTGAAGTTAAAAAGCTAACAATAAACAAAATAAAGACAGTAAAGATTACATGTATTATTTGTGAAACAAAGTACCAAAGTATAGATTAGTGAAGAAGCAAAGCAAAGTACATAAGTTGTGATGCTGTAAATGTGTATGCAACTGTTTGGCGTATGTGCGTAATTACATTTGGTGATACAATGTTGTGTATGCAATGCAGTATGCACTGGGAGATAATGTAATGCAATTTGGTTACAAGCTGTAAAAATTGTATGAAAAAATCATGTAAAAATAATTGAAGTTAAAAAGCTAACAATAAACTAAATAAAGGCAGTAAAGATTATATGTCTTATTTGTAAAACAAAACTTAGTACCAAAGTATAGATGAGTAAAGAAGCAAAGCAGACTACATAAGTTGTGATGCTGTAAATGTGTACATGCAACTGTTTGGCGTATGTGCGTAATTACATTTGGTGAAACAATGTTGTGTATGCAATGCAGTATGCACTGGAAGATAATACAATGCAATTTGTTTGCAAGCTGTAAAAATTGTATGAAAAAAACTTTTAAAAATTGTTTCAGTCAAAGAGCTAACAATAAACAAAATAAAGGCAGCAAAGATTACTTGTATTATTTGTGAAACAAAGTACCAAAGTATAGATTAGTGAAGAAGCAAAGCAAAGACTACACAAGTTGTGATGCTGTAAATGTATGCATGCAACTGTTTGACGTATGTGCGTAATTACATTTGGTGATACAATGTTGTGTATGCAATGCAGTATGCACTGGAAGATAATGTAATGCAATTTGGTTACAAGCTGTAAAAATTGTATGAAAAAAATCTTTAAAATAGTTGAAGTCAAAGAGCTAACAATAAACTAAATAAAAGCAGTAAAGATTACATGTATTATTTATTATTATTGAAACAAAGTACTAAAGTATAGATTAGTAAAGAAGTAAAGCAAAGACTACATAAGTAGTGATGCTGTAAATGCTTGCAACTGTTTGGCGTATGTGCGTAATTACATTTGGAGATACAATGTTGTGTATGCAACGCAGTATGCACTGGGAGATAATGCAATGCAATTTGGTTACAAGCTGTAAAAATTGTATGAAAAAAAACCTTCAAAATAATTTAAGTTAACCTAACAATAAAGATTATATGTACTATTTGTGAAACAAGCGAGTACCAAAGTATAGATTAGTGAAGAAGTAAAGCAAAGAGTTGTGATGCTGTAAATGTGTGCATGCAACTGTTTGGCGTATGTGCGTAATTACATTTGGTGATACAATGTTGTGTATGCAACGCAGTATGCACTGGGAGATAATGTAATGCAATTTGGTTGCAGGCTTGTCGGCGGAGTTGTACTACGTGAGGGAGGGAATCATCAACGAGTATGCCCTGAACTTCATCGTGCCTGTCCCAGCGCATATCGATTCCTTGCACTTCACATGGAAGAGCCTTGCACTCAAACCGGTCAGTATTACATTCACAAATCAATCCTTTCATTCTTAATCTTTTTATTTAAAACGGAACACATTTTAAATGTTTTTTCCTTTAGTTCTAACTAAAATGTAGGTAATGGGCAGTGTTGTATAGAATACTTAAAAATAAGTATTTCAGATACTAAATACAAAATACCAAACAAAATTTGGCTGTAGTAAAATAATTTATATTTTTTGTATTTTAAATATTCAGTAGGTATTTCAAATAATAAAATACCTAATTTTGTATTTCAAATTCTATCAAGTATTTTAAATACTTTTAAGTATTTCAAATATTTTAAGTATTTCAAATACATTTGAGTAATGAAAAGAATAAAAAAAATAGTTATGTGTTTCAAATACTATATGTATTTCAAATACTAATATATATTTCAAATTCTATACGTATTTCAAATATTATATGTATTTCAATTACTAATATGTATTTCAAATACTATATGTATTTCAAATACTATATGTATTTCAACTACCAATATTTATTTCAAATACTATATATATTTCAAATACTAATATGAATTTCAAATACAAATATGTATTTCAAATACTATATGTATTTCAATTACTAATATGTATTTCAAATACTATATGTATTTCAATTACTAATATGTATTACAAATACTAATATGTATTTCAAATATAAATGTATTTTAAATACTACTATGTATTTCAAATACTACATGTATTTCAAATACTAAAATATGTATTTCAAATACTATATGTATTTGAAATACTGTATGTATTTCAAATACTTGTACAATGGTATTTCAAATACAAAATATATTTCAAATATTGAAAATTAATATTTTGTATTAATAAATGTATTTTAAAGTATTAAAATATAAAATACTTTTGAGATGTATTTAAAATAAACGCACAAAATACTTTTTAGAAAAAAATATTTCAAAAAAAATTATGAAAATACTTAATCTACTTTAAATACTATACAACACTGGTAATGAGTTATCTGGCTATAATAAATTTTCGGTACATAAATCATAAAGTATAAAAATTGACCAGTATAGCTTTTCATTAAAATAATAAAAACTAAACATTAGTTTGCAATAATATTAACAATTAAATATTTTGGTGGAGGGATATATGACGTCAGTATGGTAGGATCGTAGAAGAAGATTTAAGAACTATAATAATTAATAAGAACATGTGACTGCAGTTAATGTGTCTGAAGTAATCGTTTTAGACTTTTTTTTTACTTAAAATTACAGTTCAAAGTTTCTATTTTCATATTTTAATAAATGAAAAAATCTTTTAAAGATTTTTTATGATCTGGAAATCTTTGAACTCGTTACTGTAATAAGGAATGAAAAGTGCATTATGTCTTCCACTTAACCTTGTTAAGAATAAAACAAAACATAATTAAGTGCATCATAACTCATCCTTTAACACTCTTGTGCACTAGAACTCAATCCATTCATTAAATTAATTATCTGAGCACAAGCAACCGTTTTGTAAATTCGTGATTGTCGTAGTTCATTAACGCATGTGTTTCTCGTGTGAGTGCGTTAGTGCCCTATGCTCCTAAGACTACTCACCCATGAATGAGGGTAATTTTCTCCCTTAGTACGAACACCCTGTATTACCGTAAATTACTCTCGCTATATATCTTAAACTTTTGACGCAATGGGGAAATAATTTAGTTTTTGTTGCGAACATTAGAAAGCACATTTTGTTCTTAACTTTTATATTTTAATTTTACAAAACATAATTTTTACGAACTGTCACTTACAATGAGGAAGGTATTATGTTGTACCAATTTTGTAATTTTATTTGAAGGGTTGGCAAAAATCATTTAAAAAAATAAAAAATCATGATATTTTTGATTTTTTTTTAATTTCTAAAGATATCTATCTGCTAATTGTTTTAAAAGCAATATTAATATTTTATTTCATAAACAAAATTGAAATCTGCAATAGAAACAAAACTATTCATCTGAATAAAACTAGGAAGAGTAACCACGAATTTTTAGTTTTTCATACACATTTAAATATTTATGTTTCTATCTTCTATTATGACAATTAAAGTTATAGAATGTCATTTAATTTTAAGATATTATTAAATACAGAACTTATTCTGGTTGTTATTAATAGTTTTGTAGTAAATAAATACATTTCATTACAATTTGTATCTTTTTTTATCTTTGATAAAAATCAATATTTTTTATTTAAAAAATCAGTTCATTTAAATCATGATTGGAATCAAATGATTTAAATCAAGCCAACCCTGAGTATTATACAATTCATTCCTTAGAGATATAGCCAAAGAAAGACTCTAGAACAAATACTAGAACATGTTCTAGAATCTAGTTGGACCTAGTAAACTATCTGCAAATCGTTATAACATTCAAATTAGCAGTAAAATTTGAATTGTTTTGTTTAGTAGTGTAGTTTATAATAATTTCGATAGAGGCAGCACAAATCAAACTACAAGAATCTAATTATTTTTTAGTTGAAGGACACACAAGAACGGCGTTAATAATCTTATTACCCTATGAACAAGTTTTGCTATGTCGGTTACCGATGCATTGGGGGCCGGTATAAATTTGTAGATTTTTGCGGACTTGAGATGTACGCCACTGGATTTAAAATTTTTGATTGTTTATCAATAACTAATTAAATTATTTCTTCATCATATGTTTTGACGTTTATAAGACATGAAAATGTAAAGTTTTTGTTTTTTCTTCGTTTTGGGTATGTGAAAGTATAAATTTGTTTATTTTTTCAGCTTCCATACGAAATTGCTGTGGATGTGTCAAACCAAGAAGCATTGGACAAGCCCTATTTGAACATTTCTCAAATTGGAACAGTCCCAACATCAACCCAGATCTTCAGTGTAGCTTTACCATGTTCTGGATTAGTTGCTGCAGAAGTAAATGTCACTATCAGTATTAGTATAACAATAAATAAAGCTACTAACAATGTGACAACCCTCAACTTCCGAAGAAAGAAGATCTGCCTACAAACTGACTACGAAAGTCAGCAAATCAATCCAGTGATTGTAGATACAGTGATCTCTGAATCTCCTTCAGCAAACATCTTCTATATTGCTGTCGGTTGTGCTATTGCTTTGATTGTACTTATTGGAATGTTTGTTCCTGCGTATTATATGAGGAATAAGAAGATTAGAAGACAAGGAGAAATTGTAGAAGAATCTAGAAATGGATCGAATAGTAGTGGACAAGCACATACTACGTTTTTATCAACAGATACGTCAGTACCTCATAATCATTTTAGTGGGACTTCTGCTTCTTCTTGTAAGTCAGGAGCAAGTTATGCTAGTTTTAGAAGATTGCCAAGTTATTCCCTTTTAGACGAACGATCGAAGGATCTTCACGAACGGATTGCTGAATTGACTATTCAAAGGTAAGTTCAAAATAAGGAGTTTTCTTGCTCAGTAGAAACAGTCAGTCATTCTTCTCAAATGTCAGCTATTCTTTAATTGATCAAAAGATTTTTCTGGGATGCAGTCAATAAAACAAATATTTATTTACTTCAAAGCAGGGCATGTAACCGGTTAAAGAAACCGGTTAATAAAAACCGGTAACCGATATTTTGAACGAAAATTGCGAACTTTAACCGTAATTTTAACCGATATTTTTCAGGCCGAAAATACCGGTAACCGTTAACCAAAAAAATAATAAACCGGTTTTAGCGAACATTAACCTTATATATCATCTATCGAGAAAAAAATTTAATATTTTTTTATATCTGCGTTTTCTATTTGTATTTGAACATGAGTCATGACAGTTTTTACAATTAACATTTTATTGGAAAGTCATAAATGTAGGTAGTCTCTTTGGCCGTTAAGGTTACTAAAAAAGTCCCAAATAAATACGGCCTTTGTCAACACAGGTAAGTTTAAAATTGATAACTGACCTGCGTTTTTCTGAAGATATTACGGGAATTTTTGTGAATATTCATTAATTAAATTGCTTTTTTTTAATTGTTATATTTTTCTCAGATGGTATTTTTTTTAATTAATTATTCTGTATTTTTTTAATCAAATTTAATTTGTTTTAATTAATTTTAATTATTTTTTTAACCGATATATTAACTGGTTTAAATCGGTTTCCAATTTTCAAAAACCGGTTTTCGAACTAAAACCGTTATTATTATAACGTTCTCTATAAGGGTTAACCGTTAACCAGTATTTTTTTCGGTTACATGCCCTGCTTCAAAGTTTCGATCCTACCAGGATCATTCTCAGGAAAAAATAAATTAATTTTTGAATTGTTATGTACATAAATTGTCGAAATTTTGCATAATGTGTGCTTTGCAAAAATATATTCTTATATTTAAAAATTATTTTATCATTTCGACAATTTATGTACATAATTCAAAAATAAATTTATTTCTTCCTGAGGATGATCTTGATAGGATCAAAACGTTGAAGTAAATACTCGTTTTATTGACTGCATCCCAGAAAAATATTTTGATCATATCCAAATCCAGCCAAGAAGTTATTTCCTACATATTCTGTAATTATTTATTTTGTAAATTCATATTTTTTTAGGTGTCGAGTCCGCCTTCGAAGCGTAGTCCTAGAAGGAACCTTCGGCCGAGTATACCACGGTTCGTACACCGATGAAGACGGCCTTGAGGAAGACGTCTTGGTGAAGACAGTAACAGACCACGCTTCGCAAGTTCAGATCTCTCTGCTGCTACAAGAAGGAATGACGATGTATGCCCTCAACAACAAAAACGTACTTAGTGTTCTGGGTGTGTCGATAGAAGACCACACCGCACCTTTCTTAATATACCCGTTTAATGGGTATACAAACATGAAGAAGTTCTTGCAGAAGTGTAAACTTTGCCCTGAAGGTGTGGCGCATACTCTGACGACGCAGGAAGTAGTGGATATGGCTCTGCAGATTATTCATGGAATGCAATATCTACATAAGAAACACTTGTTACATAGGGATCTTGCCGCTAGGAATTGCGTGTAAGTATTAAATAAAATAATTAAATTATGTATAAAATTATAAGTATTGACTTTGAATATATAACACTATATATAAAGTGTTATATATTCAAAGGTATTGAATAATGTATATTACCATTTTCATCACAATATTATAACATTTGTTTAAATAGTGTAATTATATTATAAAAATAGTTCTAAACAAGATTATAATACCTAATTTAAAATTAGAAGCAAAGCCTAAAAATATATTAAATTGTTTTAGGCAATATGTTATACTTCGTCAAATATATACAATTTTATAATTAGTAAAAGTCAAACATAAGAAATTCAAAACAATATTTTCAAATATTGCTAACCAAATTTGAACAGCAAAGTACAAAACATAATGTATAATTTGTAAAATCAAATACATGAAAAATCTTGACACAAAACACAATATTTTCATATTCTGCATTTTGAATATATTTTTGTAATGATTATACACAATATTAAGTATATAAAATTAAATAAAGAATCCATTTTTATACAGCAAAATTGTTCACTATAATTATATCAGTCATAATTTATAAAAACAAAAACTTGAAAACCATTAATCCGTGGTTGGCAAAATCATAATTTATTTGATTTTTTTAATTTATAAAAATATCAATGTGTAATAGCACTTTTTAATTGCTTTGAAAGCAATATTAATATTTTATTTCATAAACAAAAACGAAATCTGTAATAAAAGCAAAACTATTCATTAGAATAGAAGAATCATTAATAGAATAAAGAAGAGTAACAAAGAATTTTTACTTTTTGAATACTTATTTTACTTTCTTTTATTATGACAAAGTAATAAAATATCATTTAATTTTAAGATATTATTAAATATAAAACTTATTTTGGTTGTTATTAATAGATTTGTAGTAAACAACATTTTCATAATCTGTTTTTTATCTTTGATAAAAATCAATGATTCTTATTAAAAAAAAATTAGTTTATTTAAATTAGGCCATATTTTTATTAATCTCTATTTGGAAATTAGATATTTTTTGTAAATATTTTTTTATAAATATATTAATATGTGTCTGAGGATGTTGTAAGTTGATACATTTATCTTATTTTTAAATTTATAAGATAATGATTCACTTTGATTTAAAACGAATTTATTTTGAACTTGCATTTTTTTTATCTTTACTTGCATTATTTTTATTTTAAAGTTTGTTACAAAATAAACATGTTTCCTTAAATAATGCAAGTTCAAAATAAATTCGTTTTAAATCAAAATTATACATGATAAAATGAATTTTGGAATTCAATTTTGTACAGTAAAAAACTACAATATCTAATTTATAAATTATTAGACCGTTTAATGTCACGTTTAATTAATTCTGTGAAATCTGCTTTTATTAATATTTTAATGTTTCTTCAACTTCTTTCAATGAAACTAATGAATATTTTTTCTTAGGGTGGACGATAAGCTCAGAGTTCAAATCTGCGACAACGCCTTATCGCGGGACCTTTTCCCTTCGGACTACCACTGTTTGGGCGACAACGAAAACCGGCCCATAAAGTGGTTAGCAATAGAAAGTCTTCTGCACAAGACTTTCTCCACTAGTTCAGACGTTTGGTCCTTCGGAGTACTTCTGTGGGAATTGACCACTTTGGCCCAGCAACCTTACGTGGAGATAGACCCATTTGAGATGGCTGCGTATCTTAGAGATGGGTACAGATTGGCGCAGCCCATAAACTGCCCAGACGAATTGTAAGAACTAGATTTTTTTAATTACTTTTAGATATATAAAATATAAAAGAATTAATACTCAGTACTTGATGGAACGTAATAATTCATAAAATGTTTTAATTACAATTTTTTTTTAATGATTAAAATATAAGAATTAATTCTTTGTAATTAACATAATAATTCAATATGAAAATTAAAATAAGTAACTCATAAAATGCTTTAAAAACTGTAAAGTCGTTTAAGGATGTTCGAAAGAAATGGAATTATACTATTTTAATTTTAAAATACAGGTGTTAGAAAGTCACAAACTTAAAAACATTTAGTACAGCAAAATAAACATGCTTCCTTAAATAATCTGTTTACAAGATATATTTTGATTTGTTTAAATTATAAGTAATAATTTATTATGATTATATGCTATAAATAACTTTAAAAACATTTTTTAGTATGTGTTATATTTTTATTTGAAAATTTTGTTTAATAGTGAATATTGATTGATACAGCTAAGAGATTTTAATATACAGTTGCAAATATATAAATTTTTAATGGAACTTATGCTGAAAGTTTCTTTAGGCAGATATTTTTTTTGTCCCGAACGTATCTCAAATTTGTGTTTCAGATTTTTTTCTAATTATGTACTTTTAAATCTAGATTAAAATACACTAACAATAATACATTTTAAATGTAATTCAATTTATAACTTGAAAAGAGATTAAAATATTACGGGATTAGAGAAACACAAACAGTTATTGAAAATTTTCTGTAGAGATACATGCCAAAATAGTTATTTATGCAACTAGTGTGTAAAGTTTTTAAGGCGAAAGTATAGCACAAGATAAAAATCAACTTGAAGAAGGCAGCAGTTTATGCTACCGAAACGTTTGGTTTAATAAATAAATAATTACTGAACTAAAACTATTTATATTTATTCAATTACTATGAGGTCTGAAAAATATTTTATTAATTAAAAAAAAACACAGTTATATACGTGTTGCATACCTACAGCATTTTCCTACAACTGAAATATTAATAAAAATCAATTTCAAAAGTAAATTAAACCATTGATAAAAGTGTTTTCGTTGCCTAGTAACGGTTACTTTTCACGAACTAGTGCATGAAAAGTAACTTTTTACAAAATCAAAAAAGGGTATAAAGTATGAACTTTATGCCTGGTTGTAGGAAAACGAAATTTATACAAAGTAAATTCAGTACTCACTAATTTTTGTAAGCATTCATTTTCAAATATCTTTTACAAGAATTATTATATATTCTAAAACTAACTAAATTTTTTGACTTTTTTCTGTTTCTATAATATTTTAAGTGTCTAAAATTTGTTGACTTTTTTCTGTTTCTATTTTGGGTGTCTAAAAGTTTTAAAACTTTTTATACTAATATAAAAATTGTGACAGACATTATAAATTTAGTATATTTATATAAAATTAGTTGAGGAATCAATTTTAAACAAATAAAATATTTAAAATTTTAATTTACATGTTGCTCTCCTTATTTTTTAAGTTAGTAACAAATAATAATCATAAAACATTGAAAGTAACGAAACAATTGAATTGTTTCAGGTTCGCAGTGATGGCTTACTGTTGGGCAATGAGTCCAGATGAAAGACCAACATTTCCTCAGCTTCATGTATGTCTACAAGAGTTCTTCACGCAGCTAACTCGTTATGTATAAACGCTAAAGATATATAACAGTAATATATCCCCTATAGTAAAGTCTACAAAGTACTAGTCGCTATGGAGAAAAATGTCATTTCACTTAAACTATTACCTTAGAATCCAGACTTTACCATAGGAGATGTTATTTATTTCGAAATTGTTAAAGGTTTGTATTTATTAGGTGAGTATGTTGTTAAGATGATCAGCACTTATTTATTTTTTTTAAACAAAATACTGATCTCATTTTGTTTCTTAATCATAAAAAAAAGAAATAACGATTTATTTTTTATAATAATTATTTCCCAATTTAAAACTGATCAATCTAAATGAAATACTGATCAAATAATAATATTCCTCGTTAAAATTAAAAATTTTAGCTCTTAGACATACTAAGAACGGCCAAAGGACTTATTTTTTCATCTTAAATGTTACCAACTGATGTTTCATTTGACAAAGTACAAATGTAGATTTAGAATACCAGTGCTTAATTTTAATTGCAAGGCCAAAATATCAATTTATTTGAAATGTGCCTTTTTTAAGGCCATGGTAAGGTGTCACCAAAACTCGAAGACTGAAATGATCAATAGTTCCAATATTCCAAATCTAAAGACGAAATAATTCCAATTTTACAAAATTTTTTGGTATGTTTTGTGTTGTGGGGCCTTTAAATCTTTATTGCAAAGCCTTCGAGTTTTAGTGAAAGTATATATACCATTCGGCTTACAAAAATACAGTAATAATCTTCGGCATTTGAAATTTAGTATTAATCTTATATTTATCTGTGAATAATATTCGTGCCAATTACTTAAATATATGTATGTTTGTGTATGTGTGAATCCGAATGATTTTCATTCTTTTTAAGAAATGTTTCTTATTAAGAATGGTTGAATTTGTGACTATATGTTCTATAATTTAAGAATTCCTTTTAAATATTTGATATATGTTGTCCATATGTGTGAATTTTTAAATATTTTTATTGTTTTTTGTATTATTAAAATGCAAACGTACATATGTTAAGCTGCCAAGATTGTAAATATACCTAATTTATTATTATTGTAAACGAAATATTAATTTTCTATGTAGATTTTTATACGTTGTAAATATTAAATTGAAAGATAATTACAATATGTTTTTGTTTAATTTCTCAAACATTTTGTAAATCAATAAAAGACAATTTAAATGAACTCATGGCAGATAGAATTTACAAGGACATCTATTAATTTATTACAAGAGAAGTATAAAAAACTACCCTAAATATATTTTAATAATTTTTGCATGAATTCCTCTTGAGATTTAAACTCAAATTAAATATTATAGGTATTTATTTTTCTTATAGTTACAGCAATAATAGCTGCCCCAGATTTCAAAAGGACAAAACGCCACACAAATGGACATCATCTTCGGAATCTACGGGGTTGAGTTATGGGGATGATTTGTTTAAGAAATAGAGCAAAAAATTTATTTAAATTTGGTACTTAGTGAGCCATCTGTTGGAATATATTAGAGCTATCAATGGTTGTCATTGGAAGGGGAAAAATCAATATTTGATCTACGATCTAGAGGGGGAATATAAAATCAGAAAAATGAAATTTCATTGAATTTAAATGCTATTAACTTTTTTTTATATAAAGTACTTTTATTATAGATATTATATGAATCAGATAAACATAAAATTGTACTTTTTATATATTGCATATCATTATAAACTTGTATTTTTAATATTTAAATATCATAGTCATATTTTTGTTGCACAAAGTAACAATAATATGAATTTAAATGATATACTAATAGTTCCATTATTAAATACGATATTTGCGAACAATATACTTAATATATAATTCTTTTTTCATATTTTTTGTAAATTAAAATTATAAATATTGTGCTGTAGGTTGTTTCTACGACCGAAATCTATATCCAAGTTTATTTCAAACTCCTTCAGGATATTCGTAGCTTCTCCAGATCCATCTACAGCTCCAAGATTATCTACAAATTTCCAGGTTCATTTGTAGTTATTTCAGGATCATCTACAGCATCTTTGTAAATGTTAAGGTAAAATGATTAGTGATATATAATTGATAATTAATTTACTATTATAGTATATAGTATTTCACGCTGAATCTTTTGGTTAAATGTTAATTAAAATCTATTACAGAAAATTGTATCAGAAAATATTTCATATAAGTCATATTGGAATGTACAAGTTATTAATAATATAAACACCAATTATTAATGAACATACTAATATAGCACTCAGTGTTTGATATACAATCTTTTGGTATGTAATTTGTTAAACTACATATACTAAGTACATGAGGTTGACATCTGATAAAAAAGATAAAAAAAAAGTCATAAAAACAACTTCTCTTTACAGAACTATGCATTTATTTATTTTTCACAATTTTCATAATATTATATATTAGATTCAAAAAGTATTTTTCAAACTGATATCAAAATAAACCAAGAAGATATATAAATATTTACATATCTATATTTGCATTCATTGAATAATGCAAAACATTTAATGTATAATTTTTTAATATATAATGAATATTTTATTTAGAAAATTGTAACAATAATATTTCAGATATGTCCAACAGAATTTATATTTATTTATGATAATGAATTTATTATTACTGTGTCACGTTTAATTTAGACATTTAAAATAATAACTTTTAGAGAAAATTATTAACATTTAGTGGTTAATTTCCAGGTTATTAATTAAATTTAAAATTAAAACTGAATTTGATTTGTCGATTTAAAAATCAATACTCTTCAATCTGGACGATATTTATCGCTCAACTAGAGAAACAAAGAACAATATTTTATGTATGTATTGTAGAAAATATGTATATAAATATAAATCCTATATTTATGTATTGGTGACACAAAGTGGAAGTATATAACAAAATATGAGCCCATAGCAGTTGATAATAAGTGAGTTATTCAATGATTTTTTTTTTGTAAGGGAGGAAAATATTAACTTCATGGGAAAACTTTATTGGGGTTTTTTGTTGAAGGTAAAATTCTAAGCAACTTTTATTTTAAAAAAATGTTATCCGATTTGTTCGTTTTGAATAATAAGTTCCGTTTGAAACTTCTTCAAGAGAACTACTACTTTGAGATGCCCCATAAAATTTGTAATATTTTTATAGATGTATGTAGTACAGATACAATTTTTGAGATGCTTTCTTTCAATAATATAAATAAGATAACATAAAATAATTTGTTAAACATCTTCTAGTAAAGGACCCTTTATAGATTGCACTACAAAATTTTATATTTTTTTATGAATAAATGAAAGGTTAATTCATATACGAAATTTAAAAATTTTCGCGTTAATACTATAGGGGTAAAACTACCCCATTAACATAAACACCCTTACATATCTTGTGCGCTACTTGTATGTATTTTTCATACATATATTACACATATCACTGGAAATTAATTTTGGAGGAAAAATTTACTAGGATATTTTGAAGAGAAGGAAATTTTGGACATCTTCTATTTGAAACACTTTTTTGTCCGCTGGTGTTTTTGTTTCATAGTTAATTGGGTCATTTTCTTTTTTAAATGTATCATGTGTATCATGCATGTTTTTAATATTAATATTAGAGTATTAACAACTATGGCTTGAAATAGAACAGCGATTTTAGAATTTAAATATAATTTGAATGCGGTTATGTAAGCATCAACATCAATTAACGCTAAATTAAATTTAAAAAATAACGTAATTTTGCTCTATATTTAGGTATCACATGTACTTACTACACATGTATTTAAATTCTGTATCCTTACAGATTTTATAAGTCACCCTTTTAATACAAGCACCCCTACACACATTATAAGTATATGTAGTTCTTATGTTGTAATATACCGTGGTATTTTCTTGAGTCCGATTTTGATGAAACTTGGCATACATGAACTAGGGACATAGATCTAGTAGACAACCAAATATGAACCTCTAGGGGTTGATATTAAGGGAGTTATTCAATTATATATTTTACAAGGGTGGAAAATATTAACTTTAGAGGAAAACCTTATTAGACTTTTTTGTTCGGAATAAAATTCTAAGCATCTTTTATTTAAAACATTTTCTTGTCCGACTTTTCTTTTTAAAGATAATTGTTTAAGTACATATCTGTCTTAAAGATAAGTTCCGTTCGTATCTTCTTCAAGAGAACTATCACTTTGGGGTACCCTATAAAATTGGTAATTTTTTTATAGGTGTAGCATTAAGTTCTTAGTCTAAATACAATGTTTGAGATCTCTACCCCTAATAATATAGATAACAGAAAATAATTTATTAAAAATCTTCAAGTAAACCACCCTTATAAGTTGCACTAAAAATTTTATATTTTTTTTATGAATGTAGTATTGGAAGCTTAGTTCATATACAAAGTTTCAAAATTTTCACGTCAATATTATGGGGCTAAAATAATGCTCTACTTGCGGAACTTCAATCGCGAATTACGTAAGAACTAAGCGAGAGCGCCAAAAACGGATACCGGCACGGGAAGCGGAAGGGTCGAATTAAGGGGATGACATGTCTAACTCCGAAAATTTGGGGTTCAAGGTCAAAAACCATGGGCTATAGTCCAGGGTTTTTTACGATGCAACTAATTAGTGAAATTAGGGGAAAAAAGTATGCTATCCTATAGAGTCAACCGTGAAACTAACGAATCTGATGTCCGTTTTGTGCGCCAACCCCTAGTTTAGGGGTAATTCACGTTTCCTCTCGATTAAAATTTTTTTAGCACAAAAATTTTTTTGTCTCCGGTTTCGTTGAAACTTTGCATACATCTAGTAGGGACTTAAACTTAGTGCTGAATATAACTTGAGCACTTAAGGGTTGATGGTAAGGGAGTTATTGAACTTTAAAGTGGGATTTTGGAAAGGGTGTAAATATTAATATTAGAGAAAAACTTTATTAAGATTTTTTATTCATAATAATATTCTAAGCACCTTTTATTTGAAAAATTTTCTTGTCCGATTTTTCCTTTTCCGGAAAATGGAACTTTACTTTTCTGTTTCATAGACAGGGTAAAGTATAAAGAGGGTGTTAAAGACAAGTCATATCCCTCTAATTCGACTCTGTAGATTCCGAATCTGATGTCCAAATTGCACCCCCACCCTTAGTTGATGATGTAATATGATGTAAACAGAATTTATTACTGTTATTCATGTTATTTAGTTTTTAATTGTTATTTTTCTGATTGTTTAGGGAATGAATGACCTGCACTTCAACCCTGGATGCGGCAACCACAGTTCCAGAAGGGCACAAGTGGAAATAATTATTAAATAACTTGTATATGTAGTATTGTACTTATAATCAACATAATCGCGTGTATTTATTGTTATATAATAAACAAACACTTAAATTACATCATATATTTTATTCCTGTACCCCTTCAATAATAATTTCACCCTTTCATCCCTGTGTATTTAAATAAATACTTTTGAATATGTAATTATAAATGATGTAGCATTAAAAATAATGTATAACAGTGCAGTTTATTTAATTGTAAACACTTACAAATAATATAAGTCTATAACAACAATATTCAATAAATAAAAAGGTTATTGACCCCGTGTACATATGATACGTATATTTCTGCATATGTTATGAAAAAACCGACATCTTAAGATACAGTGAGAGCACCTTACGGGTTGCCTACCTTCCAGGTGTCAATTAGTGTCGTTTACGTAATATTGTTGCGTAATAGTAATGTTATATTTAAAGCTACCCTTGATGTTTTAAATGTAGTATACACACCTACCTTATATTACCCTACAATTCTTGATAATTACTCTGTATAGAACTATGTATGGACTGTAAATTGAAAAAATAATAAATTTTTAATATATTTTATTTTCACTACAACCTTTAATGTTACACAGTATAATATTAAAAATGTAAAATATACTCTAAAAATACATAATACATTTGGGACTAATGGGGGTAGTCGCAGGTATTGATAATAAATAATGTTTATTTCGTATATATTTTATTCATTTGTATGGGTATTTCAACAACATATATTATTCTTCATACAGTGTTCTACTTTGTTATATTAATATATTTCACATAATACAAATACAATTTATTTCCAACACAATTAAATTAAAATATGAAAAGTTGAAGACCATAGTATGCCTACGGGACTTGCTAGGAGGGCGTCAGGCGTACTCTCTTCCGGAAATTCTTCCTTGGCGTCATGGGAAACCTCCCAAAACCATGACAGAAGAGCGATCTCTTCGCTGCTACATCTGCAATAAAGAAAAGAACTTTACTATCATTTTCTTCAAGTTATAACTACAAATAAAATCACTATACTAAAATTTTATGCTAGTTTCTTGTTCTATTTTTCTTTAAATTTTTTGAACTGATTTAAATTGAGTTGTTATTATTATGAATACAATTCATGTAATTTTATTCTATTTTATTTTATTAGTAATTCTTTGATTCGAGCAAAATTATCTTAGAGAATATGGAGTAAAATATAGATATTTACCTATAACAATGTAGCAACGGGCGTAAAGTTTTCCAAGAATGAGTAGTCGTTGTCACGAGTGTATTTCGTGATCAGGAACCGACGTCTTCATCCTTCGACGACTTCCCACGGTGCTCTGCCTCCCTCGAAGGTTCTAACGTTGCTCAGCTACTTAAGACCATTTCCATCGCTGGTTCCACCGATGTTCCGCTTCCAGCGACGTCTCCCACGTTGCTCGCCAGTCATATGTCCCAGCTGGGCTCTACACGTGAAGATGAACAGGAACTCTGAAAGTGATTAGTCACATTCTCGCAACAGACACGCAACATTCACACGTTTCGATCTTCGTTCATCTCCTCTTCCTCCTGGCTCCTCCTCTTCGCCCGTTGTCCTCTTCGCCCAGTGTCCTCTTCTTTTTTCACTTACAAACTAAGCTAATGATTCTAATTTATAGGGCTATTTCGCCGTAGCCACAAGCAAATAACGAGGACCGCCTTCGGTTGTGAGCACGCCTGGCACGACACCAGCACGGGCATGAAGGATGATTTCACGAGTACCCACTCACGCAATGGTCGTCTAGGGCTCGCCAAGTACAACAAGGCCGGTGACCGGTACGCAAACCAATGCACCCCGCATCAGGTGGCACGTTTATCAACACCTGGACCAACTAACACCTAGCTTCCTAATTACAAGTTGCTCGTGCACAGGTTGCCCCACACAAAAACAAAGAGTAATTAACAGAAACACAGCACTAGCGATCTGATCTGGCCTCCACACGGATTCGGACCAAAGACTAGAGTTGGGAAATGAACTCCTCCACCACACAACACGCACTCCCGACGTACCGTGGTCGAAAAACACAGAAGGTGAATTTCTGGCCATCGGCCGTGCACCGGTCCTAATCCATCGCGTATTAGCGTCTTTATCATTGGCATTAATAACTGCCATAAAAATAAACGGAGATACGTTGGTTCCACGACTTGGAACGACGCTCAGTGACTCTAACGTTACTTTACGTATTTAGCAAAACAAAACAAAGCAAAACGGAAAATTTTGACCTCAACTTACGTTGGACCCACCACACTAAAAAGCTAAATGACTCTACAGGTGATTTTAGAAGAAAATCACCACAAAACAACAAAATTAAAACCACGAACGCGAAACGAGCCGCCATTCTCCACGCCGCACGGAGAACGAAGATGCCGGAACTTGAGTACTCGCGGCGTCAAATTTCATCTCGGCACATCTGTAATACGTACAAATACTTTAATACAATTTTCATAAAAAAACATAATATAATTATTTATATTTCATCATATATAAATTAGAGTAAAATATCCTTCTATAAATACATAAATTTTGACTTCGACAGTTCTTTTTCTAGTTACATTAGTTATTTACTTTTGGCAACCATTCTATAGCTTTCTCTTTCTTTTTCCTTTTCAACTAATTTCAAATTTAAAAATCTGTAGCAAAAATAACTCCTCAGTTATATTATAAACAAACATTTTACACATTATTGAAATTTAATGTAAAATACAAAATAAGACAAATTTTAATATATAAATCGTGATAAATAAAAAGTTATTCATTTGAATTCATTTTTTAAACTACAAGCTAGTGATATACATACAATATTATTTTAAACAAATACGACTGTATAATTAATAATTTATCTTTCCTAGAAAATTAAAGATATAAATACATAATCACAAATATCAAACATCTCTCGAATATTTTTTTATCGAATCGTATTTTAATGTTACATAAAGAAACCAGTTTTATAGCAATTTATTTAACATTACAAAAAATTAATATACATAGTTTACAATTACAAGATAATACAAAGAAATGTGTAGACATCCATACGCTTTCACAATTTGCTAGGAGGGCGATAAGCGTATTCTCTTCCGGAAATTCCTCCTTGGACGTCACGGGAAACCTCCCTAAAACCGTGACAGAAGAGCGGTCTCTTCGCTGCTGTGTCTGGAACAAATAAATTACATATTTTTTGGCCATATTTCTAACACTGTAAATATGATAGTTTCATCGTAATACTAACATATTTGAACAGAGTTATCTTAATATATTTGAATTTCTGGTGTATAACACTATTTACCTATTAACTTGCAAGCAGCGGGCCCAAGATTCTTCTATGACGAATTGTTCTCGTTGAAACTTCTTTCTATTCCCAAATTTAAATTACTTTTCCTTGAAAGAAGCAGACAACACAAATCAATATATCTTTGGCAATATAATGAAGAATATTAATCCAATATAATTAATACCCAACACTGTATTGACAAAGGCAAAGGACCTGTGAAGCCTGGAGACTCTAAAATTATCCCAACCTCCTCCCAAATATAATTTGAAAAGAAACACAAGGATAATTAACAATAGCAATACTCGGCGAATAACAGCAAGCTGTCTCAGCACGGCATATTGATAAAGTTAAAAACCTGTGGCTGTGGAATGACTCTACACCCAGAAAGAAGTTCAACCGGTGTCCATTATTGTCCAGGTGAAGTCGTCTGTTGTTCTTCTACTTCTTTTTCTATCTGAACCTTCTTCCAATTCCCAAATATTTATTTAAGATTACTTTTCCTCCAAGAAGGAAGCAGACAACACGAATCAATATATCTCTAGCAATAAGGTGAAGAATATAAGCCCGGTAGAACAAATATCAAACACCGTTATTGATAAAGGCAAAGGACCCGTGAAGTCTGAAGACTCTACATTTAATCCAACCGCCTCCCAGAAAACAAATGAAAAATAAAAACTCACAAGTATAATTAACAATGACAACACTCGGCGAATAACAGCAAGCTGTCTCAGCACGGCATATTGCCAAAGCTAAAATCTTGTGGCTGTTGAATGACTCTACACCCAGAAAAAGGTTCAGCTAGAGTTTGATGTTAGCTATAGAAAACACAAACATAATTAAAATTTTATAAATTACAATAAACAATTTTGTTGTTGAACTGAAAAAGAAAGGTGATTATTTTAATACCTGGTTAAAATGATGAAGTGTACCTATAATAGTAAAAAAGAGAAGCTGGAAGGAAAAGTTTGATTAGTAGCATTCACACAACATTCCACACCAAGCACACAGTTTTATTTGTTCTTTCTTCATCTTCGGAGATGTTGGTGGATGTTGGTTGAGGGCGTTGATTGGGCGGTGGTTGGAGGCGATGTTTGGGCATTGGAATCTTCTGGCTTACAAACTACCTGCGCGCTACGAGAACGATACGAGCTACTTACATCTAAGCTAAATAAGAACAAAATGAATAAGATTTACTGATTGCAAGTTTCGAGCGGATTAGCCGACCGCACGCCGTTTGTAACCTACAGCTCCGTGAGATCTACGCACTAGCAGACGTTTACCGTATACTCGTCAATCTCAACCACCACAAGGGCCTAGGGGATGACAGTACCTCAATAAGTTTGACTCTGGTAATAGCCTTGTCATCAGGCAACACTGGCACCCCGCCTGGCACACACACATTCATTCGGCATTCACCCATTCGCGGACCATAGATTCCCTCAAGAAATTCCGAAGAATTAAAATCGGGAAAATACAGCTGACACAGGTGGTTCCCTCTCGCCCAAATCAAAATACTGCCAAACGGCTGGAGACATGGCATAGGTGAAAACCCTACGTAGCTCGGACGCAGCCCAACTCCCGAGGTAGACGAACGACCTACCATGCGCATAGGCGACCCTGTTTCACTACCTAAACAAACCTACTAACCCCGGTAAAAGTGCTTTAGCAAAATGCAGCTGGTTGCTGCCGGATCCTCTTCATGTAGGTTGGATTCACGTGAACCAAGCACTCGGTTTCGAAAGCACTCACGACGCGCACGAGATGAAATCAAACGGGCCCCATTTACAATGAATCCAACGCGAATGCTCCTTTGCGCGTTTTCGGTAACGTTTTATTTTATCTTCACTGCTGGGCTGATGACACCGTTGGCTCCGATGAGCTGAGCATCGAACCCTATCGCGCACGACCCAGTCCCCCACGTATGTTTCACGACGGAACGGTTCGCATCCCACCCTCACGGGCCTAGCTGAATTGGCACTCCGGGCACAATCACTGGCACTGTCCGAAAGCAAAAATATCCGCTTTCCCCGTGGGAAAATCGCGATAAACTACACTATTTTCACAAAACAAAGTTCGACGAGCGTGTGTGGGCCATACAAAATGGAGAAGTTACGTAATCGGCATCTTCGTTCGCAGCGATAGTTACTAGGCATGGTTGCCAATCTGAAAGTAAAAACCCCAAGTTCTAAAAACATAAAATAAGTGTTTATATATCATAATATTATGTTTATATTAAATATTAAGCTCTGCTTATATCTATAAAAACATAATAGATATAATACATAATTAAAAAAATATAAAATATAATTTTTTGCATAGTTGTGAATCCTTATTAATCTCGACCCCAGACAATACTGGGAAATTTAAAAATCATATATTATTTAACAACTAATGAATGAACATTATTTGCAAAGAAAAATATATAAAAAATTAAAAATTAAAACTAATAAAACTTTAATAGAAACTATATTTTTATATACAATATAAAAGTTTTATGAAGTATTTTGCCATAATATCCAGTAGGAGTATTTACATAAAGAATTTTCACAATTCTCCGGTAATAAACTATAGAAATATCTGGAAATTAGAAATTCATATAAATTTATTTGCTTCTATTGAAATAATTATATGTAATCACAAGTGATAGGCTTCTACGTATTAAAATGCAAGTAAAAGAAGTAATAAAAGTGTAAGGAAATATTTTAATAATAATAACACCGTGCGTCATTTCCTTTAAGACAAAAACTTGTATTTTAAGAAAGGATTATGAACCAAAAAAGATCTAAATTAATTTCAAATTAAATGTAGTAAGAAATACTTTTAATATGCCAATTTTTTTGTTGTTTTGTAGGTTTCCCCGCAATTTTCTTATTACAAGAAAATAGAGTCATTGTCACAGATGATACTTCAAGGAAAAAAATTCATATTATAACAATTTTTACAAAAGATAATTGCAATAATCATGTAATTATTGCAGAAAAAAGTTATGAACAAGGGTCTAAGAATGTTTAATAGCTTTTCTTACGCAATATTTAATTATATTTTTCCTAAATTGTCACGCTCTTATGTGCCACTTTGAACACGCGAAAATTACAATCTCTTTAGTTTGTGATGAATGTAGCTGCTAGAAACCTCGTCATGTACAAGTGCAGTGTTTGTTTAGTACTTCTCATCTTCAACTTCCCCAAAGGTAGGATTGTTTGGATAAGATTCGGTTCGCCGACTCTGCTAATTTAACAGTTTAAAAGGTGGTTAATTTTACATTAAATCATTAACCACATAGAAGTATAATTGTTAAAGAATTACTATGTATTTATAAATTGTTACTTGAAAAAATTAATGTTATTATATCTTCATAAAACAAATCTTACTGGAAAAATATATACTCAAAACAATTATTCTCCGTACATCAATAAAAAAAGTTTTCTATTCTTTATATATATATGAAATAAATTTTATATTATAACTTATTATATTAACAAATAAAATAATGTATTGACTTCCTAAATTTTTCGTAGTGAAATCGAGAAAAAATATTATATTTATTATAATAATAAGTACGTCAATTTAGTCTCCGCACACCTGTAAATTAAATAGAATCAATGATTTTTGAATCGCCATTTACTAGAGTTATATCCCTTAAACGGGTTGTCATACTTCCCACTAATTTTTTGAAGTTTAGAAGTCAATTTTACCCCATTCTTCCACCATAAATGTAGTATTTCTTTTATATTTTTGAGCGTCTTGTTTTACACATTTTTTTAAAATAATTCACAGAGATATTCAATAGGATTCATATTTAGAGATTGTGGAATTTTTTTTAATAATTGTCTACAATTTCACAATAAATATATATTCTTATTCTAGGAATTTACGTGTAGTATGTTTGGGATTATCTTGTAGAAAGATTTAAGATTCCCTTAAACCCAATTTTTCAGCATATTTTTCCAAATTCTCTTTTATAATATTTAAATATTTTTTTTTTGTTCTCATTTATTCAATTCAATTTTTGTTTTGTAGTTATAATTAATTTTATTTTAAAACTTAATATTGTTGCATTTAATTAAAGTAGCAATTACTTTTTGAAAAATATATTTTACAATTTATTTTGTAAATTTATATTTGGATTTAGTTATAATAGTCTCTAGATCAGTTTTCTAATTGATTATTCTAAATTTTCATAAACTAAATTACTTGTAATTTGATTGTTCAATAAAATTTAAAGTGTGCTTTTTTAACAATATTAAAGTAGCAATTACTTTTTGAAAAAAATATTTTACTATTTATTTTGCAAATTTATATTTGGATTTAGTTATAATAGGCTTTGGAACAATTTTCTGATTGATTGTACTAAATTTTCATAATACTAAATTACTTGTAATTTGATTGTTCAACATTAAAAGTGTGCTATTTTTTTAACAATGTCATATTGTCTTGATATGACAACAAATTATAATTGCACTCCGCATCCTTCTATTTATTGCATGTGAACAAAGATAATTATAAATTAATTTTCATTATTCTAATAATGAGGTTTTGCAATCTCATATGTCCCAATGCGATTAATATATTAAATTATAAGGGTATTAAAGTATTAGTGAGTGCTCCAATTTTATAACAAAGGAGTACTCAGTAGAATATTTCACCAAATCAATAGAGGAAAGCCTTTCTCTGAAATTATTAAACACAAATTTAATTAAATCATTGTTTACAGGGGTTAATTAATATGCTCTATTGATAATTCTAGGAAAATCATCATTGATAACATTCCTCTAAAGGGCAAGGTCAAAAAACATTCATTGTTTTGGCTTTTGTTATGTTATAGGTTTAATAACGAAATACCACAAAATTAAAAGGAAAAATAAATACAAGATCAACTAAATTTTTTTTAATTTTATTGGTTCAAAAGCAATATAAATATTTTATTTCATAAACCAAAACGAAATTTGTAATAAAACCAAAACGATTCATCTGAATAAAACTAGGAAGAGTAAAAAAGAATTTTTATTTGTTGTTATACATTTAAATACTTTTATTTTTCTTTTATTATATGACTAGTAAAGTGATAAAATATCATTTAAATTTAAAGTATTATATACAGAACATATTTTGGTAATTATTAATAGTATCGTATCAAATAGATAAATTTTTATTATTTGATTTTTTTTTATTTTTGTTCAGTTGATTTAAATCCTGATTTAAATCAAATGATTTGTATTAGGCTAATCCTGAAATAGATACATTTTCATTATAATTTGTATTTTTTTATCTTTGATAAAAATCAATGATTTTTATTTAAAAATAATTTTATTTCAATCTGGCCAACACTGTTTATGATTGATTAAATTTTACAAAATTGAATACGCCTATAAATATTTCTTTTAGTAATATATAATAATTAATATCATTTATATGGCTACCTCATTATTATTATTTTATTATATATCGGGTTCCAATTTCAAATATTAATTAATTTTGAAATGAAAAAAATATTATACATTTATAATTAATATCTGTCGTTCTGCCGACACTTTTGGTTACCAGTCAGGCTTTACAATTAGGTGTTTCTGGTTCGAATCCCGTATCCTTCCA
This sequence comes from Stenolophus ochropezus, assembly GCA_035578165.1. NCBI lineage: Eukaryota > Metazoa > Arthropoda > Insecta > Coleoptera > Carabidae > Stenolophus > Stenolophus ochropezus. The sequence goes on from JAQOWZ010000014.1 coordinate 4,488,616, forward strand.
TTAAACAGAGGATAAAAATAATATATTATTAATTTTCTGTAAAAACTCATTATTCACAAGTATATAACCGAAATTATTATTTTTTATTACAGGTAATTTTGAGGAAATTTCGTCCAAGCTAGACTTTGGTGGTCTCGAATCAACAACTTCAGAATACGACTCAACTTTAAGCTCATCGTTAGTTAAAGCTTTGGTCCATCTCCAACATTCTACAGGTCCTGAAAGAACTATAATTTCATCAAAATTAGACCAAAATCCTTTTAACTTACGATCAATTGCACCCTTGATTCCTCAAAGTCAAAAACCGGATTTTACAAGTTTAGGAGTAATATGTGTTGATGGAAAATGTAACACCACCGACGGAAAAAGATCCCCAGATGAAAAAGTATCAACAGATATTTTAGTTCAAGTTGTCACCAACGTTGACAATAAAAAAGAAAATAAAACAACTGGGGAAGATAGTGACGTACCAATTGTAGTTGGTTATGCCGGTACCAACATCCAACCAAATGGTTTAGAACCATCTTCAAGACGCATAGACAGCAACCAAGAAGTAACAATCACTACAGGTTCAGACACGTTTTCAAACGAAGTACCCAAGGATCATATCCACCAAGTACCATATTTCGAACCAACTTTCAACAACCACTATTTTGGAGAAAATCCGCCGCCCCAATTTGTGTGGTACCGTCGACGAAATGGCTACAATCCACATGCCTTCGTACCAAATATAAGACAATTTAAACCATTTAACCAGTGGCAACTAAAATACCCAACAACACATACACCAAATGGTTGGTCACAAACCACAGCTTGTAGTTGTACCAATCCAGGGTTGAATTGGTATCCTAGTTTTGGACCACATCAACCAACCCCACCTGCACCAATTAATGATAAAATGGAACCATTGAATTAAAAATAAAATAAGGTTATTAAGGTAAATTGACAATAAACAAAGTTTCACAATTGGTGTTAATTATTTTGTTGTTTCCCAATATGTTATTTTCAAAGTAGAACATAAAAGTATACGAGTAATTTGTTACTTTCATTTCTATTATTACATACGAGTATTACTTTATTCAATTTTTATGCCATAAATTTTTAATTGTGAGTGAGAGGTTTAAACAATCAAGATTTGGGTCAAACTGATTTTTAAAATTAGTAATAAACAATTTAAAAAATCAACAGTATTTCAAAATTTTATATCTTATAATAAACCAAAAATACCTATTTTTGAGTGCAAAATTTTTATATCTGAAAATAGATAGATGTCAACGCGCTGATTTCAAATTTACAAACAGAATTGTTTTTCAATCTTGAGATTTTTGCTCTTAAAGTAGCTCCTCAAAATAGTGTATATCTTTAAAATGAGTAGAGATGCAGGCTCAACGATTATACCAGTCGATTCTACGGACAAAGATACATTCTTCACCTACACATAGGTTCTTTGGAACGATTCGGTGAAAAATGAGGAAAACAAAAAACGTTTATTTAAATTTTTCGCTCGGGAACTTTTTTCTTCGCATATTTTTTGGACTTAAGTAAATATTGATGCGTTGATTATAATTTTTCAAACAGAATATACATATTTAAGTCCAGAAAATAAAAAGAAAGCAAAAATCTCAGAAACAAAAAAGATAATTATATTCTGTTTGTGAATTGGAAATCAGCGCATCAATATGAACTATTTTCAGATGAAAATTTTGGAGTAAAAAATGCATTTTGGATTATTTCAGCTATATATGAAAAATTTTAAAATGAAAAATTAAAAATTGTAACTTTTCATGATAAACTGTGATTGGAAATAACTTGTGATGTAAAAAGATTTTCATTTTAAAATCTTAAATTGGAAATGTCAATTTCAAATTTTTTACTCGCAAAATTAGTTTCATATTTTCATATACTCCCAAACAAAACAACTTGTAACATTAGTTTAAATTAATAACTAAACATTTTTTAAACAGTTTTTATTCTTCTTTTATTCAATCATTATATTTTTTCGTTCTACATAGTTGCTACATTAAACAATATATTAAAAACTAATATATAAATTATTAGAATGCAGAAGCTTTAGGGGTGATTTCTACAACATGAGCTTCTTCTGTTGACTTTACTTGACTCCAATCAGTATGCTCATGTTGTCCTCTTGATTCAACATCAACTGTAGCTTCCTGAACAGGATTTAGTTGTTGCAGTGGTACTTTGTCATCAACAGAAATTGGAATACTTTTTTCAGGTTCATGTATTTCTTGCTGTATCACAGCTGGTTGTTCATCAGACTCAATTGGTTTACATGTAGTGGTTATTTCAGGTTCTGGTATTCCTAAAATGTTTCAGTCGCACTACATTTCTAGAAGGAACAGGACGCCAAATACCTTGTCATATTGACTTATACTGGACTCTAAATCACTCGAATATATCAAAAATAGAAATACCATTTTGCAAAGTTTAGAATAGAAATATTTTCTGAATTTCTTTATCTATCTTAAGACGTTACAATCTAATCACTTTACAAGACTTTGCACTAAAAGGAACAAAACTTGAAAAATGTCTTATCTATGAGAACAAGACTTTCATTTTGAAATGTAACTGTTAACCAATGCCCAAAAAATTATATTTATCATAAAATTTATAAACCAATAATTTTGTAAATAAAAGAAAATAAAATATCTTTACCTAGATCTTGTGATCCAACAGAAATGATGAAAATACATATAATAATATTCTTCATTTTGTATTATTGATCACTGCGAATATTTGCAATTGAATGATGAACTTATTAACTTGAGCTACTTATATTCAAAATCTTTGTATACAAATTTTAAAGATATTCTAAATAGTAAATTGTTTAGAAAATACCTGGCATAATATTATATGAACATAAAGGTTACTTTATACTGTATAAAAAAAATTAATAAATATGGTCTACGTGACGATGAACACATTTTTTTTTAATTTGTTTTCGCGAAGACTCATCAAATGATTGTTAATAAATTTATTAATCATTTTGTGCAAATATTTATAATATTTCTAATTTTAAAATTATAGTACTTTAAAATATTTATGAAAGGAATAATTTTCAAAAATCAAATACCAGTAGTAGGATAATTTTGCGGTAAATATAATGGTTAAAAAAATATATAAAAATTTATAAAAAAGAATAAAAAATCACTTAAAAAAAATTACCATCTGAAAAAAATATATAACAAATAAAACAATGCAATTTAATTAACGTATTTTTACAAAAATTCCCGTAATACCTTCAGAAAAACATAGGTCACTTTTCAATTGTAAATTTGCCTAAAATGCTGACAAAGAGACTACCTACATTTATGACTGTCCAATAAATTTAAATTAAAATTTTTTCGCCCTAAATGATATTAAAATAAAGGTTAATGGTTTATTTTTTATGTTAACGATTACCGGTATTTTCGGCGGTAAAAATATCGGTTAAAATTACAGTTAAAGTTCGCAATTTTCGTTCAAAATATCGATTACTGGTTTTTATTAACCGGTTTTTTAACCGGTTAAATTCCGTGTTCATTACTAATTCATGATTTCATTGATAATTAAATTTACATTTACAGTCGAATTCACAATTAGTTTATTAATCAATGATCAACTAATTCAAGAATCAAGCTGATCTGTAGATAAACATTTGTTTCAAATCACCAATTTTGTATATATTTTTGACAGTTCTTATAATTTTAGGAGTATTGTATTTAATTAATGTAATACGACGAATCGGTTGATTTGATTGTTGTTGATCAGTGGATCAAGCTCTGATTAATGAAAGTTTAATAGTGCAAATTGTTACACAAAAGCTTCATAATTAAAATAAAGCTCAAACAATTCAATGTTAAACAATAGGTAAATCTCTGGTCAATAACATTAAACGGTATAATTTATTTATAAATGTATATCTAGTGATAATATATTCATATATGAATTTCCAATGAATTATTGATAGAATAATGACAGATATCTTAATTGGAATTGAAAATTCATTTAAAGACATAATATCCCGAGTTGGAAGTAATTCAAAAGACATCTATCAATTTTGGCAGATAAGTGACATTCTTTTTCGTATTTTTGTGAAACCTGAAAGGCGATAGGAGTTATCAGGATCATTAAATGCTCGTTTAGCTGCAGAGTGGACTATATAAGGGTAGTCAAGTGCATAATTCGCCAAAACAGTTTCAACCACCAACCAACAATGTTTGAAATACTCTGTGCTCTACTTTTTCTTCAATGCGTTTTTGGTAAGTTCATTGTATTTATTTTAAAGCAGAATATATATATATATATATATATATATATATATATATATATATATATATATATATGCAATAGCTCGATAGTGTCCCAGATTTGGCAGGAATCTAGCAAGCATTAACCTCATTATATATATATATATATATATACCGGGTGTCCTAGCTCGACCGACACATGGGTGTTTTACATGGGAAATCAGTTAAATATGAATAGTATCTCCCCAGTGCAAGATATTAACTTGAAATTTTGTATACTTATCGGAGAATATTAATTCTATGGATCACACTTATTTGAAATATGTAATTTTGTCTGCAGGGCGAGATTTATTAAATTTAAAATCTACTATTTTCATTCAAAATCAGTCAGCCATGGAAATAAAAGAAAATATCTATGTGACAGTTCTGACAATTAATGACATGCCATTGTAGATATTTATATTTTTATAATATTGGTATATTATTTAACAAAAAGAAACTAAATTCAACTTAAATAATATTAAAATATAGGGAACAAGAATTAAAATCAGTGATACTTCACTAAACTGTCAGATAAATATTTTCTTTTATTTCCATGGCTGTCTGATTCTGAACGAAAATAGTAGATTTTAAATTTAATAAATCTCGCCCTGCAGACGAAATTGCATATTTCAAATAAGTGTGATCCATAGAATTAATATTCTCCGATAAGTATACAAAATTTCAAGTGAATATGTTGCACTGGGGAGATAGTATTCATAATTAACTGATTTCCCATGTAAAACTCCCATGTGTCGGTCGAGCTGGGACACCCGGTATATATATATATATATATATATATATATATATATATATATAATATTGTTTTTTGGTAGAAACAATAATATATATTAGGTTAAGGTACGTATTACGTTCTGGTACTTTATGATAATTACAGACCATTTAATTAACATACCGACCCAATAAACAACAGACCTAAATTTCGAATAGTCATAGCATCAATATTAATTGTTTACTGAAAATTGTATTGTTTTGTAATAAGTGCATTAATGCACTTGGTATACAAACTAAAACAATAAACAATTTTTGTTTGTAAATATGTACACTTAAAACTAGTATATATTTTATTAATGGAATATTAATTTAAAACTACAAGTAACTTTAATGTAAATATTAGTGCGTAAATCAAATATTGGTACGTTAATATTTACATTTATAAATCAAACACAATAAATTAACATTTTTAAAATACATAGTAGTTGTTTATTTATTGAGGCAGTGAAGTTATTTTTTATGCCAATGTAATATTTAGCTAAAAAAACTGGAAAGTTAATTGTATTATTTCAATTTTCATGATTATATTATATATATTTCAAGTATAATAAAACTAATAAATTAAAAAATGAATTATTTACTTATCAAAGCAGTGAAATTTTTTTTTATGCCAAGGTAATATTTATTCTGGAAAAACTGAAAAGTTAATCGTATTATTTCAATTGTAATTATTATATTCATAAGTACAATAATAGTAATAAAGTATACAATTAATTAGTTATTTATAAAGGCAGTGAAGTTATTTTTTATGCTAATATTATTTTTTCCTGAAAAACTAAATCTTAATTGTATTATTTCATTTTTCATGATTACATTATAATTCATAAGTATAATAAACGTAACAAATTTTAAAATAAAGTACTGAAAATATCGCTTATAATTACTGGTAGAAGTATTTATAACATTTTTTTTTATTTTACTTTCATTAATATAAATACAAATAATTTGTTAAAGTATAAAATGCACTAATAAAAATTCTGTGGCAACATAAAATTATTCTCCGCCTTTTTATAAAAATATAATTGTATGCAATATATATTTTTTATTTTAGCATCCCCCGTGGATGAAGAAACAATTGAATATCGCGAGTGGGTTCCATCTCGAGTAGCCTACGCAAGAGATTTCGACAAGTGGTTTGATTTCGACTGGGTCCCAGCTTGGAATGGCAACAGTCAAAGAGTACGACCACCTACTGTAAAAGAGAGAGTGCTGGCTTTGGAAAACCGCCAGAAAGCTTTGTTCGACCTTGTTAGGTAAGCTTGTACAGGCACTCTAAACTGGTATAGAAAACAGAATAGAAATCAATTTTTATTTGTAATGGAATTTTGAAAATCAATTGTATAGGCAGTCATTTATAATTCATTATTTTAACGTCGACTTTTTTTTTTTCTGAAATCTTCTTCACCTATCTTGTTTCTCCTACTATAAAATTTACACATGTTTCAAGATTATTAGATTAAATTGTAATTTTAAATTTGAACTATATTAGCTTTTTAATACTATTTATTGTTTTATTGTTTGACGATATTCATATGTCTAAGTCTATTTGATGAATTGAAGACCATTTCTTGCCATGAAGAAGATTTATGTGAAGTCGAAACATCGGCGTTAAATTAAATGAATTATAACTGTCTGCCTGTCCGATTAATTTTCCAAATTCCATTCTTCAATAACAGTTGATTATAAAATTCTTACTCTATTTTTAATATAGGTATTGTTCCATAAATTACAAATAAATTACAAAATATTGTTTTTCATGTATTTGCGACTTGAAAACAATTTAATATTGCAATTAGAATATTATTATACAATAACAAATAACTATTAATTGTTATTAACTATTTTATGGTTTGTAGATGCGAATCGTATGGCCAAACAGACTGCAGTCTCTTCCGTACCGAAGCCGAAACTGTGTTTGGAGCACCTTCAAGGGGCCAAAACCTAACCCCCCCTACGAAAGCAGACCAAAGTGTGACCCCCGCTAACCAACCAACCAATGCACCTGTAACTGCAGCTCCTGTAACAGCAGCTCCTGTAACAGCAGCTCCTGTAACTTCAGCTCCTGTAACTTCAGCTCCTGTAACAGCCGCTCCTGTAACTGCAGCTCCTGTAACAGCAGCTCCTGTAACAGCAGCACCAGAAAGCAATCCCGTTCCGGAAAGTACTACAACGCCATCTTCTAGTGTTGCTCCTGCTAGCGAAAATGCCAACCAACCTTAATGATCTGTATTATTATTAGAGAAAATAAATATTTCAGCATTATTTTCGTATTTTTATATCTATACCAGTAAAAACAACTGAAACTTACTATGATACCTTTAGTTCCTGAAGTTCCATTTAGGTATGTTGTGATAAATAATAATCCAAACAAAATAAGCTTGAAAAACCAATTTGTATTATTATTAGAGAAAATAAATATTTCAGCATTACTTTCGTATTTTTATACCTATACCAGTAAATACAACTCAAACTTACTATGAAACCTAACTAATACATAAGCTAGTACTGTTCCTAACAATACTCCCCTACCAGAAAGCAGTACCGTTGCGGAAAGTACCACACTGCAGTCTTCTAGTGTTGCTCCTGCTAGCGAAAATGCTAACCAACCTTAATGATTTGTATTATTATTAGAGAAAATAAATATTCCAGCATTACTTTCATATTTTTATACCTATACCAGTAAATACAACTAAATCTTACGATGAAACCTTTAGTTCTTTATGTTCCAGTTAGATATGTTGTGATAATAATCAAAACAATATAGGCTTGAAAAACTAACTCTTGTTACTATAATATTAATTGGAAAATAACATAAATTATGACAACTACTACACAAGCTAGTACTGTTCCTAACAATACTCCCGTAGCAGAAAGTAGTACCGTTGCAAAAAGTACTACAGTGCCGTCTTCTAGTGTTGCTCCTGCTAGCGAAAATGCCAACCAACCTTAATGATTTGTATTATTGGTAGATAAAATAAATATTTCAGCATTACTTTCGTATTTTTATACCTACAACATTAAATGCAGGTGACACTTACTATGAAACCTATACCTACTACACAAGCTAGTACTGTTCCTAACAATACTCCCGTACCAGAAAGTAGTACCGTTGCGGAAAGTACTACAGTTCCGTCTTCTAGTGTTGCTCCTGCTAGCGAATTATGCTAACCAACCTTAATGATTTGTATTATTATTGGAGAAAATAAATATTTCAGCATTATTTTCATATTTTTATACCTACAAGATTAAATGCAGGTCAAACTTACTATGAAACCTACCTAGCACATAAGCTAGTACTGTTCCTAACAATACTCCCCTACCAGAAAGCAGTACCGTTGCAGAAAATACTACAGTGCCGTCTTCTAGTGTTGCTTCTGCTAGCGAAAATGCTAACCAACCTTAATGATTTGTATTATTATTAGATAAAATAAATATTTCAGCATTACTTTCATATTTTTATACCTATACCAGTAAATACAATTGAAACTTACTATGAAACCTATACCTAGCACACACGCTAGTACTGTTCCTAACAATACACCAGTACCAGAAAGCAGTACCGTTGCAGAAAGTACTACAGTGCCGTCTTCTAGTGTTGCTCCTTCTAGCGAAAATGCTAACCAACCTTAATGATTTGTAATATTCTTAGATAAAATAAATATTTCAGCATTACTATCATATTTTTATACCTACAACATTAAATGCAGGTAAAACTTACTATGAAACCTACCTAGCACACAAGCTAGTACTGTTCCTAACAATACTCCCCTACCAGAAAGCAATACCGTTGCAGAAAGTACTACAGTACCGTCTTCTAGTGTTACTCCTTCTAGCGAAAATGCTAACCAACCTTATTGATTTGTATTATTATTAAATAAAATAAATATTTCAGCATTACTTTCGTCTTTTTATACCTATATAGTAGAAGTTTAGGTATATGAAATTCACTTTCGGATAAGATGATTGGCCCTTATAAGTTTTATGGGACTTGTGGTATTGGTTCTTTTAGGCAGGTAGTTTTTTCTGTCGTATGATTTTAAGGGCCGTACCAGAAATTTTCTTTCAAAATGTTTCCTAATTATATACTTTTAAATCTAGAGTAAAATATTCAAATAATAATGCATTTTAAATGTCTTCTAATTTCAATTTGTAAATTGAGAAGAGATTAAATTATTAAAATAAATTCAACCGAAAATTTTAAATACAAATAGTTATTAAATAAATATAAGAAATACTTGGTTGTTTAAAAAAATTGAAATTTATTTTTATTCATATTTCGACTTTTAAGGCCATTAACAGGAAATACTAATAAATATACTTCACAGAAAATTTTTAGTATTTATACATAGAAGAACAAAGACAAAAACTAAGTATTAACCACCTTTGCAATGGTAAGAACATCTAAAAAGGATTAAAGCGGAGAGATCAATGGAGATTTGACTAAGTCGAGTTGTTCATTCTTAAGATTTTTCTTTTCATTGAGTGATCTTTGGATTTCCAATTATATATTCTCAAAACTCCATTATTAGTTATTTATTTATACAAAGTAAGTATAGTATGAATTTATTTCAAGTGATACCTTTGAGTTGGGATAATTTATAACTCCTGATCACAAAGCTTCCTATCCTTCCATAAAAGGTTGTAAAACCCGCATAAATCAGTTTCATATACCTGAACTTCTACTATACCAGTAACCAGTAAATACAATTGAAACTTACTCTGAAACCTTTAGTTCTTGATGTTCCATTTAGGAATGTTGTGATAAATAATAATCCAAACAAAGTAGGCTTGAAAAACCAAGTCTTGTTACTATAATATTAATTGGGAAATAACATAAATTATGAGAAGTTGTAGTTATTTATAAAATGACTGCATTCATATGATAATTGAGTTCGCAACGTCTCATCCGACTAATTTTTTCTCTGTTGATGTTCAGTAAGATAAGTATAATTTAATTAGAATCAAGAAATCAAGGATTAAGGGAAAACCTCTTACCGTTTTTTTAATAATATGAAGTCATTTTTGATAGTAATAAATAAATACGTTCCAAGGTTAAGTACAGGTCTCAAATTCATCATATTTTTAATTATTCATTCCTTTGAAGATTTCTTTTCAACGCAAACAATTAAGTTTAAAAATTAATTAAATCTAGAAACAATGTAGGTAATATCCGTATTTTAAAGCAAATTTAATTAGATATATTCTAGGAAAATTAAAATTCATTTTCCCAGAATTACTATGTAGGTATTTAATAAACATTTGAATGAACACAGAAAATATATTAAAATCCTCAATTTGATCAATAAATAATCAAAAAATATTTTGCAATAACATTTCTCTGTAACTCAAGAACTAAAAAATTTAATTAAAATGCATTTTGATTTTTAAATCAAAATTCCATTTATTTTTAAATTTTAATATTAAATACCGAATAATGTGGACTGCTATATGTCAAAGATTGGTAGAAATATAAATAAATTTTTATTCCATGTTGAAAAAAAGGCCCCCACCAACTTTTGCCCAGAAATGAAAAAATAAAATAGTAAAAGGTAAAAAACAACAATTTATAAATAATAATAAACAGTATCAATATTTTCCGGAATAAATTTATTCAACCACAAAGTAGTAATAACAAGTTATGTGTGGTAATTCATATATATTTATAACCGAGAAAATATTTGTTTATTAGTTTTTAGTATTGCTCATATATCCTTATACCATATTTATGATAAGTTCTATACTAAGAAACATCTGAAGTATGTTCTTGTAAATTTTTAAAATCTCAATGAAATAAACGCTTGAATTTTTTTTAAATCTTTTTTTTCATATTTTTGTGTAGTATTTAAATATGAAACCCGTTAGATATCCATTGCATGAACAATAATAGATCTTAGTCATTCTACAAATGTGGTTAGCAAATTTGCATGTACTACTCTTTGAGTTTTTTGCATTTATAACATTTAGTAAACATTATAATTATTCACATCCTGAAGCACAGTACTGCATAAACATACAAAAACATAATCATAATGCAAATAGTGCTACAATAAAATAAATAATCCAACAATTATTTTGTAATCTGACGTTTTGTGCCTTCAGGGTACTATAGATAATTTGGAAGATGCAATTCGTACCGTGCTAAAATGCCCCAAGATAATTTTTAATTTTTTTTAATAATGCTAATTGTAGTATATATCGTGAAGATTATTTATCATACTTATCATTTACGTTCTTTTGATATTTGTAACTGAATTGATTTTATGTCATATTTTTTTTACGAATTGAATATTTCAGGATGTGCTGTTTTGTGATAAATGTAAGTTCAAGATAATTTAAATTTTTTTTTTATTAAACTTTGAAAGTATATATCGTAAAGAGTATTTATCACACTTACCATTTAAGATCATTTGATATTTGGAAGGGAATAGATCTTATGCCATATTTTTTTTATGAATTGAATATTTCAGGAAGTGCTGTTTTGTGACGAATGTGAGTTTTCTGTAGGACATTTCAGCACGATATGAATTAGGACGCCACACAAATTACGGTTCATCAGGACTGAACAAAAAGTATTAAAAAAAACGTAAGATGAGCCAAGGTGATCGAAAGTCAAGGTAACTCGTGAAGTCATTGTTTTTCCCCCAACTATAACACTTATCGCGCTAATCTTACAGACTCCGTTTTTGTTTCTTATTTTTTATTTCTCCAGGATTCTTAAAAAATAACTTATTGTACTTAATTATAATAAGAAAAAATATAAAATATAGGTTTCCGATCGATTCTAATTAGCAAAAAAAGTAATGTTTTGGTTTTTTAACCTAAAATGTTTTTTGTTGCCATGTGATTTATTAGGTTAACTTTAACATTTGTTGAAATTTAATCGCAGAAAAAACATTGAAAAACTTGCTTCATCATCCGGTGTACGACATTTTTAGAAGGAACAATCAAATACCCACAACTTCCACAAGTTTGATACAGGACTGAAATAAACTCTGATTTTAGTAAGCAACTTAATACTTAAATTTTTAAGGACAATTTTCATTACTGAAATTAGAACGCTGTGACACGAGTAGTATGAAATTGAATAGTTGCGCTGCGTCTTACAGTTTTTTAAACGATTTGACAGTTGAGTTATAAGTTTGTTTAAAGTTAAAATTAAATGATGGATAGAAAAAAGAAGTTACTACGGGAAACGGCAATTCAAATGGGCATTATGTATTTAAAAGCAAAATCAAATTTGTTCTTAAATTATTAACTTTATTTTTAATTTCTGCTATTTCACTATTGGGTCTTATTTCCTTTAATTTTGATTATATATTTTCTCAGGTTTCTTTTCTAGATTGTTTATTTTTATATAAATTGCTTTTTACAATATATAAACATGGATGCTGTTTATATAAATCTATTAAATATAAAACTTATTCTTTAGTCCACAATTTTTAAGTTTTCGACCAACTTTAATGTTTAGTTTATGACAACTAAATACAACAAACGGAAATATGTCAGTTTAAGTACAGGAAAATAGAAAAATTTCTAATTTCTTGTCCTAAAATAAGTAATGAATTAAGTATCCCGTTTTCACGGTATTTAATATCATCTTGTCCTAAATTCAGTACTTAGGGAATCGATAGATTTTATTGTGTTTTGAACCTCTGGGACACAGAAGTATTTTTTTGGTTAGTTGCAAATCAAGGAGACAAACCAGATCAAAACATAAACTAGCAAGAACAAGTATTATTTTAACGAACCTTGAACAAAAACCAAACTACAAATATTAAAATTTAAATATCCTAAACCGAATGCGAATAGATTTGCACCCTTCTACAACAAAACTAATCTCCGTTTTCCAATAATATTTAAGTTTAATATCGATAAAATATTGCGAAAGAAACGAAATGGAATAAAAAAAAAGTTGAACTAAGAACCAACTAAAACCGTTATTGTGGTACGGATAAATATTGCAAATGAAAATAATTTAATAATTTAACAAAATAAGTAGAAATTAATGTCCTAGTTCTTTTTCTGTCTGTTTAACAGCAGACCAATTCGAATGAGGGGTTTACAAGACAAAAGTTCGTTATATAATAATATAGGTTTTTCGAATACACATATTAAATGTTATCAAAATTATTCCTAATGTGACCTTTTAATATGATTTTTTTTTAAATTAAGTATTAAGTATATTCACTTAGTAAGGGCCGAAATTTTGTCCGTTAAATCGATATCCGGAAAATCAAAACTTTGTTGTATTTGTTTGAAGGTTATGTTTATTAATCTTTACGGTACTAAAATATTCTAAATCAATTTCTCATTATTAAAAAAAGTGATGATCGTATTATTTATGGTACCAATTAGCGTTTTTGCTAATATTTATTGGTTGATTAACATAGGCTATTTAGCATTGAGATGATAAAGATATTAATGAATTCTGTGTATATTATATCGCTATACACATGTAAACCTAAGTGCACCATACATCATCAACGTACGGGAATTCCTAATGTCCAGAAGCATTCAGAGAATCAATCAAAACGAGATGTAGTCTTGACCATGCAATTTCGAGCTTATTACATAACATCATCACGCTTGATGACTTATTTATATATTCAAAGCCTTAAACAATTAATTCCTCAAGGTATATAAAGCCACTCTCGGTAGATCAGAGTCAGTCAGCATCATGCGTTCTTTGCTGGGTCTAGCGCTGCTAGTAGCAGCTGTCCTTTGCGAAGAGACAGCCAACTCAGGCCCCCAGGGGGTGGTGTACCTAGTGGACATCCTCGGCTTGGCAAAACCAAAGGACCAAGAGCTTACCAATGACGTGGGGGGAGAGAAGAGAAGACCTCTTGCTGCTATCCTCCTGGTGAACAACCCTCTGAAGGATGAAGATGCTAGAGCTGATGGGATTTACTTCAGACCGGAAGGGGGCAAGCCTTTGGATGCTTCCCAAAAAGTGAGTCAAGTTTATGTTTATATTTATTTGAGACAAATATGTTTTGATAATAAATTTTTAATGTGTTGTTCAACCTTCAAAATTTGTTATTTATTTGAATTTTTTGATTTGATTATTTGTAAACTATTTTTTGTAACAAAGTGCAGATATTATACTGGCCTGCATTTTATGCAACTAATAAGCCAAATTTTGTTTTTGAATTCATGTCTTTTCCGTCAGCTTCGCCAATTTTTATTTAAATAAAAATATTTCTGTGTCCGAATGGTTCGAAACATACTATAAGTTGTAATCCATTGTTGAGGTTGTAGGCTGAAAACTTAACACTAAAAATACAAGTAAAACGTGTCATAAACAAGTACCTTAAGTACTTGAGGTCCTGTTCCATCTAGAAATGTTGTGGCACAGATGGTAATGATATTTTATTTTGTATTGGAGTCTTTATGATAATTTAAGTAACTGTCCCTTTAATACATGAATCCTTTTCTATATTTGAAGAGTGAGTTAAAAATTGGTATCATCAGGCAACAGTCTCTTCGAAGAGACTATTACATATGTTTGGTTAAAAGTTAATAATATTCTCTTTAATTTTTTTAGAGATTACTTTTTTGAGCCCTGCGATATGAGAACACCTTTCCATATTTAGAAATATATTCTTTGATTTGACTTCTTGATCTTCTTTAATCTTCCTTTGGGATTTAACACCTTTCTATTCAACACTCATCATCTTCGTTTGTCTAACTAGTAGCATTTTTAATCCATAAAATGTCTTTTTTGTTATTACTATTAATAAGTTTAGAACTGCTGAACTAGTACTATTTTTTATTTCAGTTTGATAATTTCCCAAATGAAGATCTTTCTATTGGAATAATTCTTCATTTTGTAAGATCATCTCTGTTCTTCTTGGAAATTTAATTTTCTGATTCGCTTTTGTACAAATATTTCTTCTTTTTGTATAGATAGATTTTTAGTGATTATATATTCTTTGATTTGACTTCTTGATCTTCTTTAATCTTACTAAAAATATGTCTTTCCTTTGAGATTTAACACCTTTCTGTTCAACACTCATCATCTTCCTTTGTATTTCATTTATTGTCTGCATAGTAGCATTTTTAATCCGTAATATATCTTTTTTGTTATTACTATTAACAATTTTAGAATTGCCGAACTGGTACTATTTTTTATTTCATTTTGATAATTTCCCAATTGAAGATCTTTCTATTCGAATAATTCTTCATTTTGTAAGATCATCTCTGTTCTTCTTGGACATTTAATTTTTTGATTCCCTCTTGTACAAAGATAGATCTTTAATGATTGTACCTTTTCAGGAATTGACGCTGTCGTCCATCTCGAGAAAGAAGCGTTCCTACTGCGCTAAGTGTGGCGGCGGTGGTGGATATCCTGGTGGCGGCGGCGGCGGCTTCCCCGGAGGCGGCGGTGGTCTGGGAGGCGGCGGCGGCTACGGAGGCGGTTTCGGTGGCGGCGGCGGTGGCGGCTACGGAGGCGGCGGTGGTTTCGGTGGAGGTGGCGGTTTAGGCGGTGGATTCGGAGGTGGCGGTGGACTCGGTGGCGGATTTGGAGGCGGACGCAAACCCGGATTCGGCGGCGGTGGATTCCCCGGAGGTGGACATGGAGGCGGCGGACATGGTGTCGGTGGGGGATACCCAGGCGGCGGTGGCGGTTACCCAGGAGGCGGCGGCGGCTGTGGAGGCGGATGTGGTGGGGGTGGATATCCTGGAGGTGGTGGCGGTAATGCGCATGCCTCTGCTAGTGCGCAAGCCAGCGCTAGTTCCAGTTCTTATGGAGGTGGATATGGGTAAGGAAGGAAAAAGAACCATTCATTTCAAATACCAAATTTTGATATATGATACTGGACAAAAAATACCCATATTTTTTTAAATTGATTCATTATTCGTAGTTTACAAGACAATAAATATTAAAAATTAGGGAAAGGGATATTGTAACGTCAGCGTAGTAGAATCGTGAAAGAAGACAGCTACACTGGGAGATTGTCTTCTTCCAAGATCCTACCATGCTACGTGACATATTCCTTCTCCAAAATATTTAATTGCTTACAACTACATTATTGCAAGCAAATGTTTAATTTCTATAATTGTCATGAGAAGCTATAGTGCTTACTTTTTATATTTTATGACTTATATATTCGCTTATAATCATATCCTATTACATTGATTATCTCATGACTAAAGCAGTTGATTTCAAGTCACCTGTTATTCACCAGTTAGTACACAGTTTCAAATTTGAACCTTCAAATCCGTACGACACATTAATTAATATAGAAAAAAAACATTTCTCAAAAATGGATTCAATAGCCGAAAAAAAATTTACTTAAATGGTTAGTGACTTGTATTGTGTAAGATCTTGGGTTCAAATCCCAACTTCGCTACCTACTTAAATATATACTACTGCATCTAAGGCTTCGAAACCCACTATAAGTTGTAGGTTCCTTGCAGCACTAAAATGCAAGTAAAATTATCCAGATTTCATCTGTCCTACGTTCCTAAATGGAATGGTAGGATACTGTAGCTAACAGCATAATTAGAACATTAAATGCCATTTAATCGTTCGATTGGATTAATAAATTACATATTAAAATCTATAATACGCCATTATTGTAATTAGATGAAAACTATTATTTAGCAATTGAAAATTTTAATAACAGATTTCAAAGTAAATTACAACTAAATTCAACTCGATTAAAAAACAGTAACGACAATTAAAATGGCTGTTAATGAAAATAATTCTGCTGCAAATGTACTTATAATTATTTGTTGTAATTGTTGTATGTGTAACAATTTTCTTTTTTTGTTTCAGAAAATAATTTAAGTTAAATCAAGCAAATCATAACATCAATGTAATATACTTTTATTTTGTAGATAATAAATAAATGCTGTATGCACAATTTTATACCTTCTTAAAAAATAAATAAATATTCATTTTCCCATTTGTTAGTATTCAAGGTAATTAATACATTTAAATAAATGTAATTAAAAAACAATAAATAATTATAATGTCAGTATGAAAATTATTAAAGAAAAGTCTGACATCATCAAAAACTGGTTACTAATAAACAAATAGCCTTCAAATGTAAGTGCAATGAAAAAATATTTACGCAAAAGAAAATTGTATCTGAAAAAAGATTTTCAAAAAAACTTTACATAATATTTTCATTAATGATAATAAACAAACAAAAAACTGAAATAGTGTTTTACCATTGAAGATGGCAGTACTAGTACTATTCTTTATTTTACACATTAGTTTGAATATGATTAGATAAAATTCCTTAATTATGACTAATAAATTTTATAGCAAGTGCGTTGCGATATTAATCTAGAATCTAGACCAGTGGTTGTGAATAGTTGTATACGTCAAATATTTCAATAGTTGAAATATTTACCTTGAAAATATTATATTATTACTTTTTTCTGTGACTAGGCAACCAAAGTACTTTATATGTGATTCAGCTTGCTTACAAATTTTATTGGGTACAAGTTTTTTGAGTAATTGTATTTTTAATGATGACAAATTTTATTATTCTAGGAAATTATTTTAAAATTAATTCAAAGTAAATTTACATTTCTGATAAAATCCTGAACGAGGTGTTTTGAGTAGAATTTTAAAAGATAAGGCTACTATTTATTGGACAAGTACTTTAACGAAATAGTCAATATTTGTAGTAAATTATCAATTTGTAATAAATAACCTAACCTAACCTAACCTATATATATATATATATATATATATATATATATATATATATATATATATCAGTATATTATTTATACTGAAACAAAATAATATTTATACAGGGTGTTAATACTTAGTTTGTATCACTCGAAAACGGCAGACAGAACTCATTGAAACGAACAAATTTTCTTAGTTCAATTTTTTTATTTGAAGTCCCAGTTCATAGTTATTAGCGTTTTCTTTTTTCAAAAAAAAATCGTCATTACTCCCTTATTTTAAAGAATATTTAAAAAATACAAAAGCTTTCAGCATTTGCTTTCGGTTCTCTAAAACATATGTATTTACAATTATTTTTTATTTTATCATATAACAAAATGACGAGTGATCAAAATTTCAAAACAATATATTTTGAAAACCACTTTGAAATTGAAATAAATGTAAATACAAATGCTTTAGAGAACCGACAGCAAATGCTGAATTTTTTTTTTAATATTCCTTAAAGTAAGGGAGTAGTGACAATTTTTGAAATGAACTAGGGCTCCAAATCAAATATTTGAACTAAAAAAAGTTTTTTTTTCATGAGTTGTAACTTAGTATTAACACCCTGTATATAAAGTAAAAGGATATCAAATAAATCAATTAAAAATATTTTATTTTTGTGGTGGTATTTCCAAAGTAGTTTGGAGTGCCTGGAATGTAAACCTCTTCTCTGCCAGAAGATTATCTCCTTGAACGAACGTTAACGGTATTTACAAGTACATATCAAGTACACGTACCTCGTATTTTGTTTTCCATTACGGTACATGTTTTATTTTGAATTTTATCGTTGTTTTATTAACTGTAACTAATTACTAAGAAAGTAGAGTTCGATTTTCTTATTGGTGTGTGTAATAAGAAAATGAATTTTCCGCAGTTCAATAAGGTTAAACGTCAGTTGCCGTAGACGAGGTGTAAAAGACAAGCTGAAGATGCATTTTTCACATGAATTATTTAAAGAACTTGTAGCTTTGATGTATAAAGTAATTACATGCACCTTTGAGATAAAAGGTTACGTCTAATGTTGTTTTAAGTGAATTTGCTTTAAGTGTTTTACTGTACAAGCTATTGTGAAAATACACAAAAAAATATAATCTAAGTCTTGCACATTCAAATACAACAAAATAAAATTATTCACTATTTAATAACTGCGTAGTTACATCGAGATTGAAATAGTCTTCTATTTTTGCAGGCGAAAACAATATAACTATGACCAACCGGTTCGTAATACTGCAATCTATAAGTACCTTGAAAATGGTAATGACAAATTACACCACTAAAATGCAAATTAAATTGTAATATTTTATGCATTTCTTATAAAACTGTCTATGGTAAAAAACTGTAATAATTTAAAATAAATTAATCTATATAAAAAATCTTATGTGGACACCCAGGGTTGCCAGATTTCAAAATTCAAAGCTAACAAAACAATTGCTTGGGGCCCCTAGGGACAAGGGGCCCCCGACCCCCAAAAATTTCATTTTTCAGTTTAATATAAATTTATATTACATTCATATTTTTAACCTGTTTTTTATTAAAATTAAATTAGCCAACAAATTTATGAGAAATGTATAATGTTAAAAATGAAAATATAATTTTCATTTATCAAAATTATTAATTAAATAAAGCAAAAATTGAATTCACACATTAAAATGTCTAGAATTGACTGATACTTGTAATTTTAATTTATACATTTTTTTGTGAGAGTTTTATGTTCAAACGGGATTTAATTTACTATGACTAATCGTTTTTGAGTTATGCGAAAAATTAAAAAAAAAAACACTACTAGCAAAGTGTCCTTTTGACACTGTCGATTGCAATCAAAAAGGGAGGTGCACAACTATTTCAAAATTCGATGGCTAATCATTTTTAAGTTACGCCGAAAATAGTCAAAATGGATTCAGGGATGGTCAAAATAGATACTTTCGTTGAAACCTGAAAACTATCGTATTTTTTTAGCGATTACAATACTTTCTTTACTTAGTATAAAGAAGTAAAAATTGAGATGCTATATTAAAGTACTATTACTGTAATGTAATAAGCTTAATATAAAATACCATTTAAAAAAACCTCCAGATTTTATCACCATTTTTCAAATAAACTACGTAAAAATAATCTTTACTCAAATTAAAATATAAGTGTACGACCTCTTTACCTAGGCTGTAGGCTAGTCTACCTACATACGAAAATGTAAGTAAAACTTGTCCATATTCCATCTAGGAATAATGTTCACAGTTGATGATTTAAAAATAAATAATTATTTTTAAAGAACGATTTATTATTTCCTATCTAGAAATATTGTAAATCCGAAATAAAATTAAAATTCTTTAGGAAGTTATATCACATAAAAATGAATCCTGTGGTACACTTTCCTAGCCAGCTAGTGTTTCTACATGTCATTTTTGCGACACAGCGGTTGGACACCTGTAATTGTAATTGGTAATAACTATGTTTGATTATTATTCTTTAGATTTATAATAAATTTAAATATAAAATTCAATTTGTTAATTATTTGATAAATAATAAATTTGACAAATAATAAAGGATAAGAGTTTCTTATGTCTATTTTTTTCAATTATGAGCTTTGATTTAATTGCGATTTTAATATCACTAAAAATGAACCCAGTGGTACACTTTCCTAGCCAGCTAGATCTGTAAATGTTTTTTTGCGATACAACGGTTAGGACACCTGTAATTGTAATTGATAATAAAATAACTAAGTTTGATTTTTATTCTTTAGATTTATAATAAATTTAAATATAAAATTCAATTTGTTAATTATTTCATAAATAATAAATTGATATAAAGTTTAAGAGTTTTTTATGTGTATTTTTTTATTATGAGCGTTGATTTAATTGCGATTTTAATAGTGCATTATATTTCCAAACAATAAGTATTGAATTTGGAAAAGTACATAGCAGTATTGTTATTTCATCTTGACACACTCGACATACTCAGCAAGTCTGACTACGGACTACGGAGGCTGGTATAAAAGCCGTTGGGTCCAGTCAATAACCAGTCATAAGCAAAACATCTATTTCTCCCATAACCAAACGCCAGGATGTTCGGCCAACGGTTTCTCTTGTGGATTATTGTGGCTTTTCTAGGAGTGTATTTCTGCGGTAAGGGTGCAAGTGAAAATAGATAGTAGTGTGAAAAACAGTTACGCATTTCTATTGTTTATACCGTTTTATAAATATTATAATTGTACAAAATTTTAAAAATGTAAATTAAAATAAAAACATATATTAATTTCAAATTATTAAAACTAATGTTTTGGGTATATTTATATTAATCAAAAAATAACCTAAATTTTAAATTATACCGTTTTATAAATATTTTATTTATACAAAACTTAAATTTGTAAATTTAAATAAAAACATATATAAATTTCAAATTATTAAAATTAATGTTTGGGGTATATTTATATTAATTAAAAAATAACCTAAATTTTAAAGATAATAATGAAAAATTACTTAGTATTATCTTTAAGGTACAATAACCATTTTTTTTTACAATTTTATTGTTGAGAATCTCTTCTAAAAGATAATTATTGTATTAGTATAAATATAAACTTTTAGGGTGCAAATTGTGAAAAATAGATAGTAGTGTGAAAACATTGCATTGTTATTGTTTTATACCGTTTTATAAACATTTTAATTGTATAAAACTTTGAATTTATAAATTAAAATAAAAATATACATTAATTTCAAATTATTAAAATTACTTTAAGGGGTACATTTATATTTCTAAATTAAAATATTACAAAATATTTTTAAATATAATAATGAAAAAATACTTATGTCTTATCTTTAAGGTACAATAACCTTTTTTTACAATATTGTTGCAAATTGTAAAAATTGATAGTAGTGTGAAAAACACTTAAGCATTTCTATTGTTTTATACCGTTTTATAAACATTTTAATTGTAGAAAATTTTTAATTTATAAATTAAAATAAAAATATATATTTCAAATTATTTAAAATAATGTAAGGGATATATTTATATTTCTAAATTAAAACATAACGTAAAATTAAGGGAAATATATTTTTATCCGATTTCCCTTAACTTATATACTGCGTAGGAAGTTAAAGTTAAATTTCAATAATGTTAAACACTTTAATAACCTAAAATATTATTAAATATAATAATGAAAACTTACTTATGTCTTATTTTTAAGTTACAATAACCATTTTTTTTTAGAATTTTGTTTTTGATAATCTCTTCTAAAAAAGAATTATTGTATTAGCAAGCATCATAAATAGTATTCCGAAAAATGTTTTGTTTTATACCGTCTCACAAAAATTTGAATTTATAAATTTAAAATAAAAATTTGTAAATTAAAACATAACCAAAAATATTTTTAAATATAATAATAAAAAATTGTCTATGTCTTATCTTTAAAATACTATAACCATTTCTTTTTACAATTTTGTCGTTGATAATCTATTCTAAATGTCTTACTTTACTACAAATATAAACGTATAGATAATTTCTATTTACATACAAAACATTAAAACAATATATTTGTTTATTGTAAAACAATTCTAAATATTTTCGAAATATGTGCATGCTGATTCATTTACTATTCCTTCCAATAAATATTTCTGATAACATTCAACACAATCTTGCATTTTTATGATTAATATTTCAGGAATTAAAAAATCCTTGCACTTTTCAACTTTTAACATTTACAATTCTTTTGACAATACCCTTGACTACTAGTAATTACTCCAAAACTAAAATTCATCATCTATAATCAATAATTGTTACTAGCATTGACAATGATGTCATTACAAAATTTTTAAGATTTAAAAATGTATTTTTTTATTTTTTTAAAGCAAATTAATTAAACCCGATTATCAACGCAGGAACATTATCAAAACTACTGTTTACTTAATACGTTTGTAAATCGATAATGTATCAGTAACAGCAAATTCCTTTCGGCCATATCATCATTTTTTGTACTATGACACATGTAAAGATTATTGCAATATTTATTAAAATAAAGATTAAAAAAATTATAATCGTTGCTCATCTTAGATGAAAAGTCGTGAATCACGACTTCGCTATTTTATTATAAGATTTTTTATATTTTTTTCCTCTTTTGAATATCGTCATTTATTAAATTTAGACATTGTGTTCAATAGAATTCTTAACAAACCAATTCTAGAGAATCACCTGTAACAGACATAAAAAAAATATGTACACGATTTTTTGTTAGGGAAAAAAAATTTAAACTGGCCATAAAAACCTGATACAAAAAGAATATATCCGAAATTTGAATATATACAGTATGGTTCGAAAACAACAAGACAGTAAATAAAAAATTTGTATACTACACAAGTTCCATTTTGCTTTTATTTTCTAGTTGTCATTTTTAAAATATTGTACTACATTAATTTTATTTTTAGTCCTCGTTGAAACAATGTTATCATAATCCAATAAAAAGATTAAGAATTATTTGATTTGTTCAATTAAAAAAAAATATACAGTTTTCCTAAATTCTTTTTAATAGTATATTATTTTAAAGATCTGTAATATATTAAATTTTAATTTATAGAAAAGTAATAAATACAAAAATTGATTAATAAAAATATGAAAAAAGATAAAATTAAAAAAATTATCTAAACAAATAAGAATGTTTTTAAGCAGATATTAGTTTAATTATTTATTTTATATTTAAAATAAAAAAAAAATCTTGCTAACCTGCTCAATTTATTCACACTTAAGTGGCAGTAATGTTTTTCAAGAGATAGTATTTTTGTTATTTATATTATAGATATAACAAAAAATTAAATTATTGAATACAAGAACTTTTTAATTATAGTTCTGTATTGTTTATTGAACCTAAAGTTAATAAACTATATAGAACTATAACTAAAAAAAGACAAAATTGGGTTATTTATTTATTACGAGTTCTGAAAAATATTTTATTAATTTAAATTGAAAATAATATTTCCACATATCTTGCAATATTTTTATAGATCTTTTTTTTGTGTATCCGTTTCTTGAGTTTTTCATTAATTTTTATTTTTTTTATATTTTCATTTCAGATTGCGCACCACCAGCTTCAAGGCTGCAGTACCTTGAACCCAGAGAAGGGTATATACCCGTTTACATTCGTCGAGGTGATACCCCTTTAGAAGAAATTAATTTGGACCTTGCAGAAGCGTTCAACAGCATTGAAACCAAATTAAAAAATCGCAACAGCGTTCTTCATATTGATGCTCAGAAATAATCTTAATTTGAAAATCTTATTTTTATAAGCTATTTATAAATAGTATGCTAGCAAAATATTTATATACGTATACTGTTAATATGAATGTATACAATAAAAATTAATAAAAAATCTATACTGTTAATATTCCGTACCAGTTATCATTCATTATCTTATCTTTTGATAAGACAGAGTAAATAGTTATTTGTGAAATAGTTCGTTCAAAACTTAAGCAGGTGCAAAAGTTAAAGTGTTTGTGAGTTACAAATTTTCTTTAACTCTAAAAAGGTAAGTTAGTTAAATAGTTTTAATAATACAATAATTAATTTGAAACATTTTCTTGCCAAATTTAATATATCACAATTTGATACCCATTTTTGATATTCAAATTTACAAACTATATATAACACAAACAGAAACTTATATGAAAAATAATAATGAATAAAATTATGACAAACTCGATAAATAAAATATAATTTTAGTACAAAATTATAAATTAATTTACTAGATATAAAGACACTGGACTAGTATTTAAAGCTGTTGTGGAGAAAACACCACAACAACAAAATAAATCATAAGTTTTTAATGTGATTTTAATATAATTATAATTTATGTTAATTAATATTGTATATAGAGGAAATTCAAATAATGGTACAACATTTTTAATAAAATGTTGATTATTTAATATTAAAAGTAAAGAAATTCACAGCCAAAATGGTTTTAAATGGCGGCCATAGATAAGATGAGATTACCTTAAATAAATATTAGATAATGTATCGTTGTCACATTTTCTACCATAACGTTAGTCATACTAATATGTTATCCATTTTATTTTGAAGGTGTACTAAAAAATGGCGAAATTATTATTCGCCATAATTCTATGTACTGTGGCGTATGTATTATCACAAGAAAATGCAGATACGAACATAGCAAAAAGTATCAAAGAATGTTACAACAATACAGAATACATTGACTCCAATAAAAAAAGACCCATGACTATGAATTATTTAATTGATCTTATACGGAAAGTTGAGAATGGTCCCGACCGAATGGATATCCAGAAATTGTCGACTAGTATGCTACATAGGTAAGTCACGAATTAATTTTACTTACCAAGAAACTACTGACGTCATCAAACCACTAACTGCATGTGGAAACATTATCCGGATCTGAAATCAAAGAATAAATATAAGTTTTTTATTTCTAATTGATGACATTGTTATAAATCAATTCCAATAATAATAAAAACAGAATAATTATGCATAGTGTTTCACGAGAGTCTTGTATTTTTCTTGGTTTTGCATAAATGCAAGACAAGAACAAGACAAGAGCTACAAATTTTAAAGCAAGACAAGGCAAGAAATTTTCTTGCAAAAAAAGTGCAAAATAGCAAGATTATCTTCAATTCTTGTATTCATACAGTTTTTTTTGTTAATTTGAAATCTGTATTTATTATAAGAATCTATCTATATAAATATATGTTACTGATTAGGATAATAATTAAATATATATTTTTTAAATGTATTTTATAGTTACTTTAACATACAGATTTTTTTTACCTAAAAGTCCAAAATTTGTAAGTATTTAAAAAATGAAGACATAAACATTTTCAAACAATGTAAATTTCATTTAAAAAAAGTAATAATAATAATTATTATTGCTCAATAATATTATTATTCTTCGAAATTATATAACCACGAAATTAAGGCACAAAGTGCTAAAAAATACTCAAAGTAGTGCAGCTATACGATTTTTTATATTTATAATATTCATTTAATAATAATAATTTTATTATAAGATATATATTTGTTAATTGCCAATGATATTATCTATACAAAAAAAAATACATGTGATACATAGAAATTATATGTTCATTTGCAAAAAGGGAATCCCTGACAACATTATAACCTGCAAGATAAGAAATAAGCAAGAAATTGACGATCAAAAAAGATATACTTAAATTTCTTGTGTTGTCTCGAAAAACAAGACAAGACATCTTGTCTTGAGAAACACTAATTGAGCAAAAAATACTCCACAAACTATTTATTTCCAGTTCAAATGTCATGTTTTTCATTTTTTTGTAGATTTCGTCAAGATGGTATTCTAAAATCACCAAATACATTACACACGACAATTTTACCTTTTAGTCCATACGGAGACGAAAATAAAAAATTCAGAATTTTATTAGAAGGTGTTGTTCCAAGTAGTTACCTATTTCCAAATGAGACATTATCACCTATGGAACGAGTAAGTATACATAATTAAAAAAAAAAAAATAAGTGACCACTACAGAACATTATTGTAAAGACCTTAATTCGTGATCATCCGTTGAAATGTCAAATTGTCAAAATCGGTTATTTTCTTGATTGCATAATCATTTTTAGTGCACTATTCATCGCATGTTATCCGAATCTGTGGAGTCAATCTTAAGAGGAGATGAAGCACAAGTTTGTAGCAGAACAGGAAGATATCGTCTTCGAACAAGAAGAGACACGGAAACAGTCGGGGAAGAAGTCGAAATGATCGTCCCAACAAAGTGAGAAATAGTAATGATACCTTAGATGAGGTATAACATAGAGATATGCCACACTCCTACAGCTACGTACTACTGAGCAAGCAAAAGATGTATAGTCGAGAATCACCTAACAGTTAGCTGCGTGAGAACAATCCGCCAGCTGAGAAGTGCACACTTACAGTTAGACGAACGAAATATTGGTCATAGTGTTTTGTCACCGATCCTCATTATTTGTTTGGTTGAGTTTTCCATATAACTACTCCACTGGTCCACTGTTCTCAAACAGCTGGCTGCAAGCGATTTTAAACCTTAAATCTTTGGACAATATATTTGGGCAATGCCATATCTCTATGTTATACCTCATCTAAGAATGATATAATCTTTCTTTATGACTTTTCGTCTTTTAGTAAGCAGGACAATAAAGGAAACATACAAGTCAACCCAGATGAGGTAGGAATAGTGAATACTAGGGTATCGACTGAACCCCAAAAACCACTAAGTACATGCCCCTTGGAATATGGTGTGGTTTATACCAAATGGGGAGCAGTCTCTGCTGGTAGTGTCATTGCTGGTATTGCAGCAGGAAGTGAACCCCAAACCATCAGTACGAAGCAGAGTTTTGGAACAGACAAAGATGCCTTGTTGGACAACATTTGGGGTGCTACTTTGGCTGGTACGAAAACATTTCTATTTAGATATAAATTTCTAAAATATAAACTCCTGTGACATTTGAAGCCTAGAAAGGTTTTCTTTTTCCTAGGCAATATTGCGGAAGCAGCTTACCTGTCTGTGGGAAACAACAATAAAATCGTCATTGGAGCGGACGGAAGTTGGGACTCAACTCAAGTTCCTCACGGATACTACTTAACCAAAAACGACGGCTTGTACTTCACCGACGCTGAAATTCGTGGAGACTTAGACGGACTTATCCTGGGTACCAAAATGAAGGAATTCCGAAACACTGCTAGGAATATGAAACTGTCCCAACTGTTAGACATGTACTACTCCGAAAGAGGAGTGTTTAATTTGAACTTGAAAGCGTGTAAAAGAAACGAACTTTTGACAGAATATGCTCAAACGAAAACCATCGAAGAACAAGGGTTTGCTTTTGCTCTCATTTTGAACAAGAGAACTATATTGCCAACTAGCATGGATGAAGAGAGTATTGCTGGTGTTGTCAAACTTGCTACCGAGAAATTTTCCCAATATGTTCGTAAGTATTAAAACATTTATTAAAAAATATGTTTTTTGTACGTTTTTTTAAATTTAAATATTAAACTTTTAATTTTCAGCTGGTTTAAGAGACTTAAGTTGTATGAATAACAACGAATATATAATTGTAAGAACTGAAATTATGATCTTAGTCGATTTTACATTCCAATATGAAACCATGGAATCCATATTAATGTATGTACTTTTTTGTTTTTACAATATACCATTTTACATATTTCTTACTTTTTAGTACATTTATTGAAAGCATAGATATTAACCCATACAACAGTAATTACACCATTGTCAATGCACAAACTGGAGACGTAATTATTGAATCAAGTGATTCGTTATATTCTTTCAATGATAATTTCAACAAAACTATGTACGAACAACGTAAGAAACAACTAAAAATTAAAGAAAAAACAATATTTTAAACGTTAACATTGCAGAAAGCAAAGGTTTTGATCTAAGTGTGTCCCTGGCATCTTTGGAAAAATTAACTGCCCAAAAAATGGAACAAGAAAGAACTAGCAAGGAACCTACCAGTAGGTCCCTTATTGGTCTTTTTGTAGCCAATAATCCTTCTTCAGGAGCAACAAATAAAGATTTCGTTATTACAAGAGTGAATGATGTTATCAGACCAAAATATCCAGGTTAATAATACAATCATTTTTTATGTCAAATTTTTCTAATACTTTGTTTTTGTAGATTTGAGATTTCTAGCTTTATCTACTGGACCCAGAGAATATTTTGCTAATATAGTCAAAGATACAACAAAAGACGTAATTACAATTCAAGATAACGTCCACTCAGAAAACATTGTCAACAGTATTGGTCAACTAGTCACTAGGATCAAACAAAGTAAGTGCCAAAAAATTGACCAAATTCATTTTACTGTATTTCCTCTTTTAGTTCCTTCTAGAATCATTAGCTACAAATGCACAGGAAACTGGACAATGGAAGGAGAAGACAAAACAATAACTCAATACATAACCCCAAAAAGTATCAACTATTACAGAGTCTCCCCCAATTATTTCTACCAAGGGGACAATCCCAGATATGTCAAAATTAGAGGACAGGGACAAAGTGTCCTTAACATTTGTCATTCCAGGACAGTGGAATTGCCAAATTCTAACGGAGGCAATATCCAAAATGTTACCCAAGGACAGGAACAGGATACCAACACCGGAAGTGCAGGGGGAGTTGTTTGTAGACAAGTAACAAATGAGGAAGTATCTATTGAATTGACGGATCCTTGTTACGATGTTTATACCATTGGAGAATGTGCACCTTTATATTTTTCGGTGGAGGCCAAAGAAGTTAGAGGTGGCGCACTAGAAACTTGTTCAGGTATGATTATAAATATGTTTTTGTGCGAAAAATTAAATTTTCCTAGGGGGCAAAGAATTAATTACTGGAATTTAGTCGATGTTCAAAGTCTTTATTTCGGCTTCGACCGGTTTCGAACTAAGATCTTCAACGTTGATGCAGTATGCTACATAGTTTTGTCATATTGTATTTTTTATTATTTTCGTTAACGATATGATTATGATATATGTTTTGGTGCGAAAAATTAAATGATAATATGTAGGAAAAGGAATTAATTACTGGAATTCAGTCGATGTTCGAAGACTTTATTTCGGTTTCGACCGGTTTCGAACTAAGTTTTTGAACGTTGGTGCAATACGCTATATAGTTTTGTAATATTGTATTTTTTATTATTTTCGTTAACGATATGATTATGAAATATGTTTTGGTGCTATATATGTAGGATAAGGAATTATTACTGGAATTGAGTCGATGTTCCAAGACTTTATTTCGGCTCCGATCGGTCTCGAACTAAATTCTTGACGTGTGTAATACGATATATACTTTTTATTATCTTCATTAACAATTTTAGTTTTTTTCATTTTTTTTTTTAACTTTGACGTACGTTCCTTGAGAAAGATCCATGTAGAGTCGAAATCGGTTTGAGTCGAAATAAAGACTTTGAATATCGACGGAATTACAGTAATTAATTCCCTATTCTATTCACTGACAAGTCAAGAAAATCTTTGTGATAATTTATGATCTATAATTGGTGATATTAAGAATTAAGTAGTGAAGAATCAATAATTTGGATGCAGTCGTAAGGTTTTTTTATTTCGATTAAATCTTCAGGGTGAAAGAAAACTGACACGTTTTTTCCTGAAAATGATCACAGTGATGATCAAAACGTTAGTTTAATCGAAATAAATAAAATCTTACGACTGCATCCCGATTTTATTTCTTCCCTTTCAGTACTAGTACGTAAAAATTAAATCTTAACTGTTTATGTTTCGAATTGAAGTAATCCTAACGAGAACAAATTTTTAAGTCCATCTCTGGTCTGGTACAATACGGACATAAATCCAAGCGATAAAATTCTTGACTTTATCTCGAATTAGTCATAAAATGACGTCATTTTTAGTGAGTAATAACGATTTGTTTTCAGACAAAAACTGCAGATTTACAGACAACTTGAAATTCACGATTTCTACGGAGAATTTCGGCTGCTTTAGCTCTGGCAGTATCTTTTTCACCAACATCTTTGTCTTGATTATTATGTTAGTCATTGTTAGAAATATAAATTAAATATTGTAAAACTCTCTACTTTTAAACACATTTTTATTCATTTCATGAAATGTATTTAAGATAATTTAGCGAAATATTATAAGTTTTGTGCAATAAAACATTTTAAAATATTTATTTGTTTTTATTTTATATTCCTAGACGACACAAGATCTCAAATACCACAGGTTCTTGTCTTATAAGTTTTAATTAAATGGGGTTTGCCAACCACTTGTGTGTATAATTAAACTGTTAGCGTAAGGATGACATTAAGAAATTTTCCAAACAATTTTGTAATAAAACAAACATAATATTCACCTGCAAAAGATAAGATAATAGTTATCTATGTTATCTTTGTATTTGTACCAAAGTAATTCTAACTAAAAATTGTTTATTACTCATACACAACATGGCTAAATTATTTATTTTAACATTGTTTTTAATATCATGTAAGTATTTACTAATATTTGTTTATAACATGTGCAATTATTAATATTTTTTAGGTCCTACCATATTTTGTATCGATGCAAGAATACCTAAACATATTTTAGACTGTTATAGGAAAAATATGACAGAAGTGTATACAGACATACAAGTACCATATACAATTAATTTATTGATAGAACTTCTACAAAAAATAGAAATGTCTAAAACTTTAGATTTAAGATTATTCGCCAATTCTATTTTATACAAGTAAGACATATATTTTTTATAATATCACCAATTTAAATCGCTAGCTGAAAAACTGAATGTTTAAATTTAAATCAAAATTTGTAAATATGCAAAATAAATAAAAGTTTAATTATTTTAGGGCAAAATTCGATGGCATCCAAAGAACATCAGGAATCGAAACAGAAAATATTGTACCAGTCGGTCCCTCATCAATGCATTTTAATAAATTTAAATTATTACTAAATTATTTTCTTTCTGGAAATCCTGATTTATTTCCAACAGAATCTTTAACGAAATCAGAGTTTTGTACTTTACATAGAATGATATCTTCAAGTGTTCAAGCTTGGCAAAGAGGTGATGAATCTAACAGTTGCCCAGAACTTCATCTTTTGCCAAATAATGAGTAAGTAATTTTTTTATTGGAACTAGGCAGGGTTGGCAAAAATCATAATTTATTTAAAAAATTAAAAATCATTGAGATTTTTTTATTTTTTAAAGATTTATGAAATCAAACACAATAATTAAACATTTTTAAAATTCAAAGTAGTTATTTATTTATCAAGGCAGGAAAGTTATTTTTTATGACAAGGTAATATATTTCCTTAAAAAACCAAAAAAAATTATAATATTATTTCAATTTTCATTATTATATTAATACGTATAATAATAGTAATATAGTATAAAATGAAGTATTTATTTATCAAGGCACTGAAGTTATTTTTTTTGAAAAACTGCATTTTGTATTTTTTCAATTTTCATATTTACATTGACAAAAATAATGGTTTTTCTGATTTTTTTAATTTTTAAAGATATCCAAATGTTACAGCCTTTTTTTTGAAAGCAATATTAATATTTTATTTCATAAACAAAAATGAAATCATCTAAATAAAACTAGGAAGAGTAACATATAATTTTTACTTTTTGTTACACATTTAAATACTTATTTTTCTTTCTTCTATATGAAAGTGATAGAATATCATTTAATTTTAAGGTATTATTAAATACGGAACTTATTTTGGTTGTTATTAATAGTTTTATATATTTTTATCCTTCATAAAAGTCAATGATTTTTATTAAAAAAAAAATCAGTTGATTTAAATTATGACCTAAAGACAAAAAGAAAAAAAGTATTTCAGAATATAGGTTGGCAACGGGGTATGTGATTAAATTTTAATTTTTACTTTTTTGGTACTAGATAAAAAAATAAACTACTTGTATTTTTTAAATTAATTAATTATGAGTAGTTCACGAAAAAATAATTATTAAAAATTTAGGGAAGGTAATATTTGATTGCTAATACCTTATTTCAAACTAATATTTAGATTTTATTATTATAATGCGAAGATATAGTAGTTACTTTTTATATTTTATTACTTATATTCTGAAATTTGATTATGGTCACATACCCCATTAGCATTAAAATCAAGTAACTCTGAAATCCTGTTCCATGTTGTCAAAGTTATAAAATTTATTAAAAATTTCTGCCGTATCTCTGGGTATTATCTTTCTGTATTATTTTTCAAATTAATTGCACTCAGAAACTCAGTGAAAAATGATAGTCATTATCCTTTAATTACCTTAATAAAATATGAGAATATCAATTTCTTCATTTTGGATATTCCTTTGTAGGAACCTACAACGTTATGTGCGTCCACAGAAAAGTTCATGCCCAATTGAAAAGGGTGTAATTAAATCAAAATGGGGAGACATTTCAGCCGGTCATCTTCTCCTTTCAGTTTCAGCAGCTTTGCAGAATGAAGACGTCAAATTAATGCAAATTGTTGACCTCTTACAGGACGAAAATACTGAAATTATTTCGAATAAAACCAGAAAATCTTTGGAGGATTCTAATGACGATATTAATAATTTATGGGCTGCAACTCTTGCAGGTAATTTACCCAAAAGAAAGGATAATGAAAATTTTAAAATTATTATTTAATTAGGACTGCTTTTGACTCAATTTTTCAGGATACACTTAAATAAATTTTACAAACAAATTATTACGAACAGAAAAATTATTTATCATCACAAAATATTAGCAATTTTTAGGTGTACCTGTCTATTTTATTCAAAATCGTTAAAAAAGGTCCTAAATACAGCTTTTAAAATTTTGGCCACACACTTTCAAAAATCATTAAATGCAATAAAAATTGTACTAAATAAAAAATAATTGTAAATGAATTAACTAGTAATTATTGTGCACATTGTAAAGCTAAAGATTCAGATATCTTAATTATGAATCTGTAATTGAAATTTAATCAAAAGTTCTACTAATTAAATTGGTATAATTCTGAAGGAATAATTGTTAAAAGCCCTTTGGAATTATGAATAATAAATATTAAATCTGGTACAAACTTTAAATTTATAATTTTTACAAATTTTAATGTATTCAAAATAAAATGTGTGGTGCATTCTCCAAACCAGTAATGAATTATAAAAAGAAAGTTTATTAATTAGATATATGTAAATTATTATTAAAAATTTATATTGGTATATCCATTTACAATTTTTACAAATTTTAATGTATTGAAAATAAAAATTTGTGGTGCATTCTCCACACCAGTAATGAATTATAAGAGATAAAGTTTAGTAAAAGTACTCTCCGATATATGTAAATTATTATTAAAAAATTATATAGATGTACCCAGCTAATAACATCGTTAAGTGCATGGGAGCACCATCTATATTTTCTAAAGTTATCTCGCGACTTACCTCGCGAGTTTCTCAAAAGATGTCGCAAGCTACATTCGAAACGTCGTCAATAAAAGAAACTATTGAATAATATTCCAAGATTAATTGAACCCCTTACGAATTCAGAAGAGTCAAGTTTGTATCCGAAAGAACGAATAAACGATTTGGGGAAATTGAGTTTTCGTTCGCGTTTCAAATAAAAATAAATCAATTTTTCAGATGATTTAGCCCGAAGGGCCTCCGGCAAATTGATTTCTGCCCTTAATACAATTCTTCTTGAAGAATTGTTTTGTCTTTGTCATGTTGATGCCATCCCAAATTACTTTGCTTTCCAAACAAAACTAACTAAAACAAAAAGATTATTTCTTAATCCCCAATGTACGAAATTACGAAATTCTTTTGTACGAATCTCATTTAAATTTTGTTCGCATTTTGTGAATCATTTATAAAGATAAAAGAATGGTAAATACAGATACAATTTGAATACCAAACCGATGGGAAAATTATTTATTCTATTACTCACTAATTGAAAAGTAATGTCTTATACATAAAAATCATCACGGATTATTATTACTCAAAACAATTATAAAAATTATTGAATTTCCTACAAAAATCCGTTCAATTTTTTTCGGTTTAAATCCCTGGTACAATGATATATTTATTTATGTGACAGCATAAAATATTCTGCAGAAAAATGTTCATTAAATTTTGCTCAAATATTTTCACAATTTAATTCAATTAAACGAAATAATTTCCACGTGTACTTCGTTCTCAAAGTATTTAAAGTATTTATTCTTTAGACATTTTTAATAATGTCTGTTGACAAATTTGTAATATGAAAATTGTACAGAAATAAATAAACTTTTATATTATTTGGTGAATTTTACAGTAAATCGAAAAAAATTATATAGTCCGATTTACTTTATATATTTATATATTTTTAATAATTAAAATATTTTTTAATATGAAACATGGGGATTTGTCATATCCATGACTACGACTTGATATTTCATTGACAGATTGACAGCAATGTATATTTATTAGAACATAGGGAATGAATTTAACAGAAATATTAAATTTTAATATTGTAAGAACTTTTAATTGACCTAAATTTTGAAGAATTTAAAGGTTACCAATAAAAAGAATCTAGATGTGTAAGATCGAGTGATCTAGATAACCATTCTACTATTCTACCATTTCCTCTAAAGCTACTAACAATTCTTAAAATTGTTGTTGTACTTGGTGTAGGCCTGTCAGAAAATTTTATAACCCAAAATGCAAATGTTAAATTTATTCTTTATTTTTCATTTTAAATGAGACAAACAAATATATTGCTGTCAATCAAATATCAAGTCGTAACCATGGATATGATAAATCCTATGTTCCAGGTTAAAAAATACTCACGGTATAATTAAGAAAGTTTTACTAATACTGTACAAGAAACCGGTTTTATAAACTGGTTTTAAAAACCGGTTATTTTAAACCATTTCAAAAACTGGTTTGTGAATAATTTCGATTAACCTTTATAAGTATTAATAGTATACAAAATGCAATAATTACTAAATCAGACTGACATGTATTAATATTTAATAGGTAATAAATGGTGATGATATATTTATGGAGTTAATATTTTGTGCAGGTGACCTGGGTGAAATCGTGGCATTTCAAGCAATATACGTGAGCAAATTAATAATGGGTACACAGGGTATTTGGAATGATTCTATGCTTCCTCGAGCATTGTACCTTCCGGACGATATTGGTCAGCACTGGGAAATGACCCGATCGGAAACTCTAGGAGGCGTAGATGGTATGTATTTCACATTTACCCCTGGTAATTAGGGTTGGAATCTGTGATTCTCAAACATAGAACATTAATAATTATTAATCAAAAGACAATATTTGGGTTTAAAGTTCTGTTAAATTTTATTATTTTAAATATTGTCTTTTGATTAATTATGAGTTCTGAAAGCTTCTTTCAATATTAATAATTATTGTTCTAATCTTTTCTCAACAAAAAATAATATATATATTGCCGGATATTATTTTTTATTCTCTTTTTGTATAAATTTACGATTTAGTATTCAATAATGTGTATAAATCTTAAATTTAAATCTGAGTTTGGATTCTCTAGGAGGCGTAGATGGTATGTATTTCTCATTTACCCCTGGTAATTAGGGTTGGAATCTGTGATTCTCAAAATACGAGCATAGAACATTAATAAATATTGTTCTAATCTTTTCTCAACAAAAAAAAATAATTACATACGTAGTCAACATAGACATGTATAAATTTAGAAAAATCTAATTGCATTCCCATTTATCCAATTGAAAAATGGTATAAGAAAGGTTTGCTTTCCATATAATGCTCTACCATATTGTGTACAAAAAAAAAAATAGTGTAAATTTATTTTCCATATTTTGTTCCTATTTCTAATTGAAAGTGACATATTTTTATGGTGTTAGATTGTCTTTGATAATAATCTATTATAATATAAATAATAGCGTTTAATATTTGTAAATATGAGAATAATGATTTTTGGAAAAAAATACTATTTGAACCCTGAAATCATTTTTCCATTTATCGAGAGATATTATTGTTTATTATTTTTTATTCTCTTTTTGTATAAATTTACTATTTATTATTTTATAATGAGTATAAATCTTAAATTTAAGTGTGAGTTAAGTATATTTTGAGCGACGTACTTTATATTGTAAGCGAAGGAAAAAAGGATTTGAATCTTCAGTGGAAAAAAGACAAATTACGGACAAGGATTTTTCTACTTCATTGGAAATTTTGTGGTCTCACGAATGAGAATAAAAGAAAGGGGTCTGAATAAATAATTGGAAATTTTATTCACGTCTTGATAACGAATCTAATGATTTTCAATAATTTGAAAATTCGCGACAAGCAAGAAAATATTCTGATCTCGTTTACGTCTTCCGAATTGACTTTCGCATCACGGACGTCCAAAAGACAATAATCATTAGAAGATATCATTTCAGTAACACATTTCTAATAACGAATAAATATATTAATAGGGCTTTTATCACATTTTCAAATCAAATAATGAAGAAACATTTAAATTGAAATCATTCTGCTTATACAGGGTGTAACAGAAATAAGAACATTAAATTTACCCAGTGATTGAACTTGTTGAAAGTAATAATATAAATATCTTTATTTCGTAACATTGTTACCACCCCATATATTAACGAGTTGTTTAGGTATTTTCACAATAACTATAATTATTTAATAACAGTAGTAAAAACAATGACATAATTGTTTTTGACAGATGTGAGTTGTCATAAATTTTGAAATTAACAAATAAATCGATAAATAATTATTATAAAAGTTATAATTTATACAAATAGGGAATACATAGATATTATGCTGACCCATGGTCAATAAATTTTGAAATATGACACATTATATGTCAAAATTAAAATATATATTTTTGAGTGACAAAACTATAAAGAAATTTTACTCAATTTCTAGAAAGTATACAAGAGAAAGTTACTAGTAATAGTACATTATGCACCAAGGGAGGAAAACACGATTTTGCAAAAGCGTTTCTGCCGAGGGCAATATGATAGTTTTTGTAACGAGTGCAAAAAAACATACACTTGTCGGCTCGTTATGCATGCACATGTTACAAAAATATTGTTCTCAACGAGTTCTCTCACTAGAATTTAATGTACTTATTTCTGTTACACCCTGTATAACATTACCGAAGCTGCTATAAATTATGTATATATTGGAAATGTTTCACAATAAGTAATACAGAGGGCATTCACTTAAAACTTTGATAAATAAATACGAGAAAACTTATCTATAAATGGGGTTAGTTTTACGATAATTTTATCAGTATTAAAATTGGAGAGAACTTATCTTTGAAGTACCATTAGAAGTTTTGAAGTCGAGCAATATAGATGTAAAATTTGAATGGAAATGTCAAATTACGAGGGTCTGTATTTCGCTGTACATAGGGGAATAACAAATTGATTCGGGATGAAAATGTGATCTTTACGCATGAAAGGCTATACATTTAGTGATAGTGACCCTTCGGTTTCGATATTAATGTTACACTTCATTATACCTCCTCATTTACAAAAACCCACTTGGTAATAGCTCACTAACCACAAGGTGGTAAGCATATCAGCACTTCCAAAACGTTTCTACATCAAATTACCCCAAAAATATTATATTGTACAATTGCCTAATTTTATGAAACATACATGTGTTATTATTATTATTTATTCTTTTTAGTATAAATTAAATTAAAATATCATACATATGTAATTTGATTTAAATAAACCAGGAAAAAAATATAATATAATCATACGATTTAATATAATACACAAATATAGTATCCGTATTTATGTTGCCACATGTGATATAACACATTCGTGTAATGTTGGTTGCTTCCATAAATATTATATTATAAACTTCACGTTATAAAAGTGACATACTATACTTTTTCTGCAAATTAAGTAGAAATACAGAAAAACCTTTTAAGTTAGTTTCCCGCATTGTAACTACTAGTGCCATCTCTTGTTGATGATCAAAAACTGCAGTAGAAATTCCACAACATAATTTGTCAAATTATAAAAAGGCATGTACACTTTTTCTTAGTGTTTTACGATAGTCTTGCATTTTTCTTGGTTTTGCAAAAAATATATGACAAGATTAAGGCAAGAACTACAAATTTCAAAGCAAAACAAGGCAAGAAATTGTCTTGCAAGAAATTTGCAAGAACAAGATTTTCTTCAATTGTTGTACTCTCGCATTTATTGCCAATTTTAAACCTAGATTTATTGTAAGAACCTACCTATAAATTAATAAAAGTACAAAATATGTAAGTAATAAATAAACCAAGAGTAAAGAGATAAAATGCTTT
Source organism: Stenolophus ochropezus (assembly GCA_035578165.1). NCBI lineage: Eukaryota > Metazoa > Arthropoda > Insecta > Coleoptera > Carabidae > Stenolophus > Stenolophus ochropezus. Next base: position 4,527,187 of record JAQOWZ010000014.1, read on the forward strand.
CTTATAACCAGGGATGCTTTGAAAAAAGATTTTTTGCTTGTACAGATGTCGCTGTTGTGCTAAAATATACATATAGTTTGAGCAGCCATACGATTTTTGTTTTTATATTATTTATTTAATAATAATACATTAATGTATTATAAGAAATATATTTGATAATTGACATTGATATTATCTAAATAAAAAAAATGTACGTGTGATACAAGATTTTGTATATGTCATGTTAACATTAAAAGCAAGACAAGAAATATGCAAGAAAATGACGATCAAAACAAGATTTTTATATACAAGTGTAGTGAAAGACAAGATATACTTAAATTTATTGTCAGGAATGCAGAAAAAATATTTTAGATTACTTTCTCAAGATGTATGCACTAGTGCCATCTGTTTTTGATGATCATAAACTGCACTTTTTAAACTATAAATAAAACACTGCCATGAAAACGACTGAGTTAAGTGATATTTTAAGAACAGGAATGGAAAAATATATTAAATATTGTTTAATAAAATTTGTATAGATTTAATGGAAATTTATTAAATTTTTAATACTCAATTAGTTAAGAAATACAATGAAGCACTTTTCAATAATAGAGAAACTGTATTCTTTTAATCGTCTTAGGAAATACTAAGAGCAAGTTTTACGTTCTCCATAAATTGCGCAACATTTTAAGAACTGCTGTTATACATAAATACGCAATTCACTCTGAACTGAACCATTATGTTTACCTCTGACATTTCCCGCTAATATCTCTTAACGACTACACAGTAAGCTAGTTCTCAACTATAAATCTTCCAAACAGTTTGAGGAGCGCTTTTGTAATAATATACCTCATTTACCTTCACTGAACCCTTGGACCCTTATTTCTCTTGGATGTATAATTTTTTACTATCTAAATATCTAGTGGAAAGATCAACATTGTGTGTTTTCAGAGTGACTTTGTATTCCTTTTGTCTCTATAGTGAAAGAAATACTTTTACAACATACAAATATTATATAAATCATATTTTATTACTCCTACGTTAGAAATACTATTAGATACTCATAAATAAAATGCACTTTTAAAAGAAATTGCATAATTTTATGAAACGTACATGTGTATTATTATTATTATTATTTATTCATTTTAATATCAGTTAGATTAAAATATCATACATACATAATTTGAATTAAATAAACCAAGAAAAAATATATAATCATACGATTTAATATAATACACAAATATAATATCTGTATATATGTTGCCACATGTAATTAAACACATTGATGTAATGTTGGTTGCTTCCAAATATTCTCAGAAAAAATATGTTTTAAAATTCCATGGTTTCTTGAACCCTTATTTCTCTTGGATGTATAATCTTTTACTATCTAAATATCTAGTCGAAAGATCAACATTATGTGTTTTCAGAGTGACTTTGTATTCCTTTTGTCTCTTTAGTGAAAGAATTACTTTTACAACATACACATATTATATAAATCATATTTTATTACTGTTACGTTAGAAATACTATTAGCTACCCATAAATAAAATGCACATTTAAAAGAAATTGCATAATTTTATGAAACGTACATGTATATTATTATTTATTCATTTTAATATCAATTAGATTAAAATATCATACATACATAATTTGAATTAAATAAACCAGGAAAAAAAATCATACGATTTAATTTAATACACGAATATAATATCTGTATATATGTTGCCACATGTAATTTAACACATTGCTGTAATGTTGGTTGCTTCCAAATATTCTCGTAAAAATATATTTTTTAAAACTCCATGGTTTCTTGAACCCGATTTATATTTAATTTTAATATATATATATTTTTTTGCAATTCTACTATATTATTACAAATAGATAGATATTACATTCGTTGATTTATTTAAAATATCCTGTATCTATATTAACATATCAAGTATATTTTCAAGCATAGCATTATGTAACAAATGTAACAGATGTAAGACCAAGCACGGATCGAAATCGTGGGGTCATTGACCATGTATACGAAATGACCACCCGTGGTACTGACAACCCTGGTTCGAACCAAACCACAACGAATTATACATGCAGGAAAGTTATGTTTCTGTTGAATGTGAATATCTACATATAAAAGAGTTTTTGAGTCCAGAATTAAAGATACATTTTAACTAATAAAATAAATAACAAAACCACATATTAATTTGAAATAATAAAGACTAAATGTGAATGAAATATAACAACAGAAGGCACAAAAAATAATGTATAAAGATTTAAGATATATACCTATATTTGTAAAATAAATATTAAAATGAAGAACATAAAAACATGAATGAAGTTTTTTATTTTACTATACTTATAAATAATTGTATCTAATTATTTAAATTCAATCAAATAGAAGAAGTCCTATTAAATATCAATTTATATAGACCATTTATTAATTTCCTATAAATTAATGTCTTCTAAATCTATACTTTTTTGTGGATCAATTACAATTTTTATATTAGTTATACAGGGTGTAGCAGAAATAAATACGCAATATTTAATTAGTGAAAGAATAGGACGAAATCAACAATATTTATTAGTAACTTTTTTCTGTACATCTTCTACATAATTAATAATAAAATACTTGTTTTCCAATTTTGACATAAAGTGTCACTTTTCAAAATTCATTGACGTTTTGATCGTGTAATCGCTATTCGTAAAGGTAGACATTTTTACAAATTATAATTTTAATAATAATTATTTATAGATTTTTTTGAAAAAGTTTGACAATTTATATATATCAAAAACAATTGTTTCATTGTTTTTGTTACTGGATCAAATTATTATGAAAACATGAGTCGCTAATTTATGGGGAGTAAAAATTCTAAAAAGAAGATGTTATTAATAAATATTGTTGTTCCTGACGATTACTGTCACCGATTAATTTGAATGTACTTATTTATGTAACACCCTGTATTAAAAAAATCATTGTTTTTGTGACTGTATCAAATTATTATGAAAACTTCTGAGTCGCTAATTTATAGGGAGTAAAAATTTTAAAACACAAAAGATGTTACTAATAAATATTGTTGATTTTGACGATATCGGTCACTGGTTAAATTTAATGTACTTAGTTCTGTAACACCCTGTATTATTCCTGCACCTGTATAGTTAATTTTGTGTTATCAATTTATCTTAAGTTTTATTTTATTTAATAATTTCCAGGCGCGATAATTGGGAGCCAAGTAAAATCCTGGACACAAGAAACTGGTCGACTTCGCCTATCCCAAATCCTGGATATGTACTACTCACGTCGAGGTACACATTTTAACGAGAAGTTTCGAGCCTGTCAGCGAAAGGATAACCTCAGGAGTATCCTTCCTACAGTAGACCTAGTCAAGCAGACTAATGGAATGGCTAAACTTCTTCAGATACATCACCAGTCAGTCTCACCTGCAGACGAATGGGTGCCCATTCCAGACGAAGACATTGGAGGATATGTTAGGAAAATTGTAGAGGAGTTTAACTTGAATATTGGTATGTGCTTATTTTAAAAAAACAGCATTTCAATATGTTAAATGTATAAGTTATATTAGAATAGTTTAGAGAAAAAAAAGTAAAATAGGACATTTTTTTATCAAAAGAGAAAGACTTCTCTACTTGGTATAAGTGTATCAAATTTCAATTTAATATCACAATTTATATAAAAAATAAAATACCCACATTTCTTAAATCGAAGATTATTCATAGTTTACGAAATAATTGGAAAGGGATGCTGTATAGTAGAATCGTAAGAAGAGATAAAATACCAATATTTTTTAATTCAATTCATTATTCCTAAATTAGGAAAAGTAATCATTAAAAATTTGGGAAAGGGTCCAGGATTGATTAAAATCATGATTTAAATCGTGATTTAAATCAACTGATTTTTTAAATAAAAATCATTGATTTTTATCAAAGATAATAAATATAATAATTATAATAAAAATTTAATTATTTGCTGCAAAACAATTAATAATAACTAAAATATATTTTGTATATATTAATATCTTAAAATTAAATGGTATTTTACCCTTTTAATTCCCAAACAGCAGAAGGACAATATAAGAATTTAAATATGTAACTAAAAGTAAAAATTCTTTGTTACTCTTACTACTTTTACTCATATGAACCGTTTTGGTTTTATTACAGATTTCGTTTTCATTTATAAAATAAAATATTTATATTGCTTTTTAAAACTATTAAAAATATTCCGTCTTCAAAACTTTAAATTGCTAATAACTATATTATTGCAAACTAATATTTAGTTTTTATTATAATAATGAGAAGTTATATTTTATGAAAATACTGAAATGCGATTATAGTTTCATACCCCATTGTTTCAGATTTTCAAAAAAAAATGTTTCGAAATTTGAGGAAAATCATAATTTCACAATCAGTTATAAACGTCTATAATGCATAAATGAAAAAAAAACTGAAATTTCATTCTGATTGGTATATTTGTATATAATTTTGAGTGCTACTGTTTGAAAGCACTATCACGTCTACTTCTACGTCAGAGAATTTGTGTAACATGTAAATTGCATGCATGAATTTGTTAAGGGCCAATTTGTCAACCTTTGTATTTAGTGAGGGCCCATTTAGTCAGGGCCGTATTGTCCGCATTTAGCGAGAAGGCATTCAGTGGTAGTGTAATCAATAGATGAGTACATTCAGCTCTTAGATGGAATTCATTTCCCAATGCGCTCAAGCGAAATACTTTGTTTTTTTGCTCGTTATTCGAATTAAATAGGTAGTATGATTTCTGGCATACTGTGCAACCGCTAACAATTATAGATAATCATAAATTTGTACAAATACAAATATTTAACATCACGTAAAATAACTACAAATAAACTATAATGGTATTGTAACGTTTATTTATATGGGGAAGTATAAATTGCTACAAAACTCGAATATTTATATTACAAGTTTATTGAAAATTTATTTCTACAAAATATTTATTTCTACTTTACATGTCGCTGTTTAGATCGACTGCCTCCACTTAACTCACTTCACTTTACTCTACTAACTCTCTGCACACCATAACTAACCCAATTCTCTCGGCCACGACACTTTTATACCTGCGGGTAATTAATCTCGAAACTTCTAGAATATTCTGGACTCTATAAAATTCCAAACAATAGCGGTATTTCTCTTATCTCACTTGACCTTTAGTGAGACTACCTGACCAGACAGATCAGCCGCGATGACTCATCTGCAGTGAGTCACTCTCGTTACAGTATAAACTTTATTATAAAATGTTCAAGATTTTAAATAAATAAATAAATTTAAAAAAGTGATCGTGTCCATGTAAATTAAATAGAAAAGAAAATGAATTACCTATATAAGTTTTTATAAATTGTGAGGTCTGGAGTACATATCCCAACAAAATGTTTTAAGTTTTTAAATAAAAATTTTATTTTCATTCATAACGAAGATATATTATTAAAATTGGGGTTTCAAGTTCTTTCATCTTTTAATATTTTATAATCTGTATATAAAAATATTAAACTCGTATTTTTTATTTTCGCCGAAAAGTTTGTATCAAGCCAAAAAAAATTAAAGGCTAGAAAACCGTCACCAATAGCATTTGCTAGTGTTCACTACGTCACAAACATGGCTTTTACTAAATTTTATGCACTCGATTTTAAATCATTTCGATATTACAGGAATAAAAATCAAAAATTAAATATTATATTCACCTTAATATTACTTATATATGATGAACATTGATATCCAATTAGTATTATTTTAAAAGCCATACACTTGATAACATTTTCACAAGTTATTAGTGGAGAGTGTACCACAAAGATATATCTAGAAAATAATTATGAAATGATTGACATAGGTCCCGTCTGAATAAATTCATAATATAATGTAGAGTAATTTCCATGGGGTTAAGTTGGTAAGGGTTAAGTTATCCTAAGCTAACTATGATATTTTGCAGATGCAATGACGGACGGGTACTCAGCGTGTGAAAAAGGTTACGATGTGCCACCTCTCGATATTTTCTTGGTGATTGATGGATCCTTCAGCCGATACGAGGGGAGGCGATTGATTGGGTATGTACCCTAACCCAACAAATGTTTTTTTCATATGCCTAGCTTGCGACAAATTGTAAAGAAGATTATTACATTTTCCGACAAATTACTTCAATCCAAATTTTTAATGGGAAAATAACAGATATATATATATATATTCACGTTTACTCGGGATTTGATTGCTGTTTTGTTATACCAAAAATATATATTTATTATCTATTGATATTTCATCACGACGATAAAAAATTTTGTCGCTATTTAAAAGCTACACCATTTATATAATTTTATTAAATTTTATACCAAATTGTGTGACTTGATAATGAAAAATGAACTTTTAGTCCTTTATAGAGACAAATTTCAAAAAAAGAATATTACCTTTTCAATTCAGAATTATATTCAGATATTTTTAATATTAAAAGAAAAAATATACATTCACATTTACTTGGGATTTGATAGTTCCTCTATATAGAAAAAGATATTGTAAAGTTTATTTATAAGGGTGAAATGTAAAAGTCACAAAACACAAATATTTATATTACATGTTTATTAAATAATGATGAAAACACTCCGGGCTGCAACACTTTATACCTGATAACAATTAATCTCGAACCTTCTAGAGTCTTTCAGACTATAAAATTCTCGAACAATAGCGACGTCGCTCTTATATCACTTGACCTATGTAACAAGACTACTTGACCAATCATGTCGTGATGAGTCATTGGCAGTGAGTCATGCTCCTTACAATATATTCATTATTTATTGATATTTCATCACGACGATAGATCAATTTTTGTCGCTATTTAAAAGAAGTGTAAAAAAAGTCACAAAACACAAATATTTATATTACAAGTTTATGAAATAATGATATAAAACTATAAACATTCCAGACTGCAACACTTTATACCTACGGGTAATTAATCTCGAATCTTCTAGAGTTTTCCGGACCTTATAAAATACCGAACAATAACGTCGTAGCTCTTATCTCACTTGACCTTTAGTGATACTACCTGACCAGACAGGTCAGCCGCGATGACTCATCAGCAGTGAGTCACGCTCGTTAAGATATATTCATTATCTATTGATATTTCATCTAGACGATCTCTCAATTTTTGTCCTTATTAAAAAGCTACACCATTAATACAATTTGGTTAATTTTTTACTAAATTATTCGACATTAGTCCTCCAAAGGTAATAACTATGAAAATTGACTTAGAAGTTGAATCTAGTTTAATATTAACTACAAGAGGCAAATTATCTTTTGATTCAATTGGAACTTGGAAAACTGGAGTAACTATAAATAATTTTACGCAATACTCTCAACAGGTGTCAAAACCACAAGTAATAGTAAATGAGCAATTAAATATAGTATTTTTGAAATGAACGAAACTGTTGCATTTAAATAGAATCCTTTGTGTAAATACAACTTTGATGTATGTTCAGTTCCAACTATAACAATTATTCCAATAACTAAATTTAGCGAAGAGCATTTGAGCAATGCCATAATATTTGAACGCTTTGTTGGTCTAGGAAATCGACATTTAATTATGAGGTGTATTATCTGTAGCTTATTTATTAACCCAGAAATTCATAAACTGCTAATCTTACAAAAATCTGTGGCTACAACAAAATGTTAAAATAGATATATATATATATATATATATATCCGTTATTATATATGGGTATAAAATTCTAATTTTTCAATTTATTTTTGGTATGTCATAAAAACTATAATTAGTTTAGTATAGACGATTTAATTTCTAAACCTAATTTCCGTAGAAAAATATTTGCAGGGTAGAAAAAGGTTGGGAAATGCTGTGAAGAACATTTGCAAATAACAGAGCTAAATTTGTCCGAGTAATTCGAATCTCGCGCGAAATAAAATAAATTAATCGATAAATAAATACCTGTACGTTAATTAAGGGTCGATGTACTCGAAATAGGACGAAACTCAACAAAGATTTTAATGGTTCATGAAAATTTAATAGAAAAATACAAAGTTTCATAACTTTATCCATCAATAAATTAAGAGGAGAAATCGAAATTCATCTTCTACGGCTATGGCGTCAGCAAGCTTCAGCACAATATGTTCATTAATAATAATTAAATTTGACCGTAATTAAAAGTACAATTAGGCCACATTTCATACACCATAATACCCCACTAAATTTAGCTAATATTCTTACTTAAACATAAAACTCCTTCTAAAAATAAATTCAACCATTTAGGCGATAAATTTATTTACTTAAATCTATTGAACAGACTACAAATTTTATACGAATTACTTGAAAAAAAAAAGATGTCATAATTAAGAAACTTTTTTCATTTCTACCTATTATTGAGAGTAAAAATTTTTAATTCTCATATACTTGTAGTTGTAGTTTCATAAACAAAGTTTTTTGATTAAAATTAAAAAAAAATCTTTCTTTAAAGTTATGGTACGAAAGCGTGCTACCTTTTTTATGACTTCATTTTATTTAAGAAATTTAATCTCTCACATGTTTACAACTTAAATAAAAAATAAAACGAATTTAAAAATTCAAAAAGAAAATATATTTTAATAATATTAAAAACTTTTAATTAAAATTTATTAATAAGTTTTATCCACAACTGACAAGTAATATACCTAGAATTCAATCGTTTTTATCAAATAATGACCTTCGTTATTGTTGCTAATTGAATAATATTGACAGTTCGACAGAATAATATTATTAAATCGTTATGTCAAATTAAAATTTTATCTGGCAAAAGAGTTAAAATCAAATTACATTAAGCAGGGTTGGCAAAAATAAAGATTTTTTTAAAAAAATCAAAACTCATTGATTTAAAAAAAATCAAATAAAGCATGATTTGTTTGATTTATTTAATTCTTAAATATATCTCAGTATTACTGCACTTTTTACTTGTTTAAAAGCAATATAAATATTTTATTTCATAAACTATAAAACGATTAATCCGAATAAAAGTAGGAAGAGTAACAAAGAATTTTTACTTCTATAGTTATATATTTAAATACCTATATATTTCTTCAGTTATATGACAATTAAAATGATAAAATATCATTTAATTTTAAGATATTATTTTATAGAGAGTATATTATAGTTATTGTTAATAGTTTTGTAGCAATTAAATTTTTATAATAATTAGTATCTTTTTTTTTATTTGATAAAAATCAATGATTTTTACTTCAAGAAATCAGTTGATATAAATCGTACTTACACCATATTTGATTAAAATTCATATAATTCGATATTAATAGCTGGGCAGTTTTATATTAGAGAAAAATATAAATGTATATTTGAAAGTGTAAATGAAAAACATTTAAACTATAAAAATAGTTATTTATGGTACAAGTGTGTTACATTACAGATAAGTCATGTGGGAAAAGTTTAGCTCACGAGGCCGTTAGGCCGAGTGTGGTATTTTTTCAAGTGACTTAGGTAATTAACACACGTGTGCCATACAACATTTTATCCAACACATTTTAATCATTGATATAAAATACATATACGATTTTTGATAGATGGAATTTCGAAATGACATTTAGGAACAAAATAGTGTAGAGAAGGTTTTATAACGTAGTTACTATGATACGAACCAAAAAACAGTGAGCTTATATATTTAGCTCACTAGTGACTTATGACCTACTTTATTTATCTAAAATCTTATATCGTTATAATTACATGGTGTTGGATAAAATAATTAATAATGTTGAATGAAGTAATTTAATTAAAGTAGTGAAATCCAAAAGAATAATGAAAACTACAAAGTTTCATCTCTTAATATGTAAGCTTGTCCAGTGCAAATAAAAACATAAATCAAGATATCGCGCAACAAATAAATTCCCGGTTCGATCGGTCATAAACCACGAGCAACGAGAAATCATACTTACACCATATTTGATTAAAATTAATATAATTCGATATTAATAGTTGGACAGTTAAATATTGAAGAAAAAATATAAATGTATATTTGAAAGTGTAAATGAAAAACATTTAAACTATAAAAATAATTAATAAAATTGAATGAAGTAATTTTTAATTAAAGTAGTGAAATCCAAAAGAATAATGAAAACTACAAAGTTTCATCTCTTAATATGTAAGCTTGTCCAGTGCAAATAAAAACATAAATCAAGATATCGCGCAACAAATAAATTCCCGGTTCGATCGGTCATAAACCACGAGCGGCAACGAGCAACGATACCACGAACCGGTAAGCGGTAACCGACCAAATTCTGTCCGAGCGAATAAAAAGAAGATACGGTCAACTATCATTGTAGCACAGCAGACGTATTCAATAAGAAAGATAGCCCGTGGCAGTCGCAATGCAAACTGAATCGGAATCGGGATGTTTAGAACGGTAACGGTAAATATTCACGCTTCGATTTGCTCCGCTTTCAAACGGGAGAGGATTAAAAATTTAATTCCGCCGCAGTCAGATTATTACACAAAAATAAATATAAATATATCATCAGGGATCTCATACATTTTTTAACAAAGCCGTTTTCTGTTCATATGACGACAATCGACGAGTATGTGCCTTCTTCAAAGCCCCTTTTTCCTCTCAAATTTTTCAGCAGTGATATTGGATGCAATAAAAGTTTAAAAAGGTTTTAAATAAATTTTTATGGTAAATCAATTTTAAGATTAAATGTTTCCTAATAAAACTAAAGATATGAAATATTTATAAATAAAATTTAAAATAAAATTTTAGTCGCGAATTTATAGCTTCACAGAACTCAAGGGTCAATTCCAGGCAGGAATTTAATTTTTTTTAATAAAAATCATTGATTTTTTTTTTATCAAAAATACGAATTATAATAAATATTTAATTATTCGCTACAAAACTATTAATAATAACCAAAATCTGTACTGTATACAGGGTGAGTCTGGGAAGACGCCCCCCCCCCCCTTAACTTTTTTATTATAAGTTTTTTTTCTTTCGAAATTTTTCAAATACATTAATAAAAGTTAATACATCGTTGAAAAGAGAAAAAAATGGCGGTTTCTATTTTATTAAAATAATTATAGGATACTATTTGAAAAATAAAAGTTGATAGTCGTATCTTGTAAACCTGACTTTATAAAAAATATCTACATCTGCCATCAACTAGTATATGTAAAATAATAAAACTTTTATAAGAGCCATTTTTTTCTATTACTTATAATAAAAAAGTTAAAGGGGGAGGCGTCTTCCCAGACTCACCCTGTATAATAATATCTTAAAATTAGATGTATTTTACCACTTTATTTGTCATATAATAGAATAAAAAAATAAGTATTTAAATATGTAACTAAAAGTAAAATATCTTTGTTCTGGTTCCTAGTTTTATTCATATGAATCGTTTTGGTTGTATTAAAGACTTCGTTTCCGTTTATAAATAAAATATTTATATTGCTTTTAAAAGAATTAAAAAGTGCAGTAACACTTAGATATCTGTAAAATTAAAAAATCATGATTTATTTTACTTTTAAATCAATGATTTTTTATTTTTTCAAATAAATCATGATTTTTCCAAACCTGTAATTCCAGGTACTGTTTTAATTTTAAGTTTTAGTTTTAATTTTAAAGTGTACGTTTTAATTTTAGATATTGTTTTAATTTTAAGTTTTAGATTTAATTTTAATTGTACGTTTTAATTCCAGTATAGTTATGTTTTAATTTATGGTTTTTACTTTATTTGAAATCTTGGTTGAGATTATAAAATATTCGTTTTGAACTGTTGGCTTATAAATTGAACCATCTTGATCTGTATTTTTTTCTCATTTTGTTCGTTTTTTTTTTAATTACACAGCTGCAGCAATACCACAAAAAAAAATTCACAATTTCTATGTCCATATCAGAATAATCCATTTTAAATTCGATTTTGGATATTATTTATATTTATTTATGCTTTAATATAATACAATATTTAATATTATTTTTTTTATATTTTTGAAAACGTAAATTTGGCATTTGTTTTGTTACAGAAACATAAAATTAAAATTAAAACTAAAATAAAACAGTAGCTAGGAATAGTACTTTAGGCTTCATGTCAAATACGTAGAAAATTGAAATTGAATAGATATATTAATAAATTTGTTTCTCATATTCTCGAATTATGTAAATAGAATATATTTATTTGTATTTGTTCATAAGCCTTATAAATTGCAAATAAAATTGAATATGAAACGAATTCTATATTAGTATTTAAATATAATATGCAAACACCATCTACAACCATTACCGATAAATGCAATCTACATCGACAACAACATATTTCAATTAATAGATGATGTATTTTAATGTTTAAGAGAATCAATTTCCCTGTTTTCATGTAGAGCAATTAAATTTTTAGGTTAAAGCTTAATATACATTATGTATTTTAACAATACGCTACTATTAATAATTGCCCCTTTAGGGTTTATATGGAATTAAAAATGTACCCTCGAAATTTTTAACAGTAAACAATGTATTTAGTTACAGTACGCAAAATGCACCCTTATATTTAATAATTACTGGGGTAAACATAACAGATTTCAATTGCAAAAATGGAATTCCTGGAAAAATGATTTTGTATTTATTCTATAGCAATTATAAAATTGAATTCTGTGGTAAATTACTAATGCACATCACTTAAATTTACATAAACAAATTGGCATAATAATAACACATCATTTCAAAGAGGAACAAACATGAATTGAACCTCAAATTTTAGACCCAACATTCCAAATTGCCATAAGCATTAATAAATTGAGAAAACGCTTAATTAAATTTTCTTTTCAGGGCATTTGTTGAAGCAGCAGATGTCTCCAGATTCGGAAGTCGATTAGGAATTATCAGCGGAAGTAATGGAAAATGGATGACAAATTTTACAAACAGTGTTTATCAAATATTCGAAGATCTGTCTCAAAATAATCATTTATGTAAGTATTGTGTAGTATACATACCAAAATATTTGTCGTTGATTCCATTACATATTAGACTTTTATAACAGGTAACTTGTAAAGAGATTTTGAGAAAAAAAAAGTCAGAATTTAAATTATTTAATGATAAATACTCTGAAAATACCCATTTTTGGGTCCAAAAATTTTGTTTCTGAAAATAGCCCATTTTGATAGAAGTCGATGCGCTGATTTCAAATTTACAAGCAGAATTTAATTATCACTTTTCATTCTTGAGATTTTTGCTCTCAAAGTTGCACCTCAAAAAAGTGTGTTTTTTGGGTATATCTCTAAAATGGGTAGAGATACAATCTCAACGATTACACCAGTCGATTCTACGTGCAAAGTTACATAAAGAAATGTTTTCTTCGCATATACGTTCTTTGGAACGATTCGGTGAAAAATGAGAAAAACGAAAAAACCGGAATTTCAGTTTTTTGCTCCGGAACTTTTTGTCTCCAAAATTTTCCATTTTCTGAAGTTAAGTAGATATTGACGTGCTGATTCCAAATTTTCAAACCGAATTCAATTATCCCTTATCGTTCTCGAGATATTCACATTCAAAGTTCGACCTGAAAAAAGAGGTTTTTCAGGAATAGTCCTGAAATGGGTCGCGATATGACCTCAGCGACATCAACAATCGATTCTAATGGCAAAATTACATAAGTGTACCAATTTTCAGATTTTTATTCCAACGGATGCAATTTTTAGAAAGGAAAAACTGAAAATGGCCAAAATCGAAAAAAATCGTAAGGGGTTCATCAGGCATTTTTTTCGATTTTCGCCGATTTTCGTTTTTTCGCTCTAAAAATTGTATTCGTTGGAATAAAAATCTGAAAATTGGTACACTTATGTAATTTTGCCATTAGAATCGATTGGTGATGTCGCTGAGGTCATATCGCGACCCATTTCAGGACTATTCCTGAAAAACCTCTTTTTTCAGGTCTAACTTTGAACGTCGATATCTCGAAAACGGTCAAAGATAATCGAATTCGGTTTGAAAATTTGGAATCAGCGCATCCATATCTACGTAAGTCCAGAATATGAAAAATTTTGGAGACAAAAAGTTCCGGAGCGAAATTCTGAAATTCCGGTTTTTTCGTTTTTCTGATTTTTCACCGAATCGTTCCAAAGAACGTATATCCAGAGAAAACATTTCTTTATGTAACTTTGCTCGTAGAATCGACTGGTATAATCGTTGAGATTGTATCTCTACCCATTTTAGAGATATACCCAAAAAACACACTTTTTTGAGGTGCAACTTTGAGACCAAAAATCTCAGAAACGAAAAGAGATAATTAAATTCTGTTTGTAAATTTGAAATCACCGCATCGACATCTATCAATATAGACTATTTTCAGAAACAAAAATTTTGGACCCAAAAATGGGTATTTTTGAATTATTTCGACCGTATATGAAAAATATTGCAGTGAATTGTAACATTTTATGTTTAACTGTGATTGGAAATAACTTGAATATATAAAAAGGTTTTAATTTTTAATTGGAAATAAAAGTTATAGGGAATAGAAACAATATTTTAAATTTCTAACATTATCTCTGTAACATATTTCGGGAAATGTTATAGATAGGCGAATTTAAGAGAAAAATCCACTATCATTAAAGAAAAGTTATATATCAAATACGGCATTGAAAATTCTCCAACAAAAGAACATAATATCTGGTGCATTGTTACCGAGATAATATGAATGAAATGAGCTCTGGATCAAATCGATTCAAATCCAAAGTACACGAAATACGCCTTTTAGTAAAATTGATTACACTCCGTACCTCATTTAAGATTTTACGAATAATCTCTCTCCCATTTGCAGTAAGAGCTTTTCACGCAAAAGACATATTAAATTCTAAAAATACCATCAATACTATTTATTATATTTCACCTACGCCAAATATCATATTTATGAAATTGATACAATTGTCACTTTGTCAATAAGCTATGAATATTATAATTAACAAAGTACTTACGTTGTGAGTTTCAAGATATATTAAATACTGTAAATACTATTTTGTAATATTTAATGTTTTACAAAACATTTTCCTATACTTTGTAAAGATTTATAAAATTAAAAAAAAAAATCAGCCTAAAAACTAGATCATGGTTTAATTCAGTAATAAATTATTACAGTATAACCAAATTCTAAACCGTCTTGTATTTTAAACTCAGTGTTGTATAAAATACTTAAAAAAGTATTGCACGTACAAAATACCAAACACAAGTATTACAAGCCTGTAGTAAAATACTTACTATTATTACTATTTTTTGTATTTGAAGTATTCAGTATTTCAAATAATAAAATACTTAATACTGTATTTCAAATACTATTAAGAATTTCAAAAACTCTTAATTACCGATTTCATATATTTTAAGTAGTATTTCATATACTTTTACGTATTTCAAATACTTTTGAATATTTTAAATACTTTTAATTATTTCACATAATATTAATTATATTTCAAACAATATAAAGATAAAAAATATTTAAAATGAAAATTTTCACGGAGTTTACTATAGATTCAATTACAATGAGGTCTTTTTATATTGAAAAAGGATCTAGTTAAGTTATAGTACAAAGAAACTAAGCTTTTTAGTGTTAATTACGCGATCTGATAACAAACAACACATGACGATTTGATTTTAGATATAAACAAATATTAGAATTTCAAATAATAATAAGTATTTAAAATATTATATGTATTTCAAATACTAATATGTATTTTAAATACTTGTACAAAGGTATTTCAAATACAAAATATATGTCAAATACTCAAAATTAGTATTTTGTATTAATAAAAGTATTTTAATATATTAAAATACAAAATACTTTTCAAATGTGCTTAAAATAAAAGTACAAAATACTTTTTCCAAAAAGTTTTTCAAAATAATTATCAAAATACTTAATCTATTTCAAATACTATACAACACTGAATTAATTAAATTAGATCAGTCAGCGGAAGCACATTACAGAGTAAATATCGCAATGAGCTTATAGTTGTTCTATTTCTGTAAACTAGGTCACCATAATTATTGCATATTTACAACAAATAATGTTGTTACACAAATAAATACTTGTATAATAATATAAACTTAAATAAGTAATAATAAGCAAAATTTTTTTGGTCTTACCTGTCTGTTCTTTTTCTAGGGCCCGAATCATTGTCGCTTCCTCGAAGTCTGTCCACCATCAACGAATTCCTGTTCAACAAAACAGAAAAAGAATGTATGGACAAATACCGCACTACAAGGACATCAGTTATTGTTATAATATCTCCTTCCGCCTCTCTAACATCTTCAGATGCATCTAATGCACTTGCATTAATCAACAATATCAAGAAACTAAATCCCAGTAACGCACTACTGTACGTCACAAGCGAACAAACCAAATCAAGTTACAACGAACTATTGAAAAGCGGGTATACCAACGATAAAATAATATTATCGGAGAACAAGATTGAAATGATTGCGGATAATGTTGCAAAAATGCTGGAAAAGGTCCCAGGGCAAATAGTGGAATTGCATTGTGATTGCGACAAATTGCAATATGAGGACTATGTTATTCCTGACGTCAAGAAAGTCTATGAAATATCGTATAAGGTTCTCCAAGTTTCTGATTTGAAAATTGAGGTACTTATATCATTTTCTTTGTATAATATGACGTATTTGATCAGGGTTGGACTGGCCCACCGGAAAATAGGGTATTCCAAGCTTACGATTTAAAAAAAAACAACAGCGCCGGATTAAGTTTTTTGCTGTCTCTAGGCCTATTTAAAATTGCCGCCCTAAGTTTTCGATTTTTTATTGCCCTAATGAAATGAAACTTAAATGCGGTTAAGTCGAGTGCATAAAATTCATTATCAGCCTTGTTTGTGACATGAAAAAAACTGGATTGCTATTGGCTATTGGATCAGCGGTGTAGTTGACGTCACACGCCCATCGATTTTCTAGGATACAATTTATTAAAACTTTAAAATATTTTTGTGGCATTTTAAGCCGGATCTACAACAATATAAATTTATATTGTATAGGTACTATATTAATATATGCTTTAATTCTTGGCCTGCTGAAACCAGAGCACATTCTGGAGTAGTTTCGGCTGCTCTGGATTGTGCTCTGGTTTTAGTAGGTCAAGAATTAGAGTAATTAGAAGTGTTTGCTCTAATTCTTGATCTGCTGAAACCAGAGTACATTCTGGAGCAGATTTGGCTGCTCTGGATTGTGCTCTGGTTTCAGTGGGTCAAGAATTAGAGCATTTTGAAGTGTTTGCTTTATTTCTTGACCTGCTGAAACCAGAGCACATTGTGGAGCAGATTTGACCTGCTAAATTAGAGTACATTCTATAGCAGATTTGGCTGGTCTGAATTTGTAGACTGATTTCAGTGGGTCAGGAATTAGATCATTTTGAAATGCTTGCTCTAGGTTTTGGTCTTCCAAAACAAGAACAAATTCTTGAGCACTTTTTGCTCCTTTGAATTGTACTCTGTTTTGAATGGGTAAAAAATTAGAACATTTTAAAGTGTTTGTATAATATTTTTTTTTATTGTACTATAATTTTGCCCTCAAGAAAATTTTGTTTTAATATTTTTATGTACAGATTAAAATATTAAAAAATTTAAAAAACTTGGAATATCCTGTAGGCCTGGGCCTAATTTTAAATCTAGTTCGACCCTATAATTGGTCTAGTGAGAAAAACTACTGTGGTTCTAAAAATCACGAGTTCGAGTCAAATTATTTACCATTTGATCATATCAGAGATCCAAACTGCTCTTAGTTCAAAGTTCCTAACATATTTCTCAGTTTTATTTTTTATTATTCCACTAATATAAGTAAGGATATTTATTTCGTCATATATTTAATTAATTTAAAATCAAATGCAAAGCAATGAAACTTTTTCATCTGGTAGGGACGTAATAGCTAAATTGAATTTCCTGAAGTATTTGATAAACATCCCTTCATCCGTTTCCGGTTTTCTTTTGAGCCGGAAACTAGAATTTAAATAATAAATACCCGCACAAACGGAAGATATGGGAACAAGTCGTATTCGAATCCGGACGTTATATTCCCTGGAGGTGAACTCTATACCCAAATGCCCTTGGGATGTTTATTGATATCTAGTTCAAGGCTAGAAAATCATAGAGCTTTTCTAGGAATACAAACATTTTTAGAAATCACAGACAGCTTATTACCCATTGTTGGATGTCTAGGTCAGACTGGGCTTTCAGCTTTCATAACTAGTAACAACTACAAATAACAATTTCCAATGAATTTAAGACATTTTCACGTGTAGTGTTCTTTATTTGTCTTGTTAAATCACAAATGAAGATAATTGATACAGAATCGCAAGTTCACTTTGTATTGGATATTTGCAATTATAGTTGTATGAAGAGACATTTCAATCAATAGAATAAGCCGATTGTTCCTATAAAGTTTATAGGAGTTATTGTAAAGGTTCTAAGAGAGTATGATACAAAGTAAAATTTTTCTTAATTATTTACTTTTAAATCTAGATAAAAATATTCTAATAATACAGGGATACAGAAATGAAAACAGGCATTGAAATTTTTCTTTAAAGTTACATGCCAAAATATTTTTCTGGTGTGGACAACTGATCAAAATAAAATACAAGAGATGGAATAAAATTAGGTTATGCCAGGTTAGGTTAGATTAGTTTAGGTTTGATGAGGTTAAGTTAGGTTAGATTACGTTAGGTTAGATTAAGTCAGGTTATGTTAGATTACGTTAGATTCAATGATGGAATAAAATTAGGTTAGGTCAGGCTAAGTTAGGTTAGTTTAGTTCAGTTTAGATAAGTTGAAGTTTGATGAGGTCAGGTTAGGTTAGGTTAGATTAGGTTAGGTTAGATTAGATTAGATTAAATAAGGTCAGTTTATAATAGGTTAGGTTAGGTTAGATAGATTATATTAAATTAGGTTAAGTTAGGTTAGATTCAGGACGAAAGAGGAATCCTACTTCTATGAGCATCTATTTAAAAGTTGCTATCCGTGAGCAGAACGAATTAATTCGTTTTTTGATCTAATCGGATGCACACTTACGTATTCAATTCTCAATTTTTTTTGGTGCACTATTGCTGATTTTTCTGATGCGCTTATGATATGTTTAAAAATATGAACGGTGTGCTTTTGTCATACAGCCTTATTATATATTTTCAGTTTACAAAATTTATACAAAGTAAATTAAGTATAATTTTTTTTAATAATAATACGGTCCATTTCTTTCCCTTCAAAATACCTTCAAATTCGAATGGTCGCCTAACTACTAACCTACCGAACCGTTCATAAAAATTAGTTTTAAATATCTCTTCATAGAACTATATATCATAGAACACGTTTATCAAATATGATTTCTCAGGTACTCTCGCTGTTGTGGAAAGATCAATTTTATTAGCAAATACCTGAAGTCGAGTTTTTATAACCACAGACTTATAACTTAATAAAATTTAAAATTGATTGTTAAAAATTGGAGTATATGAATCTTTCGGTTTGACAATTGATTCGGAAAGATGCAACGTTAAGCAAAATGAAAACCCCAATCTTTGAATTCCAGTTGAACGGACACGAGTACGGCAACGTTTCAGTATGTGCGAGCGACAAGGCTTACCCTGAACACAAGCTTTGCCAGTGGCTAGACGAGAGAAACAGCACCGCTTGTTTCCGGGCCAAATCTCTCTGTCGGACAGATGAAAATTGCGATGTGCTCTTTACCGTCCAGTTGGTCAACAGTAGGAATAAATGTACAGGTAAGAATAATCCATAAATAGTTTAATAGTATTATGCCAAAGACTGTCAATTATCTTAAATAAAAAGGAGGACCACAAAAAAATGGTCAGAACAGCAAAATGACAAATTATTTCTTAATCGTTAAATGGGGTATGTGACCATAATCGAATATCAGTAGTGATGTGACGAATAGCAGCTCAGCCCAATAACCAAATATTCGGTATTAAAATATGCCGAATACCGAATATTAAATACCGAATAAATATTCGACTTCGCTCTCATCTCTAAATTACAAAATATATGTCATAAAATACAAAAACTAACCATTAATATGATATAGTTATTAGCAATTAAATATTTTTGTGACATCAGCATGCTAAGATCGTGAAAGAAGATAGGTAGACTATTTCTTTCCCAGTTTATCTGTCTTCATTCTTGATTCTACCACGGTGGTATTCCCCCATATTTTTAATACTTATTTACTAGTAAACTACAAATAATGAATAAATTTAAAAAAGTATCTAGTATCATTTATATAAAAATTAATTTTTTGTCACATATCCCATTATTTTATTGGCCACTTGTACTAAAGGAATCACATAGTTAATGGATTTAACTTCTTACTATAAGGAGGATATTATTATTAAAAGGAGAGCGGGAGGAATAAACAAAGTAATTGAAGACTGCCCTCTCAAATAGAGGTTAAAGAAAGCAATCATATTTATGTATTTACAGCTATTTTACCTATCTTAAAAACTAAAACTATCCATAACTATAAATACAAGAAAATACTTTACCTTTTTCAGCTGTCAGAATTTGCATCGAAGCACAATTGTAAACATTTGTCTTTTAATATACAAAATACAAGAATGTTATTAATTGTAATGATTGATAGAGACACTTGTAACTACTTAAAAATGCACTAAACCAATTTTTTGTTCAACTAAATACTTGTTGCACACTCAAGCTTCACCATTATTTATTTACAAGGTTATACCTGACATTCCATAATTTACTAATATCCTGTAAGATGGCAGCACGCATTTTTAATAAATAAAATATAAAAAAATATATTGTTATAAAAACTATTATAAAAATCTCGTAGAAAAACAAAAAGTAATCAAATGTAAATTTAATTTTTTGTTATAATAAAATATTTGTTGAAATTTATTTAATGTATACCATTTCTGTAAGTCATTGTAACTCATTAGTGTTTTACTTGCGTATGGGTGGTTGTTGTTATTGTTTCACGAGAGACTTGTATTTTTCTTGGTCTTGCCTCAGTCTGGCAAAAAATACAAGACAAGATCAAGACATGAGCAACAAATTTCAATGCCAGACAAGGCAAGAAATTGTCTTGCAAGAAATGTGCAAAAATAGCAAGATTTTCTTCAATTTTTGTACTATCACATTTTTTATTACCAATTTTAAATCTAGATTTATTATAAGAACCAACCTATAAATTTATAAAAGTACAAAAATATGCAAGTATTAAAAAAATAAATACAATTTTTTTAGCATATGTATGTAAATTTCATTTTCAAAAAAATATATGATAATAATAATAATTATTGTCTAAACAATATAATTATTCTTGGAAATCATTTGCGAATATGACCATGCCAGACAAGAAATATGCAAGAAACTAAAGATCAAGACTAGATTTTTATATACAAGATTAATGAAAGACAAGATATACTTAAATTTCTTGTCTTGTTTTTCGAGACAAGACAAGAAATTACTAAACAAGATAAAAAATCTTTTCTTGTGAAACACTAATTGTTGTAAAGAAATTTTTTTATAGATAAAATAAATTAGATTGCCACGTGTTTCATTTGTATTTTATTCGTATAACATTGCGATGAATCAACAACAGTTAGTTTTTTTATGGATGCTAACTTTATTTAAGTTGCGAATGAAATGGCAGTTAACAGTTCAACCCTTATTGTCCGGAACACACATAAGGAAAAAAAATATGAACATGATATGAATTTAGTATTGTTGCAATGTACTAAACAAAACGATTTCTGCAGGAAATGAAATTTGAAAACGTAACGTTGTATTTATTGTGTGTTATGACAGATATTCGTGCAAAACATAATTGTAAAAAACCCAGTATTTGTTCGGCTGACATTGAAATGTGCGTAAATTAAAGCGAGCCTGTATTTTCAGCGATTTCGCTGTTGTTCTTCAAATTGGTTCGGCAGTACAATGTACGCAGACTCGGTGGTGACAGTGAATATGTTTTATAAAATGAAACTAGCACTAGCGCTATTTACATGACAGCCTGAGGAGTGACCTTTGCAGAAAATCGGGAATCTGTATAATGAACACAATGAGCCATTGGCACATCAAAGCAAACTTTGTCAGTTGGAGAATTGGACTGATTGTGTATGCGCTTTGGCTGAATACGAACGCGATTTCGGATTGCGTGGAATTGCTAACTTGGTCAGCCAGAAACACATTTTCTACGAATCGACACTATAGACCCATAAATACCTGCACAAATGCACAATCATAATACACTCGTAGTTGTATGAAGATTGGCGAGATATTTCAAACTGACTTATTCAGGGTTTATATAGTAGAAGTAGATGTAGTATACGAAACTGACTTATGCGGATTTTACAACCTTTTATGGAGAGGTAGGAAGCTTTGTGGTCAGGACACACAATAGTTACATACAGAAGCGCCAATCCGTATCAGTACCTTTCATGTTACCCTATTCAGTTATATGACCTTGGAACATTGTGTAGACCTTTAAATTTGTTGGCTTCCCCTATCTCTTCCTAAGATGTGACGAAACTTTCCGATTTTAAACAATGAGACCTTTAAATTTGTTGGATTTTTCCATCTTCCTTTCTCTGTCACTGTCGCTTCTGTATAAACCTATTCTATAGTCAGGAGTTATAAATTATCCCAATTCAAAGGTATCACCACAGAATAGGTTTATACAGAAGCGACAGTAAGACAGAGAAACGAAAATTAGAGAGAGATGGAGACTGTGCACAAATTTAAAGGGCTCATTGTTTAAAATCGGAAAGTTCCCTCACATCGTAGAGAGAGATAGGGGAAGAACACAAATTTAAAGGTCTACACAATGCTTCAAGGTCATAGAACTGGATAGGGGAACATGAAAGGTACCGACACGGAGTGTCGCTTCTGTATGTAACTATTCTTTGGTAGAAGTAGATGTATATGAAACTAACTTATGCGGACTTTACAACCTTTTATGGAAGGATGGGAAGCTTTATGGCAGGACACAGAATAGGTTTATACAGAAGCGACAGTAAGACAGAGAAACGAAAATTAGAGAGAGATGGGGAAAGCCAACAAATTTAAAGGGCTCATTATTTAAAATCGGAAAGTTTCGTCACACCTTAGAGAGAGATAGGGGAAAACAACAAATTTAAAGGTCTACACAATGCTCCAAGGTCATAGAACTGAATAGGGTAACATGAAAGGTACCGATACGGAGTGTCGCTTCTGTATGTAACTATTCTATAGTCAGGGTTATAAACTTATAAATTATCCCAACTCAAAGGTACCACTTGAAAAATTATAACAGGGCCGTATCATATTCCTCTCGTCATAGGATAGATATTTGTGGCTCCGTTTTTCGACGTCGATGGCTGATCTGCTAGATGTTAAACTATTTCTTCCGAATGTTGTTTTCAGCACGACTTACGTCCACAAAATTATATTCCCAGGATCTCCACATATTCGTATTCACAATTTTATGCACATACTACTAAAAACTGCAAACACAGCAATAACGTTACGTTTTGATGATTTGTCCAAAACTGACCGTGGACCTCTAAAGAAATTTTTTAACAACTAATAATGGAGTTCTTAGAATAATTGAAATCCAATTGAGAAGAAAAATCTTAAGAATGAACAACTTGACTTAGTCAAATCTCTGTTGATCAATCCGCTTTAATCCCTTTTAGATTTTCCTACCACCTGCCAATTGTCGGCTAAATTTTTTATTTAGTGAAAATTTAAATAGTATTTTTCCAATTTTGAAGAGCAGAAAAGTACTCTTAATTAAACCCACAATTTAATAAATCGATTTATTTTTTTTTATTTGAAGGATTCAGCTTTAAAACCAATTTACTCAATAAGTTCTGTTTAAATTTCATTTCGATTTTCGTTTTCAATAATGTATACCCGATAAAGATCACTTACTATTGTTTTAAATTTATATAAATGTCATTTCGCGGTTGCGAAATTAAATTATATTTAGAATAAAATGAAGTCATTTCAATTTTAATTAAAAATGTAATATAATTAAAACCATAATAAAACGTTTTAAAAGCTTTTACAAACCGTTTGTGGAACTATTTGTGTTCTAATATTTCTTAAATAAACATTTCGTCACCTATTTACACCTTTATATATATATTTCATTTAATTTGGTAGTCCATATTTCAGTTATCCTAATTAATTAACTGACCACAAATATTCTAAAGTTAGGGCAGGTTATGTTATTAAAAAATAGAAAGTATGTATGGCTGAAATAAACAGGAATAATTGCTATACTGATGTATTGTTAATAAAAATAGTTGAAATTGAAACGTAATATCACGGAATAAACTACGTACGTTTGTAATAAACAAATTCTTTACTTCTAAATGTCAAAGTTGAACCGAAGGTCACGCAACTTCTACATATGAGAGAATGCAACCTATCAGCATATATTTCAGCAAAATGTTTTTCTGTTAATAATTTATTACAAAAAAGAGCGACTTGTGCAAGTTAAATTTTGGCGCCCTATTTCATGATACAAGATATGTAAATCGGGTCCTGAACCATTTTTAAAATTTTTTGAAAGAACAGAGTGAAATAAGCATAGTAGATAAAACGAAACTAAAAAATATGTCGTGGTAAGCGAGATATCAATTTTTAAAGTGAAAATATTGGCCTCTGACGTCATTTGTCTTCGTCAGTGATGAACAAACTGTTAGTTGTACAGGGTATTGGTTATTATCATATTCGTATAGCTAAACTATGTTTATATACAAATTTGTATGAATATGAATGAAAAAATTATTATTAAATAAAATTTAGTTTTTGTAACAAAAACCAGAACATGCAGTAACATTTTGACACTGCCAGGCAACATACATGTCTCCCTCCACAAGTTCTAAGAAATGTGGACGCGCGATTGTCTTTTTAAAATCAGGCAAGCAATGAAATAGCTACATATCGTCTTCCACGATCCTACTATGCTGACGTCACATATCCCTTCTCCAAAACATTTAATTGCTAGTAACTGTATTATTGCAAACTAATGTTTAGTTTTTATTATTATAATGAGAAACTATAGTGGCAATTTTTTTTTATTTTATGACATGTACTGAACTTCGATTATGGTCACATACTCATTGTCTTGGTAAATTTAAAGGACGATATTTTAAAATTGTTATTAAATTTTTTTAAAAATATTCTATAAAAAAAATATTAAAGAAATATCCTATTATCGTGGCGAAATGGCGTCAGTTCGATGAGACGCTTTTATGCAAACAAAATATAAAAGTATAAGGAAAGGAAATTAATATTTTAATAATGCATTGATTTTGAAACATGAATAATGAATTTTGCAAGGAAATAATAAGGGTTTAGGTAGTTGTTTTATTGGTGGTGGAGAGGTTTGTTATTGGATAGGAACAGTTGCCCTTCTTGTATAATTAACAAGATTAGTGGTAATCTCAGATTATTTAGTTATACACGTGCCACTGACTCCCAATGTCTGTTTGCATTCATCATTAATTACTTCCTCAATTATACATTCATTCGCTCGTTTTCAAAATCAATTTATTCATAGCGTACATGATCTTTAGGTATTAGTAGAGTTCGGAAAATATATACTAAAAAATCTACAAATATGCATTAAACATAAAGTAAAATATACTCTTATATGTACTTATGCTGTCATTATTTGAGGTGATTCATTTAATAATATAAAATAAACAGCAGTGGCGGCTCGTGAAATAAAATTTTGGTGAGGCAGACGACAGGAACTGAAAAAAACTCTGGATAACATAAGAACATGATCACATTTTTTAAAATAAACTTAAATTTAAAATTCACAGATACTTATAGAACATTTGAACAACTGCAAATGCAACGACCAAATCTCAAATACATTCAGTTCGCTCGCAAGTTCTAATCGCCTACGTACAAACAAACCAATCAGAAAGCACTTGAGGCATACCTCAAGACTCCCTTTTGTGAAGCAGGTATTATAGAGAGAGCAAAATCTATAAACGCTGTCGTACACACACACACACACACACATAAAGTTTGAGGCATGAGAATGTTTGCCTCTTCATTTCTGTATTTCTGTACTCATCACTGTGTTGGGCGTACGAATGCCTTATTCGTCAGTATATATATATATATATATATATATATATATATATATATATATATATATATATATAGGTAAACAGTTGAAATTCAATACTAGATCTTACGGACATACGCTAAATTTGAAATTTCTAAGATTGAAATTTCAAATACAATGGAAAATTTTCTTCTCCTGCCTCCTCTAATAAGCCGCCACACAAAAATCAAAATAGATATTATGATTGTATTACTAATTTTACTTAATTTTATTTTTATTTAAAAAGTACAAAAACTATTGAATTTTTTTATATTGAAATAAAAATATGTTTATACATTTTACACATGCAAAATATTATCTTACTAGAAATCCTATGAACAAGTATCTTTTAATGTTAATATTTTTTAATACTTAACTCACCATTTTGTTATAAACGGTTAAAAAAATATTCGTGGAATCAACAATTTTGAAATATTTTTTTTCATGTATTTATTTTCTCGTTCATATTTCTATCTGATGGTTCTTTAACCCTCTTTAAAACTCCTTTTAAAAAACACTTCAAAAACAACTAATGGGCATTGATTGAATAATTACAGAAAATTAAATTAAAGAGAGGAATCGAATTTACAATTACGATGAATGGGAAAATTATTTGGTGAAAGTGAAGAATGTATAATTACAAATTAGACCTAACATCCTAGGGGTCATCCGAATGAACATAAAATTTTATTATACCTAATCTCTTCCTGAACAAAGTACTACCACAGTAAAGTTTATACAGAAGCGACAGTAAGACAGAGAAACGAAAATTAGAGAGAGATGAAGAAAGTCAACAAATTTAAAGGGCTCATTGTTTAAAATCGGAAAGTTTCGTCACATCTGAGAGAGATAGGTGAAGCCAACAAATTTAAAGGTCTACACAATGCACCAAGGTGAACTGAATATGGTAATTTGAAAAGTACCGACACGGAGTGTCGCTTCTGTATGTAATTATTCTGTGGTATTACCGCCAGTTTATGTTTGAAGTAATAATTAAAAATCACCAGATGTCAAAAATACGCAAAATATGCACTTATTTATTGTGCATTAGTCGCTTTTCTTAAAAATATGCAAGCACGCATTTTACAGCCGAATTGTAGTTATTAGTAAATTTTAATATATTGTTTAAGTTGCAGTAAAATACTATGAAA
The DNA here is from genome assembly GCA_035578165.1 of Stenolophus ochropezus. Lineage (NCBI taxonomy): Eukaryota > Metazoa > Arthropoda > Insecta > Coleoptera > Carabidae > Stenolophus > Stenolophus ochropezus. The sequence goes on from JAQOWZ010000014.1 coordinate 4,554,443, forward strand.
CAGGTTTGACATAAATATATACTCGTTCTGAAATGACCAGTAATTATGGACGAACTAAGCTTTCCCTCTAATGAACGAACTGGACACCGGGATAACAGAGAGACATTTTTGTGTATTTGCCAGCGAATCGATATCCTGTTAACATGTGTTTCTAATTATTCCTGAAGTGGATGAGGTTTGATGAAAATGTTTCATTAAATTTGATGGGTCAAGTAGAATTAATTAAATTTGATAATTGCAGGGCGAAGTTACTTTGTGCAATGCAGTTACAAACGTAAAGTTCATAAAAGGAATGTAATTTAAAAATAAATTATATGTAAATAAAATAATAAAATAAATATGAAATAGCAATGCTATATACGCCACATAATATTTTTCATATTTTCATCTCTGTTTTAAGACAAATAATAATAAATTGTTATAAATTCCACACAAATTCAAAATAGCTCAAAATTATGATAAAATCATAAATTATTTTTCCCCTTTCAAATATTTTAAATTAAATTAAATTCTTATACAAAAATTAATATACAGGGTGTGCAACGAAACGCGGATCATAGGACTTTAATATGAGATTTCAAAAATTGCGGATACTTTCTCTCCTGATAGATTTGAAGCAAAATTCCAAGAATACAAAGTTGTACAAAATTAAATTCTACATCAGATAATATCATAATTGATACATGCATGTCTACAGTATGAGATATATTAAATATAAAATCTAATACTTTCGGTAAAAATCAGTCAGCCATGGATATAAAAGTTATTTAAAGTTAAAAAGATATTTAAATTGAATTTAGATTCTTTTTCTTAACTAATACACAAATATTTTTTTCCAAAATTATTTATAATTCCTCAAATAATTTTTCAGCCTTCTAAGTGTTTCGTAGGTTCCAAAAATGTCGACCATTATATATCTTTTAGCAAAATGTCGCTACAATGATACTTTTTTTATAGGAGTTGCTATTTTTATATTATATTGTTATCCAAAAATACATTAAATATATCAAACGTTTCCCAGGGGCAAGGGGGGTTTCACCCCCAAAATACCCTTCCTGGCTACGCCTATGAACTATTCTATATTAAACTGTAACCTCCGGCATTATTAACAGACATTTAATTAAATGCGTATTTAATGGAAAAAAGCATATCGAAATTTATATTAACAAACATTTAATTTTAAATGCATGTTTAATGAAAAAAGCTTATCGAAATTTTACAGCAATGTTGTAAATCCTTCATAATATTTTATTTCTACAAGCTTTTGTTCATTAAATTCAAATTTAAAATAAAATGTCTGTTGATAATACTGGTGGAAAGAATAAGAATTTAAATATAATTATATGTAAAAAAAACAACCGAGTTCTCCCTGTTGACAATGAAAACAAAATGTTTTGTGTTTACAAACAAAACGTCAAATTTGAAATGCATGTCTCTTTCATCTTACCTGTCCTTTTCTATAGAGGCTATTATACGTCACTATATATGTACTTCTTAAATGAAATTATATATTTATTAACATTATATTATTTAAATAAACTATAAATATCATAATATTTTAATAAATTGAGTGATTTGGATAAACGAAATATCAGTTTTATTCAAAATGCAACAATTCATACTATTTGTTTATATAATATTTGGCAATTAATATATTTTTGTGTATTATTGCATCTATTTTTAAATGCCAACTATAATTTGTTTCTAAAAATAATTTTCCTCTAAATAATTAATTCAGAGTTATGTGGCAAATTTATATAAATAGTGGAATTTCAAATTAAAATGATATAACTTCCCAAATAATGATGATATTGTAACAATTTATGGAATTTTCATGCGTGTAATGAGGATATTATTTATTTAAATGTTAACATTTATGTTATTTGCTGTTATCATTAAAATGTAATATAATATCAAAATGATATTTGATACTTCAGAATATTAAATTAACTGTTAAATACAGTAACAAACTGTATTTAAAATAATGTAGTTTGTACACAACAAGAGAATATAATAATTTTAAATTTTCTATGGAGCATATTTAATCTTTTTTTAGATTTTCATGCAATTAAATTCATAAATAAATTAGTTAAATTTGTTAAGAAATATTTATTTATAAATATAGGTTTTAATAATTGTATATCCTGGTTTTTAATTAGAAAAATTAATTAACAAATGAAAGTAAAAGCCGAATATTTTTTCTTCGTTGCGGAAACTACAGTATCAATGAACTCAAAATCTAACAAAAATTATAAGACTCCACATCCTTAATTCGAATATCCTGTTAATTTTTTTATGCTAATAAGACAGGAAATTGTAATTTTTGTGCGCGTTAATTGACTCGAGGCACAAAAAGTTGTCGAGTCACTTATTGCTAAATAATTTTATTAAAACAAATGCTGTTCTCTGCGCATTGATCCTTATAACAAGATCTTGCTATATTTCTATTTCTTGTTTATTAAATAAAAAAGTGCATGGCCTCCTAAAAACCTAGACTTAAAAAGTACAAAACAAGAACCTCACCTTATTAAAAACAACAAAGGTTTCCATTGAAAAAGTTACAAACATATTTTTATTTTGTAATAATATAGTGTTCAATATTAAAACAGAGCCGTATTAATAAATTTTGAGGCCGAGGACAGTATAGATTTTGGCGCCCCCTCTTCTAACCCTTCTTTAGCATATTATAATACGTTAAAATTAAATTATATATATATATATATATATATATATATATATATATATATATAGAAACAAAATAAATTAATAAAAAAAATACATTTTCAAATATTTCCTAACCTTCAATTGGGCAAATTGTATCAAAGATTCATCATATGTTAATAACATTGTCAATTCCCTTTCAATTGCTAATATTGATATTTATTTGAAACGATTTTATGACATAATAGTTTTATCTATATTTTTATTAATCCGGACCTGTGAGAAATATATTTGAATGATCTTTCTTGTTCCAGACGATGAATGCCGTTTTCCTAATCAAGGACGAATTCAAATATTGACGATCTGGAGTTCCAGTACTTCCAATAATTCTAATTTCATCGCAATTACCATGGCACTCACTTTAGTGTTATATATTAATACCTTCCTACTATTCTAACTCACTTTTGTCATGATATTTGTATCTTTATCATAAATATATAATATTCACTTTGTAATTATTTATTTTAATTATAAATAAATAATCATCACGATTTATTATTTCTTGTCATACAGAATAGTCATAAAAAGCAGTATGTGAATTACATATTAATAAATTTAATTATTCTGTTGTACTGTTAAACAACACGTTATACTTAGAAGAACAAATTATAATCTAACATGATAAAGATTAAGGTAAGAACGTGATATTTGGTTATAAGATCAACATTATCATAACACCCTCAATGCAAATTTCTAAGTTTCCGCAAGATTTACTTACAGATGTTCTCAAAATGTTATACAAATTTCATAGTTACAATAAAACAATATTTTATTAGTTTGTTGTAAATTAAATAAATAAATAAAAACTTATAAGAAAAATAAGAACTGAAAAATTATAAGATTGTTTATGATTATCTGTGTGTCTCATTACAAAAAACTGTTATTTATAGGGGGTGACAAAATATTTCTCGAATCGAGTCGAGAAAATAAAATCGAAATTATCGAATTTCATGAATTACGTCGAGGTTTCTCGAGGATTTAATTATTTTTTTGAAACGTCATAAACGTGACATCTTTTGTGACTTGATTCACAAGGTAGAAATTAAATTTCTACGCCGCAAAAGTAGAAATATAGTTATTTCTACGCCGCTGGCATGGGAAAAAAATAAACAAGTGTCCATAGGAACTATGTAAAATCAGCGAGTAAAAAATACCTAGTACATTAGAAACCTGCAATATCGTCCTAAATGTCACTGTAAAACTGAATAACCTACGAATGAAGTTACTAAAAATCATCAACAACTGACAGATTTAAATTGATAACCTAAAAATACCATACGCCATCGAACAGTATTAACAGTGTACCAATATTTTATACGACTATTTGGTACGTAACGATAAAATTTAGGTGGAGTAAATAATTATATTGTACATTTCCCTAAATATATATTTTCTTCCTAATTTACCAAAAGATTGTTCAATTTTCCTAGATTTAGGGAAATTTCCTTAGGTATGGAAACACTAAGCACAGATGGTGACGAGATAAAATATTTTATATTTAAAATGAGTCGATACGAGAAAAAATCTAGTCTCGTGTCGTCTCACAAAATCACTAGTTATTTATGTTTTTATATTAATGTAGCCCACTTTTTGTGTTAGACCACGAGTCACCACTGACTATATAGAACATAGCTCTTGTACTAATTTCAACAAAAAAATAAATGGTCACTCTAAATAAAACGTGTTGTGTATTAATATTTAAAGCCGGCAGAATTGAGAAAGGGATGTTCATGTATTGTGAGAAAGTGTGATATAAGAAACGCGTGAAAATTTCGCCCATGATCGATGATTTGTGTTAGACGCGAGGAAAAATGGCTTTCAGAATCAAATTTGCGGAGAGAAATACTTTTCGCTTGTCGGGCAGCCCGTTATTGGTGAAGACCGTACACAGTCTAAATTACGTGGAAGAAATTCTTGGTGAAATTTTACACTTTGAACTGGTCGGCGTTATTGTGTTTTATAACTGCTTGCTCGTGACATTTCCAGCATTTTTTTGATGGTTTTTTACGCTGGCTTCTGTAGCAGCAACCGCCATGGTCAGATGCCTACGAACAAGGGAACGCAATGGGAGTACGCGTAATGGACCACCCATCCATATATTAACCTTGGGCGCATTTTCTCCGCTCTTTGTTCTTAACGCCCATAAAACCATAAGTCCCATCGTAAATATTAAGTCTTATGTCGACATTATGAAGCCCAGCTCAGCAAATTGCTACGTTAAAAATATACTTTCAATTACTTTCATTTATTAATTGACTATGATGTTTTCCAACAGGACGGATTTTAAAAATTGCAAATTAAAATTTGAGGTAAACAGAGTGTAATGATATAAAAATTATTATAAAATGTTATATATTTATAAGAGAAATCCGAAAATTAAAAAGAGGGCGTCTCCTTGTAACTGCCTGTGACGTAGTAACCCGAACTATTACCACAGAATAGTTACATACAGAAGCGACACTCCGTGTCGGTACCTTTCATGTTCCCCTATTCAGTTCTATGACTTTGAAGCATTGTGTAGTCCTTTAAATTTATTTCCTTCCCCTATCTCTCACTAAGATGTGAGGGAACTTTTCAATTTTAAACAATGAGCACTTTAAATTTGTTCACATTCCCCATTTTTACTAAAATACTTCAAGTTCATATTTCTTACTTTCTAATGTGTAAAGCTGACGTCTGCGTAGACAATACTGCACACTTTAGGCCTTAGTGTATCTATTTGGCGTCTCAAGTACAGTGTATTATTAATTATTTTTAATATTTAAAATAATCAAAAAATGATGGAAAACCCCATTGCTGTGCAATATTTTCTCATTTTTAATCTATTTATTCGAAAATGTGCTCTAATTTTTGATCTACTGTCTCACATCTTGTTCTGACTTCCACTCATCATTCTATTTTTTTCAGTTATTATTGTAGTTTAGTATTTCATACAATGGGGTCCGAGAAGGTTTTGAAATAGGTATTTAAATCTCTTTTATAATTAAAATAATACAATTTATTATGTTTTTAAATAACCAATATTTTATTTTGAACTTTTAATGATAAAATTATTTGAAGATTCTTTAAATCGTATGCGAGGACAAATTGTATGTTACTGAAAAAATATTAGTGTAGTTTTTGTTTCTAATATTATATCCCAGAAATATTTAACTATGGGGTTTGAAATGTTAAAAAAATATTTGAAATGGATACGCATGAGCACAAAGTTTGGGACACTCTTCATATTTTATCATTATAAAACTGCGGTGGTACGGATACCTAAACAGAATGTGGAAGACCGTTAGGTAAGAAGTATATATAAGAATAACCCACAAGGACCAAGAAATATAAGGATAACTAGCTATATTAAGGATATGAAGGAAACAAAAATAAGGGACAAGTTAATGGAGAAATCTAGTAAACTAGCAACTTCTAAATCTATAGTGCCAAAATATTTTTTTTAGGAAGAAAATAATTATCGGTTGATATTTAATCTAAATAAGTTGAAATGAAAACAAGGCATTAATTCACACAATTTTAACGAAACATAATCTGTAAAGGAATGAAAAGTCGTAATGGTACATTTTTAATCAAGTCGGGCAAGAGTTGAGAGAACTCATGCAAAAAGTGCAAATTTCATTACACTGACCGTTTGCAGGTCTAATTGAATTAGTATAATTCACACGTAATTCCGCTGAAATATTTAAAGCAAATAAAAATCCAACAGGTCGAATGTCGTCCTCTCGAAAGTACTCTTTCTTCGCGTGACCTTTAGCTAAACAAGATGGCGTCTGTAAAGAATAAAAGCAACAGTAGAAAGAGCTCATTTCCTTTGACAGCTTACGTATTTTATTACGTGCATTATTCATCGCGGATGTAGGTTTTTTGGTGACTCGCCAGAAAGTCGAATTACTACACCTGATACATTGATTTAAAATGTAAATTCCGCGTTAAGTCGATAACTGTATTTGCGAAATAATTTGAATTTTAACTAGTTTGCAAAGAAGAATGGATTTTCTCTCTAACCTTTTACAAGACGCACGAGAAATTTTCGATGTCACTTCGCACATTCTCTTTCGTTCAACGTTCAAATCAAAGATTCATATTTGCAGTTTTGGCCAATTTACTACAAAATGGTTATCGTTTATCTCTTTAAATTTACCGAAATTCTAGTTTTAAGTTTGATTCAAAATTATTTATAGTTCTTGTTAGAGATATTTGAAAATGACTTATGCAAAATTAGCAACTTTTCTTGGAGGGTTAGGTAGTTTTAGTAGTCAGACGTCATAAATTATATCAAATCGAAGGCATCAGTTGAAGAAAGAGAAATGGGCAGTGTTAAATTAATTCATACTGAATATATACCTTGTATAAATGCATTATAATTAGAACACTTTAATCTAGATTTAAAAATACATAATTAGAAAACACTTAAATACAAATTTTGGATAAGGTCCAGGACAGAAAAAAGTACCTGTCTAAAAGAACTTTTATAGTAGATCCAATAAAACTTAAAAAGGCGCAATCACCTTATTTTATTTTGATTTGCAAATATCTTTTATAAGAACTATATTAAAATAATTTTGGACTATGTTTCTAGGTACATATATACTGTTACTAGTGACATCTATATGTACATAAAATATATAACGAAAAATATTAAACTATCAGTAAATTAGGAATCATTCTCTCAACGGCAAATAACGTTATAGTGTATCGTTATTTGTTATTGTTACATTATTAACAAAAAATTAGCAAATGAAACGTTATTATAACGTTATCAGATATCGTTACGTTACGTTTTCCATCCCTGGTTACCATATTTGATATTTAATATATTTATAAATTTTCCTTGGAGTATACCTTGTTTATTGCATAAACAAGTTATCTATTTAGTGACTTAACTGTTTCTTTCTATTACAAACTATAATTTGCAATAGTTTAAAATATTTAAATACAATCCTTTCATTGAGCAATAACCGATGGGTGTGGAATTAAAATCAATGACATTTCAATACTAAAAATACATAAACTATTAAAGCATCAATGTGCAATAAAGCAAAAGCGTTAACAATTGAAAATTCATAGCTTCATAAAAGTAAAAACAACTTGTAGAGTTTATAGAAATAAATAACTACAGCAGTAAAATATACACTGCGCTCAACAGTTGTCAACAGCAATTTGTAAGAGATAAAAATCACTTGAAAAATAAGTTTTATCGTACATCTACACATTTATGTATAGATACACAAACTTTTGCGCCCTATTTCTGTGGATAACTCCAGCAAAAGTATCTGAACTTTGCGCAACTTGTCATATATTAGTCATAAAATCCACTGGAAATTCCTCATCAAAATATTTATTTTTAAAAAAACTAAGCACACAGTTTCTGCGTGAGAACGTAATTCTTATGCAAATCATCGCACAATACTTATTTATATAGATGAGTTCTTAATCTATACCTTGTTTTTTTTGTTTCAAAAAAAACACTACCTCTATTTTTTTAATGGTGCGCTAATACTGTGACGTAATGTATATATATATATATATATATATATATATATATATATATATATATATATGTATATATACATATATGTAAAATTAAAAACTAATTAAAAAAAAAATGCAGAAAAAAAAGAGTAATTTTTGTGTTACCAATAATATTAGTTTATTCTAGTTTATTTTCCAATTATTATTATTATTATTATTATATGATTATATACATATGTGATTCTGTTCTCAAAAATTGGGGTTCAAATTATATACTATGTTATAATTATATATTTTTGGTGTTTGTGCTGAACTATGACATTTCGTCAAATTTGTATCCGGTATGACAAATTAATAAAAACACACCTGTTACCTAATTAAACTATGCTGAATTCAATTTTTTTTAAATATTTTAAAAACCTCTTCTAGTTTTTGAATTATAGACGTATAAATATGTTTTTACTTAATTTGTTAATTTTATGACTATTAAAACGCTAAAATCTCTTAAACTATTGCTTTCTCGCCAATATTAATATGATTTTTGTAATCAGCGTGTTGAAATTAAGGTATGTACATATTTTTCTCTAAATTTTGTAACAAAAAATTTTTTCGTGAAATTTTCAGATTTTTGTGATTTGAAAATTCTTATTTTCTCCATAACAAAAAAATTGTTAGAGACACACCTTTGAAAATTTCACCATTAGATTTCTCGCGCTGAAATATATATGTGTACCAAATTTCATCAAAATAACCATACAGATACAATTTTTATTAAAGATATTCAAAATGGCCAAAAATTGAAAAAATCGTAAGCCTAACACCTTAGATTTTTTTCGATTTTCGACAATTTTTCGAGATTTTCAAACTTTTTTTTGTAAAAACAAAACCATACGAGATATCAATTTGAAATTTGGTACACTTATATAAAATTTTCCGTAGAATCTATTGATGTTATCGGCGAGACCATATCTCTGCTCATTTTTGGGCCAGGGATCATATTTGGACCAATCAGGGCCAAACTTTAAGAGCGAATATCTCGAGAACGAAAAAAGATATTTAAATTCGGTTTGAAAATTTGGAATATACGCATCGAGATCTATCTAAATATGTGCGTAACTCATTTTTTTGGGTTTGACCCATTTTTGGGTGTTACACCCATTTTTTTAAAATTTTCAAAAATGTGTTTTATTTTGAGGTAATTGTCCTAATTTGAGTATAATACAAGCAAAATTGCAACAGTAACAAGAAAACTAAAAATTTTAACCTCAATTTTTTTTTATAGATTTATTACCAAAATTTGGATGTGGTAATTTATGTCAATAAGGACAACAAGGCACTAAAAATTGTGTGGAACGTTTACTATAACATAATTAAGACTTTATAAATTGCAAAAGTAACGAGAAAATTAAAAATTTTAACCTCAATTTATATATATATATATATATATATATATATATATATATATATATATATATATACCAAAATTTGGGTGTGGTAATCTGTCAGTAATGACAACAAAGCCCAGTAAATTGTGTTGGAAGTTTATTATAACATAATTAAGACTTTTTAAATAACTCTGAATTTTTATTTAATTTTAAACAGTTGAGCTAATAATTTTTTATAGATTTATTACCAAAATTTGGGTGTGGTAAATTATGTCAGTAATGACAACAAGGCTCAGAAAATTTTGTTGGAAGTTTAGTATAATATAATTAAGAGTTTATAAATAAGCGGGACCAATTTTTATTTAATTTTAAAGAGTTGAGCTAATCAGTGTTTAAAGTTTGAACGACAAGATCTTTCTTTATGTAAATATGGCAAATCCAAAACAAAATCAGTTGAGAAGAAAGTTATAAAGACGCCCACTCACCTAAAACTTGGCAACTAAGTCTGGGGTAGTATGCGCAAAGTAAAGTTGCCACAGCAAAGTACTCGCCTCATAACCTAATCATCTTCCAAATACGGCCACCATTTCGTATTTTGTACCTCGCTTTAATTAAAACGACTGTTCTTGCGAAGCATTCATGTAAGATTTCCCTCTTGCCCTACTTAAGACATCACTGCTGTGTCAAGCAATACCAACCTGCAATCACAAAAATACTACTGTAGGAAATCGTCTCTCAATTTTAAACAAATCACAATCCAATACGGTTTTTATGTTTTATATTTTTATATACATATGCTACACTATTGTTATCTCAAGAATTATAAGAGTTCTGAAATCGGTTAATTAATAAACTATTTCTATTTTACATGGGAACCAACGTTGTTATTTTAAATTAGTCGATAAAGAATTTTATTTTGAGTTCACTACCCTTACACAATTTTTTGTTTGAAAAAATAAATAAAATAGAAATTGTTTGCTAATTAAACAGAGTTCGTAGCTCATATAGTTCACGAAATAGCAAACTATGCTGTATATATATTGTCAAATAAAAATATTACACATTTTATTTTGTTAAAATTCCAATAGAAAGAGAATAATAAATTAATTAAATTTTTGTGAAATAATTATCAGCACAGTATATAAAAAAAAGTAGTGGTTGGTATGATTTATATTTAACTTGATTTGTATGAAAGATAAAAAATACAAATTATAATGAAAATGTATTTATTTGCTACAAAACTGTTAATAACAACCAAAATAGGTTCTGTATTTAATATCTTAAAATTAAATATTTTATCAATTTAATTATCATAATATAATAAACAAAAAGTAAAATTTTTTTGTTATTCTTCGTAGTTTTTTTTATTCAGATGAATAATTTCGTTTTATTACAGATTTCGTTTTTGTTTGAGTAATAAAATATTAATATTGCTTTCAATACAATTAAAATGTGCTGTAACTATTAGAAATCTATAAAAATTTAAAAAATCAAAAAATATATTTGATTTTCTTAAATAAATCATGATTTTTGCCAACCCTGGTTTCCTTTAGTAAACCTAAGCGTATAACAAACCGCCATTTAGTTGGGGATATGACGTCACAAGGACACGCTCAATTTTTAATTATTTATTTTTAAATATTAAACATTTTATTTAAAATTCAAATTCCTTCAAAAAATACATTGTTCATAAGATTTATTTTTACCTGTATTTGTCGATTTATCCATTATTGTTATGGCTAGTTTGCTTTATTTTATAATGTTTAAATATATGAATGTGGTATTTGAAGTTATAGAAATAATTAAAATGTAATTTTAGATTAGCAAAATAGATACGTAGTTCGCGGAGTACTATAAATAGTTTATATGAAACAATAACTGTAATTATATATTCGAAAAGTTCAAGTTCAGAAGTTTAAATTAAATATTTAATAATGAAATAATATTAATTATTTATAAACTGAATAATTGTTTTGAATTCAGGATACTTAATTATTTAACAACATCATCAATATAATTGCATTTTAAAATAAAACAATTCTGTTTAAATTCAAAATTTACAGATAATTTGTTTTTCACGATTATTACATTTAGTAAATGTTAGGTTATGTGTCTATCGATACACACCATTGATTTTTGCAATTTAAAATTCTTGAGACAAACCGGACAAAAAGAAACGATTATACTAGCATTATATACCCATTTATATTTTTATATTTAATGTACACATACAAATTGTGCAAAAAGTTTGATGTAGATTTAATAGTCTGGTTCAGTTTGGGATCAATGAACTCTCGAAAATCGATATTGTCGGGTCATTTCGCGCAAAACTCACGCCTCGTCTCATACACCAACGCTGCGATACACTGCGAGACTTTGTATGTAAACTACGTAAGCAGACGGTGTCCAATAAGGGTAATACTATCTTAATAGCCTATCTGCATCTACACTGTGAGAATTGCCTTCAAATTGCCGCCAATTTTAAAAATTGCTTACGTTTACAAAGTCTTTTATACATACATTGGCTCGTATTACGAGCTCACTTTTATAATAAAATCGCGATTTTAACGCCCACTTTTACATCATAATCTTATGTAAAATTGAAAGTTAAAATCACGATATTATTATAAAAGTGAGCTAGTTCGCTTTTATAATAAAATCGTGATTTTAACGTTCGTTTTTACAAAAGATTATGATGTAAAAGTGGGTGTTAAAATCGCGATTTTATTATAAAAGTGAGCTCGTAATACGGGTCATTGTCTTTAATGTGTGATAACCTGTACAGACAGCCGCAATGAATATGCAACCAGCACTACGTTTTAGAAGAACTGGTCAAAATTCGCGCCATTTTTATATTAATACCTCTTTGTGCATAAAAATGCCAATTGTAGCATATTATTAAAAATACTGTAGTAGATTTACAAGGTACTCATAGCTGATGTAGAGAGTTTTTGTTTATAATATGGACACCATTTTGTTGTTCAAAAAAAAAAATTATTGAAGTTTGGTTAAAACAGAAAGTATTCCAAGATTTTGGAAAAATAAATTTATGTAGTAACCAAAGACTGAGTTCGTCACTGTACCTAATGTTCGAACCACAATCTTCATAGTTACTATTTCATTTAATTAGCAACATTCATTTGAATAAATCAGCTTCATTAATTAGCAAGTAAAAAACTGTATATAGTTGATTTAGTTTTACATCCTGTTCTTTTGATAAAAAACCTAGCTGGTGTATAAAAATTTGACACCACGTGATAAATGTAGTAGTTGAAAACCGAAGAGGTATAAAAAGCCGCCATAAAGAAATATTCGGTACGTTTATACCTGGCCCCAATGGACAGGTAAGCAGACAGACAAAGATGGCAGACATTCCTGTCCCGGTCGCAGAGAGAGTTCGTTATTTTAGAGAGAAAAAGCCGCGCTCCACACACTTCAGGGGGGAGGGGGGCTGGAGACGAAGCACATACCTGAACGCATGACGTGGAGACTGCAAGATTCCTGGAAGAATTCGCTAGCAACAGGTAACCAAGATGAATATGGAACTGGTTTTAACTCCGGTAACCTAGCTTTATGATGTATCTAATGCACTCATACAGCTAGATAACCAAAGAAAATATCAGTGCCAAATGGTCATTGAAATCACTGCTGCTAACCGGCTGTTAACTGCTTGAGTACACACGCGCAAATCGCGAACCGCCACAAGACAACGTGGAGTGAACACGCACGATCTAGAAACGACTACGGGAGGATGACGGATTGAAATGAAGCAGAACACGAGGCCGGTCGAGTGAAGTATCAAGTAGGACAACGTGAAGTGACCACGAACGCACGGCAAACCAGTTTGAATGCCCGGCCCTCGTTGCCAAACTTTCTACTCTCAAGGCGATATTTGAAAAGCGCCACGAGCGACTCAGTTACCTTTGCTGTGCATCCACCACGTGCTGCCGAAGTGTTGCACTCACACACTTGCTGGACACGTCCGCAGCTCAGAAAGAACCGAACGCGACTGACACCGAACCGAAGCCACTAACCAATGCCAAACCATCACCAACATTTCCACCGCCTCTTTATACAATCTTCCACTTTACCTGCTCCCCACCGCTCATTGGTCCATTCCCGCTGACGGCTGTGACGTCACCACATAATAGCCATTTCTGTGTCTCGTATGAGAGGAGAAAAAAGCACTCTTCGCTTGTTCTAATCGCCAACCGGTTTCTGGAAATTTTGTTAGATCTCTTCCAAATACGAACACCTTTTAATTGCCCAACCAGGAATCGCTGCTATCTGTCGCTTTACACTTCACTTCCCGTCTATTTCCACCTTATACAGCCATGCACCAAATTACATTCTACAACTACTTTAACTTTACCAATAATTAGTGATATTTGGAATCTTATAGGCCAATTCTAAATAAATCTGTAAGTCTTACAGATCTGTAAATCTATAAGTCTTACAGATCTGTAAATCTGTAAAAAACTGACAAAAACGCATCTATATTTGTTGATTAATTTTAAATTATAGATAAGAGAAGCTGCTTTCGTTACGATTTTGTTCATTATTTACAGATTTACAGATCTGTAAGACTTACAGATTTGTTCACTTCCCGTCTATTTCCACTTTAGCCATGCACCAAATTACATTCTACAACTACTTTAACTGCACCAATAACAAATGATATTTGGAGTCTTATAGATCAATTCTGAACAAATCTGTAATTCTTATAGATCTGTAAATCTGTTAAAAACTGACAAAAACACATCTATATTTGTTTGTAATTTTAAATTATAGATAAGAGAGACTGCTTTCGTTGAGATTTTGTTCATTGTTTCTGTAAGACTTACAGAAATGTTCAGAATTTAGCCATAAAGCTAAATTATAATTAAAGTAACTAAGATTACCCCTTAACCTTAAAAGTAATTTTAAAACTAAATACGTATTTCGAGAACCAAGTTCTCATCATCAGTAGTATAACTGAAAAGGATTAAACAGAGTAGTTAAGATTACTCAACATGTTAACCATGCCAGCGGTCCTAACTCTTTCGTTGTTAGGTTAAGGGGTAATTTTAGTTAGTTTAATTAACCTTACCAAACCTAAATACATACATCCACAGATCGAGTTGCAAATAGGAACGACATTTTTATTTGATATTTTACGAGATAAATATATTCTTGATAAAAGTTTTTGCATATTTTAAAGTCTCAAAAAACAAATTCGCGTTGTTATAGTAACTAGCATTATTTATTTAATTCCACTGACCGTCAATTAGACAGAGACTTAGAGACGCTGTAACGTCTTTATAACTCTGGAAGAAATTCATAAAAGTTATAAAGAATTTCGTCGAAGAAGTGTGCGTTTTGAAGGCGGCGAATGAATTGACTAGAATAGTTATTGTTTATATAATTTTTGATGTTAAATTTATGAAATTAAAATTAAATAAAAGTCATGTTAACAATTATTACTATGACAACGCGAACTTTCTTTTTGGGACTTAAAAAAGGTTAAAATTGTATAGGCCGTTTTGAACATGCAAAAACTTTTATCAAGAATACATTTTTCTCGTAAAATAAAAAATAAAACTGTTTTCTCTCTTTGCAACTCGATTCGTAGACATACTGCATAAATTATATCAATGCATCTAAACTTATATCCTATTTACCATTCCAGCAAACTTTCAACATCTACTTTATTCAATTATAACAATTTTTAATAAAAAAAGTACTCAAATTTTAGGTTATATATTTAAATCACTCACAAAGTTTATCTGAACTGCCTCTTCACTACACTGAATCAAAAAGTTTTATATCCATTATATACGAGTTCAAACGTATACAGATAAATGTACGATTCTAAAGTTTGTTATAGACTATCTTTTTTCTTCAATGTTACAATATACCGTGACTTTATTTTAATGCGAACCATGAGATTTATCATATCCATGGTTACAACTTCATATATGAGTCACAGCAGATATATTATTGAAGTTAAACAATAATAAAACTCATTTATAATATTTGTATTTTGGTTAAGTTTATGATTCTAGAGTGATTTTGAATTTATTTTTTAATTTTTTAAATATTATACATATTACTATTAAATAATTTCGTTTTAAATGTCATCTATTTGTCCATTCCAACGACCTGGAAATATGTTATTAAAAAAAAGTTCATAATTTAACAGTTAATAATGACTTGAATTTGACCTATGTTTCATTTTTGCTTTGACGCTTTGATACATTTCTGTCACTCGTTAAAATAAACACACGGTATGAACAATTTTTTGTTATAAAGTAAAGCAAAAGCAGAATTGTAACAAATGAATTTAAAGTTAACAAACAAATGAAAACATTAACCAATAAAAAGTGAATTTATCGCAGGTGTTAATAAAACATATCAAATGTTTTCATCGTATATCTTTATATTATGACATTTGTTTTGACGTCATTATTAATGTTGAACATAAACTGTAAATATAGTGATATAGTGCATTACAACTATACTGTGTTTAATACGATTTATAAAGGTTTTATAATTTTGAAAATCAGTGAAAACTGGTTTAAATATAGTTTAACTTTTTAAACCGGTTTTACCTTCAATAATTATGAAGTTTTATATACTGAACATTAGTAAAGTAAAAAAAATATGTCTGTATAATAATAAATGAAATTTGGAGTCTAAGGCTAAATTATAATTAAAATCAAAACAACTCTCTTGTTAGGACCTTTTGCATGGTTGACATGTTAAGTAATCTTAACTACTTTGTTTAATTCTTAAATAATTTTATTATAACAACGCGAACTTGTTTTTGAGACGTTTCGGAAGATAAAAAAACTTTTATCAACAATAAATTTTCTTGTAAAATAACAAATAAAAATGTTGTCCCTATTTACAACTCGATCCGTGGATATACTGTATTTAGGTTTGGTAAGGTTAATTAAACTAACTAAAATTTTCCCTTAACCTTAAAATTAATTTTAAAACTTACTAAATACGTATTTCCAGAACTAAGTACTCATCATCAGCAGTATAACTGAAAAGGATTAAACCAGAGGTCCTAACAACTAAAGAATAGTTAAAACCACTGGTATGGTTGACATGTTGAGTAATCTTAACTACGCTGTTTAATCCTTTTCAGTTATACTACTGATGATGAGAACTTTGTTCTCAAAATACGTATTTATATTTAGTACTTTTTAAAATTATTTTTAAGGTTAAGGGATAATTTCATTTATTTTAATTATGTCTGTATAATGATTAAATTTAAGATGAGGCAATTTATACAATGAAACATTGTTTCTTCTATAATAATTAAAACACTAGTCCTTTTCTTCAAAGAGTTTATTTTTCACAAGATGTACATTTCGACAACTCTGTAGTCATCTTCGATTGTACAACTGAAGATGATTCCAGAATAGTCGAAATGTACATCTTGTGAAAAATAAACTCTGTGAAGAAAAGGACTAGTGTTTTAATAATTATATTAATTTCCTTCACGGTAACTCAACTAATAACTATTGTTTCTTTTGTTTGGTATTTGTGGACAAAGTTTTCCAGAATAGCGCTGAATAAATATTATAAATGATCGTGTAAAATTGACCTTATTAATCAATGCTCATTACTATTCAAAGAACAACGTTCTGCAGTGAGGTAAGAACCGAGTGTTTCTAAAAATACACACGTTACACAGGTACAAACGTGGGCTAGCGACTCAGTCTCAGAGACTGCAATAGCCGCATGCGCGCGAAACCGTTCTTACTACTTCAAGAGAATGCAAATTCAGAATGAACTTTATATGGGGCACTCATTTTTATGACTACATTTTGATTTATTCCAATATACCCGGAACTTATACACATTATTATTATATAATTCTGACGTGGACATTATAATTCTATATAGAAAGTTTAGATAAACTCTAGTCTCCAATGAATTACGCTCAAATTTGGTACGTCAAATTCTTATAACGACTTATGCAAGTAAATTCTGGACATTACAGACAAAAATATGGATAATCTAAGGAAAATAAAGGGGAAAACAAAATGAGACAGACAAGATTTCTTGTCCCGTTTCGTTATTTCTTGTCTTCTCTCGAAAAACAAGACAGGATATTTAAGTATATATTGTTTTTCATTACTCTTGATCGTCATTTTCTTGCATTTTTCTTATATTATTTTTATTTATTGAAATGGGCAGTACTTGTATACTACATATACTTCATATAGGCTTGTAAATATTTCAGTACTTCAAATACTGTACTTCAAGTACTTTTATCGTACGGTACTTTATACTCCGCATTTAGTAGTTAGTACGCCAAATTTAAAGAATTTTAATAATGACTTATACAAGTAAATTCTGGACATAACAGGAAAAAACATGAATAATCTGAGAAATGGAGAAAACAAAATGAGACAAATAAATAAAAGTAGTGTTTCACAAGACAAGATTTCTTGTCCTGTTTAGTTATTTCTTGTTTTGTCTCGAAAAGCAAGACAAGATATTTAAGTATATTTTATCTTTCATTACTCTTGCATATAAAAATCGTGCCTTGATCGTCATTTTTTTATGATAAATATGAATAGACTAAGGAAAATAATGGGGGGGGGGAAATGAGGCAGAGAAACAAAAGTACTGTTTCACAAGACACGATTTCTTGTCTTGTTTTGTTATTTCTTTCCTTGACAAGATGTTTAAATATATCATGTCTTTAATTACTCTTGCATATAAAAATCATGTCTTAATCGTCATTTTCTTGCAAATTTCTTATTATTTTTATTTATTGAAGCAGTACTTGTATACTACATAGAATTAATATAGGCTTGTAAATACTTTCAGTACTTCAAATACTGTACTTCAAGTACTTTTATCGTACGGTACTTTATACTCCGCAAAGTAACTTTCTTTATAAGTACTTGATGCTTGATTGGAAATGTTACTTCAAGTACAATAAAAAGTATGTGATGTAAATTTTGTACTTGAATTATTTTTATTATACTTGAAGTACTTCGAATGTACTTGAAATATTTAAAATTTGCCTAAAGTGTATATTTAAACAGGTTTAAAAAATAAACATATTAGTATTTCTCATGACTTTTGTTCTATTTATTTGAGTAATACTGAATTTGTTCTTTTGTTTATTTATATGATTTTTTTAATAATGTATGGATACTTATGTACGTAATGAATTTAGTTGAATAAATATACATTTTACTTAATTTGAAAATACTAATTCATTTTGTTACTTTTTATTAATTTTACTTTATTATTTAAATCGCTAAGTCATCTTTTCATACAAGTACGTACGTCAGTATTGTATTTTAAGAATAATTTTGATACTACTTTTTGTATTTTTATATTTGAAAACTGTTTTTGAAATAATTACAAATATATAAAATTGTACTTATTATTCTATAAAACAATAAAAATACTTCAAGTACATTTGGTACTTAAAGTACATTATCTTGGTACTATTCTCAGCTATGGCCTCATCACTGATAAATTACGGTAAATTCAGTTAAATTAAAGTTTAATTAGGTACGAATTATATTTTTTTGCCACCGCAAAAAATATATATTTTCATATAATTATTTTATACTTTAAAATGATTAATACACATTAAATTAAATTTGCTGTGAAATGAAATACGTTTAGTGTTTCTGTTGTTTTAATTCTTATTGTAAAATTTTTGAAAAAAGTTAAACTTCCCTGTCTGGCTAAACAAATGACTATATTTACTTGTAATAGTTGTAAATAGGTAATGATTTGCAAGCACATGTTGTTTTGATTTATTTGCAAAATATTGCGAGTAAATAAGGAATGTTTTACGTAATATGCTAAGTTCGCACGTAGTGCAAAATAATTGAATAACTGTGCGTATGAAAGTGGCAAATTTCTCACTAATTGCCCTCGTGAATAAAAATGGCAAGGGATTTGAACATTTTTAGTTTCTATGCGAAAAAGTCGTTAGTTATTCCCTGGTTTTTATGGCGTTTTCTCGCTTCACTCGGGATTTTAGGGTACAATTTGAGAGGCACAAAAAATTTCACCGCAACCCAAACGTTTTCATTAGATTGTCACCGCAAATTTTGTTATATGAATAGCGGTGTTCCGAATATCTCAACAAAAACCGTTTCATATTGTTCTATCAAAACTTCTTGTTATTGTACACTATCTACAATAAATTGAAATTTTAGCAGCATCTTTATTTTACTGGTAATACGAAAAACAGAAAATTTTCATGTACTGTTTTTTCGATATTTGGATATCCGTTTTTGGATACTTTTTCGAAATAAAATAATATTCCAAAACTATTCAAGAATGATTGGAAAATTAGTAAATTCTAAGTATTATTATGTTTCCAAATTAATAGCTATTAACATATTTATGATAGTTATGAGTTTTAAGACATGTAAGGCCTGATATGATTCATAACATTCGTGATATCACGTTATTAATAAATATTATTTTATAAAATTCTTTTGTAAATAGTGTCTCACAAGACAAGATTTCTTGTCTCGTTTGTTAATTTCTTGTCTTGTCTCGAAAAGCAAGACAAGAAATTTAAGTATACATTGTCTTTCATTCCTATTGTATATAAAATTTTTGTCTTGATCGTCATTTCTTGCATATTTCTTGTCTTGCATGCCAATGATCTTGGACAGATAAATAATTTTGTATCACACGTATATTTTTTTTGTTTAGATGTCCATTATTAAATATAATTCTTTTAATATAATTTTATAGGTAGGTTCTTATTAAAAAAATTCAAGAGTACAAGAATTGAATAAAATCTTAATATTCTTGAACATTTCTTGCAAGACAATTTGTTGTCTTGTCTTGTTTTGAAATTTATAGTACTTGTCTTGTTCTTGTCTTGCATTTTTTGCAAGACTGATTCAAGACCAAGAAACAAGAAAAATACAAGAGTAACGTTTTCGAAATAAAGTCAGTATAGTTTGATATGATATGACATATCCCATATTATTTTGACAATTTTGTCAAAATAACATAGTATAGGTACAATTATGAATTAGTTACCCTGCTTACTTTTGTCTATGTATACAAAAGCTTATTATAGTGAATCCGGTATAAAATAAAATGTAATTTGTAATGATTTGAAAATAAATACTTATTTATACAGCATCTTATTTACCATCTATAAGAAAATGAAATTACTTGTAGCAATGTTCATTTTACAACAAACTATTATTTATATTAGTCTTTATGATGAACAGGTAATTATTGCAAAATTCTCAATATCTTGTCTACTTTATGGAATATCATCAACGTCATCATACATATAACAAAATGAAAATTAAGTAAACGTAATTTGTGGAATAAATTCTGGATACGTGTGTTTTTCGAATTTGATGAATGTGGCAACCAGTTGCCCGATTTTAATCGTATTTGATAACAAAGGATACATTGTAAAATTAATAACTGTTCCTAACAAAGCTGCTTTACAAGGGTTTAATTATATAAACCTTTTAAAGCCTTGTTTGAAATTTCATGTTTGAAGACGTGCTAAAGTGCGAAATATTTCATGAGAATCTTAAATAACTCCTTTAACTTCTAACGAATTATTCGCACCTAATTTTCTTCCTTATGTTCCCTCACACCGTCTTAAAATATGTATCTTTTCCTTCATCTTATCTCGCATCTTAAGGGTGCGTTAAGTGACCACTTGCTATTCCAACATCTCAACATCAACATATCAATAATAAATTATCTAAATATATATATAATTCCTAGATCCTACATTAATACATTTTTATTTTCAATATAAAAAATTATTAGAATGATTACAATATACAGAGTAAACCAAGGTTGGCCTGATTTAAATCAACTGATTTCTTTAATAAAAATCATTGATTTTTATCAAAAATTCAAATTATGATAGAAATTTAATTATTTGCTACAAAACTATTAATAATAACCAAAATCTGTTCTGTATATAATAATATGTTAAAATGAAATGATATTTTATCACTTTATTTGTCATATAACAGAAGAAAAATGTAAGTATTTAAATGTGTAACTAAAAGTAAAAATTCTTTGTTAGTCTTCCTACTTTTATTCAGATGAATCGAGAGATGAATTTTGATTCTATTACAGCTATTGTTTTCGTTTATAAACTAAAATATGTATGTTGCTTTTAAAACAATTAAAAAGTGTAGTAACACTTAGATATCTTTAAGAATTAAACAAATCAATGATTTTTGATTTTTTAAATAAATCATGATTTTTGCCAACCCTGGAGTAAACTAACCTTAAAATGACATTTTTTGAGGTAATGTCAGGGTCAGATTTATGATGGTGGAGGCCCTTTTGAAACATGGAATAAAAATTGAAAATCTATATTTTATGATGTTTTTTTACTAAATTGTTAAATTAACAAATGCTTGAATAAACGTTGGTGGATTACTGGATTTTATTAAATGATTGCTACTCTAAAAGTTTTTTCCTAATTACTAGTTATCTAGTCAAATAAAAACAATTTTGTATTGATAAATATAAAATTTAGTTTTGGCACTTTTCCTGTTTTCTTTGTAAAATATTCTATACTTAACATCATATGATAATACTCTTAAAATATTGTTGATGCTCAGAAGTATTAGATGATGTTTTAGGCGTTATTCGATCATAACAGTTCTCAGCCTATTTTTTTATATTGTTAATTTTAAGAATGATCTTTCTTGCGGTTTAATATGTTATCAAGAAAACAAGATAAATTCTCAAGATGACTTCCATGTTTGGAAAAGGATCCTGCACTTTTTTCTATTATTAAATTATACATAAATAATTCTCGACTAAAGATACTATTATTTTCTTTTATTAAAAACGAAGTCATTTCGTTGTACATTAGTAAAGTTACAAGTACATAAATTTTGATATTTACCAGGTGGCTTTTTCTTATTTGTCAATAAGGTAAATTATTAATAAAATTATTAAATTGGTGGGGTCCCCCTTTTGTTGGGGGCCCCTGGGCTGCAGCCCAGTCTGCCCCCCCTTAAATCATACAATCATAATTTTAAGATTATGTTTTATTGTTGTTTTTATTGACAATTCATACAAAAAATGAAGTTCGCTAAATTCAAATAGCATTTGACATTTCATTAGCATTGGTTCCAGGGAAAAATGGAGCATCTTTGTTGAACTACTTAGTGAAATGGGGTGAGAAAAATCAAGGATAAGTCGCGAGAAGAGACTGAAAAGAATAGCGTCAATAAGTAAACAGTCTCAAGTTACTTCGCTCGCATTTATGCGTCTTACATTTCGCCATTCCAGAGATAAATACCCCAAATCGAAAATGTCTCAAGGGAGGAATTATCAATCACGGTATAACTACCTTTAATTTATTTAAAACAGGTCAATACAAGTTTGTTAAATTTAACAAAAAATACTTTCAGGGTTGGACTGATTTAAATCATTTGATTAAAATCGTGATTTAAATAATTTAAATCAACTGTTTTTTTATTTAATAAAAATGAATGATTTTTATCAAAAAATACAAATTATAATGAAAATGGATTTATTAGCTATAAAATTATTAATAACAATCAAAATAAATTCTGTATTTAATATTTTTAAATAATAATAATCTTTAGGGTTGGTCTGATTTGAATTTAAATTTAAAGTATAAAAAACAGGGTTGGCCTAATTTAAATCATTTGATTTAAATCATGATTTAAATCACGATATAAATCAACTGATTTTTTTTTAATAAAAATCATTAATTTTTATCAAAGATAAAAAAATACAAATTATAATGAAAATGTATTTATTTTCTACAAAACTATGAATAACAACCAATATAGGTTCCGTATTTAATATGTTAAAATTAAATGATATTTTATCACTTTAATTTTCATAATTAGAAGAAAGAAAAATAAGTATTTAAATGTGTAACAAAAAGTAAAAATTCTTATTTACTCTTCTTAGTTTAATTCAGATGAATAATTTTGGTTTTTGTTTATGAAATAAAGTATTAATATTCCTTTCAAAACAATTTAAAAAGTGCTTTAACACTTCGATATCCTTAATATTGTAAAAAAATCATGAATTATTTGATTTTTTTAAAAATTAATGATTTTTTATTTTTTTAAATAAATTATGATTTTTGTCAACCCTGCTTTCTTATAATAATCAAGTCTAATACTCCTTTAAATTAACTGTTTTTTTCTGTCCTTTATTTTGAGAAATAAAACTTTCCAAAAGATGTCGCAATATATTTTTATATTGTTATAACAAAATCACGATAAAATTTATTGAATGTTTAGCTGGCGCCAGAAATATCTAGTTTTTCTAGTTATGTATATTGTGAATTAAAAACAAAAAGTAGTCCCCGAAAAAAGCATGACAAAGTACAAAAACTATTCTCAATAATTAAGGAAAAAACATTTTGGTCCAGTAAATTCGTGATAAATAACAACAATCAGTTAATGATGAAATTAGAAGTAAGTACAGCTATATTTAAAGCTGATATAAATCTATTTTTTCTAGTTGTGTGTTTAGCAATCAAGCACCTATGATTGGAAAGGCCTAAAAATCCATCAGAATGTAGTCGGAGCATGCGTCATCGAATATCTGGTCTACAACTTCCAACGTAGTCATTCGAAAGCAACGTCCACACCAAAGAAGACAAGAAATAATCGTTAATTTACAGTATTTCAACTTTAACTTCAAAAATATTCATTACTTTACAAAATGCCTTCACAAATAATCTCTATATAATCAATGTTTAGAATTAATATTAATACAGAATTTTGTTTCATTTAAGTCATCGTTATAATCAATAAACAATAACAGTATTTCAACTTTAACTTAAAAAATATTCATTAATTTAAAATATACGTTCACAAATAATCCGTATTCAATCAATGTTTAGAACATTAATATACATACAAAATTTTGTTTGATATACGTCATGGTTATATTCCATAAAAAATAACAAAAAACTACAAATTTTCTAATTAAAAAAATCAGTCATTACTTAAATCACTATAATATATTAAAATATTAAGATTTCAAACAAATATTTACAATTTTGTAAATGTATTTTTTAATAAAAATCATTGATTTGTATCGTAGATAAAAAAATTACAAATTATAATAAAAAATTAATTATTTACTACAAATCTATTAATAATAACCAAAATATGTTCTGTATATAATTATTTATTTAAATTAAATGATATTTTATCAATTTAATTGACGTATAACAGAATAAAAATGTAAGTATTTAAACGTGTAACTAAAAGTAATAATTATTTGTTACTCTTCCTAGTTTTATTATTATTATTTTTATTCATAACCAAAATATGTTATGTATATACTTATACCTTAAAATTAAATGATATTTTAGCACTTTAATTGTTATATAACAGAAGAAAAATATAAGTATTTTAATGTGTAACTAAAAGTAAAAAAAATGTTACTCTTTCTAGTTTTATTCAGATGAATTGTTTGGTTTTATTATAGATTTCGTTTTCGTTTATGAAATAAAATATTTGTATTGCTTTTAAAAGAATTAAAAAAATGCAATATTGCTTATATACCTTTAAACTTAAATAAATAAAAAAAAATCATGGTTTATTTGATTGACCCTACAATAATACATATATAAAAATATTAAGATTTCAAACAAATATTTATCTACAATTTTGTAAATGTATTTACTTAAAAAATAATTATATACATATATTTAAACAAATTTTAATAAAATATATAACCTAACATATTATTGCAATTTCATTATTTTTCTAAACCAAAATGATTATTCATTATTTATACTGACCAAATACGTTTAAAAGTATTGACTACAAACAGATGTCTACACTAAAACAAAAAAATAGTTAGAATACGTTAAGTACTGTTTTTTTAATAGATTGTACTATATAAATAACTATGATTATACGAACTAAAGATTTGTAAAACATATTTTTTAAATAAAAGATATAAAGGAAAGAAAACATTAGTGTCACATTAAGAATAAATACTGATAAACACCATGTTTGTAAATTAGTGAAGTGATCGTGAAAATTTGATGTGATTACTTTGTTCAGTGAGCATAACTAGCACCTTTCTCGTAAAGTGACCCTCAACGCATACATAATTAGAAGTTTTTATTATTTAAGTAGCAGTTTCGCACACCCTTATATTTACGCACCCTATTATACGCGAAGTTTTATTATAAAGGTGCTACATGCATCCATGAATAACCTTGAACTTGCTTTGTTACGAACCCCAATCATAACAAGCGGGAAAATGGAATACGATAATATGGAAATCAAAACCGAAACGTCTTCTGGGTACAATTTTCTCACTCTTCCAGTCTTTTGTGTAAAATTATTTACTTTTACTGAAATAAATTTGTAATAAACACTCCTTGTAGTAAATAACATAAAATTTACAACCATGTGAAATTTTATGTAATGAGAAAACTGATACAACATTAAATTAAACAATAGATAATTCAGATACTTAGTAAAGTACTTCAGGGAAAAACCGTATTGTAAATTGTACTAAAACAAGTAACTTTTGTATAAAATAAAATATTTTTAATACATCTCTGTATTTTTTACCTAACAACCCCCATAAATTTCGAGATAATCCTTTGCTAATGATAAAATGTGAAAAAAGTCGAATCCTATTATTGTGGAACGTACGTTATTTCAAACACAAACACTGAATAAAAAATAAATCTTTACTTTAAAAATATAGATTTGTTTCAAGATTAATATAACAAGGCTTATATGTTAAAAATATCTTTTAAAATTGTTCATGTACGGATTAAATTTACCTTAATTTCTAATTTTAAAAACTAGTCTTAAAGTCTGCTTAATGATTTGCTTATAATATTCGTTTTTTTTTTTTGGAAAAATATGGTAGACTAATTTAAGGTGCATTTATGCCCACCATATTTAAGAATAAGAATAGTCTTAAATCTCTTCATATATAAAACGTAAATGTTAATTATAAAAGTAACAATACCAGAATGATAAATATAACAACTTTTGAATAACCTAAAAATATAATATCACTACTTTTATTTCTTATTCTTATTCCTTAAAACTGGCAGCATAAACTCTTCTATCGTTACGATTAAAATTAGACTTATGCTTATTCTTTATTCTTAAATTTTTGGCATAAACCCAAGTTAGTATATTTAGAATGTTTTCTAGGGAATGTTTTTTTTTTGTTTGATTATAACATCGTCATAAAACCAAGATAAATAAATCTGTAAAATGATTTACTTTTAGTTCATGTTCCTTTGGGAAGATGTATATGATAAATAAATTTATGTAGTTTAGGTTTTTTTTCTAAAAGTATATGTATCTTCTTTCAAAAGTTTTAAGATTCTGGATTGTAAGTTGAATCAAGTTGAGGATGATTAAATTACAGTTTATTGTTTTATTATTTAAAATTTGCTCCTTTGGGAAGCTGTACATTGGAGATGAATTTCCCCAATTTAGGTATTATTTGTAGAAGACTGTCTCATTTCGGGGTTTGCGACTGAAGTATTTTGTTTAATTTAAAGTTGAATCAAGTTGAAGATGATTGAATTACAGTTTACTGTTTTATTACTTAAAATTTTTGCTCCTTTGGGAAGCTGTACATACGAGATGAATTTATCCAATTTAGGCATTATTTTAGAAGAATGAAACGCTGTCTCATTTTGGGGTTTGAGTCTGAAGTTTTTTGTTTGATTTGAAGTTGAATCAAGTTGAAGATGATTGAATTACAGTTTATTGTTTTATTACTTAAAATTTTTGCTCCTTTGGGAAGCTGTGCATAGGAGATGAATTTCCCCAATTTTGACATTATTTGCAAAAGACTGAAACGTAGTCCATTTCGGGGTTTGAGTCTGAAGATGAATCAAGTTGAAGACGACTGAATTAAAGTTTATTATTTTATTACTTAAAATTTTTGTACCTTTGGGAAGCTGTACATACGAGATGAATTTACCCAATTTAGGCATTATTTGTAGAAGACTGAAACGTTGTTCCATTTCGGGGTCTGAAGTTTTTTGTTTGATTGTTAGATGTTATGGAGCAGTCTTACTGTATGGATCAAACCTAGATAAACAAATTTGTAAAATTACTTTTAGTTCTTGCTCCTTTGGGAAGCTGTATATTGTAAATAAATTTATCTAATTCAGGTTTTTTTCTAAAAGAATATGTATCCCCTTTTAAAATTTGAAGATTTTGGATTGAAAGTTGAATAAAGTAGAAGATATGTTTGAATTACAGCTTATTATTTTTTATTTAAAATTTTTGCTCCTTTGGGAAGCTGTACATACGAGATGAATTTCCCCAATTTAGGCATTATTTGTAGAAGAGTGAAACGTTGTCTCATTTCGGGGTTTGAGTCTGAAGTTTTTTGTTTGATTATTGGATGTTATAGGGCAGTCTTACTGTATGGATCAAACCTAGATAAATAAGTTTGCTTCTTTGGGAAGCTATATATGATAAATAAATTTATCTAATTTAGGTTTTTTTTTTAAAAGAATATGTATCCCCTTTTAAAAATTTTAAGATTTTTCATTGTAAGTCGAATCAAGTTGAAGATTATTGATTACTTAAAATTTTTGTTCCTTTGAGAAGCTGTACACACGAGATGAATTTTTCAATTTAGGCATTATTTGTAGAAGACTGAAACGTTGTCTCATTTCGGGGTTTGAGTCTGAAGTTTTTTGTTTGATTATTGGATGTTATGGAGCAGTCTTACTGTATGGATCAAACCTAGGTAAATAAGTTTGTAAAATTACTTTTAGTTCTTCCTCCTTTGGGAAGCTGTATATAGTAAATAAATTTATCTAATTTAGGTTTTTTTTTCTAAAAGTATATGTATCCTCTTTAAAATTTTTTAAGATTTTGGATTGTAAGTTGAATCAAGTTGAAGATGATGGATTCCTTAAGATTTTTCTTCCTTTGGGAAGCTGTTCATAGGAGACGAATTTACCCAATTTAGGCATTATTTGTAGAAGACTGAAACGTTGTCTGATTTCGGGTGAAGTTTTTTGTTTGATTATTGGATGTTGTGGAGCAGTCTTACTGCTGGTAGATCTGTGATCGTGAACGTATCGAGTCGGAGAAGAGAGCATTATCATAACCGGTTAGTCCAGTCGCTCCGTGGTACGCGACGCAATGTACAGAGCCGGACTTATCCCCTGGCCCTGCCCTGTGGAATGCCGTCCGTGCGGTTACACTATAATACGATCCTGAAGCACCCACGTCTAACAACCATTCTCATTATTACACACCGACCACAAACAAATACAAATATGCCCAAAACCCCAAATAGCTTCATTTACTTTCACCCAAATATCGCACTTCATCTCATATCATCTTTGTGATAAATAATATCATATCACTTGTTGTATTGTATTGTATTTTCGCTGTTGTAAAATGAAAAAAGAATATTTGGAGAAATTTTTCACTTATTTTCACTGTAATATAACCAAAATCTGCAATACCAACAAAAAGATC
Source organism: Stenolophus ochropezus (assembly GCA_035578165.1). Taxonomy (NCBI): domain Eukaryota; kingdom Metazoa; phylum Arthropoda; class Insecta; order Coleoptera; family Carabidae; genus Stenolophus; species Stenolophus ochropezus. Next base: position 4,583,511 of record JAQOWZ010000014.1, read on the forward strand.
TTCCTTCAAACTTAGACTTACTAAAACATATCACTTTCAAAATAATGTCATAACTACAACAAAAAGATCTTCATATATCCCTAAACTTTCTTCAACTTACAATCACCCAAGCAAAAGAACAAATGTTAATATAATGCTACAACTACATTCAAATTAAATACTCCAAAAAAATTCATTTACTGTAATCAAAATATTACAAAAAAATAGATATAACCAAATATTTGCAAGACCACAAAAAGATCTTCCTTCAAACTTAGACTAAAATAATGCCAAAACTACAACTAAACGATCTTCATATATCCACAAACTTTCTTCAATTTAAAATCACCCAAACAAAAGAAGAAATCTTAAAAAACTACAACTAAAATCAAATCAAATATATCCATATATATATATATATATATATATATATATATATATATATATATATATATATATATACAACAAATATAATACAAATATGTCCAAAACCCCAAACGACTTCATTTACTTTCACCAAAATATCACAAAATAATAAATATAAGCAAATATCTGCAACACCAACAAAAAGATCTTCCTTCAAACTTAGACTAAAATAATGCCACTACTACAACAGAAAGATCTTCATATATCCACAAAGTTTTCTTCAACTTAAAATCCCCCAAACAAAAGAACAAATGTTAGTATAATACCACAACTATATTCTAATTATTATATATCCAAATATTTATAACAAATACTTATAAAAATACAATACAAATATGCCCAAAACACCAAGCAACTTCATTTACTTTCACCAAAAATATGAATATAACAAAACATCTGCAACATCAACAAAAATATCTTCCTTCAAACTTAGTCTAAAATAATGCCACATCTACAACAAAAAGATCTTCATATATTCACAACTTTCTTCAACTTTAATTCACCCAAATATATCCAAATATCTACAACACCAACAAAAGATCTTCCGACACAGAAACTTTCTTCAACTTATATTCACTGATAGAAGCCAATTTTCTTCAACTTCAATTCATAAAAATAAAATGTTACAAGTAATTTAAATTTCCAAATTGCTACTACACCAAAGAAGATCTTCATTTACTCTGTCTTTAACTTTAAATATAGAAACAAAGTACATAATTTTGTAAGTAATGCTACAACAAATACTCTAAAAAAATCATTTCAAAAACCAAATGGTATTTTCCTTTAACAAAAAAGACATTCATACAAAAATTTTACAATTCTTTTAAAATCTCATATTCAGAACAAAAGCTAAAAGGTTAATTCTATGAAAGCCCAATTCTTAAAAGTTGTTTTAGAAAAGTATGAATACAGGTGTTACCAACTTTCTATTTCGTTGCCCCAAAATTTCCAAATACAACTTTTATAAAATCAAAGTCCAATCAAATATGAAATTAGTACGCACGAAATTTTGACTTTCTACTAGAAATGAACTTATTATCCTTTGGGTGTGCCAATTGTTAAACAAAACAAAAAAATACTGCATATAAAAATCATGTATCATACTAAATGGCTAATATAAAAATATAAATAGTTGTGTAAAACAGATAAATGTTTTTAAATGAAAACAAAGTAAAGAAAACACTTATACTTAATTTCAGAGATTAGGTGTACTCAGATTTTTTTTTTTTTGAGGTTTTCGGTGAAAATAGAGACTTAAAGATCATGTTTATACCAGATTAGTGGTTCCAGCTACATTTTAGATGAAATTTTACCTAAAATTTTGAGGGTCCTGGCTGCATTTATATATTTTTTTAATTCTTTCAGCATTTTTTTTGGGTTTTCGATAAAAATAGAGTCTTACATTATGTTTATGACAGATTTGAGATTTTTTGATGGTAACACCTACATTTTAGATTAAATTTGAGAGGTTAGATGTACAAGACGAATTTTTTTATTCTTTCAACATTTTTTTTATGTTTTCGATGAAAATACAGAGTTTTAAACAAAGAGTAAAGAAAACACTTGGACTTTATTTGTTGTTTTAATTGTTTAACACAAAAAAATAATAATATTGCATCTAAAAATCATGTATCATACTAAATAGTGAATATAAAAATATAAATAGTTGTGTAAAACAGATAAATGTTTTTAAATGAAAACAAAGAGTAAAGAAAACACTTAGACTTTATTTTCCGTATAAATTTCCCGGCATTAAAAGTATTTATGAGTGTTACATTCCTGCAAATGTGCTTCGAATGACACAATGTAAATCTAGTAGAGTATAACAGTACTGAAGCCATTGACGGTTATCTAGACTCCAGGAAACCGCTTCGTTTTTCCAGTGACGAGTTTTATTCACTCCATACTTAGCCATTCTATCGCAAATTAAACACAACGATAGTTCAATATCTCAACTATGTTTACGTTCGTTGTAGGTTTCTGAAACCCACAACAATATGCAATTTTTTACTTCAATTATGGTTATTGAAACGATATCGATTTAATACTTGCTCAAATCTGGAGTAGGTCATTTATTTGTACGAAAGTGCATTCACCACAGAAGCAGAAACTTCATCCTCTAAATTTATTTACTTAATATATATATATATATATATATATATATATATATATATATATAATATTGTTTTTAGTAAAATAATAAAATTAGACTTAGTTAAGTTAGGTTATATATAATATACCGATTTAGTAACAATACCAACAATTTTATATTTTAAAACGGAAAAATAAATGTTTCTTTTGATTATTCCAGTCACGTTATTGTCACCCAATCAGATTGATTCATATGATGATAGGAAGTTTTTAAGTAAAAAAAATTATAAAACCATAGTACCATCGTCCTGGTTACATTTTGTTGATATGAAAAATTCGTTATTAGTGAAATAATCAAGCAAATATAATACAAGTTATGAATTTAATCGGTAAAATTTACTCATAATTCATGTGAAGTAGTTTTGTAGTCTAGACAAGACAAGACGTGACTAAGTCTAAGTCTAAATTAAAAAGTCTTGTCTAGATATGAAGACTTTAGATAATTATTCTATTTTACAATCACTGTTTCATTCCGGATTATATATTTATAGTTCGAAAATTTAAAATTTTTAATTAAAGTCTTGAAAATTGTCTAGAATGTTCTCGTTTTGATCTAGAATAAGAAGGTCTTGTCTTGTCTTGTAATTTCAAAACAAGATCTTTGCCATTCTTGTCTTGTGTTAATCTAGACAAGACAAGAGTCTAGAATTATATTACATATAATTATTTTTTTTTAAATTGAGTGGCTCATTAAATTTTATTATAAAATATAATAATACAAAATATGTTTGTATTTTACAAGATTTTTTTTCATTCGATCCGATAATGGTATCGATAATTTTTATTCGATATTTTTGATACCCAAATATCGATACTTTTTCAGTATCACATATCCCTAATTATAAATACTACAAAAACTATTTAACCATTTAGTATAACTTTTAAAGTTCAACTTGAACACAGCAATATTTTATTTTGTCTCTTAAACTCAAACTCCAGATCTTCCAGTTCGTTTAGTTCAAGTTAAATTTTAAAATAATTGAAACAAAAGCTATAAAAGTATCAAGGGGTTAAAATACAGCAGTTAGCTATTTTATACGAGTATTCCTAAGGCTTTATATAGATCAAAACGAAAATAAATAAGGTTAAGCCACGTTTACAGAAACCTCATGCTCATGACGAAGTTTTAAACAATTTCAATTAAAAATTGCAAGTCTTCCGCAGTTACATCCACCTTCCAGGATAAAAATACGAGCTTCCAACGTGACTTGCTTGGAAATAAATTGCTTATTAAAAAAGAAATGTTAAATCCAGACCATTACAACAGATAACATATGTGTAATTACGATAAATGTAAAAAACTATTCTATAAATAAAAATGACATACCATAACCACACGAAAAAGAGTATCGCTATAAATAAATGATTATTTTACTCAGAAACAAATAGAACTATTATCCTTTATACTTATTACCCACAAGCCAGTTAACAACTTAAAACGGATACGAAAGCATTCTCCCTATAAATTAAGGTTTTAGATGTTAGATGAAAAATATTTTTCTTATTTTCCCAGTTTTTTTTTTTTTTGTTGAGATTGTCGATACAAATAAAAATTTTAATTTATGTATATGAAAGATTCGTGAATTTTCAAGATCAGCTACATTTTAGATTAAACTTTAGAGATTAGATGTACTTGGATTTTTTTTTGAGATTTTCGACGAAAATAGAGAGTTTCAGATCATGTTTAAGACAGATTTGAGAATTTTTGTTGGTTCCAGAATATAGAATATATAGAATACGTATTTTTCTTATTTTCTCAACATTTTTTTGAGGTTCTCTATGAAAAAAGAAAGTTTTATATTATGCTTACGTAAAATTTTGAGGGTCCTAACTACACTTGAGATTAATATTTAGAAGTTAGATATATAATATATATTTTTCTAATACTCTCAGCATTTTTTTTTAGGTTTTAGATGAAAATAGAGAGTTTCAGATCATGTTTATGACAGATTCGTGAATTTTTGAAGGTTGCAGCTACATTTTAGATTAAATTGTAGAGATTAGATGTACAATATCTATATTTCTTATTCTCAACAGTTTTTTTAGGTTTTCGATGAAAATACAGAGTTTTAGGTTATGTTCATGATAGATTCGTGAAAGTTTCGATGAAAATATAAACTTTGAGATTATTTTTATGGCAAATACGTAAAATTTTGTGGATCCTAGCTGCATTTGAGATTTGTTTTTAGAGGTTAGATGCACAATACATATGTTTTTGAAGTTTTCGATAAAGATAGAGATTTTTAGTTTATATTTATGACAGAGTGAAGAAATTTTGAACGTCGCAGCTATATTTGAGATTAGTTTTTAAAGGTTAGGTGTTCAATGCACTTTTTTATTCTCCCAGCTTTTTTTCGAAGTTTCGATGAAAATAGAGAGTTTTAGGTTATGTTTATGATAGATTCGTGAAATTTCGACGGTATCAGATACAGTTTAAGTTAAATTTTTGGAGGTTAGAAATAAATTACCTATTTCTTTATTCCCCCAGATGTTTTTTGAGGTTTTTGATAAACATTGACAGCCAGTTTCACAAAACAGGATTAGCTCTTAAACTGGTTAAAATATGTCAAATTCAAGATATATTTGACAAAAACTTTTCAGTTGTGGCTGCCATTTTTGGGTATTAAATTAAATGTATTTGAGAATTGTTTTTAAAGGTTATGTGTTCAATACAGTTTTTTCTTGAGGTTTCGATAAAAATAGCGAGTTTTAGGTTAAGTTGCAAACAAAATGTATCCATTTTAAGATCACACTTGATATTCGGTGGAGCAGTGCGTGCGGCAAAGTCCTTTTTTTCGTGTTTTCGCGTATGTGTGGTGGAATTTCGGCGGCCCGTCGTTTGAGCAGTGTTGGCGGTTGTCCGGTGTTCGTCCACGACCACTAACTCCGCTGGAAGTGGTCGACCTTGGCCACGGAGCAACAGGTCTCTAACAGACAACCAGCTCTGACTCCAGTCCAGCAACAATATTCAACACTATCAAAATTAGATTCGTAGCCGGGCCAGACAACGCATTCATTATTTTTTTGTACGCCCTTTTAGTTATATACGAAGTAAAAGTACCAACCTGATTTAATTATTCAGCGGAGTTGTACTTTAAATACAAATTTTGTTAAATAAAAATTTAATAAAATGTAAAATGTATGTTTTTCTATTTTATGTTTAAATGAAAAATTCAAAATACTAATAACCTGCATATAATGTGCTATTTAGGGTTGACAAAAATCATGATTTACTTTAAAAAATCAAAAAATTATTGATTTAAAAAAAAGCAAATAAATCATGATTTTGTTTAATATCTTTTAAATTTTAAAGACAAAACTAAGTTTGTAAATTGTTCATAAACCACCATATTTGCTTTGAGTGTGTTTATATTTTAAAATCTAAATCATAAATTGAAAATTCGTAAATTATATCCATCATAAACCAGTCTTAAATGTTACAATACTTTTTAAAATTGTTTTGAAGGCAATAATATTTTATTTCATAAACAAAATTAAATCTATTACTAAAACAAAACTATTAATCTTAATAAAAGTACGAAGAGTAACAATATTTTTACTTTCTGTTACACAGTTAATTTTTTTTTTCTTGTATAATATAAAAATATTTTGGTTGTTATTAATAGTTTTGTAGCAAATAAATACATTTTTATTTGTATTTGTTTATCTTTGATAAAAATCAATGATTTTTATTTCAAAAATCTGTTGACTTAAATTGAACTCAAATAAATTATAATAATTCTAAAAATTTTAAAACTCAAACGATGTTATTAATGAAATTTGAATAATTTATAATATCACTTGACAGGTTTTTCAATTTTATGATTTTTTTATACATTGTTGAGTTCGTCTTCAGACAAAAAACCCTTTTATTTATACATTTTAAAAATATTCTAAAATACTGCAACATCACATTCTAAAAATTCTTTTTTTAATTTCGATTATAAAATTTATTTACACTTAACACGTGTTACTCAAATTTGTGAATTTTCTCTATTTACCACAAAAAGTAAATAACATCAAAGTAAAACTGCAAAACATCCATTAAACCTCATTTTAATGAATATTTTGCAATGTTCTGATTTCAAATGTTCAATAATTACTATTTGCTTTTCCAGGAACTAATTGGCAATTTTGTCATGTAACTAACAAAAATCTTTATTTCCCAGTTGAAAAATTATTTAACCTCGAAAATTAATATTTACTGTTTAAATATTTAATCAGCAATAAAATTAAAACTTTCGCTACAAAGAACTCTGACAATATTTTTCTTAGTAACTATATTGCACTTTCCCATTAGCTAATTGGCAATTTGTGACATTAACAGGAAGCTTTATTTAAGCTTGAAAAATCTTTGTTAATAAATATTATTGTTCTCGATGAGATCTATTACTTTTTAAATTAAATTGTTACAATATTACGCCTTTTCGTGAATGTGATACGTTTTTTAAAAATCGAAAAATAATAATTGTTTATAAATATTTTATTTAAATTATCTATTATATCTCATTTTACTTTGATTTTTTTTGTTTCTGATTCCTAAACTATTTCGAACGACACTGTAAAACTATTCTACATCTCGTTTCTCACGTTGAAAAATAAAATACCGAATGGAGTTTATTTACCTAAGCTTAATCAATATAAGAACTTTCCTGTAGAAGAATTTTGGAATACGATTTCCCTTTTAAAAAACAAAGTAAATGATTATATTTTCATATTTTGCTATGCTTCAAATTGTTATTTTCAATCTCTTCTGATGATGCAGAACTAGTATTTTTTAATTAAATCTACTAAAAACTATGACTAGAAATAAGCTTCCAATAAGTAACTATAATAAGATTATAAATTTTAAAGAATAATAAAATAAAAATTCTTGTTATACATGAAAACCAATCAATTCTGTGCTAAAACGTAAGCTACTTTATACAAAAAATAAAAATAAAACTATAATAATTATTTATTTTATAAAAATATTTATTTCTGTTTTATAAAATTATTGTATTTGTGTATTCAAATCTATTTTCCTTTTCTTGTTTAATATACAAAGTGTTTTTTCGCCATATATAAAAAAGGAAGTTTTTCTACAATCTATTACGTTTTTGTGCTGCCTTCTATTACCAATCCAGATAATTTTCTGGCAACATTGGTCAAATTCAATGTATTTCTGTTACACCTGTATGTAACAAATAATAAGATAATATTACTTTTGTATTTTCGGTCATAACGATCAGAGTTTACGACGTTTTTACGAACTAAATGCACCCTGAAATTTAATACTTGTCGACAGGTGTGTAAATTTATAGGTTAGCTATTCCCGGAATATGACTTACAAGAACCTAACCACAAAACTGTAATTTACCACACGTGGTTGATTCATACATTTTATACAGTTCATAGGATTTATACACAAGATTGTGTAAATACTTAATACCACAAAAGTCGAGTTTTACAAAAGATAGTTAACTAACATATCCGGTTAAATTAATTTTCAGACGACCACATATGAAAGTAGCCTTATTTACACTGTAATTAACACCAGAAAATGTAACATAGCACACGGCGTGTGTTATAATAACACACTAGTGTGTTATATAACCGGATATGACGATTAGTGGTCAATAGATGGAACTTTGATAATGGAATGTAACAAAATTAATGATAATTTGCTTAAAACTACGATTTTAAAATTGGTAGTGAATTAATAACAAAAATAAAGAGTCAAAATGTACTGATAGTTTTATTAATTGCTCAAATAATACGTACTAGACCTCCAAATCAGTTTCCGGTTAACTAGTGATACTTAACCTCAATCCCAAACGTCAATGCTTTCGTGAGTTGTGTTTGACATTGACACTTTTGTATAAACCCTGTTTTTATTATAATATTTTGTGGTCGTCTGAAAAATAGTGTACATAACTCACTTGAAAGTGCATAGCAACGCTCGTGTATTAAATCACTCGGCGCTACACGCCTCGTTCTTCAATCTCTACACACGCTTGCTATTTACCAGTTTCCACGCTTGTTATGTAAATAACTATTAACTGGACGATTTCTGTACTATAAACGTTATTTAAAATAACCTAGAGATTAAATCTATAAATTAATTAACTGGAGAAAAATAAGGTATTAAATTTTATTTGTGACAGTCACACTTCAAAATTGAACTTGAATTTAAATAGCGTTTCATTGTAATTCTGGATTGCACATTAAATATAAAATGCATTTCTTGTTTGCATATGAATTTTTCATCAGTTTTTAAAGTGCAAATAAATAAATTTGATTAATGCCATCTATAACATATTATTGTGATCCTTAGTAGAAGCCATTTTAACATGTTTGAATTTGTGATTACGGAAATTGTTAACCTAATGATAGAGAAACAAAAGAAAAGAAATTAATACTGACACTCTACGTTTTCATTTTTAGTTGAAATCAAAAAATTTAAATGAGAAATGTTTGACGGAAGACTAGCTATTCATTGATGAATAATTACTTAAGCTAATATTTTGCAAACTAATGAATAGAAAGTAAATGTTTATTTTTATTGACTGGTATAATAACAAATGTAATATGGTGAATCCAGTTAGTAAAGCAGTTAAATTAAATTTTATGTTTAATGTTTCATGTTGGCAATTATCTGGAATATAACAGTGAACAGACATATCAATGTGGTAATTCATCTATGTAATTCGATTAAGGATTAATGGAAAACTTTTGGACTAAACTAAATTTAGTTTGCTGTAGTCATATCAAAGTTTCCATCAAAATTATTCATTACATTTAGTCAAATATTGAATACCTTACTTGTTACAATGCGGCTATTAAATCGGTTAATTACCAGTTTATAAAAGTTAACAAACCGGTTTTTAAATCGTTTAATAAAACCGGTTTTAAAACTTGATTTTAGAAAACTTCTATTCAGGGTTGGTAAAAATCATTATTTATTTAAAATTTTCGTTTATGAAATAAAATATTTATATTACTAATAAAACAATTAAAAAAAGTGCAGTAATACTTGGGTATCTTTAAAAATTAAAGAAGTAAAAAAATACGATATTTGCAAACCCTGGATAAAAATTAATAATTTTTATTAAAAAAACAAATGATTTGAATCAGGCCAATCCTGCTTCTATTATGCGATATATAATAAATTTAATTATAAATGAATATCTATCGACAAATTTAGGGTTATAATTACTCCGATAGTGGTCGAATGAAGGGTGTTTATACAATTAGAAATAATAATTCAGATCTCAAGTAAAGGTTGAACCAATTTTCCCGTATCCATAGCAACGAACAAACCCCTATATAAATAATAGTAATTGTATAGGTTAATTGTACAATTTGCTGTGTGTCCAACAATCGTGTAGTGACAATTTGTTTAATATGCCGTGAATTATAAAATGATGAATGTGCATTATGCACATTATCAGACGAACAAGGGCGTAAATATTCAAATTGATCAGATTTCAACAAAGTTAGTTAATAATAGATGAGTTGTTTTGGCTGTGTTTAACAGCAGCTCGCATTCTGTTTGCAGAATGCATAATATGGTTGAGGTTAATAACATATGTCCTATTTGTTAATTCAATACCCTTAATCTGTCGATAATTAATAACTTTAAATTTATTCGCCCTCATATTTAGTTACACAAATAATTTCAACATTGTTTTACACAGAACAAAATACAATCTACCTATCATTATGTTATGTTGGGTTAAATCTACTATTACTATTTGTTATTTTTTAGTAACTAAGGGTCAGTTTTACAGGCAGTTTAAATTCGATCCTGAGTTTAAACTTTGGTTTAAAAAAAAGTACTTTATTACAGATGAGGTTTAAAAATACTAGTGCTGTCGATTTTCGGAAAAAATGAATTCGAAATTTGATCGGAAAAATAATTTAAAATTCGGAAATTTCGAATTAATGTTAAAATTTGAAATTCGAAATTCAAAAGGAAGTATATGTAATAAAAAATATATGAAAAGATGTATTTTTCTAATTATAAAATTATAAGAATAGAATAAAAACTAAAAAATATGTATTTCACTTATTTTATTATTTTGATTTTACAAATCAAAATTTACATCCTATGAATGTATTATTATTAACAATAAGATATTAATTTTTTATTACTTATTTTATTCTCTACAATACATGATAGATTTGGATTTTGGACGGTGTCCTGCTATGTAAAATTAGGTATACGTTTTTTTCCATCAATATTTTTGAAACATAACTTATTTAACAATTCTAATTCTTTTATTAGGAAATTATTGTTACATATCTTTCTTGGGGATTTAAATATGTAATATATGAAACAAAAATATGTTGTCAGTGTCAGAAAATAAAATTCTATTGCCAACATAAACAAAAATTTAACTGACCCAAGCTTAGCTAAACTTTGTACTGAAATACGGATAATTGGTTTAAGTGAAAATTTAAGTTTAGCTAAACCAATATTTAAATCAAATTTTTGTTGTATTGTTTAGTGATTTCATACATTACTAAAAACGATATGGTTTTGACAATTTTTAGTAAAAAACAAATAATAATTAACCTGTTAAATTTTTAATATTCATCCAACAGTATTTAGCCCATTTGAACTAAAGCAGAGGTCTAAAGTAAATGACATTTATTGGTATTATCAGAATTAAAAGTTTCATTTGTATAATTCCGCAATTTATTCCTAGCAATTAGCAATCAATATTTTCCCAATGGAGGCAATATTCCGCACAAACTCACGCTAATGATAAAGAAAATGCAGTTTGTAATTAGTAAACACACATGTATTATTAGCTATGCGCAAAACAGATCGAATCTACAGCTACTAATTGCATATCACACATATTTAGCAATTTAATTTCATTGAAATTTGAAAAATTCTTCATTTTATAGTGCGTTTCACAAGGCAAAGTCAAAAAATTCAACAACCATGTTATATTTTATTTAAACAAATGCAAATCAAAATACCTTACTCCGAAAGGTAGAATGGTTCATGGATTAAGTAAAAAACAAAATTCATCGTTTTCAAAATCACGACATTTAAAATTTAATCTCACATTATTTTCATAATTTTGCTGTTTTCTTGTTGAAGTCTATTTAAGGTAAAAGTAATAATAGCGATGTGACGAATAACGAATATTCGATATTACCGAATAATATCTTTTTGTACAATCTGAAAGCGTGATTGGTGGTCCTCGTTACGAAGAGGAGTGTATTTTGCTTGCCCTATTTTATGTTAAGGTAAATTCTTGTTTGATTATTATCAAATTTAATTATTTCAGTTTCAAGAAATTTACCGCCAAACAACATTAAAAGATAAATTATTTATTCTTATTGTAGATACATTAATAATATCTAAACATATGTATATCTTTTGTTTAAAATTTATTTTCTATATATTTGTATATTTTAACATAATAAAACAGCTTTATATTTCACTTATTTCTTGTAACCGATTATTCGGTATTAAAATATGCCGAATAGGCCTATAATACCGAATAATTATTCGGCTTCAGTTCCATCTCTAGATAATAGCATCTTTTCTTATTTCTTCCTAGCCTTTTATTTAACACATGTCAATACAAACCAGAAATTCAAATCGAAAAATTGTGGGGTTCGGTTACGGTTAACAAATTTTACATTAATAAGAATTCGGATTCGGTTATCCGTAACGGTTTTTTGAAAATATTATATTGGTGTTCGTTTCGGTTAAAATTTAAAATAAATAAATAATTTTCTGTTTCGTTACGATTTCATTTAAAAATGTAAGTTAATTAAGTAAAAGTATAATTACTTTAATTCTAAATTTTGTTTAAAAATGAAAATTGCGCTTTAAAATATAACTAGTTAATCATTATTACATTAATTACATTAGAATTTTATAAAAATACGTAAAATTTATGGTTAATATTATCACTGTAGTAATAGTAGTAGTAATATTTATATTTATACTGGTTTTAGTACCGATATTTTTTCGGTTCAGTTACAGAATAAACATATTTATCGTATCGGTTTTCGGTTTCCATATTTGAAGAAGTAAAATATAGGTTTCGGTTTTCGGTTCGGGTTCCTGATACAAACTCATATTAAATGATTAAATATTTTATTTTTGGCCAGCCAATTTCTATATATAATTCATTTTGACCAAAATCTTCTCTATGTAGGCATATCATAGGACAAAATTTGCAGATGTGACCTATTGTTTGATCTATTTCTCAATCGGGGTTTTATTACCGATATTTCTTCGGTTCGGTTACAGAATAAACATATTTTTCGTATCGGTTTTCGGTTTCCATATTTGAAGAAATAAAATGTAGGTTTCGGTTTTCCATTACGGTTTCATAAAAATACAAACTCTTATTAAACAATTAAACATTTTATTTTTGTCCAGCTAATTTCTTAACAGAATTCATTTTCATTTCATCTATTCCATGTAGGCATATTTTAGGGTAAACCTGACAGATGTGACCGATTGTTTGATCTATTTCTCAATCGGGTTTTGAAAGTAATAAAATGTTTAAGGATGATTTTTGTCTAGCCAATTTCGCAATAGAATTCATTTTCATTTCATGTATTCCATGTAGGCATATTTTAGGGTAAACCTGACAGATGTGACCTATTGTTTGATCTATTTCTCAATCGGGTTTTGAAAGTAATAAAATGTTTAAAGATGAATTTCTATATAGAATTCATTTTCATTTCACCTATTTCCATATAGGCATATTTTAGGGTAAACCTGACAGATGTGACCTATTGTTTGATCTATTTCTCATCGGGTTTTGAAAGTAATAAAATGTTTAAGGATGATTTTCTCATGGTCTCATGGATGCGAAACAGAATAATGAGTGTATGTAGTGTTTACTTCGGCAAGTATGCAAGCCGAACAAGAAGTACAGAACAGAAAGCGAAGTTCCAAGCTGCGAACGAATGGTCAGGTACCCAGGTAACTTGGGCGGGGGGAGGGTTCCTTACACACCAGTGGCGTTCGTCACGACAACAATTATATTACCAAAAGTAAACTTAAATATATATTGCAAATATATTCTACAACTATTTATTTCATGAGAAACACTGGATTTTTTATTACAAAAACCAGAAATCAAAACTGGTTCAAATAAACCAGTTAAAGCATGTTTTTAATTTTAAAATTGTGCACTATAACGACAAATCGAACAGTTAAATTTAAACAATAAAACAAAAATAAAAAATTGCAATTAAATAGTTGTCACTATTTGATTGTATTTCATTATTTAATTCTAGTCTGACTGTATTAATTTTTATTTAAAATAGTAGATACCTACAGCTTATAATAGCTTCCAAACAAAATAACAGATTGGGACGATCATCAAGGCGACAAAAAAGATGTTAAAGAATTAGACAAAAAAGTTTTTAGTTAAATTATAACAAATTATATATGGACACATAAGTTATTACTTTCGTAGTAATAATAAAGAGAGTAATACACTTGAATGATTATTTGCAGGAATTGGTAATTATATGTCCATTAAATACTGACTACACATATACATAAACAGTCTAGAGAAATGAGCAAACCTTATGTATCATTCTTAGATATTGTTTTAATTTTTGTTTTAGTTTAAAATTTATGTTTTATTCGCAAGAAAGGTATAACATGTTTTATTTTTTAGTTGCAATAATAGGTATAGTATATCATAATAATTATTAATAAAATGATCTTCAGTCATAGATGCTGTGAAAATAAGAAGGATTGGTTATTGCTTCAGCTGTAATTTTAATAAAAACGGACAATGTAAAAAAAACAAGAAATCACGAAGGTAGATTCATCCTTTACACTTTCATCGTGTTTCAAGTAATGAAATAAAATAAAAACCAAAAAGTAAAACATAGAAAGAAACAGTACATCTGTACTGTGCTATACAATTAAAATTAAAATTAAAACTTAAGGGGATACTCTACCTACAGCAAAAGTGTCGTTAGTATTTTCCTAATAACTCATTTTTGGTACATTTAAGAGGAAAATGTTATTAGAAAAATATTTGTAAAATAATATTCTTAATATCGAACTGTTCTCCAAATTTTAATTTTTTAATATAATAAAATTTATTTTTAGTTTTATTTTATTATTTAAATTTCAAAATATTTTCCAAAAATTTATTAACAATCCAATGTTAAGATATGTATAATTTATTTTTGGAATGAAAATCCTGTACATAAAAGTGCAATTAGAAAAGTACGATTTTTGCTTAATAAAACCAAATTTACTGAAATATCAAAATTTAATAATATTTTTTTAAACCTTTTTTTTTCCAAAAACATTTTTCTTTAAAAAGTACCAAAAATAAGATTTTACGAAGGTACGAACAACACTTTTGCTGTAGGTAGCCTATCCCTTAAAACCATATCTGGGAATGAGCCTTAAACGAAATATCCTATATTCTCCATATAAAATATCAACTGAGATATATTTGTGTTTTCCAAGTTATGATCATACATGGTTTGCCAACCCGAATTCCAAAGCAGTCAGCCACAGAGTTCCATTTTAGCTCCATATGTTAAACCTGCGATGGGAAAGTAATGGTACGGCTATGGGTCGCCGATGATACTGGTAGGCGAGGTAGGGGGAAGACGCATTCCTAACCCGGGTCGAGCGTAGGAGATTACCTGTGATGACCGGTAACACGTAAGAACAGGCAACGGCCATTCACACAAGTTATCGCCAACGTTGTTACAGTCAACGCATGCCATCATGGACGATATAGAACAACACGAGGAGAACATACCAATATCACTACCTTATGTCATACTACTTCGATATAAGAAAAACAGAAAAAAAGTTTTCACTTGTATTGGTTTGAGCTGCGAAATTAAATTTTATACTTATCGATTTATACTTATCCAACCTTTTTACAATTATCCCTTATTATTATTACTATACTCTAACTTATCACTACCTTATGTTATAACCTTATTAACCCTTATTATTATTACTATACTCTAACTTATCACTACCTTATGTTATAACCTTATTAACCCTTATTATTATTACTATACTCTAACTTATCACTACCTTATGTCATACTACTTCGATACAATAAAAACAAAAAAAAAAGTTTTCACTTGTATTGGTTTGAGCTGCGAAATTAAATTTTATTCTTATCGATCCTTTTTTCTAATTATCCCTTATTATTATTGCTATAATCTAACTTATCACTACCTTATGTCATACTACTTCGATAATACAAAAACAGAAAAACTAAATGTTCACTTGTATAAGTTCGACCTACGAAATGAAATTTTATTTTTATCGATCCTTTTTTCCAATTACCCATTAATATTATTATTACTAAACTCTATAGTTGGAGCAAAAAGAAAAGAGACATATAGAGATATGCGATGAGACCAGTATCGAAACTTGGGTATCAAAAATATCGAATAAAAATTATCGATACCAATATCAGATCGAAAGAAAAACATAGATACTTGAAAGTATCAAAAGAAAAATGTAGAAAGTAACGAGAAAAGAACAATATTATTTAATAAAACAAACATATTTTCTATTATTTATAAGTTTTATAATAAAATTAAATGCCCAATCTTCTTCATTACCAGCATCAAAAAAGGCAGTTTAGTAAGTTTTTTTCCTAGAAGTAGTTAGTTAGATTTATAATTGACTGAACTAATTAGTTTTCCGATACTGGGTTAACTATACTGATAATAATAAAATATCGGAAATTTGGTATCGATACTACAATGTCGGTATCAAAAAAAATTATCGATACTTGTACTCGTATCAGTAGTATCAGAACATCCCTACTTACAGAGCAAAAACTATGTAAGAAAACGAAAAAAAAATCCGATGTGTCCAACACATTACCTTCCGCCACTGTAGTAATATATTCTATATAAGATTTACACTACATTCAATTTGTTGTTTTAAAATTAGTTTATTATTGCAATTCGGAATATTTTTAATTCATTTCATATCTAAAATTTCCTTCATAAAATTTTATATGACCAAAAAAACAGCTATTTTTGGCGTTACTAAAACCGGAACCGATCTTACTTTGATTCACACATGCAAATATATTCTTTATATATTTCTTCAACCTTTTTTAATTTAACAACAAAATTACTTCATATTTACTTATTTTATCTTTTAAACTTACTTAAATCAAATTTGACATCACATAGCTGCTCTAACCATTACAAAAACTGGCAGTAGTATAAGTGATAACTTTATTAAAAGACTCATATTTATTTGTATTTTCTTATCTTTATATTATTTTTTGTTAAAAAGGTGCAAATTGAATTATTTCTGATTTGGTTATGTAAAGAAAACTCTTTATCAAAAATCTCATTGTAATTTCTTTAAACTATATAATAAAATTGACGAATAATCAAGTAGTTTTGAAGAACTACTTTTATAAGTATTTGAAATATGACTACTTCACTTGACTTGAAATTCGGCTACTAGTACTTAGCTTGAGCTTGACTTGATTTCAAGTCAGGTCAAGTCAAGTAGCTTGAATTTCTAGTCAATCCGTGAATCCTTAATTTTTTTTGTCGTAAAGACAGCACATTTTTATTATAAGTAAGTAAAAAAAATAGTATGTGCCAGGAGTAAATAAAAAAAAATGTTAAATGTCGTTATTCCAAGATATATTTTTATTTCCATATTGGTGATCGCTAATGTTCTTACATACACCGTATACCATACTGAACGACATGAAAACACATAACATACTATCACTATGTTACGGTACACTACTTTGATTCAACAAAAACCCAAAAATAGAAAAATTTCCACGTGTATAGCTTTGATGCAAAATATAATTTTTAATCTTATCGATCCTTCTTTCCAATTATCCTTTTGTTGTTAAATTTCGATATTCCAAGATGTGAACAATATAGTACAAAATAAAAATATATAGTTCTTGTAACCGATATTTGCAAATCATTATAAAATAAGCCGATTATAAAGTTTTATGGAACTTGAGGTAAAGGTTTATTTGAACAGGTACTTTTACCTATCCTGGACCGTATCCGAAGTTTGTGTTTAATATATTTTCTAATTCTGTACTTTTAAATCTACATTAAAGTATTGTAATAATAATGCATTTTAAATGTAATTCTGCTTATAGCTTGAAAAGAGATTAAAATATTACGGGATTAGAGAAATACAGTTATTATAAAGTAAATTCAGTATGACACTTCTTGTTTAATAAGTTATGTCTAGTTTTATAGATGCGCGCGCAAGTGAGAAGCATAATTCGGCACTGCAAAACAAGCTGTTCCTTTGCTAAATTAGTAGTGTAGCAGAGTGCTCATAATATTTATCGTGTTTATTCCATATCTTTTAATATTTGGACATTACAATTAAAGAAATAAAATATTTGGTTTATAGTTCTTATTTTAGAACATTATTAGAATTATTTACCTCAGAAATGCAACCTCAAAAAATAACAAAAGAAAACAATATATGTAGTTTCATGTCTTTCTTTTTTATTTCATAATAATTTTGATATTTTATCGAAACAGGCATTTACAGTATCTTTCAAAATTTCGAAAGTTGCAATACCCTTATGATTCAAAGCCACGAGCCGTTACTGCAACAAATACCAAGAAAACGTAAATCACTAAAACATATTTCGATGAGAATAATCAAAGAGCTGTTCTTTCAGAATTGTGCTATGTTCGCAATAAAGATAATTAAATGCAAGCTTTTGAACATTGGTCAAATTTAATAATATTCATGTTAGGAATATTGCAAACCACATAGAAAACCATATCAAAGCAACAAATGATTGTAAATCTTGTGACATTTAAGTAGGATGGTAAAGTACTTTGTCATATGAGTATAGGTACACATTGCAAAAGCAATATTCATAAACAAAAAACGCAGCAAGAAGTGCATTAGAAACACGATACGACTGGCACAAAAACTCTTTTTCGACTTGCACAGTGTAATACGAAAATTAAATTTTTTGCGAATTGCATCAAAAAGCCAACTGAAATGATATTAAATCTTAACTTAAATAAACAAATGTCCAGGTATATTAAATGCAACTGCAAAAACCAGTCTATGTTTTATACATATTTCATATTCTCTACTTATTAAGTAGCGTATTTTATTTATATGTAAATCCTTTTCATTTCGCTTTTTACATTTTTTAATACCTTTAATAACATATTTATGAAAATCTTCTATTCAATCTGAATATGCATTAATTCAACTTTATACAAAATGCAACAAAATATATAATCTTCTATTTCGTAAAACAAAACTGTTCTTCAATTTTTATAGACGATCAAAACTTTATCTCAACAATCAATAATTCATGAATTCAATAAAATAGTGACTGTATTATAATACTAGTGGGGACTAGATTAATGACGTCACAAAATAACCGCGAACAAAAGTTAAAAATAATTAAAAAAAATAATATTATGGATCAATGAAAAGTGATTTTGTTTCGTGCTGTGTACAAAATGAAATACGAATATTCACAAAAATTCCTATAATCCATTCAGAGAAATATGTCATTTTTCAATTGTGAACTTGATGCCTAAAGTTGAGAAAGAGAGTACCTATTTTTATGACTCTCCAATAAAATGTAAATTAATTACAATGTAGAAACTGTCATGACTCATATAATCATATTCAAATACAAATATAACAAATATAACAAAAAAAAATTCGCGCTAAATGATATTATCAAAATAAAGGTTAATGTTCGCTAAAACCGGTTTTTTTTTTGGTTAACGGTTACCGGTATTTTCGGTCTTAAAAATATCGGTTAAAAGTACGGTTAAAGTTCGCAAATTTTGTTCAAAATATCGATTACTGGTTTTTATTAACCGGTTTGTATAATTTTTTGTCCTAAGTTTTAAAACACCCTGTATATAAATTTTTATTT
The DNA here is from genome assembly GCA_035578165.1 of Stenolophus ochropezus. Lineage (NCBI taxonomy): Eukaryota > Metazoa > Arthropoda > Insecta > Coleoptera > Carabidae > Stenolophus > Stenolophus ochropezus. Next base: position 4,602,971 of record JAQOWZ010000014.1, read on the forward strand.
TTACTTCGATTAAAAGTTTTTAGAAATATATAATTAAATTCTAATACATATCAAAAATTTTGAAATTGAAACGTATAAAAAACCTTTAGGGCCAAAATATTTCCATCCTAAAGGCAAATAATTCATGTCCAGTAGGTATTGATTGTCCTGATATTACTGATTATCCTGCAATATCTGTTATATACCAAGTGGGGTCCCCTTGTTTACTATCCGGTTATTAGATTTTGGTTTCAGATTCAAACCAAGATTTGGCGGCACCACAATTTCTCATCACCAGACCAAAATTAGCTATTGTTCACATAATATAATTTCACTGAAGTAAACACGGTGCTTATAGTTTGAGAGTAAACTATATACGTGTTGTGACAGTATTAAAGGTTTTAGAGATTTTGTTTTTATATTAAAAAATCGAACAAAATCTAAAATTAAACTGCTCAGGATACCTAAGTGTATTTTAAGATAAGAAATAAACTATTTAGTGCGCCAATATTGATTTAAAATAAGCGGAAATTAAATTATTAGCATATTTTAAATTTTCATATAGTCTGATGATCCTACAAAACAGTGATGACGAGAAAATATGGAAAAACATTTATAGATTTTTACCGTCTAATAATTTATTAATAAATATAATTTATTAATAAATATTTGTATAGTGGCGGCATATTTTTCATTTTTAATGATGTGACCTTTGAAATTATTGCATATTTCAAATTTTACCAATTATATTAAAAACTACTATTTGCTTTACAATGCGCAAATTTTCATAACATAATTAATCATTAATTCAGGTTATATTAACAAACAACTTCATCAATTGCTACTTTATAAAATATTTATGTTATATGTTCTAACATAATTTGCTAAAATATTCTGAGAGCAAGAAAATATGTTTGTATTTAAGAAATAAGCATTTAATTAAGTCGCCGAGGTTGTATCTTTTTACTTTCTTGTACAAAGTAAAGAAAGTATTGTACTTGCGAAAAAAAAAATGTTTTCAGAGTTCAACGCAAATATCCATTTTGACTAGTTTCTCGAAAACACGACTAACTGTAGTCTGTTAAAACTTTGTATACATGGATGCATAAAAATCTGATTAAAAAAATATTTAAATATGATTTTTTATTTTTTTTTAAAGGTATAGTGTAATTTCAAAAATGTGTTTCATAAAAAAGCATTTATTATATAAAAAAAAAACATATTGTAAAGAATAAGTAAAAATTTAAAGAAATAATAAAAAAAAATACGTTAAAATCGGTTATAACGATAGAGCTTATAGTGACAAACTGGTTATAACGTCGAAATAGTGACCACTTGTTTGAAAGCCTATACGCTAACGATATGTACTTTAATTTTATCGGTTATAGCGACGAAATTTTTTTTACTGTAACACATTTCAAAACAAATTTACCAAAAAATCATACAGTAGTGCCAAAATTTTCTGCGTTATAAATTTTTACCGACGAAGTTAACCAAATTTAGTAGTTTTTGAAAGTATTGCCACATGGTAACATTACCCATACGTTTTTACCTCAAATTTTTGTAAATCTAGAATGTCAAATAACAATTGGAGTACAAGTGATTTAAAATTATGATTTCAAAAAAAAAATCAATATGATTTAAATCCCACTCTCAAAAGAAGTAAGTGCAGTAAAAAATGAAAAAGATGTATACAATTTAATAGGCGTACACAGAAAATAAAATTTTGACAAAAAATTTTCTTAATAAAATATTTCAACAAAATACGAGCAATAGACAAAATTTGTGTATTTTGTAATTTTAAAAAGTAGAAAAGAAATTTAAAATCTATTTAAAATCTAAATCATAAATTAAAAATTCGTAAATTAAATCCATCATAAAGCAGCCTGAAATACAATAGATATAAAAACAGGCGAGAGAATATATTGTAGGGTGAAATGTAGGTTTGTGTGGGCTTTTTAATATCGGAACCCTCGTGATGTAAGCAACACCTCGTGAAAGATCGAAGTCGGTGTATTGTGTGGGGCCCTTGATGTCCGAGGGCCCTTGAGTTGTCCCCTGCGACGGGCGCGGACGCGTACAAAGCGTCGGGACGCTCGAGACGACACGACGAGTGTGGGAGACACACGTCACCGGAAACGCACACGACATACAACAGGAAAATGTCCCTCTCCAGGTCAAGAATTGCCGCTAATTACGATTTCAAAAATGGAATATTCATAAAAACATAATTAAAAACCAGGTCATGTTTAATTCTTCTCAATTTTCATTATACATTTTTAATTCACTCCATTTTAAATTCTACTTCTACATAAATTGAACGGATTTCTTGTTTTTGTCTTGTTGGTTCTTGCTCAAAGCAAGACAAGACAATATTAAATTAGTTTTTGTTTTTATTTTGATCGTAAATATAACGATGCTATTTTCACCACGACATATAACCGATTAAAAAACTGGTTAATAAAAAGTGGTAACCGGTATTTTTAAGGCCAAAAATACCGGTAACCATTAACCAAAAAAATAAACCGATTTTAACGAAATTTAATATAATTTCGTACAAAATTTTTTTAAATATTTTTTATATCTATTATCTATTTATATTTGAAAATGAGTCATGACAGTTTCTACAATTTACATTTTATTGGAGTGTCATAAAAGTATTTTTAATTCAAAACCCCATTTTAAATTCTACTTCTACATAAATTGAACGATTTTCTTGTTTTTGTCTTGTTGGTTCTTGCTCAAAGCAAGACAAGAAAATATTAAATTAGTTTTTGTTTTTATTTTCACCAGGGCATATAACCGATTAAAAAACCGGTTAATAAAAACCGGTAACAGGTATTTTTAACCGATATATTTAAGGCCAAAAATACTGGTAACCGTTAACCAAAAAAATAAATAAACCGGTTTTAACGAAATTTAATATAATTTCGCACAAAAAAATTTTAAATATTTTTTTATATCTGTTATCTATTTATATTTGAAAATGAGTCATGACAGTTTCTACAATTTAAATTTTATTGGAGTGTCATAAAAGTAAACTTAAAGGCAAGTTTACAATTAAAAAGTGACCTACATTTCTCTGAAGGTATTTTAGGGAATTTTTGTAAATATTCGGGTTTGATTTTGTAATGCAAAATGAAATGTGTTCATTGTTCCATAATATATTATATGACTTTTTATTAATTAAATTTCATTCTTTAATTTTTTATATTTTTTCATATAGTAATTTTTTATTATTTTTAGTTATATTTTTTTATTAACCGGTTTAAACAGGTTTCCAGTTTTTAAAAACCGGTTTTTGAACTAAAACCGTTATTATTATAACGTTCTCAATATGGATTAACCAGTATTTTTTTCGGTTACATACCCTCATTTTCACTTAGGGTGCATAATTACAATTTCCCATGAGAGGTGAATGTTTTGGCATGAGACGAAGTCGAGTGGTTAAATATACTATTGTTCTGCAATGAGCTATATAACCACTGTCGAATTCAACATTGTTTCAATTGTGGTAATTATAAAAATAATTACTATTTTTATATTTACTGAGTACCTATACATATAAATTTATACAAATAATAAAGTTCCATATTTAATTTTAATTACCACTTTATTATACATTGTTGAAACTATATAAAAGCAATTTTCATATTAATTATAATTAACTAATATGCAATATGAATAATAATGCATTTTATTAAAATCTATTTTTTAATAAAATATTTCAAAGAGAAAAATATTTGTTTTCCCGTTTCATAACTATCAAATACATAAAATATATTAAAATTTTAGATTCATATTATATTAAATTCACTTCCAATTTTTAATTTAGAGTTAATAACATCGACATGACAATATACTTTGTCGCAGAATTTTGTATAGATATTATAAAGCATATATTAGACAAAACATTTTGCAATTGTGATTTACCTTGAACAGAAAGGTTATTGCTTACAGTTCCGCATGAATTTTTGTTATTAAACATTTTTATTTAACGAAGGTGAGTCACTCACAATTATGTAAAAATGAAACAGCCTTATTGGAATAAATTCATTATTAATGAGGATTATTTTAAGAATGGACATAGTACTTCAATTAACAATAGATATGACGTCAAGAAAAAACAATGAGAAATCTAATGTATGTAATGTTAATGTGTGTAATGTTAAAATAATATGTTTATATTACATAAAAATCCGAAAAAATGTAAACAAAGCACAAATACCGGTTTTTAGTTATCAAAACCGGTTTCTAAAGTGGTGTTAAAATAACTTATTCTGATTCTGACAAATGCCGAATTATAATAAAAATAAGTTATATATATATATATATATATATATATATATATATATATATATATATATAAGTATTTATTTTTGTTTTAAAATGGTTAAATAAACCCGTCTTCTATTCGGTTTAAAAACCGGATATTTAAAAATAACTAACCTATAATATTTTTCTATGCGCAATGGTGATACGCTTAGATTCTATTTTTTATAAAATTGTACCTAAAGTAGCGTTTATTGAATTTGTTTATCGGTTTCTTTTCAATAATAAAATACTTATTAATAGATTAAACTAAACGGATTTGGTCTATTTGTATGCAGGGATGTGATGACGTTTACATAAGTTTACGTTATTTCATAACGTTATTTAAAAAAATAATTCGTTACATATCCTTATATAATTTTAAAAAATCAATAACAAAACGTTATGTAACGTTACAATAATAATTTTTTTTTTTCGTTGTTATGACGTTAAAATAACTTTATTTTTTCTCAAAATTATAATAGAAATTCATAAAAAAAAATAATTATAAAAATATATTTAAAATATTAGTCGGTACCTTATTCTGTAATTGGTACTTACTTGTTATGAGACAAGTATTACTAATTACATTATAAACATAACATGACATATGTACGTGCTATCATATTGGCAGTTGAATATTAGAAGGTTTGTGATTGGTGCATTTGAGTCTTCAAACGCTATTAGTGACATCTATGTGTACATAAAACATATAACGAAAAATATTAAAATATCGATAAATTAAGAATTTATATTCTCTCAACGGTAAATAATCGTTATTTGTTACGTTACAGTTACGTTATTAACAAAAAATTAGTAAATGAAACGTTATTATAACGTAATCGGGTATCGTTATACGTTATGTTTTCCATCCTTGATTGTATGTAATTCTAACATTTTTCTGGTGTCCAACTTTTAATTTAAAATACTACCTATATAAGCAAATATATGTAATGTAGATTTATATTTGTGTCACTGAACTCGAATGATATGTGACAGTCCTCAAATTAGATTTTTCAAGCGCAAATCTGGCTGACATATAGGTCTTTTTACAAGGTTTAGATTAATTCGACAATTCGTCTCTCTGGTCTCTGGTACAATGGGGTAGGTGACCAAGGTAGAATTTTAATGAAAAAACTATTGAATTCTAGAAAGTATATTTATTTACTAACGTTGACATTAAAAAAGTTAAATATTTATCAGCAATTGTTTAGTAATTTGCGTTAAATAGAAACAGCGTCCTTTACTATGACGTTCACTAAGTTAGCACTATCTCACTCACACCACCTATTTCCGTCTGTCTACCTTCGCCGCTCTCATGAACTTCGTTGACGTCATAATCCCCTCCCAAGTACTATATTATTTATTTACTTCAAAACAACATATATAATTAACAATTTTAAAAAAATACGGGTATATTATTTTTGTACAAGCTATCACATATACCAAATTTAGAAATTGGTCACCTACCCCATTCTGGGGTTTATTTGTGTTATGAGCAAAGAGCAAAGTGTGAATACTCGTATCTTTCATTTGTTTTACGGTGGTATAAACTATACCACGAGAAGAACATGTTTCATATTTTATCTTTGCCATTCTTTCGGGTTGGAATGATATGTTTTACGATGACTTTTAGGGACTGATCACAGGAAACATCATAATCTACGACAGATACTATTCTTATGTCATCACATGTCTTTGAATTGTTAACTTAATTGTTAATTTCTACTTTCTTATTTATTGGCACTTCCTTACAATTTTACTTGTGCATTTTAGTAACTAAATTTTTAATTAATAAATACACAAATAAATATATCATTAATTTTAAATAAAAAAAACAAAATGTGGTTTTATTTATTACTAATTTCCTATAGTTTCAATATTTTCCTTGCTTTCGAAATGTGTGTGGAAATGGTCTTCGATATTACATAAATAAAATCAAAAGAATCAATTCTTATATTTGATTACTCACCCACAATTCTCCAGAGGGTTGTTCTGGAAACCTGGAGTCTGGATCTCTGGATAGTCCGCAGTTCGTTCTGAAAAGAAAACCCAGGTGAATCATAATAATAAAAAGGATAATACAAAGTCTAACATAACTGATAAACTAACCTTACTTTTTCGAAAAGATAAATTTATATATTAAAGAGATGTTACTAACTTAAACTACTAATTTATATAACAAAAATAATTGAAATTAAATTTTATATAATATAAAGTAGGGTTGCAGAAAAATCTGATTTAAAAACAATAATAATAAAAAACTACAGTAATATCCGTTTATAACCATATCGCTTATAGCGACAAACGTTATTTGCCTTAATGTGTGTTGCCCTCTAGATCTAGACTTTTTAGACTCTTGTCTTGTCATGTCTAGATTATCAAGATAAGAATGGCAAAAGTCTTGTCTTGATATTTCACGAGAAGGCAAGACTTTAATATTCTAGTTCAAGACGAGAAAATTCTAGACAATTTTCAATACTCTAGATTAATTCAAAATTTTATATTTTCTTAATATAATATATTTATGAAGCTTGTTCCATCTGAGCTGAAACAGTGATTGTAAAATAGAAAAAGAATGCTGCCGAAGAATTATCTGTTCTTGTCTAAATAACTAGATAATCTAGACAAGACTTTTTAATCTAGACTTAGACTTAGATTTAGTCAAATCTTGTTTTGTCTAGACGGCAATACTAATTTTACTTTTATCGGTTATAGCGACTTTTAGTTAGCAACAAATTTTTTGGGATCAATTCGATGACGTTATACCGGATTTTACTGTATCACATTTCAAAGTAAATTAAACAAAAAATAACATTATTTCAAAAAAATTCTGCGTTGTAAATTCAAAATAATATACCAGTAAATTGGTTTTACCGACGAAATTGAACAGATTTAGTAGTTTTTAAAAGTACAGCCACATGGTAATATTATCCACACGCTTTTTCCCCTAATACTAAATAATCGTTGCAGAAAAAGTGATTTAAATCACTGTAACCCTGATATAAATGTGTATTGTATAACAAAAACTAACAATGAACATAATAATAAATTGTGGTTAAAGAAGTTTTCCAGTTAATTACTAATTATTTTGCTTTCAAAGTAACAAAATTTAATTTATTTTCGTGTACATAATAATTTCCCCAATATTAAAATACAATTGCAGAAAAGGTGATTTAAATCACTGTAACCCTGATATAAATGTGTATAATACAAAAAGTAACAACGAAAATAGTAATAAATTATGGTTAAATAAGTTTTCCAGTTAATTACTACTTTCGGTATGATTTACTTTGCTTTCAAAGTAACCAAATTTAATTTATTTTCGTGTACATAATAATTTTATAGGATTTTTATTCCCCATAAAATTTTGGTAATTTATGTGACTTGTAAGGTAAAAAGTGTAACAAAAGTTACAACGACTTCGAGACTCTCGAGTCGAGAGTATCGGCGGGCAGCGAACTCAACTCAGCGTGTGGGGAATGTACATGAACCCTGGAGTCTTCTATTATCGCGCCCGGATGCGTATTTCCAAACAAGTGCTGCAAAAAATTTTAAATCGATAGATATCCACAATTTTTTTCATGTTTATTTGTTAATTTAAATACTTATTGTTGTGCTATTCAAATTATACTATATTATTCAATATATTGCTCTAATTTCCTGCTCTAGTTTTCAAAAATTAGAACAAATTCAAAATAAATGTCAAGTTGTGTCACATGTTTGAATTATATCAATATATACTCAAAAAACCATTCGTTTGTTTTTCTGTTTTTCTATTGGACCTTTTATACTATATTATATTCTTCAATATATTGCTCTAATATACTGCTCTAGTTTTAAAAAACTAGAATAAATTGAAAATTAATGTCAGCATGTGACATATGTTTGAATTATATGAAAATATACCCAAAAAACTATTCGTTTGTTTTTTGTTTTTCTATTGGTCCTTTTATACCATATTATATTCTTCAATATATTGCTCTAATATACTGCTCTAGTTTTACAAAACTAGAATAAATTCAAAATTAATGTCAGCATGTGACATATGTTTGATTTATATCAAAATATACTCAAAAAACTATTCGTTTATTTTTCCTGTTTTCCTATTGGTCCTTTTTCTGCCAATGCGAGCACAATCCCCGCCCCTTTAGGGTATATAAGGAGTGACCTGCGGCTTTAACTCTAACTCCTGCTTCGGCGGGAGTCGGGGAGGCTGTTTGGCCTCTTGGCCTCAGGTCCTCCCCGTCTGGTGATCTGACTAGATCACCTCCGGGCATCCTGGTGACATGGATGCTCCGGTGGTGATCTAGTTCAGTGAGTCAGGAATTAGAGCACGCGTGTTCTAATTCTTGACCTGCTGAAACCAGATTACATTCTAGGGCAGGCTGCTCTAGAATGTGACATGGTTTTAGTGGGTTAAAAATTAGAGCATTCTTAAGCGCTTGATCTGATTCTTGGCCTATTGAAAGTGGATCACATTCTGGAGCAGATTTTGTTCTAGAATGTGCTCTGGTTTCAGTGGGTCAAGAATTAGAGTATTCTTAAACGTTTGTTTTGATTCTTGGCCTACTGAAACTGGATCACATTGTGGAGCAGATTTTGCTCTTGAATGTGATCTGGTTTCAGTGGGTCAAGAATCAGAGCAAGCGCTTAAGAATGCTCTGATTCTTGGTCTACTGAAACTGGAGCACATTCTGGAGCAGATTTTGCTGTAGAATGTGCTCTGGTTTTAGTGGGTCAAGAATTAGAGCATTCTTAAGCGCTTGCTCTGATTCTTGGCCTACTGAAACTGGATCACATTCTGGAGCATATTTTGCTGTAGAATGTGCTCTGGTTTTAGTGGGTCAAGAATTAGAGCATTCATAAGCGCTTGCTCTGATTCTTGGCCTACTGAAACTGGAGCACATTCTGGAGCAGATTTTGTTCTAGCATGTGCTCTGGTTTTAGTGGGTCGAGAATTAAAGTACACTTAATTATTTGCTCTAATTATTGGCCTATTGAAACTAAATCACATTCTAGAGCAGATATTCTCTAGAAGGTGCCCTAGTTTCAGTGGGTCAACAATTACAGTAAACTTAAGTATTTCCTCTGATTCTTGGTCTACTCAAAAAGAATCACATTCTGGAGCAGTTTTTGTTCTAGAATGTGCTCTGGTTTCAGTGATTAGTTTTTAAGCGATTGCTCACGATGTAGATTAAATTAGGTATTTATTTATATAATTCGTCAGAAAATGCAAATGTTAAACAGGAAATTGAAATGATTAAAATAATATATACACAAACGTTAGTGTATACGAGTTTCGTGATATTATGCGAGAGAATTTAGGTGATAAAGTAGGAAATAAGTAATGAACGACATGTGGTTACACATTCGTACAGCTTTTATGTAAGTTCTCCGTACATTGCAACAGTGAATAATGCGTGGGCCATTTAATATCAAACGAATAGAGAAAATGCCAATGGCAAATGGCATTGTTACTAGATCGATTCGCCTGAGTATTCAAGCACATGTGAATGCAATTAGTGTTTGAGGGGATCGTACAAGCATACAACGTTTTCAAAATATTCATTTTTCCTGCCACTAAATCGAGAAAATATAACACGGAAGAAAGAACATCACGCACTTTAGTTAACAACCATTTAATAAATACATTTATGATCTTTTTTTGAATATTACCATGTCAATGTTCAGCAAAAAATTAACCATACCAAAGGTCCAACTATATAACATGTATATTTTTAGCTTTTGGTATGTTTTATTATTTAGAAATTTCATTTAAATTATTAATAAATATTTATTCCGTTGAGAAGGGTACAAAATATAAATAGAATGTGTCAAAATACATATATTATTAATACTGAATCTAAAACGAAAGATAATAATAATAAAACTTGTAAGTTTAAGTTCAACAATATTTACTAGAATAGCCCAATAAGTTTGTAATAAGAATTGTAAAAGTTAAATTAGAAAATGATGTTAATGGAATTGGAAGATGAATGAAGATTGGCACACCCAGTAATGGGCAATAAGAAGGGTACAAAATATGAATAGAATATCTCAAAATATATTATTAATACTGAATCCAAAACGAAAGATAATAATAATAAAATTTGTGAGTTTAAGTTCAACAATATTTACTAGAAGAGCTTTGTAGTAAGAATTGTAAAAGTTAAATTAGAAAATGAAGTTAATGGAATTGGAAGATGAATGAAGATTGGCACACCCAGTAATGGGCAATAAGAAGGGTACAAAATATGAATATAATATGTCAAAATGTATTATTAATACTGAATCTAAAATGAAAGATAATAATAATAAAATTTATGAGTTCAACAATATTAACTAGAAGAGCTTTGTAGTAAGAATTGTAAAAGTTAAATTAGAAAATGAAGTTAATGGAATTAGAAGATGAATGAAGATTGGCACACCCAGTAATGGGCAATAAGAAGGGTACAAAATATGAATAGAATATGTCAAAATGTATTATTAATACTGAATCTAAAATGAAAGATAATAATAATAAAATTTATGAGTTCAACAATATTTACTAGAAGAGCTTTGTAGTAAGAAGTTAAATAAGAAAATGAAGTTAATGGAATTGGAAGATGAATGAAGATTGGCACGCCCAGTAATGGGCAATAAGACGTGCAATTTATTTACAGTTGTGATTCGTGTGGATTCGAAGAGAATCCATAAATGAGTATAATGGGTAGGAAGTAGTAAAAAGAAACAAACCCTCAATATTGAAAAGGGAATTTACGGTTGGCAGGATTTTATGACTCGGGGATAAAGTGAAATTTCCTTGCCGGAATTCGGTTCCGAGTTCCGAGCTAGCTGGATTTCCGAATCTCCTGTTTTTGCCCCTTAGCTGTAATTTATGAAGGGCGAATGTGTTTATGTAAACGCGAAAATAATTAAGCGCTCGATGTGTTTTTTGTTGTACGATTCCGTAAAACTAAATACGTCAGAAAAATGAAACTGAAAAGGGATTTCATGTTAGGTAAATTAAAAAATTTAACGGTCAAATTCGAATAAGTCTTAACGAACATATATTCATCACCGCAATTCGAGCTTCACAAATCATTTTCGATTTTGATGTCTTTCTCAATCAAATATCAATCAGGTCTTTAGGAATTTAAGACCTAATTCTTTCTACGAATGTTGTGGTAATTTAGCGCTCGATGTGTTTTTTGTTGTACGATTCCGTAAAACTAAATACGTCAGAAAAATTAAACTGAAAAGGGATTTCATGTTAGGTAAATTAAAAAATTTAACGGTCAAATTCGAATAAGTCTTAACGAGCATATATTCATCACCGCCATTCGTGCTTCACAAATCATTTTCGATTTTGATATCTTTCACAATCAAATATCAATCAGCACTTTACGAATTTTAGACCAATTTCTTTCTACGAATGTTATAATTATTTAGAGAATACTTCAAATCAAAAATTATAATTAAGTACTAAAGACAGATTTAGCAGATTTTTTTCTCTGCTTCTCACGGTTCGAAGGTACTCTCCAAATACAAATGTTTAGACAGTCCATTATAACCCTTGGATCCCTATCAATAAATCATTCAACAATTTTATATAAGAAAAGTGAAATAAATGGATGGCAAAGCCAAATCACGATGTAACAGCAATAGGACGAATGAAACGGCCAACAATTTCAGAAGTTATGGAAGAAAAGACGATAATAAAGTCATTTAAGAAATGTGGGATAATTAATAAATGGTATCGAAAATGACGCAGTTTTAGAAGGAAGTGACAATAATTCAGACGAGAGTAATTCAAACGATGACATTAAAGAGATGAGTCGTCTGCTAGTATGATTAGTGTTTACTGTTTCACTATTAATAGATGCAACAAGTTACAACCTGATAAACACCTGATTGTTCCATGCTGCTAGAAACGCGTAAAATGAACGAACCTACGCAGTACTAATTAATAAGATAATTAATCTGTTACCGAAAGACATGAGTTTGAGAAGCAATATGAAAATGGAGAATACCTGAGTACCTTAAAAATAATAAACAAGTGGTGATTGGCAACACACTGATTATCTTTACTAGCACAAGATTCAAAAAATTTCAATCAGACAAACATCTGATAGGTCCATGTTAATCAACTGTTAGAAAAACATAAGAAGGAAGAAACCAAATCACTACTGATCATGACGAAAAAAATCTGAGAGAAGGAATATGAAACAGGAAATACCTGAGTCCCTTAAAAATAGTAAACAATTTACAAAACTCAACTTCTGGTAGTGTAAGTGGTAATTAGCAACGCACTGATTATCTTTACTAGCACAAGATTCAACAAGTTTAAAACTGACAAACACCTAATAGGTCCATGCTAATCATTTGCTAGAAAAGCATAAGAAGACAGAAACCAAACATTTACTGATCACAAAGAAAAAAATCTGTTACCGAAACTTATGAGATTGAGAAGAAATATGAAAATAGGAAATATTTAAGTACCCTAAAGTTAGTAAATTATTTGCAAAATTCAACGTCTGGTGGTAAGATTGGTGATTAGCAATAAATTCAACAAGTTTTAACCTAACAAATATTTGATCTCAAGGTAATCAACTATTATAAAAGCATGAGAAGGGTGAAACCTAACCACTTGATCATGAAGAAAAAAATTGTTACAGAAACGTATGAGATTGATAGGAAATATGAAAATGGTGGTATAATTGGTGATTAGCAAAAAACTGATTATATTTTCACTAGCAATAAACTCAACAAGTTTCAACCTGACACACATCTGATAGTCTCATGCTAACCAACTGTTAGAAAACTGATCATGAAGAAAAAAATATGTTACCGAAACACATGAGATTGAGAAGAAATATGAAAATACATTAAAAATAATAAACAATTTACAAGACTCAAAGACTAGTGGTATGATGATTAGCAAAAGATTAATTATCTTTTTATTAGCAATAGATTCAACAAGTTTCAACCTGACAAATACCTAATACCCTCACTCTTATCGACTGTTAGAAAAGAATAAGAAGGAAGAAACCTAACCATTATAGAAATATGAAAATAGGAAATATTTAGGTGGTATGATTGGTGATCAGCAAAATGGTGATTATCTTTTCACTAGCAATAGATTCAACAAGTTTTAACCTGACAACACCTGATGTGTCTATACTAATCCTCTGCTAGAAAAGCATACAGACGAAACCTATCCAGTAGTAATCATGAAAAATATATTAAACTGTAACTGAAAGGCATAAGATAGAGAAGAAATATGAAAATGAGAAATACCTGCGTCTCTGAAAGATAGTAAACAATTTGCAAAACTCAACGCCTGGTGTTTCAGTTTCAACCTGACAAAACATTAGATCTCATAGTAACTAACTGTTAAAAAAAATCAGTTACCGAAACGTATGAGATTAAGACGAAATATAAAAATAAGAAATACCTGCGTACCTTTAAAATAGTGAGTCTGGTGCGATGATTGGTCATTAGCAAAACGCTGATTATCTTTTCACTAGCAATAGATTCAACAAGTTTCTACCTGACAAACACTTAATCCTATCACTCTCATCAACTGTTAGAAAAGCATAAAATGAAAGAAACCTAACCACTATAGAAATATGAAAATAGGAAATAGGTGGTATGATTGGTGATTAGCAAAACGCTGATTATCTTTTCACTAACACTAGATTTAACAAGTTTCAATCTGACAAAAACCTGATAGTATCATGCTAATCAACTGTTAGAAAAGCATACGAAGGAAGAAACCAAACCAGTACTGATCATGAAGAAAAAATATGTTACCGAAACATATGAGATTGAAAAGAAATACGAAAATAGGAAATACCTGTGTACCATAATTAATTTTCCAAATAATATGATTGGTGATTATCTTTGCTAGCAAATTACTGATCATGAAGAAAAAATATGTTACCGAAACATATGAAATTGAGAAGAAATGTCAATGTCTGGTGGTATTATTGATAATTAGCAATGTTTCACTAGCAATAGATTCAACAAGTTTGAACCTAACAAACACCTGATAGGTCCAAACTAGTCTACTGCTAGAAAAGCATACGGAAGAACTCTATCCAGTACATATGAAAAAATATATTCATCTGTAACTAAAAGGCAAGACATAACGACATAGAGAAGAAATATGAAAATGAGAAATACCTGCGTCCCTGAAAGATAGTAAACAATTTAGGTTTGTTATGCGCGCAGGATGTGGGATGCAAGCTCCGCAGGATCAGATCCGCAGGACGAGTAGTCCGCGTGCGCGGACGCTCCGCAGAGCAGGAATCGGCGAGCGTCGGCAGTTCCGCAAGGCCCGACGTTCACGCCGCATCGCTTGCAGCTGCACCGCGACGCATCACGAGAGGACAAGGTAGCGTGTTGCATGTGCATCACACTTACTTTCTATAGGCTATCTCTACTAGTTATAAGCAAACTTAAATCAAACTATTTATATTTCTCTAACAATTTATATACTTATTATTTAAAATTAATAAATATTTTTAACGTAAGATTTTTTAAAAAAATTGATAACTGCAATCAAACTATTTACATTTCTCTTACAATTTATGTACTTATTATTTATACATCAATATTTTTGATTTAAGATTTCTTAAAAATTTTGATAACATTTTTAAAATAAATAATTATTTCTTAATGTAGTATAGTTCAAATATTTTTAATATATTTGAACTTTAACAATAATAATAAAAAATATTTATTGACATTAAAATATTTGTTTTGTACTTACAAAAGAGTACTTTTTTAATAAATGAAATATTGAACAAAAACTTTTGTATTTGTTAATAGTGTTGTATTAATAGTTATATGAATATTTGTTTAATAAATATATTTCATATTTTATTACATTTTTTCAAGTGATACTTTAAAATTACAATAATTATTTTAAATATTCTTAACTTTATATAAAATTAATAAAAAGAATATATATTTTATTAGTCAATCTCAATGATTTCTTTATAAAAATGTAATGATTTATCAATTGCATCTATATTTGTATTTTAATAATAATATTTCAACAAACCACATATTTAAATTTATATATATATATATATATATATATATATATATATATATATATATATATATTAAAATAAATAAAATAATTTCAATGTTTTTTAAAAATTTCTTGTTTATATATTTTATATATTATATAAAATAAAAATATGTGTACACAATTTTTTTTTTAATTTATGGCATGAGAAAATAATCTCATTTTTGGACAATGATTAAAGAAGGTATTGTAGGGTTAAAAATTACAAGATTACCTATCTGTAATCTAATCGGTAAAGTTAAAGGGATTTGGGTTCTCGTAGACTTCGTCTTTTTATCTGCTTTGCCGAAATTGGCTTCTTACAAAAAGTAGCTGGTAAATTAAAAAAAATCCACCGACCGTTACTTATTTGTGTAATGATTTTTTTATTATTTCATTTGCAATGAAAATGTTTTCCGTACTATAATAATTGCATTAATTTAAAATCAGAAATTACACTGCAGCAACAAGTTATTAATATTAACGAACGGTTAGTTCGGTTAGTTTTATTTCTATTATTAATTTATCTGTAACATGTTTTCCAATAAGTGTTATTAACTATTTAATTACTAATAGTATTAATATTTCTTGAAAAAAAAAGTAAATTACCCGTCGAACTAATTAATCTATCGATGTTGTATTATTTTGTACAGATATATTTTTACGGTTTCCACTTTTAAAATATCAACGCTATTATTTCAAATTGCTGATGCGATTCCCTAAGCAATTGTCTGTGTGAAATATTATCGTAGTCGAACTTGTCACACGGATTAAGATATCTAACTGCTGGAATAAGTTTAGAACCCCAGAAGGGCTAGTAAAGCTAAAGCTAATGATGTTGACATAGGGATGCGTACCACAAATTGAGAACCAGTTAATAGGCAATGGCAGATTGGAATCGAAATCGAATTGTTATTTGTAAATAAATGTAAATAATTACGCTCTTTGATCTTTCAATTTGCAAAACATGTGAAAATGTGATGATTAGACCATGTTTTAGTTAGTATATGTTTGTTTAAATAAAAATCAATTGCATATATAAATACAAAATTAAATTGTGCTTTTATATTATTTTATAATTATAAAACGAATATTTATTTTCATTGAAAATATTAATATTCACACAAAATATTCATTGTCACATTAATATTATAATGAAAAAATTAAAATTCATTTCATATTACAGCAAAAATTATTTTATCATAATTATTTTAATAAATTTGAAATATTGAATATTTTGAACTTTATGATGCGATACATATATAGTCTGTGCAACGAAACGCGGAACATAGGACTTTAATATGTGTTTAAAAAAATTGCGGATACTCTCTCCTGATAAATTTAGAGCAAAACTATAACAGAACAAAGGTGTTCAAAATTAAATTCTACGTTAGATAAGATCATAATTATTCATTACAAGATATATAAAATATAAAATGTAATATTTTCGTTAAAAATCAGACAGCCATGGATATAAAAGAAAATATCTATGTGTCACTTGTGACAGTTAATGACATGTCATTATAGATAAGGAAAATGGATATTAATTATTAAATTATGTTATAGTCTAAAATTAGTTTTAAAATGAATAATGAAATATCTATCTGTCATTCCGGTGAAGTATCACTGATTATAATTTTTATTGTCAGTATTTTAATATCATTTAAGTTGAATTTATATTCTTTTTTTTTAATAATATGCTAATATTACAAATATAACTTTAAAAAAGTATTAAATAAAAAATAAGATAATTACATCAAATAATACAAATTTTTAATATATCTACGGACGACACAATTATTTTAAAACTAATTTTAGACTATAACATAATTTAATAATTAATATCAAATTACATTATCTATAACGACATGTCATTAACTGTCACAACTGACACATAGATATTTTCTTTTGTTTCCATAGCTGTGATTTTGAACGAAAATGTTACAATTTATATTTAATAAATCTTGTACTGCAGATGTACTATTGCATCAATTATGATCTTATCTGATGTAGAATTTAATTTTGAACAACTTTGTACTCTTGTAGTTTTGGGAAATTTATCAGGAGAGAGAGTATCCGCAATTTTTTTAAATCCCATGTTAAAGTCCTATGTTCCGTATTTCGTTGCACACACTGTATATTTATTTTTGTATAAGAATTTGAAACTCTGCTTAAAATATTTCATTTTAGAAAAATCTAATCTAATGACATAAATAAATGCGACATTATATTATTTCTCAGTCTAGACTAGGAAATTATAAAGAATTATCAGGCTATTTTATTTTAATCAAAAAAGTATACTCCGAGTTTCATTTTACTTGTTTCACTGCTATATTACTTGCATTTCCTTCTGACCAAAAAATATATTAAATTTTTGAATAAATTTAAAATGTAGGAATAAAAAATAATAGAAAAAGTAAATTATAAAAATTGAAATGAAAGTAAATAAAATAAAAATGTGAAGTAATTCTAGTCATGTAGAGAATAAATTATTTTTAAAATATTCAATGATTAATTCATTCCAATTGGCGGAGCTTATAAAAATCAAATATATTTTTGTTGAACACAAAACTCATAAAATTAATCACTATATAAATATAAATAATTAAATTTTGCTGGTTTATTTCATAAATGAGAGCATGTTTATAGTTTACACACTTAACCAAACATTTACAAATGTTTATCTATTTGGTAAGTGATCCATAAATTACCAAGCGATCTATTAAATTGAAATAGCATGTACACAATTCTACATATTAATAATTTGTTCTAATATATTGACACGTCATTAAAAATTATAGATTTTATTAAATAAAATATACTGTATTCTATGAAGTAAATGTAAATTTAATGTCTATTTTAAATAAAATCGTGATTTTCGTGATTAAAAATTATGTACAATAACTAGAGAAATAAATATTTAATTTATATATTTAAAATGGAAAACGTAAAAATGGAAAATTGTCTATATTTCTATCACAAAGCGTATAGTTGAAGAATGAATTATAAATAATTGTTTCCAAATTTCAAAAATAAACAAAATCTTTTGTTTTGTGAATCTGGCTATATTTAATGATGTATTGCTTATAGCATAAAATGTACCATGTTCTCTTTAACAAGAATATTGAAACGAACAAATGTACTTCAAAAACATTTTATGTCAAAAGCAGTGACCTATTTTCAATGTTTTTGTAACTGACTACATGTGTCTGAAAAAATATTTTGCAAGATAACTTTTTGACAGTTTCTGCATATCAATGGCATTTATTATCAGCGTTCAATTTTCGCGTGAAATTTGATGAAATTTGCAAGCGAGAGCAAAAATTGGGCTATGGCATAGCCTTAGATAAAACTGACCTTGTTAAGTAATTTAATTAAAATAATTGATGTCAAATGTTATTGATACAATTAGAATTACTTATTATCAATTTTTTCATTTATGATGTAATTTTTAGTCAAGTATAATCTATTTAACTTTGTCTAGTACGAATTATTTCCTTACAGAAATTAGGATGACATAAACTACTAAAATACAAGTAAAATACTGTATATAAGCAAATAAATATTTTTTCAGTATATACCATAAATTTTATAATTCAATTTTTTATTAAATACATTTATAAGAACGTTTACTTTACTTGTATTTTACTTATTTGAAAGGATTTCCAACTCATAAACTGAATTTCAAAAATGGGACCGAAGCCGAATAATTATTAGGTATTCGACCCATTCGGCCATATTTTCACTATTAGGTATTCGGCCTATTCGGCCGAATTGTACAAAATTAAGATAAAATTTTACTTATTTTTATAAATTTCTAGTGTAATTAAAGTGATTAACTAGTTAAATTTTGATACGTAATTTTTACTTATTTACTTAAAACAACAATCTCAACCGAAACCGAAACCGAATTTTTATGAGTGTAAAAACCGTTAACCGTAACTTAATCCCAAAATTTTTCGGTTCGAGCCTCTGTTATTATTACACTAGTTTTGGTTGGGCTGAAGTTTCGGCCAATTTTTGGCCAAAACTGGTTGAAACAGAAACCGAAATTTCGGTTGGACACTAGTGATAAGTAAGCTATTGGTAATTTTTAATTTGTAAAAAATGGATAGCTTGTAATTTCTAGTAAAGGTAAATATAATTATTGGTCATTTGCAAGTATAAGCATGATACTTATTCTATTAGTATTTGTAATTTTGTATTTGGATATAGGACAGCTTAAAACATAAACAAAGCAGTATTTCTTTTTGCGTTTTTGAAAATTAACCCGTAGATATAAAGTTGGGTTGCAAGTACAAACGCGCTTACCACAGAAGCACTTCCGCATGCATAAAGAAATAGGAAAAAAAAATGATTGAGTAGGAATTGGTATATGTGCATTTTCATTGACTCCAACTTTCCTCTCTCGTTTTCTGAGAATGTTTGCTTTCCACAAGTTGCAGCCACTCACTTAAAACCTCCCAAGTTCAATACAACAAAACCAAGAAATTCTCCAACTTCGGAATTCCAATTGCAATCGCAAAAATCCCAAAAAATCGGGAGGCACTGACACAGCTGCCGTGATGCGGACATTCAATCAACTAAAATTCGCGACCAGACCAGCACGAACACGTCCAGAGCGTGACCCACGCTTAATCAATCACGCGCAACATCGCGTGAGGAACTCACGTCTTCGGGGAGATTCGACAC
The DNA here is from genome assembly GCA_035578165.1 of Stenolophus ochropezus. NCBI lineage: Eukaryota > Metazoa > Arthropoda > Insecta > Coleoptera > Carabidae > Stenolophus > Stenolophus ochropezus. The sequence continues at coordinate 4,623,015 of JAQOWZ010000014.1, forward strand.
CTTTCGGCCCGGCTCGGCTGCCGCCAAGCTTCAATCAAGAAAAGCTTTTTCCTTTTCGCAGCAAAAAACATTCTATTTTTCACTTTTCTAACAATAGTACAAAACAGTACATCCAAAATTAATTTCGCGACGCTGTCATTTTGTACGTTAAAACCCTTTTGAAAAACCGTTTATTTGTACGCTTATTTGAAATTTGGGACACTTGACAAACTAGATTAAAGTTGAAATAAATCATTATTAAATAATGTTTTACAAATTACAATATTCATGTCCGGATTTTTTATCCAAAAAAAATCTGATGTGACACCACATGACTTCGTTGTATGTCTATTAAATTATACACATTTTTTGCTGCCCTTCATTTGAAAGTGACAACGGCTAATCGTTTTCAATTCAAAAAATCCTTCGAGTAAAGTAGTCTTTCGGCACTGCCGATTGCAATAAAAAAGAGATGTTATAACAGGTCTATATATAAAACTTGAATCATTTTTTTTCGAAATGGATATTTCTATTGAAATCTGAAAACCGCATTTTTTCGCGATTAATTCATACAAGCAAGTAAAAATTGTAATTTCCATAAAAATATTAGTTAAAAAAACATTATATCTTAACCTTAAATCTAACAGTCTACCTGTCTTTTTCCACGATCCTATCAAGCTGACGTCACATACCCCTTCTCCAAAACATTAAATTGCTAATAACTATATTGTTGCAAACTAGTGATAGGATAACGTTAACATAAGATTACATTATTTCATAACTTTATAAAAAAAAAATTATCCGTTCTATAACGTTACAGAAAAATCAACAACATAACGTTATTTTTATTTCGTTATTATAATGTTAAAATAACTTTATTGTTCTTTGTTACATTACGATTACTAAACGTTATTTCGTCATTGTTACATTATTAAACAAAAAGAAGTAAGTGAAACGTTATTATAACGTTATCGGGTATCGTTACGTTACGTTTTCCATCCCTGTTGCAAACTAGTGTTTAGTTTTTATTATTACAAAGAGAATCTATATGGTTAGTTTTTATATTTTATGATTTATACCCAAATTCGATTATGGTCACATACCCTATTTCGTTTCTAGATACTTGGTCTGTATTTCTAAATGTTTTGGCGTTGTGTTTATTTATGATAATTTTAAGCGACATAACGTACAAAACAATTGAATGTGACATCTAAAGACATCGCATTATTTCAGCGAATCCCATGCGTGAAAAATAACAGCCTCATAAAAACATGATAAACACATAGCAAAATACGAATCTCTATCACAAAGGACTGGATCACAAAACTGAAAAACTGAAAACGTTCCGCACTTGTGGCAGTTTGGCGACCGAGCAACTCCGGATGAAATATGCGATTTTTAACACACTTTGTTGTGAAAAACGTCTGGGGTGCGCAAGTCACTTTAAGATGTTGCTTCATATTTTTCTCTTGAGAAATTTTGGCTTTATTACATTTTAATATATTACGGATGTGTACATACACATCCTGCATTGTTTACTGAAAATTTATTACTTAATTAAAATGTCTTATAAAATAAATAATTAAAAAAAGGCAACAAGCAGGATTATTGAAAACATACTAAATTAAAATCTATGACCTAAAAGAAATTAAATAGAGTGATTTAAGATTTTGTTTTTCATTTACTGTTATTAGTTATTGCCACAATAAAATTACAGAAGTCAAGACCTGAAAGACCATTTCAAGATTTTATTCGAGTTTTTATTTTTCCAGAAGGAGACATTAAGGAATAAATGTATATAAGATTACGTTTTATTTTGTACTTTAACGAAATGGACAAAGAAATCACGTTTCAGATAGGGTTAATGTCTTTAAGATATATTTTTTATTCAAATATCAAACGACATTTGTTTTCGAAACTTTACTCAATTCGAAAACAAATCTATATAAATTTGCTTGTACTTCTTTATTTTTAAATGTTTTACATTGTACTCAAATTTATTAGTTTTTATCTTAAAATGAAACACTATCGTATAGTTTTAGCTAAATACTATCAGTTTGTATTTACAAAAACTGCATGCATTTTCAAGAAAACTTTAGTAGCAATTCTTCGGTTTTAGGGCCGTAAACAGAATTATTTTCGTGTTATAAAGTTTATAAATATTTACTTTTCACGCACTAGTGTTTGAAAAGTACATTTCATGCACTAGTGCCTAAAAATAGCCGTTACTAGGCAACGTAAACATATTTATCAATGATTTAATTTAACTTTGAAATAAATTTTAATAAATATTTCGGTTGTAGGAAAAATGTATGCAACACGTGTGTAACAACGTTTTTTGACTCGTGCTACATATTTTTTTTAAATCAAATAAATCATGATTTTTGCACATTTTTAATTGTTTTAAAAGCAATATAAATATTTTATTTCATAAACAAAAACGAAATCTGCAATAAACCAAAACGATTCATTTGAATAAAACAAGGAAGAGTAACAAAGATTTTTTTTAACAAAAAGTCTCTAACCGAGGAAGCGACTTCACAGAAAAACGATTACTTATTAAATTATTAATTATTTATTTATAAATATGGTACAGTTTATAATTTTATTTCATTATTCAGACCCAAAAATAATTTTTTAATGTAATTTTTTTGTCTCAATATCAAATTTGGATAAATTACTAGAAATAACATACCCTGTAATGGGTAATAATCCGTTATGTAATTTAGAGATGAGAATGAACTAAGAGAAAGAGAAAAAGTAAGGGATTGAAGCAAGTTATGCGGGAGTAATACGATTTCCATAACAATAAGATCAATTTTAGATAATATTACCGTGCGTGTGCAGGAGTAGGGATTGGAAACACGCCTCCTGGTTCCATTGTCTATCGTCACGGATGAATGCACTGCCTATACTAGACACTCTCACGATTTGCTCGTTACTAAATCAAAATGGCCAGATTTCGTTTGTTGCTATCGATTACAGATAGACGCCAAGGTCTACTAAGGTCAACAAATATAAAAAGAACCACTATTACAACACTTACAAACAAAAATTATCATCACATCAAATATACACACAGATAATGGAAAATGTTTCCTGTTTTCTACAATGTGATAAATTTACACCGCGTTATATATTCAACAATATCTTAGACTTACTACCCTAGAAATACAGCTGTCTACCATGTATATTTCCTCATACAAAATCCTTGAAAATACTGCATACTACATTTCACAGTGTTGACAGTATACAACACAAATAAATGAGCTCCTTCCAAATTTTCTTACCAGAAATTTGAATATAATACATCTACATATCAACGGTCTTCCTTCAAAACTTTTGAAAAGAAAAAATAAATTTATATACCAACCCTCTTAGAATTCGGAACAATTTTTAAATCATCGTGTAATGACTCTTGTCTTGTCTTGTCTTGTCTTGTCTTGTCTACATTATTGAGACAAGACAAGACTTCCTTATTCTAGATCAAGACAAGAAAATTCTAGACAAATTTCAAGCCTCTAGATCCCAAATCGATAAAACATTAGGTGCATGAAATTTTAAAGACATTTTATTAATCTTAGGAACACATGTAAATACATAAACTAGATACAATTTATATAATTCCTTTATATTTGCGTATATTTTGGAAAACTTACTCGCATTTCATGTTCTGCCGATTTTAGTTTTGACGTTAACAAACGTAGAAAATCTTAGTTCACATTAGCACAAGAGGTAAAACATTGAACGAAAACTCAAAATGTGGCTCCTATATGGCGATGTTTATTCTGAATAAATATCCAAAAAGATTGTCATAAAAGTTCAGAATATTTCATTCGCAACGTATAAAACCAAAACTATCAATAAATATACCTGGAAAATATAGCAAATCAGGGAAAGGATTCTATAACTGATAACAACTACAAATAGCAACTGCACTTGTTAAAATATCAACTTCAAACGTCAAATGTCAAATGTTACCATGGTAGTAATCCAAATTTGCAATGAATTTAAGACATTCTCATATGAGTGTACACTTGTAGATTTTTTTTTATATGTGTAAGTACATATAAGCCACAAATAATGATGGCTGTTATAGAATTGGAAGTTCACTTTGTAGTTGATATTTACAATTGATATCATAACAAGCCCAAATGATAGCAACCGAAGTTATGGAATCCCACCCCTATTGTTAGTGTTAACAAGTGTTGTAAATATTCTTGTAAACATTTTCAACTTGCTTCAATTTCCAAATCTTGTCTCTATTTTGTCTTTAAAATTTTATAGGACGATTTTAATAAATTTTCATCTCTTATTCTATACTTGCTGAAATTTACTTTATTCAGTTCTTCAAATACATTTTTCAATAATTTACAAAATTCAAGTTTGTTTTCTTGTTCAAAAAATGTGAGTACGTAAGTAAATCTACTTTTAATTCGGAAACACGATTCGATACTAATTATTTGGACAACCATTTGACATCAATATTAAGAATTCAAATGCTCAAATCCAAGAATTGTTAAAATACCTACGATGCTAAATTTCACACCACGCCTACGGCACCCCTACAAGTAATAAAAGGCACCCCAGGGTACCGCGGCACCCACTTTGAGAACCATTGCTTTAGATTAATTAAAAAATTAAATTTACGAAATATAAATACTTTATCATGCGAATCTTCTACCATTCGAATTGAAACAGTGAATTTAAAATAGAAAAAGAACGCTGCCAAAGATTTATCTGTCCTTGTCTAAATCTAGAGTCTTGATATCTAGATAAAACTTTTTAATCTTAGACTTAGTCAAGTCTTATCTTGAAATTTCTAGACAATACAAGATTTTGCAAAGTCTTGTCTTGTCTTGTCTGGTCTAGAAGGCAACACTAACTGTCTAGTTATTTTAGTAGTTATTTTCAATACTAGTTCTATTTGTCAGTCATGTCGTAATAAAAAGTTAAACTGTCTTGGTTTAAATGACAGTTCAAAACAAATTTAATCAAGGAACTATCAAATAAAACATTAATTAATTGTAAAAGAGGTTAATCGAATGGATGAATTAATTATGGTTTTTTAATAATCTTACAGAATTTTGATGAGAAAAAATAATTTATATATCAACCCTCTTAGTTATTCAGAACAATTTTTAAATCATCGTTTAATGTTTCTTTACTTTCTAGCATAGAAATTCATTTTCTCTAGCTAATAAAATGTTATTTTTTGTTTCCCGATCAGTTGTTTTAAATACATATTCGATTTATCAGTCATGTCAAAATAAAAAGTTAAACTTCCCTGCCTTGTTTAGATGATAGTACAAAACAAATTTAATCAAGGAACTACCACATAAAATATTAATTAATTGTACAAGAGGTTAAGCGAATGGATGAATTAATTATGGATTTTTAATAACCCTTGTCAGAACTACAAAAAGTTCTTTCGGAATTTTCAGTAAGAAAAAATAATTTATATATCAACCCTCTTCGTTATTCAGAACAATTTTAAATCATCGTTTAATGTCCCTTCACTACCTTGCATAGAAATTAATTTTCTCTAGCTAATAACATGTTTTGTTGCTCATATCAGCAATGTCACAACAAAAAGTTAAACTTCCTTTGCATAGTTCACATGATAGTACAAATAGATTGAATAATGAAAGCACCGAATAAAATATTAATTAATTGTAACAAGAAGTTAGTGATTTTGAGAATTAATTATGGTTTTTTAATGATCCTTTGCTCAAGCACTATTATTAATTTGAGCTAAAAATAACGATAGCATGCAATTTATCGATTTGGTTTAATCGGGAGAGTAATTACTTTAAACAAAATCAGACCTTTTTGCCCCTTTGCGACTTGGCTATTGTTTGGCAAAATGATTTTCCTGAGAAATGTTAATAGCTTGTGTCAAACACACAGGTAAATTACGTTTTTTCCAAACTTTGCCTTGTTTGAAGAACTTTTTGTAATAAATATGGATAAGTACGGAATTATAAGTATTAAAAACTTTTCGAACTAAATTAAAAACATTACTCAAATTTAAATAAAAATTCATCTCAAATAGAATCATTGCTTCGAAACATTTTCATCTGGTTTACATTTCATTTGTATTTTCACGGTACTTATTATCATCCTCATTTTTGAGATTTAGTATTATATAGAATCCTAGTCATTGAAGTTTCTTTTTAATACTTCAGTTTCCTGCCCTGACAAACTGGAGTTTTGTAAATTGAAGAAATCCCATGTGAAAAATCAGTAGCCACTTAAGTTCTAAATTTTAGACGTGGCAAACATAATTGTTACAAGTGGAGTTGAAGATGTGTGGTTGAGAAATCTAAATATAGTTGAATGCGAATTGATACTTGAACTTCATATTCGATTTATTGGTTAAATGTTAAAGTGCCTGGAACTCCAAAACTAATCGAGATAATTAAAATCTGTTTACGGCACTTAATTCAATGATTATCATTCGCGTAACTAGATTTTCATGCATCTACAACCGATATTAATTACTCGAGCTGTAACAATTCTATTTTTGCAAATATCATTGAATATACAACCCTACAAAGACCAAGGTTAATTAGATCATAGATCAAATTCTAACACATGTGTTACTTTAAAAAATAATAAATACATATACATGATCAAACAAAACAATTACCCTAAAGTTTAACTAAAACATATATTGTTTTTCGACCAATATAGTTAAATATAATAAAGTCAAATATTTGCAAAGATAAAGTTAAACAAGTCTCAACCTGAATTGCCAGGATTTGAACGAACGGAGTTATGCTAGATTTGTTAGATACGCTATGTTCGTTAGGTACGCGATGTTCGCTATGACCAGTGGTCACATCAAAAGCTACGTACAGTTTCATTTCTTTTACGATACCAAGGAAGTTGTCTGGGAGACGATAGTGACAGTGATGAAGATGCATTACTTTTATTGTTATCTTTGGTAAAAAATAAACGTAAAAGGAAATGGGTCTACGATACCAATATAATGAGGAATGATTTTGACGAATTTTATCATTTCATAGACCAGTTGCAACAAGATACAGACAAATTTAAAGAGTACTTTTTAATGAGTCCAGAGAAGTTTGATTAACTCTTAATTATGATATTGAAACAGTACCGACATTAGCTACATTATAAAAATTTAGCCGCCAATCAAACACGACGTGATATCGCGAACGTAACGAACATAACGAACATAGATTTCCAAGTGGCCACGTCATTAAACAGACAAATTCCCTAACTGGGGTCCCTAACTACTTCAAAAATTGCCGATTAGAAATAAGTATGTAGAAAAATAACCATTTTCTATAATTCTTTAGAAATGTATCACATAATAACCTTCTTCTTAATAACTCCTTTTATCCAGTCTTGTCCTCATTTCAAATCGTCTAACAAAACCTCTTCTCTTCTTTTTCTATGAACTTCCCTGAACGATATCCTTAAATTCCTCAAAGATTCCTTTTTCCTTCTGCAAAGTCTACACCTTCTCTCGTTACTTGATAACCACTACTTATTTCTCTCTTTATTACCACATCTGATTCTAGCAATCATCAAGAAATACGATTCTTTGATATATTACCTTACAATAAAATATTAAACCTGAGAGATCATTTCATATAATGATCAAACGATTTTCTGGACTGGTAGATAAATAAAAGAGGTACTAAAGTACTAGAATTAAGTCGTTTTTCAAAGGCTTTATTTCAGCTCCGAGAAGTTTCGACCTCATATGGGTCTTTATTTTTAAATTTACATTTGATTCAAAAGTTTTTATGTACACATTCGATTTTCTGTTTTTGTTAAAAATCATTTTAACAACACCATATGATTCATCTATGGTTCACCGTTTTTTATTTTTTGTTAACTCATTTCCAATTTTGACTCTTTGAGGAAGACCCATGTGGGGTCGACATTGAAATAAAGCCTTCAAAAAAATGACTGAATTCCAGTACTTTATTATTTCTCCCATTTGATATAATGTGTATAATACAGACGACAAAAGTTAATGATCATTAACAGTTAATACTTAATTTAGGTGTCATGTGTCATATGATCATTTAGGTAATGATCATTTCAAACTTCATTACGTGGAAAGTACCGATGAAGTTTAGAAACCGATGATCGGAAGCTTTCGGTTGAGTGAGAGTTGAGGTATTGATATCTGGTTAAATTATTCTTATTTCGGTCGACAATTGACAATGAAGTATAGTGGCATGGATAATACTCTAAATCTAGAAACCACTACGATGTCTGTAATAACTCTCTATTTTATTTTTTGTCAAGGGTACATTATATTTGCGCATGTGCAAGAAATTTCAAGTAATGTCCATGTGTCTTCAATTGAGAATTTACTTAATGATCATTATTTATACTGTGTGTCCCAGATATAACTCTGGAAAAACCTAATTCTCATTTTTTTTTTGCTGCTTTTTTTTCTAGATGAATTCTTCGTATGAAGACTACGACACCGGCTTTTCGCCTTCGGAAACAACTCTCCTATCGCTGTACGGCATCGTCCTCGTGGTGGGCATCCTCGCCAACGCTGGTCTGGCTCTGACGGTGTGTGGTCAGCATGGCTCCAGGTCCCATGGCCGGTCCGCTGTTGCCGGGGGCCGGGTTAGAAGCAGAAGTCCATTACTTCTAGGACTCTGTGCTGCTGATCTGCTGGTCTGTTGTCTGAGTGCTCCGCTGACAGTCTGTTTCGCTTTGTTAGCAGCGAGGCCCTGGCCCTTCGAAGTCACCTGGTGCAAGGTTGCTTTCTTCCTCCAAGTAAGAATTTGTTTATTCTTTTAACCCAACACTCTAATTTAAGATATTACCGCAGAATAGGTTTATACAGAAGTGTCGCTTCTGAACTGTCAATAAAGTTGTCAAATATTGATCTATAGATCAGTTGATCATTAATCAATGGACTAATGGTGAATTCGGTTGTGAGTACAACCATAGAATAGGTTTATACAAAAGCGACAGTAAGACAAAGAAACGAAAATTAGAGAGAGATGGGGAAAAGCAACAAATTTAAAATTGAAAGGGTTCATTGTTAAAATCGGAAAGTTTCGTCACATATTAGGGAGAGATAGGGGAAGGCAACAAATTTAAAGGTCTACACAATGCTTCAAGGTCATAGAACCGAATAGGGGAACATGAAAGGTGCTGACACGGAGTGTCGCTTCTGTATGTAACTATTCTGTGATATTACCACAGAATAGGTTTATACAGAAGCGACAGTAAGACAGAGAAACAAAAATTAGAGAGAGATGGGGAAAGTCACCAAATTTAAAATTTAAAGGGTTTATTGTTTAAAATCGGAAAGTTTCCTCACATCTTAGGGAGAGATAGGGGAAGGAAACAAATTTAAAGGTTTACACAATGCTTCACGGTCATAGAACTGAATAGGGTAACATGAAAGGTACCGACACGTAGAGTCGCTTCTGTATGTAACTATTCTGTGATATTACCACAGAATAGGTTTATACAGAAGCGACAGTAAGACAGAGAAACGAAAATTACAGAGAAATGGGGAAAGGCAACAAATGTAAAGGTTTCATTGTTTAAAATCGGAAAGTTTCGTCACATCTTAGGGAGAGATAGGGTAGTCAACAAATTTAAAGGTCTACACAATGCTCCAAGGTCATAGAACTGAATAGTGTAAAATGAAAGGTACCCACACGGAGTGTTGCTTTTGTATGTAACTATTCTGTGACATTACTATGTATGTCAGTGTACATATGTCTCATATAGGTATAGTTCTTGAACAGATATTTGAAAATGACTTACGCAAAATTTACAACTAATGATTCAGGTGAGACGAAATATTTCTCGAATCTCCCTTGTCTCGTCTCGAAATATCTTGTCTAGGGCGAGATGAGAACGATTTTCAGAAGCTTCGAGACGAGAAAATAAAATCGATATACTCGAATTTCAATCATTTCGAGATTTTAAAATTATTTTTCTTCAAATGTCATAAATTTTACATCTTTTGCGACTTGATTCACAAGACAGTAATTAAATTTACCGGTGGCGTAGAAGGAAAATAAACAAGTATCCGTAGAAACTATGTAGAATCAGCGAATAAGATATAACTTGTACAATAGAAACCTGCAATATCGTCTGAAATGTCACTACACAGCTAGGTAACTAAAGAATAAAGTTACTAAAAACCATGAACAACTGACAGATTTAAATTGATAACCTAAAAATTCAATATGCCATCGAACAGTATTAACAGTGTACCAATAAAACAAAATCTAAAACCTGAATTTTCATCATTTTAGTGCATTTTTATATGACTATATGGTACGCAAAGACAAAATGTAGGTGGTGCAGATAATTATATTGTACTTACATATTTTTATTAATTGTGGTCTGAAAAACATAACTTAATTTTTCCCTAAATATATATTTTCTTTCTTATATTTCAAATATTATTACTTTATTGGAAAATTAATAAATAAAGTAATAAAATAACTCTTTAGTTTATACCTCACTAATATGATATTAAAATGATGGAAAGTTTTGAACAGGAAAGAACTTGTCAGCACAGGTTGCGGGTTATTGAATTCGGTGGATTCGAATTTGGATTATAAAAACTTATAGCACATAAAAATACAGAAAAATAAAAAAGATATATGAGAACGATAAAACTTTGCGAAATATGAGACCACAAAATTCTTTTTAATTCAGAAAAACTTTAAGAAGATAGAAATAAGTCAATATTTTGACAAGGAGAAAGATTTTTCTTAGTGGAAAATTTTTCCAGAGAGAAATTCTCATTTTAATTTCCTGTTTAAAGATATTATTGAGGGGATTGATGTCGTTTACCACTGGGAGTATTAATAGACTTTTTACAGTAACTAATCAACTTAAAAGTTGCGATTCTGGGAATTTAAATTTGTGTTTCAAATCGAAAATGTATTTGTACGGCGGATTCATTATTCAGCATAATTTTTATGTAATGAAACGCGTGCAATTTTACAGGAAATATAAAAGTCAAGCGTGGAACTTAAATCATGTTCAATATACAACATCAATCGAATTATGGAATTATGAAAAGTTCATTTTCATAACTTTATAAACTTTTTCAAATAAGAATGACTCGATACACATTTTCATATAAATAATATTACCTGTATTAGTTTGTGAACTTTTCTCAGAAATAATGAGCTACAAAATCCAAATGAGAATTCTGTTTGCATCACTCACATAAATATATAAGCACATAATTTCTTCATAGCTTTTAAAATATTTTAGTGAAAATATTAAAATAAAAACAAATTATTACATTCACAAAAACTGGTTATGTCTTCTAAATAGAATGTTTGTGGACCTATGTTTGTTAAGACTTTTTGACGTTTATTTTGTAATCCTCCTCTGCATAAATATAAAAATTGCAGTACAAAAGGTAACTTACACAAAGGTAATTAAAATTTTTAGTCTGTTTGAGTCCCACCAAATTAAATTCATGTCTCACCAAAAAATAACCTCTGACGTGGGTCGAAACCAACTATAAGTTGTTCTTCAATTGCAGAAATCTTAATAAAACTGTCCAGGGAATTAACAAATCTCGATGTTTACCATCAAAAGAGATCATTGGAAAATATATTTAGATTCTCATTAATATCCTTTTTATAATCCGTAGGAGTCTTATGATTACAAGTCGGATTCATATTTATTTTCTATATTATGTTTTACTTGACTATTCAAATGAAATATAAAACTAGTAAATTATATTTATAATGTGATGTATTTCGCGTATAACTTTTTAGGTTTTTACCGCATATAAACTTATTATACATATAATTTCAGAAAACGCATATATAATTATTTAAAAAATGCACAATACCTACAATTTTTTTGAGAAATTAATACTGTAAAATTCGGAATTGTTGAAATTTTAAGGGACATAATGAAATAATCTTCGGTATGTCATTTTCATTATTGATTCGGGTGAGACGAAATATTTCTCGAATCTCGCTAGTCTTGTCTCGAAATATCGTCTTGGGCGAGACGAGAAAGATTTTACAAACAAAAAGTTTCGAGACAAGGAAATAAAATCAATATTCTCGAATTTCAATAATTTCGTCGATTTTTCACGAGATTTTTAAATTATTTTTCCTCAAACATCATAAATGTTACATCTGTGACTTGATTCACATTGCAAGGTAGATTTAAATTTCTGCGCCATCGAAATAGGAAAATAAGAAAATAAACAAGTATCCATAGGAAGTATGTAGAATCAGCAAATAAGAAATAACTTGTACAATAGAAAGGTGCAAATCGTCCTAAATGTCACTATAAAACTAGATAACCTAAGAAAGGAGTTACAAGAAACCATCAACAACTGACAAATTTAAATTGATAACCTACAAATTCCATACACCACCTAACAGTAGTAACAGTGTACCATTAAAAATAAAATCAAAAACCTGAATTTTCATCACTAATGCATATTTATCTATCTGGTATGCAAAGACAAAATGTAGGTAGAGCAGATAATTTTATTATACTTACATATTTATACTAATACTCATTGTCTGAAAAAAAAATAGATCTAGAGAAATATTTCTAGGTTTGGCGTGCGTGACAAAGCCTGCAATATTCGACTTTGAAAAGTCGAGTCGAGAGATTTGAGACTGAGACGAGATAATAATATTCGAGACGAGAAATAAACGAGACGAAATAAAATATTTTACATTTAAAATGGGACAATAAGAGAAAAAGAAATTTTTTGTCTCGTTTCATCTCACAAAATAACTAACTATACAAAAAAATAAATAAATATAAATATGTACCGAATAGAAATTCATATGATATAGTTTTTTTACCGCACATAAAATCTATATCTGACGAATTTTACCGCATATATATATATTGCAGTTTTCTACTGAAAATCTGAACTTTACTTATGATATAACTTTTGTGATCGGTATATTCTTCAATATGCCTACAAAATATTAATAAAACCAAAAACAAAATTGTATGATAGTAAATATTTGCCATGATGAAATCTGATTTTGATGTTGTTTAAAATGCAAATTTGAAGAAAAGTACAGCATATGAATTCAAGATATTGTTCTTTCTGTGGAGCGCACGTGTCTGTCGCAATAAAATTGTGGATATTTCAATTTCCTTCCTTTAAAGTCAAGAGCATCAACTTCTTATTGCCTTTGTGAGTTCTTTCTTTATACAACAATACCTGCGTCAAATTGAAATTCGTATTATAACTACATTAACAATAAACTTGACATTGCAAAGCTGATTTTACCATTTTTATTAAACATCAGGTTCAAATCAATATTACAAAAATATCATCTATTTTTCTTTGTCGATAGTAAGACCTTTACAGAACATGGCTTCAAATAAAACCTTCATGAATAAGCTAAAAAAGGTAGGGAATACAAGGATTGACTTCTGTGAAAAATGTTCACAAACACTTTTCTTCATTTTAATCATATGTTAGCTTTTTGAACTCATTCAATTGGACAGCAACGTCGCTTACTGGCATTAATAAGATATTTACTTTATTCCAAAATACATATCGACTGTAATATTATTATATATAACGAAATAAATTATATTTATTTTAAATTCGCTATACATCCACAATTACAATTTTTGATAACGATACACCAACTTTAATATTCACTTAATTTTTTATAAAAATATACTTTTTTCTTAAATAAAGTGTGCTGAATTCAAATTTTTAAACTGATTTTAAATATCTCTTCTAGTTTTAGAGTTACAGGTACATAAATATTTCAAATTTTTTTTACAAATTTTTTAAAATTTCAAAATTTTGTACATCCTAAAATATTACTCGTACGTCAATTCTGACCTGTTTTTCGTAATCAGCGGATCGAAATTAGGGTATTAAAATACTTTTCCCTAAAATTTTGAACAAAATTTTTTTTTATGAAATTTTCAATTTTTTCTGGATTTCAAAAATCTTATTTTCTTCATAACATAAAATTAAGAAGGAATACAACCTCAGCGACCTTACCAATAAATTCCTTGGGCCAAAATACATATGTGTACCAATTTTCAACAGAAAATTCACATAGATACAATTTTTATTAAAGAAATTCAAAATGGCCAAAAATTGAAAAAATCGTAAGCCTAACACCTTAGATTTTTTACGATTTTAAGCAATTTTTCGCGATTTTTAAACTTTTCCTAGTAAAATCCGAACCAGTTGAGATATTAATTTGAAATTTGGTATCCATATGTAAAATTTTCTGTAGAATCGAATGGTGAAGTCGCCGAGATCATATTTCTGCCCATTTTTGGTCCAGGGACCATTTTTGGGCCAATGAGATCCAAACTTTGAGAGCAAATATCTCGAGAACGAGATGAGATAATTAAATTTGGTTTGAAAATTTGGAATGAGCGCATCGAGATCTATTTAAATATGTTCATAACTCAATTTTTTTGGTTCGACCCATTTTTGGGTGTAACACCCATTTTTTTCAAAAATTCGAAAATATGTCTTAATATGATATCACCGCCAAAATTTGAGCATTGTAAATACAAATTTATAAAAGTATCATAGGAATTTACATTTTTAATTTTAAAATTTTATCCTTTCATTTTCTTAATTAAAATTTTTTACTTAACATACATAATATTGCTACACTTATAAGTAAACCATGTATAATGTTGATTCACTATGTTTGAAATATATTTCTCACCAAAATGGTTAATGTGGTGCACTTTCAACATTAGATAAAGTGTCCGAGAGAAAAGTCTGGTACGATTATATGTCCCCTACAATCTAAAAATTTAATTACCAAATATCTGTGGTAAAATAAACTGACACACTCAGAAATGGATAATTAGTAGGGTTGTCGATTTTCAAATTTTGGTATTCGAATATTCGGATAAAAATACATTCGTATCCGGATAATTCGGATACCGAATAGTTACATCGATTACTCGAACATCCGGATATTCAAATATTAGGATAATCGAATATTTAGATAATCAAATATTCGAATAGTTACCCATATTCAATAAAAAATTGATTTGGCCAACAGAAAGCCTCTTACTTTACTTCATCATTATAAATCAGATTTCTTATTATACTTACTATTATTATTATTCAGTACAAGATTACACTAATTAATTATGCAAACAACAAATAACTTTTTTTTTATTTTCATTGTCGTTCGATAAATTGGATCTTATTAAAAATTTTATAGTTTAATAATCCTGATTTATTTGTAATTTTACATAGCTAGTTTAATTATCCGAATTTCTAATAATCGGATATTAGAAATACTTGGATATCGCAGTTATTTATTGCACATATTATTCATATATCCGAATTATTCATATATTCGAATTATTCATATATCCGAATTATACATATATTCGAATTATTCATATATCCGAGCTATTTGAAATCCAATTTATTTGTATATATGAGTTATTCATATGTCCGATTTAATCGAAAAACCGAATTATTTGTATATTCGAATACTCGAATTATTCGAATATCCGAATTATTCGAATAGCAAATTACGAATATTCGCCAAATTTATATTTGGATACTCGAATATCCCAATACCGTTAATAGCTGTAGTAATTAGATGATACTGGTATATTTATTTATAACATATCCAATATATGAAAAGTTTTGCAATTATGGAAATGTGCAGCTAATTATTACACTTAAAAGATTTGTTAGTGTTAGAAGTGTTTTCATAACAGAGGTTGAATTTTGCAGGTATCGATTTTAAGATGGTGTGTACTTTAACAAGTTCATAAAGTTTAGGGCATAACGAGTAATCCCCTATATTTCCCGATAGTATGGCTATAATATCAACCCCGTCTACATGGATTCAATAGACCACATACTTCTTTCACATGATTAGTCGCACTTTTCAACTACATGGCAAATACTTCCAACATCAAAACTAATTAATTAATGTCAAATCTTCAATGCCTTTCTCCATTTATACATCTCTTAACATAAACTCATCATTCAAAATGTTTGGGGTGCACATTTAATGACAAACTTTCCTAAAATTGAAAGGATAAAATATTTTTATGGAAAAAATTTAACATAAAATAAATTGCAACTAAAGAATTACAAATAATATTAAACTTTTATTCGTATAAAAGAACAAAAAACGTATATTGTTAATCGTTTTTAGTAGTTATTGTTTTTCTGCCCTAGCAAAAAAAAAAAAGTTTTACACCTTTTTTCACAAATACGTTTATTATTATAACATGAATAAGTAAGAAAACAACATTATTAGAATTCATATAAAGAAATCTAATTAAATATTTATGTTCATATTGTTTTATACCTAATTAGAAGATTATTTTAAAACTTTTCTTTGGCGTATATTTTTTACATTTTGGTAAAGAAAGGGTCACACATCCATTATAATGTTAACTCTTTGAGAGAGGGGTGTTCACTCATTGTAAAGTGGTCTAATTCTTGCCCTAATGTAATTAGATCTAAATCACCCTCCGTAAAAACTAGTCACCGTAATGTTTACTACCTGAAAGGGGTGCTCACTCATTGTGAAGTGGTCTAATTCTTGCCCTAATGTAATTAGATCTAAATCACCCTCCGTAAAAACTAGTCACCGTAATGTTTACTACCTGAAAGGGGTGCTCACTCATTGTGAAGTGCTTTAATTCTTGCCCTAATGTAATTAGATCTAAATCACTATCCGTAAAAACAAGTCTACGTAATGTTTACTACCTGAAAGGAGTGCTCACTCATTGTGAAGTGCTCTAATTCTTGCTCTAGTGTATTTAGAATAAAATCACCCTCCGTAAAAACTAATCACTGTAATGTTTACTACTTGAAAAGGGTTCTCACTCACTATGACATACTAGCCAAAATGTAATTAGATAAAAATCACCCTCCGTAAAAACCAGTCACCGTAATGTTTAACTATCTGTAAGAGGGAGAGCTCACTCACTGTAAAGTAATCTAATTTTGTCTTGGTGTAGATCAAAATATCCTTCATAGAAACCAGTTCCTGTACTGAAAAGTTATCACAATGGGGTTGGTGACCATAAAAGAATTTTAATGAAAAAACTACTAAATTACAGAAAGTACCTGTATTTATGAATGTTGAGATTAAAAAAAATATTTATGAGAAATTATTTATTAATTCGCGTTAAATAGAAACAGCGTCTGTTACTGATTGGTTATATTTGAAGGCGCAGCAATATTATCAGACAGCTTGTTGCTATTTCACTCAAACCAGTTATTCCGTCTCTGTCCATCTTGGTCTGCTTCTCATGCACTTAATCGACGTCATCATCCCCTCCCAAGAACATTATAGTTTATTTAATTCAAAACTACACATAATTAATCATTTAAAAAAAATAGAGGTATATTATTTTTGGGCATTAAGCGTTTAAATTATGTATTAGGCTGTCCTAATAAAATGGAATCACCTGTATTTCTTTTTTTTCAGGCCCTTCCAGTAGCAGTATCCACCCTATCCCTGATGCTAGTTTCTGTCGACCGTTACCTCACTGTTAAATACCCCCGCCCTGTAGTAAAGCTCCAGCGTCCCTTCTCCCATTGCTACACCATCGCAGCCCTGGCCGCCTGGCTGCTCGGCTTCCTAGCGACGTGTCCCATCCTGGCAGTGCGTCGCATCCCCCCCCGCTCTGGGGGGCGGTGCGTGGAGACTTGGGGATCAGCCGAGTGGAGGGGGTGCTACGTCCTGTGTCGACTTGTGGTCGTACATGTGGTTCCTAGTGTCATGGTCCTCGCTTGCCACCTAGGGGTCCGGAAGAAGCTCACGGCATTGAGTTTGACAGCTCGAGCAGCTCATGGGGAGCTCCCGCTTCCTGTGCCGTTGCTCCGCAGGCCCGCGCATGTCATCATCGTGGCTGGATTAGCGAATAATGCCGATGGAAAGGTAAGGGTTCTGGTTTCAATGTCATTTTTACAAGCTAAAGATGGATTTCAGTTTTCAATGTCATTTTTAGTCGCTTAAGCTGGATTTATATAAAACAGATCTCAGACATATGTATGATTGCTATATGTTTGTTTTTATAATCAGAATTCTTCTTATACTTTTTTTCCCCTCAAACATGACGTACAAGAAACTGAAATACATTTTTTCCAACCCTCTAGTAGAATTTACTTGTACCAAATCGTAATTTTACATACCTAGATATGTATTTATATTTAATTATCCGAATTTCTAATAATCACATATTAGAAATATTCGCATATCGCAGTTACATGTATATCCAATATATTCGTACAGCCGAATTATTTATATATCCGAATTATTGCTATATCCGAGCTATTTGAATATTCAAGTTAATCATATATCCGATTTAATCGAATAACATGTTTGTTTTTGTAATCAGTCTTCTTCTTATCCATTTTCTCCTTCAAACATGACGTCGTACAATAAACTAAAATACCAACCCTCTAGTAGAATTAACTTCTACCAAATCGTTCCGAATAAATACGAACTTCTTTTTTATAAATGGATACATAATTTTCCAATGATGTACAAGGGTGTAAATTAACTAATAAGACTGGCAACGTATGGCCGGATTAGCGAATAATGCCGATGGAAAGGTAAGGGTTTCTGGTTTCAAAAAATTGATTTGGCCAACACATAGCCTCTTACTTTACTTTATCATTATAAATCAAATTTCTTATTATACCTACTAGTATTATTATTCAGTACAAGATTACATTAATTAATGATGCAAACAACAAATAACGTTTTTTTTTTATTTTCATTTTCGTTCGATAAATTGGATCTTATTAAAAATCTTATATTTTAATGAGCCTGATTTATTTGTAATTTTACATACCTAGTTTAATTATGCGAATTTCTAATAATCGGATATTCGAAATATTCGGATATCGCAGATATTTATTGTACATCCCAGTTACTTGTATCCAATATATTCGTATAGCAGAATTATTTATATATCCAAGCTATTTGAATATCCAAGTTATTAGTATATTCGAGTTATTCATATATCCGATTTAATCGAATAACCGAATTATTTGTAAATTCGAATACTTCAATTATTCGAATATACGAGTAAGGTAAGGATTTCTGTTTTCAATGTCATTTTAGTCGCTTAAGCTGGATTTATAAAGATCTCAGACATGTGTATGATTGCTACTTGTTTGTTTTTATAATCAGTCTTCTTCTTATCTATTTTCTCCCTCAAACATGACGTCATATAATAAAC
Organism: Stenolophus ochropezus; assembly: GCA_035578165.1. NCBI lineage: Eukaryota > Metazoa > Arthropoda > Insecta > Coleoptera > Carabidae > Stenolophus > Stenolophus ochropezus. The sequence goes on from JAQOWZ010000014.1 coordinate 4,642,206, forward strand.
TGAAATACATTTTTCCAACCCTCTAGTAGAATTTATTTGTACCAACACGAAGTATACCAAATCGAGCAGAACATACCACGAACTCTGTTTTTTATAAATGGATACATCATTTTCCTATAACATACAAGGATGTACATTAAGTAATAATACTGGCAACGTAGCGTTCGATTTGGTAACAATTGGGACGCTGGACTTTGAGAGGAGGCAGGTGAACTTATTATATGCCTTCAATATGAGTTTGAACTCGCTAGAGTCATTTGATTGTCCGCAGAGATTCTTTTTGTATGTTCTAAAAATGAGTAACGTCAATATCAAACAACGATATTCTATCAGGTTTTGTTTCACACTTAGACAAAATGCAATGGAAACTTTTACAAAACTTAAGCGATCCTAATGAAACAGTGTTATTTCAAGGGGCCAGGTTTCTCGGTGGTTTTATACATTTTCAGGAAAAGAGTCGATTAAAGATGGAACAGGCTGTGTACGACCTTCATCTTTAAGAACTAATGAAAATGTCGACAAAATCTGGGATCTTGATAATTCATTAGGGATGAGAAAAATCTGTGCAAAAAGGTTTTAAAAAATTTTGGCCAATAAAATCACCTCAAGATAACTCATTAGGGTCACTTCAAAACATTTAAGCGGCTGTAACCGACTAGTTGAAGGTGATTCCAGTATCCGAATTCCAGCACTGCCGCGAGGATAGAAAGAACCGTCTCCAGACAATATTGAATTGTAATTCATTCGAACATTTTTTTTTAAATCAGTCTTATTATTTAATTTACACATCTCGTAAATATTTTCTATGTTAAATTATGTTCTGTGTTCTATATTAACTAAAAGAGGACATCACATTTTCTGTTTCTCTTTCACCTATTGTGCTGATAGCTATAACACAAAAATTCGTAGAGGCTGTAGCTTGACGAATAATACGACTAAAATGCAAGTAAAACTTATCATGAAACCTTCATTATTTGAAGTCCTGTTCCATCTATAAACGTATTATACGTATTTACTTAATACTTCAAATTGAACAATTTACTTTTACTTGTAATACTTTAATTGTCTTTAAGTATTTAAAAGATGCTTCAAGCAATATTAAATAACTTAATTACTTAAGTATACATACTTAATTTACTAGTATAAACTTGCATAATACCGAACAAAAGGTAAAATCTTGTATCTCAAATTCGCAGTTTAATAAAAATGTTGAAAATAAAAACACTCTTGCAGTAAAAGTGGCAGAATTTCTATACGATCTCCCAAAAAGAATATGAGAAAAACGTTGTAGTTTTTGACATAATAATCTTGTCAGAAAACCCATCTAAACGGTTGGGAAATATATCAAATTTTCTATCTACACTTGACACTTTACCCATTACAGATCTTGGGATGATACGTCTACATTTTAGAAGGATTAAATTGCATTATTTATTGTGCTTCACACATTATTAAAAATAATTGTAACACCTAGGTAATAAATCTATAAAAAGATATAATTGTCAGTAATTGATCATTAGAACAAAATATTGTTTGTTGAAGTAGAAACAAAAACAACTAGAAAAATAAAAATGTTTCCTCGTGGATTTAGAGAAAAATAGGATACGTAAGAGACAACAAAAATACTCGACAAACAATTGAAAAGAACTATGGACAATAAATTTTATCTCTAACCTTAAAAATTAAAGATTAAAGCTTCGTATTTAAAAGTTCCCGTCGGCATAATTATTAATCGATTATTCTTCCATAGCAAGTACAATGCATTTGCAAGTTAATTTCCAACATGGAATATCGCTTAAAAGTATCAAAAATTCTGTAGAGAAATGAAAAACATTTAGATATTGAAAACATATGCACCACAGAACGTACAAATCGAATTAGAGGTAATCGAATAATTCGACAAACGTCTAAATGCATCATGTTGTAATTTGCTACATTCGTAATTCCCTACTCAAGCGTCAAACTGCCATGAAAATGGGGATCACTTTAATTTGATAATAGCTATTCCCAATCCGCTTTAATTGAAATGACCTAAGATATGATGAATTTCAAATATTACTATTACCCTACTCATAAAATCGACTACAGTTTATTACAAAATAGTCACGAATTTTAAAAATATTATGTATTATTTTTGGGCAGAGGTTGAAATCAGCTTTATTATAGAATAGTTTAGAGCTGTGGCACGGTTCATATATTTTTTTGAAAGTAATTTACAATAAGTGACGAATAAAAAGTTCAAAGTTCGCATTTTGAAAATTTAAGCACAAACGTAATAAATTATGAAAAATTGATTTTTGTTAAACACCTTTTATGTTACAAAGTCACGTTTAAATTTAATAAGAAAACATCGAACACATCTGACAAAGGTTAAAAGCTTAAAAATCGTAGAATATTCTCTTTGACAGCAGCTGTCAACGTTCTTCGTTGGAATTATCGACGTTTTACGAATAATTAGGATTCGCGTGCTACACAAAATATGAATCTAGGATTTACTCAAAACGTTCATAAATTATACAGGGGTCTCCAAACACATAAATCAACGGAAATCTCCACAGACAAAAGTTTTATTTGTAAACCATTGTGTTTTACATTCCCAAATACATTGTTACGCTTTTCTCATTTCGGATTCTTTTTAAAAATAACGTTCAATGATAAATTTATGCACAGCATATATTCTAAATTTAATATTAAATATTAATAAAATCTAATAAATTATTTAATTTTAAACAAAAAATAGATCATGATATATCAAAACATAGTGTTCGCATATATACGATACTTGAGACCATGTTTCTTCTAGAAATGTCCTACCAATTTGGTTGTTCCAATCTGTTTAGTTAGTTAGTTCGATTCCTAGCATCACCAACTATTAAAAAAATGAAATACTGAATCCAAGTGGTTTAGAATCCGCTACAAGTTATACATCTCTTGCAGAGGTTGTTGTAACGAATATAATACGAAGTATAACGAATGATAGTGACGGGGATGGTGACTTACTAAACTCACTGCTGACTGATAAATGATCAATATGGTTTTTCCAATCTACTTAAGTTAGTTAGTTCGATTCCTAGCATCACCAACTATTAAAACAAATGAAATATTTAATACAAGCTGTAGATTTCTTTAGAGGTTGTTGTAACGGATGTAATAACGAACAAGCGTGGTGATGATGATGATGATGATGACTTACTAAACTCACTGCTAACTGATAAATGGTCGATGATCAGGATGCAACTTGGTACACAGAAAAACACAGGAACAAACACGATGGAACAAACATTCCTACACTTTTCTTTACTTAATCTAAAACTTTATTGACAACTTTACACATGAAACTAATTCGAACATTACAAATTACCACAGTCGATTCCTGTGACTTAAACTGAAGTAAATATTTTGTGAAGTACATGGACTGATTCACCTACTTTCAGAGCCGGTAGCTCTGACCTGCAGTGTGTCTGATGCAAATTAGTTGCCTAAACTAGACTAAAACTAAAATCGATTAAAAAATAACTGACTTAAAAGAGCTTACCTTATGACTAAAAACTACGACCGAACTACAACTAAGATTATTTAAGACTTTATAAATTTGGTTGTGAGGCAAATATACCCCGTCAACTTCTTATCTCAATATGCAAATTTTGTTTGTGAACTATTATCTCATCTGCATCTGACCGACAAGGATGTTAACATCTAGACGCCGACGATAGAATCATAGTCCGTTCTTGTTACACCTTTACGGAACAGATAGAGTCCAAGTTTTCGGGGGTTTTAGGCATTTTCAGAAGGAAAAGAGTCGATTGAAGATGGAACAGGTAGTGGAAGGCCTTCATCTTTAAGAACTAATGAAAATGTCGACAAAATCTGGAATCTTGTGTATTCAGATCGTCGGTTGACAGTATTGAATAATTGGAAAAGAATCACAGTTCATCAAATTTTGAGTAATTCATTAGGGATGAGAAAAATCTGAGATTTTGGCCAATAAAAACATTCCTGTAGCTCTTATCGTTTTCCTCTTCCTGAGATTGAAAAATTACCTCAAGGTAACACATTTTGGGACACTTCAAAACATTTAAACGGCTGTAACCAACCAGATGAAGGTGATTCCAGTATCCGAATTTCAACACTGCTTGGAGGATAGGAAGAACCGTTTCCAGCACTGTGTAGCTTCCCAAGGAAGTTATTTTGAGGGAGACAATATTGAATTGTAATTCATTCGAACATTTTTTTTTTATCAGTCTTGTTACTTAATTTACACATCTCGTAAATATTTTTTATGTTAAATTATATTCTATTTTCTATGTTAACTAAAAGAGGACATCACTATTTCTGTTTCTCTTTCACCTATTGTGCTGATACGCATGTCACGAAAAATCGTAGAGGCTGTAGGTTGACGAATACGACGACTAAAATGCAAGTAAAACTATTCATGAAACCTTCAATATTTGAAGTCCTGTTCCATCTATAATACTTCAAATTGAATAATTTACTTTTACTTTAGAAAATGGAAAACAGGGTCGTAATTTCCTTTTTGTTACACCTGTACGGAACAAATGTTGGAATCCACCTTTCTATAAGTGTTTTTTTGCTTCAGGTAATGACGTACCAACCCGACGGAGAAGAATCCTCAGAAGCAGGCCGCCTGGTGGACAAAGTCCGTAGCTGTAACAAACGCAAACCTTGCATGGGCCCCCCAGGACGCAAGCGCAAACGACCAGGTTCCCACATGCGTCGAGCGACGAAAACAGAGAACGAGATCCGTGAAGAAAACCGCCGCCTCCGTCCCCACCAAAACACCCCCCTGCCCAACGCCCCCGCCCGTCCCAGCAGCACCCTCCGCTCCCGAAGGAAGTTGGCGAACGCCTTGGTAAGCGCCGCTGCTGTTTTCGTAGGTTGCTGGCTGCCGCATGTCGTCTGCACGGTATGCGCAGAACTGTGCGCCTTTCCCAGCGCGCAGCTCAAACAGCTAGCGCAGTTCAGTCTCCTGTTAGGACATGCTCATTCCGCTATCAACCCCGTCGTGTACTGGGCTCTCAACCACCAGTCCCTCCATAGCTCCTGTGAGTGTTTTACCAGACTTAGGTTACCGCATGCGTATAGAAATGCCAGCTCCACTAACGAGGCCGCATTAGGACCTTTCCATCCTAGGTTCACCAGACCAGCGAACGTCAATGCCGTCAGGAGGCAATCTAGTTGTTATCTGTACTAAATGTACCCAAATGGCACCTTTCCAAAATTTCATCGGCAGGTTATTTTTGTTACCAAATTAAATCCTTACATTTTGAAGGTCATAAAAATGACAATATTAAAAAAAATTGATGTCTTTCATTTAACCAGCAGAAACCCAATGTAATAAATGTTTTTCCTTAATACCCAAAGGCACTACTTTAATGTTTGTCAATTTTTGTGTTATCTGTAAAAATATAAGAGAAGGAAGAATCTAAAAAACAGAACAGCCTCGATAAAATAGTTTCGAACAAAATATGACGAAAACTCTCTTGCACAACTGAATTTGGTGCATCTAAATCTTGTCAAAGACAAATTAAATTCCTGCTCATAGTACTGTGTAAAGGAGGAACGCAATAATTTAATCATTGAATCAAATTCCAGGCACATAAAATTAAATATCGTACGGTCCAAAAACTTGACTTACAAAACGACCTAAACATATTTCCGATAATATGACGAACACTGCGAAATTATTAACAACTACACGAAAGACTAAAACGAATCATTAGAAAGAATAACAACATAAGAAGTGACAACAAAGTTCCATCATCAGTAAAACAAAAGAAATAAGTATAAGTTGTTTAGACTTTTGACATGTTTGACATGTTGAGTAATCTAAACTCTTGTAGATTTATTTCTTGTTTTACTAATGACAAGAACTTCTGACACACGTCCAATTTTAAGTTCATAATTTTACTTTTAGATGTTTTGTCCGTGCTATTTTGTCCAGGGCTGTTTTGCGCAGTAGAGAGAAACGCTATCAAAGTTCTAGAGGAAACCAATCAGAGCGGAATGCAGACTTTGATGGTAGGAATTTGCTGTGTATATGTGTTTTCCCGTACTGACGTTAGATGTATCCTTCTCTGCTGTTATAACTGTCTGTGATCATCTCTTCGGAGTGCCTAAACCACGGTAAGCATGCGCATTCTCTTCTTCTTCTTCAACACTTTACCCAAACGAACCAAAATTCAATCACCTCTTAGCAAAAAAGACTTCACCCTCGAAAAAAATATTAAAAAATAACGTTTATTTCCATTTCTAATTATTTTATATATTTTTAAATTGTTTATCGTTCTACCCATCTTTGTACCCATTTCCGAAAAAATTGAGAACTAAACAAGAGGTCAAATGTGTATGTATAATAATCCGTAAAGACCTCTGGTAGAGTTCATTTTTGTAAGTGGTACTTGAATTAAGCTACTTTGTCTAAATTATTCAAGACCACTAAGACTACTAAAATGCAAGTAAACTCTTAATGGACTTAATGGAATTCTCATTGAGTTCCGTAGTTCAGGAATTAATTGACTTAAATTTCAAAAATGTTTCCTTAGTAAAGTTTACTAAAGGAAATAATATTGGCAACACTGAAATGAATAGAATTCCGTTTCCGAATTCTCAAGTTAAGGAAACAATATAATTTAATAATGGATTCAAATTCTGTATCTAACAACAATTAACCAAGAAATACTGCTGAATTTACGCAGTTCTGAAATTTGTATTCACAATACGTCTAACTATAACTTACAATGGAAATTCTAAAGCTAAATGCAAGTTATTTATTTTTAATTCTATGGCTGTGTTTCTTAATGTAACAAATTTAAGTTGTAGAAATTTTAATTTGTGGCTGGTACCTTACAACTTTTAATTTTCATTTCGAAAATTAAATAATATTGCACCATCAGTACAAAAGTACATGTTCTCTGTCTGTATAGAAGTAATAAAATTTAAGGACACTTTTTATTCTGTTATTTCTCGAGTGTGAAGTTTTCTTTTTGCTTATAATGTGCGCAAGAAAACTACCGTGGAAACGTAGAAAAGACGAACTAAATTTTTAACGACGATAAATTTTATAAAAAAAATATAGAAAATTTTAATCTGGTTAGAAAACTCCGAATTCCTTCCTGTTCGCTATTGACTCTTCTCTGCTCGTTTCGTCCAATGTATATGTTTATGTATACGCAAACTTCAGAGCAGATTCTAGAGCCCAATTATCCGATCACGCAGACTGCCAATTAACCGAATCACTACCGAAACAGTTTGAAAGTTTCCAATCATTCGGATAATCGAGTTCTATTCGTACGAGCCTGCAAGATAACCTCAAAACTTAATTTTGAGGTTATATCGCAAAAGGAAATTTATATAGCAGTGACATACAGAAAAACAAAAAAATTTGAACCTGAGATAATGGGGAATTAGCAATTTTTAAATGTTATCAAACCCAACAGTGTTTCACAACCAGAGAATTAAAATTTCTGTTAGTATCAATTTTTATTGTTTTCGACAATGTTGTTAATATCAACAAACATTGTTTTTAATTTTTTTCATTACATATTTTCATAAATAATTTAGTAATTGTTTTCTCTACATTTTTAATTCATACTTGTTTACTCATAACATGAAAACAAATATGACATTTGATAAAACAAATTTTACCAACTTTAAAAATACAACCTAAAAAATTTAATGAATGAAGAGGACACCTTTTTTCTTTCTAAATTTATTAATTTCATTGTGTTGTTTTATTGGAGAGAAGTATAAAAAACAGGGTTGGCCTAATTTAAATCATTTAATGATTTTTTTTAATAAAAATCATTAATTTTTATCACAAATAAAAAAAAATACAAAATATTAATAAAAATTTAATTATTTGCTACAAAACTATTAATAATAACCAAAATATGTTCTGTACATAATAATATCTTAAAATTAAGTGATATTTTGTCCCTCTAATTGTCATATAACAACTCTTCCTAGTTTTATGCAGATGAATCGTTTTGGTTTTATCACAGATTTCGTTTTCGTTTATATAATAAAATATTTATATTGCTTTTAAAATAATTAAAAAAGTGAAGTAACACTTCAATATTTTTAAAAATAAAAAAAAAACAAAAAAAAACGATTTATTTGATTTAAAAAAAATGTGATGTTTGCTAACCCTAATAAAAAATAATATTACCATAACTGTACTATATATTTTTAATAGATGTACAATTTTACGTCATTGTGCCCTTATGTAAACTATCACGCTTCGTCACTGATGGTAACTTATTTACGTTCTAGGCATGCACTTGAGTGGTGCGTGACTTATGACGTCAGTAAAGCTTACTTTTAAATATGTACAAATAAATGTAATAAGCTAATTTCCCCATTGTCAAAAAATACCTTTATAAATAATACTCCTATCAAAACTGAACCAGTGACGTCAAACATGCCGCTTCTACGTCACATAAATGTCTCCAAAGTCCCAGTCATTAAACACGTGTTTCGACTTGTATGTTATATGTGATCTTGCTGCTTCATTATATTGGTAAACTGATTATAACTGTTTTGCTATTTCAAAGGATTGTCTATTTTTTAACTTATATTTATATTGACGTTTACCGACAGTCGTGGTTGAGTCACAGAATAGTTACACACAGAAGCGACACTCCGTGTCGGTACCTTTCATGTTCCCCTATCCAGTTCTATGACCTTAAAGCATTGTGCAGACCTTTAAATTTGTGCTTCTCCCCTATCTCTCTCTCAGATATGAGGAAAGTTTCCCATTTTAAACAATGGGCCCTTTAAATTTGTGCACCTTCCCCATCTCTCTCTCAGATATGAGGAAAGTTTCCCATTTTAAACAATGGGCCCTTTAAATTTGTGCACCTTCCCCATCTCTCTCTAATTTTCGCTTCTCTGTCTTACTGTCACTTCTGTATAAACCTATTCTGTGCTATAGTCACAGAATAGTTACATACAGAAGCGACACTCCGTGTCGGTACCTTTCATGTTACCCTATTCAGTTCTATGACCTTGGAACATTGTGCAGACCTTTAAATTTGTGCTCCTCCCCTATCTCTCTCTCAGATATGAGGAAAGTTTCCCATTTTAAACAATGGGCCCTTTAAATTTGTGCCCCTTCCCCATCTCTCTCTAATTTTCGCTTCTCTGTCTTACTGTCGCTTCTGTATAAACCTATTCTGTGCTATAGTCACAGAATAGTTACAGAAGCGACACTCCGTGTCGGTACCTTTCATGTTCCCCTATCCAGTTCTATGACCTTAAAGCATTGTGTAGACCTTTAAATTTGTGCTCTTCCCCTATCTCTTTCTCAGATATGAGGAAAGATTCCCATTTTAAACAATGGGCCCTTTAAATTTGTGCGCCTTCCCCATCTCTCTCTAATTTTCGCTTCTCTGTCTTACTGTCGCTTCTGTATAAACCTATTCTGTGCTATAGTCACAGAATAGTTACATACAGAAGCGACACTCCGTGTCGGTACCTTTCATGTTACCCTATTCAGTTCTATGACCTTGGAACATTGTGTAGACGTTTAAATTTGTGCTCTTCCCCTATCTCTCTCTCAGATGTGAGGAAACTTTCCGATTTTAAACAATGAGCCCTTTAAATTTGTGCACCTTCCCCATCTCTCTCTAATTTTCGCTTCTCTGTCTTACTGTCGCTTCTGTATAAACCTATTCTGTGCTATAGTCACAGAATAGTTACATACAGAAGCGACACTCCATGTCGGTACCTTTCATGTTCCCCTATCCAGTTCTATGACCTTGAAGTATTGTGCAGACCTTTAAATTTATGCTCTTCCCCTATCTCTCTCTCAGATGTGAGGAAACTTTCCGATTTTAAACAATGGGCCCTTTAAATTTGTGCACCTTCTCCATCTCTCTCTAATTTTCGCTTCTCGGTCTTACTGTCGCTTCTGTATAAACCTATTCTGTGCTATAGTCACAGAATAGTTACATACAGAAGCGACACTCCGTGTCGGTACCTTTCATGTTACCCTATTCAGTTCTATGACCTTGAAACATTGTGTAGATCTTTAAATTTGTGCTCATCCCCTATCTCTCTCTCAGATGTGAGGAAAGTTTCCGATTTTAAACAATGGACCCTTTAAATTTGTGCACCTTCCCCATCTCTCTCTAATTTTCGCTTCTCTGTCTTACTGTCGCTTCTGTATAAACCTATTCTGTGGTTGAGTAGTTAACGCGCTTGCACAAATACCACAGTGTCATTTGGCTCGGAACGCACAAATAACTTGGTCTCTTGCAAAGGCTATAGCCTGCATACAATGCAAGTAAAGTAACAGCAATACAGGTGAAGATTTCACCTACCCTGTACTCTGAAAAGAGTTCAGGTACTAAATGTAATACATGTTTTTGATGTTCAATGAAAACTTTTAAAAAATGTCACTGCTGTATAATTTTCGATTTCATGACTATATTTTGTCTATTTCTTCTACAAATGTCATCATCTATTTTCGATAAAGCATATACCATAAGATGTATATTTATTAATGTTTATCTATAAATTGTACATTTAATGGTTTGATGTTATGGGCTGGGTAAATGTATGATTTATAGAATTAGGTGTAGAGTGTTGATGTTATGTGATGTATACCCCATGAGAAGCAATCTGAAATCTGTTTGCAGAGCTCGTACTGAAATGCGTGTGTGTGTGTGATCGTTCAATAAACCTTTTCCAACACTACGGCTGTCCCAAAATTAACTTACAACTTCAAAATATTTTTCTCACAAAATTATCATTATTTTTATATTTCATTACTTGTTACATTACATTTCCCTATCTTCTCTTTCTAAAAAAATAAGAAAATAACAAAAAAAAAATATTTAATTTATGATAAAGAGAAATTGTATGTTAATATTGGGACAGCCAATAGAAACTTAATATATGAAATTCATGTTTCTATGTATATATGTATATTTATTGTTAAATATAATGTAAATGCATATCAGCAAAACTGACTTTTCATAAAACCAGTTCCTTACAACTTTGTTATTTTCAGCTTCAACTCTTTGGCATCAATTTATCATTTTTTAATTTTCAATTTTACAGCGGTAAATTAACGATTGAATGCTGTCACAAACAATTATTTTTGACGTGTAAAAATCGACGAAATAAGCAGTTTTTCTTCCACGAAAATATTTTAATCACTGTATCATATTTCATTCTTAAATAAATATCACGAGTATCAAACAACTCCAAATGACATATTTTGAGGAATGAAGTTACCTTGCTAATGGAGGTTGACTTATTCATATTTTAATTAATTTCGCAAATACCAGAGTCCTTCACCTACAATTCTACCACTTCACCTTTCAATTTTATTCAGAGAATTTTTATCAACGACTCTCAATAAAGATCAAAGGGATTATTAAATTCATCATCAAATCTTTTCAAATATTTTTATTTCTTTCACAATTTCAAAACAAACACTTTGTATCAATAACGTAAATAAATAAACATTTCACTAAAGCCTGCTACACACATCCTTTAACAAGTATTTAATAAAGGACTTGAATCCTTGAACAATCTCCAACAAAAATAACTTCAATGGGGTAAGTAACCACAATCGAATTTCAGCATGTCATAAAATATAAAAAGTAACCACTATAGCTTCTCATTACAATAATAAAAACTAAACATTAATTTACAATAATACAGTTATTAGCAATTTAATGTTTTGTAGAAGGGATATGTGACGCCAACATGGTAGTAGAAAAAGATAGATACTGTTTCTTTCACTCCCAGTCTATCTCTCTTCTTTCACGATTCTACCACGCTGACGTTACAATATCTTTTCCCCAAATTTTTAATATTCATTTTCTCTTAAACTATAATATATAAAACAATACTGGTTTGCGGTTAACCCATATAGAGAACGTTATAATAATAACGGTTTTAGTTCGAAAACCAGTTTTTAAAAATTGGAAACCGGTTTAAACCGTTTGATATATCAGTTAAAAAATTAATTACAAAAATTTAATTAATAAAAAATGACCATCTGAAAAAATATAACACATAAAAGAATGCAATTTTATTAACAAATATTCACAAAAATTCCCGTAATGCCTTGAGAAAAACGCAGGTCACTTTTTAATTGTAAACTTGCCTCATGTTGACAAAAAGACTACCTACTTTAATGACTCTCAAATAAAATGTAAATTACAAAAACTGTCATGACTCATATTCAAATACAAATAGATAACACCTATTTAAAATATATTTAAAAATTTTCACGCAAAATGATATTAAAATAAAGGTTAATGTTCACTAAAACCGGTTTATTTTTTTTTGGTTAACGGTTACCTGTATTTTCGGCCTGAAATACCGGTTAAAATTACGGTTAAAATTCGCAACTTTCGTTCAAAATATTGTGCCTCGGTTTTTATTAAACAGTTACATGCCCTGATATATATTAATTTAAAAATTAAAACACATATGTTTTTATATTTTACAAAAAAAACAATAGTAAGCAAATACTTTTTTACAATATTTAATGATTGTACATAATCGAAAACTAGATCTACATTAGCTAAGTATATCTAACAACTATTAAACATATAAAGTAAACGTTATTGAACCATTTTTATTTAAAAGTACCATATGGATCTATGGATTCGGTCCAACTTTAAATTCGAATATGGAAAGTGGAAAGAAAATCTGGAGCTCTTGTTATAACATGATCGAACTCCATAAAAGACAGTTTTCCGTCTCCATCTACATCTGCTTCCTCGACTACTTTTTCCACAATTTGGGCCATTTCCTCAGGGCTCAATTCCTGATGGGTAAGTAGTCTCAATGTTTGGTCCAAATCTTCCGGACCAATGTGTTTGTCTCCGTCGAAATCTAGTGTGAACCCAGCTTTACTTAGCTTCACATTAGCAAACAGTGCACGAATTTTTAAGAACGAAAAGCATGGGTTATTACCCAATTCTCTGATGTGATAATTAGCAAAAGAAATGTGAGTATACTTTGTGCGATAAAGCAAAAGTGAAGAATAAGACAATAAAAAAAATTAATATGACAAAATGTGAAGTGTATTGTTTAGTACCTGTTGAAATGTTAACAAATAAAACTGAATCTATTAAAAGTTGTCGAAAGAACTAAATTAAAAGTCACAGTTGAAAGAAAACAAAAACTAATTGAAAAAACAGATTCTATTTTTTTATACCTGTAAATTTTAATTTTAGGATAAAATCAAATGTCAATCAAAAACATAATATTTACCACCTAAAACAATATATTTATTGTATTAATTGAAAAAAACTACAACTTTTAAATTTAAGAGGAAGACTTCTTGCATCAAACATCTTATTTATTGTCTTGTTTTGTGGCTAATCAAGACAAGATCAAAACCTAGTCTTAGTCAAAACTTACTGTATATTTAATTAAATAAAATAATAGTTTACAATAATAAGAAAGAGAACCAATATAAAAACAGTTATTGTTTGAAATTTCATTTTGCAGAAGAATATGAAAATATACAACAATTAATGAGCATTAGCGAAAATATTTCATTTAAATATTATTTCGTTCGCGAGTTATAAGAGATTAAATTTTGTTGCGATACCGTCGTTGTCGTGTCATTTGTCTTTAGCAATTTCTTTGGTTGCCTGCTTTTAAAAAGACAATCGCGCGTCCAAACAGTTTGTTCATCACTGTCGAAGACAGATGACGTCATAGGCCAACATTTTCACTTTAAAAATTTATATCTCGCTTACCACGACATATTTTTCAGTCGCGTTTTCACTACGATGCTTATTTCACTCTGTTCTTTCAGAAAATAAAATAAGAAATGATACAGGACCCTATTGTATCCCATAAGAACTGAAGAACTTTTTTTTATTTTTTAATGGGTTACGTGACCATAATCGATTGTCAGTATAGGTCATAAAATATAAAAACTAATCACTATAGATTCTCATTATAATAATAAAAACTAAATATTAGTTCGCAATAATATAGTTAGCAATTTAATGTTTTAGAGAAGGGATACGTGACGTCAACATGGTATTGGAAAAAGACAGACTGTTTCTTTCACTCCCAGTCTATCTCTCTTCTCTCACGATATACCTTCTCCAAATTTTTAATAATTATTTAGATTTAAAAAAATACAGGAATTTTTTGATAAAATAAATGAAATAAAAAACAAAATTAAGCATTGTAAATTTTTTGTGGTTATCTATTTCATTTTATTTTGTATCTATTGTATTCGTCTACTGTCTACTATCTCAAAAGTGAAAACATTGATTCATTCATTATCGACACTCTGCTGGATGTGGGTATGTAAATATCATTCCAACAGCCCCCATTTTTACGTTTCATGGCTCCCTTTATTTCATTTCAAAAATGTCAAATGTGGTTGAGTCGGCTAGAACACTCTGTTATCGCGGTATACATAAATATGAGCGCATACGAAACAAGATATAGGAGATGGAACAACAATATATTGTTCTTCATTTTTCACCGCAAATGGAAAACGAAATACGCACGGAAATAATAATTACCTTATAATATAAACTTTAGAAATAATTCCTAAATAAACGACAATTAATTTGTAATTTAAATTGTTTCAAGAACTTCATGTTAAAGTGATTATAACTCGAAAAATTCTGAAATGTACACTGAGTACGTTTATAATAAAATAAACAAACAGTAATCGGATCAACTTTAAAAGAAAATAAATGCAGAAAACATTCCTCTTCGTGTATAACTTGCAAATAGAAAGAAATAGAATGAAAATAACAATATTAATTAAAGTATGAAAACTTTCGCATTGTATCAATAATTCCAACAAATAAAAACATAAATGTAAAATTTATAACAGTCTTCAACTGTATACAAATTATGAACTATTCTTTTTATTTGTAATTTCTTAACTCATTTTATACAAACATTAATAAAACAGACTATTATATTATCGTTTTTAAAGTTACAAACGCTTTTTATAAAAAAAAACTATTGTAGATAGATGATTTGGTACCTACTGTTGTTTTAAATTTGGTAGCCCTATTATTGATTAAAATCAATTTATTTAAATCAGATAATTAAATCACTTGTTCTGCAATTGTTATTTAACATCTCAGGTTTTCGAAAATTGAGAAAAAAACATATGGGTAATGTTACCATGTGGCAATACTTTTAAGAATTACTAAATCTTTTTAATTTTGTTGGTTAAACTACTTTACTAGTATATTATTTTGAATTTATAACGCAGAATTTTTTTGCTAAATTTATTTTGAAATGTGTTACAGTAAAATCCGGTTAAAATGACATCAAAGAGATTCCAAAAATTTCGTCGCTATAACCGAAAAAATTAAAATAATGTTAGCGTGTTACGGGCTTTCAAACAAGTGGTCACAATTTCGATATTATAACTAATTTATCGCTATAAAAGGTATCGTTATAAACGATTTTTACTGTAATCTGTTATTTTTTCTTTAAATTTTTACTTATTCCTTACAATATGTTTTTTTTTCATAATATATACTGTTTCGTAAAACAGTCGCTATAACGGATGACAATAAATTAAAGTAAGCTTATATGGGCTTTCAAACAAGTGTTCACAATTTTGACGTTATAACCAGTTTGTCGCTATAAACAGTATCGTTATAAACGAGTTTTACTGTAATTTTTTATTGTTTCTTTAAATTTTTCCTTATTCTTTAGAACTTTTTTTCATAATATTTTTTTGTGAAACAAGGTTTTTGAGAAAATCAAAAAAATATGATGTTTGATTTTTTTAATTGGATTTTTATACAACCCTGTTTGGTAAACAACACTCAATACAAATACATATTTCGTGAGTTGTACAAAACAAATGAAAACTTTGAAACGATGCAGTAACTTTGAGGCCATTTATAAACGCACAATCCTGTTTTTAAGCTTAAAATAATTTTTTATTAGCAAGGTGGAGAGAAAAACAAACAGCGTGCAAAGCAAAGCGCTATCACTTTACATGACAAGAAGCGAATGAACGCAAAGCTTGTCAAAATATAACAAAGCAACAAACCGTAAATCTTAAACGCGTAGAAAACTTTTATGTCCCGAGGAGCCTGTTCACTGAATACCGACAGCAAATCTAGAAAATCTTCGAAGGATAAATTGCCGTCTCCATCTCGAGAAAATACTTCGCAAATTCGATGGCGGAAAGGGTTTTCCTGAAAATACCACCCGCGACAAATGGATAATATACTCATTTCATTTCAGATTTCCAAATAACAAAATTCCAAGTTAGTTTTGAGTTCTCAATATGTTATCAATGCCAGAACTCAAAACTAACTTTAAACTAAAAAGTATAGTTTGTCTCATATAGAAAAGGACCTACGCAAAAGACGCGTTTTCGTTCAAATTATAAGTTAATTTAGAGTTCTCAACATGTCACCAATACCGAACTCAAAACTAACTACAAAATAAAAAGTTTAGTTCGACTCACATAGAAAAGGACCTTTCGTTCCTATTTTGAACAACTAGAGCTGGGAGTATCTTACAACAAAAGATACTCAATAGTATCTAAGATACAAATGTATCTAAGATTAAGTATCTTAGATGCTTTCTATTTTATGTAAAATGTATCTTTTATTTAAATACTTTTTAATAGTATCTGTATTTATTATCTTAAAAAGTATCTTTCATCTCAAAAAAGTATCTTATTTACCTAGATTTAAAATACTTTATTTAATAAAGCCGAAAAATATTAAAATGTATTAATTAATTTTAGTGTTTGTGCTGTTTATTGAGTTGATTTATTATTAATATAATTCTAATATACGAAAAGAGAAGTTTTAAAATACAAACAAGCTATTTGGGGGTTTCCAAAAAGATGTATTTTAAAGAAATTTATATTACCAATGAAAATTTGAGATAAATATAATGTAAATTATTATAAAATGTTAAATATATATAAAAGAAATTAGAAAATTAAAAAAGGGGGCATATCTATACCTTGCAATTATTAAGTAGATGCATACCTATTTATAAGTATCTAAGATAATGAAAAGTATCTCGAGGTGTTTTCTTGTATCTTAAGTAGTTATATTAGATGTTTTTAAGAAATATTTGTATCTTAAGATACTTAGAATAAAAAGTATCTAGATACTTAAGTATCTTTTAAAAGTATCTGAATATTTTTAAAAATTATCTTTCCTAACTCTGTGAGCAACCAATAAGATAGTATTGCCGTTTAGACAAGACTTGACTAGATCTAAGTCTAGATTAAAAAGTCTTGACTAGATATCAAGACTCTAGATTGTTTCAAAACTACATTAACCTGCGCGTACGTTTTAGACAAGAATAGATAATTCTTCGGCAGCATTCTTTTTCTATTTTACAATCACTGTTTCAGCTCGGATGGAACAAGCTTCGCATGATATATATAAATTTTTGATTAATCTTAAAAATTGTCTAGAATTTTCTCGTCTTGATCTAGAATAACAAAGTCTTGTCTTACCTTGTCTTGAAATTTCAAGACAAGACTTTTGTTAAGTCTCCTTTAACTTATTTGTTGGATAATTGACAGGTCCATTTCTATTTGAGACGAACTAATAATTAAATATTTAAATGTTTAAATTTTTTTTTAAATACATAATTTGTTATATAATAGAGAAAAGTTTTTGAATGCAGTCTGCACTGTAAAATTAATGGGACGATCACATTTAAATGTAAATTAGATCAATCGATTACAAATTCAATAGTTTGAGAAAGGTTTGAAACTGATCGAGTATAAAGACGGTAACGATTTCCCAATAGCGATAAAACGAACAAACTCATTTTTTACTCTTAATCCACAGAGAAATGTGATAAGAATTCTCTTCTTCAATCTCTATTTGCTAGACACTGTGTCTCAAACTATTTTCTTAAAAGTAACCAACCGCCATGTCACTTCTCAACTCTTTCTTTTCTTGCAATCAACTTTGAAATATCCATAAGAAATAAGTTTAGCTCTAAATTTTTTTAATTATCATTTGGAAGAGAATATTCAATTTTCTTCAATTTTAAAATGCTTTATCGGCTTCATCAGTTGATATACATAGATGAGTTAACTTTTAATAATTTTCATTAAGGTAGATTTGCACTTGACATTGATTTACAAAAATATTTTTTTATTTCCTCACCCGTAATTCAGGTAACTTTTCAATGGCAGCCCTAGGAACACGTACAGTATTAGCATCCGTTTCTGTCATTCGCCTAGGTACTACATCCGGGCTGACTTGGCGGAATTTCTTGTGCACCCTGTATACAACTGCGCTATTTTATGATCCAATTCACTGTGCAGTCTGAACAGCTTAACTTATACTTAGTTGCATAAACAATGAAATATCCCAAGCATTAAGATTTGCAAATACATTAAGTGCAAGATAGTGCTATGTAAACCTACCTTAAGATTTCTTTTCGAGTGAAAAAGGTACAGTCCTGAGAAACATAACATTTACTCAACACGAAGGTAATAATATACAATGACTTTATAAAAATATATACAATGATAAAAAGGGACACAAATTTTAAGGACATGTCTTAATTAACATGGGTCTACAAAAAATCCCTTTATAAGATATAACCTGTTTTTGTTTTAAAAATAAGTAATAATTTATCATGATTTTGTGCTACATATTAAAAATGTTTTTTAGAAAGTATTAAATGTAATATTTGAAAATTATTTTCAATATTGAATATTAAAAATAGAATAATAAGTATTAAATGTAATATTTGAAAATAATTTTTATATTGAATATTAAAAATAGAATAAGTATTAAATGTAATATTTGAAAATTATTATTAATATTGAATATTAAAAATAGAATAACCACAATATTTCATTTTTTTTTTAATAAATCATGATTTTTGCCAATCCTGTTTACCAACATTACCAACAAGTTCATACTTTATACCGTGAATTTATTTTAACGTGAAACATGGGATTTGCCATATCTATGGTTACGATTTGACGTTTTATTGATAGCAATGTATCATTTTAAAATTTAGCAGATATAATATTGAGGTTAAACAATAATAAAACTAATTTATAAAATTTGTAATTTGGCAACTCTAATGTTTCTAGAGTAATTTTAAATTCTTTAATTATTATTACTATTAACATATTTTCATTAAATACTTTCGATGTTAATGTATCCCCAATTTAAAAAATCAAGAGTTTTAATTTTAATGTTATAATTTTTTTAATTTCAAAGTATTACTGCACTTTTTAATTGTTTTGAAAAGCAATATAAATATTTTATTTCATAAACGAAAACGAAATATGTAATAAAACCAAAAAGATTCAGCTGAATAAAACTATGAATATGAGGAACAAAGAATTTTTACTTTTAGTTACATATTTAAATTCTTATATTTTCCTTCTGTTATATGAGGATGAAAATGAAAATAGCATTTAATTTTAAGATATTATTATACACAGAATATATTTTAGTTATTATTAAATGTTTCGTAGCAAAAAAAAAAAAATTTATTATAATTATTATATTTTTTATCTTTGATAAAAATCAATGATTTTTATTTAAAAAATCAGTTGATTTAAATCGTAATTTAAATCAGGCGAACCCTGCTGTCCATAAAACGTCATGGATATGGCAAATCCCATATTTCTCGTTAAAATAAATTCACGGTTTAATATATGTACTAGACTAAAAGATAACAAAATGTGTTGGTAAATTTAATTTTAAGATATTATTATACACAGAATATATTTTAGTAATTATTAATTGTTTAGTAGCCAATAATTAATTTTTTATTATAATTATTATATTTCTTATCTTTGATAAAAATCAATAATTTTTAATTAAAAAATCAGTTCATTTAAATCATGATTTAAATCAGACCAATCTTGCTGTCAATAAAACGTCAAGTCGTAACCATGGATATGACAAACCCCATGTTTCTCATTAAAATAAACTACGGAATAAAATATATACTATAAGATAACAAAATATGTTGGTAATGTTGTTAAATGTTGTTAAATGTTGTATATAGTACCTGGTAATTTTCTAGCTGTTGTTCGGTGAAAGTTACCAACTTGTTACCCATGTTGCTTGAGACTAACTTGTGGTCAATGGCAAACCCATTGGCCTACCCACGTTACCACGGAAACCACTAGCAAGGAGTGGCAAATGATAACATAACACGGTATTGTGCTAAATGAATATTGATTTTCTGTTTGCTAACTCATCAAGGAATCATATCATCCCCTGATACAATTCTAGTAATTATTGCGTTCGCGGGAAATGAATTATGATGTCACAAGGGCGGGAGGTTTGAATTTTTCAAGGGATTTCAACTGTCATACAAGATTAATTGTTTAGAGGGTATTGTACTGTTCAATTGTATTCAATAACTCCTATAGGCTGTTTAAGTAAGGTACCTAAGCCTAAGTAAGGCCCACCTAATTTCAATTTTTAAATTGCTGATTGTAGTTAAAAAAAAAAACAAAAAATATTTTCTGGGGTTTGTAAATTATAGTTTATTCTTTTGTTAACATACCTACATACAGTAAATATTTAAAAAAAATTACAAAGACGTTATTTCTTTTCTTTAATAAACATTACTTATTGGTCTTATTATGTACAATGTACTTAATAAGGCCCACATATCAAATACACTAGAAAATTTATCAAAACACTATATTTTAAAAAATGCTCAAGTAAAATCAATTTTCATTCTCATAAACTCAGGGCATGTAACCGAAAAAATACTGGTTAACGGTTAACACTTATAGAGACCGTTATAAAAATAACGGTTTTAGTTCTAAAACCGGTTTTTAAAAACTTTAAACCGGTTAATGTATCGGTTAAAAAAAATAATGAAAAAAATTTAATTAAAAAATTAATATCTAAAAAAAATATTAAATTAAAGAACGCAATTTTATTAACGAATATTCACAAGAATTCTCGTAATACTTTCAGAAAATCGCTGGTCACTTTTAAATTGTAAACTTGCCTAATGCTGACAAAGAGACTACCTTCTTTTCTGACTCTCCAATAAAATGTAAATTGTAAAAACTGTCATGACTCATATTCAAAAACAAATAGATAACACACATACATATAAAAAAATATTAAAAAATTTTCGCGCTAAATAATATTGAAATAAAGGTTAATGTTCGCCAAAATCGGTTTATTTTTATTTTTTGTTTAGTTATAATTTTTTTTCTCGATTTCATTACGAAAAATTTAAGGAGTCAGTACATCATTTTATTTATTAATGCAGTAAGTATAATATACAATTTATTTCATGTATATATATTCAATAAAAAACTAATAGAATAGAATACTTTTTTTATAAGAGAATTTTTCTTTTAACTAAAGTGAATAAAAAAATGTAAAAATCACAAAAACATCTGTAGAATTTAAATATTTTCGTTGGTGAATTGGGTTATTTTGCCGAAATATTATTGTTTAGCAAAATGAGAAACATAAAATTTGAAATTCAATTGAATATAATTTTAAATATTCTGCATAAAACGAGAGTAGGCTTGGTACAATGAAATGACATAAAAGCGTTCTTACAATTCCGAACAAAATAAAAATCGATTCGTATTTCTAGGAAAAGATTTCAATATTCTGCATTTTTATTTACAGATTACAGCAGATGTACAACTTACAATCATACGAGAAGTAAGAAGATTATTCTTACCGAACATAAAATGTCAGCATATTAAAAATTCAATTCCACCATTGTACTTTTCTTTTAAAAATAAACGTGTACCTTTTAACCTACATTCTTTCAAGCAAAGAGTTCAGAAAAATAAATTAAAACAGGTAAATAATTCAAATTTCATATTCTAAATCGTAATTCTTTTCTACTGGCTGCAGTATTTATAATCAGAAAATGGAAATCATTAAAAAAAAACGATAAAAAATATTCATTGACCATGGCTTTGAATATTTTAAGTACTTTCCTGATATATTTTACTTGTATTTTCGCAGGGCATGTAATCGAAGAAAAATACTGGTTAACGTTCGAAAACCGGTTTTTAAAAATTGGAAACCGGTTTAAACCGGTTAATATATCGGTTAAAGAAATTAATTAAAGAAAATAATTATAAAAATTTAATTATTTTATTTTCATCAATTATAGCGACTTTTGGCTATAGCGACGAAATATTTGGGACAAAAAATGTTTCACAAAACAATTTTTATTACAAAAAAAAAACATATTGCAAGGAATAAGTAAAAATTTAAAGAAACAACAACAGATTATAGTAAAATCCATCTATAACGATCCCGCTTATAGCGACAAACTGCATGGTTATAACGTTTTTCCCCCAATTTTCGTAAATCTCGAATGTTAAATAATTGCAGAACAAATCATTTAAATTAATGATTTAAAAAAATCAACACCTTGGTTAATCGTGATTTTAACCGTTAATAAAACCTATTTTGTGAGAAACTTCCCTTATAAGAATAATAATTGCATGCTGTAAAATATTTTATTTTTACGAAGAACACATTAGTTATTATTTTCAAATAGATTATAGCAAAAATAACTACAACATGAAGTATAAAAAGGAGAAAGGATCTTAATACATATTATCCTTTGTATAAAGGACTCCCGGTATAAAGTAATTAACTATGTACTCTGTAATGTGGTTCCATTGTCAAATAAAGCGCAATGCTATAAATATTTGCGCAGGACAACTACAATGGTAATTGCTATTTACTACACGTGTACCCCTATGTTAAACATCTATCCTTTAATTCAAATACTTTTTGTCATTATCCTTTTATTCATTTGTTTTTGATTAGTTTCTATAATTTTTTATTATCATTTATAATAATTAAATATATATATATATATATATATATATATATATATATATATATATATATATATGACCGTTCGAATTTGTTTCAGATTTAGTACTGTTAAGTTATGTGTAAAGTGCATAACAAATAAACACAATTTGTTTAGCTTCATATCCAATTTTTTCTTTTTGTGAAAAACAAGTATATTTGTTTCTGTGATTCGATTGTTTGCTATTTATTTTACGACACAGAATTGCCGAAGAGAACAAGAATCACGATTCATAAAAGAGATAAGAAAGCAATATAACTCAAAAGCTAAAATATACCAACACAAATGTCTGTAATTTCACTATTGAGCTCGAATGAAAAGCTAAAAAATCCGGATAAATAAACCATGAGATATTCGCGTTCTGTTTTACATCCTTTTTAAGAATTCAAAAATGTTTTTACAAGGTAAAATAACAAAAAACATACATTTCACTTTAAAATTCATTACAGTCCCCAGCTCAAATCCGATCGTTTATTGTTTTAAAATTTTCAAACAATGATATTTTTAATTAAAAATGGGAATCGAATCCCAAAATAGTATCGCTTCAGCCATATTTTCCATGCGTTTAATAATATAATAAACCATACCAAAGGCCCAAACAATACAGTAATCAATAAAATTTAGACATCTAACCCCAAGTTAACAATTTTATCAACAAATCACATTACTGAAAAATAAGAAAGAGCCAACCTGAAGAACACCAAAATTTATGTACTTATAATATTATTAATATTAAACGAAATGACTTAATTTTTACTAAAAGAAATCTTAAGAGAAAATGACAGTGTCTTTAGTTGAGAACTATTTATGAATAATTTAATAATAAAAAAATTGCAGGATCCTTTTCGAAATTTAGACATCATCTTGAGAATTTATCTTGTTTTCATGATAACAAATTGCACCACAAAAAGATCATTCTCAAAATTAACAATATTAAAAATTGACTGAAAACTGCTATGATCGAACAACGCCTAAAACTTTATCTATTATTATAGAATACTTTATAAAAGAAGAAAGCAAGAAAAGTGCCAAAACTAAATTTTATTTTTATCAATACAGAATTGGTTTTATTCGATTAAATAATTAGTAATTAGGAAAACACTTTTGGAGTCTGTTAATAGAATCCACTAATACACCAACATTTCGACTGTAAATCTGTCTTCATCAGTGTGATAAATGTTATTAAAAATTATTCAAGTATTTGTTAAATTAACAACGTATTAAAAAAAATCATGAAATATATATTTTCAATTTTTATTCCATGTTGAAAAAGGGCCCCCACCAACAAAAATCCGGCCCTGACAATAGTAATAGTAAGGTATTGCAAATTTGAAATTATTGTAATGAATGGAAAAGTTAAATATTATTGCATGAAGAAAAATATTATTAAAGTATTTGTTAAATTAACAATTTATTAAAAAAAAAAAAATATATATATTTTCAATTTTTATTCCAAGTTGAAAAAGGGCCTCCACCAAACTTTTGCCCAGAGGCCCCCACCAATATAAATCCGGCCCTGATAGTTGTAAAAGTAAGGTATTGCAAATTTGAAATTGTTGTAATGAATGGAAAAGTTAAATATTATTGCATGAAGAAAAATATTATTCCAGTATTTGTTAAATTAACAATTTATTAAAAAATCATAAAATATATATATTAAAATTTATTCTATGTTGATAAAGGGCCCCCACCAATATTTTGCCCAGAGGCCTCCACCAACATAAATCCGGTCCTGACAGTTGTAATAGTAAGGTATTACAAATTTGAAATTGTTGTAATGAATGGAAAAGTGAAATATTATTGCATGAAGTAAAATAAAATAGTGGTTATGTTTTTTGTGAAGTAGTGGTGAAGTAGAAAATTAGATGTGTTTTCCGAGACTGATTCAAATTGGTCTATTAGGAGCACGAGGCACAATTGAATAGCTTTCCTTCTTCAATCTGACAAAAACGGAATTGATATGAGCTGGCGTCTCGCGAGAAACTGCTGAAATATCCACCATTACGCTTATCCAACTGTGAGAATTAACATTTATTTAATTTACACTTTTTCTCAAGGGATAACCCAAGTGCCAGACAAAATTCAATTGTAAATTCATTTGTAACGTGAATTACATTTATTATTACAACAAAAAGACAAATTCAAACTGCTTTCTTAATCAAAATGGATAAATTCTTAGGTTGTACCACAGAGTAGTTACACCACAGAATAGGATTATACAGAAGCGACAGTAAGACAGAGAAGCGAAAATTAGAGAGAGATGGAGAATGTGCACAAATTTAAAGGGCCCATTGTTTAAAATCGGAAAGTTTCCTCACATCTGAGAGAGATAGGGGAAGAGCACAAATTTAAAGGTCTACACAATGCTTCAAGGTCATAGAACTGACTAGTGGAACATGAAAGGTACCGACACGGAGTGTCGCTTCTGTGTGTAACTATTCTGTGGTTACACACAGAAGCGACACTCCGTGTCGGTACCTTTCATGTTACCCTATTCAGTTCTATGACCTTGGAGCATTGTGTAGACCTTCAAATTTGTTCACTTCCCCTATCTCTCTCTAAGATGTGACGAAACTTTCCGATTTTAAATAATGAAATCTTTAAATTTGTTGCCTTTCCCCATCTCTCTCTAATTTTCGCTTCTCTGTATTACTGTTGCTTCTGTATAAACCTATTCTGTGGTTGTGCCACAGAATAGTTTCACACAGAAGCGACACTCCGTGTCGGTACCTTTCATGTTACCCTATTCAGTTCTATGACCTTGGAGCATTGTTTAGACCTTTAAATTTGTTGACTTCCCCTATCTCTCTCTAAGATGTGACGAAAATTTCCGATTTTAAACAATGAGTCCTTTAAATTTGTTGCCTTTCCCCATCTCTCTCTAATTTTCGTGTCTCTGTCTTACTGTCGCTTCTGTATAAACCTATTCTGTGGTTGTACTTACAACCGAATTCACCATTAGTCCATTGATTAATGATAAATTGATCCATAGATCAACATTTGACAACTTGATTGACAGTTCATACGTGTGATTTAAATTTTCTGTCATTTTCTGTTAACATATGAAACCACTCAGAGCATTTTCGACCCCATGTGACTTCATTGTGGATAAATCTAGAACCCTGTAATTTCAGTGACCAAGAGAATATATATTCCCAAATTACCTACTATTTATAAGGGTTTTAGTTCGAAACTGGTTTTTAAAAATTGGAAACCGGTTTAAATCGGTTAATATATCAGTTAATAAAAATATTGAAAATAAATTTATTACAAAAAATAAATAAATAAAAAACAGAGACTACCTACTTTTATAACTCTTCAATGAAATGTTAATTGTAGAAACTGTAATGACTCTTATTCAAATACAAATATAACAAAAAATATTAAATAAATTTTCGCACTAAATGATATTAAAATAAAGGTTAATATTCGCTATAACCCGTTTTTAATATCGGTTATATATATTATTTTCTACATATATATTTTGTACATTTTATGTTTTTGATGGAATTATATTTTCATATCTGAAAAAATTACGGAAAAAATTGATTTTGATACCTGATTAACCTGATTTTTAATGGTGAATTAAATTGATTCATGGATCAGGGTTGATCAAAATAAGGAATGGTTAATTCGGCCGTCTTATTAATATAATTTAATATACTTCGAAAATGCATTAAATAAAATAAGATGCAGCAGATAAAACAGTAATTTACTTATTAAAACAGTTTCTAAAATATGTAAATGTGTATAAAGGACTTCATTTTAAGATAATATATTCGCAAACCTAAAAGGCTTAATGGTTCTGAAGATGAAACTCATACGAGTAGCAACACGCACAAAACTCATGTATAACATCATTTTAATTAACGAAACGCAAGCTTATTCCAGATTTACCTCTTCTAAATGTATTTTAACCCTTACTGTTTCAAAGCTTCATTCAAAGAAAATCTAAATCACAGCTAAACTTAAAATAAATTACACCGTTTATTTCTTCACATACACTATTAAGGTTTTAAAACTAGAATAGTGTTTTTTACTATGTCCGAAGTGTTTTGTCCGAAATGTTGAACATTGTAAAGGTATGAAACAACAAGGGACGAAATGAAAAGTTAGTTTCCTTATCGTTCGTAGTTAGTACTAAACCGTGAAGTTTATAGGTTGACTGACAGAGTTACTGTAACCCTAGGGTGTTTGTGTATTCTTGTCCTGTACAAAATTCCCGAAAAGGATAACGTTCCTTGCAAACTATATAGGTAAAATAAAATGCTTAATTGCCTAGTACAATATCAAATTATTATTTATTTCATTTATACCAGGGTTGGCCTGATTTAAATGGTGATATAAATCAACTGATTTTTTAAATAAAAATCATTGATTTTTATCA
The DNA here is from genome assembly GCA_035578165.1 of Stenolophus ochropezus. Classification (NCBI taxonomy): domain Eukaryota; kingdom Metazoa; phylum Arthropoda; class Insecta; order Coleoptera; family Carabidae; genus Stenolophus; species Stenolophus ochropezus. The sequence continues at coordinate 4,669,432 of JAQOWZ010000014.1, forward strand.
AAGGTAAATACAAATTACAATGAAAATGTATTTATTTGCTACAAAACTATTAACAATCAAAATAAGTTCTGTATTTAATAATGTCTTAAATTAAATTATATTTTATCACTTTAATGGAAGAAAAGAAAAGTAAAAATTCTTTGTTACTTTTTCTAGTTTTATTCAAACGAACAATTTTGATTTTATTACAGATTTCGTTTTTGTTTATGAAATAAAATATTAATATTGCTTTAATTAAAAATTAAAAATTGGTGTAACATTTAGATTACTTTAAAAATAAAAAAAAATCAATGATTTTTGTTTTTTTTTAAATAAATCATAATTTTTTTTCAACCCTGATTTATACTAACGTCATAGAGAAAATTTCTAGTTTATTTCTCACTGTGTACGATCCTACATCAACCAATCGTATTGCAAATTATACCTCTTGCGCAAATATAAATCCCAAGCATTGTATTTCTTAAAAATAAAATATGCCAACTGCAAGATGCATAAAACTAAGCATATGAAAACAGAAAATTAATGGCGCACCATTTATTTTTATTAAAAAATCATCAAAAGCGAAACAACGTAATTATTGTTTAAATTCTTCCTTAGAATTCACTTCTAGAAAATAAAATCTTAAGAGAAAATAATGTATCTTATTCTATTCTAAATCTTATAAAGAGCTAGACAAGCATAACAGACTGAAAAGTTCTTTCAAATATTCTTATACGCATAAAATAATATTGAAGACTTTTACCGCTACGGAAAATATTTGAAAAGGAAACCAGACGTTTGGCCGTCTAAACAAACATGTTTCATATCTATTTATAATACAATGCACTGCATAACACCCAAATTTAAATATTTCAATAAAACTTCATTCCATTACGTTACGTATTTCTTTTTTTAGATTACACATCAATGATGCATTATAACATGTAACCACCTACATTTAGAAGTAAATATAACATATATATCATATCGTACTACAGACGTACTGTTGCAACAATTTTGATCTTATCTGATGTAGAATTTAATTTTTAACAACTATATATTGTTGTAATTTTGCTTTAAATCTATCAGAAAAGAGAGTATTGGGAATTTTTTTTAAATCCCATGTTAAAGTTCTATGTTCTGCATTTCGTTGCACACCCTGTATATGTATGTTCAATTGTAGCAAACAGTACTCAGAAAAAGTCTTAATAAACAATAAACATAGGTTCGCAAAAGAATTATTTTATTTGTTCTTAATTGTAACAATATAATAGCGTTGTCTGAGAATACAATTTAAAAAATAATAATTTAATTTAATATTTGTAAATATAGCATATTGAGCAACAAGTGCAGACAGTTACTTAATTCTGTACGAGTGGCACAATACATTTTTACGACCACTATGGAAAGTGGCATTTTTCTCACACTATATAAAGCTTCAAAATTGGATATTTCCCACAATCATGGGTTATAGTGGAAGAAATAATTTCTTACACTATTTGTCAACATTGCGCATGTGCGGTATGAGAAATAATTTCTCGCAGTAATTGCTAACACTGCGCATGCGTGAAGGTAACTCTTGTGAGAATACGTGCACTATATTGTTTTGATGTCAAATAGCTTTCGTGCATGTATTTCTGTTCTGTAACGTTTAGCAGTCTGGTTGTAGAAAAAGTATAGTGTGCCACTAATGTAGAGTCACCTATTTCCAACCTTGTGTGAAATAGACAACTTTTTGCACTTGTTGCACAATATATTATTGTTACAAAAATACATACATACATAATGGGATAAATATTTGTCACACTGCACAAGCACAATGTTGAAAACTACTGTAAGAAATTTTTCTCAGATCCATATTTATTTTTTGAGATTGTTTTTAACACCTAGTATAATTTCTCTTCTGTCAAATTTGAAGTAGATGTGGTGTACATTTAAGAATGAAAAGTAGAGTTTTTAAGAAAGTTGTAAGAAATGTTTGCAAAGTCGTAATTACTTTGTGATTAACATAAAGTCTCAAGTCATTTCTGGTGGAAAGAATCGCGGATAATAAGATTCTTCCACTAAATATAACATAAGAAGTTCGTAAGAAGTTGTCGGCCGACGCAGTAAAGCATTTTGACAGTGAAAAGAAAAGTTGTAGGAAGTTGTGTTATCGCTTTCACATTTTGCTGGTTGACGCGAACTTTTGAACATTGAAGTGTAAAATCACTTCACCTGTTGCACGCCTATCCAATTTAATTATCTGTCAATGATATTTCTACCGCCTACATTCAATACATCTATATAAATACATAATAACCTTCACTGCCAACTTTGATACATTGCAGAATTTCTTATAAAAGAACTGTTCCAATCCAAACTTCCGTATTAGTACAGTTAGTGGCGGGTTTAAGAAATTTATTGACGGGGCAATTTTGGCAATATCGGCCCGATATTGGTAGGCGTCCAGATGTCAAATATATCGACTGCATTAAATAATAAATGTCATTAAAGTAAATGTTGAATATATTCACATTTTTGTCAGTCAAAAAAAAAGTGGCACCGAATAAATTGCTTAAACAAATCATGAATTATAAATCTATTGAAAAAAGACCAACAACGAACTTTAAATAATACAAATTTTAAGTTTTCAGTGTAAATTTGTATTTATATATCCGAATTTTGAGGGCAATCTTGATAAAATAAAAAAATTAAAAAAATACGCTAAACCTCCCCATTGTTAACCAGTAGCTTTAACTATATTTACTTAAAAAGCTTACTGAATTTTACCATGTATGGTGTATATTAATTTTATTACCATAAAATTAAGAAAAAACACTAAGTTTTACAAAAATGTTTCACTTTTCAATTCAAAAATGGGTTTACGGTACACAATCATTGTCTGTTCAGTTTATAAGTCAGTAAAAAATTAAAAATTCACATTTCCCATTAAAAATTAATATTTTTTTACATCTCTAAGTTATTTCCATTCATAGTGGATTATTAAAAGTTAGAATTTTTAGTTTTTCACTCTAAAACTTTTGTTATATAGCCGAAATAATTCAAAAATACCCATTTTTGGGTCTAAAATTTTGGTTTCTATAAATAGTCCAAATTGATAGAGGCCGATGCGCTGATTTCAAATTTTCAAACCGAAATTAATTATCTCTTTTCGTTCCTGAGATTTTTGCTCTCAAAGTTGCACCTCAAAAAAGTGTGTTTTTTTGGTGTAACTCAAAAATGGGTAGAGATACAATCTCAACGATTACGCCAGTCGATTCTACGGGCAAAGTTACATAAAGAAATGTTTTCTCCGCATATACGTTCTTTGGAACGATTTGGTGAAAAATGAGAAAAACGAAAAAACAGGAATTTCAGTTTTTCGCTCCGGAATTTTTTGTCTCCAAAATATTTCATTTTCTGGACTTAAGTAGATACTGATGTGCTGATTCCAAATTTTCAAACCGAATTCAATTATCTCTTACCGTTCTCGAGATATTCACGTTCAAAGTTAGACCTGAAAAAAGAGGTTTTTCAGGAATAGTCCTGAAATGGGTCACGATATGATTTCAGCGATCTCACCAATCGATTCTAATGGCAAAATTACATAACTGTACCAATTTTCAGATTTTTATTCCACTGGATAGATTTTTTAGAGCGAAAAAACGAAAATCGGTGAAAATCGAAAAAAATGCCTGATGAACCCCTTACGATTTTTTTCGATTTTGGCCATTTTCAGTTTTTTCTTTATAAAACTTGTATTCGTTGGAATAAAAATCTGAAAATTGGTACAGTTATGTAATTTTGCCATTAGAATCGATTGGTGAGATCGCTGAAATCATATCGTGACCCATTTCAGGACTATTCCTGAAAAACCTCTTTTTTCAGGTCTAACTTTGAACGTGAATATCTCGAGAACGGTAAGAGATAATTGAATTCGGTTTGAAAATTTGGAATCAGCACATCAATATCTACTTAAGTTCAGAAAATGAAAAATTTTGGAGACAAAAAGTTCCTGTGCGAAAAACTGAAATTCCTGTTTTTTCGTTTTTCTCATTTTTCATCAAATCGCTCCAAAGAACGTATATGCAGAGAAAACATTTCTTTATGTAACTTTGCTCGTAGAATCGACTGATATAATCGTTGAGATTATATCTCTACCCATTTTAGAGATATCCTCAAAAAACTCACTTTTTTGAGGTACAACTTTGAGAGCAAAAATCTCAGGAACTAAAAGAGATAATTTAATTTCGTTTTTAAATTTGTAATCAGTGCATCGACGTCTATCAATAAGGACTATTTTCAAAAACTAAAATTTTGGACCCAAAAATGGGTATTTTTGGATTATTTCAGCTGTATACAAAAAAATTTACAGTGAAAAACTAAAAAATTGCAATTTTTAAGCTTAACTATAATTGGAAATAACTTGGAAATGTAAAGATTTTCATTTTTAATTGAAAATATGAATTTTAATTTTTTTTATTGACAAATGATAGCGTGCCTTAAACACAGTTTTCCTTTAGGGCAATGAAATAGAGCAAAAGTCTAAATAAATAAATAAAACAATTGCGCAAAATTAGGCAGAACAAAATATTAAAGCAAAAAATTGAATTATAGAAATTAGAGCACAGGATAAGTAAAATAAATAGATTAGAAAAAAGGGTAAATAGAACTTTTTCCGTTAAATAACCGTATTTAATATTTTTAAAGTAGAAAGTGCTTTTTTGATAATTGCATATTTTTCCCTTTACAGTTAAGAAAGTTTTTATCTAATTTGAAACTCTGAAACTGCAGAAAAAATACTTTTTATGTACAATTGAATTACGGTAGGGTTTCCTCACAATTCAAATTGAAATTTTCAACATCTTACTAGTCTGTTAAAACTTTGAAATTTCAAGTTGAATTTTTTATATGTCTTTTCATCAGTACTGTACGCTGTGCATTTCTTTGTTGTGTTTTTTTCTTTTATCTCTGCATTTCAATATGGCTGCATTGCAATTTATTATGAATAATTTTTCCTTTGAGATCATGTTTCTAATACAAATATTTTCCTATTATAGCAACAAATAACACAGTAAGAATTATAAACTAAAATTTGAATTCGAAGTAAAGCATTTTGAAACAAAGTATGATATGAATTTATAAGGTTATAGGCTAGTCGCGGCATACCAGTTTGCATTTTTTCGTGAAACAGGTATTCATATTTCGTACCGGTTGCTGTAAATACCGTAGAAAGCGTAAATCACAAATGGTTACGGCAACAGCGTAGTCATTATGTGCCAAGATGGAATTTTTAATGGATGTTCTTTAGATTTGAAGCTTTGTTTGAAATAAGGCTCTTTTCTTCTTCACAAATCGTTAGGGAACAAGCATCTTACTGCACAACCAATTGTTTCACCGTACAATTATTTTAGGATAAAATTGTCATAAGGAATAAATAATCATATTTATACATTGCAATAAATAAACAATGCATTCATTATTATTCTTAGCTTTTCTAAACATTTAAAAAGAAACATTGGTCAACTTGTCACCTCTGGTTTTGATTTAATTTGGCAAAAAGTTTATACTAAGCATGACAAATATGAAAAAACTTATTTGACCTTGAAACCTAAACCAACCTAACATAACCCAAACTAACCTTACCTAATCTGATTAGGTTAAGTTAGGTTAGGTTAGGTTAGGTTAAATTAGGTTTAGATTAGGTTTGGCTAGGCTGGGTTGAGTTAGGATACTTTAGATTAAGTTAGCTTGAGTTAGGTTAGGTTAAATTAGGTTAGATTACGTTAGATAAGATTGGGTTAGGTTAAATTAAGTTAGGTTAGGTGGGGTTAGGTTAGTATCGATTAGGTTGGGTTAGGTTGACTTAAGTTAGGTTAGATAAGGGTTGTTGTAATTTTCCCCAACTCAAAAAAATCCGCCCGGTTTTTTTCTAAACCCACTGAAATAATCCCACACAAAAAAAACCATTCGAAATAAAATCTTTAAAAAATATGTGTAACCGTATTAATACTCGCATTTCATGTTAAAATAAGTAAATAATTAATTTTCAGAAATTAATGTGCACTATTGATATTTAAAATAATTCAAAATAAATATATATAACTCATATATTTTGACGTTTCTAATAAAACCGAATAAAACCTGGATTAAAAAAAAACTCAGTTGGCCTGATCGCCATTTTTTATTATTTTTCCCTTATTTGTCATGGTTAATAGGAACTTTTTGCCAAATTTCATAAAAATCGGACAAGTTGACCGAAACTTTTATATTTAAAAATGTAAAAACAATACATATTATAAAACAAACACAAGACAATATTATTATCAAGTATAATCAGATGCATATATAAAATAATTTGTTTCAAGTATACATTTTCCAAAGATGCTTCTTAGAATTCCTTTGCTAACAATTTTATTATACAAACAAATTACTTGGTATATGAAACTTCCGTCTCCCAAGAAAATTAACTATAATGTAAGTTGAAACTAATTCACTATTTCTCGGTACACTTAATGAATCATAATTCATTTATAACAGCGAAAACAAAACACTCCATACACTTAACTTCATTTCCATACAGCCATAATCTAGGCTACCAGTACAACGCATAAAAAATTTGAATTACAGTATTTAGTCAACACGCTCAACATTCAACCTTACTCAGTGAATATAATCGGTATTACATATTCTTCGAAAAAAAACAAGAAAATAACAATGAATCGTTTTCCTACCTTATTGAAGAAAATAACAATGGAATTTGTGGCACAAAATTAACCTCTGCAAAAGCTGTCACTCTATTTTTCTCTAGTCATACGATCTGTCCCAGATTTTTCTCGAAGTTGCGTCCTTCAACTGCAACTGAGCAAGAAAATAACGATAAACAAACTTTGTACATCATAAAGAGAATAAAATCAAAAAGATGCAAACCTTGCTACAGGCAGTGGAGTAAAGACTATAGTGAACCATATCGCAGAAAAAAAATTACAATTCAGTTGAGATTTGCAATGTATGCGTAGTAAACGCAAGTTAGCACTATTAGCATCACATGTGACTACGTAAGCAGCTACTCGGTGTTGACTTTTCAAGGACAGGGGCATAATTATAATTTATAAGAATTGCTGGGTATCATCCACGTGTTTTGACGATTTGATTGATGGAGGTCAATGCTACCAGATGGCATTTGTCACTATTTACCTAATTTCAAAATTTTGAATGCAGTTGCAGCGCCTCTAGCACAACCTGGTACCAAACTTTTGTTTTCAAAACAAATGAATTAACGATTCTTAAAACAAAATTGTTTTGTATAAGCAATTTTATAATTTATTTGGGTTACTATTAAATTACTTTGAAATTCAATGTTATAACATGTAAACCAATGCCGACAATTTTTTTTTATTTATACTTGTGAATATGAAACATTAAACAATTACTCATTATAAATCGTATATATCCTTTGTTAGCTGTTAGTATATCATTAGAAATAAGTCATTCATATGAACTGTGCATTTAAGTTTTTTGTTTCCATGCTTGCAAATGTTTTGAGGTTAATACATTGTAAAAATTCTACAAAAAACTTTTATAAACTCTTATTTAAAGTTTGATTATTTAAAGTACAAAAATATTTTGTAATACTTCTATAAACATTTGAAAAATCCAGCTGTCAGTAAATAAAAAACGCAGATGTGTAGTATACAAAGAACGTAGTGCCGAATCAAAGCGTTAAAATGGAGTCTATTGTAACCTACTGTTTATGTGGGCAACCATACAAAAAAGATCAGTTTATGGTACAGTGTGACAACTGCAAAGAATGGTTTCACGGAAAGTATGTATTAAATATATTATATCAACATAACACCACTTGTCACTCAAAGTTTAAAAAACTAACCTCCAAATGCAACTGATGCATATTTGTTTCAAACATTGTAAACAAGGAAGTTGATATTGTTTTGTTTATGATTTAAATGTTTTAATGTATTGTACATAACGTTAAATTTTCAGCTGTGTGGATGTTAAGGAATACAATGCAATTGAAATAGATAAATATCACTGTCCACAATGCGTACCAATTTGTGGTCCACCAATACGTAAGTTTTTGTTTTTAAAACAACTGAAACATATCAACAACTTTTGTTTTATAGTGAAATCGTACAAAAACTGGCACCGTCATGACTACTGGGACTCAGAATCTAAAGGGAAGCCCGTCCAAACGGGCACTGGGGTCTTCATCAAAGAACTGGAGACCAGACATTTTTCCGGCGAAGGAGAAATTGTCGTACACATGCGAGGGCAACAACTCACCGAGAATTATTTACAACAGAGTGGATTTAACAATCCAATAGTGATTGCCCATAAAGATGGATTAGATATGACAATTCCACCAGACAATTTTTCACTCTACGATGTGGAATCTACCGTTGGAGGCGATAAAATAATAGATGTAATAGATGTCATGCGACAAAGTGATTTAAAAATGACTCTTAGAGAGTTTATTGAATATTTCAACAGTCCAAATCGAGGTCGTGTTTTCAATTGTGTTAGTTTAGAGTTTTCAGGCACTAGGTACGTAATGAAAACTTTGCCATAACCTCAAAAATTAAACTATGTAGTCCAAAATTTAACAAAAATATTTTAATTTGAATTTTCTGAGCCATAATAAACCGTTTTTTAAACAAAAATCGTTTTTATAATTACTAATTCTATTTTGGTTAAAAATTAACCATTTTTAAAATTATGAATTAATAATTAACCATTTTTAAAATTATGAATTAATAATTTTCTTACTTGCAGTTTATCACGCTTGGTAGAAGCACCTCTAGTAGCACGAAAACTAGATTGGGTGAACACAGTTTGGCCCAAAGATCTTCCAGAAGATGTGCACAGATCACCTAGAGTACAAAAATATTGCTTAATGAGTGTTAAAGACTCGTACACAGATTTTCACATTGATTTCGGTGGTACCAGTGTATGGTACCACATTTTACGTGGGGAGAAAATATTTTATTTTATTCAACCTACGCCAGCAAATTTAACGCTATATCAGCAATGGATGACATCAAGCACACAAAACGAAACTTTCTTTGGAGATCAGGTAATTTAAATTTGTTAAAATAATCAATTTGTATCAAATCTCATGAAGTTATTAAAAACTAAAATCAATATTGCTTATTTTCGTTCTTCAAAAGTTTAACGTATTTTCGACTCGTAATAAAATATATTTAATAACACATTTTATAGTATTTGAAATAATTAAAATGCATTACAATATTTTAAAATTATATATAAATACCTTAAATTTATTGATCACTTTGTTTTTTATTAAAATAAATAGATATTATTATAACAAAACTAAACGTCAAGAATAAACAACTGAAAACATAACAGAAACTGCCACCTGTTGCGATTTGAAATAATTACAGATATTAAAATTTTATTATTTTTATAAAGTTTTCTTCAAAAAAATTATTTTTAATGTCATTAATTGACGTAGATCACTTTTTGTTTTATTATAAATACATTACTTTAAAATTTCCAAAAAGTTTAACGGAAAATTATATTTAGAGTAATTCAAGTTTATAATATTGTTTATAAACTATAAAATAATGTATAATTGCCTTCTACACAAAACGAAACATTCTTTGGAGATCAGATAATTTAAATTTGTTAAAATAATCAATTTGTATCAAATCTCATAAAGTTATTACATATCAAAATCAAAATTGCTTGTTTTCTTTATTCGAAAGTTTAACGTACTTCTTACTTGTCATAATATATATTTAATAACATATTTTATAGTATTTGAAATTAAAATATATTACAGTATTTTAAAATTATATATAAATACCTTAAATTTATTTATCACTTTGTTTCTTATTAAAATAAATAGAAATTATTACAATAAAACTAAACGTCATTAGTAAACAACTGAAAACATAACAGGTACTGCCACCTGTTGCGATATCGAATAATTACAAATATTAAAATTTTATTATTTTTACAGCATTTTTAATAAATATTAACAAATTTTCTTGAAGAAAATTATTTTTAATGTCATTAATTGATGTAGATCACTTTTTATTTGTTATAAATACATTACTTTGAAATTTTCAAAAAGTTTAACGGAAAATTAAATTTAGAGTAATTCAAATTTACTATAATGTTTATAAACTATAAAATAATGCATAATTACCTTCTATTTGTATATTATCACTGTTTTTCTTTAATAAAAACTATAACATTTAACTAAACATCAAAAGGCAATTATTAAGAAATAAAAACGTTATAAGTGTTGCCAACTGATACAGAAAAAACTAATTCATGATAATTTAGAAAATAGAACTTATTGCACTTTAAATTTTGGCTTATATTAATAATATGATGAATATGGCTTACATTTTACTTTAGGTTGACTCCTGCTTCAAATGCACCCTTCGACAAGGACAAACAATGTTAATTCCTACAGGATGGATCCACGCAGTTTTAACAACACAAGACTCCTTAGTATTCGGCGGCAATTTCTTACACAGCCTTAATATTCCCATGCAATTACAAGTGTACGACATAGAAAAGAAAATAAAAACGGCAGAACGCTTTAAATTCCCTTCCTTTGAAACTATTAACTGGTATGCAGCGAAAAGAATCATGACACAGTTAAAAGAAATGAACACTGAGGAAAAGAAATGTCCGAATTATTTTCTGACCGGGATTAAGGCCTTAGTTGCGGTGTTAAAACAATGGAACACCGATAAAGATGTACGGGGATTTTATTATTATTAGTATTATGAAAAAATATATTTGGATTTTTTTTTTTAGTATAATATGAGCAATCGTGAACAAATTCCTGATGTGATAAACAGCCATAAATTATTAAAAGATTTAGGAAAAGAAATAAGACACGCGGAAAGATTTTTAAATTCGTTGAATCCTCCTAAACCTGAGAGGGAATCTAAACGAAAACGTAAAAAACCTGTAAATAAAGATTTCGTAGATTATTCACAACCACAAAAAAATTACAACATTGTAAGTTTTAAATTTACAAAACTAAAAAAAAAGTACACCAATTACCATTTTTTTTTAGTTGGATCCACCGCCGGTTAGAACAAGACCACACCCTCCTCAGACACAAAAACAAACGAATATCCAAGAACTAAACCGTACTCTAGCCGCTGCAAATAGCGATATGAGCCAGTCGTTATCAGGGACAAGTCCTTTATTATATCCCTATGAACTACCTGCAAATACAAGTGCCTCCAGTACATCCCTGACATCAATCAGTAGTTCCAATTCGGATATATCTAAGAGTTGGAACGAATATCCTGTTGATCCCAACGAAAGATGGGTAGTGACGAATGTCAGTGGTCAGGATAAGGCTGGAGCTATTTTAAAGTTCACCTTAGGGTAAGAAAGAATTCTTACGGAAATTAAAAAAAATATTAATAAATCTGTCTCACCACATTCAAATGAATCGTATTTTGTAAATGTTTATATTAATTTGCTTTAAAATAATATTAACAAATTTATAACTTAAAAAAATGTATGCTTGCTAAGCTTTGCGACGTATTATTAACTCTTTAAAAAAAAAATTAAAAACAAGTAAGTGAGAGAAATAGACATGCGCAATGAACACATACTTTAGTTCGTCGTAGCGCTGAAGTCAATAATTTGTTGTAGCGCCAATATAAATTTTGTATGGAATTTATTGCAATGTATTATATGCTTATTTGTTTTAAAACAAAGTTAAAAACAAAAAGAAATATTCATATAAGAACATCTATTTTTCAAAAATAAAATAAATTGCATTATAAGCGTAAAACCGTTTTCTTTTAGGTCAAAAGAAGCAAATCAAGATCCGTTGGACGCAGGATCATCGATACAGCCGTTAAATTACGATTTCACAGGTGAAAACGGCAAAGATCACGTCTTCGATTTTACGGAGGATCGAGAAGATGAATTCGCGCTTCGTATTGATGAAAACCCAAAGAAAAAACGCGGAGCAGCAAAAAACAAATTACCCAGTAATTCTCTACTTTTTCTCGTTAAAGTTCCTTAAATACATTTACTTATTTTAAGGTATGCAAAAAGACCAGCATTACTTACTCCCAGAAATTGATTCTGATGTACCAAAGAATGGAATTGAGTCCCTTCTAAAAGCCTCAGCTTTAACAAACAAATTAATAGAGTAAGTGAGGATGAAATGAAATTGTTACGGTTTTTACATCGCGTGTTTTTAGTTCGGGAAGGACATCTCCATCTACAAGAGAAGCTATTGCAGGTATGCTGTCCATTGGACAGACATATAATGCTCCCGTTGGATCTTTTAATACACCCCAAAAAACGACAAGACGTAAAAGATCTTCACCGCCGAAAGATCATTTCGAGGAGAACATCAGAAATGTACATCAGGACGATGAATACAGTAAGACCATTTTCTTGACTTGTCTTTAGTTTAATACATTTTATTATTCAATATAATCAGTAAAAATATGAAAGGAAGAATAGAATTATGAAACTTTTCAAAATAAAATATTAGTTACATTGGTAATTTTGTTTCAATTGTACGGTGATTTCTTATCTGTTATTTTCCTTAGTTTATCCATCTCTGGACAATTCGGACGAAGAAGATTGCCACATCTTCAAACCGCGTGGTCGATCAAAAGTAGATGAAGCGTGGAACCCTAAAGCTAGAGTGGGGCCCTTATTACCGAAAATGAATCGTCCAGCCAGAGAAGGAACGAAAAGACAAGCTGTAGAAAAAGTTTTAGAAGCAGCAGCAGCTAAGAGAGCCTCCGAACCCACAATATTAGAAACAGTAAGATACATTTTTCACTTTAATTTACAGTTTTAACATGAAGTTTTGCAGCAAGAAAAACGTACGTATAAAAAGAAGAAAATTAAACCTGCGAAGCCTGTTTTATCTTCGCCAAAGGATTCTGCGTATGGATCATCGCTGTCATCCAGTTCGCATCATTCGTCATCGTCGTCGTCGTCCCCAGGTATGAAATAGTATATTGTGCAAAAAGTGCAGAAAGTCGTCTATTTTCCATGAAGTGTGAAAATTTCGGCACAAGGTGAAAAATAAGTGATTCTGCACTGTACTTTTTCTACGAGCACGTTATTATATCACAGAACAGAAATATAAGAAGGAAGGTTATTTGTCATATGTAGAGTACCTTCACGCACGCGCGGTGTTGACAGTTATTGTAAGAAATAATATTTCTCACACTGCACATGCGCAGTGTTGGTATATACTGTGAGAAATTATTTCCCACACTTTAACCCACGATAGTGGTCGTATAAAAGCTTGAACGTTCATTTTCCACAATGATTAATTAAAGTTTGAAAATTTTATGTTTATATTAAAATATAATTAAATGTTATCATTTGATTCTTCTAATTTGATTGATGTCACTTAATATACTATTTTATGTTACATGTAAAATAATATTTTTTCTTTTTCTTTCAGTTGTGAAGCAGAAAAAGGGAATGAAAACAGCAAAACAAAGACTGGGGAAAATATTAAAAATTCATAAAATGATACACTAATGTATAATGTGTAGTCGCACTTTATTTTAGGATAAGTTTCTTTAATTTGTGTTTTTGTAGTCGCTATTGCGACGTCTTAGTTCATGCGTAGAAGTGATTGGATAACTAAAACACTCTTTTGGTATTTTTATCTCTTAAATCAGTTAATTTCATATTCAAACTCTATCGTACCTTATTAGAAATTAATTGATTTACTGTGAATGTGTTATATACTACAGTACTTTAAAGTAGTGTGTTTTAAATAGAAATACCAAAGAAATTTCTTAAATTTTTTAGTATATTTCATTGTTTATCAGTATTGCATAATCTAAGTTTTTATATAAAGGACCAATACTATGACGTGTATATATTTCAAATTTTATTTATTTACTAAAAATATCGTTCTGTAAAACTTATTTAGATTAATTAATTAAGTTGTATGAATGGACTAAATTACCATCAGAGTGTTTTATTGGTAATGTCTCAAATTTGTTGACTTTTATTCTCTGAGTTAATCGTACTTTCGGAATGAAGCTAAATTCTCGCAGTATTACAATAAATTTGAGACTTCAAATTCCACTGTAACTAAATCTGTGATTTTTGAAATTCACTAGTATCGAGTATTTGAATGTTAATTCATATTGTACATATATATTTCATGTTAGATCTTCCTTGTGTTCATTGTAATGAGTATCATTTATATCATAAGCCTGTCTAAAGTCGAAATCTTATGCACCGGAAATTTGTATAATTAGAATAATTTATGTTCGTTTCTCACATTAGTCATTTTCGATTTGGACTACGGCATTCATTTAACTTGGCATTAGTCGCTACGTTAGATTTCAAGTGATTGTGCATGACATGAAAAATTGATATTTTCTCTACAAAATTATGTTAAAAACAATTGAAGAGTTAATTTTTTTTTGTAAATAAAAACATTAATATTTTTGTAAATAACAATTTTAAATTATATATTGTAGTAGGACAAATAAAACGCGTAATAATACAATTATTATTTCAATAAAAAATTTGAGAGGAAATCTCACGCAACGACTGTTGCCTGGTTAAAGAACATTATTTTACATTACATAAATATATGTGTATGCTTCAGGCACTCATATATTTCAATTTAATTTAAAAGATTTGTATGTCATTGTCAAAAGTAATGTTCATGGATAATAAAGGAACTTTATTTTTGTATGTTAACAATCATTGTTTCAATCTGTGTTTGATTTCCATTATCATAAAGATATATAATTTTGACAAAAACTATTATTTTTACAATTTGTATTACAATAATAATTTTTTAATTCAAAAAACAAAAAGGGAATGATATTTGCATGAACCGCATTATTTTCATTCTCAAACCTTACTTCCAACGTGTCCACATAGATCGCGCTTCGGTACACGTAGAGTATCTGACAGACAGCTACACGTAAGCGAATTGTTTTTGTTGAAAAGTGTTAAAATACATGTGGAATTCTTATTAAAATGTTAACAAAATTCGAGACAAAGTCTGCCCGTGTTAAGGGCCTATCATTCCATCACAAACGGCCCTGGATTCTGGCTAGGTGAGTATTTCTTTAAATTCTAACCTTAATCTTGACGTTTACAGTTTACGGTGTGTATTTAATACCGGGATTATGTTATTCTCTTGATAAATGATTGAAATGGTAATATATTTATAATAGATACGACACAGGATATTATTTATGAATATATTTTTGTGGAAATTAGGTTCGGAATACTTCCTTTTCACAAGACTTCGGTGACAGATTTTAAGGAGTAATACATATACCTTTTTTAATTGTACTGCATTATTATATATAATAAATAAATATTAATATCTTCAGCAAAATTTTGTGAACAGTACAGGTCTTTACACACTTTATTGTGTAGAAATAATTTATGATGAAATTATTACGTTATATGCAATTATTTTTAATATAATACACAACCAAAACGGCACACAGTACTCTAAGATAGTTAAAGAAATTATCATAAGTATTTATGGTTAATTTTAATTTAATTCAGAATTTTTTTCTACGGATTTTAAACTGACGACTGTATTAAATAATATTACAGATTTTTTTATTATGTTTTTGTATGTCTCCTGAATGTGTATATAAAATATTAATTTTGCGAATGGTTACCAAAATATTTATTCATTATCAAATTCAAATCGGTTCTGGTTTTTAGTTTAATTAGTTTAACTGATGAAAAAAATACAAATGAAACCATTGGGTGTTTAATTAATTCATACCATTTTATTTAGTCTCATATGATGAGAATATAAGGACTGTTTCGATTATACATACAGTAGTAGAATAAATACTTTTAAATAACTACCGTATTGAAAACAAAACATTGATTATTGTCTAATACTAAATTAAAATTAGTTATTTTAGTGTTAAATAATGTCTAGATATATTTATAAGTTTTTTTAACATAAATAAATCAATTATTTTTAAAAATTTTATTGCAAAAAATATGTTTTTGTCATACACAACATTCTTAAATTACCTAATTACAAATCATTTTAACTTTAAAATGTCTTCCATCAAACTGTTAATATCCCCCAATTTTTATTTTAGTACGTTACTCATTCAATAGAAGACATAAAAATTTTGATTGAATTCATATTTTAATTCCTTGTATAACACACAATATACTCTCAAATATAACAAAATAAATTTTCTAATATTGACTTATTGGCTAGTCGTTGTCACATCAGAGTTGTCCGTTACATTTTGTGCAGAATTGGTTGTTGAAATGTTAGCTTCAGTAGTTTCAACTAAAGGGAGGGTTTGAGTAGTCTGATCTGTTGATGTTTGGGGTTGCAATTCAGTAGTCAGTACTGTTGCCGCTTCGGTTGAAGAGGAAGTCACTTCGTTGACGGTCGTAGTTTCCTGTACGTTTGTAGTAGACGGAACTTCCGTTGATGGAGCTACCGTTGAAGATGTTGTTGTGGAAGTTGTGGTCTCTTCCGAAGATGATTCTGATGAAGTAGAAGGTGGAAGGGTGGTTGTAGAAGCTTCTGTAGAAGTAGAACTTGCAGAAATTGTTGTGGTTTCCAATAAAGATTCGGAGGAAACAGAAGTAGTAGATTCGGAAGAAACAGTAGTGGGTTCGGATGAGGAAACAGAAGTAGTTGATTCAGATGACGAATCAACTGAAGAACGTGCAGCTATAACTACATTATTTTCAGTTGATGTTTCTATGTTTGAAGTTGTAGATGAAGGGATTGGGTTTATATTTCGGGTTTCTTCTGCTTGAACGTCTTGTTGGTTGTCTGAAAAAACAAAATATGAATAAAAAAAATAAAAATAATCTTCAATATGACTTACTTTCGATTTCGATTAAAACGGATTCCGTTGTTGTTGTTGTTGTTGTTGTTGAAGATGCAACTAAATTTTCGGTACTTGTCAAAGTATTATTTTCTTCATTACTTGATTCTTGATTTGCTTCATCGATAACATTTATTCTAAATCTGGTATCAGTACGAATACTTTCTGCTACAACTTCAGCTGCTGCTTCTGTATCATTTCTATTATCTTCTGTGTTGTTCACTACCGGAACAACTCGTGGTGTTAAAGTTTGTGTTAAAGGAAAGACATCAGCTGGATATCCGGTTATGGGTTGAGCAAAAAGATCATCATTGCGCGAATAGAAATTGAAGAGTCTATTTTGAGGAGTGGCTTGGAAAAATGATCTAAAGAATTGTTCGCCGTTATCTATTCTTTGCATAGGAGTGTTGTAAATATCTTGTATGTTGTTTGGTAGTGTTGCGTCTACCATATCTGAAGCAAGAGTTCTTGCTCTGTTGTTGTTATTGTTGTTCGTGTCATCACTTCCAAATGAGTGAGTTTTAAAGTTATTATAAACTCTTGTGTTGATCTGATGAGCTTGTGGTCCAGTTAAAAACACCACATGTGAACTTGCGCCATCTTGTGACGTTTGGTACGCATATCCTCTAAACTCTGCGTTGTCAGCTGGTGGGGGGTTTTGTTGTGGTGGGGGTATGGGGTTTGGAATTGGTGGGGGAATAGGATTAGAAATTGGTGGGGGAATAGTAGGAATAGATCCTGGAACTGTCTGGAAATGACTTACAGAACCTGGTACTCGAAGATAGTTTGGGTTTCCATGAAATGTGGAATATCCAGGATTAATTTGGGGGATGTGGAATATTGCTGGCTGACCAAAATAATAATATTGACTTGATGCATGTGCAATTAGGGCACAACATACCTGAAAAAACAAAAATTGTTTACAAAAAATAAATGAATTATGTCATTTCATTTGAATTGTATAAATTAATAAACATTACATAAAAAAAGCTTTGTTCGTGTTTGTAAAAGCAACCAGCAAAACAATTGTGTGTTGCTGGTAACAAACTTATTTCCACAGAAATATTTAGATCGTAATGAAAACTTTAAATACTTTAACATATCGTGATTTACATATTTTTATTTATGTTTATGTTAACAGATGACCGATATAATAACTATATTCTCTTGTTTTCATTTTCCTAATAAATAAAACAAGTTTTGATTGAAATATTGATTATGTAAATGTTCTTAAAATAACCCAGAGTTCAAAATCCTTATAGGAAAATATCAATTTGTATTTAAAAGTCAAAAATGAGTTATTATGTCATGTAGACAAGGTTAATAGAAAACTTTTCATTTCATTTGAGAATATGAGGAAAAAATTTCATTTGTCCTTCGAAGGTCGAAAATAAATATAGACGTCTATAGTTTTTATTGTAATTAATTTTGCATCAATTAATAAATAAAAAACTAATAGTGTAATATACTTTGCCTTTTTGAATATTTTTTTATTTATTGACGTAATTGAAATGGAAATTTAAATATTTCGGGGTCAAATTTTTATAATAACTGTTTACTTTTTTGAAAATGCATTTGTTTTTTATTCAAATGCAATAACACGTGCTGTGATATTAATTTTTTGTTGCTTGTTTGTTAAATATGATTCAAAATTCATTATTTTCACTTTTTGTTATATGTAATTTATAAAACTACAAAAGAAAATATTAACTCACATTCATTGTAGATTGCATGTGACATATGTTTCGTGGCATACATAACGAACGTATTTAATTTTCGCATTGAATTTAATATGAAATTTGTTACATATAACAAGATGAATATGAAATTAGCATAAAAGCATTTATTATAGAACACATTCCAGAAATTTTACCAAGGTAAACTGTTTTTTTTCTTTTCTTTTTGATATGCAAATGTAAATTTTCGATTCAGTTTGTAATTAATTAATTAAAGTGGGTGTTAAGTTCATATTTTTATAATTTTGCATTTTCTTTGTGAGTCACTTCCGCATTTAAATACTTTATTTTTTAAAAATAAATATATTATTTCTTATTATATATTGAGATAATTATTATAAATAAAAATATGCAAAAGATAAAAATATATTTTGCAATAACAAGAAACATAAAATAGAGCATTTCATTTTTGTCTTTATATTAAATCTGCGTGGTAATAAAAAGTCGTTATTTTTATTACAGTAGCTATAAATGTCATCAACTATACACTTAAAATATTTTCCTTATCTCAAATCTGACATATTACAAATGTAATAGATGCATTGTATTTAAATGTTGACCCATACAACAACATAAAATATTTTAGCATTGCATACGTGTTGAAAAAAATATTTCATTTTTAATGTACCGTAAAAATTGTCGTATTATCTGATACCCCATAACATATGATTAATATGATTATTATATCCTTCCAAGAAAAAAGTTGTTAATATGGTATCCTTCGCAAAATATTTTAATTTGAATGTAGCATGCTATAACGTCGTAAAATAAACATCTTCGAGAAAAAAATCATTAAAATAAAAGTTCAAATTACGACAATTAATTTGCTATGCTATTACAGAAATTATTTGTGCGTTATTTTTGTAGACGTTAAGTACTGAATTTAAATTTCAGAATGTCTTTAATCTTGATTACAAAATTACAATATAAATCACCATAAAAAATTACTTGTAATGTGTTGTATTTAAGGAAATAAATTATTAAATATTTTTTAAAATTTTGGACTTCTAACGTCGTTTATTTACATAATAATTTGCAAAATAAATAATAAATTTTATTGTTACTAATAAAAACAACTATAATAATTAATAATAAAAAAAATAAATTTTCTTTGATTTCTGTTTTCTGGTAATTTGAGAATGGTAATTATAATTTATAATAATAGATGTATGTAATTTGTATTGTAAATCCAGAAATGGTAATAAATCTGATGATTAAGGAGAAACTATTTTTTTTATTTTTGATTTGAGAGTAAAATTAAACGGTACGCCCATATAATTTTGAAACCAACTAAATAAATATTGACTTAATAATGACAGCTGGTCAACCAAATTGATTTTTCTCGCGCTGATTATCAATTAACAGGAATATTAATTGCTGAGAAGAGGGCGTACAAAGAAGCAATTAACAAAGATAAATAACGTTCATGGTGATCTGGATCCACATGTGAATATCCGAAGTGCCCTTGATTGCGAAAAAACTGGCTAGCAGTTCCAGTTTCGTGTTTTCGTGGATGTAAAATGTCAAGAATACTTCAAGGTCTTCGCATCTACTTTATTGTCTTCTGGGGTGTTACCGGTTCCAAATGTTTTTAGATCAATTGACATCTTGCCACACACCCAACGCACGATTTATTTTTATTGGACTGGTTACTGGTTTAGATGCAAGACATCGCATTTACATTATAATGTAATCTTCGGACGAATTAGACAAAAATTTCCACACGAAAAAAATAACATTTAACTAGTATTATAAATTAAATAAGTAGATTATCTTGTTTAAAAAAAAAAACATATTATTGTTATGTAAGAAAATTATCGAATTTAAGGCAGGGTTGGCCTTTATCAATAATAAAAATTTAATCATTTGTTACAAAATTATTAATAATAACCAAACTCTGTTCTGTATATGATAATATCTTAAAATTAAATTATATTTTATCACTTTATTTGTCATATCACAGAAGAAAAATGTATGTATTTACAAGTGTCAAGTAAAAATCTTTGTTACTCTTCCTAGTTTTATTCAGGTAAATCGTTTTGGTTTTATTACAGATTTCGTTTTTGTTTATGAAATAAAATATTTATATTGCTTTTAAAACAATTAAAAAATGCAATAACACTTAGATATCTTTAAAAATTAAAAAAATAGAAAATAAAAATCATTATTTTTGCCAACCCTGCAGCAAAAGTATCGTTTGTACTTTTCTAAAATATCACCTTTGGTACATTTTAGAAAAAATATTATTAAAAAAAGAAAGAAGTTATTAAAATAATATTCTTAACATCAAACTGTTTTTCAAATTTTGATTTATAGTAAATTTTTGATTTAGTAAGCAAATATCATACTTTTCTAATAGATCCATTATGTAAAAGAATTTTTATTTAAAAAAATCACACATATTCTTATATTGCTATCTTATTATCAAGCTGATAATATATTTTTGGAAAGTAGTTTGAAATTTAAATACAAAAACAAAAACTAAAATTTGAATAGCAGTATTATATTAAAAATATTATTTTAAAAACTTTTTCTAATAACATTTTTCTCTAAAATGTATCACAAATTAGTTATTAGAAAAGTATCTATCTCCTTAAAACTAGACACAATCTGCAAGTAAATTAAAATGCAAGTAAAAATTAGAAATAAGATTGTACTTAAAAAGTTAATTAATTAATACATCATTCACCATATCTGGTGTGTCAATATATTTATCGCAGATTTTATGATATATTTATACCGTAAAGTACGTTTATCATATATTACCTGCCGGTCTATTTAGCTGGCTTAGAAAATGCACCACATACATAAATCATTATAATACATTAATTTTTAAAACAATTTTTTTGTAACATTATTTCCGGATTGTTATTAAATTTTAATATTTTTTAATAATAATAATTATTACTTGTTGATATAAATTACAAAAATATGGTTTACCCAAAAATATATTTTTTAAATTACTTGTGACCATTTATATTATCACACGTAATTCAAATTTTATTATTGTTATTGTTTAAATATTATATTTAATTTTATCGAACCCAAAAAAATTAAGGATGAAAATTGTACTGCAAAAACTTGGATAAAATTGGGTATAAAATTTTAAATAATATATTATTATTAAACTAAAAATATAGTGCAAATAAAATAAACCATATTTGTTTCTCAAAATATTCAAAATTGAAATTGTCGTAAAAAAATTGGTACAAATAATAAATAAATAAACTTATATGGTTATATGCATTTTGCATTAACAAATGTGCTATATCACCTAAGCATGTTAAATTTGATTAGAGTTCTCCCCTTCACTTAATCTAACCTAACACTTACAAAAATAAACAAATTCATAATTGGTCCACAACACAATCGCACACCTGAACCAAATAGTCGGAAACTGGTGCACTTTGTATCCAGATTACTTTTATACCCTACGACTTCTTCCCTCTCTTCAGCTGAGTGGAGACATCGTGTTGAAACGACGTCTGCTCTATTTATTCAAATTAATGGTTCACATATACACAAGTGACATGTAGTAGGTGATACATGTAGCGAACTTTATATGTAACAATATTACTTTATATTCGGTTTTAACGAAATATTTCAGAATTGAATTAAATTTACTATGGAATATAAATAAATTTGCTTTTATGTATGATATCTGTAAATTATAACTTTAAAATTTAAATTTAATAAATTTAATTGTACTACAATTTAAAAGCATCTAGTAACTGATATTTAAATATTTTTTAATAGTAATCTAGTAACTGATATTTAAATATTTTTTAATACAATAAAATTAATATTAAAATACTATTTATTATTTTAAAATTTTTGTTTCTTCAAATATCCAATACAATTTTTAAGAACTCTGTAGTCATCAAATTAATTTAATAAAGTGAACTTTGCAACTTATAAAATGACACCTCTTTTTAATTTTTTTTTTTGTAAATCTTGTTTCGTATTTCAAACTCTTTTTCGAATGCTTTGAATATTAAACATTTATTTAAGTAAATTGTAAAGACATTTAAAATTGGTTTTCAGTAAGGTCGCTATTTTATAACAATTATTAATTTTGTAAACTCACTTTTAAAAAGAAGAAAATATATCTTTTTTTAAAGAAATGTTTTCTTTGCATATATATGTACGTTGTTTGTAACGATTAGGAGAAAAATTAAAATATCAATAAAACTTAATTTTTAAATTTATACGAGGAACATTTTTCTCAAAAATTTTGTCATTTTTTAGGCTTTAGTAAATATCGATGCGTTGAATTCAAAACCTGCAAACCTATTACATCTTTTCGATTTTATTATGTTGCTTTATTATCTAACTTTTATTTATTTTCAAAACCTATAACCCCATTTCAAAGTTGTGTAGAGTTAAAACAAACCAAACAACAGTATTAAACCAAAAATTGTGTTGACAAACGCGAAATATCCCAAAAATACTCATTTTTGTGCCCAAAATTTTGATTTTGGGAAATAGTGTATGTTGATAGATCTAGACGTGGTGGTTTCAAATTTTCAAACAGAATTTAATTATCTCTTTTCGTTCCTGAGATATTTGGTGTCAAATTTGCACCTCAAAAAAGTGTGTTTTTTGGCTATATCTCTAAAATGGGTAGATATACAATCTCAACGATTATACCAGTCGATTCTATGGGAAAAGTTACATAAAGAAATGTTTTCTCCGAATATACGTTCTTTGGAACGATTAGGTGAAAAATGAGAAAATCGAAAAAACCTAAATTTCAAAATTTCTCCGACGTACTTTTTTTCTCCAAAACTTTTCATTTTCTAAACTTAAGTAAACATTGATACGCTGATTTCAAATTTCCAAACCGAATTGAATTATCTCTTACCGTTCTCGAGATATTCTTGTTCAAAGTTGAGTTTTGCCAATACCTAAGAAAACAGGTTTTTTAGATATAACCCTTTAAGGGTTAGGTTCACGACTTCGGCAACATGACCAATCGATTCTACGGGCAAAATTACGTATGTATATCAATTTTTAGATTTTTATTCCAAAGGATACAATTTGTAGAAAGAAAAAACGAAATCGGCAAAAATCGAAAAAATGGCAAGGGGTATACCTTAGATTTTTTTCGATTTTTGGCCATTTTCAGTTTTTTCCTTGTAGAAATTCTATCTGTTGAGATAAAAATCTGAAAATTGGTACACTTATGTAATTTTGCCCGTAGAATTGAATGGTGAGGTCGCCGAAACCATAAACCTAACCATTTAAGAGGTATACCTAAAAAACCTGATTTTTTAGGTATAACTTTGAACTCAAATATCTCGAGAACGGGAAGAGATAATTGAATTCGGTTTGAAAATTTGGAATCAGTGTATCCATATTTACTTAAGTCCAAAAAATGAAAAATTTTGGAGACAAAAAGTTTCGAGGAGAAAAATTTAAATTTAGGTTTTTTCGTTTTTCTTATTTTTCACCAAATCGTTCCAAAGAACGTATATATGGACAAAACATTTCTTTATATAACTTTTCCCGTAGAATTGAATGGTAAAGTAGTTGAGAATGTATCTCTACTCATTTTTGGAATATACCCAAAAAGCACACTTTTTTGAGGTTCAACTTTGAGAGCAAATATCTCCGAAACGAAAAGAGATAATTAAATTCTGTTTGTAAATTTGGTATCAGCGTAACTAGTTCTTTAAAAAATATTATAAATAAAATTTTGTAAAATTTGAAAATTTTCAAGCTAAAAATTCGATATTTTCAAGTATTTTTGGGTTTACTCAAAAATACACCATCAGAGGCTTTGAGAATTACTTCCCCTGTTGTTACTACAAACGTAAACTATTTTTTGAAGTAATATTCAACAGTACTAGTTGTAAGTAAAGTACAATTTTAAAACATGTAGTAACTGATACTTAAAAAATCGAACTAGTGTTTCAAAAAGTAGGTAGCATCCATTTTTAACACAATAAAGTATTAAAATACCATTTATTATCTTCAACATTTTTTTAAGAACTTGTTTACGATTATTATTTTTCAAAAAGGTGTTTATTATTTTCCAAATTTAAATGATATTAAACATATGATTCAATAAAGTTCATAATTTGACTCTTTCAAAATAAGTAGAAAATAATTGAAATAACAAGGGTTGTATACATGGAATTCTAGTTACTGGTGAAATAAAAGTTTTATTTCGTTACAAATTTAACATAATTATTCTTTGTACACGTTAGAAAAACCTACAATTTATTCATTCTACATTAACCCGTTCGTGCCATATTTATTTGCACCACTAACACATTTTCTTTGTTCTTTTGTTTACTTCTAACAAAAACTAACCTAAAAAAACTTAATCACGGGAAAATTTGACCCACTTTTTTAGGAATTTCCACGGAAAAACTTGACAAGTTCTTAGTATTACCCCTCGTAATTTAATGTACTAAGAAGAAATGTGTCTTACAGAGTTTCCTTACGTGTATTTAAGACCCAGTGCGATTAAGTTTGCATGTAATCTAGAAAATGTATCAATGTATGAAGTTAAGAAAGAAAACAAGGGGACTGACCTAATAAACCCCGGAAAAAATCATTATTTTTGCATTGTAAAAAGCTGGAATAAAAAGAGCTTTTTTGTAATTAGGGTAGGAATATTATGTAACTTGAAATACGGCAATGGTGCATTTGTAAATAAATAACAAAGATTTTTAATTCAATTCACTAGTTTTGAGTCCACTATTAAGTATAATAAAATTGACAAACCAATAAATAATAGTATATTATTTAACAAGCATAATATGTAGGCTACATTACATGAGATCGCTCGTATTTTTAATCATCCGAGTGTAATGTAGCCTTATTATGCGAGTCAAATACTATACTTTATCTACAACTATCAGGCATATAAAAAATCTGATATTATTTGATAAATATTCAGTTAGGTGTGAGTAGTTCACATATAGCTTAACAGATGGCGCCACAGTAGCACTTAAATGTCAAAATAACTATTCAAATTGTATTTATTATACTTTTTTAATCATTTATATTGATATTTATAATAAAAAATATATTATTAATAAATTAACAGTTTATTAAAATGTTATGTGTTAAATTATATGCTCTATTTATTACAGAAAAGTGTAGCGTGTAATATAACATTTCATATTACACTTGTGTAATATGAGTAGTATATTATATGTAGTATCACACGTATAATGTACCCATATTTTAATAGTTGTAGATAAAAATATTATTATTGTCATTGCCATACCCAATACTGAGTATATCTCAGAATATATATTTCAATTTGAAAGAAATACCTAATTTATATTTTTTGTTAAAAATTTAATGGTTTTAAACCACACCTACATTTTACCGTGAAAGTCATAATAATTTGTTTATATGAATAGTCAAAAAATAATATTAACATAATTACTTCTGCACTATGTTACAAATTCCTTATCGAAACAATTATTTAAAAATGTCAAGGGGCCATCTTAAATTCATCATTTTATTATATATAATTATCCTTAACATATGAAACCAAAATGAAAGAATGAAAATTATTATTAGCTTGTTCAAATTGATCTAATAAATATGTTAATTTGAAGGCAAGTTCTTACAATAAGTTTTTGAAAATTTTTGGTTATAATAAAATTCAAGGAAAACTATAATATTTAAATTGTATCACAGAACTTGTTTTTCGACTTGCGTTGATATCTTAAATGTTCCAGTTTTATTTGTAATTATTTATATGAATAATTAATGTCCTTTGTGGTTTTTTTTTTTGAAAATTTACAAATGTTTAATATCGATAATAAAAATTAAACTTAAAACTATTTTAATAACTTAATATCATATTACTAAATCTATAAATTATTGAACTCTAAATTTAGGAAAATGTCATAGTAATAATTCATCGAATTTATAGACATGTGACTTTACTACTTCGTTGTGAAATATGCACATATACATATTTAATTATTTCGTGCTCATAATAGAGCTATAATAATTCATCACAATGAAAATATATTGAATGTGTGTTTAAACAAATTTCAATATAAAAACTTCGTTTGCATCATTCTATTTCTGTTTATAAACACAGGGTGTGGTCAAATGTCACTAGTTAACATATATGTATTGTGCCAAACCTATGGACGCCTATTTTAACAAATAATTATAGATTTTTATGATTTATTTCTTAATTTATAAACAACAAAATTTGTGCATCTTTCAGTATTTTTCTGTGAAAGAAGATTCATAAGAAACGCAACCAGCAATACAAAATCGCTTTGCGGGTGGATCTCTAGATATAAATAGTTCAATGACATTTTCAGGGTAGCCAGTTGACCGGAAAAACCGAGAAGTAACCGGAAATTTTGAGTGACCGTGAAAAAACCGGGAAATAACCGGGGTTTTTGTTCCCAGACAGGGAATTTTTATTAATTCAATGTTACTCAATTTTTAAAATTAAAGGTAATGTTTTCCAAATTAATCTTAGTTTTAACGTTATAAAAAAATTTGAATTTATTCATATTTGGGGGGAAATGCCAGTTTAGGAATTTCGAAAATAATAATAAATAAATCAGATTTATATGACCTGAAGCAAAATTGTCAAGAACAAAATCTATTTGCAAAATTGTTTGTCTAATTTATCCTCGAAAAAAATCGGACTGTAGATGGCACTAGTGTCTTTACTGTATTGTCTTATAAAAAATAAATATTTTACATATTTGTAGATATTTCAACGTTTTGAATATAGAAATTGGTAGATAAAAGTTTCTCCTATTTTGTTTGCTATATTATAAAAATAATTCTGAGCAGTTGTAAAAGAAATTTTAAAAATATAGTTTAGTTATTTTTTTGAATGAATAATTTTAATTTTAAATATTTTTTCTAATGTATTAATAGAATTTTATGGTTAACATTACTATATATTTTTTTGTTTACGGTTACCTAAAAAAAAATCGGTAATTCGCCCCCCTTAGGGAAGTTTCTGGATCCGCCACTGTGCATCGATGATGCATTCAAGAGTGATTCACTGAAGAAGTTGTTTATATCTGTTTTTTTTCTGTACAAAGTTAATTTGTAAAATAAAATAAGCGCTATACATATTTTGATTTCAATAATTCACAACACTTTTCTCTTGTCAAATAAAATAAAGTGTTAAAAAAAATTGACAAATTCGAACTCGTGCACTGAAAAAAGTGCACTTGTGGTCTACCAGCATTGTGTGATTAGTATTTTGTAAAATAATGTATGTATTATTATATTTAGCTTTTAATAGTAAATCATGTTTATAAAGAACATAAAATTTATTCATTTTTCAAGGCAGGCAATTTAGGAAAACTATATTTATATTTTTAGAATAAGCTTTATTATCACGCAAATATTTTGACCGTATAACATTTTCACTATATTTCGAATGGTATTAAATGGTACTATTTCCACTGCAGCTTTGAATACCCATTAATAAATAATTAACTGCACCTCAAATTAAAAGTAATAAATCAAGATGACAGTTACAATAATTCATGAGAACACGAAGGAGTAAATCACAAAAAATTACCATATGAATAACTTAATATCCTGTTGTCTTCCATAATCCTTTTTAAAATTTCGGTTGTTAACAACTTTGTCCTTGCTAAATTTGCATCGCGGAAGGAATAAAAAAATGAAAAATCACCTTTTCGCACGATTATATGAATGAGGCTAAAAATAACTTTATCAGATGGACATTAAAGTTAAATATAACACCTTTTAATGTGTCTTATCAAATCACGAATGTTACGTCATAAAATCATAATATGTAAACGAGGACCTTTAAGCGTCTTAAATCGTTTTTTAAAGAGGTCACATGCGGTTTGACAATTGGGCAACTCTACTGTTTATGTGATCTTGTTACTACTTGTAATTTCTTTATTATTTAAAAATCATTACATCGGTAAAATACAGAAGAGTACCTAAAACTTAACATACATATACAGGGTGGTTTATTTTCGTATGTTCAGGCGATATTTTCTAAATTAAAAATATTGGACAAAATGTTTTCTAATAAAATTTATTCAGAATTGTGTATTTCATATACTAACATTGATTTTTTTTTAAATTGTAAATATATATAAAATATATATGTTCCTATTTGAAGAAAAAAATATATATTTTCAACAAAAATACCTAAACTAAATAAAAAAAATTTAATGCTATATGAAATACATAATGCTGAATAAATTTTATTTGAAAAATTATTGTCTAATATTTTTAATTTAGGAAATATCGCCTGGATATTCGAAGTAAACCACCCTGTATAGAAAATATACCGCAAATTTTGACATATACTATGTTTTTATTTTAAATTATGTATGTTTCATAAAGATAGAAATTATATGAGTACAATTTTTATTCTGCATCCCAAAATTATTATTTTGTTAATATTATAACATTTGGTTTTTTATTTTTGATTCATCTGAGTCATTGTTAATAAATTATATATTAATTTAAATATGAAGTAAAAACCAGTATTAAATTCATTTGTTCTAAGTCCGTTATTTCCCATTAACGAGATGTCATTTAAAACTAGTTTTTTTATCATTTTTTTTTCTTTTAATTTGCTCGTAATCACTTTTGATTTCGTAGAAAAAATGGAAAGTTCTAAAGCCGGACCTGTGACGCTGGTAATCCCATTTAAAGGTTATGAGTGAATAAGTAACATCGAAATCTGCATACGATACAATCTCCCCACTATTAATCATAGTCGTAAATACTTACGATCCATACGTAACAATCTTCTTCATCGATATTACCTTATGACATTTTGACCGCTACTGTACAATACTTCTAGTTTTATATTTAGTTGGCGAAAATGAATTAATTTACATAAGCCGTCACGGAATGGAATATTTCGGTTTTTCTAGAACCTTCCAAGAATTTGGGTAATATTACGCATTGCTTTACATGAGAATGTATTTCTGAAACACTTTTCATGTAGATATACGCCTATATGAATATTTAACTACTGTATAATTTCAAACAATTGCTAGTAATTTAAAAAAAAAATTGGTACCTTTCTTTGAAGGAAATGGAATATCAGGATTTTTAGATTCTCTTGTAAAAAGCAACCTGTTTGAGAAATTAATAGGAAGTTTGATATTTGCAAAATATTTTATGTAGAATTCAATGCTGAAGTTGTTGAGATCGTATCTCTGACCATTTTTGGACTATGGACCATTTCTGGGATCTAAATTTCGAAGGCAAATATCTCGAGAATAATAAAGATTCAGTTTAAAAATTTAAAATTAGACGCTTTGGAGTATAGTTATATAGTTCGACCCATTTTTGACTGTACCTTCATTTTTTCCAAAAAATTTAAATAAGTTTTTCATAACCTTAAGTTCAAATTTGGAAATTTTAAGGGTAGTAGAAATTTATTACTCAAAATGAACTGAAAATGAAATGAAAACTTTAGAAAATTGATTAGAGTAAACAAAAGGAAAAGTTGGAAAACAATTTTTCTTTATTGCTACCTAATAAAATTAGCATACGCTGTTATTTAATTTCGCAATATTACATCTAATGAACCGTTGTAACTTATAATTTAGCAATCTAGTAATAGCCTAATGAGATTTGTGTTATCAAGAAATTCATTTGCAAGAAGTAATTCTTTCACATTAGGAACAGAAACAGTTGAAAAAATACATTTTTTGTAATTATAAACTCGTAAAACTCCTATGCGGTTGCAGAAAATCATTACGAAGTAGAAATTTTTTACACAGTCCGGAAATAATTTATACCACGCAAGCTTGCAGGAGGTACTCAGAGCTTAAAGCCTCATTTTACCGAGCTTAATCCATAAAATTTGTTCTATTATATCACGATTTTATATTTTCTAAGAAATAATACAAATGAATAAAGGGAAATTTAGTGATTCAGCACTTGAAAAGTTACAAAGAGTTCATTTTTTCCCAAAGTGATTTCTAAATTACATTCATACTATGTTTACATTCTTTAGTCTTCAAATCGACATTAAATGGAGTCAAATTTAAATTTATTCAAATGAATTTAATCATTAATAATATATTATAGTTTTCCGCACATGTGCAATATGTATGCTTTTTCGCACATGTGAAATATGTATGCTTTTTCGCACAAATTATTTTGTTTTTTCAATTCTTTTCAGTTTGCACAATGGCGTTATTCAACTATGGGATTATCGTATGTGCACCCTTCTTGACAAATTCGATGAACACGATGGCCCTGTTCGTGGCATTTGTTTTCACAATCAACAACCCCTTTTTGTTTCTGGCGGTGATGACTACAAAATAAAGGTAAGATCTCGATCGACCTTAATCCGCCGTCATTAAGATAAAAAGTCGTGCCGATAAAATACTTCTCACCTTGATGTATAATTTTGTAAGGCATAGCCACCTAACGATATATAATTTATTATTGAACGACAAAATTTGAATTAAATTACAATCTACATTTCACGATAACTGTTTATACTTAAACGTATTACTGGTTGCCGTTAAAACTTTCTACACAAAATTATTTTATAGAGATTTGATTTTAATTTATTGTTAGGTATGGAACTACAAACTACGTCGTTGTATATTTACACTGTTGGGTCATTTGGATTACATCAGAACAACAATGTTCCATCACGAATACCCATGGATTGTCAGCGCATCTGATGACCAAACTATCAGAATTTGGAATTGGCAAAGTCGCACTTGTATTTGTGTCCTCACTGGTCACAACCACTACGTCATGTGTGCTTCTTTCCACCCTTCAGAAGACTTGCTGGTTTCTGCAAGTCTTGACCAGACTGTTCGCGTTTGGGACATTTCCGGTGAGATAATCAAAGGGGGATTAAAAGTCAGGGTTGTAATTAAAATTTTCTAGGCCTTAGAAAGAAAAACGTAGCTCCCGGACCTGGAGGTCTGGAGGAGCACTTGAAAAACCCCGGAGCTACAGACCTGTTTGGACAGGCGGACGCTTTTGTGAAACATGTTCTTGAAGGGCACGACCGTGGAGTAAACTGGGCTTGTTTTCATCCTAATCTTCCGCTTATTGTTTCCGGGGCTGATGACAGACAGATTAAACTTTGGCGTATGAACGATTCCAAGGTAGACGGCTCAATTACAAAAATTACCGATATGTGATACTCAGAGAAAAATTATAAACATTCTCATGGAACAAAGAAAATTTATAATTTAGGTTTATTTGTTCTGGTTATCACATATCCTTTCTGTTTAAAATTTTTTGAGTGTAACACTAAAATTTGTTAGGCATGGGAGGTAGACACTTGCAGAGGGCACTACAACAATGTTTCCTGTGTATTATTCCATCCACGTCAAGAATACTTGCTGTCCAACAGCGAAGACAAAAGCATTCGTGTTTGGGATATGACTAAACGAACTACGTTGTACAACTTCCGCAGAGAACATGAACGTTTCTGGGTCTTAACAGCTCATCCAACCCTTAATCTTTTTGCTGCTGGACATGACACTGGCATGATCATCTTCAAGGTAGAAATTAAACATTTTAAAACGGAAGATTTGAAAATAAATACTACATAATATATGTTGCCACATAACTTAAAATACTTCCATGTAAAGTTGGTTGCCTGCAATTTAAGTGTTAAAACATTTGCTGTGTTGTATTAAAGTAAGAATATTTGTGATTAGTAAAATTGTTGGTCGGTTATTAATAGAGTTGGTATTTAAAGGCAAATCTTCCGCGCTGAATGTGAATTTATAGGGGCCAGCGGAATTTATAGTGCTGATCGCGTGCGTATTATGATTGCAGCTGGAAAGAGAAAGACCGGCCTACACAGTGCATGGAAACATGCTCTACTATGTGAAGGATCGCCATGTCCGTAAATTAGATTTCACAACGTCCAAAGATGTGCCAGTTCTGCAAATCAGGGGCGGCGGTAGAACCATTGTTTACTGGTAAATTAATTCACCCATTTTTACTCTGTAATCTTGAAAATTTATCTACAGACAGTTCGCCTTGAACTTTAAGACCTGATACCATTTTGCTCGAATCACAAAGAATTTGTCTTGAATAAAATAAAATTAAGAACGTAAGGTTGCGTGTTTAAAAGGGAGTAAATGGATTGTTGAAATGATTGATAGACTTTTACATTTAGACCATCAAAGGATGCTTATTAATTTTGCATGGAGATGTTAGCGCAGATCGTGCAAAGAATGACTTGCTAATGCATAATTACAATTTAATCACTATTGCAGGTGATAAATGAACTTCAAATCTTATCTATTTGTATGTCTCTGTTTCTTCGTTTAGCATGTCGTTCAACCCAGCAGAAAACGCTGTTCTTCTCTCTATGAGAAACAGCAATCTGGAAAGTAGTACCTACGAGCTGTACATGATTCCTAAAGAAACTGATAGTTCCTCAGTTCCTGAATCCGAAGGCAAGAGATCTGCAGGTGTTACCGCTCTCTGGGTTGCCAGAAATCGTTTGGCAGTACTGGATCGTATGCACCAGCTTGTCATCAAGAACTTGAAGAACGAAGTCACGAAAAAAGTACAGACCCCAACTTGCGATGAAGTGTTCTACGCTGGAACTGGCATGTTGCTTTTGAGAGATCCGGATTATGTAACTCTTTTCGATGTCCAGCAGAAGAGAACTTTGGCTCAGGTGAAGATTGCCAAATGCAGATATGTTGTTTGGTCAGCCGATATGTCTCATGTTGCTCTTTTGGCTAAACACACAGTAAATATCTGCAATAGAAAACTGGAATCTCTTTGTTCTATTCATGAAAACACTAGAGTGAAATCTGGAGCTTGGGATGATTCTGGAGTGTTCATTTACACAACCAGTAATCATATAAAATACACCATCACTAATGGAGATCATGGTATCATCCGTACTTTGGATCTTCCTATTTATATTACGCGCGTAAAAGGAAACCATGTATTCTGTTTGGATAGAGAATGTCGTCCGCGTATTTTAAACATTGACTCAACGGAATTCAAATTCAAACTTGCTTTAATTAATCGGAAATATGAAGATGTTCTTCACATGGTCCGGCACTCTAGACTTGTTGGACAGTCTATTATCGCTTATCTTCAGCAGAAAGGTTACCCAGAAGTCGCTCTTCATTTTGTGAAAGACGAGAAGACCCGGTTTGGTCTGGCACTAGAATGCGGAAATATTGAAGTAGCTCTTGAAGCAGCTAGAGCCCTCAACGACAAGGCTTGTTGGGAACGTTTGGGACAAGTAGCTCTTATGCAAGGCAACCACCAAGTCGTTGAGATGTGCTACCAGCGCACCAAGAACTTCGACAAGCTTTCCTTCTTGTACCTAATCACCGGAAATCTTGAGAAACTTCGCAAGATGACCAAGATCGCTGAAATCCGCAAGGATACTTCTGCTCAGTATCAAGGTGCTCTTCTTCTCGGAGATGTCGCTGAAAGAATAAAGATTTTGAAGAACTTCGGACAAGAATCTTTGGCTTATGTAACTGCTGCTACTCATGGATTCGAAGAAGAGGCAGAACAAATGAAAGAATCGATCGAAGAATCCGGAAAAGATCTCCCAGTGATTATGGATAATGCCAAGTTTTTGAAACCTCCAGTACCAATTCAACAAGCCGAATCCAACTGGCCTTTGCTCACTGTCAGCAGAGTAAGTTTAAGAAATTTCCAACAAAAACCTTTTTTATATTTGTTTTATTTCTCAGGGATTCTTCGAAGGTGCGATGTCTAAAGCAGGTCAAACCGTCAACTCTGCCTTAGCTGCTGCTCCAATTCCTGAAATGGATAACACCAGCGCAGGTGACGGTTGGGGTATCGATGCTGATCTTGATATGGACGGTGAAGAAACAATGGGTGAGAAACCTGCCAACGGAAGTGACGTGGAAGATGGCAGCGGTTGGGATGTCGGTGATGAAGACCTCGAACTTCCAGAAGAAATCGTTTCAGCTGTTACTACCACTGAAGATACCAAATACTTCGTTCCACCAACAAAAGGAGTTTCTCAAACATTCATCTGGACCTCAAATTCTCAACTCCCAGCCGATCATGTTGCTGCTGGATCATTTGAAACCGCCTTCCGTCTTCTTCACGATCAAGTAAGTTATATTCAAGTTTTTAATGTTATAAATATTGCATGAGTCTTTCTTTAGGTCGGCATCGTCAACTTCGAAACATACAAGCCACTATTTATGAACTTATTTAGCCGCTCTCATACTTGTTTCTGTGCTGTTCCTAATACTCCTCCATTGTACAACTACGCACATCGAAACTGGCGTGAAGCTGGACCGAAAGGAGGTCTTCCAGCTACTGGCATCAAATTAGCAGATCTTGTCCAAAGATTGCAAGTCTGCTATCAATTAACTACTGGAGGAAAATTCACAGAAGCCGTCGAGAAACTTCGAGCAATTATCCTAAACATTACTTTGCTCGTAGTCGACAACAAACAAGAAATAGCGGAAGCACAACAGCTATTGAAAATCTGTCGTGAATATGTCCTAGGTTTGAAAATGGAAACCTTCCGTAAGACTTTACCCAAAGCCACACTTGAAGAACAAAAACGCCAATGCGAAATGGCTGCATATTTCACTCACTGTGCTTTACAACCAATCCATCAAATCTTGACTCTTAGAACTGCTTTGAACATGTTCTTCAAATTGAAGAACTATAGAACTGCTGCTTCCTTCGCCAAGAGGCTTCTAGAATTAGGTCCAAGACCCGATGTTGCACAACAAGCACGAAAAATATTACAAGCTTGCGATATTAGTCCTGTAGATGAACTGCAGCTTCATTATGATGAGCATAATCCGTTCAATTTATGTGGTATTTCTTACAAGCCGATTTACCGCGGCAAACCAGAAGAAAAATGTCCTTTATGTAACACTAGCTATTTCCCACAGTACAAAGGATCCGTTTGCACCGTATGCGAAGTCGCAGAAATTGGTAAAGATTGTACTGGATTACGAATTTCTACACACCAATTTAGATAAATATCTAACAGTATTTCCTTCAATTTAACTTTAACTATGATGGTCCTCTTAAATATAATTCGTCATATATCATAAATTTTATTTAGGTTTATCTTTTAAATATTTGTTTTATAAATGGTATAGCAATATTTAACTAAATAAATATGTTGCAATATATTTATATTTACTTTACAAACCGTTTCCTTCCAATACGCATAAGGTAAGAGATTTGATCAATATATAAATATTATAATATGTATGCAGTTTAACTTCGGTTGAAATAAACAGTAGGTTGTTGCACTAAATGCACCAGGTAAAATACATACGGTGAGTAATACAGTAAGTAAAATTAATGAAATTCTGCATGCAAGAAAGATATAAATCCTTGAGTAATTAAAAGTTTGAAGAGCAGCGCCTTGGCTGGACTAAGGCTAGTGTATTGAGGTTTGTAGGTAAAGTTTGGAGATTATGAATGGTTTTGGGAATTCGTGAGGTCTGTGTGTTTATGGTGTGTAGTTATGGGTGTTAGATCCGCGTGTGAAGTGCACGAGCACAAGGCCTCGGACGCGCTTGCGGGGCAACGGAGCGAAATCACAGCAACGACAAGCAATCTGGAGGGGGCGACTTGGCCCGAGTCTCAGTCACGCGATCCTCGAGCTGCCGTTGCGGTGCATTGACTCACTCCGCACAGAGCGTCGCTAAGCGCCGGTCCGCACGACGCCAAGTAGAAGAAATCAACCACCGAATATTACATCATGTCTAACATCATCCATTTGCTGCTGCTTAACTGCATCTGCTTGTCTTTCTCGGCGCGAGAACAACCAGTCGTCAAAATCCCCAACTTGGGTACTGCGGGCGGCAAGGAAGTCTCTCTCATCCGAACTCAGCGCATCATCGCGTATCTCGGCATCCCGTATGTGAATCCACCGGAGAGGTTCGCACCTCCAGATATGGACGACGTTCCCTCCTGGAATGGGTTTAGAAATTTCACCGAATTCGCGCCTGCTTGTATGCAACCACAAGTAGATGAAGCATTTTCGGCAGAAGAGCAGAGATTCCTCAATTTGATATCAAAGAATCTAACTTTCGAGACGTCTGAAGATTGCTTGTACCTGAATGTGTTTGTTCCGTACGGTGAGTGAGTGTTAGTGTGTCAGTGCGTCTGGACGTGTGTTAAGCGTTGTGAGCGTCGATTTTGCGTGCGGCCACTGACGTCGTGTCGCGCGATAACATCTCCCCGTGAAGGAGTTCGGCTCCGTGATTTAAACCCTACCGTACATAAATACCGTGGGGTGGGCCTGTTCGTTGTTACAAACAAACCGGCCAAATCCACCGCAACTACAAGCTGGGCTACATCTCGTACACCGCACTAATCAAAGGGAAAAACGTATTTGCGTGTGTAGTCATTTCAAGAAAATTACTTTTTAAGAAAATGGGTCACGAGGAAATATTATTTCATATACTAATAATTTATTCATTGTTAGAATTGCAAGTAATATTACCGCGCAATTTTTTGCATAATTTTCAAACATTTTTTAATTACACATCGTTTAACGCATGCAATAAATTTATGGATAAAGTATTCAAATATTGCAGACAGCAAGGAACCAAGCATTGAAGTACTTATTATTAGCTGTTTATCTTACAAAATTATTAGTTTTCTTTAAGATTAATATTTAAACAAAAATTCATATAAGTAAATTATCTTAAAAATTCTAGAAATTTCACAAAAAAATGTCATAATTACATATATTTTGGAAAATTTCAGACACTAATATAACTTGAAAGGTCTATTTTTAAAATTGTCTTTTTTTTGAGAAAATGTTTTAAGTATTCTTGAAACAGAAATTCAATGTGAAATTTGAAGTAATATAATTTTAATAAGGTTGTTTCAATAATGTTTAATGAATACAGCAAAATATTTAGTACATCTTAATACACACAAATGACCAATTGTAAGTAAAATTTTGGTAATTAAAGTTGAAGGCTATAATAATGACCAATTGTAGGTAAAATTTTGGTAATTAAAGTTGAAGACTTTTAATGAGGCATTTGTCGTTAGAAAATAGTGTTTATGGACAGACACCGAAACATCCAGAAAGATACCTAAAGAGAATTACGACACGATTATTGGAAGAGAGTTGTAGTTTACATGAGACAGTTCCCACGCGTTCCAGAAGGACAAGCAGTGCTTGGCTTGGTTCCTAGCGTGTCCTTCCTCTATTATATGATCCATTGCACGCAGTACGAAAGTAAAATCTGCATTTGACTCCCTAAAATGGAAATCGCGTGCTCAGCAAAATCGATCTTGGGGCTAGCTGGTCCGGGCACCTTGGTTCTGATACACGACAAGACCTGTATGATTTAAAGCGGTGGTGCAAATCTTATTCTTTTTATTTCAATGTCGCGAAATGGTAGATAAGACGAAAAGAGCGATAATTACAAGCTTGCTGCTAATGGGTCACTTTTTTTAGACCATTGCGAATTACGTGCGTAGGAGAGCCTGATTGTTAAGCTTGCGACTTTATCGTTTGCGTTTGCACATGGTTAATCGATTATACATAAAAACTGCATTTAACTTTTCTCATGACGGCTTGCATGTTTACTTTTCATCGCGACAACATTATTCTTTGTCCTGGTAACACCTTTCCATTTGCTCTTTGTTAGTTAGTCGTCATTCTATGGAACAAACTTCATCCAATTAACTCTTGCAAATTACATACCATTGCAGAAAATGTTTAAAGTTTACCGAGAATTTATTTCTGATCATTTTAAACAAAAACAATAATTTCTTTAAATCTTTAGAAATATTGTTTTTGTTTTTTACAAATAAAATTTTATTTACTTAAAGCCTTCTTTTTTTAATTTATATTTTTTAATTTCAGTTGGAATGTTTAGAGTTTCATTTTCATTCATCGAAAATATGTGAAGCTCATGAAATAAAATTTCAATGGATTATTATTCCAGGACAGCCGCCTCCAGAAGGTTTCGCTGTAATGGTCTGGATCCACCCTGGAAACTTTAGAACAGGAAATCCAAATATGTGGGATCCATATTCTCTTGTCTTCAAACAAAGAGTCATTGTTGTTACCTTCGCTTATAGACTCAACATATTCGGCTTCTTCACAACAATGGATGGAGAAGCAACTGGAAATTTCGGACTTATGGATCAAGTCGCGGCTATGAATTGGATTAAGACCAACATAGAATTCTTTGGCGGAAATTCAAACAGTATTACTTTGATGGGTTACGGTTCAGGTGCTATCAGTGTTGGTATACATATGGTTTCGCCTCATTCCAAAGGGTTGTTTACAAGAGCTATAGCAATGAGTGGAAATCTCATGAATCCATCATCTGTTAAGTATCCACAAGATGATAAACCGTACATTACATCTATTGCTGATTATTTTGGATGTTTCCGTCATCCGACATCTTTACTTTTGAAGTGTTTACGACGACCTCAAGCTCAAAATTTAATCGACTTTGTCATAAGCACGGACTGGGAATGGAAACCTATAATTGATCAAGGTTTAAGCAACAGTTCCAATTATTTCTTATCAGAATTACCAAAGAATTTTTTCGAACGGGGAGATTTTGAAGCTGTACCATTTCTGACAGGTTTTACAGATATGGAAGAAGTGTTAAGCTATGAAGATGAGCTCAAAGACGATAACACAAACAGCGCAGAAGAGTTGTTAACTAAAGTATTATCTAATTTTGTTTCTAGCGATTTACCAGCGGTAAATTTTACGGATACATGTGTATACAATCATGATCATATACTAGATTCGGTTTTATTTTTCTATAGACCCGCACCGCCAGTAGAAAATCACGCAGAAATGAGGAAAACTTTAACAGATTTTATAGCAGAACGCAATTATGGTAGCAATACTTATTTATTAGCACAGTTTGTAAGTAAGCATAAGCCTACTTTTATGTATCGGTTTGATATGAAACCAAATACTGATGGGGCGGTGGCTGGCCTTCCAAGTTGGGTGTCTGTGCCCCATATGTTCGATTTAATTTATTTGTGGGGAATGCCTTATTGGTTACCTTTACCACATCAACAAGAATGGGATAATCGAGATAAAAGAATCTCTGATATAATCATGAATTTTTGGACTAATTTTGCAAAATCTGGAAACCCTACAGAAGGCAGTATTTTCGCGATAAAATGGGATGAATTTAAACCGGATAGACCAGGAATTCTAATAATTGATCGTACTTTTAATATGAGTGATTCAGCTCATTTAAATTACAAAGCATTTGATTTCTGGAATAATTATTATCCAAAAGTTATTGATATTGCAACACAATGTTGTAATGCTACTGATGCTGGCTATGACATTATTCCAAGCTTTAATTTGCTTTTATATATTTTATACAGCTTTAGCTTAGCACTTACAATTTTATAAATAATCTATTTATTCTCCGAGTTGAACTGAATGTGAGATTTTGGTCAGTTCGACTCTAGTTACCTCATATTAAATATTCCGTTTTTCAATTTGAAAATATAGTGAGTACAGAACATATCAATTACTAACAAATACAAGTGTCAAATTTTTTTATTGGAATCTTTTTTTAGTACGTATAATCACTTTTATACAAAGGATTACAAATTATATATATTCGACTATATTGTTTACTCTTTTGCATATCTTTCTTATTACTCACTGAAATACAAATGTACAGACTAAGTTCTGTATTTATAAACGTATGAATAATTTTAAAAAAAGCAATAACAAAATTACCTAAACTTAAATATAATGACCAAGATATAAAAGAATTCAATAAATAGTATTTTTAATATTAATACCCACTAAATATTTATCTAAACACTGCGTATATTAAAATTTCGTTCACATTATAGCTCAGAATATTTTATATAAACAAATATGTACATTTTATTTTAGAATTATGTTGTATTTATTTATGTAAATAGTATATTTAACTAATACAATATATTTTAGCATGTTAATTATGTATAAATGCTTGAATGTTCATATACACTGTATAAAGTGTGAAATATTGAAATATATAATATTTTTATTATAATATTATCTCCTAAATTTGTGAATATATATATATCCTACTTTTTTATTTCTTATTATCGTACAGTTTGATAAGTCTATAAATTGCAAATATTTTTCATTTTTATCGTCAAGCAATAATAATTTTGATAACAAGCAATTAAAATTCTTTATTCGAACTGTAAACTGGTGCGCGCTTTAAGTAGATGTTGATTTGACTCCATGATAATTTCTGTTTTAAAAACGTTTATACTAATTTTATAAATACGTACATGTAAATTATTAATTAAAATTAATTTGCTTATATTATCAATAACAACAGTATACAGTTCTTAATAACAAATGTTTATATTATTAAAATGGAATCTAATGTGAATCTAGTATGACATCATTCCCAAAAAGTGAACTGTCAAATGTGTTTTCAGAGAGATGTTTTTATTTTAAGTCCCGGTAGAACTTATGAACATGACATTTATTGTGAATTTAAAAGTGTTGTGCACATAATTTCAACATGTTAACGAAATTGCCGCAAGAGTTTCGCAGGTTTTCACGACACTGTAGTACTTTGAAACGCATATTGCATGAAACGCAGGAATCATTACACAATATTAGTACCACAGATCTATTTCCCGGGGGTAATTATTGAAATTAGGTAAATATATACATAATACAATGTATATTTGTTGCAGAAAATCTTAAAGAACAATTAAGACAAGACGTTGTTGATTCAATTCGAAAGATTTTAGACTGTTCTCCTGCTCTTCTTATTTTTGGACAGAACTGTCGTGCTAAGGCATTATTTATTAATTATATTTTAGGGCAGTTATTGTTGCCTGTACATGGATCGTCATGGCGATGGGTAAGACAATGATTTTTAATAACTTTTTCCTAGTTTATTTACAATTTGGTATTATAAATAATGTAACCATGGATACCACATTTACGAGGTCATACAAATATTTATTTGCTCGTCAGCCCTAACCTTAAAAACTATAGGAAATTAGAATAAATAAACAATGGGCGATCTTTATTTTTAGATAAGAATTCGTGCAGGTGTTTCAAAACGTATAAGGCTCACATTAGCTGACGAATATGAAATCGTTGAACAGCTAAAAGCTCATGAAATGGTCTGGCATGCAATTCCTGAACAGGATTTGCTTCGACGGGAAAATGAGTTTCCAAATGAACATTGTCCAGCCTTAGAAGTTGAGCTAAATCATCGGTTGTTGAAAGAGAATGTACAGATTCTAATTCCGCCAGATTGCAACGCGGATGATCTGTGCACGGTTCTTACCAAAGGAGTAGAAAAGATTTGGCCTGTGATAATATATGTGATTGTCGACGGAATTTTAAACGAAGATGTAAGATTTTAAAGTTATTTTCGAGAAAACAGAATTAATTCTCTTGTTTCAGAATATAAGTGAGATTCGAAAACTAAAAGAAATATATCAAGATCTTCCAATTTTATTTATTAGTATGACTGGTAATAATGTAGACAGTATCTGTGATTCCGAATTAACAGAGAGTGAACAGCACCAAGTAGAACAAATTGCATCAAATTCTCTTCAAAATTCTTGCAACTCTGGAACGCCTGAAAACTTTCAGGACTTGCAACAACAACTAGAAATTTTAGGTAAAAAAATCTAATACCCTAAATAAATTATTAACTTCTTATTGCATTTGAAGGATATATAAATGAAAAATCAAATGATCAATATGCTAATTCATGTTGTGGAGAATGCGTAATTGATAATGCCTTTATTAGCGAAAACCAAATTGTCGACAAATTCGTTCCATTCGTCGAAGGATGTCTCAAATCTCATCTTTTAAAAATGGCTGCACTTTGCAGTGAGGTAATTACAAATATCTAATAATAAATCATTATTATATTAAATTTTTATGTAGATCCATAATAATTGTCTCCGAAAATTTATTCTTTCGGCTTTCGACATGGCTCGCAAAATACAAATCACACCAAAAAGAATTTTATACGCTCAAGCGAGAGAAGCTGAATTATACAAATCTTTGATGAATATAGCGAGTGAAAAACAAGAGGAGATAACGAAACTCATTCAAGTAACTTTGCAAGATATGAGGAACAACGTTTCAGAAGTTGTTCAAGATTGCCGACAAGGTATGTGCCAAATTGCGAAATTTGTGAATCCCAATTTTTTATGACGCATTACGCAAAGGAAGTCCGGGTTAGATTATTTTTGATAAACGTACTGTTGAACTTTTATCAGCTTGATATGAAAATATTCATCTTAAAATAAATATGTAAATTACTATTATTGATTTGTAAACATCTTTATCTTTTAAAATTATACGCAATTTTTAATTTTTGGGGCATACATTAAATCAATTTTTCATAATAAAGATAAACAAATAATTTCATGTCATATTTTTGAATAATTTTTCAGATATTACTAGAACAATTTCCACATCTGAAATTCAACAATTAGTTCTTCGAAAATTATGCACGTCAGTAGCTACTCAATTAGTACGTTCTGTAAACTGTCTTCAGGATAGTTTTATCGGAACGCTTCAACGATGTTTAGAAAGTTTAGAAAAAAATTGCATGGACCAAGAAGTAAACCTTATGGCAAGTGTTGCTGTGAAACAAATTCTAAGTGCAGCTTATAAAATAGATTTAAAATCATCCACATCTTTCTCTGTGGTGCACACATTCTGGGAAAGACTGAGAAATATTATTTATGGACTACAGTTACCATGGACTAATTCTTCTTACTCCCAATACGATCCTCAAAGAAGAAGACAAATTGTTGCTACGGAGATGATTGATTCTTTAAGTGCTTCAAAACTTGCAAAGAACATCTCACTGCAGGTATTAAAACTAAAATAAAAATTTATTACATTCATTTATATACACACAGTTGTGCAATTAATTAATTAATTAACTTATACAACTTTGTCTTTCAGTTTAAAGAGCACGTGAAGGCATCCCACGAGGCATTCCAAATGGCGATGCGAAACTTAGAGCACCATATTTCAGGCAAACTAGAACAAACCGAAGAGCAGAGAATTGCAATCCGCAAACATCATGCCCCACGGTTTGCGAAATTAGCGTTAGAGAGCACCTCAATGTGTGACATGGTTCGTTGGGGTGTGCCAGCTACCACCAGAGAGATTGGACGAGGACAATATGGGGTTGTCTTCGCTTGTGAACCATGGGCTGGAATCGATCCTTGTGCTGTTAAATCAGTGGTACCGCCCGATGATAGACATTGGAATGATCTAGCCATGGAATTTTATTACACAAGGTAAGATTTTTCTCGATTCTTAGATAATTTGTGATTTTTTTTATTTATGCTATTGGTGCTATGAACTACTATAACTCCTATTCTGTTTGCGCATGTCTGTTTGATAGCTCCTCCTATTCTGCGCGCGCAGACTTATTTGCTGTATAAATACTATTATTTTTTTTGTGAAGACCTTATATCAGCATAATATCTCTCATGATTAGCATCTTAGTAATTAAAATAATAAAAATGGATAAATTTATATTTTTATTTTATAAAGAATAGATGTCTTAATGTAAAAAAAAATACTTTTCTAAATCATGACGTCAATATTATGACCTATATTGAATATATGCACACTCAGTTACTATGGTAACAAATGGTATACACGCCAAAAAAATAACGGTTATTGGTTTATATATTTCGTTGCTAGATACGATTTAAAAATCAATTTTAAATTATTCCTGTTAATTGTGTATTCCTGTTAGTGTAAATTTTTTCTTAAAAATATCAATTAACCGGTTAGAAAACGATTTATTGTCCTGCATATAAATTACAAATAAGTGGCAGTATAATTTAAAATTTTAATTTGTCATTCGGAATGGAGATGACTTAAAATGTTATTGAAAGTTAAAATTATGTTCCCATTTATCTATTAATTAGTTATCGAACTTTTGTGGTGTCACAAGTTATGCGCATGCGTAGAAGGGTTGGTGAGTTCTGACTTTTTTTTTGAGGTAGATAATACGTTTTCCGTGAACTTCTGTGACGTCATCATTTTAAAATTTTAAGAAATCTATGCATGTTTTAGTGAAATATAATACAGAATATTACTTTTACTATACTTCCCCATTGTCTTATATAAGTTAATAATGCAAATAAGTACCAAAATTGTTA
Organism: Stenolophus ochropezus; assembly: GCA_035578165.1. Taxonomy (NCBI): domain Eukaryota; kingdom Metazoa; phylum Arthropoda; class Insecta; order Coleoptera; family Carabidae; genus Stenolophus; species Stenolophus ochropezus. Next base: position 4,714,124 of record JAQOWZ010000014.1, read on the forward strand.
ATTTAATGAATACAGAACCATTCCCGACCATGTCCGAATAGTTCGACTGCGAGGTTCCGTCGTGGACCAATCCTACGGAGGTGGTTGTCCTGCAGTTTTACTCGTAATGGAAAGAATGACCCGAGACCTGTACTGCGGCCTTCGCTCGGGTCTTTCCTGGCAAAAAAGACTCCAAATCGCTATTGATGTCGTTGAAGGCATTAGATATTTACATTCACAGGGTCTTGTTCATAGGGATATCAAACTAAAAAACGTGCTTGTAGGTACGAATGATTTAATTTCTTTCTTGGTTCTAAAGTTGTTGATTACAGCTGGATGAAAATGATCGTGCAAAGTTGACGGATTTTGGTTTCTGTATTCCTGAAGCAATGATGTCAGGAAGTGTTGTTGGCACACCGGTTCATATGGCACCAGAGTTATTGTCAGGTCACTATGATGCCAGTGTGGACGTTTATGCTTTCGGGATACTCTTCTGGTACATTTGTGCTGGACATGTTAAACTTCCTTGTGTTTTCGAACATTTGCAGAATAAAGAACAACTTTGGAATAGTGTCAAAAAAGGTTGGAAAGTATATCATTTTTAATTTTAAAAAGTATTTTGGAAATAATTGTGTTGCAGGAATCCGCCCAGAATGCCTGCCCCAATTCAATGACGCATGTTGGAACTTGATGGAACAATGCTGGGCAGCAGAGCCATCCTGTCGACCAGTTCTGGGTTATGTACAGCCCCAACTAGAGGCAATCATGCAAAACTCCTGCCAAGATAGTGAGACAGGCAAGTTTGACCACAGTTCCGATACTTTCTCTTGGACTCTCTCTCAATCAGAATTTCATAAGTCCACGAGAAATATTAAATTTTCTATGACGGAAAGCTTCTGCGATAATATGAACTTTCAATTCCACGAATTTTAACATTAATTAATAGTAAAAATATAAATCCTAAATAAAAGGAAAAAGTAATATTTATTCTTATTTATTACACCAACACATTTAAAAGCCAAAACAATTTTGGAGGTGTATTAGTAAATTGTATTTTTCTAGGATTTATATTTTTACTATATATAGAATGACTAGATGAATTTTTTATGTTTACGTTTCTAAAGCGTAAATTAGGCAATTTTATTTTATAGACGAATTATACGGGATAATAGAGATAATATATGTAACATGTTGACAAAATTATTTTTTTATCAATAAACAAACAATTACATATATCTGTGTTAGTAAATAGACCCCAATTTGATATCTTAAAATTGATGCCAACAATAGAAAGCGTTATCAAATTTTATCTCTAGTCAAACGTTTTCTTATTAATCTTTTTGTAGACGAAAAACCGGTAAATATAAATTTGAAATTAGATACATGGATATTGATACTTCTCTGCCATTTTTGAGTGAATCATAATTCTTTTCCGATACAATTATGAATCACCTCATAAATAAAAGCAGTTTGAAAGAATACGTACACAATGTGTATAATTCTTGCAGATTCTTTATAATTCGTCCGTTCACCATCGTCGGCTGATGAACTTCGCTGTCCATTCGTCGACCTAACAAATACTTCGCTTTATGTTTTAAATAACAATATTCTTTTGATATTTTTAATTCTTTTATTTAATATAAATAAAATCCTGTATTCGCAAAATGAACAGTATTATTTCAACATTCTACGCAAATAATACCAGTAAGTGAAATTAGTTATGAATATATATAAACGTCTACACACATACAGATTTTTGTTTAATGCGCACTGTCTACTAGTTTGTTTTTAATTGAGCAAAATTTATTATAGATCTTTGATTTTATCGGCAGTGAGCATAAACTTTATTCAGGTGTACATAGCAAATGAAAACTGGGACAGTTAATTAGTGATCTAAAATTGAATATTTTTTAATTAAAATCGTAAAAAAATTGTGATCAATTAGAAAAACATAAATTACACATTCATACGTAGGGATTTCTTTCATTCAATTTCTTTTTGGCACACAAATTGTAAATTAAATTAAAATTTCAAATAAGTTTTAAAAGCAGTCCCAATATTTATTTGTTTTATACTTCCTAGAGTTAAAGTATGAGTGTATACGATGAATAAGCAATAAGACAGATAGAAAGTTTATATAAAACAGTTTAAATGCAATCTATATATCTTTATTTAAAATGACTTTTACATAATAAGATTATAGAGAAATAATATATCTATTTGTCTTATTGCTGGATGATAAATGTATTATATAAATATTATGAACATTTTATAAACATAAATGCATTGAGATACATAATTATATAAAGGCATCTGGAATTTAAAGCCCTTTTCGCATAAAAATTCAATACATATTCATATCACAATACGAACTATCTTCATGTGAAAAGGGCTTCGCTGTTTTATTATCAAAATTTCAAGTGAAAAATATTTAGTCTGATCTGATAGTAAAACAGCGATGAAAGCACTACTTCTTGGTCCAATAATTTGATCAATCTAACTAAGATCACTGAGGGGTGGCCCAATGGTCAGTGTGACAGAGTAACCGGAGTCTTTGATGAGATTCACGATGTCTCCGTGGCAGAGGTTCGTGATGTCGATGTGGTTGACGGCGACTATGTGATCGCCCACGTGAAGTTGGCCGCAACGTTCTGCTGGGCTGCCTTCTATTAACCTACCTGTTAATTGAAAAAAATATTTGTTAATAGGCTCTTCCCGCATATTTCAATTTAATATATTTTAAATATTTATATACAGATGGTGACTCAAACACCCCAACATACGGATTAAACATGTAAAATCAAATTTTTGTAATTTCCTGCTCCCTAATTTAGGCAAAAAAGCGTTAAAAACAGTTGTAGGGAACAAAATTAATTTTACATGCCTTGTAACATCAGAAAGAAGGTATGCAAATTCCGTAAGTTATCGTAAAAATAGCGGTACCCATGGAATTGAAACAAAAATTAACAAGTCTTACGGTTCATCTTGTTTTCATTTTTTAAATTCAAAAGTAATTTATATAATGTTGTTCACTTAAGCAGTAATCACTAATAAAAAGAAAAATAAATTAACGCAACGTAACTTAACAGATAAACCGTTAAACATGTTAATTTTATTTGAATTCCATGGGTTATAAGGTCCGCAAAATTAATTTTGTTTATTAATTTTATGCTCTGCAACTATTATTTGAACTTTTTACCTAAAATAAATAGGGAAGCAGAAAATTACAAAGATATTATTTTATAAGTTAAATTTCTACGTTCGGGTGTTCGAGTCACCATCCTGTATATATTTCATTTAAAAAGTGTATACCTCATTTATAATATGTGTATAAGATTTTTAATATTATTTAGCTATGAAGTATGATGGCCTCTATAGAAAAAGACAAAAAAATGAGAGAGATATATAATATGACTCAAATATTTGTAAATATAGAAACATTTTGTTTTAATTTTTTTTAAATGTGAGAAGGGCCTATTGTTTTAAGGTGCTAACAATCCATGTAAAAATATGTATGGGCATATAAAATATTTTGTAATTCACAATGGTGAGATGTGCAGCTTAAGGATTGTTTAACAACTGTTTTTATATTTGCAGAGTATAGTTTGTAACGATTTTATAAATTTATTATTAAAAAATCCATATCTACATACCTATTGTTGATCCTACTTTATTTACAGACGAAATAATAACAAATCCAAATCCCTCGTTTTCCGATCGGTGGACCACGACGTCATAGGTAGGCTGCTGAATCGGTAAATGATGCAGCCTCCTCCGAATCCTTAGAGTCACCCTTCCTCTCGCAGCTGCACCACCCATCAACTGCACCACCTGGTGATGTGAAGCTTTCACGACGGAATGTCCGTCCACAGACAAGATTTCGTCCCCGGTGTTGATTCTCCCGTCAAGATCTGCAGCACCGCCAGGAACTACGTGACCGACAGCCACTTGCGAGCCTTCTTCAGTTCCACCAACGATGCGGAAACCGAAGCCGCTTTCCTGCCGAACTAAGGTGACGTTACAATCTACGTATTCTCCGTTCATGTGTCCGTTTTGAACCCATTGCCAGTTGTCGAGTTGCCTTGGAGGGTAGTCGTAACCTATCATGTCCTTTCTGCGGTCCAAGTTCCTGTTGATGTATTCGCTTCCGTCGTATGTGTTGGTGTCTATGTGCATTGCTCGGTAGTCAGTCATTGCACGCATTTTTATTTGTTTGCATTCGTAACAGAAACAGGAATCCATGTGGACGTTATAGCGGCCGTATATAGAGCTGTCGTAGTTGCCGTAAAGTGGTTTACAAGCGTGATCGTTTAAGTTGACGCTGATGTCTGTTTGGCTGCAACTTAAACCAGGGTTGTCCACCAATTGGTAAGGACTACTCTCTGATAAACCATCGTAGTTGAACATCCCGACTTCGTCTCTTCGGAGAGATTTTGAAGAAGTCGTGGAGTTCGCTGCCGAAACATCTCCTAAAGGTGTTTTGATCCTAGTTCGTGTATCTACAAGCGGAGTCTTTGGTCTGCTAGGCAAAACCTCTTTTTGTTGGGTACTGTATAAATCAGCAGTTGGTGTTTTACTTCTATAAGCGCTGGCAATATCTTTTGAAAATCTGCCATTTTCAATTTTCCTATTTTTATTTTTGTTGGGGTTTGTCTTCGTAGTGACAGGACCCCTTTGAACACAGATTACAGCCTCTTCGTTGTATGGACAGTTTTTCAGCACCTGGACGACATCGTCATGGCTTGTTTCCTGGACGTTAATGGAGTTTATTTCCATTAAAATATCTCCTTCCAGTAAATTTTTGCATCGCTGGCGGTCAAGGATTTTCTTTACTCTTTGGCCGCATGCACTATCAGCGATGGTAAATCCAAATCCTAGCGTACCTTTCACAATGGATATATTTACAATATTTTTATTTAAAAGACCTGGAGTAGAAATATTCAGTTCTTTCATAGCACTTGTTACGCCGTCGGTAGAGTTCATCAAATTTACATTACAAGAGCTGTCCTCTAGTAATTCTTTACTTTGATTCAACCCTGTATCCAGGAAATTAAAGTTTCTATCAGCACTCAAATCTCTATTCAAATCCATAATAACTTTTTCAGATTCCGCGTTTTCTATATTACCATCCACAGCAATAGTAGTAACAACTTCCGTGTTTGGGTCATTCGGATCAAATGGAAGCGAATACCCTCTACAGACTTCCAGAACAACGGTTTCACCCGGTGCTATGGATTGAAATAAGTGCACAATTTGGTTGTGGGTATATCCCAAGACACAAGTATCATTCACATAAACAATTAGATCACCAGTTTGAAGTTTCCCGTCGAGCCAAGCTGGACCGTTTGGCACAACAGATTTAATTTGCAAGAACTCGTCCACGTCGTCATCTCCTCCAACGATGGTGAAGCCCAGACCGCGAGAAGACTTGAGCAAAGCTGTGGTGAAACGCTGCCCGCACAACTCGGAAGGATCTCTGGTGAAGCTAGCTCTTCCGGAGCAAGCATTCATGCCTCTCTCGGCTGCACGTTTGGCTTGTATCACAGGATTTTCGTATTGCGTGCGACGGTTAACGTGGTCTATGAAATAAGTACCATACTGCGGGTCGCTGATTTTTTCCCAGCCATAGGGTAATTCGTCATCTAAGCAATCTTCTAAACTTTTCTTTTGGAATTTTGAAAGACGCGGGTCGAGCCAATGAGATGTGCCGGAACTATGACTAGAAGGAAAAGTCAGAAAGTGACTTAATTGCCGAGACATTGCACTAATAAAGTAAGATTAGGAAGAAACAATACCGGCGTGACGATATAACTGAATGCAAACAATGAAATGACTAGGTGAAAGAGGGTCGGTTCCACCCCAATAAATTAGAAATTCAATGATAATATCTACCTAACATATGATTCAACTTTGGGAGTTATTAGCATGCATGACTCACTTGGATGCGTGATGATTGATGATTTCAGTTACTAATGTTTTTGTTTTTGTTGTCATGGCAAAAATTGAGACTTAACTGTACAGTGCGTGGCTTTGTCGATAAAATTAACATCCCTTGCTGAGATTTATTAATAGCACAATGAGTCACGAAGGTGTGCGGTCATTCAAATTAGTAATTTAATGATTACAACAATTGTCATCACGTATACTATTTATAGATTATAAAAATAGCACTTACTCTATGAAGTAAACTTCCCCGTTCTCCGTCATCGCCTTTTCCCATTTTGGGGGCAGAGGCCCCAATTCTTCGTTGTCAGCATTGTTATGATTGTAACTGGACTTGTCGTTGTCTTCCTTGTAGTAAAGCGTAGATGAAGAGCGGTCGATCTGGTCATCTTCACCGTCTATCCTCGAAGTATCCGATATAAGACTACTTATTTTTTCATGGCTCATGGTTTAACAGTCTTCTTGAGACAGATATGAGTAACACATGCCTGACATGAGTAACTTGGCAACTATGCGTGGATACATTCCTTGAATATTTGGGGCGCTTACTTAAAAACAGAAAAAAAGACATAACTTTCTCGTTGCATAAATTAGAAAATGATAACTATTAATGAAAAAAGTTTTCCGCGACATTTTAAATTTAATTAACGTTAAGATCTTTAAAACAAATTAAAGTTAAACAAACTTTCAATTACCTTTCGTTTTTTCACTTGTCAACCATATTTGAAGCTGATCTTTTCGAAAAAATGCACTGATATATTTAATATTATTGCAACGAATCCGAGAACACTTTTAAGTTTTCACGTCCTTGTCAAGTATAATATAAACACACAGCTGTATTAAGATAAGACTTAATTATATTTGTACCATTCTTAAGTCACTTCATTACATCACTTGTACAAACACATTCTTTTAATTTAAAAATACGTACAAAACAAGTATTAAAAGTTATCGTAAAATATGAACTCTACATCCGTTCATCTTTCTTAAATCAGGTCAACCAGTGTAGTTTTGTAAAGTTTAGAAAAGCAATCTGTCTTGGGGGGGATTTCTAGGGAAATATGATATTTATACTTTCACTTCTATTATTTACTTATTTCTAAAGTATAAACATTTTAAAATTGAAAATATGAAGCATAGAATCATAATTATTATAATGTATTCATTTTTCTCCGAACAATTAAAAGAAAACAAAATAGGGAAGACATAAAAGATATAACGGATTTGTTGATACTGGGGGATTGTAATATTTCTCGGCCGTTAGGCCGGCCGTTACTTTCACTTCTGTTTATTTTTCTATAACAATATCATTAATTCAATCAAAAATTAAATCATGTAAAAGCAATAACCTATTTCTTTCAGAAACTTATACAATACATTATGATTGTGTGTATATAGCCCCACTGCTAACAGGTAAATAAGAAATTAGTCATCATGAGTACTCAATTGTCAAACAGAATGGCGGTAAATTCAACATCAACCTCTAACTCATCTGCGTAAGTTGTCATTTATTTTTTATTTTCTAATCATTATTAACATCTGTGGTGAATATTAAAATAAGCTCATGAAGTAAAAATTAACAATAGTTCTGCTTTTTAATGTAAGACCCTGACTTATTTTATATTATTAAAATGGAACTCGTATAAAAATATTCAGCTAGTTCAATGTCCGTGTTCCAAATACATATTTAATTTAAAGTTATAGAATCCCAAGTGTCCTTTCGTAAATAAATTCTTCGTAATAAACTCTTTCTTTTTCCTTATTGTTTCATAGAATCATGTTTACACTTCTCTTCTAATCTAATCAGTGTATGAATAATAGTCATTTTCTGTTCTTCATAGAGGCGTAATGGACGGACGAGATTTTGTGTTATTTCTTATAATAATCACATTGACCCTGAGTTACTGTCTTTTGGGAAAAAAACATTTACTTCAACTCTGGTTAGTACCGTCAAAACGCTGTTATCTACGTATAGTTTCCTGTTTTCATTAAGTCTTACTGTCGCAGTCGTAAAGTGCATGTTTATTTTGATATAATGTTAATTGATGTTGCTTTTGCTATTAAACTAATATCACATACCTTAAACAGGTTCTTAAATGTGTAAATATTAGTTAGTTGAGTGTATGTGGGTGAGATTGAGGATGTGAATTAATGTACACATTCACTATGTAAGTGGAAACATAATAATTGTATGTAGGAGAGAAAATAGTTTCAGAATTTATAAGGATTGGTGTGAATGCGAATGAAGCGGATGTGGTAAATAACATTGTATATTTTTGTAATTTATCGCAATTTGTAAAAAGTAATTATTGAGATTTAATGTTTACATAAAACTGGTTTCGTGATGAAGTCACCGTTAATTTATGATATTTTTAGGAACAAGTGTATATATTATTACTCTAATCAATTACCTGAAAACGAACCAAGTAGAATATCATTACTCGGATACCGCCGTTGGGAATATAGAGGGGAAGGAAACGAATACTTAGCAATAGCACTGCCCGAACAAAGAAAAATTTTACGATTCCGTAAATCACCCTGTCCTAACGGATTCAAGGAAAATATCAAAGATTGGTATTTACAAAATTTCCATACGGATTTTACTGAGGAAGCAAGAGCTGCCAAATTTGAGAAACTTAATCTGGAATATTATAAAATATTGCTTTCATTAATTGGTGATTCTTATGTTCAACCATCGGAGGACGTTTTATTAATTAGAGACGAAATATCCAAAATAAATAATATTGTTGCATCAAAACGCCCAGGTTCCAAAAAAATATTTAGTGCATGATATTTGTAAGTTGCTCGTTTGTTCTTTTATTCAGGTGTAGTATTCACTTTTAGAGTACCGAAAAAAGAAGAGGATTGCTTATTCTTGTGGTTCTCTCCTTACTGACTACGCATATCTGCCTATCGACTGGGAAGTATCACAATTCGAGGGACAAACGTTTGCTGTTGAGATTAAACCCAAACAGGGTTGGATTCCCGAAACAGAACGAACTTATCATTTATGTACTTACTGTCTCAATCAATATATTAAGGTAAAAAAAAATTCAAACACACTCCGTTGCAAAAAAACGGGCCTCATTTTTTTTTAATGATGAGTATTTACCGGGTAATTATAATTACGATAATTAACCGCGGTAAATTATGCGTTTTTTGTTAGATATACATAGATCTTAACTTAATTTTTAATTTGATACCAAATACAGTATATTTATCTAATTATTTATCATTAAAAATGAAATTAAATATGGACATCATCTATTTTTCAAATTTCTAATGAATTGAGTACTGTACTACTTAACTATGAAATCAATAAAAGAAAAAACAAAATTTATTGAAGAAAATATAGCATTATCCTTTATTTTACGACAATAACAAAATAGTGGTGTCCCATTTGCCATTTGCCGTTTGCAAAAAAGAATCTAGCGAGTAGTGTATTAACGTTTCTTTTTCCCTATCATTAATGTGGTCTAGGAAATTCTCTAAAGATCTATTACTTGTACTTGCTTATACTGATAATGAAATTTTTTCTTGTTCGGTTAACTACATTTTAAAACAGTAGGAAAATGAAATTTACCGGTTAATTATGAGACCAAAATTAACCTCGTTAATTATCGTCAATTTTGTTAATGTACATTTCAGTTAATTATCATTGTCCATCATTATTTTTTTTTCAAATTTTTGTTCGTGGATACTATTATGTGATACTTTGAGAAAAACTTTCAAATTTTGTGATAAAAGATTATATTGGGATGTGCAAAATAAATTGTGATGCTGAATTGCCGACTCATAGGCGTCAGATTTACACGTGCCGTTAATGCCTAAACAAATTAATAATATTGTTTGCTGTATATTAGTTACAATTTTTTTAAAGAAAATAATGAAAACTGTTATGCGCATAAAAAAGAGTATCCTGAATCGAGTGATAAGTAAAAACACGTAAATTACGCAAAGAATAATAAACAAAAATGAAATTTACATATTTCTTTGCTACTAAATACTTATCTCTATTGGATTTAATGATTGTTTACGATTTACTGTCATGTACACTACAAAGTGATATTTATACTAACACTTGTTATTATCCAAAAATGCATTTTTAATATTAATTCACATTATAAGTTATAATTTTGATTATTATTTTTCATGAAATGTACTGATAAATGTCACATGCTGTAATTTACTACATCTTAATTAATTCCTACAATCGCAAAACATAAAAAGTTGTACGCAAAGTGGTACAAAAATGATTGTATTTAAAAAAATGCGGCCCGTTTTTTTTGCCCCTGGGTGTACAATCTCGCATTTGTTAATAACAATTTATTAAGCTTCAAGATGGCGAAACCTCAGGAATTAGTGAATATTGTCCAATGGATTTATTTTCCGGGTTCGTATATGAATTATAATAAAACTATTTTTTTTAATGAATCTAATGGTTTTCAGCCAGCAAACACGGATGCATTTAGCAATAAAATCTTTATTAAAAACACCACAAAACAATCTTAAAATATTTCAGGATGGTGTATTAGTTTACGGCGAAAATATTAATAATAATTATACACCAGTTTTAAATAATATATTTTCTATGGCTGCCGAAAAATCGTACGTAAAAAATACTCAAACTAAATAATGAATTTAATTTGATTTGTTTTCAGTGTTGAAGAATTCTGTGATCTCCTTACAACTGCGTTGCTCAAACAACTTTATATACCTGATATACATTTATGCACATCATATTCACACGAAATCATTCACCCCTTAAACAAAAATTATGCCTCTTCAACTAATAAAGTTTGCGATTTGAATCGTTCTACGCTTCCTAAAGGATGTGTCTTGGACAGAATTTTAAATTTGCAAGAATTAGACAAATGGGGAACAAATAAAGTAGCAGATTACTTAAATCAACAAAAAAATTCCTACAAAGAAAATATTTACGGTCATGCTGTAAGTGTTATAAACCGTTCAAGACATCGTAAGACACCGGATTGCGCGAATTGTTTTTTTGGGGAGGTAGACAATTATGATTTGGTTATTCAAAAATATTTGATATCTGCTATAGCCAAAGATTGTTCTATGATGATCACATTTAGAAAATTAAAGCTTGATGCTGTTCATAGCAAAATTCCAAGTAAAAATATTATCAGAACGAAATCGGGAACTTATGCTTTTAATATCGGAGTATTTGATCTATATCCAAAGCCTTTAACTTGTATCTATAAGCATGTTCGCAAAAGAAATCGATTTGTTCAAATGCATCAACATATTACAAACGGGAATGAGCCTCATATTCAATCTTTTAACAATTGAAATTTTATTCATTTTTCTATTCTTTTTATCTTACTCATATTATTTTAACGAAGATTTTAACATTAGTGTCAATAAGAGCAGCAAAAGTAGCATCCTTAATAACGATTTCCGCAATTTAAGCAAAGAACATAACATTACTTTTACTGCTTTTATAGAATCAACTGAATTTTAAATACTATTTATATTATTACCACGCATGTATTCTTTAATATTTTATTCCAATCATAATTGTATCCTATTCTAGAGAAGAATAAACTAGTCTGTTTTAAAATATTATTTAAAATTTTAAAACAAGATTTTTATTATACAAACTAGATCAACCTTATTCCTTTTGCTTGTTTAGGTAATAAAGGTGCAACTTTGTAGCAGAATTTCAACAGCAATATTTTTTGAAACTGCAAGCTTTTATTTTATTTTGTTTATTTGTTATTGTGGTAAGTCACATATTTATTGACTATTAGTACAATATTTAAACATGTGTTAAAAATTTACAAAATATTTATTTTTACATGACTAATATCTACTTGACCAATGTTTATATTTTTTATTAATTGTTTATTATTGTTATTAGAAATATAAACACAAACTAGTAACAATTTTCGACAAATTTATATCAACTGTTTTTTTTTTGAGTTGCGCTGTAAAACTCAAAACATTACCGGTTTGTAACAAAAATTACAGTACATGTAACTCCATCTTGTGACAGTATTTTACAACAGTTAAACGCGGTATATTTTAATTGATTACTGTTACTGTTAATTGATGACTTACAGAAGTGCTGTACTAATTGACAGTAAAAAATTGGCAAATTTTAATTTATATTAATGTTGTTGAGAAATATTTGTATTTTGCGAATTTTCTTAGAATAATTTTTATGTCTTTTTCAGAGAAATATATCTAACCCTTAACATTCTCCCCTTTCGTTTAATTTCTTACTGCATACTGTTGATTTATTTCGGCATTTGTTACTTTGACGTATTACATGGTTTGTAAGTGATTGACCAATTTAAAGTAAGTTATTGAAATATATATATCACAAATAGCCATTTATGTATTATGTTATATTTGATAATTTTTAGTAGTACTGATTAACACTGGTTAATTATGGCTATTCTTTTCAACGTATCTGGTGTTAATGAATAATCTAATAATTTTGGGCTGACAATTTTTCTTTTCTTTTAGAAAATCAGAATTTACCGGCTAAATTAAAAGAATATTGTGATTTGCTTGATTGGTAACAATATTTTTGTGCAATACTTTAAGAACATTGATTTAGATTATAATAAAAATAAATTAGAAGAATTGAATAACATGACAAAGGATATATCATCGAAATTATGTATATATCATCGTCTGGAATTTGATTGGTATCGTGAACGACGTGATTTATTTCGAAAAAGTTTAAAAACATATAAAAGCAAATATAAATCATCCCGACCTAGAGGTACTAAGAAGAATAAAAATGGATTCAATTATGAAAAATTGTCGGAAACCTGTAGACTCCAATTTTATTTTGTAAGTAATTAAACAATATAACAATGAAATTTTAGATTTAGGTACAAAAGTATGTTCTCAGTATTATAAAAAATTATTTTTTTTTATTGAATTTACTGGGCAAGTAAATATAATGTCGTCCACCATTTTTTTTTTAATAGAAGTTTGTATAATTTTTTTTCATATTTATAATAACTCAGAGTGTGTAATAATTTCCATAAAAAAATTAATTTGAACTGTGACGTATTAACGCTTCTGATTTTTGACAAACAGAAACACGTGTTGTTGGTTGTTTACCAGGCGTCAAGCTCATTTCCTATCTCTTTCTCTGTTGTATCATTACCATCTGTTAGTAAATTTCTTTTGTTTCTTAGGCGTTAATACGTCACAACACAAACAACTAAAAAACGGTAAAAATTTCGTACGCTTAATAATTGTAAGTGTAATATTTATCTTAGATCCGATTTTGTTTAACATTGTTTTGAAGTAGTTAAAAATATTTTGAAATAAACTGAAATGTGTTGCCTATTGACGATGGCATTTGTTTATAATAGTGAGCCTAAAGGGTAAATATAAAACAATTATGGCAAGATCATATATTATTGTTTATAATATGATTTTTATTTTGGTTGAGCTTAAATTACTGTCCAAGTAAGTAATGCAGATGGCGAACGAGAACGGCTAGTGTAGAAATGTTTTGGGCCACTTCTCGTCACGTAGCTTATATAGGCTAGAGATCGCTGAGTATTTGGTGTACTGCATGCTAACCTAGCGCCGCGATTCGTGTTATTGATTACATTAAATTTTGTGTTTTTCGTGTTTAAATTTCCAAATTCTTAAATTTTTTAAATTTACGTGCGTGTGTGTTTGTGGATAAATAAAATCATAATGAATTCTTATATTAATCAATGTGCTTGTCAAGGTGCGAAAGTGGGGATAAAGAAAAAGTATTAAATCGTTTAGTTGTGTGTTTCACTTGTTAAATATGTGTAAACATAGATTTCGGAAAAGTAAAAACACATCGTAGACAGTGAATTATTTGGTTGTAGCATCAATAATTTATTAGTAAATATCGATGCACTCAATCCGTTTTACATAGAATGATGAAAGCAATGGTTGTCGTAACACTAGAGTTGCTTTCCGTGAATACGGTACTATAAATAATTACTCGTGTTCATTACTGCTGATATGCTGATAAATGTGAAAAGAAGAGTGTTGATAATAATGATATTGTGAATTTTAAGAACAATTGTGTGGAATGCGAACATAAAAATATGACACCCAACAAAATGGTCTCGAAGGTGGAGAAGACTGGATGTGTAGCAAAAGAGGAATTCCACTTCGAGGTGCCACCTGAAGCACCCGTTTTCGAACCCACGGAAGAAGAATTTCAGGATCCCCTAGCTTACATTAACAAAATTCGCCCTATTGCAGAAAAATCTGGAATATGCAAAATAAAGCCTCCTCCTGTAAGTTTTATTACTATCATACGTAATTACAATCATTCAAGCATAAGTTTCCCTACTCGGCATAAAATATGCTATGAAATATGTTTCAAAATTAAATAGACATTTGTGTTTGGCTTGATAATACCATGTTTAGGGCTTTCCATTTCTTTTGTTTGAGTACTGAGTTTTTCCATGCCTTTCAGAATTGGCAACCTCCCTTTGCTGTGGATGTAGATAAATTACGATTTACCCCTAGAATACAGCGACTGAATGAATTAGAGGTTTGTTATTTAATATTGAGTAATTTTTACATATCTCACAAAATGTCACTATTTCAGGCCAAAACACGCATTAAATTAAATTTTCTTGATCAAATTGCAAAATTCTGGGAATTGCAAGGATCGTCATTAAAGATTCCTATGGTCGAAAGACGTGCCTTGGACTTATATTCCTTGCATAGAATTGTTCAAGAAGAAGGTAAGCTTGTTTGGAATTATAGTCAGTTTGATAGTACAAATATTTTACATATAGGAGGCCTAGAAGTATGTAGTAAAGAACGAAAATGGTCCAAGATTGCTGCCCGTATGGGCTATCCTCAAGGCAAGGGAATCGGCACAATATTAAAGAATCATTACGAAAGAATATTATATCCCTTTGAAGTCTTTAAACAAGGGAAAACTTTAGCTGACATAGTAAGTAATTAAGTTAAATATTTGTATTTCTTCGGAAATTATCAAGGGACCTATTGTCCTTGACGTATTGATTTTAATTATGTAACTTAGATGCATTTTGTTATACATCAAAAGCGTTTCCCAAAACTTGGGAAATATAAAATGCATTTTTATGATAACATACCCAAGACTGGGTGTGAAAGTGAATGATTAAAGCATTGCGTGATTGTAGAAAATTGAACCAAAAGAGGAATCAGACGTTAAAGTGAATAAAGATTATAAGCCCCACGGAATTATCAGCCGGCAACAGATCAAACCTCCTCCAGAGAAACATGCTAGACGATCGAAACGATACGAACCTACAGGTACTTCTCCTTCCACAACAGCTGATCGGCCTGAGGTAAAGTTATTTCTCTAATATTTATGTTATAGCAACAATCATTTAGTTATGTCTCATCTTTCCTTCATCTTTTCCAAATCTCTTAGTTGATAGAACCCTGTCGAGTATTTAGTTAACTAACATTTTTTCGTTTTCCTGTTACTAACATTTTATGTTCAATGTTATACGCCTTGAAAACTTGATCAAAAATAAAATTGCATTGAGAAAGATCTTTGTAATTATATTGAAAAGTCAAGTTTAGTTATTATGCATCATTTGAGTTGTGTTTGTACATACATATATCACTGGTACTCTGCGTTTTTCATTGCACTGAGAGAACAAAGTGTACCAAATAAGGATATTAATGAATGAAATTCCAAATATTTAGAGCACTTCCTTCATTCTTTGCTTTTTGAGGGTACCTAGTTTTGCGTATAGCTTGTCACTGGTGTGTATGTGTTTGCAGTGTAAAGATTTCAGTATTTCAAGTGAAGGCCAAAATAATAAAGAGCTTCGTCGCTTACAGTTCTTTGGGGCTGGCCCGAAAATGGCTGGCTATAACCAGAAAGTAAAGGACGAGAATAAAACACGGGGAAAGAAAATGTACGACTACGATCCAGTAAGTTTGAAGTTTCTTTTTCAGGGACTTAGACTGCACCCATTTTCAACATAATATTTATGGAAAATGGTTGAAGGTCCAATCCCAGTTTTGTATTGTGTGGTCAAGGGTTTGCTTGGTGTTATCATCATTTGCAATATCGCCCCTTTGTCCAGCAGATTGTAATCGAGACTTTGGTTACAGTTAGCGAAGTACGTCTGCCACAACTGCGGTCGTGGAGACATCGAGGAGTCCATGCTGTTGTGCGACGGTTGCGACGACAGCTATCACACCTTCTGTCTCTTACCCCCGCTGACGGAGATCCCCAAAGGCGACTGGCGGTGTCCCAAATGTGTCGCCGAGGAAGTCTCCAAGCCCATGGAAGCCTTCGGCTTCGAGCAGGCCCAGCGGGAGTACACCTTACAACAGTTCGGCGAAATGGCCGATCAGTTCAAATCCGAGTACTTTAACATGCCTGTCCATGTAAGTTCAATTTTTTCTCAGAACTCTTAAGTTTTATCGACTATAAATAATATGAAATGCGATATTCAGACATAAAATTATAACCTTGAAATATATTTAATTAATGAGTCATGTTTAACTATTTTTATTTCTGTCAAAATTATTTTAATTAACGCGCTATTAAATTTCGGTAAGTCCGCCCCTGTAGCATTTTTATTGAGATTCTATTGGAGGAAGATAAAGTTCCGTGTGATGACGTGCCAATCAGCGCATTATTAGGTCAGTAGTGCGCAAGCGCCATAGTACACCAGTGCTTCCCAAACAATTGCATTTTTAAATTTCATAACATTAGTTTTTATTTATTAATAGTTATTTTTTAAATTATTAATTAAGTATACAAACTTTAATCGTCAATTTAGATATAGTTTTTGAAATTCAAAGTGTATATTGATATTTTCATTATTGTTTTTAAGCATACAAGGTCAACATTTTTATGCTTTGATTAAAATTATACATTGGTTACTAAATATAAATACCAGTGATTTTAAATAATCTTAAATGCTAAACAATTAATTTATTTTTTTAATTACTTGAACCTTTTTAACAAATTTGCCAGAAGCCAATCACAGATCTACTTTTTGCCGGGTTATTTTTGAATTGTGTTGTAAACAGACTTTATTTTTTTATGTCAATTAAGAAATATGAAAATTACTTAAAAATCGCGGGTTATTATAAATAACCGCAACATATATACTATGTGAATTTATGTTTCGTTAGATGGTTCCCACACAATACGTTGAAAAAGAATTTTGGCGTATTGTGTCATCAATAGACGAAGATGTGACGGTGGAATATGGTGCTGATTTACACACGATGGACCACGGTTCTGGTTTCCCTACGAAAACATCTTTAAATTTGTATCCAGGTGATCAAGAATACGCGGATTCCAGCTGGAATTTAAATAATCTTCCAGTCCTGGAAGGTTCTGTCCTTGGACATATTAATGCAGATATTTCAGGGATGAAGGTATGAAAATATTACTTACATGTCTTCACGTCTTAACACAATGAACGCTTACAACAAAATGATAATCAGTGAATATCTAGCTTTTATTTTATTAAATTAATAATTATTTAGGTAATCATACAATTTAATCAAATTAAAAATCGAAGTTATGATTGGCGAATTAATTTTTATTTCAATATATAAGCGTCACCGAACTTTTATTTGTTAGGTTCCATGGATGTACGTAGGCATGTGTTTCGCAACATTCTGTTGGCACAATGAAGACCACTGGAGTTATTCCATCAACTATCTTCACTGGGGCGAACCAAAAACTTGGTACGGAGTCCCGGGAAGTAAAGCTGAAACATTCGAAGAAACAATGAAGTCTGCGGCCCCCGAACTTTTTCAATCCCAACCCGATCTGCTTCATCAATTGGTTACTATAATGAACCCTAACATTTTGATGAACGCAGACGTTCCTGTTTTCCGAACCGATCAGCATGCTGGAGAGTTTGTTATCACGTTTCCTAGGGCGTACCATGCTGGTTTCAACCAGGGGTATAACTTCGCCGAAGCTGTGAACTTCGCCCCGGCAGATTGGTTGAAGATGGGACGGGAATGTATATCTCATTATTCGCATCTGAGGCGGTTCTGTGTGTTTTCGCACGATGAACTAGTTTGTAAAATGGCTCTAGATCCTGATAAATTGGACCTGACTGTTGCTGCAGCTACATATCAAGACATGTTAATTATGGTTGATAACGAAAAGAAAATGCGGAAAAGTTTGCTGGAGTGGGTAAGTTGTCTGAAGAAATGTGGGTATTTCAGTATCACTTTTCATTATTTTTTCATATTCAACGTAGTCCAATTATGTATTTTAATGTTTATTTTGTGTGTTTAGGGAGTAACGGAAGCAGAACGGGAACCTTTTGAACTTCTTCCAGACGACGAAAGGCAATGCGAAGTTTGCAAAACAACTTGCTTCCTCTCTGCAATGACCTGCTCGTGTAATACTAAAAGTTTGGTATGTCTCCGCCATTATACAGCTTTATGCAACTGCCCACCAGAAAAACACACACTCCGTTATCGATATACATTAGACGAATTACCACTTATGTTACAAAAACTTAAATTAAAAGCAGAATCCTTCGATAACTGGGTGTGTCAAGTAAAAGACGCATTAGATCCTTCTACACCTGCATCATTGGACCTAGCAGCCTTCAAAGAACTTCTTCAAGAAGCAGAAACCAAAAAATTCCCCAAAACAGAACTTCTAGAAGCATTAACAATGGCAATAGAAGATGCGGATAAATGTAGTAGTGTTATCCAACAACTAGAGTTAAATAAAATGCGAACTCGAACAAGAAATTCCGTTCATAATGACGTGAAACTTACCGTCGAAGAATTAACATTATTCTGCGAAGAAATAGATAGTTTATCTTGTATATTAAAAGAAGCATCCAGTGTTAGGAAATTACTTAAACACATTCAGGATTTCCAGGAAGAAAGTAATCGAATACTAAGTCAAACGTTATTTGAAATAGAACTGAATGAATTAGAAAATTGTATAGATTCAGTAGCGGGACTGTGTGTGGAATTACCGGAATTGCGGCAACTACGAAACAGATTATGCCAAGTAAATTGGTTGAAAGAAGTAAAACAAGCTCGATCCAAATCCGAATGTATTACTGTAGAAACCCTTCGCACACTTCTAGCAACGGGAATCGCTCTTCCTGTTGATACTGCCTTAGAGAAAGAATTAGCCAAATTACAAATTATATTAACAGATGTAGAAAAATGGGAAGAAAAAGCCAAAGTCATGTTAGATTCCAAAACTCTTTATCCTCTTAATGAAATCGAAAAAATGTTACAAGCGGCAGATAATATCGAAGCCTACTTACCATCTGAAGAAATCTTACGCGATATAGTGAAAAAAGTAAAAGAATGGAATAAGATTGTAGATGAAATTCAATCTGGAGAAAATTATCCATACTTTGACACTTTAGAAGATATTATCAAAAAAGGCCGTAGTATCCCTACAGTGTTAAAAGAGCTGGATAAATTAGAAACGCAATACGTACAAGCCAAATCGTGGAAAGACAGAACAGCACGCACGTTCTTAAGGAAAAATTCCACCACACAACTGATGGAAGCTCTTTCTCCAAGATCGTTCTCATCCGGATCCAGTAAAGGAAAGAAACGGGGAGGTACGGAAGATGAAGGACCCATCAGTGTGAGTAATATAAAATTAGGCGAAAACCTCGATCCAGCTCAAGTCGTTTCCGCTTTTAAAGAAGCAGAAGAACAAGAAATGGAATCCATGAAAACGCTGAGGCGGACAAACATCCAAAAATTCGCCGACGACACCTCAGAATGTGAATGTTATTGCATGTGTAAAAGTCCATTATCGGGACTTATGATGCAGTGTGAACTCTGCAAAGATTGGTATCATAGTACCTGTATGCCTTTACCTAAAACCACTCCACAAATTCCCGCAAGAATGAAATCCCCTAACCAAGTATTAAAAGAACACAAATTCCTCTGTACGCGGTGTTTACGCACACGAAGGCCTAAACTAGAAACAATATTATCTTTACTGGTTTCACTACAAAAATTATCTGTTCGATTACCTGAAGGGGAAGCACTGCAGTGTTTAACAGAACGAGCGATGAATTGGCAGGATCGAGTACGGCAAGTTTTATCTTCCAACGAACTTTCCACAGCTCTATCCAAACTGTCGGTACAGTCCCAGAAAGTATACGAAGCTGCAGCACGCGAAAAGACTGAAAAAATCATCAACAGCGAGTTGAAAAAAGCTGCGAACAATCCTGAACTCATGCAAAAGATGCAGTCTCTTGCGGCACAAAGTGGAATTACAAAAGATGATTTTGGAAGTGATAACTCCTTGGATGAAACTCCAACACTCCCTAACGCTTCTCCGAGAACTAAATCCAGTGAAGACTACGCCAACGGCGAACATGCTTACTCGATTAATCTTACCTTCGGAGAAAACACAAATGGAGTGGTTATACCAAAGGACGGGCCTCAAGTGCACATCACAGATGCCACGAGAGAGCGCCTGGAAAACCTCATGTTGGAAGGAGATCTTCTGGAAGTTTCCTTGGATGAAACAAACAATATCTGGAAGTTACTGCTCGCTACCCGCCCATCAACAGAAAACGATAGATATATTGATTTTGATGTGAGTAAAGTAACGAAGGTACATATCATTTTTTACTTTTTTCTATTCGTTTGTAGGCTTAGGGGAATATTTACTAATTTTTTAACATAGATTTAGTTACACATCTGTCATTCGGTTGTGGTTTTATCGTTGCTATTATTATTTATTCCTTTCAAAGTCTCCATTCTTATTTATTTTTTTCATTTTCTCTACATTTTAAAGTTATAGTGAATATATCTACTAGAGGTGAGCGCGAATTTTTTGGGTCTCGACGGTCCCCTGAAGGGCGCAAGCGTGACAGAAATTTTATCGTGCGTGTGCATAAGTAAAACGATTTCTCCTATATTTTCCAAAAAAAAAAGATATAGCAATTTTACTTTTTTTTTAAATTATTAATATAAGGAAATGCGTTATTAAAAAAATATATTTTCCATTTAGAAATGATTTTCTTTGAAGTTTGAATAAATTAAGAGGATTAATATAGTTTCATTTATATATAAAAGTTAAATAATATCTAATACTATAAATATAACTTAATGAATGCTTGAAGTATTTTAATAAATACTATTTATAATATTAATTTCAAGGAATATAATCGTATGGAAATAACAAAAATATTGGACAGAAATACAATTGCAAACAGCAAACTAAACTTAATTGCAGACCGATTTCATTATTACCGATTTTAGAACTCTTATTCATGCAGCTGTATAAATGTTCGTTAGTGGTAGGAATTTCTTGTGCATCTGTTCGGCGTCCCAAGTATAGTAAACCAAATTTCGGGCGTGAGTATCAAAATAAATTCGTGATCGTGAGCAAAGAGTTACTGAAGCGCCTACCTCTCGTCTGGTGTATTCATTGTAACTTTATTATGTGAAGATGATATATTCATTACAATATTTTTCCCAGGAAAATCAAAAGCGGTTACTCGGTAAAACCAACCGTGGCCGAAAACGTAAATCGGATGAAGGAGTCTTCGAAATGAAGAAAACCCACAAAAACCCCTTAATAGACAAGAAAATCCGAGTAGCGAAAATGAAGAACATAAAAGACGGAGGAGTCCGAAAACGCCGCGGTGAAAGCAGCAAGAAAAACACGAAGCAGAGCCAGTCAGACGACGAGGAGGACTGTGCAGCAGAATCGTGCCTACGACCTGCAGGTAGGGAGGTAGATTGGGTGCAGTGTGACGGAGGGTGCGACCAGTGGTTCCACATGCACTGTGTGGGGCTCGACAAGCACGACATCAACGAGGACGAAGATTACATCTGCATTAAGTGCTCCCAAACAAACCCACAGATTAACGACGTCACATGCTTCCAACAACTTGATCTCGTCAGCCAACACAGAGAGTTTAATATAGCGAATTGCTAAAATCATGATTCACAAACAATTGACGTGTAAAAACGATGTTTTTGCTACACTTTTTAGATTTAGACAACCATACATCCAGTTTAGAAATAGAGAATTTATTTTATTTTATTAAAGATTAAATAAAATCATGAATCAATAATTTTTACAGCGAAATTTACAATTTTTTTCGCATACCAAGACTTTTTCGGTTAATTTATAAAGAATTTTTTTACATATTAAATAAGTACATATTTTACTAACGTGATAAATGTAAATTTAATTCTTCGTAAATTGCAAAATTATGATTTATTTCAGTGTATGTATTGTATGTTTTGTGATAATTTGATTTAGATATATCCACTATCGTGTTATTCTGTTTACTATACTTATTTTTATGTGATTACAAACCATATGAGTGTATTAATTGTTTTTTTCTTATGTTTTATTTTTGTATCGACAAAATTCTTATTTTTTTGTAGATGTATTATACCTTGAGAATACCTTAATTTAAGAGAATTATTTTATTTGTATCTTCAGCTTAAATAAATTATCCAGATTGTTTCAAGTAAAACATTTATTTTTCCCTTTCAAAAACTTTATTTACATTACATCAAAAATACGGAAATAAAATATAAGAAATACACATGTATCCTTCATATCCTGTTATTCATTTGTTATAAATTAAAACATGCACGCTTTTGTTTTTGAGGTTATCGTTGCAAATGTTTTGATTTCGCGTTTGCTGCTAGAATCGCTCCCGGCGATGGATAAGGCCTCATCTGATAAAGGGGCCCCGAGGCAGTAGTGTCAGCCCCAGTTTTGGCCTCTGCCCGAGTTTCCAGCCCAGAAGACCACGTCCCTCTCGGAATATCAGAATAAGCAGCCGGGTCCATAGGATCCAGGTTATCTTTCCCAGAGTGAGTACGCTTTTGCGGTTTCAATCTTATTAGTTTATCTTTCTTTCCGTCGTGTTCTTCGTTATTTGCGCGTTTGCGTTTCTCCTCAGCTTCGCGTTTCTCGGCGAGATCTCTTAACCTCGCTTGCATTTCTCCACGAAGGTAAGCCGCACTTAGTGAAATGGTTGCAGCAGGATGTTTTGGAGGAAGCCACGAAACCAGATCTTTTTCTGTGTCCCAGTAATAAAATCTACCGCTAAACCAAACATTTAAACTATTGTATTGGTATATATACTGTCACTTACCATCCTCTATCATAAATTTCTTTCCATTTTGGAGGAAGAGGATATTTCTTTAGCATCTTTTCACGTCGTTGTAAATACTTCATATTAGGTTCCAAAACTCCTACTTTCCATCGAGTTATACAAAATTTGGTACACTCGTGGTAAATATTATATTTGTTAGGGCATCCTTCAAATCCTTTATACGATGTTATTCCTTTCTGTTCAGTTCTGGGTTTAGCTAAATTGAAAATAATAATAATAACGTTCTCAATGAAACAATAACATTCTTACCTGTAATTAAGCCCCTTTTTGCTAACTTTGCAGCTAAAGTTGGTGGTAAAGGCATGATAATTAATTTTCACACTCTTGTTATGTTTATAACTACACAATTTTGTATTATATTTTAATAGAAAAACATGTTATGCTGGTGGTGTCAAACAGTCAAATTTGTAACAGCTTTTGCGCTTGCGTGGTAGATGTAGGGAAATTAGTTTTTATTTTCACAAAAAAATGTCCTAATTTTAAATTTTAATAAAATAATAAATTATCATAAACATAAAGGCCCGTATTCCGAGCTCACTTTTATAATAAAATGGCTTTTACGACGCTTGATTTTACATTTTAAGCTTTTGAGGCCAAAGGTCACTTTTAACAAAAGCACAAACAATGATAAAGGAAAAATAATTAGAAACTATATATTTTATGTTATTTTATTCCACAGTATAAATATATAATGAATTAACAATATAAAGTATTACAAATCTCGTGTTGGATGTATAACAATATGCCGTTGTGATGCATAAAGAGACAATAAAGTTAAAAGTCCAAATAAAGCAGCACCTCCTGAAATATAGGCCAGAACATAGCGATAATATTCGGGACAGTCCGCCTTATTTGTACATTTCCTGAAAAAAATATTTTAATATACTGAATACATAACGAAATAATGAAATAAATAATTCTGGACTTTCCACAGTTCTTGAAATTGAAAAGGGTATTCGATACGTGACCGAAAGAATGCGCAAAGAAAATACAATGACAAAGAATAGTTTTCCGCGAATGTTATTTGAAAAATTGTAAGGAAAAATTCCTAAACGTTTAAATACAGAAATAAATTCTGCACCACGTTTTTACTAATGATACATTCAAAATTCAAAACTATTTACTTTACGGGTATTCATAGCTGTAGTAGTGAATGCATTTTTTTTTAAATATACGAATACTTACAAATATTCAATAACAACCACAACAACTCCGCAAATTAGCTTATCGGTAAATGTGACAATACTGTAAACGGATGCACCTTGATTAATATTAGGACCTATTATTTCAGCTGTAAGACAAAGGCTTGAAATAATTGTCACAGAACTACCAGTTCCTGAAATAAAAAATTAGGTTAATTAGAATATGAATAATTAATTCTATGATAAACCTGACCTATTAATACTGCTACGGTGTAGACATAAAAAACATTTGTTGTTTGGTTGATATATACTCCTAAATATATACAACTTGAAAATGATATTATTGACCCTATGAAATAAACAATCTGAAAATAAAATTGTCATTGATTTTTGCAGTTATTATTAGTAATATTTTTTTGTACATGATTGTTTTGTAGGTTGCCTATATACGTTACTTGTAAACTCTTTTTTTTGATTTTTTTTAATAATTACATAATTAGGTCAATTTGTCGATGTACTACTTCACCTCCGATTTTGATGAAATTTGGCAAAAAGTTTCTACTAGCCCCCCTATTCTGTAACTCAGTGGTAAATTTTTAACCAGTTGCTAAATGTTTTCTCTAAAGAAAATAGATCGCATTGGAGAAAATCAAATCAATCAAAATATAGCTCGTAATGTTTGTTTTTATTTGTCAAAAATTTTAGCAACTGGTTAAAAATTAACATCTGATTTCCAGAATAGGCCCCTAAATCTGACAAATATGGGAAAATAAAAAAAACAACCTAATTTAATCTAACCCAACCTAACCTGATCTGATTAGGTTAGGTTAAATTAGGTTGGGTTAGGTTAGGTTAAATTAGATTAAGTTGTGTTAGGTTAGGTTAGATAAGATTAGGTTGGCCGTCATTTTTTTTTATTATTTTTTCCAGATTTGTTTAGTTCAAACTTTTTGCAAAATTTTATCAATTGATAAGGTGAAGTATTATATCGACAAGTTAACCCTTATTTATTTTAAAATTTATGTTATATTGTAATGTATAATTGCTCTATAGGCACTCACAGCTGGTGTGGACAGTGCACCTCAGAAGTTATATAAGCTTAGAAATTAAAACTTCATTTTGATTAAATTCAAATTCGGGTTAGTAGATCTCATATAAAAATTTTAATAATTAGATGTATTAATAAATATTTTATAAATACAGATAAAATTTATGTTAAAATCATGGTCACCATATTAATTAAAATAATGACAATTTTTTCATATGAGTCATATACATAAACAAAAATTAATCTTCACCCCTTGGGAAATTATTTCAGCGACGCCCATGTGTGCGTAGATTGCGTGAATGTAAAATTGCATGTATCATGTACGTACCTTATTATTCCACTGCTCAGTTTTGTTTTTCAGAATAAGTGAAGTTATAAACGACGCAATGAATGACACAAGGGGCACGCTCGCCAAAGATTCTCGAAGGTTTTCAGTTGTCGTGCTGTTTGCTGAAACTCTTTCATCTAAGTAAAGGGGCATGTAGACTAAATTTAATGTCATGTATAAACGAGACGCCACGTATCTGAAATCAGATCATTGAAATTTAATGGCACCTTTCACAAATTTTAACGGAATATTAATTTCATCACAAAAAAGACAAATTAAAAAAATTATTGGTACAGTAATGTCAGGAAAATATTTTTTATACTTACAATAAAGATATTTGATAAATTAATGGCGCCAATAATATTTGCTTTATGGGTATATTAATAATGGAATCTTTATTATAAGATTGTTTCATGTTATGTCTTTTCCATCGTATACCGCTATAGAAGACGACAGATGTTATTCCTCCGATTATAATAATAACAACAATTATTTCCTGAAAAGTAAGCTTTAGAATTCAATACGTGACATATGCTCTCATTACCTTAAATTTATAATAATCTTGTGGACCAATTGTATAGTTATCGACTGTATTCGAACGAAGTACTAGCCATGTTATCACATATGCAATCACACTAGAACATACTGCTGCCGTATACCTGGAAATATTCTCTGCATTATTATTTTATACCCATTTTTTCACCTTCAAATGGGTGTCACATAGTGTCAACAATTATTAAAAAATATTTACAAGTACTTCAGAATTAATTTTCCATATCTAATATCTAAATAATATTTTTTATTTCTGGTTCTGCATCTTTGTGTTTAAAAAATTATAAAATACAATAATACCGTCAAAAAATATTAAATTTCCTGAAAAACCTGTTTTAAATTTTGTCTACGATACTGACCAGAATTTCTAATAAGTGCTTCACCGTTTAGTATAAAAATAGCTTATTTCCGTTGAATTAGTTTTCTACAAAATTACTCTAGAATAAAAAGTATTTCAAATGTTGAAATACAGACGGATGCGTTTAAAATATTACTGTCTAAAAAATAGTGCTGTCTATTTTCAAAATATATATATATATATATATATATATATATATATATATATATATATATATATAATAATTTGAAATTTCATTGAAATAATAATTCGAAATTCGGATATTTCAAATTGACGTGTAAATTCGAAATTCAAAAAAGAAGTAAGTAATGAAAAATAGAGAAAAATAAATGAAATAGGTAAGAATTTTTTCTAATTGTAAAATTAGAAGAATAAAATAACAAAGAAACTATATAATATATATCCTTAACTTATTTTATTATACTAGTATTTATTTTAGTAGGTAATTTATAAGTTTTAGTTAAGAAGAGACATTTCTTTTTCAAGGTTAATTATATTTATACAAACTATAAAAAGCAAATAAAATAGAAAACAAAATTCGTTATCAATTTGAAATTTAAAATTCGTATTTCATTAACAGCACTACTGAAAAAAGACGAAACTAAGAGAAAAAAACAATCCTAAAAAAAGATTTCCCATTAGGGTATGTGACCAAATTTTGATTTTTACATATATGGTACCAGAAAAAAAATACCCGTACATTTTTAAATCGATAGATTATTCGTAGTTAAAGAGAAAATAAATATTAAAAATTTGGGAAAGGGATATTGTAACGTCAGCATAGTAGAATCGTAAAAGAAGAGCGAAAAAAACAGTCTACCTGTCTTCTTCTACGACCCTACCATGCTGACATCACATATAATTTTCCAAAACATTTAATTGCTAATATCTGTATTATTGCAAAGTACTGTTGAGTTTTTTATTATTATAATGATAAGCTATATTGATTGTAATGACTCCATAAATTTAAATATTATAATAACTGAGATGAATTGCTAGGTTAATGTGCAAAAATCTGGGTACCCCGATTTCAAATTCGAGTTCATTTGCATACCTAATTGCGGTGAGTTCAGATCTTCTTGCAGCATTGCTTGTGAGATTAGGAATCATAGACAGATGCGATATTTGAACAACTGCCCATCCAGTTTGAAAAATAACTATTACCACTACATGGTAGAGCATATTTGAGCTTTCATTTTCCTCGGAGCAAAAGTTGCATGCCGTGAAAACCAAGGGGAAACTTATTACCACCATTAAAGTACCTAAAAGTGTGTAAACATAGACGTCCCATAAAATTTTATTGGGGCAATTATTCAAGCAATAAATTGGTTCAACAGGGTGAAAATTTATTGCTTGGTGAACCACAAAACCAAAACATCAGTTATTGTACTCTAAATCAAAACTGAAATCCAATGAAATATATTTATAATGATAATGGTTATGGATTTTTAATTTTAATAAAGTTTAGGTAAAAATTAAATAGGTAAACTAACCAAAGAAATGCCAAGCAACTCGAGTACCAAAACGGTCCACTGCCCAACCTGCTACTGGGGTTGCCAAAGCGTCAGAAATTTGTCCTGAAAAAAAAAATTATTATATATACGAATATACAGGGTGTTAATATTAAGTAAAACCCGAAAACGGCAGTTAGAACTCATTGAAATAAACAACTTTTTTAGTTTAAACTTTTAATTTGGAGCCCTAGTTCATAGTTATTGGCTTTTTTTTGTTTTTCGAAAAATCGACATTACTCCCTTATTTTAAGGAATATTTAAAAAATACAAAAACTTTCAGCATTTGCTTTCGGTTCTCTAAAACATTTATAGTTACAATTATTTTCCATTTTATCGATTAACAAAAGTGTAGGCCGATAAAAAATTCAAAACAAGATATTTTGAAAACCATTCGACCGATTTTAGAAAATAAAACATTTATAAAACCCTTAATATTATCTACTAACATATGTCTGAAACATTTTTTTCGATCTGTCCAAAAAAAGTTTTTATTCAAATTGAATTGCAAGATAAATTTTAACAACTGCAACAATCATTTAAAACAAAGTTTGAATAAAAACTTTTTTTGGATATATCAAAAAAAATGTTTCAGACAAATGTGAATAGATAGTTTCAGGATTTTATAACTGTTTTATTTTCAAAAATCGGTCGAATGGTTTTCAAAATATCTTGTTTTGAAATTTTTGATCGGTCCCCATTTTGTTATTTGATAAAATAGAAAATAATTGTAAACACAAATGTTTTAGAGAACTGAAAGCAAAGGCTGAAAGTTTTTGTACTTGTTAAATATTCCTTAAAACAAGGGAGTAGTGACAATTTTTCAAAAATCAAAAAAAATGAGCAATAACTATGAACTGTATGAACACCCTGTATAATTATTCTAACACCCAAACATTACATTAAATTATGCTAAATAAAAACGTATTATTTTTGTAATGGTGTTAAATCCCAAAATAATAAAGTTATACCGAAATTTTTTATTTAAAGCGAATAAAAATAACTTTTTATTGCACATTATTTAACACAAGTTTAAACTACTTATGTTATACGAATTTGTGGGCATTTGACAGAGTTCAAATTTACAGTACTGTAAAATTACTTACCGATCATCAGAAGAATTCCTGCTGCACTAGATTCCATTTGCAAGACAATTTGCAAATAAAATAAAAGGTACGAAAACCACATGGCAGCACATAAATCATTATAAATATGGCCAAATCCATAAGCCACCCTTTCGATAAAAGTTAGAGAGTCTTTTGAATTCAATAAAAGGTTCAATTCTTCATCAGCTGATTCTTGAGTTTGATTCATTTTTCTTCGAATTTTATTCAAATATCTTTTGTCACACACTACAATATAAAAACGCTATCACTGTCTTTAGGTCAGAATCACATGCGCTTGTGATAAAATTTCAGTTTTTACGTTGAGTGTTGTTAGGTGACAGTTTGATGAATGTACACTTAATTTTTATTCGGAGAATCATTTATAAATTATTTCGAAAATATTTACAAATATTTTTGAACGTATTATGTATCAAATACTTTTTGATGAGCAACTTGGTATGAAAAACATTGCATTCATAAAATCATTTACACAAAATTAGAACAATATTTTATATTTTGGATTATAAATATTTATAAATTAATACTAAATATTTTGTAGTACACATTTTACGAATAATAAAGTTAAGGGTATTTTAAATATTTATTATAAATATAAATATAACTTTGAACTCCTTTATAAATATTTACTATTTTAGTTTTTTTATATACAAAAATATTTTATCGTGCAAGTTGCAGGTGTAAAATGAATCATTAAAAAATAATAATAAAGGCAAAGTTAATATTTGGGTTTTATTTTTGTAAGAAAATATTTTTTGTTGAAAATTTGCAGTGTCGTGACTAAAATACAGTGAATCACTAATTAGAAACAAAATTCATGAGTTACTCACCACACGAAAGACATATATGCAAATAGTTGAGAACCCTCGGAAAATAAACTGACGACGTTACATGTTTTGTTCGTATGAGAACCGAAGCTGAAAGGTTTCTTATTGGCTCAACTACTTTATTCATCACTTTTTTCATTTCTGAAAACTGATACCTTTAAAGAGAGAGCTCTTTCCTTTTTGTTTGGTGTAGTATAACGCGTTATAATTTATACTTAGATAAAAAAATGAGATTACCTAAATTGTTTAAATAGTGCACGTTACTAGCTGATTACCTGAAATTAAATATGTTTTACTAACACTTGTATTACACAAATCAATAAATTATCAGCTTATATCCCATTACTGGGTGTGTCAATTTGTTTTATCATAGTCGTAAATCATACAGTCGACGTACTGTAGTACTACAGGCACTTGTATCTGATAAGGAGAGGGCACGATAAATATATTTGTTTCTGTAGACTATTTTAAAACATGATAATATATTCAAAATCAAAAGTCATTAACATTTAACTAAACACAACCCTGTTAAAAAACTCAATAAAAAAGTTTGGAAGGGTTATTATTTCAAGCAGGTGTTAGTAGACTCTATGAAAAAAATATAAGGATTTAAAGATGTTTAAAATATCACGTTTTGGGTAACAATTTTTATTGAGGTTTTACGTGTTTTAAAAGGGTGCCATTTTCTGGAATTCTAAAAATACATGGCTTTCGCAAATAGGATTATAAATGATAGGTTTAAAAGTTTTTAAGATGGCCCATAAACCAGAATTGTATAATTAGGGGTCATATGGTCGTATCTCTTTAAAGGCTGATGTATACCCATAAATTTAAATGGAGGGTGAACGAATACGCTCCACTACCTGCTGACTACCAGTTTTAAATCAATATAATAGTCATTCAATTAAAACCAGTTAAATATCTCAGTATAGCTAGTGGGTAAATATATATTAATATATGTGAACCTTGAAAATATATATTTATTCTCTTGTGTAAACAAAAAAAGTACTTGCGGCGTTGACCCTGAAACACCCTGTGCAAGCTAAACGAAGTGTTTTCGGTTTACCTCTTTGATAAATATTTACTATGTTTATACACAACGATGCGAAATGTGAGATAAGAAATCCTGTAAAAGATACGTCAGACTTTTGCGGTATTTAGTAATTTTCAAGTGACAGTATTATCATGTGTTATATAATGCGTAAAGATAACAATAAACATCGCGGTTAAACAGGAAATCTTCATTATATTCATTGCGGACAGAAACCAACGAACAAAACGTAGATTCAGAAAGGGAAATAGAGCATATTTTGAAATTTGAAGATTTATGAAGCTCGGAAATAGAGTGTTTGATAAACGAAAACGTGATTGTGTGGCATAGATTCAGAAAGAGAAAAATATACGAATTGTTTAAAATCTAAAAGAGGATATTTTGAAATTTGAAGATTTATGAAGCTCGGAAATAGAGTGATTGATAAACGAAAACGTGATTGTATGGCATAGATTCAGAAAGAGAAAAATATACGAATTGTTTATAATATAAAAGAGGATATTTTGAAATTTGAAGATTTATGAAGCTCGGAAATAGTAGTTGACAGATGAAAACGTGATTGTGCGAAAAACAAATTTGCAGTTTGAGTGAATGGCAAGTGACGAATTGCTATTTTTCGAACATTTAAAATAGGTGTTATGCAGTAATAAGAAAGTTGTCATGGTCGGCGGCCCGAGGCGGTTTAGTCGCTGAGCGACGATGTTGGTGAACCCGAACCGGTCTGAAAAGAAGTTACAGGTAGTCAAAGAGTCTATGGCTCGGTTGAGCGTACGTGGTACGGCGGTAGGACTACGGACTTACGGCAACGGTGACATACAACATAAATATCAAAAGTGGAGTGAAGCGGGCACATGGGGGCAGTCGCCTAGTGCCTAGTCGCCTGGCGAAACGATAGGGACGGAGGGGGCCATCCACGCTCATTATGTTTCGGATTATGAAAGTTGCAGCCGAGTTTAGCCGAAGTTACAGTTAACTGTTCGGGCTCATGGTCAACACACTGCTTAGCAGCTTGCCAGTCAGTTTAGTTTGTGTGTGTTGCAGCGATTCATTCACTTCCTTTATTTTTCTTTACAAACTTCATGTTTTCTGTGAACATATATTAAATCTGTGTTTGTACTGTGTCCGAATTATTGTGACTGTGTACCCATAGTTTTGTGTGTTGTTTGTGAGTACTTTGAAGAAGTTTAACAATTGAAGAAAGAAGTTTCTTAGCCGTGCCTCGAGAGTAGAGAGACTACACTAGATAGACGAATGTTACATCGCGCTAATAATCTGTGAATGTCTCGTTTTCAAATTGTTTTGTATCTTTGTTATAAACAAATATCAGCAGTTTGTTGAGGAGCGATTGGTGAGTAAACATTGCTCTTTAAATGTTTACTTCGCTGTCAAAATAATGAACAAGAATAGTTTTATTTACAGTTAAACAGCTAGAAATAGAAGTAGGAATAGATTGCAGTTATTCAAAAGTTTTGTACAGTTTCCCTCCTTCGAAATATGAGAACTTGCAAAAGTTCAAAACACAAAAACATGGCTGAAGTTTGTGATTTAAATCGATTGTATAGCAGTAAATAAGTTTTAATTAGTTTAAGAATGGAAAAACGTTTAGCATATGAATAATGCATTATATTTATACATAAGTTTAGAAGTTCGCGTAGGTAGTACCTAGTAGCTACGTAAACGTTTCTAACATATGATAACTGTATATGTGTATTGCAGTGTTAGGTACAAAGACTTAGTATGTATGAAGTATAAGATTGGAGACAAGTGCTTGACATATAGAAAGGCTGCTGGAACACTCCTCAAGAATATTATTGAGTATTCTGTCCACATTTACTCAGTGGCGTACAGGATGTTATCAAATAAACAACAAACAAAATTTGTTATTGTTATGAAAATAACTTTGGGAATTACTCGACGCAATAATAACAACTTTATAAACAATAAAAATCAAATAAAGATTAATAGGAATAACATACCATATATATTTTTATTTAATTTTTAATTTAAAACAAATAAAATGTGCTATACCATTGTAGAATTGTATTTTTTTTAAGATACACCGTTTGAGATTTAAGTTATATGTTTAAAAAAAGTTAGCCCCTACCTATAAAAACTGTGACTACGCCATTGCAAAATACGCACCAACGCACTGATCGAGATGCAAGACGATGTCCTCGCTCTAACATTCAGATCGCGAATACAAAATCTTATCGAATTTGGCTCACCTGTAGCTTACGTCTACATTCTCTGTCATATGGGTTCTTACGACACAATAAACTTTCATTTTTACGTACTTGCGAGGTAGGTACTCGGTGTCT
Source organism: Stenolophus ochropezus (assembly GCA_035578165.1). Classification (NCBI taxonomy): domain Eukaryota; kingdom Metazoa; phylum Arthropoda; class Insecta; order Coleoptera; family Carabidae; genus Stenolophus; species Stenolophus ochropezus. Next base: position 4,747,428 of record JAQOWZ010000014.1, read on the forward strand.
TGTCGCTAAACTCTACTTTCAACTGGCACAACTAACCTGAGATTTGGGATTTCATTATTGTTATCAAAACTATAAAATTTCATACCTACATGATTACTTTGTACTGTTCTGCTCAAGAATATTGTGTGGCCAAGGACAAATGTACTAGTTTCTCTGTATAGTTTTGCATCTGAATGACAGGTCGTAAGGTTGCTCGACTGTTTACAAAGGACTTTTTTCACATGTTCCCATGCTTCATACTGTCGGAATTACTTCCACTTAACAAATATTACTTTTTTGTTTGTTTTAAATACACTTCAGATTTTTTACACTTCTAGCTTCTACGGGGTGGAATAATCGACTTTAAATCTAAAGTTGTTCTAAGAAATATTTTAAAATGACTTATGCAAAGTTTTAAATCTAGATTAAATTATTGTAATAATAATGCATTCTAAATGTAATTCAATTTGTAAATTGAAAATAAAGTAATATATTTCGGAATTAGAGAAATACAAAAAATTATTGAAAATTTTCGTTAAAAGTTGCAAGAAACCAGGGTTCGCTTGATTAAATTCATTTGATTTAAATCAACTGATTTTTTAAATAAAAATCATTGATTTTTACAAACATAAAAACGTACAAATTATATTAAAATTTATTTATTTACTACAAAAATATTAATAGCAATCAAAATATGTTCTGTATATAATAATATCTTAAAATTAAATGATATTTTATCATTTTAACTGTCTTATAACAGAAGAAAAATAAGTATTTAAATGTGTCACAAAAAGTAAAAATTCTATGTTACTTTTCCTAGTTTTCTTCAGATGTATTGTTTTGAGTTTTGATTATAATCTTTGAATAAGAACACCAATTTCCTCGCTTTTTTGGTTTTATTACAGATTTCGTTTTCGTTTATGAAATAAAATATTTATATTGCTTTTAAAACAATTAAAAGTGCAGTAGCTCAAATAAATATTTTTAAAAATTAAAAAAAATCATGATTTATTTGATCAAAGAAAAGTAAATACAAATTATAAAAAATGTATTTATTTGCTACAAAAATATTGATAACAACCAAAATGTTCTGTATATAATAATATCTGAAAATTAAATAATATTTAATTGTCATATAACAAAAGAAAAAATAAGTATTTAAATATGTAATAAAAAGTAAAAATTCTTTGTTGATTTTCCTTGTTTTATTCAGATAAATCATTTTGTTTTCATTATAATATTTAAATAAAAACACCAATTTCCTCGCTTTTTTGGTTTTATTACAGATTTCGTTTTCGTTTATAAAATAAAATATTGCTATGAAAACAATTAAAAAAGTGCAGAACTAAAATAGATATCTTTAAAAGTTAAAATTAAATAAAATCATGATTTTTGTCAAGCCAACAGCGAAAAATTATTTTCATAAAACAAAATATACACACAAATTTCGGATACGGACCAGGACAAAATTTTTTTTTGGCTCAAATCCCATAAAACTTTATAAGGGGCAATCTCTTACAAGAATTTATAACAACTCGACTGATTACTCATAACAAATATTCTTGAGGTGCATTCTTTATAGCAGCAATAATACTTACAGAAATCTACGATAAGGTAAACTGGTACGAATAATAAACCATAAATTATTTATTTAATACCTCTTTGGTGGTCTACTTATTAACAATCTTAATAATGGGGTAATAAACATGTCGATATATTTCTGATTAAATGTATTTATCAGTGTTTTGTTTTGCGTTGTGTGCAAAACAAACAATTGGATAAGATTTCCTTATCTACCAAGGAACAAATTTGCAATATAGATTGTAAATATTATGTTACATATATTTCATAAATTCTACAAAGTTCGACTTTTTAAAACCGGAAAAAATAACAGCTTTATAACTGTAGTTTGCACTTCAGTGCATTAGCAGTAGACCGACGAAAAGAATTATTGACCGTGTGATAAATTCTATTAAAAATATTTAAAAGATCAACATGGGTCACACCCATAAGAGTATGAGAAAAGGCGTGATAATATATGATATTAAATAAATTTCACAATAGATTTTCTATGTCATTGTATTTATTAAGTTTCACATTTAAATTTTGACTTTTGAGTTCTTAGAAAATTTTGGAGAAACGTAAATGAATCTTAGCCGTTTCTCTAATTACAAATTCAAATTGAACTAATAAAAATCAAGGATACTTTTTGCTCGACTCAGGAATTGTTTTTTTTTTCATATACAAAAAAAACTTGTGCGTAGGATTCTTATAATTACATACTGTAATATCTAGACTGCATGTCGACACATTTCGTACGCAACAAAGTTTAATTATGGCTTGATTGAAGTGAGTAATTGTTATTATGAACAAAGATAATTTCGCATTTTTTATTCTCATTCGCTAACGAGTTGCTAAATCGCAAAAAACAAGTGTTTATTCTGTAATCTCTTCTGCGAATATTCAATATTGATTTAAATGGTTAAACATTTGTAGAATTTATTTTAAAAATTTTCCCAAGAATTGTTTTATTAACATTTCATTCTTAGAAAACTTCTAATTATTTCATATTTTTCGATAAATCATATTAAATTAAGTTCTTCAAATGATAAAATCTAATATTAAGGGGATAAGTCTACCTACAGCAATGATTCTCAAACTTTTTGATATGAGGGCACCCAAAATCGATAATATAAAATTTGCGGTAATTTGGGCAAAATTTGGTGGAGGCCCTTTTTCAATATATTTTTCGTAATATCGTTAAGAATGTAATAATTTTTATGACAATTGACACAAAATTGACATAATCTTGAAGGAAAATGATGAAACTTTGTCTCTCTAATAATATATTTTCCAAATTTTGTTTTAAACATGTGGTACAAATTGTCTAATATAAGCAAAGTTTAAATGAATAAAATAATAAAACAGGACAAAAATTTAAAAATCCATCATTAGAGAGACATTGTACAAAGTTTCAACAATTTGATAGTATTTTTTTATTTTGAAAATGTTATGTTTTAAAACGATTTTAATGTTATTACTAAACAGCATTTTGGCGTATTTCAAAGGCTAGTGTTGCACCCCGTAATAACATTTTTTTTAAATGTTCAAAAATGAGTTATTAGAAAAGTACGAACGACACTTTTGCTTTAGGTAGACTATTCCATTAATTGTTTTCTAAGTATGAATTAAAATGTAAGATTCGAAATTGATTATTATGACTAATGCTATACTCAGAATATATATTTTTCAAATAAAATTATTCACTTTTCTCAAAATCAATTTATTACGAAATCATTAAATATAAGTGTGGTTCACCCACTTCTGTATAGGGGTGATTCTGTGAAACAGACTACCCATATTACACTTTCGTCCTCAGATATAAGTTATTATTTCGCGATCTCTCGTGGTGATAACTTGAGTTGAGAACTTACCGAAGTTTCAGATCTGTGTTACACAAAATCATTCGTCATTTTATTTAGCAATAGGAAGGAAACCATCAATATGTACGTATAAATATAATTTGCAATAAAACGTCAGTTTTGTAGGTTAACATTTTTGCAAGCAATAAATAGGTAGAAATTTGTTTGCCTCATATTGTTTTCCTGTGTTTGACATTTCTATTTCTGATAAATGTTGGACCTCATTTTAATAATGTGGCTATAAATTTAATAGTACTTGTTTATAAAACATTTATTTCTCTGCAATTTAGAACATAATAACTCGTAAATTTTCATTTTCTAATTTGGTCTTGTTTCTAGTATATCTTTCAAACTTAGTTAACAATGGATAAAATATAAAAAAACATAAGTACGCTTTTTCATTGAATTCGTGAAGTTGAATAAACTTTAATAAAAGATAAAAAATTAAAGGAAATTATAGTTGTAAGATTTAAACGGAAATGATACTTGTTTTTTTTTTTGTTTTTGGAGACGGAAGTATACTACAAATAAATATTTGTTTTAGATTAGTTTTGCATTGTTAAATATTTGAGAATAAATACACTTAAAATTTCTTAGAAAGATTTTAATAAACATTGATTTAGAATTTGAAATACGTATTAAATCTTTTGTTTAAATTTCTTAAAACATTTTTATTGTTTGCCGGACAATCAGGAGTCGGTAAGAAAGCAATTATTCCGTTTTATATCAAGTTCAAGAACTGAGACGGCGAAACGATCTATTATAAGTTAGTTACGTACGTTTTTTCAAAATTGCATCCTATTAAAATGCATTCGTAATTACATCTTTAAGCGGAAATTTATTATTTGCAAAATAAAGTTGTTGTTCATCTCAACCATATCCTGCAGATTTTCCGCAAGAGTATTCATTTTTATCCAACATTTTCTCATATATTCATTATCATTAGAACATAAAATAAAGTATAGGTCGGAAATATTATTTCCCATACCCAATCTTTAACACAGGACGAACGTATGTGTGCATATTAAAGTTTATTTACAGTTTGTGCTCTGGTTTCCATAGAAACAAAATTTGTAAGTTTGGACAACTAAGTGAAAATTAAAAATTCACATTTCCCATTAAAAATTGATATAATTTTTATTTGTAAATTATTTTCAATTATAGTTGAACATTAAAAGTTACAATTTTTAGTTTTTCACTGCAAAACTTTTCGTATACAGTCGAAATAATGCAAAAATACCCATTTTTGGGTCAAAAATTTTGAATTTTGAAAATAGTCCAAATTGATAGAGGTCATTGCGCTGATTTCAAATTTTCAAACCGAATTTAATTATCTCTTTTCGTTCTTGAGATTTTTGCATTCAAAGTTGCACCTGAAAAAAGTGTGTTTTTTCAGCATAACTCAAAAATGGGTAGAGATACAATCTCAACGATTATACCAATCGATTCTATGGGCAAAATTACATAAAGAAATGTTTTCTCTGCATATACGTACTTTGGAACGATTTGGTGAAAAATGAGAAAAACGAAAAAACCGGAATTTCAGTTTTTCACTCCGGAACTTTTTGTCTTCAAAATTTTTCATTTTCTGGACTTAAGTTAATATGGATACGCTGATTCCAAATTTTCAAACCGAATTCAATTATCTCTTACCGTTCTCGAGATATTCACGTTTAAAGTTAGACCTGAAAAAAGAGGTTTTTCAGGAATAGTCCTGAAATGGGTCGAGATACGACATCGGCGATATTACCAATCGATTCTAATGGCAAAACTACATAAGTGTACCAATTTTCAGATTTTTATTCCGACGGATACAATTTTTAGAGAGGAAAAACTGAAAAAGGCTAAAATCGAAAAAAATCGCAAGGGGTTCATCAGGCGTTTTTTTCGATTTTCGCCGATTTTCGTTTTTTCGCTCTAAAAATTGTATCCGATGGAATAAAAATCTGAAAATTGGTACACTTATGTAGTTTTGCCATTAGAATCGATTGGTAATGTCGCCGAGGTCATATCGCGACCCATTTCAGGACTATTCCTGAAAAACCTCTTTTTTCAGGTCTAACTTTGAACGTAAATATCTCGAGAACGGTAAAAGATAATTGAATTCGGTTTGAAAATTTGGAATCAGCGCATTCATATTGACTTAAGTCTATAAAATGAAAGATTTTGAAGACAAAAAGTTCCGGAGCGAAAAACTGAAATTCTGATTTTTTGGTTTTTCTTATTTTTCACCAAATCGTTCCAAAGAACGTATATACGGAGAAAACATTTCTTTATGTAACTTTGCCCGTAGAATCGACTGGTATAATCGTTGAGATTGTATCTCTACCCATTTTTGAGTTATACCAAAAAAACACACTTTTTTGAGGTGCAACTTTGAGAGCAAAAATCTCAGGAACGAAAAGAGATAATTAAATTCGGTTTGAAAATTTGAAATCAGCGCATCGTCGACTATCAAATTGAAGTATTTTTAAAAACCAAAATTTTGGACCCAAAAATGGGTATTTTTGGATTTTTTCGGCTATATATGAAAACTTTTGGCGCGAAAAATTAAAAATTGTAACTTTTAATGTTCAACTATAATTGAAAATAATTTACAAATAAAAAAATATATCAATTTTAATGGAAAATGTGAATTTTTAATTTTTTACTGACTTATAAATTAAACAGACAATGATTGTGTACCGTAAACCCATTTTTTAATTGAAAAGTGAATCATTTTTGTAAAACTTAAGTGTTTTTCCTTAATTTTATGGTAATAAAATTAATATACATAATATATGGTAAAATTCAGTTAGCTTTTTAAGTAAATATAGTTAAAGCTACTGATTAAGTATTTTAGTCTTAAAAAATATGATATAAAATATTAATTAAATTGCATTTCTTTAGTTGTTATAGTTTTTTAGTTGATATTTTTTTATTAACCGATATATTAACCGGTTTAAACTGGTTTCCAATTTTTAAAAACCGGTTTTTGAACTAAAACCTTTATTATTATAACGTTCTCATTATGGGTTAACCGTTAACCAATATTTTTTTCGGTGACATGTCGTGGTATATACCCTTTATTTTTTTGTCTTAAGTTGTGGAACATTCTATATATTGTTTTGGCTAGTGTGGTATCGAACCCATGATCTCACGCCATGATTAGTTAAGTTAAGACAGTTAAGACAGGCAGTACAGACCGTTTCTCATATATTGTCTTACAATAAAAATAACCACAATAGCTACAGTTTCATAAACAACTTGTTCTAGATTTTGTTAACATCTGTGTGAGAAAAATGAACAGTTGATAATTTAATTATGGTTTACCAGCAAGTTCCTTGTTATTTAAAATCTAGGAATGAATGTTTTTCTATGACAAATTAGAAATCGCTTGAAAATGCTGTATTCTTATGTAATAACACTTCAGGCTGTAAGAAAACTATAGAACATGCTAAGTTTCTCATGAAATTTATTACTCAATAATGTTTAATCAATATGCATTCAAATTAAATAAAAAATGATCGACAGAACAATACTCTGCTTATTTTCGACATCTGTACGAAATTATCTTGTTATTTGTTAGTCAAATTTGAAGGAAGTAGATCATATTAACAAAGAAAATGTTTTTTCAATTCAATTAACCACCTGGTTTAACTTATTTAATAATTATTAAAAAAAAAAACATATTTGCATTTAGTTTCTTTATAAAAACAACTGGTATTAAATTAAACACCTGATATATAGTATAGGTTTCTTTGTTGTAATAGTAGTTTATTGAACAACAAAGTATTATATGATTTAAAAACTTCCATGAAAATGTAATAAATAATAAAGTGGAAGAAAAAGAAAAATATTTTTATGCTTGCGAATTAACTTTATTCATAGAATATTTTACATTAATGAAAACCATTTCATTCATGCATTTAGCAAATAGAATTAATTTAATGTGTTTTAAAACAAATGATTTACATTTAAAATTAACCTAAAATTACTTTTAAATTTCCATAATGTTGACAGATATGTGAAAATAAAAATGCTGTATAATTTCTTCGTAAAATCTTATGCGAACATAGCTTATGTTTTAAATTATTCAGTGAAAAGTGATTTTGATACTTTACGCAAAGTATTTACGTTTACTAACTTTCATATTTAAAAGCAAAGTGTACTATTTATCAGTATTTTGCTGCTTAGTCAAGTAAAAACAAAAACTGCGATAGGCATTTTATAATGATACTAATTATCACTCGTAATTTGATATTTGCAACATTGACTAAAATTTTTTTTACGCATTTATAAACAAAGCTGTATTTCATAAAAACACGGTGGCAAAAAATTGTCGTTTGTGCGTAATAGAACAAGATATAGATTTTTTTAGATTTGTGTCCAGTTTTTTTGTAAATTTATTTTGTATAAGAAATATATCAATTTTATAGACTTTTTTGAATTAAAGGTTATTTTTAATGTAGTATTTTTTACTCTTGTAATAAAAGTGACTTTTAGTAAAAGTTCGTTCGTGATTTCAGGCTATTCTTGAAAATTATCTACAATTGAATATTAATTTGAAATTAAGTAAAGAAATACTAGTAATAGCCTTAAGTCTAAAGAGTAGAAATTTATTTTTAGAAAATTGAATAACAAGTGATTTAAAGCGAAATTAATAATAAGGCGTGTGTGACCCTCATGAATTTCACTTCATTATGTTTGGTTTAATTGCATTTAATGATACATGCTGGGGGAAATGATTTGATTAGATAGGTAAACTGTCATTACGGATGAACCAAATCAAATAAAGATAAAATTCAATCTCACTTGTGTCCGTGATTACAAACGCCATTAAATGGAATTTCCTGTCAATTGTGACGTGGAATCATTGGAAAAAAACTCTTAGTCAACAAGAAACCCACACAAATTCAAACTTTGTTAAGTACTTGTTCAAAATTCAGCTAACCTAAAAACTATGCCATTCCGGAAACATGAAATACTTCGCTATAAACTGTAATTCCCTTGCAATACTTGCACCGTGAAATTCAAGGCAAATTGACACTAAAACAAAAAAATTATAATATAATACATATTTCCCTTCACAAAAAAAATATAGTTGTATAAAGAGATATTTGAAATTGACTTATCCAGAGTTTACAACCTTTTATGGAGGGTTGGAAGGCTTAGTATTCAGACGTTTTACTCCAAGGCACTCATACTTAATTTTCAATAACTATTTTATTCGTACAACAATTTAATCTATTTTAAAATTATAAATTAAAGTACAATAAAAAGCATATAATTTGAATACTTTACTCAAGATTTAAAAGTACCTAATGGAAACGTCTTAAAGAAAGTACTTTCTTAAAAAAATCTTTAATAAAAGTCTCATAAAACATACAGGTAATGGGGTATGTTATTATGGAATTTCAGTATAAAAGTTGTAAAATATAAAAATTGAGTATTATAGCTTCTCATTACAATAATAAAAACTAAACATTTGCTTTTAATAATAAAGTTATGAGAAATTGTAGGATCGTGGAAAAAGCACACCTTCCCCAAATCTTTAATAATTATTTTCTCGTCAACTGCGAATAATGAATGGATTTAAAAAAATAGGGGTATTTTATTTTTTTGTCTAATATCATATATGTAAAAATCAAAATTATGTCACATACCCCATTAGAATACTTTACTCTAGATTTAAAAGTACTTAATGGAAATGTCTTGAAGAAAGTGCCTTCTTAAAAGAAAAAGTATCAAATATGTCGTTGTACAACTATTACTTCTATCGGTGGGAATAAATTTTAAGAAAAGATTTTGATTTCTCATCAAAAATGTCAAGGATTCCAATATATCATTTAACAATGACAGAAACTGCGATGATATATTTGTTTATTATCTTCTGTTTATCATCTTAAGATTTATTAAAAACCAATTTCAATTATTGTCGAAGTGATGACGTTCAAACTAAAGAATTAAGATGTTAAGCAGTAAATAAAATTGTTTCTTAATCTATCAACATTGATTAGTTTGAACTTTGTAATAAGAAAGGCTAAGAGTTATTAACGAAATTCAATGCGTAAAAAATAAAGCATTTGAAAACAAGTTCTAGTCAAGGACTTCATCCATTTTCAAATTTGACATTGGTAGACAAATAGGCGACGGGAAGAAAATCGCGAAGAAAAATATTATATACGAGAGTTCAGCCATGGTATGTCAGAATAATGATACGACATAGGAGGGAAACATTATTTAATTAGGTTCCATTTTGTAATTTGAACTGCATTAGTTTTAATTTAATTCACAGCTAGATCCTTTGTAGAGGTGTATATACTTATATAGGGGACATGACTGCATACATCTAACAGTAAACATTCTTTAAACTATCGTTTACATTGTTAATTATAAATCCTCCCACTATTTAATTATTTCTTTCTTTGGGAAACTTTGCAGTAAGGTTCTCTCGTGTGAACTGGGATCATATGAGAATCTGAAGTTTAAGAATAGAGTATTTAAATAAAAATGCATTCATGTCCTTCATTATAAAAAGTAGGTAAATTTCCAAGATTAAAAACAGTTTACTTTAAATATAGTTTGAATAACCTCGGCTACGCACAAAATTGTCACCATACAATTTCAAATTTATATCTTCATATATTCCCTACCCAATGGGGTATATGACCAAATTTTGATTTTTTTAATTGATTCATTAATTGTAGTTTACGAGAAAATAAATATAAAAATTTGGAAAAATTTGGAGAAGGGATATTGTAACGTCAGTGTAATACAATCGTGAAAGAAGACAGATATGATCGAAAGAAACAGTTTACATGTCTACTTCTACGACCCTACTATTCTGACATCACATAACCCTTCTCTAAAACATTTAATTGCTAATAACTATATTATTGCAAACTAATATTTAGTTTTTATTATTATACCGAGAAGCTATAGTAGTTAGTTTGTATATTTTATTACTTATATACTGAAATTCGATTATGGTCACTAACATTATTGATTTCCATAAACCATTGATCAGTTTAGATTATGATCTATTTTTGATCTTGTGTTTCAGAGCAAATTTTGATTGGTTTAATAACTAGATTAAATAAATTCATTAGATTAAATCCATAACATTGCCCTCTAGACAAGACAAGACTTTTCAAAATGTTGTATTGTCTAAAATTTTAAGACAATATTTGATCAAGTCTAAGTCTAGATTAAAAAGTCTTGTCTGGATATTAAGACTAGATTGTTTCAATACTCTACATTAACCTTCACATACACTTTAGACAAGGACAGATAATTCTTCGATAGCGTTTTTTTTTTATTTTACAATGGGGTAGGTATGTGACCATAATCGAATTTCAGCATATAAGTCATAAAATATAAAAATTAACCACTGTAGCTTCTTATTATAATAATAAAAACTAAACATTTGCATGCAATAATGAAGTTATTAGTAATTTAATGTAGAATTTGGTAAGCTTGTCTTGTCTTGAAATTTAAAGACAATACTTTTGCCAATCTTGTCTTGATAATCTCGACAAAACAAGACAAGAGTCTAGAAAAAAAAAACTAGATAAATCAGACTTGAATATTTTAAAAATAAAACTCCATTTTTATGTGACAATTTTGTCGAGAGCAATTCATCACCTATTTTTTTTTATTTTGTCCAATTTTCAGCTGCAATTAAAAATAGTTTAGGCTAAAAATAGTAACATTATTTATCATAGTGTGTAAAGTAGATACTTGTAAAGTAAATAAACAAGTAAAATTTAATTTTAGATGGCTGTACACATGTGGAAATGACTTAAAAAAGTTGCTTTGAGCAACTGCTTGCACCATGACTGCTTGGTCAATTTATATCGCTCCTATCCCGTTACTTTTGCTAGTACTTCAAGTAAATGCTTGGCTACCAGATACTAAATCTAAATTGAAGCTTAGTGACGAACATGGAATTAGATTTACAGGAAATTTAACCTTCTCCGACCACTTTACAATATTATTTCAAGATGAACATTACGTTACCATCGGAGCCAGGTATACAACAATTATACCTTGCTTTAAACGTCGTTCTAACTTTTATTTTGTTTTAGAAACACTGTATATAATCTTAGCTTAATTGACTTATCAGAAAACAAAAATAAGGTATAAAATTATTTTGATGCAATACATGTTTTTTGCTACTAGTATCAAAAAGGATTTCCCACTTAAATAAAAATCCTAGTAGTAATCAAAAATCCAATTTTGAAATATGTTTCTACTTATCTATAAACTTATTTGTAGCCTATTTCCCATTTATATATAAATCGCAATAGTAATCAGAAATCCTATTTTGAAATATGTTCCTACTTATCTATAAATTTGTAGCATATTGGCACTCCCATAAGTAGGAAATAAATTTTAAATTAAATTTTGTGTGGAAATTAAAGTTTATGAGAAAACGTTACGTCTTTGGAAAGTGATTTATGAGGAAATTTGAAGATCTTGTAATCTTTGTAGAAACATTTATGTCTTACTTGCTTGCATGTGCAGTTGAAATTAGAGTTACTATTTCTGTATTTCTAACATTGTCAAATATCTGAATGAACAGACAGTGTTGTTTGATGATGTTTCTCGTACAAAAATAGATTACTAAATTCAACTGTCTGGCTAGGAAATGTGTTACTCTGTCTCGCACCAGACTGTATTAAAATAGTTTTTAAAGGTGTTAAGGTCCTTTAATTCACATTAAAAATATTGCTTTAACCACACCCAAAGTTGGAAAAAAGGTGTGATGGTATATTTATTTATAAGCAATGAATATGAACTAGGCGAAAGTTGTATATTTGTCATTGAATCATAGAAAAATAGAACAGGTTGGGTGGAAAACATGAATGAAAACTTGTAGGGTTTTCAACAACCCACTTTTCAGAATAATGAGCAGATCATAATGAATGAATTTTCAATGACATTTCCTGTCGAAATTAGCAATTTGACACTAGTAGCAAAGAAAAAATTGAATGTATTGCCTCACCTTGGAATACTTAATCAGTGGAATACATTTCACACGATTTGAATTGGATTTTAGAGGATAGAATGGCCTTCGTCAGGAGCTCATAGAGAACTCTGCATGGTAAAAGGAAAAGGAGAAGATGATTGCCAGAATTATATACGCATTTTAGTCAAATTGTCTCCTGAATTGCTTCTCATTTGTGGAACCAATTCTTACAAACCTCTTTGTCGACACTACGCACTTTTGGTACGGAAATATATTCAACATATTTCATTTGCCACTTTGAAACAGATCTTAATTTTTTTTAATTTCACGTATTTTCATTCCATTTCACTAGATCAGAAAGATGTGATCCAATTGAACTGATCAGATTGGCAAAAGAAATATTACTATTGTTGTGTGAACGATTTTTAAAAATGGGTAGCAAAAATAGAGTGACCATTCGTACTGATTTTGTCAGTACAGTACTGATTTTCAGATCCTTGTACTGATAAACAAATTGTAACATATTTTGTACTGATTTTTTACATACTGTACTGAATGTACTGATTTTCGATATTTTATAATTATTTTCTATAGATGTTTAAACATTTTCATATAATTTAAGTATTAACTAAAATTTCTATCTCTCGACATGGTTTGATTTTATTAGTAAGTGACTTTGGTTAAAAATTTTGATTTTGAGAGGAACTGTAAATTTTAATAATAGCAATAAAATTATAGCAGTAATATCGCTATAATTTTTCCATTTGTTTTTAAAACTAATATAGAAAAAGCAAAAACAATATATTAAAAGTTATATTTGGATTTATAAATGTTTTGCCTGAGAATAATAAAAGCCTCGAAGAAATCAAATTTAAAGAAACTAAAACAGTATTTGCTAAAACACTGCTTAAACAAGAATAATTTTTAAACATTAATCATTGCATATGGCATCAAATTTCATTGTACTTTTATCACTTTTTTTAAATATTATATTAAATGACTTACTATAAACATTTCAATGTAATTATAGCCAATAAGTAATCTAAATATAGAACATAGGTTTTGTACTGATTTCATTAAAAAAATAAATGGTCACTCTAAGCAAAAAACAACAAAATTTGGAATTGCTGACCTAGTATGCAATGATGGTCATAAATTATTCCTTTTATTGTCTTAAATTGATTTATGTGTGTTTATGAATGAAGTGTTGCTAATTTGATGACACACTAACGGAAAATTTTTGGGTTACTAATATTTTTATTGTTTTTATTTAAAATTATGAAATTCGTTTCGTCAATAACTTGAAAACTTTCACCTGTTCAAGTTTTTGTTTCACTGTTGGCACTTTTCAAAAAGTCAACTTGAAGGTTGACGATTTCAATTTGAGTTTGAGTGAATGTATTAAAAACGTATTAAGGGAAAATAAATAAACTTAGCCTTGGAGAATATCATTTTGTGTTAAGATTTATAAATGTTAATTTTAATTATATTTTAATGTGATTTATCAAACTTAATGCGTTTTTGTTATTGTTTGAATATGTGTATCTATTTTTATTTATTATACAGGGTGGAGTGTACAAGAAAGAAAAAGAATTTGAAGCTTTAGGAATTTGTCCTTATGATCCAGAACATAACAGCACAGCGATATATAGCCGTAAGTAACCCATTATTTTATTACAAATGATGAAATTAATAAATATTTCAAGTGCTTGTCAGAAAGCATGTAGACCTCACAAGAATTTTTTTACGTAAACTTAATTACAGTGAAACTATGAGAAAAAAAGTACTGTAATGACAGCTTTATTTACAAACTTTCAAAAGTTAATTTGATTTAAAAAAATTTCATTTGTGTATTTAGAACATCGTGAAATAGACATTAACATTGAGAAGCTTTTTTATTATTTAAAATTGGATGACGTATTCTCGTGATGTTTTTTAGTTTCTAAATCACTTTAATGATCGGCACTTGTCAAAATATTTAAAGAATGCTTTAGTCTAAAAGGAAATAGTAATTCATGAAAGCAATAAATTACGAATAATCAAGTACGTTAAAAGCTCACGTATAACTTCTAGTTCTTTCTGGATCTGTATGAGTTATACTCTAAAAATTTCCGACTAGTCTCTGTTCAATTTAGAAGCTGAAGGTTAACCGTGAACATTACGAATGCTTTTCTCTGTATTTGGTTTTGATTGGACATGTGGTTTGATTTAAATATTACATATCCGATTGTAAATAAATATCGTTGCGACATTTACATGGTATTAAATTTTGCACTACAAAACACGATTTGAAATTCGATATTTAGACTTTTTTGATGAATAGCAAAAAGTTTAGAATTTGCAATAAATCTTTGATGTAGTAGTACTACACGATATCATTCAGGAAATATTTATTTATCAATTACAAACATGTTGTATGTTCGAAGATAGAACAAGGTTAAGTATCAATAAATGAAAATACAAACAGTAATTCATCTTAATATTATTCATCTTTTCTTGATAAACATCATTAAGCTGTGAATCATTACAAAACAATACTAATACATGACTGACTCAAGTCAACAGCTACTATTTATACGCTAGTTGTAAAAATAAACTGATTCATCTAATGATTGATAAGATGTACTTCGAGCGTAAGCTTACTAAGCAAAAGATCGTAGGTTCAAAACTCTCAGATCACATGTCATATTCTGCGAACATCTTTTGTTCATTGTTTTGCAACCCACCTTTTTTATATTTTAAAATGGACATAAATTTGAGGTCTGTAACCTTTATTGGGTGTACCATAACTTGAAGTACATTCAGAATGGAATATAATACTATTTTTTTTTATAATTTCATTTTAAAGTACGAGAAAGACTAAAACTATTGGAGAAAATTCGATGAAAATGTTTATATTAAAAAGCGAGTTATAGACTTTCAAAGTTTGAAACAATCAAGGTTTTATGACATTACAAGATGTACCTCAAGTTATGATACACCCTGTATATATGCAATTTACAATGGGGTATTCCAAGTTTTTTTCATTTTTTAATATGTTATTCTATGCATAAAAATATTAGACCCGTATTTTTTCTTTTCGCCGAAAGGTTTCAAACACGCCAGAAATAAATTTTTAAAGTTTCAATAAATTACACTCTAGAAAATCGGCCGTGCGTGTGACGTCACAGGCACTGAGAATCAGCTGAGAACATCATTCGTAGGTCTGAGTTAGAGGCGTGGCGCTTTCGAACAAGAGCCAATAGGCTGACGCGAGTTCCTTCTTCGTCACAACAAGGCTGATACTGAATTTTACGTACTCGATTCAAATGCATTACAATTTCATTTTGATATTATGGTAATAAAAATCAGAAAAATAATGATTATATTCACTTTAATATTACTTATATATGGTAAACAATGATATCCAATAAGAATTTCTTTAAAAGCCGTAGGCTTGGAATACCCCAATTTATAAAAAAATTACAATTTAGATTTTCTTTTCGGTTCAATTCGATTTCTAGTTCGATCTTATTTTCCAAATTTGGTTTAGTATTTGAAATCGTAATATTTACAGTTCAGTTCATGCGGTTTCATGAAATTTAAATTGGTTTGTTTCGGTTTATGTTTCGATTCTCTTGAGTCCCAGTTGAAATGTGAAATCATAACCCATTTTTTTTGTAAAATTGATACTATAATAGGAGAAATCTTGCCCTGTGTGCTGCAAATAACAAAAAAAAATGAATTTTAATGTGTGTTCCAAAAGAAAAGTGGTAAAGTGTGTCATATCTATTATATCGCGTCATATGATTGTATGTAAATCTAAAGACGCAACTTGTGATCTCAAACTAGTTTGGTAATAATGTTTTTTTGTTATAGATGGGCAACTTTTTACCGCAACAGTTGCAGATTTTTCAGGTGGGGATCCTCTAATTTATAGGGAACCACAGCGAACAGAAAGATACGACTTAAAACAGTTAAACGGTATATAATTACATCAATAGTAACTGTAAATGATTTTTTATGAATGCGTTTCTCTTACAGCTCCTGATTTCGTTAGTTCTTTTGCTTTCGGAGACTTCATCTTCTTTTTGTATCGAGAAACTGCTGTTGAATACATTAATTGCGGAAAAGTAAGTAAAAATTAAATGTTTTTGCCTTTACGACAAAGAAACAAGAAATAAATCCTTAATTACATTCACTGTTTCTTACATTTTCTTAATCATATAGAAGTTGGTTCTTATTCTCTCTGTATCTAACAAAAAAAAGTTTTTACAAAGCAATAATATACAATTAAATTTTTTATTTTATATATTTAATCAAAGCGTGTCAAAAATTATAAATAAACGCCCCTTGCAAAGTACATTTCTGGTAATGTATAAACACAAATTAGTATAGAAGCAGGTGCAACCTTTGCTGTGCAAATGTTTATTATTATACTTCCTAAACATCGGTTTTTTGCATGCGAGTAGGGGATATGAATCTATTTTTAAAACAAATCTTTTGATTATTTTTACATCTGTATTTTTACGTCTCCCCAACTTTGAATTCATATCTAAATAAACTTTAATTCTATATTTTTTTTTCTTAGGCTGTTTATTCAAGGATAGCCCGAGTATGCAAAGATGACAAAGGAGGGCCTCACCAATTTGGAGACCGTTGGACATCATTTCTTAAAACTAGGTTAAATTGCTCCGTTCCAGGAGAGTACCCATTCTATTTCGACGAAATACGTAAGTGATTTTTTGTTTGCTTAGTTTTTTGTGTCTGTTCTGTTTTTTATTAGTTTCCATATGTTCACGCTTTTTACTTATTATATTTTTTAGTATTAGTGTTTATATAATTTGAACCTCTAAAAAAATTAATTGTTGGATTGTGCCAATAATTAAGTGAACCCTTTTTTTGTTTTGAACAATGTTTAATTTTCTGCTCTGTATAATGTAATTCTTTTTTTATTTAAATATTATGTTATATAATATCGTTTTAAAGTATCATACTAAAAAAAAAGTCGCAAAAATTGTGACGTCCGTAGATTTTGATATGAAATTATCCACGGGTCCCAAATATTGTAGTTTGGCGCGTTTGAAAGTTGGTAAAGAGGACAGTCTTTAATTTAAAGCATTGTAAGGCTTTTGTATACTACTATGTTTGCATATTATTCAATTTGTCAGTTTGGAAGTTAATAAAATTATAGTTGACGTTTGAAACGAAGTGAAGTTGGGTAAAAACCTTGATACGTCACTGGACAAGGGGTGAAGTAGAGTAATTCAGTCGCATTTTCAAGGATATCAACTTTAATAGAAATTTTTTCATTATTAAGTCAATTTGGGGAAAAATAAACAACAGGTCTACGGGTAAAATAAAAAATGTGCGCATTTTATTTACATTACAGCTTCCTTTTGCAATTTTCACGTTTCAAATATGTTTATTGAATAATTTCTCTGTCAACTAATTTTACGAAATTTCAACATTGTGAGTTCATTGGTTCAATTGAAGCGTAGGAATGGCATTTTAGGTATATTATAGTGTCTTGTTGAAGAGTTACATCAGAACGACGTCATTTTACATAAATCAGATCTAAGGTCGACATTTTATCAAGAAAAACATCTTTAATTTATTAAGTACTTGTTATTGGTTAAGTGCTCTCAAAATTCTAGGCTGTTCAACAACACTATAATCATGAGAATGGGTCACATGACAAATGGAAGATCTGCTTGAAAGATTTTCTTAGAAATAATTGCATATTGTTCATGTAGTAACAAATGCTGTATAATTTATGTACATTAAAAATCATGTTTTGTATGAATAACATTTTTCAGATTTGAAAATAATAAGTTATGCTTCCGGTACAAATGATTTTGCCCTTTGAGTCATGTAATTGAAAACAGAATGAAACATTCTTCAAATATGAATGTGTCACATTAAAAATAGTATCATCTTGCCGGACATACGTCAAACTTCCTGTTTTAATTTCCGAATGACATTTTTAATTTTGCGTTGTATTTCCTGAAGCATCCAAGCTGCAAGGTTAGGTTGCATTTAATTAAAACCAATTTCCCATATGGAGGTTGCACAATACAATTTCTACTAAATTTGGCTATACAGGGTCTTGTTTATAATTTTGTTGACAGGTATAGAATATCAGCAGGTGTTAATTTTAAATATCGGCTTACACTTTGATCACACACGGAAATAATTATACAACAATTAATTTATGTTAGTCATTTGATGAAATCAATTCTAAAATGGTGGTTCATTGATTTAAAACATGATTCAAGTAGTAATTATACTTGTTAAATAAATATCATCATCTTTTTATTCTATTTTTGGGCGCGGCAATAATTAAAAAGAAAGCTTAATATTTCAAAACTTCAAGCGGGTTGTCTTTTCATAATTTTTATCTTTTCAACACCCTCATTGCTGAATTAAAATTTCATGAAATTACTCATAATATAATTTTATGACGCCTTTTAATTATATTATTAGGTGCGGTAAATCTACAATTAAGTGCTTGTTATTTTTTAAATATGATTCGTGCATGTGTTGTTTAATTTTCTTTGTAACCGAAGCAGCATTTAAAAATAACATTTTCATTCAGTCCTACGTGCAATGAATAGCCAAATACATGGTCGTCATTTATTCAAAGATTGTCGCAAGCTTCGTCATTATTTGCAAAATAACATTCAATGCCAAGAATTATAATTTTGTAGCCAGAAGTAAACTTTTAATCTAAGGAATAGAAAAATTTAATAAGGTACTTTCTCTCTTTTAATATTTTTATTTTTATACGCGCGTAAAGTAGACCATTGTTGAATTAAGGAATTAATTAAAAATATATTATAGTAACTACTGTGAAAATAGATTATTTATGTTTTTACATAACACTAGAAAAGTGAAATTTAGTTGTAAGAGTTAAATTAAAATGAATGAATGTTGATTGTAGAAGCTGCAAGCGATATAGTCGAAGGATCCTACGGAGAAGATGCAAGCGATCAGATCATCTACGGCACATTTACAACTCCAAGTAATGCAATCGGCGGTTCAGCAATTTGCGCATTTAGCGTTAGGGACATAATTGCCGCATTCGAGGGCAGTTTTAAGGAACAGGAAAACATCAATTCCAATTGGCTGCCTGTTCCCAACTACAAGGTTGATTCAAACTTCTTTTCTTCCGTTTCATTGTTTAACCTCGTTAATAGATTCCAGATCCACGACCTGGAAGATGTGTGAAAGACAGTAGAACCCTTCCAGACGTAGCCGTCAACTTTGTAAAGACTCATTCGTTGATGGAAACCGCAGTTCCGGCGTATTTTGGACATCCTTTGTTAATACGCGTCAGTTTTCAGTAAGTCATCATTTTTTCTGTAATTAAAAATGTTAAACATGAATTAAAAACTGGTTTAATTTATATCGTTGATTGATATCGCGTACATAAATACTTTTCCTTGTTAAGAATATGCGCACTTATTTTATTAGGTGAATAACAATAATACAATGCAAATATTTTTCCAAATACAGCTCTGCTAAGGACGTTAAATGATGTTTAGCATAACGATAAGCAACGGTGACAGAAATTGTGATAAGCATTTTAACACATGTAAATTGTTTAATGCATATTTCTTATTTGGAGCGCTCTAAATATTTTCATAAAATCTGCATTGTATACAAAACATTTTTATAAACAACTTTATTTTAAGAAGCGTGCATTGTAAAATAAACAAAGAAAATTTGTTGGCTTTTGGATTTTTAGTACTTTTATACATGTGTACAAAAATAATAATTTAACTTGTTATTGTCTCAAAATTTACGTCAACGACGTACTATTCTTAGTGTTGATATGTTTATTTATTGTTCTATTTTTATTCTTCTAGGTATAGATTCACAGTTATTGCAGTGGAACCTCAAGCACGCAGTATAGATGATAGAACTTATGACATTTTGTATGTCGGTACAGGTACGTACTTCGAAAATTCATCCCCTAACTCAAAACTATTTCTATTAGTTTCTATACAAATTATTCATTACAGATGATGGCAGAATTCTTAAAATTGTAAACATCCCACATTCTCGAGATCACAAAGGCGTAGTAATTTCCGAAACCCAAATTTTCTCAAACAACACACCTGTAAAAGGTTTGAGGTCTACGTCAGAACCGGGAAAAGTGATTGCAGTTACAAACAATCTTGTACGATTGGTTAATCTTACAAATTGTAATGTTGTAACTACTTGCGCGTAAGTTATATTTATAACATATCATTTACAAAAAATAACTGTTTCTCTACTCTAGTGAATGCGTAACTCTGCAAGATCCGCACTGTGCTTGGGATACAAAGCACCAATCGTGTTCCGTTGTAAATTTCAATTCGTACGGAAAGAAATTCGTACAGGATGTTATAAACGGAGATGCGAAGAAATGTCGCAGCGAATATGTTTCCGACAACAAGAAAGAAAACCCACCGACATTACGAAATGAATATCATCATAAAGAAAATGATTTAGAGAATGAAATAACGTATGGAATAGTTGACAATAATGAATTGCTGAATGACGAAAAACCAAATATTGAATCTGGTAAGAAAAAAATGTTTATAGAATTACAAGAATTCATATTTTTATAATACACATTCAGTTTCTATAACACCTTGAACTTATATGCAGTCATAAGCGAATTTCTTTTCACTTTTATTCATGCATAGAAAATTATAAAATTCGCTGACCTAAAAATGCTATCACCATGAAATTTTCTTTTTTCTTAATTTATATCATGACATAAATTGATAATCACGTTACACAATACATATGAATTTGCAAGAGAAATCTCTACAAATTAAATATCTAAAATGTGAACTGTTTTTAGTGTCTGTAGAAGTTAAAGAAAGACTGGTGATTTATACAGCAGAAACACTCCATGTAGTAGTGATAGCTTCAAGTATAGCAGCCCTAGCTATCGGCTTTGTTGCTGGCTATTTATTTTCCAGAAGATTTCACCAGCAACCGCAGTTTGTGGAGACGCCGTTCATAGAACAACACAACCAACTTAACAGGTGAGTTTTCCATTTGTTGCCAGAGGCGTCGTTTTAATTTTTTTCCGGACACTTCATATACACAGAATAGTTACATACAGAAGCGGTACCTTTCATGTTACCCTATTCAGTTCTATGACCAATGGAGCATTGTGTAGACCTTTAAATTTGTTGTCTTCCCCAATCTTTCTGTAAGATGTGACGAAAATTTCCGATTTTAAACAATGAGCCCTTTAAATTTGTTGACTTTCCCCATCTCTCTAATTTTCGTTTCTCTGTCTTACTGTCGCTTCTGTATAAACTTATTCTGTGTCATATATCCAAACCCAAAAACAGTCTAACGACGCCACTGCTTATGTGTAACTGAATATGTAATAATTTTGCATTTGTGTTAAAGATTGACGAATATTGGACCAAACTCCAACGGAAGTGGATTTTTGCCCCCCAGGGCAAATAAAGCGATAAACTTAGTAGTGAATGTCCCACCTCAAGTGCCTTCCAAAAAAGACAATTTAGAATCTAGCAAAGATTTAAATATTTCCAATGAAGGCACGTTACAGAAGATAAAGAAGACGTATATTTAAAGATTTTTATGAACTCTTAAATGAATTAATTTTAATGAATGTGAAGTTTTATCCACATTTTAGTGCTCTTTGAATTTAATTTGGAAATTAAACTGGTTGTTTTTTCTTTACGTAATTTGTATGTATGGAAAAAACTTGTGTATATATTCTTTCCAGTTTAATTTTCATATTAAGGTACTATTAAATTCTATTAGCATAAGATTGGTGATAAATATATACATTTATGTTTTATTGTTGAGCTGATCTTGCAAAAATGTGGGATATAAAATATATGATAGGGAAATGCTTATTGAATTGAAACCAGTCGCGCAAGTGTACTAGAATTAATACTCATTGACTCGAATTTTATAAAGATCTGAAACTCTATAACGATATTTTTATGATTACTTTTAATGTTAATTTCAGGATGGGATTGGATTTGTATATCGTACTCCGTCCTCTATTTCATAAAGTATTCTATTTTTAACAAGTACAACAGGAAGGTAAATCATTTTTACAAAATTTAATATCCGTCCTAACATCCTGAAATATTATTTTTATGTCAATGCCCACCGTTTACAGAATGAATATTTGTGGGACTATTTTTAACATGTATAGTAGAAATAAGATTAATGTAAGGAAAGTAAGAAAGAAATTATGCTCGATATTATGTCTTGTGGCTGTGATATAGCGTGTGCCTATATCTTTGCTATGCTATATGGTAATTTCAGAATATCATGTACGTGTATTTTTGTAAAACTAAAGTAATTATGTGCGAGAAAGATTTGTTGTGCAGCTGTAATCATTTAACACAATCGTAAATTTGATGATTGTCTTGGATGAATACAGTTATTTGACTCTTTGTACAAAAGTAATGGTATTGGTCGAATAGGTATGATCTACATTCCAAATAAAATAAATAATAAGTAATAAATAGTATATTTATGCATTTTTTTTTGTAGAATACATACATCGCAACATACAGGTATGTAAATTTGTTGTGTTATATAAAGTGCGGAGTAGTGAATTATTTAAAACCCTGATTTAAAAGAATTGCATCATCATCAATGTGGGTATGTTGTGAAAGAGTAGAGTCCATTTTTTGGTAATTAGCGCTAAGATATTGATGTATGCAGTTGTGCACCGCCTTTTCCTTGTATCCATTTGTTTTTACGTCATTGAGTCACGTGAACTTTATTACCGACAGAGTTCTCAACGATAGTTGTCACGTACTAAAACTTATCTCTTTATAAATGTCATTAATTTATTGGTGCTAAATGTGAGTTTCAATGAAAGTATTATATCTCAAATAAACTCATAACATGTTCTAAAATGAGCTGGTTGCGAAATAGCTCATTTCGGTCAAATGTCTCTCGACAAGGAAGATCCGTATTTAGGACGGACAATCCTTGCGATCCCACGGCTTGTTTCGATAGTTTTAAAGAACACTGGCAACAGGCCTCAAAAATCATTCAAAGGAACCAGGTATTTACAATAATTGTAATACATAACTTGTTCAAAATCAGCAAATATGTGCATCATGATTTAGGTTATGTTTATGCACCTTATGTTATTTATTTTGATATTTGTAGCAATTGCCCAGCCACGACGATGTCTTGGGGGTAGTAAATCATCTAGAGCAGATGGTTACTCTTCTGCTCTTCGATGTCAGTGGTCATGAAAACTTAACATTGCCAATAGGCGATACTTCTGCTCCTTGTTTGGAATATCTCTTGAGCGAAAATATCTTGCATAAGCTTTATGAATGGGGCATACGCACTGGAAGGTACATTGTTTTAAACAATAGTTTTTGAATTATTTAATGGTTTTATTTATAGATATGCCAATGCAGTTCGTTTGGAACAACTAAAGTTGTATGAAATGTTAGTCAGTCAATCAAGACATCAATTACTCGTCCATGAACCGTTTTTAAAGCCTCTTTTAAAATTACTTATGTCGTGCTTAACCGAATGTTTCCCAGACGATGTTGAGAAGAGATTAGTGCTATTATTAAATCAGTTATGTGTGTTATTGATGCAAAATATTGACTTATTGGATTTGTTTTTTTGTACTTCCGCTGAAGATAAAGGAGTGTCCAAGTAAGTATATTATTTTAATATGTATTGATTTTGTTTGCGTGATATTTAATTAAATATATTTACTGATTATTGAGATAAGATAAGTTCATTGTTTTTAGATTTGTAATATTTTCATTGTTAATCCCATTTATACATCGAGAAGGTGCAATTGGAATGCAAGCGAGAGATGCACTTTTACTTTGCATGTCACTTTCAAAGAAAAATAAAAGTGTTGGTGTATATATTGCAGACCATTCTAATATTTGCGTCCTTTTAGCTTCAGGTACAATCTGATTCAGAATTGTACGATGAAAAGTTGATCTAATATTAACTTTTAGGTCTAAGTGGCCTGTACTCAGTGTTACCACATACTTTAAATGATATTGAAGCTGAAGATTGGCATCGTTTTACTCCAGACGATGTTAACGACATTAAAGATCTAGCAGCATTTATGAATTCTTTAGAATTCAGTAATGCTGTTGCTCAAGTTGCTCATCCAAAAATTAAAGAGCAATTGCATGAGTTTCTTTACAGAGGCTTTTTAATACCAGTTATGGGACCTGCATTATTACAAGTATGTCTTTAATTTATACTGGGTGTCACACAAATAAGCACATTAAATTTAACCAGTCATAGAACTCATTCAGAGCAACAGAATTTATTAATAACTTTTTCATGTAAACCTTCTAGAAATTGAGTATAGTTAAACAACATTTGTTTTATTGTTTTTGTTATTTAAACAAATAATTACAAGAATATCTAAACGATTCGTTAATTTATGGAGTAGTAAAAATTGAGATTCTGAAAAAAGTTAATAAGAAATATTGTTGCTCTCGGCGAGTTTTATCATTAGTTAAATTTTATGTACTTATTTTTGTTACACCCAGTATATTTTTAGTTATAATAATGTTTTTTTTTTAGAATAGCGTTGAAGAACAAATAGCAGCAACTGCTTACTTAGATTTAATTTTGAGATCTGTAACTGAGCCTGGTTTACTTATGTCAGTTGTTAAATTTTTATTAGAAGTTATTTACGACGGAAAACGAATTTTTAATATTTTAATCAGTAGGATAAAAGACAATTCAAGGGTACGTGTAATAATATTCATTTATTGTTTTCTTATCATTGTTCTACTTTTAGTTGAGCCTTATTTCGTTGGCCCTATTCGAAACACTTGTTGATTTAAACTGCGAAGATATTATGTTAGAATTAGTATTTCAACACTTGAAGCCATGTGTCCATATTATGACGTCCCAAATAAAATTATTAAACGATTTTGACCCATACTGCCAAAATGTTGAAAAATTTTTACTCTTAACTCCTATGTGTTGTATTAGTAGTAATTCTCGACGACCAAGTACTGAGAGCAGGTCTCCAAGAACTTCAGTCTCAAGTATGGACCAACCCAAAATAGGAATTACAAATTGGAATCATTACGGCCAGATTTCCGAATCGCTTTACGGAAACTACCATGCTTATTTATGCGACGCGAGAAATAAAATTGCTTCTTGCAAAATTGCTTGCTCTAATTGGAGCAATAAGTACAATGGAAGGGAATCTTCCAAATCGACTGCAAGTAAACAAGTATTGGAAGAATTCGATTTTCTTTTATCTAATTCACAAATAACAGAAGGAAAAGAAAACTTTGAAGGGAACGATACTTTGAATGGTAAGATTTTGTGTAATGCATTGTTTTGAAAATGTTTGCTTATTGTGATGTCTTTCTTATAGAAGAAAATACAACTTTAAACAGCTTGCAATCTTTAGGTGAAAGTAGTGGGTATGAAAGCTTGAAGTTCAAAATAGAAGATCAGAATGAACAGCAAGGAATTTCTGCGAGTACGCCTGTCTGGCAAATTTCACAAGTCAGTGATGAACACAACGAATGCGAAACTGAATACTTTGAAAATACTTCTTATGAAAACGCTTCTATAGGTAAATATAAAAAAAATTAAAAGCTATATCTACCACAACTTTACACGTCAAATCCTTTTAAAATAATGATAGACAAAGTAAGAACTTCCTTATATATATATATATATATATATATATATATATATATATATATATATATACGCGCATACATAAATTAAAACTAATATAATTATATTTATTAAGTAAATAATATTTTTTTAGGTTTATTTTTAAATGTTTTATTCGATAAATTAGAAACGATGATTACCAATAATTTATATGTAAATTTACATTTAACTGGATTATTTTCAAGACTAGCAGTGTATTCACCTCCATTATTACGAACTTATTTATTAAATTACAAATTAGTTTTACAACCAAACGTCCGCTCTCTCTTTCAAGTAAGTAAAGAACTGCAGAAAATTAAACAAGCAATCAACTAATTTTTGTTTATAGGTAGTAGGTGCACTGAAACAGAAAATAGACGAGTACATGAGCCTACAAACGGACGCGGAATACGAAATCAAACAAGCAAAATGTTTCTTAATCGAAAGAGAGACAAGACTTTTGAACGCGAGAAAAAGAACCATTGAAGGAAATTCAGCACCAGTGAACAACACCGTCGTCATCAACGATCCGTTTCGACGAGACGAACCGAAAAGAAGAAGCCTAACTTCGTCTTTGTCTTCAATGTTCCGAAGAACCAGTCATGCAGAGCCCACGAGTCTGCTTTCCCTCAGCAGTAGAGAAGAGGAAAGGATGGACTCGATTCACTCGACGTCCAGTGGCCAATTCATATGGTACAAAGATAAGTCGGAAGTCAAGAGCTATGCTTTGTGCGCAGTTATCCTGGAGGAGTGGCTGAAGGAACTTGCAGCCATTTCGCAGGAACACACCATAGCACAACTTACAACCGCCGTAAATTAATCATCTGTGATCTATTTCTTTTAAAAGATTTTGAATTATATTTACATATTTTATGTATTGAATAAAGTGTGAAATATGCAACATGTATATATCAGATATCGTGTAAAATAATTATATTGCTTTATTTCGCCAAATTCGACTTTAAATAAATACATTAACATTTGAATTATGTTTGTTTCTTGAAATGAAAAAAAAATTAAATGCAGGTTGACAGGTGCAGTCTACTGGTGGCAGAAATTGAAATTACAGTCGAGTTCGCTTCTTTGAACCAAATCTCTGATTAGTTTTTACGAAGGGTGATGTTGATCCAATTACGTTAGAAAAAGAATTTATTATTGACAGTGAGTAAGCACTCACGTAGTAAACATTACGGTGACTGGTTTTTACAGAGGGTGATTTTGCTCTAATTACATTAGGGAAAGAATTAGAGCACTTCACAGTGAGTGAACACCCTCTCAGGTAGTAAATATCACGGTACCTGGTTTTACGTAGGGTGATTTTGGTCTAATTACACAGGAGAAGAATTAGAGCACTTCACAGTGACTGAACACCCCTCCCAGGTACTAAACATCACGGTGACTGGTTTTTACGGAGGTTGATTTTGCTCTAATTACATTAGTGAAAGAATTAGAATATTTCACAGATAGTGAGCACCCTCAGAAAATAAACATAACGGGGACTTATTTTTACATAGGGTGATTATGCTCTAATTACATTAGGGCAAGAATTAGAGTATTTCACAGTGAATAAGCATCTCTTACAGAGACTATTTTTTATACTTATACTTTATTTAGTATTACGTAACAAGTTAATTAAAAATTAAATGTATTACATTGTTATGTTTAAAAACAATCAATATACATTTAATTTTTTCAGTTTTATTCTAACATCCACAGTGTTAAGATGTAAAATATTACAATCAACAAATTACATATAGTTGAGACTTTGTGAATTGTGTTTAGTGAACAAAAACCCAACTGCTTATCATCATTGCATGAAGAAGTTCAACTACAATTGTCTACAAGAAAATTATAAAGTTCTCCACAGCAATGGTAAATACCCACAAATTTAAATGTTTACATTACTAAATATTAATTCATGCTATAATTAACAAAAGAATCTACAAATGGACATTAAATATTACTATTTATTACAATTTCTCTTAGATTTTTGTATTTATTCAACACTATATTAAGCTTAAATAATGCGCTCCTGTTCCTAGTGACATCATACGATAAACACTTGAAATGCTACATATTTTTGTTTTTGCTTATGGTTTTTTAAAGATGCTGAATGTATTGAAGACAAATAACAGTATTTTAAATAATACGAAAGTAATACATATTATTGGTCTATATAAAGATAAACATTGTTTTTATTAATTTAAAACCTTATTTCTTCTTTACCTTCGCCCTCTCTGCAGTGTTGCCAATACTGAAAAATTGAAAGCTATGTAGCTTCATGTCACTTTCTTGTGGCTTAACCGTTTGAACGTGAATTTGAACCTTTCTTAGTTATGAGAAAACAATAAGTTTACTTCTGGTGTTAAAGCAGTAAGTTCGTCATATAATGGATATACATATTTCAGTAATCATTAACATTTATAACATATAATGATCATTGAAAAATTAATTGTTTTGGCGGGAACAATAACGACTGTTTGTACATTATAAACGAATTATTAATTTGATTTATATATTAAATTTTATATACTAAGATATACTCTTAAAATAGGAGTAAAGATTACGTTAGTCAAAATTACAGGTAACAGAAAACACTTCACAATGGATGTGGAATTAGCTCAGAAATATGTATCATCCGGTATTGAAGTAACAAAACTTAAATTAGGTATGATAAATATGAAATAAAGACAAGTTATTAAGTGTTAAACAATATATTCTTATTTGTAGTTCGTAATGTAGAGGATTTCCGCAATGATGATCTTTGTTTTGCTCCAGACATGTGTCATCAGGTTTTTGGAGAAAAGTAAGTTTAATTAAATTGTTTATAAATATTTTATACAATCAATGACTTTTAGTGAAACTATATTCGGTTACCATAACCTGAGAGTAAATATTTATTATGATGCAGCTACATTTAAATGTTTTGTGAATTACACATTTGATGAAAAAATGGTTGATGATCTTAAACTAAATTTATCTCCAGAAAATATTATGGATAAATTAGATCCTTGGTTACCATCGAACTATTTTACAAATAAAAATGAATTTTTGGAATGTGTCTCTGATGCTAAGAAACCAAAACCATTTGGTAGCTTGCTTCATTCTTTTACTCTTGATAATGAATCAAGTAAGTTTTAAATAGATAGAAGTAGATTTTACACTAATTTTGTGTTGATTATAGAAAAAAATAGTGAATTTGAAATATATACTTGTAAAAGTAAAGAGCCAGATTATCCAGAATTTCATCAAAGGATGGAAACACTTATTGTCTGGTTCATAGATGCTGCAAATTTCATCGATATTGATGATACCAAATGGCAGTTTTTTGTCTTGTATGAAAAGATAAATGAAGGAGGAGTTACTAAACACTTTCCCATAGGCTATTCAACTGTGTATGAATATTATGCATATCCGGATAAGCGTCGTTATAGAATTAGCCAGTTTATTGTTTTCCCCCCCTACCAAAACGTAGGTTTGGGAACAGAAATGTTGAAAGCAATTCTTCAACATTTATCAAATTTGGATAACATTTTTGATATAACAGGTAAAATTCACAATTTAAAACCCTGAATCAAACTTGAAGTAAATATTTTTTCAGTGGAAGATCCATCTGAAAAATTCCAATCGTTAAGAGATTACCTGGATGCCAAACATTGTTTAACTTTACCTGTCTTTAATGTTCCAAACATAAAAGGCGATTTTTGTGCAGAAATGATAAATGAAGCCAGGGATAAATTTAAAATAAATGAAAAACAATGTCGAAGAATATACGAAATTCTCAGGCTTTATCACACAAATGTGGACGATCCAAAAGATTTCAAAGCCTACAAAATAATGGTCAAAAATCGGTTAAATGCTCCATTTAAAGTAAGTCACAATAAATAGAAACATTCTTAAATTAAAATTAATAAACTTTTCTACACAGAGGCAACAGCAAAATAATAAAAAATGCAGAAAGTATTTTAAAGATGTGCCACAACTTCAAGCAGATCATAATGTGAAAATCATTGAAAAGGAATTCCAACACTTACTTCAACATTATCGTTACATTATTTATCGCATTCAAAAACAATAAGTTTGTGTTTACCTTTAATAATTTTTATTGTTTTTAAAATTTTGTCAAAGACAAAATTGGTTTTAACCGTCCGCAAATGGACAAAAAATGCAAAACTTGTAAATAAAATGAATTGTTAGAGAACTCGTACACATAGAAATATTACTAAAATATAAATGGATTGTTGTTTTCTAGATTTCTTGGAAAAGTTGTTTTCCAATTACTAAACATCAAAAAGTTACATATAATCTATAATTTTTTACTGATATATTATATATATTTTTAAGAATTAGTCTTTTTTTCATTTAACTCACTAGAGTAATTATTTTTGTAACGCCACTGGATTGTTCAGAACGGTTAAAACCACTGTATAAAATCTTACAATCCTTCGTATCGAAATACTTTGTACTATTTTTACTATGACTGCTTATTATATTATTGGATATTAGTTTATAAGTTGTACTTGTACTTTTTAATTTTTCGTATTACAATTATGAGAATTAGTTCGTATTTTTCAAATTTTTATAATTATGTTTTAGTTTTACGTGAAACTGTTTTTGGTGTAAACCCATGTTTTTTATTTTATCATGTAAATGTATTTTTGAAATTATTTTGTTATATACATAAAATATACCAACGTAATAAACACTTTATAATAAATAACTGAAATATTATTTTCCTTATAATGGTTTAAAAATATTAAATACAATAGTAAAATAATTTATTCATTATATTCGTATATATAAAAGATACAGTAAAGTAAAATACCATTACAATAACAATTTAATCAGAAACAAATCTTCTCATACATTATTTTGTACTTTTTCAGGAGTAACCACGTTAACCCTTTGCGCATATATAAAACTTGATTGGCATTTTTATGCAGTTTAAAAAACGTTTAAAGTTGCTAACGTATTTTTCTCCTTCATGTTTAAAAAATTAACATATACCTGAAATGCGGGCACATTTTTAAATTTTTGAATGAAGTCTGTTAGATGAGCTAACATATTAATGGAAAACACAGGATCTTGTGCGTATAAAACATCCTGTTGATCAGCATCATTTTCCAAACATCTGTAATCGCCGAATTGTGTTTCTTCGTCAGTATCATTAGAATCCTACAATTATTTTTTAAATATTTTTATAGTTTTTAATTTGCAATGTAACTTACCTCACTACTGGTACTATGTCGAGAAGTGTTTTTATTTATATGATAGTCTATTTCTGAACAAATTATTTTAAATGCTTTGCCCAAAATTGGTATAAATACGGTGTCTTTTCTCTGAGAATGATTTTTAGACATAAATTCATCTGGTATCATTATTGTATTTAATCTGGTATCTTCCGATGTTACACTATACTCTAAAAGTTTAGTTAAAGCAGCCATGCTCACAGTACGGTCATACGAACCATAAAAATATGATTCTTTGTTTAACCATTCCGTTAATACAAATTCCAAAGCTGAAGAACCAGTCGGTCCAGGAACGGAAGTTAAAAAATTTACTACAAATTCCATTTCGGTGTAAAATAGATATACAAACACTACTAATAAACTTTGCCAAACGTCCATGAATTCTACTCTCTGCATTTTGGAGAGAATTGCTCTCAGGAGAAAATGCATATGGGATCCTAATACAGGTCCTGCTTTGTTAATTAAAGTTATAATTAGCCGACCAACACGCTTACAAGCTTCTTCGGGATGTGTTGGATCTAATAAATTAGAAATAGCTCGTAAGACATATTCTAAACCTGATGTACCGTCAGGGTCGGTGTAATTACAAATTTGTTCGGGACCAATTAACAAATAACAGCGCAGACATTCACCCCCAGTCTATAATCAGAATTAGTTGTTTAAAAAATAAATATATAATAATTTAAAACTTACGCTCATGATAAGTTGATCATCGCAATTTAACATACATTTAATAGCTGCGGGAAACCCAACTAAAACTAAATCTTCACTGAGCGGCGGTTTCGAACACTTTACTAAAGTTTGTAGCAAATCCATTGCAACAGTTTGTAGTCCATAAGGCACTTTATCATCGGCAGAAGTTAAAATATTTGCCAAAATTGGGGTCAGCTTTTCTCGAACACACACAGAAGATTGGGTGTGGAAACAGTACTCTTTTACAATTAATTGTATTTCATTTATTACGTCAGGATCCGAATGAGATTTCATTAGTACGTTTATTATTAAAGATGTTACTCTAGGTTCAACTGCTTCAGCAATAGATGTGGCTAGCTAATAAAAATAATAATTTATACAAATTTAACTCATTATAAAAATATACTTACTGGTAAAATAATTCTTAAAGCTCGTAAATTTAATATAAAAAGAAAAATTATTTGAGAATCAGAATCATTTGAGAAGTTGTCCAACAAACATTGAACAATAGTAGGCATATGATTAGTTATTAAATGTTTATTGCAATTGTTATTAAAATCCTCACTATGTTCAATAATACTTCTGTAAAATAAATCAATTAATCTAAAATTCAATTCATTTAAATTATACATTACCTTAAAGCAAACATGCGTAAAATTATATCATTGTCCTTTAGATGTATCAAGATATATTTAATATAATTACTCAACATTGTCTGTGACAAAATATTTGAAAATTTGCCACTAAACCATAAAGTTCTTCCAAATAATAAAGTCATATTTGGATTATTTAAAGCAAACTGCCACATTGTTGCTAATTGCAAAATAGGAAAGTGTAAATTTTCGGAGCATGCCTTAACAATAACATCTTTAATTGATCCCAAAGCGTACATGATACATTCATGTACTCTCCATTCGACGTATGTGAATTGTAGTTTGGAAGTGTGTCGATTTATAGCTTCAGTTAGATGAGGAATAACAATTGATGTATCAAAATCGTGGCAGATAATCATAAGTACATCACGAGCAGTTATTCTAATAGTTGAATCAAAATTATCAGTTGTATCATCGTCCACAAAAAGACTCGGTTCTGCTAACCATGCTTCCTCCATATTTTTAGTTATATGCATAAAAGTGATAATGTAATAAAAAATATCTGTAAGTACGTTTTCTAGCATTCCACTCAGCTTTGGACTATCTACTAAGCTGTGGATAAAATCAAATAAAGAAAGGACTAAAGGAGTGTATCCTAAAACTTTTCCTTCCTCATCTTCTTTATCTATTATTACAATTTTACTCATCAAAATAGACGTAGCATAAAAATCCCCTGATTGCATGACTAAATTCCAAATATGAGGCATCATTGTCATTAGTACTGGAGCGAAATGTTTTCCATTTTTTTGTACTATTAATGTAATGAATCTTATTATATTTGTTTTTAATGCATAATCTTGTATAGACCATTGTCTGCTATGCAGAAGTTCGACAAAAAGTTTGCATAATGGCAAGAGATTCGTACTTAAAGCAATTTGCATTTGATTTTGTTGTGAACTGCACACATTTACGTACAAACAAAGAACATGCACCGTTGCTATTCGTACCGATATATCCTGCGCCTAAAAATTTTAATTTAGAGGGAGTCATTTTACATCTCATAAAGTACTACCGTAGGGAAAAATGTATAGTTCAAATAGGTAATGTGACCATAATCAAATTCCATGATTTTACCATGCTGACGTCACAGCATCCCTTTCCCAATTTTTTAATAATTATTTTGTCTACAATCGGGAATAAAGTACATGCAATATTTTCAATTTTTAGTTACTTTTCACATACTAGTGTATGAAAAGTACTTCTCATCCACTAGTGCGTAAAAAACCGTTACTCAGCAACGTAAAAGTAAAATTTAAAATTTGGTCACATGCCCCATTGAAGCGGTAAATGTAAATTGGTTTTATTGGGCACTATTAACTACAGTGGAAAGTTCTAATAGTAGATTGGAATGGAAAATGTAAAACACGTACCTCATGTAAAAAAATGGAGCACAATTCAGATAATAAAGATTCTGCAATTTGATTTATCTTTAAAACATCGCAGTCCCGAATTAATTCTTCATATACCCGTAAAATGCCGTAGACACTTTGAGAGTTAGTAAGAGCTAACTCTTGTAGATCTTCGAAAAATGATAACCATTTGTCAGGATAATCTGTGGAAGCTATGTAAGAAACACAATATGCGAATGCATTTCTAATTTTGCTATTAGGCTCTTTTAAGCCCTGTAGCAATTTATTTCTTATACGATTTCTCAACACAAAACTACAGAGGACATGGCATTCCTCTGTGGTACTCCAATGAGCGTCTACGTATTGTTTTAAAAGAACAGAGGACATCTGTCGTACTGCAAAAGGCATATCTATATTCTGAGAAAAGTCGCATAAGTGTATCGCAAATTCTGAAAAAATATTTCACTAAAAACTGTCCCATATGTAGTATTGAAAGCAAAAAACCAACCTTCTATTATCTCCATTGCAGATATTTTTTCCTCCGCAACTCTGCGGGTATTAGTATTTTCCGATAGCGCATCGACAATGCAATTATACAACGCATTTTTTAAGTTATGTACCGCAAGTACATCTAATTGGTTCATCACATTCTACAAGAAAATAATGTTGAATCACTCTTAAAGCTAATTCATGCTCTACTACGTACCATAAAACAGAATAAGTAATATAAAATATGTAAATAATTATATACGTTTCGATATTTTACATTTTAGAAAATATATATTTGTATAATAATAAACCGGCCGGCAATAATAATAAATTTTAACCTTTTCGATTTCATCAACAATAAACCATCCTAACAAATCAAATTCAAGCAGTAGTGTGCGTTCGTACAACACATGCTATGAATCAGTGATTACAAAATAAATCATCATTTGATAACGTGATACTTTAAATGCGTATAAATAATATAATATTTCATTGATTATGTACTCTACATATTAGTGTAGAGTTCTCGAGAAATTACGTTACTGAATTGTAACGATTCCTTTAATCGCCAGCATAGGCGCCAGCTTCTTATTTTGACTGCGGGGTGACAAATATTAAAAAAATATTGTTGAAAAGAACAAAAAATCTTACTTGTTTCTAATATATGAGACGTACACTGGCTGGTACAATTATAGTCTACAGTATTCAAAATTTCCGTTATGATTCTGCTGAAAAATATTAAATAAATTATACTACATATTTAATACTACCATAATCTAAAAGAATATACTTTCTAGTAGTTATAGATAAAAGATAAAACATATTATTATCCTTTATTCAACAGCATCTAAATTAACCTAGCATCTTAATAAGAATTACTTCAAATTTTTACAATTCTCTTACTTAATTCTCTGAAGACATAATGTATGATAGCTCCATCACATATTTTTCTTTATTTATATAACTTTTTAAGCAACTTTTTATCACAAGTATTCAGTAGCAACCATTTTGGATGCATATAGGAAAAAAGTATTTTCGAGGAATTATGTTTTGCGCTAGCTATGTTTGAAAAGAAATACAACTAAAGAACGAACCCCCTGACTATGTGCAAAGTGTGCATTGGTCGAGGAACAGACATACACAGAACTACTGTTATAAATATAGTCATACATGCTAAACAGGGTGACAGACTTGAAGTTAGTTAACAGAAATAAAGACAGAAAAATTCTATCATTGGTCTAGGCATGTAAAAATACAAAATTATTTATACTGAAGTAGAAAAATCACTAATAATTGTTTACTTGTGAAGTGTAACAATGTTCATTAAAATCTTATTATCTGTGCTTTTAATAAACTGGGCGTTTTGTGCCCAGTCTGAAATAATAAATCAAAAAATAACTTTGGAAAACGTTGACCGGTCAATAGATTTAAGTTCCCAAATCGCGAAAATTGTAAATAAAATTAATATAAAAAATGAAGGATCCAATTCTATTAATTATATATTATTCTGCACAGAAGAGCAGAAGAAATTTCCGGCTTATTTATTGGCCCAGGTACAGTTTTTATGGTTATTATACATAAAATATATAATACATGTAATTGAAAATTACAGACAGCAGTCTCCCGCATGAGTTTAAAAGTCAAAGAAATCAACGTACAGGGGCACAGTGGAAAGAAATTTTGGAAAATACATTTAAATAGCCCTATAGCCTCTGGAGAAGCAGTTACTATTGAAGTCAATGAATTTTGGACCAAACGTATAACTCCACATCCACAATCTATTTCTCAAAAAGAAAAACAACTTGTTAGATATCAAGGAAACATATATTTATATTCACCTTACAAAATCAATAAAGTAACCACGACGGTAGCTTTACATACAAGAAATGTAGAGAATTTTTCAAAAATAAAACCTACATCTTCCACAGATGGCACAATTATTTACGGTGCCTACTTTAACATTGCTCCATTTAGTTCGGTAAGTAAACTAATTAAATCAAGTGTCCCGAACCTAAATTTGAATTTTCCAATTAGACTCCATTTGACGTCCATTACGAGAACAACGCACCATTCCTTGTAATTAAAAACTTAGAACGAGTCATTGAAGTTTCTCACTGGGGGAATATTGCTGTTGAAGAAACAGTTGAATTATACCACACAGGTGCTAAGTTAAAAGGACCATTCTCAAGATACGACTACCAGAGAGAATCTGGAACTGGACAACCTAGTGTGAAATCCTACAAGATGATGCTTCCCGCGGCTGCAG
This sequence comes from Stenolophus ochropezus, assembly GCA_035578165.1. Classification (NCBI taxonomy): domain Eukaryota; kingdom Metazoa; phylum Arthropoda; class Insecta; order Coleoptera; family Carabidae; genus Stenolophus; species Stenolophus ochropezus. Next base: position 4,784,146 of record JAQOWZ010000014.1, read on the forward strand.
TTGGTACGTATTACCGGGATGACATTGGTAACATCTCCACGTCATACATGCGAGTTATGAAAGACGCTGTAGAGCTAGAACTACGACCACGATTTCCTTTATTTGGGGGCTGGCAAACGCGACACGTTATTGGATACAGTGTTCCTAGCTATGAATACTTATACAACTCAGGAAATGATTATCTTCTCAAAATGAGAATTCTTGATCATGTTTTCGATGATATGGTAGTAGAAAAACTTAACACAAAGATTATTTTACCGGAAGGTGTTCATAGTATTGATCTAGCAACTCCGTATTTAGTGAAGAGATTAGCGGATGGACTGCACCATACGTATTTAGATACAAGAGGACGATTAGTTATCACTTTAACTAAAGAAAATCTGGTGGAAAACCATATCCAAGATTTCCATCTCCGATACAAATTCTCCAGCATACTTATGCTTCAAGAACCATTACTAGTTGTTCTAGCTTTGTATTCACTATTTGTACTAGTCATTGTTTATGTTCGTTTGGATTTTTCGATTGCTAAAGACACTGCTACAGAAAGCCGAATGCGGGTGGCTGGTCTTTGCGAAAAAGTCATGATTCATCAAGACAAAAGATCTTATCTTTATCAACTTTACGACAGTCAACTCTCCAAACTCAAATCTACCAAAGACATCAACAGTTTCAATGCATCTATGAAGAGCATTAATAACGAATATAAGACTGAAACTAATATTATAGCTGAACTTTGCCAAAAGTTGAAACCAAATGCAGCAGATGTATATGATAAGCTACAAGAACTGCAAAAGTTGGACAAGAGTCTCAAAGAAATATACGCACATCATCAATCTTTATATACTGATAAACTTATTCCTGGCAAGATAGGTCGTTCGGCATTTGTGGATGCTGAGAATACCTTCTTCAAGAAACGGAATGACTTGCTTGACAATATTAATAATATATACAAGTCTCTGGAATAAACTCAGTATTTCTTAAATTAAAATGTGGATAAGTGCGTACAGTACACTATATCATCATCATCTACCAAATGCAATAAAGCAGATTGGTAGAAAAAGGTAATATGCCGTGATGATATATTTATATTTATAAAATGTTCACCTAGATAAAGATTATTTTAAATTTGTACTTCATTTGTAAATGTTAACTTAAGAATTGTAAGTTTCCAAGACTGCAGTAGAATAATTGTCAAAATATCACGAAAGTACATTAGTTGATGAAACATATAATGTTTTGTCTAAATATAGTCACACATTACGTATGCATTTGTGGTTTTTTTTTAACTTACCTATATCTTCTATATACACTGTCACCTCACTGAACTGATTTCCTGTTGATAATATACAATATTTATATAAATAAATGTTTTGGGTAATAAAACATATCACATAATTTTAATGGTATCTTTATAAAATATAGACTGAATTACAGAATTATGTACAGAAGAATAAGCACGATGTTGGCAAAGAATATAAAAATTAAATAGAATATACAGTGTTGAGTAAAATACAAAGAAAATATATTTTAAACAAAAATAAAGAAATAATTAAAACTACATGTATTTAACACTTACACAACATATTCTTCAGTAAAGAAATAATGGATTTCCTTACACATTACAAATCTACATTTAGAGTAAAAATGAATAAACATACATTATGAATACATACATTATTTTCACAGATGAGAGTACGATTGAGCTCTAATTAGTTAGTTGAAAAGATTTTTCGATAACGTATTTAGAATTGAGTTACAGTAATATAAGTACCCAACACTGTCAACACTTGAATAAAAAACCTAATATCGGATACTCTTTACTATATACAGTTTAGGTACTAACTATGTAAGTACATGACGTTGAAATAACTCTACATTATCGTACACAGGAATGACAGAAGATTCATCTTATAATGCACCTTATTTTATTTTCATAGTGATCACTAAATATACATATTTCAGAGAAGACTTGGATTTATTTTATCTTAAATTAAGCATCGCTGGTAATGAGATACGTATAAACATACATACAAGTACTTCTAAAGTCCTTTTCCAATTGTGCAATAATGTCGAATTTAAATAGTACATATATTGGACTTTAATGCACTTTCCCCGAACGATTCAATATCAAATAATCACAATATTTATATCTTCGTTCAATTCTAATTTCTACGCGCCAGTCTGTAGCGATTCCAATTTCTCTAAATTCTTCAAATGCAACAAAACGTATAAAATACGTCATATAATAAAATCTTTACTAATATAAATAAATACAAAAATAAAAAGCACGAAAGAAAGCACATATTTTTAAAATTCGTGCACAAAAATAATAATATAGTAGATAACTATTTTAGAAATTGCTTCTTCCGTAAAACTACATACGATTATAAACTATGAAGCATTTCAGCTTATATAGAGATTGAAATAAGATGTAATAACTACTATGAAAATAAATGTCTCTTAATTGAATGTTTTTGAACTGCCAAACTATACTCGTAGTCTTAAGTTGGTTCTCTAATTTAGTGCAAAATTCGAGATAAATAACATGTGAACCAGTTTCATAGCCATACCCAGATTACCAGATTCAAGGCATCCGATATTAGGAAAGCATACGGCATACAGCACCAGGCACCTAGAAGGCAATTTCCTTTGGCAATTCAACGTTACCATGCTGTCAGAATAAAATTCCGAATCCGGGTATTCGAGCAACATAAATTGTAGATACATAACATACCAACATCAAACATAAATTACACATGTGTTTCCATTGAATATAGCTGTATGACAAATAGTTATTGTTAGTAATTCGGCTCGGTTCTCCTCCAAGTACATCAAGTAAACTCATGGAATACAATACGTGTAGTTTATTTCAATATGGAATGGTGGTATATTAAAAGAAACTACTGTATCTGTATACATAATATATGAACATGTATCATATATGAGATGAGAAACGAGACGAGGAATCTGATCGCAATTCGCGAATTCGCCGAAGCCCGAAACGCAACATCTTACGTAAAGTGAAATGGTTCGAGTGGAAGAGGTTGGTTTGGTTGGATGGCTGGTAGAATCCGAAGCGACTAGACTTCTACCGCAAGGGCAAGGGAAGACAGGCATCAAGTTCGAGGACTAGACGGAACGTCTTACAGTTTACAGCTTACACTTTAAACGAGATCACAAACTCATTTCGACAATCGAAAGAGAACGCGAATACGCGAATCAATAAATTATTCAAATCATAGCCATTAGTACAGGAATAGAGGAGTATTAACTCAGACACGTATTTTTTATTTATTGCAGTTTAGTGCGTATTAGAAATATCTTTTTACGTTCTGCTTGCTTTCTTCACTTTTAATTTCCTATCGTCTAATTGTATCACTTTTTTAATAAATTACTTACTAAATAACACTAGTTATACCTTATTTATTTAATTTGGATAATTTTTTTCCGTCTTCAATAAATACTACTAACGTTTAAATTGTACAACTAACTAATTTTTAATAACTTATGTTATTAATAAAATATAATTGATACATAAAGTACGTCCATTTCTATCTGACAATATTTAAGAAAATTTAATTTCGAATACGCGAAATGCAAAATGATGAATTATCACGTTAGTCGTCGATTGAATTGGCGATCCCAGATTCACAAGTATTCATATGATATTAACTGGAACCATGTAAATATAATAGATACAATTATATCACATATATATGCGAAAGTGTGTTTATGTCGACGATATTTACATCTAACAGACGTTTCAGAATCAGAATGAAGATATTTAGCAGTCAGATAGACAGACGGGGTTACGTTACTGGATTGAAAAACGAATGACACTTATTCATATCTGAATTATCAATTATTTAGTAATTAATACACCGAATGAATCAAAAGTCGTCTGTTTTTATCTCTAAGTATTATCACAAAATACACTACTAGTCGCAACATTATTTATCGATGTTCACAAACAATTTCCGTTACGGGTTCATATACTCTTCAACGAGAACAGCATCAGAGACAATAATATATATAGTTACAATTGTACAGTATCGTTATCGACTTGAGAAAATAAACTATTTATATATCTGTATGTAATAATGAGATTAGACCATCAGACATGGTGTGGTACTCTCACCACACCAAACAGGTACTTTACCGGACAAGACCACGCAATTATATTGTAATTAGAGGTTACAGGTACTCGAACTGACAATTATTATTGTCTTCTGATCAATCATAGCTATGCACTCTGACTCTGAAATAGTGAGTAATAAAGATACGATACTTGCGACTTTATGTCGACGCCAAGCGCGACTGATATGGCTGACGCTGACGTCTTACGTTGATGTTACAGCTTGATCAGGAAGTGCGTGCTCATGTTGGCACGGATTAATCTCAAGTGAGATAAGATGATTAGAAGGAAGCCTCGACGAGATAAGTGCCATCCATTCCACCTCCGGTCTGGTTCGCTTGCACTGCGGATGTTGCTGGGATGTACTTTCCGCAGGCTTGCTGCACACACAAAAATGTATGTATGTATTCATTTTATCTTTTAACTTACAGATCCGAAGAGTCTACATTTCCAGGATAAATTTAAATTAAAACATATTTCAGAAATTAATTTATGCAAAAGGCCAATATTATTTATTTATTATTTGAAATTCTTCATGTCAATAAAATGCACGAGACTATAAGTGTTTTAAATGTATGTATGTATTCATTTTATCTTTTAACTTATACAAATCCGAAAAGTCTACATTTCCAGGATAAATTTAAATTAAAACATATTTCAGTAATTAATTTATACAAAAGGCCAATATAGTACTTATTATTTGAAATTCTTCATATATTATTCATCATGTCAATAAAATACACGAGACTAAAGTGTTTTGAAAAGAGCGGAACACTTGTGTATATAAAATAAAACATAAAACTAGAGTTTATGCACTTCCTCTACCAATATCAGAAACCTATAAATAAATCTTTCATGTCCGTCGACAAGAACTTCATGGAATCAGAAAATTCTATTATATTCATTTCCGCAATATAAAAGCTTTTTAAAAGCAGAGATAGGAAAATTATTTTAAAATTTCATTATTGTTTATAATTTGATCTAAACTACATATTTCTCAGAAATTTATTGCGTTTATGTTTCAGTCCATAAAGAAGTGAAATAAAAAGCAGACACATAATTTGTTTATAACGTAATGAAATCCCGCTAACAATTTGCGTCATATGCTACCATGTAAAAGGCAAATAATTTTTATTCTTTTTCTACTTGCAATCGCTAAATAAGAAAAATGTTACCTGATATCGTTGTGGACAACAGCGTCCACAACAAGCATGTAGCAGTCCCAAATGACTATTGGTAGAATGTGTAGGACTGGCCATCGGAGATGGTGAGCCAGGTCGTTTTGGATGGCCGTTGTATGGAACCTCCAGCTCCACAAATTCACGATCCTGTCACGAATACAATCATCCAATCTCACAATTAAGTCAAATAAGTAGAAACTCAATTTTGTCGTTGTCATTTCTCTGAATACAATTTTAAAACAATTGGCGATAGTATTAAACGTTCAGAGAAATTTAAGCAAAATATAAAACCGACAGGAAATGCATTACAATCAATAAGTTATTTTCTAACTTCAAGGTTCCTCATAAAACACTTGTATATGCAACTTGTAACGTGCAACTATGAAAGCTTTCCAGATTTTCTAAAATAACAACAAATATTTTAATATGAATCATTAATAATTTTAATCATTTGGCACTATTCTCAAAGTCGATTAAGATATATAAAATAAAACAAAAGATCAGAAATGTAGGGTAATGGATATGTTTCCGCAATTTTCTGTAATTTAATGTTGTATAATATGGTATTGTGTAGAAAAATTACCGTAGTTTTCTCCAGACATCGCAAGAGATGATGATGCTGTAATTCAAAAATGTCTTCTTCACGGTAATTGTCATCTAATTCGATGCCGGATTCTTGTGCAGCGAGTCTAGCTTCTGCGGCTTTCTTCTTACTAACGAAAGCAGCTCCAGAAGATGCTTTTGCTATTCGGATTCGAGCTAATCTTGCTTTCTGTAGAGTAAATAAACGGGGTTGTGTAACACATGCGTAATGAAAGGGTTTTAGATGCTCTAAAGTAATTTAGCCTCATTCAAATTCAAAGTTTACGGTCGAAATCCCTATGCGGTACTACGTCAAATTAAAGCAGGCCAAATATTGATTTCACAAAGCGTGTATTTCGTTCGTTACACCTGCTTGACGGATACACGCGACTTTTTTTATTTTAGCATTCTTTATCTGGATGATTTCTTGTTATTTTTTATATATAACAATACAAGTAGTAATTACCTTACATTTATAATTAAATAATAACGAAATTAGTAGCTACAAACAATACGAAAAATATGTAATTCACATGCTCGAATACAAAAATTTAGATTGAAAAATAAAATAAGTAATTTAATATTAATGAGTTATGTTTTTTTGAATATATGAAATATTTCGTGCAGAGTATATAATGCAAAGTAATACATCTTACCCTCTGGGCTTTTCTCTTGTCAGCTCGCTGATTCTGATGATAAATTCTGCTGAAATTGGATACAATGACGGGTACGGGCAAAGCGATTACAAGCACACCGCTCAACGAGCAAACACCACCGACTATTTTACCAGCAATGGTTTCCGGTACCATATCTCCGTACCTGTACAAGATATACATCCGCGTCACATGGATAGTATCATCTACAAAATATAATATGATTCTTACCCCAAAGTTGTCATGGTGACGATGGTGTACCAGAAAGCAGCAGGAATTGACGTAAAGTTCGTAACTTCCACGTTCTTTTCAGCGTAAAACATTACAGTAGCGAAAATAATGATAGCCATCGCAAGAGAGAAGACAAGGAAACCAAGTTCTGATGCACAAGATTTGAGCGTGTAACCCAGGATCCGCAGACCCTGTGAGTGACGGGAGAACTTAAAGATTCGGAAAACACGGAATACACGCAATGTGACAAATGCACCAGACACATCGTCGTTGTCTGTGATCCCTAGACCAATGTAATAGGGCAAAATAGCCACTACATCAATAATACTCATTACGCTCCGAACGAATTTGCAGCGATCAGGGGCTGCAAATAATCTAAGCAGATACTCTGCCGTGAAGATCATGACGCAAGCTGTATCTAAGCAGAAAAAAACAATCTTATAGCGCTCGCCGCAAGGCAAGGGACCGGCCCGACCGGGCCGATGACCACACGGGACGGTCTCCACCACGTTCGCCATCACCGATACGGCGATGAAGAAGCCTGTCACATAGTAAAATACTAAAGCAGCTGTTGATGTGTGCGGGTTTTCGAAAGCCCTCCACATCTTCTGACGAATATTGGTCAACTGTTGCAAGTTTTGGTCCCCATTTTCAGACAACTTATCATCCATAAGACGCTCAGCATTCTCACGTTTCCTATCACGATAATCCTCATAACAACAATCACCAATAACATCCGGTAGGATGCCAAAGAACGCAAGTTCCTCATCATAACTTGTGAGACATTCATGTTTAGGATAATGGAGTTTACCAGTGCGGTAATAATTGAGTATGTGCCTGAAGATATCCGGATCCCTGTCGAAGAAGTACTCCTTGCACTCTTCGTCATAGAAAAACTCGCGTTCATTGGAACCGAGGAGAGTGTCAGGGTACTTCTCTAGGGTGTTGCGCCAAGTCTCGAAGCGGCGCCCAGAGACATTGATGAGCAGCTTCTCATCGTCCGCCTTCCTGCGGTCCTTTGGGATCGGCGGTGGAGGCAATGGGTGGGTCGCGATGGGTACCCAACCGATGGCCGCCGCCCGGGCAAATGGTAGCCAAGCGGCGACCGAGGCCATACTGTGAGGTGGAATGTTCCGACTTGCGCTGACCCAATTTCACTGCTTCACTTGAAATTCAAATTGTCGGGTTGTATAAGCGCAACCATGGAATCACATAATAATAGCAATACGGACAGACAGATTGTTGGACTAGAGAGCTTGGACACCGACAGCGAACTCCCACGTTCTGTACCCGATCCGTACCACAACTACAACCAATGGTTGATGCGACACTGCACGCACACGCACATACACTAACACTCTCACACCCTACCGCCAATCGGAATCGGAATCGGAATCGGAATTGGCTGCCTAAGTGCCACGGTGTAAACGAATCAATGTACTGGGGCTACGGTCTACGGCGACGATGACGACGATCGCGGATCACCAGTGAGTTATAAACGACGCAGTATTTGTTATGATTTCACGGCGACGATTAACTGAAGCAGACATCGCTGCGCTATTTCAGGAATACGGCGCACTTATGCGTTGTGCTTGTGTGTGGGCTGACGGGCACAGGCAGACCATCTTAAATGGCGACGCGACGGCAACGCGAGATACGACCTGTGATCGTGGCTGACGGCACCACCGCACCACGCACAGCCACAGCACTCTCCGCCTCAGCGCCTGGGACGCCGGATGTCGCTTCGCTTGCGCACACTACGGGCCACACAATTGATTTTTTATATCATGGAACGCTCGCTAGGACTTGGTGCACTCTGTTCCGCAACGCGCATTACAGACGCGCCGTCGCGTGCTATTCTTTCAATGTTTCCTGTGCGTCGCGACGCTCTCTGTAACTGCTACTGGCAACCAGATGACGCTACATATCACACCACTGTAGCTTTTCTCTCACCTTATTCATTTTTATATCTGCGAAAACAATTAAATTATTTATTTTTGATAAGAGATAAAAATTTAAATGAACAAATAAGATAAAAAAAATAGAAAATAAGACACGATATTATTTTAAATATTTCTTTAATCAATGCTATTTGTCTACAGTTGTGTAATATTCGTGAAAATAATCACGATTCCACTCTGATGGATATGATATTGCCATTTTTTTTACACGTTTTACTATTGCACGAAAATTATACAAGGGCCAATCGAGATAATGTCTTGAAGAAAATTATCTATACAATAAGTATTATGTTTGTTTTTATTATCAAATGCACCCAATCATACCGTCCACTTTGATCGACCAACCGACTTAAATATAACGACAAATAATACATAAGAGTGGTGCAACATAGTGCTGAACATACTCGGGAATGCTAGCAAAATATAGGATATACACGTGCTGTAAAGGGAACTGCACAGTCTACACGAGATTCAGGACAATCACTGCCTTCGCACCCGGTACAATTACAATTCATTTCATTACATGTACAATCACACAAGTAACAAACTAAACAGTTCGCTATATTCAAATAATAACAAAGATGGCACAAAATGTAAACGATATTAAAAAAGACACGCAAATAACAAATAAATACTACTACGAACTACAATGGCAGGTATTTAATTTATATGTACAATTCAACCTGAATGTGAGTTCGAAAATATTCATTAATTATAAAATAATAAATAAAAAAGGTATGGCAGCGAATACGGGGCTGTGATATCCATCCTCGCAAATCTCCATCTAAGAACAACACATTTTTAAAATGACTAGTGTTAAATAAATATATAAGTAAATAATCGCTAAATTACAGAAATGTAGACTAGAATTATTCTTTAGTGTCGACTAGACTCATGGACTAGCATATGCTCTACATGAATAAGGCAATCGGTTCTTGTCACCTGCTTTTTACAAAATAATATAATTACAACGACCGTCGTAGCACACACTTACAGAGACACCAACAACTGGACCGAAGACTTGGCTGAACTGACAGAACTGCAAAGGAACCAACGGAACAAAACCAGTAACTAGTCTGCTTCTGCTTCAGTACAGCTGTTCAGTGCAGGCCACAACGGAAGATTTGTCTCGATCTATGAGTGATCACGGACATTTCACGAGCCCTAGCTTGCCATCACAACACGTAGAATGTCAAGTGTGCAAATTCAATGCAAACTAATCAAGCCAAAAGCCTTTAAAAATACTATTGAATTGTCATTTTATAAAATATACTTATATTTCTTTCAATTTGGATTGAATTTATCAAATGCATATAACACTGGTTGTGATTCGAGTACAGTAGAGTGAAATGTGGTCCTGATCAACCATATATCGGAAATAACAATGTCTATCTAATTTCTAAACCTTTACAGAGATAACTTTGTAAGCCAACTGTAATTTAAAAATACCAGTCGTATATTTTTCATGTGGCTTACAAAAAGTCTCGGTACAAATAGTATTTACACGTTTTCCATTTCTCATAAACGGTTTTCATAATATATTATTTTATAATATGTTCATTATTTCATTTATTTCCATTACGATTCTGAAATTGACTTTCGCTTTTGCTGTACTCTGTACTGCAGGTGCAAGTGCATGTACAAGTACATTTATATGTAATGTACTATATAGGAATCTCAATTTAAATGCGAATACCGCGCACAAAAACAAGCGGATCGATAACTAACGCACACGTGACCAGCGCAGGACCGGTTCAAGGTTCCCAGCGATGTCCCGGCGTCCTCGGCGTCCCGACGGCCACGCTAAACTCCATGTTTTCCTTTCCCCAAAGCTATCTTCCACTTAAATTCACATTTAAATTGAGTGGGCTACTTTTCCAAATGCCCACCTCGTCTTCATTTTTGACCTTGAGAATTTCTATCCGCCTCTATTTCGTATCCACATATTGTGATATATCACATTTAATCACAATTAAACAGCAATGCAATAGCATTTGGTAAAACACCTATTGTTTCGTTAGCAAAAATTAACTTATATGTAACACATATGTTATATTTCATAATAAATAGTAACAAAATAATTTAAAAATCACACATTTTATGATAATTTTAAAGTATCAATAAATTAATCATGCAGTATATGTATCATACACAAAATAAATAAATAAGAATTTTTATCTAAAACTACACATTAAATAAATACAGTTAAAAAAAGTTTTAATTTAATGGAATGAATTTAACGACGCATAATTTAACAATGATTATTAAATATAAATATATGTAGCGTCGATATGGAATGCAAGTAAAAGAATGTGTAATATATACAAAGATTCACAAGGTCAAAAATTAACGTACCATTTTTGTTTGTCGAAGCCGAAGCTGAAGTCAAATTACACTGCTCCACGGAACCAAACTCAAGAAGAAAGTAATGCTGTAACGAAACGAAACCGACCCGTCTCCTTGTGAAGAGTGTTCACAAAAGTAACAGTTGTCGATCCCGTAACGCATGCTGTCACAACACATCGTGTTCGTGTTCGTGGTCATCGTGATCGTGTTCATCGTGGTCGTGCTCATTGTCCAGGTCGTGGTCATGGTCGGGGTCGTCCTGTTCCAGTCCGCTGCCGCCCGGCGACAGCTGCTGGTGCAAGCCCTGGTTCGCCTTCGGATCCTCGTCCTTCCACTTGTCCATGGAGCGCCGTCGCGCGTTCATGAAGAAGTTCCCCACTGTTGTTGGCTCCAGCCCCAGTTGGCGGGCGATCGTCACTTGCATCTCCTTCGACGGTCGCTTCGTTTCCTGCAACAACGACACACACTTTCTTCCTCCACGTAGGGTGTGGTAGGTGACAACTAATACCTTAAAAATAGCCTGCAGAGTACGGCGCTGAAGGTCTGTAAAAACTAGTCGGGGCTTCTTGGGGGTAGGTAATTGCTCGGGCTGGTTCACAGGTTCCTCTTTCCTCTTGCAACCTTTTAAATATACACACACACATCAGCTACATCACAACAATATTTCATTACGCTAATGTTAAATTCATGTAGCAAATGAAATATTTATAGCAAAAAGAAATACTTACTGCCGCGTTGTGGAATCTGAGCAGCTGGAAAATAAAAACACAAGTATATTAGTACATAGAAGCAAAATATATGTTCCTAATAGTTCTCTAGTTGCTTATGTATAGAAACATTAACATGTTTTTCCCGTGTGTCATATACAACGATGCGCATGCTACAAATGTACAACAAACGATGCATTTGCAAAGTCCAAAATTGAAACTGCACACCTAAAACCCTGTTTTTCAAAAATCATTTAAATGTTTTGGTTAGCAACATAGGAGAAATAATATGAAGTGTAGACTGTAGATGTGGAGCGTTGCATTGTTGGTAGACTACTCGTCCCGTGTACCGTGTTGTAGCACCGAATGAAGCGAAAAGCGAGCGATCTAGTGTAACTGTGGCCCAATCAACCGAATATTCATTCCGAGTTTACCCAGCCAATGCACAATTTTCAGTTTCTACTCAACTAAGGTGAAAACATCGTCATTGTCATCTGTACTAATGTAAGTCAACTAATTCTGCGAAGCTAACTTACGTAACATCAAGTCCATGCGACATCTTATATTGTAAAAATGAAATAAACAGCAATGGTGTTGGTAATCGTTTGGGAAGACAGGTAGTTGGGCGGTCGTGCATTGGAAATGATTCAATGGCATTGGGTAAAATGAAACGTAACATGGCGACGGATGCCCAGTGCCCCCAGACAATTATCGTACGATATATAAGCGGAAGGGAGCAGCGGGTCGTACGAGAGACAGATCTTAACTTAGAGACAGAGAAACTCACAAGCACGAAGAAGAGGGTTGTTTCCTCCGTTTGGAGTTGACTGCTCTCACGTTAACATTGCGCACCTGGCAGTCTGCAATGAAAACAAGAGAGTAGTCAAAATTTAGACAGACTTTAAACAAAATAACGACATTCAGGACATAAACATTTCTCATCTGATTGAACGACATTGCAAACAACGGTATCATATCTCTGTACGACTAACGCATCGCATTTTCGCATATTCGCATTCGGCATACGGATACACAACGTAAACGGCAAACTCATCTGCGTGGTTTCACTTTCTAACGACGTCTCTTTCAGAAACACGTTACGTACACGTATATCGTACTGGTATATGGATATGAAGTACGTACAGCTTTGGTCTAAAAGAAACATCCTTTAGCCTATACGAACTTCAATTTATCATATCGTTTACAAACCTCTACTGACGTTCCATCAATTTCAACTAAATCAATTTTCACCATTTTCTGTAACACGTGCCTCAGTTTTGATACTGCCAATTGACAAAGTCAACTTCAATTTTAGTTTCAAAAAAAGAAAGCACGTGTTTATATCATTTTTATACACATTTGTTTGGAATAACTTAGTTATGACCAGCACTACACAAATGTATCAGTTGTTGCATACATTATACAATTTTTAGTTTCAATTTGATTCCTGCTAACCGTATTTGTTTCCAATTAGAAAAACAAAATACTACCGTATTAAAATGTGCATCTTAGTGTGCAGTGCTAAAAGTAATTACAGCAAAAAAGGAAGCCATGAATTATATTAAATATTCTGCATGTGAATAACTGCTATTGCATGTTAAACAAAATTAGGTAATGAAGTGGTGCAAGTGGTACGTGCAGTGATACGATATGACATGAGGTCATTCGATGGCCATAAGAACACAACCATACCTGCCAGTCTGAGAGCAGACATCCGCTGAAACTCGGGCTCCTGCAGCCATTTCCACATGCGGCGAAACGTCTCCCGACCAGACTTGAGCTTGGACCAGGGCTTGGGGTTGCGTAGCAGGTCTGATAGCGTGCCCTGCGAGCGACACAGCACTCGCTGGGCGAATATCGCCTGCGGGATGCTGTACCTCTTCAGCTCGGCGCTTATTCGCTGCGCCAGGTCCTTCGTGTTGATCTCCTCCACGTCCGTGGTGATGGTGCCGACGTTGAGGGAGTTGCTTGAACCGCCGGTTATGAGCGCGCCACCAACACCTACACCCACGCCTGAGTTTGATACGTTCACGTTCACATTCACACTTTTCCCGGACATGTTCTGCTGCTGGTGCGTCATCTGCTGCTGCTGCTGCTGCGTCACTACGGTCTGTTGTTGCTGCTGCGACACATTGCTGGGCTGCTGCTGTATCGTAAGCACCGGCGGCGACGGCGACGAGACCACCACGGCTTCACGTTGGGGGTGCGCAACTTGTACCAAACTTGGTGCTGTGTGGTGCGTGTGGGTTGGAACCGGAACGATTGCGCTGTGCTGGGCAATTGTTGTCAACCCGTTGATGGTCGTTGTGCCGCCAAAGTTCGTCACGATAGTATTACCAGGCGAATGCAAAGACGTGGAAGGTGGACTGAGAGTAGGGCTGTGTTGTTGCAACGTTGATCGGCCAACTAATTCTCGCTGCGGGTAAGGTGAGTCGTAGCTGTTGGGTGACATGCTTTTCTGAGGAGATGGTAACCCGTTCTGGCTGTACGAGCTTTGCGGGGAGATGGGGCTAGGTTGTTGCTGCATACCGATGCTACCCAGGGTATTGTTCGGCGAAGAGTAGTTGTGAGGCGGCGTCATCCCCATGGAAGAGATCTTGTCGTACGTGTAACCAGTGTTCACATTGACGCCAAGACCCAAACCGACGCCTACGCCAATACCAACCCCAAGTCCATTGTTCTGCATGACGGTGAACGAGCCAGACACGTTACTGGCGTGGCCATACGCGAACTTATCCGACATGGTGGAGATGGGAGGCAGCGGTTGTAACGGCGTAAGCGTCGCGTACGAGGAGGTGGGGCTGAAGCCAGGAGGAGACATGCGACCGTTGACAGAAGTTAGCGTTTGGTACGTGGGCTCGGGTTGCAGCGCGCGGAAATCACTAGCGTCAATCATGCTGGCGACGCTAACGGAGATACCGGACGTTGGAGATAGCTTACCAGGACTGAGGAGCTCTGAGTCATGGGAATCGTCCTGCGGCTGCACAATCACAGAAAGCCCGTCCTGCTTGACTTGGTCGTCCAGGTCAACGGACTCCACCTCCTCGACGGTAAGATCTTCACCCACAACGACGCCGACACCGACGCCAACGCCGACGTCGATACCAACCCCATGGTCCTCCTCCTTGATGTGTTGCGAGTGACTATCTATCCGCATGTGGCGACGGTCGACCTGCACCTGCACGGGTTGCCGAGACCTCGTGAGCGTCTCCAACGTGATGCGAGACGTGTGCGTGTGTTGGTGTTGGTGTTCAGGCGCTGACGATAGCATGGTTCGCACGGCCAGCGCTCCCGCCGTCGCCACCTCCGACCTGCCACTGCCATGCGTACTACCGCCAGGAGAATCGACCGATTCTGACAACGGCTCGCCGAGAGATTGCTGTTCAATCATTTTCCCAATATTCTCCATCATAATTGTATCGTTTTGCAACATCAATGCTAATGTTGCAAGGCTGCACGCACTACGCACTGCACCCTTTAATGAATCAACACAGCCACGGGGTAATACAGACGGCCATTGTTACTGTCATTGCGTTCGCGTTCGTATTTGCACCACCTCGCGTTACCGTACCCGTATCGTCTCCGTACGTCACATTTCATCGTTTACATCCATTTACCGCCGTCCTAGATTTATCACACAACTCTAACATTTTAACAAATGAAATGTAGGCAAAACAAACAACACGCAAGTATGCAATGTAACACCTCAAACCTCAACGCACCGACAAAAAAACAGTTTGCAGTAACCGGCTGCTAGCCGAACAATCACAACAATAACCTATTCGCCAGTTCACTATGGTATTTTTATATTTCTGCAACAAATACTAGCACAACGAATGTTGTTAACTTAATGGGTAACCTTTGTTTTTGAGCGTAACGCACGGTACTGCGTTGTGACGCGTTCGCGTCGTGCAGTCCCGACGCTTTTGCAAGCAGCAACTACCTTTAAACATTCAACCCTTGTCACTGAGCGACAGAGCGACACTCGGTGTCCAAAATCCATATCACGTTCACATCTTCACTCTTACATTACACATTTCGATTGTTAAATGTGCATTATCTAACACACTAACACCGTTTGTCATCGTAGTTTCGATTGATGTTAAGTCCGTGAAACAGTCACTGCCGGACCGGTCGATACTGAATTGAATGGATCAGCGCGCGACGCCAGGTGGTTGAGCGCGGCGCACGACCCTCATTGTGTGTGTGTGTGTATGTTCCCTTCTATTGCGTGTGTGTCTGTATGTGTACATAATGAGGGAAGGACAGGCGCATGTACTTGCCGAAGCTACAAATGAACGCCCGAAACACTATTTTCAATTTTGTATCTTGCCGTACCAGCCTCAAATCTTCATACATACTTTACTCATGTTATTATTTCATTTCTCTAGTGATTGTCACTTACATACACTAATATATAAACATATTCTAGCTATATTACTGTGCAGCATAACTTTCTTTATTTTGTTTGTATAAATGTATGTGTAAGCGCATAAGGGTTCATGTAAAATGAAACCTTTCATCTTTTTTGTTGAGTATGTTTCCTTCCTGTCACATATCCTAGCGGTGTGCGTGTGTGGGTAGATAGTGGATATACGATATGGGTGGACGGTGGTAAGAGTGTGCATGGTACGATTCCCCTTTACGCACGATGTGGAACACGCGTGCTGATTTCGCCAGCTGCAAGAATATATAACAATAACGAGGGTCGAGCGTTGCCCCCTTATGCTGTGCCATACCTTCCCCTATTTACTACATTGTTGTTAGTCATATGTTTTATATGCACAACGTTCTTTTCCAAGACAAGTTCTCAAGAAGACCGGAAACGGTACGAAAGAAGAAGCAACGTTACAGCAACCAGTTTCACACAAACGGGATCACGGGAAACATACAACGAGATACATTTAATTTATGTACATTTTTATTTTAGTTCACCATGAAGACATATATCACATGTATTATTCTGTTGTGATATTTGAATATGCAATGTTATATTTCCAAAACCCGTCGACAACTCGTCGAGTTTACACAATTTACAGTTACAGGCCAGGAAATTGGCAAAAGTCACAGCCTGGAGAGCATTGCTTGCAGAGGTATCTGTTTATCACATCGACTGATACACACAATGCATATGCTTATTACAGATAGTTGTGGTAATTTAAAAACAAATGCATTTCTATCAAAATAATACTGAATTTCAATTTAAAAAAGTACAAAATATGGTCCTAACAATGAGTTGAGTACATGCAATCCTGATAAAACTAAAAATCTGATACAAATCGAATTGATCTATACTTAAGTAAAATTATTCATTAATGCATTTAAACAAGCAGCTGTTTCCATACTACAATGTTTGTAGCGTTTACACATTCTCGCTTATCGTCAAGATCAGTAGCAAATGGTGTTACACATTTTTTATGCATATACAATAATTGTAGTTGATATTTTTTATGTACATTATAAATTCAATAGTTTCTAATAAAAATAAAAATAGTGAAAGATGACGGCTGGTAAACGATCTCAATGTAAAAAATGTCAAATTTATTGAGCAAAATTATCACAATTAATTAAAATAAAACTAACTTTAACACGATCATTTAATCAATTTTAACATAAACTTGGATCAATCATATCCATAGCAGATCTTTAGTTTAAAGTAACTATGATGTATGAAATATATGACAAGAATTAATAAAATATACAATTGATCTGTTAATAAATAAATAAAGCTAGAATAATAAAAATTACTAAAGCCTCTCTAAATCAAACTGTAAAAGTACTTTACAAATACCACAGAACAAATTTTCTAAAATTCCATCTTATATAACAATAAACAATAAAATAACACTTTACGTATTTTTTTAGAATGCTTTTGATATCTTTATGATTATTATTCTTTTTTTGAATTTTCCGTATATAACTTTTGCAATTATTGCACAAGTAATTAGTATCGAGAGCAAAATCTCAAAATTAATTTAATAATTCAGTCATTTAATTAAATAAATTAGTCATGAAATAAAATAATTTGAAAGGGCTAGTTAAAAGAAAGTATATGGAGTCTGGAAGTTGTTTGTAAATAATTGCAATTGTATATAACAAGAGAAATAACTAGACTTTTCACTAGAATGATTAATCTGTTATGGTCCATAGCATACATTATACAGTTACGATACACGCAGCATTCACATAATATTAATATTCTCTCATTTTATATTTACAGGCACGACTTTTTCCAGGGCTATGTGATTCGTGGTGGGCCCTTCGCTAGAGTCCGTCATTTCATGCTGATGCATAATCATTTTCCCAATTATGCCGTTTACATTGATATTGTTGGCAGTCGGTTTCAGGAGCATGTGCTTGCAGTCTAGGCTGGCAAGTTGGGGACTAGAACTTGCAGACCTTTTTAAACCCGTAGTCAGAATCTTCGGGACAGCGGTTTCTCTCTCCCGATCTCTCATATGCTTTGGTGATGCGGTTCGCAATATGTTTGGTCTGTGAGCTAACAACGAAGTTGCTTGTATTCCGTGCATATTGTTTGCTTTTGAGAACCTATAAGCGGTTGTTGCGTTTAATGCCTTTACTCCGAACATCGTGACCGTGGTCGCCGTTGGAACTGAAGAACTCTGGGCTTGGGTCTGCGCTTGGGTTTGAACCTGCACTTGAGCATTAGCAGCCCTTTTCATCGCTATGTTTAAAGCTTGATTTATTTTCTTTTTTATCTTTAAACATTTGATTTTTTTACGAATTAATTCCAGTCTTCGATTTCTCACAATGACGGCGTGCCCAATTTTCTTAGCCGAAAACGTGGAGGTTACTACCAACGGCTTAGGATAAGTGGTATACAAGGTAATGTTGGAAATTGTGTCGGTGATTGCTGGCATTTCCATAACTACAGGAACATTTAACGACTCAATCACATCTCGGGACACAACCACGGGTTGCGGCTGCTGCGAAAGGGCGATAGAATGGGGCGACATTATAGGAATACTCATGACAGGAACATTGCTATTACTACTGGCTATTGATTCTGTGTTGACGGATGACACTGGAACAAGCATAGCCGTTGTCTGAGGAATCGAACATTCGTTTACGGTTGCGTTAGCGTTAGTGTTAGCGTTATTCAGGATGATGATCGGGCTTCCAGTTCTGGGCAGCTTGACAGTGAATGAATGTGAAGGTGCGTTCGTATACGTTTGAGTATTATTAACATTGTATTGGACTAGCTGTGTTGAAGCGATAGTCGTAGTTGTAGTCAAGGCGCAATCGTTGCTATCGCTCACCGTCGCTACACTGGACGGAACCAAAACGTTTACACTACTATCCATATCAGTACTCGTACTATTTGAACTAGAATTAATTATATTTGGACTGGAACAAGCGCTGCTGCCAGAGTTGACGAGGTAATCGGAGGAGGAGAACGTGGTGTTGACTGTTGGCGATGATGTACTAGGTGTGTCGGAACAAGTGCTCGTGATTAACGACAATGTCGGGCTTGGCGGGGAGGTTTGCAGAGGAGAGTTGTCTATGGCTGGACTTGGCTCCTGTGTCACTGACTGGGAAGACTGAGATGAAATCGACGATGAGAACCCTGAATCTTCGGCTTCCTGCGTTGCAATTACCTTCAAAAACAAACACAATAATCAAACAATGTAATATGTTCACATTCATTGCTAGCCTTACAGTCTTTAATATGGATTGAGGTCGAGATTTGCTGCTCGACGTTACTACTGCAGGCTGCTCTTTCGTAGCCCTGTGTTCAGCCACCAATTTATTAAAGTCTTTAGTTCGCCCAGTGACTGAACGTCGTGGAGTAGATAACTGTGGTTTACTGCACAATTGCCTGCTAATTTGTTTACTGTCATCGTTAGTTGAACTTTTCTCGATTTCCAATTCCTTTTCACGATTCTTTTGTGATTTTCTGTCGCTGTTAATATTGGGCGATTTGCGTCGAGGTGAATGACTAAACGCTTCTGAAGTCCTTGATGAATATGTGGTATTGGTAAATGATTCAGATTTCACAGACACTGTGCTTGGAAAAGAAGGTACAGCATTTTCTGTGGAATGTGTAGGTACAGCAGGTGCTGCAGGTTCTTTGCTTTTTATTTTAACACTAGCTGTTTTATTCTTCTTCACTGGCACTTGGGGTGGAGGTAGCAGAGCGGTTTCCGAATCCGACGTGTGCTTGAGCTCCAAGTGCCGCTGGAGAGCCTGTGCCTTGACGACGGCACCGCAGGTAGAGCACACGACCGCACAGAATCGTTCGTTCTCCGGACATATCCCAAACAAGCCCATGTCTTGCCTAGGAAGTCGGGTTACCCGTGTGTCTGGATTTTCACTCTCAGCATTATCTAGGAATAATTACACATGATTAAAGAGAAAGAGGAAAATGTGAGGTGTTATTACTTGTTAAGGCGTTTATATCCAGACTGTCAATCCAGGATGACCAAGGTTGCCCACGAAACCGCGACAGGTCACATGTATCCATGTCAGTCTTTTGCGGTAACTCCATATCTGAATATTAATATTTTGTTAAGTACACTACACTACAGTACAGTTTAAGCACAACACTACACAAACACGAACCTAATTCTTTCTTCACGTAATTCTTTATGCCGTATTCTTCACACGATTTACTGGTATCTGAAGAAAATAAACAAGTTGAAAATCACAATGTATTTCATTTATAACAATGAATTATATTACATGTTTCATTCAGAAATGTGGTCAAGGAAGACCAGGGCTGTCCTTTAAACTGAGAAAGTTTAGGAAAATTGCAACTTATTTTTTCAGGATGCTCCATTTATCTAATAGATACACAATGCGATTAACGGTTATGTTTCATCCATTTAATTGTAGTTTTATTCTGTATCACCTTGCATATTCATGATATAATTTTCACATACTTATTATAAATAAGATTTAATTTCACTCTGGCAAAATAAAATATAACCTGTTAATGACTAATAATAGTCGCAGAATAAACAAACTTTTTATAAGATATAAGTATTTTGCAGTTTTATGGTTTATGAAATGTTTTATTATTTGAAAATGACGCTATGATTAAAGATTTCTTGTAGATATTACTTAATTCATTATTGAACTTGCCACTCGCCAGCACACAGCTGTCGTCCTGTTTAGAACCCAACCATAGACATTACATAGATAAATTGTCATCATGTCATCAGACCACCCCACCACTAAATCAAGAAAATACTGAGCAGGTCTATGATTTTGCAAATTGATAAAAATATATTCATTGTTAAACAAAAACTTAAAAGAATTTAATAAAAATCTGAATTAAAGTACCTTAATAAATCGAAATATTTGAATTCATTCACAGAACGATATTGGCACCTTGTCAGACAGGCAGATGAAAATCTTTATTTTCTTCTCACTGAATAAAAATATCTTATATTGTTATTAATGTAAAATTATTTTTAAAATATAATTTTCTTATGTAATAGAAATGAAAAAGGGAAAGAAATATTAATAATTATTAAAAAATTATACTATTTTTTTCTCTTTTATGATGGTTTAAAAATATTTTATTTAAATGAATGTCATGAAAGATGAAATCATAAATTAAAATTAATATCACTTATTACTTAAAACAAAATATTTTATTTTTTGACCCATTTCTACTAAAATAGTCTCTTTTTATCACGAAATTAGTACAGACAAATTCTACTCGAGAAGTAACATATGGTAAAAATATTTAATTTTTATTACAATGTTATAAAACAAGCAGTTCTGGTTTATAAAAATATATTTATTTATGCAAAAATTCTATTTTTACCAGTCACTGCATTTCTGTATAATACTTTTTATTTTAATTTTTTTATATGTCAAATATGCAGTTAAACATAAATCTCACAATGTTGTTAAATAAAAAATACTTGAATATGTTTATAACTGCTTAGTTTAAACTCAAAACTAAATTCAATTTTTTACTCCCTATCAAGAAACTTAATTACGACTAGAACCCAGGAAATCATTTTCCAAACGTTCATAACAATCATTTCAACAACTGTCCAGTGTAGTACAATATACAAATCTTCCTCCTATAGTTCTACGTAACACTTCAGTAGATTATGTACGTTATAACAAAGTCATCTACAAAATATTTCTGTAAAGAATCCCAAACATAGGAGTATCACGTTGCTAGAAATTATTTACATTGTTTCTAACTGATATCACTTATATATATGATAAGAGCTGGAAGAAATGTAACATAATTTTAACAAACATCATTATACAATATATAATATTTCAATTTTTAAAACGCATGTTCATATTTTACTATAAATGTAGCAAATTTTTTATTATTAACCAAAATAGTATAATTTTACATTTAAAAATACAAACAGTAAAAGAACAAAATTAACATAAGTTTTCACAACAGAATTGAAAATGAAAACGATTTCGGTCTCTTGAAATTTAATTCAGGAAACAAGCGAACTATACAAGCTGCTTGAGATTCTAAGCTATTTTGAATCAAGACAAGTTTTTGCAAAATGCGTTGTAATATTCCACAATATAATTTTCTTTTAAAATTTTCCTGATATACTAACTGGAGTAGTTAACAAACCCATTAAGAAATTTAGAAATGAGATCAGTTACAAATTGCCAAACATAAAACAGAACATATTGTTGCATTTTCTAAACAATTTTGTATATGTTATAGCAAACATCCAAAATCCATTATTTTGAGATTTCACTGTAACACATACATACTAAAGGTAAAAATATAATACAATAACTAATGGCTCTTAAAACTCATATGTACAAGCAATTTTATTTACACATTAATAGCTTAGGAAACGAAATAAAAGGCAACTCCTGGACAATTATCAATCGTCAGATCCACGGATATCATTTTGTTGTGGACAGTTTTGAACCGACGATAAATTCAGTTCTTTCATACCATTCCCTAATTATCATTTCTTGAATAATATCGAATTGAAGAAATGATAAAAGAATGGTTATTTTCAAAATCATTCTTGATCTTGTATTAAAATTAAATATATAATAGTTCACAATCTTAGGTTTTTCATTATCCAAACTATGTTTTAAAAATTTTTTCAACTGTAAAATTTAAATAAATTACAATAATTTTTTAAAACAAATTCTAATAAAATTTAAAACAAAGACGAAGATAAAATTAGCAACGATTCACATTAGCCGATTTTTAATTTTTATTTTGAAAGCTATTAATGAACAAAATTTAGATAAATAAATTGATTATCACATTAAATTATCAAGCGGCTAGAGAAAATCGAATGCCTATTCTACCTCCCACAGGAAAAAACAATTTTTCTGGTTTTCAAAACATAGTTGTAATAATATCACCTATGTTATGGCAATATTTTATGTATGTACACGCTGTTAATTTAAGGACACTTCCGCATGGGATACACAAAGTAATAACCTACAAATTATTATTATAAGCTACGTTTTATAATCTATACCTGGCAATTTTATCTAATATCAACAAAGAAACGAGGAATGAAAATTCCTGTTCTTTTTCACTGAGTGATCCATGTTACGTATCATAAACAGTCAAAACATACAATGTACAATTAAACAAAAATAAGTCTACAAAAATTTGTACGGATACGTAATTTAACTGTTAACCCGAATATTAAACTATAACCAGCTTTAACAGGAAACCAAAAAGTACTAACCGTAACATTTATACACGATACTTTACCTCTATTCATACTAAATGTATTTTATCTTTTAAAAGATTTACATTCGATTTGTACAATTTAAAAAAAATGCATGAATTTTGAATTTTTTACGAACAAAAAATAGTATGAGTTGAGGAAAAGTAGCAACTTGAAGTTAAATTACGTGACGCACATTAAAGATCAATTACCACATGTATTCCATATGGAGACGTAAACCGAATGAGTCGAACAGTCGCAATAAGAATAAGCTCTAACTATGGTTTATATGTATCTATATTTACAAACTGGCTCCACGTTTCATGCGCTTCAAAGGAGGCGATTCTGGTGGTGAGTTGTTGGCTCTTTGGGCATCGCTCCGAGGGGAGCGAAGTTTGTTGTGTTTGCAAAGCGCACAGTAGAACACATCGGGTATCTGAGTACGTCTTATTCGGGCGCACGATAAGTGCACCCATGTCAGGCAGCGGGAACATTCTATCATTGGCCGCCCAGCGAAAGGCTTGCGACAGTAACATGTCACCAAGTCATAAGAGTCTTCGCTGTTTTCGATTTCTTCTTCTCCCTCCATATCTGTCACAGATAAAACACCCTTATTATTATTTTTGTAACATGTTCCGTACTTGTTTAGAGGGAGCAAAACGCTTACTTCGAAATTTTAGGAAATGAGGGGAGAGGGTATAATTTTCCTCTATCATGCCTCTATATTTTCTTTGAAAACCGGCAAAAGTATTCAACAAAAAAATTACATGGTTCAATAAACACCCTTATTATTATTTTTGTAACAGAAAAGTGTCTGTTTAGAGGGAGCAAAACGCTTACTTCGAAATTTTGGGAAATGGAAATGAGGGGGTATAATTTTCCTCTATCATGCCTCTATATTTTCTTTGAAAAGGGGCTCTGAATAAATTAAACACGGATTATTACAAAAGTATTCAACAGAAAAATTACATGATTCAATAAATGTCTGATTTTTAACTTTCATTAGAATTTCTGTGGCACAATATTCTTGAATGGAACAGAGTCTCAGTACCTAAGGTACTTTGTTTCGTGACAAGTTTTACTTTCATTTTACTGGCTATTTTTGTAAAATGTGCACGCAAAACGAATCGAAAAGTGCTTTTTTAGAGGGAGCAAAACGTTTACTTCGAAATTTTGGGAAATGGAGGGTAGGGGGTATAATTTTCCTTTATCATGCCTACATATTTTGTGTAAAAAGAGGTTCCGAATAAATAAAACACGGATTATTACAAAAGTATTCAACAAAAAAATTACATTTGTATAAATTTAAACTAGATTCATTAGAGTTTCTGTGGCACAATATTCTTGAATGAAATAGTTTCAGTACCTAAGGTACTTGTTTCGTGACAAGTTTTATTTGTATTTTATTGGCATAAATTATCAGTCTACAGCCTCTGCAAGGGTCCTTCAGCTTATAATGGGTTGCAAATCACACGGACATAACGGTATTTTTTTATTAGGGTACAGATTTGCGAAACTGAGATTTTAACTTTTGTATATTTCGCTTTTGGTCCATTTAACGAAATTTACACAAAAAACAGCATATATTTACTTAAAAATTGCAAAATTTTGCAATCTACTACCTCGATTAAATAGGTCTTTAGAAATAAGAAGTAAAATTGATATTTCCTTAAATAGGATTCTGTTTTTTAATATCTGGTGCAAATACGCGGATGGAACAACAGGTGGTCAAATTATCCGAATCTGACTGTGACTGTATTACAAAGTTTAAATTATTTCTTTGTATATAAATAATTTTAAGAATTTAGCGGTTTTTTACTACTTATATTAGTTTGACATGTCTGCATTTTAGTTTAAAAAAATATGAATATTCACAGATTTTGTGGCAGATTTTTTTTAAATGATCATATAAATTTCTAACAAATGCTTTTTCAAAAAATAATTAAGCCTGCAAAGTCTGACATGCAGATTTCAAACCCTTTTTACATTATTTTTAAAAAAATATTCAATGTCAAAATAATTATCTTTTTAATTAATTTTCACAGAAATAATTGAATTAATGTGTAAATTATTTATGTAAGTCTTGATAAAGGTTGAGATTTCGTAAGTTATTAATTTAGTCTGTGTATAAAAGTTGTCTAACCTGTATCATCTTCGGAGGGTTTATCTTCTTGTCCTGAGCTAGTTGCAGACTCAGAATTTACACTGCTTCCAGAGCTATCCAATGGTGGTGGGGTCCTGGTTGTTGTGCGGTTATCCTGTTCATAGTAAGGATGCTTGAATTTTTTTATTATCACTACATAAGTATCTTTTGTAATGAACTAAAAAATATGATTATAAAGGTTATAATAAAATTATGAGACTTACCTCCTCTCTATTCTGTCGATCGTAATTTTCATACTCTAATATATAAGTACAAAATTGATAAAAGTCTTCTCTAGTCCGTGGTCGTTTGCCTTGGTTATTCATATGTGGTTTATTATCCTGTAGAAACATAGCTCTGGTTTACGATTCAATCGAAAATTCATTTAATAAAACAAAATAAACTGAAGAAAAACAGTGACAAACAGACAAATACATAAAACCTAACCTAGCCATACATAGATAAAATTAACCTTACTTACATCTTGCTGATCCGAATCAAGGGTTGGTGCTGAAAATAAGAGCAAATACAATATTAGCAATATACCACAAAAATTATAAATTAATTTAAACGTTAAATCAAAAGATACTATATGTCACAAAATTTTATTTATCAAAACATACCTTTTGATTCTTTATGCGTCATTCCTTATTATTTTTCAAATAACGTTTGCGAAACAAATTTAAAGACATTACAAAATTTAACACTATTATTGTTATAACTAATATTTATTTTCAAGTCTTGCAGTTCAAAGAAAAAAGACGAAAATTATTCAGAGCGTTGTTGTAAGATACCACTACACTTTCGTACCCAGATGGCGACCGAATCGTCATTGATATGAATTGCCGGCGCCATAAATTTATTTGTTCTGAATTTTATCGGATATTTTAGTAAATTTATAGAACAAGTTAAAGAAAAATGCTTTAAATTTATCAATGTTTATTTATTTGATTTTTAAATAATACTTTAGTAGACTAGATTACAAATAATACTTAAATTTTTTGAAATTTAAATCTGCATTTATAGTTAGTAAAAAATGATAATAAAAATAAATATTATTATTGGTTAAAGGATATTTAATACAAATAACAAGATTCACGTTAAGTAGAAACATTTCATTTAATCACTCACATACAGGAATAATAAAAACATACAAGACATTACACACAAATTGTTCTAAAAAATACTATGTCTTAAAAAACAATAAATACCAAAGATACAGTTTAGACAGAATCAAAGTTTCGCCAATTCTTCATATAACGTTTCTAGCGTGTGATGAATTGTCCTGAAGCTGGGTCTACCAGCTGGTTTGTTGGCCCAGCACTGTTTCATAAGTTCGTAGACAGGAGCTGGGGTATTGTCTGGGCACGCCAACATGTTCCCTGCCTTGATGAACTTCACGACTTCTTCGTGGGTCATTCCGTAGTACGGTTGCAAAGCAAATGAAAATATTTCCCAAAGACAAACTGCAAATGCCCATACGTCTGATTCGATTGTGTATTTGTTGTACAAAATGCTTTCTAAAGGCATCCAGCGCACTGGGATAGCGTCGTGTTCATCGCCTTTGTAGTAATCCTGTAATCATTTGAATATTTACTACATAAATTTTTATTTTTGGCGAAAATAATTTTGAGCACTGATAACAGGTTCTTATTAACAGGAAAATTAATAAAAAGTATATATATTTACATTAACAATTATTATTTTTATGAAAATTAGATTATTATGCCATATACAGATTGATTTTGAAGTTAATTTCATAAATTTATATATAAATAGTATCACATGTGTAGATTATGAAACATAAAGAACTTAAAAAGAAAAATAAAAGAGAAAATTCGACTTTTCTTAAGGAAACTTTATTTTATTGCAGTTTTAATTTATTAATATTAATCTTTGCTATAGTTCATTGAACTCTCAAAATAAATTAGAAATAATGAAGATTCTACACATGTCATAGTATTTATATTTATGACTTTTCTTAAGGAAACTTTATTTTACTGCAGTTTTAATTTATAAATATTAATCTTTGCTATAGTTCATTGAACTCTCAAAATAAATTAAGTTAGAAATAATGAAGATTTTACACATCTCAGTATTTATCTTTAAATTTATGACAGTAACTTCAAAAGCACCTGTATATAGAATTATGTATGATAAATATAAACATGTCTTACACAAATGTATCAACCATTAAATAATTATTTCTAGCATTTTATTTTAATATCAATATTCGACCGAGAACAAAAATGTTATTAAAAATAACTAACGCCTAAATATCTACCGATTATTCTGGTCTCCAGTTATATTAAATTTTATATATGTAGGAAAATACTCAAAATCCATTACTATATATGTGCCATATATGACATTATGCGGTAAAGGGTTAAAATTACAAATACAGTGTCAGAAAAAATTATCTAACTGTACTAACAGAAATGGAAACTACAGGTATCAACAGAATTATAGGATTATAGTTTAAACGAAACAAACAGGTAAATAATTGGAGATTAAATTTACGGTTAATAATCCTTGCCTTACGTGATAAATATTTGTACACACCTGCAAATAAATTTTCTGTGAAAGTCCAAAATCTGCAATTTTAACAACCATTTGATCATTAATTAAACAGTTTCTTGTTGCTAAGTCGCGATGAACAAATTTTCTGTCAGATAAATACACCATTCCAGCTGCTACTTGTCTAGCAATACTTAGTAAATCCAAATGTGTTAGTTGAACATCTTTGAATACTTCTCTTCCTCCTTCTCCGCCTTCTACTGTTCGCATTACGTAATTACTTGGCGAACAAGATCTAAAATCACAATAAAAAATTGATTCCGCATATTTAAATAGTTGTCTTTTTTCTTGTGTCAAAGGCTAAAGTACGTCATGAGCAATTGTTTTTAATGGAATTTATAATAATTTATTTCTCTCGTATTTATTTTAAAACGGAAATATTCATATATGAACTTCTATTTAAAAAAAATGGCAAGAGCCCGTTTGGCGATTTTTTAACTTACCTTAAAAATTCGTTTAGATCTCCTTTCCCCATATATTCGAAAAGTAGACACATAGGTCTACCAACAGCACAAACTCCCAATAATTTAACAATATTTGGGTGATCGAATTCAGCAAGCAGGCAAGCTTCTCTTTCAAAATCTACTTGCAAGTCTTGACTTGCTTCGTCTTTTAGCATTTTTACAGCAACTAGAGTAAATTCTTCACCAGGAACCAAACCTGGTGCTTTCGCTTGGAAAACTCTACCAAATGCACCTTGACCCAGATCTCGCACATATATGATATCATTTCGAGGAAATTCCAGTTTTTCTAGTTTTGGATTTAATTGGGCCCCCGTTCTTTAAATAAAACAATTTTTCATTTTCACGTATTTCTGCCAGAATAAAAAATAAAAATAGAAAAATGATTACCTGTGATATGCGACGTTGCTCGGTAGTTTATTCAAATCTATGTTTACTTCCTGTGTATTTGTGGGATTGTAACCGAAGCGGTGTTTGTGAATACGGTGACACAAGAGGAAAAGTAGTAAAATAACTAGCACACTAGCAAACCCAATTCCGGCAATGATAAATATGAATGTTGGCGTAAAATACTTCTCCATAGCTACCTTATTATGATCTGGGTTTGGTTCCAGGTTTGTGGAATTATCTACAAGCAGCGTTCTATAACTACAGGTGTTTCACAACTTCCGGAAAAAATTGACACGTACTTTATGATGTATTCATAAAAAATCAAAAAGAATTAAATTAAAATACGAAATTAAAGGTTTTCTTAAAATATAGCCACTGATTCAGTTTTACCCTTAATTTTGCGAATTTTAATAATATTATTTTTGATTCATTACCGGTACATGCAATTTTTTTCCTAAAGTTGTGAAACATCCTGTATTTGCCCTTGTGCAAAGCTCAACAATGTTGTTTTAAACAGTTTTATAGTTCTTGTAAAGAGATATTTGAAATCATTATAAAATAAGCCAATTGCCCCTTATAAAGTTTTATGAGACATACGGTAAAGATTTCTTTAGACAATTATTTTTTCTGTCCGAAATTTGTTTGTCAGATGTCTTCTAATTATGTATTTTGAAATCTAAATTTATGTATTCTAATAATAATATATTTTGAATGTAATTCTATTTGTAAATCTTCAAGTGATGCTTTCGATTTGAAATAATTTATGACGCCTGACCATTAAGTTACTTAATCCTCTATAAAAGGTTGTTAACCTTGCATAATTCTTTTTCAAATATTTCTTATAAGAACTACAGTTAATCTATTTTCTGGCAATGCGCGAAAAAGTAAAGATACTCACCACAGACAGGGATGTCGCAATGTTGCCATCGAACATTTGGGTCCATAGTATAGCACCATGGTTTGCTTTCCTCACCTCCTGCATTTCTACAATAATTTTCAGCGTTTTGCACTTCCGGGAAAACCATGGGTGGCCTGTCATGAGAATGGGGCTCCTGTGAATCCCACCTCTGACAAGCCAAGCCATTGATCGTGGTATTCACGGTGCCTTGATACCACCTTCCGCTGCCTCGTATGCAATCATCTGAAAATCAATCACATCATCGCTCTCACATCCCGTAGAGCAGTTTCGCAACGAGGTGACACACACATATGCGTTCTTATATTAATGTTAGAATTTAAAGAAAGGAAACTGCACAAGTCCATGTCACCTCATGCGAAAATGTTAGAATACAGTACAGGTAATGAATTCAGTCTTCATTTCTGTGAGTCGTGCATGAGAGCAGCTAGGAGTGTCATTTTTTAAGTTAAACTTTGGCAACGAATCGCAATCTGGAAGTTCAAAGTGTCCTCTAGATTTAAAGTAAATGCCCTGCGCCTTATTATGCTCTATAACGGCCCAGTCGTTGTAACAGAGTTGCTCTCGGACTGCAATGCAATCCTCGTAACATAAGGGCAACCCTACCGAACCTTTTTCGGTTACTATACATTGAGGAAATGCATACATGCACAACAGTTTCTGGAAAGTTATTCAAGCGTTTAAATGTTAATCTTATCACAACATACTACATCGTACAACTTCATCAAGAGGTCATACACCTAGCTAATACTTGATGAAGGTACTGCACTACTTGCTAGACAATCATTTACCTCTGCTGCACTTCTGCATGGTTCTTTTAGAGGATAGATCATTTCTTCCCACAACCCTTTTGTAATATGCTCATTTAGCCAGCCACCAGTGCTTTCTTCTGACAGTTGAAACCACACCAATCGTGCATCTAAGTAATTTTTACATATTTTTCCTCCGTACGGGGCACACCAGCCCTCCTTTTCAATTTCCGCAATCCCATGGTTAATACTGAACAGTACTATCATCAAGAAATAATACATTTTTGTACTCCGACAAACATAATTCATAATAGTTGTGTGGGTAATTGGAAAGGAAGACCTTCGGAAAAACCACTGTTTCAAATTGCAATGCTATTTCCACTCATTATTATCCCGCTGATTGATATAGTTAAAAAATGCATTTGGAATTATTTATTTTATGTTTTAATCATCCTTTCACTTGTATCCTCACTTGTTACACCTATCCTACCATAACCATTGCGCATTCTCTACATTTCTCTTTGCAATTATGTTGTACTGACAGTTTACTGCACTTCATACATTTCATATATTATGCATTAGATAGTATATTAATATTTTACGTAAAAACCGTATACTTTAAGTCACGTAAATAATAAAAAACTGTATTTAAATACAGTACCATCACTCTAGGTAATATATTTTATGCGCAAGATGGCGCTTCAACATTTATGACTGATAATATTCAAACAGTTCAATAATTTTATGGAATATGATAGAAAATATAAACTAGATGATAAATTGTATTAAATAAATAAATTTCTATGTATCTACCTATATCGTATTTTATTTGTTAAATGCATATAATTCATTATTGTGATATATGTGTGTACAAATATGCAATAATTAATAACATGATTATTGAATACATTTCTAATAATTACACTGCCAAATTTGTATAAAGTTTCATGTTTTTTAAAATATAATTTATATTTGGAAACAAAATTCAAATAATCTATTTATAATTTTAATATTAAATGTCATCCGAATTTCATATTTATAAAAAGTGAAGGAAAATAACTTTTATAGGCAGAAATGTAATAAATTATTTATTATTAATAATAATAAAACCTCAAAATTAAAATATTTTTTTGTAAACACCGTAAAATAGGGTTTTTCTTTATGTTGGCACAACCACGTCATCTCACAACGTTGCATTCAATATTTTTCTATCGTTGATGTTTTAGCCGGTGTCATTATTTTAGTGTTAATTGTGTGTTTTTGAATTAAAAATGATTAAAAAATGTCTATTAAAATTACTTGTTTTTCTAATAAGTACAAGTATAGCCATTAAAGCCGAAGCAGTTAATAAAAACATCATAATTAGAAATGTTGAGAGGTCTATTGATTTGACATCACAACTTGTTAAGATAGTTTCCACTGTTCAAATAGAAAATTCAGGATCAGATGGTATAAAAACCCTTATTTGGGCTTTGGACCATGGAACTGCAGGAAGAATATCGTATATTTCTGCTCGGGATTCATCAAAACGTGATCTTCCAGTAAGAGAAACAAAAGTCGATGGACACGCGGCAGAACAATTCTACAGCATAAATGTAAATAGAAATGAAAAGAAGTTAACTATAATAATTGAAGAAGTGTATACTGGATCTCAAGTTCCTTATCCCGCGGCAATAACTCAAAAGGAAAAGCAACTTGTGAGATATTTTGGAAATCACTACTTGTATTCTCCCTATATGGTTCAGAAACAAAAACTAGAAGTACATGTACGTACGAAAAATATTGAAAGCTACACTAAACTAAAACCATTTACTCTTACCGATGGTTTAATTTCTTATGGCCCATATGAAAATATACAACCCTTCACAGAAGATAAATTACTTGTTCATTTTGAAAATAACTCTCCATTCCTTACGGTAACAAATCTAAAACGTGACATTGAAGTCTCACATTGGGGCAACATC
The DNA here is from genome assembly GCA_035578165.1 of Stenolophus ochropezus. Lineage (NCBI taxonomy): Eukaryota > Metazoa > Arthropoda > Insecta > Coleoptera > Carabidae > Stenolophus > Stenolophus ochropezus. The sequence continues at coordinate 4,816,808 of JAQOWZ010000014.1, forward strand.
GCTATAGAAGAATCTGTAAATTTGTTACATACCGGTGCTACTTTAAAGGGATCTTTCTCCAGATACGATTATCAGCGAGATAATAATAATGGGATGAATAGCATTAAATCGTTTAAAACAATTTTACCTGCCTCAGCTGAGCGACCGTATTATAGAGATTTTAACGGTAATATTTCCACTTCTAATATGCGTATGAAGAAGGATTCTGTGGAGTTGGATTTACGACCTCGATTCCCGTTGTTCGGTGGATGGAAAACTTGTTACACATTAGGGTGAGTTTTTCCCTTATACCAGGAATTCATTACTTTGCCAAGAATTGTATTCAGAAATAATAAATTTTCAAAAATTTAGCTTTATTTATTATATACGCTCATATTTTGTTAATACATTTCTTACTAAATTTGTTTTATGACTAAATAATGAGTTTATACGGATTATTAGCAATTACTTTTTAGATTTAAAAATATAACACACAATTACATTACTACAGTTTCAAAAGAATTATAATTATATATTTTTGAAAACTAATTAGAGATTGTTTTACATTATACATTTTTCTGCTAGATTATAGAACTAGATTCATCCGAGAAATTTATAGGCAAATCAAGTATAATTCATCAGAAATCTTAATCCTAGTATTGAAATATATGTCCGGCTGTATATTTCTATATGAGTTTCTATTTTTTTTTTCACACATGCGTGGTTACATACTAATTTGCTACACGCATATGATGAAATAATTCGAAGATTCCCGACATTGTGCAACATAATCGGAAGAAACTAGTATGAAAATCTGACTAGAATTAGAATATCTATCAAGAAAATAGAGTAAAAAAGTATGATACAAAACTGGCTTAGAATTCGTAAAGAAATACATATTATCGTAATACTTTATTTCTCAATGAACGGTACAATGTATTTCCTACAACTATAACATTTTTACATTAATTACTGAATCAGTTTCGCTATATATTTATTTATGAAGCTTAGAAGAATATGGAAGAGAGAAAAAAATTTTTGTTTACAGATACAGCGTCCCCAGCTACCAATATCTGTACCACAACGGAGACAACTACGTGTTGAAGATTAGATTAATCGATCACATTTTTGATGACATGCAAGTAGATGAACTTGAAACAAGTATTACTCTACCCATAGGAGCCAGCAACATCAAACTTAAAACACCATATGAAGTTACAAGGCTGCCTGATTCTGTAGCATACAAATACCTAGACACCAATGGACGCCCTGTCATAAGATTTAGTAAGAAAAACTTAGTGGAAAATCACATTCAAGATCTGGAGCTGAGTTATCAGTGGTCTCGAGTTTTGATGATACATGAACCAATTCTTCTAGCAATTTGTTTGTATGCAATGTTTATAGTATTCATCATATACGTACGATTAGATTTTTCAATAATTTCTAACAATGAAGCGAAGAAGACACAATAGTTTATTTCTTACTGTTTTGAAAATGTGCCTTGAAGGTATCATTTAATTCCACTTGTTATTGCAATATTTTATTTTATACTTCATCACGAATATTTCTGTAACATTAATTTTAATAAAAATGTTGTGATAATTGAAATATTTTATTTTCCAAGAACAGAATGAAATTCAATTAAAAATAAATATTACATGGTAGGTTTACAAAAAAAAAGTAGTAAATAAGCAACATAGTATATAAACAATTTATTCCTTATTATATGCACACCATTATTGTTGATTTACAAAAAACATAGATCATAAATATCAGTGTACATTTAAATATTTCTACTTCTTAGCGGCTGCTGCCTCATCTTCGCGTTGATACGTCTGCAGCAGTTCCTGTTTCTTTGTCGCGATTCTCTCTTCACGGCGTTTGCGGGCTTCATGTACTTTCCTTCTGCGTGCTTCGGCCTGGTCACTGTAACACAAGAAAAATAATTTAGAATAGGGCCGTTAACTAGATTGGATTTTCAGGGTTGAACACAGAAAAACAATTTAGAATAGGGCCGTTAAAAGGATTTGATTTTCAGGGCTGATTTGCCCTTAAAATCAGGGCAAGGGAATGTGACATTTGTACTTACTCCAACATCTTAGTTCTGGCCTTCTCTGCCTTCTTCTTGTGGATGTACTCCATGAGGACACGCTTGTTCTTGAACACGTTACCCTTGGCTTTCATGTACAGGGAGTGGTACAGATGTCTGTCAATCTTTTTGGCTTCTCTGTATTTCTTCAGCAGCCTTCTTAGGACCCTCATACGTTGCACCCAAAGTTCCTGTAACAAACAACAAATATTAAAATTTACACCAAAACTACCTGACAAAAACTTGGTTCAAAGTACAGTATTGCTTACTACACACGGTTATGCAATTTTACGCAACAATTATGACAAAAATACTGCTCAAAAGTAAATATAGTATTTATGTCTTACCATGAATATGTAAATGTAGAGCGATTTGAACAACACTGATAATAAATCAAGACTGACCGCTAATGAGAAAGTGAAACAGTTATACGCAATTCTACGCAAAACAATAGGGGGTGGTAATAAGGGTTAAACCAATCAAGTACGACTTACCTTCTGGGGCATACGGGCATTGGCTGTACCTTTCCTCTTACCAAAGCCGCAATGTCTGCCCTTTCTTCTAGCTTCGGTATTTTTACGAACGCGGGCTCTGGAGTGAACGGCCACGGGTTTCTTGATGATCAAACCATCCTTAATTAACTTCCGGATGTTCTGGCCTGTAATAAATAAAACAAATTTAATGTCAATTAAGCAATTAATTGAATATGTAACTTCACATGCCAGAAATGTATATAAGACGAACAATTTCAATATTTAAACAGTATTTATTATTTTATCGTGCAATCTATATGTCTTATAATCATGTAGGATGAAACAGATACTTAAGTGAGTTTGTGTTAGCAATATTTATTATTTTATCGTGGGATTTTATATGCCTTATAATCATATAGGTCGGAAAAGATACTTACGTGAGTTTGTGTTAGCAATCTCATTTATCTCGTTAGGATCCAGCCAAACTTTTTTCTTTCCACATCTCATAACCGAGGCTGCAAGCCTCTTCTGTAGTTTTAACGAACTGTAACACATAATAACAAATATTAAGAATGAATCACACTTTGAAGAGGTTAGGTATGCCAACACATGTTAGTCAAATGATTGATGTGTGAATCTAAATACAAACATTAAGTACGAATATTATTTTGCATATAAAATAGCTTAAAATTAAATTTGCTGTTTCAATTATATTGATTTAAAGCACAAAACACTATAAATGGAGAAAAACCCGAGACCAACACCACATGGTCTATCACATCTTAGATTCACACATTTTACTACTTTTACTTATATTTAATCACTTTAAACTACATATATTTAATTAGTAGAGTATAGCACAATATTTAAACACTTTAAATGATATTAATATTGCTAATTTCTTGATATTTTTACAAACGTAAGACGTACCTCATGACCGACAATGCACTTCACAACGTGTAAAGCACAATAGAGAACTGAAAATGGCCGACTTCTTGCGTTGTACTATCGAAATCGACTTGCATCTAGCATTAATATTAAAAACATTTTTAATATACAGTTTTCGCTCATTATTTGTACATTATAAATCAAAATATTAATTTAAATATACAATACAGTGAAAATAACATTGAAATATTGTATTTATTAAATATTAATTTGATGGGAAAATTTCGTCACATTCTAGAGGGAAATTTGAATTTTCTAGGGATTCACAAAAACAAAAATTGCAATATAAAATTTTTATTTTTATAAATTAAATATATATTTCATATTATAATATATAATTAGAATCTGCTATCAGTAAAAAATATCCGAGCACTATATAAACTACAATATAATAACTCAAATTCCTGTAAACAAAAAAATATTAATATTTCAGTTTCTTGTTATTAACATTCAATATACCTGTTCAATTAAACTCAGCCTCTTTTCAGTTAAAGCTAATGTTTGTTGTAATTTAACATCATCTTTGTTAACAACAGCTTTTTGTTTTTTAAGTTTTTCTCTCTCGCGAGTATGTTTAGCTTTTACAGATTGGAACCAGTATAAAGAATTTAACTGACTGCCTTGTTCTAGTAGTTGGATTATAAATGCCAAACCTACAATAATTCATGTAATATTTGAAATTAAGTTATTTTTTTAAATTTACCCATTGCAAAGCCGTCATCTGTAAACGCTGCACCGTCTTTATTCTTTTTATTGATACGGTCTTTACAAGTTAGGGAATGTTCTACAAAATTTATTGTCAAGGGAGGAACAATCATGTAGAAATTTTTCAGGTGAACATTTTTAGGATTTCTAAATGCTGGTGCGAATGCATTAATGAGCAACTATAAATAAAACAAATAAATACACCAAAAAACTAAATTTGAGATTATAAAACCTTAAAGTATTCAGTAGCTTCTGCAAAGTTATCTGTTAAATTTTTTATATCACTTTTAAGGCATTTTGCTGCATCAATAGTCAATTGTGGTGATTGTTCATTTTCTATAAATTCGTTCAAGTTGTTTAAATTTTCAAAAGTAGGTAAAAAACAAGTTGCATCTGATAAAAATCTTCTACCTCCTGAACGAATTAACCGAACATATCCCATTGCGTTACCTAAAAAAATAAATTAAATGTGTTCTAATTTGTTTATATTTATTATTACCAATATGGCTGATCAGTTTTCTAAATAAATCTAAATAACTCAGCCCATTCTCATTTAATCCTAATTTTCGTAAACCTTGATTAAATTTTTCAGCTCTTTCGTATGGGTACATTTGGTCGAGATCGTTTTTATTATCTAGAAAATATCTAAGATCTTTTAGTAAACGTGATTTTATTTGTTCGTCGTACATAAACTGAGAAAAAATATAAAATTTCTTTTGTAAAAATTGGTACGTGAAGTTCACCTGAAAAAAAAATATTTTGTAAAATTGGATATTTTGTGTTTTGAATTTAAATACCGTTGTATTCATAATACCAATTCCATGAGTACGTATTGAGTTTGCTATATGGGATATATTTATTGTATTTAAATGCTTATTATTACTTGATTCTTCTACAAATATTTGATTATTCATATTATACAAATATTTTGAAACAAAAACGTGTATATTTCTCATGATTTCCAAAACATCTAGACCCTACAAACAAAAAATGAATTTAATAATCCATAACATTTTGGATAAAATGTTTATACCTGTTCCAAAGTTTGCATAGGCAGATGATCTTGAACAGTAACTAAACCATATTTCAAAGACGCAAGTTGTCTCATTTCTCCATAAGTTTGCCAATCGTGTAATACAACAGTAGTTAAATTATAAAACATAGTATTTAAATAATGTTCAATATCTCCTGCAAAATAAAATTATAAATGATTTATAAACCATATATATTATATAAATTACCGCTAAGCGAAATGTATTCATCCATAAATTTAAAAGGATGCTGATTTTTAGCTTGCAATAATTGATTTTCGAAATATTGTTCTTCAAAGGGAGAGGTATGGGTCATTTGAAGATGAGAATGTGTTTGCAATCTCAAATTTGTTTCAATTGATTGACAAAGAGGTTGCATGAAATTATTATTAAATATTTTATGAATTTTAGAAGGTACTTTATGATCATCCTCAGAAAACGAATTTGATTCGCAGTCAGTCATTGCAGTAAACATTAACTAAAATTTTAAACTATAACATTTCTTGAAAATTACATAATTTTATCTTACCAGCATTCGAGGAAGATCACTTTTACTTTCAAATAGGCACGAAAAATAAACAGGCATTATATATTGATGCCAATATAAAAATGAACAATCACAAAGTTTATAAAGCAATTCTTTAACGTTACAAATTAATTCTAGTCGAGTTAAATAGTTTCGTATTTGGCATAAGGGATCATCAACTTGAGCATAATTCAAACCTGTTGCTGAAAGAGTTAATCTAGTGACTAGTATTCTATTACTTGTGTATGGCCCATTTAGTACTCTTTCAGCAATATTCAGCGAGGATAAAGCATCTAAATGTTGATCATTGTAACTTTTGCCTTGTACAATTCCTTTCTGCAATAATTTCCAGTTTAAAAATTAAAAAAATATCATTTATCTACCTTCACCTTTAAATTAGACATGACAGTAAGAGCTTGAAATGCAATATGTTGAGAAACAAGATAAATACAATGAACAAGTGAAACGGAATGATGTTGCATGGTAAGAAAAAAACCTTCAAGTAGTTCAACAAGACGACAAAGGACTAGAACAACAGATTTAGTCATTGGTTTTCCTTCAGCTGCATGTACATTTGTAATCCATTTCACTATTTCGCTTGTACGTTTCATTAATTTTATTCCATGAACCAGAAGTAGGTATTGTTGATTTAATTGTTTCATTTTTAAAGAAGACATATCTAATTTCATTATATTTTCCATTTGGATCATCCAGTTAGTACCCTGTTCGGAAATATTTATTAATGTTTTGTTTAACAGTAATTAGTAATATTTTTTACCTGCATACATAAGGTATAAGCATCTTTTAGCAAATTTTGTGAACGAGTGGCAATAAGTGTTTGTCGATTTGTTAGAAAAATTTTCTCATCATAAAGTTTTCCCATTATTGGAATGTGTTTCATTAAAAACTTTTCAGGGTACCACAGTACGTTTCCGTATAGTGTACATACGCAGACCTACAAAATTTATTACAATCGTATTTTTTTTTTCATCAATTCATAAATTTTTTTTTAGGCGTTAATACGTCACACCCCTTGACTCAGTTAGTCAAATGTCATATACTTAGTAATTAATTTGTAATATATATTTTTAAAGTTAAAGTACAGTAAATTCTAAAGTAATAGATAAATATTTTACCTTTTTATTAACATCAATCAGTCGCTTCAGAATTTTTTTGTCAATATTACCAAAAATGTGATATTGAAACACAAAGAGAGCATTTAATTGTAACCATATTTGAGTAAATGATATGTTTTCATCATCTTTTTCTAATTCTACCAGCATGTTTTGCATATAAATAGTAAATTCATTTTTGAGTCCTGAACTTTTCACTCGTGGTATACTTGTATGTTCTATGCATTTTTCGATAATGTGCTGAAATAATAATTAATAGTACAAATTGTATAAATCAAGTGCAAATCATACTTGAAAAATATTTCCTGTTAGTAGTTCATTTTCAATATCAATAAGTATTTTGCTCAAAAATTTTACTCGGTCTACTTCAATTCCAAATTGAGTAGGACTGTGAAGAGTATTTTTAGTTGCTCGTTTATAAAGTGTCCAATGTTCTTGAAGAGTTGAACTTACTAATAAATTGTCTAACGTCATGAAACATACTAATAGTTCCGCTAAATTATCCAGAGGTTCCTGTAAATTGAATTTTCAAGAAACGATTTACTTTAAAACATATTCAACTTACAGAAAAGTAAAGTGTAGAATTGTTTAAGTATAATTCTTTGTTAGCTATTGAGGATAATGCTTGCAAAAGTAAAGAAATTACTTGCTGTGATCTTTTAACAAAAAAACTCAATTGTTGTAAGGTTTCGAGTAACTTGCTAAACATCTGTAAATTCTCAGTACCCTTTCCTATAACTGAAGTATAAGAAATAAAATATATCCTTTAATAAATAAATCATAAATTTAAAATTTACCTTCACCATAGAGAATAAATTTTGTGTAGTATTTATCTTTGGCTTCTTTAACTAAAGCCATCATTTCACTGCATAAGGAAGCAAGACTTGCCAATATTCTGCTTAATAATCTATTTTCTGAATGTACCAGTTGCAATAAAGAAATATCTTCTTCTGGTTGGAACTGTGTAATATTTTATTAATATAACTAACTAACATTTTTTGCTCAAATTACTGTACCTTCATACTAATTGGATGTACGTCAATGCATTTGGAAACAGGTAGTTGATTTTCAAACGTGTGTAATTTAAAGCTGAATTTTTCAAGGAATGTTCCATATCTTTGTAGTTGAACTTTTGCTGACAATTCTATTAAAAATGCATAATTTATGGAAAGAATGACAGTGTTTTATATACTTACGGTATGTTTCTTTTTGATAATTATCTTTAACAACATCTGCAGATTCAAACATATTGTGAAATTTTACAGATAGTTAAAAATAGATCATAATACAATATTTATTATCAAGTTTTTGTTGACAGTTATCTACCTAACTATAATAATATATTTATTGCAAGCATTCAGTATGTTGTGTTATTTAGTTTAAAACAATAAATTACGAAATTAAAGTATTTTATTAAAATCTCCTTTAAAATATTGCAAAATGACATCTAACATTACAAATAAACAATTTGATAGGTTCTAATTTGACAGTTGGAATTTGGTCTGCACGTGATTTTGCGCATGTATCTTTAATAATTTTGATATCAAATAAAATTTCAGCAAAAACAAATGAAATGTTATTAATACAGAAAATATATGTTCTAAATTCAGAAAATTTTTGAAGATTATAATTATAAAGGTATGTCATATAAAAAAAGAAAAATGTATATTTTATTTATAACTGTTTTTTGTTGTTTAAAACACTAAATATTTATAACAATTTAAATTTGTGTTTAGTTTTGCTGTTTACAAATATTTGTAATGTTTGTTGTGCGCTTAAACTTTTAAATCAAGTGACTAAGTATTATGATTATATTTAAAAAAAATTATAATACAACAGCCTTATATTTAATTTGTTTCAATATTTCAAAGCAAATAATTTAGTTTAAAAAGAGAATTTCAGATTTTCAATTTGCGGTTAATTGCTTTAAAACTATAATATTATCGAAGTTTATTGTTATACATATTTAAGCATATTTATTTAATTCATTTTTCTTTAAAAATAATGTTAGTTTATTATTCATCTTTAATTAGTTTGAATGTAGTTAGTGGTGTACACATGGCAACGAGCCGGTTGTTGTAAACATTTTGATTGTTTTGAAGTTTGGAATGTGTGTGTCTCTTAAAAAAAGTTAAAAACATAGAAAATAGTATATAAAAAAGAAAATTTTGTGTGCAAGTTGTTCAAAAGTAAGTGAGATATATGTGAAAATAAAGTACAATGTTTTCGTTTATTTGTATACGTGTACGGTTAAGTTGAAAGTGTGCAAGTGTTTTGAGGTTAAGTTTGTTTTGAATTTGAATCGGACTAGTTTTAGATATTAACGTATTTTTGTGCTTTTATTAATATGTTATACTTTCAATAATTATTTCCTTTTGCAGTTATGATAATTTTTGAATTGTAAAATTTTTCTAAAAGGATGTCTGGATCACGTTCAAGAAGGGTAAGTTGATTTCGTTAATAAAATATAATAAATATTCATTTTAATTATTGTTTAAGAGCTTTCGACCTTTCGTTATTAGAATTATATGTTGTGCCAAGTCCCCATCTGAGGAAGATGAACCAAATAACCTAGACGTAAGTCGATCTAGATTGTCGGAAGTTCCTACAGATGTTTACGCCTACGAACGGACTCTTGAATCGTTAAACTTAGATCATAACCATGTAAGACTGTACTGTGTAAAGTTATTTTATATTTTAACACAATATATAGATTGTAGAGCTACCTCGTCAGTTATTCACTTGCGATGAATTACGATCTCTTTCCGTGAGTGATAACGAGTTAACATTTATTCCTCCAGCTATTTCATACCTTCGAAACTTGGAAAAACTTAACGCTAGTCGGAATGGTACGATTTCTCAACTTCTTTACATAGTTTGTAATAAATTTATTTTTAGCTATAACGTTATTACCCGACAATATTCGGCAATGTAAAAATTTAGTTTCGTTGGATCTGAGTGTAAATCCTCTGGAAAGAGTTCCAGAGAATTTGGTTAATGTTAATTCTCTACAAGAACTTTATTTGAATGATGTATATTTAGAATTTTTACCAGCTAACTTTGGCAAATTAATTAATTTACGAGTTTTGGAATTACGGGAAAACTCTTTATCCACTTTACCAAAAACTATGTGCCACCTGGTGAATTTGGTTAAGTTAGATTTGGGTTCTAACGATTTTTTAGAGCTGGTGAGTATTTTTGTTTTGTAATAATTTAAAAATTCTATACATATATTTTACTTTTTTGCATTCATTCCTGGATGGAATATCATTGTAAGTTTTTTGTAAAAAGAAAGCTAAAGGGACTCGAATCGTAAGAAATAATGATTCGGTTCTCAGTTTGAATGTTTTGTTCGTGTATTAAAAAAAAATTGTAAAACGCTTCGAACTGAATTGCGTTCGGTTCGAGTTTCTTACCAAAATACGTTATCGTTTATTTATTATCTGTTAAAAAAATATTTTGTAGCCCGAAGTAGTGACTACACTGATCAATCTAACAGAATTGTTAATCGACGGAAATGGTATAAGTACATTAAGTCCAGCAATCGGCCGTCTGCGTAAACTTAACCACTTAGATGCTTCGCGTAACAAACTTGAGAATTTACCTCGAGAGATTGGATATTGGACAAGAATGGATGAGCTTCGTCTTGGCCAAAACGAATTAACTAGTTTACCTAGCACAATAGGTAACTTGAAAAATGCGCTGTTAATGAAGTTAGAATACAATAAATTAACGTCATTGCCCGAAACCATTGGAAAATTGCATCTGCTGCAAGAATTGTCAGTAATGAATAATTCTTTAAACCATTTACCCGCATCGATAGGACTTTTGCGACGATTAAAATATCTTTATTTGGATGGGAACGAACTTGCTGAACTACCTCCTGGTAATTTTTTTATTATTAAAATTAGTTTGTTTTATTTTTTTATTTGATCTTAATATTGATATTTGGTAATTGTATTTTGGCCCAAATATCTTAATACATTTTCTAAAAAAATAATAGTAAATGAAAGGTATAACATTAGAATTTTCATTTTAGAATTGGGCAGTTGTACGTCGCTTCGAATGTTAAGTCTTCGAGACAACAAACTTACAGAAATCCCCGGCGAAATTGGACATTTACACAACCTAATCATGTTCAATATCATTGATAACTACATACAGTATTTGCCAATTTCATTTGTACATTTAGTAAATTTAAACTCTATGTGGATCGCGGAAAATCAAAGCATTCCTCTTGCGTCTTTAACAAAAGAAGTAGATTTTGAAACTGATAAAAGTGTATTGACATGTTTTATGCTTCCGCAGCAAAGAACTCCATCCGAACCGGGTAAGATAATAAGATTTGTATATTTATAGTTTTTGATGATAATGAAAGATTTGTAAAAATCGCTATTAGTTTCAGCATCGAGTAGCAATAATGATCAACCTCGTCTTAGAAGTGTTGCTTTTGCACCTACTGAAGGACAGGTAGAACAACCTGGAAGGTTAACTCGATCTCCGACGCCTTATCCGAAAGAACTACGGGCTTTGTCGAAACAAGCCAAATCAGTTTACAAATCTTTGTCACAACAGAGATCTGTAAGTGGAGCAAAAATTGCTATTTGTCTCATTTAATTAGAATTACAAAGTCCGTTAATGCGGTCATCCCAAAAAAAGTTACATTTTTTACTTGCATATTACAATATAAAACATTCCAAAATAAAATACATTTTATCCATAATTTTATTAAAAGATATTCCCGCTCCGAATTTTCGTGACGTCATGAATCAAAAACTCACACAGACATATCTGACACATACACATACACAGATGATACAAAGGTCAAATGTTAAACAGAAAATATGGGATGACCCCATTGTTAAAAGTTTATTGAAAGTAAAACTGAGACTTTTTATATTTAAGACTTATTCCGGTCCTGGCCCATCGAGAATTAGAGAAGCGACTGTAAACGTAGTACCATCATCGTCGACCTCGGGAGACCAAACATCTCATTCTTTGGACACATTAGATACACCAATTCCTCTTCCTAGTGTTCTTCCAACTCCTGAATCGGTTGCTAGTATTTCATCTTTGTCAATTGCTTATGAAAGTAGTCCTGTTATCCGCCAAGCTAGAAACATACGAACTGATGTTCAAACGGGGCCCACACCTACTCCTCCATCACCTCAAAGGGTTCCTCCACCTTATCATATCGCTGCAGCTTACTCGACGCAGGCGCATTACTTCAGTTCTGATAACACGTTAAGTGATAACACCAGAACTAGCACGCCATCTGTGCATAGAAGAGATGATTCTGAGCATAGAGATAATGATGGTGTAGCTGCTGGTGATAGCTCTACATCTCCAATTGGCGAAGCGATAGATGTCTCTAGTGAAAATACAAATGTACAGACAACTGCTCCTACTGTTGGCGAATTTTCGGAACGGACTAATATTACTTATTCGGAAGATTTTACCACTTCATACCCTCAGTCCACTGAAGTTTCCAGTGGTCTTACAACTCCAGATATGACTTCAAACGAGAATTCCAGTATATATAATTTTAGATTATTGACCCCTCCAACTCAAGCGCAACTTGCACAGTTGACAACAATAGCTGAAGATAGACCAACAGATTCTGATCCAATTGCGCCTTCAGTTGAATGTGACATGGGTTCAGATATAGGAGACAGTTCTAGGAGTAGATTCTCTCAGGCTTCCGCATTGAGTAGATCTGAAATGTCAGAATCTCAACCCACTGATTCACCTTCAATAAATACCCGAGATTTATCTAAAAAAGTAAATGTACCAAGATCTGCTCTTTCTTTACCTTCTTCTCAACCTGATCCAAGTTATGAAAGAGACGGCCAAGCATCAAATAATTCCGAATCTACAAGGTTCGGATATGACAGTTCGGAAATTTTTCAAACAAATAGATCGTCCGTACTAAAAGCTGCAGAATCGCGATCAAACATAAACATAGCCTCAGAGGTTGCTGAAATATCGGCTAGATCTGCACAATCTTCCCGACCTACTTTGCAATCGGTGCAAACTCGCTGTTATCAAAGAGGTTTATCACCTCATACACCTCATCTTGTTCAACATTCCTATCAACAAACCAGATCTCGCCAATCTCAAGACTTTTTACCAGATAATTATAACATGAATGAAACTTATTCTCGTTTAGATAACGACAACGTTACTTCGGGTGATAGCGAGAATAATCTTACTCCTGAACCAAGATGTTTCGTACAAAACATTCCAAATACGAGTCAGAATATAGTTATTCCTACACCTCAACGTCCAACTGTAGATAGGGCTCCGCGGTTGTCTTATTTAGCTTCTCCGGGCCCAGTACGGCCCTGTCCTTCAAGTAGCGCAAATGTTCGCCATCCGCCCGGAGTAATTGCTGTAATGCCGGCGAGAGAACCTATAGATACGAGATTTGTAACTGCGGGAACTGGATCTAGAAGACCTCAGCCTATGACCCCACAATCAAGTCGAATGAAATGGGTTTTTGGACAGCATAAAAATGCCACCGTTTTGAACGTCACAGTCTTGAGAAATCCGGATCTTGGATTTTCCATTACTGAGCTACCTGGACGGGTAAGATTTATTATTTGTTTTTATGTTTTGTTATTTATTTAATACTTAAATACAGGGAATATTTATTGACGAAGTAAGCGCACATGATAACTTGTACGTTGGCGATAAAATACTAGAGATAGAAGGGATTGACGTTACCAATAAAACGAAGGAGCAAGTTATCGCAATTTTGATGGGAGCTGGACGAAGCATTTCAATGATGATTTCCCGGTCCTAGATTTTTGTACTTAATTAAATTATTTCATTGTTATTTGTTGTGTTAGAGTTTAATAGTATTCTGTTTTTTTAAAAAAGTATTATAAAGTAATCGAATTCATATCTGTGATTCGTAAAGTGCGTCAATCCATTTTATTTAAATTTGTAATATTTTAAATTTTTTTGATGCACTTTTGCTAATATTAACATTATTAATGTTTTTTATAACATGACATAGTATAACTAATATAATGTGGTAGTGAGTTATTAAAAAAAACGTCCATTGGTAAAAAGGATAAATTTATTTAATTCTACTTAATACTTCTTATTTATTATTCGTATTTTACCTCCACTATTTTTTAAATTCATTGCCACTTTATATTAACGCTACTAAGAACAAAACTGTGATCATGTTTTCTTTGTAGAACTATAAAGGAAACAACTTAAGACTGCCATAAAAAACTTGTAGTTCAAATTTGAAAAAATATTTATTTTTAATAAATAAAAATTTGTTACAGTAAAATGCATTTTAAATATTTAAGTAACAGGACATTCAACATCGGAATCATCATCTGTTTCATCAGGACTTGGAATTTCTGAACTCCCGGAACATATTTCGTAGAACTTCGTGCTTGCTGCTGAGGATGACCTATTTGCCTCAATTATATTGTATAAGGAAAACATAAAGTTCAGAACGCATTCTAGCGTGCCTTCGCGTAATTTTTGAAATTCCTTACCTGGAAATAACAAAAAAGCCATTCACTTATATTGATTAAAATTTTGAGAAATATTTAGATATTGATCAATAATAATGAAAATAAAATTAGCCCTTCATTTTGTACTTTTAAACTTTAATAATAATGACTTTTTGATTACATGTATTCAATCGCGATTATTTTTACCTGCTGGTAGTCGTGTTTTTTTCAACAATACAGTCTTTTGTGTAAACGATGCTGCAAACCGCTTCAATAAATTTATTGTTGTTGCAGTTTCCATTGGCTGTAGATGTAATAAAAATCTTAATAGAAATTCCAAAAGATATTGGCTATCCTGAAAAATTGTGAATAACAAAAACTTTTATTTATTTAAACAATGTGTCTTACAATATTTAATTTTTGAAGACATGTTTCTGGACGTTTGTTATAAATAACAATATTGGATAAATCTTCTCTTGTAATAACAGGAGTTTTTAAACTTTCTATCCAGTCATATAATAATCCTGATAAAACAAGTAACTTTTTTTCAGTTTTTAATCTGGACCAAGTTGTTTGGCTACAATTGAAGTCTATTTCAAATTGTCGTATGTATTTCTTAGTTGATTCATCTAGCGTATTATGATCGGCTAGAAGTGCTTCAGCAACTTCTTCTACTGAGTACGGTTCTGATATTTCGTGAGCACTACCGCATTGGACTTGAGAAAGAAGTTGGAAACATTTATTTTCTCGAAGATTTTCCTCGTTTAGTTCACTTAGCAACTCTGAAAATTAAAAGGTAAGGTTTTTAGTATGATAAGGGAAGCGAGTTGTGATATGTAATTATTTCAAATTGCGAAACATGAGTACCTAATTTTAATTCAAGTATTTGTGTAACAAGAACTTTAAGCGATTTTATCTTTACGATCTAAATTAATTATAACGCGTTAGTAACATGCGATTCAATTCAAATTTATGTCATCTAATCGATAATTTTGAATCTATTAAATAAATAAATATGTCGTCGTCTAGGCAATATTTTGAAGTTTTCGTGGAAATATGTCATTTCAAATCACGAGCAATAAATTTGATTCTTTTTATAGAAACTCATTTAGAAAATTGCAATCCAATCACATATCCATTCCCAATATAGCTATTACCACAAACATAAACCGCAAAATATAATGAATTAATTTTTTTGCGGTCGAATGCTATGTTTAAACGGAAAATGACATACCTTTTATATTATTCCATCACGCAATCAATTTTATTTTTGTATTCTCAAAGATAGATTCTATTATTCGCAAATCGCAATATGCCAGCGTATAATCATTTCATTTTTTATTTAAAGATCTTGTCTTGAAAAGTGACACAGAAATTACATACAATTTGATTTAATTGCAATAGTAAATTGCAATTGTTACTTTAATCGGTACGTAATGTGTATTTAACGTCAAATAAAAATTTAATTTATATTGAAATAATAAAATTAGATCAAGTAACAATGGGTGAAGTCATCGATTATGTAGTTATCAGGATGTTGAAGGTTTTTTAAAACTAATTAGTAAATTAATTTGAATGAAATGGAATTAACAAATTGTTGTGGGTATGAAAAATTATTGATTGTTATTAATATTCTACCTGAACTTGTACTTGTTGACATAGGCATACTAATCGTTGGATCTCCATTTTCTGAGATCGAAATATCTCCAGTAGATCTTGCAGATAGCTCGGCAGAAGATCTGGAACTGTCGCCAACATTTGACGACAAATTTGGCAAATTAACCCCTCTGCTACTAATGTGTAGCAAAGTTTGTTGTGCTAAAAAGAACATGCATATACATTACATTAAATTACTGTTATTACGAATCATTTCATCCAAACAATTATATATCATTTAAAAGAAAATTATATTACAAAAGGTAGATAATAGATTTCGAAACATTCCTATTTTTCGAAATTGCAATTCGTGTATTGCGTGTTTTTTGACTGGTAAAAAATATTGATTTTGATAATATGAGTCGAATAGCGAGTATTTTTATATGCTATGTTATGATAACATAAAAATAAATTCAGTTTTACATAGAATCTATAAATTTAATATGTAGAGGAACATATTATGCATGTAGGTGTTGGAAATTTATTATGTTACATTATAGTAATGGATATTTTTACAAGTGTGTTAAGTAAATGTGCAATATGTAATATTACAATGATGACTGTAAATAACAATAAAATTATAACATATGATAGACCTTGGCACGGAGAGAATTATTACGTTATATTTTTTCGTCGATAGATCAAATTTGCGATTTCTACCAGTTAATTAGTGTAATATACAATACGTGACAGTTTTTGCATTTAACATTCACGAAACGATAGAAATTGATCATTATCGCGTACATTTCACGGGAATTAATATATGTATTTGTTTCATTTTCAGTACATGCAACAAAAAATTTTTGTAATTGATATACTTACATCCAATTTCTGTTTGTTGTTCGCTTCCTAAACTATTTTTTCTGTTTTTAAAATTTAATTTTGTTACTAAAAAATTATTTGTAAATGGTACATTTCCTACGGAAAATTCACTGCACCAACAATTAGATAATAAAAGCATTCTTTCACATGTTCGGTATACAATCTAAAATATAAATTAGTTATTTATGTTTTTTAAAAAATGCAGAATCTTACTTTAGGTAAATTTTTTAATGATCTTTCTTCATATCCATGTAAAATAATTCTTTGATTTTTTAGAAATTTTGATAATGACAATTCGTTTACTTTTTTATCTTTATGTAGGCTTTGTGTAGAATCTCTGAAATGATGTATAATTTTTTTAATGAGACCTTTGGCATCATTATTAAATATAAGAATTATGATTAGATTTAACAAATAATTTCAGTAAAATGCATGCACGAAATTATGGATTATGCATATGAATAACTAATGAAAAATATACAGTGCAATAGTAATAAATTGTATCTACATAAGGGTAAATAAATGATGACAGATTCTGACATTTTTATTTGAAAATAAACGATGAGCAAACAAAGTACCGCACAAACAATAATGCTTATCAATAAAAACTCTATACATAAGACATTATATATTGTTTAAATATTTGCAAAGCAAAAACAAATATTATTCTTTTAAAAAATAAACTACAATCGATTTTCAATAATTCACAAGGTATTAATTAAAATATTTTGAGTATAACCAATATTATTTTCGTGTGACAGTTTCTAAAAATAAATACTAATAATTAATTTATTAAAAATGTATGTTATATTTGATAAAGGATTCTTATTAGAATTATTTTTGTCACTTTTATTACTTCCTATAAACGTTACTTATACTCAAAATATAATTAGAAATAAATTATATGTAATAAAATATTATAAATAAATGTCTTCTATAAATATATAGTTAATTTTGAATTATTAAGGAAACAATTTCATCTATTTTAAACAATATGAAGCTTTCGATTTGTTCTACGAATTAGTAGTGTTTATGATCGATATAATAAGATCTCTAGACAACAGTTTGTGCTTATAAATATAAAATAAGTAAGGTATTTATATATTTAGATATTCTCTCTAGTTCGATAACAGCTACGGATAGAATTTGGTTAAAATATTGTAATAATTTTGCGGTATATTTATCTTAGACATTAGCACGAATGTAAATAAGAATGAAAACAATGTCTTGCTTTCGTGACTGCAGCTAAACATAGTGCTATAATCAAATTGCTTATTCACATCTTGCAGTATTCTAAATTTTACTTTAGCGTAGTTTTAATTTCATACAACAAACAATTACAAAGAAAAATAAACAAACATTGTTTATATATGAAAAAATTATTGTATTGTGTCACAAAATAAACAAATGGTTGTTGTCATATAAAAAATACAAATATTCCGTAACATAACGTGAGCATGATAAATAAATGAGTACTGCAAATGATAGCAGAAAGATAACTTGTGAAAACTTGTTAGAACTGGTGCGATGAATAATGAATTATAGATGACTAGATAATTGCCATAGCATTCTTACTTTATATTGTAGACTAAGGATTGTGGAAGAATATACTGAGCAAATTCTTGGATGCATAAAATTTGTCCTCTTGTTTGAACGGAACCTGGCCTTTTTAGCCTAATATAATTTATTGCATCGTTGGCCCTAACTCTTAAAATATACACTAAGTAACATGCGATAAGAACCCCCGTTCTTCCTAAACCTATAATTAAAGAATTACTTCAATCACGAGTTGAATTTTAAAAGCTCGCTTTAAAAAATACAAATCAATTGTTATTATGCATTGTGAAGATTTCCAATGTATGTTTCAAGTACGAGAACTCTAAAATTACACTCCAGATGTTGAGGTAGACACAGTTAATTGCTTTAATATTGACTAGCGTAACTACTTGGATTAATTTTTTTAAATACACATTCAATCTTGTTTTTTTTTAAGAAACTAATTCCAACCCTGTGTACTTTGAACGTAAGATTATTATTTATTTATTATACAATGATCGTTATGGAAAATATAGGTTGTAGTGAACTTGAAAGTTTTAAATAAAATTCTTACCTGCATGGCAATGAATTGCTACGCGACCCTCTTTTACAGCAAATGCTAAAACTTTCACCATATCCAAAAGGCCTTGAAGTGTAGCATCCCCATAGTCTTTCCATGTGAAGTTATAATAGAAAACTTAAAGAAAAAAAAATCCATATAATAGTACTTAATTTAACAATTTGAAAAACTTTTTAAATAATAAATGTCAAGCACAAATGATGAGAGAGTGAAAATATTGCTTTACGGAATACGTAAATAGATGTTGCCCCTGAGCTTTCGCTATTATGCAACGTGCAATGACGTCTTCGATTGCTGGTTGCAAAATCGTGATCCAATAAAATAACATGAATTTACAGTTTATAAAGTGTAATTTATTTTAGGAAACTACAATGATTTGTAAACTTAATTTCTTTTATCTTTATATAATCAATTAATCTTTTTATAATTGTATAATAGGTAATTGATGGATAAAAATAAATAACATTTAATAGTTTAACTTCTGGTCTATAATAATATATGAGTTGAACAAGTAATTAGTAATTTATAAATTGATTATTTGTATGACATTATAAATATCAAGAATCATTCAACGATTTAATCGTGTTACTATTAGTGTCAATAATCAAATAAATAAAACGAACATATGAATGTGAATTTTATATTAACTGTTCCAATAATCAGATGAGGAAAATGTGATTAGTACTGCATGAACAATAATTTTTGTTGTTGTTTTTTATTTTAGATTGAAACGATAGAGTTTATAGCAAAATTACCATGAAGTAACATGAAATGAAAGCAATATATTAACGTGAAAATGTATATACGTAAACAATAAATTAAAGAAATTTACTTAAAAATATGCATATGAATGCAAGATACATATCTTAATACAGTTTAAAAATATGTTGTTATATATCTTGTGCTAGGACATTGTAATTTATAAATACTCTAATTACGCGAAATGGTTCGCGGTTTGAAAAATATGTCAGGGCCGGTGGTACAAGAACCAGTTTGGTTTTCTAGCGTGCAATGGGGCTATCTCAGATGTTATGCAAAATACGCTATATTAAGAATAACAAAAATACAGAAATGATATGCGGCAAAACTTGGCCTTCGTGATCATGGAGTGCACGTGAAAAGGGTTACCATCTTCAACCAACAAGGAGGATACCATATTTTTAAAAAGCTAATTTGGGTAGCAAGATAATAAATACATATTACTCATTTTTTTTAAATCGTATCTCGGGAAATCACATTAATGAGTAAAATTCGCATTTTTATAAAACGTTAACTCTGATTTCGAAATTTTTCATAGATTAGAATTTAATTTCGGTAACTGTCAAATAAATATGAACGTACGCGTTCTCTTAATAGTGTAACCCTAATGAGTGCCAAGTGAAAGATGCAGTGAAGATATGTAGAAGAGTAAATTACAACTCACTGTCATTCTCCATGAAAATGGCAGGATCATAGGTGTACCCCGAATCTTCTAAAGGGGGCCCACAGCTCGCGTGTTCATTTGGCGTTTGCAAGTTTATAATCGACTTAATGCCCCAACTAAATTTATGATATTTTGTTTATTAAAATATTTTCTAGGATAAGGTCATTGTTGTCATGCAATATTAAAACGTACCTATGAAATTGTTGTATAACATTCTTTTTAATTAATATGGAAGTACTTGGACGTGCCATTGCCAAAATATCGTCTGTTATCCTATAATTTCATACATTTTAATTATATAAATAAATTGAAATTAGATAAATATTTCCATGACAATTATAGATATAAAAATTTAAAGCTATCTATGAAATTTGCGTGCTGACACGATTTTCATTTTAGCGAAATAACAAACAAACAGTTTCACTCAATTTCATTAGGAAAATTCGTGCATAAAATGCAAACACAAGCATTCGGAATCGAAAGAGATTAACTTAACACGATAATTAGTTCGCGTGATCGCATTCCATTATTCCGGATATCCGAAACAATGGGCTACACTAAACAATACTGCGTCGGTTTCTAGGAGATTTCCGTACCAGTTGGAAAAAATTCCTTGGATCGCGTAATCATTGGAAGTCCAGTTATCAGGGTTTTCGTATTTGCAATTTGTTCCTCCGCAAAACATTGTACACTGCAGACCATGAGGAGCAAGTCTTCGGATGTTGTCGGAGAGCTTGTTGTAGTTGGCGGAAACCACAACAGTTTCTCTTTGGTGCCCGGAAGATTTCAATGCCGCGGGCACGAGCTGTTTCTCATCCATGGTTTCGCAGCACGATGGTTCACTGCTCGCAGTCGGAAAGCAACTG
This sequence comes from Stenolophus ochropezus, assembly GCA_035578165.1. NCBI lineage: Eukaryota > Metazoa > Arthropoda > Insecta > Coleoptera > Carabidae > Stenolophus > Stenolophus ochropezus. The sequence goes on from JAQOWZ010000014.1 coordinate 4,838,053, forward strand.
GTTTATTTGAAAATACTCGCGAAGGGAAACTGTTTAATCGATGGTTTGAACCCTCTCCGCTTTTGGCTTTCGCAGTTGCCAACGGGCAACTTACCGTGCATAGCGTGAACATTCGTTTCACTAGTAACCACGCATGCGACATGCGGTTACATTTTACCTTTAGTCTTACGAGCAGGCATGGATTCAGGATAATTACATTACATTTTTTGTTTCCTTAACTAACTTTACTATATGACATAAAATGAGCAATCTAACTCTTAACAGACTTCGGAAATAGATTGCTCTATAAAACTAGAACATCTCAATCATGTTCCGGAAATATATGCATTAAAAAATAGTTTTTACTACAACCGGACATAAAATACATACTTTATGCCCTTTTTTGAGTTTTTTGAGTTTGGAAAGAGTTACTTTTCACGCACTAATGCTTGTAAAGTACTTTTAACGTACTAGTGCATGAAAAGTAGCCGTTGCCAGGCAACGTAAACACTTTTCACGCACTAGTGCATGAAAAGTAACCGTTGCTTGGCAACCTAAACACATTTAATAATGGTTTAATTTACTTTTGAAATTAATTTTCATTAATATTTTGATTGTAGAAAAAATATTGTATGCAACATGTGTGTAATATAATGCTTTTTTTATCTCGTGCTATCATTGAAACAGCACTCGACTAAAAAACATTTACTTACACACTAGTTGCATAAATAACGTATATATAAATTTGATATATAAAATATGCTATAATTTCAATATTGTTCTTTTAAATTTGTTGAAAGTTTTGCTTAAATTATGGATTATTTATCGAAGCAAGTAATGTAGAGACATCTACAGTAAACGCCAGGGAACTACATCAGTTGTGCCTGTGTGTGTATGTCAAGTGTGTTGATGTGTTGATGGTTTGCGCCGTTTTCGCCATGATACGATAGTGTAGGTTGTGTATTGGTAGTTTCTGACTCTTCAAATTGTGTATTCCTCCTATATAGTTTACTGTAAGTATTATCAAGCTAAAAATAACCCAAACTAATTTTCAACTACAATATTTTCAGAAGAAAGACGTATTGTATTACAAAAACAACAAAATGTCTGCCGAATACACCATTGAATGTCTGCGAGTTGTAGTCGCCAAAATATGCCAAACTATTGGTTGGCATAGCATCCAAACAACTCCTTTGGATGTTATGGTAGACATTCTACGTAGATATATTATGGAATTGTCTAAAACTACCGTTAATTATGCAACACTATGTAAAGAAACCTAAATGTAGATGTATAGGTTATGTTGTTGATTTTCTGATTTTGTAGTTGGACATACGCAACCCAATTTGGATGAATTAGGCCTTGCTTTTAGAGATATGCATATAAATATTGCTGATTTGGAGGAATACATAAATTATGTAGAATCTGCACCAGCACTGGGTGTTCCAGAGTACCCTATAAAGAGGGAATCTCATTTGAATTTCCTTAAACCAGGAAGCAGTGAAGTTGTTACCCGCCCAATACATATTTATGAATATTTACCACCGATGCTGCCAGAAATAAAGGGTATTGTTTGTTTATATTTCCAAAAAATATATTTTATCTTGTTTGCTCTTCAGATGAGTCTGTAAATCTTAGTAAAGAAGATGAATCCAATTTAAATTCAGACTCGAATTCCCAGGTATTCAAAAGACCTGCCGATATCTCACCAAATGAGATTGTTAATAAGCGTCCTAGGTATACTTATTTTCTTTTTAAAGGCTATCATACTTTTCGTATGCTTGAAATCTCTTAACAAGTAGATGAGTAGTTTGTTTTCATCGCATGTTTCATGTGATTGCTTTTCTCTGTTGTTGCACAAAATATCTGTGATAAGTAGATGGGCATGAAATACTTATTTTAGCTTTAATATTTGCAAATGTTTGACTAATAGTAATTTTAATGTTATCATCATCATTATAATTCTATTCTCCATTCATCATGTTATCTAATTTTTAACATGTGTCTTTCATACGTGATTATTTTTAAGCTTTGCTACCAGGAGGAGAATTATATTAATGATACGGAGAAAGAAGAAGCGAAATGCTTTGTAAATTTACCTAATCATCACTAACTCTTCATGTGTTTATTGTTATTGTTTGTGAACAGGATTTTAAACTAGCATTCAATAGAGTATTGTTTATTTAACAGAATTTGTTTTGAGTTACCAGTGAAAATAGTTTAAAATCCTGGTGTTTGTGTTTATTTCATTTTGTGATTGCAAATTGTATGCATTTATATAGTTTTAAGTTTGCTTTCAGCATTTGCAATTTTTTTTACGATTTTTTGTGTGATACTTTTCTGCCCTTTATTTAAAATAAAATTAACTTTTCTATCTCGCTATTTTTATTTTGGATACTAAATTTTGGTGTTTAGAATTGCTTTATTGTTTATATTTTGGAAAACAAGGAAACATAATAGGTATCTACTAATTTTATTTCTCAATGAAATATATATTTTGTACTTTTGTAAAATATTTTTAAAAATTATTCAATGTTTTTATAGGGTTGTTTTGGAAGAAGAAGGAAGGCCTACTCGAGAAATAAGTAGCGTCATGATGACAACTTCTGGATTTTTATCACCTGCAAGAGAAGGAAAATTACCAGAAGCAAGAACACCAATCAGTACCATTGACACACCATCAATGTCCATGCAACATTCAAGTAATTTTGATCAAAGATTTGAAAGGAAACTTCCAAAAGATATTAAGAAGGTTGATAAAAGAAAGGATAAAGCACAAAAAGAATTATTTAAACCTTTAATGGATGATCTTACAACCAAAAAATTTACAACAATGAAAGATGTTGTTAGATTAAAACAAATGAAGGCAAATGCTAACAATGCTGCTAATAATAATACTGGAAATTTACCTCCCGAAGTTCCAACGAAACCAGCAGGAATAAAAACGTCTCCTGCAACCAAATCTCCAAAGATTCAAACAAAAGCTATAAAACAAGAAAAACCACCTCCTCCAGCACCGGCGCCTAAATTACCTGCAGTGCCAGATAAATTCGTAGAAGGTAAAATTTCTTCAGAACCTGACAAATCCAAGCTCAACATTTTCAAAAAGATCGGCAAAGTTAAGGATGAAAAAGTCGAAAAAGTTAAAGTCAAAGAAGAACCAAGAGATGGTATCTCACAAGAATCTAGAGAAAGTTCGCCAGACTTAGTTATAGATGAAACAGATAATAAAAATTGGGACCAAAAATTAGCTCTACAAGAAGTAGCGATTAAGCAAGAACCAGTAGAAAAACCAATAAAATTATCGCCTACAGAAATACTTAATAAATTAAATGAGGTGAGAAGTCCTCCTAGTGAAAAAGATTTCTTGTATGATGATGATTCTCCTCCTGGAACACCCTCAACTCCAAAAACTCCTGAAATGCCAACTCACTCTCCACCGTTGAAACCAGACAAAGAAGTAAAGAGGAAACGAAAAGACAAAACGAAAGTGAAAAACAAAACAAAGGTTCCTAAATATTCCATGAGTCCAAGAAGAAATAAAAACGATAGTTTTGATGGTGATTTAGAAAGACCTAAAACACCAAATGATCCTGTAAATCTAGTTAAAGAAGAACCTGTTATTGTTCCTCCTCCAATGTCTGTTCAAACTCCAGTGTTTCCGTTCTCCCTTGGATATATTCCAGGACCTGGTTTGATACCCAATCCAATATTCTCTAGGTTGCCTCTAGCTGCAGGTATGCCGAAACATGGATTTGGGCAACCAGCTCATATTTCTCCTGCAATGCCTACTTTGCCATTCGCACCTACTATTAAACCTCCTCCCGCTGATGAGTTACCAGAAAAACCACCAACTCCTGTTACCCCAGATACCCATATTCACCCACCAATCAAAACAGAAAAACCTGAACCTGGTGTCACTAAAGAAAAACATAAAAAGGACAAGAAAGATAAACTTAAAAAGAAAAATAAAAAGGACAAAATCAAAAATAAAAATGGAAAGAGAAAAATAAAGGAAGAAAAGAAGGAAAAGGATAAAGATAAGATCAAGAAAGAAAAGAAGGAGAAGAAGAAAGAAAAGGAGGTGAGTGTTATCTATGTACGTTTCGATGTTTTTATTTTTTGAAATTTGTTTTTAGAAATTTCTCACACATTAGTAAATTGCATGATTAGTGATGTGTAGTTTAATTTCAAGAGCAAATTTCACGTGAATAAATACGTCTGATTTGCTTTTTCTTTTTGCAGAGAGAACAACATGAGGGATCTGTTCCAAAACTTACACTAAAAATTGGATCTCCAAGACCGCCTACGCCAGATGTGCAAGTTGCTCGGAAAATGTATTTTACATTCCATATTTTTATATTATTGGATATTGAATAATGTTTATTTTCAGTATGATAAAGCCCGTGGTTAAGAAGGAAGAAGAACCAGTGTCTTCAGCTTCCGTGGTGAACACGGAAACGGTAGAAAAGAGAGAGCCTTCTCCAGAACTTGCAAAAATATCTGCCTTGATAACCCGGCCACCGAAGCTGAAAACATCAAGTAAGAGCTTAGATTGGCGGGATGGTGACTTGCACGTTTCTGATAATTTATTTTTATCCGGGTCAACAGAAACCGGTAATGATCTAACCTTACGACATTCCACCAACCCAAATGAACCTACCGTTCCTTCTACATCTATACAAAAACTCAAGAAGAGTATGTTTAGAGCTATTCCAAAAATTAAATGTCGTGATTTGAAGAGATTTGGTGAGGGGGAGGATGATGTAAGTGAGTCACTCCCGACCATGCAGAATGACTCGATCTCAAGCGTTGCGCAGGCGCAGAGTGTGAGTCCGAGTGTTAGTACGGTGCCTCTACCGCCACCTGAGCCTTTCTACCTCGTAAGTACTGCGATGAGCAGATTGCTTCAAACGCGGACCGCGAGTTAAACATTACATGCTTCTATACTTCTTTAAGAGAATAAAATTACCCTTAATTTATGCTACGGTTACATTTCTTTCTATAAGTTTGTTAAACAAAAATTACCTTTATGTTTTGTTGCTAGAACTTCTTTTACTATTTCTTTCAAAAGTAAATAAAAATAACGTGTAATGATTTGAAATAAATTCCGTTCCAAATTAAAATTTACGCTTTGTTGAAAAAAAAAACTTCTTTATTCACTTGTCAAATGTCTGGTTCATTGCGCATGTCCGTTTTTGATAAATGTTTTTTTTTTAGTTACATGATATATTTAGGATAGGATAGGAACTACAAGCAAACTTATGAAAAAAATAAATCGTAACGTAATTTAAACGTCATTTATTGTTCTCTTAACGATTTGCAATGCTATCATTCTCTGCGGAAATTGTAAAATGTTCTTTGGGATACAAAATGATAACGAAGCATAGATTCGTGATAGTGCCTTTTATCAGTCAAAGTAAATAATACAAAACCTGACCAATAATAGCGATGATATGTTAACAATCCTTCCCATGCCTCCATACCAAACCATCTCATTTTCATTCATCGTATATTTTTTTTAATGTTTACATATTTCAGGGAATACAGGGTTTTGAAATTTTTGTATTTATATTTAGATATTTTTCAAAAATAACCTTGTCTAGATATAAATACAAATAGTTTCATTGTTCACTTTTCAATGCTAATAATGTTGTGTACACAAGTTCATTTTTGTTATCTTCTAATTTTCTCTTCGGTATTGGGTTTAGTTATTTTTATACTTTTCTGTTCTTGATATCTTTCTAAGAAATACCATTTTATTTAATATAGATGCACAGTATCTTGTATAGTCTATATACTATTATATATTATGTATTTTCATTTCGCATGTCTTAATTTTTAAATTAACCTTTTGATCTTATTTAATATAATTTAATATCAATAGCCTATTAAAAGCATGTGAATTATTTTTTACGTACATGATTATTTAAAATTGTAGATTGTATAATTTTTTCTATACTTTATTTCCACTATATTAACAATTAGTTTACTCTTTCTATTTTGTTCAAATAACAGTAGGACGGTTCAATTGCAGTAATATAATTTGAAATTGAACTTGTGTTTATATTTAAATTGATATTGTCAGAATAAATTTTTGGCATTAGTCTGAATATTTATTCTGTACATAACAGAGGAATCGCATGGAAGTAAAGAAGAATCCGGAACGCAACAAACGAGTACAAGTCCTAAACAAAGCGGTCCATTACCTGGTCGATCACGGATAAATACAAATACCAACAAAGGCCCGGCGGTTACGAACTCTGGACCAATTGCTGGAGTTAAAGCAGGGCCTGGTAAACAAAAATCAGTTGTACTTAAACAACAACCATCCTCCCTTGTGGTGAGTTCATTTCTATTCGGCAAAATTACACTTTTTTATATTCAAAAGCATGAAAATATTAAGAACAGAAATATATTACCCAATGCCGTACAAATTCATTTTATGTACTAATGGTTACATTGATCATGTAGCATGTTCTAATGCACTTTTCATTGTCATATTTTCATGATTTTACTGCATTTTCCACTTATTGATTTGGTCAGGTTTATGTACATAAAATAAAATGTAGTTTCTATTTTTGGATTTGAAAATTCTGAGTTGTAATTGCAGGATAATGATGGGAACAAAGTTTGGATTTGTCCTGGTTGTCGTGGGCAAGATGATGGTAGCCCCATGATTGGTTGTGATGACTGTGATGCTTGGTATCATTGGTGAGTAAAAAAATTGCGGATACAGTACCAATATAAATTTACATTATATTTTAATGTATGAATTATTTTTTTTCAAGGGTTTGTGTTGGTATTCAAGTTCCTCCCGATGATAATGAAGATTGGTACTGTCGTTTATGTATTGCGAAAAAACAAGAAACGTTACAAATGGACAAGAAGAAAAAACGGAAGAAAAAAGAAAAGAAAGAACATTAGTTGTCATTTGCTGGGAATACATGTAAAGTTTTATTATTGATTTTATACAAATATTTTGTATCGCGAATTTTCCAGTTGTACATAAATTTAAACGTTCATTTTCGGACTGATATTTTGGCACAGTGGAAAGTGTATTTTATCGCAGTTAAACTGAAAAATATTTCATTTTCACATTTTAATATATTGCGTAATAGAAACATTGTGTACATAAATTAGATTTTTAATTATAGGGAATTTTCAGTCGGTCCGATTTATTGTAAATGTTTATAACATTTAAGGTATTGTATTAAACAAATTATTATGTATATTTATTTATATACCTAGGTTATACTATTTTATTGTTATACATTTGTAATATGCATTGTGTAAAAATATGTTAATATAATAACAAATTTTAAATTTCATAAATATATTGTTATATACAAAATAATATATTGCTGTTTGCATTTAGTTTTGAAACCGTTTTCATAGTGGTAGAATTAATGCCAGTTTTGATTTATTTTCAGATTTGGGGGGATTGACTTGAAAATGAATTTCAAAACTAATGTAAACAGTTTTTATATTAAGTATAATGTTTGTAATTGGTACATAGATTTATTAAATAATTATTAACAATATAAAATTATGACTTGAAGATGTGGAAGCTAAAGCTATTGAGAGTATTATCACAAAAACAGTAATATAAATAATATATACACAATCTAAAGACAAGCTTTATTTTATAAAAAAATCAAAGTTATTATTAAGAGTTTTACAAAATTTCTGGTTCAAACCCCAATTCTTCAAGAAAAATCCCCATCGGGGTTCGTTTTAAACCGAACCCTTCCATTTTATTTACCAATTTGTTCTTGATATTGCGTAGTCGAAGGGATGCATGAATAAATGTCACTGAAAATAAAAGTCCTTTACAAAATATAACCAATTATAATTTCGGTAAAAAATACCTGAAAATGGTAATAAAATACCAAAGAAGAAAACCAAAAGAGATCCAAGCATGTAAGTAATGAAATATCCTCCAGATAAGACAATAATTACGCCTAAAATTGGATGATCCTTCTTAAATCTGCTTGCGCTTCGTTTTTCATTTGTAATGTAACAAAATATTAAAAATCCGATCACAACTACAATAATACCACAAGCCATTTTTGTTGGATGAAGTACTCTACAGAATAACAATGAGTTAGATTTTCACAAGATATTATAACTGGACACTTACCCAACAATCAAAAACATCAACACAGACATCAAAAAATAATTTGTCTGATAATAAAGCAAGTTATTCATCACTCGGTTACCCCATTTTTCCATATCTTTTATATTCGGTACTTGAAATCTAGCAGATTCTAATAAGAAATCATCTAGAGTTCGGAGAGGTGCTATTTCAAATTCTGAAGACGTTTTCTTATTCATATTGATAGCATTCAATACTGAAATATTGCAACAATTAAAATTTCACTTATCTTTTTATACGTATGATCTAATATTAGTCGAAAAATACAACACCACCTAACGCGACAAAAATGACAAAGATGAACTTAGCCACGTAAGAAATGTCATATTATGTATGAAGTGTGCAAAATTTCATATAAAGAAAGTGTCGTATTTATTTTCGTACTTATTGTTTCTGTTCACTAAATTTAATTATTTATTTTGAGATTACTTATCTCTGCAAATATATATTAAATTTAAAAGTAGAATATTCACATAAAAGAAAGTGAGGTTATGTTAGAGAATGAGTTGGTAATATTTCCAGTTTATTGAGCTTGGTTTTATTATGATCGGAATCGTGATCAATTTGAATTTGTAAAATAATTGTTTTACTAGTCATTTATTCTGTAATTATACGCGCCTTACTTTAAATTTATGAAACCAAATTATAGCTATAGATGGCGTATAGACAATTTGGAAAATAGAAGCACATTTCCGTCTTTATCTTTTGTGAGTAATGTACATAAGTGGTGTTGTGTTGACAAATGACAAAAATGCCCAAATAGAATTATTAATTGTAATGAAATAATTACTCATGACTAATCAAGGAGTGCAGTGGAAAAACTTTTAAATGTAATCCTATATTGTGATACGTGGTACATAAGTGTGACAAGTGAAGTGACAAGAAGTGACAAATACTGATCTTTAATAAGTGATGAAAATTAATTCACAGAACAGGTTAATTATGTTTTTTTGAAAAATTATTGATTTACGGATGATTGATTCTTTTGTGTAAGAAAAAAATATATTTATCTATTTTGTTGTTCTGCTTTGAATGAATGTGGAGCCATCTGTTTGTTGCACTTCATATGTATTTCTAGATTTCTTACTAATTTTCAATATGGCGGTTGAGCGTTTGTGATGTAGATTGTTTTCTACCTAATTTGTATTTTAATAGTTTTTACATGTGTACATCAATGAAGGTACGTGATAATTCATTAAATAACAATGCTATTTTCATATTTGTGTAAATGATGACCTTCCGTGGGTTGCGAAAAAGTTTATAAGCTTTTGCAAGTGTTATTCATTGAGGTGAAATTTGGTAAAGCAGTTGTGAAAACTAACTCACTTCAAAATATTAACTTTATTGTTTTGACCATTTATTGTTTCGGAACGTGTTAAGCTGTCGTTGAATATGATAAATGTGCTACCGTTTCGCGAACAGCTGATTCGACTAACGATGTTGCTTCGTTGTTGTGTTTAATGTTGACTAATGGCAACGACTGCAGTTTTTAAACAATTATGGAGTTTTAAGAAGAGTAAGTAAGCTAGTGTTTTTCCAGGTTTCTCCCATATTTGAAATTAAAATCGCTTCAAAATGAAGGTGGATAGGAGTAGATTAAAAAAGAGTACGTCTGAGGTTCCCACAGAATGTCAGAACCTCATAGACAAATTAGAATCATGTACGCGAGAGGAGTTACTAGAAGAGTTGATACAGGTTGATACCTGGACTTTTGGCAAATGTGAATTATATCACTGGATCGACGTTTTGGACATCTTCGATACTATCCTAGAAGAAGCTGCCGAGTCAGTTCCCAACAACCGGTGGGCTTTGGTTTGTGACGTGAACTTTGACGAGAACGTGAGACATTTTTCTATACTTATATTTACACAAATTTAAAACTCATCATATTACATTACTAATTCACTTGTTTGGTATTTTGCGCTAATCATTTGTTTATATTTTGCATTGTGGTATGTGTACTATAGCTACAATTTAGTCAGTTCAAAGGAATGATAATATTCTTGATTGATATAACTATCAACATTATTTTTATTACGTAATGAAATTTTGCTTTACTTTGTGAAAGAAACAATGATATCAATTCGATATTAATTGATTTATTCATGGCATTAATACGTGTTATGAATATTTTAGGAAAAAAATTTGGTACTATGGACACTACACTTCACAACATTGCTCATAGAGCATTCTTTTTCCCGGCATTTGTACAACAGCATGGAACATTTAAATGCACTCTTAACATCTTCAGATATGAAGATAGTTCTCGGCGTGCTAAATTTATTGTACATGTTTTCGAAAAGAAGTAATTTTATTACCCGTCTTAATAGTGATAAGAGGCAGATCTTACTCTCCAGACTTCACTATTTAGCTGAAGTAAGTGATTATTACTTTACATGGAATTATCTTTCACTGATCAACTATGTATTTTAGAGTTGGGGTGGTAAAGAAAACGGTTTCGGTTTAGCAGATTGTTGTTGTAAAGATAAGCCTATCCCTCCTAGCGCTACGACATTACACTTCGAATTTTACTGCGATAATCAAGATTCTGCCGCAAAAAATGGCAAACAACCTATCAACTACATTCATTTGGAAAATGTAGATAAACTACGACAAAATCCCGCCGAGATCATGCGGGGTCTCATCAGTATGTACAATATCCCTCCAGAGAAAGAAGTAATGAAATGCATAAATTCGTTAATTCATTCATTATAAACGCCTGATTTATAGATGCTGCTATTCACTCATGTAAGATTAGCGGACAAATTCTCCAACTACCAGAATCGGCTCCACTGCGTACAAGCAAGACTGCAAGCATTGTCAGTTCTAGTTTATTCCAACGCTCTACAAGACAATGCTCACATGCTTCTGTACCCTGGTCTACTCGAAGAACTCGTGGAACTTCTCGAATTACAAAATCCAGAGCTTGTTGACATTAGATCAGCAGCTTTGCGTACACTAACTTCAATAATTCATCTAGATAGGAATCCACATTTTCCTAAGTAAGTACATAAATACATTAAAAGTAAAGGTGTATTTAATACATTGTTTATAGGAAACCTGGGTCACGGTTAAATATGATAATTGACGTGACAGGAGCAAGTTTATATCACGGATTTCTCCCAGTGTTGGTGCGCAATTGCATCAGTACTTTAATTCAGTCTCGAGCACCTGCAGTTCAAGATAAAGCAGGCACTAGTTCTATGGAAGTTTCAGCGGAAAACACAAATAGTACTGAAGTTGCTATTGTAGACAAAAATAACGATTTTCCTTTGCCACTAGCTACTGCATTGTTTTCATTTCTTTACCATCTAGCTAGTTACGAAGTTGGAGGTGATGCACTTGTCAACTGCGGTATGATGGAATCTCTTCTCCATGTTATAAACTGGCCTGGAAATGAATTGGAACACATTACTGTAAGATGTTTTCTTTTCTTAAAATTGTTGGTATTAATTGACTTTGTTTACAGTTCGTCACCCGCGCAGTAAGAGTAATAGATTTAATCACCAATATAGATATGCATTCGTTTCAAAATCACGGAGGCCTTTCCAGCTTCATTAATAGATTAAACGTAAGAATAAAAAATATTTTTTAGTACACAATCTATTGTTTAATATTGCAGGTTGAAGTGAACATCTGTAGAGAAGAACAACCATTTGAAATTGATGTGAAATCCAACGCAGATGATATACCAGAGAATAGCTATGAAGACATCAAGCTTCATCTGTATTATCACATGAATATCTTACAAGACAAGAACTGCTTGCCTCAGAGAGCAGCCCTGCTTAAATCCATGCTTAATTTTCTGAAGAAAGCGTTACAAGATCCAGCTTTCTCAGATAGTATTCGGCATGTAATGGAAGGGACGTTACCATCATCTCTGAAACATATTATTAGTAACGCGGAATACTACGGACCATCTCTGTTTCTACTTGCAACAGATGTTGTGACTGTGTATGTATTCCAAGAGCCTAGTTTGTTGTCTTCCCTTCAAGATAACGGACTAACGGATGCAGTTCTGCATGCTTTACTAATTAAAGAAGTGCCAGCTACCAGAGAAGTGCTGGGTTCACTGCCGAACGTTTTCAGCGCCTTGTGCCTGAACGCCAGAGGACTGGCAGCATTTGTGAGATGCCATCCGTTTGAAAGATTGTTTAAGGTATTGTTGTGCCCTAGCTATCTTCCCGCGATGCGTCGAAGACGAAGTTCTGATCCTCTGGGCGATACTGCGTCAAATCTTGGCAATGCCATGGATGAATTAATGCGCCACCAACCTAGTTTAAAAGTAGATGCCACTGCAGCGATTATCAAGCTTTTGGAAGAACTCTGCCAGCTAGGAACTGATACCAAATATGTCTGCCAACGCGCACACAACAAAAACGAAATCGCTTCAGCTCCAGTACCTCGTGCTCCAGGTGCTAACGAAGCAGGAAGCTCCGATGAAGACGACGAAGATGAAGAAGAATCCACTTCTTCACACACCAACAGAGACGAAAACCCACAAGAAGCAACAAACACGCCCAACCAGAGTGAAAAGACCCCCATTGTTTTAGTAGATTATATATTGAACGTTATGAAGTTTGTAGACGCTATTTTGAGCAACAACTCTACAGACGATCATTGTAGAGAATTTGTCAATCAGGGCGGTCTGGTTCCATTGTTAAAGATTTTAGCTTTACCAAATTTGCCAGTGGATTGTCCAGTTACAACCGCAGCGCAATCAGTTGCTTCAGTTTGCAAATCAATCATAAGCTTAGCGCACGAACCAAAGGTTTTAAAACAAGGGTTGACGCAACTTGGAGAAGTTCTTCAAGCTTTGAAACCTTTGTGTTCCAACATCAATAAACCCGGAGGTTCAATTCTGCTGCATGAACTAGCAAATGCCCCGAATTTAGAAACAGCTTTTACTAACCCATCCGCGACGCCTTTGTTGCACGCAATGAACGCTGCCCACGGTTATGTCCTGATGTTTGTCCACGTATGTCGGACTGGTCAAAGTGACATTCGCTCTTTGTCTTTGCAACATTGGGGCTCTGAAGAAGGCATGCACGTTCTCAACGTTCTTGCTGACTTGTACACCTCATTGGTATGGGAGAGCACCTTATTGCTTGCTCTCTGCAGTGATGACATCATTCCAGCAAACTGTGATTTTGGTAAAGAAGATATGGATAGACTTGTTGTTCACGATAAGGTATGTTATTTTTTTTCTTCCTTATTCGCGATTCAAGCTACCTGATACGCTCCAAGCGGATAAAACTTGAACTATGAGGTTTGACGTCATAAATGGGATAAAATCACGAGTTGACTTATAACTGCAGGTTACATTCCTTTCAATTGTTATTAATAAATATAAACATGAAAATAATATTTTTTCCGGTGAATGTTTATAAATATTTTGTTTATATATGTATCCCTTTTGTGACGTCATTGTGTTGCGAATTGCATATATGTAAAAGGAAATTAATTTGAATTGCCAGTTGTATTATTTTGTACTAATTGTGTTTAATTTTTAGCAAATTGAAAGCGACAGTTCTTCATCGGATGCGCAGAGCAGTGCTAGCGGAATGACCTCTGCTATGCAAGCTCTCAGCACTGAACCAGCTCCAACCAACATGGATGTTGATCATGAAGCTCCTTGTACTAGTAAACAAAAAGATGAGCGAACAACACCAACAACTCAACAATTAAAATTCATCAGACCGTTACTGGGTGCGTCGTCTCGCCTCGGCAGAGCATTAGCCGAACTATTTGGTTTGTTGGTGAAGCTCTGCGTCGGAACTCCAATTCGACAACGACGAGGACAAAATATCGTAACCACTCCACCGTACCCAGGACCATTTGCGAGATCAGTCGCAACGGCTTTAAATTGTTTGTTAGCCAGTGGTCTGAATTGGGAAAAACTTCCTCCTTCGCCTATACCCAAATTCAGGTTGACGTTTTTGATTTGCAGTGTTGGATTCACTAGTCCAATGTTGTTTGATGAGAAACGCTATCCATACCATTTAATGCTCCAGAGATTTGTAAGCCTTGGCGGTCAGGAAACATTCTTTAAAACATTCCGATGGGCACTGTCAGCTGGGGGTAAGATTCCTATTGAACAAGGACTACAACATCCGGACTTACCGGACGGTACTGGCGAATTTCTCGATGCCTGGTTGATGTTGCTCGAAAAGATGGTCAATCCGAAAGCGATCTTAGACACACCACATGTAATATCAAACAAAGGGAACGTTAGAGGAATTAAAAATTGTCCGTTCGATCCAGTGAAATATCTCATTCAAATACACAAATTAGCGTTCGATGCCGTAAAGCTAATGTGGGGTAAGAAGCCATTGAGAAGTTACGGCAGCAGAATGAGCGAATCGATGCTGTCCATCATGAGACACATCCTGCGTGGTGAGAAAATTATTAAAGAACGACTGAGCAAGTCGGACGATTCAATGGATACTCGAGATCAAGAAGGTGAGGATTTTCCATCTCTTGCAATTTATCATGAAATAATGTCTAATTTCGATGTGTTGATTAATATGCCAGATGTGAACTACGAACACCTGTATCAACTGCTCGACATGGGATTCCCGTTTGACCAGTGCCGTGAAGCGTTGTTGAACACGAGTAGTATGGAGCAAGCTACCGACTACCTGCTGAATAATCCGCCACAACCTCGCGATCCCGTTGCTAGCATGTCTGGAGAGTCGGCAAACGGCAACGGCAATGGCGCCAACTGCAGCAAAACTACTAAGAAAACCAAGGAGGAAGATTGTACACCTCTGTCAGAAAAGGCCATTGAAGAATTCATTCATGACGCTCTTCCCACTTGCTTAAGCCTTCTAGATACTCTACCAGATACCGTCTACAGAGTTTGCGATCTCTTCGTCACAATCACCAAACGAAATGGTGATGTTTTCAGGGACCATCTACTTAGTGTGTTGCTATCTGAAATTGGTATAAACATTACACTCATGCTTAATCTTCGCGACAAACAAGATCCTGCCGAAATCCTCGACAAGATGTTACATGGAGAACCAGCTGCAAAGATGGCAGTTCGCATCCATCTTTTCACTCTGTTATTCGAAGGACCTGTGTTCCAAGAAATGAGAATTCCTTGTGCTCAGGCTGTACATCGATCCGGGATCCTGAAAGCATTCATCAAATTATTAGTGAAATGCGAACACTACATGAAAATTGCAGGTGATACCAATACTGCCACACCAAAATGGCTTACACCAATGTTACTTCTTCTGGATTTGGTGGAGAAAGTGTCCATCTGCACTCAACGTAAAGAAATGATGCATAAAGCCACTAGACCTGTTTGGATGTGGTATGATTTAGTTACATCGAAATGGAGTCCGTACACGTCAGCAAATCAAAAAGTCATCAATGATGCGTACTGGAATGGAGAAAGTACAGTTCGAATAACATGTGGCCGAAGAAGATACACTTTAACATTCAGTACCATGGGTCAAGTCAACGATGAAAGTGGAAATCATCGACCAATTTCAATGGTGTTTCGTCATCCAACAACCGAAACTAAACGCGAGGATGCTGCTGCTCCAGCTCCAGCAGCTGAAGAACAACAAGAAGAAATGGAATTGGATGAACATCAGGAAGAACCTTCCACGTCTGGTGTCTCTTCTACAAACAATTCTGGTTCAATATTAACTACAGGGTCTTGTCCTGTTCCGTATATTGAAGCAGCTAATCGTAGTATTGCCGTGAAAGGCCTTACTGAAGAATGGTGTGTAACCATCGTCAGAACTTGTGTAAATTTAATGAAATTACCAATAGATCGAGATACTCTTCACGCTGTAATGAGAATTTGCTTACGTTTAACAAGAGACTTCCGCTGTGCTAGGATCTTTGCACAAGAAGGTGGTGTGAAACTTCTATTGGAGATGACTCAATCATCATCTTTCACTGGATTTGTCATTCTTGCTACCTTGCTGATAAGACACGTTCTTGAAGAACCTCAGACTCTTTGTTTAGCTATTGAGAAAGTTATCCGAGGACGTGCTTTGGTTACAATTCCACCATCTCATAAAGAAATCCTCTACTTATTTAGACAAGTTAGTTCTGCCGTTTGTCGTAATCCTGATGCTTTCTATGAAGTCGCGAAGAATATATTACGAATTGATATTAGTGCTTTGCATCGCAGAAGTAGTAAGTATTAAACCACAATATTTTTTATTATTATTTTTATTATTAAACGGCGTGTGTTTAAAAATTATTTCTTATAGATGAAGATGAAGATTTAAGATTGCTTCTTCGTTGCGAACCGCCTACTCGTTCTCCAGCTCAACCGATGGACGAAGAAGTGTCTGTTCAGGTTATTTATGATCTACTTTTGACATTAATTAAACCTCCAATGATTGTCAACGAAAGTTCAACCACTACCACTTCCGATAAATCAAGTTCGAACGCTTCGAGCTCAAAATGCGGTCATCGACGTACTAGCGAAACAATTCGCACTATTCCCGATCCAATTGCTGCGTGTGATCTTGTTGCCGACGAGCTAACATTGATGAATAATAAATCCCAAAAAGAAGTTGCCTGCACACCAACAAAAAATAATGTGACTGACGACGATTCGAAAAAACCATTGCTTCCAAAGCACTTGGTGCTCAAACTCCTTGCTGAAGCTGTGCGTTCGTATGGAGCTGTAGCGAAATTGATCACCGAATTCAGTTACAAAGCCGGTCAAAGTGAACTCATTACCGAGGATTGCTCAGCATTGGCATTTCTACTTGATAAACTACTTCCAGTGCATGATAATGCCCCAGATCCTGAATGTTCTATGATGGTACGCATGTTAATAGCTGCCATAGCGTCTTGTAATCATTCTCCAGATGCCCAGTCAGTTCTTGTAACGGAAATCAAAAGTGCTCTTTGTCGCGCTCTAGTTATGCCGGAATCTAATGATAAACACTCGCAAATTCAACTCTTAACTGGTTTGGTTTCCACCATGATTGAAAATTGCCCTCCTGGTCAAAACACACCTTTCAGAGGAGTCCGGGTTCAAAATACCAGTCATTTAAATCCCAATGGTGTAAATAATATAGTAAAGATTATGCTAAGAAAAGGATTACTGCAAGATTTAGCTAGAATACCTCACTTTTTGGATCTATCTAGTCCAAATATGGCTGTTACAATAAATGCAGCTATGAAACCACTTGAAACATTATCTAGAATCGTAAATCAACCAATAAATTACCAACCAAAATTCATTAAACCAAAAACAAGTGTTCGAAATAACCAAAGCGGAACAACAAGTACAGAAGCAACTAATGCACAAGGAGAAGAAACAGTTGAGGATGCTGAAAATACCGAACATGACATATCTGCAGCAGCTGAGAGTCTAGAACCTCATTCTGAAGGCCAGCCACAAGAAGAAGGAGATGTGGCGAACTTAGAAGACATTATGGATCAACTTCTGGAAAGAGACAATCAGTCGAACAGTCGTAGTTACAGCGATGTTGCTTCTGGAAGAAATTTACATGCAATGGATGTAGACGAAGATCCTACTGAAATGAGAAATCTTGTTTATGATACCGAAAGAGACGTAACAGTAAGTTTTACATTAACTTTCACTTAATAAATTGATTGTAATTATTATTTGAAATTAGGAGGAACTCATGAGTACTGATTCTGGTGAATCAGATTCTAATCCTTCGGATCAAGAAGTAGAAGACGAAGAAAACGATGACGACGAAGTGGATGATGAAGATATGGATGAAGGTAAGAATTTAATTCTCGAAAGTTTATAAATTTTTTAATAATTCGTTTTCAAAGAAGGTGAAGAAAACGAAGATAATAACTACGAAGAAACAGAAGAAAACAACCCAGGCTTAGGATTCTTCGATAATGAGAATCCCAGCATATTCCGTATTGCTCCTGAAAGAGATGAAGAAGTGCTGATGATTCAATATTCCGACCCAGATGCTGAATCAGATTCAGTGTCTCGCATGGTTCACTGGAATCCATCAAATGGCTTTCAACTACCATTCGGTATGTTTGAAGATAACGCAAGCAACAATGAAATTGCAGCACCTGCAAGTCATCCTCTTCTCATGTCCCGTCATAACGTAGAAATGAACACCATGTCTGTTTCGCGAACACAAAGAACAAATCGACAACGAAGATATCAATATTTACAAATCAACCCGAGAAATCAAAATCCTCCGGTTATTCTTCAACGACTCCTTGGTCCTGCGTCGCAAAATATCCCTATTACTGGTCCAGTCATTGCTGAACCAAGTTTAAGAGTTTCAAATAGAGTTGTGGTTATGGAAAATGGTTTCGGCATATTTCCTAACTCGGAAGAACAAATTGACTTTGTAGATCAATCTGGTTATTTGTTCGGTCCAAGCTTGGCAGCAACATTAAATCACGTACCCTGTGCCCTCTATTGGTGGAACGAAGAATGTAAACTTCTTGATGGTGATTCCGAAGCTGATTGCTGTGTCAACGTAGCTCACCGTTTGGTTCCTACGTTGGAACAACATCGCGATGCAGAATTAAGCGAAAAGAAACGCAAGAGGCAAGAAGACGAAGATTTTGATTATAAAAATTCAGTTACCAAAAATGGTAATGAGAGCATGGAAACCGAGAATAAAATTAATGAAGTTCAGAATGGAACGCGTTCAGATTCCAGCGGTGAAAATGATTCTGCTTCTGACACTGCTCAGCTTTTAGCGGAAAGTATCGTGGACTCTGTATTGAGACCAAATTCATCCCCTACCAGTGAAATTAGTAATAGAAGTAAGATATATATTTTTTTCTAAGTGTAGTTATTTATTTCTTATTTAAATGATGTTTTAGATACTGCACAAATGTTAGCTGAAAGTATTGTAGATTCTGTATTGCGTCCAGCAGAAAGAGCACATAGGGTTGGAGGTAAGAAATAATTTGTTTTCTATCAAAGCTTGGTGAATTAAATGTCTTGTTCATATAGGTTTCCCAGATGGAGATAATCTATACGATCCAAGAACAGCGATTTTGAGTCAGAATATTTTCCCTGACGCAGACTACGAAGAGCGTTTATTAATGTCTCCCACAATTCCAGTAACAAGATGTAAGTATATAAAACTTGTTTCCAGGTGTAGGTGTACGTAGATTAACGTGTTTTTTATACTAACTGCATGGTGTTTGGGACTACAGTGGAATTGACATTGCTATTCTTGTAGAATTTGTAGTTAATTATTATTTTATTTCTTAGCTTTCATTGATCCAACGGAATATGAATCTAGAAATGATTCATCTCCAAGCAGACAGCCGGTCGCAAGGAGTAAGTGGCCAAAAATAATTTACTTTATCCTCTTAGCATTAGCTGACCTGTATTTTACCTCCAGATGCGAGTGAGCAGTCCTTCGCCGGTCCCAGTAATACTTCCAATCGTATTTATCCCCAACCTGTCAATTTTATTCAAAATGGACATGTTTGGGAATTCGCAGATACATTGGCCAGCTCGAATACTGCTGGCGATGCTCATGTTGCTACATCTTCGACAACTACGGAGCAACCTGAAGGCAACGACGGCTACGTATTGCGCTTAAATTATCGTCAAACTAATCCTCGTGAAGCAATGTCAGATAGTTCATCTGATAACATGCCTGTATTTGAGCGCAGAGCACAAGAACTTCAATCCTCTGAAGAGCCACCTATGTTTACAATTGTTAATGTTCGGGGAAATATTACTGATGATGACGAAGAGGGTGAAACAGCTGGCAATCAGCCTGCAAATCGTACAGCAGAGGAAGATGTTAATGTGACAGAACCTTCTCTTGAGGATCAGTCACGGTCAGTTCAGAATTCTCCAGCAGCACAGATGAATCCAGCGAATAGTCAGACTATGTTAGAACGTTCAATAAGAGATTCAGACATGTCGGCATCACAGGAATCCAACTCATTCTCGGATATGGACCTACTTGTTCCCATTAGAGAAAGACCGTATGATCCGACCTATGAGTCGAACAGCACCGAGGATACAGATGATGATTTTGATGAGATCCATGATTTTAGGACTGAGGACAGCGAGATTATTCAAATTCTAAACAACTCTCAAACCATCCCATCACCAACACCAAGACACATTTCAAATATACAATTAATGGACGATGATATGCCAGGAGAGGAGGAATCAACTGGAAGTAGACACAGTCTTGGTAGAGTTCGGAGTGCGGATGAAATCTCTACAGAATCAGATAATGGTACTTCAGAATCTCATGAATCTCAATCTGATGGTGAATATTTTGAAATATCGATTATGAATACAGCTGTCTGTAGTATAAGGCAATACGATAATAATCATTTCTTAGAATTCAATCTTTTTCAGCGAGTTTCATCATGACTAATCAGCAGATGAATTTATGTGATGTGTCGTAGTTATGTGTTTTTCCATCCTTTTATCATAATTGCTTCGTATTTTCTATTTCATTATTCATCATTACTAACACTTAACGTAGTTTAGTTACCGCTCCATTTAGTTTCCTGTAATTCCGGATCTTTTTTTTAACTTTACCCAAACGTATTTTCAGTTGATTGTGTCAAATTCTGGACAACGCTGATAGTTTTATTTGCTTTGTTTGATAATTACAGCAACTCCACGTGTGTCTCTAATGAGCACACCTCTAATTATGAGTGAAATTCCAATGGTAGCAGTATCAGATGACGTTTTTCCTGAAATGAGCGATCAACAACAGAGTACGTCTCCTGCAACTATTTCTGCCCCTACATCACAGGCATCCAGTCCGCCGCTACCTCAACCTTTGCATATATCTACTGGTGCACCTTCTGCTAGCAGTCGAGAGGCTAGGTATGTTAATATTTTTGGAGTATTTGTTCAGACATAATAATAATTTAATTACAGTGGCACCAATAGTGATTCTACCCAACCTTCTACCGATTCTTTGATGGACATTCCTGAAGGAGTAGATCCATCATTTTTGGAAGCTCTCCCAGACGATGTTCGCAGAGAAGTAATTGCAGAACAGCGTCGTCTTATGCGTTTACAGCAACGTGCACAAGCTAGCACTAGTAATGGTGATGCGGCAGCCTCTGGTTCTTCCGAAGTAAGTCCGGAGTTCCTGGCTGCTTTGCCACCAGCCCTCCAAGAAGAAGTATTAGCTCAACAACGATTGGAGCAGCAAAGACAAGCTGCTGCCACTGCCAATCCCGATGACCCTGTAGATGCGGCAGCATTCTTCCAAAATTTACAGCCTTCTCTTCGCCAAGCCGTAAATATATTCATATCATATTTTATATTGCTCTTATATAAATTTCTAATTCTTGTATCCCTTTTTAGATTTTAACTGACATAGAAGAATCACAGATTTCAGTTCTGCCACCAGATTTAGCAGCTGAAGCTCAAAATCTGCGCAGAGATTGGGAGGCACGTAATCGTCAAATGATGCAAGAGCGGTTTCTTAATCAATTGCAGTCCAACACAGCCTTGTCGTCTATTTTGCGACATGGTAACCGCGCTAGTCGCTTAGGTGCCCGTTATGCGATCCACACCGTCCCACCGCGTTGCAATTGGAGCTCTTGGAACCGCGGAGAAGTTGGAAATGGTCCTAGCGGATCTGCTTCTACTTCTGGAATGCGTCTACGAGGGCGACAACTATTAGATCACGAATCCTTGTCATGTCTTCTGGTTCTTTTGTTTGCAGATGAACCTAAACTAAACACATTGCGACTCCACAGAGTTATTCGTAATCTTTGCTACCACGCACCAACCCGGGACTGGATTGTTCGAGCATTATTATCCATCATTGACAGGAGCGTGAATTTGAAAGCAGAAACCGAAGTACAAAAAACTAAACGGGCATATAAGCCGGGTCCACTTAGCACTAAACTAACAACTGATCCTCGTTCACAGAATAATAATGCTGCGTGGTTGAACATCAAGATGGATGCAGCTTTGGGATGCAGAGCGAATGTTTTCATAGTACATCGCAATCAATCTGGTAAAAGAACCGATCGTCAAAACACCTCTAGTGTTACTGTACATCCACAAGCAGCTCCTGTCGTTTGCCGACACGCCTTGGACTTGTTTATTTCTCTTGCGAAGAGTTTCCCAACCTTCTTCCTGCCACTCAAGAAGCAACAAAAAGAAGACGAAAAGGATAAAGAAAAAGATAAGGATAAAGACAAAGAAAAAGATAAAGATGATAGTAAAAAAGATAATTCTCCAGAATTTAAAAATGGGAAATTTGTTTATATTTCTCCAAGTAAAAAGAGTCAAAATACAACACCAGAGCAACCACAAACAGATTTGTGGGACATGTTGTTAAAGCTTGATTCAATAAGTGCCACAAAGAAGGGGAAGAACATCACTAAAACCCACAACAGCTCTAACACTTCAGTTGAATCAGAAAACAGTAGTTCAACATTTGAAACGTCCACTTTTGGGCAGTTATTATCTATTCTCTCATCGCCTGTGATTACTCGTAGTCCTCAGCTTACTGATAAATTATTAAGATTATTAAGCCTGATCACTTTAGGTTTACCAGAAGTCCCTACATATTTACCTTCAGGAAAGAATGTCAAATGCAAAGGCACTAAATTAGAAAGTGTTTCTGCTTTTGAGGAATCCCTGCGATTAGCCATCAATGTGATTACCGCAAAGAACTGTTCAGAGGAAGGTTTAGAAGATGCGGCAACTTTGCTATTCAATGTCGCAAACTGTTCCGATGAAATGAGATACATGGTTCTTTGGCTGATGATGCAGGGAGCATTGACATTAGCTGAAGAAGTGACTTCTCAGATCAGGATCTTGCTTGAAGAATTACAGTCTACAAACAGATTACAAACGACTGGTTCGGGTGACGAAGGCCCTAGTACTGACCGTCCTGCTAAAGGTCTCATTTGTGATAGATTTACTAAAGAAGCAGTAGTAGTAACAGCGTCAAGTAAAGTGAAACAATCTTGTGATCTCCAATTACCTTCAATGTCACCTCTTACCACTAAAACATCGAGTCAAGCTTTCTTCTTAAGACTCTTAAGGCTGATTGCACAAATTCATGATACTGTTAAAAAAGCCGCCAAACAAGATCTGGAGAAAGTAAAGGAATTAGAACATATTATATTAAAGGATAAAGAAAAGATGGCTATTTTAGTAGATCCTAGTAAGTGTTTATTTCTTATGATATTGAAATTTAAAATTAATTTTCTTTTTAATTTCCAGCTATTAATGCAGATAGAGAAGTTCCTAATCTCAGTGAGATGATGAACTTAGGGTTGTTGTGGAATACTTTAAGTCAGTGCCTTCTTGAATTGGAACATACCCCTGACCACCATGCTGTATTAGTATTACAGGTAATTTCTATTCAAAGATTGTGCGAGCAACAATAATGTTTATATTTTTAAATTTGTAGCCTACGGTGGAAGCATTCTTCCTTGTACATTCACCTTCCAAAAGTTTAAACGA
This sequence comes from Stenolophus ochropezus, assembly GCA_035578165.1. Classification (NCBI taxonomy): domain Eukaryota; kingdom Metazoa; phylum Arthropoda; class Insecta; order Coleoptera; family Carabidae; genus Stenolophus; species Stenolophus ochropezus. The sequence goes on from JAQOWZ010000014.1 coordinate 4,861,614, forward strand.
ATCTACAAACACCGAAACAGAGGAGCAAACTGATCCTCCTGAAGATCCACTAAGTCATCTGAGTCAGGCAGGCACTGACACGGCGAAGACACCAGCAAATATCCCCGTTGACCAACAGAAATTCTTGCAATTTGCAGAGAAGCATAGAACTGTACTAAATCAAATTCTACGGCAGACTTCTGCTCATTTGGCTGATGGTCCATTCTCTGTTTTGGTCGATCATACAAGAATTTTAGACTTTGATGTGAAGAGAAAATATTTCCGTACTGAACTTGAAAGATTGGATAATGGCATTCGCAGAGAAGAAACTGCTGTTCATGTAAGAAGAAGTCACATATTTGAAGATTCATTCAGGGAATTGTACAGACGAGCACCGGAGGAATGGAAAAATAGATTTTACATCGTTTTTGAAGGTATGTTAAACTTTAAATTCTAGAAGCCAACATGATACTATTTTTAATTTTTTTTTGCAGATGAAGAAGGGCAAGATGCAGGTGGACTTCTTCGAGAATGGTACATGATTATCTCCAGAGATATCTTTAACCCAATGTACGCATTGTTTACCGTTTCACCTGGCGACCGAGTGACGTATATGATCAACTCTTCCAGTCATTGTAACCCGAATCATTTGTGCTACTACAAGTTTGTAGGCAGAGTTATTGGTATGTTGTAACATTTCAAGTGAGGAGTTATGAGTAATTATTTTATTTTATTGCAGCAAAAGCTATATATGACAATAAACTTCTGGAATGTTACTTCACACGCTCTTTCTACAAACACATACTGGGAATCCAGGTAAAGCACACAGACATGGAAAGTGAAGATTACAGTTTGTACAAAGGATTGAAGTACCTGACGGAAAATAGGGTAGAAGATGTGGGCTACGAACTAACATTTAGTGCAGAAGTAAACGAATTTGGCTCTACACAAATAAGAGATTTAGTACCCAATGGACAAAATATATTGGTAACAGAAGAAAACAAAATGGAATATATACGTTTATTATGTCAAATGAAGATGACCGGTGCAATTAAACAACAGTAAGTTATGTTTTTCTTATGTCAACTTTGAATAATAATATCGTTTGTTTTAGACTGAAAGCCTTTTTAGAAGGATTCTACGATATAATTCCGAAAAGACTTATCTCTATATTCAACGAACAAGAATTAGAACTCCTAATTTCTGGATTGCCCAATGTAGATATTGAAGATTTGAAAAGCAACACAGAATATCATAAATACCAGGCTAATTCTCTGCAGGTAATATATTCATCTAATAAAATTCTAAATTCAACTTTGTGTAGTAAAAAATATACACTTACCTTCAGTAATACTAGCAATGTGAATACATCAAATGCTTGTAACGAAATGACAAATTAATGTGGCAAGCCACAGAGGAAACATAACATTAATTAATAACAAATAAAATTACATCTGTGCAGGCATAATAAATGATTGAAAGAAATATTTAATATTACATCTGAGCAAGCTGAACAAATGATTGAAAAAAATAAATATTGAGTAATGTTTTTATGTATTGCAGATCCAGTGGTTCTGGCGAGCATTGAGGTCCTTTGATCAGGCCGAACGAGCCAAGTTCTTGCAGTTTGTCACAGGAACGTCAAAGGTTCCACTGCAAGGTTTCGCAGCACTAGAAGGAATGAACGGCACACAGAAGTTCCAAATTCACCGTGATGATAGGTCTACAGATCGTTTGCCTTCTGCTCACACTTGGTATGTATATGGTATATGGTAGTTGTTGGAGTAGTATTGCATTGTGTGTTTGGGTTCACAGTTTTAACCAACTGGACCTGCCAGTGTATGAGACGTATGATAAGCTTCGATCATACCTGCTCAAGGCGATCCACGAGTGCTCCGAAGGCTTTGGCTTCGCTTAAAAGCACACTTGTTCGTTTAGGATACTAGATTTTAAGTTTGTTGAGACTGATGATATAAAAAGTTAAGGACTGTCATAGACAAACCGTTCGGGAGACCAGAATCACTATGAATGCCGTGTTAACGTATATATATGTTAGTATTCCTTTAATTTTCTATTTTTTGTGATTTAAATTTTACATGTTTTTTTGTTTAAATGATTTATTTGTAGTATTTACATGTATATAATATTATACTCTTACAGTGGCTTTTCACTCTTAAATATATTTAGACAGGTAACAAAGTTAATATTTTTCAGTACCAAAGCGGTGTAGCATTTTTACCTTTACATTTTTGAATTCTTTGTTGGAAAGAATTATACTAAAGGATAATATAAATTAGCAAAATTTTTTGGTTATAATTTGCAACTCAATCAATTATTTTACTCGTTTTGCATGGATCTACAATACAATCATAGATACATGTGACACATGCAGTACTGATGAGAATTATACACAGAAAATTAGTGAGATTATTTTTTTATTAATTCTTTTAATGGTAAAATTTTGTAATATGTTATATGTGATTGTAATTAGTTACTAATATATTTGTTTATGGATGTGTTTACCTTTTCTTAAGTAGTAGGCTGACTTCTCTTTTTTAATTCTAAAGTGAACTTCTGTTTTATAAATTAATAAAACTTTGGAAGTGTGTGTTGATTTATACATATGTCTGTCTCTAAAACGGCTGGTCTATGTGCACTATATTGTAAATTAGCTAAAAAAGAACATTTACATATTGTGTACTGTAAATATAACAGTTCATTGGTTGGAATTTGATTCTTAGCTCTTTATTCTGTGGTTTTCACCATCATCAACTAAAATAAATATTTCTGTTAATTGTATGTGCTAGTTTCTTAAAATCCTTTACGTCGCAATTGTTTGTCTGTATTAAAATAATGACTTTGTTTACTGTCTGGCAAGGTGTATGGACGCATTATTAATGTTCACTGTCTAATGACCTACACATATAAATGATATAAATAGAATAGTTATTTGGAAAATGCTGTGATCAAACAAAAAAAAATTAAAACTTCCCGCCAAATCTTTGCAGAACGACACACATTTGAAAAATTCATTATAGTTATTTATTCCTCTTGATATGGTAACCGACTATACCTATCATTTTGATTTTCTTTTTTTTTTCTGTTTGTGTTGTATACAAACACGAATTTTGGCGTAAATTCCGTGGTAGATTTTGTACCTTAGATTTTACTATTCTTCTTTTACCATTTCTTGCTGTTAGATCCGACTGAAGGATCTTATAAAGTTAAAGGTAAGATATAATTTGTGTTAATTTGTTGATTTATTACATATCATATTTTATATATTATAGACAGACAACCTGTATCTTCCTAAAATTGTAATAGTAATTATTAATCCATGGCTTCTATAAAATCTGCAGTAAATGGTAAGTTTTTTAATGTGTTTAATCAAAGAAAATTAAAAAGTTTTATGTACTAACTACGCGGTGTTTGGAATTATAATAGAATTATTGTTTTATGTCTCAGGTAAAAATAAATCACGGAAAAGTGATTCATCTCTTTGTAATCAACCAAAAATTAAAAGTAAGATCCAAACATATAATTTATTCTGTCAACATTAGATGATCTGTATTTTAGAAATTGATAAATTATTAACGATGCAACCGGAAAGCATTATTGAATGTGGACATGTATTAGAATTTGTGGATTCATTGGTTAGTCCGTATATTGTTGGCGAAATTATTGTACCTTCTTCTACCAATACAACAGACCAAGTAGAAAACAACAATGATCAAAATTATTCTCAAGCAATGTCTGATTCATTAAATATTGAAACGATAGAAATTCTATCTGACGAAGAACCTATGTTTATTATCACTAATGTTCGAGGAAACATTACCGACGATGATGAATCCATTATTGGTAGTCAATTATCGAATACGTCGCTCGATAGTAATATGAACGTGACGAAATCATCTCTAGATGATCAAATACTAAATCCGCCAGTGGATATACATACTGATCAGACAATACTTGAACTTCCTACAAAACCTACAGAAACAGAATCTAATTCACAAGAATATAATCCTTACGCAAATATGGATCTATTAATTCCTGTTAGGGAACGACCGTATGATCCAAATTACGATTCTCCAGATACGGACGTTCATATTGAAGAAGAGGAAGAGTCGATTGAAAGTAGCCAGACTTTAACTGATTCAATTCTTAGTACAGATGACTCTATCACTATCTTAGAATGAGATTTCTGTGGTCTCAAATGAATTCTTGGTGAAGATTTGTACCTGACTATTTTTACCTTCATATCTTAGGCATCCAGTTTCTCTACTGGCAAATCAGCTAGCAGAGAAGAAGGTATGCGAATATTTAGTATTTTTAAAAGGAATAAACATAAACCAATAGTGATTCTCTCCAGTCTTCCAGTTCCTGATGAACTGAAGGATTAGATCAATTGTTTTAATACTTCTTTAGTATAATAGATTTTAAGTTTGTGATAAAAAGGCTGTCATAGTTTTAGAAAGAATCACTTAAATGTCATTTGCGTTCTTATCTGTTTAATTTATTTTTAATTTTAAATTCCTAACTGCATGTTACAATGATAAATTTTTGTAATATGTTGTGTGATTAGTAGTAGTTAAATTGTTAGTTCATATTATGTTTGTTTAGAGATGAATTTACTTTTTCCTAAGTACAAGACTGACTTCTGATTTATAGTTCTAAGTGAAATAAATAAAATGTGTTACTATTTTAAATTAGAACAAAGAGATCTTTAATATATTTTGTATTTTACTAATGTAGTTCTTAGTTCTTAATTCTTAGCTATTTATTCTAATGTTTTTTATTTTCAACAGTATTAATAAAATAATTTTCTTAATTTCCTGCATGAGTATATATTTTGAAATCCTTTCTTTACATTGTGAATGTTTGTTTGCCCGTATCAAAATAATTACTTTGTTTACTGTCTGGCCATATGTACATATTATTTTACAATTATGTTTTCACTATCTAATGACCTACACGTATAAATACTTTTTTAGAAAGTGCCAAAATGTAATAAAAAAACAATTGAAATTCCCGCTGAAATTTTATGTAACGATACATCACGTTTGACAAGTTCACATTGACAAGAGTTGTCAGTTTGAAGTTCAACTATTAACAATTCTCTTTGCAAAATTTATAAAATTATTATCTTTTTTACGCAATCATATTTCAGCATTTTGGTACATGATCATAGTTCATTCTCTGGTTACATGGTTTGTGACCCAAAGTGCCCCGCTTGACCTTTTCATACAATCTTCAGTAGAAATGGAACGGTAATATAAATAACAAACTTTTTAAGATAAATTTCCAGTTGTGTAGCAGCTCTTGACTAAGCACTACATCGCTATTGCTAATTCTTTTGTTCATTTGAATATTAATTTTATAATCTTGCAACACTGAGTGTTTAAACGTTGTTTTGGTGATTGAATTTCGTGTAGAGTTATATTTTTCCTACTTCTAACAGCAAGAGGAGGAATGCTGAAGGACTGTGGAGATTGTCTGGGTATCAGGTATCGTGTTAACACGCTGCATCAAACGTGGAAGTGGCTGCACCAAACTATTGCCCTGCACGACTACCTGATCTCATTGGTTTCGGCAGACACAGACGTCCTATGCTGCTAAGTATTTAGGAACGAATTACCAATTTCATTTCAAGGCACAACATCCTATTGACCATCATTGTTGTGATCATCGACGTCGCTCATTTATACAAGTTCCTTGAAGTATTGTGTTAAAAGACTTTTGAAGTACAGTATTTTTATAAACACCCTTCAAGTGTAAAATTTTCGTAAAAATGGCTCAAAGTTTCTTAAAGTCTAACTGCTTGTTGGTCCGCCTGATCGGCCGTACGTCTCAGCATTTTGCTACATCAGTGAGAAAAATGTCTGCGACACCAGACAATAAAAATTCATCCGACATTAAAAAGTCTGTGTTCATTTCTCAATCCAATGATATTTACACAAACTTGGCACTGGAAGATTGGATGTACAAGAACATGGACTTTGCAAATCATCATGTGCTAATGTTATGGCAGAATGAACCATGCGTAGTTGTGGGCAGACATCAAAATCCGTGGCTAGAGGCCAATGTTCCTGGATTAACAGAGTTAGGAGTGCAGCTGGCTCGTCGAAATAGCGGAGGTGGTACAGTTTACCATGATCGAGGAAACCTGAATCTTACATTCTTTACTCCTCGCGACCGATACAACAGAAAATACAATCTGGAGTTGATCACTCGTGCTCTCTTCCGAGAGTATGGCTTGACCGCTACTATATCTCCCAGAGAAGATCTTACTATCAGAGACAGCTATAAAGTATCCTTTTTATTATTTATTTAATGATTATATCGTTTGTACAAATTTGTATTTTTCCTCAACTATTACTAGCAGATTTCTGGAACAGCGGCGAAACTGGGACGACCTAATGCGTATCACCATTGCACCTTGCTTGTTAATGTTAACAAGTTAGATCTGAGCCAAGCTTTACAGAAACGTCAGACAGGTATAATAACAAATGCAACGAGATCGATTCCAACTCCTGTGATGAACCTCTCTGAAGAAGTTCCAAGCATGACTTTGGATAACTTAATAGAAGCTGTAGGTTGGGAATATCTACGAACTGATTCCTTAACAATCAAGGATCGTGGAACAAGCCATATTAATGAACAGAATGGATTCCAACTCGTAAATCCTACAGATCAATGGTTCCCAGGTAAATATTCTAATACTTTGTATTAAAAATTGGTATTTGCATTTTAATCATAAGTCCTTGGTTGTAATGTAAATGGGTTAATTTATTTAAAAATTTTCACATAAACATGTTATAAAAAAGATTAGCTGTTTATGATTATCACGAAGTCGAAGTATGATAAGACTGTTTATTTTGTCTGATCTTTGAACTGAAAGAATTCGCATGATGCAGGTTTGTCTGAAATTCGATCGCAATTGGCCAGCTGGGATTGGTGTTACGGAAAGACACCAGATTTTCAAATCGACCGATGCTTCCCTGTGCCAATACACTTCTTGAGCGACACTTACAGCAGCAACCAGGAATTGAAGATCACTGTCCTTGTGAAACAGGGCCGCGTTGCTGACGTCATACTGAATATTCCCCCAGGACTGAGCGCAACGGGATTACAAGGCGACGTAAAAGTCATCACGTCCCTAAAGGGCTGCAAATTCACAGAAGAAGCCATGGCGAGCCTAGAATCCTCCTTGGCATTCGATAATATCATGGCAGCTGATAAAGACAAGTTCGTTACTGAGTGTGTTCGCCAAGTCATGACCTCCGTTTGATAACACCGCAGCAAGGACAACTATGTGATATTCATTTTCTGGTCTCAATTTTAAATTTTATGTATTTTACACATGCAAATTCTTTGTATGTATTATTTAATGAATGATTGTTATTGGTTATTTTAATGGTGTTCGCAACACTAATTTCTTAGTACATCAGATATTTTGTGTATGTTGTGATTTAAATTAATTATATGACTGTTACATTATTTAGTAATTATATTTTTTTATAAAAATAATACATGTATATTATTTTTATGGAAATATTACTGATAAATTCATGAATAATGATATATAATTGTTAATAACTTTTAAATTTATGAAATATTAATGCTTCATAGAGTGTTGTGCCTAATAAATATTTTCATATTTGTATTTAATCAAACGATTGTATTATTTTCTAGATTTATTTTTTATTATAAAATGTTTGACACAATTTAGATAACAAAGCCATGGTGTTTTTTTTTCGACTCAAAGAATTATAGGGTCAGGAGAAATGAAACAAAAAGAAATTAGCATTTTGTCTGCATAATTTTATTACGAATTTAAAAAATTATGATTTTTCATTTGTATTAGAAAATATACACTTATTAGTCATAAGCGATGCTAATGAATTTTTTATTACTTTGTCATGTTTAATCTAAAAACATAAATTAATAACTTTTAGAAGAAATTATTAACATTTAGTGACCAATTTCTCAGTTTCCTATAAAAGTATTTTTGAAATTACAAATTTAAATTCAGTAGATCTATCGTCTGATTGATCGATCAAAAAAAATAAATTCTTTTCTATCTGAACGACATTTATCGCCCAACTAGAGAAACAGAGAAGAATATTTTATTAAAATACTTTAAACTCTACTTTATACTGCACCCTATAATTTTTTGTATACATTCAGCATTGAATTTCGAACTCATACACAATTTATCAGATTACTATAGTGTTAGTGTATAGTAGAATATTCATGAATATAGGTCCTATGTTTATGTATTAATGACTCAAAGTTAAGGTGGGTGTTGCCTACATTCACCACCCTTAAAAATGACATATTTTCATGAATTACACAAGATGGGATGTTCCCTCGGAAAACGTACTTCAAATCCGTGGTACTGACAGCTGTCAGGAATTATATACTTTTATCTAAACATTAAAAATTCAAATCAAATAAATCACTCTTCTGATTGGCCAGGTAACAAAATACTATGATTTGATTGGTTGGTTTCAAAAAATTAATACTTGATCACGTCTGTGATTGGTCGTTCAATATATTCTTTATCTTTTTTGTTTTAAATGCTGTAAACCACCCTTATATTGCACACTTTATTTTTTTATAAATCTACAAGTGTTTTAGGAACTTACATAATACGTTTCAGATTTTTCTCGTGTCTTATAGTATTGTAAAGTACAAGTATACATATATAACTCCTATATTTATGTATTGGTGACACAAAGTCGTGTTGGGTGTTGCCTAAAATTTAATTCGAGGGGAAACGTGAATTACCCTTAAACTAGGGGTTGGCGCACAAAACGGACATCAGATTCGTGAGTTTCACGGTTGACTCTATAGGATAGCATACTTTTTTCCCCTAATTTCACTAATTAGTTACATCGTAAAAAACCCTGGACTATAGCCCATGGTTTTGAAACTCCAAAAACACTTTTTCTCTCAGATCCGGTTCAAATTTGGTATACACATACTAGGTACATGGGGCTAACAACATCTGAAGTCAAATTCACCAAGGGGTTGAAAATAAGGGAGTTATTTAATAATAAATATTTAATTAGCAGATTACGTAAGAACTGTAGGTCATAGATAAATTTGGACACCAGATTTGGAATCTACGACCACGAATTAGTAGAACAAAACCAAAAAACCACCCCCTTAACATGAACACCTTCACACATATGGTAACTTGTGTCTATCTTGTACGCTATTTGTATGAGTAAATTTATTTATTCTGTATGTTTTACACATATTAATTGTTATTTTTCTGTTTGTTTAGATGGAGGACGATATGCACTTCACCCCCAGATGCGACAGCTGCATTTCCAGAAAACTACAAGTGAAAATATTAAATAAATTGTTTATTTTTATATAACTATAATTATATGTATTTACAATTTTAAAATAAAGAGACAGTCAAGTTATATAATATGTTTTATTATATCTACCATAAAACCTTTTGCAACCCTTCCGCACTAAGTTTAGGTCCCTACTATATGTATGCAAAGTAGACAACCAAATATGAGCCTCTAGGGGTTAATATTAAGGGAGTTATTCAATTATATATTTTACAAGGGTGGAAAATATTAACTTTAAAGGGAAACTTTATTAGACTTTTTTGTTGGGAATAAAATTTTAAGCATCTTTTATTTAAAAAGTTTTCTTATCTAATTTTTCTTTTTAAAGATAATTGTTTAAGTACATATTTGTCTTAAAGATAAGTTCCGTTCGCAACTTCTTCAAGAGACCTATCACTTTGGGGTACCCTATAAAATTGGTAATTTTTGTAAAGGTGTAGCATTAAGTTCTTAGTCTAAATACAATGTTTGAGATCTCTACCCCTAATAATATAGATAACAAAAAATAATTTGTTAAAAATCTTCAAGTAAACTATTCTTATAATTTGCACTAAAAATTTTATATTTTTTTTATGAATGTACTATTGAAAGCTTTGTTCTTATACAAAGTTTCAAAATTTTCACGTCAATATTATAGTGGTAAAATAATGCTCTACTTGCGGAATTTCAATCGCGAATTACGTAAGAACGAAGCGAGAGCGCCAAAAACGGACACCGGCACGAGAAGCGGAAGGGTCGAATTAAGGGGATGACATGTCTAACTCCGAAAATTTGGGGTTCAAGGTCAAAAACCATGGGCTATAGTCCAGGGTTTTTTACGATGCAACTAATTAGTGAAATTAGGGGAAAAAAGTATGCTATCCTATAGAGTCAACCGTAAAAATAACGAATCTGATGTCCGTTTTGTGCGCCAACCCCTAGTTTAGGGGTAATTCACGTTTCCTCTCGATTAAAATTTTTGTCTCCGATTTTGATGAAACTTTGCATACATATAGTAGGGACCTAAACTTAGTGCGGAATATAACTTGAGCCTTTAAGGGTTGATGGTAAGGGAGTTATTGAACTTTAAAGTGGGATTTTAGAAATGGTGTAAATATAAATCTTAGAGAAAAACTTTATTAAGGTTTTTTGTTCGGAATAAAATTCTAAGCAACTTTTATTTGAAAAAATTTCTTGTCCGATTTTTCCTTTCAGATGTCAATTAGTGTTCATAAAGCAAGGATTTGGTCCATATATCCTATTTTTAAGGGTTGCAAAAGGTTTTATGGTAGATATAATAAAACATATTATATAACTTGATTGTCTCTTTATTTTAAAATTGTAAATACATATAATTATAGTAATATAAAAATAAATAATTTATTTAATATTTTCACTTGTAGTTTTCTGAAAATGCAGCTGTTGCATCTGGGGGTGAAGTGCATATCGTCCTCCATCTAAACAAACAGAAACATAACAATTAATATGTGTAAAACATACAGAATAAATAAATTTACTCATACAAATAGCGTACAAGATAGACACAAAAGTTACCATATGTGTGAAGGTGTTCATGTTAAGGGGGTGGTTTTTTGGTTTTGTTCTACTAATTCGAGGTCGTAGATTCCAAATCTGGTTGTCCAAATTTATCTATGACCTACAGTTCTTACGTACTCTGCTAATTAAATATTTATTATTAAATAACTCCCTTATTTTCAACCCCTTGGTGAATTTGACTTCAGATGTTGTTAGCCCCATGTACCTAGTATGTGTATACCAAATTTGAACCGGATCTGAGAGAAAAAGTGTTTTTGGAGTTTCAAAACCATTGGCTATAGTCCAGGGTTTTTTACGATGTAACTAATTAGTGAAATTAGGGGAAAAAAGTATGCTATCCTATAGAGTCAACCGTGAAACTCACGAATCTGATGTCCGTTTTGTGCGCCAACCCCTAGTTTAAGGGTAATTCACGTTTCCCCTCGAATTAAATTTTAGGCAACACCCAACACGACTTTGTGTCACCAATACATAAATATAGGAGTTATATATGTATACTTGTACTTTACAATACTAAAAGACACGTGAAAAATCTGAAACGTATTATGTAAGTTCCTAAAACACTTGTAGATTTATAAAAAAATAAAGTGTGCAATATAAGGGTGGTTTACAGCATTTAAAACAAAAAAGATAAAGAATATATTGAACGACCAATCACAGACGTGATCAAGTACTGATTTTTTGAAACCAACCAATCAAATCATAGTATTTTGTTACCTGACCAATCAGAAGAGTGATCTATTTGATTTGAATTTTTAACGTTTAGATAAAAAGTATATAATTCCTGACAACTGTCAGTATCACGGATCATATTCATAAATATTCTACTAGAACTCTACAATACTCTGATAAATTGTGTATAAGTTTGAAATTCAATGCTGAATGCATACAAAAAAATGATAAAATATTGTTCAGTTTCTCTATTTGGACGATAAATGACGTTCAGATTGAAAAGTATTAATTTATAATGAAATTTGTGAAACATTTTCTAAATGCATAAATAAACTTACCCAAAACTCTTACGAAATAGTGCCTTTAACTATTACACTTAAAACAAGCAAATAATATTATTTCTATTTCCTGAAATAAGTTGGAATAGGAACTAGGAACACATAAATTTACTGTTCTTTTAAAATGAAGTATTTAAATATATTTAAATAAATAATCACATTCATACGAATTTATTTATTTAAATATTATATTTGACTCAGTGAAGTAGTCACATGCAAATGCTTTTACTTACTGAGTTTTATTATAGTTTTCTTATTTTACATATTAGTAATAATATTAGATTATATAAATTTTAATATATTTAACTTGAAATAACAACATCTGTAAAATTATTCTTATATTGAATATGAGACAACAAGTAAATTTGTGCGTTTTTATAAAACTTAAGTGCTAGATATATGTTGAATACATATATACCAAGCAAAAATAAAATTATTTTACATTAATGACACCATAATTTTATTTATGCCTTAACAGTAAATAACGTAACTAAACATTTAACAATTATATTGCAAATAATAGTTTAGGTTTGGAGTTTAAATATTAGTGGGAATGTATTCATGAATATATGAAAAAAAATTAAAATATTTGCACTAAAAGAAATAATTCATACTCTGTCTAAAACGTCAATAATGATCTTAAATACTGTTTGTACCGATGTTATAATCATTATACATAAAGTCAAACTATTTACAATGTCTACAATTCTGTAACACTAGAATGAATTTATGCTAAATTATTTTTTGTAAATATATCTGAAAGCAGTGCACAATTTCAACATAAATTTATTTACAAAACATTAATCTTAATATCGGCTTTGTGTAGGCTTCATTTCCAAAAAAAATGTCAAGATTACTATGCTTTCATAAAGCAATGTTTTATATCTACTCAAAAAATGTTTTACAAAATTATCAACAAAGATTAAATTCATAAAAATATAATAAAATATTTCTTAGTTTACTGACGCAATAATTATTTACTTGTACGTAAGATACATGCCAATTTTAAATAATACTTTTAAAATACCTATTGTTAAAACATCTCTATACGGCAAATTAACATATAGATAGTTAAAGTATGTAATGATTTCGTGTTCATTAAACAAGAAATATATTACTTGTAAGATATGATACGGAAAACGTGCAATATTCAAGAAATAGAAATAGATTCTTGGTAATAGCGGAAAAGTTTGCAATGTTAGTAACCTTTGTCTAGAAACGTCTCCAATTAGAAAACAAGCATGCTCATTATGTTGATATAAAGTTATTTATAGATCATTAAAAAACTTGAACTCGACCCCCCGTTATAGACCCCCTAACTGCGATAACTGCTTCTCGATAAACTCGTGTGAATTATCATTTTTTTAATATTGCCATTAAATAAACATATTTCGAAATATCATACAAACATTTCATAAAAAACTGTTGTCTACTACAGGCAGGTCACTTTCAAAATACGCTTGTAATTTTTCTTTTATAATCATTTCTAAATTTAAAACATTAAAAATAAAACTTCAATTCCTTCATCAGCAAAATGTGAACTCTATTTTTAGCTTATCAATTACATCCTATTAGGCAGAATATGAAATTATTTAAGATGTGAAGTACTGGAATTTTAATAATTTTTAAAAATAGTATTCCTTAGTAATCTATAAATAAAATCCATACGCTGAACTCATTTTCAATAAAAAAGGCTATTTGTACCAAATTAATTTTATCTGTTTTTATATGAAAATTATGTTCAGTGTACGGATAACAATTTTACTTAAGCAGTCTAGATTTTCTTTTCCATTTAGCTTGATAGAAAAAAACATTTCTTAAGAATTTTCATGAAATTATGTATTTGCCGTATAGTTTACCATATTGAGAGAAACGTATAGAATATTTAGTATGAATGTAAGTAATGAATTATCGCACTTGGTACGTATATGAATTAATAAGAAAATGCCTTACGTATTATTAGGAATTATAGTTAATGAAATTGTGTATTGCATTTTGTGCCGAAATTGTAAATGTGCAATCAGTGCTTTAAATCTTGAACTACGAAGGTAGTAAGCAAGTACAATGAATTCTTACAACAAAAAATGTTCTTTTATCTTTCTTCTTTCCAAACAAAATTTATTTTTCGATAAAAAATATTTCGCAAGTAGATTTTTTTAAATCTTGGAATGAAGAAAAATAATCACAAACAAAAACAATTTTTTATAATCAGTTGAAAATATTACTAATGTTTTCGTGTAAATGTTTGTAAAATACTACAGCTCTAACTGCAAATACAAAAGAACATAGTTATTAATTCTTTTTCTACAACTCTTAAGGTTCCTATCTATAAAAAAACAATTTTATTATGCTCTTATCCACTAGCGCAAGCTAGCACACAGAACAAAATATTTTTACATTGTATTTTGGTCATATGTACAAAAGACATGGATTTTCTAAGAATACATTATAATATTCTTAATCGTCTTGTTCATTTTTCGGCTGCTACAATTTTGCTAGGAAAAACTTGGTTAAGAGTAAACGTTATAATTAAGAATATAATAACCCTGTAAACATTTTTGCGATTAAAATCAAATAATGAATAGATTAGGAACTTTAAGATTAATCAACTGACTTAATATAAAAAATCCTAGCGTAGGGTACACAAATGTTTACTATGATGATATGTACATCCATAGCATTTGCATTATTAAAACGATTAGAACAATAATCACAGTATCCATGCACGTTCGATGCGAGTATGTATCTCCCCTGTCTTTCTTCAAAATGTTGTCTACGTTTTGCTGCAAACGAGTTAATTTTTCTCCATGTTCTAGTAGAGTACTTTCCAAACTTTGAACTGCACTTAGTAAACTACGAAAAAAAAGACATTTACTCTATGTCTCGCATTTTCACTAAGTAAAAAAATATACAAAACAAATTTAGCGCTAAAAAATGGAAACTACGGAACCGTAACGGAAAATCGCACCGATATTTGACTTTTAATGAAAGTAAAAAAATATACAAAACAAATTTAGCGCTAAAAAAAAATGGAAACTACGTAACCGTAACCGAAAATCGCACCGATATTTGACTTTTAATGAAACCGTAACTGAAAACCGAAACCTATATTTTATTTCTTCAAATATGGCAAAAACCGATGGGAAAAATAAATTTATTCTACATCCGAAAACATAATCGAACCGAAAATATATTGGTACTAAAACAAGTATAAATATAAATATTGTTCTAAACTGAAAATGTTAACCATAAATTTTACTTATTTTTATAAAATTCTTGTGTAATTAAGGTAATAATAATTAACTAGTTATATTTTAAATCGCAATTTTCATATCTAAATTACAATTTACAATTAAAGTAACTATACTTTTTCTTATAACAACTTTAACAGAAAAAAAACGAAACCGTAAAGAAACCGAAATTTATTTGTTTATTTTAACTGAAACTAAAACTAATATAATATTTTCAAAAACTATTACCGATAATTATAAATGTAAAAACCGTTAACCGTAACTGAACCCCAAAATTTTTCAGTTTGAATCCCTGATTGTAAGTGTATTAAAATAATAAGAAAATATATTTACCCGGCACTGTTCGATATGTGAACTTTCTTTGTAGACTGCGTCGAATCCGAATGGAATTCTTCAGACGTAGTTCCACTTTCGTTTACATCCGCGTCCGAAGACACTTGTTTGGTAGTCAGCTTCCTCTTCGAAGATTTTAGAACTGATAAAGATGTACGCGATTCAGCCTGTAGTAGAGGGATCTAATGAGAAAAATTAGTAATTAAGTACAGATACTTAATTTACTAAAGTTAACACTTTCAAAAGTCACTTCCTTTGGAGGTCTTCAATGTGTCTTCTTTTCTTCAAAAAGTTTCCATGTGGATTGAGAATGTGTTTCAGTACTATTCATTTAATCATCCCAGAAAACATAAATACTTGCTCTATTTTCTCTAGTTCTGTTATTGCTTTAATTACTTACTTAGTGTTTTATTTTTTATGGTAATTACTAACATCTGATTTGTTTTAAATGTATTTAATTTATTTGATCTATTTATAACTCCAATGATCTAAATTAATTGCTCGACTTAAGTTTTGGATTCTACTATTTTTATAAATATATAAAATGATAAACTTTATTGAATTTACGATTACAATTAGTATGCTGTAGAAGAGTTTACCAAATATCTCTTCAATGAGGCTTAAGTTTTGATGGCAATTAAATATGATAAATATTGTGCTTGCGTTTTTATATTAAATCTAATTGTTGTGTTAAAGAGTGTTATTTGTACCGTATTATGTGTTACGTGTTTACATGCTGTGTCCGTGTAAGATAATATCTACACACTCCTAGTTCTCTCTGTAATAATTACATTATTCTATTCATGTTAAGCATTAACATATGTGATTGCATGTGCGACATATTTTATTGTTATAGAAATTCATTATTCAAAATAATAATGAATTTCTGGGTGAGTAAGTGAGTGACTTTTGAAAGCGGAATAATAGTTTTCCTTTCTTTGTTAATATTATTATTCAAAAATTGTATTTTGAAAGGAAAACCTTGCAGCGTTCAGTAAATAAATTTGAGAAAACAAAAATCTGTTCGTACTAAAAGAATTTCTTTTATTACATAAATACTTTGTTAATTTCAAATGCATGTATAAAATTTTAAGAATGCACAATTTCTATAAGTGATTTTAAAGTTATTAAAAATTTATTGACTGAAGAATGGTGAAAGTGAAAGTGCCTGAAGTGAGAGGTGCTTACCGACTGTGGTTCAACGCTGACTATACTCGCAGTGCGAATCATGGGTGTTGGATGTTTGGTTTTGGTCTGGATTATGTATTCATACTCAAACTGGTAGACGTCATTGCGAGGGTCCCAGGGCCTAAGGTCTGCATGTCTGTACATCCATTGTCCGGACTTCAAATCCTGCTCGAAGTGCTTTGGGTTCCAGTCTTCGCACTTCGCTTTACGTTCTTTGGCACTTGCGCGTTGAGCTTCTTCCAGAACGGTCTTTTCTTCCGTTGCTGCTTGCTAAAAGAACATCAAAATAGAAAACATAATCGGGTTTTCCAAAAGGATGTATTTTAAAGAAATTAAAATTTAAGTTATTTATAGTGTTATAAAAAAAATTCGAAAATTAAAAAGGGGGCGTGTCCTTATGACGTTATTACCCGAACTATATACTATGATACAAGAAACAAACACAGATGTCATGCTCAAGCATTAAGTTTCTTGGGAGCAACCAACAGATGACAGGACAAAACTATCCAATTGTCCAAAAACCAGTGAAATGTGTTATTATATTAGAGAAATTGTAATGAAATAATATATTGTGCAACTAGTGCAAAAAGTTGCCTATTTTCTATAAAGTGTGAAAGTTTCGGCACGGGATGAAGTCGAGTACTGAAGTCACACAAGTTGGGAAATATACTTTTTCTATGAGCACGCTATTATATGTTACAGAACTGAAATACAAGCATGAAAGCTATTTGATATGAAAACAATACTGCGTCGATAAATTGACATAAAGTATCTTTACGCATGCGCAATGTGAGAAATGATTTCTCACACTTTAACCCACGATTGTGGAAAATACGCAACTTTGAAGCTTTATTTACTATGAGAAAAGTGCCAGTTTTCATAATGATCGTAGAAAAAGTGTTATTACTTATGACATTTATATTTACGCGTTTTGTTTGTGTTAAAATGTTACCATCACTACTTCTGCCTAGTTTCTGTTTCACACAAAATATAAGTTATCTATCTCTAAGCTATCGATGTAACTTGTGACGAAACTTTCTAATTCGTTTCAATTTAATTTCTTACCTGGTCATCTCTGAGAATAGCTGCAGAAACATGCTGCCACAGTCTTTCAGATTCAAATTCACTTTGATGATCTACTGGAACTGTATAACGTTTCAGTCTAGTTGCCCGCACTGAAGCAGTAGGATTCCACAATATTTGCTCCTCCTAAAGAAAAACAAAATAAATCTCTAAATTTGCACATTTTTTATAACACATACCCCAGTTCTGCGATCCTTTATTGTAATTTTCCCATCCCAATATCCTTCAATAGTAGCTAGAGTTTCTTTTCCTAGTCGCAGTCGTCCAGAAATGACGTTTGTGTGTTCAGCTCCTCCCAAAAATGGTTTAAGCTTGAAATCAATTTCAGTGCGGTATCCAGTCTTCTCACAATCTATAGCTACTTTTCCTCCAAGTTCCATAGTTAGAGTTCCCATAAGAATCCCTTTGCAATGTGCATATGGTACAGTAAGAGTATAGTCTTCTCCTCGAGGGAGCAAAGTTAAAACTGCTACACCATCCAATATTGCAGAAGTTGAATTGCCATAAAATTTAGATTTAGCTAAAATTGAAGCGCTAATACAAAATCCATCTTGTCTGTTTGTCACATAGAAAGCAGAAACTGGAGGATGGTGTGAGACTTGTTCTGAAATATAAAACGTTCGAGAACCACTGGGATGTTGCCAGTAACAACGGAATGTTTCTCCCAGGATAGGGTTGTAAGGCTTTTTCAACCCTTTTGGCTTTTTATACAACCCTGATAAGTACCACTGCACTACGCTTTTCATGCGAGTGAAAGCGTCGTCTTCCAACACCGCTCTAAAAATTCATTTTGTTTACATTTACACGGTTGGGTCAATGAATTAATTATTACCTTGAAAGGATGTCAACGTGATAATAAGAATCTGACAGTTTGTCTAAAAACGAGCGAGGTTCTAAGATGAAAGTAGGTAAAACTACTTTACTCAAATCCATTCCTGGGCGAACTTGCTTCACCAAAAACCAAATTAGAGATTTGTGCTCTTCGGCCAATTCTTCCACTTGTTCACCTGCCTGCAATGTTAATTTACTTTGCAATCTGTTTTATTATTTTAAAATGATTTATTTATATCAACAACAATATTGAGTAGTAAAATCAAATTTTGCAACTATTTTATTTTTATTTTTTATTACATAAAATATTATTAAGATAATAAAAAGTACCCTATATAAAATAAAAGTATTTCACGGACATGAAATAAAATAAGGAAAAAAATGTTAATTTTAAATGACACATTACGTATATCCATTACTCTTACTATTTACGTATAAAAGCTTGGCGTAATTACACTACTTTACAAGAGTAAATCAACAACAAGTTAGTAATTACAAAAATCAATGTCAATGCCTTGATCAATGTACTATATTATTAATCAGCCAGACCAAGCAGCCAATTATTTATGAATTGCCAAATAGCAATTAAGCAAAAAATATACTTAATTATTTATAAAATCTATAATGCTGTTATCCTACTAAAACTGTTAATAATTTAATCCCATTACACACAACTTAACTGTTGCATATTCAGCTGCTTGGCCCGATCCAAAACATATCGATTAGCCAAACGTGGAAATGAAGCTATAAAAAAATATTTATTTATTTACGAGACTAGGAAAAATCACCGATGATTTACTTTTTGTGTTTACATATACCGGTTTATAAGGTCAAAGTTGTTAAATGAAGGTTATTGTGATTGTTGTTTGTTACCTAACAAATTTAAATTTTAAAATAATTATTATTTTTGGATATGCTAATAACAAATCGGGATGTACGTAAGCTATTTATATTACCAAATATAAAAATGACTCACCCCTCCAAATTCTTCCTCTTCGTTGACACAGTAGTGCGTTTCCGGTGGGTCATCCTCAACTTCTTCCTCCTTGGCGGAACACTCCGATTCGGAGTCCGTAAGGTCGACATCTGCTCCACTAAGATGTGCCCCATTTTCAGGCTGGCTAATATCATCTAAATCTACGCAAAAAATTCAAAATCCTGAGTGTTTCCACTCAACAAAATGCAAAAAACTAATCTACGTAGATATGTTGAAACTATTGCGTGTGAAAAAGAAAATCATTTTCCTCTTATGATTTGTCATGCAATATAATTATAATTACCATGGTCAGTAAAATGTTTTTCATAATCAGCTTCTGACCACTGTGTCTCATGGTTGGTGCTTCCTCCAGTGGATTTGTTGCTCATAGAACGAACTAGTAAAGATGAGCATCTTAAGGAAAGTTCTAAGGCGTCCAGCCAGCATTTTCCAGCTGCTTGCGATGGTGCTCGAAATATCAAATAAGCCGTCGGAAGTGGTTGTACTACGGCACCTATTATCAACATTTACATAAATCATGTTATCTATTTCGATATAAGGTGTTCTATATTTAAATTTCCAACACCTGTTACAATCTTATCAGTTTTTCATTCAAATCAAAAATGTAAAACGCAAAAAATGTATACTATCAACTAGAATATGAAAAAAAATTACTTACCAATCGTTTCTTTTTCTGGGCCTCGAGGTGCCCAAATTGATTGCTCCAATGGGTGAAATAATTTAAAACAAAACCCATCTTTCTTAGAAGGGCGTTCTATAACTTGGCAAGTATTTAAAAGTACGGTTCCAACCCAATGATTGCTCTATAAAAAAGTTATCTTTACTATTTTGTTGTTGTTTACATACAAATTGTTTACCTTGGTTTTTGGCGTTTTATACAGAAGCAGTAAGCCCGGTTTTAGAATGCACCATAGTTTTGTCCATGATTTTAAGGTGCCTCGAACTTTCAACCAATCTGCCAAAACGATGACAGATGGATCTTTTAAGGAACTAAGTAATTCATTAGCAACACGTTTCTTTTCTCTACGATAATTCTTTCTTTGTGCTTTGTAAGATTCTTTGCGTGTGAGTTTAGATGCAGAATCAAGAAGCTTTTAAAAAATAAACAATTAGATTTGTTTACATAATCAGCACAATAACATACCTTGTCAGATGAGGATGTATTGTCAAATTTGTCAGTTGTTGACAGCCCTATGTAATAGATGAACAATATGTCAAACAGCAGTCTAATAAAGAAAAATGAGATTTATCTCACCAGGAGAAGCTGGGCCAGGACTGTTGCTAAGACTCTCACTGGACGGTAGTTTTGGTAGAATTTGCAGGATCGTTTTACTTTTCTTTTCCTCCCGAGGGACAGTACTAGTCGGCGAAGTCATGCCTTTAGTTTCGCTGTTATTTCCTGTAGGCGATGACATTCCATCTCCTAGTTTCTTACATTCATTCACTAACACACTTCTCTTCAAAATAAATTTTCCGGTTTCAACGCAAACACATTATACAGGTTATAGTAGAAGACTTAATAATATCACAACCTCACACACACAAAATTTTAACAAAATACAATGATTTTCACTTTAAATTATGTAAAGGAAACATATTGTTATAGTAGAACATTATCATGTTCATTTTTACCTCTGCAATATATACATGTTCTACATACACTTATCAAAACAACTGACTGTCGACTGGCCATGAACATCTGCGGTGAAATTTAAAAACAAGGGACATACGGTCGATTATCGTTCGCATGTACGTTCAATATTTATTAATTCCATCGTAGATTTTTGACACATGCGCACTACGCATAAGATTTTAAATAATTTAAAATTTAAAACAATCAAAATAATAAATGTAATCGTACCACCTTCAGACTATGAAAACTAGGACATGTTTATTAAATGTATATTTAATTCTATATCTTCGTATTACAGCACATAAATATTCATGGCTACAGTGCTACATCATAATCAAAAATTAGGATACATTTCATATATTATTACTGGAACTAATTCATGATATGTCTATGATTATGAGCACCATAATATAATCAGTCATTTATACGTAACATGACAAAAAACTACAATAAAAATTATTATCTAAATTATTTTATTGGCCCCAACTTCTGCATTCTTCTCGGTCGGCATTCATGGGCCAGTCACAGACGTATGTTTTTGTGTGGTAGACAGTTCCTTCACGGCAGGTGAAAAGATGTGGTTCGCCGAAGACGCATCGCCAATACTAAAAATAACAAACATCGCAATATCTTAACATGTTTACATAACAATTATCATTTTTACCGCGTTTTAGTAATCCATGTTTAAACCAACGATAATAAACGACTTATCTTAAATCTTAAAATATTTATACTCACTTTATCGCAATCCCTGTGGGGCATGTATTCTTGGGCTCCACATACGACTTCTTCACTACCTGGGTCACTCTCGGTTGTAGAAGATCCAGAGTCCGTAGAACTCGCTCCGGGAGAAGTAGGGGGAGTTGGTGTCGTGGGAGTCGGCGTCGTAGCGCTGGGTGTGGAGCTTGGTCGTGTGCTTCCATCTTCAGAAGGGGTACTTGGGGGACGTGCCCATTCGGGTCTTGGGGTAGTTGAGAAATTGGGTTCAGGAACCGAATAGTCCTTCATGTTAGCCCACAGAATGTTCATCAAAGGATTTTTAGGTCCGCAAAGACCGTGGAAATCGTCCATATCAATAGCCCAAGTCATAGCTCCAGCAAAACCCATTTCTTTGATGTAATCCATCTTAATTTGAACTGATTTCGGATTTTCATAACCAACCCATTGCGTTCCTTTAAAATATTTATTGTTATTGAGTCGTTGAAATGTGTTGCTTATTAAAGGATTATTTATTAATCGGTTGATCGAAGACCGATAAAATATTGATGGTTTAAATAGTATGTTATTAAATAAATTGTGTGAAATCTAACATACTGTCAATATTCAAAGGAAAAGTCAAGGTTAATTTAAATATCAGAAATTATATTTTCTTTTGATGTTTCTCTAACAATTTCAATTATATTTTGCCGGATTTTCATACTAGAATTTAGAATATATGTAAATAAAAATTGGAAATTTAATTTTCCTAACTACATTTACATTTTAATGATGTAAAAACTTCTATAGAAATTTCCTTTGATGTTTGTAACTACAAGCGTAAACGAACTCGATTCCTTTAAGCTCATATTTGCTTAATATTAAATATATTATAATGAAATATAGCAAATAACTATGTGTAGCAAGTACTTCAATTATAACAAATATGAAACCCAATTTACTCGTGTAAATACTGTATGTAAAATTTATAAATAACAATACAAAATTATATTACCTTTGTATGTGAAAGGTACAAAGCCATGTTCATCCCATCTTTGAGTCCAACCTTTTTCTGGATCTTGCACTTCAGTGCAAACCTATACATAAAATAATGTAAAATGACAATGAGAATTTTTTTAAATTATCGATTATTTACTTCATAATAAGCAAGGAAACCAGTTTCATTGGTGTAAGGGCCGGGAGTACCACCTCCAGCTTCCTTATTGATGTAGGTTCCCAGTTCATAATTTGTGTTACCGGCGCTCAAAGTAAATGTACGTCCGTAGAACGGAATTCCAACAACCAATTTTCTTGGACTACATCCCATTTCCATCCAAAGGTTGAGACCGTCATTCTAACAAAAAAATGTCATCAAATTTTAAAAGTTACAAACATAAAAAGTTCAATCAAAATGTTTAATCGTTCAGGCAAAGGGTAGCACAAAGACATCCCAATGCGAAACGTAATGAGAAATTAATGTTCCATTAATGAGATATTGATTTTCAAATTTCAAGAAATAGATTACTAGGATAAAGGGATTTGTGCTCAAAGAGGATGTTTGCCTTATTTGAAATTATGCTTCACAATAATGCTATTACTGTAATAGTTTCAAAGCTTCTGCTACTATTTGTGAATTTAGATTAAGGTGATAAATACCACATTAAGTTTCTCATATGCCCATTGGTCGTGAGGTCGTTTGTATAAAGCACTGTGTGTATCAGCAAATCCAGCCCAATTTCCTCTTAAATCGTAAGTCATAGCGTGGATGGCATCTACCAACCTATTTGAAACATAAAATTATTTCAAAATATTTAACGAATTGTAATGTATCGTACTCGCAAAGTTCTGGTACGTGGTAACCTTCTTGTAAACGGAATTTAGCAACGGGAACAGCCATGGTAATTTCCCAACCTTTTCCTTCTTTGTCAAAGGCTCTTCGTAATTCTTCTACGAAGTAGAAGAATCGATCTTTGTCTGCAAAGGTGCCTTCACGATCTGTCGCTCCGGGGTATTCCCAATCCAAATCGAAACCATCAAAGTTGTACTTGTTCATGAAGTCTAACAAAAATATTTTTAAAAGTTTTAAATACACATTTTTTCCCAAAGAAGATGCTGTTTTTTTTTTTGAAAGACGTAATATTTTTGTTGGTATTAGTATTATTTACAATTGTTTATAAATTTGAAGGCCGAGATATCGATATAGTTCAGAGTTTAAGTTCAAGCGATGTTTAATTTTCGTAATCTTAATCTTGTTAATCATTATGATCTGACAAATTGCAAATTCTTATCAGTTGAGTAATACTTAACCGCCGTTTCTAATTCCAAACGCAGATAAATTTCTCTTTTAAAAAGGAATGTACTTACCAATCACAGCTCGAATGAAAGAGTCCCTTCTAGACTTTTCAGCAACCATATCAGAATATTTTTTGCCACCTTCTGCCCACCCACCTACAGCAACTTGGAATTTTGTGTTCGGATATTTTGACTTCAAATTTGTAAAGTTTCTGAACCCACCTTGTTCTACATCGAGCTATAAAAAAATAAATCAAACCAAATCCGAAAAATAAAACAATAATCCTACTTCTGGATCGATGACAAGCACACCCCAATTGCTAGCATCTACTCCGATGAAGGAATAAATCAAATGGGTGCAGAGATCAACTGGAACATCTTCAAGGGCGTACCGCCCCAGGTCTGGGCGATAGATGGCCCAGTTGCTGAAGTAGCATACTACACGCGCTTTTTGTTCACCCGCTGGAAAATACCGCGATTGTATTTTTTGAAACCGATAAAAGAAAAATCATACCTGCAACCGCACACGCGATGAGCACGGTAAACACGAGGACTTTCAGCATTTTATCCTGTAATGATTCAATGTGTATTACGTGACTGATTCTATGTATTGTTTACAATGATTAACGGATATGTTACGCACCTTTTTTTGGAAATAATTATAATACAAAAACGCGACAAAAGTTATCTGTCATGTATCAATAATTAAAAAATGAAAAAGCCCAGATTAAAAATCTTAATTGCCATAAAAATTGAAAAACCGATATATATTTCTTCTGTAATGTATTTCGTTTAATGTTTAAAAAAGTCCGCCATGTTCAATTTCAAAAATTTTGAATCACCACTGCACATAAAAATATTTTAAAAATGAATAAATGGTATCAAATATAAACCGATATATATTTCTTCTGTAATGTATCTCTTTTAATGTTTAAAAAAGTCCGCCATGTTAAATTTCAAAAATTTTGAATCACCACTGCACACAAAAATATTTTAATAATGGATATATGGTACCAAATATAATTAAACACCGTTCAAAAAAATTAAAATATGTTATAAAATGATTTATAATTTACCTGTAAGTACAAGACACTGGTATGAAATATGAAGGAACCAAAGATGAGTTGAAAATGAATATGAGATGTGAGGAACTCCTTCGTTATATACCACCAGGTCTCCGAGTGTTTTTTTCCTCTTGTCACTGACCAATCGCAGCTTGAGTGCCATGCACCTCCGATACAAAATGATACGAGATTTGACTGTAAAATGAGCCCGGTATCAAACAAAAGATTATCTTTCGGAAGGTAGGGATAGCCATAGCTCAAGGAGTGTCTGACTTACCTATACCTTATTCTTTTTTTTCTTTTACACATGTCTTAGAGAAAGATGGATAATATCAAATAAAAATAACGGCATACAATACCTACCATTGTTGAATAGAATTTAGATTAGAATAATTGATTCTCTATATTCAAACAGCATTTTTCGAAACATACATTTTTTAATTTTTAGTATCAAAAAAGTCCATTTATTTTAAAAATATAAATTATATACTTAAATTCATTTATAATGTATAATCATTAAAATATCCTCATTTTAAAATTGAAATTCTAATTCCATAATTGATATAACTTATTAGTTATGATAATTATTTAATTACTCTAAAAATTTCCCAGTTTTTCATTTGCATATTTAGGTTATTTATTATTGTGATACATAAGACACTATATTAAATTAAAAATTTATTTAAAATTATGATTACATATTCAAGTTGATTGATCATTCGTGATGTTATCCTTGCAACCAATTTTATTTTGGGATTAATGAATGTTTATGTGCGCCAGGATTCCGTTATAAATAAATGAAACCTGTTTAAAATCTCATCCCAAACTGTTCTTACAACAGGTCACTGATCCTTTAAGGCTCAACCAAACCAAATCCATTCTCTTAAAGTTATATAGTGATGACAGAAATAATAAATTACAAAATTAATAAAAATATTGGTGTTTTCGATTCAAAGAATAACTTTATAGAACTTAGTTTTAAAAAATCTATGAAATATAGTAAATATGATATTTTTATTTTTGAATAAATTTAGGAAATTAGAATAATGTTAATTTCGTTAATGAAACAATGAACATTGATTATTTTTTCCGTGTTAATTATATATTCTATGTTGTATACAGGATGGCCCTTGAGATGTCCTTCTTCAGATTAGTAGTCAAGTCATAACTATATATTTCTAAGAAACTTAACAAAACGTAAATAAAAAAGGTCCTTAGTTGAATGACCGCATACAAAAACACAACTCACCTATTTTGCTGATACATCCTTGCTAAAAAAGTCATTTGAATAAATACAGCACCGTATTTGTGTGATATTAAATGGACCTATTCAAATATTCTGTTATCTTAGCTCTTTCAATAGTGTATGCAAAATATATGTAAATCATATAGCTGTAGTTTAATGACAAACATAAAAATTATATTTCGCGAATCATTTTTCCCAAGAAATTTATTTACAGAACCGTACTGTAATAATTAATCATTGTTTTAATATTTATAACAATTAATTTTATTGTTTTGTTATTTTTCTAAGTAAGGTCAAAATAATAAACAAACAATCCTTCAGTAGAATAATTTGTTACAGATAACATACAAATCAATAAAAATGTATCTAAAAAAATGTATCTATAAATGGGATACTTTAGCAGTAATTCTAAAAAATTTGGTAGATTGCGTGATTCCGTGATAATAGTACGTGCAAAAAAAATGAAAAATAAAATTTAACGTAGATTAGATTTTATTTTAGAAATAAATCTGATTTATTCCAGTTCAGTTATTGTTATCGGATTAAAATAGATAGTGGTTATTTAAAGGATTAAAGGAATGTTTATATAAATGCTGTTCTACGTAAAAGGATTATCATTTTCATCAAAGTGTGTAATAATAACTTTATTCATATTGGAATAATCTCATCTAAATTGACGCATAAAAACAAATCAAAGTGCAGACTTAATAAAAGATTATTACTAAGAGAGATATCTGTTTGAAGTTAAAGAAAATTAGTTTATGAAATATCAAAGAGATTCCTATGGGAATTTGAAGCTTTTGTGACCTTGCGAATATTGCATTCAATGTGAATAGTAACGATAGCAACAGACGACTTTCTCACAGATATTATGACTAGAGGTCGCAGTGATGACAGTCCTAGTTTTTAATATTTTATTGGATCAATAATTTTATAAATAAACAATGGAACACCAACTGGAGTTCTACAGAATTCGTACAAAACCTTGGAAAATATAATACTTGAATAACTTAATTTCCCTTAAAGAAATCATCAGTAATATTCATGCTGATCGCACTGAGTGATAGCGTGAAAATGTTTCATTTCCACCCTAAAAGTAGGTCATTTTCTACGATATTTTTTAAAGATATTTCATATTTCATTCGTTACTTTGCTGGGTAATTTTAAAATGTTAATGTAAAGTGTGACATTTCAGTTTTCATGTTTAAATATCGTTGAAAATGACTACTGCGCTCTTGATGCAAGTGTCAAATTTAGGTAATAAAATTCGAAAATGAAAAAAGTGACACGTATTTCGTACTGGTATTTTCGATGTTTCAATTTTATTACATAAATGTAAGGAAGAGAAGTTTTACAAGTACAAATAACGTTACGTTAAAGATCTATTTAAACCCATTAGACATTTTAACAATAAAATATAATTCTGAAATATATATTTTATAATAACAAAACTCTATATTCTAGTTCTTATACATAATATAATAATCGTCAACCATTTGACTCCATTATATGACTTGGTGGCCACAAGAATGGCCTTCGAGCAAATTCTCTTTCCCAAAGCCGTCATGCATAATACATTCAACTATAAGGGTGTTTCTCATCAAAGGCTCAAGGCGTAGGCGTGGTTCAAAACTAAAACTATACACGGTTCGGTAAATCACAAACGGCCAACAACGTTATTATTGCATTCATAATTACATTGCAATGGGTATATATGTGTATGTATGTAGAAAATGCTATGCAATGCATGATGCATGTGCTGGGAAAAAGAATCTGAGTTCATGTTAGAAACAGACAGATTTCAAACAACACTGTTCCAACGCGTATTCTAATTACTTCAAACCCCTACAATAAATCTAAAACCATCCTCTTTATTTTCTTAAAATCTGTTCAATATTGTTGGAAACCAAACTGTAAATAACATGGTATGCGTATGCATGTATAACATCCGTTGTTCTTAAGTAAATATTATTTAAATAATATTGATTCTTATTTACAAGTCTGTTTGACAATGACACAACATGTAGTGCAGCGTCGCATTGCTATTTTACACTGCAATATAACAAGCTGAAAATCATATTATTTTGCTTGTTTACAGCAAGCTTCATCTCAAATTTCAGATTTGGAATGTAATGTACAATGTATGAAAAAAAAATAGAAAAAATATATTGTCAAAAATATCTTGCAATAAAAGTTCATTACATATAATACACTTTCAACGGGCGGCGGAATTGACATCGACACGGATAATACAGGACTGTAACGGCCCATTTACTTTACATTTTGGACGTATATGAATTTACTGGCGTATTCCGCGTTAGGCCTAAAGAAAAACAATTCCCATACCACCAGATTTCCACAATGACAATCACAACCAACATGTAACTTGGGAAAACAAGGCTATATGAGACGAAACCAAATAATCTAGGCAAGAAGTGAACAAGAGACGAGGCAGATAGTGGTACGATTTCCGCCGCTCGCTGTCAACGGTAACATGTACATATACCCGTGCCCGTGCCCATACAGAAATGTCATCTACATGGGTTTCGTGCTACCCTGCATTCTCACTCCACAGGGTAGCACACAAACCCTAGCTACAATATTCACTTACTGTACTGTAATACAACACATCACAGTATATTTTACAAGTCCTATTGCTTAGAAGGCTTCAATAAGTATAACTAGAGATAAATGCATTTATACATATCTGAAGAATTTGACAACGCAAGAGATTCACACATAAACAATATATTTTCAGCGATTGCAGTTCTGATATACTATTTATTATTTAATTATCATTTATTTCCAAAATAAATTACTCGTATATTTCATATTCCTATTGGAATATCAAATATATGTATACAATTTATTTGTTGTGTTTAACAAAAATAAAATATGTCATGTAGATACATATCACAATGGCATGGAAACTTACTAACAAATCTAAGTCACATATACATATCTATGGCATATACATAAAATAACTTCGCTGTATACTTAGCTAGCACATTCAGCTAATAATCTCATCTTTGCAATTTACAAAAAATATACAATCAATTATTTTCCCAACTTGAAATCAATTTGGTTCCCTTTCATTTACATCAATATGCTAGCAGAGTATGACTAAAATCAAACCTCTTTAGCTGTACAATGTAATATAATATTGGGACCGTAGCAGTGTTATTCAAATCCACCATGTTAAAACTAAACATTAATCATTCATATACAAAAATATACTTTTCCACCATTTGGTTAATAAAATAAAATATGTACTCGCATCCCAATAATAACTACATTATCTAGTAACTGGCATATAGTAATGGCTCATTTTGTACATTGTCTTACACAATCTTCATAAAAATATCGGAGTTAGTGATTCAACGGAAATTAGTTAACCGCAAGGTATTCCTTATGAGTACAATACATTTCATCTAAAACATCTACTAAACTATATTTACTTTTTGTTAAAATATCTTAACAATTATTTTTTGGTTGTATGGCAAGTTACGATTGTAAATTTAGATGTAAAATGTGTTAGATAAAATGTTTTATACCCATTTAGGTTTGTTAATAAATGTAGTAAGATGCAGTCATATAGGTGTTTAGCAACAAATATTCATTATCTAAGTATATATCTAACATTTAAATATTGCTT
The DNA here is from genome assembly GCA_035578165.1 of Stenolophus ochropezus. NCBI lineage: Eukaryota > Metazoa > Arthropoda > Insecta > Coleoptera > Carabidae > Stenolophus > Stenolophus ochropezus. Next base: position 4,891,782 of record JAQOWZ010000014.1, read on the forward strand.
GAGACATAAAAACTTCAGAACATTTTAATGCTTTCAATGATTGTACTAATAGACCAGTTTTCAGGGATCACAATGAGACAAACATAGTTCGAATGCTTAGAATAAGTAACAGGCCATGAAGGAAAACCAAACGTTCAATTGTCAATCGCTTAAATATGAAACAGTGCAATGCGAGAATCATAAAGGCAAGAGGGCGAATAAGCTACCACTTACTGCTTTATACATCTGTATTCACCCGATTTCAAATTTGCGGTCTATCAAAACTTATCTTACCAATAATATTTGCTTAGGAGTTAAAATTAAAATATATAATATGAACACTTTACTTTATTAGGTATAGGTATAATAAATCACTTGAAATGCATAATTAAAAAACGCGGATAACTTGAAAAATAATTTGAGTAACACGAGAAATATAATAGGAGTAAACAATCAACACAGCCCTTGGAAAAATCTCTTATTGTTTGTCTTTTTGGAATGATTTAATTATTTACTATATTTTTCAAATCACATAGCTACATTAAAAATTATTTTTAATAAAAATTAATTTTACAAAATAAATTGTTACTTAAAAAAAACCTCCGATTAATTTTAAAAACCCACAGCCCACCAATAATGTAACCATTTGTTTTGAAAATTTTTATCTGCTACTAATAAACATTTTTTTTATAAATGCAAATTTAATCTCCATATTATATTTCACATTGAGATTCATGGCAACCTATAAAATTTTGTACTTGCGAATTGTAGTAAAGTAATTGCACATCGCCCTTGTTTATAGACATAGTGCAGCACTGTGAAGTGATTAAGCATAGCACATACTTGCCTCCGCATCGTACCAGAGATACAATAGGATACCAATACCGATACAATATTATAGAAAATGTCACACGTCCTATACGATGACAATGCAGTGCAGTGCAATTATGATATATGTATGTTACAACCACATATGTGAGTGCATAGAATTCACATGCGTACACGAAACCACTACGGGTGAATTTATATCATCCTTTACATCCTCAAACTATTCAATACAGCATATTTTCTTTATTAGAAAATATTATTTAATCTATAAATGTAAGTATTTTAATTGTGATGTATATTAGCGATGTATCTGTTTATTAATTAAAAAACATCCTATATATTTTTGTCAATATCGAGACAATTTTCTAAGTGGATTAAAACTAAAATAATTTTCTAATATCAAATTGGTTTAAAATGGAAGTCAATATATTGATTTCGGATAAATCTAATCTGATCCAAAGTAATGATATAAAAACACCCAACGTCATTTAGTAAAATAAACTAAAAATATTAGAAAGAGTAAAAAAAGAAGTAAAAAAGAGAGCACGTCCGACGATAATTTGGAAGAACTGTGAAGTACATTTAGTTAATTAAGACTACTTCAACAACAATGACCAAACAATCCGCCTCGGCCTCAGCAAGAACAGAACTGTTTGCAATCAATCGATAGATCGTTTGTTCGATTACACAAAGTGATAACATACATACACAAGAGTTGCAAAATCACAACAAACTCCAGACTATACTACCACTACATCACCAGCCTGATCAACAAATAAACATTACTTGCAAGCTTGTTATGACTTTGAAATCCGGCGTATAGATAAATATTTATTATTAATAATATATTCGAGAGGCCCATTTGAAATGTAACCGTTTATTAATTTAAAACAAGTTATAAAAACGATATGCTTCATATTGTAGCAAAGTGATCACTCAAAGTTTGTAGCATTCTGTCAATAGTTCAGCAGACAAGTGTCAGAAGTCTTATTATATAGAATGAGCAAGCAACATTTGACCAAACAACTTGGCCATTTTCAACAACTACGTTTTAAATTATAAACCATACTTATTCATATGATAATAGTTATCAGTTAGTGGAAAGCTGAGAAGTTTATGTTTTGGCAGATTTTCCATTTGAAATAACATGTCATATAGATAAAGAATGTGGATTACTTATCTTGCTGCTGGGCATTTGGGGCGTTTGGGGCTCCGTTCTCGCCCACGGACATACTTCTCTGAGGCACAGGACTGCGGCCACCGCTGCCGCCGCTGTTTAGGGCCATTCGCTGCATTTGTCTGATCACTGTTGCTGCATGATACGCTTGCTGCAACATACAACATCACAATCTCTCTAAAACTCTTTTCATTTCACCTGTTGCATTTCCATATTTATATATTATAATTCATACTATTTACATTCACTTTCTATTTAACTTTACATTATTCATACATGCTTATAACAAGAAAAATACTCTCACCTTCCAACGAGATTTTGCGAAATTCTTTTTGAGTTGTTCGGATACAGTACCATGGATATTCTTATTACTGGCTGCATTACCAGATATCCTGAAATATGACGATATAAATATTTTATATAAAAAAAATATTAGATATTTACCAAGGATGGGCAAGCGCCTGCCTACAAGTAAAACGTCTTTCAACATTTACACACATTAACTGCCTAATAAAGTCTTTTGCAGAGTCACTGATTTCGTCCCAATATGGGGAATCAAATTCAAATTCACCTGGAAGAAATAATTTCATGAATATTCATGCTTCAATGACGTTCTTTGTATACCTTTTAATATCTGTGCAAATAAATTTGCATCATTTTCGTCGTAAAAGGGTGGATAACCACACAAAAGAATATATGATATGACTCCTATGCTCCAAACATCTACTGCTTTTCCATAAGGTTTCTGGGCAAGTACTTCAGGAGCTACATGGGAAGGAATTATCAGATTTGTTATGGAAGAAGAATGATAATACTTACCAACATATCCTGGGGTACCACACGCTGTAGCCATAATACCTGAGTCTTCCATTTTAGATAAACCAAAATCACTAATCATTATTTTACTATCTTCGTCTGGGCTGTAATATAAGAGATTCTCCGGCTGCAACATACAGAATTATAGATTTGGAAATAAAAATAAAGTAAAATGAAAACCTTTAAATCCCGATGAACAACCCCTTGTTCATGCATATAGTCGACGGCTTCTAGCACCTGCCGGATCAAATCAGAAGCGTCTTTTTCTGTGTATGAACCTTTTTCTACAATGCGGTCAAATAGTTCACCACCTGTCACTCTGTAATGTAAGGTCGAAAGGAGTATTGGTGTGTCAGGGTACACGCATGCAAGAAAGAGGACTTACAGTTCCATAACTAAATAGACTTTAGATTTGTCCTCGAATGTTTCTAGTAACTGGACGATATTTGGATGCGTTAACCTGTGCAAAGAGGACTGAATCAGAGGTGGAGCATCAAATAGTCTATAATGATACAAACTTGCCTACGGTTACCCCAATAAATAGAACCAACACCAACGATCACATTCAAGAAGAGTTAAAAGGGCTGAGGGCCGGCAAGGCGAGAAGGCGTTACGTTAGCTTTACACTTTAGAGATGGGCTGGTCTGGGCTGGGTGGTAAGAGGGTCGGAAGGGCGTGGCAGTTCAATGCAGGGGTCGGGGGTTTGGGGCCAAAGGGCGTGTTTACTACAATGAGGTGGGAATCAAGTTCTAGTTCTCTTTGAGGGATCTGATCTGATTGAATTTGAGTTAGAGGTAAAGGGGTAAAATAGAAAGAGAAAAGCAAAACAAAATGAGGCAGCAGGAGATGCAATAGAAGGCAATCTTTGTCATGACAGGGGGGTACTGGCGCTACGAATTCAGGACATCTCCTGCTCCCATTGGGCGTCGGGAAACGGAAACACAAAGCAGCACTCACCACGTCTCCTTCACATTGTCAGAGTTAGACCCGACGCTCTGCTTGGAATGTTCACTGAACCTGAGACACAAACGCACATTACAACTGCTTGTCTCCTCTACCGTGCGGCGTGCGCTCGCTAGTCATTTCATCCAATTATATATGCACGTAATGCTTCAGACAAAGATTGCCCTTAATTGCATAGCACAGCATATAAATAAATAGATACAAGTATACGATATACGATACGAATACATAACCACGTACTTTTTACTACCTGTTTAATGACATAATATGTATGTAAATGTACTAACAACACATTTTCTACAAGTAAATCTAGAATCAAGTACGCTATGTTAATTCAACTGGCCTGACACTCACCTACGGAGGACTTTTATTTCGTTTTCAAGAGAATCCTCTTTGCCCTTCAAAGCTTTCTTGTCAATTATTTTTACTGCGAACATCTGTCCTGGCTTTTCTTTACTCTCTGCAAGTCGGACTTCAGAGAATGCGCCCCTAAAATTTAAACATTTGTTTGTCTATCAAATAATATCATAAAAACATATGACAGGAATACGGAAAAAAACAGCTGGATAAACTACTTACGTTCCGAGTAATTCTTTAAGATGATATTTATCTTCAATGGATGGTTGTTTTTCCGAGTCTTTTCCATCCTTTTTCCCCTTTTTCCCCGAATCTTTTTTACCAAACAGTGGCATTTTTATTATTGTAAACTTCCTTAATACAGATTTACACAGTTTTCAGTCACACCAAAACATAGATGTTGAACCACTAAAACCACAATCACACGCTTTAAAATCCAATATTCCTTTAAATGATTTATCACTTGTCATTATTTACTTACAAAGTTTTCGCGAATATTTAAATTTATCGGAAATTGCACTTATCTCAACCACAACACGACGATACACTGCCAGCACTTGCTCATAGCGCTATTTGCTTCTCACTCGCAGCGATTAAATCCACTGCTCCTCTCTTCGCTTTCCTCAAGCGGGGAAAATACAAACATTCAGGCTTCCACCGCAATTCCCGACTGCCTTAATTGATCACTCATTTCACTAATCTTTGTCTATTTGCAAATAAACTCTCTCATATTATCACCTGTCTAATTGCATTTTAAATTTTCATACTGACCTTCGCTATTCAAATTTATAGTTATGGCAGCACTTTGTCCTACAAGTTGTATTGCCAGGACCGTACTCTCCAAAACACACTCCTGAAATATCAATAAAAATCTGCATTACAATAAAAAAGTAATATTTTATTATAACGGTGTCAGTTTTCACAACTATATTATACCAAAAATGATTTCTTTTCAATTTACATGACAATTTACCACTGCAGTATTAAATACATACTATTTAAAAGACATGTAGTAGCAATATCATGTATATACATATTACATATATAATTATACTTTATATAACGTACCCAACTGCAAATGAAAACTAGTTAAATAATAAACATATTTGAACTTATCACTAGCTTTATGCACAAATATGTTTAATATTTCATTGCAATTATATTTACTGTTTAAAACTAACATACTGATATTCGAAATTTTCTTATTACGAAATTTTGAAAACGAATCTTAACGCTATGCCTTTTTACATAACAATTATATATTAGATAAGAATTATATCATATTCCGTAATGATTAAAACTATTCTAAAAGTAGTCTGTAAAAAGTAATCATTTGCTTGAATGTGGCAAGTTATTTATGATTTTTAATCATCTAAAAATCTAATAATAATAAATAAATATTTAAACTCTTACAAATTATAACATAACCACAAGTTGAGAATTAGCTAACATAAATTAAAATAAATATTACAATTAATAACGTTATCTTGAATAAGATGTTGAAGGCCCGGGACTATTCTGACGATTGTGGATTCGGGCTGCCTTTAAACTGTCCAAGTATTCTTGCTGAGACGCAGCTAACACTCTAGCCATTACATCAGCGTCTTCCCAGTCCCGCAATCCTAAAATTCAGACCAGTTACCTCTTAAGTCAATTAAACAACGCATTACACATATCTAGATGAACTTGAATTGGCCATCAAACATTTCTTAACGTTTTGCCGTTCTACAAGGTTAACTCAATTAATTATAGTGACTGGCCTACGAATCATTTAAATACGTTTTGTTTTCTTTATAATTATACATTTGAGAACACGAATTATATTAACATACAGCGTAGTGGCCCTTCCAGCGTACTTACCCACTTTTAGACACTCAGTCACCGCGCTAAATTCATTTACTACGTACCGAAAACTTCAGGGGGAAGGCGACTAAAAATTGAATCAGTTTCACAGAAGTTTTTCACAGAAACAGTCAACGCGTTTGCGTTATCTTCAATCATCTTACTGCTGGAACTTCCAGAGCAGTCCAATTCGGGGTTCACTACTATTCAACCAGTGTTATTACTTATTCTTTAGTTTACTTAAACCATCTTACCGAAAGCTGTAGAAGGGTGCTCTTCGGGAATGGGTGAATTCTTCAGGCTTTGCGGTTTGGGAGATCGCGACGGCCTGGGGGAACTCTGCGATGTGTTGGGGGACATCGAGCCTCGGGGCCTGGGAGATCGAGGACTCATGCAAGCTGCGGAGGTTATAGTGGAGCTACTTCCTGCAGATGAGCATGCCTGCTGTTGCTTCCTTCGCTTTTCGTTATCCTTGCACCACTGGAGATAAGATTCACGAGCTACTTGTTCTTCAATCACTTCATTTGTAGCTTCCCAGTCTGTGGCTTTCAACTTGTCTTCCATCATCGTCTGCGATACATATTGTTAAACATAATTCAAAAACATATAGTAAAGATAATAAAGGGCAATCATTTACTGGAAAAACAGTCCGAATTTCGAAGGATTTATTTCAGGCGCTAATCTAATCGCGTAATGTCACGAATGTCAATCGAAAAAGGACAAATCTAGTTGATTTGCAATACTTGATAATATAACGATCACTAAAGAATACCAACAAGAATTACTGTTAGCTACAAAATTTCATTTTGCTGCTATCGAAATATAAACTTGAAAGTGCAAAAAATATTTGGTGAAAATTATTATAAGTAGAAAGTATTACTTGTATCTTAGTAATTTAATACTTGCGTAATAAAATTTTTATTGTATTTATTGTATTCCGAGCTCACTTTTATAATAAAATCACTTTTAGGAAACCTGATTTTACGTTATAATCTTACAAGGCCTAACGTTACATTTAATAAAAGCACTTACAAAAGTGAACTTGGAATATGGGCCAATGTCTTTATTAATATCCATTGTAATATTTGTATCAAAGAACAAAAGAATGTTTTAAACCACCAACCCTGTCACCACGTTTTCACGATCAGATCGTTAAGATCGCTGTTTTGGTGCAATTCTTAAACAAGGATTGCAATCATGTTGTTAAAGAAGGGGGCAAATGATCACAAAGCAAAAGAAGATTGGGATTGCTCGATCCGATTGTATTGGGTTGAAAGAAAATTTAAGCTATTTTTATTAAATTTCAACATTTTATAAACATTGTGGGGTCAAAATCGGTTGGAGACAAAATAAACCCTTCCAAATTCTGACTGATTTTCCAGTCCTTTTCCCATGAGTAAAGATAATACCTGTTCAATAAGCAGATCTTCGCTTTGACGAACAGCATCGTTCATTTGCCGCCTGTCCACTTCTCCAGGGAGAACGTAGCTTGGCAATCCTAGTCCAACTCCGACTGATGGATTGAAAGGATTGGTAATGGAATTGTAATGAGAAGCTCGTTGGTACGACAACCTGATTGGCTCGTAATCAGATTTTTGTGCACCGTGAAATATATTAATTGGTTCTTTAACAAATATGAAATATTAGTTTTATAATCATGAATATGGGAATGTAACTCATACTTAGCTGATAGCAATAAACTTCAATGGAACGATGATACATTTCGCTCAAAGCTTGAATTTCTAAATGATTTCCATGCACAAAATCATGACGCTTGCGACTTACATACTTGTTGAAGTCTTCTGTTACATAAGCGCAGTAGAAATCACGATTCTTTAACTGATAAAACAACATTAGTATTATATCTGTGGGCAAAACATTAACAACTTACAATATAATCCATGCAATGCTTTCGGACCACACTATGCATTTCCTGATCACCATAAACCTGATCGGCTATAGCTCTGAATAAGCAAGCACCGTCTTCAACCATAGGTTTTATAACGAACCCACGCTTTTCCAAAGATCGGGCAAATATAAGATCACGCTAGAAATCACATATTGGAACAATAAAAATAGAATACAAGAATGTAAATTATTACCTGTCGCCATTCTTCTTCAGTTAGTTGCTTGCTGGGATGTTCACTATACTCATCTTCACTGTTATAGCCAGTACCATCTTCTCTCTGTTGCAAAGTAGAATCATCATTTAAATTATCATTGTTTTGCACTGAAGATGTAGGGGATTTGGTTATTAAATCCAATTTTAGCTCACAATCTATTTTCTGATCAAGTTCTCGCTCTCGTTCTCGAGCCCTTTCTCTTTCCTGCTTTTGTTCTCGAATTCGCTTTCTTTCTAAATTTCGATAATACCTCTCTTTTGGGTTTGGGATGCTGGAACTACATAATAACAATGTCATATATGTGTTTGTATTAAAGACCTTGAATTACTTACTAAGCATATGTTCGCCGTTTGCTAGAAGAAGGTGCTTCCTCAAAATTACTGTGAGAGTTATGTAAATTGGAATGGCTATGACTTGGGCGTGCATGTTGTAATTCTTCATGCCTTGTCCACAACTGTCGATCATTAGTTTCCTGCAAAAAAGTTCTTTGTTTTGGTTTCTGCGTTTGACATTTCATTTTCAAAATGGGGCAGTGTACTTTCATATGGTCGCCATAAAATATTAACAATTCACAAATGACAAAATCTTACCTGCTTTACCTGTTTAAGTAACTGTCCATGCCCATGCCCCTGAGATAAATTCAATCCCAATTGCAAAGAATTGTGATTCAATCGCGAAGGTGGAATATTTAATCCAATGGGTATTTGTTGATTTGATTGAGTATTCTCCTCAGGTTCTTCGTTATTGCCAGCATTTTGACGTTTCGCAGGTAGAATCGTCATTCTTCCTTATGTTCAGTATTTCGATATATCACTATAACTTATATTTTTATTAAAATAACAACAATTTCACTCTGAATTACGTATATTCATATAAGTGATGAAACGAAAATAAAATCAACAATGGAGTCTTGCACTTGCGTACTTCTTCTTCTTCAAATTCTCCTAGCCTTGACTCACTGCAATCTAATTTCAAATTATGCTGGTTGCTTCTACTTTTTCCATTTGTTCAGATAAATAATGCGTCATAAGTGATAAATCAAATTCCATTTATTTATAATACGTTTGAAATATTCCTTTTTATTTGGTATTTAAAATGTATATTAAATTAAATAATACAATGCAATAACATTACCACAATAAAATCATTTGTATATGTATTAATGCGAAATATAAAATAGATCATAATATAAATGAAAAATTACATCTTTAAAGCTACTTTATAAATATATAAAATACTTTGTGTCGATAGTTTAGTTGAGAACTTGCATAGGTTGTCTTAGGTGCTCAGGTGCATGATAATGCTGTTGGGGGGTCAGAGATGGATGTATTGGTGGCGGGAAACATCGGACATGTTCCACAGACAAACCATCGTTGTCTCCCGACTTTAGAAATTTATTCAGTACTGCGAAAATCTGCGAGTTCAATACTTGGAATCTTCTTATTCTGTCTACCATTCGCTTTAGATTCTGTAATTACCGATGTCATTACACTACATCAATACAAATAATCAATAACTTACAATTCCTTTAACCACATCGTCTTTCCCGTCAACTCGTTGCACCCTTAAGATATGATAACAAAAATCTAAAGCCTCGAACCTTCTTTGTTGCCCTAAAAGTACAATCATAGTGCATCCTGCCCAGTGAAGACCTTCGCCAAATAATTCCCTGAAAAATGTATTTTCAAACAAAAATTCTACACGAAAATGTTAAAACATACTCGACAGTAAATTCAGTATCAGCAACAGGAATACAATAAACAAATTGCAAAGCTGACCACAATCTGTGAAATTCTGTACATTCGTCCACGTTCATTACGCCATTTGGTGGAGGCGGTCCTACCCAAATTGGATCATCTAAGAAACTTCTTAACCGATTTAGAACAACTTCGAAAATAGAAAGACCGCAGCAGAGTCGTTCTCGAGTTAGAAGGTCTCCTTCTCTAGATATCATTGCTTGCTGAAAACATTTCATAACAAAAATAAATTTAAGGGGAATTATAAACCGTTTTTAGATATAATTCAATATTTGAAAAATAAAAATATTTTGCAAAGATCAAACACAAATTTATAAAGATTATTTTATCATATTTTTAAGCTACTTTTTTTAAATATTACATGCCAAAATTGAATACCTTTGCGGTACCAAGTTTTTCGATGTTGGGTACAATTTGTAGAGCAGCATATTTAGCTTCCAGTCTTTTCTGTTTAGTTTCTGGTTTTTCACCTTCTTTACAATACGGTCTAGGTAAAATATTTTGGAATGGTGCAGCATGTAAAAGATCACAAACCTCTTCTTGAGACAAAGCTTGTTCCATTAGTAAACAAAATAAAATAGTATTTCCGAATTCACGGAAATTGTGGAATAATTCAGTTTTTGCATCAGGATATTGCACTATATCATTTAATTGAGCATGATAGTAACCAAGAACACCTGGCGACCCATAATCATATCTCGGCAATTTACAAATCTTGGGCATGGCTTCCATCAGCGTTTTTGTAAATTGTAATAAACTTCCTTGTATCAAACTTTTGACTATTTTTAGTAATTCTTCCATGACAACTGCAATGCCTTGATAACCAAGTAATTTGCACATTGTATGGAAGTGGTGTGGACCAACAAAATGAGCATACTGTCCATACTGGGTAGTATACGCTAGATTCAGAGGTTTGTTGCCCCATAAATAATGATGTGACATTTGTGGTGGTTTGTCTCTATGAACAGGAGGAGAAAATGTGATGTTCCTACATTTTATAAATCTGTTAGTCGCTGCATTGTACACATAATTAGGCAGAAAATCATAATTTAATTCCCAGAAAACATGAAGAGTTATTCGTCCATAAGGTGCAAGCACATTATGGTTTGCTTCTCTGAACATAGAATCAAAATCATCCAGAGCCAACCATTTGCTGAGAAGTTTATGGCAAAGTCTATTGACTTGCAACAATCCATCCAATTCCATAACTCCGGTAATGTCTCCTGCTTCGAACTTACTAACAGCTAAATCTAAAGACTTTTGCATATCAGCGTTGATTCTCTGGGTGATCAACTTGTTCAAGTCGATAGACCGTCCAAGAAGTTGGACATGTCTTTGTTTGAGTAAAGTTTCGTAGCGATTGGCCCGAGGATAAGGCAACAAATACGAACCCATTGCTAGACACTCTACTCTAAATCTTTTATCGAGGAAAATACTGGCTGCAAGTTGTTTGTAATAAGCGAATATTTGTTCGCTTAATTTGTACACAAATTGATCAAAACAAAGATTTACTTCAGCTTCTACTTCGTCATACAAGAACTGCTTTCGGAAAATGGTAAGAGCGTATAATGCGCTGTCGTTGTATAAATCCAGTGGATATAACACATATCTAACAAAATATTATATTACACACAATTTTTTTTTTATAATATTTGTAAACTTACTCCATCATGGAAGGTTCTTTTGTTTTTAAAATATGATCAGTTAGAATCCAAGGCATGGACATGTCTATAGGAAACTGAATTCGTTTTTCCATTGTTATTAAATCACTACATTCTTCATTATGGTGATGTCTGACTGTGCATTTCTAAAACAAAATGTTTAATATTTCAAATATTTAATAAAAAAAATCTTACTTGTATTCGTCGTCCCATAGTCATTTCCAAATAAAATTCCCTGTACCAAAGTTGGGACAAATCACAACAATTTTGTAATGATTCTAAAACAAAAGTAAATTAAATTTAATCACACAATCTTTATGGCAACATACCGCTGAAACTGAGTTGGTAATTCCAATAGAAAGAAGTTTTGTGGAATTGGTCTATTTGAGCTAAATACTGACCATCGATATCTTTCCGTAAAGTTCTTTTACCTCCAGATTTATCAGCTATTAAAGATTCAAGCATAGTACGTACCATATACAATTGAGTACTCGATGGACCTTAGAAATAAACACTATAATATACACACAAATACAAAACAATTTTATCTTACCAACATTCCTTCTGGGTACTTTTATACCAAACCCATTATCTGGATCTTTCTTTCCTTTTAGGGCCGGATCAGCCAGAGGTTCCATACCTCTTTGCCAATCAGCGCAAGTCTCTCGAACTGACATAATAATACTGCGAATTAAATCTTTCTTATTCTTGATGGCTTTTCTTAAAGGTTCTCGCAAAATTAATTGGACAAAGTCTTGTAATTCGGCGTAAATGTGCCTTCTAATAGCATCATTGAAAACTGTTTCCATTCTTGCCATAAGGACTTGAAGACCTTTGATCATTGCAATCACTTCAATTAGAGCGAATTTTTCTTCATCGCTGTAATTGTATCTTGTTGCCTAAAAGACAAAATAAAAATATTTACTACAATCACAGTTTCAAATATATTTTGGTACAAAATTATATCGATTGTGACGTAATCTCTATTTATTAAAATTAGGATTCTTATTGGCTACATACTTAAATTCGTATTGGCGATGCAACTATAGATGTCAGATACATGGCTAATATTGGAACTCTAATAACGGGTTTATTTTTTTATTACTCGTGATTATGTTAAAATGTATATATAAAATTATTTTAAACTACAAAAAAATACTGTAAAGTTTTACAAACCTACAACGACTAATGTAAAATATTATAAAAATATCTGGTATTAAAGTTCCAAATTTTGCCGCTAGATAGCGAATTGAGGAACTTCACTACTCTCAATTTTTTTTTTTTGTCTTTATGGTCTCGTTTGTTTAGAGTAATTAAAATTACTTTTTTTGAATTTGTATTATGTTTACTAATTAAAAATAAGACTTTTCCATATAATATTATTTTAAATTTTAAATATATACCGCATGCTTCCAATTTTTTACTTACTCTTTCGTATTCTTCAGCTTCCAGTGGGCATTCTTTATTCTGATGATGATCTGTTGGATGTAAAAGTTTCCATGAATATAATTCAGTAACAACACTTGTCCATTCCGATAAAAGTTGTAACCCTCTTAAAGCCAAGTCTGCTGTTTCTTTATTTTCTGCGTCACTTCCACTTTCTTTGTAAGTTGTTGTTACCTACGTCACATAAGTTAGAATTTCGTTATAAAATCAAAGTTATTAATTTACCTCATTGCTGTATCTTGCAAGTTCACTGATATATTTGACGTGGTCTTCACGAATTTGAGGCAAATGGACCATGAGATCAGCTTGAGGAGAAATATTATTCGAATTGGACAAAGGCCATTTGCTTGGATCAAAGTGTTTGCTGCGTTTTATGTAATTGAATGGAGCTATTTGCATGTCTCCAAATAATGGCACAACTTCAAGATTCTACAATAATAATATATTGTATAAGTGCAGAAAGCCACTTTTTCTCATGAGTAATTCTTACCTTGAATATTCTATCAATTCGATCTAATCGTAGTTTTTTCTTCTGGTCTAACTTATTGATGTTGCATAGTTCACTGTCCATTAAAAACAAACCAAAGCCCATAACTTTGACCAACATGTGTTTTTCACTTGGTGTCAGATACATTTTGGAGTCAAACATATGCACACAAATATTCACAACGTCGGCTAGAAGATCTTCGTAACCAGGAATCTTTTCTAAATTTTCTTTTACTGTGTCACGAATTTTATTTTGCGTAGCGAGAAACATTGATAAGTTTTGTGATTCTTGCAGGGTTTGAGAATCTGACATAACTTTCAAAAATTGAGCAGCCCTGGAACAAATATTTAGTTATGTATTTAACTGGTAAATAAGTAATATCTTTAATTTTTGTATTCTCAATTTGAAATTGTATTTTTATTACTGCTGTTAAATAAAGTTTAATATATTTTCTTAAAAATACAATTGTGGGTCATTGTTTCTCTTACAAGATTGTTTATTATTTTTCAAAAGAACAATTTTTAAAATAACGTGTAATTAATACTAAATAAATTTACCTCCTGTATGTTGAGTAGTCATTTTTAACGCTGGATTTCATGTTTTTCAGTTCGTCCAAAACAGCAAACATGTTAATAAATTTTCCTAATGTTAATAAATAAGCTTCAGATACAAAATCTTTTCGTTTCTCATGATGACATAATCTTTTCACTTCAGCTGAAAATCTTTCAATTGCTTTTCTCTGAAATATAAATAATTAAAACGGCACACGAATAATATTAGTGTATATTACCTGGAAATACATGAAATTTAATAATTTGTTCACTTCCGGAGCCAAAACTTCCACTGTTTTCTCGTAAATTTCAACTCTGTTGGGCTGTTCATTAGATTTTGGTTGTGGAATAGCTCTAGAACAGCACCTCCAAGTATATAGCATAACAGCATGTTCTTGCCCTTCTTCCAGCAGCTCATTCTAAAAAATAACAGTTGGAAAAATGATGAAATTGTGATACGAAAGGAACATTTTCTTACTAAGCTGGCATGAACTGTTGCTTCTTCAATGTATTTGGCAATACCAGTGACAAACCCATTCCTGTCTTCAAAGTTTGTGTCAAAATTAGCAACATAAACAACAGAACAGGGCTGAGCTTCAATACAGGGCTGTTCATCTGGTAAAGTTAATTCATCTAACACGTCTACGTTAGATAGAGCATCGGTTAGAGATACTCTGTCGTTCATTGCCATTCTATGATTTTAATCTGGATAAAAATCAAATGACAGGATATGAGCAAATACAACAAACAATGATATATATTACATTTCTATATATTATTTAAACCTTTAATATTACTAAAACACTTACTATTCAACTGATACTATATTTCTTCATTTAGATGCGAAATAATTGTTATTTAATTGATTAATAACTATTTTGATGATCTCTGACAGATGAGATGAGTAAAATCCGCACCCTACTGTGTTGTTTTCAAGTGAGCGGCGCTTTTTCTTTGGCGCGAATATTTAAATACATATTGAAATTTTGAGAGAAATACATACTTACCATATGTATAAATTATTAGAATATACCTCTTATATTTAAAAATAACTCTTATTTATCGGATATTAAAATTAAAATCATATAGAATTAAGTCAAAGTTCATATTATATTCATTATTTATTAAACATTTATTAATATAAAATAATACAGTTTAAATATAATTTTATTCACATTATCACTGTCAGTCATATAAGACAATCTTAAATTTCTACTTCTTTATTAACAATTTTACTATTTAATGTCTATTACATTAAAGTAAAAATACCATTTAATGACTACAGGAAATATTTCATTTATGAATAAGTTTCGTCGTCATATGTACGTTTAAAATTAAAATCTTTTTACTAACAATAGTAGTCAAAATTTCTTGTTGTAGCAAAATAATAATTTTTTGTTTATCTTTTAACATGAACAGAAAATTTTGTGCTATTATTGAATATGTACAGTAAGATACTAATTATTACAATTATGAATATTATTACGAGTACTGCGTCGGCGTCACAAAGAAAATTTTATCGTTTGATTCAGCAGCAGTGGTAGCAGATAGGCCGTTGGCATTTTCTGGACGACGGCGATTTTCTTGAACAGTTTGGTGTGATATGCTTCCTGCTCCTGCTGCATTTTGCTTGTTTAGATGAGAATTGGAAAATTGGGAAAGAGCTGGGAAATTTGGCCTCTCGAAGTTGGTGGTCTGAATCTCAGGTGGAGATGTAGACGGTTCTAGAAATGCACCACCTTGGAGTAACTTGTCAGTATTTTGTGGAAATTGGCTTACAGTATCTCGATTTGGTTGAAATGAGCTTACAGTATCTCGATTTGCTTGCACATTAGGGATATTTTGACTCGGTTGAACATTTTGGTTGTATTGATCATTTGGGTTGAATTGACCATTTAGATTCTGTTGACCATTTGGATTCACAAGTGGAGGTTGAGGAACATTTTGATTCGGATTGAAGTTTGTCTGTGGAGGGTT
The DNA here is from genome assembly GCA_035578165.1 of Stenolophus ochropezus. Lineage (NCBI taxonomy): Eukaryota > Metazoa > Arthropoda > Insecta > Coleoptera > Carabidae > Stenolophus > Stenolophus ochropezus. Next base: position 4,907,746 of record JAQOWZ010000014.1, read on the forward strand.
TGCATTCTGTCGGGGACTTTCATTTGGCTGCTGGTCTATATTCACACGAGTGTTTTGATTGGGAATCCTTTGAGGGGTTTGATTGGGAATCCTCTGAGGAGTCTGATTGGGAATCCTCTGATTCGGTTGTTGGTGGTTGGCGGCTTGTTCAGGTTGCATAACACGGCCTTCGAATAAGATAGTTCCTGTTGGAATATGACGGATGAAGAACAAGAATGGGCGATCAGCTCTGACACGGGGCTTGGAAACGCCCATGAGAGGGATGACCATAGCTCCAGTTGCTGCAGATGCTACCGTTCCTTCCTCGTTCACATCTATGAAGGTTTTGTGTAGCAGATTGCTTACTCGAGTTCCTACATCTATAGCAATGTTGGGTATATTTGCGTGATCACTTTGCATACTATTGATATTGACACTTGGAAGATATCTGATTAAATCTAAACTGTAGTTGATTTTAAATCGTGGCAGCGAAATAAATACTTCGGTTTTATTTAGACCATCAACGAGATGACCAATAGATCTGCGAATGTTACGATGTAATTGTCTGAATCGTTTTGCATCTTTTGGCAGAACAACAATCATTGAATATTCTTCACCCTAAAAAGAAAATTACTTTTATCATAAAATCATTACAAAATATGGAATGTAATACTCACAGTGTATGGTATTTCGACGACTTGAGCATCACTTAATGCTTTTACTTCAGCGTATTTGAAATCATCTACAACATCCATCATCGGTGTGTATTGGCATTCACCGTTTGATAAACGGAAACAAGCAATTTTTGTGCCCTGTTCACTAAATTTCTTCTGCCACTTTCCTTTGAAATACAACGCATTCGCCAGTAAAATCTTGATATCCCTAGCATTTCCTAAAGGGTACAATAAATATTTAGAACAATCGACAAATGAATAACAAGAATATTATACCTTCGTCTATCAACTCTCGAATAGTTCCATGAGTCGCACGATTCACCCATTCGTTGATTCTTCTAGCATTTTCGATGGGATTATTACTACTTAATTTTTCAACATCAGAAAAATAATATTGTTTTATAAGCTCACCGTACTCATATTTTTGTGTATATTGAGCACCTAAATAAATTTTATTTGCCATTTGCAAATCTACGTATCCATTTGAACTCTGAAATGTAAATAATTTTTAATAAAAATTATTAACACATATAATTTAATATTACTCTGAAAACTTCAAGCAGTTTACGGAATTGCTCTGGTACTTTTCTGCTGTCGGTAAGTCGCAAGGCATTTGAAAGTTCTTCGGCAGTTTCTCCTACAGATCCTTCGAGTACCATCGCCAGAACAGTTTTTATACTCAGTGGAGATATTAATACATTTCCTTCCGGTTGATCATCTAGGATAGCCTGTTCATTTTTTTTCAATATAAGTTCAAATAATCAAATTAAATAAAACTTATGTATACAATTAGATTTTAAAATTCAAAGGAAATGGAAATGCTTCAAGAAATTAGTAATAAATATTGTGTATACCTAACGGTTTTTCCAACATGACTAAGTTGTATTTATAATTTTTAATAACTGAATCATAAAACTGTCTCCATAATTACATAAAATAAGAGATTGCATTCATATTTTGCATATTTATTACATTTACGGAATTTTTTTGTAGTCACACAATAAGTTAAATTGAAAAAAAAAACAACTTAATTTGCAATTTAAAATCTGTTTAATTAAGCACCGGTTTTATCCGAATAATTTTTTAAGTCCCGAAATAGAAAATTACTTACGGAAACATGGGTTAATTTAACAATTCATAAAAACATTTTGATGGTAATTATTCAATGACATGCAAAAATTCTACGGGAAATTTTAATCTTCAAAACTTGTTTCATCTTTTACATATTTATCACATAAGGAAAAATGTGTTTTATAAGGAAAAAAACCTACAAAAATATGAAAATAACATACCTGGAACAATTCTATATCAAAATAGAAAAACTGTTCTTCATGTAAATCGGTTGGTTCTGGTTCTTCAAACAAAAAAGGATGATTTTGAAATCTCGGAATTTGGGGTTGCGAAGATGCCACAACTATAAAATATTCATTTTTTGTTATTCTCTTTAGTTCTTTGCGTTTTTGTAAATACTAATTTATATTGTAAACAAAAAATCACAATTATAATATTTCAATTTTCATACGTATTTAAAATAATTTCATCTACGCTTTTTATTGTGAACCATAACTTTAAATGTATACAAAAATTGAAATAAAATTCAAGCTATTATTATTCCTGACCCAGTTTTACGGTTACTATATAATGTAAACAAATTATTAAATGAATTGTAGATAGGTTTTGTTAAATTCTTGTAATTTATATAATATGACAATTAGATGTAAAAGCAAAGTAGGAAATTAACATAATATTCAAAGCGCGCAAGTTGATTGGGAATTTCCAAATGGATTATGTTAAACGAAAACAAGAAAATTAATAACCGGTCTTTCTGATGAAGAGTGCGATTAGTAAAGTTGTTTACTAAAAATTATATATTATCATGACCTTGGTCACATAAAAATCAAAAATTGACAAAAATATGAAATTACCTGCAAGAAGAACTAGCAGAAATAACTCACTGTACGGCATCGTTGAAAAGTTAAATGATAACTAGGAACAAAACAGCGAGCGACGAAAATAAACAGTCAATTCACAAACACGGAGCAAGAAATATTTGCGAACGTATCATTAAATTAAGGACTGACTAGTCGACTAGCAGACTACGAACTACGATGTATCAGGTTGAAATCACATTTGTATATGAAAGATCACTGAGCACCGAACATCCAACTACCGGGCGGGTTGAGCAAACACTGCGGTTTTATGACGACAACAAACTAACACACAAACACGAATACGAAGCAAGAGCCAGTCTTCATCTACGACACGTCACGGTTCCTTCAAATCTTCCCAGAGCTCGGGGCGTTCGCTCGCTTATCACGCTCGCATCCAACTAACGCAAAACTAATTCTTTCTTTTTATTTACACTCAATGGCAACTTGTTACGTCCCCAGCTTCACACTTACGAAACTGTTCATTATCTGGTGTAATTGATTGAAACTAAGTGATTCTATACCGGTTTTTAATTATTCATTATAATATGAGATAATGCTTAACTTCCAAATTAGGGATTCCGGTTGAATTTTCAATTTGGGGAAATTCCTCATTTGTTCTATGATGCATTATCAAAAACTATTGTATATGCAAGATCGATCGGTACTGTTTGTCTTGGATATATTATTTTCTACGAAAAAGAAAAGTTCCCCATGTAAGATTGGCTGGTGACGCCTCTGATCAGGGAGCAAGAAAGCTGGAAGGTGGACGGGTTCTTTAGATTTACGTGCGCATTGTAAAACACCAGTATCAGATAAAGATAAACAGCATATCCGCGGTCTCACACGTACCAAAACCTTGGAATTACCGAAATATACTATTCTCTCTTAACATTACGTCAGCATTATATTAACAAAGTTTTTTATCCTTAAATATACTTTGAGAACGTTTATTCTTTAATTTAATTAATTTTTCAAGTGTTTCATTAAAATTTTGCACATTGAATAAATTCAGATGAGCTACATAAAAATGTGGTAAAACGAGTCTCAAACCCCGACAGAATTTGAGTCCGCTGACCGTAAAATCGGCCGTAAACATTAGCAGGTATGACGTAGTTAACAAGCTGGTATTTCCAAATTTTAATATGGTGATAAATTTCCACCAGCAAGCTAAATCACCGGGCCATTCAACATTACCAATTCATTCTGCAGAAACAATAGAAACTGTATTTCGCGATAATATTGTTGACATTGCGTACAATTGACTCATGGTCATCTCCGACAATGACTACAACTACGGTCAGTCGAATGCGTTCGATGACATACAAGGACATTCAACTGGAATATTTGTTGTGGCCGGAAAACATATTTCATCACTACCTTTTCCATGTTTTCACACTTTAAATAAAAACAAAGAGAAACACCAACAATAAAATGAATAGATTCATGAAATTTAATTTTGAGTTTTATCATGATCCGGATTGAGGTTTTTATGTGACGCCACTGGCAAAAAACAAGACCGCTGTTGATAATTTCTTGTTTCTTGCGTGACTGAGAACCGCAGATAAAACAATAATAGCCAAGGAGAGTTGGAAATCCCAGTCGCATCCGAGCATAATCCATAAATATTCTAATCATTGTAAAAAAGCCTGCACCCTACTAATTCCTTGATTTTTATTATACACAGGTTAATTACAAAAATACTGGCACATATATCTACCAACACCTTTATTGGAAGTCATTTTACAGAAGCAAGCATTACAGTGTTCAATGTAATAAATTAGTAATACATCTACCACCTGCTTCATCGCACACTGGATTTTCGCACCGTACCTGGAGCATTTGACGAGACAGGCGTGCTAAAACTTGAACTAGAACTAGGGTGAGAGCTAGTAGATGGCGTGTTTTCTTCCTGGTTGTCTCCGAACCTGCTGGGGAAGTTCAATTCTTCTTTAAATGGTGGCTGTACGCTTTGTAAAGGATTCTCTACTTTTCCGGCGAACAGAACATTGCCTGTGAATTCATCTTCGATGTAGAATACAAATGGATGGGAGGCGTTGAATTTTTGGCTTCCAGCACCTAGTCTTGTACCTAATACTAAACCTGAGAAAAAAAACATAAGTTAGTTTATTATTTCAAAAAATCATAAACAATATTTACTTGTGGCAGCAAAAGCAGTGCTTCCTTCTTCGTTTACTTCGATTCCTGACTTTTGTAAAATGTTGGAAACTTTTAATTTTTTAATTACGTTTCCTTCGTTGCCTCGAGCAATTCCTGCTAAACTAGCCGTATTTTGGAAAATATGGTTCAGACCAAGCTAAAATTATTTTCAAATAAAAAATGAGTATTTCATATATATTATAAATAATTACCGATTGTAAAATCCGTCCCAATTTGGCGTTAAATTCGAATGAAAATCTTGGCAGATACACATTAACATTTTCGTCATTTGTCATAAGGTACATTTGACGTCTAAGCGTTTCAGGTCTTAATTGTCTAATTAGATTAGTCAGTCCACCTTTGGAATTAGGTAATAAAATAAACATGGCAATTTTCATACCCTGCAAAAAATTTCAAAGCGTGAATTCAACTTAAGCAATTAGTATACCACAAGTACTTTATGTGTTATATAAGTTTAGCAATTACTATTTTCTAAGAATAAAATATGTAGTAATTACCTGGAAAGGTAATCGTAAAATTTTTGCATCAAGTTCAATAGAATCGCTAAAATAAAATGGTTGTTCTATGTGCATAAAAGGAACATTGTCTATAGCCCTTTGAGGGGAAGTGTAGAAACCTCCATAGAAGGTGTTTTCTCTAGGAAAAGGAGCTGTCCACAGTCCTTTGAAGAAGAGCGCGTTGGCTATTAACATCGTAGCACCCTCCAGGTCACCTTCAGACACCAAGTCCTTAATGTAACCATGCGTAACATTGCTAACCCAGTAATTAATTTCATCTTTAGTGTATGACGCGTTTTGGAAATCCACTGGTTTTACATCTGTGTCGTAGAAGGATGTCAAAGCAGCCGTAAACCGTTGTTGAGTCTTGATGGTATGATCTATAAAAACTCTAGATCCCATGTCTAAAGTCTGACCCGGGCTTGCTGTTTTCAAAGATTTAATAATTTTCTGGAATTTTTTTTTCGTGTCTTGTTTATTTGCCGGGAAGTTAACAACTTGCTCCAGTTCTTTCTCAGTAGATCCAGAAGCACCTTCATACAACATCGCTAGAACCAACTTAACGCTGACGGGCGATATTATAACATTGCCGAAATCCGGGTCTTTTAATTCCTAACAACAATAAATTATAAGAAACATATTAATTTTTTGTTTAATTTTAATTTACTCTGAGTAAGTTCCACTCGAATGCATCGTATCTTTGCATTTGTCCTTGTGCTAGTGCTTCTAGCAACTCATCGAGGTTTTCATTTTCCGTTTGGGATTGGGCCCTCGAAGTTGGGCTTAAGAGTAAACATATTAAGATCCCTACAAAGTAAATAATATAAACAACAACATACAAACGAGATAAGAATATATGTTATATTTTATCGTCTTAAAGTCATGATCATGACCTACGTACTTCACATTTTTCGGTTTGATTTTTTTTGTTTATATTAAATCACAGTTTTTTACAGCCAGAATATTTTTTATTGTAAAAAAATAAGTCGTGATTCAAGTAACATAAACATGACAATAACTTGTTGTATTCCATAGATAATAAAATAAGATTTACAATCTTTACAAATATATTCTTAGAAATATGTAATTAACTTTGTAAAAAACAAATAAAACCTCAAACACTTACCAATTGTATGTAAACATAATAATTTGCGAGTGGCCATCGAATTGTTGTACCGCGCGCACTGTTTGTGTTTAGTTTTGGTTTTGGGCAAGTGGCAAATGGTCCCGACGCTGTTGGTACGAATACGAAGCCGATATGCCAGTGTTTGCAGCGTGTGGCCCGTCCAATGATCGTGCACAACGAATACTGGTTTGCCCCACGCCGCAGGCATTAAATGATCGAATCCTTTCCTACACAGATTTGGTTCTTAACGTCATGGATGGGGATTTCAAGATTGATTGTCAATGTATTAGCGGTTTAAACGCATCTACCTTCCATCGCACGTTTATTTTTTCAAAACAAAATTTTATAAAAAAAAGATGAGATGTCAAAGTCGTATAATAAATTTCAAGGTTTAAAGTAAACCTTCGTAACATATATTGTTTATGATATAAGATATAAATAAATATTATTAATGACAGGTTTTTAAATATTTAATAAATGAAAACAAGGAAAATTCCGAGAATTTGTTTTTTTTTTAACATTCCATAACTACATATTTCATTTGATGTTCATATTCAAGAAATATTTACTTAGATGACACCAATGTAAGAAAGAATAGTAATTGCCTACACAAACGGCGAATTTTCGCGCAGACATTCAGCGTTGAAGTCTCCAAGGATAAAAAAACAAATTCGTTAGTGTTATTTTTTATTTTAAACAGCATTCCTTTATTCAACGGTATCCAAAAAGTTCAGTACCCTCCCCGTTTATTTTTACATACAAAAATTTGCGTGTTGAAAAAACATTGTCTATATTAAATACAATATTTATTACAAATTAGTAATAACAGTTATGTTTCACATTTTATGTGTACACTGGAAATAGGAATATTTTATAATTTCTGTTTTTGTGATACATTTTTAATAGGTTGTATTTGAGGTCTTTGAACGTTGGTAGGTCTCTGCTGATCGCCTAATGGATTTTCTAATTTTCCTACGAAGAGGACGTTGCCGGTAAATTCATCTTCCAAAAAGAAAAGGAATGGTCTGTTTGCGTCGAACATTCTGCTGGAAAATCTGTTGCCGATGTCAACTTCTGTTGCTGCCCAAGCTGTACTACCTTCTTCGTTCACTTCTATACCCGCCTTTTGGACGAAATTTGATACTCTAACATTTGTTACATTTTTATTATTTACCGTTTGAAAAGCTGGTAATACAGCTATATCTTCAAATAGTTCTTTCAAACCAAGCTAAAAAATATATTATTAGTTTTAATTTAATTCATTTATTTTTATACTTACATCTTCTAACGTAGATTTTAATTCTGCTTTGTACTCAAAAGAAAATTTCGGAATTCGAACAAAAACAGATTTTATTTCTAAAGACCATCGAAGTTCAGTCATTATTGATGGTTTTAAATTTTTTATAACTCTTCTCAATCCATCAATTTTATTTGGAAGAACTATGAACATGGAAATATTTCCCTATAAATACAAGTTATGCTAATTAATATATAAATAAAAATTAAGTAATTGTGTATAAATTATACCCGGAATGGCAAGCGTAAAACTTTTGAATCCAAAGCTTCAAACTCGGAATAAAAGTAATTATTTTCTGAGATCATAAATTCTACATTCTGAATTTGACTGGGCGAAAGATGGAACGAATTAATAACATTCCTGGATTTTTCAAAAGGAATTCTCCATAATCCTTTGAAAAATAACGCATTTGCCAGGACCATTACATTATCCTGCAAACCATCTTCATTCGCCAATTGCTTCACTCGTCCATGCGTCACATTATCAGCCCAATGATTAATTTGATGTTTCGTCTGTTCCACATTTTGAAAATCGACAGGGGTTATCGACGAACCGTAATAATTCTTCAAGATTTTCTCATACTGAGGAATTGCTCTTATAGATTGGTCCAAAAAGATCCTAGAACCGATATCTAGCGAGTAATCAGTAGATGACGAATTTAAGGAATGAATGACCTGGAGAAAACGGTCTCTTGTGTTATGACGGCTTACTGGAAGACTTAATACTTCTTGAAGGAGGACATCGGTGGTTCCTGCTGATGCTTCGTACAACATAGCCAGGACTATTTTGATACTTAAAGGCGAAATGATGACATTCCCAGAAGATGAAGATTGTAAAGATCGTACTAAATTCCAGTCGAAGTCATCGAATCTTTCGCCGGTGTAGGGTGCGTAATCATCTTGAGCTTTTGAAACGCTTATAAGCACTACAATTCCTAAAAATAATTAATTATAAAAAAAATATATATTTAAGAACACAATAGACCAATTGGTTGTGGGTTTTCCACAACTTTATCAGAGTTATTGCAATGAAAATATAAATAATTCAGAATTAATCACTCTTTTTTAGAAAATAAAATTGCTGGAACAGCGTAAGTAGTTTCTGATTGGAAAATAACTGAACATGTAAACAAACGAAACTTACCTACAAAGTAGGAAATAACTCTCAAATTCATGTCAACGGTGTGACAAAGTTTGGAGGCAGATAGAATTTTCCAGTTTATAAGTACGGGACGTGCACACCGGTCCTATGCGCGTAATCAGTAACCGAGGTTTGTTTGTTGACGACTGTAGACTAGCTAACCGCTTGAGGGTCTAGAGAGAGACAGCAACTGTCCACATCCACGACTGAGACTGGTTTGCCCCACGCCACCGGCATTGGAAGATATTCCTGCCAAATGATACAATACTGCTACCACTCGACCCTGAACGTTGGCTAATTTACAGACATTTGGAGGTTTGGCCATCCGAAAGACTCGGTTGCCACGGTCAACAAACCAAACTGCGAGATATCGTTGCGAAAACACACAAAACCGCGATAATTTCCAGATTATTTACATACCATCGACTCTTATTATTCGTTACAGGATGTTTCAATTTGCTTTGCCATTCATTTTACATATTTTTACCATTGGGGATAAGCAGTCGCAAGTACAAGAATGATAAAACATATTTACAACCTCCATGTCAGCTAAAGAGAAACAAAATATGCATTTAAAAGTACAATGCCACCAGTGTCGTAGAAAATACAAAATACCAAACAAAATTATTACAATTCTTTGGCAAAACATTATATTTTTGATATTTGAAATATTCAGTATTTCATATACTGAAATATTTAATATTTCATACAGTGGCGCAGCTACAGGGGGTCAAGGGGGGCCCTATGCCCTAGGTCACCATTTTAGAGGTGACACCCGAATGTCAATTTAATTACAAATTGAAAAATATGTTTTTAAACGGATCAAATTTGTAATTTTCTGTATTTAAAAATTACATACATTTTATGTTTATATCTAATGAATGCATCTTTATAAAAGTTTATACATATCATAAAATCTGTCTTTTTTTGTTCATAAAAATGGCGCCCGCACGTCACGAATTTACTATTATAAAAAATTTAGAGTGTCATAGGTTTCATGTTACATTTTTTTTCGTTTTACGTCAAAGGTATTTATTGGTCCTAAACGCATTAAAAATATTCGGCTAGTTGTTAGTTGGAAATGTAATTCGTTGTTGACCTGGGAGTTTCCGCTTTTGTTGCCAAAAGACCAATTTCGTATATTTTAATTTTCCTAACTTAAAAAAATAATACAAACAAAACGAGGTTAAAAAGTTAACATTATCTGTAGACGATATAAAGAATGTGTAATATTGTATTAATTGTAAGTAAATATACTTTCATTAAAAAAACATAAATAGACATTTATGCTCGGGGATAAAATTTTACATTCGATTAAAGTAAAGTGAGGGGCCAAAGGATTACACTTCACTTTTGCCCCGGGTAACACCAACCAATTTTATACACTGATAAATAGTTTAAATACTTTTAAGTATTTCAAATACGGTTACGTATTTTAAATACTTTTGAATATTTGAAGTACTTTTAATATTTTCACATAAAATTAATAAAAAAAATCTAATTTAAATAAACATACATATGGAGTTTATTACATATCCAATAGCAATGATATCTTTGTATTTTTAAAAATCCATATTCTTCAAATTATACGTAATACTTGATAAATAATAGAACACAAATATAACTAAGTACGACGATTTGAATTTAAATAATTAATATGTATTTCAAAAATTAATATGTATTTCAAATATTAACATGTATTTCAAATATTAATATATATTTATATTACTTATACATAGGTATTTCAAATACAAAATATATTTCAAATATTGAAAATTAGTATTTTGTATTAATATAAGTATTTTAATGTATTAATATATAAAATTTTCTTGAGATTTTTTTAAAAGAAAGTATTTCAAAAAATTTATCAAAATACTTAAATCTACTTCAAATACTTATTTCAAATAGATATACTTCAAATACAATACAACACTTAATGTTAGTATAAATAGATAATTGTCACAAAAAATCTACAAAAAACTTTAAAATTATAGTGTTCATAATTACATGGAACACGTCAAACAGTAGCTGTGCATGAAAAATTAGTTAACAATAAAATATCTTAAAATAAATCACTTAATTGCCATAAGCCAACCTATAAAAAATTTATTGTCTCTTATTCAATAGTTATTTGTAGAGATAAATATTCAGTACCCATATTATTCACAGGTGTAATACAAAATCAACCAAAGAAAATTGTAATTTTCTTTATCTAACTATTGCAACCACAATGGAAATGTTCAAACGCATTAAATTCTTAAACCGTCCCTGACATATTAAACAAAATCACAACCAGTTTTGAAATAATTACAATTCATTTGTCATCGCATTAAAAATGAGATACAGTATTGATCTTGGAGAAAGTATGGGTAATCCCTAATATTCCAAAAATTTGTATTAATTGGGTATTCCACATATTTAATTGATATAGACTTTCTCATTAATTAATAGTAAACCAATGATTTTACGATTATGAATTATATGGATATCACAAAATAAAATGATGAAATACAGCAAATAATGTCAACCACAAGATGTAACAATTAAACAGAAATTTACTCATGGATTTTATCAGAAAATTTCTGATATATCACCTATTCATAAACACACCTGTGGAAATACCAAATTTAATTATTGAAGAAAATGCGTAGTAACAATTTAATAACTAAAATTTAAATTAAATATTTGATTCGAGTTATGAAAAACAATAAAATGTTTTTATTGCACAAAACAATTTTTAATTTTAAATAATTGAAATAAAAAAAAATATGAATTTAAATTTAATAACAAAATTTCAATTAAAATTTTCTTTTGTTTATTATTTATTTTATTTTACACCATATAATTTTTAATTATAAAAATAAAGTTTAATATTTTATAAAATATATATTTTGATTATAACGCTTTTGTTTCATATATGTAATGTGGATTGTATATACATATATTTGCGCCTATATTTATACGTATAGTTACAACATATATGTTATGAGAGTCAAAAATAAAAAAAAATGTACCAACCAAGTGAAAAGTCCTGCTTTTTGAACCGTTACTGCCATCTATACAGAACTATAAGATTTATATTTTTGAAACTATTTGAATAAATTAGAAAATGTAACATGATATATTTATTTATAAAATAAGAGAAGCTAAAATTAAATTAGAAAGCCTTGAAATTAAGAACTATAAATATTGTTTTTTCTAAGTTTTAAAAATAGAATAGAAATTATATTAAGTCTAAGGGATAATAAAACAAATGTATATTATAAAATATCTCTTTTTTTTGGTATAGTATATGAGTACAATTATTAATAAAGATAGTTAGCTTTAGCATGCCATAATTACAAATAAATCACAGTCGATTCACTTTACATACAAACAACAATAATAACATACATAAATAAATAATATGCATCAGTTTAACCATAATAAATACATTTGCATCAAGCCACTGTCCACAGAAGCCTGATTCACAATTCGTCTAAATTGGTAACGCACTACATTGAGGTAGTGAATTTGTTACTTTGTTCAAATTAAAAAAATTTACGTCAAAAAATAGTCCAAAAATTTTGAGGTAGCAATTTGTTCATTTAAATATCAGAAATAAATATCTAGGGTTTAATTTTGTCGCAGCAAAGTGCTTAGAATGGTTAAGGCAATTTACAGCTAAAATTCATTTAATTATTTTCCTAGCAAAATAGTAAAAATTTTTCAGAATTATTGGTCTAATTTCAGGTATATTTGTGCTTAATCCAAGGCGTTTAGTGTTTAGTCAAAATATAAAAGAAACAATGAATACTTCGAATCACAGTTCACAGCTGCAAATACACCAACCATCAAATATTCAAGCAACGCAAATTCTTCTCCGGCATTCGGGTGGTATACTGGAATGAATCTGCTCTAGCAGGATGTTGTTCCCTGTCTGGACTGTTGTGCCTACTTCCGTTGTTGTTCTTTCCGAAATTCCTCAAGCCTCTTCCAGTTCCCATCATTGATTTTAAATTCAGTTTTCGTTCTTTGACTCTGGTACGGACTAAATATTCTAAAGAGAAGAGATGTTCGTCTGTAGCCTCTGGTATATTTTCTCTCATGAAATCAGCCAATCGGACGAGGTATTCTACATTGTGACCACATTCTCCACTAGCTTCTACGATTTGTTCGGCAACTTCTGTGAGGGGGGCGTCACCCAGCCAAAGCTCATTTCGAGGGGTTGCGATATACAGTAACGCTGTGAAGGGGTTTATGGGTTGTGGGTTGTTGTCAGTCGTTTTTTCACAAGGGTAGAATCTGGTAAATTTGGTTATGTATCCACCAAGTTTGCATTCTCGGTTTGTGAGATATGGTAAAGCGGTTTCGCCGCTGACTTCATATGCACAGCCCCAAACTTCGCTCTGGAAAAAATGAAAATATAAATAAACATAACTCAACAATTATCCACACTAGTTAAAGTGCATGAGAAGTGACGTCCGTTAAACAAACTTTACTTATTTAAAAAAATATAAACAAAAATAATTCAACTTTGGTTGACACACTTGTTAAAGTGCCTGAGCGGTGACATTTATTTATTTAAAAAGAAAAAACTTTTAAATAAAGTGTACAAGTTTCATTTGTAAATAAATAATTTTTTTTACAAAAAGTGCACACATTCTTTAAAGATTAGTCCTTGCGCATCTTAATTTGTGCGACAACCTTAGTTTAATATTAGTTTTGTTGCCAAGCAAGTAAAAAGAAATAATTATTCTACCAGCAATACATTCAAGGCGAGTAAGAAGACAGATACGTACAATAAAAATAAAATTATTTTGTGTTTATTTTTATTTCATATGATGACTTATTTTTTATTGTTGAACATAAAGTATTCTATGATAAAGGTTGCATAAAAATCCGATTAAAAAAAAAAATCAAAAAAATATATTTTTAAAATTTCTTAAAGGTATTTTATAATTTCAAAAACGTGATTCACAAAATAACATTTATTATGACAAAAAATATTGTAAAGAATAAGTAAAAAATTAAAAAAATAATAAAAAAATAACAGCTAAATCCGTTTATAACGATACCCCTTATAACGACAAACTGGTTATAACGTCGAAATACGATAACGTTATTTTACTTTTATCACTTATAGTAACTTCCGGTTCTAGTGATGAAATTTATCTGTTCCCTTCTGTAACACATTCAGTGGCGGAACTATAGGTGGGCCAGGGTGGGCCGGTGCCCACCTGTAAAAGTGATGGCCCACCCTTGTGCCCACCCGTAAACAATGCAGGCATCAATAAAATATATAATATCATTTTTACAATAAATTTTCTAAAAATTTGTAAAAAGAAAAAGACGGCGTAATCTTTGTCTTGAAATATTTAATTGGTATTATTGTGTCTACACGGTGGTAGTGCTTGTATAACCAAAGAATTGCGCTAAGGGCTAAGCCGATTGATGAGGCCGCTGTTTTACGTAGAAACTTGTAATAGTCATTGCCGCGCGCTTTTACTAAGCATGCCGATTTGATTTATAATTGGTGTCAACTAACCGTCTTCATATCTGCCAGTACATTTACAACAGATCAGTGCACATGTAGTTTTCGTATCTTTCAGAACATGCAGTTTATGTGAATTTTGATGATTAGTGCTAGTTAAAATGAATAAATGTAACATTATACATTATTTCGCGCCAACTTCAAAAAAATTTAAACCTATCGTTCAGTTTCCATGACACCTACTGAAAATTGCTTGAATATTGTAAAAATTATTTATTATTTTTTAAATATTTAAGGGCATTTGGCCATTTTTTGCCTCATTGGATGCAGTTTTCAGTTCTAAACAAATACATATCTCACAGTTTGTTCTAAAATTTATAGGTAATAAAGATATATCGGGAAAGGAAAAAAGTAACATTGAATTTCCTATTTTCAGAAATTAAAGTAGACACTCGGTATATACCAATGGAACAGCCCACCAAGATTTTCCGGTGCCCACCGCGTGGCCCACCTAAAATTTTCCCTCTAGTTCCGCCACTGAACACATTTCAAAGGAAATTTAACAAAAAATCACATATTAGTGCAAAAATTTTGTGCGTTATAAATTCAAAATAATATTCCAATAAAGTCGTCTTATCGACGAACTCAAACAGATTTTGTAGTTCTTGAAATTATTGCTACATGGTAACATTACCCACATACTTTTTCCCTCAGTTTACTTAAATCTGGAATGTTAAATAACAATTGCAGAACAAGTGATTTAAATCAATGATCTGAGCTAAGGATATTCAATTCAAAGAAATAGTTAAAAAGAAAAATTACTGTGACATTAATGGAAATTCCAACCTTCTTAACAATTATAATAAAACTCTCATCTGGACCATTTTCCGCGTTAACTTTACTTATCTCAAGAGTGGAATCTTTTCTATTTTTAAACAAAACAATAAACAATTAGCAGAACCTGAATGACAAGCCCGATTGAACATTTAATTGTAATTTAGATAGCGTATCAAAATTGTTTTTTGGAAAATAAGCCCCTGTGTTATAGGTCATAGAAAGTTCAAAATATGGAAATGAATACTAACGATACAGTTACAGTATTATATAACTGACGATTAATCTGGTGTCCAATAAAAAACTGACCGCATAAATGGAAACAAGTATGCTCTATTTATTTACCTTTTTTTATTGAGATGCAAAAAGTTTAACTCACATTATAATTTAATTTGAAACCTTATTTTTTATCAAATTTACAAAAAATAGACCTAAAAAAACATCAATAAAAATTAACATTTCAAATTTTTTTTTAATTAAAAAAAATATTATCTAATAAGATACTACACCAAAAATTTTTTTTAATTTAAAAAATATTTTATTATTTATAAACTATTATACTAAATAAAAAATAAAAGCAGTAGTTAGACAACCCCAAAAGCTGCCCTAAAAGGTTTTTTAGTTTATTAATTCAAAAACTTGACCATATTTTAAATAGATCATGATCTATTTTGCTATTCGTCTCGGAACATTTTATTTGTATCAGTGTACTGTTTTGGTGTTTTGTGTTGACTTCAAACGAAAATAGTATATATAAATATTATATACCAGATGAAATTTCAAACTGGTATATAAATTTATTTCGTAGAATTTAATTATGATGTTGAAAGTATACCTTACACCTATTTGTGGGTATGCTTATTTCAAAAGTTATGAGATATACATTTTGTGGACATTGTAATTTGATTCTTTACACTTACATATTTTTAGAAAGCTTATTTACAAAATTAAAATAATACAGTGAATTACAAAATATTTTATCGTATCTTAGTGAAAGACATGAACTTGTGATTGTTTTACTTTAAAGATACGCTTGAGTAGTTTTATGCAAGAACAAAAACTGAAAAGACGATTTGGCACTGGTTTTAAAGGTCAATGCCACTAAATATCTAGACTTCTTGATAAAAATAATTAAAATGATAAAAATAATTACATTTTCGAATGAATTCTCAGAAAAACAGTAAATTAAATGTAGCAAATCAAAATAAACTAAAAATTCGCAATAATATAATACAGTGCCAAGGTTCTGAGGGTCCACGAATTTCTGAGCAATTCGCACTGAAATAACTTTTAAAATTATATAAATTTTCTTTTCCGCAGTATTTTAGACAAAAATCGCATATGTGGCATTTGTTTTATTTTCTGTTTTAGGTCAACTCTTATCCTTTGTGAATTTAGTTTAAGCCAGTTTTGTAGATTAAACACAAAGCCATTAAACTTATAAATAGATTCGCACTTGTGCCCATTTTAGAATTTAACCTATTTTCTTCTTGAAACAAAGATCCAATATAACCAATCAACATTTTTGACATCTATAGTACAATGTGAAAGTCCGTAATTAATTTTGATACCCGTTTTATGACGTGAAAGAATTTTTAAATTCTGAAGCTATAGCTTAATACAAGTTTTTACACAATATATTTTTTATTAAAAGGAAAAGTTTGGTGTATAATTTATAGACAACTTTATTGATCTGACAGTTTGATTATAGTATCGCAATATCATATAGAAAAATAAGAGGTTGTAAGAATATATTTAAATTAAATATGATCTAAACAATAAAATTGTGTATCTAGGGAACTACATGATTGATATGCTTAAAACGTAAATACATAACATTTTTGTACGTCATATAATATTTATTTATTCCAATATCTATTATAAATATTTAAAGTTTTAATAACTTCCGGTTTTTCTCACCAGTCAATAAGAACATGATTTTAATATTTTTACGATGATGTCTGTCCGTGTGTATGGATGGATGTTGTAACGATTACTCAAAGAATAGTGAATAAAAATAATTGAAATTTTGGATATAACATTCAGACACCCTAGATTAGATCTGATTAGATTTTGGTGTTAATCGTACAACCGGAAGTGGTGTTTTCATAAAGATCTGAAGTGTTTTTCTCAAATATCTTAATTAATTATGAATATATGCGCATTTTTGTAATTAATAATTTAATAATATGTTATTAGCTAAAATTTTATAGTTCAAATTTGTATGTACCTAGCCCCATTTAACTATTACGAGTAAATAATTATTCGGTAAATTTGTTACAATTGCAATTAATCTGTTTACCTTTGGAAATAAATGTTTTATATTTGATAGTTATAATAATTGACAGTGAAAATATTATAAAAACAGTTATCGAATAATCTAAAAAGAATTATACTAATACTACAAGAACTAATTATTTAAAAAATTCATTTTACCGAGTCAGTCAACTCATATATTACAATTTATAGATTTTGTCATATATTGTTTCCTAAGTATTACTAAAATCTTAAATAAACTAGCAAATCCAGTAATCCGTGATAAAAAATATCAAATTTATTGCGGTTTCTTAGTATTTTTATGATTATTATGATAAAGAAATGCGTAACATTGAAACATAAATATATTTTCCTGTATCCTATTTATCGGGGAAAATAAATTTCACTTAGAAACAAACGAAGTAATAAATATTCATTGTTTTGTATGAAAGTTCAAGTATCTTACGACCACCCAAATAAACTTATCTCAATAAAAAGTAAAAGATAAGAACTGCACGTGGTTTGGTTCTGATATCACAACGTAAAATAATTGACCAAACTTCTATCTTAACTATTATTTTGCTAATATCAGTTCTTGGAACATAGTTAAATTTCAAGTTTATAAAACTCCATTTGCGTATTTGATATGACCATGTATGCAAGCAATAAAATTTTATTATTTTTGATAACGTTTGCCGTATTTATAAAAAATAAACTAGTACAATTATTTATGATTAATTAATTTTAATAATTTATTATTTTAGTACCAAATTTGACACGTACTAATTGAAGGTCAAAAATGCAGTTTAAAATTGTATTGTTTTGCAGTTTTCCATGTACATAAAACAAATATTTTATATACCAATATCTTGCCGATATTACAGCTTTAAATTTACGTTTGTATATGATGAAATAATAACTTTGTTTTACCAATTTTTGAAAATTTATAACTTTCTTTACACATAAAGAAATGAATTTATTAGCACTAGAATTCAAATTAGATGAGAAAATAAATATGTCTGTATTGACTCAATACAATAATATTATTAAAGCATCGATTTGTTATTATCTAGTAGATAATCACATCGAAAAAGTCTAGCATATCTAGATGCAACATTCATTTTTTAATTTTTTTTGTTCATAAGAAATGAAAATTTCGAAAATGACAATATTACATCAATGTTTTATATAACTTAAATATGAGTAATTTTTTGCTGAATATTATTATATGTCTGTACTATGGCAAAAGAAATATAAAAAAGAAAATAAACATCAAAATTGACGTAGGATCTATGTTTTATTAAACGCGTGTAACTTTAAAAGTAATTAAGATAATGCAAATCTAGTAATTTAAAATCAGCATATTAATTAATTGCAGATATATTTAAAATTTAGCACATTGAGTTCAAATTTGATAATATATATTTAGGTCAATAAAATTAAGAAAATGCGACTTACAATTTGAATTTATGGTATAAAAAACTTTTTTGTACATTTTTTATATTTGTTTTTATTTTTTAAATACAAATTTTGTTTTTAAAACATTTGCTTTTATTTATTTTTTTATATAATAATATTTATATTTCAACATATGGGTAAAGTATATTATATATTGTAGTTTTTTTTTATAATATTGGTATGCGTGAACAACCTGTTTTTAATCATATATAATGTATATTTAATATTTATAACAATTTATTTAAAGATAGGTTGAATACTAATATTTGCGTCGAATTTCGAATGTATTGTGAGTGACTTAACTTCATCTCACGACTTTTTTTGCTTTGTGTGTGGCGGTCAAAAATAAATATTTACTTGAGTGTTATATATAAAGGTTGAAGAGTGTGAAAAGTAGAATGTGCGGAACAAATTAACTTTTCCTAATTTCTCCAATGCCGTACAAAAATACAGAAACACGCCAAATTCACGTGCGTAAAGCAATCGTCAAGACATTGAACGATATTTCAAACGCGTTTACGAGAGCTTACCGAGTACAAAGGCGTAAATTGGCAATAGCACTGGGCTTAAATAACTCTGATTGAGTTGTCAAACAATAAAACTAACTATACTGGCAACACGGTTGATCTATTTCGTTGAACGGACGTCACAAAGAGGATTCACTAAATATTAAATTGACGGCAATACAATTACAGAGCAAGCGGTACTGCGAAAACAGTTACTTTTAATTGGAAAATCATTTCAACTTACTTGTTCGTCTTCTACTAATGTTGCTACACGTCCTGGCTGAAAATAAAAAAAAACAATTGAAAATATCCGAAAACCTTGACAATTTAAATGTTAATTTATTCATACACATATTATTTTCAAATTTAAATGCTCCATATGTTATTATTAAATATTACATTAAGTAAAAAGTTATATTTGGTGGTGAACATATGGTAATAATGGAATTTACGTGTATTCTTATAAGATTCCTATAAGATTCTAATTAGAACAACAATAAACTTTGCGTTGGAGTGTGTATGTTTGCAAATTTAAATTTAGAACATTACAATGACTTACACGCGCCGGTTTTTGGCAAATTATATCCGAAACAATGAAATCTCAATGACCTATATTAAACTAGACTAACAAGTAGCAACATTATCTCGTAAAATGATATCAACAAAAAAAATAAACCCGTCAGCCTTACCTTGGTGGTAGTGCCTCTATGCGTGGTGTTCCCTTGCCAGAACCGGCGGGCGTACCCCTTGACGTAGCCGTTCACTACCCGGTTGTACTCGATCCCGGGTCTCCAGCACAAGGATCCATACCCGAATATCCAGAGGCTGGACGTTGCGTTGACGGGGTCCATGGTGCCGGACACCGGTTGTGGCTGTGGCTGATGCAACTGCGAACTGTCAACTGTGAGTCGTGTCTGTGTCTGTGACTGAACGAGGTTACTGGCCAATGCCTACATACTCCACGTGAGGCATGTGCACTGCAGCCAATCAGAACACGAGGCGCGAAGTCCCTGCGTTTGAAACGCAGAGACTGAATGATGTAACTTCTGTATGGGTTGACGCAGCTAGGGTCGATACGAATACACCTGTTGATGCGGCTTTCTCCAAACACGGGCATTGTTGCTTCAATTGTTTTATTCCATATTCATAAACTAATGTACTTCTTTTCCTACTTTCCAAGACACATTATCTAGTTATTTTTTAAATAAATAAATACATGACTCACGTTTTATTACCCAGTAACGACAGATATCAATAATAAAATGTTTATACCGTATCAGGTACTTTAGTTGGAGTAAAGAGCGTACCACAATGAGGTGTGACCAAATCTTGATTTTTACAAATATGATACTTGATAAAAAAATAAAATACCCATATTTTTTTAAATCGATTCATTATTTGAAGTTTACAAGAAAATAATTATTAAAAATTTTGTATTATTGTTTTATTCCATATTCATAAACTAATGCTCTTCTTTTCCTACTTTCCACGACACAGTATCTAGTTATTTTTTAGTAAATAAATATATGACTCACTTTTTATTACCTAGTACCGGGTGAGCTAATCTGCTTTATGACAGATATCAATAATAATATTTTATACCATACCGGGTACTTTAGTTGCAGTGAAGAGCATACCACAATGGGGTGTGCCCAAGGTTGGCAAAAATCATGATTTTTTTTTAAATTTTTAAAAATACTGCGCTTCTTAAATGTTAAAAAAGCAATATAACAATTTTATTTCACAAACGAAAACGAAATCTGTAATAAAACCAAAAGGATTCATCTGAATAAAACTAGGAAGAGTCACGAAGATTTTTTTTTCTTTTAGTTATATACTTAAATACTTATATTTTTCTTCTGTTGAGGATTATAATGATAAAATACCATTTAATTTTAAGATATTATTGTATACAGACTATATTTTAGATAGTATTAATTCTTTCGTAGAAAATAATTAAATTCTTATTATAATTATTATATTTTTTTATCTTTGATAAAAATCAATGATGACCAAATTTTGATTTTTACATATATGATACTAAAAAAAATACTCGTATTTTTTTAAATTGATTCATTATTCATAGTTTAAGAGAAAATAAAGATTTGGGGAACGGATCATCGTGGTAAATTGTAAAATAAAAGAGGTAGACAGGTAGAACATTAAGTTGCTAATAACTTTATTATTGCAAGCAAATGTTTCGTTTTTATTATTGTAATGAAAAGCTATAGTTACATTGTAAATATAAATATAAGTATCAACATCTTATATGTCAATAAAAAACAGACAATGTTGATAAAAGGTAATTTTCTATTCTGCTTATAAACTATAATAATAATAAAGTTATAAATATATATTTTGTATTTAAAATTATATTTACCTATTTATAATTCACATCTTACACTGAAGTATTGTTGGTTTCTTCTAAATTAAAATTAAATTTTCTGCATTGCGTATATTCTAAAATTCGATTATAGTCATATACCCCATGTGGTGCATTTTATTACATGATTTACATTGTAAATTCCAAGTATTAACAACTTAATATGTCAACATAAAACAGACAATGTTGATAAAAAGTAATTTTCGATTCTGCTTATAAACTATAATAATAAAGTTATAAGAATATATTTTGTATTTAAAATTATATTTACCTATTTATACTTCACATCTTACAGTGAAGTATTGTTGGTTTCTGCCGAATTAAAATAAAACTTTCTGCATTGCATGCAACGTGCAAAACACATTCGTAAAACTGGTTGCATTTAAAATAATAATTATAATGCACAAAGGTATCCTAAACGGTTTGTGAGATAAATTTACAAGCATATAAATTTTGTTCACACATTTATTTGACATACATATCAGGTATTTTTATTACACGAATAATTAGTCGCTTCCTTTGGGTGAGGCGAATATTTATGCGAACAATTGATATGACATGTGTACGTTCTACGAATTGATGACATCGGTTTTGCATACTAACATACTAAATTTATTTAACGGTTCATTATTACTTATCCCACGGTTTTCTTCTTTATTTTTGCACATGGGAAAATAAAATTTGATAAACATTTCATATAATGTAATAATGTAATAAATATATATAAAAATAATATTGAGTTTCAAAACAAGAATTAAAAATGTACAAAATTATAAATGTAGTAAATATTGTAAAATATTGGAATTGTTATTTATAGTAAAAATAATTAGTATATAAATATATATTTTGTATTAATAGTTCATATGGAAAACATTTTACACCAATGTAAAGCGAGTAACATAACCTACAGAAAATATTTCATAAAAGTTCTGCTACATTCAAAGAGATGGCAGTACAGGTATTGAATTGCCGATAAAAATATTATGAATGGAAAAGAAAATCTATTTTTATATTCAATCAACTATTGTTATGCGGTACATAAGTAATAATTGTTTTACAATAATTTCCAACATTTCAACATATGTAGACATTTTGCAATTGATTTATAAATGCAATATATAATATATAAAATAATGAATTTCCTGCTTTTAAATTTATTTACCAAATGAGGTGTAGTAAATATGCGGTTTTTAAAATTTTTAAAATATTTATAAATGTAGACACTTACCTAGGACCCCAGTAATAGGCTCATTCTTCTGCAAATCCCAGGGGTGCTTTAAAAGAAAAATAATATTAATCTTCATATTTAGGGAGGATAAGTACATCAAAGCATAACCGCAGTAAAAAATTCCAGCAGTGCAATTTTGAAGGAATGGGTAAGTATGCAAGGGTGTTAACGAGCATTATTTCCAAAAGGGTTGTAATAAATTACTTTCGCGACGGCTTGGCTTTGGTTAACCTCCCCTCGAGATGTTTAAATATCTATTAATTATCAGCAGCAGTCGTCAAACCAAGCATAAATCAGTCGTAAAGGATACAAAGGCAAATTATGCGTGAAAATTTGTGGAAACCCTTGTAATAGGATCCATTACTGCTGGGAACAGATTTGCAGGGTGGGTTGCGGTTTCCGAATTCTACCTTTCTCGAATGGACCACCAACAATTATACCACATTTACATATTTCACTTTTAAAAAATATGAAATTATTTATTTTAAATTTTAAAATAATTCACATAAATTTACACTTTAAAAATTAAACTATTTATTTTAAATTTTAAAATATTTCAGGTGATTATAAATAATAAATTGTTTGTACATTTAAATATAAAAATAAATAAATATGATAATATTTTCTATTTGTATTGTTTTGTCTGTTATTATTATTATTATTATTTAATTTAATTGTCATTCGTATATTTTAAAATAAAATATAATAATATCTTTCACAACTTATACCCATTGTTAGTTGTGCCAGATTTATAGAAGGCGTTTATTAGACGGCACCTCCGGGGCATTCTAACTGGTGTTGAGAGTGCACTACATGAGTCTAATGTTTTATGTGTGAAATGCAGGGTTGTATTGATTTAAATCACTTGATTTAAAACAAATTTAAATCACATTGTTTTTTTAAATACATCACTGATTTAAGTGGGAGAAAAATACTACATGGCGATACTTTGAAATCCGGTTATAACGACATCGAAAGGAACTCATAAATTTCGTCGCTAGAACCGGAAGTTGCTATAACTCATAAAAGTAAAATATCAGCGTATTTTGAATGTTATAAATAGTACTGTCAATTTTTGAAAAAAATAATTCGAAATTTCATTAGAAAAATATTCGAAATCCGAAATTCAGAAGAAAGTAGGTAATAATAAAAAATAGAAAGAAATAAATGAAATATATATTTAGATTTTTAATTATAATATTATAAAAATAGAACAACAAGAATATGTACCGAATTTATTTTATTATACTAGTATTTATTTTAGTAATTTACGATTTTATTCCCCAAAGAGACAATTTGAAATTCAGAATTAGAACTTCAAAATTCGAAAAGTTGCAAAGTAATTTTTTCGAATTTCATCAACAGCACTAGTTATAACAATTTGTCGCTATAAGCAATATCGTTATAAACTGATTTTACTGTAGTTTTTTGTTGTTTCTGTAAATTTTTACTTATTCTTTACAATTTACAGTTTTTTTTTCATAGTAAAAGCTATTTTGTGAAACATGTTTTTCAAATTATAATACACCTTATCAAAATAAATTTAAAAATCTGATGTTGATTTGGCACATTTAAAATTAATAACATATTAATACATACTTAAAAGTAGCAATAAAAAACCTTATAAGTAGTGAACTAAAAAGTTTGATTGTTGTATATAAAGTATACAAGTATATTTTACTACAATATTTATGTACTAGCTGCACATAAACATTTTATTGTTGTAAAATATGTTTAAATAAAACACTACAAGAAATAAAATTTATTTACAATCTGTTTAAATGTTATAGGTTTATGTTACATGTTACATGTACTATTACAATGTTTACATGTAATTTTCAAATCGACATACATATGTGTGTACTTGTATGAAAATTATTGAAAATAAAAATCTTTTTAATGAAACTGTTAATAAAAAAATTAATATATCGTTGTAAAACGATTTAAAAATTAATATCTATTTGAAAAAGAGTTAGGATTACAAGTATTGAATATATTTTAAAACAGCATGTAAGTGAGTAATAGCAGTTAACTCCTAGTATTGTTCTGGGCAAAAGTGAGGTTATTATCCGTAAATCTTTTAATCCTTGTGGTTCGAACAGAAGTTGCCGAATTGCGGCCCCTCTTCAACAAAAATACCTCGAACATATTTCAAAGGATTTTTCTGGGTATTACGCTGTGCGCTAATATGCATATTTATTGTTATAAATGGCCTATTTTATGTTCTTGACAGTTTCGGCTGCAGTTTTGAACTGAGTGTGAATAATGGTTTCTTCAAAGAAAGAAATAATCTACTCTTTATGTTAGATGATTTAATTACAAGCTTTTGCAAAAAATGAATACCCACATTTGTTACATTGTGCTACAACAATAATGTTTTCAGAAGTTTCACTTAAGTCATGACAAAATCATTAATGTTTTTTAAAGTATTTTCTTTTCTGGGTATTAAAAAAAAAATTATTGTTGTTTGTTGTTCTTTGATCAGTATAATTTATAAAATTTTAGTTTTACATTAACTAGGTTAATTTATAATCTAACTTAACTAACCACAAAAATATTGATGCATATAAATATTTAAAATTTAAAAAAATGAGGTCTGTATTTCTCACATAAAACTGATTTCTGTGGTGCACTCTTCACTTCAGCAGGAGTTAGTTCTAATTTTTATAATTTTATTTGGTCAGTACAGTGGTTTATTTTAATTTTGAATTATTCAAATATTGATCCTCTAATTGTAACAGGAAAACCGTTTTTAAAAATAGTTTTTTGTAAAGAATTTTGTTTACATCCAATGATAATATTAATTTATTATTATTTTTTATGCGAAAGAGGAAAAATAATAAAATAAAAGTTATATGTTTTTTATCGGTATAAAAAATGAATGTAATTGTTTTTTAATCGTTGTTAGCAATAAAATTGTAATAATATGTTAAGTTATATATTACGAACTATTACTTTATTATAAAGACTGGCTTAGTAAATCCTTTTTTATATATTTGTCAGGGTTGTATAGATTTAAATCAGTAATTTAAATAAGATTTAAAACATTTTTTTTAATCACTAATTTAAATCAAGTTCGTTTAATCGTTTAATTGTCTAACATTAAATTATACAAATATTTTATGAATTATATTTTTCTTTTAATAAATATCAATTCGTGTTCATTCCAGTGGCGGATTTACCAGCAGGCTGAGTAGGCTGAAGCCTAGGGCGGCAGATTTTAGGGGCGGCAAATTTGGGGCCAATATTTTTTTGGCTTACAGAAATTAAAAAGGTTCATATTTATATGAAAATGTTATTAGGTCTATACATAAACAATGTAACATATAATATGTTTCATCATTTAGATAAATTTTCTACAATTTACATATGCGCGTTTGGTCACGGCGCGAGAACGAATAACATGATCGTCCGCAAAATATGTCAATGTTGGTGTATAATTCGAAAATTCGCTATTTAACAACTAATTTCTCCTACTTAGCGTATTTTTCTCCTTCCAATTAATAGCGGAAGATTTGGATTATGTTATCTTATAGACATATTTGTTTGTTTGTTTTACGACCTATTAAATAATTTGAATTTAATCACTAATACTACTACTAGTAATACTAGTAATAGTAATAAGTAATAACATATCGCTTATCCATAACATATTTTCACTTTTGCACTTTTTCATGCACGATATTCAAAACTTCGAGAAACTTGATGGGTTCGATATTTTTGTCTGTGAATATATTTTGACGTTTGATTGTTTTAGCATAACTACTTAAGAATTAAAAAAGAAATAGTTTGTTAGTCGGATTTTTTTTATAATTTTTGACGGTAATTAACATGACAATTGGGGTACGTTCAAAAACTTTACTCTGGGGTACTGAGTATACACTATAACGTTCAAATACCAAAGAGTATACTCTGAGAGTTTTCCCTATGTGCGTTCAAAAATTCAGAGTGCATACTCTAGAGTTTACTCTTCGTACCCTGTAAAACTAGCAGGGTAAGAAAGGTAGGTATCAAGAAGCGCAGGCTGTTAATCTGTTATTATAAATAATAATAAATGCAATGGATATTAATTTCAAATTTATTGGAGTGATAAAAGACGCAATAGTTTTACTAGAGAAAAAATAATAAAAAAATAAAAAATAATGTACATTATATAAAATCCAGTTCACACAAGTATTATTCACATACCAGTAATTATAAAATATGTTTTGGTACCACATCAAGCAAGAAACAGATATGATTTCTTTCATTCATATTGAAATTTAAAAGTATGGTTGTCATATTGTTTGTCAAAATCAAAGTACTTAACTAGAAACGTTCAAAAACTTCTAAAACCTCAGTCATGTGATCATGCATAACCTAGAGTATACCTATACTCTTTCACTAATTTTTTAACGTACCCCAAGGGTAGAGATAGAGGGCGGCAAAATTTGATTAGCCTACTGGCGGCAAATGTGTAAATCCGCCACTGGTTCATTCCACAGTATTTTTAACTTATAAGTAAATAACAATTCTTTTATTAATAATAGAATAGAATATTTATTCTGTATTAATAATATTTATCCTTTACTGATCTCATCATTAGAATGTGATTTGTGAAAAGGTGTGTAAATAAGTAAATAAATATAAATTGAAATATAGAATTGTAAGAGTAGATTCCAGAGCATCATTGCAGTAAACATAAACATAGTGTTGAAACATCAATCGACTACATTTGCGAAATACTTATCGCAAAAATAAATTTATACTTTCGTTTTACTCTAAATAGACTTTTTAGGAATCCAGTGTTCGCCATTAACTGTTACTGCATGTAATTCATTTCATTTGATCGCATAAGAGAAACTGGATGACATTTGTTACATCTTTAGAAGCGTCGGTTTATTACCCATTGCTGGGTGTGGCATGTTCAACTTTTACACGATATATTATGGTATTTAAAGCGTGGAAATTATATAACGAAGATAACACTCCCAGAAATGGGTGGGAAGATTATTAATCACTTGTTTTATGGTGAGAGAAAACAACAAATTCGAACTCTAATTTCTTGGGGTTCGAGTTCGAAGTTTAGTTAAACATAATTTTAAGGTTGGGGTGATTTTTAATTCTATTATGAAGCAAGAACTTGAACCGAAAAATTTTGTGGTACGGATACGGTTAACGGTTTTTAAAATAATAAAAATTAGTTTTCGGTTATCGATAAAGGTTTTTTGAAAATATTATATTGGTTTTCGTTTCGGTTTCGTTACGGTTCCGGTTTTTTTCGGTTTCTCTTAAAATTGTAAGATGTATTAAGTAAAAGTATAGTTACTTTAATTTAAAGTTGTGATCTAAAAAAATGCTCTTTTAAAATATAACTAGTTAATCATTATTACATAAATTACATCAGAATTTTATAAAAATAAGGAAAATTTATGATTAATATTTTCAGTTTAGTACAATACTTATATTTTTACTGGTTTTAGTTACAGAATAAATTTACTTTTCGTATCGGTTTTCGGTTTCCACATTTTAAGAAATAAAATATAGGTTTCGGTTATTAAGTACTAATGAAAACGGTTCGAACTTGGATTGTCCAAAGCAGGAGACGAGTTTTTTTAGTTTAATTTCGTTTTGAAGTGTAATTAATAATGCTGGTTGGTTTCTTGGAAATTGCTAATGATTTTTTACAGTTACGCGAATTTGGGCTTCGTTTATTATGAGCAATATCGGTTTTATACTTCGTTTAACTCTTAATTACTGCTTCGCAAAGGGTAGCCTTCAACACCGACTAACATTATTCATTACTCACACGTTTTAGTCGTTCATATTCTTCGAATTTTGCAAAATGATTTATAAACTGCATAAGCAATATATGGGCACTTGCACTGCTACAGAAAAGTTCGTACATTCATATAAATTTTACGCTAATTACAATTTTTTTTATATACTTCTGTGCTTAAGTTGAAAAAAAGACTAAAAGTGCACAATAGAGTGAAATTAGTAATAAAAATTTCGATTGAAGTGCTCTGTTTAACTGATGGATCAAAAAAATAAAAAAATCATATTTCCAATTAAAAACTAAAATCTATTTATATCTCGAAGTTATTTCCAATCACAGTTAATCATAAAAACTTACAATTTTTAGTTTTTCACTCTAAATTTTTTCATATATAGCCGAAAAAATAAAAAAATACCCATTTTTGGGTCCAAAATTTTGGATTTTGAAAATAGTCTAATTTGATAGATGGCGATGAGTTTATTTCAAATTTACAAACAGAATTTAATTATCTCTTTTCGTTCCTGAGATTTTTGCTCTCAAAATTGCTCATCAAAAAAGTGTGTTTTTGGGGTATATCTTTAAAATGAATAGAGATACATTCTTAACGATTATACCAGTCGATTCTACGGACAAAATTACATAAAGAAATGTTTTCACCACATATACCTTCTTTGGAACGATTCAATGAAAAATAAGAAAAACGAAAAAACCTAAATTTCAATTTTTCGTCTCGAAACATTTTTCTATTTTTAGACTTAAGTAGATCTCGATGTGCTGATTCCAAATTTTCAAGCAGAATTCAATTATCTCTTCCCGTTCTTGAGATATTTGAGTTTCAAAGTTATACCTAAAAAATTAGGTTTTTTAGGTATACCCCTTAAATGGTTAGGTTTACGGTTTCGGCGATCTCACCATTCGATTCTACGGGCAAAATTACATAAGTTTACCAATTTTCAGATTTTTACCTCAACAGATAGAATTTCTAGAAGGAAAAAACTGAAAATGGCCAAAAATCGAAAAAAATCTTGCCATTTTTTCGATTGTCGGCGATTTTCGTTTTTTCGTTCTAAAAATTGTATCCGTTGGAATAAAAATCTAAAAATTGGTATACTTATGTAATTTTGCCCGTAGAATCGATTGGTGATGTTGCCGAAGCCGTAAACCTAACCCTTAAAGAGTTACACCTAAAAAACCTATTTTTTTAGGTATTGTCAAAACTCAACTTTGAACACGAATATCTCGAGAACGGTAAGAGATAATTAAATTCGGTTTGAAAATTTCAAATCAGCACATCGATGTTTACTTAAGTCTAGAAAATGAAAAGTTTTGGAGAAAAAAAGTTGCTCAGAAAAATTTTGAAATTTAGGTTTTTTCGATTTTCTCATTTTTCACCGAATCGCTCCAAAGAACGTATATGCGGAGAATACATTTCTTTATGTAATTTTTCCCGTAGAATCGACTGGTATAATCGTTAAGATTGTATCTCGACCCATTTTAGAGATATAGCCAAAAAACACACTTTTTTGAGGTACAACTTTGAGAGCAAATATCTCAGGAACAAAAAAAGATAATTAAATTCTGTTTGTAAATTTGAAATTACCGCAGCGCCGTCTATCAACATGGACTATTTCAAAAAACCAAAATTTTTGATCAAAAAATCAATATATTTTTTTTTTTAAAGTAAACAACTATAAATTGTAATTTTTCATGTTTAACTGTGATTGTAAATATCTTGGAGCTGTAAAAAGAAAGTAATTTTAAATTGGAAACGTAGTTTTTTAATTTTTTACTAACACATCAGTTAAACAGACAATTATAGTTTAGTGTAAACAATTTTCTAATTCAAAAAGTGCCAACTGTATATCCTTAAGAATCTATGATAAAGCAAATTGGAATTTCCGATAATATGTAATAATAAAGTGTGATGAGATATTTATATTTTATATTATTGCGTTATACGAATGTCGGTAAAGAGAAAAAGAAATACAGTAATATTTCCCCAAAGGCGTTAAAGTGAGGTTGCCGTTTAGCACTTCCCCGAAAACTGTAATAAAGCGACGAAGTTACAAGCGCACATTTATTGCTTTACCTGCATCTGACAATGCCGAATGAGATAGGAAGTGCCAAACTGTTCACTATCATAAAACTTATTATCCTTTTCAAAAGGCATCGTCATAAGGCATCCAGATGTGTCAAAGTTCTATTACCTAGTAGCAAAAATGTAAAATTATACTCATTACTCTTTCTTGTAAAAATGTTTCCCTTGAAATATTCAGTAAGTATATAATTTTATATTGACTGCTTTAAAGATATATAGCTATGAAATAACGTCTCTTACTACAAAGCAAAAAGTCGGCGATCAATTTTTATTGGAAGGATAAAAATTTAAAATACTTAAATCGCTAGGGCTCAATTTGAAGTAAATAAAGCAATTACAATATGAACTAATACAATACCTAGAGCACTAAATCTAGTAAAATATGTAGATAATGAAATAGATAAAACCAGAGCCGGATTAATTCTCCAATGGGCCCTATAAACAATATAATGCGGGCTCCATATTAAAAAATGTTTGTTTTTAGTCTTGGCAACTTTTTTGTATGATTTTACGGATAATAATTAAATATAAACTAATTGAAACAACGGGCTTTAACTATTTTTTTTTGTTTTGGTGCGTTGTTTAAAATGACACCAATTTATTTTTGGTTAAAAAAACAAATTCGGAGTATAAAATTAAATGCATATTGGCACATATTTTTCATGTTATAATTTTCAAATATTGTAGTTACAATTTCTTTTCTATTCACAATATGTCTGTTCAATTTTAAATTTTCTATCTAATCCACTTGTGTAATTATAACATTTATAACCAACTTCACTTATAAAAATCGTTTACTCATATATTTTTTATAACGTACCTATTTCAAAATTTTTTATAATTTACTAATTCCCATATTTTTTTATCAAAAAAAATTGTTTAATAATTAATTTGGCCCTGGATAAAACTAGGGCAAATTGTTGGGGCAAACAACTAAACAAATTAGTATATTTGCTAGGCATTAAAACAAGATTTAGATCATAGAATTTTGGGATATAAATAAATCAGATAAAATGGAGCATGTAATATCAACAAGAGCAATTAGAGTATATTCTGAGATCGATTGAGACAAACTTTAAGGCATGGAACTAGAACAACTAAAATAATTTAGAGCATACTTCAGTGCAAAAAACCAGAGCAATTAGAATTAGAATAAAATTATTATAAGTGAGTAGAGTAAAATACAGAAGCAATTATCCATAGAAATAAGATTTAGAACAAACATTAGAACAAGAATACGGGAAAATGAATCAAATTGAGAGATACCTACACAAATATAAAAGTATATTTCCGTAAGAAATGGAAAACATTTAGAGTGACCATATTTTTCTTATATAAAATCAGTACAAGACCTTTGTTATTCCTATTGCTATAGCTACAATTAACAATTATTTTCAAAAATGTTTTCAAGTCATTAGTAGCAGTGGCAGAAATTTAAGTTAATATTTAAATTGTATAAAAATGTATAAATGCCAATCATTAAATATTTACAAAATATGAAAAATCAGCATATTCAGTACGGTACGTAAAAAATCAGTACAAAATGTATTTCAAATTGTTTATCAGTACAAGGATCTGAAAATCAATACTGTACTGACAAAATCAGTACGAATGGTCACTCTAAAAACATTTAAAATCTAAGTGAGTTTTAGAAGATGAAAAGAAGAGGTATTACATTTAGTTGGTAGTACATCCGCAATATTTATCATGACACATAATGATTCACTAGACAAATATTCTACTATGATCTAAGGAAAAAGCATTAATTAAAGTTAAGCATTCACTGGCTCCCAACAGCTACAATTAATCACGAAGTTAATGATAGAGAATGAGTGAAGATTTTAGCAAGAACTTCCCGAGCGGAAACAGAGCTTCACAGGAGGAATTGGTATTGGTAATGATTCGCACTTCACACGAAATCGGCAATGGCATATGCTGCTTACCAGATGCTCGCATTACAACTCTACCATACCTGTTCTCAGACTTTTTGCAACAACTTTTTCTCAAAAATATTAAAAAACGACCAGCGAGTGCATTTGTAATATGCACAACTGCCGCTATCGTTTCTTATTCCGTAAAACAAATTATTTATATTCCTTTCACTTGACGGCTGTGTCTTGTGTCTTGGGACCTGAGTTTCAAATGATGAATCTGTCATTTGTTTTCAAAATAACCATAAGTCACCTTTATACGATAAAAGTCTTTATCATCCGTCACAGATTAATCAGATTGATAAACCCAAAAACGGATTTAAACAATTTATATTTATAAAAATTAGTTGTGGACAGTAATATAATACAATTATATAAAATACCTACTTCTAGTTTAAAAATTTTGGTTTTAGAAAATAATATATATTGACATTGACACTTGTAGATTTCGATACACTGATTCCAGATTCTAGATTATCTAATAAGAACTCTTCGAAAAAGTGTGTATTCTAGTACATTGAGAAAATGAGTAGAGATACAATCTCAACGATTTTACCAATCAATTCTACGGAAAAAGATACCTACAAAAGGAAATGCATTTTCTGCTACAGTCACTCAAAAATAAGGAAAACGAAAAAACCTAAATTTCACATTTTTTTAGGAGCCATAAATTTATTGGAAAAATTTACGAATAGTTGTTGCGTAGCAACAGACAAACGAGTGTTAAAAATGACATTTAGATCACGACAGCGAATCTAGTGTGATTTAAGAATCATTTTTGATTTGAGTTATTACTTCGCAGGAATTATGAATAAATTTTACCAATTAGATTCATAGGTTGAATTATATTTGCTTCATTATTTTTCGGATGACAACAGTTCAAACATAAACATAAAAAACAGTAACTTATGAAACTGTTTCCGTAGAATCGAGGTTGTAAACCTAACAATTTCAGGGCTATACCTAAAATCCTTTTTTTATTTCTCGTCACTCAGTAAAAGAGGTATTGGAATAATGCCCTTTTCAATGGATAAACACGTTTTGAAGTCCCTAGAAAACGATTTTAATATTTTTACAATGATATCTGTCCGTGTGTGTGGATGGATGGATGTTGTAACGATTACTCAAATACTAGTGACTGAAAATTTAAAATTTTGGATATAATATTCTGATACCCTAGATTAGATCTGTTTAGATTTTGGTGTTAAAGTGATGTTTTCGTGTAGATCTAAAGTGTTTTTCTGAAATATCTTAATTAATTCTGAATATATGTGAATTTTTGTAACTAATTATTTCATATTGTCATTAGCCAAAATGTTATAGTTCAATTTCTACATAATTTTGTTACAATTGCGGTTAATCTGTATACCTATGAAAATAAATGTTTTATATTTCACAGAGACAATTATTATAACTGACAGTGAAAATATAAAAATAATTATCGAATACTCTAAATGTGTGGAAAAACAGGTCAAAGATATGTACTTAAAAATTAATATTAGTACATAGATATTTAAAAAAAGTGTAATAAATAAGGTTAAAATGTGACAGGAAGTAGGTCAGGAACATAAGGAAATATGAATATTTAACCGGATATTTGAATATAACTTTGAACTTTGAACTGTAACTTAAATCAAATGGTCCCCTTGATCTCGAACAACTTTGTTATTTAGTATATTTTTGTATCTGTAATTAACATCCGAGTAAAACCATGTTCTCAATTTTCGATTCCACCCTGTATATGTTAGAGTGACCATTCATACTGATTTTGTCAGTACTGTACTGACTTTCAGACCCTTGTACTAATAAACAAATTGTAATATATTTTGTACTGATTTTTTACATACTGTACTGAATATACTGATTTTCGATATTTTATGATTATTAAACATGTTTAAACATTTTCATATAATTTAAGTATCAACTAAAATTTTTATCTTTCGACATTGTTTGATTTTATTAGTAAGTGACTTGGTTAAAAGGTTTGATTTTGAAAGGAACTGTAAACTTTAGTAAAGCAATAAAATTATAGCAGTGATATCGCTATTATTTTTCCATTTGTTTTTAAAGCTAATGTAGAAAAAGTAAAATCAATATATTAAAAATTATATTTGGATTTATAAATGTTTTGCCTGAGAATAATAAAAGCCTCGAAGAAATCAAATTTAAAGAAACTAAAACTAAAGAACATTAATCATCGCATATGGCATAAAATTTAATTTTACTTTTATCACTTTTTTTAAATATTATATTAAATGACTTACTATAAATATTTCAATGTAATATAGTCAATAAGTAATCTAAATATAGATCACAAGTTTTGTACTGATTTCATTAAAAAAATAAATGGTCACTCTAGTATATGTAGTTAATGTAAATATATTTTGAAGAGGGGTAATAGAGGTTAAAGATATGTAGTGTGTAACAGCGTCAGGTTGAATTTGAAGTAAAAACAAATGGTCGTTGGCACGTCGACGTCATTGGCAGAACAATCCGAAGAGCGTGTTGTGGACAAATCTGCCAAGGATGATTCCCATGGGCGTCCTGTCGCATGATACAAATACTTTCCGAGATTCTGCGCATTTTTTCCTCTCGATTTGATTCCCATAACCCAACTTTTTTCGCGAGATACAAGCGAGGTCGATCCGAAACGATACTTTTCTTTTTTGTTCGAAAAACAAATAGTCGTTTAACTGGAGGTTATCTCAGATTTGTTTTGACAGAAATTTCAGGCATTTAAAAAAATGCTACACGATGCAAGAGTTGTGGGACCGTTTCAGGATAAACATGAGTTGATGCTCACGGAATTGTTTTTTCTTTCGCCTCTTCGCTTTTACGACGCCTTACTTTTTACGTGTTTGTCAACTGCTATATTTTCTGCCTTCACACCCCTCTTTGTTATATTACAATTGCCAATTATTACACATTAATATTTTGGAAATTCTTTGTATTAACAATTATTTTTATCACTAACTACAGTAATATTTTCTAACACAGTTGTTGTCAGACGCCTTTCTTTTTACATGTTTGTGAACTGCTATATTTTCTGCTTTTACACCCATATTTTCTTACGTTACTATTGTCAATTATTACACATTAATATTTTCGAAAATTTTTGCTTGTACACTCCTATTTTCTTACATTACTATTGCCAATTATTACACATTAATATTTTGGAAAATTTTTGTATTAACAATTACTTTTATCAGGAACTACAATAATATTTTCTAACACACAATTGTTGTCAGACGCCTTACTTTTTACATGTTTGTCAACTGCTATATTTCCTTTTTTACACCCCTATTTTCTTACATTACTATTGCCAATTATTACACATTAATATTTTGGAAAAATTTTGTATTAATAATTATTTTTATCACTAACTACAGTAATATTTTCTAACACACAATTGTTGTCAGACGCCTTATTTTTTACATGTTTGTCAACTGCTATATTGTCTGCTATTACACCCCTATTTTCTTACATTACAATTGCCAATTATTACACATTAATATTTTGGAAAATTTTTGTATTAATAATTATTTTTATCACTAACTACAGTAATATTTTCTAACACACAATTGTTGTCAGACGCCTTATTTTTTACATGTTTGTCAACTGCTATATTTTCTGCTTTTACACCCCTAATTTCTTACATTACTATTGCCAATTATTACATATTAATATTTTGGAAAATTTTTGTATTAACAATTATTTTTATCACGAACTACAGTAGTATTTTCTAACACACAATTGTTGACAGACGCCTTATTTTTTACATGTTTGTCAACTGCTATATTTTCTATCTTCGCACCTCTATTTTTTAAATGACAATTGCCAATTATTACACATTAATATTTTGGAAAATTTTTGTATTAACAATTATTTTTATCACTATCTACAGTAATATTTTCTAACAAACAATTGTTGTCAATTATTATTTATTGTCTCGCTGCATGATATTATTATTAAACACACTTCTATTTTGCGGTAGTATTTATGAAGATAAATTATAAAACAGAACATTGTTATGGTTTAAACTAATCTAACATGATAAGAAGTATGGGAACATTTAATTCAAACATTCGTTCTCAGGAATATTAAATTATATTATATTAAGTTGTACATGTGACTAATATTAAATTAAGTATAACATATTCATCGTAATTGGCGCGACATTTCTAAAAGTAACAGGGACTCAACTACTACAATTACTTGTCTCATAACTATTTCACTTTATTACTCTTGACTCTTGTACAGCTAAAGTGAATTTCAATCCATTTGATAACAAAATTTAAATGGTGCATGCTACTAGACAAAAAATAAAATATCTGTTTTTTTTTTTAAATTGATTCATTATTCGTAGTGTACAATTTTTTTTATATATATTAGGTATGACTTACATACTAATATTCGATCAGTGGCGTAGATAGAAATTGCAAATGGGGGATGGCAGGCGGTAATTCAATAAATTTCAAAAATATACAATTCTATAATATAATATCTTTAATAATTTAAAAGATAATATTTATAAGCGAACATTTAATCTTTTTTTTTATAAAAAAATAGTAAATAATTTATTCTCAATGGGGGATTGATCCCCACATCCCTCCCGTTGTTTAAACCATTTCATTTAATTATATTTTTCGAAATGAAGTAAAGTACTGTAACTGACGCATTTTTTTCTATATCAAAAACAAAAGTTTAGTAACAAATGCTAAATTCATTGTTTGAATCTAACATTATTTGACTACATACAATTAAGATAACAATAATAATTAATAGATTAAGTTAGTTCAGAGTACTCTAGTTCATATGAAAGTGCAACCAGTACAAAAACAAATTGTCAGAAGAGTAACGCATGTAACAGCTATCATAAATGCAGATTTTAACGTAAGAAATAAGATCTTGTCAATATTATCACTGTTTACTACAATTCATATCTTCTATAAAATGTTTCCCTTTATTTATTGAGATTAAAAATGAAAACTTCAACTTGCATTGGGTGCACTATTACGAAATATAGTGCAGAAAAGTGTGCAAATTTTTTTTCCAATCGGGCAAGAACACACTACATCTTTTGAGTTTGTAAAGAATTACTTTTCACTCACTGGTGCTTGAAAAGTACGTTTCACGCACTAGTGTGCGAAAAGTAACCGTTACTAGGTAACGTAAACATATTTACCAATGCTTTAATTTATTTTTGAAATTAATTCTTTTTAATATTTCGGTTGTAGGAAAATTGTTGTATACAACATTTGTGTAATATAGTGTTAAAAAACACTTACTTTACACACTAGTTGCATAAATACTATTATGTTATAATAAAATGCAAAAAGGTGTTCATAAGTTTTTTTTTATCGAACAGGCTGAACACTTTTTTTTATAGATCAGAACAGTG
Source organism: Stenolophus ochropezus (assembly GCA_035578165.1). NCBI lineage: Eukaryota > Metazoa > Arthropoda > Insecta > Coleoptera > Carabidae > Stenolophus > Stenolophus ochropezus. The sequence goes on from JAQOWZ010000014.1 coordinate 4,945,894, forward strand.
GTTTAATACTGTAGCATCAGTGATAAACTCTAATGTAAGATGGAACAGTAGTTGAACAGTTTGGTAACCACTGATCCCCACGTCACATGCTGACCGTATGGCCAAGGTAAGGCGAAGGCAAGCAGCAAGCAGCCCTTAGCCGTGGCATAGGCGTCGGGAACGTATCAAACACCTGGACTCTAACATCTACCTGGCTTAGCTTAAGAAACCCACGGTTCCAAATGTTTACTTCCACTCAAATTGTTGTTTTTTCCGACTTCACATATGGCAAATAATCCGATTTTACATTCATCATCTGTGAGCATCGATTAATAACTAACCTAACCTAACTTTTTGTATTAACAAAAAACTTACTTTATACCTAATGATTTTTTAAACTTTCTACATCACAGTTTTCGAAAATAAGTAAATACATAAAGTATATTCAAAAATTAAAATAAATCTTATCTTAATACATTTTGCAGGGTTGGCCTGATTTAAATCAAACGATTAAAATCACAATTTAAATCATGATTTAAATCATCTGATTTTTAAAATAAAAATCATTGATTTTTATCAAATATAAAAAAATATAATAATTATAATAAACATATAATTATTTGCTACGGAACGATTAATAATAACTAAAATATATTTTGTATATATAATAATATCTTAAAATTAAATGGTATTTTATCATTTTAATTATCATATAATAAAAGGAAAATATGAGAATTTAAATATGTAAATAAAAGTATTTTTTTTTTGTTACTTTTCCTAATTTTATTCAGATGAATCGTTTTGGTTTTATTACAGATTTCGTTTTCGTTTATGAAATAAAATATTTGTATTGCTTTTTAAAACAATTAAAAAGTGCAGTAATATTCAGATATCTTAAAAAATTAAAAAATCAAAATATCATGATTTATTTATTTAACAAAAAATCAATGATTTTTGATTTTTCTAAATAAATCATGATATCTTGTTAGATGTATCAATACTCCCCACTGTAGTGTGGAATGCCCGTGTGACGATTTTCCTACTCGTATATCATCAGACGATTTGTAAAATTCCACCCACAAATTTTTCATCATATAATTATGTTTTAAGTCACTAACGAAATCTTAATTACAATTTCTTAAACGCGATGTTATAGCGTCTTTAATTTATTATTAATTACTTAAGTAGGTAAATTGAAAATACATCTGCGATGTTCAGAAAGCAGAAACGAGAAACGGTACGCGCATCAAGAAGATAGTACATGGGACATCATCTTTATTAGAAATTATAATTAACAGAGGCGAAAATGAAAGTATTCCAATGTAGGCTCTTTGGCCTCAATTATTATATTGATTATGTGATGGCACATCGAGTTAGAAGTTAGAGTGTATAGGATAGTGTTATACCAACCTTAGAACAGGCCCGTAATATGCTAATTTTATCGGCGAATCGCCTGTTACAAACATTTTCCATCAATATTACGTGACACTATTTTGTGATGCAGTATTGCACATTAACATTCTAGTTTATATCACAAAAAGTTTAAATTGCATTTCATTTTAAATTAACCTAAAATATTCTGTCGTTGACAATTTGTATCAGTCCTAATTACAGTTTAGAAAACATAAAAAATATGATTTCGTCACAGAATAGTTACACACAGAAGCGACACTCCGTGTCGGTACCTTTCATGTTCCCCTAGTCAGTTCTATGACCTTGAAGCATTGTGTAGACCTTTAAATTTGTGCTCTTCCCCTATCTCTCTCTCAGATGTGAGGAAACTTTCCGATTTTAAACAATGAGCCCTTTAAATTGTGCACATTCTCCATCTCTCTCTAATTTTCGCTTCTCTGTCTTACTGTCGCTTCTGTATAAACCTATTCTGTGGTTTCGTTGTAAATTATTCAACGTATAAATAACATTTTTCTACAAGCAATAAGGAAAATGCCACTTTTCTCTTATATAAATCTTTACAATTGCGTATTTCCCACAATCGTGAGATAAAGTGTGAGAAACAATTTCTCACAGTATTTACCAACACTGCGCATGTGCATTGTGGGAAATGTCATTTCTCACAATAATTGCCAACACTGCGCATGCTTGAAGGTACTCTTTGTGAGGTTTCATACGCTATATTGTTTCTTATATCAAATAGTTTTCTGGCATGTATTTCTGTTCTGTAACGTTTAACAGTGTGGTCGTAGAAAAAAAAGAAGAATCACCTATTTCCCATCTAGTGTGATTCCAGCACTCGACTTTTTTAAAAATTCGCAAAAATTGCATCGTATTTCAAGAAAACATTTTTTTGCCACTGGTCGGTAGTTATTTAAATTTTTTTTTAAATTTTCTACAATGAAAGTAATTGTTTACAAAATATCTAGTTCTAATAAACGTCTAATATTATGTAATTAATAGCTACTTCTAGTAAACTACACTTAACTTTGTGAATTAAAAAAAAAAAAAATTCTTGATCAGTACGTCGTACAATATGTACCCTTTTTTGTCTTAAGTTGTTGAACAGCCTGTATAATAGCATGGTCATAGAAAAAGTAGTAGTAGTCAGTCGTGCAGAATCACCTATTTTCCACGTTGTTTATTTCCAGTACTCAACTTCATCTCATACCGATACTTTCACATCTCGTGAGACTTTCTGCACTTGTTGCACAATATACTATTATTGACAAATTGACAATTTTTTGCAAATGAATTGAACAGCTTAAATCAATAGCTTTTTTCTTAACCTTAATTTGGGGCCGTACAAAAATAAGTTATGAGGTTAGGTTAGGTTAAAGTAAGACTGGTAGAAAAAAAAACGAATGGGTAATTGAGCGAGTCCAGCACTGTCTACTTACACCACAACATTCTTCACAGCTAGAAACATAAATGCTCGATTGCAAACGGACATGTTTGAAATTTCATGTCATTTCTAATTAATAATAGTACGTCGCAAACACTGTAGTATAGCGTAGGCCCAACATAACCTAACCTAATATACCACCCGCCATTATACCACGTGGGCAATAGACTAGGTTATGCGAAGCTAAAAACGTGTTTACATTCTGCAAGAGGAAGTGTTTTTTTCTCATGCGGGCATTAATTGATTTTGAGTTAGTTTTGAGGAAATTATACTTATAATACTGGCTCAATTATTTACTTTTTGTTTGGACATCAATATTATTTTATAATATTTCTTTACGTAAAATTACACTTTCGGACATACGGGTAACCTAATTTTATAATAAATATAATTCTTTCTTCACATATATTTTTCTCAACACACAGAAAATTAATTTCTCTAAGTACATAAATAACAAATGTTATTACAACTATTTTACAATTTAAATTGTGATATATAATTATAAATATTAATATAGGTATAAGTGACTTTTAATTTGAAAAAAAATGTTAGTACAGTATTTCCTTATAAATATTATTCCAATATGGACAAAATTCACTAAATAAATGGAACATGCATTAAAATTTAATTATGAATATTTTTCAAAATAATTGCAATTACTATAGAAAACTATCAGATATTTTACTTTCAAATTTCATAAAGTATGAGAATAATGGTATTAATTTTATAGTACACTGCAATATAATTAACAACTACAAATTAATATAATTACTTGAATTGTTTTTAGAGCGGAACAATGGACGTCATACTAGCATCTTTAATATTGGAAACTGTTTTAGTAGATCATTTCTGTTGTAATTGCTTCCCAATAAACAGATGGACAACGTTTCTATCTACATTATTAAGATCTGTAAAAACTATTGCTAATTTCCTCTAAGTATATAAATATCTCCACTTCAATTATATACTTCATCATTTATTTTTGTTCTTTTTAGTAACTACTGTTCTACGAGAAAGCAGATATTTCAATATGACAAAATATTAAATATGTAATTTGTATCCCTCAAAAGTTAATAAAATATATAAAAATAATACATTGTAAGCAGTGGCGCCGACTTTTAAAATTTCTGTCGGGTGCTCAAAACGTGAAAAGTATATTCTAAACAGTCCAAAAAATCAGAAATGCAATAAAGACATGGAAAAATTAAATATATTTATTAATTTTTAGTTAAAAAAAATCTATGCATTAGCAATAAGTTTGTATGTTGCAGTTGCTATGAAAAAATAAATATCAAACGTCAAAATCTGCGTTCTTCTGACTAGATTTTTTAATTTAAAGACAAAATTAGAGTGAATAGATCGCATATTTTGACGTTTGATTTTTATTTTTTCATGGAAACTGTCAATGTCAATATAGGCATTATATTTTTTGACTAACAATTAACTTCAAACATATCATTAGATTGTTATTTTTATGTATAAATTTGAAATATCTAAAAATGTATAGGGTGTTCTATTTAAAATAAGAAAATTGGGTCCCATATCTTGAGAACCTTTGGTTCAAATAAAATTATGATTCGCTCATTTTAATAATCTTGTAATAAAAAAGTTTTTTGCTAATTTAACTAACTTTGTATCTCTTGTTCTCAAGATTGCAATGGTGGCCCATTTAAAATATACAGACTGTATATAAAAGAACACAAGATTCAATATCTAATTGATTTTTGAACTGGAAGTAAATAAGCCATTCTTGTAGAGAAAAAGAAACAAATAAAAAATTACATAGGCTTCCAAAGGATGAAATAAAACTTATAGTTTCTTGAGCTAAATTTAAAATATTTGAAAACAGAAAATAACTTTGTCGTGTAATAAAAACTGTCAATATAATCTGAGACACAACATTTCTAGATGGAGCAGAACTTCAAGTACTTGTTTTATATTTTTTATTTGCATTTTAATGCAAAGAACCTACAGCTCATAGTGCGTTCTGAACCCTGGAATACAGCGGAATTTTTATTTGGTTTATAGTTTGCTATACATTATCTTAAACCTATTTTACTTCGTATTATTTGGTTATGTTTTATTATTTAGGGAATTATGTTTTTTTGTGAATGAAAATGTAAAACAACTAGAAGAGAAGTGTGTACAATGGCGTCAAATTACAGTTGAACGTTCTCCTTTCAAATGTGCTGAAATGAAGAGAAGTTTACCGTCCCAAACTTTCATATGTCTAAAATTATTAAACAGCAAAAATAAATCTTTGCGTCTAATTCGAGATTTACCTTATCTGCTGCTAAACGAAAGTTTCTATTTATCACTGTACTGTCGCACAGAATAAATAAAAAATCTGCAACATACATAGCCTTTCCATTTTTAAAGCATCAATCAATCAATTAGATATTGTAGTGGGAAAAATAAATTTATTAGAACACCGGCAAAAAAGTGTGAAAAATATTTTGCATCTTTTAAACCAAAGCAATTTTTTGTATTCTACATCTTGATAGTTCTATTTTCTCAAGTATTTTTCTTTTATTCATCTACTGATTTATAAAAACATCATTATTATACATTGATATCGGTATGATATATTTATTAGTGATGTGACGAATATCAATTCAGAAAAATAACAATTACGAATATTCGGTATTACCGAATAATACATTTTTGTACAATCTGAAAGCGTGATTGGTGGTCCTCGTTTTGGAGAGGGGTGGTATATATTCAGAATTGCTCGCCCTATTTTTGTTAAGGTAATTTCTTGTTTGATTATTATTAAATTTAATTATTTCAGTTTCAAGAAATTTACCGCCAAATATTATAGCTACATAAATTATTTACTCTTATTGTGGATCAAAAATTTGAACTAAGAAAAGTTGTTTGTTTTAATGAGTTCTAATTGCTCTTTTCGAGTATTACAACTTAGTATTAACACCCTGTATTTATATATTTTAACATAAAAAATATCGTTACACTTTACTTATTTCTTGTAACCGAATATTCGGTATTAAAATATACCGAATAGGCCGAATACCTAATAGTGAAAAAATGGCCGAATAGGATGAATACCGAATAATTATTCCATCTCCAATATTTATTTTATACAGAAAATTATCAAATGCAACAAATACGCAAAATAAAAAAGAACCACAAGAAAAAAAATTTAAACGCTAACAACTACAAATAAAATTACGAATGATCTAAGCTGTTCCTTCGAGGAATGCAGCGCAAAGTATTTGGCCTACGAACGATTAGGGTCGGTTATTTATTAGCATGTAACACAATTCCATATAAAGGCAGCAAAAACAGCTAATTTGTCGTTAAAATCAAATTTAGTTTTTGGCAAAAAGTGAAGAACCTTTCTTCGTTAAGCGAAAGACGTGCATGTTAGAAAGATGTTTTTTATTGGTAAAACACTGCTTTTTACTTTCTAAATTGTTTGCACGTGTAACAGGTTAAATTTCATAAATATTTTCTCCTGGATGTAGCATCCTAGAACTGCTTTCAAGTCTATCGCCTTATTACTAAAAGGACCATAATAGTACTTGTATTTATTTTTGTAATTAAACAATAATTACTTGATATTTCCTTTCATCAACTTTTCATATATGAACATAACATTCATATGGTAACACAAACAAAAGAATGTAGTAATTGAACGGTTAATTCGTTTGCAGTTACAAAACATATCCGGGGTTCGATGTTGTACGAATAGTTCGAAATCCACTACAAGCTTATTATTCTTTATTAAACTGTTTTTAAAAATTTCAATTAAAAAGTATTACAGTCTAATCTAGAGATATATATGTGAAATATGGTAACTCTATTGAATGAAGTTACACACATTTATCTCTCAATCTATCAAAAGGCATTAAAAATATTGTGAAAATATTTACAAATCTATACGTTATGACAAATTTTAATATCCTTTTAATAGTGTATTATTATACAAGTTTTATAAGACGGTATATTGTTCTATGAGTTGTGCTCCAAAAACACGATTGGAACAATAAGTCGTATAAAACGAGTATAATATACTATTTTTATACTTTGCTGTACTTATTTAATAAAAATCTTAAAATTTTCAATTAAAAAAATACAGATTGTAATCTAGGGATATATAAATGGGAAATGTGGTAACTCTGTTGAATGAAGTTGGGCACATTTATCTATCAAAAAGCAAAAAAATATTGTGAAAATATTTACAAATCTATACGTTATGACTACGAAATTTTAATATCCTTTTAAATTAGTTTTGTTTATTCGATATATTTGACGTTATTAATTTGACATTTAAGTGGGGTGAATTTGTTAGAAGTACCAATTTTACAACAACAAAAATACCAAAAACAGTTTAACAATATCTTATATTATTAAACCGTTTTCGATATAACAATAGGGCAATTGTTAACAAGTATAAAAAGTATTTTTGATCCTCATTAGAATAACTTCCACTTTTTGTGTTTGAACTTGACATAATTTTGTTCTGAAATTTGAAACCCGACAGTACCTAGTTCCTCTTTAGAACGGCTTGGTAGGAATGAGAATAAGAAATCCGTATCCGCATGTTGAGTAGGTATCATCCTCAACATAGAGAAAGGTTGCAATAATAATACGGTACGTTGAATAGAATTAAAAATTAAGCATTAAGCACGGTAGGGTTATAAGATACAGATAACGGTTTTATTAGACCGGCACTGTAGTTTGCAAAGCTAAGCTAACGTCTGCTAGCGCTATGCTTACGTTAAGCTAGCGCTAACGCTAAATCACTGCTGCTTGCATTGGTGGCGGCACGGCTTTTCAAAAAGAAGCACCGCTTTTCCATTTTCCCAAATCTTACAACAATATTTATTGTTTTTTTTTTCCTTTTTTAATTAAGTAATTAACCATTATCTCAAATACGATATTTGAAAATTTAGGTAGTTATTGTAGTTCTAACATATATACTTTTTAATATATACCAAGTATGAGCATCGGTGGGTCACTTGGTTAGCGCCGATTCGAATTGAGCGAAGTGTGAAATCTGAGATTCAAATAAAATAAAAATACCTGTGTATCCGAATGGTTCGGAACCCACTAAAAGTTGTATGTTCTAAGTACACCATTAAAATACAAGTAAAACCTGAAGTACTTGAGATCCTGTTCCAGTGTTCCATCTGGGAATGTAGTGCCATGTATGACTTTTTTCAATTTTACTAAATCTCTACTATCATCCGAAAAGTAGGTATGTTCCGATACTATTGATACGATACCAGTATCGATACTTATCTTTCGATACCGATATTTTAGTATCGATACCCATCTTCCGATATTTCTGATTAAAATATTTTGAACACAAAACTAACTTTTTTATTACCCAGAAGTGAAATGGCACACTAAATTGCTTTTTCTTGGTTCTTGTAAAACATAAGAATAATAGAAAATATATTTACGTTAATTTTTTTTCATATTACATTCTCCTTTTGATATTTCAAAGTATCTATACTTTTATGTCGATTCGATGCTGGTACCGATAATTTATATTCGATATTTTCGATATCCAAGTATCGATACTTTCTCAGTATCGCATATTCGTACCTACAAATACTTTGTATTGCTAAAGGTAAACTGCATGGATTATTGGGTCAGGTGAATTTATATATAATGACTCAGACACCCTTGAGTGTAGTTTGTTGTTTCTTTGAAGTTCTCTCTAGATTTTTCTTTGAGGTGGACCAGTCCCCGTTTCTGTAAGATTGTTGATTCTTTTTCACGTCTTCCTATTATCTGTTTTCTCCAACCATTTTTTAAATCCTCTTCTACTTCTTGTAGCCATATAAGATCTTCTTTCCCTCCTGGTTCCCATATCGCAGGAAGTACTTTAAGTACCTGAGGTACTGTTCCAGTATATCATCTAGGAATATAATCTCATTTGATGACTGCACGGATTACTGGGTCAGTTCAGTTACTATATTTCATTAATGGTATGTACTGTTCCAGTATTTCATCTAGGAATATAGTCTCATTTGATGACAGCAGGGATTATTGGGTCAGGTCAATTCATTATATTTCATTAATCATATTCCTTTTGACAGTTGGATCAGATCAAATCACTAAAATCAGTTTAGTTCGCTTCAAGTGGATCTGATCTTTCTTATCTACCTAGGCCTAGTGGCTCGATACCCGTTAAATCTACCCCTGATAAATATATAGGTACATATTTTTTATAAAAAAAAATAAAAGATAATAAATTGTAGTTTATAACTTATTTTATGGTGCCCCAAAAATTTGGAACGATTCAGGTCCTGAAATAATGTTGAGTGGATCATTTGAATCTGTATATATTATGTGGGGGAGTAAATTAATTCGGGAAATAGAATGTTCTGTATTTTTCTTCACATATATAAAATATATAAACATTTGCACGCGTATTACAATTAAAAGTATTTACAATATCCACGTATGAAGTGCAGATACATAAGGCAATGTTTATATTTGAGACCCCTGAAGGAAGGATAATATGCACTACGTCAATGGATAGTGTTATGTAGGTAGAAGTGCTCGGATGGAAGATATATAATGTACAGCATTCCTGAGCGAAGACGCTTCCGCACGAGAAAGTAGTAATGCAACTTGGACAGACATATAGGTGACTTGCTTCACTGTGTGCAGTGTTGTGCTGTTGTGCGCTCACCGTACCCTCGGGCGATGTGGATACACTACCGACATTCTAATTCGCTACACATACAGTCTGCACCACATCGTAAACTCTTAACTGTACTGTGGTTAGGGTTGTACGATTAACACTCTAACATAAATATAGAAGCGAAAAGGAAAAATGGGGTCACCCAAAATAATAAACCATAAAATATTCCAAAATATAATACTTTTCATTCATAATTTTCTTAAGATATCCCCACTCCGAATTTTCGTGATGAACCAGGAACACACACAGGCATATCTGATACATACAAATACACAATACAAAGGTCAAATGTAATGTTAAACGTCACAGTAAACTAACCTAAGATTATATAGTGTCATAGGAAAAATATACAGATTGAACTGTACTGTGGTTAGGGTTGTACGTTTAACACTCTAACATAAATATAGAGACGAAAAGGAAAAAAAGGAAAAATGGGGTCACCCAAAATAATAAACGTTATAATAAAATATTCCAAAATATAATACTTTCATTCTTAATTTTAAGATATCCCCACTCCGAATTTTCGTGACGTCATGAATCACACATTCACACACAGGCATATCTGATATACACACAAACGCAATACAAAGGTCAAATGTAATGTTAAACGTCACAGTAAACTAACCTAAAATTATATAGTATCGCAGGAAAAATATACAGATTGTTCTAATTCTAACAGTAAATATAATATAATTGAAATAACATGTAAACAAGAAAATATAAACTAACTTAGTTTACATTTCGTCCGCAAGTGTCAGCTGAATCATTGTGATTCGTGACGTTTAACAAATGGCGTTCCATTGTTATTATGAAATGATGTCTGTTTTTAGATTTTTTTTTAGATCTTGTTTTGTATTTCGAACTGTTTTATTATCAAGAAAAAATGTATGCTTCGAATGCTTCAAACTTTAAATGTATGCTTTGAATGCTTGGAACTTTTTTTCTCAAAAACTTTTCATTTTCTAGACTTAACTAAGTATCGATGCACTGATTTCAAAACCTGCAATCCTATTACGCTTTTTCGATTTTATTCTGTCGCTTTATTATCTATCTTTTATTTTTTTCGAAAATCTATAACCCCATATCAAAGTTGTATAGAGTTAAAACAAACCAAATAACAGTATTAAACCAAAAATTGTGTTGGCAATCGTGAAATATCCCAAAAATACTCATTTTTGTACCCAAAATATTGATTTTGGAAAATAATGTATTTTGATAAATCTCGATGCGTTGATTTCAAATTTTCAAACGGAATTTAATCATCTCTTTTCGTTCCTAAGATATCTACTGTCAAAGTTGCACCTCAAAAAAGTGTGTTTTTTGGCTATATCTTTAAAATGGGTAGAGATACAATCTTAACGATTATACCAGTAGATTCTACGGGCAAAATTACATAAAGAAATGTTTTCTCCGCATATACGTTCTTTGGAACGATTCGGTGAAAAATGAGAAAATTGAAAAAACCTAAATTTCAAAATTTCTCCGAGCTACTTTTTTTCTTCAAAACTTCATTTTCTAGACTTAAGTAAACATCAATGCGCTGATTTCAAATTTTCAAACCGAATTGAATTATCTCTTACCGTTCTCGAAATATTCGAGTTCAAAGTTGAGTTTCGGCAATACCTAAAAAAACAGGTTTTTTAGGTATACCCCTTTAAGGGTTAGGTTTACGACTTCGGCAACATCACCAATCGATTCTACGGGCAAAATTACATAAGTATACCAATTTTTAGATTTTTATTCCAACGGATACAATTTGTAGAAAGGAAAAACGAAAATCGTCGAAAATCGAAAAAATGGCAAGGGGTATACCTTAGATTTTTTCCGATTTTTGGCCATTTTCAGTTTTTCCCTTCTACAAATTCTATCTGTTGAGATAAAAATCTGAAAATTAGTACACTTATGTAATTTTGCCCGTAGAATCGAATGGTGATGTCGCCGAAGTCGTAAACCTAACCATTTAAGGGGTATACCTAAAAAACCAAATTTTTTAGGTATAACTTTGAACTCAAATATCTCGAGAATGGGAAGAGATAATTGAATTCTGTTTGAAAATTTGGAATCAGCGCATCGATATCTACTTAAGTCCAAAAAATGAAAAATTTTGGAAACAAAAAGTTTCGAGGTGAAATATTGAAATTTAGGTTTTTTTCATTTTTCTTATTTTTCACATAATCGTTCCAAAGAACGTATATGTGGGCAAAACATTTCTTTATATAAGTTTTCCCGTAGAATCGAATGGTAAAGTAGTTGAGATTCTATCTCTACTCATTTTTGAAATATACTCAAAAAACACACTTTTCTGAGGTACAACTTTGAGGGCTTATATCTCTGAAACGAAAAGAGATAATTAAATTCTGTTTGTAAATTTAGTATCAGTGTAGTTATTTCTTTTAAAAATATTACAAACAAAATTTTGTAAAATTTGAAAATTTTCGAGCTAAAAATTCGATATTTTCATATATTTACGCAAATTACTAGCATTACGCATCAGCATTACTATATAATGTTCCTATTTTAATTTCCTATAGTGTACACCAGTATACATTCTAGAATTGCTGTACAGTTTTGCCTATCTCTTGCATTTCTCTATAGCTAATATACCACCGCAATATATTTTGTAGTTAATTTTTTTCCGGAACATTAATTGAATTATTATAAGAGAAAACAAAAACGGAAAACATTTGCTACAAAGTTACGATTTAAATTACGGAAATAGCGTGATGAGATATCATTATTATTATATTCAATTGTAAGATATAAAAATAATAGCAATCTTATTCATGGTAGAGATGAACAGATCACAATGAAGATAGTAAATTTCGCATAAAAGTCACAACTCACAAGCAAATGAAAGTACTGATTTACTTACGAGTTCGTCTTTCACATGTAAGTACGATTACCATTTCAGTTTCTAAATGAGATTTTAGTTTTAAATATATTTATCATCTCGCGATTCCCACGATATATTAATATGAAAAATAAAAATAAAACTGTTTAAGTAACGTTGCTTGCAGAACTTATTGATAAATTAGTAATTTAATCGACCGACAGTTCTTGTTAGATCAATTTTTTTTAGGTTAGGTTCATTATGTAAATTATATTACAAAAAGGTTAATGTTTCCTTTGATTTGTTTCTTGTACAAATAATTATTTTGCATATTATAATTATTTACTTTTTGTTCACCTAATATGGTATGTGTGCACAAATAAGGGTGATAATATACACTTCCTTCAAAAACTCGAATTCGGTGTAAAATTGCTTTTATGTTGCATTTTACATACTAGCTATAAGTTTAGTATTTGTTCTCTATGGTACAAACAGCTAAGATATAGTTTGTTTCAATATTTCGCAGACTGCTCGACAGATTATGTGGGAACCCCCTTCTTAAGGGAAAATTCTTATACACATCAGTCAGGGTAGTATCAGTAAAATTATTATTTCCTTCAGAAATTAAAATTTACTTATTAAATTATTAAAAAAGTCTTTATTTTAACATTGATATGATAAAAAATTACGTATATGTATATGTGTGTACAATATAACGAATTTATATTCTTATATATTTTTTAAATTAAATATTATACAGGTCGTTTTAAAAATTCGCAAAAAATTGCATCGTATTTCAAGCAAACATTTTTTTTGCCACTGGTTGGAACTTATTTTTAATTATTTTTCAAATCTTCTACAATAAAAGTAATTGTTTACATATCTAATACTAATAAATGTCTAATATTGTGTAATTAATAGCTACTTCAAGTAAACTACCCTTAACTTTGCGAATTTAAAAAAAATTGTTTTATGATCAGAACGTCGTACAGTATATACCCTTTAATTTTTTGTTCTAAGTTGTGGAACACCCTATATTTTTTATTATCTATTGTCGTTTATCAAACGTCACTTCTCGAGCACTTTTACTGGATTGGAGAGTGCACTACAGAGGCTGTTTATTAAGTAAGAAAAAGTAATTAAAAAATGCGACCAGATCTAGATCCGAACTGGTGTTCATAAAACCACAATAAATAACTTTATCCATAAGATAAAAAAATGTATTGTTGTTAAAATATAAAAACAAGACTTTATGTATCCATATTTATGACTTATTATTTGTTGTGTTATAAGCCATTAAATTTAGAGACATTTCTTATTGCTCTGAATTTATTTGCTAATATTTTGATTAAAATATGTAAGAGATGAATTGTTGTGAATTGTAAGCTGGCGAGATGAGACCACACAGCCTCTGCAAGGATGTAGAACCAGTATAGTGTATGTACAGGTGTGCTCCAACGAAGGAAATCCACAATCAGTATGTCACACGCTTTTTCCTTTCTCATAAAATATCTTTACGGCTCTGTTATTTATTTATATTCTCCCATCGGCCTACTGGACTTAAACAAAACCAATCTCTACATCCCAAATGGAAATTAATATGTAAAATAGTTATAAAACTCAAATTTGAATATTTCTAGATTAAATTAGAAAGGGTGTGACATATTAGAAACAGATTTATAAGCTTTGTTGTAGATATATCTTTATTAATTTGCATAATTTTCTCCTTTGAATCACCGAAACATTTAAACATTTTTCTACAGTTCAAATACATGCTCTGTTCAATTTTAATTTTAATTTATGGGTCATATTTAAAATTTAATGCATTTATTACCACATAAAAACAATTATAATTTAAGGAATATTCCGGCAAGCTTGAGAATTAGAATTGTTATAATACGAGTAATAAAAAGCTTAAATCAGTGAGAAATAAGTTTTGTGTAATAAATTGAGATGTTTTTAATTGCTTTTAATCTGATGTTGTAAATTAAATTGCGACAGTAAAATTTAATTAAGAGCAATTAATTTCATCATAAATTCGATCAGTGACAAACATTTTCATCTATAAATTAATTATCGTCGTAATTAAATCGTATCAATCAAGAGATAATATGCAAAACGATTGAACGCACAGTATAGTGCACGATTTGTGTTCGATAACTTGTGAATTCCAAAGTTTGGCTACGTTCCAGAATTTCCAAAGGCTGTAGTTTAAATTTGTTTCCCATTAAAACTATTACACTGCGATTTATTTCCAACTTCTCACTTCTAAAGTATGTCATAATGACGACCAAAGTTAATTTAAAGTTTTATTTATTTTTAGAAACAACAAAATCGTGTGGGAAATTTAGAGAAATTTATATGCAAGGGTCTTGAGTCCGTCCCTGTCCTGACACAGGTCAACGCGACGTTTACCTTTCAACCTAACCTATAAAATGGTATGCAACTGTTACAAGCGTCATCAGTATCATCCAATCATTGCTTAGCTCTCCGGTATTCTTCGGATATTTGTCCTAGCTGCACATCTCGACTGCACATAGTTATATGCACACTGTTTCAGCATTCTATAACTGCATACGATTCTCTAACTGTCCAACAAAATACTTTTGTCGATAAACTATCGCGACCCAAATTTTACATGATTTAATAAAAAAAAGATCGTTTACTTCATATTAATTAATTATAAACGTCTAGTATATCAAATATATTAAAGAATTTATTTAAATAAAAAGATAGTTTTACTGGAAAAAACCGGTTAAAATATATATTAAGTACTTATTGAATTAATTATCAAACTGATTTGTGGTTTTGTTCTGAATAAGGTTGTCAAATATATTTTGGAATGTTTCCCACAGAAATAAAATCAGGAAAAGATTTATATGTTTGATAACAATAACATAAAAGAATGCATTCATTCGTCGGTTCGTATTTCGAACTTCTGGGCTCAATGACATATCATTTATTGATCAAAAAGCGCTCAACGATATAACGTATCCATTTCCTAGCCGGCATTGTATATTTCCTTCAATGTTTGGGACATTTAGACGCTTTTAGGAAATATACTGGGTGTCTTCTCATCACTTTCTACTTGCAGGGAGTGGGGAGAATGACCTTTGACCTCAAGTTATTGGGACAAGCCTGCTTAGAATAACACTTTTTGCAAAATTTCTATTTACCCCCATCTCACGTTTCAATATCTCATATGCAGTTAAGTTCAAAATATATATTTATGTAATTGTTTTTTTTTAATAAAAATATTCTATTATTATCTATTTTTTCTTTACTTCCCTTTTACATTTTTTATTAATACTTTACTTTAATTTTATTTGTAAGTTATAAGACTACTAAATCAGTTAAATGCAATTTGCCTGTTTCATTATTCGAAATAGGTTATGTTCCATATAGGCTTTTAGTTTAGTGTATAATGCCCATTAATACATACTAAAGAACAAGAAATTGTACTTAGTACTTACCGGGTGGTCCAGAAATGTCGCCAGCTTCAAGTCCATGCAATCCGCAATCTGAGCCCGGCATGTGGTTTATGCGTACGCCTACCACAGATTTCAGTCACAATTACGTCTAATTACACTCATTAACTTTAATTGTATTGTATCACAAGTTCATTTTACGCACTGAACACACACAATTTTTTAATCACGGCAAAAAGTAATTCCATTATTCAATTACAAACCTGACATTGTCCATGAATTGAATTTTTTGCATTGCATGGAATATCCTGTTTCGTTACATAAGCTTCAATGCTATTTACATTACAAAATGTAATTCTCTAATTGTGGGTTCTTTATGAATAAAAATTATTAAAGTAGACGAATTTTCTGTTGAGAAATAATCGCACTGGGAAAATCTTAGACACTGTTTTGTTTTATGATGTAAACAACAATTACTCCGACAGCAGGAGCTAGATGGCCTGTGTAAATAAAGCTATGACTTGTCACCTTGCATCTGATAATCTAAACACCATGTAGCTTAATTAAATATTGCACTTTTATCATTATTATGGCACGTGACTACGTCGTTAGCATATTGTAGTCATTTATAAAGCACTGTGTTATTCACTTTATCATGGTTACACCCCCTTACACTGATTTAGACACGGTATAATTTTGATAAACTACTTTCATGTTCATTTCACATGCTCACCGTATCATTTCAATTATTTAACAACGTCAAATGAATGATTTACGCGAAGTAATCTTTTATTTATTGATAAATCTATTGCTTTTCATGTTTTCTCAACACAATTTACCGCTGTACTGAACATTATGCATTAACAGTACCGTGCCTAATTAAACTGGTTAAAAACAGTTGCAGTCAACGCCAACTTTATATTTGTATATATAAATTGGCGCATTTTTTGAATAACGTTGTAGATAGTAATGGGAATCTGAAGTTGTCATGTTTGGCAAATGATGTAGATGATAAATTAGCAATGTGGAAGTTAAAGTAAGAAATGGATGTGCGGATAGGAATGTTCATTTCCGACCGATAGGGATTATTCTTTGTCAGATGAGTGGAATGTAAATGAGTTAGTTTGCGTGTGTTCTACTTGTTAGAAGGGAAATGGACTGATTGCAGCAACTGAATCTCAGTTTGTCGAACGAAGTGATCACTGTCAACGGGAAGTAATAAAAGTAAATAAAATATGGCTTGTTTCAAGTTGGAAATTGATATTTATACCGAAATGAATGAAATGGGAATATGGTAACGGGAAAATGCGTACCAGGATGGAACGACCGCGATTCTATAAAATGAATAAAAGTGAACTTACTTGAAACGGATAAATAAATTCAGTCCTTCGTACCACCTAAATCCTGAAACATAAACAATACTAGGCTATGAATAAAACGATCATATATATAATTGATACTATATTATATTACATGTAATATGTTTTACATTTTTCACATAAATATACAATTGATATATTACAAAAAGGTCTTTTCACAATTCCTAAAAGTCCTTATGATTAACTTGTCGAAAAAACAAAAAAAAGTAAGTATAGTACTTTATAACAAGTGGCAACATTTCTGAGTAAGAGTTCTCAGCCGTCCTAAGTCAGGACATCTCAAGAACTATCACTCAAATAACCTGTGTATGACTTAGTTTTCTTAATTAACAGGAACATGATATCTTTGTTCAAAAACAATCTATTGTTTTCAACCTTAAATCCTAATCATGCTGAATTTAATATAAAAAAAATGCCAAGAGACGAAAATATTTCGTTTATAAAAATAGATCACTTACTGTCAAATCAAACCAGAATACTAGCAAAATACTGTTCAAAACGTTTAAATAGATCATTCTGACTTAGTTTCGTTTCAAAAAAGATCACAAATGACAAACATTCAAACAAACTCTCATGTTATGTGTGATTACATACTAGATTTGCCCACAGACAGGGATATCGCACGAAATCCACAGGGCCGAAGGCGGCGCAATCCTAAAACACCGCAAGAGCCTCGAGAATCTCAAACCCTCATCTCTCGCCTCTTGCTGTGCCGCCCTCTTAGCTGGGGGTTGTCAATTTCACACTCAGTTTGTACTTCATGTCAATAAATCAGTCCTTGTCATTTGATACGATTTTGTTCAATAAACTGACCCACAATTGAACATAATGGTACCCAACGTTTTAACTAAACGTTATGACACTGCATTGTCAAAAAAAAAATAATCATTATTGTTGATACTATTTTGCTCAATAATCAACTCATATACTTAATGC
Source organism: Stenolophus ochropezus (assembly GCA_035578165.1). Lineage (NCBI taxonomy): Eukaryota > Metazoa > Arthropoda > Insecta > Coleoptera > Carabidae > Stenolophus > Stenolophus ochropezus. The sequence continues at coordinate 4,963,985 of JAQOWZ010000014.1, forward strand.
TAAATAATTAGTCAACAAAATTTTATATGAATTCATTCAATAAAATTGATCCAAGATTGAACATAATGGTATCTTAACCACATATCACATGATAATGCACTGTCAAAAAGAAAAACAAATCGTGTTGATATTATTTTGCTTTTAAATCAATTATGTATTTAATACAAAATAATCAGTCAACATATTTGAGGTAATTTTGTTCCAACTAAAATTGATTTAGTTATAATTTTGTTTCAACTAAAATTGATCCAACGAATGAAAATAAACCAACAAATTAGATATTGCATCATCAAAAAGAAAACTGTATACATATATATTTTTTTGTTGATACTATAGTGCTTAATATTCAACAATACTTAATGCTAATTAATTAGTCAACATAACTTGATTCTTTTTAAACTAAAATTGATCCAACGAATGCCAATTAATCAACCAACAAAATTTGATACAAATTTGTTCTAAAAAAAATTGATCTACCGAACATAATGGTATCACCGCTTTCATAAAATAAATAAAGTATTGTATCATCAAAAAGAAAAGTGTATACATATATATTTTGTTGATACGATTGTGTTCAATAATCAATTCATCACAAGTTGAACAGAATGGTATCAATATTATAAAAAAATAAAAATCATTCGTGAAAAATTGTCAACCCATTAGTGATCTGCGCCGCCCTAAATTTTGGGCGCTGTGGAAATGGCGCGGGTCCGCAAAAACAATCAAACGTGCTGTTCAAACCGCGAGAACAGACAACGTTACCGTGATCAACTACTATGCTTAAGTACGCATGCAAATAAATAAACCGGGGAATTTGTCTAAGTTGCCCGGTCCGACTTGGCACCCGTATAACATAAAGCTAAAGTAATAATATTAATAATAATAATAAATAAACTGTACATGTACAAAGTGCTTTGGTCGGCTAGGGCCTGCGTGCCATCAGTCGGTCGGGGTTGCGTCACATTCATTCACGCTTCACTCGCACGAATACAGCGATATAGGGATACAGCATACGAACTACACACGAGGCTACACTTCCGTGGCGAACATCGCCGCACGGTGCTTATGCGGAAGGAAGTGTTCCTCTATCACATAAACGCCGATCGTCGTAGTGGCGGCCGACGCCGTTGTCGTCGTCGCCGTCGCCGGCGAGACCACAGAGTTCACGGGCCTCTTCACTAACGATAACGACGGCTCACTATAACAACATCAACAACCAATCAGTCCCCTGCCCAACATTCTAGTCCCTCGTGGTCGTGGTGAGTTTGTGTGGTGATGTTGATGGTGATAGTGATGGTGACATTGACATGTGTGTTGTATAGTGAGGGTGAGCCATTGGCAAAGGAACTGGGACTAACCTCGTGTTGCAGAGCGACGACGAGTTGGACAACACGGATATCCGCTTGTCGGTAGCGTTTGCGGGAGACTGGCTGCTGGGGCACAGGCTGTCGAAGTCAACAGACTCGTGCAGCTTGCCGGACAGCAGGGCGGAGGCACGGTGTGCGGCCGTCTCCGTGTTAAGCTGTTTGTGGGAGCGCGTTCGCTGCAGGGTGTACACGGGCACCTGCAGCGGAAGCTGGTGCGGGTGTGGGTGTGCGTGCACCACCTTCCCGAAGCACTGTTCACTCTCACTAACATCGTCCCCAGCCCCAGCTACACTGCTACTCAGTACATTGTTCGTGCACTTGCCCCATGAGTTCTTGATCACGTGCGTTTCTGGCCCGATGGTGTTGGTGGCTCTCTTCGCCATGGTGCTGTGCACGGTGTTCTGTTCGTTCTGCATGCGGGCTTCTTCGTCTGCCCGAGCTTGCTCTCGCTTCCGGCGTTGCTTCAGGCACATCACCACCACGGCGGCTACCATGACCAGGATGGGCACGAAGGTGGACAACGTTGCGATCACCACTACATGTTCTGTGGTCAGGCCAGAGTGCGCGCTCATGTACGCTCCCGTTACGGACTCGGCGGAGTCGTTCGCGCACGTCGGCCCGCTGAAGTTGCTGCCGCACACGCACTCGAAATGGTTCACGCGGTTGATGCAGGTGCCGCCGTTCAGACAAGGCTGTGACTCGCACTCGTTCACTTGGAGGCTACAGTCGGTGCCGGTGAAACCGGGGCGACAAACGCAACGAAAGTTGTTGGTAAGTTTCTGGCAAGTGCCACCGTTGGCGCAAGGTTTGGTAAGGCAATAGTCCACGTCTTCCTGACACAAGTTGCCTACGAAACCGGGCACACATTGGCATCGGAATGTATTGACGCCGTCGATGCAGGTGCCGCCGTTGAGACACGGGTCGCCGACGCAGTCGTCGATGTTAACCTCGCAATGCTGACCTGTAAAGCCGGCCGGACACGAGCACTTGTAGCCGTCGGGGCCGTTCTCGACGCAGCTGGCGCTATTTTTGCAAGGGTTGGGGGAGCACACGTGAATCTGCTGCTCGCAGCGCGAACCGCTGAAGCCAGGAGGACACGTGCAGTGAATGTCGGAGCCGTGGCTGCTGCAGGTACCGCCATTGCGGCACGGGAACGATTCACAGGTTTCGCGAAGTAAAGATGATGTTTTAAGTTCGCAGTCGGTGCCGTTGAAGCTGGGTGGGCAGCTGCAGGTGTAAGAGCCCTGGCCAGTGTTGAAGCAAGTGCCTCCGTTGCGACAGGGCTTGTGGTTGGTGCAGTAGTTGAGGTCCTGGTTGCAGAAGAGGCCGCCCCAGCCCTCGTCGCAGAGGCAATCCCACGGCTTGGCGCACGTGCCGTGCATGCAGCCCGGGTAACGCTGGCACTCATTGCATAGCGGGCCCTCCCATCCGCTGTAGCATCTGCAATCACACAACACACACATACCGCATTACAATTAATCAATAAATGAATATGTACAAATGCAACCATACATCTCCACTCGTACAATGTAAATACGTTTCAATACGGTACAATGATAGAGTAAATAATATTTGGAAACGTTTAATAAAATGATTGAATAATGAGTGGACGTGAGTTTTTATAATGTCGGAGAAAATGAGCAAGACGTGACTGTGAACCCTGTAATAATAATACGCCGGCGCATTCACACGGACTTCCGATACGAAAACGTTAAAAAACAAATCAATTCAATAATAATCATCATACCGGCTTGAAACGAGCGGATGAATTTTTTTAAATGGCTACTTCATTCTTATGCACGGAGGCTCGGTGGGAACAGACTATAACGGAAACGGGAATAAAACGACTCGAAGCAAAAACAGAATAACACAGCACTGCCGGCAACAATACCAGTAGCGACCGCAACTAACAATTATTGATATCTGATATAATCAGGTCTGAAAAACCTAGTATCATTGTGTTGTGACAATTTGGTCATTATGGTGCAAAACATTCATTTCGTATGTACATTAAACCTCTTTTAATTCATGAGAAATACGGTACATTGTACTCGTACTTGTATTATAAAAACATGTACGAAGTTTGGTAGTCGGGGCAGTGCGAGTGTGAGAGAGTTGATCTGTCGCAGCTGATCGAGTGATCGAGCCGTGTCGGTGTCGGCAGACAGGCGGCAGGCAGGCGACCGGCGCCGCCAGTGTGAGTACCACACCGGAAATGGATGTGATTCGCGTTCGTTCAGTCCCTCTCTGTTCGCAGCGCAATTGCCAATCATCATCGCAATGCATCCTGTAGCCGTGTAGCCAAGAACCACGGAATAATAACCGAGAAAAAATAAATTGAGGATGGATATGGTTTGCGCGAGACCGAGAGTGATGTCTGCGGCTGCGGCTGACCACAGTGGATGAGTGGACAGTGGTGCTGTATGCGCGCCGCGACTCAGACGGACAAAGAGCGAGCGAGAGCAAGCGAGACGGAGACTGTGCGATGGAGCGAGAGCGCGCGATAGAGAGGGCTTAGACACGCCTACACCGCGCACCGTTCCCACGGCGGGCCCGGTGGCAAGTATGCGGGTCAAGGAGAGGTTACACTCGCACACTGCGATACCGCGGACGCGGACCTCGCGACTGCAAGTCTCATCCACACATACCACACTAATACTTACATGCACTCATTCGGCTGGTTGCAGTGGCCGTGCTGGTCGTCGCAGCCTGGGAGACACCGCGCTGTGGACAAACATGCATGTTAGTTGCGTTCCTGGGAACTCTAGGTTGTCTCTACTTACGTTTGGTGCAGTAGTCGCCCTGCCAGCCCGGCAGGCACACGCGGCTGCCCGTGGGAGAGCAGTCGTAGTGGCCGAAGCTGTCGTTGCGGGGACGGCACAGGTTCTCGCAGCCGGCGCCGTAGTAGTGCGGGTCGCACATCACGCGGAACTCGTAGCGCATGACGGAGTGCGTCGAGCGCTTCTCGTCCTCCGTCCACGTCTCCCCCACGTCCAGGATGCGCTGCGTGCTGAGCCGCGTGATCAGCACTGCAACCAGACAACACACATTGCAAAAACTACATCCATAAAAAAACACTGTGGGAGAAAATGGAAACGTGAATGGTTCTAGTATTTGAACACGAAACTCCAATATTGACACGCAAGGCACGTCAACCGAGACGTTCAGCTCTTCTTGCCTCCAACTGCTTTCTTGCATCTTTATCAACTCTATCCCAAATAGCTATGTTATACTTATACGTGGAATGATTAGTGGCCTTTATGAAAATAATAATTCATCTCCACATTTCCTACTTCACTTCGTAGCAGACCAGATAATTTCCCATTGTTTACAACAAATCTCGTTAGTATGCATCTATTGTACTCGACTTGAATTATACAGTTAATAATTAATTACGAGTGAAATATAAAGACGACACGAAGACGCGTCTTGCTTCAACTACTGTATGACGCCAGTACCTGACGCACAAGGCATACAGGTTGTAATAACTGGAATACAATACACAAAGCTCGATTGTTTCTAGGAACGGAGACATGTTCGCTTCGCCGTGTGTGTTCGGATTCACCCTCCTCCCCTCGGCTCTCACCAAAAACAACACTATTCTTCATTTGTCAATTCAATTGAAATCTTAAAAAGTGAAACTTTAAGATGGTGTCAAATTACAAACACAACATTTAGCTGCTAGGTTGGAGGGTGAATTTTTGACCAGGAGGCATTAGGCAGGAGGTAGAATGAAAGGCGGTGAGTAGAGCCTTGGGCCACCGGGACTACCGAGGCCCCACTTCAACGGCAGTTGGCTGCAGATGACAGCGGATGATGAATGAACACAAACGATGATGCAGACACGAATTGGGGTAGGGGATATGTTTGATTCCTAACGATAACTGTTAAAAAAACAACCAACTATCCATCTTTGGCGACATCAAATTTTCTTCGCTCAATTTCTAACGTCAATGGGGAACTTAGTGATTTTTTTTATTATTTTGATCGGGGGGCTAACAAGTGACAGCACATTTCAATCATACCACCCTACATTTTAATAATTAAATATACATACGCGTAACTATGCTGTAATATTTAATGAGACAATGGTTTGCAAATTGAGTTTAGAAATATTGCAGTGGTATGTAAATGTGGGAACATCGGCAAAGTAAGTTATTGGGTTAGATCGATTGGCTAGCGCAAAGTGCAACGAGCCAATGAAATGATTTCTCATTCTCCGATTCCGATTTGATAATTATGACAGGCATGAGTAATAAGCAGAGATAGTGGAAGTTGCTGGCTCCTACTATAGAATACGGCTAAGCAACTAGCTCATTGCACACACTAATTAGCAAAGTTCACACGTTACATTATAACATTATTTTGTGCTTTCAATAACGGAAGTTGATGCGAGCTTGGAGCAACAAACGAGTGCTTTCAGGGAAATCAAGTCGTTAACATGAAATATTGATGAAATTTCAGCTGAGCCATAAAGTTGGAGATTATTATACTATAGAGGACCGGTGGCAGCTATAAAATAGTAAGATGACGCTTACTTTGTAAGCAAAGTTAGTAAAGCACACAATCGCTACGTTTACATGAGAACAACGAAAACGACTTTCAGCAATAAAGAATAGACGTAAAAGTCGGTAATTATTTTTATAGCAGAGTGGGAATGATCTGTGAACTAGGTACACAAAGAAATAGTTTTATAAACAAATAAAGTGCGGTGATTGAAAGAAAGGCAGTAAGTTTCCACGATGGCATTGTGCGAGGTTGAGGCACGGCATTTTTGCATGCGGCACAAAGAGCCAGGCTTCGGCCTGAAGCTGAAGAGGCAAGGAGACGCACGGGATGAGAAGTGAAGAAGCGGTGAAGCAGTGAAGCGAGCCTTTCTCCTCGTGAAGAAAGGTGCCATGGGAAGAAGTGCAGATGCCGCGTACAATATGAGCGAGCGCAGACGGCTTGCTGTAGAGCATAGTGAACTGATACCGGAAGAGCCTTCAGGAAACGGGATGGCGGGACGGACGGGAGCTACCTGGCAGATGACAGCCAAGACACACAACACACACCATGGGAACAACACAACACCACGTCCTAAGCAAATATTACACATTTTTTCTCATTGTATCATTCAACATTTTCAAAACAAATTCACAAAGAACTTTATTTGTTTCATTGTTTGTGCATTTACTAATATTAATTCATTTTGTAATTCTTTCAATGAGTACGTTTAATTTAAATATTTTATATGGTAGGCCACCTTCTGTCTGGTATATTTATAGCTATGCCTGTATATCATTCGGAGTTTGAGAATCTAGGCTGGTATGATTTCAAAAAAGATAAAAGTGTAAAAATGTTATTTTTGACTCACCACCATTGCGGGCCGTATCGTTGGTGTCATGCAGGGCTTCGACAATCAGCGTGAACCATCTCTGCAAGAAACAAACAACAAGATATGAAATAAAAGATTTGTAAGAGGTACATCAGCGAACTTTCACCACACAGCGAACATACAACATCGCACGCGCACTCTCAAAACATAAACATAACAAAACAGATGCTTCGCAGTGCGGATAACGTTTCCAACCAACTAATTTCTTCAATCTGTGTGCCATATTGTCGTTATCGATAAAGAAATTGGTTGGCTGAAAATGAAATGACTTTTCAGTTTCCTTTAGGTTAGGAGATGTCATAATGCTAATGAATGGCTTATAAAGTGCTGGTCACCAAAACGGCCAGTTACTGTCGATTCGTAAACTGGTTTTTTCGTCGTTGTTCTCCCGGAGTACGGTACCACTTCCGGTACTCATTCACAAAGCTGCTCGCATCCGCACTGCGCGAGTTTAATCCTATTCTAAAGTGTTTCGTTTCAGAATACATTACACAACATCTTTATCTTTGTCTACAACTGATTGTAGAATACATCTTTTCGGAGTCATTTGAGTCATTTGTTTCTTTGTTATTGTTCATGAATGTCTGGAAGTCATTATGCATGGTAGTGAAAGGTTAGAGCATTTTGGGTTTTGCTGTGGGTAAGTGAAAGTATTTGGCGAAATGATTAGGTGGGATATTGGTAGAAAGAGTGAAAAACGCATAGTAACGTAGTGATAAGGGAAATGGTACAGGAACAGATACGTGACGTTTCGTTTGATCGATAAATCAATTATAATTAGTTTTGAATTTGTGCAGTGTGTCGAGCGAGCGTTCCCACGGATCGAGCAACCGGCTGATATACCTGTGCAGTGCGGGAGAGGAGAGACGGCTGACCGCCAATGAAGTCTCGAGAACCGGCGAACTCGTCTCGTTCCGTCTCGTCTTGTCTACATCTACATGGATGCTACAGCTATAGCTATAGCTGGATGCTGCTGTATTATACAACTGCACCGACCATCTCTTCCAAATTAACGCGCTCTTATGGGCGGATATTAAAACCCGTCTCGATCCGTTCTTCCATCTCCACGTTCTAATGGTTATCATTTACCCTTTCGCTTTAAATTAAATCTATCGCTTAATATCTATTATTATCATTCTTCAATTTGTCTTTTTCATTTGTGATGTAATCCAATCTCCTAGTCTTAGATAACACTCAACAGGTACATTCTATTCTTAGCTTCTATTGTCCTAGGCGCAACTGTTCTAACTAATATGTTATTGAAAAAGTGCCCTCGCCTGAATTCTTAATAACCACCACAATTGTCATATTGTTTCCCAACACAATTCAAGACATTTTAATTATCCACGGTCCCACAGAATTTTAAAAAGTTTTTGTATTTAAATGCATTATAAAAAGCTGAGATGCTCGGATATCGGATGAAGGAATATTTTGAAAGGAGGGTAAATCGAGTGTGGATAATATAATGGTAGAAGGCTGGCTGTAAGAGGAAGTTTCCGGAGTTTGAAGTGAAGTGGTCGGTGCCTTCTGCTTGTAGCACGGAAGAACCTGAACGAGTGCTCATGAAACGTCCGAGTGAATTTTCCAACGCAGTCAGCCCTGCTTGGCTGCGTTCGTAACTCCGTAACCATGCTGGCGCAACGGCAAGCCAGCGCTACGAAATTGCTCAACGGAAATTGTACAGTCCGCACAGAAAACCGAACTCGACCGTATCCGGACTAAGAAACTCATATGAATGTCTTGCTATCGCTCTATGTTCTATGACAACTACTACACAACATACATCCCAAATAAACAAACATTTATCAACTTGTAAATATTTCATTCATTAGGACTCCTAACTTTTAATAACAATTCATTTCCTGTACTTTTTAATCCCGGCATTAATTATGCAATTATAAATTAATTTTCCACGAAAAGCAATATAATAATGAAAAAACGCATTGCATATTCATATCGTGTTTGTTAGTGATTTGAAACGAATGATTTCTCTCATGTTTGAGAGGCATCGAGCTCACAACAAAAAGATCCCATCGTCGGTCTGTTCCCAACAATCTTCGGTAATTAATAAGGTTACACAAGAACCTCACATAGGAAGAGAAAAAAACAAACAGCAGTGTAGAGGAGATAGGTAGGTAGGAGCAACACGGTAACATGTAGTCTGGTTCAGAAGTCGCTACCCTGGGATACTTTGCTACAGATACACAGTGGTAGCGTGAGCCCACAGCCAGGGCCGTAATTTGGGCCTTGGCCGCCGGCAAGGTTTTCGACCGCCTTTTTTTACTACTTTATCGTCTAAATATTGTTCACATCATTTTTGCATTACGGGTTTATGAAAATTGCAAATCACTTATAACCAAAACAAAAACAACACCAATTAAAAAAAAAAAACAATTTATGTGTCATTATGTAAATTTTATACAAATAAACATTTTTTTTGTAATTTTGAATAGTATGATTTTGAATGAATTTAGGGAAATGTAATATTCCGGGCCTGGTGTATGTGTGCGGGTAAACATGACAACACCGAGCGATCTTCAGGGCAGGTGCAAGTTAGAGTTTTTGTAAATAATACGCAACAGACTGTATGGTTCGACATTGGTCAAAGGCAGAACCGATGGTAAGTTGAGTTCGTATCCGGCCAGCATGCATTTTGGAAACCGGACAGACGCGATGGGCAAATGATCGCAGGATCGCGGTACACGTTTGGTTTGTCGCTCGCGCCTAGTTTATGTTTGTTCTTCACACACTGCAGCTGCATGTGGGGACAACGTTGAACGTTTATTTTATTTTTACCGAAACTTGCATATATCTAAGCCGAGGAATATTTGTTCATGACACGATAGCATCTCCCAACAATTTTAATTAACTAAACTCGGATGGCAGGCAACAATGAGAAATATTATATTGTTTTGTGAATAGTTAGTTGGGTTCTCACATTTAATTGACCTCCGCACTTCACGCATGTGTGGAGTTTTTAACGGATTTTTTAAAACTCATTGGAATATTTATCATAGTGTATTTGCAATAAGCAAAAAGGGATTAGTTTTAGTTCGTTAGATTATGCAAATGTACAGGGTGGCTGTCAATGTACTACTACGTCTTTCCTGGCACCCTTTTGTGCAACGGACATTTAAAAAGGGCAGTGGATTTTAAAAGGTAACACATAAAAGACAGAATGGGTGCAAGCTGCCAATGCTGGTTGTCGCCAGGTCCGGACTTCCCCGCCGCGCAAATAAACTTTTTGCAAAAACAAATAACTGGAATTGTTGCGGATAGTTTTATTACAAACCGGCATATTTTTATTTTTGCCGCTTGCATGTTCACTTTGTAATTTACGATTGGATTTCTGCCAAATCGTTTGAAGTTTTGTACGGACATTTGATACAGTATTTGTTTTGAAAATATAGCTGTTACGATAATTTATTCATTAAAAACGTGCAGTTTATAAAATATGAGACAAGATGAAATTTATTTGGAATGGATGTGGTAGTTAATACGCCCCTGTTTTTACAAAGTTGGCAACGTCGCTCTAACACAATATGCCATAGGTGCGTTAACTAACAGGGAATGGGACTGGGCACCCTAAAAAACAACCCGGCCCCGTGCTTGCTTTAAACCCCACCAGAACACATAGCACTGACTTTTTAAACTCGAAAACATTACAGCCCTAATGGCCCAATGACTAATGTATATGTACCAGTTACTAGTAGTTCGATATGCGTTTGTTTGCATTACACACTCAGTGCTATTTAAACGACTCAAATGACTCCACGAAGATGTGAAACCAACTATTATTCTAATTACAAGCATAACAATAAAATGTCGTGGAATAACTGAAAAGTCATTTTTCTTTAGCTTAGTTACACCTCCGTAACTCATCTCACAATTATTTATACTCGTAATTATCGCACAGATTTTAATAATTATGATTACCGCTCAAACACGACCAAAAGATTCATCACTCGGCTGGCGGTAATCATTCGAAAATAACGTAAGACGTAAGCCAATTTATATTGGTTAATTATGTTTTGTTTTGATGAGTGTAATGAATGGTTATTGATAGATAGATTACGTAAACTTACCGGCCAAGTGAAGTCGAAGGGAAACTGAATAGGGTTGATGAATCCTTCCTGCCGGGAATCCAGCATGTTGACGACGTTGCCGCCGAGAACGGGGGTGACGACGTCGCCGAAGGTGCAGGGAGAGTCGTCGATATGCGCCTGGTAGTGCTTGAGGCAGATTCGGAACCGCGTACGGCAGGCGCCGCGACACTCGGCGTTCGGACCGCTCTTGCCGCTGCAGCACTTCCCGGACTCATTTCTGCCGCTCACGTTCTCGAAGGACTTGAGCCGAAGCTCGAATACACCCGAACTCTCCGCCTACGTAACATATATCACATATAAACAACACACACCACGAATCCCGAAACCCGAACCCCACGGCCCACTGACCCATTAACAAATAAACACTGGCCAAATATCTGCATATACAGTGTTTACTTGCATCAAACTAACGCGACGCATGTCAATAGATACGCTGGATGCGGGATGCTAAATTTACTTGGCTGCAATATGCACAGCGTGAGAGCTTTCTGACAGATCAGCTACACTCGCGAAATCAAAACATCACGGTACGGCGAATACAGCGCAGGAGATTGTGCTTACCTGGTGCAGGCTAACGAAGATGCCGGTCAGGACGATGTATATCCAATTCATGGTGACGGTATTTCCCGAGCTGGGCTAAGTCGATGGAAGCGGTTACCGAGTTACCTCAAAGTTAGAGGCGATTTACAACACCACGCCATAGGCAAATGTTCCAGAGTTCTCACAATCACTAAACCTCCAAATTAAACAGACGACACTAGAACAACAGCACACTAAGTTATGAACACAAATCACCAAACACTAGAATCGCACAGCACTGTCCTATGTTATGTATGTGTTGTGATGTTACGCGAAGCACGGTAGACTGCAGACTGAAGCGCACGTCGCACGTCGCTCGCACGTCGTACGGCACAGCTACGGGCTAGGGGCTACGGGCTACAGGCGTCCCAAGTCCGTCTGTTCTGTCGGCACTCGGCACACTCAACACCGGCTGTGCGCTGCCGGTGGTGGGGGTAGGGCTGGCTGTGTTGTGTGCTGTGAGTGGTCTCTTGCGGACCGCGCTGGCAACATGCGCTGACTACGCCGTTTGCCGGTAGGGCGCTGCACACTCACACTACGACACACCAACACTGAATCAATTACTCTGTACCACCACTACTCTGCTCTATGCGCTTACGCTTACAACCCTCGACTGGCAGCAGCTACCCGGCCACGCTTACTTATAACATGGGGGACGAACAGCTGCAGTTGCCGGCTGCACGCTTCGCCTATCTGCCCTACGCTCTGTTACACCTACTATCACCTAGCTTCCCGGCGTCGCGACGTCTTCATACCTGCCCGCGCAAAACTATCCCTCTATCCTTATTTAGGTCATTCCGCCCTTTTACATCACAATCAATACACAACTATATTTAATACCTGCACTCTATATTGTCTCTTTATGGAGGAATGTGCGCTGACATTTTATTGCACCGGAATAAATACCGCTAAACACCATTACACAAATATTATTCTCTTACGTATTATTTGCTCAACACTTCTTTTGCATGAAATTCATTCATACTGCGCAGTTGCTTACATTCATCATACCTTTAATTAATATCTAAAAAACTTATTTAACATTTTAATAATAGATAAACAATATTACAGACACGTAATAATGGTCATATTCTCTTTAACTACTTGCAATTATATTAAACGTAGTAATGTCAGTGAGTTTATAAATATACTTATACAGGGTGTATCAGCGAAGACGAACCCCATTTAACTTTTTTATTATAAGAAATAGAAAAATTCGCTTCATATAAAAGATTTATTATATTAAATATACTACTTGATGACATACATACATAGACAAAAATTGAAAGCATGATTTACACGCAACGACTATCAATTTTTATTTTTTTAGTGGAAACCTAGAACTATTTTGATAAAATTAAAACCACCATTTTTTGTCTTTTTAATGATATGAATATTAAAAAATTACAGTAAGCAAATATTTATTTGTTACTAGTATAATGTGATTTGAATATAATTTTTGAAAATGTTTGCCAAACATGAATTGATTGATATGATTCTAATTATCGGAGAATCAATTGGAATCCTAAGTAGGGCAAAATGATGTATTAAAAGCGTTTTTTTTCTGTGACAACTTACTTTGCAAAATCTTAGAAGAACCTTCACCAAATTTCGAGAGATGGATTCACTTGAAAACCAAAATTTTATGCATAACAGAACAGGGTAATTTCGAACATTTGTTTTCAGTTATTTATTTTATTAAGTTTGTTATTTTAAGTTATGAAATTGTTTATATCGTTACAATTATTCAATATTCATGTATGACAACTAATATATCATTGAAAAGACAAAAAAACGGTAGTTTTAATTTTACCAAAATAAGTGTAGGTTCCCATGTAAAAAATAAATATTGATTGTCGTTTCTTGTAAATCAGGTTCACAATTTTTTTTTCTATGTATATCACCAAATAGTATATTTAATATAATAAATTTTTGTGGGTTTGTTTTCGCTGAAACACCCTGTATAATTAAACATTGATACCATATAAAAAATATTTGCAGATCGAGTAATACTTGTTTTATATAGAGACGCATGAGTAAAAAACAAAAAAATATAAAAATGAAGATAAAGTGCATTCGACAACATACATGGTCATCAGCATCGCAGCTGAGATGACGAAAGGCAGGGGGAGCGGGGACATTGGCACGCTTATGTTCGGCGTAGCACGTGGCATAAGAAATCGGGTCCTTCAAGAAACGTAAACAAGCAAAGATGCTGGTAGTTGCCAGGGTGTTTTCGCACAGAGACAGCAGATGGTCGTCTTCTTAATGCTATCTTGCCGTTGCTGTGCTGTTTAGCCGTTTGCTCGATGCCCTTCGGCTAAAGCTAAACTATTCTCCATGTCTTCAACAATGCGAGCATCTCAAATGAGCTTTCACCCACAGTTGAACCTTTAGCTTTACTTATTATAATATCCTACAGTACCCTCGCTTTCTACACATTTATTTCCCATATATTCTCACATTTTCTACAGTGCCAATTTTACTTTATTTTAAATACAACTTAATATGGTACTAAGCCAGTTGTTTAAAATAGTTATTTTCGCGCTCCGTTTCATTATGACTAATATTATAGAACTCAAAATCGTCCACTCTCTGTTTGCAGGCCTAGGTCGGCAAAATGTAGGGATGCCAACTTAAATATTTTAGCATTACATTCTGTCAAAAATTTTTATTTTATTGGATATGTAACATTAATCAAAACAACTATATTTGATTTCTTCTTCATATTCTACTGGATATTAAACAATTCACTTATTTTATTCAAAAAAATTAGTGATATTTGTTCTAACCTAAAAAATAAAACGAATGTAAATTGATATTTTTCAACAATTAATCATAATTATACAAGACGAGTATAATATGAATAATAAATCAAAAACAGTTGTTTTAATTAACGTTTTCCATTTTCAATAAAAAAAATTTTTTTTGACCGAATGTAATGCTAAAATATATAATATTTGCTAGGCCGGCAAACAGAGGTTTCTGGACGAGTTTGAATTCTGTAATACTGGTCATAATAAAACGGAGGCGCAAAAAATATATTTTTCGGTTTTTATTAATTTCGACGCCCATTGTGTCGTCCTTAAGAAGTGAAAATTAACAAATATTTAATAAGGTAGATATTAGATTAATATTTAAATTAAGATTGTATCTAAAACAAATTAATATGTTTGAAAATGAACCAGTTACTTATATATTTTTCAAGTTTTTACGTCAAGTTTAAATAAATAAAATTGTGGCCAATTTCATGGTATTGGCAATGACAAAACACTGTCATCTAGCATCTATACACAAGATTCTTGGAAGAATGACTAGCTGTCTAGCTGTACTTTTAAAAATAATATTTCCGCATTATCTTTTCTTTTATTGTTAATCATATACAAATTTTTAAATTTTATTTTACAACATTTTATGATCTGTATATGAAATCCACATGAAAAATGTTAGATCATAATTTATTTTTAAGAGGGTGGTACTTAAAAATATGAAAGATCCTTTATTGTCTTTCAATCATATATTTTTAAAATTTAATTTTACAAAATTTTAGTGTTTATATATGAAATCCACGAGAAAAATGTTAGGTCATAATTTATTTTAAGTGGGTGGTACTTAAAAATATGAAAGATCCTTTTTGTAGTTGATTTAAAAGGAAACAGGTCTATATTTGCGAAGTATTGAGATGCAGATCCGTTCCCAGAGGAAGAGAACCTGAGTGGGAGTACCGGAAACCAGGAGAGACAGCGGATAGCGGAAGCCCAAGATCACGAAACACATTGTGCCACTACTCCACCGGAAATAGCCACCTTCATATAGGTATTTGTTTGCCGAAACTCCCTCTCTTTCTACAAGGGCTGCAGGAGAAAGATGACACACTAAAACTGGGCCAGCTATGTTTGTAATTCACACGAAGCTAGGTTAGATTTTAAGGTGGATTGTGGTACTGTTTCTATTTATTTTTCTTGCAATTTTCCCGCACATATACATATTCAAAATAAAGACCTTCTGGAATTTTATATCACTTATTTTTTCGTACTCAAATTCACAAAAACCGGTTTACTGCTTACAATACTTACAAACTGGTTTTTAAATCTGGTATTTAGTCTTTAAAAACCGGTTTAAAATATTATAACTTGACTCAGAACATAAAATAACTAGTATTTGTAATTTGTCTTAGATTTCATATTATTTATGCTTCATTTTTTTTACTATTTCCCACTTAAAAATTGTTCTTGTGGTACATTTTTTTTTGTACTCAAAATCACAAAAACCGGTTTTTAAATCTAGTATATAGTCTTTAAAAAACCGGTTTAAAATATTATAACTTGACTCAGAATATTAAATAAGTAATATTTTTAATTTGTATTATATTACATATTGTTTATGCTTGTTATCAAATATTTACCAAATAAAAATTGTTCTTGTGGTGCACTTTCCACGCCAGGTACAATTCCCATGAGGTGGCGTCTTAAAAATTACCTCTATGGTATAATTAATAATTATTGATATTTGTTATACAATAGTTGTCATACCAAACAATGGGTAGTATGCACAGTATGTTTTTAATATATAAAAACCGGTCTTCTATTCACAAAACCTGTTAAAATAATCTTTGTACTATAAAGAAAACCGGTTTTTAATTATAACTTTGTGTAGAATATAAAATAAATAGTATTTATTATATCTTATTAATTGCTAAATAAAACAACAATTAAGAGTTAATCAATATATATGTACATACTTTTATTTTTAAAAACTTTTTAATGCTTGTTTAAATTTGTTTTGTTGCTATTTTGATTAATTCGCGTATTTGAATAAAAAAACAAGTTAACTGTTCTAAAAACCGTTTTGTGGTCGTAGAAAAAAAAAACAGTATTTGATTGAAAGAACATGTAGAAGACACAAATGAGACCTCTTTGACTAATAAGCCAAAGTTTATGTTTGTATTCAGCCACCCTAAACGCTCAACTATGCAAGAATAAGTATATACACTGTGGATCTTCTATTTTTGGACAGAGTAAATATAGCTTGTGGTAACACAACCAATTGCTAGTAAAGGGTTAAGAATGCATACTACCTCGGTCTCTTCATACGTTATTTTTGCTATGATGCCATGAAAATTAATAATGTATCATTACAGCTTGTTACTTTTTCTGGCTATGCAATCTGATTTATCGGAAATTTCGGTAACGTTCATTGATTTTATTGTAGAGTGTTACTTCTTGGGTATTCATAGCTGATGTGGAGAGTACTCACCAGATAATTTTTATAAGGAAAATAAGGTTATATTTGACGATGAGAACAATTTTTTTGACTTCACATATTAATTTGTAAATAAAAATATTATACACGTATTTTATATTTTATAAAAATAGTAAACGAGTAATAAATTGATAAAATTTTCGTGACGTAATAGTGGCGTATTTTAGTAAAGAAAGGCGTATGATAATATGTTTTCTAGTTGGGGATTTGACGTCACAGCAACACGCAAATATTAATTTTCAATATAAATTTCTTTAAAATGGTTTTTATTGTCAGAACTAATCTTTCACAAGGTAAGAATTCTTGTCTTGTTTTGAAATTGTCATTTTCTTGCACATTTCTTGTCTTGCATATTAAAACATTTAAAACAACCAAGTTTCAAGTATAAATTTAAAGTAATTTTACTTGAATTTTGACAACTGCTTATGGTCTTGTATCTAAGACATCTGACAAAGTGTAGTATTAAGAAATGAATTTCGCTTTATGTGAACTATTTTTTATTAGTTTACTTATGTGTATACGTTATAGAAAAAATGATGTCCTAAATATTTTTTGCAAAGTTTGACGTAAGTAATAAATCAATTCAGTAAAGCACGTAACATTTTTAGCCATATAGAGCAAATTTTTATCGTTGGCATTCGAAGCATTTGGACACGAGCCAGGTTTCAATATTTCAAGATTTTGAGCAACGCAGTGTATTCATATATGTTCTCTGACAGATATAAAGTTTAACCTATAAACAGTAGCTGAAAGGATTGATACAGACATATACAGAATGATAGATATCTATTTTCAAAAATATCATAAAATACTGGATTAATTACTTTTATGTTAAATATACTGAATAACCTTCACCTTATTTCAAACTGAAATATTTTGTTTAGTATTTATTTTGAAAAAAATAAAAACTATAAGGTTTTATCAGTACAGCGAAAAATGGTGGAGGCTTTTAGCATCTTGATGTTAACTAAAATTAAATTATATTTTTTTTTGAAAGATTTAAAACTGTAATACTTCGTTTAACGACCTTTTTGTCTATATTTATTCAATAGACTTACTCCATTTTACCATATATTATGTAATATTCATTTCGTTATCGTAATATTAAAGTAGAACACACAGTTTTACAAAATATTTTAATTTTTGACTTAATAATAGATTTACGGTACAATATCATTTTCTGTATAACTGATGGGTCAGTAAAAAATTAAAAATTCATATTTCTAATTAAAAATTAATATCTTTTTATGTCTCCTAATTATTTCCAATCACAGTTGAACATAAAAAGTACCAATTTTTATATTTTTACTGTAAAATATTTCATATATAGCCGATATAATCCAAAAATACTTAATTTTCGGTCCAAAATTTTTGTTTCTGATAATAGTCCACATTGATAGATCCCATTGCGGTGATTCCAAATTTTTAAACGGAATTGAGTTATCTCTTTTCGTTCCTGAGATATTTGCGCTCAAAGTTGCACCTCAAAAAAGTGTGTTTTTTGGGTATACCTCAAAAATGGTTAGAGATACAATCTCAACTATAATACCAGTCGATTCTACAGGCAAAGATACATAAAGAAATGTTTTCTCCGCATATACGTCCTTTGGAACGATTTAGTGAAAAATGAGAAAAACGAAAAAACCGGAATTTCAGTTTTTCGCTCGGGAACTTTTTGTCTCCAAAATTATTTATATTCTGCACTTAAGTAAATATCAATGTGCTGATTCCAAATTTTCAAACAGAATTCAATTATCTCTTACCGTTCTCGAGATATTTACGTTCAAAGTTAGACCTGAAAAAACAGGTTTTTCAGGAATAGTCCTGAAATGGGTAGAGATACAATCTCGGCGACTTCACGAATCGATTCTACGGACAAAATTACATAAGTGTACCAATTTTCAGATTTTTATTTCAACGGATACAATTTATAGAGCGAAAAAACTAAAATCGGCGAAAATCGGAAAAAATGCCTGATGAACCCCTTACGATTTTTTTCGATTTTGGCCATTTTCAGTTTTTCCTTTCTAAAAATTGTATCCGTTGGAATAAAAATTTAAAAATTGGTACACTTATGTAATTTTGCCCGTAGAATCGATTGGTGACGTCGCCGAGATTGTATCTCAACCCATTTCAGGACTACTCCTGAAAAACCTCTTTTTTCAGGTCTAACTTTGAACGTAAATATCTCGAGAACGGTAAGAGATAATTGAATTCGGTTTGAAAATTTGGAATCAGCACATCAATATCTACTTAGCTTCAGAAAATAAAAAATTTTGGAGACAAAAAGTTCCGGAGCGAAAAACTGAAATTCCGGTTTTTTCATTTTTCTCGTTTTTCACCAAATCGTTCCAAAGAACGTATATATGGAGAAAACATTTGTTTATGTATCTTTGCCCGTAGAATCGACTGGTAATATCGTTGAGATTGTATTTCTAACCATTATTAAGATATACCGAAAAAACACACTTTTTTGAGGTGCAACTTTGAGATCAAAAAACTCAGGAACGAAAAGAGATAATTAAATTCTGCTTGTAAATTTGAGAACAGCGCATAAATATCTATAAATTTGACGTATTTTCACAAACCAAAATTTTCCACCCAAAAATGGGTATTTTTGTTAATTTTTGGGTATATAAACACAATTTTACGCTAAAAACCTAAAAAATGTATTTTTTTAGATTCATTCATGGTATAATTATGTAACTGGCGGTGAAAATAAAAAATATGTAGTTGGATTTATGTATATACGGGAATCAAAAACATTTCATTAGTGTAAATGTCAAAATTTTGTGTGAATTTAGTAAATGAAAGGTAGAATGAGTATCCAGATCTTATCTTCCGTTGCCGTGAAAAGGATTAGAATGAATAGCCAGGTTCGGGCACTGGGCACGCTCCAACATCTTCAATAACGTCTGCAAAACTAACTCACAAAAGATGTTTCCTTTGACGTCTAGCACGTGCTGGACCCCAGCGTTATTTATTTGTTTATCAACGTATCAAATCTCCTCTGTATTTATGTCATTTTAAAGTCTATTCACCGGGAATTAAACATTTTGTAATGGACTGTGAATTTAATTACTCGCTGACAGTTTGTGCTTTTTCATTGGTCGAGAGATATGAATTTTAATGACAGTTATTTAAATGAAACTGGACATTTGAATATATCAAATATTCAATTAAAATTTATGGAATATTGAAATTTGTTTCATGCGATGACAGTTGGTTAAAACATTAAAGCTTGTCATGCATTTTGTTTGGAATTTATTTAGTTTTAGCCAGATTCTATTTCAAGTGTCAAAAACACATCCGTGCACTCAAAGTGCATGTTAATATTATTATCATCATTTTAATTAAATAAATGATTAGCCCTGTACCTATAAATCATTTACCAAAATCGGTGATAGTATGCAATAAAAAATACCAAATTTTGTGCCATTAAAGAAATCAATAATTAGTGTCCGACCAAACCTTTAATTAAATTTTTATTAAACACGGAAATCTAGAGTTTTTCTTACTTTTTAAGGTATTATTTGATTATTAAATTACCATAAGATTTCAATTTATTAGATTTTTTTTGTAGAGATAATGGCCCATATACCGAGTTTACTTTTATAATAAAATCGCTTTTAGGAATCTTGATTTTACATTATAATCTTATGAGACCAAAAGACACTTTTAACAAAAGCACTCATAAAAGTGAATTCGGAATACAGGTTACAATCTTTACTAAAGAAGTAAAGATATAGTTATATATTACCACCTCACAAATAAGTAGTCTTTTCAAGTAGTATTTGTTACTAAGTAACAGGTTCTTTTATAATGTATTCTTTTTGTCTTAAATTAACGTTACATTTTTTTTTAATCTACAATAAGTTTCGGACGAATTTTGGCCGAAACCGAAACTTCGGTCGGACACAATCAATAATTAAAATTAAAACTATATATTTGTCACCTAAAATAACCATGTGGTGCACCGTCTATGCCAGCTAAAGTGCCCGCATTGTCTCTACGTTATAAATATATCATTACCAATATCAGCAATTTGATACACTTAATGGGTAATAAGATAATAAGAAAAATGTATTTATTTATTTAAATTGACCTACTTAAAAAATATGTAATTTTATGTAAAACAATCTTGTTTTACATATACAGTATTGTTGACAGTATAGTCTGTACTTTTGAGAAATTAAATGAAAGTTGAAAAAATATGTTGTCGAATTAATTCAATTTAATTATAAACACACAAAAAATAAAAAATTGTGAAATAAGGTATACACCTGGTATAGTAAATGACTTATGTTACATAAAATGTAAAATCATAAACTGGTGTCCCAAATTTATACGAAGATATAAAGTATAAAATAGGTATAGTCGAAATTTTTAAGCAGTAGAGAGACGTCATAGACCTGAAAAAAACGTTACAAAATGAAATAAAACTTGTAGAAATTTTCGAAAGATGTTTTTATTTAGAAAACCGAGTAGTGAAAAAAGGTATCATAAAAAAATTACTTATTTATGATATTTACTATTATTTCAAATTAAAATATAAGTTATTTAATGACATTTCAATTTATTTATAATAATTGCAGTGTATTTTTTTTAACACACGTTGGCTACGACTCAAATAAAATATGTTTACATATATTTGTTTCTTGTCACGCCGATCGATTGAGTTGTCAAATAATATAATATAAAATCTTTATTTGTTCGTTTAAGTTGTAGTATTCCTTATTATTGTTCGTATTCGTGTTCTTTGTTATACGTTTATTTTATTAGCGTAAGTAATAATGCCTAAAGCATTATCGAAGCAGTCGCAAGTGCTAACTGCAAATGCGATTGCATATTTTGAAAAAGAACTGGCACACTGTGGACCAATACTGCCGTTAAAAGCAGTTCGAGAGGTATGTTATCATTTTATTTGTTGTTATTAAATTTGGCATTGTCATATGCAACACGCAACACATTTTCTAAACTAATGCACATGTAAACTTTGTAATTCGTGACGTCATAATCTAGTTACAAATATTGATGACGTCTCTCTACTGCTTAAAAATTTCTACTATAATATAGTTGGTAACCATTAGCTCGTAGTACGTGTGGAATTAGTAGGTTGCGGAGTTAGCTAGTTGCAGATGTGAAGAGTCGAACTCGGACTGTGTAACACCTGGTGAGAGAGTGCGCGCGCAACTAGCTAAGGCTGCTGTAAGGATCTCACGACGCTTACAGCTACTTTACTCTCCAGCTTTGTTCTTAGCGAACATCTGCTCCCGACTCCCACAACCCACAACCGCAAGATCTAATCAACCCTAACCTAAAAAATCCAAACACCTACCAGATCGTAATTATCGATACACCCGTAATAGTCTGCGCATCTTCTCATTTCTATTCAAATAATTATTTTGCAAAAAATATTTTATAAAAATACTTATAATTTTGATAAGAAGTTAGGTGTTATACTTACAGCTACTTAATTTTTGTAAGTAGTGTTTACAAAAGAAAAGATTTCCTGTCTTGTTTTGTCGCGAAAAACAAGACAAGAAATATATGTATATCTTGTCTTTCATTATCCTTGTATATAAAAATCTTGTCTTGATCGTCATTTTCTTACATATTTTTGTTATTTCTTGTCTTTCATTACTCTTGTGTATAAAAATACAAAAATTATTTTACTAAAATACTTATAATTTTTATAAGGATTTAGGTGTGATACTTACAACAACTTAATTTTTGATATTCATATTTTTAAACAGCATAGTTAAAAAGGTTTATAAAATATTGGGATTTCTAATTTCAAATATCCATTCTCATTTATTATTCTGTACAATTAGGGTTTCACAAGACAAGATTTCTTGTCATGTTTTGTTATTTCTTCACTTGTCTCGAAAAACAAGACATGAAATTTAAGTATATCTTGTCTTTCATTAATTTTCATTATTCAAACTACATCATTTTGCAAAAAATATTTTACAAAAATACTTATAATTTTGGTAATAATTTATGTGTGATACTTAAGAAAATTTTTAATATTCATAATTATGGACAGCATAATTAAAAAGGTTTATAAAATGTTAGAATTTCTAAGCAAGCTCCAATTTCAAACATCCATTAACATTTATTATTCTGTACAATTAGTGTTTCATATGACAAGCTTTCTTGTATTGTTTTGTTATTTCTTGCATATTTTTGTTATTTCTTGTCTTGTCTGTAAAAACAAGACATAAAATTTAAGCATATCTTATTATTGATTACTTTTGTACATAAAAAAAATTGTATTGATCGTCATTTTCTTGCACATTTTTGTTATTTCTTGTCTTGTCTAGAAAAACAAGACATACAATTTAAGTATATCTTGTCTTTCATTAATTTTGTATATAAAAATCTTGAATTGATCGTCATTTTATTGCATATTTTTGTTATTTCTTGTCTTTCATTACTCTTGTATATAAAAATCTTGTCTTGATTGTCATTTTCTTGCATATTTCTTGTCTTGCAAGTTATAACGTATAGGAATTCCCCTATTCGCAAATGAACATATAATTAAACAAACAAAAAAATAGTATAGCTGTACTGTTTTAAGTATTTTTTAGTATAACTGCGACATCTTTACAACAGAGAAACTTTTTTCTAAAGCTTCCTGGTTATAAGAAAGCATTTTGTGCCTCAACTCTTAGATATATACTTTCAAGGAATAATTATATTATTGAGCCAATAATAATAATAATTATTATTATGTATTTTTTATAACGAAATTTACATACGTATATTGAAAAATTTTAGTACTTCAAATCAGATTTATTTTTACTTTTGTTTTATTGTAGTACTACGTCCCTAAATTTTAATATCCTGTATAAATATATTTAGATAGATTCACGGATGTTAAATAATCTTTATTAATTAATAAAAAATTCTAGATCAAAATGAAAGGATAACATTCTGAATTATGTATTCAGTTTCATCAGCTTTATAAATTATTACAAGCATAAATTTAAACCATAACCTAATATTTATGTAAACTAAAAGTAGCTCCTCGATATTGGATTTGGGTAAAAATCTGAATCCATTTACCGATAACCCAACAGCTGTTAAACTGCACGATTAAGGACAAAAAACCACATAATCGAATGATGAGTAGAATTCACTTGAACCATTAATCAGAAAGTGTCGACAATAACTCAATTAAGTGAGGATAGAGATTTGATCTCTGGGATCTAGGCACCGGAAACGTCTGGAGTGGGGGCTCAGAATCCCAAAGGATAGGATGCGATAACCTGGCCGAGGTCCTGTATTGTTTCTCCTGCCATATGACCGGACGCTGAGAGCCCAGCTCAGCAAGTGGTGTGTTAATGATTCATTGCTACAGGCCATGACATACGGTGGGCTAACCACTGATTTCTTCAAATGCTACCAAACTAAGCTTACTACTGTTCTTAGTCACATTACAACGCTATAGTGGTCAAAGGAATTGCAATTGTTTTCAAAATGTATATTGTTTTCTAAGTAAATATTTCCTGTTACAGATTTTTTGTGTTTATTGTCTATCATTATCTGATTATCATACATCCATCTCTAGTTAAAAGTGTTGAACACAATATCTGAAATTAGTGTTTCGAAATTTTCTTATAACAGATTTTATTCCAATTTAAAAAATCTGCTACTTTTTAGTAATATTTATATTTTATGTATACTTTATAAGTATCCATGCGTTAATTGCTGCACGGTAAAATTAGTACTTACAATATTAGTACAATTCCTTTTAGAGTATTCGATAATGATTTTCATAATATTGTCTCTGTCAAGTATTATAAATGTTACTGTCAAATATACAACTTTTATTTCTATAGGTAAACAGATTAACCGCAATTGTAACAAATTTACCAAATCATTAATTACATGTAATAGTTAAATAGGGCTAGATAGAAATAAATTGGAACTATATAGCTATGACACTCTCTTACTGAGTGGCGAGAGGTAAAAAATATAATTTTTACAACTGTTTCCAAATTAATTTATTCTTAAATTTGCTCTCAAAATCAAGAAATTAATAATGTAAATTAATCAATTCTGACACTAAATCCGTATTGTGAACGTTATGGTACAAACGTGTAAGCCAAACTTTCTTCCATTACAAATACTAAGTCTAATTATCACTTTTATTTTATTGCTTATTATTGGTATATACTCTGAAATAAATTCCGTATATTATTCCATACATTTCTATTTATTTCAAATAAATAATTGGACAGGAAATCAATTTATAGTTCGAATATTGTATTGTTTTATTTTACGTCAATTAACAATAATCATCAATCTGAAAACTGTCTCAAATTTGACGAGAAAATTTAAAATAAACCAAGTAAAAAAATTTTATTTGAAAAAAATAAAATTCAAATTTGCTCTTTCCACTTCAGTTTTGAGTGCCTGTAAGGTACCATCATATCATACTCTTCACTACATGTAAAAGTCATTCCCAAAACTGGTTAAAAATGATGAAGTATGTTTGATATTTATTTATTTTAAAAGGTTCGTCGCTTATCTGACAATTGAAGTCTCCAATTTTGTTATTAAAAAATTTTGTATTTCTAAGGTTTTTACCAATAAAATTATGATAAATATGAATGCATTTTATAAAATATTATTGATGAAATGCGCTTGCAAAAAAATTCGTGCAGGAAAGTCAAAAAAGAAACGAGAATTTGCAGTTATATCATCATGAAAAATGTTTCTATCTGGTGAGCACAGCATGTTTGTATTGTTTTTCTTTCGTGCTTCCGTGCCGTTTGATGACATCGTTGTTATCTATTTCCCCATAATGTATAACTTCTAGACCGTACTAGCTCAATTTCTCCAAATATGAAAATATTCTGCAACGAGGAAAAGTTTTGCGGGCAGGTATCAAGTGCAATATATCAGCTATTCAGCTAACATGAATGGATTATGTTTTGAACGATAGAATAATTTACAAGGGTTGTGTGTAATAAGTTTGAAGCCCATTCTGTCTTTCGAATCAGAATGAAAGTCACGGAATACCCAAGTATTGTTACAAGCTAAGCACGCTATCTCTACTTGCATTTAAAAATAATAACACAGTTATATGAACGATTATTTACTATCTCTATCATTAATATCAAACTCACCATTTTACTGCTTTTTTCTTTTTCCAGGCATTTCTTGTGTTGAAGTCCAACTTAACCTAAAAAAAAACAAAATTAAAGTCAATTTTTAATAATGCTTGTTCTTCTACAATGGTCAATTGCAGTTGTTAAAATAGAAATTGGGAATTAAATTATGAGATATTTTTTATCAGGTGATATAGTTTGGACACTAATAAGTAATAACAATAGTGAAGAGTGTACCATACAATTAAAAAATAAGAATTTGTTTTTGTAAAACACATTTGAAAAACTGTTTGTTATTTGAGAAATCAATATGATATTCAAAAATAGTAAATAATTTTTTATTATAATATTATTTATATAAAAATGAAAATAACACTACTTTTTATATTATAAAAAAATAATGAATATTTTTTACTGCAGATTAATTCAATATTTTGCCAATTTGTTTTTAGTTCAATTTTTTTTTTACTGGTGCGATGAGTTTTATGTTATTGTAAACTATTGTTTTTTTCTGATAGAAATTTGAAAATTGTCGGCAAGGGGGAGCAGGGAGGGGGAAGTTGCCCCTCCCTAGAGACTCGAAAATGAAGAACTTAGATTTTAAGAAAAAATTACAAAAAACTCAAAAAAAAACCAAGAAGATTATGTTTTAATTATGATATTTATTTTCTTGTAGTAATCGATTCACACTTTACAAATTGTATTTATTTTATCTAAAATTCATATCTTCCATCTATTTTCTATTTTTTTTTAAGTGTGGTGACTATTGTAAGATATGATATGTCAATATTTTGTCAAAATTGTTTTTTAATTCATTTTTAAAATAAATTTGACTTTTTCTTCTGATGGGCCGACGTTGTGTATTGTAAACTATTTTTTTTTTCTGGTAGATATTTGAAAATTATCTAGTCAGATATATTTTTAAAGTTTGGTAACTTGGCGACTATTCCAAAATTGATTGATTATATCAATATTTTGTCAAAATTGTTTTTTAATTCATTTTTAAAATAAATTTGACTTTTTTCTTCTGGTGGGACGAGGGTTTGTTATTGCAAACTGTTTTTTATTCCCGGTGGAAATTTGAAAATTGCCTAGTCAGATATATTTTTTAAAGTGTGGTGACTATTCTAAGACCCTAGAATTGTGCAAACGGTTTAAAGCTCATTTTACGTAACGTATTTTCTACAGCAACAATACAGGTATGTCCCGTCCCTTTGAAGCGTTGCTAAGGCCCTTTGTGTTAGTTTCTTACGGCTACAGGGGCTTCTGTCATATAGCAACGGACCTCTACGACTTTTCACAATTCCTCCTTGTTTCTCTTGATTTATCGTTAGATTACTCTTCGTCAAACATGCACATGCATATTTTAACGCTAATCCTCTTCAACATCGTTATATTCTCCCTTAATTTTCATTCTCCCTTATTTTATAATCCTAGTCTTAACTAAATTCCGGGATATCGTTTTCTCTAAACTCAAACATGAATAAATTTCACCTTATATGCATACTGTCAGCTTATTTTAACGTCAAACATAACAAAGTTATTAATGTATCAGAGAGTTCTTTTTAAAATGAAACTTAGGTCAAATTCACGTCAATACTTACTGTCATTTTTTTTTTAATAACACATTTCCATGTCGTTAAATTGCTCGCATTGGACAAATAGATTGACCCACTAAGTCTTCTGATATCACACCACTTGATTTTTAAAAGTGGAGAACATTAAAATCATGCTTAAAGAACTAAAATAAAAATTAAAATAACTTTAAAAACATTAGAGGTACCGAAATTACAAATATTATAAATGAGTTTTATTGTTGTTCAACTTAGTATTATTGTCTGCATTTTTTTCATTTTAAATTGAAAGATTTGATACATTTCTGTCAATCAAATGTCTGGTCGTACCATGAATATGGCATATCCCATGTTTCACATTAAACTTCTTTAGTACAACATTTCATCGTAACCTTCATGTTTTACTTTTCTATGTGCAGGTCACATAATTTTTTCACTTTACATTCATGAAATTCTTAAACTGAAATTAATATCCTCGAAACCGTTAGCCTAAATGTAAATAATCACTAAAAGTTGCGTACAATTCGAGTACTTTCTTAATTATAATAATTAGTAGAGCAGATACTAGCTGTTAAGAATTTTAAATAATTTAAGTGTAATACAATACCGTATCACATTTTATCTGAGAATATATGTTTACATTAGTTTTAGTAAATTCCTATATTAGCATTTACAAAGTGATACACATTTATACACAGAAAAATATAAAATAATACCGTAATATATAAAAGATAAGTATATTTTCTTGTTATATCTAACTCGAGAAACAACTGACATATATCTGTAAATATTATTAAAAATTCATTATATTAAATATACAAGAATTAATAATGATGTATTGTTGCACTTCATTTATTTTTAATTACATATCACATGAATATATATTTCTTCCTTATTGCAATAAATATTTTCCCATGTTACTACACATAGTATATAAATCAAATTTGACACATATATTAAATAATCCACATTAAAATGATTAATGAAAATTTCTAGATCGAAATGAAAGGATACCCTAACATTCCTGTTTTCAACACCTATTGCAAAAAATGTCCAAAATGCCTGAAATAGTCCACATAGTTTTTTCACGTGCCTATCTACCATGAAGTGAAAAATCTGAAGAAAACTAGAATTAATTAACAACATTTTAATTAGAATTTAGTTTCGCGTTAAAAGGAGATAGTACATTCGTTGAATTTTACGAATTTTCTCTAGCGTTGCAACCGGACGTTAGAGATACCAATTCGAATTGCTACGTTTCACAAAAAATAAACAACAAACGAAATTACCAGTAATTAAAATTTTGGTTAACCGTTCTACTATGCTGAAATTAAGTTTCATTTCAAGTAAATAAATGAATCATTACAGGTTTTACTTTTTCCTGTTTGATCTAGTGTTTCACAAGACAAAATTTCTTGTTTTATTTTCTTATTTCTTATCTTGTCTCGAAAAACAAGATAAGATATTTAAGTATATATTGTCTTTCATTACTCTTGCTTATAAAAATCTTGTCTTGATCATCATTTTCTTGCATATTTCTTGTCTTACAGGTTATAACGTACTCTGGGATTCCCCTATTCGCAAATGAACATATGTACATTTTTTTGTGCAGATAATATCAATGTCATTTATCAAATATATATCTTATAATACAATTATTGTTACTAAATAAATATTATAAAAACAAAAAACTATATAGGAACTTATACTGGTTATAAGAAAGAATTTTGTGCCTTAACTCTTGGATATATAATTTCAAAGAATAATGAATTATATTATTGAGCCTATTATTATTATTATTACTATACATTTTTTATAATGTAACTTACAACGAAGGTATATTGAAAAAGTTTATGTATTAATTTTTTAATACTTATATGTATTTCTGTACTTTTAGGTAACAAGTATACGACAATGTTAGTACATTTAAAAAATATAAATTTCATTATTTTCCTAATCAGTGGACATATATTTATAGGCAGATTCTTATAATAAATATGTATTTCAAATTAAACAAAAAAACCGCAAGAGTACAAGAATTAAAGAAAATCTTGCTATTCTCGCACTTTTCTTGCTAATGCCTTGTCTTGCTTTGAAATTTGTAGCTCTTGTCTTGTTCTTTTGCAAGACCAAGAAAAATACAAGACTCTCGTAAAACACTAGTTTGATCCAAATTTTTAAATCAAACCATATTACTTATTATTGAAATTTTCAAACTGATTTCTCAGATATTTACTATGTAAATACAGATATTGTAAAATTAGGGTAGATTAAAATTATAGTTATGTCGATGCATTGGAGTTTTGTTTTGATCTAGAGTGCATAGTTGTCCAGTATAAATATAAAAATCTATTTCGGATATCAGAATTCACGGAAAAGTTGCATAAGATACAAAAATACTAATTTAAGTGGGACACATGTCTGGAATAACTATCTACTCTCTGGAGAGCATACTGTAGAATTCACCATCTGTTAGTACCAATTCTAAAGCACCCAAAAAGCAAGTAAACAGTCTGGTGGAAAAAGATTTTCTTGTGTGAATAATTTGTGCACATGCAGATTGAAAAAAGCAGCCTGTTGCTTTCTAGGTAGATCTAGTCCAGCTGCTGAATTTCTGCTTAGACTGTGAGGTTTCCCAGAGGAGGTCGGTAGGATGAGAGCAGTCTAAGCTACTAGGGCGGAGGTACATCTAGCCCTATCGTGCATACCTGCCTCTAAAGGTAAATGCTGAAGCAACAGGCGATATATGCCATGCGTGCATCTCAAAAACACAAAAAACTAACATCTGTGCATAAATGAGAGATTAGACTACCAATATGCTCGTAGATTTTCTTTTATTTTCAGTCTTTCTTTGCTAAATTGCTTTCAAAACATATCTCATGCAACCTAACCTAACACAACATACACAATTTTTATTAATTTATATGTAGGTTCTTGGAATAAATCTAGATTGAAAAAGAATTGAAAAAAATCTTGCTATTCTTGCACATGTCTTGCTTTGAAATTTGTAGCTCCTGTCTTGCATTTTTTGCAAGACCAAGAAATATACAAGACTCTCATGAAACACTAAAACAATACAAATTTGCACTTGGACGATTTTTTGTTCTTCGATGATCATCATCTAAAAAAATTGTCGCTGCAGAAACCAAGTACAATTTCTATTGTTTTATTAATGTTTCATGTTATTGTATCTTTATTTGTTGAATCAAATAGGCAGATGATACATTTATGATTAATTTGGTTCGATTAATTTTAATGGTTACAGTTTGTATTGGATTGAAGAACAATGTAATTCATCAGTACCAGTGAACATAAGTCTATTTCAAGCTGTCATCTTATACTGATAAGTGTCTAATTAAGAAGTTATTAATTTATACAAGCTGGTTTAGGCAGCTACTAATGATCAACTAACCTCAACATTTCACTTCTACATGTTTGATTGCTTACAGTTGCTAAGCAATACAAACAAATGATTTTTTTATTTTAACTCTTCGTCATGCCAAAACTGGAAAATGATTGCTTCATGTTTTTTGACAGGACTTAAAGAAATAAGAATACTGTTTTTACATCCCGCCAATCAATATATAGATAAGGGAGGTATTATTTTTGGTCAAATTTCTCGAGTGTGAGTTTTTAACATATGAGCACGAATTAGGATCCTTAGAATACAATTTTGCTATTTTTACGATACATGTAAAACATATAATACATGGCATTTGAGAGTTATATTTAAATATGATTGACTATAATTTGTTAACCGGAAGTAGTACTTTACTTGAAGTTCGGTTCCGGTTTAAGTAACGTCAAAAATAGCTGTTTTTTTGGACATACAAATTTTATGAAGGAAATTTTAGGTATGAAATGAATTAAAAATGTTCTAAACTGCAATAACAAACTAATTTTAAAACTACAAATTGAATGTACTGAAAAACTTACATAGAATATATTACTACAGTGGCGGGAGGTAATATGTTGGACACAACAGTTTTTTTTTAATTAATATAACAATAAATGTGTTCCAAAACGATTACTACTACGGTGTATATCCAAAATTAATGAGTATATATTAAAACCTACGCTAACTATTTCCTGCATTGAAAATGCATATTGTATTGTGGGAATAGCGTGTACTGAAGCACTAAAACAAAATGAATTGAGGGCAAAGACATCTATCGGAACTGCATCTAAAATTGAAGATATTATATCGTTTTTTAAGTTGAACAAATGTAATGACATGGCTGATAGTCTATTTTATCAGAATAATATTTATTTTATGTACATATTACAACGCATAAAATATGTTTCGTGCACGAGACCCTATTAATTTTGGATCTGATATGAAATAGCTTCATTGCTTTATCAAAATAAACCATCATATCTAAAGCTATAAAAATACGGTTGTCTGTGCACCTTTTCAAATTGCATTGTTGTTTATTATTTGTTTTCAACGTTCCGCACATTAGTAACAGAAATAAAAAAATAATCTTTTATCCTTATTTCTTCTTGATATATTTCTCTAATATATCTTTTCTTTATACCGTGAGCTTACATGAAACATAGGATTTTTTATAGCTATGGTTACGACTTGACATTTGATTGACAGCAATGTATCAGAACGATCAATTTAAAATGAAACATAACAAATATAATATTGAGACTAAACAAAAATAAAACTCATTTATAATATTTATAATTTGGGTAAATTTGATGTGTCTAGAGTTATTTTAAATTTTATATTTTTATTCTTTAATTATTATACAAATTACCATTAAACATAGGCGTGCACAGGGGGGTGCATGGGCACCCCCATTACCAAATTAAAACTATCAAAATTTTCTTAAGTAGTAGAGTTGATTTAAGATAAATTTTTTTACTAAAACTAGTGCGGTTATGGATATAGATGTTTTGAACATAATAGATGAATTTAAAAAACTCGTACCATAAGAGAGTCGTATGTTGCTGTGAAAACAGATTTGTTGTCTCCAGTAGTATTTTTTTTGTAAAATAGTATTTATGTTGAAAAAATATAGTATTTATAAAGTAATATTATGAATTTCATTTCCAATTACCTAGGCTCTCCCGATTAATAAAACTGAAGAATATAAGTACGAATTTCATTTCCCGTTACCAAAACCCTGTGCACGCCTACGCCATTAAATACTTTCGTTTAAAAAAAACAAATACACAACTTGTCCAGCACGTCCATTCCAACGTCATAAAAATGTGTTATTTAAAAAATATATCACAATTTAATGGTTAACAATGACATAATAATGACGTATATTTGACAACCTATATTTCATTTTAAGGTGAACGCTTTGATACCATGAATATGATAAATCCTGTTTCACCTTAAAATAAACTCGCGACTTAATGAAAACTTAGTAATTTATTAGTATAATTTGAATGTGTGCTCAGCTTTTTAAACTTTTACTTTAAGGTTGTAATAATAAGTTTTAATTTATTGTGGTTAAGAATGTAAAACGTCGGTAGGGTTGAAAGAAAGTAAAATTCGCGTTGAAAGAAAATTGTCGCAGTACCATCATTCAAACTGGACACGCGAAATAAGAAACCATTGTTAAATGAAAAGTTTTCTCAGGTACTGAGGCCCTGTCCAATGTTCGATGTATTCAATGACTCCAACAATGGTTGTGGCGATTGACAGAACAATACCGAAAACACAATGAAATTCTTCAGACTTACGTAAGAATTCCCAATGTCATGTCCAAAATGAAACATTCTCACTAAAAATTGGATTATGTCTAAAAACAACAGATTCATTTAGATAACCTCGCTTGTATACTTATGCAAATATGCATTCATTTTTTCAATTTCCAGCAATGAAAAAAGCTTACTTGAAAAATTAAATTAAAGGTAATTCTTAACATTTTAATTTACCGTGCGATAAGATGGGAAGAAATTTAAATAATTAGTTGAAGTAATCATTAATTCTCTGAAAAATGTGTGAAGTTAGGCTGTAGGAAAATGTATTTAGATAATCTAATGGTAATGAAATGCTAAAAATACGGGCAATTTAATTAATTTTCTAATAAATGACAATTTAGTCATGTAGCAATGCCTGTAATGGTTAGAGAAAATTTAGTATCTTGTAGTACAGATTTACAGCAAACAGGAAAAGAACAACATAAAATTCACAATATCTAGAAACATAAAAGACGACATGGTATAAACATAGGCTTACATACCGACTATGTTAGTTTCTGCTAGGAATATACAGGCTGTGCAAAAATTAACATACACTTTACAATTAATTTTAATTTCATTCTATAGGTACCTCTCATTTTATTTCCTCATTTCATAGATCGTTAACGTTTACTTCTTGCATTTAAAGATAGTAACAATAAAAAAATGTATTTTTTAATTGTACAGTTTTATAACTAGAAAAAATGTAACAGAAAAATTGGCTCGTATTTCAATCTCATTAATATAATAAAATCGCTTTTAGGTAGTCTGATTTTACATTATAATCTTATCAAACAAAACGTCACTTTTAATAAAAGCACCCATAAAAGTCAGCTGGGAATACGGGTCATTGTTTAATATAGAAATTTATATGAAATGAATAATTTTCGATAATAATTAGACAATTTTTATGAGGATAAATGACTGACTTTAGGTCAGACAATTCAAATAGGAGTCCAGTCGATTTGATAATTATTCAACAACTTTTTTCCACTTAAAAATGGCATATGTGGTCCACTTTCCAAAACAGCTATAAAGTGCTCATGAAATCGTATACTCCTTTAATTATAATTTGAATAATGATCAGATATGAAACAGGTATAGTTCTTGTAAAAGATATTTGCAAATTATTATAAAATAATTCCTTTAGGCAGATATTTATTTTTGTCCTGGACCGAATCCGAAAAGTTTTCTAATTATATATATTTAAATCTAGATTAAGGTATTCTAATAATAATGATAATTATGATAGATTTAATTTATTTATTTTAATTTAGAAATTTTAATTTAAAATTTTGATTTTATCTTCTGGTTCGTGATGGATTTTAATTTCTTAAATTTATCCAATCAGAAGGTATCATGTGATATTATATTTAGTTTTGATGTTTGACTGTTGGTTTGACATTTATTTGAAGTGAGGTGAATTTGTTTTGGTACAAGATGAATTTGATGTCTGATTTTTCTTATTTTACCAAAAATTCAAAATAACACTCACAAACTGTCATTTGCTACTTGATATTAACTTAACCTATAATCGTCAGTTTAATGCTTTCTTGTGTTAATACTTTCTTGTGATTGGCTGGATGTGGAATTTAGAATATAAAAATTTGTTATATTTCAAATCTAAATTTTAAA
Source organism: Stenolophus ochropezus (assembly GCA_035578165.1). NCBI lineage: Eukaryota > Metazoa > Arthropoda > Insecta > Coleoptera > Carabidae > Stenolophus > Stenolophus ochropezus. Next base: position 4,998,710 of record JAQOWZ010000014.1, read on the forward strand.
TGTCTAAATTTGTAAATCGTTCATAAACCACCACATTTCTTTTTCAAGTTTATATTTTAAAATCCAAATCATAAATCAAAAATTCGTAAATTATATCCATCATAAACCAGCCTTAAGTGTGTTTATATTTTTAAATCTAAATCGTAAATTGAAAAATTGTATCCTCCATAAAAGTCAATATCAAATTTATAAGACCTATATTTAGAATCAATTTTTGGTTTTGTTGCCCACCCTGTACGCACGTCCTGTAGTAAACAGAAACAGAGTATGTGTTACGTGCGTATAGTAAACATCTAGACATCAGGCAGGTTTGAAATAATGAAATTTAGCAGGGTAGTAAAATCAGATCGCGTCAAGGTCAGGTTTCCATCGGCAGCCGTAACGAAGCAGTTGGCGCGCGCTGACCAATCACAACCTCTGGTCGGGAAACGTCACCTGCCCTTGCACTGGCACCACGGCTGCATGGCCACCACGTGCACGGGTTATATAACCTCGATTTCACGTGCTCACCTAACCTACCACAAACCCTACGACTATTACATTAATGTGCAAGCCTGGCATTGTCTCAATGTTTAGTGGACTTGGATGGACAAAATCAGAGTTGAGGAAAATCCAACCCACTATTTAAAAAAAAAGTGTTTTTAAAAAAAACCCGGATTTGTTAAAAACGTCAAAATATATGAACTTTATATATTTATTTTGATTTTTTTAGATATCAACAATTCACATTCATTTCCGAAAATTAATTATTTTAACATGAAATATGAGTATTAATACGGTTACATTTTTTTTCTGTTTTCTCTTACGACGTATATCGACTGACTCGTATAATTCAATTTATTCCTTCAATAATTTCAGGATATCAAAAATGGATAGGGGCAGCTCCCATTTTCAGTAGTAATGATGAATTAAGTAATTATTATTATCAAAAATATATTAATATTTGAAATACCTCTATTTAAATTATTTAATATTATAAATATTAAAATTGCAAAAAGAAAATTGTTGAAGCTAAATCTTGGATTGGCAAGTGTTATATTTATGTGTATCTTATAATAATAATTTATTTAAGCTTATGTAATGTTTTGGGTGTACCAAATAAAATTATTTTATTAAAAAAAATATCTCTTTAAGGATAAGGTATAGTGGGTTTTTTGAGTTTTTTTAACTGGTTTTTTGTAAAAGTGTTTTTTTTTGGGTCGGGAAAATTGCAATAACTATTTTAAAAAACATAGATTAAAAAAATATATTAAGAAAAAGCAAATTACCGAACAGATTACTATAAAATTAGAATTAAATGTAATTGTACAAAATTAGGTCTAAATAAAAATAGTAGTTAAAACCATAGACTAGTATAACTAAGTATTTTATTGACTAATGGAGGATATTAACAATATTTTTACAAAAGTATAATGTAACAAAAGTACAATTTGAAGTTATATTTATTTCAAAATAAGAGTGGTAAATGTGCACATTTCCTATGTCCTTCATCCTTTATCCTTTTTAATTGTATGTTACTTTACTTTGTACAAAATGTTATTACAAAAATATTAAACATAAATGTTTTTACTCAATATATCAAAACATAAATATCAATTTCAAAACATCGATAATTCCCTTTAAAAACTCGATGTTATAAAATAAAAAAATCACTTACATCTTATTATCAATTGCCAGTGCCAATCTGATTTAAGACAGAAATCGAAAATATTTGTACCTATTATTATTATTATTAAATATGCAGATACCTTTTCATTATTTGTAATATTCACAGGGACCTTTTGATTATGTTGTCCACTAAAGACTAGTCAATATTATTTAGGTATATTGTAAAGAATCTGTTTTTAAATATAATAAACAGCTTTTGTTGTGACAATAAATGTATCATTAAATTCCCTAAAATTTTTGTTGCATCTGACAGCTCTGTGAAAAGATCAAGATATGATGTATTACATTTTCGAGACAGTTGCCAGCTGATATCTCAACATAATTTACATACAGAAATGTAAAATAAAAATCCCGCCAATATTCTTGTCCCCAAAATATGGAAAACTTTGATGTTATCGTTTATTTTATAATGATGTCGTGACGACATCAACAGCTGCTGTATTAGAAAAAATAGATAAGTATATTTATTTAAATTGAGAGAGAGGAGATAAGAAGCATGTAAGTTAGCACCTTTACAATCTGCGTGGTTTATCGTAATAATAGGGTTAGGGCATGCAAAATAGCAAGTTAGGTTAGGTTGCGAACATAATTTATACATTTCAACGATGACTTCCTAACCTATAAATCAAATATAGAACATAAATATCAGTTTACAATTTTTATTTCGTAATAAATTATTCCCATTATTGCCTCCTCTAGTCTGCTTTAGAACAATTATCTATAATAATATTTGAATCGTAGAGGGCGCACATAGCTGCTGTGGAGAACGCACCACATGATAATAAATAATAAAGAATTTCTCTTTGATGTGACAAATTTTGATGTTTGTTTGAATACAATACCGGAAAACCCGAAAATAATTATTATAAATTACCCTATATATTTCAAAATTTAAATATGATACTATGACATATGACATAGTAAATTGACACGCCCAGTCTCAGTAATGATATATGGTATACCGTGAGTTTATTTCAATGTGAATGAGGTTTAACATAACCATGGTTATGAATTTGACAGCAATGTATCAGAGTTCTTTTTAAAATGAAACATAGGTTGTCAAATTTCGTTATTATTAAATGCCAAATTGTGATTTTTTTTAAATACTTAGACAAATAGAGTGACCCGCAAGGTCTCCTGATTAGGGCTAAGCGATCTTGATCGATCAGAAAAGATCGATACAGTTTGACCAGATCAATCTTATCGATCTGGACTGACCTGATCGATCCTTATTCTTAATCAGAAAAATATATCCTGTTTGATAAGATCGATCTTGATTGATCTGATCGATCTCAGCTACAGATCGATCTTTATTAATAAAACTACTAACGAAGTTCAACAACTATTGTTAAAAAATATGACAAATATGAAATGAGAATTGAAAGCGTTCTACCCAGGCCCGAAGATCGATTTAATCATTTAAGACCAATTTGATCAATGAAGATCGATCTGTTCAATGATATACAATCATATTAATTCATCGACTAGATCGATCAAATAATCAGATCGACCAAATCGATCAAACAAAGAGATCGATTATTTTTATTGGGATCAAATTGATTTGATCGAACATTTTGTACAACCCTATTCCTGAGTATTAAAAAATAAAATTCAAAATAACTCTAGAAACAACAAACTCTTAAATCCCAAATTTCAAATATTATAAATGAGGTTTATTATTGTTTAACGTCAATATTATATATGTTATGTTTCATTCAAGAACGCTTTGATACATTGCTCTCTAGTCGGAACCATGAATGTGGCAAATGTTAATTCTAATTTGATGTTCATTTTTTTTATTTTCGAAATGTTTGTTCTTGTTTTTGATTGCCATAATAATATTTTCAGAATAGCAAGTTTACACAAATAGTGAAGATTTATAATGATAATGATGATGGTAATTTCCTTGTAAGGTTGTTTAGTTTTGTTTGTTATTGTTTTGGCTTACATTTTGTTTATAAGCAGGTAAATCAGTTGCTGTCTAGTCGGAACCATGAACGTGGCAAATGGTAATTCTGAGCTGAAGTTTTTTGTTTTTATTTTCGAAACATTTGTTATTGTTTTTGATTATCATAATAATATTTTCATAATGATAATAATTTGGTTGTAAGTTGTATAGTTTAGTAGTTTGTTATTTGTTTATAGCAGCCAACCCGTCCATTGCCCCGGTGTCCGCGCGTTTCGGGCGGGAAGGCAGCAGTGTTTGATTCGCTGCTGGCTCGTGGCTGGTGCGTCGACGTCAGCGTCGATTGGCACGTGGCACGCGCCACACTAGCCGCTAGTGGCGCCACTCACAACAACACGTGCTCGGGCCCGCTGCTCTGCTCTGCTACACCCAGCCGTACCATCTCGCATGCCAGGTGGTTGCCTTGCGACATGTGCGCGAATGCAGCCACAAATCCCAACGAGGACCACGGAGTTGCACAATCGGGTCGGGTCTCATATTGCAGAGTCAAGCCGCGTTATAACTTCTCCGCATTACTAAACGCCAAATATGAAATATGTATACATTTATAGTATATACAGTGGTGATATATTAATAGGGATGAACATGGGCGCCCATAGAATATTTTTCAAGGGGGGGGGGGGCAAAATCCAAAAAAAAAACTGACTTATTATAAAACAGATATATATATATATATATATATATATATATATATATATATATATATATATATATATATATATATATATATATTTTAATGCCCAGTTGTGCTAACAAGGATTAAATTTTAAGCAACACTTCAACAAAAAAATTATACTTAATCGAAATTTTGACAGCAATTTTGATTAGTTCATTTGACATTCTGTTCCGAAGAGATATTGTCTATTTCAGACAAACTTAAATATTATAGAGTTAACGAAAACATATACTTATTAGTAAAAAAAAGTAGAATTGTTCAAAATTAAAGCATAAAGTAAATATTCTTACTTATTTTTGGATTGGTTTGTAAAGGTTATTGTTAAATTCCTTCCCTCTTTCGAAAATTCCTCGAAAAAATCTTTAAGAATCTCGATAAAATTAAGTTTATTGTAGTTAATTGTCTTGTTTCTACTTTCTAATGACAGTTGAAATAACTAAGTACAAATAATAACGGGATAATTTGTTCCACACATAAAAAATTTAAGCCCTAAAGTACATCAAACATTAATAATTTTCTCACAAAACATAAGGATGGTGAAATAATTACGTTATCTGTCGTCTTTTTAAAATTTACAAAAAGTCAAGGGAGGGTAAATGCCCCCTCTTGTCCCCCCTTATGGGCGCCCATGGTGGTGATATATTAATAGGGATGAAAGTTTTCACTTATAATTTTGCATTGCTTTACCTTTACCATTTTGACGGGGATGAAAATGAAAAGACTTTGAATTAGGGTAGCTTCTTCCATATGTCTCTCTATTGTTTTCTGTCCTTTGCCAGCTTTGGTATTTCTTTCTTCTTGATTCCTCTACTCTACTTTTGTGAAATATTTGTCAAGTAAACATTGTATACTTACAATATCAATACCATATTCGGGATACGAATTCAGAATCGCTGACACGTCGGTCGGTGAATATACAGAGTATTCCACAACTTAGGATAATCGTTTCGCTCCTCATATTGCAGATTCAAACCGCATTACTTTTTGATACATCTATAGTATATAAAGCCATATATTGATGGGGATGACAGTTTTTTTTTTTGATGGGGATGAAGATGGAAAGACACTTATAAAATCCATACCATACTCGGGATTCAAACTCAGAACCGCTGTTAAGTATTAAAAAAATTAATACATTTTTTTTTTCATATATATGTAAATTTAATTTGAAAAAAATAAATAAACGTAATAATTATTGACTAAATAATGTAATTATTTTTCGAAATCATGTAATCAAGAATTAAGACACAAACACAAAATACTTTCTTATAACCAGAGATGCTTTGATAAAAGCTTTTTTGCTTGTACGGATTTCACTGTTGTGCTAAAATACAGAATTAAAAAAAATCTTTTTGTTTTATAATCGGCACGTCTTACAATATATAACCTTTAATTTTTTGTCATAAGTTGTCGAACTTACTTATTACCGCTGATTCGGGAAGCGGTATTTAGTAAATGTTGCACAAATACAATTTTTACTATTTCATAAAAGGAGAAATACTAAGGCTGGCAAATGAGAGACAATAATGGAGAGACATATGGAGAAGCTACCCTAATTCCGCTCTATTCCGATAACCTTACACCGAACAGTAGAAAGGTTCAAGGATTAAGTAAATGTGTATATTTCACACAAATTTCAATAAAAAAACATTTTTTTAATTATAGACCTCACATATAATTAATGTATTGGCTAAAAACAATAAGAATAATATTAGTATTGTTTATTTCAAATGTGAACCATCCCAGAGTACATAAATTTCGACCTCTGGAAAAAGGTTAAATTTTTAAACCTCTAAATATTCAAGAATAATTATTATTATTACTAATATTGAACTTTGAAAGTTAAAAATTAATAGGGTATGTGACCATAATTAAATTTCGGTATATGTCATAAAATATAAAAACTAACCACTATAGCTTCTCATTATAATAATAAAAACTAAACATTAGCTTGCAATAATATAGAAATTAACAATTAAATGTATTGGAGAAGGGATATGTGACGTCATCATCGTGAAAAAAATTGTCTCTTTCTCATTTTCACTCCCAATTTATCTGTCTTCTTCTACGATTCTACCAAGCAGACGTTACAATACCCCTTCCCCAAATTTTAATATTTATTTTCTTGTAAATATTTCCCAATTATAAAATTATGCTAAAAAGGAATAAAACGTAACAGGATATGGAATTTTTCAAGACGCTCCATTTCTTCTTATTCAAATATGTTCTTTCCGGTGCATCCCTTATCAAGAGGATGTACCGCCTATGTCCGGTTTGACAATAGGTCTCTGTGCTAGTGTGAACCCGCCTTCTGCATACAGCGGTGCATTGTGGTGCATATGAGATGATGAGCACCTGAATTGGCACGTGCACAACTCTTTCAATAGGGACATTGTCATCGGTTCAGGGAAAGAGGAGGACTGCTTTCCATATTTACCTACTGTCGTGATATCGCTCGTGATTTATTATGCTTATATCATAAATACACAAATCTAAAATGCATAATCTTGGTGTTCAAATTATTTGCTTAAATTATTTTGGTTTAACTGAACGATACGAAAAAATATGTTCAAAAGATTCATTAAGATTTTCTGCCTTAGCACGTTTTTATTTAATTATCATCGATACAATGTTGCGATCCAAACCAGGTGCGACATACTGATCCGGTTTGAAAAATTGCTGCAGTGGACCATGCATTTTAATAAATAATAAATGAAAAACAAGTTGTTAGATCTCAACTTCTTTTATTACAATCATGTCGCTGCAATCTTTTTCGGACTTGATAAAACTTATTGAATGATCATAGAATATTGTGTCATTGCTTTCATTACCGTTGTTCAGTTTTGATCACATAGTTAAAAAGAACAGTTGTTGAATTTGAGAAGAATTATCCTTTGCAAGAATTTGATGATTTGAGTTGTGTCCTAGGGACTAGCTTTAATTATTTTTATACATAATAAATGAAAAAAATGTTGTTAGGTCTTAACTTCTTTCCTTACAATAATCATGTTGGTAAAACCTTGTTCAAACTTGGTAGAGCTTTATTGAATGATTGTTGAATATTGTGCCATCGCTTTCATTAATATTGTACAGTTTTGATCATATAGTTAAAAAGAAGTTTTATTATGATAAGTAGGTGAACAGTCGTTGAATATTGAGAAGAATAATCATTTGGAAGAATTTGATGATTTGAGTTGTGTCCTAGGAACTAGGTATAACCATTTTAATACATGATACATGAAAAACGATTTAGATCATAAATTCTTTCATTACAATTATGTTGCTGAAACCTTTTCTAAATTTGGTAGAGCTTTAATGATCGTGGAATATTGTGTCATCGCTTTCAGTAATGTTATTCAATCTTCTTCAAATAGTTAAAAAGATATTCCATTAAAATAAGTAGTTAAACAGTTGTTGAATATTGAGAATTATCCTTTGGAAGAATTTGGTGATTTGAGTTGTGTCCTAGGTACTAAATATAATCATTTTAATACATAATAAATGGAAAACATGTTGTTAGGTCTCAACTTCTTTCATTACAATCATGTTGATGATACCCTTTTCAAACTTGATAGAGCTTTATGAAATGATCATGGAATATTGAGAAGAATTATCCATTGGAAAAATTTAATGATGATTTGAGTTGGGTCCTAGAGATTCTTAATAATTCTAATACATAATAAATGAAAAATATGTTATGTCTCAACTTCTCTCATTACAATCATGTTGCTACAACCTTTTTTAAACTTGATAGAGCTTTATGGAATGATCATGGTATATTGAGAAGACATTGTGAAAAAATTTGATAATTTGAGTTCTGTTCTAGGTACTAGGTATAATCATTTTAATACATATAAATGAGAAACATATTGTTAGATCTCAATTTTTTTCATTAAAATCATGTTGGTGAAACCTTTTTCAAACTTGGTAGAGCTTTATGAAATGATCGTGGAATATTGTGCCATCGCTTTTATTAATGTTGTTCAATCTTCTTCAAATAGTTCAAAAGATGTTCCATTAGAATTAGTAGTTGAACAGTTGTTAAATATTGTGAATAATTATCCTTTGGAAGAATTTAATAAATTGAGTTGTGTCCTAAGAACTAGGTAAAATCATTTTAATACGTAATAAATGAAACACATGTTAGATCTCAACTTCTTCATGTTGGTAAAACATTTTTTTTTAAATTTGGTAGAGCTTTATGGAATAATTGTGGAACATTGTGCCATCGCTTTTATTAGTGTTCTTCAAATATTTAATAATATGTTCCATTATAATAAGTAGATGAACAGTTGTTGAATACTGAGAAGAATTATCCTTGGAAGAATTTGCTGATTTGAGTTGCGTCGCAGCATAAGATACGGTCCGTATGGCTAATCCGTGAATTCTGTAAAGCAATATCCTATCAATCATGTAGCTGTCGGTAATCCTGCGATTGGTAATCTGTGCCATGTGTTGTGCGCACGTGTCTGGTGTCTGGTGTCCTCCCAGTAGCCGGTGATGTTCCCATTTCCGCTGGATCTGAAGCCTGTTGCTGCTCCGCACAGATTCAGGATCGGAAGTCGGTTTCCTCTGCAGCTCGCAAAGGAAGTGCCATGCTATATTTAGTTATGAGAGGGAAGGTGGCGAACACCTAGCATTCATTCAGCAAACCACTTTGCACAGCTGTGGAGTACTACGTACACACTACCAACCTAGTCATGCAAATAAAAATGCCACACCAAACCACATGTTCTATCGATGCTGATCATTGCTATTTACTTGCAACAATCGTATGTATATTCAAAGAAGCTTTCAGAACTCATAATTAATCAAAAGACAATATTTGGGTTTAAAGTTCTGTAAAAATATGTATCTAGTCATGCAAATAAAAATGCCACACCCAACCACATGTTCTATCGATGCTGATCATTGCTATTTACTTGCAACAATCGTATGTATATTGGAAGAAGCTTTCAGAACTCATAATTAATCAAAATACAATATTTGGGTTTAAAGTTCTGTAAAAATATGTATCATTGTTTTGAGGTCTAACTTTGCTGAGAGAAAAATGAAGTAGTAATACTAAATATGTATATATTTCTTATTCTGAAAAAAACTAATAGTACACAACTTATAACCATATTATAAACTTATGTTCAGTGTCTTGCATATCTGAAAAGTGTGTAGGTGATAACCCCAAAAATGATTTCCTCGGTCGAAAATTATAGGTACCTACACAAATTTTAATAAAGAAAATAAAAAGACGAAGTTCGATCCCAGCAACTGGATAAAAAAAATTAAGCAGTTTCAGTAACAGTTCACCTAAACTACTAGGATAACAAATGGATTAAATAACTAGGACAAAAATTAGAGTACATTCTAGAGAAAATACGTAAAGCAATGAAGAAGACAACACAGGACAAATACTAGATAAAAAATGTAGGGTATGAAATAGATCAGGAATTAGATAAACCGAAGCATATAAATAGAGCAATTATCTGGTCCAGGACGTAAATTAGAGTACATTCTAGAGGAGACAAGTAGAGTAATGAAGAAGACAACACACAACGCAGTACAAAAACTTTATCAAAAATGTGGGCTGTGAAATAGATCAGGAATTAGAAAAGCTGAAGCAAATAAATAGAACAATGTCCAACAACTAAGACAAAATTAGAGTATATTTTAGAGGAACAAAGTAAAGCAATAAAGAAGACAGCACAGCAAAAATATTAGATAAAACATGTGGTTTATGAAATAGATCAGGAATTAGAAAAGTTGAAGCAAATATATAGAACAATTACCAAGAACTAAAACAAAAATTAGAATACATTTTAGAGAAACTAAGTAGAGCAATGAATAAGACAACACAGGAAAAATGATAGATAAAAAATGTGGGGTATGAAATAGATTAGGAATCAGATAAATTGAAGCATATAAATACAACTAGGACAAAAATTTAAGTACAGTCTAGAACAAATAAGTAAAGCAATGATGAAGACAAGACAGAACAAATACTAGATAAAAATGTGAAACAACAAATAGATCAAAAACTAGATAAACTAGAGTAAATAATTAAAGCAATTATTGGAGAAGTATAAGACCACATTATGAGTCCAATAAATACAAAAATATTGGGAACTATGACGAATTAGTAATGTCACAAAATAGAAAAGTAAAATATTAGGTCAAGAACAACAACTATGTTTCTTTTTTTGGCTTTGAGGTGTGCTAATATTTATTAAAATATAGTTTAGGAACTTCATAATATGTTATGTTATAATAATTAGAGGTTAAATAAGGGTTGCAAAGTTGGACTCTGATGAGAATTTATAAGACCGGTGGGAATGGTCGTTCCCGGTAAAATCTGCCGTGTTTTTGGCTGTCAGGTGTGTTGAAATCTGTCCGGAGACCGGAACTAGTAATAAAGGTGGTGCGAGGAACAGTCCGCAACTGTTGCAAGTCTGAGATTAATAATTAGTTACGAGGCAGTTTGCAGCTCGGGTTTTTTACAGCGTAGAGATTTGCAGTGTGTAAGATTCGTTGCAGATTTTGGGTAACCGGAGGGGTGCCTTATGCTACGCACGTTTTTTAGTTAGGATTTTTTGAGACGCACATATGGTAAGCAGAATACGTCCGCTGTCAAACCGTAACGCAGTATTGAAATGATTTATTTTGATTTTACTTGAGGTATTTCAAGATTTTTTTATATCATTTCCTCACTTCCGTCTTTTTTAACAACTCATTAAAGCATTTAAAACATTAAACACACAGCTGCAGTTTCTATAATTAATCAATATATTAATGTGTCATCATATTTTCCTCACAAGCATTTCTTTATTTTTTGTACTTCTTCAATGATTTTTAATCGTCCTTTGCTAGTGTTTTACAAGACAATATTTCTTGTCTTGTTTTGTTATTTCTTGTCTTGTCTCGAAAAACAAGACAAGAAATTGAGGTACATCTTGTCTTTCATTAGTCTTGTATGTAAAAATCTTGTCTTGGTCGTCATTTTCTTGCTTATTTCTTGTCTTGCAGGTTATAACGTAGTCAAGGATTCCCTTTCACATGTAATTTTTTTTTTGTTTAGATTATTTCAATGTCAATTATCAAATATATATCTTATAATACAATTATTTTTATTAAATGAATATTATGAATACAAAAAATCGCATAGCTATACTACTTTAAGTATTTTTTTTAGCACAAGTTCGACATCTGTACAAGCAGATTTTTTCCAAAATTTCCTGGTTATAAGAAAGCATTTTGTGTCTCAACTCTTCGTTATATATTTTGAAGAATAATTATATTATTGAGCCAATGATTATTATTATTACATATTTATTAAAATGAAATTTACATTTTATGTCTTCATTTTTTCAATGATTACCTATTTTTGTACTTTCAAGTAAATAAAATCTATATGTTAATGTTACTACATTTAAAAAACATAAATTTTATTATTTTTCTAACTAGTAACCTATATTTATAGATATATTCTTATAATAAATATAGATTTCAAATTAACAAATGCTTGCTTTGAAATTTGTAGCTCTTGTCTTGCATTTTTTGAAAGACTGATGCAAGACCAAAAAAAATACAAGACTCTCGTGAAACACTATCCTTTGGCATAACTAATACTATATGTTAATAATTACTGGTTTAAATTAGTTTGAAAAGATTGACAACAAAATTTTTGTTGTTTTTTTTAATGGTTTAGTTTTAGGGAAAAAACGGAATACGAAATTAGTTGAAGGGAAGAATAAATTGATGAGGATAGAAAAGTGATGTAAAAAGTGTGTCCGTCTGGTAGGAAGTCACAGGTACACGTCTGAATTAATGAATGAGAGAACCTGATTTTATTTGAAATGAGATTCAAGTATTTTTAAGTGGAAAGGTGGCCTTTCGTAAAGGTGCAATGTGGACAGACACCTGCCCTTAAAATTTGATAGATATGCAACGGTTTGGTACTAATGGAAACCAACCTATTTGGTGCGAATGAATTATTTATAATTATAGTTAATTGTTGTTTTCTATAAAGAAATTGTTTTTCCTTTTGGATTGAAGCGCTTGCTTGTTTTCCTATCACCAATGTGCAGAAAGCGAATCTGCCATTGGGAATGCAGTAAAAGTGAATTATTGCATTTTAATTGTTTTTAATAATTACGAATTAACCCATTCACTCTAGATTCAACTTGCGGTTTCCCATGAATATTACCATCATCTGTAAAATTGTTCATTTATCCAATTAATTATTCTTCTAACTAATATAAAAACATAAATCGCACTATTTCCTGTATAATTTCATACACAATTATAATTTTAATTTCCGGTACTGTAGTTGTAAAAAAAATACGCACTGTATTGGCCACGATCTTGAATCTCATAGGTATTAAAAAAACATATAACTAAAACTGACTTTTTAATTAGTCGTCTTAATAGTAGTGCATCGTTCCATTACTAGGAAATAATACCAAAATTTACCACGAACAACATATTTTAATGGGGTATGTGACCATAATCGAATTTCAGTATACAAAAATATAAAAAACCACTATAGCTTGTCATTACAATAATAAAAACGTCAGCATAGTATGATCATGGAAAAAGGCAGGTAGACTATTTCTTACGTTCCTAGTCTATCTCTCTTTTTACAAGATTCTACCACGCTGACTTTACAATATCAATTCCCCAAATTTTTAATACGAATTTTCTCGTGAACTACGAATACTAAATCGGTTTAAAATACGATTATTTTATTTTTTGTCTAGTATCATATATATATATATATATATATATATATATATATATATATATATATATATATATATAAATCGAAATTGAAGAATACAAAGTTGAAAATGATTACAAATTTAAAATTAAGTATAATAATAATAAATACTTACTGAAACATTTAATAAAACATGGTTTGTCCATATTAATTACAAAATATATAGACGATCACAAATAAAAATAATAATTGGTATTGTAAATAAATATATTTTTTATTAATTTTCTTGTTAATACGAACCTATTGTCAATACCCTTAAATTATTTGAGCTAAGGGTGAACAGGTTGTCAATTGGTACAACCAATAATGAGTATGAAACCGTGATGGTATATTATTTATTTTATTTTTTCAAAGTTAATTCCTAAGTAGTTTAGTTGATGAGGTCCATATTGCATATTAAGTAACGTAAGTAATAAACAATTAGGTTAACGAATTTAGTAAAGCCGTTAAGACATTATCGAAGAGCGTATGTAGCTATTATCTGTTTATTGAAGAAACAAGAGCAATTTAGTATTAATTCGAGTTCCTGTATTTATCTATGTGTGGAGGTCCTGTTAGTTATTAGAGACCATATGGAAGGGTTAAACTAGTTAATTAGTATACATATGCCGGAGTAGGAATAGCGGTACTCAGGCGTGAAAGGGTGAAAAGCGTCAAGGCACCTTCTGTTGCCGTCATCTCAGCTCTCAGCTTCTACGCGTCATCTGCAGGACTGCTTACGTTATGACACAATCCATCTTTTAGTCAGTTTGCTAACGGTATCCAAAATATCATTTCAACCAGTTTACGCTCTGTTGTTTACTAAGGCTCAAATTTCATTCTATCACACAACATTTTATATTGCGTTCATATTAAGGCTGGTTTATAATGGATTTAATTTATTTATTTTAATTTAAAATTTTGATTCTTTCTTCTAGTTTATGATGGAATTTAGTTTCCCAAATTTCTCCAATCAGGTATCACGTAATATTATATTTAGTTTTGAGGTTTGACTGTTGGTTTGACATATCTTTGAAGTGAGGTGAATTTGTTTTGGTACAAAATGAATTTGATGTCATTGTCATTTGTTATTTGATATTAACTTCCACTAAAGTTATTAATGATTCTTAAAATTGTTGTTGTACTTGGTGTAGGCCTGTCAGAAAATTTTATATCCCAAAAAGTAAATGTCAAATTCGTTTCTTATGTTTAATTTTAGATGAGACAAGTAAAAATACACTGTTGTCAATGAAATATCAATTCGTAACCATAGTCATGATAAATTCCATGTTTCACATTAAAAAGTACTCACGGTATTATATATTTATATATATTAAATATAAATATATTCTAAATGTCTTCGGTACACAATAACCAATCATTAAACAATTATTTCTTAGAGAACTCCTTTCATTTTAATATCAATAATCGACCAAGTACTAACATATTTTAACAAACTAAAAAAACTAACGCTTAAATATCTACAAATTCCTAAATATGGTAGAAAATACTCATGATCTCCCTATGCGTATGTATATGAACATTAATGAAATAACGTTCTGATTCTGTTGTATAACTAAAAAAATAAATAAAAATGGGAATGTCACGTATGGCATACTGAACTATGAAACTATTCTGTATTCTTATTATTTCAGTTTTAGAAATTGAAGTAAGATAAATAGTAAAAAAGATTAAGTTTCCGTGTTCATCTGCTCATCTGCTCTCATTGTTGAGCTGATGAAATTTGCAGTCTGTTCTCCGTTTGGCAATATGTTTGCAGAAATGAGAAAATATTTAGCGAAGTGTTAGCACCGGTGGAAGACGAAGGAAGCAGGTAGCGATTCTGGAGGAAGAAAACAGGCTATTCACGTATTTTCACAGCCGGCACGTGCCAAGACCGAACCATATGTCTCGCAGCTCTTGGGTTTTCTCAAACTCGCAGATGTTCGCATGCTGATATTTTGTTTGTCGCATCCGAAAAGTTTTTTACCTGGATCTAAGAGACCCATGCACGCACATATTAGGATTATGAAGTCGGCTATGGATGGAGAATAAAGGTTTTATTCTTTTAGAAATTGGAAGCGGTAACACATTAATTTTTAAAATGTGTTTGCTTAAGATGTACCAAAAGACAGTTTGGATGGTAATTAAATCTAAATTCTGTCGAGTACGAATTGAGAATAAAGATTTTATTCTTTCAGAAATTGGAAGCGGTAATACATTAATTTTTAAAATGTGTTTGCTTAAGATGTACCAAAACAGACTTTAGATGCTAATTAAATCTAAATTCTCTCTTTTATACTTTTATTACTTAGTTTTACTAATGGTAAATGTTTCTTTATGGAACGTATATTGCAATGGATCTAGAGTATTTTCTCACATAGTATATCAAATAAAGTACAACTGGAGACCGGAGTTATCAGTAATTATTTAGACGTTAGTGCATGTATTTAATGGTGGTTATATGTAGAAGACATTTGGATAAAATATATTTATATTTAATGTTTATACATATATCACAGTTCCATATACATATATATTGTTTATTAAAAATTGATTTACAACTGGCCTTGTGTGACCCAATCAGCAAATTTGATATGATTAGATATACATAACATGTAAGAAATAAACACCTATTAGTGTTTCTCTTTTTTAATTACAATAAATTTTAATGAAATACTAAATCCAATGGCTTCGATCTTTTTAGGCGTCTTCAGTCTTCTTCATTATAGAGTAAATTTTTGGCTAGTTCATTACAATGAGTGTCTAATTTTTTCTGGTGTTTGATGGCAAATTCTTGAATCTGATCTTTCACATATTTAAATTTGAGGCACAAAAATTCTGTTTTTATAAAAATAACAATTATTAATGTAAATATATATTTTTTATTAATATTCCTATTAATAAGAATCTATTGTCAATGTCCATAAATTATTTCAAACAAAAATAAAAATTCATGCAATAAAAGCTTGAATTAAAGTTACAAAATGTGGAATAACTAAATTAGAATTTTTGGATTTATATCTTATTGTACAGTCAATATTTTGGAAATAATCCTAATCTTATATAAAATGTTACGGTAATATTTATTTCTGTATTCTTTTATGGTGTTATAGAAATTAGAATATTTGGAGTTATAAACTCATAGAGTAGTACATATTATGCGTGTGTTTCGTTTTGTAGAAGTTGAAATAAAGTAAAAACTTTGTTCTGTGGGTTGTGACGACTGACGAGTGTAGAGTTAGACTGGGTGTTCACGATCCGTGAAGGAACACATGACGACATGGTACATTGTTTCGCATTACTGGAGTGTGGCAGTCCCGTGTCTTCTGTCCATTGCCACGTGATGTCCAACCGACCAACTTCTTCAGATTTACCATGTGCCAAGCCTACTACGGCTTCCCGATCAAATGAACGAGGCATTTGGTTGTCTCCGCAACTTTACATAAGATCAAGTCTCAGTTACCGGGTTCATTAATTCTTAAATTCGCTTTATAACACTTTAGCGTTAATATTTGTCTCAGGTCTAAATTATTATCTATAAGTTTAAATATCCATACATAGACGTAGCCAGGGAGGGGGTTTTGGGGGTAAACCATCCCCAGTAAACTAATTAATTCAGAAACTAGACGTTTGATATTTATTTTTGGAATTATTATAAAAGTATTGTAGCAACATTTTGCTAAAACATATGTAGCGGTCAACATTTTTAGAAACTACAGGAGACTTAGAAGGCTGAAAAATTATTTGAGGAATTATTCGAAATTTTGGGAAATAGATGGGAGGGAGTATATTATAATTTTCCTCTTGTCTGAATAAATGAAGCAGATTATAAGTTAAGAAAAAATTACATGATTCAATAAAATGTTTGATTTTTAATAAACTTGCGGACATTTAGATACATTTGGATCAATTTAAACTAAATTCATTACAATTTGGAGGGGGGAGGTAATTAAACTCCCCCCAAACGAAAATCTTGGCTACGCCTTTGCATCCACCATGATTCATTTATGTACAGATAAAGTTTTAGTAATTGAAGTGAATAGTTTTCTAGATTAAGAACCAAATGTGATACATATGTCAATACGTAACTAATTTTAAAGTTATGGATGTGGTTAAACAAGTGAAGACGTTTTAAGGGTTGTTAAGTTTATAGAGTAAGCGAATCTAGAAGATCTTGTAAAAGTAGAAGAAGAGAATTGTGGAGCTAATTTGAAATTGATAGATGCTAAGTTTAGTGAAGATGGTAGAAGGATTGTTAAGTTTGGAGAATCAAATGTATTTGGAGCTCATTTTAAAGTAATTGGTACAAGTTTTTAGTAAAGATTTTGTAAGGATTATTAGGTTAAATAAACGTAGAAGATCTGGTAAGGTGAGAAGATGATATTAGATGAAGAATCAAAACTATAACATATGAAGTAAAATGTAGAGATAATTTTATTTAAGTTATGAATCAAAAGATTAGTAAAGATGTAGTATGGATTGTTACGTATGTGATGTTGATACTGTTGAGAGTATGAAGAAGATCAGGTAAGATGCAAAGAAGACGACTGCTAGATTGAGAATCAAAACTATAACATGTGATGTAAAATTTAGAGCTAATTTTATTTAAGTTATGAATGAAAGGTTTAGTGAAGATGTTGTATGGATTGTTACGTATGTGGCATGGAGAGTATGATGAAGATCAGGTAAGATGCAAAGAAGAGGACTGCTAGATTGAGAATCGAAACTATAATATGTGACACGAGACAGTTAAACCTGCTAAATATGTGAGCAGGTGTGGTAGAGTAGCAGCAGCACACCGCTTGTCTTCGTACACCTGTCGTCGACAGACATACGAACACACGGTATACTTACGCTATCCCACTACTAGATACTGCAGACGCCGTGCAATCACAATCACTTCCAAATGTCACACAATTACACTTCATTTATTACTCTACCCTTTTATTTTAATACCCATAAAACCAATAATCACAGTACAGTAGTAACTGCTACTAGCGAGAACTACCTGCATCTTACCTATTTTTTTCGCATGTCTTCCAAATTTATCACAGATTCAGGTATCTTTAGGATTTTATTGTTAATAAAAACTGTCAGCATTGAAACAATCTGTACTAAAAAAGGAAGTTTCCATACCAGCATTCTAACCTAGTTTTTATTCCGACCAATTATTTTCAATTTACAGTCGCATTCATTGTAAATAATTTTTAAAAATAAGTACCAGCATTTCTAATTTTTATTTTGGTGTAAAAATGTCTCATCTTTTATTTTGAATTTTTGATTTTGATTTTAAAACGAATAAAACGATAAGTACCACTAAAATTAGTTGAAGCAAATGTAACGATACCTGCATTGTAACCTAATTTTTGTATTCACACATGTACCTACAGCCCGTATAACAAAATGTAATGTCCTTCCAGATAGAAGATAAAGAAAGAACAGTTAAATATCTTATTTACATTAATTTCCTGGTATAAAAGGAAATGTTGGAATATTTAAATTTAAAACAAAATGTCAAGTTTATGGACAAAGTTGAATTTCCGTATGTGACGTCACTTGTAAATGTGTATCGATATCGGAAGGTAACAACGACATCCGGTTCTGATGAGCAATCTCCCAATTAATCGCACATAAACATTTTTGCATATTCTAATTTCTGCATATTGCATACACCTCTGTGACACTCGTGTACTCAATACATTATCTCAGTGCAGGTGTTCCATTAATTAGATCCTAACCTGGCGCCAAAAGGCCTAACCTAGAAAAAGGACTGCTTTTTTTGCAAATCTACAAGCTGCAGACTATGTTACGTAACGCTGCAACTGTCTAGTTCTAGATCCTAGATAATAGGTTTTCGCAATTTTAAAAACCATAAAAAATCGGAACAAAAAATTGTTTTAAATTTTTAAGAATAATATAATAATTATTGTCTGCTGTAACTGTAAGTGAAATTCCGTAACTACATTTCTCCTCCACTATGAAGTTTCCACAAGTTATCAGTGCTCGAAAAATGCCATCACACATTCTCTTTGCTAAAAATAGGTCATCATTACTAAAATCTGATAAAGCAGATTACTTTTTTTAAATAAAAAGATTACTGTTTTTAGTATGTCTGAAGATGAGGTCGTCTTGTTTATTGATTGTACTTATACTTAGTGATTAGTATAGTAATGTGGTTATCATGATAAAGCAGCTTTTTTCGAATTGTAACGAGCGAGACTCACCGCAGATGAGTCATCAAGGCTGACATGTCTGGTCAAGTAGCGCTAAAGGTCAAGTGGAATAGGAGCGACGGTATTGTTTGGGAATTTTATAGAGCCCGCAAAGCTCCGGAATGTTCGAGAGATTATATAGTAGTATATAAGGGTTACGTCGGACGACTCAAGGAAGTTAGTATTGGTCAAAGTGTGCAGAGAGTCACTGAAGAAAATCAGAAATAGAAAAATAAAAATTGGTGATGTAAATAAATAGCTAGTGATATAAATAGCGTATAAATAGTTATAGCCTAGTATTAAGAGTTTAAATAAATGTTTTTAGTGTTTAAGTTTTTATTAATTATTATTATTCTTAAATTAGTGTATATATTTGTTTATTCATAGTGTTACTATTTTTATTATCTTTTTATAATTTATTATTTGTTCATGATTTATATAAATATTCGTCATTAAATTATTTTTACAATGGGGAAGTTTAGCGTATTTTTTTATTATTTTATTTTATCAAGATTGCCCTTAAAAGTGATATTCTACATTTTATTTCACCCAAAGATGCCTAGATTTCTCAAAAAATGAAATTTTATACAAAAATGACGTCAGTGTGGCTCGCGGAGAACGTATCGTCTATCTTAACCAGCGCGCGCTGGGTTCCCATGGCAACAGAGAATTATGTGGTGTAATGCCTCAAAATACAACCTACGTTCAAAAAGTCAGGTCTCACCATCCCTTCTGAGCAAGCGCATAACTCACTTGTGACGTCAGTGCGGCTCGAAGATAAATCATTAATTATAAATAATTGGCAACATAATTTTAACTTTCAATTACATTTTAAGTTATAATTATTCATGTACTTACGACTAAAAGATATTTCACACGTAATTTCAACCACGCTAAACATCCCCATTAACCTAAATAAATAAACGTTACAATATAAAGTTTTAAAGTGTCTTCACGTCTTCAGTATGGCTTTTGATCAGGTTTTGTTTTATTGGAGTTGTACTTGTAGCGATTAGTATAGTAATGTTATAGAATGATATGAAAGTTGGTTGAGTGACAGTGAAATGGTAGTGAACGTTCTGACTACTCAGCGTTACGAAGAAACGAAGAAGCGCCTGAATGTGTGATATGTGTGTGTGTGTGTATGTTCTTTGCGGTCAGCGCACTCTACTTGCGCTACGGTTCGTGGATTGCACGTACTATGTTCGTGTTTGACTATGTTTCTTACACTTTACCCACTATCTATCCATATTTCTTTATTGCTCTTTTACTTTTTTATTATTTTTTATGCAATCAGTGGTCTAGAGTCTAGAGTAAGGACCGTATGGAGTTCTTTAAGGTTCTTTATGGGATCTATATTGCTTCTTATTGTACAGTCATTTTTTTGGAAATAATCCTAATCTTATATAAAATGTTACAGTACTATTTATTTCTGTATTCTTTTATGGTGTCATAAAACCATTCCAGTTGGAAATGTCGTTCTGGTATTTTTTTTTAAGAGACGAAACGCGTTCCTAAAGCTTGGGCGCCAAAATTTAAAGGGCCTTAAAGTATCACAATAATATTAACTTTCTTAAATTTGAAATTTTTGTTTCAACAAAATTTCAAACAAGACATTCAATTTGTTATAACAGTTTTTTCTGTAGACATTTACACAAAATTGTCTCCCTTTTTCTTTCTGCAGTATGTAAATAAACATATCATTACGTGTCCAACCCTTATTCAACCCAAACTACCCCTAAACTAAATATATGTACAACGAAAAATGGTGGAGTCGCCTTTCAACTTCGAATGCAAATATTTCAAGACCGGTAACTTCTGATTCAAAATTTGAAATCAACGCATCCAAAATAACACTTTTTATAAATTTATAGGAATATTTCTTCTTTGCCGATTTTTAATTATAAAACTTCGTCGATTTCACCAATCGATTCCTCTCGCTGAATTACATAAGACGAATTAAAAAAAACACAGCGCATTCATAATTTATGAGGGGTTGTTAAAAATTGTTGATATGTACTAATGATGGTGTTTTATTTTTAAAAAAAAAACCTGTGAAGAAAGTTAATCAAATTTTATTATTGTATTATTACTTCACATAACTCAATACATAAAATATAAATTTATTTTTTATTAAAATAGTTCTATAGGAAGTTATAAAAAGAAATAAATAAAGTTTGTTTTTTAATGAAGATGTCGTGAAGACAATTTAAAGTAAGTAAAATTTTTCCAGGAAGCTACGTAATAAAACTAACAATCATACTAACAATGATTGTTATTTGTTTTATATCACATGATTGTTTCCTTATATGCTAATAGATTTTACGCTTTTTAGAATTCAAATTAGCAATTACGAAGTGGATAATAAAATGCTCACAGTTAAAGAAACTAAAGTCTGAATATTTTACATTCTTACATGCGAACTTTTTAACTAGACGTAAATTGCTCATTACAATAACAATGTCATTTTTGCTCTTTTTTATTAAGTCACGTTCATTAGTCATTCTTATTTCCCTGGAAATATATTTCATAATATTTCACATTACATGTTTCTAGAAATGTGAATATAATGAATTGCACATATAAGTATTGTTTAAATAATTACACTTTAGATTCCTTCCGCAATAATAAAAGCTTTTAGAAGTAAAATCATTGTTGAAACCAAATAGGCACACCCAGTAATGAGTAATAAGTCGTGAAGATATTTTTATCTACATCTACTAGGATAAAAACATAGTTAGCATGGTTATAATTTAGATGTTGTATTTTTTGCTAAACACATGTTAAGCTGTTTTTATGTTGATGAGCAGGTATAAATAGGTAAACATGTTCATTTTCAAGTGTACTATTATTATAAGTAACTTGACTTGCTGGTTACTGAATATATGCCAAGATAAATTTAACAATGCTTGACATTGACTTGCTAAACTTCTCAGGGTGTATTTTAAATTTTAATTAATACTATAAACTACTATATGTCGTCATATGAGGATGATTAGATATGTGCACAATTCATTAATGTTTTTGATTACATATATTTAGAATTTTTTATTTGAATGGCTTTGACATTGAATTTGATATATTTTGTCTGGCCAAAAAAACTTTCAACGTTTAACCAAATTTATGATTTAATTTTAGGACATTTATTAGATAGTATGACGTATGCATCTAGTTTTAACTGCTTATAATAATTAATTCGTGTACACGGTCTCAAATTTCTAAACATCTTAAGGTGAATAGAAGCTAAATAAATTACATGAAAACAAAGACAATTTTATGAGCACTTAACATAAAAGAACAACAAACATGCGTGTTACTTTACAAAACTAACTACGGCATAAAATAGAACTTTAATTTTATTATTCCTTAGCTTTACTCATTTGTGGTTTACTTTATATTTTACAAATACCGCAAAATCTATAATTTTCTTTTTCCATGCTGTAGATAAGAAAAACTGCAATAAACATAACCTTATCATTGATTTAAATATTGTTATCATTTTACTAGGCATTCTGGCACCTTGTAATTCAAATTTCAGTAGTACTTGTATGTTGTTTGATATTGATTCGTACTAGATTTTTATATCATACTTACTATATTGATAAATAAAATGATGTATTACCTTTCTAAGTTTACTTATGAGTCACTATTTTCTTGAAAGATATAAGAATCCCTCAAATCCAATTTTTCAGCACAATTTTCCAAAATCTTTTTTAAAATATTAAAATAATCAACTTTCCCATTAATGAAAAAACCTCTTCCATATTTCACTGTTGGGCATTCTTTTTTTCTAAACAGTAATTCGTCCATCCGATCAAAAAATGTTTATTTTGGTTCATTTGAAACTATTACTAAGTTTCAGAAGGTTTCATGGTGGTTTATATATTTCAAAAACAAAGCGCAAAAATGTGTGTACGGAGACTAGTTGGTTTGAGTGTATATGTATTTATAAACATATTCAATTGTTTAAAATTACGTCAGTGTAATGTACATTTAGAATACTATATATAACTTTGACAAAAAAAGAAATTAAACAAAAGAAACTTCAAAAAAACTAACTTATTATTCGTTTCAAGAAAAAATATAATTATTCATAAAAACTTCTTTATTGTTCCTTGTTGTTCAGGTACGTTGATGTCATATGTCACTTGTAACTTATGTTATTACTCATAATTGTCATATGCACCAGTACGTGAAGAAATTTATACTTAGCTCCAAAACTCTTTCAATTAAAGGATGTATAAAACTTAATTAAGGACTTTTAATTTAAAGGGCTCAAGTACAGGTGTTAAAACATCCTAATTTAATAAATGTAAATTTTTCTAACATGGAGTAGTTTAATTTAATGATGATTTTTTATTCAACAATGATAATTCTATTATCATACTAACGACTAATTAAGAGCAACAATGAAGAATAAATAATTTTTAATGAGGTTTTGGTATGTAGGAACATCTAGTACACTTGTATGACTGCTTTTTGCAGAAAATATGTGAAACTTAAAGTAGAAAAAAACGAACTAATAAATATCCTAATATTAAAATGGGCGTAGATAGGATTTTTTCCAGGGGGAGCAAAAATAATTAGTAATTTGCGAATAACTTCGGTATAGGTATAGGTATACTTACAATTAAAGTTATTAAATTATAAATGATTCTTTAAACGAACTAAGAATAACACTAATACAGGGAGTCCAAGATTTAAACGACGTAACTTAACCACTGGATTTAACACCTAGAAATAAGGGAAAGTTCATTTGAGAAAAAGTCCGAAAATGCTTAATTCTAGAGATTTTCACAATTTTCTTATTGGAGCAGATCTACATTAAAAAATCAATTTCATAACAACTTATCAAGTATTATCTAAGTAAAATGAGACATAATACTAAAAACTGTCATAAAAAGTAGATTTTTTTCTGAAATGTTGTTACTTTATTTAAACCAATAAATGTATTTAATTTCATTTTTTTTTTATTTCTGTCAAGAAATTAGTGCAAGCCTATTGAATTTTGTATTGAAATTAGACAGTAACTTATTAAATTTTTAATTTAATTTTAGTACTATGTCACTTTTTAATAACATAATATTTGATATATTTGATATGTCGTTGAGAATTTTTTTAAGTAGTTTTGTTACAATAAGAAAAACGTGAATATCTTTATAAATCCGCATTTCCGGAAATTTCCTCAAATGAACTTGTTACCTAATTTTTCGGTGTTTCATTCATTGTTGAACTTATGCCTTTTAAAACTGGACACCCTGTAAAATGAAATATAACATATAATAAATGTAATGGTAAAAAATTAAATTTATCTTCGTTTTTAAAATCATAATATGATTTTGGTATCTTTATAATTGTTAATAGTTTTTATTTGACCTCATTTCTGATTCCACTAATTTCAAAATGTGTATTGTCCTGTAAAAATTTTTTTGCTTCAAAAAGTAAATAAATAGTTGATATGCTTGGCTTTGATCTACAGAATATGTGTCTAATTCTAATGTATTTCATTTTCATTAGTATCTTAATCACTACGGTTATTATTTAAACTATTTTCGTAGATATTATTATAGTAAAATTAATTTAATAACGTATAATTTTTCAGAAGGGCAAACGTCCATGAATATTAGTAAATAAAATATTAGTTAAAGTATAATAAGTCATAGTTTAGTAAGAGGAGTTGTGGTATTAGCACACTACTAGAATGAAGAAGTGAGTTAATATTTTATTATAGGTGAGAGTTGAGAGGAAAGATAAGGTAGTCTGAATGATGGACTTAATGAATAAAATATAGAATATTAGTTAAAGTGTAATAACTAATAAGTCATATTTTAATAAGAGGAGTTGTAGTATTAGTGCACTAGTGGAATGAAGAAGTTAGTTACTATTTTATTATAGGTGAGAGTTTAGATAAGGTAGTTTGAATGATGGACGGTGATATTTGTAGTACATTTCCGTATCCGTAAGCACGTGGGCGATAGTACAATGCGGTCTCAGTCCAGAGACGCGTTATCACTAGGAAAACAAGGGCTGAGGAACGTACGTACGATAAAGAGGAAGTAAATGTGATAGGACTTCAGTGAGGTGGTGTGTGCGTGTAGCCATGCAGCTGTATCGACAAGTTCCTCTACAGATGTCTCAGAGGCGCTATGGGCAAAATTACACGCAGGGACGGCCTAGCCCACTGGCCCAATCTCTACTCCCACTTATGTTGATGAACATCTTACCCATTGCTAGACTCTTGGAAATATACCGAAGCGGTGGGGTATCGTTTGGTATAGTCACTGTATCAATCAATTGTTTTCTGAAATGATAACCTTATTACCCATTGCTATATATAATAGCTATATGCCTGCTAAATATAGCGAAGCGGTAGGGTATCGTTTGGTATAGTCTCGCTGTATCAATCAATTGTTTTCTGAAATGATAGCTTTATTACCCATTGCTATATACAATAGCTATATGCCTGCTAAATATACCGAAACGGTAGGGTATCGTTTGGTATAGTCGTCGCGCTGTATCAATCAACTTAGGACGTTAAAAATTACAGAAAATAATCCGCTAAATGATTCGTATACATCAATCAGAAAAGATCGATCCAGTTTGATCAGATCGATCGTAACTTATTTGATCAATCTCCAGTACAGATCGATCTTCATTAATAAAACAGCAATCGAAGTTCAATATCCATAGTCAAAAAAATAGGACAAATATTAAATGAGACTTGATCTTGATAGATTAGAATGAGAATTGAAATTTTTCTACCCGTGTCCGAATGCAGACTGCGTATACTAACACGTAGAATGTAATAAAGATCGATCTAATCAATCGGGATCAAACGATGAAATTAATTCATCAATCAGATCCATAAAAAGATTAGATCGATCAGATTGATATTTTCTTTACTGAGATCATTTAGATCAAATCGATCTGATCGAACCATTTTCGCAGCCCTATATAGGATCCCACCACTGTGTCCGAATTGTTTAAAACCCACTATAAGCAAATTTTACACAAAATTTGCACAACTAAAATTCAAGTAAAATGTCACGAAACAAGTACCTTAAGTACTTGAGTCTCTGTTCCACATAGGAGTATTGTCAGAAGTGTCTAATCAGATTTCACCTTTTGGACACTTCAGGTATTATGGAAAAAAAAATTTATAGAAATAAAAGCTAAATAGACTACCCACTAGTCTATAGAATCCAATTATTTTTATGTGTAAATAAAATAAGGATATGTCAATCTTTTTATACCTGACACCTACTGAGCAATTAACTCACATTGAACATTATTATTATTATTAACAATCATTTTAATGTGGGAAGTAACAATAAAAATTTATTTTTAAAATTTTATGTGATAACTTTGTGTTTTATGTATACTTTATAAAATATTATTTGTACAGAAAACCTTAAAATTAAAAATGGTATAAATAGTTTTTAATCCTAATTATTTGCTATATATGATTGTAATATTCATGGTAAAATATTTAAATAAATTTTAGTGATTTTGAAGAGATGAGATTCGGCTTAACTGGATGATGAATTAAGACTTAATTGAAGTCGAAACGTTGGTGTGTAAATTCTCCAAGAACTTCTTTATTTTCATTTAGTGATTTTATTTTGTAAAATGCTGGGAAAAGTGTCCGTGGGAATTGCAGTAGGTCCGGCCCTGCACTTTACAAGAACACACGTCTTGTGTCCAAGCAGCAGATGTCTTGCCGCGTCTGCGCAGTTAGGCCACCCGACCTACTCCTCATCTCGTTCCTCTTCCTCTTCCTTCACATCTTCATCCGTCATCCTCAGTGTCACTCATTTCATTTCTCGGCCTCTGACAGCTGCAAACTACCTGCACTCCACGTGTTTGTTTATTATTTAAATTAACTTTCATCTTACCACTAACACCAGATCGCGGACAAATTCGGCAACGACTGCAATTGTTGCAAAAACAACGCGGTATTTTTAATTCTTGGAAACAGTTAAAATGTCGAGAATATGTATGACAACTGCTCTGATATGTAAACAAAGATTAGGCATGTTAAAATGCATACAGAACAGCCATCACAAAAAGATTTCAACGATGCGTCTGCACACCAACTCGCGTGTTTCCTTATTTTAATCTTACATATTTTATTCATTAAAATATTATTATTTCTAGTTAAATATAGCTTATAAAGTGACAGATTGTAGATCTAAAGACGACAATTATTTTCAATAAAATATTAATGTTAATATTTACTATATGAAAGAAGCTTTATAGTACTTTCCACGCTAGTTATAAACCTTATATTATAAATGATTTCTACAATAAATTTATTATGATTACTAAAATTAAATACAATGTATACTGGCAATGTCTATTATTAGGTTTGTCAATCTAATTTCAAACTAGAATCATACAAAAATTTTAATATGTATCATAAATTACATAAAACATTATAATTTAGTTTTTATAATATTGTATATAACTTGAGGTGAAATCAATACGCTATAAATATATCATTACAGATATAAGAGATAAACTTATCTAGTAAAATATTATAATACTATATATACCTGTATAAATATTTGAGAACTTAAATTATATAAATAAATAAATAATAACAAACTCAGAATTTGATGTATTTTTTTATTATATTGATAAATTACCATTTAATAGATATTTGTATCATTACACCAGAAATTAAACTTTTGCGAGAGCTAGTTTTTTGCAAATAATAAGAGATCTCGCAAAAGAGTTTCTGGGCGTGTAATACATAGGATTTTTTGCGGCGATGACACTTCTAATTCATTAAAGAATGGATATATAAACAATTAATCTTAGCGTCTAGAAAATTGTCTAGAATTGTTTAGTCTTAATCTAGAATAAGAAAGTCTTGTCTTGTCTTGAAATTTCAATACCAATCTTGTCTTGATAATCTAGACAAAACAAGACAAGAGCCTAGAAAGTTTAGATCAAGACGGCAACACTAAACGTCATCGTTATGCTCTTTCAAAGTCTACATTTTACCAAATGGCCAATTTCATCTACAGTAAAACGAAATACAATATATAACTGAAATAATAAATTTGGGGTAGTTGTGGTCCTGATAACTCGAATTCGAATCCCATTGATATACCATATGAAAATAATACCTGTCCACATCAGCTAAAATGCCCAATAGATGACGTTTAGTAAACACCAATGGGTAATAAGCCATGAGTGGTATATTTATTTATTTTGATCAAAAATTAAGAAGGATTTTTTTCTGCGGAGATCCAAAAGCTGATGGTGCTTTTTTGAGGTTATGATTTAGAACGAAAAGAAACGAAAATTTCCACACCTGTCTGTACTTAATGATAGCAGCCTTAAGATTCATACCTGGCCCAATACATTTATTATGCTACTTACATTACCAACATAAGATTAATTAATACCTTGGTTAAATGTGTGTTAATAGCATCGCTATTAAAATGAGATTTCTGCATATAGAATTAATTATTCATTTTTTGTTATTTTTTGGAAAAATTCTGGAAATTCACACATCAATCATACGGGCCAACTGCTACACAAGGTGTTCGGTTTTCTTAAACTCCCACGATACAAGTACAATACGAACATGTGGAAAAAACATCCAGTAATAATAGTAAAATGGAACCGGGTGAATGGAGGACCTGACCGCTGATCTAAGCACCTTGGTACCTGCAGTTGGAGGATAATACCTAGGGAACGGCTTCTATTTGCACTAGAAAGGGTATCATCTACGTGTGAATCTTTCAACGGGTGCATGTGAAACAGTTAGGGACCAACAATGAGTTCCCGCACACCGAATAGAATTAATCCGACAAATTAAAAAATGATTCCAAAAAGACAATATATTCGTACCATAAAATAATAAAAAAATCTGATGTGTCCAACACATTACCTCCCCTTACTGTAGTAAGATAATCTATATAAGGTTTTCAGTACATTCAATTTGTAGTTTTATAATTAGTTTGTTATTGCAGTTCAGAATATTTTTAATTCATTTCATACCTAAAATTTCTTTCATAAAGTTTGACCAAAAAAAATAACAACTATTTTTGACGTTATAAAACCGAAACCGAACTTACCTTGATTCACGCATGCAAATAATTCGTTATATATTTCTTCCATCTTTTTTAATTTTACAATGAACCTATTTCTTATTTACATATTTTATCTTTTAAACATCATATGTCAAATTTTGTAAACATATGAATAACTCATCTGTTTTATAAAAAATCCTCAGCCCAAACGATTTGTAAAATTATTTTAATTTTTATATTTTTTCCGTTTAGTTAGAGTTATTATTATGCAGATCGGTAGAAAATTAAAAAATCTTTATATTTAATAATAACGTAATTTGTGAAAAAAAACTGGTATTTAAAGGAATTTTTTAGGAAAAACGGTTTAAAGCTTCAAGTAAAGTACTATTTCCGGTTAACCAATTGTAGTGAAGTCTTAAATTCCAAATATTATATTTTTTACATGTATCGTATTGGAGTTATCGTGGACGAAAAATCGTCACAGACACACACACACGGACATAAAGATATCACGGTAAAAATAGTAAAATCATATTGTAGGTACCCTAATTCGTGCTCATATATTGAAAATTCACAGTCGAGAAATTTGACCAAAAACAATACCTCCCTTATCTACGTATATATTGATAGGCGGGAGGTATATCGGGTTATATTATTTTGGATTACTATCCCTGTAAAAAAGACGAGACAAAATATCCTTCCTTAAGTCACATTTTTTGTAAAAAGATTGTAAAATTGTGTTTATTTATTTTCTTGTCATGAGCATTCACATGTGGAAAATGACATCAATTTACTGTAATAAGCATCTTAAATTATTCCTTAATGTGCGGCTTGTTTCAAATCACAGACTTTATGAGAAATATAAATTATTACTTTCCAAAAATTATTACTAAGAATCTTCTCACGATATGACGGAAATTGCAAACGAAATTTTCACAATGTTTGTGATATCTATATTTATTTGATAACAAATATATATTTACATATGCATGTTTACAAAAAAAAGCTGATGCAATGATTATAGTAGTAAAAAATCATTGTACGATCTTAGATATACTAGTAAAAAGTACATTTACATACAAACGTACATATATATTTTTATATGTACTTATAATCACGCTACGCGTTCTAAGAAATCTGGGCTAGTAATATCTTATTCTTACCCACATTACTTGCAGTCATTATAATAATTATTTACTAAACGCATATTGCAAATTACTGTCATGCGTCTTATTGGTTTATTTGGTTTAGAACATAAGATTACTACAAAGGAAAAGTAAAATTGTAGATATATAATAGAACAAACTTTGTTCATTCTTATTTTTATTATTATTATTGTTATATGATAATTTATTTGTACATTTTTAATAGTAATTAATCAGGAGATTTCTGTATTTTCAAAAGTATGTACTAGTAGTAAAGGTTTTTTAAAGTACAATTTATTTTTATTATTGTAAAAATTTATTTCTTAATTATGAGGGCTCAGACTTCCCGAATTTTCAGGATTCATTCTTATTTTGAGGCGTTTGTCTCGATGTCCTGAAAAACCTTTGCGGGATACGTAATTATCTTGATTTTCATATACGATTCGAAATTTTGTACTTTTATCCTTTATCAACTGTCAATGTTTGTAACATTTATTTTATTATTTAAATGCAAGTAATAAAATATATGAATTGATTAAAAAAACTCCATCTTTTTTTTTTAGTGGATTGGTCTCTTTTTTTGCGATACTTCTCTATGTCTTCCTATTTTCTCTTTTCTGTTCTCATTTTGATATTCCAATTCTTTTTAAATCTTCTTCTACTTCTTGTAGCTATTTGGATTACTCTCTCCTGACTGGTGGATAGATTTTTTTCATTTTGAATTTAAGGAACAAACTTCTAAGAAATTGAATTATGAATGCTATTAATTTAAAAATTAAGTTTTAGATTTAAGAATCTTTTAATAAATGTCCTGACTTTGTCCTTCCGATGGATCATTCTAATATTAACTAGGACACACGACAAAAGTTGATAAACATTAACATTTAATATTTAATTTAGTTTCCATAAATGTCATTTGATCATTTTGGTAATGATCACTTCAAACTTCTTAAAGTGGAAAGTGGTGATTGAAGATTAGAAACCATTGATCGGAAGCCGTCGGTTCTCAGCACAAGTCGAATGACAATTGGAGTTGTTAAAGTTGAGGTTAATGTTAATATCTGGTTAAATTATTCATTATTCTTATTTGGGTTGACAATTGACAATGAAGAAAAGTGGTATGGATAATAGTCTAAATCTAAAAACTACTACAGCATCTTTTATGACTCCCTATATTCTATTTTGTTAAGGGTACATAGCATTTGTACATATGCAAGAAATTTTAAGTAATGTCCGTGGGTCTATGTATTGTTTTATTAATGAGTATTAACTTAAATTTATAATTTATTCTTTATCATTAACAACCCTCAAAAATTTTAGCGGCACATCTTTTCTAGGTTTACGGAATAAAAAGAGAAAAAGTAAACATGGAATAAATATAAATATATATTAAATAAAAGAATCCTCTTTTAATAACAAATAAAAATTAAATGTTTCCTATTAGATTAATAGTTATGACATTTCTCCACTTGGAAATTGCGAGTTTGCTCGATTTTTCGAGGATTGATTATCAGACATCGTGTGTCGGCATAAGGATATACGGTTATTATTAAATATTAAATAAAGTAATCCTCTTTTAGTAACAACTAAAAATTAAATGTTTCCTATTAGATTAATAGTTGACATTTTTCAACTCGAAAATTGCGAGTTTGATGTGGATTTTCCGAGGATTGATTATCAACATCGTGTGCCGAGGCTATAGGGTTATTTAATATATTGACTAATCGACTAGGATGATTTTGTTTGCAAGCGCTCTAGTTACGGTGTGTTGTTATTTAGAAACTTGACACCGCTGCAAAAAGAGCACAGCGCTGGTCTCATAGTCCACATGTCCCAATAAAAAATAGTGGGTTGTAAGGAGTTGAAATGAAATCCCGGTGCGACGATGGCATCTTTGGCGCGTGTCTGCAGCTTGCTAGGTTGCGTGTCCTGCCGACGAGGTCTCCAGGTGTCGGACCACCTGCACCTGTCCTCTCCAAATCAATGTCCTGTAAGCCTCGCTTCATTTATCTCTCTGTCTCCGAGCTTGATTTCTGCCTTTGTTTCCTTCATGCTCCACGATCGGTACAGCTGGTGCTGCGATTCACCATGTGGATAATACTAACCTCACAATTAATGCTTCATTCATTTTTTATATTGATTTCGCTGATAGATTCTTTATTTTACGTTTTAACCCATCGTCATTCCAGTTTAATTTTAACTTTCCCGGAAATACCTGTTTCGTAGCGGTATGATGACGACTTTTCAATTACCATTTGTTTAACTACGGACTAAAATTTAAGTCTTCATCGTAACTCGGATTCTACTTAGTCGAATCGATTCCATCCAATCATGAACATATCAGAGTAGTATACACATACATAATATTAGTATTTTAATCTTTCTTTCCATGGTACAACGTTCCTATGTGGAATAGGGCTTCAAGTTTCAAGTACCTAAAGTACTTGTTTCGTCACATTTTAGTGGTACAGGCCGTTAGACTGCAGAATTTACAAGGGGTCTACAACTTATAGTAGGTTCTGCACCACTTAAAGATTGGGGAAGATGAGAATTGAACCAAGTGAACCATCACTGTTCTTATTATTTGAAATCATTATTGATAATAAAGTTCACAAACTACTAATACTAATACTAATTTCAAATAAGGGTAATACGATACTCAACGGTATAACACATTTAAATTTACATTACTGTTATATTGCAAATTGACAAATTAATAAAATTTTAAGGAAACAAATACAAACCAATGATGTGGAAGATCCTTAAAATAAAAGAAAAAGCCTATTTCAAAATATATCTTGCTCTTGTACAGTGAGTATGTTTTAATGTGAAACATGGGATTTATCATATCCATGGCTACGACTTGATATTTGATTGACTGCAATGTATATGTTCTTGTCTCATTTGAAATGAAACATAGGGAACGAATTTGACAATTGGTTTTTGGTAATAAAATTTTCTGATACTACACTTGGTGTAGGCTTGTCAATATTTTTTATATATTTCCCTATGTTTAATTTTAAACGAGAGAAGAAAATATACATTGTTGTCTATTAAATATCAAGTCGTAACAATGAGTATGATAAATACCATGTTTCACGGTAAAAAAATACTCATGGTGTATCAAACGGCAAGTAATAATATATTAAAAACACTTGAAACAATAAAATATACAGCTCTTACATTAGCAATAGATTCTTATAGAACTAATCAATCTAAAAGTGTACTATGTGAATCTAGCTCATATTTTTAGAAATCCGAAGAAATCAATTAAGTATAAATAATAATTGAATATCCGTTTCTTCTACGAATTTTATATTAGAATGTTAGAATTGTGAAGACGTTTAGCATAGTTGGCTTGCTTAGAAAAATTATACATTAATATAGAATAGAGAGACAACTAGTACAACTTGATGAAACATAATGAAACATAAAATTAAAGCAACACTATCTTATTGAACAATTGTTGTATAGTGGTCTGTTCGAAAGGATCGTAAGAATAAACAGTGAAATAACCAAATGTGTTCCTTTATTTTTAGTGATTAATATGGAATAGACAGAAAACTAGTACAACTTAATGAAACATAATGAATCATAAAATTAAACCAACAATATCTTACTGAACAATAGTTAGTCAGTAACAATTATTGTATAGTTGTCTGTTCGAAAATATAGACCGTATGAATGAACAGTGGAATAACCAAATGTGTTCTTTTATTTTAGCTATTAATATGGAAATAAGTGAAGTTAAGGTTGACGATAATGGAATCCAACTTCTGTTTCCGTCCCCCAATTCCATCGATGATAGGATTGTTCCGGGTTCGTGCCCACTCACTTTGTGGGAATATTAAGGCAATTCCAAATGATTCGGTGATGAATCGTAAAACGCTTGATCATTGGCTCGCTTATGAACAACCATCTGCATATGCCATTTGTATTTGAGAACTAATGAATCAGCTATTCTGTTTGGATTTTGTGGCGTCTGGCAATATTTCCATAAAACGCCGTGTCTGGACTCTAGTAATCATACGCAGCTGCGCGCTTTTTCAAATGCTTAAACCAAAAGGGTGTTGGTTTGTCACGATCTTGCTATTCTCATTTCGCGTTGCCGATGCATTTGTTTGGGTTATGTTATCGCAAATTGACATGTTATGAGATTTTTCATATTTTGTAATTTGCCTTGTTTGAACTAGGAAGAATTCATTATCGGTTCTTGTTGGAACATGATTAAGTACCTTAAAAGCAAATTATACGACGATACCCAATTCTAATGGTTCTATCATGTATGCTTCTATTAGGTATTATTACGATAACATTATAATTTTCTAACTTGTCACTATGGAAAACATGATTATCTTACATCAGAGTCAAGTTTTCTTCATATTGATCGAAAGATATGTAAGATAATTCTACATATAAACTGAAGTTTATTTATTTACATGATTAGTACTAGTACGCACAAATATACATAAGTAGAAAAATTTTATATTTTACTATGTTGACATATTATATAATAAATCATTCACATTTACATTCTATAAGGACATATAACCGAAAAAAATACTGGTAAACGGTTAACCCATTTTGAGAACGTTACCGGTTTCGAAAACCGGTTTTTAAAAATTGGAAACCGATATAACGATTAATAAAATAATAATAATATAATTAATGACAAAAAAATATTATTTTTTTTTTAAATAATATTAAAGACCAATGAAAAGCGATCATGTTTGGTGGAGCATACAAAATCAAACACGAATATTCACACAAATTCTCATAACATCTTCAGAGAAATGTAAGTCATTTTTCAATTTTAAACTTGATGCCTAAAGTGGGCAAAGAGACTACCTACTTTTATGAATTTACAATAAAATGTAAATTGTAAAAACTGTCTTGACTCATACAGTCATATAGTCATATATACAAATACAAATATAAATATAATAGATATAAAGAAAAATATTTAAAAAATTTTCGTGCTAAAATCGTTTTTTTTTTTTAGTTAATGGTTATCAGTATTTTTGACCTTGAAAATATCGATTAAAATTTCTATTAAAGTTCGTAATGTTTGTTAAAAATATCGGTTACCGGATTTTATTAACCGTTTTTTTTAAATTGACCTGGATTTTATTAAAAAATATGTTCATAAAGTACATATGAGGATTGAATTACTCTATAAAGTCATTGCTATGGAGAGATCGATTATAGAATGAGTTACAGAAGACGAAAATCGTTATTTTATACTATATTCTAGTAGAAATTATAGAGCTCTATATAGATTACAGTACAGTGCTATAGAGGAATACAAAATAACACCGTAAAATTTATTGGATAAAACATTAACCAAATGCAACTATTAATCCTTGTTTGCGTATTTAAAATTGTGTCCACAATATTATTTATTAGTTTATAAACTAGAAAATATTTTGGTGATTCATTTTAAATTTTTTAGTCTACGCTACAAATCATGTAAAAAATTGCATATTGATATTTTGATAAATAAGCACGTATTATAACTGTGAAATACAACTGAAACATTTTTTCGATGATGACATTGTATATTTGTTTGTCTAAATTTGTATGTGGGTGTTGAAAATACAATTTAAAAAATCATAAATCTTACTATTTATATTTACATTCACACAGAAGTTTTTGCTTTATGTTATTTGTACTGATTATATAGATATATATGATACTCATATATTTACTATATTAAAGTAAATATATTTCAATTATTGCTGTGATTTACTAGGGATATAAAATTTATGTTTATTAATAAACACTTTGTATCTAAGATAAACAAATTAAAATTTATCGCAAGGATCGTAAAATTGAAACTAGAAACACATGTAATTCGAGAATAAGGTTATTTCTAAAAAATATCTAGTGAGAACTATTTAGACATAGCGGTATTTTGTGACATTGCGATTAAATATTAATTAAGCATTGAATGAAAATGACTTTTTTGTCAAAGTTTCGTAACAAAATTTGATGGGAAGTAAATAAAACAATAAAATGAGGAAAACATGTTATCTATACAATTCATATCAAACAATTAACAAAATTCCCACTAAATACATAACCTCGAAATATGTAAAAATATCTGATAACGGAAAACACGTCCATGTTCATTGAAACAAAGACAGAGATGCAAGTTTTGGAGAGAGTCCGAATTCATGAGTATGAAAATATTTCCCACAAGTTCATTTGTAATTAGTTGTACCGTATTTCATGATGCAGAACAATGAAGCTTTAATATTAACAAAAATTGTGCGCACGCATATACACGCGAGGAGATTGTATCATTTCTATATCTGCCGAATACAGGATTTTAATTATGCCTTCCCTTTCTCAACTCAAAAAATTGGAAGAAAAATGTGAAAAGTTCTCATTAAATTCATCAGCCAAAACACAAAAACTTCCATAATAAGAATAAAGTCTGGTAACTGAATGTTGAAAAGATAAAATACGTAATGACATTTATTTACATATTATTTCAAATGTAATAGTTTGCAAGAATAAAATCATTTACAATGAATGTAGCATATAACGTCCACATACGGACGTTACATGAGATTGGATGTTATATTCGACGACAACAAAATTAATATTTTGAGTCAAAAATTACATTAATGTGTAATACATATATGTATCATAAAGTAAATAGACAAAAATTCATGAAAAACCTAAAATAAATATTTATTTTTGGAAAAATAAATTAACATATACATTTGTATTACATTTGACACTTTGAACTGATCCAAATTTTGATCCGAATCACTTATTTTTCATTCCATTTGACTGGATCACTTTACCCAATCTACTGAACCAACTGAACCTAAGTACTGTACTGGACGAGATAGATCAGTTGCTTCAGTTAACATCGTCATGTGACTTTGCTGTTTTCAAATATTTGAAAAAAAAATTGAGAAATTACAAATTTATGATATGACCATCACAACTTATGAGTTATAGAATTACCATCGGAGATGATAAATAAGGTAAAATCAGCTTATAATTTAATTTATAGAATATAATAATAATAATTGAATTAAAATTATAACCTCAACTTTAAATAAAATAAACAAATATTGTTGGATAAATATTTAAACATTTCGTTATATGAGATTTTGTTGTCAATATTGGCGACGCTAAATGCGATTATTTTACAATTCATACCGACTTTTCATATCCTTGTATTTTCGTCGTTATAAACAACTTTTCGTTAGAAGCAACAGTGTTATAATTAAGTTTCATTGTATTATGAATCAATTAATATAAGAGAAATGTGTTTAAAATATAATGATCACCAATACAAAACTATTAAACATTCAATTTGATTTAATAGCCTAATATCATGTGTTCCGGACATCTAGCAATGGTATACAATCGTCTTAGGAAAAACTGCATTTTGTTCAATGCACGGCTTAAAGAAACGATTTTTCGTTTTGGTTTTTGTTAGAGCCAATATCACTAACGATAATAGCGACAAGCCACGCGATATGTTGCATTTTGTTCCAGACGGGAATCTCCAATAAAAACAACTCAATTTCACTTATAATCCGCATACAATATTTCTTACTTTTCATCAATACTTTCTCCAGTTTGACAGTTTGTGAAATGAATTTGTATGCTTTACTCTCAACTAAACCGAAACCAAAGTAAATCGGACGATTTTTGTAAAAACACTACCGGAACTGAAAATGTTATAAAGAAAGCAAGATCGCAGTTCCTATTCCTCAAGACGAACAGAAAGTTTTGTTTTATATCTAGTTTGTGGGTGCGCTAATTAAAAACTTAACCATAACTAAATAACCTCAAAATCT
Source organism: Stenolophus ochropezus (assembly GCA_035578165.1). Classification (NCBI taxonomy): domain Eukaryota; kingdom Metazoa; phylum Arthropoda; class Insecta; order Coleoptera; family Carabidae; genus Stenolophus; species Stenolophus ochropezus. Next base: position 5,037,001 of record JAQOWZ010000014.1, read on the forward strand.
TAAAGTCTATTCCTCTATAAATAAATATTTTTTTACTGTTATTTAACTAGTGAGAAAGAGGAAATATTGAAGGATAAATTTGCAAAAATTTATAAAATTTTAAAGAGTTTAAAAACGAATAATGTTGAAACAAGTAGAGCATAAAATGACGTATGTTTGACTATTTTTTATTACTTCCGGTATTTTTGGTATGTAGTGCAATCTTCAATTTATAAATAGATTGGTTTAGTGTTTTCTGAACCTGTGTTTAAAATAACTTGCAATCGTTATGAAACTGTTTCATGCATTGAACATATATTTATATTTTCAAATATTTCAAATCAATATTAAAACATATTTACCCAAAGAAAAGGTTAACCCATTTTTGAAGGTTATCGTTAGGAAACTGTTTCATGCATTGAACATATATTTTTAAATATTCCAAATCAATATTAAAACATATATTTACCCAAAGAAAATAAAGGTTAAACCATATTTAAAGATTATGATAATGGTATATTAGTGACATTTATGTTACACTTACTGTCTTATCAGATTACTAAGAAGGTTTATGTTTGAAGGATAATAGTCAATAAAAATGTGTTTTTTGTAGATGCAGGAGCAAGCCCAAAAAACTTTATTATCTTTCTCCTTATCTGAAGCGATTTGCCGAATTGAGGCAGGGTGTCATTCAAGATGTGTTCGGATCCCTCATGTGATTTGGTTAAGACTTTAAGACCAGGGGAAACGAGTAGGATTTACTCCCTACGTAACGACACTTTGACTGCAGTCATTTGTTTTATTTTCTCACTTTTTACGAATGCGCCACCGTTCGAAAATAAACATTACTCGGGCAATTTGTCCATACGCAGAGTTTAATAGTTTTGTAATGACTCACCTGTTCTGGATTGTTGATGATTCTGATCATCTGGAACAGAAAAAAGATGCTATAACTTTTATATAACCTCACATTTATATAAAAAATTATAAGAACAATTTCATATTTCATTGCTACTACTAATTGTGCTTGATTCTAAAAATAAAATTTTGGATCATTCCTAGATAGGAATTATAAGATTTAAAGTTAATGATAAAAATGCTATATATTTATGACAAAACAGTAATTACAAATCTCGTTACAAATAATAATAAGTTTACTTAAAATAATCAGGGAAGCAGGAAATTTTTTCACTACATTTTCTCCGTTTAATTCTTGTTCTATTTCTATAATAATAATACGTACAGAATTAATTTTCTAATTTTTGGAACCGAGCATTTCAATTATTCTTTTTGTCTTTAAAATGTCCCAACGATAACCAACAGTGTCTTCTATTATCTTTATTATTGGTTTTATTATAGTTTCGTAGCTATTGTTAGTATTTTGCTTCTTAATATATTTTTATTTAGGTACTTAAAAAATCTCTATTTGTTACTATTATCTTTTCCTTACTTTCTTTGATAGCATAATGCCTAGATATTTAAATGTATGTACTTGTTCAAAAGTGTATTCTCCAAATTTTAAGCCTTTGTTTTCAGCATTCTTTCTCATTGATCTTATTATCGATTTGTAAATTCTGAGTTTAGCAGCTTTTGTTTTTTAACATTTTTTATTTAAATAAAATGCTCTTCATTTGTTACTAATATCTTTTCCTTAATTTCTGTTTCTCTTTAATCTTTACTTGATAGCATAATACTATTGAAATAAGGTATATAAAATCATCTAATGATCTTATAGCCGAAACAGCAATAAAGAATTAATTCTTAATGTTTATTATATTACTCAAAATGTTTCTCCGGAAACCAGCAATCAACTGAGTTCTAAATGTGTGATTTTATTTAAAGGCTAGGTCTAATAATAATTTAAGTTATTATTAAATTGTTAATAAGATCTATAGATCAATAAATAAAATGTAACGTGTGTTTGAATAGCGAATGGATTATACGTAGTGGGGAAATTGGGTGTTCTGTTGTGTGTACCAACAATCAACTGAGATCTCATTGTTTAATTCTATTAAAAAGTTAGGTCTAATAATAATTTAAGTTATTATTAAATTGTTAATAAGATGTGTAGATCAACAAATAAAGTAATGTGTGTTTGAATAGCGAATGGATATGTAGTGGGGAAATTGGGTGCTGTGTGTTTTTCTCACATAGCTAATTCGATTTAGGTCCGGAGCAAACAGCAGGAGTCGACTCGTGTGTTGAGATCTCATTTCAAAGTCGATTACGTGCACTGATAGGCACCGGAATATATCATTAGCCATTGTTCAACCGGAAGTCAGAGAGACGAAGACGAGCAACGCTCTTCTTACAAAACGCACTTTTCAAATTCTCTACATTCAATTACATAAAACAAACGTTATCCACCACCTGTCATAACATGTTCTGCTCAACTTATAAAATAATACTAATCATCCCAATTATTCGCCAATACAATTCGCTAAATACGTTTCCATTGAAATAAGAACAGGACGACCGGAATTACTACCGAGAAAATGAAAGTATTGTAGATGGCAATTGGTCAAATATCTACTTTTTGCAATATATAATTGCTTATATAATTATCGCAATTAATCATTTACATTTCTTCTAATGGATTTTCATCTTAATGCTATCAATTAAGTCATAAAACCTTAATTGATTCTATTAGAAAAACATAACAGCACTTTATTTATTACTCATATTCATAACTAATTTCTTTTTTATCTGTAAAACCGATTTTAAATTACGCCACTTCTTATACTCTGCTGCCAAGAATTATTATCATAATTATTTCGATAACATTAGGATAAATATTGGCCGACACCGACATTTTCATATCTTTTTACACTTCCTAGTTATTTCCAAACACTATTAATCATAAAATAATCCAAAAATATGTATTTTTAGATCTAAAATTTAGAGTTTTCAAAATAGTCCATGTCATGTTTTCTCATTTTTCTTCAAATCGTTCCAACGAAGGTATATACGGAGAAAACATTTCTTTATGTAGATTGGATTGGTGTAATCGTTGAGATTGTATCTCATATCTCTACTCATTTTTGAGATATACCCAAAAAACACACGTCTTTGAGGTGTAACTTTGAGAGCAAAAATCTCAACCATGAAAAGAAATAATTGAACTGTTTGTAAATTTGAAACAAGCGCATCGACGTCTATCAACATTTTGATCCCAAAAATAGATATTTTTTAAATTATATACGTTGAAAATTTATCTAAATTAAAGAATTCATTAATTTTTGTTGGTCTACCCATTCTTGGGAGTAACACAATTTATATAATTTATCTGTTTGATTTTCTAACCCGTAAATAATGAAAATAAAAAAATAACATGCTACAAATAAATAAAGACAATTTATAGTTAAATATGAAGTAATGAACAACATTCGCACAACAGAAAAAATAAATAGCAATTAAAATAGCTGAGAACACAAGTGAGGAAATAAAAACCAGTTGTTTTAAGTAAAATATGAAATATCTTGTTGAGAGAAAGACATAAAATATAATTAAAACATTTTCACGGCATACGACTGACACATCCATTCCCAGAAAAATTAATTACATTGAAATAATTAAAAGGTCGATGTGAAGCAGTGTTTAGTTATCATTCGGTCAAGAACCCGACATTACAGCAAAGATAAAATGAACCACTTTCAAAATTTGGAAAGAATTAGCCATTATTTATTTAAATAAACTAATATATCGTCACGGTGTATAGTTGTATTTGAAATATTACCCTATTTAAAAACTCAACTATTACTGAAAAAATATAATTTAACATTTATAACCTAAAATCAAACAAACTGTCGTCGAAGTATATCATCTAAAAAAAATATGATATGAATTATTAAAATAAATAGTACTTACAGTATTAGTGCAATTCCTTTTAGAGTAATAATATTTTTACTGACAATTATAATAATTGTCACTGTCAAATATAAAACATTTCCGTAGGTAAACAGATTGTAACCAATTTACCGAATCATTACTTGTTATAGTAAGGAGTAGGTAGAAACAAATTAGAATTGTAAAATTTTAGCTACTAAATAGTAAATTATTATTTACAAGTATTTTCATATATTCATAATCAATTAGGATATTTCTGAAAAACACTTAAGATCTTTATGAAATAACCAATTTTGGTTGCATCAAAATCTAATCAGATATTATGTGTATTTTACATTCATAGTTTATTTATGTTTATGTAATTTTTTGGACATACCGAATAAAATAAAAAAAAAATTAAAAATATGAGCTTTTTAAGGATATTTTTTTGGAGGGGTTTTTTTAAGTGGTTTTTACAAAACGTGCTTATCCACTGAAAATTCACTATCCGATTTTTAGTACTATTCCAATAAAAAATTAATCACAGTAAATTTACATTGTATGTTTAAGATTATGGATTTTATATATAAAGTTTTTAAAGGAACAGTCTCCCACGAAATAAGTGTTTATTTCTCTGGCTATAAAAAACTTAATTAAAAATAATAGAAACAATTTGTAGTGCAGTACGAGCATAACAAGTAACGGAATATTCTTTATAGGTTAAGCAAGGAAAGAAGATGTCAGTTTTAAAATAATAAACTGGTTTGAAAGCAAGTCTTTCCCAGATATATCCTCAATAAAATATGAGTGAATCTAAATTTACTTGACACGAGTGAAAGTCCTATTCCTATATGAACATCATCACTGATTCTACCTGACCGACTCATCAACGCATTTTTATTTTGTGATTATCGTTCCCACAACATAAAAACTACGACTATTCGCCAAACGCAGATTAATCATGACCCACACTTCTTCGAATATGATTTCAGCATTCGGCAATCCGGATTTAATTCGACTTTACACTTCTTTTACTGTTATTACTTCATATTATTACTAATCAATATTACTGACATTATTGCACATTACATACTTATAAAATGATGCCCCTTTTTAGAGTTTTTAGATCTTCTTTCGTTGTTCTGTTTTATAAAAAGGAAAAAATGTATGCTAGGAATATTAAACATTTATTTATTTTAAGATTTAGATATTTATAATAAGTTGTCAGTAAAGTTGCTATTATATAACAATTATTAATTTTTTAAACTCACTTTTAAAAAGAAGAAAATATATTTGTCGAAAAGAAATGTTTTCTCCTCATATTCGTTCTTTCGAACCTAAATTTCTAGAAACTTTTCATTTTCTATCTAGCCTGCAATCCGATTAGTCCTTTACGATTTTATTATGTCGCTTTATTATCTAACTTTTATTCATTTCTAAAACATATAACCCCATGTCAAAGTTGTATAGACTTAAAATAAACTAAACAACAGTATTAAAACCAAAAATTGTGTTGACAAACGCGAAATATCCTAAAAATACTCATTTTTGTACCCAAAATTTTGATTTTGGGAAATAGTATACATTGATAAATCTCGTCGCGCTGATTTCAAATTTTCAAACGGAATTTAATTATCTCGTTTCGTTCCTGAGATATTTGCTGTCAAAGTTGCACCTCAAAAAAGTATGTTTTTTGGTTATATCTCTAAAATGGGAATAGATTCAATCTCAACGATTATACCATTCGATTCTACGGGCAAAGTTACATAAAGAAATGTTTTCTCCGCATATACGTTCTTTGGAACGATTAGATGAAAAATGAGAAAATCGAAAAAACCTAAATTTCAAAATTTCTCCGAGCAACTTTTTCTCTCCAAAACTTTTCATTTTCTAGACTTAAGTAGATATCGATGCGCTGATTTCAAATTTTCAAACCGAATTGAATTATCTCTTACCGTTCTCGAGATATTCGTGTTCAAAATTGCGTTTTGGCAATACCTAAAAAATCAGGTTTTTTAGGTATACCCCTTTAAAGGTTAGGTTTACGACTTCGGCGACCTCACCAAACTATTCTACGGGCAAAATTACATAAGTGTACCAATTTTTAGATTTTTATTGCAAAGGATACAATTTGTAGAAAGGAAAAACGAAAATGGCCAAAATCGGAAAAAATGCCTGATGAACCCCTTACGATTTTTTCGATTTTTAGCCATTTTCAGTTTTTTCCTTCTAGATATTCTATCTGTTGAGATAAAAATCTGAAAATTGGTACACTTATGTAATTTTGCCTGTAGAATCGAATGGTGAGGTCGTCGAAACCTTAAACCTAACCATTTAAGGGATATACCTAAAAAACCTAATTTTTTAGGTCAAATTTTGAACTCAAATATCTCGAGAACGGGAAGAGATAATTAATTTCTGTTTGTAAATTTGGTATCAGAGTAGCTAATTGTTTAAAAAAAAATACAAACAAAATTTTGTAAAATTTGAAAATTTTCGAGCAAAAAATTCGATATTTTTAAATATTTTCGAGTTTACGCAAAAATACAACATCAGCGGCTTTAGGAATTACTTCCCCTGTTATTAGTACATACATAAACTAGGATATTATTAATTATTAATTTTATAAATACACTTTTAAAAAGAAAAAATATATATATTTTGTATAATTTATTGTAAAGTCAAACTATTCGCCAAGATCTGAATTTAATATACCTATAATTATCTAATCCATTCCCATTTATTTGAATTGTGTATATATAAGAATAAAATATGTATCTGCACTTTTTCATTGTTTGTTTAAAATCATGGATATATTTTTAAACGTTTTTTATAATTTAAATTGTTTTGAGGCAGTACAATTATTGATTACAGCTGCTATGGCTAGACATTCTTTTTACAGTTTGCGGCAAAGGTAAATGCAGGGTCATTATAAAAATGGTCATATGTAGGATTTGATTTAAATTCATCGTCAGTGAGGAATATCTTTATCTGAGATCGTAATATAAAAACGTGGTGCGTAGATGCGGGTAGTCATTGTAATATTCTTTATACGTAAACCACACGCAGTTTACGCGATCTGACTGCCAGAGTGCAATTCCATTTACAGCTAATTACTTCATCTGCCACATTCATTAACCCACTCGTAAAAGTCGCATATAAATTTGTTGTAAACATAACCTCAAACCAGATTTTTCACAATCAGATATTAAATTACATTTGAGTTACATTTCAAAAGTATGTTAATGACTTAATACAATCTGTACTTCATGGTACAAAAAAACTGATTGTGCTTTTGAGAACAATTTTTTTTATTAACTATTAATCTCAAAACCGTGAAACAAAACAGTAAATACCAAAAAAAATAAGAGTTTTGTTTATAATACTTTATTAATATACAATTAAAGCAGGGACGTAACCATAAATAATTTACTGAGGGGGTTTTTAGTTAAAAAAGAAATAAGAAAGGAACTACTTACTACATGTATTACTAGTATTAGAAAAAAATAATTAGTTGGTCATATTTACTCAGATGAGATTTACAGTACAAATTTGTATATCAAGGTACTCAAGGATAATTTTTTTATTAGGTACGAATATGGAATTTATTCTAAGAGGTTATAGCCGAGAAGAATAAACCATATGAGTAATAAAAAAATAATTAAAAAACATAAATAAATAGCATTCTGTATTTGTAAAATTTTAGCTAGCTAAGGGCACCATTGTCTTGAATAATTGAAATGTTCATATATTAATAAATTTGATGTATAAAATAAAATTAAAATAAGGTTAGGTAAGGTTGGTTTAGATAACTTTAGGTTTGGTGAGATTAGGTTAGGCTAGGTTACATTACGTTAAGTTAGGTTAGTTAGATGACTTTAAGTTTTGATGAGGTCAAGTTAGGTTAGGTTAGTTTATATTAATTTAGATTTGGTGAGGTTAGGTTTGATTAGATTAGGTTAGGTTAGGTTAAGTCAGATTATGTTAGGTCAGGTTGTTAGATTAGATTATATTAGGTTAGGTTAGATTCGGGACAAAACAGGAAGACTTGGAGGCATATCTCTGCGAGTATCTATTTAAAAAGTACTATCCGCGAGCAGAACGAATTCACTTGTATTTTGATCTAATTAGATGCACACATTCGCACACACACTAAATTCCGAAATTTTACTAGTGCGCTTATGAAATATTACTATTAATATCTGCGATAAAGCAAATTGGTACTCCCAGCAATTTAGGTACTAAGTTGTGAATGGTATATTTATTTTATTTATTGTTATAATTCCTGCAAATTTTGTGATATACCCCTTGTTTGAAATGTGTGATTCATTGTTAATTGCAATTTTATGGTCACAGTAGCGAATTCGGGATATAAGATTAGACTTTCAAATGTGAATATATGGAACTAGCTAAAAGCCCTATTTGAATAATCCTGGGAACAGGAAACCTGGTACAGTAGCTATCCCTATCCGGTGTCCCTGTATCAAAAATGCAATAAACAAGTGGAAATTGGATTTAAATTCTGCAGTGTTTGGAGAGTTGGGGCGTAAAGCTTTATAAATCACACCGTCGCTCCAAAATTGATTTCATTTCCGCTGCATAGAGGGAGACGCTGTGCTTACTGCTAATTCTGCCATTGCAAACGAGATAGACGACAGTTAATTAAATTCCTTTAGACGTTGATGCTCATTGAAATGGCGTTAAATTTATCAAAAGGCAATCTGTACCTCCCCTGCAATTCCTGCTTCGTTACAGATCACTTTCCACTAGGCCCCCTACAGGACCGGCTTGACAGGATTCCCTACTTTCCATTTAAACTATTTCTGCTTATCAAACCATATGAGAATTGAGAATAAAAAGAATATTCAAAATTATATTCAAAGTAGACAATATTTATAGTCTAGATCAGTGTCTGCCAAACTGTGAGAGATTTTAAGTGTGTCGCGACAGATTTAAAAATATAGATAATTTTCTATCACTTGATTATCAAATGTACGACTATATATGCTATTATCATTAACGTAAAAAAAAATTAATAGCATAGGAAAACGATTCTGGTCACAATGTCTTATTATCAGATCAATATTATGACCATATTTTTTTCTTCCATTTTATGAGTCTGTACAAAAAATAAAAATACCCGAATTTTTTTAATCGGTTAATTGTTGATAATTTCGGAGAAAACAATAATAAAGTTTTGTAGAGGGGATATGTGACGTCACGTAGGAGACATTTTTAAAACTATGTTTGTAAACACTAAACAGCCTTAAAAATCCATAGGACATTGAAAATTTTGACTGATGAGTACATACATATATCAATGTCAACCAAATTTACACCAAAACAATCTGTTATGTAATATCAATATATATTTTAATTTTATTTTATGAATTGCCTTTCTTGTATGTATTTCTTGTATGGATATGAGGGTTTAAGCGTTTTGTCGCTTTTTGTCAACGCGACCTAGAAGATCTATTGTGACACAGCCCTTACTTAGTTTTCCGGAAGTAGATCCAGATTTTTGGTGAAGCCGATTAGGCCTCAAGTACCTGAAGTACTTGTTTCGTGACATGTTTTACTTGCATTTTAGTGATGCAGGTTGTCAGCCTACAGTCTCTGCAAGGCCAGCACACACCGAGCCGTTGTGCGGCAACCCATCCAATTGGACAGGGCGGGCTATGTTGCTTATCTACACGATCAGACAAGACACGCCACGACCACACAACCGTACTGGCTGACATGAATAGAAATAGAAATAGAATGAATTGCCTTTATTGATATCTTATATATTGTTTCATAAATATTTATAACTAATTTATCATTAACAACGTTTATTCGATATCATTCTCTTACGTGACGTCAGAAATAAGTTAAGAAAATTATATCCATAAAACAATATTATTTTATTCATACTACTAACGTAGGTATATTTTATTTTATTGGAATTTTATTTGGAGTAAGGAAAAAAGTTTGGTAGACACTGGTCTAGATCTTGAGCATTTATGTTTTTGTCTATCTTTGATTACATCCAAATGAGTTAAAAATTAAACTAAATAAAAACTTCCAAATAATAGAAAGTTATTATCGCTCATTTTAATTTTATTTTTGTCTGAAATAGTTACATCGTCTACTGCTTCAGTTTTTCAAATAGTTTCTTTTAGTATTTGTTTTTTAAAAGGAAATTTTGGGACACGTTCATTACAAATACCATATTTGAATAATAAAAAACTGATAATTATTAAATATAAATAAAAATATGAACAAAGTAAAACATAATATTAGAATGATAATAATAAATTTATTATTTTATTTTTATTTATATTTATATTTATAAATTTTATAATTTAATTTGGAAACCAGGAATTTTGATACAAAGATTCAAAAGCTTTTTTCCTGTTATTTCTTGGGCTGTGATGATTTCGGTACGGTTCTGCAAACAATGCCCCCACCATTAAATGAAGATTTGCATAAATAGAAGGGGAGTGCATAGAATCGCATTCATTCCTTCTCATTTTTCGTTTTCCCGTCTGAACGAAATCCTCTTTTTATCTGCGAAATGCGCGAACGTCTTTATAATGAATTGATTTTTTGGTACTCTAGCTGGTTTTTTGCCTCTTAGGGGTACGTTCACTTCTTGCTTTAATGGTTTATTAAAACGCTCCCGAGATAATGACTATAGTTTTGATTTCGTTGTGCTTAAACTTTAAACAATAGACTTTCCTCCAAGAAAATTCACAATTCAATTTTCGCACAACTTTGCACATTTAGAACTTCTTCATTTGCATATTAAAATCTTTTGTTTTTTATAATAAATCACTTTGAATAAGTAGTTCTGGTGTTTAAGACCAGTTTTTTTCAAGACGTGTTGAGAATTTTAAGTTTTTGTTGCACAATATTGTACATAATTTTTGAACAAGGAAAAACATGATTAGACGATTTTCATGACTGGTCGATGAATAAGAATAGGACATTTTTTTAATTAGTCAAATTTGGGAAGGCATTATTTCGTCATATTTGTACGAAATTGAGTTGAAATATAAAAATTATGGAACATAGGTAACCTCATGTAGTATATGAAAATGGTTTTTTACAATATACTGGCATATTTATATATTTAAATAAAACGTTACAATGAAAAATTCAAATTTATAATACATAATAATGCACCAACGATTGATAAGTGACTTAGTTATCAAAACTATTTTATTAATCAGGGTTGGAAAATGTAACGTAACGATAGCAGGTAATTACCAATTACAGAGTGTGGTATCAATAGTTAAATATTTTTTTAGTTTATTTTTGTTTACGAATTTTGTATTACAAATATTAGAATAACATATATAACGTTATATAATGAATTATTTTTTTATAACGTTATCAAATAACGTAACCTTACGTTAACGTTATCCAATCCCTGTTATTAATAGACTACATGTGTTAATATATGTTCCACAATTTTTATACTTTAATTAGTTTTGCCGTCTAAGACTTTCTAGACTCTTGTCTTGTCTTGTCTAGATTCTCAAGACAAGACTTTCATATTTTAGATCAAGACTAGAAAATTTTAGACAATTTTAAAAACTTCAAGTCTTGAAGTAATCTAGTCTTGCTATCTAGTCAAAACTTTTTAATCTAGACTTAGACATAGTCAAGCTTTATCTTTAAATTTCTAGACAAGACAAGATTTTGTAAAATCTTGTAAATTCTTGTCTTGTCTTGTCAGACGGCACTAACTAACAGAATTTTAAATACATCTGACTTTCATTCCATGAAGAAGTCTCATATGGGGTCGAAACCGGTCGGAGACGAAATAAAGCTTTTCAAATATGACTGATTTCCAGAAAATTTTACCCGAAGAAAAAAGATGTTTGTTTGTTAGTCATAGTGGCTCTGTGCACGTCTATGGGTGATTTGAAGGTGCTTGTAGTGAGACGAAGACGGCACGGGTAACGATGCGGAAACCGGAAGAAGACGGTGGCGATGGCACCAGCAGTACAACCACAACTCAACCATGTAGACCACATTCAGCCAACTGCACAGGGGACATAAGAGCCAGTCTCTAGGTCACTCTATGCCATGGGCGCCCATACAATATTTTTCAAGGGGGGGGGGGGGAAATCCAAAAAAACTGAGTTATTATTATAAAATAGATATATATTCTAATGCCCAGTTGTGCAAACAAAACAAAAAAAAATTGACTTAATCGAAATTTTGACAGCAATTTTGAATTGTTCATTTCACTATTTAAGAGAAACTTAAATATTATAGAGATAAACAGAAAACATATACGTATTAGTAAAAAAAAGTAGAATTGTTCAAAAGTAAAGCATAAAGTAAAAATTCTTCTTATATTTTGGATTGGTTTGTAAAGGTAATTGTTAAATTTCTTCCATTTTTCGAAAATTCCTCGAAAAAATCTTTAAGAACCTCGATAAAAGTTTATTGTAGTAAATTGTCTTGCTTCTATTTTCTAATGACAGATGAAATAACTAAGCACAAATAATAACGAGATAATTTGTTCCACACATAAAAAATATAAGCCCTAAAATACAGCAAACATTAATAAATATCTCACAGAACATAACGATGGTGAAATAATTACGTAATCTGTCTTTTTAAAATTTGCAAAAAGCCAATGGAGGGTAAATGTCCCCTCTTGCCCCCCCTTATGAGCGCCTATGCTCTATGCCATGTGCCTAGAGCACTCAACCACGACTACCTCTTCAATGAAACGTCGCGCCAAAATTCAAATCATATGCAGGATGCAGTCATTTACATTAACGATAAAGCAAACATAAGAAACAACTCACAACAGGAAACATTACACTACTTACAATTGTTTCAAGTTTAAAGGATAATAAAAACCTTAATGACGTCATAAAACAATAATTGCTGTTTACTTACAACCTGTAACCTCCAAATTTTAACACATCAATTGTTTAATAGAAAATTAATAAAATGATCTAACATCTAACCTTCACACATCACATATCTTTATTGACAATTTCCAAACTATATACATAAATACAGCGTTAAATAAAACAAATAAAAAGATAATCATAAAAATTTTTGCACCTTAAATCAATATTATTGACACAATAGTTTGAAAACTAGTTGAACACAGAGAATAATAAAAGATTAATAAAATATTAACGACATCGTAAAACAACTGTAACCTGTTTCAAATAAAATTTCTAATATACAATTTTAACATTACAATTATCATTACAGATTCAGTCCCAATTACATAAACAATGATTTATAGAAGATTAATAAAATGTTCACAATATCATAAAACAACTGCTTCAATAAAATTACTAAGCTGTAATCTTACACATTACAATGGTGCATTCCTTTTTTCCAATTATTAATTACACCAGTAGTAATTTATTTTGAAAAAGTCGCATTGGTAAACCGTTGTTTAGTATTACTTAATAAATAGATCAGTGTTTCAGAGTACATTGATTCAAAATAACCCAAATATACAAGATTTATGTAAATTACATCTATTATCGGAGAAATAATTTTAATCAGTTCACTTTGAATGTGAATATATTCTATAATAATCCATATAAATAATACGGTACACTTTAAAATGATCATCATTCATTTCCTGGTATATATGAAAGATACTGATTTTTTGAGTACAACCATGTAAAAAATAATAGCATAAATATACAATAAGACAAGATTTTTTTTTATGAATTCGACTATAAGGAAGTTTAACTTTAAATTACCAATGAATGTGTTGTACTATTATTTTTAAATTTTAGAATATTATAAATAAATCTTCCTAGAACAGAAATGTACAAACAGAAAGTAAAAAAAAAAACAAAAAGATAACAGCTTTTGGATATGAATATTTGATTAATACGCACATTTTAATAATACTTAAATATAAAATATGAAAACATATCCATGACTTACATGTATAATAATTTTTTAAAATTATATTGTAACATTTTATACGCGCCAGCCAGTAAATTATTAATATTTTTAAAACATTATGTCCAATAAGCAATTATTATGATAAAATATACAATTATAAATATACTGTCTAAAAGTATACTATATAAAGAATAATATAACTATGTAAAAAAATTTTTTCCGTCGTATAGTTTAAGAGAAAATTAAATTTAATAAGCATGTAAGAAAAAAGCAGTATACAATGCAACTTCTTACAAATCTATAACCTCAAAATTTTTAAGATTACAAATAAGATTATTGTGACAATAGTTTCCGAAGTAGTTGAACACAGCAATGAATAAATTTTTTAGTATGCAAATGATGTATAATATTTTGCGCAAGTATAACTGAAGAGCAAAATTAAATTTAATAAGCATATAAGAAAAAAGCAGTATAAAATGCAACTTGCAAATCTATAACCTCAAAATGATTAACATTGCAACTAAGATTATTGTAAAAATAGTTTCCGAAATAGTTGAATACAGCAATGAGTACATTTTTTAGTATGTAAATTTTGCGCAAGCGAATTAAGTGTCAGTCAAGCGTTGAAAAATAAGTACAATTCTGTAAAAAATGTGGTGGTATTTTTGCATGGCGTTGAAAATCAAAAGGCAATCTGTGCATTAAATCATAGCGCGTTAGCAGGAATATGTGCAGAGGCGACAGGGTACCATCATGGCCAAACGAGTAAGCACACGCACATACTATGGTTTTATTATGCTCACGCGATTGACTTATGGGAAGTATATGGGTTTTCAAGGTCAGACAGTCGGCCTGGTGAAAAACGCCTGCATAACTGGCGAAAAAATCACAACGTGTATTATATTCGCAATTAAACCTTTACCTAACCTAACACACTGTCTCGCCAATCGTTCGAACATTCCAACCTGGTACAGGTGCAAACTTGCTGCAGTTGTAAATCTTGTTATTACACGGCTAAAAATAACTGCACTTTTACCACATGCAAATACTAACATTTACCAGATCGTTTCAATTTATAAAATATGTAAAAATGTCATACGAATAAACTTAAATGTTTACTTTAAATAACAATAAAAATCTTTATTTGTTTTATTCACATTTATAAAAATAGACGATTGTTTTGTTCTTTCGGACTTAGACTGAATTTAGTCAATATTATTTAGTCTGATAACTACAGATCGCATTTTAAGTTGTAAAATATGCAAAAATGAGTATCTACACTCAAACCAATTAGTCTCCGTACACCAAGTAAACGAAAAAAAGTAATCTATTCTTTTAAAGATTTTTATTGAACGAAACAAATTTTATATTATAACTTGCTATATTAATAAATAAAATAATGTATTAACTGTCTAAATTTTTCATAATGAAATCTAGAACAAAATATATTTATTATAACAACTAAGTACGCCAATTAAGTCTCCGTACACCTGTAAATTATATAGAATCAATAATCTTTTGAACCGCTATCCATTAGAATTATTTCCCTTAAACGATTTGTCATACTTCCCACTAATTTTCTTGGAGTTTGGAAATCAATTTTATTACATTCTTCTTCCATAAATATAGTAGTTCTTTTATATTCTTTAAGCATCTTGTTTTTCACATTTTTTAAAATAAATCACAGAGATGTTCAATGGGATTCATATCTGGACACTGTGGAGGCATTTTTAATTGTTGTCTACAATTGTACAATAACTATTTTAGCAGTTTACGTGTAGTATATTGGTTTGAGTGTATATCTAAAATTAGGTAGGTACTAAAAAGTCATTTTAGGTGACAAATTTTAAATAATTTTATATATTTTTTGTAATTAAACATTTATCCTTTTCTAACAAATGCAAAAAATCAACATTGCCAATTTCAAAATTGCAAATATTTGCAAATTTGTAAATTTATATGGAATTTAGTAAATTAGGTCCAATTTTCAAAAAAACACGTTTTTAGGTAAAATAGATAAAATCATATTGGGTTCAAATGACAACATTTTCTTCAAACCAGATTTTGTTCTATGTCACATAAAAATAGTACTTACACACAAAAATAGGTAGAAGCACTAAAATCCCATAACTACTGATATCGTCCCAAAAAACGAAATGACTGTCACAAAATTTTAATTCTTGTAAAATACAGAAATATCGAATCCAACGGTACTAAATTATTGACAGTGTTAGCTAATACCAAACAATTAATATCACATCAATTTTAATTCAATTATACATTTAATAACTGTTAGCTATTTCGTAACACCCCTACCTTTATTCACTTATTTATAATAATTAACAAGTCAGAAATCGTCATTAGTTTTTTAGCAGTCGTGAGGTGAGTACCGTTTATATATTTTTTTTCATCTTGAAATTCAATAACTAACTGTGATCTACTACTACATATTATTGAAACTAGTGTACACTATATATCTATTATTACAATATACATATTTGTTTATAATTATTAAAAACGATTTTTCTTATAAATAAACTAATTTATATTTTTTATTGTTTCAGACGAGGTTGAGCTACTTTCTAGATATAAGATATAGATATAAGGGGGGAAGCAGGTACTTTTTCAGTTTTGTTTTTCTTAACACTCAAATAAAGTCCAATTTTAAGATTTCGCAATAATGTCCTCCCTGAATATTTTTATTGCTTTACAATTCTCTATTAAAATAAATTAAATTCTCAAACAAATGAATAAAACTTGACACATTAGGTATGAAATGAGATCTAGATATAAGGTGAGATTGAGATATGTGTGATGGTTAGATGTACGGTGTGATGTTTAAATATAAGGTATGGTGGTTAGATGTAAGGTGTGATGATTAAATATAAGGTGTGATGATTAAATATAAGATATGATGAAGTATGGTGCTTAAATATAAGGTATGATGGTTAGGTTTAAGGTGTGATGATTAAATATAAGGTGTGCTGGTTACATATAAGGTGTGATGAATGTTAGGTATGATGATTAAATATAAGGTATGATGGTTAGATATGAGGTATGATGGTTAGGTTTAAGGTGTGATGATTAAATATAAGGTATGCTGGTTACATATAAGGTGTGATGATTAGATATAAAGTATGATTCTTAGATATAAGGTACGGTATGATGATTAAATATAAGGTTTGATGAATGTTAGGTATGATGATTAAATATAAGGTATGATAGTTAGATTTAAAGTGTGATGGTTTAATATAAGGTATGATGAATGTAAGGTATGATGCTTAAATATAAGGTATGATGATTAGGTGTAAGGTGTGATGATTAGATGTAAGGTGTGATGATTAAATATAAGGTATGATGAATGTAAGGTATGATGCTTAAATATAAGGTATGATGATTAGATATAAGGTGTGATGGTTATAAGTAAGGTATGATGATTAAATATAAGGTATGCTGGTTACATATAAGGTGTGATGGTTAGATATAAAGTATGATTCTTAAGTGTAAGGTACGGTATGATGATTAAATATAAGGTGTGATGATTAAATATAAGGTATGATGATAAAATATAAGGTATGATGTGCGAATGGAAGCAAATCCTTACTGCAAAACTGCCCGGGAAGTTTTCAGTACGGATGAGCTGTATGGAACAAGTTAGCTTATGTTAATTAGGTGTCAAGTTTTATTCATTTTTTTTTTGTTGTTGCTTATTTACGACTATATTCTTTAATTTACTATAAATATATTTTTCCCAAACATACATATCTCCATTATGGTCAACATGACACAAATAATTATTTAAATGTTTAAAATCTCTTGAAATTACATAACTTCCAAATATCCCATTTTTTGTGCAAATATCACTAGACTTACATTTTTAATATCCCCAAAGTAACTATTAATTTTTCCTTTACAATTTTTTTTTAATTTTAAGATCCAGTTCAATATAATTTGTATAATTATAATATTTGAATTTGCAATACCCCTTAATAATAATATAAGTCGAGGCACTTCTTTCTCTGCTTACAGCATTCTGGTCGTTGGTATGGGTTGCACGGAAGGGTTGTGATACCGCCCTCGTATTAGCGTGTCTATAAGTTAGAGTTACGAATGTGCTTCGTACATCTTGCTGCCCTTTTACCATTTTGGGCGTTAGTATGGAGGGCCGGAAGGGTGTCTGACCGCTAGCGTGTTGAAATGTCTAATTGTGGAGTGAGTGTACTTAGACTATGTTTATATCAACAATATTTTTTCGTTTTCTACTTTTTTCTTGGTTTTCATGCCAATTCCCTTGACCCTTTTCGCTGGGAAGTACACTGTATTAGGTTAAGTTGCGCCAAAATATTTTTAAGCCGCGGTTAGATTTAAGTCGCGATAGTTTTAAGCCGCGATAATTTTAAGTCTTCCACTTTTCCTTAAACCCAAAACCATCCCTTCCCCCCTTGCCAACGTGGAGAGACCTTGTCGTGGTGGCAGGGCTTAACCATCCTCTAAAGATCAAATGAAAATTCATAGAGGATGGGACCAACATCTCCACTTTAATATTATAATCATTTCATTTACAGATGAAGCAATTTATATAAATATCTTCAGATATTTTTAGGGAATAATAGATGATATGCAACAGGACCTATTTCAAATGGAATATTTACTTAGAGAAGCAGCAATCCATCTAAATAGATGATATGCAACAGGACCTATTTTAAATGGAATATTTACTTAGAGAAGCAGCAATTTTATTGGTAAGTGCAATTTTTTTTAAAGAATAATGAAGTAAATATTGCAAAAATTATACTTCAATTCATTAACTTTTAGTGTTAGTGAAAATAACTAATGTTTTATTATTTATTTTAAAAGATATTTTTTTGTTACGAAATGTTTTTATGAAACATTTTCTTTTACATATTTGTTCAGATAATCCTACAATCCTTATAGATAATTTGTTTTGTATAAGATATTATTAACATCCAAGTTGACAGAGGAAATAAATAATTAAAATATTCTAGAGACTGCTCTGTTCGTAACTGCAATAATTCTTATTTGCTATTTCAATATTTATAGTAGTAAAGTAAATATTAAATCATACCTATCCAAAAATTACATTTATATAGACTCACAGTTGCAGATTTAATTTAAATCATTTGATCTATATCACGATTTAAATCAACTGATTTATTTAATAAAAATCATTGATTTTTATCAAAGATAAAAAAATATAATAATTATAACAAAAATTTAATTATTTGCTACGATACAATTAATAATAACTAAAATGTATTCTATATATAATAATATCTTAAAATTAAATGGTATTTTATCATTTTGATTCTCATATAAAAGAAGAGAAATATAGGAATTTAAATATGTAACTAAAAGTAAAAATTTTTCTTCCTTTTTTATATTTTTTTATATTACTTTTTAAAACAATTAAAAAGTGTAGTAATACTCAAATATCTACAAAAAATTTAAAAAATCAAATACGTCATGATTTTTGCCAGCTATAACCAATGTAACTATCTGTACCTCCTTTTAAAATACCTTATGATTAGAAAAAAAAATGTAGCTATTGGAAACCACGGATGATTCTGTTTTAATATAATTTGGTATGTGTACATGGCCCGGATGTGTTGCATCTGGTGGTACTACACGTGCTTACAAGCGACATTCATTCACACATCCACCAACATGTGTAATGATAGGGACAACTCAAGACACATCTCTCAACTAGGTCGCTTGTAGGAGGAATAATAAAGTGTTACCCCTAAATTACACACATGCCGTTGGCGTCTGACCCAAAAGACTCGGATTCAAGCGCGAGCAACGTAAGTATCAACCTGTTATTTGCCAATGACAAAAGGCGAAAAGGCACAGATGGATGAAATTTATGTCGGTTGTTCGAAAAAAGGAGATAATGTTGATATAAGGGTTTTAAAATTGAAGTTTTTTTATAATTTTTTTTTTTTTGCAATAAAAAATGTGTATTTAAAACTTTTCGAAGACACAGCTTACATAAGTAGTTGTGAATAAAATTTTATTTAGCACCAAAAAAATCTATGCAGTAATGGGGGTTCCTCATAATTTTTTAATATTTTTATATATTAATCTTAAATAAAAATATTAGACACATATTATTATTACTTTTCAAAATTCCTAATACTCAAACGATAGCTTAGAAAAAGATAACTAGTGTTTTGTGTGGGATAAAAACTAGACAAAAATAAAGGTGGTATTATTTCAATGGATTGAATTCCATAGTCTATTAGGGTTAATACGTCACAGGGACACGCCCCCTTTTCTAATTTTAGAATATCTTATAAATATTTTAAATTCTCTAATTTAAAAATTTTATTTTGCAATACAAATTACTTAAATACGTTCTCTTGAAAAATCCCATCCATTTCTAATAACTATAGTATAAATACAGTTATTCTACAAATGTCAAAAAATGTTCACATTTTTATTCTAATAACAACGCATAAAGTAGGCATTTTTTTCACAGTTGTTATGTAATCTGGACACCGTGCGCTAAGTACTTGGGAAAACGTTTTTTCACGGTAAAAACATTTTTAGAATTAGTAAAAATATTGTTTGTACTTTGTGCGCGAAATGTTTTTAATGAGTTTGATTGACTTTTTGAATCTTTTGACATCTCACGAACTAAAAACAAAAACTTTGCACACTTAATACAAAAAAAACTATTTTAAATCTAATAAATTAAATAGTTTATTTATGTTTATTACTTTTCAATATCTAGTTAATACAGCGATAGTTTTTCATAACCTGAATTATGCACAGATCAAATTTTTTCCACTCTAGTTAAAGTGCTCGTGAGGTGATGTTTGCTAATTTTACATAAATATATTAATAACGAAATTTACAAAAAATTGATTAACAATAAATACATGAATGGTGATAATAGATTTGTGAAAATGAAAAGTTTTTTATTTTAATTTTCAATTGAAATTCTTATTGTAATTCTATATACTCTAGTAAAGCAAAAACTATGATGATATATTTAGAGATGAATTAAAAAAATTGAAACATTTATTTTTTATCTCAATATCTAGGTAGTATTTTTTCTATAAATTGCTAGTTGTTTTTTGTGGTGCTGTATAAAAACATCTCGTACACAGGTTAAATTTAAGATTAAAAGGATATTAAGATAATAGGTTATGTTCCCGGGTAATTATATAGGTTTTCTGTCGCGCGACTAAATCATAACATGTGGTTATTCCTCTATACGTGTGGTACAATACATACCGAACCACATGTTGTATTGTTTATAAAAACAATCATGTGTGCTAGTATTTTGTCTTAATTTTTTCTTTCAACGCGGGTGTCAAATAACAAAAAATTACCCAGCAAAAAGGAACACTGGCGGGATAAAGTTTGCTGTTTCTTAAAGCACTTGTTAATTGTTATTTTTAAATAGAAGATTTTTTACAACAACCTTGAAGTGGGAGTAATTGTTTACTGTTTTTTGGAACAGCTTGGGTTCGACTCCAGGGGGCGTAATTCGCGGTCTCTTTTTCACAATTTTTTACACTTTTTCTTAGGCGCCGAGTTCACTCCTACAATGGGATATACCGGGTGTTCATTTTAAGTGGTACACTATTGTTATCTCGGGAACTATAAGAACTACAAGGTTAAATTAGCAAACAATTTATATTTTATAAGACTACTTTAATGAGGGAAACAATTTTTTTTCGACCAGTGGTTCTAAAAATACGGGGTACAACTTTCTTATTTTATATGGGAACCTACTTTTTATTTGCTTATTTGATTCAGTATTTCTTTCAACGATATCCATATGTAATACCCTTACATAACAATTTTTTTGAGAAAAATGTAAAATTATGTATGTATCATTTATATTTAAATATGACTATTCAAATTTCAAATTAAATCAGTAAAACAATTGTTAATATTATTGCTGTCAAACTTTTCAAGTGTACTTTTATTATTTCTGCATTTGGTTTACTTGTTTTCTTCCATATAGAATGTTCAACAACTTAGGACAAAAAATTAAAGGGTATAGATTGTACGACGTGCTGATTGCAAAACAAAAATAATTTTTTAAAAATTTATATTTAATAATTTAGCAAAAAAAAAATGCATTGTATTTCAAGAAAACATTTTTTGCCACTAGTTGGTGTTTATTTTTAATATTTTTTTTCAAATCTTCTACAATGAAAGTAATTGTATATATAATATCTATTACTAATAAATGTCTAATATTGTGTAATTAATAGCTACTCCAATGATCCAAAAAATGTGTACTTCAAGTAAACCACTCTTAACTTTGTATATAACAATAATAATTATAAACGATAGAGTACAAGTAGGTTTTTTATTTGATTAATAGTTAATGAGACTGACATTTGAACCCCAGATCTCAAGTCAATTCGAATTACAGTGCGCAGGTCATTTCATTAAAATGCACTTAAAATCATCTTCGAATTTCGTACAGTCAATAATGAAAAATATGTTAATATAATAATATAATATATATATATATATATATATATATATATATATATAATATATAATATATAATATATAATATATAATATATAATATATAATATATAATATATAATATATAATATAATATATATGTTAATTAATTATACTAATGACTTAAAAAGTACTATCAAAGAAAAGTAATATTTTATATAGTACGTTAGGAATATGGGTTAAATATTAAGTGAAGTTAGTTGCTGATTAGCACGTATATTTGAAGAAAAGTTGTCACATAGTAAGACGGTATGCGGGTATACTTATCTTCCAAACTCATGTTGACTACGAATTTGGCAGCTATGTTTTCAAACAAACTGTAGCTCACTGTGTTATTAGGCCCTGTTTACAAACAACTGCCATAAAAACAGCAAATACATCTAATTGTTTTCCAGAAACGCGACCCATACACTATTTTCGCTAATTGTTTTTTTCTAACCGTTTTTACAGATATTTATTTACAAATAACATAACGTTGAGCCGAATTTAATGTACATATGTATTTATAGTTCTCGATAAATTTATCCTTAACATTAGGTCAAGTGTAGAAGTGTCGTATTTAAGGGTGGTTCACTACTAGCTTTTGAAATATTCCAAAATGCTGTTTAGTATTAATATTCAAATTGTTTTAAAACTTATCATTTTCTCTTTAATGATGGATTTTTAAATTTTTATCTAGTTTTATTATTTTATTCATTTAAAGTTTGCTTATATTAGACAAATTGTACTACATCTTTATAACAAAAAAAATATATTAAGAGAGGCAAAGTTTCATCATTTTCTTTCAAGATAATGTCAATTTTGTATAAATTATTATAAAAATTATTACATTTTTAAGATATTACGAAACATCATTTCTCTAAGCTCCACCTCTGTACAATAACATACAAAAGTTCATTATTTCGTTTGAACATAAATTTGGGATATTTGTTGTTAATTTGTCTAAGATTAGACCTCTATACTAGCTACTATTAATCCCGGAAATAGGAATTATATAATAATAAACAAATTATTCACAATTTCAAGTTGCACTTATAATTTATTTGACCGCGGACTGTATATAAAACATTAAATCTTTATTTTAAGAAGTGGGGAACCGATTTAAAGTCAGTTCACTTGCTACCTCGAACCTCGCCCTTTACACTTCCAAAAGTATAAATGGTTTCAGATTGATAGTGAACCCTCTAATGAAATATTTGATCAAATTTTGATTTTTACATAAGTGATAATAGAAAAAATAAATTTCATTTATATAACGTAATATAACAAATAATTTTTTTTATTTATGATATAATGTAACCTTATAAGATAACGTTATCCCATCCCTGATTTCGATATCTGTGTAGTAATTTTAATTCAAATTTTCTGCATTTTTTTCTTATAATTTAAAACTGTCATAAGTAAAAATATATGTTTTTAAGATCTTTAAATACATTTCATGATATACAGATAAACATCTTTAGTATTATTGTATGATCCCAGATGAATGACATAAAAAAATGAGAGTAAATGGTGTACTTCGGCAGATGCTGCATCTTCGGGTACTTTCGGATATCTTCGCGGCTCCCAGCAGCTGTTGCAGTGCTAAGCTGCTTGCTCTGCGCAAGTGTAAGAATAATTGCATTGACGCGTAATGTGAGCATTTTATATGCAATTCCCCTCAATGTTTACAAATTTTGGCACTTATATTTATGGTGTTTTGGTCGTTTACAACACGGTAATGTTACAACATGATTGGTTTTATGACTAACACCGACTTTTATATACCTTTGTTTGATATTTTTTTGAAATTTTTATTGCAAATTTTCTTTACATTGATTTTAAAAAGTTACATTTTTCTGATATTTATAAAATAAGGCAGCTGTACGAAGTTATCGCAAGGATTAAAAACAGGACCTGATTTAAATCATTTGATTTAAATCGTGATTTAAATCATGATTTAAATCAAAGTATTTTTTTAATAAATATCATTTTTATCAAAAGTCTAAATTATAATACAAATTTAATTATTTGCTACAAAACTATTAATAATAAGCAAAATCTGTTCTTTGTATAATAATATATTAAATTGAAATGATATTTTATCACTTTATTTGTCGTAACAGAAGAAAATTGTTAAGTATTTAAATGTGTAACTGAAAGTAAAAATTCTTTGTTACTCTTCCTAGTTTTATTTAGATTTAGATTAATCGTTTTGATTTTATTTCAAATATCGTTTTCCTTTATGAATGAAAATATTTATATTGCTTTAAAACAATTAAAAAGTGCAGTAACAGTTAGATATATCTAAACATTAAAAAAATCCAAAAAATCATGATTTTTTTTAATTAACGATTTTTGATTTTTTTAAAATTAATCATGATTTTTGCCAACCCTGATTAAAAACAAAATGGGTTGTCGAATTATCATTTGTGGCACAAAATGGAACACCTCCACTATTTGAGTTACTTTAAAATTAGTATTTTTAGAAATCAATTCATTTGATTCATTTTTTTTATCAATGGATTCATAAAATTTGTTCAAATTTGACTCATTGAAGGAAATGTTTAGCTAAAAAATGTTTAGATTCTAAATTTTCTCGATCCAATTCACATATTTATTCGACTATGCCCTATATCGAGTACTCATCCGAGAGAAACCAGTGTTAGCCTAATTAAAATCAAATAATTAATATTAATATTATTGGTTTTTATGAAACAAAAAATTAAAATTTTAATGAAAATGTATTTATTTGTTACATATTATACAATAATTAATATAGTATATTTTGTGCTTTTTTGTGTCCAGGGAATGTACATTTTAATTAACATTTTCCACGAGATAAAATCTTTTATGTATTGAATGTTTGCGATGAAACGAATGTGTTAATTTTGTGAAACAAGCGAAGCTGCAATGTTTGATATTAATTAGGAAATATGGCTGCAGACGGAGCTTTTTGCAAAATGAATGCTGTTTAATAATTCAAAAGCGAATCATGTATGGTGTGTTTTGGCAATTTGAAAATCAATCTGGCGACTGGTGTTTCACAGCAGACTAATTCATTGCTTCGTCGATAATTACTGTTTCCGCTTTCCTCAGATTCGTCGTTTAGATTGCCTTGCAATAACGGCTGCATTTTGCATATTATTCATTCAAATTATGCAATCTTATCTGATCAAATTAAATTTGTTCTTTAATTTCAAAAAGCTTTCTACTATGAAAAATTACTTGTCTTAACTACTCATAAATTAAATACTTTCGGTTTTGCAAATAATTTCCCACAAAATATTATCTAGCACATATCTTTCTACGACCACTATAGTAACTGCATTTTTTCATAATATACAGGGTGTAACACAAAAAATTACATTAAATATAACCAATCATAGAATTCGTCGAGAGCAACAATATTTCTTAGTAACTTTTTTCTAATTTTCAATTTTTTTTAGCATTTTTACCAACGCACCAGTAAACGAATCGTTTAGGTATTTTCATAATAATTTGTTCTAGTAGCAAAAACCATCAAATAAAAATTGATAACAAATAAATTGATTAATAATCATTATAAAAGTTATAATCAATAAAAATACCTGTCTTTATGAATAGCATATGTTGGCCTATAGCCAATGAATTTTGGAAAGTGACATTATTAATTATTATTATTGAACCATAAGCGGATAATGAAATTTGTGACAAAACTTTCAATTTCTAGAATGTTTACAAGAAAAAATTAACTAATAATTATTATTGCTCTCAACAAGTTCTATCACTGATTAAATTTGTTGTATTTATTTCGGTTACACCCTGTATAAAGCTTTAAAGTGGGTTAAAATATAAGAAATCATTTCTCATAGTATTTGCCAACACTGCGCATGTGCAATGTGAGAAACATAATTTCTCAAATATACAAATGTACCTACAACGTCATATTGTTCTTGATGAGTATGCCAAGTATTTGTAATCTCATTTTTTCATTTTTCTTTACCGTTTTTATATTTTCTTCAGATATGAAAAATATAATTATACGTCATATGTCAACAAAAAATGACAAAGTTTAATTTACACTCTTAAAATTATATCAACTGTCAAAAAAATAACCAAAACTATGAATCAAGTTATTGAATTAGAGCAAATGTTGATCGACAGATCAGCTTGATTCTTGAATCAGATGATCATTATCAATGGACTAATGGTAATGGTAATGTTATTTTTTTTAGTTGATAATAGTAAGCTTATAAACGGGAATCAAGTTGTGAATTAGAACAAATGTTGATCTACAAATCAGTTTTTATTATTGAATCAGTTGATCATTAATCAATGGACTAATGGTAATTGTAATGTTATTTTTTTTTGTAGCTGATCATAGTAAGCTTATAAATGGGAATCAAGTTATGAATTAGAACAAATTTTGATCTACAAATCAGCTTGATTCATAAATCAGTTGATTATTAATCAATGGACTAATGGTATTGGTAATGTTATTTTTTTTGTAGCTGATAATAGTAATCTTATATAAACGGGAATCAAGTTGTGAATTAGAACAAATGTTGATCTACAAATCATCTTGATTCTTGAATCAGTTGATCATTAATCAATAGACTAATGGTAATGTTATTTTTTTTGTGGGTGATAATAGTAAGCTCATAAACGGGAATCAAGTTGTGAATTAGAACAAATGTTGATCTACAAATCAGCTTGAAGCTTGATTCTTGAATCAGTTGATCATTAATCAATGGATTAATGGTTACTTTGGCTGTTAGTGTTTAAGCAATGTTATTTGTTATATATTTTTTGTAGCTAAGAATAGAAAGCTTATAAACGGCAGCACAAATATAACCAATACAATTTTTAAAATTGTCAGTTTGTCATAATATTAAAAAAGGAAAACTCCCCCAGTTTAAAAATATCTTAGACAAGCTGCAAAACTGACGGGGTTTTGCACGGCACATAAATATAACAAATCATAAATAAATACATTGACACGTGTGTTCAGCATACGTGTCGCTAAAAAACCGCACGTGGATACCGTTCCCCCAGGTCTAGGTTGCTATCTCAACGTGTTCAACACTCTTCACTTTTTATAATTGATGGTTGTGGTTTCATATTTGCATATGTGCACACTTTCAACACAAATTTTACAAAAATCCAAATGAATCACTCAAAAATCAACGAAAATAATAAGAGTGAAATAAGAATATTAGTGAAAACGGAACTGAAAAATCTATCGTGGTAAGCGAAATATCAATTTTTATAATTGATGGTTGTGGTTTCATATTTGCATATGTGCATACAACCAACTCAAACTTTACAAAAATCCAAATGAATTACTCAAAAATCAACGAAAAAAATAGAGTGAAATAAGAATATTAGTGAAATCGTGACTGAAAAATCTATCGTGGTAAGCGAAATATCAATTTTTATAATTGATGATCGCGGTTTCATTATTTGCATATGTGCGTAAAACCAACTCAAATTTTATAGAAATTCAAATGAATCACACAAAAATCAACGAAAAAAATTGAGTTAAATAAGAATATTAGTAAAAACATGACTGAAAAATCTACCGTGGTAAGCGAAATATCAATTTTTAAAGTAAAAATTATTAGTTGTACATGTTTTATTGGTTAATTTCATATTCGTATAGCTAAAATACGTTTATACTTAAGTATTCCTACTTCCGTTTAAAAAGAGACTATTTATTTTACAAATTTCAGTTAGGTTATTACCAAGGTTGGCCTGATTTAAAACTGTTTTTTAAAATAAAAATCATTGATTTGTATCAAAAATACAAATTGTAATAGAAATTTAATTATTTGCAAAGCTATTAATAATAACCAAAATCTGTTCTATATATAATAATACCTTTAAATTAAATAATATTTCATTACTTTATTTGTCATATAAGAGTAGAAAAATATAAGTACTTAAATGTGTAATTAAAAGTAAAAATTCGTTGTTACTCTTCTTGGTTTTATTCAGATGAATCGTTTTGGTTTTATTACAGATTTAGTTTTCATTTATGAAATAAAATATTTATGTTGCTTTTAAAATAATTAACAAGTGTAATAACACTTAGATAATTTTAAAAATTAAAAAAGAAACATGATTTTTTTGATTATTTTTTTAAATCAATCACGTAACACCACGTCGCAATAAAATTTAATCTCTTATATCTTTTGAAGGAAGTAATATTTCAAAAAAATATTTTCTCTAATACTAATTAATTAATACCGTGACTTAATTTTAATTTGAAATATAAGATTTGCCATATTCATGGTTACGACTTCACATTTTATTGACAGCAATGTATCGAAGCGTTCACTTTAAAATGAAATATAGGATATCAAATTCAAGTCCATTAACTGTCAAATTGTGATACATATTTTAAATAACACATTTCCATTTCGTTGGAATGGACTTCGAAACGAAATTGTTTAATGGCATTATCTATAATATAATTATATAATTCAAATATAAAAAATTAAATCACTCTAGACTCATCAAACTTACCTAAATTGCAAATATTATAAATGAGTTTTATTATTGTTTAACCTCAATATTATATATCATACGGTTCATTTTAAATTGAACGCTCTAATACATTGCTGTCAATCAAATGTTAAGTTGTAACCATAACTATAACAAATCTCATTTCACGTTAAAATAAACCTACGGTATAGCTATATTTACATATTTTCTTGGAAAATGATAATATTTCGACCATGGTTTATTGACAAAATAATTTAAGTGCAAGAAATCTAAACTAATATCCAATAAATTACCATTATAATGCAGCACCTAGTTAGCGTGGCAATAAATAATTTCCAGCAAAAACTAAATGAAATAATTAATAAATCAGTGTATAATAATGCGAAAAATGTCCAGGTGTAATTATGTATTCATTAGCACAGAAATTAAGCAAAAATGAGTTTAATTTACGGCAAACTATGTTTCCCACGTTAAAAGTTGCTATAAGGACAAATCAAACATTACCATATAGCTGTATGACATATTTTGCAAATATATATTTCATAAATTTAGCATGAAAAAATCGACACAGCTGCAAAATAATTTATTATCCTCGTTAAGGTCAAAGTCCGCCTTGCGCTATTGTTTCCAAAATAAATTTTAATCGTTCTTAATTCGTGCGACAACAAACATAAAGAGACACAATAAGTGTTTTTACATTTTTACAGAAATAGAAACAATAAAAATTAATTAATTTACAAATATTCACAGTATATAAAGTAAAAAAATTTAATGTTATATATTTTTATATGTATTTTGTTTAATAAAAAAGTAGGCGTGTCTCCATAACGTTTGGTGTATGTTTATTTTCACTAAAGATAAGCATTATTTCTTATGTGTCTCTTTAAACTATTGTTGTGATAGTGACGTACAAAATTTTTATCTATTTGTTGTGAATTATTGAAAATTTAGTTCACCGAATAGCCGAATAACGAATATTCGGTGAATTTTTAATCGAATATTCGGCTTAACCCAATAATATTTTTTTTTCTACAACCTGAAATCGTGATTTCAAAGACAATATTTGGGTTTAAGCTCTGTAAAAAAATTGTCTGATTAATTATGAATTCTGAAAGCTTCTTTCAATATTTAAAAGTGATTGGTCGTCCTTGTTGCCGAGAGGGGTGTATTTATTCTGACGAGTCGAAACACATTTATTTTTTGTTAAAGTAATTTTTGTTTAATTACTATCAAATTTAATTATTATAGTTTCAAGAAAAAATTAATGATTTACCACGAAATAATATAACTCTTAATGTAAATACATTAGTAATAACTAAACATATATCTTTTGTTTTAAATTTATTTTCTATAATTATTTATCTTAATGTAATAAAACAGCATACTTTATTTATTTTTTACAACAGAATATTCGATATTAAAATAGGCCGAATACCGAATAATCATTCGGCTTCGGTCCCATCTCTAAAAAAAGATAGTCTGAATATCGCAAAATGTTTATTATTTCATACTAATATGCAAATAGGTCTCATTCATTTTTTTTTGTTACATATGATAACCA
This sequence comes from Stenolophus ochropezus, assembly GCA_035578165.1. Taxonomy (NCBI): domain Eukaryota; kingdom Metazoa; phylum Arthropoda; class Insecta; order Coleoptera; family Carabidae; genus Stenolophus; species Stenolophus ochropezus. The sequence continues at coordinate 5,067,238 of JAQOWZ010000014.1, forward strand.
ATTTGTGGGTGTGACTTTTGGTTTAAGGCATTCCAACAAATATGTAACTTTTTTGTTAAATTATATTTATTTGTATCCACGCGTCATGTAAAAAATGTAGTCCATAATCCAATAAAAACGATAAAATCAGTTTTTTAGATCCCTGAAAAAGGAGCAAGCACCCTCAACAGCCGACGTCCCGAACCTCTAACGAAACTTCCTAAAAATGATTTCTTTTGAGAATATAACATCTGTCGCATGGACAATGATTAAGTAAAAAAGGAGGATATTATTGTTAGTGCACAGGTATAAACATCGTGGAAGCAACTGGAAAGGGTTACCAGAAGAAAAGAAAGCACAAGCGGAAGACATACGTTGGGAGAACATCACCAACTGCTATGGGAAATCTGCTGACTTCAGATAAGATACCGTTCATTATACCCTGCGTACAGCTGCTGGACCGCGGCCAACTTAACAATTTTCAAACCTAACCTTCAATTTTCTTACAATTTGTTACATTTTAAAGTGGTATTACCTCCAGTAAAGCTCTTTCTAGTAACAATTTTCTTACAATTTGTTACATTTTAAAGTGGTATTACCACCAGTAAAGCTCTTTCTATTAACAATTTTCAAATCTAACCTGCAATTTTCTTACAATTTGTTACATTTTAAAGTGGTATCACCACCAGTAAAGCTCTTTCTATTAACAATTTTCAAACCTAACCTTCAATTTTCTTACAATTTGTTACATTTTAAAGTGGTATTACCACCAGTAAAGCTCTTTCTAGTAACAATTTTCTTACAATTTGTTACATTTTAAAGTGGTATTACCACCAGTAAAGCTCTTTCTATTAACAATTTTCTTACAATTTGTTACATTTTAAAGTGGTATTACCACCAGTAAAGCTCTTTCTATTAACAATTTTCAAACCTAACCTTCAATTTTCTTACAATTTGTTACATTTTAAAGTGGTATTACCACCAGTAAAGCTCTTTCTATAAACAATTTTCAAACCTAACCTTCAATTTTCTTACAATTTGTTACATTTTAAAATGGTATTACCACCAGTAAAGCTCTTTCTATTAACAATTTTCAAACCTAACCTTAAATTTTCTTACAATTTGTTACATTTTAAAGTGGTATTACCACCAGTAAAGCTCTTTCTATTAACCATTTTCAAACCTAACCTTCAATGTTCTTACCATTTGTTACATTTTAAAGTGGTATTACCACCAGTAAAGCTCTTTCTACACTAGCTATAAATGTCCATCATATAATTAACATGTCATCGTACAATCATTTTATTACGTCTGAAATACCTTTAAATTATAATTAACTTCTTTTTGACATCTAATTCTTACAAAAAAAAAACACTATATCAGATATGGTAACATTGTTACATTTTAAAATTGTATTATTTACAGTAAAGCTCTTTCTACACCAGCTATGAATGTCCAAAATACAATAAACATGTCATCGTATCGTCTAAATCATATTAAGACAATCATTTTATTATGCCTGAAATATCTTTAAATTAAAATTAACTTAATTTTAACAACTAATTCCTACAAAAAAAAAAATATCACTAAATCAGATATGGTAAAGCCTTTTACAATACACGCCAATATAAAAGCTGTGGTAAAGAAAATTGGTATTACCAGCAAATAATGGATAATAATTGTAATTAGTTTTCAATTATGGTTTTTAATCTATAATTTGTGATACTCTCTGCATTTTTTTAAATCTATGAATATTAATGAAATTGTATTTGATTACCAAAGGAAAAAATGTAGTAATATACTAAAAAGTAATAAAGTACTATACATGGCATGGTTGTTTCAAGTAAATCATACCAGAGATCCAAAATATAGAGAGAATATCATACCAATTCATGATACACTTGTTTTTACCTACAATTGGTTAACCGGAAGTAGTACTTTACTTAATGCTTTAAATTGTTTTTCCTAAAAAACACATCTAATTCTATTTTTTCACAAATTACGTTACTATTAAATATAAAGATTTTTTAATTTTCTACCGATCTGCATATATACTACTATATATTTTTATTTGCACGCACAAATCAAGGTAAATTTTCGGTTATACAAATTTGGTGAAAGAAATTTTAGATATGAAATGAATTAAAAATATTTTCAACTGTAATAACAAACTAATTTAACAAAATTGTGGCGGGAGGTAATGTGTTGGACACATCAGATTTTTTTGAAAATGAATTTTTAACTGAATATTCGTCACATCACTAGTATATGGCATCATTTTTATCCATGTACGAATAAAAACAGGTCGTTTAGATTATTGGTATGGTTTATCATTTTTGTGTGTAGTTGGAATCTGTGGTATGCTTTTGACGTTTTGACATTTGGTATGGTTATTCCTGCTCATATAACAAGACTTGTGGTATGGTTGACATGTTTAAATTTCCAAGTAAGGACGATAAGAGACGTATTTCGTGGAAGTGAGCATTTCCGGAATTCCCATTTTTCCGCATTGCGGTGCAGATGCATAGAAAAGGTGCGTAATAAAACAATAAAGGTAAGCTGCATACCAGATGTGAAGTGCAGTGCAGTGAATTCGCAAAGAGTCATAAAATCAGTGTTTGGCTAAGGGTTGGCGGACAGATGTCGCGGTTAGCTAGAGCTGCGTGTACATTGTGTTATGGTTACGGGTCCGGTTTAATAAGACGCGCCAGGCCACGTACGGGGCCCGAATGCTGCTGGCGCTCGCTGCTCTAGCATCTGGTGTGCAGGTGTCATTCCCTTAACCTTGATTTGTCTCAGCCACCTTATCATACTATCTTACACCACTACCATCACATTTCCTTCATACCAGTCACTTATCTGCCGTACAAGCTTCTCAACATCGCTAATACAAATACCAATTACTATTACTATTACTTATTTAGTGCGCTTCGACTTGAACTGATTGTGAGATCTGGGCTTCAATTCCCAGCGTTGCCAATTGTTAAATGAAATGTACCAGTTCCAAATTTAGGATTGGGCAGACTGGGCCCCCACCAAGTTAACAATTTTGTTATCAATTTACATTACTGGAAAATAAGAAAGAGTCAACCCGGAAAACACTAACATTTATGTACTTGTAACTTAACTAATGTACAATGGAATGACTTAATTTTTAATAATAGAAAATAATAGTGTCTTTAGTGGAGATTAATTTTTGGCTTCGTTCCCTTAACCTTGATTTGTCTCAGCCACCTTACCATGCTATCTTACACCACTACCAGCGCATTACCTCCATACCAGGCACATATCTGCTGTACAAGCTTCTCAACATCGCTAATACAAATACCAATTACTATTACTATTACTTAATTAGCACACTCTGTTCCCTTAACCTTGATTTGTCTCAGCCACCTTACCATACTATCTTACACCACTACCAGCACATTACCTCTATACAAGTCACTTATCTGCTGTACAAGCTTCTCAAGATCGCTAATACAAATAGCAATTACTATTACTATTACTTAATTAGCGCACTCCGTTCCCTTAACCTTGATTTGTCTACCTTATCATACTATCTTACACCACTACCAGCACATTACCTTCATACCAGGCACTTATCTGCTGTACAAGCTTCTCAAAATCGCTAATACAAATACCAATTACTATTACTATTACTTAATTAGTGCACTCTGTTCCCTTAGCCTTGATTTGTCTCAGCCACCTTACCATACTATCTTATATTACACCACTACCAGCACATTACCTCCATACCAGCACTTATCTGCCGTACAAGCTTCTCAACATCGCTAATACAAATACCAATTACTATTACTTAATTAGCGCACTCTGTTCCCTTAACCCTGATTTGTCTCAGCCACCTTACCATACTATCTTACACCACTACCAGCGCATTACCTCCATACCAGCACTTATCTGCCGTACAAGCTTCTCAACATCGCTAATACAAATAGCAATTACTATTACTATTACTTAATTAGCGCACTCTGTTCCCTTAACCTTGATTTGTCTCAGCCACCTTACCATACTATCTTACACCACTACCAGCACATTACCTCCATACTAGTCACTTATCTGCTGTACAAGCTTCTCAACATCGCTAATACAAATAGCAATTACTATTACTATTACTTAATTAGCGCACTCTGTTCCCTTAACCTTGATTTGTCTCGGCCACCTTACCATACTATCTTACACCACTACCAGCACATTACCTCTATACCAGTCACTTATCTGCTGTACAAGCTTCTCAACATCGCTAATACAAATACCAATTACTATTACTATTACTTAATTAGCGCACTCTGTTCCCTTAACCTTGATTTGTCTCAGCCACCTTACCATACTATCTTACACCACTACCAGCACATTACCTCCATACCAGCACTTATCTGCTGTACAAGCTTCTCAACATCGCTAATACAAATAGCAATTACTATTACTATTACTTAATTAGCGCACTCTGTTCCCTTAACCTTGATTTGTCTCAGCCACCTTACCATACTATCTTACATCACTACCAGCACATTACCTCTATACCAGTCACTTATCTGTTGTACAAGCTTCTCAACATCGCTAATACAAATAGCAATTACTATTACTATTACTTAATTAGCGCACTCTGTTCCCTTAACCCTGATTTGTCTCACCCACCTTACCATACTATCTTACACCACTACCAGCACATTACCTCCATACCAACACTTATCTGTTGTACAAGCTTCTCAACATCGCTAATGCAAATACCAATTAGTATTACTATTACTATTACTTCATTAGCGGGCTTCGACTTGAACTGATTGTGTGATCTGGGTGATCAATTCCAAATGAAATGTATCAGTCCAGGATTTAAGGGTGGGTTTCCACCAAGTTAACAATTTTTTTAACAATTTATATTACTGGAAAATATCAAAGATCCAACCCGGAAAACATCAAAATTTATGTACTTGTAACTTTACTAATGTACAGCGGAATGACTTAATTTTTAATAGAAAAAAATTATAGTGTTTTTATTCGACAACTATTTATGTATAATTTAATAAAAAAAGTATAGGATCCTTTTCCAAACATGGAAATCATCTTGAGAATTTATCTTGTTTTTATGATAACAAATTACACCACAGAAATATAATTTTCAAAATTAACAATATTAAAAAATAGGCTGAGGGCTGTTTTGACCAAAACTTTTCTACGGTGGAAGTGTTTCTAGTGTCCGAAATATCTAGGTACAAAAATATATTGATTTTCTTGTTATACAATAGTATGAACCATACCAAAGATCTAACCGACCCAATTTTTATAATTGTGTTTTTTAAATCGTGTATGTAAAGATAAAACGTTATTGTCATATTCATTTGTCATTTTTGGCAAAAAAAATTGGAAAGCAATGTGTAATTATTTATCAAATCATCTAGCTTGTCATAATAGAAAAACATGCAATCTGGCATTGTTTCAAAAGTGAAAAAACACCCATTTGTAATAAGGACAAAGATCACTTCTCATTTCATGCTTTTGTTAATAAAAGATCGGCAGATAAGACGATTCTATTTTTGTTCACATCGCCAAGTAAAATTCTACTCTTCCGGTGATGCAATGCATTGAATAATCTACCATGTTCTGAGATATTTGCAGTGAAGATGCTGTTTTATGATGCATAATTTGTTTTTACGGGAAAAAAATTATAATTGTCTGCTGTTCAAGGATGCATTTACGTAACGTCGTCTCAAATCAGCAAAGTGTAGCAGACGATGTAGGGGTTAATTTTTTGGGCACTGAATGTAACACTGGTTCACTTAATTGCCAAATTTACATTTCAAATTCCGGCAAACAAAGTGACTTGCAACTAATGGGATCTTAATTTATTTTCTAAAACTTAAGTGCACAATTTCACCTTCAAAAAATTTAACAAAAACATTTAATATTTAGTTTTAAAATTAGTTTGTTCACAATATTTTTAATTCAATTCATACGTCAAATTTCCTTGCATCTAATTTCTAGTACTGTATTGGAAACCGAAGAAAACAGTTATGTTTGACGTAACTAAAATCCTTTTGTATTTTACAATAAAAAACTTCATATTTATTTTATCTTTGAAAATTATTTACGTCAAATTTGACAACAATATATATATATGAAATTTTGTAAACATATGAATTGCTCTTCTGTTTTATACAAATTCCTCAGCTTGAACGATGTGTTAAGTTAATATAATTTATATTTTTCTAAAAAATCGTAGTCTTGGGACCCTAATTCGTTCTCGTATGTTGAAAACTCATACTCGAAAAATTTGACCAAAAACAATATCTCCCTTATATTATTTTTTAGTATACTACTGCATTTCTTCCTTTGGAAATAAATTAGTAGCTATATATTTTTATCAAGGCGTTTACTAGACTTCGGCAGGTACTCTAGCTGACATGGAGAGTTCTCTAGAGAAACTTTATATGAAAAATACTTGTTATAAAACAGGAACTATAATACAGTAGTTCGTCAGTTATTGGAAGTGTATGTTTAAAAGATTACCCGTTTTGAATGGGTGTATAATTCGAATCATTTTTAATAACTGACAGTCCAGAGCCAGAATACAGCTGAAAAAATCATCACCTACATATGGTTAGGTAGGGGTGGATAGTACCACCTTGTCTGTTCGTTATATACATTCGTTTAAACATTCATTTTATAATTAATGAAATGTATAGACGTCGTCTACCCTTTCGACAAAAAAATCTGATTTTTCTATTCAGTGATTAATTCGAAACGCAAGCTGCAGCTTTGGATAATGGAAATTGATTAGTTGATTCCACATTGGGGAAGACTTTGATTGCTATGGATTTTTTCATATAATTTTTAATTTAATTAAGTTAATTAGTAGAGGAACTTTATACAGCTTTGTAACGAAAGATAATTTGATTAGTTATAACAATAGACTATACTATAATATTTCAATAAAAATATTTACAAATTGTGAAAGAAAGTATGTAATAATATAATGTAATACCTTTCGTGTATTGCTCAGTTTTGTTCAAAAAAACTTTTACTTAACATTTATTAAAATGATTCGATAATATCAATATCTATAGCTCTGTATTTGATTCACTCTCGTTAAAGTTAAATTAGTTTTTATCCTGGAGTCTATAGTTTATCACTACGAAATTATAAAAACCACCCAAATTCACTAGAAAAATTAAATTCGGAATTAACTAACTCCAAATTTAATCCGGTATAAATTTTCTGGTATTAGAGTGATTCACAAAGCAGATTATGACTGGTGTTAAATATATTAGTTACTATTTTTCCTGCTTTAACTTTTGTCGCCACAGAACAATAACTTATATAACAATAAATTAGTTAAATTGTGATTTAGTTCATTTCTGGCTGCTTTTTTGTCTTGGATTTCTTTAAGAGAATAATTAAAATGGAAATCGAGAAAATATAAAAAAATAACTGATATTTATCGTTCATCTCAATCTTCTACTGAACATAAAATCAAATCATTTTGAACTAAAATAAATAAATACATATATTTAAGTACTTAATTATAAAATAAAAAAGATTAACTTCAACGTTTTTTTCCAATTTAATAACGAATTTAATAAAAAATGTATATATTAAACAAAATATTGACAGCATACTTCAATGAACGCTTTGCGCTTGCATGTAATAAAAATACTTTACTTCTAGGTTGTTAAATATCAGCACAAATCTTCCTCTATATAATTTTAAAATGCTGATAATCATCTACAAATATTGCTATCTCCATTAAACTAGTAGAAATATAATGAAGAATCGTCATACGGTTCTAAATGTTATAACTTTACTGTGTAAAAACAATGTGTCAGTTAGTAAAAATATATTTTGGAGTAAATAGTATACAGTATAATCAATCGCTCTTACGAATTGGATTGGAGTTAGTTTGACATTTCATTAGGTTAACAACGGGTATAAATTTGGGTCTAACTTTATTCGGAGTTAGTAACTAATCCCTTTTATGAATTGGAAAAGGAGACAAAAACGGAAATAAGTATAGAGTTAGTAGCTAATCCATTTTATTAATCTGGTTGTATGTGTTTTAATAAAGAATATTTATTTAGTAATAATCAAATATAAAATAACCAAATATGCAATATTCATTTAGAGTACTCATCGTCCAATCACTATACTCCACTTAAAAACTACGAGGAGTGAATGCTGTAGCCACATTTACACTGTGATAGATCACAATAAAGATTGAAGCACACAAAACTTGTGAAATATCACAAAGAAATATAAAATACAATAATAACGTGATAAGAATAATGAACTAAAAAAAATGGTAACCGTGAAACGAAACATGAAACACTATTTTACACGATAGCTAGAAGTGACAAATATTGTTGAGTGTAAAACTGGCGTTACGTCAGCCAATCAGAAATATTTATTTTAATGTGCAAACTTCAGATCACTCCTCCTAGTTATTAAATAGATTATAGTACACGTAATAACTCTTGATCTCCTCGTGCGATGTTTTGTACAACGACATACGAAGATAGCTGGTGTATTGTTTTGGCGGGTATTTGTTCATTGAAGAGCGGATAAGAATGAAAGGTAGTGTGGCGAAGGGTGAGGAGGTCGGTCGCGGTGAGTAGCCACAGTATCTTCATGACTCAAGACTTCCGGTCAACCGGTCTCACCGGATCTGCGCCTGGACTCACATACACACATGCACATCTCACATAACACTACCACCTATCAACAAATATACTTTCTTTACATGTGCTTTTTTATTATTTTTCTATTTAATAATTTAACCCATATTTGTGGTTATCTTTTATCTATATCTTATAATTAATCAAATTGACCTACTTATAAATACGTATTTCAATTACCAATTACGATATATTTTATTTTCATTACTTTTCTAATAAAATTCATATTTTTTCACTTATCTATTTTTTAAATTAATAATATTTGACTTTATTTAACAAATATTTAAATATTTTTTATTCATTCCTGGGATACATTTTTTTATTATTTTTCGTTTATATATTTCCAATAATTAATCAAATGACCTAATTCTATAAATACATATTTCAAGTATATTCTATTTTTCATTATTTTTAAAAAATTTAAAAAGATTTTTTTCATTTATCTATTCCAAAAATTATATAAATACATATTTCAATTATATTTTATTTTTCACTACTTTTAAAAAATTAAAAATATTTTTTTCATTTATCTATTTCCTAAATACATATAATCATATTGAACTAACTGTATAAATGTTTATATTATGTATATTTGTACGTATGTATGCACATATATTTTCATATTTTTTTATCACAATCTGAACTTATATCTGTGTTTCTATTTATTTACTAATTTTCTTGAATCAACAAAATTTACTTTATTTAACAAATTTTTAAATTATATTTTTTATGTATTCCCTAGATAGGTACAATTTTATCATTATTTCTGTTTCTATTGTTTATGTATTTATTTTCAAATACTAATCATATGAACCTAATTCCATAATCATTTAAATTATATATTTTTAAACACAATTTTTATTGTACTATTATCCAAAATTAACTAAATTCCAGGTTTGGAAAAACCACGATTTTTTTATTTTTTTAAATTTTAAAGATATCTAAGTGTCACTGCACTTTTAATTGTTTTACAAGAAGTATATTATTTTATTTCATAAACAAAAACAAAATCCGTAATAAAAACAAAACTATTCATCTGAATAGGAAAAGTAACAAAGAATTTTTCCTTTTTGTTTCACATTTAAATACTTATTTGTTTTCTTCTATTATGACAATTAAAGTGATAAAATGTCATTTAATTAAATACAAAACTTTTATATTGGTTGTTATTAATAGTTGTGTAGCAAATAAATACATTTTCATTATAATTTGTATTTTTTTATATATTTGATAAAAATCAGTTGATTTAAGTTATGATATAAATTAAACCAATCATGCTGAATTGTATAAAAAATAAATTGTATTTTTATATATGTATCAATTAATTAATTAATTAAATTAAATTATTGTAATATTTGTTTCATATTGTAATCTAATTTTCTCTTCCAAAAATATTTAGATCTTGAAATAATGATTGCAATAATCTAATTTAGAAGCACTTCTTCGTTATTTTTGTGTGTGTACATGTCGTGTATACGTCTTTGAAGGGGAAGTACTGGAGAATAATTAGGTCTGCAAGCAACGAAGCCTGAACACATCAGGGGGTATGCCTCAAGAGTTTATAAATTACAAGAACATAAGAAATGGCCCAGACACTGGACACAATTACACACACTGACATTCAAAACAATGTCTACTGTTTTTCCTTCACTTTTTCCTTCCTATCCTTAATGAAACAAACTTAATTGCTAACGAAAAAATAATTTAGTTATACGGAATCATTAGAGGAGGCAAAAAAGTAATACGAGCAAAAACGCTGTCCACTTCTGGCTGAAATAATAGTACTATTATTGCGAATTTTATAATTAAGAGATTGTTGTGAAATGCACTTGTCTTGATCAAGAACTGTAACGAATTCTTTGTCCAACCGAGGGTGCACAATGATGGTTCCAATTATAAAAATCCCTTAATTGGATTTTGAGAATCGTTCGGATTTTACCACGAAAATATAATAATCACCAACTTTATGAGACTTAGCTTCCCATGTACTAAAAACACTTTCACTAAAACTTATTTCTGGGCACTTTAAATGCTGTCGTATAGATCTAGACTATCTAGACTCTTGTCTGGTCTAGTCTAGATTATCAAGACAAAATTGGCAAAAATCTTATCTTAAAATTAAAAAGACAAGACTTTCTTATTCTACATCAAAACTAGAAAATTCCAACAATTTTCAAGACTCTAGATTATTTAAAATTTTTAATTCATCCAAGCTAAAACAGTGATTGTAAAATAGAAAAAGAACTCTGCCAAAGAATTAACTGTCCTTATCTGAAAAGCGTATGCGCAGGATAATATATAGTCTTGAAAAAATCTAGTCTTGATATCTACACAAGACTTCTTAATCTAGACTTAGACTTAGTCAAGTCTTGTATTGAAAAAAAAGCAGAATTGCAAAAAATGCGATATTTTTTTATTTTTTAATTTAAATCATATTTTTGTTATTTTTGTTAAAAGGTATAGTATAATTTGAAAAATGTGTTTCATAAAATTACATTTATTATGAAAAATAATCATATAATTTATAGTGATATCGCTTATAACAACAAACTGGCTATAACGTCCAAATTGTGACCACTTGTTTGAAAGCCCACATACGCTAACGATATGTATTTCAATTTTATCGGTTATAGCGACTTCCGGTTATAGCGATGAATATTTTTTATTATAATACATTTCAAAGTAAATTTATCAAAAAATCACACAGTAGTGCAAAAAATTTTTGTTATAAATTAAAAATAATATACCAGTAAAATTGTGTTACCAATAAAGTTAAACAGATTTTGTAGTTCTTGAAAGTATTGCCACATAGTAACATTACCCATACGCTTTTTCCCACAATTTTCGTAAATCTGGAATGTTATATAACAATTACAGAGCAAATTATTTAAATCAATGATTTTTTTGAAAAAAATTTAAGTCTAATTTAAATCAATGCAACTTTGTAGACATGACAAGATTTTGTAGTCGTGTCTTGTCTTGTCTAGGTTGTAATACTAGGCACTTTAGCTGACGTGGGGAGTACAAAGAGGAAAAGAGAAGAAAATGATTCTTTATGGCAATTCCAAAGGTGAAATATTGCAGAATGCAAAGTCAGAAGAATTTAATTTCTAATTCTACAAGTTAATGAGTTAGGCATAAATTAAAAGTAAGTAATTTGTTGCAAGTTCGAAGGTGTAGAAATAGGATGTAATATGACATATTTATATAGGCACTTAAACTAATCTACATGTGTGATGCCATTTAAGTACAAAATGTTTGAGATAAATTCGTATTGGGTCACATAAAATTAAATGAGCAAAAATTTGTTATGACAGCATTCTACGAAATGCGGTGAAACGTGAAAGTAAAAGTAAAAGATGCGCTTTAATATACACGACGTTTTGAAATCAGTTATAAATATACAAATAGTGTGATGTTTCTAATTTTGCATAAATTATTCCATGTTTTCCTATATAATTTGTAATTAAATATTTTCTCTTTTAAACTTTATGCACATTGATCCTCTATAGTTTAATGTGTATTACAGATATTAATTATTATAATTACTGCATTTATTTAAGTAAATACTATTTTGAAAGTTATACTTAATATGACAAGAAAATACCATCAATATTATACACATAAAAAATCCAAATTCACAAGGTAACTTTTTCTATGCATACAAATTTTTCGTACACTATAGGCTATGATTTTAGATGTACTTTTTTTTGGTCGAGGTTGAGTATTGTCTCTAGTAATAAGAAATGCAAAAGAATAATTGTTGATCTCGAAGATGAAGGTGATTAAACAAACAAAGCCTCGTGCCCCATTTCCCACGTATGTGGTCCGCCACTGCACAAGACTAAAGAATCACTCTAACACAGGAAACGATATGCTCATTAGATTTTCAGATAAAACAAGTTAGTTAAAAAAGATATTATATTCGATTCAAATCTCTCATCTAATAGCTCAAGTTTTGTATGATTTAAATAATTAAAAACAAAAAGAGAGATGAAGTTAGAATGTTAGACAGCTTGTCAACAAGAATTAAGAGTATTAAAATAAAAATAAAATTTATATCCAAACTTCAAACAATGAAACACTCTTTCTCTCGTTTTTAAAATATTTTAAATGTGAATCATACCAGAGGTCAAAAAATCTAGATTCCTATAGTGCTTCAGTTAAATTAAACAAATTTTGCAAGTCAACCATGCCAAAGGTCTAAATTAGTTATTTTATACCAAAAAATCTAAATATGCTCTCATTTTAGTAAATTTAAAAGGTTAACCAAAAAAAATATTCTAAAACCTTATAGGACTTTTACTTAAATTAAATAAGTTATGCACGTGAACCATACTAAAGATCTAAATTAATCATTTTATACTAACAAATCTAAATAAGCTCTCATTTTTGGAAAATTTAAAATGTAAACCATGTCAGAGGCCAAAAAAATCTAAATTACTATAGAGCTTTTAGTTAAATTAAATAAGTTATGCACGTGAACCATACAAAAGGTCTAAATTAATCATTTTATACTAAAAAATCTAAATATGCTCTCATTTTTAGAAAATTTAAAATGTGAACCATACCATGGGTCAAAACATTAGTTATTTTATATTAAGAAGTCTAAATTTGATTAGTTTTAGGTCTAAATAAACATATTCAACATTGTGAACCATGCCAGAGATTTAAATATCATTTTTGCTCATATCAGATCATTCCATATAGAATCATACCAGAGGTCTACTTTGGCAATTAAAGATTTATTAGTTTACCATGTTCAGGACTAATTTAGCTTTTAATTATTTCATATGAGGACCATACCAGAGGCCTAACATATTGAACAATAAAACGTTAAGGTTAGGGAATTAACTGCATTGGTTATATTTAGTCCTGGAGTTATTTGAACATTTTTGTTCATTGAATGTCCATTGTTTTGTTGATGAAGAATGATTTTTTCAGTATAAGTATTTGGCAACGTGGTGTCTGCTCAAAAATAGCAGAGATCTCCTGAATTGAGTGCAGTTGTAAACAGTGAACGTAGGTACTGGTGACGTCAGTGAGTGAGGTTATGTGAGGCTCTGTCCCAGTGCCGCAACAAGGATGGTGCGAGAGGCGCCGAATTCATAGAGGCGCCAAATAATTTTTTTTTATTAATAAAATAAAAACAAAACAGATTTTATAAAATAATATTATTAAAAAAAATCACAGAGGAGGTATAATTGATATTATATTATCTCAAATCAATTGAAGATACAAATTATTTCTAGACGGTTGTTCTAATTTTTCTTTATTGACAGGACATTCTCTTGCAGTAATGTCTAGAAAAGTATTTAAAAAATTGCTACAGATCTTGCTGTTTTTATTTGAAATTTTCAAATTGCAAGCAATATCATTAATTGATTAATGTACAACTGTAATTCCGATGAAAACATTACAAGTGATCCACATTTATAATATAAAAGATGTGGGCTGTAATAATGACATTGCGTTGCATATATTTTTACTCTAAATGTTGTATCGAATGAACGCATATTTTGTAAAATAAAATACATATTATTAAAATTCTAAAATATTTATTATTTGTTGTTGAAATTATAGAATATATTTAGTTAGCCCTTTTATGTTTCAGTTTCGGTGTTCCTCATTTTATGTTTCATTGCCCCAGTGCAAATATTTTCTCTTTTTTATTAGTTGATTATCATGAGTTTTGAGGTTATTAAAATATATGTAAGATAATTTTTTAATATAATCGTTATTATTATAAAATAAACAAAATTAAATAAACCATAAAAATTTAAAAATTGTGTATGTAAATAAAAAGGGAGGGGTGGGCGCCAAAAAAATTTACGCACCAGGAGTCAATGGGGTCGTTTCACATTTTCTGTTTTATTTTTTTCCTGAAAGTCTACCGTCTACAATATATATATAACTAATATTTTCATGTCATTTGGGTACATTGTTTTGTAGATATAATTTTTTGAAAATAGACTTCGATTTCAAATTTCAACAGGACGCCATATGCCAATACGTCACGAATCAGAATGATCAGCTCACTCTTGCGGACGAAATGTAAACTTCGTTGACCATGCTTTACCTAAATATATAAATATATTGCACTGTGATGTAATTTCAATTATATTTCACGCTTACAAACCTGTAGTTCTACGCTAATATAAACAAAACAAAAACCTGCGTACTTTTCCTCTGACAACTATATAAATTTTAGGTTAATTTACATCACGAAGTATAAAATTATACTTCGTGCTTTACACTGACGTTGAACTTGTAGCGCTTCGGTGTACGTGTATGTGTGAGATGTATCTTTGTGTGAGTTTTTGATTCGTGACGTCACGAAATTCGAAGCGCGAATATCTTATAACAAAGTTATGAATGAAAAGTATTATATTTTTGCGTACATTATATTGCAATATGCATAGTAAGTGTCGTAGATTCCATATATGTAAAAAAAATCGAAACATTTTTTTTAAATGACCCCATTAATGTTATTGCGGCACTGCTCTGTCCTATTTAACCCGCGACGCCACTGTTTGGAGGTTTTTTTCTTTTCGTGGTGGCAGAACTTAAAATACACCGGATGCCGTCGACACACTCTTCCCAACGCGGTATTACATTTTTCGATTATAATTTACGAGCATTCGTATTGAGAAATTGTTCATCAGGGACTTTGATTTCATGGGAACTCAAATTGATAAACTTGTTTTCGTATTTCGAAAAGCACTAAATTATATATTTATTGCTATATGTGCCAATATTATATGGAGTATGTTTTACAAGACATATTCATTTTGAAGTTTCGAGGTGAAATAATGATATAAGCTTAGTACAGTGTTATTATATAAAATCACTGTTGAATATATGGTACGGAGTTCGCTAATATAAAAATAATAATAATTATAGTCGAGCCACTACAGATTACGGTATCTGAGACGGTTTACTAATGGTATAAAAATAACCCCCAATAGTCATCTGCTGACTACCGTACACCCGGTATACATTTGATGTATTACTTCCAGTTGTTTTTTTGTTTAACACCAAACAAATGAGTTATTAGAATAGTAAATAAACTATAAAAAAGTTATAGCTTTATACAATACAATTAATACTAAATCAATATATACACTAAAACCAATTAGTAAAGGAAAAAAAAGTTTTCTATTTAATATAATACGAAATAAATTTTACATTATAACTTAGTGTGTTAATAAATAAAATAATGTATTTCTTCCTAAATTTTTCGTAATAAAATCGAGAAAAAAATTATTATAACCACTAAGAACGGCAATTTAGTCTCCGTACACCTGTAAATTATATAAAATCAATGATCTTTTGAACCACCATTCATAAGAATTACTTCCTTTAAACGGTTTGTCATACTTTGCACAAATGTTCTTGGAGTTTAGGAGTCAATTTTACCGCATTCTTCTACCATAAATGTAGTAGTTCTTTCATATTCTTTGGGCGTCTTGTTTTACACATTTTTTTAAATAAATCTCAGAGATGTTCAATGGGATTCATATCTGGAGACTGTGGAGGCGTTTTTAATTGTTGTCTACAATTGTACAATAATTATTCTATCAAATTACGTGTAGTATATTTGGGGTCATTATCTTGCTGAAAATATTCAAAAATCCACTTTCCCATCAATAAAAATTAAGTTTCCCATCCCTTCTGTACTCATACAAACCCATACAAACACAGAACCTCCTCCATATTTCACTGCTGGGCATAATTTTTTATTTTCATTTGTTCATTCTTCCTTTTCCAAACAATAATTCGTTCATCTGATCTAAAAAGATTTATTTTAGTTCATCTCAAATAATTACTGATTTCCAAATGTTTCAGGGTGGTTTCTATATTTCAAAAACAAGGCGTAAAGACATTTTGACTGTATATAATTTATCTGTCAATAAATTGCCCGATTTGTCCATCAATATATTGAGCGATTTATCCGTCAATATTTATTTATTAATATTGACTAAATTCATTTTTCTTTTACCTTTTACATTTCAAAAACAAGTAGTAAAGATGTTTTGACGGTATATAATTTATCTGTCAATAAATTGCCCGATTTGTCCATAAATATATTGAGCAATTTATCCGTCAATATTTATTTATTAATATGTGACTAAATTCATCTTCTTTTACCTTTTGGAACGGCGCTTAAAATTTTAATGAGTGTGGCACCCCTCGACTATTGATGCGTTTTGAGGTTAAAAGGGGATGGAAATGTCGATCTTTGAATACGGTAGTTTATCTATTTATTTATGTCAATCATAGAGCGTGAAAAACAGTCTCCTTAGCCGATGTTGGTATGTTAATACAATAGCAGCTGTTGTTACAACGTGTCATATCTTCCAATTGTTTCCAAAATGCTTCTATAAGGGCGAGCCAGCTGCCGGTCCTTCCATTTTGCGGACAATTATTCCAAGCCTATCTACATCTAGATAGCATGATCTGGTCACCTTTCCTACGCGTCCAATGACAGATTCTAGATAAGACTTGTTTTCATGCGTGAAATTTTCACTTCAATTTGTGTATGTTAGAGAAATACTCAATCTCCAATGTTTATTATTTCCAAGTGATATAGATAGATGTTGTATAGTTCGAATTGTTGATTTACCCAACCATGTGACTTGATGATTAATTTAAACATTCGCTGACAAATACGTTCATACTTCGCACATCCGTTTCAAAAACTTTAAATAAATATGTTAGTCGTATTCCATTTGCCACACTTTTGAAGACTGATCAATTATTTTTCATTCCATTTGAGTGGATCATTTTGTCCCCTCTGTTGAACGGACTTATCCTAAGTAATCCAATCGCCGAGGTAGATCAGTTAGTTCAGTTCAGATCGTCACGTAAGTTTTCTGTTTTTAAATATTTGAAAAGTAATTGAAAAATATCAAATGATCATAAATCCAACACAACTTATGAGTTAGAATTACCTTCGGAGATGATAAACATAAGCGAAAAACACGAGCTAAAATTATCCAAAATGGCATTCCAGTTGCACGAAATAAGTGAACTGATCCAACTGATCTACCTGAACTTAACTGATCTGATTTGATCTGACTAGCATTTCTGTACTTGGTACCCAACCCACACAGAATAACAGTGAACTTTACTTCAAGTAAAGTAATTTAAAATAACAAATTTGGAGTTAAATACTAGACATAAAACATTTAAAGAGTACTTAAAGAAAACAAATATTCAGTGGTGCCGACTTTTTATATTTCTGTCGGGTACTCAAAACCTAAAAAGTATATTCTATATTTTATACAATCCAAAAAATCAGAAATACAATTAAATGAGCAGTTAAAAAAATAGAAAAATTATATATAAATAAATATACAAACATAATGTCAATATAAAGATTATATTTTTTAACTAACAATTAAATTCAAACATCTCTTTAGATTTGTATTTTTATGTAGCTTCGAAATATATATATATTATAATTTATAATAAATAAAATAATCCTCATTTGAAATAAAATTATAATAAATAATGAAATTATAAATTAAGATATAATGATTTCTATTTATTAGTTTGTTCGCAAATTATATTTTTCCTCTTGCAAATTGCGAACTTGTGAGTCGATTTTTCGAGGGTTGAAAATAATAAAGTACGTGTTACAATTTAGTTCTTTGGAAGTTTGTTACCCGTTCAACCAAAACTAAATGATTGATGAAAATATTGTAATAAACTTTGTTCGATTTCGATTTCCAATTAATTAAGCATACAGCAGAAGCGCATAATTTTCTATTGCTATAAACGACGAATAACTTTCGTAAAGAACAAGTAATTTCTCTAGCTAAAACCGTGAATAAAACTGTTTTCTTAATTTCCTTTCATGGTTCTCATTCAAATAAAAATTTCTTCGCTATCATACATATAAATAACAACCCACAATTTATGTAAATAAATACAACTGCTACTGCTCATTGATAGGTAAATGTAAACTGAATAATATTGTGTGGTACTGATGATCTCATTTACTTACACTTCTTGACTAAAAATACAACGGGTGAAATTTATGCTCTCGAAACCAGAACCACTATTGAGATAGTGTAATCACTACGCGCACTCTATGTCTGTACCTTTCAGACAGGGCCGCTACGAGGTGCATTGACGCTGGGCCAGATACAATTTGACGCCCCCCTGAAGTTTTTTTTATTGTTTATAATAATTAATATATTAATAATATAAGGTGAAATAAAAAAGATAAAATGGGTTTTGTTTAAATTAGAATTTTATGTAAGCATGAATCTACTGGCTTTTAAAAAAATGATCTTTTTAATAATAAAATATTTGAAAGCGTAATTAAACATAAATTATAATTTTTCAGTATTATTCAGGAAATATACTAAGTTAATAATAAAATGTACAAGAAAAGTTACTATCTACAATTTGTAAATTTATGTTCATGTCAAATCAGGTTTAATATAACCGAACAACAATCTTGTTTCATTGTTTGTTATTCCAAAATAAATTATTGATAATTTGAAAATCAGCGTACTGTATTTTGTATTTTGAATATTAAACATTTATTTAACTAAATTGTAAAGGCATTTAAAATCGGTTGTCAGTAAGGTCGCTATTATATAACAATTACTACTTTTGCAAACTCACTTTTAAAAAGAAGAAAATATATCTTTTGTAAATAAAATGTTTTCTCCGCATATAATATGAACAAATCGAAAATACCTAAATTTTAGAATTTCTTCCAGGATGTTATTTTCAAACACTTCATTTTCTAGATTTAAATATCGATGCGCTGAATGCGATTTTATTCTGTTGATTTATTATCTAACTTTTATTTATTTTCAAAACCTAGAACCCCATATCAAAGTTATGTAGAGTTAAAACAAACCAAACAACAAAATAGTGTTCACAAACGAGAAATATTTCAAAAATACTCATTTTTGTGCCCAAAATTTCGATTTTGGGAAATAGTGTACTTTGATAGATCCCAACGTGCTGATTTCAAATTTTCAAACGGAATTTAATTATCTCTTTTCGTTCCTGAGATATTTGATATCAAAGTTGCACCTCAAAAAAGTATGTTTTTTGGCAATATCTCTAAAATGGGTACAGATACAATCTCAACAGTTATACCATTCGATTCTACGGGAAAAGTTACATAAAGAAATGTTTTCTCCGCATATACGTTCTTTGGAACGATTCGGTGTAAAATGAGAAAATCGAAAAAACCTAAATTTCAAAATTTCTCCGAGGAATTTTTTTTCTCCAAAACTTTTCGTTTTATAGACTTAAGTAAACATCGATGTGCTGATTTCAAAATTTCAAACCGAATTTAATTATCTCTTATCGTTCTCGAGATATTGGTGTTCAAAATTGAGTTTTGGCAATACCTAAAAAAACAGGTTTTTTGGGTATACCCCTTTAAGGGTTAGGTTTACGACTTCGGAGACATCACCAATCGATTCTACGGGCAAAACTACATAAGTGTACCAATTTTCAGATTTTTATTCCAAAGGATACAATTTGTAGAATGGAAATACGAAAATAGCCAGAATCGAAAAAAATGCCTGATGAACCCCTTACGATTTTTTTCGATTTTTGGCCATTTTCAGTTTTTTCCTTTTAGAAATTCTATCTGTTGAGATAAAAATCTGAAAATTGGTACACTTATGTAATTTTTCCCGTAGAATCGAATGGTGACGTCGCCGAAGTCGTAAACCTAACTATTTAAGGGGTATACCTAAAAAACCTAATTTTTTAGGTGTAACTTTGAACTCAAATATCTCGAGAACGGGAAGAGATAATTGAATTCGGTTTGAAAATTTGGAATCAGCGCATCGATATCTACTTAGGTCTAAAAAATAAAAAAAAAATGGAGACAAAAAGTTTCGAGGCGAAAAATTGAAATTTAGGTTTTTTCGTTTTTCTTATTTTTCACATAATCGTTCCAAAGAACGTATATGTGGGCAAAACATTTCTTTATGTAACTTTTCCTGTAGAATCGAATGGTAGAGTAGTTGAGATTGTATCTCTACTCATTTTTGGAATATACTCAATAAACATACTTTTTTGAGGTGCAACTTTGAGAGCAAATATCTCCGAAACGAAAAGAGATAATTAAATTCTGTTTGTAAACTTGGTGTCAGCGTAGCTAGTTCTTTAAAAAATATTATAAACAAAAGTTTGTGAAATTTGAAAATTTTCGAGCTAAAAATTTTATATTTTTAAATATTTTTGGATTTACTCAAAAAAAAATCATCAGCGGCTTCTGGAATTACTTCCTCTGTACGTAAATTATTTTTTCAAGTAATAAGAGAACATCTAATGCCCCCGATTGGAACTGAATTTTTTATTTTACTTATTTTTAATAAGAAATCTACACCACAATAGTAGTAACAACAATTATAAAGTTTTGCAGAAACAATATTTACCTATTATATTAACAAGAAAGTGAAAATTGTTTTTTCAGCATCCATTTACAAGAAGCATTAGCAAAGGTCAAACTTTGATAACATAGATAAAACATATTAGGGCTTTTAAAAATAGTTTAGCTACTGTAGAAAATACACAAAAAATACTAATTGCCTAATATAAATCACAGATATCGGTTATGATTTATACCGTAGTGGGCGTTTGCTAGTGGAGAGTGCACTGCAAGAAACATTTTATTTGGGAAATAAATGTTAAAGAATTGTATTCATTAGATATGAAACTTTATTAACCAATTTATTGTATAGTTTGTTGTAAATTTGTAGTTAATTATTCTAAAGTCTAATGCAAATTAATTAGACGTATATATATTTACTAGAATGTATTTAAAGGATAATGATCTTACATATGTGTGACTTTACGGTTCAAAAGAAGAAATAAATCAGTTGATTTAAAGTATACAGACAACACCCATTTTATTTTCTCTGTACTGCATCATTTCATGATTTTATTTCTAGGAAGAATTTAAATTTCTGCCAGGAATTTATTTTTTTAATAATAGAAATGTGTTAAAAGATTTATCTGTTAAATACTGTAAATATAACGAGAGCAATATATCTTGCTGAAGAAAATTAAGTTGTTTAATTTTGCGGGAAGAAATAAATTTCTTTTACCCTTAAAGTTAAAGGTGACGTTAGTACTTATCTACACCCCTGAAGAATTCCGTAAAACAAAACTGGGATAAAAAGGGAATGGATGGGATGTTTCCCCCACATTAACTTTCCATTTAAACGGGAATTAGAGTCGAGAAAAACAGGGAATTCGTCTTTTTTCCCCCTTTGCAGAAATAGAAACAAAATAGTCATCATCGCCTTGACAGCACTACTAATCAAAGTTCTTAATACGTGCGACAAATTAGTTTCTCTTAAATTGTAATAATACATAAATAAATTCAGAACTGCATCTGAAATTAGACTGACAACTGAAAAAAAAATAAAAACTGAAATAGAAACCTTAATTGAAATTTAATTAAGTACTAAATAAACTAAAAAGTGCTAACCTTATACTTTATTTTATAAAAATACGATTTAAAATTTTATTCCATCTCACATTTTTATTAATAATTTATTTTATTTTTTTAATGTCTTTTTACAAATATATGACATCTAGATTGTATGTTTACATGTATATTTGTAAACATAGGCAATTTATGTAACAAAATCCTCTCTTGTCTCATGTAAATTAGGTAAAAGCAGATGAATTAAATTTTATTGTGATGCCAACAATATTTCCGCATTCACATGTAATGTTTTTGAATGAAATGCATAAGATAGTGTGAAATATATGTGAAGACGTATTTTTGGATTATTGAGGTCAGCATTTAAAAATTTTATTGCCTAGTCAAGTAAATATTTACGACTTTACTATAATTATCTTTGTTACATATAAACTATGCTAATTAAATCATTTACTTGTAACCAAAATCCCAATAAAACACTTTGACCAAGAATGATAAAGCTTGATTCACACTGTATTTTCAATGCGAATTATAAACACGTGGCCACCTACACTGTAAACGAAACTTTAGCAGCTTCTCGGAATATTTTATTATGCGTACGAAATATGAAATTCTAAAATTATAAATAGTGCAAATTATTGTCTTTGAAATAGAGTTTAAAGCTGATATTTTTTAGGAGGAAACAAAAATAAAAATAGGTTATATTTAGATTTTATGATAGTAAGCTAATGAAGTGTCATTTTATGACGGCAGTAAATTAAAATATTGGAGTAAATTTTTTGTCTTTCTCAAATTACTTTAACATATTTTTTTAAATCTTTTTTTAAGGAATTACATTTCACCCTAAAAAGTTTAATAATCAAAAAGGTTATCTATTTTGTAGTAAATTTTTATATTGATTTTTTTTTTACAGAGAGTGTTTATTTCTGGACAGTCAACTGATGTGGAAAATATATCATGAATGTATGTATAATCTCATTAGTTGAAATAATAAATATAAAAAATCGGTTATGACCAAAAATGGTTCAATTTTTTTTAGGGGTGGATGTTTGGTGAAAGAACAATTGAAATAGTTTCCTGATGTTTGCCGTTAAGTATAGACTAACAAACATGAAAATATCATTGCCCTTGACTTTTTTAAGGACGTCTATAAAAAGCCAGACGAGTGAGTTAACTAGGCCCTTAAAGAGGGGGCGGTTTGGATAGAGACGCTGTGAGGCGTCGGCCTCGACGTCCGTCGTCAGATGCTCATCACCGACCAGACGCTTTTGTCTGCATTCCTACCACACATTGCCAGAATTTACAAATTCATTCATTTACACATTCACACATACCAGTTGATCCACATACAACATATTTATCATTATAGACGCACACATTCTAACATACTCTACTTAAAAAAATAAAGTTCACCTTATTTCTTCTACATCAAACACTCGGTCAAACGTTAATGCATCGTTTTTTAGACATTTCAATAAATATTTAAGTTATCTTTTTAAATAAATGATGATATTTCATACCTAGAATTGAGCGAGTGAAATAAAAGGGGAAATAACTAGTGTTTCACAAGAGTCTTGTATTTTTCTTAGTCTTGCAAAAAATGCAAGACAAGATCAAGGCAAGACGTACAAATTTCAAAGCAAGACAAGGCACGATATTGTCTTGCAAGAAATGTGCAAGAATAGCAAGATTTTCTTCAATTCTTGTACTCTCGCAATTTTTGCTAATTTTAAATCTAGATTTATTATAAGATCCTACCTAATCCTATTTTTTTAACATATGTATGTAAATTTCATTTTCAAAAAATATATAACAGTAATAATTATTGACTAAATAATATAATTATTTTCGAAATCATATAAACAAGAGTTAAGACACAAAATGCTTCCTTATAATAACCAGGGATGCTTTTATAAAAGCTTTTCTGCTTGTACAGATGTCGTTCTTGTGCAAAAATATACGCGTATGTATAGCATGTGCAGCTATACGATTTTTGATTTTATAATATTTATTTAATAATAATATATAATTGTATTATAAGAAATGTATTTTATAATTGACATTGATAGTATGTAAACAAAAAAATGTAAGTGTGATACAAGATTACTTATAAGTTCAAGGTACTTTGCGAATATTAACCTGGAAGATAAGAAATATGCAAGAAAATGACGATCAAGATAATATTTTTATATACAAGAGAAATATAAGACAAAATATACTTAAATTTCTTGTGTTGCTTACAGAGAAACATATAAATTTCGGTTTCGTTACGGTTTCGGCTAAAATTGTAATTTGTTTTAAGTAAAAGTATAGTTACTTTAATTTTAAGTTGTGACCTAAAAATGAAAATTGCGATTTAATCATTATTACATTAATTACACTAAAATTTTATAAAAATAAGTAAAATTGATGGTTAACATTTTCAGTTTAGTATAATATTTAAATTTATACTGGTTTCAGTACCGATATTTTTTCGGTCACAGAATAAATTTATTTTTCATATCGGTTTCTGGTTTCCATATTTGAAAAAATAAAATATAGGTTTCGGTTTCGGTTATGGTTACATATTCCGTAGGAAATAAATGTCATGAAAATTCTTTAATAAACAAGCAATTAAAATTAAAACCATACAAAGACCAAGAAAACTTATAGCAATGAAATAAAAACAAAACGTATGAACAATAAATTAAAATTAAACAATTGATATAATTTCGATGTATTTTAATTTACACTGTCCA
This sequence comes from Stenolophus ochropezus, assembly GCA_035578165.1. NCBI lineage: Eukaryota > Metazoa > Arthropoda > Insecta > Coleoptera > Carabidae > Stenolophus > Stenolophus ochropezus. Next base: position 5,092,083 of record JAQOWZ010000014.1, read on the forward strand.
GCAGATCGAAGTCCAGTACGAGGGGAGACCTACAGCTTACAATGTGTAACTGGGTTCCGAACCACTCGGACACAGCGATATTTATTTTGGTTACAAGTTTGTCGTCATTGGTATGATGCAAGTAATGATTCTCAAACAATAACAATGTATCAATCCAGATATATGGGTATTTGAAGAAGCATACAGTGAACTAATGAAATTCCCGTACTTAACATCAAATTCGAATTCCAGCAAGGTGCAAGCAGTGGAATGTAGACCTTGTGCACAACGCCATAAGGTCGCTCACAGCCCGCGAAGGTTCTCATTCGACGATGCTTGAACTCGTGACAAATGAAAGATGCAAAGAAGCAGTATACGGCATACCAAGACTTTCTAAAATAGGTGCAATACATTTTTCGCATTCTCATGTCGAACTTTATTTAATATCGTCTTCGTTCTAACAACAACCTTGTGTTCTATTGACTGGAGATTTTGCGAAGGATTTTTCTTTTTATGTTTGAACTATTTTAGAAATGTCCACCTTCCGATTTCAACGGAAATCATTACTTTAAGGTTTCTTTGAATATACTATTTATATGTTTTACGACCTTCTTAAATTTGAATCACTAAATTCATAAATTCTCAATTTTATAGCCTATAGATGCAACTGTTTTCTTCTTCAAAACTATGTCATTAAAAATTTAATTTATTTTACTTAAACGCCAACAATTCTTTTGATACTTTTTTATTTAAATAATCAAATGATCAAATGTGTAAGCAAATTCATGTATTGTAAATCGAACGTCATTTTCTATTTTCATTTTAAAATCAATTTATGTGTCATTAAAAATTTAATTAATTTTACTTAAACGCCAACAATTCTTTTGATACTTTTTTATTTAAATAATAATTATCATAAACATTGATCAAATGTGTAAGTAAATTCATGCATTGTAAATCGAACGTCATTTTCTATTTTGATTTTAAAATCAATTTGTGTGTCATTACAAATTTAATTTATTTTTTCTTAAAGGCAAACAGTTCTTTTGATACTTTATTATTTAAATAATAATTATCAAAAACATTGATCAAATGTAAAGCAAATTTATGTATTGTAAATCGAACGTCATTTTCTATTTTGATTTTAAAATCAATATGTGTGTCATTAAAAAATTAATTTATTTTACTTAAACGCCAACAGTTCTTTTGATACTTTTTTATTTAATAATAATTATCATAAACATTGATCAAATGTGTAAGCAAATTCATGTATTGTAAATCGAACGTCATTTTCTATTTTGATTTTAAAATCAATTTGAGTGTCATTAAAAATTTAATTTATTTTACTTAAACATCAACAATTCTTTTGATACTTTTTTATTTAAATAATAATTATCATAAACATTGATCAAATGTGTAAGCAAATTCATGTATTGTAAATCGAACGTCATTTTCTATTTTGATTTTAAAATCAATTTGTGTGTCCATAAAAAATTAAATTATTTTTTCTTAAATGCAAACAGTTCTTTTGATACTTTTTTATTTAAATAATAATTATCAAAAACATTGATCAAATGTAAAGTAAATTCATGTATTGTAAATCGAACGTCATTTTCTATTTTGATTTTAAAATCAATTTGTCAATTCCCGAAAGTGGCAGCTCAGAATTTCGTGTGGCGACATTGAAAGTAGTATTAAAAATGCGAGCAAATATCTAATAATAGATAAACAGGATGTTTTGTAAACAACCGTACAAATTTATAGGTTAGGGCATATTACAACTCATTAAAAACTAATAGCATTACACCGTAAATAAATGACAGGAAACTAACCAAATTTTCAATTACAAAATACGAATTAATTACTAATAAAATCCAAAATTATTTTATTTCTATCGACATTTTGCAATATGTCTTTAAATTCAAAGTAAACGAAGAGCAAGGCCTTGTATCAAAATGAAGATTAATATATAATTCTGCGGTATTTGTTTGTCATTCCTAAAGATGGAAATAAACAAGGTTAAAAGACACGACCATTATATTAAATGGTATTAGGATATCCTGTTCATACCACATACACATTATTTAGCATTAGAATGATGGATGATGATTCTTTTTTCCTTTCTTTTATTTTTATAACTGCAAATTGTCACAAAAGGATGCCGCATAAAAAAACGCTAACTAGTCCATTCCTAATTTCTACTGTTTTACAAAAATATATCACTCAAATATAAAATTTATACTTCCCCAATAGTAATTTATGTAATTATAAATTAGAGTTATAATCAAAAAGTATAATAAATACCTCTAAATTCTAATTTAGGAACTTGATTGTCAAATGTTATTTGTCATTACTTCCATTTGTTATTGTAAGCCTACCATAAATTTATTGATATACAAATAGAAATTTCATCTAGTGGTTAAGTTTATATTATTTGGTCATTATAGATAATAAAAATAATAGGTTAGGTCAGGTATTATACAGGATGTTCCAACTTAGGGCAAAAAATTAAAAGGTATATATTGTACGACGTGCTAATCGTGCAACAAAAACAATTTTTTTAAATTCGCAAAGTTTAGGGTAATTTACTTGAAGTAGACAATTTTTTGACCACTGAAGTAGCTGTTAATTACACAATATTGGACATTTATTAGTATTAGATATTATGTAAACAATGACTATCATTGTAGAAGATTTGAATTTAAAAAAAAAATAACTAATTGCGAATTTTGAAACAAATACCTATTGAAAAAACTACTTATTTGATTGTGATTATTTGCAATATTTCTGAGGTGATGATAGACAATTAATGTCTTTATTTAATTTAATTATCGATCATACCTTGAAAGATAAGAAAAATACTAAATTTCCGTGTTTAATAACAATGTAACTAAATTTTAAATTAACTTTTATATGAGGTGGTGATAGACAACTAATGTCGTTAATTCTCTAGTAAAGATCTCTACAAAAATAAAGCGATTTTCTAATAAACTAAAGCCTTTTATTTAATTTAATAATCGAATAATACCTTAAAAGGTAAGAAAAACATTAGATTTCCGTGTTTAATAAAAATTAAACTAAACTTTAACTCAGTTACATAAGTTTTGGTTTCGGTTACGTTTTCGGCCAAAACTTAGAAGAGGAACCGAATAGTCGGTTACGGTTTTTTGGTTTCGGTCAGACACTAAAAAAGATTATATAAAAAATATTAATTTTACAGTGTGGAAAAAACAAAAGAGAATAAAACAAGGGAACATTATAGAAATAGAGAAGATTTGGTTTCGGTTACGTTTTCGGACAAAACTAGAAGAGGAACCGAATATTCGGTTACGATTTTGGTTTCGGTCGTACCCTAATAAACATTATATAAAAAATATCAATTTTACAGTGTGGGACAAAGAAAAAAGAATAAAACAAGGGAACATTATTGAAATAGAGAAGATTTGGTTTCGGTTACGTTTTCGAACAAAACTAAAAAAAGAATGGAATATTCGGTTACGGTTTTGGTTTCGGTTGGACACTAATAAAGATTCTATATAAAAATATTAATATTACAGTGTGGAAAAAACAAAAGAGAATACTATAAGGAAGCATAATAGAAATAGAGAAGATGTTAGGGACACTAATAAAGATTATATAAAAAATATCAATTTTACTATGTGCGAAAAACAAAAGAGAATACCACAAGGAAGCAAAATTGAAATAGAGAAGATGGTACCAAAAGAGAATAAAATAAGGGAACATTATAGAAATAAAGAAGATTTGGTTTCGGTTTCGTTTTCGGACAAAACTTAAAAGAGAAACCGAATATTCGGTTACGGTTTTGGTTTCGCTGGGACACATAAAGATTATATAAAAAATATCAATTTTACAGTGTGGGAAAAACAAAAGAGAATAAAACAAGGGAACATTATAAAAATAGAGAAGATTTGGTTTCGGTTACGTTTTCGGCCTAAACTTAAAAGAGGAATCAAATATTCGGTTACGATACGTTAAAAGAATAAAACAAGGAAGCATAATAGAAATAGAGAAGATGTTAGCGACACTAATAAAGATTATATAAAAAATATAAATTTTACAGTGTAAAACAAACAGAATTAAACAAAGATACATGATTAAAATTAATAAAAATAACCCTTAACCTTAATTTTTTTTTAATTTTTTATTTATATTAATTTTAATTGTAATTTAACCATAGACTCCAAATAGTTTTTATTAATAAAGATACATGATAGTAATAGAGAAGATGGTAGAGTATTTTTGTAAGTAATAGGAAAGTAAATGTAAGTAAACAGTAGGCAGCAAGCGACCTCATTCGGTGAACAGTGGCATTTACCGTGTGCCGTATTAGAAATGTTGCCGTACAACTTGTTTCATATTTACGGAATCATCACTTGTTAGCTAGAAACACTTAGGTGCCTATTACTTTCTCTCGAGGATCCAGGACAGCACCTACATGTGTTGCTTGCGCATCTTCACTTTGTTATTAGAATACCACGACCTCATATTTCCGGATGGAAATTTTTCACATTTTTCAGCGGCTTTTCCGGATATGCTAATAATGAACAGTTTTCTCAGAAATTCTATGATTACCACATCAAATACCGTCTAATAAATAAACATATCCGGGCTCTTTTTACACAAATTTCAGTTTAAAAATAGTCATTCACTATTTAAATAATTATAGCAGTTTTAAATCATCTTCTTATTGTAACTACATTATTTATTATAAATTAAATTTGACTTTAAAAATAGTCATTCACTATTCAAATAATTATAGCATTTTAAATCATCTTCCTATACTGATACTGACTACGCTATTTATTATAAATTAAATTTGATCAAATTATATATGAAAAGAATAAATAAAGGCTTGTTCATATTATCGAACTGTTCACATCAACGAATGTTTATAAAGTTTTTGATAATATGAATAATAAAACATACACACTTATGAAATAAATATAAATATATTTATTACGTTGTTAAAGAAATGGTTCCTTGCACTTTATGCATGATTAAAGAGTTTGAATCTTTCTGTATAGCTCATCTTTTATTTCGAGTACAGTACAAATATGAATAAATTTGTAAAAACATTTTGTTACAAAGATAAAATATTTAATATTATTCGTTCTTATTTTACTAACAAACAAAAGTAAACCGATTAGCTCACGAGCGCAGTCTTTTCGAAATCTTCTTGGGGACAAAATTTCTTATAGTGATCAAAATCAAAACGTAAAATTACGAGAAAAAATAAATATTAGAGCAAACACTTTAGAATGCTCTAATTCTTGACCCACCAAAAACCAGAGCACAATCCAGAGCAGCCAAACCTACTCCAGAATGTGCTCTGGTTTCAGTAAGTCAAGAATTAGGATAAGAAATAGAGCAAATCATTCTAAGTGCTCTAATTCTTGGCCCAGTGAAACCAGCGCAGATAAATCTGCTCCAAAATGTGCTCTGTTTTCAGCAGACCTAGAATTAGAGCAAACATTTCTAAGTGCTCTAATTTCTGACCCACTGAAACCAGAGTAGCTAAATCTACTACAGAATGTGCTCTAGTTTCAGTACGCCAAGAATTAGACCACACGCTGAAGTGTCCCCCGATGTCCCCATGTAGTCGGCGCCTATGGATTAACTATAATTTCTTCTGAGCCTACCCTGATTGATCGGTAAAGTCGGGGAATCCCACATGTATGTAGATAATATGTTGAGACAATTTCATTCGCAAGTTATCTTAACATTAAATAACGGTTTATTATTTAAAATGGAAGAAAATTATTCTTTAAAAGCGAAGACCTTTTTTGGTAAAAGTAATTATAATTATCGAATATTTATGGTGTCCCTGATAGGTGTTACAATTTTGGTACATCGTGAAAAGTCAAAATAATTTGCTAATATTATATATGTATCTTTAGTTTATATATAAAGAATATAATTAAGTTATTAAGGACATCATTTCATATTTGTAACGAGCTTGCTTAATTCTGACAGCATATAATTAGTACCGATAAAGGAATCATCAACGAAAATTTTCATCTAATTTATATAATTTGTTACGCAAAACTTGTAAAAATGACGAATTTCAGAGTATTTACACATCTTTCCGCCTTTCTCGAAAACGTACTTTCACCGTACGAAATCATCAAATCAAATTATTCCACACATTCAAATGTGATGAGCAATTATGTGTAGGTGAAAAAAGTTGTTAAAAACAAATGAGCAGATAGGTGAAAAAAAGATAATGGCGTGAAAATACATCGGTTAGGCGTAAACAATAAATAAACATCGGCAGAATACACCTATTAATAAACTCTACGGGGGAACGAGAATAGAATGGTTTAAGAAACACTTTTACTTTTAAACCTCATTTATAAAAACCACAATTTCGTTTTTCGATGAGTGACATTGTCAATAAAATACTTAATTTATAAACATCTTCAGAAATTTTTTTAGATGAAGCAGGCTTATTCAAATTTAATCATAAATAATTTGTTTTGGAATCATTCAATAACAGAATGAAGACCTCGACATATTCAGTAATAATAATAAAGAAATAGAGATGAATGATATACCCACGGAAGGATAATTCCGTTGATAGTATATTTATTTATCTAATCTCAAACATAGATTATAAAATTATTTACTCTAATTTTTCTCCAGAAATAAACTGGTGAATGAAATACGCGATTAATAACACTATCAAAGATTACACTCAGGTTAAATTTAATCCAAAAGTAATAAAAATAGACGGAATCAAATTGACCCCACCTTGAGTTAAATTCAGCCTGAAGAAAGTTGGAATATTTGAAGGTTAAAAAAACCGTCTTCAGTTTATTTTATCCTCAGACACGTAAACAAACCTTTTGTTACAACTAATAAAATCCCTTGTCTGCTCCCTGTCTGCTGATTAAGCCGCATTCTTTCAAATAAACAAAGAGCTAATTAAAATGAACACTTACCCAAATGCAGACATTTGAAAAAATTCATTGCTGGTTGCAGTAGCGTCATCCAACTAAAATAGCAGCACACATTTTTCAGAAAATTCACTTTTCACTATTTTAAACATGTTCTAGAATTCATCCAATCACCACTCATCTCACAACGTTCTAGGAACATTACACAGTACAACTCGCGATATGGGCATTTTTAACCCTACTTCCCATCAACATTTTCAGGGTAATTGTCAAAATGATTACGGCGTGAAATACTGGTGCTCAGTTCAGACAAACACTGAGCTAGCATCGAGAGCGAGTTGAGAGAATCGTTTGTGAACCAAGGAACTAATAAAACGGCGAAAATAGAACTACGAAAAACAGTAAGCAAGCGTATATGGAGAGCTCGAGCCAGGTTATCTGCTATTTACATTTCGACTAACGACGATCAATCGCGTTATTGTTATTAACCCGTTTTGCCATTAACATTTATTACCGAATTTATATGCATTATTATTATAACAGCTGATATCGACGCCATTGTACAGTCTGAATCAAAACTCACAAACCGATACGTGAAAACAAGTTACTTGCTGCACAAATTACCTGATTTGTCCTAATTTACCAGGAATTTATTTACAATAAATGTCTAACAATTTAAAACAATATTATTTTATGTTAAATTCATCTTCACTTTCTATTTACAAAACTATTTACTAAAACTACTCATAGATCTCGCCACCATGCAATACCCATTACTGGGTGTGCAAGGTTTAATTTTAAATATATAAATAAATTCCTAGTTAAACTTAAATTCGGGTATGGTTCATATAAATTACGTTTTTATATATTAAACACAAAATTGTATTTACAAATTTTGACAATCTTTACAATAATGACATACAATGTTACAAAATTTCTCAAATATGGGAAAAATATTCTTTATATACAGCGGATGAAATAAATGAAAAATAATATTTGTGAAAACACTGGCAATTTGAAATATCAAAATTTAATTTTGAGTTACATTGTCATGTGATTTGCCATTTCAGGAAAGGAATGTTAATTACAATAATTGTAAATACTATGTACAGTTAAACTATTTGCGTTATTAAAATTGTCAACTTATAATCTACCTGAAATAAATATCTTAATTCTATTTTTATTGTTTATTAAAATATTATTAATTACAAAATTTAAACGTCAAACGTATTGAAATTTATCACAGAAGTAATTTTGTAATTAGTGTAATAAAAATCAATAAAATAATTGTCAAAGTTCAGATCTAAATTTAAAGGATGCAAATAAATTTAAAATAAAATTTTAAAATGAATATAAAATCGTAATATTTCTGTGCCCCGTACATATTTTTAATTACTTTATTAGTATAAACTTTGATGCATTCTTGACCAAAAATTCTTTAAAATAAAAAAATAAACTCATGATATGATCTGAAACCGGTCCTGTTTGAACGAAACGTCTTTCACTCTTGGTCAGGAGTGTATTCAAAATAAATACTTTATAGATTTTTCAAGTAATATGGACACAAAATTTAGATAAAAATCGTTTTTAATTTAAAATCATTCAAAAAATAATATATACACAATATTGAGCTAGGGAATTTCTAGTACACAAAACAAATAGTAGATGGCAGTATGAGCAGTGTATAACTGTCAGTAGCAACACATCAACTAAAATTTACACGAGAATTGCCTTTCCCCCACCACTTTTCGCGACCAATAGAAAACGAGTGTCCATACTACTTGCAGGCAACCACATACCTTCCTAATCTTGGTCAGGTGTAGACTCATAAAAGCAATAACTGATGCTATCTGTGGTGGACGTGGAGGCAGTGGTGGCTACGGACCGGATGGGCACAGGCAGAGGTCTCGCAGGTTTGCGAGGCCGGGAAACACCTCTCGCACCGTGGTGAGCAGGCCCACCAGGTTTCAGACGTGGACGGCCTGGACCTCGGCGTACTGGCACCATGGGGGCACCTGCAGAAACCGGGCTGCCCCCACGTGGCGAGCCGCTACTGCTTGGCCCGTCCCACAGGAATGGCTGACTAGATTCGAAATTTAAATCTAAAAGAATAAAATGTGTAACAGTATAACATTTTTCAGAAAGTATTATACAGCCTTTTTAGTTTTGTTACTTGCGTTAAAAACATAAAACATCCAGGCAGTCGTTTTCTGAAAAAATCTAAACACTGTTTAAATTTGTTCTTATTCGAAAATTATTAAATACGTCCCTGTTACATCTTCTAAACTTCTTAAATTTTATTATTCAATTTTTTTATATGATTAATAAATATATGTCTGTTCTTCAAATCTTGGGGATAATTTTTCGAACTAAAATAAAAAGTTGTTTTCTGCGGAATGCTAAAAATAACCTAAATTCATATATGACCCATATGTACCCAAAATTTCGCACACGTTTTAGCCATGTATCATGAAACGAAATGCCGACGTCTTACAAAAAACAAAATAAAAAACACTAAATGTAAGGGGTGCTTATGAATACCTTAAAGGATATCCGGTCCAGCTGCTTGTGCGAGGGTCGAATCGGCCCGTAAAAAACTAGCTCTCCACAAATTACAATATCTACATTACTAATGACTATTTTCTTACTTGATTTTTTTTTTGAGAACATACTTTGGTTTTAGTTCACGTCAGAATGTAAACAAACAATTGAATGTTCCTGTTATTATTGGATATAACGAATATCTAACTTATACACACTATTTCTTCAGTTTCTTACTAGAAAGTTCATATTTTATATCCTTTTTACATATTTTAATTTTCAAATGAAAAAATAAAATGTTAGTCACTTCCCATATGACCAACAGGAAACGAACAACCCTTCCTAACGAACTAAATTCCGTATTAAAATACAACCCTTTCGTTGCAGCCACTTAAGTATGTAATAAATTTATTTATATTTAAATTTACAACTGTTTAACACCTGGTATATGAATTCTCGTTTCGAAACGTTACCAAATTTACGCGTCACCTGTCTAATATTAATAAATAATTCTCATAAAAAGATGGACACCCCTTTCTGTATTGAAATAACTTAAAAGACAACATAAACGGACATAAAAATAGTATCACAATCTTTCAAAATAAAAAGTAGTACTTTATTATAAATTATATTAATTTTCAAGACTGTAAATGAAATGAAATTGATGGATTAATAATTTAAAAAATGTTTTCCAAAATGATACCATATAATTTTTAAACATTTAACAAAAATATATCTAATCAACATAATAACAATCGTAATACAATAATAAATTGTAACAATAACAAAACCGAAATTCTGAAATAATCAGTATCAGATATATCAAATATAACAATCAAATAATCTATAAAATCTCAAACATAATAACATAATCAAAAAATGATCACAGTGCTAAAGCTAAGGTTTCAAGACACTCACCTAGATTGGAACCATATCCTGAAGATTGGGATGATTGAACTATAGGTCGACCAATACCCAAGGACCTCCTAGAGCCTCGAGGACGACCTCGTTTGGACTGCCCTCTCGGTTGGACTCGTCCACGGGCTGATCCATACGGTGGGGTGAAAGTTACTGGAAAAGACAGTGATGGGTCACTGGAAATTTCCCGTCAGGAATATTTTTATTTCCTGGAAAAATTCCCTAAATCCGTTTCCCGGATTCAATTTTGGAAATTTCCAGGAATATACGGGAAAATTCCCGGAAACAAGTAGGGAAATTCCCGGAAATAAATTTAATGCAGGCGCAGCTTTAGAAATATTTCTATTTCCTGCAAAAATTTCCGTGAAATTCCCTAAACCCGTTACCCGGAAAAATAGGGAATTCTATTTTGGAAATTTCCAGGAATATATGGGAAAATTCCTAGAAACAAATAGGGAAATTCCCGCTAATAAGAAGGAAAATTCCCGATAATAAATTTAACGCAGGCGCAACTTTACCGACATGTTTTTACCAGTCCCGACTAATTTCAAACAGTGTTAATATTCTAATAACTTCATAAAATTATAACTAAGTGGAAAACGGACAAATTTAAAATTATTTTTAACAATTTTACCTACAGCAACACCATCATTTATAATATTTTTAGTGTTAGCAAAGATTATGACATAATTGTTATTTAATTTTCTTTAAATTTTATGAGATAAAAATTTTGATGCGCCTTTGATTTTTATGAGGAAATTTATCGTTAATTTTTCCCCAGGAATTCTCAAAAAATTTCCCAAAATCTTCCCGGGAAATATCCTGGGAAATTTTCCGAAATATTCTCTAAATAGACAAAATGGGCTAAGCCGGGACTGTCGAAATGCAACACGCTGTACGTAGGAACATTATGTTAATATGAAATTTATGGAAACTATATTGAATAACATAATTTATTGATTCTGTTGTCATAGTTTGGTTAACAGTAGACTTACAAGGAGCAGTAGGATCCAAATCGACGACAAGCGCCTCGTTGCTCGTATCCTCCTGGTTGCTGATAGCACTACCGCCGTCAGTGACGTCAGAGTTGGCGGGACTGGGCGGCCCGCTGTCCACATTGAGCCACACGTCGTCGGGAGCGTCGGGGCGCCTAGCGTCGGGGCCTCGCGCCTGCAACACAACAAGGCTTACCCAGAGTTCAATCAATCCGACGCTGATGCTTACGATCGACTTCACAGCCATTATTTGCTTTCGCTTCCGTTCCCTCTCTCGCTCTTTTTCTCTCTCGCGTTGTTCTTCCGCTTGTCTGCGTTCCTCTGTGCGCTGGCGATCTGGAAAGGACGATAATCGCGCTCACAAAGAAGGAACAGCCAAAGGACTCTATTATGCTCCAACATTAGCTTCATTTTCATTTACCGTTTTTAGAAAATCGTTATTTGACCTCGGCCAATGACAAATTTTATAACTTGTCAACAATGCGGTCCTGAATCATTTATTTATTTATTTATTCTGAACGAACACAGCGAAAAATCAGAGTTGGCCTGATTTAATTCAACTGATTTTTTAAATATAAATCATTAATTTAATTTAATTTAATTATTTACTACAAAACTATTAATAATAACCAAAATCTGTTTTGTATATAATTATAATCGTAAAATTAAATGATATTTTATAACTTTATTTGTCATATAACAGAAGAAAAATGAAAGTATTTAAATGTGTAACTAAAAGTAAAAATTGTTTGTTATAAAAATACTCTTCCTAGTTTTATTCAGATGAATCGTTTTGGTTTTATTACAGATTTTGTTTTCGTTTATGAAATAAAATATTAATTTTGCTTTTAAAACAAATAAAAAGTAGTGTAAGACTTAGATACCTTTAAAAATAAAAAAATAAAAAAAATAACATTATTTATTTGTTTTTTTTTTTCAATCAATGAATTTTTGTTCTTTAAATAAATCACGAATTTTGCCAACCCTGGTAAAACGCTACTTGAAAATATGTTGCGAACGAAATAATATTTAAATGAAATATTTTCACTAATCTTCATTAATTATTCTATATTTTGATATTCTTCTGCAAAATGGTAATATTTTAACAATGGTTCAGGACGTTATTTTAAATCATACTCCTAGGATTTTTTTTTTATCTGACCTCTAGTCATAATTAATATTATTTGCAATTAGATACGAATTTAAGTTGGAAAAATCACAGGTCATGTACCTCATAAAAACTACCACACCTAGTAAAAATAAATTTACTTCAAAAGATTAAATATTATTATCACTACTTGCACGAAAACGTTTCAGAATCATGACCAGTTAATCGGAAAACGTACAATTTTTTAAATTAAATTTGATAGCAATACTCTATTATTAATAATAAAAAAATAGAACAGTATTTGTTATACCGAATTGCACAGTGGGAAAGTGGGAATGTAGAATGAATTTTAAATTGTTTTCCAATTTAAAAATACTATAAAACAAAAGAGGGTTAAGTGAAAATAAAAGCATCCCCTACATTTCATTTCAATCTCCTCGTCGTCGAGAAGTAAAGAAACCACCTCCTTGGGCTTCAGGGTATCGGGTTTGAAGTTTCCTCCGCTTATAACCATCCTTTGAATCTGCAAAGGAAGTGGGTAAATAAAGAGTTTATTTGATTTCTAGTTGGCATTTACTTCGCTTTTTTCCCTGGCCCGTTGCAGTATTCTTTCTTCTATTGATCCTTTACAAATCAATCTATAAACAGTGACCTGTTTAGTCTGACCTAACCTATGAGCTCGGTCCATTGCTTGCTGGTCAACGGTTGGGTTCCAATCACTGTCGTAGAAAATTACCTGAAAACAAAATCAGTTTCCACTCCACAATATTCCAAATTTAAATTGTTTGTCATTGCCTTATATATTTAAATACAGGGCCGGGTTTATATTGGTGGGGCCTCTGGGCAAAACTTGGTGGAGGTCCTTTTTAAATTAATTATTATTATTTTTTTATTATAATCATATATATTTTGAAATAATTATTTATAAAAAATGATACTGGCACTTTTCTTAAATGATAAATAATAGTTTCTGGCGCTTTCGTGTTTGTTCGGAACGGTTTCACTCGCCTATATTTTTTTAATTTTGTTCCTTTTGAAGATATAATTCTTATTTTGTTATCGTGATTCTTAGGCCGTTAGTATAAAGGTGCCAATTGAAAGATCTCTTTAATTTAATTTGTTTATTGTTTTTACAATTAAAAAACAAGTAAAGTTATTTTAAGAAAGTAGCTTGCATTATAAAAGTACCTGTAGTTAGTAACAAATACTTATTGAAAAGACTACTTATTTTATTGTTGATTATTTGTGATATTTATGAGGTGGTGATAGACAACTAAATTCTTTACTTTTTAGTAAAGATATTGGGCCGTATTCCGAGCTCACTTTTATGAGTGCTATTGTTAAAAGTGACGTTTAGCTTCATAAGATTATCATGTAAAATAAAGCTTCCTAAAAGCGATTTTATTATAAAAGTGAGCTCGGAGTAAAGGCTACTATCTCTACTGAAATAAAGTCTTAATTTAATTTAATAATTGAATAATATCTTAAAAGGTAAAGAGAACACTAAATTTCCGTGTTAAATAAGTTTAACTGAATTTTAACTACTAACTAGAAAGGATTGAGAAAAACCCGGATTTTATATAAATAGCTCATCCCACGTATTTTTTTGTGTTTCAGTGTTTTTATTTACAAATATAGTTAATATTATTAATTAGAATAGATTGTTTTATTTCTATTGTATCATAGTAGTTGTAAAAAAATATAGATATTTAAGGACCAACAATATGAAAACAAAAGAGAAAGATTTAAAAGAAAACAGGTATATAATTCATTGCAACTACAATTTTCTTAAAACTGGGTTTTTGTGGGTGTTATTGGGTTTTTTGGTTGGGTGAAATTATAACAACCCTGAAACTAGAAAATAAGCCGAATATTCAGTTACGGTTTTGCTGAAAATCTTGTTTCAGTCGGACAAAATTAAGGACAAAATCAAAAACAAAAAGTTACAAGTAATTGAATTTTGACGTTTTCCACTAATGTATATTTCTTGAATTGATGGAGGCCGCTTTTTGGTGGGAGTTTATTTAAATAATCTTTTATCCTCCGTGCAAAGAAAGACGTTTTATTTAGAGATTTCTATATCGTGACTTATGTTATCCGTAGACTCTTGCAGAGTATTGAAAAAGGGAGAAACGATTAAAACAAAAGTAGTAGACTGTAAGAAAAAGTAATTTGGCGATGAACGTATATGTCTGGTGGTGGCAGTAGTGTTCAGTTCAGTGGAGTTCACATAATTCAAGCTATCAAGGCCATTCGTACTTTGTCAAGTGGAAGAAAAAGAGCCAAGTGTTCAGAACGATAACCGCAGGCTGCATTATCTTCACAATTCGCTGTTTTGGCTTCATGCCATACAATCATTGTTCTATCATATCCACTACACACATTATTCCACAAAATATAAATATATCATCTTTTTTTATCCATTATTTTACCCAACATACAATCAACTCCCATGGTACATTGCCACCAAACCGAAGAATGATAATTTTTTAGAATAATGTATTGTAAATAATATTTGTATAAAATATCAATAATTTAGTTATATTTCTATGTTCTATGTTTCACAAGACAAGATTTATTGTCTTGTTTTGTTATTTCTTGCCTTGTCTCGAAAAACAAGACAAGATATTTAAGCATATCTTGTCTTTCATTACTATTGCATATAAAAATCATGTCTTGATCGTCATTTTCTTGCATATTTCTTGTCTTGCAGGTTATAACGTAGTCTGGGATTCCCCTATTTGCAAATGAACATATCTACATTTTTTGTTCAGATAATATCAAAGTCATTTATCAAATATATATCTTATAATATAATTATTATTATTAAATAAATATTATAAAAACGAAAAAGTGTATAGCAACACTATACTGATTATAAGAAAGCATTTTGTGCCTTAACTCTTGGTTATATAAATTCAAAAAATAATTATATTTTTAAAGCTAGTAATTATTATTATTATTATTATATATTTTTTTAAATGAAATTTACAAAGTATATTGAAAAATTTTATGTATTAATTTTTTTAATATTTATATATTTCTGCACTTTTAGGTAAAAAAATTCTATATGACAATGTTACTACATTTAAAAAATTATATTTTGTCTAAGCCCGCTGAAGGCTTACTCCGGTCCTGGTGACAGCTATCATTTTTACATCAAATATTTTTGAAGAACGATTTATTATTTTAAAACTTGAAACAGAAAATAATTAAGAATAGTCAATTACTTAACCACAAAGCAATAAATATTGTCATTATTAAAATATGTTTATAGAAAATTAGGTCAGGTAACAATGGATAAAAAGCGCCGAGAAAATATTTACTTATTTATAGATTTTATATGAAAGTGAAGATTTATAATCCATATACAAAATTATTTATAGGCCCATTGAATTTTGCAATGAAATTATTCCATAGAACAATTCAATACACAAAGAAATATTGTTTGATTTATATTTATAGTGGAATTTATTTATAGTTTAATTCAATTCATGTGTTATCGATTACTAGGGTATTTATAAATGCCTCTACAGACTAAATGTTCGGCGTCCTTTTAAATTTGACTCAGTGTGAAAATGTAGCTAAAATTAAATACATCATTAACTAGAGTGGAAGGTAACCCCTTGTTAAATTACTTTTGCTGGCCCACCCCTTTGCAGATTAAATATATAAATATCATCTGCAAAAAATAACCCTCAGGGTAAACATTTATATAAATTACTCTTCACCCCTTCAAATTTATTTTGTCTATTTAGATTGTCACCGAAAAAAAATCTGAGTTTCAATTCATAAAGTTACAAAATTTTACACAAAAATCACAAATGAATTTTATTTCTCTTACTGTTTACTACCTAAAACTAGGTGTGCAAGATCTACTTTAGGTTTAGGTACTGTTGTCGTCTAGACAAGACAAGACTTGATTAAGTCTTAGTCTAGATCATAGGCGTGCGCAGAACTTTTCTTTTGGGGGTGCCAAAATATTTTTTTTTATTATTATTATTATAAAATAAAAGTATTAAAAAACGTCGTACTTACAGTATATACCCTTTAATTTTTGTCCTAAGTTTTGGAACATCCTGTATATATATTAAATTAATCATATATAGTTCTCATTAATAACCAATATAGTAAGTAGTTGATTTTTTAACAAATTATGAAATCTTGAGAAATGGCACAAAATCGAAATATTGTTATTATGAAAATTTATTGCACTAGATCAGGGATTTGTGGGTAATTTACAATCCAAAACATAACCAAACTTTTGGTCCATTCATGTTTCAGATTATACAAACTTCCGTAAAATTATGCAGCGTATGTAGTTGGAGAAATTTTATTAGTCCTTAAGGCAATGTGCCAACTATAACAGAATTTATTTTGTTTCTCCAACTTGCAAAATAACTCTATAGCTACACAATAAATTACATCTGATTTTATCTATCGTGTATACCACTCCAAAAATGTTTGTTTAGAATAACAATTGCGCGCGTCATTATTTAACTGGCTCCCAAATAAACTTTTCTCCTTAGACGTCAGCGGATCAAATACGGATCTTCTCAAGTTTCTCACCTTTTCTTTCTATTCATTATGATTCCCAGTTCGTCCATTTACTAGTTTGCATAAGAATCAGATTGAGATGATACAATTTGAATCATATGCGCTACGAATTTAAGTCACGATTATATTCCATATTTGGTTTCGGTTAAAAACATCACAGAATGCAAAACAAACTAAATTTTGTACTTAGGACACATGTCACGTTGCTAGCATACATTGAACTGGGTTTATATCTCCAAAAAATTCATTTCATTCAAATTTTTAACAATTCGCATGGTTGGTAGAATATTCTACGAATACACAACACATTTTTCTAACTAAACCTATCCTTAATTTTGAGAAAAGATATTTATTAAACAGAAACAAACATCTGAATGTATATTCTTTCAATTTTATTACAAATCCTTAAAAAATACAGTTTACAATTTACTGAATGTTTTTAAACATTTTTGGTAATTGGTCAACAATGTTTTCAAATAATATATTAGATAGATTAAGTTATTGATACTTTTTTTTTAATTCTAACCCAACGGAATTTTTTTTTAATAATTGAATGCTAGACAATACATATTATTTAAAGAACATGTTCTCTTGTTTGTTCTAGTATCTCTTTATATTTCTTTAAATCCAAGTATTCTCATTTTTTTCGACAGTTAAATAATACTTTACAAGACGATTCAAGAAAAATATATATCTTGCATTGCAAGTAAAATTCAGAAAGTCTTTGAAATTATTTTTCTATGTACAATTTTGATATTTAATGTTATTACATTATATTTATGAAAAAAGTATTGTCAATATTTCATTATTTTTCTGCTTATGTAAGTATGAAAATCAAAGTTCTATGCCGATTTTGCAAGTGTACTGTCAATATATTATTATTTTTCTTTATATAATTTTGATTTTTATGTTGTTTCATGATATTAATGAAAGAAGATGAGTCAATATATTATTATTTTTCTGCCTAAATGTAGAAAAATCTAATTTCTATGCCGATTTTGCAGAAGTTCTTGCAGTACTTTGTCTTTGTATAATTTTGATTAGAATGTTGTTTAATGACATTTATGAAAAAAGATGGGTCAACATATTATTACTTTTCTGCCTAAATATAAGAAAATCTAATTTTTGTGTCGATTTTGCAGAAGTTCTGTGTGATATTTCTATTTGTATAATTTTAATTTTAATGTCGTTTCATGATATTTATGAAAGAAGATGAATCAATATATAATTACTTTTCCGTCTAAGTAAGAAAATTTAATTTCTATGCCAATTTTGCAGAAGTATTGTCCGTTATTTTTCTTTGTATAATTTTGATTTTAATGTTCTTTCCTGATATTTATAAAAAAGGTGAGTCAATAAATCATTACTTCTCTGCCTAAGTACAAAAAACAAATTTCTATGCCGATTTTGTTCCACTTATTTATTTTTACACAATTTTGATTTAAGTCTATATTGTGTATTATATTCACCGCTGAACAGATTTTCATGTTTAACATGCAAAGTAAGATTTAGTGGTTTGATAAAAGTGTTTATTGTACCTGTACTACAGGGTGGTTGGGGTAAGTAGTACAAGTAGGGGGTGCGCACGTGCTCAAACACGTCCTCCGGCGTTGTTGTTGAAGAGATTGTTATTGCATAATGTACCGGATATAGTGGGATCCTCTGCCACTTCCTGCCCCGGGTGTTCCATTCACCCTACGCGCACGTGTGTTCTACACACACACACACCGACTCAGATCATGTAGCACTCGTTTCCTCACCTGATAGCCTTTACTCTTTACCCCAAATATACATTTCGTACAAAAAATACTGTCATTGTTGGTGTTTGAAGACAAAAGAATCGTCCAAGTGATTAATACTAAAAATAAGGAAACCGAATAATTATTCGGTGTTTTTACTATTTGTTTTGATTTGAGTTCGAATCGGAGCTTGTTTACTATTGGGGTGTGACCAAAATTTATTTTTACAAGTATGACACAAAACTAAAAAAATAAAATGCTCGTATTTTTTTCAAATAGATTCATTCGTAGTTTACCAGAAAATAATTATTAAAAATTTGGGGAGGGGATATTGTAACGTCAGTGTCCTAGAATTGTTAAAGAGGACAGATATACTGAAAGCGTAGAAAAGAGTATACCTGTCTTCTTCCACGATCCTACTATGCTGACGTCACATATCCCTTCTCCAAAATTAAATTTGTAATAACTATATTATTGCAAACTAATGTTTAATTTTTATTGTTACAATGAGAAGCTGTAGTAGTTAGTTTTTATTTTTTATGACTTATATACTGAAATTTGATTATGGTCACATAACTTAAAATACGATTGATAAAAAATCGTTCCATTACAATCTGGTACTAACAAAGAAGGGACCTTAATCCGTACAATAATTCGTAATAACTAACATTACATTTGAGATAGACAAATTGCTAAGATTTATGTCTTCAGTCAGTGGCGGGTATTTAAGGGGTGTAAGGGTAGACAGTTGCCCCCCAAAATTTTGACTACCAGGAGCAAATTTTTGGTAAGATTGTACCAGAACTGAAATGTATCTTTATATTTAAATCTTTTTCGTGATTTAGATCATTTTAATGATTTAAATCATTGTATTTAAGATATTTATTTTTCAAATGATTTATGATTTAAGATTTAAATATTTTCCAAAATGATTTAATATCTTTCTTCAACAAATCATGATTTAAATCTTTTTCAAAAAGATTTAAATATTTTTTGTGATTTAAATCTTTTGAAATGATTTAGATCGTTTGAAATGATTTAGATCTTTTGAAATGAATTAAATCTTTTAAAATGTACTTGAAAAATCTTGAAAATTTAGTGTTACTTAAGGCTAATAAAAAATAATATATATATATATATATATATATATATATATATATATATATATATATATTTCTTTTCATATAAATATATGTACTCGTACATAAGACTATATTTTATTTTTGTACTATTTAAACAATAAAAATCTATTGTGTATTTACATATCATTATGTACTCAAATCTAGTCATCTCAAATTGTAAATTTCAATCACATTGCACTAAATACTAGACTCCTACTGCATATAAATAGTCTGTTTTGTTTTTTATAAATTATTATTATTTTAATGCTACTGTTTGGTTATATATTTACCGTTTATATATCTTAAAATTTACCTCTGAATCATAATAGTATATTACATAACGAGAGTTGTAAGAATCACATTACGCACGAAGTGGTAAAATTACGCACGAGACGCCAGGTTAGTATGTAATTCCTTTACATATATAATTGTTTTACAATACAAATTATTTACTACATTTTTTCTACGATTATTATATAAATAATAATGTCGATAATTATAATTTATTTTACTATATGTACGTAATGAATAAATACTACTACTGATACAAGGTCTGCCGAAAAATAAAAATATTATTTTTGAACATTATTACTGTGACATATAAGATCATTAGTTCAATTTTCACATTTTATTATAGTAATTATAAATAACTAAATAATTGTAACGTTACAATTGTTGAACATCAGGGATTTCAAAATATTTGTATGTATGAGAAATTATCTTAAATACAAAAAATATTTTCAAATCATCAAAAGTATTTAAATCATTAATATATTATTTAAATCGTTTTAAAATATTTATATGTATAGAAAAGTATCTTAAATACAAAAAAATATTTAAATCTTTTTAAAAAGTATTTATTCATGGTTAAAGTATTTAAATCTTTTAACTATCTTATATTTAAATACTTTCAGTTTTAAAAAAGATCTTGTATTTAAATCATATTTATAAGGAGAAAGTATCTTGTATGTAAGATTTAAATCTATTTAAAAATGATTTGTTGCAGCTCTGGATTGTACTAACTTAATTTAAATCTTTTAGTCACTCGATTTGCCTGTGGGTTAAATTTATTATTTTTTTGTTTGTTTGGTATACGAATGACTCAATGAAGTATTTATTGCTCAAAATTTGTGCTCTGTTTTTTAAAACGGCAATCAGTTCTTTAACGATCACTTTTCCAATATTTATTCAACAAACTTATTCATCTTAACCACGTATTATGTAATATTCATTTCCTTACTTTATAAGGTTAAAGAACAACACAAAGTTTTACAAAATCTTTCAATTTTGAGTTAAAAATGCGTTTACGCTAAATAATCATTGTCTGTTTAATTGATGGGTCAGTAAAAAATTAATAATTCATATTTCCAAACAAAAATTATTATCTTTTTACATCTCCAAGTTATTTTCAATTACGGTTGAACATTAAGAGTTACAATTTGTAATTTTTAGCTGTAAAATTTTTCATATAGAGCCAAAATAATTCAAAAATACCCATTTTTGGGTCGAAAATTTTGGTTTTTGAAAATAGTCTATTTTGATAGATATCTATGCGCTGATTTCAAATTAAGAAACAGAATTTAATTATCTCTTTTCATTCCTGAGATTTTTGCTTTCAAAGTTGCACTTCAAAAAAGTATGTTTTTTGGGTATATCTCTAAAATGAATAGAGATACAATTTCAGCGATAATACCAGTCGATTCTACGGGCAAAGTTACATAAAGAAATGTTATCTCCGCATATACGTTCTTTGGAACGATTCGGTGAAAAATTAGAAAAACGAAAAAACCGGAATTTCAGTTTTTCGCTCGGAAACTTTTTGTCTCCAAAATTTTACATTTCCTAAACGTAAGTAAACATCGATGCGCTGATTTCAAATTTTCAAACCGAATTCAATTATCTCTTTCCGTTCCCGAGATATTAGCGTTCAAAGTTAGACTGAAAAAAAGAGGTTTTTCAGGAATAGTCCTGAAATGGGTCGAGATACGATATGGACGACCTCACCAATCGATTCTACGGGCAAAGTTACATAAGTGTACCAATTTTCAAATTTTTATTCCGACGGATACAAGTTTTAGAAAGGAAAAACTGAAAATGGCCAAAATCGAAAAAAATCGTAAGGGGTTCATCAGGCATTTTTTTCGATTTACGCCGATTTTCGTTTTTTCGCTCTAAAAATTGTATCTGTTTGAATAAAAATCTAAAAATTGGTACACTTATGTAATTTTGCCCGCAGAATCGATTGGTAATATCGCTGAGGTCGTATCTCGACCCATTTCAGGACTATTCCTGAAAAACCTCTTTTTTTTCAGTCTAACTTTGAACGCTAATATCTCGGGAACGGAAAGAAATAATTGAATTCGGTTTGAAAATTTGAAATCAGCATATCGATATTTACTTATGTCCAAAAAATAAACAGTTTTGGAGAAAAAAAGTTTCCAAGCGAAAAACTGAAATTTCAGTTTTTTTGTTTTTCTCATTTTTCACCGAATCCTTCCAAAGAACGTATATGCGGAGAAAACATTTCTTTATGTACTTTTGCCCGTAGAATCGATTGGTATAATCGCTGAAATTGTATCTCTACCCATTTTGGAGATATACCCAAAAAACATACTTTTTTGAGGTGCAAATTTGAAAGCAAAAATCTCAAGAATGAAAAGAGATAATTAAATTCTGTTTGCAAATTTGAAATCAGCGCATGAAGGTCTATCAAAATGGGCTATTTTCGAAAACCAAAATTTTGGACCCAAAAATGGGTATTTTTTGATTATTTTGGCTGTATAGGAAAAATTTTAGGGTTAAAAACTACAAATTGTAACTTTTCATGTTCAACTGTGGTTTAAAATAACTTGGAGATGTAAAAAGAGAGTAATTTTTATTTGGAAATATGAGTTTTTAATTTTTTACTGACCCATCAATTAAACAGACAATGATTATTTAGCATAAACGCGTTTATAACTCAAAAAATGAAAGATTTTGTAAAACTTTGTGTTGTTCTTTAACCTTATAAAGTAAGGAAATGAATATTACATAATACGTGGTTAAGATGAATAAGTTTGTTGAATAAATATTGGAAAAGTGTTCGTTAAAGAACTGACTGCAATTTTGAAAAACATGGCACAAAATTTTGGACCCAAAAATGGGTATTTTTAGATTTTACGTTAAAAATCTAAAAGCTGTATTTTATAAGGTTAGTTTCTGGTCTTCCAACTTCATTTTTATTAAAGATTTTTGATATATGTAGATGGCCAAAATTTTGGACCCAAAAATGTTTCTTTTTTTGGATTTTACGTTAAAAATCTAAAAGCTGTATTTTTAAGGTTAGTTTTTGGTCTTCAGACTTAATACTTATTAAAGATTTTTGATATGATGTAAATGACTAAAATTTTAGACCCAAAAATAGGTATTTTTGGATTTTACGTTAAAAATCTAAAAGCTGTATTTTTTAAGGTTCGTTCTTGGTTTCAGACTTAATATATATTAAAGATTTTTGACATGATGTAGGTGACAAAAATTTTGATTTTCCGTCAAAAATCTAAAAGCTGTATTTTATAAGGTTCGTTCTTGGTCTCCAGATTTAATATTTATTAAAGATTTTTGATACGATGTACTATTTGATTCCAAATATTGAAAGAAGCTTTCAGAACTCATAATTAATAAATAGAGAATATTTGGGTTAAAGTTATCTTATAGAAAAGTATATTTTTGGAGGGAGTATAATCTGGATTAGAAGTAAATTGGTGTGATTATGTTTATGTTGTGTGGTATATTCGTCGTATGACAATAAGGCATACATGTAAATATGAAGACGTTTATATTTGTGGGCGCACATAGCACGTACGAAGTACGCATGGGAGCGAAACATGGGACGTTGTTCTCATGTATGTTTCCTTGGAAAGAATGTCACATATTTCCTTTAGCATTCATAGCATACATTACTCGTTGCCTGTTAAATCACTGACTAGTGACTATTGATTCGTTTAGTTGCGTTCTCATTGTCTACACACCAATTGTTATGTTATACCCCGGGTTTTATATTCTATATTCATATTCAGACATATATCATCACAGACTTCTGATTTTATCTCAAATTTGACAACACACAGATTTCACTAGAAGATATTTCTTAAAATTATTTTTATCACTGTTTTTAACCACATTAGACTTCAGTATAAACACTGACATCTTTTCACAATATTTTTTTTTAATATTTAAATATTTTTTTTTGTGTACGACCTAAATTTCTGTTTCGGTTTCGGCCAGAAATTGACAAAACTAGTGTTCGTCTCGTATCGTGCGCTTTTGGGTTTGTTCGGAACGTTTTTTCTTTTCTTAATTAATGTTTTTTTCCTACAACCGGGTATAAAGTACATACCTTATGCCCTCTTTTGAGTTTGTAAAGAATTACTTTAAAGTAACCGAATATTCGGCACCACACAAGGTGGGAAATAGGAGATTCTGCACGAGTAGCACACTATACTTTTTCTACGATCACACTGTTAAACGTTAAGGAACAAAAATACATGCACGAAAGCTATTTGACATAAATAATTATGATTTATCACACTTTAACCCACGATTGTGGGAAATACTCAAGCTTTATATAATGTAAGAAGAAGTGCCACTTCCCAAAGTGGTCGTAGAAAAAATATATTAACATGCACTATAGTCGAGCGAATAAGGATTCATAAATAGAACTGCATATATTTCGCAACGACCTCCCTAAACATATTTTGAAAATTTTGACTTCATATATTTTTGTATTAATAGTAGTCTATAATAAGTATTTTCATTTCAATTTAAAATAAGTAACTGTTTTTGAGTTTCTAAATATAGATATGATTAAAATTTAAATTATTACATTAAATTGCACAATGATTACATTTTGTTTTTTTCTCATTTTTTCATTTCCTTGAATATATAAAAAGAGGAAAAAAATATTTAAAAATATATTTTAATATTTGTAAAATTAGTACTGATATCTATACAAATAATAGTTTAATGATATATAAAATATGTAGTTTTAAATTGAGTTTATTATTTATAACACACAATATTAATTATTAAAAGAAAAAACAAATCACTTATAACTTTTTAATCATTTATCAAACAACATTTCTCGGGCACTGTAGCTAAAGTAAAGAGCGCACCACACGAATATTTTATGTGAGAAATAGTTACTAAAGATCATTTGTGCATATTATTTTTATTTTAGAAGAACTGTAGAAAAATATTTTTAGAGTGGTTCATTATTTCGTAAAATTTAACTAATTGGCTAGCCATTGATTGTGCTAATATATTTATTTGAAAGGTGTGATTCACAGTTTTTTGCGATGGTACGTTGGTCAATATTATGTAAATAAAAGTTTTTGTATTCCCATGGCAATTCACGGTGCAAAAATGCAGCCTTCCCAGAATTTCATTCTGAGAATGGGAACCTATTTAAAGGTATTTCTCAATGACAAATTGATCCACCGTTTTTAGAACACTAATAAATATTGCCGTCGGTTTTTTATCAGTTTCATCTAAAGCGCGACAGCACTCAAGGCCTCAAGTACCGTACTACCGTCACAGCGTCTCCTACAAATTTTCCTAACCATCAAACACATTTTTAAAAACGTAATTTTAAGTTTTAAATTTAAATTTCAACTGCTTATTATACCCAATTCTAGATTTGCCAAACTTATTTTATTGGTAATAATATACAGGGTGTATCAAAACCGACCAGCGCCAAAATTTTCTTTATTTTTATAGTTACAAAATAATATTATATATTTTATATAAAAATATAAAACTAATACATGGTTGAATTCAGAAAAAAATGCTATCGAATAGACATAAAAAATATGTATAATCCCATTTGAAAAAAATATAACTTCTTGTTATAACTTGAGAACCACTGTTTTAAAAAAATATATTTTCTTTCATAGGATGTCCCCCTTAGAATCCTACAACTTTATTCTATAACTATAATAATAAAGACAATAATGGCGGTGGTCGGTTTTGTTGTACACCCTGTTTATATTCAGTAGAAGACGTTTACCACATGACACTCTAGCTGACATGGAGAGTGCAGTATAGAAACATTTTTTTTATGAAAATAGATAGTAATGAATTTGATTCGACATATTTATTATGATTATTAAATTCGGTAACACTACAAACTTTCTGGATATGAATCAAAAATTTTAAAATTATGAATTGAAAAATTTAACTGTTAAATTCGGGCAATGATATCGTATTATGACACCTTTTCAAAATTTAGATACTTCCCATACGCTGATTCCAAATTATTAAACCGCATTTTGATATTTTTTTCGTTCGAAGTTTAGATCTAAAATACCCATTTTCGGGTTTTGGGCAAAATTGGGTCGAGATACGTCTTTGGCGACATTAGCAATTAATTCTACACGTAAAATTACATGAACATACCTAATTTTATAATTTTTGAATTAATATTACATTACAGTGAAGTACGACATTATGAATTTATGTAGCATGTCATTTTGATTTTTATTTACGCAGCCTGTTTGAAAATTAATTGAAAATTCTATAGCTATATTATTTTAATAAAAACATGTATTCATAAAAGAGAGTTCAAATAAATTCTGCAATGTACTCTGACTGATGAATATGTTAACATTTAAATCTCAGCAATTACGGATACTGCATCGGTATATAAATACATGGTTCAATAAATCCTGCCCATATTGAGTTATCCGGTATAGTATTTAGTGAAATTAATACAAATTATCACATCAACATGTTTTTCAAATTACAACATCCGCGGTAATCATAAAATGTTATAGACTTTGAGACTTGCCCGGAAATTTTAAACAAATCGAAAAGGAAAATGATATTAATACCGTTATCTTTTATCATAAAACGTGACCAAAACTGCTGATGAACTTCTCATGCAAATTTGCAATTTTTAAAAAAAGTCCATCCCGACGAAAGTATCTTAAAAACAATTATGATAACCACTTAAGCACAATGTAACATAATGTATTTTATAAGCGGATATTGTGTTACAGATTAAGCTAAATTGGAATAAAAGCAAAACGATACCAGTATAGTCATCTACCGTTTCCGATAACAACTACTATATACATATTGTAACGTAGCATATCGTATTTTATGAACGGATATTGTGTCGTTCACAACGAAATAAAAGAAAAACGATAACGGTAGCGTCATCTACTGCTTCCCATATCAACTTAGCGGAAACAAATTTTGATAAAAGAATATGATATAGAGTGCCGACTTTTTAAAATTTCCAATTTAAAATACGAACACTATTTCACATATTACTTCTATTTTTATTAATACACATTTTATTTGTTATTATTTATCCATTGTTTTTTTATATAGTTGCATTTTTCGTAACGAAAAATTAATAATATTCACGATAAATTGATTTTAAGTATTTAAATTCAAAATATTTTGATTATGTTTTCAATAATTTGCTGTAAAACAATGTTAATAAATATACAATTTTATTTAAAAAAATAAATGGTTCACTTATAATAAATTATTGACATACAAAATTTATAAATATATAAAAAAAATGTTTTCATTGTCAACTAGAACTCAGTTGTTACTATTTACATATAAATATATTTATTGTTATTCTTTGGAGATGTCACAAGGTAATTTGAATTTTTATACAATTTATAACAATTTATTTCTCGCTTATTTTCTCTTAAAACGGTGATGCTAATATGAAAAATATTCATAACGAAATTTTATTTTCGAAAAAAAAAGAAATGTGAGAAGAGCCCATTGTACAATATATTATTCAAATAACAACGAAATGTGATCTAACAGTAAAAAATTACAAATGAATGATAAAAACTGGAAACAAATAACAAAAATTAATTATGGCAAAAATTGTAAATAAACAATAAATGTGTTTTGACATGAAAAACTATAAATGAACGGTTAAAATTTCGCCGTACAAAGATTATTGTTTATAATTTCTATTTGTTGAGATGAATTTATATTAAATTTTGTCAATTTTTTATGGGCAGAAAACCTATTTCTGATAATAAGTTTTCGCGATATTATATTTCATAAAAATATTTTATTTCTTATGACCCACATTTGGGGAAACCCTGTTGTCAATATATTTAACGATCATCATTTATTATTCATAAGAAAGTGTGTCAAATATGATTGTACAAATGTAAATGTAAAAATAAATAAAAATCACTCACCGTATCGGCAGCAGTCAGATTGATACCAAGTCCACCAGCTCTTGTACTGAGTAGAAAAACAAAAATGTCGGTCCTAGCCTGGAAATCCGCAACCATGTCTCTTCGTTCCGAAATCTTCGACGAGCCGTCCAGTCGCATATATTTATGTTTTCTGTGCCACATGTATTCCTGGAAGCATAAAATTCAAACACGATTACAAACAGAACTACAAAAATAATTTCATGTAAACATACTTCTAGGAGATCAATCATTTTTGTCATTTGGGAATAGATGAGAACTCTATGACCGCCTTCTTTCAAGCGTTTGAGGAGTTGATCCAGAACTGACAGCTTGCCGGCGTCGGTAACTAATGTTTCTTTGTCTGAAATCAAATAAATAAACAATGGAAAATAGGACAAATATTTTTTCTCCTATATTAATAATTATGAGCAAATTTAAATGTGAACTGACGTCACAAGTCACTGAGGCGCATGCGTAGATACAACAGCGCCATCTGTAAACACGTTACTATGGTAACTAAAACTGTAATGGTTTAAGATACGACATACGTTGTTGCAAACTGTAGTGACGTCAAGATTTAAGTAATTATTTGAAAACTTCAATATCTTCAATTAAATGCGATATATTATAACACTTTTTAAAATTTAATAAAAGTAAAGAAGAATTTAGATGCATGTATACGATTTAGAAAGAGAAATTTAAGATATTAAAATTGTTATGTTACACAAGTTTTTGTTTAATGTTTATTATTTTCTTGTAAACATACCAGGAACAATAATATTGGACCAAGATTTCAAAGGAGCTGCAGCTTCCATGCCTCCCAAAAGCGGAACATGATACAAATTATGTTTAAGTAAATCTCTATAATTATCCACATTTGAACACATATTCCATATAGATTGAAACCCTTGCCAACTGTGAATTTGAACACATTTTAAATAGTCCCATTGCGCTTTCCGACTATTACAATACAATTGCTTAGATTTACATTGTACCTAAAACAAAAATTAATTAATAATTTATATTTTATAAATATTTTTCACGACTTACTTTTGGTGTTAAATTTAATAGGAATCTAGGCATCTCGGTTTTTTGAGAATACAGCGTTTTTGAAGGTCTTTGAACATAAGGAAACTCATTTAGCAATGGAATAGTTTCTTCTTTAGACTTATCATCTTGATTTATGTTTCTCTGAGCACCAACTCTACTTCTAATCATTCTATGCTCCATTGTTTCTGGCATAGAATGATACACATGATCTATGTAAGTATAAACAAGACTATCTCGTTCAGCAACAGCTGTAAATACCATCTCTTTCAAAATATCACTGGAATTTATGTGAGCAAGAGATAATTTTAATTCAGAATTCAGTAAAACATGATCAGGTCGATTACTGTTTCCCCAAAATCGTCGATGGTGCAAGTTATTCATATAGTTTTCCGTTTCGAAAAACTTTTTCCATCGTAGAATTAAATTTCCGTTCATTATTTCATACAATTCTGATGGAGATAAATTTATGTGTTGCAAAAATGAAAATTCTTGTGAACTAAGAATATGTTGGCATGCAAATATATATAATAATTTGTACAAAATATGATCTTTGCTAGGTATACTGCGAAGAAGAATGTTAGATTCGTAAATTATTTTCGGAATGTCGTAGCTTGTGCATTCCACAAATAAAGGAGACTTGGCGTCTCTCCTTTCGAACAGTTCTGGATGGTTACAGACCTAATACAAGTACAAAATTAGAAAACCATAAATTGCTATGGATTAAATAGCTTACCTTTCTAAATTGCATTACAAGATTCATAAGATTAGAAGTGAAATTCCTATCTACGGAATGAGACTCATTGCCTCCCGAAATTGTATAATGCAACAAGTCTTCTATTCGGATTTTCTTTTTTAAAGCCATGTAGAGCAATTTTTGTCGGGTGGTTAATGGACAGTACACCATAATTTCTATTTTATCTGAAAGCTCATTTTCTACGTCTTTTTTAATTCGACGCAACATAAATGGCTTCAGAATCATATGCAAACGCGACAAATGTTCTGAAAACACAGACAGAATTAATGAGAAAATCGCTATTTAAAAATAGTAATTCATAAATGTGGTGAAAGAAAAATATAATATTTGAAAACATAAAATGACTGTTAAAAATAATGAAAAGTTGATTTCGAAATTTAATTTTAATTTAATATCGTATTTCTAAATTTGTCATGGTTATAAATTAAGTTTGATTAATGATAATTGTTTAAGTAAAAACTTTGTGGTAATATTAATTGAAGTTTGCTTACTTTCGTCTATGCCAGTTTTATTTTCCGCATGACTTTCAATATCTTTAGAAAACCATTCGTTGAATTCGTCATGGGAATCGAACAATGTTGGCATAATAAAATGCAGTAAAGCCCAGAGTTCTGCCATGCTGTTTTGAATTGGAGTTCCACTCAAAAGTAACCGATTTCTACAACTGAACCCTAAAAGCATCTTCCATCGCACACTACTAGTACTTTTTATAGCTTGCGCCTCATCTAGAATCATATACTGCCATTTTATTCTGTTGAAGTATTTGAAATCAGTAATAACAATTTGGTAACTGGTGATGACTACGTGAAAACTGGCATCTTTAGTGTGCATGTCTTTCTGGTCCCAAAATTGGCGGAGAATTTTTCGTTCGTTGGGATTCCCCCAATATGGAACAACTTTAAAACTTGGAACAAAGCGTTCCATTTCCTGTTGCCAGTTGTGTAAAGTTGAAGCAGGAGATATGATAAGAAAAGGACCCCAGACTGAATACTTTTCAGCGATGTGGCAAAGAAAGGCGATTGATTGGACAGTTTTACCCAAACCCATTTCATCGGCGAGAATTCCGCTGATTCCTTGATCGTATAAATTGGCCAGCCAATTCATTCCGCGAAGTTGATATCCTTTTAAGTTTCCTTTAAATAAACTCGGTTGTGGGTGTTCTTCGTCGACTGAACTCAAATTTGTGTCGGATAAATCGAAATCGTCGGAGAGATCAGATTTAATTTTTGAATTTGCTTGAATATCAAACTGTCTTGTCCTGTTTCTTTCATTCGCGAACGCTTCTTTCGCGTTTTTCTTTGCTTTAGCTTTGACGACTTCGCTGTCATAATCGTCGATGCTTGCTAGTCGTGGATTTTTTTCTTCATCCAACTGACTGAGAATTCTAAGTTGTTCTTCGGGCGAAGCCTTGCCGAGTTTTCTGGACATAAAATGCGCGTATAGTTCGGTTTGAGTGATCAAGAAGTTGAGTTTTCGTTGTTGTCGCTTGGCTTCTATCATTTCTACATCCATTTTGCGTTGCTCTTCGGCTTCTTTCTCCATCCGACGTCGAGTTTCTCGTTCCACGCGATCGTAGCGTTTCCAATAAGACTGCATTTCTCGAGTAAGACGTTTAGCACGCCAGAGGGTTTCTTTCATGTTTTTCTGGGACTGCATGGCTTTCTGTCGACATGTTCGCATACAGAGCTGAGCTGTCTTCTTACAAGCAGCTAGCATTTCTTTGTGGTTGTTCGCTTTGGCGCGTTGAACTTTACCGATTTCTTTCTTGCACATCAACATCCAGACTTTGCGACGTCTAGCTGCCATAACTTCTGGATTCTTTTGAGAGAATTTCTTCTTGGAAATTTGAATACCATTTTTAATTTCGAAGTCATAGTCTAATTCTTCTTTGAATTGTTGAAGGTCATCTTCCCACTCAAGATTATTGTAATTCAAATAGGATTCATCTTGAGTATCTTCTAATTCTTTTGGTTTTATTGTTACCCGTTTTAATAGTTTCTTTTCACTTTTTTTATCCTTTTCTCTTTTTCGTTTTTTAACATTAGGGACAGATTTTTGTCGCTCAGGATATTTGTCGTAATTGGACAATATTCCTGCGCTGTAATACTGATACTGCCCATTCTATAAACACAAATAAGTAGTAAGTATAATTATTATTATTAATTACTATTCTTACTTACATTTTTGTCTAAATAATACTTTTTCTTATATTTATTCAATAAAGCATGATGCTTCAACATATCTAAATAATCCTCCTTCGTAATTTCATCCGATGAAGACTCATCTGATGAATCACTCGACTCCAACAAAATATTTTGCAACCACTCCCTGTCATTGTGAACATTGGAAAAGTTGTATAATTTGGATCTATCCAAAGAAACTCCTACAAAAACTAAGATTAGATAAAGCCTATCACATGAACACAATATTCACACCGTCAGAATTAGTGGCAGGAAAATCGTCTAACGAATTAAAATTCTGCTCATACTCTTCGGTAGAATTAGAGTCCTCATCGTTTAATGAACTGCCAATTGTTTGTTCTAAACATTGGAAATATGGGCCTAAATCTAAAGCTTTCTCCAGTCGTTGAATATGCACTGGTTTTGCTACTTCTGGCACAGATATTGATTGTTTATCAGCCATTTCTGAAATTACACATTGTTTTAAAATATATTTACATAAGATATGTAACAGGATTTTTTAAGTATTTAAATATAACCAAACTTCTTACCTACTTAACCATACTTATCACCTTACTTTACTAATATACGCTACTCAATACATTCATACATATAAATCATTTTGTATAAACATGCGCATAATTCTGAAGAATAAAATGTGAAATCATTCAAGAAATAATTCATTTATAAATATATTTGGTATAAACACACACACGAAACACACTTATAATTCTTTGAGGAGCATGCGTACACGCATGCGATTTACGCAGAGCGCACTGAGCTAGTAATTTGAAACTCGAGATTTTTATTGTAATTACTTGTAAATAAAAACTAATGCGTGTATACAAAATATGTAAACAAAAACATAAAATGTTTTTGCTCTATTTTTACTATCTGTAATTATATGAACACTGATAAAAACAAAGTTTTATATACAATTTCCTCTTATTACTTGTAACTTTGTAATCTTTAATTTAAATTTCAAAAACTATTTGCGATTTACTGTATATTGTTGAAAGCTAAATTAATGTAAATTAAAATAAGAAAGTCGTAGGGGATGAATAATTAAAGAATGTAGAATTTATATATTCTTTTTATTAACACAAATATAATGCAACCTCTTACACAATATGATTTTAACTATCAGTAAGTAAAACCAAGTGTAAAATCACTTTTAAATGTAAATACAGATGATGTACACACATGTTACTTAATTATTATGTATACATATTTTTAATATAGAAGTAATACTTGATAATCTTGTGGTTGTTTTCATGGGAGACAATAATGTCGCTGAAGACACACATCATCCGTATTAATTCGTAATAAAGATATATTATATAAAAAGAAACTATATTTTATATATTTATATTATATATAAAAACACATGATACATGATTAGGAGATTCTATGAGCCCAATGAGAAATAATTCAACTCGTAGTTTTTTTAAAATTTCGCAGACTTCATGACAATGCTTTACGAACTAATCAGTATAATAAAGTATAATTCATATTTCCATAATATCACACATGTATAATAATTGATTGATTGCAGAACATAAAGTATTTACATTAAATCTCTATATGTTTACTTATACAATTATAAAATGTTAGCTAATTTTTAAAAATAAAGAACATTTAATATCCAGTTTGAGCAACAGCTACGACAACTCTAAATTTGAATGAATTTCATACATTGCCAGGTGCCCACAGAATGTAATATTCCATTCAGAGAAACACACTCTCGTAAATAATGATAAACCAAACAAGAACATCTAATGTCGAGCATGTATCATTATAATCATTGCACGTTCACACACAATCATTCAATAGCTGCCAATGGGTGGACGGATACTATTCTAGTTATCTATAACGACTTTGATTTCTCATATTTTCCGACAGAAGGATATACACAGATCATGGTACAGTGGTCAATCTACCATCACGCAATGAATTCTGTAGACACCAAAGCACTAGACGAGAGTAAATAAACCACTGTTGAAAACTGGACGAGCAGAGCTAACTAGGGCCGAACACACAGTATAGTACCCTAGTGATTAACGGATCAATTTCACATTTACTTATTGTTAGGGTAGGCATACAGGACAAAGGTACACGGATTCTGATGAATTTGTGTATTTGTGCAGTAAACATCCATAAAATACTTTGTGGCCGTTAGAAATCAGTTCGTCCTACGAAGACCTACAGAATCTCCCATAGAGTTGAATGGTTATTGTATTGTTTAGCGACTACGCATGCGCACTCCAAGTCCAAGTTCCGGCTAGGGGAGTTTGACACATCAGATTCAGATCTGGCTAGCGACTTGCTGGACCACATATACCAGATACAGTCATAGTT
This sequence comes from Stenolophus ochropezus, assembly GCA_035578165.1. NCBI lineage: Eukaryota > Metazoa > Arthropoda > Insecta > Coleoptera > Carabidae > Stenolophus > Stenolophus ochropezus. The sequence goes on from JAQOWZ010000014.1 coordinate 5,126,516, forward strand.
ATGCTACGCTTAATTGGTCCAAATTATTCAAACATTTATATTATATGTTATGTTTCGTTTGATGGGCGTACGAAAGATGCAAATGTCGATGTATTCATTATATATGTAAATGGTTCTTATTATAAAAACTAACTCTAACACATCAACACTTAATTTTATATTAGTTAATATACAGCACGGCGATGCGTGCTTTCTGTACATAAATAGTGATATATCGATCGGTCATCATACTTTATATATAGTCTCTAGTTGATGGGACAATGATGTATATGGTCACTACATTCACTAAACTATTACATTACCGATATCTAGTCGACATAACACCACTGCATTCATCCTCTGCACATGCATCTTTGACGTGTTCACGCTACTTCAAATTCGAATTTTAAATATGATTGTCCCGATTCAAATGAAATCATTTGTATTGCTAAAAACTCAAAACTACTTAATACTCGTTTTAGTAACAATTTCGTTAAATGTAAACGTGCGCACATCAAAGACACCAACGTTCAACAATGTAAACTTACTTATCGTTTTGATATAGTTTTAAATACGTATAAACTATCACTATAATTCAAAAGAATAACTGGGGAAACGAACTTAAAACGACAGCGAACAAATGGAATAAATGAAAAACTGCAAAGCGGTTTCAATCAAGGGGTTATTAGTGGAATAATATAGCACAGCCAACGTATGTCACACTACATATTATTTGGGATAAAAATGAACAAGCGGTTAACGTATCGACTTGATATATGATAATCATACGTAGAAAATATGAACACATTCCGAATTTATAAGGAAAAACTAATAAATAATTTCGACTTAAACGGCTTAGATATTTATGTGTCATGTTCATTTACCAATCGTATTTAGTTTGGGTTTTACGTTTCGTGTTTAAAAGTTCGTCGGAAAAACAATCACAAATCATTTTATTGGGTATTGTTACATCAAACATCAAATGTTTTTTTTTTAATTCTGAAGTGGAAACTAAATGATTTGTGAATGTTTTTATAAGATAAAATGGCATCAAATATTTGTAAAACAAAAACTAATTTCGATTTGCAAATGAACTTTTATGTACAGTTCAAAATAACATTCATACACACATTCACACTAATCGTTTTCTACATTTCCATAACTATCACGCATATCTACGATCAGTCTATAAAAAATAGCTATTTAATTTAACATAAATATATTCGAAACATTTGATAACCGGTTACGAATCTTCATCTGCAAACACGATGACAACATATTCATTATCCTTGTAGTCTAAGACAATAATACTATTAATAATACATTTTCACAACAATGGTGAGAAAATTAAGACAGAATTCATTCTATCTCAACCCATCAAAGAAAAGTTGTTCTGCGGTGTACAGCGCTGACATAAACAAAAAACGAGAAAGAAATATGTTACGCGCGCGTGTTTAACACCCCTAACTCTATTCCTTGCTGGTGTTGTGTAGATGGTCAGGCGACCGCATGTCGAGGCCCTGAAGCCTCCATGCCCTCTGGTGGTACGCGCACGCGCTCGTTGCTGATGCCGTTGACGTTGCCGTTCGCCATGGCGTATAGGTCTGGGGCGCCCTCTGTTGGACTGCACAGCGCTTGCAGCGCCAGGTGTAGTCGCATGTAGTCCGCGCAGCTGCCCCAGACTCCTGGTCGGCGGTTGTGGTACAGCTTCGAGTACATGTACATGTCAGCGTGGTTGTCGTACGCTAAATGCTTTGTCAGAGTTGTCAGCACGCAGTATGTTGCTGCTTCGGCTCCGCCAAATCTACACGCATAGAAACATACATCTTAATGGGCTCTTCCCACTTTAAAATATTTTTCATATTTTCATTTTCGGTTTAAGACAAATAAGTGAGAAATAAATTCCCTACAAATTTAAATTAGTTCTAACCTTTGACGTTTCAACAGCGCCGCGGTAAACATCTGTGGTACCATAAAAAAAATGACAACATAGGCGATGACAGCCAAGCGCTCTCTATCTAGTGGCAAAATTTGGAACCTTAACACCGGGTATTGCTGTCATGTTTTACATTGGTCGTGAATAGGTTTGTAAACGTTTACTGAATTTTTTTGAAGTTTAATAAAATTGTATGACAATTTTGAACATTTTTTTATACATTTTCATAAAATCATGAAAAAAAAAACTATACACGACATAAGAGTTCCAATATTGCCGTGTGTAGTGCTGACATCTACGATGGCTTGCCAATATATATATAAAAGTAATAACCGGGTTCTCTCATTTGACAAGGAAAACAAAATGTATTTGTGTTTAAAAAAATGAAATGTCAAATTTTCTACGCCATGTCATATGTTTGTCTCTCTCATCTTATACGTTTGTTTCTATACAGACACTGATACGTCACAGCTAAATAGCGCTAAAACTTTATAAATTATTATAAGTAAACAATACTTTTTAAGTGAAATTATATATTTTTAACATTGTTTGTACCAAATTATTGTAAACATATTCAAAATATGTTGAATTTGATATGCGGGAAAAAGCCCATTGTTAAGCTCGTTTGACACGATGATTAAAATTGTATTTATATCAGTATAGAATTTAATACGATAATTAAAAGATAAGATCTTATATTAAAAAACAGCTGTACGCATATGCAATAACGACCTTATTTATATATGACGTACAAAGTAAAAACAAATATACTTTTTGTATAATTATAATAAAGTTAACACATGTACTTTTGTCCTAGATACAACCGCTGTATATTATTATAGTAATAATATAGCAAAACAAGTGAAAAAACCAGTGCGCACTGCGTTTGCGCATGTTTAGTACAAGAAATTAGCGCATGTTCTAATTTTACGCATTCGATTCAATATTTAAATAAATTTATAGTATGACACTTACAATAAAAAAGAATCATTAATTTGTAGGACATATATTTGCCAATAAATATTATAATACTTGCAGTTGTTTTTCTATTTTTTTATGAATACTTAAATGTGACTCTGACGTCATGAATCAGTTACGCGCATGCCTAAAAACGTTAGAGACCAGACTTTTTGAAAGTAGGTTACGCTGTTACTCCGATCGTTAACAAGTTACCATGGTAACCGAGTTGATTGCACATAAATTCGTTGCAACATTTGTAATTTGGGAAAATTAGGTATCTTTAAACTTTTAAAACTTAAAAAACTAGCTAAACTTTTCAATTTAAAAGCTTTTTTGTCGTATTGCATCTACTTCAATTTTTATATAATGGAGTGTTAGTGTATGTCTGATTTCTTACCTGTCAATGACGACCATGGGTCCGTTCTGATAGCCCAGCTGCAATTCTTGCACAGTATTCGGCAGATGGAAAATATCCAGCACAGATGAACAATTATGCGGCCAATTGGAACACTGTACCATCCTCACATGTAACTCATAATCATCTTGCAAAGATTGCATCGTGAAATCTCTTGTTACGTAATAAGTCTGCACTTGTTCGCTAACTAACTTCACTTTATAGTTTTCTGCATCAATGCTGCCTTGATCCGTAGGCCAGAATGTTTCGAATTCTTGATTATCAACAAAACTTAACATGACAATCGTTTGTGCGTTATGATCCCAAACCATCTGCCAGAAATCTTTAACGGTGGATTGCAACGGATGTTGAGTGATGATGAATTCTCGGAGGCTGTGGAAACCTTGCATCCAAGTAGCGTTGATATAGTCGGAGCCATCTTCACCTGGTTTTGGAGTTAAATGAACCCGAGAACTTTCAACAGGCAGGATCTCCGGATTGCGATTCTTTGGCTGATTGATCACTTTGTTAGCGGATACTAAATTGAAGTCTTTACACTGAAAACTTGTTACCAACTGCAACAAAAAACAATTATTAGAATTACACTTTTTTTATTTGTTTGGAACGTACTTTAAATTGTGTTTCTAGAGATTTCCAGTGTTCGCATTTCTCGTCGATAAGATTAGAATGTAGCGTTTGAACATATCTCGGAATCTGTTCCTTGTTGATGTTTGTCTCTCCAGATTCAATAGCCTCAAGAAGAGCATCATGTATGAAAATATACTGTTCTTCAGTTTGGACCAAGAAATTGCGTTGTGTGCGTATATGGCGAAGGAAGCCAAAGATGTTGACTTCATTTCGGTTGCGTATTTGTTTAAGCATTGCGTCCAAGACAATGTAGGTACCAGTGCGTCCCACACCAGCGCTGCAGTGTACGATGATTGGACCAGCATCCGGAGGGTTAGCTGCAGATGACTTCTTCACGAAATGCAGCACAGGCAATGGGTGATCAGGGGTTCCGTGGTCCGGCCAGTTCGTGTAGTGGTATTGGTAAACGAGCTTCTCAGCAGCACCCACTTTCTTCTTCTTTATTCTAAGATGTTTGATTTGTAAAGTGCGCACAGTATATGTGGCCATCACATCTTCTTTGACTAGTTTTACTTGAATTACACCATAAGTTTCAGTTCCTTCCTTTGGCCAATACATATCACATTTTCTCTACAACCATAAATTTGTGTCATTATTTTTGATCGGGTTCTCACGGTTTTATTGTTAATTAAGAAAAAACAATCCATATAATTATATACAATGCTCAATTAGGAAACTGCAATATGTACCGTGCGGATTTCTTAACATGAAACAAGGGATTTGTTGGTCACGACCTGACATTTAAAATAAAACATTGGGAACGAATTTGACAGATATATTATATTTAAATATTCTAAGAAATTACAAAATAACAAACTATTAAACAATAATTACAATAAATTTTCAAAAATCCCTCTATTAAAGCAATGACCCAATCTGCTAGAAAACTCTTGAACCAAATACGATATTTGGGTATCTGTAATATTTTAAGAAGTGTTTTGAATTTAAACTTTTAAATTTAAAATTTTTTACTATTCTACCATGTCCGGAAAAGTTATTAACGATTCTTAAAGTTATCAGGAAATGATACGCGGTACAAAACTGATACTTTCCTCAAATTAGATTAAAATTTACAGATAACCATTGTATTTCAAAGAAAAAAATTATAATACAAAAATAAATATCAAATTCGTTCCCTCTGATTCATTTTAAATGAGACGCTAATATATTCCTGTCAATTATTGTGAATGTCAGGTCGTAACCATGGATATAACAAATCCCATTTTTCACGTTAAAAAATACTCACGATATATTTTATGCGTTGTTAAATGATTGCGAAAACAATGTTAAATTTAGATTTTTACGACAATGAATAAATGAATAAAATTATGTAAAAGCCAGTGACGTGATGGGTTCAAAGTAAATTAACACACAAAACCACAAACTCATGAGAACTGACCTCATAGCTTTCAACAGCTATTACAGATTTTGGCAGTTTTATATATGAATCCTAATACATATAGAGAAACTAAATCACTCAAAGTATTTTATAAACAGAAAGTAAATATATAATAGGTACATGAATAAAATAAGAGATGATCTCTCTACAGTAAATAACAGCAGAAAATATAACTCACCCTTCCTCGTTCAACAAGATTCGTAATCATTACAATAATAGCAACTCGTTGTTCCCAAACCATCCGCCAAAAGCAGTCGAATGTAGAGGGTAAAGGGCCTTGAGTTCCAATGTACGCCCTAGAACACTGGAACCCATCAATGTAGTTCGCGTTGACATAGTCCAGAGATTTCTTCTGTCCCGGTATAGACAACAGCTGCACTCGACTGTGATCATCTGAAATAAACACTCAGTTCAATGCCCTCCCAATCCAAAACCAGTTTCCAAATAAAAACAAAGCTATATTGGTTACTTACATGCAATGATATTGAGATATCGGTTTTTGGCACGGTTGTCGGGATGTTGAGAATGTTCGGAGGAATACTCATCCTGGGTGGATTCGGTCTGGATGGCTTCGTACTCCTTGCTGAAGGCGATGTCGCCGTCCGCGTGCAGCTCGGCGACGTGCTTCACGAACTGGTGCACTGGGATCGCGCCCTTGTATTCGCTCGAGCCTTCGGGCACCGCGTTCCAGTCTATCGTCGCCGTCGGGACGCTGCACGGCGGGTCGTCTAGGTAGTAATAGGCCGCGTGGAAGCATTTCCTAGAGGAATGACAGTGTGTAAATCTCAAGCGATATCTGGAAGACCAGTCTCAATAAACATGCTTATTATTTACCTACACAGGGTGTATCACAAAACACCAACCCACCCTTACCTTTTTTATTAGAAATACAAAAAAATATTTATATAAAATTTTTATTATATTAAATATACTATTTCATGACATAGTAAAAAAAAATAATTTTAGGATGTCATAAAATTGTATATTTAATATAATAAAAGTTTTATATAATTTTTTTATTCCTTCTAAAAAAAAAGTTAAGGGGGTTTGGTGTTTGCTGATACACCCTGTATGAATACAAGCGTTAATAGGTGGCAGCATAATACTATTAAGTTTACCTCCATAAAACAAATGCAGCAATCGCAAAGAGGAAAGCGAAAGAGGCACAAACAACGCCCGCAATCATGCCAGCAGTGAGTTCGTTTGTTGCATGAGGAAGAGATTGTATTTTATCGCAGTTAGATTGCACTAGAATCTTCCTGGGGATAGAAGTTTCGCCTTTGATGTGTTTACCGTGGTTGTACGAGCTACGGGATGATGCACTTATACGTATTTCATATATTGTATTTGCTGTTAGATTTTTTATTGTTATCTATAAAAAATATTGCATAAATAACTTGTTATGTAAATAAAATTTATAATACTTACTGCACTCTCCAAATGGTCTTTGGACGATTCCATAACAATACTATCGTTTGAGTGTTCACTAGTGTAGTTTATGTAATAATAATCGATAGAATTGTAAAATTCCTTCGGTCGTTCCCATTGTAAATAAATAGTATCTTGAGTAGCACAAGTCAAATTTAATATTCTAGGGGCACTAGGGCCACTAATGTCGGTTTTACTGATTACTGCATCGGATGGTTCCCCTTCGTTCTTCAAAGTGTATGCCTTAACCCATATTTTATATTCGTTGTTCGACGCTGCAATAAAATAATACATATAATAAAATGTTTACGAGCAAACGAGCATCACATCAGTACTTACTTAAGTTCTGTAACGTGTAATGTATATTCGGAGAACCATTTCCTAGCTTTAGGGACTGTACATCAGTGTAATTAGCGAACATGTAGTATATCCTGTAGCCCTCGATGGCACCATTTGCACGTTGGGGTTCCATCCATGCTAGGTTCATTGAATTCTCAGTAACACTGAGTACTGACAAGTTCAGGGGTTTACTCGGAACTAAAAAACAAAATACCAGAATTAGCATCATACACATCATTTAGAAAACAGAATATTAAATCATAACAAAGAAAGGTGCTTGAGAAAAATACACCTTGATTTGAGTACAGTTCTGTAGTTGTGCTCAACTCTTCACTATTTACACATGTGTAAATGATTGCGAGTAACGCTATCACCAACTTCATTTTTAATATTACAGATTTCACGAATTACAATAATAAACACTCATACATAAATTTTACAGGTACTTTTGTGTCGTCCATCTTTGTGAATCTTGGATAAACACAAGGCAAAAAACGAGTAAACGACACCATTTTGAGAATAATTAGCAACTAGATGTAAGTTAATTTATTACTACTTAATTAATATAACATTGACAGTAAATTGAGACGATGATCATGCACCACCCTGCCCGCGTCTGTGACAGCACTAGTGCACCACAGTGAGTAGCGAGCAGCCGGCACAAAGGATCGCCAGAGAAGAAGAAGAGACGCGCCACAGATTCAAATGTGGACGCCTTTTTCCAGCATGTTTCAAATCGATATTTTCATCTTTATTTCATCTCAATCCTCACTAAATAATTCACATTAATTATGAATTACATCCTAAATATTATATTATACTTTTCATAATAAAAGAATGTTGTTAAAACCAAATTTCACAAGTTTATTTTGTTTGTAGCATCACTCTGCATAGTTTTCGAAAAATATGTAGTTAAAATTAGTAATTAAGAATTTTTAATGTATAAAATATAATTTAAATTATCGAGTGTTTAATTTAGTTTTCAATATAAGTTAAGATTGTGCGAAGGTTTGTGCAACTGAAGAAAACTTGTACATAATAATCAGCGTCGGAGTCTGCGCGGGTATTTTTGTGCCGCCCATCGACTCGCGAGCTCCATTTCGAGCAAGCTGTATGCCAGCCATGCCGTAGCAATATTGATTCCTAGCAAGTAGAGTATGCAACACAACCGAGCGGTCTTTTGTTGCCATTGTTATGACTATCATAATCATACATTATAATACAGATATAACGCACCATCGAACCTTTATTTTGAAGATTAATTAAGCCAGCTTATTGTCAAAAAGAGTTCCAAATTAATTCAACGTAATACTCTTAATGAACTTGGTACTTGTTATGGATAGTGTACCCGTAATACACTTATGTGTATCTGTATGCGTCCAACAATTACGGTATACTCTGGGTATATTGGAATTCCTATTAGCTGAAGTTTTATCCGACAAAAAAATACCGACAAAAAGTTTAACATTGTCATTAGCAATTTAGAAAGTATTTTTTATTTTGTTTTTGATCGTTGAGTGTGCAAGCATTATCAACAATTACAACTTGGGAACGGATTGCATGCAAGATTTCGTGACGACTTAATTATTATGAGAATAAACAATACTTATGTCGCTATCAGCGCGCGCAAATTATAAACGTATTAATGTGCAACAGACAGCTTTGGTACTCGATAAATTAAAGCATCGCTCGCGTGATAGCAAAACAGTAGCCCGCGTGCAAAATAGATAAATTGCATAGGAGAGGCTGTTCGCGAATCGGACATAAATAATAAATAATAATGGTAATCACACCAGCGAACAAAACGCATACACTTTCTTGGAAGAATCTATTCCATTTGGAACATCTCCTGAATGAATGTATGTCTGTCTGTGAATATTTATGTGTTCTAGACGTCCTGTGGTGGACGTAACTCCTTGCAGTTTCAGTTTTGCCCATTTCATTTGAATCAATTTCAGTTTCAGCGTTCAGATGGCATTAGGAAATGAAGGTCGTTTTCGTTCTCGTTCTCGTTCAAGTTATGGAGTGTAATTTGAGCAAGTGAGACTCTTCTAGCGTTCGCCGTTTACCAAAGCATCGCGAGCTGCATTCATTCACTTTCTGGATACTCACCGCCTTCGTCTGTCATCACCAGCACCGTCGTGCTTGGACCTGGACCTTCTGGATTGAACACCGCCAGCGACACTAGGTATTGGGTGTACGTTTCCAAGTTTTGAATTGTATGACTCTGCAAGAGAATTATTATTTGCACAATTCTTTATTTCTTTTATTCCTTAAAATTAAATGAAAAGTTAAACTACATTTCCACTTTCGGGTGATTCATGTATATTTACAAATAAGTACAAGACAATTTTTCAATGACTTCACCAGTAAATTTCTTAAGACAAATTTGTTATGTCAGTTTGAAAATCAATCAATAAAACCAGTAAATAAGTAATTTTCTAGCGAATGATCTAATTTTTGACTTACTAAAGTTTGTCACATACCAGAGCAAATTTTCCTGACCTATAAAACTGAGTTACACAGCAGACTAAAAATATTTAGATGAAAAATCAAGTTTTGGAGCATGATCTAATTTTTGATCTAATGGACAATGGATACATTTCGGCACCAATATTAGAGTGATAAAAGATTTAACTTACATTTTTTTTATCTAGATCACATATTTTTCATTTGACTAGATCAATTTACCATTTCCACAAAATGGATCAGAAAGTTCAGATCTAACTAAATCTGGTCCAACTAACAAAAGCGAAATACTATTATGAATTCTTTAACATGTGGTCTAGTTATTATTAGGTCAAAACTTAGATCATGTGTTTTGGTATGTAAACCAGTTTTTTTTTAGTCCAGAATAAATTATGGTGCTAACGTTTATGTACGTATTATTGGATCATTTTTAAAGGATTGTTCATTTAAAAGATTATGGATGTTAATTTGTGTAGGAAAATGATTGTAGTAAATAAAATGAGTTTTTTTTAATCTAGAATAAATAATGGTGCTATCGTTTATGTACGTATTTTTGGATCATTTTTAAAGGATTGTTCATTTAAAATATTATGGATGTTAATTTTTGTAGGAAAATGATTGTAGTAAATAAAATGAGGGTAGTACTGTTATACATAGACCCTTAATTTGAGGGAATATGTAAAATAGTAATAAAGTTGTGTGCAATCAGTTTCAAAACGAGTATCTCCGGTACTTAAGGGCCGGTCCTACAAGGGCAATTGCATGCAATTAATATTCAAAGTAGGCCCTGTATATTTGAGAGCGTAGCGCTGATTTCGAAAGGGAGAGAAAAGGTAACAACAAAATGCAAGCAGTTCATAAAGTGGAGTGATACGGTTAGTAGCAGAACAGGAATTAAACTAACTGCCAGGGAGTTGTTTGTAACTGGCTGTCAATGAAAAGATCGAAAGATCAAGGCATTTAGGTAAAGATGGGTTCTCACTAGTCATTTTTTATGAATCATTTTCAATGATTCATAAAAAATGAACGTCAGAATACTTCTTTCATTAGAATTTATGATCATTTCACAGTTTCATTAAAAGTGAAAAAGAGTTCTACTTTTATGATCATTATTAATAAATGAAAGTAAAATGAATCGTAAGAAGACGCGTCATGATTTAAAATTGCAAATTAATGTCAACATGATCTAATCTAAAACCTATTTTTGTTAACAGTTCTACTGTTTTTAGGTAATATACTATGTTAGACTGTTGTTAAATAATATTATATGTAGTTCAAATGTTAACACCATACATATTGCGAATTGCTGTACGAATTAACTTTTTCAGATGCTATTTATAAAATAAAATAGTACATGGTCATTGTCAACATGGTCATTGAAACAAGATACATGTGAACAAATCTTTTTCATTTAATTGTCATGACAAATGAATCATTGGAAATGATAAAAAAATGACTAGTGAGAACCCGCCTTTTTAGTTTCTGGTAATTTTAAGGGCCGGTCCTACAAGGGCAATTACATGCAATTAATATTCAAGTAGGCTCTGTATATTTGAGAGCAGAGCGCTGATTTCGAAAGGGAGAGAAAAGGTAACAACAAAATGCAAGCAGTTCATAAAGTGGAGTGATACGGTCAGTAGCAGAACAGGAATTAAACTAACTGCCTGGGAGTTGTTTGTAACTGGCTGTCAATGAAAAGCTCGAAAGATCAAGGCATTTAGGTAAGGTTTCTGGTGATTTCCCAGGGGGACCCACTGAAAGTTATACCCTCTTCTGCTTGAGTCTGCTCCCACCCTTCAAGGAAATATCCCCGCTAGACGCTGGCTAATCCCGTTTGCTTCGGCATTCACTGTTTCCATAAACAGATTAATAATAGTCACCTCGACGGCAGTGTCTCGGATGTACAGCTCCTTCACGGCTTCGGGGCCGCGGTCCCTGGGCCGGTACGAGATGCGGTAGCCCAGAAACTCGCCGTGGATGGTGTCCTGATTGGGAGGGCGCCAGCTTATATGCAGCGCAGTTGCTGACGTGTTGTGTGCTGTTGTTATTGTTGGTTTTCCTGCGGGAGCTGAAACAACAATCATTTTATTAACCTTATAAAAACTCTTCATTGTTTTAAAGATACTAGCAACCAGTGGCGTATCTACGCAATTTTGCTTAGATGAAAAAAATTCATAAAAACATTTCTTAACAAAAAATATATTTTGTAAAATAAATAATAAAAGGTACAGAAACATAAAAAATAATTCTAAACATTTATAACACAGAACATAGATTTGTAAGATAAAAATAAAACTAATAACGAAAGAAAGAAAATATTTATATAGCTATATATTAAGTAAATAAAATCATTCATTAAAGGAAGTATAAACAAATATATATATATATATATATATATATATATATATATATATATATATATAAATTAAGTTTTCTTAGTTTCGCATTTGTAAAATTATTAATTATTTCGTCATGATTAAGAGTTTTTGTGCTTTCATGTTCTATAGATAATATGACTAAGCAGTAAGCAGAAAAAATACAAGAGGTTGAAATTTTAAAAAAACTGTAGTTTTATAGATCTTATTTATCTTAATTAAAAATTTTATATTTTTGATTTTATTCTTGTCATGTCGACATATTTCTACAGTAATCTAAAAGGCACTTATACCTGGTGTGGGAAGTGTAACTAGGGACATGCGATGCTGAGCAAATATCAAATAAAAATTATCGCTACCAGTATCGAATCGAAATAAAAGTATTGATACTTTGAAATATCGAAAGAAGAATGTAATGTGAAAAAAAATTAACGTAAACATATTTTCTATTATTCTTATGTTTTAAAATAAAAATAATTTATTTAATCTTCTTCCTTACAAGCGTAAAAAAGTGTGGTTTTTCACTTCCGGTAATAACAATGTTAGTTAATCAGAAAGATATATTTATATTTGATTAAATAAATTCAAGTTTAAAGATACTGGATAAAATATACTGATATTAATAAAATATCGGAAGATAGGTATAGATACTAAAATATCGGTATAGAAAAAAAGTATCGATACTGGTATCGTATTAATATATAGTATCGAAACACCTAAATGTAATAGCACTAGTTTAGTAATGGAAATAAGTACTATAAAAATGGCAATGATAAAATGTGAGCCACTTTTTTTAATCAGTTTGAAGTCTAAAATGATTTTATTACAAGTTTTATATTTATATTTGTATTGAAGCTAATATATTAACAAAACAAATATCATTTTATTAAAAATTAATATTATCATGAAATAATAAAATATAGGTTTTCATTACATTACATATTCAATGGATAATCAATAACAAGTAGTTATACCTACGTATCTTTAAATTAGTTTAAGTAATTTCATTTAGGAAAATTTATGCTGTAACCAGTGGCGTACACCCAAAAATATTTCGAGAGGGTTTTTTTATAATATTTGTATTATACTTCTTCTAAAAAAAATACTGTAAACAATGTTATCCAAACACCAAAAAAACAAAAGGAAAAGAAAAATATTTATACGTATTGAGAAGAAACTCAATTTTGAAATGCACTAATTACAATTTTAGAACTTTTCGAATTTTTACGCCACAGACTGTAACTAAATATAAAAGTAAATATAAATAATGTGTATAAAATAAATACAGGATAATACAGGACTAGTGTAACAAACTTTAACAACTTATTCTTAAGATTATTTAAAGTAAAAATTCCCTTAGGGACATGGATCCTATCCCTTCTATCTACAAAAATAGAAGAGGTTGAAGTTTTTAAAAACTACAGTTTTATAAAAAGTCATATCTTATTTGTCACAATTAAAAAATGTTGTTTTGGGTTTTATCTTTATTCCTGTCATGATGATATATTTTTACAGTACAAGGCACTCATATCTGGTGTGGAAAGTGTAACAGCGCTGGTTTAATAACTACTATAAAACTGGTGGTAATAAAATGTGAGCCACATTTTTTTAATCAATTCTTTTATAATAAATATTATATTTATGTTTGTATTGAAGATAATATATTAAAAATTCATTTATTATTTTATTAAAAATTAATATTTTCATGAAATAATAAAATATAGATTCCTTAGGTATGTGAACTGTTCCATGATGATATTTTTATTCATTATTTTCATGATTTCAAATGATAATTTTTAACGTCTGTCATAGATTTACTTTATATAAATGGTCACCAATCCAGTAATAAAAACCTTCTGCAATGCTTGGATTTTATTGATTTTCAATCAATGAATTATGGATTACAATCCAGTCGGTCTCCTGTATCATTATTTCACTTCATTTAATTTTTTGGTTGATATTTCATTGAATTTAATTTAATCGGGAAAAAGTGTGAGAAGTATTTTTAAGTGATGTACTTTAAATGCATAAGACAAAGAAGTAAATAGCCCAAACAATTGAACAAGAGCATTTGCGGTTAGGTAGACTGTAAAAGTACGACTTTGTATGTAAGGGGATCTTGTAACATTAAAAATCTTAAAGAACAGCGTGAAATAAGAATATTAGTGAAAATGCCACTGAAAAATCTTTCGTGGTAAGCGAGATATCAATTTTTAAAGCGAAAATAAAGAATTCGCAAAGTTAAGGGTAGTTTACTTGAAGTAGACATTTTATGGACCACCGGAGTAGTTATTAATTAAACATTAGACTTATTAGTATTAAATATTATAACAATTATTTTCATTGTAGAAGATTTGAAAAAAATATTAAAAATACCTACCAACCAGTGGTAATTTTTTTTTTGCGAATTTATAAAAAAATTCTTTTTGTTTTATAATCAGCACGTCGTACAGTATAAACCCTTTAATTTTTTGTCCTAAGTTTTGGAACACTCTGTATAAAGTTCTATAACTTTAAAAAATCAACAACGTTATTTTTATTTAGTTATTATAACGTTAAAAGCACTTTATTTTTCTCTTATTATTATTCGTGATAAAAATTCATAAAAAATTTAACTGAAAAAATATTTTAAAATATTAATAGTAATACCTTTTACTGTAATTGGTAATTACCTAATATAAGACAAGTAATATTAATTATAAACATAACATGACATACGCGCAATTGTATTTTTAGTAGGATGTTAGAAGAGTTGTTTTGACCTCTGGCATGATTTACATGTTAAGTAATCTTAACTACTCTCTTTAATATTTACAGGTGTCTACTGATGATAACTTAGTTCTCTAAATACGTATCAAGTTTTTAAAATTATTATTAAGGTTATGTATACATAATCTATATAATGAAAAATTAAAATGTCGGTAAATTCAGAATATATATTGTCTCAACGACAAATAACGTTATAGTGTATCGTTATTTGTTACATTACGGTTACATAACGTTATTTTGTTATTGTTACAAAAAATTAGCAAATTAAACGTTATTATAACATTATCGGGTGTTGTTACGTTACGTTTTCCATCCGTGATCCTAATCGGTGCAAACGAGTGAAGCTGGAATCCTGGAATCCAGCTGCCTGGCCTACAGAGCTGTTAGTCTGGTTGCAAGGCTCACTACTGTACGTTTTGCGGTTGGATTAACTAATATATTTGTGTACAGTTTCTGACACAACGGCGCAATATGTCGTCCCGCATAAACGTGCTGGCGTTCGCCTAGTTAGAGCCAGAATGAGGCAGACTGAGGGTAGCTTGACATGGCGTCCTCAATCCTCATGACACGACGTACCGTTGTGATTAAAATGTCGCAACCCGCCATTCTACATCCTATATCCTTCGCATTCGCTACAAGTATTGTGTGTAAGTGACGCTTACTCTAAAACTACGGATTCAAATTCCATTTCCACTGACGCCCGCACGTTCTTCATTGCCATGACCAGTGGCGGCTGCTCATATTTTATATGGTAGGGCACAAAAATTAATAACATGTTAATACAATTTAACACGTTAACTGCCACCATTAAAAAAAAAGTTGGGTCCCTTGGGCCATTTTTTCTTTTTTACAGATTTAGGGTGTTTTCATATTAGAAAATACAAGTATGATAACAGAATTAATTTTTTTTAATGTTGCTCTAAAATTTGAAGAATTTTATTGAGACACAAAATTTGCAGTATTTTATCGTTTCAGAGATTAAAAAACAAAAAAATCATGCACTAAGAATAGGTTTTGGTCTGCCAGGCCACCGAGAATTAAACTACATTCACAGATATGCGTTGCGAGGTACAAACGTTAGACCACGAAGCATAATGTGTATTCAAACACTGAGGCACAAACGATGTATCTCAGAGCATACGAGGATATTTTAGTGAGATACATAAGATGTACCTCATGGCAGTTAACGTGTTAAACATAAAATCCATCTTGCACTCGGAAATCTTCGCCTAAATTCTGGGCACTGCCCCATTTCAAGTTATTCTATCGCCATGGAAATACGCTCCTATTGGTCAAAATAGCGAAAACTCGAGAAAAAGTGGTGGGAGACCGGTGCTTTACTATGAGTGCCCTAGCTTGCTATGCAAGTCACCAAACTTTCAGCGGTGTATTGAAGGGTGCATTATGTGTTATTAAATATATAGTAATGGGGAAGTTTAGCGAATTTTTTTATTTTATCAAGATTGCTCTCAAAAGAGATATTCTACATTTTATTTCACTCAAACATGCCCAGATTTCTCAAAAAATTAAAATTTTATACAAAAATGACGTCAGTGTGGCTCGCGGAGAACGTATCGTCTATCTTAATCAACGCGCGCTGGGTTCCCATGGCAACAGAGAAATATTTGTGGGGTAATGCCTCAAAATTCAACCTACGTTCAAAAAGCGCATAACTCACTTGTGACGTCAGTGTGGTTCGAAGATAAATCATTAAATATAAATAATTGGTAACATAATTTTAACTTTCAATTACATTTTAAGTTATAATTATTCATATACTTACTTTTTCGTTTGACATCGCCAGCGCAGTCCGTATATCTCAAATCATTGTGTTGTAAAAATGTTTTAATTCTTTGAGTAGAAAAACAGTGTTCACATTCTACATTAGTCATGGATATTGTACAAGTAATGTGTTGTAATTTAACACATTCAGAAAATAATTACTATTTCGTATTTGTAACAATAATAAAGCACCATCTACGTTTGCTAAATCATCATCAGAAGTAATTTTCGTTCAATACATGAATTATTACCACAAACAATGCAAACTGATTACCTCAGAAATTGTCGGACACACTCGGAAACGTCTAAATTTTGGGCACTGCCCCATTTCAAGTTATTCTAGCGCCAGGGAAATACGCTGCTATTGGTTAAAATAGTGAAAACTCGAGAAAAATGGTGGGAGACCGGAGCTTTACTATAAGTGCCCTAGCTTGCTATGCAAGCCACCAAACTTTCAGCGGTGTATTGAAGGGTGCATTATGTGATATTAAATATATAGTAATTAAAGCCCTCAAACTAACCCTGTTGTATTGCGGGATGCAATATATAATATTAAATAAAAAATAATTAATATTAACTTAAAATTGACACGAACAAATACTGGCTTATTTTATCTCTTATAATTATTTAATTATTAGTAGGGTTGCGCCCCTGTGTCCCATACTACAAGCCGCCACTGGCCATGACAGCCATTTAAAGCCAAAACTACCCAACGCCACAAAAATAAAATGTTTCATTATGTTACATTACACAAACTAAACAAATATCAATGTGTTAATTTGCTTTGTCGCAGATTTCAGTAATGATCTTACTGTAAAGTGCTTTATCCAGGGTTGGTAATCGTTTAAATTAACAGTTTCAATCCCGGGTGTTACAAAAATAAAAGTCCGGTTCTGCATTTTAAGAGAAAATAGATTTGGAAGGTTTTACTCAAAAGGTTTCAAATTCGGAAATATTTGTGGATCAAACTATATGTTAATTATCATATTCTTCATAATTAGAATTTTCGAAAACAATTAAAGAGAATATATTAATGTAAAATTTAGTGATATCTCATCTCGGGCGAGATGAGAACAATTTTAAAAACAAAGCTTCGAGACGAGAAAATAAATCGAGATTCTCGAATTTCATTAATTTCGATAAAGATTTCTCAAGGTTTTCAAATTATTTTTCTTAAAACGTCATAAATGTGACATCTTTTGCGACTTTATTAATAAGGTAGAAATTAAATTTCTACGCCGCCGAAGTAGAAATATAGGTAATCCTACGCTGCCAGCATAGAAAAAAATAAACAAGTAGCAGTAGGAACTATGTAGAATCAGCAAATACGAAATAACTTGTATAATAGAAACCTGCAATATCGTCCTATGTGGCACTATACAACTAGATAACTTAATAATGAAGTTAAATCACCAACAATTGACAGATTTAAATTGACAGCAACGTAACGAAAATGTTATTATCATTTGTTTCATCATCTGGACCAGAACTTTAAGTACCTAAGGTACTTGTTTCGCGACAAAATTTACTTGCATTTTATAGGTTTAGATTGTTGGCTGACAACCTTTCAAAAGACCTACAATTTGTAGTGGATTCCGAACCATTCAGATACAGCGGTATTTTTATTTAAATAAAAATTGACGAAGATGGAATTTGAACACAAGTGATTCACTGGTGCTCGTATATTATTTCTATATTATTGGGATGTTTACAAAATAAAAAAATCTGCCTACCCTTAAATCCGCTCCTGGTGGTATAGATTTAACATTAAGTATGAAGGAGAATGTAATAATACATTTGAATGTGTTTGAGGAAGATGAAATGTTTGCTGATTTCCGGAAATGAAGGACGGTATATGAAACATAATTAAACTTTGATACAATGGATCTATTTAATTATTTAAAAGTATATAATGAATCGATATTTCCTTTTGTTCTCGGTATCGATAATTGTGATGCGTTAGTTTGATACCCAGTCGTGATGGGTCACATTTTCCGGAAAAAAATCGGGAATTCCAGTTTGGAAATTTCTGGAAATATGTGGGAAAATTCCCGGGAATAATTCCTGATAATAAATTTAACGCAAGCGCAGCTTTACCGACGTGTTCTAACCAGTCTAATATTCTAATAACTTTATAACTATGAGTGGAAAACGGAAGAAAAATAAATTAATTCTTAATAATTTTACCACAGCAACATCACTATTTCTAACATTTTTGGTGTTAGTAAAGATTATAACATAATTGGTATTTAATTTTCTCTAATTTTTATGAAATAATGATTTTTATCGTTATCGTTAATTTTTCCCAGGAATTTCCTAAAAAATATCCCTAGAAATTCGTCATAAAATTCCCCAAAAAATTCCCGGGAAATATCCCGGGAAATTTTTTGAAATGGTCGTTCCCGGGAATTTACCAATCTCTGTCTAATCGATAATTGTGATGCGATAGGTTTGATACTCAGGTATCGATACTTTCTCAGTATCGCATATCTGCAGGGATGAGATGCGACCTTGGCCTTTGAAGAGCTGTCGATCCAATGACGAGCTGGCGCTGACGTTAGCAACAAGCACATATGAGTGACGCTTAGAGTAAAACTACGGATTGAAATTCCATTTAGGACGGCGCGGGCGAGAGAGGCACAGCCGTACATGGTCACGTATCATATCGAATTTCGCGTTTCGCGATGAGATGAGATGAGATGAAGCTAACTAACTCCTACCGCTGCTCCTCGACGCGTCGATTTCGGCTTTGTGTTACAATGTTAGCTGTTGGTTCAGTGTTCGGCTTATGCACACAAGTTTGCCATTTCAACGTTAATCGAATACACAGCGACACAGGACACAGAAACCCGCATGGTGGGGGGTCGAACGACTGCGAATATTCCAACTCCAAAATACAAGTAGGTGTATATCAAACTGACTTATGCAGGTTTTACAACCTTGTATGGAAGGCTATAGTATACAAGTATAGGATATATATTATAGAAGTAGTTGTATTTGAAACTGACTTATGCAAGTTTTACAACCTTTTATGGAAGGGTGGGAAGCTTTGTGGTCAGGACACAGAATAGGTTTATACAGAAGCGACAGTAAGACAGAGAAACGAAAATTAGAGAGAGATGAGGAACGTGAACAAATTTAAAAGGCTCATTGTTTAAAATCGAAAAGTTTCGTCACATCTTAGAAAAAGATAGGGGATGTCAACAAATTCAAAGGTCTACACAATGCTTCAAGGTCATAGAATTGAATAGGGGAGTGTCACTTCTGTATATATCTATTCTGTGCTTTTATGGAAGGGTGGGAAGCTTTGTAGTCAGGAATTATAAATTATCCCAACTCAAAGGTATCACTTGAAAAATAAGAACTGGGTCGTATCATATTCTTCTCGTCATAGGATAGATTTGCGACTCCGTTTTTTCGACGTCGCTGGCTAATCTTCTGCTAGATGTTGTACTATTTCTTCCGAATGTTGTTTTCAGCATGACTTACGTCCACAAAATTATATTCCCAGAATATCCACGTATTCGTATTTACAATTTTATGCACACACTACTAAAAGCATGCACAGAAATAACTTTTTAATGACTTGTCCAAAACTGACCGTTTACCTCTAACGAAAATTTTTAATAACGAATAATGAAGTTCTTAGGCTAATTGGAAATCCAAATGAAAAGAAAAATCTTAAGAATGAACAACTTGACTTAGTCAAATCTCTGTTGATCACTCCGCTTTAATTCCTTTTAGCTTTTCCTACCATTGTAAAGCTAGTTAATACTTAGTTTCTGCCTTTGTTTTTCTATGTATAAATACTAAAAAATTTCTGTAAAGTATATTCATTAGTATTTCCTGATAATGGCCTTAGAAGACGAAATATAAATAATATTTTTTTTAACAACCAAATATTTCTCTTATTATGTCAGTAATTGTTTGTATTTAAAAGTACATAA
This sequence comes from Stenolophus ochropezus, assembly GCA_035578165.1. Classification (NCBI taxonomy): domain Eukaryota; kingdom Metazoa; phylum Arthropoda; class Insecta; order Coleoptera; family Carabidae; genus Stenolophus; species Stenolophus ochropezus. The sequence goes on from JAQOWZ010000014.1 coordinate 5,146,941, forward strand.
TTAGGAAACATTTTGAAAGAAAATTTCTGGTAGGACCCTTAACATCATACGACAGAAGAAAGTACCTGCCTAAATGAACCATTACCGCAAGTCCCATAAAACTTTATAAGGGCCAATCGGCTTATCCAAAAGTGAATTTCATATATCTATGCCTCTACTATACCTGCCTAAAAGAACCATTACCGCCAGTCCCATAAATGTGTATAAAGGGCAATCGGTTTATCCGAAAATGAATTTCATATATGTATGCATCTACTATATATGTATGCGTCTACTATACGAATTTACGAATACTTCAACTCGTACTCGGAGTCGTACATAACGTATCAAGCCTGGATTCTGGATAAAAGAAGCTAAATACAAGCCATGATAAACATAATATTCAGATCCGGCAACCACATTTATCATTGGCCTTTTCTATTTACATTTTCCGACATGGCGGATATATCTGTGAAATGCTAAGTAAATGTTTTCATAGTGCTGAAATGTACAAATTCCCTCGACTCCAACAGGCCAGCTCATGTGCCAATACTGCTGTTGCCTATACTTTAATCATATACGTACACATATACTCGACCTAAACAGGTACATTTCACATTACGTTATTACTTATTTACACATATTTATTTACGAACATTATGGCTGCAACAGTGGCTCTTTTATTTGACGACCAGGGCCGGATTTATGTTAGTGGGGGCTCTTTTTTCAACATTTAGGGCCGGTTTTTCCACCTCTGGTTAAAGTGTCGGTTACCTTAACCATCGGTTAATAGAAAAATATTGCAACGAAAAATTGCTGTAATTTATCAAAACTATAAGGTATTTACTATTTCGATGCGATATTTTTCTATTAACCGATGGTTAAGGTAACCAACACTTTAACCAGAGATGGAAAAACCAATATTTACTATATGATTTTTTTTATAATTGAAATTTCTTACTTTCTTCTGTGTAAAATCTTCTATAATATCTTTAAACGATAGATACTCAGAAGTACTAGATGTTTTAGATGTTGTTCAGTCAACCGTTCTCGGCCTATTTTTTAATAATTTTAATTTTGAGAACGATCTTTCAGTAGTGCAATTTGTTATAAAAACAAGATAGATTTTGGAAAGATATTTGGAAAAACATCTTGCACTCTTTTTATGATTAAATTATACATAAAAATGTTCTGAACTAAAGAAACTATTATTTTCTTTTATTAAAAATTAACCGTTAATTAAATTTGGTATTTTCCAGGATTACACTTTTTTATTGTAATGTATATTGTTGACAAAATTCATCGACCTCTATTAATGAATAATATTTCCCAAAATTAAAATTTTGGACACAAAAATGAGACATTTGTCAATACAATTTTTAGTTTAATACTGTTGTTTGGTTTGTTTTAACTCTATATAACTTTGATATGACGTTAAAGGTTTTAAAAATAAATAAAAGTTAGATAATAAACCGACAGAATAAAATCGAAAAGGCGTAATAGAATTGCAGATTCTGAAATCAACGCATCCATATGTATTTAATTCGAGAAGATGAAAAGTATACGCGGAAAAAACATTTCTTTACAAAAGATGTATTTTCTTCTTTACCATTCCAAATTTCACCACTCAAGCTACTGTGGTGAGTGCACAAAAACATTATTTAAATTAGCTGAAAAAGTTATCATGTTTTAAACCATAAAATCCATATTTTATATCATGATTATATTATTAATTTAATAAAGCGATGAATGAATTTTTAATAAACATATTTGCAATTAAGTTTATTAAAAATATCGCATACAAAACAAACGCAAATACAAATCAACATTACGATATTTGTTATTAATATTGTCAATAAAAACTTATATTCGAAATCGTTTAATGAAACAAATTTCGTCAAATGGTGATGCACTTTTTTCATCATCTGAATCTGAAACATTGAGTCAGGGCCGTAACCAGGGGGGTGTCCATGATGTCTATTATGTTATATAATTTTTTTGCTGCACTTCATTTAAACTTGAGTTATGTAAAAAATAGCTTTTTGTCACTGATGATTGCAATTTAAAAGACATTTTTGAGTTATGCGACATCATACATTGGGTACTAGTCAAAATGCATTCAGGGATTGTTAAAATAGATATTTCCGTTGAATCCTGGAAACCGAAATTTTTCGCGATTACAATACTTCCTTTACTTCCCACAAAGATGTAAAAAATTAACTGGTTCTTACAATTTCCCACACAAATAATAGTTTCCCTACATGTTTTCTTATCGATTCCAATCAGTTTTTGGGGTTAGTAGAAAAAAAATACATTTAGCCTTAATGTTTTACAAGACAAGATTTCTTGTCTTGATTGTCATTTTCTTACTTATTTCTTGTCTTGCAGGTTATAATGTAATCGGAGTCCCTTTTTGATAATATCAATATCAATTATGAAATATATATCTTATAATACAATTATTATTATTAAATGAACATGAACATAGCTGTACTATTTTAAGTATTTTTTAGCACAACTGCGACATCTTTACAAGCAGAAAAGAAAAATCTTCCAATTCTGTACCTATATATAAGAACTTTTCTGTACAATGTATTTGTATTCTTTCTGAAGATGGCAAGAACGCCAAAAATGTACAATAAAGGATTATTCTTTTAACCTGTGGAACAAAACCAAGTGTTTTTATTGAATATATTTATTTGAGAAGCACTGGTTGCAATAGAAATGATTTGGAAGTTATAAATAAACGGTTGGGAAGAATTCATCGTTAAGATTGCATGGCTCTTCATTCCTGAATGACTGATGTAAATAACGTTCGCATTTTTAAGTTTGAAAGAAGACAACGAACAACTGATGGGCAACAGAGCGTCTGGAGGAGACAAGGGAAGGAAAACGCCTTGTTGTTAAGATCTTTGCAGTGAATTCCGTGGATATATTGAATACATTAATTTACTTGCTGATATCTTCCCAGCCTTGCTGGAGCTGCGCGTTATAAAATCAAGCAGAACAATTCGTTCATGCTTTGAATCGTTTTAAACAGATTGCTTTGCTGGTTCGGGAGTTACGTGAGCTGCGTTCTGCGTTTCCAAACGCATCGAATTAAGTTGACAATGGAAGGGCGGTTTCGGACATCAGCACCAAATAAATTAGAATATCACTCTACGTGCCAACAAACGAGAACAAATCTCCGAGACAACACACCGTCACATCAAACATGCCTCAGACTTCACAGGTTTGAACACCAAGATACGACCTTCGGCGATGTTGCTTTCGATTCTATGGACAAAATTACATACCGGGTGGTCCAAATAAGTGTCATCAGGGTTGAGAAAAAACTGGGTTTTTCAAAAAATCTAACCCACCTGAATTTTTTTAAACCCAGATTTTATTGGGTTTTGTTAAAAACGTCAATATATGTGAATTTCTTATATATATATATATATATATATATATATATATATGTATATATATATATATATATATATATATATATATAAAATTAATATAGATAGATATGTAATGTTATGGACGTACCGAATAAAACCAAAATTTTTAAAAATATGAGCTTTTTAAGGATTTTTTTTCGAGTGGATTTTGATGGGTAAAATTAAATTTTTTCACCTGACGTTTTTATGTTTTAAAATGACAGCTGTCAATTCGTGGTTATGAAGTTAAAGTAACGACTTACATCAGAATCAAATGTTTTCAGTTCGATGTTCGATTCCGATTTCACATTCGTTTATAAAAATTTCTTGACTAATTCTGTTGATAGTTTATTTGTTAAATATTTACTGCATCGTGTATTATATTTTTATAATTTATTTAATTTTAATAATTTCTCATTAAATATTTTTACAAAACATAGTAATAATTTTGCAGATATCAATATAAAAAAGTCTTTAACCTCATAACCACGAATTGATAGTCATTTTGCGCGTGTAAAATAATAAAAACAAGGCGAAAATTTTACTATTTAATTATGCTATTAAAATAAAGTAATCTGTATTAAATAACATGTAAGAATACTTGTAGTATTGTCCTATACAATAAGGTGAATTAGTTGTTAATCGGACAGTTTTTATTTAACAAAAACTATTTTCCCATGTTAAATGCCTATGACAACTTTTTTGGAACTTTATCATCTAAATTAAATAAGATATATGAAAATTTCAACATTTAATATTAGCGATTTTAAAAGTTTTATATGATTTTTGACCAAGAATTTAAAAATACATAAAGATTTAATTATAGTTTTATTATAACTTAGTTCTTTAGATAGAATAAGTTGTATAATGACCAGTTTTACTTGCGTGTAAAGTAGGTTGTCGATTCTATTTTAACAAGGATATATTTAGATGTCTGAATGTAGTTTTAGTTACATAGAACATCTGAAGTTGCTGCTTGAGTTACAGTAGTAACTATCTTTTGTCGCACATATTGAGGAATGTGCGAATATAATTTAAACCTAGTTAAATACCAACACTCCTTGAAAGATGATGGGAGTTATATTAGTAGAATTGGACTGCTCAAATTAAACGTGTGTAAGAATCTGGAGTTTGATTCTTCGAGGCTTTAATTATATAAATAAAATACAATTGTATCAAAGTGGAATGTACCATAATCTTACAAAGGTTGTTGGTTTAAAAAAAGAAAAGCAGAAACTATATTTAAGTTTTAAAGAAAGTATATTTCTAAAAAAAATTGGAATGAAATGTAAAGAAATCTTGAATTCATCTTGTTATATCATTGCTAAGCAACGAATGCCTCATCTTTTTTGTCGAAGTGTTTTTAGCATTCCGATTTGTTAAAGTAGTAGTACTCAATTTTGAAATGACAAATAACAAACAGTTGGAAAAATATGAAAACATTAAAATCTTTTAAAAATATTACGTAACGTAACATGATAAGTGACTTCGGAATGTGTTAAACATGACCTGATTTGTTTGAAACTTGCTTTGTCTTGTAATTGTTCTAATTTTCCTATGTCTTCATCGCAGTATCTACAACATAAATCTTCCTACAGTTTTAATAACTTAATAATATAAATACAAACATGGAATAATTTAAATTCATATCATATTTGTTCAGTTTTACTAAACATCTTTCAATTGAGTATTATTGTAAAATTTAATGCTCTTTAAATTTCAGCGCCCTTATTTCAGGAACGATTTTTTTAAATCAACAGCTTGCACAGGAGGAAATTTTCAAAATTTAGATCAATTAAAAGATCAACATTACTCAAATTATTATAGTTGCCCAAATATTGAATGTGATTTAAGAATTTTATAGCAGATTTGGTCACTGCTTACTAGTTAAGAATGGATTTTTGAAAATTTGTTAGAATTCTTATCTAACTGTTCATTATTATATTTACTTGTTTGTTAGTTGGTTTATTTGTTTGTTTTTCTTTTTTGCAATAAAATTGAATACTTCTGTCCAATTTATTCCCTAAGTTTCATTGTAAATGAGAGGAGCTGATACATTGCTGTCAATCAAATAACAAATCATAACCATGGATGTGACAAATCTTATGTTTAATGTTAAAAACTGCTCATGGTATATTTTTCAGTATTTTCATATTTTCAGAGCAGATTTTAGTTAGGATTTGGTATTTAGGGCACATAGTTGACGGCCCTGGAGCAAATACATTGCTGTCAATCAAATAATAAGTCGTAAAAATAGATATGATAAATCTTATGTTTCATGTTAAAAACTACTCACAGTATAATTTTCAATTTTTTATATTTTCAGAGCATATTTTAGTAAGGATTTTGTATTTAGCGCACATAGTTGACGGCCCTGGAGCAAATACATTGCTGTCAATCAAATATTAAGTCGTAACAATGGATATGATAAATTTTATGTATCATGTTAAAAACTACTCATGGTACATTTTCCAGTATTTTATATTTTTAGAGCAGATTTTAGTTAAGATTTGGAGTTTAGGGCACATAGTTGACGGCCCTGGAGCAAATACATTGCTGTCAATCAAAATCAAGTAGTAACAATGGATATGACAAATTTTATGTTTCAAGTTGAAAACTACTCACGAATAATTTTCAGTATTTTTAATTTTCAGAGCACATTTTAGTTATAATTTGGTATTTAGGGCACATAGTGATAAGTTAGGATAGGAATAGAGTAGCACAGATGACGATTGAAGCCAATGGATAATGAGGCGTGAGCAGAGAAAGAGGTGACGATCAGAATGGGCGGCAGCTGTAGAGTTTGGGTTGGCGACGATTAGACAAGAGCCAGAAGAGAAACAGTAACAGTGGCTTCGGAGTACGGAGGCGCCGGCTTAGTCCATTGGAACAACAAACACAACTCTGCAACTTGCTATTTATGTTTGACATTTGTGTGCCCATGTGTGCGGTAGATTATTAGCGAACCGGGAAACTTATTGTAACTTGCATTTCCGATTTAATGAAATCACGAGTCGCGGCTTGACGTCGCCGTCTGTGGGGAGTCTACGTGCCGGCGCCTATCGGATATTCGGGGGCAGGCCCGTGCCCCTGGGACCCTCTGCCGCCTGCATAGAAATCATCAGCGTCCCCCTTCATTATCAACTGTCACAACTCAAATCTTTTCCGTCTGTTAATTCGTTCTTCAAACTTACTCGTGTTCATTACTTCAACACATACTTCCCCCTTCCCCTTTTACAAAACAGTACACTTGTTTATACAGGGTGGTGACTCAAATATAGGGATTTAACATGTAAAATTATATTTTCCTAATTTCCTGCTTCCTTAATTATTTTAAGTAAAAAACTTCAAATAACTTATTGATATTGATCACTTCAAAACATACTAATATGGCTCCTTACTTCTTCCCCTTTACAGTATACATGTTTTTTTATAAAGGGTGGTGACTCAAACACCCGAACATAGGGATTTAACATGTAAAATCATATTTTCGTAATTTCCTGCTTCCTTAATTATTTTAAGTAAAAAACTTCAAATAAATAACTGAGTTGATCACTTCAACACATAATAACATGGCTCCTTCTTTCTTCCCCTTTACAATACACACGTTTTTTATACAGGGTGGTGACTCAAACACTCGAACATAGCGATTTAACATGTAAAATCATATTTTCCTAATAAGGTTAAAATAAACTAACGTACATATCTTCATAGAAAAGCGTTTAACATTTGTTCATTTTTGTGTCAATTCCAGGGGTTATACCGCTATTTTTGGGGTTATTTAAAATGCAGAATTTTATGCTCTATAGCTATTATTTGAAGCTTTTTTATCTAAAATAATTAGAGAAGCAGGAAATTATACGAAAGTATGATTTTATATATAAAATTCCTATGTTTGGGTGTTCGAATCACCACCCTGTATATTTCTATGTATGTTTATTAATTAAATTTATAGGAACGTCAGTGATCGTTTTAGAGTTAATAAGGTTTGAAGTAATTACTCGAAACTGCATTTAAAAACCTTTTATTGAATTAAATCGACGTGTCATACAATGACCATCTTTTATAATATGAGTGAAACGTCGAAAAATCGAAAACTAGCTGATATATGCACAAAGCAACTGTGGAAGTGTTGAATTAGTTTATTATTTAAATAATTTTCTGAAATGTTATTGGTTGAAATGTGTTTTTCGAAGAATGTTATTAGGGGCGAATCATTTGAGTTTGATTTAGTCATTAAGCAGGTATAGTTTGTTTTCCATATTTCAATATATTCAAGTAGATTTAGTTTGGGTCTTTGAGAAATCAAAATTGAAAAATTAAATGAAACCGAGGCAAATTCCTATATTTCTGTTACAAATATGCCTCAGGGTCTATTTTGATGTGAGAAAAAAAGAAATCCTATTAAAACTGCAACGTTTATCAATAAACCATTAAAAAATGTACGTTATGCCTCTCTAGTATTAGTTTAAAAATTTTGTTTGAATAATTTGCAGTACCCAATTAAAATGCATACAAACTTGTTTGCTTAATAAAAACTGAATTATCATAATCGTTAATGAAATTTTAATAGAGTAGCATTGTTCACGCTTAAATGCAATTGAAAATGTACGAAATCACTGTCATTCCATTTACATTAAAAACTAATATGTAATAAATTAATAAAATCGTTATTTCGAAGGTAAATACCCCTTGTTATATTTCTGTAACTAATGGTACCTGTATCATATGAAAAATATCAAAAGAATCATTGAACTTTTATATAAAAATTTTTTGTTTGTAACTTTGTTTGATGCAACTAGACATTTGTGACCAATTACAGAATTGGAAGACTTTTCTCTTTGTTATGTTTACCCGAAATATGTATATTGACATCTGTATAAGCAGGAAAGCTTTTTCAAAGCATTCCTTGTTATAAGAAAGCATTTTGTGCCTTAACTCTTGGTTACATGGTTTTGAAAAACAATTATATTATTTAGCCAATAATTATTACTATTATATACTTAATCTTGCTATTCGTGCAGATATCTTGCTTTGTCTTGCTTTGAAATTTGTAGCTCTAATCTTGTTCTTGTCTTACATTTTTTGTAAGACTGAGGCAAGACCAAGAAAAATACAAGACTTTCGTGAAACACTAACGGCGGTTTGAGGTAAAGGTAATATGACTTTTAAGAGCGTGAAATAATAGGATCCAAATTGGTATCGATTAATAAAATATCGGTCTCGAAAGAAAAGTATCGATACAGATATCGGAACATCCCTACATGTAGGTATCCTACTTTGAGAAACACTGCTGTAGATGGATTGAAATTGGTGACGGTTTGGGGTAAAGACAATTTGATTTTAGAGATCGTGAAATGATTAGGATGCAAATTGGTATCGATAATAAAATATCGGTCTCGTAAAAAAAGTATCAATACTGGTATCCTTACAAGTATCCCACTTTGAGAAACAGTGCTGTAGATGTATTGAAATTGGCAACGGTTTGAGGTAAATGTAGTTTAATTTTAGAAAGAATGAAATGATAGGATGCAAATTGGTATCGATAATAAAATATCGGTCTCAAAAAAAAAAGTATCGATACTGGTATCGGAACATCCATACATGTATCCCACTTTGAGAAACAGTGCTGTAGATGGTTTGAATTGGCGACGGTTTGGAATAAAGGTAATTTGATTTTAGAAAGCGTGAAATGATAGGCTCAAATTGGTATCAATAATAAAATATCGTTCTCGTAAGAAAAGTATCAATACTGGTATCCTTACAAGTATCCCACTTTGAGAAAGAGTGCTGTAGATGGTTTGGCGTCGGCTTGGGGTAAATGTAGTTTGATTTTAGAGAGCGTGAAATGATAGGATGCAATTGCAATATGTTTGCACTTGATAATGTAAGAAGTAGGATCTGTTGGCATAACAGTTACCCGGCAGCAACAGAGCACGTTGTTTGTGACTGTTCGCTGACGCCTGGAAAACAAGTTGTTTTTATTAGCGAATGTTATGAACGTGCAAGGAATCCAGAGGCTGCAGAAGACACGTGCATCTGGAAGCAGAAACCAGCCATTTCAATACAGTGCGGTAATGACCGCCCGAGCGGAGACCAATCGCCGCCCGTGCAGCATAAATCAAGCACTGGCAAATCTGACAAAAAACCTTCACTCCCAAAATGCATCGGCATCGGCCAGAGAAATCGAATCAATCAGAAACCAGCGGCGACGTCAATCATGATTAAATGATGATAGGTCGTTCGACTGAAAGAGAGAAATGGTTTTCGTTAATATTACACATTCGTCTTCTCAGGCTCTCAAGTGACGATTATCCACACTCAATGAGCTCACGCAATAACGCAAAATATCTCAAAGCAATTGCCACCATTTTCCTTCCCCCAACATTTAACTTCTTACAAATATAACTAATACATTTAAAGCATAATGATATAAAAGTTCTTGTAAGACATAGTTTAAAACCTTTTATAGAGGATTTGATAGCTTAGTGGTCAGGCCACAGAATAGGTTTATACAGAAGCGACAGTAAGACAGAGAAGCGAAAATTAGAGAGAGATGGGAAAGGTGCATAAATTTAAAGGGTCCATTGTTTAAAATCGGAAAGTTCTCTCACATCTGAGAGAGAGGTAAGGAAAGAGCATAAATTTAAACGTCTACACAATGCTTCAAGGTCATAGAACTGACTAGCGGAACATGAAAGGTACCGACACGGAGTGTCGATTCTGTGTGTAACTATTCTGTGGTAAGGCGTCATAAATTATTTCAAATCGAATGCATCATTTGAAAATAAATAAATGGGCCGTATTAAACAAATTCATACTGAATTTACTTTGTATATATCTTGTTTCTTGCATGTACCTCGAAAGAAAATTTTTAATAACTGTATTTCACTAAATCTTTAATCTTTTAATCTCTTTTCAATTTACAAATTGAAGTACATTTAAAATTATAATTATTAGAATACTTTAATCTAGATGTAAAAATACATAATTACGAAATATCTTGAACACAAATTTCGAATACGACATAAATAGTACTTGTCTAAGAAAACATTTAACGTAAGTCCCATAAAATTTAATAAGGGGAAATCACTACTATAAATAAGTAACACTAGTGCTAGTGATTATTGCTTAAAATTCGCAATGTTAGATGCTACTGGTTCGATTCCCGTATAGACAAATATGTGTCTTTCATTCCATCGTAACAGCCTCATTTAACAGCAAATGACTTTTGTAGTTACACAGTCATTAAACATTAGAACCCATGAGGTAATTACAACAATCTGAGTTCAAAATTATTCACTATTTTGTGGTTCACTCGCTCCACAGCAGATTGTGCATTCCTAAACCGAATTCCAATTAGTCAATACTGATTTACAATGTATTGTATAGTTATTTAACAAATAGCAAATTTTTGCTTTATTAATTTTTTGTTATTTATGATTAAAAATGTGAGTGTGGGAATTTTTTTAGTTTGGAATGCTTTTCAATTAAATGAAGGCAGAACCATGGGCGCCCATAAGGGGGGCAAGAGGGGGCATTTGCCCTCCCTTGACTTTTTGCAAATTTTAAAAAGACGACAGATTACGTAATTATTTCACCATCGTTATGTTTTGTGAGAAAATTATTAATGTTTGATGTATTTTAGGGCTAAGATTTTTTATGTGTGAAACAAATTATCCCGTTATTATTTGTGCTTAGTTATTTCAACTGTCATTAGAAAGTAGAAGCAATACAATTAACTACAATCAACTTAATTTTATTGAGGTTCTTAAAGATTTTTTCGAGGAATTTTCGAAAGAGGGAAGGAATTCAACAATAACCTTTTCAAATCAATCCAAAAATAAGTAAGAATTTTTACTTTATGCTTTAATTTTGAACAAATCTACTTTTTTTTTACTAATAAGTGTTTATCTCTATAATATTTAAATTTCTCTTAAACAGACAATATCTCATCGGAACAGAATGTCAAATGAACTATTCAAAATTGCTGTCAAAATTTCGATTAAGTATAATTTTTTTGTTGAAGTGTTGCTTAAAATTTAATCCTTGTTAGCACAACTGGGCATTAAAATATATATCTGTTTTATAATAAATCAGTTTTTTTTTGGATTTTGCCCCCCCTTGAAAAATATTCTATGGGCGCCCATGGGCAGAACACAATACTCGGAAGTATTATAAAATCTAAAATTACGGTTGAAGTAAAGTGTGGTAAGGACAATTCATAATAAAAACATCAAGGCATGATCGATAGAAATTGGAAGAGAGGAAGAGGATCTTAGAGAAGAGGAAGGAGTATTAAATTAGGAAGCCGCTTCCGGCGGAATCTGTAAACGAGCGTGGTGCCGCTCCAAATATGAGGGAAGACATTACGCCTAGTCATTTCTTTAAATTTATACTCGCCATAATTCACTTCGCATTTAATATGTCGCATTTGTAAATTTCCTTTATATCTCTGTGAACACGTGTCCGTTATCAATGAGCCACGCAGCCAAGGCGTCGGCGGGAATGAGAACGATTCCCATAGCGTCGTTTGCTTTCGTCGTTTTCTGTGTCTACTGCACCCTGCCCATTGCCATTGTCGTTTCTGTTTCTTGTCCCTTACAATCCGATTCGTACCACAGCCTCTAAAACTCGCAAGTCTTAAAACCCATCGCTTAAATAATAAAACTTTCTCGGCGCTCAACAACGTTCAACAATTGTTTGCAAACGTTTGCGAATGATAGAAAACGTTTGCAAAGGTTTGCAAACATTTGCTACAATTATTGTATTCTTTTACTTTGTACCATGACCATCAATACTTATAACGCCGTCTAAAACTAATTCGGTTAAAAAAATTGCTTGCAAATTTTTGCGAATGCTGGAAAATGTTTGCAAAGGTTTGTGAACATTTGCGAATGTATGCAAACATTTACTGCACTTATTGTACTCTAACTTTTTTTATACCATGGCCACCAAAACTTATTACGCCGTCTAAAATCAATTCCGTTAAAAATTTGTTTGCAAATATTTGCGAATGCTGGAAAAAGTTTTGAAAAGTTTGTAAATACTCGAACTTTCTTTTATACCATGGCCACTAACTTATAACTACTCTAAAACCAATTCGGTTTAAAATTGATATTGGATTATTCTTGCATTTCAAACTTACGTCTGTTGCAAACGTTTGCAGACATTTTCAAACCAAATTGGTTTTAGACGGCGTTTTGTGGCTGTGGTACAAAGAAAGTTATGTAGAGTATAATAAGTACAGTAAATGTTTGCAAACATTGGCAAATGTTTTCTAGTGTTCACAAACATTTGCAAACATTTTCTAGCATTCGCAAACGTTTGCAAAGGTTTGTGAACACTAGGAAACACTTCAAACGTTTGCAAAGATTTACTGTACTTATTGTACTGTACATAACTTTCTTTGTAGCACCCCTACAATTTTTCACGTCAGACGTAAGTCTGAAATACAAGAATAATCTAATAGTAATATTTCCCGTAAGTTTGCAAACATTTGTGACAGTTGGATAATGTTTGCTAACTTGATATGAACCCTATGACAATTGAAATCTTTGTTTTGTTTGTAGAATAAAATTATTTATACTTGATCATAACCTTAAACTACAATGTACCTCCTTCCTGTTATTTGCTATCGATGCGATGTTGTTTTTATGATGTTTACTACTTGTAAGCTTAGTCTTACGCGCATCTGAGCTAAAGCCTCTACCACAACTGTTTGTCACGATATTGTAGCAATATCTTGCACATCACGTCGCGGAAACAGGTGAAGCAAAACTTAGAATCCATGTAATAATTATTGACAATAATGGTGACTTAATGGTTAGCGCGTTCGCTTAATGAGCAACTGGTAGTACATTAAATCTTCGCATCTAACAACTATTAATAAGAAAATACAATTATGCTCAAGTGCTGTGGATTCAGCTATCAACTATAACGTTCTGTCAACGGTGGAATAAATTGTTAAAGGAGAGGTCTTCTTGTTTAACATCATTCAACGTCTAATTTCTTCAAAAGTAAAAAAAAAAGAACAACTTATTTAGAGTGGTTACAGTTATTAATAATAACCCATTACCTGCAACCATGTGATTTTTTTTAATCGATTTATTATTCGTAATTCACGAGAAAATAATTATTAAAATTTAGCGAAGGAATATTGAATCATTTCGTTTTTAATGTATCCTAGTTTAAAAACATCAAGTATTGTGATTACAGTTACAGTTCATAATGACGTCAATTTTATAACCTATGTTTCATTTTAAAGTGAACGCTTTGATACATTGCTGTCAATGAAATGTGAAGTCGTAACCATGAATATAGCAAATTCTATATTTTATGACATATACTGAAATTCGATTATGGTCATATACCCCATGTCAGTAAAACAATTCGTTTTCATGTTCGATTTGTAATTCTCAATACATTGATATGTTTTTCCAGGAATATTGAACGATGTAATGTACAATCATTTATACTTTATGCAGCTATGCAATTTATAGGTTCGTTTTTATGTACTTAATGGAAGATATATATGTTTTCACTAAACCAGTATTACTTTTGTTTACTTTTAGTTCCGCTTTAAAGTTTACAATTAGAATTTATGAGTTGTGGACCAACCACACAGACACATTTATTCGGTTATGTTAGGTTGTGAAAACACGCTAACTATTCGCCCGTGAAATTATAAAAATGTTAAAAATCAATTCGGTAACAAATAACGTGATATACAGAAAACATCCGTTTGTAACTTTTACGACGTCAAATCCGTCACGAAACTTTTGAATTTAATTTCACTGTAGTCTAGTGGGCATAAAACTTTTTATATGTATATATAGGAAAAAAATAAATAAAAACTTTGAATGGGAATGGTGTACCTAATCTGTTGAATACTAAAAGGTACCCGCCTGCTCTATTTGTAGATGTTGTTACCTTTGTAAACAAAACAAATTAAATTATTCTACATCTAGTAGCTGTCCATTTGCGTAATTATCTTCTTGTTAGATAAATATATCACTTTGCACTATAAATCAAGTAGAATAACAATTTGTAACACACATGCTGTCCTTACAGTTATGTTCTGTCGCTTTAACAAATAATTTCCCAAACAAGGCAAACAATTCTAAATTATATCTAAACATTAACTTCCTTTCCACTGCGAACAAATAACTTAAGGACATAATTAAAACAAACTTATCATTTCATTAGTTACTTTCATATTCCACTAGAATCATTTCTTGAATAAACATCAAATGGGATTTCTCCATAAATAATTTAGGAGGATGTGTCTACATCGTAGAATTTATAATGGACCACATAACTTCCCAGACTGTTTACATTTGCGCAGACCTTTACAGAACATTCATTTCTATATTAGAATACTAACACCTAAACTATAATTTTCCATCATTTTTTCATAGACTCAAAAACAAGATGATTTATATGAAATAATTTGAACTCATCTTCTACTGATTTAATTTATAAAAACTATCGCCCATATTATGAACGCACTTTTATTATAAAAGCACTTTTAGGAAACGTGCTTTTACATTGTAATCTTATGAGGCCAAACGTCACTTTTAACAAAAGCGCTCTATAAAATTGAGTTCGTAATACGGGCAATCATTATTGGAATTATAAAAAGGTATATACGCTTATCTAGTAATATTTTTTTAATATCGTTAGTAGTTATTTTTTATTCAACTCTCAAAATTTCTTACTTTTGGAAGCTTATAAAAACAATAAGAAATAGTATATTGTGCGACAAATGCAGAAACTCGCCTATTTCATATGAGATGTGAAAGTTTCAGATAGTCGAGTGCTGAAAACACACAAGGTGGGAAATACGTAATTCTAATATTATGTTATAGAACAGAAATACAAGCATGAAAGTTATTTGACATAAAGAACAACATGGCGTAAATAATTTACGTAAATACCTTTTTTTAAGACCACTATGGAAAGTGGCACTTTTCTCACACTATATAAAGCTTCAAAATTGCGTATTTCCCACGATCGTGGGAAATTATTTCTCACTGTATTTGCCAATATCATTTCTTACAGTAATTGTCAATTTTGTTCTGTAACGTTTAGCAGTATGGTAGTAGAAAAAGTATAGTGTGTAACTCGTGCAAGAATCACCTTGTATGATTCCAGCACTCAACTTCCTTTCGTGTCGAAACTTTCACATCTCATGGAAAATAGGCAACTTTCTGCACTTGTTGCACAATATATATACTACTATTCGCTATTGTAAGAAATGATATTTGGGAAATAGGCAACTTTGAAGCTTTATATAGTATGAGAAAAGTGCTAGTTTCCATGGTGGTCGTAAAAAATATATTTAAAGTTTTTGCAAATTATAACAAAAATAGAGTCAGTTTTGTGTCAATAAATTCATAATTAATAAAATTTTGTAACGTAATTATCAGCACAATATGTGAAAAAGAAACAGAAGTACTCTATTAGTGAATATAAAAACCTAAATTAATTTTTAATGTAACAATTGTTTTCTCGCAACACCCATTCTCGAAACAGTTTTTTTTAGTAAATTTCGAGGTTAGTAAATAAATGTCACGAACTTGGACCTCATTTATTTGAAAATGAAATATATATCATTGCATTATTTCTTAATGAAGAATACAGTGGAAAGTAATATATCTTGTAGTTCATACTTCGCGAAATAGAACGGTGTGGAGTATCAAGTGATTCTATTTAGTTTTGTTTGCAAGACCGCACTGTTGAAATGTTTAAACTATGTCGTTCTCCAAGTACCAGCGAAGCAAGTGATTTAGTGAAAAAGGTGCTATTGTGTCCATAAACTATTTGTGTGTTTAGGTAATGGTCAAGTTGCAGTTGTTTTTCATACTTTCTACTCTTGTTTGAAATATCGCCGCGGTTAGAAAACTTTACAACCAAGTAGAATGGCTTTTAAGTTCAGTTCAAATGTCGCATTTCATCAATTCTTGCGCAGCAACTTTATACGTATGTGGTTCTCTATACAAAGTAAATATTGCTGAATTATAATCGTAATATTTTATCCCGTAACTCTTTTGTTGCAAAGGACTTTCGTCAGCTTTTAAACCCGTTTATATTTTACCGAAACCGATTTAAAAGAAATTCTCTTGCCTTCAAATCAGCTTATATTTAACCCAAAATGGTTTTCACCTTTTTATTTATTTCAGTATATTTGTATAACATTCTCACAAGAAAGAGAATCTTCTTTGAAAGGCATTAAACATTATTAATTAATAAATGTTATTAAAGTAAATTTGAAATGTGGAATGTATTTAGGTTTTTCTTGAGTTAAAAAAGTGGCACCGGACAGATTGCCTAAAAAAAATTCAAGTTTTAAGTCAATAACTTTTTCTCCAAAATTATTTTTGAGGGCCTAACATTGAACGTAAATATCTCGAGAACTGTAAGAGATAATTGAATTCTGTTTAAAAATATGAAATCAGCGCATCGATATTTACTATTTTTTTGGACGAAAATGTTTCCGAGAATTACAGGTTTTTTTGTATCCTCATTTTTCATCGAATTTTTTCAAAAGAGGTATATGCAGAGAAAAAATTCTTTATGTAACTTTGCTTGTAGAATCGACTGGTTTAATCGTTGACATTGTATCTTTACACATTTTAGAGATACATATACTCAAAAAATACACTTTTTTGCAACAAGAGAAAAATTCTTAGCTCCGAAAAGAAACAATTAAACACTGTTTCTAAATTTGAAATCAGCGTATGGGACTTCTATCAATATGAACATTTTAAAAAACATTTTGGTCCCAAAATTTGGAATTTCTAGATTATTTCGATTAAATATGAAAAATTATAAAATGCATATTCTTAAAGTTCAGATCCAAATCCTATAATTGGTCTTTATATTTATAAAGTAAGCCAATGACAATAATAGTTGAATGTAACGAAATGAATAATGGAAGATATGAATGTTTATTAAAAAAACATTACTGTAAATAAATATGTGAGAAGGAAAAAGAAAAATGTGCGGTTTAAAACGGTGCGAAGTGTTGAAAGAACGTTCGCAACAGACATACACTCAACAGTCGTAGAATGGGCTATCTGGATTTTATATAGCGTTGTTTACATTACTTTTCTTTCAGAGTTATCGGGTTTTTGCAATACATATGTGTTTATTTTCTACAGCAGTACCTACAAAACAACGTATCATGTGTTAAAAATGTGTCCATTTGTGGGTCCAGTAGCGAAAAATGTTTATTTAGGTATAGGATTGTTTGTGTAGGCGACCAGAAAATAAATATAGACTGACGGACTCTTCAGGGAGCGATAAATTGTGGAAGTATAAGAAATAAAAGGTCATGTACGAAAATATTTACGAATGTGAATAAAGCGCAGAAAGTATATCAGTATAGAGATGTTTGGATTTGATACACATTTTTCAGCAGAAGGCATTGTATTTTTATGGTAAACATTTTACTCTTATAACCAGCCTTTTTTCTTTTCACGATAATAGACAAATTTTCGAAATCTCAACTTCATCATTTTCAGCGTGCTTTTGTTCATTCTACCCACGTAATTCACAAATATTTTTGTGTTTATTAAACAAAAACAACATATATTTCTGTTTTAAAATATTTCGCTCTGAATTCGAAATCTCCGTCCAATATGACTAGTATTACACATCTCAATATCGTCTAGAAACTCTCAGTTTGTCGGTCTAGACCAAGTCAAAAATGTTAATTTTATTTTATTGGAAATGTAAAACGACAATTAAAACCACTATTTTTGATTTATTATTCATATTATTTACTTTCGTTTTATTTTTTAGTTTATAACAAATGTCATTATTTTTTTTTAATAAAACAAATGAATTGTTTATATATCCATGTGAATCCAAAAGGTGACTGAACATAAAAACCTATAGTGTATAAAATTGTGATACAAATAACTATTTCGTTTATTTGACGAAAGTCAGATATACACTATAGAAACTTACCAGAATAGGTCAGTTTTGGATTAATAATAATTACTTCGTTTAATTAAAAATAGTACATGAATTGTTAAGAACGGTAAAGACATTTTACTGATCGAAGACAATTGTCTGAGATCAAAATACCTTACCGTTTAAGAAGCTTACATTATTTTTTCTACGATTAAAATTATATTTTACTCAATATCAATAAAAAAGTTGAATTAATAAAATGATAATATGTCGAACCAAATGTAATACTAACGTCACGCTTTGTGAAAGTATTAAGGAAACTCATAAGCATTGTGTGACGCGAAAACAGCTACAATTCGGCCCTAATCTAATTATATAATATGAAACAATTACGTCATATCTTGTATAAAATATAGGGCATGGTATGATTATGTTATCTACGAAATGCGGAACGAGTTTCACTTTGGATTAATATATAAAGGAAGGTATTATGATACGACGGATCAATATTTCAACAATGAATTTTTAGAAGATATGCATACTTTTCCACAAAATAACTTTCCACAAAAGTTAATCAAGAATTTGTTGTCTTTATTTCCTTCAATTTAAAAGATATGCTAATAGTCAGGTTCTAATAATAATAAAGTATAATACATTCTCATACTTCTTATCAAGAAACAAAATATTGTTAGTTAATGTATCTGAAATTTGTGTAGCAAATTACAGTAAATTTTCATATCCTATGAGCCATTATCCGGTGTGCCAATCTGGTAATGTTATATTTATACCGTAGAGGGCGTTTACCATACATCACGTTCCAGGCACTTAGTTGGTGAATAATTTTGTCCTCGCCAGGTTTCAATCTGGCGTTATCAGAATCACCGAATACCAGGACTAATTTCAATCATGTTTGCAATTTACCCCTTTCACAATTTTCACAGCATATCAACACTGCAGTAAAAAAACTTACGAGTATTATTGACTATTCGGTCTGTATAATAGTGATTCGGGTGAGACGAAATATTTCTGGAATCTCGCTCGTCTCGTCTCGAAATATTTCGTCTTGGACGAGACGAGAATGATTTTAAAAACAAAGCTTTGAGATGAGAAAATAAAATCGAAATTCTCGAATTTCATTACTTTCGACGAGATTACTTGAGGTTATAAAACTTGTGACTTGATTCACAAGGTAGAAATTAAATTTCTACATCGCCAAAATAGAAAAATAGCTACTTCTACCCTGCCGGCTTAGATATAAATATGAAAGAATCAGCGAATACGAAATAACTTGTATAATAGAAACCTATAATATGTCACTCCAAAACTAGATAACCTAAGAATGAAGTTAAATTATCAACAATTGACAAATTTTAATTGATAGCCTAAAAATTCCACATGCCATCGAAAAGCATAATCAGTGTACCAATAAAACAAAATCAGAAACCTAAATTTTCATCATTTTGGTGCATTTTTATGACTATCTGGTACGCACAGATAAAATGTAGGAAGAGCAGATACTTAGATTTTTACTTACATAATTATACTAATAATTATAGCCTGAATTTTTTTTCTAAATATATATTTTCTTTCTAATTTCTCAAAAAAATGTTTCCTAGATTTTGGGAAATTTCTCTAGGTATGGAAACATTGTGCACAGATGACAAAATGCAAAAATCGATCTTGAAAACTCGAGAAATCTCGGCGAGATTCGAGACCGAGACGAGATAATAATATTTAAGACGAGAAATAAACGAGACGAGATAAAATATTTTTCATTTAATATGAGACGATACGAGAAAAAGAAAAATCTTGTCTCGTCTCGTCTCACAGAATCACTATTACCATTGAGTAAGTAACATATGTACATGAATACTCACTCACAGAATCACTATTAGGTACTGATTTGGTCAGTAAATCGAAAGGAGAAGAAATTTGGTCGTAATAACTCCACAAACAATTTTTCCTTCCCCGTGAGGCATTTGGCAAAACGAAGTAATGCATAAAGTAGGGAATAGAAAATACGGAGTGAGGAATGAGCAAAGCTACTAGCGAATGAAAGCGCAAAGCGCAGCAGGCAACCCGTAATCCTGTAGGATTTATTTGGCTGGCGCTATTAGCTAATCATCATTAAATTTTCTGTCAAAGAACAATTAAAATTTATTTGCGAGATAAAACACCGGAATACACGTGCCAAGCGTGGAATTGGAGCTGAAATCGACTTAGTTTTGTTCAAATAGAAATGGAGGCCATAGACGTACCGATTTTCATTCGTTTTGATCCTTCACATGTTTGTTTTAATCACTCTTTTATTAAAGCTCAACACAAAACATACCATACGACATTATGTAGAATTTACAAATATAATATAATGCTCAATCATTGTGAAATATTTGAATTCTTGACGTAATAAAATAAGTTCAAAATTACCCTGCGTAAAAACCACTAACTGTATTATTTACTATCAGCTATAGGTGTTCCCTCACTGTAAAGTGCTCTAATTCTTACCCTAATGTAACTAGTTCAAAATCACCCTCCGTAAAAATCAGTCACCGTACTGTTATTACCACAGAGAAGGATGCTCACTCACTGTAAGGTGCTCTAATTCTTACCCTAATGTAATTAGTTCAAAATCACCCTTCGTAAAAACCAGTCACCATAATGTGTACTACCTGAGAGAAGGGTGCTCACTCACTGAGAAGTGCTCTAATTCTTACCCTAATGGAATTAGATCAAAATCACCCTTCGTAAAAACCAGGCCTCGTAATGTTTACTACCTGAGAGAAGGGTACTCGCTCACTGTGAAGTGCTCTAATTCTTACCCTACTGTAATTAGTTCAAAGGCACCCTCCTTAAAAACCAGTCACCGTAATGTTTACTACCTGAGAGAAGGGTGCTCACTCACTGTGGAGTGCTCTAATTCTTACCCTATTGTAATTAGTTTGAAATCACCCTCCGTAAAAACAATATAGTGTTTGCTACCTGATATAGGGGTGTTCACTCACTGTGAAGTGCTCTAATTCTTACCCTAATGGAATTAGATCAAAATCACCCTTCGTAAAAACCAGGACCCGCAATATTTACTACCTGAGAGAAGGGTGTTCACTCACTGTGAATGGTCTAATTCTTACCCTAATATAAGTAGTTTAAAATCACCGTCCGTAAAAACCAGTCACCGTAGTGTTTACTACCTGAGAGAAGGGTGCTCAGTCACTGTGAATTAGTTCAAAATCACTTTTTGTAAAAACCAGTAACTGTATTGTTTACTACCTGATAGAGGGGTGCTCACTCACTATAAAGTGCTCTAATTGTTACTTTAATGTTATTAGTTAAAAATCACCTTCCCTAAACAGAGGTAATTGAACTGTCCCAATTAATAATTTAAATTATATATTAGTTTAGTAGTTTGATTTCCACTCTTTGAAGTTTGGCCAAAAATAGCGCCTGACCTGTTAGGTTTTGCTAAAAATGAACATATATTAAATTTAATCTATTTTAAAAGTATGTCGTCATTGGCGCAATTTATGACAAAGCAAATTGGCACACCCAGTAATAAGTAATAAGCCGTGTTGATGTTATTTACATATTCATCAAATATCCAGCAAAATTAAATTATTAATTAATTTTGTAATACATATTATTTCTGACAATGACATTTGCCTATCAATAATGTCAGGTACAAACATTTCAGTATGTTATAATGTTGTTTTTTCGAAATAACATGTTACCAGATTTATTGATATATAATTAAAACTTCGCTTAAAAGAAAATATTCTACTATATTTTTTATATGTTGAAAATTTTAAAACAGGATTACCATATGGTAGAAATTTATTTTGTAAATTATAATTTGAGTGGAATAGAGTATATTGATGTAAAAATTATTATAAAATGTTATACAGGGTATTTCACAACTTAGGACAAAACATTAAAAGGTCTATATTGTACGACGTGATGATCATGAAACAAAAAGAATTTCTAAAAAATTCGCAAAGTTAAGGATAGTTTACTTGAATACAATATTAGAAATTTATTAGTATTAAATATTATGTAAACAACTACTTTCATTGTAGAAGATTTGAAAAAAATAAAAAAAATTATTACCGACCAATGGTAAAAAAATGTTTTCTTGAAATATGATGCAATTTTATTGCGAATTTCTGAAAAATTCTTTTTGTTTTATAATCAACACGTCGTACAGTACATACCCTTTAATTTTTTGTCTTAAGTTGTGGAACACCCTGTATATTTATAAGAGAAATTTGAAAATTCAAAAAGAGGATATGAGGTGACCACGGAGTCTCAATTCACTTAAATGTTACCACCTCTACTTTCGCATAGTTCCTGTATATTGTTTGAGAATGACGTCATGATAAATCTTTATTAAAAATAAAAAAATAGGTGTCTAATATTTTTATTTGAAGATTAATACATGACGTTGTGACTGCCTGTGACGTAGTAACCCGAACTTCACTTAAATATTACCACCTCTACTTCTGCATAGTTCCTGCATATTGTTCTCGTAATGACGTCGAGATAAATCTTTATTAAAAATAAAAAAAATAGGTGTTTAATATTTCCATTTGAAGATTAATATATAAAAAATTGAAAAACTACATTATTAAGACAAATTGTTGAAAAAGGTGATGAGTCATTAGCAAATTTACAATTAAATTGGAAAGAACAAACTTGTAGTATTTATAGTTAAGTAAAGAAGAGTTGTCGTACAGATTAAAGGCTCTTAGTGCGTTACTGGTGAAAGAGGGAGTGAAGCCATTGGTGGTGATTGGTATTGATATATTCGGCGGGCAGGTGTCGTATTGAAATTGGGAAATTTACAATTAAATTTGAAACGACAAACGTTTTGACGGTTCTTTTTTGCAGTAATTCATTTGAATTTAATTTCTGGCATGGGATGGCTCGGGCCGATATGCGAAGCCGTCGGAATCAACCGCGACAGTCGTTGTTAACGTCTCGCAATTAAAATCCGCGATAAAGGCGAACGAGCTAGATATAAAACCCCAGTACTTTTCACAGCGTTAAATAGTAATGACGAAAAATGAAGAAATATTTAGTTGGACACATAAAAAGGTTGCGGCAAGCGCTTAGATGTGGCTTTATCAACCAGCATACCGTGAAATGCGCTCAAGTAGGTAAATGTGTATCAAGTAAAGGAGAATCGACGAGTCCCACAGCCCGACTGCTGGAGCGAAATAAGAACGCTTCAACCGAGACGAAAGTTAAGAAATGAGTGGCTCTGGAGAGCTAACCGAATTTAAAATATTAAATCCAGATTCCAACTCTCGCATTTTATGCATCTTCTCTTTGCCCGCCTTCTCACTATCTCTACACTTTGCAGAATTAGTTTTACGCTGCACTAACCCCAAACCGGTTCTAGGTGTGAAATATTGTATCCCAATTAATACTCTCAATCTTGGTTTAATATGGTTTAAGGCTACATAAGAAATCGCTCTTCAATTAGTTTTTTGCAATGGGTTCAAATCACGAATAATCAATGATACATCTGGTGTACCTCGAGGCTCGCATCTAGGACCCTTATTCTTTTATATTTATATAAACCCAATTTCAGAATGCTTTATAAATTGTGAATTTGTTGACGATTTTGAAACTTTATAGATCGATCTTGACCTCAGACAATACTTTGATTGTTACAAGCACATACATAATTTTATGCATCTTCTGTTTGCCCGCCTTCTCACTATCTCTACACTTTGCAGAATTAGTTTTACGCTGCACTAACCCCAAACCGGTTCTAGGTGTGAAATATTGTATCCCAATTAATACTCTCAATCTTGGTTTAATATACATAAGAAATCGCTCTTCAATTAGTTTTTTGCAATGGGTTCAAATCACGATTAATCAATAATACATCTGGTGTACCACAAGGCTCACGTCTGGGACCCATATTGTTTAATATTTATATAAACCCAATTTCAGAATGCTCTATAAATTGTGAATTTTTATTTGCTGATGATTCGAAACTTTATAGATCGATCTTGACCTCAGACAATACTTTGATTGTTACATGTACATACATAATTTTATGCATCTTCTCTTTGCCCGCCTTCTCACTATCTCTACACTTTGCAGAATTAGTTTTACGCTGCACTAACCCCAAACCGGTTCTAGGTGTGAAATATTGTATCCCAATTAATACTCTCAATCTTGGTTTAATATGGTTTAAGGCTACATAAGAAATCGCTCTTCAATTAGTTTTTTGCAATGGGTTCAAATTACGAATAATCAATGATACATCTGGTGTACCTCAAGGTTCGCAACTAGGACCCTTATTGTTTATGCTTTATAAATTGTGAATTTTTATTTGTTGACGATTTGAAACTTTATAGATCGATCTTGACCTCAGACAATACTTTGATTATTACATGCACATACATAATTTTATGCATCTTCTCTTTGCCGCCCGATTCTCACTATCTCTACACTTTGCAGAATTAGTTTTACGCTGCACTAACTCCAAACCGGTTCTAGGTGTGAAATATTGTATCCCAATTAATACTCTCAATCTTGGTTTAATATACATAAGAAATCGCTCTTCAATTAGTTTTTTGCAATGGGTTCAAATCACGAATAATCAATGATACATTTGGTGTACCTCGAGGCTCGCATCTGGGACCCTTATTGTTTAATATTTATATAAACCCAATCTCAGAATGCTTTATAAATTGTAAATTTCTGTTTGTTGACGATTTGAAACTTTGTAAATCGATTTTGACCTCAGACAATACTTTGATCATTACACACGAAATACGAAAACATCCAATCGTGATCTTAGAGTAATATTAGATTCCAAATTGTTATTAAATGGACATATGGAGTATATTGTATCTCAAGCGTATAGCACATTAGTTTTCATATTTCATATATAGGACAGCTTAATCTCATGAAGGAAAAGAGACATTAATATTATTATTTATCGCATTAATTTCACCTATCGTTGTATACGCTTCTGAAGTATGGAATATATACAATAAACATATAAGCCATATAAATTTAAAAAAAAAGTTCATTTCACTTCTAACAAGAATTAATGCTGATATTTTTATATAAAATAATTAATAATCATGTTGATACTTATAATATAGATTTGATTTCTCTCTTTTTAACCAATTTAAGAAAGCTTTGTAAATGTTATGTCTATGATTACTTATATTTTATGTATTATGTCTATGTAATTTTATGAAAGCTTATAATTCCCAATTATTTATAAATAAATAAACTATGAGTTTATTTTATCGTGAAACATCGGATTTTTATAGCTATAGTTACGACTTAACATCTGATTGATAATTTCGTTTTTAATTTTTCCCAGTTTAAAAAAATCAAGTACTGTGAGATTTAGTTGGACACTCTATTTGACCACCGCAACCATATTCTAACAACGTGGAAATGTGTTATTTAAAAAATATCACAATTTGACAGTTAACAATGACGACAAATTGACAACCTATATTTAATTTTAAGTGAACATAGCGATACATTGCTGTCAATCAATGTAAAGTCGTAATCATGAATATGGTAAATCATATGTTTCACGTTAAAATCAAACGATATTAAATCGGTATTTACATCAAGCTACTTTTAAACATTGAAATTTAAATTGCAAATTCTTAAAATAAGGATAGGAATAGAGTAAACTTGTGTGCTTTATATTACAAACACTATGTGAATAAGAAAATCAAAACCTATCAATATGTACATAAAAGTATTAAAGTATGTAAACAATTCTTGAAAACTCCAATATGTAGTAAAGAAAATTATGGAAATATATTATAATCAAATATGAATAAAAAGTCAATATTAGCACATGAATAATATAATCTATAGTAATACAGTATCGTGTTAATCTTGACTTCGCTCAATTCCATTTTCTACAGTAATGTAATTTACATTTATTACACAACATTTTATTTCTACCGTACTTAAATTTAATAACGGAGAAATGTACTCTATTTACCCATTTTTCTATTTGCTCTAAAATCTAATTTCACCAATTCGTAATTTATTTATTGCATCACATTTTTGTTCTTGTCCTAAAATGTACTCTAATTGCGAATATTCTAGTTATTTACTCCAATTTACTTAATTACTTGTTATTTCTGGTAATTGACGTATTTATTTCCTCCACAATTGCTCTAGTTACTAGATCTATATATTTTATACAATAACATCCTTCATGTTATTTTAAGGATTAACATAACATCGATATACGCAGAGTCAATAAACAATAAATTACAATTTAGATAAGTATGCATATTTATTGGCAATATATTTTCATTTATTATGTTGTATCGCGAACATATAAAACATGTGTATCCCATTCTTTTTTCCAAAGAAATTTATTTTTACAAGATACAAATAAAATTGAAAATTCCCTGAAGACTACAACCAAGAAATATATAACACAATCATATTGGGATTTTTTTCTCAGAATAATTTTTCGACAGGTGATGGTATCAATCTTGATTTAGATTTATTTAAATAAACAAATATTTCACATTGTTGGATGTGTCATTTTTTTAAGCAAATATCAATTATCATATATTTGTAGTTTTAAACAAAATATCTTAGAATTTTTTTTCTGGTATTACATAGACTATTTGATCTGAGGTAGCGCAGCAATATTTAAAAATGCAAGCGAGGAAACTGTTCGACATGGGCGCCTATGAGGGGGGGCAAGAGGGGGCATTTGCCCTCCCTTGACTTTTTGCAAATTTTAAAAAGACGACAGATTACGTAATTATTTCACCATCGTTATGTTTTGTGAGAAAATTATTAATGTTTGATGTATTTTAGGGCTTAGATTTTTTATGTGTGGAACAAATTATCCCGTTATTATTTGTGCTTAGTTATTTCAACTGTCATTAGAAAGTAGAGGCAATACAATTAACTACAATCAACTTAATTTTATCGAGGTTCTTAAAGATTTTTTCGAGGAATTTTCGAAAGAGGGAAGGAATTCAACAATAACCTTTACAAACCAATCCAAAAATAAGTAAGAATTTTTACTTTATGCTTTAATTTTGAACAATTCTACTTTTTTTACTAATAAGTACATGTTTTCTGTTTATCTCTATAATATTTAAGTTTCTCTTAAATAGACAATATCTCATCGGAACAGAATGTCAAATGAACTATTCAAAAATGCTGTCAAAATTTCGATTAAGTATAATTTTTTTGTTGAAGTGTTGCTTAAAATTTAATCCTTCTTAGCACAACTGGGCATTAAAATATATATCTGTTTTATAAAAAGTCAGTTTTTTTTTTGGATTTTGCCGCCCCTTGAAAAATATTCTATGGGCGCCCATGCTGTTCGACCATTAGTGTCCGTAAAAAGGAATTATCGAACAGAAAGAATATATGGGATGAATTAGTAAAATTGCTGTGTGTGTACCAGGGGAAAGATGTAGATCTATCTAGAATGGAAATTAATTATAACGAAGCTGCTGCATTAGCATTATTATAAAAGAGAAATAATGAAATTGGGAATTGTTTGGGTGAAGTCCTACAAATGTTACCGTAGGGAGCAACCATGAACGTTGAACGACTGAACGTATAGATTTTTCCGTAGCTGTTGCCATCTGACGGTAGTTCCAGTCGCATCAGTTTGCCTTCGTTTAAGGAAAATATTTACCTGTGGCTTGTTTAATAATGTAGAAGTAACCGAACTAACCTTCAATTCGAATTACGGCTTGGATGCTTACTTAACAAATATCCCAGTCGACTTTCGACTGACCTAATCTTCGATCGGAACGGAACGCCAACTACCCGAGCTTTTCATTTCAAAATTCCAGTCTTCTTGCCACTTCACATCGTATTCGCTCGATAAAAGTTAAGATTACAAAGTTAGAAATGATGTTTACAGTTCGCCAAGTATCAAATTTATATCGGCAACCGGTTCATATCATAGAGCGGTCACAGACTTTTCAACCTCATCAAAGATCTTTACTTACTACCATAGTTATTATCAAACTGAATATTCCTAAATTCAAATCCAATAAACGACATCTCTTGCACTTATTATTGATGTGGACAGGGACTATTTTTGAATAGAAATTAATTTCCTAAACATCATAATCATAATGAAATTGGAAACAGGTTTATGATTTAATTTACGGTACCTATCTGATAAGATTATAAAAAAATATTAAAGATATTAATAATCCTTATTTCCTAAACAAATTAAAAATTATTCTTATTTATTTTACCTTTAATAAACAACAAGGTGATATGATGGAATGAAAGACAAATATAAACATAAAATCTGACCTTCAGGAAGATTTGAACTCGCAACATCTAACTGGTGAAGCTTCAGTAAATTATTATTAATATTTGTTATTCTTTTTTATTATGGAAACATTTTTATTCTGACATTATATATGAAACCTTGCGTTTAATTTTGTAAGTTTTAATTAAAAACCAGCAGCAGTAGCTCAATTGACAGGGTGCTCCGACTCAAAGTATAGTGTGAGATCTGAGGTTCAGATTTCATTGTCGCCAACTGTTATTCAATAACGTTTCGGAACCCACTATAAGTTTACTAACGAAATGAGTACCTTATGTGCTGTGTCTATTTCTATTTCAAGATAACGGGGCATGTGACCATAATCGAATTTTAGTATATAAGTCAAAAATGTAGGAACTAACCACTATAGCTTCTCATTATAATAATAAACACTAAAAGTTGGTTTGCAGTAATATAGTTATTAGCAATTTAATGTTCTGGGGAAGGGATATGTGACGTCAGCATGATAGGATCGTAGAAAAAAGCAGGTAGACGTTACAATATCCCTTCCCAAAATTTTTAATATTTATTTTATCAACGAATAATGAATAGATTTAACAAAACATCTAGTATCATACTGGTAAAAATCAAAATTTGGTCACATATCCCATTGTAGGTAAACGAGGGTTTAAGCGTTTTATCGCTTTTGTCACCGCTACCTAGAAGATCTATTAAGACGCAGCCCTTACTTAGTTTTCCGTAAACAGTTCCAGTTTTCTGATGAATCCAATTACAGCTCCAGGAGTAAAGTTCTTGATCTCATCTGCTGTAAGATACATCTTACCTAGTTGGTTCCTAAATGATTCCTCGTCCTCTTTACAGAGTTGATAGATATCATTTTCAGCTTTACCAATTTTTGTACAAATGGTATTTTAAAAGACAATGGCTAGTGAGGACTCCTGTTATTATTCTAAGATCCTTTTGCTGAGAGCTAGTAGCTCCTTGGCGTTTATCGTAGTTGATTGAGGCCTGGAGTGTTTTTCCAAAATGAGGATAGGGTAGATTCCTCCCAGTTTTTGACCACCTTCTTATAGTGGCTTTATGAAAGACCACATGAAGGTTCCGGTACGTAGTATGAAAGTTTAGCTCCTTTTTTGAAAGTTCATCAGTTTTCTCGTTTTCTAGGATTTCCTCGTGCTCTAGTACTCACCATAGGGTGACGTGGTTTACCTTGGATAGCAATTGGAGCTTTGATTTACAAGTGACGTCATTATATTGATTGTTTCTCCTTTTAGATCTGTCTTTCGGTTTAGGTGATCACAAAGATTTTTTGTATAAATCTCAGCTTGAAAAGTTGTGAATCAGGTGCATATCACATATCCCATTCTTTGATAATAAAATATAAAGAATAATGAAACTCAATTATCGCATTTTACCTTCTAGTATTTTACTTGTTTGTAGCATTTGAAACCACTCGGACACAGCGTACTTTTTGTTTTGTTTAATTCAGTTCAACGCACGTACAAAGGGACTTGTATTTCACCGTGTGAGCTACAAAAATTAGCGCTTTCGAAACTGGAAAATTTGTGGTTCAGTACAGTTTACATGCACCACAGTACAGTGGTCATCACCGATTTGGCATTGACAATGTAAACAGCCACAGTAGCAACATATCTGGCTCGTTACTCCGAACTCCGAAGCCTCCGGGTAGCATCATTATGCTTTCATGATTTTAGTTTGTTTCGTGTTCTACAGTCACCGTTGTTGTTTTCAAAAATATTTCAAAATTACCGAATTTTTCCATAATAATTATCAAATTGTAAAATCTGTTTACAAAAATCATCTGTATTGTTGTTTTTCAAAAAAACAATTGATTATAAATTCCATTTTTTACAAAATGTTGTGTTTTTATTCTGTAATAACATGAAATCTTAGCTACATAAATGTTTATTTTTCATTTTGAAATAAAAACATCTGAAATAAGGTCTTTTCTTTTCCAAAGGTGAATGTCCTTCATATTAAAATATTTGTTTTAGTTTGTACATAATGACTTGCAATGAAATTATAATATTTTTTTATAGCAAATATCATATTATTAATCAAATAAACAATTGTAGGTTAAATTACATGTAAATGTTAAATAAATAATATAACTAAAAACAATTAAAATATGTAAAATTATGTTTATTATACTCTAAATACATACAAAAATAATAATAATGATAAATATTATTAAAATTTTGATATGTTTGATATTTAGGTGCCAGTGTTCATCATATTCATAATTAACATTCCAAAAATAATTCCAAATTCCAGTAAATTTCTGATTATTAAGTTTATAACTTCACGGATTATGAATTGATTTATTTCAATTTACACCAACAAATTTTAGAGACAAGTTTGCACTCGGCGTATGTCAAAAGCACACCAAGGTATTTTTTGTTACAAAAGCGCACCAAAAAACATTGCAAAAGCACACCAAAGTATGTTACTTTGTCATGTAGTTTACACTATGTAGTGCTTTATAATAGTTTAAACAAGTTTTCATAGATGACACATGCGTTCATATTTTACATTAAATTGACAAGAAAATTAAATTTTAATAAAATTTATGTGAAATATTTGATTAAAAATAAAAAAATAAAGTAGGTTACGTTGCTGTTTATTAATGAAAAAAAGTAAGCAATTTTGCAAACAAAAATGGTTGACAATAAAATATTATATATGAATTTAATTTCACATGAATTTATAAAAAAATATATTTTTTTATATTAATTTTCAATCATGGATTTTATATTGATTTTCTTCGAATTACGCTAACAAAATTCACAAACAAGCTTACAAAAAATTATTATAATAGTTTATACAACATCCAACAGATGTCACATGCGTTCATATTTTATATAAAATAGACAATAAATGTTAATAAAATGCAACTAAAATGTCGATTAAAGAATTATTAACAATGCATTTGTGTATGTCAGAGTGCATATTACTATAAACAGAAAAAATGTACGTTGGTTTTTATGTAGGAGTAAATGCAATAATCCTGACATTTTCATGAAATGAAATTTATTTGCATTTATTTATAATAATTATTTGCATATTAGTGATTTGGTTTAATTAAAAAGCTATATTTCTGATGATAATTAATTTTCCAGAACATTTATTGAGTGTAGGATGATTTTTGCAACAGCGTATAATTTTTAGATGATTTGAAACATAAATAAATTGCAAGCTACCAAATGAATAACAAAATTAGATTACATAGACTAATTTGTATTCAGTGGATAAAGCTACGTGGAAAATTACGGTATATCTGCTTATTATTCGCTAAGTCACTTACACTAAAACTCTTCGAAATAAAACCAACAGTTGTATACGAAAAAACTGCAGGGAAATTTAATTTTAATGAAATCAGGGCGTCAGTATCTCAACTCGACGTCATGACGTCATCATTTCAACTCCACGTAATGTGATAAAAAAGTTCGGAATTAAAAACAAATTTAAAACATCTCATTTATGACAACCAAAAAATTATCATCTGTCGAATCGCTACACAAAGTATCCTTTTTGGTTTTGGATTTATTTTAACATTTCAACACAATCAATAATGCATTTTGAAATGAAGTGGTATTAATAAAAAAATATTATTTATTTATATATAAATAATGAAACACGTTTGAACAATATATGACAAAAACAAAAATTAAATAAATATTCATATAAAGTTGATTAAACTATATAAATGTATATTAAATTTTCTATAAAATTTAAATAATAATATTGTTTAAGTATTTCATAATATCAATGGTTGTCAACTTTTTTACATTCGCGGAACATTTTTATATATTTAAAAATTTGACGCTACATTAGTATATTTAAAAGAAGAATATGTTGGTGTAAGCAAAGAATATTTATTTTTCAAATAAATTATTAGTTGACAGGTCTATACATAGGCGTGCGCAGAACTTTTCTTTTGGGGGTGCTAAAATAAATTAATATAATTATTATTATAAAATAAAAGTATTAAATGTAAGTGGAACCAATTCACACTATGTTGAATATTACTTGGAAAAATAGTTTACGTATGTAGTAACAACAGGTGAAGTAATTTCCAAAACCGCTGATGCTGTATTTTTCTGTAAACCAGAAAATATTTGAAAATATCGAATTTTTAGCTCGAAAATTTTCAAATTTTACAATATTTTGTTTGTAATACTTTTCATAGTATTAGTTACACTGATGCCAAATTTACAAACAAAATTTAATTATCTTTTTTCGTTTCGGAGATATTTGCTCTCAAAGTTGTACCTCAAAAAACTATGTTTTTTGGGTATATTTCAAAAATGAGTTCAGATACAATCTCAACTACATTACCATTCGATTCTACGGGAAAATTTATATAAAGAAATGTTTTGCCTACATATACGTTCTTTGGAACGATTTCGTGAAAAATAACAAAAACGAAAAAACCTAAATTTCAATTTTTCGCGTCTAAACTTTTTGTCTCCAAAATTTTTTATTTTCTGGACTTAAGTAGATATCGATGCGCTGATTTCAAATTTTTAAACAGAATTCAATTATCTCTTCCCGTTCTCGAGATATTTGAGTTCAAAGTTATACCTAAAAAATTAGGTTTTTTAGGTATATCTATTAAATGGTTAGGTTTACGGCTTCGGCGACCTCATCATTCGATTCTCCGGGCAAAATTACATAAGTGTACCAATTTTCAGATTTTTATCACAACAGATAGAATTTCTAGGAAGAAAAAACTGAAAATGGCCAAAAATCGAAAAAAATCTAAGGTATACCCCTTGCCATTTTTTCGATTTTCGCCGATTTCGTTTTTTCTTTCTACAAATTGTATCCTTTGCAATAAAAATCTAAAAATTGGTATACTCCTGTAATTTTGCCCGTAGAATCGATTGGTGAGGTCAACGAAGTCATAAACCTAACCCTTAAAAGAGTATACCTAAAAAACCTGATTTTTTAGGTATTGCCAAAATTCAACTTTGAACACGAATATCTCGAGAACGGTAAGAGATAATTCAATTCGGTTTGAAAATTTGAAATCAGCGTGTCGATATTTACTTAAGTCTAGAAAATGAAAAGTTTTGGAGGAAAAAAGTTGTTCGGAAAAATTTTGAAATTTAGGTTTTTTCGATTTTCTCATTTTTCACCTAATCGTTCCAAAGAACGTATATGCGGAGAAAACATTTCTTTATGTAACTTTGCCCGTAGAATCGACTGGTGTAATCGTTGAGATTCTATCTCTACCCATTTTAGGGATATAGCCAAAAACACACTTTTTTGAAGTGCAACTTTGACACCAAATATCTTGGGAACAAAAAGAGATAATTAAATTCCGCTTGAAAATTTGAAATCAGCGCGTCGAGATCTATCAATGTACACTATTTCCCAAAATTAAAATTTCGGGTACAAAAATGTGTATTTTTGGGATATTTCACGTTTGTAATCAAAATTTTTGGTTTAATTCTATGAATAATGAGAGCATAATAATATGTTTGCCTTGTCCACGCCCACAAAATTTATGTATGTAAGTAAGTACTTCATTTTAACATTTATAAACTTTTAACTATTAGTAATATATTAGGGGGTGCCACGGCACCCATGGCACTAACCGTGCGCACGCCTATGGGACTATAATTCTTTGATGAATTGTGTCATTAAAAACATGTACTTTAAATATATTAGCTAATATATTTCAGTAATATTATGCGGTTTCATTTTGAGAAGAATTAATACAGCTTCTTCATGTAATCTGAGCTTTTTCTAAAATACTTATTTTCTTTTTCAAAAAAGAAAAATAAATTTTATAAATAAATTTTAGTCTTCGATTAAATTCGAAATTCGAAAAATTAAACAATGCAAAATAGGTTGATTTTCTTTTTTATACGAGGTAAATATAAAATTTCAATAATCTTAACTTTTCACTATATTGTCGATAAAATTAAGACTTTTCAGATTGTAACTATTTGTTTGAATTTTAAGTTGTAATGTAATGTTGTAATTATTCAGCTGATCAATTAAGTAATAAAATATTTTTTGGCAAAATTTAAATATAATAAACTAAATAAATTTAGCGGCACACTAAGAACATTTTCGCAGAATACTAAAGTAGTTGAGAACCACTCCATTCTACATTTGCATTATTGTGAGATAAAAGTTGTGAATTATAAATAAATTTGAGGGACTTATGACAAGCGAAAAATTGATCATGTATAAAATGACAAGCTAGAAACATCAACTTTGTATTCTCTAAGGGGAAGGAACCAGTGGCAAAGGCCCATTAGATATGAATAATTTTTCAAAATTTTTACACACATAATCTAAAATTTATAACTTATCTGATTTATGGCGAGCTCTCTTGAGACGCAAGGTTTTTTGCTCTTATAACCTTTGCTATTTATTTTTCCAGCAACTCCATCTTCATCATTTTCCATTTTATTTTTTCCCCTTCTTTACATACATATAAACGTAAAACAATATTAAACACGATAACATCTATTGCAGTTTTTCAGATTCTAATTGAAATCACGAACATATTAAACATTTCTTTTACTTTTCAAACACGGAATGTTTTCTTTTTTAAATTAAAAATATCTTGGATTCGATATTAATTCTACTGCTTAAAAACTGGTAATAAAAGTATTTTAATTTTTCTTAATCAGTATCAATTTTAAAAGAACAAGAAATTTAATTAATTTGGGAACAGCTGAAAATGATAATTTCGCAATGAAACTTCATTTGAAAAGATCAAAATTCTTCAAGGAAATTGTTATTTTCGCTTGACAGCATGAATACGAAATTTGCCAGAAATTTCTGAATTTGTTTCATATTTTATAACTTATGTACTTTCTTGACAGGACACATTGTATGGAAATCTTTCATGTATTTTATGTCAAGTGCAGAAATTTATCAGTTTGCACAATTAAACAACTTTAAAAAACAATTCATTGGAAACATAACACTTGGGTTCGATTCTCAAAGTTGTAAACTATTAATAAAAATATTTGTATTCGATTTAAGACTTGACCTAACCTAACTACACAACATTGTAGTCTGTGGTTTGCTCTCCGTTATAAATCATAATAACTGGTGAGCTGTGAGGTCTACTGGGACGATCTAAAGCTTAAAGCGAAATTTGTTTGTGTGTATATCTGATTTTATGGAACGTCCACATAGTTAGTACATGTGTAGGGATTTTGTGAGTTTGAAGATATTCTCACTATATTGTATTGGTAACCAAAATTAGAACGGTAAACTACTACAATAACAATTGAATTCAAATCGAAACAAAACCGTTATAATCACTATATCAAAGTTTGTTATTAATATATAATTAATTGGGTTTACTGTTATTTTCAATATAAATATATCACTAACAATATATTATCCATTATTGGATCAGATTTGCTTTATCGTATATTTCACCTCTCGAACATTCTAGATGGTATGAAGATTGCACAACAGTGGACATTTTTTTACATATAGAGAATAGGTAAAAAAAATGAGTCTATGGAATTAAATTTTGATTCTTAAATCAAAATTTTGTTATACTTTAAGAAGAGATATTTGAAACTGACTTTACAACCTTTTATGGAGGGTTAAGAAATTTAGTGATAAGGCGTTATAAGTTATTTCATCTTACAGGTATCACTTGAAGGTAATTAAATGGGCTCTATTAAACAAATTTATACTGAATTTACTTTGTATTAATTTTGTAAACTGAAAATATGTAATAAGATATAAAACACAATAAATACAAACTTCTAATTTATTAGCAGCGATAAAATAACGTTTTGTTTTGATGACTTTTCCGAAACTGGAAAATATTTTTGCATGTACCTCTAAAGAAAATTTGCTATAACTGTTTGTATTTCTCTAACTCTATGTATTATTTTAACCCCTTTTCAAATTACAAATTGAAGTATTATATTATATTATAAGGACAATCGGTTTATTTTATGAGTTTCAAATATTTCTTCATACAACTATTCAACACTTTCTAAAAAATACTAAACTAAAATTTTAGTTTGTAGCAATCGAAACAGCAAAGTCTTTAATTTCATTGTTGAGAAATAGTTAAACAGCAGGGGAAATAACCAGGTAAAATGAAACATTTAAATAGAAGTAATTGTAAAATGTTACAATGTAGAAGAATGGTGGATATAAATGAAGGGTGTCAATAAAATGCAATGTAACATGATTAGAGAGAAGAATGACATAATGAAATGATGGAATCCGAGAAGAGAAGTTTAGAGCTGCGATAAGTACGGCAAATGCTCCGTTTACAACCAATCACACGGTCATTATAGAATGCATAGCATCTGGCAGTGTGTAGCAGAACAGGCGTTGTTTACACCAGCAGTGAATTCTTACGGAGCGCACTTGGACTACGAATAAAGTAGCAGCATAAAACTTAACGAATTTTTCCTTTGTGTACGTATCTTTAGGTGTTGCACGGAATGCCTGATATTATCGTATTATCGTCTACTTTATTATTATGGTGTTATGTTATTTTTCACTCCACACCGTTTAGTGGAATAATTTTTGCTGGATTTAGAGATTATGAACGAATTAGTTTTTATCAACGAAACGTTTAAGCAGTTACCGTATTTCAACGAAAAATCCACCAACTTCTCCAGAGATAAATAAGTACAAATTGCTCCAAAGTACACCATGAATGATGGACTTATTATTATCACTTTTACTCGGCAACGAATCTTTTATATTTGCTTTTTCCTTTCATGCCAAAATTCCATTTGTCTTGCTAAACATATAAATAGTGGCATTGTTATTTCTGCTAAATTTCTCTAATACTACGAATAGCGATGGCTCAGTTTGTTATCGTGTTTCGACTCGAACTGAATTTAAATCCATGGGAAAATTTCATTTATCTTAGTAAAAATACATATAAACATTAGTTCATATTTCTGTTAAATTCTTATTTTTATTAACAACCAGTACGGACAATGATAGTTCATCAAAACATAAAAGAAAAAGGAAATACTAGAGCAAACACTTCAAAACGTTTTAATTCTTGATCCACTAAAACCAGAGCACTACTCAGAGCAACCAAAACTGCTTGAGACTGTGCCCTGATTTCAGCAGACCAAGAATTAGAGCAAATACTTCAAAATGTTTTAATTCCTGACCCACTGAAACCAAAACACAATCCAGAGCAGCCAAAACTTCAGCAGAATGTGCTCTGATTTCAACAGGCCAAGAATTAGAGCAATCACTTCTGAATGCTCTAATTCTTGACCCACTGAAACCAGAGCACAATCCAAAGCAGCTATATCTGCTCCAGAATGTGTTCTGGTTTCAGCAGACCTAGAATTAGAGCAAACATTTTTGAGTGCTCTAATTCCTGACCCACTGAAACCAAAGCACAATCCAGAGCAGCTAAATCTACTCCAGAATGTGTTCTGGGTTCAGCAGACCTAGAATTAGAGCAATTACTTCTGAGTGCTCTAATTCCTGACCCACTGAAACAAGAGCACAATCCAGAGCAGCTATATCTGCTCCAGAATGTGCTCTGGTTTCAGCAGACCTAGAATTAGAGCAAACACTTCCAAGTGCTCTAATTCCTGACCCACTGAAACAAGAGCGCAATCCAGAGCAGCTAAATCTGCTCCAGAATGTGCTCTGGTTTCAGCAGACCCAGAATTAGAACAAACACTTCTGAGTGCTCTAATTCTTGACCCACTAAAACCAGATCACAATCCAGAGCAGCTAATTCTGCTCCAGAATGTGTTCTGGTTTCAGCAGGCCAAGAATTAAAGCACACGCTGAAGCGTGCTCCAATTCCCGGCCGGCTGAACTAGACCACCTTCAGGGCACAGGATGCCCTGGAAGGCGGTCTAGCCAGACCACCAGGCGGGGCGGAGGCTCAAAGGCCCACAACCGCCCCGGCGCCCCGCAGAGCGGGACTGAGTGATAACGTCTGAGGATCCTCGGTATATCCTGACACGCGCATTTTTACCGGTCATAAGGATTCCTATTGGCTGATATTCAATTTGTAATTTTGGCTGTACTAGTGGGAATTTTAAAATGAAAATTTGTACACATAAATACTTTGATGCGAGGAATTCAATGGTAATATTTTTAAGGTTGTAACTCACACCTATTTTAGGGTAGCAGTCAGTT
Source organism: Stenolophus ochropezus (assembly GCA_035578165.1). Lineage (NCBI taxonomy): Eukaryota > Metazoa > Arthropoda > Insecta > Coleoptera > Carabidae > Stenolophus > Stenolophus ochropezus. Next base: position 5,185,704 of record JAQOWZ010000014.1, read on the forward strand.
ACTAAAAAATGAAAAAAGATACAATATTTATTTACATATAAAAAAAATGCCTTGAGGGTATGAGCGTAGCTTAATTGTTTATTAATTATGTTATAGAGATCGTTTTGTTTATTTAAAATAAGTGTATGTTATTTTAAGGATTAGCTTTTGAGAATGAGAAGGCAGTTCATGTTCTTAGTTTTCACTTGAAGGTTATGAAGATAAATTTTATATTTTTAATTAAAAATTAAAAGTTATAGAACAATAATTTGAGTTTCGCCAGAATTGTTCGCTAAATTACTAGGTTAGTAGTAAAAAGAAAAATAAAAAGTTACAAATGGCAGTTAATTAAGATGGAATATTTAATATTCTACGATGTCGGCTAAAAAAGATATCGACTCGTAGAACAATACAATTAATTATGGATGGAAGTCAAACTCTGATTCCATTTTAATAACATATTCGCCGGTAAAGTAGGCCAATTAGATAGATTAGAAATTTGTAAAAAGATTGAAAGATACCAACATTAATTCTATCATCGATTTCTGTTTTTTACGACGGCGTGAAATCGTAATTTACTGTCACAGTAATGAAATAGGCTTTAATGATAAATCGATACTGATTACAGCTGATTTCTCCGGTAATGTAAGCTTGATAATTACGACACAAGGGCGGAATAAAGACTTGCAACAATGCCATTCTTCCCCGTGTCAAATATGATGAATTCGTTTGAGCAATTGGAATGAGTTTAGTTCAAAGTTTCGGCATGCAGCTATGCACAAATGAAAGATTGAAATACTTTGACAAAAGGTCAGTTAGCTAACTATGCATTTAACTATGCTGTAGTTTCAAATAAAAATTAGTTTCCAAAGCGTTTAGCAATAAAGAAGCATTCATTAACGATTAACCATATTTTATATTTGTTTCTACTTCGATACTTTCAGATACTTAATGTTATGTTGTCGTAGTTCAAAAATGATTAATTGTAGTTTTCTATTAACTTAAATTAAGTTTTTTTAATCAAATTTATGAATTTAATGTTACTAAACGATGTTTCAATTTACTGTTATTTTTAAAATGTTTTAAAATTAATTTTGAAAATTTGTCATAAAAATTGTTTTGAATTAATCTGTAATTAGAATAATTATTATGTTCGTTAAGTTGTAAAAATAACTAAATATCCAAAAAGTACAGAAATGCGCTTTAGACCAAGAATTTATAAATGTTTAATTAAAAAAAGCCAACAGGAAACAAGAAAAAAAGAATTTAATTATTAATGATATGGCGGTAAAACTGTTAATAATTAATTATGTTAGATTAGATTGGGTTATGTTTTTCAGTTTATTTCCGGGAACTTTTTAAATTTTAACGTTCTCGAATTTAATTTTCTTCTGTTAGTGATTTTGATTATCAATCCAATTTATAATATGTCACATTATTATAATTTTAAATTTAAGATTATGTAAATGTTCATTTTGAAAAGTAGTATTAGTAACAATATAAAAACATATTGTGCGATCCGAAAGAATTTTGCTTGTCTGTTTGACATCGCTGATATAAAGAATGGGAAAAAGATTTGTTAGTAAAATTTTTAACGACAGAGTGACGAATGACATTCCTGCAAAATCACAGTCAGAGTCACAGAGCAGCTTTTCGATTCGCGACATAAAACAGTTATGAATAAAGTTGTAAATTCTTTACGAATTCAGCGTCATAAAAAATGAAAATTACGTAATGAACAATGAAATAATCCGAAATCATTGAATTGTCCTAGAAGCAGCAATAAAAAGCTCGTTGGGAGTGAAGCCCGGGGTCATTCGTAGCTTTATCCTCATGGCCGCATCGTATTATTTTACGATACGGCTATAAATCGTCGTTGATGTACGAGGGCATACCTTCTCGTAGCGTGACCATGTAGTAGGAGACGTTGCTTGGTGCGCTGGCTCCCATGGCGTTCACGGCGACTACTCGGAAACTGTACACCGTGTACGGGTGAAGCTTCGTCACTTGGTAGCTGGTTGAGTTGTTAGGAGTTAGGATTCCGTCTTGTACGTTCCATTCTCCGTCCTCTCCCACTCTGAAAATAACAATTCCAACTTATTTACACATTCAAATTCAGTGTTTTAAAGGCAAACATTAAAATATTGTAACGAGCGAGACATGAGTCATCACGGTTGACCTGTCTGGGCAGGTAGTCGCGTTAAAGGTCCAGTGGGAAAGGGACAACGTCGTTATAGACTGTGTAACGGTCATTTTGTGGCGCCAAATTCAAACTGAAACCCTAACTCGCCTCTGCCGATTTATACGCCATGTTATTCTTATGGGAATAAAAATATGTTATGTTTAAACTTCTAGAAAGTATTATAAAATGCAAATCTTAACTATTAAACCTTATAAATACTAATCTCTAATGTTTTATCTATCTTCTAATGTAATATACACACCCAAAAAACACAGTATTATTTAATAAACTTCAATTTAAACAGTAGGTGCAAATTTCTGAAAACGTATGTCGTAGCTGTCTTAGTATTCAGTTGAACCTGTCACTTTACCGCGGCGTTTTTAACCTGCTGCACCAAGTAACGACATATGTTACTATATGCGTTACTACTTTCTTTAAAATCAAAATTTTCTAAATTTATTCTTTTATTTATATTTTTTCTGTACAGAAACCAAAGAGTAATGTATTAGAATATAAAAAAACCCTATGTTATAAATATAATTAAGAATCGTCAAAATGCTTTAATATCGTGAATTGAAAATGTACTCCCATAAGAAATGCATACACTCAGATTTCAATTAGAGTTTCGCGCCAAATGTAAACCTTACTAACGTGGTTCATTGTAACGAGCGAGACATGAGTCATCACGGCTGACCTGTCTGGGCAGGTAGTCGCGTTAAAGGTCAAGTGGGAAAGGGACAACGTCGCTATTGTTCGAGAATTAGAGTCTGGAAGGCTGTAGAATGTTCTAGAGATTATTGGCGGCAGGTATATAAGGGCCGCCTCGGGAGGTCAGTAAGTTAGTATCGGTCAGAGTGTGTAGAGAGTCACTGAAGAAAGTCAGTTCCATTATCCGTCTTCTCCCACTCTGAAAACAACAGTCCCAACTTATTTACACGTTCATATTCAGTGTTTCTCTTCGGGTCCTCAGTTTATTGCAGATCATAGACGTAATTAGGAGGTACTCAAATTTTGAATAAGTACCCTCCAACAAAATTTTTATAAATTTCAATAAATGATATCTTCATTTTAATACAAAGCGTCGATATATAACGATAAAGTGCCTCTAGAGTAGTGATGGGTAAATTACCGGGCACGAATATTTCGGAAAATTTCCCGGGATATTTCTTGGGAAGTTTTTGGGGAATTTTCTGAGGAATTTCTCTAGGAAAAAAATAACAATAAATTTCCTTATAAAAATTGGAGAAAATTAAATATCGATTATGTCGTAATCTTTACTAACACTAAAAATATTACAAATAGTAATGTTGCCGTAGTAAAATTATTAAGTATTAATTTATTTTTTTTCCGTTTTCCACTCATAGTTATAAAGAAATTAGTCGGGATTGGTTAGAACACGTTGGTAAAGCTGTGCCTGAGTTAAATTTATTATCGGGAAGTTTCCTTCTTATTCTCGGGAACTTCCCTTATTTCCAGGAATTTCCCTACTTGTTTCCGGGAATTTTCCCATATATTTCCGGAAATTTCCAAAATGGATTTTTTCCGGGAAACTTGTTTACGGAAATTTTCGGGAATTTTTTCGGGAAATAAAATATTCCTGACGGGAAATTCCCAGTGACCCATCACTACTCTAGAATGACAAAGAAATATTTTTCCTGTAAACTGAAAATTGATGTGTAATGAATTATATTAAATATTCATTCCTAATTAATATATACAACCGTATAATGATACAATAACTATACATCTAAATATTCAATTTTGCTTAATTAATTTTGATGAAACTTCCAAATTTGTAGATCATTATACAGCTTTTGTAGTAAATAAAGATATTTTGCAAACTGAAATTTCTTTTTTAAACAACACGTAGAGCAGTTAAAAATTGAATGATAGTAGAGATGTAGTTCATTAAAATAGGTTTGATAATTTTATAGACTTTATAAAATTACACTTATACTACATACAAAAAAAAAACCGCAACTGGTAAATCAAGGAAAAAATTTGTTTTGGATATTTTCCCACAAATTCAAAATAACAATTAGACGATAAATTTTAATATCAGGTAACATATTCATATTGTTATACTTGTTTTACGATATAATTATGATAATTTCTTAAGTAAAGCTATATTATTGAAGTGCTGATTTTATGTTTTATCGGTGTCTCTATAACTTTTACAAGCTTTACAAGCTTTAACTCTTTATAGCAATGCTTGAAGCGCAAAATGTTACAAACATGATGAACGAATGTTATGAAACATTGTAAGTATAAAAATGATAACTAGACAAATTTTAGCTACATAAAAATAACGTATTTTCCATGCTGCCAAAACTTGTGAATTTTACTACAGTAGTAAAATGTATTCAGTGTCAGACATGGTGGTAGAAGTGTGTGTATATACTACTATTTTTAAATTGAATTATGCGGAGTGAGATTTTGAGATATAGCATTTATAATGCACATTGTCAACTTGCATTTCAATGAACAAAACAAAATCACATATTTTTTATTTCGAATATATGTATATACATTATAAGATAATTTATAAAAAATTTATAATTAATTTAATAATATTTAACATTCATTGTTTGAGGATTTAAATGTTAATATACAAATCAGTATATAAAATTGAATCAAAATATTATTAATTTTAATTATCGGACAATAGAAATCCATACAAAATTATTAATTCATTTGTTTTTCAATAGCATATTATAATAAACTACTGAGTGTATATGGAACAGATTTTGATAATATAATTATATATGCCAAATGTCTGTTTATAAATAATTCATATAAATATTTGTTTTGATATCAAAAAATCTAGAGATAATAATATTAATGATGAGAACAGTTTTTGATTGACAAATTTAATATTTAAAATTCGTAAAATATATTTTTCATTTTTTCCAAATATCTGAAATATTAATTCGAAAATAATAAATATTTTAAAATACAAGCTGATTTTTAAATGCGAAATTATTCATTTCCCTCTGGGTGAAATGTAAAAGTAAATGTTTACGAATTAAAATAAAGAAAAATAAAAAGTTCGAATAACAACAATAACAAATACTCATTCTATAAATACCACTTTCCAAACATATAAACAAATAAACACAAATGTATTTTGTTGTTTGTTGTTTTATTAAAAGCCTTGCTTTGGATTTATCCTTATTGCAAGTAAATGAAAATAGCATCAAATTAAATTTTCAATACTTTTGTAGTACAAAATATATTAATTTTATTAATAAAATAACAATATATGATCTAATTTCTACCTGAAAACAACTTTTAGAGTTTTAGCGTAAAATAATCCCAGTGTTTTTATGTATAATTTACTCAATTATTTTGTATTAATTAATAAATTTTGTGATTAAAATTATTACATGTATATTTTATTGTTTATGGTTATGTACCTAAAAAAAAGGTAATTCAAAATTATTTATCTTCTAGACTTAAGTAAATATGGTTGTACTGATTCCAAATTTTCAAATAGAATTCAATTATCTCTTACCGTTCTCGATATATTTACTTTCAAAATTTCACTAAAGAAGAGGTTTTAGAATTTAGAGGATACCGCTTAAATGGATCGAGATACAGATTCTATGAACAAAAATACATAAATATACTATTTTTTTCTCTGACGGGTAAGAAAAACAAATTTGAAAAAATGCCTGAGATGTATCTGGGGTTTTACGCTCCAGAACTTTTTGTCACCAAAAATGATTACATTTCTTTATATAAATATCGATGCACTAATTCCAAATTTTCAAACAGAATTCAATTATCTCTTACCGTTCTCGAGATATTTACGTTCAAAGTTAGACCCAAAATAGAGGTTTTTCAGGTATAGCCCTCTAATGCACAAATATGAAAATAAAATAATAGAACGAAAACGAAATGTACATTTTCGACTATTATATGAACATGAAAGCAAATAAAGTACCACAAATGAAACACTGGCAACTAATGAAACATAAAGCAAGGCCAATTAGGACTTTGGGCTTGATTTTAATAACCCGAAATGGTAAATTATCACCGGAAAGAATTGGTGATTAATCTACGTGTGCAACCGCATATGCCGCTGCAATTGGAAAGGCAATCGCAATATGCACTTGCAGGTACGATATGTCAGAATTGCCATTGCTGATTATTTTATCCGAACACATTTAGTACCCTCCCAATCTAAACGAAGATTGTATCTTATAATGGCTAGTGCCAGCTCAATTATAATGGTCATGAGTTCAAATCTCGCACGCAACATCAAACACCACTGTGTTCACTTCAATTTACTTCTAAACTACAATATATATTAACTTTTTTCTTACTTTATAATTACTAAGACTTGCTTTTATAAATTTACTTTTAATGTAAATTCTATTGTAGCACTTCGAATATAACACGGTTTTCATAGCATTGATTTTAACATTATAAGAATAATAATAAAATTCAAATATTTAATACTGTTATATAATATGTTTAATAAATGTTACTTTCAGTATATTAAATTATCTTTCGAAAAACACGACAAAAAATTTAAGTTTATATTGTCTTTCATTACTCTTGTATATAAAAATCTTGTCTTGGTCGTGATTTTCTTGCATATTTCTTGTCTTAACGTAGGGTTGGTTATAATGTAGATATTCCCCTATTCACAAATGAGAATTTAATTAATATTTGTATCACAGTTACATTTTTATTTTGTTTAGATAATATCGATTTCAATTATCGAATATATGTATATCTTATAATACAATTATTATTATTACTAAATGAATATTATAAAAACAAAAAATAGTATAGCTGCACTACAGTACGTATTTTTAGCACAACACCGATATCTTTACATAAGAAGCTAGGTAGCCTGTGCATAATTACTTTACAAATTAGTCTGAGGAATCAAAATCACAAGTTCAAATTAGGGAGTAAACATGCTTACAAAAATTTATTTTCGTACAGTTAAAATAAAACTGTTTTAAAAATATAAATATAACATAACACTTTTACAAGTGTAAGTATTAACAAAAAATAGTACTATGTTAATTAATTTATTTTGCCATGAATATTTAACAAAAATATTTTTCTACTTTGTCGTTTAACTGGACTGCTCTAACCGCAGAGAATATGAGTACATGAATTTTAATATAAAGTTTACATTATAAAAACATACTTTGCATCAGAATTATTTTATAAATTATTATTAAAACTGGGATGTTTAACAGTAACCATTTTTAAGTTGGCAATACGATTTAACTAAGTTCGCGCGTGACAGGTGACATAGTGTAACGGTTTATTAACAAATGTTATGTTCGTTTTACGCATTGTTTTTGTTGATTTGACTCATAATAAAACAATTAAATGTGTTTTAGTGATGTGTGTTTATGTTTAGTGTGTACTGACAACTTTGACCTTTATGTGACTTTCAAGTGTAGTGGATGTTCGAAATATAAACTGTGAACCTGTGAAAGAATTTCCTGCAAAGTCGATGAGAAGGGACAACAAAAGGTAAGAACTTTATTTTATATTTGTATTTGTTATAGTATATGGAATTAGAACAATTATTTTGTAATTATTCAATAGAATTTTAGGTTATAATGCTACTGATTGTCAATTTATTTGATAGTAAATAATATTTAATGAATCGAAAACACTGTTATATTTGGAGTATCAAACGTATAGAAAACATACAATTTATTATGAAAATTGAGGTTAAATCGGTTAAATACTAAATTAATTTCATAGATCTATTCCGTATATTCGTATATTACCGGTATTTGAATGTAATAATATAAACCACATTAATTCTGTGAAGTTTGTTTGTATTTATATATTAATAATTTCCGCCACATAACCTCAATATTTTAGTTTAAAAACGTTAAAACATTTCTATTATTTACAATAACGGCATAATTAATTCGTGTTTATCGTTGCAAGAATCGTAATTTTTTGAGTTCATTTGTCCATAATTGTTGTTTAGTATTCATTCATTTATAATACACTGTAGATCAATGTCAGAATGATCTTTTCTCGGAATCAATTAAGATGATCAAGCGAATGATTTGCCCCTTGTACATTAATGAAACAACTAGTGATTGTATCGTTGATTTTATAATAAAATTATGTCGTGCAGGTTAGAGAATGTATCATTTATCAAAAGTTTCTTAAAATTACAACTTTTAAAAACATAAACTTGAAGAAATCTAAGAATTCAATCTTCATAAAGTCGTGTTTCTATCAGAAAACTACTTCAAGTTGAAACATGTATGGAAATAAAGTTCTATAAAAAATATTATTGCAATGAAGAGCATGTAAGATTTCTCTCTAAATCCCAATAAAATTGGATTTATGGTAAACAGCTGTATAATACTTTTATACGTACTCCAGTTTATCTGTCTGCTTGAAATAGAAATGCGGTCATAATGTGCTATTAGTATGTTACACTAGCTTTATATGGCCGTTCTTCTGATTCCTGTAAGGATAAGAAATGTTATATATCCATTATCTTTATCCTTTTATTTTATTGAACATTTTAAAACACTTTAACAAAGTTTAAAGCTATATTGAAACAAATAGAAAAATACTGCGCGCTTGCATGTTGAGTAATTTCTTTGTTTTAATGTAGGATTAATTGAAACAGATAAAAGGTTAGAAATAAAATAACCTTAAAGGAAATGTAGTAATAAAGCACAAACAGGAATGTTTTGCATTTGTTTGTTTGTCTTAATACACAAACAAAAGAAATAACAGATAGCAGACCATTCTCTATTCCCACTATTGTAGTAAAAAGTTATATTTTAAATACTACGCGCCGACTACATGGGGGCATCAAGAAAATTTTCTTCGGAGGCAGAATTATATTACATAAGATACATATATTTTATAGAATTATTGTACCTTCTTCTATTCTAGAGCAATGAAGCTCTGGTTTCAGTAGGCCAAAAATTAGAGCAAGTATTCAGAGTGCTCTGATTTTTGGCCTACTACAACTAGAGCATATTCTGAGTAAATTTGTTGCTCTGGATTATGCTCTGGTTTTAGGGGTCTATAATTAGAGTAATATAAACTGTTTGCTCTAATTCTAGAGCACATTCTGGAGTAGTTATAGTTGTTCTGGATTACTGGATTATGCTCTGGTTTCAATAGCTCAGTAATTAGAGCATTCTGAATTGTTTCCTCTAATATTTATTTTTCCTTTTTTGTTTTAATTTTGATCATGATAAGAAATTTTGCCCCCAAAGAAATTTAGAAATATCGGCGCCTATGACTAGTACTAAAACAGTTTTATTACCTTAAGTTTATTAATTCCATATGTGAACTATATTTAAAATTGAAGGTTATATATATAAATTTTAAATTATTTATTGCTTGACATATATTTTACGACTTAAACTGCAAAGTTATCCGTGCGAAGAATTATGTTGTTGTTTATTATAATGCAAGAACAAATGTCTGTTTCTTAAGGGCATGCAACATTCATAATAGCATTCATTATTACTTTTAAAGTAGTAAACTTCAAGTTACATGATTAATACATCAGTAAAATACACTACTATTATACGAGTCGCCGTAATCGCTAATGATACTATATCAACCTTGTTATACATGGTATAAATTATACCTTACATACATTATACTTTAAAATTTCTGACCAATTGTTACAAGCATTATTAAAATATTTAAAGATTATATTTAAATATAAGCGGCTTAAGGAAACATTGTTTATTTTTACTTTTTCAGGATTTTTCTTGGTTTTGTAATAAATATTTTAATTTTTTTTGGAATTTCTAAAGAATAAATAATAAATATGTAACATTGTCCATTGTCGCTTTAGTATTCTTCTTAGTTACCGTATTTATTTGCTTCTGGTTGTTAATAATTTATTATCTTCAGAGTGTGTTTTAGTTTTTTCTCTAGTATATATTCTATATTTGTCTCTATGTCTGTATTTAATTGTTCTATTTATACTAGATAATTGCATTACTTCTCTCTACAATGAGTTCTATTTTTACCTCTCGCCACTCAGTAAGAGAGAATTGGAATCATGATAAAAATCGGATAGTGAGTTTTCAATGGATAAGCAGTCCCTAGGATTTTAATATTTTTACGATATTGTCTGTCCGTGTATGTGATAGATGCATGTTGTCGAAATGATTACTCAAATACTAGTAAATTAAAAAAGTTAAAATTTTGGATATAACATTGCTAAACCCTAGATTAGATCTAAATAAATTTTGGTGTTAATCGTAATGTACGTGAATTTTTGTAAATAATAATTTAATATTATGTCATTAGCTAAAATTTTATAGATCAAATTTGTTTCTATCTAGCCTCATTTAACTATTACAAGTAATTAATGATTCGATATATTTATTACAATTGCGGTTAATCTGTTTATCTATGGAAATAAATGTATTACATTTGACATTGACAATTATTAATTAACTGTGAAAATATTATAAAAATAAGTATCAAATACTGTACGACGTTTTTAAAAATTCGCAAAGGTAAAATTAAATTAAATTATTAATTAAACAAAATTAGACATTCATTAGTATTAGATATTATGTAAACAATTTCTTGCGTTCTAGTTAGTGTTCTATTTCTTAAATTAATTTAGAATATTTATATCGAAAACAAAAAAAAATTACTTCGAAAATTGGAAGTCGGATTGATAGAATCACACATTATATTCACCTGACGGTTGATTTCAAATCTTTTTTGTGACACATTTACCAAAAACCTTTCAACTGTGGTGAAACTATAGAAAGCTGCAAATTTCTGTTGAACACAGTTATATTTTTAGTGAGTTTATGAGCTTTGGAGAATGCAAGTATCGAACCAGGTCGAGGTATTGTAAAAGTGTAAAATTGGTATGGATTTGGAAGCTTAAGCATAATGCGATGAGAGTATGTGTTGGTATGAATGCGGTTATAGCGCATTGTGTTGTGTGTTGAATCCATCGCGGAATTCTGTTTCATGTTTCATGGTCCGATTGAAAGCAAACACAAATGGCAGAAACGGCAAAGTGCGAAATGATAGCTGACCGGTGATTATTCTAGCGACTGACGCTGCTATGACGATCGCCAGCTGTTATAATTGCGGAAAATATTTGTCAGGTCTAATGACAACAGTTTGCTCATATCATTTCGTTACACCCGTGTTGAATTTAAACGCCAGTATGAAATATTTATTTCCATAATTACGAATATTCGAACCGGTAATTATCCTAATGAGGGAAGATTGAATTTTTAAGTAGGGGCGTTGTTCGGTTGATCCCTGATCAGAATTAAAATTGAACATTGTTTCAGCTTTAAAACCTGCTACATTTCATATTCATTTAAATAAATTACGTTTATCCTCGTGACCAAAAACTGAAAATTCATCCTCAGTAAAATATAAGATTAAATAACTTTATATAAAACGGATCGGTGGCTCAATTAATTTGTACTTTTGACTCCAACGAAGTGATTCTTTCAGAGACATTCGCACTATTGGAGTTTAACCACAAAATAGTTTATACAGAAGCGACAGTAAGACAGAGAATCGAAAATTAGAGAGAGATGGGGAAACGCAACAAATTTGTTGAAAATCGGAAAGTTTCGTCACATTTTAGGAAGAGATAGGGGAAGTCAACAAATTTAAAGGTCTACACAATGCTCCAAGGTCATAGAACTGAATAGGGTAACATGAAAGGTACCGACAATTCATTTTACATTTTTGTGTTTATTCCACGGATTCTTAACCGAAAGTTAAGGTGATGTTTCCTTCTACTAGTGATTCGGGTGAGACGAAATATTTCTCGAATTTCGCTCGTCTCGTCTCGAAATATCGAGATTTTGCAAATAAAGTTTCGAGGCGAGATTTTTCCAGGTTTATTATTTTTCATCAAACGTCATAAATGTCATATTTTTGTGACTTGATTCACAAGGTAGAAATTAAAATTTTACGTCACCGAAGTAGAAATATAGCTACGAATTATAGTATATGTAGGAACTATGTAGAATCAGCGAAAAAAATATATCTTGTACACTAGAAAACTGCAATATCGTCCTAAATCTAAAAAACTAGATAATTAAATAATAAAAATACCTAAAACCATCAACAACTTACATATTTAACAGTGTACCAATAAAACAAAATCAGAACTTGAATTTTCATAACTTACTGAATTTTTATGTGACTCCAATACCTGAGATATTCGTTAAGTGACAAGTTTAATTGAATTTTGGTGGTGCATGTTGTCAGTCGATAAACTTTTGCAGTCGTGGATATTAATTCTATAAAATTCATGTTTTCAATTGATTTAAATTAACTATAAGCTGTAGGTTCATTTTAAATACAAGTACAAGCAAACGTGATACATTGTTCCACCTAGGAATGTTGTGCTATAAATGGTAAATAAATGAATTTAGTTGGATTTTAACGTCAAAATAATAAACCCTACTTAACCTATATGATATTTTAATATTTAACAATTAAATTAATATTTAATAGGTGGTTTTGTTGACAAATTATTTATTAAAAGTATGTAACTATGCAAAATTATTAAATTTATTAATAGCTTAGGTAAATTATTTATCTTTAATTATGTATAGGGATCAAAATAGTGATTTTAATACACCGTATTTGAATTGATGGTTATTTGAGGCAAAAAAACAAAATAAAAACTTTTGAATGAATAATATTTATCAATAATCGCCCAAATCGCAGAAAATATTTATCTCTATTAATGGTTTCGGCTTTTTTGTCGACTGATATTTCATCACTAAATTAATTTAATCAAAACTGTGATTTGATGGCTCTTAATTAGATGGGGAGCAGAAATATGTTTTCGTTTGTTTTTTGAAATACGTATGGGGTAAATATTTCTATATAAAAGATATTAAGGTTACGTCTTTTGTTTCAAATATATATTTTTCACTCGTTATTTTTTAATGTAATTGAACCCAAATCTTGCAGGATGGAAATTTTAATTGAGATAAAATTAATTTGGGCTTCACATGAAAAACAAAGAGACAGAAAATATCTATATTTAGTATTTTTATCATGAAAAGAAACGGCTTCAAATATGAAATATTTTTTAATAACTTTTATCTAGCCATCATCATAATTAATTTGTGAAATCGAAAAAACTAAATTTCATAATTTCTCCGAGAAACATTTTTCTCCAAACTTTCCATATTGTAAACTTAAGTACATATCAATATGCTGATTTCAAATTTTCAAACCGAAATGAATTATCTCCTACCATACTTGAGATATTCGTGTTCAAAGTTGAATTTTGGCAATAACTAAAGAAACAGGTTTTTTAGATATATCCCTTTACCTCAGCAATCGATTCTACGGGCAAAATTAAGTATACCAATTTTTAAATTTTTAATGCAAAGGATACAATTTGTAGAAAGGAAAACCGAAAATGGCAAAATCTGAAAAAAATGTGGTTGACCTTAGATTTTTTTTCGATTTATGTCCATTTTCAGTTTGTTCCTTGTAGACATTTTATTTGTTGAGATAAAAATCTGAAAATTGGTGTACGTATGTAATTTTACCCGTAGAACCGAAAGCTTATACCTAACCATTTAAGGGGTACATCTAAAAAACCGGATTTTTTAAGATATAAATTTGTCGATTCCGAAACTTTAAAATGAATGAACAATAATACAGTTTTGTGAAACTTCATTATTTGCAAAAAGTCAAAATCTGAAAAATGACAATAGGTGACTTAGATTTTTTTCGATTCTTGGTTATTTTCAGTTTTTTCCTTGTAGAAATTTTATCTGTTGAGATAAAAATCTAAAAATTGGTACACGTATATAATTTTGCCCGTAGAACCCAAAGCTTAAAACTAACCATTTAAGGGGTACACCTAAAAATCCTGATTTTTTAGGTATAAATTTGTCGATTCCGAAACTTTAAAATGAATGAACAATAATACAGTTTTGTGAAACTTCATTATTTGCAAAAAGTCAAAATCTGAAAAATGGCAATAGGTGACTTAAATTTTTTTCGATTCTTGGTTATTTTCAGTTTTTTCCTTGTACAAATTTTATCTGTTGAGATAAAAATCTGAAAATTGGTGCACGTATGTAATTTTGCCCGTAGAACCTAAAGCTTAAACCTAACCATTTAAGGGGTACACCTAAAAAACCTGATTTTTTAACTTCAAAATGAATGAACAATAATCCAGATTTGTGAAATTTCCCTATTTTCAAAAAAAAAAACAATAAACTGTGTATTTTTATTGTTGAATTTTATATATAAATGAAAAAGGCATTATTAACTAAACAGTTAACACGTGTTTTAATAATGAAGAATTCAGGGTTTTAATCCTGTGAAAGTTGCTCCACGCAAATTTATTTAATCACCCTATTTTTCACCTGAAAAAATGAGAAGGTCCGGGCAAAGATAACATCAAATTATCTGCATTATTAAAATTTCATGCTTTTAGTGGATTTTAGCAGGTTCATCAAAATTTCAAGCTGAAGAAATCAGAAACATCGTGACATGTTTTTTGTTCTGAAATTGGTGATAAAATAACGTTTAATTATGTAAATCGGCGGCAACATCAAAGGACTGCGGTGTTGTGCTTGTGTCACAAAGTATGTGTAGGTGTGTAGTGTGTTCGCAACCTGTTACATGTTATATGTCGATGGCTTTACGCTCAAACGTTTTATCTAATTTTCTAGTCACGGTTTTGCGGCAAACACTGTTATATTATGAACTTCGTACTTTGTAGCTTCGCGTCAAGAATATTGGATCAAGAAAAATTTCTTTAGCCTTAAAAGTCATCTTTAAACTTTTACAGTACTTGTCATTGCTTGGTAAACTTTGTTCGATATTACTATGCTAATATCGGCTAACAAATCTCTTTTACAACGTTTATTCCCTGCATATTACACTAGCCATTTTCAACTTTTTAATTAACATTTTCCATTACGGACAGCGGTGGTACATTTTTTTATTTTGTAAAAATTTAATAGGTAGTACACTAGAATTAAATTAATAAAATTTTTCTTGACAATAGATATCGAAACAAAAGTAGCGATTAGCGATATTCTGACACTATTGATATGATACCAATATCGATACTTTTCTTTCGATATCGATATTTTAGTATCGATATCAATCTTCCGATATTTTATCCAGTGTCTAAAAACTTGAAATTATTTAATGAAATATAAATGTTTCTTTCTGATTAAAATATTTTCAACATGACAGCGGTGGGACCTTTTTTTTTATTTTGTAAAAATTCAATTGGTAATACATTAGAATTAAATTAATAAAATTTGCGTTCACAATAGATATCGAAACAAAAATAGCGATTAGTGATATTCTGATACTACTGACACGATACTAGTATCGATACTTTTCTTTCGATACCGGTATTTTAGTATAGATATCGATCTTCCGATATTTTATCCAGTGTCTAAAAACTTGAATTTATTTAATGAAATATAAATGTTTCTTTTTGATTAAAATATTTTGAACACGAAACAAAGTTTTTTTCAGTACTAGCCTATATACCCAATATTATTTACATTTATTTGACACGAGATATTGTTTTTTACTACCGCTTACTTGGTAATCATAACCATGGTCACCTAGTTCAATAATAAATTATTATTAACCATGGTCTATAATGAAAACTGTCACTTTTTAAAGAAACTCAAATCTCTAAATCCAAATATTGTTTGAATCATTTATCTCAAGAAAAATATAAAGTATGGACTCACAATTTAAACATGCCGTCTACATTAAATAAGTAAATCAAATAAAACCAAATGAAAAATCAAAGGTTTGGTAGACAAACTGAAACATCAAATATAAAAACAAAGACAGCCTACTTTATTTTTGTGAATATTAAGAAACTAGTTAATGTTCATGTCAAAATGTTTGTTATTGTCAACATATTTTTTTTAGTAAGATTGGGATTGTTATAATTATTGACCAACGCCTTATATCCCTCGTTTAGTAGCAATCTCATTTAGTGATTATAAGCTTACTTTTCTAAATTTGTATAATTTATTTTTAAATATTAAACATTTTATAATAATGTTTTCTTTATTATGTTGTTTAACTCTAAAGATAATGTTTAATATCAATTTCTTTCCGTTTTAAAGTACAAAAGTTTATAACAGCTGTGTTCATAAATAAATTGAAAAAAACAATTTACTAGTAGATATTGATAAAACATTTGACACTGAAAAATATCAAGAGTATAATTATTTCAATTTACGTTGTTATTAATGTAGATCAACTTGGAAACGACATACTCATATTTTAAATATTCCGGACAAGAGATCAAAACAAACTGATTAATTTAATGGATATTACTTGACTTGGAACTTTAATATTAATAGTAAACTAAGGCGAATATATTAATCTTGTTACCGATATTTCTATCCAGAGCTTTTGAACTTTAAATATCATGACAGAGTAATTATAATTTAAGGAATGTGATGTGTGAAAATATTTTACATTGAAAATAATAATAACTTTTTCTATATCATTGTAACAATTTTAATCAAATAAATTTAAAACAATAACTCTAAAACCGGAAGCAATCTTTTTTTTATTTGCAGTAGTATTGTACCCAGTAAAGAGCTTTTGATGGATTTTAAATATCATGAGAGAGTAATTATAATTTAAGGAATGTGATATGTGAAAATATACATTGAAAATACAAATACTTTCTATATTCATTGTAGCAATTTTAATAAAATAAATTTAAAACAATAACTCTAAAACCGGAAGCAATCTTTTTTTTATTTGCAGAAGTATTGTACCCAGTA
Source organism: Stenolophus ochropezus (assembly GCA_035578165.1). Taxonomy (NCBI): domain Eukaryota; kingdom Metazoa; phylum Arthropoda; class Insecta; order Coleoptera; family Carabidae; genus Stenolophus; species Stenolophus ochropezus. The sequence continues at coordinate 5,202,657 of JAQOWZ010000014.1, forward strand.
AAGAGCTTTTGAAGGATTTTAAATATTATGAGAGAGTAATTATAATTTAAGGAATGTGATGTGTGAAAATATTATACATTGAAAATACAAATAACTTTTTCTATATTCATTGCAACAATTTTAATAAAATAAATTTAAAACAATAACTCTAAAACCGGAAGCAATCTTTTTTTTATTTGCAGAAGTACTGTACTCAGTAAAGAGCTTTTGATGGATTTTAAATATCATGAGAGAGTAATTATAATTTGAGGAATGTGATGTGTGAAAATATTTTACATTGAAAATACAAATAACTTTTTATATATACATTGTAGCAATTTTAATAAAATAAATTTAAAACAATAACTCTAAAACCGGAAGCAATTCCTATTTGTAGAATTAATGTAGGTACACAGTAAAGAATATACAAATTTTCTACCATATGGAAAATAACACGTGACCTCTTTCAGGATAAATCGAGTAAACAATTGCAGTAAGTAGACACAATTGAGCTATTGTCCTTCCATTTTCCCACTGAAAGTTTGAAAAAATAAAGTACTACATGTCCATATATTGTGTGCTGTTTGTTTTGTTGTTCAATGTTAAAAAAACCTGAACGTGTATCGTATCGGTATTCCTCTACTAATGTTGATATCGATTTATCTTTGTTTTCGTTTCAAACTCTGTTAATACATGTACCTAGCCATTAATATCTAATGCGCATGTTACATTGTAATTTCTTGCAAGATCTGCTTCTTAACACTTGCTGCTATTTATTACGTTTTCTTTAATCAATCGACTTCTAATTCGTATTAAACGTTTAAGAAATTTTAAATTTGATTATCGTATAATTTTTTAATTTTCTTTCGTATTTCGAACTGTTTTATTAAAAGGAAAAGTGTGTGCTTCGAATGCACAAATATTAAACATTTATTTCATTTTCTAGACTTAAATGTCGATGCGCTTAATTCAAAACCTGCAATTCTATTATGCCTTTTCCATATTATTCTGCCGCTTTATTATCTAACTTTTATTTATTTTTAAAACCTATAACCCCATATCAAAGTTGTGTAGAGTTAAAACAAATCAAACAACAATATTAAACCAAAAATTGTGTTGACAAATTCGAAATATCTCAAAAATACTTATTTTTGTGTCGAAAATTTTGATTATGGGAAATAGTGTACATTGATAGATCTCGATGTGCTGATTTTAAAATTTCAAATGGAATTTAATTATCTCTTTTCGTTTCTTAGATATTTGCTGTCAAATTTGCACCTCAAAAAGTGTATTTTTTGCTATATCTTTAAAATGGGTACAGATACAATCTCAACGATTGTACCAATTGATTCTACGGGAAAAGTTACATAAAGAAATGTTTTCTTTGCATATACGTTCTTTGGAACGATTAGGAGAAAAATGAGAAAATCGAAAAAACCTAAATTTCAAAATTTCTCCGAGGAACTTTTTTTCTCTAAAACTTTTCATTTTCTAGACTTAAGTAGATATCAATGCGCTGATTTCAAAATTTCAAACCGAATTGAATTATCTCTTACCGTTTTCGAGATATTCGTATTCAAAGTTGAGTTTTGGCAATACCTAAGAAAACAGGTTTTTTAGGTATACCCCTTTAAGGGTTAGGTTTACAACTTCGGTGACCTCACCAATCGATTCTACGGGCAAAATTACATAAGTATACCAATTTTTAGATTTTTAATGCATGGGATACAATTTGTAGAAAGGAAAAACGAAAATCGTCGAAAATCGAAAAAATGGCAAGGGGTATACCTTAGATTTTTTTCGATTTTTGGCCATTTTCAGTTTTTTCCTTGTAAAAATTCTATCTGTTTTTATAAAAATCTGAAATTTGGTACACTTATGTAATTTTGTCCGTAGAATCGAATGGTGAGGTCGCCGAAGTCCAGAACCTAACCATATGAGAGGTATACCTAAAAAACCTAATTTTTTAGGTATAACTTTGAAATCAAATATCTCGAGAACGGGAAGAGATAATTGAATTCTGTTTAAAAATTTGGAATCAGCGCATTAATATCTACTTAAGTCTAAAAAATGAAAAATTTTGGAGATAAAAAGTTTCGAAGTGAAAAATTGAAATTTAGGTTTTTTCGTTTTTCTTATTTTTTACATAATCGTTCCAAGGAACGTATATGTGGACAAAACATTTCTTTATATAACTTTTCCTGTCGAATCGAATGGTAAAGTAGTTGAGATTGTATCTCTACTCATTTTTGGAATATACTCAAAAAACACTCTCTTTTGAGGTACAACTTTGAGAGCAAATATCTCCGAAACAAAAAAAATAATTAAATTCTGTTTATAAATTTGGTTTTACCGTAACTAATTGTTTAAAAAATATTACCAACAAAATTTTGTAAAATTTGAAAATTTTCGACCTAAAAATTCAATATTTTCAAATATTTTCGAGTTTATTCAAAAGTACATCATCAGCGGCTTTTGGAATTACTTCTTCTGTTGTTACTACATACGTTAACTATTTTTCCAAGTATTATTCATTATAGTGTGAAATAATGATAGTAAAATAAATGGATCCATTTACATTTAATAGTTTTATTTTATGATAATAGTTATAATAATTTGTCAACTAATAATTTATTTGAAATATAAGTATCTTAATGTAGCATCAAAATTATTACAAGTTTCTCATTACCTTTAATATTTTTAATAACCAGAAATATGTATAATCATAATATTTTTCAGCCGTCCATCTATTTCTTAATAGTTTATATTTTACCTAATTTCTCTCTTTTCTTTCTCTGGTCCATATATTTTCATATATCGTATTCGCTGGTTCAGTGGGTAAATTGACAGTGAATGTTCTTAATTTGGTTCTGCAGAATAATCTTTGTATAATTTATTTTTTTAGTTTAACTAGTTTTATAATCACTACAATTACTGCTTGAAATGTTTTCGTAGATCTATATTAAACAGTAAAATTAATTAAGGTTATTGGAAATGAAGTGAACCAATCTAAAATTTAATATAAGTACTATTAGTGAATATCAAAATCACAATTCCTATTATACATTTTATAAATTATAAAACAGAATCAGTTTCAATAATGTGACATATGAATTCTATGTGAAAATGTTAATTAGGTAAAATTATAGGGGGGGGGGGGGGGTTTCCAGCCGACTGGCCCCCTCTCACTACGCCCATGATTTTGCGAGATGTGAAAAAATATTTGAGGAAAGTAGTCCAAGCTGCAAAGTCGAACACATAAAAACTAGATATTATTTTGTTTTCAGTAAATTACCCCTGAATTGAATCCACTTACTTTGAAAGAATTTCAATTTGTGAGGAATGATTTGGAAAGTGTTTACGGTCCCATGACCACTGAATTTGTTTTGTGTAAATATATTCGCTATCTGTGAGAATTATTTTATCTTCAGTTATAAATTGTGTGGGTTTATTTCCCGTTGCGATTCTGATTCAGAGTTGAATGTATTCATGTCTATTCTTCCCTTTATACATTTATTTATCTGTTGCACAAATGAACCAGTTCTTTAGTTAGTTGAAGAGTTCGGGAAAAATAGAATCGTTTCTGCTAGTTGGTCCTGGTTCTATAATAACATCGTTACTGAATGATTACCTATTGTTACTTTTATGACGTTCTTTATTGTGGCCAATGTCGACCAATTTGTTCACAAACTGAAAATATTTTCTCATCTGCTTGATGTAAATAGTAAATTGCGGAATTTTCTCTGGCTCTTATTTCAAATACCAGTTTCTGTTATATACCCCAGAGATATAAGTTCAATTTCAGGCACTACTAAAATATCAAAAATTTATTTCCGCGCAATATCTTCCTCTAGCTCACCTGCACTAATATCTACATTTCTTTCTTTTTATTTTGGAATATTTTAATATATTTCCTTCTTTATTTCTGGATTTCTTTATTCTCTTGCTCGCCAAAATTCGTTGCACATATGCTACAGTTTTCAGAATCTAGGTTAGGAACTTATTAGTTTCAGTTAAGTTATTCGTCCAACATATTAACTTCTTTTAAATACGTTTTATTAATAAAAGCTTATTTATAATATTATTGGGTTACTTGTTGGGGTAAATTATAACAATATTATTGCAATGTTACCAAGTCACTAGAAAAACTCAATTGTTTTATTTCAGGAATCGATAGATAAATGACAAATTTTAGTTATATTTAAATTGTATAAAAATGAATAATGAGGTATGTATGTAATCATAATCGAATTTCAGTATATAAATCGTAAAATACAAAAACTAATCATTATAGCTTTTTATAATAATAATAAAAACTTAACATTAGTTCACAATAATATGGTAGAATCGTGGAAAAATGCAGTTAGACTGTTTCTTTTTCTGTCTATTTCTCTTTTTTCACGATTCTACCACGATGACATAACTGCATCCCTTTCCCAAATTTTTAATAATTATTTTGTCGTAAACTACCAATAATGAATCGATTTTAAAAAAAAACTATTTTATTTTAAAATTTAGATAACCTCCTTTGGGGCTTAATATACTATTTTTTTAAATTTTTACGTATATAGTGTCACTTTTCAAAATTGATTATGGTCAATTAATTTTGAAAAGTGACATTATATATGCAAAAATTTAAAAAAAAAATAGACCAGCATAATGTCTTATATAGTCGCTATTCATAAAGACGTAAAGACTGGAATTTTTACTGATAACTTTTATAATAATTATTAATTGATTTATTTCTTAATGTCAAAATTTGTTTAACAACTCGCTTTTGTGTAAAATATTATTTTATTGTTTTTGTTACTGGATCAAATTATTATAAAAATCATTGACTCGTGTCATAAATGCTTAAAAAAATGAGATTTAGAAAAAAAGTTATTATGAAATATTTTTGATCTCGTTCTGTAATTGGTTAAATTTAATGTACATGTTTCTTTACATCCTGTAGAAGAATATAATAATTTAATTTTTTGGTTAAATGCTATTTTCAACTTTAAAAACATTAATTAAAATGCGGTTACCGTTTGCTATTTTTAATTTTTTAACCAGTTTTCGCCAGCAGAATACAGTTTGCTTTTGATGAGTTCTGTCACTGGTTAAATTTAATGTACATGTTTCTTTTACATCCTATATAAAGATATAATAATTTAATTACTTGGTTAAATACTATTTTCAAATTTATAAATATAGATTAAAATGCGGTTATCGTTTGTTGTTTTTCGTTTTTTTACAGTTGTTGGTGAAATAAAGATCCTGAAAATTTTGTTTGTTTCTTTGCCTTTTTTACGTGATTGGAGCAAGTTTTGTCAGTTGTTAATTCTGAATTATTTCCTGGAAAATGTATTTATATTTTGTGTGGCCTGTGATGAATTTTCCAACGATGATGAAGTTGTGGGCGGTCCTTAGGGACGGTATAATGAAGTGTTTTGTTGCAATATCGATGTTTCGGGAAAAGTTGGTCGAGTTGGACACTTACGGCAAGACGCTGTCGACTCGCGACTGTCAAGTGTTCACTAGTGGTCACCCTCATGCTCTCATGTTGCACAGCAGAGTCCTCTGCCCCTTCTTACCCCTGCCGCCGTATGCCCAGTATTGATTATTTTAATTCAATGCTAATGTTCTGTGTTTTATCTTTGCTTTTTCGCGATGCTTCGCTTTGGCCAAGTATTTTCAACACCGAGCAAACTGGAAACCATAAATAATCGAGAAAAACTTTCATTTGTGACATTATTAATGGAAATGACTTGATATAAGAGCGTCCAACTGTGGCCTAACTTCATTCACTTCAACTAAATGTGAAACTTGCTACACGCAAATTTATCTAATCACCCTATTTTTCATCACAAATACGCTCTTCTTAGATGAAAGACCAATGGTTTTTACACTTGTGTGTGGCCGAATTCCAAATGACCCATCAATTAATTATCACACTCAATTTCAGCTTTAACATCTTCGTACTCAATTGTCCTTTTGACTTTATAATGTAGCTGATTTGTAACATAAGATTTTACCAAGACAAGAATCTTGTTGCAGCACATGCAAGAACTATAAATATCTAGCTTCAAGGGTGTCGCCAGCTAAGGTGCCAGGGAGGGGCAAAATGAAAAAGGATGTGAATTGTAGGTAAAATAAATACAATTTGTAAAGTTTTAATCTTTCACTAAAAGAAAATCTTAATTAAAACATAATTTTCTTGGGTTTTGTTTGTGTATTTTCCGACTATTTTAGTATTAAATCTAATAGATTCTCAAATTTTTCGAGCCTGTAGGGGGGACAGCTGCCCATTCCTGCTCCCCCTTCACGATGCCCTTGTCTAGCTTAGCGATTTCTTGCAATTTTTATTATATATACATTATAAATGTTAAGTTTATCCTATTTATCGATTAATATACCTTACTAAGATTGTATTCTTATTCATTTGACCTCAAAATGTGTTTAAACCCATTTTTATATAAATCTTACTTTTCCACAAATCTTATTTCACTATTTTTTATACTTTTTGATTTATTTTAGTCGTAAAATGCTCAAATTTGGATAATGAACTCATACTCATACTTTTTCGATGCCCTTATTTCAAATTTTCAAGTTGCTAGTTGATACCTTTTTTTACTTTTCAAAATATTTCTTTTCAAAGTTTGGTCCGAAAACACTCATTTTTTATTACTATACTGGTAAAATTTCATATTTATACCAATTTTCTTGATTTTTTAACAAATAGTATATTCTCTCAAACAATTAAATTACATTAATATTTAATTATGCAAAGAAAAGAGTAATAGAAAACAAAAAAATATAATTTTTAAGACCTTCCGAAACTCGTCATTCAAGATTTTTCTTGAGAAGTAAATTACGGAGGTTAGTTCGCGAAGTGTTCTGTAGTTTCGCTACAAATATCTACATTTCCGTTTCGTTTTTATTTCGGAATATTTTAATATATTTCCGTCTTTATGCCAGATTCTCGTATATCTTGGCACAATCTCGAGAAAAACTTAATGAAAATGAATTTCATTTATGAAACGTTTTCCGTTTTATCTTAAACGTAATGTACGCTGTCGTGTTGTCCCGCATTATGATAATAAATATCTCATTACACCCTTGTAGAAGACCAGCGGAAAAAGGAGAAAAAGTGTGCGGGTAGCTGAGAGTAGTTTCGTGAGAAGTTGAAAGGAATTAGAGTAATGTAAAATACCATTAAAGTTCAGACATAACACTGGAGCCAACGGCGAACGGACGCAACGGACATCGGCTCCTACTGCAAAGCTCAGCGCTCATGCGAACTTTTAAGCGTCGCTAGTTTCAATGAGAGGAAAGGTGGCTAAGTTTTAATCCCGAACTACATCTCAGCTTCATTTAGACATTTACTTCATTTCACTGCCTCTTCTATATTTTATCACCCTCCATTTCTAGTCTATACCTGATGCTTAAAAACAAGATTAAACATTGAAAAAGCAAGACAAGATAAAAATATAAACAAATATAATGTAACATGTTTTAACATTTATGATTTAGGCACAGAATAGGTTTATACAGAAGCGACAGTAAGACAGAAGAACGAAAATTAGAGAGAGATGGAGAATGAGCACAAATTTAAAGGGCCCATTGTTTAAAATCGGAAAGTTTCCTCACATCTGAGAGAGAGATAGGGCAAGAGCACAAATTTAAAGGTCTACACAATGCTTCAAGGTCATAGAACTGACTAGGGGAACATGAAAGGTGCCGACACGGAGTGTCGCTTCTGTGCGTAACTATTCTACCTCTTGTGTGAACCAATGTTCCCTCTAATTTTTTCGCTGACTGCGCGGTGCAAAATATATAGGAGCAAAAATTTTCAAAAATTATGTAAAAGTGTGCAAGTGGGATGTCGAATTTTGTGCCATTTTTTTCTGAAACCAGTGATTATGATAAAACATAATTTTAAATTTAATAATTAAATCAGATTTTTACGAAAGCGTAGAAGGAATGCTTTGGAACTCTGCATTTAGACTTTGAAACTCTGAATTCAATAATTCAAACTTTATAACTCTGAATTTCATAATTTAATCTTCAAATCTCTAAATTCAGACTTTGCAACTCCGAATTCAGACTTTTAAACTCTGAATTCAGACTTCAAAACTCTAAATTCAGACCTTGAAACTCTGAATTCAGACATTAAAACTCTGAATTCAGACTTTGAAACTCTGAATTCAAACTTTGAAACTCTGAATTCAGACTTTGAAACTCTGAATTCAGATTTTTAAACTCTGAATTCAAAGTTTCAAACTCAGAGTTTCGAAGTCTGAATTCAAAGTTTCAAAGTCTGAATTCAGAGTTTCAAAGTCTGAATTCAGAGTTCCAAAGTCTGAATTATAAAATAAAATACAACGATGACCCTTCTACGCTTTCGTAGATTTTCTAGTAGTAACGGTCAGTTTATCAGTTTTGCAGTTTTATTACGTGCGCTTATATTAATTTGCAATGAATTGAGAAACTAATCACAGCGACGAGGTTCCTTTGGACATAAAATAAGCGACAGCGATATTATTTTATTTTGAAGTTAATCTCATTTTATTATATGTGAGGCGTGAGGGTTACAAACCACGTGTTTGCAACCACGCTCGCTATGCTGCGTACAAATCGCACATAGACACAACAACGGACTCCCATTTCTTAACATAAAGCAAACCAAGCAACGCTGGATGACGTGTCGACGTTTAAATGTCAAAGGCCGATTTCAAAAATTTTGTTGACCCTCTGAATTTTACTTTTTTTGTGGAATTTGAAATTTTGTCATTTTTAGATACAATTCTTTTATAAAATGAAATATAAAAAATGGTGCGCAGAATACAAAAATGACTGCGCAACTTTAGAAAAATTAGTGCGCGGCCGCGCACCCGCGCAGCTTACAGGGAACACTGGTGTGAACGTGACCTAAGATTTTTACTTTTGTAACATCAAAACTAAAAAGAGAGAACGATTGAAGTCGGTAGAACATGGAATGCCAGTATGTTTGTCCAAAATACACCCAAATTTAAAGGAATAATGTAAAATTACATGTAACTCATATTGCATGTTTTCTTAAGATTAATAAAAGTATTTTAAATTTTATGCACATAGTTTTTTAGAATTTTAGAATGTTTTGTCTTGAAATATAAGCACAAGATTTTTTCCAGTCTTGTCTTGATAATCTAGACAAGACAAGACAAGAGTCTAGAAAGTAAAGATATATACGGTAACATTATTGTTATGGCAGAATAATTTAAGAATATATATATATATATATATATATATATATATATATATATAAATAATGAAAGGATGAAACATATTTTTTTATACAGATAGAAAGTATAAAAGTATTTTTTAATCTAGTTGGGTTTAATTATAAAGTGAAAGTTTTATTCTCGTCGACATTGTCTGAGTGTGTACGTTCCTGTTCCCTGTACGACGGCGTCTGGAATAATGTAAATATGATTTGAGCTGCGTGTTACAAATAGGAACCGTCTGGGTGATCTGTCTGGGAGCAGGTGTCAAGCCCAAGCACTTGCTAGCGTGAAAACAACGAATGCGAAGTGAAAATAAAAAACAATCCACGCCAGCAAAATAAACACACTACAGTTTCAAACTCAAGCGATATCCTGTTTCGCTTTTAATTTGTGGAGGTACCGTTAATTTTTAACTTGTACATTTATAAATGGAGGCAATATTTCTTGATTTAATTTTTTCCTGGAACGTCTCTTTAACAGTGAAGGATCGGTCGAGCTTGTTAAAAGGATTCAGAACTTTATGCGGAAGTATTCGGGGAACTTTTCTAGACGAGTAATAGTTTCACTTGAATGGCTTTTTCTCAGAACGAAATTTTATTGTTTCATTCCTTTAATACAGTAAAATATGAGCTCTTATGTTATCTATATATAGCTGAATATATTAAATATTCATATTCGGCACTTTTCTATTATATTATCTTTTGTTTCGCGTCTACTACAAAGTCAGGACCGTCTTAACATATTTGGCACCTTTTTTGCCTATAGTGTACAATATTTGGCACATTCCCACATTTTTTTACTTGTAAAACTGAATCAGAACGTTACTTCATAAATGTTATAGTGTGTTCTTACCATATTTAACGCCTTAAGTTAGTGTCAAAATTGCGCCAAAGACACTAACGAATTTGCAAAAATAAAATGTCAATTAATAATTTAGATTATAAAATAGTTATTTATGCAACTAGTATGTAAAGTACGTGTTTTTTAGTCGTCCAAATGTGTAAATTATAGCACGAGATACAAAACACTATGTTACATACGTGTAACATAAAACATTTTTTCTACAATTGAAATGTTAATAAAAATTTATTTCAAGAGTAAATTAAACTGTGGAAAAATGCGTTTACGTTGCCTAGCAACGGTTACTTTTCAAACACTAATGCGTGAAAAGTAATTCTTTTCAAATTCAAAAGAGGGCATAAAGCATGTAGGAAAAGCATTTTTTTACTGAATTATGTATTTCATTATATTCTTTTCTTAAATCATTTTCATTTAATTTGCGGAGTTTTTAAGTGTCATATATTTAAAAAGAACGCACAAGATGTTTGAATAATGGTTATTTTTTTTTTCAAATTATCAAACAATTGGCGTCCCCTAAAATTTGGCGCCCTAAGCCCTGATTTTGTTGGCCTAGGCGGTAAAACGGCACTCCTTGGTCGACTATTGATATTAATGTAGAAATCCTTGCAATAAGTAATTATTTAATGGTTGGTTATTATTTTCATATTATTTGGATAAAATATGTTTATATTTAATATATTACAAATATTCTATTTTCATAAAAATAATAATTATTAATGTAAATATATGTTTTATTATTAATTTTCCTGTTAGTAAGAATCTATTTTCAAATTTTGAAAGCTCATAAATTATTTCAGCCAAAAATAAAAATTTGTGCAGTAAATAAGCTGAGCTAAATTAAATATGATATACAAATCGATAATTGGAAAAACAAGTTTTTTGCTATTTTAAAATTTTGCCAGCAATTTTGTAACTAAAAATATTCGTTTATAATCAAACAATATTAAAAAAAATATATTTCCGTTAAATTTTTATGAAAACTAATTTGTTTATAGCTCATTTGAAAGTGGTTGTAGCCTGGAATTTATTGTTTTAAGGTTAGTAGTATCATATAAAAATATCAAATTGCAATATGCAATTTCATTTCACAAAGAATTAATTTTGAACGAAATATGTAGAAATAAATATTTGATGAAAATTATTATCACTGTGATGTTAATATTGCACAGATTTTAATAATAGTAATAAATTATTGTATTTGCTACACGTTAATATTAGTTGGAAATTAATAAAGTATATACAATACATTTTGCGTTTGATAAAAAAGAATGCTTGCAAAACAATAGCATTTGCAGTGAACACAACAATCTAATTGTAAACTTCGACATCAAAGGATGAAATGACAATGACTTAATAAAAGTAATAATGTAATGCGTATAGAGCATTTAGGATACAATTACAATTTGGAATGCAAATGAACGTTTTATATCTATTTTCATAATATGTTGTCAACGATAAAATTTCAAATGAAACTACAGTATCCTCTATAGCTGTATAAATAAACTTATGTGCATAGACTCAGTGTATTTGCATACAAACGGTATGAAAATTAGGACATCACAATCTATTTCATGCGGTATTTGTACACTAGATTAAAATTTGTGTCTAAAACGTGCAGCGATATCGAAATAAATGCTATTGCGTTATCACGTATTGAGAATAAAACATTTTATTGTTGCACAAGATAAAACAAAACGTTTTTAAATTTATGCCGTAAATTTATAAGCCACATGTAAATAACACCGCGTTCTAATGTAACTACAACAAATGGTTATGGAAATTTTACAGTATGAGGATTTTTACTCATGATCTAGTTCACGATTTAAATCTTCATCTTCACGTATTTTCACACGTTCATAACTACACTGTGTAATAATCCAAGTTAAAATCAAGCAGATATATAGTCGTCCCGAATAAGCAACGATATTGCGTCATGTTAAACTTCATCAACTTTTAGGTTTCATGTGTTAGTATATCACGACTTGATTTGATATTCAAACTACTTAATTTGATTTGACTTTGACTTGATTTTACTTTGACGTCAATCTCAAGACGGGTGTTGATAGAAGCGCATCGTTCATATTTTTAATTTAGGAATTTAGTAGTAATAGTAATTTAAATATATACTCGCAGTTGTATGCCTCCAAGTCTTTCTCTTTCGTCCCAAATCTAACCTAACCTAATCTAACCTAACTTAACGTAACCTGACCTAACCTGACTTAACGTAAGATAACCTAACCTAACGTAAGATAATTTAACTTAACCTACCCTAATCTAATCTGACTTAATCTAACCTGACCTAACCTAACCTGATCTAACCTGACCTAACGTAACCTAACCAGACCTAACATATCATGTCAAGTCAAGTAATGAGTTTAAGAAAAGCTTGACAAGTCAATTCAAGTAAGTCACAAAAACGTCAAGCGTTTATAGTTTATTTCTCAAAACTTTCTATTTCTTGTGCTACAGATTATCGAATATAAAACACGCTGTCATTTGTATATGACGCAACATCGTTGCTTATTCACAAAATATACAACGCAATATTAATGCCGATATAATAGCATGTTTGTAAGAAATAAAATGTAATAATTTTATCAATATTCATCTATGGTAAAAAAACAATAGCACTGTAACAAAAGCTTATTGCTTTTGTCATTATAGTGCAAGATTTAGTTATTTTCATTTAATATTCAATTCAGATAAATTTTGTGGTATTAAAATAATGAGTTTTACATTAATAATCAATGATACTCGTACTTCACTAAATTGTCACATTGATATTATTTTCTTTTATTTCCATAGCCTAATTATAACAAAAAAGTTATATCATTTTAATATCATCTACTGTAGATGAGCTATTACATATTTATTTTTTTACAATGTAAAATTTTTCAGTCACGTTTTCACTACTATGCATATTTCACTCTGTTCTTTAAGAAAGTAAATTCTTTAGGAGCCAATTTACAGAAGAATCAATTACCAAAATCTATGACAAAATAGACTGATCATCTAATGACGACATGATGATTACTGAGAGCAGATTCGATAAGTTTAATTTGTATGGAATTTGATTCGAGTTTGGTTAATGATCGTAGGAAGAGAAAGAAAAGCAATTCGATCGTGATACTGCATCAAATGAATATTCCCCATGTAATTAATACATGTCAATTTGAAATAGAACTATTATTACGGCAGTTATAACAAATATATTCAACGTACATTCATTATTAATTATTCGATAATGAGTATATCATCCAATGTGATTTGTTTAATCAGGCTATTGTATTTATAATAAACTGAATTAAATAGGCCACGTGGTTTCTGGGTAACTGGTCACTGCCTGTTGGTGTAGACATGTTCGAATAAAGTCGTCGTTAATTATTCACTAATTATATACCTTTCATTCGAGTATTACCGAATATGTTCGCTATACGATAAAAATGACACTAAATTATTTTTTCAAAGTTGTTACTTGCATTTTCAAATAATCACAAAAAAACCTAAAAAATACCAGAGTAAACTATTACTTCTATTTTATTAATTTTTACCAAAGGTTTATTAACTCATGCCATTGATGTCAGAAACACAAATATAAAGTTTCATTAAAATTTGTTCAGTCAAATTTGTTACATGTTCTTCATTTCAGACATATATTTGGATTGACCGACAGATTGACAGATCGAAGTTATGGACGGTATAATACCTCTAATTAGTAATATATATAGTTTTTTAGTTAAAGTTTTTGTACATTTCTTTTATATTAAACTGGTACCATTATATGTACACATGTTTCTGATGTTTAGGGCTTTTTTCTTATGTTCATTTCATGTGAATGTATGTTCAGTTAATAGTTGTCAACTATGAAAATGAATTGAAAATTAATTTGCAAGTAAATAACAATTACAGCACGTGTTCGCAATAATAAATTACTGTTTATATTAAGTCATTGTGAATTACCCTTTGATGTTGCAAAAATTCAAAAATTACAATCACTGAAAATTCCATTATAATTCACATTTCAAAACTGTATCTGTTAATTAATCACCAATTTAATTTATTGGTCATTCATTTTTCCCTTTAACTATTTTATTTTAAATGTTGTTGCCGCCTTCTTTTGTGGCGAAACTAACCCATGAAAGAAAATCAGTGGAACAAAAACTTTATTGTTTGTTTTAGCAAAACATCAAACAAGAAAATATTTCTAGAATAAAACGTCGACAAAACTTGGCGACTGCAGATACTTAATAAAAATTCTAGTTAATTCTGCGCAAAAGCAATCAGGTGTGCAATATTGATAGTGCAACAAAAGTAGCACAGTTGATGTATCTGGAACAAAAGGATGATATTGTTGTTTGGAGCCTTAAGTACCGAACTACTCTAGGACTGATTCTCTGTAGTCAATCTTCATTCGGACGACGCGTTCTGATTGTCATTGGAGCTAAAACGAGCAGTGATATCGGAGATTCTTTCCACAGGATAAATGCTCAGATTGTATTTCTCGAAGATGATTAAATGCTTATTCCACAAATTAATTCAATTTTAATCTCATCAGAGCTTATTATTCATTACTGAATGTGCCAATTTTCTTTATCAAATTTTGACACGACCGTATTTTACCTAAGACCTTTCCAAGCATAGAATGTGAGTAGTAATACAGTCGCAGTTCTCGGAAAGTCTACATTCTACTAATTGTTTACTACTAGCATTTATACAGGTGTTAAAAATAGCCTACGTTTACAAACCTGTTTACAAGATAAAACTTGTTTTAGTTTCAGTTAAAATATATCGTGATTTTTCGCTCTAATTCAAAATTGTTTTTGATTGTGATTTAAAAAAAACTCATTTATGGTAGGTATATTGGATTAAAAGTCACATTTTCTTTAAATAAAAACAAAATTCTTGTTATACACGCTCCACACCAGTTAAGAGTGACTAATAGGTACGTTTAATAAAAACTCTTACTTTATAAATATATCATTACCCATATTATTGTTAAAGCGGACCAGAAATTTATATTTATTTTATTGTAAAAACAATTAATATGTTTTGAAAATTTAAAAACGTATATTTATCAACATTTTCGGATTTTTTGTTGGTGCGTTATATATCTTTAGTTTCCAAATTACTATTATATATTACAAATATGCCAGTATATTAAGATTTTGATAATGGTAACTTATTTTTATGGTACAAGTCATTTAGCATAAAAATGTGAGTAGTATATATAGTCAGCTTTTATCTGTGGGTGTGTATACTACTATCATTTATATTTTAAAATGTGACTCAAATTCCGTGGTGTGTGCGATCTGGGGTTCAAATTTTTGGATTTTTGTTGGTGTGTTATATATCTTTATTTATAAAATCACTATTATATATTACAAATATGCCACTGTAGTAAGATTTTGATAGTGGTAACGTATTTTTATGGTGCAAGACTTTTAGCAGAAAAATGTGAGTAGTATATACAGTCAGCTTTTGTCTGTGGGTATGTATACTACTATCATTTATATTTTAAAGTTTGACTCAAACTGAGAGGAGTGTGACATCTGGGGTACAAATCCTAGCTTTAACAATTATTAACCAAATAAAAATATAGTTGTATTCAAATCGAAATTCACTATAAGCTGTACTAGAAGAAGCTGTAATAAAACCCCAAAATCTATTAAATTTAAGTTGTAGTTGTTGTGCCATAGGATCGTTCTGTGCTAAAATACTTGATTTTATTTGACGAAACAGTTGATATATTGAGTTTAGACAGGGGTATGTAGTTGTATTATTGTATCGTATAAGAGTGGCCGAGTGTGATGCAATGCGTGATATATTGGAGGTTATGTATTGTTTAGGGGTGGAAAAGGGGCATGGAATGTAGAAAGTAGGGCAGTGGCAGTGAGAAGCGAGAGTAACGGGGTGTGAACTGAGAGAATTCAAAGCGAAGGACCAGCAACGCAAGTGGCTGGCATTGCGATGCGGCCAACCGTGCTCTAAAAGCGCCGTTGTGCGCCGTTTTTCATAACCGGCGGAATTCTTCAATGCAATTAAACCATACACACCAAATAAACAACCCACAACACTTCTGCTTGCATGCTATCAATACTCATTTCAAACCTGGTCGAGCAGACCTTGTCATTATCAAATAATACTAGACAAAACATTCCCGTACTTTAAATCGATTTATAGTTTGGGGAAGCGATATAACATCGGCGTTGGAGAATCATGAAAGAAAGTAGATAGACTGGGCGCGAAATGGACTACCTGCCTACTATGCTGACATCAAATATCCTTTCTCCAGTACATTAAATTCCTAATAGGTAACTATATTATTGTAATCTAATGTTTAGTTTTTATTATTATAATGAGACTTTATAGTGGTTAGTTTTTATATTTTATGACATATATTGAAAATCGATTATGGTCACAATTACATTTTTGTTAAATAAATACTAGACAAAAAAATAAAATACCCTTATTTTCTTAAATCTATTCATTATTCCTAGTTTATGATAAGATAAATATTTCAAATTTGGGGAAGTGATATAACATCAACGTTATAGAATCATGAAGGAAAGTAGATAGACTGGGAGCGAAATGGACTACCTGTTTTCTTCTACGATCCTACCATGCTGACATCAAATATCCTTTCTCCAAAACATTAAATTGATAATAACTGTATTATTGTAAACTAATGTAAGTTTTTATTATTATAATGAGAAGCTATAGTGGTTAGTTTTTATATTTCATGACTTACATGTTGAAAATCGATTATGGTCACATATCCCATTGCGGATATCTACTTTAATAGATTCCGAATCAAACTCGTACTCGCATAAAGCCGATATTCGGTTAAACTAGACTACAATATTTATAGGTTGAAACCCCAACAAGCCTCGATAGACAGACAGTGAAATTGATAGACAGTCAAGTATAGATAGTGATTTTGTGTAGATTTTTACATTAAAAGTAATCTAAATACCTTGGAATCGACAATATATGTAATTTTTTTATATTAGTAATATTTACAATATATATATATATATATATATATATATATATATATATATATATATATATATATATATATATATATATATACACTGATGGCCATAAGTAAATTGACAAGTACATTTCGGTCTGATACTACTATAGCTACGTATTAACTTTGAAAGTAACAAATGAATGTAATAACATCAAGGAAAGGTAAGTGCTGTATATACAAAAAATAATTAAATTTTATTTACAATTCGAATTATAACAAAAATTATAAATGCATGTTGGACAAAAGTAAATTGACAATATCAACAACCTACAAAATATGAAACGAAACAATAATTTATTTAATATCCTGATGCATATCCTTTATTTTTTTTAACTGCCTGAAGTCTCCGTGGCATAGACTCTATTAATTTCCTAATAAAATCTGGATTAATTTTATTCCAGGCTTCATAAAGAGCCATAAAGAGGTCCCGTTTATTTGTGTATTTTTTGTCTCTTACTTGTTTGTCTAAATGATCCCACATATTCTCAATCGGATTTAAATCCGGCGATTGCGATGGCCATTTGATTTTTTTAATTTTTTCTTTATTTATCCAATCATTTACGAGTTTTGAACTGTGTTTGGGATCATTATCGTGTTGGAAATAATGATTTAACGGCATAACTTCATCAGAATAAGGTGTCATTTGATTTTTCAATATGTCCAAATACACAAAGCGATCCATTTTTCCTTCAATTAAATGTAATGGACCCATACCGTACGACGAAAAACAGCCCCAGACCATTACAGAACCGCCACCATGTTTCAACGACGGAATTGTATACTTTGGGTCATACCTTTTGTTCTTAGGGCGTCTAACATATAATTTGCCATCTGAATTTACCAAATTAAATTTGGATTCGTCACTAAATATGACTTTTTTCCAATCCTCGTATGTCCAGTGTCCGTACTCACTTACAAATTGTAGTCGCGCTTTTACATTTCTTTTACTAAGCAAAGGTGTACTTGCTGGTCTTCTGGTATTCAACTCGCTGTATTGTAATCTTCTTCTTATAGTACGAGAACTTATTGAAGGAAGCCCTTTTCCATCTAATACAGATTTTATTTCTTTAGATGTTATAAATGGTTCTTTTTTTGCTGCCCTTAAAATGTACCTATCGGTTACAGCGCTGGTCTTTTTGGGCCTCCCTGTCTTTTTTATTAGCAATACGTGCCCCCTGGCATTAAAACATTTAATAACACCGGAAACAGTAGCCCGTAGCAGTCGATATTTTCTAGAAATGTCTACTTGTTTCATGCCCTCCTTGTAATCAGATATGATAAGTTTCTTTAAATCTGTAGAGAGAGGAACTCCAGAAGGCATGATAAATAGTGATAATTTAGATTTCTGGCCACTAACGTTCAAAACACGATCCAATTTTGTACTGTCAATTTACTTCTGTCCACTATACATTTATATTTCTTGTCATAGTTCGAGTTTTAACTAGAATTTACATACTTTTTGTGTATACAGCAGCTACCTTTCCTTCATTTTATTACATCTATTTGTTACTTTCAAAGTTAATACGCAGCTACAGTAGTATCAGACCGAAATTTATTTGTCAATTTACTTATGGCCACCAGTGTATATATATATATATATATATATATATATATATATATATATATATATATATATATATTATAATGGCCTATTTAAATTTTGTTGAAAATCTCCACAGTTTGTGAACCACTGGTATATTTTCCAACTAAAATTCCGTGCAATCAACATAAATTTAGTAATTTTTGTTAGTTGTAGGTCAATTAACATTTTTGTTTCAAATATACAGAAAAACTTAATGATGTTGGACAAAACACTCGACATATAGTGGATTTGTCATTTTTTTTTTAAATTTATGTATGTAAGGATACACATAGAAAAAGTATTTACCGTAAATATCCTAAGTTACAAAATTTAAAAAATTGTGTGTAACAGTATGTACTGTCTTTAATTGAACATCTTAATTATTAATTAATTTACCATTCTGATCTTTTGCTATTTGGAAAGTTAAAACCCTATAAAGGTTAGCAATACGATCACCGGGATTGAATTCATAGAAATATGATGTTTGAAAAGTTTTCATCGTTATTTTATTTTGGTTTTTTAAGGGGTATTTATAGGAAAAATACGTAAGTAGTTAAATTTAATAAATTTGGAGATAAATCTATTAAGTTAAGGAAGCGAAGGAAGTATAAAAACCTCGGTGGTGGCACTTAAAACGAAGTTAGCTATTTATTTCCTCATAGGGATTGTAGAAAATTTGTTTAAAGTTGGTATTGATTAAAGTGTTTCCGCCTGGCTTTGCAATTCTCAGTGCGTGAAAGTAGCTTCAAATTTGTACTCTTAGGGAAACATAAGCCACACGGATCTTAATTCACACCAGTCACCAGCAATCAATTACGCTAAACAGATGAGTAAAGCTTGCACTATAAACATTTTAAATATTTTTATCTTGTTGATTTCTTGCTCCGCAATTCTTCTCTTCTTGCACATAAACACATAAACACATTTCCGGCAAGATGATAATAACAATTGATGTAGTTCTTAACTTATTTCTTGTCTAGTCTTGCTTTTACAATGTTTACTTTTGTTTTCAAATCATTATTATTTTATTATTATTGATACTATTTTTCTAATAGGACTGTTTTTTGTGGAAAAGTTATGTCATTTCTGCTTGCATTGGGAAGAAGGATATTTTTGTTGAGTTAATAACTGGTATTTAACACGTTAACTGCCATGAGGTACATCTTTTGTGTCTCACTAAAATATCCTCGTATGCTCTGAGATACATCGTTTGTGCCTCAGTGTTTGACTACACATTATGCTTCGTGGTTTAACGTTTGTACCTCGCAACGCATATCTGTGAACGTAGTTTAATTCTCGGTGGCCTGGCAGACCAAAATCTATTCTTAGCGCATGATTTTTTTGTTTTTTAGTCTCTGAAATGATAAAATACTGCATATTTTGTGCCTCAATAAAATTCTTCAAATTTTAGAGCAACATTAAAAAAAATCAATTCTGTTATCATACTTGTATTTTCTAATATGAAAACACCCTAAATCTGTAAAAAAATGGCCCAAGGGACCCACCTTTTTTTTCATGGTGGCAGTTAACGTGTTAATTTAGTTCTTGTCTAGTCTTGCTTTTACGATTTTTACTCTTGTTTTCAAATCATTATCATTGATACTATTTTCCAATAGGATTGTACTTTGTAGAAAAGTTATGTCATTTATGCTTGCATTGGGAAGAAGGGTATTTTTGCTGAGTTAATAACTGGTATTTAAAAGAATTTACGTTGGTCGTTTTTAAAGATTTGAAAATGAGTTCAATGGGATTTCAAAACCGCAATCTGTAAGGAATGAAGTAGCAAGCCAATTAAGTAAATCTGAAGTTGTTTTATTCTAGAAATGATTTAGTTTTGAAATAGAGTCCATAATTTACTTAAGTTATAAGTAAGTTTTCATTATCTTTCAGCGTTTATTATAAGTTTGGTAAAACGTGAAAGTTGAGGCTCTAATGCTAATCTAGGTAGACGATACTTAAGAACTCATTGTCTCTAACGAGCAGAGCTTAGTGTAAAAATAATGGAAATGGCGGTGTTGCCGTATCTCATGACAGTATAAACCACATGCATTTGCAAATATAAATTTTGCATGTGGAAAACTTAGTTAGCACACGTCATCTGAAGTTATTTAGCATGAATAATAATGTTTCAAAAAGTTGTGACACGGTGCAAATAATACATTAACTATATCTCGTAAACTAAATTTCTAAATTAAGCTGGATCCAGCTAGGACGTGTCTCGCAAGGATTATCAGCACACAAATTGCTCTCTATCGCAGCAAGAAACCTTTTCAACGCTCTGCACTTTTTATGTGCTTTGTTTTATTACTAGTACTGTAGCAAAATTGGAAATGACTAAATATAGGGTAGGGGGAGAAATGGACCATATTTTGGAACAATAATTGTTACTTTATAATATTAAATAATATTTAACAAACAAAATTTATTTATAACAACATATAATCTAGGCTTACTTGTATGAATAAGGAATAAAATACTTTTATTGGGGTTTAGAAAAGTCCAACTCTTCTCCACTATTGGAGGAGAAGAACTGGTTAGCAGATTATTGGCATTTTTCACATGTAGTACATCCTTAGTATAAACAGCAATCACAAATTACACATTTTATCTTTCTTCTATATTGTTTTTTTTTTATTTTCCTTGCATCCTCACATTCATTTTATAATCTTCACATCCGTCATTATCATCACCCTGTGATTAACCATTTACCACCAATTCTTCAAAACTTTTGGAATAGCAACTAGATCATCTACTTTTCTATATACGAATGATTTTTTTCTGATTACCAGTCGGATTGAATTTTTTAACAATACCAATACTCTGATCCATCTGTCCACAGAGCAGAAGTTAAATGTACCCTAAATTACTTATGAATGTTACATGTACATATATAACCACTTTTTAGGTTACGTTAAGTAAGTACATGTTTATAAAGTATATACATAAATAATTAGTTTAAATCTACAGAAGTTGTAATTAACTAATTGCGTGTATATAAGGTACAAAAAAAGTTGGCATTTTTTAAAGTAAATCTTGGATTATTCAGTGTTGACTAAACAACAACATTAACATTCCGTGCGATAGATATCACTCTGATCTACTATTAAAACCAAATAGTTCATCTCTCTTACCGGTCCATTTTTCTCCCACTTACCCTACTAACTTTATGAGAATCGGGGCGATTGTACTTAGCTGACTTGATTTCAAATCTGATTGAAAACCAGCAATGTATTTCTATGATAAACACTTTTTTGTTTTCAAAATTTCCAAAAATATATGCTTAAAAATTCTAGACATGCTGATTTGAAAACTGGGTATTTTCGATTTTGAAGTTTTTTTTTTAGAAAAGCTGTATCTGTTGTATCTGTGGTGTATTTATGTAATTTTTTCATCATGTCTTATTCGAACTTTGGTATTTGAGTTTAAAAAGCTCGATTCATTTTCATATAAATTATTATTCAGAAACGGACGGTATCCATTTGTTGCGATTTGATTTAATTACAAAAATGAATGAGTAAACAGTTTTTAATAACCATTTTATTGTTTGAGTTTGTAGGAATTTAAATGTCAGAATTATAAGCTATGTGGCTAATGATAAAAACTTATATATACAAATGGATTAGTGAGGTTAGAATGTTGGCATTTACAGTGAGATATATATTAGGGATTGTTGGAAGAGATATTAATTTGATTGCAATGTCGGTTTAATTATTTGTAGACTTTAGAATGAGAATAATTGAAACAAGTCTAAAATCAATCAGGTTCACGTTTGAGGCATTCGCAGCGAACGGTGAGATCCTATTACAGGTGATCGTTCATTATGCAGGAACCAATTAAACAATAGGTGAAGCTGTTCACATTCAGTCTTACGCCTACAGCGCAATTAGACAAGAATTTTCCACTTCGGTTATCAGTAGTCGTTTCCATCATTCGTCATCAGTCAAATTGGCGAATTAGCTGCATGTCTTATCATGTTATCATCGAAAAGTTTTTTTTTATAAAAGCTTAATTTAAAACAATCGAAAGCAACATTGTTTATAAGGTTTCTGGAAAAAAAAACAAAAACTTAACCTAACTTTATGTAACTAATTAGTTATCCTATTTTCTTTTTTCTTGTGACCTTCTTTGTGGTCGCCGTTTATAAAATTTACGATTTGACATAATTGCAGGTATGTAAAATCTATCAAAACCAGGAATGTGATAACATTAATATAAGGTTACATTATTTTATAACGTTCTTAAAACAAACAATTCGTTATATAACTGTCATACACGAGTGTATGACAGTGACAGCAGATATTATGGTTGTTGGTTATCATTTTAGAAAACAATGACGCACTAATATTGATACAGCGAGGCAACTATAATTACCTTATAAACATAACATGACATACGTGCAATCGTATTAGCATTAGATATTAGAAAGTTTGTTATTGGTGCATTTGAATCAGTCTTCTAATGCTATTAGTGACATCTATTTGTTCATAAAACATATAACTACAAATATTATAATATCGATAAATTAGAAATTTATGTAACGTTATAGTGTATCGTTATTTGTTACATTACGTTATTAACAAAAAAATAGCAAATTAAACGTTATTATAACGTTATCGGGTGTCGTTACGTTACGTTTTCCATCCCTGATAAAATTCATTTTTACAGTGAATGTAAGGTTAAAGAGTCTAGCTGTTTCTTGGACATCCGCGAATTTTTCTAATCAATATTTGATGCTGTAAAACGCATTTTCTATTCCTGTTCTTTAAACATGATTTGAAACACTGATTTTTATGGGGCTATATATACTTTATTTATAATTTGTAAATTTTCTGTTGTTTTTTTTTTCGGTATCAATTTCATTGCAAATGGAAAGCAACTATTTTTATGGAAAATCGAAAAACCGCACCGAAAGAAAATCAAACATCCAACCGAAAACTGAATTCCGATTGTTATTTCTCCAGCTTCTCTGTTTTGTATTTTGGAATATTATCAGTAATGGGTGCGTGTTATTGACGCTGTATCAAAAGCAACTGCGGTGTTAGGTTAATCAAGACAAGTCATTTGCATCAGTCATCAACAGCAGGATGTCAAGCCCGATGAATTAACCTAACCTAACAACACCTATGTCTCCTGTAAACGTATCGAGAACACATTAGGCGAGATTTGTTGAGCAAACGATTAACGAAATAGGTGGAGCGAAGGTTAAACAAACTTAAACAGATGTGCACTTCACAAAACTTCATTAATTTTTGACTTGGCGATTCTTGCTCACAAAAAATTTCCAATTTTAATAAGCTTAAGTTAAAAACAAGAACGAAATGCGATTACTGGTCCCGTATTGATTTTCTGGTACTTGGAATGACTTGCGGATTTTTAGAATTTTGAAAAGTTTTATGGTGAAATTTTCATTAAAGATTTAATTTAAATTCTTACGAGTCTTTCCCAAAAAGATTAAACGTGATATGCATGTTTAACAGCACACGGGGACTGAATTTAATATTTATTGCTCTAGTATAACTACTATATCACTTTTACGTTCATAGAGGATAATCTACACTACTAAATATTGTAAAAACATTGCGCTCATTGCTTCGTAGTTGCTGCTTTCTTACCAACTTCCACAAATTTCACATTAAAACTTACTATCTTCATACTTTACATATTAAAAATACCAATGCTACAATTTACAGATACGAAACCAGATCTAGAGACTTCAAAATTATACTTTCTAGTTTATTTTTTGTTCTTTATTTCTGTCTCAATATAGTTAATACAACACTTCTCTCGGTAAAAAACGACAATGTAATAAAATTGAGAGAAGGGTGCTCACACACTACGAGGAATTTTAATTCTCGCCCTAATATAATTAGTTCAAAAATACACTTCGTTAAAACTAATCACCGGAAAGTTTACTATCTGTGAGCAGGGTATTCCCTTATTGTGAAGCACTCTAATATTTACCCTAATATAATTAGTTCAAAATACCCGTCGTAAAAACCAGTTACCGTAATAACTACCTGGAAGAAGGGTGCTCACTCATTGTGAAGTCTAATCCTTGCCTAATTAGATCAAAATCACCCTCCGTAAAAACTAGTGAGAATTACCATACCAATTGGTATACATGCACAGTAATGGCACAGAATAGGTTTATACAGAAGCGACAGTAAGACAGAGAAACGAAAATTAGAGAGAGATGGGGAAAGTGAACAAATTTAAAGGGCTCATTGTTTAAAATCGGAAAATTTCCTCACATCTTAGAGAGAGATAGGGGAAGGGAACAAATTTAAAGGTCTATACAATGCTCCAAGGTCATAGAACTGAATAGGGTAATATGAAATGTACCGACACGTAGTATCGCTTCTGTATGTAACTATTCTGTGGAATTACTGTCACAATGAAACGAAAAGTTGTCAAATTAAGAATTTAAATTATGTATTAGTTTGGTTAGTGTGTAATTTAATAATCATGTATTAATTTTAGAGAGTATAAATATTTCTTATCGAAGTTGTGGATAACTGGAGCAATAAGGCAAAGCATTAAAACAGCAGTGGTCTAATTTGAAATTCTATGTAAGTCTATTTAAAATTAAAAATTTAAAGACGGGTTTATGTGTTTGGAAGAGTAAGTTATGATTTTTGTTGGCTTATAGCCCAATAAAAAGTCGGTGTCGGTATGTGCAGCTAGCAAATCCAAACTAAGAGCGGTATTAAAGAAGGACATTACTTATTCAGTGCGAGTTTAACTCTGGCTAACTATTTGCTTGCAGCACGTGCGAAGTGCTAAATGATTCACGTGGAAATAATGCAAGAAGAGCCGACAGATAGTTCGTGCATGCCACATGCCACATACCACATGCCACATACCTTCGCCAGCGCCACGGCTTTTGTTCTCTGTATTAGTTTGTTTGCTTTTAAGCCATGCCGATTGTTAAATGCTTACATGACATGCGAGAATTCTTTCTCATTACGAATTTCCTCGCCGAACACTTCATTCTCTTTCCAAACGCCACTAACATTGCCAGAATGGTTTATTACTCAAAATTCTTCACTTACAAACATTTTATTTTTATATTTTCTCTAGAACTCGAAAGGTCAAATGCAGTTTAAAGAAAGCAATACAATTCGAAGCATAAGTGGTATTCAAAATTAAAAATTCATTTACTACTTATTACCCATTACCACAGAATAGTTACATACAGAAGCGACACTCCGTGTCGGTATCTTTCATGTTTCCCTATACAGTTCTATGACCTTGAAGCATTGTGTAGACTTTTAAATTTGTGCACTTCCCCTATCTCTCTCTAAGATGTGAGGAAACTTTCCGATGTTAAACAATGAGCCCTTTAAATTTGTGCACATTCTCCATCTCTCTCTAATTTTCGTTTCTCTGTCTTACTGTCGCCCTTGTATAAACCTATTCTGTGCCATTACTGTGCATGTATATCAATCTGTTTCACAGATGTATCTGATATATTGTAACGAGCGAGACTCACCGCAGATGAGTCATCACGGCTAATCGTCTGGGCAGGTAGTCGCGATAAAGGTCAAGTGGGATATGAACGACGCTACTATTGTTCGAAAATTTTGTAGTCCGAAATACTCTAGAATGTTCTAGAAATTAATTGGCGACAGGTATATAACGGTCGCTTTAGGCCCCGTAAATGGTAAATCTGCCTCTGTGTGTGCAAAGCTTCGAACCGTTTTTTTTACATCTAGTTTTTGTTTGAATTAAAAAAAAGTAAATGTATTAGTTCCGACAAAAATAACGGTTTTTTTCGGTTTTTGGTTCAGTTCCAAGTTTTTATTTTTATTCAAAATATATTTTCTTTCATAATTTACAATATTTTTTTCCTCCTTTTGTTATACTATATGAATTTATACAATAGAAATTTATAATTACGAGACTAAATAAAACTAAATAAAGAAACAACAGATTTATTTGAATATATACCGAATCGAAATATACCGATTTTTTTTAATTCAGCTGCGGTTTTCTTTGTAGTAAAAATAACGATTTAATTCTATTTTCGGTTCGGTTCTGGTTCAAACCCTGCTTATATGGTTGGTAGTGGTAACTACCAGAGGTCGAATCTTTGTACAAAGATTATATGGATTAGTTAAAATATAAACCATGCGAAAGGTCTATCTATATTTAATATCTGGACAATAGGCTGAACAACATGAAATATAGAATAAAAGGTTGATTGTTGTGCATTTTCTTTCTCTTTATCCGCCTACACAACGCAAGATAAACGTATTATAATGATTACATAGACACAGCAAAGGTGTATTTAGAAAGCCTGCCAAAGCCAGATCAACAAATATATTTTCATGTAAATATCTCTTTGAAGTGAATTAGCTATGTACATTATCTTACTTTAGAACAACATTGTAAACAAAAACCCGAGTTTCAAATTTAAATATTGAAAAGATAATTGTGCCACAAGCCAAAATGATCTCTATGGAAAGGCTGCACAATGGAGATTATCATTCGTGAACTTCGTTATTAAAAAGTATTTATACATGAAAGTTTGAAATTGGAGCTAGTTGGTGGTTTTATGTTCAAGATTATACAAAAATTAAAATGTTTCAATTTAAAGTTTTTAATACTCTTCGGAGCTCATTATGTGCCTATTAAAACCCGTATAGTTTACACATAAAAAGTTTATAAAACATTGTAACCCACTATATGTGTTCCTAGTCGATGTGTTGTTAAGGAGCACCAATCAAATTGCACAAATTTTATTACGTATCACTTATATGGCCAATCAAATTGTAACAGATGTATCAGTTTATTTTCTTTAAATTGTTGCTAGACTACATTTTTAGATCTTATTATAATTTTATTAGAAACATAGTATATAGTTTTTTTTTAGATAATTTTGTATATACATATACATATATGTACGTGAAGCTATAAATATCATATATTTGTTGTTTTTTGTATTTTTCATCAATTATTTTTTTTTTTTTTCGAAAAAAACCTTTTAAAACTAAAAAACACGTATGATAATAATATTTAATTGTGTAAGTCAATATCAACAATTATTGCGTTTCGGCATATAAATATAAATATAAATCGTAAATGAAACCCTAACCTACGCAAAATGAAATATTTTAAAAGGAATTAAAATTTGCCATTGGTCCCGTTACTTTATATTTATAGATATTTTGATGGTGCGAGGAGTAATATATACAGATAAGACCGCATTATATGTTTATATACACAATCCTACCTACTCTATTTTAGATACAGAGTAAATATGAAAAAAAGTAGTAAGCCTAGAAGAATTTTGGACCATGATGTCTATAATAATAAGTTTGTTAATTTCCGATTAAGTTTGGAACTGTACCACGCATACGTAGTATGAAAACAGAGTTCCAACTAACTTCAAATTTCAAAACAGCCAGTTTCAGGTACAACTAAAAACTGACATTCGTTTCAATAAAAACATGGTCCGGACCTATTAATATCCATCTCTGAATTATGCGTGGTTTAGTAGGTAAAACAGCTAGTTGTGGTGCACATTCCACACCAGCTAGAGTTCTCGGAAGGATACTTCTGGAAGTGTCTTGACTTTTTATGAAACATTAACTAATTCATTAAGAAATCAAAAATTATCAAGAATATCTAGTTGAATATATACCTAATATATTTCAACTACAGAGAACGTTTCCAGAAGTAACTGTCCGGGATCTCTAGCTGGTGTGGAAAATCCACCACAGCTAGTTATTTAAGACGTAAATTGTGAAAACTAAAATAGACAATAAGGGATGTTTTTATTTTATTGAGATTAAGTTTTGAATTAAAATTTGCCATTGGTCTTGTTGCTTTATATTTATAGATATTTAGATGGTGCGAGAAAGAGTAATAAATACAGATAAGAACGCTGGGCCAAGTAAAAAGATTAGGGGAGGTGGAAAAAACGTAAGGGCGCGTTATTACGTGCATCTGCAAAGACTCAGTGGATTAATATGATGGAGGGTTCATTTTGGGGCGCAAATAAATAAATCAACTAACCACATAATCCAGGGGTTGCTAGGCACACAGACATACACACATTCCATGGGGTTGAATTTCATGTTTGCTCATTGTAAACAATTTAAAGAATTAAATGCTATGCTATATGTGATGGGCGGACCCGTCAACAAATACAAATACTCCACTTTGTGTTATTATTCCGGAGAATACTCCAACCACTCGCTTAACTACACATATTGACTTTCTCAAACAAACTCGATTACATTATTATACTTTGTCTGCGTGCCAACTTCTTTCATGTTTATAAAATCGTTCATTCATCAATGGTTCGACAGACTGATTCTTACTTCAGAAAACCGGTCTTCTAGTTTACTAAATAGAAAGAGAGAAAAGGGTTTTCTATATTTTATTTTATTTTTATACCGTTAGGTTCTTTGATCGTGAAATATGAAATTTGTCATAACATGGTTACGAATTTAATAGGAATGTATCAGAATGTTCACGTCATTATTAACCGTCAAATTGAGAAATAAAATACCCCTATTTCTAAATTGACTAATTATTCGTAGTTTACGAGAAAATAAATATTAAAAACTTTGAGAAGGGGTATGGTAACTCTAGATTAATTAAAAATTTAAATTTTCGAAATATAAATATATCATGCGAAGCTTGTTCCATCCGAGCTGAAACAGTGATTATAAAATAAAAAAAAAACGCTGCCTTCATTGGCGCCCATAAAGTATTTTCCAGGGAGGGGCAAAATAAAAAAAAAACAGAAATATCATAAAAGAATATATATATATATATATATATATATATAAATATATATAAATATATATTCTTTTGCACACTTGTACTAACAAGGCTTAAATTTTAAGAAAAACTTAAACAAAACATGTTACTCGAAATTTTAGATTTCATTCCGACCATTTAAGAAAAACATGAAAAATTAAATAATATTGTTGCATCCGGTCATTATAGATATTTATAAAAAAAAATCCTCAGAATACTATGAGCAATCAACTATATATAATATTAAAAATATATATTACAGTAATAAACTGCAAATATATACTTATTAGTAAAAAAATAAAATTGTATTAAAAAAGAAAATAAAGAAACATAAAGATTTAAAAATTTTTTTTTATTGATTTGTAAAGGCAATTCCTTCCAGTTTAATAATTTACCATAAATATAAATTCGTGCCACACATAAAATCCCAAATCCAAAGTTAAGCAAACATGAATAAATTTCTTATAGAACATAACGGTTGTGAAATAATTAAGTAATATGCCGTCTTTTTCAAATTTGCAAAAAGCCAGGGGAGGGCAAATGCCCCCTCTTGCCCCCCCTTATGGGCGCCCATGGCTGCCGTTAATGTCTTGAAACAATCTAGATAATTTAGACAAGACTATTTAATCTAGACAGACTTAGTCAAGTCTTGTCTTGAAATTTCTGGACAAGACAAAATTTTGCAAAGTCTATTTTTATCTTTTCTAGGTGGCAACGTTTCTTGTCTTATCTTGTCTCGACGGAAACATTAATTCTTCAACGATCTTACCATGCTGACGTCACAGAACCCTTTTCCAAAACATTTTATTGCTAATAACTTTTTTATTGCAAACTAATATTTAATTTTTATTATTATAATGAGAAGCTATAGTGGTTACTTTTTATATTTAATGATATATACTGAAATTCTATTATGGTCACTTACCCCATTACAAATGTTATAAATGAGTTTCATTGTTGTTTAACCTCAATATTAGATTTGCTGTAATTTGTTTTCATGGATTTGACAAATTCAGTGTTCTACATTAAAATAAACTCTGATATATCATAATTTCTGGTACCCAACGTACTTGTTGACACAACAAGTAATACTTGCCGTTTAATGGTGTAGGTTCTTGGCCTACAGTTTCTGATAATTTCTAGTGAGTCACATTTGAATAGGTTTGAAAAGGACGAAACAATTGTTACATTAAATTTATAAATAGTGGTATAACAAAGTGTTATATTTCATAGTGTAAAATAAAGGTTAACTTACTGGAATAATTTTTGCATAGAGATTAGTTCGCGGGAAAATATATACGCATGAAATCGTAGGCGTACGGAAACCAGGAAAGCTGAATAATAATGATGATGATTCATCTAATTTAAACATTTCTGCGAACTTCATTTTTTACTGCCCCATTCACAGAGAATATAATAAAATGTTTAGGTACTCCTTATCACGAATTTTTTACGTTGAGGCTAATTTATTACTTTTATCGCTGTAAACGCAGGGCCCTGCAATATTTAGGAGAAAAGTATAAATATAATTGCTGCTGGAGCACTTTACAAGCATATTTCAGATTCTTTTCAAAGTACACAATAATTTTGTTACTTTTTTTAATTTACTTTTCTGTAAGCGTCCCTATTTTTAAGAAGATAAATTTAAGTACAAAGTATACAAAGAATAATTAAATTAAAACCCTAGTTTTTTGCATTACCATCAACAACAAACTTTCATTCATACAAATTTCTCACATTTTTAAATAAAAGCAAAAATACTATACTATTTTTTGGACTCCCATCGTATATATATTCATATGTATTTCTTAGTAGTCTCTGCACTGTGTGTGAAATAAAAGATGAGTTATGTAGAAGTACATGTTGAATACGTCATAAAATATTAATGTTTAATTGGTTGTAAATAATGAGTAAAGACAGAATATTAGTTCTGTTTGACAAAGTTAAGATTATATTTTGTCTATAACTCATCTTTTATTTCGAGTACAGTACATACTATTTTTAGCTGCAGAATGTTAATAAAATTAAAAAGTTTAAATATTAAGCTGTGTGAATATTTGAAGTTTTAATTATTTATAAAACTAATTGTAAGTAGGTTGTAAGCATTTAACGTGATAAATAAGTTTTCTCAGCATCGTCCCACGTAAAACGATTTCAATTTATAAATGTCAAGAATCCGGAATAATAATAAATATTATAAAGAATTAATTTGGAGTAAATTTCTAATTACATGTAATTTAGCAGCTTTTAAAGTTATTCTTCGTTATTTGTTAAAAGTAAAATAAGCTTAATATCATATATTATCAGAAAGAAAAAGAGAAATAAAAGCAATTAGCCTGATAATGATAATAATACCAACATGGATGTAAGGTAGCAACACACGCATTAACTGCTAGGTAGATAGCATAATCGAATTAATAATTAATTCGAGAGAATTGATCGGCGGTTTTCCTGCGAGTAAGTCTGAAATTTGGTGGAAGTTCTTTGTTGCAAACTCAATATTTACAATTAAGTGCAAATGAGCTTTTAATCAAAAGGTACCCGCCTTCGTTTTATTGATTGAAAACTGCCATTTTAATCACATTTGCGACCAGAATTTGAAATAATTTGCTTCCATTGAACGAGACATTTGACACTGCTGTATCGTTCCAGTGTTAATTAACTTGATTAAAATGCAGTTAGAAACCCGAAATAGCAATTATTTTATCGAATATGAAATTATGCAGCATATATACTCTTCATAATTTTATTTATACTCGTATTGAAACAGATTACCATTGTTTTATACAGGAGATAATTAATTTCTAAATTAATCGCGGATAGCATATAGGTTACGCCACCGTTCTGCAAACTGGTATTATTCATCAAAAAGACAGTCCGACATGCATTAACAATAACAAATACAGAGCCGGCTTTTGCTCATTTCACACAGATGGCTAAGCTGATAACAACACCATTCATTTCAGTTCGTTCTATGCAGCGTTTATTCTATATTTTCTCTCTTTATGCAAGCTATTCATCATGCATTATCCCACGTAATCATAAACATCATCCTGTCTATTTCAACTATCAAATCGTTAAAAATAAATGAATAATTTTGCTTTATATGCTTAAATACATAATCCTACCTACTCTATTTTAATTACAGAGCTAATTTGAAAAAAGTAATAAACCTAGAAGCATTTTGGAACATGATGTCCATAATATTTATTAAGTTTGTTTCAACTAATTTCCGATTAAATTTGGAACTGTACCACGCATGCGTAGTATGAAAACAGCGTTCCAACTAACATCAAATTTCAAAACAGCCAGTTTCATGTACAATGATAAACTAACAATCGTTTCAATAAAAACAGGGTCCGGATCTATTAATTTCCATCTCTAGATTATCCGTGGTTTAGTAGGTAGAACAGTTAGGTGTGGTGCACTCTTCACACCAGCTAGAATTCCCGGGATGTTACTTTTGGAAACGTCCTGACGTTTTATGATAAATGAACTAATACAGTAACAAATCATAAATCGTCCAGAATATCTAGTTGGAACAAACTTAATACATTTAAACTACAGACAACGTTTCCAGAATTAACTGTCCGAGAACTCTAGCTGGTGTGGAAACTGCACCACAGCTGGCTATTTAAGAGTTTGTAAATTGTGGAAATTTAAATAGACAATGGGGTGTTTTTTATTTGATTAAGATTGTCTTAAAATGATATTCCATATTACATATATTTCAAAGATGCCTATAAAATTTTCTAAAATAATGACTTGATAGAAATTGACGGAGAACGTAGTTTTAGACATGCGCATAACTCACTTGTGACATCACAAAAGTTTGATAATAACTAATGAATTGTAAATAAATGGGAACATAATTTTAACATTAAATCACATTTTATATATAATTATTTATATATTTACGATTAAAAATATTTCGCATGTAATTTTAATTAAGCTAAACTTTCCCATTATGAGTTACTTTAGGAAAGGGTAATAGAAGTTTTGTTGTGATTTCTTGTGAAAGTGTAACATTTGGATAAATTTGGTTTTAGTGAGGCATCTTTATAGTGAACAGGGACCAGTAAAATGGTGTTTATTATTGTAGATATTACTTATTCAAATTTACTGAGTATAATTTTACGGAGTAAGCGAACAATTCCACACTGGGGATGCCGACACATCTAAATAACGTTCTAAATTTACATTATATTCGCGTACTTCACGGCCAGTTGGCTGTAGGCCTTCGCGAGTGAGGAAAACTAAAACAAAATGGACAATGACATTTGGGGAGCGTAGTTACCGAAGATAATTATTATTTTAATTTAATTTCATTCATCTCGAGATAGTTGCGAGTTGAAGTTTTAAGTGGTGCCGCAATCAGAGAAACTTTAATATGAAATTCATTATTCGAAAGTTTTATTCCTAAAATTAAACTCCGGCTAAATTATCCTGGCTGGAATTGAATACATCCTTCATATTTCTCCTGTCATTCTCCATTGCCATTTCGAATTTCTAAATATGCAATAAATTCAACGGCATTGTGCTTGAAAGAGTTTCAGCCACTGATATTCTTCAATAGTTTATTCAGCTGAATGCAGGTAACTTTTGACCTGAAAAGCTCGCTATAATTGTAGTAAAAACAAAATCTACAATTCTCTTAATCCACAAAAAATGCTCGGTATAGTTGTTTCCTTTGAAACCGGTCGAGTTTTTGCTCTGCAGTTAAATAATAAACGCTGAGAACAATTCTCTTCGTAGCATTAACTTCTGCTTTTAATACAATAACGCAATTCTATATGCATTTGCATATTTTATTCGCAACTTTTTATTTCTTCATTATTTATACACGTTGTGGGATTTGGATATCGGCTACATTATTGTATTATGCTTCATTTTATTGCATAGGACAGCACGTTTTTAATAATATACTAGTAGATTTTTCATATAGTATATTTACTGGAGTGTAATGTGCCTCAATATAAATATTTCAAAGTGTTATTTACATACATTCAGCGATCATGTACTTCGCTTTACTACGTTTTCGCGTCTAGATGTCTACGAGGGTTACAGTATTACTTATTCACGATAAACATGCCTCTAGCCTAGCAAATATCACGTTTATATAAACCTATAACATTTCTAGCTAAAATTGAAACATTTTCAGCTTTTAGATCTATTTTATTGTGTGAAACGTTACATTACATCTCAAATCAATTCAAACTATAACTTAATTGTATTGGATTGGTACCTTAGTGTATAGAAATTACTATTGAAGAAGTACTAACCAACTTTTCGGGTGAGGGGAATGAAGCCATGAAACGGAAGAGATTTTTAAGTGGCTCCTACAAAAATGGCGGACAATTTCAAACCAGATTTATTCAATGTTCAGTTTTTACAACCTAAAGGCTCATAAAATGGCATTATATGTGTAGTTTAAAATACTTGTCATATAATACAAAGAACAAGATTTTAATTACATATAATAAATGAAAGCACGTTTACTGGCTGCTACAAAAATGGCGGATTGACAGTTATCAGCTGATGAAACTTGACTTCACTAATTTTTGCTCGCTCTCCCTCAACAGTTTCTATACTCTAAGATTGGAACCTAGTAAAAATTGTTGTAGAGTGCTAAATTGTAATTAAATATTGTCAGTGATGCCAAATATATTAGTCAGTTATTATTTCAACATTTGTATATTTTAACATATATTTTAAAAATAGATAAAATATATAAATGAAACGTGATATAATGATAAATAAATGGTTTTTATATATATTTGCATTTTCAGATATAATATGAAATAATGTTTCATTAATATTATAAATTAAATAAATATTATTTTAATTAGCAAATATCTTAAACAGTCTCAGAGTTCACCACTGGGTAAATTTTATTTGATTTTAAAAATCAAAACAATTCATTGATCTCATTTTAGATCATTTTTAAAATATATTATTGATATGTTTTGTGTTAAAATATATTTCCCGTTGAATACCACTTGAAATTTTATTGGTATTCAGTAATTTGTAGGTTATGTTCGATTGTGTTGAAAATATCACATTTTAATTATCGGATGCAACATGGTTTGTAAGTTGGAATGAATATGGACCAGACTAGGACAATATTGATCTTTTTCACAATTCCCTGAACGAATTGATGTGCATGTACATAACAAACATATACATGCATCATCCTGTACCTAGGGACTGTCTATATTAGCACATAAGAATAGATTACATTATTAACTATTGACACGGCGCGTTCATTTTACGCGGATTTTATAAACACCGCGTCAGAAAATCATTTGTGAATGATGTCAAGGATAATTTGAATGACATACCCGTTTAATGAAAATTAAATTCGCAGCAAGTAAAATGCGAAAATCATAATGAAATTTGCCCTAAAATAATCCTGTTACGGAAAATAGTGCAATAATTACTTTGTATTTTGCTATTAAGAAATTAAACTACATTCTCAGAATTGTTTCATTTGTTAGTGTGACTAACACGAAACAAAACATAGTAGTATATGTACGCACTTTTAGTTCCAGTCTGAAAAAGTCACTATACATACTACTAGCAAATTTACTTTGCGTGTTATACAAATACAATTGGCACATTACAATGCTATATACGTTTTGCACTAAATGATGGAAAGAATATGATATCTGTTCTACTAATGAACTTTTAAATAAACCATTTTAAATGATGCATATTCCATGAATTAACAAGTATAATTTGAACTACATATGCAAGGTAATATGTAACAGATAAGTGAGTTAATAAATGGACCTAATAAACTGGTTATTAGATTAGTTATTGAATATTTAGTGTTGCAATAAGTGTAAAGTAATTTGAAATTCGTTTAGGTTAAAGTTTAATGGATAGGGAATATGATTTTGTGAACTACAATTTCATTAAGCAACTTTATTATTTTAATTAATTTTTGTTGATTCTTTTTATTATTAACCTGAACGCGTAAAGATTTCAAAGCTTATTGAATAATATGAAGTTGTAAAACGATCTTTGATGCTATAAATCTTAATGTTAGTAGTATTTGTATTAATTTTATGAAATGAATTTAATATTTCAAGGTACGTATTTGAAATGAAGTTTGTAGGTTAGGATTTAGAGTAATCTCGTACTTAGCAAGGAATGTAATTCAGTTTTGGTGTTGCATAAAGACAATTATTGATGTTCGTCTTATTATATGTTTCCGTTTCGTGCGGCTTGGAGTAACAGACAAGCAGAAGGATTTTAACACCCCAATAAATCATCTTCGTTAATACATACTTGAGCGCCTTTCTGTTGCCTTGCCACAACCTCGAGTCGAGAAGGACGCCCGGCGTCGTCCGATTCTCCAACTAGATAACATGACGAGCGACGCCATTTTCTCACCGTCAGGAAAAACCTACACCTCACATATCCTTTCATCAAAATACGCTAATTACACCATTCCATTTAAATTCCAACTTAAATAAAGTTGCGCTGTAAAAATAAAATCATACTCTGCTACGGGACTCTGCATTTTGGACGCGTCGTAAAAACACTGTTGTAAAATGTTTGTCATATACACTTCCAGCTCTTTATACAGGGTGCGACAATAGTCTGTCCCTTTTATACAGGCTTCAGGTCGTTTAACCAAATAGTTTTGTTGTTTCCTTAACTGAAGGGTCTATAATAAATAATAATTACTATTTTTTTACATACCCAAGTTATTTCCAATTACAGTTCAACATGAAAAGTTACAATTTTTAGATTTTCCCTCTAAGATTTTTCATATACAGCAAAAATTATCCAAAAATACCCATTTTTGGGTCAAAAATATTGATTTTTGAAAATAATCTAGATAGATAGACGCCACAGCGCTGATTTCAAATTTGAAAGCAGAATATAATTATCTTTTTTTATTACTGAGATTTTTGCTCTCAAAGTTGCACCTAAAAAAAGTGTGTTTTTTGGATATATCTCTAAAATGGGTAGAGATACAATCTCAAAGATTATACCAGTCGATTCTACGGCCAAAGTTACATAAAGAAATGTTTTGTCCGCATATACGTTCTTTGGAACGATTTGGTGAAAAATGAGAAAAACGAAAAAACAGGAATTTCAGTTTTTCGCTACGGAACTTTTTGTCTCCAAAATTTTTTATTTTCTGAAGTTAAGTAGATACTGATGTGCTGATTCCAAATTTTCAAACCGAATTCAATTATCTCTTACCGTTCTCGAGATATTCACGTTCAAAGTTAGACCTGAAAAAAAGAGGTTTTTCAGGAATAGCCCTGAAATGGGTCGAGGTACGACCTCGGCGACTTCACCAATCGATTCTACGGACAAAATTACATAAGTGTACAAATTTTCAGATTTTTATTCCAACGCATACAATTTTTAAAGCGAAAAAACGAAAATCGGTGAAAATCGAAAAAAATGCCTGATGAACCCCTTACGATTTTTTTCGATTTTGGCCATTTTCAGTTTTTCCTCTCTAAAAATTGTATCCGTCGAAATAAAAATCTGAAAATTGGTACAATTATGTAATTTTGCCCGTAGAATCGATTGGTGAAGTCGCCGAGGTCGTACCTCGACCCATTTCAGGACTATTCCTGAAAAATCTCATTTTTCAGGTCTAACTTTGAACATAAATATCTCTAGAATGGTAAGAGATAATTGAATTCGGTTTGAAAATTTGGAATCAGCATAACCATATTTACTAAAGACCAAAAAATGAAAAGAATTAAAGAGAAAAAGTTTCTGAGCGAAAAACTGAAATTCCGGTTTTTTTGTTTTTCTCATTTTTCACCGAATCGTTCCAAAGGACGTATATGGGGAGAAAACATTTCTTTATATAACTTTGCCCGTAGAATCGACTGGTATAATTGTTGAGATTGTATCTCTATCCAATTTTGAGATATACTCAAAAAACACACTTTTTTGAGGTGCATCTTTGAGAGCAAAAATCTCAAGAACGAGAAAAGATAATCAAATTCTGTTTGTGAATTTGAAATCACCGCATCGAGGTCTATCAATACGGATTATATTCAAAAACTTAAATTTTGGACCCAAAAATAGGTATTTTTGGATTATTTTGAGTGTATATGAAAATTTTAAGGGTAAAAAATTAAACATTGTAACTTTTCATGTTTAACTATAGTTGAAAATAACTTGGATATGTAAAAAGATATTAATTATTAATTGGAAATGTAAAATTTTAATTATATACTGACCCTTCAATTAAACAAACAATTATTGTGTAGCGGAAACATATTTTTATCTCAATAATTGAAAGATTGTAAAAAACTTTTGAAAAGAAAAAGTATAATGTGCAATTTAGTTCCCATTTATGTAATTGCAGCACTCGACTTCGTCTTGTACCATAATTTTCAAACACTGTGAGAAATAGGTAACTTTCTAGACGTGTTGCAAATTTTAACGATCGTCCTCTTAAAAAATACCATTCGTAACCACTCAACCATGGCTGTAATATTTACAATAATAGATCTTATCCATTGTTGGGAACCACTGGTGTGACAGTGGTTCTCCCAACCGTTAAGAAGTTCAGGGGGTTTATAAATAAGGACTTGTTTTTGTAAACGATAGCATTTTCTCTAGCAATGTTCTCATACATTCCAAGACATAACTCCCATTATAGCACAAGTGTCATTCTCAGTAATTATTATTAATTAATAGATATTATTGAAAACGAATCCGAGTGTTGTTGTGATCTTCATGTCGGATTAAACATCCATGTAGAATTTCCGCGAAAATAATTGTAATCGAAGTCCAACACGGATGTTTGGTTATTCCAACGAGCGGAATTGAAAATTTTTCTATCCTGTATATCGCAGGGAACATTGTAGAACGTACCCCGATGTATGTAGCTAATTTGTCGCGTGCTGACACAGTTGTCCTACG
Organism: Stenolophus ochropezus; assembly: GCA_035578165.1. Lineage (NCBI taxonomy): Eukaryota > Metazoa > Arthropoda > Insecta > Coleoptera > Carabidae > Stenolophus > Stenolophus ochropezus. Next base: position 5,242,048 of record JAQOWZ010000014.1, read on the forward strand.
GAACAAGAAGGGAGATAAACAAGGTTCGTAGGAATTTCATGACAAGCTGCGTAAAAATGCATGGACTACGTACGAATGTGCATGTAGCAAGTGTGTTTATTCGGATATTGTGTATTCCTATTCTGGTTCCGGTGCCGTTTTCGTAGCTGGTACTTGCTCACAGTTGTCCCACAGAACAAGAAGGGAGATAAACAAGGTTCGTAGGAATTTTATGACAAGCTGCGTAAAAATGCATGGACTACGTACTTTTGTGCATTTAGCAAGTATGTTTATTCGTATGTTGTGTATTCCTATTCTGGTTCGGGAGCCGTATTCGTAGCTGGTACTTGCCCACAGTTGTCCCACAGAACAAGAAGGGAGATAAACAAGGTTCGTAGGAATTTTATGACAAGCTGCGTAAAAATGCATGGACTACGTACTTTTGTGCATTTAGCAAGTATTTTTATTCGTATATTGTGTATTCCTATTCTGGTTCGGGAGCCGTATTCGTAGCTGGTACTTGCCCACAGTTGTCCCACAGAACAAGAAGGGAGATAAACAAGGTTCGTAGGAATTTTATGACAAGCTGCGTAAAAATGCATGGACTACGTACTTTTGTGCATTTAGCAAGTATGTTTATTCGTATATTGTGTATTCCCATTCTGGTTCGGGAGCCGTATTCGTAGCTGGTACTTGCCCACAGTTGTCCCACAGAACAAGAAGGGAGATAAACAAGGTTCGTAGGAATTTTATGACAAGCTGCGTAAAAATGCATGGACTACGTACTTTTGTGCATTTAGCAAGTATGTTTATTCGGATATTGTGTACTCCTATTCTGGTTCGGGAGCCGTATTCGTAGCTAGTACTTGCCCACAGTTGTCCCACAGAACAAGAAGGGAGATAAACAAGGTTCGTAGGAATTTTATGACAAGCTGCGTAAAAATGTATGGACTACGTACGAATGTGCATTTAGCAAGTATGTTTATTCGTATATTGTGTATTCCTATTCTGGTTCGGGAGCCGTATTCGTAGCTGGTACTTACCCACAGTTGTCCCACAGAACAAGAAGGGAGATAAACAAGCTTCGTAGGAATTTTATGACAAGCTGCGTAAAAATGCATGGACTACGTACGAATGTGCATTTAGCAAGTATGTTTATTCGTATATTGTGTATTCCTATTCTGGTTCGGGAGCCGTATTCGTAGCTGGTACTTGCCCACAGTTGTCCCACAGAACAAGAAGGGAGATAAACAAGGTTCGTAGGAATTTTATGACAAGCTGCGTAAAAATGCATGGACTACGTACGAATGTGCATTTAGCAAGTATGTTTATTCGGATATTGTGTATTCCTATTCTGGTTCGGGAGCCGTATTCGTAGCTGGTACTTGCCCACAGTTGTCTCACAGAACAAGAAGGGAGATAAACAAGGTTCGTAGGAATTTTATGACAAGCTGCGTAAAAATGCATGGACTACGACGTATGTGCATTTAGCAAGTATGTTTATTCGGATATTGTGTATTCCTATTCTGGTTCCGGTGCCGTATTCTGATGTCCCACAGAACAAGAAGGGAGATAAACAAGATTTGTAGGAATTTTATGACATGCATGGACTACGTACTTTTGTGCATTTAGCAAGTATGTTTATTCGGATATTGTGTATTCGTATTCTGGTTCCTGGTGCTTGCAGTGCACGTTTCGCTGCTGTATTTACGAGGTTATTTGAACGTCCTCGACGCTCGTTCCCCTGATTTTATGTGGGAACGGTTAATTTTTCTGCAAATTATGTTGCCGAGGCGCAAGCAGCACACCCAACTTCAAATTGTGCTCCTGACGCCGCTGTGAGATTTACAACTTGCCAAGTGCGTGTGCATGATTTACTCTGTGCAACGTGTAAGCTTTGTTCTCTACGCCCAACACCACCATAAATTAAAATTAAGGACATGTGTTATTACATGATCAACATCTATCTAGACACCCACCATCGTTTATATTTAACCAACACTTATTTATCACTTCCACTTACGCACTCACCGACTAACATTTTTCCTACAATATTTAACTACATGAATACATCACTACGCTTTACTATCAATTACGGATATACCTATTTTTAGTAGGGCAAATTAGAAATATTAAATGAATTACAGTAATTATTGTCCTATTCTATTCATCGACCAATCAAGAAAATTCAAGTTATATTCATTAATTTCAATAAAGAAAAAGCAGTCTGAAATAGAAGGAATTGAAACTGATCCTTTTGAAAAAATGGTTCTAGAGAGCTTTTAAAAAGAGGCATATATACAACTTTCGAAAAATTTACTTACAGGCTACAAAATTTGAGGGTTACATATACACCTATCAGTCAAGAATATCCTCTAATCATAACTATTTTTAATCGCAAATTTCAATAAAGGAAATATATATAGTGACTATATTCGTTTTCTGCAATTACTTTGGTTATCGCATTCCACCTGTATTGAGTAGAGTGTGAGATTTGGGGTACAAATTCTAGATTCGCCAATCTTAATTAAAATAATAATACTGTTGTGTCCGAGTAGTTTGGAATCCACTATAGTCTATAAGCTAACAATCTTTACCACTAAGATGTAAGTATTATGTGCTTGAGGTCCTGTTTCATCTAAGAATGATAACAATATTATTAATATTTTAGAATGTAGTAATCTTCTAAATTAAAAACTATAATATTCAATATATATACTGTCAAAAAAATATTTGTAAATTCGAATCCCGTCTTTGATTCTTGAGGACAGTCCCGGAAACAAGACTTAAAAGTCCTAGTTTATTTTTTGTCCTTTAATTTAATCCTGATTTATATTCCTCTCTTGAAGTCATAAAGTAATGAACCAGAGTTACAATTTAGCTATTTTAATTAAATAATAAAACTATCTTAATCTTGCAACAATGTAATATATACAAATTACTACAAAATAACCAGAAAATAAAGTAGCATTACTTAGAAATAAAGTGCATTTTTTATTTAACTGGTTGTTAGCAATGGAAGACTTGCAGTAAAGTATTAAGAGTAAATTGAATTTAGAATGATGAGAGGTATCAGTTTAGTTCAAAAGTGTAACAAGTTGAAAATCAATGATGAATGGAATTAGATTGAGTAGACTCGGAATAAATGGAAAATATTCGAATTGAATTAAGAAAGAGCCATTAATTATCCTGAATAATAGTTATTATTTAAAACGGGAAGTGTGAATGTTTTTGCCGGTATTTAGAAGAACGTTAGCGGCGAGAGAGTTTTCTGACTTTCACATTTGCGCGCAGTGGTTTTGCTGGCCGTGGGTTGGCGTACGGTATCACGCTTAATCGCACGAGCGAAAAAAACCAGCGAAAAACGCTTCGGGCACGGGCGTATTGTAAAATAGCTACGTGAGGCGATAAAAAAGATGCAGTTTTAATCTGGCCAAATCACATGAGCGACTGCGAACGCGCTGGCTCTTCACAACGTACTCACCGACAGAGAAGCGGCCCGTTAATTAGCATAATGTACGTGAGTAATGGAACGTGTGCAAGAAAAAACTCGCAAACACGCCATCGCCTACCTAAACTCACAGCCGTACATTATTTCAATCTTCTTTGTCAATATTTATATATTTTCCCAACGCGTTGTCTTTTTCACGATTTCTTTAATCAATACCTATGAATTTTCCAAAGTTTAACCGGATTATATTTCGCTGTATTCAAACAAAATAAAAACACTCAAAAGGCGACGTCTTTAAACTCCAAAATCATTAGCGAAATTTATATCAGATATATATTTTGTTGAAAAATGTTAGTAGTAATAGAGAAAGTTTTTTGGACCATATCGGTACCATATTGTTCCTCTATTACTACTTACATTTTTGTGCACTAAATTTGGATTAGAATAGTAAATGATCGTTTTGGTAATGGATTTGTAATGTAATTGGAAAATGTAAGTGATGAGAATCGACACGGAAGAGTAATGAACATGTGTGATTTTTTGTGGATGCAGCAAGCTATACATTTAAGATGAAGTAGAGCATCCGGCAGCATGGAGGTGGTTGGTTGAGGTTGAGGTTGACGCTGATGGTGACTAGGGCGAATAGTGAACAACGGACAGTGGACGTCAGGGCATTGTAAGGCAGCGTGGTATGGGCCCGACACCGTTAATATCTCATTCCGTCCGTACGAGGAACGACACAAAGCGAGGCGTCCTCGTCCTTCATGCCGGTCAGTGGCGTCCATACTGCTGACATCAGGCCATTCCCGGCTTATGAAATATGGAACAGGTACGCCACTGACTGCGCATGCTCGTCTCTGGACTTGGCAGTCCGTAGAGATACTGACCATCATTACCTAGTCATTTTCAAATTACTTCCATATTTAAAATTCAGCTTGTCTCAGTTTCAATATCATTTTTTTACGACATACTACATTAATTGTATTTGGTCCCAGAATTAGTACTATGCATGGAAATACTATGTAAATGTTAATAATGATGTTCAAATAGTTAACTACTCAGGCAGTCGTGTTTGAGTTCTGAATTATCGATATTTAATAAGTTTTGTATTAAACCAACAAAACTATTTGGAAAGTGACATCTCCCAGACTCTCTAGTTGGTGCAGAAAGTGTACCCCAGAAAAAAATTATGGCTGTTTAGGTATATATTTTTGTACTGTTCGTTTTTTAAAAATATTTTGTTTTTGAAAGCAAAGTTGGTAGAAGGGCTAGCAAAGCTAATTATTTAATAAAATTAGTAACCAAAGCGTGCAAATTGGCTGGTAATTTCACGTTCATGCGAGGTGGGTGTTTGGTGGAACGTTTGGCGCCCTTGTTTCCCGCAACAAAACACGAACAATGAACGCTCGTTCAAGGAATTAAATATTTGCAATTCTAAAATGACCGGAACATGCGAGAAAGAGCATGTAGCCCTTCGTGTAGGTATAATGCTATATCATCAGCGTAACACTGCGAGGAACACGGCCCTAGTACCGGCAGAGCAGCGAATGATGAATTATACAGAGATAAGATAAAAATACGTGAACGGAAAGTGAATTTCGCTGGTCGTACAATCCCACGGCCGGGCCGAGCGTTCCAGCGTTCGGGTTTACATGTGCACCCGGGTAATAGATAATAATTAGATCCTGGAAGAGTGGGCGATCGTATGGTAACGATTACGAATATATTTCACACATTCAATGCTGCCCGCGACTTTTTTACAGCACGAAAGGGGATTTCGGGGAGCCGGACGTGCAGTCCTTTCAGAAAAACTGCAGAAACCATTAATCAAACGTGTTTGCAGTGGCTATGGCTCATGGCTCTGCTAGACCTCTAGGTGCTCAGTACAGAAGTGGGGAGTAAGGGATCGCATTAGCTGTTTTCCTTCCTCCTATACTTCCTCGAATAGAAAATCAAATAGCTATACGTTTTCAGCCATTCAGGCATCTAAACCGGTTCCAACAAATTCTACATCCTCAAGGTATTCCTAGACGAAACGTACCTAGATCAATTCGTAATAGAAGCCGATACAATTTATTAGCAGTCGTATTAGAATAAGAATGTTCAATTTTGATTTGCATGTTTAATCATGTTAGGAATAGCGGTGGTTCGAATCCCAGAGTTGCCAATTATTATCTAAATAAAAATACGTATAGAAAATGTATTTCTAAGTAATTACCTATTAAGGTTATTATACTCCACTTAAGGTGGTATAGGAAAAATATGAAGTGGTATTTATTTATTAATTAAGAACAATTAGGTTGGATAACTGAACAAGTTGGAATGTTGGACAGGAATGTGCAGAAGTTACCTGAGATGACGAATATGTGAAGAAACAGTGCAGTTATAAACAGCGATACGGTAGAAGTAATTAGTGCCCCCGAGTCGGTAATCGACGGCCCTCGAAAACCTTAAGCTCACTAATTATAAGTGAACGGGTACACCAATCAGAACTCTCGAATTATAATTTGCTGAGCTTAACCGTCGTTTGTAGGGAATTACAAGAAGGATATTTGCATTTTTCCGCAATTAAGCAGTTACTTTCTTTTCTCCTCTTTAATGTAATTTTGCCGATTCACATCCCTGTCGGGTGGTAGGTACCTTGCCGGAAGCCAGCCGGCGGCTTTCGCTCAAGTGTTTATTTTATTGACGGCACCGGGACGGCGACGGCGACGCGAAATGCGAACGCCAGAATGCCTGCGTGCCAGCACACCACCCAGGTGCTCCTTTATAAAATTCTCTCTTGTCATTTCCACCATATTCCCGGTTATTAAAGAACGAACTTTGGCTTGCAAAATACGAAAGCGGAAATTTCCCCAAGTGTATAATTAAATATGTCACGGTAAGGCATCCATAGCTACTTGATTTTCAATTCGGTCTTACTGAAAAAAAAAACTTCTATTGTTTTCTAGCGATTCATGTGTTTCCTTCCATTTTACTAATCAGGCAGATATTATTACTAATAGTTAAGGGAAATATGCTTTTAATTGAGAAAAATTGTCTTTAGTCAACAATTGTTGTGTTCAAATATCCATGTGCGATAGTCTCTGCAATTGTTAGGCGTGCGACCTGAAAAAAATTTGCAGTAACTACTGGTCGTTATGACAGAGATCCTGGATTCGAGTCCCAGTGGCGACTGCAATTTTTTCTCAAATAAAAACATATTTCCCTTTACTATTAATAATAATATCTGCCTGAGTGATACAGGAAAAGAGGATATATGAATCGCCAGATAACAATAGTAGCTTTTCTTTCAGGCAGACCGAATAGAAAATCAAGTAGCATTGGATGTCCTTACCGTGACATATTTAATTGTACACTTGGGGAAATTACCGCTTTCGTATTTTGCAAGCCAAAGTTCGGCTCAGCGGTTAGAGCGCTGTCCTAGAATGACAGAGATCCTGGGTTTGAGTCCCAGTGGCGACGGCAATTTTTTTTCTCAGATAAAAGCATATTTCCCTTAACTATATACTGCGTCGGAAGTTAGAGTTAAACTTCAATAATCTTCAACCCTTTAATTATTATTAATAATTGTAATTGACAATCACTGATTATGAACCGGTAATCGTTCTGTTCTACGTGGAAATATTACCGTTAATAGGGTAAACAATAATAAAAAGCTTATTACCCCGCTTGGCCATTCACAAACAGCGCTAGCCTTTCTAATGGCTAATTGACAGATCATAAGTTGCTCAGTGAATATTGAATACGGTGATGTGGGTCAGTAATCTTCAAAGGGTTAGATTAAATGTCGGATAGTGCGTGGTACGCGTTCGATACCTGTGTAGCGCAAGCGCCACCGTCGCATCTAGCGATCTAGTTCCCCACGCCGTCTTGACTACGTGTGTGCGGCACGTGTGATACACATGGCGTGCGGCTCTGCATTAATTAATCTTAATTAATGATCGCGAACAGAAGATGCCAGATGGGTCGATATTACGCGTGGGTTCTGGGTTCCTGGATTGCATGGACCGGATGGATTCCCTTCTTCAATTTCACTTATATTTATACCCTTTTTTCTCATTAATCACTTTCATTGCACACATTATTGTACAGTCTGTGTTTTACAAAAAATTATCACAAAAATGTGAGTAGTAATATAGTCACAATTTTATACCGATTTTTGGTCTTGAGAATTTATGTCAAACCGTATACTACTCACATTTTAGTTTTATAAAATCGTGGTGAATAAAATATTGTATATAAACAGTTGAAAATATATGGTGATGTATTTTTTAATGTGTCAGCCAGTACGATTGTATGGTGTGGCCCGCCCTGTCCAATTGGATGGGTTACTGCACAACAGCTCGGTGTGTACCGACCTTGCAGAGACTGCAGACTGACAACCTGCATCACTAAAATGCAAGTAAAACCTATCATGAAACAAGTATCTCAGGTACTTGAGGCCCTGTTCCACATAGGAATGTTGTGCCGTAGATGGATTTTTTAATGTATAAAAGAATAGATTTTTTCCGGAAGTTGTTAAAGTTTTGTTTGGAATTAATAAAAAAATGAGAGTGTAAGAGAGTTTGGAAGAGCGGAGGTGGGTGTAAAGGTTGACGCTGGTGTACCTTGGCGGGCCGGTGGTTTTTATTAGGGCTGAATAATGAGCAGGGAGTTGATGGATGCCGGCGACGACGGACAGCAGCGGTGGCTAGCGCCTCGTAACGCCCCTGTTTTCCCAGAGTCATTGGCGGCACAAAGGCTAAGGAGTGAAGCTAGGAGAGGAGAGCGAAAGGCAACGAAGCATGCAGAGCACCACAAATTGACTTTGTCGCACACACCACGAAAAATGGATTAGGAGGTCCCAGGGCGCTGGCACGCCGAGAAGGAGGAGGTCTTAGCGTTTACGCCCTCGAGGCCTTAACTGCCGCAGTCCTCATGCATACGCAATTGTCTTAACCTACTACTCCCCTTATATTAAGCCATTACGCAATGCCCCCATCGAGTCTGCCATTATATTAGCATACCGGCGTTCATATACCGTCGCTCTGGCCTCCGTCGCTATCGGTATTAGCGACCGCGCGACACCGTCCCACCACTCAAATTAATTAACGATTAGAGAAAAGCGTCGAGGTTCAGCTTTCGCGCATCTAAAGCCGTTGTTGCTCCCGTACCTCTGCTCTTTACACAACTTGCTCCCGTTCGAAATAACCTTTCCAACACGAATCATCGTCGCTCAAATCAACAATAGCATTCCATCTGTTTCTACTCATTGTAATGGATTCCGAACTACTCGGACACAGTCGTATTTCCCCGTAGTTAATAGTTGTCGTCGCTGGGATTTGAAAACCAAAGTGAATGCGTTCATCCCATTCTCTTACTCGAGCTTGAGTTGAATTACAAATAGTTCAATTCTTTTCTCGTAAAATAGGTATTAAAATGGACACGATTCCTTGATCAGTAATACATTTGAATTTAAAATAAGGTGTTGTCCTGATTAATAACTCTGTTGTCATTGCATGACTGCACTGGAATTAGAAGTGGTTGAACAACTTGCAATTCGAGTCTCTCATCGTAAAACAGCGAGTGTAATAGGTATTAAAATGGACTGGACTTCTTGATGCTGATCGGAAGGGAGGAGTTTGAAACGTAAGATGAATAACTGTCCCCAAACAGATAAGAAGTGAAAGCAACGATGACGAAAGTGCACGCACATGCCAAGACGTTAGCGGGGCGATAGAACTGATGGCGATTCGACACCCGAGACTAAAGTTTTTTATTCGTTGGCAGAGAGATAACGGTGGGAGCCCGAAGCTTTGGAAGTGTATAAATGCAGCTAAGCGTGCGTGTGTGTCCGTGTACGTATATCAGCCCGTATCCAACATCAGCGTATACGTAAACGCGTGGTGAAAGCCCCCAAATCGCACCTGCTGAAACATTCACGAGCAGGATTGGCTCCGGCTCCGAACTCAACCTACGACTTGGAACGCATTCAACGATTTCCAGATTTGTCGAGTTTTTACTGCGTTTTCACGTCCGCGCATTGACGAAAATTAATTATAAACCCGAATTTGCTCCTTAATAAAAAATTCAGGTGACGAACATTGTGAAGTTTTTTGTTCCGGTACAGGCAGGTAATATCTCGTATCCAGCTTATGTTGAGCGAACGTGCGACGAATACAAAACAGCGTGACGCGACCGGCCAATGGCGAAATAATAAAACCGGAACTTTATATTAAACAGCCACAAATATATAGTGTAGTTGGGTAGTTTGTATTTCAGCTGACTTGGCTGGAGATTCTATTAGCGAACAATTGCCCTGAACGCATTTGCATTTATAAACCAAGTCAAGCCTTCCCTGCTCTGCTCCAGTAAAAATACACAAACAGAACGGAAATTACGCAGTGAATTATACCCGCGTTCTAACGCGATATCTTAATAAGAGTAAGGCGGAGGCAAGCAGCGTTACTGTTACAGCTCCGTTACATTAGAATCAGATACTCGTTCTGGAGCAAGCAGCACACGGCTTCTCCCGATTATAATATTTCGCCAGTGACACTGCAAAGTGATAAAAAATCTGAACAATGAAATTAGAGTCTCGGACGGTGTTATTAAATGCGCGATATTAGTATAAATTACCCACAATTTATTCTGGGTTTGCGAGCGCAGACTTAAAAATCAATATTTCACCATTTGCATATTTTAAAATTTAGCACCGTGATTTTTTGTTTCGCAGGTTTTCCTGTTATATTTGAAACTTAATTATGTTTACTTTTTCGCGCTCAACGTATATAACGTTAACAAACGCGCAGACTTATTCAATTAACTTTCATATAATAAACACTGTTCAGTCTGTATGCTCGAAATTTCCGCGACAAATATTTGTATCGTAGAATAAACACAAAACGAACGACAATTTACAAACCGCACAAGAAAAACTATACGACCTTTCGTTGCTCGCTTTCATGTCCTTTCTTGTTCATGTCGATAACCACGTGACAAGTTGCTTGAATTTGGGTTCAAATCTCCCAGCCAATATTCTAACAGAAGCATTCAATTTAACCCTCATTCTTCAACACTTTCTGTTTTTAAACCTAAATTTTTAGGAATATTACTATTGGAATAGAGAAATGAACTAGATTCTGTTTCTTGTAGATATTACAATCAGGGATTGTGTTACGAATTAAAAACTTTCCTTGTACCAATCGGTCATTCCTCAACAGTTTCTCTTTTTAAATTTAAACATTTAGGAAGATTACTATTAGAATTGAGAAATGAACTAGATTTCGTTCCTGCTACAATTACAATCAGGGATTGTGTTACGAATTAAAGACATTCCTTGTACTAATCGGTCATTCCTCAACAGTTTCTCTTTTTAAACCTAAATACTAACTAAACTAGACTAAACTAGATTCTGTTTCTGTTACAATCAAGGATTGTGTTACGAATTAAGGACTTCCCTTGTACTAATCGGTAACAAAATTTATAGTCTTTCCGGTTGTGAGTCTACAACGACTGTCGTGTAAATGATAAAGAAAAAATATACGGTCTCTCGTTGTTTGGTTTCCGGTTCTTTTCCTACTCATGCAGCTTGTTAAGGGCTCAAGTACGGGAATAAATAGTCCCTGACCACATACGCAGAAATTATGCCATGTTTCACAACAGTGGCGTGGCCAGGATTTTTGTTGGAGGGGCCAACATTTAAGGATTACAAAATAAGATAATTTACAATCAATACAGTGAAAGATGCAAAATGTTAATATTTTCTTCCGGATTTCATTACTCTTCTTCTTGGTTTAATTAATCCTTAGATGGATTTTTGCCTTCTCAACAATATCCTTGCTACTCTTCACCATTTTTTTATTCTTAGGTTTTGTAGGTCTTTCAAAGTATTGTATTTATATCTTGTGTTTGGGTTTCTTTTTGGTTTTGTTGTTGCTAGCTTTTAAAATTTTTATTTACATCCTTTTCTCATTTGTTTTTGCCACATATCCACGTCTAATTTCATTATAAGGTTTACTATTTATTAGTCAATCCAAGGACCAACAGATGATAAAGAAAATAAAAATCGTAACCCAAGTTATAACAAAAGAAGGTCATTTTTGGAGTTGCAGAAAATTGTAAAAATCTACCACTAACCAATCAACGGCCAGAGAATAGTGAAACAATTACAATTTTCGACTGTTACTCAACTAGAAACTGCTTGTATAAGTCAGTTGGTTGATAACATGTACGTGTGTTTGTTTTATCTATGTTTGACGAAAGATTTCTGTAAAACAATTTACATGATTTACTTGATAATATTTTAATACCATTTTGTAAGTCTGTTACCTGATATATTTGATTGTATGTTTTGTACGTTATCAGCACAAAGATGAAGACTGATTTACAGTGGAAGCGTTGGTGTATTAGTGGATTTTATTAAATGAATGTAACTCCAAAAAAGACCTTCTTTTATTAACATCCAGTGGATAAAACCAATCCTACACCAAATTATAATTGTTATTAATTATTGCTTTGACGTACAAATTTTCTTCCTTTTTCGAAATTTTTGGTGAACGTGTCAACCTATATGATATTTTGATACTACAAATATAAAAAACTGTAATATAAAAATTAATTTAGTCTAATAATGTGTATAAATGATAAGTCTGGGAGAGTTGCCTATTGTTTAATTTAATTCCGGTGATTCCGATTCGTCAATCGAGAAGATGCCATTTGTAGAGAGGCTGGCGTTTTTCATTATTGCGAAGTATATTTGGGGTGAAAAGGACGACAGGGTCGCGCTACTGTCCGAAGTATGTCGTCACACAAAAAAACTAATTGGCAATTTTACTTTTCCCCCGCAGATTTACATAGGGGTTCTTTAGGCTGGCCTTTGTACCTGCTCCCTCGGTGGTCAATACAGACTACAGAGGCGACGCCAACGGGGAAAAGTTGCAAGCAGCTGATATGTGTTTTCATTTAGTTTAGTGCGAGTTGTGCTTCATAAATTAGGGCTGGGAGTAGTGGAGCAGCTTTTTAGGTTTAATTCCGGCGCGGGCCGTATGCCGCCATTCGTTACCGGACCGCTGTCGCCTGCCGGACCAAATACACGCGCGTCATTACCACTAGTTAAAACTAATTAAGAGACCGGATAAAAGTTCGCCTTTGGCTCTGCAAGAAGTACTGGACGCTGTATATTTAAAAGTGAATTAAACCAAATACGGGAGGGAAATTTTCATCTAGAAATACGATAATGAGTGATCGTTAGCGGCCGTTACATTCTGTAAATGACCAGCCGTTGCTAGCATTTAGGCCAGCGGTCATTCGCACGTTCTTTCTCAAAAATATTCAAATTGCTCTAATGCTAACATTTATTCGCATAACCTTCAGATTAACTACAAAATCCATACAAATTTAAATAAATAAATAAATCATTCTCAGGTATTAGCCATTGCTAGGTCAACCAGATTTCTATAATACTGTAGAACCACGATATAACAAATTTATCCGTTAAAGCAGAATGTCTGTTATACAGGATGTTCCAGTTTTAAACGGCATAACTACAACAATGGATTAAACAACTAAAAATAAGGTATCAAGTTCATTTGAGGAAATTTCCGGAAATGCTTAATTCCAGATATATTACGTTTCCCTTATTGGTATAAAACAATTTTAAAAAAATCACTTGGTAAACCATGATAGCTGCGACTTGAATTGAGCTTCGCCATCCTAATAAAAATACCGCGATGTCCGAAAGGATCAGAACTCACTAAAAGTTAAAGGTCTATGGAAAATGGTGTCGGAAATATATCTCACTAATATGCAAGTAAAACTTGTTACGAAACAAGTGCCTTAGATGTTTGTTCCCTTGAGGAATATTATGCTACATAAAATTTATCTAATTGTTTTATAGAGTCACTGATTTTATATATAAATAATAATAATATACATATTAATATAAAAAATTTCATGAAAAATTTGTTTTGTCTTTCATACTTTTTTTGATATTTCCTTTTTGGTCGTTCGAATCTTCGACGGTCATCAACCGTCGTACCGTCGACGACCTGTGGTTTTGCAAATTCTAAACTATAAAGTATGATTCAGTTATTATTCAAATAATATGTGATCGTTAAAGATGTTTTTGGTTTTGTTCAAAAATTAGGAATGTTTTTGTGAAAGTATTATACGTTGCTTTTCTACAGTTTTTTTAACAGTTTCTTTTTGATCCTTCGAAATGATGACCGTCGTACCGTCGACGACCTGTGATTCAACAAATTCTAAACTATAAATTATGATTTATTTATTATTCAAATAATATGTGATCTTTAAAGATGTTTTTGGTTTTGTTCATAAATTAGGAATGTTTTTGTAAACGTATTATCCGTTTTTCTATACTATTTTTAACATTTTCTTTTTGGTCGTTCTAAATGATGATCATCGTAATGTCGACGACCTGTGGTTTTGCAAATTCTAAACTATGAAGTATGATTTATTTATTATTCAAATAATATGTGATTATTAAAGATGTTTTTGGTTTTGTTCATAAATTAGGAATGTTTTTGTGAAAGTATTATCCCTTGTTTATTTTTTTGATCGTTCGAAATGATGACTGTCGTACTGTCGACGACCTGCGACTTTACAAATTCTAAACTATAAATTATGATTTATTTATTATTCAAATAATATGTGATCGTTAAAGATGTTTTTGGTTTTGGTCATAAATTAAGAACGTTTTTATGAAAGTATTATCCGTTGTCCAGTTATATTACGCATTTAAAATTCGACAGGAAATACGTTTGGTAATAAGGTTTGTTTTCGATTTGGGAAAAGTCCGGTATTAGGCCAGTAGGTTATCAGCGACTCATAAACGCAAACATGCGTATTATCCGTACGGAATGGGAGATATACGAGTGTGTGTCCGACTAGAGCTGTGTACATATTTGATTAGTGGTAATGCAATAAACACGGCGCCCGGCATACAGAGATCAGGCTGCGGTGTGGCCGTTTGAAAGCGCAGCAAAAGCAACAGTAACACCCACGTCCAACGCCTCTGAATCAAGGAACCGCTACTGTCAATCAGCATTTGCATTTACTGCCGTCATACACCAATTCACCAATGATCATTTAGTTTACTTGATTTGTCTACCATCAGTGATAGAAGTTTTAGAGAGAAACAATATTTACTAGTGACCTTCTAGAAATTGAGTTAATATTCTTCAAAGCCGTGTCAAAAATTTCACTAGCTGCCTATGATTGAAGAAAAGGATATGCGATATTAAGAAAGAATTGAAGTACCAAGAAAAACAGTTTAGTAAACCTTTTACTTCTTGGTAATAAAAAAGTTAGTTTTATGTTTAAAATATTTTAATTAGAAAGAAACATTTATATTTGTTTAAATAATTTCAAAAATATATACTGATATTAATAATATATCGGAAGATTAGTGTCGATACTATAACATCAGTATCGAAAGAAAAGTATCGATACTGGTATTGTATCAGTAGTATCGGAACATCCCTAAGTTGAAGGTTGAATGTAATTATTTTTGATTCTAGATTGCAAAAGCATTTCGCAATCATGTATCAAGATTTATCAAATTGACATCTAGTTGACTAATACTTCTTTGATCAATATTATTAAAATGATATCGAAAAGCGACGAAAACAATAAAGTGACACATTTGATTAAATTGTGATCTTTTATTTTACAAAAAGAAAAATGTTTTTGTAATAGTCTTTTGCATCATGTAGACAAAATAATAATTTCGCGTGTTGATAGTTTTAATGTAAATATTAACTTCTCTTGGCAGTTTTCGAAAAAAAAATTTTTTTTTCTAATTTTGACATTTGAAATATCACTTTTTAAAAATGATTGATCATAGGCCAGCATAATGTTTGTATACCCGTTTTTGTAAAGTCAGATATTTTAACAAATAATTTCTACAATAATGTTATTAATCGATTTATTTATGTCAAAATTTATGTAACAACTCACTTTTGTCAAAGCTAATTGTTTATTGTTTTTGCTACTGAACCAAATTATTATGAAAAAAATATTATTTTTGTGATTATCATGTTTATAACAAAATTTCCGAGCATAAAAGTTCACCTGGGTAACGCGTCCACTTCTAGTATAAATATTTTTGCCTGTTCCAAATATCATGCGTACATATGATGAATGTAGATGAACATTTGCTAAACAATTGAAAAAATATTTATGTAGTTGTTTAAGTGTTTTATTTTGCTGACCCGTCGCAAAAATGCGTTGAATTAGCTTCGTTAAATAAACCACTATTAGGAGCGAGTTAATAAACTCGCTCAATTAGTTGTTTGAGAAGAAGTAATTAAATTATTGCACAAAGCAGAATATTGAATGTTTGTTTACACACAATATAAGCAATTTAATAGCACTGTAGCATTATTTCAAGCTTTCAACTTCAAATTCATGCTGTCATTAAATTAGTACTTCATTTATTTCAGGAAAATTTTATTAGAAATTTTCTCGGCATTCATTTCTTTCTCCTTCTGCACTACGTACAAAAGCTTTACTTAAGTATCACACTTTCTTAAATGCTTCTTGAGAACGCCTACTTAGAATAATTTAATTAAACGAGCTAAGGAGGGTTTATTTTAGGATATATTTTCATCCAATAATCATTTTAAACTCTGAATACGCAGAATGTTTTATATTTTATATAAATATATATTTATACTTTAAATGCCATCATATATTTAACCAGGGGCGGCGGGTTTTGATTTTATCCGTGGTTACACAATAAAAAAAATGTAATATTATGTAATATGCAGTATGATAAAAAAAAAATTATGTACAAAAATAAATTGTCATATCACAGAATGTTTTAGAAAGAGATTATATTTTGCGGATTGTATGTATTCTGTAATTAAGATTACCCCCCAAACATTTAATGTGCTTGCAACAATGTACAGTAACTGTCGTGAATCTACTTACAAAATTGCATTTTGCGTATGAGGCATGTCTCAAACAGTTCCTTGTTTAGCGTACGTACAATTCAAGAACAACTCATTGTACACGTAACGACACGACGAAACAACAAAGATGGTAGAATCTACACTGAAATTCGTACAGGCTTATTGGTTACCCCCACCACTTTTGTCCCTGTCTGTGATATTGGATCGATACAATACTTCATTTCACGCAAGAAAATAGCAAATGGCGCGAATGTTCAAATTTCTCTCGCTATCGTAAAAAGTTTATAGGTATAGTTCACCTGGGTGCATTGCACCCCCATTTTTTTTTTCGTACTTGCCACCCCTGTATTTTTTGAGCATTTAAAATATATCTATTATTATGGATTTCAACTATTATTGCAATAATGTGTATATAGAGATTAGATATTTTAATACAGCATAATTTAGATTGATATCAGCTTATTGGAGTGTTTAGAAATATGACTTTGATAAAAACTGTGCGTCATATACGTTTATTTGTTTCAGGTTGGTTTATTTTCAATTAGCAATGAATTATGAGCAGTTATTAGCAAATTGGCATATTTTTACGCACGATATGTGATTATAAGCTACATATGTCATAACCCTCAGAGATGAAAGTGAATTGTGAATATGTATTTATCGCTTTTAAAAAAAATCCTTTCATATCACGCTTTAATTAATTAGTGTAAGTTTCGGAAGAATATAGGGATAAAAAGTCGAATTAAATTTTTCTGCATTCATAGTTTTATTAATAATATTGTTAATTGTATATCTAGTTTATTTTTTGTATGTAACTGTTAATGATATAGAAAATCCTGAAACTGGTTGCTAATTAAATTTATAAAATAAACTATGTAATGATATAAAAGTGCATTACTAGGTATTAATATATTTTAAAGATTTCAATTTTAATGTGACAATGCAATTGGCAATGCAAAAACAAATATATTTAATATTCAGATAAATGACAGAAACATTTATTACATTTATAAATATATATTCGAGCTCGGTAATTAAAAAAGTTACACAAATAACTGAATGAAAAAGTGAAAAACGATTTGCTGATATATAAATAAAATAAATGAATAGCCCTTTATACTGCAAACCTTTAGGGAAAATTTATTTAAATGGTAGAAAGTTTGGAAGGTATTTGCACAAAGTTTATTAAATTCCGTAGTTATTTATTTAGTTGTAAAAACAATGAGTCGGTAAATGTCATTAGTTGGTGATCGATCGACCCTCGAAGCTCTCGTTTTCACAACAGCAGGATAAGCGTCGTAACGAAGTTGGTAAGAAGTTACTTTGATGGCGCTTATTTAATATTTCGCGTCATACTTTACTCACTTTATTTCCGGTGGCGCTCGATGTTATAAATTAGCCTTTGAACGTACACTTCACGTCACTGCACACGGACATGGGCGCCCATAAGGGGGGGCAAGACGGGGCATTTGCCCTCCCTTGACTTTTTGCAAATTTTAAAAAGACGACAGATTACGTAATTATTTCACCATCGTTATGTTATTAATGTTTGATGTATTTTAGGGTTTAGATTTTTTATGTGTGGAACAAATTATCCCCTTATTATTTGTGCTTAGTTATTTCAACTGTCATTAGAAAGTAGAAGCAATACAATTAATTACAATCAATTTTATCGAGGTTCTTAAAGATTTTTTCGAGGAATTTTCGAAAGAGGGAAGGAATTCAACAATAACCTTTATAAACTAATCCAAAAATAAGTAAGAATTTTTACTTTATGCTTTAATTTTGAACAATTCTACTTTTTTTTACTAATAAGTATATGTTTTTTCTGTTTATCTCTATAATATTTAAGTTTCTCTTAAATAGACAATATCACATCGGAACAGAATGTCAAATGAACTATTCAAAATTGCTGTCAAAATTTCGATTAAGTATAATTTTTTTGTTGAAGTGTTGCTTAAAATTTAATCCTTGTTAGCACAACTGGGCATTAAAATATATATCTGTTTTATAATAAGTCAGTTTTTTTTTTATTTTGCCCTCGTTGAAAAACATTCTATGGGCGCCCATGACACGGAACACGTAGCGACGCGTTGGATCACGTCGATGCAATGTGATACTCTTACATTTACATCTGCACTTACCCTTACTTGCACAGATCGTCGCCTTACCTTCCTTTTTCCATACTTTATCTGCTAATTACATTTACTCGCTTTAATTACTCTAAAGGAAACGCTGTCCCAGTGCAAATATACTCGCAAGGAAAGAAAGAGTGACAACATGGAAAAACCAACAAGACAAAACTATTTCCCTTTTCTTTTTTTACATCCGCGTTACTTCTGTGTAGATTAACGCGATGTTCAGTGGCGGATTTACGCACAACAGGGAGTAAAAAATAAAAAAAGAAATAGTTTCATCGACACAATAGATTTTCATACGAAAAAGCAACCATTTACTGGGATAGGTTAAATTTTGTATTAGGGTTTCTTAACATTACTGATATGTAATATAACTGGTGAACGATCTTTTTCTTTTCTTAAACGAGTATCACAACTTAAAGAAATAGTCGTGGACAAACTCATTTATAGAATTTTACGTATTTAGTAAGGTAAAACAATCACCTCTTGAAAAAAGAAAAGAAAAAGTTTGTAGTAGACCTTCGTTCATTTTTTCTAAGATGGTTTTTATACGCTTTAAAATAGAATATGATTTTTCTCCGGAACTAATAAAATAAATATTTTTATTTATTAAACACAACGTTTACATCGGTCAGACTGGTAGAACTATTTCTACAAGAGTAACTGAACATCAACGATCGATTAGATTGTACCAACCTGAGAAATCGTCAGTCGCAGAGCATGCCTTTTCTTGACATAAAATTTCAAGACATGAAAATTCTTTCAAGATATAAATCTCTTAACACAAGATTAATTAGAAAAGCTATTGAGATTTTTAAAACTAAGAATATTAATCTCAATCACAACGATGGTTTGGAAATTAGTAAAGCATGGGTTTCTATATTAATTAAGTTATAATTCGTTTCGTAGTTACTTGTTTACTTGCTATTTTGTATTTGTCATTACCCTGAAGAAGGCAGCAGTTTATGCTGCCGAAATGTTGGGTTTAATAAATAAATATTACAGAACTAAAACTAAAAAAACAGTTGTTTTATTCAAAAATAACTATGATTAGAAAAATGCAACACTTTTCTTAAAGAAAATATTATATGAATATAATTGATAACAAAAAAATGGCCCCTGAAATGTTAAATCCACTACTGGCGATGATTTTCTTAAAGGAAACACGATCAAATTGGTATAACCAACTTTGTCATAGCTTGAGCACACACGATCAAATATTGTAATAACTACTTCCTTTATATCCTAGCAAGTAAATCATCAAAAACGTTTTGCTACAAGACATAATAACAATGAAACACTACAAGTGCAATAGAAGATTATGTTGAGAAATCGAAGTTTTCCTTTTTCGTAGCCTGTTGAACAGAAATTCAAAATAACCATTCCAGCAACGAGCACGAGTTGGCAATAACCAATTTCCCGAATTCCTGAAGCCTGACCTGGTCCATTCTATACTTTAGTTTAGTTGGTTAGAAATCGGTTCTCGGCACTTTGCTACATTTAACACAACTAGCAAGTACGTTTACACATTCACACGTCCACGACTGCTGTTTGCTATCGCTCAAACGGAGACTGATTCAGATTCAGCGAAGAACGACATAACCTACGTTTTATTGCTGTTTTATTTTATTCTCAATCATAATTCCTACATTTCAAATATACTAAACACGATTTTATTAAATATTTATCCATTTCTTTCTAAAACAGACCAACGAAGTCAACCTTTTGTAATACCGGTTTCGAAGAGACCAAATTGTAGCATATCCTCCAAGACTACAGTTACTTCTAATGTATAATACTTTTACATTACCACTGCTACCAATTTGTGACCTTTTTCACAAAATATATATAAATGGGTTCCTTGTCAGACCGGATACGGAGCAAGTACTAGGACTATTTATGAATTACATCAATTGATCTACTAATATACTTTATTGGTACCATTAGAATGTGCTGCCTTAGACTAGTTAAACTTTTTCCAAATTATTATTTCTTGTATATTTAGATAATTTGTTGTTTGAGTTTTACTAGCGGAGTATGTAACTTGATAATTCAATTCCCATTGTCGTTAAGTATTAATCAAATAAAATACCGTAGTGTCTGAGTGGTTCGTAATCTCCTATTAGCTGTAAATACCTTGCAGAGTCTGTATTCCGACAATTAAATTTGTCACTGAAATAAATGAAATAGATAGAGTTAATCAAAAAATTCTTTAGTACATTACACTGTAACATATAAATAATTGCTAAAGGAGATGAAGTGGTGATTCACCTGATTAGAGCGATACGATTCTCTCTGAATGGAATATGAGATCTTGAGTTTAATTTCAGGATCTCAAACTTTTCCAAATAGAAATACCGCTGTCCGAGTGGTTTAGAAGCCACTATAAGCTGTAGTTTTGCAGAGGCTGTAGACTAGTGGTTTTTAATATGAAGGCGTCAAATCGATTATATAAAATTTCTAGCAAAGTTCTTCAAAAAGTGATATGTCTTTCTTCACGTTCTAAAATTGGGTAATTGTCTACCGGTTTATATACAATATAATTAATCCGATACTTCCAGGTATACGTTAAATTCTCTTTGTATATTTTGTTCCAATGTATCATTGTACTAATAATTAAAACAAAAAACCGGTAGACAAAAACCTTGTTCCTCATATTCTCATAATTAAGACCTTCACGCTTGTTAATTCTGCTTCATTGCAACAACAACAACAACAACAGAATGAAAATGTCTGGAAATAGATGGAATTCTCATATCGATTTCTATTAAAGAACTATCATGTAACATGATTTCTCGAAGGTACTAGTTGAAAATATGTCTATAAGCAAAACAGCAACGATCATTCACTGTTTTTTCATTCAACCAATGCAAAATCTAGGAAATACTCATCTGGTCAGGGATTTTTCCAAATTAGATAAACACAAATAGAATGTGTTTTATTTTTATGAATACATTCAACCAATTCAGAATTTTTCCAAATTAGATAAACACGGATAGAATGTGTTTTGTTTTTATGAATAATTTGGCAGAGACAGTGTAGGTATTACGGTGCGAAGAATATTGTGTAGTTTAAGATTGTTGTGAAAACAGGAATATGAATTTGATTAGTAGTTGTTTCTTTGAGCAGATAATGTAGCAACGATCATTCAATAATTTTTCATTCAACCAATGCAGTTCTAGAAAATACTCATCTGGTTAGGGATTGTTCTAAATTAGATAAACACGAATAGAATGTGTTTTGTTTTATAAATAATTTAGCGTAGGCAGTGTAGGTATTACGGTGCGAAGAATATTGTGTAGTTTATGTGAGGACAAGCATAAGAATTTGATTAGTAGTTGTTTCTTTGCCCAGATAATGTAGCAACGATCATTTAATATTTTTTCATTCTACCAATTCAGAATTTAGAAATACTCATCTGGGGTAGGATTCTGTAACTACGGTTGCTATCATTTGGACTTGTTATGATATCAATTGCAAATATCAACTACAAAGTGAGCTTGCACTTCTGTAACAGTAATCATTATTTGTGGTTAGTAAGTACTTAAACATATAAAAAAACACTCTACAAGTCTACAGTCAGGAGATAATGTCTTAAATTTATTGCAAATTTGAATTTCCACTATTGTGACATTTGGCGTTTGAGGTTAGAAATTGATAGAATAACAAGTACAATTGTTATTTGTAGTTGTTATGAGTTATGGAATCCCACTCCTGGTTAGGGATTCTTCCAAATTAGATAAACACGAATAGAATGTGTTTTGTTTTTATGAATAATTTGGCGTAGGCAGTGTAGGTATTACGGTGCGAAGAATATTGTGTAGTTTATGAATGTCGTGAGAACAAGCATATGAATTTGATTAGTAGTTGTTTCTTTGCGCAGATAATGTAGCAACAATAAAATAAAACAGAAAAAATACGCGAGAAGAATGTGGCGGTGTAATGTTTAATATGTGAGCACGAGAGACGAGAACATTTACTGGCACGAAGAATGATTTACAAACGACGGAACTTACCCAGTGGCCGAGCTTACATATGTTATATTTTACGGTAATGGCGAGTTTTATTATGATACAGCCCCAGGTGTCTAGGGATAAAACTAATAACGTTGTTTTTAAATAAGCATTACGCGACCTTATCGATTCCATTTTCTCTATCGTTCACATAAACATAGCGTGTTTTCTATCTAATAGTTTCATTAGTTGGCAGGCTGAGCTCACAAAGGACATAGATAACATCTATTTACCACTCGGGCGATATCAGGTTAATAGTTTAGTTAATATTAGCAGTTCACGTTCACGTTCAGGGTACCTTCCAGTCTGTACCTGTCCTTAGCCCTACTTTCCCTTTGTTGCTCGAGCCATTGTCCCCATTGACAGATGTGTTGTGATCCGGTCAATTACTCGCTAGGGAATATTACAATCATTGTAATTTTATTACTCTACCTTTCTCAAAGGACACCAATTCTTTCAACCCTTTTCTCTTTTTTCAATTCTCAACTTTCAAGGTTTAATTTATTCCCCACTTGTTTTACTTGCCCTTCACTTAAAGTAAAACATAACCTAACCAAATTTATGATCAAAAACAATATTCTGTTTACCAGTGGTAAATTCAGTTCTCAACTTTCAGGATTTAATTTATTAATGCATTTGTTTTACTTGCCCATCAATTAAAATTGAGGGTGCCATAACCTCACCAAATTTATAACCAAAAACAATATTCTATTCACCAGTAGTGGCTCGTGAACTAAAATTTTGGTGAGGCACGTGATAGGAACTGAGTTTAAGTAAACTTAAATTTAAAATCTAAAGATATCCAATGACTACGTCCACTCACTTTTTTTTTTCAACAATTCAAGTAGCTTTAAGGTTTTTGTGAATTTCTTGACTTGACTTGAAAATCAAGCTTTTCTTAAATTCACTACTTGACTTGACTTGATTATTTTAGGTACTTGACTTGATATCAAGCAATTTCAAGCTATTTTATATTACTTAATAAATAAATTGCAATTAAATTTATCACTAAAAATAGAATGAAGTGAGAGAGAAATGAAAAATAACTGATGTAAAGTGAACAAGAGCTCGAGTTACCTAGGGATATTTCATTACATTGTAGTTATCACTTACTAGAGCACCGCAAACTTTGCCATTTTGACTTTTTTTATAATTTGAAGTCAAGTCAAAAAAATTTCAAAAGCCAGGTGCAAACAGACCAATCAGAGGCATGCCTCAAGACTCTCTTTTCTGATGCAGGTAGTGCAGCGAAAGAAAAATCGATAAATGCTGTAAGCATTGTACAAACAGCACAGTCGTACACACATGTTGACGAAGTTTGAGGCAAGAAAATTTTTGACTCTGCACTTCTGTCGTCGACAAAGCGCTAGGCATACAAATGCCAACAAAACAGTGGCAATTTGAAAACGTCATGTGGACATATTGCATGCTAAGTTAAAAATTTCTAAAAGATTGAAATTTAAAAATACAATGATTTATGATGAGGCACTGCCTCGCATGCATCCCCTGACGAGCCGCCACTGCTGTTTACCATTTATAATTTATATTGGGATGATTTAAAATAAATCATAATTACAAAGCAGTTTAAAATGTTATTTAAATTTTAAATATGTAAAGAACAGAAGCAAATTTACCCTTTCAATGAACTACAATTAGAGCTGTCATTCATTTTGTTTTACATGTAAAGTACATTATCATATTAACAAATTTTATGCATTGTCAATTAGTATCAAAAGGAACTAAAACGTATTTAATCACAAGAACAAATTTACTGAATTAAAGATAATATTTTATTTATAGCATTGCAAATGCATCGAACTTTCGGGTCCAAAATAAGCTTCAGCATTAATTTGAAATGCTTTCAATTTGCTGTACTGCATGACATGTTGATAAACACAATATTTGTCAAACTATTAATGTATATAATAAAATAAATAAATATATCACCATAGTTTAATCTATAGCTAAATGTATTCCGCTTTACACAGATTTTGAAAATGAAAATATATGTAGGTCTTTGTATTTAGGTTAGGTTAAATTTATCGGCTTATTATAATTTTTGCTAAGAAATATTATATGTTGTTATTAATATTTCAACTGTACTAATTCATTTTTTTTTTATTTCAGGTTAGTTGGTGAATTCTAAATACTAGGACTATACAAAAAGGTACGTTCATTTACTGAAAAGAGAAGTAAGTTTGAATTTCAGAAACAGATGAATATCAAAATTAATTTTGCTTTTTGAGAGTATGAAAAATGAGAAGTGGAGTGCAGTGACTGCACAAAGAAAATAAAACTTATTTAACGTTTAGCAGACTGCCCATTTTGCAAAAAATAGATCAATGTGACTTTGACGTGGAATCTTCCCCGGTATTGTTAGGTTTTTGAATAGAGCATTCGTGGACTTTTACATTATTTTCGTGAATACAATAGGGTACATTTCATCACTTAGCTTTCATAATTTATTTCCATATATTGTTCGCTGTATAGATTTTTCAAGTAACGTGAACATATTGTAGTAAATCAATTTAGACATCGCTTCTGTTTATTTAACCATACACTGCAGTCATCGATGGTTCACTGTTTATGTTAGGTTAAGTTATGTGTTGTAAATATTGTATGTATAAAATGGAATACCATACTATGCATTAAATATAGAAGCTCTTTATTCGTTTTTAATGATAAACATTTTATAAAGAAATATCTATTTTGTTTTGCAATTTTCTCATTAGTTTAAATAAACTATGCTGAATACATACTTTTAAATAGATTTGAAATATATTTTCTAATTTTTGAGATCCAAATTTTTAGTTACATAAAAAAATTGCATTTTTTTCATATTTCAAATGCAATTATTTCAGAAATTATTATTTCAGCATTTGCTTTCGGTTTTCTAAAAAAATTGTACTTACAATTATTTTCTATGTTATCAAATAACAAAATGGCAAAAATTCAAAACAAGATATTTTGAAAACCACTTTGAAATTGAAATTTTTGAACGATCGCCATTTTGATATTTGATAAAACAGAAAATAATTCTAAATATAAATATTTTAGAGAACCGAAAGCAAAAGCTGAAGTTTTTTTATTTTTTAAATACTTCTTAAAATAAGAAAGTAAAGATGATGTTTCGAAAAACAAAAAACGCCAATAACTATGAACTGGGGTTCCAAATCAAAAATTTGAACTAAGAAAAGTTGTTTGTTTCAATGAATTTTAACTGCCGTTTTCGGGTGTTATAACTTAGTATTAACACCCTGTATAATTAATTGTATTATATCAGTACATATTAGCAATGATACAAATGTATCATTTACTATTATTATATCTAGTTATATATTTATGATGTAAATTTTAGATTAATGTATTTTTATTACGTATGTAATTAAACAACCCTGATTTTCCTTGGATTTTTACTCTCATAAATCTTTTGCACAGTTACACTCGGTAGGGGTCTAATAAGAACGATAACCTTAAAGATCTGAACAGACCATACCGAGACGAAAGAGGATTACGAATATTTAAAAAAAAAATATATTTAGAATACAGATAAAAATACATTAGAATTAAATTTATTTATAATTTTGAATCTAATTGGACATCTTTAAAAGATAAAAAAAGAATGAAAAACGAGTATAAATATATAGACATGAAATCAATCATTAGATTCACGGATAATTATTGAATTTATAATCATCATTACTATTTTATTTAAATTATAACTATTTTATCAATAAACTGAAAACCATAATATATAATATTTTAATTTGAAATTCTCAAGTATTTTAATATTTGTATAGTTCATTGTATAATAAATGATAATTGTAACTTGAGATGAAAATACACCTGTAATAGATCCTCGAGTGAAATTATAATGGCTAGAAAGTTTTAAGTATGCATTTACTTGTAATGAGGGAGATCAAGAATAAGTGTGCTTAAAAGAAGAACATTTAATAATGAACTTTCATGTTGACATCCTAATTAAATTTCGCGTTGTTAAATTTAATAAAGATGTTATGATTTCAATTAATTTACAAATATTTTTTCGCGAAATAAAAAAGCTTGCAACGAGCCTTTAGCAGGTAACAATTTCCCATTAAATTTAAAAGTGCTTGGATTCTAAATCCAATTGTACGTTTTCTAAAGAACCCCCTAAAACTTTTTCGTTTGCGGTTACTCTCAATTCTAGAAGTTAGCAGAGTTTGTCTGATAATCATGTGTCAAAATAATGCCACTTTAACAAACTTTCTGGCCTTTAATTGATATATTGTGTCATGCTGCCAATCTGACAGCTGTGTCAGTCGCCTCATTTTAATCATATTTGTAAATGCAACAAATTTTCAATAATTTCAAATAATTTTGACGCTGTGTCGATCGTTGTTTATGTTAAAGCCATGGTTGACGCATGTTTTCACATGAATTTACTGGATCAATAAAATTTTATAATGAACCGAAAGTAGTTTGGCCTTTTACAGTTTTCAAATGTTCATTAAACTAAAACATAGTACATTTTTTATTAACATAAAGATAAATATTTACTACAATATTATGTAACAAATTTCATAAATGTTCTTTACTTTTTCTACGACTGCGAATTAAGAATGAATACGTTTGTTATTTTTACACATTGACTCTCGATGTATACAATTAGATCGAAATACAGTATAAATTATTGTTTGAATTTTTAGTAAATAAATTAATAATCTTTATTTTGTGCTCCCCATTAAGAATTAATTTAGTGGCAGCTCGCTAAAATTTTGTTGAGGGAGACGATAGGAACTGAATAAAAACTATAAACGGCATACCACAAGAACATGCTATTATTTTTTTTAAGTAAACTTAAAGTTAAAATCCAAAGATTTTGATTTTGTACACAGCCAAAATTTCACTTCGTCCACGTGCAAACTGATCAATAGAATTCACCTGAGGCATGCCTCAAGACTTCCTTTTCTGTAGCAGGTTATGCAGCGAAAAAAATCAAGAATTTTGTGAGCATTGTAAAAACGTACGTATACACACATTGGTATAGTTTGAGGCAAGAGAATTTTTGCCTCTGCATTTCTGTAGTCAGTAATGCGCTGGGCGTATGAATGCTTTATTCGTCATATAGGATAGGAAACCAGTGAGAATGCTAAATTTAAAATTTCTAAAAAAATAAATTATAAAATACAATGCAAAATTCTCCTCTTCTCACTTTGTATGGTGAGGCACTGTCTCATCGGGCTCCCCTTACGTGCCGACACTTGTTTAATTAATTAATTAATTAACATAAAATGTGACTAATGAAATTGAAACGAATAAAATATAAAAAACAATTTATTTCTCAAAAATAAAAAAAAAATCATGATCGCATTTTGGAACTGCATTATAAACTTTATAAATAATGTAATACTAGAATGTCGCAAACGTAGGAAAGAGAGAACGAATAAAATGTTTACAGGAATAACATAATTGCAGAACAGATATGAGTGCCCTAGGGTAACATACAAACTAGCATGATATTAAAAGGCGATTTGTAATCGTTACCGTGAAAGTTGTAAAATAAAACAGTTTAAGGAAAGTTCAAAAGCTCGTAGGTATTTAAACTAGTATATCCTACTCTCTAATTGATTTTACAAATAACAGACAAAGATAGAGCAATTTTATTTATAAAGCTGTAATCAATACTAACACAAAAACAGTTATTTTATTCCCAGTTTAAATTGCTCCGTGATTAACTGGACTATTGATTATTATAAAAGTTTACAAAACTTTTGACATTTGTTTACAAAAATAAATCCGGCTTTCATTAATTCAAAAACAAATTCACCATCTGAAAATGAAGTTATTAAAGAATGCTGCACGATTTAAGATGGCGCTTCGCATTAGTGCGAAACTTTAATGATACACTACAGGCTGTTTGGAAAGTTGTAGTTGGTCGAATTTGATGTAATTATGTATATGGTCGTATGCGGGTTTTGATGAAAAGTTTAGCAAAATCTGCTGCAATTTTGTTGCAATTTGCACATGTAATTCAAGTTGGAATAATATTCCATGAATGATACTTTCCAACAATTTCACACAATATTTCAAATAAATACACACGTTTAAATTAGCCTCTACTATGCAGAAGTTTACGTTACAAATTTTATCACCTGTGTAAGTTACCGCATTAAAGCTGTATATACCCCTGACAATCTGGTATATTACTATTAAATCACAGTATGAATTCAGTTAGAATAAAATCGGTACGAGCTATTAAAATTTTTATTCACAATCGGTTAGTAATATGACGATTTCTGACTTTTAAAGAGTTGGGAAGTTAGTTATTGTTAACCTCAATGAAATCAATATTTAAGGTTAGAAATCAAACTGATAGTTCATGTGACATGACCAACACTAAATCAAAATCTTGGTGAAAAGTTTCATTATGTAATGAAACACTTTCCAGTTAGTTAGTAATGTAATATTTTACACTTTTAGCTAAAATTTTACCCGATTTGTTAATCGGAAACCAAACTTATCCTACCTATCTATTTGTTTTTGAGTAGATATGGTTGTGAATAAATTTCTGGTTACATTTAAAATTTAAATAATTTGTAACTAATTCATTTATTATTGTAAAATAAGTGAGATCATAATAATTACCTATTGTAGGTAATAAATAGAAGTTTAAGTTAAACATAAAATCTAAGGTTACACCATTTTCCGTTAGTGTTACTGATGATGAGTACTTGTTTAGTTTTAGATTTTTTTTACATATTTAAGAATTAATCCTAAACTTTAGTTGTTGTTGGAACTTGAAACAAGATTTCATTTATAGTTTTTTATTTTTAGGATTATGGAAATAAATTTAAATTTACTTTCCTGTATTTAGATTGAATTCATTTTAATATTTTCAATTAAATATAATTAGTATTGATAAATATTTGTAGATATTTTTTCAATTTGAGGTTATTTTGCATCTAAAAATAAAATGGTGTGAATACAACTCATTGACTTTTTAATAAAACGATTTGCAGCAAATTGCAGTTTATTTTCCAATTGAATTTATTAATTTTGAGATTCAGCGTGACATTTAGAAAAAAGTTTCGATATTTTCCTTTGTATATTTTAGCATCGTTTCGGTAGTAATTGGATTTGAATGCGTTGAAATCTCAAATACGAAATTGGGGAGCAAAATACAAAATGTGAAATCGTAAAAGCTTCGGCGTGTAGCTACCTGCTGCTTGACGACTCTACTGTTTCATTGGCGGAGATAAAAACATTTCTAAGGTAGCACGAACAATTTCATAAGCTTAACAATTGTATCTACAACTTGCACTTTACGTATCGTATGAATATTAAATAATACAAAACATTTTCTACCTATATAAAACAGGGTATTCTTGTTACAATTTCTTCGTTTCAAATATTATTCAATTTTATTCTAAACTTTATTTTAAACATAAAATAACCTTGTAGATATTTGCAGCCAAATAGAATACTTTGAGATTCAATGAATTTTCTGTTGGAAATTTCTTTCACTTTACTGTATTATAAACTGTCCCTTATATTTTTAGAGTAAGTAACGTTATCATTTTCAAATGTGTAGCGAAAAGAAATTGACACGTTATAGAATAATAATAAATATTACCGAAATATGAGAAAAAGCATATTGACATACCCAGCATTTGTGACCATTTTTTTATTTTTACATATATGATACGAGACAAAAAATAAAATACCCGTATTCGTAGTTTACGAGAAAATGATTATCAAAAATTTGGGAAAGAGATGTTGTGACGTCAGCGTGGTAGAATCGTGATAGATAAAGACATTGGAAGCGTATATAGTCGGCCTATTTTCTTCCACGATCCTACCATGTTGACGTCACTAACCTACTAACCATGTCATTGCATGCTAATGTTTAGTATTTATCATTAAAATGAGAAGCTATATTGATTTAATTACATACCCAAAATAATTTTAAGTGAGCTACCACTGTCCGTTATATATTATGATTTTAACTTTGGTATTAATGTACAGTTAAATTTAAGATGAAGATAAATTGAAATGAAAAATATTATAATTATTTTGATTTTTTTTTGTGTTTTTTGAAAATTATGATGGGATTTGAGAATAGATCAACATGAAAAGTTTGCAATCAATTCAGTAATTCAGATGCGGTTGAATATGGCGATATTTTCGGTTATAAATTGTTTTTTGTGTGCGGGATTTGATTGGTGGTGGTGTGAGTGATTAAATGGTGGATGTAACACCATTTTAACGAGATTATTCGAAAATGTTAGTAACAATGTTATTTTTAGAATGTTGCCCCCAGTGATTCTGCCTCTGGCAGAGCTCATTGTGTTACGCGCATCCCGTAAGGTAGATACAATAAAAACGCTCCCTAAGCTCCCATTTGTAAACGCGCGGGGTACGGTGATACGTTGTCAGTGCGTTACCGATGCTGGTGGGGCCCTCCCTGCTCCGGGACTCTGCCCCCAGCAGGAAGCAACAGTGGCGGAGATTCATTACGCGAATCAAATTTCCCGCATCGCAAATGAAACACTCCATTCACGACCAATCTTCAACTGGGCGTTATTAATAGTAAATATATAAAAACATTTGCAACAGAATTCACAAAACAGGTTTAGTTTTTAAATCGGTTTAAATATGTCAAATACAAACTAAATTCGACATATTTAAATCCGTTTAAGAGGTAAGTTTGTTTTGTGAATCTGGCTATATACGTTTAAACAACAAAAAATTAATAAACTTCTCGTGATGTAACTAGCAGTACAATAGGCGAAAAGGAAACATAAATAGTTACCTATGTCCTTATTTAGTGAACTTAAGCCAGGGATGACGTCAAAGGGACACGCCCATTATTTTTAAATTTAAGTATTTATTTATAAACATGGTCAATTGGTCTATGTACAATGTCATCTTCAAAATGGATGATTTTTTCTGAAATCTTGTCTATTTTATGTAAAAATAGTACAAACTGGCTGTTAGACTTTTGAATGATACAGTAACGTTTTATTTATTTAGGTGAAGTGTGAAAATAATTAAAACACTAATATAATAATAAACAAATGTCAACAATAATTTAAGACTTACAATTGTTAATGAAAACTTAAACATTTAACACTACGCATTATTTATTTCCAAAATGTATATCACCAACTATTCATGTTCACTACGTATTAATATCAGACTATCCTCGCGATCTCTTGCTCGGGGTTTATATAGAAGAACAATTAAGTTCGGTAATGTTCTCGTACCCTCTGGATAACAAAACAATAGTGATTAGTTAGATTAGGTTCGGGTTAACAGTGGTTATAGGTTAACTGAAAGCAATAAAACCAAACATATCTCTTGAGTATTCCGTGATTATGTATAAACTTAAACTAACAAAACCCTAACCTATCTCTTGCTTAGACAGTGGTTAGTTTAGGTTACGTTTGGTTAAACAGTGGTTATGGGTTATCTTAAAGTAATAAAATCAAACAAATCTCTTGAGTAGACAATGGTTATGTATAAACTTAAATCAACAAAACACGAAGAAAACAAACCCTAACCTATCTTTCTGATAAACAATAGTTCTAGATGAATTATTAACAGAACCCAAGAAACGCACACACATACACCTACAACGCACAGTTTTTATTAAAAAGAAGTATGAAAAAGTATAACTTATCAGCAAAAAGTTAGCCCTGTGTAATGTGAAACAATACGTTTTTGAAATAATTTTAAACACCCTCTATCAACAAATTAAAAAACATGGAAACTTCGACAAGTCGATAGCGAACAAACAAACTAAAAATATTTTTTTGAATTTTGGCATAAATGAAATAGATGCTGTTGAAAGTGTTAATAATAGTGTATATTTGATACAATAAATAAGTGCAAAGTAGATTAAAAACTGGAAAATGCGCTTAGGTCAAAACGTAATGCAAATCATAAATACGGTTGGACCCTGCTATTTGATTAAACATGACAAGATAACCGTGCTGACAGACATCATACATACGTGTTGAAATGTAAAATATTAGCCCCCATGTGCTGAACGCATTAAAACGGAATTCATTTCATTGTTGCATTTAGAGATGACGCTGCAAAAGCAATAACAACTAACATAAATTTTGCCCAGCGAATTAAGTTCTTAACATGCTCCACGCCCGTATTTTTCCAAAAATTCAAATTTCCTCGTTTTTGGATACTTCAATTTTGAAGAGTTACAAAAATGGTGAATAGTTGTTTTGCCTAAATAATAAAATAAGGTTAGTTATTTTTTTACATTTACTCTTGATGTATCTAATTAGATCGATATAAACTATAAATTGTTGTTTAAGTTTTTAGTAAATATATTAAAAATCTTTATTTTGTTCCCAGAATCAGTTGTGGCAAAACAAATTAAAACGAATAAAATTT
Source organism: Stenolophus ochropezus (assembly GCA_035578165.1). Lineage (NCBI taxonomy): Eukaryota > Metazoa > Arthropoda > Insecta > Coleoptera > Carabidae > Stenolophus > Stenolophus ochropezus. Next base: position 5,274,944 of record JAQOWZ010000014.1, read on the forward strand.
TAAAAATAATTTATTTCTCTAACTTTATGTAGATCAATTTAAACAATATTTTTGAGTAAATCATGATCACATTTTGGTTGGATATGAATTGTAAACTACATAAAAATAAAAATAATATAAAACTACAGTTTCGCAGGATTGAACAAAAAAATTTTAATTTCCTCGTTTTTGTAAACTTTAATTTTGTAAGGCTTAAAAAATTATGACTATATTATGCTTAAATAATAGTGCTTTATGAAAAATTTCAAACCAGCATATAGAATTAAATTTATTAAAAGTATTATGTGTGGGAAATGTGGTAAAAGCCATTTAAAATAATAATGTATAAAACCATAATTTTATTATATTTCATACGAGTTTATTACATGGAATAATTAAAGCAAAATTTAACCCAAATCTATAATTGATTTACAATATCATTATCTTCATCAGTTTTCTAAATTAACTACAATTAAAATTTGAAAATTAAACGAAACCCCAACATTGTGAATATGTGGTTTTATAAACTACTTACATTTTTTTTAAATATATTAAATAATAGTACTTTATGAAAAATTTCGAAACTGTATGTAAAATTAAATTTATTAAATATATTATGTGTGGGAAATGTGGTAAAAGCCATTTCGAATAATAATGTATCAAACCATAATTTTATTATATTTCAAACGAGTTTATTACATGCAATAACTAAAGTAAATATTAAACCAAATCTATAATTGATTTACCACATCATTATCTACATCAGTTTTGTAAATTAACTACAATTAAAATTTGAAAAGTAAACGAAACTTTAACATTATCGAGAAAAGGTGGCTATATAAACTACTTACATTTTTTAAAAATATATTTTCCGGAAAATTAGATAATGGTAATAATTTTTTTATACCACTTTAGTACTTTATGAAAAACTTCGACCCTGTATATAAAATTGAATTTATTAAATGTATTATATGTGGGAAATGTGGTAAAAGCCATTTCAAATAATAATGTATAAAACCATAATTTTATTATATTTTAAACGAGTTTATTACATGCAATAACTAAAGCAAATTTTAACCCAAATCTATAATTGATTTACCACATCATTATCTACACACTTTTTAAATTAACTATAATTAAAATTTGAAAAGTAAACGAAACCTGAACATTATCGACAAAAGGTGGCTATATAACTACTTACAATTTTTTTTTAATATATTTCTGGGAATTTATTTAATGATAATGAATTTTTAGTATTGTAATAAATGTAAACAAAAGTTTTAATTGTAATGAGAGGATATTAAAGAAACAATAATAGATGAAAATTTAAGTTGAGAATTACATTCTATTCCATTCCATTCTCATTACAGTTGAAGAAAATGAAACAATCTGTACGTGTTCCATTTGGCTAATGCCATTTGTATGATTTTTATGTTAAATACATTTGTATGCAAAGGAAACCGTTCGGTTTAACCAACACTCATTGTTGTACCAGCAAAGTTTAATTGAACTGTCCCACATCTAATGCAGACGTTATAATTTATTGCTCATTTGCCAAGAAAGAAACGCGTTAGCAAATTAAAAATAAAAGAGACGATATTTAATTTATCTAAAGGAATTGTTATTGTTATTGTCGTTCAATGTGACAGGTTTAAAGTGCAATCATTTATGAAAAATGACAAATTGAATAGATATATCAACTTAGGTGTTCAGAAAGAGCCATTGATTAAATATTACGGTCATATATCTATTTATACTTTGACGTAAATAGGACAGACTTTTTATTGTTAGACTTTTATTGACCAATAAATATGATTAAGAAAGGTTACAGTTTAAATATAAAGTTTTATCATAAGCAAACCAACCTACAATAAACATTCTAATAATTTCAATCTGAAAATTAATTAATTTTTTGTAACAATCCCTAATTGTGAAACTATTAGTGTATTTCTAAATTGATTGAATGATTGAAAACTGACATTTCGGAACACAAACCGATAACAGAATCAAAAAGGATGAATTTTAAATGATGAGAAATAATTTTTCAATTTAGTGAAACGTTTGCATAAATAAAAAACATCATCAGAACTGTCAAAACTAAATGTTCGCCCTCACAAATTCTGCCAACTACACAGAATAAAAAAAACATTGCACAGTTGTCATAGCTCAAAATACGTTTTCATCATCTGAAAATATCGAGCCAACAATTTAATTAAACGAAGAAAAAATCGGAAACAGTAACTAGCAATTCGTAAGGTGAAACGGCTAAAATGAATTGATGAGAGAATCGCGATTTAAGACTACGGGATCATTTGATTTGAGCGAGCGCCAAGTAACGATGCAAAAAAGTTTGCAAAGTTTTTCAATTTGTCTCCATATTGCTTTAAACATACGAATCTCATTTTATCACTAATTATTCAATATTTGCCGACAGGTTTATCATACATTTAAAGCAAAAACGGTACGGATATTTTCTGGATGGGTGATGGTTAGAAACAATTTTTATTATTATGTTTTTATTATTCTTTCTTTTGTAGCATAATATAAAATCTCATTTCATCGCTAATTATTCAATATTTACCAAAAGGTTTATCATATATTAAAGCAAAAATCGTACGTATATTTTCTGGATGGATGATTGGTTAGAAACAATTTTTATTATTATGTTTTTATTATTTTTTCTTTTGTCGCATAATATTCCTAGGACAAGCCTTCAAGTAAATAATTTTGAAAACTCTGTCTAAAAATAAAATGTTTTACCTACCATAGTCGAGATAGAAAATAGTGTTTCACAAGAACAAGACAAGAGCTACATATTTCAAAGCAAGACAATGCAAGTAATTGTCTTGCAAGAAATGTGCAAGAATAGCAAGATTTTTTTCAATTCTTGTACTCTTACATTTATTTTTTGCTAATTTTAAATCTAAATTTATTATAGGAACCTACCTATAAATTAAAAAGAGTATAAAAATATGTAAGTATTAAAAAAATTCATACAATTTTTTACGCGACAAGACAAGAAATTACTAAACAAGACAAGAAATCTTGTCTTGTGAAACAGTTTTGTTTATTATTCTTTCTTCTATCACAACATTTCTAGGATAAAGCTTCAAATAATTTGGAAAAATTTGTCTACAAAAAATGTTTTACCTACCACAGTCGAGATAGAAAACGTGATAGAAATGACACGAATTTCCTATATCATTTTATAAAGCAATTAACTCCATCATATGTTGTGAAAATTTGATTTGATGTAAATAATATATTCCGAAGAAAATCCAGTTATAAATAGCGAAGAGAATGAAATATTCACGTAATAATCGAATCTTACTTTCATGTCAAACTTAATGGAATTTCACGTTTTTATTTCATGCACTAGAGTCGTGATAAATACAAAAAGCGTTTAATTTTGTGAATGAGAGAAAATGATTTTTTGCTAAGTTTGAGGTAAGCTGTTCGATATGCATGTAAAAAAGAAAAATTGAACGATTTTTACGAGTACATATAGAGGGAAATTAGTTTCATGATAAAACTGACACGTTTTAAAGTATCCAGAAGACATTTTCACAATTTCCTTGATGATGTGTGACTAGAATTTAATATTAACCGTAACTTTCTGAACGCTCGGAAATTATATTAAAATAAAAATTCACTGCGGATATTCCATACCAAACCGTGCATTCATTTCATTGCTTCTCATTTTGTTTATAAAACGTTCATTTTAACTTGAAATAAATATCAATTCATATGAATTATAAAAAAAGCATTACCCCCAAAATATTAATAATATTAATATTTTATTTAAAGTATTATTAATATTTTTCTGGCAACGATGTTTCATTTGGTTAACACACTCCGACTCAAATCAAAATTTTGTGTCCGAGTGGTTCGGAACCCATTATAAGCAAACTAAAAAGCAAATAAAAATACCGACGGTAATATAGTGACAATTTATTGTTTTATGAAATCAGTACAATTAGGTCAAATAATGGAAAAATTGTACAAATACCATTCCTAGAGTTTTATTGCTTTTACTCCAGCTGACAGTTTTTTTAAAGGAATTTTCTCTACTCAAACGTTAAATTAATTGTTTTATTACTGGAGGCGATAGATATATGATTGAAATTTTAATCAATATTTAAATTGTATAAAAATGTATAAATACCTGTCACTAAATAATCATAAAAAATCGAAAAACCAGTACATTCAATACGGTATGTAAAATGTACAATCTTTCAAATTGTTTTTCAATACAAGTGTCTGAAAATCAGTAATTGGTCACTTTATACGGTAACTAGGGCCCTGTTCCACATAAGAATGTATTGCATAGATGATGATTATTAATATTTGCTATAAAACGATAATAATTCAATTACCAATTCTTTTAAGAAAATTTACGATCGTAATTTGTTTTTCCTAAGACCTCTAATGTAAATAGCCATTATTTTACAACTTATAAGTTATCTAAGTGTCACATTAAAAAGGCCGTCTGTAAAGTACCTGATCGCACACTTTATAAAATTAATTATAATTAATTTAAAACATTACGTCTAATGACTAAATAAATAAGAAATGTACATAGTGTTGTTTTATTAGGTTGTAAATAGTTTCAATTTATTATTTAGAGATTGACCGTAGACTTAGTTGTTTTTTGTTTTGTAGGTGGCTTTATTATTAATGTGTCAATTCTTTGAATATATTCTGTGGTCATGGTTTCATCGAAAAACAGTCAAATAGTGGTTGTGGAAAAAGTATAGTACATAATAATAATAATAATATGCATCTTACAACTCTTCATATGTAATATTGTAACGAGCGAGACTCACGGCAGATGAGTCATCACGGCTGACTTGTATGGTCAGGTAGTCGCGGTAAAGGTGAAATGGGATAAGATCGACGCCGCTATTGTTCGAGAATTGTCAAGAGACCGAAAAGCTGTGGAATGTTCGAGAGGTTAATTGACGGCAGGTACATACGGGTCACGTTGGGCTGCCAAAGAAAGTCAATATCGGTCAGAGTGTGCAGAGAAGCACTGAAGTCAGTCAGTGACGGTCAGTGCATGTCAGTGACATGTAAAGTAAAAATAAAGAAATAATAGATAATATATATATATATATATATATATATATATATATATATATATATATATATATAAATAGTTGGTGATATAAATATCGTGTAAATATATATGGCGTAGTTTAAAGTGTTTAAATAAATGTTCTTGGTTTCTATTATTATTTTACAATTTGTTATACGTTTGTTAAACTTATTTATATAAATATTTGTATTTCAATTACATTTACATTTTATCCAAATAAATAAACATTACAATATACTATTATAAGTATAGTTTTAATCGTAGTATGATTTTTTTGGTTGTTGCACTATATTTTAAAGTATGTAGTTTTGAAAAAAGCATGGAAATGTAATTTTTGTTTATTTTAAATTTGTGGTTTGGAGGTTACGGTAGTATATTTTAATGTTTGAATTTCATTTTTCCGATAAGTATAAACGTAGTTCTGTATTGAATGTGAGCAGTAGTAATAGAGCAATGGGGGGTTGTATGAATATTGCATAAGCGGTTAAGCGACTGAGAAACGGTAAAAATGTCAATAAACATTTACACCCGTTGCAATCTCGCCCAGTTGCTTCGCGCGGTGAATAGGTCTCATTAATTGAAAGCTCTCAAACCGAGCGACAAATTTATGACGATTGCCAAATAAAAAACACCGCCGTCCTTGTTGACGCATAGGGTTACTCCTTTTTTTCCATCCGTAAATAATTAATTACTAATTTAAACCTTTCAGGCAACAAAAAATTTGCACGTCGACTTTAATGAGGAGATTTTTTCTGTAATAAAGTTTGAAGCGAACTGATCATATGTAAAAACCCACCCTTTCCGAAACGTGCTTTGAATTTGGACAATATCCCGTGTAAATTAAATTGGTCATTTGAAAGTACTTTGCCAAAGAAGAACATTTGCGAATTTCATCGAACGTACAGACTTTAATTGGGGCAGAAACACGTAAAATTACCTTGTATAATAAATTTAGGAGTCATTAAACTTTAATATTAAATCTGATTTCAACCTTTTTCATAAAAGCATCAAATACATAATTAATTTCTAGAGTAGAATGTAAATATTTTCAAGCAACTGTTCACATACAACAGAAAATTTTAACGGGTTTAATATTCTACATTTTATTCAATTTCATATCAACCTTTTAATCACATGACCTTATCAATTTATCTTACTTGTTTGTTTTAAAAATTTTACTTGTTTTAGTATTTCAACAACCAAATATTCATAACCTTACAATGTAAAGAAATACAGCGTGTTCCACAACTTAGAACAAAAAATTAAAGGGTATATATTGTAGGACGTGCTGATCATCAAAAAAGAATTTTTTAAAAATTGGTTAAGGGTATTTTACTTGAAGTAGACATTTTTTGGAATACTGGAGTATCTATTAATTAAACAATATTAGACATTTATTAGTATTAGATATTATGTAAACAATTACTTTCATTGTAGAAGATTTGAAAAAAAAAATATTAAAAATAACTACTGACCAGTGACAATTTTTCTTAACATTCTTTTTGTTTTATAATCAGCTCGTTGTACAGTATATACCCTTTAATTTTTTGTCCTAAGATGTGGAACACCTATATATAAATAAAGTATTTGATGAACCTTATAAATATCAGAACAAATAAGTGAAAATGATTCAGAAGTAGTGTTGTTGTTTTTATTTTAATTTTTGATTTATAAATATTAAACACTTTTTCAAATATTAATATGTTACTGGAATAGTACAAACATGTGTGGGTTAAGAAATGTAACTAATTAAAATATTTCTTATGATACTGTGAAAACGTGGATAATTTCTATCGAGAAAGCCAAAGAATCTTTTTATCTTTTAAAATTATAGTTTTTATGAACCTTGAAGTTGAGGTTATGGGTAAGTAAAAATAACCATTTCCCTGGAAAGGTAATGAATATATAATTCATGGCTCATTTAATTTCGAGTTAAAATCAGTTTATAATTAAAAATGAAAGCACGGTAATGGTGCATATGTCGTAAAAGGAAACGAGGTGGGTAGCTGATAATCACACAACACGTGTGCATTGTACTATCAATATCATTTTAAAATTCTATGCAATCAACATTAAATATTGTAAACATTTGCTCTACACGTCCACGTTAGATGCGAGTTTTATTGCTGTTTTACGACTTTTAATTAATCAAAGATTTACCTCTCATTTCGTTTAAGTAATGTAGTTAATATTTTAATACTAGTTTTAGTTTCAATAAAAACGGCATCGAATTTAATATGAGTTAATTCGTAAAGTAAAATAAAAACGTCGAACTCGTTTTTTTATTATGGTTAGATTTTTATTCGAAATATTATTCATACAATATTCTATGAAGACACAGAACTATTGGTGTAAGTTTTCTGAATTTCTCTTTATGTTTGGTATTTCTTATTCGAGGCAAAATAAAAAATAGGGTATAAGACCATTTTTTTTACTTTTATAATTCAATACAAAAAATAAAAATACTTATATTTCTTTAAATAGCTTAATTGTTGATAATTTCGAAGAAAACCAATAATAAAGTTTTGGAGTGGGATATGTGACGTCAGGTAAAAGAATTAGACAGAGTTCCCTGGTTGCATTTTTAAAACGATGTATGTAAACACTAAACAACTTTCCAAAATCATATGACATTTTAATGCCAATCAAATTTACACCAATACATAAGTTTGTAAAAAATTGTTCTGCTCGGCAGAAGTTGGGAGTTTCTACGGATTTTCTTTTTTTAGGTGAATAATTATGTGTATAACGGACAGTGGTGGCACACTTGATTAGCGCGTTTCGATTCGAATTGAGCGGTTTGTGAAATCTGGGGTTTCAAAGCTGTAGGTCCATTGCAGAGGATGTAGGCTTCAAAATGTCACTAAACAAGTACCTTAGGTTAATAGTAATCCTGTTCCATCTAGGAATGTACATATGCCTTACAATTTTGTGTATAGAAGTGTAGATTTAAATTGCAAAGGGTAAATTTGTATTTAAACTGAAAGCACTTAGGAGTCAAACGAGTACAATCGCTTTATTAAACATAAGTTTGTAAAAAGTTGTTCTGCTCGGCAGGAGTTGGGAGTTGCTCCTCTTGGTCGCGCATCCTTAAACTTGCGCTAGTTTATGCAGGGGCCATGGGGGTTCGACTAAGCACCAAACGCTCCGGCGTTTGAAAACACGCTCGTGCGTAACGACTTCACAGAACTCTACTCACGTATAACATAACCGTTGTTCGTACAATCTGCGCGGTTAATAAGCTACTTAATTTCGTATCATCGTTCCAGTTTCACGCAACCAAGCTGTACTCTGTCCTGGCAACTACCACTACGTTCAAAGATGAAACTCCTGATAGCGAAAGTGAGTATCGTATTATGCACTTCGGTGATTATACAATAGTTAATTAACCCGAAGTACGACTGTTGAATTACAACAGCTTTTTACCTTCGTTCTCCTCCTTTTTCTTTACCGAACATTTCAAATCTTTTACAGATTCACGCACCCTTCTACCTTTTTTCTAACTAATTATTGGCTATACATTCGCATTTTACAAGATTTCAAAGTTTAAAAGTCAAGATTCACAACATTCTTAGATTGAAGAGGATCTTCTGTACCTTTGGTACTTATCTCCTTACTAGTTTCGCATTTAGTAATGTACAGCCTCTAAAAAGGACCTTCAGCTTGTAGATTATTCTGAACCACTGAGATCCAGCGGTATTATTATTTGATTAGATTTTTACCACATCTCATACTTCAGCCAATACTTTTTTTTAACATAAATGAAGTGTACATTTTTTAAGTGTCTTATGTGAAGTACATTTCATCATCAGTCCTAATAAGTTTTGCATTTAGTGATAGGTTGTTAGACTTCAGCCTCTACATTTTGTAGATGATTCCAAATAGGGTAAGTGGGGGAGAGATGGACCGGTAGGAGCTATGAAATTTTGGTCTTAAAAATACATTAGAGTGATATCTCTTATAAGGAATGTTAATTTTGTTATGCTGAGGAGAAATGGACCAGAGGATTTTTATTGTTAAAAAGATCAATTCAACCAGTAAACAAGAAAACCTCGTATGCACATAGAAAGGTAGACGATCTAGTTGCTATTCCACAAGTTCTGAAGAACTCTTTTTAAATGGTTAATCAGAGGGTGATGATAATGAAGAAGTTGAAGATTATGAAAACGAATATACGGGATGCAAGGAAAATTATTTAGAAAAAAAGGGTTAAGAAGGATGATTAGATAAAATGTGAAATTTGTGGTCGCTGTTTGCATGAAGATTGTTAACCAGTACATCTCCTCATAGCCTTGATCCGTCTTATACATATAGTGGAGGAGAGTTAGACATTTCTGAGGCCGAATAAAATATTTCTTGCAGCTTTCAGAACTTTGTTTAATTATTTTTTTTTATTCTTATAAGTAAACCTAGATTACATGTTGTTATAAATACATTATGTTTTTTAAATGTTATTCAATATTCATCCACACTAACCCTATACTTGGTCGCTGTTTTTCACAGAAACCACTAGAATATTTTGTTTCATGAACTGAAAACGAATTGGCAAGTGAGGTATTGTGTGTAAAGCATGTTTAATTGTCATTGAATGACAGTGAGTGGATTGGGACGATCATCAACAAGGCATCGAGCAGCAAATCCTCGAAGTAATCTATCGAGAAAAGGAGTGTAGGCGACGGGCTGAGTAGCTGGGTAGGTCGCACGGGTGGGATGGTAGATCTCGCAGGGAATGTTGAGGAGGACGCTAATAAATTTGCTCTAAAAACGTACCGAAGTGAACAAACTGGCTGGCTCTGGCTTAGGCTTGTTGTGTGCTCTTGGAGTATTTGTGGTTTTTACGTGTCTCTCTCCCGCGCGCTTTGTCTTGCTAGCACACGCACGCCCGCTCCCCCAAATAGAAAACACACAGCCTTACATAAACATCGACTGCGTGAGTTTTTGCTCAAGGGCGGTTTCGCTTCGTCTTCGTTTTTGTTTCGAATTAGGTTCCGAATGGAAAAGTTGTGCGCAACACAACCAACGCATAAAACCTACTCCCCGTCTCCGAATTCAAACCACTGCAAATGTTATTGCCATAAGTATCACATCATCCTACACTTACCAAACGATCAACTAATCTCAACTCACATAAAAACAATTTGCCAATACCTACACTTTTTTCGATATACTGGATTCGTGTCGTGTTTCCATCAATCTGTTTGATTTTAACTGATTTTTATCTTTCTCAAATAAAAGTAATTTAGAATAATTTAATGGTGAAATCATCGAGCCTATATCCCTCAGCAATTTTGAATTTGGGAAACCGCATAAAACCTACTGTGACTCAGTTTCCGTCTCCGAATTCAAACCACTGCAAATGTTATTGCCATAAGTATCACATCATCCTACACTTACCCTACGATCAACTAATCTCAACTCCCATAAAAATCATTCAAACAATTTGCCAATACCTACACTATTTCGATATATTGAAATCCTGTCGTGTTTCCAACAATCTGTCTTTGATTTTAACTGATTTCTAAATACTAAAATAAAAGTAACTTAGGAAAATTTAGTGGTGAAATTATCGAGCCAATATCCCTCAGCAATCCTACTGTGAGTCAGTTTCCGTCTTCGAATTCAAACCACTGCAAATGTTATTGCCATAAGTATCACATCATCCTACACTTACCATACGATCAACTAATCTCAACTCGCATAAAAATCATTCAAACAATTTGCCAATACCTACACTTTTTTCGATATATTGGATTCGTGACGTATTTACAACAATCTATGTTTGATTTTAACTGATGTTTACCTTATCCACTGCAAATGTTATTGCTATAAGTTTTACATCATCCTACACTTACCATACGATCAACTAATCTCAACTCGCATAAAAATCAAACAATTTGCCAATACCTACACTTTTTTAGATTCGTGTCGTGTTTTCAACAATCTGTATTTGATTTTAACTGATTTTTATCTTACTAAAATAAAAGTAATTTAGGATAATTTAATGGTGAAATCTTCAAGGCTATATATACGAAAAATATGTTTTTATATGATTCCAGAAAACAGTGTATCATTAAGAAACAAAATCAGAAACCTGAATTTTCATCATTTTAGTGGATTTTGTATATGACTATCAGGTACGCAAAGACAAAATGTAGGTGGAGCAGATGATTATATTGTACTTACATATCTATACTAGTAATATATAAGTACGTATTCTTCTTAATTTCTCAAAATAATGTTCAATTTCCTTAGATCTATAGAAATTTCCGTAGGTATGGAAACATTGTGCACATAGTGTGCGTGAAAGAGCCTACAATATTCGATCTTGAAAACTCGACAAATCTCGGCGAGATTCGAGACCGACACGAGATATTAATATTCGAGACGAGGAATAAACGAAACGAGATAAAATATTTCACATTTAAAATGAGACGATAAGGAAAATTTCCCTTAGGTTCATACGGTGAAGACCAGAGAGCGTAATATTCCACATTTGGCAAATTAATTACATATGAATCAAACAAGCTACTTTATCAATAAATACCAAAGACCAGATATTTTGTCTGTCTTTTAGAGTTAATATAATTCTTTTATTTTATCAAATACCTGTCCAGATTCCTCCACTTTTGACAGATACTCTATATTACGACCAGGAAGAGTTGCTTATGTAAATAAATAAAAAACTTATTGTAAGTTAAACCTTCCACTAGACGATCAATTCCATGTGATATTTTCAAGTATTTATTCAATTTTAATAAAGTTGTATCAATCTCCATCCCTGTCTAAAGCAGTTAAACAAGAGATTTCTAGTTGGAAATAAAGGAGAATGCTTGGCAACATTCATTTCATAATATATTTTGGCAAAATAATGTCGTTCCATATACATAGATGGCGCATTCTAGAGGTGTTGGTAATGCCCGCAGTGTGGGATTATGCCATTCTAGGAACGTGCAAGTTGCAACCTAGACTCTACACTTTACAACATGATTATGTCTAAAACATTTACGTGCATATTTTCAACTTTGCCTCGCCCAACTTTCAACCTGCCCACAGCCAGTCTACTGCGTTGCTCACTAACCGAAACTTATGTATCAAAAAAATATGCTACATTAACAAACTTTCCTACCCTCAAAATTGGGAATATACGTGCGTGAAGTATCGCCAAACTGCGCGCACCGATTTCTTTCGAATCTCATACTCCTTGCATACAAACTACAACAAATAAATAATAAATCCTACAGAACAAACCATTCAGAGTTTCAACGAAATCTATCACAAACCAAAGACATTTTTATACAAAATACGTTTAATTTATGTGCAAGGTAAATACATAAAAAGTAAAAACGTGTAGCTCAAAAAATGTAATTGTTCCTTTAAAGAACTCGTTAGTGAGAATTGTTCCCGAAGCAGTATATGATATAAAGTTTAGAGCAAACATCGTTATATAATAAGATTCAATGCAATAAACTAAATATGATACTGTACGGAATGTAAAACTCGGTAATTGTTGAGTAACGACGCGTTTCGATCTTTCGATCATCATCAGATAACGATCGAAACGAAACGCGTTCTTTAAAGGAACAATTACATCGTTTAATTTAATTGTGACAATAAACTTCGGATATTCAGATATTTTCAATTTTAAAAAAGTAGCATTGTACGATAACAGTATTTGTACTAAACTAAATATTTATGTACATACTTTATAATCATATGCATAAGATTTAACGTAACCTAAAAATTTGGTTCTATTGGTACACAGTCATAAGTAATTTAATAGTTTTAACTTCTGCTCTGAGGACAGATGTACCACCTATGCTGAGGAGAGATGGACCAGAGGATTTTTATTATTAAAAAGATCAATTCAACTGGTAAACAGGAAAAAAATCATTCGCACATAAAAAGGTAGATGATCTAATTGCGGTTTCCATGAGTGCTGAAGAACTGTTGTTAAATAGTTAATAAAAGGGTGATGATAATGAAGAAGCTGATGATTATGAAAACGAATATGCGGGATGCAAGGAAAATTATTAAAAAAAAAACGATAAAGAAGGATGATTGGATAAAATGTGAATTTTGTGGTCGCTGTTTGCACGAAGAGTTTTAACCAGTACATGTCATAGCGTTGGTCCGTCTCACCTATATAGGAGAGGAGAGTAGAACCGAAAATTATTATTTTGTAGCTTTCAGAACATAGTTTAACGTTTTCTTTATTTTTATAAGTGTAGATTATATTTTCTTATAAATACATTTTCCGATTTCTTTTCGAATCTTATACTCCTTGCATACAAACTTCAACAAATAAATATTAAATCCTACTGAACAAACCATTCCAAGTTTCAACGAAATCTATCCCAAACCAAAGACATTTTTATACCAAAATACGTTTAATTTATATGCAAGGTATATAAAAAGTTAAAAAGTAGCATTGTACGATAACAGTATTTATACAGTAGAGTGCATTTACCAGACATCGTTTTCCGGACACAGTTGGTAATGTAGAGTCATCTGTAGCACAACATACTTAGATGGGCCTTAAGTAATTTTAATATTTTATGTCCCATCTCTTGTGTCATATGGTGAAGACACAAATGACAAGCATCAAGTGAAAATAATAAAACTTACCCTAAATTTATATAGTCACAAATAACGGTTTTATAATATTGTAATAAGTTAAGAATAAGTATTTTCTTCCAAGAATTTTAACAGATGAACTCATTAAAACAATTCTGTTAAAAAACATTGGTAACCAGAAATTACAGGAAATAAAATATGCTTATTTAATATTACATTACAAAAGCTTATATTGGGTTCCGAACCACTCAGATACAGCTGTATACCGGAAGTTTATTTTATCAGTAAACATGGAGTAGTTTTATTACCATAGTTACAAAATGACAGCAATGTATTGAAGCGTGTATTTTATGAGTAAACATAGAGAATAGTTGTCAGATGCATAAAACTGTCACTGTCATTACAATTGAAGAAAAACTGCAGATTATAACATTGTATAATTCAAATAAGATTCTAAGACAAGTTTAAGATGTATTTGCTGCTATATTTCATTAAAAAATAATGTGTACAATGATGACAAAAAAAACAAAAATTAATGCAGCTTCAAAAACTATTACTTCCCACCAAATAACGAATGCTGTTAATTTTTTTTATAATCATTTAGTATATAAATGGTTTCAATTTTAAGCATTTGATAAGTTGAAATTAGAATTCCTTATTAATTTAATTGTATAATGTAATTATTAAGTGGATAAACATAAATCGATAATTTCTTATTTCTTTAATTCATATTTAATATTCATTTTAGTCTTTGATACTTATCCCTATGTTTACCTATAAAATAAACACTTTAATACATTGGTGTCAATCATTTTACACTAACTATGGTAATAATATATATTCCTATGTTTACTGATAAAATAAACTCCCGGAATATATTTGCATAAAAATTGACGAAGCTGAATGTGAAGAATGAAATATATGAGGGATAACAATAGCAATGCAAGACAAAACATGTGCATGCCTGTACGGGTTTCAAACCGGTGATCTTTTGGTTGTAAGAAGATTAATTTATGCATTGCACAATCTGTTGAATATTTATAAATATTATTGAGGTAAAGCTGTCATTTAACAATTCAATTTCATAAAACCTGCGTTAATGTTTATTTATTCATTTATTCAGTGGTTTGTAAAGGAGTGTGTAATATGAATCCCTTTGGCTTTTTGGCGTTGAAAAAGATGTCATTTTAAATGTATCAACATGATCATAAAAGCGACAGTAAAAGGCCGAGTTGGTGTTTGGGTGTTTAGTTATGAAACGAGCATGTTGTGCATAAAAGAGTGGCTATCTACCTGGTCATTGCGAGTAGTCCATCAAGCACAATTCGTTACACGTTGTACGTTAACGTTAACGTACGCAACGTAACGTACGCGCACTATAAATGGGATTGTCGGACGAACCACGATTGCAAACATAGGTCGAAGTAATGAAAACGCGTGAGCGAGAGGCTACGCTCTTTGCATCATTTATGAGATTCTTTTCCTGAATTATCGATTCTCGACTCATTTACCTGCTTTCTCTGTTCTCCCACAAATATGCCATTTTGTGCGAATTATTTGCCGGTTAACTAAAGGAGATTAATTGCTGCATTAGTAAATAATACCATTACTTCTAAAACCTTTTACAACCGTGCTATAGATGTTACCAATTGTAAATAACTTCGACATAAAAACAAAAAATTGTGTTGTAAATATTGATTCGTGAATAATTCTCGAATCTTGCTCGTCTCGTCTCGAAATATCTCGTCTCGGGCAACACGGTAACGATTTTAAAAATAAAGCTACGGGACGAGAAAGTAAAAAAGATTCCCGAATTTCTCGAGGTTTTAATATTATTTTTCTACAAACGTCATAAATGTGACATCTTTTGTATATATAGAATCAGCGAATAAGAAATAACTTGTACAATAGAAACCTGCAATACTTTTCTAAATGTCACTATAAAATTAGATAACCTAAGATTGAAGTTACTAAAAACCATTAATAACTCACAGATTTAAATTGTTAACCTACAAATTCCATATGCCATCTAATAGTAGTAACAGTGTATCATTAAAAACCAAATTAGAAACCTGAATTTTCATAATTTTACTGCATTTTTATATGGCCATCAAGTACGCAAAGAAAAAATGTAGGTAGAGCAGATATTTATACTAATAATATATATAATTTCCTAAAAGGATGTTCAATTTCCTTAGATCTAGGGAAATTTCCCTAGGTATAGAAACACTGTGCACAGATGGTGTACGTGAGAAAGCCTTCAATTCGACCTTGAAAACTCGAGAAATCTCAGCGAGATTTCAGACCAAGACGAGATAATAATATTCGAGACGAGAAATAAACTAAACGAGATAAAATATTTTACATTTAGAATGAGACGAAACGAGAAAAAGAAAAATTTCGTCTCGTCTCGTCTTACAGAATCACTAGTTTCAAAGTTACTTTTTTAAACTTACAAATAAATGATTACTAAATACGTATTTCCAGATCTATCTAACTCATCACCAGTAATCAAAATAGTAGTACGAATCTATAGTTGCTTTACTCAACACGTAAATCATGCCAGAGGCCCAAAACCAATAATGGCGGTATTCAATTACTCAACATGTTAAACATGCAGGTCTAAACAATTCTGATTCGTGTAACATTCTGGTCTCTTGAAATACGTAAGGCTAGCACATGATGATATTTTGAGAGTTCTTAATTCATAGAAAGGGCACTTCTAGAGTTACAGTGTCCAAATATAATGTCTTTGCAGTTCTAGGACAATTATCTCCGGGTCAAAAACCTGAAGACATTAACCTCTAGGACAATAAACTGAGCAAAAATAAACCTATCGATATTTCAAATTAAACGCGTTAATTGCCATAACCTTACCTAACTCAACTTAACCCAACATAACTTAATCTTCTCTCCAAGTGTGGGGTTTGTTCGAATTTTTTAGACGGGTTTTGTCCAGACGGTAACTGACGTCGGGTTAATGTCCTAAAGTTTTTGTCCTTAGGTAATTGTCCTGTAATGCTGCCTCTATAAGGAACTTATAATGCCTTCCGAACTAATTTGGTATATCAGAGTGTTTAATTAATACACTTTGGAAACACTACATAGGGTGAAGATTTTATTTTCGCTATACATATTTCGAAAACTAGAAGAGCTACGAGGTCGGTTAAATTAGCAAACAATGTTTATTTTACAAGACTATTAGAATTTTTTTTAAACCAGTAAAATTAAATTAATTTATTCTCAAATGCAAATAATAGGTTGTACCTACAATGAATATTAGTAAAAAAAATAGTAGTATATTCAGTCACCTTTGCCAGACAAGAAGGTTTAGACATATTATCCACAATCTTGTACCGATATAAATTTACTTAAAAATAAATTTATCTGATTGTTTTGATGTAGATTATTACTGGGCGATAACCTCTTTATTTAAAGTAATTTGTCCTCAAATGCAAATAATAGGTTGTATCTAGAATGAATATTATTAAAAAATTAGTAATATATACAGTCACTCTTTGCCAGACAAGAAGGTATAAGTTTACTGAAAATATATATATATATATATATATATATATATATATATATATATATATATATATATATATATATATATATCAAATTATTTTGATGTACATTATTAGCTGGGTGACAGCTTCTTTGGTTAAAATAATTTGTCCTCAAATGCAAATAATAGACTGTCTAGAATGAATATTAGTAATGGTCACATACATTGCACCACAAACATCAAACAAATCCATGCAAACCAACTTTGCGGTGTAGCAAAAGATTCGACTGTTGTGGATATTGCAATTAAATCATTGCACAATTGATTTCACGTAGTTTGTTCGATAAATTATAAATTGGAAACTAGTTATATAATAACAGGTCATTTTCCTATGTAACTACGCAATTTAGTTTGTGGCAAATTGTGTAATTGCTTGTCGTAATCATTGGACTATATCAAGATAAAATACCTGTTAGTCTTGTACAAATTTAATAACAGTATTGTAGGATGCAAAGCTACTTCGTGGCTGATTGGATAAAACGAACAAAGATAAATAATAAGCTAATGGAATATATCGAATTACGCAGCATAAAGGAAAATGTGGTAGAGTAGACATTCTTTGAAAATAACGTTCTATATGGGTTTCTCAATGTTGGTAATTATCATTATATAAAAAATACAAATAATTCAAATAACAATTTTTTATTATTTTATTAAAATACAGCTTTATATCGATTTTTCAAAAACTAATATGATAAACAAGAAAGTTCATGATGAATATTTAATTAAATCAAGAAATCATTGTATTACAATTTAATTTAACGCTTGGGGTAACACAAGACATTTGCTACTTGTCAGGTTTGTTTACGTCTAAATCCCTTACTGTACTGATTGTTTTACTAATTTTATTTACATACATACATATTATTACTGTGCCTGTAATCAGATTGTCAAATGTGTCAACACAAGACTGCGTTTAGGAAGACATCAAAAATTAAACAGTTTCTTAATGTTTCCTGTTTACAAGTTTAATCTAGAAAATATTGTCCAAAACAGTGAAAATAATGTAAAAAATAGCGTTTCCTTTAACAGATAATTAAGTAAAAAAATATAAACAAAAGATAAATATTGATTCTGCGTTTATGAAGACATCAAAAATTAAACAGTTTTTTAAAGTTTCATTCTGTTACCATAAGTTTAATCTAGAAAATATTGTCCAAAACAGTGAAAAGAATGTAAAAAATAGTGTTTTCTTTAACAGATAATTAAGTAAAACAACGTCAGCAAAAGATAAAGATTGATTCTCCTATAAAGTCGTTTATGAAGTTATTAAAAATGAAACAATTAGCAAACGTTTGGCATTGTTTACAGTAGAATTTAATTAGCTAAACAGAAGTATTCATTGTACAGTAAACAAACATCTGCAAAATAGAAGGAGCGAAATTCATCGGCTCTATTTGTTACATTCGCGAGAGTGCAATTACGCGTGTAATTTCATAGAATATTTAGTTAACAGATCAACAGAGCATGTCAATTACAGTCTGAAATTCGCTTCAAATTAAACGCATTTTCACACCGCCCTTACAAAACTAATCAAGATACACACACACTGAATTACTACATTACAATCACGGACCACAAAATCGCTTAAAACTACGTTCTTCCTATTTCTCCTTTTTTCTAATGATCTTTTATTTCGTTTAGACGACTTTTACGAAATTATTTTTTAAAATAATCATTATATAACATATAAATAAAAATAATTATCTCCATATCTAAAGATATTTATAGGTACATAAGTAACACGAGATAGTCGAACTTTTTTATTTTCTGCTTAATTCTAAGGTTATGGAATAAATTTTCAAATTAATTCTTGCATTTTTAAGTAAAGAGCAAAAGATTTTGTTAGACAATTTAAAATGGTAAAATTGTAACTTACTTTCAGTTAAGACATATTTACATATTTATAAAGACGTTAAAAGGCGTTTTTGTAAGGAACTAATTTGCAAATAATTTCAATAAACTTTATTGTTTTAACAACAAAATTTTGTTTTTTATTAATTTCACATTTTTAAATTACTTTTTTAAATACTTTTTAAAGATTATTCTACAAAGTCATATTCATTCAATCAGAATGCTTTATTTGATGGCCATAGATAATTTTCTGTAATGAAATTTGATATAACCACAGTACTGTTGTCATTTGTGAAATAACCAAGCGAATATAATTTTAGTTATAAATTTAATAAGTAAATTTACTCAACTCGGGTCAAAAATGACTCTTAAATCAGTCCAGCTTTACTGTCGTGATCTAAATGTCATTTTTGACATTTTGTCTACTTTAAACTATGCAACAACTATTCGTAAATTTTTCCAATAAATTCATGACTCTTATTATATTACTTTAGAAAAAAAAATAACTCTAAATTACAATAAATGCTGTACTATTTTTTTATAAGAAATAAGTAGTAAAATGAGTTGTAGTTTTAAAAGTTAGAGTTAAAAAATAAAATTATAGAAGTGAAATCGCATATGCTATGTATATATATATATATATATATATATATATATATATATATATATAATATTGATGTTTTTTATGTGAAGTAGTTGGAGCAATTGAAGTTTAAAAATAGAAATTTGGATTGGTAGGAAAGGGCATTAGGCGGTCGTGTCCGTATAATTCGAAAGCAATTATATTTGGGCGTCGATTATCAGGGCGCTAACCTGATTTGCGGGGGAGTGTTTTTGGCGACCCGGTCGGTCCGACGGCATCTTCCGGCAGACGAAGCATGAGGAGTCGAGAATAACCTAATTTAATAATGAAATTGCACATTTGGGGACATTGAAATATTGGCGTCGCTTATGTCAACGGTTCACGACGGCCGGCGGGCACAGTTAATTCCACTGGGGACGCCGGCGCCGATCCACCGCCCCATTGCTAGAATGTTCAGTTAGCATTTTTTTATTCATGAAATGTCTCTAGCAATCCTGAGCATCGTCATAAATTGTGTGCATGTTTCCTTTCTGTATTTTTTCGGCAGCATCCGATTCTGTTTGGAGTGGAACAGCGGGCATATCATATTCAGATTTGTAGCGTGTAACCTCTTCTCTCTCAACCGCCATTAATTACACCGTGTTTTAAAATTCATTACTGCGTTCCCGGTTCCCCGGCTTTGAGATTTGCACCATGCTATTCCTTCGACATTAAAGAGCAATTGTACCGTGTCGCATATACTGTAACGCAGTTGTCATGTCGTTAACTGGACGCTGCTGCCCTGCTGTTTTTCTCTTCAAATATTCAATTTATTTTCACGTTTCTTTGCTTTATATCATCTGGCTAATTTAACCTGTTATTCATATTTCATATTCGCTCTAATGACCACGTAAAACCAGCTACATACTTTATTTAAACAAATTACCTTTCTATATTTTGTTTCAACCAATTCCAGATTTTACATGCCAGTGAGTGAATCATATTAATATCCATTTTATATTAGCGAATAAGAAATAACTTGTGCTATAGAAACCTGCAATACTTTTCTAAATGTTACTATAAAATTAGATAATCTAAAAATGAAGTTACTAAAAACCATCAATAACTGACAGATTTAAATTGATTACCTACAAATTCCATATGCCATCTAATAGTAGTAACAGTGTACCAATTGGAAACTTGAATTTTCATTTTAGTGCATTTTTATATAACTATCAAGTACCCAAAGACAAAATGTAGGTGGAGCAGATATTTATACTAATAATATATATAATTTCCCAAAAGGATGTTCAATTTCCTTAGATCTAGGGAAATTGTCTTAGGTATGGAAACACTGTGCACAGATAGTTTGCGTGAGAAAGCCTCTAATTCGACTTTAAAAACTCGAGAAATATCGTCGAGATTTCAGACCGAGACAAGATAATAATATTTGAGTTGAGAAATAATAAAAACCAGATAAAATATTTCACATTTAAAATGAGACGATACGAAAAAAAGAAAAATTTCGTCTCGTCTCGTCTTACAGAATCGCTTTTTTAAACTTACAAATAAATTATTACTAAATCATATTTCCAGAACTATCTAACTCATCACCAATAATCAAAATAGTAGTACGAATCTATAGTTGCTTTACTCTACACGTAAATCATGCCAGAGGCCCAAAACCAATAATAGAGGTATTCAATTACTCAACATGTTTTACATGCCAGTGAGTGAATCATATTAATATCCATTTTATATTAGCTGCGTTTTGCTCGTTAGGAGAGTTGAAGAAGTAGTTTGATATTGACTAAAAGTGATCGACGCCTGTACCGTGCCATGTGCAATGGACGCTATGGTGGCGACGTCTCGGTGGCATTGTATATTTACGGTGTCAAGGCAATGGGGAAATTTTGAAATGCGATTTGGATTTAGACGTTTTGAGATATGATTCCCATTTATTTTTATCTAGAAGGAACATAATGTCGAAGAAGTAGTTGAGCCACAGGCGGTCGAACAGATAGATGGACCGCATAAAGTGAAACGGTAACTCGCGACATAAAATAAAGGCAAATCGGCCGCGCGGAACTTCCATCCGTGTTCGATGATTTCTTCACGGCGTGAATCAATTCGTGCGTTCGGTCTTTGTCTCGTTTGCTGAGACGAGCAAAAGCAAACCTTGAAACGCTGAAGCCGTCGCCCCCCGTCCTCGCCCTTTCGGCTACACAGAAGCGCTTTAATAGGGGGTGGCTTACGCTTAAAGTGACGAACTTGCGACATCGAGACGGGCAGGGCCGTTGCTCGCTTCTCGCTTCTCGCTGCTATTTCCTACTGTTAGCGCAAACTGTGACAAGTGCGTGAGGCTTTGCTGTTTGGAATTATGTATCGCGATGACAAAAGAGCAGTTTTTGCAGACAACGTGACACATTTACGCATTCATATCGGTATGTCGGTGGAGTGTTGACGGTGTCATGTTGAAAATGAAATGGTCACAATGATCGCTTTGTTTCGCTTCCATCCGGCGTTCCTCTGAATCGAAACTTGGTCGTTTGTTTCTCTGGTCGGTGTCGCTGTTGCGGTGATGCGGTGTGCGGTATTAGTATATAGACGATGTATAGACACGCAATGTGTATAGAATAGTTACCTGCTAACGGAGGGAAGCTTCCGAATCTAGCAACGCCTGTAAACGAAGCAAATCTTATTTGCCCGTCTGTTTCATCAGTGTTTGACTTGCAGCGACGCTGTCGGCTCAACATCGCACATCCATCTGCATGCATGTATTCATGTAGATGTAGGTGTAGGTTTGACGAACATGATGGAATGCGAAAGGCGAAAGGAAGGCGTCGGATCTGATGGAAAGATGCGAGTATTGTCATGTTCATGTTCATGTTCGTGCGAGGCGCGATTTACGCGGTTTACACGATTTACGAGGACGACACGTGACATCGGCGACTTTAAACTATTGAAAATATACACAAAGGAATATGCGAATCAGATCACGCATGGCATAAAGACGAGCACATTTGAAATATGCGCTGATCACATTGATTGCAGCCTGGGGATGCTTGTATGAAAGTTTTATTGGGTATTCCCAACAGTTCGTTGATCCTGCGATCGAGTCAAGACGTCATCGCACGCGTAGATGATACAATACTTGATACAATCTGGAGGCAGATAGTGCGCTGGATAAAAACACACGAGGCGCCAAATGAATGAGAACACTTGGAGCCACGAGCCATTTCATTAGGCGAAGCCGTCTGTCTCTGTTTAACATGTGAGTCGGCGACATCGCCAGCGTCGGCCACGACCGGGAATATTAGGAAAGAAACTTGACGAATCAATCATTCTCAAAGTTTCACCGGAATAAAAGCAACAAGGTTATTCATCACAATTAGGAGTCTTAGAAATACGAACATACGAAACCGAACAAATACAAAGGAGTTCTCAGTCCGCGCTGAATGTTCGAATTGGGTGGTTCATTCATCACAGCCGCAGCTACGGCACTGCTATAATTGAAATGCACGGTAGGTGCGGCACTTCAGCACACACGCACACCCATTCGCCTTTCAGCGCCGCGAAAAACAACGGACAAATCACCGAACAAACAAGAGCACGAACCGCTAGCCACGAAACACCAGGCACGCAGAGATATGAGCACGAGATCACTTTACAATCAATTCCTCCAACACCTACACGTCCATTATGCTATGAATTTTAATCAACTTTACCCGGCGAATTTGTAAAGAGTTTGTACGGACAACAATGCGGCCATCAGGACTTGTTTGCTCCCGTAAATGCTTCATGATGCCCGCAAAAATGCCAAAAATTCCACTAAAGGCTTTAATCTCTTCTAGGTATATTGGTCAGGTTCCAGTTATTTCCGCAAAGTGTCTTTATAAACTCATCACTTTCATAATTCGCAAATTCTACATCATCAAACACCGTTATAGTAGAGGCATAGATATATGAAATTCACTTTCTGATAAGTCGATTGGCCCTTATAAAGTTTTATGGGAATTGTATTAATGATATATTTAGGCAGGTACTTTCTTTAAAAATATTTCCTAATTATGTACTTTTAAATCTAGATTAAAAAATTCAAATAATAATGCATTTTAAACTCACGTCTTCTAATTTCAATTTGAAAATTGAGAAAAGATTAGAGTAAATTTTAAATTACAAACATTTATTGACATAAATATAACAAATATTTGGTTGTTAAAAAAATATTTTTTCTTATATTTCGTCTTATAAGGCCTTTATTCGGAAATACTAATGAATATACTTTACAGGTATATTTTTGTACTTATACATAGAAGAACAAAGGCAGAAACTAAGTACTAACTAGCTCTAGAATGGTAGAAAATCTAAAAGAGATTAAAGCGGAGTGATCAACAGAGATTTGTTTAAGTCAAGTTGTTCATTTATTCATTTCTTTTCATTTGGATTTCCAATTATTCAAAGAACTCCAATATTAGTTATTAAAAATTTTCTTCAGAGGTACACGGTCAGTTTTGGACAAGTCATCAAAAAGCTATTTCTGTGCATGCAGTTTTTAGTAGTATTCATAAAATTGTAAATACGAATATATGGAGAACCTGGGAATATAATTTTGTGGACTAAGTCATGCTGAAAAAAACATTCGAAGGAAATAGTTCAACATCTAGCAGATCAGCCATCGACGTCGAAAAAACGGAGTCGCAAATATTTATTCTACGACCCTGTTCTTAATTTTCAAGTGATACCTTTGACTTGGGATAATTTACTGACCACACCCCTATAAAAGGTTGCAAAATCCGCATAAGTCGGTTTCATATACATCTACTTCTACTACATGTTTCTATAAAGGAAGGATTATGTTTGTTAGGAAATGTGAGAGGTAGAGAACGTTGTTGAACAGTAGTAAAGAAGTCCATTATGTTAATCAACTTTGCCGAACAAATTTGTAAAGAGTCTGCAGAGAAAACAATGTGCACATGAAGAGATATTTATTGACGTAAATGGCGAATGGCCGAAAGGCATTGGTTGATGCTGAACAACAGGAGAATACAACAGTGGGCAGCGGACCGCGTTGAACAGCAGTGCTGGCATGACGCTGCAAAAGCAAAACGTTCTGTCTCATCTCATGTTAGTCAGACACGAACCACGGCACAAGGAAATATGTTCGTCCTGAATAAATTAACTCCGGGTATACCACGGTAATTGTGAATCTATACAAAGTTAAATGAGGACATGTATAAAACACTATCTAAATATACAACGGAATTAGCATTTCAATGGACACGTTTTGTACTCTGGACTCTGCTTTCCTTCTATTATTTTTGTGTCAAATTACCGACGTGGAATTTGCCAACTGCCGAGAAAAGTTTCTCACTTTATAGACAAACTATGCACTCAACTCAAGGAAATTCCGATGGATCTTTCTTCTTTGTCGTACTTTCTTTTGGCCTTTTTCGCTATATTTAAAATAAAACCTTTTTAATTATACAAACGAGGAATATTATGCACAATTAACCAGAGATTTAATTAATGTATATGTTCCAGTCTTTGTAATTGCCGTCTTTATTTAAGCAAATTTGTGTTTTTATGTTTATTTGTCCACTGTGAAATATTTATAAGGTAATTTATTTTTCTACGACCTTTGTGAAACATCCCTTTTTTATATCTACTACACAAATCATAAAAGTTCACTATTTCTACAATCGTCACTTTGTTTTGTTGTAGATTTTGGTATTGATTTATTTTAATTTTATGTTCCATTCTTTGTAATTGCCGTCTTTATTTAAGCAAATTTGTGTTTTTATGTTTATTTGTCCACTGTGAAATATTTATAAGGTAATTTATTTTTCTACAACCTCTTTTTATATTTTATATCTACTACACAAATCATAAAAGTTCACTATTTCTACAATCGTGACTTTATTTTGTTGTAGATTTCGATAATGATTTGTTATAGTTTTAGGTTAGAACATAATTACAGTAGTTGCAAAAAAGAAGACATTGATCATACAGAAAATACATACTTTCTGCATTTGTTCAATACTGTATTGACAAGCAGAAAGAACGAAAATGTATATGTTCCAGTCTTTGTAATTGCCGTCTTTATTTAAGCAAATTTGTGTTTTTATGTTTATTCGTCTACTGTGAAATATTTATAAGGTAATTTATTTTTCTACAACCTCTTTTTATATTTTATATCTACTACACAAATCATAAAAGTTTACTATTTCTACAATCGTCACTTTATTTTGTTGTAGATTTTGGTAATGATTTAGTATAATTTTAGGTTAGAATATAATTACAGTAGTTGTAAAAAAGAAGACATTGATCATACAGAAAATTCATTCTTTCTGCATTTGTTCAATACTGTATTGACAAGTAAAAAGAACGAAAACAAATTAATTTCCATACAATGCGGTCGCGGTGTAGTTAATTATTGCCAACATGTAAATGAATATAAAATCAACAATAGAATTTATTTTAGCCTGACACAAATTTGCAATTTGAATGATTTGTAATAAATAATGAAATCAGTATTGTATAATTAATTATTATTTCATCTCGCTACATTAAAAAATATGTGTGCACTATTTATAGCCTCAGGTAGAATGAAAATTGTAGCGGACACTAATTTAATCTGATCTTGATAAAAACGTTACAGTCAATCGATATTGTTTTGTTAATTTTATGATCGAGTACTAAATTAAAAATTATCGTCATTTTTTGCCATTCGGGAAGGTAGTTTGTTTAAATTCATGTACAAAAAATCTGATGTGTCCAACAAATTATCTCTCATCATTGTAGTAATATATTCTATAAAAAATTCTTTAGTACATTAAATATTTAGTTTTAAAATTAATTTGTTCAGAATATTTTTAACTCAATTCATACCTGAAATTTCCTTGCATCAAATGTCTAATACTGTATCGGAAACCGAAGAAAACAGTTATTTTTGGCGTAACTAAAATCTATTCCTTGTATATTTCTTCCATCTCTTTGTATTTTACAATAAAAATCTTAATATTTACTTATTTTATCTTTGAAATTTATTTACGTCAAATTTGAGAACAGAACATTCTTTAGCTCGAACGATGTGTAAAGTTAATATAATTAATATAAAGTGTATTTATCCAGTCCGGTAGAAAATTAAATAATCTTTATGTTTTAATAACGCAATTTACGAAAAAAAAGGAATTTATTGTAGTTAAAATCTAATCAGTTCATCATATTTGAATATAACTCTTAAATACTATATGTTATATTTTTACATGTATTGAAGTTATCGTGGACGAAAAATCGGCACAGACACACACACGGACTAATATATAATATAATACCTCCCTTATCTATATATTGATAGGCGGAAGGTAAAAAGATGTGTGTTTTCAAATGGAGTTCAGCATTCCTTAAATTTGAGTTGATGTTATCGTTTGTCAAACTTCAAGGTGCTATCGGAATCAAATAACCACTCCCCAGAAAAAAACTCCAGCACATTTAGAATTATGAGTTTATGAAGCAAACAAAGTCATATGACACATTCTGGAATGTTTATAGTGTTTATAAGGTTAAAGTTGAACTATTAACATTAACTTTTTATAGACTTTACGACTCCACAATATCAGTGAAAAGTTTGAGTGACGTAGTTGTGGCTATGTTATAAATTCTAACCTAAATTCTAACCTTTAGTTGAAACTGCTACTATGAATTTGGAATGTCCTTTGCCGTATTACCAATTATTTAAATTGTTTGAATAACAAACCTAACCTGATTTAATGACGTTTATTTAACCTGATATCTGCACTATGCATACACACTGAGGCAAACGTAAATATATTTTATCCTAATTCTACTCTAACTCGGATTTACGTTTAAATTTGTATCAACACCATTCGCATATCCAAAAATCAATTGCATTCAATTTATTTGGGATCCCTTATTTTTATTTTTGTATCGGCTAATAGTGATTCGAAAACGAAAAGGAAAACGATAACGATATTTTTGTAAAGGTTTTCGTTGGAAAAGCGGTTTATTTTCAAATAATAATAATTAAATGCAAGTGCTAGTAACCTAACAAAAGAAACCACATCTGCACCTTACTTGTTAAGTTAACTAAAGGTAACCTTTGTATTTTGTATTACTTCAAGTTATTGTGCAATTTTGCAAAGGTAATTGACAGCATAAGAATCCTTATTTTTTGTTGTATTTCAAATACACAACGAAACAAAATATAATTATAATTGTACATAGAAATAAGAAACGTAATTTTTATAACGACTTCCGTTGCAGAAGCGGCTTATTTATAAACGATGACTTAAAATCAGATGAAGTGGAAATACGACATTTGTTAGGTTAAGAATTTTATTGCACAATATATATCTAATCATTAGTTTTTCTACAATTTGTTGTGCACTTTAACAAAGATAATTGGCATCATAAGATTTTCTTTTCATTTTTGCAATTTTATTTGTCCTTCCGATACAGAATCAAACAAAATAATTGTTGACCGGAATCAATGCTGTAACTTTTTATACCAGATTTGTGTTAGAAAAGCGGTTTATTTTCAAATAATGATCATATGCAGGATTGAAGTACGTTTGCAGGTCATTTGTTAGGTTAGGTATAGATATATTCTTTGTATTCTGCTACAAAATATGTGTCCAATTATCAGTATTACGGCAATTTATTGCGCAATCTGCAGAGGTAATTGGAAGCATAAGAATCTATTTTCCTGGACAAGCTCCTAACCAAAGAGTACAAAAGGGTAAAGAGATACTTCTTAGAAATTGTTATTTTGAAGTAAAATTATTTTAACAGACTCGTGCAACATGTTTACTGATATTGCATTCTTCATATTCCGGTATGAAGTATTCTTGTAAAAAATCTCATTTCATCAGCAGCCAAACGATATTTATTGACGCAAGGTAGCAGCGATGCTCAGGTATACTCCGCTTTCAATTTAGCATTCAATCCTGATATCGTGCATAAGCATACATAAACAGTTTTTGTCCTTGACTGCATCATATTATTCAAGATTAGCGTTGATTCTAAATTTCTTATTAATTCTGCTCGAATTCGTGCTATGTTTAAAATAGATTAAATTATCTCAAACACGAAAAATATAAAATAGACCAACGTTTCTCACGGTTTATATCATTTATAATAAATTTTGTAGTTAATAAAATTCTTGCACACACGTTCAACGTTGAAAAATATTAACTGAAGAATTTCGCTGTTCCTAAGCTACAGACAGTGGCGCACCCAATGGAAGGGGTTTGGGGGTTTAAACACTTGCTGAAATTAATTAGGTACTTTATTAAAATAAAAAATAATATGTATTGATTAAATATTGCATGTCAATTCTATGTTATCATTAATATATTATGTCTATGAAATGAATTCATTTTTTGTTCTCCTGATTCCAAATTATGTTTTCATTTTATTTTTTATGTCTAAGTAGAGAACAATTTATTGGAAGTACAAATACATAAATTCATAACACAGGATTTTACGATTTAATTATTTACTTAAAAAAAATAAGTAGGATTGGGATTTAATTGGTAGTAGTGAAAAAAACAGCATCTTGTATCCGTTGGTTTTTGGCGCTAGGTCATAATGATATTTTTTTCAACCTTGGTGTATAATATACGTTTCAATAAAATGTTTAGAAACTCTGGAAAGAGAATATAATATTGAAACTCTTTGATAAATTTCACTTCCCAATTTTGATTTATTTGAAACAAAGCAAAGCAAATCGGAAATCATTTATATTTATTTATTGGTGCTGCTGAATACAAAACATATAATATGGTAAATACTGTTTATAAACTATAATGAGAACATGGTTAATAGTGGTAGTACACATTTTAACGCCACATACATTCAGCATGAATAATTTATTACAGAATTATAATTATTAAATACATGTTACATAAATTCGCATTGTTGTTATGTGTCCTCCGAAAAATAAATTTTTATTACAATTTCGTCGTTCGGTCATGGAGCGAAAATTCGATTTAATGTTCAATTTCTATAAATTTTTAATTATAACATAACCTTACAATTTACGGTTTAGCGGTCTTTTCAATTTGCTCATTTTGTCAAGATTGTATATATATAAGTGCAAAATTAAACCTTTAAAAGTTTATACAGGTGTCAAATAAAAAGTGAACATTGGCATGAAAATTAGGTTTCACATATTCCCAATCAATTTTAGGACAATAAATGTTGTCGATATTTAATAACTTTGTAAAATCACTTTAAAAACTTATTGCTTATTGTGATAGAAAAGGAATAGCAAAACAAATGTATACCTAACCTAAACAGTATAAACGTGGTGTAAACATTATAAACGAAGAAAACTGTGTTTTTTATGTGAATACATTTCCATTTCGGTAATTATTTCTTGAAATGTAGTTGTCTCGTGACAAGTATTTAGGTAATAAGTTTTCGGGTTGAAATGTTTGGAGCAGAGAACGAATTAGCTGATATACATTGGTACTTCAGCAAGATTGCTTGGACAGCAAAAAGTAAATAGAATGATGTTATTAAAGGTTTATTAAGAGAAAAAATCGAAAAAGAAAACGTGAAGAGGAAAGCTTCTAACAAAGACACGTATAATTCGGCTCGAGTCTCATTTTCCTGCTAATGTTCTGGATTCCATTTTCACGAATTTTTTGAATATTCTACTAAATTAAACACGGAAGAATTATCTAGCATTAGCATACTTTAATATGTTTACATTAAAACAAAAGAAATATGTTAACGGCAAAGAAATAATTACTGATAATGTCGCTCTGAAAAAACGTTTTCCTTGACAGGTCCTTAATGTACTGGACTACATAAATTTACTCTGGAATTAATTAAAAATGATGCGACAACTACATCAAATGAAAATAGCTGCTATAATTTTTTTAGCCAACCAAATCTCGTTAAGTTTGTAATTTAGCACCAATCACGTCAAATTCCTAATCCCGTCCAGCAATCAGCTTTGATTTCTCTTTTGCAGAATTTGAGAGAAAATAGAAAAAGAGAAAATTTATAAGATCAGTCGTGGGATTGCTATCACTTGCTATCGTCGCTAAGAAATATACCTGTCAAAAATTGTATTCTTTATTGTCGCTAAATGTCGCTAATTTAGCAACAAAATATGAGATGTTATCAGCATAAAAAAATAAGATTGATATTGTGTATCTGTCAGATTAAGTTTATATTGTGATAACACGAATTATTAAATATTCCACTAATACATATATTTTTTATTTTTATTGACATTTACATTAATAATAAATTCCTAATTTAACATTTTCAGGCAGCTGCAGTTTGAGAACAAAAATGAAGAATTTGTCAATATACAGTCATTTGGGGTTATAACTAATTAAAATTTACAAGAAATGTGTAACTTTAACTCAAAAACCTTTATTTGTAATAAAAATTTATTTAAAACACCTAATCTCTGAAATTTAAAGTGTTCTCGTTCCTGGTCTATTGTGCCTTCTGATAAATACTTACATAGTTCATTACAATATGAATTACCTATAGGTACAGAATAGTTATATAGTTATATATCTATCCTGTGCTATAGGTGTAAAAAAATCTGTAAGAACCAGACCTGAACAACAAAAAGTTTTTTTAGTAATCCATTCAAGATAAATTAGAATTTGAAGTAGAATTTATATGAAAAGTGAAAACTGAATAAATTTTTTATTGTGTCAGAGTTATTTGAAGGTGAGTTATATTATTTGCTGAACTTGGTAGTTTGTAACACTTTACAACAACTCAACCCTTTTCAGTTGTACTATTAAATTCAGTCTAATTAAGTTTTGCTAGCATATATTTTAAACAAAGCGTCAGACATTGTAGAACCACGAGATTCTATTTGCGCATCCACTCTTCCGTGAAAGAGCTCCTGAAAAACTAAACTAAAATATCCACTTTATTTTATAAGTGAGCCATTTTTAAAACAAAAAATGTATGCACAAGGATGTCAACGGATGACACACGGCTCTGAAAACTAAATCTTTCTCACTGTAAACGGGGCTTAACAATATGCAATATCTCACATCGTTCTTCATAGAAATGGATATAGATTTAATAAAATCCAACACTCAATATCTAATAAAACTACCGCTGTGATCGTTTGAAATTATAAAGCTTCATTCCCACGAAGCAGGGTTTTAAGAGCTTAGCTGATGCGAAGAGGAAATCTTCTGGCTCATCCCCTTAATTTTCAATAAAAATTATACCGGGTGTTTTTATATCTATGGATCAAACATTAAAGCGAGATTTATACCTGACACAGAACATTTGTACTTGTAGGGCATGTAACCGGTTAAAAAAACGGGTAATAAAAACCGGTAACCGACATTTTGAACTAAAATTGCGAACTTTAATCGTAATTTTAACCGATATTTTTAAGGCCGGAAATACCGATAAAAGGTAACCAAAATAAACAATAAACCGGTTTTAGGGAACATTACCTTTAGTTTAATATTATTGACGCGAAAAATTGTTAATATTTTTTTATATCTATGTGATCCATTTGTATTTGAGTCATGACAGTTTTTACAATTTACATTTTATTGGAGAGTAATAATAGAAAGTAGTCTTTTTGTCACAGGCAAGTATACAATTGAAAAGTGACCTACGTTTTTCTTAAATTTTGTGAATATTCGTTAATTAAATTGCATTCTTTTATTTGTTATATTTTTTTCAAATGGTAATTTTTTATTATTTTAATTTTTTTTAATTACATTTTTATAATTATATTTTTTTAATAATTTATTTATAATTTTTTTTAACAGATTTATTAATCGGTTTAAACCGGTTTACAATTTTTAAAAACCGGTTTTCTAACTAAAACAATTATTATTATAAGGTTCTCTGTAAGGGTTAATACTTTACCAGTATTTTTCTAGGTTACTTGTAGATATTGTGTTCAAAAAAAAATAATTATCAGTTCCAATAGAAAAGGAAATTGTATCAAACTTTATATTTACTATTACACGAAACATATTTTTTATTTGTAATATTGTTTACTTTTTAGTATTTTAATTAAATATTCATTAAAAATTTTTTTTTACAGCTGTCAAAATATGTTAAAATTTTTATTCTAATAACACTGCATAAAGTAGGCAATTTTTTTGTTCTGTTTCTGTCATCATCGTTATCAATAAAGCTTGTTCTATATGTACTTCAAGTCTGATCTATAAGAATGGAAATAACGTATATGTATGAATATTTCCCTATGTAAACACGGCTTTAGCATATGAAGCATCTTTCATAAACAGGCAAATACACTGAAAGAATCCAGAGACCAGCAACGTATGCAGATTGAAGATCAATCCTGCCCATAGAAAGTCGTTATTAAAAATTCTTCTCCGAATTTTAATTTACCTGCAAACTTTGAAACGACGCGTAAAGAAGTAACCTCTCCGCTTCAATCAAAAGACCAAAAAATAATAAAGTATAGCAGTGTATTTACATGCAGTCAAAAGAAGCGACGCTGTATTGTCCTCATAATTAAATTTATTCTAAATAACCCGTACTATGTGCGCTGTATATACATTAGGAACGCGCTTTACAACAAGCTTCATACTTCTCTTTGTCATATTATCAGCAATTATTTCTTTGCTGGTGAAATTTTATCTTGTTTTACTGCACACTTAAATTACACAACGACATATGACACTGTACATTATATCAAGACTTTATTTATATTAAAATGCATACCTTTTTGTTATTGAAATAACTCTAAACTTAAAATAATTATTAATTTTATTTTAATTAACCAAGTATTAAAATATGTACGTATTTAAATTTTTGAACTAAATAATAGTTTTTAGTAAACGTTGCAGAACAAAATTTGAAAAACTATTTTATTTTCGAAGCTATTTACGCACTAAAATATATGCATGAAAGCATGGGCGCCCATAAGGGGGGGGCCAGAGGGGGAATTTGCCCTCCCTTGGCTTTTTGCAAATTTTAAAAAGACGACAGATTACGTAATTATTTCATCATCGCAATGTTCTGTAAGAAATTTATTCATGTTTGCTGTATTTTAAAACTTAGATTTTTATGTGTGGAACAAATTATCCCGTTATTATTTGTGCTTAGTTATTTCAACTGTCATTAGAAAGTAGAGACAATACAATTAACTACAATCAACTTAATTTTATCGAGGTTCTTAAAGATTTTTTCGAAAATTTTCGAAAGAGGGAAGGAATTCAACAATAACCTTTACAAACCAATCCAAAAATAAGAAAGAATTTTTACTTTATGATTTAATTTTGAACAATTCAACTTTTTTTTACTAATAAGTATATGTTTTCTGTTTATCTCTATACTATTTAAGTTTCTCTTAAATAGACAATATCTCATCGGAACAGAACAGAACTAATCAAAATTGCTGTCAAAATTACGATTAAGTATAATTTTTTTGTTGAAGTGTTACTTAAAATTTAATCCTTGTTAGCACAACTGGGCATTAAAATATATATCTGTTTTATAATAAGTCAGTTTTTTTTTGGATTTTGACCAACACCCCCCCCCCCCCCTCCCTTGAAAAATATTTTATGGGCGCCCATGCAACGACATATGACACTGTACATTATATCAAGACTGTATTTATATTAAAATGCATACCTTTTTTGTTATTAAAATAACTCTAAACTTAAAATGAGTATTTTATTGTAATTAACCAAGTATTAAAATATGTACGTGTTTAAATTTTTAGAACTAAATAATTGTTTTTAGTTAATTAGATTTGTTGTAGCACAAAATTTGAAAAACTATTTTATTTTACGCACTAAAATATATGCATGAAAGTGCTTTTAAATTTAGAGTTATTTTGAAAAACAATACAATATAGTTTTATTCGGTGTCCATAATATTATTTTTATAAATAATTTTGGATTAAATTTAAATGCGAGCATACAAAAATGTTGTGTTAAAAACATTAATGTTTTTTTATTGTCGTCACAATATGCAGCTATTAAATTAAAGGTACATTATATTTTTTTAAATGTGACAGAAGTGCATGGAGCAGTGAATATTGAAATGAAAACACCATTAGTAGGAATTTTAAACCAGTCTGGGAAACATGCGAATGCAATTTATTTATGTTGAATACAGGCGGTCATAATGTACCAAACTATTTTTGCAAAACATGCTAAATTAGAGACATTTTTCATAAATATATAACCCAAAATTACGACCTGTAAGTAAACCTGAAATTAGATGTTATATTTTTAGATGCTTCAACATTTTTAGTTTTTTTGAGAGAAGAAATTGTAAAATTAATAATTCTACATATTTTATTATTTTTTCCACATTGAATCAATCCTAGTTATCTGATAAAATTTAATTGAAAATTTTATTAAATGTATGAAAACGAATAATAGTAGAATTCGTTTTATTAATATTGAAATTACTTTGCTGAGTAATAATTCCACACAAATCATGAATTATAAACCTAATGGAAATTTAGGGGACTAAGAACGTACCTTAAAACATACAAATTTTAGGTTTTTAATGTAAAATTGTGTTTATACATCCGAAATAATCCAAAAATATCCATTTTTGGGTCCAAAATTTTTGTTTCTGAAAATAATCCAAAACTGATAGACGTTGATACGCTGATTTCAAATTTGCAAACAGAATTTAATTATCTCTTTTCGTTTCTGAGATTTTTGCTCTCAAAGTTGCACCTCAAAAAAGTGTATTTTTTTAATATATCTTTAAAATGTGTAGAGATACAATCTCAACGATTATACCAGTCGATTCTACGCGCAAAGTTACATAAAGAAATGTTTTCTCCGCATATACGTCCTTTGGAACGATTCGGTGAAAAATAAGAAAAACGAAAAAACCGGAATTTCAGTTTTTCGCTCGGGTACTTTTTTTCTCCAAAATATTTCATATTCTAGACTTAAGTAAATATCGATGCGCTGATTCCAATTTTTCAAACCGAATTCAATTATCTTTTACCGTTCTCGAGATATTTACGTTCAAAGTTTGACTGAAAAAAAGAGGTTTTTCAGGAATAGTCCTGAAATGAGTCGAGATATGATCTCGAAGACCTCACCAGTCGATTCTGCGGGCAAAATTACATAAGTGTACCAATTTTTAGATTTTTATTCCAACAGATACAATTTTTAGAGCGAAAAAACGAAAATCGGCGAAAATCGAAAAAAATGCCTGATGAACCCCTTACGATTTTTTCCGATTTTAGCCATTTTCAGTTTTTCCTCTCTAAAAATTGTATCCGTTGAAATAAAAATCTGAAAATTGGTACACTTATGTAATTTCACCAGCAGAATTGATTGGTAAGATCGCCGAGGTCGTATCTCGACCCATTACAGGACTATTCCTGAAAAACCTGTTTTTTCAGGTCTAACTTTGAACGTGCATATCTCGAGAACGGTAAAAGATAATTGAATTCGGTTTGAAAATTTGGAATCAGCGCATCGATATTTACTTAAGTCTAGAATATGAAATATATTGGAGAAAAAAAGTTCCCGAGCGAAAAACTGAAATTCCGGTTTTTTCGTTTTCCTCATTTTTCACCAAATCGTTCCAAAGGACGTATATGCGGAGAAAACATTTCTTTATGTAACTTTGCGCGTAGAATCGACTGATATAATCGTTGAGAACGTATCTCTACTCATTTTAAAGATATACCGAAAAAACACACTTTTTAGAGGTGCAACTTTGAGAGCAAAAATCTCAGGAACGAAAAGAGATAATTAAATTCTGTTTCTAGATATGATATTAGCGTATCGCCGTCTATGAATGTGGTTTCTTTTCAAAAATCAAAAATTTTCACCCACAAATGGGTGTTTTTGGATTATTTCGGCTGTATGCGCAAAACTATACAGTGAAAATACTAAAACTTGTAAATTTTTATGTATAACTGTAATCGGAAATAACTTGGGGATGTAAAAAGGTTTTAATTTTTAATTGGATATGAATTTTTAATATTTTACTGACCCATCCGTTAAACATTGATTCTATTAACTCTTCCTCTTGAATTTCGTCGCTGTCTGTATATTTTAATGGCTCGAAAGTTTGAAATGTTACAAGAAATAAAGAAAGTAGCGCAGTATTGGAAAAGAGAAAAGCTGTGCTAGGCTAGTAAATAGTTAATAGGTACGTTGGTGGTTAAGGAAAGAGCAATTAAAAATGCAAAATCCCACCAGTGTTTTGTGCATTGTAGTCGATGTTGAAGTTGGCGTAATTCAGCTATTCAGAAACGCTTTTGCTAAATTACAATCTCAAGAATCTCCATTCTCCATTTGTAGGGTTGGGCTGACGAATTGCACCTGTCGCTTGTTACGTAACTTTTGGAGAAAATTAGAAGCGGTATTAATTATAAATAATAAACACAATACATCCGCCGTCGTCGAACTATTAATTCAGTCTACAGCCAAAGCGCGCACCGACGCTCGTAATCTCCAATGGAATAACTGCATCGCGCAATAGTGCCACTGTTCTTTCACAAAACAGACTCCTGAATTAAGTTATTCTCGTACATGGTACTTGCAAGAAGTACCTACATGTTTGTCTTGTACGGAAATATACTGGCGCTGTGATTCTCAAACGGTGAGGTCCAAATCTTAAACCGGAAATCTTCAACACTTCTTATTTAATATTTCTTATTTCTCCTATACCTCTTTTTGGCTGCCATTTATTAGATCAGTATTTTAATGAAATGTATTTGTCTAGTACGGAAATATACTGGCGCTGTGATTCTCAAACGGTGAGGTTCAAATCTTAAACCGGAAATCTTCAACACTTCTTAATAATATTTCTTATTTCTCCCGTACCTCTTTTTGGCTACCATTCATTGTATTTTAATGAAACCTAATCCAACATATTATTGTAAATACCGGAAATCTTCAACAATTCTTATTTAATATTTCTTACTTCTCCCGTACCTCTTTTGGCTGCCATTTATTAGATCAGTATTTTAATGAAACTTAATCCAACATATTTTTGTAAATACCGGAAATCTTCAAAAATTCTTATTAATATTTCTTATTTCTCCATTACCTCTTTTTGGCTTTAATAAAACCTAATGCAACATATTACTGTTAATTTTTTATTTACACTGACCAGAAAACAACGTATTGATTACCAATATTGTTTTTTAAGGTGTTCTTCTTTTGCAGTACATACAACATATAATTATAATAAAAATAATAATGAAACGCAAGTAGGTCACTTTATATTATTTATTACTTGTTTTTATTTTAGAATAACAATATTTATGAACGAGAGATATTTATTTTTATATTTAACGTAACTAACTAAATTCATAGAACAATATAAAGAACATATATATATATATATATATATATATATATATATATATATATATATATATATATATAATAAATTATAGAAAGATAATAAAAATAAGTAACATTATGTATAGACAAATATAAACACTAACAATATTTATTTAAACACTTTGTAATACGCACTATTTATTTACACGATATTTATATTACCAACTATTTATGTTCACCACTCGTATTAAAATTAGACTATCCTCGCCGCTTTTCTGCTTGGCTTTATATGTCCGACCAAGTAAACTCTGGAATATTCTGCAGCTTCAATGCGTCAGTGCGACAGTACAATAGAAGTGTGACTATCGAGTCTCAACCAGTCGCCCGTAGCTTGACCTTGCAATCGTTACATTAGATGTAATTAGGGCAATAACTAAAATAATAAATGTTGAGTAGTATATACGATTAAATTAAGAAGTAAATAAACTGAATAAATAGACCTGTTACCTTAGAAAATTAAACACGTTTTGGTTTATAAATTTATTTAGGCCTATAGGTTCTTGAGATTTTTTTTTATTGCAGTCGTCAAAATATATTACAGGACGTTTCGAGCATTGTTAGCCCATTATCAGCTGCAATAAAATACAGAAATAAAATAAAATATATTGTGTTTTATATTAACAACATACCATATTGAATTAAACATAATTACAATGTTTTTTTTTATTTTAAAATACATGTGGTGTGTTAAAGTTACGATACACGGTATCATAGTTATCAACATTTGTAAAATGTAGTTAAAAAAATGTCAGGAACCTAAGGGCCTTAATAAATTTTCATTCTAAACTATTGAGTGCCCAATTATTTTCAACAAACGTTTTAGTTTAATTATGTATAATACTTACTGAAAACTTTTATAATTAATATAGCAACAAAGTCGAACAAAAAAAAATAGGAATTAGAGATATCGGAACATATTCTGAATTAAAAAAAAATATATGTAAGAAAAGGTAAATAAGTAAAGCCAATTTCAGCAATTTAAAAAGGGATAAGAAAATTAAATATAGAAAATAAATCGGAATATAATTTTAAGAGAAATTTTTGGAATAAGTAACTAACAAGGTGATAGGAAATGTAGAAGGTTGAGAACCCCTGTTCTATAGTAACAAGTACTCCATTCAACACAGCTCGTCGTGACTATCTGGCTATTTTAGTGCCTGCAAATCTTATCTGAACTTAGTGTATAAATACTTAAACTCTATTTACACTATTCCAAATGTATTTCACTTGTATTATTCCACCGAAAGCTGTAAGAGCCTCAATTGTCTGGATTACTAATTAAAAGTTACTTGCATTACATATTTACTTACACAAACAACAAACACATCTGCAACAAGGTTTTCGTTTTCATGTATTTTTAACGTCAACGCAAAACAAAAGTTTCTTCTCATTGTACATGTCTTTAGTTGGCGAAACTTTAAACTTTAATAGAGAATTTCTCATGTTTCAAGATATCTACGGACTGGATTAAATTTAGAGCAAGATTTACTTAGATTCTTGGTAAATACATCTTAAAGGGATTGCCGAATATGACTGTAAGTTTGTGCATAGATTATTGCAGTCTAATCCTACCATCTTATTGCATTTCTGCTTAATGCCATGAATATGAAGCGGTTGTTACGCCGTAAAACCATTTCGAAATGATCGACAATAGGATTAAATTCATTATGTTCGCTAGCTGTAATAACCTCTGTAAATCTAACTTCAAAATTATATAATAGTTAAGTTATTTATTTTAATTTAGGAATTTTAATTTCAAATCTTGATTTTTTCTTCTGGTTTATGATAGACTTTAGTTTCCAAAATTTATCCAATCAGAAGGAATCGTATTATATTTAGTTTTGATGTTTGAATGTTGGTTTGATATTTCTTTGAAGTGAGGTGAATTTGTTTTGGAACAAAATGAGCATGATGTCTCTAATTATTTTAATTTTACCATAAATTGAAAATAACACTCACAAACTGTCATTTGCTATTTGACATTAACTTAACTTATAAACGTCAGTTCAACGCTTTCTTGTGATTGGCTGGATTTGGAATTTAGAATATAAAAAATGGTTATATTCCAAATCTAAATTTTAAATTTCTAAATTTGTAAATCGTTTATAAACCACCACATGTGTTTTGAGTGTGTTTATATTTTAAAATCAAAATCGTAAATAAAAAATTCGTAAATTAAATCCACCATAAACCAGCCTTAAGAGAATCTAATTTATTTATCCACATAATTACAAAAATATAGATTCTCTCATCCTTTTGGACAACAGTTGATAAAATATATTCGAATTACTCAAATCTGGAACAATATAAATTGGTACAATCAGTATTGGAAAATTAATTGTTTAATACTCCTACAATTTAATTAATAATAAAAATGTATTCAAATTCTGCAAATAACAATATATAAAATAGTTGAAACAAAATTTAAAATAACAAACCTCTGTAATTGACTCAATTCCAGAAATTTATGTTTTGTGACATTACAATTTTCCAACTTTCTAGTTCAAATGAACAACAATCTATACAGTCAATAAATAATTAAATAACTTATTTGTTCGACATGGTTCTGTGAATTATCCAATACTAAATAAAAAGCATTAAAATTAAAAGTTTTTCTACAAATGAGGATGATACGATGCATTGAATATCTCTATGGGATTTGAGCCCAATACCTGTTAAACCTAAGCACAAACCACTAGTTCAACAATATCGCGACAAATATTTAATGGTGGTCTTATGCATATGTAGGAATTGTAATAGCATATTGGTCCCAATTTGGTAATAAATTAGTAATTCTAATAGTAAATTATTAATTCAGCGATATATTAATTTATAATTTGTAAACTGTTTATAAATTAGAAGTTTGAAATACGTTAATTGTTAAAATAACAGAATCATTCCATTTATGAACTAGTGAGCATTGTATTCGAACCTTAACATTTATTTTAATATTATTTAGAACGATTTTTTTTAAATTTATAGCTGTGTTATCTATTTGTATTAGAATATAATTTATGAAAGTTTCTATAATTTACATTTTATTGGAGTCATAAAATTAGGTACTGTCTTGTCAGTTTTAAGTAACTTTATAATTAAAATGACCTGCGTTTCTATGAAAATATGATCCATTTTAATTGGTCCATAGTAGACCACAAGACTTAGGTTGGTATTCAACTGTCCGAGTAATTTAATTTTAAATTTAAATCTAATATCGATCCGTAGATTTCATTAAAATAAAGTTGCATTTCTTTATTTGTTATATTTTTTCAAATTGTAATTTTTTTAAAAAACCTGTTTTCGAACTAAAACCTCTATTATTATAACATTTTCAATATAGGTTAACCGTTAACCAATATTTTTTTCGGTTACATGCCCTGATGTAAACATTTTTTTTTACTAATTTTCCTGTTAATAAGAATCTATTTTCAATGTCCATAAATTATTTCAGCCAAAAATAAAAATTCATGCAGTAAAGTAAAATAATGATTGTAATTTTTTAATTAACCGATATATTAACCGATTTAAACCGATTTCCAATTTTTAAAAACCGGTTTTCAAACTAAAACCCTTATTATTATAACGTTCTTAATATGGGTTAACCGTTAACCAATATTTTTTCGGTTACATGCCCTGATATAAACTTTTTTTTACTAATTTTCTTTTTAATAAGAATCTATTATCAATGGCCACATAATATTTCAGCCAAAAATAAAAATTCATGCAGCATAAAGAGATGTGTATTTCTCGTTTAGGAAAGGTTGAAATGAAGTCAAGTTATATTTTGGAAAGAAATGTTTTTGCTCGTAGATTACTATATAAAATAATGTGACAATTGCGGAAAGTTTCATTGTACTTTTCCGGTATGAATAAATCTATTGTGACTGTTCTATTTTCAGCGGATTTTCATACGCAATTTGTTTTAATTTCAGGGTGAGTTGCAAGTCAAGTTACATTCGCTGAAAACAAGACGCAGACTGCGCGCGACATATGCTGAAACTTTCTATCTGGCAGAGAACACTCCCCATTTTACAATAAAATAAAATGATGGCAGCACTGGGAAGACAATTGAATTATGCTGGGATATTTGGTAGGCGTTTTTTGTGCGACGCATAGGCGTTGACGTGACGTCATGACGTCGTCACCCATCTTACATTAATTTAGATTTTGGATGTAAATACATTACCCGGTATTTCCACAATATCAGTTTAATCCTAGCCCTGATTCGTAACAACAGAGGGGGTAAGTAAAATTAATTTCACTTGTTTTCCCTGCCAGTTGTTTAAGGTGTGCAAATGACAACCTCTGAGCTTAAATTTGTTTCATGTCTCCTGGAAACATTCCTACGTATAATTAATATTAATATGAAAACAGAATTAGGATTAGATTCATTTTGCCAACACGCTTTATAATTTATATTTCAAATCTTAATCTTTAAAATTCCTTTTCTTTCACGACGTTATTATAAATAAATTAAAATTTAACTTCTTAGCTTTTAATTAAAAAAAGTTACTCTAAACATTATCATAAAATATACAATTTTAAGGTTAGTTTAGCTTAGAAACAATTGTATTACTTTTGACTGCACTATGCCACAATCAGAAAACAATCAAATGTTGTATTCTGCAGAGCTATATTTGGAATTATGTAGACGCCTATTTTAATAACTGAAATACTTGCAAAGAAAAACACATTATTTTCATTTATTTCCTACATATTTTTCATGAAATATGTTCTGACAGTTAGTTGTCAATGTTGTCAATATTAAAGTCATTTTCAAATTAATGGTTTTCTATAAAAATTAAAAGCCAACTAAATTATTATTTTTATTAAGTTTCTACCCAAAGTAAAGTACCATTTTGAAAAGGCCGATTGGAATAAAAAATGGAGATGCATAACTAGATGTTATAGCAATTCCATAAACAAAGTTTCAATATTCTGTGGCTAATCGTTTTGGAGTTATGCAAAACTTAAAAAAACATTTTGAGTAAAGTGCCTTTCTGGCAACAAAACACCTTGACCATAAGTGACAGGTACATTTTTACAACGATTTCGATATTAGGAAAACAATCTTTGACGATTTTTCCGTAGGAGTAGTTTGTGCACTATATTAAATATTAAAACAGCCATTATTTATATTCAAAATTTTGAGGTGCGGGCCCATAGGCTGCAGCCTGATCTGATGAAGCAAAAGGAAGTATTTTCGTAAATTTGGGAAAAGACAAAAATTTGAAAAGCAAATGTTAATGGTTGCCACTGAATAATAGTTAATATATCTGTGGAAAAAACATGTATTAGATTTATTTCGCCAAGGGGGTTTATAAATTGCATTGAGAATGTAAATGATACAAATACAATTTGCAAAAGACGAGAAAGATTTATGTATTTGATATTGACGTTTGAAATTTACTTTCCCGACGAAATTGAGTGAGAGAGAAATGATTTTTTCGTTGCAGAAACATAGCTGTTGTGAATTTGTTTGTCCGTGCATATGATTGTTAAAGCAAGCTTGTAATACACTGGCGACACACAGGCAAACCCCAATTGTCGTACGAACTTCGTATTTGCGTTGTTTCGTACAAATTGTCTAGGCATAACAATGCTGTACGCATGAGTACCTACATCGAAGTAATTGCAAACTTCCAGAGTTGTTGCTCTACTTATTATTATAAGCCATCCCCGACTGATGCACAATGCATTCGTTACTCGTTGCACATACAATTCAATTATTCAAAGTTACCTGTATGCTTTCGTAGGTGCATTGCCAACCTCCCGACTTAAAACTTGAAACTCTTCTCCGCTAAAATTACAATTAGTCTGTCTGGGTCACCAAATCTCAACAAGCTTATTAATTCTCTAGAACTAACTTCACAACGTCACAACACTTAATTTCATCCACTCAAAATACTACTTGCAAAAGAATAATTGTTCATAATATTGAAAATACATTTGTACTTAGGGCACCCATTACAATTAGTATGTTTGGGTCACCAAATCTCAACAAGCTTATTAATTCTCTAGAACTAACTTCACAACGTCACAACACTTAATTTCATCCACTCAAAATACTATTTGCAAAAGAATAATTGTTCGTAAGATTA
Source organism: Stenolophus ochropezus (assembly GCA_035578165.1). Taxonomy (NCBI): domain Eukaryota; kingdom Metazoa; phylum Arthropoda; class Insecta; order Coleoptera; family Carabidae; genus Stenolophus; species Stenolophus ochropezus. Next base: position 5,319,024 of record JAQOWZ010000014.1, read on the forward strand.
AAAATACATTTGTACTACGATGTAACACAATGGCGGCTTAAGTCATTTTGGCACACAACACTTAATGTCATCCACTCAAAATACTATTTGCAAAAGAATCATTGTTCATAATATTGAAAACACATTTGTACTATTATGGTGTTAACACGGTGGCGATTTAAGGTAGCAACCATATAGGAACTGGTTTTGGGCGCCCCAATAAGCCAGGCGCCCAAAACCAGTTAATTTAAAACTAAAGATATAAATAGATAAATAAACAAAGAAAATCGGTGTATAGATATGTACCTGATTATTTAATTTTGGAGCCCTTCAAAGTTAGTTTTGTGGAAATGAATTATATTTACGCGCCACCTCTCCTAGTATTGTTACTGCTACCACCGTACTAACTACGAATCAAATAGATACTTACACAAGTGCAATTTTTACATAGCGCATCTACAGAAACTGCTAAGAACTAATTATTGTTGTGGTTACGGCATTAGACACATTACAAACAACCCTAAATATTTGAAATTTTGAAATATAATAGAATAGGTACAAAAGAACAAAAAAGAATTGATTTTGAAGTACTTTTAAATTTGTAATTAAATTCAAATATGTCTATTACTTTGTATATTATAAGGTAAAAACTTGTTAAAATATATCGGAAAAATATATTCTCTGGATCAGAAAAAAAATATGTTGATTTTGTAAGGAAGTGTAATATTTGTGTTTGTATTTTTATTTTATTATATTGTTATTGTTGATTATAATTCATATGTTTTTATTCAAGTTTGTCTTATTATTTAATATAAAAAAAAAAAAATAGAAATAATCTTTGTAACGATAAACCATATATTTGGTACCTTTATCAAAATTCTTAACAAACATAAGTAATCTATTTTTCATCTGCTGGAAGATATGTTGCAAAAACTGAAAATATTTGCCAGAAGAAGTTGAAATGAAATAAATTGTCGGATTGTGTATCCAGGGCTTTCATGAAAATATTTCAGCAATTTATGATGCTTGGAAATATAATACAAAATTGATTGACGGGTTACTAGTAGTTTAATGAAAATATTTTAGTAATTAAATTTCTGAGAAAATCAATTACATCTCTACACAATATGTAAACGTAAACTGTTTGTTGCCGTTATCGAGTTTCATCGGCATTTAATATCAGTCATGGACCTTATTTCATCAACGCTTCAAATTCCAAGATTTAATTTTGTCTGAAGAATTTTTTGGTGGAGAAAATTCAGCAATTTATCATGTTACTTCTTAGAGCAAATAGTTGGGAGGTACGCGACAATATTAAATAGTTATGTTATAGCTGTTATATTTTTGTTCAATTAGATAATAAGATGTAATAATAAAATAGCTATTTACGTAATTAGTAAGGAAACAAAGGTGGTTATTTATGGCATACAAAAATAACAGAACGAGACGCTGGCGAGTTTTGTAAGAGCAGAAGGTAAATAACCACCTAGTTTCCTTACATGTTTCATACAATTTTTTTTTCGCTAGTGAAATAATGGAAAAAATAACCTAACTAAAATTAGTGAAATAAAAAGTCTGTGAATAAAACGGCAGTAATATATATTACAAGTTCGGGCAACGGTATTTCATTTGATTATAGCGCTCACATAGTGTGAGATCTTGGGTTCAAATCCCAGCTTCGACAATCTTTATCCGAATGGTTCGGAACCCACAATAATCTGTAGGTTTCTTACTAAGCTTGATAACACACATCAATAAATTGCAAGTAATGCTAGTATCTTAGCTATTTGAGGTTATTCCATCGAAGAATATTGTGCCATAGATGATAATTACTTGTACAATGAAATACAAGTAAGTTATTATAGTGAAACAAATGTAATCCACATCATAATTTTATCTGGTCTCGAAAGAAGTTGAGAAATCAATATGGAATTATTTTCCTCGTAGCAATTTGTTCGAATAGTGTTAGTATTCATGATTTACAAGTCCTGATCTTAATGTAAGTGCTAACGCCGAGGAAAAACTGCTCGCGAAAATAGAATGTGCTCCCGCAAACAAACTGCTCACATAGCTGTGCATATTTCAATTTTATTCGCGTCATTATCACCACTTGCTCCAATGAATTATCAATAACTTTATCAATAAAGTAATTCAGAATGGAACAGCACAGGCGGGAGTCGTTACAGCGGATAACCATAAAAAATACGCGGGGAAATCGCGGCTGCGACAGCAAGGGACGAAGCGGACTGCACTTCCAACGGCTCTTTACAAAACTACCGAGTTGAAACAGGTGGGAATCTTTACAAAACATGATAATACTCTAAATAGAATGCGTGCTCGTGCGAAAAAAACCACGGTTCAAATCCAATACTAATGGAAAAAGACGCACAAGAATCTTTGCAACAAACATCCTACAAAATAAACAGATAATAAACAATGGTCCATTCCTATTCCCCTATAACTACTATTTGTATTCTTTGTTACCTATGCTTTAAATTGTTTTTTCTGTACTAATTTATGTTCTGTGTTCTATGTCATTTATAAATCAGCCTAACAGATATATGGTAAAATGAAGATAATTTAATACACTCTACTTATGATTCTTTGATTTGAAAAAGTAGTAAAACTGCAAGAATTTTGGACCATCATATAAACGTATTTGTTAAATAAAATTCTAATGGATAATATACAATGGTCTATTCCTATTCCTTCGTAACTATTTTTGTGTCCTGTGTTACCTGTGATTTAAATTGTGTTTTCTGTACTAAATTATTTTCTGTGTTCCATGTCACTTATAAATCTGCTTAACAGATATAAAGTAATTTGAAAATAATTTAATAAACTGTACATAACTCTTTAATTTGAAAAAGTAGTAAACCAGGAAGAATTTTGGACTATGGTATAAACGTATTTGTTATTTAAAATTCTAATGGGTACTTTCACATTTAATTGATTATAACATTAAACATTTTATTGTTAAACTATTAAACCATAAATCGTTTTATGATAATGTGGTTGGGATAAAATAGTTTTATCCTATACATAAAAAAATGATAAAGTTTATAAATGAATCACTTTGCTAATTAACACAGCAGAAATATAAAAAACAGTAATTTCGATTAGCCATTTTTACAAAATTAAAAAATCAAATTTTGATGATTGAAGGGAGGGTTCATTTTTTGTATAGGGATTACTTTCCGGGGGCTTTTTTTACGTGAGGATTTTTTAAATGTAGTTTATTCAGGGGTTATTGACCGAAGGTTAATGTCCAGCGAGTTTTTGTCGAGTTAACAAATGTTTATTGTATTATTTTATAATTAAACCTATAACTTTTTGTTAAATACCGTTGAAATTAATTGTATGAGACAATCTCTAGAGTAGTACACAATAGACAATATTACCTAACCCTCAATAGGCTGTAAATAAGAACACCGGCAAACAGATGAAGTGTGGAACATAAGCCACAAAGGACATAATGATAATCTTGTAATAGGATATGTGGTACACAAAAAGGACTTGCGGGTAGACATGTAGGATTCGAATCTGATTGAAATTAATTACAAATTATACCTTTGAGTGCGACATCTCTTCTACGTGCTTGAAATTTTTAATTTTGATTCCATATATTTTAATAAAGGAATACAATTATGTTATAAATTAAAATCAAAAATAATAAATATAATATAATAATAAAATTTAATCCCAATATACAATGAAGGAACAGATGCCCAATTTTGGGTTAAAAATACTTTTAATGTAAAAATTTGAGTCTAAAAATTTAAATCTGAATTTGGGTGTTATACCCAAAAATGGGTCGACTGAAATAGGGTTGTAAAAATAAGATATAAATTTTGATAAAATACCTAATAACTACGAGCTAGATTCACAAACAGGATTAGCTCTTAAACCGATTTAAATTTGTGAAATTTCGCTTGAATTTAATATATTTAAACCGGTTTAAGAGCTGTGCCTGCTTTCTGACTGTTTAATATTAGTAGAACTACATATTTTTTATTCATGGGATTCTATGTGTAAAAACTAAATAAATATATTTGGATGATGTGGAAATATTGCTGTTTAATTTCGAAACGACAAACGTTTTTCTTTTGCCTTGAAGAAATTTGGCATCAGTGTTGATATATAGAGCTGATGATTTTCTCGTTTAATGTATTATTGGTGTAGGGGATAAAAACTATTAGATTCAACAGCAGCAATAAATTTGTGAGTACAGGCTATATGGGCAACATATACAATGAGAGATGTCCAAAGATATGAAATCTCAGTGACTTGGTATGTTCACATCAGCCGAGAGCAGGACCGTATGAGGACATTTTCTATCCTTGGATATCAACATATTTTGAGGTCTTACTAAACTTTATAATATAAAAATATTTTAAAAGAAAAATTCAACAATACACGAATAATGGTTTTCGTTACGTCACAATATTTTATTTTGATATTATTATGTCGATAGACAAGATATCTGTAGCCGGTATATTGGTAGCAGCGATATTAATTAAAAATCTGATGTAGTCAGGTCATTACCTCTGCTATTATATGTTTTAATTTCCTGTTTCTTACATTTTCCTTTTATCTTTTTACTTCTTACAATATAAAATGTTTTTATATTCCTCAAACCTGACGTTAACATTTATTATTTTTTAAAAAACCAACTGTACGGGTGGCGGTAGCTCACTTGCTTTCAAATTAAAATGCCAATATCGCCAACTCTTAATAAAAGGCAAAAGGGATAGTTAAAAAAACAAAGTTTGTTACATTGTCTTGCATTTGCTTCATCTATTTATTTTTGCACAACATTTCTAGATGGAACAGAGCTTCAAATATCTATAGTACTTGTTTCATTACTAGTTCTATTTAGTACTACAGCTAATAACATCTAAAAGATCTACACATCTTTTTTTGAACCTAGATCTCACATGGGTTAAGGTAATAATTCTTGGAATTGATTTCGGCTCCATCGGTTTCGACTCCATTTGAGTCTTCTTCAGGGACTTCCACAAAAAAAACCTTCCAAATATTGACTAAATTCCAGGAATTATTGCTTTATCCCATTCTTCGACCAGTCAAGAAAATTTTCTAATCACTAGATTTTATAATCCAATTAGATCGAATCCGGTCTTTAACTAATAGAGTTATCCCAATAGAAATAATTTTTTTAATAGACCGAATCTGCAAATCTTTGCAATATAAAATATTCCAAAATGTACTACTTCTATATAATACTTTTTCTCCATAATTTTTTTAAAAGATATTTCCGCTTCGTATTTTCGTGACGTCATTAATCAAAAACACACATAAAGACATTTTTGATACATACACATACGGACAATAATACGAAGGTCAAATGAAAAGTTAAACGTCAAAGAAAAATAACCTAAAAGTCACAGAAAGGTAGGCAGAGTGTTCTAATGGATTTTTATTTTGTGAAATTACATGTAAACAATAAAATATTAACTACTTTAAATTTACATTTCGCCCACAAGAATGAGATGAGAATTTTGATTCGCGACGTTTGGGTAAATGACGCTAGACTTTCAGGAAAAAAATGTAATAGAAAATTTGGAACATCGCTGTCCATACCAAAATCTAATAGGTACATTAAAATAAAAGTAGCAAAAAAGTAATGAAGTTTACATAACAAAATGTATTATTTTTGGGGGATGAAACGTGTGGTTAATCCGGGTCTGACCTAACGACCTGCCATTGATAAATTACTGCGCTTGAAGGACAGCAGCGATGGTGATGTGATTCCATCTCCTGTAGCATGTAGCATAGGGACAACGACAACAACTGTACCAGAACAGAGAACAGAGCAGAGCGACAGGTGAACCCAGCAAGATGAACTGATATCGCCGGGTTGTTATCGGCCTTCATCGTCGCTATTGTGCTCCTTCGCTAAGTAAGCTCTCTCTAAGCTCTAAGCTCTAAGCTCTGCCCATTTCATGCCGATGTAGGATGTAGGACGTAGGGAGTATCTACATCCTCCACTGGCCACTCAAACGTCTCGCACTACATCCAATGGATTTATTATTGTTGTTTACTGGACAATTGTTTGCCATTCTTCTTCCCAACACCGCGTTCGTTTTATGTGTTTACAACATTGTTTCAAATCAACACTTGCACTATCTTTTATGTTGTTTTTTGTCTACTAACGGCCGCTTTCATTCACCGAATGCTGCTCAATCAATTTCTGATCGAATGTGAAGTGATATTAGGGTACCCAATGGAAACTGTTATTGCTTATATTGCTACAATTAAAAGAAATTTCCACGAGCGCTTGCAGTTTATTTTTTACAAACCATTTTTTTCCTCTAATATTTAACGACCGCTCAACCGCTAACGTCATATGCACTCCAATGAGGCTGATGGGGTGGAGACAAAAACTATTCATTATTAACGAGTTATTCTTATTTTCTCTCTTACGATAATTAAAAAATTCAGTACGTTACTTTTTAATTTAACGATCGCCCAAATACTTCGGTCAGTTAAATGAAGTCTTCACGAAATTTGAACCTGTAACACTTAAGTTACAAAGATCTAACCACTAATCGAACTGTGTTACAAACAAACCAAATTCACATTTTCTTGTCTTCTGTTTTGTTTTCGTTTTCATCGATTCTCCATTGCGTTTACTTTTTGAAAATTTTGATACAAGCAATTTCGAAATTGAAGAAGTAACTCCGATAGTAATTCTTTATGTAGTCTCTTCTTTATTTAACTTGTTGTTGTAAGCTGTACTCAAAAGTTTATTTTTCCTGTCCACCATTTAAGGGAATTTATTCAGCCCAGTAATAATTGTCTTGTAATTACGAAAGTTAGCACCTACGATTCACAGAAACAAGAACTTTTATTAAAAAAATCATGGATTAATATAATTTAAGCATCAAAATCGGAATATACCTAGCACATCATGAACCAAACAGCAACTTTGTATGTCTACTAACTTTTATTTTACCGATTTAGTTAAACAGTATTACATTAATTCAAATAGAAAAACCACAAATATTTAATTAATGGCAATTGTAGAATCCAATGAAAATGTTTTAGAGATTTTAAGATAAAATATTTTTTCTCAATTTGTAAACATTTTTAAATATTATTACGGTGCCCCAAAAATCTTCCTCCTGTGTAACCTCTCCAAGTATCAAATACTCGAATCACTTGATGATGTTACCTGCATGAATTGAACACGTCCACACTCTCAAACAAGAGATGCAACATGTTCGCTTAACATTTCTTTGATGCGACCTTAGAAAACCGACAACGGGTAAAGCGCTGATCTGTTACGATATTATGGCGTTACTCTGTTATGATGTAATAACTACACTGTATGCACGTAAGTTACATGTCTTTCAAATATAGTATCCAAGAAATTGTCAAATATTTTTGGGTTGTAGCAATGTGACATCTCATTTTAGTAATACGTGCGCAAATGGTGTATAATTTAAATGAACACGAGAAATAAAAATTAGGTAGGTAATAAAAATAGTGTGGTAGTAGTTTTATTTGAAAGAAATCGTAGAGCAAACTCAATTTAATTGATATATTTTGTTGTCTCGTATAGCCGTCCGTTGGTCTTTGAACGCGACTGGTAGTGTTTATGTGTTTACAGCTAGTTGAAATCAACACCTAGAATGTTCTTGTTTTTTACCTACTAACCTACTAATGTTCACTTGCACAAATGAGTTTCAATCAATCCAATTTTTGCTCATTTCCGTTCATTGCGCTGCGATAGTTATTCGGTAATTAAAATTTTGAATGGCATTCCCATTATTCGGAAGATATTACAGCTATGTTGCTATAAAATAGTGATTGATTTCCAATATGTATTTCATTATCACTGAGAATGTAAAATTATTAATTTTCCACAACGTAATGAAGTTATTTCCAACATCGTGGTTTAAACTAAAATTTAATTATCTACGGGTAGGAACTTTTATCAACAATAAATATGCGCGTACTACGAGTTTTATAATTAAGAAGTTAAAGGAGCATTTCCTGGGTTCGTTAAATATTTCAATTAGCCAAATCTATATTCATACCACGTCCGCAATCAATAACACATCATACACATGCAAATTATAAATAGCTAATTACAAATAAATTAATCAATACATATCATCACTGCTTATTACTCATTACTGAGTGTATCAATTGCTTTGTCACAGATTTTATTTATCCATTTAACATATAAATGGAAAATAATTTGTTAAATTTAATTAATAAAAAAAGTATAATATAGTTTGAAGTTTATTTCGATCACATATGTTTTAGACAAATGAAAATCTACTGTATTAGAAACCTAACCAAAATTGAAACAAACTTCGATCAGTCGTGGTTTTCATTAAACTTAAAGTAAAGTTTAGTTCCGTCTTCATACTAATATAAGACGATCATATAGGTCACGATAACGCTTTTCATTAATATTAATTGTTATCGCTGTCATCTTGTCACAATATATTGTCTTGTGTTTAGCTGTTGTGAATACTGTTTAGTTAAAGTATGTGCATCAGTAATAAGTTTATGCATATTAAAACAAAATACCTCAACAATATCCCCCAATATACTTAATTTAAAAATCATTACGAAAATTATTAGTTTATAATTACAAAGTACGGTTTGCAAAAATAATTATTATTCCATAATATTGAATAATATTAAAAACTAAAATTTATGTACAACAATACATAGTCTAAGAGGCTTACTTACCTACTTACTTACTTACTTACTTACTTACTACAAAAATATTTTATTAGGGTTTACAAAAGTCCAACTCTCTTCCACTATATAGGTGAGACGGACCAAGGCCATGAGGAGATGAACTGGGTAATATATTGTTGTCATTTGTCGTATGTGGTACACTCTTCGTACAAACAGCGACCACAATAATAATTTTCCTTGTATGCCGCATATTCGTTTTCATAATCTTCAGCTTCTTCATTAGCATCACCTTCTGATTAACCATTTAACAACAGTTCTTCAGAACTCATGGAATAGTAACTAGATAGTCTACTTTTTATGCGTGAATGATTTTTTCTTGTTTACCGGTTAAATTGATCTTTTTAATAATAAAAATCCTCTGGTCCATCTCTTCTCAGTAGTAGGTGGACATATGTCCTCAGAGCAGATATTAAATGAACCACTAAATTACTTATGACTGTGTATAAATAGAACCACATTTTTAAATTATGTTAAGTCTTATGCACATATTTATAAAGTATGTACAGAAATAATTACTTTAAACCTATAAAAATAGTAATGATTTAATTTTGTATATAAGGTACAATTTTTTTAAGTAAATCTTACTTACACTGTCTCTAAACAACAAAATTAACATTCCCTGTGAAAGATATAACTCTATTGTACTTTTAAGACCAAAAATCCATCTCTCCTCCTTTTTTCTTATATTTTTTTAAATTAAAATTGAAAATGGAGGTTTTGTTTCTTGTTAAAATTTGAGTGATTTTTCCTTTCCTCTGGGTGTCAATGTTTGTAAAGACGTATGGGGAAATTAGGCGAACATGACATAATGATATATGTCTTCATAAAAACGCGTCATAAAATGCAAAGTTCGCGTATAAAAATTGAGTGTGTGAGATGTATAGCCCATACTGGTTATTAGTTGATAGAGTTTTTAGCAGAAACTTGATACTCGTGTACGTTACGCCAATAAGCACTCTGCCGGAGAGACACTGTATGTGAACCGAGTAATTCATCAATTTAACTATAGTACTCGCAAAGTTCCACGACAGCTTTTAAACTGTACATCGTTGCATAGTAATAGCATAACTGACACTGCCTCTACGAACGTTATCAGTCTTCGTGATCAATATTCATATTCACTAACGATATATCTAATTTCTACTTATCCTCGATTTTAGATTTTACTTTAAAATCATTCATTGTTCGACTTTTGTCAATACAAACTTGTATTCAACCATGAATGTTTTCAAAACTCTACTGGTAACCGTATTACAAGTATTACCTGTAAATAATCAGGGATTTAATTATAGTTTTCTTTTATGATTAAAGTTAATTGAATTATCTAGTTTAGTTATTAATAATTTTAATTAAATAATTCTTGGAAAGTACAATATTCATGAATTCAAACAAAACCATAGTTCATTGAATTAAGACCACAGTGAATTTCTAGTTTAATATTCAGGGAATTAATTTATTACTAGGTGTATATTAAATTTTCTATTATATTAATTGTTAATTTGATTAGTAAATTCTTGGAAAATATAGAAATGATGACATCCGACTACAATAATTGGTGGTCGTTTCACCGTGAATTTGTTTAACAAATCATAATTCTGCTTGTACGGCTTATACGTTGAATTATCTATATTTATTGGTAATTTTAATTAGTTCTTGGTATAGGAGGATGAGTTTATTCTAAAATAGGAAATTTTAGTTAACAAAATGAAACAGGTAACAAACAAGTCTTACCAGGAAATCGTGTTGGTTATATTTTCTGATATATCCTTTCGAAAATTAAATTACATCTCATATATTGAAATAATTGTAACTTAATAAATTCTTGGAAAATAAAGGAATGGTGACTTCTGGTTAAAGTCATATTTGATTGAATTAAGACCGCATTGGCTTTGAAATAAGTGTATCCTGTTTAATTTACTGATATCCTTGATAATTCTGGGAAAACAAAGCAAGATGTATTAAGCTGAAATCACCGGTGGTTGAATTAAGACGAAACAGTGGGTGCAAATACATAGGTTATCAGTGTTCGTGATCAATATTCGTATTCGCCTTGGATAAATGGCAGTACAAAGTCGTACACATGCGAGGTAAAGGAGCCACTTGTGCGCTAAATTAAAATGTTTACCCATTCACAAGCTGGCACGCTAATTTGTTTTTGATTCACTCCACTCGACGAGGATTTCTCTAAAAGACCTTTACTTATTTATTTTTATTATGTGTAGTCATTTGTTTTCAGAGACAAGGGAAATATTTCATCCGCGAATGCACAGGTTTCTCGGGAAGTTTAATGTTCATCACATTTAACAGAATTTAATATGATTTTCGTAATACTTATTGGGATGTTTTACATGCCACCACATGCTCTTACTATGAACAACTGGTTCTATTTTTAGAGGTTAAATCGTAAAATCAATTTCAGTAATTATATATGCTTACAGTACGTTGTTTAAACCAATTATTGTTTTTCAATGAATACCATTACTGACAAACTGTAACGATCTATTTCCAGAATTGCCAATTATTAAGCAAATAAAAATACCACTGTGTTCGATCGGTTAAAAACAAACTGTAAGTAGTGTCTCTTATAGCGACTGTTTGTTTACAATCTCAACACAAAAATGTAAATAAACGAGTCCAAATCTTGTATTATAGAAGTAATGGAACGGAAATGATCATTTTTACCAATTCTAAAATGTGTTAGTGGAAAAAATGATAATATGACACAGCATTCCTAGATAGAAAAGGAGCTCAAGTACTTAAGGTACTTGATTCGTGACAAGTTTTACTTGTATTTCAGTTGTGTAGGTTGTTAGTCTGAAAGGGACAGCTTATAGTGGGTTTTGAACCACTGGGACACAGCAGTATATTTATTATTCCAACCACAGATTTCACATTGCGCTCAATTTGAGTTAACCAAGATTAGTAATTGAACATTTGAGTTCGTTTTCCTCGTAGGAGTGTTATGTCAAAGAAGGAGAATAGGACGCAGTAGAAGTAGAGGATAAACAATGTGATAGGTGCTAATTCGGTTGGTTTTACTTGTATTTTAGTTTTGTAATTTGTTAGTCTGAAAGGAACAGCTTAAAGTGGGTTTTGAACCAGTGAGACACAGCAGTATTTTTATTATTCCGACCCCAGATTTCACATTTCGTTCAATTTGAGTTAACCAAGATTACTGATTGAACATTTGAGTTCGTCTTCCTCGTAAGAATGTTGTGTCAGAGAAGGAAAATAGGGCGCAGTGAAAGTAGAGGATAAATAATGCGACAGGTGCTAATTCGGTTGATTTTACTTGTATTTTAGTTTTGTAGTCTGAAAAGGATATCTTATAGTGAGTTTTGAACCACTGGGACACATCAGTATTTTTATTTTTCCAACCCCAGATTTCACATTTCGTTCAATTTGAGTTAACCAAGATTACTGATTGAACGTTCGTCTTCCTCCTAGGAGTGTTGTGCCAGAGAAGGAGAAAAGCACGCAGCAGAAGAAGAGGATAAATAAAGCGATAGGTGCTAATTCGGTTGGTGATCAGATAGGATAACAAATGAAAGCAGAATTGAGACAAGAGAATGTAGAAACATGTTGAGATTCCCAAATAACAGAAAATCATTTTGATAATATCCAGCGCTTAATGGCATTTACAAACAACAGGGGAAATTATTGACTTTCAACTTGTGCAAATGGGACTCTTGAGGTGCAGATGTGGAGCGCAGGAGATATTCCCAGTACAAGCCGAGCTACAAGCAGCGATGTTTCACTCGAGCCTCGCTGGTTATAATAACAATGACAACAATAGCTATAGCTGTGCCGGCGACGCAGAGGAGTAAATAAAGAAATAGCTGCTCCTTGCTATGGCTCTGTTGCTGATGCTCTTTCTTCGCGAAACTGGACTCAGGACGTCGCAGGATACTACCAACCTCATGTACACAAGAATGATATTTCTTCTTAATTAAAAATATAATCATTCATTCTATTCCACGACATGTGGAATGGAACTTCAAGGACTGCAATTTCTTCACAATTTTATTTGCATTTTAGTTATAAAAATAAATGTATTACTATAAAAATAAAACTCCTTTATTATTTCATTATTTATTGTTACTATTGCTTCGTTCTTTTGAACATAATCGTTTGACTGATCATGTACGAACGAATAAACTGATTTTACTAATAATCTTACTAAGAGTCGGTTTTTCCATCTTTATTTAAACTGCTCGTTACCTTAACCATCAGTTAATAGAAAAATATCCAACGAAAGACTGATATAAGTTATCAAAAATATACATTATTTACTATTTCGATGCGATATTTTTCTATTAACCTATTGTTGTTAAGGGGGTTCGCTACTAGCCTTTGAAATACGCCAAAATACTGTTTAGTAATACCATTCAAATCGTCTTAAAAAATTCTGTCCAATTGTTGAAACCTCGTCTGTCTCTCTAATGATAGATTTTTATTTTTTTGTCCAGTTTTATTATTTTATTCATTAAAAGTTTGCTTATTTTGGACAAAGTGTACCACATGTTTAAAACAAAATTTCAAAAATATATTATTAGATAGGTAAAGTTTCATCATTTTCCTTAAAGATAATGTTAATTTTGTATCAGTTATTATAAAAATTATTACATTTTTAACGATATTACGAAACATCATTTCTCGTATAATCTTGCTGATTCTTGCTTGTAGAACTACTGTCATTTACACCAAACTACTAAGCTTCACCCCTGTACAATGACGCACAAAAGTTCATTATTTCGTTCGAATATAAATTTGGGATATTTGATGTTAATATATCTAAGCTTAAGCCTCTGTACTAGCTACTATGAATCATTAAAATAGGAAAAAATAGGATAACATAATAATTTACAAATCATTTATAATTTCATGTTGCACTTATAATTTAATTGACGGCGAACTATATACATATAATAGTTTAAATATTTATTTAGGTTTAGCCCACTTGCTACCTCGCCCTTTACAGTTCCAAAACCTTAGATTGTTTAAGATTGGTAGTGAACTTTCTTAAGGTAACCTTCACTTTAAATCTTAAGAAGATGTTATTATTTATATAATAATATATTAAAATACTTGAACATGAGTTATATCGGTTTGGTCATTGACAATATTTTGCTTTGAAGTAACGGCTGTCGTTATAGGAAAGGTTTATAGTGAAGTGTCGCACTTTTAACATTAGTGTCATGAGATGACGTCTAGTAAATCCGTTGTAGAATACAAGTACGTCATTATTATTTAATTGGGCAATGGGTAATAAGGCTTACAAGTAAGTTTAACAAATAGTAGTTACTTTGAAGTGAAACTGTAAATTTAGTGTGCCAGTTATAAAGGTCTAATTAGAACAAGGAAACTAGAAAACAATAAGCATTTGCTAAATGAGTTGTTTGATTGTTTTGATGTCGGTTACAGGGTGGCCATTATAATAATCTGCCCTAGAGCGTGAAACTAACGCCTTCGTAACGACGTCCCTGGCTAAGCCGAGAACCATGGGCGCCCATAAAATATTTTTCAGGGAGGGGCAAAAAAAAACAGAAATATTATCATAAAAAAGATACATATTCTTTTGCACACTAACAAGAATTAAATTTTAAGAATCACTTAAACAAAAACTGTTTGTCGAAATTTTGACAACAATGTGAATAGTTAGTAGATATTGTTGTATCCGGTCATTATAAAAAAAATACTTTATACTTTAACACCCTCACGATACTATGAGCAATCGACTATATATATATATATATTACAGTGATAAACTGGTAATATATACTTATTAGTAAAAAAATAAAATTGTATTAAAAAAGAAAATGAACAAAGAATTTTTTTTTATTTTTTTTATTGATTTATAAAGGCAATTAGTGATGCCGTGAGACGAGACGAGACGAGAATTGATGTATTCTCGTCTCGTCTCGAATTTTCGAGACGAGATTGAAGTCACTCTCGTCTCGAAAGAATTACTCTCGGACTCGTCTCGATCTCGAATCGAGAGTCTCGATCTCGATCGAGAGTCTCGAATATTATAATACCTTAGCAACGTTGGTGGTCTGCAGCAGACTTGTCGATTCCAATTCACACAGAAAAATAAAGTGGGAAATCCTTCTAAATTGTAGTTCATCTACCTAGTGAAATTTGATTTTCAACCTGTACTTGTAAGTACAGGCGTGTCAAAGCTAATAAAGAACAGTTCTACATTTAGTTTAGTAAGCAGTTGCTCTGCGTTCTTTAAAGTACTGCTTTATATTATAATATAAAATGATTTTAACATCGATGAAGAACCATTTTCCAGCGATGTCAGCATAAAAGAAAGAACATATACACCAGATGACATGGAAAGCTCGATGTAAAGTATGGAATGTTCACAGCAATCGACTTCTGAATCTCAACAATCATCTTCGCAACCAAATGTAAATGTTGATAAGTTGATTGTAAATAAGAACAAAAGAAAAGCAGGTAGTGTTTCTTCATACTACAAAATATTTCAAACGAATGAAAATGAAAAATATGGCATTTGCAAAATTTGCGAGAAACGACATAAAGAAAGTAAAATCAAACCGAAGATGTCTAATACTAGTCAGGTAATATAAATAAAAACATTTTAAAAACTGAATTTTATACCTATATTTTAATAAAAATTTTCACATATTTGTAACTTGAATATGGTAGTTTATTCATAATATTTAGGTAGCAACCTACTAATTTTTTTTTTAAATAACTCAATTTTTCGAGATCTCGAATTTTATTCTCGCCTAGTCTCGAAAAAATCGAGACGAGAGTAGCATAAGTCTCGTCTCGTCTCGAAAAATCGAGACGAGAATAAAGCTACTCTCGTCTCAAAAATCTCGAAATTTCGAGACGAGATCTCGTTTAAACGAGATCTCGCGGCATCACTAAAGGCAATTCCTTCCATTTTAAATATTTTACCATAAATATCAATGGAATAATTTGTGCCACACAAAAAAACCCAAGTCCGAAGTTAAGCAAACATGAACATTTTTTTTTTAGAACTTAACGGTAGCGAAATAATTAAGTAGGTAATATGCCGTCTTTTTAAAATTTGCCAAAAGCCAGGGGAGGGCAGACGCCCCTCTTGCCCCCCCTTATGGGCGCCCATGCCGAGAACGGTGACACGAAATCCGGCTATTATTTAGAAATTACAGTAAACAAAAGCGGCCATATTCACAGAGTAAAATTTAAAAATTTACACGTCTTCTCGCTAAATCCCCCTACGGGGCCGCCGTTGATTTAGAAACGGGCCATTCGCACCTTCCTAACCTCTACCTGCTGCCAACTGGGCAATACAATGGATTGTGAATTATTTTTATGGTCTCAATAACATGAAAAAGTAATTTGGTATTTGGCCACAGTTACGGAGAACTGTAACTCTGTGACTGGCTGGCTGCTCATTCCACCAACAAGATTTTTTTCTTTTAACGCCGATGACTTTATTGCACCTAAAGCTATCAACTACTTTGTTTATGTTGCGAAATCCGCAGTTCTACTGCCAATAAATAAAAATCTCCCAAAGCCTGTACTTCATTTCCACGCACATTCATTTCACTCCGATGCCTTGACGATTTTGCTTACTTCTTTCTACTTTTAAACAACGTATTTCTTTCAGCGCACTAATCTGAAACGAAACTTTGTAAACTTCTTATAAGTATATCATTATTATCATTATTTGCTGCTCTAATACCTTTTCTCTCTTAAATACAATACAATTGTCATTACTATGGATATATATATATATATATATATATATATATATATATATATATATGTACCAGATAAAATGTAACATATATACACTAGCGCAGTTAGAGGAGTAGCGGAGGCGTCGTAGATTAGGGCGGCAAAATCAGATTTGAATGCCTAGACAAAATAGCATATTTTGTACCCAAGGACGGAAAATAATTATTAAAGCCTACGACAATTACATTGTCAATTAAATCTTGCAATCCTTTCAATATAATCGGAAATTCATTCGTTTATAGATTACAACGATATAATCCCAGACTTTCAGCAGTTACAACTAGAAAAATTAAATTATATATTAATTTATTCATGTATTATTTCAAAATTTTAATGTATTTTGTTAGTAAAAAGGTTTTTTATTTTTTATTGGGAGTTGGGAAGAGACCACTCTAAATTATAGTTTACTAATGAAAAAAAATTCGATTGGTTTCTTGGTTTCATTCTGGTCATAGTTTGAGAAATGTGTGTGAAAAAAAATGCGTACTAATTTATATCCTGACCGTTCAAGACCAAATCCTTTTATAGTTTCAAGAATATTTACAAAATTTTGATTGATATGATGTGTATGGATAAGAAAAGGACAAGGTTAAATACTACGCGAAATGAACAAAATAAAAATATTTTAAGGTTTGGAAAATAAATTAAATAATAACAAAATTTTTGTATTCAGATTATTAAATTAGTTTATGATTGTAAATAAACTAATTTTTTTATACTTGTTCTACTTTACGTTACTTAGTTATAAATCAGTAATTAGTAGAAAATAATGCATCTTAGTTGATACTCATATATAGAGGTGTCATTATTTGATTTTACTTTTAATAATAATATAATTCTTTTCAATTGACATGTCTTTTAGTTTGTGTACCTACATATATATTCTCTTACGTTAATAAAGTATTTTGTGAGTAATGTGAGACAAATAATGGTTTGAAATACCGCTATAAACTTTAAAACCTGATAATTATAAAGTTTATTGCTCTAAAATTGAAATTGTTTAATGAATTTTATAATATTTGAATTAGCGCATTTTATATTCCGGTTTGTTTATAATAAAGATACTTACAGAGAAAATACAGTTTCATAAAATAGAACAAACACGTAACATAATAAAAACTTATAATAAAGTACAAAAGAACTTTTTTATTACTTCTGTAAGGGTGAAAATCTTATCGTTTAATTTATTTCGGTGTGAACTACTACTACTACAAACTAGCTACAAACTTTTTTTAATATCAATTTTACTTTGAAATTAATCTGTCTAAATAATTGAAAATATCCGATGAAATTTATAAAATTCGTTTATTTTATATCAGCGATTTTGATTGTTTTGTAAACTTTAGGTTTTTACGTCAGTAAACAGTATTAAAATAAAAATATAAATTTAAAGGTTTACCATCGGAAAATAAACAATATTCAAGGATCCTGAAAACATCTGTTTGCGACTCTTGTTAAATGCTTACATTTTATCGGTAATTAAAAATAGAAAAACATCAAAACGAAAACAAAATGTAAACTATTTCAAAACAATTTAAATATTTATTTATTTTTTATTTAGTACACAACAATGTTATACAAATTCACCAGATATTTTTGTTTGAATACTATTTAGTTAGAAGGCTAATAACGAAATTATATTCTACTATTAATTTTAGTTTTTTACTTTAAATTAGATCATCATTTATTTACTGACAATATTCATTAACTTTTTTCCTAATTATTGTCAAATCATGTTACAAAAGGACACAAAATTAGTTGTAATTTGTATTTGATTTTCTTTTGTTCATAAAAATTGTTATTTTCAGGAAAAACAATATAAATATTTAACCCCTTTAAAAAATGAAATTGGAATTTTCATGATAATTCTGTTCAATATTTAACCCGTTAAGTGCCCAACAGACATCAGAGTGTATATGTATATTTTTCGTATTATAGTTGTAGATAAAGTATAGTATTTTATTCGCATAAAATGGCTATTACTCATTCGGATAATTTACTTCATTCTCATGAGTAATAGCACACATTACATGGTGATTGAATAATATGCTATTATTAATCAGAATTAGGTCAATTTCGATCATAATTGTATTCATATATATTTATAGATACTATTCAGAAATACATAAATAAAGAAAATGATTTTTGTGACTTTTATAAGAAATATTATCTACCATGAGTATTTTTTAACGTGAAACATGGGATTTGTCATATCCATGGTTATGGTTATGACTTAATATGTCATTAACAGCAATGTATACTTGCTTGTCTCATTTAAAATGAAACATATGGAACGAATACAAAAATTTTTGACAGGCCTTTGACAAAGTCTGCTAGATCACTCGATCTTACACATCTAGATTCTTTTTTTTTTGTGTCCTTTAAAATCAAAAGTTTGTACCGGGGAAAATCTTCAAAGTTTAGATTAATTAAAAGTTCAAATTCAAATCATTTCTCAATATATTACAATTGTCCAAATATCATCGTATGTAATTTAATAGTTTTGTAGCAGATTGAGTTATTCCGTAGCAGATAATGGATGGATTTTTGAAAATTTATTGTAATTATTGTTTAATTGTTCGTTATTATATTTACTTGTTTGTTAGTTGGTTTATTAGTACTCTATATTGTAATATCTTACAACATTAAGATTTAATACTTCCGTCAAATTCATTGCCTAAGCTGAATTTTAAATGAGACAAGCAAGTATACATTCCTGTCAATCAAATATCAAGTCGTAACCATAGATATGATAAATTCCCATGTTTCACGTTAAAAATACTCACGGTATTAGCGTACATTTGATAATTTAAGAAATATATATTGTAGTATTTCATCTATTGTATGCATTAATTTGGTATTAACTCTGAAAAGGAACTGCAGGTATATCAGTAAATATTGTGCACTATTGTAAGTAATATAGATTTCTGCACGAATATAAGAAAACATTAAATACATGCTGTCAATCAAATATTAAGTTGTAACCATAAATATGATAAATCCCCATGTTTCACGTTAAGAAATACTGGTATAAGCATATATAAATGTTTGTGTACATATTATGAAATATAATTTGATATCTTAAGAAATATCTATTCTAATATTTCATCTATTGTATGCATTAATATAGTATTAAGTCTGAAAAGTAAAATAACAAAGAATATCAGTAAATATTATGCGCTATTGTAAGTAATATAGATTTTTTAAGAATATAAGAAAACATTAAATAAAAATATAAACAGGTTCGCCACGAAAATCCTAAAAAGTTGAGGACTTTTTTAACGATCACATTTTCCCAATAATTAAAAGTAAAAAGAAATAAACGCAACGGAAGCAAAAATACATAGTTTTTAGTGAAGTAATTAGTAACAGATTAAGTTCCTCAATTATTTTTAACTTTGTAAAGTTTTTAATTTCGTCGACATCATATCGCACACAATTCACGGAATTACACTAGTGAAAAAACACTGCACATACATTGAGTACGTTTACACCGTACGTACCAAGCGTTTAGTCCCAGTACCAAATGACGTCATAAGATGGCGACGGACGGTGTAAACACTCTGTACCAAACCTTTGGTACGCAATTGGTACACAACTTTAGTACGTTCCAAGGGGGATGTACCAGACCCTACTTACACACGGTGTAAACAGCAAATGTACTAAACCGATTATGCTGCCATCTGTCATAAGCAATTGCAGTAAAATTATGTAGTAATATTTAGGTTAATTTTAGTGACATTTAGTACAAAACTTCAGTTGACGGTGTCAGACTATTGTTATTTATAACATTACTTAGGTTATATCAATCAACTTCAATAAACTTTATAATTTTAGGTTAGGATGCCAAAGAGACCAAACAGTGTACCAGAAATATTTGGTCTTATTTTTTATACACCGGTGTAAACATACCGTACTAAACTAAAATTTAGTACGCATTTGGTACGCGTACCAGTATAGTACGCACGGTGTAAACGTAGTCAGTGTTATTGAATTTGCCGGCGTATATTTCAATTCACGAGCTTTCTTAAATATTACAGTAGGCTTTATGTAGTTCTGACAAGGCGGGTATCTAAGGATCCTGTCGACATATGGACGAGAACATTCTACCAAATTTCGGTAATAACATAGATATCGAGGGCGGGCCATGTAATATTTCCACCAGCACGACTTTAAATTATTTCCATCCCGAGTTAACGCCTACTGTGCTCGGATTTCAAACAGGATCTTCCAGTAATACTATAAATAAAAAATCTAATTCTCCATATTCAAACAAATGTATCATTCAAAACTTCTCTGCCAACTTGCTTTTACGCAGATATCAATTCTGACAATTTTATTATTCTTTCTTTTATTTATGAAGTTCACTTCTTTCTAAGACTCACGTTCGAATCCGTGTAAACGACTTAAATTAACGTTTCCGGTTTTATTTTTGTTTTCTAAAAACTTAAATATATAATAATAAATATTTTTTTCAGATTTCACTATCTTGTTAAAATATTTGATGTGTCCAACATATTACCTCCCGCCACTGTAGTAATATATTCTATATAAGTTTTTCAGTACATTCAATTTGTAGTTTTATTATTACTTTGTTATTGCAGTTCAGAATATTTTTAATTCATTTCATACCTAAAATTTCCTTCATAAAATTTGTATGTCCAAAAAAACACAGCTATTTTGATTCACTCATGCATATATATTCCTTATATATTTCTTCCACCTTTTTTAATTTTACAATAAAATTACTTCATATTTATTTTATCTTTTAATCTTACTTACATCAAATTTGACATTACATGTCAAATTTTGTAAACATATGAATAACTCATCTGTTTTATAGAAATTCCGCAGCCTAAACGATATGTAAAATTATTATAATTTATATATTTTTTCTGTTTAGTTGGAAGTTATATATAAACGTAATTATGCAAATCGGTAGAAAATTTAAAAAATATTTATATTTGATAATAAAGTAATTTACAAAAAAAAGGTATTTAGATGTATTTTTAGGAAAAACAATTTAAAGCTTCAAGTAAAGTATTACTTTCGGTTAATCAATTGTAGTCAACATGTAATCAGTTTACCATATTTGAATATTGCTTTTAAATACCAAATATTATATGTTTTACATGTATCATATTGAATTTATCGTAAATGAAAAATCGTCGGTATTTATTCTAAATTTCGATATACTTTTTGATTTGGCATGAATTTAGTTATAATTTCGATCTGCGTTTAAGCAAGTTGACATAATTATAAAAAATAGTAAGGAATAATACATAAAATTCTATATTTGGCAATAAAATTATAGGTTATTATATTTTTATAATGTTTTATAATAAGTAAGAAACTAAAGTACCGTTTTGAGATAGCACATTTTTTATAGATGCAACAATCCATTCTTTCAACTAGACATAATTGTAAAAAGTTTATTGTGTAACTATCCAATTTTGCGTTGAACCGCTAAACAAATTTCGAAGGTACTTTAAGAAAATAGATGCCAAAAATACTTGTATAATAATTAATCGTAAATTATTTACGTTTCCCTGATAATTTGCTAGAAATTTATCAGAGCTTGAAATTAATTTTTTGGTGTAATTAGTAACTGAAAGTGGTAATTCAGTTAAAGCTATTCATAGTTTTTATTAAAGAATATACTTTTAGAAAATAATTTCATAAAAATGCTTTGAAGAAAAATTAGTTGAATTTAAACCTTTTTTAAACACAGTAAAAAGTATAGAAAATTAAAGTGTGCTTGAAATAGAAATAATACGTATTTTTATAAAAGTGTAATTCTTTTTAAAATAATTTTTATTTATACAAACAAAATTTAAAACAATAAACAGTGAAATGTTTTTTATTGTTATTGTGTATGTAATAGCAATATTAATTAAAATTCAAATAAAATATAAACCGAAAATTTAAAATGGATTAATATTCTATTTAGATGAGCTAAAATATGTTAGTTTTATATGACATTTCTAACGACATTCGTCACCGTGATAATTTGAATTTACGTATGTAATATAAAATACGAAATACTTTATTGCTGCCCACACTTTTTGTGCATGGTTCATATTCACTGCTTTTGAAAAGATGGCATCCAAAAGATTTCCCTCATTAAATTACGATAATTAATGTCATGTTATAAGAAAGGACAAAGTCACGAGACTTTTTCATTAAGCAGGAATAATTCTTGCCTTGCAGCAGTCATGCAACTAAAATGAAAAAGAAATATGCACTTTAACCTAACCTTACAATAGAATTTCACTAAATACTCAAATAAATATTAAAAAAAAATAACTGACTAATTCGTAATAATCGGTTTTTACTTATATAAATGATCGATTTTTAGCAGGTCGTAACAGGTTTTTAATCGGTTGAAACTCAATTTTTAAATAGTTAAAAAAATGTAATAAGTTAAGTAAAAGGTGATTTTTCGTTTATGAAATAATGATTGACTTGTTAACAGTTTCATAAACTTTTGATAGTTTTATTCCGAAGTCAAGAAAACAAGTGAATTTATAGAATGCATCCAAATGTAATCTGTCCCAAGGTAAACAAATCTAAAATATTAAAATATTCTGACAAGTCGTATTGGAGAAATCTAACCTCATTGAATTTTACACACAAGGAAATATGAAAAATGTGTTCCCTCTTCGAAAGTTGCTTACTCACTAAAAATCACTTCGAGGTTTCGGAGATTTTCTCTTGTCATGCTGGTTAGCTCCTTAGTAAATCGACGCGTCAATTGCCCAATAATTGTCAGGGAAGACAGCCGTCCAGACCAGATCATGTTCTTTCGGACCAGTTGCACATTTACAGACGCAACAAAATCGACAAAGGATGCAACAAAGGAAAGATTTTTTTATAAAAAGACAAATGTACAAAGGATCTTTCCTAGTAGCGGAAAAATAATAGTCCACGTTATTTTCTTATCTAAAATTCGTGCCTGACTTTCAATTACGAGTAGAAATGTACAACCTAACCTTATTTCAACTTATTGCATTAGTTTAGTCAGGTTAGGAAAAGGTAGCTAAAATCTTGTAAATATATCAATATTATTAATTGTAGCAATAAGTATGGATTGTCGCACAGAATAAAAATTTGTGCTAGTCGCAAAACGAATATTCATATCGAGTTCAGCTCTTCAAAGATTATATGATGAAAAAATATATAATCCATATTTTATAGTATTAATCTTAGGTATGGTAAATATTGATTGAAGAATTTGTATAAAGAATTGTGTACACAATGAATTTTACTCGTAAATTGCTAGATAGCGTAATGGTAGTTGATTTTCAATCTGACAGATCAACACTAAATTCTTTGTAACCTAAAGCAAAAAAACTAGAAAGGAGCGAAAGAAGTCGTTAAATACAATATTTTTTGGTGAAAAGTTAAATGTGTAAATGAATTTTACTCGTGAATTACTTGCTAGATTGTATAATGGTAGTTGATTTTCAATCTGACAGATCAACACTAAATTCTCTGTAACCTAAAGCAAAAAACTAGAAAGGAGCGAAAGAAGTCGTTAAAGACAATATTTTTTGGTGAAAAGTTAAATGTGTAAATGAATTTGCCGAGGATCGCCGGTTGAGTGTTGTGTACCGTCTGAGGTATTTTTGTCAGTTTGATGGGAATTTATGTCTATAATTTAATAATCAAGTAATATTTAGTGTAAATGAAACATGTATTTACATTTAACAGAATAATGATTATGACTATGGTTATGTTTAAGAGCTATAAATGGTAAAAATTTAAGACAAAGACAAAAACTAAAATCTGTGACTATGTTAAGAGGTGGAAATGTAGCTTAAAACAAAAAAACTGTAGCAAAAGGAGCGGTTAAAGACAATATTTTTTGGTGAAAAATTAAATGTGTAAATGAATTTGCCGAGGATCTTTGGTTGAGTGTTGTGTTCGTCTGAGGTGTTTTTGTCAGTTTGATGGGAATTTATGTCTCTATAATTTAATAATCAAGTAATATTTAGTATAAATGAAATATGTATTTACATTTACCAGAATAATAATTATGACTATGCTTATGTTTAAAAGCTAGAAATGGTCAAAATTTGAGACAAAAACTAAATCTGTCATTATGTTAAGAGGTGGAATAGTAGTAAAAAGACCGTAGCGAAAGGAGCGGGTAAAGACAATATTTTTTGGTGAAAAGTTAAATGTGTAAATGAATTTGCCGAGGATCTTTGGTTGAGTGTTGTGTTCGTCTGAGGTGTTTTTGTCAGTTTGATGGGAATTTATGTAGAGGGTAGATTAGGAGAGTCTGTAGACTAAGTATAAGTATCGTATCAATATTGTTAATTGCAGCAATAAGTATGGATTGTCGGACAGAATAAAAATTTGTTTGAAGGATTTGTGTAAAGAAGTGTGTCCACAATGAATTTTACTCGTGAATTGCTTGCTAGATAGCGTAATGGTAGTTGATTTTCAATCTGACAAATACTCTGTAACGTAAAGCATAAAAACTAGAAAGGAGCGAAAGGAGCGGTTAAAGACAATATTTTTTGGTGAAAAGTTAAATGTGTAAATGAATTTGCGGAGGATCGCCGGTTGAGTGTTGTGTTCGTCTGAGGTGTTTTTGTCAGTTTGATGGGAATTTATGTAGAGGGTAGATTAGGAGAGGCTGTAGACTGAGTATAAGTATCGCATCACTCACCTAACGTGGATGATGTAATGCGTGATGGGGCTGTGATGCGTATCCTTGGACTGCGCCCACGACAGGTTGACGGATCGAGAAGTGAAGCCCATTATCAGCGGCCTTCCTGGAGGATCGGGAACATCTGGAACCAACGCAAACCCTGCTCAATAACATGCAATATCTACATGTGCAACATGGGATACAAAATTCATTACATTTTCTTTTTACCAATTGACTGGCGAAAGCTCCCTAAGCTTCCTTTTTCTAACACTTCATTTTTTGTTACAAGAACAAGCGACGAAGGTTTCCTCACGTTTATAGTTTTACCTGTCATGCGATTTTCACATAAAAATTGCCCCTTTGGAGATGATGTACAGGCATTATCAATATCTGCGTTAATTCTAACTAGGACATCTAGCAATGGAGTATGTGACCACATTTTGATTATTACAAAAAATAAATTACCCGTATTTTTTCAAAGCGATTCATTATTCGTAGTATTCCTTTTTCGTCCCGAATCTAACCTAACCTAACCTAACCTAATATAATCTAATCTAACATAACTTAACCTAACATAACCTGATTTAACTTAACCTAACAAACTAATCTAACCTGACCTAACCTAACCTAACCTAACCTGATCTAATCTAACTTAACCTAACTTAACCTAACCAAACCTAAAGTTATTTAAACTAAGCTAACTTAACCTTACCTAACCTTATTTTATTCCATCATTGAATAAATAGTTACATCAAATTTATTAATATATGAACATTTCAATTATACAGACACTGGTGCGCTTAAGTAGCATACTTTGGTGTACTTTTCCAATGTTCATTTGGTGCGTTTCTGTGTTATGCCAGCATAAGAGACAGTCTACCTGTCTTTTTCTACAATCTTACCATGCTGACGTAACATATCTTTTCTACGAAATATTAAATAGCTTATATCTATATTATTGTAAACCATTGTTTAGTTTTTATTATTATAATGAAAAGTTATAGTAATTAGTTTTTATATTTCATGACTTATATACTGAAATTCGATTATAGTCACATACACCATTGATAATAAGAGTTAAGGCCCAGAGGTTGTAGTTCTACTTAAATCTTAGACGAAAGAAAAGTATATCAAGTTAATATACAGGATTAGAATTTCATTGAATCCGATAAAATAAATATATTTACAAAATGGAAAGATTATATTTCGCTATTTACTCAATGGAATAGGCACTAAACAATCAACAAAAAATGTTGAAAACATGTATTTAAAACAGCGAGAATATAGTTTGGAGTTGAATAATCGGCAGTTTGTTTGGTTAGTTTCCCCGGAGATGTGGATTAGATACGGACTGAAAACCCCTAGATCATCTTTCACTAACAAACTGTCCGTCTGCTGATTTACTACTCGGTTATCATATTGCAGATGCTATCGATTCCCCCACATTTCGATTGATTTTGTAATGTCCCTCAAAGCTACGTCAATATACTCAACAATTTTTCAGCAAAAATATCGTTGTATCTATTTGCGAATTCACTACAAGTTACAGTCAATCATAATTTCCTCATGCTTTACAAAAAACATTTTTCTTGAACGATTTCGTCAGGATGAGAATCTTGACATACAACGTACTTCTTGTCTTGTCGATGTTTATAACTTGTCTTGCTTTTCAGTTAAAGCAAAATAATTATTAACCGTTTGACTAGGCGCCTTAACTAATTATGTCTAAGTCTAGATTTAAAAGTGTTATAATTATAATATCAAGATAATGGCGTAGGTATGTGACCAAATTTTTACATATATGATACTAGACAAATAAATAAAATGCCCGTATTTTTTTAATTGTTTCATTATTCGTACTTTATGAGAAAATATTTATTAAAGATTTGGGGAAGGGATGATGTTTCGTCATCGTGGTAGAAATGTAAAATAAAAGAGGTAGACAGGGAACGTAAGAAACAGACTATCTACCTTTTTCCACGACCCTACCATACTGACGTCACGCGTCCCTTCTCCGGAACA
This sequence comes from Stenolophus ochropezus, assembly GCA_035578165.1. NCBI lineage: Eukaryota > Metazoa > Arthropoda > Insecta > Coleoptera > Carabidae > Stenolophus > Stenolophus ochropezus. Next base: position 5,346,190 of record JAQOWZ010000014.1, read on the forward strand.
TTTAATTGCTAATACTTTATTATTGCAAGCAAATGTCTAGTTTTTATTATGTAATGAGGAGCTATAGTGGTTACTTTTTATATATTATTATGATTATGGTCACATATACCAGTTTCTCAAATTTTGTCAGGATTCTTGATCTAGAATAAGAAAGTCTTGTCTTGAAATTTCAAGGAAAGACTTATGCTAGCCTGATAATCTAGACCAGCGATTGGCAACCATTATATAATGAAGTCTCACATTTTATGAACTGAAATAAATTGTACTCTTTAAGGGGCGTATACAAAAGATTGACTTTAATCAGGCTAACTTGAGAGGAATAACCTTGGTCAGTAATTCTAGCAAAATATTATCAAAAATTTTACTCGATAGAATAAAGGAGAAGGTTGAGTGAAATGAAGTAGACAATAAGGTTTTCTAGAGAAAGATCTTGCATATGACACAAACATAACAAAGATAATTATTGAGCAGTTTATGGAATTCCAAGAAACACTTTACGTCATGTTTATAGACAATGAAATCTTTCAGCATATCTAACTGTAAAATCTTTAAAATCTATAATTTTTTTCCCAAATGAACCAGACAAACAAGACAAGATTCTAGAAAGTCTCCAGATGACATCACTACCCTTTCGGGTTTGTCGTGTCAGTTTGAAATGTTTTAATGAAAATGTGTGGGTTGTAAGAATGAGAGATATATTTTGCGGTGGAGTAATTAATTAGCGTGGTATCTTGCGGAATATAATATTATGATGATCAGGTAGAATTGATATGAAAGCCGACAGCAATACGCGTAATAAATATTCACACGTATAGGGGGATTGTCGGTTGGAGCGTGCGGGAGTCTGTAGGTGAGACGGTGAGACGCTCTGAGGCCAGGTGTCTAACGAGACCGAGGCGACGACGCACATATTTCATGCGCGGTATTAATGCGAACACTAACGCAGTCACATTCGCACAAAACACTGTGGATGTTATACATAATTCACATGGAGTGCGACCGCCACATGCCATACGTGCGTACGTACCCCACACGCCTAGAGCTCCACGACCTACTTCCTCGCTTCTATTAGAAAACACTTTCATCAGCAGCAGAACGTGACTGCCAAGGTTGGAACTACTCAATTCTGGATACTTTCCACCGGCACTATAACCTATACCGCGAGTATTCCTCTCAACCTGTATTAAAGCAAGGCTCGCTTTAATCCCAAACGCTTCCAAAATCATTTTTCAAAAAGGACATTTCTAGCTTTTCTCTGTTTCTTCCTCTTTTCTACGATATTACCACACTTGTACAGCGATGGCTAAATGGGGTATTTGACCATAATCGAATTTCAGTAAGTAACTAATATAGCTTCTCATTATAGTAATAAAAACTAAACATTTATGAGGAATCAAATATTTTAAAGAAAGAACGTGACTGCCAAGGTTGACACTACTCAATTCCGAATACTTTCCGCCAGCACTATAACCTATACCGCGAGTATTTCTCTCAACCTATATTAAAGCACATAGGCTCGCTTTAATCCCAAACGCTTCCAAAATCATTTTTCAAATGGAATATTTCTAGCTTTTCTCTGTTTCTTCCTCTTCTCTACAATATTACCTCACTTGTACAGCGATGACTAAATGATAGGACCATGGAAGAATACAGCTGGATTGTCTCTTTCGCTGACGTTATAATATCCCTTCCCAAATTTTTAATATATTGTAGAGATTTAAGAGTCAAGTCGAGACATGTTGTAGTCTTCTATTGTGCTGAGACATCGAAGGTGTGAGAATATTCTAGAACTTATGTGCTCTGATATATAAACCTCGAGCAGAAAAAACCGGGGAACAGTCTGATATTAATAGGAGTCGTAAAAGTAAATAGTTGGTGGTATAAATATCGTGTAAATAAATAGTGCATAGTATTAAGTAATTAAGTCTTTATTAATAATTATTATTCTTAAATTAGTGTTTATATTTGTGTAGTCATAGTGTTAGTTATTTTTATTGGTGTTTCAATTATTTTTACACTTCACCGAATTAAATATGCGTTACAATACCCTTTCTCTTAAACTACGAATAATAAATCGATTTAAAAATTACAGGTATTTTTTTTAACTAGAAAAATGACCAACTTCCATCTTTTTACTGTTAATGTTAGTTGATTTCACTACTTCGCAAATGCAACATACGTCACTTGAAAAGGTTTGAGAATAGTTTAAATTTAATTATGTATCCTGTCTTGTTCTTGTTATCCATTTGATAATTAAGTAATTGACAAACAACACAAGAAGCAAAACGAAAACAACAGTCACAAACAAATACAAATAAGTTAACTTACAGATATGTCAATTCAAGTATTCAAATTTCAAATGCTAATATTAATTGTAATGTAAGTTGTAGTTTGGCAGTATAAATGCACCTGTGAAGGTAACTAAATATCGCGAATATAAGAATAAATTTAGTTTGAAAAAGTGTGGCTTCAGAAAGTTGCAAGTTAGCATACAAATAGTTCGCAAAGAAGCAGCTTAAATTTGTTGTATTTATACATTCTAAATGATTTCCTCATGGATTAAATTTCCCGTAACGCCGTAACTATATATCTTTGTTTGGAGTTATCTAAATTAAAAAGCCACGAATTATGTGATTTGATAATTAAGTAATTGACAAACGAACTCAAGAAGCAAAATGAAAACAACAATTACAAACAAAAACAAATAGGTTAACCTACAGATGTGTCAATTTTAAAATGTTTCAACTGCGCAGGCGTAAGTCAAGTATTTTCAATTCAATTTTAATGTTAGTGAAAATGCCATTGTTAATTTTAATGTAAGTTTTAGTTTGGCTGTATAAATGCACCTTCGAGGTAACAAAATATAGCGAATATAAGAATAAATTTAGTTTGAAAAAGTGTGGCTTCAGAACTTGCAAGTTAGCATACAAATAAAGTTCACAAAGAAGCAGCTTAAATTTGTTGTATTTATACATTCTAAATGATTTCCTCATGGATTAAATTTCCCGTAACGCCGTAACTATATCTCTTTGTTTGGAGTTATCTGAAATAAAAAGCCACGAATGATGTGGTCTCTTCGTACGGACGTGGGAGCTCGAGAGATGAAACCATTTAGTTAGAATGCGGGAGATTTGACGTGGATGGAATGATGAGTAGTCACACGTCCCCGGCTTTACATGTTTTATTTAATTTTTCATCGGCGTTGCATGTCTTGCCCGCGTGTGAGATAACACGCCATTGTTACAACGGAAACAATTTGTATTTCGCATTCGCTCGGACACGAGTTATTATCAGTGGGTGTGACTGGGTTGGAACAAACAATGCTTCACTAATATTATATTTTCCTACCGCACTAGTAGCAAATGTAGGCGAGGGCAAAAAAAACCTACTAGAAGTCTGAAACGAAAAATTACCCTTATATTCAAGTTGTGTAATTCAAAGCAATACATTGCAGGAATAGGAAAATAACAACGGAAATATTTTCAAGTAAACTAAATTTTGTTTTTGGTGCCCTTTCTAGGACGTTAAGAAACTCAAAATTGTTTCTTATCAAATAAACGAAAAACCAATTTAAATTTTCAGAGTGGCAAAAATACTTATTCTAAAAAATATAATATATACTTGTATTTCGGACCATTCCAAGTATATACATCGAAATACATTGCTCGACAAAAAAAAAACCTTTATATATAATATATATATATATATATATATATATATATATATATATATATATAATATCTATAAAAAAATTTAAAAAATTATGAAATGATAGATGAAATAAATATTACATCCACGTTATTCTTAATTACAGATACGGGGTGTTAAAAAAGACTTACAAATCGACCTTTTGAACACGTTGGTTATATAGAATGTATTATTATGTCAATATTTAAGTTTATAGTTAAATAATACTTAATTTTACACATAATACTGAATTACATGGACGTTAAAAAATATACCTTCAAACTACGAAACTTTTTAACACCTTGTACTGAAATTTCTTCAAGTGAACTATACCTGTTGATGATTGTTAATTGGTACTATTTTTTTATGAAAAAGACTTATTTTCTCTTTTAGTACTATTGAAGTAATAACCTAAGTAAAATAATATTTCAATAGTAAATTAAACTCTAAAAAAAGTATTTACATGTTCATTGTTTATACAAAAGTAATAAAGAATATTGTACATTTAACCTACATAGAGATAATTAAAGTTGTTGTTAGAATGAGTTACTTGTGCAATAAAAGTGAATTATGTTGTGCAGTCAGATGTTTAACTCCTTGTACAATATCTGAATAAAATAATATTTACCGTCCATTACAAAAAACTTCTGTATTTTTATAATAAAAGAAGTAAAATTCATATTTGGAATGATGAAATGACAAATATAACTACGACATTTAAAAACGTAGAGACAAAACAAAAAGATTAACAGAAGTCCACTCTGTGGGCAGAAACGTAATTTTGTGTGTAGATGGTTTCCACTTTGAAATGTGCAGTATATCAAAGAGGAAGAGTTGATGCATCAATGAATTGCTTCTTATCTCTTGGCTTTTTTCTTTTTCCGATTATAAATTTTCCTTTTGCAGAAGTGGGTAGAGATGTACAGACCGAACGGTTTTTACAGTTGAGAATTCCCGGGGGCAGCGAATGTGGAAAAACAAATAGTGAGGAAGCAAATCTGCTATAAGTGTGACCAAAGGATGCTTTAAATTTAGATGTCTTCTGATTGTGGACATGTTATTGCAACTGAAGCAATATGACATACGATATTAAACCTTTGATATCAGCGGAAATATTTCTTATTTCATGACCAATACATGTTTTTAAAAGTAAATGACATTTGTATATTATCATACTTCAATAGATTGCAAACTCTAAGATCAAGTAAAATTTAAATTAGATACAGAATCGAAACCAACATGCGGAAATTTTATTATTTTTACAAATTAAATTTGGTGAACATGACAAACTAGCCGATGTTCATATTTCACAAATATTTTAATAACAAATTTGGTGGCCGAAATTAAATTTTAATGTTGCAGTATCTATGTACACTGAAAACCAAACAGTTTATTTAAACGGGTACCAGACCTATGTTGAAACCATGCCATATTGACATTGACATTGCATTGAGAAGTACAAAGCGATAATGTCTTATCAAGAATTTTGAATGTCGAAATAAACAATGGCAATATTGCCTGGTACCGACATCTTGACATTGACAGTACCATTAAGGGTAGGGGATTGGTACAGTAAGGGGAAATTGTCAATGCCATTATAGCGTGATTCCACCACTGGTTACTATAACATAATATTTCTAGAAGAAACAGTGTATCAAATAGCTGAAATATTTTTATTTCATGATAATATTGAATAAGATGGCAAGGTTGTTTACTACATAGATTATGTAGTTAAGTTTTTGGAACGATAACGTTGCTTATCGTAAGGCAAGTTTTATCTGGTACACAAAATCGTACCGGTTAAAATCTGCTTAGTAAGAAATAAATAGTAGATTTTTTTTCATGGCGAATTTCTTGAAGGTGTTAGTCGGAATTTGGATAAGATTGTACCACAAAATAGGTTTATACAGAAGCGACAGTAAGACAGAGAAACGAAAATTAGAGAGAGATGGGGAAAGGTAACAAATTTTAAGGTCTCATTATTTAAAATCGGAAAGTTTCGTCACATCTTAGGGAGAGATAATTTTTGATGTACCACCTCCAAGAAAGTAGATTTTGCATATGCTGCGAACTGTTGTGCAATGACGCTGTTCACCACATTGATCAGACTTGTCTTGTCTTGTCCATTGTACCGGTTGAAATAAATTTACGTGGTGGTCCTTTTGTGAGCGAATGGCAGCGATTTCTTTTATTGAGTAAATAGGGAAAGGGTGCAAATTTGATGTAAGTATGAGTTGGGGTGAATTTGAATGTAGACAAATCGTGAATGAGCAAGTGGATCCATTAAATAAACTGGGCTGAGCGTACCTGTACATTTTAACGCAGGAGAGAATAATCAATTTACGTTAACTGCTGGCCGTGTTGTTCGCTGGTGGCAGGGTTTTTAAACGAAATTCCTTTCCCTTCGTGTTGGTGTTGGGCTATGAACATTGGATTCCTATTTGCTAGGCGTGCGAACAACGGTTTGCGCAGACCGGAAGGGTCAGCGAGGATCAGACTCCACCACAAGGTGCGAACCGGTGTACGCGGCGGTAATACCGACAACTTCCGTGCCCAGTAAGCTTAGTGCCTAACACCCTCTATCATCGCAATACCATTTGCCTGATATTCATGGACCTTGACCACCTTCCAACAACACAATGTCGCATCCAACGTTTTCTTCTTCCGTCACCATAACAAACCACCCAACCAAGTATAGACTTGTTTTAAAGCGACACGAAAATCACTTATCTTTTAAAGTGAAATGTGGTATTTATCATATCCATGGTTACGATCTGACATATGATCGACAGCAATGTGCTTGTTTTATTTAAAAGGAAACGTACGGAATGAATTTGACAGATGACAAATGTATTACATTTTAATATTATAAGTAGAAAATAACAGCAAATAAACGAACTAACAAACAATTAAACAATAATTAGACTACATTTTTAAAAATCAGTCCATTAACTTCTAAGCTAAAAAACACATTCGATATATGAACAACTGTAATATTTTGAGAAATATATTAAATTTCAACTTTTAATTGATCTAAATTTAAAAATCCTCAATAAAAAGAATCTAGATTTGTAAGATCGAGTGATCTAACAAGGCTATTCTACTATTCTACTACTTCCTCTAAATTTACTAATGATTTCTTATATTTAAAAGTTGAAAATAGTCATTTATATATTAAGGGCATAATCAAAAGATTATAGCACGAGGGAGTGTTTAAAGCCTTAATTTTCCTGAGGGCTATAATCTTGATTATGCCCGTAGTACATACAACATTTTATTTTATTTTGGTACTTGAAATGAAAAAAAATCTGTAGGTATAAATTTCATACTGTGGTTTCTTTATAGATAGTTAGCATTGTTAGATTGTTTGTTTTTAAACAAATTTAATACAATCAAAGTGTTGGTTTCTAATAAATCTAAAAGATTTATATGAAAAGGAATTTGAATAGTTTTGTAAATGCTAAATACTTACTTAATCGAAATTAAAATATATTATATTGTTTGTCATTTATTCATTAGCCACAATTTTAATTTGTTTGAGTACATATTGCTTAACAATTTTATACGCCCTCGAGCGATAAAAGATAAATGACTAAAGTGTCCATAATTATATATTTTATTTATTGACATTCATGTTAAAATACATTTATATACTTGCTACGAAAGAATATTTGAGAAATAATAAATAAAAATGAGCTTTCATTTTAAGAAGCATTTTATAATTTTGATTTGTTTTTAAATTCCACGCACCTTTTGCTCGTCTTCATTTCCAAATGATATTTTAAAGCAATTTCAGTTTTACAACTCAGAAGAACAATTAACAGAATAACTTGGAAATTTCGGCGACAGTACCAGTCAAATTGTTTTATAAGTTTGCAAAGTTAACAAAATGAAGGTTGTATAAATGCATGTGACAATATTAAAAGGGAGTTTTCCGGTAATTGCGTTTAAAAAATATTTATATATAAATTTTATTCATAATTAACACTCATTTATTTTTTTACAGGGTGCTACGATTCCAAAGGATCAAGAGATAGAATATAGTATAGGTAAGATTTTTTTATAATTTGGTTTCTCTACTTTTATTAAACTATACAGTTTAAGACAACGCTTGTTAAGCAATACGAAATATTTCAATTTTTAAAAATGTGGAAACCAAATGCAGATATCCTGAGAACATCCAATTTATATGAGCAAGCGAAGCTGAAGACTGAATGATTGCGGTACAATGAACACAACCAACTATCAAATCTACTCATTTGTTACGGGGTGAATTTAATTGGTTGCTATAGATACACTTATAGCTTTCAAATTATATCAATGACAGATTCACGGCAATGTAATAGTGCAATAAAATTGGAATGATAAATAACTGGTACCTGCACTATAAACCTTAGTTTCAATACAATCTACAATGGAATAACTCAATCGATGACAACCGGCAAAACGGAAAAAATATTTGAATTTATAGGCGTTGTATAGAGCGATATTTTTGAGGTTATTATTCCCCTGGTAGTACAACAGATATTAAATGCTTTACAATAAAAAATACACTCGAGCAAAAAAACTACAATGATATGATTTTTAGTATAAACCAAAAAAAATGCTTTTTTTCTTAAACGTCAAATTCATCAAAACAGATCATCAATTATCACTACTGGAAAAATTACATCGAAATGGTGCAATTCCTAACTTCCTCGAAACAATTTGAACAAAATGATATTTTTATTAGTTATTACTATTACTCAAAGTATCACAATTTAATCTTAACAAGTTTAAGTAATGTATACTATTTAAAATACTAAAAAGGAAAATGGAATCCCTAGTTTAGTGAATTATTTCCTATAGAAATTTAACCTTGATGTACCTACATTCTTCACGCGAACTATAGTTGTTGCTTAGTTGTTCCTTCAGTAGAATATGCAAAATATTCCAAGTTCATGTCCAAGATATTAGTTAGTTAGTAGTTAGTTAGTGAAAATCTATACGTTATTACTAGTATCTGCAACAAAACCATAAGTCTTATTTATAAAAGGTGAGACATAATAAAGTTGTTTAAAATTAGAAGCAATATATTAGAAGATTAGTTGGTAAAAAGGCACCGTGGAAAATTATTAAAAATAATGGCAACAAAAGTGAAAAACTAATTAAACTATTAAAACTATTACTCAGTGTATCACAATTTAATCTTAACTATTTAACAAGTTTAAGTAATGTATACTATTTAAAATACTAAAAAGGAAAATGGAATAGATGGAATCCCTAGTTTAGTGAATTATTTCCTATAGAAATTTGACCTTCAGGTACATTCTTCACGCAAACTATAGTTGTTGCTTAGTTGTGCACTCAGTAGAATATGCAAAATATTTCAAGTTCATGTTTCCAAGATATTAGTTAGTTAGTAGTTAGTTAGTGAAAATCTATACGATATTACTGGTATCTGCAACAAAACCATAAGTGTTATTTATAAAAGGTGAAACATAAGAAAGTTGTTTAAAATTAGAATTAGTTGGTAAAAAGGCACCGTGGAAAAGTTATTAAAAACAATGAAAACAAAATTGAATTACTTATGAAGCTATTAAAACTATTACTCAGGGTATCACAATTTAATCATAGCAAGTTTAAGGAATACGTTGAATCCTTAATTTAGTGAATTATTTCCTATAGAAATTTATCCTTACGGTACATTCATCACGCGAACTATAGTTGTTGCTTAGTTATAGAATATGTAAAATATTTCAAATTCATGTTTCCAAGATATTAGTTAGTGAAAATCTATACGTTATTACTGGTATCTGCATCAAAACCATAAGTGTTATTTATAAAAGGTGAGACAAAAGAAAGTTGTTTAAAATTAGAAGCAATATATTTGAAGATTAGTTGGTAAAAAGGCACCGTGGAAAAGTTATTAAAAATAATGGCAACAAAAGTGAAAAACTCCCCTATGTTTAAATCTCCACAGTTGTTCGCTTGTAATGGTTCGAGAAAAAATGTCGCCCCTAAATCAACAAGCATATTTTCTTTATGTTCTTTTTTAAGTATCTGCAACAGTTCAGATATATGACACTATTTTTAATAACACCTTCCATGAACAAGACAAATGGTTCTAGCGCGTTATATATTTTACCCAATGTCAAATAAAGGAAATATCAATGCTTGTGACAAAAAATATGAAAATTATTACATTTGGGAAAAGCTTGTAAGCGGAACACGTTGAGCTGTTCGCACAACGAAAAAAATTAATAAAATAGATTCGCACTGAATGAAAATTTAAATCTCGCTTGACAAATGTAAAATCAGCGGACATGGAATTCATGATTTTGTTTTTAGACATGTAATTCAATAAGATTTAAGCGAGGTTGAAAGCGTTGCAGATTGGTTCGATTCGATATTAACGTTGGTACATTTACGCTGGGGACAACAAAATGTGTAGCCTGAACGACTTTTTGAGCTGGGGGTCAACTCGTCGGGGTATAAAACGTCCATCACAACGTTTCGATTTACCGGACCAACGACACGGCTGATGTATTTCGCATAGGAGGATTACAGACCCTCATTCTTAAAAATGCCTCAAACTACCATCTGTTCCATTTATATCTATTCGTCCCTCCTTCATTTCTAGCTCAAAATTCAATCAACAACGCGTTGTAATTTACAAACCAACATATAATTTCTCATCATTTACAAAATATTTCCATAGCTGAAGATAGACCACTATGATCGGAAACGTCCTAATAGAAAAATAAAATAAAAGTAAGAAATATTGCATCAATAAGGCCTTCTTTTGTTGAAAAAATGACCTCGAACATAAATACTTGATCCTTCAAGACTTCAACTAATTCTCACCATGTAGTTTATCTGTATTATTCATACCTTCTTTAGCCAAAAATAGGTGTTTTAAATGTAAAATTGTGATTATACTCCTGAAATATTTCATACCTATTTTTGGGTAAAAAATTCTGGTTTTATGGAATAGCATAGATATATTCATAGGTATCTCTTTTCGATTCTGACATATTTGTCCTTAAAGTTGCACCTTAAAAAGGTAGTTTTTGAGTATATTTCTATAATAGGTAGAAATATAATCTCAACTATTTTACCTGTTTATGGAAAATGTTTTATTCACACTAAATACTTACTTTTGGATACAAAATTCTGGTTTTATGGAATAGAATAGATATATTCATAGGTATCTCTTTTCGATTTTGACATATTTGTCCTCAAATTGCACCTTGACAAGATTTTTCTTTAGTATATTTCAATAAAGGGTAAAAATATAACCTCAACTATTATACCATTTTACGGGAAATATTTTGTCCACATAGGTATACGTTCTTTACTACCATTGGGTGAAAAATAAGAAAAACTAAAATTACGGAATTGAAAAGTTTTTTGGACTTAATAAATATCGATGCGCTGATTTAGCGATGGGGTATGTGACGTGATGTCAATATGGTAGGATCGTGGAACCAAACGCGATAATCAAAATCCACTGGAAACATTAAAATAAAATTTTGGAAAAAAATATTTTCAGATTATTTTTGTCTAAAAATTAATTGAAGTAAAGCTTCAGGGCCTTTAGAGTTCCTTTGATGTTGGTACATAAATATACAAATATTCAAAACAATATTTCAACAAATAGACTTCATAAAATAAAGTTTCTAAAATAACCTTTTAATTTGTTTTATAATTTTCGTGTGGAAGGAAGCCCACAGAAAAAGGGCGTTAATTATTAATAAATAGTACTTTTGATCTTTTTCTATGCGATATTTTTCAGGAGCAACATAGTTTTTGTCGTAAGAATACAGCATCAATGACGATGACGATGATATATTTGCTTGAAGTGCAGCAAGTGTAAGAAAAGGCGTTGTAGATGAATAGTTTGACATTTGTATTGTGGGACGCATGGAACAGTATTTCATGAATTGTATAGCACTTGTTAGTTGGTAAGGCGAACAGTGACGCCTTCTTGCTATTCATATGTGTAGTTCGTGCCCAAAGGGATCGGTGAAGTCGAAGTGAACAAAGTTCGAATTAAAATAGTGCGCGAATAAGATATCACTGTTTACATTATATCTAACTTCGGATCGAGATGTAAATTGTTAAAGCAAGAAGATTCTGCCAACTCAGAGTGTATCTAGAGGAATTAATCATGTATTTTATGCCTCGATTGCTGCGGAATGGAGATTTTTGTTTTACTTCATGTTTTACTTCTTTCTACTAGATCAAATAGTAAAAGTTGACACATTCAAAGTTTGTGTACTTTCTTTTAATATTCAGAGTTAATTTGCATACAGATGCATCCGTGAAAGATCTTTTCATTGTGCACTCGCTCAGAAAACCTGCCCCTTTACATATTTCTGGCCTCTGTACTTATCTTTACTCCGGATTCTCTAATAACTGTTGCGATAAAGTTTTACTTTCTTTGTTTCAAACTTGCCATTTCTACAAAATACCACTTTAAAATTCATTACGAATTTAAACAAAAACATTGAATGAATAAACTCTTCTCGATTGCTTTGTATATTTTTAGTCTTAAAGCATTCTTCTCTAACTTGTGACATTTGCAGTGACACAAAATTAATTAATTTAAAAATTGTAATAATCTCAAATTAAAAAAATAAACTTTATTTTTTATGTAGGTTGTCGCCTTAAAGGTCAAGTGAGATAGAAGCGATGCCGCTATTTATAGAGTCTGGAAGACTCTGAAATGCTCTAGAGATTAATTGCCGGCATGTTTATAAGGGTCGCGACGGGCGGGTCCAGGAAGTTAGTATCGGTGAGCAGAGAGTCACTGAAAAAAGTCAGTGTCGGTCAGTGCACGTCAGCGACGTGTAAAGTAGAAATAAATAAATAGTTGGTTATATAAATAAATAGCTGGTGATATACATATATTGTGGAAATAAATATTGCGTAGTTTTAAGTGTTTAAATAAATGTTCGTAGTGTTTAAGTATTTATTATTAATAATTACTTTTAAATTAGTGTTAATATTTGTTTATTACTTACTCGGGTACTCTTTTACCCTTAGGGTGGCATATCTGTGAATTATTAATTTATTTTTATTTAAAAATCTAAATTTGTGATTTCACGTGGCAATAATAATTCATTATTTTTGTGTGCTATATTTAAAAATAATGATATATACAAAATTACTCTTATTTTTTTTGTTTTAATTTATAAACAGATATGATTTATAATACTTTGAAATTGAAAATATAAATTGAAATCCTGAACAATATTCTCCAATACAATATGTTTCGTATTTGAAAACACTTGAAACATTGATTCAGAAGCCTCCTAATTGTATGTAGGCTGTTTAGCTTCAATAAAATTTTATATGCAGTAGCGGCGTGTCAGGGGAAGTAGATGAGGCATTGCCTAACCATACAAAATGGGGAAAGAATTTTGCATTGTTGTAGTTTTAAATTTCAATCTTCTAGAATTTCTAAATGTAGCACATTATATCCACAAGATCTAGTTTTCAAATTTCCACTTTTTTCTATCCTTTACTGTCGAATAAAGCATTCGTACGCCCAGTGTAGAGGCAAAAATTCTTCTGCCTCAAACTTCGTTAATGTGTATGAACGACTGTCTTATTTTTACAATACTCCCAGCGTTTATCGATTTTTCTCTCGCTACGCTACCTTTTTTAGAAAAGGGAGTCTTGAGGCATGCCTCAATTTTGACTGTTGCATTTGCACTTGCAGTTGTTTAAATATAGTAGAAGTGGATGAAAGTGGACACAATTATCTTTAGATTTTCAATATAAGTTTACTTTTTAAAATTGGCATTAGTTTCTTCTAGTATGCAGATATGATATTGTTAATTTTCTGATGAATTTAAAATCATTTCAATAAGTGTTTATTCAGTTCCTATCGCCTACCTCACCAAAATTTGAGTTCACGAGCCGCCACTGCGTATTTGTTTGGAAATATCAAAGAAAGAATTTAATAAAAATACAATTACGTATGAAAGTTTTAAGGTTTCCGTATACAGTAATACTGATTTGATTATATGAGAAGTTTTAAAGACTGCATAACCGCTTATGAATTTTCCACCTGAGAAATAGCAACAGAAACATTACCCGTAGCGGTTTTATTATTCTACGATGATAATGTACATTGTGTAATGTATCTAGCTCATCGGGATATTGTCACATAATCATATTTAACTTTTTGTAATATCTGCTGTCATGCTAGCGAATATAATTTATTGTTATTTTTGCAGCTTTGTCAACGATATATTTTTAATATGCTAATTTTTGGTGTATAGTAATCCCTACATCATCATAGAGATTAATTTCATCAATTGTTTCGTTGTTTTCATAATAGATATTAGATAGGAAAACTAGATTAAATTACAAAATGCGTTAACATCAGGGATGGGATGCCGTTAACATAAGGTTACGTTTTATAATAACGTTAAAAAGAATAATTCGTTATATAACTTTAAAAAAATCAATATCATAACGTTATATAAAGTTATTTTTATTTTATTATTATAACGTTAAAATAACATTATTTTTTCAGAAATTTGTAACAAAAATTCATAAAAAAATTAAACTAAAAATATATTTAAAATATTCTGTAAATGGTACATTTTTGTAATTGGTGCATTTGAAACAGTCAATTGCGAATTTATATTCTCTCAACAGCAAATAACGTTATAGTGTATCGTTATGTTATCGGTTACTGTTACATAACGTTATTATATTATTGTTACATTATTAGCAGAAAATTAGAAAATGAAACGTTATTATAACGTTATTGGGTATCGTTATATTACGTTTTCCATGCCTGGTTAAAATAAATGAAAATGAAATGTAGAAAAGATTTAACTAGAGCAAAGTGTTTTGTTGGTATGAGTTGGAGAAAATAGAGTGGTAGAATGTTTTTCAATGTAGAAAGACGAAAAAGCAGAGGAAATAGAAAAAGCGGTATTCGAATCAAGTTTGGGATCATTGTGTAAAGTCGTTGGATATGCTAAGTTGTTTTTAAATGATACACAAAGAAAGGAAATTGAGTGAACGTGGTAGAAACTTATGTAAAAGCAATGTGCAGACAATTTTTTATATAAATAAAAAGGATAAAAGCCGAAGTTTCGTTGAAGTTACAGAACATTTGTTATGATAATTTGTTAAAAGTTTTGCATCGTTTAGTATTCTTACGAGAAGTTATTGGAAATTTAAAGTACAGAGCAAGAGAACGAATTTGCAGATTTGAAAGTTATAATTAAAAACAAAAAGGTAGAATCGATGTAAACGGCTGGAATGAATGTTTACCAAGAGAAAAATCTTGGTTTTCCTTGTCGCGTAATTATCGGAAAAGTATTAGTCCCCAAATATAAATTCATTGAAGAAGCGTTTCTGTGGCAAGCTGTAACTGTTTACACTGCGTATTAATATTTCAAGTAAAAAATTGATTGTGTCCCCGTAGGTAAAGCTTACCGGAAATTCCTATTTTGCACCGTAATCCTTTATACGTGCATTAATAGCAATCGGGTTTGTTCAATGAAAAAATAAACAGCGAATGAAGAAAAAAAGAATAATAGTGTACCGGCTCGCTTTCAGACCGAGACAAAACTACGTGCATTAAATACGTGCCATCGGTGTTCACGGGAGAATCGATTTTTAAAATTGCACCGCAACCAAAACAAGCTGGCCCGTCGGTGCAGCCCAGTGCTTTCCAAACATATCTATTTCCCTTTTTGCCTATATTTGCTCTAGCTTTGCGGTAAATATTTTGCCAAAACTAAAACACCGTAGTTAACATGTTCATTTCACCTGTTTGCTCTACTTTAATGCTGTTTGCTATTTTTCCTTCACATTACACTTGCTTTCAAATCGATAACAACCATTAACTGAAAAATACCACTATTGCAACTGCAAACCTTGCTGCCATTTTACCTTTTACATTGATTTTGTCAAAATATCTACCAAACAATTTTACCAATTCTAAATTAAAAATTTATAAGTGGCATAAAACATAGAACATTATTTAGCACAGAAAACATAGGATTAAAGTCATATGAAATATAATGTATCCATTTATAAGAAACACAGAACACGAAACATAGATTTACAGAGCATAGGAATTAGTGATATGACGAATAGCAGTTCAGCCGAATAACCGAATAAAGAATATTCGGCCGAAAATTCGCTATAATCGAATAATATATTTTTATCCTCCGCATTATTTTTTGAAAAAACTATCAATAAAAATTAATTTTGTAAAAATATTTCTGTTTGTGAATATTTTCTCACGAGTGTATAATGACAGTGTAGCGATACTTTTTAATCTTTATTTACAAAAACTAACACATGTCGATTCTGGATATGAGATCAAATTTCCAAACGCTCAGGTTTATAATGGAAAACATTCCATATTGTTACAACACTGTAACGCATTAGGGTTTTTTGATCTATTTAATATTTCAAAAATATTTTTTATTTTGCAACTGTATTATGTAGGTATAGGTGTTACAGTCAAATGATTCGGAATTCACTTATAAACTCATTTTCATATTCACTAAAATGCAAGTAAAACTTGAGGTGCTTGAGACCGTGTTTCATCTAAGAATGTTGTAAGACAGGTTATTTCAAATTTTGCAACTGTACTTTGTATGTGTTAAACAAATAACAGTCATATAGTGTGTAACAAATAATAAAAGCCTTTATGCAACCACTAAAATGTAAGTAAAACAAGTACCTTAGCTTAAGATGTTGAGACCTTACTTCATCTAGTAATAGTGTTAGTGTTTCACAAGACAAGATATCTTGTTTTGTTTAGTAATTTCTTGTCTTGTTTCTAAAAGCAAGAAAAGAAAATCTTGCTATTCTTGCACGTTTCTTGCAAGCCAATTTCTTAGCTTGTCTTTCTATGAATCTTGTAGCTCTTATCTTGTTCTTGTCTTGCTTTTTTTGAAGGACACATGCAAGAACAAGAAAAATACATGACTCTCGTGAAACACTAAATATTGTATCATAAATGTTTTCAAATTTTGCAAATGTACTTCTATATTTAGATGCAAGCAAGTTTGGTCTGTAATTAGATAATGTAATTCTAAACAGCGAGGGATGCAAATCCTCAGTCATGTTCATTTCATGACTGTGGAATCTCATAGATGTTTTTCCTTCACGAACAGAAGTGTTCCAGATACGAGATCAAACAATCAGCGTTCAAAGATTTTCCCTGTGGCACACTATCATCCAAGAGTCAATTTCTGTCTTCCTTATGTTAATTATTGAGCTTATTAACTTCGTAATTATTGGATCAGATCCAGATACCTGCAGAGTACAATTGCAAAACAACCACACGTCAGTAAAATATAATTGCTTTAATTGAACGTTATTAAATGCGAGACTTTACTGCCATGGAGAAAAAGTCATTGGTCAAATAGGTACAGTCCAGTATAAAGAATATACAGTAGCGATACTAAAATCATATATAGATATCTTCCAAACAAAATATAATCACTTATATAAATAGTTGTCAGTTTTAACAATATGTTTTTACTCTTTAGGAAATAAAATACATTACACGAATGTCATTTATTTCTAATAATATAAAAGATATAAATATTATAATGTTTCAAATATGTATATATTGTAAATTATTAGAAATAAATAACATATATTCTTATGTTTGATTTCCTAAAGAGGAATTTTCAATAAGCTATTATTTATTTTAAATTATTAAATTAATCACAATAGTAACTTTAAAGATGAACAAAATAAACGCAGACTAAATATTTTATGCAATGAATAGTTTATTTTGTTAAATATTTATAATGTTTAATTAACAATTAACCAGTTTTTATAACTTCGTGCTATTTTTTTCTTACTTCAAGTTTATTTTTGTTTATAC
Source organism: Stenolophus ochropezus (assembly GCA_035578165.1). Classification (NCBI taxonomy): domain Eukaryota; kingdom Metazoa; phylum Arthropoda; class Insecta; order Coleoptera; family Carabidae; genus Stenolophus; species Stenolophus ochropezus. The sequence goes on from JAQOWZ010000014.1 coordinate 5,363,744, forward strand.
ATATATTATTGTTTACAATAGTTTCTTTTGTTTGTAATTAAAATATTCATAATGGTTGTTTAATAAAGTTTTGTTTTTTATATCTTCGTTATACTTATTTTTTTGAATAAAATATTATACAATAAAATGATTAATAAATTGATTCATAATTTATTTTAATATTTTGTTATTGTTATAATGTTTCAGGAGTAATGAAAGTTTTATTTTATTTTGATGTTGATTTGAATTTCCCGGTTCACATTATTCCCCCACTTCACGCCATGCAGCTTGAAAAGAAATATGCCCAAAAACTGGCAGAGTAACGCTACTGTATATTCTTTATACTGTGAGACAGTGTAGTAGTAAAGTAAAATTACTTTTTTAATTATCTCTTTTTTTCTGTTAAAGAAATCATTACGAAATCAAAGAAAAAACAAACTGAAATACTCAGAATTGAATAATAAAACGTGAGTGATATTTTTATAGAATCACTTGTTGGTGATTGCAATTTTATTTTTAAATAAATCAAAAGTTCAATAATCCGTAGCGTTAAGAGTACTTAAAATAAACAGCACAACAATGTTGGCATTTTATAAAAATATCAACGAACAGCACAAACAAGTGACAATGATTAAAATGTCAAAGGAATCCTACAATTCGCCGTGATATTTTCTACGACATTATATCCTTCGTAGTTTTAGTTAATAAAAATTTAAAATTCATTTCTGTAATGTGATATTCTAGTACATTTAGATATTGTTTCACTTTACTTATATAAATAATTCAGTGTAGAATTTTTCAAATTGCGCCTTTGTATACAAACATTTAGATTTAATATAAGTTAGGAAGGAACATTACAGTAGATATCTTTTCATGCACATTTTCTACAATGTAGCATGTGACACATTTTAAATTACTTGATATTACAGTAATTTTTCAAGATTTTAATAATTCAGCAGTCATTTAAGATTGAATAACAATGTTTTGAAGCAAGTGCTGTAGATAACATCTTGCAATAGAATTTCTATTAAATCTAATACTACATATAATAGTCACTTGTATCACTAGTCCTGAAATTCAGTTTTTGCTAGAGCGAGTTTATTTTGAAAATAATGCGAGATCTCGCAAAAGAGTTTCTGGGCGTGTGGTATTATATCAGTAATATTTTCGGTTCACGTGGATATATAAACAATTCACTTATTTTATTCAAAAAAATTAGTGACATTTGTTCTAGCCTAAAAAATAAAACGAATTATAATTGATATACAAGACAAGTATAATATGAATAATAAAGCAAAAATAGTTATTTTAATTAACGTTTTACATTTCCAATAAAATAAAATTGAATATTTTAATAGAATGTAATGCTAAAACATTTAAGTTGGCATCCCTACATTTTGCTGGCCTAGATTTTTTTCTGTGTATAAAACATAAAGCAACAAAGTCTGAACAATAGTTCTCATAATGAGAGATTGCATTTGTTTATTTTATGAAATATAAATGACAAATATAAAAACGGTTTGTGTACGTTAATAATTAAATAAGCAATTGATTTTCGTGTCACCGGTGTAAATATTATTTATATAAACATTTACTTAAAGTTACGGAAGCCAGAGGGTAAGTTTACGCTTTTTTCAAGCGACAAAACTTTGAAATGTATCTTTAATGAATTCTTTAGAAACAGTAATCTGTTTATTTTTCTAGTATGTAACTTGCAAATCAGTGCTTTGCCGAGATAATTCAGGTAAAATTTAAAAGCAAACGAGATTTTTGTAAATATACAGAGAAATAACACCTGAATCAGCAAATATGTTTCTCAAATTTTAACATCAAACAAAATTGATAATATAATATACAAACCTTTTTGTTTTTGGGACAACAGAATACAGATGACTGAACTTCAGAGATAACGTATGAACTGAACTGATAATGTTAAAATAAATCATCAAAGTTAAATATTATTATCCAACGTTTGAAAAGCCGAAATAAAATTTTCCTGTCTTGGCCAAATTACAAGATAAATATGCAAATGTTACACTTGATTGATTTGTGGGATAAATATAATTGCGTAATAATAATCTAATCATTTCGTAATTGCGTAATAATCATCGTCATCGATTTGCAATCATTTTGCGGGTGTTATATTACCATTATCGAATTCTTACATTTCATTTGCAATTAATACATAATTAATTTAATCCATGTTTTACATCTGCTCAATTAGAATTACTAATATAATTATTATTGCGTTTACATATAGTTTTTCTACCAATTTAATTTCAAATAAAAATCATTTATTGTCATTTCACGATTATACCTAGATAGAACAGGTCTGTAAATACATAATACAATAATTTCATGTACTAAAATATAAGTAAGTAAAGAAAAAAATTGATACTGTATCGTATCAGTAATATTGGAATATCCGGAAAGCCTGTTTTACATTATACTTTTTTCGGTTAGATTATAGTACTAGATTCATCCTAAAAATATATGGACAAATCTAATATAATGTAATTTAGAAATCTTATGTAAATGTAGAGAAATATATATCTGGCTGTATATTTATATTTCTATATGAATTTAACTGCATTTGTCATTCTCACATAGGTTTGTTGTTTTCATTTTTCTTTTCGGTTAAGTTAGTATTCACGTCAATAACGAAATAACTCGATGATTTCAGACATTGTGCTATATAATCTGAAGAAATGTGGATGAAAATCTGACTAGAATATCTAGTAATGTAAAATGGACATACTAGGAGGCATTATGTTTGTGAATATTCCATTCTTTACATCAGTCCTTTTGTGGTAATATCAAAAAGGTTCTATCGAAATTGCAATATTTTTTGGTGTATTGATATTTCAGTTTCGCTGCCAATTCATCGGAAGTCATGCAATATTTTCAATACCTTTTCAATTACCGTCCTAATTTATTCCATAAATACAAGCTAAAATCCATTTATTATACGTAATTAGCTTCGTAATAAATTATATTTGATGAAGAAAATAGGGCACTTGAAGTTTGTAATTAACATGCATAGTATGAAGTATCGAGACATACACAGCACTGAAAAGAACATTCGATGTGTGAATCAGAATAAAGCTCAGGACGAAATTTGCGTCAGATTGTTCGACGCATGAAATCATTCGTCCAAACCATCGATTCGATTTGCCTAATTCGCATTCACGCTCAATTGCGTATATAGTTATATTATACATATATACATTCAACATTCATTCATCCCAAAATATATTTTTCATGGCTTTTTTTTGTCTACCGCATTCATTGAAACTTTTATAAAATTTTATACAATTGATGTTCATACGCAATATTTAAAGAAACCAAATTAAATTTTATTGCGATTCCATTTCTACTGTCAACAATAATTTAAAAATAAATCTCTGTTTTACAATAAATCGGAATCCGTTATAATCTATTTGTCCACTTAAAATAGTATAATACACAGGAATCTCAAAATTAATAGTATATTAATAGTTTTTCACACGACAAGAATTCTTGTCCTGTTTTGTTATTGGCTTATTATATTATATTAAAGTTTATCTTGTCTTTCATTAGTCTTGCATATAAAAATCTTGTCTTGATCATCAATTTCTTGCATATTTCTTGTCTTGCAAGTTAAAATGTAGTCAGGGATTTTCCTATTAATCTTTGAATCACTTGAGCATTTTTTTTGTTAAGATAATAAATTATTTATAAAAAAAAAAACATATAGCTGCACATACTATACGTATTTTTTTTAGTACAACAGCGACATTTTTCCAAAGCATCCTTGATTATAAGAAAGCATTTTGTGCCTTAACTCTGGTTTATATGTTTTTATATTATTTATCCAATAAATATTACTAGGTATTTTCAATTTTTTGTAATGAAATTCACGTAACTACATATGTTCAAAAAAATCTGTATCTTTTTTCATAAGGACATATTTTTGTTTTTATAGGTGAATAAAATTTGTATATTTATTAATACAATTAAATAGTACATTGTGCAACAAGTGCAGAAAGTCGCCTATTTCCCACGAGGTGTGAAATATGTGATTCTGCACGAGTGGTACACTATACTGTTTCTACAACCACACTGCTAAACGTTACAGACCAAAAATAAAATAAAAAAAAAAGTATCTAAAATGAGGCATATTAAAATTCAATGAAAAAGTACAATCAGTTTCCATGGTATTTTCCAAACATTCATTTCATTTTACAGTTTTTGAAAGTCAGTTTTGATTCTGTTTTTGTGTTGAAAATAACTACGAAAATATTTTCGTTAGGTACCATTATTTATCAATGTTCATAGTATTTGTAATGGTACTGTTAATGTTAATAGCAATATGTGTACTACATCATTTCTGTGCATTTATATTAAATATGACTCATTGTCTTGGAAACCCAATCAATAACCTCTTTTTAATGCCCGATCGAGCAAAAACATATTTAAGGTACTTGAGGTTCTGTTCGCTTTAGGAATGTCATGTCGATGAACAGGAAAAAAGGTAATTTGTTATTCAAAATGGCGTCCGTATTGAAATGGCGTTTGATCCTTCATGCTTAATGAATTTTCTCGTATATTTCCTATCAAATGTCCATACCATATCCGTATGCGAGCTTTTAAATTTCTCCCATGTCAAGTTGAATTTTAAATCAAAGACGATATTATACTGGCGAACAAAACAGAAAATCAGAAATTGCCGTATCCTAAGCAAGTATTTTAGATTGTCATGCAAATATTCATATGGCGATTTAAAGTTTGCAGTAAATTTAAAAGAAGATAAAAGATTCCAGATACATTCATGCATTTTTTTCTTTGATCTTTATTCCTTTTACCGTCTTGTTTTATAATGATAGCAACTTCAATAAAGGGTTTTTATTTATTGAAAATTGTATGCATTTTTGCAAAGTGCTCAAAAATGCGACATTTTCAAAGATTTATAAACGTCAGATGTTGGTAAATATTTATTTATTCAAACTGCACAGCAAAATATTACAGGAGGTAATTGAAATAAGTATTGATACTAAAATTATATTTTATACCTTTTATTTTTAAATTTACCTCTAAAAACTATAAGTTTTGTTTTATTCTTTGGAATCCTATGTAATTTTGTATTTTTTTTTCCTTCAGTTCAATCATTTAATGGCTGTATTTTGTATTCTCTTATATATGGGTGTTCATTTTAAGTCAGATGACCACAGATTTTGACATTTGGTATTTATTTTTTCATGGCAACAGTTATTTTCATGTAACAATATAAAAACTTATTGCTAATACAACGATTTTATTATTAACTAAGATTTAATAAATACATTTAATTTTTCCATTTGTTTTACTGCTGCATGGAAAAAGTAATTGCTTTACAACTCGAATTACGTACTATACTTTTTCTACGACCATTATTTGACTGTTTTTCAAATACATTAAAAGAATTCACACATCACTAGTAAATAACGCCAAATACAAAACACAACATAATTTCGATAAATCAAAAATTTCCTAACTGTGATAATTTAGTTAACCTGTAAGTTGTGCAATAATGGCTATTTACGTTAGTGGTCCTACAAAAAACCTTTTGAATATGTCGTAGCAACACAGAAAGTGGAGAGAGAAAACGTAATAGGAAATAATTGAAAATGATAACAATAAGTGATGCTGTGCATAAATAGATGTATTAGAGCATAACTAGAGCAGAGTGGTAATTGCGCCCGTTGTTGCAATCATACGCATTCAACAGTAATGTCAAGTTATTCAAGTAGATGGCAACTGTAATGCTGTATCGGCTAATCGCATCGTGTTCCATTTTATTGCACAAAAGCAAAATAATACAAAGATAGTCGTTACCATAAATTTTAATACCGGCAGAATAATAATGTACCGGTTTTAACGATACTACAAACGTGTTTGCGAACAAATATTTATTAGTTTTTTTAACCGCATATGTCGACTTAATGGTGTTGCGTTCTACAGATCATTCCAAAGCGTGCAAAACAAAAATAATAGATCCTAAGGGGAATACACCGCATTGTCATACCGAATTGAGCAAATATCGCTGATGATATTTTCACATTGCAGTTCCCGTCCAATTAATAATTCCGCTGATTCGTCCCGCTTATAGCTGTGGGTCCCTATGGCCCGCGACAATGTGACTGGAAGAGTGGAAGACCAGTACATTCCGCAAACCTCATTAAGCTCCGAACGTATTTATAAATCGGTTATAGTAGAAGCACAGAATAGTTACATACAGAAACGAAACTCCGTGTTGGTACCTTTCATGTTACCCCATTCAGTTCTATGACTTTGGAGCATTGTGTAGACCTTTAAATTTGTTGGCTTCCCATAACCATGACTAGAAAATTCTAGATAATATTCAAGACTATAGATTAATTACAAAATTTAAAGTTTCGAAATATAAATAAATAATATGAAACTTGTTCCATCCGAGCTGAAACAATGATTGTAAAATAGAAAAAGAACGCTGCCAAAGAAATAACTATACTTGTCTAAAGCATATACGCAGGATAATGTAAAATCTTGAACCAATCTAGAGTCTTAACACAGTATAGTTACTTACAGAAGTGACACTCTGTGTCGGTACCTTTCATGTTACCCTATTCACTTCTATGACCTTGGAGCATTGTGTAGACCTTTAAATTTATTGGCTTCCCCTATCTCTTTCTAAGATGTGATGAAACTTTCCGGTTTTAAACAATGATCCCTTTAAATTTGTTGCCTTTATCCATCTTTCTCAAATTTTCGTTTCTCTGTCTTACTGACGCTTCTGTATAAACCTATTCTGTGGTAGAAGCACAGATTAGTTACATACAGAAGCGACAATCCGTGTCGGTACCTTTCATGTTACGCTATTCAGTTCTATGATCTTGGAGTATTGTGTAGACCTTTAAATTTGTTGGCTTCCCCTATCTTTCTCTAAGATGTGACGAAACTTTCCGATTTTAAACAATGAGCCCTTTAAATTTGTTGCCTCTCTCCATCTCTCTCTAATTTTCGTTTCTCTGTTTTACTGTCGCTTCTGTATAAACCTATTCTGTGGTAGAAGTAGATGTATATGAAACTGACTTATGCGGGTTTTACAACCTTTTATGGATGGGTGGGAAGCTTTGTGGCCAAGAGTTATAAATTATCCCAACTCAAAGGTATCACTTGAAAAGTAAGAACAGGGCAGTATCTTATTCTTCTCGTCATAGGATACATATTTGCGACTCTGTTTTTTCGACGTCGATGGCTGATCTTCTGCTAGATGATGAACTATTTCTTCCGAATGTTGTTTTCAGCATGACTTACGTCCACAAAGTTATATTCCCAGGATCTCCACATATTCGTATTTATTTATATTTGTATATTTATAACTTTTTGATGATTTAACAACCAAATATTTCTTATATTTGTGTCAATAATTGTTTGTGTTTAAAAGTACATAATTAGGAAACATTTTGAAAGAAAATTTCTGGTTCGGCCCTTAACACCATACGACAGAAGAAAGTACCTGCCTAAATTAACCATTATCGCAAGTCCCATAAAACTTTATAAGGGCCAATCGGCTTATCCGAAAATGAATTTCATATATCTATGCCTCTACTATATGCTCAGTGTTATTGTCCTATGGCATAAGTCCATTTCTGCTTCACTTTTGCCCAATCGATGCAATGCGCCCACCACATTTTCTCAATGCAATTACCTTTACAATTTCTAGATAACTTGAGACACACATTAGCCCACTTTGTTCTGCTTTTTACTGCCATATTTCACTTCTAATTCACCGCCGTACTTTCAATTCCTTTTCAATTACCTCTTTCATTTACTTGGTAAATACCACTAGACTCGTTCAATATATGCGAATATCTTTAATGGCGTCCATGATCAATCACCAGCTGTTTTTTATACTTAGTGGTGCACTCTACACACCACTTATGATTTTTAACCAAAGTAAATGTAGAATTTAGGTTTTTATTGAGTCAAAAAAAGAGGCATGAGACATATTGCCTCAACAAATCATAAATAATAAATCTGCTGGAGAAACAAATTCAAAAGATCAAGAACAAACCTTAAAAAATACAACTTATAGAATTTTAGTGTAAAATTGTGTTTTTACACCTAAAATAATCCAAAAATAATCCTTTTTGGGTCCAAAATTTTGTCTTTTGAAAATAGTCCATATTAATAGTCTTCGTTGCGCTTATTTCAAATTTACAAACAGAATTTAATTATCTCTTTTCGTTTCTGAGATTTTTACTCTTAAAGTTGCAACTCAAAAAAGTAGGTTTTTTTGGTATATCTAAAAAACGGAAAGAGATACAATCTTAACGATTCTACCAGTCGATTCTACGGGCAAAGTTACATAAAGAAATGTTTTCTCCGCATATATGTTCTTTGGAACGATTTAGTGAAAAATAAGAAAAACGAAAAACCTAAATTTCAATTTTTCGTCTTGAAACTTTTTGTCTTCAAAATTTTTCATTTTCTGGACTTAAGTAGATATCAATGTGCTGATTCTAAATTTTCAAACAGAATTCAATTATCTCTTTCCGTTCTCGAGATATTTGAGTTCAAAGTTATACCTAAAAAATTAGGTTTTTTAGGTATACCCCTTAAATGGTTAGGTATACGACTTCGGCGAGCTCACCATTCGATTCTACGGGCAAAATTACATAAGTGTACCAATTTTCAGATTTTTATCTCAACAGATAGAATTTCTAGAAAGAAAAAACTGAAAATGGCCAAAAATCGAAAAAAATCTAAGGTATACCCCTTGCCATTTTTTCGATTTTCGCCGATTTTCGTTTTTTCGTTCTAATAATTGTATCCGTTGGAATAAAAATCTAAAAATTGGTATACTTATGTAATTTTGTCCGTAGAATCGATTGGTGAGGTCGCCGAAGTCGTAAACCTAACCCTTAAAGGATTGTACCTAAAAAACCTGTTTTTTTAGGTATTGCCAAAATTCAACTTTGAATACGAATATCTCGAGAACGGTAAAAGATATTTCAATTCGGTTTAAAAATTTAAAATCAGCGCATTGATGCTTACTTAAGTCTTGAAAATGAAAAGTTTTGGGGAAAAAAAGTTCATCGGAGAAATTTTGAAATTTAGGTTTTTTAGATTTTCCCATTTTTCACCAAATCGTTCCAAAGAACGTATATGCGGAGAAAACATTTCTTTATGTAACTTTGCCCGCAGAATCGACTGGTATAATCGTTGAGATTATATCTCTACCCATTTTAGAGATATACCCATAAAACAAGCTTTTTTGAGGTACTACTTTGAGAGCAAAAATCTCAGGAAGGAAAAGAGATAAATAAATTCTGTTTATAAATTTGAAATCAGCGCAACGATGTCTATCAAAGTGAAGTATTTTGAAAAAACAAGATTTTGGACCCAAAAATGGGTATTTTTGGTTTATTTCGGGTGTATATGAAAAATTTTGCAGTGAAAAACTAAAAATTGTAACTTTTCATGTTCAACCGTAATTGGAAATAACTTGGAGATGTAAAAAGATCGTAATATTCAATTGGAACTGATCCTTCAGTTAAACAGACAATGATTGTGTACCGTAAATCTACTGAAACGTATTAGAATTTTATTGCAATTAATGAAATTTGGTTGTTTTTGCCATTTGTTTACAAGTCTGTTTTAAATTAGGTTAATGCTGATGTATTTCGTATAAAAACATTTTTAGTGTTTTTATGTTTGCATAAGAAAAATATTAAAACAGTACCATTTCCTTATTTGATATTTCTTTTCTGAATATATAATTATTTCTTTTTCTACATTAATATTTGTTTATTCTCTTTTAATATTAATGTGTTCCAAATTTGAGAGCAGTTCAGTTTATCATTAATATTTAACTTATGAATATTTAAAAATGTTTAGTAAAAAAAATGAGTAAATGTATATGTAATACGGAAACATGTTGAAATTTTTTATTTAAACTCGGAAGTCATTTTGGATATTTTTGGAAATGTGCTAATGACTAATATTTGCACTAAAGCTTCTGACTATAAAATTAGTTAATAATTAATTACACTGTTTGAAAGCTGTGGAGTCACTTTAAATAGTATTAATTTAAACCTGGTGTTCGTTGTTTCGAAAAGTTATTAATAGCAAGGTGTTTGTTTGTTTACATTACACTAATTATAGATTAATAATAGATGCGCGCTTTTACTATTGTTAACCTATCATGAATTAGTAATTATTTCCATTAATATATCTACAAGCTTCATCAATGACTACATTAAATGACATGATTCGAATTCGAATCCCAGTAATGATATTTATAAACTAACAATTGTGATTTGTGAGTTCACATATATTTAAAAACAAATTTTATACATATATATGCCTAGAAAAAAGAATCACATATACAGGGTGCTCCACAACAATTTTTTGTCCTAAGTTGTGGAACACCTGTATATCCTATAAAAAATCTGTTTGTGTTTTTTAAACTTAATGTTAATACATTAAAAGTTTTGAAATAATTTTAAAGCAGTTTATCTAATGATAATATAGATATTTATTTTCTAAAGGTATTTATTAAAATATCAGGAAATTATGAAAGACAGCTGTGAATTTATTAACTATTCATAAGTTTTAATTTAGATTATCGGAAAATTTCACTACAGAAACTTACTTTTCTCGCTAACTTTGTTGAAAAATTTCAAATAGTTTCATATTGTTCGGAATTTATGTTCTATTACAGCTGTTTCTCTGTACACAGATTTGAACAATTTAAATCATATTATAACACAAATTAAAAAAATTACGGTCAGGAAGTAAAGAACTTCCTTTGATAACTTAAAATTTTTTGGTTAAAATTTTTTTTAGTTTGTAATTTTTTAACAAAAAAATCAGATTCCATTTAATAGGTCGCTAAATATTTTAATTCTGAGAAATAAATATTAAAACTAGAAAAAATCGGATTTATATTTATTTATATTTTAACGTTTTATTCTGAGAAACAGATTTTAAATATTTTAGTTCTATTAGTAAATTCTTGAAACTAAGTACATTCGTAAATAAATTCATTTTTTTATTTTGCTATTATTTTTTCCTAGTAAAAATATAAAAATATTTTTCCTACAACTGGGCATAAAGTACATAATATATGCCTGGCTCAATATGTACTATTTAATAAAAATGGGTAAATAACATTATTAATGTAACTTTTTATTACCTTTTTGAAACTATTATGATACGTATGTAGTTCTTGTTTTGGCTCTTAGCTCTTGTCTTGTTCTTGTCTTGCATTTTATGCAATACTGATGCAAACCAAGAAAAATACAAGATTCTTGTGAAACACTACGCAAATGTTGCGAAAAAAAGAGAATATTATATATATATATATATATATATATATATATATATATATTTATTTACGATGGATGTTTAATGACAATTTAGAGGCATTTTATTCAAAATAATTTTTTTGAATTGGAAACAATGGAACTAAATTTGCCGGTGTAGAAAAAGTTTGATTTTATTATTGGTGACGTATTTGGTATTTGATGAACGCTGTCTGCGGTGTAATTAGTGGATTTTTTTGTAAATAACTAACAGAGCAGGTCTGAACTCACGTCGATCGGGTTAATAAACGAGCGAAGCGCTGAGCTGAAGCAACCCGTTAATATTCCGTCATTAATTATAGCGGCGGAATTATTGATTTATAGATTTTGAGGTTAAATTGATATTGTTCCTTAATTTATTTCAAATGAATTTTTACGCAAGCGCGACCCAATTTTGACGGAAATCCTTCCTTGTTATTAAAAAATTACGATACTTCAAAACCACGACAGTGAAAATTAATGTATCGCTTCGTGGCTCTGGTTTGACACTAGAAACTTTTTGGCCGATAATTTAGTTGTGAGTTTGGGACAATACCCATCCATCGACAAATGTATGAATTTATAACTTTTCAAATTCCATCGAGGCCTCAATTTTCCATATTTGGTGACAAATTAAAAATTAATAATCCAGTAATGCGAAATATTAATTTCACATGTTGGTTCCATAAATTGGAAATTGATTGCCATTTATTGCTTTTTATTAAAATATGTATTTACAATTATAAACTTTACACGCTGCATCAATCATTATTAAGTTCGGCTCATCCAAACACATACACCGAAAATTCATTTCCACTTGTGTAAATTTACTTCTAGTTACACAAATAAATAATTTAAAAATTTATTTAATTTTCCGCCAAAAAAGTTTAATTAAAATCCGGGTAAATATTCATCCACTTTTTAAACAAGTGTACGTATTCCGCCTAAGTTAAACATTTATATTTTTTGGTCTGGGAACAAGCTTATGATGTTTGGCTTCCAGATATTTCTGTGACTTTCGCCATATTTATTTACACCCTCATTTCCTCATTTTAATATTTACCAACATTCATCTTACAATTTCTACTTTTACAGGCTCTAAAATTACCTTTTAAAGGGGATCTACCAATTTGTATTTAACCATGTATTGCTTTAACTAATTAAACTATTAAATACAGCAAACGCATATACTACATACTAACTTTAACAAAAGTATTTTATTTGCTTTTACAAATAATGTACAAATTTTGTTTCACATAAATCTACACACCAGCGAATTGTAAATTACTTTACATACAACAAAATTTACTTTTTATTTTATTCAATAAATAACTGTAGATTGATTTTTTTTATATACATATATACCCAATAATGGGTGTCAGATACAACCTAAATGATTTCACCATAAAATTCCTCAGAAAAAACTTGTAAGACTTTACAAAAGTCTTGTCTAGAAATTTCAAGCCAAGACTTGACTAATTTCAAGTATAAATTAAAAAGTCTTGACTAGATATCAAAACTCTAGATTGTTTCAAGATTCTACATTTACCTGCTATATGCTTTCGACAAGTATAGATAATTCTTTGGCAGCGTTTTTTTTCTATTTTACAATCACTGTTTCAGCTCGAATGGAACAAGCTTCTTATGATTTGTTTATATTTCGAAACTTTAAAAAAATTAATTAATATAGTGTCTTCAAAATTGTTTAGAATTTTCTAGTCTTGATCTAAAAAAGAAAGTCTTGTCTTGTCTTGAAGTTTCAAGACAAGACTTTTGCCAGTCTTGTCTTGATAATCTAAACAAAACAAGACAAGAGTCTAGAAAGTCTAAATTTAGACGGCAATGTGTTTCAGTTTTGGTAGAATAGGAATTAGAGCATTGATTTTGATGACGTACTGAACTAGAGCATATTGTAGAGCAGAAGTGTGCTTTAGAATGTGCTTTGTTTTCCGTAGGTCAGGAATTAGAGTACTAGCAACTTTTTAAAGTAATATAACACGCATTTTATTTAATAATATTATTGACTTCTTGCTATTGACTGTATGTACATAATTGTGAGTCTTTTCTAAACTGAGTGTATTGTATTCAGTTCAAGTTTGAATGATTTATCACGTGAATTGAGACCTTTCCGAGTGTGTATTTGCAAACTAAATAAGGTAATTGAAGTAATTTAATTCCGGTAAAGTATGAAAATAGTTTCTTGGATGTGATGGAAAATGCAAGAGGCGGTAGTGTTTTTGTGGTAGTTTCCACAAAGTAGGTATAGAGGTCAGTGATGTTTGCCTTTGGAAATTTGAAGTTCCGCCTGTGTTAATTCTAGCAAAACTGGGCCTAGCGCTCGCTTTAAAGGAGCTTTGTCACGAAACTCGCGCTTAAAACCCGGATCAAAGAAAATTCAAGCACGCTCTCAAACGGAATACATGAACTAGATAATTTGAATAAATAGGAAAAACTTATCATTGCCAATAAATACCATAATCTCGCACACCCAATTTGCTATTCCACGGAAGGTCATATTTCACACGAAACATTTGCTAGCTCGCTTCTATTTTTCATGTTTATAAAAATAAAAGTCTGCGCACTCGATTTAATAGCAAACATCACCAAGAACATTATCAGCATGACACGCGAATTTTTGTTTTACTGAATTTTCAAATCATTGACCACGTTGAAAAAGGATTTAAAACACACCATCCGTTATAGCCGTATAGCGTAACAGATTGTGGTTTTGGGGTTCGAGTTCGAATCTCCTATTGCCACCCATTTTGAGTACCAAAAGGTGGCATGTGGTGGACGCCCAACAGTAATATGTCATCATTACTGAAATCTGCCATTGACATCTAGTAATAAGCAATAAGCCCTCATGATAAATATATACATGGATATCATGTGATGGTCTATTTCCACACGGGATGTTAGAATTATTAAATTTCATCAGAAACACGATACGTTTTAGAATATCCACATTACCAATTGCTAGATAATCTGATCTTTCAGTAAGTAGTAAATAGGGTTTACTGGACGCCATCTTCTGGACGCTCTATGTACATGGATCATTTTCTCGAAGGACATATATGATAAAGAATGTGTCTCATTTCATATAGCTTGATATTCTATCAACTAAATTACTAATTTATTATTTAATACATAAAAATGCTTATTTGTAGTGCAAAGCCGTATTAATTATTACGTTATATATAATTGAAAATTTTAAATAAAACTAAACTAAAAAGGTGTTATCTGTTTTTTTGTAAACAATCTAAATATAAGCTTTTTTATATCTTCAGTCTTCTTGTTTATCACCTAAACGGTGTCGTTTTCCGTAAAGTGTCTTTTATGGAAAACTATTTATATGCTTGAAATAATAGTAGTATTTTTGGTGTCCCGTGAAACAGCTAATGGAAAACTATTAGATCGTGGATATTTTTAATATCATTGATGTCGGTTCTATGTTCTAAATCAATATTAGTTCAAAATTACTCTCAGCTTTCATACGTCTAGTAACGCAGACAAAATGACAGTAATTCTTTCCTCAAACGTCACGCGAGGTTTTACTGATTGCTTATATGAAATAGTGAATGGCGAGAAATTCACGATCTAACCTCAAAAACGTTACCTTTTCTCTTTTTCTTTTATAAATATACACAATCTTAATCACTCTGTCAATATCTAATAAATTATACATCCTTTCTTTGTTTTTCCGGAAGTTTTTGTTCCAGCGATTAACTTTATTAAAATATGAAAATAGAACAGGAATTAGCATATTGGACTAATAATTTATATCCATTGTTGGATGCGCCTAGAAATTCTTGTCACGACAAGATATTTTCAAGGAAGAGTTCGATAATGATTTATACCGAAGAGGGCATTTACAAGGAGTCATTTGTTTCTGTAGGAAATATGTGATAAATTAATCGGACTGGATTCGAACTTGAGTTTGAGAACCACAGGCGGTTATTCTGCGTATTAGATCATGGCCACAATTTGTATTTAAATTTAGATTTATTATATTTATATATTATAAACAGGAAAATAGAACAGAGAATTGAATTATCGAATAGCAGAACCGTCAGTTATTCGGGAAAGTTGATTTTGTATCGCATCAGTGTATAAATTTGCTGTATTGATATAAATACACGAGCAATTGTACCAATATTTATACACTATTATGACAGACATTTATCGTATTACAATACATTGTTTTTTGAAACCTGTTTAATTAATTTTTGATACAATGTTATGAATTATTAATCGACGATAATTAGGTGACTGCTGGCGGAATGATGCTGATCATAATTTCATTTCGCGCACGATGTACACGGGTAATCTACATATTATTATTGTTCCAAACATTATTTATTTAAATTTTTCTCTCATATACGAAATTTAAATACATATTATTAAATCCAATAGACCATTTGCATTTATTACTACATAAACTGCAGTAAACGAGTATTTTCATTCATTTATATCAGTGGTTCCCAATCAGTATAAAAAAAACTAGAAAACTAAAATAGGAAACTAAACTAAACACAAATTAAAAGGTATATCTCAAAACGTATTTTATTTCAATAAAAGGTAATAATTTTTAACTGCGAGCTAGAAATGTTAATGAGAGAAGGTGATATAGAGAGAAACGGGATTCTATATAACAAGAAAAGTCAGTAGCCTTTGCGGACGATATAGCCTTGTTAACAAAATCAAAACAAGAGTTGTAGAAAATTATCAAAAGATTGACAGAGTGTGCAAGTACATATGGGCTGTCCATTATTGAATTAAGGACTAAATATATGGCAATAGAGAAAAACCAACAATCGAAGGAAGAGAGTATAAACTTTGAAATGGAAGACAGTATATAAATTTCAGAAAGTGAACTCTTTTGAATATTTGGGGGTCTTAATTACCAAACTAAATGATGAAGATGAAGAGATAAACAAGAGAGTAACTAAAAGAAGTAAAGCATATGGAATGTTTTTGAATACAATGATTTCGAGAAACGTAGGAAGAGCAACCAAAATAAGAATATATAGATCAGTTATTCGACCGACAGTCTTGTATAGAATTTTGGGTACTAAGTAAAAACAATGAAAAGAAACTAGACGTTTGGGAAAGAAAAGTCCTTTTTTCAGTATAAAATTATGTTTCTTTACGAGATATATATATTTGTCGTTTAACTTATTCTCCCATTTATATCAACATTTTGTATACCGTTACTATTGTTATGCCTAAATATTGGAATTTACTGACTTGTTCAATTGTTTCATATTTACTGTTATATTAGCTGCTGTTGGTTCGTTAGAGATCTGCAATGTAATATCATTTGTTCAACAGAAGTCATGTACCCTGTACCATGCTGATCAATCTTGAAATCAAAACAAAAGTAAGGTTCGATCTCCAAATCCCACAAGTATGTTAATGCAATACAAGCGCTGTAACCATTCGCCAACAGTGTTATATTATCGGTAGTGTTGGTCTGAACGTCGATGTCTCTATTTGTAAATGGGAAATTCGCTTCCTCAACTCTGTTGAATGCGGGAGAATATTGTTGTTTAAGCCGGCACGATTCTCGATACGTATTTACAAAGCTGTTAAATATTTCATAAGCTTTAATATGGTGACGGAGAAGATTTGGAAAAATGTTAAGAAGCCAACAGATCCTACGGATTATAAGGTTTCATCACAATATTGAGATAATACCAAGCTCTTAAGCCTTTATAAATATCTTGTTTTTTGTACATGTATAACAATTCCTGTTTCAAGACAATAATCTTGTCTTGCAGCTTCGCTTATTGTATTGCAAGAAGCAAGAATAAGTAAACAATATTGAGATAATACCAAGCTTTAAGCCTTTGTAAATATCTTGTTTTTTGTACATGTATAAGAATTCCTGTTTCAAGACAACGATCTTGCCTTGCAGCTTCGCTTTTTGTTTTGTACTACAAAGCAAGAATTAATAAACAATATTGAGATAATACCAAGCTTCAAAGCCTTTATAAATATCTTGTTTTTTCGACATATATAAGAATTCCTGGTTTCTTCAAAACAACAATCTTGTCTTGTTGCGTTGCGTTTTGTCTTGCACTGCAAATCAAGAATTAAAGATCTTTTAAAACTATTTACTTAAAAGATTGCATTTGTCAAATTTGGTAAACATCAAATAACTCATTTGCTGTATATAAATTACCCTGAACGATGATAAACCAATGTAATTAATAAATTTTCATCTGTTAAATGTAAAATGTATTAATGCAGGCTTACAAATAAATTAAAAATCGTTATGTTTAAAAATTATATAATTTGCGGAAAATAAATTTAGAGGTATTTTTCAGGTAGCCACTTGTGGCTGAAAAAACGGATAGTAAGTACTTTAAGAGGTACTTATATATTAAGATTTTTTTAGCATGATAACTATATCTTCCGTACTTAAAATATTTTTGTTTTTATAAAAAGGGGGCGTGTCTAATGTTTTTAATTTTGAACAGCTGTACTCTTTTAGTTTTGCTATGAGGAGACATATTTTGAAATTCCATTTTATAGTCTTATATTTCGCGTTTCTTTTCACATACTATATATAATGAAAAAAAAAATATTATTAGGCATAAATAAAATAACAAAATACAGTAACATTTTGACACTGCCAGGCCGCATGCATGTCTTATTATCGACTTTTATACATTTTTGTCACTCTTGTTGTGTTTTTTTTTTATTTTGTTTATTCTGACACAAAAATCAAGATAAAGTCCATAATTCCAAATATAAAAGTTGTTTACATTTTGTTTGATTGTCGATGTTCTTTTGTAAAATAAAAGTCCATGTCAGAAGTCTATTTTTGGATATGATATTTTTTGTATGCGGCAGATATTTCATAAATCCCGGGAAAATAATATTCACCATCTTCGGTATGAGAAGAGTTGGCATCCGCCTGGAATAGGGAATCGATTGTTCGATTCTTGAGGAAGGTGTAGGTGGAGGTGTCGCTTCCGGTTGCCGCGGATTCCAGAGACCTTTAGAAAGCGATTCCGGTCGGCCGGATGTGCCATCAAACGGAGAGTGATTAACATGGAGAATAACACATCATCCAGGAAATTTGATAAAATCAAAGGTTATTAAGATAACGTTGTTCTAACGCTGCCAAGTTTTTCATTGTGTGAGTTCGTACTGGCGGCCATAGGCGTGCACAGGGTTTTGGTAATGGGGGTGCCCAGGTACAGACGGGAAATTAAATTCGTACTATATTCTTCAGTTTTATTAATCGGGAGAGCCTAGGTAATTGGAAATGAAATTCATAATATTACTTTATAAATACTATATTTTTTCAACATAAATAGAATTTTACAAATAAAAAAAATACTACCCGAGACAACAAATCTGTTTTCACAGCAACATACGACGCTCGTATGGTACGAGTTTTTTAAATTCATTTATTATGTTCAAAACATTTATATCCATAACCGCACTAGTTTTAGTAAAAATCTTCATCTTAAATCAACTTTACCACTTTACCACAAATTTTGATAGTTTTAATTTGGTAATGGGGGTGCCGGGGGGTGTTACCAAATAAAAACTAATAATACTATTTAATAGTTTTGAATAATCCTCTCGTATATGGTTCAAAAGTTGATGTAAGAAGAAATTTCATTGATTTTTTTATACTAGAAATTGTTTTTTCTAATTATGTCGTTAAAACGTAATATTTTTACTTAGAACTAATAGTTATTTACATAACAAGCGTGGAAAGTGGTAAATAGCAAGCGAGTGTAGGGATTGAAGAACGAGGCTTGTAGCGCCGAGTGATTTAATACACGAGCGTTGCTATGCACTTTCAAGCGAGTTATGTACACTATTTTTCAGACGACCACAAAATATTATAATAAAAACAGGGTTTATACAAAAGTGTCAATGTCAAACACAACTCACGAAAGCATTGACGTTTGGGTTTGAGGTTAAGTATCACTAGTACATTTTGAATCTTTATTTTTGTTATTAATTCACTACCAATTTTAAAATCGTAGTTTTAAGCAAATTTTCATTAATTTTGTTACATTTCATTATCAGAGTTCCATTTATTGACCACTAATCGTCATCCGATTATATAACACACTAGTGTGTTATTATAACACACGCCGTGTGCTATGTTACATTTTCTGATGTTAATTACAGTGTAAATATGGCTACTTTCATATGTGGTCGTCTGAAAATTAATAAATTGTCTTACTCTGTTAAAAAATAATGGTAACAAAATACTTTTTGTAGGAAATTGTTTGAGAAAATACATACATATACTGTGTTGTTACATGGAAGAATACGATACATATATAAGGCAAATCTATTAATTGAAGAACCTTATTTTGAACGAAATACTGTCTATCCAATATTAATAAAAAAATTATAAGTTTGTTTCTTATCGCATGTATTTATGAAGAAAAAAATATGTAGTATTTATGAAAAAATAATTATTCCCGGACCTAAGCACTCTCGGTAACAAAACGAAGGAAACTAGTACGAATTTGATTTCCCTCCTATTACTGGGCACCCCCATTAGCTAAACTCTGTGCACGCCTATGCTGGCGGTGTTTTAAATTGATTACTCGTAGTGTTAATTTTGACAGTAGTTTGATTTATTACCTGACATGATAAAGTAACATGCTTTATTAATATCATTCATAGGCTAAAAAACGTACCCGCCAAAACAAACTCTCATAAATGTAAATAAAATTTTGCTCTACACAATATTTTTCATTCGCTATTGTAATAATTATTATGTTGGTTAACCTTTTAATCTCATTTATTGGTTATGTTCACATATGTTGCAGCGATCAACAGTTACAACGATAAAAAATATTTAACCTCTAAATTTGATTTGTATAAAGTTAAATCCTTTTTTAAATCCATTGTTCATTTTATATTTATTTATATCTGCAACATAGAGATTGGAATATTATTATTTCAGTTCGGGAAATATGCAAAATGTATGTTAAGTGCTTGCATATAAGAAAATCGAATAATGCATATTATGCAAAATAAATTACTACATATTTTGAGATTTCTTTACATCTGATGATTTTAAATTACTACTTTAAAGAAAGACTGGCATATTTTTTGCAGAAGAGATTAGGTAAAAAAATACAATAGCTTTTGTATTTCTTATTTAAAATAGTAATACAATGCACAATATCAATATTCATCATTGTTTACTTCACTGCTTATTTTATACTATAATTTGATTCACTTCACATAATCACTGTATAATGAGCATATTTTACTATATCTTTAATGTATATTTTCGTAGTGTAACACAAGGGAGTGCTACATTTAAAGAAAAACATAAATTCTTGAATAACAGTTTTTTTTAACCAGACTCACAGGTAAACATAAACAACTTTATAATATTTTAGTTCTTATTTTTCTTATTAGTTTTTTAATGTTTGTAGGGAAAGTTTCTGGTTTTTTTATTGAAATATAATATTCTATCCTATAACTTTTTAACACGATCTACAGTTTGTTGGCTGTTTTCCGCCATATTTTTCTAATATAATACCCGCCTTCAAGGCAAAAAAGTACTGCTTATCATCTATACCTACAATACGATACACAAAAGTGATTTTGGACGCATAGGTCGAGCCCTGGTTACATGCTAAAATTGCGTATA
The DNA here is from genome assembly GCA_035578165.1 of Stenolophus ochropezus. Classification (NCBI taxonomy): domain Eukaryota; kingdom Metazoa; phylum Arthropoda; class Insecta; order Coleoptera; family Carabidae; genus Stenolophus; species Stenolophus ochropezus. The sequence continues at coordinate 5,384,720 of JAQOWZ010000014.1, forward strand.
TTAACTGTATGCCGTACAGTGTACGATAACAACCGAAGTGGTACGATCTTAGCCCCCTATCTTGTATTGGGGCGCTAATTTTTCGAGCCTGAGACAAGCGATATAGGTTGAGGAAAGTTAAAAGGGAAAACGAACTGAATTAGTGCCTGTTTTTGTTTTTATATTAAAAATAGATATGTAATTATATTGTAGCAATTCCAAGCCGCTAGCAGACATGTCAAGACTTGTTCGGAACGCTTCTATTGTACTGGTGCGTCGAAAATACGAGAACATTCTGGAACTTAATTGCTCTACTATTTAAGCCTGAGCAGATTTCACCGCGAGGGCAGTTTGATATTATTACGTGTAGTGAACATGAATAGTTGGTGATATAAATATTTTGTAAATAAATAGTGCGTAGTGTTAAATGTTTAAATATATAATCTTAATGTTTAAGCCTTTAATAATAATTGTTATTCTTAAATTAGTGTTACTTATTTTTATTATTTTTTATTCATATTTCGTTTATTAAACACAGGTATATAAATATTCGTGTTTCAGATATTTTTTTACACTTCACCTAAATAAATAAACGTTACAATATATTCAGAGATTGTTTAGCCTAAAATAGTGTCTTTATGGACCAGACTTATTATAATATAAATAATATACTTATAATATAATAAGTAAATGTTTTTATTTTAAATATGATGAATTGATAAACCCCGGACAAAAAGTTTCTGAAAAACGCGTTGAATAAATAAAAGCCGACAGCCAGACGAAAAACAAGAAAAATATTTGGAATTATTGAAAAACGTAATGAAACGGATTCCAGGCTGAAATTAGAATACTCGAATGAGTTGTGATCAGTTTTCGCTGTATTCATCGAAAAATGCACTTCATCGCTCGAATCAATTAATTTTATTTTAGAAGTTAAAGTTGGATACGATAAAAAATAACGGCACAGGGAATGGTTCAGTTGCAAAACGGTTTTTTCACTTGTGGCGAAATTGACTTCACAGCAACTTTGTAAATAGACTATTCAAATCTCTGCTAAATTCATGTTTATATATTTTTTCATGCGCGGTGCGTTGCGAACTTTTTCTGTTACATATCCCTAGTGGCTACATGATGTTTCAAGGTTTTTTCCCTATCTAACTGCACCCTCTAGGTTCAAATTTTTGGATTAACATTGCAATAAGCTGTTAACTCGCGTTTTAACATTTATGACTTCATTTAATTTAAGTAATTTTATCCTTGCGTACACAACTTCTCTTGCTCCAAGTTCTTATTGATATTTAATAGTACTTCTCCAGAACTTATACAATATTCACCTCTCTTTCAAAACAATACTAATTTTAACTCCTGGAAAAGTTCTTTGAAACAAACAAATACGGTAAACATTGTGCAGATCTTTTTTTATATATACATAAATAAAATATTCTTGCCTTATTATCCATTGCAGAGTTAGATCTACATCAAATATCCAAATCTCAGTTTTCGGGCACTTTAGCTGATTTAAAGATAGCTTATTCTTTTTTATTATTAAGAATCAGTAGTGGCTTAAGAACTAAAATTTTGGTGAGGCAGATGATAGGAACTGAATTCATTATCAGAAAATTAAAAATATCATCAATGCTCCGACTCCGATCGTCATTTATTACTTTTAAAAGTAAACTTAAAATCTAAAGATTCCCTTTTCTAAAGCATGAAGTGCAGCGAGAGAAAAATCAATAAACTCTATGAGCATTATAAAAACAGCACAGTCGTACAAACATATTGAAGAAGTTTGAGGCAAGAGAATATTTGCCTCTGTACTTCTGTACAATAGATCTTGTGAATATATTGCATGGTGAGGCGAAATAATGAAATATTTATGTTCTAAAAATCTGGTAAAAAATCTTTACAATAAAATAATGTATTATTCGAAAAATGAGTATAAATACAATAACCTATTTCTAAGAAAAACTTAAATTGTTCAAAAAAACTTTTTTAATATTTGCATTGTTATTAATTCTTTATTTTTGTTCCAGAATTAAAATCCAGAGCAACTGGATGACCAATTAAATCGTAAGTAATATTTTCCCAGAAAAATGATTTAAAAAAGATTAATAATAATCGTATTTTGTTTGTTTCGATTTAAATTTATTTTGGTTCAAAGAAATATTTTTGCGGGCATCAAAAAACATTCAATCATATATTTTTCAAACAATTCTGCATATTGACAGAATACATTTTTAAAAAGAAATAGAAGAAAAAATATCAGAATATCTGAATGATTGAAAATTTTTTGAGGAAAATTATCAATATATATTACACCGTTAAATATATTTTTTAATCTTTTATATGTTTTCGTCTTTAATTTAATTCAGTACAACTTCCGGAAACAGTGATACCAACCTCTTATTGATAGACTCCCAGAATCTGAAAACTCTGAAAAGAACCTTCGCAAATGTGTTTTTAAAATCCCGTTGCGAATTTCCAACCCTTTTGTTTACAAAAAGTTTTAATTTAGAAAAAGAAAAAATAGTCGCAGGGTAGTGTACAGAGTACATGAATGATTCAGTGCTTAACACCAATATTCTCGTTAGTAGGAAATGAAGACATTAGAGGGTGTTTTCAAGTGAAATAACAGTGTTTAGCTGTAGAATGCTAGCTAGCTCTTATCACGCTATATTATTAGCAAAGATAAACAATTTAGTTTAATGAATAGTGTCTAAATTACACCGCAATTCCGCGTCTTAAAACTTAAGCTGCGTTCACAACCAAATAATTTCACTTGGTAATTAGAATTTAGACTTAGCGCTTAATTGGTCGTGCACAATTATCGTTTACGATAACAAAATTTAATTTTTAATTTACTACTTAGTTTGAATGCGCAAGCGCATTGTGTTTGACATTTGTATTTGAGGTTATCTTAAATGGAAGATTTGGCCTCCAAAATAAATAAATGAAAAAAAAAATCGAAAAAGAAAATTGTTTTCAAAACATATATTTTCTTCTTTGTAAAAGTGAATAATTATTATATAATAGCCACTTTAATGACAAACCATTTTAAATGTCTTTAAAATTTAGTTAAATAAATGTTTATTGTTCGAAGCACACATTTTTTTCCTTTTTAATAAAACAGTTTGAGATACGAAACAAGATATAAAAATAAATTCTAAAAAGGGGCGCCATTTTATAAGTTGCGGAAGGGTTGTCTTCACAAAAAATAAACTTTTTTTCATAGAAACTGTTCGAATAATGATTAAGAAATGAAAAATTCTTGTTAGTCAAGTCTGATAGTTTGATAACATGCATGGTGCTAAAGTATGAAAAGAAAAATGAGCTAAATTTCCGTTTTAATTTGATACACTCATCTAGTTGTTAGAGCGTAAGAACTCTTGTAATTCTAACTTTTTCATACAGATCAACTCTTAAACGCTGTCTTTGTTTGTGTTCATTACAGGAAATAATTAATCAACAATAAGGAAAATTAATTAAATTGCATTTCTTCGGTACACGTCCAGTAGAATGATTAAACTGTTTACATGTAATTTATTACGTTCACATAGGTTTTGCATTATGTTTTCTGCTGTTTATATATGTGTGTATTTTATGTAGGACACATAAATAATAATTAAAATGATATCAAATGAAATTTATTTTATACACTTCTTATTTATTCAGCAAAGTATTTACTGCATTATTTTTCACGTAAATATCCGTGAGCCTGCTTCTATACTTTTTTGTTATTTTCCTTTTCTTTGACGTCCGGTAAATGATGAAACTGTTTACATGTAATTTATTAAATTCGCGTAGGCATGTACATTAATTTTTGCTATGTTATTTATTTTATATATTCATTTGGGACACATTAATAAAGACTAAATATTACCCATTGTCATATAAATTATTATTTATTTCTCGGTTGAGTGATTATATTAAATTCTCAAATGTTACAATGTGATTTGAATTTATACGGATAACTGTGTCACCGAAATACTCACGAAAATACTTTATAAATAGAATCAAGCAAGTTTATGAGAAGACAGTTCTCGAATGGGTGATTGGTAATTGAAAAATAGCATAATATTTTACTAAAACTTGATTTATTCAATGAAAGAAAGTTATTAAGAAAACATCAAAACAAAAATGTGTGACACTCACGAAAATACTTTATAAATAGAATGAAGCAACGTTACGAGCAGGCAGTTGTCGAATGGGTGATTGGTAATTAGCAAAAAGCAAAATATTTTACTATAACCTGATTCATTTAATGAAAGATGTTATTAAGAAAACAACAAAACAAAAATGTGTGACACTCATTTTTGATTACCAGTATTTTTCAAAAGCTTGTTAAGAAACTGACGGAATTCTCTTTGCAGCATCCATTATTATTTCATCGCGTTTGTTTTTTGGTATTCATTTGAGTGTTCTCTATGAAAAAACGCTGCATTTTGCGGTCGTGAAACACACTTTGTTACATAAGCTTTGTGTAACGTATCTGTCACTTAGAGCTGCTTACAGTTTCAAAGGTTATTTGCAATTTTTTGCGTCAAAATTTCGGAAAAAATGTGACAGCACGCAGGTTAGGTATTAGGTGTTTCATATTTTAAGGTAGCGGGAAAATCGTCTTTTCTTTATACGAAATTTAAATAAAATATTGTGACATTTTTATTCAATTTGGGGTGTCGCAACAGGAAGTTAAATTAGACGAATTTTTTCGTGAAACATTTGATGTGGGACAGATAAATTCAAGTGTTCGCTAGCAATTGGATGGAGGATAAACGCCTGATTATTTCCTCGAAAAGACAATTGATGCCGAGTGAAAAATTAACAACGACAGATGCTCTGAGAAATTTCTCCTTTGTGATAGAACTAGAATATTTACACTAGAAAAAGCCCTGACTTACAGCAGTTAAATTGGAAGATTTAATTGAAATGTAATAAGAACTCTATGTTTTTGGACATTAATTAACTCGTTGGGAAATTTATAGGACAACATATAATAACGATCTTTACGACACCCGCATAAATGAAATGAATATTGCATCTCGTCCAATGAACAAGAGAATCAAAAGACGAAATGTCAGGGGAAGTTTAATTACAATAATTAAAAATATTAGCCTAATGATAATGAATATTCGTGGGAAGACGTAATTCCGTTATTATCAAATGGATTAGAACATTGCTACACATCGTAAAAGCCTAATATCTGGTCCCGAATCCCATATAAATTGATAATGTAGACATAGCGAAATTTCCCACATAATTTTAATGTCCATTCCAGGGCTTTCTCTACGACCATCTTAAATTCCCTTCTCCGTTGATAAATATCTCACGTAGGCGAACTATTCATCACACCACCTCCGGACTTTGAACTTTTCATTTTCTCCTAAACTTATTAATAAAATTTTATTAGAAAATCCTTCGTTCGCGAAAAGGATTATGTGTCATGTGTCTGAAATATTCTTCGCGCAAATGAGGCATCTGGAAACGGAAATCAAAGTCCGTCTGCTATTCAACTTCATAGATCATAGTAATCAACTTACGAAATGTTGATATTAAGTAATAGGATTGATTTTTTAAAGATTGTTTAAATAGAATTTTAATTTAATATTGTCTTCCTTAAAATAACTTCACTGGGGTACCACACAGTACTGGAGATGGTTTTTGCTATCCTCATGGTACTGCTTGAACTCGGATACTGAAATTACCTTCAGCTGGTCGGTTACAGCCGTTTAAATGGTTTAAAGGAATGTTTTTACTGGCCAAAATCTCATTTTTTAAAACCACTTTTGAGCAGATTTTTCTCATCCCAAATGAATTAGTCAAAATCTGATGAACGGTGGTGAGTCAAATTTAACTCTTCCCAAATCATTCGATAATGACAACCGACGATCTGAATGCACAAGATCCCAGATTCTGTCGACATTTTCATCAGTTCTTGAAGATGAAGTCCTTCCGTTGCTTGTTTAATCTTCCAGCGACTCTTTTCTTACTGAAAATGCCCAAAACCACCGAAAAACCTGACCTCTTGAAATAACACTGTCTTCGTAGGTCAGTTTAAGTTTTGTAAAAGTCTGAAGCAAAACCTGATAGCACACTGTTAACTTTACTCATTTTTAGAACGCACAAGATAAAACTGTGTTACGAAACAAATCTAACGAGTTCAAACTTGTACTGAAGGCATATAACATGTTTGCTTCTATCTCTACAAGTCCCGCGTCCTACGCGTTACCAAATCGAACGCTACGTTGTCAGTCTTATTAATTAATATACACACATTTAGTAAATTAAAATTTATTTCCATAATCCTTGCTCGTTAAAATCTGTATAAATATATAATTAGCGATATCCTCTCGCAATCTTTTTTATAAACCCTATATTTAGATTTTATATTAATTCTGAGCTTATTGGTATAAATTTGTGTTTTATATGTAATGAAGTATTGATTATGTTGAGATTCATTCATCCATCTCCGGTTCTTGTGGGCATTTTTGCCCAATTGAATAATAAAATATTCGTGCGAGATGAAGTTATTGTAATCGGAGAGAAAAACATTTATAACGCATCATTGGGCGAGTGATGGAGTGAAACGCAGAAACTCTATGCATACGTATTCTTCGACACCGGAACAAAAACCCAACATGTATACCTTTCTTTACAGTAAAGATTTGGTACATAGACGTCACATTGTATTACCGCTATTGAATTGGAAATAATATTAATCTTTATATTTTATCTATGAAAAATAATAGAAGCAGAGGAGAATACGGAATACAGTCACAACTATTAATAAAAGAAGGTGGAGAAGTACTACAAACAAGAATTTATGTCCTTTTAGTTCAAATTTGGAAAAATGAAAAAATGCCATAAAAGTGGAAAACTGCAGTATTGTGCCCTGTACCAAAAAAAAGGGTATTTAAGTTTATGCCAAAACTATCAAGGGGTAGCATTATTAGACATTACATATAAAATAATGACGAAACTTAAAAAAGTACTGAGGAGTATTTTTCGAGGAGTTAAAGAAGAACACGGGACATGGAGAAGAAGAAGCATTATTAGAAGGTGAAGGTGGAAGGAAAAGGCGAGAAAGACCGAAGAAAAATGGTTGAATGCAGTAAAAGAAGACATAGAGAAGAAGAACCAACCGAGAAATGCAAGATATATACGGATTTCTATTTATAAGCCACACGATTAGAGCACAAAAAGTAAGATGGTTAGGACATATTGCACGGATGTCGGAGAATAGAACTACCAAGCGAGCATTATTAGGAGGTGAAGGAGGAAGAAAAAGGCGAGGAAGACCGAAGAAAAAATGGTTAAATGCAATAAAAGAAGATCTTCGGGAACAAAGTGTGATAAACTGGACTGAGACAGCCAAAGATAGAAAGAAATATAGAGATATTGTGAAGAAAATAGAAGCCCGGGGTCTTGAATATATATATATATATATATATATATATATATATATATATATATATATATATATATACATATATATAATATTTCAAATCACAACGTTTAATAACTATTAACTTCGGACTGTAGACAAATAACCTTTACCAATAATATTGAAGTAAAATCTTGTCACGATACGACGCAAGTATATTTGTTGTTTTGCACTGGATTGGTACTCATTTCGTTACATGTGGTGTTTTATAAAGGCTTTACTGTATTTAGTACAATAAAACATTTTTTATGAGCCTCATATATCGTTCCATTTCCAATCATGTTTTTGAGGTAAAACCTCAATTATAATTATCCTGATATAATGAATAATATTACATACATTGTCAACTTAAAAAGGATTACCGTGTCACCAAATCTGACGAGCGGTGGTCCAAACGAGTATTTGTGCTCTATTTACTAATGGCATTATTTTAATGAAATTAATGAACCATTCTTCTCACAGTAAATAATATTGAAATCGATACGCACGCCAACGATTTTCTATAGTATGTAATTGGGTTAATTTGCAGCAGATAAGATTATTTATTTTCCAATTAAAAATACTGAATTCAATTACGGAAGACAAGTGATTCTCCAAAAAGTAAATGACTGCACATTGAATAGGAATTGAAGTAGTGTTTAATAGAATCAGGGAAGAAAAAATGCTTGGGCATTATTTTATCAATAATAGCATAATTAATTATTTCAATAAAAGGACCAAATATAATCTGATTAAAAATCACATCGTTGATATTATCATTACAGGAACAATGTTCATTTTACTAAATTAATTCATGGCTTCGTGGTATCGCTGATCCAACCCTTTTATTTATTCAACATACTGCATCATTTATTATAAATAATTAGTTCCCTTTTTATCCTCTGCCCCTGTTACATCTGCTTCATTGGCAATTTTCACTTGCACATTGACCATACGCTACAAAGGATAATTTTATTCACTATTTAACTCTAATAGTTCCCAAACAAAATAATTTAAAATTAAATCTAGTATTATCAAATGAACAAAAATGATTTGGTAAATAAATGTAGTATTAATTCTCCTCGAATTGACATTATAAAGTAAATGGAAATAGGGAATACCGAACAATAGTTTAGTACCGTTTTTTTTCATTTTATAAATTGGGAATACCGGTGTTTTTAAAATTATATAAAATGGAACAAAATTGAATTTTATTTACAGTTGGATATATGATATATAAATAATAATAAATATAATTAAGTGAAAGTTAAAGAATATCAAAAATAATTATTTTCGTTTTGAAATACGAAATATAAATATACAATAAAGCAAAACTAAAATTTGTTTTTTGAATAACAGAAAAATAAAAAATTGCAATTTAGAACACCTGATAAAATTTGTTTTAAACGATATTTCTCTGGAACTAATGATCGGATTTGAAAAATAAAAAAACTGTTGAAAAGAGAATTGAAAGGCCTTTCGAACTGGGTCGTGTTTGACATCCTTTTCCATTTAAAATTTTTGAGGTGCAGTCCACTCCCATTTTAGGGTTGAAGTTATGTCATTGGTATTAATCCATTCAGGTGTCCCCTTTATACTAAAATTGACGTGTTCGACCGTTTTTTGCAAAATTTATGTTAAGGTGCCAAAAATTACGCTGATAATTTTCATTGGGCCACCCTGTATTCCCTAAATGGAACCTATATGTTGGAGGTTTTTTTAAAGTGAGACCATTAGGAAAGTTAGGACGTGAATAATTCGTAATTTAATAACAAATGTAAGGGTGCGGTTAGGACATCTCGAGTTCGTTTCCGTCCGCGGTCAAATCACATAAACACCTACATATATCACAAAGTTCAGGCACCGGTTGGGTTTCATAAATAAAATGAGTCCAAGTCCGCCATAATCCGACCGGACGTCAGGGCACACAGACATAATAGGTGCGTATGCATGATATTAATACATGTGACGTTTAAATGGCCCGTGCACAAACGGATGTAAATGTAATTTGGTAAGAGATTGACAGGGACGGGCTAAGTCCTTGCGGAATTTAAGGAATAGGCTGTAAAGCTCTAAATACACTGATTTCACAGCAACAAAGCAAATGTACATTTAGCATGCGGTCAGTCGCACTCATCCCATTTCTACGGAGGATACCTTAAGCTTCGTACACACCGGGAAACCATTCTGCGAACATGCAACCTAAACACGGTTTCAGGAGATTTCAGAACGGTTTAGGAAAATTAATAAAAAGACACGCACAATAACACAAGGCGAGGTAGGTTGTCTTATATTCGACCTACCTTTGAAATACGTTAAAAAGAAATACCTCTGGTTAAATTGCCGGTTACCTTAACCATCGGTTAATAGAAAAATATCGCATCGAAATAGTAAATAACATATATTTTTGACAACTTACATCAGTCTTTTAATGCGATATTTTTTTGTTAACCGATGGTTAAGATAACCGACACTTTAACCAGAGATGAAAAAACAGGCCCTAAATATTTATTTCAAAATTTTATAATCTTTATAAAATACATACATTGCTTAATACACTATAATGTTAAAAACGGGCATCGGTGATTCACTTGGTTAGCGCCTTCCGACTTGAATTGAGTGGAATGTAAGATTGGGGTTCAAATTCTAGCTTGGCAATCTTTATTGAAAATACCGTTGTGTCCCAATGAGTCGTAAATGACTATAATCTATAAATCCTTACTAAAATTCAAGTAAAAATTATGTTGGAACAGATGCAATAATCAAAAAATGTGGAGGACATTTCAACATTTGAAATATTACTTAGAAAGTTGAGTTGAATTGAAATGCATATTAATTTGTAATTTTTATCTTTGGTCATAAAATATTTCTTACTTTGTTATAAAATTTAGAAATATCTCTTCAATATGATGTCGGCAAGTGAACCGTCAGTGGCCGGCATTTGAAATGTACTGGGTATGCACAACTACTTTTTCAGTTATACTACTGATGATGATAACTTAGTTCTCGAAAGATGTATTTAGTGTTTTATATAATTTTAAGGTTGAGGGCTAATTTTATTAGTTTTTAATAACTTGAGTGATAGTCGACTGTAGAATAATTGAGGTCCAAGGGAAAATAATCGGAGAAGCAGTTTTCAATTGAAAATACATTATTTATTTATGATTTTACAATTGATTAAATTTATTTTACATGATATTATTTATTTCTTTATTTTGTTTGACGATCAACTCTGTGAAAAATGTTTTTAAATTATACCACATAGGTGCTTGCAACAAAATTATTTTAAGTACGACTTTTTCTAGCCCTGAAGAAGACTAACGTTTTAGTCGAAACGTTGGTTATGAAATAAATATTTCCAATTGAAGACTTCTTATCCGATTATTTTCCGTTGGAGCTTATTAGTTTTTATTTATAATTTTTATTTTAATATTAATGGTTGATATGTTGCGTTTTGAATCAGGTACAGCGTTGATCGTTCTGGTTATTCACTAATGGTGTTGAATGTAGACGAAGCTTTATATATCGCATTACACCCCGTATCCCATTTGGAGAAACAAATTCCCAGGCCCGGTAAGGGTGTGGACACGGACCACGACATTTCGCAAACAAGATAAGCCGAAGCTAGCCTCCGTCCCACCCGACATTTTACCCTGACTAAAAATGCTTAGAATCATGACGCGACGTAATTACACGACCAACGCCTCAGCCTTTCATACCTCCAGACCTTCTTCCAAATTAAACTGTATTCGGGAAAAAATACGGTCTGGGCTTACAACGGTTTTCCTTAAGCGCAGGGACCAGAGTAAAAAATAAACATGGCTCATGCTTCATGTCCTCATAAAGCCTCTTGACGCGGGGTAGTTCCACTTCCTACAACATGCAGCAGTAAAACAAAACAAAGTCTACCAAATATCAAATTACTGCATTGACAGACAAATCTTCTTTGTCCGCCATCTTTTCTTTCATTGTAAAAATGCCAATGCGTTAAAATCAGGGTATGTAACTGAAAAAAATACTGGTTAACGGTTAACCCGTATAGAGAACGTTATAATAATAACGGTTTTAGTTTGAAAACCGGTTTTTATAAATAGGAAACCTGTATAAACCGGTTAATATATCGGTTATATGAGCATTCCTAGAAAGAACAGGACCTGAAGTACCTAAAGTACAAGTTTGTGCATTTTACTTGTAGTTTAGCGGTATAGATTATCAGTCTGCAACCTTTAGAAGGGATCTGCAGCATATAATGGATTCCGAACTATTCGGACACTAATTGGCAACGGTGAAATTTGACTCCAGATCTGTCAGATCAACGAGAAATTCTATTTCTAAACAAAGAATGGAAGATTAACACAATTTTACTATTGTTAGTAGCAATGAAAAGTTATATTTGAATAATGGAAATCACGTTTTCAGAAATTTGCACCTACTGTTTAAATTGAAGTTTATTAAATAATATTATGTTTTTTGGGTGTATATATTACATTAGAAAATAGATAAAACATTAGAGATTAGTATTTATAAGGTTTAATAGTTAAGATTTGCATTTTATAATACTTTCGAGCAGTTTAAAGATAGCATATTTTTATTCCCAAAAGAATAACATGGGCTTATAAATCAGCAGAGGCGAGTTAGGGTTTCAGTTTGAATTTGGCGCAACAAAATGACCGTTAAACTAATACACTCTATTGAAGATCTCTAAATGAATGCAAAGATTAAAACTGGAGCATGAAAGTTTTTGTGGTTACGTGAAAGGAAGAAGAAGGCATTAACTCATACAGTAAGTGTAGATTCCTCTTGATTCGCACTTGCAACAAAGCACTTGAAAACTGCTTAAGAAATGAAAATTGTTCAAGCAGTGATAAATACAGTTTAAAACGAAGATTGTGTAATGCGAATGCGCTCGAGCAGAAATTATTAACAGAATTAGAACGCGCCAACGCGGCTCAGCATTCGTTATTGTCAATGAATAGTGAAAGTATTCTCTAAACAAGTAAAACACATTTTGGTTGTTAATTGAATTGTGCATTTACATACAAAAAGATTAAAATCAAATGCGAGCGCTTTGTATCCGGATGGATTGTTTTAGTTTTTTACTTTCAAATAAAAAATACCCAACCATCTACCTGGACAGTTATTTGCAGCGTTTATCGCGTGAAACCCACCCCTGGGCTACCATTTTTTTACGTCCATAATGTCCACTAAAAATCTGTACACACTATACTATACTGACAGTTCGTAACGGAAATTACATCCGAAATCGTTTACCGAAAAACATCCAAATCAAATTTGAATCCAAATCAAAACCTCTATCGAAAATAAAACTGTTTTAATTTTTTGGAAATTGAATTACTTTCGCTGTGAACCTGACGAAATAATGGAAATAAGAAAATAATTAGTGTTTCACAAGAGTCTTGTATTTTTCTTCGTGTTGCATCAGTCTTGCAAAAATGCAAGACAAGAGCTACAAATTTCAAAGCAAGGCAAAGCAGAAATTGTCTTGCAAGAAAAGTGCAAGAATATCAAAATTTTCTTCAATTTTTGTTTCTCTCTTTCTTTTTTGTTAATTTGAAATACGAGTATATATGTATTTATTATAAGAATATATCTCTAAATATATGTCACTGATTAGGAAAATAGATTTTATTTACCTAAAAGTACAAAAATATGTACATACTAAGAAAATGAAAACATAAAAATTTTCGATATACGTATATGTAAATTTTATTTTAAGAAATATATAATGATAATAATTATTGGCTCAATAATATAATTATGTTTTGAAATTATATAACCAAGAGTTAAGGCACAAAGCTTTCTAATATAACCAGAGAGCTTTGAGAAAAAGCTTCTCTGTTATAAAGATGTCGCTGTTGTGCTAAAAATCCTTAAAGGAGTGCAGCTATATTATTCTTTGTTTATTGTTATATTTGATAATGGACATTGATATTTTCTAAACAAAATAAAAATGTACATGTGACACAAAAATTAATTATACATATGTTCATTTGCAAATAGGGGAATCCCTACGTTGTAACCTGCAAGACAAGAAATATGCAAGAAAATGACAATCAAGACAAGATTTTTATAAGTATACAAGAGTAATGAAAGACAAGATATTTTTAAATTTCTTGTCTTGTTTTTCGAGGCAAGACAAGAAATAATAAAACAAGACAACAAAAAACACTGTTTAATTAAAACCGAAATCAAAACTATTATTATCACACTGTTAAACGAGTTTCCTTGCTTTTCGTAAATTCATCATTTTCACACATTATCAGTTTAGTAAACATGATTAATTACAGGAAATGAGATAAGTAAAGTTAAGTCTAAAGGTGTGTGTTGTCATGAAATATTTTGTAAACTCGAAACTTTTTCAGTAAAATCATACGCTGAAACTCATTTCCTGTAAAAACTAAAACTAAAACTTTATTTTTGTTGCAACTAACATTGAAATAGAAACCGTTTAGTTAGTTAACTTTGCATTTCAGAATAATAATGCTTTTTGTATTGAAGACATAAAATATAATATATTATATGATTTTTTTTCATATATAGTAATTGTGAGAAAAAACGGAATTAACTATGCATAATGAAATAATAAAAACGCAATAGAAATATTATTGAATACAAGAAGTATTTGATATTGTAAGTTCACAATCACAGAATATAAAAATTGAATGTGACGCGATAAAGAGATTGAAAGAATTGTAGTATGCATATTTGTAATGACATGATCAATAACTTCTACAAAAGAACATCTTTTTTGTTAAAAGCTGTTCCATATTCATATGGCGATTGGTTATGTAACTAGTGTCCAATAAATTACAAGAAAATTACTTAATATGCAATAGAAGTTTTCCTTACCCTGTAATTTTATGGAAATTTTCTCAGAATTCATCATATTTTCTCAATATCTGATACAGTTTAGTAATTTGTTAATCAGTTATGAAACAAATTATTCACCGTTTTTTCTTATTTAACTATAGGGTCGGTGCCCGAATTTCTGCCAAAATTTAATCTTTATCTTTTAAATTTTTAACTTTCTAGTGGGAATACGAAGTTATATCTTTAATTTCTTGAAGAATGTGATTAGTTTTGAGAACTCAGCCGTAAAAATAATTATCATACTCACTGAGAACCGAAATTCGAGATTTTCGTGTTGTTCCAAATTTTAGGATAAAAATGAAAATCCTTATAACTTCTGTAATTTAACATGTAGAGAGCTCAAATTTTAAATATAACATCAAAATAAGATATATTTTTATTTTTGGGAAAAATATTTCTTGTCTTGTTTTGTTATTTCTTGTCTTTCTTTAGTCTTGTATATAAAAATCTTGTGTTGATCATCATTTTCTTGCTTATTTCTTATCTTGCAGGTTATAATGTGGTCAGGGATTTCCTTTTTGCAAATGAACATAAAATTTCTTTGAATCATATTCTTGCACTTTTCTTGCAAGGCAATCTTGCCTTGTCTTGCTTTGAAATTTGTAGCTCTTGTCTTTTTCTTGTCTTGCAATTTTTGCAAGACTGGTGCAAGACCAAGAAAAATACAAGGCTCGTGAAACACTACTTATTAATTTTCAGCTGGAATCAATTTTGTCTAAATACATCTAGAATTTAATTTGAAGGTAAGATAAACGTAGTCTGCATTCTATACCCAATAACGGGCAATGAAGCAATTGTGTACCTATTTATATTTATTTAAGAAAGTAATTTCGTTGGAAATTGAATTTGCGGTTAGGTACGTCATTTCTGATATTTTGGTTAAATCGAAGTCTCGACTCAATACATTAAAGTTGGATATACGTCCATTGTATAGAATCCTTCATCTGTTTCTCCTACAAATGAAATTGAAAAAGTATAAAAGAAGTTTCTACGTTGTATTTACTTTAAAAATACTGTCAGTCCTCTTTCATGGCATCTAATATAAGTCAGCTTCAGGATTTTAATATTATTTTTCTTGGGAATAGACAATTTTACATGTTTGTCTGTGTATTATCCAAAGAGATTGATATACTAGTATTCTTTACTCATTGCATAATAAGAAAAACTTTATACAGTCCTGGTACAATCAAAAATTTAATTAAAATTTGACTATAAGTAATTCTTCGAATTTTAAATATCACAAGTTAATTTAAATATTTTTCATAAAAAATTACAAAAAATATGTATATTTTTTGTTTTATGTCCTTAATTATCTATTCAGTACAGTTAATATAATTAAAAAAAATACTGCATGAATAACTTTTAATTTGTGAATTTTTGCGAAATACTTTAATTAATTAAATTCTCGTTATAGTGTGCCACGTGTAATAAATATTTTTTATGGGCAAAATAATAGGTCTCTGTACATGTTTTTGCGAGAATTGGCCAATACGAATATAGACAGCAAGAGAAATTTCAAAGCCTGTATTTAAGAGTCTACAAGCGATAGTATCAAATTTAATTAATCACATCAAAGAACCGAATTTGTGCCTTGAATAGAGTACGTTTAAGGGAGGTTAGTGGTCTTAGAGACTCGAATACAAATTCTTGCTTAAATATCGAATTTGCAAAATATCATAACGCTAAGATCATACAATATAAATAAGTACCTATATAATCTTTTACCATATTTGAATCATTGACAGATTAACGTTTTGTTGTTTTAACCTGTTTTTATTTTGTTCTGGATTTTCGACCAAGCCAAGACAAGATTAAACAATAAATATTAATAAAAAATAATTTTATTTGCAAATTTGGTAATACAAAAAATTAAATTAATAATAATTATAAATTTTAAAATTTTCTATTTTCAAAAAACAGTCTAACCGTATTAATATTCGTATTTCGTGTTAAAATAATTAAATAATTAATTTTCAGAAATTACCTATATATATATATATATATATATATATATATATATATATATATATATCATTCATATATTTTGACGTTTCCTAATAAAACCTAGATGTGTTAGGTTTTTTGTGAAAAAAATAGGCAAATAGAAAAATTGAAAATTTCAAAATCATATATCTCAAAAAAAATATGGAGGGTTTTTGGCTTAGGGACACTAGATCTCATTCCATTCAGTTCTAGTGAGTCAAAGTAATCCTTAAATATTAAATATACAAATTCAAATAAATTATTTCTAATTAAAAATATATATTAATTGATTATTGGTGTCACAGTTTGCTCATTATTATTTTACTTCAACAAGTGGTTATTAATTTAGGTTGTTTGAATTTCTTATGCCGATTGAATTTTTCGTGAAAACATTTGTATCAATAACTGTACAGGCATTTGAAAATGGATGTCCCTGTTTAGAATATTTTTTTGCAAATACAACAGTGATACATTAATAAAACAAGAACAACGTCATATCCGGTGGTCCCTGGTGGTAGAGCTAGTATTTTTACAGTTTTGACACTTGATGTGGGTTAGCATCGAACATCCTGTGACACTAAAACGTGAATTGCCAATATTGGTAAAAATAGCCCTCTTTTTTGAACGGTTCTTTAAACATTCATAAAAGAGATACAAAAATACGATTATATTGTAATAAAACATTATCCTGGGATTAGCGTTAAATTGCATTTAAAAATTGTATGGATCAAACCGTGAAATATACGCACATGAAACAAAAATTAAAAGCATACCTGTTGTATTTATTCATAAAGAAAATACTAATTGAGTATTTGTCACACTAATTATTTTTTTGAAAGCGTAATTTAAATGGGTATAAAAAAACGTTCAAATATTGTCAACATTTTACAAAATGTGTGCAATAAAATAGCATATAAAACAAGTTTGATTATCGTTACTTCAGAGTACGAATCATTATACTTTTTCTATGTCTGCAAAAAAATGACAGCAGAATAGTATATTATTATACAAGTTTTATAAGACGATATATTGTTCCATGAGTTGTTTAAAGCATGAATGGAACAATAGGTCGTATAAAATGTGTATAATATATCATTTTTTATACTTTGCTTCACTTATTTAACAAAAATCTTAAAATTAGCAATTAAAAAAATAACAGAGTGTAATCTAGGGATATATACGTATGTAAAATATGGTAACTCTGTTAAATGAAGTTGGGCACATTTATCTGTCAATATGCATTTAAAATATCATGAAAATATTTATAAATCTATACATAATGAGTTAAGAAATTTTAATATTCTTTTAAATTAGTTTTGTTTATTCGGTTTTCATACTCAGAAATAATATAAATTGTATTAAAAAACATTTAACAATATTTGAGGTTATCAATTTGACATTTAAAGTGGGGTGCAGTTGTTAGAAGTACCAATTTTAAAACAACAAAAATGCCAAAAACAGTTTACCAATATCTTATATTATTAAACTGTTTTCGATATAACAATAGGGCAATTGTTAACGTAAAGTATAAAAAAATATTATACATTAGTTTCTTTTATAATTTACTTAAGTTATAAGTAATTGAATTTTGGTATTTTCCAGGCTGTCTCTTTTTATTTTCTTTTCTGACACACCCGGTAACGAGTAATAAATTGTGACGATATATTTATAAATAATTTTTAGATGAGTGAAGTATTTCGAATGCGAAAACCGCATTAGAATAATTTGAAATTTGCAGCTTCAAATTTAATTTATTCGCTCCAGAATACGAAATTTAAAAGCATTGGAAAAATTCTATTCGTGTGAATGTAAGAATTGTAACTTCGTGCAGTTAATAATGTTTAGAAACATTTTAAAACTAATTTAAATTTGCCGGTAAAAAAGGGCTATATATTCTCAAGGATTACACAAATGTCCTGGAAGAATTTATGAATAGCAAAATTTTGTTGACAACGGTTTACGAATTTACAAGTTGTTTTGGAATATATCACCGAAAATCTAACTTTTCTTGTAAATCTACAGCATAAATATTATAAAGCATGATATTCCCAGCTGGATTTATGGATGTATCATCATTTTAAATTACACTTTGATTAAATTAATGGGAATATAAAACTTGACATTAATAATAAAGCACCTGCAATAAAAATTTATCATGGCATTAAATTCTTTCGATAAATTCAAACCGATTTTTGAATCATGATCGCTTTGAAATATATAACACTCGGAGTAATTAAATGCTAATATAAATATAAATATCATGACAGTTTGTTATCCTTTACTGAGTGTGTCACCCTTTTGTGTCAATTTCGTAATTAAAAATATGCAATCACCGTTTAACCCATTATCGGATTTGCTAATACTTTATCGTATATTTAGGTGATACGACATTGTGCAACATGTGCAGAAATGATTTCTTACGGGTTGGAAGAAAAAGACAATTAAGATCAAGAGTATAATGTTTTCACACATCATTTTAATAAATTTTATTTAAATTGCAATGCAGAAAAAATGTATTTCCCACTTGTAGAAAAATATACAACAATATATTGTGCAGTGAGTACGGAAATCGCATGTTTCTCACACCAGTTGGAAAATAGCGATTCTGTACGAGTGGCATACTATTTTTTTACGTCTACACTGCTCTATACTATATAGCAAAAATACATACAATATGGTGTAGTACCTTTTTCTATGACCACTAATGTAAGTAGCCATTATTGTACAACTTATAGGTTATCTAAGTGTCACAGTGTATAAAATACACCATCGTACAGTTAGGGAATTTTTGATTTATCGAAATTATGTTAGCAGTATAAATAAGATAAAATTACTTACTTCGCACAGTTTATAGTGATCAATTCTTTCAGTGTATTGTGTGATCGTAATGCGATCTAAAAACAGTCAAATAGTGATCGTAGAAAAAGTATAGTACATAATTCGAGTTGTAAAGCAATTATCCTTGTGTAAATCTCTCTAAACTCGTAATATATAATATAAGTAGTTATTCTATGGGAGTCTAGGACTCTAATATACTATTACGCATGCGCAGTGTTGTTAAATAGTATAAGAAATTATTTACTTTAAACCAAGATTGTGAGAAATGTGCAACTTTGAAGCTTTATATAGTATTAGAAAAATGCAAGTTTTGTAGTGGTCACAGCGCACTTTTTAACTTGGTTACAAACAAACGAAGTAAAAAGACATAAACAAATTTTGTTCAGTTACCCTGGTAGCAAAGTAAGCGATAATTCCATTTGCGCATTGAAAGTTAGTTTGACAATAATCGTGATTGACATTAATTTGACTTATATTTCACATTAATGCCAGAGGCATTGATGTTGTATTTTCCTATAAATGATTTCTTTTCACAGATTATTATAGCGGTTTAATTTGCCTGGAAACGACGGGCACATTATTCAATAATATTGGCGAATTAATATATTTGCGATATATCCGCGAAACTAGTAAATTCGCAATTGCATATTTTATCCTAGAGCACATGCTTTATGTGATTTGTCCTAATACTGATTAAAATGTAATAATATCGATGAAACTGTAATATGTGTCATTATCAATGATTAAACATAATTGGAAAATAATAAAATAAAATAATCATACATTAATAACCAATTTCGGTAACAACAACCATATTAAATGTACCACTGCTCCAGTAATATTTGCTAATCAATTTCGTAGCCTGAATTACCAATAGATATCGGAGTAATACATTTTTACTATCATGTCATATTATTAACCACATTTATTTAATAATTTAAAAATGAGCATGAAGCTTCAAATGAAAAAATTGAAGATCAATTGAAGTAACCCAAATTAGGATCTTTACTGAAATTAAAATAAACTCTTGTGTAGTCTTTCACAAGACAAGATTTCTTGTCTTGTTTTGTTACTTTCTTGTCTTTCATTACTCTTGTATATAATAATCTTGTCTTGGTCGTCATTTTCTTGCTTATTTCTTATCTTGCGGGTTATAACGTAGACAGGGATTCCCTTTTTCAAATGAACATATAATTTCGTTGTATCACATGTACTTTTTTTGGTGTAGATAATATCAATGTCAATTATCAAATATATAACTTATAATACAATTATTATTATATATAATCTTGCTATTTTTGCGCTTTTCTTGCAAGACAATTTCTTGCCTTGTCTTGCTTTGAAATTTGTAGCCCTTGTCTTGTTCTTGTCTTACATATTTTATAAGACTGATGCAAGACCAAGAAAAATACAAGACTCTTGTGAAACACTATTCCTGTGGTGTTTTTTTCTGTGAGATTTTTCTGGGATTAATTAATTATTTATGACATGAGGGTTAAACTGTTAATTAGTAAAAAAATATGTAGGTAGATTGTGGGTTGTTTCGGAGATATTTTTAAATAATTTCTACTTCAGTATTATTTTTAGAACAAGCGACCCATACAACCACTGCGTGTTATTAAGAAATCCAACTACAATAATGAGAAATTCTCAGTTCTCGACTTTCCATAACAAGACTAATTTTTTATCTTTATTTGAAGACAATTATTTTCAATGAATTATTGATGTTTGCTTGAAGACTTCCATATTATTAAGTGCGATGTATTCTCGCTTAATAAAAGAGCTATTTGAGTATTCCATTCATGCACAAAATTTTAATATAATCACTGCATCTGTAAAAAGTTTTATTGCTGCAACTTTCATTGATTCTTGACTGTAATATGCTTCGATAACTTCACAAAGAGATATTGGAAGATACCGATGATTAAAATTTAATATATCATAGGACTCCACGCATTTTCATGCAATTGTTAGAAACTCATCATTTATTAATATTCTTCACATATCGTACATGTAGTTCATATGTGATATATTTTTGATTGATGGAATATACTTAAAATAAGCATTCCAATAATTACATTCAGTAAAACTAGCTATATTTTTTATAGATTTTAGTACTTTCTAACGTACTAAAAATACCTTATTCACGCTCTTAATACAAAAATAACTATTTTTGTTTATTTTCTGATATATGTCACTTACGATTACGACTTATCTATAGTGTGTAAAAAGAAAAAATAAGCAAACCTATTCCATAGTTGTAAATTACTGTGCTTCAATTAGACACTGGTCATATAGCCCATTGACAGCTTTTTTATAAATCTTGTTAAATTATGCGTTTAGAATAAAGTAATCTGTATTAAATAAAATATAGGAATACGTAAATTATTGTCTGTGCAATATAGTGCCTTACACTGAGAAAAAAAAATTCTTTTATTAAACGAATACGTTTATTTGAGTAGGATTTGTTAAAAATTAAATACTGATATTAAGACGAAAAATTGTATGTTAAATAATAAGTAATATTTTTATTTTCTATGTTGTCATTAAACAAATTATTTGTTCACTGGATGTAAGTTTAAATTAAAATTGATATATTACAATGTAATGAATCATAATGCAACATATTGAGTAACAAATATGAAAATTTATAAATAATAAATATCTTTCCCTAGAAAAATTCGTTCTGTTTGGTGTAAAAGAAGAATAATTTGTATATGAAAATGGTAACTTAATAGTTAACGAAGTAATTTTTGGTGTAATATATTGTAATAAATATCAATATTGTATTATTAAATATTAAATATAGTAATTTTCTTCTAAATAACATGACATTGAATATAATTCAGATTTGTTTACTAAAACTTACGTTGATTTACTTGTTTCAACGTGTCCGTTCATGTTCATAATTTCACAGCACGCGGCATGGTGTATAGCGTAGCCCTTAGTCGGAACGTGCATATTGTGTTCTCTTAGCAGTGGACAAAGCAGTGAAAGTGATTTAAAATTATTTAATTATAGTATTAATCAAGATGTCTGTAAGATCACTATTATTGGAGTGGGGATTTGACTCCTTAATTGATACTTTTGAAGGTAAGATAATCATTACACCATACATATTTTATTGATAAGTAACCTAAGTGTTATACGTACATATTATTTGTATTTAGAAAATGATATCGGCATAGAAGAATTAAGAAATTTAGATGAAAATTATCTGTCTGCACTGGTACCTAAAATTGGCCAACGGATTAAATTTAAAAAATTTATAGAAGCTCATTTTTACAAGGAGGTATCAATGTTATCATTATTTTATTTAGACTAGTATTTTATTATATTTTCGTAAGAAATATTTCAATATCTCAAACAAAAAAGCAATATAAAAGGATAGGATAAAAATTATGTTTTATTCGGATTGCAGGATCATTATAGGTCGAATGAAATCTGGACTGCAAGTGAAGAATGTGCCAGTTTTTTGTGAGTGAAGTTAATTATAAATAATCATGTATCTAGTGATTTTTTTTTATTATTTACTTAAATTTAATTATAACAGAAACAGTAGTGAATCATCAATAGTAGTTACTGGAAATTCAACTCCAGTTGCCTCTACTTCTACACCAATATTAATTACGGTTCCGTCTACCAGTTCAACATTACCTCTTCAACCTCTTACAACTGCAGTATCAACAACACCAACGAATTTCTCGTCAAATTTGGTGCAGATCAATGCAACTGACGACCAAACCGTTGAAACTACCCCAAAGAGGAGAAAAGTTTTGCCTTCTATCAATTTTAATCTTAAAAATCTACTTAATAAATCTAGCATTGGGAAAGCAATATTAACTATTTATCAAGCTAAAAACATCTTAGATTCTAAATGCCAAAGCTATCTTGTAGATATTATAACAGCTCATTTCTTGGATGGAGATTTTGAGTACGTAACCTGAATTTTTATATTAAATTTATAATTACTGTTAGAGAATCCAAAACAAATGAAATTTGTTCTGGACTGCCCAATAGTAGTACTCATTTATCCGATAATATTAATTCTCATTAATTTTAGTCGTTTAACGAATGAAGATTTCCTGAAGATTTCCGAATGCATTGTACAAGTATTTCCTAACGAAACGTTAGAGGTTTATTACAGTGCCCCAATCCGAAAAAGGGATTCACGTGATAAAAAAGCGGGAGTTGCCAGAGGCAAACTGGTCGACAAATACCGGAACAGCGTTACTTTTTTACGTCAAGCCAAAATTTTACCAAGCCTTAGAGTTGCACATAAATCTGATGACGATGATTCAACAAGTGAGGAAAATGGTAAGGAATTTTTCTTTTTGTATAAATAATTAACACAACACTCGTATGTATATATAGGAATATAACTTTATTGAAAAAAACGGATATTTTTTAGAAATTCTAAATAATGATGATTATGTCTGGCTGAAGAATAACATTGAACCTTGGAGTCAAGTTCTGGATCACTGGGATAATTCGTATTCCAAAAGAATTGCATATTTCAAACGGAACATAACAATTCATGAAATTTTTTCTGACTGGCCCGTTTTGGACAACAGTTTAGGATACACTTTAGTTAATTTAAATTAAAAAAAAAATTTTCATATTAATTTCAATTTTATTTTTTTAATTAATTTAGATCGACCGAGATTTTGAAAGATTATGGCCGGATAAAAATAATGTTCTCTTTATAAAATGGAACAATATTTTTGAAAATTTATTACAAATAAGAAAAAAAACTCTAAATGACACAGATTCTTTATTGCTAAATTGCCTACCTTCAGAAAATATAAATTCTGGTGAGATTTTGTCAAATAATATGTAAACATATATTTCATGTCGGATATTATTTTTTTTAGAATACCGCTATTATCTACAATTGGCATTATTGTCATCTTTAATACCTTGTAAAGCAAGGCATGCATTAGGAAAGAAGAAGGGTCAGTGGAAGCCAACTCTTCAGGAAAGTCGTGAAGGACTTGTTTGCCGTGTTGAGGTATATATATACTCTATTTACATAATACTTAATTAATACATACAGCTTGATCGAATTTTTATGATAAAAATTCATTTATTGGTTAATAATTATTGTTGGGAGAAAAGGAACTAATTTTGTCATCTTCATTTACTTGGAAAAATTTACTGTTGCAGATACCTGCTGGAATTCCAGAATTAATAAAAAAGAAAAAAGACAAATTTGAGAAATTGGGATTGACAGTTCAACCATTTGTAATTTTGGAAATACAAGACAACACAACAGTTCAAAATATATACGTCAGTGTAAATCAGACCGTATATAAAGTACCGTCGGTACTTAAAGGGCTTGATCTTTGTTTTAAAATATTTCAC
This sequence comes from Stenolophus ochropezus, assembly GCA_035578165.1. NCBI lineage: Eukaryota > Metazoa > Arthropoda > Insecta > Coleoptera > Carabidae > Stenolophus > Stenolophus ochropezus. The sequence goes on from JAQOWZ010000014.1 coordinate 5,409,195, forward strand.
GTTCTTAATTTAAAATATCCCATAGAAGCAGAACATTTATGGACATTTATTCAGTTTGCAATATATAAACTTGAAACTAAATTCGATAATAAAATTCCATTTGTTATGGATTTAGTTAATAAAGTGACCTTGAATTTATAATTATATTAATTATGACTAGATATGAATGTCAATTTTGTTATAAAAAAATAGAAAGTTGTGATTCATTTATAAATCATACGAAAATTTATCATAAATTTGAACAAGAGTTTATTTGTGGCGTTAAATGCTGTTTTCGTAAGTTCTCTAATATTTGTGCCCTAAGAAAACATATCATTAAAAGTCATCATGATGATAGTACATACACAATTTCTACTGATAATTACAGCACTAAATCAAGTGTAACAAAAATTAATGATACAAATTTGAACACAATTAAATACCCTGAAGTAATTACTTCATCTGATTCATTACATAGTCCATTTCCATTTGCAACTAATATAGAACAGACTGTCGTTACATTTATATCTAAACTATACAGTAACCAAACAATTACAAGAAAAGTTATCTAAGATATTATCGAAAATACAAGTGAACTAGTATCAGATATTTTTAGTGATATAACAAATATCATGCAATCAGCTGAATTTACATCTCCTAGTGATATTTGTCAAAACTTACAGTCCATAGTTTTGCAAAATCCTTTCCAAAATTTTATGACTGAATATAAAAGATTGCAATTTTTTGAAAATTCGAAATGTTTACTTAAACCAAATGCATTTACTATTGGAGAAGTTTTTGATGATAAAAGAAATAATTTGAATGTATGTCTATCCGTAAAAAAATGTGAAGGTCAAATAGTATCAATGAGACATGTTTTGAAATACTTTCTTGAATTACCGAACGTTTTTAATACATTGATATCTTTCATTAAAAAGGAAGAAACTGAAATACATGGAAACATAACCTCTCTATTTAATTGTAATTTATGGCAAACTGTTAAACGAAAATTTCAGACTAAATTGTTATTACCTCTTTACGTATATTTCGATGACTACGAACCCGGGAATCCGTTAGGAACCCAGGCGGGTTTACATAAAATTGGTGCGCTATACTTTTCTATTGGTGCAATACCTCCGCAATATAGTTTTTTATTGGAAAATATTTTTTTATGGGGGCTATTTTATTCAACAGATAGAGTAATTCATGGTAATAAAAGAGTTTTAAGGAAATTTGTTGAGGAACTTAAATATTTAGAAACTAACGGTATTTCAATTAATATATCGGGGAAAGATATACAAATTTATTTCGCCTTAATTTTTATTTTAGGTGATAATTTAGGTATAAATTCAATGATTGGAATGACAGAAAGCTTCTCATCAACATTTTTTTGTCGAGTTTGTAAATGTCCTAAAGTATTATCAAAACAAATGACTACAGAAGATTTAAGTTTGGTTAGAACAATATCAAATTATGATGAAGATGCAAATAATAAATCCTACGGTGTTGGCGATCATTGTATTTGGAATGAGTTACAAGCTTATCATAATATTATGAATATATCTTTCGATATAATGCACGACTTGTATGAAGGAGTATGTCGATATGATTTAGCAATAATTCTTCACTACCTTATAAATGAAAAAAAATATTTCACTTTGGAAACTTTAAACTGCCGAATTAAATATTTTGATTATAATAATAATATTGATGTTGGAAATCGAATACCGATTATTATACAAAGACATATTGATAATGGTAATATCGTAATGTCTTGTTCAGAAATGTCTTCGCTAATAACTTACTTTGGATTTTTAATTGGGGATTTAGTTGATGAAAATGATGAAGGTTGGGATTTCTATTTACTTCTTTTTGATATCGTCCACATAACTACAAAAAAAAATACGAATGAAAATGAATTAAAACACTTATCTTATTTAATTAAACGGCATCATGAAATGTACATTTCATTTTTCAACAAAACTTTAAAACCAAAACACCATTTGCTTATTCATTATCCAAGAATTATTTTAGAAACTGGACCATTATGTTACGTATCTTCTATTCGATATGAAGCATTCCATAAAATTGCAAAAACCAACGCTCATATTGTGACTTCTAGACGCAATATTATATATACTTTGGCCCTTAGACATCAACTTAAGTTTTCACAGAGGTTAACATCCAAACGTGGTTTTAAAGATTCGTTTGAAACTGGATCTGAGTTTTTACACATAAGTAGCATTATTAATGAAAACCACTCTTTAAAAAAACTTCTGTTAAATTTTGATACTGATTGTATAATAATATCTTGGATAAAATTTAATGGAATAAAATATCAACCAAATTTTTCAATACAAATAAATAGAGATTCTTTCGGTGAACCTATTTTTGGATTAATACAATACATTTTATGTACTCCACAAAAATGTATTCATTTCATTTATACCAAATTAAAAGTTGTCGGGATTAATAAACATATACAAGGATATGTTGTTGATATGAAAACGAAAAATGTCAAATATAATTTAATAATGTTACAAGATTTATACAATATAATGCCTAGTTTTCCTCACAAACTTGCAAATGGACTTAGGGCTATAAATGTTATAAACCAGGAATGAAAGTATTACATTTTTCTAAATTATTGTATTATTATATTTTGCTATACGTTGATTTTGTATATTTCATTATCTCATCTTAGTTGAATTCGGATCAATTATTATATTCTAAAGTGCCAGTTACCTTAACCGTCGATTAAGAGAAAAATATCGTACCGACTTACGGCTTAAATTGTCAAAATTATAAATTATTAATTTTTTCGATTCGATTTTTTTTATTAGTCAACGGTTAAGGTTACCGGAACTTCAACCTGAAGTGAAAAAACGGCCCTAGAGTAGTACAGAATGTACAATTACTTTTTATACCTACTTTTGTATGTTTAGGTTTAAATTATGTTGTAGACGTATTTTTGTACAGTATTAATAATATGTAAGTACCTGATGTACATTTTTTTTTATTATTAATATATGCAAATTATTTATAAACAAATGTATTATTAATATATAACTACATAAACCTAAAATACCTTAATAAGTAACGATTATTTTGAACACAGACGTATGCAATATTTTACATGTAAAATGATGGTATTAAATAACAACAAAGTTAAAAATTAATTATAAAAATATTTTATAACATTAATCGAACCAATTTATGCTGAAAATAATTTATAAGTTTTAGTTAAACAAGGCTTGTTGGTTCAAAAAATATTAAAAAAATATTTCTTAATAATAAATGCACCATTCGACAATCAAATTTATACATTTATTTAGTGGAAATAATGCTTATTAAAATTCACAAAGGATTTCTTAACTATAAATAAATATCTTTGAATGACACAGCATGCCTAACTTTATTATTAACGCTGTTAAATTAAATATGAATGGTGTACGTTTGAATATTTCAAACTAATGTTAACTTTACTTTAAAACTACATTTGTTGGGCTGTATTCAAAATAATTTTACATTAACTATTAATAAGTATCATTTTGTGTAAATAAACCTTTCTCTCAGTGTAGTTCTTAGCCTGACAGTTTTTCCCTGTTAAATGCCTACAACATAGAGTACATTAAATTTTTTATTGTAGCATTTGTGTGACTCTCCATAATATTGAAGTATTACACCTTTATAATTTGTAATTTATTTAAAGTTTTTCAACTCTTACCAGTTTCCGCCTCACGTAGATCTTTCTCAGGGAATAGAAACTAATAATACTTTTTTAAAAATTACTGAATTCCAATAATAATAGATACTTTTATCAGCCAAACTTCAATCAAGAAACTGTACCTCTACTTTGCAGCTCTGTCAGATTGTTACCTTATAATCAGGGCATGTAACCGAAAAAATACTGGTTAACGGTTAACCCTTATAGAGAACGTTATAATAATGACGGTTTCAGTTCGAAAATCGGTTTTTGAAAATTGGAAACCAGTTAAAAAATGAATTATATACATTTAATTATAAAAATAATCATTAAACAAAATAACAAAAATTTACCATCTGAAAAAATATAACAAATAAAAAGATGCAATTTATTTAACGAATATTCGCAAAAATTCCCGTAATACCTTTAGAAAAACGCAGATCACTTTTCAATTATAAACTTGCGTAATGTTGGCAAAGAGACTACCTCTAAGGGCTACCTACTTTTATGACTCTTCAATAAAATGGAAATTGTAAAAACTGTCGTTACTCATACTCAAATACAAATGATAACACAGAAATAAAAAAAATGTGAAACATTTTTCGTGCTGATTGTTAAAGTTCGCTAAAACTGGTTTATTTCTTTTTGGTTAAAGGTTACCGGTATTTTCAGCCTTAAAAATATTGGTTAAAATTACGGTTTAAGTTCGCAATTTTCGTTCAAAATTTTTTATGAACAGGTTTTTTAACCGGTTACATGTCCTGCTTATAATATTAAGAATAAATATATTTGAGTTTTTACTTGTAAAAACCAAATTTGTATTTGAATTTGCGAACAGCGAGGTAATAGTTATGATTAAACAATCGAGCAACAAAGGAAAACGAATGAAGATTTTATTGTTTCTGACACTTCAGTCAAGAAACTGTGTCTCTACTTTGCAGCTCTGCCAGATTATTAACTTATAATATTAAGAATAAATATATTTAATTTTTTTCGTGTAAAAAGCAAATTTGTATTTGTAATAGTTATGATTAAACAATCGAGCTACAAAGCAAAATGAATGAAGATTTTATTGTTTCTGGTACTTCAGTCAAGAAACTGTATCTCTACTTTGCAGCTCTGCCAGATTGTTAGCTTATAATATTAAAAATAAATATATTTGAGTTTTTACCTGTAAAAAGCAAATTTGTATTTGTAATAGTTATGATTAAACAATCGAGCAACAAAGGAAAATGAATGAAGATTTGATTGTTTCTGATGTTTCCCTACCGGGCTGGCATTTGCATGTGAATAAATAATTGAAAAAAGCAACAAAATTTGCGGAAAATCAGTGGCGCTGGGAAGAAAAATCTCATGGCGAGGTCTGAATTCAAATGATCCACAGCGAGGGGTACAAAGCGCTTTGCGCCGCGTTTCTTTCATTAGGCGACCTCGCATGCGGACAGCGAATCAAGCGAGTATGAACGAGAATATGAAATTCATTTATCACCCTCTCTCGCATTTATCGTATCGTGCGAGTGCGAATGTGAGTAAGCCTTAATTGGGCCCCGTATTGAAAGAGTTGCGCTACAAAGCTACTGGATTTAGATGAACATCGCTCTATCCATCATCGCAGACAGCCTTGGAAAAATCCTCTTCCGAATATCACCACTGCATTTTACAACCAAAGGGAGTGTGTGACCATTATAGAAGTTTAATCAAAATACTACTCAATAACAGTAAGTTGAATTTATAAAATGAAATATTTATTCCTCTCTTCCAAATATCATCACTGCATTTTCCAACTTTAAATTACCAAAGGTGTATGGATAATGTAAGAAAGTACATGTAAAAAATACTGGTTAACGATTAACCCGTATTGAAAGCGTTATAAAAATAACGGTTTAAAAAATTGAAAACTGGTTAATGTATCGTTTAAAAAAAAAAATCATAATATAAACTAAACCAAAAAAATACTGGTTAACGGTTAACCCGTATTGAGAACGTTATAAAAATAACGGTTTTAGTTCGAAAACCGGTTTATAAAAATTGAAAACTGGTTTAAACGGATTAATATATCGGTTAGGTAATAAAAAAAATAAAAAATATATTATGGACCAAACCGAAAAAAATACTGTTTAACGGTTAACCCATTTGAGAACTTTATAAATATAACGGTTTTACTTCGAAAACAGGTTTTTAAAAATTGAAAACTGGTTTAAATCGATTAATACAACGGTTAATAAAAAGTAAATAATATTATGGACCAAACCGAAAAAATACTGTTTAACGGTTCACCCGTGTTGAGAACGTTATAAAAATAACGACTTTATTTCGAAAACCGGTTTATAAAAAGTGGAAATCAGTTTAAATCAGTTAATATATCGGTTAATAAAAAACAAATAATATTATGGACCAAACAAAAAATTACTTGTTAACGGTTAATCCGTATTTAGAACGTTATAAAAATAAAGGTTTTAGTTCGAAAACCAGTTTTTAAAAATTGGAAACTGGTTTAAACCGGTTAATATATTGGTTAATAATGCATAATGATGTTCTGTTTTCAAAGCTGTCATCTATTTGACAGTTATGTAAATATAACCAAGTAATTACTATTTTAAAATGTATACGCGTAAGTGCAAAAAATTGTGTATATACCACAGGACTAAAGTGCCTTTAATCCCTGAAGTGATTATTTCTTTAGTCCCTCAGTGTATAATATACTATTAACGCGACTAAAATTTAAAAGTGGACGCCTATGAACCTTTGCCCGTTATCAATTTTCTTTTGTATCAGACCAGCAGTCCAAATCTATTGTTCTCTACCTACTTCACTTACAATATTACATTCTATTCACACTTACAATTATTATTATACTGCATGCACTTCCTATTCACTTTTCTCGAAAATTTTCCCTAATGCATTTTCCATTTTCCTCCATTCAGCTCCTTGGAATAAAACAATGAACTGTTTATAAACGTCAAATCCTATTCATGTGAGTCCTTGAGAGTGTGATAAGGCTAGATGGAAGGTAAATTCGCCAGCATTTGTTTTAGTTTATTCAAAATATATTTAATTATTTAAATATTTCATTTTATAAGGTATGAGACGTTTTTGTTTTGTCTTTAATAAGAAACAAAGCGCTAAATTCTCTAATAATGGAATTTCAATATACTGCATAGCAAAACAATGACTATAAATAGAAATTTTCTCCTAGAATTCATTTTAACATAAACAATTTATTGCGTAAATAGCAACGAATGGAATGTTCCAGTATTAATTAATTCTATAAAGTTAATTCCGTGATCACAGTCCCGCACTTTTTGCTCTTAAATAAAATCGCATTAATATTCATCATAATAACAGTGCGTAAAATTTTTAATTATATGAAAAATAAATAAAATATTCATTTAACTAATTACATATGAACGAATTCATTAAAATGAAAACTTTCGATAATAATAAAATACTACGATGGACATAATACTTTTTAGACCAAAAGTTTTTAATTTTTTATATGAATATGAGATCAAACATTTTAGGAAATTAAAAATTTCATTTAATACTATATAATAAAAAAATATTAACATGAAGTTGTATCATGTATCTAAAATATTTTTTGGCAGAAAAACAATCTATTAGTTTTTATTGGTTATGTAACAAGAACTTCTAAATAAATCTTAAAAACATCAAGTATATGTTCACATAAACAAAACAGTTTTATTTACATGTAAAAGTTATTATACGAAAGCACTTTGCTTATAAGAATTTTTAATTCGAGAGTTTATATATTAGAGCTCTGTAACTTCTGCTGCTTTCAGGTTGTTGTGAAATGTCAGTTTCAGTTCTGGGTTCACGTAGTGCTCGGTGTTGTGTAGTGTAATATAATATTTTGCGGTACAATATTATGATAAGGTAAGATTCTGCTCATAATATTATATTTTGTACACAGAAGAATTATCTGAAACAAAATTTACTTTAAATAATAATGACTACATTGCATGCTGTACAAAGATACATGACATAACCTTTAATGTTAAAATCGAATTTGATGAATTCGATTTTAATAATTATGACAAAGGTTTGATGTTGTATTAAAATGAATTAGTATTTGTGAAAGGATGCATTTGCAGTAGATATATTGTTAGCATGCTTGTATGCATAGTTTAATGTAAGGTTAACCTACATAAGAAGGTACTGGAAACACGAGATGTTTATAAAATTATTTTACCTGACTTCATTACAATCAGGAACCCGGTACAAAATACTTTTTCCTTTTCGTTTCAATTGCGATAAAAATAGTTTAGATTAATATTGTTACTGCTTAAAAAAATAGTGTCTGTTTGACCGAAAAATAAATTTTGTTCTAAACCGGTTCTTTTCTTCGAGACATGTTTATATATAATAAAACAAAATAATTTATATTTCGGTTATATAGTTATATTATATATAATATTTAAAATTTCGTTTCGTTTTTGTTTCTGTTCTGGATTTTTTTAATCGTTTATTTCGTTTATCGTCCCTTATTAAAATATTACTTATAATATGTTTTTCTTATTTATTGGCAATTTAACGATCCTCTTTTTTTATCAAAACTTTCAGACAATAATATTCATTTTGAGATTTATACGTAGTATTTGTTGTCTAACGGAATTCAATTATTTCTTTTTTTGGTAAGCGTCGAAATTTAGATATTTTTACTTGCATTTTAGTAGAGTGGTTACTAGCCAACACTTTGCAAGGGTGTTTCTATTTGGTTAATCCGGAATAATTTTATTAACTAGGTATTTAATTTAAATATTTTTTAACTAATTCGACTATTTTAAAAATCGGGTTTTTTTAAATATATAATAACTGTAATTTTTTGACTATTTTTTTTTCTATTTGTTTTAAGAATGTTGTGTTAATTTGGTCTACGTATTAAATTTGAGGATAGCAATTGTAAACATGTTCATAACATTAATTTAAATTATATTTATTATCGATTATCATACAATATTGTCTTATGTAAGTAGCACTTATATTTGATGTAATTGTTTATAAAATATTTTCTATTTTATTAACAATGTAATGTGAAATGTTTATTGATAACTTGTAAATAAGTATATGATCTTTCTTAAAGGATAAATATCTGTTTTATTTAGATATGAAGTTAACGGTTTTGAATGAAATGAGTTATTCCAATTTCCATTTGGGAATGAAGATATTTTACAGCGAAGCTAATTGTTAGATTGTTAGGTTGTACACATTGCAAGCAAAGAGGTTCTTTTTCATGCAGATATTACCCAAGCGTACAGTTCGAACTACATAATTTCAACTAATAAAGCTATTTTGGACACAGTCGCTCTTATCACCATGCATTTAATGTTCGCAGCAATTAGATAGTTTCAGATAATTGTAGTAGAACTTGTTCTTGATTTAAGATGGCTGCTACACGGAAACTTAGACAACTGTACGGTGCTTTTATAACCTTAACACGTTAACTGCCACCATTAGAAAAAATCTGGTGTGTCCAACACAATACCTCCCGCCACTGTCGGTTTTTCAGTACATTTAATTTGAAGTTTTAAAATTAGTTTGTTATTGCAGTTGAGAATACTTTTAATTCATTTCATACCTAAAATTTCCTTCATAAAATTTGTATGACCAATATGACAGCTATTTTTGACATTACTAAAACCGGAACCAAAATTACTTTGATTCACGCATGCAAATACATTCCTAATATATTTCTTCCATCTTTTTAAATATTACAATGAAATTACTTCATTTTTACTTATTTTATCTTGTACATTTACTTACATCAAATATGACATCAAATGTCAAATTTTGTGAACATATGAATAACTCATCTGTTTTATCGAAATTACTCAGCCTAAACGATATGTAAAATTATTATAATTTATATATTTTTTTCTATCTAGCTAAAAGTTATATATAAACGTAATTATGCAGATCGGTAGAAAATTGAAAAATCTTTATATTAATAATAACGTAATTTGCGAAAAAATGGTATTAGAGGTATTTTTTTTTTGGAAAAAATGTTTAAAGCTTCAAGTAAAGTACTACTTCCGGTTAACCAATTGTAGTCAAAATCTAATCAGTTCATCATATTTGAATATAAGTCTTAAATACCAAATATTATATTTTTTACTTGTATCGTATTGGAGTTATCGTGGACGAAAAATCGTCACAGACACACACACCCACACACACACACACACACAGACACACACACATACAGACATCACGGTAAAAATAGTAAAATCGTATTCTAGGGACCCTAATTCGTGCTCATTTGTTGAAAACTCACACTCGAGAAATCTGACCAAAAACAATACCTCCCTTATCTATATATTGATAGGCGGGAGGTAAAAAGGTGGGTCCCTTGGGCCATTTTTTCTTTTTTTACAGATTTAGGTTGTTTTCATATTAGAAAATACAAGTATGATAACAGAATTGATTTTTTTAACGTTGCTCTAAAATTTGAAGTATTTTATTGAGGCAAAAAATTTGCAGTATTTTATCATTTCAGAGACTAAAAAACAAAAAAATCATGCGCTAAGAATAGGTTTTGGTCTGTCAGGTCACCGAGAATTAAACTACGTTCACAGATATGAGTTGCGAGGTACAAACGTTAGACCACGAAGCATAATGTGTATTCAAACACTGAGGCACAAACGATGTATCTCAGAGCATACGAGGATATTTTAGTGAGACACATAAGATGTACCTCATGGCATTTAACGTGTTAAACCAAATTGAGCAAAAATATATATGTTCCCAGTACTCTACACAAAAATCGAAACTTCATTTATTTAAAACTGTTCAATCAAGTTTATGTCCCTATTAAAATACCTCATAAAATTTTGCCATAAAATATATATTTACTAAACATTATAAAATGGAATCCCTTTACAAATACAGTTTATAATTCTAAATCAATATTATTGCACGTACACGATCAATTATTTAAACTAGATTTTTCGGAAAAAGAAATGAGTCATTAAAGTGGCCAACTAATGCGACAACTTTGCCCCAATTTAATCCCAATGGTTAGCCTAGAAAAATGTACATTTCGTATATTTTTAACTTTCAATGAAAAATTTTACTTTATTTCTGAACAAAGCTTAAAACCTTTACAGCTGAAAGTGAAAGGTTTTATTAAAATAAATATAATACCTACTCTAAATAGAATTAAAAACTTACATGCTTTGTTTTCAGTAATTAAAAGTTAAAAAACAAACAATAAATAAGACCTCTAGGCGTACATCTTTTCTATTATACTCAGACAGAATTGTTACTGAAACATGGATTTTCTGTTACATGACCGAGAAAAGAAATTTGTGTGGATTTTTAAAATATATACAGTAGAATCTCGTTAAAACCAAAAGTCAGTTATGTAAAAACAATTGGGGTATATCCGTATAACCTTATTGAAAATGTTAGTGTTGCGTTCAAGATTGAAAATAGAATGTTTTTGAAAAAAAAATACATTTGATCGGATATTTCGTATTAGCAAAGAGAAAAAAAACGCAAGACTACGAAAATCTTGCTATTCTTGCACTTTCCTTGCGAGACAATTTTTTTGGAATTTGTAGCTCTTTTCTTCTAGGTATAAACAAATATAAACACTAATTTAAGAATAACAATTATTAATAAAAACTTAACCACTAAGGTTATCTCCCCTGCTCAGGCTTAAATAGTAGACCAATTATGTTTGAGAATGTTCTCGTATCCTCGAGACGAATGAACAATAGAAGTGTCGTCTTTTTCGCTTATGTCCGGTATCATTTTTTATTTTTAATACATTTGTCCCTTTATTTCAATATCAAAATTTTAGTATCTGTACTAAAATTTTATGAAATATGATATAATGAGAGGTATCCAACTGATGAAAAGAAAACTAAAATATATTTTCACTTGCTATTTTATATTGGTAGCAGTGACATACTTGATAACTCTGATCATAGTTATATTATAGATACACTATTTGTATTATATAGATAAATTATATAAGTAATATACAAGACTCTCGTGAAACACTAGCATTTATTTATTTATAGAGAATAGAACAAATATTTCATGAAATCATAAAATGTTGAGTGTGCCAATTTTTTAAATAATTTTTATCAATTTGTTTTTCGAGGCTTATTCGTTTTGATACGACCACAGTTGAGTGGTCGTTAAACATAAAAAAATGAATTTTTAACGCATAAAATTCTTGTAGCAGATGCATATACGTTACAGAGTGGAATTAAGTGTGTCGTGTAGATGTCAGTGATGTTTTTATTATTTGGTACAACAGCTTTGTTACTTTATTCATTGTACGTAGTGGGAAAAAGTTTATATCAGTTGGAAACGTGTGCATAATCCACTTATATTGACAACAAAATCCCAGTAAAACTAGCGAGGTGCTAGGAATTTTTCAGCCCTTCTAAATGGCGTAGATTGTTAGACAGTTTGACCGTACGCTAACATAAATATAAATTTACTAAGTGACAAGCGAGGATTAAGAGAGATTGGGAAATTCAAACTAATACTGTAGATCTAATGTATGTGCAGCACAATGTTGGACTCCGTCATGGCGTAATATCGACGAAACACAAGAGAGTAGTTATGCTTATGAATAATCGAACGTGCATACAGATCAATCTTGGATTACATCGTGCTTAGTGTCTGCAATCCGCTTGATAACTAATTTCTATACATGTTCTACATACACTTGAACGGGTCCTTACCAGCCCTAAACCCCGTACCGCGCCCAACAAGATTTAACCTGTTTTTGTTTATCTAGGGTTATGCTGCAAGCCATACTCGAAACATGCTTCGTTCGGGATCAAACATAAATAAATATATCTTCATAACTTATTGCCTTATACCCGGAACACACGACGAAAATTAATTATCATTAACAAGTTATAGTAGCTTAATTTAGTAGCCATGTGTCTTATGATCATTTAGATAATGATCATTTGAAACTTCATAACGTGGAAAGTACCGATGAAGTTTAAAAACCGATGATCGGAAGCGTTCGGTTGTCATTGCAACTCGAATGACAGTTGGGGTTGTTAATGTTAAGGTTAATGTTGATATCTAGTTAAATTATTCTTATTTGGGTTGACGATTGTCAATGAAGTATAGTGGCATGGATAATACTCTAAATTTAGAAACTACTTCGGTGTCTTGTATGACTCTCTATCTTCTTTTTTGTCAAGGGTACATTGCATTTGCGAAACATGCTTCGTTCGGGATCAAACATAAATAAATATATCTTCATAACTTATTGCCTTACTCAAGGAAACTCAGCTTTTCCAACATAGTTGCTTAGTACCGGAGTGAATTTTCACAGAAAAAAGGAAATCAAAATAAATAATCTGATGTGCCCAACACATTACCTCCTGCCACTGTAGTAATTATATTCTATAAAAAAATCTTTAGAACATTAAATATTTAGTTGAAAAATTTCTCGAGTGTGAGATTTCAACATATGAGCACGAATTAGGGTCCCTAGAATACGACCTTACTATTTTTACCGTGATGCAAATTACGATATTATTAAATATAAATATTTTTAAATTTTCTATCGATCTGCATAATTACGTTTATATATAACTTCTAGCTAAACAGAAAAAATATTTAAATTATAATCGTTTAGGCTTAGGAATTTTTATAAAGAGATGAGTTATTCATATTCTTTTTTATGAAAATAAGTTTAAAATATAAATATGAAGTAGTTTTACTGTAAAATTAAAAAAGGTGGAAAAAATATATAAGGAATAAAGTTGCATGCGTGAATCAAGGTAATTTTAGGTATGAAATGAATTAAAAATATTCTGACTGTAATAACAAACTAATTTTAAAACTAGAAATAGAATGTACTGAAAAACTTATATAGAATATATTACTACAGTGGCGAGAAGTAATGTGTTGGACACATTAGTATCTATAATATAACTGTAATCAGAGTTGTCGAATCAGTTACTGCTACCAATATGAAAATAGCAAGTGAAAATATATTTAATTTCTCTCATATCATATTTCATATAATTTTAGTATAGATACTAAAATTTTGAAATTGAAAAAAGGGGAAAAAGCATTAAAAATAAAAAATATATAGGGCTGGGACATATGTTCAAAAAAAGAGGACATTTTCAGTATGGTAGCTTTATTAGAAGTGATTTAATATTATTAAAATATTGAATCGTCGTATGGGTTTGAATGGTGTAAGTCTCGGTGTAAGTTTAGTGTGTAAAAACAGTTTGATAGTTTGATTGAATATAACCTTAAACAGAATTAACATCTCTATGAATAGAATATGCGTATTTGCTGAGCAGTGGTTGTTTAACCGACGAACAGACAGTGTATTTTATTTTCGCATGTACGTCAGTTGCTAGAACGAAATGTTAAATGTTTCATCCGAATAAAAGAGATGTAATTATTTTTTTATTTACATCATGTTTACGTGAAATGAGATTTCGAGTTGTGCGCACATCACGGTTTTTTTTAAATGTATAAGTAAGCAAACGATAACGCCTACTCATTTTCTGGCTTACTGACTTTTATAAAATAAAATTTTTATTTAAACAGCTTTAGAATTTATAAAAAGATAAATATGCCTTCAGTTACACTGTCTCTTTGTACATTTCAAACATTATGATTGATATGTAAATGCGAATAAAGAGAGTAGAATAACTAAAATATTTCACAATTTTGAAAAGAAAATTAATTATAAAAACGAAACAGCACAAATGGGGATTTTAATATCGAAAGCGGGCGGTTAAACACGACGGTATTTGCATATTCAATAATATTCCGAAAACAATTTGAAAAAATAAACTTTGCCGCACAATATGTGCTAGTAAATAACTATGCAAATTCTGATTCCCTGCTGCCAGCCATTAAAAGTTTACGTGCCACTTTACTTGGAGGATCTAAAAATGAACCTGCATTATAAAAGTGAAGTTTATAAATAAATTCCTTTCTTAATGAGCGCCCGTGCAATGAATAAGCCAACCAACTTTTTATGGTCAATACGACGGTTTTCTTTCAAATCATTCTAATGTGTTTATTAGTCATTATAAACCATTTAATGGAAACTCACGCGACTTACCACTTAGGATTCAAATCTCAAATGTAAAACATTTCATATTTCGCATAAAAATGTTGCGTACATACATAAACTCTACTTTTTTTATTACTTTTTAAGCTCAACTTATTTTTATTAGTAATATTTTATTTATTAGTTAAATAGCCGAATATCCTGTGGTCGTTTCCCTGAAATATAATTTTGAACTTGTTTAAAAATAAACGGCATTTAAATTTTGATTTTTAATTATTTTTTTAATAATAATTCATTATTTGTAGTTTACAAGAAAATTAATAATTATTAAAAATTATATTTTTTTTATTTAAATCGGATTTTTTTTAATTTAAATCAGATTTTTGTGGAAAGATATAAGTATAATTTCAAAAACCTATTTTACAAAGTAAAATCTGTTTATAACGATACCGCTTATAGCGAAAAACTGGTTATAACTTCGAAATTTTGACCTAGTGTTTGAAAACCCACATACGCTAACGTTATTTTTTTTATCAGTTATAACGACGAAATTTTTGGGATTTCTTCATTCCCTCGTAGTCTTTATAACCGAATTTTTGCACGACAACTGATTTAAATCAATGATATTTTTTTCAATGTGATTAAAATCTGATTTAAATCAAATGCAATCCTGAAAATTTCCAGTTTTTTGCATATTCCAGCTTCGCCAATAATCAAATAAAAAAAACACTGTTTACTTATTTGAAGTATTCTTCTAGTAATAAATTTTGTAAAATTCGAACCTGGGATCCTTTGATCGTGAGCTGTCAGAAGGCAACAATAACTTTTATTTAGATATAAAAGTAAATAACGTGCCTTGAACCAACGCGTGTGCCCTTTGTTCGTTATTCTAATCTGCAAGATGGCGAAAATTTAAAAGATTCGATTTAACCTTGTTTGAAGTTAAAAATGAAAAACTTTATGTAGAAAAAGTTTTATCATTGTCACACACATTCCGGTCGCGGAAAAATTTCTTAACTTAATTAAACTTGACAGAAAAATTTTCTTCAAAAAGAATATAAGGTCTATAAATATTTAATCACTACTTATCTATCTTCAACGTCACATTTTCTTGCATAATTTGCATGTTCATTGTTCAGTACAGTTGTTCTTTTTTACTTTTATCTGAAAATACAGTTGACACTTTTCAGGTGAGAGCCGTTTTATACCTTTTCTAGCAAATGCTTTGAATATGCGTTTATATGCTTTTACGACTGCAGTAAATGCATAGCTTGAAAGCTATCAAAATATAATGCTGCGAATCCATAAAGCCGTTTTTAAATAAAATTGAAAATCTCATTTTTAGATAAGTACATCACCATTTAATATACATTACCTTCTAAATGTCATTCTATTTCCAGTTTTTAGCAGATAGAAAAAACATATTTTAACAGCGAGAGTAGAAATAAAAATTTTATTTTGTTAAATCTAAAATATTCCAATATTAATTTTATGATTAAATTGGTATTAAATTTATTTTTAGCCTAGAAAATTAATAATCATTTATTATACCTTCAGATTTTGTAATTACTTATTAATAACCCGACATTCTGGTATCATTAGTGTTTCACAAGATAAGATTTCTTGTCTTGTTTTGTTATTTCTTGTCTTATGTCGATAAGCAAGATAAGAAATTAAAGTATGTCTTGCTGTATTTCTTGCCTTGCCGTGCTTTGAAGTTTGTAGCTCTTGTCTTGTTCTTGTCTTGCATTTTTTGCAAGACTGAGGCAAGATCAAGAAAAATACAAGACTCTCGTGAAACACTAGGTACCATAAACTGGTTCTTTTGCAAGCTACAATAAATTTGTTTTCATTTGTATTATGAGCTTTGAAAGTTTTTTTTTTAATCGTTTACAATAATTTGTATTCATGGAAATTTTAATTCGCAGTTTCATCGAAGTCTTTATTTTTCTGCTTTGATTTATCGTAATGATTAAGCCAGGGAAAAATTATAAATAAATTCTGCGAAACCAATTGATTTTAATTACAATTTAAATAAAGTTCATTTGATAAATCGCCCAAGTTTGACGCTTTAAATTTCTTCAGGTAGTTAACGTACTTCATTTGCATATCTGAAAATTTTAAATTGTAATCTATTGAATATTTGATTTAGGTCTTCGCACTATTAACTAATTAATCTTCCACAGGTTGCCCCTTAATTATTTCTATTTTTAATTAAGAAAATGTAGCAATTATCTAGTGATCCTTTTATCTCTGCATGAAATGTATCCGCAAAAAATTAATTCTTTCTTTCCAACTAATATATTTTTATCATTCATTACTGAACATGAAAAATTAATTATTAACTTGTCAGTCAACACTATATTTAGAAAAAAGTATTCGTTTTTAAATGTAATGAAAATTAATGAAATATTTCTCAATTTTTTAATATGACATAAATTACATTGGATTATAATTTTTGTAAAATTGCTGAAAATATGCATTATTGACACGTAAATATTTTTAAATATAATTTATGATTAAAAAATGAAACAGCAAAACATTTTTAAGTAATTTGCGTGTGAATAAATTCGCCAAAAATTTTGAAAATGTCAAATCACATTTTTCGATGTATGTATTTTTCGAACTCCATGTCAATAATTTTTTGCATTCCTTAAATTTTTAGCGGTTTTCTGCTAATCGTAGGTATTTAATCTAACCTATAAATTTTACTTAACCTAAAAATATATACCTGTATTATATTTTCACTTAACTTAAATAAATAATTATTTTACAATTATTCAAATGTTCAATTATTTTTGTTTTTACCTACTTCCTTTTGAATTTCGAATTCGAATTTTTGAGTCTTTTTGTAATAGAGGAAATAATCTGAATTTGCCCTAGATACGGCCCTGCTTGAGTTTAAAGACAATTTTTGAAAGTATTGAAATTTCGATTGCACTGTGAATTCTATGGAAATTACAGATAATTCTGAAAAGAGCTTTCAGAAATGGTAATAGCAATGAAAGTTAATAGTTTCTACATGGAATATAATAGGTAGGCAGTAACAGAGCATCGAAAACAAGGAGATCATTAAAGCAGCGAGTTCATTACATTGAAACAGACTTACCAAACTATTAATTTATATGCGGCAATATTACGGTCCGGTAGCACGTTTAATACCACTATCCTAAAGCTAGCGCCTTGTCTCCAGCCGGATAAAGCTATGTATGACACCCCAGATTATGTTATAGTTTAGGTATGGACTTAATCCCACTGTTTTCTTTATACATGTCATCCCCAAAAAACGACCGTTCTAACACCACTTATCTAATTATCGATTATGGATCAAACAGATATGCATTCGAATCTGGATAAAGCTATGTATGACCCCCAGATTATATTATAGTTTAGGTATGGACTTAATCCTACTGTTTTCTTTATACATGTCATCCCCAAAAAACGATCGTTGTAATACCACTTATCAAATTATCGATTATGGATCAAACAGATATGCATTCGAATCTGGATAAAACTATGTATGACACCCCCAGATTATGTTATAGTTTTGGTATGGACTTAATCCCACTGTTTTCTTTATACATGTCATCCTCAAAAAACGATCGTTGTAATACCACTTATCAAATTATCGATTATAGGTATGCATTCGAATCTGTAGTAGTATGAAGAGATATTTAAAGTTTTTTAAATGTACTTTTCGTAACTTGGTGAGAGATTGAAATATTAGAGGGATATATAAATACAAACAGTTATTAAACATTTTCTTTAGAGGTACAATTTTCTTCAGTTATGGACAAGTCATAAAAGAAAGTTATTATTATATTGCTGATAATACATTAAAATTTTCTATTTATTGTTACATATTTTCAATTTACAAAATATATACAAAGTAAATTCAGTATGAATTTGTTAACACGGTCCATTTTTTTCTCTTTTTTTTTTCAAGTAATGTCAAGTTGGATAAAATGATGACAACCCGACGTCTAAGTTTCTCAACCATATATAAGTCAGTTTCAAATATCTCTTCATACAACTAATACTACTTTAATAAAATAAAAATAAATTATTTTTAGAATTAAACCTAAATTGGTGTTGACAAACACGAAATATCCCAAAAATACTCATTTTTGTGCCCAAAATTTTGATTTTGGGAATAAGTGTACATTGATAGATCTCAATGCGCTGATTTGAAATTTTCAAACGAAATTTAATTATCTCTTTTCGTTCCTGAGATATTTGCTGTCAAAGATACACCTCAAAAAAGTGTGTTTTTTGACAACATCTCTAAAATGCGTAGAGGAACATTCTCAACGATTATACCACTCGATTCTACGGGAAAAGTTACATAAAGAAATGTTTTCTCTGCATATACGTTCTTTGGAACGATTAGGTGAAAAATGAGAAAATCGAAAAAACCTAAATTTCTAAATTTCTCCGAGGAACTTTTTTTCTCCAAAACTTTTCATTTTCTGGACTTAAGTAAACATCGATACGCTGATTTCAAATTTTCAAACCGAATTGAATTATCTCTTACCGTTCTCGAGATATTCATGTTCAAAGTTGAGTTTTGGCAGTACCTAAAAAAACAGGTTTTTTAGGTACAATTCTTTAAGGGTTAGGTTTACGACTTCGGCAACATCACCAATCGATTCTACGGGCAAAATTACATAAGTATACCAATTTTTAGATTTTTATTCCAACGGATACAATTTTTAGAGCGAAAAAACGAAAATGGCAAAAATCGAAAAAATTGCCTGATGAACCCCTTGCGATTTTTTCGATTTTTGGCCATTTTCAGTTTTTTCCTTCTAGAAATTTTATCTGTTGAGATAAAAATCTGAAAATTGGTACACTTATGTAATTTTGTCCGTAGAATCGAATGGTGATATAGCCAAAGTCGTAAACCTAACGCTTAAAGAGATAAACCTAAAAAACCTAATTTTTTAGGTATAACTTTGAACTCAAATATCTCAAGAACGAGAAGAGATAATTTAATTCTGTTTAAAAATTTGAAATCAGCATATCAATATCTATTCAGGTCTAAAATATAAAAAAATTTGGAGACAAAAAGGTCCGAGACGAAAAATTGAAATTTAGGTTTTTTCATTTTTCTTATTTTTCACCTAATCGTTCCAAAGAACGTATATGTGGACAAAACATTTCTTTATATAATTTTTCCCGTAGAATCGAATGCTAATATAGTTGAGATTGTATCTCTACTCATTTTTGAAATATACTCAAAAAACACACTTTTTTGAGGTACAACTTTGAGAGCAAATATCTCCGAAACGAAAAGAGATAATTAAATTCTGTTTGTAAATTTAGTATCAGCGTAGCGAATTCTTTAAAAAATATTACAAACAAAATTTTGTAAAATTTTAAAATTTTCGAGCTAAAGATTCGATATTTTCAAATATTTTCGGGTTTACTGAAAAATACAGCATCAGCGGCTTTGGGAATTACTACATAAATACGTACATATTCATAGTGTAAAATAATAGTAAAATAAATGGTTCCTCTTACATATAATACTTTTACTTTATAATAATAATAATAATAATTTATTTAAGTACCCCTAAAAGAAAAGTTATATCTTGTTTCTTCTAAGAAATCTTTATAAGTGGTATTTCAGGAAATATAAATTGTTAAAATTGTTTCAGATCTTGCAGCAGTCCGAAGTCTTCATTCGATGGTGTTTTCCTAAAGGTGAGTGATTTTGAAAATAAATATCAGTGATTCTATGGGTAGGACAAAAGAAGCAAAAGTGAATGATATTTCTAATTCAATTTTGGATGTGATGTAATAATAATGGAACCCTTAATTTGAAAGGGATGCTTCCCAATCAATACTAATATTTTCATTTCATTAAAACCAATCAGTTTTTGTCGACTTGTTGAGAAACAGAGCCTATCAATATTTTATCAGTTCTGACGGAGCATTTTAATAAAACTGTTTGCTTTTTACTTACTTAACGGCTTTCGTTTAGCAAACCCAGTGTGGTTTGGAAACCTTTAAAAATAAAAAACACTGCCAATCGCTCAGTGTCATTTTCGACGTCAGCTCGTGTCAAGAGCTTTCATTGATTTAATGCAAACGCAATATGGATCGAAAACTACGCCGGAATATCAAAAAAATCTCTATTCACGCTCTATGGATACAAATATTCCCTTAATATGGAGGATATTGGGGCTACGGCAAATACCAATCATAATTCGTTTCAAATACAGATATTTTTCATTTTTCCGGAACAAGCATTCACGGAATATATTATTCACAATTGCTCTTTTAAATATTCACCGTTTCTATCAATACTCGCTTACTCGGCCAAAACTAGGATCAGCGCTTTATAATAAATTTATACCAAAAAACATCATATAACCCATGTCCACTTGTTTTTCATGCACTACATTAATCTAACCTAAATTGAAATAATCGAATCTCTTTATCAAACATGCATTTGGAATATTTTCTGTTAGGAAAAAACCAGGGATAGGATAACTTTAACATAAGGTTACGTTATTGCATAACGTTATAAAAAAATATTATAACGTTTATTTAGTTAGGTGAAGTGTAAAAAATAAGTGAAGCACCAATATTTATATAAATAAGTTTAATAAACGAATAATAAATTATAAAAAAATAACAAATATCATAAACATTATGAATAATATGAATAATCAAATATATACAGTAGTTAAAGAATAATAATTATTAATAAAGACTTATACACGAAGGACATTTATTTAAACACTTAATACTACGCAATATTTATATCACCAACTATTTATTTATATCACCAACTATTTATTTATTTTTACTTTACATGTCACTGACATGCACTGACCGACAATGACTTTCTTCAGTAACTTTCTGCACACTCTGACCAATATTAACTTCCTTGAGCTTCCCGATGCGACTCTTATATATCCCTAGAACATTCCAGAGCCTTTTTATAGTGTATCGTTATTTGTTACGTTACGGTGCCATAACGTTCTTTGTTATTAACAAAGAATTAGCAAATTAAACGTTATTATAACGTTATCAGATATCATTACGTTACGTTTTACATCCCTGGATAAAACACCCAAAATTTTAATAGGACATTGTTAACAGTCTACATTAAAGGGAATTGAAATTGAATAATATTTTTTGATATATTTTTATACGATTATGAAACCGCAATAGAACAATATGTAGTTTATAATAAAAATGGTAACAGTGTAATGGAAGAGATTTTAATAATCCCTTACGAATTCAAAGACAGTTTTTCAAAGTTTTGTCAGGTTATGGAATAGCAAATAGATACTAAAAACATCATCAAAGACTTCAAAAGTGGTGTTAATTAAAGCAGCTTTGAATAAAAAACTGTCTGTAAATCGTGCACAATATTTTGAGAAGTTTCTTTTGCGTGAGAGGAAGAAGATTGAAACACAGAGATGTATAGTTTTTGTGGACTTTTTGGTGGTTCTGAAGAATGGTGCGGGAGATAATATTGACACGTTGTTGACGAATCACAGTGCACGTGTGAAATATAGTAAATGGGATTGGAATATTATTTCCCCCTATCGATCGTTGTAGAGGAACGCTCATGAGGACGGTAAAGAGGATAGGTCAATGTTCCTAACAAAGGCTGGCTCTAACTTGCACGTTATCTTGTGTCAGCAAACACGCAAATTCTTCCCGACATCACTTCGTTTTTTTTTTTTTTATTAGCTTAACCTCAACCAAATGACAATTAGTTTAACTTCACTTAACCTTAACCCAATAATGTCTAACGGATATGTTTTCAAATTTATAAATTTATAAAATCAAAAGATTTTAACTAAGGGTCAGTGAAATGACATGAGAATTCATCATTTGAAATAACGTTGTTTATTAGCGTTGGTTGTATGTTTTTTTTTATTGCCTTAACTTCAACCGAATGACAATTAGTTTAACTTCACTTAACCTTAACCCAATAATGTCTAACGGTTGTTTTCAAATTTATAAATTTATAAAATCAAAAGATTTTAATTGAGGATAAATGAAATGGGATGAGTATTCATCTGTTCATTTGAAATAACGTTTTTTATTAGCGTTGGTTGTATGTATTTTATTTATGCTTTGTAAACAGTGTACAGTCATCAATTGTTTTGTGTGTTAGAGTCATGAAGCACGTAACAATTGCAACACTTTGAGCTGAATATTTCGGGTGAATACACAAACATAAACTTGATTTCGATTTCTAATTTAGTAAATTTTGTTTCCTTTATTCTTCCAATCCTTTTTCCTTGTAGAATTTGTAAAGAAAATATATGAGTTTCCTTTTCTCTTTTACCGAATATGGGGTTGGAATTCTATTCTGTTGCAAGCACAATGCTTCCTGAACTTTGTAGAGCATAGAGTAGGTGGAATTCAGATGAGAATTCCACTTGGTTCATTGTCAATTTTACTTGCATTTCAGTTATGTAAGGTGCCTGAAGCTGTGACTTTTGAATAGGTTTTAACTGAAATTAGAATCGAAATCCTTATCAGGGAACACCAGGAAAAATATTAACAGAAATAATTATATTTACTATAACCGGAATTAGAACCGAAATCCTTAACAGGAAACATCAGGAAAAACATCAACAGAAATAATTATATTCAATAAACTAATAATGTAAATTAAAATTCAGGTAAAATGAGTACGCGTATTAGTGATTTTAATATTCTCGCTCAATATATACCGTATCAGCGAACTTTAATTTAAAATTTGGCTCATTGTCAATTTTACTTGCATTTCAGTTATGTAAGGTGCCTGAAGCTGTGACTTTTGAATAGGTTTTAACTGAAATTAGAACCGAAATTCTTAACAGGAAACACCAGGAAAAATATTAACAGAAATAATTATATTTACTATAACCGAAATTAGAACCGAAATCCTTAACAGGAAACATCAGGAAAAATATCAACAGAATTATATTCATTAAACTAATAATGTAAATTAAAATTCAGGTAAAATGAGTATGCGTATTAGTTATTTTAATATTCTCGCTCAATATATATCGTATCAGCGAATTTTAATATAAAATTTGGTTCGTTGTCAATTTTACTTGCATTTCAGTTATGTAAGGTACCTCAAGCTATGACTTTTGAATAGTTTTTAACTGAAATTAGAACCGAAATCCTTAACAGGAAACACCAGGAAAAATATTAACAGAAATAATTATTTTACTATAACCGAATACCGAAATTAGAACCGAAATCTTTAACAGGAAAAATATCAACAGAAATAATTTAATAATTATATTCAATAAACTAATAATGTAAATTAAAATTCAGGTAAAATGAGTATGCGTATTAGTGATTTTAATATTCTCGCTCAATATATACCGAATCAGCGAACTTTAATTTAAAATTAATTTGTATAATTTCGCTGATATTCATATTGAAATTTGTGGTAACGCGGAGACCACATATACCACATTGGAACAAAGCATAATACGCATATTTATATTCAGATACAACATACAAGTCCATAATTTCAGCGGTCTTTTATTTGGACACAATGCATAATAATTCGAACATGAGGTCGGCGCTATATGGAATGATAAAAGTCCAAACAAGGATTAGTTAATGGAACAGTAACAAATGGAGTCGAGAATAAATAATTAGGATATTGGTAATGGCACGAGCAATGGGATATTTGCTTTGCATAAATGCAAGAATCGCTCATTGTGGCAAAGCAACACTGATTCGCCAGAGGCGTAGACGCCATTTTTCTTCCTGGGATCAAACCTACATTTTCTACTACGAGTTAGATATCGTAATTCAATTTTAAATAAAACTGATATACTCGATATAGGGTTACACCAAGACAATGCTTTGCACTTGTAATGTAACTTCAACTTCTTGTTTTACCTTGCAGTATAAAGCAAAATACAAAACTGAACTTGTAAGAGTTACGCAAATATTTAACAATCATTTATTATTTCTGGTTATTGTTAGTTTGTGTACCGTCTTACTTTTTAATGTTTTACCTTGACTTGTTTTGTTTTTAAACAAGAACAAGATTTACATAGAAATTTAAACCTGCTATACACTGTTTTTTAATTAGAAGAAGTGAAACTTGGACCTCCAAAACTGACAATTCTGATTTTTCATGTGATGTACCGCCTATCACAAGTTTTAAGGTTATATGTTTTTCTTGTTTTTTTTTTACATTTCTGTGACTTTAAATAAATCAGTTCTTTTAAGAACTAATATTAAATTTGTATAAAACTAGGAAAAATGCTTTTAGTGTAAATCTCATTTTTGCATTCGCTCCTCGTAATAACAAAACAGGATATATTATTATCTTTGGACACAACATTCATGAAAGAAGAGTACCTTAAGTATAATTGGTGTAATTAATGTGAATCAATAAAAAGTCGTGAAATATTGACAAAAATAGTTATTTGTATATCAAGGGACTAAAGTATAATTTTATATTACGCATATGGAATTTTTTATTACTCACCATGTGAGTAATAAAAAATAGTTTAGTCCTTAGATATAGATTATATTTTTCCGAAATCGTTATATTATTAATAAAAAACATAAATAAATAGCATTATGTGTATGTAAAATGTCAGCTAGCTATTGAAATATTTCTTTATAAATTTCATTTATATTTACACTTGATTAGACGTCGTCTGCATGAAATCAGATAAATTATTATCAAAGGTAAATAATAATTAAATTCACCAATAATATTATAGAATGTTATGTTTGTTATATCAGTTGGTGCTAAAATAATTCAGTTTAACATGAGTCCGAAAAGTTTAATTTTGACATAAGAGCCTGTAAAGTGTCACTTTGGCTAATTTCGCGGAATGATATCATGTACTTTAGTATGGATTTCTAAAAGTATTGTAGACCATAATTTTACTACTGTAGGTTTATAATGTACAAAAATAAAATTACAATTATTTGTTAATATTTCAAGCTATATATCTTCTAGGAATGTATTACCAATGATGAATAAGAACAAATAATAAAAAAAATTGTATTTGTGCATTAAATTAGGTGTAAATGCTGAATTTTGATTGATGAGCAGGGCTTGTTAAAGTCGGTACGCTACTGAATTTCAACTGGTAAACCTATGTATTTACACTTGTGTACTAGCTTACACAACTTCATTGTGTAATGAACAGGTATCCCTGCATCTGCATTGCAGATGAGTTGAGATCGCTTGATGATTCAAGTCGAAAAATAGCAACAGATAGCTCGAGACAGTCCTTTGAACCAACATAATTAAGGATCTCTTTCTTGCAAGTTATTTAAATAACCTTGATGCGACATCAAAGAACGTGATCTCGTGTGTTTCTATCAAGTATTAACTAGATCAAAATGAACCAAGTTACCTGCCGTTGGCTGAAATTTGAATTTGAACGAGGATTAAAAAACTCTCTTATCTCTGTCAATATTACGCCATTTTAAATCACGACTTTCAAATTTCCTCACAAGATAACTCCTATGACATTTATTACTCTTTCAAAGGTTGCAAGTCGGTTTTTATAATCAAAGGAACTTATTTGCCAAGAACTTTAGTTATTGGCTTACTAAAATTATTAATCTTAAACCTGTGTAGGTGTTGTCATCACTACAACACAAAATTGTGCAGTACTTCATATAACTACTTCAAATTTCCTCACAAGATAACTTCTATGAAATTTCTTATTTTTTTATTTCTTGCAAGTTGGTTTTTATAATCAAAGGAGATTATTTGCCAAGAACTTTAGTTATCAGCTTACTAAACTTATTAATCTTAAACCTGTGTAGGTGTCGTCATCATTTTGTTTCGCAGGAATAGATAAAAAATGTACTTTACTACAATGTACATAAAAGTGCAACCACTACAACACAAAATTGTGCAGTACTTCATATAACAACTGTTATAGCCTGGAGATGCGTAAAATAAAATGATAAAATCACATGTAATTTTATTGTAAAAGTTCTAAAACTAAAATATATTTTGCGTAATAGTGTGCAACATATCTTATAAATACAGTACAACGATATAACGAACTAATGTGGATAAGAGCTGTCTATTAAAGACTAATAATCAGTTATATAAAAATAAGTTTTCCGAATACGTTTAAACTACATTGACTAGCAATACACATATGCAAATCAAATTGGGAATTGCTGTGTAAGTTCATTCCAAACGTCAGTGTTGCGTTAATGATTGGTGACACTTGGATTTAAACACTTATGCCTTTAACAGAATGTTTTTCTTATATGACCGAACATTTTGTTTGGTACATCCAAAGTCCATAATTGATAATCGGGTATTTTAGCTGGCATGGATAATGCACTACAGAAAGAATTTTGTCTACAATGAACCATACGAGGTATGTAAATTAAGTAATAAAATTGGCAACGCAAAATTCGATCTGGTAACATTTGGGATGTTGGATTTGAAGAGGAGGCAGGTGAACATGTTATATGCCTTCAGTACGAGTTTAAACTCGCTAGTCTTTGGTTGTCCCTACCGATTTTTTTCTTAGAACAGTTTTTATTGTGCGTTCTAAAAATGAGTAACGTCAATTTCAAACAACGGTGTGCTATCAGGTTTTGCTTCAGACTTGGGCACAGTGCAATGGAAACTGTTATAAAACTTACGCAGATCTACGGAAACAGTGTTAATTCAAGAGGACAGTTTTTTTTTCGATTGAAGATGAAACATACAGCGGAAGGCCTTTTTCTTCAAGAACTGATGAAAATGTCGACAGAATTTGAGATCTTGTGCATTCAGATTGTCAGTTGACGGTCCTAAATGATTGGGGAAGAGTTAAATTTGACTCACACCACCGTTCATCAGATTTTTATTAATTCATTGGGGATGAGATTTTGACCTGTGGCTCTTCAGCCTCCTTATTTGCCTGACTTAAGTTCTTGTATCTTTTTCTTCTTCCCAAGATTGAAAATCACCTCAAGGTAACCCATTTTGGGACACTT
Organism: Stenolophus ochropezus; assembly: GCA_035578165.1. Lineage (NCBI taxonomy): Eukaryota > Metazoa > Arthropoda > Insecta > Coleoptera > Carabidae > Stenolophus > Stenolophus ochropezus. The sequence goes on from JAQOWZ010000014.1 coordinate 5,436,884, forward strand.
CTAAACATTTAAACGGATGTAACCGACTAGATAAAGGTGATTCCAGCACTGCCATGAGGATAGGAAGAATCGTCTCCAGCACTGTGTGGCTTCTCAAGGAAGTTATTTTGAGGGAGACAATATTAAATTGTAACAGTCTTATTACTTAATTTACAGACCTCGTGGTAAATTGTATAGTGTTGTAAAAGTATATACATTACAATATTATTACTATATTTAAAGTTAAATTCATGCAAAGAACAATTAGCGATGTCAAATGTGACAATATTGTTGTTCACAGAATAAGGAAATACCATTCTAGACTTATATATTATTTCTATGCCGTGAAATTCAATTTGTAAACATCAATCGAATGTTTTTGTTCTGAAACAACGAAATACAACAACACAACCCACATTTCATATACATAAAACGAACTATACCTAATTGTGTTGAAAAGCTTCATATTTTGCCTTTTTAGTATTCAGACTAAGCTTGTTTCGACATGCAATGTATTTCTCAGTAAAAAACTACCAATATTTCTGTATTTTAAATCAAGACATTAAAATTTTCTTAACAGGCAACATAATGGAGCATTATTTAAAAATTGCGTGATTTGGACAATTTCATTGGTAATTTCACCTGCCAAGGTAGTTATTAAAAAAATATTTAGCATCGTTTAAGGTGTTCAAGAAAGCTTTTCCGCTGGTAGATTACTACAATCTCGTCTCGACTCGTTGATTAATCTCGAGACAAGATCAGTAGTTAAGTTAGAGAGATTAGAGTAAGTTACGACTGATATGTGCATGATGTATAGGGTGATTCAACTAGATCAAACTTGAACGGATCACAGAACACTGTTATCAAAAGTCATCTGCAAAATAAATTACAACAGCACACAATTCCACTATCGAAATGACCAAAATCAAATAAAAGACCGGTTAAACATAATTTTATTTGCTTTTTAAAATAAATGTCCGAAATTTGCTCTTAAACGCAAATACCAATTTTACTAAAACAATCCAATTTGAATTCGAACCATAACACTTATTTATGAAACATGTAAACTTATTACAAAACAAAATATATTGTGAATTATCCATTACAAACAAATTTTTAATGTAAATTAAATTTATAACAAGCAAGGAAAAATAGGTAGAACAATAATATGTAGTTAATTTTTTGTTGTGTTTTTCTTTGTCAAAGGTCATTGTATGTACAGTTTATTGTAGCGCGTATAGAACAAAATAAAAATTTATTGAATATTGTCCTCTACGGTAAATTTCCAAAATTTGTGATAAAGTACTTTGACAAAGCCAATAATAATAAAGTATGCTGATATATTAATTATGTGTACCTAGGTTTTCAGAAAGTTTTAATGTAATTTTAAAAATAAAATAAAATTTTAATAAACTTTAGTTTTACAAGTTAAAGTTGAAATATATTAATATTTTATTACAAAATTATTATTAATATAACATAATTCAACTCGAAAGAAATAAGGGTTTGGATTTGGTTGTCGATTCGAATTTTTTGTTGGAGTTTTAAAAATTAATTTGTTTTGGTAATGGTTCAGTTTAAATGACTAATCCAGTTTTCTACATTCAAGCTTCGGATTAAATAAATAAAATCAAAACAAATACTTGAAATAATAGTCGGAGAATATTTTAAAATTTATTGATATCAAACTTGTTGTGTTGATCGGTTCAAGTTTTTTCACTATATCTTCTAATTTTATGATTAGTTAAATCATATTAATATGGGATTTTTATTTCGTGTTAATAAATTTTCAAGTAAAATATCATACAAAGACTACAATAAATATATTTTCACTATTATCAAATTGTCACAATACCAACAGCAAACATTTTAAAATCAATAAAAGTGGAAAATTGTTATTTGTTTCATTTGGGATTAAAAATGAAAATTTTCGGGTCGAGTAATAACTATTAAATACTACGAGACTCAAAATAGCATTTTTACATAAACATATTATTTTTTATTTACAAATTTCAAAATATCTTACAAAAGGTGAAAAATCTAATTAGATGTTAAACTTCGAAAATATAAATGGTTAGATTGTAGGGTTATACGTATGCACAATGTATATTTTACCATGAATATGTTATGGTTTTTTAGTCCTAGCATTAAAAATAACATTTTTACTAAAGTTATCATTAGTAATGGGACACAAGAATATTTCCGAAAATAGGGAATTTATAATTTCATTGTTTTGCTGATGTTGTGGTTGGTAGTGGCAAACTGTGACAATAAATTGAATTATATTTTCTAACTTGTCGTGACAAGTTGTGAAGTATATATTTTTTTAGTATTTGGAAGGTTTTGATTGTGATATGATTAAAATTTTAATTAATAACCTGTATTACTGTTAATATAGTGTTAAAAATGCATCCAAGATGATGGTACACCAAATGTCCATGTGACACAAAACAATGTTTAATTAATAAAGAGAAAAAAGTTTAATTTCTACAAAGAAAACTATATTTACCTTCGGGACTGTATAGCAATAAAGTTAATTTTCCCTAAATAGGAATATTCCCGGCAATAATTTTGGAGAATATACCAAAAAAAATCCGGGAATTTATCTATCACTAGTTGTCATGATGATAAAATAACATTCTTACAATAGCGTTCTTTTCTAATTAAAAAAGTTGAAGCAATAGCCGATTTTTTTTTAAATCGTCCCCTTGGTAAACCCCTTTTAATGAGGCATGTGACCACAATCGAATTTCATTATATAAGTCATAAAATATTAATACTAACCACTATAACTTCTCATTATAATAATAAAAACTAAACATTTGCTTGCAATAATGTTATTAGCAATTTAATGTTCCGGAGAAGGGACGCATAGTATCTTGGAAAAAGCAAGGTAGTCTGTTTCTTACGATGATGTGACGCAACCCTTGCCTAATTTTTTTTATAATTATTTTTTCGTTAACTACGAATACTGAATCGATTAAAAAAATATGGGTATTTTATTTTTTTGTCTAGTATCATGTACGTAAAAATTAAAATTTGGTCACATACCTCATTAGAGATTGTAAGTTTAAGACCTAAGTATTTTTATGTCTTTTATCCATTAGCGGTATAATTGGTGATTGTGGGTTTTTGTATTGAGTCACGTAACTTTCAATGAGCAACACCCTTTTTTTGTCTAGTATCATATATGTAAAAATCAAAATTTGGTCACATACCCCATTAGAGATTGTAAGTTTACGACCTAAGTATGTTTACATCTTTTATGTATTGTCGGTATAATCGGTGACTATGAGTTTTTCCGTTGACTCACATAACTTTCCGATTAACCTTACCTTGCACAATGAGCCTCACAACAGCATCAGGCTTAGGCCGACTGTTCACCAAGCAGACATAGTCCCCACTGTCTTCAGCCCTCACGGGGTGGAAGTGCAGGGCGAAGGAGTCCGGCAGCAGAGACACGCGTTGCCGGTTCTTCCACACGGTGGTGGTCTCCCCCATGTACTCGACGAGCTTGCCTCGGGAGCTCCATTCCAGGGCCTGCACGAGCGAGTGCTCGTTCACGCCGGGACACGCCAGGGTCACGTTGGAGCCGGCGTCTGCGGTGAACCTCTGCACGGGCACCGCGCTAGCGTCTGCAACAAACGCAACTTTACCAACATCCGCCGTTCATTAAGCTTAATTAAATCTAACATGGGTGGAATCTGCGCCCTTTTTCACAAGGCTCAAATTTTGTTATAAGTTTTATTTACAAACTAATATTTATATAGTCGGCTGGATGGCTGAGCGAGCTAGCGCACATCTTTAGCTCGCTGTGACGTCATACGAATCTGAGATCCTCAGTTCAAGTCCCAGCGACCGACAACGTGTGATTTGTCGTAAAATAAAAAAAAAACACAGCTACTTGTGTATCACACTCGGATGCTATAGACTTGCCATCTATACATCTTAAATAGAAGTAGCGCTGGCAAATGAAACAACCGACAGTACGGCAGTTAGAACTGCGGCTCGGTGAATTCGGTTGCCTTATGCTTCGCTTGGGAGATACAGGAACACATTATTATATTTATTAATATTTATATAACTAAAGGTGCATTCACATAAGTGTTTAGTTTTAAGGTTTACAATTGCGTTTAAGATTAGGAAAGTTTGACGCCATGTATCAAAATGAAAACATTCACACTGCGCATCGTAGTGCATGAGTTAAACGTAAAGTATGCAAACTCCAAACTTATGTTTAGGTTTACATTTATGTTTAGGAATGGACCAATAGCAAAGCAGGTAGCATGCAATAGCGTCATGTAGTTTTCTCTCTTTGTAAGCTGTCACTTTAATTACAACCACAAATTTTACTATTGATTTGAAATAAATCGCAAAGAACAATTAATTTTGGCAACTGCCTTAAATGTAGACAACGTATTTTGACAACATAATATTATCAAAGTAATTTATATTATTAATTTATTTAATTTTTGCAAAATAGCGCACCTAATGGAAATCTTATTATGTGAACGATGTGTTGAGAGGCTATTTCTAAACTTAAAACATAATTGTAAACTTTAATCCCAAGTGATTATCTGAATGCACCTTAAGTTTAATAAACTATAAGAAGGTAATAAAAATACATGCAAAAATAAAATACACTGTCTGTTCGTCTGGTTATACAACCACTGCTCAACAAATACGCATATTCTATTCATAGAGATGTTAATTCTGTTTAAGGTTATATTCAATCAAACTAACTATTGGAACAATCGCAACTTTACCACTGACATCCGCCATTCATTAAGCTTAATTAAATCTAACACGGGTGGAATTTGACGCCCTTTTTCATACCTCAAATTTTATTATAAATAAAATTTCAAATAACTATATTGTAATGTTTTGTTTACACACTAATATTTATATAACTAAGTTTAATAAACTGTAAGAAGATAATAAAAATACATTCGAAAATAAAATACACTGTCTGTTCGTCTGGTTAAACAACCAATGGTCAAGAAATACGCATATTCTATTCATAGAGATGTTAATTCTGTTTAAGGTTATATTCAATCAAACTATTGGAACAAACGCAACTTTACCACCGACATCCGCCATTCATTAAGCTTAATTAAATCTAACACGGGTGGAATTTGGCGCCCTTTTTCATATAACACTCAAATTTTATTATAAATAAAACTTCAAATAAGTATATTGTAATGCTTTATTTATTAGGTGAAGTGTAAAAATGATTTCGATTTTTGAAATTTCAACTTTTGAAAACTAGTAATTTCACCTTTTGTTCTAATCTAACCTAACTTAACCTAAACTTAGGTTAGTTCCTCCCCTAACCTAACTTAGGTTATACCTCTCCTAACCCAAGTTAGGTTAGTGCCTCCCCTTATTTAGGTTACGGCCTCCCTTAACCTAACCTAACTTAGGTTAACAGCTCCGCAAACCTGAAAAAAATTGAGGTTTATGAGCTGAAATTTCAAGTTTTCAAAAGTTGAAATTTCAAGTTAAAAAGCATCCAGCACATATATTTTTTTTGATCAGGAAGATAAGAAATCGGACAGCAATTTTACGAATTAAATAGTCTTCATCATTTTTTATAAATTTGATCAGCGCATCTTCATAAAATTTCTAATCTTTCCATTGGAGTCCGAATTACTTTTCTTTCGTTACGAGCAAATAGTTTCAATCTTGAATAATGCTTCATAAATTATTGCTTAAATAAAATCCAGTACTATGATTCCACATTTGTACAATAAAATTATCGTTCCTTGTTTGTAGATGTAGATCATATCAAGTTGTAGAATCAAATAAAGGCCGTCCAATTAATTGTTTTCTACTTAGGATTTAAAATCACAAAACAATAATTTGGAATCCATAGAAAAAAATGTTAAAAAATATCCGTTAAAAATATTGTTATGTAAAAAGTTCAAACTTTTATTGAAAAAGGTTGTTTGCCGCCCCTTAATTTTACTGCCCTTGGGCAAGAGCCTACAACCCCCATGAATAAATTCACCACTAATAATTTCTTTCGTGTCTTTTAAATAATTTGATATAAGTATATAATATATTTAGATAAAAATATTTTAGTAAATTAAAGGTGATGTTATAGCGAATATACATATCTTTCACAGATTACTGAATACGAGGGTTGGTTGAATTCTGAAAGCTTTAAAATAATCTGCGAGGAAAATCTACGAATAAAGCAATTTGGCACGCGTAAAAACGATATTTATAGTTATTTATACATTTTGTGAGTTTATCATCTGTCCAAAGTTTAGCGATGTAAATGCGTATGGATACAAATTGACAGAAATCAATGTTGGGGTGCAGAATCGAATTTATGAAGTAGGGAGAGAAATCTCTCCGGGTATTTAGGGGAGAGAACGAGCGTGGTTATGAATAATCGGAAGATCCCTAACGATGGTTGCACAATTTAAAAGGGGCGCGCGACCGTATAGTTCCAACAGAAATATAGTGAATTCAACCTGACTTTGGTATCCTTGCGGTTTACCTTTTGCACTACCAGGTTGTATAATTTTAAATGTTCTGGTATTTTGTACGTACTGAAGGGAAGTACCAATTTGTAAAAAATATTGTACATAGAAATATTAAGGAGAATTATGTGCTATATCAATGGGGTCCTATGACATTTTTTATTTATTTTTCTAAAAGAATAAAAACAAAAAATCATTCATAACAAGCTAGATATCAGATTTTATCGCAGTATCAAGTAATGTTCTTGTATGTTGTACGTACTAAGGGACACTACTAATTTGTAAAAAATATTGAACATGGAAATGTTAAGAAGAATCATGTGGTACATTAGTGGGGTCCAATAAGATTTTTTATTTATTTTTCTGAAACAACAAGAACGAAAAATCTTTCCTAATAAGCGAGATATCAATTTTTAAAGTGTAAAATTTGGCCTGTGACCTGATATGTCTTCGCCAGAGATGAACAAACTGTTAGTTATACAGGGTATTACTTATTGTCATATTCGTATAGCTAAAATATATTTAAATATAAATTTATATGTATACAAATGAAAAAAAATATTATTAGGCATAAATGATGTAGAGTACTCAGTACAATTTTTCATTAAATATTAGTAGATTTTTACCTGTATATGCGTAATTAGAAATTCTATTTTGTAATGAAATGACATATTTCAAGAACTTATTTTTTATAAAAAATAAATATTTGCATTGTATCCTATCCCTATTAATTAATGTAGTGTAAAATGGTAATATTTCGGCAAGGCCATATTTCCAGGAGTATACCTGTTATAATGAGCAGTCCACACAATGTTTACATTATAAAGTAGCGATCTATTTATTAAAATAATTTAACAAAAAAAATTTGTAGGTACACATCTGCTGAATTTTTTTAATGGAAATTTTCGGGGCCCCTATTTAACGGGGGCCTAAGCACGATAAGTCCAACCCTAACTAATACTCATTAATTAATTTACTGTAAAATGGTAATGTGTATTTCGGCAAGGCTATATTTCCGTTCGTATACCTGGCACAATGAGCAGTCCACACAATGTGTGCAAGTCACTGTCAGGCGAACGTGAATAACCATGATCACGTACGAAGATAATTTGATTTCCCAATAGAGTTTTTCACCTGGTCGATGATGATTAAGGTGCAGGTGCGTGCGAAGTGATGCGCGCGAATGCCCAGCGCGGAAAGAACAAAAGGGGAGTAAATCTAATTTGATGTATAAATGGTGCACGGCACAAGCAGCACAGCGATAATAATGACCCAAACAACTTGGTCGTTTGTCGTACCTGCGAATTACGGACTCTGTTGCACACGCTCGATCGCTCGACCAATCGTGTTTATGAATTATGCAAATCTACCCTCGTCACCCCACACCTTACAAACAAATTAATTTTTGAGACGAGCTGTAGGCATGGGCGGCCATAAAGTATTTTTCAGCGAGGGGCAAAAAGAACGGAAATATTATTATAAAAAATATATATATTCTTTTGCACACTTGTACCACAGAATAGTTACATACAGAAGCGACACTCCGTGTCGGTACCTTTCATGTTCCCCTAGTCAGGTCTATGACCTTGAAGCATTGTGTAGACCTTTAAATTTATGCTCTTTCCTTACCTCTCTCTCAGATGTGAGAGAAATTTCCGATTTGAAACAATTGGCCCTTTAAATTTATGCACCTTCCCCATCTCTCTCTAATTTTCGTTTCTCTGTCTTACTGTCGCTTCTATATAAACCTATTCTGTGCTTGTACCACAGTATAGTTACATACAGAAGCGAAACTCCGTGTTGGTACCTTTCATGTTCCCCTAGTCAGTTCTATGACCTTGAAGCATTGTGTAGGCCTTTAAATTTGTGCTCTTCCCCTATCTCTCTCTAAGATGTGAGGAAACTTTCCGATGTTAAACAATGAGCCCTTTAAATTTGTGCACATTCTCCATCTCTCTCCAATTTTCGTTTCTCTGTCTTACTGTCGCTTTTATATAAACCTATTCTGTGCTTGTACTAACAAGGCTTAAATTTTAAGAAACGCTTAACAAAAAATATTAGTTGAAATTTTGAAAACAATGTGAATAGTTAGTAGATTTCATTCTAACGTAGGATTGTGCATTTAGGAAAAACATAAAAATTTAAATAATATTGTTGCATCCGGTCATTATACATATTTATAAAAAAAATACCTTGATACCTTCAGCATACTATAAGCAATCGACTATATATAATATAAAAAATATATATTACAGTGATAAACTGCAAACATACTTATTAGAAAAAAAATCTTTTTTCTTTATTAATTTGTAAAGACAATTTCTTCCAGTTTAAATAATTTACCATAAATATCAATCGAATATTTTGTGCCACACATAAAAAATCCAAGTCCAAAGTTAAGCACACATGAATAAATTTCTTATAGCACATAACGGTAGTGATATAATTAAGTAATATGCCGTCTTTTTAAAATTTGCAAAGAGCCAGGGGAGGGCAGATGCCACTTCTTGCCCCCCCTTATGGACGCCCGTGGCAGTAGGCATCGCGATTGTAGCTTGCGTGGGTGGCTACTCTAAATTTAAATCGGACCCCAAACGGAAGTAAAACAACAAAAATAAACATCATTATCCATGGCACCTTAAGATACTTTCTAAGTTACTAGTTTTACTTGCATTTTAGTTGTTTGTTTGTCAGCCTTCAGCAAGGAACTTACAAGTTATAATGAGTTGCAAACTCGGACAAAGCGGTATTTTTATTTGAATAAAGATTGGCGAAGGTGGAATTTAAATTTTTAGGTTTTTAACGTAAAATAATCATTTTTAAATCCAAAATTTTTGTTTTTGAAAATACTCCATATTCATAGTCAATACGCTGAGTTAAAATTTACAAATAGAAATTAACTATAATTTTTAATTCCTGAAATTTTTCGGTAAAATTGTGCCCCAAAAATTTGTGTTTTTGGGTATATCTACGATTCTGGCAACCTCACCATTCGATTCTACAGAAAAAATACATAAGTATATTAGTTTTCAAATTTTTTCTCCAACGGATAAGAAAAACGTAAATTTCATAAAAATCTGATACATCATCAGTCATCTACCAGTATGGTCTATTTTGAAAAACCCAAATTTTTGACTCAAAATTTGATATTTTTGGGTTATTCCAGCTCTATATAAAAAATTTTGGAGTGAAAAACTAAAAATTGTAACTTTTTATGTTTAAGTGTGATTGGAAATAACTTGGTGATATAAAAGCATATTAACTTTAATTGGAAATATGAATATAATTTCTTAATGTAAGGAAACTTATAATTATAAAATATAGAAAATATATAAAAAGATCAGCATCTAAAGGACTTCAAGATTGAAGTTTTCGCGTTTACTTTAAACTTAAATCGAAGCCTGAAGAAAAACAAAACAATGAAAGCATACAATTTTTTGCTCTTTCCAGTTATAAATATTCCAGAAATAACTTCTGGTAAATATAGTGACTACGCAAATTTTCAAGACAGAACCTTTTTATTATCTTATACTTTGATGTGAAGGAACTTGAAATTATAAAAATATAGAAAATATATAAAAAGATTGTCAACTAAAGAATGTCAGGATTGAGAAAAGAGGAAAAGAAAAAATAGAAATAAATTCATGTTTAATTCTGCTGTGGTTATAAATACCCAGCAAAAAACTTCTCAGATTGACATTTTATAAAAATAGAATTTAGTAAACTAATCGATGTTCAAGAAATTTAAGTTTCTTGGTGATGGTTGAGCCACAAACTATTTGAATAATGAATTAAACTTTGTGGACAACACCTAGTGTTTCAGTTCTCAATTATTAATACGGGGTTAATTACGAGGCGTTTGCTTGCTTGCGGTCATTATATAAACTTGGTGTGAAACGTAAAATCGATTTATTTTTCAATGAATGCATATAGTAGTAGTGGTACGATGAGTAAAATGGGAAATATACAAGAAAACGAGACGTCTAGTTGGATTTTTGTAAGATAGAGTTAGTGTAGAAAAATAGGTATTATAAGGAATGATTATGAATACTTAAGAATATTTTGTGAAAAAGGTAAAACTTATTTAAGAATTATTTATTTATTTATTGAAAATAAAACTTCTAGTCGCTTTCTTGGTAGTGTAAATGTGAAAGAATAGGTATTATATGGAATGATTATAAATACCTAAGAGTATTTAGTGAAAAACATAAAATTGATTTATTTTCTAATGTACTTGTGGTAGTCTGATTAAAATGGAAAATATATGAGAAAATGAAATTCTAACTGCTTTTTTTGAAGGAAGTGTAAGTGAAAAAGAGTAGATGTTATAAGGAATGATTATTAAAACTTCTAATCGTTTTCTTGGGAGGTAGTGTAAATGTAGAAGAATAGGTATTATAAGGAATGGTTATAAATACTTGAGAATATTTTGTGAAAAACGTAAAATTTATTTATTTTCCAATGAATGCATATAGTACTTGTAGTAGTCTGATTAAAATGGAAAATATATGAGAAAATGAAACTTCTAGTGGCTTTTTTGAAGGTAGTGTAAATATAGAAGAATATGTATTATATGGAATGATTATAAATACTTAGATTATTTTGTGAAAAAAGTAAAATTTATTTATTTTACAAAGAATGCATATAGTGCTTGTGGTAGTTTGATTAAAATGGAAAATATGAAAAAATAAAATTTCTAATCGCTTTTTTGAAGGAAGTATAAGTATCGAAGAATAGGTGTTATAAGGAATAATAATGAATACTGAAGAATATTTTGTGAAAAACGTAAAATTGATTTATTTTCCAATGTACTTGTGATAGTGTGATTAAAACGGAAAATATATAAGAAAATTAAACTTCTAGTCGCTTTTTTGAAAGAAAGTGTAAGTGTAGAAGAATAGATGTTATAAGGAATGCTTATGAATAGTTAAGATATTTTTGTGAAAAACGTAAAATTGTTTTATTTTCTAATGAACTTGTAGTATTCTGATTAAAAAGGAAAATATATGAGAAAATGAAACTTCTGGTTGCTTTTTTAGAAGGACGTGTAAGTGTATAATAATAGGTGTTATAAGGAATTATTGTGAACACTTAAGAATATTTTGTGAAAAACGTGTAATTGATTTATTTTCCAATTAACGCATATAAGTAGTACATGTAATAGTCTGATTAAAATTGAAAATATATGTATGAGAAATGAAACATGTAGCTACATTTTGGAAGGTAGTGTGAATGTGAAAGAATATGTGCTATAAGGAACATTTATGAATACTTAAGAATATTTTGTGACACGGAAAGTTGTTTAGAAGGTAGTATAGACGTATCGGTATTGATACTGACACAATCCATATACAGCAACGGTGTTTTAAGATTTAAAAAGTTGAAGCGCTTAAAACGAATCGCCATGCCCTGTGGAACTTTCTGCCATCCTGCTACACACTTTAGCCAAGATTTACGCTCTTCTATCCAACTTTTGAATAAAAAATTTAGTTGTTCAAAGTTGCGATTTATAGCCGTGTAATTATTTCGGAAAGTTATGTCGCTTGAGCTCAGTGCTGCGTACACGCAGATCAAGCAAGAAGTTGAGCAAGGAGCAAGATGATCAAGAGCAAATTGATGTAATCGAAGACGGCAAGGGGGGTCACATCCCCGCGTCACTGGATCGCAGGCCTTCGCCTGACGGACTGAAAAACCAAAATGAATCCGGCGGCGTGTGCTTTTTTCTTCCTAGCGGAATGTCACGTCAGGTAGAGCGACTGACGGAGATTTCTACAAGAAAACCAATATTTTTCCAACACCGCAAAAACATCTGTATGCATCTTTATACCTATCTCTCCTAGACCTATCTATACAGCGATATAATGGACAACTCATCAGAAACATACTCATATCGCACTGGGTTGACAAAAATCCCAGCGTTTTTTTTTGATATTTTGGGGGTTTATATATATATATATATATATATATATATATATATATATATATATATATATATTTGTGTTTCAAGTGCTTTTAAAATAAAGTTAATTTCAAGAATTAGAATGGATTGTTTTATTTAAAATAAATGAATACGAAAGAGGAAGAGTATAAAATTAATTTTGCTCATTATTATATATGTATATATTGAAACAGTTTCTATTTAAATGTATGCAAATTAAATCATTTACGATTATTTAAACATGTATTTTTTTTGTATTTACTCCTGCAGTAGTTTTTAACTTTATATTCTGCTTTTTTATATGAAAAAAAAAACTATATTATTCAATTGTAACTACAATTTTCTTTTAACTGGGTTTGTTACCGTTTGTTTGACAATCCTTAATTCACAATACTACTGCAACAATGTCTGTATACATATTTTTATCTGTTTTCAAATTTAATTATTTATTTATTAAATGCTGAACATTTCATAATGATGTTAATTTTCTATTTATTTAAAAATTGTTCTCTTGAAAATCAGTACACATCTTCATACGTATCGTTTTACCGATGTTCATCTATTGTTTGCAGTAGCCTAATTAGAGCTCTCAGTTTTAGAGAAGATAGATAGGATTCGTTGAATGGTGTACGAAACTAATGAGGTAAACATTTAAGATGAAAACTGATGAAACTGAGAAATGCATAATATATTTAAAAACAATAGGATTGTTATTTTTAGATGTAAAACAAAAGTCGTTAGGTATTTGAAGTTGAGAAGCAATCAGAAATGAGTAACTCTGAATTATTTTTAGTATTAAGTAAAATGATTATAAAGGAAGCAATCTGATTTGAATGCACGGGAGCTTTGAAATTGCGAAAGCTTAGCCCCGAATGTTTTCCGTAACGTTGCGGTACGGAAGGTATGCCTACGGGCCTCGGCACGTCGATAGGTGAATAATAATAGGTTCTGACCAGAGGCGAACCGTGATTGGCCGTTGTAAATAAATAGTGATAAGCGATTGGGAATGATAAGTGATCGGCGTGCGTGCGAGAAGGCGATGGAAGTAATGGTGGAGGAGCAGGAGGATCAGATGGCCGCGAGCGGTGGTTCTTCTGCACCGGCGGCCAAGACACGGCCATTAGTCGTGCCCGTACATCAAGTGGTTTATCGGACAGTTCACAGATAGAAACGCTATTTCATTTTCAACTTGCGAAATGCTTTATTACTTGTGAAAACTGCCGGCCACGTATTTATTGCGTACGCTTGAGTGGGCGTGCTAGGGAAACACTGGGCAGCGTCGTGTACCGAGCACGACGTCTCCGACGGCATCAGATAGCGTCGCGGTTGTAACGCGCACGACTGTTTCATGCGGAGATTGAATTGTCGAAATGGCAATCACAAGCGAAATTAAATTCCACATTCTTTGTAACATATTTCCAATGGTTGTGACTATTTTGTCAAACTTTCAGTGTCAAAAAGGGGCGTTTCACTCTTTGAACGAGTTTGGGTCAAACGAAAAAAGTTACGAGATTCGTTTAAACGTCAAAGAAAAAAGAAGCCATTTCCATTTCGAACAAAGTTACGCACCGATTTAAAATTTAAATTGTATCCAAACAATGAAATACTTGGTAATAGTTGAAGTTGTCTGGCTAAGTTAAAGAACGCGTAAAACTTCTCACAGATGTTTTGTCACGATTTGCCGTTCTCAGGAAGAGGAACAGATAATTTCAGACACAATCATTTGTAAGTATTACGGCGAAAGTTACAAGCGCGCCGTCACTTTTAATTTGAGCACACAAGCCGAGCGGCTTTGCCATTAGTTCACAAGAGTCGCGTGGTGATCCGGCGACGAACATGTCGATACCAGTCAGCCGAGTCCGGGCACTCATCGCACCGGAGACGAGAGCGCCACCGGAAACGAGCAAACGGAAAGCCAGGTAATGTGTTTTATAATTGAAGTAAAAAGAAAAACAGCTGATACCATATTTTTTATCGGAAAGTTGGACCACTCACTTAAGACACATGGGAGAGGAAAGTTTTATTTCCGAATACGCTGGAGATTCGCGAGTCGCGAGGTTTTCGCGCAAAGTTTTTAATAAAGAATAGGAAGCGAAACGGGCGGATAAATAGGTAGGAATACGAAAAGCGCGGAAGCAAATGAGTGTTGACAACGACAGCGAACAATGAATGCGATCCTCGCTTGTGTACCGGAGGTATCTGGTATCTAGCAGCTTGGCATTTGGCGGGCCGTATTTCACATGACACGAGGACGAATAAACAAAACGAGCGTCGTGCAACCACAATTCTGTTAAATAGTGCAAACGGTCGTCTATTACGCTATTAAGCGATGGATTCGTGAAATCAGTCGGATCAGCGCAAAACTGGGCAGTACACACAGAATTACAAATGACAGGGGTTAACCGTGGCTACAGAATACCAATGCAGATTTATATGGGGAGTTCTTCTGCCGGCTGATGTGTTGTGCACGCAGCGACAGCGACTCGGGGACAAATCGAACAGATACCCAACTGTTTCCACTCAGGCTTCGATTCACGATGCTAGGCTGTTCGCTGTTCGGCTGAACGCACGTACTGCGGCCCGGACCTTCTACGAGTAGCTTCTGTCCGTCTGACAAATGACCCACAGCCTCTTCAAATTACAAATTTTAAAAGGAGCTCCCGGCCTAATTATTACTAATTGGCGTTCATACTGAAAACGAAATCACAATTTCCCGTTTCGTTTACATTCACTGCTTAAAGCCTCCTTGGAATTTTTGTGCATATTTATTCAAGTAAAGCCATTAAAAGTTAAGTACAAAAAAGGGTGTTTTATTTGATGGCAACAAAACTCTTAGTTTAATTTCTAGTATCATGACCCGGCCTTTTATAAATGTAATATTTTAAAAGCTGAAATTTAACTCTTCGGCCTGCAGGCTACATTCGTTTAACTTACATAAGCCCTTGGCTCCCAGCCTGTTTTATCCCTGTTCTCATAACAAATTTTTTTAAATGAAATGGAACCGTCCTTTTGACATTTTGTCCGGAAATTTTTCCTCAACACTATCCTAATTACATATCCTGCCGACACTTCATATAAACAGGATTTGTACCAGATATTGATAGAGCAAACAGGATAAAGGAGATAGAACACAACATCACCGGTCACTGAACGCTTCAAAACGATTCTTAGAATAAAAAATACTTGTAGGTTGACAATCAGTATCGAAGTTAATCCTAATGAGCAGTGATTGTTATTCGAGTGATTTCAAGGCTTCTAGGAATGTGGCAGGAAGACAGAAGAAATAAAAGGAGAAGGAAATACGAGAAGCTGAGACAGTGCATATCCTAGGCCGCAGTTAACAGGAGTTTCATGAATTGTAGGTTGTGCGAGGCATCAGGACGTAATCTACGCTATTTATTATAGATTACGTTTGACGTGGGCGTTCATATTTAACAGGCAAATGTTCCGGGTCGTCTTCTCGAGCGCGAGAACGAGCATCTGGGGATTCCGGGAACGCATCGTACGCGTAGTGAGTGTTACAGTCTCCGAGAAGGTGAATTGCAGGTGTTCGAAACCCAGGTAATCCGCCGGACATCCTACTCCCACCACACCGGACTCTGGAAGACTCTACAAGGGAATCACTGCTCGCTTAAGCTTCTTATGCGATGGAGACAAGCACCGGCATATCAGTGCCATATTCTCTTCCTACCTTCACGACCAACAAATCTCACTGTTTGCAGTAATTACACTCTAGGATACTCTTAATAGGCAATTATTACTCTCCAAACTCTAAACCTCATTCATACCGATTCTTAAAACCATTGAAAATTGTCCATCTAATATCTCTGCTAGAATTATAAAGCTGAAACGATGACTCAGTTGGTTAACGTGCTCCTAAGAGGGTAGAGTAAGATTTGTTGTTTGATTTTCAATGCCTCCAACTATTAACTAAATTAACTACATTTCTTTCAGTTAGAAAAACATGCAAACTACTGATCCATGTCTGTCATAAAACATTAATAAAAACAAACAATCGGAACTGTTGCTGTATTTATTATCCAGTGTATTAAAATAGATTAAAAATCTATACCTCAACTAACTTATACCGATTCTTAAAATATCATTACACGTACTTGTTACAATTAAAATATTATTGAAAAATTATCCATCTAATATCTCTGCTAGAAATATAAAGCTGAAACGATGACTCAATAGGTTAACCTGCTCCTAAGTTAGTAGCGTAAGATTTGTTGTTCGATTTTCAAAGTCTCGAACTATTAACCAAATTAAATACGTTTCTTTCAGTTAGAAAAACATGCAAACAACTGATCCATGTCTGTCATAAAACATTAATAAAAACAAAGAATCGGAAGTGTTGCTGTGTTTATTATCCAGTGAATTAAATTAGATTAAAAATTGATTGTCAAACATAACTGCCCGACCGTGATACAGTATTAAAAATTAAGGAATTTGAGTGCTCCAACGGGAATGGTGTTTGCGTCAGTTGTGCCAATAATGGTGATGATAATTCAAATATAGTGCGAGGGAAAATTGCGACGTGTCGTCGATTGCGCCCTACTTATCGTGACAGATTACTGTGCATACTCGACATCATCAATATTTCCCAGGACTGTAATTGATATAAACTCAAATCCTGCATCATTTTATTCTGGGAGAAATTCACTGTGTAATGCAGTGAAGAACAGCTGACGAAATCAAGATTTAGAATAATAGAAAGTAATTACAGTAATTTACGAAGTAATTATAAAAATGTGTTTCGGTTTTGAAATAGAATTAAAAGCTGTGTCAGTGGCCATGACAAGTTCGCTTGTTCAATTATAAGTCGGTTAATTATTCAGTAAACAGTGGTGAAATGAGAACAACACGTCCCAAGTAGCTGAGTCGACGACGCCTGGCGCAAGAGTTGGGTGCTCAGCGTCAGCGTGCGCCATAACATCAACCCAACCAGGCCGGATTCCGTTCTTCCGGTTGTTTGTTCGAAATAATAAGGCCATAAAGCACAGATTACTTCCCTCTTGCGTCCGAAGCCAGCCTCGATTCTAGCCATCAAGGTATCTCGTTTCATTTAGCCTACCCATCAATCTATATACACATTCATCTCTCATACACTGCGCCAGTACCGTAATGTTCATCGAACCTGCCGAGCTATCAGGATATGCACGGAACTCATTTGCAATCTTTCCCTATTCATGTGGGTACTCGTTCCATTTACCATCACCACACAAATAAAAACCAAACTTTTATAATTATAGACTCCTTGACCAGTTCTCCGTTTTAAATTGTAATACTGGTTGTAAAGGAGAATACGAATTTTGGTATAGATAGATTTGTTGGTGTGTATAAAATATAGATGCAAGCCGCCGGAGAAAGGAATGATCAAGTGCGCTTAATTAAAAGTAAACTGTCCCCGTTTCGTCATCGACCGCTAATGAATCGTAAGCTACGTGTCCCCCGTAGTCCATTAAGCGTAGGTACGAGACAATTAAACGACGCACGTGCTCGTCTAGTGGCCGGCAGCTGCGGGAGACGTGCGTCGTGTGCGTCCTCGGACCCCAACGATTTTTAATGAGCAAATACGCGCAGAGCAATAACAGTATACATTTCGGAAAGTAAGCAGGCAATGAGAATAAGCACGAGGACGGGTGGCAGCGTCAGCAACAGCTCTAACTCTGGCAACCGCCGCTGACGGTAGTTGCTGCCCCAACGGCCGGTCGCACAATTACCGTTGGAATACATGAGCGCCGTACAGCTTACACCGTACGCTGCTTTCTTCGTACTCACGGTAATTCACAATTGATTAAAGTGGCGGGTATGCAAAGCTGTGACGAGGAGTGACACGACAAGGCAACAGAAGACTTTCTTGTCAGCGTGAATAAATGAATAAAAGAGTAAAATTTACAAGCAATTAGAGTGGAATAATTATGTTAATAACATTGATATAGGAGTAACGAGGTAGTTTGTTAGGTTGCGCGAGATTTGTGTTGAGCACAAGTCTGGCCGCAATACAGTTAAGTTGTTCGCTTTATTATTCATGCACTTAGACAAAAGACCACGCCCTCCTGCAGCCCTAATTCCTGTTTACATCTTCCACACACAGGATTCGTCTAGGCTGAAGGCTGTAGGCTCTAGGCTGAATAAGTAATGGCGATGATTTATTTATTCGGCACGTTATCTGGACCGAGTGTAAATGTAAAATAATGCGGGATATTTGAGATGGTGGAGGCGTATGTTTGTCCCCACATATCGCACACGTTCAATTACGCGCTGAAAGCCTTTATTTCAAACGTTCATTTCTGTGTAAATAATAAAACAAATTCGATTTGTTAGATCCCCAGACATCGGCTTACAACACATTTCATGAGAAATAAATGTGCCGATTCATAGCGCACGACAAGTGACCAATGACTGGCAATTGGTAGCCGGTAGTTTGCTCTCCACACGTAACACGTTACGCGGACGGGGCGTCCCGTCTGTACGCGGCGTTTTAATTTATTCCTCATTAAATTAGATGAAAAATGCAGGGCGACAACCACACATTATTAATTCTCCGATGTTTCATTAAAATTTATCGGCGACCGGGGACCTGTTATGACGGTCAAGTTACATAGTCTTGGAGCCCGCGACGCTTCCGTACGGAATACGCTCATCGCGCTCAGCCAACACGAAAACCATATTTTTAAAAAAACGGTGAGATCACGAGGGGCACATTTACTTCCTGTATATCGTGGTCTCTTTCACTCAACTTGAGCAACAGCCTAGAATCAACAGTTTAAAACATTAAAGAATTAAAAATTTCTGAGAGTAAATTGAAATTTATGCGAGTTCAGCAATTTATTCTTCCTTTCTTTTATTTTGATGCGGAACAATAAAGCAAAAGAAAATAAGGAGAATAAGGACGACAATGGCATTGCGATGGGCATGCAAAGCGTGAGAAACGGGAGGATAATAATACTGAAGAATCAGACAAGCACTAGCAGGACGCATATCGATTGAAGTGACAGGATCTCAGCTTGCCGTCGGCAAAGCGCTGGTCAGCAAAGCTGTGCGAGCGTGTTCCGACGGCCAACGACGGCCGCCCAAATGAGAAGTAGTCGGTGCCCCTACGTGCCTGCGATGAAGTATCGGCTTGCTCCGAGTTCCCGTGTCCCACGTCTCGAGTACAGCACGTACCCGGCTTGCTTGCCAACTGTGTCAACACATAAATCCTAATTACGCGGATCCACTAGATGAACTCTCATATATAGTGCCGTGTATGTGTGTATATAGACAACGTGGTCTCTGGCCGTCCATCGCACACAGTCCACTAGTGTACGTCCGCGACGCGGGAACATTCATCCGTGATTTTACGAGCGACGAGGAATATTCCCCTTGTATTTCTCCGAGCATTGTTATTTCCCCCTGCTCGAGATCAGACGCCGATAAAGCATAGAGGAAGATAACTACACACAGAGTGAGGGACGCTTAAAACATGCTGGCAATGAGATCTAACCTAATAATGAACACAAACAATGTGAGACAGGTTATGGAGTTAAGATCTCATGCCGGTTGTAGACGGAGATATTTACCGAATGCACGTTTCTCATAGCAGTAGGCTTGCGGCGGGAACGTGAGTGTGAGCCAGCAGCAAAGAAGGAGTAGAATCAGCCGGGACATAACGGCACGCAGGGCTTTCACCACACCGGCGCGCATTCCTGAAGCTGAAGCTGCAGCTGACACATCAGTAGTCACATTGCCGCACACGCACACGACACTGCATCACGCGGACACGGAACACGAACAACCGAACCAAAACAATAACAATCCAATGCCACAAACAGCAAGTAAACAGCGACGGCGACGGCGGACAGCGATAGCGATAGCGACGCGACGACTACTCAGCGTGCCGTCCGGCCTCGGAGCAAAAGCAGCGGGTCGCGTGTGCACGTATACTGACGTTTGCCAATAACTCCGGTAGGTACCAGGCGTACGGACATCGCGCGGCGAGTGCAGAAACTAAATCACATACCCTTAGGTCTTTGCCGCCCCCGAATGTTGTCGGTCTCCCCACCGCGTCCCTCCCCACCATCGGCGTCGACTCGCAGGCGTGCGCCATAGGAGAAGCACTTCGCGCGCACAGCAGCGCCGTCGCCTCCCTGCCGTCGCCGCTGCCAGCGAGCAGCCGAGGCACGCCGGCCCGACACCCGGTGCATCTTCTCCTTGGCGGCGTCTCCACCCGCTCCATCACTCACCCCCACCCGCTGCACTTTGCATTCGTCTCGTCGCGCCGGATTCAATAACTGGCCAACAATGCCACTATAGTGTGAACTACGAATATCTCAACACAGCACATGGGACATGTGTAGGTGTTTGTTTTTACTGACCATGCGAGTGAATTGTTCCATCGATCGATGTGGATTCTTTGTGGCGGTCGGCGGTCGGCATCGTCGTCTGCTCCTGCTACGGCCCCACACGATTGCATCAGAATGATTTATGTTAACGATGTGTCCAATTTAATAGCTCCCAGCATGCTCATCTATGTTTCTCAAGCGCTTTGCCTAGAGTGGGCGACTGAGGACGCGCCCGAGGGAAAGAAGGGACGGGAAACATTTTTATTCCAACCCTCTTGGGTAAAATTGAATCAATTGAGGGTGTTTTAACATTATGGTTTAGTTAGGTCGGCACGGGGAAGTATGCGTCACAGTTCCACTGTCGCTGAACTGGCCGTTGCGTACTGAGACCTTGTTGAGTGTGGCATTGACTGTCACACAGATTAAGTCCTCCAGAACTGTCGGGAGAATGATATATGTAATGAGCTTTCGTTGGCTAATCCACATACACTATCGCCGTATTCAATCTTCCAAGAGCTGGCATTTCTGCCGACATCAGCCACTCGAGCCGGCTGAGGTATCATTTTAAACATATTAGGAGAGAAGAATCAGACGTCAGAGAGTGAGAGACCGGCAGCAAACAGCTACTTTTCCTGCGCGCTGTTCGTCTCACTGAAAATCACTTACGGGAACACGCGGAGACATATTAGCGCTGCCTAATCTCAGGTTACCGACTCGCTTTGTTCGTCGTTTATCGAAGCCCAATGTTCCCCCTGCGGGTACCGGCGCCCGACGCCCGGCACCGCGACGCTCCAGACGCCGCGAAGGGGCGGGAGAAGGAGTGCGAGTGCTGGAATAATTACGAAGGAGCGTCGCTCGTCGAGGGATCCAGCACTACGTCCGCCGCTTCACTCTCCCGTTGTTCAACAATGCTTTCTTCTTTCTAACTTTTTTCTGCGCGGGGGTCGGTGCGATTTAAACGAGCGCCGGCGGAGAACGGCGAGAGCGCAGCGTGACTCGTGGGTTCCGTTCCCGTTCCCGTTCCCGACGTCCCGTCCCGTGCCGCCCGAACCCCACCGGGCTATCCGACATCCTAATAGGCAACGGATTTTTAACAAGAACCATCATTCAAAAGATAAGCTTGTCCTCTCATACCTGGCGTGAATAAATCATGCTTTCTGTCGCTCTCCGTCTCACATACATAATACCATTGCAGGATATTAAGTAGCGGCACATCCGCGCACATTTGCACGCGGAATACAATGTATTTTGTTTTGCAAATGAAAGTCAATTACCATAACTATTTTCTTTGAGTGTTGTATCATCAAAGAAAGCGCTCGGAAATCGGGCACGTTGAGAGATCGAACAATGGCAAGTCGAACAGCTATGGCTCCGGCCGACAGGAAACGGTATTGGTGCCGTTCTATAATTTAACGAGTCTGTTGGTTTTATGGCAATGACTGTACTCCCGCCGATATATACTCCGTTGGAGGAATGGAATCTAGTTGAATTGCACTCCATCATATGTGCTACGTTACGAGGATGCAGTTAATTTGTGCGTGGTGTATAGAGGAGATTCTTTACGACATCATAAGCCGCGATTATCGGGTCTCGTGCGTTCAACCATGAAGGCCTCCCGATTTCCCGAATCGCGAGCGTCGCACGAGGCACGAGCACGTCGCACGCTGCTCAAATTCAAACTCGTACAGAGCGGCTCGTGCCCTTGCCGCTGAATTATGCATTTTTTATTAGAAATAGAAATCGACGGTGCAGATGATGGGGGTGTGAAGGTGCAGAGTGCGTGCACAAGTGGCAAATGGGCGATAGCACGCACAGACACCAGTCTCTCATTTCAACAAGTTGGGACTGGCGAGTGCCAATGCGCCATGGCGTGACCATGTGTCATTGTGCACGTTCTCTGCTGTGGATTATGTGAAATTTTCTTTTCATTATCCACAAATTTCTATAAATCATGGTGGAAACATTAATAATGTTGCTTCGCTAAATTGAGACATTACGGACCTTTCGTCGGGAACTTTTCCTGCTGCTGAATAATAGACAAAAAGCTTTGGACTGCGGGCAGCCAGCACCTGAAATATATCTATCCATTGCTGTGAATTCCACATGTTCTTAGGATGCGAATCCTACCTTTATCATTGTCAATTTTACTTACATTTAATTCTTGTGTGGTATCAGCCTACACTATTAAATATTTATATAAAGAATATAAACCAGGTGTATCATTCATAATTTTATTTATCTTTTAGTCTCGGTTTTTGTTCTGTTTTCCAACTCTAAATTAAAAATATAATCACATACGTTAAAAGATTTAATTAAATCTGTTGCTCTTTTAATAGTTCTTGTTTTTAGCGTACAATATTTACAAGGAATATATTTTATATAACGTGCAGATAAGCAACATAGCGCGCTCTGTCCAATTGGATGGGTTACCGCACAACGGCTCAGCCTACACGATTAAATATTTATAGTGAGTTCCTACTACTATAAAGAATATAAACCAGGTATGTCATTCATAATTTTATTTATCTTTTAGTCCAAGTTTTTGTTCGGTTTCCCAGCTCTAAATTAAGAATATAATCATATACGTTAAAAGATTTAATTAAATATGTTGCGATTTTAATAGTTCTTGTTTTTAGCGTATAATATTTACAAGGAATATATATATAACGTGTAGATAATTAACATAGCCCGCCCTGTCCAATTGAATTGGAGAGACTGTAGACTGATAACCTGCATTACTAAAATACAAGTAAAACAAGAACCTTAGGTACTTGAGGCCCTGTTCCACATAGGACTGTCGTGCCATATATGGAGATGGAATATTGTATATAACATGAACAGCGGTATTTTTTAAATGGTAACAATTGCAGTGATATCACGCTACGGTGAGTTCCGAATGTCCACCTGAAATAAATATGACGTAGTTATTCCCAGCGTGGCATATCACACCTGTGTGCTTTTGTTTAGCGGTTAGTTATTACTATTACGTTGCAGAAATGCAAATAAATGGCATTTGCAGACACGTCAGCATGAACGAATGCCTTCGATCATAAAAAGATAACATTGCTGTGGGATCGAATTCCGTGCATAGTTTAAAAACCATTGAATCCCGTGACAATATCATTTATTTGCGAAGTGCAATTTCCCTCCGTTTAAATCTACCGCACGTCACGCTGTCCAGCCTTCGAACAGAACAGCCTCTGGCTTGTCGAGGGCCGCGCAACACAGTCACACCCTCTCACGCAGATCCTATTAACTATTTAATAAAATTTCAATTGTCGATGCATTTTGCTGCACATTTCAGCTCGACCCTATATTTGCCTTATTCGAATCACGTGGAATATACACGTCTAGCAAGGATCCAATGTCTGTCGAACTTTTTTACCATCAGAGCACATAACCTAAAAAAACTACATTAAGAACGTTACAATAACAACGGCTTTTATTTTAATAATTAATTGAAATTTAAATTTTATACATATTTGTCACACCTTCTCACGCAGATCCTATTAACTATTTAATAAAATTTCAATTGTCGATGCATTTTGCTGCACATTTCAGCTCAACCCTATATTTGCCTTATTCAAATCACGTGAAATATATGCTTCTAGCAAAGATCTATTTTAGTGTCTGCTTTTTTTATCATCAAAGCATATAACTTAAAAAAAACCTTAAATAGTTTTTGATAAAATTTCAATTGTTGATGCATTTTGCTGCACATTTCAGCTCAATCCTATATTTGCCTTATTCGAATCACGTGGAATATACACAAGAAGCAAAGATTTACTCCAGTATCTGTTTTTTTACCATCGAGGCATATAACCTAAAAAAATATACGTTAAGAACGTTACAATAACAACGGTTTTTATTTTAATAATTAACTTAAAGTTAGATTATATACATATTTTTACTATTGATCTATTCATCAACTAAGGCTCAATATTCTAAGATGAAGCTGAATTTCGAGTACTTTCAAGTGTTATATACATTTTAGGGGAATAGGTTATTAATCTACAGCAGTGGTTCTCAAAGTTCTTGATGTGCAGGCATCCTAAATCGATAATATAAAATTTGAGGCACCCTTAATATGTGATACATGTGCTACTTGTAATTAAATACTTTTTTTATATATGGGTGTATTTTGGACAAACATGCTCGCATTTCATGTTCTTTCGACTTCAATCGTTCTCTTTTCTTAGTTTTGATATTAAGAAACGTAGAAATCTCAGGTCACATTCACAGAAGAGGTAGAAAATTGAACTAAAAGTCGAAGTGCTCTGGCTCCTATATTGCGATATTTATTTTTAGTAAGTATTCAAAACACAAAAGGATTCTAATGAAATTTGAAAAGTATCAATAGATATATCTGGAAAATAGGAGCAAATCTGTATTCTTTTAGTGATAACACGTGTTTTAAGTGTTCTTGTAAACATTTACAACTTATCCCAATTTCTAAAATTCTTTTTGTACTTGAAAGTGCTAATTTTAACGAATGATTTTAAGAAATTTTTATCTTATTTTCTGCTTACTGGAATTTACTTTATTCAGTTCTTCGAATACATTTTTTCAATAATTTATAAACTTCAAGTATATTTTCTTGTAAAAAAAATGAAAAGATAATTCTACTTTTAATTCGTTAATACGATTCAATACTCATTCTATGAACAACCATTTGACATCAGTAAGAAGATTCGAATGCTCAGATCCAAGAATTGTTTATTAATATTTTAATATTGATGCATTTCATTTGAGTACTAGCAGCTTAGACGAAAATGTACTGACATTACAGTTGTTTCATAATATCAGATACAAGAACAAATTTTTCCTAATCTTCAGTGTGTCCCTGAAGACCCAAGAGTTCAACAGTTGTTAAGATTTATGACGGACAGCAAACCACGTACCACAATGCTGCATTGTTTGAGATATTTAAATGGTTTTACAACAAAGTTACCAGTTTAAATGAAATGCAATATACTAGATGTGTTAATCTGCTTTACCGCTGAAATAGATGGATGAATTTTGTAAGCCCGAGGTGTTATTAAAAAACGTGTTGATATTTATTTACAAATTATATTTTAATAAGTGGAAGAATCGCACATTAAAAAAGTCACCGAACAAGAAAACAAGTGTAAAGCCTTCTAAAAGCAACCAGCTGTAGGCCCCGTACAATGTAATTATAAATATGATGAAATAAATGTACGCACGATAAAATTCCCTAGTTCCGTGTTAATAAAGCTCTCTTAATTATTATTTTTCTTTCTGTCAAAGTTGACTGACAATTGCAAAAATGATAAAAGGAATTTCACATAAAATGTGCGCCTTTGAAATAAGAACTAAGGAAAAGAAGTCTGAAGTTCGATTAAGAATATCCCTTTAATATTTTTCCCTTTGGCTCGTATTGGACAATGGCAAACAAAAACGTAGGATTGGATTTGTATCATGGAACATAATACGCGAACAAGTTGTTTTTTATCTGGGTATTAGTAGAGCGAGCACTATTTGTCTAACATTAATCATCCTACCTGTTTTATCATTAAATCCATGTTCGTGTTAAAAATGTGTCAAGTGTCACCATTCATTCTGCCGGTTCTCTCTTGTTCAAACAGATGCCCTAGATCCAATCAACTGTCAATAAACGTCATTTTTTGTTCCTTTTAATAACAGCCTCTTCTTGTTATTTAATTACAAATAAGTGTATTCATTTATTATTACCATTGGGTCTGTTTCATTTGACAGTTTCTTGTCATGTGTGAAATGTAACGACGGATCTTTATTGACATAAAACAAATTATTCCGAGGTTGGTGATCCCGGTTCTGATGGTATTTGTTCCGACAAAGCTCACATTAAAAACCGTAATGCCCGGGATTCGCAAATAAAGAAAAACGATGCCGTACAAAACATCTGATTCCGACAGAAATTTGAAGGAATTGGAGAAATGATCAATAGAATTTGCAGATATTCGGAGTTCGAATCCCTGAACGATTGACCATTCGATTATCACCGAAAAACAAAGAAATTATTACCTAGTACCAAGGCATGTAACCGAAAAAAATACTGGTTAACGGTTATCCCTTATAGAGAACGTTATAATAATAACGGTTTTAGTTCGAAAACCGGTTTTTAAAAATTGGAAACGGGTTTAAAACGGTTAATATATCGGTTAAAAAAATAATTAAAATTAATTAAAACAAATTAATTATAAAAAATTGATTAAAAGAAAAATACAGAATAATTAATAAAAAAAAAATATAAAAAATTACCATCTGAGAAAAATATAACAATTAAAAAACTGTCATGACACATGTTCAAATACAATAGAAAACACAGATATAAAAAAAATATTAAATTTTTTTCTCGCTAAATGATATTAAAATAAAGGTTAATGTTCGCTAAAACCGGTTTGTTTTTTTTTGGTTAACGGTTACCGGTATTTTCGGCCTGAAAAATATCGGTTAAAATTACGGTTAAAGTCTGCAATTTTCGTTCAAAATATCGGTTACCGGTTTTTATTAACTGGTTTTTTTAACCGGTTACATGCCCTGCTTAATACTGATTTTCAAATACGGTATGGAACTGATTTGAATGCAGGTTTTTAGAAAAACAGTTCGTTACTAGCTAAAAAATAAACAATGAAACATATTTGTTTGAGTTGGAACTTTGTTTGATTTAAATTCTGAATATTATTATTCAGTGGTCCAGAAATAATACTGGAATTATTGTTATAAGTGAGCATAAAGTGATTTTTCTTTTTGCTGTGAATGTAAGAGAATCACAAAGTGTATCAATAAACTACTAACATATTTACCTGTCTACGAAATTTGTTTTCATAATATTATCTTCGCGAGTTTATAAGGTATTCTATTTCTACATCACATATTTTATGCATAATACTGCAATATACCCGTCACATATAATAACAGTGCCGTACACTTTGCGAATTAAGTAATGCAGAACTTTGGGGTGATTTAAATCGAATAAAAACAGCTTTGCATAAAACGTTGCAAAATGATCAAATTGTCTCTATTTCTCAAGTTGTTTTAACATTGAAACATAGTAGAGATAAAACGCAGATAAGAATTTCACTTATATCATTGATAGTAAAACCAGGTGTAGTTCTAAGAACCTAAATTCGAATCCTGTGTAGTCAAATTCTTTACCTTATATTTCCCAAATAAAAATGGACCTTATGGTACATTTTCCACGCCAGAAAAAGTGCTCGGGTGGTCACGTCTAGTAAGATCCCTTTTGAAAATAAATATACCATTACTTATAACTGCGATAAAGAAAATTTGGTACATCCAGAATTGGGTAATTTATAAAATTAATTAATTATCTTTATAACCTTTAAATTAGGCATTAATAAAATATATACTCTATTTGGTAGGCTACTTTATTTTACATTACTACAATGTTGTTACAGGAAAAGTTTCTATTTCTGACATATTGAATAATCTGGTCTATATATTTTTTTTTTCCCGAAATATGAATTGGCTTTTGTATGTGCTCAATTGGATTTTTGATTTGTATTGTTAATGTAGCAATTAGCAAAAAAGGAACTTTAACATATAGGGGATATTAAAATAAACTGATTCATATTTGCCTATGTTGTTTATATTTTTCAAACATTTGCAAAAAATCTACAACTTATAGTGGGTTCTAGGGTTGGCGTAATTTAAATCATTTGATTTAAATCACGATTTAAACCATGATTTAAATCAACTGATTTTTTTTAATAAATATCATTGATTTAAATCAAAGATAAAAAAATAATAATTATAAAAAGTATTTAATTATTTGCTACGAAACAATTAATAATAACTCAAATATATTCTGTGTAAAATAATATCTTAAAATTAAATGGTATTTTATCATTTTAATTCTCATATAACAGAAGGAAAATATAAGCATATAAATATGAAATGAAAAGTAAAAAAAAATCTTTGTTACTCTTCCTAGTTTTATTCATTTATTCAGTTTGGGTTTTATTACAGATTTAGTTTTTCTTTATGAAATAAAATATTTATATTGCTTTTTAAAACATTTAAGAAGCACTTTAAAAATTTTAAAAATCAAAAAATCATTATTTATTTGATTTTTTTTTTAAATTAATGATTTTAGATTTTTTTAAATAAATCATGATTTTTGACAACCCTGGTGGGTTCTGAACAACCCAATTGTATTTTTTTGTTAATAATTAAGGTCTGTGGGAATGGAACCCCCTGATGTGCTGAGTGGTACAGCCGAGAAATAAAAACAGCAAGGAATAAAAAGTTGTGAAGTGATCAATTTGTCTCGTATTTCTGGACTTAGAGAAGATTTATTTTTTTGATGCCAGCATGAATTCCCGTTGTTTGAAGTCAAACAAAGCTCAGGTGTAAAGACAAAATCTCGAATTTCAAATCATAGCGGATGAAGAGATAAATAAAATGCATGAACTTTATTTGATAAGTTGGAGCTACATCTGAATGTGCAATAGTTTCTATCCGATCGATTCTCCAACAAGAAAGAAAAGCGTAAATACTGCCACATGTTCAATTCACAGTGTTTCTTCATAAACAACAAACAATATAAATGGATCAGACATTTTTCACAGCAACGATCAAGTGCTATTAATTTATTTTGATATTCAAACGTTTTCAATACTGAATATACCTGCCACCGATCTTATAATACATGTCTCTTTATTATATCATTTCCAAGAAATCTTTGATTGTTTTTTAACTACAAGAAATCGCTAATGATTAGCACTAAGGCTTTGTATCCCAAGTATTATTAGTTAGAATCTCGTGTAGATGGATGTTTCTTTTATTTCATCGTATTATCGTCATTCGACAGCTTAAGAATTTAGTAATTGAGCGGTCGTTACGCAGAAAAAAATATAGTATGTAACAGTAATACTAAGGTCATACTGTAACGTTTATTTATTTGGGTGAAGTGTAAAAATAATTGTAATACTAATATGTATATAAAAATATAATGAAAATAAGCAACACTATGAATAATCAAATATAAACCATAATTTAGAAGTAATTATTATTAAAAAAAAACTTAAACACTAAGAAAATTTGTTTAAACACTTAATACTACGCAATATTTATTTACACAATGGTTATATCACCAAATATATTTATTTGTACTTTACATGTCACTGACATGCACTGACCGACATTGACTTCCTTCAGTGATTCTGCACATTCTGACCGATTGATTTCCTTGATCGCTCGACGCGACCCTTATATATCTGCCGCCAGTTAATCTCTCGAACATTCCAGAGCCTTCCGAACTCTATAAAATTCCCGAACAATAGCGGCGGCGCTCCTATCTCACTTGACCTTTAACGCGATTACCTGACCAGACAGGTCAGCCGTGATGACTCATCTTCGGTTATAATTTATTTATAATTCTGAATATTACTAAAATCTATTTTAGATTGATCTTATACTAGATAAATATTTTAGGAATAAGTGAAGTCTAGATCAAACTAGAAAACAATCCCGGATTGTATTTCCAGAATTTAAAGTATAAAATTTGTGGTGAATATTAGATTAGAAATTTTGACATATTTTCAGAAATTGATATTTCAAATTTGATAAAATACGAAAGAATAAATGTAGAATATCGAGATAACATCACGGAAATGAAATTCCTAATGGCACGTATCTCACGGTGTTCTTCATAAACAACAAACAAATAAATGAATGTGACAGTTTTCTGGCCCTAATCGAGTGGATATATTTGTTTTGATATTAAAACACTTTAATGTTAATGTTACATGACTAGCAGCGGAGAAATGTGGTAAACATGCTATTTATACCGTTCAACCTCCAATTAGCAACGTGATAGCTTTGTGATATTGTGTATTTATTAACATAATTTTACAAAGAAGCCGAAGTAATTTGGATCGCAAGATTAACAGCAAATTACAACAAGGAATTATTATAATCAATTGTTTCTTGATTTAATACGAAGCTACGAAAGTACAAATAAACAAATTGTTCACAGACATCTAATTTAATTATAAATAATAAGTAAATAATTTTAAAGTGGTTTTTTCAAATAAAATTCATTTTATACCTTCTTTAATAGTAGTTCAAAACTTAGGCAAAAACATTCCGTTGTTGATTAGAGGATCAGGAAATTCTTGTTCTTGTCTTGACTTTTGCTTAAAAACAATATAAAACATTAAAATCTTGCTAGTTCTTTTTTATAAAAAAATCAAGAAACAAGTTAAGACAAAAAAATGCAAGACAAGACAAAAACTAACAAGGTAAGATTTACATATCAAGAAGGTATATTGCAGTTTTATAGTGCAAGGCAAGACAAGAAATTGCAAGGCAAGATTTTTGTATTAATAGAAGTTTAATTTCAATAAATTGAATGATCTTACATCAAATTAATTATAGGTATATCTTGACTATTTAAAAACTTATGATTAGTAAAGCTATAGATACAGTGGATAACCTTTCGCATGTAGTAATATTTTTTAATAATAGCTAGCAACTGTAGTATCAGCTGTGCTTATAAAATTAACAGCAAATTAGAGTAAGAGAATTATTACATTAAACTTCCTGACCCAATTTAAAGAAAAAGAAAAGAAATAAACAAATTGTTGTGCCCAATTTTGGCATGGAGTTTAATTTAAATTTCGTAAATAATGAATGAGTATTCAATTAAATTGTGCTCTATTGATTTTCTTGCGTGATTCACACAGTGGTTCACCGCAGTAGTAATTAAATAATTCTTTTAAAATTCTTGTAAAGATTT
The DNA here is from genome assembly GCA_035578165.1 of Stenolophus ochropezus. Lineage (NCBI taxonomy): Eukaryota > Metazoa > Arthropoda > Insecta > Coleoptera > Carabidae > Stenolophus > Stenolophus ochropezus. The sequence goes on from JAQOWZ010000014.1 coordinate 5,468,387, forward strand.
GGAATAATTCAAAGCTTCACTGCCATTACTCACACTGGGCCTATCTATTAATGAATTCCTTGTCTGAACTAAATCGATCGCAATTTTCGTTTCGAGCTGACAAGAATTTTTTATTTTCACGCTTGTTTTCCTTTGTATTTTCAATATCATTTCAAATATACATATAAAAATACGATGCATATCATGTTTATTCCATTTCACGAATCTATTTCATAGTTTACCCGTATACTCGTATTTTCAATTTTCAGGAAGAGGTATTGATTTTCAAATTCGAAAGCACATATATCCATAATTATAAATTGTAATATTTTGTATCACTGATTCTCTGTGTAGTATATACCATGTTGTTCATTCATTGATAATTTTGCTTTGGTGAAAGATTATTAGCAGCCAGTATATTTTTAAAAAATATTTATAAAGTTTTTATTTCAATACATCTCTTAATTTTTGAGAAGTATTATATTTAAAAGGTACACAGCAAAATATTTTTTATAACATAGATTAAATCAATAAACCTTCTGATTTTTTTCTGGAATAAGAACTTCATTCTTGAAAAAAAACTTAAGAGAAAAACTAAGGAATTGAAAATATGAGACAAATATTCGTTTAAAAATTAGTCATTATAACTAGTAATTTTAAGTAATATTACAATACAAGTGTTTTCTAAGTGGATTTTTTTTATTTTAGGGAAAATTGCAACAACCCTGGTTTTATTCAATCCTATTACTAAAATATTACAAAATATAGATACATATGAATTGGTATATAAACATAGACGACGAAGTACGTTGCTATCGTTTTTTTTTGTTTGTGTTTGTAAACATTTGCAATTGTCTACAAAAGTATTTCTGAAATATCGTGTTACATACAATTTTCTTAGAATTTTATTATTTTTTATGCATTAAAGGTAAATACTGTAAAATCTAGTGCACTTATATAAAATTTTAATTAAAATTGTACAATCTTTTTTCTTTTAGATGAAAAGTGTAATTAAGATAGCAGAATTTCTGAATTACTTTATTATATTTACATAAAAACATTATTAAATAGTTTATTAATAGATGTGAATATAATTTTACTTGTTACTTACTTCTAAACTGTCATTTACTTGAACTGTTTCCCGCTAGGGAAATTAACCCTTACAAGCTACTAAGCTAATACTGTAAAATATTATAATGATATTTTTATGAACATAAAACTAATATCTTCATAGGTTTTTAGTACTGATAGACGAGTGGGCGAAAGTGAACTTCCACTCACTACTTTCAAGTGTTACATCAAGGTAATGAAAATTAATTTTATTTGAAGTGTTATATTTTATTAATTATAAAGTAATTGAAAAATGTATTTGATATTACATTTTTAATTACTATTAGTTAGTAATTCAAATACTTTTTGGACAATAATTAGTAATTAAAAACTAATTACCATTTTTGAGTAATTTGCCCAGATCTGTCAAAAGTTGAGGAAACACTGAACTAGACCGAAATGGTTTCGCAGTAAATAACGTGGATGTAGATCAGTAAAACAAAAACCACAATGTTGTGAAAAAATAGAGTATGAAAATAGAGCAAGTAGAGATTGTACGTATAATGAAAGCTATTAACGAGAAGGGAGTGAATTGTTTTGCAGTAAATAATGCAGATGAAGATCGATGAAACAGAAAGTACAACAATATGAAAAATGCGGGGTTGCGGTTTTTGCGGTGAACAAGTAGGAAGCATTTAGAGTGGGAAGCTGGTCCAACGAGGCTATTGTGTAGGTCACGAGCGTGCAAGAAACTGCATTGAGTATCAGCCGTGTGTAATTAATATTAACGACGCATAAATTAATGGAATGTGACAGTTTCGGTCGGGTACTCGTCAATATGGTTACATGACGTAGAATTAACAAATACTTCTTGAAAAAACTACTTATTTCATTGTGATTATTTGTGGTATTTATGAGGTGGTAATAGACAACTAATAGTTATTTACATAACAAACGTGGAAAGTGGTAAATAGCAAGCGAGTGTAGAGATTGAAGAACGAGGCGTGTAGCGCCGAGTGATTTAATACACGAGCGTTGGTATGCACTTTCAAGCGAGTTATGTACACTAATTTTCAGACGACCACAAAATATTATAATAAAAACAGGGTTTATACAAAAGTGTCAATGTCAAACACAACTCACGAAAGCATTGACGTTTGGGTTTGATGTTAAGTATCACTAGTTAACCGGAAATTGATTTGGAAGTCTAGTACGTATTATTTGAACAATTAATAAAACTATCAGTACATTTTGACTCTTTATTTTTGTTATTATTTCAGTACCAATTTTAAAATCGTAGTTTTAAGCAAATTTTCATTAATTTTGTTACATTTCATTATCAAAGTTCCATCTATTGACCACTAATCGTCATATCACACTAGTGTGTTATTATAACATACGTCGTGTGCTATGTTACATTTTCTGGTGTTAATTACAGTGTAAATATGGCTACTTTCATATGTGGTCGTCTGAAAAGTGTTTTACTTCTGTAGTAAAGATACTATCTCTACAAAACTTAAGTAATTTTCTAATAAATTGAAGTCTTTTTAATTTATAAATACCGTAAAATGTAAAAATACACTAGATTTCCGTGATTATAGAAATTTAACTAAAGCTTAATTTAACTACTTAAATTTTGGTTTCGGTTAGGTTTTCTGTCGGAACTAGAAAAAGAGTCGAATATTCGCATTTAGAGTGGGAAGCTGGTCCAACGAGGCTATTGTGTAGGTCACGAGCGTGCAAGAAACTGCATTGAGTATCAGCCGTGTGTAATTAATATTAACGACGCATAAATTAATGGAATGTGACAGTTTCGGTCGAGCACTCGTCAATATGGTTACATGACGTAGAATTACTCCGCAACGTCCATCATCGTTCAAGTAGCTAGCAGGGCACATGCACTGCGCGTATTTAATCACATCCGTTGCCGTGCTTTGTCTTCCTTCCCGTCCTATCTGTCCAGCGTCCTGTGATTGCTATCGCTGAAATAAGCTAAATGTGCGACACACTCATTCACGTACACATGTCATGCCAATGCCATCAATGCGTGATTTACGTCCATTTCATCGCATTGTTTTTACATTATTTATTGTTATCAAATATCCCAATGCCACTACTAATTCAACACGATTATTCAAAATCAAAAATCATTTTTAACAAATCTGCTTAAATTATACAATAATTTGACATTCCACCAATATTTGCATAAATAAATCTATTCCCTGGTGAGTCTTTCGATTCATTACATTTAACCCGATATTTAATAACCACTCTTCTATTAATTCCGCAAAAAATTCGTGGCGATACCATGAATATAAATGGGAGAGATAATAAAATAGTGGAATTCAGTTTCGACCCCACATAGGTCTACCTTAAAGAGTGAAAGTCAAAATTGGAAAAGAGTCAGCAAAAAAAAAAAAACGGTGAACCATGTATGAATCATATGGTGTTGTTAAAATTATTTTTAACAGAAATAGAAAATCTAGTCTACTTATACATGAAAACATGAGTGAAATGTAAATTTTGTATAAAAAAATTTAAATCGTTTCATGGATAATAAAAAAATTATAAATTTACACAACTATGTTTTATTGCACTAATGGTCAAAAACTAAGTTCATAAATTTTCATGTACATTTTAACAATCGAAAAAACCTTTAATCACAAATATAAACCTTATTTTTTATTCAATCCTGCTTTTAAAAGTTATTGTTTCCTACTTGGATACAAGCCTTCAAACCATTTGTTTTGCTCACTTAAATTATTGCGGGTGAGTAAAAGAAAAATAGAGAATAGAAGTTCACTTTCACCCATTCGTCTGTCATTCACAAAAAAACTATGAAGACATTAGTGTTATATTCATAAAAATATCTTTATAATATTTTTTTCTTCGATTTCTGACATAATTACATTCTTATGAAAAAATTATTTTAATAGTTACAAGTTCAAGATCCTAGAAAAAATATTATGTAATGCACGTGTTGCAACAACCATTACAAAACTCATATTATATTCATATTCGTTTTGCAATAACAGCCTTGCCACACTTGTATTAAAATATACTATTTTTGTTCAATCCTGCTTTTAAAAGCTGTAGTTTCTAACTTGGATTAAAGTCTTCAAACCGTTTATTTTGCTCACTTAAATTATTTATATGGCAACGGATAAGTAAAAGAAAAGTAGTGAGTGGAAGTTCACTTTCGCCCACTCGTCTATCAGAACTAAATGTTTATAAGAACACCTCTAAAACACTTGTTATCACTAAGAATACAGATTTACTCCTATTTTTAAATACAAATACTATTTTTCTAAAGAAAAAAAGAATTAGTAATTTAATTACTGAAACCGAAACTTCAGTCGGACAGTAATGTCACCAGAGGAGAGAATAGTTTCGCAATATTTTTAGCATTTTAATATTACAGTAAAAAACTTCCTTTATTCGTACAAAAAGTCTGTATAGCAAACAATTAAATATTTAAGCTATGTCTACGCTTGAATATAAATAATTTAAAATTGGTATTATTAGTACACGAATATGTTTGTTCTTTCAGCTTAAAGTATTGATGTGCATCGATTTTCATTTATATAATTTATTTAAAATTGAGTAGACAAACTAATGCAACACATAAATGGAATGTACGAAACATTGTTTCTCTAGAGAATTGTGTCATAGTGCAAATTTAAATGAACACAAAGTTTAGTAATAACAAATTTAAATTGGAACATTTTCTGTTCATTACAGGAAATTATAGATTACTCTGAAGCTTCCTTTCAAGACTATTTATAAAAAATCGTTGCTCAATCTTCGCTCGCAGCAAATTGAATTTTTCATCTGTTAGGATTTAATTCAATTATTCACTATTTTCAAATGTCGACTGCTTTAATTACTTTATTGAAAAATCAGAGTAGCTAAACTGTAAATATTTGATTATATTTTGTTTTACATTTTTTAAATAAAAATAGACATTGTAATGAATGGAATTAAAATAAAGCGAATGTTAAATTAATTATTGTTTCAGATTCAACAATTACTGAAAGAGGACAGACGGTGTTTGTTTGGTGAGTTATTTTATAATATGCATTTATTATATATAATAAAAGCATTTTTAATAATTCATTTCGCCATTACATTTTACACAAAATCAAATTATATTATTTAGTAGAATATGAAATGTTGAATACAATGAATTTAGAATAAATTGCTGTCAAATTTATACTTATCAAAATTATTGGCACGACATTTGTGCAAGTAATAGAAATTAAATTTCCATTCATCCTATTATGGTGTTTAAAATTTGATGATAAATTAGCTACACTGGAGGCGAATTATATTATTTAGTAACTAACAACATGTATTACTAACCTTACGTGCTTAAACTAATGTTCATATTGTATTAGTTTGGTCATCATAATTTCCTGATTAATTGTTATTTTGATTGCTAATTTCATTAATAATAACAACAAGTAACATAATTTAGTGATTGATTCATTCACTCAAATTTAAATAGTTATTCATGTAAAAATTAAACGCTCAATATGAGATTCAAATATTAGGATATAGAAAATTAAACAGACACCATTTTTAATTTAAAAATTACCACAATAAAATACCATTTCCAAAAATAATTAAATTTTGAAAGTTTTTTAAATACTGGTAGATTATGAAGATCATTGCGTCGAAGCCAATATGCTATGGGGTTTCAAAAATACTTTTTATTGTTATATCGAAAACGGTTTAATAATATCAGATATTGTTAAATTATTTTTGGTATTTTTGTTGTTGTAAAATTGGTACTTCTAACAAATGCACCCCACGTTAAATATCAAATTGATAACCTCATATATTTAAAAAATTTTTTTTAATACAACTTATATTATTTCTGAGCGTGAAAAGCGAATAAACAAAACTAATTTTAACGGATATTAAAATTTCGTAAGACATAACCTACAGCTTTGTAAATATTTTCACAATATTTTATTTTGACAGATAAATGTGTCCAACTTCATTCAGCAGAGTTACCATATTTAATATATGTTAGATTATAATCTATTATTTTTTTAATTGATTTTTTTAATATTTTTATTAAATAAGTGAAGTGAAGTATAAAAAATAGTTTATTATACTCCTTTTATACGACTTATTGTTCCATTCGTGTATTTTTAAAACTTGTATAATAATATACTATCATAATACACGAGAAATAAATTAAAAAGATTTTTCGTGACGTCATTACCCGAACGATATATTGGAGGAAAAAAAAACAAGGGTGTAAGACAGGTTGTTCGGGTTAATACGTCACAGGTAGTCATAGGGACACGCCCCCTTTTTAATTTTCGAATTTCTCTTATAAATATTTAACATTTTATATCAATTTTAAATCATTACACTCTATTTAAGTCAAGTTTTAATTTGTAATATAAATTTGTGTAAAATACGTCTGCTTGGAAAATTCCATTATTTTGGAATGCTTTATCTACAGGGAGTATAAAGATGGTAATACAAAGAAAATTGATTTTCCATGTCCGGATTGTAATGGAACAAGATGTACAGAAAGGTACGTATGCACGGTGTCAAAGCTTTTGTAGAGAAAGCTCGACCAAAAGCATCTGCATGCTTGCAGAGAGGTAATAAAAGTTGAAGTGTACGAAGCAATGAAACAAATAAAAAAATCCATCGTGATGCTTCGTTCGCAACCACGAGGATATTTATTGCATGCTAATTAGGAGTTTAGAGCAGCATTATAGAGCACTAAAGACAAGATCGACTTGTCATTATTTTCTCAACAGGGCATCGATCTAATGCGCTCCGTTTCGTACTAATGGAACATGCTCTTGTCGTTTTTATTACGGCGCGACGGGAGCTGAGACGTCCACGAACTATCGCGACGCTCTATGAAGGATCAAACTGCACAGAACGGGAAACATAACGGCCAGAGGACAGATATAACACAAGCTCTGACACTCATGAATTCCTACATTGCCAGACACAAATATCAGCCACAAGCATCGCACAAAAACATCCAACGCAGTTATTAACCGAAAAATTCACCAATACCGTCTTTCACATCTCTCACAGAAACATCCAAATATCCATCCAACACAACTTTTAACTTTGAAGTATTTTGAAGACTTGATGATATTATAACGTATGTCACTTATTCAAAAATATTAAAGACAACAATTTAAAGGTTCAAAAACTTTTATAAATCAAACTAGATATATTTCGCCAAAGAGTAGTGTGAAACATAGTGGCCCGTATTAAGAGCTCACTTTTATAATAAAATCGCGATTTTATCGCCCACTTTTACATCATAATCTTATGTAAAATTGAAATATAAAATCACGATATTATTATAAAAGTGAGCTAGTTCGCTTTTATAATAAAATCGCGATTTTACGTTCGTTTTTACAAAAGATTTTGATGTAAAAGTGAGCGTTAAAATCGCGATTTTATTATAAAAGTCAGCTCGTAATAAGGGCCATTATCTTTTACGTCTAAAAATGACGTCTTTTCTGATATAATTCACGTGGTAGAAATTAAATTTTTACGCCGCTTATAGTGTTGCCGTCTAGACAAGACAAGAATTGACTAATCTAAGACAATCTAGATTTTTTTTAAGACTCTATATTAACCTGCGCATAGACAGATAATTCTTCAGCAGTGATCTTTTTCTATTTTACAATCACTGTTTCAGCTCGGATGGAAGAAGCGATTTTTTTAAATTAATTTAAAATCTTGAAAGTTGTCTATAATTTTTCTTGATCTTAAATAAGAAAGTCTTGTCTTGTCTTGAAATTTTAAGACAAGACTTCCCAGACTTGTCTTGATAGTCTAAACAAGACAAGACAAGAGTCTAGAAAGTCTAGATCTAGACGGCAACGCTAACGCCGCCGGAGTAGAAGTAAAATAAATTAGTATCCATAGGAACTATGTAGAATCAGCGAATAAGAAATAACTTGTACAATGGAAACCTGTAATATCGCCCTAAATATATATATATATATATATATATATATATATATATATATATATATATATATATATATATGTCGTATCTGCAATTACTTTATGAGATATTGATATAAGATATTTCAGAAAATGAAATAAAAAATGTTTACTATTTATAGATTAGTAATTCCAAAACTAGAGAAGATATTTACAATGTAATTGAAAATTTGAATTCAGCACGTTTTACTTAACTGAAAACCATATTTTTATAGAATTGGTATGTGGAATACGGATTTGATAAAATGTTGAAATTTGAGGAAATTCAAAGAAAATATTTTGAGAAGCGCTGATTGATCCGTGGCTTATTGACCACGTCTTGCTGAAAATATAAATGGAAAAGACATTTAGCGTCACAAAATAAATTTTTAGATTTGTTCGGCAAATACAGGAAAATTAATGAAGAAAATTTGACATGTTTTATGACCGTGAAACAAAATTATGAATGGCTACTGTCTACTAATAAACAATAAATGTCAAATTCATTATATTCTGTATTGTATTTGTGAATTGTGTAAATCCAGGCCAAAATTGTTGCTAAACACCCGTTTGAAACACAATTCATTGTTTAGTACATCACAGAGTTTCTCTTTCAGTTTTTCAGCAAGCATTAAATTAAAAATATTACGTTTTTTGCAAAAGAAAAATATAAAGGAAACAATGTAACTTATAACTCCATTACGTTTATTAAAAACTTCAAATACATCGTTAATTTCTGCAGTTTGAGTAACACAAAATCATAAAAAAGTATTCTTTGTTCAACAGTAACTGTTTACTTCTGCAAAATAAGACTGGAGGAAATGTGATGAGATGACAGCAAATCCGAGGGTAATGTATCTTGAAGAATTGTGTTTTATTATGAAGCTGCATCTTGTATTTAATAAAAAATATAGTTTTCTGCTCGACATGTTTTCAAGATACGATTCTCCTTAAACGGAGCATTATTAATACATAGGAAATAGGGGTTAGGAAATTCAGGAAGTATGTGATTTTCCAAAATGAAACTTCGGGTCGATATTCAGCACGGATTTCAAACTACAGAACACATCAGAAAGCACAAATTAGAAAATGAGGGGAGATTCTAGGATAATCAAATCGCGAACCAGCCAATAACAAACCTTATACTTATTTTTTCATATTAAAAAAACAATCTCAGAAACATTAATACTTAACCTAAATAGAGTTTATTGTAAAACAATTTAAGCATTTCATCGATTTACAATAAATATAACAAAAATAATTTACTAATTCGACTTGCAACCTAAGCTAATTTAAATAACTTAGTTTAAATCAGGATTGGTTTGATTTTAATCACATTATTTAAGCATGATTTAAATCAACTGATCAAAAATACAAATTATAATAAAAGTTTAAAAAAACAAAACTATTAATAATAATGTTCTGTATATAATAATATCTTAAAATTAAATGATATTTTATCACTTTAATTGTCAAATAACAGGATAGAAATATAGTATTTAAATGTATAACTAAATGTAAAAATTCTTTGTTACTTTCCTTAGTTTTATTCAGATGAATCGTTTTGGTTTTATTACAGATGTTGTTTTCGTTTATGAAATAAAATATTTATATTGCTTTTAAAACAAATAAAAAAGTGCAGTAACACTTAGATATTTTTAAAAATTAAGAAAATAAAAAAATCATGATCTTATCTTATCTCGTAATAAAGTTCGAAATTCATAAATTTCAATTTTGAAAAGCTTTTATTAATCAAAAATTCGTTATGTTATTTTTAGTATCAGTTCTATATTACTTCCATTAGTTTTTATAGGTGGGAGATAAAAAACATATATTTTGAAATTTTTAATTATCAAATTTAAAAATGCAAACACTATTTTTGTACGACTAAAATATATTTTAACAAATTTTAAGAGAAATAATCTGCATAAATTCTTGTTTTGTTTTGCCTTTTCATTGTTTAATCTTTCGTAAAACTTATATATTCTGACAGAAATTTTTATACAATACTGACTTTTTGTAATTTTTTCTTACATATCGTTTTAGTATCTGTAAGTTATGAAACTTTGTCCTTAATTTTTCTATTGTTAGAATATTTCCGAAATGTCCATGTTCCGTAATTTAATTTTCAGTTGCGGTACTCAACATAACCTATTTTAATTAAATTTGATCCTGTCTAAAATTATGTCCGGGATGTGATATGCAAAATAGTGAGCGATTAAGTTGAAATTTTCTGTTGTTCATTTCTGTAGTTTCATTTTCTGTAATTAAACGTAACCTGTCTTTATTAAAGTGAATCCTTTGTTGAATTGCAAAGTAGAAAGTTTCTTTCCGTAGTGCAGTTCGGTATTTCCGATGAGGAATATAGGGGCGCTTAATGCGTGGAATGGAAACGACATTACGACAAGGCACAGCGCGCGTAACGAAATCACGACACATAACAGATACAGTTTTAATTAACAGCGGATAGGCCTGGCTTGGGTATGACTACAGTGCCGCGCTACATCTGCTGGCCATAATTACACAGGCTGGGGGACATCCATCGTGCCCCACATCACACATGGCGAGTCGGACGACAGGCTGTATATTTCCCTTCCTTGTACCTTCTACCTGCCTTACAGGTAAAGCCTGCGACACATCTTCCTTAAATCACAATACCGCCGTGTTCTCATCAAAAATCATGCAAGATATTATAAAGTGAGTGTTTATTGACGTGAAACATGGGATTTGTCATATCCATGGTTATAGTTACGACTTGATATTTGATTGACAGCAATGTATACTTGTGGTTATGCTTGTATTATTTAAAATAAAATATAGGGAACGAATTTGGCATTTGCTTTTTGGGTTATAAAATTTTGGGACAGGTCTTCGCCAAGTGCAACAACAATTTTAAGAATCATTAATAACTTTAAAGAAAACGGTAGAAATCACCATATCTTTGTATTCTTATCAAAAATCATTCAAGCTATTATACCGTGAGCAGTTTTTAACGTGAAACACGGGATTTATCATATCCGTGGTTATGGTTACGACTTCAGTATTTTTTAACGTCAAACATGGGATTTATCATATCCGTGATTACGACTTGATATTTGATTGACAGCAATGTATACTTGCCTACCTCATGTAAAATGCCATTAAATTTATATTTCTAGTTCCATAATAAGACTAACTGGATTCTACGTTGACAAATATATTTTTTCATAGTTGATACGGGGTGGTACAGCATTATTTTATACACGGTTTGAAGCTAGCTACGAATAATATTAATGAATAAGCTGAAGTTTACTTCATGGATACAACTATCATGTAAAAATAGCTAACATAAAATATTCTATTATTCTTCTGTTTTAATTTTTATTCCTAGTAAAAGTATAGCGTACTACTTGTTCATAAACTTTTTAAATACTTTTTATAGACTTACATAGTCATACAATAAGAAGATAGACCTTTTTTTTAATTTTCAGGAAGAAAATAAAATTTATTTGTAACTCAAATTCATTATAAATTATAACTAGTTTTAAACACCGTGAGTATTTTTGAACGTGAAATATGGGATTTATCATATTCATGGTTACGACTTAATATGTGATTGACAGCAATGTATACTACCTTGTCTCATTTAAAATGAAACATAGGCAACAAATTTGACATTTGCTTTTTGGGTTATATAATTTTCTGACAGATCTACCCCAAGTGCAACAACAATTTTAAGAATCATTAATAACTTTAGAAAAAATGGTAGTATTGTTGAATGGTCTGCTACATCACATGATCTGACACATCCATATTGTTATTATTGGTGACTTTTAAAATCAGAACTTTGTACTAGGTGAAATTTTCAAATTCAAAACATCTCTCAAAATATTACAATTGCTAAAATAACATCATATGTAATTCAAAAGTTTTATAGCAGATTGAATCATAGTTTAGCAGTTAATGTAAAGATTTTGAAAATTTATTATAATTATTGTTAAATTGTTCGTTATTATACTTACTTGTTTGTTAATTGATTTATTAGTTCTTTATTTTGTAATTTCTTACAATATTAAAATATAATACTTCTGTTAAATTCATTCCCTATGTTTCATTTTAAAAAAATGTTATTAAAATATTGATGTATTAATATAATACGATCAATAGTCAAGTAGAGTCTAGGCAGAAGAAGATCAACAAATCTAAGGAAAGTAGAAGAAGACCTAAAACAGCCAGAATTAATAACTGAAAGAGTAAAACAAAAGATAAGGATGAAAAATCATAAAGAACATCTAAGGAACAGTAAAGGAGATTGATCCACTCCAATAAAATAAGATCTAGTAAAGATTCAGAAAAAGCGGCGCAATTCCATGAGGATGTGAAGTCAGTATATATTAAAATATTGTTTATTAATTGTTATATTACTGTGCTAATACAAAATGCAAGTACATACATGGTTTAAATAAAAATGGCCAAAATGTAGTACATTTAATAAGCATAAGTTAAAATAAAGATGTTTTATAAAAAGTATCTTGTGAGTGAAAGCAAGAGCATGGTTTTGGATACGCTAACGCCAAAGCTAACTAAGCTCGGAAAGTGACGGTGTGAGACAAGCTTTACAGTAACGAGTACTCGTACCAGTACGGTAAGTTTCCGAGAGCGCCATATTGAGGTTATGGCGCTTCGTTCCCACACGCGTGAACCTTACTTCACGCTAGACATACCCTTGCATTACTTAATTTTCTAAAACTGACAACGTTTATTATTTATTACATTATACATCACCTAAATTATTGTCGTACATCAATGCCATACTCTGCCAGCGTAGTGCTATCTGTTGCTTGTGCATTTGGTTTTCATTATGTCTGTGTATTCTCTTACACTATATGTAACCGTATTAATTCTAGTGTGTGGAAAGTATTCGGTAATACTTTACCCCCACCAAATGTTTGCTACACACGGTGCAAGTTGGTTGTTATGTCTTTGTCTCCACCAATCACAACAAGGTTTATGTCTTGTTTACAAAGTGACGTAATAGCCAACTTACAGAATGAGTAGTATGTGAAAATTCTACTTAAATATACTTATATACAGTTGCTTACAGGCAAGCACTTACAAAACATATATACAATAAACTAAATTTCTTTAACTAATGAACTAGTCTTCGTCTGATTCGTAGTCCATTTCCACCGTTGGTTGCATTGCTGATAGAGCTTCATCTTCGTTGAAATCCTACAATAAAAAAAAAACATTTAACTAAGGTTTAAGGTTAGAGATAATCATATACAGTTACTAGTGGTACCCATATATCTATCTAAACTAGTGATTATGTAAGACGAGACGAGACGAGATTTTCTTTTGGGAAATTAGGAACAAAATATATATTTAGGGAAATATTTTTTCTCGTCCCGAGGGTTTGTTTGTAAAATCGTTCTCGTCACGCCCGAACCGAGATATTTTGAGACGAGACGAGCAAGATTCGAGAAATATTTCGTCTCATTCGAATCCCTAATCTAAACCGTCAACAATCAGTTATGAGAGTACTACGATTTCATTTTTATTGAAATAGAACAGGTCATACCTTGCTAAAGTTTATTGGAGCTCTTTTAACAAGCTGTATATTGTTGTTAGAGGTGTTATTATTTAGAAGGAATTTAGGTAAGCTTGGAAATTAAAGATCCGTAGGTTGAAACGTCACCGCAAGCGTATAGGGGATTAATAATGAAGGGTTATAAATGTCAGCTAGGCTTGGAGATATAAAATAAGTAACATGTGTGATGTGCGAGGACCCCTCGAGTGATTTGATCGTGATTACGTGATGAGCGCAAATGAGTTCGGCCACGATCGTTTGTCGCCGTCAGCGTTATCTCCCACCAACAGCCGAATCGGGAAGAGTTTTCTTAATTTAACTACTGCACGATGCAAAAGTGGAACGAACTATTTATCCAGGATCTGTGGCAACTTCAGGCACGAGACACTGCACTAAGTACGCGATCAATGCGTGATTCGTCGGTTTCGTGAATCATAGGGATGCCTGGATGAATGACCCTAGACTCATCCTAGACCCGATCGATCAAACACGAACCCCTCATCAAAACAACACTACCGTTTCCTTCAAAATGTTTACAATAGACCACAGATTATCTTTCACTATACACGGTGATTTTTCGCGAGAATAAGATAAGTATAGTTAAATCGCGATTTCTGAGTAGTATTCCTAATGTAATTAATTGTAGTATTTCGAAAAGGGTTGCATTGATTAAAGTCACTTGATTTAAATCAGATTTAAGTCACATTGATTTTTTTTAATCATTGATTAAAGTCCTTGTTCTTCAATTGTTAATAAACATCTTAGATTTACGAAAATTCATCAAAACAATACTACCGTTTCCTTCAAAATGTTTACAATAGACCAAAGATTATCTTTCACTACTACAGGACGATTTTTCGCGAGAAATAAGATAAGTGTAGTTATATCGCGATTCTGAGTAGTTTTCCAAACGTAGTTAACTATCTAATCATCTCTCAGAGGTGGTTATTGTATTTGTCTTTCTCTGTTTTCATAAGCTAAATACTTTAAAGAAATACAAATGGAATAATCTGTGGTACTGCTGATTGCTGGTAAATATTAATGTATTTTTTTTATTGAGATATCCCAATGAAGCCAAAGTATATTTATCTAAAGGCATTTTCCTCTTCGCCGTAAGGAAAGTCAGTCCAAAATTGTTTATATCTTTGCTCAGATTCTTAAAAGTATTTTTACACATTCTGCAATGTAGTAATGTACACATTCTGCAATGTAGTAATTTGCCAATTTCTGCCATTTAAAAGTTAGTTATTGTTACTCTCATTTTGTAAAACGTTGGGAAATACAGCGTGAGTATAGCTGAGGTTGAGGAGTAGACAATTTCCAACCCCAGCTATACTCACTTCACAATTTCCAACATCAATGAAATCAATATTTAAAGTTAGAAATCAAACTGACAGGTTATGTCTTATGTGAGAGATGAGCAACACCAAACCAAAACATTCGTTTATTCATGTGAGATTATTAATTTAAGATTGTGATTAAAATAGTATACCCACCTCGGTGAAAAGTTTCATTACGTCTCTGGTTATAGCTAACCGCGACGCTTCGCATCGGCCTCGACAGTAATGAAACACTTTCCACTTCGGTTACTAATATGCTGTTCTATGTTTCAAAACAAAAGTCATATATCGTGCAAGGTAATGCAATTGAATTATAGTGCAATTGAATTATAAAATTTGTATTAATTTTGTTTATTCCGTTTTTGAGATTATTCGTACGTTAAAGATAACTATACTAAACATTTTTTGTGATATAGTTAACGTAGTTAAAGAACTGAATTTTTTGTCGTGAAAAATCGCCTATATATACATGCTGGAAATGAACTTAATGTCATAAATTTAATGTGAATAGTATGACATATGTAGATTACGAAAGTGAAAGAATTTTTAAAAAATTCGCATATTTAAGGGTAGTTTTCATTAATTTGCATTCTTCTGTAAATAAAAACATAATTTTCGTTAAAAATACTATTTAATTTTATTATTAAGAGTAATATCTTACACAACTAATTTTGAATATATTTTTGATAAACATATTTTTAACGAAAATTTTATTTACAGAAGAATACAAATAAATGAAAATTACTCTTAAATATGCAAATTTTAAAAAAATTCTTTCATTTTCGTAATCTACACATGTTATATTATTCACCCTTAAATTTATGACAATAAGTTCATATCCACTCTGTATATATTTTAATTTGAAAGTTGTGACAGTTTGAAATTTAAATATTTGATTGTTTTGCATATTGAATATGGTTTTATTTCCCCTATACAGAAGTGCATGCGATATGCGATGAGCGAAGGCGCCTGTGGAATGAATGAACAATAGACAGGGGTAACTTACGATTTCATTGTAGGCAGTTAAGGGATACTGGCAGGGGAAGCACTCCATGAAGGCAACCCCGTTGTCCTGAGCGTTGCACTCGCAGTTCTGGCACGGGCTAGGGGAGGCCGTCTTGGCCACCCTCTTCGCGAACACCGCTGCGAATTTCTTCACCGAGTTGCGTTTGTCGCCCTCTAGTTTCTTTCCGGTGAACACAGTGCCTGAAACGTTAAACAATAGCGTTATGTTCTCTGACACTGATGTGTGGAAAGACGTCACTATCCACTCATTATATTTATTTTTATCGCAAGAACAATGACTGTCACTCGCAGTGTCCAATAAATAACTGCGCCGACTGGACACTGAAAATGCCGCACTAGATTCTTAGTCCACATAGCGAATTATATCCTCCTACGTTAATTCTCTACAAAATAATTCTTCATTTAACAACACTGTTGGTTCTAGATGAAACATTGTAATAAAATCAATACTCGATTAGGTTCAAAATCTTTGAAATTTATTTCAATAGGTATTTTGGATTCAAATATGAATCACTTATGAATGAACAACTTAATTTAGTCAAATCTCTGATCTGTTCACTTTAACTCTTTCAGGGAGTTTCCTATGATGTTAACACTTCTTTCAGTCTCTCTCTTTCTATGTATGTATTCATGTAATATACTTCTTAAATCATAAATTATTTCAACAAATAATTTGGAATTGGTTGAAGACATTGGAATTGGTCAAAATTGGATCATGATTGGTTCAAAATTGGATCATGATTGGTTGAATTTTATAAACGGTTCATCGACAATGTGGCCAGATGGTTGAAATTTTGTTTTATATTGAAAAAAGGAAATTGATTTCGTGAGAAAATCAGACAGGGAAAACAGGAATAGTTGTCGGGAATTTGAGAATGTTTGATGCTTGATAATTATTATGAATGAACAACAAAATCTAGTCACATTTCTGATCTGTTCACTTAAACTCTTTTAGGGAGTTTCCTAGGTTAACACTTTCTTTCAGTCTCTTTCTTTCTATGTATATGTACTCATGTAATTTACTTTTTAAATCATAAATTATTCCAACAATTAATTTGGGATTGGTCAAAATTAAATCATGATTGGTCAAAATTGGATCATGATTGCTTGAATTTTATAAATGGTTTATCGACAATGTGGCCAGACGGTTGAAATTTTGTTTTATATTGAAAAAAGGAAATTGATTGTGTGAGAAAATCAGGCAAGGAAAACAGGAATAGTCGCTAGGAATGTATACTCATATAATGTACTTCTTAAATCAAATTATTCCAACAAATAATTTGGGATTGGTTAAACTTTGATAATGATTGGTCAAAATTGGATCGTGATTGGTTGAATTTATAAATGGTTCATCGACAACGTGGCCAGATGGTTGAAATTTTGTTTTATATTGAAAGAAGGAAATTGATTGTGAGAAAACCAGGCAGGGAAAACAGGAATAGTTGCTGGGAATGTGAGAATGTTTGATGTTTGATAGCAATGCAGTGAAATAGTTGGAATTAGGAAGTTAGCAAGTGAATGCAGGACGATTTTATTCAAGTTTGATATTGTATTAGTAGAAGGTTTTATAGGGATTAGGGTAAATAAATGAACTGTTTTAGCATGTCAAAGAGAGGATTGAAGTTGTAATGTTTGATAAACATAAGTCTTATAATTCGCTGTAGAAACGGAGTATGGAACATTTAGAATCTGTCTCTCATGTGCAAACAATGCATTACGAAACAATCGCGGTTGTCGGAGTGAAGTGGTTGAAATGCATTTAAGAGCGTAAGTTTCATGGCGTTATCGCGTTGACGTGTTTTTACGCTAGCTCCACTCACTGAGCTTCGTACTAATTTCAACGCAGCTATGCATGCCAATCAATTTACATGACAGACCTGCCTCCGAAACAAGTGGAACTGCTACATTCTACATTGTGCGATCACACAACGACGGAGGAATTTAAATTGCCTGGAAAGGTTAATTCACCGGGGGTCAGTTCGCCATAGGCCTTTCCAGGTCAATGTGAACTTCACCCACTTTACCAATCGCCAAAACAAAAAACCTAACCTTCAAACATATTTCTTCTTTTCATTCAACACTCAAATCTATCTCCATATCCTTCAAGTTTACACTAATCACCAAATATATTTCCAATAATGAAGAATAATTTTTGAAAAATTCACTGGGATTTGAACCCAGGGCCTTCCCATTTCTAGTAGGATGCTCTACCAACTGAGCTACAAAATCCCGTGACGTTCATGAATCTTTCTCCTGTCTTTTGCCGTATTTCCTCCTTCACTTAATAATAAAATGTTATACCTAGTTATGGTGTGGTTTTAAAATTTTTTGCTAAAAAAAATCTAACCTTCAAACATATTTGTTCTTTTCATTCAACACTCAAATCTATCTCCATATCCTTCTACTTTACACTAATTACCAAACATATTTTTTCTTTCACTTAACAATAAAATTTACGAATTAAAAATGTTTTTATATAATGTTATAGCTTAGTTATGGAGTGGTTTAAAAGTTTTAGCTAAAAATAAATTTTAAAATTGTGGACGGTAAATAAGTTCTAATTCATATTATAAATTGGGGAAAAATAATGTAGGTGTAAAAGAAGTTTTGTTTTTATATGTCTAACATCAAGAATCCTTAAAAAATTCCGACAGTCTGAAATATTATTACTAAGTTAATTAATTTTATTTTTTTGGAAAAGTGGGTGTATAATGTTTTTCTTAATTAAAGTCGATAACGACACGAGACCAGTGATTAGTCTCGTTAAAGTCACGAACCTCTTTACTTTATTTGAGTGTTTACTATATTTTGGAGAATACGTAAAATATGTTCTAGAAATTTTGTAGGTTTGTATTTTATATACAAATTTTGTTTATTTTCATATATGTATTAATAAAAAAAGGCAAGTCAAACCTGGAGACAAGCCTGAAGTCTCCTGTCGCGGTAAAACAAAAAATGAAAAATGGAAAGTGCATAAGTTATGCGTAATACGTAAAATATGTGCTAGAAGTTTTGTAGGTTTGTGTTTTATATATAAATTTTGTTTATTTTCATATATATATATATATATATATATATATATATATATATATTAATAAAAAAGGCAAGTCGAACTTGGAGACAAGTATGTCTCCTGTGGTGGTAAAACAAAAAATGAAAAATGGAAAGTGCATAAGTTGTGCGTTTTGTTGAAATGAAGATGATTATAAGGTTAGGATACTCACCATTTGTCTCGAGGGCAAGAGGTACACAAAAGCCGAGGACAGATTTGGGCGAACGTCCCTGCTTCCTTAACTCAGCGTCCCCTTTGAGTACCCGGCTGTCCTTATTGGTGTACGCCAGCTTGCTATCCATACCTGCAACACAAGACGAGCACATAAGAACGGCTCCAACTTGGAATTATTTGCGGTTGTTGGTGCGGGAAGTGAATTATCGCGCGCAAATTGCAATTGTCAGCCAAGCCAACTAACAATTTCTAACTAAATGTGGCCCTGTACCTCGTGATAATGAATTTGCGTTTTGCAACAGCAACAAGCATAAGTGGTTATAATTGTTAATTTACGTAGTGCAGAGCTGGGTAGTAGCAGAGAATTTCACGGCGATAGGTAATTTACTCGCGGCGTTAGCGACGTACGTTACAATTAGCCAACAGCGGGACGACCAGCATGCTGTGTGGTTTCCTACTGCGATGCGTGTCTGTGCGTGTGTGTACCAGCCCAAACGCGCACACTTCAGGAACCGACTACACCGATTATGCCTACTTGCGGGAAAATATAGAAAGCGTATAGCTCCATTACTATATGCTACATTACCTCTGACTATAATCCGACGCGTTCGTACAACAGCTTACTTACTTTCCCAGAACTTACAAATATTACTAACAGGTGTAATAAGGTTTGCGACTGGTCATTTTTGCAATTTTTTGAAAGTAGGATATTCCAGGTGTTAGGAAATGACAGATTTATGGCGAAGGACCATTTCATTACGCCTTCGTTTCCTTTACTTGATGCCCTCGGTGCATACGAAAATCTCCAATAATGATTCATTGCACACATTGAATAATTGGGATATTTTAGTATTGTTTGTAACTAGCGAATGAAAAGAGCCGGATAAATAGAGATTGAGATTTCGGGATTTTTACTATTAAGACCATACAACTTTTCCAGAACAAATATTACTAACAGGTGTAACACGCTTTGTAGTTGGTCATTTTTCCAATTTTTTTGAGAGTAGTATATTCTAGGTGTTAGGAAATGACAGATTTATGGCAAAGGACGCTTTCATTGCGCCTTCGAGCTCATTTTCGGAGAATTATATGCACGTTTCCTTTCCTTGATGTCTTAAATAACTTAAAGTTGTAACGTATTTCTAAAAATATTAAATATTTGCAGCAAACATGTTAAGGTGCATTATAATGAAATTCAAATTTAGCACAATTTCAAGCTAGTTTAAAATTGTACGATAAGCGCACACCGACTCTGAACTCAAAGCTAGCAACGTCCAAGCTTACACTTCAAGTTCAATTTGAATTGGTATTTCGAATTTCCAAAGATATAACAGTATTGCTCACGTTTTTGATGGTAACCTAAAATTAACTTTAAAAAATGGAAAAACAATTCCTTTCTGAAAAAAATAAGGGGCGTGGTCTAATATTGCTGTTGTGTTAAATACATCAGGTTTTTCATCTCGAAACCAATAAAATAGAAAACAATATTTTACAATGATACTCATAGATGGCTCACCTAAATTTCATGTTATCGGATAAAAAGGGCGCCAAAATTTATTTCAACTGGGGCGTTCGAAACCCTAAATCCAGCGCTGCACATAACCGTAATGTAAATTGCCCCTTCTTAAAGATCCTGTGTACTTATTTATGTTTGTGTCTAGTTGTGATATTAAAAAAATACTAAAATATTTAAACACAATAGTATCTTTTATTTTTCTAATTATGGCTCATAATAAAACGGTATAGAGGAAGCAAATTTAAAAGGAAAAACAAAATTTTAGTGAACCATATTGTCTTTTATCCAGTGTTCATTTAAAACCATGAAATTTCTGTTCCGTTTTTGATTGCCCATAAAAAGGTGTAAAGAAAGCAAATTTAAAATAAGTGTGCCTAAAATGGGTACAGAAAAAGTGTAAAAGTTGAAGCAGTATCTTCTATTTTTAATTGTGTGCATTGACAGAACCTGTAGAAGGTTGGGTTATGACAAGCAGAAACAGAGATTAGAGAGAAAATATAGAAAAACACCCATAAAATGGGTACAGAGAAAGAGTGGAAGTTGAAACAGTGTGTGCATTGACAGACCCTGTAGAAGGCCGGCTTATGACAAGCAGAGACAGGACTCGAGAGAAAATATAGAAAGCATATAGTGCAGTCGATTAACATCGCAGAACTAAAGCCATGCGGTCAAAGGTGAGCTGTGAGCATCGTCGGCCACAAAGCGCCAGAGGCAGTCGCGGTGACCGACTGTCAGCGTAGTCCATTAAGTAACTGAGAGGCTGATACACATGCAAATGTGCAGCGGCCGTGTTGCGGTGCAGTTCGGACGTTCGACACCCGACGCACACAACGCAATGGAATTTTAATACCACCATCGATTCCTCCAAATACCCGCATTAACATGCGATATTAATTCGTCACAAGTTCGTTATTCAAGAACGAGTTGCATATCATTTGCTAATCAGCGACAAGCCTATGTGCCATTATTCTGTTGATCACTTTAATGAAGTGTTCCATAATATGTTTGAATTCATATGCGCTAGTAATTTGCAACGCGTCAGCTCTGCATTCCAATATGTTTACTCAAAACCTGATGGCTTTACTGCACAAGGAGAGCTTCATTTCCACCAGCTTCATTTAACATAAACACGCCGAATTTCAAACGATTTAGATATATCACAAACATTTATAGTGCTGCATCAAATGCCGAACCAAAATTCCTATTTTCAAACTGTCCGCATTATCGCTAAATCATTTATGAATTGCATTAACAGTCTCACTATTTTCACACTCAAAAAAATATCGCAAAATTCACACGGAAATTCAACCAGTTACTCGCATAACATGATAAATTGAAACTGGCATGTTGTTACAAAAAAATTCAAATAATTTGGATTACATTCTGAAACAAATAAATCGGATATTGGCTTCGGAATCATGGGCGCCGACTACATGGGGACATCGGGGCTCTTGCCCCTAAAGAAAATTTGAATTGAATTGTTACTATTTTATAGAATTATTTTACCTTCTTCCATTTTTAAGTAACTGATTTCTACCCTAAAATAAATGTGCGTCATACCCTTAAGTGTATATATATATATATATATATATATATATATATATATATATATATTCATTCTACAATTTCCATTAGTAAAGGCACAATTAGAAATTGCATATCAGTCAAAAAAAATAATAATGCTGTCTCAGGATATATTGGGGATTCTAAAGGTGGATTCATACAGCATACTTTTAAAACTTACTTTAAAATTAACTTTTACTTTTACATCAACTCTAGTGATGGGTATTTATACAGATTCATTTAATGTTTTGGCAATTGAGTTCCATGCATTTTGTTTTGCCATTTAATCCTATATAACACTTCTTTTTTATTGTAAATATGTGGGTATTTTTGAACTAGATAGATATCAATAATTGAATTCATCGTATTTGAGGTTACTTTAATAATCTTCTAGTATTTCGTTTTTCTGGTATGTTCTAATTTTGGTCATTATAACAAATTTTGCCTCTCAGGAAATTTTGAAAAGTCGGCGCCTGTGTTCGAAACCAATGTTCTCTTTTTTATTTATTTTCATTACATTTTATTATTCCAGGTATTAGATACTATTTACTGTTTAGTTATTTTTAGCAGTATATAACGATTTCAGATCTGAGGTGGTATTCTATAACTGCGGTTGCAATCATTTGGACTTATGATACCAATTGTAAATATCAACTACAAAGTGAACTTCCAATTCTATAACAGCCATCATTATTTGTGGCTGATATGTATTTACACATATAAAAAAACACTCCACAACGCTACATTCATGTGAGAATGTCTTAAATTCATTGCAAATTTGAATTTCTGCCATGGTGACATTTAACAATTGATAAATAACAAGTACAATTGTTATTTATAGTTGTTATGAGTTATATAATCCCATTTCTAGTTAAAGTAAAAATCAGAAAACATTTATAAAAAGTTTAGAACGATTCAGGTTCGGTCTTCTAGAGTTTTTAAATCGTACGAAACATAACCGGTTCGTACCAGTTTATACCTGAAATTTTACTTTACTACTATACTAGATGTTACCAATCGGAGACAAAGGTTTCTGTTTTGTTTCGTAGTTGAAATCAGGAAGCGAACCCTATATACTTGAATTCGAGACAAATTTGAATTTACGCCTAGGTGACATTTGACATTTGACATTTGTAATTTATACAATAATAAGTAAAATTGTTATTTGTAGTTGTTCTGAATTATGGAATCTCACTCCTGGTTTTGTTTCGAATTACCTATTTAAAGTAAAATTTAGAAAATACTTATAAAAGGTTTAGAAAGATTCAGGTTTGGTCTTCTAGAGTTTATAAGTCGTACGAAAATTGACGAGCTCGCACCAGTTTACACCCGAAAGTGAATCATCTATACTTGAGTCCGAGACAATAAAGCACCATAGCTTTTGCATTTTGGTTATGATGAAAGAAATCTCTACTTTTTAAAGACCCAGTGCGGAATGCAATATGACATATGGCTTTAATGTGCATATGTGCGGTTTCGCGAAGTAGTGGGATGTCCATTTGGAGAGCCCGTTTGGTCGGATGGGAGTTGCCGAAGTTTAAACGTCACGAGTGTACTTTCCGCATTGAATCACGAGTTGTTTTTGTATCTGCGCGATCTAGCAAATGAACCAAGAAAGGGAAGTGAACGCATCGGAGCGTTCACGGGGCGTCTCCACATGAGATGTATGGGATAAAGGCTTGGTCTACCAACGCGTCGGGCGCAAGCGATAATAGTTGCACACAATGGTTGGACTTGTCAACCACGTTCTACGTACATTATGCTCACTTCAAATTTGGACTTCTTATCATTATCTTTACTATTTACAAAATCAGCACAAATTATTATTATTATTATTATATTTTACACTACGCGACAGACAGGTGTGCATTTAGGGGGAAGAAATCAATTAAAAGAAGTAAATGAATTGTATCATTAGCTTTACCACTCACAATTCAACACAAATTGTTATTATTACTAATATTATATTTTATACTACCCGATAGATAGGCGCCCATTTACGGGGTAGGAAGAAATCAATTAAAAGAAGTAAATGAAATTTTTAATATCATGTATGTTGGAATTAAAAATACCTACATTATTTTGAATTTTATGGTATGACTGAATCATATAGTAAATAGGTGATTTGACGATAATCTGGGGATTTGAAAGTGCACAATCGATACTACCGATGATAGTTTTAAGCAAAATGATAATTTCGTGTATATTTCTTCTTTGATATAAGAAATTCAGATTAAATGATTGTGTATCCTGTATTCTTCTTGTCATCCATTTTATAATTAAGTAATATACAAATGAACACAAGAAACAAAATGAAAACAACAATCACAAACAAAAACAAATAGGTTAACCTACATATGTGTCAATTTTAAAATGTTTCAATTGCACAGGCGTAATTCAAGTATTTGCAATGCATAAATGCTTCTTCTTAGTTTTAATTATAATGTGAAAATGTTAATTTGCATTTTTAGTATTAGTACAGATTTTAAAACAAGACAATACCTGAAATTAGAACTGTTACTGTTACTTAAAGAAAATAGAAACAGAAATCGAAACTTTTACTCAAATTTAAAACATGTGCCTTACTGATCCGAACGTCAAAGCAAAACCTTTATGATTTTTAGGTTTTCGTTCCTTTGCACGAGTTTATTTATAATTTTAGAAATTTTTATTTTATTCCGATAATACAAATATTATAAATTTAATAGTTTGATGCAGTATTATTTTGATAACAAACTTTAGAAAAAGTGTAACGCGTTTTATCTTAAAAGTCAATATAAACTAGAATATTACTTTTAATAACCAAATAACATTTATTAAATATCTTCTATGTTTACAAATGCTTTCAATTTCAATACTTCGTTAACTTGTTCAGAGATGCAAGAGAGCAATAATATCAAATTAATGAAGCTAGTAATAATTGCTGTTATACTCACAATTCATTTTTATTTATATCATAAACTGTCAGGCAATTACATTAAATATAAAAACAGTGTTCTGAGTTTTTGTACTGAATAAAGAGTATATCAAATTATAGAACGTTGTAGTTCCAAAGTAAATGACAACTGAATTTAATTTGAGCTATTGAAAATCATAACCAATAAGCAATAATATCAAATTAATTAAGCTAGTAGTAATTGCTGTTATATTCACAATTCATTTTTATTTTTATCACATGCTGTCAGGCAATTACAATAAATATAAAAAGAGTTTTCTGAGTTTCTGTATTAAGCGAAAAGTATACCAACGTATAGACGTAGTTCCAACGCAAATGACAACTGAATTTTATTTGAACTTTTGAAAATCATAACCAATAAGCAATAATATAAAATAAATTAAGCTAGTGATAATTGCTGTTATACTTACAATTCATTATTATTTTTATCATAAACTGTCAGGCAATTACAATAAATTGTAGTTCTAAAGCAAATGACAACTGAATTTAATTTGAGCTTTGAAAATCATAACCAATTTAAATTAGAAACGACGCGTTTGAATTTCAAGCGAGTTAGTGTATATATAGTAAGATTAAGAGGACCGTAAGTAATTACAATAAATATAAAAACAGTTTTCTGAGTTTTTTTACTAAGCGAAAAGTATACCAATTTCGTTACTTTGAACATTGTAGTTTCAACTGAATTTAATTTAAGCTTTTGAAAATCATAATCTATATGAATTAGAAACGACGCGTTTGAATTTCAAGCGAATTAGTGTACATATAGTAAGATTAAGAGGACCGTAAGCAATTAAAATAAATAGAAAAACAGTTTTCTGCATTTTTGTACTAAGCAAAAACTATATCGAAGTATAGAACGTTGTAGTTCCAAAGCAAATGACAACTGAATTTAATTTGAGCTTTTGAAAATCATAACCAATAAGCAATAATATGAAATTATTGAAGCTAGTAATAATTGCTATTATATACAAAATTCATTTATATTTTTATAAAAAATTGTCAGGCAAAACTGCTCAAAACTGGAATATGCATCGATTATATGGAATCCTTGCTAACAAAAAAATATAGATATTATTGAAAAAAATTTTTAAAAAATGTATTCATACCTTCATTGCAAATTACAATAAATAAAAAACAGTTTATACCAACTGAAAAGTATACCAATTTCATTGCTTTGAACGTTGTAGTTTCAACTGAATTTAATGTGAGCTTTTGAAAATCATAACCAATTTGAATTAGAAACGTCGCGTTTGAATTTGAAGCGAGTTAGTGTACATATAGTAAGATTAAGAGGAGCGTAAGCCCCGTCGTGAACTAGGCCCCCACGTTTTGTGTTCCAGAGCGGTCATTAAGTCCCGTTGTTGGTGGTGGCTTCTCGCAAGCATTGTGCCTCGTCGCGCTGAAAGCGTAAAAGCCCGTCTCTTTCAGGGAGCTTTGTCGCTAGCCTGTTTGTCCACCTATGTAAATACGCACGTATCTGTTTGCTAATTTTACATATGACGGCTTGTTACCATGCGGATCGTTAGTGTCCCCGATAAG
This sequence comes from Stenolophus ochropezus, assembly GCA_035578165.1. Classification (NCBI taxonomy): domain Eukaryota; kingdom Metazoa; phylum Arthropoda; class Insecta; order Coleoptera; family Carabidae; genus Stenolophus; species Stenolophus ochropezus. Next base: position 5,495,135 of record JAQOWZ010000014.1, read on the forward strand.
AAGTGCACGTGTTAATAAATGACCCCAGCTCCTCCACCAATGACGTAAATTAACAATGACAATTTACTAAATTGGATTGTCCGGCGCATAGTTGAAAGAGCACAGCTGCGCGACTGCAGAATGTACCGCATTGTTTTACAAATCTGTCTAAAAATCAGCTCATTTGCCCAAGACTCCTTTCAATGAAGATCTGTAGAAAATCGAGACATTTGACAACATCTTATAGGTGATTTCAGCACTCTTGCACAAGTCAATTAACAATTTATTAAATTGGATTGCACAGGTTAGTGTTTCACAAGACAAGATAACTTGTCTTGTTTAGTTGTTTCTTGTCTTGTCTCGAAAAGCAAGACAATAAATTTAAGTATGTCTTGTCTTTCATGACTCTTGAATATAAAAATCTTGTCTTGATCGTCATGTTCTTGCATATTTCTTGTCTTGCATGTTAATATTCCCAAATGATCTTGAACATATAAATAATCTTGTATCAACGTACATTTTTTTTCTTTAAATAATATCAATGTCAATTATCAAATATATATCTTATAATACAATTATGTATTATTAATAAATAAATATTATAAAAACAAACATCGTAGAGCTGCACATACTATATATGTTTTTTTAGCACAACAGCGACATCTGTAACTGCAGAAAAACTTTTTTCAAAGCATCCCTTGTTATAAGAAAGCATTTTGTACCTTAACTCTGGATTATATAATTTCGAAGGATAATTATATTATTTAGTCAATAATTATTACTATTATATATTTTTGAAACAAAATTTACATACATATGTTAAAAAAATTGTATTCATTTTTTACTACTTACATATTTTTTTATTTTTATTTATTTATAAGTAGGTTCTAATAATACAGCTACATTTAAAATTAGCAAAAAAAAATGTAAGGGTACAAGAATTGAAAAAACTTGCTATCTTGCACATTTCTAGCTAGGGAAATTTTTGCCTTGTCTTGCTTTGAGACTTGTAACTCTTCTCTTGTTCTTGTCTTGCAATATTTGCAAGACTGATACAAGACCAAGAAAAATACAAGACTCTCGTAAAACACTAGTGACTGCAGAATGTACCGCATTGATTTACAAATCTGTCTAAAAATCAGTTCATTTACCCAAACCACCTTTTCAATGAAGATCTGCAGGAAATCAAGACATTTGACAACATCTTATAGGGAATTCCAGTACCCTTGAATAAGTCAATTATCAATTTACTAAATTGGATTGCCCGGTGCTATTCAGTCCGAAAAAAAGGCACCTGCGAGACTATTTTACAAATGAGAGTAGTCTAAAAATTACTTTATTTTATCAATGAGTTCTTTATTTGCCTAGGCATCCATTTCGAGGAAAAGCTGTTTAAATAAAAACACTTGTCAACAATTTATAGGAATTCCGCACTCAGACGTAGTTTTTTTATTTACAAAATTACGACAACCCTGTTACAAATTCACCGGAAACATGCGCTTTATATTAGCATATATGTTTTCATTTCATGCATAATTATACTAGCAGATATTAAAAACTGTTTTACAGACCTATTAAATTCCTACTCTGCACACGAATGAGAAGATTATTAATATCAGAAACACCACAGTTTTATTTGCAATTATAACTTGTACGCGTGTGTTTAACAATGTGCACTTTAATTTTTTCTTCTTTGTCGGTCACAGGCCTTTTTCACCGAACCGAATTACGAACGGTAATAGGTAAAAATGAGACAATTTGCTTATTTCGAATTTCTTTCTCAATCCTTGTTAGAACAAATAAATTATTAAAGAAGCCACACTTCATTTTTACTCAAAATAGTTATAAATAGTCTTCTTCAAATAAACACCATTTTTGGTGCAAAATATTGTTACCAATATCTTCGATAAAACAGATTAGCAACCCCATGAATGGGTAATAAATATGTTTTCTCAACTTGACTGTATTTTTAAGCTACTTAATTTGACTTCTTATAAATAACACAAAATACATAATTAAACCGGTATTCAAATTCCAAACACCGTTTAAAGACAGTTTTTAATGACATCGTTCTAATAGAGTTAACGCCGAATTTATTGCGAATTTTTGTAGCCTAGAATTGAGGTGATTTTGTTTTGGTACATATGAATTTGATTTCAGATTATTTTTATTTTACCATAAATTCAAAATAACACTCACAAACTGTCATTTGATATTAGATATTAACTTAATCTATAAACGTCAGTTCAATGCATTCTTGTGATTGGCTGGATTTGGAATTTAGAATTCAAAATATAAAAATTGGTTATATTCCAAATCCAAATTTAACATTTCTAAATTTGTAAATCGTTCATAAACCACCACATTTGTTTTCAGTGAGTTTATATTTTAAAATCTAAATAATAAATTGAAAATTTGTAAACTAAATCCATCATAAACTAGCCTTTAAATTCTAAATTCTAAATTCCAAATCCAGCCAATCACAAGTAAGCATTGAAGAGACGTTTAAAAGTTAAGTTCATATCAAATAGCAAATGACAGTTTGTGAGTGTTATTTTAATTTTATGTATAATAAAAATAATTAGACATCAAATTCATTTTGTACAAAAACCAATTTACCTCACTTCATAGAAATGTCAAACCAACAGTCAAATATCAAAACTAAGTATAATATCATGTGATACTGTCTGATTGGGTAAATTTAGAAAACAAAAATCCATTATAAACCAGAACAAAAAATCAAAATTTTAAATTAAAATAAACAAATAAAATCCATTATAAACTAGCCTTAAGTCACGTTAAGTAATTTATAGAAACATCTAAAAACAGATCTCTCGCTGTTTATTTATTTAAAAATGAAAAGTGTGGGTTGTTGTATCAGAAATAGTTACTGGTGGGTAGAAACAAGATTGTGTCTTCAGTGGTGGGTGTTTGTGGTTAAATTGGAACGGCCTCATAACCTCAAAAATCCATTATAAACCAGAACAAAAAATCAAAATTTTAAATTAAAATAAACAAATAAAATCCATTATAAACTAGCCTTAAGTCAGGTTACGTAATTTATAGAAACATCTAGTAATAAACAGCGAGAGATCTGTTTATTTATTTAAAAATGAAAAGTGTGGGTTGTTGTATCAGAAATAGTTGCTGGTGGGTAGAAACAAGATTGTGTCTTCAGTGGTGGGTGTTTGTGGTTAAATTGGAACGGCCTCATAACCTCAAAAATCCATTATAAACCAGAACAAAAAATCAAAATTTTAAATTAAAATAAACAAATGAAATCCATTATAAACTAGCCTTAAGTCACGTTAAGTAATTTATAGAAACATCTAGTAATAAACAGCGAGAGATCTGTTTATTTATTTAAAAATGAAAAGTGTGGGTTGTTGTATCAGAAATAGTTACTGGTGGGTAGAAACAAGATTGTGTCTTCAGTGGTGGGTGTTTGTGGTTAAATTGGAACGGCCTCATAACCCTGCTAAGGTAATGAGGGTACGGGTGCATAATTGGTTAAAAATGGTAACGTAATTAAACGGAACGAATGGAGAATTTGGGATGGGATGGTAGGTTGGCGGCATCGAGACGACTAAAATCCATCATAAACCAGAACAAAAAATCAAAATTTCAAATTAAAATAAACAAATAAAATCCATTATAAAGTAGCCTTAAGTCACGTAAGTAATTTATAGAAACATCTAGTAATAAACAGCGAGAGATCTGTTTATTTATTTAAAAATGAAAAGTGTGGGTTGTTGTATCAGAAATAGTTACTGGTGGGTAGAAACAAGATTGTGTCTTCAGTGGTGGGTGTTTGTGGTTAAATTGGAACGGCCTCATAACCCAGCTAAGGTAATCATGAGGGTACGGGTGCATAATTGGTTAAAAATGGTAACGTAATTAAACGGAACGAATGGAGAATTTGGGATGGGATGGTAGGTTGGCGGCATCGAGACGACTAAAATCCATCATAAACCAGAACAAAACATCAAAATTTCAAATTAAAATAAACAAATAAAATCCATTATAAACTAGCCTTAAGTCACGTTAAGTAATTTATAGAAACATCTAGCAATAAACAGCGAGAGATCTGTTTATTTATTTAAAAATGAAAAGTGTGGGTTGTTGTATCAGAAATAGTTACTGGTGGGTAGAAACAAGATTGTGTCTTCAGTGGTGGGTGTTTGTGGTTAAATTGGAACGGCCTCATAACCCCACTAAGGTAATCATGAGGGTACGGGTGCATAATTGGTTAAAAATGATAACGTAATTAAACGGAACGAATGGAGAATTTGGGATGGGATGGTAGATTGGCGGCATCGGGACGACTAAAATCCATCATAAACCAGAACAAAAAATCAAAATTTCAAATTAAAATAAACAAATAAAATCCATTATATACTAGCCTTAAGTCACGTTAAATAATATATAGAAACATCTAGTAATAAACAGCGAGAGATCTGTTTATTTATTTAAAAATGAAAAGTGTGGGTTGTTGTATCAGAAATAGTAACTGGTGGGTAGAAACAAGATTGTGTCTTCAGTGGTGGGTGTTTGTGGTTAAATTGGAACGGCCTCATAACCCCACTAAGGTAATCATGAGGGTACGGGTGCATAATTGGTTAAAAATGGTAACGTAATTAAACGGAACGAATGGAGAATTTGGGATGGGATGGTAGGTTGGCGGCATCGGGACGGCGTCGGGAACATATTAATTAATGCCATGCGGTTTGAGGTAGTGATCGGCACGCCGCGTTTGCACCTCGCTGGCATAACGTGGCCGTGGAGGGGACGTACCTGGTGGCGACGGTGGCGACGCGGTGACGGGGTGGCGACGTGCCAGACCTCATTTCCGCGGGATACCTAACGATCCTACCCGAGCCCCATACTATCACATTACGCTCTATTGCATTTGCTTTAACCCCATACACTGATACACACATTCTTCTAAATTAATTGCTATATTCTCCCTTCGATTCTCCGCTACTGCTCCGCAGATTTACGAATTCCAGTCGTACTATCGCCCACGTAAAAATCATATTGTAATGTACTTCTTACGGTCAGTGTACTATACTTAAAAAAAAGTGTTGAGATACAAAATACAAAACACCAAACAAAAGTATCACAATTCTTTGAAAAAATATGTTATATTTTTTTATTTAAAATATTCGTATTTCGTATTTCAAATACTAAAATATTATAAAATATATTTTTTTACGGAATCTATTATATGTATATCCAATGACATTGAAGTCTCTGTATCTTAAAAAAATCTACATTCTTCGAATTATACCTGTACTTGATAGATAATAGAACATAAAAATAACGGAGCACGACGATTTGTATTTTGAAATACTAATATGTATTTCAAATACATATACATAGGTATTTCAAATACAAAATATATTTCAAATATTGAAAATTAAAATTTTGTATGAATAAAAATATTTTAATATATTAAAATTTAACAAAAGTGAAATATGGGATTATCATATCCATGGTTAAGACTTGATATTTGATTGACACCAATGTATATTTACTTGCCTCATTTAAAATAAAGCATTATAAAATTTTCTCACAAGCTTACACCAAGAGGAACAACAATTTTAAGAAAGAATAGCTTAGAGAAAATGGTATTAATACTAGAAAAGTCTGCTAGATCATTCGATCTTACACATCTAGATTCTTATTAGTGGTGACTTTTAAAATTTAGATAAAGCATTTGTCATAATGTTACAATTGCCTAAATATCATCGTATGTAATTCAAAAGTTTTATAGCAGATTGAGTCTAAGGGTTAGCAGTTAATGAATTTTTGAAAATTTATTACAATTATTGTTTAATTGTTCGTAATTTCTTGCAATATAAAATTTAATACGTCTGTCAAATCCATTCCATATGTTTCATTTTAAATGACACAAGCAAATATACATTGCTGTCAATCAAATATCAAGTCCTAACCATGTTTCACGTTAAAAAATACTCATGGTAGATACAAATTATAACACGCGATTCATTTATAGATGCATGTTTATTAAGGATTTTTGATTTTATTTTAAGTGCTACAGCCTTTGAAGTTTTGTTTTTAATAATCTCCATAAGAGTGATTTGGAATATAGTAAGAGTTTTTATATTTTAGTATGGTGAAACTCTTGTTTAACTCGGTGTATGAAATGTTGTGATGGTGTAAGTATTTCGGCTGAGAAGGCTGTATATTTCAGTAATGTTGCGCGATGAATAGGAGGAAGAAGAGAGTAGGTAATTGTGTATAGATAGTAATAATAATAAAGGAGTATAAATAAAGCAGTTTCTCTTACAAAACGGGGCGTTTTTTAGCGGAATTACGGAATTTTAAAAATATAGAAATTTCTAAGGTGTTTTATTTAATACATGATATTATTGTTTTGTAAGTGGATTTCATGAGAAAATATCTTTAGTTATCCGATTTCCGGTTAAGAAGTAATAATACTTCCGATAGTCATTTTATCTTGTCTATTAGGTATAATTACACAGGAACAAACAAGTTCGTTGCTCGTTAGTTTTTAATGATCTTCATAAGGATTCGTTCCCTATATGTGAATTGGAATCAGTAAGAATTGTGAGGTGTAAGCTCTTATTTAAGTCGGAGTATAAAATGTTGTGGTGGTGTAAGTATTTCGGGTGACAAGGCTGTATATTTCAGTAATGTTGTACGGTGAATAGGAAGAAGAGAATAGGTAATTGTGTATAGATAGTAATAATAATAAAGGAGTATAAATAAAGCAGTTTCTCTTACAAAACGGGTCGTTTTTAGCGGAGTTACGGAATTTTTAATTCATAAATTTCATAAGTTTAGGCAATTTGTCTATAAATGTAAAAAAATAGTAATGGACGTGTGATGTGGTTTATTAACCCGAAAAAAAACCCAAAAGTTTTATTCAACTATGTTTCTTATATAAAAATGTACTTTTTACAATAACTAAAGTGCCCAACAAGTCTTGTAAATTTCCTCTATGGTGTACATGTATTATTACAATGTAAAAGCAGATTGGCAAGTCGAGCTTTAAGTAATAAGCCATGAGAGGTATTTTATTTTTACATCTGTGGTTGAAGAAAAGAGAAAAAATTGTTTTAAAAATATAGAAATCTGTAAGATGTTTTATTTAATACATGTTTTTGTTTTGTAAGTGGATTATATTAGAAAATCTCTTTGTTTATCCGATTTCCGGTTAAGAAGTAGTAATACTTCCGATAGTCATTTTATCTTGTCTATTAGGTTTAATTTTTTTTTGTTTGTGATAATCTCCATAAGAATTCGTTCCCTATATGTGAATTGGAATTTATTAAGAATTGTATGGTGAAAGCTTTAGTTTAAGTCGGTGTATAAAATGTTGTGGTGGTGTAAGTATTTCGGCTGAGAAGGCTGTATATTTCAGTAATGTTGCGCGGTGAATAGGAGGAAGAAGAGAGTAGGTAATTGTGTATAGATAGTAATAATAATAAAGGAGTATAAATAAAGCAGTTTCTCTTACAAAACGGGTCGTTTTTTAGCGGAATTACGGAATTTTTAATTCATAACTGCACACACAGGAAACCGTATAATTTCCTCTTGGTATGCACGGTGCTTGCTTTGTTATTTAGTGCTGTCGCACAGACCGCAAGCAATATATTCTAGCAGTTTTTTAAACATTTCGTTGTAATTGAATTTGGCTGCTTAACAAGGCGTAAAAATAACACGGTTTGAGTGTAAGGGCTCTGTGACTGTGACGCAGCGAGTAGTGTAGTGACCGGCACTGTTACTGCTAACCAGGCTCAATTATGCGAGCGTGCACCGTTTCGTTTCCGTCCTGCAAACTTCATTTCGCGGAGAGATTGCGTTACTGCCGTTACTGGTTGCTCTAACCGCTAATGTTATCTCCTCTGTGCTGCTCTATATGTTCAACCAATCTATTCTTCCTGCAAAAACTCACTACAATTACCCGCAATCCACGCAAATTCAATTCATCCAATACCGTTCATTTTTATTCTTTACTTCAATCTACTTTCTTCCACTTAACTATAACTAACTCAACACTCTTTCATACATCAAACAATTCTTAATGTTTTTTACTTATATTTATTTAACAGACTTACTTTATTTTACCACGTATTATTAATGTTCATTTCATTGCTATATGGTTAAATAAAAACAGGAAGGTTTACAAAATATTTAAGTTTTTGAGTTAAAAATGCAAAAACTCACTATAATTACCCGCAATCCACGCAAATTCAATTCATCCAATACCATTCATTTTTATACTTACTTCAATCTACATTCTTCCACTTAATTATAACAAACTCATACATGAAACAATTCTTAATATTTTCTTCTTATATTTATTTAACAGACTTCCTTTATTATACCACGTATTATTAATGTTCATTTCATTGCTATTTGGTTAAAAGAACAGAAAGTTTTACAAAATATTCCACTTTTTGAGTTAAAAATGCAAAAACTCACTACAATTACCCGCAATCCACGCAAATTCAATTCATCCAATACCGTTCATTTTTATTCTTTACTTCAATCTACTTTCTTCCACTTAACTATAACTAACTCAACACTCTCTCATACATCAAACAATTCTTAATGCTTTCTACTTATATTTATTTTATAACGTATTATTAATGTTCATTTCATAGCTATATGGTTAAAGAAGAACAGAAAGTTTTACAAAATATTCCACTTTTTGAGTTAAAATGCAAAAACTCACTACAATTACCCGCAATCCACGCAAATTCAATTCATCCAATACCATTCGTTTTATTCTTTACTTCAATCTACTTTCTTCCACTTAAGTATAACAAACTCAACACTCTCTCAAACATCAAACAATTCTTAATGTTTTCTGCTTATATTTATTTAATAGACTTACTTTATTTTACCACGTATTATTAATGTTTATTTCATTGCTATATGGTTAAAGAATCATTTTCTGTTTTACTGATGGGTCAATAAAACATTAAAAATTCACGTTTCCAATTAAAAATCAAAATCCTTTTTACATCTCCAAGTTATTTCCAATCACAGTTAAACATGAAAAAATACAATTTTTAATTTTTCACTCTGAAATTTTTCATATAGAATCGAAATAATCCAGAAATAGTTTTCACTCTCAAATAATCCAAAAATACACATCTTTTAGTTAAAAATTTTGGTTTTGAAAATAGACAATGTTGATAGAGATCGATGCGCTGATTTGAAATTTACAAACATAATTTAATTGTCTCTATTCATTCCTGAGGTTTTTTGCTCTGAAATTTACACCTCATATAAATGTTTTTGGATAGGTATATGACAAAAATGGATACACATTTAATCTTAACGATTATACTATTCAATTCTAATGTAAAAGCTACAAGCAACATAAAGAAATATTTTCTCTTTATATGCATTCTTTGAAACGGTCCGGTGAAAAATGAAAAAATCGAAAAACCTCTATTCAGTTTTTCACTCAAGATCTTGTTGTCTCCAAAATTTTTATTTTCTAAAATTTAGATTTTGTCGAATCGAATTCTGTTTTAAAATTTATAATAATAAGGCATATTTACAAAAACTAAGGTTTTGGATCCAAAAATGGGTATTTTTTATTATTTGGGGCGTATAAACACAATATTATGTTTTAAGCTTCGTTCTTGGTCTCCTGTATATTTATTTTTCCAAGAGGTTTATTATTCATGATTTGTTTTGGCAATTTGTCTGTAAATGTAAAAAATTAATAATAGACATGTGATAGTTTCACATATAAAAATGCACTTATTACAACAGCAAGAGTGTCCAACAGGTCTTGTAAATTTCCTCTACGGTGTAAATATATTATTACAATGTAAAAGCAGATTGGCTTGTCGAGCTTTATGTAATAAGCCATGAGAGGTATTTTAATTTTACATCTGTGGTTGAAGAAAAGAGAAAAAATTGTTTTGAAAATATAGAAATCTGTAAGGTGTTTTATTTAATACATGATATTTTGTTTTGTAAGTGGATTACATGAGAAAATCTATATGTGAATTGGAAGTTACTAAGAATTTTTTAGTATGGTGAAAGCTCTTGTTTTAAAAATATAGAAATCTGTAAGGTGATATTTTTGTTTTGTAAGTGGATTACATGAGAAAATCTCTTTATTTATCCGATTTCCGGTTAAGAAGTAGTAATACTTCCGATAGTCATTTTATCTTGTCTATTAGGTTTAATCACACAGGAACAAACAAGTTCGTTGGTCGGGTGAAGCCGGGAATATGGTGCCATCGCTGAATCGATTAAAATTACAATTTCGGTACGTCCCCTTTAAGATTGAGAAGTAAAAATGATTTTCTGTTGTATTATTTGAAATGAATGCATTTATTGATCGGTTCCAAGTAAATAATGTCTTAGCGAGAGCAATTTACGTGATCTTACCTCTGTCGATCGTTGCCGTGTCTACTAATTCCGAATTCCTTCTGTACAATACCGCAATTGAAGATAATGGCGCTGAACTGCTGGTGTGATTTGAAGTTAAGCACGCCACTGATTGAGGCTATATCAAATTTTGCCTTTCGGCCTGGACCACTGAATTCAAATGAAATAATGAATTTGTATCAGTTATATGATTTTACTTTATGAAATAATCAACGCTTTCTCTTTGAAATTTGCGAACCTTTTTGGGAATATAATAATTTCGTTAAATGAATATTGATTGTCGAATTGATACCAATAACAATGACGGACCCTTTGTTTTAAGGGATTCTCAAACTCTTATCGTTTTTATTTACTTCCAAAGTATCAAATGGTTAAAAGTTATACCGGGAGTTTATTTTATCAGTAAATATAGAGTAGTTTCATTACCATAGTTACAGCATGACAGCAATGTATTGAAGCGTTTATTTTATAAGTAAACATAGAGAATACTTGTCAGATGTCAAAATCAATCGGACACAACGACTTCAAAAAGTAAGTGTGGACATGATTAAATATATGTAGTTATTTATTTCAGTTCGAAATGATTTGATTTTTACAATATTCAGTAAAGATTGAGATAAATGTTGAAAATCAGAAAAAAAATTACTACATTATAAAATAAAGAAGATTAATTTTAACATTTCTGTTTCATGTTTTACAAATTTAATAAAGAAAATATAAAAAAAAAATATTATACCGATACTTGAATGAATGGTTTACGCATGCGTATAATTATTAAAGTATTTTACTTCTAGGTTGTCAAATATCACCACAACTCTTCCTCTGGATCATTTAGAAATGCTGATAATCATCAACAAATATTGCAAATTTCATCAAACTAGTGGAGTTATATTTGGAATTAAATAATATACTTAATCCTTTTATTAATTGGGGTAGGATGTTAACAAGGAGGTGGCTAATCCCTTTTATGAATTTGGGTGTAAGTATTTGAACATAAATACATAATTTATAATTTCTTTAATTAATATTTCATATTTTTAAAAGTATGTTAATTATCCCTATGTTTACTCATAAATAAACGCTTTAATACTTTGCTGTCAATCAATTTACCTGTAACTATAGTAATGAATAATGATGTACTCTATGTTTTCTCATAAAATAAACTCCCGGTATAATTATTCCTTTTGAAGAATACAATAATTTCAATAAATTGATATAAATAACAATACAAAATCTTTTGTTGTAACGAATTAAAACGCTTATTATTTATATTCCTCAAAAGGTATTTCAATAAATAACTATTGATTGATACTAATAACAACTCTAAACCCTTTATTTCTGATTTTCTAAGTCTAGCCATTTTTATTTATTTAATTCCAAATTAACAAAATTATATATAATTACACTTTTTGAAAATTATAATAATTTTGTTAAATGACTATTGATTGTCGAATCAATAACAACTCATTTGTTTTAAGGGTTTCTCAAACTTTTACCCTTTCTATTTTCATACTTCCAAAATCCCAAATGAATTTTGTTTGAACATATAATTACATTTATTTCCAATGCTTGTTTTCTACATACATTGAGTCAATCCTCTTATTTTAGTTAAATGTATCCACTTTTTTTAACACACTTCATTTGAAATAATTGAGTTGAACGAGAGTTGAACCGGAACCACAATTGGTCACTTAGGGGATACGAAAACAGATCCCATTATCGGAAACGTGTTTATAATTAAAAAGTTAGGAGAGGGAAACATATCTAAATTTAAAACTGAAATGTACGTTAATATTGTTTTCTATCAAATAATAGAATCCCCGTTCAAAAAATTATAGTTTCGATTGGGCTATGTTGGGTTAGGGTAGGTTAGGTCATTAACACCCATTTATTTGAAATATCGTTGTATTAAAACGAGGGGTTAATTGTTCGGTTTTTTGCACGCGAGATTAATATGGGAAATTATACTAGAACTAGGTCCAATTTTATTTTATGCATAACTTGAGTTCACAGAACTAGATGACGGATTGTTTGTTAAGTATTACTTTTTTAAACTCCAAATTCAAATTTGCTTAAGGCATCACGAAATGGTATTGGCGCAAGTGAAATTGAGTAGTGAACTTTATTTATTCCATGATCATTTTACTTGCATTCTGGAAGAGAAATTTGATAATCTAAAGCCTCTGTAAGGTACATAAAGCTTATGGTAACAATATGACATGTTTTTCATGTTACTGCAGACCTGAGAATTTGGACACTTGATATCGCAGACGTTATCAACCTGTATTAATTTTTGATAATAAAATTCAAAATTTATCACCTAACTATCAAATTTCAACGGAAATGTCTGTTCTGACCATGCCTGAATCAATTTTGACTAGTTTCGGCGTGACGTCCTTATTTGGGACAACTGTAACACCTAGTTGTACACCTCGCTTTTTTATTGCAATCGATAGTTTTATTCGAAGGGTCTTTTGAATTTTTCTCATAATTTGAAAACGGTTAGTCATAGAACCTTGAAATTTTGAAATAACATCTAATTGTGCGGAAAAAAATGTGCATAATTTAATATGTGACAAGGACGTCATGCGATGTCTACATCATATTATATATATATATATATATATATATATATATATATATATATATATATATGCAAATATGTTTCTACTATATTTAATAGAGCCTCCTTTCCTTTTTCTTGTTCTTCTTTAAAATACATTCTACCTCTAGGTTCCTTTCTACATTTTCTCAATAAATTAAAATTTATCTTAGAAGCTAACAATTATTATTATTATTACTATACTCTAACTACAGGCGAACTCAGTTATATAGTGGAACGAAAAAGATATCATATCAAGAAAAATTAAGATGGCGATAGACGAGAAACAACAAAATTAAATTGCAAATAAATACAGGATGTTTAACTGTCGTAATTGCTACATAGTAGTCATCTAGTGGCAGATCTAAAAACATGACTAACTCGTTTACCTAACTGACAAGCAAAAAACATTGGTGAAATGTAGGCATAAAATAATCTACAGATTATTATTTGTTAACAGTTGCTTTAATACAAATTGGTGAAAACGGCCCTTAGTAAAGTAAATACTCAAGGTCAGTAAATAAAAGAACTTAAGCCAGCCTAATTGAGTACCGCCGATATTTCGCGTCAGACATCGCCAGTTTAGTTCAAATCTGAAAAAAGTGCGCAATAATCTACAAATTATTATTAGTTAACAGTTGTTTTAATACAAATTGGTGAAAACGGCCCTTAGTGAAGTAAATACTGAAGGTCAGAAAATAAAAGAACTTAAGCCAGCCTAATTGAGTACCACCGATATTTCCCGTCAGACATCGCCAGTTTAGTTGAAATCTGAAAAAAGTGCGCAATATATTTGGAGTTTGGTTTGCAAGACCGTAGGAAGAATGCAAACGATTTTTTGCTCAGTAATATTTGACACGGCATCGTAGAGCGTTCGATGTTCAGGTTGCCCCGCTTGCGTCGAACGTTCAATATAATACGAATCGGCCTTTCACGATTCATATTACTTGAGCGTTCTGGCTATTCAAGCAAAACTTTCGGTGATGTATATGCTTGTTCAACTGACAAGTGATATTCGAAAACCAAACCCGGCAAAACCGGCCGGATACTGGGTGTAGGTAGACAAACACGCCGAGGATTCTCAAACAACGCGCCTCTTCTAATGTACTTATTCGCTTCTGTTTACCTTATCACAGGTATGGTAACTCAATGCTTTCCAGCCACAATATACTCTATAGAAATATTTACTCTGGAAACTTATATTCTAATTTTGAAACTAAATATCAAAATTATATACAATGGTAGTCGTCGTCTCTTTGAAACCAATATCCAAACTTGCATACACAGACATTTATCAGTAACGACTTGGTAATTATTTAGTTCGTCCGCGATTAGTGTTTCACGAGAGTCTTGAATTTTTCATGGCCTTAGTTTTGCAAAAAATGCAAGACAAGAAATTGTCTTGTAAGAAATGTGCAAGAATAGCAAGATTTTTTTCAATTCTTGCATTCTTGCATTTTTTGCTAATTTTAAATCTAGATTTTAGGCTATAATTTTACCGGCAATTTTTGTTATAATGATCAAGACTGCGATGAAAATCAAAACAAGTGCGCCAGTACGAGTGACGATTCTTTTAAAAGCAACAAGCAGGAATGATCTTTTGTAAATATTATATGTAAAATTCTATTCACAAATAGTATTCAACCATGATAATTCCTCTATAAATGTAATATATTTTTTAATTAATTACTTCCAAAATTGACAAACATTGTACCTAAGCAAATCCTATTTAGTTGTAAATTTACCACTGTAATTTGCACTAGTGAAAATTGTCAGTGTAATTGGAATGTAATTGCTTCAACTCATCGAAATACTATGATTTAATTTGTTGGCAGGTTATGAGTAGAATTGTCATAATTATAATTTTACTAGTGACTAGAATTTTCTAATGCAACATACAGAAGTAAGCTAGGCACCAATTACAAGTAAAATTTTAGTCACGAATGGTAAAAATATAATCACATCCCTGGTTTTCATTACAAGCTATTGTGTATTGTTGTGAATAGCATCAAATGAAAGAAGTAATATTTGTTTTTCACTTATTTTCACTGTAGTGTTGAGAATCAGGCAATTTGCACGAGTAAAAATTGTCAGTGTAATTCAAATGTGATTTCTTTAAAATACACATTTATTTATTATTTGTTAAAATTCAAATGATATGTTACTTTAAATATGCATGTTAACAGGTTTTTACTCATCAAACAAGAGATATATATTTTTTAGAACTATCTGCTTTAACCTAAGTATGATGGATGAAATGTAAAAGTCTAATTAAAATTTATATAATTTCAAAAAAAATCTTGTGCTTTCTATGTTTTTGTCTTGTTTTTTCATTGTTTAATATTATGTTTTATTTATAATTATAATTATTTTAAACTTTAAACTCTGTTATTCATTAGAGCGCACGACGAGAGCACATTACAAAGGTTTTTTTTTAAATAGTTTTGTAAAGATCAAACATAATGCCATGAAGCTCTTTTAGTATATTTTTAATATATTATTAAATTATTTTAACATATTATTAATAATTTGAAAAACCTTAAAATTAATTTTTAAATATGATATGATATGAACTATGCCAAAAGTGCAAATGATTATTATTCGAAGCATTTGTATAATTCTTTATTAATTTACTACACTGATTGAATTCGCTCCATATTAATTAATTTCAAAGTTAAATTAAACACATTGTACCCATTTATTCTTGTGGGTATAATTAGATTGTAAAGTTTCCTTTAGTTTTTACGTTTGTTGAACTAGTGTAAAATAAAATTAAATTTTGTTGCTGCTTCATTTATTCTGCAAATATTTATTTTTCATTAATGAAAATTTAAAAATGAACAAATGGTTAATCGGCATTGTGCTGAGAGGTAACAAAAGATAAATAAACAAAACTCAAAAATGACATCTGCTGTCGGCACCTCGTACGCATTATATGGGAAGTATGTTTTATTTATTCTCTTCTGTTGTCCTCATTAATTTCAAACAATAGCGCAAACATTTTGTAATTATATTCTGAAAGCTTATCCTTCTTCAGATATGATCTGTAATTATTCTTTTGTACTGTCAATAAGGGCTATACTCTCTGAACTTCTTAACTTAGGAGTTAGGACAATTCAGACAACGTCACTTATTTATATATTATTCCCACTGAGTGCTTTCCACTGTAAATATATAATTACCGAAATACTATACTGGAAAATAAGCAATACTGGTTTATTTATTTGTATTCAAAGTAAAAATGAAAACATTTAAACTAATTTGGAAACCGAAATTAACACCAAAACCATCAAAGCTTTACCTAGATTTATAACAATCGCCGAACTGAAAACGAAATTAATTAAATTTTTATTCATTAAGACTCAGTATAAATATGATATTTAGATCAGGCATGGAAAACCTAACGTAACGATACTCAATATCGTTAAAATAACGTAATTATAATGAAATAACGTTTTGTAACCGTAACATAACAAATAACGATACGCTATAACGTTATTTGTCGTAGCAAAAGCGCACTAATAAAATTTAGGACTTTAATTTGTATTTGTATGTGTGTATCTGCTTAGATCGAAATACGAATCATTCTGTTCGCGGATAGTACTTTTTAAATAGATACTCGCAGAGGTAAGCCTCCAAGTCTTTCTCTTTTGTCCCGAATCTAACCTAACCTAATATAATCTAATCTAACATAACCTAATCTAACATAACCTAACCTAACATAAACTGACTTAACCTAACCTAACCTGATTTAATCAAACCTAAGTTAACCTGACCTAACCTAACCTAATCTCACCAAACCTATACTAATCTAAATCAACCTAGCTTAACCTAATCTGACCTAATTTAACTTAACCTAACCAAACCTAAAGTAATTTAAACTAACCTAACTTAACCGAATCTAACCAAATCTAAAGTTATCTAAACTAACCTAATCTTAGCTAACCTTATTTACCATTTGGTGCGCTTTTGTCATACACCGATTTAGTTCCAATTAGACTTATTAGTATTTTAATAAGAAATTTTGTAAATTCCAATTTTTCTTTGTAAAATCGTATTGCGAAAACTGAAACCAATTTACTGAATTCCTAAATCATTAATTTAAAGTAGAAGATACCTGACGATTTAGAATTTGCTATTTTGAATTCTGGTCCATTGACATCTTTATCTTTCCACCTCAGTAATTTCTTGGTTGCCTTCTTATTTAATTTTTCTCTATATGATCTCTTTTTTGCTTCACTGTATATAACTGTGCTCGCTCGAATTGTAGTTAAAGTATATTAATAATAAAAATAATAATAATAATTGTTAAGTTGTAAGGTAAATTTTAATTTATTGAGAAAATGTAAAAAGGAAGCTAGAGGTAGAATGTATTTTAAAGAAGAACAATAAAAATTGCATTTAAATCATGTTGCGAGCGTATTTTTAGTTTGTTCGAGTCGAGCGGGTTAATAATATAGCAAAGCAGTGTTTGCTAGTGTATCGTAGACAATGTCCCAGACCGGAGAAGAATAATTCTTTAGTATGCACGTGATTTTCTACCAGTCGGCAAATAACATCGTAAACAAGATGAGAAAGAAAAATTGTTCATTTGTAACAGTGTTGACAAAGCAAACTAAAGCGTTAATAACGCCGTTCTACCCGTTTCCACATAACTTGAGCGCTGAAATACCGTCACCAGCAGTGGCTGGCGAATTCTGTAACAACATCCGTTACGGATGGCTAGCGTTGAGCCTCCATCCTAACTCTGAAAGCCATGCTGTGTTAGTTTAAGATTAGCTACGTTAAGTGATCAGCGTTCATACTCTACAACCGTTCTCAAATGATCGAGTGTGTCTCCATGTCCAACTCTGCTAATTTATTTCTTCTCTTTATTATTCTTCATTAACTTTCACAATACTTCCCCGACAAAACTTCTTTCATCTGGCATTCCAGTTACGTTGCATTGCCACACTTCCCATAATAATTTGCAGCGTATTGCATTCGCTCTATTGGGGCCAAAAAACATCGATTTTAAATAAGGATCGATATTGAAAAGGGAAATATCGATTTTTTTAAATACATGTTTATGTTTTGAAACATCGATATTTTTAACGATATTTATGGATTATGTTTCATATTTCTGTAATAACGTTTTGTTGTAATTCTTAATTTGGAAGAACAAGTACTTTGTTGTTGAAATGAACTATAGATTTTCAATAGTATAGATCAAACATGGTTCAGCATAGACGTGCACAAAACTTTGCTTTTAGGGGGAACCATTTATTTTACTACTATTATTTCACATTATAATGAATATTTGTTGGAAAAATGGTTTATGCATATAGTAACAATAGGGAAAGTAATTCCCAAAGCCGCTGATGTTGTATTTTTCCGTATACCCCAAAAATATTTGAAAATATCGAATTTTTAGGTCGAAAATTTACAAATTTTACAAAATTTTATTTGTGATATTTTTTAAAGAATTACCTATGCTGTTACAAAATTTACAAACAGAATTTAATTATCTCTTTTCGTTTCGGAGATATTTCATGTCAAAGTTGTACCTCAAAAATGTATGTTTTTTGAGTATATTTTAAAAATGAGTAGAAATACAATTTCAACTACTTCACCATTCGATTCTACGGGAAAAGTTATATAAAGAAATGTTTTATCCATATATACGTTCTTTGGAACGATCAGGTGAAAAATAAGAAAAACGAAAAAACCTAAATTTCAATTTTTCGCCAGAAAACTTTTTATCTCCAAATTATTTTATTTTTTGGACTTAAGTAGATATCGATGCGCTGATTCCAAATTTTCAAACCGAATTCAATTATCTTTTTCCGTTCTCGAGATATTTGAGTTCAAAGTTAAACCTAAAAAAATAGGTTTTTTAGGTATACCTCATAAATGGTTAAGATTACGACTTCTGCGATCTCACCATTCGATTCTACGGGCAAAATTACATAAGTGTACCAATTTTCAGATTTTTATTCCAACGGATACAGTTTTTAGAGAGGAAAAACTGAAAATGGCCAAAATCGAAAAAAATCGTCAGGGGTTCATCAGGCAGTTTTTTCGATTTTGGCCATTTTCGTTTTTCTTTCCTACAAATTGTATCCTTTGGAATAAAAATCTAAAAATTGGTATACTTATGTAATTTTGCCCGTAGAATCGATTGGTGAGGTCACCGAAGTCGTAAACCTAATCCTTAAAAAGGTATACCTAAAAAACCTGTTTTTTTAGGTATTGCCAAAACTCAACTTTGAACACGAATATCTCGAGAACGGTAAGAGATAATTAAATTCGGTTTGAAAATTTGAAATCAGCGCATCAATGTTTACTTAAGTCTAGAAAATGAAAAGTTTTGGAGAAAAAAAGTTCCTCGGAGAAATTTTGAAATTTAGGTTTTTTCGTTTTTCTCATTTTTCACCTAATCGTTCCAAAGAACGTATATTCGAAGAAAACATTTCTTTATGTAACTTTGCCATTAGAATCGATTGGTATAATCGTTGAGATTGTATAGCTGCCCATTTTAGAGATACAGCCAAAAAACACACTTTTTTGAGGTGCAACTTTGACAGCAAATATCTCAGGAATGAAAAGAGATATTTAAATTCCGTTTGAAAATTTGAAATCAACTCATCGAGTTCTATTAAAGTACTTTATTTCCCAAAATCAAAATTTTGTACACAAAATTAAGTATTTTTGGCATATTTCGCGTTTGTCAACTCAATTTTTGGTTTAATTGTATAAATAATGAGAGATTAATGAATATGTTTGCCTTGTCCTCGCCCGCAAAATTTATGTATGTAAGTAAGTACTTCATTTTAACATTTATAAACTTATAATAGTGTACATTGAGCATGTCCATCTGTCGTCAAATCTTCCGTTTTTGCTTATAGTTACATTATTAGAATTAATTAATCTAATCTTCGTGTGCTATAAGATTTATTTATTTTTTTATTTATATAATAATAAAAGTAAGACTAGCCTCAAAGCAAATACCTCAGATATCTATTTTCATATATAGAATTGTGCCACAATTGAAATAAAAAGTATAACAATAGTGAAGTCAGAGATGTTATAAGGATGCCACGTAGTTGTTTGATATCTAACTGAATGAAAAACAAAATTATCACTACGAATATGTAGCACAACTGGCAATAATACTCGTATATAAATAACGACCTACTAGTTATTCATTTCATCATTTGCGATTGGATTTTTGGAGACCTTAATGCTATATACTCAGAAGTATTTTATTTTAAGCAGAGTTCCAGAATTTAACTCATTTTAACTAGTGTTTCACAAGACAAGATTTCTTGTTTTGTTTAGTAATTTCTTGTCTCGTCTCGAAAAGCAAAACAAGAAATTAGCTACAAAGAATGCAAGAGTACAATATTTGAAGAATATCTTGCTATTCTTGCATATTTCTTATAAGACAATTTCTTGCCTTGTCTTGCTTGAAATTTGTTATTCTTGTCTTGTACTTGTCTTGCATTTTTTTCAAGACTGATGCAAGATCAAGAAATATACAAGACTTTCGTGAAACACTAATTTCTTGCAAGACAATTTCTTGCCTTGTCTTGCTTCGATATTTGTAGCTCTTGTCAAGTTCTTGTCTTGCATTTTTTGAAAGACTGATGCAAGACCAAGAATAATACAAGACTCTCGTGAAACACTAATTTCTTGCAAGACAATTTCTTGTCTTGTCTTGCTTTGAAATTTGTAGCTCTTGTCTTGTACTTGTCTTGCATTTTTTGCACTGATGCAAGACCACGAAAAATACAAGACTCTCGTGCAACACTAATTTCTTGGCTTCTCTTGCTTTGAAATTTGTAGCTTTTGTCTTGCATTTTTTACAAGACTTATGTAAGACCAAAAAAAATACAAGCCTCTTGTGAAACACTAATTTTAACCGAATCGATTAATCACGTCAGTGCCTCAAAAGTCTGGGCAAAAAGTAATACATTTCGGCAATTTTACTAGCTACATAATCTAAAAAAACTTCCTCGGGCGAGGTATAGGCTGCTGGCCCGACGATAATTAAAGCAAGTCCGGAGCCGAAACATGAAATATTACCACCGCGCGATATTTATGTACTCTTTGTGTTGGGTGATCTGATTGGTTCTCGGGAACGAACGCTCGGGACTCACGCAAATGAATTTCACTTTTATACCTTCCACTTAGGCCACGTACGTAACGGGGTGGTAAACTTGGCGTCGGCGATGGGAGATGAGAAGCCTTACTCTTATTCGTATTCGCGTATCGATCTCGGCGTCTCGACGCTGCTAGGCCTCGGGACGCTCACTTCTAACGTGGTTAGCTACAACTTTTCAATATCATTGACCCAGGTCATTGTTATCACTAACTTTCTATTTTTTATTTTTCCCCAAAACATCCCTACCTCTATTTATATATTTTTCTACTTCTTACTGTATATTGGCAACATTCCTTTATATTATCATGTACGGAAATGTATGTTATATTTACACCATGTGCGGTTATGAAATTCGTTACCAACATCAAATCTTGGCTAAATCTGTAAAGTAATTATTGATGCATACAATAAATACTTACTTATAATTAAATTTTGAAAAGAACAATTATTTTTCTCCATTTCTACTTTACGTTGGCATATTGATTGATATACGTAAAAAAATAACTGTTATAACCCCACTTTGTTTGCGATGAAAACGTCTTGTTCTACTGTAAGTGATTATTTGGTATTTGGTCTTAGAAAAAATAGATTGTACAACTCAAGTGGAATGCCTATATTACACGCGAACGTTTCAAGCACTGCCCTTCGTTCTCATACGATATAGGTATCATTTCCACTCTTATTGTACAATATAGTATTATTCAGACAATATTACCTTGCAAAATTTTGGATTCATAATTGGTGACTAGTAAAATCAAAGTATGGGCAGTATTCTTAATCACAATTAAAAAATTGGATTAGGTTTTGCTGGCAAACAAAATTGTCAATAATATAGAAGATATTGTATTAGCAAGTTATTTTTTATAAACAAATAGTCATTATAGATTAAGACGTAAATGATACGGACATTATACTCTTATTTATAGTTCGAAGGATTGTACAGATTTTCAGAGACAGTTTTACTACTCAAAAATCTCAGCTCAACTCATCTCACTTTAAAATAAGGTAAGATGAGCCAGATGACAAAAATAATGTTACTATTAAATAATAAATTAATAAATTTTTCGTAAGAGACATTACCACTTTTGTAAATTTATTTATAGTTATACTCTATTTAAACCAGAAGGAAATTTTCAATGTACATTTCTTTAAAAATTGTTGTCGCGGAAAAGGTAAGAATATAGAAGATTGTAAGGCTTCGATCTTTGCGAGTGAAAGATGCATTGCGTAGAGCTTCGAGGAAGCAGCGTAGTAGCCTTGGGTGTATTAGCGCATTGCAAATGTGACAGGAGGTGCTGTGCTTGGCTGCGGAATAATTCAAGGAATGCGATGTACGCACTGGGGAATTACTGCCCCAGCTATTTTGACTAAGTATGCGTTCACGAGTATTTCAATCAGAGCTTATATATTTGCGCCCTTAATTACAGAGTGTGTTGACAGGGAGCCAGCTATTTGTAATGAAATTGGCTGCAGTTGCGGCGAATGTGCAGTGTCAATCCCGCCGACAACGAGTCCGCCGACAGATGGTCGGAAGCTGTAGCAGAAGCAGCCAGTCTTGCGCCAACAAATAAATTACGTTCTCATTAAAAAGACAATTACACGAAGAATGCAAACCGTGAAAGCATTTCCCGGATTATGCACGTTCTCCGTCGGCTCAAATCGCATGATTTACGGCCGGTTCCGCGCGGGAACAATGTAAACGTACGCCGCTGCCATTACTTGTTTAAATATGCCCATCCGACGAACGCCAACTTTGCCCGACAATTAAACTCTGCGATGCGAATCGCCATCCTCTCCTCATCTACCAACCACTCGCATATTATTTAAACACGTTGTTCAGCACGCAGCATTGAGCATCACCGCTTCATTGTTAACTCGCCGCCACTTTCCAACCGCTTTCTTCAAAACCACAACAGTCCACATCCGAACTACCTATGCGATAATTATGTTCTTCTTACCAAACCTCACAACTGTCAACTCCAACGTTAATCACTTTTACTTTTGTTATGTATAGTTAATCAACTGACAACCACCAAAGAACAAGACCGTTAAACCGCAAAGGAATGATCAACTGCAATCGACTTTTCACGGATTGATTTGTTAAACGCATTGTACAATCCGCGGTTGAGCATTACCGCTTTAGTTATAACTTGCAACCACTTGCCAATTGCCTGTCTTTAAAGTCAAAGCGATAATTACTTGTTAGTTAACTCCACTTCCAACCGCAAAACTATGAACAGTAGAATCAAGGGTGTTAAACCGCAAGTATTCAAACGCAAGTGGTAGAAAAATGCAGTGGTAAATAATAATTTAGCGCTGTTCAGCTAGAGCAGTGAGTATTGAGATCCATTACCGCTTCAGTTATAACTTGCAACCACTTGTCAACAGCTTGTCTTTAAAATCAAAGCGATAATTACTTGTTAGTTAACTCCATTTCTAACCGCAAAGTTATGAACAGTAGAATCAAGGGCGTTAAACCGCAAAGATCCGAACGCAAGCGGTAGAAAAATTCAGTGGTAAATAATAATTTAAGCGCTGCTCAGCTAGAGCAGTGATTCTTGAGATCCATTACCGCTTCAGTTATAACTTGCAACCACTTGCCAATTGCCTGTCTTTAAAATCAAAGCGATAATTACTTGTTAGTTAACTCCACTTCCAACCGCAAAGTTATGAACAGTAGAATCAAGGGCGTTACACCGCAAAGATCCAAACGCAAACGGTAGAAAAATGCAGTGGTAAATAATAATTTAAGCGCTACTCAGCTAGAGCAGTGATTATTGAGATCCATTACCGCTTCAGTTATAACTTGCAACCACTTGCCAACAGCTTGTCTTTAAAATCAAAGCGATAATTACTTGTTAGTTAACTCCACTTCCAACCGCAAAGTTATGAACAGTTCTGTAGGACCAAGGGTATTAAACCGCAAAGATCCAAACACAAGCGGTAGAAAAATGCAGTGCTAAATAAAAATTTAAACCCCAATGTTATGAACAGTTATGTAGAATCAAGGGCGTTAAACCGCAAGGATCCAAACGCAAGCGGTAGAAAAATGCCGTGGTAAATAATAATTTAGCGCTGCTCAGCTAGAGCAGTGAGTATTGAGATCAATTACCGCTCCAGTTGTAACTTGCAACCACTTGTCAACAGCTTGTCTTTAAAATCAAAGCGATAATTACTTGTTAGTTAACTCCACTTCCAACCTCAAAGTTATGAACAGTAGAATCAAGGGCGTTAAACCGCAAGGATCCCAACGCAAGCGGTAGAAAAATGCAGTGGTAAATAATAATTTAGCGCTGCTCAGCTACATTAGTGAGTATTGAGATCCATTAGGAGCTTGTCTTTAAAATCAAAGCGATAATTACTTGTTAGTTAACTCCATTTCTAACCGCAATGTTATGAACAGTTCTGTAGGATGAAGGGCGTTAACCGCAAAGATCCAAACGCAAGCGGTAGAAAAATGCAGTGGTAAATAATAATTTAGCGCTGCTCAGCTAGAGCAGTGAGTATTGAGATCCATTAGGGTCCAAAGCGGCAGTAACACAGCGCGCGCAGAGGTCAGGATTAAAACGCCGAAGGGAATTCGCGTTTGACCGCCGGGCTGGGCCTGCAGCCAGCGATTGTTCGCTGCTAAACTGGCCACGACGTGATTTATGCTGATTCGATTCGATACCCAGTCTGCGTCTCACGCATGTGGTGCTCCGCCACTCTCTGCTCTCGCGACATTTCCATTGTACACCATTACACCTCGCCAATGCATCACTGCGCCCTTCGATACACCCACCAATAAATCAATTCATAACACTATTGTTTTATTCCTCATTTTTTAAGAATAACAACTGAGCATTCAATCTAATATTTATTTCTAGTTTGTGCTTCCACTTTTGTAAGTGCCTTTTGTAACCGAAAAAAATACTGGTCAACGGTTAACCCATATTGAGAACGTTATAAAAATAAAGGTTTTGAGTTCGAAAACCGGTTTTTAAAAATTGGAAATCGGTTTAAACCGGTTGAAATATCGGTTAATAAAATACTTATTTTTTTCTTAAATAATATTATAGACCTATGAAAAGCGATTATGTTTCGTGTTGCATACAAAATCAAACACGAATATTCACAAAAATTTCTATAATTCAGAGAAATGTAAGTCATTTTTCAGTTGTAAACTTGATGCCTAAAGCTGATAAAGAGATTACCAATTTATATGACTCTCCAATAAATTATAAATTGTAGAAACTGTAATGACAAAATGATACAAAAAAAAATTTATGCTAAGTGATATTATTAATATAAAGTTTAATGTTCGCTGAAACCGGTTTGTTTGTTTTTGGTTAACGGTTACCGGTATTTTCGGTCTTAAAAATAGTACCAGCACAGTTCAAAAGTAACCAACCGTACCTCACGGTGTATAAAATGTAAAAAGTAATTCTTGAAGCAGTGAAACTAAGTTGAGGTTACGTTACAATAGAGGCAGGTGACAAAAAGTGGGTAGTGCTCGAAAGCCCTAATTTTCTTATTAACAATAATTGGAGTTGTAAAGGTTAAATTTAGGGTTTCAATTATAAGACTATGCGCGGTACTTAACCAGCAAATGGGAGGGTTTAGATTAGAGCGCGGAGATGGTGTGAAAGTTGTGGAAGCACTGACCTAGGACGGTAATCGTGTTGTGCTGCCAGACACCTCAGGCTAGGCGTGACAGAAGCATCTATTGGGTTTAGGGTAAGCGAAAAGCTAAGAAAAAGAAAGACTCACCGAAGAAAACTTTGTTCATCCTGGACTTGGCGAAACGGAACTCCTCATTCATTAATATGTGCAGTGTGATGTCGTACTCCAGAAGCAACTGGTGCAGCACTGTGTAGTCGAGCTGAAAAAGTAATTACAACAAAATAACGTTCTGTATTCGCACAGATTCAGGTCAGCTGTGGTCTCCGGAGATTTACGTTATACCCGCTATATCTTACAAATGTACATACAATCTATTATCTTACGTGAGCGCAATGCACAACAATCTGACAAGTGTTAAACCGTTTTCAAATTACGCCGCATCGGCAAGCAGAGCTGGCAGAACCGATATTACTCTTGGCTCATCCAAAATGCAACAAAAATTTACGCGCTAGCAAACAAAACCGGACAAGAACAAGCTAGTCGAAAGCACATCGAAACTGAAACTTACAACCTACACTTTACAAATAGGGATTCGGGTGAGACAAAATATTTCTCGAATCTCGCTCGTCTCGTCTTGAAAAGAGACGAGAAAATAAAATCAAAATTCTTTATATACGTAGGTAAAAACAAAATTTAGGTCGAGCATATTGTACCTTTCCCTAAATATATATTTTCTTCCTAGTTTACCAAACGATTGTTCAATTTCCCTAGATGTAGGGAAATTTCCCTAGGTATGGAAACACTACGCATAGATAGCGACTTTGAAAACTCGAGAAATCTCGCTGAGAATTGAGACCGAAACTAGATAATAATATTCGAGACGAGAAATAAACGACACGAGATAATATATTTTACATTTAAATTGAGACGATATGAGAAAAAGAAAAATCTCGTCTCGTCTCGTCTCACAGAATTACTATTTACAAACTTTGGATTACCAAAAATACTGCGGAATATTAAAGATAATAATATTCGAGACCAGAAATAAACGAGATAAAATATTTTACATTTAAAATGAGACGATACGAGAAAAAGAAAAATCTCGTCTCATCACGTCGCACAGAATCACTATTTACAAACTTTGGAATACCAAAAATACTGCGGAAATTTAGAGATAATAATATTCGAGACGAGAAATAAATGAAACGAGAGAAAATATTTTACATTTAAAATGAGACAATACGAAAAAAAGAAAAATCTCGTCTCGTCTCGTCTCACAGAATCACTATTTACAAAAATACTGGGAACATTGTCCTCATGAGAGTTGAGTTCGTTAAGGTGATTATTCACTACGATTTAGTTTTAAAAATGTTTGGAAATATCCGGGTTTGAGAGAGGTTGGAGAAGCAAGTTTTGGGCGGAAAGTGTCGCTGATAGAGCAGGTGCCCCGTTCCCGCCTTCTGTTTGGAAAGTTGCAAGTTCCTCCTCCGGGTTACACACACCGGAAGTGCGTACTCGTCGACGTTCCCGTACTTCCCGTTTCTGTTCGTCACGTGCACGCCGTACGGGAAACTCATTTCGACAGCTTTAATAACCGCTCCTTGCTAAATCTCACCCTCGCCAATTCTCCCGATAGATTATAAATTAATTTAATATTGCGAGTTCATGCAGTTTGGCTCTGCACCCACTCGGCTTGGCTTCGGATTTGAATCACGCACTTACACAATTAAGCTAAAAGCTACTTGCTTGCTGACGAAAAACAACTACACACATGCTTTCCACCAACATTAAGATAAATCACTCAAACAGAATGAATGATGCACCCTATTGCCTACCATCATTTACCTTTTCACTTTGACACTATTCCTCTGTGCACTCGCTCAACACTTTCAAATAATAAATGCAACTAACCAAAAAAAACCTTTAACTGTTATTTCATCTTCAAATTGCCTTTCTTTAAATAACTTAAAACTTCATTTCATAAATAATAATTTACAATAAGGTATGTGCAGTGACGAATTTATACTTATTTCGCCTAGGGACTACCTATCCTCATAGGCTTTTTAATATCACAAAATGATTAGTTCTACCCTAATTTTGATCAACAGTGGTTTTGAATAAATTAAAACCCAAATCTTATTTGTGACTATTAATTCTCGTTCCTATATGCTATTAAAAAAAATGCCGCTTCTAGATTTTGTCGCCCTGGGCAATATCCCCCAAATCTGCAGAGTTGGTTTGTGACCAAATTATGATTTTTACATACAGTGTGTGCAACAAAACGCATATAACATACCTTGAGTATTTTTTAACACGAAACATGGGATATATCACATCATGGTTACGACTTGATATTTGATTGACAGTAATGTATACTTGCTTGCCTCATTTAAAATGAAACATAGGGAACGAATTTGACATTTGCTTTTTGGATTATAAAACTTTCTGACAGACCTTCATCAAGTGCAACAACAATTTTAAGAATCATTAATAACTTTAAAGGAAATGGTGAAATAGTAATGTTCTGCCACATCTCTCGATCTTGCACATCTAGATTCTTTTTATTGGTGACCTTCAAAATTAGAAGATTGTACTGAGGGAAATCTTTAAAATTTAGATAAAACATTTCTCAAATTATTACAATTAAAAAGTTTTATAACAGATTGAGTCATTGCTTAGCAGTTAATGGATGGATTTTTGAAAATTTATTGTAATTATTATTTAATCGGTCGTTATTGTACTTACTTGTTTCATTTTAAATGAGACAAGCAAATATACTTTTCTGTCAATCAAATATGAAGTCGTAACCATGGATATGATAATATCCCATATGTTAAAAAATAGTCACGGTAGAACTTTAACAAGGGATTTCAAAAAATTGCGAAAACTCTCTTGCCTGATAGATTTAGAACAAAACTACAAGAGTACAAAGTTCAAAATTAAACTCTACATCAAATAAGGTCATAATTGATGCAACAGCACGTTTTCAGTACGAGATATATTAAATATATTAATTAATATGTTAAAGGATATTGTAACGTCAGCTTGGTAGAATCGGGAAAGAAGACAGACAAACTAAAAGCGACAGAGAGAAAGTGACGACAATGTTCTTCTACTATCCTACCATGCCGACGTCACGAATTCCTTCTCCAAATCATTTAATTGCTAATAACTATATTAATGCAAACTAATGTTTAGATTTTATATTTTATGACAATTGAAAAACCTCATTAACGATTGAAAAGAAGAAATGAGATTTTAATATTAAAGTACATTATTACTGTTGCTTTATTCCTTTTTCCTGTAACCTCTAACCTATATTTTAAAAAAGTGAAACTTACTTTCATAACTGAAATGTCACAATCTGAGCACGGCAGCAAAATGAAAGTCCTAGAAGCACCTGGTCGGAACACTAATGTAGTTGCGAAATCAATGGCTTCAAATATGTCCGAGCTGTTTTGTTTTCCTATAAAAAACATAAAATATTGTGTTGGTTCACTGCAAAAATATACTACGACCTATTAGGTATTGACTTTTCAACACTTTTTTCTAACATATTTCAAAAAGAAACAAGGTAGAAAGAGCAGAAATGAACAATCTGAAATTCACTTCTAAAATGAATTTTTCATAGATACCAAAATCTTTTTAGTAGAACTGAAATCTTAATTTTAATTTTAGCTGCAACCTAAACTAAAACCTTTCAAAGCTTACAATGCTGTTTTATTATTACTTCTGTTTCTCTTTTACATATTATACTCATACCTACTTCACGCAAATTTTATTAATTTATTTAGTGTTTTTACAAAATAAAAATATTAATATATGTAAAAGTAAAAAATCCCGTTCGGTTTTTTAGAGGATATAAAAAAATTATATTGTAACGAGCGAGACTCATCGCAAATGAGTCATCACGGTTGACCTGTCTGAGGTAGTCGCGTTACGGTCAAGTGGTATAGGATTCTATAGAGTCCGGAAGATTCTGAAATGTTCTAGAGATTAATTGCCGGCATGTATATAAGCGTCGTGACTAATATTTATTATCTCTTTTATAATTTATTATTCGTTTAGTAAACCTCGTTACATAAATATTCGTGTTGCAATTATTTTTACACTTCACCTAAATAAATAAACGTTACAATATTGCAAATTAAAATTTTAGTTAAATAGAGTTTAATGGTGTAAAAATTACTATAAAATGTTAAATATTTATAAGAGAAATTCGAAAATTAAAAAAGGGGCATGGCCTTGTCACTGCCTTTGACATAATAACACAGAATAGGTTTATACAGAAGCGACAGTAAGACAGAGAAACGAGAATTAGAGAGAGATGGGGAATGTGCACAAATTTAAAGGGCTCATTGTTTAAAATCGGAAAGTTTCCTCACATCTTAGAGAGAGATAGGGGAAGGGTACAAATTTAAAGGTCTACACAATGCTTCAAGGTCATACAACTGAATAGGGGAACATGAAAGGTACCGACACGGAGTGTCGCTTCTGTATATAACTATTCTGTGGTAATAACCAGAACGGACTACTGAGTCTAACTTCACTGAAATGCTACCACTTTTACTTCTGCCTAGTTTCTGTCTCTCAAAAAACACTAGTTATCTTTCTCTAAGTTATCGTTCGGTTAATGACGTCACGATAATTTTTTTTTAAACTTATTTCTCAAGTTTTCTTAAGTATTTTTAAAAATTAAATGTAAAAGATTAATATATAAAATAATAAAAAACACAATTGTTGCACTTTTGCAATATTTCCAAGTTGTAGTACTAAAATAGGCAAATGAACGATTGTCGCTTATGGAGTAAAAATATAATTGTTTGTCTTGGGTGGTAGAACTGCGAGAACAACATCGCGTCTCATCACGTGCTGGCATTTTAATTTACTCGAGGTATTTTCCCCGTGCGAATTTAACATAGTTGTCTCTGTAAAGAAACAAACAAAGCGACCAGACACAAAAGAGCGATTCGCGGATTGTTGATCAAGGATCCTGGATCGTGGATTCAGATTCTTCCCGAAGTATTTCTTTCTCGGGAATTCAAGCTTCGTCTTATTTTGTAGCAACTTCGGCGAATCTGTGTCGCCTAATTATTATACCATGCATATGCATCAACCATTTAATATATACATAAAGACATAGTTTTCAAAATTATATACATTTACATCAAACGAAATGTTATTGCAATCATTGCAAATATGATTAGTATTTGCATCGTTTTACATAAAATATTGATCCTGTACATTCCGAGAACTATTCAAATGAATTTTAATGTTCATTCTTATCATGGTTCAATCTGCCCCGATAAGTTCATTGTTTAAAAACGAATGATAATATATACCACTTTACTTTTTTTTGTACTTTTATATTATTTCATTACGAAAAATTTTATGATAAAAATGTACATACTCATATGATTGAATTGTTTACTGTTTTCAAATTAATTTAAACTATTTCAATTTTATGATTTTTGCATTTTTGTCATACCCAAAAATAAGTTATATAAAGTACTTAAATGTACCTAATGATTTCAGAATGTTAAAAATTATTATCATTCCTATTCCAATGTGTAACGTTTATATTAAAAAAAAATGGAAAACGTCAAAATCAGTATTTTCAATTATCATTATCTCGAAAATTAATGATCTACATGTTTCAAGTAGTTCTCTTTCTCTTGGTATAATAAATAAAATAGAATTGAAAGATGAAGTCGCTGAGATTGTATCTTTGCCCAATTTTGTACTTATATATATATATATATATATATATATATATATATATATATATATTTATATACTTTTCTACAAAAATTCTTTCAAAACTTCAACAATGGTGATTTCCATCATTTTATTTTATATATTAATCTTCAAATAAAAGTATTAGCATTTTATTTTAAAAAATACTTAATAAAAGAAGAGAATTAGAAATTATAATAATTTTTACTCCATTACACTCTATTTATATCAAATTTTAATTTTCAATAAAAATTTCTTTAAGTCCTCGACGGCAAATACTGAATAAATTAATAACAAATAATTTATCAGTATTTAAATAAATTAAGCATACGAAAAACCATGCTTTTATAAAACTCAAATTATGAAAAAAATGACATTTTGTCCTTAGTAAATATAGTTTATAAACCAATTAATCTGCAGATTGAAGCGTATAAGGTTAAACTGTAATTTCTTACCGGCTGGAATGTCATCAAAGTATAGAGGAATCTGCTGATGGGTAGCAAAGATTTCGTTATTGATGACGACGCTGCGAGGTTTCGCGAATACTCCGTCACCTCCAAACAGCACCACAGAATATCTACAAACAAACCCTGGTCAGCTGAATAAGATAACACAGTTCAATACCTACCTGTTCTTAGTGATTCCGGCATCGGTTAGCTCTTTGTCTAGTTGTGATACTAGCGTGTCTATGTTCCGAATTTGACGTAAGTTTCGGTTGCAGGATTGTGCTTCTACGAGGAAGACTACATCGGAGGTTTTGGAGATGTCGCCTTCGTTGATTTCCACCAAGTCGCCTTCGCCAATTAGTGTTCCATTTGGTAAGTTGCATCTATTTAAAAAAATAACTTATATTCATATATTTAATATTACTTGTCTATATTTATATGGGCAAACAGGTATTTTATATTTTTTGTATCTTATCTTATGATATATTCGTTTTTGATCCGACATATTAACCAATAAACATCCATCGCAATAAAATGAACGAATTATAAATTTAAAAGGTAGAACGAACAAAAAAATATGTCTAAATTTAAAAAAATGGAATAGGTGCTTGTTATATATTAAGGATTAAAAAATAATTAATTTGCGTTAAAATCTGTACTTATTCATAAAAGAACAAAGAAATTATCTGATGAAAGCAACACGTCGCTTGAAATAAATTCTCTGAAAAAATAATTGCCTCTTCATTTAAAAATGTGTCGAGAATTCTCGCCTCGCTTTCTTACAACTTAGCATTTAATAACTCTCCATCATACATGATTATCGTTAATCCAATTTCGTGAAACATGTTCTTTTCATTTGGAATACCTTCTAAATTTTCAATCGAAATGGTTGAAACTAATTATAAAATTAGTCAGATATAAGTGATATTAACAAAGTTATTCTACTTGGAATGGATATTGTAGCTGGTACTTGGTGGAACATATTTGAATATAGGTAAATAAAACAAAATCACTTGGTTATTCCACAATTCTTATTATATTAATGACGATCGTTTCGTCCTTTCAGATATCATCAGATTATTTAATTAGAATAATACACCTGCTAATAATTAAAAGTATATAAATATTAAAATGAAGTATTTACATACATACATAAATTTTGCGGACGAGTAGACGGTAAATATATTTATTAATTTCTCATTTTTCATAGAATTAAACCAAATATTGTCTTGACAAACGCGAAATATCACAAAAATACTCATTTTTGTACCCAAAATTTTGATTTTGGGAAATAGTGTACATTGATAGACCTCGACGCACTGATTTCCCATTTTTAAAGGGAATTAAATTATCTCTTTTCGTTCCTGAAATATTTGCTGTCAAAGTTGCACCTCAAAAAAGTGTGTTTTTTGGCTATATTTCTAAAATTGATAGAGATACAATCTCAACGATTATGCCAGTCGATTCTACGTGAAAAGTTACATAAAGAAATGTTTTCTCTACATATACGTTCTTTGGAACGATTAGGTGAAAAATGACAAAATCGAAAAAACCTAAATTTCAAACTTTCTTCGAGAAACTTTTTTTCTCCAAATCTTTTCATTTTGTAGACTTAAATAAACATCGATGCGCTGATTTCAAATTTTCAAACCGAATTGAATTATCTCTTACCGTTCTCGAGATATTCGTGTTCAAAGTTGAGTTTTGACAATACCTAAAAAAACAGGTTTTTTAGGTATATCCCTTTAAGGGTTAGGTTTACGACTTCGGCGACATCACCAACCAATTCTACGGACAAAATTACATAAGTATACCAATTTTTAGATTTTTATTCCAAAGGATACAATTTGTAGGATAGAAAAACGAAAATGGCCAAAATCGAAAAAAATGCCTGATGAACCCCTGACGATTTTTTTCGATTTTGGCCATTTTCAGTTTTTCCTCTCTAAAAATTGTATCCGTTGGAATAAAAATCTGAAAATTGGTACACTTATGTAATTTTGCCCGTAGAATCGAATGGTGAAGTCGCCGAAGTCGTAAACCTAACCATTTAAGGGGTATACCTAAAAAACCTAATTTTTTAGGTGTAACTTTGAACTCAAATATCTCGAGAACGGGAAGAGATAATTGAATTCGGTTTGAAAATTTGGAATCAGCGTATCGATATCTACTTAAGTTCAGAAAATAAAAAATTTTGGAGACAAAAAGTTTTGTGGCAAAAAATTGAAATTTAGGTTTTTTCATTTTTCTTATTTTTCACCTAATCGTTCCAAAGAACGTATATATGGACAAAACATTTCTTTATATAACTTTTTCCGTAGAATCGAATGGTAAAGTAATTCAGATTGTATCTCTACTCATTTTTTAAATATGCTCAAAAAACACACTTTTTAGAGGTGCAACTTTGAGAGCAAATATCTCAGAAACGAAAAGAGATAATTAAATTCTGTTTGTAAATTTGGCAACAGCGTAGGTAATTCTTTAGAAAGTATCACAAATAAAATTTAGTAAAATTTGAAAATTTTCGAGTTAAAAATTTGATATATTCAAATATTTTCAGGTATACGAAAAAATACAGCATCAGCGACTTTAGGAATTACTTTCCCTGCTGTTACTATATACATTAATTATTTTTCCACGTAATATTCATCATTGTGTGAAATAATAGTAGTAACTTACATTTAATACTTTTATTTTATATTAATAATTTATTTCGGCACCACCAAAATAAAAGTTTTGCGCACGCCTATGAGTATATACAAAAGAAAAATCAAATACATAGTAATAATAAAAGAAATGATTAAATTTAACATTTCAAGTAGCTTGATTTTATCAAAGTACTTGACATTTTAAGGATTGGCTTAAAATTTCAAGACAAAATGAATCAATGGCCTGGCTTTATATTTTTAAAGATTAAAGGCTTGAAATAATTAAGTCTTAGCTTGATTTTCAAACTAACAGTGTATGATAATAGTTATGTGTATACTTCAGAAGGCCAAAAATAGTTAGCTAAAAAATTAGGTTATGTACGTTTAACAGTGCAATTTTTACATTATTGTCAATAGTTTAATTCGAGTTCAAGTTGTCAAATTGTGAAATAATGTAAAAAAAGAAAACAGTAAGACATAATTGGCAAATAATAATAATTTTTAATATAATAATGATTTTTTTTCAAATATTTCATTCTATAATCCATTTCATACTGTTGGTAAAACTGTACATTTTTCTCCCTAGAGAGGGAAAGTAATTTTCCTCACTCACCTCACCTCAAGTAACATCACTCGAAGAAAGTAAAGCTTTCTATACATGTGAAAAAGTATATATTTATATATTCTAGGTGTAATTAAGGGTAAGGGATTTTATAGTAAGTTTGTAAATTAGAGTAGAACGTTATCCGCGTCTGTAAATATTCCTGGCTTAAATATTTATTTGTGTTGCGGATGAAGCGAGGGTTGCTTTATCGCAGGCTGACACCTTTCGGGGGATTCAAATCCCCGTGTCAGAAGTGCGTAAATTCTTATGAATACAAGTTGTCTTGATGCGGTCTCCTCCAACACTACAACTTGCCGTACTTTGCGGAGATAATTACTACGCCTCTCGGCTTTCTAACTGAAATGGGACCCCGTGATAATGCAGTCATATTTAATTATTTCCGCGCCAAATGACTTTTTTTATTCTCAGACACACAATACCAAGAAACAGAAGATCTGTATAATATTAATAATAATACCCTGGAATTAGTATCTTAACTCGCTTATTAAAACTTCATCCAAAACCAACAAATGAATATACTCTAAGACAAATTTTAACTAAATTTATTTTCATAACCTTTTTGAATTTAAAAAACAGTTTAACCTATGGTTTACATATGATCTAATGTGAAACTTGCAAATAGCACCTGACATGAGAAAATATAGACGTTACATGCGACTAGATGTTATACAGCGTGATAATGCAGTCATATTTAATTATTCCGCGCCAAATGACTTTTTTTATTCGCAGACACACAATACCAAGAAACAGAAGATCTGTATAATATTAATAATAATACCCTGGAATTAGTATCAACTCGCTTATTAAAACTTCATCCAAAACCAACAAATGAATATACTCTAAGATAAATTTTATCTAAATTTCAAAACCTTTTTGAATTTAAAAAACTGTTTAACCTCTGGTTTACAAATGATCTAATGTGAAAGTCGCAAATAACGTCTGACAAGAGAAAATATAGACGTTACATGCAACTAGATGTTATACAGCGTGATAATGCAGTCATATTTAATTATTTCCTCGCCAAATGACTTTTTTTATTCTCAGACACACAATACCAAGAAACAGAAGATCTGTATAATATTAATAATAATACCCTGGAATTTGTATCTTAACTCGCTTATTAACACTTTATCCAAACCAACAAATGAATATACTGTAAGACAAATTTTATCTAAATTTATTTTGAAAACCTTTTTGAATTTGAAAAACTGTTTAACCTCTGGTTTACAAATGATCTAATGTGAAAGTCGCAAATAACATATGACACGAGAAAATATAGACATTACATGCGACTAGATGTTATACAGCGTGATAATGCAGTCATATTTAATTATTTCGCGCCAAATGACTTTTTTTATTCTCAGACACACAATACCAAGAAACAGAAGATCTGTATAATATTAATAATAATACCCTGGAATTAGTATCTTAACTCGCTTATTAAAACTTCATGCAGAACCAACAAATGAATATGCACTAAGACAAATTTTATGTAAATTTATTTTCAAAATATTTTTGGATTTGAAAAAACTGTTAACCTCTAGTTTACACATAATCTAAAGTGAAAGTCACAAATAACGTCTGACAAGAGAAAATGTAGACGTTACATGCGACTAAATGTTATACAGGGTGTATCACCAAAACGGTTGGTCTGATTTAAATCACGATTTTATCTAATTTAAATCAACTGATTTTTTAAATAAAAATAATTGATTTTTATCAAAGATAAAAAAATATAATAATTATAACAAAATTTAATTATTTGGTACGAAACAAGTAATAATAACTGAAATGTATTCTGTATATAATAATATTATAAAATTAAGTGGTGTGGTGTCATTTTTATTCTCATATAACAGAAAGAAAATGTAAGAATTTAAATATGTATCTAAAAGTAAAAATTCTATGTTACTCTTCCTAGTTTTATTCAAATGAATCGTTTTGGTTTTATAACAGATTTCGTTTTCGTTTATGAAAAAATATATTCTTATTACTTTTTAAAACTATTAAAAAGTGCAGTAATAATCAGATATCTTTAAGAATTAAAAAAAAATCATGATTTATTTGATTTTGCACATAATGTTAGAAGTGCCGAAAATTTAATATTTTCGATTAGGATTGCTTTCAAATTAAAAAGTTTGACAACCTATATGTATAGAATCGAAACTGAAATCAACTCTTTTTAAACTAGATGTAAAATTAAATTTGTGCTAAGTTCTTTTGTTCTCCTTGCAACTGTTGTGGAAAGAGCACCACACAACCATTTTTGAATGTTTAATTTCCATTTTAAAAGATTAAGTATTTTTTGTTTCCGGTGCTGTGAAACATATGATGAATTAAAAATTTTAAATTGGTGTGGCTGTTTGTATGTTAAGGATTAAAAAATAATTAGTTTGTATTATAATCTTACAGTTTACATCCGCCAAAGTTTTTAAATTCAAATTTTTTAACTTTTCCACAAAGAATAAATTGAACAGATTGGGAAATAGATATTAAATGTGTTTACATAAAAACTGCGTAGGTATATTAAAGTTAGAAAATAATTACTTAATCCAAAAATTCAATAAATGTGACACTGTGGTGTAAATATCATTATAAATATCTAAAATAGTATATTGTACAACAAGCATGGAATGGTACACATTTCATACGAGTATGACAGTTTTGCAAATCATACGAGTATGAAATGGACATTCCATGCGAGTTATATACTATACTTTTTCTACGACCACGATATTATTTTCTAATTAATTAAATTTGGAACAATTTATTTTTGACAGAACTGTGAGATATGAATAATTTTTGACAGAACTGTGAGAAATGAATTTATACCTTAACGTTGTGTATGGTTACCGTGGGAACTAAAAATGTGTTTACAATATACTATGTATCCGTAGCAATAACAAACATACAACAAGCAAATATTTTAGCGGCCGTAGGAAAAAATATTTTTGACACACAATATGTTTTATTAAAAAGTGCCATGAATAAACATTATGATCTATTAAATAGAAAACCTAAGTTCGAGAATTTAAATATTAAATATATGATTAAGGGATTTGAATTAAGTGTTTAGTAAAAAAAAAAGATTAAACAGTAAAAGAAAGTAGGGGAAGATTATATTTTTATGTGAGTTAGATGTACCTAATATATCTTTTAAATGTAGAATTATCAAGCTTTGCTTGCTTTTGACATAAAAGGTTGTAATCATGTTTTAATCTTAAGAGTCGCGAAAACTTTTCTCTCGAGATTCTATCTTACGCGGAGATAAGTAGTTTCTGCCTTTCACGTATTTCTAGAAGTGGTCTTACATTAGTACCCGGTACTCGCTGTATATATTTTTAATTATTTCATACACTTTTGCGCTGTTTTTTCTCTGGCAAAATACAAAACAAATATGAAATTTGCAACTAAAAGACAACTGTTTATATAACAAACGATTCAATTGTTTAGTTTAATTTTTGTATTCCGAAGCTACTATATTGTAAATATGAAATTACAAATTAAAAAAATGTTTGGAAAAGTAAAATAAATATCATCATGGTTTTATCATTTTTAACTATTGTTACAAAACATAATTTTGAAATTTTGTTTATTTATTCGAACTATATTTTTATTGGCATCTTTACTGGCATAGCAAAGTTTAATAAATTTAGAATTTTGTTTGATTCTGTGTTAACTATACGAGAGGTCTATATTATTGGCATGTTTGGTTTTAATACAAACCGTATGAAAAGTTTAAATGAATTTTCTGGTTTTAATTTAAATTTATATAAACTTATAATACATTTTTTGTTTAGTAAAAAACATAAAATAAAAACGTCGGTGTTATTTTGGTTAGAATAATGAAAAGGTCAGTCGATAAAAGATTCGTAACTTTGGAAATCGGATAGGTCAAGAGGTGATTACT
Organism: Stenolophus ochropezus; assembly: GCA_035578165.1. Taxonomy (NCBI): domain Eukaryota; kingdom Metazoa; phylum Arthropoda; class Insecta; order Coleoptera; family Carabidae; genus Stenolophus; species Stenolophus ochropezus. The sequence continues at coordinate 5,534,239 of JAQOWZ010000014.1, forward strand.
TAGGTTTAGAAGCTGCTTGAGACAAAACGATCCGATTTTTTTAATTTGAAGAAATTTGTCTTGTTCATTTGACCTTTCTAAGCAATTAATTCCAAGAGCTGTTGAAAGTTAAGAAGTATTGATATTAAAAAAAGAAGTAAAGTTGTGTCATTAGCCATTGATATTGTAGCGAGCTTATTAGAATCGGCATACAGCAAACCTGGGACGAATCCAAGTAGAAAAGAATCCATTGATGTTTTCAAAGTGAACCACAACTGAACTGTTAAATTACACTCCAAATACATGATCACTTTTCAATGGAGAAAGAATTGCAAAAATAGAATCCAATAAACTTGAATCTCCATCAAATACATTTGGATCGGTAGGCGAAATGAAAACAGATAGCGTTAACTGTTTAACTACAGTTAAAGAAACGCTTTAGCTTTAGCGTTAAATTCGCTTCCTGTCGTGTATTTTAGTTAGTTTTATAATCCGAAGCTTTCATCCCATGAACCATTGACAGGCTTTGAAATACTAGAAAGTGAAGAGCGAAAAACAACGTCAAAGCAGAATTAACTATTGTTTAAAGGCGTTTGATTTCCTCATTTTGTAAATTACGATTTTTTAGAATTGTGTCGTTTGACAAACATTTCCAATGGAACAAACTGCCTTCTAGCTCATCATGCTAAACGATTTTTTCTCTTTAACTTTTCCTCTTTAACTTCAGGAAATAAAATAAAAATATGCTTTCAAATGAATTATGCTTATACACCACATCTAAAGTGCAGCACAGTTTCAAACTACGGCTTCCTGTATTTACTTTTAGATAAAAATCATTTTTGCAAAGTTCCACCACACGAGAAATACCTAAACTACTTAAATGAACTTTAAACGTCTATATTTTACCTGTCAATGCGCTCAACTTTGCTAAATTACCTCTGTTGTATAATTACCTATGCAGACAACTATCTATGGCTTCTAAACACTCAAGTATCTCCTCCACTTCAGAAAAACTTTACTTGCATAACTATACCTCAAGCAAATTAAGTCTTATTACAGAATCTGATTTTTCCATTTTAGTTTTCTTGCATTTATTACTTCGAAATAGTGTTTCACGAGAGTCTTGTATTTTTCTTGATCTTGCAGCAGTCTTGCGAAAAATGCAAGACGAGAACAAGACAAGAGGTACTAATTTCAAAGCAAGACAAGGCAAGAAATTGTCTTGCAAGAAATGTGCAATAGCAACATTTTTCAATTTTTGTACCCTTGCATTTTTTTGCTAATTTAAAATCTACATTTATTATAAGAACCTACCTCTAACTAATAAATGTTTAAAAACTATGTAAGTATTAAAGAAATTAATAAAATATGACCCTTTTTAATTGGTTCATAGTATACTACAAAACTTTTAGGTTGGTATTCAACTGTCCGAGTAATTTTAAATTCAAATCTAAGATCAATCCGTTGATTTTCATTATATTCAACATAAAATAAATGATAAAAAATTATTAATTAAATTGTATTCCTTTATTTGTTATATTTTTTCAGATAATAATTTCTTTATTAACCGATTTAAACCGGTTTCCAAATTTAAAAACCGGTTTCCAAATTTAAAAACCGGTTTTCGATCTAAAACCGTTATTATTATAATGTGCTCTATATGAGTTAACCGTTAACCAAATATTTTTTTCGGTTACATGCCCTGATAATAACATTAATTTGACAATCAATGTTTCATTTTAAAGTGAACGCTTCGATTGCTATCAATCAAATGCAAATTCGTAATCATGACCATGGTAAATTCTGTGTTTTACGTTAAAATAAACTCACGGTATGTTTGGGTTTGGTAAAATGTAACCAGCTAGTTAATTCGAATACAAATAGTAAACAACAGTATTGTGAAGTACGAGGAAAATATAAAATACGTGATGACATTTGAAAATGAAAATGGAAATAATAATATTTTGGGCTATAATGAGAACAGCACAATGTATGTAATTACTCTATGCAAAAATGGCCATCCCAAATTAGGTGTTTCAGTGAAAATGTCGGTTTGTAAAGAGCATTTTTTTATTTAAAATATTGGAATGGAGGCTTTTTGCGTGTGATTGGTGGATGTACAAATCGCACGCATTGATTTACTGTTTGTACATTCGGTATTAGAAACTATAACTGAGTTACATGAATTATGTTTTTTCCGTTGTCACTTTGTGTACACATGAGCAAATTGCGTATTTGCTGCACTAATGCCAGTGGAATGTACAGAAACAAACGAGAATGCATGTGACATATTTGTACATTTTCGTGTTTATCATTTTATACACAAGGTGTAATTAGAATCGTTTGTTGTTTCATAAACAGATATTCACACGGGGAAATCAGTTAGTGTTTTGTTTTGCTGAGAGTCTTCTTTGACCAGGTCAAGCAGTGCCGGATTTACGCCGAAACCACAGAATAGGTTTATACAGAAGCGACAGTAAGACAGAGAAACGAAAATTTGAGAGAGATGGAGAATGTGCACAAATTTAAAGGGCTCATTGTTTAAAATCGGAAAGTTTCGTCACTTCTTAGAGAGAGATAGGGGAAGAGCACAAATTTAAAGGTCTACACAATGCTTCAAGGTCATAGAACTGGATAGGGTAACAGGTACCGACACGGACCACCCTGGACACCCAGTATTATTAACCGTTATTTCACATAAAAAATATTTTTCACTACCGCTTACTTGGTAACTATGGTCAGCAGGTCAAGGAAATAATCTTGGACAAAGTCAATTATAGTACTTTTTCCATTACTAGCCTAGACACCCATTATTATTAACCTTTCACATGAAAAATTGTTTTTTACTACCGCTTACTTGGTAACTATGGTCACCTAGGTCAATAATAAATTATTATTAACCATGGTCGATAATTAAAATTGTCACATACAGGGTGTTCTACAATCTAAGAGAAAAAAATTAATGACACATACTGTATAACATGCTGAGTATATAAAACTACAAGAATTTTTTTAAACTTCGCAAAAAAATGCATCATATTTCAAGCAAACATTTTTTTTGTCACTTGTCAAATCTTCTACAATGAAAGTAATTGTTTACATAATATCTAATACTAATAAATGCCTAATATTGTGCAATTAACAGTTATTCCTGTGATTCAAAAAATTGTCTACTTCAAGTAAACTTCCCTTAATTTAGCGATTTTTTTTTAAATTTTGTTTCATGATCAGCACGTCGTACAGTATATACCTTTAAATTTTTTGTCCTAAGTGTGTAAGAAAACATTTCTCACATTTTCAACATTGCGCATGTGCGTAATGATGTGAGTTTACCTATTTTCTGCACTTGTTACATTATATACAATTTGATACCTGTTTTGTTTTGAAAGAATATTATTGTTTTATAAATTTATATTTACGTAAAAATAAATATTTATCTTTACTTATTGAATACAGTTTCTATCAAGAATGTATAATATAAATCAAAATTTAATTTTCTTATTAAAGTTCAAATAATTAGATCAATTGAAAGTAGAATTTACATCATCAAGGTATGTTTGATGTTTGATTCATATTAGTACAATTACAGATCTTAATCCGTGTGACAACCTTTGATTATTATAGACGTAGGCTTATAATAGGGATACACTAATTGGGTCTAATGCATCTAGCTCTATATGCATTTAATGCGAACAACAGATCAAAGCAATAAGCCTGATGGATCCTAAATTATAACTGAAAATTTAATTATCCATGCGACATTTCTTTCAAATAAAAAATTGTGCAGCTGATTTTAACACTAAAAACGAAATCCCGACATCTGAACTGAAATTTTAAATCAAATATTGCATATAATTAATAAAAGCTGCTTATAATTAGAGGATATACACTCAAACCAACTAGTCTCCGTACACACATCTTTGCGCTTTGTTTTTGAAAGAAATAAACCATCATGAAACCTTTTAGAACTCGAATTATTGTTTAGAAAAGGAAGAATGAATAAATGAAAAGAAAAAAATTATGCCAAATAGTGAAATATGGAAAAGGTTATATGCTTGTATGGGGCTGTACGAGTACTTAAATTTTTATTGATGGGAAAGTGGGTTATTTGAATATTTTAAAAAAGAATTTGGAAAATTGTGCTGAAAGAGCTTAAAGGATTCTTATATCTTTCAACAAAACAATGACCCCAAACATACTACACATAAACTGCTAGAATAGTTATTGTACAATTGTAGACAACAATTAAAAACGTATCCACAGTCTCCAGATATGAATCCTATTAAACATCTCTGATTTACTTTAAAAAATGTGTAAAACAAGACGCTCTAAGAATATAAAAGAACTACTACATTTATGGTAGAAGAATGGGGTAAAATTGACTCCCAAACTCCAAGAAAATTAGTGGATGGTATGACAAACCGTTTAAGGGAAGTAATTCTAATGAATGTCGGTTCAAAAGATCATTGATTCTATATAATTTACAGGTATACGGAGACTAAATTGGCGTACTTAGTTGTTATAATAAATATAATATTATTTTTCTCGATTTTATTACGAAAAATTTAGGAGTACATCATTTTATTTATCAATAACCAAAACTTTAAAATAATAGAATACTTGTTTCCTTTACTGAGTACGGAGACTAATTGGTTTGAGTGTACATTAGAGTGACCATTCGTACTGATTTTGGCAGTACAGTGCTGATTTTCAGACCCTTGTACTGATAAACAACTTGCAACATATTTTGTACTGATTTTTTTACAGATAGTACTGAATGTACTGATTTTCGATTTTTTATAATTATTTATTGATAGATATTTACACGTTTTTATATAAGTAATTTAAGTATTAACTAAGATTTCTATCTATCGGTTCAGTAATAAAATAATTGATTTAACGTTGGACTAGTGACTTGGTTATAATGTTTGATTTTGAGAAAAACTGTAAACTGCAATAGCAATAAAATTATAGTAATAACAATATAGAGAGGTAGAGGTATGTAAACATGTAAAGCTATTTTATAAAAAGCAGAACTTTGGTTTTCATCAAATAATCTACTTTTAATCAAAAAGAAAGGCAAAAGTCAAGAATTGATAATTGCAGCAAATAGTAATATAGGAAAAGTTATATTTGGATTTAGAAAATATTTTGCCCGAGAATATTAAATGTCCCGAAGAATTAAAATTCAAAAAACCTATAAAATAGTATATGATAAAACACTGCTTTTAAACATTAGAAGAATTATTAAATATTAGTCATTGTATAGTGATTGTATATTACACCAAATTTCATTTTGCTTTTATCATTTTTTTTAATATTATATCTGTAGTGATTTCATTAAAAAAATAAATGGTCACTCTAGTGTACATACACTATATTGAGTTTTATAATTTTGAGTAATTCAAAATTAGGAATATCTTGCTTGCGAAAAGAGAATAGTTAAAAATTAATGATTTATTTGTAAGTTTGAAACGTAGCTGGGCAAATAACGAAAAAACTACGCTCCCTTGTCTATTTTTTGTAATGTGTTGCAAACAGTTGATTATTAATTACGTTGCTGATTAATTATTCTTTTGTCTGTCATGTTTGAATAAAATATCGGAACGGAATAATTTAGCAGCAGACAATTCAAACAATTTTCCAAATACTTTCTGAAGGCATTTTGTTTAACTTTCATAACAAGCTAGACAAATTTCCACCCTACACCGAGAGAATTTGTAAAATAGCGTAGAACCCTTTCTAAATCAAATCTGCCGGCATCTAAGGTATGTCGTTCATGTAAAGTCTGCCTACGGAAACATACAGCTGGCGTTCGGCCTTCAGATAAAAAACAAATTTTATAGACACTTCCCCTGAATTATTCTACCTCCCTTAATAGAAATATGTTTACGTCGTAACTCAATGCCGTACCCTCCGTAACCAATTAGGTTCTTTAAAGACTTGAATAAATGGGAACCCTTTTTAAAGAACAATTTATTTTTTGGTTTTATAAATTAAAAAAGTAAAAGAAACTTTGTAGGCAAAGAATAGAATTAAATTTAACATTTTCTCGGAGTACAATAGCTAGACCGTTATATTTTTGTACAATGTATGAATTTTTTGTTTAAAACATTAACTTTTATGTGATTTTTTGCCGCAGCTCATATATTATAACGCTTTTTACTTTTCCAGAGAGAGCATACCAGTATTAATGACTATATGACATTTTACTTTTGTTTAATATTTAATTCATTGTTTCAACTACCTTTATATGGGATTACAAGGATCTGCAATAATTGCATTTTACTATGTTTTGCAATTTTAATCTGTTGTAATAGATTGCATTAAATATTTACTCATGAATACTAATACATTTCTATTATTTCATAACTCGGTCATTTTATCATTTTTTTACTTCCTTGTACCAAGTAAAGGCAGTATTGTAATAGCGAAAGATTTCGGTTTTCATATTTCAACGGAGAATCCATTTTAACTAGCCATAAAATTTTGAAATTATATATGGGATTGTTATAACATCTAGTTGTGCACAACCCTTTTTTGAGTGGCAGTGCTAAAAGGGCATTTTGATTAGCCGTAGAATGTTGAAATTCTGTATATGGAAATGCTATAACATTAGTTATATACCTCCAGTTTTGGTTCCAAATTGCCTTTTCAAAAGACCAGTTTACTTTTGACAAAAACCTAATAAAAATAACAATTTAGTTGACTTCAGAATATATTCCTGGGACATATGTATGTACGAAATAAGTCTTCATGTATACAAGTTTTTGAGCGATTAAAATAAGTTTGTGTAGTACAATAAGGAATAGTGATAAATAAATACAATAAATAAAACTTTCAAAAGATGATTCATTTCGAAAGGAAATTCCAAGATATGAAACGAATAGAAATTGAAGAACAATTAACTGAAACTGTAAAATGATTTCATTTTCAAACGAAATAAATTTAAATGAAGTGCAGCAAGAAAATTCTATAATTTATCCTACAAGAAAGTCATGTGGTGTCCACATCAGATTATTTTTGTAATTGTATAAAAATGTTTCTTTATATATTATTTGAATGAAGTGTATTACTATTAGAAATATCGTTGGTCTGTACTGGTTGCGCATGCGTTTCACATAGTGAAACGTCAGTTGTGTGTAGTGTTGTGTGTGCTTACTCGTGGTGTGTAAATATATTTAAAGTGTTTTCAAACTAATTACAGCCGCAGTACTGAACAGTGTACATGAACTTTTTGTAGAGTGTAGACAATGTGACAGAAACTGTTATTGAAATGCTGAAAAATTTTAACGGTGCGTTCACCACAACAATCCATGCCAATTTGAGGTTAACGGGTGAGTGTTGAATTGATAAGATATGTGTTGAAATATAATTAATTTATTGTAATTCAATTTATATCCCGAGGCCGTTTGGATATAATTGCGTTTATTGTTATCGATAAAATATTGAAAACTATTTGCGTAGTGTGAGTGTATGATTTCCCCATAGTTTAGTGGTCGATGATAGCAGTTAGTTCATTCGCCCTCGTGAGGGAAGGGAGAAACAGGCTGTAGTCAGCAGATGTAAGAGTTGGGGTGGAAAATAATAATTCTCACCGCCAGTGGCATTCCGCACTGCTAGGGAATATTGCACACGTCAATATTATATTCTGCTTGAGGATTAAACACGACGAAAGGTGTTTATAAACGGGTAATCAGCTCTTCTCAACACATGCGATTTACAGCTTGATTTTCCTTGTTTTGGTTGCTCTAATTACATGCATTCTTCGTAATTATCTATCTGTACCTACACATAATCTTACATGGTACATCATTTGTTTCATTTAAATAACAAAATATCTTTTTCCAGCAAACAGGCATGAAGTACGTACTTTATACTCTCTTTAGAGTTTGTAAAGGCTGAGGTAAAGACTAAAGAATCACTTTTAATGCACTGGTAGCACATTTATTAATTGTTTTATCTACTTTTGAAAATGTTATAAGCAACAAGTGATATATTTTTCCAGCACTCGACTAAAAACACTAACTTTACACACTTGTTGTATAAATAACTATTTCCTACAACCGGGCATACAGTACATACTTTATGCCATCTTTTGAGTTTGTAACAGGGATCCGAACTGCAACGCAACTGTAACCGAAAACCGTACCGATTTTTTACTTTTTATGAAACTGTAACCGAAAACCGAAACCAATATTTTATTTCTTCAAATATAGAAACCGACAACCGATACGAAAAATAAATTTATTTCGTAGGTAACCGAAAACATAACCGAACCGAAAAACTATCGGTATTAAAACTAGTACAAATATAAATAATGTACGAAACTGATAATATTAACCATAAATTTTACTTATACTTATAAAATCCTAGTGTAATTAATGTAATAATATTTAAGTAGTTATATTTTAAAGCGCAATTTTCATTTTTAGATCATAACATAAAATTTAAATAACTACTGTACTTTTACTTAAAAGTACTTACAATTTTAACCGAAACTGTAATGAAACCAATATAATAAAATCGGAATTTTGTACAACCCTTAATATGCTTTATTCCCTACAGTAAAATGTTGCGATTTTTTTTTTATTTAAATATCTCAGTATAAAGTAAATATAGCAGTGTCTATTAAAATTACTATTTACAATACACAAATTTCAAAAAGTAACACTTTTTTTTATAAAACGCAAGTGTTAACTTTTCAGTTAAATAGGTTATATACCCATAAAAAAACTTAGCTCGTTATGGAATAATTAAAAACAGTGGAAAATGAAAATCACTTTTGTATTTCAATTTTGAAGTAAAGTGTGAATAGGTATAATATTTTGTTTTACAAATATGATCGCTGTTAAGAATATGACACCTGGTAATAAACTCGTACATGTTAACAGGACTCTGAGAACATAGTTCCCGAACTGAGCAAAGTTTTCGTGCATTCCGTATCGATGTTGATGACTTGGTAGTTGAGAGAAATTTCAATGAGTTAAACGGAAATTGCCATTAAATGATATTAACGAGAATGGTAATAATTCAAATTGATTCAACAATTGGGAAATTGCGCGTTTTGCAAGTACTACGCATAATTTCAAATAGTTCGCTTTTCATTTTCAGTCTCAGATTCACAAACAACAAAGTTTTGAAATAAAAGTTCATAGCCATGTGTAATAAATATATTAAAATTTATTCTTCAGTAGAAAATTAAGTTTTAGTTTAAATTATTCGCAGTGTCAACCATGCTAGTACATAGGGCATAATAATTTGTGATACATTTCTGTATTTTTGTTTCTCTTTTGTATTATAATATAATCACGAATCAATAATGTGTGAGATATTTCTCGGAATAAAATTATGTTGTTTTTAACATAATGTGCATAAAATATCAAATAATTATATTATCAAAATCTGCTTTGAATTTGAAACAAATTCTAGGAATGAGTAGGTATATTGTTTCAATCAGAGCATAGAAATTCTGTGAAATAATTTTGGATATAGCGTGAAATACAAATTTCATTGATGCGAAATCGCAAATTTTATTAACATTGTATATCACAATTTTTTATACAAAAATTTTGTCAATTTTGCTTTGAAAAATTATTTATTGTGTTATCATATTATTTATTTTTTTATTACAAAAAATGTATACGCTTTCATAGAATTTTAAATTAAAGAAAATTGTATGTTATATATTGTGAGTTTTTTTAACAAAAAATATACCATTTGGCACATCCATAGTTACGAGATTGATTGTTTGCAATGTATTTGCTTTATTAGAAATGAAACATAGCAAACAAATTTGACATTTATATTATAATTTTTTTCTAACTTTAATTACAATGGCATTGTGCAAATTTTAATTCATGTTTAAGACAAGTATACTTGTTTACCACGCAATATTACATAACAGACGTACATCGAATGCAAAAACAATTCTAAGAAATTGTCTTACGTAGGTATCTCTAGATTATTTCTCTTGGGGATTTTTAAAATCAATAGTTTACACGGGGGTAGATCAATTAAAAGTTCAAATTCAAAACATTTCTCAAAATATTCAAAATTTATTGTTTAATTGTTCGTTTTTATGTTTACTTGTTTAATAGTTGGTTTGTTTAGTATTTTATAATTTCTTATAATATTTCTGTAAAATCCATTCCCTATGTTTCTTTTTAAATGAGACAAGCAATTATCACGTCGTAACCATGGATATGATAAATCCCATGATTTACGTTAAACAACACTTACAGTATTTGAAGTAATGAATATTTTTGTCTACATTTTGCTGCCACTTGCAGCAGTGGAGAAAAGAGGCAGTAAAACTTTTAGTAAATAACGTCATGTATGAAATTCGCACATCCCTATTACTCGCCAGCTTGTGTAAATATTTTATAACTTACTTGACGCAAACATCGGGTATCCTGAGTGGCGTATTCTCCACCTGGCAAGCGTGTATGTAGGCGACCGCGCTGGTACAAGCCTGTTCCTCGGTTGGCGCATTCCTGCACATGTGGTGGAAGGGAGCCAGGCCCACCCGCTCGAAGCAAGCGTGCAGAGGTGAGACCTTGCTGGCGAAGAGCGAAGCGCACAGCTCCTCCACGGCGGGGTCGGGGGCCTCGGCCTCCACGGCCAGATTCTTCTCCCCCGAACACGAGCGGGGCCGTAGGGCCCAACTCGACGCGAAGCGAGCCACCTCCCCTTCCACCTGGTTGCTGGATGCGAGGAAATCGTCACTGGGCTCGTTGTTTATCGTTCCCCAAAGCCCGGCCGTTTTTCCGAAGTAGTACCCTGGAACGTAACGCATTGATATACTAGATAAACGTGGCTCGGCAGATTTCCACCCTCTTTGTTGCTTTGCGATCAATGATGCCCTATCACTCACAAATTTCAACTACACTAACAAATTACTTTATGAAATTTAAATAAATCATCATCCTTATCATCTGGGGCACAACATTACTAGATGAAAAAGGAACTCAAGTATTCGTTTCCTGACTCTGCAAAAAGATCTAAGGCTTATACTGACAAATTTCAACCACATCATTATCATTCCTAGATAGAACAGAACCTCATAATTCCTTGATAGAAAAGAACCTCAAGTACCTTAGGTAATTAACATCATCATCATTCTTAGATAGAACACACCTCAAGTACCTTAAGTAAATTAACATCATCATCATTCCTAGTTAGAACAGAACCTCAAGTACTTTAGGTAAATTAACATCATCATCATTACTAGATAAAACAGAACCTCAAGTATCTTAGATAAATTAACATCATCAATATTTCTAGATAGAACAGAACCTCCTAAATAAAACAGAAACTCAAATACTTTAGCTACATTAACATAATCATCATCATCATCATCATTTCTAGATAGAACAGAACCTCAAATACATATACCTTAGGTACATTTTCGTTACAAGTTTAACTTTATTAGGTGTTCAAATTGTTAACCTACAACCTCTGGTAAGAATCTACAGCTTATGATGGATTCCGAACCACTAAGATACACACTGTTATATCACTCTCAAATTTAAACCACAAAAGCAAATTACGTCAATAAAAATTAGTATCAACATCATTTCTACATGGAACAGGATCTCAAGTATCTTAGGTACTTTTGTGAGAAGTTTAACTTGATATGTAATAGTTCAGATTGTCAATCTACAACCTCTAACCTACAGCTTATAGTAGACCACAATGTTGCCATTCACTTGCAAATTTCAACCACACAAGCAAATTACTTTATGAAAAATTAACATCATCATCATTCCTAGATGGAACAAAGCGTCAAGTACCTTAGGTACATGTCGTGACAAGTTTAACTTGCTATTTAAGTGTACAGGTTGTTAACCTACAGCATCTACAAAGAACCTACAGCTTATAGTGGGTTCCAGACCACTCGGACACATCGGTATTTTTATTTGGGTCAATATATAAAAATCTTTATTTGCAAGAAACTCAACCAAATAATATATTTCAAGTTAAAATATTTAGGATGGGGCAGTCAACAATTAAAAATAGTTTTAGATGATTTTTTTAAAAAGATAACTGAATAGTATTTGCAATGTCATAATTTTTTAATTTTCTTTATTGCGAACAGTACTAATAAAAAAATATAACGGTTAATTGGTATTAGTTTTTTTAATTGTTTAATTCAAAATATATTAGGAACGTCACTTTTAAATTCAAAACTTTTTGTGGCATATTTACTAGATGTTACCCCTTGAACATTTATAACTAATACCAAGTGTGCCACGACATTTCCAAAAGATACAGGGCTTAAAATATTAAATACTTATTTAAAAAAATTAGCTTGTATTAGTGGTCCCTGCAATACAATTTGAGCAGAAAGAAAATGATGTTTTAAATTTGAAACGATTACTGAATTTTATAATGGTGGGATTTGAACCCTGAAAGATTGGGGCTTAGTTCGTCATTCGAAGAGGGTGCAAGTCGTGATTTAATACAGGACGAATAGCAAAGGGACGGGCAGAGCCCAGTAGCATCAGCTTTTACGCACAAACTGATATAGTGATCTTCCGTTTGCATACTTCCCGTATCTTATCCCACCTAACAGTATTTCTCCCATAGCCTACCAGCTTTAAAGGCTTCTGCTTTAAATTTAGGACATGCTGATACAATCATTTCCACAAAATCGCAATTTTCAATCAAATAATTACTTATTTCCATTATTACAATACTTTTCTATTAAGGGTGGTTTATGATGGATTTAATTTACGAATTTTCGATATATGATTTAGATTTTAAAATATAAACACACTCAAAACAAATGTGGTGGTTTAGGCGATTTTAACGATTTACAAATTTAGAAATTTAAAATTTAGATTTGGAATATAACCAATTTTTATATTCTAAATTCCAAATTCAGCCAATCACAAGAAAGCATTGAACTGACGTTTAAAGGTTAAGTTAATATCAAATAGCAAATGACAGTTTGTGAGTGTTATTTTAAATTTATGCTAAAATAAAAATAATCAATCATTAGATTCATTTTGTATCAAAACAGATTCACCTCATTTCAAAGAAATATCAAACCAACAGTTCAACGTCAAAACTAAATACAATATCACGTAATACCTTCTGATTAGATAAATTTATGAAACTAAAATCCATCAGAAACCAGAAGAAAAAATCAAAATTTGATATTAAAATTTCTAAATTAAAATAAATAAATTAAATCCATCATAAACCAATCTTTATTGGTTTGTCAAATAATAATTTAAAAAATGGTAAATTCAGGGCGTGTAACAGAAAAAATACTAGTTAAGGTTAACCCTTATAGAAAACGTTATAATAATGTTTTTAGTTTGAAAACCGTTTTTTTAAAACTGGAAACAGGTTTTTTTAACCGGTTACATGCTCTGGTAAATAGTAAAGACGAATCTACGAAATGTTATTTTTCAGTTTAAAATGTATTTCCTGGAATTTTTTTGCAGGTAATTATTAAAACATAAAAAATATTTCGCATCAATGAAAATGAAAAAACTTCCTCTGCGTAAAATTTTCGGTATACAAATATTTCAACTGATTTGTTTCTATTTATGAGGTATTATTTTATGAAATATTGAAAGCTTTTCAATCTTTTTTAGTGCAAATTAGAATGAGTAAATGCAAAACATTGGTTCATATATTATAATTAAAACAATAATAAAAATAAATATTTGATAACATTTTAAACAAAATTAACATTCAACATAATTCCATTTATAGTTAAAAATGGTTTTAAAAAATATAAAATTTCAACATATAAAATAACGAGCAACACTATTTGTTATTTTAAATGGAAATGTTGACAATCTCATAATTATTAAATATTATTTGAAATAATACTATTTTAAGAATTGCGTGTACATTTTATTTAATTTTTCACTATAAAATTTTAAAATAATTTGAAATTCATGAAATCATTTATATCGCCCATTTACTGGACGCCCATTTATTGCCATATCTAGGGCACCTCCCCACGGCGCAAATTCAGATGGGGCTCCAAATTCAGACTCTTTTCTCTTCTTAAAAATGATGAGAATTTTTCTTATAATTATTATAGTGATGTATTATTAATTTTTTTTTCTACTTCATTCTAACTTAAAATTGTTATTAATAGATTTTTAAAAATATTGCTATTTTTATAAATAAAATTCTCATCGAAATTGTCACGGTCATCATCTTCTATGACATTTTAGTTATACGCAGAAAAATCTTAAGACACGATAATTAGCTCATAAGTGTCATTACTGCTTTATTTAAATTGTCTATAGAATATGGTAACACAAAAATTCTTAATTTTGACGAAATAATTAATAATTTTGCAAATGCGAAACCAAGAAAAGGTAAATTATAATTATTTTTCGTTTTATACTTAGTTCCTTCCGTTAATGAATGATTTTATTTATTGAATATGAAGCTATACAAATATTTTCTTTGTTCGTTTATAGGATATTTTCTATTTATCTTACAGTTTTCACTGATTTTATTTATTAATATATACAGGGTGACCAATGAAACTGTTTAAGCATGTGGATCTCGAGAACTATAAGAGATACGAAGTTGGTTAAATTAGACAAAAGTTGTCTCATGTGGGGGTCATTTTATACCTGTTTTTGTTTTTCCCAAAATATGCACTGGGGACTAGATATAAAGAAACATGAAAAATTTTCAATTTTCGTTTTTGCTTATAACTTTTATTTCAATATAAAAAATATTTTAATTTGCACATTATTGAGGCACTTTTTGATGAGGAGTTCGCTGTAGTACTCAAAATTTTAATTTCTCATGCAGTTTTCGAGAAATTGATAAAAACTTTTAATTTTTATATGAGCCTCATAGTAGGCTGAAGACTGTTAAATAGAGTTTTTTTTCTCTTTTCAACGATATAAAATACAAGCATATTAAAAATAAAATAAAAGTATTTTATATTGACTACCAAATAACTATAAATTTATTAAAATTTATATAAATTCTCTTTTGTGAACTTTACCAAATGCCTACATTTTTCTTATTGTAATGAATTAAAAATAAAATTTTAGTTTCAAACATAGCAGATGTCTGTTTATATGTGTCAATGGATGAAAAATGTAGGACGTTGTGGGAGAAAAAATACAGCAATGATAAGATTTGGTGACGTGTGGGCTAATGATGAAATAGAGAGTGAAGAATAATGTTGACCCACCTGACACGTCAAACATGCACACGTCGAATTTCATGTTACATCTGAGAACGAAGCCAAGCATGCTCTCCACCGTGAGAATGTCAGCGTCCCTGTATACGAATGTGTCGTTCTCAACCGTCGTGGGCAACCGGCCAACGGTCGAATTTCCGACGGCAACAGTCTGGAAAACAAAGACAACGTGTATCACTGTAATGTAAATGGAAAAATTTCAATCGAATTTATTCCCTAGAACGCTCAGATACATATTGGACATTTCCGAACTCTAAATGGAAATATTCTAAACAATGGCTATAGTGTTACTGGACCGTTTATTACCCATTTCAACAAAGCATCAAACTTTTTAATATTTCACTAAGAGAATTTAGCAAATGCCAATACATTTTCGCTCCAAATGGACAAATACGAACTCCATACATTTACTCTATTGTATGCAGTACCTTTATGCCAGGATTCACATATAATTTAAAAGTGTGTTTTATCAATACACATAACATTTTTTCTCATTACAAAATTGGATTACTCTACATGAGAATCATACCAGATATCAATATTGTAAATAAAAAAAAATTACCATACCAGAAGTCTACAATATAGTTGCTATATTTTTTTAGAATAATCAATGTATGAACCATAATTTTACTGTAGAAAAAAATAGATTAATTTAGATTTCAATTAAAATAATTCTAAAAGGTAATTTGACATACCATAGGTTATATCTTATCGTACAGTTGAATCTAGTTTAATACTGAAAACTTATTGGGATTTAAATTTGAAATTCTGAAAATATGTCTTAACTAAACTTATATATATAAAAAAAAGATTACTATGAATTGCAGATTTTAGAAATTTCATTTAAAATTGTTCATGTGAAAGTACAGTTGAATCTAGTTTAACACCAAAAACTTATAGGGGTTTAAATTTGAAATGCCATAAAAAGAAGAGCAATTTTCTCAATTTTCAAAATATGTCAACTAAACTTATATTAAAAAAAACAGATTTGTATGAACTTCCAGATATTAGAGATTTCAATTAAAATTACACTTGTAAAAGATAGTTTGCAATAGATTTTGAATTAGTGTTACCGTCTTGATCTAGACTTTGTAGATTCTTGTCTTGCCTTATCTGGATTATCAAGTCAAGGCTAGGACTTTTTATTCTAGATCAAAACGAGAACGTTCTAGACAATTTTCAAGAGTTTAGATTAATTAAAAGAAATTAATTTTCAAAATATAATTGTATCATACGGGGCTTGTTCTATCCAAGTTGAAACAGTGATTGTAAACTAGAAAAAGAACGCTGCCTTGTCTAAAACATTTGCGCAGATTAATGTAGAATCTTGAAACAACCTAGAATCTTGATATCTAGACAAGATTTTTTTAATCTAGACTTAGACTTAGACTTAGTCAAGTTTTGTCTACACAACAACACTAGTTTAGGTAGTTATATTTAGTTTAATCTAAAAACTTAGGGATTTTAATTTGAAAATCCATAAGAAGATGAATATATTTTTCAATATTTCAAAATATGTCTTGAATAATTATACATTAAAAACAAATTTAGATTATTATGTACTTGAAGATATTAGAAGTGTGAAGAGGTTTATAGTAGCCTTTCTAAAATTATCAACAAGTAACCCAAATCAGAAGTCCAAATTAAAGTCCAGCATTTTGTTAATTTTTATTTTATTGATGTCCTGACAGTGCTGAACTTTTTACATGTATACATGTATACCGTTGAAGGAAGGGTAATAAATTCGTCATTTGGCAAAATAAATCCGCTGACTTTAAAATGTGTATTTAATTGCGGGCTATAATTGTATGCTTATTGACTTACATTGGCGAAAACATCAATGTGGATAAGTTGGTCGCGTAGCAGCAAGTGCAGTTGGTGGGTAAGCCCTTTGTTCGCCGGCTCGTATGTAATGGCAAGCGAGAAGTTCTTGTCCAGGAAATCGTGTGCAAGCAGATACGTACAATCGCCGCTAAACTCGTAGAATTGTTTGTCAAACGTCATGTAATGCTGTGAGCCGGCAATTAGCGCATGAGCCGTGAAGGGCGGGAACCAGTCTTTCGGATTCGTGTAGGGTTTGTATTGGTAGTACAGCGCCCAGAACGTCGTGTTCGAACTCACCAGCATGTTCTGCATGTTCACCAGAGTCTTATACTCTGGCAGTTCCTGAAATCGGATTTCACTTTCCTTACCTGTTTTCTACTTCATCTACTTCCCATACTATTCTTAAACATATCAATGCAGTTGTTGCATAAGGTATTTTTATGAGTCCAACATATTTCTGAATAAAAAAATTGATACGAAATAGAAAAAATAATAAAATTTACTATTTTACTAATTATATACCCAGAACGCGAATGGGGTAGCGGAATAATAATGGTGTTGCGACCCCAGAGCGATTTAAATATCGGGCTGAGATAATTTGTTCAAAAATGTAAAAGAAACTAAGTTTAAGTAATCATTACCTCAGATTTTCCATATGCTCAAAAGTTATTCGCTTATTTAAGGTCAGTTATATTAAGTCTTCAAAATCATTCCTTATTGTAGAAGTCAAATCAACTCTATAATTTTTTTTCTAATTTTTTAGAAGTCATTGGATTTTGAAAACTTGATGCAAACCACCGAAAAACGCGAAAAACTTATATTTCAGGCTAATTAGAATGAGTAGATCTTTTAATGAGCTTAACCGATTACAAATATCTTGTAAATCTGAAATTTCGTAATTATTTTTCTTAATATGGTATTTAAGTACCTTTTTTAAAGAATTAGTTTTACTTTTGGTTATTTAAAATGACTAAATGATCTATAATATAACAGAGTATGAAAATCGTCGACCGAATTTGTTGTTAAAATTTTGTATTTTATTTTCACGATTCTACAGAAACCACTAAATTGGTTACAGCAGTATACCAATATGAAAAAAAAATGGGTTGACTATTTTCGCGTTTTTCGTTTGCATCAAGTTTTCAAAATCCGATGACCCCTAAAAAAATTTGAAAAAAATATACGGACTTGATTTGACTTCTATAGTAAGGAACGACATTAAAGACTTAATATAATCGATCATAAATAAGCGAAAGAATGAAATGTTGACGTTTTCAAAATGAAATTATTTTTGTCCATATGGAATATTTGTGGTAAACTTCTTTTCTTTTACATTTCTGAATAAAATATCACAGTAGGAAAGCAAGATCGCTACCCCCTTTTGAGACCAGTTAGGTACTGGTCGTCCTATATATATATATATATATATATATATATATATATATATATATATATATATATATATATATATATATATTGACTTTTTTTTCTATCGTCAAACTTGTGAAAAAGTGACTATTTTAAATTAAGTAAATATTAAATTTGTTAGCAAAAGCAATTTAATTTTGTTTGAGCTGATTGTATATTCTGTATTTGTTTTGTTGAATGAAAATGATTGAGTGTTTTTTTAAAATAAATGTTAGGCCTTTGATAATTTGCATCTGATGTTTAAAATAGTTTGGGATTTTATAGAGAAAGTAAAGTGTATCGACTGCTCACTTCAAAGATAGGCGTCTCGTTGAATGCATGCCAGGGCACGGGTAGTTTTTGTTCCAAGTACATAATACCGTCCTTCGGCTCAAATATGAAGTTTGTTTTCGCTTCACGGTATCTGTCAGAGAAAAATAACGATGCATTTGCAATTAGCAAAACAAAAAGTCAAGTACGCTACCTATTTTCAGCTTGCAGGGCAGTCATTGTCATATCGGTTAATTTCTGGTGCAACACTCGAATGAAATAACGAACTCGGTTGCCAACATCAAAGTAATCGTAGAACCATTTCAGTTTGTTGTACCACTCATCCACTTTGGCGGTAATGTACTGAATAGAGGTCAACTTTTTCAGTTCTTGCAGCTCATTGATAATTTCGCTGGCGATGTCGTTTATTTCTTTACCGAACGGTATCATTGCAGCGTACTTTTCTTTAATGAACTTAACTAAATACGACGTGTACTTGTACATAAGTGTAAAAATGTCATTTTGTGTAAAGTCTTTGTATAATCGGTCCAAATCTTGAGTGAACAAAGTGAACTTGGTAAAGTAAGGCGATTCAACAATTTCGCTGGTATGCTTGTAGAAGAAATCTGTAAGATATGTAATATTGAAGATGAAAAGATTGAATAATGGAGGAGTACAAACCTAATAACTCCTTGCTGGCTTGATAAACGATCGACTCGACGTAGTGAGCAAAGCTAATAAAAGTGGGTTCAATCGTTTGCAACATCTTTCTCCAATTATCTGCAAGCGTGACGGATAGTTGTTCCCATAAGCTTTCCATGTATTGGATGAACCACACGTTAAGGTCTTTCACGAACTTATCATACTTCTCTATGAATTTTTCCATAAACTCGGACAACTTCTCTAAAGAGTCACCTCTAACGAGACTGTTTATGAATTCTGCTGCTTTCCTATACGATTCTTTCACCTGAAAAACAGTACATGAAGGTGATGAGATCAATCTCGTTTTGTCTCGAAAAATCGAGATGGCACCCGAATGAGGAATACTACTAGCTCAATCGAATTTAGAGAAATCAATTTAAAAAATAAAAAGGATTTGCGTAGTAACGAATGTTAATAAAGAAATAAAAATACAGGAGCTTTTTGTTATAGCGTAACGTCACCTACATGAATTGCATTAATATTTTGATTGGCGACTTTAAAAGACCGCGAATGTTTTGATTGGCCGGTGAAAAATCCCAAAATCAAGTCTGATGAACGAGCTTGTAAAACAAAACGGGCGTGACCTTGAGTCACAGTAAACTTCAGTTGTATACTTTTAAAATGTTATTGATTATATCAAACTTTGAAATTCTGTAACTCGTTTATTAATATAAACATTTTCATCGGATTTTCACCAATAGTCTTAGTGTCCTTCATACTTTAAAATGAAATTAAAAAAAAATGGTAGAACTCCTCATTCCATTTCCGACATTAAAGTTGAGACCAAGAGGGAAACTAAACTAAAGTGTTTTATTTAAAAAATAAATTTAGATTGTTTGCAAATATATATTAATAAACTGAGATGAAAAGACGTTATTGGAAAGAAATGACGTTGAAGTTCCGCTGTGTCTCGTCTCGTGGCAACAGTACGTAGAAGCACAGAATAGGTTTATACAGAAACGACAGACAGACAGAGAAACGAAAATTAGAGAGAGATGGAGAAAGCCAACAAATTTAAAGGGCTCATTGTTTAAAATTGGTAAGTTTTCTCACATTTTAGAGAGAGATAGAGGAAGCCAACAAATTTAAAGGTCTACACAATGCTCCAAGGTCATAGAACTAAATATGGTAACATGAAAGGTACCGACACGGAGTGTCTCTTCTGTATGTAACTATTCTGTAGTAGAAGTACAAAAATTGAAACCGAGACGGAAACTAAACTAAAGTGTTTTATTTAAAAAATAAATTTGGTTGTTTATAAATATGAATTAATAAAAAATGAGATGAGAAGACGTTATTAGAAAGAAATCACGTTGAAGTTCAGATCTGTCTCATCTTGGGACAACAGTACGTAGAAGTACAAAAGTTGAGACCGAGACGGAAATTAAGGCCATATTTATTTGGGACTTTTTAAGTAACCTGGTAGGTTTATTCTGTTTACTTGGTACATTTGAAAAAACCGAGAACTGATCTCGAACTAACCCAACTCGCCCAACAATTTTACTGAGTGACCTTGTTTTCTATCTTTGTTTACACATTGCTTTCTCGGACTTAAATAAATAATTTTAATAAATAACTTAAATTTACCGTTTAAAAATTTTAACCAAGCATAAAATTTGGTTGTTTCTTTGATACCAACCTGAGTAAGTTTAGGGTCAGTTTAAGATTGTATTCAAAGTTCCCAAATAAATACGGCCTAAATTAAAGTGTTTTATTTAAAAAAATAATTTTCATTGTTTGCAAATATGTATTAATAAAGAATGACAATCCGAGACGAGAAGACATTATTCGCAAGAAATGCCGTTTCGTTCTCTGCCTCGTGGCACCAGTAGAAGTACTCGTGGAAGAAGTAGCTACTTACCGTCTGTACTATCCACAGGATGCTCTTGCGAATGGCCTCGCCTGACTCGCCCATCACCTCCCATATCTCGTTCACGATAGCCGGTAGTGATTCGATGTGCGAGCGTATCGACAGCTCGTCGATCACGTACATCCCCGCGTTCACGATGTCGCGGATGTAAAATTCATTCGCATGATACGACTCGTTCAGGAACGTCTTCAGCTCTTCTACGTCATCCATGAGCACCTTCATGTGTCTGCAAAAATGTGTCAACGCACTTAGCATATTACCTCATCCGAGCTACTTCACATGCATCCACCGTATCTGACATCGCTCAACAAAATCATTAATTCCAATAAAAATATACACTGTTAAAATAACATCTACAAATAATTACATTCAAAAAATACAGGGTGTAACAGCTAAACGAGCTACCTCAAATAATTTCTATATTATTAAAGATACAATAAAATGCTATAAGACAATTTTATAGAGGGCCAAGGGGAACATCCGATTAGGGAAGAAAATATTTTTTTAAACCAGTGGCTCTCAAGTTAACAAAAATATTTTTGTTGTGTTAGGGTATAAAATGAATACATGATTGAATTCAGAAAAAAAATACTCTATCGAATAGACATAAAAAAATATACTATCCCATTTAAGAAAATGTAACTTTGGGTTGTAACTTGAGAGCCACTGGTTTAAAAAAATATTTTCTTTCCTAATCGGATGTTCCCCTTAGCCCTCTATAAAATTGTCTTATAGCATTTTATTGTATCTTTAATAATATAGAAATTATATGAGGTAGCTCGTTTAGCTGTTACACCCTGTATATAGTATTCCACCATTCCATTGAGGAAAATAGGACAAATAAAATCGACAATTTTTGCATTTTAGTAGTTGTTAGCCTACATCCTTCGACAAGAACTTACAACTTATAGTAAATACCAAATCATTTCATAATTGTAAACGAATTGAAATGGGCACTGGAAATTTCGCGTTAGGAATATTTTTATTTCCTGAAATAATTCCCCGGAAATTCCCTAAACCCGTTTACCGGAAAAAAATCGGGAATTCCATTTTGGAAATTTCCTGGAATATATGGAAAAATTCCCGGAAACAAGTACAGAAATTCCCGGGACTATAGGAAATTCCCGGAAATAAGAAGGAAAATTCCCGATAATAAATATAATGCAGGCGGAGTTTTGTCAACATGTTTTAACCAGTCCCGACTAATTTCAAACATTATAACTATGTATAAATGGAAAACGGAAATTTTAAAAATTAATTCTTAATAATTTTATCTACAGCAACACCATCATTTATGATATTTTTAGTGTTAGTAAAGATTATGACATATAATTTTCTTTAATTTTTATGAGATAAAAATTTTGGTGTGCCTTTGATATTTATGACGAAATTTATCGTTAATTTTTCCCCAGGAATTCCCCAGAAAATATCCCTAGAAATTCCCCAAAAACTTCCCGGAATACATCCTGGGAAATTTTCCGAAATGTTCGTTTCCGGGAATTTCCCAATCTCTATAAAAGACTCAGATTGTGCTAATTAAGTGAACCACCGCTGTCCTGGATTTAATATAATTCATAATATAATTTACTGTTTTATTTTTCCTGAAAAAACAAAAATATCTCTATTTTTATTTGTAAATGACGGGCAAAAGAGCACGATTTCCGGTAGCCAATAGGCGTAGCTCCCTTTTATTTCCGGGTGTACAAGACGCTCACGGAGTCAGCTAGATTGCGTCCCTCTCTGGTAGAACAGAAAGTTATTGTTTCCTAACTAGTTTATATGTTAAGTATCAATCAATCCGATATTAATTCCAAATTTTAGACAATGGGCAAATATTGTCATAAATTATACGGATGAAACGAACTAATATATGCAAGTTAAATGATTTAGAGAATACAGAGACAAACAACGCATTCTGTAACAAGATATTTGTTTGATGGCAATTCAAACCGTTTAATGAATTTTGCAGTGTGTCAACAATTGAAAATATATTTCAGCAAATAGCAAACAAACTACATCTTTCATTCATTCACCAAAATCTAAGTCTAAATAAACGCCGTGTTACTGTAATATTTTATGATACAAATCAATTGTTTGGTAATGTAATTTATTTACGTCGTTACTTCTGGCGGAAGTTGAAAAAATATAAATGGCGTAGCGTTGGAGGATTCCCACACGCTATGTCGCTTGTCATATGTCATATTTTAGTTAAAAATAAATGCAGATAGTTTATCGCTCCTATGGGAGCATATGCTCCCGGCAAAAAGAACAAAAGTTAAGAAAGTTTTAAGACGTAAGGCATACGTACTCTATGTCATCGAGGAATTCTTGGACGATGGGCTTAGAGTCCTCCCAAATATCTTTAATGGCCTCGGTGGTTTCGTGGCGGATGTACTGCTTCCAGTAGTAAACGTCGTTTGTGAAGTTGTTGTACATGTCTATACTTGCTGCTTTTACTGCTGCCTGTAATACAAATAAATAAATCACCATCACCATCCGTAACTAGCTACACCAATCTACTCCACACAAATAACATAATAGACAATGATGTTTCCTCCTATTAATTTGATAGAAATCCCAACAGTAACAATACAAAAAAATATTAGCGCCCTTACATGTCAAAAGAAATAAAAAAAATATTAATTATTTTCTTTGATATTTAAGGCACATAATTTTATTTTGAAAGGACATTGCATATGGTGTTCGTTCATGGTCTCATGGTATATGGAACATCATTTTTCTTTGTTTAATTTTTTGGTTTAATAAAACGTGAGGAATTTGTTGCTTAGTAAATAGATTTAGTTGGAATTCTGATTTAATGCGTTGAATACGGACTGATAAAAGTCAAACGCAAAACTACAAACTACAAAATTAAATTAAATGAATGTGCGCAAGCAACACTAGAAGAAGGTTTAAATTACCACAGAACAGAAGTTTGGTATATCCTATACATCGGTTTCTCGAATGATGCAAAGGTATAGAGATTTGTAATTATTCCAAAAGACCTGGCCAAAGTCAAAATCGTGCAAAAACCCTTGGCCAATATCGTTTCTTAAAAGTTTCCGCATTAAGGTAATGTGCTATATTCTGAATGTATATTAATAAAATAACATCAACGTAATTTAATTTGTTGGCTATATATCTTTTTCAATTGATATTACAATCATATTTGTCAGTTGTTTTTTGTGTAATACATGAGTGGATGAAAGATTTAATAATTTTCACTTTACCAAAATAGCGTTCATAAAAAGCTGTAGTAACTGGTAATATTATTAAGGCTATCTGTATATAATTATTTGTCAAAATTTAAAAAATAGATTTTAGAAATATTTAATCTAAAACCATTCAAATGATTAAAATTTGCGCCCCTCAGAATTTTGCGCCTGTGACGTGCGTACTTTTAGTCGCAAGTGAAATTGAGAAGTAAACTTTTTTTACATGCAGTTTTGGTGGAGTCGGTTATCAGCCCATAGTCTCTTCAAAGTACCTACAGCTTATAGTGGATTTCGAACCACTCGGAGACTGTAGATTTTTAATTTGATTAATGGCGACGCTGGGAATCAAACCTCAGAACTCAAAATTCGCTCAATTCGAGTCGTAGCTGCTTACGAAGTGAGCCAATTGTTCCATCGAAAAAATCTCATTTTTAAATCGTATGGATCTGAAGGTGTGCGTGCGTAAAGAAAGTTTGTACTATACTCAGTTTTTAAACTATAGACAGTAACTACAAATTCTAGTGAGAAAATCAAAGTCTGTAATTGGCTGCTGCGCCATTTCATGAAGCCGTATTTAACCAGACAAAATTTCAAGTTAACCTTCTCAAACTTAATTGAAACGTCAAACTCTCAGTAGTTGTCAAATCACTTGTTGAATTTGCACGTGTTTTTTGTTTCATTTCTCTTTTTGTAATATTTCACGATTAAAACCAGTTCTTTTCAGAAGTACTAGTATTTCACTAACGCTGTGGTGTAAATGTGACTTCGTCTAGTGCTGTCTATAGTTTAAAAACGGAGTATAGTATTATTATGAATATATAGATTCGGGGCATGTTGGCAATATATCCTGTTTGGAGAAATGAAAATGAGAAGTAAACTTTTTTTACATGCATTTTTGGTGGAGTC
The DNA here is from genome assembly GCA_035578165.1 of Stenolophus ochropezus. Lineage (NCBI taxonomy): Eukaryota > Metazoa > Arthropoda > Insecta > Coleoptera > Carabidae > Stenolophus > Stenolophus ochropezus. Next base: position 5,559,611 of record JAQOWZ010000014.1, read on the forward strand.
GATTATCAGTCCATAGTCTTTTCAATGGATTTACATCTTTTAGTGGGTTCCGAACCACTCGGAGACTGTGGAATTTTAATTTGGTTATTGGCGACGATAGGAATCAAACCTCAGATCTTATCCTCCGTTTAATTCGAGTTGGAGCGGTTAACCAAATGAGCCAATTGTTTCATCGGAAAAATCACATTTTTAAATTGTATGAATCTGAAGGTGTGTGTGTGTAAAGAAAGTTTGTATTATTATTATTATGAAGATATAGATTGGGGGCATGTTGGCAATATATCCTGTTTGGAGAAACGAACGTGGGGGCGTATTATATGGGCGTATTGAGTGGGCAGGAAGACCATAGAAGCCATTAGGTATTAGGAGTCATACATGCAGCTAGTGTGAGTGAATTACATGGTATGCTAAGCTATGCCAGTATGGCCCGGAACGTATCGCAGGAGGACGAAGCAATTCAGTCCGGAGCCGTTGTCATTGTTCACCGGAACGCAAGTCGAATACTAAACCGACTCGTTCTATTTACATGATTGCTGTTTGCGAATCTGCGATATTTTCAACCGATTAAATATCAAAGGAAACGGCGGGGACATATGTGTGGTTCGTTCTGGCGAGACTCTTCTCTTCGGTCGTTTGTTCTTCTTTATCACCGCAAGCTGCGCGTATCGCAGGTGTGGGGATGCTATCGCTCCAATAAAATACTACTGTAATCATTAGCCACCCACCCTTTCTTAATCTCCTATACAACTATCCCTAACATCATGTAATATTACATTTGAACAATGCCGACAGAAGCTTTTAGACAAGTCGGACTCAATTGATGGAAAAATAAAAGTCAGGTTTCGGTTTTTAATCTCATATGCAACTATCCCAAACTTCATGTAGTATTACATTTGTACAACGCCGACAAAACTTGCTTTTAGACAAGGATCGTTTAAGACTTTCAGTCTCAATTGATGGAATATCGGTATAATGTTTTACTAAATATAGTTGCCCAAAAATTACAAACTTTAAACTATCCCAAACATCATGTAATATAACATTTTGTACAACGCCGACAAAACTTGCTTTTAGACAAGTCGGTCTCAATTGATGGAAAAATAAAAGTCAGGTTTCGGTTTTTAATTTCCTATGCAACTATCCCAAACTTCATGTAATATTACATTTGTACAACGCCGACAAAAGCTTTTAGACAAGTCGGTCTCAATTGATGGAAAAATAAAAGTCCACTTTCGGTTTTTAGAAGAAATAAATATCGGTATAATGTTTTATTAAATATAGTCGCCCACTTTATTAATATTTGGAAGTTTTGTAAACAATGAAAAATAAGGAATGTATAACATCGATCATTTTGAATTATAAACTTGACACATGACATATCTCAAATAAAAATTGCTGAAGTAATAAAATAAAATAAAAAGAACGTTGCAAGTTATTGTCAATAATGAAAATACTGAAATGGATAATTAAGGAAATGATAATTTTTCTTTCATGAACCTTAACTTAAGCGAAATGTAAATACTAGAAGTTTTTCTCATATATGTTAAAAAGTCAATAAAAATTTTATTTTGACTTAGCTTTTGGTAATTGAAAGAGATTTCGGACACTTGGTATAATATATTTAATAGATAAGGAATAACGAATTTAAATAAAACACTTGGTTATTCCATAATTATTTAATGTGACGATTGTTTCGTCCTTTTGGACAGAGTCTGAAGATGTCCGAAAGGATGAAACGATTGTCACATTAAATAACTATTATGGAATAACGAAGTGTTTTATTTAAATTCGTTTATCATTATTTATCTTTTGGTGTTCACCCTTAAACTTTGTGACCCATTTTTAATAGGTTGTATAAATAAAATAAATCTTGTCTTTAATTAAATGAAGTTAAAAGTTTTCAATATTCGTAACCTTTGCAATGCTTTTATCTTTTCATTAAATTGAAACAAATCGTCATAGCAACGAAAACGGTGGAGTGACAGCGATGCGCAAAAAGCGTACCCATTGCATCGCTCTTTTGTCGCATGCAGCACTCTCTTGCAGAACACAGCGTTGTGGTTAACAAAAAAACATAACTTTAGAGAAGAGAGAAATATGGTTAATTGTATTTAAATACTTTTTGATTTTACCTGCGGACAAAACTCTTCGGGTAATTAAGGCCATGTATATATAATATTCAAACCATAAAACGGATTCATTTGGACACTTTTTCTAGCGTGGAAGACGCACAACAGGAGCCATTATTACGTGGGCAAGAGATGGTAAGGAATTTGATTTAGTAGGATTCGACCTCAGGTTCTCAGAAACCTAACCTAGAGGTTTGTTAAATTCAGCGGCTTGTTTCTGATATATCATTACATTATTACAAAAATCATTACTGAAATCTGGGATATTCAACTTAACAATTTCAATATAGAATGACAATAAGACAACAGGGTATGGGTGTATGATGGGCCACTTAAAGTTCTACTTAAAAAATTAACTTGTGGTTTTTGAAAACAATATAGTGTGACCAGAAGCATTTTCAGACGACCACATATGAAAGTAGCCATATTAACACTGTAATTAACACCAGAAAATGTAACATAGCACACAGCGTGTGTTATAATAACACACTAGTGTGTTATATAACCGGATATGACGATTAGTGGTCAATAGATGGAACTTTGATAATAAAATGTAACAAAATTAATGAAAATTTGCTTAAAACTAAGATTTTAAAATTGGTAATGAATTAATAACAAAAATAAAGAGTCAAAATGTACTGATAGTTTTATTAATTGTTCAAATAATACGTACTAGACTTCCAAATCAGATTCCGGTTAACTAGTGACACTTAACCTCATACCCAAACGTCAATGCTTTCGTGAGTTATGTTTGACATTGACACTTTTGTATAAACCCTGTTTTTATTATAATATTTTGTGGTCGTCTAGTGTACATAACTCGCTTGAAAGTGCATAGCAACGCTCGTGTATTAAATCACTCGGCGCTACACGCCTCGTTCTTCAATCTCTACACACGCTTGCTATTTACCACTTTCCACGCTTATGTAAATAACTATTAATACTTCTCGATTTCACCTGCGAACAAAACTCCTCTTGTCAGTTGTCATGGGTAGTTAAGGCCATGTTCCTGCTAGTAATACCGTGTCAGTGATGATGATGAGTATACATTATTACGTTGTTATGTTAGAGAAGTACCCCCTGCTCGTGTCCGTTATCGAACTAGCTTGTCCAGCCGTCCGTTTGATACATATATCTTTGTAGCACATTAATTGTCCAATAAACATGCATGCTACAAACCACGGAGCTTATGTATGTTAGTTAATGCGTCAAAGGTATTATAGTTACAAATGAAATTGGACTGTTGTACCTTGATGTCAGACTTGAGGTCCGGCCGCCACCAAAGACTGGACACGAGCAGTCGTGAGTGATTGAGGCGCAGGAAGTATGCGATGTCGGTCTCTCGAGTGTCCACGTAGTCTCGCCACACGTTGAATGTGGCGCTGCGAGCGTCGGGGATCACTCCGTACATGTGGAAGCTCTGGCTGCCGTCTGCGAATCATAAATGTATAAATAACTGAATATATCATTAGCTTAACCAGCTTTCCCTAATCTGTTTCACTTTGCTTTCGTACCTCACAAGCAGTGCATACCTGTTTTTACCTATTCAACTAATAAAAACAACATGCCAACAACATATGAATAGTTTAATGCCTATATTCATAGTCGGTACTTCGCCTTGACTCATACTTGAGTACTGTCAAATGTTGTCAAATTGTCTAATTTACAAATATTCCCAACGCAATAACTACAATTTCTCCAAATCTCTACCTTGAGGTTATTACTTAGCCGAAAATTCACGAAGTTTCAACTATGAAACATACGACGTACTAAAACAAGAGTACGACCGAAGTAATGCTTGGCGAAGTAACTTGAGTAAGCATTGACTATGAATACAGGCATAAATATGTCATCCCTCCTTATACATTATTTTTAATTCAACAACCTATTATTTATATCGTACTGAAATAGTACATGTTTCACGTTTCATTTAATATCTGTAGAAGTAAGTATACCTATTTTGATAAACCTCGATATATTGATTTCAAAATTTCAACCGTAATGAGTAGATATACAGTCTCCATGATTTTTTATATAGAAGGACAATGGGAACTTTTAAAAATTATATTATTTGTTGTTTCAATGGTGGGCACTTGGTAAAACATGTTTAGCAATAAGAGGAAAATAAAAACACTTGGTTGTTTCATTAGATCACTAGACGATCCATTTCTAGTAAAACAACCAAGTATTTTTATTTTTCCTTATTCTTAAAAACTATATTGAGATACTGTTTAAAAAATATAAGTACCTAATATTATAATGGTAAGTTTGACTTTGTTTTAATACCTCACAAGGAGTGCAAACCAATTTTCTTATTTTTCCCATGGAAAAAGACAATTCAACTAATAAGGAAGGCGTACCGATATCATATGAGTTGTTTAAATATGTCATCCCTCCTTATACATTACTTCTAATTGAACAACCTGTTACTTATATCGTACTGAAATAGTACATTCTGTTTCACGTTTCAATCAATATCTGTAGACGTAAGTATACCTATTTTGATAAACCCCGATATACTCATTTCAAATTTTCAATCGAAATAAGTAGAGATACAAGTTCAACGATTTTTATATGAACAACGGGAACATTTAAAAACTATAATATTTATTGTTTCTATGGTGGGCACTTGGTGAAAATAAAAACATTTGTTTGTTTCATTAGATAACTAGGCGATTCATTTCTAGTGAAACAACCAAGTGTTTTTATTTTCCTGTATCCTTATAAACTACAGGGTGGCCCAATGAAAATTATCAGCGCAATTTTTGGCCACTTAACATCAGTTTTGCAAAAAACGCTCGAACACGTCATTTTTAGTATAAAGGGGGACACCTGAATAGATAAGTACCAATGTCATAACTTCAACCCTAAAATGGGGGTGGACTGCATCTCAAAAATTTTAAATGGAAAAGGGTGTCAAACATGACACAGTTCGAAAGGCCTTTCAATTCTCTTTTCAACAGTTTTTTTATTTTTCAAATCCGATCATTAGTTCCAGAGAAATATCGTTTAAAACAAATTTTATCAGGTTTGCAAAACTGCAATCAAGTAGGCTTAAACAAATGACAGAAACTAAATAAACAATTCTTTCGACAAGTTGTTTGTAATAGACAAGTAATTTGTAAGTTAGATTTCTTTTTGAGGGGTTATTTTCGAAGTCTAAAGTTTATGCCACACTGTATATTGAGATACTGTTTAAAAAATATAAGATGGTAATAGTGCGATAAAACCGGAAGTATATGTAAGGACAAGGCTCGGGTGATCTTGTCGGGATGTATAGTGTGTTGACATTTTTGGAATCGAGATGCCCCAGATCGAATGGTATCAGTTGAAAGCAGGCGACTATCAACAGCACAGCTTGTGTAAATCAATTTGTGGAAATGACAGAATATTTGGGGAAATTTAAGTGTGATCTGAATGGCGGAAGAGTGACATTTATACCTTCAGTCATGTTCATATCACAGCGCAGCACCTTCTCGCGGAAGTGGAGGTAGAACTCGCCGGTATAATTGATATCCGAGCCGCGTAGCGCTGTCATGTTGGCGGTGTACAGTGGATAGCCCCCCTCATATTTAGCCCAGTAATGAGTGGGATTTTGCTCGGTTATTTTCTGTAACACGTGAAATATATTAAGAGAGGCTTAAGGCGAGTGAGATAGCGGCAGGAGAAATGTAATAGGAAGCATAGGTCAAAGCCGTTCTGTGAACAGTGACGTAGTCCCGACGGTCCCGCTTGTTACTGGACAGGTCCGGCTGGAATTGATTTGTGTGTTTCGCGGCTCCAAGGTAATCTGTGCGGGGACAATTAATTGCTAACGGTGTTGGTTCGGGCAAGGGTCAGCAGGGACGTATGAGGGAAAGTAGTTACACCGTTAAGGGCCGTTCACAACTACTTTGCTGTTCAGCATGAACTGGATATTGAAATTAAGAGTGCTATGGTTGTGAACGCTGCTTTACACCGACCTTGTACTCGGCCTCATAGTTATCGAGGTTCAGGGTCCATTGCTGGACGGTGGATTGTAGCGGAAGGAAAGTGCGCTGGTAGTGCGCGACACAGCTCGCGTTGTAGAACTTCTTCCTGGTGAACATGTCGCCCTGGACAAGCAACTCGAGGTTGGTGGCTGGATGAGTTGCTGATATTTCAAATGTCACGTTTTTAGCGGTTTCGTTCGAGTGGTCTTCCAGCAAACCAAATAAGTGCACTTCTTGTTCCGGGTTGTTGGAATATACTACGTCAACACGAACATCTGCCAGCCTAGTTTCATTTGCGAAATACTCTCCTTTGAAAGATACATTCTGAAATGTAATTTTTCATTTGATAAGTAAGGAAAAAGTAAAATAAATACAAGTCATACTCGTTCAAAAGAAGGGTGTTTTATTTGTAATTCAACTAGCTGATGATTTGGTGTCTCGGAGATTTGCTGCCAGTCAAAGGAGGCCTCGACTTGCTTGAGTTTAATTGCCCTGTCCCAAACCAGGGACGCCTCGGAAAACAAGGAGGAGTCGGTGACTGCGTAAGAGCCAAGCAGCGTGAAGTTGCGTCGTGGGTAGCTCACGTTGATTTCTATCTGCTGAGCTTCTTTGCTCTCGTCCTGGAACATAAAGGACGCGTGCTTAATCCCCTTGTCGGAATCGCCCACGCATACTGCTATACACGCACTGCGTGCAGGCCTGCATGCATTCACGTACCTCCGTCTTATTGATTATGTCCAGATCATAGGCGATCCAGACTGTAGGCGCCAGCTGGAGCCGTGACTTCTGGATAAACCGCTGATCTTGCACGTCGTAGTCCGCGTCCAAGGTGACCGTTCGGTTCGAATGGATCGCCACGATAGTTATCTGCCTTCCGGTCTCCGTCGTGTTCACATGCATCTCTCCGGTTACGTTAAAACCGGTGCGATTGTGCAGGTTGAATACTTCTACGTGTTTCATATCCTAATGCAAAATACAATCAATAAATACCCATTCTTACATTTGCACATCATTTTTATCACAGATATATTATGTATTTAAACCGTAAAAGGCGTGGCACGACATTTCTATGTGGAACAGGGCCTCAAGTACCTGAGGTACTTGTTTTCATGACAAGTTTTACTTGTATTTTAGTGATAACGATTGTCAGCCTACAGTCTCTGCAAAGTCAGCACACACCGAGCCGTTGTGCGGTAACCCATCCAATTGGACAGGGCGAGCTATGTTGCAAATCTACAAGATCAGACAACCGTACTGGCTGACAACAGGGGCCATTATTACATGGGAAATAGATGGTAAAGAATTTTACTTAGTAGGACTACAGAAACAACATCGGCGTTTCCTAAATTTAAAGGTTTCTATTTAAATATATATTCCTGATACATTGAAACTGCTAGATAAATCATTAAAATCTACGATAAAAAGACAGAAAAACTAGCAATTTCAATTTAGAACGACAATAAGACAACAGGTTATGTATGTACGATGTGCCACTTAATGATTCTATTAAAAAAATTAATTCGTGGTTTTTGAAAACAATATGGCGTGACCAGCAACAAATTTCTCTCCGGTGAATCCTAAATTTAAAGATTCGTTTTTATTTAAAGATATATACCTAATGTATCGAAACTACTAGATAAATCATTGAAATCTGCGATAAAAGACAGAAAAACTAGCAACTTCAGTATAGAACGACAATAAGACAACAGGTTATATGTGTACGATGTGCCACTTAATGATTCTATTAAAAAATTAACTTGTGGTTTTTGAAAACAATATGGTGTGACCTAGATAAATCATTGAAATCTGCGATAAAAAGCCAAAAATAACTAGCAATTTCAATTTAGAACAACAATAAAGCAACAGGGTATGTGTGTATGATGGACCACTTAATGATTCTATTAAAAAATTAACTTGTGGTCTTTGAAAACAATAAGGTGTGACCAGCAGCAAATTTTTCTCTCCGGTAAACCCGATGCTGTTTCAGGTCGGATACCTCCACGTGTCTCAAATCCCGCGGAATTGGCCACACTTAAAAATCAATGATACTTTACTATTTCTCGTGCGATAGAACGAGGGATGCGACATAAAACTAAGTGGGTTGCTGTTTATTTCTGGTGCAGGGTACACCTGAGCCACAACTCTTCCTCGTATTCTCTTCTGCGTTCGTTTTTCATCTCATAAACATGTCCCACACGACGTTTCTAACTCATGTCACAGAATTACCAAACCCGAGCCTTGCGAAATTGATTTCATTGCTTACGATAAACTGGAGAAAATAAAATAAAGTATAAATTATAGCTGTTCTAAAGTCTTGTTTAGTTTCTAAATTTACATTTTCATTATTACTGGGTAATTCGCGATGAAAATAGCATTTTGTGCAACAAGTGCAGAAAGCTATATTTCCAGAATGCTGGTATTGAGTGGAAAGTAGGTATAGCTGTATGAAGAGATATTTGAAACTGATTATATAATAATCCAATTGCTCCTTATATCGCAGATATAATGTATAAGTTTTATGGAACTTACGGTAAAAATTCTTTTAGGTAGATACTTCTATCGTATAATTCTATGGATTTGTGTTCACGATGTTTCCTAATTACATAATTAAAGTATTCTACTAATAATGCATTTTAAATTTACTTTAATTTGTAACTTGAAAAGAGATTAAAATATTAAAGGACAGAGAAATGCAATCAGTTATTCAATATTCAAGTTGAAATAATTTATAAGACCTGACCACTAAACTCTGCATAAGTTAATTTCAAATATCTCTTCATACAACTATAATTCTACAAGCTTATGTAGAGTAAGGCATAGTGTTGGCAATTGCTGTGAATATTATTTCACACATTTTAATTTTAATTCTTTTTTAAAATCGTGGTCCTTGCTGGGATTGAAACCCAAGACTTTCCTATATCTAGTAAAATACTCTATAAATTAAGCTCATTGCTAGTATTGAATCGTCGTATTGTTATTTCTGCTTTTAATTCATATAAGTGCGTATCATTACGTGACTCTTGAATCAATGAAATAACTTTCGCAATATTTTATGGTACCCTCTTTAATCTTACATATACTTCATGCTTTGACACACATTTATAGACAAACAAAACATTTTTAAATTATGTATAAAAACAGTTAGTGAACTGTTTACGGTATGTTTTATTGTAATTTATTTGCTGGAATTTGAACCCAAGACTCTTGTATATCTAGTAAAATACTCTACAAAATAAGCTCAATATTAGTGTTGAATCGTCGTACCGCACTTTCTGCTTTTAATTCATATAAGTACGTATCATTACGTGACTCTTGAATCAATGAATTAACTTTCGCAATATTTTATGATACCCTCTATAATTTTAAATATACTGGGTGCTTTTAAACACACATTTATAGATAAACAAAACATTTTTAAATTATATATAAAAACAGTCAGTGAACTATTTAAGGTATGTTTAATTGTAATTTATTTTACTGAAAAAATTACGTGACTCTTGAGTCAATGAATTAACTTTCGCAATATTTTATGGTACTCTTAATAATTTTACAAATATACTGGGCGCTTTGAAACACACATATATAGAAAACAAAATATTTTAAATGTGAAATATTTAGGGTACGTTTAATTGTAATTTATTTGGCGGAAAAAGATTGTGAAAATATTTGGCATTTGGCTATTATAGAATAGGAAAGAGGTAAGTTTGAAGTTGAGTGCACATGAGTGTTTTCCCGTGTGTTATAAGACGTGGGCGCGCAAGTGTACGACGCTCGCGTCACTACCGTCACTGATCGCTATTTATGTGCGTTTTTCACAACGTGGACGGCCCGGGATACTTTTATCTCCGTCAGTCAGTAGGACGCGATACGATGTGGCCCTATAGCCCAGTCGCTATTGATTTAAAGTTTGGGTCGCATTCCTGGTGATGTATGTCACCCAGGACTCCGGTCATCTGTTCCCCACCAGCATTGCTGTAACCACTACAACCCCGTGTTGCTCGGCTTAGCTACTTGCCAAACATTTGCTATTCATACGTGTCATAGTTCGCGACCAGCCAAGCGTGCCATGATTTCCTTCGCCTCGCAAAACTAGTTTACGAAATTATCAACAATTAAAAGTTTTCAACAAGAGCCCATCTGTTTCTTTCAACCTTTCAATTGTACCGTAAATTGAACTAATCTTGTTCAATATATTGTGGAGCGTGACATACTTTCAACTTTTATCTTTTTCGTTGCAGGCTCTTTCAAAATTAAACAACTAAACTTTAAATTTCAATAAATAACAAACACAATTGCCAACCTGTCAACTCAACAGTGTTGCCACCCATACCGATTTTTCGGAACATCTACCATTTCCTCTTTAATAAATAATAATAAATTTCAGATTGTCAATAGTTCTGCAACTTTTTATTGTTTAGTAAATTTCAATATTGGATAAATAATCTTAGTTTTAATTAGGTATATTCCCAGTTCCTTGCCCATCAGAGTTGTTAGGACCTCTGGTATGGTTGACATGTTGAGTAATCTTAACTACTCTGTTTAATCCTTTACAGTTTGCTACTGACGATGAGAATACGTATTTAGTACTTTATAAAATAAATTTTTAGATTAAGACGTAATTTTAGTGATTTTAATTATAATTTAGCCTTAGACTCCAAATACCATTTAAATTTACGTTAGTTTAATAGTAATTGATTAATAGACTCTTCTTCCCTCTATTGGTAAATTGAATAAACATTACATGGGGAATTCTCGAATTCTAGATAATTTTGCAACGGATTTTCTGTAGTAAAGATCCTTCGGTAAAACCCTTATTAAAATAAAACAGAGAAATTGTCTTCGAAAATGTTTTGAAAAATTCCTGTATCAAACATAATTTCAATAAATTATATTGTGAGACATCATCTATGGCACAACATTCCTATGTGGAACAGGACCTCAAGTACCTAAAGTACTTGTTTCATGACAGGTTTTACTTGCATTTTAGTGATACGGGTTGTCAACTTACATTTATTGTAAGACATATTGGCAACATAATGTAAAAAAATAAACTGCATAAAATTGTCAACATCTCCCGATATTCTTCGAAAAATCTTACGAATTCGTTATATCCGAATGTGGCAACACTGCAATTCAGTTAAGCAACAAAAATTTATTTATAAATAAAAGTAAAATATTATTTGTGATGAAATAAAATGGTTTAGTGAAATAAAATTATTGTGATATTTATGAATGAAACAGCAAGAGACATTTGAATAGAATCGATGCGAAAGCTAAATGAACAATATATACGGGCGGAGAGAACATCGCACTTGAATATGTTTTGGAAATATAGGGGTGAATTCGCAGAGTCAGCGATCATCGACATTTCTCCGCGCAAACTATAATGCGTCGCTCCCGGACAGATTAGCAGTCACTAGGCGTAATTAAATGGAGCACGTTCTACACGTCTATGCGTTCGATGGGAATTCACTTCTCGATTCTTACCCTCTTCTCTATAGGCTCATTCCGGTAATGCCAAAAATCAAGCCGAGTATTACCGAAGCCATTTACTTAAATGTCACTAATTTACTTACGATTTCTTCAAATTTCATTTTTCTTTAATAAAATAGAGAACGAAGATATCTACAATTACTAGAATATAAAGATATTCATTGATTACTACTCATTTAAAATTAAGTTAATTTTAAAAATCAAGCTTCAAATTACCGAAGCCATTTACTTAAATGTCACTAATTTACTTACGACTTTTTCAAATTTCATTTTTCTTTTAATAAAATAGAGAACGAAGACGTTTACAATTAATAGAATATAAAGATATTCATTGATTACTACTCATTTAAAATTAAGTTAATTTTAAAAATCAAGCTTCAAATTACCGAAGCCATTTACTTAAATGTCACTAATTTACTTACGATTTCTTCAAATTTCATTTTTCTTTTAAAAAATCGAGAAACGAAGATATCTACAATTAACAGAAATGAATTCGGAAAGACGACGACAGAGGTATTAATTGATTACTGTTCATGTGAAATGTTAGTTAATTTTTGAAATGCAACAAATGTGAATCATAATCGAAGAGGACTACAATTAATAGAAATGAATTCGGAAAGAGGACGATAGCGGTATTGTTCAATTACTGTCCATTTAAAATTATGTTTATTATTGTCATAAATGTTCGTCTGAATTTTGTACTGATTATTCCATACATGTCATTTTCACCCAATCAGAATGTTTTATTTGATGGAAGAAAAAAGCGAAAAATATATAAAACCACGACTGGTTTGTCATGGTTATATTTTGTTAATATGAAAAATTTTATGTTTGAACTGTTGTCATTCTTAAAATAATCGAACTATAAACTCCTGCGAAGTAACGGCAACATAGGTCAAAAATGATTCTTAAATTACGACAGCGTTAACACCGGTTTGTTACTACGCAAAAACTATTTGTAAATTTTTTCAATAAATTCATGGCTCTTATTATATTACTTCTAAACAGTGGCGTAGCAGAGCGGGACTAAGTACTGGCGTCTCAGGATTCACGGTATATCCTGAGACGCTCATTGAAACCGGTTAAATGGATTCTTATTGACTGATATTAAATCTGTAATTGTATGTGTAATTGTAATTAAAAATTTGTAATTAAAATGATCTAATTTGAAATTTTCTGTATTTAAATATTACATATTTTTATGTTTATATTCAATGAATGCACCTTTATAAAAACAATAATTTAATCTGTTTATTGTTGTTCATAAAAATGACTCCGAATCAACAAACGCTAAATGTTATGTCACAAATTTACTTTTATAAGGGCCGGTTTTTCTATCTCTGGTTAAAGTGTCGGTTACCTTAACCATCTATTAAGAGAAAAATATCGCATCGAAATAATAAATAACGTATATTTTTAACAACATACACCAATTTTTAATGCGAATTTTTCTAATAACTGATGGTTAAGGTAACCAGCACTTTAACAAGAGGTGGAAAAACCGAACCTAAAAATGTAGTGTCTTTTATGTTTTCTTTTTTTTTTTTTCGTTTTGCATCAAAGGTATTTCTTGGTATTAATGCTTTAAAAATATGCTTCCGGTTGTTAGTTGGAAATGTCATTTGTTGTTGAACTAATTTCGTAAATTTGTAACAAAATAATAACCCTTCATTTTAATTTAATTTAAATTTAAATACAGTATGACATAAAACGTTGTACGTCAGTTGCCCGTTTGATTTTCACGGTACTCATACCGTAAAATCTTATTTAGCGGACAAAGGTGACACCATCATTATTGCCCCGGGTGACACTAACTCTAGCTACGCCACTGCTTTATTTATCGGACAAAAGTGACACCGTCATTAATGCCCCGGTTGACACCAACTCTAGCTACGCCACTGTTTCTGTAGAAAAGTTGTAATTGTATAAGAAAAAAAGTAGGGTATTTTTAGTGTAAATAACCCTTCGAATAAAGCATTAGAGTTGATGCGGACGGTGAATCAGCCTGTAATCATAAATGTTCGGCGGAATTTAATGGCGTAAAGTTGTGTTTATTTTTCACACGCACCAGCGTTCGGATTACCCACTGGAGGTGTTTTATTACGGTGAAAAGATAATTCCGTATTGTGGTAGAAAATTTAGTTAGAGTATGGTTTTTGAAACGGTGCGTAAACACATTTGCCGGCTCGGCTCGGGAAGACCGGTGGAGAGAGGGGGAGAGGGGGAAGAGCGAGCGCTTCGAGCGAGAGATACGGTTTGGAGCCGTTCCACTCTCAAGTAGAAAGTGGCAAGCTACCTATATTGTATAGCCGTAGCTATAGATTATAGCGGATTTTATACGAGTCGCTGATTTATTTGGTGCACCCACCACAGTCGGCAAGTTGGAACCGCCTCCTGGAGCGCTGTACTCGAACTGGTGAACGTACGTAACCCCGATAGGGGCGAATTTGTTCTCCACTTCTACGTTGATCGTGTCCTTATCGAATCCTGCCCGGTTCTCCGAGTCGCACTTGTAGTTGCCTTGCACGATCTTGTTCTTGTTGTAGTTGATTGTTGCGTGTCCCCTGGCTTGTTGTGGTTTCGTCTAACACACATAATATATTATTAATAACTAATATTAAATCAATCAAAATAGGCAATTCAATTGTTGTTATAAAACATATGAAGACCAAAGTGCAAACAGAGGAAATTATATATTTTATATACAAATGTCCAATGCAATAAACAACAAAAAAAAGTTTCTGTTTTTAAATTTAAAATATAGGTATAAAAAACAAGAATAGGGAATGTTGTGTAAAACGTTATAAGAAAGATGTCATTTTTAGTCAATGCTTAGTATTTATCGTAAAGAGACTTTGTTAGACGTGTTTTTTATGCAAGTGTTATCTTCCTGGTTATTATATATTAAATTATTACTGTCTGTTATCACGAGCGCCGACTTTTCCAAATTTTCGTGGCGGTAAAATTTCTTATAATTACATACAAGAAAAAAGAAATACTATAGCAAACACTTTAAAATTATCTAATTCTAGACCCATTGAAACCAGGGCACAATCTAGAGCAGTCAAATTCGCTCCAGAATGTGTTCTGGTTTCAACAGACCTACAATTAGAGCAAACGCTTTGTGCTCTAATTCCTGATCTACTGAAATCAGAGCACAATCCAGAGCAGTCAAAACTGCTCCAGAATGTGCTCTAATTTCAGTAGGCCAAGAATCAAAGCATTCTGAATACTTGCTCTAATTTTTGGCTTACTGAAACTAAAGCACAATCCAGAGCTTCATTACTCCAGACTGTGCTCTGATTTTAGCGAGCCAAGAATTAGTGCACACGCTGAAGCGTACTCCAATTCTCGGCCGGCTGAACTAGATCACCTTCAAGGCATCAGATGCCTATTGGCTGATATTAAATCTGTAATTGTGGCTGTAGTAGTAGGAAATTAAAAATGAAAATTTGTGCACGTGGTACATTGATGCGAGGAATTTACTGGTGATATATTTATGGGTGAACTAAAAATAGAAGGAGATATAACAATTCTTTAAAGTAATAACAATTCAGGGCTTTATTACTCATGTAAAAAAAATGCTACGCTAAGGAAAATGTCTCCTTAGGGGCATTACCCCTAGGAAAACTTTCCTTTAATAAAAATTGTATCAATGTGTTTTAAAACACTGATTATAAATTTTGTTTATAATAATTTAATAAAATTTTTAAATAAATTGTGTACATCCCAATACTTTTATTATCCTATAGTTTTTTTTTTATATTTAATTTTTTTTTGTTTCCTCAATTTCTTGAAAACTTCTTAACAATGACATTCCTCAGTTTTACATTATGGTCTACATGTATTAAGGTCTTATTCAGAAGAATTAAATCTGTTGCAGCCAGATTCACAAAACATACTTAGTTTTTAAACAGGTTTAAATATGGGAACTTCAAGCTAAATTCGACATGAAATAATATAAAATTACCCCTAACTTTAAATAAATTTTTACATGTACATATGTTTCGACAACTAAGTTGTCATCATCAGTATAAAATAGTTGTCGAAATATATGTATATGTAAAAATTTATTTAAAGTTAGGGGTAATTTTATATTATTTCATCAAATAACCTTCGACTCCATTTTATTTTTATTTTTGAATTCGACATATTTAAACCGGTTTAAGAGCAAATCCTGTTTTGTGAATCTGGCCATAGTAGTTTAAAAAAGTGGGTTAAAAGATTTAATCGGTATCAATTTCTTGAAAATTATTTAACATGACATTCCTCAGCTTTGCATTGTGGTCTACATACATTAGGGTCTTATTCAGAAGCATCAATCTGTAGTAGTTTAAAAAAGTGGGTTAAAAGATTTAATCGGTATCTGTTGGGGGGCGTATGTGCGTGTTCGCATTGATGATCGGTGTAGAAGAGGAAGCGAGCGCACAGTGCCACACAATGAGGAGCAGGCGCGTCGCTCAGTCAACTTGTTAAACTGTTTCTCTTTTATATGCGAACCGAAGTTGAAAACTGTCCCGTCTCCAACTGCACGGTATAAATACTAAATAAAACATGACCTATTTGTCATACAGACAAAGACAGAAGCAGAAGCAGAGAAATATGTTTGCGCTTTCTGTTGTGAAGAAGACTTTCCTGAATAAATCATACGCATTCCGAGATAAAATACATCTTACATCGTAACCATAATCCACTTTGGTGACGTGCCGAGTTGTGAGCGGAACATCGAGGAGCAGGTCTCCGGTAACCTGCGAAGTGCCGAGGCGGAGGCTGCGGATCTTGTAGCGGGAGTCGATGAGGGCGGTGTTGTTCGGCCAGAACGCGTGCACTCGACGGTTGCTGTCTCTCCCAACTGGCTGGGTCCACCTATATCAACAGTGTTTTAACACGTATCCACTCTTGCTTTTATTCTACCAACACAAATACCCTCAATTATATTGGAGGATTCTACCTTAATCAAATTCATAGAAATTAATTCATAAAATAGCAACTATGTGATAACAATTAAAATGAAGACAACAAATATAATTTATTTTTTTTGTTGCAGGTTCAATGTAGAAGAAAATCAGGAAATCTTCAGTAAGTTTATTTCTGTTTTTAATTTTAATAAGTCTAAGACAGCACATTCTAGTGGCATCAATAAAATATATTGATAGGTTAATTGATGTAATTCATAAATAGTATTGAGTAAAGGTAAAAGTAATATTTGTTAACTTAGTACTTGTATTAATAGTATACAGAGTGTTCCACAACTTAGGACCAACAATTAAAGGTTATATACTGTACAACGTGCTGATTATAAAACAAAAAGAATGTTTTTTGCCACTGGTCGGTAGTGGAAATCAAGTGTTTTTCTTAGAAAATTAATGAGATGAACTAAGAAATATGAATACTATTGACATAGGAAAATAAGAAAATTAAGCTTATATGGGATGTCTTTACAAGCGGCCTACATTGTAGTGTGTTCTGAACCACTCGGACACAGCGATTAATTGGTTAAAGATTGGCAACGCTGGGAGTCGAACCCCAAATCTCAAACTCCTTTCAGACGTCCCGGAAAACCGGGATTGTCCCGATTTTGAAGTGTATGTCCCGAAATAAGGTCTCGGGACACCTATTTGTCCCGGATTGTATTTCCATAACTCAATACCTAATTGAATTTTTAAACTTAAATCTTTGTTAGTTGTTACAATTTGTGATTTATTTCGATCGCGAACAGTACTCAATTCTTGACGAAAATGGACAGAGAATTTCCAGAACTATATTTGAATATATTGAAAATATGTGAATATAGTTTTTCTATTCCGAGCTACAATACCAATATGTACTCGTATTGTGAAACGGTAGAAGTTAGTTTACATAGTATTTTCAATTTTGATTTTAATTGTACAGAAATATATGGATCTAACAGATATTTTATTATTAAAAACAGTCAAATCTTACGAAAAGTGAGTATGGCTGAAATTAAATATATTTTGATTTTACAATCATCAAACTGTCCCGGTTTGGTTATTTCAAAATCTGAGAGTCGTACGTTCAGTTCGTGTCGAAACAAAGTGATAAAATACGTGTTTAATATATTTATTTGGAAATTTCCTGGAAGTGACCGTGAAAAAACTTACTCTTTTGTTTGTGTGACGAAGTGAGCACCAGCCCAGGCTAAATGCGGAAACGGCGTCGTCACATTGACCGTGCCGTTCATGTTTATCAGCTCTCTAAAGTCCACCTTTACGTCTGCGATCTGTCTACTTGCGGGACAAAACAGTATTGCTCTGTAAATAAATAAACAAACAGCGTAACCGTGGAATATCTCATAAGTCTGTGGCGTGTTCCTTACGTTACATTGTGGTAGGCGACGTCTCCGCCGTACGTGAGCCTCGTGTTGAACGTATCCTCGGCATTCTGTGCTATCTGCAGCCGGTACTTCAGGTCTGCTTGTTTATCTTTGCATTTCAAGTCCAGCAAGTTGTTGGCCGTTTGATTGGCGTGCGGTCCCCATTCCACTTTCAGATTTCCCTTCATATTCAGCTTATCTGTGACGAACATCTGCAACACACACACGAGACGTGAAATAAGAGATGAGCACTACGGTTCCTACAATCCCATATATTAAAGCAAATATAAAATCTCTTATATTGAAACAAATAAAAAATCTCAAACAATTTAAATCAAACTAGTACATAATTTAAACGTTTAATTGGGACGAACACATGCAACACACACACGAGACGTGAAATAAGAGATGAGCACTACGACAGGACATAGGCGCCGGCTTTTTATTTTGGCGGAGGTGCCTACAATTCCATATATTAAAACAAATATAATATCTCAAATTATTTAAATCAAACTAGTACATAATTTAAATGCTTAATTGAGACAATTATCTGTGACGAATATCTGCAACACACACGACACGTGAAATAAGAGATGAGCACTACAACAGGGCATAGGCGCCGGCTTTTTATTTTGGTGGAGGTGCCTACAATCCCATATATTAAAGCAAATATAAAATCTCTTATATTAAAGCAAATATAAAATCTCAAATAATTTAAATCAAACTAGTACATAATTTAAATGCTTAATTGGGACAATTATCTGTGACGAACATCTGCAACACACACCACACGTGTAATAAGAGATGAGTACTACTACAGGGCATAGACGCTGGGTTTTTATTTTGGTGGTGCCCACAATCCCATATATTAAAGCAAATATAAAATCTCTTATATTAAAGCAAATACAAAATCTCAAATAATTTAAATCAAACTAGTACATAATTTAAACGCTTAATTGGGACAAATATCTCTGACGTACATCTGCAACACACACACGAGACGTGAAATAAGAAATGAGCACTACGACACCTAAAATCTCAAATAATTTAAATCAAACTAGTACATAATTTAAACGCTTAATTGGGACAATTTTTTGCTCAGTTGTGATAGTAAATGTGATTTTTACGGAGGGTTATTTTGATCTAATTACATTGGACCAAGAATTAGACTACCTCTCAGTCCCAAGTTTTCAGCGGATTAAATTCAATTTTTACTTAATATTCAGATAGTTTTTTTTTCACTTAACTACATAAATTGAAAATGTTTTTTTTTATTTTCTTAGGAAGTCTGAGGCTTCTTTCTGACTATACCACAATTAAGGCAAAAATTTCCTAAAGTTTCAGTTGAAATAGGCTGTTTAATTATGTCATATATTTCTGATGTCAAATTTTTCAGTATTAGACAGCCCCAGCATGTTTCTTTGCATTGAAGCATAGTTTATTGATATTTAAGAATAATTGTTTGAATATAAACATGTGAAATAAATATAAATTTAATAAACAATATTTGAACATCGAAATCCTACAGTTGTTGAATACATTATAATGTGGTACGACTCACGATAATGGGATTTTCCAGGAGAACAATTTTTCAAGAAATTTACATTATTATATAGTACTGTAACCATTAAAAATCATTACGATATCGATACCATGTTTTAAAATTTACTTTTTCTCAACATTTTGATCAAGTAATTCATATTTTTCTAGCTAACATCCATTATGAATCTTGCTACATATACAATCTCGAAATATAATTTTGTCCTTTTAAAATTTATTATGGACGATTTTACATGAATACCGTTTTTCCCTTAACTATAAATCCAAATATAAAGTTAAGTGAGAAATGAGTTAAGATACAATGTTTTCCCTTTTACTGTTGCGACCTATTATAAACATTAAGATACTTACAGTTCCATGTGCAGCATAGTTCTGCCGAGTTTCAATAGTCCTATAACTAGCCAAATACCGAACTTGACTCAACCCCTTGGTAAAGAGGAAATACCCTCGAACATTATGCACATCCTTCTTAGGTAGCGGCAACTTCAAATTCGCTTCCACGTCAATCTTTTCCTTTGCCTTAATCGACAAAGTCACATTGGATCCGAGTCTGTAACACAATACATTAGACAAATATCTGGAGTTTAATTGTTTCACGTACGTCCAAACACCGTTGTCGACATCCAGGTCGCCTCCGAATTTAAGGTGTTCGAATGTTTTGTTTGGGTTGACATAGAACAGCTGCACTGCTAGTGTCTTCTTTCCGTCGGCAATTTGCTGGGAGCCGATCAAGTTTACGCTCATGTCCTCCAGTAAAATCCATCGCCAGTTGATGTTGGTTTCTCCGCGAGTTGTCGTCAGTTCGTGGAAGAGACGGAGGTTGCCACCTACCTCTTTCGTTCTGCGAAGAAGTTAATACTCTTTCAATTACTCTCATCACAAAATCAAACTTAATCAATTATATCAAGGTAATAAGTAAATATAGCATTCACGGTATTGTACATTTACTGATATATACATGTGCATCTCTCAAGTTGTTTCCATCACAGTTAAACATGAGAAGTTACATTTTTTAGTTTTTCATTCTAAAATTTGTTATATGCAGTAGAAATAATTCAAAAATATCCACTTTTGGGTCCAAACTTTTAGTTTACGTAAACAGTCCATATTGATAGACGTCGATTCGCTGATTTTAAATTTACAAACAAAATTTAATTATCTTTTTTCGTTACTGATATTTTTGCACCTCAAAAAAGTATGTTATTCGGGTATATCTGTAAATGGGTAGAGATGCAATTATACCAGAAAATTATACGGGCAAAGTTACATAAAGAAATGTTCTTTGGAACGATTTGATGAAAAAACATAATTTCAGTTTTCACTTGGGAACTTTTTTATCTCGTAAAATAATTATTTTTAGTCTTAAGTAAATGTCGATGTGTCTATTTCAAATTTTCAAATAGAATTCAATTATCTCTTACCGTTCTCGAGATAATTACATTCCAAGTTAGATCTAAAAAAAATCAGTTTTTTTTGTTACAACCTTTAAAAATTTTTTAGGTCTAACTTGTAACGTAAATATCTCGAGAACGGTAATAAATAATTGAATTATGTTTGAAAATTTCTTATTCTTGATCTTACTTTTCCATTTAGGAATGTTGATCTATAGATAAGTTGTAAATTTAACGTTATGGAACCTTAGTTTATGTGGTAAAGATAAAGTAAAAGTTTGTGGCGGTTTTATGGGGGTGTAATCAGGTAATTAGACTAGTTGACTAGTTGACTAGAAACACTCCTGTAAAATTGAAAGCTTAACCATAAGGAAGTTAATAAATGAAGTGCGAAACCTGACGTATTTATATTGTGGAAAGCGGAGCAAAATAAAAATTAAAAAGTTGTTAGAAAATAAAACTCGCACATCCGTAAATCGTCGAATGCATTGACGATGTGTTCATGTAACATGGTGTGGCATTGGAAGACTCAAAAATATTACCGAGCACCTCCAGTGACAACGGTGCGCCTCAAAAAATTAATATATACTTTTTTTTAATTAACTCCCCTCTCCTAGATTAGTTGGCTAGAAACGCCCCTGTAAAACTGATGAAAGCTTAGCCATAAGGAAGTTAATAAATGAAGTGCGAAACCTGATGTATTTATATTGTGGAAAGCAAAATAAAAATTAAAAACTTGTTAGAAAATAAAACTCGCACATCCGTAAATCGTCGAATGCATTGACGATGTGTTCATGTAACATGGTGTGGCATTGGAAGCCTCAAACATATTCCCGAGCACCTCCATTGACAACGGTGTGCCTCAAAAAATTAATATATACTTTTTTTTAAACCCCCCTCTCCTAAATTAGTTGGCTAGAAACGCCCCTGTAAAATTGATAAAGGCGAAAACAACATATATATATATATATATATATATATATATATATATATATATATATATATATATATCTTTTTTTTTAATTACCCCGCTAGACTAGTTGGCTAGAACCACCCCTGTAAAATAAAAGCTTAGCCATAAGGAAGTTAATAAATGAAGTGCGAACCCTGATGTATTTATATTGCGGAAAGCAAAATAAAAATTAAAAAGTTGTTAGAAAATAAAACTCGCACATCCGTAAATCGTCGAATGCATTGACGATGTGTTCATGTAACATGGTGTGGCATTGGAAGCCTCAAAAATATTGCCGAGCACTTCCATTGACAACGGTGTGCCTCAAAAAATTAATATATACGTTTATATATATATATATATATATATATATATATATATATATATATATCTTCTTTTTTAATTACTCCCCTAGCCTAGTTGGCTAGAAACGCCCCTGTAAAATTGAAAGCTTAGCCATAAGGAAGTTAATAAATGAAGTGCGAACCCTGATGTATTTATATTGTGGAAAGCAAAATAAAAATTAAAAAGTTGTTAGAAAATAAAACTCGCACATCCGTAAATCGTCGAATGCATTGACGATGTGTTCATGTAACATGGTGTGGCATTGGAAGCCTCAAAAATATTGCCGAGCACCTCCAGTGACAACGGTGCGCCGGTCGTGCGTCCGACGTCCCGCTTCTATCTGGCTGAGTTATAGCCATGCGGGCTCGAATGTGGCGAGAGGTTGGAGCCGGCTGCAGAGGGCAGAAGCGGTCGATGCACACTCGCACTTAAGGGAACACAACACCAACACAAACACTCCATTAACAAATAAACAAATACCGAACCTTACTTAACCTTCAGGAACAAAAACATGCAAATATTTATCTAGTGATTACAAAGTTGCTAAATCTACTGTCTTAAATTCCAGAGCACAGAATAGGTTTATACAGAAGCCAGTAAGACCAGTAAGTAAGACAGAGAAACGATAATTAGTGAGAGATGGGGAAGTGAACAAATTTAAAGGGCTCATTGTTTAAAATCGGACAGTTTCCTCACATCTTAGTGAGAGATAGAGGAAGGGAACAAAATTAAAGGTCTACACAATTCTTCAAGATCATAAAACTGAATAGGGGAACATGGAAGGTACCGACACTCCTTACTTAACCTTCACGCAATAAAAACATTCAAATATTTATCTGCTCAATTACAAAGTTGCAAAATCTACTATCTTAAATTCTACCAGGTAATCATCCAGAGCACAGAATAGGTTTATACAGAAGCGACAGTAAGACAGTAAATTTAAAGGACTCATTGTTTAAAATCGGAAATTTTCCTCACATCTTAGTGAGAGATAGGGTAAGGGAACAAATTTAAAGGTCTACACAATACTTCAAGGTCATAGAACTGAATAGGGGAACATGAAAGGTACCGACACAGAGTGTCGCTTCTGTATGTAACTATTCTGTGTCCAGAGTTTCTTTCCGGGGTGGGTCAGAGTCTAAAAAAATCATATTAATATTTTGAGTAAAAGACAGTGGCCCGTATTTTTCTTCCGTCTCTAACGTTAAAGAAGCTTCATTAAGTAACTTGAAGACGCTTCACCACTAAGATTTCGTATTTTGTGAACTCGAAGAAATGAACAAAGTTTAATTTTCTTATTCTTATAAGTAAACCCAGATTTTATGTTATTATAAATAAATTTTGTTGTTTAAATATTATTTAATATTATAGAGTAACAATTATTTTTCCACAATTCTCGATTGTTTTATTTTGTTTTCCTACGGTAACTTGTTAATAAACCAGTAAATTAGTAAATTCACTATGCCACTAATAAAACTTTAATTGTAAATACGTAAATAGATATAATAGAACCTATATTTATATGACCTCTCTAACAAACTGTTAAAGTTTGATACACTCGTAATAAATCAGCTTGTATAGTGAATTTTCCTTCGTTGTATGTACTTAAGGATAATACCAATTATCTTTATTGTAAAATTTTATATTATATAACAAATAAAAGACGATAAGCAAACGTTTAGATATAAGAGAAACAAGAATAAAAACAAGAAAAATGTGAATATTAAAATGATCGCATTTTATTAAATGTACCCAGATAAGACAGCACGTAATTCATTTTAGTAAATAAGCATATTTCCCATTTATTCCCTCACTTGTTCTATACTTCTTTCGTTCCAAATTCTTAATAAATTCGTGATGTTATGCGCTTAATATTACTTCCCAAATGTATTTTTTATTTGTCGTAATCCTCTTGAATATATTACTCCAAAATAAAGAAATCATAATTATTTACAACATTACATCTGAATATAATATGTAGCCAATATTGTACAGACTTTATTTCTAATTTGTTATAATTAGAAGAAATAGAAGTTTACATTTTCTTAGTTCAAGTCTTCTGCTGCTCCGACAAAAGTCCTTTCATTTCAAATTCTTAATAAATCCGTGATGTTATGCGTTTAATATTACTTCCCTGAATGTATTTTTTTATATGTCGTAATAATCTGGAGTATATTACTCCAAAATAAAGAGGAAAATACCCGGGGAAATTATGAATATTTTCGGAATTTTAGTGAAGGTTTAAATTCCTGAAATAGTTCCCGAGGCTGAGTATAATTATATGTATGTGTTTGTTGGAGGCATTGTAAATAAGGCTGAAAGATATCGATTGAAATTTGGATTTCAAATTTTGTTTTTGTAAGTGACACGTTGTTGATCTTTCGTATAATCGATTTATGACCATGTCATGTATGAAACTACCGCTAAAGTAACTCGTTCGCTTTTCACTCACACCGATAATCTGAAAAAGGTTCATAAATACTCTCCCGTGGTTTACGTGGAAATGCATTATTGAAGCATTATTTACATTTTTTATTTCAAAACATTAAAACATGACTGTTTTGAAAAATTTCTTATATAAATGAAATGATAATCATAGCAAATTAAACTGTATAAAGTAAGGACATTTTTTATACTTTTAATAAATTAAAATTGTTTCAATTATTTGATATACAGGGTGTTCTACAACTTAGGATAAAAAATTAAAGGGTATATACTGTACGACGTGCTGATTGTAAAACAAAAGATTTTTTTTTAAATTCGCAACATTTGTTTTTTGTAATTATTTTTAATATTTTTTTTCAAATCTGCTACAAACAAAGTAATTGTTTAAATGTCTAATATAGTGTAATTAATAGCTACTCCAGCGGTCTAAAAAATGTCTATTTCAAGTAAACTACCCTTAACTTTACGAATTTTTAAACGTCATTTATTATACTCCCTTTAATTTTTTGTCCTAAATTGTGAAACACCCTGTATTGACTTAACGATAGAACCCGTCGAGAGTAAAAATATTTATAGATAACTTTTTTGACATTAAAAAAATCGATTAATAATTATTATAAAACGTATAATTTGTAAAAATACCTTCCATTAAGAAAACGAGTACACAGATATTATGCTGGTCAATCAATTTTGAAAAATGACTTTTTTTAGGTCAAAATTAAAAAATATATTTTATTAAATCATAGACGGATAGCAAAATTGATGACAAAACTTTGAACAACTTTAATTCAATTTCTAGATGATTTACAACAAAAATTTACTAGTAAATATTGTTGTATATAGAAAATGGCAGGTGCATAGCAAAATTCAAAAAGAATTACAGATTTGACACTAAGTAACTGACTTGTCTGGAATTTATGTACATGTGATATTGAAACACCTCTGTAAAGTCTAGAGTAAAATACGAAAACTACATACAAAATCCCTATTTGGGTTACGCTATTAAATTCTGGGTGTGCATATATTAATAAACTATTCATACCCTAAAAGGCGTTTACTGTATGTCACTTTTCATCACCCAAAAAAGGTGATTATATGCAGTATTCACATCTGTCAGTATTTTCAAATATTTATATAGCAAATTATAATTCTGGGTGTGCATATATTAATAAACTATTTATACCCTAAAAGGCGTTTACTGTCACATTTCAGCATCCAAAAAGGTGATTATATGCAGTATCCACATGTCAGGTGATGATATATTTTGAGTTAGTAAAGGGTTAGTATTATTAGAAGTGTATTGAGGCCGTTGCTTTATATTTTGATGAAAATGTTTTTAGCGTGGTGTGATATATGTTCAGGAGAGGGCGCAGTTAATTTATGTGGCAAGCGTGTTTCACTTACAGCACTGAGTACCCCAGCTTAGTGTGCTCCAGTCCACGGAACGGCGTCGTGCTTTGGAATATGAAGCTCATGTTATTTACGCTGGGTGTCATCATTTTGGCGTCCACGATGGCTCGCTTGTACGTCTGTAGCGATGTGTCCACCTATAAAAAACACAAAATATTACATATTTTTCTACCATCATCATCAGACCACAGAATAGGTTTATACAGAAGCGACAGTAAGACAGAGATACGTAAATTAGAGAGAGATGGGGGCAGACACAAATTTAAAGGGCTCATTGTTTAAAATCGGAAAGTTTCCCCACATCTTAGGGAGAGATGGGGGAATGCACAAATTTTAAGGTTATTAACCAAATATTATTCCACTTTGTCCGAGTGGTTACTTAAGTTAAAATATGTAATTGTTCCTTCAAAGAACTCGTCAGTAAGTATTGTATCCGATACGATATATAATATAAGGTTTAAAGCAAAGGTCGTTGTAAAAAAAGATTCAATTCAATAAACCAAATATAATAACACAGAATAGGTTTATACAGAAGCGACAGTAAGACAGAGATACGAAAATTAGAGAGAGATGGGGGAAGGCACAAATTTAAAGGGCTCATTGTTTAAAATCGGAAAGTTTCCTCACATCTTAGGGAGAGATAGCGGAAGGGAACAAATTTAAAGGTCTACACAATGCTTCAAGGTTATAGAACTGAATAGGGGAACATGAAAGGTATCGACACGGAGTAGTTCAGTGGACAGAGCTCACACTCGAGTTCGAGTCAGATTGCGCTAACCAAGTGAGTCACCGCTGCCCGTATTTCTTAAAAATATGATGTGATGAGAATTAATGTGAAGACAAAAAATATTAATTTTTATATATGATTTTTGTTACAGGTTCAATGCAGAAGAAATCCAGAAAACCTTCAGTAAGTTTATTTCTGTTTTTAATTTAAGTTTTAATTTAAGTGGAAATAATTTAGAAAAACATACATTTCCATGCCGAAGTGGAAATTACCCCTTGATAGTTTTAAGAGAATATAAGAAAATCTTAGGGTTTCGTTAGAAAAATTTATTATTTTTAATTTAAATCAAATGAGACTGAACTAGAGGAGAATAAAAAAGTGAAATGATAGTGATATTTTGTAATTTAAAGAATTTCCAGAACAATATTTAGACAACGAAAATATGTGAATATGGTTTTTCTATTTTGGGCCACAATAACAATGTAGAACATATTTTTTTTAATTTAGCGGACAGATGAGCCTAACTCATCATCTTGTGACACGGTAAAGTTATTAAAATCATCGAAATCTTATAAAAAATCAAACCGTCCCAGTTTAATTAATTAAAAATCTGAAAACCCTAATTGTGAACACAGCAGTAGAAAGAAAATGTAAATGAAAATTGGGCGAATGTATTGTTTTTAATTTGGATATAGATATGATATTGAGATTCGCATAACGTATGCTGGTGATATATTTATGTCTCACCTGCACGTGCAAATCCCAATCGAACTTGTGTCTACAAGTCACGTGAGCCTCTAGGGTGGCGAATGTGTCGCCCCGTTTCAGATGCGACCGCACCGCAGCCCCGGATTCCTGCGGTTGCACGCTGTAGCGAACCGTTATCTTCTCTCCGCCGGACGCGGGCACCAGCTCCAGGTTCATCGCCGCGGGCATGTCGTTATACATTTCCATGTTCCCCGTCACGTCGTACCTCTCGTCCAAGTACCGCAGCACTCCGGCTAGATTGTGTTGTTTCTCCGACAGCTTCACCATGTTGCCGTTGAATTCCAACTCGTGTCTACCACAAAAATTATCATTTTAATCAATATCATTACTTTTTATTTATTTATTGCTTATATTGCTTATCACATTGTCTACCAAACTGCAACCTTCGAAAATTGTAACTTGCAATTCCCTTACCAACTCATGTCTGTTACAAAAATCATCATTTTACTCAATATAATTACTTTATGTTTACTCTTTATTGCTTATATTGCTTATCACATTGTCTGCCAAGTTGTGTAAGCAAAGCAAACTTCGAAAATTGTAACTTTCAATTTTCTATAACCAGGGTTGTTGCAATTTTCCCCGACCCAAAAAAACACACCCGGATTTTTTTAAAAAACCTCAAAAGATCCACACAAAAAACCCACCAAAAAAAAATCTTTAAAAATCTCATTATTTAAATAAAACTACCTTCGAAAATTGTAACTTTCTTTAACAACCATGCTGCTGTTGAATTCCAACTCATGTCTGTTACAAAAAAATTATCATTTTACTCAGTATCATTACTTTACTTTTACACTTTATTGCTTATCACATTGTCTACCAAACTGCAACCTTCGAAAATTGTAACTTGCAATGCCCTAAACAACCATGTTGCCGTTGAATTGTAGCTCATGTCTGTTACAAAAATTATCATTTTACTAAGGGTACGTAACCGAAAAAAATACTGGTTAACGGTTAACCCATAATGTGAACGTTATAAAAATAAGGATTTTAGTTCGAAAACCGGTTTTTAAAATTTGGAAACCGGTTTAAACAGGTTAATATATCGGTTAATAAAAAATATTAACAAAAAGATTAATTAAAAAAATAATATTATGGACCAATGAAAAGCGATTATATTTCATTCTGCAGACAAAATCAAACACGAATATTCAGAAAAATTATTACAATACATTCAGAGCAATGTAAGTAACTTTTCAATTGTAAACTTGATATCTATAGATGGAAAAGAGACTACCTATTTTTATGACTCTCCAATAAAATGTAAATTGTAGAAACTATCATAACTCATATAGTCATATTCAAATACAAATATAATAGATATAAAAACAATATTTAAAATTTTTTCGCACTAAATGATATTATTAAAATAAAGGTTAATGTTCGCTAAAACCGGTTTTTTTTGTATACCGGTATTTTCGGACTTAAAAATATCGGTTAAAGTTCGCAAATTTTGTTCAAAATACCGGTTACTAGTTTTACATTTTATTGCTTATATTGCTTATCACATTGTCAGCCAAACTGCGACCTTCGAAAACTGTAACTTACAATTCCTGTAACAACCATATTGCCGTTGAATTCTAGCTCATGTCTGTTACAAAAATTATCATTTTACTCAATATCATTACTTTATTTCTACACTTTATTGTTTATATTGCTTATCACATTGTCTGCCAAACTGTGTACCGCGACACAAATGTGCGCCGCAAAAGCAACCTTCGGTAATTGTAACTTGCAAATCCCTTAACGACTCGCGACACGTCGAAATTAGTGCATTAAACAATTATGTATATTTTGTAACATAATTCAACTAAATAAAAAAAATTGGCGGCACATCTTTTCTAGGTAGAAGACCGATTAAAAGCCACTGAAGGATAAACAAGAAAAAAAAATAACATTAACATAAGTTAAAATAGAATGCTTTATATTAGTTTGCTCACAAATGACTTTTTTTACCAGCATATTACGAGCTTGCGAGTCGATTTTTTGAAGGTTGCGCGAAACATTTTCCATAATTTGATTATCAACTGTACAAGTATACATGCTATTATCATTAACACAAAAAAAAATAATAGACTTGAAAAACTATCCTGTTCACAAAGCTTTATTTTCTGTGCTAAAATTAATTAATACCCGTTAAATCTCTGTTGCTTTTGGACTTTTTTTATCTAATTTAAAGTCGCGTTTTGAC
This sequence comes from Stenolophus ochropezus, assembly GCA_035578165.1. Lineage (NCBI taxonomy): Eukaryota > Metazoa > Arthropoda > Insecta > Coleoptera > Carabidae > Stenolophus > Stenolophus ochropezus. The sequence continues at coordinate 5,589,330 of JAQOWZ010000014.1, forward strand.
AAATTCGAAATCTATTCCACCCATCATTATTACACATTATTATGTTACGAGTATTATGTTTATAAAACAATGTTATTTTATTATTTCTAATATGATTTTTTTTTTCATTCTTATAATGTATGTATAATTTTATTGGGATTTTTATTTGTGGTGCTCAGGTGCCACAAAATAAATTTGCTTTGCCTAAAAATATCACCAACGTCGCCACCAAAAAGAGAAAACCTAAACTATAGGGCTGAAACCGAAACTAATATGTTAACCGCAAAAATGTAACTAAAATTAAAACTGTTATTATCGCTCAATTTAAAAGTGTTCCTGCATTTTGAAAATTAAATTATTGTTACACTTTATCAAATTAGTGAATACAATACAATATTAAAAAACTAAAATTGAAAATAAAATCGGAGTTTTATTTTTATAGCAAGTGAAATTTAAAACCGTTAATTTAAGTGATTACTAGTTCTACTTTTTTGTCGTCATATGTCAAAGAGTAAACAAAAACTATTGAAAATAAAAATAGAAATCACAGACATGTGAGAAATTTAAAAATTCATGCCGCGTTTACCCATTGTTGGGTGTTATTATTTCGTAAATGTGGGTTATGATGAAATTTGTTTACAAAATAACTTCATAACAGAAAATCGTGCTAAATTGCCAACTGGTGGATTTGAACAGAATTACTGATTTTTATCAGAACATGCAAAGATTTGGCGATTTCAACCGCACGCGTATTGTTTGTTAAAATTTACAATAATAGTTGAACTAAAAAGGTAAAAACTCGATTTAAGAAGTTGCAATAAGGCTCGGTGATTGTAATCCAGAGTTTAAAGTAAAATATTGATTGTAAACAATATAAGCAGCAAAGAGGAAGTTGTGTTACTGATATGATATGATAAGAATTAATGTGAAGACAAAAAAAAAATTTTAAGTATATTCTTTGTTACAGGTTCAATGTAGAAGAAATCCAGAAAACCTTCAGTAAGTTTGTTTCTGTTTTTAATTTAAGTAGAAATAATTTAGAAAAAACATACAAGTCTATAGAATTTACCTCTTAGTATTTTGTTTGTAAGAAAAACTCTAGAATAGTTATCTGTGTATCAAGGTTCAAAAAGTAATCTTTTTGGGCTGAAAGAGAAGTTTGCACCCGAGGCAAAGCCGACGCTACAAATTAGATGAGGCCCAAAAAGAACTTTTAGCCGAGGTGCACACAACATTTTTTAGACGATTACAACAAGAAATTATGAATTTTCATTCAAAATCAATTTTTGACATCTGTCAAAATTTACTTTACGGCCGCATTTACTTTACGGCCGCATTTACCATACGGCCGCATTTACTTTACGGCCGCTAGTTTTACTCGCAAATTCATTACTTTTTCATTAATATTTGTAAAGGAATAGTTAAAAATTTACTTACATTTGTTATTATATTCTAAAATAATTAATCACATTAATATGAACTATGTAAATCAATAATGAACAAACTATCGGTCAAAAATTTTGACTTTGACAGATGTCAAATAAAAATTGATACTTTAAGGTTGCCAGCAGATACGAAAAACAACAATTTATGTACCAGCCGCCTAAAAAATAGTTTTAAGGGAATAATAATTGTAATCCAGAGCTTAAAGTAAAATATTGATTGTAAACAATATAAGCAGCAAAGAGGAAGTTGTGTTATGCATGTATAGGGCTTACTTATGGCCAGCTAAATCGGCTTCTAACGTGGCATGAACGATGTTGTCCCTAACAGTGGTGTTGGCTGCAATAGAGTGCGGCGGGACCACAAGCCGCACGGCAGCCGATTTCACCTCGGTGTCACCAAACACAGCCACGCCGGCGTCAAAGTGCTCGAACGGTGGTATTGGCACTTCTGTTTTCAGCTCCACCTTGAAATGTTTCAATGATCTAACATACCACAAACTCTTCACCGTGTACTGTAAAAGGAATGCGCTGTTAGAGGAGAAACAGTGGCTTGTTTCGAGAAGTGTGCAGCTTGCCTTGGTTTGTGCCGAACGCTCTACATTCAACAGCACTTCCAGTACGTTTTCCGCGCTCGAGAAGTCTTTCTTAAGCCGGAATTCGGTGGGCGGTAAGTTCAGCGATGGGGATTTCACGTGCATCTTCATCCATGTGTCCAGGTATCCTTCGTCTGCCTACACATCAACATACGTACATCTCCGCTGCTCTCCAATCATACATCATTTGTTGATAGGAAACAACTCTCGGTTTAGTTTCACAAGGAAAGGGTATATTTACTTTATTGTACAATTTCGCCAGTTACGGCATCATCACAAGTACTGAGGAAAGATTATGACAATCAAGTATTTATAACAAAACAAATAGTAAAATTTACAAAGGTTATTACAGTTAATCCAAAAGGCAGAGATCTCAGTCTTTCCTCAATACTTCTGATGATAAGGTAACTTACGAAATTGTACAATAAAGTAAATATACCTTTTCCTTGTGAAACTAATCCAAAAGTTGTTTTCTATCATTTTAATATGTTTCACCGAGTACCAACAGCCTCTTCCATTGAATTTAAATCATTTTTTATTTCGTAAACCTACTATTAAAAGATAAATCTATGAATTAAGCATTAATAATAAATAAATGGTTATTTATACTTATCAATCTGGAATTTGGGAATATTGATTATAACAGTGATATTGGTAAAGGAGTGATGCAATGCAGTGGGAAAGAATGGTCGGATAGACAAGACAGTAGAAGAATAGAAAAGTAGAAGATGGGAAAAGAAACGCATCGAAGTGAATGTTTATACTTATCAACCTGGAATTTGGGAATATTCATTATAGGAGTGATATTGGTAAAGGAGTGATGCAATGTCGTGGAAAAGAATGATCGGATAGACAAAACTCTGTGAATTAAGTATTAATAATACATGAGTGAATATTTATACTTATCTACCTGGAATTCGGGAATATTCAATATAACAGTGATATTGGTAAAGGAGGATGCAATGTCGTGGGAAAGAATGGTCGGATAAACAAGACAGTAGAAGAATAGAAAAATAGAAGATAGGAAAATAAACACATCGAAGTGGATGTTTATACTTTCAACCTGGAATTTGGGAATATTCATTATATGAGTGATATTGGCAAAGGAGTGATGCAATGCCGTGGGAAAGAATGGTCGGATAGACAAGACAGTAGAAGAATAGAAAAGTAGAAGATAGGAGAAGGAACAGATATAAGTGGATGTTTATACTTTTAACCTGGAATTTGGGAATATTAATTATAACAGTGATATTGCTAAAGGAGTGATGCAATGTCGTGGGAAAAAATGATCGTATAGACAAAACTCTGTGAATTAAGCATTATTAATACATAAGTGGATATTTATACTTATCAGCCTGGAATTTGGGAATATTCATTATTTGAGTGATATTGGTAAAGGAGTGATGCAATGCCGTGGGAAAGAATGATCGGATAGACAAGACAGTAGAAGATAGGAAAAGGAACAGATACAAGTGGATGTTTATACTTTTAACCTGGAATTCGGGAATATTCATTATAGGAGTGATATTGGCAAAGGAGTGATGCAATGTCGTAGGAAAGAATGGTCGGATAGACAAGACAGCAGAAGAATAGAAAAGTAGAAGATAGGAAAAGAAACGCATCGAAGTGGATGTTTATTAAACTGGCCTTATGCCGTTGGTTTGGGTCCCGAGAGACGCGTTCCGATCTTATTGGCGGGTTGGCCGGGCGCGTGTGTACACATAAGTTATGTAAATACGTGCGCATACATCTAAATAACTTGGTCATAGCGGCGGCACCCAGCCGGCAGCCAGCAGCCAGCAGCGGATCCGCGCACGTTTCAATGTCGTTCCACTTTCAACAACTACAGCAGAATATTGTTTCCATTGCAAAACACATTAGTCTTATGATATCGAGTTTTCTACTCCTACACCGTTACAACGGTTTTATTCCCTATAGATTATCATCCCCGAGCAGTTTGTTCGTTATTACGCGCATTCGGCAGTTTAGAATAATACATCACGGGAACGGCAGGATCAGGTGAGAGAAGCAGGCGAACGCACAGATCGTTCTGGCAAATTGACTCGACGTTCCCACGACAAATGGGAGCGTTTCGCAGCGAAAGCATAGAAAATCATAGGTCCGCGAGGGCGGACAACACTGATGTTTACCTCGCCACTTCCGGAGACTGATATATCGGTACGATTTGTAGCCAGTGTGAAATTGATCCGGTAAACGTTCTCTTCTATCTCCAGGCCCGCGTGCACGTCCAGTCGAGGCAGGCTGACGAACGGCGTGTGGATGTGCAGCGTCGCGTTGTGCAGCTCCACGTCGTCTACTCCTCCTTCGTGCACGTAGTGCACCAGTGCTCCTATCTGCAATATCACCACCACCCTTCTTTTTATATTTGTCAAAATGCCTCTTTTATTAACCTCAACATTATAAATTATACCCATATATCTACCAGCTTCAATACAAAATACCTGTACGAATATGTTGTCACTTTCTTGATTGTATTTTTAATGCAACTAGTGTAAATATTAAATTTTAACGTTTTAAATATTAGGATTAACGACGTACCTGAATCCAGTCAGTGACATTCAATATGTTGAAGTCGAAAGCAATGTTGTACTCGGAGCCAATGATGACGTCGAGATTAGCAGCGGAGGTAACTGTTTTGTAGTTCTCATACGGAGTGGTCACGTGTAGATCGTTGCGCAAATTCAGTATATCCTGTAAAATAAGCGTGAAATCATTTGTCGGCCATTATAGTACAACAGAGGTGTGTAGTGCATCGGTAGCAGGGTGTAGAGTAGCCACTGACAGAGATGAACGAGGAAATTTGCATTAAAATAACGTCGGCACGAGGATGAACTTACAGAGAAATAGAATTCATCTCTCAGCTCGGCTACGCCGTCGGGAAGCGTTAATGTAACCAAAACAATATAGGTCGGCCCTGTCTGGTCGATGTCCAGGGTGCCTTTGATAGTGGGCCACACGATTGTGTCCAGTTGTACAAGTCCGCCCCAACTGATTTCTTCCTTGCTCTCGTCGCTGTCGTAGTCGTCGTCCTCGTCCTCTGCCTCTGCCGGGTCGCCGCGGCGGCCTGTGTAAACAGCCGCCGTCTTCTTGACCCCGAGCTCCTTCAGCAGCTTCGGCTTCGGTTTGCCCACCACCGCAACTCCCACCTGTCAACAACACATCACCTTACACAAGTATCCTACCTAAGAACATCCTATCCTCGCTTGCTGCCCTTATCTTCTACACCGACAGGCTTAATCATTTACATACATAACATACAAAACGTATCGCGTACCAGTAAAATATTCAGTTTTCTCTCGTGATCCACAAAAAATAATGTTTTAGATTTATTTCTTTTTATTGAAATAAATATAATAAATGTATTGTTAAACCTCAGAAAGATAATGAAAAATGACACTTGTGACATTATTTTTCAAATAGTTGAAAAGGTCCGAACCGTGTTTCGCCTCTAAAAAAAATAGCTTAACGTCTGTTCGGCTTCCAGCACTCTTTTCCGCACAACATTCCTAAGAGGAACGCTAGCATCAATTAACTTGAGATAATTTTCGGTACAAAAAAATAAAGAATGGGCATGGTATGGATTTAAAGGGAAGAATCGACAGTGTTCGCAGTAGAGTAAGCGAATCCGTCAGTTGTGTGGAAGTGCAAGTGTGTATACATGTCTGGGCGATCAATAGGTACCACGGACGCCGTCACTCAGAGCGTCGCTTTGGAATGTTCGTGTTGCATCTAATGTCCTCCTCGACTACACGTCGCTAAAGTGATCATCTTGCACCAACACTGACACTCACCTTTGTGTTGGCGAGCTGTGCGGAGAATTCCATGTCCAAGCCGTTTTTCAGCACGAACTTCGCAACGACTCCATTCTGTTCCAGGCCTTCAATCGGCGTGTAAATCTTATACGAGTACTCGAAATCAGTCAGATCCACGTAGCGCCACACGCCCGTGAAGCCGGCCGTTAGCTGATTCCATCCTAATCTGAAATCAATCTATCAAACAAAAATATGTGAATTCCAACGGCGTTTAATGGTATTCATTAAAAGGCTATTCATTACAGTTGCACGGAGAGTCGGTGAACTTTGGGACATTAGTGAGTCCTACTTACCGTGTCATTCTTCAGCGTCGCAACGACCAGAACGTTCTGCAAGAAGTCTATTGGAGTCGCCAGATTGAATTTAACGTCGAAATCCGATATGTTTAATATGTAAAACAGCACCTCGACGCCTACAGCGCCCGACGGCGCTCTCACTTCCGCCACTAAGTGTCGTTTCTGCTCCGAGAATCCAAAACGACCCGTTAACTTACTGTATTTTTCAATTGGAGTCGTGATATTGAAGAAGAACATACTCTCCGATACGCGTTGGAGATGACCTGTCAGAGAAAAACTCTGCATTCAAAGCTATCTAACATTTCCTCTACGTTACCTTCCACAGACGCCGTATATTTTTTGTAATCTAAATCCAGATCAGCTACACCTCTAATATCCATATTTTTCGTCATGTATATTTTACTAACTAATAAACCTTTTTGATATCCCGGAAACGGACTTTTAAGTGACATAGTTCCAGTTAAGTTTCTCATATTTTCATCTTGAGCAATTTGCCATACGCTTTTAAGCCAAATCACTTTCTTGGGATCATACTACAAGACAAACTTGTTAATAATTAATTAAATAACATAAAATAAACATACAGTAATGTGTAAATCCGAATCAGATTTTGTTGAGTTGTGGAAATGAACAAGTCGTCCTGAAACCGAGGGAATTTTGGGAAGGGTGCTGTGTACGGACCCGGAGAACTCGCACTTGAGGGTGTCGGAGCCGATGGAGTAGTTGCCGAATACGTCGAGGGACACGTATTGATTCTCCAGCCAGTAGACGCTGCCGTTGGCGTGGTACATGTTGCCGAGGTGGCGATAGCTAAAGCAAAGAGGATTGCAGCGTCTGGTCGTATATTCGTTTGCGGTGAGCAGACCACGGAGCCGGCAGCCACGTGTATATGGATAGCTCCAGCTTCTCCGTGGTTGCGGCACTGTTATACGCACCCGCCGTTGATGGATGTCCTTTTCCAGTTATCGAACGGGGTGAGCAGTTCCGATTTAATGGTGATTAGGGTCTCGACATCGTATTTATAGTCCGCGCTCAGCTTCAGGTCGATGGCATCCGTAGGACTCCACGCCACGCGAACAAACGTTCGGAAATGATCATCTGCAATCATCCACATGCTCATTTACTTTTCTTCCATACGAAAATTATCGGCCGTGCATTCAACGCTGCGATACACTTGACCCAGAAATAATCCACCTCCAAGCTTTATCAATCCAAAACATGTCTTGCTTACATTTTAATTAAAAGCAGAATTTACTTTAAGCAATAGTAAAACGCATGTATAAATTATTTAAACATTTTTTTTTGTTTATTGTTGAAATGGAAATTTAAATCAACAATCAAAAATCTAAGTAATTTTTATCCGGAAAATCACAACACGTACGCGGATAGAAAATAGATTTTATTTTGCATTTCAGTTTAATTTATTCTGTTTAATTAAATGGAATTGTTTTATTTCCCAATGTAAAATAAACTGAAATTTAACACTTTTGTTTGATCTTTCCCGTTGGCCAGAGCAGATAAATTTTTGGCAGAGGTTTAATTTATGACAGAGTATCTACGGAACGACCGTTCCTTACAAAATTTCACTTGTGCAGCATGAAACGTGAAACACCGTACCTCGTATCGCAAAATCGAAGATGCCATTTATACTGCGACCGGGATACGACAAAACGAAATTGCTATTGTAGGTGTATGGCTCTGGATTTCCGAATTCCACCGACGCCATGAGTTTCTGGTCCGGGTCACGATTCGCATCCCACTTGATCTCTATGCCCAGTTCCTTCCGTTCCTTCTTATTCATTGCTCGCACCATCAGCGCTATATCTCTTGCCCTGCAATCATGCTCATTCATACACAAACAAAACTTATTTATTTATTTTTCTTTACGTGTCCAAATGCACTTCAAGCATAATTTGCCTGTAGTCCTTTAGATTGATGGTACTCTTAATCGAATATGTCTTTCCTTTATATTTAACCTCGGCTTGTGTGAATATTTGCTTGGTGGAAGGCGACCGGTGTTCAAACATTAATGCGTATATTTCCGCGTTGTGTTCGGCCTGCAAATAAATGAAACAGAGAATAAGGAACGTTATGTATTAGAACTATCAAATACAGGGGAAATTCGACTCAGGAATTCTCTCAGTCGATTGCCTGTGGCGGAAGACACCGAAGTAATGAGAAAATGTCAACTCTAATTAATATAGAATGCGTGACTGTCGTAAAACACGGAAGACGCATTCGCCTGCGTCCCGGCGCTACATCGTAACTAGTATCTCAGATGCTGCAGGACCGCACTCTTTATTTTCTCAATACTTCCCCTTCAATTACCTTCCCGAACAAAATATTAACAATAATTTTTACTTCACCAGGATTATCAGAACCAATAAAAACACAAATAATAATTGTTTAGAAACATGAAAGAAAAAAAATCCTATTAAATAATTTGTGAGGAAGGCTACTATTGGCTGAATAAATTGGCGAAGTTTGGAGATAGATAGTTATTGAAAACAATAATGGTGGCGGGAATGATGATCGATTGTGGGTTTGATTGTGTTTTAAGAAACAGGTCGCGTGGAAACGGCCAATTCCGAAGGTGGCCCTGCGTTGGCCGGCGGCCGGCTAGTTCGCGGTCCAGCAGACATCTGTGGACCGGGGGCCGTGGTAACCTTACGTACTTTAATCTCTAGCTTGAGCTCTTCTCGGTTGCGATAGAAGGAACAGCCGAGGTTGATCTCGTGAAAGCTCGGCGACTGGATGAGCAGCTTTAGATGGTAACTCGATGCGACCAGAGTGCTTTTGTCCTCGTAGCGGCCGCTAGCCGTGAAGTTGTGTCCGCTGAACCACACTGCTGTTAGCTCAACCTGTAACCACACCGCTAGTCTTACTCACCCATTACACCATTACAACTGTTTTTCACATTGTTGTTGGTGAAACAGACTCGAACGGAACCAGAATGTTAAAAAAAATTGATTCGAAGGTTCAACTAATACTTTTTTTATATTAATTAGATAAATTTATTGTAATAGATTGGTCGAATTGAATTTGTTTTAAAAGTAGATGTTAATTTAGTAATTGTAGCTTAACGCAATTGCAATTCTGACGTCGGGAAAAGAATGGTTCGGTGTTAGCATTCCGAACAGAACTTTTCCCCGCCGATTTTCCGTCGCGACTCAAATAATTAATGTGAAAACTTGCATTGAACTTGCTGGTGGTTTTCTCGTGCACCCTGCCCTCTAGCACCATGGGCGTGAAAGACGGAACCGTGACGTTGAGTTTGCCCTCCATGAAGAAGAGACTCCCTCGAGGAGTTGAGAGATATAGCTCCACGGAGATGTCTTTGTCCTTGGCATAGCGACACAACAAGTACATGTTCGTTTTGGGTCCGGCTTGATCGTATCTATACTGCAACTTGACTTCGAGTTGAGTCGCAGGTTTTCGGATCTCTAAAAAGGTATTAATGCGCCGACCGTCGTTCATGTTTGTGGTGATGAACATGAATTGAGCGGTTAACGTATGATTGGCGTCCTTCAGATGCGGCATTGAATTTACTTCAAGTTTACAGTCGACGTGTCCTTGGGCTCTCTGTAACGAAGCGGCAAATACCTTGTGACACCCTGCTCTCACCTACAGTAATTAACATGGAGCACGCGCCGTGCTCCACGTATATTCACGTACCTGGAGTTTGAGCACAGCTTCGAAATTAAATTGCTGATACGCGGAACATTCCAGTCGTAAATCAGCTTGAATGCTTTTAATGTTATTCGTTGAGCGGTTACTGATTTTGAACTCTGTGTGCACTCTTTCTTCGGGTCCGTTCAAAAATCTATATTTCAAATTTAGTTTTGTTGTTAGAGATGAGTCGCTTCTTGTTATTGTCCCATTTAAATGAGTAACCAGACGCTTTGTTTGAAAGTTTAACAATACGTCCCATTGTGATATTCCCTTTTTCGTCATATTTTTCAGCGTACCTAGAAACAAGCGATTTACCTCATTATTTAAGTATTATTCAGACGATGTAGAATTTGTTTGTTCAAGTACTTTCAAATAAGAATGGTGTGAAAGTTTACCGTTAAGTTCTGCGACGCGTTCGTCGTTTACACCCAAATAAAACTTGGGTTGGTACGTGTATCCATGTTTGCTCTCTTTCCTTGTAAGGGATAGTCGGGCGTCGAAGTGTTTCTTACCGTCTATGTCTAATCCAAGATACAGATACTTCTCGTCCTCTGTGTTTTTATATTTCCCTTTCGCTAATGTGATCCCTGCCGCCGTTTCCAAAACCACTGTAAGATTTTGGCTCTGCGTGTCCAGAGTGAAATTAGCAGCGAGGAGTCTTTTGACACTTGAACCTGGAGTGTCGAAGGACATAATGATGTGTCTACCACTGGAAGTACTGTTCATTCGGTATTCAAAGACGTAGTCGCGAGCTGTAGGGTCATCCTTTTGCAGAGAGATACGGAATTTGGATGGGCCAGCTAGTACGAAGTATGGGGATTGATCGTTCTTTGTCACGTTAGGGAACTGGTATTCTGCACAAATCTTCAACCCAATTGTTTTGTCCACTACAGGCCATGAGCACATGCTCTGCTCCACTCGGTTTTCTGACACTCCTCTTTGTTTTTCCTCTACATCACCGCGCATTACCACTACTTCTGAACTGTAACATAATATTTCTTATGTGCTTTTTACATACTAAATAAAGATTAAATTAATTTTTATAAAAAAGTAAGATAAATGAAACCAATGATGATTTTTCTTATTTACTTTTATTATACAATATATTATGTCAAATATAGTAGCATATACTAACTGTGCAGAAAATATCTCAGTTTTTTCGTTGGGTAAACTAAAGCGGACACTGACAAGTTGTGCGCCACGAACTTTCACCTTGCCCTCGACAGCCGTTGATGTGTATACGTTCGTCTTGAGCTTGATGCCCGTTGCTGCGTAGTAGGCATCCACGGACATCGTTCCAATCACGTCCACCGTGGCGCTGAAACATCACCAAGTCATCATCATCATTCTCAACGCACGCTAAAATTTAACTCTAAAGATATAATGTCTTCTTTCAGTTGTAGATCTTTACTATAAGATTGACCTCTACGTTGCCTACCAATTTTATCAGTACTGCATATTATTTTTATTAAAGTCATGATAAACAGAAAACAAAATTGATTTAATTATTAGAGGAAGCTTTTAAGGACAATTATTGTATGTATGTATGTGTGGAAGAGTGTGAATTCCGGGCTTATCGGAATGGTACCTAGGTCGTATTCTGCCAGTGAGATCAAGTTCCTTAGTATGCGTGAAATCCGCTGCTCTCAGTGCGCCGTACATCTTGAGATTAATTGCCGCTGTGCCAACCGCATTCAGCGTAATGGGCAGTCCTGCTCCGCTCGGAACTATGTAGCTCGTATCCAAAAACATAGCCGCTTTGTTGTAATTGATTTCCTGCAATTAAAATTACTGAATCGCTTGCGTCTAAGAAACGTCGCCCTACCTACTTTTCCTGACAGCATGCGTTTTATGTAGTTCATGGGATTCAATGTTCGCAGCATACCCTTTATTTCGTCATCCCCATTGTAGGAGTGGTACTTCAGTTCGTTACCGAAAACCTTCAAACCTAGCGACACCTGGAAAATTAACAAAAATTATAAATACTGTCAAAAATATATTTAAATTCGAGACTAGATTAAGAATTAGATCATAATCTTGTTTAAAGTTCCCGAAAAAATTCTGAAGTGAGTGAAAAATTCGACCACATTCCTGCAATTAATTTAATTACTCTGGTTTAAAAGTAATTAAATTACATTTACAAATTGCAGAACGTCCTAAGGCAGTGCTTTAAATCACTCGACTATCAGCAGTAGAATATTAAATGACATGAAATGAGTACATTATGTATGTTTTTGTAAGTTGTAATACCTTGGGATCACCAAATTTGTCGGTGACAATGTCGGGTAAGTCTTCAATGTCGGTCTTGAGAACGTCGTTGTCGCTGTAAGAGGGTGCGGAGCGTGGCCAACGGATCTTGGCGAGTTTATTCTCGAAGTAGCGCGAATTCAAGGGTCCCTTCGGCCCGAACATGGACTCGATGTAGTGCTCCAGCCCTTCGGCGCGGCCATTTACCTAGGGGAAAAGCGAAACGAGATATAGCAACAAATAGAACACGCAGTCAGTATGTTTAATAGCGTCGGTGAAAGGGGTCGTGCGTAACACACGTGTCATGCTAAAAACGGAGCACTCACCTCGAACAGGTTGATGGATTCGCCGAATAAATCAACGGTCAAATTTAGCATGGCCGATTTGGGGACGTACGAAGAGGGTGAAAATATCACATTGCTCTCGTAGTTAGCACCTGTAACAGCAGCAAGCAATCATTAAGCCACGTTTACATCAAACCGTTTCCTTCAACAAAACATCCCATTACAACACCTATCAGAAATTTTGGTGTAGTAGAAAACATTTTTAAAATCTCTACTTTAATTTTTACTGATTAACTGTAATAAGTATAAATTTAATTTTAATACTGACTTTCAAAGAATTTATATTTTTTACTTGTTGTTAGTTTACAAACTTTAATATAATTCTACAGCTTATACTGTGTTTTATTTAGTCTCTGAAAATCGAATTCTTCATTCCACTTTCCGTTCGGTTTGAGGCGAAGTATATAAACCAGTCAGCATAATATCAAAATTTTAATTTGATCGTGAGACGGCTTGCCGATAAGTTTTTCGTATGAAAAAGTGTGGTGAAAAATGTTGGATGTAAAGTTAGCTTTAGTCGAGCGCTGAGCATTGAGCGACACCTCACATTGCAACAGCTGCGATGCCGGCAACCAGACACGGGCAGCTATCACGGGTAATTAATAAACGATTCGAATACGCACATTTGTAAACAAACTACAAGCACTGCGGCCGTAGCAGTGCGTGACACATTCACAAAACACGTAGCAATTATCTGCTTTTATTATTCAATGTGCGAACCAACTTGTACGCTGGCCGCCAGCAACCATTCAGTTGTTATATAAAACGTAATTGAACTTAGACTATAAAAATAACACTCACCAGCGTTATACTCATCAAAAAAAACTGAACCTTCATAGTTATGGGAAAACTTGCGCACGTCACTGCTAAACTTTTTGCCCAAGTCTTTGTCGGAGAGCAAGCCCTGGATCTCTATTCTGGACGGAATTGACGACTTCAATAAATTGTGCAAATGACTCCAAATAAAAGAACCCACTGAAACCAAATTCCATTTAAACTCTGTCGTGAAGTTGCTGCACTCGCATTAAAATACATACCTTGGTTCACCTCTTCCTCCTCCAGGCAGTGGCGAAGTACGCGGACGGTGATGTAGTCGGGACACCGCATAACCTGCAGGTACGCGGCGATGCGCACCTCGGTGTCTACCGTCTGATTGCGGAACAGCTCCAGGAAGCGCTCACGCGTCTCAAAACAAGGCAGGCGTCGGTGTGCGTCCACCGCCGCCACCCGAATCTCAGGAGGAAGGTCAGTATCCAGGACAATTTCCCACAGGACGTACTCAAACTTCCCGGACACCAAGCCTATATTTGCTATTGCTTTCAACGAGACCATTATCTGCAATCAAGTAGTTTATTACACGGCGCTCAGTGACAGGGACATGGATCATACAATTTCCCTGGTGCTGCGCTCATCCCTGTATTTATGGTAAGCGAGGGTAACGCGCTGCTCGAGCTCGTCAACGATGCCTTGCACAACTTCATTGTCCCTGCAGTTGGCGTGATGTCGGCAATAAGAGTGCGCGACAGCCGAGACGCTGAGCGCCACAGCAGGGTCGTAGCGCGGCCCGGGGCCCGTGTGGGCCAGCAGGTGCAGCAGCGCCCGCAGCGTCGCCTCGTCAGGCCGGGGAATGAACGAGAATGCCACTAACCATTCATGCGCCGTTTCCCTTGGCACTCCGCCTTCGATTATGATGTCTTTCATTACATTTACTGCTCCACTGCTGCCCAGAAACGGCAAGGCATCCAACATATGTTTCCTGCCAATTATTTTTATTGCATTAGTAATTGCGCGGAGGGAAATGTATTACATATTAAATTTGTAAGAAAAGTATTAGAGTGACATACTTTCCCGTAGAGCAAATCGCCGACGCCCTGTTGTACAGCTGCTGGAGTGCAACGTGAGATAGCAGCCGAGCGGTGTGAATAAACTTGGTGAATAGATTCGAAAATTCTATTTGCATGTCATCGGTGCTGAGTTTGCACAGTTTCTTTATCAGATCACGCGATTCTCTGAGTTCGCCGGACATAGGTTTGGGAGTCGCGTTGTGGTTGTAGAGCAAAGCTGCGCGCTGTTCCACCTGCTCGCTAGCTTTGTCCTCGTAGCCGAGCACGACGGACTCGGCCACCAGCACCAGCTTCTGGCGCGCCAGCGTGGTCGCCCCCGCCGCGTTGTTGGAGAACGGCTGGAACACGTGGCTCTCGTGGCACACGATCTCGTTGTACACGTGATGGTCGATAGACAGCTCGCAGGTAACGTTAGACTTCATTATCGGTATCGCTTGGTAATTCTGAAATCACGTGACGACACTCATAATCCTTCTGCACGCACACAAGCCTACCCCTGAATACGAACATTTATCATTTCATACTAACCGATCTGAATGTGTACGGGGTTGTTTGAAGTATGGATTGATGTTTGTATCGGTGTTGACAAGAACTAATGTCCTTGGTTTTCTGAATGATGAGACTAGTGTTGCGAGAACCCATAACCAAGTACTTGGTGTCACAAGTACCGTGGACATCGGTTTCCAAGGCTTCGTGATCCAGATCGAAACGTCGCATCGTGTTGTGAAACATACTGAGAGCACCTCGTTTAAAATTCAACACCCAATTGGGTTCATTCACACTGGGACAAACTTCGGTGACTACGCCATCGTGAAAAGCAAATCTATAACGGAAGCGAAAGATACGTCATGTGAGTATAAGCAAGAGCTGAAGGGTAGTACCTCAGCGAATGTCGGGAGATGTCGTCGGAGAAAACCTCGCTGTGTTCGTGGTCCGGGCCTTCGTTCTCACGATGCCCGAGCCGCAGCTTAGAAAACGAAAGGAATCCCTCGCATTGGCCATTGAACGTAATGAGCACGTCGGCATCTATGTGGAGGCTGGAAGAGTTCTTGCTCGTGCCCTCAAACAGTGACTCGATATCGACTAAATACTGATACTCGTACTTAATTCCTGGCTTGTAATTGAATTTACCACCGGCTAGAGAGCATAGATCGTTATCAAACTTCTCGACCAATTAGGTAATTAAATACAGATATGTTTGACAGAAATACCGACCAAGTTCGCAACGAATTACCTTTCGAAGTCCCGAAACTAGATGTAAAGTTAAACACGACATGCATGTGCAGAAATTAGGTGTGAGATAAAACCAGACGTGAGTTGGGGATAGCGGGAAAGTGGGAAGTCCCCGGTGAATTAGAGAAGCGTGCCTCAGCGCTCAACCTACGCTACCGCTCGCGTAGCTTGCGTACTCAGATCGACTCGGCGCCGCCCGCCGCCGTGTTTAATAAAATACGTGGTGAATCCCAGACCTGGTGCCGCCGTCTACCTTCAGCATGCACGTAAGAGTAGCATACAGCGCAAAAACGAATCAGCACGCGTGTCCGTAACTCATCCCGTGCGCGTCCTGACCCTGCGTTACGCGCGGCACGTACGAGGAACGTGCGAACTTGGTCATAAGTGTAGTCCCTGATGTTCTTTATACTCACACTCGCATTTCGGCTTGCCGCATCTGTTTGGATCTGGAATACAATATGTATAGTTAATTATTTGCCGAGGGCCATGAAGTGTTTTTATATCTGAGAGTGGCGGCATCAAGGAGCAATCTAGTGGTGAGAGGAACAAAGGACAAGGCACGCGCTCGCTGTTTTATGTGCGTGTCCGATATACGCAGCGACGCATCCAAGTTAAATTGGTTGCCGCCAAACATTTGTACGCACCGCGCGGTATAAATAGCAACAGGCATTTGCTTCCCCGACAGCAATTTTCAGATTTTCTTTTATATTTTCGTTGTGTATTCGAAGCATGAAACTTATATATGTACATACACGGCCGAGAGTGTGTAAGTAAACAGACACGACTGGATGCTGGAGGGGATAATATATATCGTATCGCTTTTGCTAGTACGGGTATTCCGTACGAGCCGCGCTCGTATCAGCATCATTCATAACCTCCGAACGGCTGAACGTTTTCTAATTTCGACAGATAGCAATCGAATATAATTCAAGACATTAATTCCGAAGAGTTGGCGTCATATGAAGACGCGAGGTAACGCGGTGTGGCGCAGCCTCTTAACGCGAGATAAGCCATATCTCGTGACTCGATCGATCGGCGTCGTCAGTACACATTGTATAAAAATTGGATCGTTTCCTTGTACGTCATCGAGCTTCGCATCCATGCTTCCCGTTCGCTCGTCGCTGCAGCCCGTGGCTCTATGCCACGTGGCGGAATCAAACATGCAATATCCTTCAACACTTCTCTACTGAACACAACGTCTCTACTCAAAAATTAAACAAAACTACCCAACACGAGCTTGTTCAACAACTATCAAACCTTATTTTTCCTGCTTAGACCCATAAAACACGAGTAGTATCCTTCCAAGGAGATCCTAGCTTCATTTATACACGCAGATTTTTTTTAACAGACCACGTAAGAATAATCCTACTTCTTTTCACATAGTATAGATAAAAATTAACCGAGTTTATGAATGTGAGCATTAATAATAAGAGTCTCCACCAAATAGCAACTGTATTAGCATAGCTGCGTCGCTACGTCGCTACCTATGAGAGAATTGGGAAACGACGCAGTCTGAATCCCTCAAGTTTCGCAGATACTAGTCACTAGTGCTGCGCGTATTCAAACGTCAATGTGATATCGTAATCTTATCGTCGGACCAAGGTGTACTCAAGCAAATGACGTTCACAGCTTGCATGCATAATTTACAAGACTTTATGTCGGAATAGAACATCAAATCCGTCAAAACTAATTGAATTGCAATAATATTTACTCTTATGCAGACAACGTTTACTACTCATCATCATAGTCGACGCTGATAAAATATTTAGATAGCCGAAATACCCGAACAGCGATGGGTATTAGATAGCCAATCATCCATAGTATCCATCATAATACTTTCCATGCTGTTATATTTAAATTTCTTGAACTAATAATTCAAACGGAATCTTATACTATTTGGTTCATTCGAACATTTCAGCAAATTTAGATTTTTATGCTGTTACGAATTAATCGAATACAGCAAAATTGTTTAGTTGTAGGCATAATGATAAAAAAATAAGGAATACAAAAATAACTCATAATATAGGTACTTAAAAAATGCAGTAAAATAGATAAAAAATTTACATAGTGTGCATATGACCAATAGGTGAAACTATGAAGTTGAAGAAATCTGGTACTTTAAATCTGTTCCTAAACAGGTCGTACGGAAAAACGGTGGAGTTTATATAAAGCAAGCTGAGTGAAACTACCATAAAAATTAATGCTCGTACATAATTCCAAACTACAAATTTTGCGCAAAACGACATTTTAACGGTGTAGTTCCAAGAACTTGACTTCCGATTCGTGTATTCTCGGAGTTCATATATTTAACATATCGCGAGCTAAGAAGTTCCGAAGACCGCCGCTCATTTTCATATCTGCCGGTTGGAATCAGCGCGACGAACATATTTTCTTAAAAAATTCTTCCGCAGGGCTTCGGTGTTCGATTTCATCAAGTTTTTATGTCGCACAGAGAGAGGTTTTACGAGACGTTTTTCGTGAAAATGCACGGGAGACCAACGCAAGCTGTCTCTCTTCCGCATAGTCTGTCTCTGTTCTCAGCTTTGCATCATTAATCGACGGGAGACCACGTCAGTCTGCCACGTCCTCATTCGGTTAAACACTTTCCATTTCACGTTCTTCCTATCCGCTACGCCCGACACTCCATTCCGAAATGGAATTATTATTATTAGCTATTAACGTCCCCGTAGACGCGTCCTACTGTTTGACCACTACCACACTTCACGTGCGGACGAAAGTTCAAGTTTACTTTCCACGTGACCCAGATGGAAATACGTTCATGATAACATTTTGCTTACTTCACTTTCTTAATCCTTATTGATGGAAATGACGTAGTCTAAATGTCGCAAATACCTATTTCCGCGAACTGATATATGAAATTGAAACACATTTTCCTCTAGTTTCATTCTTATTTTAGTATTTCTGACCTGAAATTTTCGCGACGATATTCAAATAAAGAACAAAAAACAATCATTGACGGCACACCATATATTTACTTGAAATAACATTTAGTTTTTTGTTTTGTTCGTATTTCATAGGTATATTGAATTTTAGTTGTAGTAGCCAGAAGGTTATTTTATAAAACAATTGCAATACGCAGAGTGTTAACATTGTTTTTAAATTTTAGCAATTGTACGAAATAAATATAAAATATTGTTTTTTAATGAGGTATATGTTATTTACATGCGAGAAACTCTTGTTATTATTTCTAACATTTTTTTGTGGTGCACATGGCAACATGATTAGAATGTCACAAACAACAAATTAGTACGATTGTACGAAAAAGTTTTACAAATAAAATATTCTGCACCGATTTTTTATTTTTAAACATTGTTGAATAACAAGTTGAAATAACATAAAGCATTATTATTTGTTCTGTTTGACGCACGCGGAACAAAATGATAGTCTGGACTTGAAGGATTTCGTACATCGATGACACAATTCCTCACGGAGTGTGAAGTCTACAGCAAAGACAAACTTACCAAACTGCGCGTGGACTGAAAGTGCGAAGAGTAGCAAAAGCAGCAACAACCACCGTCGTCTCATGGCTTGTCTGTGTGGCTTCCGTCGTAGGACCTAGTCACTGTAACTACACATAGACACAGCACATTGAGATGGCACACGCACAAACACTGAGTATTGTTGGCCGAGTGAATCGTATCCGCTTGTCTGCCGTGTTGACTTATGATGGCTGCTATGCAGATCTAGATGCGTACGGGTTGTTGTTGTCTCGTGAATGACGCTCCGTCGACTCGGGTAAAGGTCGTGTTCAACATTGGCCTAATTCAAACTGATAACGAGATCAGGGGGTCTAAGGTCATAGACCACATAGCTCTATTTGTTCTCTCGGACACTTATTGATTCTGGATCTAGGTAGCTGTGCTTATAGGTTTGTTCCTACTGCAAATCCCTGACGAGTTCCTGACAGTTTCGTACTTTTTCAATACGCGCATGTGCAAGTTAAGGACTGTTTTGAACTGTCGGTGATTGTTTGTTGGAACACATGATCAGTAGTCAGAAGCATATAGCTATTAGTAATTAGTAATAGGTAATTGGTCAAAAGAACCATGTGCCATTTTTAACAAATAAACGTTAAATAATCGGTTAAAATTATAATATGGACGGTAGGTTGAAATTTAATTATTTTTACGAAAAAACATCTCTGTATTATTTTTTTCGTCTTTAGTTGGCCACTTAATTATTTGATTAAATTACTGGCATAATTTATCAATCGATGTAAACTGCTTATAGTAATATCAAATCTATCAGTTACACTCTCAATTTCAATTTCTACAGCGTACAATTTTGAATGCGCATGCGTGGATTTCAAATTTGAGGAAAGTACAGAAACTTTTCTGACTGTCAGTAAACTGTCATGTGGTGCTGTAGGAACAGGGGATTTTTAGTCAGAGACTAGTCACGGATTTTCCACAACCGCTGTTGGAACACCTATAATTCAACTGCGCAGACTCCTGACAGTCACAGACAGTTTCTTACTGCTGTAGGAACAAACCTTATGTGTATGGTACTTCGACGTAGTGGCTCGATTGCGACATGAGGGGACTACCTCCGGTCTATCAACTGGCACCGGAGGTATTGTCACGTACGTAATTGTTTCGCTTCCCATCGTGTACGTCATCTCTGGACCACTAGTCGACTACCTATTCAATCATATATCTCCACTTCCTGCTTCTATTACCGCAACTCTAACCAAATATATCTAAGCTCATGAAACAAACGTCAACGACAACTTATTACCCATTGTTGGGTGTAGCAGCTCTGCTTTCAGAGGCTCGAGACACTGTAGATTTTTTTTACCATGAGGCTGAAGAACACAAAATTTTATAAAATCTTTCACTTTTTGAATTAAAAATGGATTTATACAACGAGTAGTACACAAAAATTGTCTGCTTATCTGATAGATCAGTAAAAAAGAAAAATTCGCATTTCTAATTAAAAATTAAAATCTTTCTACATCTCTATATTGTTTTCAATCACATTTAGACATGAAAAGTTACAATTTTTATTTAAAATTTGCAAATTTAATTATCTCTCTTTGTTCTTGAGATTTTTGCTCCGTAAGTTGCACCTTAAAAAAGTATGTATTTTGACGATACCTCTAAGATGAAGAGCGATACAATCTCAACGATTTTACTAATTGATTCTAAGGGCAATGTTATATAAGAAAAAAATTTGCATCCTTTTTTTTGGAACGTTTTGATGAAAACTGAGAAAAACGAAAAACGAGAATAATTTCAATTTTTTGCTCAAGAACTTTTTTTCTCCAATTTGTTTTATTTCCTGGAGTTCAGTAAATACTGATACGCTGATTCCAAATTGCAACATAAAAATCAATTATTTCTCACCGTTTTCGAAATATGAGCTTGGCAAAAAAAAATGACATCAGGAAAAATGTGAGAAATTTTGGATTTTGGCTATTTTCAGTTATTCCTTTCTAATTGTCTCAATTAGAATAAAAATCTGAAAATGGGAATACTTCTATAATTTGTCTGCTTTATAGAGCAAATGAAATCGAGATAAGAATTAATCTGCAAGGAACCTACAACTTATGTTCCAAACCACTCGGACACAGAGGAATTTTTATTTAAATAAAGATTGTTCTCCAGAACCCACACTCCACTCAGTTCTATTTGGAACGCATTAATTAAGTGAGTCACCACTGCGCGTATAGCATATATTTATTCCATAGAGAATATTTAGCAGGCGTCACTCTTGTTAATGTGCATTTAAATCCGACCTCATAATCTTGTTAATAATAATAATAATAAATCTCTACAGCTTATAGTAGATTCTGAATAACTCAGAAACAACGTTATTTTTACTTGATTTCTAATTGGCTATTTCGGGAATCGAACCTTAGATCTCACATTGCTCTCAATTCGAATTAAAGCGCACTGACAACTTGAGCCACTGCTGACTGTAAAATGTTAAACTTTAAATCACTTTGCTTGATCAGCAGTATTTTGTTTTAGCACATATCCCCCATTCTTGTTATAGTAGTTTTAACATCTTTTCTAATAAATTCTTTACTATATATTTAACTCCATCTAAGATTTTAGAAAACTGGCATCCTATTTTTAAGTTTTGAAATCCGTAAACTTTATTAACAGAACCCAACTTTTTGGCATCATGAACTGGTGGGTTCTTCAAGAAAAACAACAAGTTGTTGAAATAAAACAAGAAAACATAAACAACATGGCTTAAAATTTTAAACCAAAGGTTTGATACAATTAATCTGTATTTACTTTCATGAATAATGCTCTGTAATTCTAACAACCTAAATTCAAATCTTATTTGCACAAAAAATGTCCGACAGAAGACATCCAATAAATTTAATTTGAAATTAAAAAAAGACAGACAGCAGTAATGGGTAATAAACAGATGAATAATTATTATATTAATTTAATTTATTGAGCACTGTTTTGTAAAATTGCAATTTTTTATTGTTTGTAGTTCAATATCAGTTTTACTTTAATTTGCATTGCACAGGTTGTAAAACTGCAAACCTTGCAAGAAAATATGAGCGCTGTAACCATTGAGCCATCAGTGTCCATTAATTTAAGAGCTTTATAGTGAATTAAATTCTTGGAAGAGTTTCTTGTTTCCGTTGCAAAATATTCCAAAACAAATCGTGATCGTAAATATATACAATGACGATCGCAAAATCTGTTATTACCACAATAAACTACATCGTTTGTGAAAGATTCAGTACCAGCTTTGCATAAATTTATCAATGAAAACTTTATCTCTTTTAAAAGAATTCCAAGAAGTTTAAATATTGTGCAACAAATGTATTTTATCGACATTCTAAAGTCTTGGAATAGACAAAGTTATCAAACGCTTATCGTTATTTATTTATAAATTTGCGTAAAAATTACAGCAAGAAACTTAACTAGATAACGAATACTAAGAATAGAAGAACAAAATATGCCTCTTCTTATAAATAACACTGTAATGAGTACATTTCTAGAAAACTTGTTTTTAAAAAATGTACAATTGGAATTTTAATGCTGATTATACCACTTCACTTATATTTTTTTTAATATAATGAACATATTATTTTTATTTTCAGGTTCTTGCTTCTTTATGGTACATCTGTAAGGTTGGTAAGTAATAAGTAGATTTATATTTACTTACATGTTTTACTTGATTATCCTTATGAAACTATTAAATTATATCTATACGTTTCCTTTACATAGAAACCAAAATACCAAGTTTTATTTCGCATATAATTTTTTACCACATAAAAACTTATTATCTATATAATTAAATAAAAACGCATATTTCATCATTAAAACAATATATGGACAATATATTTTTTCTAATAAGTACTGAGCAAATATTAAATTCGGGGATTATTAACATTTTTAATAGCATAATTAACATATGTTTAATATGAAACTCGACTGCATTGCGTTGCTAAAATATACACCAATAAGTTATGTGATTATAATCGAATTTTAGTATATAAGTCATAAAATATAAAAACTTATCACTGTAGCTGCTTATAATAAAATTAAAAA
Organism: Stenolophus ochropezus; assembly: GCA_035578165.1. Lineage (NCBI taxonomy): Eukaryota > Metazoa > Arthropoda > Insecta > Coleoptera > Carabidae > Stenolophus > Stenolophus ochropezus. The sequence goes on from JAQOWZ010000014.1 coordinate 5,612,360, forward strand.
CTTAACATTAATTCGCTATAATAAAGTTATTAGCAATTAAATGTTCTGGAGAAGGGAAGTCTATCTCTTTTCTCTCTCTCTCTTTTTCTAAAGTATTTTGAAATTTAAATAAAAAAAAATTGAATTTGAAAAATAGTTCGATGATAAGAATATTATTTTGCAAAGTTTTTCCGTATAACATTTTTTTTTTAAATGTACCAAAAATGAGTTATTATAAAAGTAGGAACTACACTTTTGCTGTAGGTTATGATTTGTGGGTGTGTGAATTAAAGATCAATAATTAATAATGCGTTTTGAAAAATGAGTGAAGATAGCGGTTGTAATAATCAGAAAATGTATATATTCCTTTGAATAGAAATTGATACATGAATATCTTAACGGAGTGAAAATTACCTAAGTAAATATTCAATCTCCCAGGTTAACTGATGCCAAAATTAGCAAATTAATTATTTATTTAATTAAATGTCAATTACAATACAGCATGAATAAAGGCTTGACAATTATTGATGTGCCGTGTAGGGCATTAATGCAACCAGTAATCTGTGCTCAGCGTCGGCATCTCCTTTGTATGGCTGACAACACCTTGACTTGCTCCGACAAGTCTTAATCCTGGATATGTGGAATCAATATCTTTTACTAGTATTACGACACCAGATGTACTAGCAGACGCCTTCGTTCAAACGGGAACGTTTGCCACAACAAAAACACTCACCCTGTCACATCCTCTAAACTTGTTACAACACGTATTTTAAACCCTGGAATTTACTTCGTTTTCCGGTTCGAATCCGCCACTTTCATTGACCAAAGACGAGGTGGTTGTTTTCGCTCATAACCACCATTCTTTCTCCTACAGTTTTAATTTATTTTTTAACATTAACAGAGTTATGTACAAATATCTTACGCATACATAAGCAAGTTATATTTAAAAAAAAATATGGCAACAAGACGTTTTGAAAAACAATGAAACGTCAAAATCAAAACTATCAAAAATTTTGTATTTTTCAAAACTTTATTAAAAGATAAATTGCGGTAGGTAGCGTTTTTGTAACATTAATATATACCATGAGTTTATTTTAACGTGAAACATGGGATTTACCATACTCATAGTTACAACTTCACATTTGATTGACAGCAATGTATCAAAGCGTTCGCTGTAAAATGAAACATAGCAGATATAATATTGAAGTTAAACAATAATAAAATACATTTACAATATTTGTAATTTGGGTAAGTCTTATTTTTCTAGAGTTATTTTGAATTTTTGTTTTAAATTTCTAATTATTATGCATATTGTTACTAAATATTTTCGTTTTTATGTTCCTCAGTTTAAACAAATCAAATGATGAAATCAGGATACCTAGCGGGCCATACTATTTGTTCACCACAACGACGTGAAAATGTGTTATTTAAAAAAAAAAGTTTACAATTTAATAGTTAATAATGACGTGAATTTGATAACCTATGTTTCATTTTGAAGTGAACGCTTTGATATATTGCTGTCAATCAAATGTAAAGTCGTAACCATGAACATGGCAACTCCTATGTTTCACGTTAAAATAAACTCACGGTAAAGCGCAATCAGTCAAGATCTGTCCCATTCGAAGTATATTAAGATAGTAAAACCAATTTCTAAACAAGTAAAATATTGCGACACAAAAAATTTTATTACTATTTCTATATTCATAATTTGTTACCTTTATTTATTTTATAATTATAAAAAATATACTAAATAATAAAACAAAAACATCAAACACATACAAAAATAATGTAAAAATACATTTCTATGATATGGGTTTTAATTATATATGTTTGTACTTAATTTAAAAGGCTAACTGTTCTAATCTATGTTAAGTTAGGTATGTTTATATACATATTGTAATGATTCAATTATAAAAATGATTTTAATTTACGTTCCTTAGTTCTTCATCTTTTTTCTCGCTCGAAATATTGATAACCCTAGTTCCGAGCCATTTAGACATAGATATATTTTTTGATTAATAGTTCACGATTGTAAGATTGCATTGCTTAGTGTAAGTACCCTCTGCAAAGTATAATCTCTTTACCAAAGCCTTCTTATTTTTATTAGCGATAACAAAAGCGATTAAGATATTTACCGATGTCATACAAATAACTCATCGGATCAAAACTCAAAAATATTTGTACTTTTGACTGTGAGTCATCGCAGATATTTACGTTTGACGAAAAAGAAAAGATAAATCGGATTATTTGCTCAAGTAATAAATGGACCCTTTTCAGGAACAATTTTGCGAGGAATTTGTCGTAATTATTATAACGAAACAGTACATAAATACATTTATTTCAATTCGCTTTCATGTATGAAGTCTGGAAATAAAATATTTTTTTTTTATTTTGTTAACATCCTGATTAATTAAGTAATATATTAATAAAATTATCATGGTCTAAAAAAGAAACAACAATAGCGATCTCTCTGTTTCACTGAACAAAATAAAACATTCTACTTATTTATCTTACTAGAACAAAGTTAAATAATTCTTGTTCTTAAAATTTATGAAATTATTGAAAATTATGAACTTTCTTAATTATGTACGAGTACAAATACCGTGAGAATTTTTTGATGTGAAACATGAGGCTTTATCACAACCATGGTCCACTTGATATTTAATTAACAGCAATATATATTTCCTTGATACATTTAAAATGAAACATAGGAAATGAATTTGAAAGAAGTATTAAAATTTAATATTGCACGAAATTACAAAATAAAAAACTAAAAAAAACAACTAACAAACAAGTAAGCATAATAACGAACAATTAAATAAAAATTATAATAAAGTTTCAAAAATCCATCCATTAAATGCTAAGCAATGACTCAATCTGCTATAACAGTTTTAAATTACATACGGTAATATTTAGGTAATTGTAATATTTCGAGAAATATTTTGAATTTAAACTTTCAATTGATCTAAGATTTCCCCCAGTACAAACTTCTAATTTTAAAGGTCACCAATAAAAAGTATCAAGATGTGTAAGATCAAGTAATCTAGCATGCTATTCTACTATTATCTCATTTTCTTTAAAGTTAATAATTACTTGTTATAGGCTTGTCAGAAAATTTTATAACCCAAAACAGGGGAAAATGAGACAATCAAATATTCATTGCTGTCAATCAAATATCAAGTGATAATTATAAATATGATAAATTTATTGTTTCACATTAAAAAATACTCACGGTAGATATATACGTAGGTACCTTCTTTTGCCGACCGATTGTAGGTTTAAATTTATAGTAAATTCTTGTCTTTAAAATACAATAAAGGAGTTCGTGCTCATAATAGTGAATTTAATTGAAAATTTGAAATAATACAAAATATGGTTTATGAAATTATTTTAGATCATTTATTATAGGTAAATATTGATAGATTTGTTGAGTTTTTTCAAAATCATAGCTGCTACATATTGTTCTTAATTAAAATCCATAAAATGACTTTTCCCCCTTTTAGAAAATTGTGTAGTTACGACTCTGTAATGTTTTTAATCTATAACAAATATATGTATAGTAAAACTTTCTATATTTGTGTTAAAAACCTGTGTCACATATGAATTCTTGTAGTATGCATAATTTAAAAGTTTCTCGTACAGAAAAATAGCATATGTTCTGCATAGAACAAACAGGGAGAAATATTCATTGATGGAGATGTACTAGAACGATTATTCTGCAGCGTAATTTGGTATTGAAGGCGAGACATCGAGACAAGGGGTTGACGACCAGGCCAATTAAAGCTATAATGAAATCACGTTCGCAGGATGGATGTTTCGTAAAATTCAGATTTTCCAGTTTAATTTAAAAGTGGAAAAAGTTTTGATAATAACAAGGCCGTTTAAAGAATCGCGCGTAATTATTTAAGTAGTTAATCAATTAATGAAGCCCTCGTTGAAAAAGCAAATTGTCGATTAATCAGGTAATCTGTTAACTAAATATTATTGACAGATGATGGCAGAGGGATAGAATGACTTGTATTGTCAGGTCGGGATGTCTGCCTTCAACCAACCCTGCAGCCAATATTAAACCCGATACATAATCAATAGCAATTGACTCGCAAACGCACGTTTTTGCCTGTTTTCATCGCGTCATAACCAGTACAGAGTTCGATGATCGTAATAATTGTAACCTTTATTTCATAAATTCTTCTAATCACATTCAAAACAACATACTAATTATGTTTTTAATACATCATTTATTCTTTCTTCTTTGTATACACTAAATTCCTAAATGGTACACTTTTGCTACATTTTTTTGGTGCGCTTATGAAATGTTTAAAAATACAAAAATACGTAAATATTAAGAAAATGAAAACATAAAATTTTTAAATATACGTATGTAAATTTCATTTAAAAAATATATAATGATAATAATTATTGACACAAAAATATAATTATTCTTTGAAATTATATAAGCAAAATTTAAGGCACAAAATGCTTTCTTATATAACCAGGGAGCTTTGGGAAAAAGCTTCTCTGTTATAAAGATGTTGCTATTGTGCTAAAAAATCCTTAAAGGAGTGCAGCTGTATTATTCTTTGTTTATTGTTATATTTGATAATTGACATTGATATTTTCTAAACAAAATAAAAATGTATGTAAAATATGGGAATCTCTACGTTATAACCTGCAAGACAAGAAATATGCAAGAAAATAGAATTAAATAACGCCGTTTATTTAGTACTTTGTTATATTTTTTGTTTTTAACTTTAAATATTAGGGTAAACTTCCGAATGATGTATATAAAGACAAACGTTCTTCACAACTACTTTTTTACAACTGTCACGCATGCGTTAGTCGTACAGATTGCGTCATCAAAATAGCGCTCGTTTTGAACATAGTGAATTTTTAATTTAAAATTAGTAATATAAAAATGTCAATAATTGAATTTATTTATAAAAGCAGGATGCTTATACGGACCTATTGCACAGTTTTATTTTTGTAAAAATAATAGCAATCATTAAAGTTTTATAACTGCACTAGTTACATGATGTATACCGGATTAAGAATTTTTGAATTTAGGGATAAACGAATGGAGATGTAAAAGCTATGATGTTATTATGACGTTTGGTTCGTTTTATCCTACTTTAGCAGGCTATTCATTTACAAATTGAGAAATTAAAACGCTCAGATAACTTGTGTGATTTATTCAGACAACTAACGCTCCAACAAAGAGATTGTTCCACCCCAATTATCTGAAATGAAATCGTGATAGAAAAGATATTTAATTGAATCTGGTTTGTAGATAAAAACATGGAACGTTCCTGGTTCTTGCTGGCTAGCTATTTACTACCGCTGCGGCGACGAGTCAATTGTCATTCATTATGTATCCGGTCCAAAATAATTGTTGCACCGATGTTGATTGTCCCATGCTTTCAATTTTTTCCTGTCCGGTTTGTTTTAAATGCTAACTTCATAAACGAACATTATTTAATTTGGGTGATGGGACTTCTTGACTGGGATGATAATTGTAGGTAAAAGAAAATTTCTGGATGTCAGTTAAAATTTTTTTTTTATTCTAACTTTTGATGACTTTCATTTGTTTAATATGATCATCTTCTAGTTTCTTATATATTCTGGAGTAGTGTTTCACTAGTCTTGTATTTTTCTTGGTCTTGCATCAGTCTTGCAAAAAATGCAAGACAAGAACAAAACAAGAGCTACAAATTTCGAAGCAAGACTAGGAAGAAATTGTCTTGCAAGAAAAGTACAAGAATAGCAAAATTATCTTCAATTCTTGTACTCTTGCGTTTTTATTTGGTAATTTGAAATCTATATTTATTATACGAATCTATCTAAATAATATATGTTACTGATTAGGAAAATAATAAAGTTTATATTTTTAAAATGCAGTAACAATTAAATTTGTATTATTTATGTAAAAGTACAAAAATTGTATTTTAAGTATTGTAAAGAAATAAGCACAAAGGTAGATTAATAATAGTTATTGAATATTTCGTTATTTCCTTTTCTATAAAGTAATATTATATTAGAGTTTAGCCATTGTATTATTCATTTATTTTTCATATATAAGTGGTCCCTATAGTTCAAGCCAACAAAACTACGTCTGGTAAACTCATGGTAAATATATATTATTACCGATTTCTGATAATGTAGTTCTGGCACACATAATAATAGATATGTTTTTATATTGTTTCATTATTAATAAAATCGTTCCCAAGAGCTTTAATTTTTTATGCTTACTTATTACTTACTAATTCATAGTGTTACTAATATTTATTATCTTTTTATAATTTATTATTCATTCATTAAACCTAGGTACATAAATATTCGTTTATCAATTGTTTTTACACTTCACCTAAATAAATAAACGTTACAGTAAAATTGTAATGTCGTATGTACATTTGCGTTTGAAAGTAAAGCGAGAGATTTTAGGAAAATATCGGAATAGGATGTTTCTTAAACCGTAATGTGAAATAAATATGGAGTATATAGTTTGGAATTGAAGCGATGGTGCACCGAAGCAAATTTTAATAAATGTTTTGAATTTGAACGTTTAATTGATCTCCCCCAGTAAAAACATCTGATTTTAAAGGTTACCAATAAAAAGTATCTACATGTGTAAGATCGAGTAATCTAGCATGCTATTCTACTATTATATCATTTTCTCTAAAAACGGGGCAAATATATATTGCTGTCAATCAAATATCAAGTTGTAACTATGAATATTATAAATCCCATGTTTCACATAAAAAAATTCTCATGGTAGATATATACGTAGGTACCTTCGTTTACCGACTGAGTTGGTGTTTATTAAAAATTGTAGGTTCAATTTTGTAGTAAATTCTTAAAATAAAATAAAAGAGCTCGTGCTCATAATAGTGCAGTTAATTTAAAATTTGAAATGATAATAATATGGTTTATGAAATTATTTTAGATCATTTATTACAGGTAAATACTGAGAGAAATGTTGAATTTTTTCAAGCCTATTTTCATTTGTTTTCATTCAAATTGTTATGTAGTATGTACGTTTGCGTTTGAAAGTAAAGCGAGAGATTTTAGAAAAGATCGGAATGGGATGTTTCTTAAACCGTAATGTGAAATAAATATGGAGTATATAGTTTGGAATTGAAGCGAATGGTGCACCGAAGCACTGAAGAAACAAACACAAGCAGAGATAAGCTCGGGTTATTTACGAGGAACATCGATAAGACAAATAATTTAGTCAATACGTTATTGAATAGTTTATTCCAGTAACTAAAAGTGTAGTACGATAATCTCTGGCAGAGATTTGTGTGGGATAGAGATACCAACAGCTTATCGTTATCCATTGGCTGTATTTTAACCGCGCCATTATTCTGTGACTCCTCGAGTTTTTCTCTCAAATGTTATACGGTACTATTAGCACCTACTACTATCAAACTGATAGCTCCATTAACTTAAAAAATGTAATGTTCTTTTTTCCTGGCCCTCTATGTGATAACCTGTAAACGTTTTTGTAACCTGCTGTTCAGTTTTATTGCAAGTGGATAGAGTTACTGTTACTGTTTCGCTATTCATATGTCGTTCTCACCTCGGATCACTTTCTACCTTCTTTGTCATTTTATACTCCTATAAACTCTTAAACTATAATAAATATTTCATACTATTCAATTGTCTCTTGGCACATTCTGTAATTTTATCATTTTCTTTAATACAACATTTATGAGTACTTTGTTTTATGTAATCGTATACAATGTGTTGTGAGCTATGTGAGCTAAATTAAATATGTGATTGCCATGTTACAGCTTTTCAGTACATCTTAAAATGTATCATTCTTCAAATACCTAATGTCATCTCATTTATTATACCTATTACTTTTATAAATCATCAAAATTGTTAAAAGTGGTAATATTATTCTTACATTTTTATGTACTCTTTTTATTGTTCTCTACGATTTGAATTGATAAAATAAAATACCGCTATGCTTAAATGGTTCGAAATTCACTATAAGCTATAGGCTATTATAATTCCAGTAAAAATTGTCATGGAATAATTAAAATCTAGTGCTTGATTTCAGCTACGACCAAAATTCTCCTAGAGTTATAGGTAAGGTGAATTTATGCAGCCAACCTAAAACTTATTTAAAAAACTTAAAATTATCATTAAAACAAATTAAAACTAAGAAGAGGTATTTATACAGACTTGCAAATACATGAATTGTGATTATTGTTTTCATTTTGTTTCTTGTATTCATTTGTCAATTACTTAATTATCAAATTAATGACAAGAACAAGACAGGATACACAATTAAATTTAAACTATCCTTAAACCTCTTCAAGTGACGTATGTTGCGTTGGTGCAGTAATGAAATCAACCATCATTAAAATTAAAAAGTTAGTAGTTGGTCATTTTCTAGTTAATTTTTAATATTAGTTTAATGTTAGTTGATTTTGTAAATCACTGTACATTATTGTATATTTAGTGTTAATGTAAATGTTAATCTTACTTTTAATTTTGGCTACATAAATCCACCTTATTTGTGCTTTAAAATATTTACTTCGTCAATAACAATAATCACACTTCATACTTATATTTCTTATCAAAATTGTTATTTATTAAAATTTCATAATCTTTGTTCTTAATATTTAAAATATTTTTCAGATAGAGTCAGATTTTTAACTGATTTTTAAGAAGTTTGGGATAAATGGACTGATTGGAATAAATAAATGAATCTACATTTGTTTTTATAGTTTCATTATAATACATTAACTTAAGTATAGGTATAGATTAAAAATAAATAAATTGTGGTAAATGTAATGTTAAAAAAAATAACCCGAATGATCGAAGTAGAAAATGTATTTATTATTGAAGGTTGTAGGTGTAGATACGGCAGAAATAAGCGTGTCTTTTCGTCGCGAATCAAATTCGTATATCAGTAAGTGCGTCGAGATTTTCTCTTAAGAATACAAAGTGGTTCTGGATATGGCTCACCTCCCCTTCACGTTCTATTGTCAAAATTGAAGGTGTCGTTTTGCTTTGAACCGATAAATGCGAACGCATAAATTGTAAGATGTCAATACAGAGCATTTTGTGCACAGCGCCTGAAGATGGAGAAATATTGTTGGTTGTTTAGCGTTCACTCAGCAAAATTACAAATATCTCTTAAAAGTAATCATTTTAATTGTTATCACTCACAACGTTGCACCTACTTCGTTGCGGTTTGTTGTTTAAGAAGCTTTTCACGTTGTCCTTTGTCATCACATTGGCTATTCTGCATTCTCATTCTGCTTCTTGGCGGATGGCGGATGCAGCAATGTCATCAGCAGACGGAACATATTGCCATTTGTTAAATACACCGCCTCTGCTACGAAATTAAACCAAACAAACGAGCGTTTCTGCTCTTCAGATTTAGAACAATATGTGATAAAAGTTACAAACTTTGCTTTTTAACATTTACATAAAAGAATACAGACGGATAACGGGATCATATAATCTCATCTCCGAGTAGGATACAACATGGTGCGCTGCTCGAACGTCATTTGTTTTCTCCTACTTTTACAATAACCAACAACATATTTAATTCTCTTACTTTAACAGCTTTGTTTTTAACCCACTATCAATTCGACCTCATCAAAAAGTTTCTCATATCGCAAGCTCTACTATAACACTGGTGTTATAACGTTGGTTGATGCTAACTACTTAAACTAACTTTATTTACATATTTACACTTAAACTAAATATGACAAAAACTCTAAACGAAGCTAAATTCTTGTATATCAGTACCCAAACTGATCCATCTACTTCCAAAGCTGCTTATTTTTGTTCAAGGCGTCCTGTCCATCTAACTCTTTTTATTATTTTGACACTCTTCCTAGCATTGGTGTATTGTCAAAACCTAGTATCAATTCGATTCCATTTATCAAAAATCTCTCCATATTACAGAAAGTAACAGAAAATACTACAGACTCTTCAACTCTTATATCTTTGCCTCCTTCAAAATGTTCCTGCAAGTATCTCTTTGCTCTCATTTGCTTATTTTAAGGTTCTTTAGGTCTTATTCTAGTTCATCCATATTTCTTTTGTTTGACCTACCTTTTGCCTTTCTTCCTTTGGTATATTTTCCATTATTTGTCTTGTAGGTTTATTTTCATCCAAATATGCTAGGTATCCTATCTATCGAACTCTTTTATTATTTTGACTCTCATACTAGCATAAGTGTGTAGTCATAAAAAAAGTACCGGTACATTATTACAAACAACAAAAAAGTATTGAATCGTCGATTTTTTACTAACACCACGATTCATAACAGTTAGACATCTTTAAAAATTAAAAAAAAATCATGATTTTACCATCCCTGTTTCAACATGTTCTCAAAATATTTATTTTTGACAAAAAGTTCGTATTAAGAATTTTAAATTTTCTTTATTTTTATAATTAAAAATCGTTTCTATCTCAAAAAAATTGTTGTGATATGAAACAAATTCTTTTAAAAACATTAAAATTGAAATTTGAAAATGGAGATTTCGATCATTTTGAAACGGAATAGTACTGCAAGTATCTTACGTACTAATGTATTGACATTTTTAAAATAAATTTTATCGTTTCAGTTAATCTCAACAAAAATCCTACAAGCCTACAACTTATAATAAGTATTGGACCACTCGGAATGCGATATGTTGTTTGGTCATTTTTTTATTTCCACTAAATGCCATCTATGAATTGTCTCGCAAATATAAATATGCGAATGAAATAATAGTTTATTATTTTGGAATAAAATAGAAATAAAAAGTTAGAATTTGTTTAGTTATTTAGTAGGTCGCTGAAAGTTTTAGCACCCGTATGAAATCCCTGCTTCCCCTGAAATATTTATTCTGATTTCAGGTCGCAGATATCGCGGCATTGTAGGAATGTACAACTTAGTTGCAAGCAGCAGCCTTTGTGCAACATGAAACTCACACCTCCATGCATGCGGTGCACGTACGGAAATGTAGGTAAGTATCTTGATAAGCGTTGCAACTTAAACGTATTACCGGTGTAAATAAGAATTCTACTTCTACGACGTACTTCAAATACAATACGACGCTCCCGAATAGATATGTCATGTTCTTCGTCCCATCACAATCAATGAAGAACATCTAATAGATTAACAATAAGCGCTATTCTTGTTTCTTCAATTTTTGTATTTTAGTTTTATCAAATATTTTGCAAAATATATTTTAATAATACTTGTTTTTCTTCAAACAATATCAAGAATTTCAAATGGCATTTCTCAATTGCTCAATAAAAAACAAAAAAAAAATAAAGGGAGGAATTGCTTGGTTTCAGTAATTAAACGATTACTTCACATCGACGTTTCGATCATACCCGAGATCATCCTCAGGATTTGTGTGACTTCAGCGAAAATATCCATGTTGTCCTAATTGGATTTGTAGCAAAATGGTGGTGTGCCGGTACCCTCGTGTTTATGGAATGGTAGATTTCTTGACTGGACGTTGATTTAAAGGGAGGAATTGCTGGGTTTCAGTCAATAAACGATTACTTCACGTCCAGTCAAGAAATCTTCCATTCCATAAACACGAAAGTAACGGCACACTACCATTTTTTTTAAAGCCAAAATGGTAGTGTGCCGTTACCTTCGTGTTAAATTTTTATTATAATTTGTATTTTTTTTATCTTTGATAAAAATCAATGATTTAAAAAAATATATTTCATTCATCATTTGATTTAAATCAGGCCAACCCTGGGTAGACATAAGTAATTCACCCTTTCTAAATCTGTAATCCATCCTATATATAAATACTTGTTAATTTTATCTCTGTATTAGTCTAATGACTATTGAAAAGTAGAAACTGTCGTTACATTTGTTATCTTAAAAGTTGAAAAACAAGTATTGTATTGAAAAATCTGTTGTTAGTAATATTAATGATACGTAATACAAATAAAAGACTTTATTAGTAAAAATAAAATCTTTGTAATATTTGTTTACTTTTTTACGATGGGTTCCATACAAAAGAGTAGAGAAGTATATTTGCGTCGCCTAAAATCGGATGAAATGTATGAGAGAAAAGAGGATATTTAATTTGAACAGTAAAAAGTCCAGTGACATAAAAAGAAAGTAAGTAAATTGCGCGCTGTTTGTTGTAGTATTTTGTACAAATGCAAGAGTTACCTGAAATTATTTCAGCAGGACAAAAACAAAATATCTGGGAAAAAGTTGTCGCGTTGTGGTGTGGAAATACCTAACCGACAGTAATAAAAAACGTATTTGTTTTAGTTAATGCTTAATAAAGATGTAAATGAATCACTAACTAACAAAAACCATCGCGGGCACATGGCGGCACGATAAAAACATCCCTGCATATAACATAGAACATAGCGAGTTGTGGAAATGCTTCTCTCCGGAAAATGCAAACGAAATAACGCGCCCAACTGCTAGCTCACTTCTACAGGCCGCTTTCACTTCGGCCACAGCCATCTCGCCAACAAATAAAATTTATTTCTATTTTGCTTGCCGATATCGTAAAGCGAGCACCTACAAAAATTTCTAACCAAATAAAAAATTTATGTTGATACTCAGGAATAACAATTGCTGCAAGTAAGTGCAAATCCTACTTCTGCTTCCGCCTTACTTTAACTTTTCAAACTTACTATTAGATATACACAAATGCAGTCTCTACCTTCTACCGTTTATTCTTCGTTTCAGGTTTCTTGAAAACGCCATTCAAAAATTTGTTTACCTCATATTTATGTGGCCAGTTTTATTAAAAATTGAGATCAATACATTCATAAATAATAAACTTGCAGTAATATACTAGGTTAAATTAAATTAAGTTCGGTTTTGTTCTACCGTTTATTCTTCGTTTCACACTTCTTGAAAACGCCATTCAAAATTTTGTTTACCTGTATTTATGTGGCCAGTTTTATTAAAAATTGAGATCAATACATTCATATATAATAAACTTACAATAGTATACTAGGTTAAATTAAATTAAGTTCGGTTTTGTGGACAATAGTATATTACTAACTGAGTTGGAAAATGTTTCATTACTATCGAGAGCGAAGATAGTTATAATGAAACTTTTGACCGAGGTTTGTATACTATTTTATTCACAATTTGAAATAATAAATCTTACAAAATAAACGAATGTTTTGATTTGATGTTGATCATCCGTCACATGAACTGTCAGTTTGATTTCTAACCTTAAATATTGATTTCATTGAGGAAAGCGTAAAGTGAGCTGGGGTTGGAAAGTGTATACTTCCCAACCCCAACAATACTTACGCTGTACTTGCCAAGCTCTTGAAAAATGAGGTTAAAAATAACTAACTTCCCAACCTTTTAAGAGTCAGAAATCGTCATATTACTATCTGATTGTGATTTTGAATAAAAATTGTTGCCTCTCATAAATTTAATTTAATTGATATGTACAAAACAGAAAATTTTGACAATATGTAACTTAAAGCCAATATGGTATGTGACTATAATCGAATTATTATTAGCAATTTAATGTTTTGGGGAAGGGATATGTGACATCAGCATGGTAGGATCGTGAAGAAAACAGATAGACATAGACTGTATCTTTCACGATTCTACCACGCTGACTTGCCCAAAATTTCAGTATTTATTTTCTCGTAAAGTAGGAACAATGAATCGATTTAAAAAAAATACGAATATTTTATTTTCTTGTCTAGTATTATAAATGTAAAAATCAAAATTTGTTCACATACCCCATTCCTTAAAGAGAAAATTGGCATTATGATTCTTAATTGTAGTGTTTGTTAATAAGAATCAGTCTTGTTATTTAAAGAAATGAACATTAAAAGAACATAACTAGTAATCAAAATATATAATGAAAACAGTTAAATAGAAACCTGAAATAATAAAACATAAAAATATTTATTGAATAAATCAGTAACGAATTGAAAGAACGACCACAAAAGAAAAATAACTGAATGAAAGAAAAGCATAGAATTTACTATTAATATTTAAATAAAGGTATTCATATTTTAATATTCTCTTTCAATTTTTTATTAATATCCTTTATTTACTGCTCTTTACATTTACATGAAAAGCAAAAATAACTTTAAAAAAAAAGTACATAATCAATGTGTTCTTCAACAGTCGTGGAAAATATGATACATTTTAATTTTAGTTGTAAAGTAAAATGTATAGGTGTGTTTGTTCGTTGCAAGTTTTTGCAGAAAGGTTAATTTGGAAGCAGGAAAGCTGCATATGGGAATTGTCGAAAGGAAAAAGCTCTGGACTTGACCGTTGTTGTTTGGATGCGCCGAGTTCAGCTTTGTACTTTATGATATGTACTCCGGTTCGCTCGTGCAGAACAAACTCAGGCAGGAAAATATTAATAACAACTTGCATTATATTTCGGAATACATTTCCCTATATTAAACAACGAGATTACAGGATTTTTTAATTCACTCTGTTTACACAAATTGAAAACGTGTTCCATATGAAAAATTAAGTTGAGTTTCATAGCTGGAGTAGCGAAACAATTTGATCAATTTTTAAAAGTCAAGTCCATTGGGAAATACGGATACTGGTTGCTGGCTTCGTAATGATTACCGACAACCGGAAATCAGGGCAAACAAGACCATGACCGTTGGTTAAGGTGACGCGGATAATCACCCCAATCTGTAGATTACCTTTCATCAAACGCTCCTTCAATTAATCGCCATATCATTTCATTCTTAATTACTTCACTTCAATTACATTCCAAATCTAAATTAAATTCATAAATATACCAACATGCCTTGTTCATTACTTATAGGCAATAAAATTATCAAAAATAGGTAGGCAAAAAAGGCCATTTTATACCTATTTTAGGCAACAAATTTCTAGAAATAGAAAAAAAATCTGAAAACTGAAAAAAATTGGAAATAGGAAAAAATAAAATCTTCAATAATTTCTCTTTTTTGTTTTTTTTTTCAGCCGAGGAATAATATACCAATAAAATAAATTATCACTCATATATTTTGGTACTGATCTTAAATATTGTGCTTAAATAAATTATCATTATTTTTATAAAAAAAAAATTCGTCCAGAGTTTCTAAAGTTTGAAACCCAGGATTTTTTTCTTAAAACGGCGATTAGCATTTTGTAAATTTAATGGAGTAATGATCAAAAAAAGGCATTTTAGACAAAACCAAGATAGGCTCAAATGACTCTAGAAACTAAAAAAAATGGTAATTGTCTTAATTACATGCTTGCAACACGAGCAAATAGACATTTTACCTAAAATCCGTTCCCTACGTATAGCACAACATTTTTAGATAGATCAGTACCTCAAGTACCTTAGGATACTTAAGTAAATAAATTAGCTTTCAATTTCCAGAGAATTTCTTAATAGTTTTTTATTTTTTTAACACTGGAAACGATTTCTGTATAAAATCATTAAAGAAAAATACTTTCAACTTTACGAAACGCGAAAAATAATTCTTCATTATATTTAATTATTATTTAAATTATTCGGGAATCCTAATTTTCGAAATACAATCGATCATTTTTTCCAAACGTTGTCTTCTAGTCTGGATCTGGATAGATATTACTATAAGAATATTTCTGTAAATAGAAAAGTGCTTTGAAAATATTTATATCTGATGTAGTTCTATCGAATCAGAATAAAGTACATTTTCCTCGACGTAAAATAAAAATAACTCCATAGAAAATATAACAAAAAAATGTAAACCTACGTATTTTAATCCAAGAAATTCAATACAAAAGTTTTGAAAAGTTTGTCTCATTCTCATATATAAACGAAAAGGCTACCGGTTTCTATTTTTGCACAAAATATTTTTATTATACCTACAGTGTAAACACATCATTATTGTGATAAAGTAGAACGGGTACAGTCAATACTAAGTAATAAGCCGTGAATGATATATTTTTTATCTGTGTGATGTACAAAGCTTGAGTTTTATAAAATATTTTTGAAACAACGCAGGGACGCGCTAGGAATATTTTTCGCGTGGATGCGAAAAAAAATTGTCACCCTTTAATCATTTTAAATATTTTAGCGATGAAAATTAACAAAGAGGATTTAATAATAATATTACTCTTTTATTGATGCATTATACGAATAGCGGCGGAAAACTAGAACCTTGAATCGTGCGCAAATCATTTTCGAAATACTTATTCGTTTTTAGTAAAATTTAGAGTATCGCCAGTAGAAGTTACTGCGGAATATTCAACTTATGAAGTGCTTTCAATAGACTGTTGTTGATTTTCTTCTAGACACATTCTTGAGTATTTATTTCTTCATCATTAGATTTGTTTCTTTTTTTGACGATTTTCCATCTTTTTTACTTCAAAATTGAAGAAGTAACTTGTTTTTACTCTCTCCTTTCTCTAACTTTCTTTTTTTATGAGCTATACCTGAAATATGATTTTTCCTGTTCGCCATTAGAGAAAATTATTCAGCCCAGCAATGTATTTGTTAAAAAATAATAATGTATTAATATTTTATAACATGAATAGATAAAATTGCTTTTTCAAATGTCAAAAGTCGAAATTTAAATTTCAATATAGACTGTGAAATTTTAAATATAATTCGTACTTTGTTGTCGTTTTAACATAAAACTATAAATTGTATTTAAATACTCTGTATTAAAAGAGAAAAGTTTTGATTCTATTTGGTTTGTATCTATCATATAGATCGGAAGATACCTACCATTGTGAATCATGGTCTAAAGAGTAGTAGAATGACAGCGAACTTAGTAAATTTTATGTTTATGTCTAAATATTGTGTAATTAATAATTTACTTTAATTTGATAGGAGACAAGTAAACTACCCTTAACTTTGCAAATTTTTAAAAAATTATTTTTGTTTCATGATCAGCACGTCGTACAGTATACACCCTTTAATTTTTTGTTCTAAGTTGTGGAGCAACTGTATAATATTGTACTAGAATTCAATGAAAATTTTAAAAGATTTTAAGATAAAATTATTTATCGTAATCTGTAAATATTTTTTTTAATGTGAGAAAGTTCCGCACCCGAATACCAAGCACCTTCGACCCCCCCATAAAACCCTAAGCCCCCCCCCCCCCCCTTAGAGCGCGCGAGCAAGCAGGATAGCATAAAGGGTTATATTTTTAATGTTTTATTTGATACAAAATCACTACAAAGGTTGTCTACAAAACTAATTGCTTCCGTATTTAGACACCAAAGGATGGTAATAAGGATCCAAGTTTAATATTAAACCATATCGTATAAAGATAAATAAAAAGTTGATGAGCGAGGCAAGCAGTCATCGACAAACACTTAATTTGTTCTGAAACAACGAGGTAGAGCTACAGCAGTAAAACTCAGTTTAATTTCAACATTAAGCGCCTGAATAGATGAAAAGAAATGTGACAGACGACAGCGACAGGCGGCCAGCTTTTACTGAGCTTCAAGCTCTCTGCATACACACACGGAAACGTACACACTCCGTCCAATGGAAATTGCGATATGTTCATAATAACCAATAAAAGTAAGAAGTTGCTCGCAGAGACAGCACAAGCGAGAGCCACAATCAAATTAATTTCCGTTGAATAAGGTCTTGCGATGTGATTGCAAAGCGCACGAACAACCAACATTTTGATCTGTCTCTTTCATTACGACATACAGGCCCGGCTCAAGGTACCAACCTACAAAAATAAATAGTCATTTTACCCGCTAGCAGAGCTGGGTAATTCTTACACTAAAAATACTTTAAGTAATTACATTACTTTTTGTACTTCAAGTATTTTACTTAAAGTATTTTTTTTACAGTGGTACTTAATACTTTAAGTAAGTAATTAAGTACTTCAAAAGTATTTAAAATACTCAAATATATTTTAAGTACTTTACTGTAACGAAATATTTCAGAAGTATTTACAATACTTTAAACAGAAGCACAGAATAGTTACACACAGAAGAGACACTCCGTGTCGGCACCTTTCATGTTCCCCTAGTCAGTTCTATGATCTTGAAGCATTGTGTAGACCTTTAAATTTGTGCCCTTCCCCTATCTCTCTCTCAGATGTGAGGAAACTTTCCGATTTTAAACAATGGGTCCTTTAAATTTGTGCACCTTCCCCATCTCTCTCTAATTTTCGTTTCTCTGTCTTACTGTCGCTTCTGTATAAACCTATTCTGTGACAAAAAAATATTACATAGGGATAATATGGCAAATGAACTTCAACATTGCTGTCAAAATTTCGAGTGCATTTTTTATTTATTTATTAGATCAACTTATCAATACTTTATACACAGCCTGAAGAAAACTATAACCAATAGATATTCATTACTGTCTTTCTGTATAAATAACAAACCTATAATATATTTCTCATTTTTTAAACCCTTTTAATATTTTTTATACACGCTTTCTCATCGTCACTAATACATTGAAAAAACAAATCTAAATAGTTTCCTGTTTTTAATATCAAATAAATCCGGTGATTAAATATAGAATTTCCTGAAACACAAATTGTTCAAGTACTTTCTAGGAATCAAAATTATTCATTGGTAAAATAGATCATTTGTGTTTTTTTTTATTACAGATTTTTAATATTTGTCAAACATGTTATAAAACATCGGATAGTTACGGGAATTAACGCACTTTCGTGATATATTTTACGACCAAAGATTATTGCTTTTCGTCATAAAAATGCCAATAAAACACATAATAAATGTATTATAGGTAACTCACTACCTCGAATGCAATTTCCTCACCAAAAATTTATTGAAATATTTATAATAGTTATCACACATAGTAAAAACTGGTTTTAATATTTGTAGCTTTAGCCAACAAATATCGCCATGTTCAAAAATTAAAAACAATAGGGCCCTATACTGTTTTGCAAAACTATAAGAGTACAAAGTTGTTCAAAATTAAATTCTACATCAAATATGATCATAATTCTTGCAATAGCACTTCTGCTATAAGAGATATATTAAATGTAAAATGTAATATTTTTGTTCAAAATTTGACAGCTATGGAAAAAATATATATGTGACAGTTTAGTAAATTTCACTGATTATAATTCTTAATGTCTGATCTTATCTGATATAGAACAACTTTGTACTCTTGTAGTTTTTCTCTAAATCTATCAGGAGAGAGAGTATCCGCAATTTTTATATATATATATATATATATATATATATATATATATATATATATATATATATATATATATAGATATAGATATATATATAAACATTTAGTGCCAAAAAATTAATCATTTTTATGATCCTGATAATTTTCTGTTGAAAAAAATTCCTCCCAGTCCGGTTCTGGTAACTCATCTTACATGCTGTTTTCATTTCGAACAAATAAAAGAAAGCGGACGCAAACACGGATATTATAATGCTGTCAATTATTTAAAATTAAATTCGCCCATAATAATTATATTTTTCTCAGCGCTGCGTCAAGAAAACTTATGTGCGCCTTACAACATAATGAAAATATATTGCATGTAAAATGAACGGGTAGTAAGATACGGTAATTTACGATTTTTATAAATTTATTTCTGAGTAAATTAAAATAAGTTTTCCTTCATTGTAATACAAGGTGTTAAATAAATTAGCACATTATAGTAGTATATCAGGAATATGAAATTAAAGGATATTTTGGATAATGGTATTTTTTATTAAATTCTAGAAAACAATAATAATTGATTATTTACAGATTTATATTTATTAAAATTTTCCTTTTTTTATTTTCGTACCTTTGTAATAAATGACCATTTTGAACATTCTGTTTAGTCTCAGTTTAATTTGATTAACCACATAGCTGTTTCCTATTTTTATTTACGCACATATTTGATTCATGCCATTTATTATTTATTCAAATTAGTTTATCTCTTGTTTTAAATTAAATTATTTATTATGTATTATAAATCGATCATTTTAATTATTAAATTCAGTTAAATATTTTTACCATTTCATCTGTACTCTTGTTTAAAATACATAAAACACTAATGTTTCCACAACAATACTGAATGTAAATAAATAATTCTTTTGTTAGGTACATTTTTATGTAAAATAGAATGTTTGAATTGTTGATAATATTTTTAATATTAGAATTATCAAAGATCCGGGACTCACAGATAAATAAACGTCATCGTAAAACTATTAAAATATTAAGGTTATGAATAATCATTTATAATGAGGTAAAAGATGCCATCAACAAATTCAAAATAAAATATTTTCTAATTATAATTTTTATAATTTTATCTCTTAAACGCGTATGACATTTAAAAAGTATTTTATGACTTTTTAAATAGCTTATAAATTGTTTTGAACGATTTAATAAATGAGTTTTGTTTCTTTAATTATGCTCTCTAAATCAGTAACAAGAAATATTTAGGACGAATATTCATTTTGTTTGTTTGAAAACTGTTGAATCCGTTATGTACTGCGAGTTTTTTGTTTATTTGTTTAATTACAAACATTCCAATTTGTTTTTAATGCTAATGTTTTGAATTTCAATAGAATTTTCCAACAATTTAAAAGCAGAAGTAACATTTTTATTGCGCTCAATTTTGGCATAGAAATTTATTATCAATGTTTGCAAATACAGTCCTTTTATTTGTTAATTATATTAATATTTTTTTTCATTATGTATTGAAATATTTATTGTATTCACATTGAGGTATGTGACCAAATTTTTATTTTTATTATTATTATATAATTGATAATAACTGTATTATTGCAAACTAATGTTTAGTTTTTATTATTATAATGAGAACCTATAATGGTTAGTTTATTTATAAGACTTGTATATTGAAATTTGATTATAGTCACAGACATTATAATCTGAAATATCGTAACCAAAAATAACTTATCTGGTTTTGAACTCAAGTACGAAAACTGTTTTTGTTCCGTAAAATTTTATTTATCAAAACATTACTCGGCAAGTACGTCATCTTTCAAGTTCTTTCGAAAATTAAAATCGCCAAACAAAATTAGTACAAAGAAAAATGGAAATTTGTATCCGGTATGATATCTTTATATTGCGCAATATTCAAACAAAAACATCATCAAGTATGAAAACAACACGCATAAAATATAGAATGAGATAAAACTGTGACGTAGACGTCCATTACTGCGTTGTTCTGCCCCTTATCTTAGTCTATAATGAATCATGATAATGCTAACATCCTATTTTCTTAATTATAAATTAAATTGCCAACCAAGTAATTATTTAAATATTCATCAACATGAAATCTTCAACTTTCATAGATATTGCAGAAACTATTTTACTAGAGCAGAGTTCTTAATATATGCAACATTTGTAACTTTTGAAACTTAGACATCAGACAGAATTTAATTCCCATTCGATTGTCAATATCGCTGGCCAGTTCGTTAAAAAGTTTCATCCAACGTACTATGTAATATATTCATTTTATCAAAAGTTTTTTATTTACCAAATATTCAAAATTTTGTTTAGACTATTTGATTTTCAACTTCACTGCAAATCCTGCAGATGTCAGCACTTGTTACAGGAAACATGTCTTGTATTTCATGACTGCATACTACTTCCGACATCTAGGGGCATGAAATAACATCAAAATTTAACAAGAAAATAAACAAACTAAAATTACTGTGCATTTTTAATATTCCTTTACTTTGAAAAATTAAGACAAGAAATAATTTTGTTATATTTTTTTCAGATCTCGGAAGTGATTCTAGCTGAGAAGAACAGAAAATCAATGGACCGTTTTTACCGTCTCTTGCGCATGTGTGAAGAGATACGAAGTGGTATTTTCAACTTACCATCGCAACAAACTTCAGGTTGTTTATACAAAGCTTTTTTACTTTACACAGCCAAAGTTTTGTATGTTTTGCATCTTTACCAGCACTATTTTCATTTTCTCGAATTAACTGTATAAAAAAGTTACAGATTTTTTAATATTAAATTCAATACATTGGTAAAATCAAAACTTTTATTCTAAAGCGTTAAAAAATAATTACAATTATTACATACTACGTATTACTGCCATACGGTTGTTTATTTGTCATTTTTTAGTAGGTACTTTAAATTTTTGTTAAAAATAAATAAAATATTTATTTCTTTACTTATTATTGAATAATTTTGTGTTCACAATTTTCAGTTAGAGTAAAAAAAACTGAATTGTAGAACCAATTATTTAGAATTTGAATTGATATCTCATACAATCGTAATAGTACAGACATCTTGTATGAAATGGTTGAATTAATTCGTTATTTTGCATTCTGTTGTTGGCAACACTTCTATATTGATTATGTTGTTATAATATCAACACGACTATAGTATTACAATATTTGATTTTAATAATTATCTTTGTATTTGTTGGTATATACAATATTAAATAATTAAAATAAAAAAAAATATATTACCGTTATATGAATATTTCTAATGTATTTCAATTTATTATTTTTTTGGTACCCAATTTGTTCGTGACCGGTAAAATTGATTTCACGTTCAGAAATTATATAAGTAATTATATATGTATTAAGTACATGTATGAAATAAATTAACTTTGGAATTTTGGCGTTTACTTTTCATGTTTTCCCTTTAAAAAATTGTACTTTGATCATGAACAAGTACTGATTTTGTCCGATTTACACAAAAGAAATTTATAGCAAAGTTTTATTGTTCCAGAAGGTGCCAATACATGACTTTAACGTTTAAATACTTTTATTTAAACGTTAAAAATTCAAATCAAATAGATCACTCTTCTGATTCGTCATTTCAAATGTAACAAAATACTATCATTTGATTGGTTGGTTTCAAAAATCAAAACTTGATCTCGTCTGTGATTGGTCATTCAATATTTTCTGTATCTTTTTTATTTAAAATGCTGTTATCCACCCTTATATTGCACCCTTTATTTTTTTTATAAATCCACATGTATTAGGAACTTACGTAATATGTTTCAGAATTTTCTCGTGTCTTATAGTATTGTAAAATACAAGTATACAAATAAAACACCTATATTTATGTATTGGTGACACAAGATCGTGTTGGGTGTTGCCTAAAATTTAATTCGAGGGGAAACGTGAATTACCCTTAAACTAGGGGTTGGCGCACAAAACGGACATCAGATTCGTGAGTTTCACGGTTGACTCTATATAATAGCATACTTTTTTCCCCTAATTTCACTAATTAGTTACATCGTAAAAAACCCTGGACTATAGCCCATGGTTTTGAAACTCCAAAAACACTTTTTCTCTCAGATCCGGTTCAAATTTGGTATACATATACTAGGTACATGGGGCTAACAACATCTGAAGTCAAATTCACCAAGGGGTTGAAATTAGGGGAGTTATTTAATGATAAAGATTTAATTAGCAGATTACGTAAGAATTATAGGTCATAGATAAATTTGGACACCAGATTTGGAATCTACGACCTCGAATTAGTAGAATAAAACCAAAAAACCACCCCCTTAACATGAACTCCCTTACCATATGGTAACTTGTGTCTATCTTGTACGCTATTTGTATGAGTAAATTTATTTATTCTGTATGTTTTACACATATTAATAGTTATTTTTCTTTGTTTAGATGGAGGACGATATGCACTTCACCCCCAGATGCGACAGCTGCATTTCCAGAAAACTACAATTGAAAATATTAAATAAATTGTTTATTTTTATATTACTATAATTATATGTATTTACAATTTTAAAATAAAGAGACAGTCAAGTTTTATAATATGTTTTATTATATCTACCATAAAACCTTTTGCAACCCTTAAAAATATGGACCAAATCCTTGCTTTATGAACACTAATTGACATCTGAAAGGTAGGTAACCCACAAAGTGCTTTCACTATGTCTTAAGACGTCGGTTTTTCCATAAAATATGCACAAATATACATAACATTTGGGTACAGGGTCAATGACCTTTTTTATTGCTTAGGTATTGTTGTTAAAACTTCTATTGTTCCTACGTATTAACAATTAAATAAAGGTTATTGTTATACACTATTTTTAATGCTATATTTCAAAAGTATTTATTTAAATTCAATTCTTGTCCGTTGGTGTTTTTGTTTCATAGTTAATTGGGTCATTTTCTTTTTAAAATGTATCATATGTATCATGCATGTATTTAATATTAACATTAGAGTATTAACAACTATGGCTTGAAATAGAAAAACGATTTTAAAATTTAAATATAATTTGAATGCGGTTATGTAAGCATCAACATTAATTAACGCTAAATTAAATTTTAAAAATAACGTGATTTTGCTCTATATTTATGTATCACTTGTACTTACTATACATGTATTTAAATTCTGTACCCTTACAGATTTTATGTCACCCTTTTCATAAAAGCACCCCTATACACATTATAAGTATATGTACTTCTTATGTTGTAATATACTGTGGTATTTTCTTGTGTCCAATTTTGATGAAACTTGGCATACATGAACTAGGGACATAGATCTAGTAGACAAAATATGAGCCTCTAGGGGTTGATATTAAGAGAGTTATTCAATTATTTATTTTACAAGGATGGAAAATATTAACTTTAGAGGAAAACTTTATTAGAGTTTTTTGTTGGTAATAAAATTCTAAGCATCTTTTATTTGAAAAGTTTTATTATCCAATTTTTCTTTTTAAAGATAATTGTTTAAGTACATATCTGTCTTAAAGATAAGTTCCGTTCGAAACTTCTTCAAGAGAACTACCACTTTGGGGTACCCTATAAAATTGGTAATTTTTTTTATAGATGAAGCATTTAGCTTTTAGACTAAATACAATATTTGAGATCTCTACCCCTAATAATATAGATAACAAAAAATAATTTGTTAAAAATCTTCAAGTAAACTATCCTTATAATTTTCACTAAAAATTTTATATTTTTTTTATGAATGTAGTATTGAAAGCTTTGTTCATATACAAAGTTTCAAAATTTTCGCGTCAATATTATGGGGGTAAAATAATGCTCTACTTGCGGAATTTCAATGGCGAATTACGTAAGAACAAAGCGAGAGCGCCAAAAACGGACACCGGCACAGGAAGCGGAAGGGTCGAATTAAGGGGATGACATGTCTAACTCCGAAAATTTGGGGTTCAAGGTCAAAAACCATGGGCTATAGTCCAGGGTTTTTTACGATGCAACTAATTAGTGAAATTAGGGGAAAAAAGTATGCTATCCTATAGAGTCAACCGTGAAACTAACGAATCTGATGTCCGTTTTGTGCGCCAACCCCTAGTTTAGGGGAAATTCACATTTCCCTTCGATTAAAATTTTTGTCTCCGATTTCGATGAAACTTTGTATACATGTAGTAGGGACATAAATTTAGTGCGGAATATAACTTGAGCTCTCAACGGTTGATGGTAAGGAAGTTATTGAATGCCCACTTGATATTTTTTAATTCTTTTTTAAGCCTTAAATAAATTGCTAGAGGGTTGATAATTGCGTATCGGGGTAAGTTCAACCCCCTCTTTCGATTGGCGTTCACAGAATTGCTCTACAACTTCTAGTTCCCGAGTTCTTTAGCGCCCTCTCTGAGAATTTGGGGGTGAATATCTTGTGAACTAGTAGTTGTAGAGCAATTCTATGAACGACAATATAAAGAGGGAATTGACCTTACCCCGGTACGTAATTTTCAACTCTCTAGCAATTTATTTAAAGCTTAAAAATAAATTCAAAAATATCAGTCAAGCAACGGGCTTGGCATTTAGGGATGGGTGACCGTAAAAAAGGTAAGTAATTTAAATTTTATTTTTGTTTTTTACCCTTATTTTAATAATGTATTATGTAATATGTATAAAAATATGTACCTACCTTTTTTTATTATAGGTACCAACCCTGAACTGTAAAAAATAGATGTCTTAAATAAAGAAATATAAAAAATTAATAATTCTTTTATTAAAAAATAAAAATACATACATTTTATATTAATTTAACAACAAATTTATAAAGAAATATATACATAATAATCTAATAGTTGTTTTTATTTCTGCCCTTCTAGAACTGTAGCTGCCGCATCCAGGGGTGAAGTGACAATTATTCGCCCTCTAAATAAACAGAAAAATAACAATTAAAACTGATATAACACATAGAACAAGCATCATTAACTCATACAATTACAGTACAAAATACACACAAGTTACCATATGTGAAGGGGTGTTCCTATTAAGGGGGTGATTTTTTGGTTGTGTACCCCTAATTCGACCTCGTAGATTACGAATCTGGTGTCTAAATTTCCATACGACCTATAATTCTTACGTAATCTGCTAATTAAATCTTTATCATTAAATAACTCCCCTAATTTCAACCCCTTGGTGGTTTTGACTTCAGATGTTGTTAGCCCCATGTACCTAGTACGTGTATACCAAATTTAAACCGGATCTGAGAGAAAAAGTGTTTTTGGAGTTTCAAAACCATGGGCTATAGTCCAGGGTTTTTTACGATGCATCTAATTAGTGAAATTAGGGGGGAAAAGTATGCTATTATATAGAGTCAACCCTGAAACTCACGAATCTGATGTCCGTTTTGTGCGCCAACCTCTAGTTTAAGCGTAATTCACGTTTCCCCTCGAATTAAATTTTAGGCAACACCCAACACGACCTTGTGTCACCAATACATAAATATAGGCGTTAAATTTGTATACATGTATTCTACAATTCTATAAGACACGACAAAAATCTGAAACGTATTGTGTAAGTTCCTAATACACTTGTGGATTCATAAAAAAATAAAGGGTGCAATATAAAGGTGCATAACAGCATTTTAAATAAAAAAGATACAGAAATATTGAATGACGAATAAAAGAAAAAAATCTGTAGCGAGATTATTGCAAGTTATATATTGATTATTTTGTTCTACCCTTCTGAAACTGTAACTGCCGCATCCAAGGATGAAAAAAGCGTAAATTTTTTCGAATGAACCAATTAAAATCTAAAGGCATGCTCTTTAGATTTTATAGTTACGCGGCAAGTATATATTTAAAATATATTTCCTAATCTAGGATAAATAAAATAACAATATTATTACGATATAAAAATCTGTCAGAAAATCGTACGATACCTTGTAAATTTCATCTCGCTGAAATTTAAATTATGTAGAGCATTTTGCATCGTATTTGCTGCAACAATTAACATGAAACTATGAAATACTTACGTACATAGTTTTTAGTTTAGTATCCTTTTAAAAGCAAGGTTTCGTTAATACATTAAGATAAATATACGATACATGAATAAATTTTATTTACAAAATTCTTATATAGATGACTATTTATACACTTTCAAATATTATTACTTATACGTTTTACTCGTAATAATTTATTTCCTATAGTATGTAGAACTGTCTTGAAAAAATATTTCCGTTGTTCGAGTACCAACAGCATATAATCAATGTTAGTGTTTAGTTATGAGCATTGGATGTGAGCCATTGCTAACGATTCAAATTGACATGAACCAATGGTGTTTTAAATCTGGATAACTTCCATTTAATTCATCGATCAAAATTCATAAAAATACGAATAAGAAAGCTGCCGTTTAAAGTCATTATTCTATTTTCTACTTATTCAATAAACGCATATATGCGTCATTAAAAATAGGTACAAATATATTTACAATGTTTTCCAGAAACAAATGCTTTAGGATTTGTTTATTGAATTCTTTTCAATAAAATCATTTATAATAAAATATTGGAATTTCTTTTACTTAATCGTTACAAAAAATATGTAGCCTCTAAATTAAAAGCAGTTTATTTAAAAATATCTTTGTCAATTTTAAATTTAGATCATCATTGATGAAATTATGAAAAATTAAATATATGTAAAAAGGCTGAATGTTTTTTACATTGTTATAGTTTATGATATAATAGCTGCTTCATTTTTTATTCACTTTCGAATGAACTTTAATAATAATATCAAAAAAGAAAAACAAGAAATAGTCTTTATATACTGACTGTTTAGTTTTTTCATTCTGCTACTCATTTTTTTTTAGTTTTATTAGTTTAAAAGTCGAACTAAACTATTTCAAAGATTAAAACTTTGAGTATTTTTGTCGATGAACCAAATGTAAAGTGTAAGCCCAGTATATCTGATAACATTTGACACTTATACAGTTAACTTTACAATAGAATTTCGAACTACAAAGTCCTCCTATAAAACGTCGGTTGGAAAGTACGTGTATACAATTTCAGCAGTCTTGGAACAAGCTATTGCTTCCTCAGGTACACAGCAATAAATTACTTTTCTTTATCAATTGTTTATATACAACAAAACAGTACTGCATATTTACAGAAATTATACAAAATTGGAGATTCCTATTCTACATTTCACAAATATAAATCTTCACTTTATTTTCAATAGAATGAGGAATTCTTTCCAAATCATTAAAAAAGTTTTATCTTTTTCACTAATCTTTTCACTCATTTTTAATATTCCTCCATTGCTTTAATTTATCTGCAATTCCTATAATTCAAAAATTGTGAAAAATAGAATAGACATCGTGTTTTATAGGAGGTATGAAACATGCACGATTTTTTTCAAAAATTTTTAACAGTTAATATATAAACAATATGTAAAAATTACTTAAATGCATACTTGTCACAAATAAAAAAATCAACAGGTTGTATATATAAAGTAAAACTTTAAAAATAACGAAAATTTGTTCAGTAGAACACTTACAGTGAAATATCTAATTCAATTGAGCTCTGAATTCTTATTTACATATAAAACACTCAGAAATATTTCACTGCTTGATGAAGAGAGCCTTCGTTTTATAAATCGTCGTCTCCGATGCCTTCAAATGCGTGATTCTCCACGAATTCTTTTCCTGACTTGAACGATACGCTTGAGAACTTCTCTTGAAGTTTACGTATTGAGAACGCCTCGGTGTAGGACACTGACGAGTTATCACCATTCTGCAAAAATAAAACTCAATAATTGACGGACCGATGGATAATTTCAAAAATTGAGACATCTTCATGAATTAAAGAGATTTGTGACAGTCATTTACCGCCAACTTTGATTCAAAAACTGCTTAAACAGAGGCAGAAACGTAATACGGTATAATTGAAGTCTTTAACTTTATTCATGAAGTAACACATTTTGTTACTGTCCATGAAGACTCAAAATCAGTGGTTCTACTAATAGGTCATAGATAAATATAAAATTAAAATTGTTCATAATTATGTTTGTAAAACTGACATTAAGATATCTTGAATAAAAGTTATTTTTGGTTTCACATTTAAAAAATAAGCACTTTATGGATAAAGGAGATAACTGACTGTTTCTCCAAAATTCTTGGTTCCTGATAATCATGTAACAACCCGTCAAAATTCAAAAGAATTAACTAAGATATTTTAATTTATTAGTCAAGTCTTATAAGACTCTCTCGTTTGATTTTAATGTCTTAAGACGTTTCAAAATTATAAAATTAACCTCAAGTGTCGAACCTACATCTTCAAGAAAAATAAATTGTAAGTATATATGTATTATTACATATTTATTGTAGTTTGTAAGAATAAATTAATTGTAAAGTTGGTAAAGTCCATAAATTTCTAGGACCACGAACTATCTAAATCAAAAATAGTGACTTTTTTTAATTTTGAAGATATATAAGTGTTACTGCACTTTTTTAATTGTTTTAAAAGCAATATAAATATTTTATTCCATAAACGAAAACGAAATTTGTAATAAAACCAAAATGATTCTATAAATAAAACTAGGAAGAGTAACAAAGAATTTTTACTTTTAGTTACACATTTAAATACTTATATTTTTCTTCTGTTGTAGAATTAAAATGATAAAATATCATTTCATTTTATTTTTTATTTATTTAATATTATTATATATAGAACATATTTTGGTTATATTAATAGTTTTGTAGCAAATAATAAAATTTTATTATAATTTGTATATTTTATCTTTGATAAAAATTAATGATTTTTATTAAAAAAAAACACTTGATTTAAATCAAACCAACTCTAATCTATATCCTTTCAATCATTAATATTAAATAAATAAATAAAATTGATAATACTTCAAGTATTGATTAATTTCTTATTTAAATAAACATATAATAACATATTTTAATATAATATTTTAAGATATATATTCAAAGATATTACAATTTGGTGGCAGCGGTGGGATTTTTATTTGACACACCATTGTTCACTCTCTTTATATAATTTCATGTAATATTACAATCATCTTCAACAGAACTAACCGAATTTAAAATATACTGTTTTAGTAATAAACTTTAAACCCGATCTATAAGATATAGGATTCAATTATAATCTAACAAAATGCATAAAAAAAAATTCATAAATAGATATTCAATAAGAAAATAGTTCTTTTTCTTACATTTGAGGTAGCAGTCCCATCTCCCGTAGGCGACTGATTCGATGCAATAAGTTGACTGCTGCCATCTCGTTTCATGTACGACCAACAGTTCCTGTTCCCGCAACCGCTTTGTCGTTTCTTTGCTCCATTTTTCTTGAGAAGCAGTTCATCCACCATGGATTGAAGGCAAACTGACATCAGTATAGCTTGCTCGCTGGATATAGTTATCCACTGGAGTTTATCTTTTGACATTAGGTACTCGAATGACAGTTCTAACTCGGAATTGGAATGCTTGTTATTGCTGCTTGTAGCGTTGTATTTGTTCTGGAAATATTTATAAAAATACACGTTGTTATAAATTGATATGAATAATAGATTCTACTTAAAATGAACTCGCTTATAATGGACATATTCTGCAAGTCCCAAATAAATTGTTGTTTGCAAAATGTTAAAATATTTGTTTGTAATAAATTCGCTTATTATAGATTTTCGCTTAAACTGTAATGAACGGTCTTTGTTTCGGTTTATTATAAACAAAGTCCTTCGGGACTTCCCCTGATTTTACACTTTTCAAATTTTACGCACCCTGTTTTGTTTGTAAGTTTACTGTGTTGTTTGATTTCGTTTTCGTTTTTATTCAGTCTTTAAAATGCAATAAAGTCCAAAAACAAAAAACATGTTTTTACACTAAATGATAAATTAGCAATAAAAAGTAAAATTGAAAACGGGCGCTGTCAAGTTTGTATAAAAAAGGATTAAAAAAATCACTGAAAAAATCGAGAACAAAATTAAAAATTATAAAAAAAATCTTTTAAATCAATTCATTCAAACCAAAATAACGGTCTTTTTTAATATCTGATTTGATTTATAAAACTAGTGTTTAAGTTTTTTTTAGTAAAAAGCGTTTTTTGGATGATGTTTGTTTAATATTTCAATTTTCATACTTATTTAGATAAGACGGATTTCGGACATAATGGGCTAAATTTTTGGTCCATTTGAATCCAGTAAAATTGGGTTCCACTATGTATGTATAGAAATTTTTAATATTGTGAATAAAACAAATTAAAATTTGCATTGTTTTATTAAATAATATTCAGCACTTGCCCACAACGAATTATTCAGTAATTCATGAGTTTTTGAAATAAATTTGAATATCATAATCTAAAGACAAAAGCAAAACGCGGTCCAAAATAATTCATTTACAAAACAAATGAAATGTTGTTTCATCTGATTGAATATAAATCGTGAATTGTATGAGGATAATAATCCAGTAAAATTGGGTTCCACTATGTATGTATAGAAATTTTGTTGCACATGCGTAGTAGTGTTTATATTTGTAGATTTCTCGAATACTGACAGAGTATCAATCAACGACAAAATATAACTAGACAAAACTTCTCTTGGTTTGTTATGTTTTCGGTAAGCCAGAAAGAGAAACCTAGAGATAGATATAAAATGAAAGTATTGTTTGAGTATTGCTCACTAGAGGCGCCCGTGCTTTTATGATCAACATTAGAATTGGAAGTTTTATATTTATGTGTTTCAAATATAATCAAATTTAACGCGTCATTCACAAAACAAAAACCTAAATAATAATAAATAACAAAAAATAATGTCACCTACAGTGACGCCTCTAGCGAGCAATGCTCGAACAATACTTTCATTTTACATCTATCTCTAGGTTTCTCTTTCTGGCTTACCGAAAACAAAACATTCAATACGAAAGGATAGGGAATGTTTTGTCTAGTTATATTTAGTCGTTGGTATCAATGCACTATGCATGCGCATTTATTTTTTTTTAATTAAATTCCCTCGTTTATTGGCAAAAAACGAAAAACATTATTCCTTCTTATTGTCTTTAATTTTATAATTTGTTATATTATAAAGAAATGTAATTCCAACTTACGTTATGCATGGCAGTAATCTTCCAACACCGCATCCGTGTGACCTTGAAGCAACCTTCGCGCATTTCTTGTCTATTCCCGACATTGACCCTCAGATTTAACTCCTGGTTTCCGATACTGACAAGTACTAGAGACTGAGGCTTAGGGTAATCACAAAGGCATGGTTTAAATTGCAGGAATCCGTAGTACTTCAGTTTACGTGCAACTTCCACGTATTCTCGTTTGGCCCCTCTAGCTTGTAAAGATGCAAGCTGCGACAGCATGTCTTTGCTGCAGAGAATCCAGCCTCGCTCTACGTCGGCCAGAGTTTGGACATACAATAGGTTTAATGCCACGGGGTTGGACATCAGTTCCAAATCGTAATCCGGATCCCAATAACTACATACAAAATAATTCCTATGAGTTGTAGTTAAAAGTTAAAAATAATCACAAAATTTAAGGATTTTTTAATTTATTCTAATGAAAGATCTCTTTAAAATTGTTTATAAATATTTAACATTTTAATTTAACTTCATTAAACCCTAATGGGGTATTCCAAGCCTACGGCTTTTAAAGAAATTCTTATTGGATATCATTGTTTACCATATATAAGTAATATTAAAGTGAATATAATCATTATTTTCCTGATTTTTAATACCATAATATCAAAATGAAATTGTAATGCATTTGAATCGAGTACGTAAAATTCAGTATCAGCCTTGTTGTGACGAAGAAGGCACTCGCTTCAGCCTATTGGCTCTTGTTCGAACGCACTACGCCTCTGACTCAGACCTACGAACGATGTTCTCAGCTGATTCTCAGTGCCTGTGACGTCACACGCACGGCCGATTTTCTAGGGGGTAATTTATTGAAACTTTAAAAAAAAAATTCTGGCGTGTTTGAAACCTTTCGGCGAAAAGAAAAAATACGGGTCTCATATTTTTATACATAGAATAACATATTAAAAAATGAAAAAGACTTGGAATACCCCATTAAGTCTAAAAATTATTTTCAACATGAATTTCCCTTAAAAATTTGGAAGATTCCATTGTTGTACTCTTAGTTTTATATGCAGAGTTACACTTGAGGGCATAATTTACATTATGTTGAAATTAATAGTAAGCTATTATACTAATGAAGACAACTATTGATTAAGTGACCTATGAAGCTAATGACAAATCATGACTAATAATATAGATTCCAGAATATCTGAAATGTAGAACTGGGTTGCATTTTGCAAATGAATCATAAACAAGTTAATTTACATCTCAAAATTCTTAACCGAAATAATTGAAATGTAAATAAGTATTTTTAAATCATGAATGATTTTACTAATTGGTCGATTTAAATATTTTTGGAAATAGGTTAATTTAACCGGTTTTAAAACAAGTTTTTTTTACAAAATCCGTTTCATTATTACATTTTCGATTTCATTTTCCAGCAACCAATTTTATTTTGACCGCAAACTATAAAATTGTTATATAATCTCTACAGATAATTTTGATAACAACAAATAACAAAACAAACAAATATTTGATTTTATCGAGGGTTTTATAAGTTTATAAATAACAAAATTTGATTTTAACAAACAGATAATCTTAAAGGTACTGCAAGTATTTAAAATTGTCGGTCTGTATATTTGTGTTTCATTTCTTCCGCGCACACAATTTAATTTCGCGAAAGTGACTCAAAGTAGTACTTTTATTTCATTGTTTTTAATGTTCCAGTTTTTGTGAAAGTAAATGAATGTGTACAACAAAAAGAATTATTTTATTCAATCGACAGTAAATGCTCAATATTTTATTTTGGTCAGTGTTAATATTTGAAACCTGTCCACAAGGATCACTGCATTTAATTAAACGATCTATTTTCGGTTGTGTGTAAATTGTAAAGCATTTTACTATGTAGTATAAAATTAGAAATAGTAATTATGTCAAGAACTAATAGTTTCTTGTATTTTTAACTAAGATTATTTTTGCTTGAAGATATCTAAATTATAGAGCAAATACTGATATCTATTTTTAAACTCAGCAAATATAAAAATTATGAATGTAAACAAGATATAACCTCAAAAAACTCACCTTTTTCTTAAGACTACTTTGTTCATTTCTTGGATGGATTTATGCGATATGTATGGTGATTCAAAATCTTGTAGTTTACGTAAAATGGTTATATCTCCATTATCTTCCTTTTTAATGAGAAACAGAGAAAAATAATGGACATACTCTTGCGGGAGATTGATCATTTTACAAGCTTTAATTAGCACTTGTTCGGACCTATCTGTAGTGAACACACTAAGGGAAATTTGATAACCATTCATAATATAAACATCTAAATTCATCTCTTGGCGTTTTTCACAGTTGGTTTCCTGTTGAGCTGACAGAAGAAAGCCATTTAGCAATTCAGATGTCACTAACCTCGGATCTTGACCAACTGGAATGACAACCATTCATTTAAACACATTTTAATGAGATAAAATAGTTGAAACTTACTAGATTGAATGTATTTCTCTAAAAGAGCTCTTCTTTCTTCTAACTGGCTACCTGTCAAGGGTAATAACTTCTTCGGTGGGAATGGAGGTAGTGTAGAAGCCCCATATTCCTTTCTAAGTTGTTCATGAAGGTTATGGAGTTGTTTGAATCTTACGGTACAATGAAAAACTCCATTTATATGAATATTGTACCCCTGCAACAATTTACATATGTGTTACAGTTTTGTTTTGTATACATAAATCCAATTACTTTAAAATTTGATCCGTTGTCATCATTTATTTCTTGCGTGTCTGGGATTGAAAAATGCATTTTCACTTGTCGAAGTAAACAAACACTTGAGCAAAATCATAACAGACAAGACACTTGCCTGATTTTCATCATATTACTTGTTATCACAGATAAATAACCCTTACAAACGTCATACGCTCACAAACAGCCTTACAAGCAGGCCAGCCAACACAAAACAGAAAGTCGGAATAGTACAAGCGAGTCGTCGCACAGCGCTACGTCCGGCTTGGGGCAACAAACGTACACAGTACACTTTCCCACTTCAATGACAATCGCATCGCATTATTTCATTACTTGTACAAGCCAAAGTGCAATACAACAACTTCTAAACACTTGATTGCTCTCATTTATACATATTCATTATATGTTTATACTTTACTATCAATGCATTATTGATTTTTCTTCTTCAAAACCTTGAACTTGAATTAATAGCAAACATTATTATTTTATTTGCTAGAGTTTATCGTTAATACTTAATATCTGACATTAGGAAAATAAAAATTTTACGCGCAAAAATTGTAAATTCATTTTACAAATTGAACTGTAAAACAGTAATTTATTTTAACGCATGTTAGTTTAATAGCAGTTGGTGCTGTACATAGCGTGAAATGAAATACAATTAATTTTACATCAAAACGAATTAATCATTCTAGGTGAAAAACTACAAAAACATTTGTGAAAGTAAGAATATCAGAACGTAACGAAAATAATGATAATATGTACTAATTGTTCAAGTAAAAATATTTCTTTGGCTCTTCGTATTTCAACACGCAATGCGAGTCTGCATAAATTGTACGTTGACTCTTATCTCAAGAAAAGTTTTATAGCTATAAAAATGTAAAGAAAAGGAAAAGTAGGACGATGCAATGTAATAATCTGTTGAAACATTTCAACTAAATGCTATTGTTTAACAAACACTTAAGTGTTACCATACATAATTTTTTCTGTGCGTAATAATTTAACATCTATATCATCTTTAAGATGGTTCTAGACACTGAATAGGCCTACGATGTGACTTTCGATAAAAAATGAAAAAATCCAGAACAAAGGAAAGGGAAAAATCATAAATTACGACGAAAACGTCGACGGCATAGGCATAAATTTTGTGGGAATATAATTTGACGAATATACAGTAGTGTGTATTTAGGCCACGTTATTTCAAAATAGAACAGCACATTAAATTCATTTTTTAATTAGCTTTTTAAAGGTGGTTGAACTACAAATAAAATATTTAAGATAGCGTGTTGTAAAGTTAGCACGAATTTTCTAAGACTAGTAAAGTTTGCAGTTAATTTCAAATATATAGTTGCTTTTTATCTTTTGAAATACTTTGCTCTAGTTTACTAATTGGATGCATATATTAAACAAACTATTATTAATATTATTTATTTAGCAGGACTTTATCGGGAAGTTATAATTTTGCATTTTATAAAAATTTATGCAAAATATACAGATTGCTTAATTATTACCTTGCTTTATTAAGAAATAATATTTTTATACTTTTAAAATAACTATATTGAGAATAAAGTACAATTTTATAAATAACAAACAATTACTTCTGGATTTCCGTTCGAATCTTTGAAAAAATAATTGATTGTTTTTTCACAGTTTCCGATATTTTCTTACTAATGTCAGTGGCGTAGCATTGGTGATTTTTAGACGTTCGGCATTTTAGACAAAACTTACTTATAATACGAGTATCTATGCTAAATATATACTGGGCCTAAAACGATAAATTGAGTGGTAAAAAATTATGTACTTGTACCATACAACAAACAATAAATAATTCTTAAACAATTAAAATTAATTTCTTGCTAAATTACTTGGTTCTATAAAAGAGCAATATAAGATCAAAAATCAAGGAAAAAAGAAATTAATTATTCAACAACAAATTCAAAATAATATTTAAAAATAGCTAGTGATTATGAATTCTATCAAATTTTTAATTGTACAATCCGCGAATAAAGATTTAACTTCCTCATACTTACTCTATTTGAGTAGTAATTTTTTGATAAAATGTGAAATGACGGAAAGAAATAAAATATATTTATATTTTTAACAAGCACTTTTAGTAGTAGACATCACTATAAAAATAATAAAATTTGTTGATATCGAGCACAATATTGAAATATAATAATACGTGAGTGTCGGTAGAAAAATATTACTGTTTGATTAGAATAAAATTGATAACCTGTATTTATGTTTAACTTATGAGAAAGAAGTTATCAAGTAATAAATTAATCAAGTATCGATTAATCAAATCGATAAATCAACCAAACGAATAATTAAATAATAGATTAATCAAATAATCAAATATCCGATTCATAAAATAATATATTAATCAAAACAATCGATATATCGATTAATAAAATATTTGATTAATCGATTATTTTTAAAACTATAATCAAATAATTGAATAATCAATTAATCGATTAAATTTGATTAATCGATGATAGTTCCCAGCCCTAACCTTATAAGAAAAAATATTTTTTTATTGTTTTTTTTTTATTCATTTGGGAAAATATTCGTAATAAAATCCCTACCTGTTCTTGTGTATAAAAATCTATGAATAGTAAATTTTGAACAGTTAAATTATCAAATGTTTATTTTTATTGAAATCCAAATACATATTTTGAACGCCTAGTTTATCCAATGTGTATACATGTAAGTTATGCTGGTTGCGAAAATGAAAACCTGTCTTAAAATTCGGTGGATATATATTAACTGCTACTGATTTTTTTTGTTCATACAAAAAGTAATTGATCAGATTTCTTCTAAATTTTTAGATCAAAATTAAGCGGAGACATTTGCTAAAGAATTATAAACAACTGCAGTACTGTAAGTAGATTTTTAGATTTAAGAAATAACTACCTACTAGTACTTATTTTATTTTAAAATAGTTTAAGTTTGATGATGAAAGGATGAAATGATCGACACTAATATTAATATTGTGAATAAAACAAATTAAAATTTGCATTGTTTTATTAAATATATTCAGCACTTATCCACAACAAATTATTATTCAGTAATTCATGTGTTTTTGAAATAAATGTGAATATCATAATCAAAAGACAAAAGTAAAACGCGGTCCAAAATAATTCATTTACAAAACAAATGAAATGTTGTTTCATCTGATTGAATATAAATCGTGAATTGTATGAGGATAATTGGAAAAGTTTTTGCATTCTCGAAGCAAGATAATACATTCATTAAACACCGGCATAAGTACAGTTATTCATTTTAATTTCAGTTAATTAGCTGTCAAAAATTCCGAGGCATTTAAATACACTGTACACTGCTACGCACTTCTGTTCGTTTTAGTAAAATTAAATGCACAAACATACCTTCATAAATCTTTATGCAAGATTAGCTTTACATATCCTTTCAAACGTCAGTTATTGAAATAAAAAAAGTATTCCATTTGATGTAGCTTTCATTAGCGAAGAATTAATTTTTTGCTAAAGGGAATAAGTGATAGAAAGTGCAAATTATGAATGTAGATAGAACTAGGCAATGTTGACTATGTATCGATTGAAAGGGAAAGTGAATTTGATTAACACGTCGCTTTGAGGCTATTTGCAGAACACAATGTACACACTTGCATTTATAAATAAATTATTTGTTTGATAATCATCACTACTTACCAATGTCTTATCTACTAGTACTATAGTATTTCTAAAAGTTTTGTTTGTCATTGCAATTTTTTAAACCTTATATTTTCAAGTAAACAGAAACAAATAAAAATTATTATAGTCTAGACATCTTAGATAAGTATTTGACATTATTTAATGAGGTTAATTCTTTGATGAATATTATTACTAACACTTGTAAGGAAGTTATATATATTTTTAAATATATTTTAGATTTAGTTAAAATAAACTTTTCCAAATGGGGTATGTGACCATAATCGAATTTCAGTACATAAATCATAAAATATAAAAACTAACCACTATAGCTTCACATTATAATAATAAAAAACTAAACATTAGTTTACAATAGAACTGGGAAAGATACTTTTAAAAAATATCTAGATACTTTTAAAAGATACTTACATAA
Organism: Stenolophus ochropezus; assembly: GCA_035578165.1. Lineage (NCBI taxonomy): Eukaryota > Metazoa > Arthropoda > Insecta > Coleoptera > Carabidae > Stenolophus > Stenolophus ochropezus. Next base: position 5,651,319 of record JAQOWZ010000014.1, read on the forward strand.
ATTTTTAAAGATACTTAAGTATATAGATACTTTTTATTCCAATTTATCATAAGGGGGTTTAAAATACGCCAAAATGCTGTTTAGTAATACCATTAAAATCGTCTTAAAATTTAACATTTTTAAAATAAATAAAACACTGTCAAATTGCTGAAATTTCGTACTATGTCTCTCTAATGATGCATTTCTAAATTTTTGTTCACTTTTATTATTTTATTCATTTAAAATTTGCTTATATTAGACATATTGTATTACAGGTTCAAAACAAAATTTCGAAAATATATTATTAGAGAGACAAAGTTTTATCATTTTCACAATCATTTATTAAAAGTATCTAATATAACTACTTGAAAGTATTTGAGATACTTTTCAATATCTTAGATACTTTTAAAATCTTAAGTACTTTCTGGTATCCACCTTAAGGTACTTACAAATAGGGAAGTAGTACCTCCTCAATAACCGCAAGTTAAGAGATACGCCCCTTTTTAATTTTCGAATTTCTCTTATAAATATTTAACATTTTATAATAATTTTTATATCATTACATTCTATTTAACTCAAATTTTCATTGGCAATATAAATTTCTTTAAAATATGTCCTCTTGGTAACACGCAATGGGCTACAGCTAAATGCAAATACAAACAGCTTATTTGTATTTTGTTTATTTTCGTCTGTTAGAATTACAATAACAAATCAATTCAATAAACAGCACAAACACTAAAACTAATTCAGGTAGACAAAATCAACAGAAATACAATGAACCTACGCAGCACGCTGACTAGTTTTAACACAATTCAATATTCTTCGGCTGAATTTAGTAAAGAATTTTAAATATAGATAAATAATGTACTTTTTTTAAGAGGAAAGATATTTTTTAAGACAAAAGATACAAATACTTTTAAAAAGTATTTAAATAAAATATACATTTTACATAAAATTGAAAATATCTAAGATACTTTTTCTTAGATACTTTTTGTATTTTAGATACTTTTGAGTATCTTTATTGTAAGATACTACCAGCTCTGGTTTACAATAATATAGTTATTAGCAATTTTCGACACAGAATAGGTTTAAACAGAAGCGACAGTAAGACAGAGAAGCGAAAATTAGAGAGAGATGGGGAAGGTGCATAAATTTAAAGGGCTCATTATTTAAATTCGGAAAGTTCTCTCACATCTGAAAGAGAGGTAAGGAAAGAGCATAAATTTAAAGGTCTACAGAATGCTTCAAGGTCATAGAACTGACTAGCGGAACATGAAAGGTACCGACACGGAGTGTCGCTTCTGCGTGGAACTATTCTGTGGTCTAGTTTCATATATGTGAAAATCAAAATTTGTCGCTTAATTATTTTTACATGAAATGTTTTTTTTTTTTGGTATTTCGTTTGAGAACCACTGGAAATGAAAGAACGATGCAAGTGAGATGGTCACATCATTTTTACTTTAAACACCAAAAGCTATCATTCGCTCGTTTTACCTAAACGATTTGAAAACAGTTTTAAAACTGCTGCTAAACAGCGTTTGTACAATAGTATGAGTAGCACTTCATAAGTTATGAATGAATGTTGATAATAACAATAACAAACCGACGCAGATGTTTTAGTCGATAACATTCATTTCCCTACCAATTGGTTGTTGGTTTGAATCCCGTGTTGGTATACATGTGTTTTGTCTTTTCATTATGTGACTGCACATAAAAATAATAGTCGAGTAATTGGCCTAACATTAAAACATATGACAAATAGCGAATGGAATTTCTGATTCATACATTTATTTCATTCGTATTCAGTTGCATTTTATATCTTATAGTGGGTTCCGAACCACTCGGACAAAATGGTATTTTTATTAGTTGAAGATTAATAGTACTGAGATTTGAACCAATTGAAGAATAACACTTTCAATTTACGTTTTCGTTTTTATTTCAAAGTAAAAAAATTATCGTCATTGTTGGTGATTCAATTTTTTTTTTTAATTAATAACTTTCTTATTTACAAATATGAAATATTGATATTTATAATATAACACTGTATTATCAAGGACTGAACACTAAATACAATTGTCACATTCAATTGTTAAAAGTAGAAGTAAAAAAAAATTAATGTTTTTTTTCTTATGTTGAAATTCCATAGTTGATATTTAGCACATTTTAAAAGTTAATATTAAATTAATTTTAACGTCTCCTCTTACGTTGATTAAATACGGCGACGACTTAAAACAGGAGCCATTTAGGTACTGGCTTAGGGCGCTTGGGTTATTGGGGCGCCCAAAATCTAAAGAGATAAAGATATAATTATATAAATAAACATAGAAAATTAAGATACAGAATACGTATCTATATTCAGGGACCCGAACCGTAACGAAACCGTAACCGAAAATCGCACCGATATTTAACTTTTTATGAAACCGTAACCAAAAACCGAAACCTATATTTTATTTCTTAAAATATGGAAACCCGGAAACCGAAAACCGAAACGAAAAATAAATATATTCTGTAGCCGAACACATAACTGAACCGGAAAAATATCGGTACTAAACCAGTATAAATATAAATATTGTACTAAACTGATAATATTAACCATATTTTTTACTTATTTTTATAAGATTCTAAAGCAATTAATGTAATAATGACTTTTACTTAAACTTTTATTTAAACAACTTATAATTTTAACCAAAACTGCAGCGAAACCTAAATTTATTTGTTTATTTTAATCAAAACAAGAACCAATATAATTTTTCAAAAAACCGTTACCGATAACCGAAACCGAATTTTTATTAGTGTAAAATTCGTTAACCGTAACTCAACCCAATTTTTTTTCAGTCTAGTCCTTGTTTGTATTATTTAATTTAATTGCACTGAATATATTTGGCTCAGGGCGCTATATTTCTTGAGCCGGCCCTGATAAATAATAATTTACAAGATGTCGATGTCAATTATTATATTTATTTAACCTTTTAAATGTACTTATACAATAATAAGTTAAATAAGTAATAATAGTTATTATAGTTCGTGCTACCGCGAAGCAAGTAAGAAACAGTGCGTAAAGGATAAGGAAGGAGTTTTTATCCAAGGCGATTATAAATATGTTTTTGGAAGGTAGTTGGGAAGTATGGAAATTTGTGAGATAAACATTAACAGAATTGAACGATGTGTACGGGGTGCATTATTTATAAAAAAAGTTGGTAAAGTTTTGATCAATATTTAAGTTTTTGAATATTTCACTAGGGAGAAATTTGATTCGATTTGAAATTCCGCATGATGAGCAAGTTTTTGGAGCACCGGGAGCATGCAAAGTGAGAGAAAAGTAAGTTGTGCAGGTTTTTGCGGGTGCATTTTCGCGGTGAAAACGTTGGCGAGTGCAAGAATAACTGCACAACAAAGAGTGGCGAGGACAAGGAAATACGTTTTTGTACATTTATGAAGAATCTGATTTGCCACGTGAGGAAAATGGCGGAGAGGGTGCGGACACGGAGGGTAGCCGACAGACGCAGGCGCCGCGACGCCGAAGGAGAGACAGAGACAGAGAGAGGAGAGCTCAGTGTGTGGTGTGGCGTGGCAGTCACCTCTCGTGCTCCAGCGGCGAACGTCGTGGCCGCAGTCTCTCGGCGTCGCGACGCGTGCTCGTGCGTCGAGTGCAGGTGATCAGTGCAGACCGCACGCCAGCCAGCGCCGGCACAGGTACGTACGCCACGTGACCTACCAATTCTCATTAACGTCAAACCATAATGTCTTTAATATTAAACAGCTTAATTCATATTTATATTTTGCGCGCGGTGGTTTTTCATTCCGGTTTTAATTTCGACGCTACGATTGTCGTAACTATAACACAATCAAATCTCGCCTGTGCCAGTTACGGAGGGTGTGAGGCAAGGGTTGAGATAATTAAGGCGTCTCCCGAATTACGGTAGCTACACGGGACTCGAATTAGGTACAAAACACTCGCAGACAGATATGAGCACGTCTTCGGTGTTCGGTGCTGGCGTCGCACATGTCGCCGCGACGTCGTCATGCGTTGCCCTTGTGGTTCCTAGGCACCCCCGGAAAGACAGCGTTTTGTTTTTTACTTGTGCCGATTCTATTGTGAACGTTGTATTGTTTCTTACGCTTTATACGACCCCTTGTATGAGAGCGAGTATTCGTTTCACTTTCCTACTACTTCACACACCAATAATTCAATCTTCTCAAATGAGAAACTATCTTTGCTTACATCCTTTCCCTTTTCCCTTCCCAAACTTCACATGTCCTTTATCTTTATCTTCCTACTTTCACACCTCTTTCAACCAAGTAACAAACTAATAATGTATCCAATAAAAAAGTATCTATATTTATTTTGTTTTTTTTTTTTTACCTACATCCAATATTTTCCAAATTAGCACTGTTTTTGTTTTTTATTATCATATAATAAAAAAATAATAACTAAAATATTTCTTTGTTTTATTTTAATAAATAAATCCAAATTCCTTAAAATTGTATTAATTTCTTACTCTCTTTGAGACACTGTTTATTGCTTTAGTATAAATAAGTGTTTCATTTCATGTTTTTCATTTGACGACATTAGTGGTTAACCTTTTATTAATACAAAGCGTATTTTAAAATATCTTATTATTTTTGTGTGAAAGTTATTTATATAGGGAAAATTAAAATATGTCGTATATATGTATGAAAATTGTAGGTTTAAATCCCGAAAAAGTGCATTTATTCGAGAGATTAAAACCCACAATAATAACTATTAAAAATATAAAATTTCGTTTGAACATAACATAAATATTAGTGATGTGACGAATAGCAGTTTAGCTGAAAAACCGAATAATAAATATTCGGCGAAATTTTAACCGAATATTCGGCATTACCGAATATTATATTTTTAAATTAAAAAAAGGAATTGCTCCTTTGAAGAACTCATCAGTAAGTATTGTATCCGATAGGGTATATAATATAATGTTTAGAGCAAAGGTCGTTGTAAAAAAGATTCAATGCAAAAAACCAAATATAATACTGCACGGAGTACAAAACTCAGTAATAGTTGAGGTACAACGCGTTTCAATCTTTCGATCATCAGCAGATAACTATATTTTTATACAATCTGAAAGCGAGATTAGTTGTCCTCGTTGCGAAGAAGGGTGTATTTATTCTGAAATACTCGATCAATTTTTTAAGGTAATTTCTTGTTTGATTATTATTAAATTTAATTATTTTAGTTTCAAAAAATTTACCGCCAAACTATATAACTAGATAAATTTTAATTAAATATTATATACATATTTATATAATTTAACATTAAAACAGATTTGTACTTTTTTTTGTAACCGAATATTCGTTATTAAAATATGCCGAATACCGAATAATTATTATATATCATGCTTGTAGTGTATTTGAAACATTTTGTTCCTTTAAATTAAACAATGTAATTGTTCCTTTAAAGAACTCGTCAGTGAGAATTGTACCCGAAGTACATAGTATAAAGTGTAGAGCAAAGTTCGTTATACAATAAGATTCAATGCAATAAACTAAATATGATACTCAGATATTTTCAATTTTGTTCTTTTGGTTGATAATTGTAACGTAATTATATAATTACACAGGGTGGCCGAGTTTTTATTGTGGCAGTTTTGTATTGTTTGTGTTTTGTCGTTTATTTATTAAAAAAGGCGGCTTCACAAAAAGTGATCAGGGATAAAAAGCTGGTAAATCGATTTGGAAAATTCGGAATAACATAGTTAGGACCCCTGTGCGGTGGGCCAGCAATCCTCTCGTGCCTAGCGTCAGGCTGGTTTCGGACATTGATTCCACCCGTAGGAAATAAATAAAGCAACAATGATGATGACACCAAACAGGTATAGCATAGCTCACCACTAGCTAGCTCACACATTTGGAATGAAACCCAACAAAAGGCAAAGCATGATCAAAGGATCGCATATAGACGCAGTCAGGGGCGGACCGTGAACTTTGGGGGCCCTGGGCTAACCCTTTAAACGGCAGTTTATCAAAAAACTGTAGTTTTTTTAATAAAAAAATACATGGCAACGGGAATAGAAGAACTTTTTTATTTTATATTCCAAATTACCGTTAAGAAAAAAATCTGGTGTGTCCAACACAATACCTCCCGCCACTATAGTAATATATTGTATATAAGTTTTACAATATATTTAATTTGTAGTTTTAAAATTAGTTTGTTATGGCAGTTCATCATATTTTTAATTCATTTCATACCTAAAATTTCCTTCATAAATTTTGTATGACCAATATGACAGTTATTTTTGACGTTACTAAAACCAGAACTGAACTTACTTTGACTCACGCATGCAAATACATTCCCAATATATTTCTTCCATCTTTTTAAATTTTACATTAAAATTATTTCATTTTTACTTATTTTATCCTTTACACTTACTTACATCAAATTTGACATCATATGTCAAATTTTGTGAACATATGAATAACTTATCTGTTTTATCGAAATTCCTCAGCCTAAACGATATGTAAAATTATTATAATTTATATATTTTTTTCTATCAAACTAGAAATTATATATGTACGTAATTATGCAGATCGGTAGAAAATTAAAAAATCTTTATATTTAATAATAACATAATTTGCGAAAAAATAATATTAGAGGTATTTTTTTAAAAATAAAAATAGCAAAATTGTATTCTAGAGACCCTAATTCGTGCTCATATGTTGAAAACTCATACTCGAGAAATCTGACCAAAAACAATAGGTACCTCCCTTATGTATATATTGATAGGCGGGAGGTAAAAAGGAAATAACACTGATTCCTGTATATAATAATAATTTATACACATATATACACAGATTTATAAAAATGATTAAGCTAATCCTCATATTCCGGTATTTAAAATTTAATATTTATTGTTTTATGAAAAGGTAAATACTAGGATTAGATTAAATTACATTTTAAGAAATAAATTGGCAAAATTAGAGTGGAATTCGTTAATTCATAGCTTCTTATTTCTCATATCTACTTCCCTTTCTAAGACGCAAGAGCGTACTTCGTGCAGCTGTCTGGTCAACTTTTCCTTATTCCTATTCAATTAAAAATTACCGAAAGCAACGCCTACATGCAAATTTATTTAACCATTGCTGCAGGGGATTTATTTTTTGTGTTATTCTGATTGTATGAAGCAGGGGGCCCTTTGTATCGCGGGGCCCTGGGCTGCAGCCCTTAAAGCCCATGCCTAAATACGCCCCTGGGCACAATCCGGTCGAATTCGCAACCAATGGTTTGTTGCATTGGATTATTGTCGCAAGTCTTTTTAATATTTAACATTTTTCTCGAAGGTATTAAATAAATTACTCTACCTAAAGTTTTTCCTAAATTAAATTATATTTTTAATCATTTCTGGCCCGTCACTTTTAATTTTATTTCATTAGTGCCTTTACCTTTTCCACAAAGTTCTACACAGATTTTGACATTTTGAGTGGAAAGATACTTGAGATAAGATCAAAAGGCTTAGGTTTATATCTGACCTCTTATGAAATCTATTCTTAAACATTTTTAATAAAAGTATATTACGAGCAGTGGTTGTTAGCATTGTGGAAATATCACCATTTTTTTAGTAAAAATATTTTATTTAAATATTACTTGGTTCACAAGCTATAAGCGATTAATAATATATTATTATAAGAGTTTTATAGGTCGTATAAAACAAGTATAATATACTTTTTATACTTTGCGTAACTTGTTTTATAAAAATATGAAAAATTTAAATTACAAAAATTAATTGAGTGTAATCTAGGGATATATGTTAAATATGTTAACCCTGTTCAGTGAAATTGAACACTTGTAACTGTCATAATTCATTTATAATATTGCGAAAAAAATATAATCTGTACGTTATTAGGACTTACGTTATTTTAATATCATTTTAAATTAGCTTTAATAATAATTCCAAATTGTATTGAAAAACATTTTAAAATATTTGAGGTTATCAAGTTGATATTTATCGTTGGACGTAGTACCAATTTTGCAACAAAAAAAAATACCAAATCTAGTTTAACAATATTCGATATTATTAAAATGTTTGCGATATAATAATAGAGCAATTGTTAACGAAAAGTTATATTCATAAAAAATGTAGCCTGTTTATTAATTAATTTAAATTCATCAAAAATATAGTGTGATATTTCAAAATATAAATAAAATGCAGTATGAAATAATTTTCAAAATATGTATAGAAATGTAAAATTAAAATTATACACATTGTTATTTTTATGAACGAAACGTTTGTGAAATTATTTTAGTTCAAAAACTAATTAAAGTGATAAAGCCCGAAAAAATAATAATACAACTGACAATTATTTCCAACAATAACTAATTATCGAATTTATATCAGTGAACACAGATAACGATCATTTATTTCAATAGTGATTAAGACTTGTCAAAATGAAAAAAAACCGTGTAACCTAGTAATTGTGATCATTAAAAAAAGCTATGTAGCGTGGAATTAAATAAAGCATGAATGATACAAATTAAACTAGCTGGAAAATATTAATATTGTTCAACTATTCAGCGTATTTTTTTCACAAATGGAAAACATTTCAGTTGTACATTGTTTTGCACTATAAAAATTCTTCGAGCCAGTTGCGTTTATTTAAATTATGCTCCTGTGACAATGTGACAGCTCAAACATTTTTTAATATAAATTGTGCAAAACAATGTATAAACTTCTATTTTTATCTAAGTAGGAGTTGTGAAATTTTATAAATGTTCTTTATTTAGTTCGTGGAAATTGCAACTATATGTTTAACTTACAATTTTCTTAAAGAAATTTTCACAGTACGCTGAACTGTAAAGAACTGAAGTTTGTCATAATGAAATTTCTATATTTATACGAATAAAATACAGTAAAGTATATCACAAAAGTAAATTTAAATTTAAAGTTGCAGGCAATTTGAGCAAGATAAAATTTAACTGTAATTTACAAGTTCGATCGGATTGCCCGTAACTAAATTTGGTCTTTTATTTAGCTTTATTTTTACAGCACTCAACACAATTTTTTATTTTAATTACAGAGGGTGAGACCTACAATTTATAGTTCATTCCGAACTACTTGGCCATATATTGTATGTTAGTTCATTTAATTTTTTTAATCAAAATGAATATCAGTTACTAGAACAGCAAGAAAAGTACAGAAATGATTTTTGTGGGTATAATTAAAATTGGTTTTGAATTCGGATCTGTCTATTTGGGTATTAGTAGTTTTAAATACAATTCTGTTGACATTCTACACACCAGTTAAGTGTACATTGAAAACAGGTTTTAATTATCTGCTCCAAAACCAGTTTGACGAATTTCAAAAACAGGTTCTGTTGTTTATGTTCCTTAATTTAAAACCGGTTTTATTTATTCAACCGGTTTAAACAGGGTTACAGTTTACGTAGTAATAAAAGTAACACTGAACTATTTATTCGATCAAAACGACGGGATTTCAGATATATACACAGGGTGAATGCTAAAAACCTTTTTAATAAAGTTTACATATTTTCGATTTTTCTCTGAAACTAGAGGAAAATTGAAAAGGTTAAAATTTAATTGGCCGTTTTGAAATATGCAAAAAGTTTTATCAAGAATATATTTTTATCTTAAAATAAAAAATAAAAATCTTTCGCCTTTTTGCAACTCGATCCGTGTATATAAATTTTAAAATATATAATTTTTTATTGTAATATATAAATCATGCAAAAACTATAAATAGAAGTAAAAAAATAGTCTTAAGGCAAAAAGAGTGACTAAAAGTTAGTAAAATCTTCCTCAGTAATTAGCTCCTGGATTGTCCAAACTTTGAGTGGGCAACTTCCACCCCTTTTTCCCCCAAATCCGCCATTGGTACATGCAAATTTATATTAAATGTTATAAAAAAATTGTAATTTAATTGTATTACTCCTTTTGTTGAATGAAAAATCCAGAAGGAAAATGAAAAAAGTTTTTTATGATATGGCCATTAAATTGTTAATAAATAAATATGATTTTATTGTGTTAGACATTACGATGTTTGGTTTGCAGTTATTATGCAAACGACGAGGTTTGGAAGTAGTACTGAAGGCAGTAATTATTAAATCGAGGTTGGATGAGTTTAGGAAAACAATAGGTAGAAATAGCCGACCCGGACAAAGTGTTCCCGTGAAGAGAATTTAATGTATTTTGCATTTTGACAGAGTGTGCGTTTATTTCATTAAAGTTTGTAGTGCACATGTACGCTTCACATCTTCAAACTGTGTTCACGCTTGTCGCAAACTTGACGAGTAGTGCGACAGAGCATCCTTAACCTGCGCGTATTTTCCAGCTATATAACCTATACGTATACGTAAACGCAGTGGCGTAACACTCCTGCAACGCGGGAGGGCCTCATGGGCACAGTATCACAGAATACGTTTATACAGAAGCGACAGTAAGACAGAGAAGCGAAAATTAGAGAAAGATGGAGAAGGTGCACAAATTTAAAGGGCCCATTGTTTAAAATCGGAAAGTTTCGTCACATTTTAGGGAGAGACAGGGGCAGATTAAAGAAATTGCCGCCCTTAGGCAAACTAAAATTTGACGCTCCCTCCCACCCCAACCTAATTTTCTTTTTTTAAAAGACATGGCGCTGCAATCTTATATTAATGAAAGATGGCGTAACTTTTGAATAATTATTAGATTATACGAAATTATACTCTTTCACAAAAAGAAAATAATTTCCAAATTTTTGAAATATTCTGATTGATTTTGTATGTTTTTTTGTAAAAACATATAGCGACCCGAAAAAATTGCCGCCCCCAAAAATTTGCCGCCCCAGGCACGTGCCTGTTGTGCCTGTGCGTAAATCCGCCCCTGGGGAGAGATAGGGGAAGTGAACAAATTTAAAGGTCTACACAATGCTCCAAGGTCATAGAACTGAATAGGGTAACATGAAAGGTACCGACACGGAGGGTCGCTTCTGCGTGTAACTATTCTATGGAATATATACAGTAGCGACACTCGATGTCGGCACCTTTGATGTAAGTGATTCGTGGTAGCCATATTGTTGGAGGTTATGTACCGGGAAATTCGAACGGTTGTCATTATTACCACTGTTTATTGTGATATTGTAGTTTATTGTTTAAAATTGAAATTTTTAATTAAAAAAAATAAATATGCATACTCGTATAACAAAACTAAAAAACATATAATTATATTTAGGTAAATTCTGTGATACTACCACAGAATAGTTACATATAGAAGCGACACTCCGTGTCGGTACCTGTCATGTTACCCTATTCAGTTCTATGAGTTTGGAGCATTGTGTAGACCTTTAAATTTGTTTTCTTCCCCTATCTCTCACTAAGATGTGAGGAAACTTTCCGATTTTAAACAATGAGCTCTTTAAATTTGTTCACTTTCCCCATCTCTCTCTAATTTTCGTTTCTCTGTCTTACTGTCGCTTCTGTATAAACCTATTCTGTGCAGTAGCGACAATATATCGGCATCATTGACTTTTCATGTCTTTTTCAACGCCTGCACATTAGACGCGTTTGAAATCTACCGCTGTCAATAATTAGAAGATTTTCATTTCTGGGATACTACCACAGAATAGGTTTATACAGAAGCGACAGTAAGACAGAGAAACGAAAATTAGAGAGAGATGAGGAATGTGAACAAATTTGAAGGGCTCACTGTTTAAAATCGGAAAGTTTCCTCTCATCTTAGAGAGAGATAGGGGAAGGGAACAAATTTAAAGGTCTACACAATGCTTCAATGTCATAGAACTGAATAGGGTAACATGAAAGGTACCGATACGGAGTGTCGCTTCTGTATGTAACTATTCTGTGATACTACTTTAATTAAACTGATGACAATGGGGTATGTGACCATAGCCGAAGTTGAAAGTGAAAGTGTTAATTGCTGATTTTGCAAATATGAAACCACGGAAAATTAATATTCAAGTTGAATTTTCATAAAAATGTTATAAGCAGTGTCACAAATAATTAAATATTAAATACAAATCTGCTTTCAACTTTTAGAAAATTTTGTTAAATTTCAAATCACGATTATATTATTTTTTCGAACAGAGAGGGGCCTCAAATATAATGAATTCTAGTTACGCCACTGAGGTATACGTAACTCACTAACGTGTGAGTACATATGAGTTTAATCAAATATGTGTGAGAGGAATCTGAGGAACGCGAACTGCGAACGCGTCAGTAAATGTGAGCGATAACTCACGATCCTGCCTCTTCCTGCTTCTTCGAATCGGCTAATACGTCATCGACTGATGACAGCTAATGAAAATCATCCTATCTACCGTTATTAATAGTTACACACTACATTATTCCACTTCAATCTCGCTTCAAATACATCATACTCGCTCTATCACTCTTTAATGCCAATCTCCAATTATACTTTTTATTTTTTTTCTGTTTTAGTTTTCAGTGCATTATTTTGTAAGATTTGGGAATCAGATTTTTTGTGAGAGAATCTGAACCAGGGTTGCCAAATTTTCAAAATTCGAAGCCGGGACAATAACACAAAAAAAATCAGCAGTTTATTTGTTCGTCAAAATTTTCAGTAGCATAATTATTATAAAAAAATACTTACTTAATCCTTGAACCTTTCTACCTTTCGGTGTAAGGTTTTCCGATACATTTTAACAAGGTTCGAATAAAACACAAACAAAGTAATAGACATATTTGTATTTTATTACAAATATAAAAGTACTTCAGTATCAATTCTTTTGCGTTCTTTCCTACCTCTTCTGTTCTATTTCAAAATTCAAAATAATTCAAGGTTGTTTGTAATATGCCTAATACCCTAATCCTAACAACTATTACTTCTAAGCAGTTCCTCTAGATGCGCTATGTAAAAATTGCACTTGTGTAAGTGTCTATTTGATTCGAGCCAAGGTGGTAGCAGTAACAATACTAGGTGAGGTGTCGCGTAAATATAATTTATTTACACAAATCTAACTTCGAAAAATTAAATTAAATAATACAGATACACATATTCCATAGGTACACTGTTTTTCTTTATTTGTTTATATATTTATATTTTTAGTTTAGTTTTTAAATTTTGGGCGCCCCAATAAGCCAGGTGCCCTAAACCAGTGTCTAAATGGCTTTTTCCTTAAGCCGCCACTACCGAAAACAGTTTTTATAATTATGACTGACATCGAAACAATGGTGTTAATAAGAGAAATCCGTTGTATTTTTTAAAATATGCGTAACGAAAAATGGTGCAGCTTAGATATTTTACTTACAAAAGAGTTAAAGATCAATATTTGTGATGTAAAATGAAATGTTAGACGATAAAAGAGAAAAAAGAAGTGCGAAACAATGGTTCATTATGAGTAAATAAGTTTAAACATGAAGGTGAAGAAAATAAAATTCGCAAAAACGAAATGAACGAAATTACAGATTGCTGTGCTTCCTTATTATAAATTACTTGGCGCAAAAATGAAAAAATCCTAAATTAGTATTGGGAAGAAGAAAATTGGCCGGCAAATTGAAAAGAAAGGAAAAGAAAAACTGTTAATAATTCGTGCGTTTCGCACTTGGCATAAATTGAAGTCGTAAACCCTTGGTTCATAGTCGGCGAAATGCCATAGGTCTCGAAAGAATAGGAGATAGCGATAGCATACGTGCGTGGTTAAGTACTAGAGTACTTTAATGGAATAAGTTCACGATTCGGTGAAATCGAATTCGGATTCGGAATCCGGCACGAAGAACATTCCTTCAGCATAACCGATTCGCCCGTTACCGCTTCCTAGCGGGATTTCAGGATTCGAGAGTTAAGAAACAGAGATGAGTAGCTGTACAGTGATTGCTGATAGTTCGGGATCACCAGCTTTTCTATTTCCTTTTCCTGTGACTGACAGCTTCTGGATACCCACTATATTGCAAACAACTTCATACCTCACTAATTATTTCCTTTATCCTTTGCCTCTATCACATTATTAAACGTCTATTTATTCCATTATTAATTTACTATTATCGTTATTTTATAATTAGACTGACTAAGAAGCTTTTCTATTTTAAACTACATGCTTTGAAAACGAAGTTAATACCTTTGTTATTCTAGAATAATGTAATTACTACTTATGTTTTATTTTTTTAATTTAACCTAAACCTAACCTTACTTTATAATACTCTTAATCAATTTTTTATTTGTAGTGAAACAATTAGGTTTAATTGGATTTTTCATTAAATTTTGCTTAGAACAATTTTTATAAGAGTATCATTATATTTGCAACCTTTATTAATAATGAAGTATTAGTTAAATTTACATGGAATATTAATTAATTTATTACAAAGTCGTGCTGCTTTTGAAGTAAACTACCATAAATATTGTAAGCTTCTTATAAAGGATGTTGTGTCGTCAAAATATAGTTAAAGCTTATAAGATGTTCGTCTATTTTTATCTTCAAAAAGAAATTGCAAAATTGTTTATTTTTTTTCTATTGTGTCATCGAAATTTAATTTATTTTCTAATATAATCATCTTCTGTAGCACGAAGGGTTGTTCAAAACAGTACAATTGTACTAATTTAGTACAATGTAAAACATTAGTACAACAGTTCAATACATCCTTATTTTAGTACAATTTCACAAAACATAAATATGAGCTTTATTTTTCTGTTCTTATTATTAATTTAAAAATAAACCTGAATGGTTATTCTGAAATGTTCGCTCTATTTTTGGTAAGCTAATTTCTTGTACGATTATTATTAAATTTAATTATTTTAGTTTAAAGAAATTTACCGCCAAGCAATATAACTAGATAAATTATTAATTTTATTGTAGTACATTAATAATAATTAAACATGTATATCTTTTGTTTAAAATTTATTATCTATATACTTATATATTTTAACATAACAAAACTGTACTTCACTTATGTCTTGTAACCGAATATATATATATATATATATATATATATATATATATATATATATATATACTACCTTCAGGTGTAGGATGTTGTAACAGAATATTTGGTATTAAAATATGCCGAATAGGCCGAATACCGAATAATTATTCGGTTTTGGTCCCATCTCTAGTAAATAGTGACATATTCTCTTTAACAAAATGTAAAGAAGATGAAAGTTGCATCCCAAATTGCAGCATTTATAGCGCTTTGATATTAGTTTATTCAGTTTAAAATTCATCCCGAACTGCTAATAAATTTGTTTAATGTCGTGGGACAGTATGAAAACGTCGACCCAAATTGATTGTGAGTCAATTCCAAAAGGTTATTCCACGGAAAATAGAGTCTTCTACAAAGACAAATTAAAGTACAATTTGTGATAATTTAAATGCTGGTCCATTTTGTATTTAATTACTTATAAAACTGAACTAAATAGTAAACGTATTTAACTTACCCGATGTTCAACTGTAGAAGTAGGTCGTGCGAAGTTTCTAGTAGGCTTTGGCCTGGCTGAACAATAACAACGATTCCTGGGTTTCCATCTACCATCTACCTACAACCAAAATATTTTCTTGCATTCCAAAACATTTACAATCACATTCAAAAGTGTATTTATAGTGGGAAACAACGGGAAAAATTAACATCCCTGTTACTAGATGAATATGCTAATTGTATGTTAATTAGTTTGTAGTTGTAAACAACAAATCAATTCACACAAAAACATGGTGTAGTGCTTTGTAAAGCAAAGTGACAAAATGTACCCATATCGTCCCACTGTGCCACTTTTAACATGTTTCATTTTTTTCCGTATGAGTGGAATACAAATTTTATTTTTTTCATTATCAACAGAGGTACATCTGCGCAACTATTGTACGCATTTCCAGAGATATGAAAACATATACGCATAACACACAAATTCACAAACACACCTACCATGAATCTTAAGCAGACCTTATTGCAGTTGGAGACAAAAAGTTTTCTGAGAATTTTAAAATGTCAAAATTCTTAATTTTGTACGTATAGGCAACTCTTACTAAGTGATACTTTATCTGATGGCGAATTTCAAAATTACAGGAGATGTGATAACCGGCATTGTTTTACTTGATTGTGGTGCTTACAGAATTTATTTGACTTAAAAAATGAAATTGTTCCTTTAAAGAACTCGTCAGTAAGTATAGTATCCGATACGATATATAATATAAGGTTTAGAGCAAAGATCGTTATAAAAAAGATTCAATGCAATAAACCAAATAATTCTGCACGGAATCCAAAACTCGGTAAAAGTTGAGGTACGACGCGTTTCGATCTTTCGATCATCAAGTAAGAACAGTTACTTTGGTTTATTGCATTGAATCTTTTTTTACAACGACCTTTGCTCTAAACCTTGTATATCGTATCGGATACAATACTTACTGAGGAGTTCTTTAAAGGAGCAATTACATTTTTTAATTTTATTGTGACAATGAACTTCGGAAATTCAGATATTTTCAATTTATTTGACCATTTAATTTGACATTTGTTATTATTTATAATTTATGTTAATATAAGTTTCCACTATTTTTCAAAAAGCGCAAATGGTTTTTTAAATATTTACAATAAAGTAAGAAAATGGAAAAAATAGTTAAATTGAAGACCTAGATTTTTAAATTAAAAATACATAGGAAAAACCGTAAGCAGATTATTTAAAGTGTGTTCTTCATATTTTGTAGAAGTTATTTAATGTAAAACGTTTTTAATTTATTATTTATTAAGCTTTGCTCTATACAATATTTCCAACTGCTTTATAAATTTCCTAAAATATACTAAAAACAAACACTATATAAAAATATCATCGCAAAAAAATTCCTTAATAACTCATCAATGTAACGTAATGTAAGTATTGCCGTAGTTTGTTGATAAAGGGTTATTTGAAATGTCTTTTTATGTTATTATTTAAAATGCCACATAATAAAAAAAATCCAGCATCTAAAAATTATTCCTATCCATATACATTTGAAATTTTCTTTTAATTTCAGCTTTGCTAAACCATTCATCGTATTATAAAGACTACTGAGAAAATTCTTATATTTTCTTTAAAAAGAATTTCAAACTTCGTTGCAGAGAAATCAAAGAATTTATATATTGCTACAAAAAAACAAATATAGGTATTCAACATTGAAAATTATACTAATAAACAAAAATAAAGTTACTATAAATATTAACACATCTATAATTTGAAAAAAGAAAGAAAATTGCCTACTAAGTAACATTGCTTCTTATTCTAAGATTTGAATCAAATAGGAAAAAATATTGGAATAATGCTTCCTCTTATAAGATCTGGGATTCGGTATATTATTTAAAAATATAGATAAATGTTGTAAGTTCCACGAAAAAAAATATTGGGACTTTTTGTCATAATTACAACGTCGTTTATTTATGCATGCAAATAAACAGCAAACAGAATATAATATATTTAATAGTGTAAAGTTAAGGTTACGTCCTCAATTATTGTGGATACTTTTTGTAGAAAGAGAATGAGAAATTTTATCTTGTTTATTTTATACTATTTTTATTTCATACATAAACAGCTGGTTGGTTTTTACTTTTATTAGTACTTTCATTTTTTATTTTGGTGAGGATTGCTTGCCTGACATAGTGTCCTAATTTTCCAAGTTTATTTATTCATTTATTTGCTTGGGAAATATTTATACATGTAATGAAAATCCGATATGATGTAAATACATATGGTTAAATATCCAACCTTATTTATCAACATTTTGGCAGTAGAAGTTGTGTTTACAAGCAATAACAGTAATGTGTATATTCCGTGTCATTAATATTAATATTAGCGTGCTGAATATTTTAGGTGATTTAACTAAACTAGCACGAAATTAATTGGAGTTAACCTGACGAATTCTTACAATTTGTCATGCACTTGTAGGATTATTAATGACACCTCTTAATTCAAATCTTCCCTAACCTCATTCTGGTTAAACGTAGTCATCTACCAAGGTGCAATCCTCTATTTTTTGTTCGCTCCGAGCAAAAGTTTAATATCCACATCTGTCATAAAAAATAAATTCTCTCAAGTTCGCTATTGTACCGGTTTAATTACAAATAAACAAAAAAATATTCTGGGAAAAATAGCTGAATGACAAGCAAACTGGCCGCTTCAGGCTTCCCATATGTGGTATTCATGTCAGGATGTCAGACCGCCATTGCTAGGACTCCTGCTGCTTGCCTGCTGACGACACAGGACTGCATTAGGACGAATTCCAGCTTTATGCTTCCCAGCTTCACTTGCATCAAATTTTAAATGGGGCTAACTTAACCTCTTTTGTAAATTAAAAATTTTGTCGTTGCGAATCTAGGTTAATTTTTTCTTCCTTTATTTTTCAGCCCAATTTCGAATGCGCAGAGCTATTTTGCCCTAATGCCAAAACAAAATTTCTAATGAAAAAATACCATATTGTGTATTTGGTTGGAAAAGTGATATATTGTGAAAATTACGGGACGAACCGTAGGCTAGGCCAGCAACACCAGAAGGCCGGGAAATCACTTTTCCTACGTGGTACACATACTACTTTCTTTCGATTGGTGTGTCTTCAATAATAATTAAATAAATATTATTGAATTGGGTAATGTACGGATTCTTTGTCACCGATCAGAAAAAATATTCTCGGACTGTCATTTTTCATAGCCTAGTATGTACACTAAACTACCGGAATAATGCACTTTCAGGTTGAAAACACACCAGAAAGGTGTCAGTTTTCGTCCAATCGACGACAAGACAGATAATCTTTTTGTAAGTCAAATCAGAACAGATCATTAAAATTAAGTCAGTCCGAATCAGTTGGATCTGATCTTTCTGATCTACATCGGCGATTGGATCACTTGAATACATATTGTTTGAAGGGAGTAAAATAATCCAATGAAAAAGAAATGAAAAATAAGAGATCCAGATTAAAAATGTAAGTTCTATCTGATCCAAGTGGCAATTGGAATACACTTAATGGTGGCAGCACTTTTCAGTTAGAACACACACCGGAAAGGTGTCAGTTTTCGTCCGATCGATGACATGACAGATATTCCTTTTGTCAGTCAAATCACAACAGATCATTGAAAATTCAGTCCAAATCAGTTGGACCTGATCTTTCTGATCTACCTCGGCGATTGGATCACTTGAATACATATTGTTTCAAGGGAGTAAACTAATCCAATGAAAAATGAATGAAAAATACGAGATCTAGATTAAAAATGTAAGTTCTATCTGATTCAAGTGGCAATTGGAATATACTTAATGATGGTAGCACTTTTCAGTTCGAACACACACCAGAAAGGTGTCAGTTTTCGTCCGATCGATGACATGACAGATATTCCTTTTGTCAGTCAAATCAGAAGAGATCATTGAAATAAGTCAGTTCGTATCAGTTGGATCTGATCTTTCTGATCTACTTCGGGGTTTGGATCACTGAGTAGATATTGTTTGAAGGGAGTAAACTAATCCGATGAAAAAGGAATGAAAAATAAGAGATCCAGATTAAAAATGTAAGTTCTATCTAATCCAAGTGGCAATTGGAGTACAACTATAGTGGTAGCGTTTTCACTGCACGAGATTTCATGAAAATGATTAGCGTCGAAAATTGTTATAAGAATAAGTACAAAAACTATAATTTTCATGTTTATGATGTAAATAAACAATCAATTATGTTAGGTTGTCTATCTACAGATAACCTCCTTGTCGTAGGGAATGAGAATAACTTTGCTAGAAACATTCACCCCAATTCTGTAAAGAAGTTGCTAGCTCTTAGTAACATTACTAAAAATTTTAACCAATAGAAATATTTGTAAAAGCTGTCATTTTCATACTTTATTTAGTGTCTACTATTTTTAATGGCTAATGATGTTAGTAACGTTGCTAAGAGCTAGTATCTTCCTTACAGTATTGGGGTAAATGTTTCTATCTGGCGAAATATTGTTTTTCATGTAGTTAATGACTATAAAAAAAGTAATTTCAATATTAATTTAAAAAACCTGTGGTAGGAAAGGTTAGTCTATCGACTAATTCCATCAGTTTCTTAGGTGGTTAATAAGTTGTAGATGAAGGCAAATTCCCGGTCTAGGATCGGAGATAAGTTGTCAGATTCATAACCACTTGATTGCCGTTTAATCATAATTATATTAAGTCTGAGAGACATCTTACGCATAGTCGTTTTTTCCGTTTTTCATCGCATTATCAATCCGGAAGAGGAAGAGCGAGAAGAGGAATAATTTGAAGGGAAGAAAATGAACACGCCTCGATAGGTGGTGCCCTTAGCCGCTATGTCAACGCACTTAATTAAAACTCCGTTGTTATTTGACAAAAAATGTGCACGGAGCATTTCAAACGTTAGCCAAACAAAAACTGTCAGTCCCTTTGCTGCTTGCCAACATGATACAATTTGCCCTATGTTATTGACAGCATCCTATTGATTTACGTGTACACAAGAGACTTTAAAAATTGTTCCAGATTGTTATCAAAACCTGGACGAGGAAATATTCTCCGCAGTGAATAGTCAAGCGGAATAGAAAAAAATAAAGATAAGATTGGAAATGAATCCTTTCGCGTTTACGCGGATTTCTGCTTCCGCTTTCCTGTATAACTACACTGCCCATTAATTGCCTGATAAAAAGGATACAAACGGCACGAATTACGCTTTACTACCGAAACTATTATTATCCTGCTCAAATAAAGTCACCCGCAATTTAATTTCATTTCTTTTCTCGTTTTTAAACTTTGTCAGCAAAAAATATTTTTAATTTAAAAACTAAAATTACCTCTATTTTTTTTAAATATGAAACACTTTTTAAATTAATACATACAAAATATTTGATTTTATTATTAGACAATATGAAATATGTATTTTCTAATCCATTTTTACTTATTATGTTTTTTTATTCAAAAGTTAAAGTTATAATAATTAGTTTGAAAATTTTGCAACATAACCTGTGAAATTTATGAGAAAACTAAATAAAAATACATACTACAGATAATTAAGTTTAAAAGTATTATATATTTCCAGCATAAACTGCACAAAATGTAAACAAAAAGTTTAATTGATCCAAGTTGAAAATAAGACTAAGAAAAACTCTTTCACATACCTTTTGATATTCATGACCTTAAACGGTTTGAAAGTTAATCTATTTTCAGTTAAATTTTAATTTACTTCAACTTATGCACATTTGCTTGGAAATAAACTTACACAGGTTTTAAATATTGAAAACGATTTCCAAAGTTAAATTTGCTGCATAGTTTTACTTTGGATTACAAAATGAAGAAATCTTGAAATATAACAGTTGAAAACTAAACATAAATTCTTACAGTTCAGTTGTCACGACGTAAAAAGCTACACGATCAAATTACCGCGCGGTTAAATTTCTAACCGTTAAAAATCAGCTCGTGAAAATGAAACCTCATCCAAATCTCACACAAATTTTTATTCATAAATGGTCCAAATTTTTACAATGAACTATAGTTTAATTTGGTTTTTGGAAAAGCTCATACGAAACTGATAACAATTATGTCAGGTTTTTTTTCTTTTTAGTTATTACCAATCTCAGAACTCGTTCAATAGCAATGTTCTATTCAAATTTAGCGCTCGTTAGTGGGAGGAGTTTCTTGTGCATCTGTTCGGCGTCCCAAGTGTACATCTAATTTTGTATTTTTATATACATGATTTGTTTAATGAAGTAAGAGAAACCTTATTAAAACTCGGTAAAATATTTAAAGTTTTGTGTTGTTTCCCGTCAGGATTATGAATCGTTTTTTAGTGTATAGAAATTTGAGGTTATGCAAACGAGCAAATATGGAACTGGATAATTGGGGGCTTAGCACTGATTCCGTTATTACCAATCTTAGTACTCTTTCAATAACAAATTCAAATTTAGCGCTCGTTAGTGGGAGAAGTTTCTTGTGCATCTGTTCGGCGTCCCAAGTATATATCTAATTTTGTATTTTTGTATACATGATTTGTTTGATGAAGTAAGGGAAATCTTATTAAAATTCAATTTTGTGTTGCTTCCCGTCAGGATTATGATTTTTTTTAATCTACAGAAATTTGAGGTTATGCAAACGAACAAGTATGAAGTATGGAACTGGAAGTTTAAAAATGACTAAATGAGAATGAATGATTTAAAACAGTATAAGCGTAGTCTTATTCAAACAATATTACGTTTAATTTTTATAGACATTATTTGTTTGATGAAGGGAATGAGGCAAACCTTATTAAAAAAAAAGTTTTGTGTCGTTTTCCGTTAGGATTATGAATCTTTTTTTTAATCTATACAAATTTGAGGTTATGCAAACGAGCAAATATGAAGTATGGAACTGGAAGTTTAGAAATGACTAAATGAGAATGAATGATTTAAAACGGTATAAGCCTAGTCTTACTCAAATAATATGAATCTTTTTTTAGAGTATAGAAATTTGAGGTTATGCAAACGAACATGTATGAAGTATGGAACTGAAAGTTTAGAAATGACTAAATGAGAATGAATGATTTAAAACGGAATAAGTGTAGTCTTATTCAAACAATATGAATCTTTTTTTAGTGTATAGTAATTTGAGGTTATGCAAATGAACAAATATGGAACTGGAAATTTAGAAATGACTAAATGAGAATGAATGATTTAAAACGGTATAAGCGTAGTCTTATTCAAATAATATTACGTTGATGGGATGAATTTCTTGTGCATCTGTTCGGCGTATATATGTATACATGATTTGTTTAATGAAGTAAGGGAAACCTAAAACTTAGTTTTGTGTTGTTTCCCGTTAGGATTATGAATCTTTTTTTTTAATCTACAGAAATTTGAGGTTATGCAAACGAACATGTACGAAGTATGGAAGTGGAAGTTTAGAAATGACTAAATGAGAATGAATGATTTAAAACGGTATAAGCGTAGTCTTATTCAAATAATATTACGTTGAAGGGCCTCCTTTCTCAAAAGTTCGTTCCGGCCCTTGAAAGTGAAGAAGTTAGCGATAGTTAAATACTCGCTTAGTTATTGCAGCCCTGATGGTTCTGCCGTTGAGAACGCGTAAACAAATATTAATTAGTTGCTCGAGTACTCTTTCGCTAACTTCTTTTTGCACGGTGTTTGGATTTTCAGTTGATTAAAAGTAGCGATAGTCGAAAATTCCTTTTATTTACTTTTTGCACTACTGTGGATTTGTTAATAATAAACTTTGTGCTCTACTTTTTGCTGCACTTTAACCAGTTTATGTTTTAGATTAAAAGGAGTTTTTATTCCAACATCAAACAAAGACTCAAAATATGCTTTCGCAAAAAAGAAATACGTAATCACTTTTCATTTTAGACGAATAATTTATTTTAACAAACGGCTACTTTCAAGTCCAGTAAATTAAAATCACCATTAACAAAACATCTCTAAAAGAACAGAAAAATCATAAAAGTCTTTTTAATTCTATATCACTATTGTAATGGTAGTGATGCCACCAGATTTTTATAAAATTATTCTCGTGTACTTCTGTATTTTTTATAAATAAAAATATATTTTAATAATTTTCTTTGAAAATAAATATATTAACAAATAAAAAAATGTGTCCAACACATTACATCCCGCCACTATAGTAATATATTCTACATAAGTTTTTTATAAATTCCATTTGTAGTTTTAAAATTAATTTGTTATGGCAGTTCAAAATATTTTTAATTCATTTTATACCTAAAATTTCCTTCATAATATTTGTATGACAAAAAAAAACAGCTATTTTTGGCGTTACTTACCTTGATTCACGTATGCAAATATATTCCTTATATATTTCTTCCACCTATTTTAATTTTACGATAAAAATACTTCATATTTATTTATTTTATCTATCTACACTTACTTACATCAAATTAAAAAACCTTTATATTTAATAATAACGTAATTTGTGAAAAAATGGTATTTAGGGGTATTTAAAAAAAACTATTTAAAGCTTCAAGTAAAGTATTTCCGGTCAATTGTTCTTTACAATATGAGAAATTTTTCATTTTATCGTGTATTAATGTACAAATAGTACACAAAATCTGTCCAAATAATCGAATGCAACAAAAAACATTCCATTATTTTGCGAATATTTTTGCAGCCTGCAATCAATCGTTTGAAAAGTTTATCTACTTGTTCACTTCACACGAAAACATGTTGACAATTTTTTTGGTCTAAACCACTTTCATTTTGTTTATTTTTTCCCGTAAGAATTGTTTTCATATTTAATTTGCCGTTTGGTTGTTCATAAACAAACTTAAAGTACGCTGTTTGATTTTTGTTTTATAATTCTGAATATTTGATGTAAATAAGTATCAATAAAATATGCATGTTATTCATCTCATAAAGTTTGTTTTAAGAAACATCTTCAGAACATAATAAAAAAACGACTTCTAAATATCTTATAAACGTAAAATGAAATATGAATTTTGAATGTACTTTCCTAAATAAATTTTTCATTTGGCATGCACTTAACGTACTTAAATATCTTTAAATTTCAATTCAGTTTCTTTTTACACAGAATTTCTCTTTCATAAACCCATTAATATTAACAAACAATGTGAAACAATGATTTTCGTTTGTAAATTTTGACAGGTCATAATTGAAAACTGTCACAGCAGCACAAAATCGTTACAATTACTTTATTCAAACCGCAAATGGCGATTTTGCAAAAAACATTCTACATATTATTACGCAAAAACTAAAATAAATACATTATTTTTGTTTCTTTTAAATTCAAATTTTATGGCAGTTTGCATGGACTATAAATAAATAATTAAGTTAGATTAAAATGTTACGCTATTTTTGATACATAAAGCTAAATAATTTTAGGTTAGTTTTATGTACTTTATTAAATTATCCTTTTTATATTTCAACTTTAAAATTTTAAGTGCATTTGGGAAAACATATTTTATTAACAATAACAACATTATCCTAATATCCTGTATAAATACATTAAATATATTATATACAGTTTCAGAGGTAGAACCTTTGTTCTCTACTGTAGATATTTCTATATTTGTACTTGTTACCAAATTACAAACCAAACGTATCAGTGAACCAAACACTGTTTACATATAAAATATAGAAAAAGAGATATATTACATGGATTTTATTTTATGTAAAAAAAGATGTGTAAGACAATATGTGTGAAAGCATATCGTATAAAGTAGATAGAAAAGCAAATATCAAATTATTTTTTTGCTGCAGTATAGATCGACTGTGATTTTCGAATCTAAAAATTGTCTCTGTGGTGTACTTTACACTATGCGTGTTCGTGAAATAACGTCCACCAAAAAAGAATGTAATAAGATACTTTAATTTATCTTCATAATTTTTTTTTCTGACACGAGTTGTTTAGTATTTTTCTATTAATAATATTCTAAATAAACCTAATCTAATCTGTTCCTATTATAGTAACTCATAGTTTCTAGTATTGTATATGAAATAAAAGATGACGTACCAAAAACAAAATCTTTAGTCATTATTAGAATGAAGAACATAGCAAGTTTTTTAAAATTACACCAATATTTTACCTGATCTAATCAATAATAAAAGTTCAAATAAACAGCCAATCATACTTAATATTTCAACCATTAAAGTTGTTTTAACTACTTGCCCCATCAATATATAAATCACTCCATGACGTTTTGTATATCATATAGTGTCATATTTGGTTTATTACACTGACACTTACATTAAATTGATCTTTGTATTAAACAATATATTATGTACTGTATTGAATACATTACTTATCAACGAGTTCACAATTGAAACGGTTATTGTGAATAATAATTTCTTATTTTCCAATTATGTGTTTCTTATTCTATTTTCATTTAATTTCCGTAAGTATTAATTTTAAATCAATTAATATACATTTGTTAGTATTTAGAGAAGTGTGTTAATAAAATTATAAAGAATACCATACATACAAAAAATGATTCGTGAATCAAATAGTAAAATAAAAAATCTGATCTGAACACCACATTGACTTCAGTATACGCTAAATTATACATATTTTTTGCTGCACTTCATTTAAGCTTATTTCACTTGAAAGATATCATTCTACGGCTAACCATTCTTCAACTTCCTTTCGTTTCATATCTTCGGACTTTCCTTAGAAAAAGATTATCTTTTGAAAATTTTATTAAAATGTTTATCACTATTCCTTATTGCATTACACAAAATGATTTTAATCGCTCAAAAACTTGCAAAAAAATAGACATGGTTTTCATTTATTTCGTACATATTTCTCATGAAATATATTCTGACAGTTGCTAATGTTAATTTATTATCAAATGTTTATTACAAAAATTAAAAGCCAAAAAAATTATTACCTTTATTAAGATTCTGCCAAAAGTAGATTAGAATAAAAAATGAAGGTGCATAACTAAACGTTATAGTAACTATATAATTAAAATTTCAACATTCCACGGCTAATCGTTTCTGAGTTACACGAAAAATTAAAAAAAAATTAAGAGAAATGTGCCCTTTTGCACTGCAAATGTAATGAAAAAGAGAGGTGCACAACTAGATGTTATTGCAGTCCCATATACACTATTTCAAAATTTTACGGGTAATAATTTTTAAGCTATGCGAGATACAATACTTCCTTTATTTTGTACAAATATCCGCTTAAAAAATGAGAGTCATGGTTACTCTCACCATGCTGGTGGTTGTATAGTACGACAAGAGATCTCAAGTTGATGTTTAAATTGTTTTATGGATGTGGTACCTATTCAAAGTTTTGATCCAGGTACCCAGCTAAGCACTGGATTTGGAAATCCCACAGTAATATTAGCATTCCTAACTTAATACAGATGGATTACTGTACGACATGGAAATAACTAGACAGGGATGTATTTAAAATTTTAATACCGTTAATTTCTTAGCAATAATCATTATCTTCGTGGAAATGCCAATTTTTTTTGCATAAAAGCGAAACTGCTATAGCGTAAGGTTCTTATTACCAAGTGTACATCAACGTTACCACAACTTGTGACAATTATTAGAGTATTTTTCATAAAAACGGTATTAAAATTTTAAATACATCCCTGTCTAGTTATTTCCAGGTTGTACAGTAATCCATATATATTAAGTAAGGCATGCTAATGTTACTTTGGGATTTCCAAATCCAATGCTCAGCTGGGTACCTGGAACAAATAGTGTATTCTAATGGATTTCGTACAATTTTATACTCTAGAGCAGAATGCATAAAGGTCACATTACTTTCAATTCTTTCAGTCAGGAAAAAACTCTGAATAGATACCACAACCATAAAATAATTTAAACGTCAACTCGAGATCTCTTGTCCAACTATACTTTGGGATTTCCAAATCCAGTGCTTAGCTGGGTACCTGGAACAAACAGTGTATTCTAATGGATTTCGTACAATTTTATACCCTAGAGCAGAATGCATAAAGGTCACATTACTTTCAATTCTTTCAGTCAGGAAAAAACTTTGAATAGATACCACAACCATAAAACAATTTAATCGTCAACTTGAGATCTCTTGTCGTACTATACCGCTCGGATATGTCAAGCTGATCACCGACTAGGGTTTGGGAGTCGCTGCTTTAATCAACGTGAGCAAATGCGCCGAATGTCCAGCCTTGAACTAAGCGGTAGTCCTGTTCGGTTCGATCCACGGCACCGCGCCGGGACGCTGGAAGGATCGCACGCTCCACGCTCCTATTCTCGCTCGTTCGGGGGACGGCGACGGACATCGGCGACAACTTGGCTCACGCGTACTATCACACCACCCTGCTGATGCCATTGGCGTGCG
Organism: Stenolophus ochropezus; assembly: GCA_035578165.1. Classification (NCBI taxonomy): domain Eukaryota; kingdom Metazoa; phylum Arthropoda; class Insecta; order Coleoptera; family Carabidae; genus Stenolophus; species Stenolophus ochropezus. The sequence continues at coordinate 5,679,007 of JAQOWZ010000014.1, forward strand.
GGATTATTTCCCAGGGACGACAACAGATGGACATCATCAAGAAATTATAACCAAAAATTGGAAGGCGATTCCATTTCCGCAGATGTCAGATTACGATTATTATTTATACCTTACTTGGATTTCACTCACAAAAGGAGAGTAAAATGTTTTTTTCATTTTCGGCATGGAATAATGCTTTTCTTCCTATGGTACAACATTTCGGTACATTTTGGAAAAATATTTAAACACAAAATTTATTTATAACATATAATCTATAGTCTTTTTTGTAAGAATAAAGAAAAAAATTAAACTATATTTCAAAACTACAAAGCAATATTTTATTCGGATTCACAAAAGTCCAACTCTCCTCCACTATATAGGTAAGACGGACGAAGACTGAGGAGATGAACTGGTTAACAGATTTTTGTCATTTGTCATATGTGGTTCTTCGTGCAAACAGCGACAACAAATTACACATTTTAGCCAATCATCTTTCTCTATCGATTTTTTTAAATAATTTTCCTTGCATTCCGTATATTCCTTTTCATAATTCTTCAGCTTTTTTATCATCATTACACTATGATGGAGTAGCAATTAGATCGTTTACTTTTTTATGTGCGAATGATTTTTTCATGTTTATCGGTTAAATTGATCTTTTTAGCATAGGTGGTCCATCTGTCCTCAGAGCAGAGATTAAATGGACTACTAAATTACTTATGACTGTGTACAAAGAGAACCACATTTTTCGGTTACGTTAAGTCTTATGCAAATTTTTATAAAGTATGTTCATAAATAGGTTAAACCTACCGAAGTGGTAATTAACTAATTGTGTATATAAGGTACAAAAAAAATGGCAATTTCTCAAGTTTATCATGAGCGGTTACTTACACTGTCTATAAACAACAAAATTAACATTCTTTATGAGAAATATCACTGTAATGTATTTTTAAGAGCAAAAGTCCATTTCTCTTACCGGTCCATTTCTCCCGTAATTATCCTACCTAAATTATCCTACCTAAGGTACTTGTTCCGTAATATTTTACTTGCACTATTGATGTAGTAGTGACCAACAGTTTATTGGGGATTCCGAATCATTCGGATATACCGGTATTTAATTTTGGTTAAAGATTGGATTGATAAATTTATCACTTACGACTAATTACGCATTTCTGGATGTACCAATATGCTTTATCGCTGATATCGGTAATTATATATGTATACCTTAAATAGCGTTTATCAGATGTCACCTTAAATTGCCTTAAAGAATCTTCCACTGAAGGTAATGTAAGAAGTAGATGGCAAAGAATTTAAGTAAGACTCAATCACAGTTACACTGTCATTCTATACACTAGAAATTAGAAACTTTAAAATTTAATTTTTTGTAGTAAGTCTTCTCCGTCCTGTACAAATATATCAATATTTAATTGTGCTTGTAGGTTGTAGGCTAAAAAGCTACACCACAGTAATTCAAGTAAAACTTATCACTAAATAAGTATAATTGGTACTTGAGGCCTGTTCTATCTACAAATATTGTGCGACATAAGAAGAAAATTAAATTAGAAGGCAATAAAATATACGGAAAGGATACTGTAAAGGTAAATTAAATATAAAAAGAACTAAAGGCAGTAAAAGATTTATATGTCAAAGGGTCATAAAATCATATGTTGTGTTGCTTTAAGAAAAAGTTTTAACGTGGTAGAAATTCTGTCCATGCAAATATGCGTTTCTTTGACCAGCAAAGTTGGCAAAAAGTAAAAGCTGAAGCCTTCCTTCCGTCGTCAGCCAGACCCGCGCGTGTGCAATGACTCAAAGTGAACCAGAAAAATTCAGTTTGTAAGTTTTCCAAACTATACTTATGAAAAATTCCGTTATTTGAAGTTATAATACTTAACTTTTTCCACGTGAGTTACAAGTTTACAAAAAGTGAAATTTCCAAGCCGTGGAATTCTGTCGTCTCAGCTTGAATTATTGAAACACGGTGCGTTATTGTTCATCGCGAGCACATTTCAAAGCGATCCATAACAACACAAGTGTGAATATTATTTATTTAGCACCACGCGAACACTCGGAATGTCTCCAAGGAGTGTATATAGACAGCCCCAAAAACACGGCTTTGGCTTTCGTCTTTATTTATACAAATAACTCGGAAAGTTCTAATAACATGCGTAGGTACATCTCCACATTTCTGACAGGTCAAGGACTTCTCAAAATCAAACAATCCTTCGAACAAATACCCAATGTTTTTCAAGAAAGCTGTTTACATTAATCGTATATTCTGCCAGGATTTTTTACTTCCATTTATATTAATTTTCAGATACAAATATCAACAAAATAGATGAAAGAAAAACAGAAATAGTGATGTACCTCTTTAGTGAAAACTAGCGTTTCGACATCACAGGGATTTTTATTATTGGATGAATAACGGTTAATGAAAGAAAATGAATACAAAAGACATTAAGAAAATACATGTTTACATTAATCGTATATTCTGCCAGGATTTTTTACTTTTATCTATATTAATTTTCAGATACAAATATCAGCAAAATAAATGAAAGAAAAACAGAAATAGTGATGTCCCTCTTTAGTGAAAACTAGCGCTTTGACGTCACAGGGATTTTTATTATTGGATGAATATCAGTTAATGAAAGGAAATGAACAGAAAAGACATTGAGAAAATAAATTATTTTTAAAACAACAGAAATTGTGTATTATTTTTTGAAGAACACATGAGATGTGCTAGAAGAATTTTATATTTGTTGAGATAATGGATGATCTGAAATTCAGGTGGCCCAGATACATTAGAATTAGTGGCGGTTTACTTGGATTTTGCTCTTATTGCTTTGGGCAAATATAAAAACCGGAAAATTTACATGATTTTTGCGTGGATAAATAGAAATTTATTTGCCAACAAAGCGTAACTGAAAATAGAATTGGCAAACGTAGAACGTAACCGTGACAATTTTCCACTTTAGCTGCGAACACAAACTAATAAATTAGCAAGAGAAGCAGTCGCGAACCTGAGTAATGTTAGTTGGTTACTCCGTCGAACTGTTTGTTTTTTAATTCGGAATCCAATGCTCCCCAATTTATGGACAGAAGACAGCCGAAGGCCAAGCAAAACAAACAAAAACATCCAGCAGAAAAAATGAAAACAATATTTCTGAAATTTTATTGGAAACACATCATGTTTAAGTGTCTCCATGAAAGTGGCCTATAAATAAATGTTTGCAATAAGATTGACAGTAAACAGTTGGTAAATTGAAATAGCCGGGCAACGAAGAGAATATTTTATTTGCGAGAGAGGGTGTGATAAATGGAAAAGATAATAACGGCGGTGGATGCGAAAGCCGATCGTGTTAAAAAAGAAAAATGAATAACAGAATACGAGGAGCAAGTGTTGTCCGAAAGGGAGAACTAATACGCAGTGAGGAAAACAAGCACTTGTGCATTGGAGAAGACATGGGATAACGCTTGATAATGGTTTATCAACGGCTGCCCGTTCTCAGGTCATTGCTACAAACATACTTAATAAAACACCTCATTCTCTCACTCTAAACTAATTATCTTCACATCAGATTTCCCCAAATATCACTCAAATCGATCTTCCACTATACTCTTATCAATGTTAGGTACAACTGTAAAATAAGTAACAACCTTTATTTGTTTATTTGTTATTTGTGACATTAAACTTGTGACAAATGACAAAATTGAAATCGAACACCATAATATTTATAATTGAAAGAGTGTGTCTAATTAATTATCTTCACATCAGATTTCTCCAAAAAACCCTCAAATGGATCCATTACTATACTCCTATGAATTTTAGGTTTTTCTGAAACATTTGAAGACAACTGTAAAATAAATAACAACATTTATTTGTTTATTTGTTATTTGTGACAAGTGACAAAATTTAAACCGAATCCCATAATATTTGTAATTGAAAGAGTGTCTCTAACTAATTATCTTCACATCAGATTTCTCCAAAAATCGCTCATATAGATCTTATACTATACTCTTATCATTTTTAGGTTTTTCTAAAACATTTGAAGACAAATGTCAAATAAGTAATAACCTTTATTTGTTATTTGTGACAAGTGACAAAATTGAAACCGAAACTTTGTTATTTGATATATTTTTGTATCTATAATAACTTCCGAGTAAAACCGTGTGCCCAACTTACGATTCCACCCTGTGTATCAACATTTTAGAAATATAATAATCATTATTAGTAATACTTTATTACAAATTATTAAAAAAAATGTCTATGCTCATATTTTTAAATAATCCAACTATCCTCCTGGACATTTCAAAATTTAAAAGCAGATTCACATTTTGGTGAATTTCCAATAAAAGTTGATTATTATTTTTTATGGAATAAATAAAAATTGCGTAGTTATACAGGTCATGTTTTCTTCTTGTTTTACTATGATAAAAAATAGTGCAACAGCTTTTAACAATTTCACACCATTCAGTTTTTGTAATGTCGATAAAATAAACGAATATGAGTCTCGTACTGTACAAACAATACTTTCAAATGCAATGATTGGTAATATTTCTGTTATTTCAATCATAGAAAATTGATTTTCACTTCCACTTAAAAGAAAAGTTACCTCTATAGTCATATTTTAAAATACAAAACGAAATCTGGAAACTTTTTTTAAACAAAAAATACACTATGCAGATAATAAACATAAATTACAATGCAATTAATCATTTCATTTAACGATATTAGCTTCCATTACAACAAAATTAAAATTTGATTGTAAGTGCCATGTGCCCAACTTTCGATTCCACCCTGTATAAAGTTATTTTTCTAAATTCAACATCCTGTATTGTAAGGTATATGTGATAGGTAGATGGTAGGTACTGTAAGATCAAGTAGATTTGGATCTTTCCGTTGTAGGAATATTGTGAAAATGAATGAATTGTGTAATAGTGTAACCTAATTCTGGTTTGCTTAGAATTGATTTTTCGTTGGCATTTCACCAACCACCCTGTATAAATTTATTTTCCTAAATTCAGCATCTGTATTGTAAGGTATACGTGATAGGTAGATGGTAGGTACCTTAGATGAGGTATAACATAGAGATATGGCACACTCCTATAGCTACGTACTACTGAGCAAGCAAAAGATGTATGGTCGAGAATCGCTTAACAGTTAGTTGCGTGAGAACAATCCGCCAGCTGAGTAGTGCACACTTACAGTTAGACGAACGAAATATTGATCATAGTGTTAGTCACCTTATCCTCATTATTTGTTTGGTTGAGTTTTCCATATAACTACTCCACTGGTCCACTGTTCTCAAACAGGGGGCTGCAAGCGATTTTAAACCTTAGATCTTTCGACAATATATTTGGGAAATGCCATATCTCTATGTTATACCTCATCTAAGGTAGGTACTGTAAAATCAAGTATATTTGGAGATCTTTTCCTTTTAAGAATGTTGTGAAAATGAAAGAAGAAGTTATTTTCCTAAATTCAGCATCCTGTATTGTAAGGTATATGCGATAGGTATAGGTAAATACTATAAGATCAACTAGATTTGAAGATGTTTCCCTAGTAGGAATGTTGTGAAAATGAAAGACTTGTGTAATAGTGTAACCCAATTCTGGTTTGGTTAGAATTGATTTTTCGTTGTTATTTCACCAACCACTAATGTCGGGTTGGGTTGGAAGTCCTTAGCAATCTCCTTCCTCACTCCAAGTGTTATTGATTGCTAGTAATCATGGAGTATATAAATACATCATCTAGTTCGCTGGAATGCGTCCAACTTACAACTCCCAACTGTCACTGACTTCGCCCTGGTAAGGGTAAGGGATGCAGGCCTAAATAAAACTTTTAAACCCTACGTAAAGTTGGAGCTTCTGCGAATCTACGCTTTATCGTGCATCAACCAGGGGTGGCTTCACAACTGCTCTACTTTCAAATTGCAACTGGATGCAATTTGCAACTATTGCAATTAATTAACACTGAATACGTGCAACTTATACGTGTTAACAGTCCTACTACACATGCAATTCAACTTGCTCTCACCTAACCACATAACATACTCTTATTAAACTACCAAGAAAAATATTATTCATATAAAACCTCGTTATAACTAATAGGTGTGACACTCCGTCCGTTAAAAACGAAAGACCGTTATATAAAAATAGGTTTTCTAAATGAGGGCATGTAAACGAAAAAATACTGGTTAACGGTTAACCCTTGTAGAGAATATAATAATAACGGTTTTAGATCGAAAACCAATTTTTAAAAATTGGAAACCGGTTTATATCGTTAGTCTAAAGTCTGTTATATAAAAATAAGTTTTCCAAATGAGTTTAAACCAGAGCGTTATGTTATCGGTTAACCCTTATAGAGAACGTTATAATAATAACGGTTTTAGTTCGAAAACCTGTTTTTAAAAACTGGAAATTGGTTTAAACCGATTGATATAACGGTTAAAAAAATTATTAAAATAAAAATTATAAAAATTTAATTAAAAAAAAATTACCATCTAAAAAAAAAATCAAATTAAAGAACACAATTAATACCTTCAGAAAAAGAGACTACCTTCTTTTCTGATTCTTCAATAAAATGTAAATTGTAAAAACTGTCATGACTCATATTCAAATACAAATGGATAACACAGATAACAGATATAAAAAAACATTAAAAATAAAGGTTAATGTTCGCTAAAACCGATTAAAATTACGGTTAAAGTTCGCAATTTTCGTTCAAAATATCGGTTACCGGTTTTTATTAACCGGTTAGTATTTTTTAACGTGAAATATGGGGATTTATCGTATTTATGGTTACTACTTGATATTTGGTTAACAGCAATGTATACTTGCTTGTCTCATTTAAAATGAAACATAGACAACGAATTTGACATTTGTGTTTTGGGTTATAAAATTTTCTGACAGACTTACACCAATTGCAACAACAATTCCAAAGTCCGTTATATCGAGGTTCTACTTTATTTGATTGGCGCTCCAATTCGAATTGAGTAAAGTATAAAATCTAGGGTATATCCCATCGTCGCCAAATTTTACCGTAATAAAAATTCCGCTATATCCGAGAGGTTCGAAATAGTAAGATCTTTGTATATAAGGGCTGTTTGCTGACAACCACTCTACTGAAGTAGAACCAAAAAAGTTTAACAAAATTCCAATTCTCGAATCACTGAAAAATATAATTGAATTTGTTTTCATCGTTTAAAGATTATTATAGTAAATTATGAATTTTATTACTAAGTTAGTACAAACTATTTCAGATTAAATAAATATGCTATTAAAGGCTTATTTATTGGTTGACACAAATTGATGTTTGTTTATGAATGTTTCTTTTGTTTATAGTATAGGCAATAAATCATAATTTATGGTTGTTGTTGGTTTGTAGAACACTTAAACATGGTCATATTTTTTGTATTGTTACAAGACGTGAAATTTGATTTTACTACAAGAGTACGAGCAAATTCGAAACAGGTTTATAGTCTGAAACATAATGTATCACTTTCCACTTGAAATGACTCCTATAGTGCATTCTCCACGCTAGCAATAGACCCCTTATGGTATAAATCAGGGTTGACCTGATTTAAATCATTTGATTTAAATCAACTGATTTTTTTTAATAAAAATCATTGATTTTTATCAAATATAAGAAAATATATTAATTATAATAAAAAATTAATTATTTGCTACGAAACTACTAATAATAACCAAAATATATTTTGTATATAATAACATATTAAAATTAAATGGTATTTTATAATTTTAGCTCTCATATAAAAGAAGGAAAATATAAGTATTTTAAATATGTTTTTTTTTGTTACTTTTTTTTGATTTTATTTAGATAAATCGTTTCGGTTTTATTACAAATTTCGTTTTTGTTTATGAAATAAAATATTTATATTGCCTTTAAAACAATTAAAAACTAGAGTAATTCTCAAATATCTTTAAAAATCTAAAAAAATAAAAAAATCATGATTTATTTGTTTTTTTAAGCAATGATTTTTGATTTTTTAAAATGAAATCATGATTTTTGCCTACCCTGGTATAAATATATCCAATAATGAAATAAGCCGTAAATGCTTTATTTAATTATTTATTACAAATTTCGTTTTCGTTTATAAAATAAAATATTTATATTGCCTTTAAAACAATTAAATAGTAAAGTAATTCTCAAATATCTTTAAAAATAAAAAATCATGATTTATTTGTTTCTTTTTAATCAATAATTTTTGATTTTTTGAAATGAAATAATAATTTTTGCTTACCCTGGTATAAATATACCCAATAACGAAATAAACCGTGAATGATTTATTTATTTATTTCCAATGATTGTGAAACGCAAAAGTAGTGCAGTTAAAAAACGCTGTCTTTGAAACGGTTGTGAGTGTTTGTAATATATTTATCCGGAAAGCACTATCCCATCTCTATGTGACAGACGAAACAAGGGGCCTAAATGCTTGTTCTATCCTGCTCCCTATTCTAACCCTACGGTGGAAAAAGCTACGTAGGGAGCAGACAACTGAAGACAGCCTTGACATCTTCCTCCAACTGACATTTCCTACCTAGATTCTGTTTCTTTTCTCCTATTTTAATTTAGATAACATCAACTCTTCGTCTTATCCCATGTCTTCTACGTCTTCTTCGTATTGACTTATAGAACATGTAATTAGTTTTAGATTTTATCTCTTATAGATTTTGTTTTGTTTTTGTGCGGGAATATAAATATTTTCAAGGTTTTCATAACAAAAATAAGATCACAAAAATTGCCATCGCAGAAAAACAATTTATAAAAAACATTTAATTTTAATCTGATTTATTTCAGATATCAGACACTGTAGCTGGCGTAAAGAGCGCACCACTTATGTAGGAAATAATGAAAAATTTGTTTTCGCATCTACAATGTTTATTTTATTTTTGTTATTTTATGTTTGTGTGTAAATATTTTTCCACATTTCATGTTTTTGTGTAAATATTTTAAAAATCTGCTAATTAAATTATTTTAAAAATAAATGCATGCCAAAACTAGCCATGTTTAAATATTTTTAATAAAACATTATAATAATTAAAAATTATTTTAAACCTGTTTTTATTGATTGGGTATAAAATGTGTGCCTAGGTGATAAAAATAAAATAAATTATTTTCAAAACCTGTACATATTTTGTCTTAGAGTAAGAATTTTATAATTTCATTTAATAGTGTTTTTCTCACTGTGTATATAGATCGTATTTCCTGTGTTCATTTAAACATTTGACTTGAAATAACAACAAACAACAAATATTTGTTTAATGAGAAACGCAGTTAAATTCATTAAATCGATTGTGTTTAGGGATATACAACATAGATTATTGGGTATCAAAAATATCGATACCAGTAAAAAAATTAACGTAAACATATTTTCTATAATTCTTATGTTTTACAATAAAAATACATTCTTCTATCTTCGTCTATACAAGCACCAAGAAAAAACACTTTAGTAAGCCTTTTTCTTTCTGGGTACAAAAAGTTAGCGTCGTGTTCAAACTTAAATAAATTCAAGTTTTCCATGGATAAAATATATGAATATTAATAAAAAATCGAAAGATTGGTATCGATACTGATATCGTATCAGTAGTATCGAAACATCCCTTGTTTCACCAACCCAAATTCAAATTCCGTGAAAGTTTTTTTATTTACTATAAATATAAATGCAAGTGGTGTAGGAGCGATGCCGCTATTGTTCGAGAATTTTATAGAGTCCGAAAGGCTCTGGAAGGTTCTAGAGATTAACTACCGGCATGTATATAAGGGTCGCGACGGGTGATTTAAGGAAGTTTGTATTGGTCAGAGTGTGCAGAATGTCACTGAAGAAAGTCAGTGTCAGTCATGTCGATGTCAGCAACAAGTAAAGTAGAAATAAATAAATAGTTGGTGATATAAATGAATAGTTGGTGATATAAATAAATAGTTAGTGATGTAAACATATTGTGGAAATAAATATTCGTAGTACTTAAGTCTGTCTTAATAATAATTACTTCTAAATTAGTGTTAATATTTGTTTATTTATATTGTTACTTACTTTTATTATCTTTTTATAATTTATTATTTGATCATTAAACGTAGTTATATAAATAATCGTATTTAAATTATCTCTTACACTTCACCTAAATAAATAATGGTTACAGTATATTCTATTTACTGAAAATAAACAGTAGAGTATCTCCAAATCTCGATGCTTAAAAAGCAGAAAAGATTGATAAAGGTATTCATTGTTGGATGAAATAACGTCAATTACCTAAACTGGAAAGCAACAACGTTTACATCATAGACCTTTTCTATTTTGAAATATCTCGAGGGAAGACAGAATACATTTTCATATGTTTGTTAATGGTAAAACGCACAAGAACAATCGAAACTATACATCAGAAAGGAAAGAAACATTACATGACGTACAGACGTGGAAATTTCGTTTGGTGTAGTTGGTGTACGATTCCGTTTCATGTCAGCTGTGGAGAGATGTTCCGGATAACAGTATTTCGAATTTCGATACAATCGATGCTTCTTGCTTCTTGATATCGACACCTTGTGCTTTTGCTTGCTATTCTTAGCTTCACATACGTTTCAACCATGGGCGCCCATAAGGGGGGGCAAGAGGGGCACTTGCCCTCCTTTGGCTTTTAGCAAATTTATTATTTAATTCTTTCACCACCGTTATGTTCTATAAGAAATTTATTAATGTTTGCTATATCTTAGGGCTTAGTATTTTTGTGTGTGGGACAAATAGTTCTGTTAGTATTTGTGTTTAGTTATTTTAACTGTCATTAAATAATAGAGAAATCTGAGACAATTAACTACAATAAACTTCATTTTATTGAAGAGGTTTCCTAATGAAATTTCTGAGAAATTTTCGAAAGACTGAATGAATTTGAAAATTGCCATACAAACCTATCCAAAAAATTACATTATGTTTTTTTTTTTACTAGTAAATATATGTTTGCAGTCTATCTCTATAATATAAAAGTTTCCCTTGAATGGACAATATCACATTTATAGAAATAGAATATCAAATGAACTATTCAACAATGCTATAAAAATTTCAATTAGTATTTTTTGTTAAGTGTTGCTTAAAATTTAAGCCTTGTTAGTACAATTGGACATAAAAATATATATCTTTTTTATTGTTTTTTTTTTATTTTCTCCCCCTTTGAAAAATATTTTATGGGCGCCCATGGTTTCAACATGATCCTTGTATTTTGTTGCAATATGCTTCCTAAAAACTAATGTTCACTCTGACGGCACAATTGCCACAATAACCTCAAAATACTCCAATGGAAATCAAAATAATATAGATTACATTTATAATCGTATTCATTTTTTGGAAAAAGCCCATAGTTCTGTTCTTGAAATAGTGTATCAATTTAAAGATCTTGGTATTATATTTGATGATAGATTATTATTTAGTCTGCATATTAGCTTCATCGTTAAATCCTCTTCTAGAATACAAGGTTTTGTTATTTGCACATGTAAGTCATATTTTAAAATTACTACGTTACATCGTTTATTTTGTCAACTGGTTAGATCTAAACTGGATACTGCTGTCAAATGTGGAATCCGATTTAAAATAAATATAATTCTGCAAATCAATCTATACAAAAACGATTCCTAAAATTTTGTTATTGTTAAAAAATTCAACATTTATCCCTGCTTTTACACTACTTTTTACTTGAATGTAGCATGCTTTCTTTACATGTGCGCAGAAAAATTCAATTCTGTCTATTTTTATATAAAATAGTAAATAATGTCATTAATGATACGTACATATTGCAAAATTTGTGTTTTACTGTACCTCGGCTCTCCTTAAGGAATAAATTAACATTTCATTGCAAAACTGTGAGGACAAATTATGAAAAAAGATCACCGATTTGGCAAAAGTGGAATATATTTAATGAAATACCTTGCATTATGAATATTTTTGTTGACTTTTTTACAATACTTAAAAGAGATTTGATAAATTTCTATATTTGCTTACCAAATAATACGGTATAAACATTTTGGTATCAGCTTTAACTTTTGTTATATGTCTTTTTCTTAATGTACAAACTGAGCTTAATATTTCATATGTATTTGTTCATGTAATATCATCCTGTAATTGGGATTTTATGTCCTATTGGATTTGATCAATTATAAATAAATTAATAAATAAATAGTATAAAAGAAACTGTTCATAAATAAATAATTCTACTGGTTAGATTAGGTTAGGTTATAGATAGGTATACTTGTCTTTTGTTACAATGTGCTTTTCTTATTTTTCTTTATTGCATAATATTCACACTTGCGACAATGTCGACAAAATGGCAACAATAACCTCAAAAATCTATCTCCGATACAAAACAAAAGAATACAGGTTATATTCTGTGTCACTAATAATCGTATTCTGTATATCTTCCGGAAATATGTCATACCATACAGGTCCATAGTTTTACGGTTTTCCAATAACTCAAATTGTTATAGATTCACAAAATATCTTATCTATAAAATATTAAACTTTTATGCTTTACTGATCAAAGAAACGATAAAGAATTGATCAATAAAATATAAATCATATTCTAAAAATATATAATTTAATATCACTTACATTTTGTTGAATTTGACGTACTTCGTATCACATAAAATCTGAAACAGAAATTTAAATTTGAAGTGAAATTTATTACAAAGTACAATAAAACAAATGCATTTTAAAATTGGTTGCACATTAATTTTTCAAACTGTAAAATGTTGACAATAAATGCGCATTTTATTTGATATATTATTCATTGAAATTGTTGTCATATATCTCTATATATATATTACAAAATTAATTCTATTGTGCCCTTTAGGTTAATTCAAATTTGCACAGAATAGTAACATAATTAACATAGTATGATTGAGTAAGCAGTACCAATATATTGTTATTTCTGTATAATTAATTTTGCATAGATAACTATTATTAACTATACCTATAATTAGAGATGTTACAATTGTCTTAAATATATCAATATAGCCCTATCCTTAGTATTGGGAGATACAATATAAATTAAAATAAGTATTTCTATATTTAATTTGTAAAAGGAAACGCTTATTTTATTAAGTGTTTTAAAATAAAAGGTATTGCTTTCAAGTTCATTTATTTAACTTTTCTATTGATTCGGATTTATCTACTGTGCAAGTATTTTAGAAGGTATCTAAAGAAAAACTTGTAAATTTGAAGTACGAAGGAAACGTAAAAGGGAAAAAAGAGATGAGAAAAGTAAGAAACGTAAATCGAGAAAAAAGAAATGGGAAAATTTGGTAAGAATGAAAAACTATCAAGTAGTGTGATCGAAGTGAAGTAAAGAAAAAATTCGGAGAAAATATTCGAGAAACATTGTCATGAAGATAATAAAAGACATTTTGTTCAATGTAGCGATGCTAACTTCCAAACTAGAAAAGGAAAACTTTTGTATTAAATGTAAATATAAAAGTTCTGGACAGTTTGTAGCACACTACCTGTCGTTTGTTTCTTAAATTCAGAGTTTTATTTCAAAATATAGATAAAGTTGTATTTGAAGATGTTCTTGAATGTGAATGCACGCCAATTCTGCACAATAATACGGTGATCGATAAATTCAGACAATCACCGGGGAGAGATAATTGACTTATTTGCCCTCTCCTTCATAATTTATACAAAGCAACTTCCAAATTTTGTTATATTGGAAATATGCGAATTTTCAACGAAATAACGAACAGACGTTTCTATTTACCATCAAAAACAATGAATTCCTTTGCGAAAATATTGTCCTTTTAAATTATACTTCCACAATTTTGCTTTACACGTTCAACATTGTTATTATTTGATTAAACAAAGGAAAATAACTTAGTACATTTAACGACTATAAATACAACAATAAAATACTTATTATAATTTATTATATTTATAGGTTAGGAATTTATGTTGTAGATAAATAAATATTTACTTACAGTTTATTACCTATTGTTGGTTGTACTAATTTTACGACATTGTTGATTTTGTCTTGGTTCTTGTTTAAAAATAAGTCTTTATTAACTTTCAACTGGTATGGTGAATCTAACGCAACGTAATTTTATTTAAATTATTAATAAAAATGATTCGAATGAAGCCAAATATATGATCAAGTGTAACCATAGTTCTATTTTGGATTTTTTTTTTTTTACATATTACCGACAATTTCTTTATACTGAACTATTTGAAAAGTTTCGAAATCAAGGAAGCTGCTTATGAAGGTAAATTGATAATGTATGACCATTTAAATTAATTCAATTCACTTTTATTTAAAGGTATTACCGAAACTTTCTAAATAACTTCTTAATATTGTTAATTATTTAATTGTACTGTATTTAAGGTATATTTGTCATTACCCTGAACGTTGGGTTTAATAAATAAAAATCATAAAACTAAAACTAAAACAGTTGTTTTATTCAATTAGTCAAATTTATTAAATTTATTTCGTGGACATCACCAAGTGTTTTCATTTTATTATTTACTTCAGTATTTTTTCACAAAAAATGTTATAAGTGGGCTAAAACATCCACGGTAATTGGAAAGACTCATAATAATAAATGATATTTTTTGTGTATTTTTTCAGATATTATTATAAATTGTGTACACAATAATCAGAATTCATTTTGGAATAGTTTTCTTTATTTTAATATTTTATCATAAAGAGCTCAGAAAAGTGAGTACATTGTTTTATATTTGTCCAAATTTTTGTGTTCCTGGTATAAAATAAAAGTTAGTTTGCTATAGCTGTTAAATTAAAACCATAAAAAAGAAGTAATCACCAACAAAACGTTATCTATGTCAAAAGTTTTACAATAAAACAATAAAAAAAATAGAAGGTCAGTATTGACCGAAGTTAAGCAAGGACAATATTTTGGTACTGTTGAAGGCGTTCACCAAAGGTCACCAGACGTCCTACTGTTTATTTTATGCACTACACTTTGTTATTGACTATAAATCATAATTGTGTTTTTTTAAAACACTTAAAAATCATTTTGTGTCGTTAAAAAACGAGAAATTCAATCTTCCTACAAAAAGGAGAATACAATCTACAATAAGAAGTAAAAAATTAAGGAATACGAAACGTATTTTTTGCTTCTGTTCGAAGCTATAAAACCGAAGTTGAAAATATTAGGAGAGATTTAGCGATAGTTAGGGAATGCACCGTAAAAATAGAAGGTCAGTATTGACCCAAGTTAAGCAAGGACAATATTTTGGTACTGTAGTAGGTGTTTACCAAATATCACCCGACGTCCTATTGTTTATTTTACCCAACACACTTTGTTATTGGTTATAAATAATAAATGTGGTGTTTTAAAACACTTAAATATCATTTTGTGTACAACAAAAAGTAGAATACAATCTACAATAAGAAGTAAAAAATTAAGGAATACGAAACGTATTTTTTGCTTCTGTTCGAAGCTATAAAACCGAAGTTGAAAATATTAGGAGAGATGTAACGAGAGTTAGGGAATGCACCGTTGAGAAATTGCGTTGTTTTTGAGTACGGTAATGGAAGCAAGGAGGTTCCCGAAGGTTCAACGTGGATAGGCAGGAGACCATGAAGAACTTAGCACTGCTCCATAATGCGAGGCGGCACGAAACTGGAATGCATGGGTATCTAAGCTGAAGCTGATGCACTTACCCCGTCTGAAAAGCGTTGCCTCGCGTGATTTACAAAGTTTCAGAAATTGAAATATGTGCTGGAAATATTCTCCAAAATTGCTGCAATAATTTCCGACTCATTACACCATCGATTCACTGCAATGGAAAAATCAAAACCGACAACTGAATGCTGGAAAAATGAATCGATTTTCAGATTTCCTGCACTTGCTACCTTCCGACTACTAATGATACAGAGCAAAGCCGCGGAATGTCCTCGTATTTCACACAGATCACTGCGGCCAGATTACAACCCTTTTCCAAAAAAACTCACGACCACAGTTTCGCCAAGACGGACTTATTGAAAATCCTACTCGCTGAACCCGTTACCATTACAGCTATTTCACCGAACTTACCTACATTATTTTTCAAATTCCACATCACCGAACGACTATTTTACATTCAATCCAAACAGGAAATTAATCTTACTAATCCGAGAGGTTCGAAACCCACTATAAGCTGTATGTTCCTTGGGACAACTTACACCATTAAATACAAGTAAAACTTGACCTTACGTATATCATTTTTCAAGTTCTTCACATCACCGAAAGCTATTTTACATTCAAACCAAAATAAACAGGAAATTAATCTTACTAATCCGAGAGGTTCGAAACCAACTATAAACTGTACGTTCCTAGGGACAATTTACACCATTAAATACAAGTAAAACTTGTCACAAAACAAGTACCTTGATGTCATTGTACCGACCTTACTTACACTATTTCTAAAGTTCTTCACAACATCGAAAGACTATTTTACATTTAAACCAAACAGGAAATTAATCTTACTTATCCGAGAGGTTTGAAACCCACTTTAAGCTGTACATCACTTGAGACAACTTACACCACAAAATACAAGTAAAACTTGACATAAAACAAGTACCTTGATATAATTGTGACCTTGTTCTATCTAGAAATGATGTGTCAGAGATAGATGATGAAACCTTTCAAACCTTCGTACGTATATTGATAGATTTTATGTATCCAGTTTTTTAATACTTAAGTATACATATCTGTTTCTACATTTTAAATATATGTAATTGCATTATTTTCAAAATCAGTGACATATTTACGGGTAGATTAGCAAATTAGCAAAAAAAAAACGCGAGAGTACAAGGGTTGAAGAAAATCTTGTTGTTCTTACAAGACAATTTCTTGCCTTGTTTTGCTCTGAAATTTGTAGCTCTTATCTTGTTCCTGTCTTGCATTTTTTGCAAAACTGATACAAGGTCAAGAAAAATATAAGACTCTCGTGAAACACTAGACAAAGTATGTAAAATATAAACTATTAAGAAATACGAGGAGACCCAAAAAAATTTGAAAAAATGCAAACATTGTAATAATAATATCCTGGCTATGCCCATGCAGACGTCAGATGTAACGGACAAAATTGTAATCAAATGTGAAAATTTTTAAAAACATCTTGTTAGTGTTATATTTAAATCCAAATGTCACCGATCATGAAGGAACAAAATTGAATTTAATTAGGAAAACTGAAAAATTATTGTTAATACAACGAAATGCTTGTGAAAATAAAAAGTTAATAATATCGACCGTCAATTTTTTGTTTTTTCTTTGTATAACCTAGATACAGTGACATTGTTTTAGAATTTTAGAGATAATGTTAGAGGACGACAGATGAAAAATGAAAATGAATTCACCTGTGAAAGAATACATATATTATGCATTTATTTTAATTCAAAAGTTTTTTATTCTTTATATTAGTTTTTAAGTAGTGTTCAGTGTACCTTGTTTGATTTTTTTTCTGGAATGACATTTTTATATTAAAGATACACCTAGTGAAGTGTCATAGGTTATATTTAATTATTTCTTAATACAGTTAAATTTACCTTTATTAATTTTAAATATTCAAATACTTTTTTATTCTTTATACAAAATTTATATTATAAGTAGTGTTCAGTGTAGCTTGTATGATTTTTTTTTTCTGGAATGAAATTTTTATACTAAAGACACACCTAGTAAAATGTCATAGGTTAAATATAATCATTTCTTAATGAAGTTAAATTTACCTTTATTATTATTAAATACAGAATTGGTGTTTTATTTGAAATATCGAAAAACTGAAACTTCATGGTCGGTGTTGAATTATTTTTTAAATAGTGTTCAGTGTAGCTAGTATAATTTTTTTTCTGGAATGAAATTTTTATATTAAAGACACACCTAGTAAAATGTCATAGGTTAAATATAATCATTTCTTAATGAATTTAAATTTACCTTTATTATTATTAAATACAGAATTGGTGTTTTATTTGAAATATTGAAAAACTGAAATTTCATGGTCGGTGTTGAATTATTTTTTAAGTAGTTTTCAATGTACCTTGTTTGTTTTTTTTTTTTTTTGGAATGAAATTTTTATATTAAAGATACACCTAGTAAAGTGTCACAGGTAATACTTAATCATTTCTTAATAAAGTTAAATTTACGTTTATTATTTTAAATACAGAATTGGTGTTTTATTTGAAATATCGAAATGACTGAAATTTCATGGTCGGTGTTGAGTTTATATGTCAAATAGAGATGAAAGATATACATGGGTATGATTGAGGGTTTGGGGTTGCTTAGGAGACCACAGATTAAATAGATAAAATATGATTGATAGTTTGTTGCGTGAAAGCGAAATTCCTGCTGGGAAATATTGTTCACAGTAAGATTGATACATAACTGGCACTTCCTTGCAAGCACATTTTTCACCATTACCGCAAACTTCAATTGTTTGCCCCATATTTCATTCGCGTCGTCCTCTGAAATTGAATTAATATATTTATGTATCGTTATTTGTTCGCTACCGAAACAAATTGTTATAGTTTTAACGCCTTTTTCTATTTCTACTATATCTTTAATATTATATTCAAATTTAACAATAAAACTTTCAATAAAAAAACTGTTATTTAGGAAAATTTAAGATGATATACTTAACGTTTCGGTTTATATTTAACCATCTTTACAATATGATACATGTATAGAAATTCTGTCGTCAATATCTTGTTATCAATATAGATGTAGAACGATTTGTAATGTAATAAGTGTTGTATAAAATACTTTAAAAAAGTATTTCAGATACAAAATACAAAATAAAAGTATAAGAAGTCTATAGTAAAATACTTTATATTGTATTTCAAGTACTTTTAATATTTGAAATATTTTTAAGTATTTCAAATACTTTTAATTATAATGACATAAAATTAATTATATTTCAAATAATGCAAAGATTAAAAAATAGTTCAAATAAACATTTTCAGGGAGTCTACTATAGATTCAAATACAATAATGTCGATGAAAATTAAAAAAGATCTATGTATATTCTTCGGATTATACATGAACATGAGAAATAGTACAAAGAAACTAAGCTGTTTATTACATAACTTATGCTACCTGATGATAGACAACATACGACCGTTTATATTTTAGATGTAAACAATTACCAATATTTCAAATACTAATATGTATTTCAAATACCATATGTATTTCAAATACTTATACATAGGTATTATTTAAAATACAATATATATTTCAAATACGTATTGAAAACTAGTATTTTGTATTAATAAAAGTATTTTAATGTATTAAAATATAAAATACTTTTGAGATGTATTTAAAATAAAAGCACATATTCTTTTTAAAAAAAGTATTTGAAAAAAATTATCAAAATACTTAATCTATTTCAATTACTTTTTACAAATACATATATTTCAAATACTATACAAAAGTGAATGTAATGTAATGATTGATTTTTAACATTTTGTTACGAATTATGCTTGCCAGAATTTCTGTACATGTATCAGGTTCTGAGTATCGTTAACATTTATCTTGAATTTTCTTTGATGTATATCCAATTTCCAAATAACATCAAAAAAATTAACATTTTGTCATGTCAAATATGTATTCTTTTTATTAATGTAATCTGCAAAAATATAACCTAGACACAAAATAAAAATTGGCTCATATTGTGTTGACTGTAACTGAATATACTCTAATGTTTTTCGTTAATCACCGTTCCACTTTAAACGCCAGGCAAATTTATGTAGAATGAAGTTTGAAAACACTTTTACCATGATTGCATTTAAATAAAAAAATAAATAATTGTTAATTCTACGTGCGTGTGAGTACGGCACGTAAGCGACAGTTTAGTGTCTCCATTTGTCAAGGGAGGTATCCCTCGCCGTGGAATTAAATAAAAAATAAAACAGCGCGGCTAGAACAACAAAGTCTAAAAGCATCGGGCGAGATGAGGCGTCGGTAGGCGTCGCGGCGCTGTTCCGACGCTACTCAACCGGAGGAAATATCTGCGCCAGATCAAATTTTACATCTCAGCCAATAACGATTCTTTTCGGCTTGTTTCAATTTACATGTTGCGAAATTTACCGCTTCTTCGAATATGCACTCCAGCAATAACCTCAAAAATTTTTGATTTTTTGTTGTACATTTTCACACGAATTTTTGGAAACACTACATGCCAATTTTTGTAAATAAATAAGGAAACATTTATAGCCTTTTCGATTGGGATGAGTCCAGCAATAACCTCAAAATTTTTTGACTGGAATTTGAATTTTTGTTGTATATTTTCATAGGACTTTTTGAAAACAATACATTCTAGTTTTTGTAAATCAATAAATAAATACTTATAGCTTTTTTGATTGGGATGCACTGAGAATTTTTTGTGACGTCATGCTCAGCACTAGTGTCGCACTGAATTAGAGTATTCCAAGTTTTTTAAATTTTTTGATAATTTAATCTGTACACAAAAATATTAGACCCACATTTTTTATTTTCGCCGAAAAAAGAAATTTTGTTTCCCTTTATTGAACACCCTTCATAATTACATTTAAAAAAAAATATGTAAGTACATAGGTAGAGTATAGTTACAATTGTACAGAAAAAAATTCTTAATTTTTATTATTATAATAACTTTAGTACGTTTTTATAAAGCAATTACTTGGCAACGCCGCGGAAAATTAAAACAAAATTCATATGTCCGTATAGGAGAATGAAATACAATTAAATAAATGTAAAAATATATAGGGTGTTACATTTAAAAAAAAGGCAAATAATTCTTGCCGAACCGTAATGCAACATCCTGTATATGTTTATATATAAATATATATTTGCACATTTAATATTTTTGCTGTACATTCTAAAATTAAACAAATCATTTATTAATAAATCAATGAATAAAACAATGACGTCAAAATTTCCAATCAATCAAATTTTTGAGATGAATTTTACATTTTTATTGTAAATTCTGACATGTATTTTTGGAAAATTAATTCATGAATGAGTTATTTATAAATCAATTGAACAAGTACATATCAATCCAATGGCAGTTCTTAAATTTATAACCTAAAAAAATTGAGATAGGTATTTATGATTTATGAATAAAATTTATGCTTTATTAGAAAGTATTATTTTAAAGTAATAGATAATTTAAAAATGGAATGATATGTTTGTATAAAAATAATAATTTTAATAAAATGCCTGAATGTGTCTAGTTGTTATTCAAGGTTAAAAGTATTAAAAATAATTCTACCTGTAACATATTTGCTGAAGAAATACAGAGAAGAAAATAATTGAAATTGCGAATGTCGGGTATAAATTTTAAAAACTGGAAATATAATTAAACTTTTGTTTGACAGTGTACCCGGAATAAGATATCAAGTTTCGAGCTAAAAATTTCTTTGACACGTAGTGTTCTTCCTTTTCTTCTTTGTGTCTCCAAATCAAGTCTTTATTTTGAAAAATTATTACATTTTTGTAGGGAATATGAAATTTTGATCGCACACTACATATCGTAAAGAGGAAGAAATATAGTGTTTTTACAACCGTATTTATATATAAGAACAAAGTATTGAATTTTTAAAGAGAGAATTTTCTCCCAGAGGTGTTCATGTTTATAAAGGTTTTGCTCATCGTACTGCTATTCCGTTGAGATATCAGTTAATATCGAACGTTGGTCGTAAATTAATCCACACGCGTGCGCGGAATAACTGACGTAATAAAGCTAAATAAAATATACAATAACCAATTTTATTTCTTACAAGCACCCAAAATTATCTTAGATACAGGGCCGTATTTATGCACAGGTTACCTAGGGTCCGTACCACAAAAAAATGTCTGTTTTAATGTTTAATGTAGTCCCGACCTTCCATAAAAGAAGTCAACATTCGACGCAGTTATTTTATGTGGGCTAATTCAGTCACAATTCGATAGAACTCTGAGCAAACAATTCGACTGAACTCTGAGCAAAAGATGGTGGGGTCCTTTTTCAACATGGAATAAAAATAGAAAATCTTTATGTTATGATTTTTTTATTAATAAATTGTTAATTTAACAAATATTTGAATATTTTTTAAAACCATTTATCACCCTGATGAAGACTAAATTCTAGTCGAAACGTTGGTGCATTAGTGGATTTTATTAAATAACCTGTACTTCAAAAGTTTTTTCCTAATTCCTAATTATTCAGTCGAATAAATCCAATTTTGAATTTATAAACATAAAATTTAGTTTTATCTCGTTTCTTTCTTTTTTTGTAAAATATTCTAAAATATCTTTATATAATAATAATGTTAAAATATCATTGTTGATGCTCAGAAGTATTAGATGATGTTTTAGGCGTTGTTCGATCATAACAGTTCTCAGCCAATTTTTTAATATTGTTAATTTGGAGAATGATCTTTCTGCGGTGCAATTTGTTACCATGAATACAAGATAAATTCTCAAGATGACTTCCACGTTTGGAAAAGGATCCTGCATTATTTTTCTATTATTAAATTATACATTCATAATTCTTGATTAAGACACTATTTTCTTCTGTTAAAAATTAAATCATTCCGTTGTACATTAGCAAAGTTACAAATACTTACATAAATTTTGGTGTTGTTCGGGTTGGCTCTTTCTTATTTTTCAGTAATGTAAATTGTAGACAAAATTGTTAACTGGGACACTATTAAATAATTACGTTGTACATTAGTAAAATTAAAATACATAAATTTGGTGTTTTCTGTGTTGGTTCTTTCTTATTTTCCAGTAATGTAAATTGTTGACAAAATTGTTAATTTGGTGGGGGCCCCTGGGCTGCAGCCCAGTCTGACCATCCTTAAATCCGGGCCTGTATCTGTCGTAGAATGATCTCACTTTCCAATGAAATAAGTTTTAAAAAAGTGCAGCAATATATATATATATATATATATATATACATATATATATATATATATATATATATATATATATACATATATATATATATATATATATATATTTTATCTTGAATTTTCCCAACCTAGGAGCCTACAGATCCTAAATACGGCCCTGCCTAGATACAAATTCCATGTCCGTATAAATTTTGTAGAAATATGTTATACCGGATGGATGGATTTATTCGAGGATGTTAAAGGTCGATGATTGTTTCTGGACGAAATGTGTTTTGCGTCCACTAATAAGCGTAATTTGAGAAATTTAATTAGAATAAGGTTAGCCAACTTTTGTGCAAATTTCAAAATGCAAACGAACTTTTGTTCATAGATATAACAAAAAGTTGTGTAATTTATAATGATTAATTAGAGTACATAAAGTTTGCGGATTAACGGTAACAAACAGTTTTTCGTCTATTTCCGTTAGTCGCCTCAAAACACGAATATACTACAATGGCTCTACATTCTACATACACCGTATCTCAAAATACCTCAGTTGGAAATATCTTGTTTATGTAACGTTGCAAAAATTTCGGTAGTGTCGTATTTCATGGTTGTAGTGCGCAATGTTTATTTTTTGATTAACCGTCCTTTTGAAATATCGGCTTGCATCTGCTGGTGGTTTGGCATATTTTAGTTATTTATTTGACACGAAATCGAAATAAAATGGCCGTGTGCACATCCATAACCATTCACTGAGATTTTGAAAAGGTAATGTGTGATATGTTCATCGTATCCATGATTAAAAACTTTATTAATTGCTATCAATAGTAGAACTTCGCTTAGAGTTACATACTTACATCTCTAGTGCCCACTTTCATATATGTGAGTTAAATTTTAACCTGAGTTAAATTTATTAACTCTAGATTATATTTTAAAATGGGTTCCACAAAAAAGAGTTAAACTTAACCTCTCCTTAGATTTAAAGTTAAAAGAAGTTAAAAGAACTCGTCTATAGCGATGGAGTTAAATTTATTAACTCTAGATTAAATTTGAAAATGGGTTTCAGAAAATAGAGATAAACTTAACCCTGCCTTAAATGCAGAGTTAAGGTAACTCGTCTATGGCGATGGGGTTAAATTTTATCCTTGGGTTAAAATGACATTTCTACTTTTATTTGGTTAAATATCGAGAGGTTAAAAGTGATAATTATTATTTTTTGCTTCAAATGTAATTTTTGTAATTAATAGTGGCTACGATGGATACTTTTATTCCATATATTTGTAGTTCGACTCTATGATTGATGAAAGAGATTTTTCAGATGATGAGTTCCTAGACTATGACGTATGATAAAATATAGTCTATTTGAATATTATAACGACTTTAAAAATAGATTCAGGCTTTCCAAAAATGTATTTCTTTTTATTTTGAAGATAATATACAATCTTTTGAGTAAGAAAACAAAAGAATAATGTCATGTTTGAATTTCTTTACGCACTGTCTTTTAATATTGCAGTAGGGGACAATCAAAATATTAGTAAGGTATCTATATGCCACATAGTAAAGAATATCTGTTTTTTATTTATTTTCAGTTATATTTTCGTAACTTTTAATTGCATTTAATAACTAGATTCTAAACAATTGAATTTGACGCAAAAATCAATGTTGTGAAGTATGCATCAAATTTAGAATAATTGCCAACATAAATATGTTGTCAAATTATTGAAGGATTTACTAAGCTAGGGTTAAAAGAGACTATTGCATGACATAACTTTCAAACCTATGTTAAAATTAATCCAGAGTTTAATAACTCTCGATTTAACTTCTTCTTATGAAATCTGCCATAGGAACTTTATTAATTGCTAGGTCTAGTAGAACTTCGCTTAGACTTTCATATTTACATCTGTAGGAATACAATACATTTATAATATTTATAACAATAACACATGAGTTTCTGATTTGAAAGCAAACTTCTGCGTCACGAACTTGGAATAGAACTTATGGTACATGAATAACAATTGTTTGTATATTGATAACGGAAAAGCAATATTGGATCAATGCTTAGCGCAGTCACAAGTGAACGAGAGGTCGTGAGTTCAAATTTCGCACCTGACGAACTCATTTGCAATCAAATCAAACAAATATCACCCTCAAGACATTTCTCTATATTATTACAATGCAAATAATAAACTAGATTCATCCCGTAAGTATTTTTTAACGTGATACATGGGATTTATCTTTCATCATACCCATGGTTACGACTTGATATTTGATTGACAGCAATGTATATTTGCTTCTCATTTAAAATTTTTTGACAGGCCTACTCCAAGTACAACAACAGTTTTAAGTATCATTAATAACTTTAGAGAAAATGGTATAATAATAGAATAATCTGCAAGATCACTAGGTCTTACATATCTAGATTCTTTTTATTGGTGACCTTTAAAATCAAAAGTTTGTATTGGGGGAAATCTTCAAAATTTAGATTTCTCAAAATGTTACAATGCTGAGAAGCTATGGTTGCCTTTTTGAAAATTTATTATAATTATTGTTTAATTGTTCGTTATTATCCTTACTTGTTTGTTAGTTAGTTTGCAATATTAAAATTTAATTCTTCTGTCAAATTCACTCCCTATGTGTCATTTTAAATGTGACAAGTAAATATACATTGCTGTCAATAAAATATCAAGTAGTAAGTATGGACAGATAAATATACATGTGTCACGTTAAAAATACTTTGAATTAATATTGTTTCGGTTTTTGGAGGTATAAGGTTAATAAAAAAGTTTATGAAATTTGACTTGTGAATATGTGTATCATATTTGTACTTCCACTTACATATCATGTTCTGTTTTTTTTTTAATTTCTGTGGAGTTATTTCGAGTTAATGATTTCAGTTCTAGATAACTAAGAATAATATTTTGACGGTTGAATGATGTGTACTTAAATTTGTGTTTACTGTTGGTGTATTGAGAGAAATTTAAAAAGTGGCAATAAATTTTGTTTCGAATTTGTAGGAACGTTTTTTCTGTATTGTGTCAAGCACTTCATATTGGCATGAATAAATTGTAAAGTAAAGAAGGTCCCGCTTGAAATGTAAATAAAACGTCTGCTTGCCATTAACGATTTAGCGCGATTTTGAAAAGGTAACGTGTGCTCAGCATCATAATTGATTATTTATGCATTCATTAAACCCGGTCAATCCAGTTTCACCTTTGACTTGAAATCAATATGCTTTCCGGCCTATTTTTCAAATATTAATTCCAATAACTGCTATCCTGTTACATATTGCAAGTGAAAAGTTTAGATTGAAAATTCGTGCTACAACCGGATATGTGGTGACAGTTAAATTGATCAAGTGATTAACTGCATTTAATCGGAAAATAAATAATAGTTTCCAACATTTCCTCTAAATGTGAAGACCATACTTTTTATTTTTTTTATAAACATTGTTTGAATATTGACAGGTACTTGTATACTTGTATATGATACAAATTATCGCACATTACGATTTTGAATATTATATATATATATATATATATATATATATATATATATATATATATATATATATATATTATATAAGAAATTTGTACGATATTTTTCAAATTGGTAACATTGCATCTTTGTCAGCCTATGTTGCAGTGGGCGTTGAAAATTTTTTCAATCATATTGGTAAGAAAATTAATTACATACTTTATTTAAGTTTCGTTATTCTAGACAGAATTGATTTTATAATAGATGAAGAAGAAGAAATTTTTACACCTCAAGAAGTAGCTCAGATAGCAAACAACATAATCACAAATTTGATGCCTGTTTACATTTTTACATTTCTATCTATTTTTTTTTTCTAATTGGTTCGTAGATAAAATAATGTATGACACTCATGTGTGAACTCGTGCATAAAAGTACTTTTTCACACACTAGTATCATAAATAACTATTATATTTTTTATAACAATTGTAGATAAATTGTTTCGAAGGTAAAAAATGCAGTGGAATGACCCCATTTGTATCGTGAAAGTAGGAATATTATTTGTTTGGTGTTGAAAAAAGGTTAGGAGGTGACATGTTGTCATTGTGAGAATTTGGGCGGATATGTCGCGTTGTGTTAAGGGTATCCGGTTATTTTACAACAAATCACACGTTGTCGTTAGCTAGGACTTGAACTTACGATCTCAAGTTCGAATGACGTCACAGTGATTTAAAGATGTGAGCTTGCTCGCTCAGCCATCTAGTCAACATAAAAAAGATAGTATCATAAAAACTATTATATATTTTTTATAACAATTGTGGATAAATTGTGTGTTTCGAAGTTAATATTTGTGCTTAGTTATTTTAACTGTCATTAGAAAGTACAAGCAAGACAACAAACTACAATAAACTTAATTTTATCGAGATTCTTAAAGATTACCTTTACAAACCAATCCAAAAAATAAGTAAAAATTTTTACTTTGTGCTTTACTTTTGAACAACTCTACTCTTTTCACTAATAAGTATAGATATGTTTTCTTTTAATCTCTATAATATTTAAGTTTCTCTTAAACAGACAATATCACATCGGAATAGAATGTCAAATGAACTATTCACAATTGCTGTCAAAATTTCGATTAAATATATTTTTTTTTGTTGAAGTGTTGCTTAAAATTTAATCCTTGTTGGTACAACTGTTATAATAATGAGTCATTTTTGCCCCCCCCTTAAAAAATATTCTATGGGCGCCCATGTTTGTTTGGTGTTGAAAAAAGATTAGGAGGTGACATGTTGTCGTGGTGAGAATTTGGGCGGATATGTCTCGTTGTGTTAAGGGCATCCGGTGGTGTTTGGTCTAGGCGTAAAGCGGAAAAGCAAGTAAAGAATAAACTAGGCGTGGAGGCATCTTTTTATTATTCCGCAGGTATAGCGGCCTAGATCGAGTTCTGGCGCCTTGCTTTAGAATAAAACTGAGCTCTTTATGATATCCACATCGGAATAAGTGGATTGTCATATGACAGCGCGGCCAAGCATCTCTCTAGGGAAATACGCGATAGTTGTGGCTTGTGGCTAGGCACCGGCAAGTCTGCGTGCTTTCTTCCTACTCTGCCCTATAAATTCTTTATTCCTACATGGAATTACATCAATCCACAATTCTATCCTTCTATTTCTTATTATTTTATACAAGTTATGAATACGTAACAATGGACGTTTCATTTCGCCAACTTCTAACATCTTTGAATAATTTTAAATTCAAATTAAACTCATTCGGAAACAACGAATTTACAATAATATTAGGTCATGAACTCCTTCGGGAGCAACGGACAAGTTTTCACAGTTGTCAATCCGTGCGACATCTTTGTTTTACTACTAGGGATATATTATTATGTAGTTGTTACACGACAAACGATGTACCTAATTTATAAAAACAACTATTATCCAATACTGGATGTACCAGATCTGCTATATCGCAGATATTGGAAATTATATATTTTGTACCAATGGTGCATTGGAGCTATTGGAGCAATGGACAAGCTACCACAGTCATCAATCCGTGCGACATTGTTTTACTATTAGGAATATATTATTATGTAGTTGTTCCACAGACAATGGTCACTAGTTACCTCTAGAAACAAAATTGGTCGCGGATGAAATTGAAAGTAAATTTAACCTGTTTCATGAATATTTCAATTGCCTTACAGCCAGCACCTGATTAAGTTTTTTGTCGCCCCTAAACCTGTTTAAAATTTCCGCCCCAGTGACAATAATATAGACAGGATTTGGCTACAAAAGCATTGTTATTTGCAATGCATTTCTATACGTAGTTTGTAATTTATAAAGAACTCATGATGATCAAAACATTTTTAAACGTATCTACACATTTTTTTAAGGGATCACCATATTTATATTACAAAATTATCTCTTATCCTATTTCTATTCACAAGCATTACTTGCCATGATCTTGGCCATCTTGAAATCGAAAAGCAAATTCCACCTGTTTTATGACTATTTCAATTGCATCTTAATGAAGCTTGTTACCTTACAGCTCTGTAAGATACCTACAGCTTGAAGAATGTGCCAAAGCAATGGGACACACCGGTATTTTATTTTGCTAATGATGCTCCTATCATCAATTTCACTAAATCGACAAACGATGTACCTACCTAATTTATGAAAACAACTTATTACCCAATGGTGGGTGCACTAGATTTGCTATATCGGAGATATCGGAAATGATATATTTTGTACCCTGTAGAACATTTACCAGACGTTACCTCCAAGGTATACTTGCCTGTGTGTACCATTGGAGCTATTGGAGAAATTGTATATTTCGTACCGTGTAGAACGTTTACCAGATGTCACCTCTCGAGTATTCTTGCCGATATAGAGAGTGCACCATTGGCGCTATTTAATGTAGAAATAGATGATAAAGAATTTGACTCGACGAGAATCGAAGTCGGGTTTTTAGAACGACAGTTGGTCATTTTACCAAGTAGAGTAGAAACCATGATTATGATTTTGATTAATTAATTTTAGTTGGTTTTGGATATTCATTTTAAAGTAGAAAATAAATGGTAAAGAATTTAACTGGAGGAGAATCGAACTCGGGTTCTTAGAACGATAGTTGGTCATTTTACCAAGTAGTCTAGAGACCATGATTATGATTAATTAATTTTTAGTTGGTTTTAGATATTCAAATAGAATTAATTAGCGGAGATATATTAGAGCGAGTAACTAACTAAACGGTTGATAACAGCTCGGAGTCTGCGGTGTATCATCCGGGAAGATCTGATTATGAATAAAGCTGTCACATCTAAAATATGGGCAGAGTTCGTCGGGGATGAATTAGAAAGTCACCTTACGCGTAGACCTCTGACATATTTCACGTAAAATTCCACTAAAATTTAATTACGTTACATTTTACTACAATGAAAATTATCATACATCACCCGTGTGTTGTCATAAACAATGTCCGAGTGGAGTAAAGCAAAAACAACGCGTTCGGCAAAAACGCAGCTCAGGGTATCTCAAACACTGGCGCCTAATTTTCAAGACACTTCGTTAAATACTAAATGCTGCGCATATTTCACCAATTCCACACATACTCGAGGTTCGCCGCTAAATTTTACGCAAGTTATTTCATTTAACTAATTTACATTCCCAATCCTGCTTTTTCCACCAAATTAGAGCGAAACAAATGCACTTTGACTTACTTCATTCTCTGCTACCACACGACTCGAAACTATTAAGACAAACTTATTTAAATACTTTCATGATTTTGTTCACAAAAATTTATAATTCCATTACCTTCAACTTTTGAAATTTATCACAGAATTCGGTACTATACGATAGAGTGACTATTTTTTTGTCTGATGAAATCCGTATAAGACCTACGTTCTCTGTAGTATTACTGAGTTAAATGTTAGGGAAAATAACAAAAAAATATATATCGATACTATTACTATTGCTACAGTTGTCAATTCTTCTCAAAAGAAAACTGTGTTACCAATTTAGTAATGAAGCATTAAATCAATTATGTTGTTACTGGAATCGATATATAGGTGGCAGATATTTTAATTAATACCTAGGTTTACTGATAAAATAAACTCCTGGTATAATAGAATACTAAACAACAAATTATGAAATTGTAAAATCCTTAATGTACCGAGGTATTAGTTATCATGTAGTCGAAATACCTGAAATTTATAATAAAAAAATAAATAATTAAAAAATCAGTACATTTTGTACAGTAGATATTTAAAAAAAATAAGTTTTAAATTGTTTATCAGCATAAGATAGTGAAAATCAGTATGAATGGTCACACTCCCGGGTACTTTAGCTGCAGTGGAGAATGCCTAACAGAACCCATTCTTATATCATTTGAAGTTGCTGTTTTATTTAATTGAAAATATAGTCCAACTATAATATAATATTAAAAAGAAAGTTTACTTTTTTGGGTAAATGTTTTTTTGTAGTCTGGTAATAGGTACAGAAAAGCAAAAGTTATGTGATGGAGTGTACCACTGTAATGTATTAAAAAAACCAGCAATAATAAAAAAGCTCAATATATATCTATTGTTTAAAATTTATTATCTATAATTGTATATATAAAAAGAATAGAGTTTACTTTTTTGGGTAAATGTTTTTTTGTAGTCTGGTATTGGGTACAGAAAAGCAAAAGTTATGTGGTGGAGTATACCCCTGTAATGTATTTTCCGTTTTGTATTATCTTAACTTCTAAAATGCCTGCGTGGGCCTATCTCGTATTCAAATGTCATTTTATTGGTGCACACACTTTCAAATTAATCCGTCGAAAAATTTAACAGAATAATCCCATTGGGCAGAATTCTGACTTAAATTTAAATGTGTAACCCTGGTAATTTCATTGCATCAGGACCTTTGTGTAATCCTTTTTATAGGGGTAATCGGCTGAGAAGTTTTTGCTTGCAAACCAGTGTATTTGTTTTGTTTCCTTCTGTTCGAAATATTGAAAATTAACGATTTCTTTACAGTTTGACATTGTGTGAGATTTATGTGACAGGATCAGTTGCTAGGATTAAATTTGTTTCCCAAGTAAGCAAATAACGAAGTACGAAGCTTTGTCAGATTTTCTGCTTTTGTTGTTGCTTTTTTATACAAATTTAGACTAAATTTAACATTAAACGAAAATGTTTTCAGCAAGTCGAAACTGGTTTGTTGTCATCTATTCTGTTTGCACAAAATTCAAATTTTTTCTTTATGAAAATTTTTAATAATTCTAATTCACAGAATAACAAATATCAATAAGATTTAATCTCCTATTTTTTGTGAAAAATAGTATATACATAAATAAATGTTTATATTTTTTACCTAATGTGTAGAATGCAAATATATAAATGGATTTGTCATGTTCTATAGAAATTAACTTGCATTATAGTGGTTTTAATTAATAAAAATTGTAGATTGTCAATTTAGTAAAATTATAATAGGAAAAGTCTATTTTAATCTACAATAACCTAGTCTATCATATTGTAACGAGCGAGAGTCACCGTAGATGAGTCATCACAGCTGACCTGTCTGAACAGGTAGTCGCGTTAAAGGTCAGTTGGGATAGGAGCGACGCCGCTATTGTTCGGGAATATTATAGAATCCAGAAGGTTCTAGAATGTTCAAGATTTGCTGTCCGCAGGTATTAAAGGGTCGCATCGGGCGGCTCAAGTGATTAGTATCGGTCAGAGTGTGCAGAGAGTCATTGAAGAAAGTCAGTGTCAGTTAGTGCATGTCAGCGAGATGTAAAGTAGAAATAAATAAATAGCTGGTGATATAAATGAATAGTTGGTGATATAAATAAATAGTTGGTGATATAAATATATTGTGGAAATAAATATTGCGTAGTTTTAAGTGTTTAAATAAAGGTTCTTAGTGTTTAAGTCTTTATTAACAACTATTATTCTTAAATTAGTGTATATTTGTTTATTAGTAGTATTTGTTCAATAAACGTAATTATATAAATATTTGTTTTTTTTGAATTTGTTAACTTTTTGTTAAAAATAATTTCTTATAAATTAGTGTTATTATTTGTTTATTTATATTGTTACTTACTTTTATATATTTATAATTTAATGAAACCTAATTATATAAATATTCGTGTTCCAATTATTTTTACACTTCACCTAAATAAATAAAGGTTACAATATCTTAACTTAACCTATTTTTTATATAGCACAGATATTATTAATTTCAGTAGCTAGATAATGTTTTATTTGGTCTATTATATGCAAACTTTTATTTATTTTTTAATTTTAATAATTTTTTGGAAACCTAGTTATACAAATATTCGTGTTTCAATTATTTTCACACTTTACTTAAATAAATAAACGTTACAATATCTTAACTTAACCTAACTTATATTTTATGTAACAGTGATATTATTAATTTCAATAGCTAGATAATGTTTTATTAGGTCTATTATATGCAAACTTTTGTTTTTTTTTTATTTTTAATCGAATTAAATGTAGTAAGCGAAATTCTTCATGTTTAAATGAACTAGGTATTCAACATAAACCAAACCAACATTCGGTATGTTAATTAGCCACAAAATGAACCAACAAATTAAATGAGGAAATCGAGTAAAACAACAAAGTTGTTGCAAGTTGCGCGCGAATGGAGGTGCAGAGGAGCTACACTGCGAATAGCGAATTTACATTGCATGGTCACGAATCTCGCAGCCCGAGCCCAATCCGAAGCCCCAAGTTGAACAATATTTGCGCAATCAGGTAACAAGGTCGTAGTGCCTCAATGCTTCGATCCGGATCCTTTCATTGCCGGCGAGATTTCTTCTCGCTTCTCGCAGCGACGAAAGATTCCGAGAGGGCGACAGGCGGATAATATTCCTGATAATATCTCTTCTCGTATTCTGTGCATATTTTTCGGTGCAAATACTGCACCAAATGAACACGAAAAGGGAAATGGAAATTTGACAATTTTGACTAAATGTAACAAAATTCTTTCCTCCATTATTTTCCATATTCTATTTGTCATATGTCAAAAATTTTATGGTATAATAATATATAATGTTTCAAATTTTATAAACGTTCATTATAGCATTATATATGTATGTACGGTATTTGTATGACTCAATGAAATATTTATTATAATAAAAAATATATTTTTTAAGTTGATATAAATATTCGTAAAGAAAAAATCCTAGTAGAGTTACTGCATTTTATTGCACATTATGTGATGTTCATTTCCTTATCATAAGATTAAAGAACACAAAGTTTTAAAAAATCTTCCACTTTTTTTAATTAAAAATCGGTTTACGGTATACAATTACAATCAATTGTTTAACTGATGGGTCAGTAAAAAATTAATAATTCACATTTCCAATTATATTTTTTTACATCTGCAATTTTTTTCCAATCACAGTAAAGCATGAAATATTACAATTTTTCATTGTAACATTTTTCATATACAGCCGAAATAATCTAAAAATACCCATTTTTAGATCCAAAGTTTTATGTTTTTGAAAGTAGACTATATTGATAAACTTCTAGAACCTGATTTCAAATGTCAAAAACAGAATTCTCTTTTCGTTCTTGACATTTTGGCTCTCAACGTTATTATTCCAAGGGATACAATTTTTAGAAAGGAGAAACTGAAAATTGCCAGAATAAAAAGAATGTCTGATATATTGACTAATTAAGGTGTATCCTTTGAGTTTTTTCGATTTTTGGCCATTTGTAGTTTATGCTTCCTAAAAATTGTATATGTTGGAATAAAATTCTACCCATTAGAGAGCTAGACCTCTTTTTTTGACTGACTTTGATCATATATATGAAAACGGTAAGAGATAATTGCCTTCTGTTAAAAAATTTGGAATCAGTACATAGACTTAAGTACACAATACCGAATCGAACTTTGAGAACAAAAATCCTAAAAATTAAATCCGATTTATAATTTGAAACCATCGCATGGACATCTACCAATATGGACTATTTTCAGAAACAAAAATTTTGGACCCAAAAATGTACCTACCTAGAAATTGTTTAAATAATATATTTTAATAAAAAATTTAGTCTTAAGTATTACATTACTTAGTCACTTTATAAAATCCCAAGTTTCATGCGCTAAGGGTACCATTAGATCGTGAGTACAATCCATTCGACAACAGAAGCAACTTTTCAATAAAGGTTATAACTTAATCATAAATTGAGTTTTAAGTATTACATTACTTAGTTATTTTATAGAATCCCAACTTTCATACGTTTAGGGTACCATTAGGTCGTAAGTGCAATCCATTCGATAACAGAAGCAAGTTTTCAATAAAGGTTATAAGGTTATAACTTAAAGAAAGAATTATGAAATGATTTGGGTTAGTGGCTGGAATGGGTTAAGGTTAGGTTACGGAGTGCAATTTCGCAGTTTTAAGTATTACATGACTTAGTTATTTTATAAAATCCTAAGTTTTATGTGCTAAAGGTAACATTAGGTCGTTAGTGACATATTGACGATAACAAGAGCAACTTTTCAATAAAGGTTATAACTTAAAGAAAGAATTATGAAATGATTTGGGTTAGTGCCTGAATGGGTTAAGGTTAGGTTACGGAGTGCAATTTCGCAGCTGCAACTCACCGTCGGAGCGTGATTAAGTGCCATATTTCAAGTCCTCCAAGTGACTCACTACCAGTCACCTGACTTGCCCGATCATTTTCATAAAAGTGTTAGTCATGCCGCCTGGGCTTGACTCATGCTGCTCCATTCATTATGCATCCAGTTCAGGTGAAATTGAAAAGGGGGAAATTTAAGTTTCTCGTTTGTTTCAAACTTTTTCATGATGCTTGTAATCTGCACAACAGTCTCAGCACTATCTGGTTTCAGTATACACGGGAGTCTCAAGTTTTTTAAAAATAAACCTAAAATTAATTATATCACAATTTTGAAAATAAATTTGAAAAACATTTATAAACATATAACACTTAAAAATAAATTTCTAACATCAATTTTTGGAAATAATATATTTCAAATTTAATTTTTAAGATCATTAGAACGGGCAAGTAAATGTAAGGGCAATGTTAGAAGAAATAGTTTTGAGATATTTAAGTTTTATGAAAAGTCAAAGATACACTCCTCCACATGGCTTCCCCATTGAGACAAAAGGTTTTGGAAATTTTGGAAACAATAAATTTCAAATTTTGTTTTTAGGAACATTTGAAGGCGCAAGTAAATATAGGGGTTATGTTACAAAAAATATTTTAGAGATATTTAAGTTTTATGAAAAATCAAAGGTACACTCCTCCACATGGCTTCCCTCATTGGGACGGACGGTACGACGTGTTCTTATAATTAAGGAAGGTTTGTGCTTTTATTAGCATAATAACTTATATCTAATGCTTAAAACTGAATATGTACATCACAGTTTGTTGCTTATATGCTACATTATCGAGCTGAAAAAAAAACTGTCGTAAATAAATAATGCTAACGGACGTGGTTACGATAATTTTATAATTGTAACATTCACGGTAAAACTGATAATTTCTTTCCCTATCATTTATATACATATGTATATTTTTATTTTGATACTTAGGTGTATAGGATAAAAAAGTGTATACACAGATATAAAAATATCCAACTAAAGAGATAAAACAAGGATTATAACAAAAAATATGGTTTCGAGAAAATTGATATTTCAATATTTAATTCAACATTAGAAGAAAAACAAGAAACAATGTTATTACCATTAAATATAAAAGAAATGTTTTCCAAACAAAAAATATAGCCGCAAAACATATTTGTTTGTAATACTCATTTAAGAACAAAATACAATCTTTATTAAAAAACAAAATAAAATCTTTATTAATAAATCTAATATCCTTTTTATACGTAACGTATAGCGTTAAAAATATTAATTTCCACAAAGGTTCTAAATATTTCAACGTTTGCTAATAATTATTCACAGATAAAAAATATACGAGTTTAATAAATGAGGTTAAAGGTATAATAAATACCGTCGCCCGTAAATTCCAAAATGGAATTTGACTCTTTTTGTATTAATGGACAATGGTTAATGACAATATTATAAATAATTGATGTTGTTTTAGTGCCAATTATCACATTTATCCTAAAATTTGATAATATATTCACTATTGTGGCACAATTTAAATTGTTTTAGTTTTGTGTAAATATTAACCTAATAAATTGTTTCGGACAAAAAACGTTAAATTTGTTTAAAAGAACAA
This sequence comes from Stenolophus ochropezus, assembly GCA_035578165.1. NCBI lineage: Eukaryota > Metazoa > Arthropoda > Insecta > Coleoptera > Carabidae > Stenolophus > Stenolophus ochropezus. The sequence continues at coordinate 5,715,512 of JAQOWZ010000014.1, forward strand.
AGCAATGAGCAAAAAATGTTTTTTGTCGCGTGTTTGACGTTCCGCGTGTTGTATTTGGAAAATATTTATGATTTACCCGGTACACAAATTAACAAGTAAACTGATTGAAATTTGGCAATTACGGTGTTGAAATCATTTGACGTCTCGTTGAGCCTTAACTTCACTTTGTAAACTACAGAAGAAGGTTATGTTTATGTTTAACACAACAAATACTCATTATATATAGGTTTGCAATTGTTTTTTTAAAAGAGATTACCCAAATGTGTCACTTTTAACCAGGGTTGCATAAAAATCCAATTTTTTAAAAGGTAATAGTATAATTTCAAAAACGTTTTTCACAAAATATCATTATGAAAAAAAAAACATATTGTAAAGAATAAGTAAAAATTTAATGAAACAAAAAAAATCTATAGTACGATCCGTTTATAACGATATCGCTTATAGCGACAAATTGTGATTTGTGACCACTTGTTTGAAAACCCACATACGCTAACGTTATTTTACTTTTATCAGTTATAGCGACGAAATTATTGGAATCCCTTTGATGTCGTTATAACCAGATTTTATTGTAACACATTTCAAAGTAAATTTATCCAAAATCACACATTAGTGCAAAAAATCTGTATTATAAATTTAAAATAATATACCAGTAAAGTCGTTTTACCGACGAAATTAAAAATATTTAGTAGTTCTTGAAAGTATTGCCACATTGTAACATTATCCACATAAAAATAGAATGTTAAATAACAATTGCAAAATAAGTGATTTAAATCAATGATTTAAAAAAATTAAATGTGATTTAAATCACTGATTTAAATTAAGTGCAACCCTGCTTTTAACTGTATAAAAAATATTTTATCGTTTTTAAAACGACCATTTAGTGGTGGATACAAAAAATATATTAACTACGTCATTTACATTTTTAATATTAAATGGAGTAGAGCTTTGAAAGCAGTTCAATTTTATTTTGTGTGTACTCATATATGAATTGAATTCCATACAGAGAAATGTCAGCATTATATTTCAAATTTAAAATTTTTTAATTGCTAGACAATTCCGTTTAAATAACCACAAAATGAACGGTTTTTGATGTTAAAATTAATATTCGGATTGCAGAATTTTTTACGAGAAACCAAAGTTTGGTTCAATATCTGTAAAAGGAAAAACTTTTAGGTAAAATTAAGTTAGAAAGGGTTCAAGGCACATTTTTATGTGAAAAACTTTGAGAAGGAAAACGTTTTTGACTGGAATTTTAATACCGCCATTTGAATTGCATTATTTGGTAAACTGACATGTATTATAATTAATCTTCACTCTATCAATATGTAACTATGCGATTAAATTCTGCTGATTTAGATCATAAATTGAATTTTGCTGAAAACATTAATTATGTAGCTGCTTCTAATCTACAGGGATTTACCTATTAATTCATTTCTGGTATCGAAAATAAGGCCCCGTACTTGCACCCAATCTATTACACTATTACTCTCCTAGATACGTTTAATTATAATCGTAATTTACTATAAGCATTGTCAAGATTAGATATTCACTTATTATATCATAAAATTAGATATTATTACTTATGTTTCTTGCTGCAGATTATTTATAGTTGTGGAAATCTACATGAACATAAAACAGGAAGACAAATTCGCATCACTAACATTGCTTCTTTCATATAATAACGGAAACGGAACTATAGCGATATGAAATTGTAAATATTTTTGTTGCTTCTAATAAAGTACTGTACCTAAGTGAATTCACTTGAAATTCAATTGGAGTGTAAATTATTTTCGGAAGTTATAGATTTCAATCTTGTAGAACTAAAGTACTATACCGTGAGTTTCAGCTAAGATGAAACATATTCGAATCTGTTATTAGTCATTATTATTACTATGGATACCACTTGTTATATGGCACCGTATCGTTCCAGATAAAATGCAAATAAACTTATAATACAATGTTTACCAATGAAGAAAAATTCAAATGGTTATATGGTACAATAGTGGGTACAGTTTAAAAAATGTTTGTGACATGTTCGTTAATTTATATCCTGACCATCTTAGACCAAATCCTACCATTGTTTCAAGAATATATTAAAAATTTGGAAGTAGTGCATATACAAAACATAATAACAGGAGAAGATTAAAACCAGTGCTAAATAAATATAATAACAATTATGTATTACAACCAATAAAAGAAAATAACCAACTTTCTACAAAAGCTTTGGTAAATCTGTTAAATATCAACAGTTAAGAGTTAAGAAACAATGACTATAAAAAAATAATTTCCTTTTGTGAACTACTTTTTGAGAAAATTAATATCGATCCAAATTTCAATTAGGATGACAAGTGCATTTGACATTGACAACCTATGTTCCCTATCTAGTATCTGGAACGATACAGTGCCATATAACAAGTAGTATCCATAGTAAAGACTAATGACAGATTCGAATATGTTTCATCTTACCTGAAACTCACGGTATAGTACTTTAGTTCTGCAGATTGAAATCTATAACTTCCGAAAATAATTTACAATCCAATTGAATTTCAAGTGAAATTCACTTAGGTATAGTATTTTATTAGAAGCAACAGAAATATTTACAATTTCATTTCGCTATAGTTCCGTTTCCGTTATTAGATGAAACAAGCAATGTTAGTGATGCGAATTTGTCTTCCTGTTTTATGTTTATGTAGATTTCCACAACTATAAATAATCTGCAGCAAGAAACATTTTTCTACAAGCCGTTTGTGACAGAGCAAAATTACTTTTGTTCATTAACCACAAAGGAATATTAAATTTCGTATACGGAAACCACAAGTGTACGCAACTAAATGTAATTAACATTAGCTTCTGGCTATGTAGGAATCATGTTATGAATAATATAGCAGGATTGATTAAAAATGTGTTCTTCGAAATTACATATTAAACAAACATCAAATTTCAGCAATGTTTTCAATTATTTGTATGCAGACTTTAGCTTACAGCAAAAATATTAAAATTTGATAGCTTCTTAATTTCGTCAAAAACAAAAGAATAATCATTATAGGAAACCGTATAAGTGGATGTTTCATTCTTCTCAATTTTAAGGGAATTGTTGTCCTAATGTGAAAAGTGAAAGAAATTAACTTGAGAACATTGCATCAGTTGTCGATTTCATGAAATAAGAAGACTTTTTGCTTATTTCGTCAAAAAGAGATCGTCTATTCGAACTTTGCTAATTATTACCTGAGTGGTTCGAATCGCGTTATAATGAAGAAATCTTGTCTTGTTTCGTTATTTTTTGTCTTTCATTACTCTTGTATATAAAAATCTTGTCTTGATCGTCATTTTCTTCCTTATTTCTTGTCTTGTAGGTTATCACGTATATATTTTTTTTTGTTTAGATAATATAAATGTCATTTATCAAATATATATCTTATAATACAATTATTATTATTAAATGATTATAATAAATACAAAAAATCGCATAACTGTACTACTTTAGGTATTTTTTAGCACAACTGCGACATTTGTACAAGCAGAAAAAGTTTTTTTCAAAGTTCCCTGGTTATAAGAAAGTATTTTGTGGTTTTATAATTTCGAAGAATAGTTATATTATTGAGCCAATAATAATTATTATTACATATTTTTTAAATTAAATTTACATAGGCATATTGAAAATTTTTATGTCTTCATTTTTTCAATACTTATAATACAATTTGTTTAGATAAATAATAAATTTTAATGTTACGACAATTAAATTTTTTTAGTATTTTCCTAACCACTAACATATATTTTTAGATAGATTCTTATAATAAATACAGATTTCAAATTAACAAAAAAAGCAAGAGTACAAGAATTTAAAATAATCTTACTATTCTTGTACTTTTCTTGCAAGGCAATTTCTTGGCTTGTCTTGCTTTGAAATTTGTAGCACTTGTCTTCTTCTTGTCTTGCATTATTTGCAAGATTGATGCAAGACCAATAAAAATACAAGACTCTCGTGAAACACTATATAAACTGTAGAATTAAATCCAGTAGCTTGATGTAGTTGAAAATGTAGCAGTTTATTCATTGGTGGTCTATCTACTCGTAGACCCAATTTGAAACTCTAGTTAGTATAGCGAGTGAACGCAAAATGCATGTTTTAAATTACGTTGTAGAATGCAAACGGTTCGTTGTCACTTTAATAAGAAGACAACAGCTCGTAGCAAAGTTCGCTAACTAATTTGGTGTTAGTATTTGCAGTGAACTATGTTGGCTAGCCATTGCTTATACCACAGTTTCCAAACAGATCATTTATGGGAATCCACATAATCTTCTTTATCGTTAAACATTATTGGAATATTGTTCACCACCTGTGTTATCCAATTTGAGGTTATGAATATATTAATTTTATAAATGATTTATATATTCATAGAGCTACAGTTAATCAACATGGCAAACAATGTCAAATGGTAATTTCAATATTTTTACGCTTACTATTATATCCCAAAGGCATTGAAAATTCATTCATTATGCAACAATTATCGGTAAATTCATTCATAAAAAATGTGCCACACACCGATATACAAATCGCAAATGTTTAAAAAATTTAATACCATACTTAACCAACACTATGGAAAGAGAAGTATAGAGATCGTGCTATATAAGTATCAGTATATACAGCAATGGTGCTTTAGTACATAGGCATAGACAGAGAGGGGATTTTGGGGGCGAACCCTTCTCTCCCAGCGAACTAATTAACTCAGGGAATAAACGATTGTTATTTAATTTATTTTTGGATAACAATATAATATAAAACCAGAGACTTCTATTACAAAAAGTATCAAACTGTAGCAACATTTTGCTAAATGATATGTAGCGGTCGACATTTTTAGGAACTACGAGACACATAGAAGCCTGACAAATTATTTGAGGAATACCACGAGTGATACTGGAGTAAATATACTGGCCTTACTAAATATTCATAGAGATATTGTTGTAACTGCTGAAGATATTATGCCTCTTATCTTTTTCTTGGAGAAGGGGCTCTGAATAAATGAAACACAGATTTTTACAGAAGTTTCAACAAAAGAATTAAATGAGTCAATAAAATATCGTTATGTCCAAGTGGTTCAGAACCCATTACAAGCTGTAGGTCTCCTATCCTGTTACTGGACTGCAATATGTTGGAAGAAAAATTTGGCTTATAGAGTGTTTCACAACTTTAGGATAAAAAATGACTAATACTACATGATCCTGCTGATAACGAATCTATTTTTTTTAATAAAATAAAAAAGTATAAGTTTTTATTGTTCGATTTTTTTCCCAAAAATTAAATAATTGAAAGTAATTATCCAAATTAGAATATATTGGATTATCCAAGCATCGCCAATCTTTATCCATATAATAATAGTGCTGTGTCCGAATGGTTCGAAATCCACTACAAACTGTAAGTACCTTGCAGAGGTTGTACGTTTTTAGCGTACACCACTAAAATGTAAGGAAAAATTATCACGAAACAGTACCCTGAGTATTTGAAGATCTAGTCCATCTAACAATATTGCACCACAGATGATGCCATTCTTTACCGCCCGTATTCAAGTCAATACAATATTTGTTAAAAAAAAAGTTTAAAATTTTACGACACCAATCACTTAACATAGTGGTCGAGTGAATAAAAGTTGTGATTGTTTTATATTTATATATAAAAGTAATCTGGGTAATATTTGGGATTGCCGGCGTCATATTTCAACAATGGATTTGGCGGTCTCGCCTGGGAATATCCGGTATTTTTATAACATGTAAGTCAATTCGAACGCGCGCAGTATAATGCTTTAAGAACGCAGATAAAACGTAAACGACTACGGTCCAAGCCGTATCTGAACCAGGATGAATGTAAGAAGCGAAATATTTTAAGTTCGAAAACGAAAGCAATTGGGAAAGGAATTATCAAGAGATAGCGTCGTGCATAAAAACATTTTGCACAAGGGTACACTTTGTCTGTATCGTTTAGGATTTTAAAACAACTTTACATACGACTCGGAAAATTTTTTATATGCTGCATAATTTGATTGTTTGATTTTGCTGTCTGCTTTTTCACCTGTGGTTCATCTTTCACATCTCGTTGCTTATACAATATTTCGTTACGTGCCTTCTATGTTCACTGCGCTCAATTTTATTTGACTTACTATTTACATTTACATAATCATATAGAATACGAATGTATCTTTTGTATTATACGAAATCTCTACTGCGAATTTAAAAACATGAGCACGGTAATATAATGGTACACTAACTTCATTTCGTTCTAAAAAACAACTCAGCGCCGTAACATTCGTCATTTAAAAGATCTAAAACATGTTATTTGTTTCTAAAAGTTGAAAATTTAATAATGACACGAAAATATCTGGAATTTGTGAAAATTAGTCCTTATTTGTCTAATTTGTATTAATTAAAAAAATTTAACATGAAATGAGTGAAAATATGTTTGAGAATTAGGCTAAAAGTTAGATCATGATCTAATTTAAATTCTAGAAAAATTAATAAATTAATTAATTTTGACTAGATTATCAATTAAATCAGGATTTAATTTTTATTATATGCTAGTCTTAAATTCGACAATATTCGGATAAGTAATTTACTCATTCTACCATTTAATATATATATATATATATATATATATATATATATATATATATATATATATATATATATCCATAAATTCTAGAATTGGTTTCGTATCTAGATCTTTCCTTATGTCTTCATTTCTTATCTTATCTACCATTTCATATCTAGACTAATTTAAGGATGATACCAAATTAATCAATTAATTTGTGCAGTAGGCCAATAATTAGATCATGACCTGTTTTAAATTGGAAGTAGAATTTTGAGTATTACAGAAACCTAACTATAACAAATCACCTTTCGAATGCATAGTTTGACCGGAACAATAATTGCGATATTTTGCAATAAATTGTACAATATTTCATGCAGCTAGGTAACTACGTGGATTTAAATGCCGGATTGAATTTTGTCACTTGATTTGAAAATACGGATGGCCCCGTTTGATTGCTTAACATTTCAGCGTACTAGTATTGATTGACTTCTGTTTGACAACATTTGTTGGAATGGTTTTAAACTCCGAATTTAATGTGTCACTTTTTAATTCCTACGCCTTTATAAAGGATCAATAGAGGAATTCTTCAAATTTACTTTTTCTGAAAATGTTGAATATTTAAGTGTAAATAAAGTAAGTCTATTTTCCTGCATTTTATCCACATTAGATATAGCGAAAATCTAATATTGAAAAGTAGATTTCTTTTCTCTTAAAGCTGCTGAATCTGTATCTTCATTTTTCTTTTAAAGGATTTACAGCTTATAGTATTTTCTAAATAAGTGGAAGGCAAATTGTGTAAAATTTTGAGTGCATCGGAATTTCTTGTAAATATATTTCAATAATCTTTATGGGTGAGTAAACTTTAAAACTATTCATAAAAGTTTTAGTTTGATTAAAAAGAGAAAAGAGAACAGCAGTTTTAATTAATGCTAATTAATTTAAAAGTATTAAAAAGTCATGAAAGTCAAAATAATTGTCATTTATTTTAATAAAATCATTTATTTCATACAAGCACAGATCCTCCTCTAAATTTCACTGTTAGGCATAATTTTGTTGTATTTATTTACTCATTCTTCCTTTACTAAACAATAATTCGTCCATCTTTTCTACAAAGGTTTATTTTGGTTCATCTGAAACAACTACTGAGTTCCAGAAAATTTCAGAATGGTTTATATATTTCAAAATAAAGTGTAAAGATATGTGTATACTTGGTTTGACTATAATTTTAAGTTAAAATTTTGTTAATAATTTCCTTAAGGCTGAAATTTTATTGGTTGATTTGATAACGTTCATGTTTGTGTAGGTAATAGAAATCTTGCACCTCAACGTATATTTGCGTAGGATAAAGTAATATTGGCTTGGAAAAAACAAATTTCGCCTTGTGCGTTTTAATATATTTTAGTAATTTTGCCGGCTTTTAATATCGCGTTGGAAAATAAAAACGGTTTGCATAAAAATCAACAGCCAGATTCACAAAACATGATTAGCTCTTAAACAGAATCTAAGGGCGGATTTAGGCATGGGCTTTAAGGGCTGCAGCCCAGGACCCCGCGATACAAAGGGCCCCCTGCTTCGTACAATCAGAATAACACAGACAGACATGAACATCCCCTGCAGTAATGTTTAAATAAATTTGCATGTACACGTTGCTTTCGGTAATTTTTAATTGAATAGGAATAGAGAGAAGTTGACCAGACAGCTGCACGAAGTACGCTCTTGCATCTTAGGAAGAGAAGTAGATATGAGAAATAAGAAACACTATGACTTAACGAATTCAACTCTAATTTTGCTAATTTATTTCTTAAAATGTAATTTAATCTAATCCTAGTATTTACCTTTTCATAAAACAATAAATATTAAATTTTAAATACCGGAATATGAGGATTAGCTTAATCATTTTTATAAATCTGCGTATATATGTCTATAAATTATTATTATTTACAGGAATAAGTGTTATTTTCTTTTTTTTTCTTAACGTTAATTTGGAATATAAAATAAAAAAGTTCTTCTATTCCCGTTGCCATGTATTTTTTTTAGTAAATAAAACTACAGTTTTTTGATAAACTGCCGGTTAAAGGGTTCTTAAGGTAGGGCCCCCAAACAATATTAGCCCAGGGCCCCCAAAGTTCACGGTCCATCCCTGATCTAATCCTGTTTTGCGAATTTGGCTAGAAGTGTTTATTACGATCGGTTTAAGTGCGATTGAATAGTGTCTGTGCGACAGATGTTTTGTTGCTGTTAGCATCACGTGAAGTCAGGAATTGTAAAGTTTTGATTAAACTGGAGTAACTAATGCCAGGTTGAGTAAACTAGTTATTGATTTCCAAGTGCGGTTTACAGTTTTGCAAATTGTAAAGTCTGCCGTTATTGACATTAAGATCTGCTGAAATTGCTTGTGATTCTGATCGAGTTAGTCATATAACCTTCCGCTCTATTGTTTTCCCTAACATTTCACTTTAAATTAAACTAAATATTTGGACTGGGATTAATTGGACTCTAGGAACTAGACCACCAGTACCTTTTCGATTAGAAATATTTCAGCACCGAACGCTTGATTGCATATTCACGGACATATAATTCCCTAAGCAAATATAAATTGGTGCAATTTTTAAACCCAGAAAACAGGTATCCATTATTGTTAATTTAATAAATAGTATGACATTCTACAGAAAATATTATGAACTGGGATTAATTGGACTCTAGGAACTAGACTATCAGTACCTTTTCGATTTCAAATATTTCAGCACAGTTCGCTTGATTGCATTTTCACGGACATATAATTCCCTAAGCAAATATAAATTGGTGCAATTTTTAAAACCAGAAAATAGGTATCCATTACTGTTAATTTAACAAATAGCATGTCATTCTACAGAAAATATTATGTTTGCTATATGATCCAATGTCATTTTATTTAAAATTTTTAATAATTTGGCCTTGAATTATCAGAACGATCCAATCATTTAAGGACCATTTCTTTTTATGTCACCACTCCAGTCGAACGACAAAAAATGAAGGTAGTTAAAACAAAGGCGTTCTAGGAAGCAGTTAATTTATTCAAAATTTTACGACACCGTTAATTGCTTCTTCTTAGAAATCCCTCAATTTTATAATTTAATCTTAGATGGTTTTCTACTTGATTCTGAGCTCAACTAAGCTCAAGTATATTGAAAATAAGTTTTACTTCTCACGTAATACACTTAGTAAAGGAGATATTTTATTAATCCTGTATGAGAACATTTTAAATTTATAGGTAAGTGTTTATGGATTGATAGCTAAAAACAAAACAAGATAAGAAGAAGCAAAAATGAAGACGATATTTTTAATTTTTTGTAATGAACTTTTTAGAAATTTTTTATATCTTGTTTCGTATTTCAAACTGTTTTATAAAAAGAAAAAAATGTATGTTTCAAATATTAAACATTTATTTAACTAAATTTTAAAGACATTTAAAATTGGTTGTCAGTAAGGTCGCTAATATATTACAATTATTAATTTTATAAACTCAGTTTTAAATAGAAGAAAATATGTCGCTTTATTATCAAACTTTTATTTATTTCTAAAACCTATAACCCCATATCAAAGTTGTGTACAGTTAAATCAAACCAATCAACAAAATTAAACCAAAAATTGTGTTGACAATCGCGAAATATTCCAAAAATATTCATTTTTGTGCCCAAAATTTTGATTTTGGGAAATAGTGTACATTGATAGATCGTGACGCGCTGATTTCAAATTTTCAAACGAAATTTAATTATCTCTTTTCGTTCCTGAGATATTTGCTGTCAAAGATGCACCTCAAAAAATTATGTTTTTGGGCTATATCTCTAAAATGGGCAGAGATACAATCTTATTAATTATACCAGTCGATTCTACGGAAAAAGTTACATAAAGAAATGTTTTCTCCGCATATACGTTCTTTGGAACGATTAGTCGAAAAATGAGAAAATCGAAAAAACCTAAATTTAAAAATTTCTCCGAGGAACTTTTTGTCTTCAAAACTTTTCATTTTCTAGACTTAAGTAGATATCGTTGTGCTGATTCCAAATTTTCAAACAGAATTGAATTATCTCTTACCGTTCTCGAGATATTCATGTTCAAAGTTGAGTTTTTGCAATACCTAAAAAAACAGGTTTTTTAGGTATACACCTATAAGGGTTAGGTTTACGACTTCGTTGACCTCACCAATCGATTCTACGGGCAAAATTACATAATTGTACCAATTTTCAGATTTTTATTCCCACGGATACAATTTTTAGAGCGAAAAAACGATATTCGGCGAAAATCGAAAAAAATGCCTGATGAACCCCTTGCGATTTTTTTCGATTTTAGCCATTTTCAGTTTTTTCCTTCTAGAAATTCCATCTGTTGAGATAAAAATCTGAAAATTGGTACACTTATGTAATTTTGTCCGTAGAATCGAATGGTGAGGTCGCCGAAACCATAAACCTAACCATTTAAGAGGTATACCTAAAAAACCTGATTTTTTAGGTATAACTTTGAACTCAAATATCTCGAGAACGGGAAAAGATAATTGAATTCTGTTTGAAAATTTGGAATCAGCATATCAATATCTACTTAAGTCTATAAAATGAAAAATTTTGGAGACAAAAAGTTTCGAGGCGAAAAATTGAAATTTAGGTTTTTCCGTTTTTCATATTTTTCACCTAATCGTTCCAAAGAACGTATATGTGGAGAAAACATTTCTTTATGTAACTTTTCCCGTAGAATCGACTGGTATAATCGTTAAGACTGTATCTCTACCCATTTTAAAGATATTGTCAAAAAACACACTTTTTTGAGGTGCAACTTTGAGAACTAATATCTCCGAAACAAAAAGAGATAATTAAATTCTGTTCGTAACGTCGGTATTAGCGTACACATTTCTTTAAAAAAAATTACAAACAAAATTTTGTAAAATTTGAAAATTTTCGATGTAAAATTTTGATATTTTCAAATATTTTCGGGTTTACGCAAAAATACAGCATCAGCAGCTTTGAGAATTACTTCCTCTATTATTGCTACATACATACACTATTATATTATTAATTATTAATTTTATAAAGTCACTTTTATAATTTATTGTAAGTCAAACGATCTGATTTCAATATATAAGTATCTAATTCATTCCCATTTATTTAAATTTGATATTTTTAACAGCAATATTCTAATTCTAATATAGTTTTGCATTTTAATACAAATACCCCATTACCACGTTGAGGTATAAAAGAGCTTTTGGTGCTTTTCAAAATACAAAACTAAGTTTAGACGTTTGCGTTGTCGAAGTCTCGAAGTGACAAAACATAATTTAAAACTGTTCAGTTTCATTGGCAAATTTAATTTATTTTTGGTAAAGCCTATATATTCCGGATTCCGGGCGCCGAAATTATATATACAGGTGTAACACGTGTAAGTCTTGAAAAGGTTTTATAAATAATCCATCCCGCATAAGAATCTCAAACAAATGACATACGCTAAATAAATAAATCTATAAATATAGGGGAAAATTAAAAATTTACAGTTTTTAATTTTTACAAATAACAAGTATATTCTTATTCGTTTTTTTTTATTTATTTATTTTGGAAGCACGGCGTCTCTCACATTTCGGCGCCTTTCTGTGACGCTTACCTTGCTTACCGTGCAGCGTCGGCCCTTTGTCTTGATAAAAACTTTAATTAGATACTTTCTTCGAAAACGAAAAAACTACCAATACAACAGGTCGCGATTTCCTGATCCTAAAATAAATTCTAGAAAAATCAGAATCAGAAGTACTCAGAATTATTAAATGGACACCGTTAATGATTTGATCACTATAGAGACAAAATAAGAATCCTAGATTAATTGGATTTTGGATTGAAACTGATATAAATAACAAACAATGTGAACTTTTTTGCTTTAACAAAACGATATGTAATATTTAAATCAGGGCATGTAACCGGTTAAAAACACCGGTTAATAAAAACCGGTAACCAATATTTTGAACGAAAATTGCGAACTTTAACCGTAATTTTAACCGATATTTTTAAGGCCGAAAATACTGGCAACCGTTAACAAAAAAAATTAACCGTTTTTAGGGAATATTAACCTTCATTTTAATATCATTTAGAGCAAAAAAATTTTAATATATTTTTTAGATCTGTGTTATCCATTTGTATTTGAATATGAGTCGTTTTTACAATTTACATTTTATAGTGGAGAGTCAGAAAAGAAGGTAATCACTTTCGTCATCATCAGCATTAGGCAAGTTTGCAAAAGTGACCTGCGTTTTTCTGAAGGCATTACGAGAATTTTTGTGATTATGCGTTAATTAAATTTCGTTTTTGTTTTTGTTATATTTTTTTCAAATGGTAATTTTTTATTATTTCTTTTTTTTAATTAAATTTTTATAATTTTTTTTATTAATGTTTTTAACTGATATATTAAATGGTTTAAACCAATTTACAGTTTTTAAAAACCGGTTTTTGATCTAAGACCGTTATTATTATAACATTTTCTATAAGGATTAACTGTTAAGCAGTATTTTTTCAGTTACATGCCCTGATTTATACTAAGTAAAAGAAAAGCTATTGTTTGAATAAGGATATATTCATATATTTTCCAGGTAACCGAATATCAGCTAGAAGGATGACTGCGGTAAAGTTGTGTTTTTCAGCATTCTCTTTATGTCATTATTCAGTGTCTTCTGTGTCTTTATTCCTGTGTATTTGAGTAAACTTTTAAATCTTTTGAACGTGAATTCCCAACACTTTTCCTTCCTTGCGTAGTTCAGTTATAAGTAAATTTGTTCCGGTAATCCGGAAGAATCTGAGTCCGTTAGATAGCAAATTATATTTATTCTCAACGAAGTACTTCCTGTTGGCGTCTTATTCGAGACATTAAATAAAGCGAAGAGGAAATACTTTAGTTATATTTAAATCTTGGTGTAAATTGCATTTTCAGTTTGAAATAAAGCAAACTTGTCCAATTTCTCTGGAAACGGTGAAAATGAAACCATAAATCCAGGATATTGTTGGCGGGCGCATAAAAATCAACTCGCTGTACCAGTGGCGTCGAGGACTTAAATGCAAATATGTAGCCCAAATATAAAACACGAAATAGAAACTGCTATTCTTATGAGGAATATTTGTTACTTTCTTTCACCACTACAAATCGCCTAGTTCGTATTTCTTACCAACTACCTACATAAAGAACCCAATAATGCCACATAAATATGCGATATATTTGCTTTATATTCTAGTTTTACAATGCCATTTCACAATTATGTGTTTTCTATAACATGCCAATTATGTATTGAGAAATAATTGATACTTATTTCCGATGAATAATGATAACATTTTTAAAATAACTAAATATTTTCTCATTTTAATATAAGATTCTGTGCCCAGATTTCAATAATCGAAGCTATTCATACTGTACTTAACGGTTATGAAAGCTATATATTTCATTCGAGTGATTCCGTACTGCATCCCGAATTCTGATATTTGAAGTTTTCAATATTTCATGATATATTACTGAGTTCAAATATAATATATATCCTATTTAATTGTTACTATTTTACATATTTTTTGTTAACATTAATTTTTGTAAAATTCAGCCTTTTTAATACACATAATTAGGTAAATGTCGGCTTCCCAAATATGGTCTTCAATAAATATATTTTTATTATTATTACTAATGTTTACAAATACTACATTCAACTAACAATATCTAATGTATATACAGATCAGATTTTTTTAAGTAAATAGAATTTATCCTGGAAAATGTTCTTACTGGAATATTAGAAAATTGGTTTATATTTTAACATAAGAGGAATTAATTACTAAAGTCATTCATTCTATTTCAGTTCAAATTTGGTTGACTTCAATAATTATACTAAAGCAATTCATTCTTTTTTTTTATTTAAAGAATCCGATACATTAATTCCAAATATACAAACGTAATTTGATTTTTGGTTTGGAGATATTTACCATCTCTTCAAAAAAGTGTGTTTTATAAAAATTGATAGATGTATATTCTCGGCGATTTTACCGTTCCATTCTACAGAAAGATACCCAAGGAAAGGTTTTCTCAAATGTTACAAAATAAGATGAAGGAAAAAACCGGAATTTCAAAATTTTGCTCCAATTATGTTTTGTTTTTTAGACGAAGGTAAATATCGATACACTGATCACAAGATTGCATTAAAATCTGATTTAAAAAAAAAATCAAACAAATCAGATTGTAAAGCACAATAAAAATTTAAAGAAATAATAAAGAACTACGTTAAAATCCCTTTATAGCATTATCACTTATAGCGACGAACTGGTTATAACGTCGAAATTGTGACCTTTTTTTAAATTTTATCGATTATAGTTAGTTCTGGCTATAGTGACCAAATTTTTTTTATTACTGTAACACATTTCAAAGTAAATTTAACAAAAAATCACATAGTAGTGCATAAAAATATAAAAATAATAAACCAGTAAAGACGTTTTATCGACGAAGTTAAACAGATTTTATAGATCTTGAAGTATTGCCACATGGTAACATTACCCACACGCTTTTGCCCTTAAAATAAAAAAAACCTAATTTTAAGGTTCAATTGTTGTTGTTTAACTTTTATATAAAAATGTGGATTTTTTATTTCTTATAATATAATATATATAAATAAAAATATAGTACTAATCTAAAAAAAAACTATTATTTGGAGACACCGGATGTTGGAATAAATGAAGTAATGAAGGGGTTAGCGTAAAATGTTGAATGATTGTACCCCCTGTGGAAATGTGGGAATGTCATTAAACAGTTCACTAAAGATTCCATTACCCTGTTAGTAAACAATTGTTCGCGAATGCTGCGCGAGCAAAGTTCATAATTACAGTCTTGCACCGTCGTTGCGGTTCCCCTAGAAAACAACTAAGTCGCTCTTGTAAAAAGTCACCAGGATGGCGCGAGTAAAAATAAAGATGCAAGGAGCGTGAGTAATGAATTTTGAACTGATATAATGAAATTTCCGAACAAACGCGAACGTTGTCGGTAAGTGCGCTTGCTTCTTTATCTCACTTTGCTAAGTAATTGTGTTTTCGCTAATGATATTTCGCTCATGCTGTATATGATTATTTAATTTCATTACTCGCTTAGTAAGAAACGGCGCGGTGGGCGTAAAACGAAACCTATTCTCGTAAGCGTTGTTTCGTGGTCGTTCTCTTATAAGCTTTCACTAACTTCCTTTTCAACCCGAGATGTGACCTTAGCAAAAAAACTAATAGGGGTTTTAATTAATTAAAGAATGTAATGAATTAAACATCATTCTAAAAATTGAAATATTAATAATTTTTAATTTCAAGTTTAAATTAAACCATTTATATATGTGCTTAGTTGCTTGACAAAGGCTGCTTACAAGCACTAGTGCGTGAAAAGTAACTCTTTACAAACTCAAAAGAGGGTATAAAATACTGTATGCCCGGTTGAAAGAAAACTCTATTATAACAAAAAAAAATTGGGATTGTAGTGACGTCACAACTTTTTTAAAATTTATTTCTCGCGTACCTATTATTTACTACAAAATTAAAAATTTATGTGTAATATTTTTATTTAATAATTATCTACCTAATAAAAAAATCATGAAATAGTTAATTTATGTAACTAAATTATAGCACGAGATAAAAACACTATGTTACACATATGTTGCATATATTGTTTCTACAACCGAAATATTAATAAAAATTAATTTCGAAAGTAAATTAAAGCAATAATAAATGTACTTTCTAGTGCGTGGAAATTACTTTTCAAGCACTAGTGCGTGAAAAATAACTCTTCACAAACTCAAAAGAGGCCATAAAGTATGTACTTTAATGATTTTGAAAAATAGTCTATTTAAACTTTTTAATAAAGTTTTAAAAGATGTAGGTATTGTAAATATTTACAAGCTTATGATATAAATAATAATGACATTCAGTTCAGGAATTATTGGCTAGAGACAAAAAAGAGGCTGACATCTGGGGGAAGAATTTAAAAGGTGTTAGTAGGGAAAACATTGTAGTTTAATATCATGTAAATCTCAAAGTACTAGTGTCTATACAAGACTTGGTTTCGAACTACTGTTGAAATATGGAAATGTGCCTATTTTGCTTTAAATAATTAATATACAATTATTTTTTGTACGTATTAAAAGGACACATCTTTTTTTGTAAAGTTCCTACAATAGTCGAAAACAAATACAAAGTATCAAAAAAATGAATAATTAATATTTAGTATGTCTGCTAGATTCTATATTAAAATTGTCAAAGCATATAAAATTATTCATATTACACTTTGTACTTTATTAAAATTCTAAATGAATATTGTAATACCACAATTATAAAGAAAAGTTCTAAATGTTTAGAAATACTTTTTATAAAAATATTTCAATAATAATAATTGGAATACTAAAAATGAAAATCCTACATTGATATTGTGGTAAAAAAGTTATAAATAGCGACTTTATAACAGGGATGAATCGCCCGTGGAAGAAACGAGCAGGCACCGTTACAGTTATGTTTGCCTTTGCGGTTATTTTGTTGAATTCAGTGTTTATTTGCTGAGTTTGCTCCAGCTTCGTTGTCGCTAGAGAAACACACCAACACGAGACGTACTTTTGTGATACTTAGAGCAATTATTTTTTAGTTTTGTATCGTTCACGGTGGAGGGAAACCACATAACAGCGACATGTTACGCTGATTGTTGATTTGTTTTGATTATAAGCTGACACTGAAACTTGCGAACTTCTTCAAAGACGAGCGTTCACGTTCTTTTGTCGGGGAGCAATTATTTTTTAGCCTTTGTAGGAAAAATATTGTTGGTATTTCAATGCCATTCGAAATAGAAAGTAAGAACTTGGAAAGAAGCTTTTAAAAGGACAGCTTACGTGTACTTCACAAAACTTACATCTTAACTGTATTGCTCCTTCTTACAAATAAAGAAATTCTTTTATTTTCGTACATGAATCCCCATCATTGGCGGTACAACCCTAGGAGTAAAAGAGTTTGGACCGCAGACATGACAATTTTACTTGCACTTTGGTGGAAAGGTTCCGAACCAATCTCAAAAATCATCATTCTACAACCCTAAAAATTTTTGGTCGCCGGTGAAATTGAAAACTGAATTTCATCTGTTTCATGACAATTTTACTTGCATTTTACTAGAATCTCAGACTTACAGCATATAGTGAGTTTCGAACAACTTGGACACAGCAATATTTTTCTTTGGTTAATAGCTGGCGACGGTGGGAATCAAACTTCAGATTTCATAGTTTACTCAGTTCGAATCGGAATGCGATAACCAAGTGAACTACAGCTACCCGTAATATAAATTAAATATATGTATAAATATATATATTATATAATGACCTCCTGTTGTTCTTATAACCTGAGCTAAAGTCAAAATAGTTGTTCAAATATGTCACATAAAATAAACCTTAAGATAATACTCTTTTCCATATAAAAATATTGTAACGAGCGAGACTCATCATAGATGAGTCATCACGGCTGACCTATCTGGTCAGGTAGTCGCGCTAAAGGTCAAGTGGGATAGGAGCGATGCCGCTATTGTTCGGAAATTTTGAAGAGACCGGAAGGTTCTGGAATGTTCTAGAGATTAACTGGCGGTTATAGAAAGTCAGTATTGGTGAGAGTGTGTAGAAAGACACAGAAGTAAATCAGTATCAGTCAGAGTGTACAGAGTCACTGAAGTCAGTCAGTGTCGGTCAGTGCATTTCAGCGACATGTAAAGTAGAAATAAATAAATAGTTGGTGATATAAATATTCGTATAAATAAATATTGCGTAGTATTAAGTGTTTAAATAAATGTTCTTAGTGTTCAAGTCTTTATTAATACTTATTATTCTTGAATTAGTGTATATATTTGTTTATTCGTACTATTTGTTCATTATACGTAATTATATAAATATTTGTATTTCAATTATTTTTACACTTCATCTAAATAAATAAACGTTACAATATAGGTAATGACATTTCTGCGACAAAACAGACTGATATTTCCAACAATGAATAATAATTTCTAAATGATATGTTTCTTTTGTATTCTATTGTTTGCAATGTCTATTAAAATAGTAGAACCTCATTATAAAATTTAATGTTATGGCTACAAATGCGCAAGCATCTTGAGCGGGCTTTTAATTAATTGTTATAATAAGTTAACTGTGAAGTGTTATGAAAGGGTTATTAACTTGTATATTATAAGTATTCTGTAGTAGTGTTGGGCTTAGGGCCAACGCTATACGGTATGTAAGGTAAGCGTGGCAGAAGGGCGCCAAAATATGAGGGGCACTGCGTCGCCAAAATAAATAAATAAGGTTGGGCTGACCGGTGCATAATAAAGACAATTGTTTATTTTATTTAGGTAAACCGTATGCATCCTAAAACTAAAATGTTACAAAAAATTCGTTAATTAAATTGCATTCTTTTTTTGTTATATTTTTTCAGATAGTACCATATTAACCGGTTTAAACCGGTTTCCAATTTTTAAAAACCGGTTTTCGAACTAAAATCTTTATTATTATAACGTTTTCTGTAAAGGTTAACCGTTAACCAGTATTTTTCGGTTGCATGCATTGTAAGTAATTGTAAACATAAAATGTAGATTCTAAGTCAACTGGCAATAAAATTAATAATAATAATAAAAAAATAATAGTTTAAATTCAGTTATATTGTAGCGATCCCAAGGTCACGTCGCGAGCGACGGCCGCTAGCAGATCTGTCAAGACTTGTTCGCAACGTTTCTATTGTTCAATCTGGAGGGTGCGAGAACATTCCCGAACTTAATTGGTCTAGTATTTAAGCCTGAAAGAGGGACATCGCGAGGACAGTCTTATATTAATAAGCACAGAGAACATAAATAGTTGGTGGAAATAAATATCGAGTAAATAAATAGTACATTTCTACATTTAAAAATAGTTTTATTGGTTTCATGTGTATTTATATTAAATAAATAATTAAAAACATTGTACATTTGCTAGTGTGCCCAGGTAGTTTTTTGAGATTATTTGGAAAAGGAAACCACATAATTTAATTTTATGTGTAGGAAGGCAGTGTATTTTTGGCATTGTGTACTACATGAAACAAAACACTGTCACATAACGTTAATTGTTGATTTGTTTGATCGTCATGCGAGATCGAAAGTGCAAAGCGGAGCGTAAAGGCACAACATTTGTATGTGAAACCTTTCTATTCACATTACTAAGTGCTTTATTCTGCGGCGAAGTATTTTAACTCATTATTTCATAATAACTCCAGCAATTAAAACAGATCAAACGACGACTACTTGAAAGTTTCACTTTTGAATTTGAATTATTTAAAACATTTAATATTTACGCCTTTAAATGTAAATTTACAGTTGAAAACAGTGCAAGAACTTGAAACTTACGTCTTAAAGATTAAAACAAAAATAGTAATTTAAGCAACAACGAGATGGCTTTTCATTGTTTTAGAATTTAATCTTTCAAATAATTTACTTTATACAATAAGTTTATCAAACACTTTCATTAAATATAAACAAAATAATAAAAAAAATATATTAATATTTACATCGCTATAAAATACTTTAAAACACATATAAAATATTGTACACTGAAATTATGTTGCCACATTAAATTGAAAGCATAAATGTAATGCTGGTCACATATAATATATATCTATTTATTCACTCGGTATTTTTTCTTTTTTTTAATTCGATATATTAAAAAAAATGACCTTTTTAATGTTAACATGAATAAACGATTTTGGTTCCAGTTTTGGTTATTGCTACATTTTTTTTCAACGTGAAACATGGTATTTATCATATCCATGGTTACGACTTGATATTTGATTGACAGCACTGTATATTTGCTTGTTTCATTTAAAATGCAGCATAGGGAACGAATTTGACATTTGCTTTTAGGATTATAAAATTTTCTGCACCAAGTGCAACAACAATTTTAAGAATCATTAATAACTTTAGAGTTAATGGTAAAATAGTAGAATGTTCTGCTAGACCATACAATCTAACACATCTAGATTATTTTATTGGTGACTATTAAAATCAGTGTTTGTATTAAGTCTTCAAAATTTAAATCAATTAAAAGTTCAAATTTAAAATATTTCTCAAAATATTGCAAAAGCACAAATATCATCGTATGTAATTTAAAAGTTCTATAGCAAATTGAGTCATTGCTTAGAATTTAATGGACGGATTTTTGAAATTTTATTGTAATTATTGTTTAATTGTTTGTTATTATGCTTACTAGTTTGTTAGTTCGTTTATTAGTTCTTTATTTTGTAACTTCGTACAATAATAAAATCCAGTACTTCTGTTAAATTCATTCCCCAGATTTCAATTTAAATGAGACAAACAAATACATTGCTGTCAATCAAATATCAAGTCATAACCATGGATATGACAAATCGCCATATTTCACATTAAAAAATACTCATGGTATAGAAAATTTCTGATTTTAGTTATAGTAAATAGTATTTTGTAAGTAAAAAAAAATGAGATCAATTAAAAATGCCAGTGTCTTAAGTGTTTCGGAATTTGAAATAAACAGTAAGTTTCTTGCAGAGACTATCACTATCAACGTGTGCAAATGCAAGTAAATTACTACAAACGAATAAAATTATCTTCTCGATTTCATCTACCTTAAGTACGTTAGTAAAATGATAGGATACTAACTATTTGAAAGTGTAAATCGCTTTTAAAGTATAATTAGTATCAGCTCATGATTATCCCAGAAATATTTAACTTAAATTCAGTGAAATTTTGTGTAAAATTTAATGGAGGAATTAAGGCCCGTAGGCCCTGGTTGGGACAAAATGAATGTGTATTCCGAAGTGCGTTTTGTAGTTCTCTTTGCAACTTATTCGCTTTTTAATAGACGAAGGTCTCATCTGGGATTATGAGTCATTTTTGCGAGGACGGAGATGCTATTTAATTAGGAGACGCTCAAATGCTGGCTGAACCACGAACTCTGCATCGAAGCTCCAGACAAGTCTCGACTCGTCCCTAAGGAGAACTGGACTACGTCCGAACTTAACTCATGTTTTGCCAAATTGTTGTTTGCAATTATTTTGCAATTCAGGCGCTCATGTAACAAAAAGTTTCAAGACTAACACATTTGCTTTATTAATGATGAACCATGTTAGAGGAAGTTACGTGGATTAACCCACATAACTTGTTTTATCCGATATTCATTTATGCGTTTAATTATTTACACGACAGTTTCGCATTCTGCATACAATATCAGCTCTCATGGAGTACAATACAAGACATTATTGTTACAGTTTTGACAAATATGGTTACATCTCTTGGGAACACAATCAAACAATCAATTCAACATAATTCGGAAGTAATAACCTCAAATACGACAATTGAGCCTGTACCCCTTATGTTTTTTTTATTATAAAGAATAGAAAAATTTGTTTTAAATAAAAGTTTAATTATAAAACAATTATACTAAAAGGATACTTCATCTAAAGTTTAGTCGCTAAAATTTGAGACAAAGTTACATATGTGACCATTTAATCAATTGAAATAAATAATGTATCAAATTTTAGAGCTTATTATGTAAATGCTCCTTTTCAGGGTCACATATTTTTATTGTACATAGTTTTATGTAATGAGGTCTTACAAAAAAAAAATAAGGAAACATTTTTTTGGTTTAAATCGAACCTATTAAGTCTATATTGTTGCTTCATATGATGTAATACATTTTTATTTACATTTTATGTTATATAATATCGTTTAAAAGTATCATACTTTTAAAAAATAGCAAAAATTCAATCATGTTGTGACGTCCGTAGATTTATTTGGAAGACTTATTGTTTCTTGAAATTGTTTGAAGGACAAAAAAATTTAAAAGCAAAATATGTAAATTAAAATTTTAAATTAAATGTGTATATAAAAAAATGAAATATAAATATAAAATTATTTTTTTAATTCTTGAAATATAATTTTTAATTGGTATGAAGTTATCCACGTATGGATGCGAGATCTCAAATTTTGGTGTTAGGTTTAGGTTTGAAAGTTTGTAAAGTAATTTAAAGCATTATAATTTATATTTATTTTTCGTATTCGCAGATACATCCAGTATAATACCGAGTATATACCAAATGAAACCTTTAGGTTTTAGTGTTCAAATTTATTGATTTCTAATTATTACTTATTTAATAATAATAACTCACCGATGAAGATCTTTTTCCAAATGTAATTGAAATCTGTAACAGAAAAAATAATGAGTTAATATTCAATCAGGAGTACACTTAGAAAAAAACATTAATTATTTTTCCTTGAAAAACGTAAGCTTCATAATCCTTTTTTCATATTTATAATAATTAAACTATTTTTAAAGTTCTCTTAATTATATTTTTTAATTTTGTTAAAAAACTGTTTCTTCAGCAAACATTTTAATTGAGAAAACTCTGTAATTATGACGCTATATAATTATTTGTTTGTCTCCATTTTCCACGTGTATAAAAACAATATTTAAATATCTCCAGCGAAACAAACATACTCATTTTGCATGATATGAATACATTTACAAAACTGGATTAAAATTCTTTAATTTATTATAAAACAATTAACTCACACAATATAACCATATATACGTATCGAATAGTTCTGTCACACAAGTTTAATTTTTAATTCATGGTAATTTAATCAATTCAGTAAAATATTTATGTTCAATTAAGTGTCTGCTGAATAAAATAGCGATCATTAAAACAACAAACAAGTGAAACGTAATTCATGACAACAACTAACAATTGATACAAAATGCAAAACTTTCATTAGCTTTGAATTAGTTGCATTAAACATTGACAACGCAAAGAAAAAACAACAAAATGGAATACTGAGTTTAAAGTGTATTTAAATATAGAAATCTAGTTTAATTACCATTTTGTAATTGCAAACAATAATCTATTTTTAGATTACTATATATGTACAGAGTGTTTCCACATCTTGGGAAAAAATTAAAGAGTATATACTACACGATACACTGATCACAGAACAAAAAGATTTTTTTATGAAATTCGCAAAAATAAGGGTGATTTGTTAGTTTAGATAACTTTAGGTTTCATGAGATTAGGACAGGTTAGGTTAGGTTAAGTTACGTTAAGTTAGGTTAGTTTAGATTACTTTAGGTTTGATAAGGTTTGGTTAAGTTAGATTAAGTCGGGTTATGTTAGGTTTGATTAGTTTAGATTAGTTTAGGTTTGGTGAGGTTATGTTAGGTTAGGTTAGATTCGTAATGAAAGAGGAAGACTTGGATGCATACCTCTGCGAGTATCTATTTAAAAATACGACTGCATACATTTATTATACTCTAGTTAATTATCGGTTACAAGTATTGTTCAAAATTATCCCCAATTCTTGATATACATAATGCATCATGTGGAATAAATGATGCACTACAAATCTCACAACTCACTAGCACTGTAGGCATTCATTTTTACAAAAACTGCGCTGCACTACACAATCAAAATAATAAACCAGCAAAGAAAGAAGATAAACAATAATGTCGACGAAAGTGTATGTAGCTATTGCCAGATTAAATTATTAATTACACAACATCAGACATTTATTAGGCGTTATGTAAACAATTACTTGTATATAGCAGATTTAAATAAAATTATTAAGAATAACCATCAACCAGTGGTAGAAAAAAAACAATTTATTGTTACTTAGTTACAGTTTTCGAAAAGAAAAACATTCTCCCTAAATAATAACCACACTTTTCATATCTGACGTAGGTAAAGATTGTATGTAAACTTAACCAATTTATTTACAAATTTCTCTCTAATTACTCGACATCATAATTCATCTCCTAAGAATAAAAAGTGTGCAATAGATGATTAAAACAAGCCTGAATGCAGTATACTTTATAGTTTATTTTCCACGAAAATTTACATAATTGCCAGTGAAAACCAGCAGAATATCCTAATATAAATCATATTTTAGAGGAGCGAACTGGCAAAATAGAGCAAAGATGAAAAAGGATTGTTCGCTTCACATTTTTTCAGCGTATCTACCTTGAATTGTTTGCTAACTACCTATGCATATGTCACTTTATGACAGTATTGTATGTTTCAACAGGACGACAAATATTTTTGGTGTGAAAATTTTAACTACCTACAAGAGTTATTACGTGTTCTCTTTATATACATACATATGTAGTTGTCATATATTAATGTTACACACTATATTAATTCATAAATGACCAGTTTAAGAAAGCTCATCAAATAAAACAGTTTTAATTAACGTTTTACATTTCCAATAAAATAAAATAAAATAAAAAAATGACAAAATGTAATGCTAAAATATTTAAGTTGATATCCCTTCATTTTCGGCAATCAGAGAGTTTCTGGACGATTTTGAGTTCTGTAATATTAGTCATAAGGTGCGAAAAATAATTTTATTATAAATAAACTACGATTGTAACGTACACATAACATAATATATTGATACATTAGTATAAAGGTTCAATGTACCAACAGAAAACTGTACGAGTCAGTCGATATACATAGGTTGTAAAAGAAAGCAGAAAAAAAAGTATGTGCTCATATTAATTCTCGTATTTCTTCATAATATTATTACTAATTAATTTTTCCAAAATTAATGCGAACTATTGCTATCTAATATAATTAAAAATAAATATACATAATTCATATATTTTGACGTTTCTAAAAAATCCAATAGAAACCATGATGGGTTGAGTTTTTTTTTTTAAAAAATAGTTTTTCTCAACCCTATGGGGCATAGCATTATTTTTATTTGGTTCTAGTCTGAACGCGCTTACCAAATGAGCTACCAGTGCCCGTTAATATTTTTTGTACTAAATTTTATGATTGGTTACCAATTACCTATAGTTCATTATTAGACTATTTATATTTTAATTTTTTTTATTGATAATATATATGTAAAACTTAACCTCATCATACAACAACACTATACGTAATTATATTAAAACCATCATATTATAAATAAATAAAACAATTATTGCCCTTTGAAACAAAAAAAAAAATGAAATTATGATCAATATAAGTAATAGTAAGTTTGAAAACAAAAGCGTGTCTTAAATAAATAAAGACTAATTGAAGAAAAAATACAGTAATCTAGAGAGCTATTACTGTAAATTGATATAGCATAGTTATTTGAATGATGGTTGTAAGGCTCTAGAATTAGGGAAACAATATAATGACCTATTCTTTCCATACTGTAATTATTCAATACAGATTGTATCAATTAATAGGCTGGAAGCAATAAAGAATGGCAGGCAACAGAATGAAATAAAGCGATTATAATCCTGGTAGGCTGAACATGGGCGCACATAGAATATTTTTCAAGGGGGGGGCAAAAAAAAAAAAAAACTGACTTATTATAAAACAGATATATATTTTAATGCCCAGTTGTGCTACCAAGGATTAAATTTTAAGCAACACTTCAACAAAAAAATTATACTTAATCAAAATTTTGACAGCAATTTTGAATAGTTCATTTGACATTCTGTTGCGATGAGATATTGTCTATTTAAGAGAAACTTAAATATTATAGAGATAAACAGAAAACATATACTTATTAGTAAAAAAAAGTAAAATTGTTCAAAATTAAAGCATAAAGTAAAAACTTATTTTTGGATTGGTTTGTAAAGGTTATTGTAGAATTCCTTCTCTCTTTCGAAAATTCCTCGAAAAAATCTTTAAGAACCTCGATAAAATTAAGTTGATTGTAGTTAATTGTATTGCCTCTACTTTCTAATGACAGTTGAAATAACTAAGCACAAATAATAACGGGATAATTTGTTCCACACATAAAAAATCTAAGCCCCAAAATACATCAAACATTAATAATTTTCTCACAAAACATAACGGTGGTGAAATACTTACGTAATCTGTCGTCTTTTTAAAATTTGCAAAAAGTCAAGAAAGGGCAAATGCCCCCTCTTGCCCCCCCTTATGGGCGCCCATGTAGGCTGCATATGATTTATTCGTACGTGCAGCCATTTTGTCATTACCTTATTAAGCGAAGCTAATCACTGAATAATAATCATTAGATAAATACCGCCGTGACACATTGCAGACTGCAAATATAATTAATATCACACCTAATCGGATGGATACGATGTTCTGACGTGCACACAGTTTAAATCATCAGCCGTGAAAACATTATCATATTCTTAATTACAGCCGAGCACTCATTAACATGCAAAATAATATAAAACGACACTAGTGTTTGTTTTTCATAAAATGTACCACTAAATTGCTCTATTATAAAATTATTCATCATGCCTTTAACATCTATTAAAAAATGTGTTGCATTATTTATTATTAATAATACATTTTTTCAGACACTTCTACAAAGTGTAACTGAAATAGGTACATTATATTTAACCAGCAGTAGAATTTGACGAGAACTATATTTATTAGTCATTTTTTTTATCTTATAAATTGACGAGTTATTCAGGTACTTATCATAATAAATGAAACGATAAATAATTATAATTATTACAGTTATTATCTGTAAAAATGTCTGCCTTTAAGAATAGCGACTACCGGATCATTGTGCTGACATATGTAAAATGTGACGTTTCGAAACGTCAGTCAATTTTGAAAAGTGAAACTTTGTATGTCAGAATTAGAAAAATAATATTTTATTTTATTTAAATATCTAGAAGATTTACAAAAAAAGTTACTAATAAATTAAAAATAATAAACTAATATATATTTTTAATTACGGCTGGCCTGATTTAAATCATAATTTAAAACAACTGATTTTTTAAAAATCATTGATTTTTATCAAAGAAAAAAAATACAAATTATAATAAAAAATTTATTACCAATTTCGTTTTCGTTTATGAAATAATATATTGCTTTTAAAAGAATTAAAAAAGTGCAGTAATTTTACAGATATCTTTAGATATTATAAAATATAAGAGATATCAATTTATGAATGATCATAATTTATTAAGTTCGGTTCAATGTGATAATTATAAAATGAAATTATCTGAGTTTGAAATATTGTTAAAGAGTACGTTACTTCATTAAATCTTTTAAAAACATAATTTGTTTTTATTTGAGTGGAGATTTATTAAGAAAACCCTACAGAAAAGCTCTACACTTAATTTAGTTATTACTACTTTCAGTTTTAAAATAAATGCAGTTTTCATCAAGCTTGGAAAAAGTCTCCATTAAGTTTTTTACCTGAATTAAAAAGCGAAATAAAAAGCTAAATCAACTCAAGGATTAGATTACAGTAACGTAAGTAGAGGAAAATGTGGAACGCTAGTATGACAGTCATTTTACACGTTCCTTACGTTACATATTGATTTTCATTTAGCTACAGTGTGTTTCACAATGATTGACGTGCAAAAACTTGTTAAGATCCTGGAAAATAGTGTTAATTAATGGCAACAACGCTAATTATGTTTGTTGTTGAAAGATATTGTATTTTATTAACTTTCGTTCTTTAATAATTAATTTGCTGTTAATTGAACTGGTGAAAACATAACACTTGTTTTGTTATTTAATACCTTTCTCATTTCTCTTATTCAAAACAAATATACCTTATTTGATTCTTAATCTATATACAATAGTATCGATTGATTATTATTGTGATTCTATTCGATTAATTTAGGCTATGGCCAAGTGGTTACTAGTGTTTCACGAGTCTTGTATTTTTCTTGATCTTGCCTCAGTCATGTAAAAAATGCAAGACTAGAACAAGACAAGAGCTACAAATTTCAAAGCAAGACAAGGCAAGATATTGCTTTGCAAGAAATGTGCAAGAATAGCAAGATTTTCTTCAATTCTTGTACTCTTGCATTTTTTTGGCTAATTTTAAATCTAGATTTATTATAAGAACCTACATATAAATTAATAAAAGTACAAGAATATGAAGTATTAAAAAAAATTAAAACATTTTTTTTAAGATGTGGATTTAAATTTCTTTTTAAAAAAATATATGAGTAATAATTATTGCTTAATAACTTTTTTAATTTTTCGAAATCATGTAACCAAGAGTTAAAACACAAAATGCTTTTTTATAACCAGGGATGCTTTGAAAAAAGCTTTTCTGCTTGTACAGATGTCGCTGTTGTGTTAAAATATACGTATAGTATATGCAGCTATACGTTTTTTGTTTTTATAATAATTTATTTAATAATAATACATAATTTTATTATAAGAAATATATTTGATAATTGACATTGACAAACAAAAAAAATGTATGTGTGATACAAGATTATTTATATGTTCAAGCAAGACAAGAAATATACAAGAAAATGACGATCAAGACAAATTTTTATATACAAGAGTAATGACAGACAAGATATACTTAAATTTCTTGTTTTACTTTTCGAGACAAGACAAGAAATTACTAAACAAGACAAGAAATCTTGTCTTGTGAAACACTAGTGGTCAACACTAAATTTGTTTAAATAACATGGTAGTTATATTAAGGGTTGTATGAGTTTAAAGCAGAAAGACTGAAGTTTGCTAAAATAAAAGTGTGTCTGGATTTCTGTTCGCTAATTAATTAGACTTTTAATTAGTCTATTACTGCAGATCTCGAAAACATCTGGTCAACTGAAAATGAACAACAGAAAAGACATCAAATGGAATTAATTAAGACTCGTCTTAATTTTACATTAATATTATTCTGGCAATCTGACTTTACTTATTTTTGCCACGGGGTAGGTTGTTAAAGTGCGCACACGTTGAAAGGTTGAATGGAATTGGGCATAAGATATAACGGTATATGTTACGGACGGATCGTTAAATTAGGAATTTAGTTATACACCAGTGATATTAAATACACGCAACATTTCGATGGTTTCGCAGCACGTTAGCCTGAATATTCGAATTATGCCATTTATATATACGAAAAATAACTCAATATATATTCCTCTAATTCCGAATTCGCAAACTGCATTAGTTTTCGTTAGTTAATTTAATGCAATTCCATTTAAAGAAACATTCAGTTATATTCAATAGGAGATTCTATCACAATCACAATTAGTTTAAAAATACAAAGAATGGGCAAAATAATGAATATTAATAAAAAAATAAAATAACATAATTAAAATATTTCCGAAATATGGGGGCTTTTTGTTATACACTGACGTCACTTATATTAATTGCATCAATATTTTGATTGGGTACTTTAAAAGACCGCGAGTGTTTTGATTGGCAAGTGAATGATCTTGAAGAACACAACGGGCGTGACCTTGAGTCACAGTAAACTTCAATGGGGTATTCCAAGTTTTTTTCATTTTTTAATATGTTATTCTATGCATAAAAATATGAGACACGTATTTTTTCTTTTCGCCGAAAGGTTTCAAACACGCCAGAATTTTTTTTTTTAAGTTTCAATAAATTACACCCTAGAAAATCGGCCGTGCATGTGACGTCACAGGCACTGAGAATCAGCTGAGAACATCATTCGTAGGTCTGAGTCAGAGGCGTGGCGCGTTCGAACAAGAGCCAATAGGCTGAAGCGAGTGCCTTCTTCGTCACAACAAGGCTGATACTGAATTTTACGTACTCGATTCAAATGCAATACAATTTCATTTTGATATTATGGTATTAAAAATCAGAAAAATAATGATTATATTCACTTTAATATTACTTGTATATGGTAAACAATGATATCCAATAAGAATTTCTTTAAAAGCCGTGGGCTTGGAATACCCCATTGTGCACTTTTAAAGTGTTATTAGTTGAATATGTGTCTTATATATTAACTATTAACTTTTATTATTTCTTTTGTATCTGTGACAGTATTATTTATGAGATTGTGCATAAATTACCTGTTTATGTATAATTAGTTAAAAGTTTGCATTACTAGCACCACTGCTATTGTCAAACGGTTTTTATTTGAATATAATTTAAATACACGTGCAATTTTTAAGAATGTAGACTTATACTATATAGTAATATTAATTTATTTTTTATAAATATAATGTAGAAACATCATATACTTCAAGTACATTTTGGTCCACAAAAAAAAAACAGTTTGCAAAGAAAATCCATGTTCTTGACGCCACATTGATTATTTCAAACTTTGTAAGTCTGTAATTCGCTTATTAATATAAACATTTTCGGATTTTCACCAATAGTCTTAGTGGCCCTCATACTTTAAAATTAAATTATAAAATAAATCATATTTGCTTAGTACATATTTTTAATATATACCGTGAGTTTATTTTAACGTGAAACATGGGATTTGCTATATCCATAGTTACTTCACATTTGATTGACAGCAATGTATTATAGCGTTCACTTTAAAATCATATTTACCCAAATTATAAATATTGTAAATGAGTTCTATTATTATTTAATCTCCATTTATATTTGCTATGTTTCATTTTAAATTGAACGCTTTGATACATTGCTGTCAATCATAAATGTCAATTCGTAACCATATCTATAACAAATTCCGCGTTTCACGTTAAAATAAACTCCTGGTATAAACGTTAGTAAAATTTATTTTTTGATCTTTTTGGAACGATCAATAAGACCATTTCAAGCTTGAAGATTATTAATAGAAAAACTTTATTTCTTAATTTCTACATAATGTTCTGGTTAGAGCAGAGAAATTAAGAACGAAATGAAAACGAGAAACGATCAAATACACTGTAATCACTAAATTGAACTGTCATACTATAGTAGAACTGGAAGAGAAATAACTATGAGAAAAATTCCAATGGATTTCTTTGTAGATTCCTTTAAGGATAACGTTCTTATTTTACTTAGCACAGGTTTTTGAAAGAAAGAAAATAAAATATTACAATGAAAATAAATTTTCTGGATGTAGAATTTCTAGAACAAATAAGCACCAGATGTTTTATATTATACCCACTTTATTAAAAATATTATAATGAAATAAAATATTGGAATATAATCATTTTCAAATAAATAGAGGTTAATTTAAATATATTAATACATTTAATTGAAATCGAAAAACTATAACGAATAAATGACGTTATAAAATATGTCAAATGCAGTAATGCGATATGAAATTATGTAATTCTATGAAATTATATGTAATCCAATAAAACAAATTCCGATAAATGATTTATTGAAATTTCGAAGAATATTTTTAGGTACTGAAAAATATTAAAATTTGTGATACATATGAGATCTCAAATATAAAAATACTGCATATTATTTATAAGATATTCAATGAAAATTTTATATTTAATCTTTAATAAAGATATTTAAAGTAGTACAAATATGATGTTCTTCATATCCATTATCATAATTAAAAAACTGTACATAAACATGTAGTCGACCAAATGAGAAACAAAAACTCGCTTTAAATATAAACATTATCAAAGACAGTTTGATGTAAACATGAAATTCTTATTAAAAAACAGGGTTGGCTTGATTTAAATCAACTGTTTTTTTTAAATAAAAATCGTTGATTTTTATCAAAAATACAAATTATAATAAAAAAATTATTATTTGCTGCAAAAATCTTAATAATAATCAATATACATATGTTCTGTATATAATAATATTTTAAAATTAAATAATATTTTATCTCTGTATTTAAGTAAGTATATAAGTATTTAAATGTGTAACTAAAAGTAAAAATTATTTGTTACTTTTTCTAGTTTTATTCAGATGAATCGTTTTGGCTTAATTACTTATTTCTATTTCGTTTGTGAAATAAAATATTTATATTGTTTTTAAAACAATTAAAAAGTGCAGTAACACTTAGATGTCTTTAAAAATAAAAGATAAAAAAATTAAAAATTATGATTTTTGCCAACCCTGTTAAAAAATATTTTAATTCTTATTTGTCTCGCTGAATCATGATAATACAATACAAACCATTCAATTTGGTTTGATTTTTCCATTTTTTTTATTGTATTTAATACATAATTCAATGTAAATCTGGACGTTTATGATTTTTGAGCGTGTCACTTACATATACAGGGTGTATAATTTTAAACATTTTAATGTGACTACATGCTGTTTAACCTACCAGCTGCAGCCCATAAATTCGTCAAATTATTTCTTTTTTTAAATATTCCAAAATGCAACTTAATGGCATGTCATTGGTCGATTGTTATGATTATAAGCACGTCCTTTTCGACCAATAATATTCCGTGAAACATAAAAGTTCTGGTTTTGAATTTATAACTGGTTGAAACTTCAACAAGAATATATGGATTAGTCTTGAAAAATTATTAGAGAAGATAAGTTCTAGTTAGGAAAATAGTTTTTTCATTAGTGAAAATAATTTACATATAATAAAAATGTATATTTATATTTGGGTAGTTGATTGTGCTATATTACAGTGAATAGTGTAGTGCACTTTATACTTCATTCTGGAGTGTCCGAAAGGTATCGTTAGGAAAATAATTCTTGCGAAACAAATGAAAACCAACAAAATGAACAAACAAAAAATAACGCTAATTTGTTTCCCTAATTATAAGTTTTTAAATTTAGTAGCTCTTTTTTAACACCTGTATAACCAATTAACTAATGGGTAACAAGTTTATTTTTATTATATTTCCCTTTCACATTAAAGTTTTTAGTACTTTGTAAAATATGTACCAATTTCCATTCTAACCTATAAATGTAGGATTTTAAAGATTTTCCTTAAATATTGTTATAGACACTTTCGCATAAAAACGATGGTGAAAATTTTATTACCCATAAAGTTGGATTCTATATCTGTAGTATATACGTATAGGCCTGTAAAATAGAATTTAGATTTTTTGCAATCTGAAAATGGCCGGCCGAAAATATCTAAAAATATACGAAATGTGACATACATACATACATACATATCATATCAGTTTTATTTTTAATTTAATTTATATATCTATAACTACTTCATAGAATGAATATTGATTCTATCTCTATAATATACTGTTTCTTGTAGATTTAGTACGGAATCAACATTACCGTACACTAATAAATTTGATTAGACCGTATCGATTACTATAAAACATTTATGCCCTAGTGTATGAGATAAGATTGTCATAAAACCGTTCAGGAATACCATTAATAATTTTCACCATCGATCAATGCAATTTATTAATAAGATGTCTTGTCGTATCATGTACTTAATTTGGCTGTAAAGACTGTAATTCTTAGAAATTATGTCTATGTCAGAAAGGGTTGTCAATTTTTAATTATTCATCTAATTGAGGTTATGATAGGAAGAATCGAAACATATTTCATTTTTCTTTTATGACAATTCAAATGTCAATTTACTTTAATTTCCGTTTATTAATTTGTAATTCCCGCTTCGTAGTTTCCTTGTTTATTAAAGTGAAAATAAGCTTTATTAAAAAAACATTTAGTAATTAATCTTATAATTATCTCCTGCAATGTAGTATATGATGAACAATTATATTTTAAGAACAAAAAATAAGTTAAGAATTAATCAAAGATCACAATTAATTAAAGTATTAATTGTTTGAAATCTGTTAATCGAAACACATTTCATTTTTCTTTTATAACAATTCAACTGTCAATTTACTTTAATTTGTTTCCGTTTATTAATTTGTAATTCCCGCTTCGTAGTTTCCTTGTTTATTAAAGTGAAAATGAGCTTTATTAAAAAAACATTTAGTAATTAATCTTATAATTATCTCTTGCAATGTTGTAAATGATGAACAATTATATTTTAAGAACAAAAAATAAATAAAGAATTAATCAAAGATCACAATTAATTAAAGTATTAATTGTTTGAAATCTGTTAATCGAAAAACATTTCATTTTTCTTTTATAACAATTCAACTGTCAATTTACTTTAATTTCCGTTTATTAATTTGTAATTCCCGCTTCGTAGTTTCCTTGTTTAAAGTGAAAATAAGCTTTATTAAAAAAAACATTTAGTAATTAATCTTATAATTATCTCTTGCAATGTTGTAAATGATGAAACAATTATATTTTAAGAACAAAAAATAAGTAAAGAATTAATCAAAGATCACAATTAATTAAAGTATTAATTGTTTGAAATCTGTTAATTAAGTACAAATTAAAATAAGAAGTATCGACTAAACAGAAGTGAATTAACAAGTTTTCAAAGAGCTTAAAATAAATTGACGCAATTATAATTTGATATCTTGAGTGTAGCTATGCTATAGAAATATGAAATACGCGTAGTAGTAATGGTTTCCAAGTTCACAAAGATAGCTTCATTATATTCCGACTCCATTATATAATTGTATTTGAATGGGGTATAATAATCGACAAGAATTGTCACATTCTTTCGCTTTCCTTTGTGTTTCTTACAGAATGAATGAAATGATACTAAGATGTCACATGACTTAGCTTCAAGTCATAACCTTATTATAAAAGATATATTATAGTAATAAGTTTAAAATGTAGGCATTTTCTTCATTATTAAAGGTTTGTCATTTCCTTGATAATAATGGTTATATTTCACATCTTACAATTTTATTTTATCTACATCGATCAATTTATTCAAAATTGGTTTTGTACAGTGTGAGTGAAAAAAAAACTGATTTCCAGGCCAGGGTATGCCTATCTTTACTTTCATTTGTAAATAGCAGTGAAATTAGCTTCAAATTTTCGTGTTTTGACTTCTTATTTTTGTGATTTCTTGTATTAACTTATTTCATAAAAATAAGTTAATACAATAAAATGGACATCTCAAAATTGAAATTGGTAAATAT
Organism: Stenolophus ochropezus; assembly: GCA_035578165.1. Taxonomy (NCBI): domain Eukaryota; kingdom Metazoa; phylum Arthropoda; class Insecta; order Coleoptera; family Carabidae; genus Stenolophus; species Stenolophus ochropezus. The sequence goes on from JAQOWZ010000014.1 coordinate 5,750,755, forward strand.
GATGTGAAGTTAGGTATAGTCCTGCATAATTGGTACAAGCGGCACAATTTTACTATGTTCATTTTTCAAGGGAGCGGTTGGGTCATTTTTTTTGTAATGAAATTGTGCTATGAACTATTAAATTATGTTATTATTTTATTCGGTATATTCTTGGTAGTAATATTAAAGTAAATCATACATATATTAAATATAGTTTAAGTTCAATTTCTGATTAGGGATGTTCCAATACTATTGATACGATTTTAGTATCGATACCAATCTTCCGATATTTTATTAATATCGGTATATTTTATACAATATCTGAAATTTACATTTTAGCTATCAAATATAAATGTTTTTTTTCTGAAAAAAATATTTTGAATACGAACCTAACTTTTTTGTTAGCCAGAAGTGAAAAGGCTTACTAAACTGCTTTTTCTTGGTGCTTGCAAAGAAGAAGATTGAAGAATTTATTTTTATTGTAAAACATAATAATACAAAATATGTCTACCTCAAAAAATATTTTTTTTACATTGCATTTTTCTTTCGATATTTATTTTTTTTGTGATCCGATATTGGTATCTGTAATTTTTACTCGAGATATCTAAGTATCGTACCTATATCTGTAGTTCTGGTTGCTTAAAAGTACTGACCCAATCAATAACTATTTTCAGCTGTAAAAATTCCTATAAATGTCAATCTAAATAACAAATTATAAAAAGGTCGCGAATGAAAGTCATGAGCAGATAAAATAATTTGCTGCAAATTATTAATTTCCTGACATTAATGGCAACATTGCGGTATTTATTTTTAATTTAGAGACATCGGCCAATATATCATGAACGTTTGGGAGGAAGATTTAGACGTTATCTGCGATGGGGTATCTATGTAGCGCCTAAATCGATAAACCTATATCTAGAAATCCTTACGTCGTCATTTCGTATCTAAATGCGTCCCTCACGGGCTATTATCAACGGCTACTTCTGTCCGCGTGCGTTTTAAAGCCGACCTGCCTCTTGCGGAATATTTTTCACCGAGAAAGAGATCCAAGAATGGCTGCATTAGAATAGAAATTTCTTCTACTACATCCTGAATATATTACTCGTTCTATACAGCCTGCCCAAAATTTTTGCCGTCTAAATTAAATCGCGTCTATCATACACAGATATATTTTTATCCAAACTCATACCGAACTACTAAAAATGTTCTCGAAAAAGCAAACCTTATTTTTTAATTATTATTTCAGTTTCTGTAAGAATACAGTGGGGAAGTTTAGCGTGGTTGAAATTACATGTGAAATATCTTTTAGTCGTATATATGAATAGTTATAACTTAAAATGTAATTGAAAGTTAAAATTATGTTGCCAGATATTTATAATTAATGTTTTATTTTCGAGCCACACTGATGTCACAAGTGAGTTATGCGCTTGCGCAGAAGGGATGGTGAGACCTGACTTTTTGAACGTAGGTTGTATTTTGAGGCATTACACCACATGCTTCTCTGTTACCATGGGAACCCAGCGCGCGCTGGTTAAGATGGACGATACGTTCTCCGCGAGTCACACTGATGTCATTTTTGTATAAAATTTCATTTTTTGAGAAATCTAGGCATCTTTGTGTGAAATAAAATGTAGAATATCACTTTTAAAGGCATCTTGATAAAATAAAAAAATAAAAATAATACGCTAAACTTCCCCATTAAGACATACCTCTATGTATTCGTCTATACAGTTTGTCTAAAATTTTTGCTGTCTAAATTAAATCACGTCTATCATACACAGATATATTTTTACCCAAACTCATATCGAACTACTAAAAAATCGGTTCTCGAAAAAAGCAAACATTATTTTTTAATTATTATTTCAGTTTCTGTAAGAAAACAATTCAGACATACCTCTATGTATTCGTCTATACAGTTTGCCCAAAATTTTTACCTTCTAAATTAAATCGCGTCTATCATACACAGATATATTTTTACCGAAACTCATATCGAATTACTAAAAGATCGGTTCTCGAAAAAAGCAAACATTATTTTTTAATTATTATTTCAGTTTCTGTAAGAATACAATTCAGACATACCTCTATGTATTCGTCCATATAGTTTGCCCAAAATTTTTGCAGTCTAAATTAAATCGCGTCTATCATACACAGATATATTTTTACCCAAACTCATATCAAACTTTAAAAGAATTGCTTTTTGAAAATGCAAACATTATTTTTTAATTATTATTTCAGTTTCTATAAGAAAACAATACAAACATACCTCTATGTATTCATCCTTGTTTACAAAGTGTAGCATTCTGTTTGTAGCATATTTTATCTTCCAGTTCGTAAATCTAATATTTTCTACAAATATCCGTTGTTTGTTTTGTAGTTTATTCAGCGATAGGTTAGGTCGGATAGCTGTTCTTTATAGATTGATATTTTATTGTTATTATTGATTTGGGGTCAGATATTCTAATGTAACTTTAAACTCTTAAGAATTTATTTCTACAAACTTCACTAATTTCATCATTCATACAACAGTTGAGGATTTAAAAATTAAAAAGTATTTACGTTTTTATTTTTTTATTTATAAAAATATGAAATTTCGAGCATTGAGCAATTCGTCAGAAAGAAAAAAATATTGCAAAAACAATCACATTTTAAACAATGAAACTCCATTACAAATAATATCACAAACTTTTTTATCTTAAATGTGTAGTGTAGCAATAAACAAAACACAAATCGAAAGAATCATGCGCCTAGAACGTTATTCTTTTTCGGCCATGCGCAAAAACACTAGTGTTGTAAACGATTCATTTCAACACAAAAAAACTATACTATAACGTTGAAAACAATTACAATTATTGCTATTAATTGTAATAATAAGAATCATTACATATAAAAATTAAACTTTTGATTCTTTGGCATTAAGCTTATATAACAATAATAGAAAATGAAAATTGTGTGAATTATTTCACAGCCGCCATATTGTTTCAGACATGCGCAGAGAACATAATATTAATTAAACGATTAATAGAAAAAAAGCTACACTACACATGTACAAATAATTACATTTCTGTTTCTTCATCATTATTGCGATTATTTAAGGTCATTTGGGTTATATTTTGAGCGAGAGGACTAGCATAACGATTTAAATTGTAATAGGTTCTAGATCTAGTCATTCCGCGAGTTCTTATGCGATGGCCACGCAAATATGACTCTACTGAATCTTGTTCATTAGTACGATTATTGGTCACAAAAGCTCTGGGAATGGTATTACGAGTGAGAGGTCTAGAACCAAGTGCACGTGGGTATGGTTCTACCGAGTCATAATTAGTGGCCATAAAAGCCCTGGGAATGGTATTACGTAGGAGTGGTCTAGAACCAGGTGCACGTGGGTATGGGTCCACTTCTCCATTATTACCAGTATGGAGAAAAGACCTGGGTACGGTATCACGAGCTAGAGGACTAGGAAAATGAGAATACTCCATACTTCTAGCACCAGGTCCTCGTGGGTATGGTTCAACTGGTTCATTACTAAGACCCATAAGAGCTCTCAAAGTAGCATTATTCGTCAAAGGAGTAGCGTAATTGGACCCAGGACTTCTTAGACCAGGGCCACGTGGATATGGTTCCACAGGTTGTTCGTTATGGTGCCTAGCCATAAACACCCTAGCATGGGTTCTAAGACCAGTACCTCTTGAAGCTCTACCAGCTGGGTATGGCTCTGTAGGTTCTTCAGTATTTCTAAGACCCATGAAAGCTCTGGGAGTGATTGGAGTAGCATAATGCGACAAGTTGTAGTAGGTTCTAGATCTGGACAATCCGCGTGCTCTTGGATACTGTCCACGACGGCACGGTTCCACAGATTCCCACTGAGGAATCTCCCCAGGTTCAAGAGCTGATGGAAGCTGTTGGGTAACACGGTACTGAGGGTCTTCATCTTCTGGAATCAAGGTGCCAATTTGGGATTCTTCCAACGTGGGTCGTCTTCTGAATTGACGGGAACGAACCACGTTCCAGGAAAGGGCAGCCATGTCACTGGAGTGAGATTCTTCTTGTTTAGGGGGACTTGGAGGTTCACGTTCACCGTCAGTGGATAGCGGTCTCAGATTGAGAACTCTGCAGAAAATAATAACGTGCAGAAGTTACGTCAAAATATGTAACTCCAGGTGACCGTTTTTTCAGATTTCTGATCCTGAGTGTATTTTGACCCTGATTTTTATACTTAACATCTTTTTACAACTGTACAAAATATTCAGCTTCATAAAAATAAATTTAAAACTTATACAGGTTATTGTTTTTTTAAATAAATATAGATAACAATAATTTTAAATTCTAATTACAATTTTAAAACTGTCTTGTCTTATGGGGACAAATGCGCATGGGTCGAAATAAGCTGACAAAATAATGAAAATGAAATCTAATATCTTGAATTGTAATAGTATAATTTTGTTGTTGTGGCGTAAATATTTGTGTAAATAGTTTTTGTAAAAATAATATAAAAATCTTACATTGGCGGCGAAGACAATTCTTCCTCATCAGACTTTTTCGGCGACTCTTTGCTTTCCGTTTTATCTTCAGAATCACGGCTGAGAAATGATTATTATTAGTATTTTATTGTTGCATTTGTTTTATAATTAATAATAATTTTTGAAATTTTTAATATTTTTTATCACATTTCTATCTTAAAAATTAACCTTATTTTCACAAACACGTGCTTACATAATACAAACTTTAAACTAGATTAAAATAGTACAAATTAAAAAATAATTATTATTATTGTAATATTAATAATGTGTAATACACAATATTACAGTATATTTTATTTATAAAAAAAAATACTTACATAAAGGCCCTTTTCCATAAAGGGCTAAGATGAATAATTTCATCATCAGTTCCTTCATCACCAGTGGAGTCATAATCACTGGAAGAATTTCTCATAGTAAACATTTTTATGAATTTTTAGATAATTTCTTATTTATTAGAAGCTCACTGGTCACAACGTGCTAGTGATGCTTCAAGATGGCTAAAGAGAATGAAAGAGGGGAGAAACTTGATCGTTCAAGTAGTTATCTGTTTGATCAACAGGATATCAAAATGGCGATCTTAGCGGGAAGATTTGAATTTATTATTTTCAAAATTATTAAATTACAAATATTTAAGAGATAATTTATAAAAATATAATCTGCACACGTCCGATTCAAAATAAAAGTTTAGAAACAAACGTAAGAGAAAGTTTAGAAGAACGCGTTCTTTAATAATTTGATTATTAACGAATGTAAATTCCAAACAGTGTTCCTTAAAAATACTCAAGTGCAGTTTCAAGTTATAAAGTGTTGTTTATCACGTGAAACTGAACAACGATATTAAAATTCAATTGGAAAACACAGTTTGTCGTGTCTTATTTGGTAGATGTAAAATTTTAAACTCAATTTAAAAGTGTACTATTTCCTGTTTTGTTTTGTTTTGTTTTCCATTCTTTTGTTACAGGCCAAGTAGTTCTTAAATTTTTGTATAAATTTGGTCAAAAATAACAAGCGGGGCATTTCTCGATTCAAATCGTTAGGAATAAAAATAACAACTTTATGTTTCAACTTTGCCTTTATTTAGTAAAAAGGGCAAAAGTGGTTGAAATGCTTTTCAAAATATTGTTGTACGCCCCGTAATTAATACATTTACAATTTAAAGCCATTAATTAACTCGAATACTTTTTAAGTAACGCATTTATCGAGGTTTAGAATTGCAAAATCTGGCTAAGTAAACTTAACTTTCCGTAATCGATGAATTCTAAATTAAAATATCCAGAAGATTTAACTTTAAGTTTAAACATTTATTTTCTCTTCTTATCATAAATTTCAAAGGAATATTCATTTCTTTTCTTTACAGTTTTAAATTAAAACTTGATTTGAAATTATAATAATTAGACGTAGACAACTATAAAATTTATTTTTATTTTTAATTGTATATTATAATAGGTTCCTAAAATAATATTTTTTTATATTTTCTTCTGAATGAATAAAGTGAAATAAGAATATTAGTAAAAACGTGACTGAAAAATCTTGACCTGAAAAACAGTGATGAACAAACTGTTAGTTGTATAGGATATTGGTTCTTTTAATATTCTATAGCTAAATTTTGTTTATATACAAATTTGTGTGTATATGAATGAATATATTAATATTATTAGCTATAAATGAAATTTATTTTTCGTAACAAAACAAGAACATAGAGTAACATTTTGGCACTGTCAAACTAACGGGTGCCGCATGCATGTCGTCCTTCCCAAGTTCTAAGAAATAGGGACGTTCAATTGTCTTTCTTAAAATCAGACTCGCGAACGAAGTAATATTTAAATAAAATATTTTCACTAATACTCATTCATTAATATATAGTTTCATATTCTTCTGCAAAATAATAAAAAAATTTGACAAAATAATACGCTAAGATTTTAGCTCAAATTAGTGTTGCCAGATTCTAGGAATTTCCTTATAAAATTTTAAGAATTTACCAATTTCTTTGTATCACATGTATTTTTTTTTAGATAATATCAATCTCATTTATCAAATATGTATCTTATAATACAATTATTATTATTAAATGAATATCGCTTGGCTGTACTACTTTAAGTATTTGTTAGCACAACTGCGACATCTGTTCAACCAGAAAAGCTTTATTCCAAAGTTCCCTGGTTATAAAAAACTCTTGGTTATATTATTTCAAAGAGTAATTATATTATTGAGCCAATAATTATTATTATTACAATTTTTTTTAAATGAAATTTACATATGCGTATTGCAAATTTTATGTCTTCATTTTTTTAATACGTCCATATTTTTGTACTTTTAGATAAATATAATATATATATATATATATATATATATATATATATATATATAAAATTTATATGTTAATGTTACTAAATTTAAATAATATAAACTTAATTATTTTCCTAATCAGTATCATATATTTATAGGTAAAATCCTATAATAAAAATAGATGTCAAATTAACAAAAAAAACTGCAATAGTACAAGAATTGAAGATAATCGTGCTATTCTTGCACTTTTCTTGCAAGATAAATCTTGCCTTATCTTGCATTAAGATTTGCAGCTCTAGTCTTGTTCTTGTCTTGCATTTTATGCAAGACTGATGTCAGACTAAGAAAAATACAAGACTCGTGAAACACTAAATTGGTAAAGTAACTTTTTGTGGTACCAAATAAGATTTAATTTATGTCCCTAAAGAGTACAACGTATTTTATTACATTTTTTTTACCGATTGCTGGTCTAGGATCCTATTCAATTTTAGAATTTTGTTAATAATAGTACAATACGATTCCAGAGCAAAATTCTTGCTATTATTACGTACTAGATCATACATTTCTTAAATCGTGGAGTTTAAAAAGAAGTAGAAAAATCAAGCATGAAATATCATCATACTTCTTTGTAGTTCATCTAGATATAGACACCCGACAAAAAGCGACATATTTGAGGAATTTGAAACTCGCTGCAGGAATTATACATCGCTTCGAGGAAATCTTTCCTGCATTGGACACGGCACTTGTAAAACTTCCAGGAAATTTCGCGTAAGGAACGATTCTGGATAATTGGTTTCATTGATTACCAACAAACCAGCATTATAGGAAAATAAACTAACAAAGAATGTAACGCCGAACAAAAAGTATTTGTTTGTTTAATTTCTTGATAGAGGAATGTTACAGAGTAAAAACAACTGAAAGTAAGAGATTTTACCGAAGAATTTAAGATTTGCTGGAAATAACTTTTAGCTAAAATCGTCATCATTTCCACAAAAGAAAAAGAAACTTTCAATTAAGGACTTATCTTCAAACTTTAAAGGCAATTTTTATTCATCATATACTATCTGAAACAACTTTATTTTAACCATTTTAGTTTAGTTTAATTATTCAACTGTTTCAACCAAATAATTTTTAAAATATACCGAGTTTATTTTATCAGTAAACATAGGACTATATTCAATAAAAAAATTTTTAGTTAGTAATTAATTAGAGAAGCCATTGATATTTTTAATACTAAGAATATTAATCTCAATCACAACGATGATTTGGAAATTAGTAAAGTATGGTTTCCGACATTAAATGTTATAATTTTTTTTTAGTTACTTGTTTACTTGCTTTGTTGTAATTGTCATTACACTGAAGAAGGCAGCAGTTTATGATGCCAAAACGTTGGGTTTAATAAATAAATTATTACAGAACTAAAACTAAAAAGTGTTTTATTCAATAACTATGAGTTCTGAAAAAAAATCTTTTTTAATTTATAGGACTATATCTTTACCATAGTTACATTGTAAAACTATTAAAGCGTTTATTTTATAAGTAAACACAGGAATAAGTATCATAGACTAAAATAAATATTAAATACGAATTAAGAAATGAGAAATTATTTCTTTAAGTTTCTACACTTAATAATTACATTGAACTAATGAGGAATTCTTATTTTAACGTATCAAATGCTCAAAATTGGAACCCATATTATTTCTTCTCTTCTTCTTACCTTTTTTTAAATTTATTTATATATTTAGCATAAAGATAGCAATATTTCTTGTATAAAGAGTTCTAAGTTTGAATTAAAAGAATTATTGGTGTCGTACATTGAGTTTTTATGTTTTTATTTGGTTATTAAGTTCCCTTTGGCAAAGTTGTGCTAATGCAATTTCGACTTCTTCATTCCACTTAGGTATCTTTATTTGTTTTGTTATTTATCGTAATGTTTATTTCTCTCTTCAGTAGTTCTGCCAGTGAAATTTTATCGTCTTCTGATTATAACTTTTATTTCTAATTCTTTATTTTTTTGAACTCTGAACTTTTTTCGTCCTACTCCTTTTTTAAGTAGTTCTATTATTGATATTTCATCTTTATTCCATAACAATTGATTGGACGATCTTAAATTAGTTATTAGTTGTACAATTTGAAAAGACACTGCTATGAATTACAAAGAGAAAATACGTGCGGTTCAAATACGTAGATTCATAACACAGGATTTTAAGAAACCATGGAAACTAAAAATTTATGAATCATTATTAAAGATTGAAAATCTAAACAAATTAATTTGGAGTCAAACGGAACGTATAGTAACTTTGTTCATGAAAATAATATAGGAATTTTTACTTTCGAGATATTATTTAGCAGGAAAAATTACGAAAATCGATGTGAGCCTTGTTGAAGTTATTGATCTTTATGATAAGTTTGGTAAAAATATTCGAAAAAAATTAATACTTACCTAAGAAGAATAAAGTGACCCTTTGCCCTGCGATAAGTTTTTTTAATTTATTATTTTATAATAGTGTACAACTTAAAATGAACAATCTGTATTTTGAAGAACCTTCCAGTTCAGAAATTATTTACGCTTTATTCGTTACACCTGATATTTAGATGTAGTGTCGACGAATAAAAGTGACACAATTTAATTTAAAAGTGTTGTATAAGTAAGTAGCATAAACGTATCGCCTTAAAATTCTGCAGAAGATTGACAGTTTGATGAAAAATTTGATGGTTTGACTGCGGTAAACCTTTTGAAAAGCAGTGATAAACCTATTTGTGATTATAAGCATATTTTCCGGACTATGTCACCAAGATTTAAGGTTTATATTTTAAGTTATTAAAATGAAAACTTCAAAACATTTTGAAGAACCTTCCAGTTATTTATTTACGCTTGAATTTATTCGTTACACTTACACCTGATGTTTAGATGTAGTGTCGTCGAATAAAAGTGACACAATTTAATTTAAAAGTGTTGTATAAGTAAGTAGCATAAACGTATTCTGCAGAAGATTGACAGTTTGATGAAAAATTTGATTGTTTGACTGCGCTAAACCTTTTGAAAAGCAGTGATGAACCTATTTGAGATTATGAGCATGTTTTCCGGACTATTATAATGAAAGCTTCAAAACATTTTGAAGAACCTTCCAGTTCAGAAATTATTTACGGTTGGATTTATTCGTTACACCTGATATTTAGATGTAGTGTAGACGAATAAAAGTGACACAATTTAATTTAAAAGTAAGTAGGATAAACGTATTCTGTAGAAGATTGACAGTTTGATGAAAAATTTGATGGTTTGACTGCGCTAAACCTTTTGAAAAGCAGTGATAAACCTATTTGAGATTATGAGCATGTTTTCCGGACTGTGTCACCGGTGATAAAAGTCTCAACCGCTGTGCAGTAGCGGAAAATCACACTCGATATTTCGTGTATTTAGATCCACGTAGTAAGTAGCACTCAGACCACGCACTGAGTATGTGCTTCGATTTTAAACAGGGATGTTTTGTAAGTTACTTGCATGAGATTTAACGCCGAACCACTGTATGAATTTTAAACTGAACCTGAGCTGAACTGGTCATCTCATTGTCTTTTTCTCTTCACAACAAGGCACAATAACGAGATCAAATTAGTCACCTAATACTCACAAAAAACAAACTGTTCATGTTCACTATCGTTTCCTAGCAGGATTAGACACAGCTCAACAGGATTCAACTCGCAAAGACTTGTCAATTCTAGCCAAAAAGTTTACAGTTTTCATAAAGCAATATTCAATTAATAAAATAATACTCATGTGCAATTTTTTTACGGTGTTTATTATAAAAATTGAATAACGATTGATTGTCCTTTTGTGCAACATCAGACTTTATATATTTTGCATACCTTCAATTTTATGTTTTACTATCATAATAGGATCCTAAATAGTTAATGAGTATTAATGAAAATATTTCATTTATATATTATTACTCACAAAAAACAAACTGTTCATGTTCACTATCGTTTCCTAGCAGGATTAGACACAGCTCAACAGGATTCAACTCGCAAAGGACTTGTCAATTCTAGCTAAAGAAGTTTACAGTTTTCATAAAGCAATATTCAATTAATAAAACAATTCTCATATGGAACTAGTTTACGGTGTTTATTATAAAAATTTAATAACGATTGATTGTCCTTTTGTACAACATCAGACTTTATTTATATGCCCTCAATTTTATGTTTTACTATCATAATAGTGTCCTGAACAATTAATGAGTATTAATGAAAATATTTCATTTAAATATTATGTCGTTCGCGAGTTATAAGAGATTTGATTTTGTTGCAAAGTGTCAAAATGTTACTGTATGTTCTTGTTTTTGTTACGAAATAGTATATTGTGCAACAAGTGCAGAAAATCGCCTATTCCCCACTAGTGCTGGAATCACACAAAGTGGGAATCTATAATGATATAGGTATTTATACTCTGAACAACATTTATTTTACTTCTCAGGTTTTCTAACTAGCATGGCAATTGCACTATAAGTTTAATTTTATGTTAGACTTTGAATTTGTGATGTCAGAATCGTAGCGAGTAATTTTACCAGAAATATGGATCCTGTAATAATTAATTAATTAATAATTGATAAATAATGAATATTTTTAAGTTGATTTTACAGCTATTACAACAGTGAAACCTTTTCGAAAGCAACGACCTGTGTAATTACAATGCATGTAAAATTGTAATTGAAACAAATGAATACCTATATAGCAGAAAAGGGAACATATAATTAATTTGTAGGTACATCGTTTTTAATAATTTATGAATAATTTTTAATCATAAAATATTAATTATAATTTAATATCAGCGATATTATTTATTTGACAATAGGTACAATACAAACAATGTAACTATGAATCAAAGCAATAACTGATAACAATAATTATCACATAATTAGTATTTCCCATTTCCGGTGTGAGTTTCATTGTAAAATTCATATTATCAAATTAAAAACAATTGAAACATGTACAAAACATACATATCATAATTTCTATCTCCTGATGTAGTGTAAATACGTGAGCAAATTATAATGCTAATAGCACGTTATTAAATGTTAACTCATAATTAGCAACAAGATACATTGCGAATTAATTATTAATAAAATAGCACGTCATCAGTGCGTTCAGTTGGAACAACATTAATGTACAGCATTTAGCAAATAACTCATACTTGCTGATGGATTAGAATAAATAAACATATGTGGTCAATCATTTCACTGATTAATTTCTAACTGATTTCTCACTGACATAATTCTAAAAATACTAATTTTATTTTACAAATAATATAATCTAAACTTTATTTGATCTTACTTAATTATTATAAGTACTTTATTAAATATAAACTATCTATTGAATTCTACTCTTCTAATCTTGATTATTTTTATAATCGTTTATACTTAGATCAATGAACTGGTATTAAAACCTTTTGTGACAATGTATTAGACGACAAAGTATTTTTAATACCCTTGTGTTATTCATGCCATATAATTTAATATGAAAATAAAAATAATTTTCATGTAGTTTTATTAATTCATTTAAGTAAATCCAACAAAAAATATATAACTTAATTATATTTCGTGTGTACTTTTTATTAAAACTATTTTTATATATTTGACAAAAAATAATTCCCAATTCACAATTTATTCAAAATTGTGGAAGTTTCAACATTGTCTGTTCCCAAATTCAATAATCAATTTGGAGTTTAAATTGGTTCCCGGGCGTTTCAAATTTGCTTAGTGGTAAAAAGCCTAACTAACTTAAAATCCAAAGCGTTCAAATAATATGCTTTAATTAGTTCAATTTAGCTAGGCCTTGTTATTGATTTTTAATACTTTTATAACTTTATTAGTCTTGAAATTTTTATTTTGAAAATCTTTGTTCTACTGTATGGGATTGTGAATTATTTCTATCTGTTATTATATTTCATTGAATCACATGCATATTACTAGATTAGTTGAAAAGACTATATATATATATATATATATATATATATATATATATATATATATATATATATCTTAACTTTGTCCCAAACTATTTGGAACAAAGTGAAGCATAGTGCAACCGTCTCTGCTTATTCCAGAACACTTGGAACATCTTTATACCTTCTACAACTGTCTTTTTAAGTCTCCAAGTAATTTCCAATAATAGATAAACATTAAAAATTACAATTTATAGTTTTTCACTGTAAAATTTTTCATATACAGCCAAAATAATCCAAAAATACCCATTTTTGCTCAAAAATGTTGATTTTTTAAAATACTCCGTATTAATAAAAGTTATTGGTGTTGTGAATTGTAGAAACAATCATTTAAACTTTGTTCGATGTTTTTCTCTACATCAAGTCAAATTTGGGTCCTGCCAAACATCCAAATTTACTGTACAATATGTTGAGACACTTTTCAACTCATTTATATGTTTTAAGCACTTTAAACCCTTTTTAGGGTGTGAAATAACCCAAATATACTCATTTTTGGGTCAAAATTTTGATTTTTTTGGAAAAACCAAATAGATAGATCTCCCTTCACTGATTTCAAATTTTCAAACCGAATTCAATTATCTCTTCTCGTTCCTGAGATATTTGGCCTCAAAGTTGCACCTCAAAAAAGTGTGTTTTTTTACCATATCTCTAAAATGGTAGGAGATACAGTCTAAACGATTACACCAGTCGATTCTACGCGCAAAGTTACATAAAGAAATGTTTTCTCCGCATATACGTTCTTTGGAACGATTTTGTGAAAAATGAGAAAAACGAAAAAAACAGGAATTTCAGTTTTTCGCTCGAGAACTTTTTGTCTACAAATCTTTTCATTTTCAGGACTTAAGTAAATACAGATGTGCTGATTTCAAATTTTCAAACCGATTTCAATTATCTCTTACCGTTCTCGAGATATTTGCGTTCAAAGTCAGACCTGAAAAAAATCATTTTTCAGGATTAATCCTGAAATGGGTCGAGATACGACCTCGGCGACCTCACCAATCGATTCTGCGGGCAAAATTACATAAGTATATTAATTTTTAGATATTTGTTCCAGCGGATACAATTTTTAGAGCAAAAAAACGAAAATCGCAATAATCGAAAAATCGCCTGATGAACCCCTTGCGATTTTTTTCGATTTTTGGCCATTTTCGTTTTTTCGCTATAAAAATTGTATCCATTGGAATATAAATCTGAAAATTGGTACAAAAATCTAATTTTGCCTGTAGAATCGATTGGTGAGGTCTCCGAGGTTGTATCTCGACCCATTTCAGGACTATTCCTGAAAAACTGTTTTTTTCAGGTGTAACTTTGAATGCAAATATCTCGAAAACGGTAAGAGATAATTGAACTCGGTTTGAAAATTTGGAATCAGCGCATCTGTGTTTACTTAAGTCCAGAATATGAAAAAATTTGGAGACAAAAAGTTTCCGAGCGAAAAACTGAAATTCCTGTTTTTTCGTTTTTCTCATTTTTCACCAAATCGGTCCAAAGAACGTATATGCGGAGAAAACATTTCTTTATGTAAATTTGCGCGTAGAATCGACTGGTATAATCGTTGAGATTGTATCTCTAACCACTTTAGAGATATGGTCAAAAAACACACTATTTTGAGGTGCAACTTTGAGGCTAAATATCTCAGGAATGGAAAGAGATAATTAAATTCGGTTCGAAAATTTGGAATCAGCGCATTGTGGACTATCAATTTAGACTATTTTCAAAAACCAAAATTTTTGACCCAAAAATGGGTATTTTTGGGTGTAGAAACAAAATTTTACGTTAAAAACCTTAAAGTTGTATTTTTTAAGGTTCATTATTGGTTCATATTAAACTATTTTGTATGTTATAGTGTAAATCTAGCTTTAATATTACAAATATATATATGTATATATATATATATATATATATATATATATATATATATTTATATATATATATATATATATATATATATATATATATATATATATATATATAGGATTTTAAAAAGAAGGCCACAAAAGTTAAGAGGTTATAATACAAAAATTTTATGGGTCAACAAATCATGAATTATAAACCTGCTGAAAAAAATACACGAGACCAAGAACGAACCTTAAAAAATAAAACTTTTTGGTTTTTAGTGTAAAATTTTGTTTATACATCTGAAATAATCTTTCTCATTCTTCACTGAATCATTCCAAAGAACATATATGCAGAGAAAATATATATTTATGTAATTTTTCCCGTAGAATCGACTGGTATAATCTTTGAGATTGCATCTGTACCCATTTTGGAGTTACACACACTTTTTTGAGGTGCAACTTTGCAAGTAAAAATCTCAGGAACGAAAAGAGATTAAATTATAAATTATAAAAATGGGTATTTTTTGTTTATTGCTGTATATGAAAAATTTGAGAGTACAAAATTGAAAATTGTAAATTTTTATGTTTTACTGTGATTAAAAATAATTTTACTGACCCATTTAACTCAAAAAAGTGAAAGATTTTGTAAAACGTAAAACATTGTTTTCTTCTTGAATCTATGGTAATGATATGAGCATTAAAAAATAAAGTCTGCAAAATAAATGCAGGCAAACTGTTAGCTAAAGAACTGATTATAATTTAGAAAAATATATTCGCCATTGATATCCTGTATAATTTTTATAACGTTACTGAAAATGTGTTAATTTCTAAATGTATAGTGTAATGAAAACAAAATTTTTTTTTCGTGAAGATTTTATGAAGTGTGTTAACAATGCTACATAATAGTTTCCCTTCATAAAAATCGGTTAAGCTTAAAATTTCAGTGGAACACGAGCATTTGTGCTTGGGAAAAATGGTTATAATATAATCTATAAAACAGGACATTATCATATAAAGTTATAGTTAGTCGATTTCGTGGTACAGCGCGCAAGCATCGATCGACTATTCTGACCACTCGCGCTTAAAAAATTCCACCGCGGTCAAATAACAACTAAATTTATGCACCAATATTTAAAAAAGAGGTGACCATTCCTGTAGACTCAATAAAAACAGCTATATAAAAAGATATAATAAAAGAAACTTATATTTTTCTCGAAACAAAGATATTCTACTTCGTTAATTTTAATTTAGTAAAAAATATTTCAAAACTTATAATTAACAGAGAAAATAAATTTTTAAAGTTTAGATAATTAAAACTTGTCTTTAAAGATATTTTTATTAAACAAAAATAATCAGTTATATAAATTTTACTTCTACAATTGTACTATTCTACCATTTCCTCCAAAGTTATTAATAATTCTTAAAATTGTTGTTGCACTTGGTGTAAGCCTGTCCGAAAATTTTATAACCCAAAAAACTAATGTCAAATTCGTTCCCTATGTTTAATTTTAAATGAGACAGACAAGTATATATTGCTGTCAATCAAATATCAAATCGTAACCGTGGATATGATAAATTACATGTTTCACGTTAAAAATAATACTCATGGTATGTATATTTATATATAAGTATTTTGAATTTTGACAAATTTTATTTGGTTACGCCACTGTAATATATTAATTATAATTGCAGGAGACTCTAGAAATTGATTCTAGATGGTATAAAACATCTGTGTTTTTTTAAAATGATATTCCAGTACAATTCAAATAAAAGGTGTCATTACCAAGCCACACTTTCCCCTGAAAGTTTGCAACCTTCAAAAATAGATTCCCCTACGCATAATTAAAGTTGATTCAAAAAAGTTAGGTTAACGCGAACGTTAAAAGTGAGCGCCAAATGTGCACCGATACGCTGCCAAAATTCTTTTATTTCCATTCTTCACACATCCCGAATTTCACATAAGAGACACACATCAAATGCAGATAATCTAAATGACTTGTATTCAAGACTTTATGTCTGCCGTTAAAGAAGAATATGATACCCTTCGAATCAAGACGTTTTGACAATTTCCGTCATTCTTCACTGCAAGTGTACTCAAGACACAACGGCTAGAAAGACTTCAATTTAAATTATATTAAATATGTATTTGATTATTGATGCTTACACTTCAGTATTTCGATTTTAATGAACCATATATCCATATACTGTACTGATTTTTAACTGAATAATATTTTATTAACAACTCTCTGGAATGTTCGAGAGATTAATTGGCGGCAGATATATAAGGGTCGCATCAGGCGGTGAGGGAAGTTAGTATCTGTCAGAGTGTGAAAGAAAGTCACTGAAGAAAGTCAGTGTCGGTCAGTGCATGTCAGTGACATGTAAAGTAGGAATAAATAAATAGTTGGTGATATAAATAAATTGCAGGTGATATAAATATCGTATAAATAAATATTGCGCAGTACTAAGTGCTTAAATAAATGTTCTTAGTGTTTAAGTCTTTATTAATAATTATTATTTTTAAATTAGTGTATGTATTTGTTTATTCATAGTGTTGCTAATATTTATTATCTTTTTATAACTTATTGTTCGTTTATTAAACTTAGTAATATAAATATAAATATATCATTAAGTGGAATAGTTATTTGAAATCTCTTGGATCTTATTTTTTGTTCGTAATATCGTAATTTCATTATTTATTTACAAATAGTAGATAGTAACTTTTCTTGTAAACTTTAATACTTAATACATTTCCTGAATAATACCAAAAAATTATAATTTATATTTAATTACAGTTTCAAATATTTTATTATTAAAAAAGATCATTTTTTGAGAAGGTAGTAGATTCATGATTATATAAAATTCTTATTTAAGCAAAAACTAGATATTTTCTATTTTTACCTTATTATTACAAACAACAACAAAAAATTAAGGGGCGGCGAATTTTATCTAGCATGCTGACATCTATGCTTGGGTTAGCACACGTCGTAGATAAAGTAAAATATGTGACTCGTTTATAAACTTTTTTTATACATTTTTGTTTACTTTCAGTTACACATTTTATTTCTGATATTTCTTTTTTAATTTGTATTTACGAATATGAAAATGACAGGTAGTCATTTACAAAAAGAAGTAACGTCATTTTCGTTAAAAATAAGCATTTCTTTTGTGTATTGTATCCGCAAATGTTTTTATTCTGTATTGGAGAGAAAATAACCTACATATATCCCGAAATTATTTATTATTTTCTATTCATTCTGCTGGAATTAATTCTAAAAGGTAACAGCGCAAACAAAAACAGGAGTTCGAAATGAAAAATACATTTGCTGAGTTTGGCCGTGTCTAATGAACGTCTACGTACTTTGAAATAGATATATACTATTGTTTACCCAGATATTACGGTTTAAAAATGTGTAGTCTATGTTCCTTTCTTCCTGCTGTACAATTTTATTTCATTTCAAACGAACACAACGTGATTAATGAATGGTGAAGATGTGAAATAAAGAACTGAGATACAAGAAATAACAAAACGTAAATGGATCTTTTGTTAACTTCATTCTATCCGTTGTTGCATGTTTTTATTTAACATTTTGCGGGAAATGTCTGATATAAATTTTTTCCTTTAAATGTTTGTAGGTATCACTTTGTTTTAAATTGCACACACTATTTTTCAACAGCAACATCGTTCAAATTTCAAGCAATTTAGAATTACAATAGAATATGAGAAATGAAAAGTTACGTAACAAAATAGTGATAAAACAACGATTTACATCAACTGATTTTTTTTAATAAAAATCGTAGATTTTTTTATATTTTTATAAAAAATAAAAAAATACAAATTACCATACAAAAGTATTTATTTGCTACATAACCACAGAATAGGTTTATACAGAAGCGACGGTAAGAGAGAAGCGAAAATTAGAGAAAGATGGAGAATGTGCACAAATTTAAAGGGCTCATTGTTTAAAATCGGAAAGTTTCCTCACATCTGAGAGAGCGATAGGGGAAGAGCACAAATTTAAAGGTATACACAATGCTTCAAGGTCATAGAACTGACTAGGGGAACATGAAAGGTACCGACACGGAGTGTCGCTTCTGTATGTAACTATTCTGTGACATAACTATAAATAACAACCAAAATATGTTCTGTATATAATAATATCTTAAAATTTAACGATATTTTATCACTTTAATTGTCTTGTTGGGAATTTATAACAATTTATTTCGCGCTTATTTGTCTTAAAACAGAACTGAAAATATGAAAAATGTTTATACACAAATATCTATTTTTGAAAAAAAAAAAATTGTGGGAACCGCCTATTAGTTGATTACAGTACAATTTATTTTTTGTTTTTTTTGTGACTATAAATAAAAATTAGTGATCATATTATTAATTTGATATAATACTAAGGTTATATGGATTTTTCAATCAATATATCATACTGTAACAGGGGGGTGGGGGTGGTAATTAACTATGCGATGATGATGACTTACGATGATGACTTTCAGAATGACGATGATGCACAACACATCACTTAAGAACTTGATGGGACAAAATTGGACAAACACACACGATTTTACTTAGGATAAAATTTATTTACATTTTTACAATAAACTAAATTAAATTATATTAAAAATTATTATAAAGAAATCTAAACATTGTATAAACAATCCGTCTGATTGTCCATACCGCGATCAGAGCGAAGTGCTCCGATATACGTGCGACTTCATCAGACGTAGATACTCGAGTCTCTTACAAAATCTGTTAAGTTGTCGAGGGCTAAAAAGAAATCATCCCTTTGCCCTCCTTACCAGATCTTGTAAAAACTAATCTTTAAAAATACAGTTCTCACACATTCAGAATGACAGTGAAGCGATAAATTTTGAACTTTATTACCAAAAACTAACACATGTCGATTCCGAATGCAAGAGATCAAATTTCCTTAAGCTCAGGTTTTCAGTAACATATGGAAAACATTCCATATTGTTACAATACAGTAAAAAATTTTGGAATAATTTTGAAACACCATGTATACTAACAAATGAATAAGTTGAATAAGGCAACAAGGCAAGACAGTAAATTGCAGTAGATTGTAGATTTGCAAACACAGCAGTCGGTAACTATTCAAATGTAAAGTTCGCAGGTACATGTGTTTGGGTAAAGTTTAATTCTAAATCTCCACTGGCAAAGTTGCTAAAGATAAACAAGGAAATATTTTGGAAGCTGTACAATGCAGTAGTGCAGTGCAAGTGTTATCGAAACCTCTGGCTATCCACTATCTGTTCAAGTTCAATAATGCGATCATAGAGCTCATGCAAACTTCGAACCTAGGGAGATATTAAATAGTTCGCAAAATTAACATTCTAATTTTCATTTCTACCTAATTTATTACTTAGTTGCTCATCGTTAGATTTGTTCAAACTTTTCAGTTTCCAATTATTAGAATAACTTTGTCGATCGGGACCAATTATCTTTAATACTTTTATTTTTACAAACTTTGTAAAATTGCTTTCCGTAGCATTTGGTTTAACGTAGTCTGAAATATAAACGTTTTACAATTTATAATTAATTATACTTATTTATTATGGATTTTTATATCTTCAGAAGAATTGAAGAATTATAATGTCACATATTTTTACTCTTTATAAATTAGTACTTATTGTAGAACTTAGTGTCCGATCAAAATTTTGGTTTCAGCTAATTTCGACCAAAAATTATTTTTTCGGTCGTAGTTTTACTTGTCTACTTTTTTTTGTTCGTTAGTAGTTTTGTTTTGTAAGTTATTTAATTTTTCTTAATTTAATAATCGAATAATACCATAAAATGAAAAAAAAAACTAGATTTCCGTGTTTTATTTTTTTAATTTAACGAAATTTTAAATTCACTACATAAGTTTCGGTTTTAGTTACGTTTTCAACCGAAACTAAAAGAGGAGCCGAATATTCGGTTACGGTTCCTATTTCGACTGAAAATCGTGTTTCGGTTGGAATTTAGTAGTAATCAAATATTCTGTTTGTATCCGCTGAAGAACAAATCTGTAAAGACATATATCTGTAAATGTAGTTGAATGAGGTTTCCCAGACAACAATTTTTAAAGTAATTTACATTAAATATTAATTTTAACGTTAAATGCAGTAAAAATGCTGGAAATATTATTATAGAATGTAATAAAAAATAAAAATAAAAAACCGTCGCTAGAGAGTGGTTTATCATACGCCTAAAATCTGTAAAGTAGAAAATTACTTCTGTTTATTTTTCGTCTATACTGTGCTGATGTTCGTTTAGTATTTTTTTCAAAATAAAAACATAGTCGATCCCAACATGAACCAATTATGATTCTAATTTTTGTTTTTCTAAAGTTTAATGCTTAGGTGGATATTGGTAGGTAGATTTGTTACATTTACTGATTTCCCGATTATTGGAATAACTTTACGAACCGGGAACAATTATCTACACTTTTATTTTTCGGAACTTTAGTAAAACTCAGCGAATTTCCGTGAGTTATTATGAAAATTACTTATGCTTCGATTTCGCTTATTCTCCTGCAAGTTTGACTATAAAATGCTTGTAGATAATTCAAAATTAGTTCCTTTATTAATAATCTGCTTTATTTTCAGGTGAGAATCTACATTTTCCTCCGCTTTACAAAAGGTAAAATTTTCAGCATATTGCAATTGCACTATTTTTCATGCGATAAATATTGTCAACAATAAAATATATTTGACCTACATACGTACGAAACACCTGGTCACCAATTTTTAATTAGATCATTAGTGTAAATTATTAATTATATTATAAATAACAAATTACTAATAATTATCTTTTGTTTTCTATTGGAATATTCTACTAATTCGTTTATTGAGCACATTTAAATAATGGTATTAATAAATAGTAAAATTTGCTAATTCTCATTTAAAATATGAACTCATTTAATTTTATTAAATCTGAATAAAATGTACATTTTAATTGTATCAATTTACAGATATATATTACATAAATTGTTGTTTATTGCATTTATATTTACAAATTAGCGAGAATATTATTTTACAACAAACCAATAAAAATATACTTTAATAATAATATTAAAATTGTAGTTTTAATTATTCTCCAGATGGATTGTTCTTTCTGTCCTTGAATTCCAGTACAATAGGTTTTAAATTTAATTAGCAAGACTCCACTTCTTAATTTTTTTTTGATTAAATGTCACATTCCGCTCAATTCGAGTAGGAGCTCGTTAAAGAAGTGAGCCATCAGACAAATAATATTGCTAGACACGATTAAACTGGTTTTCCATTTCAGATTTAATCTCCCTCCGTTATTTTTCTAATATTTAAAGTAATTTTTCGATGTAGTTCTGTTGGTAATCCTTGCAAAAATGTGCGAAATAAATTTCATTTACCAAGATTACATTTCGAAAGAAAGGACAAAATTAATATTTCATGTTAGAAGAATCCGCAAAATCTGAGAAAGCTGGAATCTTTTTACGTAACAAAACCTTTAGTACTAGAAAATGAGTTGGAAAATGTGAAATTCTTTCTTGTGTGGTGCATTTCGGAGCAAAGTTTGTTTTTGGTGAACAGATCAATAGAAGTAATTCCAATGCAGCTTATCCTTGACCTGTAATTCTTGATCCAGGAATCGGAGATTCGTACAGCACTGCATATTCATGAACGCAATATATTCACGAACTTAAAACTTCCATTGGGACCGTGGCTAACTTTTATATATTTGCGAAGGAGATGCACTTTGTATTGTTTGTGTATTTTATTTCAACTGCTGGGAAATTACAATTTAAGAGGATGCTTTCAATCGACTCATAAATTTGTAATTCAACCGAATTTACATTTAACCCAAGCTTTCGCTTTGCTACATTATAATAATAACAATAACGACCGGTTGGGCCATTGTCGCTTGAAATTTATGCTTAGTTTCAACCGATAATATTCCATAAAAGACAACCCAATTTATTAATGAGGCGCAATATAATAGCGACTGTATTAAAAATTTCTGGCAGGCGTATTGCAAAACGAGGCGAGCAACACTCAAATTGAAACACAATTTCTTTTCGATGTTCTTACGCCTAGCCTGATTAGCAAACTCAGACTTGAATTGATCTAGGGTTCACTTCCCAACATCGATAACTATTAATCAAATAAAAATCCCTGTGTCCGACTAGTTCCACTATAAGCTGTAGGTCCTCTGCAGAGACCTTAGGGTAAAAACCTACTCCATCAAAAGATACAAAAATAATTTTCATGGTACAGATGAAGTACACTTTTTTTGAATCGTGTAATTATTTATAGCGCTTGTGAAAAATCTTTCAAAGGATTCACCACTAACTCGAATTAGTTATACCTCTTGTTAACATTTTGAAATTTCAAACTAACTCCAGTCTCAATTCATACAAATAATTAAGTATATTATTTAGTTCCAAAGATAACTCCACTAGATAGGTGAAATTCGCAATATTTGTAGATGATTATCTGAATTTCTAAATGATACAGAGGAAGATTTGTGGTGATATTTGACAACTAATAAGTAAAATACTTTTACGCATGCGGAAAACATTCATTAATTTTTTTTTATTAAATTCATATCATATAGTACAGGAACGTTAAAGTTATTCTTTCTTATTTTATAATGATTTTTAACGTTCATCTCGATTTTCACTAGACATTATAAAAATAAAATCATTTTGAAGTGAAATATATAAATACTTATGTTAATAAAATATTTTTCAGAACTCATAGTAATTGAAAAAAACTTTTTTAGTTTTTGACAAATGACAAATACAACAAAGCAAGTAAACTAGAGGTCTTGAAATAATTTTCAATCTAATCGATCGTTGACGTTTAGTTAATCTTGTAGAAATAGTTCTACCAGTCTGACCGATAATGCATCAAGGATTTTCACGAAATAAAATGTTAAGACACGAAAATTATTTCAAGATCTACATCTTTCAACGAACAAGAATAATTAGACAATCCATTGAGATTTTTAAAACCAACAATATTAATGTCAATCACAACGATGGTTTGGAAATTAGTAAAGCATGGTTTCCTATATTAAATATGTTATAATTCGTTTTTTAGGTACTTGTTTACTTACTTTGTTGTAATTTCACCAAATTGGTGGAGTTATCTTTAGAACTAAATGATACATTTAATTCTTTTAATAAACTAGGACTGATTTTAGTTTGACACTTCACTATGTTATCAAGGGATATAACTAATCCGGGTTATTGGCTGATCTGTTTTATGAATTTGGGTGTATGATTTTATAAACTTACCCAGAAATTTATAGAAATATTGAAAATGATGAAAAAACGCCTAATCAGTGGTTTACTATTAGAAATTTAGGAAGGATAATATTACTTCCAGCATTGTATAATCGAAAGGTACAAATGGCATCCGATAGGGTGGTATTTGTTGGGTACCATGGGAATGGAAAGCACAGGTCAGTCGTTTAAGTGAAACAAGGTTATCAGTAATAGGACGGATAGTGTGTAATGGTAATGAGGCAAACGGTTCACATTTAAATTCGTATGTTTGGCATCGGGCAAAAAACTAATGTGTTTGTGCAAAACTATTTTATGCACGTAGTTAACTGCACCCGTAATCACTGCAGTAAAAAATGGTCTAAATTTTGTCAAAACTGTCGAGTAAATGCATTAAAGCATCGGGGGAATCAAATAGCAAACATCGCCGGAATGTAAAACTGTTGGTAACACCCTCGACTAAAACGGGTTAATTCGGTCAATTTGTTTTTCATTAATTGTAAAAATGAAACCAATTTGAGCGTCGGTTCCGAACAGCATGCAAACAGCCTCCGCGTAATAAAACGACATCCGTAATGGCGGACTAAATATGAAAAATGGTCCGTCTAGCAATCGTAATCCGTATTCTACCTACGCCTCTGCGATTAAATAGGCTAAATGACAGGGCCGTAGCCAGGGGGGGGACTCACCAGGGCTGTGCCACAGAATAGGTTTATACAGAAGCGACAGTAAGACAGAGAAGCGAAAATTAGAGAGAGATGGAGAATGTGCTCAAATTTAAAGGACCCATTGTTTAAAATCGGAAAGTTTCCTCACATCTGATAGAGAGATAGGGGAAGAGCACAAATTTAAAGGTCTACACAATGCTTCAAGGTCATAGAACTGAATAGGGGAACATGAAAGGTACCGACACGGACTGTCGCTTCTGTGTGTAAATAGGCTAAATGACAGGGCCGTAGCCAGGGGGGGGACTCACCAGGGCTGTGCCACAGAATAGGTTTATACAGAAGCGACAGTAAGACAGAGAAGCGAAAATTAGAGAGAGATGGAGAATGTGCTCAAATTTAAAGGACCCATTGTTTAAAATCGGAAAGTTTCCTCACATCTGATAGAGAGATAGGGGAAGAGCACAAATTTAAAGGTCTACACAATGCTTCAAGGTCATAGAACTGAATAGGGGAACATGAAAGGTACCGACACGGACTGTCGTTTCTGTGTGTAACTATTATGTTGCTATGCCTATGATAGGGATTCCCCTATTCGCAAATGAATTGTAATTAATCTTTTATCACATGTACATTTTTATTTGTTTTTTTAGATTTAAAAACTTAAAACAATCTCAGCCCTGTCCATAATTTCGTTTTGGCTACGGCCCTGCCAAATGAGCAGGGAAATTTCCTATCAGTCAACACATCCACAGGAAATTGTCGCGTGTTTATTCGCATGCCACTGTCATAGGTATGGAATGTTTATCTTTCATATACTCTCAGATTAATTCCCGGAACCTTCATTTTATACATATTTTCGTTCCTCCAACGCATTTTAATCCCAAAAGTCAAAGCCAATGCATGTTGCTCAACTTCTGACATACCTACATTATTTCGCTATTCATGCACAGTGGTAGCTTACTCATTATCTCTCATTTAGAACTGAGTATACATTGAGTCTGATTCAATACTCAGTCCACAATTTTTAATCAAAAATTTAACACATGCTTACAATTTTTAACGTACCTATATTACAGCATTCGTAGAAAGCAGTGGCGGATTTTTGAATTTCAAAAATAATAATAAATAAATGTGGAGTGCAAAGGCGTCTCATACACAGATATAATAAAGCTTTGTTTGATTTGGAGCAGAAATGTCAAGAACAAATATTATTTGCCGAAATATTGTTGTGGAAACATTACTTAACTTTTAATGAATCTGATATTTACCTCCGTGTATAAATTAATTAATAGAGTTACCTATAAGTATAACTACGGCTGAACGAACTTTTCTATATTAAGGAAATTAAAACTCGTTAAAGGATCCAATGATTTTTGTGTTAATAAATATATTTTGTGGTTAACATTATTATATATTTTATTGTTTCTGATTACTTAAAAAAAACCGTAATTCACCCCTCCTTTGCAAAGTTTCTGGATCCGCCACTGGTAGAAAGTAGCTTAATTATTACCATCCCTCATTTAATATTATAATTATATTAATATATACAAACTGTGAAACTATTTATATCTATATTTATGTATTCACATATAGTGGAACTTATTACCATCTTTCATATAAAACTATAAATGTTTGAAATGATAAACTTTCTACAGTATAAGCGAAATTGTGAATTAAAACATTTGAAGACTGTTCATTATATATTACATTTTTATTCAATTATATGTATATAAAGCTTTCAAATGAAAATAATTGTTGAGAGGCTTGAGATTCTTAATTCAGCGTTATCGAAAGCTTGTAGGGTTTTTGAAAAGCTCAAATAATCTGATGAAATCCTACGGAAATTTAAAAGGTCAACGTGTATCTAAGGCGTTATATTACTCTTTTAATAATTTTTGTGAAATCACGTTCCTTCTCTTATATTTAATCTCAAGGTAAAAAATACCTGTGCATACTCCTGCTCAATACAAAAACATCAGCAACTTGGATCGATACGTACGAAAAACAAGCTGAGTTTACAAACTCTTAGCTCCAAGTGCACTGTAGATGAAATGAAATTGAAGCGATCTAGGCTATAACTTTATGTGTTGCTCAAACTTTCGTGACTTAAACCCTCCTTTGCACGAAACTTATTGTTAAGAAGCTCTGCAATCTAAATAAGAAACAACTTCGCCTTAGATGTTAACGTTAGAGCAATGCACTCAGATATAATCTAATGAATGTGAATTTCTCATGTACATATTTTATCAACTCTTTGTTTGTTGCACCTTCAACGAAAACATTTGTTTTTTGTAACACATATGTAATGATAACATCTTTTTTAAATAAATCATATGTCTGGGTATTTGAAACAAAGAATTTCTTTGTTTACTTGATATTGCTTCAATCCATAAACTAAACTAAGAGGTATTCACAGTCAAATCCTGATACACATTACATATGAGGTTTGGACAACAATCTTTAAAATAACCAAGAGGAGTTGTCGGAATTTGGACCAGAGTTAAACAAAAAAACCATTTGTCTAACGTTTTGATTATATTATAATCATCTTCAGAGAGGCCTGCATTGTAATAAAAAGGTCATGCTGTTTGTAGATACTGCTAGGGTTTTCGAAGTTTTGTCCCAAGTTTTTAAGCATCTTGTAGCTTCTGGACCTTGTTGTTATTTTTTTGAACAAACCTATGATGGTAGGAAATGTCGAACAATATTTCTTGTCGAATGAAGTAATGTCCAATTTATAGATTAGAACGGTCCAGAAACTAGAAGATGTTTAAAACCTTGGAACAAGACTTCGAAAGCCTTAGCAACATCAACAAAATGCAAGATCTAAGTCTTTTTTCTTCGAACAAACCCATGATGGTACGAAATGACGAACATTATTTGTTGTAGAATAAAGTCGTGTCCAAGGTATAGAATTTTAGCCAAGAGAAGTTGTCGGAATTTGGACAAATGTTAAACAAAATTCATATTACCAGGTGTCTAACATTTCGATTATATTATAATAATTTTCAGAGAAGGCCTGTATTGTATTAAAAAAATCTTGCTGTTTGTAAATGTTGCTAGGGCTTTTGAAGTCTTGTCCCCAGTTTTAAAGCATCTTGTTGCTTCTGGACTGTGTCGTTATTTTTTCTAACAAACCCATGATGGTAGGAAATTTCGAATGATATTTGTTGTAGAATTGAATCGTACCCAATGTATAAAATAGGACGGTCCAAAATGTACAAGATGTCTAAAAATTTGGGATAAGACTTCGAAATCCTTAGCAGCATCTTCAAACCGCAAGATCTTTTTAGTACAATGTAGGACTTTTCTGAAGACGATTATAATATAATCGAAACGTTATACAAATTGTAATATTAATTTTGTTTCACCTTTGTCCAAATTCCAACATCTCCTCTTGGCTAAAATCTGTACATTGGACCTCTACTTTAAAATAACTTCGGTTAATTTTTGTTCTGGTTTTATTTTTATGCTAATAAATAATCTTATTAACATTTATTTTTGTTAATGTAGCAATTCTGTATCGGAAAAGTAAGCCATAAAGTGAATTATAGAAAAATAAAGTCGATCACATCACAGTCGAAAAAAGCTGACCATCCGCTAGGAACAATGTTTACGAAGAGAAAAACGTTTGGATAAGCAAGTTTATTGTACGGTTCAGAATATTGAAATTCTTGTATTCATCCTTCTATTACAACAGTATAGCAAACAGATGGAGATTTTTTATCAATCCATATCCAATTTCAAGCACAATCCTTACACAAACAAAAAATCCGAGGGATGCAGCATCGTCCAACAATTCGCACATTGAGGTGTCGGGCAATTGTTGGCAACTGGGGTGAAAACTTATTACGGACTTCAAATACACTTGTCCGGTATAGAGAGGTTGGTCCACAGTCCACAGCAAACGTCTATCCCGCCTAAGTGCAAATGAGAAGCTGCAATACGATACGTGTCCTTTGTTATTTCCTATGAAATATGAACGAGTCGTAAACACTCTCGTTATTAGTGCTATGGTCGCCTCAAGTACAAGTATGGAGTGCTGAAGCTTGATAAAGGAAGACCTAACCTCTTAAACGGATCGATTCCCTCAACTTTACACGACTTCAAATTGAAAATTCGCCCCGCCAAACTCAAGATAATGTCCCTACTTCATCAACAGATGGAAATTATTCACGTTCTCTTTTGCAAAAACAAAAACTTTCTGATTTACCTCAATTATTACCTACTATTTATCAAAACACCGTGAGTTTTAGCTAAGATGTAACATCTGTCATTAGTCATTCCTACACAGGGTGTATCACAACTTCGTACACATATTTTAATGGCATTAATAACTTAACTGATCACTGAACAAAATTTTTTTTTGAATATTCGGAAATTAGTTTTTGGAGTTTGTAAGGGAAACAGTTAATATTGATTTTACAATGCTTTAGGTAATTGTATTATAATTACTATAATTAATAAATTATTTTACGTATTGATGGTAATTCATAATTTCTTTATTTAAATAAACAGTATTCAGTGGTACAAAAAATATTCTTATTAAGTGAACTACCTTTATTGCCTTATTTATAGGAATTTCAAAAAATTTGTTTTTGTTTCGTAATTTAGGACGTTTAATATTACATGCCATTCAAATATGTGTGCGAAGTTGTGGTACACCCTGTATAATAGTTATTATATTAGTTTACATTTGATTGACAGCAATGTATCAAAGCGTTCTCTATAAAGCGAAACATAGGTTGTCAAATTCATGTCATTATTAACTGTAAAATTGCGATATATTTTTTAAATAACACATTTCCACGTTAGTGGATTGGACGTGGTGAACAAATAAAGTGGCCCTCTAGGTCTCCTGATCTCATAGTACTTATTTTTTTTTAAACTGGGGAACATTAAAAACGAAATTATTTAATAGCAATATGTATAATAATTAAAGAATTAAAATATAAAATTTAAAATCAGTCAAGACATATCAAACTTACCCAAATTACAAATGTTATAAATGAGTTTTATTACTGTTTAACATTAATATTATATCTGCTATGTTTAATTTTAAATTGAACGCTCTGATACATAGCTATCAATCAAATGTCAAGTCGTAACCATAGCTATAAGAAATCCCATGTTTCATTGTAAAATAAACTCACGGTATAACATAACTTAGCTAAAACTTACGATATTTTATAGACAATATCCAAATACCATATTCATATAAAACTTACGTGAAAACTAAAAAACATGAATTGACATCAAATTCAGAAAAAGGTATGAAGTGATTTGGTTTGGGTATATTGAAATCATTCAGGGTTTCAGAATAAAATACTAAGGACTGGGATTTCGATCATTAATGTAGAATTACTTTTGCTGGTGCAAAAGAAGCAAAATAAATACTTTCCTATGGAAAGTAATTGGCAAATAACTTCAAATTAGATAAATGAGTAAATGAACACTAGGATTATTGAAAAATATTGTTTCAGTCGTGTAATATTCCATCGTTTGCGAACCTTTTATTGGTAGATAATGTTATTTTACAATAAAAAGAGTTAAAGATAATAAAGTGTGGCTCAGACAACTTTAGTTCGATTTTTCTTTATCTTCTTTATCTCCCTTGTGGTTTGATGCACTAGCCTTTAACTTATATGAATGTTCCTCAGACGTGTGAACAATTGCATTCTACGTTTTACTTCCACTAAATTATAACCTATCAAAAAATCACACATAAATAATCCTGACACTAAAATATTTACTTCGGCTGCAAAATTGATCTTTTTTTTTGTTCCGATTTGCATGATGATTAGTTTTTACCTCCCGCCTATCAATATAAAGATAAGGGAGGTATTGTTTTTGGTCAAATTTCTCGAGTGTGAGTTTTCAACATATGAGCACGAATTAGGGTCCCTAGAATATGATTTTACTATGTCTGTGTTTGTGTGTCTGTGACGATTTTTCGTCCACGATAACTCCAATACGATACATGTAAAAAATATAATATTTGGTATTTGAGATTTATATTCAAATATGATGAACTGATTAGATTTTGCCTACAATTGGTTAACCGGAAGTAGTTCTTTACTTGAAGTTTTAAATCGTTTTCCTGAAAATACCTCTAAATACCATTTTTCGCAAATTACGTTATTATTAAATATAAAGATTTTTTAATTTTCCACTCATCTGCATAATTACGTTTATATATAACTTCTAGCTAAACAGAAAAAATATATAAATTATAATAATTTTACATATCGTTTAGGCTTAGGAATTTTTATAAAACAGATGAGTTAGTTAATCATATGACATATGTTGTCAAATTTGATTAAGTTTAAAAGATAAAATAAGTAAATATGAAGTAGTTTCCTTGTAAAATTAAAAAAGGTGGAAGAAATACATAAGGAATAAATCTGCATGCATAAATCAAGGTAAGTTCGGTTCCAGTTTTAGTAACGCCAAATATAGCTGTTATTTTTTTGGTCATACAAATTTTATGAAGAAAATTATAGGTATGAAATGAATTAAAAATATTCTGAACTGCAATAAGGAACTAATTTTAAAACTACAAATTGAATATACTGAAAAACTTATATAGGAATATATTACTACAGTGGCGGGAGATAATGTGTTGGATACATCAAATTTTTACTGTTGATATATTAACTAATAACAGATGAATGCTTAGTTTTCTAAATACAAAATTTTTGTGAAGAAACATTTTGCGTAAAAATCCCATAGAGTAAACGACGTGGTACGTTGAGGTCATGCACTTTCGGTTAACTGATTTGAAAATTCCCCGTTGGTGCACTTACTTTCCATACGTAAGTGTCCTTGACATGTCAAATGCTAATACTCCCGCTAAAATATATCGTCTACCCTATATAGTCAAGAGAGCACTAAATTCCTAGGTTATTTACAAGACGGAGTATGTAAAAAGAAGTAATTAGACCTGTGGTAAATCAATTAGCGTAATGAAAGTGTGAGAAATTTACTTTATGTTCAATTTGTGTTTAAATAAAGAAAAAAAAAAACGGTGTAAAGTACGATCCCTGCTTTGTAGCTTGCTTTATAGGAAAATATGTCTAATTTATGTCGTCATTTGGACTATAATCTTAGTATTTAGAAATTTCATTTGGGAAAAATTCATCGGTGGATGCCGGGATAAAGAAACAGTAATGTTTCTTTTTATTTCTCTTTGTGTAGTATGAGGGTTACGTTGGGTAAATTACGATATACACTGAACAAAGATGAACGAAATAATGATGTCTGTATTTTTTCCATATTTCTGTTTTCTTTTTCACTTTACATCATTTCTTTTTATGATTTTAATTACGTTGAGCAAAGATTCCACCTTTTGCCATTATTTCACGCAACAATAAACAGAACTCGACTATATCTAGCTACATTGCTAATAGCAAAAGTACTGCAGTTCTAGTTTAGTTATAATTGGTATATAAAATATTTTAAAAGTCTGATAATCAGTGGCGTAACTAGAATTCATTGCCACATCCCCTGCAACAATTTAATTGAGGCCCACCTCTTTTCGAAAAAAAAAACATAATTCTGATTTGTAATTTAATTTTTTTTTCTGAAAGTTTAAAGCAGATTTGTATTTAATAATTAAATTATAAGAAAGCATTGAACTGACGTTTATAGGTTAAGTTAGTATCAAATTGCAAAAGACAGTTTGTTAGTGTTATTTTGATTTAATGTTCAAAAAAAGTAATTAGACATCAAATTCATTTTGTACCAAAACAAATTCTCCTTACTTCAAACATCAAAATAATATCACGTGATATCTTCTGATTGGATAAATTTAGGACACTAAAATCCATCATAAACCGGAAGAAAAAATCCGAATTTTAAATTACAATTTCTAAATTAAAATACTCTTAAGGAATTTCAAGTAAATTATTTTGTTAAATTTTTACTAAATACATTTTTTTTTTTATTTTGAGTGAGAGTAGAATGAAGAGTTTAAAGATTAAATAGTACGTGAAATATAAGTAATTCCATTAGGTAAATGGTTTGTTTGCATATGCACTGATTTAGTAATCCATAAATCTACTTTTAAAATCAGTCGAAATTTAAAAAACTCAATATTAGTTTTCAGATCATTATTAAACCATTGCTGAAAACTACTTTAAAATAATCTTAGTGTGATATCATTGTTTGTGCAGTTTTCATTCGAAAACCTTACGAACCAGCGTGTAATAAAAGAACTTATAAATCTGAAGTAAATTATTTTATTAAATTGTTACTAAATACATTTTTTTTTTAATTTGAAAGAAAGTTGAATGGCAGTTTGAAGATTAAATAGTACATGAAATATAAGTAATTCCATTAGGAAAATGGTTTGTTTGCATATGCACTGAATTTAGTAATCCATAAATTTACTTTTAAAATCAATCGAAATTTAAAAAAACTGAATATTAGTTTTCAGATCATAATTAAACCATTGCTGAAAACTATTTTAAAATAATCTTAGTGTGATATCCTAGTTTGTGCAGTTTTCATTCGAAAACCTTACGAACCAGCGTGTGATAAAAGAACATAAATTTGAAGTAAATTATTTTATTAAATTTTTACTAAATACTTTTTTTTTTATTTTGAAAGAAAGTTGAATGGCAGTTTGAAGATTAAATAGTACATGAAATATAAGTAATTCCATTACCTAAATGGTTCGTTTGCGTATGCAATGAATTTCATTTCTATCTATAATTCTCATCAATTATTCTTAATTATCGACAGCAGTGACCCAGCTTCGTTTACATTGGCCCATTCGGAACAGTTGACACAGTGGAACACAGTTTTTAATAAAATTTCAGTTACTGGAAACAATAAAATTATGGAAACGTCATAAACACACAAAAGACCAAATAGCTAATTGAAACAAATTTCAGTAGCAACATGGGAGAAATAAATATATTGGAAATTTAGTTTTCCGCAGCGCAATTCGCTGGCTGAAAATGATTTAGGTTTTGGGTAAAGCCGTCGCGACAAGTCTGATTCAATTAACTTTCTGCCGAGTGCTACTGCGACCTACGTAATATGCATCTGCTACGTGAAGAGACGGCGTCGTTCGTCGTAAAAAATAATGAAACCGCACGCTTTATTTCGCAAAATAAATAAAACTCACAACTTGGCCCTGTATAAACTCTAATCATACCTGTCTTTCATTACCCAAATTCACTTTTCCCTGACATGACTTACTACTCTTCCTTCATCATTTTACTTGCATTTTACGATTAGGTTTACACCTTGCAATACCTACTGTACATTTTACAACCCGAATTCACCTCTTGTCAAGAAAAAATCAAATTTTAATAAGAATTTACATACCCTAATTTTCAATTTCATAATATTAACCAAAGACCAGGAACTAAATGATTTTTCGTTTCGTTTCGATTGAGTTCCGATAAAAAAAATAGTTAATATCTATCCTGTTTCGTTTCCGTTCGAACAAAAAATTATTTTTTTTTATATAGGTACTCATATTTAACTATTTTATTTATTATCATTACACAGGAGACGTTATTTAAATTCTTTCAAAATAAAATGTGTATTAGGAACAAAATAGGGTTATATCACTTTCGCTTCAGAAATAAGATTTAGTATTTCGTCTTGTTTCTGTTTCTGTTTTGCATTTTTTTAACGTTTTAGTTTCTGTTCTGTTCCGGGTACATTTTCGAACTTGAAAATGTACCTTTACCGAAATTTGGTACATAGACAGAATTTGAAATAAGAACTTTTATGATATACAAGTTCTTTTCTAGTTGTCATCAAACGTAATTCAGAACTGATATTCGATAGTCTCTGAATTATAATTGATTATATTTAAAAGCAAAAAAAAAAAAACGAATATGAGACTTATATTAGCTCTGAAGTGGAACTCCTTTGATTCTTTTTACCTTTTTATGGTATCAATTGCAAATGTTAACCACAAAGTTGCAATTCTATAACAGTAATCGTTGTGGTTGATACGTAACAAGACAAATAAAGAACATTCTACATTGATGCGAAAGTCTTGAGTTGCTGTTACATTACAGAATACCAATTTCAATTTGTAATTGATACTTAACAAGGGCAAAGGTCATTTGTAGTAGTTACGAGTCTCACGTCTCTTGATGAATATGTGACGTCATCCTCATTCGAAATGTACTTATGCGGTCCCTAAAATATGATGACGTACACCCTCGAGTGTTTTTTGTTATTAGGGCGTCAGACGTCATAATAAAAAGTAATGACACCGTAGGTTAATTAAAAAAATAAAGGTTCAGACGTCCGGGAAAGCAGAAAACTCTGTTCCACTTTCCTGAAACATTTCACTTACTTCCACTGGTAATTTCCTATTGATAATTCCTTAGCGCTAACTTGATTTCGACTTTCATTATTGTATTTTCATTTGTTCTTATCCGTTTTCGTATTATTGGTGTATTCATTTCAAATTCAGCAGGCGGCAACTGTTATTATGAATAAACTTTATCTTGCTTTCAAACGTAATAATATCTTTGATAATGTTTGTGAAATTCATACCGAATTCACTCGTAATTCTAAATTATATCAGACGATAAAAGATGTATTTAGGTTATATATGTTCGCGAATATAACGATATTGTTTAGTGCATGTTTTACACTATTCTTTCTCTTTCAAATTTTTATTAAATTCACAACAGATGGACGTCTTGCATAGAAAACTATTCAGTGGCGGCTCGTCATATGGGGCGCCGCTTATAATTTGACATAGTGTTTCATAACACAAGATTTCTTGTCTTGTTTTGTTATTTCCTGTCTTATCTTGAAAAACAAGACAAGATATTTAGGTATATCTTGTCTTTCATTACTCTTGCATATAAAAATCTTGTCTTGACCGTCATTTTCTTGTATATTTCTTATTTTGCAAGTTATAACGTAGTCAAGAATTCCCGTATTCGCAAATGTACATATGTACATTTTTTTGTTTAGATAATATCAATGTCATTTATCAAATATATGTCTTATAATACACTTATAATTATACATAAATATTATTAAAAAAAAACATATAGTTGCACAACTTTAATTATTTTGTAGCACATCAGCGACATAAGTACCAACAGAAAAGCTTTTTCCAAAGTTCAAGAAAGCATTTTGTGTGTGTAATAAATATTTCAAGTAGTATTAATGAATCTTAACATTTACCAAAAATCATAATGAGTTGGTATACAAAAATAGTCATGTTTTAAATATAATTATTATTAAAGTCATTGACAAATTTGCTCTTCAAAAAAATAGAAGACCGGAGTATATGTATA
The DNA here is from genome assembly GCA_035578165.1 of Stenolophus ochropezus. NCBI lineage: Eukaryota > Metazoa > Arthropoda > Insecta > Coleoptera > Carabidae > Stenolophus > Stenolophus ochropezus. Next base: position 5,786,604 of record JAQOWZ010000014.1, read on the forward strand.
AATTAATTTTGTAATTAATATTTTTTTGAATTAAAATTACATATATATCAGTAGACAATATTTAGGTTTAAGTTCTGTAAATTTTTTTATTAAATACAACCTTTACAGAATATATATAATAAATATTGTCTACTGATTAATTATGAGTTCTGAAAGCTTCTTTCAATATTTACATATGTATATATAACGGATTTTTATTTTGCCCCCTATGCTCATAAAGGTCACGAGCCGCTACTGAAACTATTACTGTAACAAGAATTGTAGTGCTCTTAGTATTTCGACGATCTCTTCTAGAAAACAATGAATAAAATTTTTGAATGATGGAAAATTGTAAAGCAATTAGAATTTCAGTTTTGCAAATCGTCAAATGGTGTAAGCTGAATATTACAGCAGTTACCAATTCAACCATTGAAGCATTTTGGCAGTTCTATTTAAAACACTGCACATTAACCTCGTCCCAATTAAGTATTATGAATAAATTAATAAAAACAATGGCCATTGATGAATGTGTGAGGCATTCATTAAATCATTGATGCATTGTTATAATCTACCGCTCCAATAATTATGTCATTATCACGACGAAGCCAATAAATTTATCATGCTTATAGAAAGCTTAGCAAATATTCCATACCGAATCTGTTTTGTTTGCTATTTCATGAGTGAAGTGGTTAAAGTGATAGGTTCTGGCCAAACAACGCAAGGTTAATCCTCTATCATCAACAATTTCATTGCTATAATCGTTTCCTCATTGTCAATAATTATGTAGACACAAAAATATCCAACCTATATTGACATCATGTTTGTACAGCATACTTTATAAATTAATTAAAAAAGTACAAAAAGCATATTAAGCAAATAAATAGAATTGTAAAGTTTATTTGTATAACTAAGTTTAATAAACAAAATATGAATTATAAAAGATAATTAAAATAAGTAACACTATGAATAAACAAACATAAACACTATTCTAAGACTACCAATTATTAATAAAAACCTAAACACTAAGATTACTTATTTAAACACTTAAAACTACGAAATATTTATTTCCACAATATTTATATCACCAACTATTATCACCAACGATCACTACACGTATTAATATTAGACTGTCCTCGCGATTTCCTGCTCGGGGTTATTATAGTAGAACAATTAAGTTCCGCAATGTTCGCCAAACCTCTGGACAACAAAACAATAGGGGCGAGCGAACCTGTCGTAACAGGTCGTAACAATGCCTGCGACGTGACCTTGGGATCGCTATAGTATCAAAAAATCAGTAAGAAAGTTTTCAATTATTTTTTTTATATGTATACAGGGTGTTGATTTTAAATGGATCACATTGCTATCTCTAGAACTGTAAGAGCTACGAGGTCGGTTAAATTATCAAACAATTTTTGTTTTACAAGACTATTAAAATGAGCCAAATAAATTATTTTTTAAACTATACAAAACAATATTTGATTGTCAATTGTTTGTATTTTAAAACAAAATTTTTATTTTGTAAAAGAGTAGAATAATATTGGAATATAAAAAGAGAAGTGGACGGCAAGCATTAGAGGTAAATTTCGTGTTTAAAGTTGGGTGAAAGGAGCAATGAAAGGTTTTCTGTGTAATAATTAGGTTTTTCTGTACGTTTGAGAATCCCTGCTGAACGTCAGTCTTCAACGCTTGAGCAATTCGCTTTGATACTGAAGTCGGTATGTGGCCGCGGTTTCAACACTAAACTACCCTTTCACTACATTTCACGCACCGCACATGTACCGCAAAACAATGCCGTTAAAAACCAAACCCGTCAAAACGGGTTTACATTTAAATCAGCAAGAAGCATGTCGAATAAATATAGTAACATCTTTTCTTTTCTCCTTTTATTTGCTCTCAATTCGAATCCGACCTATGTCAGTTATTAATGGAGGCGGGATTTTAGTGTTTTTCTGTCTATGTGTACGTGAGTACTATTTTTAAATGACATGGAACAAACATAGAAGAAAATCATTTGAACTAAATATGTTTTTACCTATTTTACCTAAAAAGGTTTTTTTTTTGAAAATTGGACCTGAATTAGTATATTTAAAAACTACATTATCGTTTTAATGTACTTAATTTTTAGATTGTAACTCATTTACAAATATTTATGTATTTGAGGTGGGAATTTTGATGTTGTGTTCAGTTTTATATATCCAATAATTTTAAAGTAATTATTACCATCATCTTAAAACTAAAATCTATAGGAACAACAAATGTTTAACACATTCATAATTCATATCTTAAAGAAAAATTCTGTATTTCATATTGTGGATACTCTATGTAAAATATGTATATAGAATGTATATTATAAGTGGTACACTATTGCTATCTCGAGAACTATAAGAGCTACAAGGTCGGTTAAATTAGCAAACAATTTCTATTTTATAAGACTACTTTAATGAGCGAAACAATTTTTTTTCGACCAGTGGTTTTCAAAATACGTTGTACAACTTTTTTATTTTACATGGGAACCTAATTTTTTTATTTGCTTATTCGATTCAGTATTTTTTTTAATTCAACGATATCCATGTATTCATGTATAGATAATACATACCGAAAAATATTAAAATATCGGTAACTATGTTTTGAATTTATATTTTCTCAATGGCAAATAAATTTTGTTATTGTTACATTATTAACAAAAAAATAACAAATGAAATATTATTATAACTTTATCGAGTATCGTTACGTTACGTTTGCCATCCCTGGTTTTAAAACTATAAATGTATAATATGATGTTATATATAAGTACTTACAGTTTTATAGTGAAGTAGAAGCTTTCTTACCTGAAACAAAAATAGTGTTAGTGAGATAATAAATAATGGCAGCTGTTATAAATATGTTTGCAAATTATGAAATTGATTGTGATAATTTAAATTGACACCTAATAAATAATACGTATATAGAAGCGAACCACAAATAGATCAATATATAATTAAAAATAAAACTAATTTAGTCCAGCTAAAATTTAATCTATAATTTCTCATCTAACGCATCAGTTCCACACTAACTAATTAAACCAAATCTACACTTTACCGAAATTAGTTTATATATTATTTATCAGCCGTCATTTATAACAATATCTGGAAATTAATTTAATTTTATTTATGACATCAAAATACATTCAATACAAAATTAATTATGCCTCTGGAAAGTAAATACAGAACAATCATTTCAGTAAATTCCTTTGTACAGACAGAAATTCCACTGACATCTACCTGTCAGTAAGAAGTTACTAATGATACGAAGTTCGCAAACAGCAAATGATTCTAAGATGATTATGCCATGCACACTAGATCAAACGAGCAGCTATGAAAGGAGATTTGGTGGGGAAAAGGGGAAAAATGTCTAGTTACCTAACCTCACTTCTTTCAAAACTACTTAGCTCTATGGCGACAAACAACTGAATACGAGTGTTGACGTTTGAAGTTCTACTCAAATAGAGGTAAATGGAACGATATCTATTTACAAGCAGTTTCATTGCAACGTATATTCATAGATAATCCTTTTTTAACTTTACTAACAACATCATTGGCAATTCCTAGAAGGAATATAAAATAACGATACCTAGAAATTGTATTTTTCTTGGTCTTGCATCAGTCATGCAAAAAATGCAAGGCAATAACAATACAAGAGCTACAATTTTCAAAGCAAGACAAGGCAAGAAATTGTCTTGCATGAAAAGTGCAAGAATAACAAGATTATCTTCAATTCTTGTACTCTTGCAGTTTTTTTTTTATTAATTTGAAATCTATATTTATTATAAGAATATATCTAAAAAAATATATGTTACTGATTTTTACATGTAGTAACATTAACATATAGATTTTATTTACCTAAAAGCACAAAAATATGTATTATTATAAGTATAAAAAAAATTAAAACATTCTTTTTAAAAGTATATCATAATAATAATTATTGGGTCAATAATTATTCTTCGAAATTATATAAGAAGAATTAGGCACAAACTGCTTTCTTACAACCAGAGAACTTTGGGAAAAAGGCTTGTACACATGTCGCAGTTGTGCCAAAAAATACTTAAAGTAGTACAGCTATATGATTTTTTGTATTTGTAATATTCATTTAATTATAACAATTGTATAATGAGATGTCAGCCAGTACGGTTGTGTGGTCGTGGCGTGTCTTGTCTGATCGTGTAGATAAGCAACATAGCCCGCCCTGTCCAATTGGATGGGTTACCGCACAACGGCTCGGTGTGTGCTGACCTTGCAGAGACTGTAGGCTGACGACCTGCATCACTAAAATGCAAGTAAAACTGTCATGAAACAAGTACCTCAGGTACTTGAGGCCCTATTCCTCAGAGGAATGTTGTGCCATAGAGAGAGTATAATGAGATACATATTTGATAATTTACATTGACATTTTCAGAAAGGGAATCTCTGATTTCATTATAACCTGCTAGACAAGAAATAAGCAAGAAAATGATTATCAAGACAAGATTTTTGTATACAAGAGTAATGAAAGACAAGAAATAACAAAACAAGACAAGAAATCTTGTCTTGTGAAAAACTACTAGAAATACCAAGATCCCTTTAAATAATGGTGATGATTATTATTACTGCTGAAACTTAGAAGATAAAAGACAAGAAATAACAAAACACGACAAGATTTCTTCTTTTGTTTTGAAACACTACTAGAAATACCAAGATACTTTTAAATAATGTTGTTGATTATTATTATTGTTGATACTTAGAAGTTGAAAGACAAGATATACTAAAATTTCTTGTCTTGTTTTTCGAGACAAGACAAGAAATAACAAAACAAGACAAGAAATCTTGTCTTGTAAAACACTACTAGAAATACCAAGGTGCCTTTAAATAATGGTGATGATTATTATTGTTGAAACTTAGAAGAGAAAACTTATTTTTTTTTGTCTTGTTTTCCTAGACAAAGACAAGAAATAACAAAACAAGACAAGAAATCTTGTCTTATAAAACACTACTAACAATACCAAGATACCTTTAAATACTGGTGATGATTATTATTATTGTTGAAACTTAGAAGAGGAAAGTTAAATTTTTGAAGTGAAATACGTTAGCAAATAAACTCTCCTGTTCTGTCAACATTTGTAATTAAAATATGATTTAAAGTGTAACTTTTCCCTCGTGGTACTAAGTTGAAAAGACTACGCTAGTCCTTTATACAAGGCAATCAATTACACAGTCCCTCTAAATCCCAAATAAAAATGTCAATTTTTAAATCAACAGTTTCTTTTCATTCGGTGAATATAGAGAACCATAAACGAGAACCATTCGAAACCGTGAAGTTAACAAATAAATTTTCCGTATACAAGTTCGCAAGAGCGTGCACAAAGAAAATAGCGAGCGTTATAGCTGAACGAATGTATTCATAAAGTCAAATAGATACGTATCTCTATGATCTGGTGTTGTATCGATCTAAAATGTCAACAACAAATATAACAAAATGCACTTTGTTGCTGCAGCAGCTAGCAGAAGACATCGATGCTGTATGAGTACTCAGGAGGATCCTTTCAGGGCCGGCCTCAGAGGATTCACGCAGACAACTCGATTGCGGTTTGAGAATATCGATATTTACATAAAAATCCATCTTGTGCCAGCATATTTTTATTTCAAACTACATATTGTCCCATAAAACAATAGTTCCTAAATGTATGTCTATCAAAAGTGAATTTTTATAGTGACAATACGTTTTACAAAATTTTTCATCTTGTTATAATAAGACAAGATGTAAGTTTAGCCATAACAGAAATTATTGCTCATTTCCAAGAAATTGCCTAATAGTTTGACAGTGACATATATTTATAAACCCAAGAAAGAGTTGACTTATAAAAATTGAGTTATATAAATAATGAATTTAATGATTTCTTATCATTCTCGAGATATTTGCGTTCAAAGATTGGTTCTCAATGATTTAAAAATGGGGAAACAATATAATATCAATGACTTAACTATTCGATTCTAGCGAAAATGTAACAAGTACACCAAATTTCATATTACAGTATATGTACTGATTGCTGGTTGTGTTTTTACAAAAATTAGATTAGATTTTTTCAAAATTTCATGAAAAATATATTTATTTGAAACAAATGGATGAAACATAAAAATAACCTAAATAAAATGTGTCTCAAAATTTTAGAAAACATCTCTTATAGTTCGTACCACAAGATTCAATACATGTGTGTATTTTTCTCTAATAAAATATTCTTCTCTTTCATTGTTCATTAAACCTCCGTTTAAGATTTTAATATTCCTTCCTTTTTTTGTCCATTAAATCTCCCTCTTAGATTTTCTAAGTGTACACTAACTAATGGAGTCTGTAAGCAAATCTGTAAGACCTGTAACGCTTACGATCCAAATGGCAATTCTGATTACGATTGTAGCTTACAAAAAATCTGTAAATCGTTACACATCTTTAAATTCTTACGGTGACGAAATCCAAGTCGTAAGGTTACAGATATGACTTTTTGTCAAAAATGAAATAATTACAAAGGTTCAAATTTATAGGAATTTTTGTGTTTAATTTTGTATGTAGCACAAAACATGATCGCTGTTCATTGGTTCATAATATTACTAAAAAAAAAATTAAATTTTTAATTATTTTCGAACTAAAACCTTTATTTTTATAACGTTCTCAATATGGGTTAAACGTTAACCAGTATTTTTTTCGGTTACATGCCCTGGTTTTGTCGAACTTTTACGTTGACCAGCTTTAATTCTGAAATTTATTTTGAGCAAATAATTCGGTTGAAATCAATGTCTTTAGTAGATCAGGAGAATAAAGAGGAAATCGGTAGATGTACCGAAAAATCGGTATAAGTTCTATAGTCCTTCTCAAATTTATATGTATATTGATGACAAGAACTTAATTCTAGAAAGACTTGTCCATTTCCTGATTTAAGGTTGAGGGTAATTAAAATTTTTATTTTTGTTTCTCCTCAGTGAGTTTTCGTATGTCGAGAGTATAAAGCCTTTCTGCCTGACTCCTTCTCTGAGTGTTGCGTTGCCGACGGCAGTAGCACCCTCCACAAAGAACGCTATTGACCAATGTTCGGAGAGGGAGTAAAGACGACGAAGTGAGGAACTGCTGGGGTACACTCGCCGCAATGTCGCCATGGCACTAAGCACCATGTCAGCCATTTGTCAACCCGGGAAAATAATTGGAGGATTGGAAAACGTCACGTCATAATGACCTGCACTGGACACTAAAACTCACTCATGTTTCGTCAAGACGTCTCTACAACATATTTTTACTTCAATACATCACACGGATACTATCAATAATGGATAGACCACATATAAAAAATATAAACAATGGCCCTCTGACAGAATAGAGCGTCCTCTAAACAAAAGATATCAGACCAACAGTATGCCGACTCTAAAATAAACAATAAAACTTAAGCAAACCAACATGACAATTACAATTGTAACTGACAACCAATATTAGTTTGGTATCAAGCACTCAATTTTACCATAAATGGTTATAATAAATTATTGGGACAACTCTTTCTGAAATGAATGCAATATTTGTTACATTGTCAAATTGTCTCTCTACCTGAGGTACTCACTCATGTTTCGTCAAGACATTTCCAAATCAATAACATATTTTTACACAATAAATATATCTTTATTGACGCAGACAACTATATATTTGTAAATACATCTAATGATGTCTAATAGAAGATATAATTTAATGACCATCTAACGTCATAATGACCTGCATTGAACACTAAAACTCACTCATGTTTCGTCAAGACGTCTCTACAACATATTTTTACTTCAATCACACAGATACTATCAATAATGGATCACAATAAATATATCTTTATTGACCCAGGCAACTATATATTTGTAAATACTACTAATGATGTCTAATAGAAGATACATGTTAAAAACCATCTATAAAAATATAAACAATGGCCCTCTGACAAAACAGAGCGCCCTCTAAATAAAAGATATCAGTATGCCGACTATAATATAAACAATAAAACTCAAACAAACCAACACGACAATTACAATTTTAACTAACAACCAATATAAGTTTGGTCTCAGTCACTCAACTTTACCATAAATGGTTATAATAAATTATTGGGACAACTCTTTCTGAATTAAATGCAATATTTTTATATAAGTGTTACATTGTCAAATTGTCTCTCTACCTGAAGTTTTAGCTGTGGTTTCTCTCAGATTCATAAGGTGAATACCAGAGAGCGTAATATTTCACAGCACTATTTCGACAATTAATTAAATTCACGTTATAAATAAATGCATAAGACCAGATATTTTATCTGTCTTTTGATTTTGTTATAATAATTTGTAAACCTCTTGACTGTGTAATAAATATTATCCTCTACTTCTAATAATGTCTAATAGAAGATTAATTTTCCAAAGTGAACTATAAGTATGTTTTAATAATACAAAGAGAATTCTATGTATTACTTAGTAGTAAATATCTTCAACTAAAAGTTAATTAATAAATAAATTTGTTATAATAATTAGTAATCCTGTTGACTTTCCAATAAATATTATCCATTTGAGAAATGTGCATTTAGCTGAATAGGGCAAATAAATATAAAAACTCATTATCCTCATGACAGGGTTCCTGTTTCATCTGATGTCGTTTCCTGACTGTAATTTTAACTACGTCCATTTTTTATTGGATTTTTATTCACTGTCGACCCCACGCTGAATTAAAAATTCATAGGGAGCAGAAACGGAACTACGAAAAACTCAATCATGTTCGATTTAAATTGAAAAATATGTAATTACACATATCCAAATAGCAAAACAGCCAATTCCCAAATCGGTTAACTGTTTTGGTTAGAATTTCTGCTACCAGCCTTTAAAATAATCGACCAAATTGGATTATTAAAATACTTAAAGTATAAGCACAAAATATAATTATTAAGCAATATTAAAATCTTGTCTTTCTTGTGTTTAATAATATTAGGTATTTAGGTAAATATTAGGGGAACAATTTTTAGGTTAATAGTTATTTCGAGGTGAGATAATGGATTGAAAATACATGTCAAGGGGTTGAAATTTTTATTTTTTATCAAAATATATGTACATATAATAATGATCAGAGATGAGTTTAACGGGTATCGAACTTGGCACTTATGAGGAGCCCCTAACAGAATGGTGGCCATTTCCACTTAACGCAGTTATAATTAATACTATATTGTGCAACAAGTGCAGAAACTCAACTTCGTCTCGTGCCGAAACTTTCACACATTGTGGGAAATAGGTGATTCTGCACGAGTGGCACACTATACTCTTTCTACGACCATACTGCTAAACGTTACAGAACAGAAATACGTACATGAAAGCAATTTGACATAAAAAAACAATTTGGCGCACATAACCTCACAAAGAGTATCTTCACGCATGCACAGTGTTGGCAATTACTGTGAGAAATGATATTTACCACATTGTACATGCGTGTTGGGAAATATTGAGAGAAATTATTTCTCATACTTTAACCCACGATTGTGATAAATATGTAACTTTTAAGCTTTATTTAGTATGAGAAAAGTACCACTTTCCATAGTGGTCGTAGAAAAGTAATATTTACCTTTTATTGTCATCATAATGTCTCATTATACATGTACAAAAAAAAAAGATTGGTATAAACAGCGGCCGCTTTCAAAGCTTTTGTATAAATCCGTCAGTGTGAAAATACCTTTTATACTAGGTGCATAAAATAGGTAAATATTTGAGATATAAAGCAGAAATTTGTAAAAGAAACAATGGGCTATAATCCTGTTAACAATTAATAATCTGGTTGCTGCGTTTAAAACAATTAAATCTCATGGTAAAATATTTTAATGAATTCTGCGCAAATTTCCTTGGCTAGAGAGCATATTTCAGGGCAGCAATGTTCGCTGAGAATTGCACCCATTTCGTTTTAATTAATTTTTCTGCATTTATTTTTATTATAGTTATACTACGCAGAAGACATCTCAAATCATAAATAACGCCGAGTAAGAAATCTTCAGTTAATTATTTTCATTGTTCTTTTTACGATGCGTCTTGGGATTGTTATTAAACAGGCAAAGCAAAACAATGTACATAATCAAAGCGAATGGGTGTTTAACCAAGACCCAATAGACAACAGAATAGTGGTTTCGGGATATTGGTGATTCCGGAATTCATTTACTTTCTTTTAAATGCAAATTCATTTTCTTCCGAACGTTCTAGTTACCTTGTGGTAGATGCCTTGAGAGATCCAATAATATTCATTCAAATTCAGGGCACTGATAGAAATAGATTCTTTAAATTAACAAAAAGCTTTCCATTACTTTGATTTTGTTGCGTACTGTATAAATTAATCAAACACTAAATTATTCTTTTGTTACAAACAAAACTAATTTATTAAAATGCAAACTACTACAATATTATACACATTACATCAATATCACAAAACTAAGCAGAATAGAAAAATAAATATTTAAAATTAGGATGATTCAATTTCGACAGTTTCGACCTCACATGGATCTTCTTCAAGATATTAAATTTATAAAAGTGTACTATTCATATTATTTATAAATAAATTTAAAACAATTTCGCATCGAAACTGTCTAGGTTGAAACAATAAAATTGGCTGAATTCCAGAAACTCTAACTTAATAAATATTTATGATTAAGTTTTTTATTGAGAATCTTGCATTTTATAACAGATAAATATTTATTCCTACAAAAAATTGAACAAATAACTCAAAAAATAAAATAAATACATTTCGATAAAAATTCAACTTGATGTCCAAATACGGAAATGCTTATTTTCTTATTTCAGCTTTTATTCTCGTCCACAGCATCTACATTTTATTTTTAATAAGTTTCGCTGAATCCATTAGGGAAAGTGGCAGGAATAATTCTTGCCTTAGAGAAATTTCACCCGAAGTTCAATAGTTCTAGGTTACAACTTCTGAAAAGACTTTTATTCCAGTTTTAAAGTTCTGACGCACATAAAATGAAATAATATATAAATGCATCCAAATGTCACTTAACAGAAATATATTTAAAATCTAATTAGCTAATTTGATAATTCATTTTCATTATTTTTAGCTGCAATTAATTTTACCACATCATTTCATTTTATGTATTAAAACCGCAATATAATTATAATTGATTCAATCTTTTTTTTTGTTGTAAAAAAAATTCATGCATTCACCAGTAACTTCTATTTATTAAGAAAACAAATTAATATAAAATTTATTAGTTATTTATCATATCTTGTTTTCGGGAAAAGATCATACAAAAGAAATTGACAACATGAAAAAAAAACTAATGTGGCTAGCACATAACCTCTCGCCTGTCTTCTTTACAATTTTTATTAATATTTATATTTTATATGAATATCCGTGCGTTGAGTGCTGACACATTAAAATGAATTTTTGTAATAACTACTACTTACAGTATTAGAACAATTCCTTTTATAGTATTTTATAATTATTTTTATAATATTTTCACTGTCATTAAATAATTGTCACTGTCAAATATAAAACATTTATTTCCATAGGTAAACAGATTAACCGCAATTGAAAGAAATTTAAAGAATCATTAATTACATGTAATTGTTAAATGGAGTAGGTAAAAACTATAAAATTATAGCTAATGACATAATATTAAATTATTATTTACAAAAATTCTAATACATTCATTATTAATATCTAAGATTCTTGAGAAAAATGCCTCAGACCAAAATGTAATCAGATCTAATCTAGGGTGTCAAAATATTATACCAAAAATTTCAACTTTTTTTACTTACTAGTATTTGAGTAATCGTTACGACAAAATCCATCTATCCATCCATCTCCATGGACAGACATCATCGTAGAAATATTAAAATCGTGTTCTAGTGACCGATTTTTAGTTCCAAATCTTACGGATATAGCGGTGTTTCATTTAGTTAATAATTGGCAACTTTAAGAATGGAACCCCAGTTTTCAAATTTTGCTCAATTCAAGTTGAAACATGTTAACGGTTAATAAAAATGAGATGTTAGTGGTGAAAAGTAAAAGAATGAAGTAGACTAGTTGTAGTATTAGTATAATTTGAATGGTGGAGAATCTTTAGATAAAGCGGTATTTCATTGATAATTGGCAACTTTAAAAATGAAACCCCAGATTTCAAATTTGGCTTAATTCAAGTTGAAACAGGAAACAAGTTAACGGTAGTAAATAAAAATGAGATGTTAGTGGTGAAAAGTAAAAGAATGAAGTAGACTGGTTATAGTATTAGTATAATTTGAATGGTGAATCTTTCGCAGTAGAAAAGTGAGTTTAGTTGAGCGAGCACCCTTGACGCATTAGCATTTCCCTTATCCTGTAAGGAGGGTGTAGCTGTACATATTTAGGGGAAGATAGGAACCTGGAAACCTGCTTGCCATATCGTTAGGGAGCCAGGAGAACGACGCCTCGACGCTGCTCGACGCCCAACGCGTTGCAATGAAAACACCAACGCTTTAATCCTCCGACTAAATTACACCATTACCAGTGTTAAATAAACATCTAAATCTATTTTCTTACCGCTACATGAAAATCTGCCGTAAATCACAATTTCCCTAAACATATTTCAATTTTGTTTCTTAATGCCAACTTATTACGATTTACCTATCTACTCAATTTACAAAATACCTGAGGTATTTTACTTCAAATTCAAATGTTTAACAAAATTGTCACTTGAAACACATTTTCTTAAAGTAGTGACAAAAATTGTCTAGAGATGCTCATGCTCATAACTTTTTACTAATTATTACAACTAATAGTTACTTACTAAAATAGGTTAGTTTCATACTAGTGATACTGTTTCTCACAACTGCTAGCTTATTAACTAGTAGTAAAGTATATGTAGCAACCTATACTACTAATGAAAAAGTTGAATGAGAGAGATAAATATATTCAGAAATTAACATGTTAGCATGGAATGAAAGATCTCTTAATACAGGTTAAAAGTGCTTAGTAGCATAACCTATAAAATAACAACATATTTGACAGTTCTGGCAATGAATTACTGAAGTGTTGTGTGCTTTTGAATAAAATATTAGGTAATAGGTATTAAAGGAATGGCAAATAAACGAGAGCGTATTAGGGAAAATCGGACACAAGAAGAAAACATATTTATATTAAATTTAAACAGAAGAAAATTTAAAAATTATAGACAATAAAAATCAACATGGTAATATTTTTAAAGAAAGAAAATTTATTTGGATATGAAGACCAAAATGACAAGTAGAGAATAAACCTCAAAAGTAGATCGAATTAAGCAGCAGTGGCTACGCATGACAATTTTTGCAAAACTAGAAATTGGTATGATATCATTTTTGATTAAATCAATCCTCTTTCTAACAGAATCTTTTAAAAATCTGTATATTTTTTGTGATCAATTACTTTAAGCCTTTCTAATGCCTTTTTCTTCTTTCTGTATAATTTTATTGACAAGTTATTTTCTCTTAATTCATGCATTTCACGTATATCTCTCTATTGTGACAATCTTTCAATTAACAGGTAATAGTACGTACTTAAAATTGTCTTTTGGTGCTGCTAATTAGCATTACTAAATTTCTCTTTTCTTAGGTTATATTTGAACTAATTTTTCTTTTTGAGTGCAAATAATTTAATAGTAATTAATTGCAATTGGTAGTTTTGGTACTTATTTTTAGTAAAAGATTATGAGAATGGCTCAAAATATTTACAGAATAGCTACTTTATGGTAACTTATTCAATTGTGAGGTTACATTGCTTACCAACATTGATCGAGTAGATAGCTTTACTTTAACGTATTCAATAAGAAAAAAATGTTCAAATACACTTATCGTATGTTTGAGAAATTCCTAGATATCAAAATCGATAACTTCTTCCATTTTAAAATGAATATTATACTTTTATAATGTTGAATGGTATTAACATGAGTGACTAATATTGGAAAAATTATTTACGGTACGGTACGATGGGATATTTTCAATGCACGTATTCTGGTAGATATGGGAATTCCTTCCGCCTAAGAAATCATTTTTTTGACACACCCTCCACTTATCTGATGATACTGTGATGGATGAATGTTACATTATAACTATAACCTGGGATATTGTGTGCTGCTAATAAATCCAAAAGCACACATGCTACCTTTCCGTCTCTCAAATTGGAAAACACTTTCAAAAAAATTGATTACTTTTATTCCTTTTGAAAAAGTTATACTTCAATAAGTCTTCTTAAAAATCGCTCCAAATATGAAAACCTTTGCGATCATAGCTAAACTATAATTAAAAAGAAAATTAAGCAAATTTTTTATGACTATGGTTCAATAGAGATAATAATGTTCTTAATAAAAGTAATACGATATCTATATTAATATATTCAGCAAGAAGAATTTAATATGACATAAAATAGCAAGTTTTAACATGTTCGTACAGGTATGCCATTTCCCAACTACTCCAATAACTCTAAAAGTATTTCGATATTGTTTAACATAGTTTGCCAATAGTCGTATATTTAAGCACGAACTTAAATGTGTTTATACTATGTTAGTCACGTAATATAAAGGTCAATAACCTTAGAAACTTTAGTTTAATTAAAGGAATAAAACAATTAAACTTCAATATTGCGTGTTTCTTAACTCTACGCTAAAGCTTTTATATTATAATCGCTGTATTAATACGGTTAACAATTCCATTTCCTTTATATTGATTTCGTTTACATCAACGTAGTTGAAATTACTATATAGGTATTTCTAACCTAACTAACCTCAAATTTATACATAAAAGCTTAATAAAGGAACTGTTTTAGATTTACTCTAAAAATAATTATTTAAAAATAGCAAAAAATAATACAAATTACGTATGCTTGTACACTTTTAAGATTATTACTAAAAAATGAGATATATTACACAAATATTAAACAAAATCACAATCGAAATCCCGCCTATCAATATAAAGATAAGGGAGGTATTGTTTTTGGTCAAATTTCTCGAGTGTGTGTTTTCAACATATAAGCACGAATTAGAGTCCCTAGAATACGTTTTACTATTTTTACCGTGATGTATATATGTGTGAGTGTCAAACAATTTTTCGTTATTATTAAATATAAAGATTTTTTATTTTTCTACCGATCTGCATAATTACATTTATATTTAACTTCTAGCTAAACAGAAAAAATATATAAATTATAATAATTTTACATATCCTTTCGGCTGAGGAATTTCTATAAAACAAATGAGTTATTTATATGTTCACAAAATTTGACATATGATGTCAAATTTGATGTAAGTTTAAAAGATAAAATAAGTAAATATGAAGTATTTTTATTGTAAAATTTAAAAAAGTGGAAGCGTAAGTACGCTTCCGGTTTTAGTAACGCCAATAATTGCTGTTTTTTTTAGTCATACAAATTTTATGAAGGATATTGTAGGTATGAAATTAATAAAAAATATTCTGAACTTCAATAACAAACTAATTTTAAAACGATAAATTGAATGTACTGAAAAACTTATATAGAATATATTACTACAATGGCGGGAGGTAGTGTTGGACACATATAAAACAGCAATCAAGAAATATATTATTTATTGTTTTTTGAAATATAATTAAAAAGGTACTAATATTGATTATTTCTTGATTACTACTTCAACATGTCAATCTTATAATCACCTGATACCTAGTAAAATATTCTTAATATAGTCCTCGTTAAGTTTACAATAACGTCCCAGTCACAATGGGTAGATGAATTATAAAACGAAACTTAGCATCTTTTGTCCTCGTGGCAAAACGTCTGATGCGATCTTTTATGTTGTGAACATGGACTATTCCACTTTGTGGTAAATTTAAAGTGAGCCATTTGTGCGAAATGTCGACAAGTTAATAGTGCACCGGTTGGGAAACATTGGTGTCGGAATAAATAGAAATAAACATTTAGGAAAGCATTGTCGCTGTTCCATGCTTCCATGCAGCCATGCACTATGCACCAACGATGCAAATATCGAAACCTAGAGGACAGAACTCAAGGAGATCAAATCTCACGGAGTTTTATTAGAACTGATAAAACCGAAACCTGCTGCAAATCTAGCCAGGTGTTTCTATCGCAAATGCCAGATCGCAGATCCTAAATTGTACCACGTAGATTGGACTAGGAAACTTCATTCCAAATACAAAGGAAAGAATTAGTACGTTCTTGCAAAGTATTCTAACACCCAACAAAAGAGAAAAAACAAACAAATCACTCTTTTTTCCAAGGGATTTCAAACTTTCACCTGGGATTATTACCTATATTATGTTCTTTAATTTACTAACCTACTAATTATATTTAAAACAAGGTTTTTTGCTTGATCAGTAGACAATATTTGGGTTTAAGTTCTGTAAAATTTTATTAATTACAACGTTTCGACAGCTCAGTGCTGTTTGTTTTTAGTATACCTGATGTTTTTTTTTCAAGGTGCACATAGGCCAAAAAATAAAAAAAATCATAGCTATCGCATTCTGGCGGATGAAATGTCTAATATTTTTATTATAATTTTCAAATTCCGTGGCAATCGCTATTAACAAATTTATTTAAAAATTAATTTATACGATTACTATTGTTTCACAAGACAAGATTTCTTGGTTTTTCCTAGTCAGTGTCATATTTATAGATATATTTTTATAATAAACATAAACTCGTATTTCGAATTAACAAAAAAAGCAAGACTACAAGAATTCTTGCACTTTTCTTGCAAAACAATTTCTTGCCTTGTCTTGGTCTGAAATTTGTAGCTCTTGTCTTGCATTTTTTGCAAGACTGATGCAAGACAAAGAAAAATACAAGACTTTTGTGAAACACTAACGATTACAATTAGACATAATGTACATGTATTTGGTGTCATTTGATGCATAATTTTTTTGTTCCTATTAATGTCAATTGAAACGAGCGGCAAAATTTAATCTGTTTAGTAATTAATGTCATAATCACATTATTCTGTTCTTCTTCATCCAATAATCCAATCAGTCACAACCTATGTCAATTTCGAAATCAGAAATAACCCTCACGAATAAAAAGGTCTTTATGATGGAGGCGTATACCCCTTGACTTTTAAAAAGTATGCACAGTATTTTATAGTGCTCTGGTCCGAAGTTGAATAGCACTAACCGGTAAGAGACGTCTGTAAAGTTGTTTAGAATTACTGCTCAATTTAGAGAGTATTTAATTTCCTGATTGCCGAACGACGGAATGTAACCTAATTTCCCGTTCGAATGTGCATCGGTCTTATTGACGTTTATTTATCTAATTTGGCGCTCACTCATATATTCCCCTTCTATTTAAATATGAGCTGAAATCTTCCGTTAACTCCCCTTGGATGTGTAGCCATTTCTTTCAGGAGTTCCAGGTGATTTCAATTCGGTTTTTTATTCATTCGAAATGCGCGAATTTGTCGTGAATTTGATAGCTTACGATCGTTTTCATTTTTATTCGCTCGTTAAGAATGCGTTTGGTGTAATTTATTGCGGAGGCACGTAGCTGACGTGTGTCATTACAACATTGAGGTTAAGTTCGCTTGCGGCTGTGACCGTCTGCCATTTACTATCCGGAATTCAGGTACAGGAGTAACTCGTCTCCTGCGGATTCACTTTAGCTTTCAAACTGTACTCAGTGGAAGAGATGCTCATAGACACAAATTATCTACGTTTATACACATGGACCTACTGCACCAAACATCACACAGAAAGGATAAACATAAACACAAATTCAATTTCTACGAATTATAACAAATTACGATGACGACGCAGTAGGAGTCATATATTTATTCGATCTTCTGATTATGTTAAAGTATAGACAAAAATTATCTACATTTATACACATAGACCTACTGCACCAAACATCACACAGAAAGGATATACATAAACACAAATTCAATTCCTACGAATTATAACCAATTACGATGACGACGCAGTAGGAGTCATATATTTATTCGATCTTCTGATTATGTTAAAGTATAGACACAAATTATCTACGTTTATATACATGGACCTACTGAACCAAACATCACACAGAAAGGATATATGTATACACAAATTCAATTCCTACGAATTATAACTAATTACGATGACGACGCAGTAAGAGTCATATATTTATTCGATCTTCTGATTATGTTAAAGTATAGACAGAAATTATCTACGTTTATACACATGAACCTACTGCACCAAACATCACACAGAAAAGATATACGTATACACAAATTCAATTCCTACAAATTATAACCAATTACGATGGTGAAGCACAAGTAGTCCTATATTTATTCGATCTTCTGATTATGTTAAAGTATAGACAGAAATTATCTACGTTTATACACATGGACCTACTGCACCAAACATCACACAGAAAGGATATACATAAACACAAATTCAATTCTTACGAATTATAACCAATTACGATGGTGAAACAGAAGGAGTCAAATATTTATTCGATCTTCTGATTATGTGTAAGTATAAACACAAGAAGATCGGTACACCAAGTTTGGATGACCAACGTTACAGCGAAAGGGAAAGAGAAGACCAAAGGACACATGGGATAACGTAATAAAAAAGATACTGACAAAAAGAAACATCCCAATGGAAGAACCAAGAAGAATCGCAAAGGACAAAATAAGTGCACTACACTTGAGGGTAGAAGGATGACTGATGATATATATATTATTGCCGAATAGGGAAAATTTTAATTACTAGTTGAGTATCCAACTATGAATAAAGAAAATTTCAATGGAATTTTCCGAGAGTGAAATTTATAAAAAGTTTATTATTTATAAATAAGTAATTAAATTTAGAAAAATAAGCGTGCCACTGTGAGGTCGCATTTCCAGTTTGTCGTACCGTTTATGTTCTCCAAAAGAGACCATCAATATTTTTGTATATTATTATTATACAAGATTTACATGTTTGTAAAACATTAGTTAAAGCCGTGTCCTTGAGACAATGATGAGAACTGTAATGATATGCGAATTAATATATGTATTCACCGATGTATCTCGTATTAATCGATAGCATTTGGCATTTGTAATCACCCCCATTTGCGAATCCGTAATCTGCGCTGAATGCTAGAGGGGAAGTTCTCCTGCGACGTTTTTGATTCCGGACCCTCCTCGTGTCAGGAATACGTCATCCGTATTCTCGCATCTAGCTGCGTCGCGTAGCGTCGTAGGATCCTCATTGCGTTCCGTAATTTGCCGGTAAAATTCTCACATTAAATTATATTGAACTTACGACAAATTTACGCGGATACGACGGGGATATAGGTTACGTGAAGTTGATTGACACCGGTTTTTAAATTACAAATTGCGAAGGGAAATGTTTGCTAATTTCAACCGAACTTCCGATGGGATCTTCCAACCTGAATCCTTAATTACACGGATTGATATTACTGTAATATAGTACGCGCGCGTATACTGCTTTCTCTATATACACCATATTAATTTCACTATTTTACTACGATGAAATACCGCTTTAATTAATGCAACAAGCTTCTGGAATACAAAACTCTGTTGCCTGCTCCACAAAACTGAATCATTGTTTGCATGTGTCACTGCACTTTTCTCTCCTAAATTCAACTATATTATTAAATTTAAAATGCCTAGCAACAACTTTTCAGGCCAAGGTTAAAAGTTAAAAAATAGAGGTTTTTAAAAATAGGTCACAAAATTACTCGATTGAACGATATCTTGTCAAAAGAAAACCATATTATACAGGATGTCCCAATTTTAAACGGAATAACTTCAAGAATGGATTAAAATACCTAAAAATAAGGTGACAAACTCATTTGAGAAAATGTCCGTAAAAGCTTAATTCCAGAGATTTTCAGGTTTTTTTTATTGGAACAGAGATACTTTAAAAAATCAATTTCATAACGACCTACCAAGTATTAGTTTACTAAAATGAGACAGAATACTAAAAATTTATTAAAAATTATTACTAGGAATGGGATAAAGTTAACACCCTGTATATCGGAATGATTAATTTTTATTGACGTTTCCAAAGTTTTTATCATAAGTTTTAATAAAAAATTTTATGTATTGCAATGAACTCCAGACTTCATAAAATTTGATTTGTAAAAACTTGTCTGAAAGGGTTGCAGTTCATATATGGTCTTTTATCATTTTTTAAATTATGGGAATTTGGATTATCGAATATTTTGATTGATGGGTTTTGCGATTGTTTGAAATTTGCGTGGTTTGAAATTAATCTGGAAATAGTGAATGGACAGTATTTCAGTTTTGGTTTATTTTGCGGTGGAAATCGGAAAGGTTTCCTCTCGCGACGGTGAGAAGCTAAGGCGTTCCCGGTGCAAATGCCTTATTCAGGCGTCGAGACGTCGTGGTGCGTCTGTGGCTGCGAATGCAGACTCGCTTGGTAAATATCATGACAATGCTCTGCTGAATTTGCTTTTCACCTAGATGTGGGAATTTGTTTATTCTGCTAAGGGTTATGAAAACTCTTATTTTATACATTGCTTTGTTCTATCACGTTCGAGTTTGCTGCGTTACAATTATTAATAATTTGCAAATTGTTTATCATTTTGTGTTTTGTCGCTTCTAATTGCGTTTTCGCGGACACAATTTCATGTCACTAGCATGGATTAAAAACAATTATATCGGCCTAGTTTCTGTTTGTGTAATGGAATCATATTGATTTCATCAAATTCTCTGCAATACCGAACGTTCGTTGCATTTCAATTTTTGCAGATTCATAGATTATTATCTTGTCAACTTGAAATGCATTTTATTTATTTCATATAATTCATATAATACATGTGGTCTCATTGGTAAAGTAATCATTAATGATTCTAAACTTAACCTAACCAAACATAACCTAAAAAAAATTCTTATCAGTCGAGGATAAAATTCTGTATTATTTTCCATATGAAAATGACCCTTATGGTGCACTCTCCACACCAGATGTAGTACCAGTGAACGAATGGTAAATGTTTTCAATCATTTCCAAAACCGGCTCAAATCCGTTAATAGATAACAATCCATAAGTGATTTATTAGTATTTCATTTTCAATAATTATGCAATTATCATTTATGGTATAACATTTATAAAAGCTCATACACAATCCAATAAAACTATTGACTTTTTCATACCCTTCCTAAAGGATAATTTGAACCACACTGTTCTGTTTTTGGAATAAGAAAACATCTTTGGTACTTGGCTTGCTAATGGTCCAAATGGTGCTCATTAAAATGGCGCCATTAACGGTCCTGAATACATATACACTTCCTGCAATTTCATGCTTCCTTTTTTCTTTTTCCGGAATGCTCACTGGTACTTTTCAAGCGGTTTTCACAAAAATCAAAACAAGATATTGTTTCAATATACATATTGTTTGATAAATGCAGTTTAAACATTAATATAAATAGAAATATATTATATATATATATATATATATATATATATATATATTTATATAGTATTATTTGACAATAAAATAATTAATTT
The DNA here is from genome assembly GCA_035578165.1 of Stenolophus ochropezus. Lineage (NCBI taxonomy): Eukaryota > Metazoa > Arthropoda > Insecta > Coleoptera > Carabidae > Stenolophus > Stenolophus ochropezus. The sequence continues at coordinate 5,808,080 of JAQOWZ010000014.1, forward strand.
GATGGTATATATAAATATATCTTCACACAAATACTTCTTTGGTTTTAATAATTAGAATTGTACAATGAAGAGCAATCAAATTTAATACTGAAAACAGACAATATAGAACTTGAGCTTTCTATGAACCTATGATACAAATAGAAATTGGTAAAATAGTAATTTAAATTAATTGCATTAGTAAATTAATATATTACACCGTATGTAAACAATTATAAGCTTTGAAACGTATGACTATTGTTTTCAAGTCTTTGTTTTAATCTGATTAGCATAAATATTTACTTGTATATTCCAGTTCAAAATAGCAACATTGAAAGGTTTACTATAAATAAATAGATCTCAAATATTTTTTTATGGAAATTAACCATTCATGTAAATCATTTAAGTATCCATATAAATCTTAAATTTGATGCTTTAAAAAAGACCTTTTACCGTTTTTATCTTTTAAACCAGTTATACTCAAAATGTGTCCCAAAACACTATTGCATTACTACTCACCATGTGCTGTAAATGTAACTTGTCAAAACTTACAAATGCCAGATGAAAATATCTGTTATCTTCAAGGAAAAATATACACGAATCGATTTTAACAACGAGCCCTCAAAACCCTTATAATTTAACCGACCGTAACCAAACCAAAACATAATTTAAAAGCATAAAAAAGCAACCATAACAGTTATAGCTCCATTCCGTATCATACTTTTCTTTTCAGAAATCATTCAGGAAATATTGGATAGCCCGTCACAATACTTCGGATAAAACTTTTTATTTTAAATAAAAAAGAATCAATAACAATAATGTAAACAACAAAATGTTTATTTCATCAAAAGCAACTTTTTCATATTTAAAATATGCGAACAGTTTGCATAGGTATTTAATTAATAAAAGTACAATATATGTTACATTAGTAAAATTTTTGAAATGAATAGATCAACATTTCACATATCATTTATTTTTCATTTTATATATAAAGTTTTTTATTGCTGAATTACTAGTTTAATAATCCCAGTGAAATGTATTGTTGATAAACATTAATAATAAAAGGACATTATAATTTATTCATGATATATCAAATAACAAAATATAATTTATATATTTTAAATTATGATAATTATAAATAAAAATGTTTAATGGAAACAATGGAAAATTATTTATATAAATATTTATATTTCATGGCTGGTTAATGATAAATACATAATTACGATCATGGCTTTTAGTAGAATAACCAGTGGCGCACGTGGTTTTAAATCATGGGGATGCTGCAACTTAAGAAATTTTCAAAGACACTGTAAATGCGTGTTTCGAAATATATCAAAATTATGTAAAAATACAAAACAAACATGAAAGTACATATATTGTTTTGTATCGTTATATCTTGAGACTATATTTCTGAGATCATAATTGTGAATAATTCTAATAATGTTCTAAAATATAAACAATAAAATATTTTATGTCTTTAATTGAAATTCTTTTTTCTTATGACCAGCACGACGTACTGTATATACCCTTTAATTTTTTGTTCTAAGTTGTGGAACACCCTGTATATTAGCCGCTCCTGAAAATTATTTAACCTGTTTTTGTTTGTTTAAAAAAATGTATTATTAATAGCATACAAGATATTTAATTTTGTATTATTGATTAAAGAATTTGAATCCGAGACTTAATAATAAAGTGATAAGTAATAAGTTTCCATCATCTTTTGTTTTAGATTGGTTTGGTTGTGTATACAAAAATAATTAAAGCTTAAATGAAAAGCCGCGATTTAATTAATGTCCTATTATAATTATAATCCATAATTTAAAGTAGAAAAAAACTGCGTCATAAATACTCGTGCTTAATAATTTCCCCATTGTGCAAGCAGCGACAAAAAATCTCAAAAATTCCGTCTGCGAGAATAATTCCTTTATCCCATTGTTTAAAATTTCAGACTCGATTTAATTTTTCTAAATCCCATCCCATATGCAGGTATCTATTCTTTGCACATGCTAGACTAGTCTGCAAAGCTAGCTTCAATGATAAGAAAACCTCACGTATTGTAAAAACTCTCCAGATATTCTTGTCTTTTCGAATACTTATCTCCACGTCCGAATTTACCTTCGAAAAAATGTTATACTGTACGACAAGTGTTAAAATTAGATTTGCAGCAATTCTCTTTCTCAAATTTTACATTTGAAGTAGTTAGATCAGTCTAGCATTTTAGTTCTATCAAAATATATGTCCAAAGGTTTTCAAATACTTATCAAGCAATGTTTCTTTTAGCATGCATTGTATACAATAAAATTGGGTTAATTAATACTTAAATTTGTTAATTACTCAGTAGTTTCAACAACATATTTGACTACCTTATAACGTGAACAACCTAGCTCTCATCAAAATGAATATAGTATATCCAATATTTTTAGCATTTACAGATTATTATATTAAATATTATTTCTAACTTTCTTTTCTCAAAATATGTCTAAAGTTAAGCGAAAAACTTTATGCGAAAAAACAAAATTTTTGTCTGAATACAACAATTATAGTACAACTAGTATAACTTTTTTGTCCAAGAAATATGAGAACGAAGTCTTCTATTTGCGGTTTAAAAAATTTTTTACCCACCAATGGTTCAATAAAATATACTTTTTGAATTTTTAAGTGTCATTTTTTAAAATTGACTGATCTTTCAAAACAGACTATAACTTTAATAATATTTTTTTATCAATTTATTTGAAAAATTTTGACAACTCACATTTTTCAAAAACAATTGTTTTATTGTTTTTCTTAGCGGATAAAATTACTATCAAAATACTTGAACGACTCGATAATTTATGGGAGAGCAAAAATGCTAAAAAAAATGAGGTGTTTACTAATAAATATTGTTGCTCTAGATGACTTCTATAACTTGTTAAATTTAATGTACTTTTATCAGTTTCACCCAGTATAAATGGTTGCATCAATGACTTAATAATTAATAAATATGTGTATGTATCTATTTATATTTATTTCATGTGTGCGTGTCTTATAAATTTTATATATTTATTCTAACTGAGACAGTGTTTTTTCACAGTAAAGTTGTAAAATTTAGAACCGCATGACGATTCAACATTTTAATAATTTTCAAATTTAAATTATTAGATTTATGCTGTTCGCAGTAACACGATTGTATGTTGTTATTTTCTTACCGTTCATAAATTGTGTGTTCTTGTTTGTATTAAAGTAACCTAGTAAAGTAATAAAATCTGTGGTAATTTAAAAATTTATAATAAAACGTAAGATCGTGAAGAAGTCTTTATGAATTTAATTCTCTGACAGTTTTAATCCGAAATAAAATAGTGAAATCTCTTCCTTTAGAGTTTAGACCATCGTAATGTTTTTACCTCTAGTTAAATATTAAACATTTGCAAAACGAATAGAAATTTGTCTGACGCAAGCTCGAGTAAATAAAAGCTCCCTAAAAACCCACCATGCATGTTTGCGATAAGAAAGCATTAGTTGCTGTAAAGAGAATTGTATATTGTAGACAAAGTAGTCCTTAATGCATGTTGTGAAACTATGACCTAAATTATAAATTTGAATAAATTTAGCTAAGCTGTACCTTACCTCGCATACGTTATTGTTTTCATGCTACACTATAACTTTACTGCATAAAATATTTTCAACACAAACTAATGCGCAAAACTGCGTGTTAACATTTTGTTTGTCGTATATTTTCAGGGTATACAGGGTGTTTTCATATTTCGGGAACAAAAATGAAAGGGTATATACTATATGACGTACTGAGCATAAAACAATAGTTATTTGTATATCAAGGGACTAAAGTATAATTTTTTATTACGCATGTGAGTAATAAAAAATACTTTACTCTTTAGATATACATTATATTTTTACCGAAATCGTTAAATTATTAATTGAAAACATAAATACATAGCATAATGTGTTTGTAAAACGTCAGCTAGCTATAGATAAGGGGATGGCTGTGATAACAAACGTACTGTCAAAGTGTCAAATATTTTTTTATAATTTTGTTTACATCTGCTTAGACGTTGTCTGCATGAAATCAGATAAATTATTATCAAAGGTAAATAATACATAAATTCACCAATAATATTATAGAATGATATGTTTGTTATTTTAAGTAGTGCTAAAACAAACTGCAAAAATATAATACTATTAAAATATAGGTTAATTCACTTTGACAGATGAGTCCGTAAAGTCAAATTTTGACATAAGAGTCTGTAAAGATATGCATTTGCTACTAATTTGTTATTAATATTTTTTCTACGACCTCTATGGAAAGTGGAACTTTTTTCACACAAAATAAAGTTATGTATTTCTCACAACCGTAGGTTAAAGTGTAAGAAATCATTTGTCACACTATTTGCCAACACTGCGCATGCGTGAAGGTACTCTTTGTGAGTTTACCGGCGTCATATTGGTTCTTTGAGTTAAATAGCTTTCGTGCATGTATTTTTGTTTTGTAAGGTTTAGCAGTTTGGTTGTAGAAAAAGTATAGTGTGCCACTCGTGCAGAATCACCTATTTCCCACCTTGTGTGATTCCAGCACTCGACTTACCTGTGAGAAATAGGCGACTTTCTGTACTTGTTGCACAATATACTATATTTAGAATCCGATAAATGTCTGATTTTAATAATTAATTTTAATTGTTTTATTTTTTGGATAAACCCAAATCAGTAGTACAATAATTTATATATTTATTAAATTTTATTCTATGATCAGTACGTCATATAGTACTTCTTTTCTGAATTATATATAAATATTATGAATTAAAAATGTTAGATATTCTGTTTGCCGTTAAAAAAATAGCAGGCGATATGTTTATGAAACTGTTTTATAGTAAATTTGGTATTAATTTACTACTAAATATACAACTAAATGACAAATAAATAATCTATGAAATTTATCATTAGGTACACGCTGAATAGATATCGAAATCTGCTAATATACCAAGCTTTATAATCTGTTTGATAGTACGTTTAGTAATTACAGCATTTCATTTTCTGATTTCTATCATATGTTCATTATTCATTATCAACTTAAAGTAACAATAAATGATATATAACAGCAAATAGATTAATATTCAGAATGAAATATTGTATTGAATACATTTTAATAATAAATATAATTGTTAGATAAAATTGTATTCAATTATTAACACATTTAGTTAATTAAAAATATATTGATAAATTTGTACGCAAATATAGATTAAGTGATTGTTTCGTTGTGTGGTATTAAATTGAAAAATCTTCTATACATAAACATCTTCATTTTAAATTATTAAAAATCATTTATTCGAGCAGAAGATCTTTGTCGAATTGATCAAAACCTGATATACAATGTCAAGAAAAAATGAGAGAAATTAATTTCGGGTAACACGAGATTTATCTAAATTAATTTCTTTGACAGGAACAGCCAGCAGCAAAGAGTATTTATCGCGATGACCGAAAGATAAATTTGTCGATTTCTGTTGGAATTCTCGAATTCCCCTTCGGTTTAATTATTTTACTCACTCACCGTAAGATTCTAAAATCACTTTACTTGTTCCTAAACTAAACAAAATTTCAACTAAACCACAATCAGCCAAATTCATTCTGTTTGCCTGTGACCTAAATATTTATTTTTACTTATTTATGGGATCTGCAAAAATCAATGAAGTATATACAACAATAAAAGAATATGTATTGTAAATATAGATACTTGTTCAGAATTTTTTTTTGCTACATAAGTATAATTTCAAAATTTAATGTTTTGGAAAACTGCAATTATTTCCTTAACGGTTACTTTGCCTGTATTTATTTAACACTTAACATCACAAAGTTATTACCAATTACAGTTAAACATAAAAATGTTACAATTTTGAGTTTTTCACTCTCAAATTTTTCATATAGAACTGAAATATTTAAAAAATATCCATTTTTGGGTCAAAATTTTTGGTTTTTTTAAATAGTCTATATTGATAGAAGTCGATGCGCTGACTTCAAATTTATAAACAGAATTTAATTATCTCTTTTTATTCCTGAGATATTTGGTCTCAAAGTTGCACCTCAAAAAAGTGTGTTTTTTGCGTATAACTCAAAAATGGTTAGAGATATCATCTCTACGATTATTCCAGTCGATTCTACGGGCAAAGTTACATAAAGAAATGTTTTCTTCGCATATACGTTCTTTGGAACGATTCGGTGAAAAATGAGAAAAACGAAAAAACAGGAATTTCAGATTTTCGCTCGGAAACTTTTTTTCTCCAAAATTATTTATTTTCTGGACTTAAGTAAATATAGACACGCTGATTCCAAATTTTCAAACCGAATTCAATTATCTCTTACCGTTCTCGAGATATTGACGTTCAAAGTTAGACCTCTGAAAAACGGTTTTTTCAGGATATACTTTTCAGGAGTCATCCTATGGCATCGACGACCTCACCAATCGATTCTAGGGGCAAAATTACATAAGTGTACCAATTTTGAGATTTTTATTCCAACGGATACAATTTTTAGAGCGAAAAAACGAAATCTGCGAAAATCGAAAAAAATGCCTGATGAACCCCTTACGATTTTTTTCGATTTTGGCCATTTTCAGTTTTTCCTCTCTAAAAATTGTATCCATTGGAATAAAAATCTGAAAATTGTCACACTTATGTAATTTTGCTCGCAGAATCAATTGGTGAGGCCGCCGAGGTCGTATCTCGACCTATTTCAGGACTATTCCTGAAAAACCTCTTTTTTTCAGTCTAACTTTGAATGTAAATATCTCGAGAACGGTAAGAGATAATTGAATTCGGTTTAAAAATTTGGAATCAGCATATCGATATTAACTTAACTTCAGAAAATGAGAAATTTTGGAGACAAAAAGTTCCGGAGCGAAAACCTGAAATTCCGGTTTTTCCGTTTTTCTCATTTTTCACCGAATCGTTCCAAAGAACGTGTATGCAGAGAAAACATTTCTTTATGTAACTTTGCCCGTAGAATCGACTGGTATAATCGTTGAGATTGTATCTGTACTCATTTTTGAGATATAGCCAAAAAACACACTTTTTTGGGGTGCAACTTAAAGGCCAAAAATCTCGGGAACTAAAATAGATAATTAAATTTTGTTTGTTAATATGAAATCAGCGCATCGATTTCTATCAACATGGACTATTTTCAGAAACAAAAATTTTGGACCCAAAAATGGGTATTTTTTTATTATTTCGGGTATATATGACAAATTTTTAAGTGAAAAACTAAAATTTGTAACTTTTTATGTTTAATAACATATATCAGTACTGACCAGGTTTATGTTTCGGTAAAAACAAAGGTTTTTGGTTAAGATCCAACTCGATGCCATGCTTTCAAGAGTTGTCGAGCCAATGATAGAATATTATTTTGAGTAAATAATCTTGAAATCGATTTACGTGAATTTTTCATGCGTTTATTGTGTACTAAATAAACTGAGTAAACATTTTTCTGAGTGTCATATTTCGTTACCGTGAAACGGAACTGTGTAAATAGAGCACGAACAAACATATGCAAATGTTCCAGTTGTTCAATAAGTTAACAAATTTACAAATTTATGTATATCGTGCGGCTTACTATATTATGACACGGTATTTTTACTACAAAGATCCACAGAACACATGCTAGGGATTTGAATATTCCATAGTTTGAAACTTGCAAAGTTGACGGTGTCAGCTCTGCACCAGTTTTCAATCTTCTTGTTTTCTTAGTTTTACACGGCTTCATTATTCCACTTTAACAACCGCCAACGAGATTAAAAATTCAAACATAATTGTCCAATAAAAGTGCATCACTTGTCGACGGACTAGAACACCAAAACACCACATGGTGTTCACTAATAAAATAAGCGTTTACTACAAGAAATATATGCATTTAGAATAAAAGTATTTTCCTCAGAGATGCTTTATTATTGTCTTAAATTTTTCACGTCGTAAATTTTTTATCTGCACCAACAAATGTTATATTAATTTTGTAATGTGTATATCTACATCTATACCAGTGGTACAAAACAGTTTCAAAACAATGTAAAGTACATATTGTAAAAGGTGAGATTAAGATTCCTGGAGCCATAATTGTATTCATTAAAAATCTGGAACTGTTTCCGGAAAACTAAGTAAGGGCTGTGTCAATAGATCTTCTAGGACGCGTTGAAAAAAGCAATAAAATGGTTAAATCCTTGTTTACATATATAATACAATAAATACATACATGGGCGTAGCCAGGATTTTTTTCTAGGGGGTGGGGAAAGTTTTTCGAATATCTTTATTTTTTTTAAATATGTATAATCAAAATCTTTTTCGGGTGACCAAGTATTTTTTAATAGTTTATATTTTATCTCATTTCTCAATCTGGCCAATTTATTTTCTTATGTTGTATTCTTCTGCTTCAGTAGATAAATTAATTTATAATCGCAATAATTACTATTCTGACTGAAATGATTAATATTATTGAAAATTCAAGTAATAAGTATAAATTTGAAAGTTGAGTAATAGAACAATGTATCTCAAGCAATTTGTAGGTTACTTATTTATACTACGTTGCGCCAATCATCTATTAATGAATATCAAAATCGCAATGCATATTTTACATTTAATAAATTTTAAAACAGAATCGATTTCAATAATATGGAAATAGCTATTTATGTACTCAGTTAGAAAATTCTTCATTTTGTGTAATGGTGGGATATTTACATTTTCTATCATGTTTCATAGGTACAAGAGTTTTTCTAATTTTGATGATATTTTTTAATTATTTTTTTTACTAATTTTGACATATAAACTGTCAGTTTCCAAAATTGACTAACCTTTGGAAACGACACACTTTTCATAACCAGTTCACTTTTTATCACCCAGTGATAATTTTTTTTTTCGAACTGGTTGTGAAAAGTCAGGCTTTCGACAGTTTTAAAAAGCAACATTTATGTGTCAAAATTAGAAAAAAATATATTCTTTGTTAAAATATGAATTAAGTAAATTTATAGTAACGTATAATTTCCCAGAGGGGCAACTGCCCCCTCTGTCCCCCTTCTCGCTACACCCATGTATACATATTGTGTAAAAACAAATAATATAGATTTCAAAGCAAATTAATATCTTAAACAAATATCAATAATTAATAATTTTTGTTTCAGATTCCATAGTTTTTTACTGAAAAAAACGTTCCAGTATTTTATGTAAGTAAATTTATTGAATGTATATTTTATTTAGTGTGAATGAATGATAAAAAAAATCTACAAGAAAAGGCCCAGAGAAAAAAATGAGAGAGAATAGTAAATCTAAATTTGCAAAAGTAAATCAATCCACCACAAAAATAAGATAATTTTACCAGGATGCTAATAGAATACTGCTTTATACCTAGAACGAAACTTACTTCTCGAAAAATAAAAACACTATGCTATAAACGTTGCGATAATCTTTTTTTGCATGGTAACATAGACGTAGATCGTAAAAATGATTTTTTGGAATGATCTGTTGATATATTTATATAAACTAAAAATGAAAGTTCTTTATCAAAAATCGTATTTTATTGACTGTCCTTGAAGAGACAATTGGTTCTATTGGAATTTCTGATTTATTACTCTCTCATTCAGAAATGGACTATAGCAAAAAATTGTTTATCAGATCAACCACCGTATCATTAATAATTAAAACCTTTTTCCCTGTCGGTTTTTTCCATGTATGTATGAAAGTATGAATGTAGTAAAATCATTTTCAATGAATTCAATGAATATCCCGTTTGTTATTCACATTTTGAGAGGCACTGTTCTAGCGTAAAACCTCTATATTAAAACTTCATTGCTTCTCGCGTATATTGCGTGTAACCCAACTCAGTGAACTACGATAATTACGAATTTATAATTCACCACAAGTAGCTTCGTTCCCGCCCGTAAAACATGTTTCTTGAATCCTCAACAAAGGTGATAGTCTCATAGTGACGTACACTGTATTTCACCGCCAAATTTAAAACCCGAAAATATAAAGATATTTACAAAAAAAATAAAAATAAACAGTGATATCTACTAGTTTATCAGGGTAACTAGTAAAAAAATTATAATAATAAATTAAGAAAAGTTGAAATATAGACCAATAAATATTAACGGTTTTATTTAAAATTTTCAAATAAAATGTTTAATTTAACTATATTTTAATCTATATATTTTTTGAAATATAATTACCTTAATCTTATGTAAAATAATAAAAAGTATTTATAATACTCAAAAGTATTTGAAATATCTGAAAGTATAAAATACTTAAAATATATGAAATAATTAAAAGTATTTGAAATACTTAATAGTATTTGAAATACAATATTAGGTATTTTATTATTTGACATACTAAATATTCCAAATACAAAAAATATATAGTTTTTTAATACAGATTTCTGATACTTTTGTTTGGTATTTTGTATCTGAAATACTTTTTTAAGTATTTTATACAACACTGATACTTATTAATTTTTTATCAAACTAAAATAATTATTACACACTTGTTATTTTGTGTGTGAAATGAATGTTTCTCAATTAAAATTGTTTGAACTAAACGTTGAAAACAAAATATGTAATGAAAAAATTGTGGTTTTGCAGTATAATTGTACGGCTTTGTTGATTTAAACGGAATGAATAACTTTTTATTTGTGCAAATTGTTAAAAAATACACAATATTTTTTTAATTGAGTGGCATTTACTTTATTTGCATTATTGCATATGTATAAATAAAACAATATTGTATCTAAAACGATTACAACAATCGATTTTTGTTATTTTTTAATTGTATATTACGCTACATAATTTTGAAGTTAAATATAGGAAAATTGTTTTTTCCTGCAACTGTCAAAAAAACTTGACATTTCTTCATTGTTTTCGATGTGCAAAACATGTAATTTCTAAACTACACTAATGTTTCCATGGCAACCACGTGCGGTAAAGTACTTTCCCTAGCAACCACGTGCGGTAATGTATTTAGCAACCTAGGGTGGCAACTGGCAAACACTTTAGATTGCTTAAAAGTGATATTTTGTAAATATAACACACAACTGCAACTGATGTACTGTTGACAATCGCCATTAACTTTATATATAAATTATGAAATAACACATATTAGAATGATTAGAATATTACACTTATGTTATTAATTCCTTTTTTAAATTTTAAAACAGTTGTAGGAAAAATAATGTGTGTACCATGAGTGCAAAATAACATTGCCGCTCTAGCATATTTGAAGCTCTCAGCTGTGCTTCGAGCTTCAAACGTTATGCACGTACGGCAATGTAGTATTTTGCACACTAGGTACACAAATAACTATTTCTTTATATTAATTGAAGAGAAAAAATTCATGTATTTTTAATAAGTAATTAAAATTGGAGTAGAATAATTTAGAAAATAGAACCTACATTAAATGTTTTTCACTTTGGAAACACGTTTTAATTGAGTGTACAACATGTATGTTACGATGTTTTATTAATGAGTACAGCATCGTATGAACCTAATTTATAAGTGTCTATATTGTCCTATTCAGACCGGTAATAATTAGGAATAAATATTAAATGAACATGTGTGTTAAGGTACCCACTACCTTCGTATAATCAAGTACGTAATTACACATTACCCTTAATAACCCTATTTTTGGATGGCACATATGAATATTAAAGTTTTAACCTGAGACATAAATAAATATAATAAACACTGATTTTGATATTAATTGGTTTTTGTGCATATTTCAAAATTTATTACCAATTAATATAGTAATATTACTTTAATTATTGAAACGGAATTAAATATAGTAAGGAAATACTTAAAAATATGAAATTATGAAAGTAAATAAAAATAAACATTTTATAATAATTTTGTTTGATACTTGAAATATAAAAATTATATTTCAAAGTAAGACAAGAGAATTATAAAATGATTTTAAGTGTTACTAATTTTACGAACCCTTAAATTATATTTTGATCAGGGATGGAAAACGTAACGTAACGATACCCGATAACGTTATAATAACGTTCCATTTGATATTTTTTTGTAAATACAACATACATACCAAGAACAAAATAACGTCATGTAACCGTAATGTAAAAAATAACGATCACTATAACGTTACTTATACCCTTGAAAACATAGAAATTACTTAAATTATCAAATATCAATTTAATTTTTTAGGTACATCAATTCAGATCAATATCAATAAAAATATAAAATAATACAAAGTTTTTGTTTATTTTTTCTAATATAGGTCAGGGATTTAATTTATTTTATTGATACTTTTTGTATTCCCTTGTTTCACTGAAAAATATTTTATAAATAATATTCCCACTGATAATATAAAATTATTTGTAAAAATACATTCAAATATGTATACGCATTTCATTCATTCATTCATTTGTAGTTGCGGTATAATTGTGATTAATTTTTAATGGTTTTTTAATCCAATTGTAATATTTCGCTGTATACAATTTAATATATACATAAATATAAACTTACCATATACTGGTTGTTCAGGCAATAATGTGATGGGTGACCGCATCTGTAAAAGAATAAAAAAAATATTTTAATAATATATCTCTACATTTTTAAATATATATGTTGTTTTGAGCGGTATGTAAGAATAGAAATATAAATTTGTGATAATATAAAATTAAATAAAAATTTGGCAGAAACAAAAGGGCAATAATTTAAAGTTTTATTTCCAAGATTGTTGGAATGCAGTGAATGTCCTAGTAACCTTGCTTGCTGTAAGAATTGAGTATTTTATACGTGTGTTCTTGTAGCAATATATCATTCTTAAGAAAAATATCAGAAGTTTACAGTGCGAATTTGTGATGTAGTTAAGGTCAAAATAGAAGGAGAGCAGGCAGTCATAACAGCACGGAATACGTAGCTGTTACACTTTAGTCTTACTCTGTTTTCTTGTTTGTGCCACATAACACGTGCTTTCCACCTACGTGACTTTCAAATAAAATGTTTTGTCAAAAGCAAATGAAATTATATCTAATACTAAATAAATATTATTCTCTTTGACAATTACCAGGTACTGTTAATTACATTATACTATATCAATAATTCCCTTCTACAGCTACAGTGTAAGAAAACATCATTTCATGTGAATTTCGGAGGCGAATAGAACACAGGGAACAGTGGCGGAGTCAGAAACATTCTTAAGGGGGCGTTTTTTTTAGGTAATCATAAACGATAAAGTATATGATAATGTAACCACAAAGTTGAATTAAATAATTGAATTAGAAAAAAAAATATTAAAAATTAAAATTTTACATACAAAAGAATAACTAAATTTATAATAATTTTTTTTCGTTCATTCGAATCGGGTGAAAACTTTCTTCGAGTCCAACTCCTTTAAATAGTTTTAATATCATTAGTATAGAAAAGCTACGTTCAGTAGTACTTATACTAGCAGGTTATTAATATGGTAACGAGCGAGACTCACCGTAGATGAGTCATCACGGCTGACCTGTACCACAGAATAGTTACACACAGAAGCGACACTCCGTGTCGGCACCTTTCATGTTCCCCTAGTCAGTTCTATGACCTTGAAGCATTGTGTAAACCTTTAAATTTGTGCTCTTCTCCTATCTCTCTCTCTCAGATGTGAGGAAACTTTCCGATTTTAAACAATGTCGCTTCTGTATAAACCTATTCTGTGCCTGTACTGAGCAGGTAGTCACGTTAAAGGTCAAGTGGGATAGGAGCGACGCCGCTATTGTTCGGGATTATTATAAAATCTAGAAGGTTCTGGAATGTTCAAGATTAGCTGTCCGCAGGTATTAAAGGTTCGCATCGAACGGCACAATAAGTTAATATCGGTCGGAGTGTGCAGAGAGTCACTGAAGAAAGTTAATGTCGGTCAGTACATGTCAGTGTCTTTATTAATAATAATTACTCCTACATTGATTGAAATCAATGATTTAAAAAAAAATTAATGTGATTTAAATAAATGCAACCCTGTCAAAAACAAAAATGATTTGCTGAAATATTCCTCTGGAAACACAAATGGAACTTAATGAATCTGGTTTGAAACAATGTGATGCTGATATTATTTTTTTTGTAAATTTAATAAGGATTTAAAATTATTTAAAGTAGTTGAATTCGAAGAAGAATTTTGACCCGATTCCTAATGATTTTGTGTTAGTTAATAAATTTTGTGCTTAACCATTATTATATATTTTATTGCTTATATTTACTTAAAAAAAGGTAATTTTCTCCTTCCTTAAGAGTTTCTGCCATTGGACGTAACCTTCCAGGCATTTTAGCTTACGTGGAGACTGCACCACAGAGACCATTTTATGTGGGAAATACATAATTTTTATTTTATTTCGAAATTCAATTCAAATGTTGATATACTGTGCTGCAAAGAATTTTTGATGTAAAAAGTGCAAACCACGAATTATTTATTTAGCATTTTAAGAGATTCAATAAAATATTTCCAAGTTTAAATTTTGTGAAAATATGACAGAAGTAGTAAGAGTAGTGATGTATTTGAATAGAAATGTCGCTCCCAAAATCTGGCAAAGGAAATGGTATTTCAATCAGGTTCGACAGCCAAGGAATGAATTTTACGACTAAAAATACCCTAGTCCGGACCTGGTGGAAATAAACAGAAAGTTGAAATCTACATTCAGTGCCTTGACTTTAGGTGCCGCATAAAGGCTTGCAGCAAATAGAACGCAAAGACAATTCTTACTAAATAAACAAGGATTACACTTAAGCCAGCTTTTGAATACTATCGATGTTTTTCCCGCAAGAGAATGACTTTTGTTTTAATAAAGACCGGGTGTCTTTATGGGTACAATTATAAAAAATTAAGTCGTAAAGAAGACAAAACTGTTTGATGCTATCATATAATTAAGACAGTGATATTTAATGAGTTAATTTTCTCACTCATTTTGCTTCTAAATGGTTTTGGGGTCACCAACTATTTACTATACGCTGTAAGGCTGTAATAAACTCAAGAATGCAAACGCTGTCCAACTTTGAAAGGGGTCTTTACGATTTTCGATATTTCGTTATGGCTAAGTCTTTCCAACTTCCAACGTTTCAACTGTTGTATTTTGCAACATTTAACGATTTAACCTCACTTCTACTTACCCCAGATAAACGTTAAACACCCACAATGTCATTATTTCTTTAATTTTCGTTTCACAAATTTAATAATCACATAAATTTTAACCTCAATTATTGTTATATTACTAAATAAAGTCTATAAAACACTACAATTGCACTAAACACTCAAACAGTATGCATTCACTAATGTCACCAAAAAACAATTGACGAAATAAACAATAGACCTGTGATAACGTTGCTACATTTGTTTGGTTACACGTTTTTCCTTATTTTTATTTGACAAACACTTGATATTTAAAAACATAGATTACTCTTTTTGTTATACACGTAAATAAACACGTTTGAACATTGGATCATATACACGTTTAATTTGGTTTTATAGAAAATTGTCATTACAGTAGATTATATAAATATAGATAAACCTTTTAACTAAAAACTATATTTTATTTGATTTATCACATTGTATATATATGAGTAAATGAGGGTTACATTGATTTAAATCAGATTTTAATCACATTGATTTTTTTTTAAATCATTGATTTAAATCAGTTGCTCTGAAATTATTATTTAATATTCCAGATTTACGAAAATAAAGGGAAAATTATTATG
Organism: Stenolophus ochropezus; assembly: GCA_035578165.1. Taxonomy (NCBI): domain Eukaryota; kingdom Metazoa; phylum Arthropoda; class Insecta; order Coleoptera; family Carabidae; genus Stenolophus; species Stenolophus ochropezus. The sequence goes on from JAQOWZ010000014.1 coordinate 5,823,750, forward strand.
GGTAATTTTACCATGTGACAATACTTTTAAGAGCTACTAAATCTGTGACTTCATAGGTAAAACGACTTTTCTGGTATTTTTGCATTAACGTGATATTTTGTTAAATTTACTTTAAATTCTGTTATAGTAAAATCTGGTTATAACGACATAGAAAAGAACCCAAAAATTTCGTCGCTACAACCGGTAGCCGCTATAACTGATAAAAGTAAAATAACGTTACAGTATTTCGACGTTATATTCAGTTTATCGCTATAGGAAGTATCGTTATACACGGATTCTACTGTAATTTTTAATTGTTTCTTTAAAATTCTACTTATTCTTTAAAATACATTTTTTTTCATACATGCTATATTGTGAAACATGGTTTTGAAATTATAATTCACCTTTTTGAAAAAATCAAAAGTAAAATAACGTTACAGTATTTCGACGTTATAACCAGTTAATCGCTATAAGCGGTATCGTTTTAAACGGATTTTACTGTAGTTTTTTTGTATCTTTAAATTTTATTAATATAACAATATGCTTTTTTCATAATAAATGCTATTTTGTGAAACACAGTTTTGAAATCATAATTTATATTTTTTAAAAAATAAAAAAAATAATTTAAATCACTTATATCTGATTTCTTACTTTCTTTAATCGGATTTTTATGCAACTCTGAAGTAAATATATAGATACAGGTATTTAGAAGTTCGATTTTCGATTATCTGAAAATGCAACTTATGCGATTGGTACATTTTGTGTTTGAGATTATATGATGATGAATAAATGTGCATTAGCAAATGGGATACAATCGATAACGACCGGGTTTAAATCTGTCTGACATGAACTATAAACAAGAAATATAGCTGTGCTGAGTGGTTTAAATTCCTCTATAAACTGTAAGTCCCTTACGGCAGTTATGCACCCGAGATGCAAATCTCAATTGTCAAGGAACTTTGAACTTTCCCGACGATGAAATTCACAATAAACTATAACGTCATAGACAAATATAAGGCGTGTACATCATATTGACACACGTCGCTTTGTGTAATATAACATCACATACAGAACAGGTAAACTGAAACATACACTTCTATTTATACATCTACTCTTATGGATTGTCTACGACTATAGCAACATTTAATAAGTTTGTTTTTATTTGCATTGAAAAAAAATTAAATTAAAAATATGTTTTTTTATTTTGAACATATAAGTAGATATTAAATGTATGTACAATAAAAGTAGAAGAAAATAATATCAAAGTTTTGAAGGTAAACTTTACTTTCTAGTTTTCAAAGATAAAACGTATAAGAAAAAGAAAACCTTATTGTTAAAAAAATATGTATTAACTTCTTACATTTTTTTAATTAATTTTTTTCTCACTAAAAATCGAGTATTGTTGGGTTTTATAAGAAAAATATAAATTATATTTATTTATTTAAAATTTTTTTAGATATCAATAGTTCACATTAATATCTCAAAATTTATTATTTAATATTTTTAACACAAAATACGAATATTAATACGGCTACATATTTTTTCTTTTTCCTTTTATAACAGCTGCATGCCAAAAACGCACAGTACAGATTTTTAAACATTTCATAAGCGCACAAAAAAAACCGTAAAAAAAGCGCACCAGTAAAATTTAGAAATTTAGTGTGTGTGTATGTGTGCATCTGATTAGATCAAAATACGAGAAAATTCGTTCTGCTCGCGGATAGTACTTTTTAAATAGAGGTATGCCTCCAAATCTTTATCTTTCGTACCGAATCTAACGTAACCTAACCTAATATAATTTAATCTAACATAACCTAACCTAACATAACCTGACTTAACCTGACCTAACCTAATTTATTTAAACCTAACTAAACCTCCTGACCTAATCTAACTTAACCTAACCTCACCAAACCTAAAGTAATTTAAACTAACCTAATTCAAAATAACCGAACCTAATCTCACCAAACCTAAAGTTATCTAAAGTAACCAAATCTAACCTAACCTAACCTCATTATATACGATCATTGTTTTGTTTATAACACCGTCGGTTTTAACGACGAAAATGCAAACTAATGCTTTGGTATGATTTAATTGGAAAATAGTTTGGATTAAGCGACAAAGTCTCAATAACGGAAGAGCAGATATAGCCTCGTACATCGGTCCGATAATTTTATATGTCAGATATATTTCCAAGTGCCTTGACGGACAAGCTGTAATTTGAAATGACAGATCGATGCTTTAAAAGTTTGGAAAGTTTTAGGTGATACAGTTTGTAAAAACGATTGTAAGGTTATTTTAGATATTCTAACGTTGTGTATTAGATTCGGATAGATAGGTAAGATCGTGGACGTGTGAATTGAGTTGCAATACGATCAAAGTAAAAGGAAAGAGCATATTCCCTTACTTTGCAGTTGTAAATTTATCCTTCCAGAGATGTACTCGTCATATTTCATGCAAGCTGACACATGCTCAGGTGTCTGCTGAGGAAGTAATGAGCTTTACGCAGATATGAACAAGGATGACAATTGCAAGCGATTTCATATCCTACAATTACATTTATTGCTCAATTCGTGAGGCATACGGGGCTGCAATGAATACGATTTTCCTTCTATGGATTATAAAATAATACTAAAATTTTTATGGGAATGGCTACATTTGATGTTACACTGAATTTATGATACAGAAAATCCAGTTTGCTACTTTGCTGTAAATACTGCAACAAAATGAAAATAAAAGTTTAGTTTCAATTTTAATCAGGACGTACTCCAATACATATGACCTTCAAAACATAAATTATATGTCAAAGCTTGTGTAAAATTTGTACTTTACTACTTTTAATCTGGAAGTTTTTCATATCGCCATCACAACATTCTAGATTGCTTCGTGACAAGTTTTACTTTCATATTAATGGTGTACTCGGACACAGTGCTATTTTTATATGAATGAAAGAATAAATGTAAAAAAAAAAATTAAAGTCTTATACCATGTGGATCACTTTTATATTTTCTATATATTCTCTAGAATGGACAGGATATAAATATATCACACACATTTATCAAAATACCGTGAGTTTCAGCTAAGATGCAATATTCTGTCATTAGTCATTATTATGGATATAACTTATTATATGGTACCGTACCGTTCCAGATAAAATGCAACATAAGAAACTTACATTGTCAATATCAAATGAACTTGTCATCATAATTATTCTTGAAAGTGTAGTAGGATAATACAAACATTTCATAAACTGTAACCAGTATTGTATCAAATAACCATTTTAGTTTTTCTTCATCATTTGATTGTTATACTGGACTTTATGGCCAAACCTAAAGTTGGCTGCGAAACATTAGTGACTTAGGGAAAAGTAAAAGTTTGGCTAGAATAAATTAAAAGCATAAAAACACCTTTGACAAACAATACCTCAGTAAAATTAACAGAGGTTTCACAATTAAAATATCGTTAGTGAAAACGGTTGGTACAACGCAAATGAAAGTTGATACCAACTTCAGTTTAAGCCTTATTAACATTGACAACCTATGTGCCCTATGTTGTACTTTATATGGAACAATACGGTGCCATATTACAAGTGGTAGCCATAGAAATGATTAATTCCAAATTTGAATATGTTGCAATTTAGTTGAAATTCCCGGTATAAACAGAATTGTGCAAGTAACCATTTGAATTTTTTCTTCCTTAGTAATCATCTTTAAATTATGATGACAAGGTCATTGAAACGGACAATCTATGGTGTATTTTATTTGAAACAGTACGTTTGTATTATATAACTGGTAATCATAGTAATAACAGATTAGTAAACATTGCATTTTAGCTGAAACACACGGTATAAAATTCTTAAAGAATTTTAATGCATAAGCGATGATGGCTTTACGTTAAAAATGATCCAAGCGTGAGTATATCACCTATTAAGGAACTGAACACTGATCCGTTGGTTTTTGGATTGTAAAACGACCAAAACCAACATGTTTCATCCCGGCAGAGGCGCACCCAGATATTTTTTTCGGAGGGGGTTTTAAAATAAAATAAAATAATAATGATATCTTAAAATCCTGTTTTATGAATGTATTAGAACTACACATTTTTTTCTCTTTGTAGTTGTATGTCATATCAAGTTATACTACCAAATTTAAAATCGTCCAATCAATTATTCTCTACTTAGAATTAAAAAAATAAAAACATAATTCGAAATCAGGAGAACAAAAAATGAATTCACTTCATAGAGATAATATATTAACGATAACATAAAATTTCGGAGAAGGGTGTTTGAACCCCCCCTCCCTTGGGTACGCCACTGCATCCCACTAATATGTTACTTGCTAAAAATAGGTATCTCTAATCATTTTATTGTAATATGTATACATTGCTAATATTACTTATCAGAACGACCATTAGTGAAATCAAAACTATTGTCCTCGAAATAATAGTTGAGCTGTCATAATACATTGGCAGCAAATGCATTGATTGATCAAAATTATGTATAATTGATTGTACAGTAATGTTATCCAGTTAGTTAATTTTCATAAACAAAACGCTAACATCATTAAAACTTATTTGGACAACTACAACGTAGCTAGCTAGCAAATTAGTAAAGAGTAAAAGTAAAATATTAGGTTTAACATAATTGTAACTCATATAGTATTTCGCAAACAAATCTTTTAAAATTATTCTTACAATATAACATTCGAAAACATACATAAAATAGATTTATAAATATTTTATTAATAACTCACATTAACTTAATTAAGCGGTACAACTATTTTCAGGCACACATTTCTTTAAAAACCAAAATCGTTCATTTAAATGGTTACCAATCTTGCTCATAGAACACAATTTGCAAATTTAATTACATGTCGCTTTTACGGTTTTTCGTAAAAAGTAAATACAGACATTGAATTTGAATACGTGTTTCATATTCATATGTAGTAATAGTATTTGAGTAAGCCCTAATCTAAATATAGTTATTAGTTGTTTCATTTTGTTAATGACTAATACATATGTTATCATTGTTGTTATTATTACTATTATTTACGATTATTAATATATATTGGAGAATTAATTACTGAGGGATTAGATTATATAGAATTTACACAATTTCCATCACAGTGGAATTGGTAATCATTAATATGTGTAGCTTAGTAATTTGCATATTATGTTCATTATTTTTTTAGTAATATTGTAATAAAAAGGAATACAACTATAAAATTATAATTATTCATAAGATTTTACTTAAAAAAAGGGGTGCATATAAACAAGATATAACGACTCCTTGAAAAGCTACTACATCTTTCAATGAATACCACAAAAGTGAGTGACAGAATAACAATTTGTGAAATTATTTGAAATATAATTATAGATTAAGAAACTAATGAAAATAAGTAGGTATAGATAGATGAATGAATAGGGAGATTTGGGGTTTTATGAATTTTTTTAAAGTAAATCCATTGTATATTCAAGTGAGCAATATGACATGTTTTTCAATACCATTCAATTAAAGCGGTATTCAATGGTTAAGTACATTTCAGTAAAAAGAAAACGCGGAATGAATCGACCAAGAATTTCTAAAGATGTGACGCTAGTAACTAAATTTTGAATAGCTACGGAAGACAAAATTGAAATGGAATAAAATATTTTTTCCCCATAATAGAAAAATATTTTTATTATAAATATCTGAAATTTAAAACGAAAATATCTCTACCGACAGCATAACTTCGCAAATATGAAAGAAAATATCTCGTTTTAAAGACATATATATATATATATATATATATATATATATATATATATATATATAACACAAAGCTAAGATGCAACATTCTGTCATTAGTCATTACTATGGACACCACTTATACGGTATCATACCGTTCCAGATAAAATGCAATATAGGGAACTTAGATTGTCAATGTCAAATGAACTTTTCATCATAATTATTCTCGAAACTGTGATAGGATTTGGTCTAGGACGGTCATGATATAAATTGACGACCATAATACAAATATTTCTTAAACTGTAATCACTAATCAGCATTGTATCAAATAACCATTTTAGTTTTTGTTATCATTTGAAAGTTGGATGTGTCGCTAGTAACTAAATTTTGAATAGCTACGGAAGACAAAATTGAAATGGAATAAAATATTTTTTCCCCATAATAGAAAAATATTTTTATTATAAATATCTGAAATTTAAAAAGAAAATATCTCTACCGACAGCATGGAAAACACACACAAGTTCGCAAATATGAAAGCAAATATCACGTTTTAAAGAAATAACATAAAAGTCTGTTGTCTGCGGGATAAAAAAATATATTCGCGGAATTGTGAAGGTGTTCGAAAAGGAAAAACGTTAAAATTCTTGAGCAAATGTATGTGGATTCTGCACAAGCCATCGTAAGGTCCCCGACATATGGAATGAATACTGAGTGATAGATTAGCGAAAGAGCTGTATGGGACAAATAGAATGTGTCGGCATGGCAGAGCTGCTGAATTATTATGAATAAGAATATTTTAAAGATGCATGAGATATTTAAATTTCCTGAAAGGTACCTGACCTTCTATGCGAAGTGAGAAGACTTTCATTATAGATACAAAAAACGCTTCAACTTCACTTGATATTTCACAAAAAACTTATACATTTTTTATATCACTTTCAAAAGATCGAACTTTGCATTCATGGAACCATTTAATTCACATTTTCACAAAGGTTTTACCCTCAATCCATAAACCATCTTCCGGACAGCCGCTCTCTAATCTTCTGCACAAAACAAAAAGCACCTTTAATTACATTTTCATAATTAAAATTTTATTAGAAAGGTAATATTCCACATAAATATATTCACAATATGACCTCAATTCTATTTCAAAGACGCATCAAATAGATTTTTTAATATAAAAAGGTTAATGCTCTTATTGCTGCACTACAATGCATATGCAAAAAACCTAACTTATAATGCAAGAACTTGTACTTGTGCTTAAACATTTTTATTACTGTTTCTCCAAAATTCTAAATCTTGAATTGTATTTCATGATTGATTAAAAATTTCAGTTCATAGTTATTTCTTCTTTGTAACATTTAAAATTTTTATTTTTTATTTAGATATTTGTATTGTATATTTATTTGTATTTACACAAAAAGAAAACATATATTTCTTGATTTAGGTAAATGGGGAAGACATGGACTGGTACGATAGATAGACTTTTGGCCTTAAAAGTACATTAGAGTTATTTCTCTCATAGGCAATGTTAATTTTGTTTAGACATATTGTAAGTAGCCGCTTGAAAATTAATACAGTCAACATTGAATAATTTAAGATTTACATTAAAAAAATGCCAAAAACCTTTTATAATTTATATATACAATTAGTTAATTACTACTTAGATAGATTTAGAATAATTATTTAATGTGCTTACTTTATAAACACTTACCGTAACCTAAAAATGTGGTTCTATTTGTATACAGTAAATAGTAATTTAGTGTCCATTTAACCTCTGCTCTGAGGACAGATACACCATCTATGCTGAGGAGAAATGGACCAGAGGATTTTTATTGTTAAAAGATCAATTCAACCGGTAAACAGAAAAAATCATTCGCACATTGAAAGGTATACGATTTCGTTGCTATTTTATGAGTTCTGAAGAACTGTTGTTAAATGGTTAATCAGAGGGTGATGATAATGAAGAAGCTGAAGATTATGAAAATCAATATGCAGGATGCAAGGAAAATTATTAAAAAAAACGATTAAGAACAATGATTGGATAAAAGGTGTAATATGTGGTTGCTGTTTGCACGAAGAGTGTACCACATATGACAAATGACAACAATCTGTGCACCAGTTCATCGCCTCATATCCTTGGTCCGTCTCAACCATAGTGGAGGACTTTTTTGAACCCGAATAAAATATTTCTTGTAGTTTTCAGAACATAGCTTAAAATTTTCAGTCATCCTTCTACCCTCAAGTGTAAGATGCATACATTTTTGCTTAACCTTAATTTTTTTACATAATTTAATGTCTTTTAAGTTTACCTAAGCTTAATTTTGCGCACTGTTTGTTGTCTTTTACTATTCTTCTTGCTTCTTGCATCGAGATGTTTCTTTTCGTCAGTATCTTCTTTATTACGTTATCCTATGTATCCTTTGGTCTTCTCCGTTCCCTTCTCGGTGAAACGTTGGTCACCCATACTTAGGGTACCGGTTTTCTTTCGTTTATTCGTTTATTATCAGTCTAGTTGTCTTGTTTCTATGAAATCTAGTATTGGTTTGCATTCAAGTTCTTCCCTTATGTATTCATTCCTTACTCAATCTAACATTGTTAATACTTTCATTTTTCTTAAGTATTTTATTTCTATCGTCTGTATTTTACTTTTCATTGTATTTGACAATATCCATGATTCACACCCGTATGTCAATATTGCTCTATATATTGTGTTGAATACCGTCATTTTTGTTTTATTACTTATTTTTTTTTCTCTTATAAAATTATGTTTCATTGCGTGATATATTTTTGTCGTTTTAATTATTCTCCCATTTATGTCCACATTTTGTGTGCCGTTTCCAAATATAAATTTTATAAACCTTTTTTTATTTGCTGTCATGTATTTTTTACAAATTAATATTTTAAAATTAGGTTTAAACTACCTACGTAAAGAACGATAAGTAAGGTTAGGTTTTTTTAACTTTGTAATAAAATGTATAAAGTGATGCTAAGTTAGGTTACATTAGGTTTTTCTATTGTTTATTATATTAAATTTTTAAAAGTTAGGTTAGGATCTTTACATATTCTATACCGTTAAAATGGTTATATTAAAGTAAGGTTAGCGTGCGAAGAAAAATTTTATGCATGGAATACAACCTCAAAAACATCCTCTCGCGTAACAGAAAAAAATCGCATTTCCTGTAGATGTTTTGGAAAGCTTTCTCCATTCCGATACATCAAACCCCTGGTGTATTTTTTGTCGCATGCACGTATAATTCATAACAAGACGAGTGTATCTAGTCTAGTGCAGCGTGGTTCGTTTGGGCGGTTTAGCATACGAGGTACGAACTACGAGCGTAAGTCATTTGCTGGATGGGTTCAGGATAGCGTACCGGTAACGATTCCAACGTCGACAAATGATAAAATAATACTCGCATCGTAATTTATTGCTGCAACCAGTGTTAATGCGCATGATTACACTTTGATCTCACCACCGACGTGCAAAGGGGTCATTATAATTACCGAACGCTGGCGAATGCAGCAGCTTTTCATTTGCGATACACGCATTCTTCATACTTTTTTCTAATTTCAAAATTAAATTGGATTTACCTCGTTTGCACTCCGAATAAGAACAAAAACTATCATCGAGCTTTTTATTTACTGCAGGTGAACACTATACCCTTCAGCTTTTGCATACTGGATTTACAGCTCGTAATAATTCAGATTTTAAAACTTTTCTTTTTTCTGTTCGTTCATTCTCTACTCAAATTATAAATATACCAAAATAAAATGGCTTTAATATTCGATATACCATAGTGGCGGCTCGTAAAAATTTTGGTGAGGCAGGCGATAGGATAGGAACTAAATAAAAACTTATTGAAATAACATTTATTTATCAAAAAATTAACAAAATCGTTAGTATTTCGAACGTCATTTATTATCTGCTACAAGAAAAACCTACTGCCATTTTTTAAAGTAAATTTAAAATAAAAAATATTCATGTGTCTACGTCCACCCACATTAATATATTTAAACAACTTCAAATGCAACGACCAAAATTTCAAATGTATTTGGTTTGACCAATCAGAAATTTTTTAGGCATACCTCAAGACTCCTTTTCTGAAGTAGGTAGTGCAGCGACAGAAAAATCGATAAACGCTGTAAGGATTGTAAAAACAGAACAATCGTACATACATATTGATAAAGTTTGAGGCACGATAATTTTTGCCTCTTCACTTTTGTAGTCGGCACTGCGTTGGACGTAGGATTGCTTTCGACAGTATATATACTAGATCTTGTAGAAGATTGAAATTTAAAAATATAATGCAAAATTCTCCTCTCCTCATTTTGTATACTAAGGCATTGTCTTACATGCCTCCTCTAACGAATTGCCACCGATATAACAGCGATCCTAGTATTTAGTTTGCATTAGGTACCTACTGAGTGTTTTACTTACATTATTATACTATACTACAGATAGTAGATATCAGACATTGGTAACTATCTATTATAACAATATTTAAAAGTATACTGACTCCATGCTCTAAAAAGTGCAAGTAAAACCTGCAAGTGAAAAACGCAACGCCTGTTTTATATTCCACATAGTTGCAAGTTTTTGTAGAAATAATTACTTAACTAACACATTTCAGGATTGTAAATCAAAAAAATGTTACTAATAACATTTAACGTTAATGTTTCAAAGTTATTTTTATATTGTTGCTTACATCACAAAAATTCCACTATTAGTAGGTTAATTGTAATACTTTTCATAATAGAACAACCTCTATGTATTCTGTATTCAGATTATACGTACGCATGAAAATTTTCGAGTTTATTTTTTTCTATTTTGGTTAAATCTTTAAAAAACACAATATCAAAATATAACAGAAGTATTCGAATATGTTGCATCTTAGCTGAAACTCACGGTAATAACCTTACCTCTGACATCATAGCAGTTTCTTAAAAAATAATATGTTTCAATCAGACTAGAAATGTCATTTCGAGTTATCACTCGACTCGAAAACTTGCATTTTGAAATCTAATTAAACAAAAGACTTTTGTTTGCAGTTGTAAGTTAACTATAATAGAATTTGGTAGAAAAGTATTTAAAGAAAAAGGAGTTTCGGTAAAAGGTTGTAATTCTAGAAGAAATGGTAAACCAATGAGATTGAATCTGGTAAAAAAGTTTCAATCAGACTAGATATACCATTTCGAATTATCACACATTTTAAATATAATGAAACAAAAGATTTTTGTTTGTAGTTGTAAGTTAACTATAATGATAGTGTGATTCTAGAAATGATGGTAAGTCAATGAGATTGAATCTATTAGAAAAGTAGTTGCAACTGTGAAATTATAATGTGAAGTGAAGTGGCACGCGGCAAATATCTGGCTAATGACTGGCAGAGCTCTCAGGTAAGTGTATTGATCTGGCGAGACTTAACTCTGCCGTGAGATACTTCAGTCAAAACGGGCACACATTTAGGTGATAAATCTCACAGTTTAATCTACGGTCAAGTGTTACCGACGAGTTTTATAACTGCTTATCCTGCATAAATCTAACAGATGCACCCGCGAATTTACGATCCACTCAACGCATTTCATTTAATTAAAGCAGACGAGCACAGCAGTAGACGAACGAACCGACGGTATCGACGATTCGGACTTAGTAAAATCCTCAGTATCATCCTAATGGTTTTGGTTTTATTTATTCTTCTTGTCTGACACTTATTTCTACTTATTTCTAAATATTTTTTGCTCAACTAAATTTTATCATCACCGCAGAAGTTTAAAATATAAAAGTTTCTATCATTTCTTTTCCATTTAGAATTAAATTCTTTAGATTTTAGAAATTTCATCTTTACTTTCAAAAAAGGTTTAGTGTGTGCCAAAATACAATTAATTTTACCATAGAATTTAAGAAATGTAGTTGTTCAAGAAAAGAAGCTTCTGGTTAACTATAATAGAATATAGAATTTTCGGTTTTATTCATTCTTCTTGTCTGACTCTTATTTCTACTTATTCTAAATATTTTTTGCTCAACTAAATTATATAACCACCGCAGAAGTTTAAAATATAAAAGTTTCTATCATTTCTTTTCCATATTTAGAATTAAATTCTTTAGATCTAATTTATCAGAGTCAATCCCAAATATTTTATTAATATCTTTTAGAATTTGTGGACAACTAAGTTGTCAAAAAATATGAAAATTCATGCATTTATATAAAATTATGCGTAGATTCGAATGGTGTAATTAGAATTTTATCGCACCAAAAACTTGCATTTTTAAATCTAATGACACAAATGTCTTTTGTTTGTATAGCTGAACAGCGAAAGAAATTTAGAAATTTCATCCTTACGTTCATAAAAATGTCAGCGTGTACCAAAATCCAATTAATTTTACCATAGAATTTAAGAAAAATAGTTTTTCAAGAAAATAAACTTCTGGTAGTTTAAAAGCCGTGGTTCTGAAATGTTGGGAAATAAACCATAATAGAATTTTCGGTTTTATTCATGCATCAAATATTTTAATAATATCTTTTAGAATTTGTGGACAACAAAGTTGTCAAAAAATATGAAAAGTTGTGTATGTATATAAAAATATGCGTAGAAGTGAATGGCATTATTAGAATTTTTATACCTCAACCCAGTTTAAAGTAATTGCCCCATACCCATTACTGGGTATAAGGTACAGCTTCAACGACCTCTTCAATGGATTTCTCGTGCAAAAGTACATACATATCCAAATATTTGTTAAAAACTTCCTGTTAGTATACTCCCAATTAAAGATTGAATATGAACCAATCAAATTACAGCATTACAGGTAAACGTGCGCAATGCGTGACTTAGGGTATATAAGGAGGGTCCTGAGACAGGTATAGTGACTCCTGCTTTGGCAGGAGACCGGGGAGGCTGTCTGGCCTCTTGGCCTCAGGACCTCCCCGCCTGGTGATCTGACGAGATCACCTCCCGGGGCATCCGGGAAATATGGATGCTCTGGGATGTCGTCTAGTCAGTGGGTCGCGAATTGGAGCACGCTAGTGTTTGCTCTAGTTCTTGACCTACTGAAACTGGATCACAATCCAGAGCAGATGATGATGCTCTGGATTGTGCTCTAGTTTTAGTAGGTCAGGAATTGGAGCACGCTTGTGTTTGCTCTAGTTCTTAATCTACTGAAACTGGATCACAATCCAGAGCATATATTGATGCTCTGGGTTGTGCTCTGGTTTTAGTGGGTCAGGAATTGGAGCAAATTCTGCAAAATGCTCTAATTATTGACCTACTGAAATTAGATCGTAATCCAGAGCAGATATTTGATGCTCTGGATTGTGCTCTGGTTTCAGTAGGTCAGGAATTGGAGTAAACACTGCGGAATGCTCTAATTCTTGACCTGCTGAAATTAGATCGCAATCCAGAGCTGATATTAATGCTCTGAATTGTGTTCTAATTTCAGTAGGTCAGGAATTGGATCAAACACTGCGGAATGCTCTAATTCTTGCTCTGCTGAAACTGGATTGCAATCCAGAGCAGATTTTGATTGTGGTCTAGTTTCAGTAGGCCAAAAATCAGAGCATTCTTCAGTGTTTGTTCCAATGTTTGACCTACTGGACTAGGTCGCCCAGAGCAGATATTAATACTCTGGATTGTGCTCTGATTTCAGTTGTTAAGGAATTAGAGCAAACATTTCAGAATCATCTTATTCTTGACTTGTTGCTCAGGATTGTGCTCCGGTTTCAATAGAGCATTCTTCAGTGTTTGCTCTAATTCTTGACCTGCTGATAATAAACAAAAAATCTTGTCTTTTCATCAATGAAATCAATCTATAAGGTACAGTGGTTATCAAGTACTCTGTCACAAATGTATCTAGAAAAGATTTAAAGAAAATATATTTAAAATGTGAATAACCTTAAAGTTGAAAATAGCAGAAATCGGAAGTTTTTTTATTCTGTATAGAACTGTGAATGCTATATTCTATAGTGTGATGAAACCGTACATATGTTAACAAGTAAACGAATAACAAAACACGTATACGAATCACAGAAAAAATTACATCTACGAAACAAAAATACAAAAGATACTTTCTTGTATTCGCTGTTTACTTTTTTAAAGATACACGTTAATTAAAGTACAGTATCGAGATATGAATATCTTTGATGTTTCAATATTTTATTCTGTTCTCAGAATGTAAATAAATAAAACAAAATGCAATTTTCCACACAGAGAAATTCTTTAGTAACAGATGGAATGAGATTCAAAGTTCAAAACAAAATTTAAAATGTAATTAATAATCATTGAGGAATAAACATTGTATAATCATTATGTACATGATATAGCTAACCGACTAATAAAAGCAAAATTTGATAAAACCATATACATCATCCATTGTTCAACCATCAAAAGGGATTAAAAATTACGAAGGGGTAACATACAATCATGTCCTAACCGAATTCATATCATATCACATAAAGTAGCTTGACATAACCCCAAATACCTTTCATCCAATCATCGGACAAACACAGGATAATAACTTTAATTATCTAATTGTCAATATACATACCTGAACTTTTGGTTTAGTAAATTTTGGCATTTATAGTTATGAATTGATTATTGACCTCAAAGTTTATTTGATACAATGACAATAAATGTATGTATGAATATATACTATTCTTCTATTCGATTTGAAATAGTTCATATGTACAATATTTTGAAAATAATGTTTCCCAACTGACGCATAATTAAGAAATATTATCGTCTCATTAGTGTATTTTTATTTTAAATCTCTTAATGATGAACCGAAGCAAAACTATTTCTTTTTATAATCATATACAGAGTGTTTCTATACCTCAGGAAACAATTAGGGATATAAACTACACGACATAGTGATCACAGAACAAAAATATTTTGTTAAAATTCGCAAAAATAAGGGTGCTTGACATTAAGTTAAAATTTTTAATACCATTGGAATAGCGTATTTTATTGAAAGCAGCATATTAAAAATTATTTATCAAAATTACATTACTTAATACCAATTTCATTTAGATGTAGGTAATTATTTTGAATGCACAATAACATTAAATATCATATCCTTGTATTTAAACATTTAAAGGAATATTTGTAAAGATAACAACAAATACTTACATACGACTGCATACATTTGATATCCTCGATTTAATTATCGGTTACAAGTATTGTTCAAAATTATCCCAATTTCTTGCTGCACATAAATAATGCACTCAGTCTCACAACTCACTATCACCGTATGCATTTATTTTCACAGAAACTGTACTGCATTACACAATCAAAATAACAAACCAGCAAAGAAAGAAGATTAACAATAATGTAGCCGAAAGTATTTATGTAGCTATTGCCAGATAACATTAATAACACAACATCAGACATTTATTAGGCGTTATGTAAACAATTACTTGTATAGTAGCAGATTTAAATAAAATTAAAAATAGCCATCAACCAGTAGTAAAAAAAATGTTCACGTAAAATACAATGAATTTTTTTATGAATTTTAAAAAACCGATTTCAGTTTATCAGGATGTCGTGTAATATACTCTTAAATTTTTTTCTCGAGGTATAGAAACAAAATATGCAGTGAAAGATTTGAATTTAATTTTATTTATAAACTATAAAATCTTTACTTTTCTACAGGGAATATGTGTACAATCAATATTGACAAAACTGAAGTGTATTTGAAATATTGTATAAAAATAATACATGATCTTCTTTTTATGACAAACATACAAAGTTGTTTATTAATAATTTCGTAACTGAATAGCAACTCTAAAGATAAATTATTCTAGAAGAGTATCTAATGATTACTTCCAGTACCATGAGGATTTTTTATTGGTTTACTTAGTATGGATAGGAAGTGATATTTTCATTATTTTTGATTTATGCATTAAGATCAGTATTTGATTGCATTTCTGAACTCATTTACATATTAAAAAGAATAAAGGATTCATTACTAGGAAATATTACTTTCTCTATTTTGATTAAAATAACGTTAGGGAAAAATAAACTCAAAAAATTGTAGGTTGGTCTAACTCGTAAATTGAATGGGGTACGTGACCAAATTTTGATTTTTACATATGTATATGATACTAGACAAAAAATAAAATACCGTATTTTTTCAGATCGATTCATTATTCGTAGTTAACGATAAAATAATTATTAAAGATTTGGGGAAGTAATGCTGTGACGTCATCGTGGTAGAATTGAAAGATAAAAGAGGTACCACGATCCACCATACTGACGTCACGCGTTCTTTTTCCGGAACATTAAATTGCTAATAACTTTATTATTGCACATAAATGTTTAGTTTTTATTATTGTAATGAGAAGCTATCGTGATTCATTTTTATATTTTATGACTTATATACTGAAATTCGATTATGGTCACAAACCTCATTAGTGCATACGTATTTTGAAGCATACTTCAACTAAATAAAAAAAAATGACGACACAGGTTTTCTAGGTTTACGGAAAAGTGGTTGAAACCACTGAAGAATAAATTCGAAAAAAAAGGTTTACATAGAATAAACGTAAATATATTATAAACAAAACAATCTTCATTTAATAAGAAATATAATAATATGTAATACAAAACAAAATCACAAAGTAGAGTTTCTTATAGTATGTATTTATTATAAAGATCTCTGAAAAGAACACCAAGCATCACCTTATTATCACATCGTTAACAAAATGTAAATTCCCTAAATTTAATTAGGAAAGGCAAATCGTCAGTCGAGGTAACGTACAACGTACAACGTGCAACGTACTACGTTAAACGTTGGAGGTACAGCCAAGTCGACCAAGTGGAAACCGAGTGGGACAGAACTATACGCCAATGTCATGTAAGAAACGTATAGAGCTTTCGACTATGGACTCCCCCAGCGAATAATGGGCTGCTCTGTTATACAAAATTAACGCTAAGCGGATACCAATGCCACTGCGTAGCTTGAGCAAGCACAACCGTGTAAAGGTCAGCAGAGATCATTATAGCTTTATTATACTTTTTTCCAAAATTGTTCTTTGTGAAAACAAACGCGAAAGCTGCTTTAAAATTATAAATGAAAATATCTACGTTTTACCTAATCCTCCTTTTATATATTTTTTTCATTTTGATTTTATAAAACTTGTGATTGAAATAAATTATATAGTTACTATTTTTTATCTTGTAAGAAAAAAAAGTGTAAGAAGACTCAATCAGCACATTCCAGTAGCACAAATAAAGTACGCTTCTGTATTGATGCGTCGAAAATACGAGAATATTCCCAAAGTTAATTGCTCTACTATTTAAACCTGAGCAGAACAGACCGGAAAGTCTAATATTAATACGCGTAGTGAACATAAATAGTTGGTGGAAATAAATATCGTGTAAATAAATAGCTCGTAGTGTTAAATGTTTAAATATATAATCTTAGTGTTTAAGTTTTTATTAATAATTTTTATTCTTAAATTAGTGTTTATAGTTGTTTATTCATAGTGATACTTATTTTTATTATCTTTTATTATTCATATTTTGTTTATTAAACTTAGTTAAACAAATATTTAACTTTTCAATTTAATCATCCTTGGTCTATAATTGATTTTAAATAATATTTTAATCTAAGTAAAGGTAATAAAGAAATTTTATAAAATAGTATTAAAAAATATTTCAAAATGAATGTATTATATATTTTTGTTGGTATTACAAATTTTCGAGTGAAAGCAAAGCACCTTCAGATTTTTTCGAGTGGGAGTTCGAGCCCCGAATATACCACGAGAATAAAAAGATTGAAAAACATTTTTGTAGAGTACAGCAGTGTTAAAAAATATATTATAGAGTATATTAATTTTGATGATATTAAGGCAAAGATATATGAAATATTTAATATAGGATTAATTGTGTGTAATCTTTCACAAATGCAAGAAATTCTTCAGTAGTGGCTTGCGGCGTAATTATTGCGATATTAGTTACATATTTTGCGAGAGCTTCGAAATGGAAGATATTTGCAATTACGCCAAGAGGCCGCCTCGCTCAAGCATGAAAGATGTGCGATGAAAATTAACAATTAATTTGTCACAATGCGTCATCGCAGGTAATTTCACGGTGCAAATCCGGCAGTGGGACTTGATTTTTTGCAACATGTTCGCGTTTGGTAATTTACTATCGATTTGAGTCCGCGGTGAACGTTAACATAATTTTCCGTGACTGACGTGTGGTTGCAACTGTTTGGTCGGATACACCTGCACATATAATTGCGGATTTGACACTTCGATGCTTTCAAAACTTGGTTAAATTGAAACTTGGATATTGGTTGTGGGATGCAACCTACGCATTTCAATAAACTCGATCCTATTTCTTGCCAGTTGCTATAATTACCTCTCATCCACATGTATATCGAATTACCTCAAACTTCATTTCGACATACATCTGGATTCGTACCGTTGCGTTTCAATTCATTTAGCTAAATATACACTATGATTTCGCACCTCTAGTTTCTATTTCCCTAAAGTTATTTATATCTACAGTTTGTGCAACGAAACGTGGAACATAGAATTTTTAAAAATTGTGAATATTCTCTCTCTTAATAGATTTAGAGCAAAATTAAATTCTACATCAGATGTTCATGGAACAGCACGTCTGCAATACCAGATTTATTAAATATAAAAAGGAACAATGTCGTTAAAATCAGACAGCCATGGAAATAAAACAAAATATCTATGTATCAGTTGTGACAGTTAATAACTTGTCATTATAGATAATTTTATATTTTTATAATATTGGTATATTATAAAGAAAAAATTTAATTCAACTTAAATGATATTAAAATACAGGCAATAAGAATTATAATTAGTGATACTTCACTTCCTTCATGGCTGTCTGATATTTTACAAAAGTCTTACATTTTATATTTAAGATACCTCGTACTGTAGACATGCTGTTACACCACATATAGTCTTATCTAAAGTAAAATTTAATTTCGTACAAATTTACAGGAGAGAAAATATCTGATTTTTTTTAAATCCCATTTCCTACGTTCCGCGTTTCGTTGCACATACTATATATCTATTTAGTCTTGTTTTGAAATTTGTAGCTCTTGTCTTGTTCTTGTTTTTCATTTTTTGCAAGACTGAAAAAACTACAAGACTCTTGTGAAACACTATTTAATTTTTTCCAATAATTTCATGGCTCTTATAATATTACTTATGATAATAAAAAACTTAAAGAATAAATATAATGAATATAGTTAAATATAGTCCCATAAAGTTAAAACAGTCTTAATTTGAGGTTATAAGGATTTAAATTCCATGTACATTTTATCATGAATAAGAAAACAAAATACGTATTATAGAGAAAATAATACAGTACCTGTGTATTTATTAGGATACAATTTCTTGTCTTGTCTTGCTTTGAAATTTGTAGCTCTTGTCTTACATTTTTTGCAAGACTGATGCAAGACCAAGAAAACTACAAGACTCTTGTGAAACACTACTTAAATTTTTCCAATAAATTCATGAGTCTTATTATATTACTTATGATAATAAAAATATTAAAGCATAAATATAATGAATATAGTTAAATATTGTCCTATAAGGTTAAAACAAAGACTTAATTTGAGGTTATAAGGATTTAAATTCTGTGCACACTTTATCATCAAAAAAGAAAAGAAAATACGTATTATAGAGGAAATAATACAGTACATGTGTATTTATTAGGATACAATTTCTTCCTGTCTTGCTTTCTAATTTGTAATTCTTGTCTTGCATATTTGCAAGACTGATGGTAAGACCAAAAAAACTACAAGACTTTTGTGAAACACTACTTAAATTTTTCCAATAAATTCATGGCTCTTATTATATTACTTATAATAATAAAAATGTTAAAGAATAAATATAATGAATATAGTTAAATATAGTCCTATAAGGTTCAAACAATTAATTTGAGGTTATAAGGATTTAAATTATGTGCACATTTTATCATGAAAAAGAAAACAAAATACGTATTATAGAGAAAATAATACAGTACATGTGTTTTTATTAGGATACTATTTCTTGTCTTGTCTTGCTTTGAAAATTGTAGCTCTTGTCTTGCATTTTTTTCGAGATTGATGCAAGACCAAGAAAACTACAAGACTCTTGTGAAACACTACTTAAATATTTCCAATAAATTCATGGTTAAAGAATAAATATAATGAATATAGTTAAATATAGTCATATAAGTTTAAAACATTTAATTTGAGGTTATAAGGATTTAAATTCTGTGCACATTTTATCATGAAAAAGAAAACAAAACACGTATTATAAAGGAAATAATACAGTACATGTGTATTTATTAGGATACTTTTCTTCCTTTGCAAACGTCGTAAAAACAAGTACCCATTCTTCTCCCCTTAGAAATATTTGCAAACAATTTATCTCCGTGAATTTCCCTACACAAAGCCACCCTTGCAGGTCATTGGGATTCCGCCTTGGGTTGTGCGGACTGCGTTTTCACTTAGTCGTATTTTGGGACAGTTGAGCAAAATACAATAATGGTACGCACTTACCTACTACTCTCTCGCTGGCCACCGCAACGCAATTAGTTACCATCGGAGTCGGCAACTAAAATACAAGACAACAGATAATTAGTATCATAAGAACAAGAGAAATTGCAAGGGATGGAGCTACTCTTTGTGTTTTCTAACTAGTTTTGTTTCGTTATTGTTGCTCGTGGTTTTTATTTATAATTTCAGGTTACATTAATATATATATATATATATATATATATATATATATATATATATATATATATATAACGTACAGCTTATTTATCATCCATTATTGGGTATGCCAAATCTACTTTATTTAGTTTTTTATCGTATATACTACCATATAAATTTCTTGACTTATTTTTATACGTTTTTTTGTGCTTTTGTTATGTTTTGTATAAACTGTTATTTAATTCATTTACTTGTTATAGATGTATACCTTGCTTAAGTAATAAAGGTTATTATTATTATTATTATTGTTATTATTATTATAAACTTCACAAATGAATGTCATTTATAACTATGGTATACTCGTATACCGTAAGTTTATTTTAACGTGAAACATGGGATTAGTCATATCCATAGTTATGATTTGACATTGGATTGACAGCTATGTATCAAAGCGATCATTTTAAAATGAAACGTAGAAGATATAAAATTAAGGGTAAACAATAATAAAACTCATTTACAGTGGGCCATTCTATTTGTTCACCGTGTCCATTCTAATGACGTGGAAATGTCTTATTTAAAAAAAAACATAATTTAATATTTAATAATGTTTTTAACTTTATAATCTATGTTTCATTTTAAAAAGAACGTTCTGATACATTACTGTCAAATTTGTAAACATGACTATGTGACTATGACAAATTTCATATTTCACGTTAAAATAAACTTACAATATATGTTATGCAAGTTTCCCACCTTATGTGATTTTCACATCTCGTGGAAAATAGGCGACTTTCTGCACTTATTGCACAATATACTATTACGTAAATAATGCAATGTGATTTACCATGTTCATTTTTATTTTTATGTATGTATTAAAATAAAAGTATTTAATAGGTATTTTTTATTTAGGAAATATTCCTAAAAAATTGTGATGGCCTTTAGTAAATTCAAGTATAAAACAAACAGCTTTCTAATCAATGATTCGACGTCTTTGGAGTAGGATCACTTGTTTTAATTTTAATTATTTATTTATCAATATTCTTTCCCTAAAACTAATTTTCTATGCTAATTTTCTTATAAATAGTTTCTTCGGAAAACCCTTTCATTCCGAAAGTACTGTTTGTTCTAATATAATACTGAATAATATAAAGAGGTGAGAAGCAATCAAATTAGGAAATAAAGTTTAAATTCGTGAATAAAATAGTTGATTTGTTTATTACATTAAAATAGCAAATAGAATAAAATGTGAATTTATGTTAAAATTGTTGGAAAGTTATCCTGAAGAGATGAATTATTAAATTCATAATAAAAACGTATTACTATGCCTGAAATGTATGTTACAAGGATATATTTAACTAATGCGGGTCACGTTTTAGGAAGGATGAAACTTTTTGATGTGACTTTTAAATTTAATTTAGACAAATGAATAATTCTGACTTATACGAATAGGGTAGTTTAATGTCATTATTAATACCCTAAATGATCCTTTTCTAAATATTTATTCTCCTTAAAGGACTGATAAAACATTTTTCCTTTCGGATTACTTATGCGACAGGAGAAATTCTGTTGAAATTACAAGATTTGTGGAATAACATTACTTTGCAAAAGCCGACGTGCAAAGAAATAAAATGTTGATCATATTATTTTAAATTCGCCTGCTACACATTTGAAAAACATTAAAAATATACCTTTCAGTGTTTTACATTATTGAGAATGTATGGCAAAGGAAAAATCTGTTGTAAGATTTACAGAACAAAAGAACAGTGTGAAATCTGACGTGTAAAACAAAACGTATTATTTTAAATTTGTCTGCAAGTTCCGAAAAGAATTAAAGAACACTAAAAAGTAAAATAATAATAATAATTCTATAAATTTGTTACAATTGCGGTTAATATGTTTAGTACCTGGATTATTATTATAATTGATAGGATTGCCAGTGACAATATTCATAATTGTCGAATACTCTAAAAGGAATTGTAGTAATACTGTAAGTACTATTTATTTTAATAATTAATTTTATCGTGTCCACAGTCAACGCACGGAAAATATAAATATTAATAAAATGTTTAAAGAGGACAGACAAGAGGTTATATGCTGGCCACATCAGATTTTGTTAGTTATAGTTTTTATCTTTTACTTCTTTAAGTTGAAGTACTTTTTAAAATGGGATATGTGACTAAATTTTAATTTTTACCTATATGATACTAGACAAAAAATAAAATACCCGTATTTTTTAAATCGATCCATTATTCGTAGTTTATGAGAAAATTAAATTATTATTAAAAATTTGGTAAAGGGATGCTGTCACGTCATCGTGGTAGAATCGTTAAAGAGGATATGTAGACTACCTACCTTTTTCCACGATCCTACCCAAAGGAAAAATCTGTTGTAAGATTTACAGAACAAAAGAACAGTGTGAAATCTGACGTGTAAAACAAAACGTATTATTTTAAATTCGTCTGCAAGTTCCGAAAAGAATTAAAGAACACTAAAAAGTAAAATTAATGATGTCATCTTGTACAGTGGAAAAATTCACAATGCCAAATGCAGAATGTTTGTAAAAACATGCTTGGTCGGGAGTTATAAAGCTTTGAAAATTTTCATCCTGAGGAAAAACGAACAGAATGCAGAAATAAATTGGTAGAACGATCAAAGTGCACAACTAAATTTTATAAAACTCCCTAAGCTTCCGTGAATTTCTTTGCGTAAACTGTCTCAAACCTATTCATTATCACTTTGTTCTCAATAATCGGAAGAAATTCTTGTAACTTAATGTTAAAATTTAAAAGCCCGTCATTGTAAACTTCATCTATTTAATTATAAAAAGACTTCAAAAGCAGAAACGCAGAGCTTTGATCTTGCATTTCGTCATTGTTTCTAAGCAGCAAACATCAACACAATATTAACGAATGAAACAGTTGGTTTAAAATAAAAGAATAAAATAAAACTGGGTTACGGAGCGACCTTTCTTAAAGCACCTCACATAAAGATTCGTTGTTCTGTATTGTACTCGCTGCTTCTTAAAAAATTCATAAAAGAACAAAAGTTACAAGTTGCATGTACGAACCTTGTTTCAAATTAACATGACGTCATTTCAAACCGAAAATTATTTATACCGGGGTTGGCAAAAATAATGTTTTATTAAAAAAAAAACATTGATTTAAAAAATAATCAAATGAATAATGATTTTTAAATATATTTTAAATTTTAATTTGTAGTTGTAATTTTGGGTTGTAGAAAAAATATATTAACAATATCAGTACAACAACGAGACATCCAAAAATAACATTTTATTGTGTATTTTTTATTATAATACAAATACAGTAAGATCAATAAAAGTTAATTACTATGTCAAAATAAAAACAAATAATAGCAATAATAAATACCAAAAATGTATGTATTTATTAATATTATATTTAATTTAACATATGTTAATATAATCCGTTTTTATTAGTAATTAATATTTATTTTTATATTGTTTGTATTTATTTTAGAATATATAAAATTATTTGAAAATAAAATAAATATATCAGTTTTTATTAATTTATAGATGTATCAATATTATTATCAATTACGATTGTAATAACTAAAAGTATAAATCAAAATTGTCTGAACATTATCTAACTGCGATAAAAAAATATAAAAATAAAAATCCTATGAATAATTTTGCCATTTAAAGAGAAATTTTTAAAAAAATTGATATTGTTAGTATTTTGCAAATTATTTTGGAGTAAAAATACATCGTTTTAATCCTATCATTATTTTATATTTTGTCATCAAATTAATTAAAAATTTTGTTTGCTCAGTGAACACATTTTATGTAAATAATTATTTTAAAATAGATACAATTTCATGTAAATTTTTTATCGAAAAATTTCACATATCGTGTATAATACTAACATTATATGGAGCATATAAATTGATATAAAAATAGATTTTATGTATAAAAATTTATGGATCTATAGCGTGTCTAGTGTAAATAAATTTTGAATGATGTCATTTACATGTTACTACACCATCAAAATAGTAAACTAGGGCCATAATTTGATATAAATCTGCCAACATATTCAACACATATTTTTATAATTTTAAACCAATTTTCCGTTAGAATAAAAAATACATTAGTCCAATACACACCGTGAGACGTTAAAAAGCATTTAGCTTGTCCGAAATTTATTTAAAAAGTTAAAAACAACGTGCAAAACAACGGGAGAAAGAAACAAAAGAACCTAATTGGAAAAATGAGAAAATTTACAACTTGGTAAATGAATATTCCTGCGTCGCTTGATTCGGTAAACCAGAGAATAATTCCAACGCAAAAACAAGAAATAGATTAGATTTCGAACTATCACCAACAAGAAGTGACAGCTTCGAGGACGACGATTCAGTTTTTACTCAAAATTCTGCTACAATCAATAATTTTACAATTAATCAACTACAAAAGGAGGAGTACATTTTTCGGGATACATTTACGAAATATCCATCACACATTCATTATACGTCATGCTCTTCTACAAAAACAAACACCAATCAAGAAGAGTTTGATCTAAGGGGCTGTTATTAATTTTTAGGTTATAAATAACTTTTGACCTTCCATCAATTTAGCTGCAACCTTACTCGCAGTTTATCAATATAAAATAAAACACACTCAACCTTCATCATATAATCTTGTCGTAGCTGATTTAGTAAAAATAAAAAAAGGAATTTTAAAAATTTAATCAATTTTATCATACAATAAAAAATATAAAGAAAACAGGTACCTCCACCATATTTGAAACTTTTTTACTTCTCGCCACTCAGTATAGAGGTTTTGGAATCATGCTAAAATGGGATAGTGAGTCTTCAATAGATAATCATGTTTTGAAACCTCTAGAACACGATTTTAATATTTTTACGATGATGTCTGTCCGTGTGTGTGCATGGATGGATGTTGTAACGATTAGTCAAATACTAGTAAATAAAAAAAATGATATTTTATATAAAACATTCTGACACCCTAGATTAGATCTGATTAAATTTTGGTGTTAATCGTGCTTAATTAATTTTGAATGTATGAGAATTTTTGTAAATAATAATTTAATATTATATCATTAGCTAAAATTTTATAGTTCAAATTTGTTTGTACCTATCCTCATTTAACTAAACAGGTAATTAATAATTCTATAAATTTGTTACAATTGCGGTTAATCTGTTTAGTACCTATGGATTATTATTATAATTGATAGGATTGCCAGTGATAATATTAATAATTGTCGAATACTCTAAAAGGAATTGTAGTAATACTGTAAGTGTTATTTATTTTAATAATTCATTTTATCGTGTCCCCAGTCAACGCACGGAAAATGTAAATATTAATAAAATATTTAAAGAGGACAGGCGAGAGGTTATGTGCTGACCACATCAGATTTTTTAAATTAGGAATATTGTTAGTTATAGTTTTTATATTTTACTTCTTTAAGTTGAAGTACTTTTTAGAATGAGATATGTGACTAAATTTTAATTTTTACCTATATGATACTAAACAAAAAATAAAATACCCGTATTTTTTAAACCGATTCATTATTCGTAGTTTACGAGAAATAATTATTAAAAATTTGGTGAAGGAAAATGAAGTATATTTCTCTTCGGTTTTGGATTTCAAAGAAAACAGGTTTTGGTTTAATGGATTTATAAAATTTGTCATCAATAAAATTAATGGAAATAACCAATACATAAATATTTTCTTCAATATGTCATATTCTTAAAAAGTAATAATGGTTTTAATTTTGTTTTTTAACGGTTTCGGTTGTAAACGAATTTCAGTATATAAGTCATAAAATATAAAAATATCCACTATAGCTATTACTTACAATAATAATAAAATAAACTAAATCTTAGGTTATAATAATATAGTTATTAGCAATTAAATGTTCTGTAGAAGGCTATGTGACGTCAGCATGGTAGGATGGTAGAAAAAGACAAGTACACTGGCTCTTTTACTCCTAGTCTATTGTCTTCTTTCACGATTTTACCACACTGACGTTACAATATCTCTTCTCCAGAACATTAGGTTACAATAATATAGTTATTAGCAATTAAATGGTTTGAAAAAGAGTATGCGACGTCAGCATGGTAAGATCGTAGGAAAAACAAATACCTACATTGGCTCTTTTGCTCCTAGTCTATCTATCTTATTTCACGATTCTACCACACTGACGTTACAATATCCCTTCCCCAAAATTTTAACATTTATTTTCTCGATTTAAGAAAAAACGAGTATTTTATTTTTTACCTAGAATACTAGATCTGCTTTAAAGTATTTTAAATTGAGTACAACATTCGTGATTTATAATTTTAACCTGATAGGGGTCGTGTAACAATATGAAGATGAATTTTATATTACCACCATGTGTGTTTTTGAAGCCTAATTAAATTTTCTTTGTAACTGAGTTAAAACATCGCTGATATATTTATTTCGAAATTGTAATAACTTTTGTAAATTAATTATATAATTAATGAAGATGGTGGTCGAGTGATTGAGGATGACATGTTGTGGATCTGATAACTTAGGGTCGTTTCCAGCCCCATCGATTTTCCGTTATCCGGCCTAAAACATAACCTGATACACTAACTCGAATTATCTAACTGTGCGTGAAATATCAGCTGCTATTGTATGTGAAATCAAAGTTGAGCTACCGATTAATTTTAGCAAATCTCTTCACTTTGCTGATTGCGGAGTAAAATAGCTACTTACTTCACATGACAGGGAGGTTAGGTTTTTCATGACGAATATGGAGATTGTTTAATAAATAAAAACCACGAATGATTTAAAAGAAATTTATAGTCAGTTGTAGAGATTGTCTGAAGGATTTGGTTAATTAAAATGAACTACTTAAGTGCACCAATTGAACTGATTCCTTGGTTACAAAATTATTCGTTCAGTTGTGTCCTGGTACCTTGGCATCTATCCTTGCAATTCAAGAGTAAATATATTCTTTTTTTAATAGTTATTTTCAAGATTTGAAGAAAAAATTTGTAGGTAAAATAAAATTCCTGGATTACAGTCACAACAAGTTATTTAAAATTTCGGCCTCAACTAGTTCCGGTATCTCCTATTATATCTTCAGGAAGTGAATTTTTTAATAAAAATATAAAATAAATTATGATGACTGAAATCCAGGAATTTTATTTCACCTAAAAGCTACCTGACTAGTCAAAAACCCTATCATCCAAGAAAAAGTATATTTGTACTCTATATTGATTTTCTTTAAAGAAATAAAAAATATTAATATTGTAGCGATCCCAAGGTCACGTCGCGGGCGACGGCCGCTAGCGGACCTGTCACGACAGGTTGTTCTGTTTTCGAGAGGGTTGGAGAACATTCCCCAACTTAATTATTCTACTATAAAAACCCCGAGCAGAAGATAGAAAATAGAAAAATAATTTTTGGTTTGTTTGGTAACTCGATTCAATAATGACACCTCGTATATCTGAAACTCGAATCAAATAAGTAAATCGAATCCATATGATCCAAAATCTAGAATCTAAATATTTTTACGTTTTTTTTTTTCATTCAATGCTTCATTTTGAATTCGGTCATCGATTAATAAAAAAGAACTGAATAAAATAACCCGATTCCTAAAAATGAATCGGACTTCCCATCATCCCATCTTTAGTCAGTTGGTTTTAAGACGCTCAGCTCTTACACTCTTACTCATGCACAATACCCATAGGAAATTGATATATTCAGCGTAAGAAAATTATTTGTTTTGAGATTTTCGCGATTTTGTACAAAAGCATTAATATGATAACCCCTGGAGAATTCTCAGAAGTTGCAACAAAGTTTTCTTATTTCAGAAACGTCGAAAGAGGTGAAAATATTACAGGATATGCTCGCGATATCATATATGTTTCCAGTGTAGCATCTAGTCTGCAGTCGACTCGCAACGTTAAATTGTACTTCTGGAGTTTTTAACGTCTTTCAAATTTCTTTTTCTCTTTTCTAACCTATCAAATTAACAATTATTTACGTTGTTATCGACTTTCTACTTCCCACGAATCTCTTTAATAAACAATTCGTACCCTTATTTCTACTCTATTATTTACTACTACAAAATCTACTTTATAATTTAAATCAGGCTACTGGGATTAGAATTTTGTATTAACGGATCGTGTATATTTCAATTGTTTTACATTTTTACCACACACAAATACATTATTAGGATAATAATAAATTAGATTGATAGATAATTATTATTAAACTACCTGTATATCCTTGACAGATATATATATATATATATATATATATATATATATATATATATATATATATATTTAATTAAGAAATCAAATAGACTTTTGGGTCTTGTCCTCTTGTCCTTTTGCATTTCCAGCAAAATATAAGGAATTGGATCCGAAGATCCTAAATTTGATTATATGGTTTATTGTTTTATGTATAACGTTTTTTCTGTTATATATTTTTTTGTTTAAACCGATAATAATCTATTACAATTTAATAATTTGTGCTTAACAAGACTGATCTTCCACCTAAATTATTATACAATTTAAATCAAGTTAATTTTCAAAAGATTACTTACAAAATATATTACAGTATATATGAATATGAATACAAGGATAAAAAGACATAAAAGAAAGAAAGACAAAGTTAAAGGAGGAAACAAGATTAATAATGTTATAATAATATAATTTTAAAAATATTGTATAAACGAATAAAATGATAAAGATATAAAACTACTTGGAAAACTGTTATAGAAAGATGGAACTAAGTATGAAAAAGAACTTTTAAATTTAATTTTTTTAAATTGAGGAAATGAGTAGTTACCGTTATCAGGTAAATTATACTTATTAGATGTCTTTTTAAGTTTTCTATATAAATACTATTAAAATACCTAGGACAGTTATGAGTATCATAACCACCGCAGATGTCAATTGAATTCCAATCTCAGAGAGTGAGGATTTTAAGACATACATGGTCTGATATGATACATAGCATCCGTAGTTTGTTCAATAGTTTACTGGTTTCACATTATTAGTAAAAATTATTTTATAAAATTTTCCTGTAAGTAACGTTTTTGTGATAAATGTATGGGTTCATATGACAGCTATATTATCTAATTGTCCCACTTTATTTTGACAAATCTGACTTGTCAAAATTACATGGGATACAATTATGACTTTGTTACCCTGCTTAATTTTGTTTATGTAAACAAATGCTTAACATCTTGAAAGTTAATCTGAGAAATGTCTTATTTTAATAATTATTATCAATTATTTTGTTTTATAGTAATAGAAACAATGGCACTAAAATCGTAAAGCACGTTTTATTTTGCGAATTTTGATAAAATTATTTTTGTTTCGTTGTTTCGTTATCAGTATATTATATAGTGTAAGCCATATATTTTTATCCGAAAGTTGTGAAACACTTGTATGTATCCATAACCTTTAAATTGCCGTGATTGTAGTTCGTAGTGGATAAATATTTGAAAACGTGACGCGAATGTGAGTTCAAACAAAAGATATGCATGTTTATATTATTGTTTGCTTCACAATGCAGAAGATAACTATTAAATATGAGACATTCTACGTGTAATGCTACTCATATTGTGTGTTAACTCTTCAAGCATTCTCTCCTTCTTGGAAGGTTTTAATATGCAATTGTCTGTTTAAACATTATCTTACGCTGCAAAGCCTTTGTTTGTTGAAAAATAATTATTCTCTCCTTTTCTTCGCAAACAATTTCATAATGATTAGCACCTATTAAGGAAATAGAATAAAAGTAAAGCATCTCATTTAGACAAGAATAATATTTTATATTCCAGCACACATCAAATGAAAATGTTCAGCAAATATAAAATTATTGAGCAAAATTTTTAATTAAAATTGAAAATTAGCATTTATAATTAAATTCGAATCTTGCATTATATAGCACAGCGAATTTAAAACATAAAAGAAATAGAACGCAACTTTATATACGCTAAATGTGATATGAATATAAATATGACTTTTGTATTCCACAATATAAATACATACAATATGAATACCAAATGTAAAGTACTTTTTACACTGCAGAAGGATTCGAGACAGGTGTAAAAACGGAATAACTTACTTGGAAAATCATTTTCAGGTGTTTGGAGAAAATAAAAATAGCTCTCTCCAAATCCATATTTCATTGAAAATAAATAAATCAAACACTTTTTTTTTTATTACCCATTGCTGGGTGTGCACCTTAAAAGACATTTTATGTGAGAAATAAATGTTAAAAACTTGTGATTACGAAAATCACAAATTATATTTGCATAGAAAATCTTCAACTTTGTTCAAATTAATATAATTTTCTTGTGTAAACCATGTGAGTTAAAAATATATCAGTTTTTTAAAACAAATTAAAAAACACTTGGAAAACTATGTAAGCGGGTAAAAATTCCTACAAGTCCTCAGGGAAATTTTAAATTTCAAATTAATTCAAAAAGATAAATTTTCCTAAGTGATTTATGTATCTACATATTCATAATATAAAAAACATTGAAGTTTTACAAGCACCAGAACATAACATCTTAATATTTATATGCGAAAAAAGAGATGAGTTACCGAAAAGATGTAACTTTGATGTAATTTTTCAAGATTCTTAACGAAATTTACATTGAAAATTATCAGGGGTGGCTCCTGTATAGACATTGCGTAAATACGGCACCCCCAAGTTTTCTCGACATATCAATATATATATTTGTTTATTTTTTTTATGAACTGTTGTATATAGTTCTCTTATTTTGTATAAAAGATTATTAAATATATCTAGCAACACTAAAAAGGGCGAAAAATGCTTCAAGCACTGTGTTTATTGCATTATCATACCTTATAGCAAGATCGTTTATATCGTTGCGCGCGCAGTGAGAAGCGTAATTCGGCACTGCAAAACAAGCAGTTCTTTTGCTAAACCAGTAATATACCAGTGTTCATAATATTTATCGTGTTTATTTCTTGTCTTTACATATTTGTATATTACAATTACAGACATAAAATATTTCATAGGTTCATAGTTTTTACAGCATTATTAGAATTATTCACAATTATGACCTCAGAAATGCAAACTCAAGAAATAACAAAAAAAATATATATATGTATTTTCATATACATATACATACATACATATATATATATATATATATATATATATATATATATATATATATATATATGTCAGCCAGTACGGTTGTGTGGTCGTGACGTGTCTTGTCTGATCGTGTAGATAAGCAACATAGCCCGCCCTGTCCAATTGGATGGGTTGCCGCACAACGGCTCGGTGTGTGCTGGCCTTGCAGAGACTGTAGGCTGACAACCTGCATCTCTGTATGCAAGTAAAACATGTCACGAAACAAGTACTTCAGGTACTTGAGGCCTTGTTCCACAGAGGAATGTTGTGCCATTGATGATGATGATATATATATATATATATATATATATATATATATATATATATATATATATATATATTTACGATAATTTACATATTTTATCGATACACGCATTTACAGTGCCTTTAAAAATTTCGTAAGTTGCAGCACCCCCATAATTTAAAGCCACGAGCCGCCACTAAGTATAATGACGTAAAAATACTAATAATTTTTAAAATTGTTGTTTTGGTTATTTGTTAGAATACTCGGTGGATATAGTTCTGTAAGATACATTATTTAAAAATACTATTATTAATTATCTTGTCTCATAAATTCTGCAACATTTTCCTATCAATTAGTATAATATTATTATAAAAAATACTATGCCTCCATAATCTATCATCAACAATAATTTACGATCTAATGCATGAACTATGTTGTTATACTTTTGATAGTATTAAAGATGTGACTTGAGAAGAACTCAAATTGAAACCATGGTTAAACCATAATTGCACTAAGGTTCATTTTCGGAATATACTAAAAAGGATATCATTAATTCTGTTTCTTTTATTCTATTGGCATTTTTACAAAATAAAAAAATAAGTATGTAATATTTTCATTTGTGGAAAACCCCATTGAAAATAAAACAATAACAGCTCGTATTACTTGTGTTATTGTCGCTGGGTGAATTGTCGTGCGTCTGAAGTTGATTTATAGAAGTGCATGACACAGTATAAAATCAGTTTTTGCGTTGTTAAATCGTGGATGTAACAATGAGTTAGATCCGCAATTCGATTTAGCCTTATTGTGCGTCAGAAACAACAAGTCATTGTTGCACTTTCCAGTCTATTCCACATCTAACTGACAGTAACCTAACCTAAACATCACATCTTACAGAGCGCTGAACAAGCAAACAATATGATTCAAACCTCGAGACACTTGCGCCACGGCGGCAAAAAGTCAACTCCGCCATTCGCAATGCAAGTAATGAGCGAAGAGTAGCAAACGAACGTATTACGGTCTACGTTGCACAGACAATACGATTACAACTTGCTCCACACTCACACTTATTCGCACAATTTAAATTTCATCCGAATCTGTGCGAGCATCTGTGGGGAAGAAAAACTCACATATATTACACGTTCACACTTCCAACTTCACTAGACTTAACCTAATTAAAGATTATATAGTCGTATACGATTACTCAAACCTACATGCATATTAATGTAGTGTAAGCTCACTAAAGCTAACAATGGATTTTAAGCTCAACAAAATAAGAAACAAAAAGCTCTTCTTATTTAACCTTGTGTAATCATTCTAACAAAAACATAAACTTTACATTTGTATTTCACAGCTAGTCGCAATAAAAAAATATATATAAAATATAAAATAATTAGACAAAAAACAATAATTTACTTGATAATGTTTTAATACCATTTATCACCCTGATGAAGACTGATTTACAGTTGAAATGTTGGTGTATTAATAGAATTTATTAAATTACTGCAACTCCAAAAAAGACCGTCTTTTAAAAAACAATAACTTAATTAATGACATACATTTGTACAAAAAACGAATTTATTACAAAATAAAATAACAATAAAAAATAATTTACAAATAAAATTCCAATGTTACTTCTACTTTCTATTTTTAAGAGGAAATTGGTTCGATACACAGATTTAAAATAAAAGTCTTTCCAAATTTCTTGATTAAAAAATATATTTAATTTTTGATTTCTGTTAGTTTCGAAATAACAACCAGTATAAAATATGTCAACTCCCTTTTATAATATCGCAACTTTCTCGATATTTTTATTATATATTTCGTAAATAATAAAATGTTTCTTTTTTTGTTCTTAGGCTGCTGGTAATCAATTTCACAAATTTCATTGAGATTAAGATAAATACCAAATTTTTCAGTGTTCCTAAGTTGTTTATATTATTTTATAATGTTGTTTTGTTGTATAGAATAAAAAATAGTGTGTGCTACATGGCAGTAAAGTTGTTTTCTGATCCTCAAGAAAATAACAACTGTGGAAACTTATTTCTGCCGATCCGGTGGTTGCCGATCGGTGCCGAACAGTGTGCGATAGTCTCTATAGTAACTCTGCATAATATAATGTACAATTAAAATGGAAAATGCCAAAATAAGTAAAGTTGTTTTCTGGTCCTCAAGAAAAGAACAACTATGGAAACTTATTTCTGCCGATCTTATCGTTGCCGATCGGTGCCGAAAAGTTTGTAATAGCCTTTATAGTAACTCTGCATAATATAATGTAGAATTAAATTGGATAATGTCAAAATAAAGTAAAGTTGTTTTCTGGTCCTCAAGAAAGGAACAACTATGGAAACATTTCTGCCGATCTGGTCTTTGCCGGTCGGTGCCGAAGAGTGTGCGATAGCCTTTATAGTAACCCTGCATAATATAATGTACAATCTAATTGGAAAATGCCAAAATAAGTTAATTTGTTTTCTAGTCCTCAAGAAAATAACAACTATAGAAACATATTTCTGCCGATCTGCTCGCTGCCGGTCGGTGCCAAACAGTGTGCGATAGCCTTTATAGTAACCCTGCATAATATAATATAGAATTAAATTGGAAAATGCTAAAATAGATTTATATCTACTCTATTTGCGTGAGACACACAACTTTGTGCGAATGAACTGTAGAACTAATTTATTTAATCCGTAATTAGCTATATTTGCTACCCGCGCTTAAAATTAAACAAAACCACCGGAAGTTTATTTATATGAATAGAAATAAATTGACAAAGTGTCCCATTTAAAGCATAAAGTAAGTAATTTAGCAAGCAGGTGAAGTGACACAACGTCAGCGTGTTTTGAGTTTATTTTCAAAGGGGTTACATTATATAAACTTTGGAGCAAGCTAGCGTCAAACAGGCCTGACATGAGAGCATAATTGAATTCTAATGCACTTGTAAAAGCCATGCAAATTCTTCCGTAGTTTTTGCAGTTTGCATGCGGCTATGGAATTTCAAATTCAAATTCAAATTCAGTTCAAATTACGGCATAATTTCAAGTAGGTTTTACTTGTCTTTTTGTGCGAAACTTTGTACATCATTCTAAATAGTACAATACTCTACCAGAAATCTCCATTTTCAGAAAATCAATGTACGTGACTATTCCCTCTAGTGTTTCACAAGACAAGATTTTTTGTCTTGTTTAGTAATTTCTTGTCTTATCTCGAAAAGCAAAACAAGAAATTTAAGTCTATATTGTGTTTCATTACTCTTGGCTTAACTTGCTTTGAAATTAGTCTACCAGAAATCTCCATTTTCAAAAAATCAATGTACGATTACTATTCACTCTAGTGTTTCACAAGACAAGATTTCTTGTCTTGTTTACTAATTTCTTGTCTTGTCTCGAAAAGCAAGACAAGAAATTTAAGTCTATATTATGTTTCATTACTCTTGCCTTACCTTGCTTTGAAATTTGTAGCTCTTGTCTTGTTCTTGTCTTGCATTTTTTGCAAGACTGAGGCAAGATCAAGAAAAATTCAAGACTGGTGAAACACTAGATTTAAATTACGTTTTTGAGTTTATTTATGTTTACTTAAAATATATACGATGTTTGAATGAAACAGTAATGTTATTGATAATAAACTGGAACAATATCGCATTACAATTTTATTACGATCAGTTTATGTATAACACAAATTACAACTATAACAACAATAAACGTCAAATATATCTTAATAAACTATGAAATAAATGTATAAATCTTGTTAAATTGAATGTAAATAATACATTCAATATAAGGATTCACATGGTTATATGCAACAAAGGGTGAATTTATTTAATAATTAGCACGTTTAATTAATCACAAATGTGAATATAACTGCACTGTACGTTAGGGGAATTTTAAAATCGCAGTATGCTTTGCATTCAAATTTATCGTAGGTATGTTCAGTATTCCACCACAATTAAATATGCTAAATAATGTATTGTTTCTTTATCGGATATTGAATTATAATTACAGCTCGTAAATATGAATATTCATTTTCCCATGTCTTCATTTAAAATTATACCATGATTACTATTTCAATACTGAATAAATTGAACTAAAATTAAAATATACATATAATAAATTAAAATATCAGAAAAATAAAATTTGTTTACTGTTCACAATTTTCGGGTTAGTATTATTTTCAGCCAAGAATGAAATTAGTATTTCACGAGAGTCTTGAGAAATTGTCTTGCAAGAAATGTGCAACAATAGCAAGATTTTATTCAATTCTTGTACTTAAATCTAGATTTATTAAAAGAACCTACCTGTAAATAAAAGCAGTACAAAAATATGTAAGTATTAAAAAAATAAATATTTTTTTTTATATATGTAAATTTTAGTTTCAAAAAATATATAATAGTAATAATTATTGACTGAGAGTTAAGGCACAAAATGCTTTCTTATAACTAAGGATGGTTCGAAAAAAGCTTTTCTGTTTGTACAGATGTCGCTGGTGTGTTAAAAATACCTATAGTATGTGTAGCTATACTTTTTGTTTTTATAATATTTATTTAATAATAATACATAATTGTGTTATAAGATATATATTTGAAAATTGACATTGATATTATCTAAAAAAAATGCTCGTACGTGTGATACAAGAGTATATATATATATATATATATATATATATATATATATATATATATATATATATATGTTCAAGATCATTTGGAAATATTAACATGCAAGATAAGAAATATGCAATAAAATGACAATCAAAACAATATTTTTATATACAAGTGTAATGACAGATAAGACATACTTACACATCTTGTCTTTCTTATCGAGACAAGACAAGAAAGCTTATCTTGTGAAACACTATCTAAATCAATATTCAATCAATTCAATTATACGAAACCGGAAAAAATTGTAAATAATAAGCTAACCTATCCTAACATAACAGTGTAATAAAAGAAATAAATGTTTAAAAATTAAATTAAAAGTAATATTATCAATTTTTTGTTACACTAAAAATTAAAATTCATAATGCCGAGTTGTTATGCTACTTTATTTCTGTGCTAATTTTATTAAAATTTTGCTAGGAAGTATGTAAATGAAATATAATATTATAACTGTACTCCAACGGCACATAAAACATGTCAAAAAAGTAGACAGCTATATGAATCTTTAATTGAATAATTCTCGCATCTACGTTACAAAAACGTCATTTAACATTTACATTATTTATCAAAACCGAAACCAGCTTTTGATTCTTTGCAAATGCAATCATCCACATGATTTTTTGTCAATTTCCAGTTGATAGAAAGAAACTGATGAAACTGTCTATTTTGAAATTGCCCGGTCCACGTATCATATTTCGCATTCGCAGTTGAAAATTGACGCAAAGCACAGGAGCACACTAAGGGGGATTGGGAAAATAAAACAACCGCCGATTTCAAAATAACTTTTCTCTTTGTAGTCTACAGTCTACATAAAGTAATACAATGTGGGAATATAGACTACCATCACAATAAGAGAAAAATATGGCAGATAATAGTAATAAAAAATACCTACATTGACAATTTTAATTACCGCAAGTAAAATTTGCTTTTTTCAAAAACTGTCATGAAAAGTTAATATTTACATTATAATTATCAACACGTGACATTATTGTTTTTTTTTTGTATCCTGAATGTAATAGTTATTTATGCAACAGTGTGTAAAGTAAATGTTTTTTTAGTTGAGTGCTGTTTAATGTATAAGGCGTAGTCGAATGCGCATATTGTAGCACGAGATAAAAAATACTATGTTACACACGTGTTGCATACAACATTCTTCCTACAACAAAATATTAATAAAAGTTAATTTCAAAAGTAAATGAAACCATTAATAAATGTGTTTACGTTGCCTAGAACCGATTACTTTTCACGAACTAGTGCGTGAAAAGTTCTTTTCAAGCTCTAATACGTCAAAAGTACGTACTTTATGGCCGATTGTAGGAAAACGTCTTTTACATTCAGCATTTTTTTAGTAAAATAAAAGCTGGTCACTTTTTTGTCTTCGTCGCTTTTTGATATCATTTTAATAGTATTTGACAAATATTGAAATATTTCACTTTAAAATTTATATAATATAAACATTTGTTTGATTTCGGTATTCAACAAGTAGTCTACTGCTAATCACAGTATATCTGATTTGATAAACGAAAAAATTTCCTCCTTGAATTATTATTAATTTTGAAACATAGTTATCGAAAAAATGTTGTTTGATACTTGATTGCGCATAGCTTCTTGCATTTTCAAATGCAAGACGCAAAAGTAACATTTTGTAATCTAGAATCAAAAATAACTATTTCGTTCTTGAAAACCTGTTCCATTTAGGAATATTTTATATTTCGTTTACTCTATTGAAATTATTTTCAAAGTGAATTTATTTTAAAATCGTCCTCACTTAAAACGTAATTTTTGGTGAAAACTATTTATAAATATTGTTAGTACGGACCTGTGTAATGGCAACGCGTATGTATTTATTATCCGGCTGGCAAGTTTTCGTTTTTCACGCTGCCATTTCCAATTAGCTACTGACATGTGACAGTATGTAATTTTCAAGTACGCTGCAATCTGCTTACTGAACGTTCAACCGTTCACCAAAATCCATCCATGCAATCGCGGTTTACTATATGATTAGGTGCACTCTAATTCATTTGTTAATGCAATTCACTCTCTTAATAATCATATTTTCTCCGTCTATCTACAAAGTCTACTATCGCTGTTGTTATTCTAGAAATAATAACCTAGTAAATAAGTTCTACGAAAATTAGATCATTTGAAAATTTCATAAAGAAATCAATAAAACCTATCAGAGAGTCAAAATAGAATATTTGAACAATATTCCGATAATTTGATCCAAGGGTGTAATGTGGATACGAATAAAAAATAAACATAAACGCAAATTTTATTTTTTAAACGTACAAAAAAACACAATTTTATTTAATT
The DNA here is from genome assembly GCA_035578165.1 of Stenolophus ochropezus. NCBI lineage: Eukaryota > Metazoa > Arthropoda > Insecta > Coleoptera > Carabidae > Stenolophus > Stenolophus ochropezus. Next base: position 5,862,482 of record JAQOWZ010000014.1, read on the forward strand.
ATTTAAAAATAAGTTCAATACTTCTAATATTTTTAATGTCATTTGAAATAAATTTAACTGAAAATGATTTGCTGTTTATTTATTTTTAATTTTCGTTACTTGATTCAAAATCTACATTAAGATTAGTTTTTCTTTAGACATTATTAATTTTTTAATTATGAAAAGAATATGTTATAAATATTTAAATATACACCAAGTACGATTTTCACATATTATTTTATTGATTCCAGTTCGAATAATGTAAGGTTGATTAATTTAATACGCTGCGTTAGAGGTTACAGCAGCGTTTGTATTACGCAAGCAGATATTTTTCTGCTTATGCCAAAGCTTAACGAAGGGACCGATTTTTTTAAATTACGCGCCGAATATTCAATACAGGCATGACTTGAACAACAGACGAATCACCACTGGCTGAAGCAGAGTTATTTCTGCTTACCTTGACTCACGTCTATGCGATGATCAAATTTACCCTTGCTCTTACAAGTTAAAGAAATTTATTTCTTCTGAGAATAATTTTATGTTTATTATTTATTATTATTTAATATATAAAGATAACCCCAATTACAGAATAAATTCGTAAAAATAAGATATAGAGTGAAAATAACATAAGAAAATATTTCCTGAATTAACTGGAGAAAAGAAAATTCCTTGAGTTAAATGGCCTTACATAAAAATTTAGGTGATTAAAAATATTAGGAGCTTTAATAATATTATATACAACTTAAATAATTCGTCGAGTGTTCAAAGATTCTACATGAAATATAGACAATAACGAATCATAATCAGAGCTTCACTGTTCTTTATGTAATATATGGGTTTATATAAAAAAGGATAAAATTAAATAGTATTTTACAAATTTCAGGGTAAACAGAACTTACTTGCTTACCCTGACCGCACGCTACTAGTAACTAGTAATATCCTTTTGTGAAAATTGTACCAGGGATACATCACGAAGACATACTAACTTTTTTAATTGAACAAATTATTTGTAAATATTGAATATCTTACAATAATTTAAACTTTAAAAACCGCATTTAGCCTAGTCTGGGTGGAAAGAGCTTTTCAGTAAAGTTGATCAACATGCTGGAACCTGCCTGACTTAAATATGGGATAATATTGTCTGTTTTCTTACGACATCATGGAGATATACTCACTTTTTTAACGTCTTACAATAAATTTAAACTATAAAAATTATTAAATTTACATTTAGCCTAGTTTGGTTGGAAAGAGCTTTGCAGTAAAGTACTTGAACATGATGAAACCTGCCTGACTTAAATATGGGATAATATTGTCTGTTTTCTGTCAGAGATCTTTGTGGTGCAGGTGCAGGGATAAGCCCAGTGAAAAGAAAGCAAGAAGGGGAATTGTAAAGTGCAGCTTAAATAGTTCGGGCATATGGCGAGAATGAATAATGAGCTGATGATGAGAAGAAAAATTATACGGCAAGCAAAAAAGCCGCCGAATATAATGCTGCTCGGGATCAGAAAATAAATAGTCAGTCATGATCAGGAAAGAGTTTTGTCTGAGTGAGGTAAGATATTCCCTCGAACGATAGATAGAAGATTGCAGTAATTTAATGGTTTGTAAACATTCTTCCCCAAAAAACCCGATGAAAAATTCTACATTGAACCGTTGGCGAGAACATCAAATTGCAAAATTGTTTCAGCAAATATTAAAAAATCATTTCCTGAAAAAACTTTTAAAAATTCATTAATGTGAAAAGAAATAAAGTGTTTTTTGTTTTCGTTCTCATCTTTATTATAAAATGTGTGACCCATTATTTTTTTAACTGGCAATTTAGAATTAATGGGCTTTGGGATTATACCGTACGTATATTTTTATGGAATTCATAATAGCACGAAAATACATATGTTGACCTTTAATAATAATTATAATGTATCATCATTCCATTGCGATGTGGAGGGCAGAAGAAATCGAGATGAGAATTCGATATGTTTCTAGACATTTTAGCTGTTTAGGTTGTTAAGATATTGTTTGCTGTTTGATCTATGCTATTGTCACGATCACAATGTCTGTGATATTCTTCTATTATATACTTTTCTTTAAACAGTTTTTTATTATTAATATTATTTATCGTAGTTAACAATCCACTACTGTTATTATTAGTATTAAAACTTAGGTATTTATTTTTACATTTCTACTTAATTTTCAGTCACAGAAAAGTACAGTTTGTAGATAATAATAATACTTTACTTAAAAAATAAAATATTATTACGATATCAAAGTGAAAGATTATTAATAGTAATGATTAACATAAATCGTAACCACAGATTATTGTGAGTTTCCGATTAATCTTAATCGTCGATTATCTTACACGATTAATACGATTATATCGAGATCGATAATTTGACCGCATGCGTTTCAATATAACCGCGCTCAGAATTATTGGAATACCTGTAATCAGAAGCAGTCTTTTGTTAATTTTTATCATACATTTTTGTAGGTTTACATTTTACCAAGAAATCTGGATGTGACATTGACATTTGCGCTAAAATAATAAAATACTTAACTTATCATGTTTTATTTATAAAAATTAATCTTAATCATAATCGCAAAAGTGCTAGTCGTTGTATCACTAATTATTAGTAAGATTCAAACAAAAGTTACTGTTTTATTCTTGAGATAGTTGTTTCACAGTCGTGAGTAAATTGATATTTATCACACTTGACAATTCTACACTTTTCTCATTACTGAAAAGGATTCCGTTAGTAATACGATTTTATTCTCATTCAGGTTAGAACAAGAAAGTTTGAAATCTGTGGTCCACTTCCAGTAATATTAGGTGGGGTGATTGACCAAACTTGCAAGTTCTTGCAAAGAATGAAACAGTAAAGAAGTCGTGTATATGGTTCATCTTTCCATTTGGTGTCTGAATGGAACCTTTTACCAAATTAATGTTCGTTGCTCGCGACTCTGTATAAAGGCTCATTTTGAAATTAATTATATACATGCATAATTTCACGCCACGGTCGCAAATAAGCGGGCAACGCAAACCTAGCCCAGGCCTCATTAAAATGAATTAATTAATGATCTCCCGCTACCATCGAAAAACTTTCACCTGATGACGACAAAGACAAATGAGGCAATCTTATCCTAACATCATTTTTATTATATTATTATTATTGTTCTCCTGAATCAAGTCATTTTTCTGCCCACTCTTTCGCGGAGCAAATTCTGACGTCGACTGTTGTGAATTAAAACCTTTCGAAATTCTACACGCCTTGCTCGAATTGCAAAGAAGATGTACAACAAAAATAACTCAAAATAAATATCAATCGTCGACACCTTATACTTCTGATACTTTGTATTCTTTGTTTAAAAAAATATTTTTTTATCCCAACAATATTAAAAATAAGATTTTCCTGCGTGTGCGTGCGCAAGAAAGTAGACATTTGTCGGTCCAGACCTACAAAATCTTACTATTCCTTAGGAAAAAAAAACAGTTCGTGTGCGGACTAACAGATGGCGTTTAATGCGTTAGAAATAATAAAAATCTAGGAATTTCTATTATATATACTGTAAATAATAGAACAGAATTGCTAACCTTATTTATACGTCAAAATAAAATGTTTATTTTTTGTTCTTATTCTATTTCTAATGTTGCTAATCAATTTCACAAATTTCATTAGGGTTAAGTTAAATGTCAAATTATTCAGTGTTCGTAAGATGTTTATATTATTTTATTATGTTGTTTTGTTGTATATGATAAAAAATAGTGTGTGCTACATGGTAGTAAAGTTCTTTTCTGGTCCTTAAGAAAGGAACTACTATGGAAACTTATTTCTGCCGATCAGGTCACTGCCAGTCGGTGCCGAACTGTGTGCGATAGCCTTTATAATAACCCTGCATAATGTAGAAATAGATTTATATCTACTCTATTTATATATGTATACATATCCTTCGGACTAAAAAAGAACAACTTTTCTACCTAGCAGTACAAATAACTATTATTGAATGCATAAAGGGATGTTTTGAATTTAATGTTCACGACTACACATAAAATTTAAACCAGGTAATAACTTGTTTTAAATTGCTTGGTTGATATTTTATTCGTTTAAGTTTGTAAATGCATGCACATATGCATTTTAAAGAATGAATAAAACTAAATAACGAATTTTATTCAGTATATTTAATATACAAAATCACGTACATATTGTGCAAATAAATAAAATTATGACATATTTATTAATGACCCAAGCGTGAAAACATTTGTGTAGCCGCACGAACATTGCAACATTTTTTTATTCCTACAATAAAATGAATATTTCAATATTTTTGTCATGTATGTATGGTTTATTAGCACGCATATGTTCATCATGCGAGTATTGTTTCTGTTGAATTTTTGTCGATGTATTCATAAACATTTTATCTTGAGATGAATATATTCATATCAATATTTTGATCAAAATCAGCAGTTTTCAATAGGTTCCAATCGATATAAATCTTCAGAGATCTAGAGACACAGTTCCTCCTCGGTAAAATTATTGATAATGTTACTTATATTTATTTTTGGAGGTGAATTTTGTTTGAATGTCTTTATTTCTTAATTTATATGCACAACGTAATGGTCATAAGTTTAGGGAAAGGAAGTTAAAAAAGGGTCACAAATTTTTAAGATACATGTATAATTTCTCTAAGGAATTAAAGCTTAGTACAACTGGATTTATAAAAGAAGAAAATATTAATTAGTTAATATTGATTTGATATTATAGGATTTCAGTCAAAGTCAAGTCAAGTTCAAGTTAAGACGAGTATCAAGAAATCATAATGAGATTTCAATAAAGACTTTTATTTACAAAACCATATCAAAAATAATGCTAATCTGCAACTTAATACGTAACTTATAAATACAATGTAATGAAATACTATTAGGTAACTGGAAAAGCTATTTTGTCTTTTGCTCACTTCATACCAGTTATTTTTCATTTCTTCTGCACTTCATTCAAGTTCTAGTGGTAAATTTTAAATATACGAAATATGATCTGTGTACCAAGTAATATCAAGAGATTGAAATCAGGGTTGGCCATGTTTTTTCCAACCCTGCTTGCAATTGGTTGATATTAAGTCTAGTAGCTACAATAGATAGTCAAGTCGTCAAGTCAAGTTCAAGTAACTCATAAAAATACCAAGTTACTTGACTTAACGAATTCAGAACAGTAAAATACATACCTATATCCTTAAAATTTATAATTGTTTTTTAACATGTTTGTAACCTATTAACGAAATATTGAAACCATGTTTCTTTTACAATATTTTGTGCCAATGATGGTCTTCGTTTTATTTTAGTATAAATTTAGTTCAAATGCATGAATTCAAATTCTTGAGATTATGTTTCTTTGCAAATTTTTGTGCCAATGATGGTATTGGTTGTATGTTAGTATAAGTTTAGTTAAAATGCATGACTTCAAAATATTGAGACCATGTTTATTTGGAAATTGTGTGCCAATAATGGTATTCGTTGTATGTTAGTATAAATTTAGTTAAAAGAATGAATTCGACATCTTGAGACCATGTTTCTTTTGCAAAATTTTGTGCCAATAATGGTATTCATTGTATGTTAGTACAGATTTAGTTGAAATGCATGACTCCAAAATCTTGAGATCATGTTTCTATTGCAAAATTTTGTGCCAATGATGGTTGAATGTTAGTATAAATCTGTATAACACGTGTAAGAAGCAAGATGTTAGGCATCGGACAATGCTTGAGTTATCAAAATCTTGAGACCATGTTTCTTTGGAAAATTTTGTGCCAATGATGGTATTCGTTGTAAGTATAAATTTAGTTGCAATACATGTATTCGTATCTGTATAACACGTGTAAGAAGCAAGATGTAAGGCATCGGACAATGCTTGAGTTATCAAAATCTTGAGCCAATGATGGTATTGGTTGTATGCATGAATTGCATGTATATCTATATAACACGTGTGTGTAAGAAGTAAGATGTAATGCTTGAGTTAAGCATGTAGGTATTTACGGGACGTTATATCCGCTTTGCCGGTGCACCGGTTGCTGGAGTTTATGACGGCGGATTGAAGGCGCTGAAGTAGCCGTGAAAGAATATTTGCCATTGCGCGGCTAGGAGGAAAATCCGGTCCGGCGAGGCAGCGAAGAGGCGTGCGTTCTGCGTCTTGCGACACGCGGCGTTACACTCTGCTCGTAAATTCCTTCTCTAAAGATATAAAATCACACTGCAAAGCTAACGCCGACATCACTCACTTTCATAAATTCCCCTTTGAGGAGTTTTGTTCAAGTGTAGCTCGGCATAGTAGCGAAATGCTCGCCAAATCGCTTCCACGGGTTGCCAATTTTAAATTTTCACTTGCTTGTCCTTTTGGACTAACTTTTAGGTTTAGTACATTATCACTGCATATATAGTAGAAGTAGGTGTATATGAAACTGACTTATGTGGGTTTTGCAAGCTTTGTGGTCATAACTCATAATTCTCTAAATTCTTACTTTTCTAATTTACAAACAATTTTGAAAACCTTTTTACTTCAATCTACAAATCAGTATTAATCCACAAAGAATATAATAAATACTACTTACAAATTTACATCACGATGAGAGAGCCTTTGCACACAGTAAAACAACTAATTGGTTATTTCACTAATAAATACCAAGGTATGTCTGACGTTCAGTCAAGACATCCACAACAGTCGAAGATTACAACAAGAGAGTCAACAAGAAAGTGTACAACAAGAGAGTCAAGTTTAGTTATAACCAGGGTAGTTCTTGATTAACTCAAATTATAAATGTTCTTCCTCTGATGAAATGATGTCCTGAAAAAGCTTTTTCCGTAATCTATTGTTTGTTGTTTACCTAACTAAATTTTAAATAATCAATATTTAATTTTGAACCCTTTATTATAAAATTATTTGAGGATTATTTTTAGATGTTTAAAGAGAAGCAGAAATTCTCATTACCATTTTATCTAAAATCAGAAATAACAAAATTTTTATCTTAACATACCATCCGGCATACTACAAAAATATTGATACAGTTTTTGTCTTTAATTCTCTATTCCATAAATTGTCATCAACATCTGTGGCACAACATTACATTCATATTCTTATTCCTAATTACTTCTTTCATCCAATCTCATCCCAAATCGTTTAACAGAACCTCTTCTTCTTTTGTCTTTCTCTGAACTACCCTGCAGAATCTTAGATGCCTCAGATATTCTTCTTTCCTTCCAAAAAGCCGTTCACCTTCTCCCATCACTTAATAGAACAAGACCTCTAGTACCTAAGGTACTTGTTTTGCGACAATTTTACTTGCATTTTAACGATGTAGGTTTTCAAAATACAGTCTCAGCAAGAGAGCTTATAGTGAGTTCCGAATCATGCAGATACAGCGGTGTTTTCATTTGGATAAAGGTTGGTAAGAGTGGGATTTGAAGTCCAGATCTCATACTCCCCTCAATTCCAGTCAGAGTGTCTTAAACAAGTGAACCACCACTATTCGCATACAGCATATAATGGCAACATAATTACTAAATGTTAAATATTTTTGCGAATGCCAATGTAACGTCAAATCTCCAGTTAAAGAATTATTTGTTCTTCTGTTGGGTTTAGTAAAGAACATCACTAATTCCGTACCACTGTCTCCTATTGTCCTGTTAGATGTGTCACGAATATTTTAGTAATTAATTACTGGTTTAATATTTAAGTGCAATATTTTATTTGAAAATTAATAAACTTCATCCTTTCGGATATCATTATCATCATCATCCAAGGTCTGATAATGTCCGAAGATGTGGAATAAGTAAAGGACATCATAGTTAAGTCACAAATAGTTTATTAATTTATTCCTCGTTTACTATAAGTGTGATATTTTTATTTAAAAATTAATAAACTTCATCCTTTCGGATATCATCATCATCATCATCATCATCATCCGAGGTCTGATAATGTCCGAAAAGATGAAACTATCATCACTATTTGGGTATTCTTATAACGAATATAGATAAACCAAGTTAAAATCTGTAAAGTTTTAGCGAACATATTTGAATAAAGCAAAGGTAAAACATCTGGAGTGTATAAAAAGAGCAAACGATAAAACGATTAGATTTTCCGTGAGAATTTTTGACGTAGCGGTAGTAATTTCCGACATGAGAAGTGTGGAGTGTAGATGAAATGAAATGAAACAGGTTGGAGTTAAATCCTTAGTTTAAATTTGCTTAGGATTGAACATTTTAGCATGTATTTTTAGGTAGTAGGAATCCTCTAGTGCTTCAGAAGGGAAACTGATATGTCAGCTCTTCTGGACCCAGTCGAGCGGTAACGCAGAAAATAATGACCGGATAAATTTTTCAACCGCAGATTCGTTTTCAGCGCCCCTAAATCGGTCAGTAAACAAGTTTCTATCGATCCTTATTTTTCAGATTTTACTGTTCAATAACTCACTCAGCACTAGGTGGGATTTTTCTCTGTCTTGTGTGGTCCGGTCCGATCCTGCAATTCGGGCGTAAATTGGAATTTCTTAACAAAACACGCCAAATTTGTTTGCAGAACAAATACGGGATTGCTTCGGGTGCCATTTGTATACCGACTTTTACCCACATCCAATTTTCATTACTGCCACTGACACAACTTTTTTAATAAAGGAAAACATTAAACTGCAACCCTTACTAACTCGTTCAAGATCATGAATATATGCGGAAATTAGAACAATTTATTATCATTAACTTACTACTTATATTCAGGCATGGAAAACGTAAGGTAACGATATCCGATAACGTTATAATAACTTTTCATTTGCTAATTTTTTGTTAATAACGTAACAATCACAAGTAACCGTAACCTAACAAATAACTATAGACTATAACTTTATTTGCGACGTCAGGCGCACCAGTGTTTGTATAATTGAAATGTTCATATATTAATAAATTTGATTCAACTATTTATTCAATGATGAAATAAAATAAGGTTAGGTCAGGTTAGGTTTGGTTAGTTTGGGTTAGGTTAGGTTAGTTTAGATTAATTTAGGTTTGGTGAGGTTAGATTAAGTTACATTAGATCAGGTTAGGTTAGGTTCGTTTAGAAAAGTTTAGGTTTGGTAAGATTAGGTCAGGTTAGGTTAGGTTTGATTAGATTAGGTTAGGTTAAATCAGGTTATGTTAGATTATATTAGGTTAGGTTACGTTATATTACGAAATAAAAATAACGTTATATAATGTTATGTTGTTAATTATTTTAATGTTATATAACGTTATATAACGAATTATTTTTTTTATAACGTTATGAAATAACGTACCCTTATCTTAACGTTATCCCATCTCTGCTTATATTACAAAACTAGGTATACTCATCTCAGTATGTTCAGATTGGGGTCTTTAACTAAAATCAAAGAACTAGTTTGATAGTTTAATCATCATTATTTTTTTTTTTAATATTTCTAAATGATTAAAATGAAACAATTGGTTTCATTACAATTTATTAATTTGGTCATAATATTCGCTTTCAATAAATGTATAAGTTTTATCTGAAAACTATTAATTAACTTCTGTTATTAATGCACGTGAATAAAATAAATAATTGCTGTTTGTGGAGTGATTATTTTTCAAGCTTTTAAAAGCAACTTCATAAATTTTTATTAAAATAATTAATACACGTCCCCAAAGTGTGAAATAAGTAATAAGTCAACTTCAACTGTGATAATTACACAACCAAATGTCAACCGAAGACCCATGTTATATGTATAACCTCAGTCCTGCTTTGCTTTAAATAATGAAGTACTTATTCTGCCACTTTACTGCTTTAATTTCTCTACCAAAACCTGAACTTCTACATTAGCCATTTCATTTAGTCTTAAATTGACCACTTTTTACAGAAATATCTCACTAATGTCGATCCGAAATAGAACATTACAATTTTAGAAACATTTTGTTTACATTTGGTAGTTTAGTCTGTATGACTTCCACTTGTTTGTATACAGGAAGTTCTATAAGTTAGGGCAAAAAAATAAAGGGTATAAACTGTAAGACGTATTGATTATAAAATAAATATATTTAAAAAAAAAATTCGCAAAAAAATACATCGTATTTCAAACAAACATTTTTTCGTCAATGGTTACATTTAAATAAAAAAATCAAATCTTGTACAATAAAAGTAATTGTTTACCTAATGTATAATACTAATAAATGTCTAATATTGTATAATTAATAGCTACTCCAGTGGTCCTAAAAATGTCTACTTATAAACTACCCTTAATTTTGCTCGAATTTAAAAAATATATTTTGTTTCATGATCAGCACGTTGTACAGTATATACCCTTAAATTTTTTGTCCTAAATTGTGGAACACCTGTACACAAATAGAATTTTCAGAAAAAAAAATTAACAGCTAATTGTTATATGAATTCATATATTAGGTGGAATGTCCAAAATTAGAAATGATAATATTAATTATATCTAATTGCATTAAATATTTCATCAAAAATCAATTAACATTTATAATTACATGCAAATATGACAATGATTAATTATTTGCCATGCGAGAAACAGAGAACAAATAAAATAATACCTCTATGTTCAACATTATTGTGGCATCTAGTTTTATTGTTTGTTGAAAATCAATTTTATATTCGCAAATTAACCTACTATAAGAGTATATGGCAAACAAAATAATCCTATTTACTAAAGTGTTTGGGGGCAATTAAACGGTTATTTACCTATAATTTTGAAATAAATATTCATTTCTATTTTAATTATTTCACAAAATTTTTGAAAATAAGACTAATTTTAATAATTGTGTTAATATAACAATGTCATTATTAATTTAATATTAAATGATTGATATACATATTTAGTAGCAATATATATTTCATTAATTGTTCTCAATGCTGACAATAATTTATTGTCTATCGTTGTTAAATACATATACCAAATATGTACATTATACGGTTACCAAAAATAAAGAACGTTTATTATTAAGATTCAATTGCATTGTATTTTCTTTATAAGATTTGAATAAATTGTTGACTATTATTTGTTTTAGCTGACCTATATTGTAGCTAATATAATGCAAGAAGAAAGATGTTTCTTTTTGAAGGAGAGATCGTAAAGTGTATCAAGTTAGGTAAAAAACAAAACGGTAAAAAGTTGATGAAGTTCTTTATTTAATCTAGTGTCAGTTTTTGCAAATCCGTGGCATACGTTCTTTGGTAGTAGTTTAGACTAATATTTATGTTAATTCAGCTGTAGTAAATGATTCTTCCTATAATGGAGTCATTCGCATTTCGCATTGAGCGCCAGACGGTGAAATATAAAACGGATTCGGAATTAATTTCGTGAAGTTTACGTAAAATAAAAACGGGAAGAACGGTTTACCGTCGTGCTTGATTCTACAAAGTAGGAATTAGATTGTGTGTTTGGAAAAAAGAAGCATTCGCTTCATTGCTTCACGTTAATGTGTCCAAGCTCAATGTATTCCGTTGCTATGGCAACAGCTTGATTGCTTGTCATTTATTTCTCTTGAATTATTTTCGCAACAAAAGATCTATTTTTCTACAATAACTGAGCATCGGGGAACTTGCTTGACATGCTGACTTTGTTGTAAACAATGTTGCCAACATAAAACAAAAACAGGAACATGCATAATCTGTACAGTTAGATTTTTTTTAAAAAGATAACTTCAAAAACTTAATGTATTTTGGTTCTAATAATCCTGGTCTCCAATAATAATTTTAAATATTAGAAACGTATTTATTTAATTAATGCGATTTGAAACAAATATTTTAAATATTGATAAAATAATTACATTTAAATACCTATAAAAAAATATAATAATTTAACTAGTGTTAAAAATAAATATTAGGTAAGCATAAAAACAAATACTTGCCATGTAAAACAAATAAAATAAAAATAGAGTATATGAAATGTAATTACAAAGCTTATATTTATAAACGTAGTAAAATATTTGAAAAACAACAAAATTTACATATATTGAATAGCAAATATTTTTATTTTCTTTGTATATGTGGTATAACAAAAACTAAATTCTATGTATTTGAAAGACAAACAAGATATTTCATATCGGATTTATGAAATTGCAACAAATATATAACTCTAGCTGATTTGTCAGAGTTAAAACTTATATTTATTTTTCTTAAATTTACTCGACAGTACACAAATTTATTTTGCTGAGAAATTTATTCACGTATGTGTCGCTTTTTGTAGATGTCTTCCAAACAAATATACTTGGCGGGAGAGAATATAAAGCAGAAAAAATAGCAACTTGAAGTGCTTTTAAGGATATCAAAATCTTATGTACCAACCACATCGGCTTTCTTTGTGTCTTCTTTTTCAATATTCTCACGATTTCACGAAAGGTGAAAAATAAAATTATTCAAGTACACATTCCTCATTAGGAGGTAAAGTATCAATTTTTTATCTTTTGCTCACCAATCTAGATAAAATAAAGGTGTAAAAATCGAATATTGAGATTCTAAAAATAAGTGGAAGTGGAATCTTAGTACTTACTTAAAAAAATATATTTAAATATAAATATTTAAAAAATGTACGCGCTAAATGATAATATTAAAATAAAAGTTAATGTTCGCTAAAACCGCTATATTTACTTTTTTTGGTTAACGGTTACCGGTATATTCGGCCTTAATAATATCAGTTAAAATTATGATTAAAGCACAGAATAGTTACATACAGAAGCGACACTCCGTGTCGGTATCTTTCATGTTTCCCTTTTCAGTTCTATGACCTTGAAGCATTGTGTAGACCTTTAAATTTATGCTATTCCCCTGTCTCTCTCTAAGATGTGAGGAAACTTTCCGATTTTAAACAATGAGCCCTTTAAATGTGTGCACATTCTCCATCTCTCTCTAATTTTCGATTCTCTGTCTTACTGTCGCTTCTGTATAAACCTATTCTGTGGTTAAAGTTCGCAATTTTGTTCAAAATATAGTCTTTTTTTAACCGATTACATGCCCTGTTATCATTATTGAGTGAATACTAAAGTTTGAACGTTAGTATCAGTATTATAAGCTCACTTAACTTAACCTAACTTTATTGTGCATGCCTTCAGTGGATTTGATCTAACACTTTACAGAAATTGATCGGTGTTTGAAGTTCTTGAGATTTAAACTCAAGACTGCATGTTCCTAAACTTGACCGTAACCTCAAATTATCTCAGAAAAGAATTGAATTGTAAAAATGCCATCTGCATTTGCTGATAATAACTTGAAATGCGATATTGAATTGTTACTCCAATATGAGCTCCTCGTTTGTTTTCAAAATGAAACTGTAAAGAATAGAGACCTGGATTATTCGCAACATTCTAATATCGGGATTACTTGCGATCTAAACACGTATGAGATACGCTGTGATTATTATTTTAAACTTTTGTTTTCTTTACGTCTTCGGAGAATAAAGTTAGAGGAAGTTGATTCCAAACTCAAACGCGAACTTGGCTGATACAAAATGTTTTATTAAACATTACTAATCTCAAAGTTTTTGAACATTGTCTCCAGTCCAATCCAGGGGTATTTTCACATTTTTCATTTAGAACTTCTTAAAATTCCTATTATCATACTAATGATAAAACTGCATTTTAAGGAACAAATCAATAAAGGTAATATAATAAGGCAATCAAAGAAACAGTATCAAAAAAATAAATTACGATGTATACTACCAATTTGCTCTTCATTATTTTTTCCTATAAAATGAAATATTTATAAAAATATAATTTGAATTTTTATTTGTTTAAATTTAAAAATATTACATATTATAGATATATTATTTTTTCCGTACCACCATTTATCATATATGTATGATTTATGATTGTAATTTATTTAATATGAGAATTGGTAAATACTGGTGTATTTCAAAAACTAATATTCTGTTTTGATAATTAACAAAAAGTTTTAAATATTATACATTGACTGTTTTTAAACAAGTTATTAAAGATGAAATAAGTTAGAAGAGTGATAAAAAAATGGTTAGCTTTGTCGTCACGCTATTGTAGTATTATTTTTGATTTTTTCCATATTTTCTACCAATTTTTTTTTTAAGAAAACGTTCTAACGGAATGTATATTTTAAGCAAAATTATAGATTTTGAAATTTGTTTAGTTTACTATCAAGTCCATATTTAATTTAAATAATATTTTTTTCACAATCGTTAGCAAAATTCATTATTATTGTAACGAGCAAGACTCACCATAGATGAATCATCACGGCTGACTGGGCAGATAGTCGCGTTAAAGGTCAAGTGGGATAGGAGCGACGCTGCTATTGTTCAAGAATTTTTTAGCGTCCGAAAAGATCTAGAATGTTTTAGTTAATTTAATTTTTTTTTAATTAAATGGCGGAAGGTAAACATAGGTCACAGTATGTTAAATCAGAAGTGTGTAAAGTAAACAACTTTCTTCACAAGGGTACAAAATACAATAAAAATATGATTATTAATCCATATACGTCAGGACTCATAAATTTTGGTGGAGTTACTAATTGTACAATAAATTTTGACAATTATACATGAAGGAACAAATTATTTTGTGTAATTAGTTAAGTCTTTCATTAAAAAAATGTACAATATTGGTTTTTGGGAAAAAATATATTTCAAGGTTGTGTGCGGCTAATTTCTAGGTGCGTGAGAAAAATACATATTTTGCTTACTTATACTAAAGTTAGATATTATTTTCAATGTTATTATTAATTCGAGATATTTTTAAATTGTATTTCCAATAATCCTATGTACTTCCACATTTTACGAAAACTGGTATATGTTTGACTACAATAGAAAAAATGACAAATATTGTTCCAGATTGAAAATTATTTTTAAATTATCCGATCATTAGGAAATAGAAGGAGGTTTCTATTTTGAAGTAAAAGTATAAGAGAAGTACAATTCGGTAGCGTTTTTAAATAGTGTTGTAATTAAGGACTGTAATCCAGTTTGTCTCCCCGTCTAGCTACGTATTAGGCTCTGTAGTCAGCAGGTAATACTACATTATCCGGATAATTCGGGTATTATCCGCATAGCTATACTTTAACCAGCGTAACCCATTGCTATTATTCCTCCAATGACGTTCGATTCAAATCGGAATATTGATTTATCAAGTGGAAATATGCGTACCCCGTTGCCAGAATACTTATAAACTGCCTGAATCATGCAAATTTACAACTCGACAACTAATGGATGTGAAATTTCAGCTCTCTTCCAAATGCAGATTTCTCACTTTAATCACTCATAAACCCGCACAAATTAACAGAAACAATGCTCACAAGATTTCCATATTTGCAGGACTCGAACCGAAAAATCTGGGGTTCGGTTACGATTAACGGATTTTACATTAATAAATATTTGGGTTCGGTTATCGGTAACGGTTTTTTGAAAGTATTATACTGATTTTCGTTTCGGTTAAAATAAATAAATGAGTTTAGGTTTTGTTACGGTTTCATTTTTTTTTTCGGTTTAGGTTAAAATTATAAGTTGTTTTAAGTAAAACTATAGTTACCTACTATAATTTTAAATTGTGATCTAAGAATTAAAATTGCGCTTGAAAATATAAAAAATTAATCATTATTACATTAATTACACTAGAATTTTATGAAAATACGTTGAATTTATAGTTAATATTATCAGTGTAGCTAGAACAATATTTATATTTATACTGATTTTAGTACCAAAATCATAATTTATTTAAAAAATCATTGATAAAAAATCAAATAATAACTATTTTTAAAATTTTTATGTATAATATATTTATATATTGTGTATAGTGTTACTGCATTTTTTAAATGATGTAAAAGCAATATAAATATTTAATCTGTAATAACACCTAAATGATTTTTTTGAATAAAGCTATGAAATGTAACAAAGAATTTTTATTTTTAGTTATACAGTATTTTTTTTTTTTTGCTGTTATATGACAATTAAAGTGATAAAATATCATTGAACTTTAAGATATTATTATATACAGAACATATTTATTAATAGTTTCGTAGCAAATAACTATATTTTTATCTTAAATTGTATTTTATTTTCTCTTTGATAAAAATCAATGATTATTATGAATAAAAAAATCAGTTAATTTAACAGAAGTTTTGATTTATAAAATTTGTTATTAAAATATTGTAAGAATTGTAAAAACATGAAAATTTGTGACTAAAGGGCAATAGTGATGGTTTTAATTTTGTCTATTTTAAATTGGGGTTCGATTTAAAATTTTATTCTATATTTCGCGGTTATCAATTTCGCAAAAAAACCACCAAAAAATTACTGAATTTATATTATTTATTGTCCTTTACATGGGAGAAACAAGAAATGATTGAGTGAATAGATGTGTATAATAAACGATTTGTTTTCTCGGAATAGATAGAGAAAGTTGCCTAATTCCAATTCAGCATTCTTGGGAATTTCTGACATTAATTTCGCTTAATATCTCTGCATATAGTGGGAAACCAAACATAGTATTGATCGGGAAAGTTACATTATAATAAATTTTACGCCTCTGAAAATGAAGGCATTTTCCCAATAACTTAAATCGAAATTCTTTTCAGAAATACCCCCCATATATTTTCTATCTAGTCTAGCGTTATAACAAGTAGTTTGGAACAAAGCTAAACTTTTCTAAAGAATTATTTTTGTCAGATCAATAATAAAAGTTATTCATATGCATTGCTGAATCTGAGATTTAAATCAAAACTAGCTGTTACCTTTGTCATCTACAAGAATTTATCTCTACTTGCATTTGTTTTTCTGCACTTTTGGATTTTACATTTAAAAACAACATTTTACTTTATATAAACTAATTCATTATTTACAAAACAATTAGTTTAATTGATTTTTTAATAAATATCATAAAAATTTTATTGCCTATCTACATATTTGCAAAACCTACCCTAGTTTAAAAACAAATATGAATTATTCTGTTCACGACACAATATGTGTTACAAATATCAATTTTCTCAATGCATTTTGTAATTGGATTACTATATGATAGTTATGTAAATAACTGAATATTTTCAACAAATAAAAACTTTCATAGTAAATGTCACAAATAGTTTTTATACAAATAAAATATTAAAATGAAAAATGAAGTAAATAAATGTCGAATACATTTTTAATTATAAAACTAAATCTTCTTAATAGATTCATATTTATTTATATATCACTTTCAAGCATCGTTTATTAAATTCAAGCGGTACATTAAAATTTAATAACCATTTTTATTGGAATTATTTAAAAGTTTATTTATTTATAACCAATTTTCAGTTCATTTTACAAATATAGAAAAACTGTGATTGAAACAAAAAATTCATTTAAAAGATTCTACAATCGCTTAAAAGTTAAAGACTTGAATCAAGAATAAATTAAACTTCATTCAATTTCTCTCAATTGTGAAATAAATTAAAACGAATTGTTCATTCCATAATATATATCGTCTTCCATTCATTCTATATTTAGAATAGCAATATTTCATTATTATATTCTTCTTAAATATTGACATATTTTATTTAGAGAAACCAAAAATAAACTCTTGACATTTTATGGATGTAATTAGATACCTGACACACAAACCAGAAAATAATATTTTTCAAATATAGTTTGACGTTTTTATCTGATAATAAAATAAATGTAGATTTTAGTGCATGCATGGTTTCACGATATCGAAAACAAATAGAACGCAAGAGTTTGAAAAGTTTTTCATTTTTTATTCGCATCAAGATAAATAGGTAAACTCGGTCAAATGCATGCTATTATTTACTGCATTGTAAGCGATATGCCACGAAATATTTTATATTTGCTACATAAAAACTGCTTTGTTTATTAATAAATGAAGTAGATAAAATAGTTTATGGTTTTTTTTATTTTATTTATTTTTTAAGTTTATTTAAACTTTGTGTGCCTAATCGTAGAGTTTATGTATGAATATATTCTGGAAAGATATGCTGAAGAATATTTTGTGTCTACTATTAAAAACGAAAGTAGTAACTATTTAGAAATGTTTTGGATTAAAAATTTTGTAATTTTACATTAAATGGAAAAAATTAAATATGTTCTATAGTACAACATCTAGTGTTTCGCCAGAAGTATAGATAATGAAATATAAGAGATCAAGACCTTAAAAATATATAACTTTTGGGTTTTTTGCATAAAATTGTGGTTATACACCCAAAATAATTTAAAAATACCCATTTTTGGGTCGAAAATGTTGGTTTTAAAAATAGTTCATGTTGATAGACGCTGTTGCGCTGATTTGAAATAAACAAACAGAATTTAATTATCTTTTTTCATTCTTGAGATTTTGGATCTCAAAGTTGTACTTCAAAAAAGTGTGTTTTTTGGACGTATCTCAGAAATGGGTAGAGATACAATCTCAATGAGTATATCAGTCGATTCTACATGTAAAGTTACGTAAAGAAATGTTTTCTCTGCATATACGTTCTTTGGAACGATTCGGTGAAAAATGAGAAAAACGAAAAAACCCATATTTCAGTTTTTCGCTCGGGAACTTTTTTTCTTCAAAATTGTTTATTTTCTAGACTTAAGTAAATATCGATACGCTGATTCCAAATTTTCAAACCGAATTTAATTATCTCTTACCGTTCCCGAGATATTAACGTTCAAAGTTAAACTGAAAAAAAGTGGTTTTTCAGGAATAGCCCTGAAATGGGTCGAGGTACGACCTCGGCGACCTCTTCAATCGATTCTACGGGCAAAATTACATAAGTGTACCAATTTTCAGATTTTTATTTCAACAGATACAATTTATAGAGCGAAAAAACGAAAATCGGCGAAAATCGAAAAAAATGCCTGATGAACCCCTTACGATTTTTTTCGATTTTGGCCATTTTCAGTTTTTCCTCTCTAAAAATTGTATCCGTTGGAATAAAAATCTGAAAATTAGTACATTTATGTAATTTTGTCCGTAGAATCGATTGGTGAGATCGCCGAAATTGTATCTCGACCCATTTCAGGACTATTCCTGAAAAACCTCTTTTTTTCAGTCAAACTTTGAACGTAAATATCTCGAGAACGGTAAGAGATAATTGAATTCGGTTTGAAAATTTGGAATCAGCTCATCGATATCTACTTAAGTCCAGAAAATAAAAAATTTTGGAGACAAAAAGTTCCCAAGCGAAAAACTGAAATTCCGATTTTTTCGTTTTTCTTATTTTTCACCGAATCGTTCTAAAGAACGTATATGCAGAGAAAACATTTCTTTATGTAACTTTGCCCGTAGAATCGACTGGTATAATCGTTGAGATTATATCTCTATCCATTTTAGAGATATACTAAAAAAACACACATTTTTGAGGTGCAACTTTGAGAGCAAAAATTTCAGGAACGAAAAGTGGTAATTAAATTCTGTTTGAAAATTTCAAATCAGCGTATTAACGTCTATCAATATGGACTACTTCCAAAAACCAAAATTTTGGACCCAAAAATGAGCATTTTTGAATTATTTTGGCTGTGTAAGAAAAATTCTAGAGTGAAAAAATAAAAATTGTAAATTTCCTTATTGTACTGTAATTGTTTGATTGGAAATCACTGACAAATATTTAAAAAAATAATTTTTAATTGGAAATTTGAACTTTTAATTTTTTAATGATCCATCAGTTAAACAGACAAATTATTTATATTTTAAATAATTTATAATAAGCCCTGAAACTAGATACATATTTATTTCATAGTTTAGAGTTTCGTTGCAATGAAAACATTTTGTTTCGATAGGATCAGAATTTGTCGATAGCCGTAAAATAACTCAACGTCTATATGCTGTGCAAAAGAATCATAAATGCACTATCGATTATACATTACAACCAGGTGCGTTTTCCATAAATGGGTCACCAATAAACACGTTAAATACCAGTGGCACGTAGAAAAAATAACAATATTTTATGTACTTACGGGTCAGATTATATCGCGAATTTCTTTAAAGCGAAAATGTTTTTATGGGTCATTGTGCTGTAAACTGTGATTACATTTTATCGGAAATCAGAATGAGGTAGTTTTCTTCTACGGGGTGTTGTAACAAGGATTATTATAAACTTTCTACAAAGCAGCAAAATTTAGATTGCATTTCCTTATATACAACGTTCTTTTTCTTTCTTGTATTACTTACCACGGTATTATAAAGCCAACAAAAACAAGTTTAATATCCGAAAAAGAAAACAGCAACTTATAAATTGTAGACTTAATTTCTTAAAATTGAAAACGTACCTACCTAATTCAAATTACGGATTTGAAATATTCTACCAATGATATACTATTTATGATGTATGTTAGTTTATTTTACTCGGACGTTAGTTTGCTAATTTCTCGTTACCTCTTCGCGAAATAAGAGCTAACAATTCTGAGTGCTCTAATTCTTGTAATTATTTTTTTGTCTAATTTTTAACGTTCATTTTGATCTTCCACTGAACATTGTAAAAATCAAATCATCTTGTACTGAAATTACATATATTTAATCTTACTTTTTGAAGTCATTGTGTCCGATTCATTTTGAAATATGACGATTATGACAAGTCTGACAAGTATTCCCTATGTTTACTCACAAAATAAACGCTTCAATAAATTGCTGTCATTCAGCAGTTATGGTAATGAAACTACTCTATGTTTACTCATAACATAAACTCCCGGTATAAATAATATGTAAGATACGATGATAGAGAAATTTGTAAGAGAAAATATTTAAACATAATAATACAAATTGTTCGCTAGATAAAGTAAACTCCTGGTATAAATAATATATAAGATAGGATGATAGACAAATTTGTGAGAGAAAAGATTGAAAGATTATAATATAAACTGTTCGCTAGTGGGAATTAAAAAAACCGGTTAATAAAAACCGGTAACCGATATTTTGAACGAAAATTGCGAAATTTAACCGATATTTTTAAGGCTGAATATACCGATAACCGTTAACCAAAAATAATAAACCGGTTTTAGGGAACATTAACCTTAATTTTAATATCGTTTAGCACGAAAAATGTTTCATATTTTTTATTTCCGGGTTATCATTTGTATTTGATTATGAGTAACGATGGTTTTTACAATTTCCATTTTATTGGAGCTATAAAAGTAGGTAGTCCTTAGAGGTAGTCTCTTTGTCATCATTAGGCAAGTTTACAACTGAAAAATGATCTGAGTTTTTCTGAAGTTGCGTTTTTTTATTTGTTACATTGTTTCAGATGGTAAATTTTTATTATTTTTTTTAATTAATTTAATTTTTTTTATAAATTTTTATAATTATTTTTTCAACCGATATATTAACCTGTTTAAACCGGTTTACAATTTTCAAAAACCGGTTTTCGAACTAAAACCGTTATTATTATAAAGTTCTATATAAAGGTTAACCGTTAACCAGTATGTTTTTCGGTTACCCTGATTATAATATAAATTGTTCGCTAATGGGAATTATTGGGAGCAAATTGTTATGTTACGCTTAAAATCGACACACATGTTCGATCCCGAAGACAATGTAGCTGGGGTAGATCTTGGGGTGGGTGTGAAGACAAGCAGACAGCGTCCCGACGCCTGGAAACAAGGTGGGCAGGGCAGATATTTGCATGGTCGCCGCATTTCCCAACAAGCGCCGACGTGGTAATTAACCACCAATCAAGCTTGGTGGGTTCTGACGAGACAGCTAATAATAATTTTATTGACCAGCAACGTCGCAATTAAGACACGACGACGTAAGTATAATTAAAATAGCATCTGATAGCAAATCCGAGCATAATGAACGTGAAATTTTAACTCGTTTAGGGAGTAACGCTCCATTTACTGACCCCAGGTGCTTGTGCTTGCTCTTTATTACATAAGATATACTCCTCTTGAGGGCTGCTAACTATACATTTTTCTAATATGCTTCGTAATGAACTACGTTGCTTAATGAGAAGATTTACTCACCAACTTTTAAGCAATAATAGTGCAAAGAATAGACTTCAATGTCTACAAAATAGAGCCATGCGTATAATACTTAAATCGATAAATTCTCTGAAATGAGAAGTATAATTTTTATATATAAAATAAAACTTAGATTAACACCTGAATATTACTCTACTATATTAAAAAAAAATTGTGATCATCAGTATTATACTAGGAATGCAAGTAATTTTATATTAGAACATAAATCTTATAAAAGATTTCAAAACTTAGTATTTTATGAAGCAGTCATAAAGTATAACAGTTTACCTAAGGATATTAAACTCTGTAACCTAAAAAATTTTTGTACAGAGTACAGACAAACAATTATATTTAAACAATTCATTGTAATATATTTTTTGTTATTTTAGAAATGAATACTGTTAAAAATGTGTCACAAATATATTTAGTACCTATATATATATATAGGTAAAATAATTTATTGCTAATTTCTGTTTGTAATATATATTGTACTTATATAGCAATTGTGCTAAAATAAACGTTATATTATTACTTCTCATTTTTACATATCATATATGTATCATAAACTAAACATAAAAATAAAGTACCTATAATTTCTAAATCAATTCATTGCACATAACCTCTTTACATTTTTTATTAATATAATTAATACTTTTTATGAATAGTTTTCGGTAAAAAAAAATTATGCTTAACTGTTATTCTAGATTCCTCTCAACCCTTGAAAACTTATCATATTAGTAATTAGAAAAAAATTTGAAGTAGCAGTCATCCAATAAAATCCACTAATATACCAACATTTCGACTATAACTCTGTCTTCATCAGTGTGATAAACGTTATTAAAAATTATTCAAGTATTTGTTAAATTACCAATTAAAAAAAAATCATAAAATATAGATTTTCAATTTTTATTCCATGTTGAAAAAGGTGGGAGCACCAACATAAATCCGGCCCTGGTTCCATGATTAAAATAAGTTGGGAATTTTTGATAATTAATTTTGTAATTTAAAATATGATTCTTTTTAGCAATATTGTTTTCCATGTATTTTATTAATTACAAATAATTATGTTTTTAAAAGTTAAACGTATTTTTTTCTGTATTAATTTTCCATTATACAATTTAATTAATTTTGCAATATCTGATTAATAAAATGAGAAAATAATATGTATGGATCAAAACAGACTCGCAAAATCATAACCTATAATAAATTAATATATTTTTTGTGACAAATATTATTTGATAATATTTTTTATAATTTCCATGCACGATGTGTAAAAACAATAACGATAATATTCATGAAAAATAACAATAAATAATGTTAATCTCTCTTTGTCATGAGCTGGTTATTTGAAATATCTATAATTTAAAGCAGAACTTTTGAAAGCCGTTGTAATTTGTAGGAAATAAACGAAATGGAAAATCTGCATCGCAAAATATTCGAGGTAAGCTGTAAGGATATTTATTTCTGGAACATTTAGATTCGCAAGTGCTAGGGATATTTCTCCTGCTAATCTAAAAGATAATATCTCGTTAAATTTTTAGAATCCGGAAACTGTTCAAATGTTTGTTTCCCAACAAAATAGACTTTTAACACTCATTTATGTAAACTTAGATTGCCTTAGGTATCGTGTAGATAAAAAACTTTTACATGAATGAACTGGAAAATACTTAAAAAATGGAAAAAATACACATTTTAATATCAATTATGTAACATGTTTCATAAATGTCACTTTAATCACAAGTAGTGTTGCTAGATAGATACAAATTATTTCCCTAAAATCAAATAAAAAAAATCCCTAGATTTTCCTAAATCTAGGGAAATTTCCTTATGTCTGGTAACACTGGTCACAAGTATATGAAAACGAGTATATTGAGTTAGTTATTCATATTGTTGTCAAATTACGAATTAAAAATTTAAATTGGTACGTACGTATTTCGTGAGGTAATTTAAAGTTTGTTTACTAAATTACTAACATGTCAACTAGAGGTCTTAACTAGCTTTGTTTAGAGAACTTTAAATTGCTTAGCAAGTGAAGTAAATCTTTAAATTTTCCTAATTCGTTATTCGAATTTATGTAAAAATTTAATTTGTTTGTTTATTGGAAGTATAGATAAATTAATTTGAAATTTAATATAATAAATAGCTAAATATAAAGCTGCAAAATACGGTGAGTAAAAATGTTAAATTTAGTACACATAAAAATAACACGAACTATTTGATCACGAATTCTCTTTAATCATGTGCATGTTTTATGCGAGCACTGTAATTATCCAGTATAATTAACAAGATTTTCGTGATTATATTTCAACACTACAAACCAAAATATGCATGACGTGTAACTAAATTGACATCTACACGTATATTGACTAAAGTTTTAAACTTGGAAAATGCCAGGTTTGGGTTTGAAAGAAAAGCATAATAAAAAGTGTAACGTTGCTATTACAGCAGCCCTTATAGTAATTTGTCTACTTACACCGACTTTTAACTGTCAGTGTTCCCCTGTTCTTCGTTTCTCTCGAGATATTTTTAATCATATCAATTTATCTAGTCGCTATTTCTCGTCACCTTCGCATTTTCGGCATTACGTAAGTAAATGAGAAAAATTCACTAAAAGGTTTTGTAAATGATGTTGACAGCCTCAAAGATAGCATCCTACAGCGTGAAAAACTACTCTAGTTAAATGTTAGCGTGACGAATATTACTAACAATAAACTAAACTTTATAAAGAGTAAAATATTACACAGAAAAAGCGTGGGTAAAATTTGTCACTACATAAGTATCTAATATAGAATGCAATACCCTGATGTTGGAATTCCGAAAATTGTTAATCCGAGCAAAATTTATTTGGTATATAGTACCGGGTTTTTCAAAATTTTGATTTAACTTATTTTTAAAATAGCACTGCTGCAGCTAAAGATTCTGAATCTAATGATAGTAAACTATTATCATTGTTATTATCATCTTCCTCTATAGAAGTTGATTCTTTAAAAAATAAATTACAAAATATTATTAATAAAACTATGACAGATGTTCACAAACCATTCAAGAGAAAAAAAAATAGACCAACAAATAAGGAAGGAAATCTTGTTTTCTGAAGAAGATAGTAAGATGAAACAATGATGGCTGATTTACTACATTGATGATACCGCTGATGATGATGACACAGGAACACATATACACTTTAGTTAAACTAATTTTATTTACTACATCTTTACACTTAATAAAACTTAACTAAACCGAACTAGACATCAGATTTAATGACTGATTCATCCACTTACAAAACCGAGTATTCTGGCTTGAGGTGCGTATAAATCATTTCAGACGCCTAATACAAAAAAAAAACTAAATTACACTAACTACTTTACATACTATGTCTGCACTATGGCTACGATTATCTAAGACTGATTTTACAAGACTTTGTTGAGAGCCAAATCTACCCTCTCAAATTCTTATCTAAATACAAATTTTTGTCTATGAAACATAATCTAATCGGCATCTGTCCCCATAATTTCTAATTTTTATTACAAAAATGTCAACGTCTATGCAGATAAAAGAATCATAGTTCACAGAAGAAATGCAGTCTACAAACAAGATGGAATCCAGGGTCGTATGTTTCATCTTGTTACAGTGTTGCAGTTACCATTATTCTAGGATTATTTAGTAACAAAAATTCCAGCAAGAGTCAGAACAAGATTTTTTAGCTGCTTCCAGATCTGAACAAATTAAGTGACGAAACACTCTTATTCAATTTGTTTCCTAAAACCATATTTTAACACCCAAAAATAAAACTAAAATATGTTTTGTTTTTATTTTTCTCTTATTCAAAAAACTAATTTTAGTTTTGTTGAATTTTATATTTATATTTTTAATTTAAAAAGTTCAATTGCTTTTTTATTTTGTTTGGCTTTCACTTAATCATATTCATTATTATTTATATACCATATATTCTCGGTTTTTAAAATCAAAATACCTAAAACCTGTATTAAAATTTTTATTCGGCATTGCATAATATCTAAGGTACGTATGATTTCCTTCATAAAAAAGTAAGGACCAATTCTTCGGTGTTCGAGAGGTCCATTGTCGCCCATTTCTTTTCTTAGGTACACTTTCCGTTTCTTTGAAATAGTCAATCTCCAACAGAACAGATATACGGTCGCCAATGAAACCCCCAGTACAGAATAGTTACATATAGAAGCGACACTCCGTGTCGGTACCTTTCATATTACCCTATTCAGTTCTATGACCTTGAAGCATTGTGTAGACCTTTAAATTTGTTGCCTTCCCCTATCTCTCTCTAAGATGTGGGGAAACTTTCCAATTTTAAACAATGAGCCCTTTAAATTTGTTGCCTTTCCCCATCTCTCTCTAATTTTCGTTTCTCTGTCTTACTGTCGCTTCTGTATAAATTTATTCTGTGCCCCTTGGGGGATTTGGTAAGGTGTAAAGAGTACGAAACACATGCTGCAGCACTGCGATTCAGTAGTTTTACGAAAAGCTTCAACGGCAAAAGTGCGCTGCTTTTTGGACCACGCCATATTTAGGATTGAGGTTAAGGAGAATTATAAACATAACTTCCCAACTATCTACACCTTTTATGTGTATCTTCATCCTTGTAAGACTTATCCTCCCTTCACAATTATCTAATGAAAGTAAGGAGGTTACTGTGCCCAACTTTGTAGTTGAGGTTCTGTACCATCTAGTAATGTTGTCTCACACATAGTTTTTTTACTAATATGAATAAATAAAAACAATGGAATTATAAGCGTAACTTCCCGACTATCTACATCTTTTGTGAATAGCTTCATCCTTGTAAGACTTATTCTCCCTTCACAATTACCTATTGGAAGTAAGGAGGTTACTGTTCCCAACCTTGTAGTTCAGGTTGTGTACCATCTAGAAATATTGTGTCACATATGATTTTTTTATTAACATGAATAGATGAAAACAATAGAAAGATCCTTCGAGGTATTCGAACCCGGAATATGATAAACGAGACTTGGTTAAGCTGTAAGGGTTTCTTTCTGATAACAACTGGGATAAACAATTTGGAAGGAAGTGTTGTATAGCGTGTTGTGTTGGCAATTCGTGTCACTCACTCAACCCTTACATTCCTCACACAAGGAAATTCCCTTTCACTTAACGCAGTATCAGTTACACTGATCTATTTATAAATCACGTTCCTTTGCGTTCACTTTCAATCTCACTCACATGTAACCTAGTTAACCTTTCACATGTCATTTACTCAACATATATTCTCCTGGTATTAGCCAAATTTTATCTGCCGTATTTTTCACCAACGTTCATAAATAGCCAACATTTTATTAAGAGAACAATGTCATTTGTAACATCCTTTTAAAATATGACCGCGAAGGCAGCGAAGGTCGAAATAAAAACTGTTGTTTCAACACATCATTTGTGCGAATGCTTTTCTTCTCAAATTATTTATATTTTTTTTATTGTTAACTAATTTTTTTTAGTAAAAACTTTAGAAGGTATCCTCTAGGATGGTCTAGGATGGTCTAGGACGGTCTAGGACGGTCACCACAAAAAAGCATCGGCAAATTAAAATTTGTTCATCAAAAATTATCAGTAAGATCACAGGATAATCTACCAATCAGGCTTTCAGATTGTACAAAAATACGTTATTGGGCAATGTGAATATTCGGATAAAAATTCACCGAATATTCGTTATTTGGCTATTCGTTTGAACTGCTATTCGTCACATCACTAATATATACAATTGGTGGCCATAGTAATCTGCATCTTAGATAAAACTTACGGTATATTGTTCGTTGGGACAAAATGAAATATATATATATATATATATATATATATATATATATATATATATCCGTAGCTTGATGATATATTCCTTAGGTAATTTGAAGTCAAAAATATTTTCCTATGATTACACTTTTGTAGATTAATTGAAGCAATTGTTTCTTCTTGAAATTTCACATATGTGTTATCTTATCGATATGCTATGACAACATTTCCAAAATCAAGAAAATACCGATATACACTTTATTGCAACGTGATGGTACACCGTCTCATTTTGGTATAAATGTTAAATAACACTTAATCGATGAATTGGAATTGGAAGTCCAGGTATGAATTAATTTATATCATTATTACGGCAGAAACATTCCAGAAGGTAATGAGAAAATGCAATGTGCAA
Organism: Stenolophus ochropezus; assembly: GCA_035578165.1. NCBI lineage: Eukaryota > Metazoa > Arthropoda > Insecta > Coleoptera > Carabidae > Stenolophus > Stenolophus ochropezus. The sequence goes on from JAQOWZ010000014.1 coordinate 5,890,551, forward strand.
GTAGGGTTAACTAATGTTGACAGGCAGTAGTAAAGTGAATTTCCAAAATCAAGAATATAGCGATATACATTATATTTCAACGTGATGGTACGCCATCTCATTTTGGTATAAATGTTAAATAACACCTAATCGATGAATTGGAATTGGAAATCCAGTTCTCTCCAGTATTATCTTTGGAGACAAATGAAGAATTTTGTTTATACAAATATGAATTAATTCACAACATTATTACTGCAGAAACATTTCAGAAGGTAATGAGAAAATACAATATACCAGTAGGGTTATATCGATATACACTTTATTTCAACGTGATAGTACACCGTTTAATTTTGGTATAAATGTTAAATAATACCTAATCGATGAATTGGAATTGGAAGTCCAGTTCTCTCCACTTATATTTGGAGACAAATAAAGAATTTAGTTTATACAGGTATGAATTAATTCATAACATTATTACTGCAGCAACATCCAGAAGGTAATGAGAAAATGCAATGTGCAAAAAACCTAATCGCTGAATTGAAACTGGAAGTCCAGTTCTCTCCACTATTATCTTTGGAGACAAATGAAGAATTTTGTTCATACGAGTATAAATTAAGTCATAACATTATTACTGCAGAAACATTCGAGAAGGTAATGAGAAAATGCAATGTGCAAGTAGGGTTAACTGATGTTGACAGGGGTTAGTAAAGTGAAGGAACAACGTAGGCGTATAGCCCAGCCTGTGAACAACCGGATTGATATAGGGTAAGGCATTCATTGTGAAAAATAGACCATGCGTGAGAGGACACACGGATGCGGGAGAATGTAAGGACGGGTACAAGGATTCGAACAAACTGCGCTATGCGCTATGCGAGCTTGTTGCCGCTTACCGTTTATCCTGGAATATTTTATCAACGGATTCCCTCATTATCCTGCGTTGTTTTTCTCTGCACAACCACTCACATGCATGTTTTACTACGTCTCTAACATATGTGATGCATCGCTTTCCTACTTTCCCTTTCCAGCGCTTTTCCACGCAAATTACTCTCAACTATTTTGCTTTCAATAAACACTTTTTTATTTATAGAGTCGCTAATCGTATACTGTACAACAAGACGATTGAAAATTGTCGATTATACAAGATGTTCCTAAAGGCAACTTGTCGAGCAATATTCAATTGTCGAATTGTATACAGGTAGACTATATCACAGAATCGTTATATACAGCGGCGACACTCCGTGTCGGTACCTTTCATATTACCCTAATCAGTTCTATAACCTTGGAGCATTGTGTAGACCTTTAAATTTGTTGACTTCCCCTATCTCTCCCTAAGATGTGACGAAATTTTCCGATTTTAAACAATAAGCCCTTTAAATTTGTTGCGTATCCCCGTCTCTCCCTAATTTTCGTTTCTTTGTCTTACTGTCGCTTCTGTATAAAACTATTCTGTGACTATATCATGAATAAAAATTAAATTAAAAAGTAACACAAGAAATGAAACGTCAAACAGCACAAATAATTATTTATTTACTGCTCCATTTTTTATTTCAATAGCTAGTACCTTGCCATTTATGTGGTTTACATTAGGTATGTTCAATTCTTACTTAAAGCACACATACTCAGAGGCAAATTACAGATTCATTTGTATAGTCTATACTATGTTTAAAGGAAAAAGATTATATTCTATACTCTGTAAAAATATAGAAAACAAAATGACATTGACTAATTTAAGTATATAGAACAACATAACCAAACACACTTAAAGTGAATCTACTACTACTAGTACAAATATTGGTATATTTGAATATACCAAGGTTCGTATTACTTGTTCACCATGGTTACATATTAATAATCACTGTAATACATAGGAACTAAACAAAATCAGGATTTCGCATTAGTTTATTACTTAATGAATGATATAGTCAAATTACACAATTTACCCGTTCTTCATTTCTTCTATGGCACAAAACATTTCTAGATAGAAAAAACCTGTGAGATGAGAAATGTGAGATTTAGGATTCGTCCCAGCATTCGTATGTCCATGTGGTTTGGAACCCCATATAAGTTATAGGTTCCTTGCACGAAAATGAAAGTCAAAAGAGAATTTCCAAATCTCGACGGTTAAAAGAAAAAGAAGAAAAATTTGAACATAGCGATATTTTGTTTAGTGAAACATTGACTGTCGAATTCGAGTCGGACCGCGCTAACCAAGTGAACCACCACTGCCCGTTTGTTAACTAGAGTAAGAAAAGAGTTACATAATACAAATGAAGTTACCGTTTTGGTGCGGATATGGAAGTTTATGGAAGATTTGTGTCCGTTTTGACGGTAAAATAATCGCAGGAACTTCGTGTTGCACATACATGATTCATCGTGTTTGTAATTTCCCTGTCTGAATTAAAATTTAACTGCGTTAGTAAAGCTATATTGAATTTTATGGTCTACATTTAAGCCAAAAATTAAACAGAAGATACGTATCTCTCCCTGAAAATTTCAGGCTTTAATGATTTATGTTTCATCTTGATAAACTTATCTGTAAATAACTATATCATTACTTTATTTACATAATGTATGTATAGCGTTCTACCGAGGGCAAACAACGAGGAAATCTAAGTATGCGACAAGTAATGTAAGGGGTAGAATTAAAATAATAATTATGCCTATCTAAATGAAGCATCTCGCAGAATATTAACTTTTGTGATGAGCGTACGAATCAGAGAAAGCTTTTAGGGTTTATTTTATAAATACAAAGTGTTTCTACTGCATTCAATTTTTTTATTTATTCGTAAATACGTTAGATTATTCTGCGATATTTATTTCAAATGGGATATGTAACCATAATTGAATGTCAGCATATAAATTATAAAATATAAAAACTAACTACTATAGCTTTTTATTATTATAATAAAAACTAAACATTGGCTTGCAATAATAAAGTTATTAGTAATACAATGTTCCGGAGAATTGTGGAAAAAGGCAAGTTTTTTTTTATTTTACGATTCTACCTCGATGACGTGACGGAATCCCTTCCAAAAACTTTAATAATTATTTTTTCGTAAATTACAAATAATTAGTCGATATAAAAAACAGGGATATTTTTTTTTTCTAGTATTATACATATAAAATCAAAACTTGCTCACATACCCAATATACTTAGGAATAATGCATTACACATGTAATTAAATTATAGGTTATAATAAGGTGAACAGGATTAGATAACAAAACTATGTTTGATCTCAACCTTACTCAATATATATCATTTGTGGATTTCGCTGGAATCCATCTAAAATAATCCGTTTATTATTGTATTGCATTTTGCACTTACCTATGTACTACGTCGGCTTGAATGTGCTTTATATCCAAATATGATCTAATTATCGTACCTTCTAGTATCAGTGAAAATTAACTTTTGCATTAAATAGAGTACAACGTAAACAAATAATCAAAACTCAAAGACTTTCTTATGTAGATTATTAAGGATGACACGAATATACTGTTTCTCTTTCACCTATTGGACTGATAATTAAATCTCGAATATAAATCAATTGTGGATTTCGCTGCAATCCATCTAAAATAATCCATTTATTATTGAATTGCATTTTGCACTCACCTATTACTACGTCGGCTTGCATCTGCTTTATATCCAAATATGACCTAATTATTGCAACTTCTAGTATCATAGAAAATTAACTTTAGCATTAAATAGAGTACCTACAACGTAAATAAATAATCCAAATCTAATGGCTATCTTATATAGATTATTAAGGATGACACGAATATATTCTTTCACCAATTGGACTGATAACTGAATCTCGAATGCTGAAACAGTTTTGTTTTTTAATTTCATAGATAAGTTTTAGTAGTTGTGCAGAGATAATAATAATTAAACTTAAATAATACTTAATCTAACCAAAACAAAAATATGAAATAAATATTAGCAGAGTGGTTTGGTTAAGGTAGCTTATATTATGTTAAGTTCAATAACCTAATGATTTGCAAAACTGATAATTAAAAACAAAAATTATTCGTAATTAGTGCGACATGTAGATAAATCATACAAGTATAGAAAACATTTATTAAATGCAAGGAATGAAAAAAGGAGACAAATTTTTATGAAACATATTTGGTTTCAACAACGGTTATATATTTTTGTTAATGATTAAATAAAATATATGGGCAGAATTTTGACTGTTCTTATTCTCATCTATTTTTCAGTAATAATTGTTTTTTCTTGTTTCTATTTTTATGGCAAGGAATGATTTCTATATAAATTACAATAGCCTGCTATGTAAAATACATAATAACAACCCATTGATTTACAAAACTACTATCTAGTAATTTAAAATTGTGACCATTTATTTCTTATATGAAATCAGTACAAGACCTTTGTTCTGTATAGTATTATTGGGCAAATAATGGTAAAATTGTGTCAATACTATTGCTCTAATTTATTGCTATTGCTATTGCTACAATTAACAGTTCTTTTCGAAAAAATTTCAAGTCATTAGTAGCAGTGGCAGAAATTTAAGTTAATATTTAAATTGCATAAAAATGTATAAATGCCAATCATTAAATATTTCCAAAATATGGAAAATCAGTACATTCAGTATGGTATGTAAAAAATCAGTACAAAATGTATTTCAAATTGTTTACCAGTACAAGGGTCTGAAAATCAGTACTGTACTGACAAAATCAGTACGAATGGTCACTCTATTTAAAATAAAGAATTATTTATAGTTACTGTGACGTGTATATATATGGAACAAGTATAAAAAAAAATTAAATGGAAGGGAGGTAAAGCATAGAGACAAATTTTATGGAACGTATTTGGAGTGAAGTTTGTGCGTAGGGTTTCAAGTGAGAATGTGTGGTATTATTATCATCTATTTTTCAATAATATTTGTTTTTTTGTTACCATTTTCATGACAAGGAACGATTTCTACATAAATTACAACAGCCTGCTATGTAAAATACATAATAACAACCCAGTAATTTACAAAACTACTAATAATTTAAAATAAAGAATTATTCATAATTCCTGCAACGTGTATATAAAGGGAACAAGTATAAATAGTTATTTATGGTACAAGTGTGTTACATTACAGATAAGTCACGTGGGAAAAGTTTAGCTCACGAGGCCATTACGCCTAGTGTGGTATTTTTTCAAGTGACTTAGGAAATTAACACACGTGTGCCATACAACATTTTATTCAACACATTTTAATCATTGATATAAAATACATATAAGATTTTTGACAGATGGAATTTCGAAATGACATTTAGGAACAAAATAGTGTAGAGAAGGTTTTATAACGTAGTTACTATGATACGAACCAAAAAACAGTGAGCTAATATATTTAGCTCACTAGTGACTTATGACCTACTTTATTTATCTAAAAACAGCATACTTCTATCGTTATAATTACACGGTGTTGGATAAAAAAATATATTAAATGGAAGAGAGGTAAAGCATAGAGACAAATTTTATGGAACGTATTTGGCGTGAAGTTTGTGCGTAGGGTTTCAAGTGTGAATGTGTGGTATTAAATTATCCTAACCTATCGCAACAATTTCCCTGGTACGCAAAGCAATACGTTCCACTCAACGCAAGTTAAAATATAACCGAAATCCATTGAAAATCGTCCTGAATTGGGATGGGAATCCAGCGGCGTAGTTACTGGAAATTTAATTCAATGTGAACACAAACTCTGTCATAATTTATCCTGATACATGAGCATGAGTGGAGCAATGCGGACTGGCATTGCGCATGCGCCACATTCGCCTTGTTCACGGCCCCAGTCCAAAACACATGAATATTTCTCTCTGAATTTACCGTCGTGTTGCTGCCAACTTCTCAAATAGGATTCGGATTTTTGCAAATGGGATTTAATCACACTGCTTGTCAATGATGGATGGTATACACGCACAATAAACACAATGTAATGGAATCCGATGTAGATTTTATGCCCTAAATGTATCTGCGTCCTGCGTCCTGTCCTGCTTTACAGGATTATGTACAAATACTCTGTAATACAATTCCTGCCTAATTGTTACAGAATTCATACTTTTTTACTGCTACTTGTTTTAATTATTGTTACATTTGTATTGATTAGCTTACTTTTGTTACATTTATGGATTTAATTATTTTAATAATTTTTTAATATTTTAATAATAATATCAGGGTCGTAGCTAGGACCCTTTTTGGTGGCGCCCGAGCACCTCCAAAAATCCGTTGAGCGCCTACAAAAATTTGAAAACTAAAAACATTGTGTAACCAAAACTAAAAACGCGATATATATATATATATATATATATATATATATATATATATATCCCGTTTTTAGTTTTGGTTACACAATGTTTTTAGTTTTCAAATTTTTGAATATATATATATATATATATATATATGTATATATACATAAAGAATGTTCCACAACTTAGGACAAAAAATATAAAGGGGATATACTGTACAACGTGCTGATCATAAAACAAAAAGAATTTTTTAAATATAATAATATACGTAATATATATACTTATATAGTAAGGTATACATTTTATCATTATATCGGCAAGAAAAATAGAGTATGAAAATCTTTGTCGGGGTTTGTGCAATTAATAATTTTGCTAACGAATAGGCGAGGTCAGATGATACAGATTCATCGTTACCTCATATATTCATTAGCTTATTTTTCAAATAGTATATTAAGTTTGTTTATTTAATCATTAGTTTTTTTTTACATTTAATCTTAAAATGTGTTTGTTTTTATAGAACCAAAGTTATTTAACAATCATTAATTTCAATTATTTAAGAATTATTACTTTATTGTTTGCTGTACGGTACAAGTACTTAATTTTTTAACAGTCAACTTCTATGTTAAGAATATTATTTTAAAAACATTTTGCAAATAAATTGTTTATCTAAAATGTACCAAAAATTAGATATTACAAAAATACTAACGATATTTTTGTAGGTAGATTATTCCCTTAATTTGTTTATTCATACGTATATAATTAAAAGACAAGTCTTCTAAGTGCATAATATAAAGGCAAACAACTAACAAATTTCGAGTGAATATCGAAATGATGCGTTTCGTTAAAATTCCATGTGGTTTATTTTTAAAATGAAATATTTTCATTGATCATCTATTCCGTTGAACCATGTTTTTACCCAGCAATCAAACGTCAACAGCAAAACAATGCAAATCGGTAATTATATCGAAATGAATTTCGCGAAAATCAATTTGCATTATACGCCGAATAATTAATTACAAATTAATACGTCATAATTCTAAAAGACTTCAAGTCTTTTATTTAAGGAGCTTTTATTATTTAAAAATGTTTCAGACGTCAATTTATTATTGAAAATAGAACGAAGGTGAATCACCTTTACATTTTACAGGTACAATGAAATAATATAGGTTAGCTTGTTTATATAAACATATAAAAAATAATTGATTTTAATTAACTTTAGTGGTAGATTCAATTAAAAATAAAAAGGAATTAATATTCTCCATTACGAACTCTTTTTTCATTGGAAAAAGGAAATAATCATCTATTCATCCATAAAATGTTGAATAATGTAACGATATATCATGTACTTCGAATATTGAGGCTGAAATTCAAGCACTCGGTATCGAAGAAAAAGAATTAAAATGGAAATTATGTCGCAAAGTATTTAAAACGCTTTAGCAGATATGAAAGTGGGCGGAAAAAGTTTATTCGAATATAGGTTAAATCTGATATACGGTCAAAGGATTTGAACTAAACCACAATTCTGTGTTGTATTCATACACGGTGGATTTATTTCAACCTGCGAATTGCGAATGTTATTATATACTCTTTTTCAAGCAACACTTTTTTCTTCGTGAAAACAGCACTGCAATTATTATTTGGAAAAATAATATCTCCATTATTTACAAACACAAAAGACCTTTCCAGAAAATATTGCTTTTAAAAATATATGCATATTAATTCAACGAAATCTATTTATAGAAAAATATTCTTGTCCCATACAAATAATAAAAGTTTTGAATAAAATAATATAAATTTGCATTTTATTGATAATTATTTAAAATTTAAATTGCTTGTTTTAAAGGTGCATTCAGATAAACATTTAGTTTTAAGATTTACAATTATATTTTAAGTTAAGAAATAACCTTACAGAGTATCGTTCAAATAATAAAATTTTCATTAGGTTTAGTAAATAGATAAATAAATAAATCTATGCACAATTTTGCAAAAATTAAATACCTAAATCAATAATTTAAAATATTTTACATTATACTGTCAAAATACGTTGATTACATTTACTGCAGTTGCCAAAATTAGTTTTTCTTTGCGATTCATTTCAAGTTAATAGTAAAATTTGTGGTTATACTTCCAGTAACAGCTTACAAAGAAAGAAAACCGTATGACGCTATTGCATACTACCTGCTTTGCTATTGGTCCATTTCTAAACATAAACGTAAACCTAAACATAAAGTCGCAGTTTGTATACTTTATGTTTAACGTATGCAGTACGATACGCAGTGTGAATGTTTCTATTTAGATACACGGATCCAAACTTTTTTAATCTTAAACACAATTTTCAACCTTAAAACTGAGTACTTATGTGAATGCAGTTTAATGTTTGATAAATTTAAAATGTAAATTTAACGAGAACAAAAAAATATCGACATATAGTATACAGCAATTTTTTGTTGTAACATATTTTCAATTGTCAGTTACACAATGAATTATTCTATATATAAATTTCTATGAAAATCTGTTGTTGTACAGATAAATTTTTAAAATATCCATTTTATTTCTGCGAAAACAAATTTTCTCGTGTAATCAAATACTGACGTATTAATTATAGTGGTAAAAGCTAAAGTTCTCTATTATGTGTGAAACAAGCGTATGTTATAAAAAGCTCTGATTTTAAACGTATAAAATATTCAAATTACGAAATGTCGCCTTTGTGTTTGGCTATTATACATATTTTGTTGCGTGTATTTTAAAAGCTGATGATGTGGTTACTGCATTGACACTCCTTCTTTTTAACCGTTTATTTTAAAATATTAGTTCAGTAAACTACATGTTTTCATTTTGTATATAATACATAATTTTCTTTAGAATAATCAGCGATGAAAGTAGATATATTTTCTTGTCGGTACTCTTCTTTAACGAGATAAAAAAGCAGAATACTAAACTATTTAGAAAATTAATATAAATAAATAAATAAATTATGATGTGCAAAATATTCTGCACGAGATAATGTCGAGTATTCGAATTATATTGTAACGAGCATGACTCAGTACCGATGACTCATCGCGGCCGACCTGTCTCGTCAGATAGTCTCACTGAATAGGTCACGTGAAATAAGAGCGACACCGCTATTGTTCGAAAATTTTATAAGAGTCTGGAAGACTCTAGAAGATTCGTGATTAATTACCTGCAGGTATAAAAGTGTCGCGACTTAGAAAATTGGGTCAGTGGAGAACAGTAAGATGTGAAGTAGAAATAAATATTTATTGGAAAAACAATTGATATCTTGTGAGTATAAATAGCGTAGAAATAAATAGAATTATGTATAAATAAATAAATATTAGATTATAATTTGTGTATTAAATATGTATTACTAATCTTTAAGTTTAATTTGTGTTTTTTTTTTAAATCATAGTATTTGTTATTTTATTAAACTTGTAATATAAATATTCGTGTATTGTGATGTTTTACAATTCACCCATATAAATAAAAGTTAAAATAACTAGGTATAAAAAATTAACTCACCAATAGTTGAACAGGACCTCGAAAAGGATCATCAGATGTGTCGATAGATTTTGAATAGGTGATCACCTGAAATTAAATATACAATTACTGTAATAATAATAAAATAGTGTTTGTTTATTTTACAATTACAGTTTTCTTATCACCGACTATTACAATTATTAATATTTTCATGTTGATTTATGTCAAAATATTTTAAAACAGAAATAAATGTGGCAGTGTATTTAGCTTGAAGTTGGAATGTAATTAAACGCTATCTAGTTTATAAATGACTATTTTCTTGCTAAATTCAGTGCAATTTACGCTTTAAAATAATATTAATTAACCAAATGTCAGTTGCATTAGTATTTCTGCATGATTTGTTTCAAATGCACTGGCAAACTTGATTCTGATTTGTTGGGTGTATTTCCGAACGTGCAAATGTGTTATTCATGTAGTATCTGATTTTAATCCCTCTTACCGTACGGACAACCTCTAATAGTACTTGTTATGTGTATCTCCGTAATTTGCAATGTGTTTATATTCAGCTATAATACATCTTTGATGCACCACAACAACAGATAATGCAATTTACCGTCGGATCAATTCAAATTTACTCATTTCTACTCGTTTATCATATTTAGTCAACTCTTGCGGGTTTGTTTATTTTTGTTTTTATAAGCGGATAAAGTGTATAAATTTCAAGAGTGTTATGGAAAAACAAAATAATTTCATTACATTTTACAACCAATTGTATTTTTTTAAATTTTAGAATATTCTTTATACCAGATGACATTCTCTTAGAACAAATTAAGTTTTTACTATACAGAGTGTCCCAGATTTAAAAGGCATAACTTAACCAATGGATTAAACGCCTAAAAATAAGGTGACAAGCTCATTTGAGAAAATTTCCGGAAATGCTTAATTCCAGAAGAATAGAGCTACTTTAAAAATCAATTTCACAACGAATTATCAAGTATTATTTTATTAAAAAGACATGATACTAAAAATTAATTAAAAAATAATAGGTTTTCGTGTTGTAGGTTTACATTTTGAACAATTGTTATAAAAAAAAACAGGTTTTTTTTTTCTGAAATGTTGTTACTTTATTTAAAACAATAAATGTATTTGTTTTCATTGATTGTTTTTATTTTTGCCAAGACATCAGTACAAGCAAAATGAATTTGGTATAGAAATTAGGTAGTAACTGATTTTAATTTTAGTATTATGCCACATCTTAGTAAGATAATATTTGATATATGTTGTTATGAAATTGATTTTTTTTTCCAATAAGACAAACATGAATATATCTTGAATTACCCCCGGAAATTTCTTCAAATCAATTTGTCACCATATTTTTAGGTGTTTAATCCATTATTGAAGTAATGCCGTTTAAAATTGGGCAACCTGTTTATCATAACACTATATTTTAGAGTTACATACTAAAATCCCTAATTGTTAGTTTCAAAATTAGAATATGCTTTTACTAGATTAAATTTTATTAAGAGAAATTAGGTTAGGTCAGAAAGTAAACAAAACATTTTAGACCAACTAAACAACTACTTTTACTTTAAAAATTAAAATATGTTTTTTCGCAGATTAAATTTTATTAGATATAATTATACCCAAAAACTTGCAATTTCTGTGAAACTAGTTTCAATCAAATTTGTTTTATGAATAACATGTAAACAGCATACATATGTATGTATTAAATTCGGTTTTTACATTGTGTCTATTGAAGTTAATTATTTTTAACGACAATGCATAAAACAGTCAATTAAAAGAATTGTAGTCTTAAAGGTGTAAATTTTATTGTCCTTGCAGATTTTATTTTTACACGTTAGATGAAATGGTTAAGTTTATTGGCTAGAAATGGATAGCCATTTTATGCCTTTTTAACTGTTTCTTTAATAGACTTAGATTATTTACAGTCAATTTAAACTTGGAGTTTTTAATTGCTTTCATAATTGGAATGAAATATATTTGATGTGGGTGTTATTTCTATAAAATTTTATGAGAAATCGAACTATATTTTCAGAGCTCTATTAACCTATAATAGTAGAAAAGTTTTATGGACAGAATAAAAATTCATATTATTTCACAAATAGACATTATTTTTTTGCTGAAAATATATTTGGAATTTTAATGTTTTCGATATACATTTCAATGCTTGTTGAAAACTACTCATTATTTAATAAATTTTATTCAATGTTTTATTACATTTATTAAATTCAAATCACGAAATAAATAATAATATTTATATTGTAACTATATTGATAAAAGTTTTGTTAGAATTTGTCCATAAGTTCATGTTCATCATTAAATTTGTAACCAAATGTATTATATAGAACATTTGACCTTAAATTTTTACATTTATTATTGTAAATAACACCTCATTCATAAAAAATGATAGAACTATTTTGATATATTTTTTCAATGGTTGTGTCACAAGATTTAATATATTTAATTCAAAACGTTTACGGACAGCGGTGGCTCACTTGGATAAGGCGCACTCGAACTAACAAAGTTTGATATCTGAGGTTCGATTCCTAACGTCCGAGTGGTTCTGATTCAACTAGAAGCTGTAGGTTAGCTGCAAAAGCTTTAGGCCGATAATCATCTCCATTAAAATGAAAGTAAAGTTGTAAATGAAACGGGCAAAGATCACTACAGCTAAAATACTCCAAAGGTTGTACTGCTAATGCTTATTATAGAGAAAGATTAAAGTTCTCTTGCTTGAATGGTTGAATGTTATAGTTGTGTACCCCTCTTTCGTATTGCAATCGCCAATACCAGAAGGGCACTTTGCTCAAAAAGTTTTATGATCGTACCTCACTTTTAAGTAAAATAAGTTTAAATGAAGTAGGTACAGTAAGAAATATATATTGTAACGAGCGAGACTCACCGCTGATGAGTCATCACGGTTGACCTGTCTGGTCACGTAGTTTCGTTAAAGGTCAAGTGGTATAGGAGCGATGCCGCTATTGCTCGAGAATTTTATAGTCCGGAAGGCTCTGGAATGTTCTAGAGATGAATTGCCGGCATGTATATAACGGTCGCGATGGGCGATTCAAGAAGTTAGTATCGGTCAGAGTGTGTAGAGAGTCAGTGAATAAAATCAGTATCAGTCAGTGCACGTCAGCGACATGAATAGTAGAAATAAATAAATAGTTGGTGATATGGATAAATAGTTGGTGATATAAATGAATAGCTAGTGATATAGATATCGTATAAATAAATATTGCGTAGTATTAAGTATTTAAATAAATGTTTTTAGTGTTTAAGTCTATATTAATCAATATTATTCTTAAATTACTGTACATATTTGTTTATTCCTAGTGTTACTAATATTTATTAACTTTTTATAATTTATTACTCGTTTCAACTTTTTCGTCCACATTAGATTTTTTTGTGTCGTATTTACAATCGTAATTATTGTAGTTCTGCAACATGTCGTGCGTGGAAAAAGAAAATGAATTTTCCGTGTGAAATCCGTATGACAAGTTGAAACAAATGCGCGTGTTTATCAAAGAGCTAACCTATTTGTAACGTTGTTAGCAGCTACAAATGTGTTGTTGTGTAGACATCCCTTTAGCGCGTACAAATTAATCCAAATCCAGTGATCGTGTGAGGTAAATAAAAATTTGTAAAGTTTGAAGGGCCCTTAACCCATGTCAGACGGGCGGAATGCGAATTCACCAAGTCATTGTTCCCTACAGGGCTTGGGATTCGGAAATGGGAAACGGAAGATCGAACACCTGTGTCAAGGGTTGCACATAACCCGCTACAGTCTTCTTCACTCTATTCTGGTTGGAGTTGCACAACTTCTCATTACGGCTTTGCTGTTTATTTGTTTACGAAGAACACATGTGTCGCCTATTGGACTAGCTATGACTCTATGGACTTTTCATTTGCGCCATGTGCTGCAATTATTTTTCAATAAAACTAAATTGGATTCGGATACTTTCATTACAACTTCATTACCCAAAGTTTCACGGGTTTTAATCAGTTCGAATCCCAAATCTCTACATTACAATTATTTTAATATATTTGATCAATACAGCCAGTACGGTGTGGTCGTGGCGTGTCTTGTCTGATCGTTTAGATAAGCAACAAAGCTCGCCCTGTCCAATTGGATGGGTTACCGCACAACGGCTTGGTGTGTGCTGACCTTGCATCACTAAAATGCAAGTAAAACCTGTCATGAAACAAGTACCTCAGGTACTTGAGGCCCTGTTCCACATAGTAGCTATAACTCTATGGACTATTCATTTGCGCCATGTGCTGCAATTATTTTTCAATAAAACTAAATTGGATTCGGATACTTTCATTACAACTTCATTACCCAAACTTTCCCGGGTTTTAATCAGTTCGAATCCCAATTCTCTACATTACAATTATTTTAATATATTTGATCAATACAGCCAGTACGGTTGTGTGATCGTAGCATGTTTTGTCTGATCGTACAGATAAGCAACATAGCTCGCCCTGTCCAATTGGATGGGTTACCGTACAACGGCTTGGTGCGTGCTGACCTTGCATCACTAAAATGCAATTACTTGCAACATAGCTCGCACTGGCGAATTGGATGGGTTACCGCACAATGGCTCGGTATGTGCTGACCTTGCAGAGACTGCAGGCTGACAACTTGCATCAATAAAATTCAAGTAAAAACTGTCATGAAACAAGTACCTCAGGTACTTGAGGCCCTGTTTCACATAGGAATGTTGTACCATAGATGAATGAATTTGGTCAATACTCAATAAGTTAAATCCAGTAATTACAAATAAATGATTTGCAACAGTTTATTACATACTTTTAATGCATACAGGACGTATCAAGGATGAAAGTTTCTCCATCTTTAGGAAATGTATCGATGTTGTGCAACCTGAATTAATGCTTCCATTGCATTGTATAAACAATATGAAATTTCAACTAGCGATGAAATGGTAATGATTAAGATTAATAGTAATTGCAAATTATTATGATTTTCCGATTAATCATAATCGTCGATTATCTTACACGATTAATGCAATTATAACGTGATATATAATTTGAAAGCATGCTTTTCAATATATCCTCGGGATTAGAGGAATACCTGGAATCAGAAGTTGTCATTAGTTAATTTTATCGTACAACTATTTTGTAGGTTATAGTAATTATATTTCGTTATTTGTTGAGTATTTTTAATACTCGTGAAACGAAAAGGTATAAGTAATCGTAATCGTAACCGTACTACTATTGTTTCATATATCGTAATCGCAAAAGTGCTAATTGTTTCATCACTAATTGTAATATTTATATATTTCATTGAAACATCATTATATAGATGTGGAAAATGTCATGCCTATAACGTCCTCTATACATTAAAAAAAAAGTAATAAATTCTTGCAAAAATACTACAGTTTTCTTATTTAATTGGAGCAAATGTTTCCAAAATGAAGAATATATCTACATACACTTTGTTTCAATGGGATGGTACACCGCTTCAATTTGGTAGGAATAGGAGATTCAGTTCTTTCTACTATTATCTTTGGAGACAAATGAAGAATTTTGTTTATGCATGTATTATTAAGTTGATAACATTATTGCTGTAGCAACATCTATGTGAGTCGAACCTGATATTTCTCAGAGATCTTCTGATATAAGGAAGGGATACGATATGTATTCCGACAGAAAGAGGACCTTTCTAACTATTATTTTAGCATTTAAATTTGTGTTAAATATAATTAAATAATTTGGACATCAGTGTAAAGGTATTTTCAAATTGAAAGAATACATCAAAAATTGATGTCAATCGTTGTTTCATTTACGAATCCCTTGAACTGATGTGATCTTTGAGTAGCAAAATACTTGAATACATTAAAATGTCTATCAGCTTTAAGATAAATATATCTCCTAAGGAAATCTGTTTATGAACCCATCTCTGAAGGACACGAGATGTTTATTTGTTGTGAACATCTGTTTATGAAAACGGTAATGCGTCCCACAGTAAACACAAACCGAGGTACAAAACAAAAAGCCATCGTATTTCGTACATCGTATAGATACAGAATACACCTCAAGCATTTATTGTATCGTATTATTAACGAATAATAAAATAATAACAAAATAAATTTGCGAACAAAAATTGCTTCGGAATTAAATTTCCCGAGATGAAATGTTTTGTTCGTTCGGACATTCACCTCAGCAGAAACATCTGACTTGGAATAAAAACTTAATATTCGGTGTACGTATTGCGGGAATTAATATAGGAAAATATGCTATGCCGCGTGTACTGATGGGAACAGAATGGCTCTTCTGCTATATCAGATCTACGAGAATCTGCAAAGAAATTGTTACGTTCCGATTCGTCTTTACACGGAACAGAACAGAATTCGAATTAGTGTTTCAGTTTCACGGAACAGAACAGGGGTATGATTCTATAACCCATAAAAACTACAAATAACAATAGGGTTGTTTATGTTTTTCTGATTTTTTTGTATGTTAATCTATATTTAAAAATATGACATAGGTATTTTCTTATTTTGCAAAAAAATACTGCATATAGCCATAAAAAATTCACAAAGTTCCAAAAATATACTCTCGCGAAAAACAGTAGTATAAAGTGACGTCACGCTCACTGCTTAGAGAGAGAAGTCTGGAATGAGTGAAACAGGCGTAGTGATAATACCAGGGCGTATTTCGAATGATGTATGAAAAGACAAACGTTCCTCACAACTACTTGTTTGCGACTGTTGTGCGCATGCGTTAGTCGTACGGCTTTCGTCAGCAAAATAGCGTTCGTTTTGAACACAGTGAATTTTTAAATGATAATTACTAATATTAAAATGTCAATAATTTAACATTTTTCTATGTTATTATATTCTATTCGCAACTAAAATTAAGATGCAACATGTTTTTTTTAAAAAGCAGGATACTGAAACGAGCCTATTGCACCTGTTAAAATATCAATTACAAACGTCACGTGTCAAATGTCACCGTGACCGAAATTCAAATATGCAATGTATTTAAGATATTCCCACATCAATATAGACTTATAAAGTGTTCTTTATACATGTATGAGTATATGTACGTACAAACCAACCATAAATAACCATTATTGTTATAGAATAGCAAGTATAATTTGTAGTTGATATTTGCAATTGATATCATAACAAGTCCAAATGATAGCAACCGAAGTTATGGAATCCCACTCCAGAATTCGAATTAGTGTTTCACGAGAGTCTTGAATTTTTTTTGATTTTGCCAGTGCAGTTATTCACATTTGTGATTAATTAAACTTGCTAATTAGTAAATAAATTCACCCTTTGTTACATATAACCATGTGTGTCCTTATATTGAATGTATTATTTACATTTAATTTAACAAGATTTATACATATATTTCATAGTTTATTAAGATATATTTGACGTTTATTGTTGTTATAGATGTAATTTGTGTTATACATAAACTGATTGTAATAAAATTGTAATGCGAAATTGTTTTAGTTTATTATCAATAACGTTACTGTTTCATTCAAACTTCTTATATATTACGAATAAACACAGTTGAACTCAAAAACCTAATCGAAATCTAGTGTTTCACGAGTCATATATATATATATATATATATATATATATATATATATATATATATATTTCATAGTTTATTAAGATTTGACGTTTATTGTTGTTATAGATGTAATTTGTGTTATACATAAACTGATTGTAATAAAATTGTAGTGCGAAATTGTTTTAGTTTATTATCAATAACGTTACTGTTTCATTGAAACTTCGTATATATTTTGAGTAAACCCAATTAAACTCAAAAACCTAATCTAAATCTAGTGTTTCACGAGTCTTGGTCTTGCCTTAGTCTTGCAAGAAATGCAAGACAAGAACAAGACAAGAGCTACAAATTTCACAGCAAGACAAGGCAAGAACTTGTCTTGCAAGAAATGTGCAAGAATAGCAAGATTTTCTTTAATTCTTGTACTCTCGCATTTTTTTTTTGATAATTTTAAATCTTTATTTATTAGCAGAAACTAGCTATACATTCATAAAAGTACAAAAATATGTAAAAAAGTATTAAAAAAAAATTAACATGTCATATTAGCTTCTATGCCTAAACTTAGAGTAATGTTATTTCTGTTTTATGATAAAAGTTGACATATGTATATACGTAAATAGAATTGGAAGGGTACGATTTGAGACGGCATGGAAAAAAGAAGGTAAGAAAAAGTCGGAATACGAAAAGATATTATGTAATAAAATTAACATCGAAATCGCAAACCCTTCCTTTCGTCCTTGGAACTTATATTACTCGACCATCCCAAATCTACTCAATTCTTTACGTGATTATTATGAAAACGTGTATAAGTCAATAACTATTTAATTTCCTTTGAAAGGTACGTGAGTAGAAAAGCAAAAAAAGTTTGATATAAAGGCTTATTCGATCAAAACACGTCCTTTTTCTCTTCCTTTCATTAAAAATATCCGAAAACAACATTGATTTATTTGCAGCTAATGTATTTTGTTTGTCATAACCTTTTCTTTGCACAATTTTGTCGTTTTTAATTTCTTCTCAGCAGGAAGAATATATTTCATTTACATTTCTGATAATGAATGTTTTTGAACCGAACATCATTATATATTTCTTATAACATTTATTTCAAATTATAGATATAATAAAGTTACAAGTTTTACATTTGATTTTTCAATTTCAAACTTTTACCTAACAAGCAAACTACACGAATCAATTAGGAAACAAAAAGTTTCTTTTATATAAGAAATTAGTTATATTCCTTTAAAAATATGAATAGATTCCAGATTCAATATCATATATTAACAATAATAAACTTAGAAATCCAGATTTATTAAAATATAATAATGAACATTTCATTCTTTTGTCCAGTATAAATAAAAGCTAATAGAAATACCTCTTAACCTTAAAACTATATAAAACACTAAATGCGTATTTCGAGAACTAAGTTCTCATCATCAGTAGTATAAATGAAAAGATTTAAACAGAGTAGTTAAGATTACTCAACATGTTAACCATGGCAGAGGAAGAGAACTAGGATCATATAGAAATGGAAATCTCAAGTGAATGATTAGCTAATCAAAATTAAGTTTATTTCGGACATTGTCAATTGAATATTTTTTTTTAATAATACTTGTAGAAAATAAATTGCGTTTTAAGCATTCTATATAGTAGATTCCCATTCCCGAATTCTATATAATAACGAAAACATAAAAATATGTTAAACATAATTTTAAGAACATTAATAATTTTTGGGTTTATGATCCTATTTTCTCATAATATTGTTAAATAAAAGTACTTTTATTAAAAATACCACCTAATAAAATTACCCCTTAACCTTTAAATTATACAAAACTTTATATAAATACGTATTTTGAGAAGTACGTTCTCAGCATCAGTAGCATAACTGAAAATATTTAAACAGAGTAGTTAAGATTACTCAACATGTTAACCATGCCAGAGAAAAGAAACTAGGATTATATAGAGATGGAAGTCTCAAGTGAATGTTTAGCTAATTAGAACTAAGATTATTTCGAACATTATCAATTGAATATTTTAGGCATTCTATTCAGTAGACTCCCGAATTATATATAATAACGAGAAAATAAAAATATGTTAAACATAATGATAAATACAACTAATTTTCGTATTTATGATTCCATTTTCTCATAATGTTGTTAAATAAAAGTAATTTGTAAAGCAATAAACAGCTAAGTGTCAGTTTACATTGAAAAATAGAAATGATATGTTGTGAACGATGCTGTAGGCGAAGAGAAATGTGAGATACGATGCAGGAAAAGAAAGAATTGCAAATTCTTGCCCAGAGGATGCTAGTAGGTAGGATATGACAGCACTGGGGGGCCTTATCAACTTGTCTCTAGACAATTCGCTTTCGACTATTCGTAATAGAATACTTATCTCACGGCAATTCTTCCTAGCAGTTTGTCGCATCGTACAGAATTTACGACATGTTTTCGCCATGTTTTATTGTGCAGAACACTTTTTGAGTAACGTCTTTTACATTATTCTCAAGCAGATTTTATTCTTATATTTGTTTCATTATAGAAAAAATACCGACGTTCATTTCAAGCTCCATATGTCAAAACATTAATCTCTTAGAGTTAGTTTTACAGTGGCAGCTTAAACTCAATGCTAAGTTTAAAATTATATATATACGATTTCATAAATAAAGTAAATATGAATTACACTTGATTATACTGCCAATTTTTCGAGAATTTTGGTTTTTGGAAACTTCTAACTTTAATCAAAATCAAAATTTACATCCGATGAAAGCATTGTTATTAACAGTAAGATATTTATTTTTATTTTTTATTTTATTCTCTACAATAGATGATAGTGTTTGGAAGGTAGCTTCCAATTTCTTTATTTCCTGCAATGTTAGGTTAGGTGTACGTTTTTATCTATCCATCATTCTGAAAAATAACTTGTTTATTCCCAATTTTAGCTCTTTTATTAGGAAATTATTATTAGATACCTTTCATGAGGATTTATAATATGCAATAACTAAGATCAAATACTACTAATAATGTTTGTATTCCAAATTATATGTGTAATAATAATAATAATGTATCTGTCAATGTCAGAAAATAAAATTTTAATGCCAACATATAAAAAAAGTATAATCAACACAAGCGTAGCTAAACTTAATACTGAAATACGGTCAATCAGTTTAAGCGAAAGTTTAAGTTTAGGTAAGCCAATAGTAAAATACAAATAAATCAGTTTAATAGACATTTCATTTGTTTCTATAATAAATAATATCACTACCAGCTTTTTGGGTTCCGTTCTTAACATCCGTATAATAGTTTAAAGTAATAAAACTTGGTTATCCTCAGCTAGATAATATTTAAAATGAACATACATGTTATAAAAGTAATATTTTAATACTAAAATATTGCATAAAATTGTAGAGAATACATTGTTGTGAACGATAACCATGGAAAGAAGAAAAGGACATTGTTTATTATTATGTTACCTGAAGCTACAAAGTTTACACATATATGCATAATAAAACTTGAAATTTAAGACAAACGATGTAGAAAAATGCATCACTCAAAATGATGAATAGATGCCACAAGCCACTGCGGTAGAAAACACTTTTCAAATGTACCAGCACTTTAGTGTCGCAATAAAAAGTCACTTTTCAATCGTTTATACTCATATTCGTTTCAATTTACTGGACATCAACTTTTTACTTCCGAATATATTAATTTTACTGACATACATATCGATTATTAAAAAAAAATACGAACAGACTTGAAATGTTTCTTGAAATTAATAATGCTAATATTCCTGGTGTTTATTTTAATAGTAAACGTAGAATATATCATTACTATAGTTACGGTGTAAATTGATTGAGAGCAATGTATTAAAGCGTTTATTTTATAAGTAAACATAAAGATAATTAACAAACTAAAAAATATTAAATATTAACTAAAGAAATTATAAATTATTTATTTATGTTTCAATGAATGACTTTATTGCATTTTTGCTATATTCTCTGCTTGTCATATTAGGACGACCGACGCGAAAAGGTTAGCTTAGTTTTTTTTTTAATTTTAATAAATTCTCACTTCCATTCAGCAGATAATTTTACTTCTGGTCCTACACTACGGTTTTACCAAACACTTACACCTAGATTCATAAAAGATATTACAAACTAACCCCAATTAGTTAGTCCCAAAGTTATATCCCTTGTTATTTGTTAACATACTGACATATTAAACTAACTCAAATTCCAATTCTGAAAAAGGTTTAAGTATATTATATTTAGTTCCAAAGATAACTCCACTAGTTTGGTGGAATTATGATTATCAGCATTTCTAAGTGATACAGAGAAAGATTTGTGGTAATATTTGACAACTTAGAAGTAAAATACGCAGAGCATTCATTGAATAATGATTATAATGAATTTGTTTAATATTTTTTTTATTAACTTCGTATTACATGGAAGAGAAACGTTGAAGTTAACCTGTTTTATTTTATAATGTAGCAATTAAAAATATGTATTTATTTATTTAATTTCAAAATTATTTGATTTTTACAATGTCCAGTGGAAGATCAATGAATAAGAAAATTGTGAAACAGATCAAGAACGTTTTTTTATTTATATATTGTAAAATGTTTCAACAAGCACCAAGTACCACCTTCCTTTCAATTATTAATATTAGTAAGATGCAACATACGGAATGAGTTTTCCATGTTTTGCGTTTTGATTTTTTGGTACTACAAAAAGAAACTGTTCATTTTAGAATGAATTACCGGATTTTGGTTAAAATACCAGTTGTGTAAATCCGAAAAGATAGAGTCCAGAAAGAAATTTAGCCGCGTTGAAGTTTCGCTAACCGTATTACAACTTTTTTAAAAAGGTTTAAAGTGACAGGATCTCTGCTGAATAATTGATTGACCTTAGCTCTCATTTTGCCCAAAGTGTAATCACTGTGAATTTTATTTAATGAAATATTTATGCTCCAAAAAGCATTTGAGAAAGTGTATTTGTGTTAAATTTAAATCATTTCAGGCATTCGTTTCATGCCCTATGAAAAATTTACTATTGCTCGGCTCGACAATAGATAATTTAAATAAAATATTTATAATAATTATTTTTCGATTTTTAAAAACCATATCATATTCACAAACGGCGTAATATTGTAATAATTTACTTCAAAAAGTAATAGATCTAGTACAATTGTAATAGACAGGCAAGACTGAAACTAACTTGATGATTGGTAGATTAGTATTATTGATTTTAAGAAAAGAAAAGAAGTAATTCGTGAAGATAAAAGGTGCATTCAGATAAGTGTTTAGTTTCAAGGTTTACAATTGCGTTTAAGATTAGGAAAGTTTGACGCCATGTATCAAAATGAAAACATTCACACTGCGCATCGCAGTGCATGCGTTAAACGTAAAGTATGCAAACACTAAACTTATGTTTAGGTTTACGTTTATGTTTACGAATGGACCAATAGCAAAGCAGGTAGTATGCAATAGCGTCATGTACTTTTCTCTCTTTGCAAGCTGTCACTTCAAATATAACCATAAATTTTACTATTGACTTGAAATGAATCACGAAGAACAATTAATTTTGGCAACTACCTTAAATGTAAACAAAGTATTTTGACAATATAATATTATCAAAGAAATCTATATTATTAATTCATTTAATTTTTGCAAAATTGCACGCCTATTGAAAATCTTATTATGTGAATGATATTCTGTGTGGCTATTTCTAAACTAATAATAAGTAATTGTAAATCTTAAAACCAAATGCTTATCTGAATGCACCTAAAAAGTTGAAGATTGAAAGCCAGAGCAAGTTTGTGCATTGCAAATTATAGAATAATACGACGGCGTTAGAAACTGCAGCACTGGAAATTTTTTAACTGGGTTGAATCCAGAATTGTCTTTGTCCTTATTCATACAATCCTTTTATTCGTGTTCCATTTCGCTTGAGAATCAGTGTCACGTAATATAATCAGAATGAATACGATTAGTTGATTAATAGTTCTATATTTTCACTAGAATGGTGAATTCACGGTAAAATATACTACGAACTCTTGGAGAGAATCCACAAGGATTAAATTTAGGAGGCGATGTAACTCCTTTGTGAAAATATTGCGGGTTATTTGCTATTTATTTCCGTTGAGTTGTCTGGCCTTACGGTCTACTCCAGTAATTGATACATTGGCGTTTTTGACATGGTAAATGTGCCGAAGAACCCATTACGGCCTCAGAAGGAGAAACGAAGCGAGATATGGTCGAAGTGGCCTTTCCCAGACACTCAATTCACGAATTTCGTCTCCCAAACCAAACGCGATGTTCAAATGTTTCCATCGAATTATGTCCACGTTTATTTATTTATTACCGATTTATCTGATTTATCATTTCTTTTAAATTTTTTTGCTTTATATCATCACGGAAATAACACATTTAAAAAGGAAATAGTAATGAATGATATTTTTAGCATTGCATTGTTATGCTTATTTATTTAGTACCAAATAAGGTAGCGTACTTCACGTACTTCACAATTACGAACATTAGGTCAACAATACCTTGAACCACAAAGGCAAAATAAATAGTAATACATTCAAACATTTAAAACTTTTCACTATAGGGAATTTCAGTGTATAAGTCATAAAATATAAGTACTGACTACTATGGCTTCTTATTATAATAAAGAAACTAAGCATTAATATGCAATTATATAGTTATTAGCAATTTAATGTTTCGAAGAAAAGATATGTAACGTCAACACAGTAGGATCTTGGAATAAGACAGGTCTGTCTCTTACGATCCCAGATTATCTCTCTTTTTTTATGATCCTACCACGGTAACGTAACAGCATTCCTTCCTCAAAATTTGAATAATTATTTTCTCGTAAACTACGAATAATGAATCGATTGTGTAAAAATCAAAATTTGGTCACATTTTACTGCTTTTACAGGGACCTACAGAATATAGTGAATTATATTATCAGATATAGCGGTATTTTCGGTGACGCTGTGATTTGACCTGTAATATTTTTGTAGGTCGTTTTAATTTAAGCACTTGGCGTTGAAAAAAAAGGGAGAAAGTTGAAAATTAAAATCATTTAGGTCCGTAATTCGTGAGCAGTGCGAACTTTTTACTGTTGAAGACCATTATTCTTGATAGTTAATTTCTTGTTTAGAGCGCATGGTGCTTTAAATCTGCAATATCATCAGTTTTGATGTAGCTATAGTGTTTGCAGTGACATCACGTAACAGAAATTATGTTTATGACGACCTTTCGCACGGAAAACAGCCATTTTTAGTGATGCAGATGACACTGAATGGGATAATATACTGTAAGCATCAATTTCGTTCTCTTTTATAACCTATATTCTGCGCGAAATTCATTCATCGACTTTCCAGCGAAACCTGGAAACCTGCACTTGTGATACGGTATTTATCCGCAGCATTTCAGCATTCAAGAGAACATCACTCCTGTTTCACCCTATGTAAATTTCTTCCACTTTAACTACATTACTCCGATATAGAAATTAACTCTAATAACAATCATGAACGTACAATTCACAATAAACTACTCTTCACTACTAAAAATAAACATACATGATAAAAAAAAAATCGTACATGTTTTTGGCGTGTTTCGAAATTTTCATTCTGACGACCTTTATGTGATTACAGAATTCATTTTGTTTTTATATATATATATATATATATATATATATATATATATATATATATATATATATATCATTTTTATACTTCTCTAGCCATATAAAAACATCTATTGTAAGTACACATGAAAATAAATATTGTGGCATCTCATTGTAAATGTGATTAGAATCCTGAGGAAAACAGAATTGTTGTCAAAACGTCGACCTTGTAGATGATAATTTTTTTTTAGTATTTTAGTATTTTTAGTATTTTTAAAATACCTATAGCTAAATATTATTTTAATCATGAGATACGTACTCTACGAGTAATGTTAATATAAAAATTGGTTTTATACTTCATAGTAATCATAAAATTAATTTTTATTTCTTCAATTTAGTTGCAGCCACAAATAAACTACCAATTATTAGACAAGAATTTAATGTAAGAAACAAAAAACAAAAGTCATATAAATATGTATTCCAATTTAAAATTTACTTTAATGGAAAAAATACTTATTCTATAGATTGACAGTGCTTTAGCTGTAGATTAACAACTTATTCATGAACATTTAAGATGAATTTGCATTTTACTTGCTTGTTAATCTGTAGTAGAGGAACTAACAATTACTGAAGTTTGAAAAATGTGCAGATATTTTCGTGACTTTTAAAATTAC
Source organism: Stenolophus ochropezus (assembly GCA_035578165.1). Lineage (NCBI taxonomy): Eukaryota > Metazoa > Arthropoda > Insecta > Coleoptera > Carabidae > Stenolophus > Stenolophus ochropezus. Next base: position 5,916,132 of record JAQOWZ010000014.1, read on the forward strand.
TAATAATTGCTCTTCCGCTTAAGATAATTTTTTCAATAGTTTCCAAGAGCTTTAAGACTTGAGAGTAAAAATAAAAGTTTCCAAAGTTCCACAAGAAATTTTAAAACTAAAACTTTTAGTGCACGAGGATTTTAGTAAAAATTGCACCTCAAATAAAAGGTAATACCTCTATTTCTCCAATGATGATGTATTTCCATTATTGGATTTCCACGCGTTAATTTAACAAAAAAAATTGTGTTTAACGGCGGACACTATTATATAAGGCAGAATTTCCTCTCGTTTTTATTTCGTTGCTTTTCGGAATCGAATGAAAAGGTTGAACGCCATTGCTTTATCCTAACAGGTTTCGGTAAATAGAATTGAAAGTGTGAGGTCGAACGAATGTGCGGAAAATTGATTTACTAACTGAAATAATCGAAAATAAAATATTTGCTCTCTTGTTTTCACTTTTTGATTTCGAATAATACATTGTTTCATATTTGAATTAACAGCGACACCTATTCAGAATATTTTCCAATATAAAACGGAAACGTACTATTTTGCAAATATTTGATATTTTTATAAAACAATATTACTAATGCCCGCAGTTTAGTGTTTCACAAGTTAAGATTTCTTGTCTTGTTTTATTATTTCTTGTCTTGTCTCGAAAAACAAGACAAGAAATTTAAGTGTATATTGTCTTTCATTACTCTTGTATATAAAAATCTTGTCTTGATCGCCATTTTCTTACATATTTCTTGTCTTGCAGGTTATAACGTCATGGATTATCTCAATTATCAAATATATATCTTATAATACAATTATTATTGTAAAAAGAATATTATAAATACAAAAAATCGCTACTTCTTTAAGTATTTCTTAGCACATCTAGGATGTACAAGCAAAAAAGCTTTTTTCCAAAGTTCCCTGGGTATAAGAAAGCATTTTGTGCCTTAACTCTTGTTTATATAATTTCGAAGAATAATTATATTATTGAGCCAAAAATTATTATTATTATATATTTTATAAAATGAAATTTACATACGCATATTGAAAATTTTTATGTCTTATTTTTTTTCAATACTTACATATTTTTATGTTAATGGTACTACATTTAAAAATAAAATTTCATTATTTTCCTAATCAGTAACATATATTTATAGATTCTTATAATAAATATAGATTTCAAATTAACAAAAAACCGCAAGAGTACAATAATTGAAAATAATCTTGCTATTCTTGCGTATTCCTTGCTAGATAATTTCTTGTCTTGTCTTACTTTGGAATTTGTAGGTCTTGTCTTGTTCTTGTCTTGCATTTTTTGCAAGATTGATGCAAGATCAAGAAAAATACAAGATTATGATTGTTTGTATGGTTACCTAAAAAAAACGGTAATTTTCCTTTTCTTAAGTTTCTGGATCCGTCACTATGGCCATGTAAAGATGATAATAATAATGATAAAAATATACAAAATATGTTTTTATTTAAATACTTTGTTACTATTATTTGTTAAAGTATTTTCGTAGCAGATTATTTATAGATATATTTGTATTTATACATTGTAGTAATTGAAATACAAGACAGAAAATAAAGAACGTTTTAAGTACAGAAAGCTCTTCCGCTTTATTTACTTTTTGTGTGGTTATCTGAATAATTCGTATATCATATCGCAGAGATATTGGAATAATAAGAAAGAAAACAATCTTGCATATCGTATTTCTTTGTAGTGGCGATGACTTGGCAACGACGCAGGAACAAAAGAACAATCGGTGATTCGTTATTGACGCAGCGTGTTCAGAGCTTTGCTCCTGCTCTGAAAGCTCGGAGCTTTTTAGTAGCGGACGACACGAATGTTTCTCTTACTGCTACTGTCGATGCACTTTTCAATCGGACTAGGAAATTATTTCCATTTGTTAATAGATGAAAATGGAATGTTGCTTAAGTGACAGCCTATTTTCCCATGAATATTTCAACGTCATTTCCGTTGAACAAACACTCTGGTGTCTTCGGCAAATATCTCAAATTAATTCTAATAGTTGTCTGCTAATGGACTCTTACACCACATTCAAATTTAACAAGTTTTATAAATACGTTAAATTATTTACTTTAAAACAATATTTACATATAAAAATTCATTTCTCATATATCCTATACTAAGAAATTTTTTTTCATCTTTTTATCAATGAAACCTAAAAGACAATTATGTTCCTTTGTAGATTGCTCATTTTGTAATAAATATATTAATTTAAAAATTGTTATTGAATTTTCCATTCCATAAAGTAATTTTGTATCGAGTAGATGAAATTTAATTTCAGCATTTCAATAAAATTTTATTTGTTTTAAACTTGGTATGTACGTATTGTCAATTCATTTTAATTTAATTCTGCTAAAGTAAACATCGAATATGTTAAACAAAATTTTATATTGCATTATGTTCTGGATTTTTAACAATATGATTATATTAAATTTTACATTTAGAAACAGTTATTGATAAATTGATTTACCTTTTTGTATATTACTGATTTTCTGTAATAAAAGATTTCAAATATATTTTATTTCATTTTGCGTAATTTGGCTTTTATGCCCGAGGGCGTATAAAGTTGCTAAGCAATAGTAACTCAAATAAATTAAAATAAATAAATAAATAAAATAAATTTTAATTTTGATTAAGTATATATTAAAATATGTAAAACATAACCTAAAATTTTCATGACATTTCATAATTATAAACCCCAAAAATTAATAAATTTATTTTGATAAAGGCCGTAGTTAAGTGAATTATTATGTTAATGTGAGTTTTATAATGAATGTTTTAGATATATTAATAATTGGTCTCGTTTGTATTCGTAGATTAATTATGGAAATTAAATGTATAACATTAATTAAAAACTTGATAAAATATAATTGGTCAGCAAATAATTAAACTCATTTCATAATAAAAATTAATAAATCGAACTCACTTAATGTCATGATTAATAGCAATAATATGTAGAATAGAATAGTAGAAGAAAATGATGTATGGTTATAATGATGTTAAAAAATCTTTTTACTGACTGAAACCCAACAAATCGTCCTTTAAATGTTAAAAAACCTGTTTTGAAAATTCCGTAAAGAGGAAATTCACAAACTAGTTGCTATTAGTTGCTTCATGCGTATTTGTGACATTTTGAAGTGATTTATAATATTGTATCTTTTCTGGAAAATATGTCCTTTGCTTGCTATACGAGTAAATATCAATATAATAATAAATTGGCATTTCACTGAGTATCACCTGGGAAATATTGCGAGATATTTTTAAAAAGGTAATTCGAAATAACTCGAAGTCTTTTTAACTTATAGTTGCTCATTTCAACTTATATTAGAATTTGTATATTCGATTAATTCAAGTTTCTTATTTCTATCTAAAATCTGAAAAATAAATAGAAACGACAAACACATTTGGTTGTTTTTTATAGGTTATGTTGTTATCTTGTATGATATTGATGTGTTAATAACAAATGTCATGTAAAAAATTAAAAAATGAACTATTGTACAAATTGTATTTATTTTACATCTATCGGTTTCCAGGTTCATATTATTTTTTGTTTTGGAATAAAATAAATATTATATTAACACAATAAATGGATTTAAACTACTAAAAACAATAACATTTTTTGTTAAAGTGTTTGAAAACTTTTTCAATTGACATTATTTTGTACAAAAAAATTGTTATTCACGACACCTCTAATTGTTTTAAATGATATATAAATTAAATACTCTAAATTAATACTATATATACAAATAATATCTATCTACTACAAAATAATCTCTATGATAATATTTACTACTAGTACTACCAAATTCATACTAATACTACTAGCCTTAGTTACAGACATAGGCGTGCGCACAGTGGGTGTCATGGGTGCTGAGGCACCCCCTAATATATTATTAATAATTAAAATTTATAAATGCTAAAAGTAAGTACTTACTTAATACATAAATTTTGCGGACGAGGACAAAGCAAATATATTTATTATTCTCTCATTATTCATAAAATTAAACCTAAAATTGGGTGGACAAACGCGAAATATCCCAAAAATACTCATTTTTATACCCAAAATTTTGATTTTGGGAAATAGTGCATATTGATAAAACTCGTTGCCTTAATTTCAAATTTTCAAACGGAATTTAATTATCTCTTTTCATTCATGAGATATTTGCTGTCAAAGTTGCACCTCAAAAAAGTGTGTTTTTCGACTATATTTCTAAAATGGGTAGAGATACAATCTCAACGATTATACCAATCGATTCTACGAAAAAATTTACATAAAGAAATGTTTTTTCTACATATACGTTTTTTGGAACGATTAGATGAAAAAAGAGAAAATCGGAAAAACCTAAATTTCTAAATTTCTCCAAGAAACTTTTTTTCTTCAAAACTTTTTATTTTCTTACCTTAAGTAAACATCGATACGCTGATTTCAAATTTCCAAACCGAATTGAATTATCTCTTACCGTTCTCGAGATATTCGTGTTCAAAGTTGGATTTTGGCAATACCTAAAAAAACAGGTTTTTTAGGTATACCCCTTTAAGGGTTAGGTTTACGACTTCGGCGACCTCACCAAACGATTCTTCGAGCAAAATTACATAAGTATACCAATTTTTAGATTTTTATTCCAACGGATACAATTTTTAGAACGAAAAAACGAAAATCGGCGAAAATCGAAAAAATGGCAAGGGGTATACCTTAGATTTTTTTCGATTTTTGGCCATTTTCAGTTTTTTCCTTGTAGAAATTCTATCTGTTGAGATAAAAATCTGAAAATTGGTGCACTTATGTAATTTTGCCCGTAGAATCGAACGGTGAAGTCGCCGAATTCGTAAACCTAACCATTTAAGAGATATACCTAAAAAACCTAATTTTTTAGGTATAACTTTGAACTCAAATATCTCGAAAACGAAAAGAGGTAATTGAATTCTGTTTGAAAATTTGAAATCAGCGCATCGATATCTACTTAAGTCCAGAAAATAAAAAATTTTGGAGACAAAAAGTTTTGAACCGAAAAAATGAAATTTAGGTTTTTCCGTTTTTCTCATTTTTACCTAATCGTTCCAAAGAATGTATATGCGAAGAAAACATTTCTTCGCAAATACAACTTACAACTATTTATATGAGTACAACTACTCGTCAGAGTACTATATAATCCCGTAAGGACTAACATGATTTTATATTCACATTATGTTGTGCTGTATGCTATATTATGTAATGAAAACTCTAAATATAAATTTAAGTTTAAATTTAAATTGGAACGTGAAATTATGTAGTTGTGAACGCAGCTTAGTGTAGACTTTTCATATCTTGGCTGACAAAAGTCTTGAAATCCTTGGCTTTATGCTTTTTGAGAATTACTGGCCACTACTATTGTTCGCTATTGTATTACGCGGGGAAATTTTAATCTGTTTCGCTGGAGGAAAATGAAATTTTGATTGGTGTACATTCCTAACGGTTTTTAAACTTCCAGAGGAAACAATCCGGACTCGAACAAGGGGATACAAGGGGTAAATATTAATTTGTAGTATTTTTGCGCGCTTCGATGCCGACGATAATTTATTGGCTGTCGAAATGAAGAAAACTCGAGAATATATGAACGGAGAAATAAGAATACAGAAAATAGAAGAAAATATTTAATATTTTCTACGTTATACAACGCTAGATATGGATATTTTCTTTTATTTTACAGATTTATACGACGTTTTGCAAAACACGACGAGTATGAATCTTTTTGTTTATCCTTATGTTAGAATAGTCACAATTTCCATCTTAAAGACATCAAATATTCTCGCTTTTAACAAACAAGAACATTTTCTTTTAATCCTTATATATAATAACATTTAAATTGATTCATGAACTCCTCTTTAAAAAAATAATAACTTCCCTTTTTTTTACAATAGGATATGTGACCAAATTTTTATTTTTACATATATGATACTGGAGAAAAATAAAATATCCGTATTTTTAAAAATCGATTCATTTTCCGTAGTTTACAAGAAAATAATTATTAAAAAATTGGAAATGGATGCTGTAACGTCAACGTGGTAGGATCGTAAAAGAAGAGAGATAGACTGGGAGCGAAAGACAATTTACCTGCTTTTTTCCACGATGCTACCATGCTAACGTCACATATATATTAACACTTTTGATGTAACTATTTATTCAATGATGGAATAAAATAAAGTTAAGTAAGGTTAGGTTAGGTTAGTTTAGAAAATGTTATGTTTGGTTAGATTAGGTCAGGTTAGGTTAGGTTAGGTTAGTTTAGTTTAGTTTAGGTTTGGTCAGATTAGGTTAGGTTTGATTAGATATGGGTAGGTTTGATTACATTAGGTTAGGTTAAGTCAGGTTATGTTAGGTTAAGTTATGTTAGCTTAGATTATATAAAGTTAGGTTAGGTTAGGTTAGATTTGAGACGAAAGAGGAAGACTTGGAGGCATACCTCTGCGAGTATCTATTTAAAAAGTACTATCCGCGAGCAGAATAAATTCACTCGTATTTTGATCTAATCAGATGCACCATACACATACACATTAAATTCCTAAATTTTACAGGTGCGCTTTTGCTATGGTTTTTTTGGTGCGCTTATGAAATGTTTGCCTCTGTATTATCGATTTTAATCTTGTCTCACTCTGTCTTGATTTTAAGTAATCACGACAAAACAAGAATCTCGAAAACCTAAATTTACAAATCAGAAAATTGTTACTTATATCAAAGTTTCTAATGTCAGTTGTTGGTTAAGTTCGATTAAATTGCTTAAAAAAGTGATACACGTATGTAATTTTGGAGGGGGAAGGAATATGTTTGAAAGTATATTCATTATTAATGCATTCGTGCAAGTAGTGTGAAGTGTAGAGCCAGTTTTAGTTTAGTATGCTCGGCTACACTACACGGCTAGGGTCGGTCCATGATTGACTCGTCTGTTCTGGTTAAGCTATGTGTGTACTCTGTACTACACTCACTGCGCGAATACAAACTAACATTTCAGCTTACTTTATCAAAGCTTCACAAGCTAAATAATTGCGCACTTTCATCCAAGCCACATCTATCAGTAAGCATCCGGGTTTTTACAAATATCTAGAGGTTGCAATTCTCCACAAGATAGACTTCCAGTTTAACCTATTAAGAGTTTATCTATTTAGAGCTTTATCTCTTTCGCTTGTTTAATTTTTATTGACAGTTACCGCTGAACTAAATTTAAAGCATCAATTTACTCTTTTTCTTCCACTTAGGTACAGAAGATCACAAATATATTTTGCACTATTTCTGTGATATCAATATTTTATTTTTTTGCAATAAATATATTATTTTCAGATATACCAAATTGCTTTACAGATAATTTAGTAATAGCTTCATATTTTTGTCTCCTCAATATCACACAAATTTTATGATTTTGTTTGGGCAATTCAAAGTTTATATAAAAAATAGATGTGAATATTTTTAAAAATTAATATAACAATATGATTTAACCAAACTATTATTTATACAATGTTTGTACAATTTTTTGAAATTTATAAAATGAAAGTATGCCATGTCTTGAAATATTCTGAACGAATATCTAGAGGATATTTTCTACATTTGAGAAATTCTATTCGATTCAAATACGAGTCATTTTCTATGTATTGTTTTCAATATTTTCACATAATGCCCTTTCAATATTCTCTCTAAAAATATTTTTGAAATACTGGCAATATTTTTAAAATAAATAAACGTGCTACGATATGTTGTATACAAATAAAATTATAACATATATGCAGTTTGTTAGAAGGAACATTATAAAGAAAATAAGATTCTGTTGGTATAATTTAAAATACCTATATTGCAAAATCAAATCTATTTTTCATAGTAATTTATTGTAATATAAGAAAATTCATAAGGTTTTATTCAACTTTATTTGATATATATATATATATATATATATATATATATATATATATATATATATATCTTCTGCTGAAATAGTATGATGGTATATATAACTTATATCCTTAGTAATGACTAATGGCAGTTTAGTAAATATTGCATCTTAGCTGAAACTCGCGGTAGACATAACAAGACTTAATTGTATAAAATGTATCGTATTCTCGGAAACAATCGGGTTTTGCAAAAGAAAAATCGTTAAGAAATTTGTAGAATAAGTCGAGATTCTCTGTAATTTAAAAGTTACGAATGTGGAATTTTGTGATAAATAATGACAGAAAAAGTATGTGGGAATGTGTGTATTTTTTCGTTTAGTAAATTTATCTCCCACATTGCATATCTTCGACGCTGTAGACTGTCGCCATCACCTACGTGGCGTCAACAATTCTTCACGCCATTGTCTGCAAAAAGGAAAAAGATTTCGCAGAGTAGTTTCGCGAGCACAGCGGGAATCTCAAACATTAAGTGTTTATATTTCGCGGCCTTTTAATAATTTTTCCAGAGACTAACGCACAGGAAAAAAGAAAAGGAAACTTGCATATTTCTTCTTGGCATAACTTGGCAACAAAAATAAAAGCTGTTTGGTTATCAATTATTGCCTTCCTACACACCATTTTTCTTTATACAATATGAGTTCAAAGCTTGGAGGCAATTTATACCTCGCAGAATGTGAGCTTTCAATAATAAAAATAAAAATTGTAACGGTTTATTTCACCAAGATATTACACATTTTATAATAATATGAAAAACTATTTTTAGATACCCATTTTTTTTTCTGAATACCGAAATTTATATTGCCGAACCAAAATTACTTTATATTACAAAATATTTTTTTCTTTTTGTAAATCATACTATGGACGTGGCGGCTCGTCAACTAAAATTTTAGTGAGGCAGACAATAGGAACTGAATAAAAATGTACTTTTTATCCACGTGCAAACAGACCAATCAGTATGTCTTAAGACCTCATTTTCTGAAGTAGGTAATGCAGCGAGAGAAAAATCGATAAACGCTAAGAGTGATGAAGTTTGAGGCAAGAGAATTTTAGCCTCTGCACTTCTGTAGTCGGCTCTGCGCTGGACGTACATATGCTTTATTCGACATTATATATAGAATAGGAAAACAGTGGGAATTTGAAAACTAGATCTTGTGGACATATTGCTAAATTTAAAATTTCTAATGGATTAAAATTTAAAAATACAATGCAAAATTCTTCTCTCTTCATTTTAAATGATGAAGCACTGACCGACCTGCCTCCTCTAATGAGGTGTCACTGTTTAAATAAGTGAATTGAAAAAGTAAAGATCTTGATGTTACAGAATATTATTCTTGTTGATTCTGTAATAGTTTTCAGTTACACCATGGTAGTGTTCTTGTAAGCAGATGTAACACAAAACCGTGTTATTGAAGGTATTCTTTTACATTAGAAAAAAGTTATGGCAGTGGTGGAGTGAGAATTGTGTTTGGAATTGTGTCACATATGGAATTTTAGAATCCAAAAAGTTTGAAATCGATCTGAAATAGTCCAAGTTTCAATTCGCAACGAAATGTGATTTATTAGCAGCAGGTCCGCTATATTTTATTTGAAAACAGAAACATATCTATCGGCAACTCGATCTCACAATCAGTCTATGCGACTGCGTACTGAGGGCCTGCGGCTTCTGCTGGTAAGCGAAGCGTTTTCGCACATGTCAAAGTTGGCGCTGTCGAACAAACGCCCTCGGCGTTCTGACACAATAATCAACAAATATTTATACCATACTCCACGCTCAATGTATTTTCTGGGAACGATTGCGATTGAACGAACTACACGCATTATCTCCTTGCACTCACGCCATCTGGATATTGAAATTGAGATATCGATGCGAAGGAGCCCTAAGCTAACCTCAACCACCGCGATTGCTAGATAGATAGACCAGACCGGCATACAGGCAAATTACTACAAACGCGGATTAGCATAGCATGTCTAACCCTACGTTCAACACATTCTCTTGCTTTCTTTCTGTCTCCGCGTTGCGGCTTAATTGGATTATATTATAAAATCTGCTTCGCTAGATTACACCTTGTTGTGGACAATCTATGTTCGATATTACTTCGCCTCAATACTTTCTCAACGTCTTCACTTTATTAAAGACTTCATTCTTTATTAACAATGGAGACACACATTTTTATATACCTTTAATAACTTTCAAAAGAACAGTGTTGTCCATGCAAATTCAGTAAAGAAAGCTTAACCGTTTCATTTCTTAACTTGCTTACTATTAACCATATAAAATATCTCTATTTTTCAGTGGATCAAATCAATCCAAAAGATTTAGGTGAACAGTTTCGGTTCTAGAATAATCCAATTTAACATCAAAATACTAACTAATTAAAGATGTTTACTAATGAAGAAAAAAATTAAATATAAGATATAAGTATTGGAATAAAACTGCGTAAAATGAAAAAAATAAAAATAGTTTACTAGGTATTAGAAGAAAATAATCAACTGTTTAAGAAAGCTTTGACAAATCAATTAAACATAAAACTTGGGTATTTCGATATTAAAGACGAAAAAATTCATATCACTTTGAAAATCACTAAAACTAAGTTATGATGACAAATTCATTTGACATTGACAACTGATTTAGTATTGACTAATGACAGTTTTGAAAATATTGCATTTTAGCTGATAAGCACAGTATATACATTTTTTTTAAATTCATGGCATATTTTAAAACCTATTTCCTAAATTTTATATTGAACCAGCAGTTTATAATATATAACGGTAGTAATATAAATGGAATCCTTATTCTTTTTATTGACTAATGACAGTTTTGAAGATATTGCATCTTATCTTAAACGCACAGTAAATACATTATTTTTAAATTTATGACATATTTTATAACCTATTACCTAAATTTTATATTGAACCAAAAATATTGCATCTTAGCTTAAACACAGAGTATGTACATTTTTTTAAATTCATGTTATATTTTATAACCTATTTCCTAAATTTTATATTGAACCAGCAGTGTATATTATTTAACGGTGGTAATATAACTGGAATCCTTATTCGTAGAATTGACTAATGACAGTTTTGAAATGCATGTTACCTGAAACGCACAGTACCTATATACATTTTTTTTTAAATTCATGTCATATTTTATAACCTATTTCCTAAATTTGATATTGACCCAGCGGTTTATTTTTAGAACTGAGGATATAAATATTTGAAGGTTATAGTGATCGTATTTGATATTTGGGTGTAATACCGGCCTGCCGATGTTCTGGCGATGCTGTAAGTGAGCGAAGGGGAAGAAAGCTGCGTCCGATCAAGTTAAATAATGGACAAGAATTGCCCGTTGCGCTACGTGCTGAAACCATCGCTGCCAGAGCTATACGTTATGTCGACGTTACGGACAGCTAAACTACGGAACTTAGGATGGGTCCAACTCCATCCCGTTTACACATTATCTATTATGGAGTCGCTTCCATCTGGGTAACCTTGTATGATTCCATCAATTATTTACACGACTCAGCGTTTCCGAAAATGGACACAATTCAAAATTTCAAGGAGAAGGCGTTTCAAGATCATTTTTATACTATCAAAATGTCGCACTTTACCACCACAGGATATCAATCTCAATGTCATCTACTAAAGATGTTTACTAATAAAGAAAAAATTGAATGGTTGCTTCGGACAACTCTGGTTCAGGTACCAGAATATTTACAAAATTAAAAGTGATGGATGTTTAGATATAAAACATAAGAAAAGACAAGAATAAAATCTGCGCAGAAAACATAGAAATAGGTTCTAAGTGCAATGGAAGAAAATGAAATATCTACAGAAATATTGACTAATCAATTACATATTAGTAAAACTTCTGAATATAGATATTAAAATACAAACAATTTCATTGACTACACTGTACTTCAAAATTTGAAGGAGAACACTTTTCAAGATCATTTTTATACTATCAAAAAAATGCACTTTCCACCATAGGATACCAATGTCAAATGAACTTTTAAAGATGTTTACCAATAAAGAAAAAAATCGAAAGGTTACTTAGGAATATTCTGCTTCACTTTACAGAATATTTACAAAATTAGTAATGGATGTTTAGATATAAAACATACGAAAAGAACAAGAATAAAAAATGCGCGAAGAAAATAGAAGTAGATTCTAAGTGCAATAGAACAAAATAAAATGTCTACAAAAATTTTGACAAATCATTTAGGAAAACTTCTGTATGTAGATATTAAAAGATGAAAAATTTCATAAACCAAGAGTAAATTATGATAAGTAGATTTGACATTGACTATACTGGATTTCAAGGAGAAGTTTCTAGTTGTAGTTATGGCAAAAATAACATCAAGATCTTTATTATACTATCAAAAATATCAAATTGTAAGCAAAATCTTGCTTTGCTGGTCCGAAATTATGAAATTTCTGAAAATATTACGAACTGCGGTTACTGAAAGACGATTTCAAATTTTACTAGACATAACAATCCTCACTATTGAGGTCTAGGTTAAGTTATTTTCATGTTGTGATAGATTGTTCAACAAATATGATATGAATTTAAATTATTTCATGTATGTATTATTATTAATACTGTGCAAAGATTAATGACAAAAAATATTTATATTTTCATTATTATACAAATAGGAAGAAAATAATAATTCTTCAATTATCATCTGTCTAAGCTCAAGATCAAAATGTTCCACAAATAATATTCAAAATTCCTTAACCAATGGTTAACGGAATGTAAACATATACAAATTCTTGATTCCAATTTTGTATTTACGATACATACTATTAAATTGTGTCAACTTAATAATATTTTCATGTTTTTTACATGATATTACGGATTTAAAGAAAAAAAAAAACGCTGTTGTGCTTATTGAATCATGTTAGATAAGGTCTACTAAGGTTCTTGTTTGATCGCAATGTAAAATTTATGATAATATCTAGGTATAAAAATATTAAGACCAAAGTAATAAATTCGCAGAAATAATGAAGTTATTACCGAAAGTTTCGCTGTACTATTAATTTAATTCAAGTCGGTTTTTCAATTAGGCCTTGTGGCATAAACTTTATAGAGTTGTAAAAGTCTCTGTTTCAGAACAAATTAAAGAATTATTTCAGTTATCGGAAAATAACGTAAAATAAACTTTCAAACAGTTTCTTGGCAGTTCATATTGCGGTTTTGTACAAGTTGTGATCGGTTAGGAATTTTATTTATTGTTTTTGAAAAACCAGTACAAGTATATTAAACTTGCTAAGAAAATTTTTCAAGTAATTATGATGCAATTTTGAACGAGGTCATTTAGAAAGAAAACTGCATTCATTAAATTTTAATATTGCCAATAAAAAAATAGATTTATGTACAATGTTTTTAAAATATTTATAGGTTGTAAACCAGGTGAAATATCGTGCGTAAACTGCAGCCTAAAACTAGTTTAAACAAGCTGAAACAAGTTTAAATCATTGGTTCAAAATCGGTTTCATCATTAGTTGAAAATCGATTGAAATTATTCTACTTACTGGTCATTGAGCGATGTATGCATTGGAAAATTAAACGCGTTTTAGAATACAAGATTTATGAGAACCCATTGGGAAAATATGTGCACATTCGAGGAATTATTTTTGAGTTAGCTACCCCTGAAAAATAAAAATTAGTTTTATTTTCTTGTAAATTACCCTCTATTACGCTTATTCTCCTGTAACCGTAAATTAAAATGAAAAACTAAATATAAAATTGGCTTAATGCCCGTGAAGTGAAGACAATTGCCATTATCAACATAGTCTAGTCATTTTATTTCGCACTAATGGAACCCATTGTTCTCTACGACAATAAAAACGTAATGAAATACGTGTATTTATTTAAGATACCTTTTAATTTATACCCAAGTGCATAATAATTGCACTTTTTATGTGAAAATTCCACATTACCATGTAATTTATTACGTAATTAAATAGTGACCTACTTTTTATATTTTGTATTCCGAATGACACTTAATAAATAAAATAATGACTTACATTAAACACATTCTTTTCCAGACCCTGATGGTATTTCATTTCTCGAAATTAAAATTTAAATTAAAATAACACACCGCTAAATAAACTTTTAATCTTATAGTTACAATAAATTCTAATATAAAACTGTATTAATTTAGGTTTTAAAATTAAAATGAATTTTCTAGTAGCAGGAAAATTGCAATCAATATTTCTCTTACAAAAAAAGACAGACAAGTTGTCTACTGTTTATATTTATTAGGCGGAAGTAAAATTTATTACCGGAAACAACAACTCAGTCTCTTTTAACCCAATTTCCTATTTTAACCCTAGTTGTCATTTAAATACACTACATTCAAGTTTTATTCCCAATAATTTTAAAACAAAGCTAACAAATACATTATTTCAAATTAGTTGCTTCCAGTTTTGATTTTAGACGACAAATAAAAAAAACTGTGTAAGATGCAATTCATTTATATCTGATATTTCATTTCACTTTCGTGTCTATTTTATTTTTGATGATATTGTGGAGGTAAATTTATTGGAGAAATGAAACAAACAATAGTCTGGGAAATCTGGGATCAAGTGCAAGAAAGCTAAACCGAAATTCTAATATAAAACTGTATTAATTTAGGTTTTAAAATTAAAATGAATTTTCTGGTAGCAGGAAAATTGCAATCAATATTTCTTTTACAAAAAAAGACAGATAAGTTGTCTACTGTTTATATTTATTAGGCGGAAGTAAAAATTATTACCGGAAACAACTCAGTCTCTTTTAACCCAATTTCCTATTTTAACCCTAGTTGTCATTTAAATCCACTACATTCAAGTTTTGTTCCCAATAAATTGAAAACAAAGCTAACAAATACCTTATTTTAAATTAGTTACCGACCCCGGTAGAACAGCGGTAGCGCAGCCGGTTCTTATACCAGGGGTCCCGGGTTCGAATCCCGACCAAGGTATGGATGTTTGTATTTGTCTTATCATTTCATCCTCATTAACAATACGCGGCAACGTAAATTGTTATAAAGAAAATTTCGTAAAAATGTTATTTCATTCCCATAATCATCAAATTGTAAGAACTCAATGTAGTTCAAATACAATAAACAATATTATTATTATTATACATTATTTTAAATTAGTTGCTTCCAGTTTTGATTTGGGATAAAAAAAACTGTGTAAGAAGCAATTCATTTATATCTGATATTTCATTTCACTTTCGTGTCTGTTTTATTTTTGATGCTATTGTGGAGGTAAATTTATTGGAGAAATGAAACAAACAGTTGTCTGGGAAATCTGGGATCAAGTACAAGAAAGCTAAACCGAAATATTTTGTCCTGAATTTCTTGGAGAAAAGCGAATGAAAAGACTCGCACTCTGGCAAAATCAAGAATCGATTATCTTTCCAAACTTTGCTGAATTATCTTCTCGTTCCATCTCTAAATAATATCCCCAATTACAAATCACTGGGAATGGATCCACCTGAAAGCAGCAACCACAATCACGGCAAAGACAATAATTAGCGAAACAAACATGCAGTATCTTGTTGCGGCCGGTACATGACATGACATTTAATCAGACGCTGCGAGCAAAACTAACTACACAACTAACTACCCGGCAGTGTAGCGATCCTGTCGGATATCGCATCTGTTGTTGGATGGTGTTAGCCAATCTGTAGGTGTCAAACTAAGTAGACGCTGTAACCTCCGAGCACGCAGCTGCAAAAACCGCATGGGATATGCGATAATCCCGAAATTGAATAATGCACCACTTATGCCACATCATTCAACATTTCAAAAACAAACAGATTTTATATTATTGTTTTCACATAGACACATTATTTTTTTAACATTACCTTTACCCAACTTAAAAAGTCTTTACAACATTTCAAAAGCAAATAGTTTTTATATTATTGTTTTCACATAGGCCCATTATTGTTTTAACATTACTTTTATCTAATTTAAAAAGTCATGATATATGATCTATGATTCCTAGATGAAACTGGACCTGAAGTATCTATCTAACAAGTTTTGACAAGTTTTACTACAGTCTCTGCAAGAAACCTGTAGGTTGTAGTGGGTCCCAAACCACTCGGACACAGCGGTATTTTTCTTTGTAACATTTCAAAAGCAAATAGTTTTTATATTATTTTGTTCATATAGGTACATTATTTTTTTAACATTACCTTAACCTAACTTAATAAGTCATGATAAATCAAGTTATGGAATTGTATTTAACATCATCTGCTGCACTATATTTCTAGATGGAACAGTATTTCAAGTACCTATCTAACAAATTTTGTACAGCCTCTGCTAGGATCCTACGGGTTGTAGTGGGTCTCAAAGTTTTTATATTATTGTTTTCACATAGGCACATTATTTTTTTAACATGAAAAATCATAATCAATTAAGTTATGGAATTGTGTTCAACATCATCTGCTGCACTAAATTCCTAGATGTAATAGGACCTTAAGCACAGAATAGTTATATACAGAAGTGACACTCCGTGTCGGTACCTTTCATCTTCCCCTATTCCGTTCTATGACCTTGAAGCATTGTGTAGACCATTAAATTTGTTTCCTTCCCCTAGATGTGAGGAAACTTTCCGATTTTAAACAATGAGCCCTTTAAATTTGTTCACATTCCCCATCTCTCTCTAATTCTCGTTTCTCTGTCTTACTGTCGCTTGTGTATAAACCTATTCTGTGCCTTAAGTAACTATCTAATAAGTTCTTAGAAGTTTTAGTACAGTCCCTGCTAGGTATCTCTAAATTGTAGTGGGTCCCAAACCACTTGGACACAGCGGTATTTTTGTCTGCTTTATTGACGAAGATGAGATTTGAACCTTTGATCTCACACTTCGTTCAATTCGAGTTGGAACGTGCTAACCAAGTCAAAAATTTACTTTTACTAGATAAATTTTAGTTAAATTATTAACATTACCTAACCTTAAATACAGAAATGAGAAATAGAAATGGCAATATAAATATGTTAACCTAAAATTGTTGGTTTAAATGTCGATATAATTATTAATTTTAGATAAATTATAGTTATGTGGAACTGTAGAATGTTGTAAATGTTAAATATATATTTGGATGTGGGAGAATGTGGAATTTTGTTGAAATGTGTGTGAGGTGTGGAAAGAAGAATGTACAAATGTTGAACACGTGTTTGGTGATGCTGATTGAACCGTGTTGGTTGTTGCAGACACCGCGACGCCCAGAACGCGTATCCGGGCTGCAGGCTGGAAGCCACGGGAGCATCGGCGTCGGCGTCGGCGTCGGCAGAAGCAGCGGTGACATGCGGGCCGTGCTCGCACTAAAGCCTTTCATTTATCACCTTCAATACGCTGCGACACAGATTTCTAAGGCTCAATGGAACATTTCCTGCCGTGTTCGTGGCATTATGTCAAAACCTTATTCTTTACATAAATTGATTTCCATTTGTAAATGAGTGGCGTTCAGTTTATAAATTAAGTGGTATTCAGTGCGCCGTTATGCAGGAGTGAACTTGTGCGCAGCACGTGTAGTTCTGTGAAGTTAGTGACTAGTGTGATGATTGGATTGACGGCACCGGCGACGCCTCGCGTCTTCGGCGGCGACGCTCGCGACGCACACCGATAGGAAGGTATATTCGCTTGACCCGATGCTCACATGCTCAATCAAATCACTCCAATCAAACAATTACCTAATTGGCTCTTAGCCTAAGTCTCGTCAATTCCTTGTATTGCACATTTGCTTATTGCGCGTGTACACTAGATCCAATATCCATTCTCTGTATCAAATCTTGTTCCCTCGTCAAACTGCATTCAATGCAATTATAGTTTTAAATATGATGCAATAAAAATCATTTGCGGATCATAGTTGCAATAGAGTTTTCCATCAGAAAAATAGGCGAACGACAAATCTTCCTTTAACAATCCGCATTCTGGTCAAGGATTCAGTCATAAGGACATGCAAACTTTTTTAAATTTCAAAATTTATTTATAAATATTAAACATCATTATATTCTATTTACAAGCAACGGTAGATCTCTTAATTAGCGCTCTTCTTGAGTAGCGTGTAAGATTGGTACGGAATCCACTTTAAGATGTCCCTTGCAAAGATTGTAGGCTGACAACCTATACCACTTAAATTCAAGTAAAACTTGTCGGGAAACATGAACCTTAAGTTTGTGAGGACCTGTTCCATCTAGGAATGTTGGGACACAATTAATTGTCAATGTAATTTTCTTTGAAAATTGTTCTCTCTGGCTTATATCCTATGAACCAAGTTGATATATTTTTCAAAATTATAGGGACATACAGACTTTTTTAAATTTCAACAATTTATTTATAAATATTAACCATCATTATATTCTATTTACAAGCAACGGTGGATCTCTTAATTAGCGCTCTTCTACTTGACTTGAGTAGATTGTAAGATAGTTACGGAATTCACTATAAGCTGTCCATTGCAAAGCCTATAGGCTGACAACCTATTCCACTGAAATTCAAGTAAAACTCGTAAGGGAACATGAACCTTCAGTTTGTGAGGACCAGTTCTATCTAGGAATGTTGGAACACAATTAATTTTCAATGAAATTTTCTTTGAAAAGTGTTCTCTCTGGCTTGTATCCTATGACCCAAGTTGATATATTTTTGATTAGTAATGGTAGGCTGACAACCTACAACACTGAAATTCAAGTAAAACTTGTCAGGAAACAAGAACCTTAAGTTTTTGAGGACCGGTTCTATCTAGGAATGTTGGGACACAATTAATTTTCAATGTAATTTTCTTTGAAAAGTATCCTCTCTGATTTGTGTCATGTTACCCAAGTTGATATATTTTTGATTAGTAATGGTAGGCTGACAACCTACACCACTGAAATTCAAGTAAAGCTTGTCAGGGAACAAGAACCTTAAATTTTTGAGGACCGGTTCCATCTAGGAATGTTGGGATACAATTAATTTTCAATGTAATTTTCTTTGAAAAGTGGTCTCTCTGGTTTGTGTCCTGTGACCCAAGTTGATATATTTTTGATTAGTAATGGTAGGCTGACAACCTACACCACTGAAATTCAAGTAAAACTTGTCAGAAAACATGAACCTTAGTTTGTCGAGGACCTGTTCCATCTAGGAATGTTGGGACACAATTAATTTTCAATGTATTTTCTTTGAAAATTGTTCTCTGTTGTTTGTTCTCTTGTTGATATATTTTTGATTAATAATGGATATTGGATTATGTGTGCTGGGAAGTTGTGTTCCCTTTTGTAAGTAATGTGCGGTAAGAAGAGAATATGTTACACATGTGAGCAGAATTAAGCAGACAAAGAAATATAAGAGGCTCAAGCGAATATTCCCTCTAGGTCTCCAGTTTGAAGGAAGAAACACAATGCAGTACTTGTGCGTCTCGCTGGCCATCGGCCTATGGCTGTGGCTCTCCTTAACGACTCACGCGCAGGTTTCTTGGACGTCCATTTACGTTGACGGCAAAAGTAAGTATCGTGCATTAGGGAACACCAAATCACCGAATTCACTAACGACTTATATTAACCTATAATGTCCCACATAAATCAACGCAAATATCATACCTTTTATCATATTATTCTTCCACTGTTGTCAATGTCAGCAGATAAATAATGTCGTTACGTTACCGATCACAACACACGCTAATGGATTGATTGTGCTCCCATCTCATCTATTACTTCGCATATTTTCAAATCACGTAAAATATAAAAATCTTTATCTTCCATAATACAGGCAATTCAAATAATTATACCACTTATTAGCACAAACAGCAATTTACTTATTTGGGACACCCTTCCATTCTATATTTCAAAATAATCTTCACATATAATATGAATACTCGTATGATCAAAAAGACTAAATTAGAAAAATGATCGCAACTGATATTTCGATACCATTTGGTTTCATTGAGTAAATTCAGCTTTTAAGCTTTGATAAACAATTAATCTCTCTATTTTCTAAATCCTTTAGAGTTATTTTGATCTCTGGCATGGTTTACATATTCAGTAATCATAACTACTCCCTTTAATTTAATCTACTGATGATGAGAACTTAGTTCTCGAAATAGGTATCTAGTTTTTAAAATTATTATTAAGGTTAGGGGTATACTTATTTTTATTTTATTTTAAGCTTTGTTTAGGAAATGGTATTTTAATTAAAATATTAACTCACCAATAATTGAAGTGAAGCAGCCTCGAATTGACATCGTTTTTAAATGGGTGACCATCTGAAATTAAAGATGTTATTAGGCGTCTTAATATAAAAATATGTTATACCAATAAATGAATAAGTGACCACAACTTTCTCAAAACTGACAGACCTATTAATAGGTAAAAAGATTTGAGAATATTACATGAGATTTGGGGTTCGATTCCCAAAATTTGTGTTGAACGTATTATATTTATTAGTTTAAAATATTGTCAATGCAAAAATTACAAAATAAGCATTAGTACGATCTATTTCTTTGTGTAATTGGTACGTGCTTTGGATATTAACATTATTGACCAAACACGTCATTACCTTTTGACAAGTAGTATAAAAAATAAGTTTTTAATGAGAAATATATTTTAGGAATCTAACTCATAAACTTGTAACAATATGAACGCCAAAGTATTATCTCAAAAAAAGTATGCTAAGGTATTTATAAAAGTCAGATTCATTAAAACGTTTTGACATCAAAGATACGTTATAAATCTATAAATACGTTGTGTATTTAAACTTTATAATAACAGTAATACAAAGTTTTTTATAGATTTTATATGTGACATGAAATGAAAGCTGCGTTGTTCGATGGTCGATTTGAAGTTTATTTAGTCAACCGCAAATACCACAGACCTTTTTTTCTGGATGAAAGGTTTATTTAAAATTCAGTGTCGAAATGGCGTTATTGAGTAAAAAATGATCGTTTAGTTTGGGGAAAATTTATGAATAGTAATTTTTCCGGTCTGAGAAATATTTTTCGGTCCATATTTTGCACGGATGTCTTAGACTGGATGTGAAAAATATAGGGCGCGTGTGACCTTTATTACCCTGAACACATTGACTTCAAGAGTTGTGAGAAGTGACCTCTATAAATGTAACGGATACTACAATTCTTTTCTTTCAACTTAAATTGGTTAGTGTCCATTGCGACGACTCACTTACCCTGAATGAAAACTTATTTATACCTCCTTACTCTATTATGTAGGGATATGTAAATCTTCCCTAACTTGAAAGAATGTAGCTTGTATATTTGCACTGCATAAACTTGTTAAATGCAAGCACTGACTTGAATTTATGACGAATATTAGGAAGTGCTGTATTGCAATAAATTTTATTGAATTCATTACATTTAAAATTTTATTACTTTTCGAATAATATGATTGCTTTATATTTTCCTAGAACTCTAAATCATGCATACAACCATTTTATTACTTTGTTCTCAATAAGTAATAAAAACGGGTAGTTATAATATTATGAATAATTGCAATAAAGATTACTTCTTTTCTTTTAACTTGAACCAACAGGTACAAACAAGAACAAACTTATTGTTCGAATCACATAGATAAGCAAAATTATTATTTGTATTTGGTGTATTTATTATAGTTATAATTTTTAATTTAAAGTATGAAAAATAGATAAGGTTTATATTTATATTATAATATATAATAACTGTTAATAACGCAGTTATTAAATAAACAATATCACATTATCATGAATCATTCCAACCAATAATATAAATATTATCAAAATAACTGATATTGGTATTTATTTTATTATTTAAATAAATATTA
Organism: Stenolophus ochropezus; assembly: GCA_035578165.1. Classification (NCBI taxonomy): domain Eukaryota; kingdom Metazoa; phylum Arthropoda; class Insecta; order Coleoptera; family Carabidae; genus Stenolophus; species Stenolophus ochropezus. The sequence goes on from JAQOWZ010000014.1 coordinate 5,937,840, forward strand.
TGAAATGAAAAATATACTGGCTTATTTTATATCCGAATATATTCCGGATTTTTTTCCAAATGAATGTCACACAAATGCGCAAATATATTGATTAGCATTAAGTTAATGACCTTGTCATTATGAGCATCGATTCATTAGAGGTAATTAGGAAATCATGTAATGATGTGGAAACGGATAAAGCAAACATTAAATGTTTGCCATTATTATTAACTTTTTTATTTGAACAAATAATTATTAAAATATTTACATATCAAATTAATAATAAATCATAAAAGCACATCCAAATATGATTGTATTTATTTACTAGCACTCTGTGTTTTAACATATTGACTCTCATTGTTTCTATATAAATTTCCTAATTGAACATCATAATTAAAAAAAATCAGTAAGTTACGCTTTGGGCTTTCCATTTGATTTTTATATACATATATTAATTTTCAAATTAAAATAGTACACACGTTTGCAGAAATCCCAATAGTAAAAAACTATCAGTATCTCAACTTTAAAAACTAAAAATGGAAAAATCAACTTATTCTATTTTCGGTTTTTAAAGTTTCTTTTCTCCGTTACCCTTGGGTGTTGAGAGATAATATTTACATAGAGTTGGGTATTTGTTAAAACAACAAACGTCATAATTTATTCAGTTATTAACACAACACTAATTGTGTAATTTTTGAAAAAAAATCATAATTTGTGGATTACAGCACCACCTGTAATATTTTTTGTCGGTACCTTTCATGTTACCCTATTCAGTTCTATGACCTTGGAGCATTGTGTAGACCTTTAAATTTGTTAACTTCCCCTATCTCTCACTAAGATGTGAGGAAACATTCCTATTTTAAACAATGAGCCCTTTAAATTTGTTGACTTTGCCCATCTCTCTCTAATTTTCGTTTCTCTGTCTTACTGTCGCTTCTGTATAAACCTATTCTGTGCTATGGCTGTCGAGTAGTGGGACACCTGTATTTTCATTCCGAAGTAATGAATCCGGGCAAGTATTAATAAAGAAGAGGCATAATTTGTTGGAATTGAATTTGTTGGCATCATGTCTAAATTCATAAGCAGCCATAACACACTACTTAATTGAACTTTTTTTATACCTCTGTCAATAATATTTTGTGATTTACTCCGATCGGACGCAGTACTAGATTTGTGACTAAAATGGACCTATGGCTGTCGAGTAGTGAGCTACCTGTATTTGCATACAGAAGTAATGAATCCGGGTAAGTATTAATAAAGAAGAGGCATAATTTGCTGGAATTGAATTTGTTGGCAACATGTCTAAGTTCATAAGCAGCTTTCATCAATGGCCGGGCACGGTAGAATGCGCACCCCAGCAGATAGGAAGACCGGCTATATATCTTGAGCTTGGCCGAGATACGCGAGATGTTTCGGAAAGTGGAGCAATAACTAGGCGGAACGCCTTGCCTTGCTACCATCGCCATCCTGTTACACACTCGCGGCGTTAATGCCGTCGTGTTACTGCTTGCATGGGACTTTCCCCAAAAACTCACTATGCCTCTTACAGTACACTACAATGCTTAATGAATGGTTAGGATTTCATTTAGTTGCTATGTGTCATATAATTAGTTAGATAATGATCATTTTAAACTTATTGTAACGTTTATTTATTTGGGCGAAGTGTAAAAATAATTGAAATACGAATATTTTTATAACTAAGCCTTAAACCAAAAAATCACTATACCTCTTACAATACATTACAATGTTTAATGAAAGGTTAACATTTCATTAGTTGCCAAGTGTCATATAATTATTTAGTTAATGGTCATTTTAAACTTGTTGTAACGTTTATTTATTTGGGCGATGTGTAAAAATAATTGAAATAAGAATATTTATATAGCAAAGTTTAATGAAAGATTAATAAATTATAAAAAAATAATAAAAAAATAAGTGACTCTACGAATAAACAAATATAAACACTAATTTAAGAATAATAACTATTAATAGATTTAAATACGAAGAATATTTATTTAAACCCTTATATTACGCACTGTTTATTTACACGATATATATATATATATATATATATATATATATATATATATATATATATCATCAAATATTTATGTTCACCATGCGTATTAATATCAGACTGTCCTGGCGATCTTTTCTGCTTCTCTTATATAGAAGAGCAATTAATCTCTGGAATATTCTAGCAGCTTCGATACGTGAGCACAATAGAAGGGTGACCGTGACGTGACCTTGAAATCGCTGCATTATATTATGTTTCGTAACGCAAACGGTTTTATCAGATTTATGGTTCAGAGTTCAGTAAATTTTCAAATTTATTTACCGGCTTCTCGGCGTATGACCAAAGACCACCAACTGAACATTACAAAAATGCACTAAAGTATGTTATATAAGTGCACTAGGATTTGTAATTAAAATGTTTATGTATATTAATTAATTTGATGTAACTACTTATCAATGATGGAATAAAATTAGATTAGATCAGGTTAGATTAGGTTAGGTAAGGTTAGGTTAATTTAGATTCGTTTAGGTTTGGTGAGGTTAGGTTAGAATAGATATGGTTAGGTTAGATTAGATTAAATTAGGTTAGGTTGGGTCAGGTTATGTTACGTTGGATTGGTTTATATTAGATTAGGTTAGGTTAGGTTAGATTCGGGATGAAACAGGAAGACTTGGAAGCCTACCATTGCGAGTATCTATTTAAAATGTGTTATACGCGAGTGAAATGAATTCACTCGTTTTTTAATTTAATCGGATGCACACATACGAAACTCTTAAAATTTGCTGGTGCGCTTTTGCAACATTTTTTTGGTACGCTTATGAAATGTGTAAAAATCTGAATGGTGCATTTTTGTTTTCTATTTGAAACGACCACAACAACCATGAAATATTCTTGGTTTACTTTGTTATCCCCACTTACATACACATACTGTCATCTTATAGCATTTAACGTCATCTAATAAAATATAATAATGAATTCATTACTTATAAAAAAATATTAATTTCGCTAATTCAACACTATCCTCTATTTAATTCGTGTATATTTTTATTAGGTTATGTCAATTTTAAAATGTCATTTGATTCTAGGTCAAAGTGTCTCGAAATATTCAAGTATTCATAATAAGTTATAGTACTCAACATCTTATGCGAAATATTTATATCAGAATTAATTGGAACTACAAGTAGTATTGATGATGATGTATATACTTAGTAAAAATATTTGATTCATTACACGGTATTAAAATGGAAAATTAAAATATAAGAGTGTATATTTCAAGAATAAATTTTCTTACATAACGACCCTGTTCAGATGATAAAGTAAGAAAACCGTATTGTTTACAAGTAAAAATTATCGACAATATTTCAAAAGATTGTAAATAACCGCTATATACCCATTTAGTAATCGATCAAAAGATTCAGAAGCTTTCCTTGCCATCATAGTAGATCCCTAACCTATAAATCTGAAGCCGGAATGCAGTAAACACTGTACGCATAAAGTGCAAAGTCGGCTGCTCTGTATTAAAGTTGCTGCGAAATTGTCTGCATCTGCAACAATATATTTCCGTGACGTCTTTTATTTCAATTAAACGACGCACATTTCTCAGGCTGCGTAAATCGATGGACGTCGCCAAGAAAAACTACAATAAGATGTTGCGGCTTTTTCTTTTTTGGGATAATAGTAGTTGTCCCACTGGCTGCCAAAGATGGGACTGTTAAAGCTCGGATTTTCTCAGGGATACTTTTGTTTTGCAGTAACCTTAAAGTTAACATCGAGGGTCACATTGCAACCAATGTTCCCTCTAATTTTTTCGCTGACTGCGCGGTGCAAAATATATAGGAGCAAAAATTTTCAAAACGTATGTAAAAGTGTGCAAGTGGGATGTCGAATTTTATGCCATTTTTTTCTGAAACCATTGATTATGATAAACATAATTTTAAATTTAATAATTAAATCAGATTTTCTAGTAGTAACGGTCAGTTTGTCAGTTTTGCAGTTTTATTACGTGCGTTTATATTAATTTGCAATGAATTGGGAAACTAATCACAGCGACGAGGTACCTGTGGACATAAAATAAGCGACAGCGATATTATTTTATTTTGAAGTTAATTAATTAATTTTATTATATGTGAGGGTTACAAACCACGTGTTTGCAACCACACTCGCTATGCTGCATACAAATCGCACATAGACATAACAACGAACTCCCCTTTCTTAACATAAGCAAACCAAGCAACGCTGGATGACGTGTCGAGGTTTAAATGTCAAAGGCCGATTTCAAAAATTTTGTTGACCCTCTGAATTTTACTTTTTTGTGGAATTTGAATTTTTGTCATTTTTAGATACAATTCTTTTATAAAATGAAATATAAAAAATGGTGCGCAGAATACAAAAATGACTGCGCAACTTTAGAAAAATTAGTGCGCAGCCGCGCACCCGCGCAGCTTACAGGGAACACTGATTGCAACGTTCACAATACATCACTGGTAATGAGGAATAAAAGGCACTTTTTAATTTTCTTTACACAGAAATATTCCCCTTGTATACATTTTTCTAATTACATATTGATTTTAGAATATGGTTCACGGAATTTGTATCTAATACCAGATCTAGTTATTTCATGTTCTTTCTAGATCTTAGTAATTGCTATACTTGTTGTCCCTAAAATGTGATCTAATATATCTGATAATTGTCATTATTTGCTTCAATTTATCTATTATTTCTCTAGGTATTCATCCTCGATTTCCTTCTGGTTTGAGTAATACCTAATATATATGTATATGTATATATATATATATATATATATATATATATATATATAATTCCCTGCATTGTTATTTTAGTATTCCTAGTATTTACTCTAGTCTCCAAAAATTTTTCTATTTATTTACTCCCGGAAATGTGTTTCATCTATTTAATAACCAATGATCTAAGTTTTCGTGATGTACCTATCACCACAATATGTTAAAGGGAACAGAAGTATTAGTGAATTCCTTTAGTGAACAAACCAAACCACTGTATATCTAGGAATTTGGCGTCACGTCTATTTTCATGAAAATATCTTGGCAAATTGTTGTGAATAGTGAGAAATGTTCTTCTTGTACACATTTTTCTAATTAGATATTGATTTTAGAATATAGTTCCCGGAATTCCAGGTTATCTAATACCAGATATATTTATTTCGTGTTCTTCCTACGTTTTATTAATTGCTATACTTGTTCTCTACAGAATGTGATCCAATATATTTGATAATTATCAGTATTATTTCTCTAGGTATTCTTCCTCGATTTTCTTTTAATTTACGTAATACCTAATCTATATAGTTCCTCGCATTGTTATTTTAGTATTCCTAGTATTAACTCTAGTCTCTATTTATATTTCTATTTATTTACTCCAGGAAATGTTCTTGTTTGATCTATTTAATAATCAATGATCTAAGTATTAGTGAATATAAACAAACCAGTATTTACCTAGGAATTCGACGTCACGTCTATTTTCATGAAAATATCTAGACAAATTGTTGTGAATAGTGGGATTATATGAATATTAAATCTATTGACCGAATTTAAATTATGAGAACCACATTATGCTTATGAATTACAACGGAAGGTGGAAATAATTCGTAAATAAAGGTCTTTGCGGATTAAACTTGTGTTCAAGGAACCACAACTTGCTGCAATTTCCAGGAAACGTAGAATGCATTACATATCACATAGATTCCATCTGTGGAACAACATTCCTTTGTGGAACAGAGCCTCAAGTACCTGAGGTACTTGTTTTCATGACAGGTTTTACTTGCATTTTAATGATGCAAAATTAAATTTTTGATAAATTCATGGACTTCACTGGGATTTGAACCCAGGGTCTTCCCATTTCTAGTAGGATGCTCTACCAACTGAGCTACAAAGTCGCAGTTCATGAATCGTTCTCCTGTCTTTTGCCGTGTTTCAAATATACTTTCTGTTCGAGCTTTGAATACTTGTTGACGACTTGACACACTTGGTGGTTAACGGAACCACACCGCAGTAACTAACTAAGACACATTTTTTAATAATGAATTTTTTTTTTTAATTTAAATCCCAGTGAATTAGAAGAGATGTTCAAAGATGGCAACATCATCGGATTCGTAAAAAGGTAAAGATTAAGATTGTGCCATCGTATACGTATGGAAGGCAAAAGAAACGCTAGTAAAATATACAAATATAATTAACACTAAAGAGACCCAAAGGAAGACCAAGAAGTCGTTGGAATGAAGTGATCAAAGATATAACAAAACTCAACATTCCAAATTGGAGAAATTTAGCTAAAGAGAAAAATGTATGGAGGTACAAAATGAAGAAAGCGTATATCCTACTAGGATAGTCCAGCTAAGAAGAAGAAGAAGAAGAAGAAGTTCATGAATTTTTCAAAAATTTAATTCTTCATTATTAAAAAATGTTGAATCGTCTTGCGGTTCTAAGTGTTATACCTTTACTGTGTAAAAACAGTGTCTCAGTAGATCATGAGTTTTGTGAGCTTAAAATCATAGATCGACATTAGAAAGTAATGGCAAGTTGAACTAATGAGTAAGCCTAGTTTGGGAATTAGTCGATCTGGTTAGGTTGGCTCAGACTCCTTTGCGAACAACACGCAAACAATTCATTTTTCTTGGGTTTCCGACGGCTTGTCTGAGTCATGTCTCACAGGTAATCCCGTCGTATTAATTCCTTAGGTTCGTGTGCAAATCTCTAGAAACGTACGCCGCAAGATGGCGAAGTCGCACCCATCATCGTTTATAATGCCTAAATCCTTACATCCCACATCAAATTCATTTATCTAAGATGCATCAGCTTCGCCCACACACCATTAAAAAATTAAGATGTTCTTTGTATCTTTCCCAACAACAAAAAGCGAAATTGAATTATCGGAAGAGCTGTAATGATAGCTTTATTTTTTCGTCGGCCACATAAAAAACTGACCATCACAGAGCCAACCGCTGCTACCGAATATAACAATAAAACTGTTAGTAAATTAAATTGTAAATATAGTTTACAGAAACTTTCTGCAAATATTGTTTTTCGAAATATTTATCAGCTCATATAATTTCTGATTTGTGCCATTATGTCTATAAGTTCTACACCTAAATACATTACTCTTTACTTTTCGTATGCAATAATGATATAAATTTTAAATAAACAAAAATTCAGTGCTTAAAAAAAGTATTTACATATTAAATATTAATCAAATTATTTTATCCAACACGGTGTAATTATAGCGCTATAACTATGGTGATTTTAGATAACTAAATAAGGTCATAATTCACTAGTGGGTTAGAATTAAAAATTCACTCTTTGTAGGTTCGTATCATAGTAACTAGTTATAAAACCTTCTCTATAGTATATTTTTATTAAATGTCATTTAAAATGCCAACTGCCAAATTTTTTTTTTATATATTTTACATCATGATTTAAGGTGTTTGATAAAATGTTGTATGGCACACGTGTGTTACTTACCTAAATTACTTGAGAAAATACTAAACATTTTTCCAGCGACTTATTTGTAATGTAACAAACTTGTGCCATAAATATCTATTATGAAAAGTAAATTTATAAATAATTTTATATAAACCAGTTTCCAGAATTCAACTTTTTTATAAAAATTATATTTATTGTGCATTTACTAATAAATTCTAATTTAACACTTTAAAAAATAACATGATGCAAAATTAACTTAAAATATATGTAAATAATATATTTTTATAATTAAAATACAATATGTAAAATAATACTTTTAGTAAAAAATATCTAGTTGTTATTATACTATTTAAAAAACATATTATTACACATACAATTAACTCAAACGAATTGCTAGACTATTTTTATTGTTATATTTTATCTGTACTATTACAAATTTCTGTAATTTATTAACAATATTTGTTTTTAAAGAATCCATAAAACAAAATTTTTGGTAAATGTGTTCCATTTGAACCATCAATCATTAAAAATGGCTAATATTAACTTTCTCATCTCTAACCTAGTACCTGCGGGTAAAAAATTGCTACATCAATAAATAAAAATGATGTTGTCGTGGTTCTTTTATTATAAAAATTTGTTCGAGGGTGTTTTTTGAGTTGACATATCGGAAAAAATCATATTCCAACATGAATTTATGTATATTTATGGCGCAAGCGATTATACTTACAACGTTACAACAGAAACACAATGGAATCCATAAGAAAGTATTCAATATCAGCTATAAATTTCTACGAAGCTGATTTGAATCAGTGATTTATTGCCTAGCACAGAATTATACACATTAACATACTGTCTTTTTGATAGTGACGACGGTATTATTTCAAAATTAAAATATCACTTTAACAGAAACATGGAATAATTAAAAAAAAATGTATTTAATACAACTATCTATCTATTAGTTTCCTAATCTTTTTCATTAATATACATACACTATACTGATGCACAAATAAAAGCTTATATTATATTTTAATATTAATTTTTGCCTTAATACAACTGAAATAAGAAATTACCTGTTGTAAAATTGTGACAAATAATATCTTCAAAACACTCAAATTGTACTAAACACTAGCAACAAACTAAACACTTGTAATAATACACTAAAAACAATTGATAAAATATACAATAGTCCACTGATACCGTTGCTACATTGCACTGTTTCGTTACACTGTTACTTTTCCATATTTATTTGACAAACATTAAATATTTAAAAACACAGATTATTAGTCTTGTTAGACACATAAATAAACAAGTTTGGACATTGGTTCTTATATAATTTTAATTTGGTTTCACAGTTATTTCCTATTACAGTAGAGTATAAAAATTTAGATAAATCATTTAAATAAATACTATTTATATATGATACGAACAAATATACGGATAGGTTGATACAATATATTATTTATACTCTTAAATTTTTTATATTATTTACTTAGTTCCCATCTTTAAGGCGCCCAAAAATCTGTATATAACATATGTAGAAATGAAATTTAAGTAGAATATGAGAGTACGGAGTAATGCATGTCCTATCAGTACTTTAATTGTGAAATCAGCACAAAATACTTTTGTATTTCGAATAAAAACTGCAAAGTAGAAAATTATAGCGTTTTAACAACGTAATGAAGTCTTTACTACTTATAAATCTTCCTTGAACTTTTGTCGAAAACAAAGATATCTTTAAATCTTTGAATGTGGTAACTTTAAGTTTTAATCAATCTTGTTTCTCTGCAAAATCTTTGTAATGCTTAACGTGCTATTTACGAGAAATAATGAGAGCGCATTTATTCTTAATATTAATTATGCGATAAATATCACCGTGTTAACCACAGTGATGAATTACATATTTAAAAAATGAGAACAATGATTCAATTTATTAAAATAAAGCAATGAATAAAAATTCTGGCCCTCAGAGACTATCAACCATGATATATTTATTTACTAAAATAAATATTGAAGTAAAATTCTTGAAAATCAATAACGAAAACTGAAATGAATATTGACATTTATTTCCAACTCGCTTTTCGAGGAATTTATTTTACTTTTGAAGAAAATATTCAATTGTTAATATTCGCTCACTTTATTTCTTATTCAATTCATTAAAAATTAATAAGTCATCTCAAGAAAACTAAATAAAATATAACTTATAAAAGAAAAGATAAAACAATCAAATTCATAAAAATATTATTATTACATTTTATATTATAGTTACGGATTTGCATAGAAAACTTAATTTTCAATTGTTTTTTGCAGATTTAACATTTGGCTGGTTTACCTCTGACAGGATTTGTTTTTGTACTTGGTTTTATGTTTACCTAATTATGCAGCTACATATTTCATATTTTATAACATAATTTGAATTATATATGCATGCATGAAATTAACAATGTAAAATTATTTTACTACACACTGAAATTACTGGAAATTAATAGTGTCACAGAAGTAAATATATTTCACATTTGTCTGGTTCTGAATTTGCTCTAACTCTGTTATTCTGATTAATGTTTACTGTCTACATTGGAAGTTTTGGCCATTGTTGAATGAAAACAAAATTACCAATATAAATATTTCCAAGCTCAACTAATATAGTTTTCGGACAGGTTATATTATTGTTCTATCAACAACCACAACATTCGAATGGTTTTTATAATTTATTTTATTTGGAAAATAAGATACTTTGAAAACAAAACATCAGCTCTTTCTTTTCATATTTATTGTTCGTTGCTTTCTTGTTATTGGGATATATACATTCGATTCGTCTGCGTATACCCTCTTTATTGGTAATAGAAAATGTTATAACACACATCCCAAAATTGTAATTTTGAACATGTTCCTTGTTTTATTCATTTTTCGATTCTATTGTTTTAAACTTATTTACATTTCATACAATATGAAACATGATGTGATTTCTTATGGAATATTATTTCTCTGGCCAGCTTATTACATTATACAAAATGTAAAATTTTGTCTCACAAAAAATTACTGAAGATAGTAGAATAAAGATAAAAAGTTGGGAAATAGATTTGTAAGTAATAAAATATTTTAGAACTGAAAATATTTTCTTGTAATGTATTTAGAAATTTTCGGAAGTTTTGCAATCAGGAACGAAAGCAACGAAAGGAAGTGCAGAATAAATAAGAGAAAAAAGAAAAAAAACAATGGACATTGAAGCTAAATAAATATTTAAAAGTAACAGTTTTATTTAATAAAAATAGTGAAACATCCAGTTCCACAGAGATTTTTAATCAACCAGAGCCAAGTACCAATTAAAGTCTATTTCTAATTGTCCTCTTAGTATTTTATAATAAGAATTTGTTTTATTTCCTTTTAAATTATAATAATTCGAGTATTTAAAATTTTCGTTATGATGGTTGTAATACTGCGTGGGACATAGAACACCATTTCTCCTTCAACTTGTTATTGCATTACATACATGAGAATGATTGACAGGTACACCTCTATAGTATATTGTGTAAGGAGTTAAGGTTTTTTTGTCTGAATGTAAGGTAATGTAATGAGAAGAGTGGAAATATGAAGAGCGCATTAGATGCACGAGAATGATTGACAGGTCCACCTCAATTGTGAAGAGTGGGTACTGTTTTTGCTTATTTGCAATGATGTCGCCAGACGGCCGACGAATGCAAAGGCGAACGAGAATGATTGACAGGTCCACCTCTGTTTGAGAGGAACTATAGTATGTTGTGTATGGAGTTAAGTTTTTTTGTTTGAATGTAAGGGAATGTAATGAGAAGAGAGAAAATATGAAGAGTGGGTACCGTTTTTGCTTATTTGCAATGATGTCGCCAGACGGCCGACGAATGCGAAGGCGAACGAGAATGATTGACAGGTCCACATCTGTTTGAGAGTAACTATAGTATATTGTTATGTAGTTAAGGTTTTTTGTTTGAATGTAAGGTAATGTAATGAGAAGAGTGGAAATATGAAGAGTGGGTACTGTTTTTGCTTATTTGCAATGATGTCGCCAGACGGCCGACGAATGCGAAGGCGAACGAGAATGATTGACAAGTCCACCTCTGTTTGAGACGAACTATAGTATATTGTTATATAGTTAAGGTATTTTTATTTGAATGTAATATAATGTAATGAGCAGAGTGGAAATATGAAGAGTGGGTACTGTTTTTGCTTATTTGCAATGATGTCGCCAGACGGCCGACGAATGCGAAGGCGAAATGATGCAAGAACTCACACCTGTTTATTCGTTTCATTACCGTCGATTTGCTCGTTCGCTGGAGCGCGGAACTTGCATCCGCATCCGCCTTACAGCCGCATACAAACCCTATTACACCCTGGATTCGATACGGATACCGTCATATTCCATACCGTTTTTCACTTCCGAGCCGAGCAAATTATTTTATTTAGCTCCGGAGCCAATATTCTCCAGCGAATTACGAGACGGCAGCAAATTTTCTCAACACGACCGCAATTCAGGATACATTCTGATTAGAACTAATAAGATTTATTACGGTTGCTTACTGAATACTTACTTGCATCTGAGCCTAGCTTCCAATCTGGACATCGTTTTCTATCAACCCGAATTCGAAACCAACCGGAATAGACCTGCTTCATTTTATAAACCGCCAACAGGAACTAAATATATTGTAACGTTTTATTCATTTAGGTGAAGTGTAAACATAAGTGAAATACGAGTATTTATATAACTAGATTTAATAAACGAATAATAAATTATAAAAAGATAATAAAAGTAAGTAACAATATAAATCAACAAATATTAACACTAATTTAGAAGTAATTATTATTAATAAAGACTTAAGCACACTATTTATACCACCAACTATGTATTTATTTCTACTTTACATGTCGCTGCAATGTACTGACCAACACTGACTTTCTTCATTGACTCTCTTCACACTTTAATTGATACTAACTCCCCTGAACCGCCCGATGCGATTCTTATATACTTGTCGCCAATTAATCTCTAGAACATTTCAAAGTCTTTCGGATTCTATAAAATTTCCGAACAAGTCTCGTTCGTTACAATATGGATAAATTTAGGGTTAAATTTCACTGCTACATCACGAAAATTTTATTAATTTATTATTCGTTTTGAGATTTGGGATCAAACTTGTTGATAGAAAATAAAGTTTAATTCAAGATACATATTGATTAGGACTAGAACGAATTACTAAAGTTGCTGATTCAATACTTACTTGTATTTGAATCTAGCTTCAAATCTGATCTTTCTTTTTTATCACCCCAATTCGAAGCAAACCGGAATAAACATGCTTCATTTTATAAACAGCGAACAGGAAATGACCCACAAATATTCTGATTAAAAAAAAGAACTAAATTTTAGGATTAAATTTCATTGCTTCATCACGAAATTTATTATTCGTTTTGAAGTATAGTTTGGGAACAATCTTGTTGATGAAAAATAAAGTTTAGACTTTTGTGTTCCAATTTGGTAGTTTTATTTGAAAAATTAGGACATGTCGAGCTGTATTAGGTCATCATCTCATGATGCGTGAATAATTAATAATATAGAGTAAGGTAAAATTAATATTTGCTGACTTAGTTACTTGTATATATAGAATTAGGTAACAAGGACTCGGAACAGTGGTAGACAGAAAGGTCAACGGTTGACACGGAGACATTTTATTTAATTTGCACTGTCAACAGACCGAAGTCCAGTAAAAGGACAGGAGACCTACAGCTTATAGTGCGTTTTGAACCACTCGGACACAGCGATATTTATTTTTGGTACCATGTTTGTAGTCACTCCGCTCAGCGAGTCGAAATGCGCTAACCAAGTAAGATACCATTGTCCGTAACATAAACTGAAGAGTCCAGTTGTACAGTATTAATAATTAATTAATAATTATAAAGATATTGGTCCGTATTCCGAGCTCACTTTTATAATAATTGAAGTTTTAGGAAGTCTGATTTTACATTATAATCTTATGAAGCCAAGCATCAATTTTAACATAAGCATTTATAAAAGTGAGCTCAGAATACAGACCACTATTTTTATTTTTATATAAACGTGACAATTTGTTTAATTCAATAATAATATCCTAATACTTATTCCGTTTTCGGTTTGACAAAGATCCGTCTTTATATATTTTGTTAATCCTTCCTTATCGAGTGGGTACACTTCAAGAATCTCAGGTGTGACATTATTTATTATTCGGTTAACGGTTACTATTGGATTTTGTCAAAAAAATATCGTTATTATTTTAGAACGCAAAAACCAATTTCCTTTTGCGTTTTTTTATCTTGTACAGTTTTATTTCGTTCGTGTTATTATCAATCTCATCTTCTGTTAATACAAATTCATGTATTCCATTTTTTGGAAGCAAGCGCGAAAACTTCATTCGAACTGCTACCTGGATGATAGATTAGCGATGGTGAGAAATATTTTTTCTGCTAATCGATCATTAGACATTTCTTAGTGCCTCCAAATTATCTTGGTTGAGCGAGTCTATCCATTCGTTTGAACACGCAGTGTATTTCGCAAATTGGGAATCAAGTGAATTTGTTCAGCAATTCAACGCATAATTTAGCGGAAATTCAACAGTTTAAAAGTGAAATTAAAAAGATTCCACATTGATTCACAGTTTTAATGTAACATCATGCATCATATAATACTAATTTTAATGTTTTTTTCGCAGAACACGGGCGCAAATTTAAAAGAACAGAAATTAGGAAAATGGAATGATAGATTGTTTTGTCTCAAACTTTTATTTTTTGATAATCGGATATTAGAAAAAATCTAACTAGAACCAATGTATCAGTTGTTAGATCAAATAGCTTATATTGTGAAGATTTTAAGGCAATAGTATAGAAAATTGAATCGCTAAATATTTAAATACGCATTTTAAAAGAAGGGAAAATAGGAAAATGGAATGATAGATTGTTTTGTTACATAGTTTAATTTATTGATAATCAGACATTAGAAAAAATCTAAATAGAACCAATGTATCAGTTGTTAGATAAAATAGCTTATATAGTAAAGATTTTAAGGGAAGTAAAATGTTGAAATAGTATAGAAATTTGAATCTCTGAATATTTAAATACGCAGTTTAAAAGAAGGGAAAATAGGAAAATGGAATGATAAATTGTTTTGTCACATAGTTTAATTTATTGATAATCGGACATTAGAAAAAAGTAAATAGTACCAATGCATCAGTTGCTAAATCAAATAGCTTATATAGTGAAGATTTTAAGGGAAGTAAAATGTTGAAATAGTATTAAAATTTGAATCTCTGAATATTTAAAATAAGCGAGTAAATGAATTTAGTTTTAAATGGAACAGTATCTACATATATACAAGATGCTAACTACAGTTACTGTTAGCGAATGCAAACTACCTTTAATTCAATTCCATTCAACAAACCAGAATTTCTGCAGTCCAGTTTGTTTAAATTTACGCGCAGAGATAAGAAATTTAATTTTCATATACTATAAATCAGATAGACGGCATCGAAAAAATGAAATACTCCACAAAGAGCGAAGCAGATTTCATTAACAAAATCACAAAAATCACAACTGAGAAATCAGCAGAAACTAATCAGATAACTCCATAACACAGTAAAATTGTCTCTTGGATGAAAAACAAAGAGCATTTAAACGGAATTACGCTGTGAATTTACTTTGTGAGGAAAATCATGATCTCTCTTCTTCCTACCAGAGCGAAAGAGACAACCATACGAGACACCGAGCCACATGATTTTTTTAACTTCTAATTAATGGAAGGAAAAACGTAAAGGAAAATAGTCATTATACAGATTTTACATAGATGTTAACACATTTCATTTAAAGATATTAATTCAACTTCGATACCTTGTTTCCTTTCACAATTTCTATTATTCCTTTTCATCAACTTTATTCAACTGCAAGTAATCCTAAATAATCAATATTTTAAATTTTGAAATAATAATTATTTTGAAAATGGACAACGGATTCCGACATAATTATTATTAATATTAGTGTTTCACAAGACAATGTTTCTTGTCTTGTTTAGTAATTTATATAGAAGCTTTCTGCAAAGCATCCCTGGTTATAAGAAAGCATTTTTTGTCTAAACTCTTGGCTACATGATTTCGAAGAATAACTATATTATTTATGTATTAATTTTTTTTTTCATACTTAAGTACATATTTTTGTACTTTTATTTATTTGTAGACAGGTTCTTTTAATAAAGCTTGATTTAAAATTAGCAAAAAATGCAAGAGTACAAGAATTGAAGAAAATCTTGCCATTCTTGCACATTTTTTGCTAGACTGGGGCAAGATCAAGAGAAATACAAGACTCTAGTGAAACACTAATTATTATTATTATGATAACGACGACCCTATTTATTATTACAGCAAAAAATATACATGAAAAATTTGTTATTTATAAACAAATGCATTTTATAATAAAATAAAACTTTTTGAGTGAAACGCATCTTGATCAAAATTAAAACAGTGTATATTTCCATTAAAATCGTTACTGGAAAGTGACAATTTCAGGGAACGTTTCAATTTTTATTGAAAATCGCTGAAGGGGTTTACACATTTCCCATTTTCACACAGATTGGAATTTGCAATGTGGAATTTATTTACCACGTTTTCAAATTGTTAGAAATATTTGCATTTTCATATCTGTGTTGACGAGCTCTGTTACAAATTAAAATACAACTCTATTATTTATTAATAATTTCCCATTTAATTTTTTTATTGCTCAATTTTATTGCAAAAATAAATTTCTCCAATACAATTTCATATTTTTGTAAAAATGATAAATCCCTGCTATATTTGTATTTATGTTTAAAAATGCGACATTTATACGTTTTATTTTATTTACAAAACAGATTTTCTTGTAATCTTGTATGTCAATATGTATTTAATAACTTTTTTCTACTTGTACAGAAACATAAATTTGCATCACATTTAAAATAATAAATTTTTAATTAAAAAGAAAGAAATAGTATGTTATATGTGACCAACATTACATAAATGCATTTATAGATATGTGGCAACATAACTTTGAAACTATTTTTCTAAAATATTGACTAAAAATATATAACTATTTTTGTTTACAAAATTTAATTTTATTATTTATTTTATTATACTCAATAAATCCATATTCACATTTTCTATTTATATTTTTAATTATAAGTAAATAATAGTTTACACTACTAACTAGTAACTACGTATTTTTCTTCAGCGTTGATGTATAAAAATATATAAAAATTTATCTTTATATTTGCGAAACAGAATGCAAATATAAGCTTATTGTTTGAATGTAAAACTAATAGACTACAGACGTTTAAATGAAGTAATGAAGCGTACATATGTGAATATTTCAATTAACAAACTCTTCTGCTAATGAACTTGTTTCAATAGATTCATAACAATAATTAGATTTCATTATTAATGACTAATAACTTGTGTTGCTCTTTTGTCATGGTTTTCATTTTGTTCAGCGTACTTCATTGTTGCAAAATTGGGTGAATTAATTGCTTTATTATTAATCGATGAATTTAATTGAAACATTATAAACTTTGTATCATTTCAATATTGCATTGGAACAACAGGAAGCTTTATTTTGTGAATAACAGCTAAAGTTGGAAATTTATTTACTATGTTTAATTATTAATAGTTTATTTGTATTGTTACAACAATAACATTGAAATAGTCAAAATCGTAGGTTTTAAATTATTTGGCAACAAATATCAAAACCATTATACCAATATGTCGAAATAAAAAACCGGAATAATAATTTGGAAACAAAACTGATGTTTGCGTAATAATTGCATTTTTGGTCGTACAGTGCTCAAATTTGAACATTTTAGTAACTATAAGACATATATTTAGGTAATGGATTTTATACCCAGAAGTAAGTCAAACCAAAAATAAGATATATTTTTACTGACCTCGCCGCGTATATTTTAAAATTTCAATTAATTATCTTTTTTCATTTTACAGAACGTTCGTTGCTTATTTGTCAAAAAATGATACCAAGTTCAAAAATGAAACATTGTACGACCTCAACGACTTCACCAATCGATTTTACGAAGAATTCTACATAAGTGGATACCAAATTTAAAATTAACATTTCTACTGTTTAAGTTTTTGAACTATGAATATCCAAAAAAATTGCCAACTGTCTGAAAAATTCTAAGGATTATTTGTATCAAAATTTAGGAAAGACTATATTCATACCCTAATTTCAGCTAACTGATTACGAAAAATAGTATTGACGTATCTATAATTGTTTTCACAATATTTAACTGATGGATCAGTAAAAAAAGAAAAATTGGCATTTCCAATTAAAAATTAAAATTTTTCTACATCTCCACGTTATTTCCAATCACAGTTAAATATGGAAAGTTACAATTTGTAGTTGATTTTACTCCAAAATATTTGTTTCTGAAAATATAGCATATTGATAGACGTGCGTTTTTTTAAAATTTACAAGCATAATTTAAATATTTGTTGTTGTTCTTGAGATTTTTGCTCTTAAAATTGCACCTCAAAAAAGTATATATTTGGATATATCTCTAAAATGGGTAAAGATACAATCTCAATGAATAATTATTAATAAACATATAACTTTAAAACAGTATTTATCGAATATCAATTTTGACGTATTATTGACAGATACAATTGATGCCATTTTGACATTTATTGTATTTAGCAACACCAGTTAAAGTGAGCTGTGACCGATATTACTAAACTCATTGAATAGTTTAACTATTTCTAATATGTCAAAGGAACGAGGTATATTAATGGCAGAGATACTCTAATGAATATACTAAAGTGATGTTAATTTGAGTTATTTCATCTAAATAGCTTTCAGTTACTATAATTTCTATGCATTAGAATATTACAGAATATGTAGTGGAATATATTCAGCGTTCCGATTACTAGTTTAATTGTACTAGTTCTAGTACATTTTTATATATCTTCGTGAGTTAATAATCACTAAATAACATCTAATACTTTTATACTAAACCTATATTTAATCCTAAAATATACAATATATTATTAAAACAATGAACTGTTTTTGTTATGGATATACATACAAAAATAATATGTATCTAATAATTTTGTATATAGATACTGTATATCTGATTTTTTTCTAACATGAATAATTAATATTTATGACATTTATAACAGTTTTATAGTTGAAGAAAATGAGAATAATTGTTGCTTTTATGAGTATTGATATATCGCAATGTTATTTGTAATTGTACAAATAAATAATTAAAAACCTTTAAAAAAAAATTTGTTAATATATTCCAAATTTCTAATTTAAGATTGAAATTTAGCACTATTTTTGATATAATGATTTTAGTGATTTTGTATGAAATTAGTACTTTTAAAGTGCTCAAAGCGGAACACTAAATATATTGTAACCTACATTTTTCAAAACTACTACTGTTGTAATTATATATCATTAAAAAAAAAACCACATCACCACTTGTATTTAGAATGTTGATGTTAATTTAATAATCTTTATCAAAGAATAAGCAAAATTTTACTTTCTCAAAGAAATATAATATTTTGTTTTTTATTTATTAAAATATAATGATTAATTCGTAATAATAATAAAGAAGAAGAGGTAAACAAGAATATATCTCAATGTGTGAGTAAGGCATGGTAGCTAATAATTCTGTTATGCGGTTAATTCTAGAAATTGTTATCGATTGTATCTGACAGGAGAACATCAAAGGCAATATTAATATTATTGTATTAACCTGTAGTTAAGAGCCGATTACGTTAAACGATGGCGCTCCTGGTTATTCCGTATTTCATCAATAGCTTTTGAATTCGGTTATTGCTAATTACCATTAATACATTGAAGCACCTCAAAATGAGCATTTGGTATTCTAATTTAAGATGTTATGGTATTAATATTACTGGTTCATACCTTGGAAGGAGCTCTCTTCATCTGATTATAATATAATATTGGTTAAGAAAAATTTTGTACTAATTATATCTTGAAAATTTTATACCATATTCCCTTTAAAACTTCAATCAGTTTTTTAAAAAGCACTTTGCCAATATTTGTTTTATTATATTTTTATTATATTATATTATTTTACCACAGTTTATATATTTTTAATAGTTAATAGTTTCCGAAACATAATCATTTTTTGTTTAACTGATGGGTCATTAAAAAATAAAATTCACGTTCCCAATTAAATATGAAAATAGTTTTACAAATTCAAGTTATTTCCAATCACAGTTTTTCACTATAAAATATATCAGATACAGGTCAAAATAATCCAAAAATACCCATATTTGGGTAAAAAAATCTGGTTTTTGAAAATAGCACATCGACGTCTATCAATATGAATATGGAAACAAAAATTTTAACCCAAAAATGAATATTTTGGGATTATTTCTAATGTATAAATTAGAATCTGTCCAATTTTTTTTTAATCAATAAAACGCTAAATATATTCTACATTTACTTTAAAACATCTATTATTTAATAAAAAAGTCCCGTTTTCTGTATTTCATACAAGGTAACGCAATTGACGAAATAATAGAAATTATGAATATATTGTACTTACATATATATTTTGTTAGAAAAAACTACTATTTATATGTATCTCATTATTGATTTTATAAATAGAAGGATCATTATTAACCAGGTTCTAGAAGAATAATTCTATGAATCTTTTTATTTTTCTTATTATTTCGACTTATAAATTAATCCGAAAATAATGATTCTTTCAGAGAATATTAAATATTGTTTTATTTCATTTTATTTTTAAAAGTCAGTTATAAAAGTTGTTTCAAGAATAAAGCAATGCATTCTAAAATAAAATAGAAATGAAATATTACTTTAAATTAATTTAATCCTTTATATTATTTAATAGTAGGATTTAAACTATTATTTTTAATTACATAGTGCATTTCAAACAAGTCGAATAAAACGATACTTTTTGGTTAAATTGTACAGAAATTGGGATTATTCAGTTAACTAATCTAGCACAGTCGTTGAAACCTGAGGTATGTTCACATGTAGAGTAATTTAAACTACTCTGTGCGCAAAGAGCTATTAAGATTTCTGGCATTTTTACATGTTGAGTAATTCTAATTTTCTTTCAGTTTCCTTTTTCTACTGAAGATGAGAAGTTGGTCTATTTGGGTACTAAGTAGAGTGACCGAATTTGGTTTTGTGCTAACATTTTGTATGCCACTGGACTAATAGGTTACAATATACTTAGAAATTAATAAATATTGTAATAGTAAGGTATTGGATATTATTTCCAGGGACGGACTGGGTCTAAAAAATAGCACGGCCCATGAACCATACATTATCTCAAATTTTTATCGTAGCCGTAACATAAACCAGCGTATGTATTTTTTATTTAATTTTCAGAATATTCAAAAATTGACTGACGATTATTTTCTTAAATGTATTCCAAGATCACAATATTACAAAATTTACTTTATTTATTTAAAAATTGTTTATTTAAATACTTTTCAAATTTTGTTACTGTTCTAGAAATCATATTATCTTTACCAATTACCGTCGCATCTTCAAAAATATCTTTCTCTTCTCTTTCTCATACCTAGGTAATAAAAAACTGCTTGGTATCTAGCGTTTAATTTATGAATAATTTTTTGTTTGATTTATATGGTAATTTTTTAAAATTAATTGAATTATTTATCATTTTCACTTACTCCTTACTATATGAATTCAGGCAATTTAATAAATAGAAAATCACAACACATTATTATTTTGTTTAAGGCCCCGAAAGTCAGATTTGTCATTCACTTTTGATCCGGCCGGTCCTTAAAAACACACAGATACCTTAAGCCGTAATTTTATAGGAACGAACAAATTACATTAATGATAATGAAGCAGAGAATATACAAAGGTGGTTTTTGATAATTGGTAATTTTTGAAATAGGCGGAACTGTAATTAAAACAAGCACAAACACGTTTTTACATCGTAAAAGAAATGGCGGACATAGGGTGAACCAGTCACGTGACCTGCAGTGATTCAAATCGCTTGCGGGGACCGGCCATTCGCTGGTGATACCCGACCCGATACCTATACCCGATACCCATACCCGATACCCGATTCCCTGATCCCCACTGACAATGCAGCCTAGCCGTATTTTGACATTTTAAACTCTTGTTGGTTTATACATTCCAACGCACGGAATCACCGTTTGATTGATCGGTGATTTGATAACTTGCTAGTGATTTAAATGGTGGAATTTACACAGCTTTAGTTTAAACTCAGGTGTAGATATTGTTCCTGCTTTTGTTTGCAGCTTTATAAAGGGAATATATAAATGCATGGAATTGCACACTGCAAAATATTAAATAAGCTCTTTGCACTGCGAAATTGCCCATGATAATAGACAACAAACACATGTGGAAATAGGTTATGTTTTCACAATGAATTACTTTTTTTACCATTTTTGCATGTGCATTCCAATAATGTCGCATTATTTTCGTTTATTAGTCGTTAAACGTTTTTCAAGCTGGTTTATTATTTTTTCCACTGCACAAGTGCACACCTAGTTCTCATTATTAAAACTAATCTTTTTCATTGCACGTAATTCTAAACTGATTACAACTAAAAAAAGAAACAATTCTTTGTAATAATCCTTTATGTACATCATGCTATTGATATAAGTTCTTATTTATTTGAGTTTAATAAAAATAAAATAAGTATAGTGTTCTCAGTTTCCATATAAACATATTATTATCGTCCTTTGTTTTTTTATAAATGAAAGATTTCATTTCATCGTTCTATGATCCTTTAATAACATAAAAGAATTAAAATTTTTACTGTATATTTCAAATTTCGTCAGGTAATTATGAAAAATATGAAAGGATTCTAATTTAAGCGAAAGCGCGAGTACCTTAATCCGACAAAAGTTTGAAAATTATTTCTAAGCTAAAAATAAACTTCGTGTTTCTTGTTCCATTAACATTTGTAGGTGTCGGCTTGTATTGGATTATACATATTTTACGAATAAACCAATTACTACTTTGGATCTCTAGAACATACAAAATTCTATTAATAATCAATCAATGAGTTGTATTATTTCATCTTCAAATTACAACTAAACATTTGTATTCAAAAACAGTGGTATTGACTTCTAAAACAATATTATTGTCTACTTGAAAATTAAATATATTTATCTGATATAATGTTTCCTTTTGATGTTGCAATATTCGCTAGAACAGACAATGAACAATGACAGCAATTATAATTGTAGGATTTCAAACACAAACATTTGTGATTAGTGATATATTACTATTCAGTTATCTATGAATGTATGTGATAGCCTGGTTATGAACAGACCCCTATCATACGTATATAATACATTTTAACTATGTAGCATTTACAGCTGAAATTTCAAGTGCACTGACATTGGAATGTGGAGAGCACCACTTAGGAATATTGGAAACTGTTGATGGAAAATGACTTGGGCAGAATTTGAATTGGTCATTTCGCGAACATTTGGTTCAATAGAAATTTGAACTTGATATCTCACAGAAATTCGTTTAATGAAAATAATTTTCTAAATAGTATACTGCAAATTAAGAATTAATGAAAAAAAAAAACATTTAGATATTGGGTCAACTTGTCAATCTAATCTAACCTAACTTTACCCAACCCAACCTAATCAAACCTAACCTAACTCAACATAACCTAACCTAACCCAACCTGACCTAACCTAATCTGATTAGAATTAGGTTAGGTTTCGTTAGGTTAGGTTAGGTTATGTTAGGTTATTAGAACGAACTATTTACCAAATTTCAATAAAATCGGAGATGAAATAGTACATTGATAAGTTGACCAAATATTGTATCAATAAATAATAACGATTTTTATGTTAGTTTCGATTCGGAGTCTAATTTAAAGATAGCGAAAATTATCGACCAATGACAAAACTAGAACAGACAAATCTGTAACAAAACGTAATGAGTGCAAACTAGTTGCTCTGAAAATCTATTTATTGTCGTAACCTGTCCTTAATTTGATTATCCAATGAGAAAGTTTAAAACTAATTTACGATAGTATGACTAGTGCACATCACACAAATGGACTATATTTCGGCAGCTCTTGGTCTTTCTATGCAGCGAATGGTTGTTTCCTGATCCAGCAAACCTTGAAGGCTCCGAGGCATCCAATGCTTTGACTGCAAGATGGAATTTCTCTTTAACGAATGACAGATTCGATCCCGAGAATTCTGCATGATTGAGCTTAATGAGACGAATCTTTTGCGAGATTAATTCGCGTTCAGATGTCACCACGAGCTAAAGATAAAGTGCCAATGCTTTTCATCTAACCTAGAAACCAACATTATCTAAAAATAATACTGAGAATTTCATAAATAAGTACAGTTCATAACGAGCAAATTAAGGAACTTCCTTAACTCATTTGAACTAAGATCGAGAAATTATGTTTCAGCGAAAAACAACTAGTGATTTGTCGTAAAATAAAAAGAAAGCTACTTATAATTCTCATACTCGGATCTATACCACAGAATAATTACACACAGAAGCGACACTCCGTGTCAGTACCTTTCATGTTCCCCTAACCAGTTCTATGACCTTGAAGCATTGTGTAGACCTTTAAATTTGTGCACAGTCTCCGTTTCTCTCTAATTTTCGTTTCTCTGTCTTACTGTCGCTTCTGTATAAACCTATTCTGTGTCTATACTACAGATTTGCTATCGACACATCTTAAATAAAAGAATTGCTGGCACATGAAACAACTGACAAAACAGAACTACTGGGAGATAAAGGAACATTATTATTATATGATATACTTTATACTTTAATGTGTTAATGCATTGTTACAATATTATATTTAGCCACTTATTACAAACAACTATAATATTACATGTTACTACGTGTTGACCTAAGGCTCTTTGACCTGAATAAGATGCTTGTTATATGTAAACACAATTAAGCATGAAATTAGATTAGGACAAGCTAACCAATTGTTCTCCAAAAATGTAATTATTTTGACTTTGCATACCCTTACTGTAATGTCAGTTAATCTCATTACTAAAGCCATACAATTCTGCTACTTTAAGAGGTTAAGTATTTTAATTGGCTGTACTACTTTTATTGAAAGTTTAATTGGAAATATATTATGTAAAAAATAGGAAAACATTTTATGAATCAAATTCTTTCTAGTTCATTTGCCTCAAAAATAATTCACAGTACTTTGTGAACGAACGAACAGGTTAAAAAAAACAATATTTTTTATTTTTATCGGACTATTTTGACGGTTCACGGTTCACATTTATGTCCGTTCGTTTGTTCGCCAACTACTCAAATGTGATTGAATAACTGATGTTTCATTCTTTTTATCCGAGAGTATACATTTCATTTTGAATTTATGAAGGTTTCATGTTTGTATTGGACTTTCTATTGTTTAGAGCTATTCCAAGTATTGTTAAAATAAAAACAAAAAAAAATTAACTTCTTCAAAGATCGTTTAATTTTTTTCCAGTAGATTCCTTCAATTATGATACAATTCACATATAATTACATTTATCCAGCCATAAATAAATATGATATATTTGTAGTAAATAATTCATTTTTATCACTAATCATAGTATTAAAACTTTATATGTAAAATGTTTTAAAACTGTATTAAATCTGACAAATTGGATCGATTAATTAATTTCTATATGCATACATGGAGAAGATTAATTACAAAATCTGTTTTAAAATATCACATTTTTAATGCTCAAAGAGAATTTGATCGTTCATTGTCATTACGTAATAGGCGCAATATAAATTAAACAAATTGGGACATGCTCAATTAATCTTATGCATTTGTATGCAGTTTATTTTTTTATAAAACAAAAAATCACTTTAAATGCATATTTTTGTTTTTTGATAGGTATATTCATTTCATTATTTTTTACTATATGGGTTGTGTTTATATGGACTTTAATAATATTATGTAAATTAGTCATCAAAAATGTATTGATGTATGGAGAAGTTATGGATGTAATCAGCATCATTATTAGCTTCAAAATTATTTTCGAAAATTATAAATAATAAAAAATTGTATTCACTTTATACAAAAAAATCTTATCCAAAATATTAAGAATATAATGTAAAATTATTTTGAAAGCTGAAAACCAATAACATCTATCTAACAATGGTAATCTTGGTTACTAATTATCAATGTTTTTTTTATTAATTTATGTCATTTCTATGAATCATTATTTTATTTTATAATAAGGTACAAATCTCATCAACAATCGTCGTGAGAATATTTTTAAAATCTACAATGCAAGTTGCAATATAAATGAAGGAAAATTCCATCCTAAATAACCTCGCTATTCAATTTTTAACATTATTTAATCAAACAAGGAATAAAAATAGATCCGGAACTTTGTCATTTTATTTTCGTAGTAGCATTATTTTTAAATGAATGCGAAGGACTGGAGACATAAAGGAAATGCTGAATAAAGGTTAACTGAAATGGTTTACTTGAATAAAATTGTAGGGGTTGGAATAAATAGATTGATAAGATTGAGAAGGAGAATAAGATAAAATGCAAAGAATAAAGGGTCACATGAGAAAGGAATTATAATTCGGAAAATGTATGGCGAGGTTTTGGAATATTTTTTGTATTTATAACAATTAACAAGGTATATTCGCATAGTGCACATATTAAGATGATTTACTAGTGGCTGAGCGATTTCAGATTTGGAGTGTATGAGATATAAGAACAGACAACCGTTATCTGTACTTATTTCACTCTAACAAATGTCTTCTAGTTTTCTTTCTTTATCGATGATGACAAGGCTCGCTTTCTACAACTACCCAAACAACTATAATAAGCATACTCGCTGAAACTCGATTATTAAATAGTTGAGCGATTATACTACGACCCTAAGTAAACACTATTGATAAAATCAAAACAAAATCTTTACTACTACCTTCTTTTCTTGAGTTTCAACATGTTATCACAGAAAAGGTTTATACAGAAGCGACAGTAAGACAGAATAACGAAAATTGGAGAGAGATGGGGAAAGCCAACAAATTTAAAGGGCTTATTGTTTAACATTGGAAAGTTTCGTCACATCTTAGAAAGAGATAGGGGAAGCCAACAAATTTAACGGTCTACATAATGCTCCAAGGTCATAGAACTAAATAGGGTAACATGAAAGGTATCGATACGGAGTGTCGCTTCTGTATGTAACTATTCTGTGGTTATGTCAATAAATTTATTTTAAAAAATTGGTAAATAATGTATACATAAAATTTTATATTTTCAAGCTGAAATTAATAGTAACTTATTTTATTCAATTTTTATAAATATATTTCATTATAAAATTAAAATGAAAGTTGAGGAATCGGTACAGGAAAATATTAAATAAAAATGTTCACTCAAAAATAACTAAGTTCAACAATAAATACTCTGAAATATGAACTAAAAATTATGCTGTGGAATAATTAACTCTCTGGTATTCACTTTCAAATCATCAGGGAAACAACAGCCGAAAACCCCGTACAGAGAGTAATACATGAAATTAAATTGCAAGAAATGAAAAATTTGAACAAATTTGTAATGAGTAACAATAATACTAAAGTCAGTGAGACTTACACTCTACTAGCATTGGCGAGTAGATCTTCAAAGGGTTGTATTTTAACGATGAAACTACGTTTACTCAGTTGGCAGAATCATTTAAATTCATGAGAAATTTCGTGGTAGCAATTTAACGTTAGTTTTAAAGTAATTCTTAAGCAACCAAAGCTATAAACATGTAGAGAAATAAATGGTTGATACAATGTTTGACATTTTACTAGAAACAGAAATCGTGAAACTTAGTTACCATAAGCTACATTTACGTGTTGGTATTTATTTTGTTACGTTTGCACTAATCTTAATATTACACTAGCTCCACACATGGAAAATTATCACTTAGCATTGCAAGATGAAACTGTGGGTTTAGCTTGATAAATCGCTGTATAAGTATTACAGTTTGCACTTAGTTCACCGTTCAGTACATATTGTTTAGTTTTACGACTAAACTCATTCCAAACCCTAACTCTCGCCTAACAATTTTACTGTCAATGTTGAAATTAAGTTTCGGTGTAAAATTTCTAATATTTTTCAAGCAAATATGAACCGTTGGATACATTACACGGATAAGTTATTATACACTTTTTCATAAAAGCTCCCGAGTTTAGCGTGAAACTTTGTATGATTAGCAGCTTGCATGAAATTTAATACACTATGTGCTGTACCAAAATTACCAGAAAAATGAAATATGTATTTTTATATTTATACATAAATCCTGAAAGTCTAGAAGCTTTCATCGCTTCAATATAATATTGCTTTTAGTGTTTCAAAAACTGTAATACCGAAACCGATAAAAAATTGCTTTTTTAGTTTTTATTTTTGAGACTAATAATATTCTACAGTACATTGGCGACTCGTGAACTAAAATTTTAGTGAGGAGGTGATATGCAGCAAATGCAACGGCCAAAATTTCAAAAGAATTCAGTTTGGGTATGTTCTCTTTGTCCATGTGCACATAGACCAATCAGAAAGAACTTGAGGCATGCCTCAAGACTTTCTTTTCTGAACATGGTAATAAAGTGGGAGAAAAATCGATAAACGCTGTGAGCATTGTAAAAGCAACACAGTTATACACACACATTGATGAAGTATGAGGCAGAAGAATTTTTGCCTCTGCACTTCTGTAATCGGATGTACGAATACTTTATTCGACAGTGTATATAGGATAGGTAAACAGTAGAAATTTGAATACTAGATCTTGTGGACATATTGTGTGCTAAATTAAAAATTAATTAGAAGGTTGAAATTTAAAATACGTAGCAAAAATTTCCTCTCCTCATTTTGTATGGTGAGGCACTGCCTCAACTGCCTCCCTTGGCGAGCCTGGCATGGGCCATGTCTGAAAGAATTTTAAATATTCACAGTGAACTGACAACAAAACAATATGCATCTGGTACATTAAAACAAATAAATAATTTTTATGACCAATAAAAATAATCTTGAAAACTATAATTAATAAAAAATATCTGATATAAACACCACATGACGACTTCTTCGTATGCCTATTAAATTATACACATTTTTGCTGCACTTATTTAAACTTATTTCATTTGAAAGTAAGATACGATTCTGCAATCAGTCCTAAATGCAAAATACATTCTACAGCGAAACTTTTTTGAGTTATATAAAAAATTCAAAAGATCCTTCGAACAAAGTGTCTTTTTAGCACTGCAGATTGCAATAAAAATGTGCACAACTACATGTAACAGTACCATATACAAAATTTCAAATTTCTACGGGTAATAATTTTTCAGTTATGCGAGATAAGTACTTTCGTACATACATACGTATAGAGGTCTTACCGAAACTAGTTAAAATTGATTCTAGGATG
The DNA here is from genome assembly GCA_035578165.1 of Stenolophus ochropezus. Classification (NCBI taxonomy): domain Eukaryota; kingdom Metazoa; phylum Arthropoda; class Insecta; order Coleoptera; family Carabidae; genus Stenolophus; species Stenolophus ochropezus. Next base: position 5,966,738 of record JAQOWZ010000014.1, read on the forward strand.
GTCAAGATGGATATTTCATTTGAAATCTCAAAACCGTAATTTTTCGTGATTACAATACTTCCTTTACTTCGTAGAAGGAAGTAAAAACATTCAAAGTTGCGGGTCGTACCTAATTATTTAAAATACAAGTAAATAATTACGGAACAATTATCTGTGGTACTGGAAGCTATGTTCTTGTTAGTAAAATGTCAGGAAAGATTAAAGGTGTGTATATTGCATGTGATTAAGTTAATAAAGTCAGTCATCATGTTAATTTAGAATACAAACTATGCTCATTTACTGTGAGAGATGCCAAATTTGAGGATTTAATTTAGCTGATATAAACTGATAATAAATCACTTGAAATCGTGTTTCCTTTATAAATTTGTCTTGTTTAATCTTGTGTAAAAATACAGCATCTCTATCTGATACGGTAATAAATGGAGAGACATTTATGAGCACGCAGGCCTGCTTAAAGTTTCATGGTGTAATAACCGCGAACTTAAGCGTTCGCCATATTCATATGTTGCGCCCTAACAATGCGACATGAGGGAAGAGGAGCTTCGTATCCTTAACCCTGATTAATGAACACCTTCAAATATTTACGGTGCCTGCTTCTCATGTGGTTTACCTTCCACTTATATCATGCCAGGAAGATAGATTCTACCGAGCGTCATACATAAAAAATACTCCTATATCATACCTGTACGCCACATATTTTTCTCCTTTCAAAATTTTAATGAAACCCAAAATAATTTAATACGACAGCGGTAGACCATTGTTACATAAAGTAATTCATAAATAAAAATATTATACCTACAAGTATTTAATAATCCTATTAGTATACGAGTAATATAGTACCTTTAAACCTCGACATAACTAATCTCCGGCATGATATTAAATATATACAATTTGATGAAGTCTGATTTACACGCAACGACTATGAATTTTATTTTTTAAATGTGAACCTATCATTATTTTGATAAAATTAAAATAGCCATTTTTTTCTCGGTTCAATGATGTCATAAGTAAGTATAAAAATATTGGAGAAAGATAATTGAAAATATACGAAATAATTTTTATTCAAATATTCTGCATAAGGGAACAGGGTATTTGTTTTAAGTGATTAATCTTATTATGTTTGTAATTTTACATCATAAAGTTGTCTTATATCGTTACATTTAGTTGAGTTTATATAGACGCCTAAGAATTATTTTTTTCTGTCTACGCCATAAAATAGTATATTTAATATAATAAAACTTTTAAGGGGGGTTCGTTTTCGCTGATACACCCTGTATAATAAACTTTAATGAATACCCCGTCATCTGCATTAGTTCGTTATAACGAGGTTCTATTGTACTTCTATAAAATTTTGTGATGTAGCTATAAGCACAATTGGTGACAAAAGCAGAAATAGAGATGTCCTGTTTTAGTGAACACAAACGTAAGACAAACCGCTTTGCCGTGCGACATTTCACTTATTAATTTGTCAATATTAAACATTGTACTCTATTAAGCAATAAACTTAAATTCCAATTGAAGTCCCAGAGAGGTTTCACGCTTACAATCTGCTCCACCAATATGCATGATAAAATTATCATTGAACAGGTGGAGATCACCTATAATTAAAATCTTTTTAAGGCTGTTGCGCCAATGATGATGATAATGATGATAACATAATTAGTCCTTCGGTGCTTGAAACCATTACATATAGGATAACACAGGTGAAGATCACCTATAACTAAAACCCTTTTAAGGCCGTAGCGCCAATGATGATGATAATGATGATAACAAAATTAGTCCTTCGGTACTTGAAACCATTCAATATAGGATAACACAGGTGAAGATCACCTATAACTAAAATCTTTTTGAGGCTGTAGTGCCAACGACGATGATGATGACGTAAGTCCATTGGTAATTGAATAGCCTTATTCTTATTACATGCGACGTCTGGGAAACATATTGATGGTAAGGTACAATGCAACGCTCAGTCTTAAGGGTGATAGTGGTAATGGAGATATGTATTGTGATAAGGATAAAAACCCTTCTAAGGCTGTAGCGTCAATGATGATGATGATATTGATAATGACATAATTAAAGGATAGCCTTCTTCTTATTACATGTGACTTCTGGTAAACAGATTGATTGTAAGGTACAATGCAACGACTAGTCTTAAGGGTGATAGTGGTAATGGAGATGTGTATTGTGATAAGGATAAAAACACTTCTAAGGCAGTAGCGTCAATGATGATGATTGACGATGATGATGATGATATAATTAGTAGCCTTATTCTTACTACATGTGACTTCTGGTAACCAGATTGCTAGTAAGGTACAATGCAACGCTTAGTCTTAAGGATGATAGTGGTAATGGAGATGGGTATTGTGATAAGGATAGATGTGTAGTGGTAAGTCCATCTTTATTTGAAAGGATAGCCTTATTCTTATTACATGTGACTTCTGGTAACCAAATTGATTGTAAGGTACAATACAACTATTAGTCTTAAGGGTGATAGTGGTAATGGAGATGTGTATTGTGATAAGGTTAAAAACCCTTTTAAGGCTATAGCGTCAATGATGGTGATGTCGATGATGATGATGATATAATTATCATCCTTATTCTTACTACATGTAACTTCTGGTAACCAGATTACTAGTAAGGTACAATACAACGCTTAGTCTTAAGAGCGATAGCCATAATGGAGATGTGTATTGTTCGGCGGATAGATGTGTAGCGGAAATAAGAGAATATCCTGTGCATTGTTGCAGGCCAGGTGGACCTGTGGACGCAAGCGGCGGAAGGATGCCAGTGCCCGTGGGACCCGGCCAGCACGGCCTGTGCGTGCTGCGTGAAGGGCGGTGGCTGCCACTGCGGCATGTCGTCTCCTCATCGGTGCATGCAGTGCGGACTTGAGGAGCATTGCAGTAATAGTAAGTATCAACTTGTCTCCTTTACCGATTTCATATTGATAGTGAAAACTCGTTGTCTTAGTAATATAAGAAGGCGTGCCATAAAACGCTACCTTTTGTATCCAATTCATGAAAAATGGGATATAAATAGAAAAACACAATTAACAAGTAACTAACTGAGACACTGTTTGTACACAGTAAAGTTATAATATTTAGAACCGCATGACTATTCAACATTTTAATAATGAAGAATTATTATTTTTTAACTCATTGACTTCAATAGGAGTTGAACCTAGAACCTTCCCATTTCTAGTTAAATCGTCATGTGGTTCTAAATTTTATAACTTTACTGTGTAAAAACAGTGTCTTAGTTAGTTACTGCGGTGTGGTTCCGTTAACTATCAAGTGTGTCAAGTCGTCAGCAAGTATTCAATTCTCGACAGAGAGTATACTTGTAAACGCGGCTAAAGACAGGAGAAAGATTCATGAACTGCACGGGACTTTGTAGCTCAGTTGGTAGATCATCCTACTAAAAATGGGAAAGCCCTGGATTCAAATCCCAGTGAAGTCCATGAATGTTTCAAAAATTTAATTCTTCATTACATTTTAATGACATATGATTTAATATACTGATTATAGAACAATTTTTTTCGGCAAAAATAAGAGCAGTATTTTCGTTGCGAAAATTTTTAGTGCCACTGGTTTGATAGTACATTTAATAAAGTACTAGACACATACATAATAACTAGATAATAAATGATTATTTGTAGACAGTATTTATACTTTTATTTAATTAATAACATAAATATAAATAATTAAACGTACTATTAAAACAGTGGTACCTACTAAAAATTTTCGCTTGGAATGAACTACCCTTATTTTTACAATTTCAAAAAAATATATATTTTTGTTTTATAATCAGTATCAAATTATGTCACTAAGGTTTTGTGCAGGATATAGAAACACCCTGAATAATATGTGGTCGATGTCAATTAATAGGTAAATAATATTCCTTTGACTGAAGCCAATGTTTATATTGATTTAGTTCTGTTGTCCTTTGACTGTTAATTAAGAAAAAATACGTTCTATATTTGCATTAAGGCACAATATACAATTGCTAATATTTCGAGAATTTCAAATGTCATACGTCCCCAATTTTCATGAGCCAATGATGATTCTCATTTTTAATTACCTTTTTTTGCCATAAAACATAAATAGGACAATATTTAAAAACTTACCCAAACGTAGCAAGATTATTACAGGAAATAAAATTTTATGAATTTTCGGTTAAAGCGAAGCGATTGACACGTCATCTCTGCACCACCTTGTCGTTTCATACCTCCCCAATTTTCATTCATGAGCCAATGATGATTCTCATTTTTAATTACCTTTTTTTCTATAAAACATAACTAGGACAATATTCAACAACCTACCCAAACGTAGCAAGAAATAAAATTTTGTGAATTTTCGGTTAAAGCGAAGCGATTGACACATCATCTGTGCACCACCATCGTTTCTTCTCGCCTTTAAGACTTGGAAGCTAGGGTAACCTACTAACACGGAGCTAACTGCTAACTACTAACTACTAAACGTTACCGGTAACTTATGTGTGGGATGGTACGTACGGCCACGCTATAACGTGTCGTGCTATCGCTATCGATCCATGGCAGTTAGCAGCTAGCTCCAGCAGCCGAATCACGCGTGTTGCTGGTTATTACCAGTCTTACACCGCGCACTTACCAGAATTCATAATTCAATCATTATCGAATCACGGAAGAACGCGCAAGAATCAAATTATTAGCGCTTTCCTTTAATGAGACATCAATTCACTCTAAACGAACAACTTAATAACGTCTGCCACGACTTTCAGACGTAAATATTTTCTTTCCATTTCATTCTTTTTTAAGACTGATTTTCTAAATTAGTGTTAGTAGATATCTTGATAATTGTCATTTGCAAAAAATTAATGTGCGAATGGAATAAATAAATATACCTTGTGGTGAAAACTAAAAAATTTTTTAGGTTCCACAAAAATTTTAGCTTTTCGCGCAATTCATTTTTCGATTTTTTTTTTTCATTGTTGAACTTTGAAACACGCTTTATATTAATGCTAAGTAAAATGCATGGAAAACGTAAGATTAACTCATATCCATGTTTCAAAGTTGATAAGCAATAATATTATCCTATGTCCATTGAATTTTGTTTTATGTCCTGATTTTGTCCTCTTCTATACAAAATGGTCAATGTCCTAGTTTTTTTTTTCTTTAAATTTTAGTTTCAGTCCTACAAAATCTTGGAATAATTGTATACATATATTTTTATTCATATTTTAGTGTATGCCTTAGCTACATTATATGCAGGTATATTTTTATACCCTTATTCGATTTTAGTTGATCGAAAGAACTTTGACTTATTAAATTTTGTTTATAGAAAGTTAACTCAAATTTAAGTATGTTCTGAAACAAGAAAAGTTTTAATTATATTCAAGAATTTTTAACAAAATCAAAATCTTTGTTTAAATTTATGCATAAAATAAGAACATTTTGATACGTAGAAACTTCTGACATACTTTTCAGACTTTTCCTATTAATTTTATTCCTATGAATTCTAAAAATTACTATAAATTATATTCATTAAAAAGAAATAACTATATTTACCATAATATGAATATGAAATATAAAGATTTCCAAGAACTATATTTCTAAGTTCATTTTAAAAGGGAATTATCTAGTATATCATTAGAATCTAATATTCATGTATTTATCTCATACATCCTTGCATGTAAATAAATATTGAATGAAAACCCCGGTTAGTTTATAAATACCATGAATTATTGAAAAATTAAAATGAATATTGCTTTTAGTGTAATTACATATTTGTTACATTGTTTAAAAATTTAGATGAATTGTTTTCATCACGGTATTTTGTTTTACAGTTTCTGTCAAAATTAATTTAAAATTTGAACTATAAATAAAAGTTTGCAAACAATCATATTTTTGAAAATGAGTATTAAAATTATTACTTTCTTTATTAATTTAACGCTAATTGGTCGAACTATTTAAAGAATGTCATGAAAATATATTGAGGAAAAATAATACTTATTATTAAATATCTCAGGTATTTCTATTTTTATATCAAGTTGCTGTTTCTATTTTTAAACGACTTTTGCAATCTTTCTGAAGCATGTTCATTGCAAAAACAATGCGATAAAAGCAAAAAAGAATCGCGAAAATATTTATCAGGTGAATATGACAGATAGAATACCAGTGCGAAGTGGATTGTCGAAAGAAATTCTTGAAATTCCAAGTGAAAAGGCGTTGTCACGATACAAACGTGAGAACGCAGCGCAAAACTATTAGCAATTCCAAAAGAAGCTTATCAGAAATGTTTCTAGAGAGAAGAAAAATTCTGTAATCGGAGTATAATGTAAAAGAGATACTTTTCAGGAATTCATCAAAGGAGAATATCTCGTAGCTTGTATTCAAACCTGAGGACAAATTTAATATATACTATATGAAGACGGAAGTATTCGTCTTAATAACTTCACAAACGTCCTGTGTTTCTTTATAAATAACTTTATATTTTTCTGTTATTTCATCTTAGATGAAACAAACTCTTTCCTTAACAGATAATAATCTATTTTCATTTGAGTTATCATGGCACTTTTTCATTTAATTTCGGCTATTACGCAATTAAGACACTGGTTTAATATATTATAGATAAATTTCAAATTTATAAAATTTAATAGATCCGAAAGTATGTGTTTATTTACAGAAGAACAAAAAAGCTTAATGAAAGCTACCCTTAAATACGCGAATTTTTAGAAAATTCTTTCACTTCCGTAATCTACACATGTCATACTACTTACCCTTAAATTAATAAGATTAAGTTCATTTCCACTTTGTATATGCTTGAAACATTTGTACTGTTCTACTGAAATAATTTTTTAGGTTAGGTTATATTAGATTAGTTAGGTACAATTTGAGAGAACTAAATTATCATCAGCAATTGGGTAGGAAAAGACATCTAAAGAAGAGTTTCACTGAATCTTTTTTTAGGTTAAGTTAGATTACATGGAATTAAGTATTAATCAGTAATAGAGTTCGAATAGAATTTTTTTAAAAATCTTTTACTTTCGTAATCTACACATGGCAAATTTATCACCCTTAAATTTATGACATTGAGTTCATTTCCATCCATATATTTGAAACATTTGTACAAGTCTCCTGAAATAATTTTTCAGGTTAGGTTATATTAGATTAGTTAGGGACAATTTGAAAGAATTAAATTATCATCAGCAATTGGGTAGGAAAAGACATCTAAAGAAGAGTTTCATCGCATTTTTTTAGGTTAAGTTAAATTACAAAAAAATAAGGTCGTATTTATTTGCGAAATTTGAATACAACCCTAAACTGATCCTAAACTAACCCGTGTTGGTACCAAATATATAACCAAATTTTATAGTTGGTGAAAATTGTATATGGTAAATTTAAGTGATTTATTCAAATTATTTACTTAAGTTTTCCGTTTTAACCTATAACAGATATAACTTCTGACAGAGATAGAAAAAGAAGTTATAATCAGTAATAGAGTTGAAAAAGAAACCTGTATAAGAGGTAGATACAATTTTAGTTAGAGATTAATTATACCGATATGTACGTTGCGTAGGTTAAATTCCTTCGAATGACGTTATCCGTGGAATGAATTCGCAACAGCGTGCGGTGACATAAACAGCAACAATTAATAGAAATTTGGCGGTTTGTTTGGCGAATGGAATGAACTGCATCGGCAGCAGCGTGGTGCATATGATGATACTAATTGTGTGTTTGTTACAGTGTGCAACATGACGATTGATTCGACGACGCTGCTCAAACAGTCGGGCAAAACGTTCGGCCAGATAAAGTCACCATCAATCGAGGGACCGGGCATGTGTTGGTACACGTTCCTGCCCAACAATAGCCAGCGAGTTGAATTGCAGATTTATAGGCTGGTCAGTGTTGGCCGCTTCAACGGATCCAGGTACGCACTTACATCACTCACATGGGACTTTATTCCTCCACCTTTCCCAAGCAAAGGCCTTTGTTATAGATACACAGATTAACCCGGCTTTTGTTTTATCCACTGCATTTATAAATTTGCTCTACTACACCTAACGTGTCAATTCTTCTTTTTAATAACTATTCAACCTTTCTTATGAAAAGTGTTCTTTTTATTTAATAACTATTCATCCTTTCTTATGAAAAATGTTCTTTTTAATACCTAATGGGGTATGGAACCAAATATAGATTTTCACGTATATGATACTAGCCAAAAAACAAAATACTCGTATTTGTTTAGATCGATTCATTGTTCATAGTAACAGGAAAGAATTGTAAAAGAAGAGAGAGACTGGGAGCGTAAGAAACAGTCTATCTGCTTTTTTTCTCGATCTTACCAAGCTCTGGTACATTAAATTTGAAAATAATTATTATATTACAAACTAATGTTTAATTTTTATAATTATAATGACAAGCTAAAGTGATTAGTTTCTAGTTGTATGACTTATATACTGAAATTCGATTATGGTTACATATCTAATTCATAAAATCTATAATCAAACGTCTGTCACAAAATTAAGTGAAGTTAGTTTAGTACAAATTGGTACCTATTGACCGTTAATTTATCACAAAATTAGGTTAGATTACGATAGGTTCAATAATTTGGATTGGTGATCTAAGTAAACTTCTTGCTTATTTCACGAAGTTGGTAATATGATTATCTATTTTTTAATACTGATTGTGTAATCATATGGAATCTTGTACCCAAAATTGACACCTTTTTTAGTCAAGTATTAAAGTTGATTAATTTATAATTTAAACCTCATACTGGATGAGAAAGTGTCCAAAAACACAAAAACAGATCCACGTAGTCCTTGAAAATTTACCACATTTTTTAAGAGTCACGATTCATCGTCTGTAGCGCACATCGTAAAATAAGATCTCTGATCGCGGTATAATCAACCAAATAGGTTGATTTTACAATGTACAATGTACATGTAAATATAACTGATATGACTATGACTATGCGGGTTCTTCATTTCTTCGCTTCTCACATTCGTACGCCGTTGTGTTGTCATCGTCATCCAAGTAATCATCACATGATTTAACTTATCCTTTCTATTACAATAGTCTCTTAAGTTAGATTTGGATAAGAAAAATGTTGTCTTTCATACATATTATATATTATATTAGATAAAATGCTTATTCACAAATTTGGTAAAATAGTATAATACCAAATTTCTGCACAGTTCTACTTCTGACAAAAATTATGTAAACATAAGTTAGGTTTGGTTAGGAGTTATTAAAATTGACGATAAATTAGTTGGATTAGATTGCTTCTTAACTGATTTCTGAACATAAGTATACATGATTATAGGCTGATATGTCGTAGAAATGTAGTGGTAACGCTAATAAGTGAAGGGAGATAATTTGAGTAATGATATTTATTCGTAATAGTGCGGTGGCAAGGGTAGTAGTTGAATTATAATTGATGGCACTGAAACAGCGTCCGTTGACAAATAATACATATTATACGTTACAAAAATGTCCAAGCAGTTCTACTTCTAACAAAAAAGAAATCGCTGCTGTAACATGAATAAACTGGTTGGGTTGGATTGCCTCTTAACTGATTTCTGAATATAAGCACAGAATAGTTACATACAGAAGCGACACTCCGCGTCGGTACCTTTCATGTTACCCTATTCAGTTCTATGACCTTGGAGCATTGTGTAGACCTTCAAATTTCTTGGCTTTCCATATCTCTCTCTAAGATGTGACGAAACTTTCCGATTTTAAACAATGAACCCTTCAAATTTGTTGGCTTTCCCCATCTCTCTCTAATTTTCATTTCTCTGTCTTACTGTCGCTTCTGTATAAACCTATTCTGTGATATAAGTATGCTTGATTATAGGCTGACATGTCGTAGAAATGTAGTGGTAACGCTAATAAGTGAAGGGAGATAATTTGAGTAATGATATTTATTCGTAATAGTGCGGTGGCAAGGGTAGTAGTTGAATTATAATTGATGGCGCTGAAATCAGCGTCCGTTGACAAAGCGGTTCCACAGATTGTCTGCGAACTATTTGCGTAAGATGCGGTAATGATCTCGCTGTCAATTCCACATCTGCGGTTGTGCGTCAGTGTTTGTGTCTGGATGTCGAGCTGAATTTAAGATGTTGATATTTATGGGATTAACACAGGCTTGATGGATTGAGAGTTGTCCGCCGTCTGTGTTTACTGTTTACTCCACGACGACGCCCGAACCTGACGGGTTAAGTGACAGCGAGATGATGACTTTCGATCGCAGATAAAAGGAGTCTCCCCGCACTTCAGTTAAAAACACAAGTGTTTCCTCAACCGTTACCCTACAACTCGGCAAGAAACGCACAAGGAAATCTTTATTCACAACAACACCTATACTCTTTACAAAAGCTTCGTTTCTTTCTTTTACGACACACTACATTATTCCAGGCATTTTTTGCGCCAACTCATCTGCTGAGTAAAATTTCGACAAAAATTTTCATCATAACCTAAACTAGAACCTCGTTGTATCTAATAGTATTCACTACATTACGGACAGTGGTGGTTTAGTTGGTTGGTGTGCTACAACTCGCTGAGCGGAATGTGAGATCTGGGTTCATATCTCAGTGACGACAATCCTGCAGCCAAATAAATAAGGCTGTATCCGAGTAGTTCGGAACCCATTATAAGCTGTAGGTCCCGTTTCACAAAATTACGGACAGTGGTGGCTCAATTGATTAGAGCGCTTTGACTCGCTGAGCGGAGTGTAAGACCTGGGGTTCATATCCCAGTGATGACAATTCTGCAATGAAAAATTAATACCGCTGTATCCGAGTAATTCGGAACCCTATATAAGCTGTAGGTCCCCTGTCCTGTAAGTGGACTTCCGTCTGTTGGACAGTGTAAATTAAATAAATAAATATAATTAGAAGAAACTAAAAATATTTACCGTTATATCCGAGTAGTTCGGAACCCACTATAAGCTGTAGGTTCCCTGTCCTGTAATTGGACTTCCGTCCGTTGGTCAGTGTAAATTAAATAAATAAATATCATTAGAAGAATTTAAACATAGGTATATTGAAATTATATTCTATTATCTCATCTGTTGATTAAAGTATTCGAAAGCATTTTTTTCATATAATCTAAACCACTCTATAATTTTATCATGTTATTATCAAATTGTCCATAATAATGCTTTCCTCATCTGAAAAATTTGCAGTTGTATTGCGTTTTTCTGTCATTATTCGATATTGTGTCATAATAACCTTAAAATATAACTAAATAAGCACTTATGAACTGACAGATCTACTAATATAAAGAAAGCAGTCGTATGTTTTTCTTGGTAGTCTAAACTAAAAATTTAATAACCAGGGTTCATTTAACCAGAGATGTCTACATAATTGAAAAACGCTCTTTAACTTAACAAGTTAATAAAAAATCGGCCCTTAGTATTTATTATAATATTAAAACAATTATTTATTACTAAAACATTATAAGTAGCTATATATTGAACATTTATTATTTATATATTTGCTCTAAATCTTTAAATAAGTCAATTTAGGAATCGATTTCAAAATTTAAAATTCCTGTAAACATCATTTGTACTTCCATGAATTATTTTTGTCCTTCGTAACTGTATTGTCTACTACAAATATAGAAGAGAAATAATGATGAAGATAATGAGAATTGTATTGAATAAAACAAATAAATCTATCAATTCCGATTAGTTTGTTTTTCGCAAATTCTAAATACAACTGCAAGTTTATTTCTTCGAACTATTATTAAATGGAAAATCTTTAGTCTTTTTAAAACTTTTCTACAAGTGCAATTGTCTTTCCCGCCTTCGAATGAAAATCACTGTAACAAATTTTTTTACTCTATTAAAACAAACGAGAGCTCATTTTAAACTTTAACGACTTGTTAGTTGTAGTAGTTTTAACCGCAATTTAATATGATAAGTAGACCTATCTACTAGGACCATAAAAATCTACATTTTCCAATAACAAATTTTATAATATTTAATTCGATTCCTGAAAACTTTCATATATATATTTAACATTGCAAAATGGATTAGTTTGTAGAATTTATGAATTCAAAATTGAATTCTGATGTCTACGTTGATAACTTTCAAAATATCATGTAAGTATTTTATTATATTTATTCTCTTAATCAAGCAGTCTTATCATTTCAAGGTTTTATTTCTGTTGGAAGAAAATTCGCACAAACAACAAATTCATTTCTGCAACCTAGTTCTGAATTATTTTTGTAAATAAACATACAAATTCACACAATTTTCCCAAAACTAATTTGCGTAATAGTTTTTCATTAGTACAAAGTAAGTCATACGCTGTTTTACTTGCCACAGAGATCTTTTCTTTACTCCAGTAGGTGACATTTTAAGCAAAATGAAAAATTAAAATTCACAAAGTTTTTCAGGTTATATTTCTAGAACAATGCACGTTTAATTATGTTTGTGAATATTGTCCTACATTTTTAAAGAGAATAGTTCTGATTACTGTATTCAAGTTTTTATGGCGGTCATATTTATGAACTATTGTTTTCACATGTATTCAAAATTATATTTCGATGCTTTCATTTTATTTATTACGATAAAAATTTCAATGGAACAAGAAAAATTTTGTATTCCATCCATAATAGTGTTGATTATAAAATTAAATTAGTCTTTTGTTTTACTTTTTAGAAATTAGTATTATACTATAAAAGTTTGCTAAATAAAATATGTATGTCAACTTAAAACGATTTATTTCGACTATCTTAATCTGAAATTTATATGTGTAATACACAAAATTGTTTTAAAATATCATTTTTTCTTCAAACTTCTAAATAAATGCCTATTAAATTGAGCTGTTCTGCCACTCGTCACGTGGTCTGTGTATACTTTTCCTTTTCCCACTTCTTAATTTCAGATATGTCTATCTCTATCTTGTGTTCATTACACCATGCGCTACGCATCAATATAGACAACATTCCATCCACATATATTATTAGATTCATGGATGTTACAATATAATACCTATTCCCCAAATATGTAAAAATTAATATATGGTGATATACCTCATTGAATAAATGTCAATCCGATATTACCAACTCTAAATATTACATATACAAATTTCCTTAAATCAACTTGGTTTAATATAACAGTTTTTCAACTATTTTAATATATAATTTTTTTGTACTTGCCATTTAGATAAAAACATCTTATAAAATTACTCTTTACACATTATTATTTTAATTATAAGTTAAACGTGTGTATCTATGTCTGTTTGTGGTTTCGTAGTTCCTAAACGGATAAACTAATTTTGATTTAGTTTTTTGTTTGAAAGACGACTTGATCCAGAGTGTTCTTAGCTATGATTCAAGAAAATCTGTTCAGCCCTTAGAAAATCATCAGCTCTTTTCTAGTTGTTGAGAGGATGAGAGAAACACAGGTCTGATCGATTCGAAATTTGATATCAGGTGTTTTTGGTGTCGAGATTTTTTTAAAGATTACTTCACATATGTCGTTTTCATCCAATAAGAATGTTTCATTTGATGACCATAGGTAGTTTTTCAGTGAAGAAATTTGATAAAACCACAATATCATTGTCTTGGTTACATTTTGTTGATATCAAATATTTTATGTTTGAACTGTTGTCATTCGTGAAACAATCAAGAAAATATAATTCGAGCTATGAACTTAATGGGTAAAATTTACTCATAATTCCTGCAAAGTAACGACAACTTAGGTCAGCTTCGCTGTCGTGATCTAAATGTCAATTTTGACACTCGTTTGTCTGTTACTATGTAACAATTATTCGTAAATTTTTCCAATAAATTCTTGGCTCTTATTATATTACTTATGATAAATTATGTTGTGTTTCATTACAAGGAATTCATCGCCAACTTGGCGTGATTTGAGTTGCTGATTAAAACCCGTGTCCTCGTTTGGTTAATAAGAAAAGTGCGTGCACTAAACAGCGTGCAAATAAAAACAATTACAAGTTGCTGGCTTGAGCTTTTTGAGATGAGAATCTCTGTGTCCGCGACGTGCTTAGCTCGACGGTTGTGCCCAGGGGACCCACTGCTGTTACTCTGCTGTCTCCGCGGGGAATCCCCGGCCTACTGTAGTGATTCCTAGCGCACACACCATACAAATATGCTGCACGTTAAGCAAAAATTTGGCAGTAGTACAAATTGCTCGGAGGTTTGAGGCTGCTCAATGAAGATCTATGGACAGGGGTTTCAATTGGTCGATTAGTGGATACAGAATATATTTCTTCCAATAAGGATGAGGATTTTGGTTGGATGGTATATGGCAAACGGATGTGTTTGAATTATTAAAACGTTATTATAAATCGAACACCATAGTGGGATGTGACCAAATTTTGATTTGTTTATGATCTGGACAAAAAAATAAAATACCCGTATTTTTATATCGCAACTTATAAAATGACGCACCTTTTTAGAATTTCTTTTTAGATTTTGTTTCGTACTTCGAACTGTTTTAGTAAATAGAAATAATGTATGCTTCGAATATTAAACATTTATTTAACTAAATTGTAAAGACATTTAAAATTGGTTGTTAGTAAGGCCGATATTATACGATAATTATTAATTTTATAAATTCACATTTACAAAGAAGGAAATGTATCTTTTGTGAAGATATACGTTCTGTGGAACGATTAGGTGAAAAATGAGATAACCTAAATTTCAAAATTTCTCCGAAGAACTTTCTTTCTCAAAAACTTTTTATTTTCTGGACTTAAGTAAACATCGATGCACTAATTTCAAAACCTGAAATTCTATTACGCCGTTTCGGTTTTATTATGTCGCTTTATTATATAACTTTTATTTATTTTCAAAACCTATAACCCTATATAAAAGTTGTGTATAGTTAAAACAACCCAAACATCTGTATTAAAGCAAAAATAGTGTTGACAAACGCGAAATATCCCAAAAATACCCATTTTTGTGTCCAAAATTTTGATTTTGGGAAATGGTGTAAATTGATAGATCTCGACGCGCTGATTTCAAATTTTCAAACGGAATTTAATTATCTCTTTTCGTTTCTGAGATATTTACTGCCAAAATTGCACCTCAAAAAAGTGTCTTTTTTGGCTATATCTCTAAAATGGGTAGAGATACAATCTCAACGATTATACCAGTCGATTCTACGGAAAAAGTTACATAAAGAAATGTTTTCTCCGCATATACGTTCTTTGGAACGATTTAGCGAAAAATGTGAAATTCTAAAAAACCTAAATTTCAAAATTTCTCTCAGGAACTTTTTTTCTCCAAAACATTTCATTTTCTAGACTTAAGTAAATATCGATGAGCTGATTTCAAATTTTCAAACCGAATTGAATTATCTCTTACCGTTCTCGAGATATTCTTGTTCAAAGTTGAGTTTTGGCAATACCTAAAAAAATAGGTTTTTTAGGTATACCTCTTTAAGAGTTAGGTTTACGACTTCGGTGACCTCACCAATCGATTCTACGGGCAAAATTACATAGGTATACCAATTTTTAGATTTTTATTACAAAGGATACAATTTTTAGAACGAAAAAACGAAAATTGGCGAAAATCGAAAAAATGGCAAGGGGTATACCTTAGATTTTTTTCGATTTTTGGCCATTTTCAGTTTATTCCTTCTAGAAATTCTATCTGTTGAGATAAAAATCTGAAAATTGGTACACTTATGTAATTTTGCCCGTAGAATCGAATGGTGAAGTCGCCGAAGTCGTAAACCTAACCATTTATGGGGTATACCTAAAAAACCTATTTTTTTAGGTATAACTTTGAACTCAAATATCTCGAGAACGGGAAGAGATAATTGAATTCGGTTTGAAAATTTGGAATCAGCGCATCGATATCTACTTAAGTCCAAAAATTAGAAAATTTTGGAGACAAAAAGTTTTGTGGCGAAAAATTGAAATTTAGGTTTTTTCGTTTTTCTTATTTTGCACCTAATCGTTCCAAAGAACGTATATGTGGGCAAAACATTTCTTTATATAACTTTTTCCGTAGAATCGATTGGTAAAGTAGTTGAAATTATATTTCTACTCAATTTTGAAATATACTCAAAAAACACACTTTTTTGAGGTACAACTTTGAAAGCAAATATCTCCGAAACGAAAAGAGATAATTAAATTCTGTTTGTAAATTTGGTGTCAGGGTAGCTAATTCTTTAAAAAATATTACAAACAAAATTTTGTAAAATTTGAAAATTTTTGCGCTTAAAATTCGATTTTTTCAAATATTTTCGGGTTTTCGCAAAAATACAGCATAAGCGGCTTTGGAAATTACTTCCCCTGTTATTAGTACATACATAAACTAAACAGGAACATTCAAAATTCAACATTTAACTATAATTAATATTGAAGAAAAATTTTTTTTTGGGAAATTACATTTCATAGTAAATTAAGTATTGAGAACGGTAAAGAAACAATGAATAAGTAAAAAATATAAACGCAGCACATTAAAATTGATGACGTTTGACATGGAACAATATCCTAACATATATTACAAAATAAAATTTGATGTAGAAAACATATTTCATTACTACTTGTCTTGTAAATTTTAGATTAAGGTTTTAAATAATCGGAATAAAAATATTCAAATATCGTAAAGTTTTGCATAGTTGAGATGACTTTTTAAGTTCGGTGAAAAGGCGTGATGGCGCGAGAGTGCATTTGATGTCTTAATAGTGAGAAATTAAAAACACAATAAATAATCCAGACGTTGATAAAGTTTGAAAGAAAAGGACCTCAGGCGATAAATATTTATAGGATTGAAGTATTTCTGCTCGCGATAACCATAAATTAAATTCCGCACTTGTTCATCTAAATTATTCACGTCAACATGAGATAGCGAGGCGAAGGCGTAGCTACCATCGAAGTTGGAAGGTGAAGTACTTGGTAGTGAAGTCAGTGAAAGTTTGTACCTCAGCGGCGCGTAAAAATGAACTTCCGTTTGTTCTGTGTGCTCGACGCCGGCGTCCCGACGTCGTCTCTGTCTCGTGACGTGCAATTACGGAGAAGTGCGAGGTGCGAAACGACTGAAACGACCAAACGACTGAACGCTGAAACGAGGAAGCGGGTAAAGGTTGCTTTACACTGGACGTTAACCAGCGGTAATTCTACCGGACGACAAACATCCCCTGGTTATTTGATACTCACGACGTAATTGTCTCTGCTGTTGTACGACTACCTTTTTGAAATTCAAACTGGGTTATTACTACCTTCATTACCACTCTACACGTTTTATATTAATAAAAAACTATACATAGAAAGTAACAATTTATGAATTAATTTACTGAGGTTGAAACGAAATTAAGTATTTTTAATTTTGTTTGGAATCATAATAATTACATTTATCCACCACTCTCAAATAAATACCTATAATTCAATCGTTTTTTTATCTATTAATGATATTTTATACTAAAGATACATAGGTTTTTAATTATTCTTCGAATTAATCGATAATTTAATTAAAAACAAATTTTGGACACATTTGGTTATAATAAACATATAGGTTCATATTACGAGCTCACTTTTATAATAAAATCGCGATTTTAACGCCCACTTTTACATCATAATCTTATGTAAAATTGAAAGTTAAAATCACGATATTATTATAAAAGTGAGCTAGTTCGCTTTTATAATAAAAACGCGATTTTAACTTTTGTTTTTACAAAAGATTTTGATGTAAAAGTGAGGGATAAAATCGCGATTTTATTATAAATGTGAGCTCGTAATACGGGCCATAGTTTTCATGTTTTAACTTTTAAATTATACGAATATAACATTATTTTTCTTTGTTTATACTTCCTTTTTATATTATACATGGTAAACCAGTTTTAATTAATTACTTTTCAATTATTTTTATTTGTGGTAACAAATAATGAATAAGTTTTGAAAACGATATAAAATATAACTAATGGAAAATTAAGTATTGAAATATAAATAATACTCACGTTTTTATGTAGATACTGATTGATCTGGTACAATTGTTTGTGGCTGCACTAATCTGAAACAAAATATTTGTTTTAATGTTTGATAATATAAAACATTTGAATAAACAAAAATACGAAACAAAAATATACTAAAATAATGTTTTATGGAAAAATAAAACACACAACGTTATTTCGGTAAATAGTTTTAGTTCGTGATAATTTTGCTTAAAGTCAAGTAAATATTTATTTACAATCAACCTTTATTTTCGAAATTCCAAATTTTTAATAATTACTTTCTCTTAAACTACGTATAATGAATCTATTAAAAATATACCGATATTTAATTTTTTTGTCTAGTATCTTATATGTAAAAATCAAAATTTGGTAACATTTAGTGTCGCCGTCTAGACAAGACAACACAAGACTATGAAAAATCTTGTCTTGTATAGAAATTTCAGGGCAAGACTTGACTAAGTCAAGTCTAGATTAAAAAGTCTTGTCTTTCAAGACTCTAGATTGTTTCAAGACTTTACATTAACCTGCGAAAACGATTTCGGCTAGGACAAGAAATTCGTCGGCAGTGTTCTTTTTCGCTTTTACAATCACTATATTAACTCGGATGGAACAAGCTTTATATTTAGAAAATTTAAAAAATTTAATTAATTTAATGTCTTTAAAATTGTCTAGAATTTTCTCGTCTTAATCTAGAATGAGAAAATCTTGTCGTGTATTGAAATTTGAAGACAAAATTTTTGCTAGTCTTATTTTGATAATCTAGACAAAACAAGACAAGACAAGATTCTAAAAAGTCTAGATCTAAACGGCAACACTAACCCTATTGAACAGAAACGAAAAAAAAAAAACGGTTCCAAAATCTTTTAAGACATATTGAACAAAAAGTTCAACTCTTATTTCACATTGTATAATATTTTGTTCTGGGAGCCACAAACACTGAAAACGTAAAGTGCGAAGGTGTGAACGTTGCCCTAGAATCGTCTTTCTACCTTGTCCCTGGTTTAATACTCCAAGTCTCTCATTTATAATAAAACATACGGCGTACGACGCGTAATATCTACGCTACGGAATACGGATTCCACTAGAAACAACATAAAGCTCAACCAGAATATTCTGTTTTCTTTTCTACCGTTAGTTCCGTAAGAAAAATAAAGTTATTTACGTGTAAAGATACAAATGTGCCTCTTGAGTCTACTATCTGTTCTCTGTTTCATTTAAAAGTATGATTCCGAATTGTTTTCAGTTGTCAGAAATAATATTTCAATAATCTGAATACTGCTTGTAGAGTGCTTTCTCTAGGGAAGAATAATTCCTTGTATTACAAAAGATTTAAAACTTTGCTGCTGCTAGTATAAGCAAGGATAAAACATATATGAGATGTTTTCTTCAGGACTATGAATAGTTACAACTTATAAAACCTAGATAGCAGATTTACACTGCACTTTTATTCTGTAAGGAAATATTCATGTTCATAAAATCACATGTTGAGGAAGATTGACATGAGTCTTACAAATTATTCAGTCAACAATCAAAGACAAACAATCTTATTTGAGAATTTTGATGACACTTTTATGTTCATGACATACTCAGTAAACATCACAATTTTGTATTTTTTATAAATATATTTAAAACAGACAACATGATAGCAATTAAAACAAAAGATTTATTAATTAATATTTGATTCATATAAATATAGAATATAATTTAAAGGATTTCACCTCATTCCACTTTTCAATTTGACATTTTTTATTAAAAGAATTGCGCACTTTATAATTAACCATTGCCCATTTCTGTAAAAATACAATTTTGAAATTAATTTTCTCAGTTATTTGAAATGTAAAATTAATTAAATTTTGTGATTGTAATACAGGCTTTAATTCTGTATAACATTTATTTGACATATTTCACATGAAATGAGTGGTTCAGAAACAGAGAATTTTTCATACCCTCTTAAATACAATAAACAAACAAAATAAAATTGGAATCGACATCATACACAAACATAATAATTGTAACAAATCTATAACAATACAAATTATACCACTGTATCCAAATGGTTCGAAACCTACTATAAGCTGTAGGTACATTGTCTTATTACTAATGATGCCGTCTAGATCTAGACTTATAGATTCTTGTCTTGTCTTGTTTAGATTATAAAGACAAGACTTTCTTATTCTAGATCAAGACTAGAAAATTCTAGATAATTTTTGTGACTATAGATTAATTAAAATTTTTAACTTTTCGAAATATAAATATATCATGCGAAGCTTGTTCCATCGAGCTGAAACAGTAATTTTAAAATACAAAAAGAACACTGCCGAAAAAATATCTGTCTTATCTAAAGCGAATACGCAGGTAATTAGTGTTGAAATAATCTAGAATCTTTATTTCTTGACAAAACTTAGCCACGTCTAGTTTTGAAATTTCTGGACAAGACATGATTTTGCAAAGTCTTGTCTTGTCTTGTCTAGACGACAATACTACTTATTACTGAACTTCAGTCTGTTGGTAGAGATGTTTCGATACTACTGATACAATACCAAAATCGATACTTTTCTTTCAGTACCAATATTCTAGTATTCATACCAATCTGCCGATATTTTATTAATATCGGTATATTTAACCCAGTATCGGAAACTTTAATAATTTAATCAAATATAAGTGTTTCTTTTTGATTAATATTTTTTTAATACGAAATTAACTTTAAAAGTTTACTAAACTGTTTTTTTCTTAGTTTCTTAGTGCATTGAAGAAGAGTGGGATATTTAAATTTATTGTAAAACTAAGGAATAATAGAAAATATGTTTATGATTTATAAAAAAATATATATTATTTCTTTTTGTTTCGATACCTAAAAGTATCAATACTTTTCTTTCGATCTGATACAGGTATCGATTATTTTTCCTCGATATTTTTAATAACAAAGTATATGGATAATTTATCAGTATCGCATATATCGTATATCTGTTGGACAATAAAAATTAAGTAAATAATAAATTAAGTAAATATTTTTCATGAGAAAGGATTAAAGCCAAGAATTTTCGCGTTAGGTGAAAGGATTTTTGATCAAGTGTAAAACTGTTGAAGTTATAACTAACTCCAAGTGAACCTCATTGAGGCAAGTAGTTTAGAATTAAAACCCTCACAAAGGCTGAAGAGTTCATTGTCTTCAAGGTTAGAATAGAAAGAAGCACTTTGCACATGAAACAGCACCTCTTACCCAGCTATAAATCGAGGTGGAGTAACCGCTGTTGCTGTTGTTTCAGCTGTGAGGGAGGATCACTGCAGCTGATGTCTGGGAGGGACCCGACTTCTCCAGGTCCGGCAGACTTCCAGCTCTGCGGAGCCAATGAGAGGTACAGTCCGCCGGTGGTGCTGTTCTCCGACCATGGGGAGTCCATGCTCATGTTTCAGTAAGTAAAAAACATAAATGTAGTTTACTATAATCTATTTAATAACTAGGAGGAGTGATCTGAAGTTGGCGCAATAAAATAAATACTTCTGATTGGCTGACGTAACGCCAGTTTTACACTCAACGATATTTGTCACATCAGATATCATATCAGAAAGGGTTTTAAGTTTCGTTTCACTGTTATCAGTTTTTTAGGTTATTACTCTTATCACGTTTTTATTGTATTTTATATTCATTTGTGATATTTTACAAGTTTTGTGTGCTTCAAATTTTATTGCGATCTATCTCAGTGTAAATGTGGCTACAGCATTCACTCCTCGTAGATTTTAAATAGAGTAAAGTAGAGATGAGCGATATTTTTCGAACTGTGATTTAAGGCTGGTTTATAATGGATTTAATTTACAAAATTTAAATTTATGATTTAGATTTTAAAACATAAAAAACACTCAAAATAAATGTGGTGGTTTATGAACGATTTACAAGTTAAGATTTGAAATATAACCAAATTTTTATTTTCTAAATTCAAAATTTCAAATCCAGCCAATCACAAGAAAGCATTGAACTGACGTTTATAGATTAAGTTAGTACCAAATTGCAAATGACAGTTTGTGAGCGTTCATTTAGTACCAAAACAAATTCAACTCACTTGAAAGAAATGTCAAACCAACACGTGATACCTTCTAATTGGATAAATTTGGGAAACTAAAATCCGTCATAAACCAGAAGAAAGAAACAAAATTTTAAATTAAAATTTCAAAATTAAAATAAATAAACTAAACCCATCATAAACCAGCCTTTACTCTTTCATATTAAAAAATCACAGGTCGTGGTTGTCCCCAAAATTCGTTAAACATGTGATTCGTGAGCACATCACCATTCGCTATTTTATACGCAGGACCACAGCAAGCTATATTGCCCCCTGGTGCAAATCTTTTAGTGACCCCATCCCTTCCAAAAATTTTCCTGAAAAACATTTGAATAAAAAAATAAATCCAAAAAAATTAGGTATTATCACATCTTTATTTATAATACTGCGAATTAACATGTCGCTTCTGCAGTAGCAAAGCCTGTACTAATATTATTAATGTTTAGAGAATTACTAATATCACCTTCAATAGATTTTATAGTTATTTGTTGAGCGCAGATAATATTGGGCTATTCTTGAAAAACCTCTATTTTAGGATCTAACTTTGAACGTGAATATCTCGAGAATAGTACGAGATAACTGAATTCTGTTAAAAAATTTGGAATCAATGCATTCATATTTACGTAAGCCCAATAAATAATTGGAGAAAAAAGTTCCCGAACGAATATTTGGAATTCCGGTTTTTTCGTTTTTCTCTCACCGAATCGTTCTAAAGAATGTATATGCGGAGAAAACATTTCTTTATGTAACTTTAGCCGTAAAATCGACTGGTATAATCGCTGATATTGTATCTTAACTAATTTTGGATATATCCTCAAAAAACACACTTCTCGAAGTAACAGTCGCTGATACTGTATCTGTACTAATTTTGGAGATATCCTCAAAAAACATACTTTTTGGTGCGCACTTTAAACAGCAAAAATCTCAAAAACGAAATGAGATAATTAAATCCTCTTTGTAAATTTGAAATCAGTAAAATCGTCTTTTTCTAAATCTTGGAACATTAATGAAATATAAAGAAAAAAGCAAACAAATGACGACAGTTCCGTTATTGATGTGTTGTAGCCAAAGTTGAACCTGTGAAAATATAAAAAATGGAGAAAACTATTTTGTTTTTTCTCGTGGGAGATTATAATGTAAGTGCTAGGCTGAGTGTGAGTAATGGTTTCTGTGGGATGGGGACATTAGATTTGTAAAGTGTAGGTGAAATTGGAAATGGTTCGGTTTAGTCCCAACGGTTAGAAAGTTCTCAGGAATCGTTCGTTGACGCACGCACTTTTCTGTTCTCCGACTTTAAGAGTGAAAACACAAAGCACACAGTTGGAAAGTATTTACTGTTGTGTTGTGTTTGCGTAACTTTATAAGAAAACATGTAAACTTTGAAAGACACAAAGACCGCGAGAAGACAGCTACGGCCGTTCACTGCCGCACTTCTCTCCGTTTGCGCATTCGCCAACACTACTTCCTCTCAGACTGCCAAAAGGACACGCAAATCCTTTCTCCAAATAAACACCTCACTTTATTCCTTCAATGACGAACAAACACTGCTTTCTATACAAATATGTAGCTTAAATCATTACACTTAATTAGTAGCCTAATGCGAAAAATGACGTTTAAATTGATAAAGGATAATAATAATAAAAAAATAAAAATTGTACTGCAATTCGGAAATCTTAAGGTTTCATAGCTTGACTTTAAATTCAAGCTACTTGACTTAACTTCAAATCAAGTAAAGTAGTAGTAGGTGAATTTCAAGTCATATTAAGTAGTAATATTTTCCATTAATTTTATTCTGTAGTTTCAAGAAATCATACATTCACGAACACTACTTCCTCTCAGACTGCCAAAAGGACACGTAAATCCTTTCTTGAAATAAACACCTCACTTTATTCCTTCAATGACGAACAAACATTACTTTCTATACAAATATAAAACTTAAATCATTACACTTACTTAGTAGTCTAGTGCGAAAAATGGCTTTATTTCAATTGAAAGGATAAAAAAAACTAAAATTTCAAAAATCAAAAACAATTGTACTGCTGTTCGGTATTGTTAAAGTTCCTCTTGCTCTCAGACTGCAAAAAGGACAAGCAAATCCTTTCTCTAAATAAACACCTCACTTTATTCCTTCAATAACGAACAAACACTGTTTTCTATACAAATATAAAACAAATCATTAAACTTAATTAGTAGTCTAGTGCGAAAATAGCTTTCTTTAAATTGAAAGAATAAAAACAAAATTAAAGTTTCAAAAAGCAAAAAAAAAAAAATCATACTGCAGATCGATAATGTTGAGTTTCACGGCTTGACTTAAAATTCAAGCTGCTTGACTTGACTTGAAGTCAAAATAGCAGAGTTTACAGTTCTCTAGTACGTGGTAACTACAATGTCATGAAATATTCGTAGGTAACTCGAGCTGTTGTTCAATTCACATCAGTAATTTTTTATTTCCTCTCACGTCGTTCTAGTTCTAGTGAACCGTTTATCAAGAAATATCAAATAGCTTGAAATTGCTTGATATCAAGTCAAGTAGCTAAGATAGAAAATCAAGTTAAGTCAAGTAGTGTATTTAAGGAAAGCTTGAGTTTTAAGTCAAGTCAAGTATATTTCACAGATACATAAAGCTACTTGATTTGATAAAACCATAAGGATACACTATGAAAATTTGTGACCATTTTAAAAGGTGGTACATGAAAAAATGAGGTTTCTAAAATAAGTGATTTGATGGAATGGTAAGAGGCGTAGAGATTGGAAATATAAAAACATAAAGCTACTAGATTTAACAAAACTCGAAGGATACCCTGCAAAACTTTGTAACCATTTTAAAAGTTGGTACATGAAAAAATGAGATTTGTAAAATAAGTGATTTGATGGAATGGTAAGAGGCGTAGAGATTGGAAATGAAGCAAATCTGCGCAGACACCCAAAGCTCAGCGGAAGTGAGTAATGCCGCGTCGCTTCCGGTGGTGATGTATCGTGTTCTGTGTGAAAGCTTCTTTAATTTCCATGCATTATCGTGTTCAGCGCTGATTGGTCGTGCATGTAGAGCTTAACGCGTCGCTACGTCGAGAGATACGCTATTAGGCTTGGAAAACAAAAAACCCAGTTGTTCGTTTCCCGTTGACGATGGAAGAAAAAGACGTTTCGTTTCGTTTTAGTTCAACGAGCAGAAGGAATTTATTTCTTTCTTCTTGTAAAAACTCTGCAGTTGTTGTATGTAATATGAGGTTAGCTGCCTTGTTTTTCCCGCGCTTTGTTTAAACCAACTCAAAAATAACAGCCAATGTAAATAGCATTAACTTTCAATTTGATGTTTTAGGAATTTCTTGCCGAACAAGAACTATGCACTACGGTCAATCGCAAAAAATATCGCACATGCTTCAATCTTTCAAAACAATTACCTTTTTAGGTTTAGGCGGCTGGTACATAAATTGTTGTTTTTCGTATCTGCTGGCAACCTTAAAGTATCAATTTTTATTTGACATCTGTCAAAGTCAAAATTTTTGGCCGCTAGTTTGTTCATTATTAATTTACATAGTTCATATTAATGTAATTAATTATTTTAGAATATAATAATAAATGTAAGTAAAATTTTGACTATTCCTTTACAAATATTAATGAAAAAGTAATTAATTTGCAAGTAAAAATAGCGACCGTAAAGTAAATGCGGCCGTAAAGTAAATATTGACAGATGTCAAAAATTGATTTTGAATGAACATTCATAATTTCTTATTGTAATCGCCTAAAAAATGTTGTGTGCACCTCGGCTAAAAGTTCTTTTTGGGCCTCATCTGATTTGTAGCCTCGGCTTTGCCTTTCTTTTCTTTGCTCATTTTTCGTACCTCTTTATAATTTGCATTATCAGAAATTTCATTTATAACATTCATATGATACCTCCTGTGATAATGCTTTACTAAAGTTTACCCCTGGGAAAGTCCAAAATCCTAACCTAATTATGTATTTATTAAGACTTTAATCATATAATTCATAATTAAAAGCTTTTTTCTTTCAATTGTAAAAAATATAGTACATCTAATCTTTCACACAATTAGGTTTTTGCAACGACCATTTTTCATTGCGCATTTTTCTTAATCCTTTTTAAAATTTGCATTACCGTAATTCTTCTAACACATGTTTTCCCTTGTGATTTCATCTCAACATATACTTGTACGTTATTATTCAAGCTAACATATCCAGAGAAAAATTAAATTTACTTATTATATTTAGCTTCACATTTATTCTATTTTCAATTTTAATGTACAAAGTATAAAATATTAATGCTATTAGCTTCTTCTGATAAAAAATTAATTTGTATAATTTTTTTCGTGTTTGTTTTGTTAGAATATTAATTTATAAAGAGAAGTCAGGATAATTGTTCTTTTGATATGTTTTTAAAAACATTTGAACAAGACAGACCAATCTTGTCTTGCCTTTGGAAAAAGCAGGATGATTATTTATGAAGAACAGTCTTGTTTCATTCTCAATTAAGTAGAAAATTGAATGACGGACATATGCATACAGGTTGTTTACTTGAACACCCGAACATAGGAATTTAATATGTAAAATTGCGATAAAAAAGCATTAAATAACAGTTGTAGCGCATAAAATTTCACACGTGAATCAATAAGCAAAATTAATTTTACATATCTTATAAACTCCGAAATTAAGTATGAAAATGACGTAAATCATCCCAAAAGTAACAGTAGTCATGAAATTGAAACAAAAATAACAAATATTTAGCGGTCTATCTGTCAAGTTAGTTGCGTTAGTTTATTTTCATTAATATTTGTAATTACTGTTTCGTCAATTTATACTAGAAAATAGATCAATTTAATTTTGTTTTTATTTTTTTAATTCAAAATTAATTTATGTAAAATTATTCCCTTTAACAGTAATATCAAATAATAATAAAAATAAAGTAACCAGCTAACTAACATCACAGATAAATTATTAGACATTTGTTCATTTTTGTCTCAATATATGTTTTGTCGACTTTTCCTATGTCATGTATATGTGATCTCCGGAAATAAATTATTATTATTATTATTATTATTATAATAATAGCTACTGCTATTTTTTAAGTGATTTACGCCATTTTTAGACCTAATTTCTGAGCTTACAAAGCAAGTAAAATTGGTTTTGCTTATTACTATTCAGATGCAGAATTTTATGCTCTACAATTGTTATTTGAAGATTTTTTGCCTAAAATAATTAGGAAAGCAGGAAATTACCGAAATATGATTTTACATGTTTAATCCTTATGTTCGGCTGTTCGCGTCAACACCCTGTATATCATCTGACACTCATAGAAATTGTTTATAGCTAGTGTCGGATTAACCGATCAGCACATTCTATTTCCTGCGGTATATCGATTATATTTTCATGACACATGTTTACCCTGCAAATCCTTCCGAGTTACAGGTACGAATTACAGTTTCAGCAGCTATTATTTACTTGTCATCTATTCACTGGATGCCTTAAATTTGTGAGTTATTGCAATGAAAAAGTTATAAATCTAATCTGACAAGAACATCACTTTGCTAAATCGATATTTACGTGTGCTTATATACAGTTCTGCACGTTAGCTCTTCTGCTTTTATTTACTTCGTATCTTCACGAAGTTTATAACCTCCGTGCTGCATTTGAGCGTCCGATATTGTGAATTGTAGCATCAACTTAGTTTAGGTTTATCCAATAAGTAAAAATGTCACGGACAGTTCCCGAACCTTGTTGCAAATTTACTAACTATTTCAGCTAGCCCCATTTTTTGCTCATTACGGAAATTCTCTTTTAAAATCAGATTTAGTTTCACTGCTCTACCGGGGAATATTGAGACGGATTCATTTTCAACTGTTGTTCTTTTTCACAATTCTACGAATAGGGGAAATATATCAGCATTACTCAATTTATTTCAATAGGAAACATCAATTAAAGCTATTTCATTAATCAATCTCTACAAATTTAATGGTATTCTTAATCTGTCAGATATCCACTGATTAACAGAATTAAATAGACTATTGTCATATCGTTATAAGTACGATTATATGGATCTGGAAATTAGCTGATTTTCGTTTTGTAATACTTTGTAAATGATGCACTTGCACTCGTAACATAATAATGTCAATAATGATGAGTGGAATTGAATTTGAGAAAGAATTTTGTCAAAACGGGACTCTAAATTAAATAAACGCACACCTAATCCTCGTCTTCCCCATTTTCTTTAGTTCATTTCCATAAGCGCTGATAAACCTAAGTCCAAAGGGCACCAAATACAAAATGAATATATGGTATAGCAGCGAAATTCAGATGATTTTAGAACAGAAAATAAGGCTTTGTGAACAGAAACGTTTTTCAAGTCAAAATTCTGTTAATGATGTATACTTTTAATAATCAAATGATGGAAAATTATCTATATATTTTTCTTTTGGTGCACTATTTTGCCGTTGCTATACAGAGTCAAAAAAGTCTTTATAAACATGAGTCTGCATTCATCCCCAAAATATCACTTATTTTAGATTTCATCGTATCACTCTCATTCAAATGCATAATAGCTTTGATAGTTTAGTGGTTATTAAACATAAAAGAAAAAAGGACATTTTGTACCAGTAGCATTGACTTTTGGTCTAGAGAAGTAGTTATGCGTGTGACCTTCATTCCATCTTAGCAATCACCAGTACCTTAGATGAGGTATAACATAGACATATGGCATTGCCCAAATATATTGTCGAAAGATCTAAGGTTTAAAATCGCTTGCAGCCAGCTGTTTGAGAACAGTGGACCAGTGGAGTAGTTATATGGAAAACTCAACCAAACAAATAATGAGGATAGGTGACAAAACACTATGACCAATATTTCGTTCGTCTAACTGTAAGTGTGCACTACTCAGCTGGCGGATTGTTCTCACGCAGCTAACTGTTAGGCGATTTTCGACCATACATGTTTTGCTTGCTCAGTAGTACGTAGATATAGGAGTGTGGCATATCTCTATGTTATACCTCATCTAAGACCAGTACCCAAGTCTATACATCGAGTTAAGGTTTAATAAAGAAGTATTGGATAAAATTAAAATAGGATATAAATTTGGATGATCTGATTATCGGATGGTGGTATGTAAGCGATGGCAGCGCAATATTGTTGCGTGTAGCCCCGGGTGAATTATCTGGAGAATGGCGCATCTGCACGTAATAACGAAACATGAACCTGTCGGTTTCAGCGACCACAACCGCACCGGCTTACGTTTTTAATTAAACTCAGCTTTGGATATAATTAGTCTGGAAATTATGCGCTGCACGTGAATTCGGGCCGTTATTTTTCACATGTTAAGTGATTAAATTGCTTTTAATTCGGTTAATTGCCAAGGGGACGAGTAGTCTGAGTATGGAATCGTCTATCATCGGCGTTTCTCCCGTTTCGCTTTCTTTCCGTCTTTTAAATAGGATCCAGCTTATCCGATTCCATCTCTCCGCGTCCGTGGATCGGTAAGACGTAGGATTGTTTCGGGATCGGCCTGCATTCATGTGTGACATTGCTAGATCAGATACGATCACTTTCCCTGATTCTCATGGCGTCACCCGACGCCAACGGTCGACGGTCACTTGCTTAGCTTTAGCCCACGACCTAAACATTTGCCAATAGATTTTATACTGCCTCAATTTGTTGCTCACGTTCCTGCCAACATATCATAATCTCGACCACTGATTTCTCAACTCCACGGAATTTTTTTTCTAAGCATATTTAGTTGTATGTATACAGTTAAGAAGTCTTACATTTTTAAAAGGTGTACGTTATCAGCCCATAAAGTCGTTCTACTTAATATGACCTTAGTAGTTTAGCAATCGTTAAACACAGATTTTGTTTTTATTATTACATTTTAGTAAACAGTGGTATTTTAGTGGTACAAGTTCTTAGTAGGACGACACGTCATTTAAAATATTGTTTTCCTTTATATAGTTCTATATGATATATTTGTAACTGATGGTGGTGTGGTCCTAATGAAATGATATCCGGGTTTGTAATGAGTTACCTCTCTGTAAGCATTTAAGCCTGCGGAGTTTTCGGGCATGAAATTCAAATGCGTGCTTTGTCCAGGATTAAGGAGAAGACGCTGCGTTCCCAGTTCCTGGCGTACTTCAGCTTCACCTCCGTCAACAACACGCAGGGACTCGGGCGGCAACAGCGCGGAGGTACTCGCCTACAAAATACAGGTGAGTGCAAAACTTACTTAATAACGCAAAATCAGCAAGGACTTTGTTTTTATTAATAAATATTTGGATATTTTACCGATCGAAGATAATTGTTTGGGTAAGTGGGGGAGAGAAGTGAGGCGACGACTCCAATCATCATCTGAGATCGGTATTCCTTACCGTTCCTAATGCATATAAATATTTTTCCTCAATATCAGTAAAAGAGTATCCAAAATTAGGTGTATTAAAATTCATTCATGGATAAATGTCACGCAAAATCAGCAAACGCTTTTTTTATTACGAAAGATTAAGATATTTTATCGATCCAAGACAATTATTTGGAAGAAGAGCCAAGCGATGATTCCAATTATTGTCTGATATCGGTATTCCTTACCGTTCGTAATGCTTATATAAGTTTTTTCCTCAATATCAGTAAAAAAGTATCCAAAATGCGGTTAATTAAAATTCATTCGTGGAAAACTAAAGTCCGTTTCCATTTTTCAAACATTCGTTTCTTTTCACAATATGTCAAAGTCTAAGCAAATAATTTGCAAGGTACCATTGTTTATCAATAATTGTAGTAATGGTAACTGCACTTTTAATTTTAATAGCAATAAATAAATTTACAAAATCAATTCTGTTTATTTCATGAAGCTACTTACCATTCAATGAGGGGTTACCATTTTCCAGTAAAAGCATTCTACTGTCTTTGAATCCAAATTACAAGCAATGGTACTATATTTGATTACCATGTATATTTATGTCCTAAAAATGTCACAATCTGATATACACAGAAAGACAGATTTGACATTTAAAAATTCATATATAGGTGTAAATAACCAGAAATTTTGCATTTTTTTTCCTACATCCCATTTTCAATAATCATTTCATTCGTATTTATAAATACTACCACTGGTCTGATATTTTCTCGGAGTATAAGATATAAGTTCACTTTTAAAAAATCAGTTTAGAATAATAATTTTAAGTCTATTTAAAAGAGTTTAAGCAATTTCAACATTAAAGTCCAGAAAGTTATCAAAACCAAAGACCAAGAAATAGAATTGAAATTTCAATTTTATTATTGTTTTTTAAATTTGCAAGTAATAAATACTATAGATTAATAAAATATAACAAAATATTCGAAACACTGAAACTTTTATATTACGGCCATATAAAACTTTATTTACTTAAAATATTGTTCGTAGATATTTCTAAAGTTATAATGTAATAAAATAACTATGTTGAAACATAAGTTTTGCTTAATATTTAAGTAAACTTCATTACACACACTAATATTAAACTAACAGATTTTGTTTATATTTCAAATGTTTGTAAAGTTTTACCTACATTAAGATTTAATTAAAAATTTACAGTATTACAACTTTAGAAAATATAAAGATAAAAAGGAATATGTGTTAAAAAATACATAATCCAATCAATATTTCACTCTCCAAGAACTTCATCCAGTACAGTTAAAAGTATTTCCTTCACTAACATAATTATTTATGTAGGATTGATTTTATCGACTGGATGTTAATAAAAGAAAGTCTTTTTTAGATTTGCAGTCATTTACTAAAATCCACTAATACACCAACGTTTCGACTGTAAATCAATCTTCAAAAGAGCTGATAACATACAAAACAGCCAGAGAATAGCGAAAGAAGATTGTACAGCTAATGTAAAACTAATTAAATATTACAGATTTATCATAGAAATGTAACTACACAGGGAATAAAGTATTGTAACAATTCAGAATTTCAGTTCCATTTATTCTGCGATTTTGAAAAAACATTATGGACATTTGTTATAATAGTTTATTCTCTGTGTAGTTACATTTCTGTGATAAATCTGTAATATTTAATTAGTTTTACATTAGTTTTAAAATATTGTATCGCTAATCTCTGGTCCTTGATTGGTTAGTGGTAGGTTTTTACAATTTTCGACTATTACTTACAAGAAACTTCTTGTATAAGTTAGTTGGTTGATAACTGTTAAGTAACATGTACGTGTTTTTGTTTTATCTATGTTTGACGAAAGATTTCTGTAAAATAGGTTACATAATTTACTTGATAATGTATGTCTGTATATTTGATTGTATGTTTTGTATATTATCAGCACCCTGATGAAGACTGATTTACAGTCGAAACGGTGGTGTATTAGTGGATTTTAGTAAATGACTGCAACTCCAAAAAAGAACTTCTTTTATAATTATTTATTAATAATTAAACTATTGTGATCATTTTTCCGGTCACCGTTTAAAATAGTGCGTTATATTTCAAATTTAAAATTTATTTGAAATTTTCGAAAAAAAATTGGTGGAAAAATGTTTGTGCGACACTGTGAACCCTGTATGCTTAAAGCAGCACTGCGCAGCACAATCAAATTGCCACGGGTTCCGCTATGCAAATTCATCGTAATAATATTTACGCGGTGAATAGTAAACTCGCGACTAGAAAATCTCGACAAAAACTGAATAAAACCTACAAATGTACACCATGCTATATGCATTTGTCAATCCAATTAACCTAAGTCGTTAGGTTTAACAAATGGAATACAGAATGTTTACATATCATTTCCAAAACATTCCTACTATATTTGTGTTTGTGATACGTACAACAAAAGGGCATATCGCTCAAAAAACAACAGAACGCATAAATAAAAATAAATGGGGACACTGCATAGGAACATTTAAAAACTCGTATATATTGTTTACATTTTTTCTCATACGCTAATATTGTACTCTAAGTACCTTTTTTCGAAATCGCTACTAAAGTGCACGATATCACTCCGCGAAGTTAGCCAAAGTAGTAGCTAAAGTAAAACTTTACAGACTCATCTGTTAAACTGAATAATCCTATATTTTAATAGTATTATATTTTTGCAGTTTATTTTAGCATTACCTAAAGTAACAATCACATCATTCTATAGCATAGTATAGTACTATTGGTGAATTTATTTATTATTTACTTTTGATAATAATTTATTTGAATACATGCAGACGACGTCTAAGCAAATGTAAACATAAATGAAAGTTATAATGAAATATTTGACACTTTAATAGTACGTTTGTTATCGCAGCCATCTCCGTCTCAATAGTTAACTGACGTTTTACAAACACATAATGCTATTTATTTATGTTTTTAATTAATAATTTAACTATTTCGGAAAAATATAATGTATATCTAAGGACTAAAGTATATTTTATTACTCAGATGGTTTATTTTCCTCGGCTATTGCCGTGCAGAATAAATTTCATATGCATAATAAAAAAATATACTTTAGTTCCTTAATACACAAATTACTATTAAATACTCTGTATATTTTCTTATATTGTCCAGTGGAACATGTACTATTAAAATGCAATTAAAATTAGTTACATAACAAATACCTTGTATATTTGAGACTAGGTATATGCGATACTGAGAAAGTATCGATACTTGGGTATCAAAAATATGAAATAAAAATTATTAATATTATTATTGGATGAAATATCGAAAAGAAGTTAGAAAGTAATGAAAAAAAAATGATAAAAAATGATTGAATTATAGGTATATTATTTGATAGTTGTGGATAAAAGTAGTTTATAGATCTAAATACAAGTTTCGTTTAATTTAAGCTATAAACATTAACATTAACATATTGTAATTAATTTTTCTATTTGGGCTACAATTTTTGTCTGTCAAAGATTTGTTTTTTGATGAAATTATCGATTAGTTCGAAGAGTATTTAAAAGCCCATGTATCTTCAGTATAAAATATCTCATGTTTATATTTAAAACCGTGGAATAATTTTGAATTTAACATATATGTTCAGAGTGCGTAAAATTAATCTTGAATTTTTATCAGAAGCCTTTGTTTTTTCAGGAAATATCGTTAGGATGAACATATTTTGTAAACAGAGTAACTTTCTTTACATATTCATATTACGAGATATTCATATCACCGATTTCTTTTGTCTTTTTCTTTGAGGACAAAATTGCAATAAACAAACAAGAGAATATTTCGTTTATTATTTTAGAGGTTAATAAAAATATAAATAAACATTTACACTTGTAATACTGTTAGCACTTTTGCGAGAATTTTTTCATTTTCATTTTTAGCTGAATGAGAATGGTAGCTTCTAAAAGCTGGTGTCAAATTCTACGCCTTGTGTTTGTAGAAATTATTCTGGCTGAGCTACTATTTGCTTTTCTGATATCATCTTCGAGGAAATTTTATTTATAGTTATGACTGAGGAATAAAAATTCAAATGAAGTACGTAGAATGAACACACAAGATGAAATGAAATTAATGTTATGTTTCTTTTAAATTTTCTTGTAGCTTTATTTAAAAGAGTGTTGAATGTAAAACATGGAATTTGCAACGAAATATAAAAAGAAATAAAATATTTGGTAAATATATGCCGCATTATTTTTTATATTAATTTACAAATTAAATGAAAAAGTTATACAAATTCCAGTAAATTTTAATTATTGTTGTGAAAATTTTAAATGTATGCCAAGGTCGTATTTAACGCGCAAAGTTATAAAAATAATGAAGTGATTAATAATAAATCAATAACTGATTAAAAATTTAAATTTTTATAATTCTTTCTAATCGTACAAGATGATAAAATCGTGATACATAATTTATTAATTGAATATATTTAATATTGACATTTTAATTATCTAATTATCTCGATCAATTTATTTCTGACACCCCAAAAGCAATCAATTGTTTTTAGAATCTCTTCCCAATTATCCAATTTAGTTTGAAGAGAATTTTTCATTTTTATGATGACAGTTATTCTTTATAGCTTTTGTTTTCATAAGTAAACAAGAAAAACGTATCCTAACGAATTACGAATCGATTCCAAGGCTAGATACAAGACTTTCAATTTATTTTTCTCTGTCAGTGACATATAATCTGATTTTCAGATCATTTTATTTATTTTCGATAGAATTTCCTGTTAACGAAATTTTTGGAAAAATGAGATTAGCTCTTCAAGGTGTTTCTTCCTTTTACGCCTATTTATTTTCGCTTATTATTAAACACAAATTTCGCAGGAAGATTTGAGGATATTTTTAATATTCCACGTTTACCGACAACCAAGGAACTAAAAATAAAAAATTCTAAGTTATTCAGTTTCTGGAAAACGTTACTTAGAATTGGGCACATTATTTTAAAGTTTATATCGCCCTAAAGGCAGATTACGTTAAGATAAATATTTATTGAGGGTATTAAAATGGAAGAACTAAACTCGACCAAAAAAAATATTGGTTTGACTCAACATTCGACTCGAAATAAAATCGTTAAGCTTGACTCGAAACTTTTTTTCGAGTAAAGCTTCGACTCGAGTCGAGTAAAGATCGAACTCGTGGCTATCTCTAGATAGCTTAGTTGGTCAGGCATAGTAAATTATTTCAAATCACTTGACAAGAAAGAAATAGGTCAAATTAAACAAATTTATACTGAATTTACTTTGTACAAATTTTGTTTCTTTCATGTACCTCTAAAGAAATTTTTCAATAACTGTTTTCATTTCTGTAATCCCATAATATTTTAATCTCTTTTCAAGTTACAAATAAATTTCATTTAAAATAAATTGTTATTACAATATTTTAATCTAGATATAAAAGTACATAATTAAAAAACATCTTGAATACAAATTATAGAAAGGGTCCAGGAAAAAAAAAATACCTGCCTAAAGGAACCTATACCGCAAATCATCCTTTACGCTTTATCCCCATAGGTTTTTTTAATATCACAAAATAATACTACTCTAATATTGAATAACAGTGATTTTAAATAAATTAAAAACCATATCCATATATTAATTTTGATTATTGTTGTTACTTGTTGCCTATATGGTAAAATTCCGTATCTAGATTTTGTCGCCCTAACAAAAAAAAAACAGTTTTAGTGAATATTAACCTGTTTTTTAAATATCATTTAGCACGATTTTTTATATCTATATTATCTATTTGTATTAGAATATGAATCATGAAAGTATCTGTAATTTATATTTTATTAGAGTCATAAAAATAGGCAGCCTGTTTGTCAGCTTTAGGTAAGCTTACAATTGAAAATGACTTGTGTCTCTGTGAAGGTATTATGGGAAAATGATCGATTTTCATTAAGTTATAATATACTTACCATAAGACTTTTAGGTTGATATTCAACTGTCCGAGTAATTTATTTTAAATTTAAATCTAAGAACATTCCATAGATTTTCAAGATAACATAAATAATAAAAAGTTATTAATGAAATTACATTCTTTTGTTATATATTTTCAGGTATATTAACCAGTTTAAACCGGTTTTCAATTTTTAAAAACCGGTTTTCGAACTAAAACCGTTATTATTATAACGTTCTCAGTATGGGCACAGAATAGTTACATACAGAAGCGACATTCCGTGTCGGTACCTTTCATGTTCCCCTATTCGGTTCTATGACCTTGAAGCATTGTGTAGACCTTTAAATATGTGCTCTTCCCGTATCTCTCTCTAAGATGGGAGGAAACTTTCCGATTTTAAACAATGAGCCCTTTAAATTTGTGCACATTCTCCATCTCTCTGTAATTTCCGTTTCTCTGTCTTACTGTCGCTTATGTATAAACCTATTCTGTCGTATGGGTTAACCGTTAACCAATATTTTTTCCGTTACAAAAACCAAGAAAATGTTTACCTAATTTTTTTTTCAAGACCTCATTAATTGGAGGTATTGAAAAAAAGGGGGCTAAAAGTAAAATTCTAAGCAGGTACCGTGGGATTGGGGTTAGTAGAGATATGAGATAAGAATAAACGAGGCGTGCTATGTGATTAGCATTTTCTCAATCCCGGTGGCGTTGGGCATCTGCGCAAAACTATCCAAAGAAGCTGAAGGTCAGGCAGTGGTATCCGCTATCCGGTATCCGCTATCCGGTTCCTAGGACCCGCTATCCGGCGGCGATATCGCCGATGCCAGCAAGGAGAGTAAATTTCCGGCTGTGCTATATATCTCTTTGTGTCGGGCGTAAGCTTTAGCGGCCGTTGTCGTAATTAGAATTACGGTTTTGGATTTGCGCCATGCTCTCTCCTGCGACTGCGATGCGACGCGAGACTCCGACGCCAAGGCTGACGCACCAACAGACGCCCCCGGCATATAAATGCAGATTTATCATATAAATGCCGGATCTGCCCCACGACGTTTACTTTTATTTTTAATTAAATCACTTACTTCGTTGCGCTTCTAACCTCATGTGGTCATGTGTTTATTAAGACCTGTCACTAACTTGTTTGTCATAATATATCAATTCCTTTCAATATTGTTTTCCAATTTTATTTATATGTGTATCAAAAGAATTCCTTTATAATGTCGGTGATGTTTTCCATCAATTTATTTTTAGGCATTTTTTCCAATCAATGATTTTTTTGTTAGTTAATAAATTTTTCGCGCCTCCGTCCCATTATGACTAGTATTACAGAACTCAAAATCGTCCAGAAACTCTATGTTTGGCAAAATGTAGGGCCATAATGTAGCCAACTTAAATATTTTAGCATTACATTCTGTCAAAAATTTTAAATTTATTTTATTGGAAATGTAAAACGTTAATTAAAATAACTATTTTTGGTTTATTATTTATATTATACTCGCGTTGTATGATTATGATTTCGTTAATTGTTGAAAAATATAAATTCACATTTGTTTTATTTTGTAGGGTAGAACAAATGTCACAAATTTTTTTGCATAAAACAAATTGTTTATATATCCATGTGAATCAAAAATATTATTAACCTAAAACCTATAGTGTATAAAAATTTAAGTAGTAATAATATTTCTTTAATAAATTAAAAGTGTCATCGGCGCAAAAAATCTTGTGTATCACACGCCCAAAAAGTCTTGCGAGATATCATTTTATTTGCAAAATCAGCTCGCTCTCGAAAAAGTTCAATTTCTGGACTAGTGATACAAATAACTATTGTGCTTAACATTATATATTACATTATTCATGATTATTTAAGAAAAAGATATTCACCTCTCTCTAAGAATATTTTTCATTTATATACTTACATAACTTTTCCTTAGAATCGAATGTTGAAGTCACTAATATCGTAAGTTAGTCTTAGGTTTAAACCAAAAATAGGTTGAAATACTAACTCTGCAACTACAGAATTTGATTCTACGAAATATTTACATACGTATACCTATTTTCAAATTTTTATTACAGCTAGGAAATATATACATTTTAATTAAAATGTTAAATATTATCATTTATTTATTATTTCCAAGTGCTGTCCCGTTACTGGACTTCGGTTCTGTAGGACAATGCGAGAGAGATAATTGAATTCTCAGGTAAATTTGTCTCACTTATAGACCGCCAAGGGTTATACGTTTACTAGATCCTTAAACTTCTGTAAAAATTAAAGTGAAAAGTTAGCATGTAATGATAATAGTTAATTTTATCGGAGAAGTGCAAAGCTGTGGGCATTTAGTTAAACCGTAACAGGCAATTTTGGCAAATGCTAATCATCGTAATTACCGTTTGTAATTCATCCAACATAGTTTGAAAACTATGTCATTAGAATTACATGTTTGCATATGTGATGTGTTTCTTGTATCTACGGCGGCTGTGGTTTCCTACCGGCCATATAACACAAATAACGTGGGCCAAGAACAGACGAAACCTAAAGTTTGTACGACGGCCTCATTCGGTCCTCGGTCGATGATTCCGTGACCACAAAGGGAAACTTCGTGTTACAATATTGACAAATTACCGCACGAATACTATTACTTTTCTCCCATCAAACAAGTTTTTCATTGTGCTAGTGTTCTCGCCGAACTTTCCCGGATAAATTAGACTAATACACACAGGGAAATATGGCCTGAATTTGTCATTATCCTATAAAACTTTCTCTCTGTTCATGTTTCAATTTACACAACTACCTTTCTCTCAAAATATATTATCTGTAATTTGTCACATTTAAAAACGTTTTACGGTATTATTACTGTCTTGGTTCTTGCTTGGAAACAAGTCAAGAATTATTTGTAAGTAATATAAGAAATAGAATTCTTTTCTATTCTACCCTAAATATATAATCTGTAATTTATCACATTCAAAAACGTTTTACGATATTTTTATTGTTTTGGTTTTTTGGTCTTGCTTGGAAACAAGACAAGAATTATTCGTAAGTAATACCAGAACTAGAATTCTTTTCTGTTCTTCCTTAAATATGGTACATGTATTTTTCACTATACGATATTATTATTGTCTTGATTCTTGCTTGGAAACAAGACAAGAATTTGTAAGTAATACCAGAACTGGAATTCTTTTCTATTCTTCTCTAAATATATTAGATGTATTTTATCACTATGCGATATTATTATTGTCTTGATTCTTGCTTAGAAACAAGTCAAGAACTATTCGTAAATAATACTAGAACAATAATTCTTTTCTCTTCTTCCCTAAATATATTAGATGTATTTTATCATTTTAAAAAACAAGGTTTCAAGAAAGTATTCTTGTCTTGGTTCTCGATAAAAACAAGACAAGAATTAGTTTATGCAAGAACAAGATTTTTTTGCTAGATTTCTCTGTTGATGTTTCAATTTTTTTTCCCTAAATATCGAATGTTCTTGTTCTCTTATTTATTGCTGCTTAAAGACAAGGCAAGAAGTATTTTATGCAAAAACAAGAATTTTTAAATATATCAACTGATTTTTTTACGAATTTTTTATATTCTTTTATCTTGGTTCCTGATGAAAAGAAAGTATCACTAAATTCTTGTTCTTGTCTTGTATTTAGTGTTGCAGTCTACATCCAGACTCTTGAAATTCTAAATAAATTTATCTTGATTATGAATATACATGATACTTTAAAAGTCTATTTCCTTTTTTTTTCGTTCTAGCGTAAAGACTAGATACAAATAAAGTTACACAAGAATTATTGTTTTCTTTTTTTAGATTTACATTTTTATAGGAAAATTTGTCTTTATAAAATGTGAGAAATATGGAATTTATATTTATTTACAATTGAATGAACGCAAATAAATATTATTGAAAGGGCGAACAAATCGAAGCTCTTGTGTTTGCAATTAACCTATAACTGGTTTTAATTACTTCAATACATAAAACTTTCAAATTAAATTATTATAATAAAGCTTTTCAACAAGCAGTGAAATTCTAATTGTGGCGAAACAAAATGTCGCGACAGTTACGTGTTTACTGAAAAATCTCATTTAGTGGATTTTAATTTTCTGTTAAATAAGCACGAAGTCGTGTCCCGAGAGAAAGAAGTTTGTTCTTGAGATGAATGCCGGTTTCAAATTGGAAATACTGAAATTAATTTGTCGTTGCAATGTGGTGCCATGAATCTTGCACTAATCGGTAAGTATGTTGGCACATTGCCCTACCTAAATCCACTTTTGATATTGCACTGGCTACTCACTAATAATTCACATACTTTATTGCAATCTCATATTCAAATTTGTTCCGTAATTAAATTGCGGATTTCATTCTTTATCAATTCGTGTCACTTTTCAACGCGTTCACTGCAGAAAATAGCGTAGAGGTAATTTCTATAGTGCGTTTTTAACCAAGCAGTGGCGTAACAATACTGCTTTTTCAACACTGCAGAGAATATTTTAGAGGTAATTTCTATAGTGCGTTTTTAACCAACAGAACAGTGGCGTAACAATGCTGAGAGCAGTGTTTCTGGAACAATTCGAGCCCCAATTTAGATTAAAAAAAATGTAATAAGCTAATTCTCGTTAGCGAGTGAATAAAATTTTGAAGTAAATCTCAGGCAAGTCGTTCTACTGATCGGCTGACGATAATTTTCTAGCATGTATTTTAATATCAGAGCATTTTGAAGAGTCAAAAATTCATTGCTATTTTATTGTCGACCTCAAAAAAAAAAATTAATTAAATAGCAACTAGTCCCCTACCATTTGTGCAACTTCAAAACTAAAGTTTGGTGGTTAATGACAAACGATCGTTCAGTTATGGTCTTAAGACAAGAATACATAAGCCGAGCGACGTCGACTCGTCTTATCATCACATACACTTACATCATTCAAAAGGCAGCGCGTCGGATCAGACACCGCTGGATACTTTGTCTAGTCAGATAAATACCGACGTTTTTAAATAAAACAATAATAATTGCCAAGAGCAACGGTAAAATATACCATACTTTGTTTTAAGGAAAAATTTAAATATTTTGGGAACATGAAATTAATAGTTATTTGTGCTGTTAGGTAGGAAAGTTATTCTTTTCTGGTCCGAAGGATATGTATAAGACCGATACGCAGTCGAGGCTGGATACTTCTTGAAGACCAGAAAACTTTACTACCATGTAGCACACACTATTTTTTATCCTACACAACAAAACAACATAATAAAATAATATAAACATCTTCCGAACACTGAATAATTTGACATTTAACTTAACTTCAATGAAATATGTGAAATTGATTACCAACATTAGAAATAGAATAAGAACAAAAAACAAACATTTTATTTTAAAATATAAATAAGTTTTGCAATTCTGTTCTATTATTTACTGAATATATAATAAAAATTCTTCTGATTACCAACTAGTAGTAAATAATGCACAAAATACTAAAGGAAATACCGTAATGAGCGTGTATAAACTTGTATAAATGTTAGGGACTAAATGTACCTAAACGCACAAAGAAAAGTTTTTTACAATATTTGCGATAAGAAACTGAACGACTGTAATAAAATTAATAAAATTAATAATTTAAGTTTTACAGTTTACGAAGCAACCTTTAATCATTCTTATCAGCAATAAATACAAAGTTCGCGCAACAAAAATTGAGCATAAAAGAAAGTCCAATAAGGGACAATTCTACGCCTTAGCGAAGTCAACTTTTTAATGGACTCATGAATTTTCCTAACATTGGAATTTACCATAAATAAAAATCTGGTAACATTTTTGAATATACTCAATAAACACACTTTTTGAGGTGCAACTTTAAGGACAAGTATCTCAGGAACATACCATATTTGATATTTCGTTTCATTTTTAAATTTACCCATAACGACTTTGTTTTAAAAATTGTGAAAAAGTATTGATTTTTTAAACAACCAATTAAAAAGTGCTTTGATATGTTTAGAATTTTTGGAATTTTTTGCAAACCAGAGAATTTCTGGAAAATCTGTAGAATTTTACAAAATTCTGGAATAAACACATCGCAAATTGTAATAAAGTTAACAAAGGTAATATATGCATATATAAATAAATTCAAAATTAGTTTCTTATATTTACAATACAAAAATATGTCATATCTGTTTCGTATATTGTGTAGGATTTGATTAAAATATTACAGGAGTTCCAAGTAAATTTAATTTTATGTAAAGTTAATTGTGAAAATTATATTGGGTAAAATTCATTACGGAAAATGTATTTATTTGTATAAATGTAATAATTAAAACAAGCCAACTGTAACTTTAAATTAAATTTTATAACAAATTTGCTATAAAAGACTTTGTAATAAACAATCGCTGGTTTATGAAACAGCTAATTCAGCTCATAACTTTATTCTAGTATAAAGAAAATCTAAATAGATTTTGAAATACGCTTTTATTTTAAGAGAATGACATTAATTGATTATACAGATAAAAACAAAAACAAATTATCAGCAGAACATGTCCATAA
This sequence comes from Stenolophus ochropezus, assembly GCA_035578165.1. Lineage (NCBI taxonomy): Eukaryota > Metazoa > Arthropoda > Insecta > Coleoptera > Carabidae > Stenolophus > Stenolophus ochropezus. The sequence goes on from JAQOWZ010000014.1 coordinate 6,009,531, forward strand.
CCTGATTAGTTTCAAATTTGAACTTTACTAAACAACAAATAAAACTGTGTTGGTCATTGTTGTCATTAAATAATTCTCTTTAATTTACACTAAAACAGTTGAAATTCGGTTAATATAGAAGTAAAATTAATGACGACAATAATTTAAATTATTTATTCATCAATAATGGTTCACATTTCAATAAACATGATTATCTTTTCTAATGAATATTTGTCAGTGAAATACAAGGTATAACTAACTATAGATAGAACTCGTTAAAGAAACAATATTTACTAGTATTTTTTTTGTAAACCTTATGGCTATGGTTAAATAAAAAAAAAGTTTGTTCCAATTAGATATTCCTGACGGTTTGCAAGTAGTTCATATGGTGATTGTATACCTACTCACAATTCGTAGACATGTATATTTATTGATTACAACATTTATAATAATTATTTAAACGACTTCATTGTTAATATAAAAATTTATTTGATAACTCACATCTGACAAAAATAATTGCTATTGGATCAAATTATTATGAAAATACCTAAAGTACTCGTTAATTTCTAGGGTGGTATAAATGAAAAAAAAAATAATTTCGGAAAAAAGTTACAGGGTTACGAGTTCTATCATTTTAATGTTACAATTTGTATATTTCGTGAAGTTAAAGTTTTTTTATTTTTATGGTAATATTATTGTTATTTTTCTATTGTAGAATCGCGTAATGACAATACCGGGACGCTAATTACAATTTGAGGTAATTAGAGTCGCTCTAGTTTGTGATCATTAGAGTCAATGGCAATCATAACTATTAGAAATCGTGTGCATACAAATTGCTTCAGCTGTGTGCTATAACGAGGTTTCATCTTACTGTTTGCTTTGGATATCAAAGGCAAGAAGACAGACATAACCACTTGTGGTCACTTAGGTAGTTCCGATGTGCGCATTGTGTTCAGAATCCAGTGAGAAAATGTAATCCTCGTTTTGAGATCAGCTTTAAATTAAATATCCATTTTATTATTATATTAATTATTTATTAAATTCAATAAAAGATTTAAAAATCATTGTATTTGTGGCTATTATAATGTTACTAATTTGAATGTTTTGATTCATCGAATAATGTCACCCGTCCAAAACAATAACTGTTCACATTTAATTGACGTTTATAATTGGTTTAAGGTTTAATTTAGTGCTAATCCTATATTAATTTGATCTCTTTTAAAAACAAGCTATAGCAAATTTGATTCTATTATGGTTATAAACACCCCAATGTAATAGTCATTCTATGTAAGCATTATTTGCTGTATTATTAATTATTAAATAAACAAGATATAATTTAATTGATTATTCAGGTCAGTAGTTTCTTCCATTTAAAATTAATTATTAATTAGTACGATCTACAATTGCTTCAATAATTTACTGAATGCATTATGTATTACAGTTTTTCTGGTCATTTGAGTTAGGGCAGTTTTTTGATTGTCAATTCATTTTTATTAAATACGGAATCGTACCGATTCGAAATACATACTTATATAATTATGGTACATGGGGGTAAGATTGTCCACATTTTGGAAAAATAATTATTACTCTATAATGTAGAATAATTTATAGTCTAGGCTTACTTATAAGAATAAGAAAAAATAAATAAACTATGTTCTGAAAATTACAAAAAAAAAATGATTCTGGTTTACAAAAGTCCAACTCTCCTCCACTATATAGGTGTGACGGACCAATGCTATGAGGAGATGAACTGATTAGCAGATTGTTGTCATTTGTCACATGTGGTACACTCGTTGTGCAAACAGCGACCACAAAATACACATTTTATCCAATAATCCTTCTTTATCGTTTTTTTAAATAATTTTCCTTGTATCTCGCATATTCGTTTTCATAATCTTTAGCTTCTTCATTATCATCGCCCTCTGTTTAACCATTTAACAACAGTTCTTCAGAACTCATGGAATAGTAACTAGATCGTCTACTTTTCTACGTGCGAATGATTTTTTCCTGTTTACCGGTACTCATTATTAAAGTGACGTTTATGAGGCTTTATATACCTACTTCTTCACTAATTTTATGTTATTGCAAAGATATTGTATGCATAAGTTATTCCGAATAGGATTTCATACCTGGTAACAACTACAAATAATTATTGCTATTGATACGTATCAATTACAAATCTAAATCGGTATTCTGTAAGCGTAAGGTGTAATAGCAACTGAATTTAAGACATTTTCACATCGGTGTAGATTGTTCTTTATTTGTCTTGAAGTCTTGATAAGTATCAACTACAAACAACGATTACTTTTGTAGAACGGAATAGGTGGCCATAATAGAATTTTAATGAAAGAAGTACTGAATAACAGAAAGTAGGTACGAAAAAGTATGAAAGTTTAAATTAAGAAAATTACTTATATATCAGCAATTGTTTTTAATATATTTACCAAAAACTGTTTTCGCATGTTAAATGCCTATGACAACACTTCTCTGGGACACACGGTATATGAAATTTAAAAATTGGTCACCTACCCCGTTGTAAGTTTACTTCATGGTTGATATTTGTAACTGGTATCAAATAGTGATGGGCATAATTGGATTATTTGAATAATCGAATTCTACCGAGTACTTCAATAATCGGATGATAATTCGAATTATTTTTCACTCGGTCTTCCCGAAACTGCTCGAGCTCAAGTTAACCGTTGCCGAGTTAATAATCGGATGATAATTGGAATTATTTTTCATTCGGTCAGGCGCAATCGAGTAGCCGAGCTAAATATCACTAGTTTTGATTGGCTGTACTCGGGTATAATCGAAAATGAATAAACAAGAGCGAACTTGCACGTTTATGTCAGTCTTACCATTATTTTATTTTAACTAAAATTTAATTTAAAATGAGTCCTCCAGGTTCTAAAAAAAATTTTGTTGTCTGTTATCCCTGCACTAGCCGATTATTTTTAATTCGAATTACCGAATTTTATAATCGAATTATACAGGTTATTTCAATAATCGGATGACAGGTTATTTTTAATTCGAATTATCCCATCACTAGTATCAAATGAAAGCAAGCGAAGTTATGGAATCCATTCCAGTTTTGATACAATGCTTTGTTTCTTGTATCACTGAGGTTGGAGGATGATCCTGTATCTAAATATATGTTGTTGTTGTTTAGTTATGTGGATATGGCATGATAAGGCTAGGTTATATTTGACTGTCCCAGTTTCTTTGTCCCTGCGTGTCTATAAACTTGTCATGTATGTGACAAACAGGCAATCACTATGAACAATCACTTGCATTGGAGTATCTGAGTCGTGTTTGGAATAGCGGTATGCTAAATTCGCCGACAATAAACTAAACCCAATCATAACAATTGACTAATATTTATCTTGTAGTGATCTCATTGGCTGGTGTTTGTATTGCAGACTGCGACTGGCTGTACCAGGACTTCTCGTGCCGACGGACGGGTTCGTGCGTGTTGGCGAGCCCCGGATATCCGGGTGTTTACCCCCCGAACCGGCAGTGTCGATATCATATCACCACTAGCTCCATACATACACGTGTGCATATTACGTTTAATGCGCTCTTACTGCCCTACAAGTAAGTAAACATGTCACAAAGAGAATAACCTTTCTATGACCTTTCATTCTCTAAAGCACATTTGCTTTATTACTAATATATGGGTTATTTAAAAAAATACGCAAGTTTCAAAGTGCGAAAATGATGGTTACAAAATAGTACTTATCTATTTAAAAATTTTCTTTAATAATTAATACATTACTTTTTATATTTCCACCAAGACAATATTCTTATCTTTCCTTGCAGCTTACAGCTTAAGTTGTCTTGTTTTGTTTCTTATTTTCATAATAATTTTTATCTGATTTCAAACAGGTCCGGACCGCCATGGAAAATTACAATTTTTTATGTTTTTATTGTAAAATTGTTCATATAGTATCGAAATTACAAAAACATACCCAAAATGTTGTATTTTGAAAATGGTTCATATTGAGAGATCCCATTGCGCTGATATCAAATTTACAAACAGAATTCTTTTATCTCTTTTCTTTCCTGAGATTTTTGCTCTCAAAGTTGCACCTCAAAAAAGTTATTCTACAGGAAAAATGCTGATTCCAAATTATCAAACGGAATTCAATGATCTCTTACCATTTTCAAAATATTCATGTTTAAAATAAGGTGTTACTCTACGACATCGGCGACCTCACCAATCGATTCTACGGGCAAAGTTATATAAGTGTACCAATTTTTAGATTTTTAATAAAATTTGGAATCAGCGTATCGATATTTACTTAAGTCCAGAATTACAATTTTTTGAGAAATAAAGTTTTCGTTTTTAACCGAATCGTTCCAAAGAACGTATACGCTGAGAAAATATGTCTTCATGTAACTTTGCCCGTAGAATCAGCTGGTATAATCATTGAGAATGTATCTCTAACCATTTTTGAGATACATCAAAAAACATTAATTAAATTCCGTTTCAAAATTTGAAATGTGAATTGTTATATTTTTGAAATATATTTTAATTGTAGGAAAACGGGTTTACATTTAAAACTTAAATTTACTAGGTTAGTTCTATTATCAATTAAAATTCTATTTTATTATTATATATCTGCATTACTGCAACATTTTTTTTGTTTAAATTTGAATATAATAAATTTTACAAGTTCCCTTTTTTGGATTTAGACTTAAATTTGAGTGTTTGTGTTAAAATTTTAGGTTAGGTATGCGCCATAATTGTTAGAGCACAAATTTGCAAACCTCAATGGTTGCATTGTAGTATCTACTAAATCTTTAATATTCATGAACAGATTATTAGCAATAACTAACTATAAACGTAACATTTAGCTCTAATTTTGATTCAATGTTATGACCATTGTTTAATACCCCTATAAATGTACACATTGCAGAAATCAATTATCATTTTTCTTTGTTTTCATAAACATTTTGTTGTTTATTTTTCTTCATTAAAATAAGTAAACATAAATATTAAAATAATTTAGAAAAACTACCCAGATTCGAACTGAGATCTTTGTTATCGTAGTCATCCATTAAGCAACGGTTTCATTGTTTTAAATAAAATTCGATATACGCTTCCAGCTTACTTCTTTTGTTTTTATAAAGCTTGTAAATCTGCTAATTCCATAAAATGCACTGAAATGTACCAAACTTAATCACTAAATGCCGGTTTAAATGGGGGTTCCATAATAAAAGACCTAGTAAAGAAAAGTAATAAAATAAGAAACAAAGTTAAGTATGTGTGGGTAAAGCGAAAAGCACTTCGTTATTTTTATACCTTACCTGGACTAACTACACATTAAATAAATTATTTTATAAAAAAACCTATTTTATTTTCTGTTTTCCAGGTTTTTTAACGGAATTGTATATTTTTCATTAAAAAACAATTGGCTGCAAAAATGTTTATTCTCTAGTATTTAAATTAAGTGTAATTAGTTGATGCCTCTAGGAAAGCACAATTTCAAACAAAAGCTACTAATTTCTAGTAATTAGGAAAAGAACAACAACTAAAAGTTTACATAAATAAAAATATATTTAAATTTAAAGTAATCAATTATGTGTTGCTGACTCCCTAAAATTTGTTCAATTAAAATTGTTATTAAATTAGAAATTGTAACGCATAATTTTTATAAAATGACTAGTTCAATATTTTTTTCGATGTATTTCAACAGATATTATTGATAATTTACAAATTCTATAATTTTTAGGATCCTGGATTAAAATTAAAATAATTTTATTAAACCAACAAATTTTATTTCGCTGCGAAACAATTAAAGGATACATTAATTAAATAATGTATCATCCAGTATATGTACTATTTTTTAAAAATAATAGCAGTATTATTTATATATGCACATGGTACAATTTTTATTAATTTACAGAGCTCACGAAAAATACTGAAACGACAAAAATGAAGATAAACGACAGGTTTTTGCTGAAGCTGAAATGAACATGAAATTTTAAGAAATGTATTTCGTCATAGTGAAAATTTGAAATACAAATTTGAATTTCAAATTTTTTTCTTGTCAACTACCAATAATGTGGTGTTAAAACAGATATTTACATATTTTAATAAATTTTTCATTTGTATTTTTCATCCAATGAAATAAATTTATAGACTTATATGTTTGGTTAAGATAAAAGGAAAACAGAGTGAATATTATTTTTATTGTTACATTTTGTTTTGTGTTTTGTTTCTAGCAATCAATAAAATGCTCTTTTGTTTTATTTAGTGCGATTTGCTTCTACCCAATCATTGTAGTACCCGCATTCCTGTTTACAAAATTTCATTAAATGCATAAAACAAGTGAAGTGGAAAGTCCGTTGTTTTTAAAACCACGATACAGTTCTTTTGGAAGTTAACTTTGTTTCGAGTTGGATGTCGCAGGTTAAAAAGAGCATATTACAGCAGAGATAAAACCCGTGCGAGTTAGAGGAAAGTTGGGAAATTATTAGGCTGTATGAGATAAGTTCGTAAGCAACGTGAATATATTCAACGCATTATTGTGTGATGTGAAGTTCGCAGAAGGTCGAGATATTCTTATGAGTTTCGCTTTCAGGCCAAGATCCAAGCAATTATCGGAATGCGAGAAGACTTCGTAATTAACATTTAATTCGCAGATTAATATTAGGGAGATAGAGCACCCCGAATAGATAGGATGCTGGACTGCAAATTGGACTATCTGCGTTAGAATTTCACCCAACATTCAAACCACTTCGTCTCGGAACGCGATCTATTATTAAATTATTATTTCATCACGCATTTTTTTCGTTTTTCCCCAGTATCGTATTAGCTAGTTCTACAGTTTCACAACACTTCACAAAAAATTAGAATGAAGCCAATGAAACGACAATTATTTCAACTTCTAATTGCCTTTATGATACATTTAAAATACAACTTACATCATTATCCTTTTCAATATACGACAGCTTTAATTTTTTTTAATCCTGTTGTATGCAGTTAACGATTTTCTTTTAATAAAAAAAGTTTCGAACTTGAATTACACGACTCTTCTATAAAATTAAAAACAAGACAAACAAGATTAAACAATGAAAAACAAGACAAGACTTAGAAGTAAGTTAAAAAAGACCAAGAATACTGCTGAATACTTGCATTTTTTAATCAAAGATTCCATGTTATTTATTATTAATACTTATTGATTTTAGATAATTTTTGTACCATCTTACATATATAAGTATATCAAATTATATAATTACTATGAATGATTTTCATATACAGGGTGGAATCGAAAATTGGGCACAAGGTTTTACTCGGAAATTATTACAAATACAAAATATACTAAATACCAAAGATATAGGAGATCAAGGGGGACATTTGATTAAAGAATAATATATTTTTTAAACCAGTTACAGCACAAAATTATATTTTTTCAAATGGGATTATACTTAATTAATTTCCAAGTAAAACCATGTACCCAACTGTCGATTCCGCTCTGTATAAATTTTTATTTCATATAATACAAGAGGGTAAATGTGATGCCATCTGTATTTGTTGATGAGGAAAAGTGTGATTAAATTTTTATAAAATGAAAACCTGTTTGAAATGAATGTGCTATTACATTGTGTTGGTGGGACCTCTTGTAATGAATTTACAGCCTGGGTGACGAAAATGAGAACAAATTCTCATTAGTCCTGGCTGAGAACGGCCCTAGTGGGTCGGAAATAAAATCCCGAATCCTGGAAAAGTACACGTCCTTGACTGCGTCATGCCATTGCCCCAGTAAGGCGTCGACCTTGCCTGCGGTAACGACGCCCGTCATAATAATTTGCTACAATAAAGTTGAGGACTTATAACGGAACTGCTGGGCTTTAATATAATCAACTTCCTACTCGCTATGCAGCGTCACGTTGCGTTTAGTTATAAATGAACGCGTGACGCGGATGCGCATGTTGCGTGATATCTGACACGTGACACGACGCGCATGCGCCAGATCAAGATGATCCGTCACCGGCCTACATCTTACGACGGCAAATTATTCAAACCTAACCTGAATTTGCCCAATTGTGGACAGCCTGGACCAGCTAACAGAATAGATGATGAATAGACCAACATAAGCTCCACGTACCCGAATATACAAGCTCGTTTATTTATTTAACATTCTTAATAATACAGTCAATAAGCAATGATGCGTTTCACTCTTATTAAAATTCAGTGTGGTATAACCAGCAGCTTGGCTAAATGCAACGGTGATCTCCTTATGAAATTCACAAAGGTAAATGGACTATAGACGTAAGTCCCTGTACTCAGAGCCATCTACCGACAGATTAACAAGACTCTATAAAGAAATCGAATAAAAATTACAATTGTACCTAATAATGTTGAATGATGAATAGACCAAAATAAGCTTAACGTACCCGAATATATAGACTCGTTTATTCCAAATTTAAGATTCTAAATAATGCAGTCAAAAACCAATTATGCGTTTCACTCTTATTAAAATTCATCAACGTGGTACAACCAGCAACTTGATGCAACAGTGATCTTATGAAATTCACAAAGGTAAATGGCCTAGAGACGTAAGTCCCTGTATTCAGAGCCATCTATCGAGAGATTAGCAAGACTATAATGGCATCGAACAAAAATTGCAATTGTAATCAATAAAGCGTTTCTCTCTTATTAAAATTTGTCAACCTGGTATAACCAGCAACTTGGTTAAATATGCAACAGTGATCTCCTTATGAAATTCACAAAGGTAAATGGCCTAGAGACGTAAGTCCCTGTACTCAGAGCCATCTATCGACAGATTGACAAGACTCTACAAAGGGATCGAATACAAAATACAATTGTAACACACTTGATGAAATTATAATAATAGTAAAATACTACAAAATACTTGCTACAAGAAACAGTAACATACATATCAACAAATATCACAAATATTCAGAATATTATGTATGTCAAAAATTGAATATTTTATTTTGTCGGAATCAGGAAAACATTATTGGACGTAGATTGCTGAATTGAAATTCGTGTTTATTGGAAAAAATGACCTGTATGTTGGACAATACCACCGTCAGTAACACCAACATTGAAGTTATTAATTGAAAAGAATGGAAATAATTCTCTTTCATCAAAATCGCTAACTCATTTAAATTCGTGTATCCCAAAATTTCACTTGTTTCGAAGTTGATTGTGAAAAAGTTTATCACATTTTGATCATTAATTGAAATCAGAGAAGCAATTAACTTGGTTCGAAATATGCAAAATAATCAGGGTAGGCGAGAGAATTCTACCTTTCAGCGTTTTATTTTCAATGTATGGAAATTCGTTTTCAAACTGTTTGTGACATTTCACAGGCAAATATTGAACAAAAGTTCACCAATAAATTATCTAAACAAAATAAAAGTTCCAACATTTCAATACCAATAAACAATAAGCATAAATAAATGACATATTCTTTTAAACAAGGTATGTTTTTCTGTCAAATATGTCCATTTGTGCATTTTCAATGGCTAAGGATAACGAGATAGGCTTAATCAGGACAGGTCAAAATGTGAAAATATTAGTCCCCCTTTACTGTGACAAACATGCAGCTAATTTCTAATAAACGGCTTATGTTTAATCAACGACAAAATGTCAAAATAACGCAAATAACTTTATTAACTTCGCGAGGTCTTGCAAGGTACTTACATCGATTGAAAAGATGAAAAGAGAAAAAAAATTAGGTTGGTTTTTTTTACAAGCGAACTTAACATATTTATAAATTTAAAAATTCTGCGAAATAATGAAATATGAACGCGAAAATAAAAGACAGATTGAACGTACTATTCCATTCTGCAGAGTCTAGTAATACCACTAGTGTCTAATGTCATAAGCGTTCAGCAGAACTGTCAATTCTGATTTATATAATCTATGAAATTTCATTGTGATCGCTGAAACTGTTAAGTTCCGTGAAGAAATCTACTGCATTCCGCTGTCAATTTGTCTCGGAGTTGTAGAATCTTTTGAAGTTACGAGTGGTTATTTCTATGGTTCACAACTTATAAGCTTCAGCAACAATCTGGAGAATCCAGACATTATTCAATTGGAAAGCTTAAGATAGTTTCATAGTTACATGAGAATGGGCATGAAAACGAGAAAGGCAATGCGATTATCTTCATAATTAAACAGACTATAGACACTAACAATTGTCCTTACAGTTATTATGCTTTTAAAATTAAATTTATTCATTGGCCTGGAACATGGATCCTTTATTACAACGCAAATAGCACAGCATTCGCATTTCAAACGGAATTTTCTATGTTTGCGCCATGGCTCCAAATAGAAAACTTTATGAAGATTACCCATACTTTCAACTGAAACTAAAATGCAATGTAATAAACACATTCAAATTTACAGTCCTGAATTATAATAAAAACCTAACAACTACTATTTCGAAAATTGTTCTTATTAAAATTATGCGACATGTAAATTATTCCATAATTTTATAACGCACTCTTTAATGGAAAATAGACCTGTTAGATAATATTTTTGTTTTCACTTACTTAAATATGACAGTAGTAAAAGAGTGTTAGGTACTTTAATTTTTAAAATATGCGCTGAAACAATTTATTATTTTACGAGTTATTTTAAATAGTGAATTCAAAATATTTTTGGTCATAGAAAATGTTTAATGAAAATATATAATGTTTTGTGCAAAATTTCTACATGAAATATTGTTTTAAAAGCAGGTACACTATTGTTGTTTATGTTAGTAATGGAGGTATAGTTTTTTAGGTATTAATTTCATATATAATCCAAATATTGAATTAGTGCTGTAAATACTGCTTTATATATCATTATATGGCATGTTATACAAAATACAAATCTTAAAAATGACTGATAAAATGTGAGACCTGTAAGTAAATAAAAAAACTATTGTGTCCGAGTAGTTCAGAACTATAAGGTGTAAGATTGCAGAGGCTTTAGGTTGACAACATACTCCACCAAAATACAAGTAAAAGTTGTCATGGAACGAGTTGAGTTTATTTCTCAATTTTTCAGCCAAAACTTTTCTAGTTGTAGCACTAGGCGACTTCCTATTTCTTAATTTTCTTTTCCTTTTGTGATTTTTGGAAAATTAAATCAGCTGGTATAGTTTTTTTAGATAAGACAAATTGTATATTCAACCTTGATAAGCGGACAACCCAATGAAGAATTGGAGTAGAAGAATAAAAAAAATGGAAAGGAAATTTGTGATCGATGAACGACTTTTACTTTTGAAAGATCTTTTTGGTCAGAAAAGGTCGATCCTGTTTGATCAGGTCGATCTTTTCGCAACCCTATTATGGAAACACCATTGAAAATCACTTACTTATGTTTTTTAATCCGTGCGTACAGGAAAATGCGTAATCGATGATCGACCCTTACTTTTGATCGATGTTTTTGATCATAAAAGGACGATCTTCTTTGATCAGATCGTTCTTTTGTAGCCGTATTATGGAAACATCATTGAAAATCGCTTACTTGTGTGTTTTTTAATCTGTGTAATCAAGAAAGTTTATGATCCATGATCGACCCTTACTTTTCAAAGATCTTTTTGATCAGAAATGATCAATCCAGTTTAATCCGATTGTTCTTTTTGCAGCCCTATTATAGAAACATAATTGAAAATCGCTTGTTTGTGTGTTTTTTAATCTGTGCGATTAAGGAAATTTGACATCGATTATCAACCCTTACTTTTGATAGGTCTTTTTAGTCAGAAAAGGTCGATCCTGTTTGATCAGATCGTTTTTTTGTAGTCCTATTATGGAAACACCATCAGAAATGTGTTTTTAACCAGCGTGATCAAGGAAATTTGTGATCGATTATCAACCCTTACTTTTAAAAGATCTTCCCGGTTATAAAAGTTTTATCCTATTTGATCAGATCGATATTTTCGCAGTCCTATTATAGAAACACCATTGAAAATCGCTTGCTTGTCTATTTTTTAATCTGTGTGATCAAGAAAACTTGTAATCGATAATCAACCCTTAATTTTGATCGATCTTTGTGACCAATCAAAAAAAGTCGATCCTGTTTAATCAGATCGATCTATCTCTCTAATCGATCCGGTGTAACCTGCTCGCTTGTTGATATGACTTTTAATCTGTGTGTTCCAGCCACTGCATCACCGACTACGTGGCAATCTACCAGGGCTCCTCCACAACCAGTCCCCGCCTCACTACCCTGTGCGGCAACCGGCGTACAGAGCTTGAATACAGCGGGCCTAATTTACTACTCGAGTTCAGGTAAACATGGACGCTCCCGACGCCCGGCGTCCGGCATTAGCACGAGCTTAGATGCTTCGGGTGCATACTTAGTGGTTCTCCGGTTAACGCACGCTTTTCTCTTCAAGGACACTATGTAAATATTCCCAAACACGATACTAATGTACTTAAATATCTACAAATACCTTCCTCCTCTACAGGGTGGTCTAAAGGATTACACATTTTCGCGGTATATGTATGAGAATTACATAATAATTATGTATATTTTTCAATTTATTAACCGTAACACATTTAAATTTTTGAGCTTTTTTATCACATTATACATATTAATTTTCTGTTCTCAAATATGATACTAATGTACTTAAATATCTACAAATACCTTCCTCCTGTACAGGATGTTCTAAAAGGATTGCACATTTCAACGGTATATGTATTCAACGAGAATTAAATTTTAATTATGTATACTTCTCAATTTATTAACCGTAACACATATAAATTTTTGAGCTTTTTTATCACATTGTATACATATAACATGTATTTTTATATCTTGTAAAAATCCCAATAGTAAATGAGAAATGAATTCATAAAATTTTCGTGACGTAACTATCAGTGTAATACTGAAAGAAAAACAGAAGTAGAGATAGTGACGTCTTCTAATTTAGTTTGAAAAATGTTCATTATTTATTTATAAATATTAATCATAATATAATAATTAATTATACTGCATTTATCCTCATAATTAATATAAGGTATTTTTTTAATAGTTTTTAACATTTTCTACATTAGCAATGGAGTGTGAGACCAAATTTTGATTTTATACAAGGTGTTCCAAAACTTAGAACAGAAAATTAAGGGGTAAATATTGTACGACGTGTTGATTATAAAACAAAGAAAATGTTTTAAAAAATGCATCGTATTTGAAGCAAACATTTTTTTTGTCATTGGTCGGTAGTTATATTTAATAATTTTTTTAAATCTTCTACAATAAAAGTAATTGTTTACATAACACCTAATACTAATAAATGTCTAATATTGTGTAATTAATAGCTACTTCAGTGGTCTAAAAAATGTTTATTTCAAGTAAAACTATCCTTAACTTTCCGATTTAAAAAAAAAAAAAATATTTCATGATCAGTACGTCGTACAGTATATACCCTTTAATTTTTGTCGTTAGTTGTGGAACACCTTGTATACATGAGACCAGACAAAAAAATAAAATACCAGTATTTTTTTTAAACCGATTTATTATTCGTAGTTCACGAAAAAAAAATATTATTAAAACGTCACCGTGGTAGAATCGTAACTTTCCTTTTTCCACGATCCTACCATATTGATGTTACAAGTCCTTTTTTCAGAACATTATATTTCTGATAATCTTATTAATGTAAAGTAATGTTTAGCTTTTATTATTACAATAAGAAGCTACAGTGGTTAGTTTTTATATTTTACGACTTATATACTAAAATTTGTATATGGTCACATACGAACCGTGATAGAATTGTAACTTTCCTTTTTCACGATCCTAACATGTTGACGTTACAAGTCCTTTCTCCAGAACAGAATTAAGTTGCTGATAACCTTATTACTGCGAAGTAATGTTTAGTTTTTATTATTACAATGAGAAGCTATACTGGTTAGAGTTAGTTTTTATAATTTATGACTTATGTACTGAAATTTGATTATTTGTGTTTATTTAATGTTTTGATTCGTTAAATGTCACGCTTATAATTCGAAACAATAAACTAAGTTGAGGTAATTGTGTGCAGTTCCGGGTCGCAAGTGCCGCCATTCGACTACAACGGCTTCCTAGCGACGCTGGAGTTCTCCGAACGGACGTCCAGCACGGAGTCGTCGGTGACGCTCGCCGCCAAGACCATCGAGGGCGTCGCGACGGTCGATCGCATCTGTAAGCCTGCATTGTACATGTACATGACTTAGTTGCACTAGTTACCAAGTTGCGCCAACTGTTGTATCTCGGTTGACAGCGGCTACAATTCAGCTATAGATTTCCATGTGTGGATGAACTGCATGATATGTTTTCGTGATTGTTGCTAATTTCAAGGCTGTTTACATATGGAAATTGGAAAGTTTCGCTAGGGAATTTTGGAAATCTACTCGATTTGACCGCGATCAATTATTGGATTAATCTGTTTGTCATAGTTCACATACACTTGAATTGCTATAAATTTAAAAAAATTATACGACCACTTTGGAAATTGACATTTTTCTCATATTTTCTAAATGTATAAAGGGTTAAAGTGTAGGAAATAATTTCTCACAGTATTTACCACGGAGACCTGGAACTAAATTATTTTTACTTTGGTTTCGATTCAGTTCCAATAAAAATAATTTAGTTTCCATTAATATAGTTCCTGTTTAAATAATATTTCGTTTCCGTTCGAAAGAAAAATAAATTTTGTTCCGAATTGGTTATTTCCTTTTAGATATTTTTATATACTTATTTTTAATTACTTTATTTATTATCATTACAAAAAGTATAATATAATTATTCTACTTGAAAAATGAAAAAATATAATATTCATAGGATTAACAAAATAAATTTAAGGGCCTAAAATGCACTCTCAACTGTTACTTGAGTAGTTAGAGTAGTAATAATATTCATTGCTACCAAATATAAATCTGGACACGATCGAAAATAACAGAACGTCAAAAATTTGAATTAACTTGTCATACTACCTACTGACATAAGACATTTAATATTTAAATTCTTAAAAAATAAATTTTGTATTTAGGAACAAAATTAAACTTTATTAACCATAGAAATTTTATTTCAGTTATATCGTTTTTGCTCCAGAAATAAGATTTTGAATTTAATTTCGTTTCTGTCTTTGTTCCGCATTTGTTTATCGTTTTCGTTTTTGTTCCGTTCCGGGTTCATGTCCAGTGTGTTTCTCGCGTTTGTATGTCTGTTCTGTAACATATAATAACATGGTCGTAGAAAAAGTATAGTCTGCCACTCGTGCAGAATCGCCTATTTTCCACGAGGTGTAAAAGTGTAGGCACGAGACAATGTCGAGTGCTGGAATCATACAAGGTGGGAAATTGGCGACTTTCTGCACTTGTTGCACAATATTCTGCTATTGAAAAAATATGTTAATTTATATTTACTTATATTGTACATAACTCAAAATATTTTTTACTCTTGTTAAAATATGAGGCACTGTTTACCATAACAGTAAATATACTATACAATCACATTATTGCGAATTAATAAAATTTTCGTGCCTTCACTACAATCACGATTGTTGTCCTTTGTGAGAACTTAGTGGAATTGTAATGTTTGATATTGTATAAAATGTAGAAGAATCGAATAAATGTGTTTTAAAGGACCTATATTTCCATAAAGTGGGAAAAATTATGCACGTTTATTGTTTTATGCGATATATAAACATAAAACAAGTGTAGATTTACATTTACAGTTCCGTTTACAACTGAAAAACGATAAATAAAACATTTTCAGTAAAAGCAAGAATATAACAGGAGATGTAGTTATTGTTTAAAATTTCATTTCTCCTAAAAGCATACGCCCAAGTTCAAGATCAAGTTTTAATAAAATAATATAAAATTCTATTACTTTTGTTCTCTATTTTAGTACTTAAACAAGAGCAAATTTTAAAATATAAAGCTGAGTAAATATTTAAAGCTATTATTAAAACTTTGTAAAAGGTAATTTTGTATTAAATTGTAACAACGAAGTGCTTTCATTAAATTCAATAGCGCACTTTAGTTCTCATAAAGTTTTTACAATGATAATGAGTTTATTTATAAAACTAAAATTTAATTATTAACGATCAATTTAAAACATTCCAATACAACATATTTGCAAATATACAGTGTGTTCACGAATCGAGTTGCAAAGAGGGAAAACACTTTTATTTTTTATTTTACGAGAAAAATAAATTCTTGATAAAAGTTTATGCATGTTCCAAAAGGGTCAATTCAGTTTTAACCTTTTCAAATTTTCTTATAGTTTCAGAGAAAAATCGAAAATAGGTCGACTTAATTGAAAATTAAAAAAATAAGTTCGCGTTGTCATAGTATTTATGCATGTTCCAAAAGGGCCAATTCAGTTTTAATCTTTTTAAATTTTCTTTTAGTGTCAGAGAAAAATCTAAAATTGGTCGACTTAGTCCCAAAAATCAAGTTCGCGTTGTATTAGTAATAATTGTTGTTTATTTAATTTTATATTCATAAATTTAACAACAAAAATAATTTAAACAATGACTATTCTACTCAATCCATTCACTGCCGTCAAAGAGCACTATTCTTTATAACTTCTTTGAATTTCTTCCAGTGTTAAAGACATCATAGCGTCTCTAATTCTTTCTTTTAAATTATCTGCGATTACAACATATTTTCCTAATCGACAGTCAATGAAACTCAATAAATAATGCCAGTTACTATGACAACACGAACTTTTTTTTTGGAATTATTTTTTTTTTTAACTAAGTCAACCTATTTTCGATTTTTTTCTGAAACTAAAAGAAAATTTGAAAATGTTAAAACTTAGCCATTTTGAAACATGAAAAACTTTTATTAAGAATATATTTCTCTCGTAAAATAAAAAATAAAATTGTTTTCCTCTTTGCAACTCGATTTGTGGACATACTGTATATTAATAAACACGGGGAAATTATTTTTTTAATTAATTAAAATTCAAGCATTACTAGTTCAATTAAATGTTTTTCATTGTGATAGTTTATTTAAGATATTGACTTTTATTGTATATTAATAAACACGGAGTCTTTTTGAGAAAAATTAATTTTTTTTATTAATTAAAATTCAGGCATTACTAGTTCAATTTAATGTTTTTCATTGTGATAGTTTATTAAAGATATTGGCCATTATTCCGAGCTCACTTTTATAATAAAATCGCATTTAGGAAGCCTGATTTTACATTATAATTTTATGAGTCCAAACGTCACTTTCAACAAAAGTGAGTTTGGAATAGGGGCCATTATGTTTAGAATAGTTTAACTACCCGTATATCGTCTTTTGTTCTACAAAAAATAAAGCAACAAAGTTTGGGTCGTTTTTCGTCATCTGGCAGTATTTGTCTCCGTATAATCTGAAGTAAAACATAACTCTTATGGCCGTATGTTGAAGTCAAGTATATTTTTTGCAGTGATGAATAGCCGTTTTAATTTCCCTGACTGTGTAGATCCGGCTTTAGCAACTATGTTAAAGACATAGACAAACAACCTCGTGATATAGTAAGAGTGGACGAAGAAAGAACTGGCTCAAGACAACATTACTCGCAAGGGCGATCCACTTAAAATTACGCGATAAAAGATTTCTACTCTTGTACCCGCCAGCCGAATTTACTCAAAAGAATTTAAATGACTTTGAGGGAAACGAAAGATTTTTCAAATTTCAATAGATACTTTTCAAAGACTTTTAATCTAGTTAAGTGTTTTCCGCATTGAAATTCGGCTTTTTAACGTCGCAAAATGCCCCTGACACTTAATTTATATAAATACTTTACTGCTATTTAAACACCACAACATATCTAAAAAAAAACTTTCATAAAAATTTCCCTCGTGTTAAAATAAACAACTTTTATCATACATATTCATTTGAATTTTTTACAAAATCCCAAGCCTCACATTTCAAAATCAATTTTAGGTTAGAATCAGTTGCGATAAACAAAAATTATATTCCCAGTCCCAGTACATTTTTTTATATTACTAACATTATTTTTGTTAATTGTAGCTTTGCATTTTTACTGGTACCTACATTTATAAATCCAACAATCTACAGGTCTCGAATTCCTTTAAAATTATTTCCAAACCTGAAAAAAAAACTAATCTAAATAATAATTTATTTTCCGTGTTAAATCTGTGTTGTACCATTCAATGTACACTTGTATTCCAAAATATTTTGACAAAATTTATAAACAAATGTAATGAAAATATAAACATTCGTATACTCGATTCAATAAATAAAGTATATACTGTCCTAATAAAGAATTTTATAAATATTATTGAATGTATCAAATGACGCCAATCAATACCAAAATATAAACAAAAACAAAAAGCTGTATTGATGAAAAATGTACATAAAAGTATAAAGCAATTTCCGGAATTTCCAAAATTTTGAGCTTTTTTATATGTATCTCCAAGCCATTATTATTATCACAAATACGATAAAAATTCAAATTTGTTTTTAAATTTACATATTCCTGATAAATTTGCAGCTATATGCTGTAGCACCATATAATATATTATCCCCATTTCTTAAATGGTTAAACTTAATAAAAATGACAAATGTAATATTGATATATGAACACAAGTTAAGAGGAAAGAAAATATTTCACCCATAAATAAAAGAAAAAAGTAGGTATATCATTTTCAAAACATCTCTATAAAATTCTTCAAGATTCATTCATATATCACACCTTTTACTTTTCCTCAAATTTATTTTTTGTTCTCAACACAAACAAAAAAAATTTCTTGGGGTATATTTTAAATGAAATCTTAAAAATACAATCTTGTTAATTATATGACCCTAATTTTGTGAATTTTTTAAAAATTATTTTTTATTCGTTACCGCTGTTGAAGTTGTGAAACACTCTGTATAAAATATATAAAAATATTATGTAAAAATTCTGTGTGATCATTATAAATCTTGGTATAAAACTTTTATCGTGTTCTATAAAATGAAACATATTCAGCACAACTTAAAACATTTAAAAATACGACACAATTATGGCGACTGAAAAATAATGTAATTCAAACATAAACCGTGATATGTAGTAATGATCCAAGCGTTGGTGAGTGCGGCAAAGTTACTGTTACCTCATTAGAAAACTTTTATCTGCTTTTATGAATAATTAAGGAACTCACAATTTGTGCCACGGTTTTATTAGGGTTTAAAGTTATTATGATCTATATAATAACTGGTTTTGGTTTACTTCGCCTTGTTTAAGAGATAACATTTCACCAAGAGCAATAAAAAATTATAACGCCATTGATTTTATAATATACATTTAAACATCCCTAAGCATTTCAACAAAAATTGTTATTATAATGTACTGTAACAAGCAAGACTCACCGCAGATGATTCATCACAGCTGACCTGTCTGGGCAGGTAGTCGCGTTAAAGGTCAAGTGGGGTAGGAGCGACGCAGCTTATTGTTCGGGGAATTTTATAGAGTTCGGAAGGCTCTAGAATGTTCTAGAGATTAATTGGCGACATATATATAAGGGCCGCATCGGGCGGTTAAGGGAAGTTAGTATAGGTAAGAGTGTGCAGATAGTCACTGAATAAAGTCAGTGTCGGTCAGTACATGTCAACTAGACTCACAGCGACAATATATACCAGCAGATAATTAATCTCGAACCTCCTAGAATCTTCCGGAAGCTGATCAGATAGATTGATCGCGATAAGTCATCGACAGTGAGTCATGCTCATTACAGTAGTATAGTACGAATCATATTTAATAACACCACCGTGAGTATATAAAAATAAAAAATGAGAATCTAAAATATTTATAAACACAAATATGAAGACAGCAAAAATATATAATATTATATTATGATACAAATGTATAAGGTAGCCTTGAAAGCACTCATTTGTACTTTTATAGTGGATTACGTAACAAGAGTGAAAACGTTACACACGAGCCGTGGTTTGCATAATTGCATTACAACTCGAATTACGAACTATACTTTTTCCACGACCATTATATGATCACTAGTAAATAGCGACTACAGCCACTACAAAACATAATTATATCAAACTATCAACCTCTAAATAATAAATTGACACTAAATTCACAACCCAATGAAACATTACTAGGCCATTTCTTGTTAATTTCACGGCCGTCCGTAAAATGACACTTGATAATTTATAGGTTGTACATTGTACAATAATAGCTATTTACATTAGTGGTCGTAGAAAACTAAAGTTTACGATTTCAGGTATAAAAGAAAATACTAAATTCAGATTTTGACAAGAGTTGAAAAAATAAATAAATGTATTTGGTTTTAATGAGTACAAGAAATAAAAATACACTTTTCACTTCAAGTAGAGTGCCCGTGGTGTGTGACAGCAGATTGGTATACTCAGCAATGGATAATAAGAATGATACATTATTATTATTAATAAAAAATACTAAATTTAGATTTTAACAAGAGTAGAAAAAATAAATAAATGTATTTGGTTTTAACAAGCACAAGAAATAAAAATACTCTTTCCAATCCAAGTAGAGTGCCCGTGGTGTGCGACAGCAGATTGGTATACCCAGCAATGGACAATAAGAATGATACATTATTATTATAGCTAGTATGAAAACACAAATAATCTCTCTAAAATATAGGTTAAAGGCGTGGTGATTTATTATTTATAGGAACTCCATTTTGCAATTTAGCTATACGGAGCTATCTGCTTTAAGTGAACCTTCGCAATGATGCAAGTACTGACGATATGTGGTAAAGTATTTTTATGTGGGGCAATTTAAAATATTCGTATCCCTTGGTGTTTATCATTAAACCGATCACGGTGTATCCCAGCGAGGGATAATTCCGTCTACGGATAAGCTTAGGATGGTAGGCCTTCGACCTCTAGATCAACTGCAACCGAGATCATCTTAAAGGCCGCATCACACTATCTGCAATATCTCATTGAAAAATAAATGGAATCGGCCTTCATTTCAATCAATGGCTTCTAATCATTTTAGATATAGCATAACGCCATTTGTTGTGAAGTAACTTATTGAAGAGACCTAATACCTAATACGTTGTTTATAGAGAGGAATCTTCCTTCATTCAATCAGTGACTTATAATCATTTTAGACACAGCATAACGTCATTTGTTGTGAAGTAACTTATTGAAGTGGCCTAATACTTAATACACGTTATAGTCTGAGAATTTTTATATTTACCTTCTTATTGTGAACTATATCCAGTACTTTGACCTTAATAGTTTAAACTTAATCCTATAGGAAATTTGATGATTCTAATCACAATGTTGTATCTCACTAGGAAAATTGGAAAATCCATATTTTCCCAAGAAAATGCTTCGTTTTAAATTTAAAAATTTTTACTAGTGTTCGACTGGAACACGATTTTCAGCCGAAACCGTAACCGAATATTCGGCTCCTCTTCTAGTTTTGCTCGCAAACGTAATCAAAACCGAAACTTACGTACTTAAGTTAAAATTTATTTCATTTTTTATTGAACACGAAAATCTATTGTTTTTCTTGTCTTTTAAGATATTATTCGCTTATTAAAAAAAAAAAGACTTTATTAGAAAATCGCATTTTTGTAGAGATACTGACCCACATTACGAGCTTTTGTAAAAAGTGACGTCTGGGCTCCTAAGATTATAATATAAAAGCACACTTCCTAAAAGCGCTATTACTATAAAAGTGCGTTCGTAATATGGGTTACTATCTTTATTAAATAAATAGACAAATATCCTAAATAATCACAATCAAATAAGTAGTCTTTTTACGAAGTATTTGTCACTAACTTACAGGTTCTTTAAAATGTAAGGTATTCTCTTATAACAACGTTACTTTCTTTTTCTTAATTCTACAAACTAAATTAATGGGATGTTGCATCATCTTGTACTTGGCACCTTTGTAGGAACGACCTCAAAATAGCGACAATATATTAAGAATTATATCTTCTAAAAGGAAGAAAATTAAAATAACGTATAAAACAAAACTATTAATGAACAAACAAAAAAGAGAATAAGTGATTGAAACCGTTCCAAATAAACCCGAAAGTACAAGACTCGACCAATTTTTGGCCGAAACCGAAAACGAAACCAAAACTTCGGTCGGACACAATTTTTTTTTATTATAACTTAATATATTCTGAGAGTACTGATAACAAAAATTTAAATATTTTAGATAGTATAAACTATTATTAATAAACTCTAAGTTTTTTTAGTTTTGAAGTACAATTTTCAAACAGCGAGAAACTTTTTGTCTTTAAGACATAGAAACTAACATATACCAGGAAATATTAGTATAAAGAATTAAAGAAGTTTTCTCTTGATTTTTTTTTTGTAGAATACACCACTTTCATAATATATAAATTTAAATTTAAGAGATGCAACGTTACTTGTTCTCCGCGCGTTTATATTTTCTAGTTTACACAATGAAATAGAATATTGTGATTAGTTCCATTAAATTTGTTGGAAAATTTCCTACAAGATTAAGTAAGTTTAAACTATAGCGAGATACGCAGGCAAAGTTTTCTGATTATTAAAATTATAGTTCCCCGGCGCGAAAAATAAACATGTAAGTCTCTCTTTTTGCGGAGTACACACCGTACCAATATGTTGTTCCATCTCCTTCTACTTCACAACGTTGCATACACATGTACCACAGAATAGTTACATACAGAAGCGACACTCCGTGTCGGTACCTTTCATGTTACCCTATTCAGTTCTATGACCTTGGAACATTGTGTAGACCTTTAAATTTGTTGACTTCCGCTATCTCTATCTAAGTTGTGACGAAACTTTCCGATTTTAAACAATGAGCCCTTTAAATTTGTTGACTTTCCCAATCTCTCTCTAATTTTCGTTTCTCTGTCTTACTGTCACTTCTGTATAAACCTATTCTGTACTTGTACAACAGAATACTTACGTAAAGAAGCGACACTCCATGTCGGTGCCTTTCATGTTCCCCTATTTAGTTCTATGACATTGGAGCATTGTGTAGACCTTTAAATTTGTTGCCTTCCCCAATTTCTATCTAAGATGTGACGAAACTTTCCGATTTTAAACAATGAGCCCTTCAAATTTGTTGACTTTCCCCATCTCTCTCTAATTTTCGTTTCTCTGTCTTACTGTCGCTTCTGTATAAACCTATTCTGTGCTTGTACAATAGAATAGGTTTATACAGAAGCGACAGTAAGACAGAGAAACGAAAATTAGAGAAAATGGGGAAAGTCAACAAATTTAAAGGGCTACACAATGCTCCAAGGTTATAGAAATGAATAGGGTAACATGAAAGATATCGACACCAAATGTCGCTTCTTTATGTAACTATTCTGTGCTTGTACTTCAAAACTGATTTTGAATTTGAAATTTTAAAATATATTCAATCTCTTTTTTCATTAACAATTTTTAGCTGATGGCACGATAGCCCCCCAACTTCTGACACCCCGGCCTGGATGTGACGTCCTGATCTCCGGAAATGATTCCCGGTCAGGCCATTTCGACACCAGAGGTCATGAGTGGTACCCCAACTGCCGGCTGGTCTTCAAAGGTCGACCTACAGATGTCGTGCATATATCGCTTTTCAACTACCGACTGAGGTAAGCTCTCAACTCTGCGCGTATTTATAGTGTGCGAAATTAATGGTGGGGGAAATGTGCTATGGTGGGGAGTTTATGGCGCGTTTTATGAAATGGTTATTGTAATGACAACTCGGTTTTGGGAAGGTTATAATAATAAATAATAAGTACGGTATACGGAAAATGAATAAAGTAAAATAAAAATTATGTAAAACCGATATTTTAAAAAGTAAATGAATATTTTATTATTCTCTAAAAGATCAAAGAATTCTTTATAGTTTCGATTTAACAGAACATGAAAATGAAAAATTGTGAATACAAAATATATAAAGTTTATTTCATATTTTTCTATTTTAGTATGATAAAACTGTTACACATATAATGTAAATCTTTTAAAATCCTTTAAACAAGAATATTATGTACGTCTACAAAGTCGAGCATAATACCGCTTGTAAAATTTTTATGGTTTCTTGTAAGTCTTCTTCAAATTAACTTTTTACCGATATTTAATCACAAGCTTGTAATGCGATTATTTCAATGATTAATTTGGAAAATGAATTTTTTGGAATGCCTTAATCTTGACAAACATCCAGGATTAAATTTCATTTTGTTTTATTAATTATTTACCCTGATAAAACAAATTTGTCTCATAATTAAAACATATTACTTCTAATTTAATTATAATCAACGAAATATCTTTAAGACGATGATATATTTTACATGAAAATATTTTCTGAGGGATAACAAATTCAATTATTTCGCTCTTCATAAATTTTAACGAAACAGAAATTATTTTAATAAGTTTATATTTTGTAATAATAATATTTATAATAAGAATATATAAGAACATAATTCAATATAATTTTTAATTTTATAATAATACTAATGTGGTATACACTATATCAACGATTTATGATTTTTTCGACATTTATAGGTTCTTCTCTTCTTTAGTATCTTGTACCTTGATAATTTGCTTACATATATTATTCTGTAATTTGGAAAATCTATAGAATTATAGTTATAATAAATAAATAACCAGCCTCAATTTTGCGAATTCTAAGAAAATAACTTTTGTTATGTTATCGTAGTATAGCTTGTTATATCTTGATCTATAAACTATGGAAACACCTGTATATAAGAAAAATCAAATCGGAATATGAAAATATAGTCGGAAATATGAACAAAGATAAAATATAGTTAATGTGTTTAAGTTTTTGAGTCATCGAAAATTTTGATTTATTTAAAATCCCTCACAGCCATTAATTATCCTTTTTTGTTCTGTTATCATAGTACAGCTTGTTATATGTTGATTTATAAGTATGGAAACACCCTGTATATAAAGAATCAAATCGGAATATAAAAATTAGTCGGAAATATGAAGAGAAAATATAGTTAACGTGTTTAAGTTTTTGAGTCATGGAAAATCTTGATTCATTTAAAATCCCTCACAGCCATTAATTATCCTCTAATCTAAGGCAATCCTTGAAAACTTGGCCTGTGCCTTAGTGTATCTTAGTTCGAAGCGGTACTCTACAATGCGTAACCTAACCCTCAGTTTCTCCGCGTGTTAACTACCCTCGAGCCTAGATCAAGTAGCTGGCTCCAAACAACTCATCGAGATAGCACTCAGGCGGGTGGCAGTGTTGCCAACTGACAAGCCGCACAATCATCCCAAACAAAAATCACTAACATTTCCACTAGACTATCACCGTATTAATAATTGCTACCTATAAAGTCACAAGAAATGTTTATTGAAAAAAAAAACTTTTCTAGAATTATTACATGCTTGACTACCAAAACAGTTCATCGTTTTTGTCATAGATACCGTTTTAAAAAGTAGAACAAATATAAATATAATCAGTTTGCTAATATAGGTTTTCCATGTTTCTTGATTTTATTATAACGACAAATATAATAAATAATAAACGAAAATAACACAAATTAAACTTAAAGATAAGTAATACACACTTAACACACTAATTGTTAACTATTATTTATTTTTTTATACACAAGAGTATTTATTTATACACTATTTATATTGGGATGATATCAAAATTTATTTCCACTAAATATTTAATTTCTACTACACGACCCGCGCGCAATTTATACCTGCGAGTAATTATTCTCGAATCTCCTAGAATATTCGGGAGCCTAACCAGACAGGTCGTCCGCGGTGACTCATTAATAGTGAATCATACTCGTTACAATATACTAATTTTCAAATAAATATTACACACGTATTTTTATTTGTAAAAATAGCAAACGTTAAATGATTCAATAAAATTTTCGTGAGGTTGCACACAGGACAATAAAAAAAAGAAAAACATATTAATATTCTTTAGTGCCACGGATGCCATATCAGAGATACTTTTAATTTTTTTTAATTATTTATACTTAAATATTGACCTTTTTATAATTTTATATTGCTTTATTCAACCCTACAATTATTTTCAATGTACATCTCTTTAAAAAATGTTTTCTCAGAAAACTCAATTTAAGTAAAAAACAATATTAAAAATTTCTATATTCTTACCATAAAATAGTGGTTGCTATGAATTTATTCATCCATTTTTAGTATAATTTTTCTAAGTAATTAAAAATAACTAGGTAACACTATAAACTTAAGACAAAGAACAAAGTTAGGATTTTCGTGTTACCTAAAAAAATACAATATTATATTTTAAATAACTGTTTTCTACAAAAAATATCTACATATATTTAGATTTACTAAATAAATTTTCATTAAAGATATTATAGCTGTCTTTTCTTAAGCTTGTATCATATTAACAGATCTTAAACCTCAAAGTTTCTGGTGGTATACAGAAGTTTAATTTATGTTTAACATAGTTTCTATAACCCGCTCGAAAATTTTCAAGTAATCCTCAGGATATTATGGATGAATAATTCTAATTCGCGTGCAATCTTAGTAAGTAATTTTATGCAAATTAGAGAATAATGAAATACACATTTCTCATGAACTATATTGCTATACAGTTTTACTGCATTTCAAAATCTAATGTTTCATTCATTGGATAATATTCGAAAGGACGAACCAACTACATTTTTTCATTAAAAACTAATACCAATAAATGTTTATTAAAAATGTTATTTTTAATTTCAGGTCCCCAGCTTGCAACACCGTAATAGAAATCGTAGACGGAATGCCGTCAACTAGAAAGAAGCCGTTGCAGAAGATCTGCAGTCCTCAAACAAAACACGCGAGAGACCACGGAGGGTCCTTCATCGAGCACCAGAGTTTTGTGTCCACTGGAAATATCCTGACCCTGTTTCTCAGGCGACCTAGTGCTACTAGTTCTAACTCAAAGGACGTTGAATTTGTAGATGGTGCTTTTCTTTTCCACGATGGTAAGTGAAATAAATAACAGTTCATCTTATTTTGTTAGCAGAACAAGTAGAAAAAGTTTCACTCTTTTTTACTTTTTGTCGCGGTTTTCTGTCAAGCAACAAAATTGTTTGATTATTGAAGTGAAGTATAAAAAGTCACAAAACAGGAATATTTATATTACAATATTATTAAATAACGATAAAAATAACCAGTACTCTGATTTTAACGAATATAACACAAATTAATTTTAAAGCTTAGTAATATACTCTTAACACACTATTATTAACTAATATTTATATATACACGACGGTATTTATTTCTACGCTATTTTTATAAGATATCAAAATTTATTTCTACTTCATATGTCGCTGTTCACTATTGGACTGACTGACTGCGTTACTCGGACGCGACAATTTTATACCAGTGGATAATTATTCTGGAATCATCCAGAGTTTATAAAATTTCCGAAAAATAACGGCGTCGCTCTTATCTCACTTGACATATTTAATGAAACTACCTGTCCAAATAGGTCGGCCACGATGAGTCATCAGTAGTGAATCATGCTCGTTACAATATTGTTATTTTATTTGTAATACTTAAATGAGCAATAATTATGTCAGTACGTTTTAATTTTGTTTATAAACAATCGTCAAAAACAATAAATAAAATAAGATATAAATGATTCGACATTGATTTCTTATTTACATCTAATTCGAACAAAAGGACAGATTTTCAGAAACATTTCTAAGTTGACTGCAACAGTGACTTTAGTGTTCATGAATAAATATGATTGGTATTCTTTTTACTACACAAAAATTTGAGCCGAATTTATTTTTTAATTTATTTTACTTTAAACTGAGTAGAAATGAGACAAATGGAAAAAGAACGCGAATAATGTACCATACTTAACTAAATATAGGACCTAAATTATAAGACATTAACAAGACGATTATTTTATTTTATTTTAACAAAATATCAATTTCTGGAAATAGTATTTATAGCCCAGAAAAGGATTTAATTATTTTCTTAAGTATGGATGTTTAACTTTATTTTTGGAATTTAATTATTATGATCTACACTTTCTTTTATTACTGGCTTATTTTATTATTTCTCTGTTTATTACATTTACGAATTTTGTTAGAATTACTAAAACATTACAGGAAATTTCCTGGAAGCTATTGTTATTCGAGTAGAATACAAATACATCGTATTGTGAATTAGAAAAGAAGATATTTATATCATTAAGTTAATTTTATAGTCTGAGTAATTTACATAACAACTGCAAAAATAATAAAAGTCAAGAAAATCCAACGTTACAATTAGCAAAGAGACAGTAACTGTAGTTTACTGAAATTAGCATTCTAACTAAATTGTTAAAGTTGTACTTGTACTGCAATGAAGTCCTTCAAATGCAAACTGTAAGTCCAGTACTATTCAAAATTATCCTCTGCACAAGTGCACAACGACCATATAATTATTTTTCACCAAAATAAGTCTCTATTTATTGTGGCAAATTTGCTGCAAATATATTTCAACTATTTCACCATATGTTACAATTTCACGGCTTCCATTTCGAATTCAATATTGCAAATTGAATATTATTCACAATTATTGTTTTACAGGTGTATCAATTTTTAGGTTATGATTTAAATTAACAATTAAAATTGCAATTAATATTTAATTAAACGTGATAAAAGATAAATTTAATATGACACAAATTCAAATGTTTTGTACGTTCATAATATAATTGACAAATAATATAATTTTCACATATTATTGCTCGTAACTTTTATTTGCAATTTTAAGGAAGAATTGAATAGTTTTTAGGCAATAATACATTGTTTTAATAATTTGTTTTTGTTTATACTTTTAATTTTACTTCTCGAACTCAATAAAGTGATTACTTATTTAATATATTAAAATGTTTTTTAATTAAAATTCTTGTGTAGAATGAGATTATTTTAATATTTAAAATTTATAAATAAAAAATGTAAGTCAGAGAGTAATAGAAAAAATAATACGAGAAATATTTTCAATCACCTACAATTTTATCTTATTTGAGGTTATAATTTGGATCCTACATCTAATTATATAATAAAATATTACTTGGGCTATACAACTATGATGTACAAAATAAAATACATTGAAATGTTATTTGCTTATGTTCTATTTCACTCAAGATAGACCAGGGAACTACGTCACGATACATCTTTATTAATTCATTTCTCGTATATTATTAAGTATTTTGAAAAATAAAAAAACACGTATCAAATATTTTTATTCGTAGATAACATAAAAAATCAAAAAAATGATGGAATACCCCATTGAGTTATTGATTCATGTTGGCAATTTGAGACACGATTGAAGTTTATATTAGGATATTACGAATTCCATCTAAAATTTGAATATTTTTCTGTGTCTGTAATTACTCTAATTGACTTGTACAAGTGTCATTATAATTGATTAAATTCTGAAATTATCCAAAGTTATTTGCAATTTGTTAACAGATGCATTTAAAATTATAATTAATTACTTTGATAAGTTGTCGACTTGACCCTGTTTGTTATTAGAAATTAAAATTCATGAGAAAAAGGAGAGTGTCAAAGTCCTGGAAATGAGGACAGGATAGAAAAAACCGAGTTGTTAGAATTATATCGTAACCAGAGAAAAGTATCGTGAAACATAATGTTCAAACTTTTGAATAACACTTCAAGTTGTTGAAAAACAAAGTACTGCATGGAAGTAGAGGTGCTCGGTTTAAAACTTAAAGTGGCTGTAGATTTTTCCCCAAACACTTTGGAATTTTTTCGATCATATTTCGGTGCAATGCATTTGCATTTGTCGCTGCGTTCTCTAGAGTAAAACCTTTTCTAAATTATTCAAACCTGGAAACGTTCAAACTTTTCACCTGTGATGAAACTATCATTATATGCGACCTTAGTATAAAAGCATATTACATCATTTTACTCTTATTCCGAAATCGTTTTAACTCCTTAATACGCAGTGCCGTATTTTTCACTAGACAATTGAAAGAGGCTTAAAAACCTCGGAATTTAAAAGAAAAAATTAATATGGAAACAATTTCGTTTATTATGTTATAATTGTTTTGTTACTTTCTAAAGTTAGCTCTTATGGAGGCACCAGCTAACCTGATAAACACAACTTGTTATATTTATAACAACGGTTTTCCTCATTAAACTTCTCAGCTACCTCTGGAGATCCCCAGGGTTCTAATTTAGGTCTTCTTTTATTTATATTATATATTAATGATCTTCTTTCTTTATTCAATTCTCATGTTTTAACTTTTATTACTACTATGAATGATGCTGAACGTATTGATTTGTTATTGTAATAGTAATAAACTCTATTTGAATATTTAAATATTTTGTATAGTGACCCATACTAAAAACATAAATTGCATTTTCTACCAATATAAAATGTGTAATTGTACTGTTAAGAAATTTACAACAATTAAACGTTTCGGTACCATTTTTTTTTAATCTTCCAATTTCTCAGAACATACAAATAAAATGGTTAGTTTAATTACCAGAATTACAAAATTATCTCAAGATGTCAATGTTATTAAGTCTCTTTACTGCTTATGTGGAAAATACATACCAGCTAATTTCTCTAGATCGTGTACATTGTAGATTCTTGACATTTTTGTCGGAAATGGTGGGGGTAACCAATAAGTCTGTACGAATTTCATTGTAGATTCTACCGTCTTTGTTGTCTCGTCGTGTTGTTACGTATATAATGAGTTGTTTTGTTATTGAAATGTTTTAAAATGGATAAATGGTTAATAAAGGTTAACAAACCTTCATGTGAAAATGAAAATACAGATAAAATACAGACAACTTCCAGTACATAATAAATTCCGCAAAATATAATATCTTTTCTGTGATGTGGTAATTTACTTTTGTCTATGAAAGGGGAAAACATCCCTTGAAAAAATGTAACTTTGAATTATAAAGCATTTGACCTTGAATGAAAAAAATATATTCTTTTGGTGTACGGCTGCTAGTGTCAAATTGTTTTCCATTTTATTCATTTCCTTGTTTTTCCTTAAAGACAAGATTAGACATTGAAAACGCAAGATAAGATAAGAATTTATGCAAGAATGAGATTATTTTTAGTAGTTGAATTTTTTTCAACATTGTGATGTGAGATAATTTTGTCATTTACTTGTATCTGTGGATGTAGGTAAACAAATTCGAGAGAAAGAAAACAGTAAAATTCTAAAGTCAATTTGATTTCAAATATTCATATGAATGCGAATTGGCCAACTTGAACAGCATTGCATTTGAAGTCATAGAATTTCTATTAACTTTAGTAGAGTACTTTCCACCAACATGTGTAAGTGCCCATAAGACATTATAACGTACAGTAACCACTTTCCTGGATCAAATTTATCTTCTATAAAAATCTTATTCACTCCGCAATCTACGTGACCGAAGAAAAACATTTAATCATACAAAACAAGCAAAAAAATTAATTCCCTTTTCTTTCGCTGAAATTTACGTCTGTATCTGAAAATTATCGGTGGAATTTACTTTTATATCGGGGAGTTTTCATCGAAGGGTAAAATTTCCATTTTCTATAGTCTCTGTATTTGTCCTAAAGCAGCTCGTTTCCATTTTTGATTAGGTTGATTTGAAACGAAACACTTCAGACACAAACGACTGCTAGCGAAATCTCTTAACGAGTGGTAGAAACAGTTGAATCTAATTTGGAATCGGTTAGTCTAGCATATAATTCGAATCAGCGAATAAACGATCGATTGGGTGTTGGTAGACGCGCTATTACTCAAATTTCGTACCTTTTTAAAACGTCCCTTTTCCAAAAAAGTTTTTTATGCAATACAAAGAGATATAAAATATAAAATATCCGTATTTTTTTAAATCGATTCATTGTTCATAATTTACGAGAAAATATTTACTAAAAATTTGGGGAAGGGATGTTGTGACGTCAATTTGGTAGAATCGTGAAAGAAGAGAGAAAAACTGGTAGCAAAAGTGACAGTCTATTTGCCTATTTCCACGATCCTATCATGCTGACGTTACTTCCATTTTTCAAAACATTAAATTGCAAATTTACATTTTAAAGAATTCTTTGTCTCGTAGTTTTTGGTTTTTGCTTAAATACAACACAAGACAAGATTTTATCTTGAAAAAACCTGTCAATGTAAAAAGGAAGAATAAGAATTCTTGTTAAATTAAATAAATAATAAATAATAAAAAATGCTACAAGAATTATATCTTGAAAAAACCTGTCGAAGTAAAAAGGAAGAACAAGAATTCTTGTTAAATTTTATAAAAAATCTAAGAAAATAATCTCTTTATAATACAAGACAAAACAAGATGTTACAAGAATATTCCTCTAAAAACAAATAATATTATTCTGTTCCATTATCATTTAAATACACCATAAACTGAACTAATTTTGGTTCGAACTAAGCAATAAACAAGTGTAACTTATAATTCTTATGCTGTGTATATAAAATGTGAATGTGAAAAAACTAAAGTTAAAGAAAATGGCAAGGGTTGAATTGGAACGGGCCGAATTCTCACTGCATTGGCACTATTTACTGAAACTGCCATCCTGCCATTGGCGTTCGTCAGCAAGCCAGATGGGGGGCTATTCCATTTGGGAATACAATTTAGTACCTACGGATTGCAATATACCAGGAATCACAAAACAGGATATGCAATTTCGGTAAATTTTATATCAGAATATCAATTTCGAAAGACGAAATATGATTAAAAAGTTATTTTACGAAAATGGATATTGCAATTCATTTATACAGACATAGATAAAAATACAGATATCAATTTGTGTAATAAAGATGAAAAGCTTGGTTAAAAGCTTTTATACTAAATTTTAGTTCTCTTAAATAACATCGAATTCTACGAATATGTAGAAATTAAAAAAAAGTTTATTATATTTTGGCGTACTTTTAACATCTTACTACATTTCAGAAAAATGAAGACGTCTTTAATACGTAGGTGTTTTAAAATGTCAGACAACAAACTTCTTCAAACTAATTATGTTTTACGTTCACAAATACAATTTTTATAACCTCAAAGAGAGAAATCATAATTACATTTTACATCAAAAGAACTCAACTTAATTTTTATAGTATACAATTTTGTATTTTAATTAAAACACTTTATTCTTTTGTAGAACAAGTAAGTGGTACTCTGCAACCTAGTACCATTTGTGACGTAAATTTCTACGGAATGAGTTCGCCGTCAGTTGGTATGATTGGCAATCCTGGGGGGCAGCACCTGTACTGGAATATTCAAGGACCTTTAAAATGTGCCCAGCAGTTTGTACCAGGTGCAAACCAGAGCATCGTCATTACGGTAAGTGCTACATAACATATGTCTGTTCTGTTATTTCATATTAACAACAAAACAGATAATTAAAAATAATTTTTTGATAAGAAATTGATTTATTACAAAAATTGTATTTGGATATGGTTCGTTATGATTCAAACAAGAAAAAAAATGCAACTGATCTTATTTATTTTTTGTCTTTAGATTGAATAATGGGATAAAGCGTAAAATTAGAATGGATTATCGCAACTATATATTTGGACAAGATTGTGAAAAAAGTTGTGCTTTTTGTAAAAAGCTTGCCCGCATGTTTTTTCCAGTTCTGGATTTCTTTTACGTTTTCTTATGTGCTGTTTATTGATTTGTTCAAATTTAACTGCCTTATATTACAGTATTTCAAAGAGAAGTGTAATTCAATTATTTTCAGACACCGGCAACAAAATGTTACAACAAAAATATTTTCATTTTACATTTTGTGCACATTAGTTATTAATTTTGTAAAAAGTATGATGAAATATATGTTTTACCATATCATATATACTCATTTCAACAACATTAGCATGATAATTTGTTTTATAAATTAACAAATGTATTTTACAGCGAGCTAGTTATTTTATGATGATGCAACATAAAACAAAAGAAGTATAATTTGTACAATATTTTAACTTTTCAAACATGTAATAATTAATATTTATTGTCATAATATTCAACATTAAAACATTCCAAAAATAATTTCTGTAGTCAATAATTTACAAATATTTTAAATAATTATATAATTTCAAATCAAAACGAAAAACTAAAATATTCCAACAGAGAATGCTGTTTCCATCATTTTTTGATTTTTTCATATTATATTATATTAATCTTCAAATAAAAATATTAGACACGTATTTTTTATTTTTAATAATGATTAAGTTATAGTAATAGTAAATGAGATATAAATTAAAAAAAAATATCGTGACGTCATTACGCAAACGATAATTTAAAGAAAGATAACTGTGTTTTGTCGAGGTGGAAGCATTTCAGGTAAGACTACGTGCTTCGTTCGGGTTATTACGTCACAGGGGCACGCCCCCTTTTATAATTTTCGAATTTCTCTTCTAAATATTTAATGTTTTATAATAATTTTTACATCATTACATTTCATTTTAATTTGCAATATAAATTTCTTTAAAACATATCCTTTTGGAAAATCCCAAAATGAAGGAAACAGGAACCAAGAACCGAATATTTTTCTTGAGATGGAATTCTCGGTAAAAGTCATAATTAAAAGTTGAAAAGTAACCTAAAATAAAGTAAAATGGAAAATTGTATCAGTAAAAATAAAGCCAATATTAGTTCTAACAAATCCGTGACAATAAATTAACATTAAATGTTGATCTTTCGCCAATCTCTATTTGAGTTGCAGTGGAGTTACACTGCATAACTTTTTACAAGGATTTATTCCCTTCACTAAACGGAAAAATATCCGATCGAGTTTAATTCGAATGTAATCCATTGTATTTCACAAAGAGTTATACACTCTATTTCATGCAATGGACTGTTACTTACCTAACATTGACTTTTTCCTATTGTATGCGTTAATAATTAAGTTTGCTTCCAGTATTTTCAAACCCGGAGGCTAATTTTCAAACAGTACATTCTAGCAGAGAAAATTCAATTTCATCTTTCACTTAACGAAAACAAAACAAGAAATAGAATAATAATTACAGGAAAATATAAATGAACATGATTTAGAAATTATATATTTATGAACATACTTCTATTTGAAATTTGTATTAAAATAATAAATACAGGCTGTAACAGAAAAAGTACATAAATTTCACCAGTGATAAAATTCGCCGCAAGCAGCAATATTTATTAGTATTTCTTTTAGTATTTTTACTACCACATATATTAACAAGTCGTTTAAGTATTTTCATAATAATTTCATCCAGTAGCAAAAAGTGTATTATTAATTTTTGCATTAATTATACGGTAGAAAATATTATTTAAGAAAGAATCTTTAATGAAATTTACAATAACTCTAGAATTAAAAACAATTTTCGGTTTGCAGGAAATTTTGTTTTTGTTATTTTATAAGTGTAAAGGAATTTTATAGTTCTATATTGTTCCTATTAAGATGACTGATTATTATTTACAAAGAATTTGTTTAGGGGTGCTAATTCAAAATTTGAAGGTTCTTAACTCCCCCAAGTACCTCCGAACTACGCCTATGCTTATTTGATGTATATAAAGTAACGATGAATTGAGTAGATGAATAATTTGTGTAAAGTGATTGTATTATAAATGACTTTACGGGTGAAATGAGGTAATGCTGGAGTGTTTTGAACCCGGGTAATGAATAATAAAACCCCAACAGCGCTGTGAATTATTATTGCAAAATTTAACCGTATTCGGTGACAGAATCACTAAGTATGACGTTACGTTTCCACAAAAAACATTCCACCATCAATTCTAATTTCCATTTCCATAGCGGGTGCAGTTTTATAAAATAATTGATGATTTAAAGAGAAGTGAAAACGAGGTCCGGAGCCAGAATGGCCCAAAATGCAATAAAGCCCAAATGCGGTTAATGTGAAACAGTGTGTCAATTTAATACGAGCTGTAAATTCAGCAACGTTGCATTTGCTCTACGGGGATTCGGCTGCTTCTCTAAACAACATAATTGCTCCGAATATTGCAATTTACAACAATAACGCTAACTTTGAAATTACGCAGAGAATAAAGGTAACTCTAATGGCCCAATGTGTGCTTAATACCTACAAGCCTTATGTACAAATAATATTAAAACTCAACCTCTATGCAATAAAGGTGCGCAATCAATTTATTACTACTTATATACTCTTTTGTTTATTATTGCACTGCAATAAAGGTGTACAATCAATCTATTACAACTTATATGCTTTTTTGTTTATTATTGCACTCAGGGGCACCATAATCGATGGTGTAGAGGGTACCTGGCACCCCGACGCGGTATTTTAGGGGCGTCTTTTAAACATTTTCATTGAATTGTACAATAATATTATACATTGTTTCTCTAAATAACATAATTGAACCAAATATTTCAATTTACAACAATAACGCTAACTTTGAAATTACGGAGAGAATGAAGGTAACTCTAATGGCACAATGTGTGCTTAATACCTACAAGCCTTATGTACAAATAATATTAAAACTCAACCTGTATGCAATAAAGGTGCGCAATCAATTTAGCACTACTTATATGCTCTATTGTTTATTATTGCACTGCAATCAATCTATTACTATTTATATGCTCTTTTGTTTATTATTGCACCCAGGGACGCCTTAACTAGAGGTGTAGTGGGTAGTATTTTAGGGATGTCTTTTAAATATTTTCATCAAATTCTACAATAATATTATACATTGTTTCTCTAAATAACATAATTGTTCCGAATATTGCAATTTAGAACAATAACGCTAACTTCGAAATTATGGAGAGAATAAAGGTAACTTTAATGCTCCAATGTGTACTTAATACCTATATGCCATATGTACAAATAATATTAAAACTCAATTTTCCTGTAATAAAGGTGTGCAATCAATTTATTACTACTTATATGTTATTTGTTAGTTATTATTAACTTTACTGAATGTTTGAATAGAAATAATAGACAATAAATATATTGCCAAATATTATTATTTTTTAATTTAATTAAAATTGTAATAGAAAATTATTTCAGCTTTTGAAATATTAATATATCTAGTTTTTACTGTGTAATTTTAGAAATTCAATATATTTATTTTCAAATAATGAATAAAATTGATATTACAAATAAAATGTTATGTTATATATTTTCCCGAAAATGAAATACATAGGTATTTTAAATGAAAAATTTAATTGAAAATTAGTAACAGGATAACTTTTTAATATTCTGCATGAGTTATAAAATTAAAATTGACATGATGTGACTGAAATTTATCACCGATAACAAATATTGTACAAGTTGTTAAAATTTTAATATTCATTTTCAATTCCATTGTAAAACTATAATGCTTACCAATAAAGTGATTAAAGCGACAGAAATATGCACTCGAAAATAAAGTTTCCATTTATTCCATAAAAATTGAATATGAAAATGAATTTATGCACCATGTTTTGCAACGGCTTGCAAATATGTGACATTTTTTATTGCAATGAATTTACTGCTTGTTAAATATATTTTTTAAATCATGTATAACTAATGCTAGTTTGAAATGTCAACACTGAAATATTTTCAAGAGAAAAATATAAAATATAAAATAGTATATATTTTTTTAATGTTTATTGATGTAAAATCACGGTACACTAATCAAAGCTTATATTTTTTAAATGAAACCGTAATCATTTGCAAATATTTTGTGTGCAAATTTGTTTACTGCAACACGTTTATTTTATAGCTCTATTGTCAAAATTGGCATTGATTTTCACATAAAATTATCAACAAAGTATCACAATTTGCTGTAAAATTCAACATTTTGTAGATTTGCAAAAGAAAAAACAGGTACAGTAGTCGGAAAATGAAATATTTATACATTATAGTAATTTTTGTACTAGTAGTGAAAATGTACTTAATATAGATACAACTTCATCTTCTTCATTTAGAATAGTTTAACTATTTCTAATTTCTACATACTACAAAGGTGCTATAGAATTTTAAAAAATTTTATATACAGTTGTATAAATTTAAATAACAAATTTTTGAAATATATTTTATAAAAATGTCATTATTTTTTAAGAGCTGTTTATTATTTTTGTGTGTTCATTTATTTTATTTTATATATATACAGTATAAAAAAAGATGTCCATATGTTTGACAAATGAAAACTATTGTAGAAACAAATTGCATTTTAAAAGCTTTGAAAAATCCATTTATATATTATGATATATACTTAAAATAAAATGTACAGTTGTACTACAGAAGTTAAATCCTCTTTGAAAGGATAAAAAATCTACAACAAAACCAAATAATCCTACCATAATTCATTTCGTCTAATTATATGGTGGCTATCCTTTCACAACTATTAAAACAACCAAAAAGGATCCCATTCAAGCCTGTGTACATACAAAGCACATACCGCGTGCTTAATAAATTGTGAAAATATCTGACGTCGCAAGACAGTTTTCAGCTATGAAAAGCATAAGAGGAAGGAAAAAATAAAAGCGTGCTTTGCACTACGAATTGCCATGCTGCTATGCCAGTTGTACTCCTGACTTGAATCCTGTGATTTACTATGCGAGTTGCTGGAAATATAAATGTTTCGCTTTATGAAAATCATTTTTAATTCTTGCATAAATTTTTGTTGTTTAATATATTAATGTAAAACACATAGCCTTACAAATTATTAATGTAATACTCAATTTCAAATTATATTTTTTTAAATTCAAAATTGCATTGTTATTTTTCATTATTCCCTGTATAAAAATTATTTTTAATATAAATTTTTGCTGTTTAATATAAATAGAAATGTAATAAAATTGTAATTAAAAATGATTAATATATGATACATATATTTAAAATTTTATATTACACATGAAAATTAATAAATATTATGTTGTTTTCCATTATGCATTTTGTTTTTAAAAGGATAAATATATTTTTAATTTTATATTGTTTTGAAACAATCACACAAATACCAACAATAAAGTTACATTTTACAAAATAAATTTTCAATTTAAATTGTATATATTGTTTTCCAATAATATATACTTAGCATATACATTTTACTCAATATCAAAGGAAAAATATAAAATTACTTACAGTACAGCATAAACACAGTTCTGACAAAACCTAAAACAAAAAAAAAAAAACATTATTAATAATTATATATTTATTCAATAATCTATAATACAAAATGTTGAATTATTTTGGTATAATACAACTCTAAATTATAGATTTAGATTTGTATTATACCAAAAATTCTTTAATAAATAAAGAACACAAACTAATTCTATTAAAATTTATTTATAATTAATTATTTTTTGAGATTCAGTTTCAAATTCTAGAATTAACAATCTTTATCAAAAAAAAAACAGTTGTACCAGAAAGTTAAAGCCGAAGGTCTCTTCAATAAGCTGTTAGTTGACAATTTCCATACCTATATGCAAGTATAAAATAAGTAAAAATAAATATAATTCTTGATATCATCTACTTTAAATTTTTTAACGGAATTATTAAAATGATTTTATTTGTAATTATTTCTGCG
This sequence comes from Stenolophus ochropezus, assembly GCA_035578165.1. Lineage (NCBI taxonomy): Eukaryota > Metazoa > Arthropoda > Insecta > Coleoptera > Carabidae > Stenolophus > Stenolophus ochropezus. The sequence continues at coordinate 6,048,914 of JAQOWZ010000014.1, forward strand.
GCTATCCAATATTTTTTATTTTAAAAATAGTTGAACAAGTTTGATAGAATAACGTATAAGGTGAAAGAAAAGAGACAATTACGTAAACAATGACGTGAAAAGTAGTTAACATTGCCCAAAGATGCACAACGGAATGATTAAAATGATTTTATTTGTAATTATTTTTGTAACTGGCCAATATTTTTTATTGTAAAAATAATTGAACAAAGTTTGATAGAATAACGTATAAGGTGAAAGAAAAGAGACAATTAGGTGAACAATGACGTAAAAAGTAGTTACCGTTCCCCAAAGATGCACAACGAAATGATTAAAATGATTTTATTTGTAATTATTTTTGTGACTGTCCAATATTTTTTTATTTTAAAAATAATTGAACAAGTTTGATAGAATACCGTATAAGGTGAAAGAAAAGAGACAATTAGGTGAACAATGACGTGAAAAGTAGTTAACGTTCCCCAAAGATGCACAACGAAATGATTAAAATGATTTCATTTGTAATTATTTCTGCGATTATCCAATATTTTTTATTTTAAAAACAATTGAACAAGTTTGATAGAATAACGTATAAGGTGAAAGAAAAGTACAATTAGGTGAACAATGACGTGAAAAGTAGTTAAAATTACCCAAAGATGCACAACGAAATAATTAAAATGATTTTATTTGTAATTATTTTTGTGACTGGCCAATATTTTTTATTTTAAAAACAATTGAACAAGTTTGATAGAATACCGTATAAGGTGAAAGAAAAGAGACAATTAGGCAAACAATGACGTGAAAAGTAGTTACCGTTCCCCAAAGCACAACGTCCGTTTTCCTAGCCACTTTACTTATTCATCCCTCAATCTAGCAAGTATTTGCAAAGGGCAGCATGACAGTATCAATCAATTAAAGGGGTAATGAAAGGCGACGAAGATAAAAAGCACCGCATCCTCATGACAACAGGAGAGAAACAGGGAGTCCGGTCTGTTTTCCTGCCCGATCAGTAATGTGAATAATTTAGCGGGAAATCATTGGTTCTCGCTCCTATCTAATCACTAATCATTAACCAAATAAAACTGCTCTATAGATTCGTTAAACATTTAACCCGCTTCAAATCTCTTCGGACCTTTGAGTTTGTTTTCGCGTTTCTTATTCAATTATTGCCAATATGTTCCATTAATAAACAAAGAAACAGAAATGTGAAACATGACGCATAATGAAATTTGAATGCGCATTAAAATAAAATGTATTTCACGTAACGTGACAAATTCTGAGAAAATATTGTAACGTTTATTTATTTCGGTAAAGTGTAAAAATAATGAAATGGGAATATTTATATAACTAGGTTTAATAGCGAATAATAAATTATAAAAAGATAATAAAAAATATAGCACTTTGAATAAATATAAATATTATTTTATGTGTAATTATTATTAATGTAGACTTAAACACTAAGAACATTTATTTCAACACTTAATACCTTGCAATATTTATTTACATGCTATATTTATATTATCTGCTATTCATTTATATTATCAAATATTTATTTATATCGTCAACTATTTACTATATCACCAACTATTTATATTTATTTCAACAATGTATTTATCTTTATTGGCTTTTTCGCAAAAACCTTTTATTTTCTAGACTTAAGTAAATATCGATACGCTGATTTCAAAACCTGCAATCCTATTACGCTTTTTCGATTTTATTCCGTTGCTTATTATCCAACTTTTAATTATTTTCAAAACCAATAGTTCCATATGAAAGTTGTGTACAATTAAAACAAGACAAACAACAGTATTAAAGCAAAAATTGTGTAGACAAACGCAAAATATCCCAAAAATACTCATTTTTGAGCCCAAAATTTTGATTTTGGGAAATAGTGTACATTGATAGATCTCGACGCGCTGATTTCAAATTTACAAACAGAAATTAATTATCTCTTTTCATTTCGGAAATATTTGCTGTCAAAGTTGCACCTCAAAAAAGTGTGTTTTTTGGCTATATCTCTAAAATGGGTAAAGATACGATCTTAACGTTTATACCAGTCGATTCTACGGGAAAAGTTATATAAAGAAATGTTTTCTCCGCATATACGTTCTTTGGAACGATTAGGTGAAAAATAAGAAAATCGAAAAAACCTAAATTTCAAAATTTCTTCCCGGACCTTTTTGTCTCCAAAACTTTTCATTTTCTGAACTTAAGTAGATATCGATGAGCTGATTTCAAATTTTCAAACAGAATTGAATTATCTCTTCCCGTTCTTGAGATATTTGTATTCAAAGTTGAGTTTTTGCAATACCTAAAAAAACAGGTTTTTTAGGTATACCTCTTAAATGGTTAGGTTTACGACTTCGGCGACCTCACCAATCGATTCTACGCGCAAAATTACATAAGTATACCAATTTTTAGATTTTTATTCCAACGGATACAATTTTTAGAACGAAAAAACGAAAATCGGCGAAAATCGAAAAAAATGCCTGATGAACCCCTGACGATTTTTTCGATTTTTGGCCATTTTCAGTTTATTCCTTCTAGAAATTCTATCTGTTGAGATAAAAATCTGAAAATTGGTACACTTATGTAATTTTGCTCGTAGAATCGAATGCTGCGGTCGCCGAAACCGTAAACCTAATCATTTTTGAGGTATACCTAAAAAACCTGATTTTTTAGGTATAACTTTGAACTCAAATATCTCGAGAACGAAAAGAGATAATTGAATTCGGTTTGAAAATTTGGAATCAGCGCATCGATATCTACTTAAATCCAAAAAATGAAAAATTTTGGAGACAAAAAGTTTCTAGACGAAAAATTGAAATTTAGGTTTTTTCGTTTTTCTTATTTTTCACCTAATCGTTCCAAAGAACGTATATAGGGACAAAACATTTCTTTATATAACTTTTCCCGTAGAATCGAATGGTAAAGTAGTTGAGATTGTATCTGTACTCTGTTTTGGAATATTCTCAAAAAACACACTTTTTTGAGGTGCAACTTTGACAGCAAATATTTCCGAAATGAAAAGAGATAATTAATTTCTGTTTGTAAATTTAGTATCAGGGTTACTTACCCTTTAAAAAATATTACAAACAAAATTCTATAAAATTTGAAAATTTTCAAGCTAAAAATTCGATATTTTTAAATATTTTCAGGTTTACGCAAAAATACAGCATCAGCGGCTTTGGAAATTACTTCCTCTGTTATTACTACATACGTAAACTATTGTATTATTAATTATTAATTTAATAAATTCACTTATAAAAAGAAGAAAATATATTTTTTTATTTTGGAAATACGGCGCCCCTCAGATCTTAGCGCCCTTCTTTTTTCTGACTCTGTAATAAGCTATTAACTATTTTACTTGTATTTTTATTTATACAGAACACTAATATTATTTAATATTTTTAAAATGAGATATAAAATTTTTAAAGGTTACATATATTTCGAGTTTTTCCAATATTTATAAATTAAAATTTTGTTTATCCAAATATTAATTGAATAAAACATAAAATCCATTCGTTACATTGAAAATGTTTTCAAAACAAATATATTTTTAATTAAAATACAGTGCCCAAATAATTTATATTTAATTTTCAGATTAGAAGTTTGGGCAAAATGGCCCAAGAACCTCAATGTCAGACCCAATGTGGGGATTCTGGGTGCGTATGTGTACCCCTTCATGGATCTTTGGACCAGACGGACCATATTTTACTCGTATCAGAATTGGGACACCCTGTAACATGTCTTTGTGGAGATTTTCAGGTAAAAATATACGTAAAAAAAACAACGTTAAAAAAAGAAATGGTTTATTATTTTCATTCTTTTAACAACAAAAAAATATTATTTTGTTAGTCAATAAATATATTTTTTTAATTGCCCCTGAAATAGTTTTTCATTATGCTAATTGCTAATGCAATAATTAGCTTGATCCATAATAAATATATAAATTAAATGTGTGTAATATGGCATGAATAAATTGTTAATTGAACGGTGCAAAATGGTACTACGTGAAAATTTGTTTGAGTGCCAAACAATCCCACCATAATAATTCTCTCCAAAAAAGAAAAAATCAATCGATGTTAAATGACCTATAAATTACATGATAATGAACGCTTAATGATCAATACTTAATTTCTTAGTTCATTTTATCATAAAAGAAAAACTAAGCGATTTTTTTTAACTATTGTAGAAGTTTTTAAGTGATTATTTCATAGACCGTCATCCGTCATTTTTAAAACAAACACTTTTTGAACTGTAATTGGATTTGTGTAGCCATTAAATACACACATTTCATTTAATATGATACAGAAAAAATTTCTACGAACTATAAAATTAACCTAATATTCATTCCCATATTTCTATATAAACAAACATATTTATAATTTAATTATACTGTACAAATTTGATATCTATATATTTCAGTAAATATTATAAAATGATTCCTCGAAAAAATAAATTTATCAAAATTCCAGGAAAAAATGTATACTGATTTAACTACATTACAATTGTTATTTTATTATTTTATATCAAATATTATTTCTCTATTTATATTTATATGAAATAAATTTAATAAAATGTATTTGTATTTAATTAATTTTTTTCATAAGTTTAAATGGGTTAAATTTGTTCTCGTCTTTTTCTTGCCTTGTTTTCTGCTTGAAGACAAGACAGGATAAGACAAGATTCCTCCAATATTATAAAAACAAGAAGCAACATAAGTAAGATAATTGTAAGACAGAAATAAGGTACAAAAATTTACAAGACAAGGTTTTTTAATTCTTACTTTGTTGTTCAAGAAATAATAAGATTTTTCTCACCTATGTGAAACGCTAATTATAGTTTTTGTTTATTAAGTTTGTATACCTACGCTTAATAATTGAATAACTTTCTTATATTTTAAAACAAAAAACTTTTATTTGCATTTTAGTGTTGTTTTCGAATTCCATATTACTAAAAATGTATATAATATAATATATTTTAAGTTGTAAAAAATGAATAAAATTAATATTTCTTCTTATTTCAGAGTAAATGGATGCCAGTTAGTGTAAGAAGCTGGGGTCCTTTAAGCGTTGTCTATAACGTAGCTCATTATACTTGGAATACAAAAGGATTTGAATATTCAGCTTCCTATGCATTTAACAATGATGCAATGTGTGGTATGAATACTGTTACATTCCATTCAGGTACGAATATATTAAATTTTAATCTTTCAATTACAATATTACTTTTGAATTTGAATCTCGCGCTAAAACGCAACGTCAGAAAATCAATACACGTGGTACGAAACGGAGAAGGCAAAGAAGAGAGATTAAAACTGCGCGAGTTTGAAAACGACAAACAGTATTTATCTTTAAATTTAAGCCAGTATTGTTATTAGCAACAATTTTAATAATATAATAATAATAAAAAAATACAAGCGTTTAATAATTACTTATACACTTACTGTTGGAATATTTATTTTAAACAAAAAACCTTTAATTGCTTTTATAATTAAATTGGCAACGAATTATATTTCAATGCACAATTATTTATAATTTATTATAATAAGTTAAATATATAAAATATTAATATATTCAAGTTCAAGATATAATAATAGTAGACTTGAACTTGTAGCTATATTTGTGTCCTTAAAAGTATGTTGCCACATGTGTTTATGTACATTCGTGTAATACTGGTTGCATTTTTCAATATGTTATGGTACATTAACATAATATTATGTTAATTAATATATGTTTTTTATTTTGTAGGTGAAATAAAATCAAAAGAAATTCCACCAGTAGAAGAACTGAATTTTTTTTATCACCAAAACTGCATATGGATTCTAGACTCAAATGTAGAACGACAACTTTTTATAGAACTATCTTCTAATCAAAACCGTAAGTTTATTTATTTTAATTTCTGGAAAAAGCCCACAATTTAACATAACTTAACCTAAAACCTATTAAAAGGTCAACCGGCTTATTATTATTAACAATTAATTTTCTTTTTGCTGTGGGCTTTTTTCTGGTTATTATTTTATACTGGTTTTAACTAGTATTAACTTCTTGTTTTTACAGGTCCGTGCAATGCTTGGAACATCAGCGTGCATGAGTATTCACCCAATGTAGAGGACCAAAATCATCTTGGTGAACTATTATATACTTTTTGTCCAAGAGACAAACATAAATTGTATTCGTTACCTTGGAAACTAAATACCGTTATTGTTCGGTAAGATATAATAAAGAGCCTAAAAAAGCTTTTGAAATTGATCCTACACAGAGATTTTTATTATAGAATACAGGGTGAAGCCAACTATTTTTGAAATATACAATTATTGGCTTCCCTAATTGTTTTATATAAAAAAGTTAAATAATGTTGTATAGAGAAAAAAATGTTTGTTTTTATAGTAATTAAAATGCAGATTTTTTTTGTCTTAAAAAAAAATTATTTTTACCACCCTGTATATATTCTTATATTGTCAGTTTTGTACTGCTGTAGGAACAAAAATATACAAAAATTAAGGATTATTAAATAATACTGAGTGTTTTTTAGGTTAAGGGTGCTGAGCAGAACACCCCCACAATACAAAATAAAATGGCGCTCACAAGTAGCAAGAGCAAACTCCCGCTTGGGCAGCCCAACCCCAGCCCCGAACGCCGTTTCCCCCAGCGAGAGGCCCTATTTGGGCAAACTCCTCGTTGGGCTAGTCATCATCACCGTTATGGGCTCCCTTCCCTGTTTGGGACAGTAGTCAAGTCAGACTCAGACTGTTACCTGTGATTATTTCAACTGTGTGTAAAGAAACCTAATTTTGTAGCGAGAGTGATAGTGAAGAATATCTGTTGAACCGTCAATGATGTTGTCCATGTAACATAATTTGTGATAAGGAGTGGTTTCTGTTGGAATTTGTTGTTTTGTATTAGCTCATGGCGGTCCACTAGAAATTTTTTGTATATTGTTAGTGGGAATTGGAAATACCAAAAAGTGGTTGAGGAGAAAAAATAATAATTCTGATACGTTATATAATATACATTGTTCTCTACAATTATTTCATACTCTCTTTAAATATAGAAGATATTTTTACTCAGTGCTGTACGTGAAATAAGAGTTGAGCAATGTGGCAGAAGATAGTGTTAAATAAGTCATAAAACATTGGTAGTCAATAATACGGATGATAAACATAGGTGCCGACTTTTAAATATTCGTGTGGTGGTTTTAAAGGGACAGTAGAAAATTTACGAAATAAGAACTTTATTTCTTAAAATCGGTACATACATTAGAAAAAATAGCTGTAAATAAAGAAAGACAAAATAATTAATATAAGAAAAGCATGTGTATTTCGACGTGTAATGAATTATTCTATTCTGTTCTATCATCAATATTAATAGCAGGGTTGGCTGATTTAAATGTTTTGATTTAAACCAACAGATATTTTTAATAAAAATCATGGATTTTTATCAAAAATTTAAAAAATACAAATTATAATGAAAAAATATTTATTTGATACAAAACTAATAATAACAACCAAAGTAAGTTCTCTATTTATAATATCTTAAAGTTAAATAATATTTTATTTCTTAATTGTCATGAAGGAAGAAAGAAAAATAAGTATTGAAATGTTGAACAACAACTGTCTGTCTGTCTACAACTATAATGCTCCACAAGTTAAAAAGCGTACAGGTAAAATGTTAGCATAAGTTCAACAAAATTGTCATGCACTTCATATTAATTCTGATTCTTTCGATAGCTCATCTTTTATTTCACATACTGTACTTATCACACTATATTTTTAATATTCCGTTTCGGCTTTTAGCGTATATAAATTTCGATAATTACCTTTATTTATAAAGTTTTACAAGTGTTTAGCGAACAAATATTCGCATAAACCAACTTAATTTTTTTATTAGTTTGAAATCTATTATTTAAACATATTTTCAAATACGTAGCGATACGAAAGTAATTTTAACTTCCGCCTCATTTTAGTGTATTTCCAATTCCGTCACTAAACGAAAACAGTCTGCAAGCATATATAAAATTATATAAAACAATAGAATAGCTAATATATGATAAGGTATATAAAGATATATCGTACAGGCAACCTCCTAACGAAAAGAAGATTTTTTAAAGTAAAATATAAAGCACATTTTCAATGGCTGCACAGATAAATATTATTTAATGTTCAAACGAAATGTTTGCTGTCCATTGTTGATTTACAATGTAAGATAGATGCTTATATATGTTAATATTGCCCGCAGTATAATTGGTACAGCATTATATTTTAAGCATAGAGCAACATAAACACAACTCACGTTAGATTAGCGCAATCGCCAAAGCATCAACTCACCAACATTATTTTCAATGGAGAAGTGAGAGTGGTTTAAAATATTGCACCGTTCACTTTAGTGACACCATAAGACACATCTGCGCAAGCTCAAACTTGGCACTTCAAGCTCAAATAAAACTAGAACGAACAGAACAGGTTAGGTGATGAAGAAATCACTTAACTTCTCCATTTAATACTGCCATTATATTGAGTAGACAGTGCATATTATATTATTTTTAAATCGTGCCTGTATGTGAAGATTACAGAGTACTAAAACCTGAATATATAACGCTAAAGCTCTGGTTTCTTTTCAAAAAATTATATATTGCTAGTTTAAATTAGAAAATTAAAAACGTAATTAACGAAAACTTTATAACAGATGATGTAGTGTTGTAGATATAATTTGATATTGAATTCACTTTACTATAACTAACACATACAAGCATAAAGTTTCATTATTATTTATAAACAAGTCAATTAAAATATTTGTATAGTCCACTACTATTCATAATAAGTTTTCTACAAAAATTCGTAGTACTATAGACGTTTCAGTTTTTAAAATTTGTTTTAATGCATTGAGTTTCAGTGCCAAATTAAATATTGCAATGAAAAAAGTTCATGTCTCAAATTTACTAAGTAAGAGATCATTTTGATAGATACATAAACTGCCATCTCTTATTCTTAGATAGAATAACTTTCCAATTCCAAATGTTCACATAATTAAAATCAAAAGTAAATATAAAGCTTGTTTAAAATTTGCTTTATATTTAAAAATAAAAGCGAATTTTTACTTGTTAAATAATTATATAAATATTTTTCAATAGTATTATTAACAAGTTAAAAGGCGTTTACATTTTCAAAAACTAACAAAATTTACTTAAAAATTATAAATTTGGAAAATCCAAATATAGGTATAATATATTACTAAGAGTTAAAAAATTTAGTACTAGAAAATTTATTACATCAGAAAAATATAATATAAGTGAATGAAAAGTTATAATTCAAAATGGTCTTTAAAGTTTTTTTTTCATTGCAATATTTTTTCATCTCAAATTCGACTGAAAAATGGTTGCGCAAAAATCCTTTAGAACTGCTGTAACTATATTATACAAACTAAATTCCCAGTTTTCTGTTCTCTCTGATTCTAAATGTTTCCAGTAGCAATTAGTTTCAGATGTTAAGACTGCACTTTTAGTTCTAGTAAGGCTTTGAGCCCAAAACACTAACATTTACATGTGATCATTTCATGAGATTATCAGATTAGTCAATGCTCAAATGTAGAGTTTTGTAAATTTTGATTTTTGTTAGTTAACCAACGAAATGTGACCGATACTTAATAAAGTGTTGTTTATTGTTTTAAATTGTGTTTGAATTGCCCGCTTCTAAAGCTCTCCCTTCTAGTTGTAAAGCTCTTCGTTAGATGGCGCGGTAAGTATGAAATGCAGAACATTTAATCGTTGATAATATAGATATTTAATTTGGGCTATCATTATCAAGGAAATATGTAAAAGAAAACAATAAAATTAACGATAATTTATGAAAAATAATGTACATAGAACGTAGTAATGATAATTTCTTTCTATAAATATTATACAGTATCTATTAGCTGTATTATTAATATTTATATCAATACAAAGCAAAATGTATATATAAGTATATATTTTGTATTTACAAAGCTGAATTAAGTAAATTAATATATACTACATACATTAATCATTTATGATAATAACTCAATATTATAGCAAAGTAAATAAAAAATACTTGTACTTGGAAAATAATATAAACTTTATTATTTACATAGGAAAATAAAGTATATTGATTTAGTTACATATTCTAATACAACAAATAAAGTAAATATTGAAAAACGCTTTTTAAATAGAAATGTGTAACAACTGAAAAAAATATTCTAATAATATCTATATTATACCATTTCTAATATACATATATGTATAATTTTTTTAAAAATTTATTATTAATATTTTTAAAATGTCAAAAATGAGAACAAAATAAAAATGATATCATTTTAAGCTTTTAATATTTTTGTTGTTTATAAATAAATTTATTTGTTTATTCATGTAGAATTAAATGGTGTTAATAAAAAATTATTATATTATTACTCATTTTTAAATTAATGTGCATATTATGCATAATTACGGCGAATTAATTTACTCAATCATATTTATCATGTTCGGTTAAAAATATCTGAAAAACGAAAAATTATATTTAATTGCCGTTATAAAATTTGAATGTACAATATCAAAATTAATTAAAATTTATATTTCTGGTGAAATATATCAAAAAATATTTTTTTTATAATATATATATCATAAACCTCTAAAATTTTCGTAATCATCAAGTCAAAATTTGGGTATAAGTAAATTTTTGTTCAATTCAAGGCAAAATTATTTTTCTGAAATTTTCAATTTTCTTTTTAATAAAAAAAACGGTTGAAGATATGACATCGGCGACTCCACCATTAAATTCCATTCACTGAATTATATATGTCTACAAATTTTCAGTAAAAAAGACTAGTTCATACATTTTTTATAGAAGATTATCCCAAATCATGAATTGCTAGGGGTACACTTTTTTTTTAATTTTTAGGCACTTTTCGAGATTTTCAGACTTTTCCTGGTATAATCTGAACCAGTTGAGATATAAATTTGAAATTTGGTACACTTACGTACAATTTTGCGTAGAATCCAATAGTTTATCATCGAGATTATATCTCTGTCCATTTTTGGGCTAGGACCATTTTTGCAAAAACACACTTTAAATGTAAATAACTCGAGAAAATTACACAAAATTTTAAATTTAATTCATTCCAATTTTTTGTAGCCTTCTAGACAATGAGACTATAATTAACTTAATTATGAGGTATATTTAGAATAGATAGAACATTTCAATGTAATACTTTGCTTGTACTTGAAGAAGTTTTTTTTTCTAAAGTACATAATTAGTAAAATTCGTAGTCTTATTAAGCTAATTACGGTGTTTTTAGATAATTTGCAAAGTTAAAAGTACATCTTTGTTTACGTAGTTCCCTTTAATACATAAATAAAATTAACTGTTAGATACAAAATTAATTACAAAGTTTGTGAGCTAATTAATAAACCAAAAAACATCGCAAGTAAAGAAAAGATAGTTGCAAACGTGTAAAGCGAGAAGATGCACGGGAATGCAAAAGTTAATTTATACCTGAGTGCACTATGTGATAATAAGAGTAAGAAATAGGACTGTTTATCACAAGCAACAGGGCATCCGAAGGGCAAAAAACAAGCGCTGGCAAAATGGTGTTTTTGTTTTCACACAAAATTTAATTTTTTGCAGGATGATGAATGCTTCCGTACGTTATTTTCCTTAATCGATGTGTTTTGAACATTTCACTCTTCACGAGATTGTTCTACACCTTTTTCGCACGCATTACAGCCTCGTAAAAAATGCAATTAATATCAATTTCACCATTTCCATCTGCTAAATTGTTAAATTTATCTAAATAATGCAAGTTCCACCAATATTAGTTGCAGATTACTTTGTTTTCCTCAAATTCAAACATATTATATTGTAACGTTTATTTATTTAGGTGAAGTGTAAAAATAAGTGAAATACTATTATTTATATAACTGAGTTTAAAAAATAATAAATTATAAAAAGATAATAAATATTAGTAACACTATGAATAAACAAATATATACACTAATATAATTTAAACACATAATCCTTCGCAATATTTATTTATACGATATTTATATATCACCAATTATTTATTTATATCACCAACTATTTATTTCTACTTCACATGTTACTGACATGCACTGACTGACACTGACTTTCTTCAGTGACTCTTTGCACACTCTGACCGATACTGACGTCCATGAGCCGCCTAATGCGACCCTTATATACCTGCCGCCAATTATTCTGTAGAACATTTCAGAGTCTTCCAGATTCTATAAAAATCCCGAACAATAGCGGCGTCGCTGTGAGTTATAAAAAATACTTTAGTCCTTAATATACATTATATTTTTTTCCGAAATCGTTAAAATATTAATTAAAAACATAAATAAATAGCATTATGTGTTTGTAAAACGTCAGATAGCTATTGAGATGGGGATGGCTGTGATAACAAACGTAATGTCAAAGTGTCAAATATTTCTTTATAATTTTCATTTATGTGTACACCTGCTTAGACGTCGTCTGCATGAAATCAAATAAATTATTATCAAAGGTAAGTAATAAATAAATTCATCAATAATATTATAGAATGATATTTTTGTTATTTTTGGTAGTGCTAAAATAAACTGCAAAAATATATATTATTATTACATACAAAGACATTAAAAAAATCTTGGTTATAGTTCGTAATATATAGGATTTAGTAAAAGTGCCAAATAATTCTTTATAATTTTTATTTATGTTTACACTTGCCTAGCCGTTGTCTGCATGAAATCAAATAAATTATTATCAAAGGTAAGTAATAAATAAATTCATCAATAATATTATAGAATGATTTGTTTGTTATTTTAGATTGTGCTAAAATAAACTGCAAAAATATATATTATTATTACATACGAAGACATTAAAAAAATCTTGGTTATTGTTCGTAATTTATAGGATTTAGTAAATCAATTAAAAGATTTATTTCTTTTCGTAGATTTAATAAAGCTTATAGATGTGTAATTCATTTTATACACGTACAAAGACTTTTCACAGACGTATAAAAACTTTGTACTTTGTTGATAAATTGACGGGATTCATAATTCACTGCTTTGTTTTTTCTTAATATATTTCATAAATCCTTTTTAATAAATTTCGTGGAGTAGATCAAATTACCTTTATAATTTATTGTGGTCGCCTACGTAAAAAATATGTTTCTAATAAGATTACAATACAAATCATGACATTGAACTGAACTTTCTATGCGATTTATAAATTAATTATCAAAAAAGTATTAGTTCCATTTTAGTGGTGAAGGATTTCAACCTACATCTCAGAGCTGGGAGTATCTTACAACAAAAGATACTTAATAGTATCTAAGATACAAAAAGAATCTAAGATAAAGTATCATTTTACTTTTTTTCCATTTTCCTAATTTATTGTAAATATATAATTAAATTAATTAAATAAAAATAATTCTGTGTCCGAGTGGTTCGGAACCTTCTACATCTATAAACTCGAGGTGCCTTGCATATTCTATACGCTAGCAACTTACACCACTAAAATGCAAGTCAAATTAGTGTAACAGCTATCTGGTAAGTATCAAGGTGTAATAATTTTTGATGAATAATGTTGATATCAATATTTTATTTCATAAAACTTGCATTATTAAAATAAAAGACGTGTCATAGTTGAAAGCTAATAATTTATTAACTCGTTTTATCAAGTAACATTAAAACTTTCATTACATTTTCAATTATTCATTTAGCATTAAAATATGGATTGTCAGCACTCAAGTTTTTAATTTACTTTACACCATAAGTCGATAAAATCTACTAACTATAACTTTCTTTCAAAGAAATAATTATGATAATATTAACAACCAATTATTTGCAATTACTGTAATTGGTGCAATTTTCAAAGAATTATTCATGCGTCTAAGCTAAAAATATATGTACTTATGTTTAAACGTCAAAAAAATTCTGCGTCATATATAAATTGTCTTGTATCTTATTCTAGTCGTTGTCATAAATTTTGTTTAATAGATTTATACATGTATTTCTGTACTGTAACATTTAGCAGAATTACAAATTTGTCATCTAATCAGTGGCGGATTTAAAAATAAATAAAATATTAATGTATCTTTTCTATATTAAGGAAGTTAGTACTCCTGAAAGGCGTTGGACCCGAAGAAAGTTTTGATCTGATTCGAAAAAAAAAAATCGAAGTTCAGAATGTATAATTTTAATTTTTAATATTTTTTTCTAACTCAATAATTTTGTATTAATTAATAAGGTTTATGGTTAACATTATTATATATTTTATTGTTTTTGATTATGTATCTAAAAAAATGGTAAATAATACACATCTTTGACATTTTGAAAATATGTAATTGCACTGTTACACAACATACTAATTATGTTTTTCTATGTAGTAATCATATGGTATGATTAAGAAATTTCTAGAAGGCTAAGGCTGATAAATTCTGGAAGACAATACAGGTAACTTTCTGCACTTGTTGCACAATATGCTATTTTGTTTTTATTTATTTATTTATTTAACATTTCTTCTGCCCAACATACGAATCCATTTACTGGACAAGTACAAAATACATATTTTACATAATAACAGCTGATATCATAAATTTAAATTACATACAATAGTAATATAATTAATAATCTATTAAATAATAAATAGTACTATAATAATATTATCTATTTAGCATATATATCTATATCTTTTTGGATATTATTCAAATTAAGACTACGATTATTGTGTGGTAAATAAATCACAAAAATATAGTTCCTTGACAACTGTTAGTAGTTAGTAAACTAGTGTTTGTAATTGAATAACTAAAGACAGCAGACGATTTACAAATTGAAATCTTATTCCGTGTGTCTTGCAAGTTGTAATTATCCTATGTGAGGCAGACAGCAGGAAATAGCAGACTGCACTCCTTCATTAAGGCTCAGGACATCGCCTCGTCAAGTGGTCGACTGTCTGTTGCTGGTTGCTATTACCAGACTATAGCAACGTGCAACTTCTTAATATAGCTACAGCTACACTTTGCAATTACATTACTTTATAACCAATTCATCGGCGGTTCGTTAGTGTGCTTCCATTTTAATACGCTACACTTCCATTTTCAATCGATAATTATTAACTTGAACACACTATAAATTGTAGCTGTAGCAGAGGTGGGAAAGATACTGTAACGATTATTTATTTAAGTGAAGAATATTTATAAACTAGGTTTAATAAACGAATAATAAATTATAAAAGATTATAAAAGTAAGTAACAATATGAATGAACAAATATTGTTTATTTATTATTTACTTGTATTGGGGTCATCCTGTTAATAAATCATTATTATTATTATTATAATCATTAATAATTTGACAAATATATGTAATTTTTTAATTTGGGAGGCATGACGATTAAAGACAAGTAGGTACTAAATTTCGATGCTCTGTCACCATAGACTTAAAAATTCGCTACGTGTAGCGGAATGGGGAAGTTTAGCGTATTTTTTTTATTTTATCAAGATTGCCCTCAAAAGTGATATTCTACATTTTATTTCACCCAAAGATGCCTAGATTTCTCAAAAAATGAAATTTTATAGAAAAAAGACGTCATTCTGGCTCGCGGAGAACGTATCGTCTATCTTAACCAGCGCGCGCTGGGTTCCCATGGCAACAAAGAAGCGTGTGGTGTAATGCCTCAAAATACAACTTACGTTCAAAAAGTCAGGTCTCACCATCCCTTCTGCACAAGCGCATAACTCACTTGTGACGTCAGCGTGGCTCGAAGATAAATTATTAATTATAAATAATTGGCAACATAATTTTAACTTTCAATTACATTTTAAGTTATAATTGTTCATATACTTACGACGAAAAGATATTTCACATGTAATTTCAACCACGCTGAACTTCCCCATTCCACTACAGGTGGCAACACTGCGTATACTGTCAGCCTATAAAATTAACCCCTTCTAGTGCGCAGTATTGCTAGTATTATTTTCTGCGCATATACATAACTCGTCAACTTTTGTATATTACAGAAAAATGTCATTACAAACTGGGAAGAAGTTTTAGAAGACTTTAATAAAAAAGTGTGAATATTGAAAATACGCGCAAGCGCAAAGGATTGCTGTAAACTGCTGTAAGAAGCGAAACATTGTATAGGTAGGTTGGCGAACGCAATTCGAGACAACTGAAGACACAGCTTGAACGGGCCGGATGAAAACGCCTCACATAATTAATATACAAACTTCAGATTATAGCAGCGAGCTGTTGAAACTTGCTAGCGAAATGAAACACCAAGATTAATTAATTAATAAATTATGATGTGCGTGAAATTAATGTGTTCTTAGTATAACAAACTATGTCGACCCTGAAATACGTGCAATTCAGCAGAATGACACTGCGCGCATCACGCTGTATTGTGCTACGACGGCTCAAAACCGCACGCCAATGAAATCTTATTCATTATGAATTTGTTAGCGATGAGGTTACAGCCGTATTATGTTACTAATTTCGTGCTCAGATGTTGCTTTTGTAATAATGCGCAATACGCAGTGCTAAACTTTGTAACGGCGAGATTAACTCTATTATAAAATTGAGAGCACTCGTTAATAACAACCTAACGAATACAACTTCCACTTTTACTCTCTATGCTACGGTACTCTTTGTTTCAATGTTTCTAAACAAAATGTACATGAGCCAAATAAACAATACATGGTATAACAGAAATAAGTATCAATACTAGCAACTTTTTCCGAAATTTTTTTGCATTTCTATACCCCATAAATTAACTTGTTCCGGTATTTTTATAATAATTTGATCTACTTACAAAAACAATGTAGTAATTTTTTTCGACAAATGTAAATCGATAAATAAGTATTAATATATAATAAAATTAATAAATTAATTAAAATCTTTCTTCCTAACCTTAAATTTTTAAAAAGTATAGAATGGAATATTACTCTCGTTAATAAAAACAAAATATTTATGCGATTAATAAATAAATTAAAATATATTCTCAATTCCCATAACCTTAATATTTAAAAAAATTAATAATTAATAGTACTGCATTTATGTATTGCTTCACATTTTTTTCATTGATCTCTTTTCCTCCACGTCCACAATTTTATTTAAATTTTATAAACTTACATATATATTTCACTCACTGTTTCTAATCCATTGCGGAGTGTAGCATTCGGATTTTTGGCGGATATCGTTAATAATACATTATTTATATTAAACTGTATTTTGTTATTGATAACGTTAGATAATACCAAACAATTAATATCAAATCATAATTTTAATACAATATTATTCATTGAATGACTCTTAGCTATTTCGTAACCTCCCTACCTTCATCCGTTTATTTAAATGATAATTAACAAGTCAGAAATCTTCATTAGTTTTTCAGCAGTCGTGAGGTGAGTACCGTTTATATTTTTTACTTTTTAATTTGAATTTCAATAACTAATTGTGATCTACTACTATATATTATTGAAACTAGTGTACAATATAGCTATATTATTACAGTTCATAAATATTAAAAGCGATATTTATTATAAATAAACTAATTTATATTTTTTATTGTTTCAGACGGGGTCGAGCTACTTTCTAGATATAAGGGGGGAAGCAGGTACTTCTTTGGTTTTTTTTTCTTGACACTGAAATATGTAAGTCCAATTTTAAAATTTAACAATAATGTCCTCCCTGAAAATTCATTTTTTCCGAATACAATTATTTTTACAATTCTATATTAAAACAAATAAACTCCCTTAAATACACTTTTAATTTATGTTATTGATATAATTCATGAATTGATGAAAGTTTTTTTCTCAAACAAATGAATACAACTTGACACATTAGGTATGAGATGAGATTTAGATATAAGGTGTGATGGTTAAATATAAAGTGTGATAGTTAGGTGTGATGTTTAAATATAAGGTATGATTCTTAGATGTAAGTTGTGATAATTAAATATAAGGTGTGATGATTAAATATAAGGTACGTTGCTTAAATATAAGGTATGATGATTAGATGTAAGGTGTGATGATTAAATATAAGGTGTGTTGATTAAATATAAGGTATGATGAATGTAAGGTATGATGCTTAAATATAAGGTATGATGATTAGATGTAAGGTGTGATGATTAAATATAAGGTGTGTTGATTAAATATAAGGTATGATGAATGTAAGGTATGATGCTTAAATATAAGGTATGATGATTAGATGTAAGGTGTGATGATTAAATATAAGGTGTGATGATTAATTTTAAGGTGTGTTGATTAAATATAAGGTATGATGAATGTAAGGTATGATGCTTAAATATAAGGTATGATGATTAGATGTTGTGTGTGATGATTAAATATAAGGTATGATGATTAAATGTAAGGTGTCATGATTAAATATAAGGTATGATGAATGTAAGGTATGATGTTTAAATATAAGGTATGATGATTAGATGTAAGGTGTGATGATTAAATATAAGGTATGGCGAATGTAAGGTATGATGATTAGATGTAAGGTTGAATGATTAAATATAAGGTATGATGAATATAAAGTATGATGTTTAAATATAAGGTATGATGACTAGATGTAAGGTGTGATGATTAAATATAAGGTATGTTGATTTAATATAAGGTATGATGATTAAATATAAGGTATGATGATTAAATATAAGGTGTGCTGCTTATACATATATAATGTGTGATGGTTTGATATAAGTTGTGTTTTTTAAATATAAGATATGGTATGATGATTAAATATAAGGTATGCTGGTTAGATATAAAGTGTGAATGTTAGATATAAGGTACGGTATGATATTAAATATAAGGTATGGTGGTTACATATAAGGTGTGATGATTAAATATAAGGTGTGATAGTTAAACAAAAGGTGTGATGATTAAATATGAGGTATGATGATTGAATATGTAGTGTGATATGGTTAGTATGAGAAATGTAGTTTTCAGTTTGGATGAGCTGTTACACGTTAGTTTAGGGTAATTATGTGTCAAGTTTTATTCAGTTTTTTGCTTTTGCTTATTTACGAGTATATTTTGTAATTCACTACAAATGTATTTTTCTCAAACATACACATGAGATATATGCGAATTATTACTTAAATGTTTACAATCTCTTGATATTACATAACTTAAATATCCCATTTTTTGTGCAAATATTACTAGACTTACATTTTTAATATACCCAAATTAACCATTAATTTTTCCCTTACAAGCAATTTAATTTTTTTTAATTCTCATTCAGCAGTATTTTTATAATTATAATATTAGAATTTGCAATACCCCTTAATAATAATATAAGTCGAGGCACTTCTTTCTCTGCTTACAGCATTCTGATCGTTGGTATGGGTTGCACGGAAGGGTTGTGATACCGCCCTCGTATTAGCGTGTCTATAAGTTGGAGTTACGAATGTGCTTCGTACATCTTGCTGCCCTTTTACCATTTTGGGCGTTAGTATGGAGGGCCGGAAGGGTGTCTGACCGCTAGCGTGTTGAAATGTCTAATTGTGGAGTGAGTGTACTTAGACTATATTTACATCAACAATATTTTTTCGTTTTCATTTCTAATTTTTTCTTGGTTTTCATGCCAATTCCCCTGACCCTTTTCGCTGGGAAGTACACTGTATTAGTTTAAGTTTCGCCAAAATAGTTTTAAGTTGCGGTTAGTTTAAGTCGCGGTTAGATTTAAGTCGCGAAATAGTTTTAAGTCTTCATCCTTTCCTTAAACCCAAAACCATCCCATCCCCCCTTGCCGATGTGGAGAGACCTTGTCGTGGTGGCAGGGCTTAACCATCCTCTAAAGATCAAGTGAGAATTCATAGAGGATGGAACCAACATCTCCACTTTAATATTATAATCATTTCATTTACAGATGAAGCAATTTTTATAATTTTCTTCAGGTATTTCCAGGGAAAAATAGATGATTTGTAGCAGAACCAATTTGAAATGTTTATTTTTTCCGAAAGCAACAATTTGTAGTGGTAAGTGCAAAATATTTTTTATAAAACATAGTGCAGTAAATATTGCAAAAAATATACTTTCATTCATTAACTTTTAATAATAGTAACAATATCTGATTTTTTTTATTAATACATCACCTAGCGTAGAAAAATATAAAACATTATATATTCTGCTAGGTTATGGGATCAACAACTCCAATTTAATATAAAAAAAACACCTTATTTAGTTTTAGTTCTATAATTATTTATTTATTAACAATGTTTTGGAACCATAAACTGCTGTCTTCTTCAGGGTAATGACAATTACAACAAAGCAAGTAAACAAGTAACTAAAAAACGAATTATAACATATTTGAAATAGGAAGCCATGCTTTACTAATTTCCAAACCATCGTTGTGATTGAGATTAATATTCTTAGTTTTAAAATTCTCAATGGCTTCTCTAATTAATCTTGTGTTGAGAGATGTAGATCTTGAAATTTTATTTCCTGAAAAAAGCAGCAGTTTATTGGGTTTCACAAATAAATATTTACGGAACTAAAACTAAATAAGTTGTTTTATTTATTAACTATGAGTTCTGAAAAATAATATATTAATTTAATTATAATCTAATTTATTATTGTAGAAAATCTTATTTGTTATTTAAATATTTATAGTAGTAAAGTAAATATTACAATATACCTATTCAAAAATTACATTTAACACATTATATTTATATGGACTCAAAAAGTCACAGTTGTTGATTTGTGCAATTGAAGTGGGTTATTTGAATTTGTCTTGAATTAAAGTAATTTTTGTTAGTTAGTTTTTTTGCTGACGGAAGAATATGTAGCAACTAGCGTATGCATCAAAGTTGTACTCCTCTAAGTTCTTCCTCATTCAACTACCCGTTTCGTATGAGAAACACTTACTCACACTGTATTCAATTATTTGTGAATTAGTGGCCAAACGAAACAAGCGACAAGCAAGTACGAGAGCAACTACATTTGCAAAATTGTTTATTTGCCTGCTGTTGCTTGCGTCTTGTAAGATCTAGGTTAGGAATGATTAAAAAGTTGTACTAAACAATATGAAAAATGTCATATTTTTAATTTTCAGAAAGAATTCCAGGAATAAACATGTTTAACAAACATGTATGAGATTTCTATTACCAGTTAGTAATATCAGCTTGTTTTTAACTGCATTTAACTAAAATTTACACAGGACAAACTGTACGTATTTTAACTTAAAGCTGGTTCTCACGAGTCATTTTTTATTAATCATTTTCAATGATTCTTTAAAAATTAACGTCGGAACACTTTACTCATTAGAATTTATGATCATTTCACTCTTTCATAAAAATGAAAAGAAGTTTTACTTTAATGATCATTATTAATAAATTAATGTAAAATAAAATGTGAGAATAGCATCATAATTTTTTGCTTATGTTAACATAGGCATAACCACAGAATAGGTTTATACAGAAGCGACAGTAAGACAGACAAACGAAAATTAGAGAGAGATGGGCAAGTCAACAAATTTAAAGGGCTCATTGTTTAAAATCGGAAAGTTTCATCACATCTTAGTGAGAGAAAGGGGAAGGCCAAGGTCATAGAACTGAATAGGGTAACATGAAAGGTACCGCTTCTGTATGTAACTATTCTGTGGCATAACCTAAAAACTGTCAGTTTTCTTTAGTGTTCGACTATTGTTAACTAATATAATTTGTTTTACTGTCATTAAATAATATGTTTTGCAGTTCAAATGATACTGCGTAAATATTTTCCAAACTGCAATACGACTTATCGTTTGTATGCCATTAGTAAAATGAAACAGTACATAATTAGTCTCAACATTAAAACATGATACATGTGAACAAATCTTTTTCATTTAATTGTCATGAAAAATGAATCATTCGAAAAGATTCATAAAAAAATGATACGTGAGAACCCAGCTAGCTGATTTAGTGAAACGTGTAACTATAACATAATTTAGCTATGGCAAAATGAAACACCTTCACATGCTATGACCTGTTTGCTTTGTAGGGACGTAAAAAGCCGACAGGGTGAAAATATGCAGGTCCTATGTTGTCATGCTTTAATGCACGCTGTCTTTTACACAACAACTCTTTATGCCCCAACTTTGATACAGCGTTCGTGAAATAATTACTTTAATAAAGCGAATAGGAATTTCCGTGGTTGTTTTTGGATTAAATTAATAAATTGTTTACGAAGAATGTCAAATATTGGAGCGGGTTTATATTCCTGAAATGCTTACACTGCAATTATAGGTAATACCATGTAAATATTATTACGAGCTAATATAGACTCAAGGTTTTAAGTTTGCCCTAGAAAATGACAATTTAAAATCCACAACTATCAATCTAATATCGCTTTGTTATACAGGGTGTTCTACAACTTAGGACAAAAAATTAAATGGTATATACTGTACGACGTGTTGATTATAAAACAACAAGATTTTTTTAAATTCGCAAAAAAATGCATCGTATTTCAAGCAAACATTTTTTTGCCACTAGTCGGTAGTTATTTTTAATAAGTTTTTTCAAATCTTCTACAATGAAAGTAATTGTTTACATAATATCTAATAAATGTCTAACATAGTGTAATTAGTAGCTACTCCAATTGTACAAAAAAAAAAAATTAATTGTTTCATGATCAGCACGTCGTACAGTATATACCCTTTAATTTGTTTGTTCTAAGTTATAGAACACCCTGTATACTATAATTCAGTTGCAGTATTATGCGAAGTCTTCCTTTAGGAAATGCCTTAAATTGAAATAATTTCGATGTAAAATGGTAAAAACCAATTCGATCCTGTTTATTAGACTGGTTTGTTCCAGTTTGTTTTTGTTTTGGTTCCAATTCTTTTCGAAAATTAGAATAATTTCGATATAAAACGGTGGAAACCAATTCGATCCTGTTTACGATTATTAACCTGGTTTGTTCCAGTTCATAGGCGCCGACTTTGTAGGTGTTTTAAAATATTTTAAATTTACCTAAAAAAACTATAAGGTTTTTTTTGTTCTTTGGAATTCTATGTGATTTTGTATTTGTTTTTTCTCCAGTTTAAGAATCATTTACAGGCTGAATCTTACATGCAGGGTGTTCATTTTAAATGGGCCACCATTACTATCTTGAGAACTATAAGAAATACAAAGTTAGTTAAACTAGCAAATAATTTTAATATTACAATACTATTAAAATGACCGAATCAAAATTTTATTTCAACCAATGGTTCTCAATATATGAGACCCAATTTTCTTATTTTAAATGGTACAACCTATACATTTCGATATATTTGGAATCTAGATAAAAATATAAATCCAATGAAGTTTGAAGTTAATTATTAGTTAAAAAATTTAATCCTTTGACATTAAGTTTGAAATACATTTACTTGAAATAGCAGTTGCCATGAAAAAATAAAAAACAAACCTCAAAATCTGCGTTTTTTTTCTTTAAATTGAAAAATCTAGTTAGAAGATTGTAGATTTTGACATTTAAATTTTTTCTTTCATAGTAACTGCTATTTTCATGCAACAGTATAAAAACTTATTTTATTTTTTAACTAAAAATTAATAAATACGTTTCATTTTTCCATTTGCTTTACTGCTGCATTTACATTTAATCGCATTTATGATTTTTTGGACTATAAACAATATACTTTTTAGGTTTTGATTGAGCACACAAGAGGAATATAAAAAGTCGGCGCCACTGTTCCAGTTTATGTTTTGGTTCCAATTCGTTTCGACTTCCTTATACCTGCTTGATTAACGTAAGTATTTAATTCAAATTAGATTAGTTCACGTTAGGTAAAGGTTAAAGTTAAAAATTCTGATTAGATAACAGTATTTGTTATAAGACGAAAGGACAAATGTTTGGTTCAGTTTAGATAAAATTTTCTTCAAGACATTTGTTTTTGTTAAGTTGGCAATGGTGCGTAAAACAGGCTTGCATATTTATAAGTTGTAGTTTAAAGTCGGGTTAGTGTTAAAATTTAGTGAAAATTAAGGAGTCGTGCCAATAAACACTTCCATTCGCGTGATCCATTTAATTCCGGATTTTCTCTGTTTAGAATTTGTTTCTTCTTTAACTCGGTTTTAATGGCTTCCTTTATGCGTCAAAGCTTTGTATTGTCGTTGTTTTAATGACATGCTTGCGGGTAATGTATTCTGTGTTATATTTTAGAAAACAGATTGATATTAATATGTGCGTTGCATTATTATCTACAATGTTGCCTTTTACTTTTGTCTTCAGTTTCAACTAAAAGAACGAAAAAAAGCTTGCAATACTATTGTCTTTTCGATTAGAAATAAATATAGGATAAATTAAGTATTAAGTCTTAAATTTAAATACTGAAATAGACCTTAAATTAGGGTAATAACGATTCAGAAATATCTAGATAATTACATATTTTGCACCTTTAAATAAATTAAAGTTACAAGGTGAAAATTGTATTGTTCATGCAACCGCAAAAATAATACTCACTACAGAATAGATACTTTAGTCACGAACAAGATAAGAAATTAATTTAAAATAAGAATAGACGTGTTCACACGAAACCAATGCATTTTAATATTGCACTAATATTCTCACCAAGTAGTTATTATCAGATTATCATCTTAACCTTATATTATCATAAATAAATAAATCGCTAATGATAGTTTTACAATACAAGTTTTTATTATTTTTGTATTGAATGTAAAATGTATGTTGCCACATGAGTTCAAACACTCTCATGTATTGCTGGTCACGTTTTTAATAGAATACGTACTAAATTGTTTTAAAAAACATAACAAAAATAACACATAAATAAATTGAAAAACACATGAACAATATACAAAATATAATTAAATTAAACAAACTGTAACGAAAACATATGTAGCAATTATTTTAAGGGATGTTTAATTTAATAATTATTGTCATAATATGAATTTAAAAATGCAGACGTGTTATTTTTATATTAATAAAAATCTTAAACAGTGACGTAACAATCTGGGTTCCAATGTAGACGAAAAAGATTAATTTAATGGTAATCCTAAAAATAAACAATATTATAAAAAAATATCCGAGCATATTAAATTTCAAAGTGGTTTTCAAAATATCTTGTTTTGAAATTTTTGATCCGTCGCCATTTTATTGATAAAATAGAAAATAATTGTCAATTCAAATGTTTAAGAGAAAGTAAATACTTAAAGTTTTTGTATTTTTTAAATATTCCTTAAAATAAGAGAATAGTGACGATTTGTCAAAAAACAAAAAAAAAGCCAATAATTATGAACTGGGACTTCAAATCAAAAATTTTAACTAAGAAAAAGTCATCACATAATTGGTCCACATGACCACACACATCATTCAAAAGACAGCGCGTCGAGTCGTTTGAGACTGGAATATCCTCCCGATTTTACAAGTAATTTAAAAAATTTTGGAACATGTGTCTAGATTACACATTACATTAAAGTAGTAGTTTGTATGAACAAATTGTGATCCTATAAATATGAAATAAGGTTAGGAATGATTAATATGTAATGAAAAACTAGGTGCGAATTCCAAGTTTGCAACTGCCATCAATTTGACAGGTTAGGCGATGTTTTGCAAAGACTTTTTGCCAGAGAACAGAGTTAAAGCAAAAACTCGTCAATTATAAAATTTGCAAAATTAATATTTGGCAAAATTTAATGTCTGTCTGAAATTATTCCCGCATTTCTGAAACTTAATTACATCCACGTAGAATTTGAAGTTGTTGTATCAGTGACTGAATTACCGGCAGAGATAATCAAGAGCTGGTTTGCATCATGGGAATGTTGCTGCCAGTAAATAATATTTCGCGAATTTCGCTGTAATAAAGAAGGGCAGATGTGTCTTTTGCTTCTAACCGCAACCACTACCGTTAACTCAGGCTGGAGGGCAAATCTTTGCTTCCAAAACTGTTCCAACAAAATATCTACAGAACAAAATTCAAATCAAAACCATAAAACCTTTAAAAATTATAAATAATAACTTAAAAAGTATTTTTTATAATAAATTAAAAATTAATAGAAAATGTTGTTGTTTAATGGAAGGGGCGTCATAAAAATTTAATAATGCTATTTCTCGTGTACTATTAAATAAATTTATATTTTCGTAAATATTACATATGTAGAACGACAATAATTTAATGTAACTATATCTAAAAATAAAATCCATTATTTCTTTATATACTACTTATTATTAATTCATAACAAAATATGAAAGTTTAATGATTAATAACTAAAAAATTTATTTATTCAAATAGCAAATAAATTTAAAATGTCAACATTAAAAAGACTAAATAAATTAGTAAAATTAATAATAAATAAACAAAAATATTATATTTTATTATTTGAAGTCATTTCTAGGAACTAAATCGTTAATAATAAAATACATATTTTTAATTTATGTTAAATACTGTTTTTTATATATTAAATGTATATACATTTATAAAAATATATTTGTTCAAAATAATTGATAAACTAAAAGTATAACAAAAATATTACATTTTATCATTTGAAGTCATTTCTAGGAACTAAATCGTTAATAATAAAATACATATTTTTAGTTTATGGTTAATTATTGCTTTTTTATAAATTATATGTATATACATTTGTGAAAATATATTTGTTCAAAATAATTGATAGATTAAAAATAAAACAATGGATAAGTTATTTAGATGATGTGTGCAATAGTCATTGTAATGTTTTTAATGAATTAATTTTGAAGTTTACAAGCCAGATTCAGTCTTGTTCTAATTCATCATCTTGATTCACAGTTTTGTTTATTTTTTTGACAATTCATATAATTTTACGAGTGTGAATTACTCTTTCTGTCATATTTTTGTTGATGTATGACGTATAGCTAAATTTTTCCTATCTGAAAAAAAAATATCGATTAATATAGATATGTGAAAATTAAAAAAATTTAGATTAATTTTAGCAACCAAAAATCTTGTGTACATAAATACATTTATGTCAAAACGTCAAAACGAGGATCAAATCAGATGATCAAAGTTTGTTTACTGAAATACGAAGGATCAGTTTATGATTGATTTTTTTAATGATGAATTGAATTGATTAATGGATCAGAGTTGATCAGTAGATCAAGACTTGATAAAGGAATAGTGAATTCAGCATTTAGACTAAGATTTTTGTGAAACATCTCGGAATGGTATTTTACTAATAATCTTATTAGATTAGTTAACAGTTTTAATCAAGTTAATTTTGGTTTTTTCCTGGTTATACGGCTATTGATTTTTAAATGATGAATTGAATTGATTCATGGATCAAAGTTGATCAATATATCAAGCCTTGATTAAGGAATGGTGAATTCGACATCTAAACTGAGATTTTTGTGAAACATAACGGAATGATATTTTGCTAATTATCTTATTAAATTTGTTAACGGTTTTAATCAAGTTAATTTTGGTTTTTTCCTGATTGTGCGGGTTGAGAATCGCTGGGCAGAAGACTACAGGGTAGGTTCTATCGCTGTGCCACCGAAACTTGGGCGATATTTCAAGCGTTGAAAGAATAATTGCGGTAATAAACTAGCTGTATTTAATTAAT
This sequence comes from Stenolophus ochropezus, assembly GCA_035578165.1. NCBI lineage: Eukaryota > Metazoa > Arthropoda > Insecta > Coleoptera > Carabidae > Stenolophus > Stenolophus ochropezus. The sequence continues at coordinate 6,076,426 of JAQOWZ010000014.1, forward strand.
GCACATTTACGAGTCCCAGGTACATGGAAGTTATACTGCGGTTACCTTACGTGCGATTCCAATTAATCAGACGCAGAACGCCTGCTATTGTTGACTTCTGTCCGCCGTAAATCAAATATTAACCTCTAATTCATTACACTCGATAAAATATTTATTACCCACTTACAAAATACACTTTCCTTCCGAGATTATAAATCTTATTCTACGAAACAACCAAAATGCTCATCTTTAACAAAATTCTCTAAATATTTCATAAACAAAGTGTACATTATTTTAAATAGGAAGGAATAGGTTCATAATTTATTTTTACAAAATTTATGTACAATTTTTAAAATACGTAATTGTAAATAATTACATAGATTTTGTTATTTACACATATTGTCGTCTATTTAAACTTCGATTCGTTTAGGGTTTTAGTAAAGTCATGAATTTCCAAGTAATATTCCATTGTTGAATGAACCAAAAAACATTATTTAAAGATGTTGCGCAGTATACAAATTTGAGACAAGTCACTTACTGACCGTCCTACAAACATTAGCTCTTGCAATTTTTATAATTCTGTTTGTCTTTTTGCATTTTTCGCGTTAGTTATTTTCTTGGTTTGTTATTTTTATTACATAGTTACTGTTGTTTGCTTGTTGTTACCTGATTAATATTGTTGCCAAATCAAAGTCAATGTTTGTAGGATTTCTTATTTTGTATAGTTCTGTTATTCTTTCTATTGTCTTAGTAACCCAAAAAAACACTTGTTTTTTTTTTTTTGGAAAAATGCATTCAAAAAACCCAATAAAACCCACATAAAGAACCCAATTTTTAGAAAATTGTAGTTACAATTGAATAAGTAAATATTTTCTTTTAAGTTAACCACTTTTATTCAAATAAAAAAAAAATATATAAAATTAAAGACGGATGCATACAACTATTAGTTAAACAAATTAAAACTAATTATTCAATTTTCCTCTACTATTTTCATATTTTCTATCCTTAAATATATAGCTGTATAAATGAAATAGTTCATTCAAATTCAAAACACCAACTAAATTTTTGAATAAAAACATTTGATCTATAAAAAGATACAAAACCCTCAAATATTTAAATATATATTTTTATGATTAAACAAAAGTTTAAAGACAGTTCCTGTCACCTCTAAATATCTAACCTAAAAAAGATGCTTCATTATAGCTAATCATGACAAGTGAATACGAAATCTTAGTGAAGCTTCTTTAACGTTAGAGATGAGAGCAGAATATGGACCAATGACTTTAGTCGTTAACAAACCATGACGTGTTTGGAAAGTAAAATGTGCCTCTTCTGTTTTAAAATCCCTGCACTATTAATTGTGAACACAACAATATGTATATATACAATAAAAATTTAATACAAAACTTAATAACAATGTATTTACATTACAAGTTTTAACTTCATGTTTAAAAAAGTATATTCCTTTATTTGACATATACACCAATGTTTATTATAAGTTATTTGTTGTATATTTAGTAATTTATGTCAAACATAATAAAAATTTGGTTTTCCGCGAGAAAGCTGTGGAAATTGAGTGTGTTCGCCGATTAAATTATGGCTTGTTGATGCCTGGGCTCGTGCAATGCTTCATTATTTCTTTACGGCTGTGTATATCAGGACGAAAGCTTGGTTGGCAGATGAGTCGTAAGGCAGACCAGAGCCTGGCTAAATCTCACATGAATTACGTTCTTTCTCCACCGCAGAATAAGTAAAGAGGGCGGTGTGGCCTTTGGTTTTACGAGACAAGGAATATAAAAGAAATAAGACACGTCTCAATCAGGGACGTGATAATGGAGAGATTATACGGATCCCGGAATTATTCACCACAGGCTAACCAATTACCTCGAACAATGACTTATTGTTGCACCATGTTGTAATTATTATCTGGCTAATTGTTAATTAATATTTTCAATTACGTTAACACAAGAACAATAACACATCAGCAAATGACACGACAAAAAGTTGCAAATCTGTTTCTAAATCATTTCCTATAAACTATAAATTTATCAGGTTTTCATATAGAGCCAATTCCGTTAATTACACACAATAATGGTAACTGGTTTTTACGGAGAGTTATTTTAATCTAATTAAATTAGGGCAAGAATTAGAGTACGTCACAGTGAGTGAGCACCCTTCTCTCAGGTAGTAAACATTACAGTGACTGGTTTTGAAGGAGAGTGATTTTAGTCTAATGAAATTGGGGTATAAATTAGAATACTTTATACTGAATGAGCACCCCTCTTCAGGTAGGTAATAATCATTACGGAGACTGGTTTCCACAGAGAGTGATTTTGAGCTAATTACATTAGGACAAAAATTAGAATACTTCAAGTAAGTGATCAAGTTTCTATCAGGTAGTAAACATTAAGGTGGCTAGTTTTTAAAGAGGTTGATTTTGATCTAATTATATTAAGGCTAGAATTAGAGCACTTCATAGTGAGTGAGCAGCATATGTGACGACTTTTAGATATTTGTGTGGGTGCTTAAAAAGGCATAACAGAAAATTTACAAAATAAAATATTTATTCCTTAAAATTGATACATAAATAAAAAATGATAATTTTAAATAAGTAAAGACAAAATAACTAATACAAGAAAAGTTTTTATATTTTTAACAAAAGAATTTTGACGAAACTGTATGTTAATAAATAATGCGGTTCAATCTTTCTTGGACCATAGTTATTTTATATTTGTATTTATTTATAATTCATGACTTGCCCAGACTTCGAATCTACATATTTTACATTTATTATATTACATAGTTTGTAAATTTATAATATTTTTCTCTTTTGTTTAATATTTTGAAACCATAGTTGATCTTAATTAAGATTTCATTACATAAAGATAATATAGCAAGTAGAAAATTTTATAGAGTAATATTTAAAAATATTTCAAAATGGACATACTTTATTTTTTGTTAGCATCAAAAATTTATGTTTTAAGAAGGTAGTAGCATTACGGTAATTTTTGATCTATTTAAATTAGGGCAAGAAGTTTTTTACAGGTTTATTTTAGAATTTATTATAGACTGTAATAAAAAATAAATTACATTTTTTTGTATTAATCCACAAAATATAATTGATTATTACTTGATTCATATCACAAGCAAAATTATCTTAAAATTATTCTTTAAAAGTTGTAGTTTTATACAATATTCCATTGTGAAAAAATTGTACAGTAATATGATTTTTTGCCACAATTTCAAATACAAAACAGAATAAAAACGTATAAAATCGTATGAAAATATCGATTAGAGTACAACAAAATTAAAATGATTAACAAAATTTTGTTTATTAGTGATGTGATTATAATTTCATACAAAAAATATAGCAGGCATTGTGTATGCAAAGCAAATGTTATTTTTATTAATTCCGTTCGTGTTGAGTGTCAGTAACAGGCTGTAGGCCACGTAATGTTTATGAAAGCTTATCCAGTTTTAACACACACGCAAATAATTAAATCACTAAAATAAAAGGTTAACGCTCCATAACTCCTCTAATTCAATTTTTACATCCACCGTAAATAATAAAGATCAAACGAATTCATCAATACAGACGTTTTTTCATGTAAAACAAAAAACAACACTGAAATAAAAACGAAATACTACATTAAAAGCGTTATTTTACTCACGAAATTTTTTGACAGCACACTTTTTTTTCTTTAATATGAATCGTACTGAAATACACGATTCTATTTATACATACATGTATTTTTATAATTATTTTTGAAATGTAAAACTATATGTAATTTATCATTGTTTATAATTATTTTCATTAATGTATAAAAATTTATTTTGTATTTCATCTCTAAAATAAAATATCAATTTTAATAAATGATACAAAATATTAATAGATTTTGCATTTTGTATTGCAATATAAAAATACGCTTTAGTTGTTATTTATGATATTAATTACATATATTTTTATTAAAACAAAGTATTTTTTTGTGTATGACAATTTTTTAATTTGCTATATTGTTCTGCTCGTATATAAAGGGATAAAGAGTAGAATATAAATAATACATTTTTTATATGGTGAACTTTACTATGTTTGTATAATAAACATATTTTCTTAGTTAACCCAGTTTTTTATTAGATTGTTCTACTTTTTTAGGTCAATAAATTTCACAAGTGTATTTGTGGTATAAATTGTAGCTAACATAAAAATAAAAAACTATGTTATACAATTGCAAATTTGTTAATAATTTAATTTCTTTTTGATCAGGGTATATATATATATATATATATATATATATATATATATATATATATATATATATATAATGATAATTTTATTGCAAAAATGAGTGTAATATTCTGCAGAAAATGTATGAAAGGCACTAAATAAACTTGTCTTGATATAAGTTTTCATATCGCTGTAAACCCCACTAAAATAGCATTATGTTCCAGATAAGCGTGTATTTTAATAATGTTACATGATTTGAGTTTAGTACAACCCATGTTATGTTCTACGTAACGTGATAAATTTTTAACTCAAATTTCAACAGTTGTACAAATTTTATTCGTTTACCAGATTTGTTTAGCGTGTATCAACTAATTTTATTTCACAATAATTTTTGTTTTGTGGCAGTAAAACATGTACATGTAAAGTTGGATGGTTGTAATTTTTGTATATTTGAGTATTTCTGTTTTAATTGTAATTGTAATTTTGAAATAGTGTTAAGCATAATTAGCGTATTGAATTAACTGCAAATGAAATGAATGGATGTTGATTTCAATTTAGCATGACACTTCATTCAATGGCACACGTTTATATTTGTTTATATTCTTTTGTTTAAATTTAAAACACTGCATATAATACTGGTACAGGCAAGTTCAATATTGTTTTTCTACTCCCTCCTGTATATTGGCAACATTCCTTTATTCTACCATGTACGGATATCTATGTTATATCGACACCATGTGCGGATATGAAATTCAATGTCATCGTCAAATCCTGGCCAAATATGTCAAGTAATTATAGATGCATATAATTTTTATTTTTATTTTCATTGCATGAAATAAATACAATAAAAACATAATTAATTATAATTAAATTTTAAATAATATTTAAAAACATTGTTTATTCTTGAACGGAGCAATTATTTTTCTTCATTTCTACTTTACGTTGAATCTATTTTTTTATGGGAAACTGGTTTATTTGAATATTTTAAAAGAGAATTTGGAAAAATGTGCTGAAAATTGGGTTTAATGGATTCTTATATCTTTCAACAAGATAATGACCCTAAACATACTACACGTAAATTGCTAGAATGGTTATTGTACAATTGTAGACAACAATTAAAAACGTCTCCACAATCTCCACATATGAATCCTATTGAACACATGTGTGATTTATTTTTAAAAAATTGTAAAACAAGCCACCCAAAGAATATAGAAGAAGTACTATATTTATGGTAGAAAAATGAGGTAAAATTGACTCCCAAACTCCAAGAAAATTAGTGGAAAATATGACAAACCGTTTAAAGAGAGTAATTCTAATGAATGGAGGCTCAAAAGATCATTGATTCTATATAATTTACATATGTATGGAGAATAAATTGGCGTACAAAGTTGTTATAATAAATTTATTTTTTTTCTCGATTTTATTATAAAAAATTTAGGAATTCAATACATCATTTTATTTATTAATATAGTAAGTATAACACAAAATTTATTTCGTGTATATATATTCAATAAAAAACTTTGAAAGAATAGAATTCTTTTTTCCTTTACAGGTGTACAGACACTAATTGGTTAGGTTTGAGTATAGGAGAATTAAATATATAGATAACACAGTCACATGCAGTCAAAGGAAAAATTTTCGAATATATCTTATAAATATTTAGTATTTTATAATAAATTTTACATTATTACACTCTATTTAAGTAAAATTTTAATTTGCAGTATAAATTTGTTTAAAATACGTCCTGTTGGAGAAGGCTATTGTTGTCGAGATTGGACGTGAAAGTGGAATAAAAGAATAAAGTAGGTATGATAAATATTGGAACAGTGGTTATGTTATTTAGTGTACGGAGACTAATTGGTTTAAGTGTAAAAGTATTATATATATGGATTACACAGTCACAATAGGACGATCCCTTTATTAATTTTCGAATTTGTCTTATAAATATTTAATTTTTTATAATAACTTTTACATCATTACTCTATTTAAGAAAAAATTTAATTTGCAGTATAAATTTATTTAAAATACGTCCTGTTGGAAAATACCATTGTTGTCGAGATTGGACGTGAAAGTGGAATAAAAGAATAAAGTAGATATGATAAATATTGGAAGAGTGGGAATGTTTTTGCTGGAGGGGCGAATGTCTTGCGCATTGCGTTAAACGCAGAGTTTGACGGGGAGGTTTTTATCAGCGCGGGATTTATGTGTATGTATGATAGAGATTACAGGTTTCCAGTTGCCTAAGCGGTTAGTGGAACGTGGAACTCGACGGCCATCAGCGCCCGCTATAAATCGTGCCCAGGTTAAGATAAGTGTTTGGAACCTGTTATTTCAGGTAGTTATTGTTTACCTTCGTAATGCACTCACCACTACGGCAGTATCGCGCGACTGGATTAATTTATCAACGATTCCTGTCCATGCTATCTTGTATCGTTCCGCAAGGATCATTTGTCAGTGCTGGCGAATTTCAGAAGGGGCCAATTCAAATGGAGAGCACTTCTAAACTAAATTCCATTTCTACATACTCATACCACTTACTTAATACTTGCTCTCATTAACAGCTTTCCAAGGCAAATGTTATATGTATATACAAATTATGTAGACGCCCATCCCTTATTGCATCATTTTATGTAAGTTTCCACTCTGTAACATTAAACCCTACACAGCATAAACATCATACGACACAAAGGTAATAAATAGACCAACTCCACTAGAATCCGTTAGATTATGTAAGTCTGTAGAATAATTAACTTCATATTATTCTTGTTGTATCTTGTATGTAAAATAAAAACTTTTTAAAAACATTAAATCATATTTCATTGATTTAATTGGCGCAGTCGGGTAGGATTGCTGAAAGACTTTTACTTCGAAGACCTAATAAATTAGTGTCCAATTCGTTTAAAAGTGAAGTCGTCACTTTTAAGTGTTTATTCGGCATCCGAATCATCGTTCTACAGAGTGTTATAAAAATCTGAAGTAAAATACAGATTTTACACTCAAAAATACAAACGCAAGTGCAACAGACATCTACAAAAACTGCATAACCTCCGACGAAGAAAGGCTCAACATATCGTCGTTAATTCCGTGAGTTCCGAGAGGCCTGACCACCGAGAGTACATCGGCAGCAGACGGCACCTCCAGCTCCTTCACCCGCTGAGCGAACATCAGCGACAACCAAACTTTCGTCTCCTGGACACCTGGACCATGAAGTTGGCCGTCATCAACTCAATCCTAGTGTTACTGTGAGTTATTATTCAAAACTTTATTATTACTATTTTTGAATTGCTGTACGAATCACTGACTAACAAATTAACGTAGCATCAATTATAATTTGCATAACCCAATACTATTAAGAAATTTACTGTTACAATTATTGTAAAACAAAACACACATAACAATGCCAAACAACACAATTGTACAACCCGTTACACTTAACCCCTTACCCAAAATTCCTTCAGAAATCAAGGAATTAATAGAAATAATACCCGAGTACGATGGAAGTACTGGTACACTACCCCATTTCATAAATATGTGCGATGAAATTCTCGAAATAATCGACAAACAAAATTTATCAATCATTGTAAAACGAATTATATTACACACTATAAGAAAGAAAATTATTAAAGACGCAAACATAAAATTAGCGACAAAAACATATCTAGATTGGAAATCCTTAAAAGACCTTTTAATTGAGGAGTACGGAGACAAGCGAAACGAAGTACACTTCCTCACAGAATTATCACACTTAGAACAGAAACACAATGAAGATATTTTTAGCTATTTCGATAAATATGAAGATATTTACAACAGACTTATCAGCTTATTAAAATTGAATTTTAGCAACAATTCAGAAAATATTATAATATTCATGTCTTCATATGCTTCACACAATTTCATAATAAACTGTAGAGAGCCATATAGAAGTCAGTTGGCTGCTCGAAATCCAAAATCTCTAAGTGATATTCAGAATTTAATCAAAAATGACTTCCAGTACATTCACACAAACATACACAAGCAGAACACTTTCAAACCGAAGATAAACGTTCCAACACCTGTTTACAAACCTTCAACACAAAACCAAAATCCAAATTTAAATCCAAATCAATTCCAACATCGATCACCAATGTTCCGCTATCCTCAACAACAACGAAACTTCCCGAATCAATCAATACATCCAAAACCGAGAGTAAATAATTATCCACAGCCTATGTCCATCAGTACAAACACTTTTAGACCACAACAAAAAAGACAGAGACAGGACTTACAAATGTTAGACAGTAATGTCGAAGCCTTTGTTGAACCCAACAATGACAACGAATTATTTGAATACTACGACTATGACCAAACACACGATGAACAAAACATTGAAGTAAACAACGAACTAGAGTCACAAACTGAAAATTTTCCCATAGATCTTTTAGAAGATTCGAAACCCTAGCAACCTACACTTCACGTCTACCATTTATTCAATTTAAAAATTGCCGTGTTTTAATAGACACTGGCTCCTCTGAAAATTTTATTAGTCAAAGTTTCGTTAACAAAAATAAAAACAAATTTAAAATTTTTGATGAATATTTTGAGATACAAACCGCAAACGCTGTTTCAAACGGTAGTCAATTTACATTTGTTGAACTACTTAAGAACAATTTAAAATGTTTCATTTTTGAATTTCATAAAGATTTTGATATTGTAATAGGAAATTCTGGCTTAAAATTATTAAATGCGAAAATTAATTATTCAGATGAATCTATTTTACTAGAAAAACGTAAATTTAAATTTAGCTATTTCCACAAAAACAAATTAGAAATGAATTGTCAAGAAATTTCAGAAAAATTAAATTTAAGAACTGATCATTTAAATAACATAGAAATCAAAGAATTAAATAAAGTTATTAAAGAATTCGAAGACTTGATTATTGACGACGACAAAAATTTAACTTTTACTAATGTCATAAAACATAAAATTAAGACAAGCGACGAAAATCCAGTTTATCAAAGATCATACAAATATCCAATTATTTACAAGGAAGAAGTTGACAAACAAATTAATAAATTATTAGATCAAGAAATAATTAGACACTCATACTCTCCTTGGAGTAGTCCAATATGGATTGTTCCGAAAAAACAGGATGCTTCGGGTGAAAACAAATTTCGTATGGTTATAGATTACCGTAAATTAAATTCTAAAACGATTGATGACAAATTTCCGATACCTGACATCGCGGATATTTTGGACCAACTTGGTAAATGTAATTATTTCACTACAATTGATTTAAAAAGCGGCTTTCACCAAATTGAAATGGATTCTGACTCAATAGAAAAAACTGCCTTTTCAACTGATCAAGGACATTTTGAATTTCTTAGAATGCCTTTTGGTCTCAAAAACGCACCAAGTACATTTCAGAGACTAATGAATTTTGTTTTAAAAGACCTCATTAATAAAATATGTTTCGTTTATTTAGATGATATAATAATATTAGGCAAATCATTACAAGAACACATTCAAAATATCAAAATTGTTTTCCAAAGACTAAGAGAGGCAAATCTTAAATTACAACTCGATAAGAGCGAATTTCTTAGAAAAGAAGTCGCGTATCTCGGACACATGATTACCACCGAAGGCATTAAACCGAATCCAGATAAAATCGAAACTATTAAAAAATTTACTCTTCCAAAGACTCAAAAAGAAATCAAATCATTCTTAGGCTTTCTTGGTTATTACCGCAGATTTATAAAAGATTTTTCCAAATTAACTAAACCGTTTACCAAATGTTTAAAGAAAAATGCCAAAATTAATATAGAAGACAAGGAATACATTTCAAGTTTTGAAAAATGTAAATTATTACTTTCGAACGCACCAATATTACAGTATCCTGACTTTTCAAAACAATTCCGTCTAACGACCGACGCCTCAAATTATGCTTTGGGTGCAGTCTTATCCCAAAATATAGATGGAAAAGATCTACCTATAGCTTACGCAAGCCGGACACTCAACGATCATGAAATAAATTATTCGACAACCGAAAAAGAACTACTTGCTATTATCTGGGCTACGAAACATTTTCATCCCTATTTATACGGTCACAAATTTAAATTAATTACAGATCACAAACCCCTTATTTGGCTAAACAGTTTAAAAGAACCAAATTTAAAACTTGTACGTTGGAAATTAAAATTATCACAATATAATTATGACATAGAATATCAAAAAGGCAAACAAAATTACGTTGCAGACTATCTGTCCAGAATTCCGAAACCTTTCGAGATAAATTATAAATCTTCAAATATTTTTGACCACAAAGAACCCATAATACATTGCATTTCCAAAGATTTTGAAATGGGTCAAGGCTTCGCAAAACAGATTAATGAAAAATATCATACTAAGAACGATTTAGATAAAATAAAAATAGTAAATAATATTGCCATACAAACATCACCTAGATTAATCATACATTTGATTACAAAAGAAAATTATTTTAATAAACCAACTTTAAAAAGCATCGAAAATAGTTTAAAACAATTAAGACATTACCTAATCGAAAATAATATTAATTCAATTAACATGCCAAAAATTGCATGTGGTTTAGATAAGCAAAATTGGTTAGATATAGAAAATTTACTAAGACAAATTTTTGAAAATACGAATATTCAAATTAATGTTTTTGCTTCAAACAAAATCGAGAACTACGCAAACTCCGTTATCGCTGAAAAAGACACGGACAGCTGTACTCAGCATTCTGATGACGAATCTCCTATCAACGGCCTTCATTACAAAGACACTTCAATAAACTTTGGTAAAAATCAAATTATTTTTAAAGAAACAAATTCGAAAAGCTCTGTAGAAATTAAAAAAATGTTTGGACACGAAAAACAAAGAATTTATATTTACTTAAACAAAACTAATTTTAAAAATACCCTATTAAAATTCATTAAAGAGTACCTCATACCTGGAATACATTATTATTGCATTGTTCCGGTACAATTTCAAAAAATGTTAAATTCAATTTTACAAATTTATTTCCAACCAGGCACTTATATTTTAACTAGTTGTAAAAATCAATTACAAGACGTAGAATTATCAGACGAACAAATTGATTTAGTAAAAAATTATCATTTAGGCAAAACGAACCATCGTGGCATAATTGAAACCTATCAGAAACTAAAACAACAATATTATTGGCCAAACATGCAGCAAACTGTTTCTAAATTCATAAACAACTGTGATGTATGTCAGGAAAACAAATATGAAAGAAATCCCATAAAACTACCTATTATAAAAACACAAACAGCGAACAAGCCCCTCGAAATTATTCATATTGATATTTTATCATTAAAGAAAGAAAAATTCTTAACAATAATTGACAGTTTCTCCAAACATGCACAAATTTATCATTTGTCAGAAACCAACACCGTAACTATTATACAAAAATTAATAAAATATTTCTCCATTTTCGGCACTCCTAAATTAATAATATCAGATAATGGTTTACAATTTAATAACCAATTGATATATAACTTTTTATCAACTAAAAATATTCGTATTCATCTTATTAGTGTGAATAATCCAAAAAGTAATGGAAATATTGAAAGGTTCCATTCAACAATAATAGAACATGTTAGAATATTAGAACAAAATAAAGATTTTAACGATTTAACAATTAGTAATAAAACCCGTTATGCTCTTCAAGCGTATAACCAGACTATTCACTCAGTTACAAAACGTACACCGAATGAAATACTTTTCGGCCATTATAATGAATTAAAAGAAGAAATTTCTCCTGAAATTGTTACTGACAATTATGTTCAGACTCACAAAGAAATTATGAAGAAAATTTACGATGAAACTAAATTGTTATTAGATAACAGTAAAAGGAAGTACGCTACGTCACAAGTAGATAGTATTAAATTACCTGATAAAGCATTCGAAGAACAAGCGAAAAGAAACACCGGTAAAGTCGAGAAACCCCGCTATAAGAAACAAAATATCAAAACATATGTAAAGGACAAAGCTCAAATAATAACTGACAAGAACAAAAAAATAAAAATTGACAAAATAAAACCTCACCGTCACTTTACAGACTCATACGAACAGCAACAACCATCAACCTCAAAGACGAAACACACAACCCCGGAATTAACGTCCTGAAGCTAGGGAATGCCCTAATTTCAACTAATAATAAGTACATTTATGTTAAGCTTAATTTAGATAGAATTAAAGAAACTTATTATAACCTTACATATTATTATAAACAATTAAAATTAGAATTAAATAATAAATATAAGAAATATGTAGAAGACTTAAGTAATAGCTTTATTTTGTTAGAAAACTTCTTGGACATTGTAAATAGTAAAATTCAAATTCTCCTATATGACAACAAAGAGAAACGTGGACTTATAAACGGAATAGGTTCTATAATAAAAAGTATCACTGGCAATTTAGATGCCACCGATCAAGAAAAATACGATAACGCCTTAAGACTAATTCACGAAAATGAAAACATCCTGAAAGACAATCTAAATCAAGTAATTACTTTTAATAAAAATATTTCGGAATATTTCAATAAACAAGTAGAGAAAATTAACGTTAATAACAAAATTATTCAAAATAAAATTAATGAAATGCATATTGTTTTAGGAAAAATAATAGATACGAACGATAAACTTTATATAGAAAATATAATAACACAACTAACATTTGCAGCCACAAATTTGATAAGTATTCTTAACGAAATTGAAACTACCTTCGCTTTTTGCGAAACAAACACTTTATATTTTGGTATTTTATCGAGAGACGACGTTAAAAGAGAAATTAACAAATTATTACCAAACAGTCTAAAACACCTTGTAATCAAAAATTGGCAAAACCAACAATTAGTTAAAACATATTGTAAATATGAAAAATTCACTTTGGACATAATAATAGACATCCCTATTCCTCTTGTACAAAACGAACTTCTACAAATCACCCCCATTCCTACTTTACACGACAACACTTATGTTACATTAGACATAACCCCTGGCTATTACACTAAATCTAATACACATATTAATAATTTAAATAAATGTACTTTAGTAGAAGATAAGCTTTATATTTGTAACAATGAAAATTCCCTACCAAATAAATGTGTAGAAAATTTGTATTTTAATAGAAATAGTAATAACTGTGAATATATTAAAGTAATTAACCACAATGAAATCATTCCAATACCTAACTCAAATATTGTATATCTCTTTGTACCAAATAAAGAAGTAATAAATATCGAATGTGATCACGAAATTCAAGATAAAGAAATTTCCGGAATTTACTCTATAAAAGACTGTTTAATAAACAAACAAAAAATGTTTAAAAATATTAAGTATGATAAAATTATTAATATAAATATCGGGCAAAATAAAAATAAAATAATTCTTAATAAAACATTGAATATAAAAAATCTAGAACCAGTTAAAATTCCAAGTCAACAAATAACACACTTAAATGAAATTAATAACTTTGAGTCACATTCAATATTTTTCAATATAATTTTATGCGTTGTAACCATAGTTGTAATCATGTTATTATTTTATAAAATTTATGTAATAATTAAGAAAAGAAATTTAAACAAATCAAATAAGAATAAATCAACCATTGAAACAATACCTATTGAACATCCAACAGGTATTCTTTCATCTTAGGGGGGAGGAATTATGTAGACGCCCATCCCTTATTGCATCATTTTATGTAAGTTTCCACTCTGTAACATTAAACCCTACACAGCATAAACATCATACGACACAAAGGTAATAAATAGACCAACTCCACTAGAATCCGTTAGATTATGTAAGTCTGTAGAATAATTAACTTCATATTATTCTTGTTGTATCTTGTATGTAAAATAAAAACTTTTTAAAAACATTAAATCATATTTCATTGATTTAATTTACATATACAGGGTGGTTTTGAAGTTAATGTCATAAATGTAAGAATTAGTATCTACATTAATCTACATAGTATCTATTTGTGTAGATCAGGAAACAGAAACAATATTTTCAAAATTCGAAAAAAAATTCTACTTTTCGTAAGGAAACTTTTTTTTACTGCTGTTTTAATTTATTAATATTAATCTTTGGAATGGTTCATTGAACTCTCAAAATAAATTTTTCTGGAGGGGCCACTTCAAATGGAGAGCAGTTTTAAACTAAAACAGTTTATTCCATTTCTACATACTCATACCACTTACTTAATACTTGCTCTCATTAACAGCTTTCCAAGGCAAATGTTATATGTATATTCACATACAGGGTGGTTTTGAAATTAACGTCATAAATATAAATATGTGTTACGAAACAAAAAGAATTTTTTAAAAATTCGAAAAAAGACAATTCAACTTTTCTTAGGGAAACTTGTTTTTACTGCTGTTTTGATTTATTAATATTAATCTTTATCATGGTTCATTGAACGCTCAAAATAAATTTTTCTGGAGGGGCCAATTCAAATGGAGAGCACTCCTAAACTAAAACGGTTTATTCCATTTCTACATACTCATACCACTTACTTAATACTTGCTCTCATTAACAGCTTTCCAAGGCAAATGTTATATTTATATACATATACAGGCTGGTTTTGAAGTTAATGTCATAAATTTAAGGATACGTAGTATGACATGTGAAGATTACAAAATTCGAAAAAATAAAATTCGACTTCTCTTATGGAAACTTTTTTTTACTGCTGTTTTAGTTTATTAATATTAATCTTTGCTACGTTCATTGAACTCTCAAAATAAATTATGGGAGAAATAATGAAGATTTGATTAGCTACAAACATTACGTAAATTAATTTCAAGTAATAAAGTTACGCTTTTATTTACCGAAAAATGCAAATGCGTTACCAGTGGTCCAGTGGTACCAAAAATTTTTGTTTCATGAAAACTACTCTTAAAAATTAAGTTCGGAAAGTTAATTGGACTTAAAATAAAGTCATAATCGATTTTGTGTATCTGTGTGTTTTTAATATTTTATTTAGATATTAACAACGCAAGTAATTATCTTTTATTAAAAAAATGAAAGCACTAAAAATGTATGTTCTAAGTAAACCATTATTTTTTGCATAAAAAAAAATTTACCAATTTTTTGTTGACGTTTTAAAACGCTTTTATAGACTACCGATAGGAAGTATATGTAATCTTTTATTAGCAAATATTAATAAAAATTTGTGTATATTTTTGATTCTACAACTTATCCTCATCAAATTTAAGACTATCAACTTCATAAAAATATAGTGAACATAATTTCGTACTTGATAATAATACTAGGAATACTAATATTTGGGTAATAATCTTTGGTCATAATTCCTTCAATTTTAGGAAAAACAATATTTTTTAAGCTAAAATATATCTAAAGAGACATGTTTAATAATAAGCACCAAATATTTTTTAGATTATGTTTGGTCCCAAAAGCGTAAAGTTAGACTCATAAACTACGTATTTTATTTAGCATAAATTTATAACCTACTTGTAGGTATATTCAGCTTTATATCTGAGATGTTTTTATTAATACATTTATATATGAGTATAAAACATAGAGTTTACAAATTAAAGGTTCTTTTATCTTAACTTAATACGCTAGACTCTTATGAGGAAGCACAGCATCAATAACTATAATTTGTAAAGAAGTAAAGCTAGGCTGAAGCGTCGAGATGACGGCAAAGGCAATATGATTGGGGTGTGATGGCATAGATAGAGATAAATATTTAACGGGCCGCGTTTAGCGTTAATTCAAAGGCCAGTCATCGAGAACCAGCGACGCGTAAAATGCAAATGCTGTGCTGCTGCCATCATATGAGCTTACCGTGCACTCTCTTGCACCCAATTTGCAATTTGCGGGTACACGCAGGACGCAACGACATCGCTAGCTGATAATGACAATCTCTTCCAGTCGCTGCGTGCTACGACATGCGGGCTCAGCCTTGTGCCTTGTCGTCCACCACCGTGCTAAAGGAGGAGGAAGCTAACCTAAAAGCTACTTCTTTTCTTTACATGCTGCAAATACCTGACGTTTCAAAATTAAAAACCGACTTCTTGATCTCATCTGCCGTAAGATACCTCTTACATAGTTGATTGAGTCTCTGTGTAGTTACGGCTGGGCATTCACATAGTATGTGTTCCGATCATTCTTCGTCCTCTTCACAGAGTCGACAGATGTTATTTTCAGCTTTACTAATTTGGTACAAATAGCCGCTAAGGACTCCTCTCATTATTCTAAGGTCTTTTTTGATGAGAGCTAGTAGCTCCTTGGCGTTTGTCGATGCTGGAGAAATGATTTTTTTCGCTTGACTAAGGTCTGGAGTGTTTTTCGAAAATGAAGATATGGCAGATTCCTCTTATTTTTTATACCTTCTTATGGTGGCTTTATGGAAGACTACATGAAGGTTCCAGTCCGTAGTATGTAAGTTTAGTCCCTTTTTTTAATTGTTCATCAGCTTTCTCGTTTTCTAGGATTCCCTCGTGCCCTGGTACCTACCATAGGGTGATGTGGTTTTCCTTGGATAGCAATTGGAGAGTGTTCCAGATCAGCTCCTTCGTTACGAAGTCAACTCATTTGCAAACATCTTGAAACAAACTATAAATCGCTCGGTCTCGAACAGAAGAAAATTTACAATTTGGTGATCAATTACAAAAATCGGTATTAATAAAACGTGAAGCAAAATTATTCGAAACCAATTACTACAAAGGTCTGTTGTAGAGGATGTAGATTGATATATTATACCTACTATTTAAATGCAAGTAAAAATTGTCTTACAAAAGGTGGAATTCACTTTTGATTTCGTTTATGACCAAAGTCCTTCCAAGGTTATAATGATAAAAGAAAATTAAAAATATGGTAGTAATGATTGCATTCAAAAAATCTATAAACGATTCTTAAAAAATTAATATGAATAGAAATGGTTATATAATTAAAAATTATTTTAATAGAGAAGAAGAATCACATTTATATTAGGTTTGATTCCTAAATTGTGTATTTGACTGTTTATTTGAAAAAAAGAGCAATAAGAATTAATTTAAAATATCTTTTAATAATATATCACCTATTATTCTAACATAAATATGTGCATATTCTTGTAAATCATTAGAAACAGAAAAAATTAAAAAAAGTAAATTAATTTTAAAACAGAATATATTCTTTATTACATTTCCTGCGGAATTCGAGACCTGAACAAACTATAAATTTTTTAAAAGTGCCAGCAAAACATTTGGTATTACTACAATCTTTGTATTATCCGCTTACTTTTTGCGCAAAAGATTAGCTTCTGTTTCTAAAAATACGTAAATCTGCAATAAAGCTTTGTTATAAAAAATATAGTGTTAAAAAATTAACACACAGTAGTTACAAATCTAAAGAACTACATAAACCTCAACGCATACATATTTCGTACATTGATAATCTAAAGCATATATAAAGTCTAAGGTAGAGCTTTTAATATTTAAATTACAATTTGACCATAGCGCAAATTGCAGGATTTAGTTCTTCCGGCTAAACCGGAAGATCGATACAATTCAGACGGACGGTGGTATTTTTTATTAATATACAATAAAACCTTTTATTGAAAGATTCGTAGTCTGGAGATGCTGCATACGTAGAAGGAAAAGTTTAATTTGCATGTAAATATATTAAAAATTTGGAGTCTTCGTGCGTACAACAATAAATGTGGCCAGTGCCGGCTCGTGAGAAGGGGCAGCGAAGAAATAGAGGAAACAGAAACAAAAAGGCAGCACTTTCGCAGAATGGGAATAGGGTCAAATATTTTTCTGTTTTCCAATTTCTAATTTTAATTTTTGAATTCCAGTAAAATTCTTTACCATTTATTATCTCATAAAAATGGCCCATGTGGTACTCTCTAAAATACTCGAGAGGTAACGTCTTTATTTTCTTTATACTTATATTTAATTATTTTTAAAATAAATTTCAGTAGTACCACAATAAGCATACCAGAATTTATTTAATTTATTAAAAAAGGTTATTATTTAAATGTAGAGAAACCCAATACTGATTTAGGAAAGGATTATCTTAACCGGATTATAATTTTCTCGGTCAACAAATTTAACTTTTTGTGATTTTTTTAAGATGAATTTTAAAAGATCGCCGTACAAAAATAATCTACATAATTAAATGCAACGAGTGAAAAATAAGTTTTAGAGAATTTTTTGTCTGGAAGTAAAAAACAAAAATTCTTTTCTACTCACCCGATCTTTCGCGTCGCCTATGAAGTCCGGAGTTCTGCATCTGTTCCTAAAACACAATAAAAGTTAATGTTTCCATTTTTCTAATCCAATGGCAAGAAAATAAAATAGAAACCGTTATGCCTATAACAGCGAATGTTATATTTCACAAGTGTCAGATTGAAAATCGCTATAGAAACAAATGTATACTTCGTATTACATAAACAACATTGGACAGATTCCCATATATACAATCGATTGATGTACTTTCAAGAATTTTCCTATATCTCTGCAAGACAGATTTTCATGCAAATATATAAATCTTCGTATCCCACAATACATTTTCTATATTACTTTATCTTAGTAAATTATTTTACACAAAAAAGATACAAAACAGGTTATTGATTCATTCGAAAATTAAATATTTCAAATTAAATCTAGTGGTTAACGCGAAATATTCACAATCCAGTTATTAGAGGTTTAAATTGATATATATATATATATATATATATATATATATATATATATATATATACATTATATGTGTACCACCTGCATTAGAATGTATTTAATTAGTATTGAAACAGTCTTTAAATTTTAAAGAGAAGACAAATAATCAAAACTTGACTGTTGGTATAAGTGTTTTATCAAAGAAATAATATGAATAAATAATAATATCCCATTTTTGAGCAGAATACATAAACAATACAATAAAATAAAAATAAAAACACGAATATTAACTTCCTTACAAAATCAACATTTTTCCGATATATTTTAACGAGGTACTACCTACACAAACAAAATAATAGACATATTTGAATTTTATTACAAATTTAAAAGTACTTCACTATTCATTCTTTTGCATTATTTCCCACCTTATTCCATTTCAAAATTCAAAATTATTCAGGGTTGTTTATAATGTGTCTAATGCCATAACTATAACAACCATTACTTCTAAGCAGTTTCTTTAAATGCGCTATGTAGAAATTGCATTTGTGTAAGTGTCTATTTGATTCGTAGTTAGTACGGTGGTAGCAGTAACAATACTAGATGAGGTGGCGCGTACATATAATTTATTTACACAAAACTAGCTAGTTTCAAAATTAAATAATACATATACATATTTTATACACCTATTTTTTTTTGTTTATTTATTTATATATTTATCTCTTATTTTTAAATTTTGGGTGCCCTAAGCCAGTGCCTAAATGGTTCCCGTCTTAAGACGCCACTATTATTGAGATAATATCAAGATGAGAATACCTTCTGTTTCTGAACAGTTTTACATTCTAAACTATTCGGCATAGCGATAATTTATTTGGTCAAATACTGGGATCTCATGTTCCACTAATTTCTAATTTGTATTTGAAATACGAAAAAATGTATTTCGAGGAGTCTATTATATAGTGTTACTGGTATACGAAGTGTTAGGGAAATAAAGAATCTTAAGATACTTGTGGTATATTACTTGTATGCGAATATGATTTCTCCATACTCTAAATAATACTTAATTTTCAGTATTAATTTCTTTAAATATGGTTCTCTCGGAAAATTCTAATGGACCGCCTAATAATAAACCATTTATACTATCAACCATTAGGACCTCTAAATTTATAATTTTAAGCGAATGAAGGTAAAATTTAGTTGAGTGTAGTGTAGAAATAAGTTGATTTAAAATGCAGCGCAAAGTGCACTAAGTAGATGCATTTATGAAGACGAAGCTGGTTGATGCGTGCACGTCGAATATTTAATTACGTGTACGATTTGGAAAATCTAACCCCAGAGAAACTAATTAATTAGTGTTGAGATTACATCTAATGTATCATTTAGCTGATTAGGTGGCGTACGACGTACTCTGCCGTGAAGTGTTTCGCGTTTCGCGTTCAGCAAACTTTTCATATCCCTCGGGATGTCATTAGGCAAATATCAATATTAATCTGCCAATATTCGGAGTTGTGCACGGTTTGTAGCATATCCGTGACTGCTGATTAAATACTCTCCCAAATTACTTCCACCGCAAAAAACAAACACATGCACCCACGTGCACCTCCGAAACGCGTCTTTCAAAAATACACACACGGGTTATTACCAGTTTGCACATATTGCACATGTCTAACACATTAGTAACGGTGCCATCTAGATGTATACTTTATAGATTCTTGTATCATCTTGTCTATATCAAGACCAGATTGGTAAAAGTCTTGTCCAAAAATTACAAGATAAGACAAAACTTTTTCTATATTAGATCAAGCTTTGACAAAATGCTAAACAACTTTAAAGACTTTAGATTTACTAATAAGTTGTAGGTAATATTTTGCACATATTGCAAATGTCTAACATATTAGTAAAGTTGGAAAATACCTTGTTGTCCGAGTAATAGATCTACACTCTCTAGATTCTTGTCTCATCTTGTCCATATGAAGACCACATTGGTAAAGTCTTGTCTAAAAATTAAAAGACAAGACAAGACTTTCTTATACTAGATATGTAGATCATAATTTGACAAAATACTAAACAATTTTAAAGACGCTAGATTTACTAATAAGTTGTAGGTAATATTAATTTTTTACTTCCTATTATCAGGTAAGCACAAAGTTTCAATAAAAATTTAAAGTATTCCTATTAAATAAGATTAAGATTCTTACTAACCTACACAATAAATAAATAAATGTAATAACGATAAATACAACAGGTTATTGCTTTATTAAAAAAATACTCTAATATATTAAGTATTCAAAACTAGATAACAAAACCAAAAACTAGGTAGGTAAGGTATATGAAAAACAATATGAAATTTTAAAGAAAAGCTTATAAGATGATCTTTGGTATGCGTAAATTCGTTACAGTTCAAACAATTTTATAAAGGCTCATATAACCATAATACAGAGAAAAATAGAGGTAAAACAATAACATCTCTCTCCACTACCTAAAATTTAAAAAAAATACTAATTTAGCAGCAAAATGAAAACAACAAACCCATGTAAGAACGAGGAATGAAGCTCACAGTTGGCAACACAATCTTGCTTGTAACCACGTATGTGTGGAAAAAAATATTCGGCTGGACGTATATTTCTATACTATAATCAATCTTGGATGAAGATTTTTGATTTACATTATACTAGACTTGTCTATAAATTTCTCGGTTGAATCTAATACTATATAATCTAGCCGAAAAAAGTATAATGAAAAACAGGCTTTAGACTTAGTCAAGTCTTTTCTAGACTGCAACACTATCAAGTAGTTCGAAAATCACTACAAGCTGTAGGTTACTTTGCAGAGACTGGAGGCAGACAACATAAACCATTAAAATACAGTAAAATACGAAGTACATTATATACCTGTTCCATGTAAGAATAATGAAATGCAATAGGAAAATATATTATTAAGTCATTCCAGATAAAAAAATAAATTTGAATAAAACAAATAATGTCTCTATTAAAGTAGCAATATTCATGCAATTTAACTCCAGTGTTTCTCTATTTCTTTATAGTAATAGAGTTATTAACAAAATAAAAGAAATGAGAGTTTATCAGATTGCTTTAATGGCACGACAATTTACGTAGTTAATTCCGGTAAATTCCAAATGAATTTTCTTAATTCAGGTACAAGTGGCTATATTTACATCGCTCACATTTCTAAATTAGCTTTTAAACGTGGTAATGAGTTAGGAAGCAACGATGCAAACATACAATAATTAACTGCTGCTTAATTTCAACTTTGCTCAAGCCAAACTCAATTTTAGAGATATTATTTACGAACATTGGTAAATGTTTTCATTTATTTTATGTAGGGATCATGCCCACGATCAATTAAATTCAAAACAAATAATTTGAGTTTATTCACCATAAAAATGGTGGCAGCTCACAGGAAAAAAGAAAAAGGGTTTTAATTATTAATGATATGAGGTGACATGGAAATGAAAGAAAAATCTATGTGACAGTTCAGTAAAGTATTACTGATTATAATTCTTATTGTTTGTATTTTAATACTACATATTTAAGTTGAATTCCGTTTTTTAAATAATATTCCGATATTACCAAAATATAAAATAAAAACATATTAAATAAAAAGTAAAGTAAGAATTTCTAATAAAAGAAATTTTAATTATATTTAGAGTCGAAACATCTATTTTTAAAAAAATTTACAAATATTAATAATTAATATCAAATTACATTAACGATAATTACATGTTATTAACTGTCTCAACTGACACAGACATTTTCTTTTATTTCCATGGCTGTCTGATTTTGAACGAAAATGTTACATTTTATATTTAATAAATCTCATACTGCAGACGTGGTGGTATATCTTCTCTGATGTAGAATTTGATTTTGAACAACTTTGTACTCTTGTAGTTTTGCTCTACATCTATCACAAGAGAGAATATCCGCAAATTTTTGAAATCCCATATTAAAGTCCTATGTTTCGCGATTCGTTGCACACTCTGTATTATATATATATATATATATATATATATATATATATATATATATATATATATAAAACACATGTCACCTCATATCATTAATAATTAAAACCCTTTTTCTTTTTTCCTGTGAGCTGCCACCATTTTTATGTGCAATAAACTCAAATTATTTGTTTTGAATGTAATATATAACTTTGCAAGTGTTCAAAATATATAATGATATGTTTTGCTTATGTGTATATTTAAGCTTGTGTTATTTAATTATCCAGAAGAAAAAGTTTCGAAAATAGAATGCAATATTATTTCCCAAAATAGTGGGGTTAATTATTAATGATATGAGGTGACATGTGTTTTATATATAAATATATATATATATATATATATATATATATTTATATATAAAACACATGTCACCTCATATCATTAATATTTAAAACCCTTTTTCTTTTTTCCTGAGCTGCCACCATTTTTATATGCAATAAACTCAAATTATTTGTTTTAAATGTAATATATAACTTTGCAAGTGTTTAAAATATATAATGATATATTTTGCTTAAGTGTATATTTAATCTTGTGTTATTTAATTATCCAGAAGAAAAAGTTTCGAAAATAGAATGCAATATTATTTCCCAAAATATCGGGAAACGATTTGTTAGAAGTATATACGGGTATTGGCTGTAGTACCTGTGCTTATTTAACGTTAAAAATACATTGGATCGTACCATGTCGCGAAGGTTAAGAACTCCTGGACTTTTATTAAATTACACTGAAGTTTATATTTGACTTTGGGACATCAAAGGAATTAATTTCGTTCTGGGCTAGCGGGAGGTCTAGTAGCCAATTCCTGTTTTTCTTTGCAGTTCCTAATAACAATTCGATACCAGCGCCGTCTTGTTATACTAATTGTAACTTACAACGGCTTTCATCCGTTCTTCTAACATAACCTAATTTGCTTTTATCAGTTTGACGTTTTGTTTAGATTAGGAAACTACTTTGCATAAATGTTTTCCACTAACACTCACGGGAAACTTTACTGATGATTTATTTCTGAATCTGTTAATAGTTTCTCTTCAAATTAAACTGGAGCTAACACTTTAATCTTTAATTTGCACGCCTCACAAAGGAACGAACGCTTTCTTGATTCTCGCGTACTGCAATTTATAATGAGTTATGCACATGCATTTACTACTTAATTGCAACATTAACACCTCTTGTTATTATTATTTTAACATGTTTGTAAACGTAAACATAGGTTATGTTAGAAAAACAGGTTTAACTTTGAATGAAGTTAACCAGAGTTAACACTATTAATAATTAAAAATGGATTTAATTTCACAAGAAATTTTCATTTAGCTGTGTAAATAAATTTATAAAGCGTTAAAATAAAATAATTTTTAAAAGATTTCACTGAAGTTAAATAAAATTTATGAAAACAAAATTTAATTATATACTAAAGTGTTATAGTTCTGTAAAAATATTTTTAAGTGTAGTAATAAAATAGTAATTATATGAACTCATAATCTAAATGTTATAAACCTTTTTCAACTCTCCATAAACTTTAGTTTTGCATATTTACGAAGTAATAAAACACGAGTATTTAAAACGTTATAATTTATATTTCCTAATAAGGTTATAACAATAAACACGCATAAGCTGGGTAAATTACCCAACAGGCAATTTCCGAAATAACAGTTTTTTGTTTTCAATAACCGTGAAGGCATAAGCGGGACGGGTATTTGCGTTCTGTAATCCACTTTCAATTCGCAGCTGATTATATGCTGTTTAATATTTAAGACAGGTAAATCTTATAGCGCCTATCGCTACGTCAATCTGCTTGCTTTTAGTGAGCTTTCGCACGCACTCTAGACCTGGCACAAATTTTAATGGACCTGCTCGAATTTTATTGTCACCGCGTTAATTGTTCCATCGATGTTTCAATATACTTTCTTCGCAGCTAGGTAGTCGATCAATCAATAATTCATTGCATTAAGTCATTTATTAACGATTTTTAATTTTGAATGTATTTAAAAAATATGTTGGTACGACCTGTTTTGAAGAAACTATACATGTACCCAAATAAATACTTATAATGAAAAGGATTGGTTCGGAATGCCGATTCGATTGTTTTTGTATTTGATCCAAGAAAGATATTAATCTATTTGAACCACTCTTTTCCAATTGTCTGTTTAAAATATGGTGCTCATTACTATATTGGTTATGGGTACTGATTAAAATTTATAACAGGTTAAATCCTGTACAAATATTGAAGATAAAGGTTTGGGTCCTGCACGAACAAGTATGTTGGTCATTGTCACTTTGCTTATGGTGTTATCACATGAGAACAATATCGACGACTGAATAATACCGACGACTTCGAAATCGACAATTTTTTCTTTTACATCTGGAGTATTTAGTTCTTGTCGGTTGGCAGGATATATGCCAAAAATTGACATTTATTGATTTTTTTTTATGATTGTTGATTTTACTAAATCAATTAAAATACTTTTAAATTATTTTTCATTGGTAAAAGACATGATTGTGACTTAATTGGTACTTGAAAGATTTTTTTAATCAAAATGGCATTTTGATGTTTTTCTTTGAATCTAGGGATATTTTCACTATTCAGCTGTCAGAATCGACAACTCTCACCAAAGTTTTCAAACATGACCCAAAACTAGTTGCTCGAAATATCGAACTATCATGACACGAGAAAAGTTGTTCGTAATGACATAAGTTGTCGGAAATCGACAATAAGTTGTCGTTGTTAAGTCCTGTGTGATAACACCTTTATGGGTACTGATTAAAATTTGGAATAGGTTAAATCCTGAACAAATATTGAAGATAAAGGTTTGGTCCAGCACGAACAAGTCATTATCGAGATGTAACGGTTTATGAATTTTCGATTGTTTTTGTATGTGATGCTGTTGGGATGCAGAGATCGTCAATTGTTTTTGTTTTTTGTTTTGACCTAAGGAAGCTAATAATCTATTTGAAGATAAAGGTTTGAGCCTGCACGAACAAGTATGGTGGTCATTGTCACAATGGTTATGGGTACTGATTAAAATTTGTAGCAGGTTAAATCCTGTACAAATATTGAAGATAAAGGTTTGGAACCTGCACGAACAAGTATGGTGCTTATTGTCACATTGCTTATGGGTACTGATTCAAATTTGTAATAGGTTAAATCCTGAACAAA
The DNA here is from genome assembly GCA_035578165.1 of Stenolophus ochropezus. Classification (NCBI taxonomy): domain Eukaryota; kingdom Metazoa; phylum Arthropoda; class Insecta; order Coleoptera; family Carabidae; genus Stenolophus; species Stenolophus ochropezus. Next base: position 6,102,446 of record JAQOWZ010000014.1, read on the forward strand.
TATTGAAGATAAAGGTTTGAGTCCGGCACGAACAAGTCATTATCGAGATGTAACGGTTTATGAATTTTCGATTGTTTTTGTATGTTATCCTGTTGGCATACAGAGATCGTCAATTGTCTTTGTATTTGATCCAAGGAAGCTATTAATCTATTTGAGCTACTCTTTTCCTATTGTATATTTGAAGTATGGTGCTCACTGCCACATTGCTTATGAGTACTGATTAAAATTTGTAATAGGTTAAATCCTGAACAAATATTGAAGATAAAGGTTTGGATCCTGAACGAACAAGTATGGTAGTCATTGTCACAATGGTTATGGGTACTGATTAAAATTTGTGATAGGTGAAATCCTGAACAAATTTTAAAGATAAAGGTTTGATCCAGCACGAACAAGTCATTATCGAGACGTAACGGTTTATGAATTTTCGATTGTTTTTGTATGTGATGCTGTTGGGATGCAGAGGTCGTCGACCCCGGGACAGACCGTATGGGACGCTTGTCCCGGTGCTTATCTCCTAATTAATTAAAACCTAATCAGATTGCTCGCACGTGCTTGGCGTCGACGGCTGTACTGTCTCCAGGTCTGGCAGCCTCGACCCACGAGAAATCATGGCTCAATTACACGGAATTTACAATCTCCAGCTATGATAACCGGCAGATTTCCTACACGACTTTATCACACTACCAAACACTAAATTCTACTCTTGGGGTTAATGACTCACTTACACCGCACTGCATTATGCAAAGGAATTTTTACTCCAAGGAAAATAAATATACCATCACGGTTTATTATCTTTTACTTTCTGTGCTAATTTGCTTATGCAAATTTCTCTAATTACACCGATATATAAAATAGTACATGTACATGAAATAGGTCACATTATTATAACATTTCTTCTTCTATCCTTTCGAGTGTCGACTGGTTAAATATTTACTTAGTTATGTTATGGGTGATTCCTCATCTTTCCAGTATTTCGTTTACATTTTTGTCCCATTTTCTTTGTCTTATTATTTTTCTGTTACCCGCTAATTTAATTTTCCATATTTTTTGTTTGGTATCTATTAATAGGTTGTATATATGGTATATTTTTATGTTATTGTTTTTGAAACAAAAAAAAAACACTCATTTCAAAGATTTGAGTAGGTTTATTACTTGAAGTAAAATTAAAATTTTATAAGTGTTTTTTTTTAAATGATTTTCCGATGCACCTTAAGATCATAATTACAAAAGAGCAATAATGCATTTTCAATGGCAGAAGAGTATAACATTACCACTTAATCTTTCATACTCGAGTGTGTTAGAAAAAGATAAATTCTGCTAATAGTACTCATCGTCGTTCTTGAACAACTGACGTGCGCTTTAAGGATCAATAAAAATTCGACGTGGAATTTCTGTTTTTATGGATGAGGGACTACAAAATTTTATTCGAATTTCAAATTGAATATTATGTTGTTATTCCCTATCGACTCTCGACTATTTATTTACGGCTATTCTTGGAATGATGGCCGTTTTATTTATTGCACTTTATATCACATTTCAGGATATTACTGCATCTATTGTTTTATTACGTTCCTGAGAAATATAAAAATATTGTTTATATGAACATTGCAGTTTTAATATTTTACCTAACCCAAAAGTTTATATACCGTGAGTTTCAGCTAAGATGCAACATATTCGAATCTGTCATTAGTCATTACTATGGATACCACTTGTTATATGGCATCGTATCGTTCCAGATAAAATGCAACATAGGGAACATAGGTTGTTAAGGTCATAAGATTAATTGTCAAATAAACGTATAATAATAATTTTTACCAATAAAGAAAAAAATTCAAATGGTTATATGGTACAATAGTGGGTACAGTTTAAGAAATGTTTGTGACATGTTCGTTAATTTATATCCTGACCATCCTAGATCAAATCCTACTACAGTTTTAAGAATATATTCAAAATTTAGAAGTAGATGCAAACTATAATAATAGGAGAAGCTTCATTTACAATAACCGATATATTACATTCTGTAATTGATCATTTTTATAATCGTTTAAATTATTGTTTAGTTGATAATGGTGAAGTTTTTGATAATTTGTTTTAATTCGTTATATATGTAGTAAATATATTGATTTTTATTAATACTTATTGTACTTTACATTATTTATAAATCAGTAAATTATGGTGACGAGTGCATTTGACATTGACAACCTATGTTCCCTATGTTACATTTTATCTGGAACGATTAGATGCCATATAGCAAGTGGTATCCATGGTAATGTCTAATGACAGATTCGGATCTTAGCTGAAACACATATATATTTGGGGATGTTTCAATCTTCACAATTTTACCTTTGTAGAAGAGATAAACTATAAGAAGATATGTAAAATTGGCCAAGCTTAAAACATCATACTAAATATAGAAGGGTCCTTGTTTCTCAGTGAGGTCCATGAATTTCAGAAAAATATTTTTTTGATTATATTGAAATGAATGGAGAAGTGCATGTTCGTGCTGAAAGTAGGAATGTAGAACAGTAATAAGGTCTGTCTACAAGAGCGTTACAGATGTAAATACATGCAATGATCGAGGACAAATGGATACAGCGAAGGGCTCACCCTTGCTGACTACTGGGGTTAAGGAATGCCGGACATTTGCCTAAATATGCGGGAGGGTAGGTCGTAAGGGTTTAGTGATTGGTGATTGATCTGAGGGCAGCAGACACCACCAAGCCTCCTGATTATGAGCTACTTGTCCCAACGGAGAAACTGCTTTTAAACTAGGTACGTTCTTTCAATACTTTCAAACATTCTTCAAATGATTCTTCGGTAGCAAAAATAAAAATAGTGTACAAGCAACAGAAATATAAAAAGATTTAAAATAAAAATGTAATTACTAAAAAATGAGATCTGCATTGTCCCAACGGAGAAACTGCTTTTAAACTGGGTACGTTCTTTCAATACTTTCAAACATTCTTCCAATGATTCTTCGGTAGTAAAAATGAAGAATAACGTATAAGCAACAGAAATATGAGAAGATTTAAAATAAAAATGTAATTACTAAAAAATGAGATCTGCATTGTCCCAACGGAGAAACTGCTTTTAAACTGGGTACGTTCTTTCAATACTTTCCAACATTCTTCCAATGATTCTTCGGTAAAAATGAAAAATACTGTACAAGCAACAGAAATATGAAAATATTTAAAATAAAAATTGCTAAAGATCTGCAAATATAATAAAATAATCCACATGCACTAGAAGACTTAAAATGTAAAAAGATAAAATAATGCATTTAGTTTATGCGACAAAAGTTTTTCCTTTAAATAATAAACAAGAAGATGAAATTATTATTTCAGGTTCACTATAAAAGTTTTATTGCACTATTATTCACTATGTTAATGTTAAATGGAAGAAAGTTATACTATGTTAAAGAAAATTTAAACTTGTTTCATATTTCTTTAAAATTTATCTTTCCTCTACTACATAAAGAGGTGTTAAAATATGAATAACTTTTGTTATATTTGCATTGGTATCATTAAATTTTTTTACAGCTTTAGAAATAACTTTCGTTTTTATTATACATGAATTAAAGGCTGACCAAAAGAAAGAAGATAGTTATAATGATATGACGGTCAAACCGGTAATAAAGAATAAGTTACGATAGTTTAGGTTAGGAATTTTGGATTTTTTTGTAACGTTTATTTATTTAGAATTTAGCTGAAGTGTAAAAATAACTGAAACGCGAATATTTATATAACTAGGTTTATTACACGAATAATAAATTATAAAAAGTTAATAAAAGTAAGTAACAATATAACACTGATTTAGAAGTAATTATTATTAATAAAGACTTAGACTTTACGAACAATTATTTAAATACTTAAAACTACGCAATATTTATTTCTACAATATATTTATATCACCAATTATTTATTTATATCACTAACTATTCATTTATATCACAAACTATTTATTAATTTCTACTTTACATGTCGCTGACATGCACTGACCAACAATGATTTTCTTCCGTGAGTCTCTGCACACACTGACCGATACTAACTTACTAATCTCCATGAGTCGCCCAATACGACCCTTATATACCTGCCGCCAATTAATTTGTAGAAAATTCTAGAGCCTTCTGGACTCTATAAAATTCTCGAACAATAGCAGCGTTTCTCATATCTCACTTGACCTTTAACGCGACTACCTGCCCAGACGGTCAGCCGTGATGACTCATCTGCGGTGAGTCTCGCTCGTTACAATATATGACAATGTGAAATGTACCAATAAGGTAAATGAATGTAATACAAATGGAATATTGCTACTGTTGCCTGAAGTCTTTCGTTGGGCAAAATTGTCCTCTTTTTAATTAGTTATGTTTGGTATCTATCGAGCAAATATTAGAAATTGTAATATTTTTTTATGAATTAAAAAAAAAAAGAAAAGTAACTTTATAAAGATTTTTTGGGATTTTATAATATTGTAGGTATGTAGTACTTTTATAATTTTTTATCTAAATGACAAGTTTAGAATTGGGTCATATTGTGGTTGGATGTCGGAAAGAGAAGGGGAGAAATGAGAAGGAGAATGTAGGTAAGAAGGGCTTGAGATCAGGCGTAAGCGGTGATTAGTTATGTTTAATATCTGTCGAGCAAATATTAGAAATTGTAATATTTATTTATGAATTAAAAAAAAAGAAAAGTAACTTTGTAAAGATTTTTTGGGATTTAATAATCTTGTAGGTATGTTGTACTTTTATAATTTCTATCAAGTTCACAATTGGGTCATATTGTGGTAGAACGTCGGAAAGAGAAGGGGAGAAATGAGAAGGAGAATGTAGGTAAGAAGGGCTTGAGGTCAGGCGTAAGCGGTGATAATAGGAAACTAATAGCAGGCAGGGAGCAGTGGAGAAAGCAGGAAGAATATGGCGGTTAGTTGGAAACAATGTATCCAGAGTTGACATCTGGCAATTGCTCGGATATCGATAGTCTCGGCGACAGAGGCCTTATTAGAGCAGCATTACTTGTGCGAACTGTAGATATGTCAGCTATTTGTGTACCGCGAAGCCGGAGCAACAGCGAGCCGCATTCACCAAGATTTCCAGCTCAATTAATTGACCGAAATGGCTATGCAAGTTATACAGAGAGATGATTTGCATAACTACGGAGAATGGTAGAATACAACGACGGGTATTGTGCAGAGTAACAATGGAATCACACGCAAATTTAATTAACGGGACCATTCCATGCAAGATCAATATATGTGTTCGGCAAACCGCATACATTTACTTTAAGGCTTTGCGTGTTCCACCGCAGATCGCGCGGAGCCGACACCACATTGTCACTCTGGGCTGCTTGTCTACCTTCACTTATCTTAACACCTTGCTCTTGTCTGCCACCACAACTCAAACTCATTACCCCCTTTTAAAATACCAACAAAACTTACTTAATTCATATACCATGAGTGTCACTTAAGATGCAATATATTCTTATCTGTTGTAACACGGTTGCTTTTGGTATTGCAGTACTCCAAATGTTACGAAATGAACAGATTTATGGTGAAGGAAGCACATTTTGCGCCTTCATGCTTGCTTTCAAAGAAATAACTGTCCGTTTCCAGTACGTGATGCTTTCGGTGGACATCAATAGTTGGGTCATTTTTAGCATAGTTCATACTTAGGGGATGAGAACTTCTGGATTTTTACCATTAAATGGTGCTCCGCGAAGCCACCACAACTCAAACTCATTACTCCCTTTCAAAATACCAACAAAACTAACTTACTTCATTTATATACCATGAGTGTCACTTAAGATGCAACATTTTCTAATCTGTTATTACTGATTAATTTAGATACCAGTTATTATATGTCACGTATCTTTCCACATAAAATTCAACTTAGGGACCACAGGTTGTTAATATCAACTGAACTTGTCATCAAATAAACAAGAACCAGTCAAATTTGAATAATAAATTTTATACCTTTCAAATACACCTTGCTCTTGTCTGCCACCACAACTCAAACTCATTACCCCCTTTCAAAATACCAACAAAACTTACTTACTTAATTCATATACCATGAGTGTCACTTAAGATGCAACATTTTCTAATCTGTCATTAGTCATTAATTTAGATACCAGTTATATGTCACCGTATCGTTCCAGATAAACTGCAACTTAGGGACCACAGGTTGTCAATATCAACTGAACTTGGCATCAAATTAACAAGAACCAGTCTAATTTGAATGATACTTTTTATACCTTCTAAATCTCTTGGTAACCAATACCACAGTAAAGTTTATTTAACATGGGTTTCACAATTAAAATACCTTTAGTAACAACGGTTGGTACTTCGCAAATGAAAGTTCAATGGAAGAGGTTGATGGTACTCAGTGAAACATATTAAAATGATAGAAAACAAATTTAGTTATTATTTCACAAGGAAAAAGTATATTTACTTTATTGTACAATTTCGCTAGGTACGGCATCATCAGAAGTACTGAGAAAAGACTATGACAATCAAGTATTGATTGTAGTATACTTTTAGTAAAGATCAGTTTTGTTGTTTATAATAGTTTGTGGATTAACCAACTCAGATTCAATTTCAATTATCAAGTATATAACCAATCATCACTGCATCTTCCTGAAATTAACTTATATATCTATCGTATATTATGTTCCAATTACCCATATTATATCTGTACTAAATATAGCATTTGTAATAACATACTGCTTATTTATTTAGTTAAGTGGGAGTGAGATGAAATACATTTAGGAAAAATAATTATTACTCTATAATATTGAATAATATTAAAAACCCAATATATTTATTATAACACATAACCTCGTCTTACTTATAAGAATAAGGAAAATATAAATTATGATCTAAAAACTACAAAAAAATATTTTATTCGGGTTCAAAAAAGTCCAACTGTATAGGGGAGACGGACCAAGGCTATGACGAGATGAACTGGTTAACAGATTGTTGAATTTGTCATATGTGGTATACCCTTCGTGCAAACAGCGACTATAAATTGTACAATTTATTCAATCATCCTTCATTATTGTTTTTTTTTAATAATTTTTCTTCCATCCTGCATATTCGTTTTCATAATCTTCAACTTTTTCATTAACCATTTAACAACAGTTCTTCAGAATTTGTGGAATAGCAACTAGATCGTCTACTTTTCTACATGCGAAAGATTTTTCCGTTTACTAGTTGAATTATCTGGCCATCTCTCTTCAGAATTAGGTGATTTATCTGTCTTCAGTGAACCACTAAATTAATTATAACTGTGTATAGACAGAACCACATTTTTAAGTCTTACTCATGTTTATAAAATTTGTACATAAATAATTAGTTCAAACTTATAGAAGTAGTAATTAACTAATTGTGTATATAAGCCACAATTTTTTTTGTAATATTTTAAGGGAATCTGGAGTTATTCAGTTTTGACTGTATTAATGTTCAAGCGGCTACTTACACTGTCTCTAAACAACAAAATTAACATTCCTATAAGAGATATCACTCTAATGTTTTAAAACCAAAAGACCATTTTCCTACCGGTCTATCTCTCTCACTTACTTTAACATTTTGATCAATCAAGAATATATCAGTATTTTTTTATCCTGTAAATTGGAAATTTATTAGGAATAAATGGATTTATAATTATTATAATCCTTATAACACGCTGTAAAGTTTGTGTCTCTTGAGTATTTTCACAAAATACCGAAAGAGAAAATGTTGTCGACAAACGGGAGGTGTGTTTACAAGAAGAAATTATTGGCGTAGATTGATTACAAGATAAATGCGATGAAGTTCTGAAGGGCTACTCCTAATCCATTTTGTAGGGGAAATATTCCAACTTTATAAATAACTTTACAAGATTTAAAGAAGCAAGCTTAATTAAGGAGAAGTAGGCCAATAATCCTCTGCGATATAGGTTATGTACGGAAATAAAGAAAACAAGCGAAATCCATCTGCTGACAGTAGCAACAGAATGCCCTTTGATAGGAAGGGAATTATGTTACCGTACTTCCAAGAATCTATTCAGATTCACTTTTGAACGCAACAATCTACTTTTGAAGCTTTTCTAGACGTACACGTCCCAGGAGTATTAAAAACAAAACACGAATATCCCGACAAAATGTAGCCCGGATGGATATGGAATTTATTAAATATACACTAGCTTGCCCTTGCCCTTTAAAACCCACAAGTTTTTATGTTCCACTTTTCGAAGTTGTGGATTTGGAAAATTTCTAACAATATCTAACAAACAAGCTATTAAATGGACAAAACTTCAAATATAAATTTCAGTCCTGTAACATAGAAATATTTCAGGAACATATCTTTGTCACAACCAGCACAAACTGCATTGGAGAAAAAGGCAGATTTGTTTGTTTTAGAAAACGCGTATTTTTTTTTAATCGAAACTGTTAAGCAGATAAAAATAATAAATAGTTTACTCTTTTGTAAGGTAATAAACTTTATTGGTTTCATAGATATTATATTTTTGTTTACATAGATAAAAGTATGCAGGGTAACTAAATCATAATTGTATACGATGTAATTATGACAAGTCATTATGGTAATAATATTTACCGTACAGAATTGTCAAAATAATATGGGACAATTGTCATATCATATCAACTAATATAGACTTGATCACGAAAACGTTACTCACAAAAGAATTGTATAAAATAATATTTATTAATAACGTGAAACTGGTAAACTATTGAACAAACCACTGATGTTATGAATCATATCAGGCCTTAGATGTCTTAAAATCGTCGCTCTCTGAACTCGAAATTCAATTGACATCTGCGGCAGTTATGATACTCATAACTATCCTAGGTATATTAATAGCTATAAAAAAACTAAGGCGCGTATGAACTTGAAAGTATCGTCAACAAAAATTTTAATAAAGGTTTTGTAAATCTGAAATATTTTTCCTAAACCCGTAAGACGAAACCTATTTTAAAATGGAGTCCAAAAATAAAACTGTAGAATTTAATTTATGACATCCTAAACTTTTTGATTTAAGCGACAGCCTAGGTTTTTTATATTTCATAAAATTAAAACAATTTAAAACGGATACATATCTGTTATTGGCAACTTTTGTTTTACCGTCATTATCAACAATTCACGATAAATTATTTGTGTTTGTAATAATATTATTAGTTACTTGTTAAAAGTACAGCTGATTAAATTTCCAATTTGAAAAATTGGTAGCAGATTTAGAAAACTCCTAATATCCGGCTATTACCCGATCCGTATGCGTAATATTGAAGGCTTATCGATAAAGGAATAAGGAGTCGTATTACGCATTTTTATTATTTTATAAAATACGTGTTTAATATCGTAAAATATTAAAATTTCGGCACGTGCCTCAGCGACCGCTTGGGGCGTCGAAGTGGAATGACGACGCGTCGCGACGCATCTCGTGTTCCGATCATTTGCCCAGCTGACGCAAGCAATAAAGTATTGTGTGTTTATAACACTGAATCAAAAAACAATTCTCTCAGACGTTCAGACGTGGTTTCTTCAACTCACAAGTTCTAGCACGTTTTTATGTTAGTCATTCTCGTTTGAATTTACAACCCCTATTAACGACCCTGTCGAAAAAAATACACCAATAAAAATAAAAAACATTCAAATACTATAAAATTACTAAGCAAGTTTAATCTTGAATAAATTAGTTAAATAATATACCCGTTTTTTTTTTTTGGTGTTTCATCTTGTCTTATCTTGTCAAGAACTATAATTATAATAATAATTTTAAAGCAATAAACAAATTTCTGTTCTTCAATTAGACCATAGTTTTATTTTATATTGTACGGAAGATAAAAAGAATAATTAACTTCATGAGTTCGGTGATTAAAACTTATTTGCTTAAAGTTTAAAGAATGTGAAAGTTAAGATGGATGGTACTGAAAACAGTTTGAAAGGTGGATTCCAAGTTAAGATAAGGCCATCAGAAGTCTTTGATATATGGATACTATTTTTTAAAGAATGAAATGTAAAATATGGATTTCAAATAAATGTGAGATCTGTGCTTCTCAAAATGTTGATACGAAACAACGTAACAGATATATTCTTTTGTTTTGATATATTTTTTGTGTCACCATTGTTATGCTACAATGATCTCATGCAAAAAACCGGATGGCCATATTGTGAACCTTTTTTCACTTCATCTGCAGTCATACTCCTCTCAATGTATCATGTCACAGAATTTTATTCCTCGAATTTAACATTTGAAAAGGGTATCTAAGAAGAGGTTTTACTAACATTTTTTATCAAAGACAAGAGCAAAATTGGTTTACGGTACATAATCATTGTCAGTTTAACTGATGGGTCAGAAAAAAATTAACAATTCAAATTTCCAATTAAAAATATTTTTTTCATCTCCAAGTTATTTCCAATAACAATTAAATATGAAAAGGGATATTAACTGTCTAATGCCTAGTGGTATAATTTGCTGTACATGGAGTATTTTTCCCCCTTACGTGATCAATTTTATTGCTCCCCTTCAGTTAAGAGAATGAGCTATTAAACCACTGTTCCGTTATTAACTTATCTGTTATAGATATGACGTTGAACACATTTCAATTTATTGATTTATACTTTGGATTCAACATTCCAATTAAGTGGTCGTACAAGGTAATATTTGCTTTAGGGATATCACTTTTTGATTTGAAATATAAAACAATTATAAGTATTTGTAACGAAACAAACAATCAAAAAAGATTATTAATTTATTTAAAATAAGTCATTAAAATATTGTTTCTTTTAAATATGTATACTTAAAATATTGAACGAAACACCCAAGTTAAATTTTCAAAGTAAAGTAAATGACCAAAAAAGATTTAAATTATACAGAGATTCATTAATTTATTTATACAATATTTTTCTTATAAATTTATTTATATTTGAAAAATTATAATACGCTGGAAGAAATTCTCGAACCAATAAAATGAAATACATGTTTGTCCCTTCAAAAATTCCAAAACTTGTTTTACCGGAATTTCTTTTTATCTTTCGAAACTTGGATCGAGATCCAGGATTCCTTTTTGTTAGGCTAAAAATGTGTACAACTTATTGAAGTAAATAAAATCCCTAATTATATAATATAAAGTTAAAGTTTGTTTGTCGAAAATGTGCTACATAATTGGCTTTTAAAAATTGGATTGAATTGTGAAATTGGTCCTTAAAACTTTTTGTTTTGTTTTTCCTGTTTATTTTTAAACAATTGTTTGTATTATTTATTAAAAAAAAAACAAGCGAATAAAATGTTATTTCAGTCCTAAAATATTTTTAAGGAAGAAACTGAAAATAATAAGTCATTTCAGAATAGAGTTTAATGTGCATTTTTCACTTTTTCGGTAGGTAAGTCAAGATATGTGAAATAGTTTCCTTTTGCTCCTTATTTTTAAACAATTATTTGTATTATTTATTAAAAGAACAAATGAATAAAATATTATGTCAGTCCTAAAAGATTTTTAAGGAAGAAACTGAAAATAATAAATCATTCCAGAATAGAGGTTAATGTGGATTTTTCACTTTTTCGGTGAAATGAATACTGAAATTGGTCCGTAAAACTTTTTGTTTTGTTTTTCCTGTTTATTTTTAAACAATTGTTTGTATTACTAAAAGATGTTTAAGGAAAAAACTGAAAATAATAAGTAATTCCAGATTTTTCACTTTTTCGGTAGGTAAGTCAAGATGTGTGAAATTAGTTTCCTTTTGCACATAATCTTCAATCGGGTTGGCGTACCCTTACTGCTGTACTTTGTATTTGAATAGCGAGGAGAGAAAAGGATAAAAAGCGCAGTCATTACATTCGTTGTGCAGGAACACGTTCTACGTGCGTTCGGTTCTCGTTCAAGGATAAGGGATGCACGTTGCAAAGACTCTGAAAACTTGCTGGCGTACTGCTGGTTTGTGCAAGCTCAAACATTCTCACGAAGGGTGCTGATGGAGATCTGCATATTGTTCTTTCTCTCATCAGACATTTCAGAATAAAAATACCTAACCTAAATAAAAAGTAATAGTTGCTTTTTATACAGGATGTTAAAACAAACTAATTTAAATAAATCGAAAATGTTTAATTTAATTTATAATAATATATTGTGTTAGATATATGTTTTTTATACAAATCAAAAAATTAAAATAAAAAAGTATCTAATTACATAAAAAATTTATAATAAAATTGAATGGTCCGAGTGACCAATTGGGTATGTGACCATAATCGCAGTATATAAATCATAATATATAAAAACTAACCACTATAGCTTCTCATTTATAATAATAGAAACTAAATATTTGCTTCCAATAATAAAGCAATTTAATGTTCCGGATAAGGGACGCGTGACGTCATTATTTACGATTCTACCACGATGACGTGACAGTATCCCTTCCCAAAATTTTTAATAATTATTTTCTTGTAACCAATGAATAATGATTTAAAAAAATATGGGTATTTCATTTTTTTGTTTAGTATCATATATGTAAAAATCAAAATTTGGTCACATAGCTCATTATTATTGATTGGGCATGTGAAATATTATAAATAATTGATAAAGTACAATACAAATTAATTAACTAAAATTTTACTCAGAATAACACATTCTACTTTTTCTTCAAACGTAGATATTTAAAAAAATAATTTACTACTTGACGTTCAATTTGCAGGTTATCAATTTAAATCTGTCAATTGTTGATGGTTTTTAGTAACATTTTAGGTTATCCAGTTTTATAGTGACATTTAGGACGATATTACAGGTTTCTATTGTACAAGTTATTTCTCATTTGCTGATTCTACATTGTTTCTATATATACTTATTTATTTTACTTATACTCCGGCGGCGTAGAAATTAAACTTCAACCTTGTGAATCACGTCACAAAACATGTCACTTTTATGACGTTTGAAGAAAAATATTTGTTATGATAAAAAATTATGACAATTTTTCTGGATTTTCAAACTTAATTTGGATTTTGTAAAATCCGTAAACTAAATGATGTACGCCTTTTTAGGATTTGCAGACGTGAATTTGTTTGTTTTTGTTGTAGTACAAGTTTGAACAGGTAAAACATATGTAGCGGAGTGAAACTTTATGAATCTGTTGAAGATGGATGTTAAAATTGTGTGGAACGTGTGTATTATTTAAGGAACACATGTTTAAGTAAATGAAGTTTATATTGCAGCATGTAAGGACCGTATAAAACGTGCCGAACAGCACGTCGCAACAAGTCACGAGTCGAATTCGGTAAGTGCAAGTCCTTACGCCCAGGCGTTCGCTGACATAAACTTGTTGTTCTTAAACTATTCTCATTTACGTGTGAAAGTGCAGCTATGCGCGCAGACATTAACAAATTGCGAGTTCCGCTGCTTGTTTACTAACTTTTATCCTCTTATCCTTGTAAATCGCGCAGAAAGATGTGGCCTGCTTTGTACTACATTGTATTTCATTCACAAAGGAGATAACTACGAGTTCAACTTTTATACACTTTACTATTCAATTTATAATTAATTAAGTGAGGATTCTGATGCGTTCGCAGCATTCCTGTGAAACTGGGGCGTGCTTTACATATCACACAGATTCCTATCTCTAATCACGCCAAGCGGGATTAGGTTTGGCAGCTCTGCACACGATTCAATCATACATTCGATTGTTTTCTTCTTTTCTACAAACAGACACTCAACTATTTTATTTCCACTACATAACATTGCAATACAGATCTTTGTAGCGACGAACATAGTTTTTCCTTTACAATATAGTATAGGTACTCAAAATCAGTCTTGTGTAGTATTTGAAATAAGTATTTTAAATAGATTAAGTACATTGATAAATTTATTGAAATTTTGTGCTTTTATTTCAAATACATCTCAAAAGTATTTTTTATTTTAACACATTAAAATACTTTTATTAATATAAAATACTAATTTTCAATATTTGAAATATATTTTGTATTTGAAATACGTATAAGTATTTGAAATACAAATTGTCGTGTTTAACTACTTTTGTGTTCAATTATCTATCAGTTACACATATAATTCGGAGAATATATATTGTAACGAGCGAGACTCACCGCAGATGAGTCATCACGACTGACCTTTTTGGGCAGGTAGTCGCGTTAAAGTTTAAGTGGGAAAGGAGCGACGCCGCAACTGTTCGGGAATTTTATAGAGTTCGGAAGGCTCTGGAAAGTTCTAGAGATTAATTGGCGGCAGGTATAAAAGGGTCACATAAAAGAAAGATACAGCAAAATCCATTAGTATATAGTATAGTACAATTTTGTATCAGAATTGACAAAAAATATAAATCACGATTTAAATCAAGTAATTAAAAAATACAATGATTATAAGAAATTTTATAAAACAATACCTTTTGTTTAAATTCCATTTCCATTCCAATACTCTTCACAAAAAACAGAACATTGAAATCTTTCCTGACTTCGTTTTTGTATTAAATAGTAATTGGTACATGACAGGACATCGCAAAAGGATTTCTTCGCAGATTTATAATTTTTACAGCACTTGATTTTCGTTGATAATTATTTAATTTAGGTATTATTGCAAAAAGAAAATGTTTTTATTTTTTCTATAAAAAATAAGTTTGCCTTGTAAATAAATTCTTCTATCTAATTTGAATATTTGAAATGATCATGGATTGTGGAGTTACTGCAAAAAGCTGGCACAGAAATCGTATGGAAACTGACATTACTCGGCACTTGTTATTATTGTAAAAAATTCTTATATCTAATTTGATTGTTTGAAATGATTATGGATTGTGGAGTTTTTTGCAAAAACCTGGCACAGTAATTGATGAAGGAGTGTTGTCAATGATATTATTCGGCACTTATTATTATTGTAAAAAATATATTATATCTAATTTGAATATTTGAAATGATCACGGATTGTGCTGGCACAGTAATCGATGAAGGAGTGTGGTCAATGATATTACCCAGTACTTTTTATTATTGTAAAAAAAAATGTTATATCTAATTTGAATATTTGAAATGATCATGGATTGTGCTGGCACAGTAATCGATGAAGGAGTGTGGCAACTAACATTACTCGGCACTTGTTATTATTGTAAAAAAATCTTATATCTAATTTGAATATTTGAAATGATCATGGATTGTGCTGGCACTGTAATCGATGAAGGAGTGTGGCGAATGACATTATCAGCACTTGTTATTATTTGTCTTAATTTGAATATGGTCGTATATGTGCCCCTATTGTGCGAATATGTGGCGAATAATAATCGTCCGTGAGCATATGTAATTTGTAATGATTTGGAGTGCGGGTAGATATAATTTAAATAGCGCGGCGTTCGGTAAACAAGTCCCCATCGATAGTTTACATAAGTGATGTATAGCCATCCATCAGCATTGACGATTTCAAACAGGGAAAAGAGATCAATAAAGCATAGGGCATACGGAATACGGCATACGGCATACAGCATACGGCGAGCGAAACGCAAAACATATGATAAAGGCCGAGACGATGGCACTTACTAAACGAAATTCCGATGATGGCTGAAAAAGGCGTAATATACCGACAGCGGCCGACGCTCCACCAACGCTTTTGTGCAACGCGTCGCCTACTGAAAGCGTGTCAAATTCACTTAAGTGGCCCCCTCTGGGCTAAAGCTCTGCTGGGATCTAAACTTATACTTTTTCTTCGCCGGAGACGACTATGCACGAATGTTTTTCAATCTCATTTCAACTGTCATTCAGCCATCATTTTACACGTTCTCACCCTACACTTCATTCAATTAACGCCATTTTCTTTCCCCATATGCCATAACAAATTCCAACGGAATGATTTGTTCGAAAAGTGGAAAAATTCTTAAACGCATTCATTTATTTATTTAAATCTAGACTTTCCTATTGGTATACCCTAATGGGGTATGTGACCATAATCGAATTTCATTATATAATTCATAAAATATAAAAACTATAACTTCTCATTACAATTAATAAAAACTAAACATTAGTTTGTAATAATATCGTTATTAATAGTGATATGACGAATAGCAGTTTTTTAATTTCATTTTAGCTGTCATTCAGCCATCATTTTACACGTTCTCACCCTACACTTCATTCAATTAACGCCTTTTTTTTCCCATATGCCATAACAAATTCCAACGGAATGATTTGTTCAAAAAAGTGGAAATATTCTTGAACGCATTCATTTATTAACTTAAATTTCGATTTTCCAACAGGACTATATCCCAATTGGGTATGTGACCATAATTGAATTTCATATTACCCTATAATAGAATATATATGTTTGTCCTGTATTCTAGTTCTTTTCTAGTAGATGTAAAATGAAATTCGATTATGGTCGCATATCCAATGGGGTAAAAATTTGTAAAAATTTGTAAATGTAAACGTGTAGGTAACAAAATGTAAGTAAATCTTAAACCATATTTATGTTAAAATTCATTTCATTATAATGTGATAATCTTACAATAAATAACAAATAAATAGTTCTAGTATCATTATTTGACACTCTAAAACAAAAAGATGATAATAAAATTGGTGAGACTATATTATATACCTAGTAATAGTTTATGTAGGTATCCTAGATCTAACTTTTTCTATGTTCTAATGAAATTAAAAGAATTCTATGGCATCTACTTTCGTTTTTTTTTGTAAAAATAATTCAATTGGTGTCCTTTTTGTTTTTAAATGATGTTACGTTACGTCAGGTAAAAATAAAATTTTTAAAAACATGACGACAGATGTCTTATTTTTGACGTTATTTATGAGTATCTTGGGCATTTTAAACGACTTAAACTGAACTTTGGAACATTTACGAGTATGACTTGTCATCACAACATTTATGTTGAGGTACAACTCAATATTCCTTGATAAATAATTCCCAATTCTCTATTACTGAAAACTTCACTTTGTTGTAAATTTTTAATATTTTGAATAGGTTATGTTTTACTTTACACGGACATCTACAACTCATGTTAAATTTTAAACAAAGTTCGAATTGTAGTTGTATTAATTTTAAGTCAATTTTCAGTTGAGAAGTTTAAACTATCGTTTCATGAATATTAAACTAATTTCAGCGACCTCTGAAATAGAATAATTGAATCTGAGTTCATATTTCAGTATTTCCTGTAGTAGCTGAAGCAATACAAGTGTGGATTTAATTACCAGTATGATTAAAATAAGAACTCGTACAAAATTTATACTTGTTTGTAAAAAATAGGTTATATTAATCCATATATTTACAATTATGTAATTACGTACAAAACAATGATTACATTTACAATCTAAAAATAATTTACTGTTAATATCTAGATACTTTAAGTTAATAATAAATGCTAATCTTTATTTGAGTGTAATGTGACTGATAATAATTGTATTAGATCTGGTGAATAAAATTCATATCTGATATAATCAAATATTATTGATGGCAGTGAGGAATATTCTAAATAATTAATTAGGTACTTAAATATAGGTTCTATGACGTAACTACACGGGCCCGGAGACTAAGGGGCTCGGATAAATGTCAAAAATTATTTTTATTTTAATTCAATTTTTCATTAAAACAATATGATTATTTCGTTGCCCTTGACAAGAGTTTTTTTTTATGACTAGACAAAATGTCGGTTATTGTTACAAACTCTCAATCTCAAGAGGCGGCCGATTCGACGCGCTGCCTTTTGAATGATGTGTTTGTGACAATTATAAAGTATGTGATGATGGCACGAGTCAGCCTAGACTGCCTCGTACATGTATATTCCTATCTTAAAACCATAGCCCTCATTTCAAAATTATTTTCAAAAAGAGTTATCGAAAATTAATTCTGTTAGAGAGCTTCATAAAATATCTTAATCGTAACAAAAAAAAATTCTTCATGTAATTGTTTTATTTACTTGCAATTTTCTCATTATTCCTATTTCGGTCCATTTTGAAATTAAAATAAAAAACACCATGGAGCAATAACGACTGTAATTCTTATCTATTATTTGTATTTCAATAGAAACAAAATTGCCAGAATAAACATTATGTATATATAAGTATATCATCTTTTGTCCATAAAGCGAGAAAAAAACATCAAATTTAATTTAAAACGTATTTTTTGTCCTGTTATGAACTCATTAAAAACTCTTTTTTCCTACAACCGGGCATAAAGTACATACTGTATGCCCTCTTTTGAGTTTGTAAAGAGTTACTTTTTACGCACCAGTGCCTGAAAAGTAACTGTTACTAAGCAACGTAAACACATTTACCAATGGATTAATTTACTTTTGGAATTAATTTTTGTTAATATTTCGGTTATAGGAAAAATGTTGTATGCAACACATATGTAACGTAGTATTTTTTATCTCGTGATATAATTTTAAAAGTTAAACAACACTGGACTAAAAAACACATACTTTACACACTAGCTGCATAAATAATCTATTTTATCTACATTGGGGTTCGGATTGACTCAGGAACACAATTTTTAATATTATAAAATTGATTGATTCCGTTGTCATTTCTCGTTGAAACATTGTATACACTTAATTTAAAGAGAAATCAAAAATGCTCGGTATCGTATCGTAAGATTAAAGTTTTTTTGAAACCTGCCGAACATTTTTGTTTTCTCTTTAAATTTTCATATTATGTTAAATCTGTCCTCCATACAATATAAATTCAAAATTAATTGAGTTTTATAAAAAAACATGAACAGGTAGGTTAAATAAAAAATAGTAAATATAGCATTTGTTTGGTCCCTAGCTATATTATATATTTACGAATAGACCCTTAGTTCACATTTTATAAATTTAGAAAGCATCGCATGCAATGAGCATAGACATCTCAGGTAAGTTTTATTCAGCAATTCCTATTCTCAGTGCGTGTATGTATCCATGTAGTGTAAGCCTAGAAGGTTACACTCGGCGCCCAATAAATCTGTAGTTAAAGTGACTTCCCAGGAGTGGGGAATCCCCAACGTCGGAGCGTCGCAGCGCCGGGAGCCTGCGTCTTCCCAGCGTCCAGGCCATAGACGCCTAACTTTACAGCGGAAACTGGACAATCTAACTTCGGCTCTGCAGGCAGCACGGATAAATAATGCAACATCATTTACTGCCGAGAAAGACAACTGATTCGGGGATGGGACGCCACCGAAAGTAAAAGGAGGTTTACACCAAAACAGGAACAAGTTTTAGATTAGTTCAAAAGTCAACCGTAAAGCAAAGATAGCAGCAATGAAAATGACATTTAATAGGTTTCCTTTTTTGTATATATACAGGTGTTCCACAACTTAAGACAAAAAATTAAAGGGCGTATAGGTACTGTACGACATGCTGATTATAAAACAAAAATAATTTTTTAATAATTCGAAAAAATTGCATCGTATTTCAAGCAAACCTTCTTAGTTGCCACTATTCTGTAGTTATTTTTAATATATTTTTTTCTAATCTTTTACAACGAAAGTAATTGTTTAAATTATATCTAATACTAATAAATGTTTAATATTGTGTAATTAATAGCTACTCAGGTGGTCTAAAAAATGTCTACTTCAAGTAAACTAACCTTAACTGCGAGTTTTTTTTTTAAATATTTTTGTTTCATGAACAGCACGTCGTACAGTATATACCCTTTAATTTCTTGCCCTAAGATGTGGAACACCCTGTATACAAAGTGGGGACTCGAACACCCGAACATAGGGATTTAATATGTAAAATAATATTTTCGTAATTTACTGCTTCCCTATTTATTTTAGATAAGAAAGCTTCAAATAACTGTTTTAGAGCATAAAATTTTGTATCTGATATGAACAAAAATAGTTTTAAGTGCCTTGTAAGCTCAGAAATTAGGTTTGAAAATGATGTAAATTATCCCAAAAATAACGGTAGCCATGAAATTGAAACAAAATGAACAAATATTTATCTGTCAAGTTAGCTGAGTTAGTTTACTTTTATTATTATTCGAAATTGCTGTTGAAGTGACCAATATCACAAAGATTAATTTTGAATTTAAGAAAGAAAAAAAAGCTATATTTTTTAGTGTTACTTGACAGAAAAGTAATTACAAATACTAATACAAATAAACTAACGCAGCTGACTGACAACTGACAGATAAACCGTTAAACATTTGTTTGTTATTTTTGTCTCAATTCCATTGCTATGATGATTTGTCATTTTCATACCTAATTTCTGAGTTTACAAACCGTGTAAAATTAATTTTACTTATTGTTACAGATGAATAACTTTATGCTCTACCAAAGTTATTTGAATCTTTTTTACCTAGAATAATTCGAGAAGCAGGAATTTACGAAAATATTATTTTACATGTTAAATCTCTATGTTCCGGTGTTCGAGTCACCACCTTTATACTAGGGCAATTATTAGAATAATTCACAGTAAGTGACCACCCTTCTCTCAGGTAGTAAACCTTATGATGACTAGTGTTTACGGAGGGTTATTTTGATTCTAGTTACTACTAAATCTAATTCTCAATAAAAAAAACCTTTTAAGTAAAATTTAATTTTTATTTAACAATTTGACTTCCATGATTGGATAAAAAAAATGCATTTCTTTTCTTTTGTACAAGAATCTTATGAATACGCAAGTGTGAGACAAGACATCTGTAAACATATATTACATGCGAAGAGGTTGTATACGTAGCTTTAGTTCTAGGGCCTTGACTAGTGCAAACTCATTTAAGTTGCAATCAAAATGAACGGATTTTTTGAGTTGAAACACTAGTTATTTATTTATCGAAACTGTATAGCTCCTGTTAACTTTCCCTTTTACTGGATATCGTAGCGTAAATAATAATGAAAGTGAAATTGGTTGAATTAGATTACTACATTTTTCAACTTAACCAAAAGTAATCGGATTTTCGTAAAAAGCTCCACTATTTAAAAATAAATAGAATAGAATTTATTCGATCAAACACTATTTTATAATATAAATGTAAAATGCAATTAAATAAAAAGTAGTTATAACATTTGTAGTAAAAATAGTGAAACGCTGATGAAATGCATTGCAGTTTCCAAATGTTTCAAATTGACATTCGTTCCGGTTCATTAAAATTCAAATTTAAAGTACATTAATTTAGCTTTTACAATCAAACCAAATTAATTTCATTTATTTCACTAATAAAAAATAACAAGAACATAAAATTCTCGTCGGGAATTTAAATCCAGCATGGCGGCCAGGCGAAATGTAGGATTTTCCTTCAGTTTCGTCTTTTCCTCAGAATCTACACCAGGGACTCACAAACAGCCTCAATTTTGTACACCCCTATAAACCCACAGTCGTTATTTTGCATTATAAACGATTATGTATTTTTCGTCGTATGATTAGAAACGGGAGATGGAATTTCAACTTATTTCTTTTCGCTTCCACAAACAAAGAAACGTGAAGTAAAAAATAGGCCATATGAACAACGGGCAATATTCCCACTAAATAAAACAAAAGGAAATATAATATTTATAATACGAAAAGCTATCTAGTAAATATGTATTTCTAAAACAAAATTTAGTAGTAGTCCAAATTAAGTAATAGGTAAAGTTTAGATTATTTGGAAATTTGTATTAAAAATTACTTTTAGGTTTAAATACAAAACAATTATAATACTGCAATTTTTTTCATTATTAACAAATAAATAATTAAATAAAAAAGTGCGCGTGCTTACTAAAGGAGGACATTACTACTTCAGTACTTCTATTCCTTTTTTATATATTGTTAGTGACAACTTCTAGATCTACACTTTCTAGACTCTTATCTTCTCTTCTCTAGATTAGCAAGACAAGACTGGCAAAAGTTTTGTCTTGAAATTGGACAAAAGAATAGAAGAAGAAAGAGTAATTAAAATAATCCGAGACAAGCCACCACAAGAACGAAAGAGCATAGGAAGACCTCGTAAACGCCGAATTGACAACCCACCAATAATTTAATCATAGGCAAGAAAACGAAGAAAGAACAAATAATAGATAGAGACTGAAGAAGACGAAAAAGACTTAATTTGCTTTTTACACATTTCTAAAATTTTAGGAAGTATCTATATATTTTATTATAATATTTTTCTCTTTTAATCCCCGATGCAAAAAATAAGGATGTTATAAGTATAACGTGTATATCGTAGTTTTTAGCTAAAATTCAAGAAAATCTGTTCAGCCATTTGAAGATCTTCAGCTTTTTTCTAGTTGATGAGGGGATGAGACCAACTTCCACAGGTTCCATTCGAAATTTGGTATCAGGTTTTTTTGGGTCGGTGGTTTTTTTAATGATAAATTATTTGAGCCTGTTATGTTATTTATAGTCTGAGGCGACTAAAAAATAGCTATTTTATTTCAGGTCAAACAATCTCTTAATATAGATAATTATATATCTATTTTTATATAAAAACAAAAAATGCACTAATTCAGCTCGTTTTCGTTGTAAGATTCATCAATTTATTAGCTTCTCTCATTCGGGCACGAAAAATTAGCGCCCCAATAATACTATGAGACAGAGCGCTGAGTATATCGTTTGCTTATTTTTAAGATCGGACCACTTCGGTTATTTTCGTACTCTGTTCGGCATACAGTTAACACACGCAATTTTAACATATAACCTGGGTGCTCAAACTGTGAGCCCAAGATCGCTGTTGTGGCACAGAATAGGTTTATACAGAAGCGACAGTAAGACAGAGAAACGAAAATTAGAGAGAGATGGAGAAAACCAACAAATTTAAAGGGCTCATTGTTTAAATTCGGAAAGTTTCGTCACATCTTAGAGAGAGATAAGGAAAACCAACAAATTTAAAGGTCTACACAATGTTCCAAGGTCATAGAACTGAATAGATTAACATGAAAGGTTCTGTTTTGCCTTGCGAGCGTATAATATTACATTAGAAAAACATGGTGAAAAACAGCGTGAAAACTGCAGATCGTGTCAAAAAGTGATAAAACATTTTCAATAAAAAAACATAAGAAAAAAAAGATATATTTGTTCATGTTTACCTGTGTATCTTATTAAAAAAAAAACTGCTATATAAAAATTTATATTTTTCTATTAAGGTAGCCCACCTTTCTTTTTACACCACGAGCCGCCACTGGTTATAGCAAAATAAATACGACCTACAATTTGATGTATTTGATAGCTTAAATGTGTACTATTACGAAGAAGAAAAAGGAATAAGTAAGTCTGAGAAGTCGGTGAACAATAACCTAGATAGGTTATGAAGTTGGTGCGGTTGAGCAACTGGAAGTTACTGTACTTCCACTGCGGTGTGAACGCGGCTTGCGGGTCGGCTCGCAACCGTTTGGGGTGTGCTGGGTTTGCTAGTGCGAATGGTGCACAGCGGGAATATCTTTTAATTTAATTTGCGGTGGAATTTAGAAGTTGGTTGGGTATCTTGGCGCGGTTGGCGCTGCTGCAGACACAAGGCGCTGGTCCACTGGGGACGCTTCAGATGGAATATGTGACCTACAAGGATAATAGCCGCTTTGCATTTCAAATTATTCAATTAATACAATCTAACTGCCGATATATCTAACCCTATACACCAATCCTCATTATTGTCCAGGATAGCATACGATAGGAATTTACTGTCCTTCTCTCATTGACCCGGTGGCTTAAGACGATGCCACTATTTTGCAAACCATACTTCCACTAACGTATTCAAACTCGATATACAGTATGTCCATGGATCGAGTTGCAAAGAGGAAAATGTTTATAGTTTTTATTTTACGAGAAAAATGTGTTCTTGATAAAAGTTTTTGCATATTTCAAAACTAGTGTTTCATTAGACAAGATTTCTTGCCTTACATGGAGAAATAAAATTTACATCCATATGTTAAAAAAAGTTGTTTTAATATTTTTAATACCTATATATTTTTGTACCTTTATTAATTTATGGGTAGGTTCTTGTAATAAATCTATATTTAAAATTAGCAAAAAAATGCGAGAGTACAAGAATTGAAGAAAATCTTGCTATACTTGCACATTTCTTGCAAAGCAATTTCTTGCCTTATCTTGCTTTGTAATTTGTAGCTCTTGTCTTGTTCTTGTATTACATTTTTTTTAAGACTGAGGCAAGACCAAAAATATATAAGACTCTCGTCAAACACTATTCAAAACGGCTATGTTTAATAAACGAATAACAGATAATAAAAATAAGTAACACTATTAGTAAACTGTATATAAATTTAAGAGTAATAATTATAGATAAAAACTTAGTCACTAAGAATATTCATTTAAACACTTAATACTTCGCACTATTTATTTACATGATATTTATATCACCAACTATTTATTTTCAACACTCTTACTAACATCAGACTGTTCTTATATCAGAGCAATTAAGTTCTGTAATATTCTGGAGGCTTTGATGCAACAGAACAATAGAAGCGTGTCTCTACCTCTCTACCTGCAGCCGTCGCCCCCGGTGTGACCTTGAGATCGCTACAATATTTTTCTGTTTAGATCTGACTTTATTGGAAGTATTTAATAATGTCGCAGCTATTGGGCATGAAATAAGAGATGAGCTGTGTAATACGTATTTCAAAACTTAGTAAGCAGTACACGCAAAGTGTCTAAATTTAATAAAATTGTCATTAAAAATGTGTTTTTCTCGAAATGATTTTTTATTTCATGTATAGAAAAACCTTGTTGTGTTATTTTATTTTTGTAGTTCCAGTATTTCCAATGTTAAGATATTTTTATTTCTGAGATGATTTATAAATTGGTGAAATTTATCTAAAAGAAAACATAACTTTTCTTTCCAATCTGTCACATCGACAAAGCAGTTTCTCATTTCAGTATACAATATGTAGGGGCAAAGCATATAAATATTGCACTTTATACACAGCGCAGTCAATATCAGGAAAACTGTGATACGAAGCGTAACAAATAGTCATAAATATTTAGATCACCTTTGGAGTGTCACTGACTTCAATCTGAAATTATAAACGATTTAAACCGTGATTTGTTTTGCATATCATGCTCATTAAATTATCTTCTATGTTACATGTCAGTATGAAATAGCAACTCTGTCAGTAGCAATTAGTTAGGTTGTTAGGAATGGAATGACTTTTCATTTAGTAATAACAATATTGTGATTAAGTGTAATAAAAATAATTGAAACACACATTGAAACATATAACTAGGTCTAATAAACGAATAAAAAATTATAAAAAGATAATAAAAGTAAGTAACAATATAAATAAACAAATATTAACACTAATTTAAAAGTAATTATTATTAATAAAGACATAAGCACTACGAGCATTTATTTAAACACTTAAAACTACGCAATATTTATTTCCAAGATATATTTATATCACCAGATATTTATTTATATCACCAACTATTTATTTATATCACCAACTATTTATTTATTGCTACTTTACATGTCGCTGACATGTACTTACCGACACTGACTTTCTTCAGTGACTCTCTGCACACTCTGACCGATACTAACTTACTGACCCTTATATACCTGCTGCCAATTAATCTCTACAACATTCTAGAGCCTTTCGGACTCTATAAAATTCTCCAACAATAACATCGTCACTCCTATCCCACTTGACCTTTAACGCGACTACCTGCCCAGACTGGTCAGGCGTGATGACTCTTCTGCGGTAAATCTCGCTGGGTTACAATATAATGATTTCTCTGTAGAATATGTAAAAAAGTTTTAAAATATGCTTTTTTTTACCTGAGCATATGTATTTTTTGTAAAACTGTCAGGTTAGATAATTCACGATTTATTTTATTATAAGATTAACTGGGATTAAAATTCCAACATATGCTAAAATTACTCATTTAAAATCTGCAAGAAATCACTTCCAAAAATTTATATGCTCCATTTGTCTGAGATTGCGCGTAGAGATACCCTTCTCACCGCAAAAAATATTCGCATAACCATAACTCGCATGTAACGGCATGGCGTTAACGTAAAGGGGAATAATTGCAAACGTCACACCGACGTGACAAATTGATGTCGTGACCGGACAAACTAGTGTGAATCGGCCTTAACGTGTCGGAGAGAACCCCTACGGTTATCCTTGGAAAAATATATGAATATTATTTGTTCATTTCATTAATGTGCACAGGTGAACTCGACAGAGTTGTATTAGGTTTATTTTTAAACATAACCTAACTGTACTTCATGGCAAAATTAAAGGAAATGACGACTCATAAAACTTTCTCAAAACGAAACGCTGTTTATTTTAAAATCCAACTACAAAATAAATACAACATTATGAATTTGTTTATTTACTTATTTAATGGAAATCATAAAATCCTGCAACAGAACTGGAAAAGAAAAAGAAAATAAAGGGATAGTTACCTACAGCAAAAGTGTCGTTTTTGGTACTTTTTAAAGAAAAATGTTATTAGAAAATTGTTTTTAAAATAATATTCTTAACTTCGAATTGTTTTTCAAATTTTGATTTTTCAATAAAATATAATTTAAATTTTAGTTTATATTTTTTTATTTAAATTTCAAAATACTTCCGAAATAGTTATTACGCAACTAGTGTGTAAAAGTGTTTTCTAGTCGACTGCTTTTTATAGCACAAGATAAAAAGAACACTATGTTACACACGTGTTGCATACAACATTCTGTCATATAATCGAAGTATTATTTTTTTTGTTTTCAAAAGAAAATTAAACCATTGATAAGTGAGTTAACGTTACCTAGCAACGGTTCCTTTTCAAACAATAGTTCGTAAAAATTAAGGAATAGGTTTTTATTTCGATGGCGACCTATTTTTTGTTGTCAGATGTTCTTCTTTTTCGTATAAATTAGTAACGTTAATTATAATAGTCGGAACCAATATCGAAATAATAAATGTAACCACTTTTTCCTAACCTAAAAATATTTGTATTTCTTAAAACTGACCTCTATTGTTACACTTAAAATTATTCTTAACACAACGTTTATTCTTATTTCTTATTCTTAAAATCTAAAGCATAAACCCAGCTTAAGAAAAGAAAACAAACGTCGTGTTTAAAAAGCAAATAAGTCATAGTGAGACCATTACAGTAATGAAATCAAGTGTTAAAACTTACGCTGAATGTCAACGAGTCAGCGTACAACTTACAAAATACTACTAGCACTTATTTAATTAACCACACGGGTTGACGGAATTAAATTCATTGCTCGTTCCGACGCTAATCCGGCGTCGCTGGCGCCTATAGCGTCAAACCTGGATTCCGCAAGCGCCACGACGACTCCAACAAGAATTAGATGAACTTTATAATGCTAATATTCACATCTCTAGATTTGTGAGAGATTACCTCGCTTCAAATGCTTGACGTTACATTTATCTTACATTTTTACCACCAAGTCACATCCGAACTTCAAGATTTACATTCTAATTCTGTTAATCAAAAACATAACTCTATCAAACTTTCGCCAAAACTTTTAATATAATAAAAACTGGCAATTAACTTAACCTCGAAATTACTTAACATCGTTTCACATTTCCAATAAACACTTTTCTATAAATATATAGGGTGTAACAGAAATAACTACATTAAATTTAACTAGTGATAGAATTTGTCGAGTGGAACAATATTTATTAGTAAATATTTTCCGAAATATAATTTTTTACAATTTTTACGCCCCTATAAATTAACGAGCCGTTCAAGTTCAAATATTTTCATAATAATTTGATCCAGTAACAAAAACAATGAAACAATTATTTTTGATAAATGTCAGTTATCAAACTTTTTCAAATAAATCGATAAATAATTATTAGTAAAGTTATATCTGTAAAACTGTTTGACTTTGCTAATAGCTAGTATACAATACCGCAGGTATATCATAGACAGGTCAAGACAGGTTGCAATCACCCTTCTATTGTACTAACGCATCGAAGTTGCCAGGATATTCGAGAGTTCAATTGCTCCAGGTATATAAACCCAAGCAGAAAAGACCACGAGGACAATCTGATATTAATACGAGTGGGGAACATAAATAGTTGGTGATATAAATATCGTGTAAATAAATAATGTATAATATTAAGTGCTTAAATACATATTCATTGTGTTTAAGTCTTTATTAATAATAATTCTAATTATTAAATTAGTGTTTATATTTGTTTATTCAAAGAGTTACTTGATTGTATTATCTTTTTATAATTTATTATTATTTCATTAAACTTAGTTATAAATATTCGTATTACAATTATTTTTACACTTCACCCAAATAAATAAAATGTTACGTTTCTAAACGTGAGTCAATTTTGAAAAGTGACACTTTATAGGTCAAAATTAAAAAAATATATTTTGTACAATCATATGTGAAAAACAATTTTAACTCAATAAGCTATTAAAAAAAGTTCCTAATAAATATTGTTGCTATAGACCACTTCTATTACTCGTTAAATTTAATTTACTTATTTCTGTTACTCATACAAAATTGTGATTTCCTTTATTGAGTTTATTTAATGTTATGATTATGATGAAATTTGTTGCAAAAAATGTGTGTGAACTCTCGTCATTAAAATAAAAGAAAAATTGTTCACAATCAAAGAAAAAAGAAATTTTCTTAAAAGTTCTGACCTTTTTAAACTACTTTTTTCCTTACATTTTTCCAAATTAGGTACATATTCTACTGTCATCTTTTGTTTTCTTGTCTTAAATAAACAGTATATATTATAACGGAAACTTATTTTTCATTTTAATGAACTTTGCATTGTACAAAGTTATCAAATGAACAATATAATGTGTAGAGTAATTTTAGAAATACTTTCGGAAACATTTCGTGCTTGCTAGTAATTAAAGTAATTGTTATCCATTTTCGTATACGTATGTGAATTCTCTTGGGATGTTGGTTGGTAATTGCTCTTCTAGGGGAAAAATATTATCCCTAAATTTCTCACACAGATTTATATACAAAGATATTTACATATACGTCTTAACATGAAAAATAATTAATGGTTCCTAATAGTGAAAATTAATATATCTTTGTTCACATAAAAAATATTTAGAATAATAGTACGACAAACATGTATTGAAATATTTATTACATTCAATTTAATTTTAGATATGATTTCATTAAAAAACCAATATTCACGAAAACAATGACCAATAATAATTTGATGGGTGAAATCAAAAAGAATAATTAAAATGCAATTATAGATTTTTAATTGAATCTGAAATTTCAATAATTGAATATATTGTCATACAAAAATAAAAATTGTGTAGTACACATATACAACAAGAAATATGTTACAATGAGTTTTACAAACATTAATTTTCAAATGAAAATATTAGGCATGTATTTTTCATTTTACAAAAACCCCAATAGTAAATTATAAATGAATAAATTTATAAATATCGAATATTTAAAAAAAACTGACGTAATTTTCTTTAAAAATATTATTTGATTATCAGTGTTTTCCATTTTATACATTTTATATTGTTTTCAATATGAAAATATAAATATGTTGTTACAACCCAAAATTTAAATTTTTCCCAAATCCAGCCCTGAGTACATTATCTAAATCACTAAAAGCAGCTGAAATACATCAGCGTATATTTAACACTAGTTATCTACAGTTATTTACTGATTGAATTTATCTCAATACTGTATAAGGGTAAGGTGGCATCACGTGACCTCAAATCCGAGTTCGCTTATCGGTTCAGAGCCCAGGTCCGTACTCGCGTTTTGCAACCCTCTGGAGAGGAAAGTTTTACTAACTTTCAGGTTAGTACTGGTTATAAACGCACGTATCGATGAAGAATTGTGCTGATAATGCAACATCAGGAATTAATTATTAGCTGTAAATTTTGTTTTATTACTTTCAGAAAGAAATATGGGGAATACGGACCATAATGACTTAAATATAATGAGTTTGTAAAATAGTGTAACGTTTATTTATTTAAGTGAAATGAAAAAAAAAATTATTGCAATACGAATATTTATATAACTAGATCTAATAAACGAGTCATATAAAAATATAATAAAAATAAATAAATATTAATACTAATTTAGAAGTAATTATTATTAATAAAGACTTAAACACTACAAACATTTGTTTAAACACTTAAAACTACGCAATATTTATTTCCACAATATATTTATATCACCAACTAATTATTTACATCAACAACTATTCATTTACATCACTATTTATTTATTTCTACTTTACATGTTGCGGACATGTACTGACCGACACTGACTTTCTTCAGTTACTCTCTGCACACTCTGACCGATACTAACTTACTGGCCTCCATAAGCCGCCCGATGCGACCCTTATATACCTGCCGACAATTAATCTCTAGAACATTCTAGGCCCTTCGAACTCCATAAAATTCTCGAACAATAGCAGCATCACTCCTATCCCACTTTACCTTTAACGCGACTACCTGCCCAGACAGGTCAGGAGTGATGACTCATCTGCGGTGAGTCTCGCTCGTTACAATAGAAATATGATATTTGAGCAAATGAGGATATGAAATGTAATTGAACTTATTCAAATTGAAGTGTTTTATTTATATTAAATCTGTCATTACTCTATTAATGTATTTATATTGTATAATTTACAAATTTCCAGAGGCAAATTGGAATTTGTGAACTGTATTTGAAGCAAATCAACAATAAATTATTTTATATGGATATACATTGGACATGTACCATTTATTCATGACGTACACTAAATATTAAATATAGTTTTAATTGTGTTTTTTTGTTTGAACATCAAATAGTTTTTGGCTTGTTGCATAAACATTTCACCATCAATATTGGAATAGAAATTTATTTGTTATCGTTCTATATTTAACATTTTGCGTCATTATTATTATTAATTATTCGCATAAATATATTATTTGAAATTTTACCTACATTTTATAAATATTCCTAATATTTAAAAAATTGTCACAAGCATAGGCGTAGATAGGCTTTAAAATTGAGGGTGCTTGAGTCTTACATTAAGATAGAACAATTTAATTTATAAACAAAAACATATAATATTACCCAAAGTTAAAATAAAATCTCATTTTCATATCACATAACAACATATATTACTGTAATAACAGTTTTCTTTTAAAAAGAATAAATTCTTCTAAAATATTTTTGCATTAATTTTCTTAAAAATTAATTTACATTATTTAATCCTGTTCTTTATTTTCCTTATTGTACATAATGATTTTTTACATATTGTTATATTTATACGCAGTATGAGTATAATTCTATAATTTTTTTTACTACTCGTCATAGTTTTTAGAAAAATATTTCAGTTTTCAAAATATCTTTATTTACTTTAAATCGATTTTTTTAGGTTCATAGTTATTCAATTACATGGTTGTAAATATTTATTAGTAATAAATCTTTAATAAATTTTTACATTATAAATTGCAGGAAAAAATATTTGTTTGTCATTCTATAAGTTACAGATGCATTTTATCGTTCTATATCGATGCTCCTTAAGATGAAGATAAGGTCACAAGTCAATAGAGATAAGATTTGTTTGAAAACATTAGTAAGCAACATAGCCAGTCAATAGGCTTGTCTATAATGTAATAAAAATCTTTATAAATTTTTATAAGAATATGAAATGTATATGAAATGAAAACATTGAGCATATAACAAAATACAGAGTGTTACAAAAAAAACTACAATATAGTTAACATCATGAATTTATATGAAAAGTTTTTTTAATCGCAAAATAAAACATATTTAGTTTACGAGTAAAAGCTTATAATATTTTTGTTCTATAAATATTTTATTGCGCCTTGATCTCAAATTGAAATCAAATAGTTATTCCTCTGACTGCATTTCCCATGCAGGATAACGAAATAGGAACACCACTGAATATACAACACTATCCAAGCTTTTGTATTCCCTACAACCCGGTATTACTTTCACATTTCTCTTGCTATCTCCGTCTAACTGCATCACGTATCGTCCTGCATCAACTCAAGGTCGTTGCGAGCCTCTAAGGACGAAGGAGGGTCCTGTCTTCATCACCACACCCTGGGGACTAGAGGACCCTAGGTCTGCTGATGTTACGCACTTGTCAGGACAAGTTGTCACGGACAATGCCGAGGCGGGGTAGATTGCAGCAGGAAAAGGATAATAAGGATACATATTGTCTTTACAGTTTAGGAACAGTTCTTACAGATAATCATCTCGTCTTTGGCTTAACTTTGCTAGATGGTACAGACCTCGCAGTTATGAAATGATATTTGAAATTCATTATAGAATAAGCCAATTGCTTCTTTAATGTTTTATGCAAGGATTCAAATTGAAAAATTTTGGATTTGGTTAACAGTTTTTTGAAAATATTATATTCGTTTTCGTTTCGGTTAAAATAAACATATAAATTTCGGTTTCGTTACGGTTTCGGTTAAAATTGTAAATTGTTTTAAGTAAGTATAGTTACATTGGCTCGTATTACGAGCTCACTTTTATAATAAAATCGCTATTTTAACGCCCAATTTTACATCATAATCTTATGTAAAATTGGAAGTTAAAATCACGATATTATTATAAAAGTGAGCTAGTTCGCTTTTATAATAAAATCGCGATGTTAACGTTCGTTTTTACAAAAGATTTTGATGTAAAAGTGAGCGTTAAAATCGCGATTTTATTATAAAAGTGAGCTCGTAATACGGGCCATTAATTTTAAGTTGTAATCTAAAAATAAAAAGTGCACTTCAAAAGATAAACAGTTAATCATTACTACATTAATTACACGGAATTTTATAAAAATAAGTAAAATTAATGGTTAACACTTTCAGTTTAGTACAATATTTATATTTATACTGATTATAGTATCGATATTATTTCGGTTCGGTTATATTTTCGGCTACAGAATAAATTTATTTTCGTATCGGTTTTCGGTTTCCCTATTTAAAAAAATAAAATATAGGTTTCGGTTTTCGGTTACGGTTTTATAAAAAAATCAAATATCAGTGCGGTTTTCGGTTACAATATCATTACAAAATTTGTGTTGAAGATGATAATTAATAATGTACTTTTAAATCTACATTAAAGTATTCTAATAATAAATGTACTTCAATTCGCAACTTGAAAGAATTAAAGTATTATGGAGTTAGAAAAATATCTTTTACTAAAAAAATATTGAGGTTAAACAAAGTAAAATAAACTACATATTGTTGAAGTACGTAATTATGTGAAAATGTGTTCAAATTGTAGTAATTTTTATCGTTATATCTTAAGGTAACGTTTTACATACATTACCACCTTAAAAGTTAATTACCATATAAATTATATGCTCATACCATAATCATAAATTAATTAATATGTACCACATATTAAGTATGTAGTAAAATCTTGTTTTATTTTTAAATAATAACCTTTATAAACATTTTATATAAATTGCACAGTCTTTATGACCGTTTTAAATCATGCCATAGAGGTTAAATTTCTTCATCAAATATTTTTTGACTTAACGAATGAATAATATTCAGGGCATGTAACCAAAAAACATACTGGTTACAGGTTAACCCATATTAAGAATGTTATAAAAATAACGGTTTTTATTTGAAAACCGGTTTTTAAATATTGTTTATCCCGGTTTTATATCGTTTATTAAAAAAACCATATTTAAAAAATTAATAAAAAAATAATATTATGTACCAATGAAAAGCGATTATGTTTCATGTTGCATACAAAATAAAACACAAATATTCACAAAATTCCTATAATACATTCAGAGATGTAAGTCATGTTTCAATTAAACCTATTTTTATGACTGTCCAATAAAATGTAAATTGTAGAAACTGTCTTGACTCATATAGTCATAGTCAAATACAAATTTAATAGAGATTAAAAAATATTTAATTTTTTTGCGCTAAATGATATTATTAAAATAAAGGTTAATGTTCGCTAAAACTGGATTACTTATTTTTTGGTTTACGGTTACCGGTATTTTCGGCCTTAAAAATATTGGTTAAAATATCGGTTACCGGTTTTTATTAACCGGTTTTTTGAACGGTTACATGCCCTGATAATATTATTCCATCGAACTATCATTATTAATAAATTAGCAACAGTGACTAATGTCGTTAATTGATACAAAACAATTGAATTATAGGTACGTTATTTGACAGTTGTGGACAAAATATATTATAATAATTTATAGAAAAATAATTAAAATTTAAAAATCTCCGACTAAAGAGCTGTTTGTCGTACGTTTCTTTTATTAAAAAACATCTCTTCTTATATTTCTGTCACCTATTGTGCTAATATCTACATGAATTGTCCAGAAATAGATGTTCCCAATGAAATGATCATATTGTAAGGTATTCAATGAACCACCACTGCCCGTACAAATTTAAATATCTCGTTGAAATTCGTGATAAAATTTATAAAATTAGAATCACAATTCCTTTGTGTATTCTATTATGTGTTTAAAATAGAATCTTTGCAAAATGACGCTAAGGTTAGGCATTCACCTTATTTAAACTTCTTGTCGTACGGAAGAGATAGGTATGGAAATTTTCGTTTTGTGTTACAGCGCTAATAACAGTGATTAGCTCGCAACACGAGCTCTTGGCCATAATTAAGTGGACTCGACAGGGGTCCATAAGAAAAGACCAATGAAACGCGTTCGTTTCGATTATCAGCGTACCGAACCTAACTGAAAAAATTATAGCTCGATGGTTATCTACAGCCTTATCGCCCTATAAACATGGTGTAGCTGGCCCAAAATATGTTTGCTTAACGTCTTTTTTCTTGCAGAACAGTTGCGAAGCGACCATGGAAACAATATTGTTTACTGTTTCACATGTTTTCAAAACATATGAATACTATAAGCACATAATAGTTACATACAGAAGCGACACTCCGTGTCGGTACCTATCATCTTACCCTATTCAGTTCTATGACCTTGGAGCATTGTGTAGACCTTTAAATTTGTTGACTTTCTCTATCTCTCCCTAAGATGTGACGAAAGTTTCCGATTTTAAACAATGAGTCCTTTAAATTTATTGCCTTTCCCCATCTCTCTCTAATTTTCGTTTCTCTGTCTTACTGTCGCTTCTGTATAAACCTATTCTCTGCTATTAGTATATTAGTAGTTAGTAACCTTCTTAAAGTTTGGAGCATATTATTGTGGAAGATTATATTATCTTGAAGCCTTACTCAATTTTTTTGCTTCTTTTGTTTATGTAGGTATGGCATCTGTATGACTCAATGCATTATTTTATTTTTAGACATTTTCAATTAAAAATTAACATCTTTCTACCTTTCCAATTTATTTCCAATCATAGTTAAACATGAACAACTATAAACATGGTGTAGCTGGCCCAAAATATGTTTGCTTAACGTCTTTTTTCTTGCAGAACAGTTGCGAAGCGACCATGGAAACAATATTGTTTACTGCTTCTCATGTTTTAAAAACATATTAATTCTATTAGTATATTAGTAGTTAGTGACCCTCTTTAAGTTTGGAGCATATTATTGTAGAAGATCATAGTATCTTCAACCCTTACTCAAACTTTTTAATTCTTTTGTTTATGTAGGTATGGCATCTGTATGACTCAATGCATTATTTTATTTTTAGACATTTCCAATTAAAAATTAACATCTTTCTACCTTTTCAATTTATTTCCAATCAGAGATAAACATGAAAAATTACTATTTTTAATTTTACATTCTAAAATTTTTCATATACAGCCGAAATAATGAAAAAATACCGACTTTTGGGTCAAAAATTTTGGGTTTTGAATATGGACCATATTGATAAATGTAGTTGTACTGATTTAAAAGTTACAAACAGAATTTAAATATCTCTTTTCGTTTTTGAGTTATTTGCTTTCAAAGTTGCTCCTCAAAAAAGTATGTTTTTTTGGTATATCTCTAAAATGGGTAGAGATACAATCTCAACGATTATACCAGTGGATTCTACGGGCAAAGTTACATAAAGAAATGTTGTCTCCAAATATACGTTCTTTGGAACGATTCGGTGAAAAATAAAAAAAACGAAAAAACCGGAATTTCAGGTTTTCGCTCGGAAACTTTTTCTCTCCAAAATTTGTTTATTTCTGGACTTAAGTAAATAGCGATGTGCTGATTTCAAATTTTCAAACCGAATTCAATTATCTTTTACCGTTCTCGAGATATTCACGTTCAAAGTTAGACCTGAAAAAAGAGGTTTTTCAGGAATAGCCCTGAAATGGGTTGAGATATGACCTCGGCGATTACACCAATCATTTCTATGGGCAAAATTACATAAGTGTACCAAATTTCAGATTTTAATTCCAACGGATACAATTTTTAGAGCGGAAAAACGAAAATCGACGAAAATCGAAAAAAATGCCTGATGAACCCCTTACGATTTTTTTCGATTTTGGCCATTTTCAGTTTTTCCTCTCTAAAAATTGTATCCGTCGGAATAAAAATCTGAAAATTGGTGTACTTATGTAATTTTGCCCATAGAATTGATTGATGTGATCGCCGAGGTCATATCTCAACCCATTTCACGGCTATTCCTGAAAAACCTCTTTTTTCAGGTCTAACTTTGAACGTGAATATCTCGAGAACGGTAAGAGATATTTAAATTCGGTTTGAAAATTTGGAATCAGCGTATTCTTATTTACTTAAGTGTAGAAAATGAAAAATTTTGGTAACAAAAAGTTTCTAACCGAAAAACTGAAATTCCGGTTTTTTCGTTTTTCTCATTTTTCACCAAATCGTTCCAAAGAACGTATATTCGGAGAAAACATTTCTTTATGTAACTTTGCCCGTAGAATCGACTGGAGTAATCATTGAGACTGTATCTCTACGTATTTTGGAGATATATCCAAAAAATACACTATTTTGAGGTGCAACTTTGAGAGCAAAAATCTCAAGAATAGAAAGAGATAATTAAATTCTGTTTGTAAATTTCGAATCAGTACATTAGCCTCTATCAAAATGGACTATTTCCAAAAACCAAAATTTTGGACCCAAAAATGGGTATTTTTGGATTATTTCAGCTGTATATGAAAAATTTTTCAGTTAAAAACTAGAAATTGTAACTTTTAATGTTTTACTGTGATTGGAGATAACTTGAAGATGTAAAAGGATATTAATTTTTAATTGGAAATATAAATTTTTAATTTTTTAATGACCCATCAGTCAAACACACAATGATTGACATCTATCAATATGAACTATTTTCATAAAACAAAATTTTGGACCCAAAAATGAGTATTTTTGGATTATTTCAAGTATACAGACACAATTTTACGCTAAGAACGTAGACCTTCTTTTTTTTAAGGTTAGTTATTGGTCTGTTGTATTTTTTTTCAGTAGGTTTTTAATTCATGATTTGTTTAGGAAATCTGTCCGATGCCATTTTTTTAACTCAAAATTCTATAACATTTATTATTTAGTAGAACCTTTATTTCACACAAGTAACCTACTTTCTTTATTAGATATTTAATATTTTGGAATGAGAAAAGTAATTATTAAGTAATTGTGAAAAGTAGCATCTCTGAAAATATATAATTGTTTCCTCGCAGTGTATTTCAATTTGAAGTTTAGGACGGTGGCCGACGCAAGCTAAACAGCGGGACAAGCTAGGCGGTACACATCAAGAAAGATCTGGAGTAAGAAGTAAAATGCCGTGGTAGTTCTACTTTAGTACGCACAAAGTCAACAGGCAATTTGTATTCTGTTTCAGGACGCGGATTCGACAACGACTTTACAGGGTGCTTGCGAAACGTGAAAGGTTCGGAGAAAATCAGTTGAGACTAAACAAACACTGAATAAAATAAATAATATCTACCCCTGTGTTGCACAAGGATATACGATGGAAAAAGACGAATAAATTTACATGCTAATTGTTCCTCGAATAAATACAAACGAATTTAAATAAGTAATCTTCTGCAAACAAAAACAACCGAAAAGGGAATCACTCATTTACCTATATACTTAATGTTTCTTTATTCCGCAACGTTCTTTTAAATTCTGCTATCATTTGTTTCTAAGAAGACCACATATTTTATAAGAACACGCTAAATTAAAAAATCAATCTAAAAAAATTGTACTTATTTACTTTTTAAGTACATACGATACATTTCTGTTTGTTAATTAAGGTAATAGACCTAAATATAAAATCAACTATAAATTTTTTTAATCCAAATTAAAACGTTTATAAAAATAATTATTTTTTTTGCGTGTCCGTCCCATTATGATTAGTATTACAGAACTCAAAATCGTCCAGTAACTTTCTGTTTGCCGACCTAGAGCGGTAAAATGTAGGGATGCTAACTTAAATATTTTGACATTATATTCTGTCAAAATTTTAAATGTTATTTTATTGGAAATTTAGAACGTTAATTAAAACAACTATTTTTGATTTATTATTCATATTATACTCGTCTTGTATGATCAGGGATGTAGCTAGATAAATTTCTATTTAATATACATTTCGAAAACAATATGTAGCTGCTATAATTTTTAAAAAACTTAACATGTCTGAAAGTATTTACTTGTAATAAATTATTTAAGACAAATTCCTAAACCATATTTCGTATCATTTTAAATTTTTAATCAGCCGTTATGAAAACAAGTTCTTTTATTTTATTTTACAGAATTAAATATTAAATTATTATTAATGTTAAATTATTATTTACAAACATTCTCATATATTTACAATTAATTAAGATATTTCAGAAAAAACATTTGAGATCTTCATGAAAAAACTTTCGGTTGCACGATTAACACCAAAATCATATCTAATCTATGGTGTCACAATGTTATAACTAAAATTTCAACTTTTTTTATTCACTAGTATTTGAGTAATCGTTACAATATCCATCCATCCATCCATCCAACCATATCCATCCACACACACGGACAGACGTCATCCGAAAAATATTAAAATCGTGTTCTAGGGACTTAAAAACATGCTCATCATTGAAAACTCACTATCTGATTTGTAGCATGAATCCAATACCTCTCTTACTGAGTGGAGAGAGTTAAAAATGTATTACAATAAAATAATTATTTGATATTATACTTAGTATGCGATTAATTTTAATATATTTATTTATGGCTTAATTCTCATCACAAATATCAAATCGTGTATAATTAATCCTGGACGTATATTGGTAGATAATCGCTGTAAAGCTTCTAAACTACTATCCATATCAATGAGAATCGAATCCAGGTAATATGTATGTAATAGTGTTTTGAATGGTTATTGCTACGTTTACAACTAATTGAATTTCAATATTCTGTTCATCAACCAATTTGACAGTAATATTTTTTATATTTTAGAAGATTCACACTTTACTATACACTGGCCATAAAAAACAGATTTTAATATGCATATTGCATATTTGTCTATACTCTATAAATTTTTCATATTTCAAAATGTATGATAGTTGTATGTCATTTTTCGGATTAGTTTTTTCATATGGAACTTTTTGTATTTTATGATACCTTCTGGAACATATTTTCCGCACCCCTCTTTTAGGGGAGTTCAGTTTTGGTCATCCTTGGGGGATCATTCAATATTAAGTTTTTGACATATTTTATGATTATTGTCGAAACAGGTTATGAAAAGACATATTTCAATATTTCAAAAGATTTTAAAAAGAATTAATAATTGGGTATGTCGGTATGTGACCATATTTGAATTTTACTATATACGTCAAAAAAATAAAAACTAACCTCTATACATTCTCATTATTTCCAAATTTTATATATTTATTTTCTCGTAAACTACGAATAACGGGTCGATTAAAAAATACGGGTATTTTATTTTTTCGAACTCCCACGATTGTGGGAAATATGCAACTTTGAAGCTTTATAAAGTGTGAGAAAAGTCCCACTTTCAATAGTGGTCGTAGAAAAAAAGAATTATAGGAAACCACGATCGAACTTTTAGGTTTCTAGCTTAAATTTAACTATTCGAAATAATAAAAAATACACATTTTTGGCTCCAAAATTTCATGGGTTTTTTTTTTGAAAAAAAACCGAATAGTAATAGAGTAAATAAATTAAAATTTTAGTAATGTAATTATCAAAATTTATATATAAATATAGAACATTTATACCTAATTGATTTAATAGTAAAATAAATTTTTAAAGTAAATTTTTATTTTAAAATGAATCTCTCGGAAAATTTAAGTCCTTTGTTCTTAAAGTATTTTGATGACATTTTTAAAATGTGTTATAAGCTCCAAAATTGAATTGATTTATTGTTGTTAATTTGAACATAAAAGTTAAAATTCGGAGATAAATTTATGAGTTTTGATAACAAATATTATGATAACATTTTAATTTTAAAAGTAATAAATTTAACTAAAGTTGAAAATTGAATAATACTAAAATGTTTGTGTAAAATATAAAGTAATTATCTTTTTTGTGATAACCGCAAATTAGTTCAGTTGAATTGGAAAACATTCTGTGAATTTTTTTGCAAAGAGCTCTGAACATTTATCGAATAGTCTTCTTCTTTAAGCGGAAGTTGATTTCCATTTATCCAGTTTCCTTTGTTGGCAACATCCGCTATGCCTTCTGTGGAACTAGACTAAATATTATGGCCTGGTAGAATTTGTTTCAAGAACTGAGTAAACGAGAGAAAATGGTGTATAAAACTATAGAGTAAATATTAGCTCGCAGTGTTTGAAATACGGTATACTTTGTCGATGTGGGTGGTCTATTTAAGTACCTACTTATTTGTATAATGTAATGAACGCTATAAATAAAAATACATTAGATTTATTAACGGACAGCTTTAAAAATCTTTCTAACCATGGGCGCCCATAAGGGGAGGCAAGAGGGGGCATCTACCCTCTCCTGGCTTTTTGCAAATTTTAAAAAGACGGTAAATTACTTAATTATTTTCGGTACCGTTATGTTCTATAAGAAATTTATTTATGTTTGCTTAACTTTGGACTTAGGTTTTTTTATGTATGGCACAAATTACTCCATTGGTATTTATGGTAAATTATTTAAACTGGAAGGAATTGTGTTTACAAATCAATAAAATAAAATAAGAATTTTTTTCTTTATGTTTGTTTATTTTCTTTTTTAATACATTTTTTTTACTATTAAGTATGTTAGCAGTTTATCACTGTAATATATATTTTTTATATTATATATATAGTCGATTGTTCATAGTATCCTGAGGGTGTTAAGGTATTTTTTTTTATAAATATGCATAATGACCGGATACCACAATATTATTTAAATTTTTATGTTTTTCTTAAATGGACAATCTTATGTCGGAATGACGTTGTCAAAATTTCTACAAACTTTTTTTGTTTAAGTGTTTCTTAAAATTTAAGTCTTATAGTACAAGTGTGCAAAAGAATATATATTTTTTTTTATGATAATATTTCTGTTTTTTTTTGCCCCTCCCTGAAAAATACTGTATGGGCGCCCATGTTTTTAACCCTTTGCACGAAACGAGAGCTATTTTTAAACCTGAAATATTTATAGAACTTTTATTTTATCAACTTTAAAACTCATAACTGTCGTTGATTTAATGGACAATTGCTACTTAAATTTTACACGGTAAATGAAATGGTTTGATTACGACTCAAGGTAGATGTGATCACAAATATTTATTTTAAATGACTTTAACACGTGTTAGCCATAAAAATGTTTTATTTATGTTAATGTGTATGTTTATATGCGTGAATAATGTAGTATTTTATATACTTAAATATTACGAATATTTTTATTACAATTTTATTATTTCAGTATATCACATCTATAATGCGGTTTATTCTAATAATAACTGGATATATTTTTTCACTTGTTTCATGACAAGTTTTACTGGCAATTTAATTTATGCGGCACTATAAAACAATACAATTCTGCCATAAAAATATGAATGCGCATTAATATATTTATTTCAATAAAAAGCTTCAGTATTATTACATTACGTATTAATAGTAAAACTAAAAATAATTTGTAATGTAATTCGGTATAATTTAAAAGTTTTTGATATTTTGTCTATTGTCAGTTGTGTCAGCTTATTTTATTTTTAGGTTATTATTTTCTAGTCCAATTATTCAACTTATGACATCTGTCTATTTTGGTTTCTGGCAGACATTCTTAATTATATTAATTGTCTGGATACTATTTTTAATATTGATTGTTAGAAACTGTCTACTATTTTAAATAAAACTTTTTGCCTCACAAAAACTTTGTTCTAAATATATAATTTTTTTATTAAAATAAAATATAGAATGTAATTTGATCTCAAATTTGTTGGAATCCGTTATTTAAACTTAGCGCTCTTTACTGGGAGGAGTTTCTTGTGCATCTATTCAGCGTCCAAAGTACATAAGAAACAATTTAAATTTTAACCTCTAAACCCTTTTTTTTACATTGTCTTAAGTTTCGAGGTTGTTTGTTTTCTTGTTGGTTTTTCGCATTTTTATGACATTAAATTATTAAGTTATTTTAAGAACCAATAATATCTGATTTTTGATTTCAAATACTACTAACGTAAATTAGACGTTCGCATTCGCTTCTCGTAGAAAATGACATAACTATCGATCTTATTTATTAAATAATATATTAATATACATATCTTTTTAAACATCTTAACTTGTTACGTCAACAATTAATATCTTGTTTAACAATTGTAGATAAATACTCGCAACTTTCAGTGGCGTAGTCAGAAATTTGAA
Source organism: Stenolophus ochropezus (assembly GCA_035578165.1). Taxonomy (NCBI): domain Eukaryota; kingdom Metazoa; phylum Arthropoda; class Insecta; order Coleoptera; family Carabidae; genus Stenolophus; species Stenolophus ochropezus. The sequence continues at coordinate 6,145,001 of JAQOWZ010000014.1, forward strand.
ATGGAAGGGAATTTTGGAAGAATAACAATTTCATAAATTTTAAAAATATACATTTCCCTCAATTTAACAAAAATAATAATTACAATAACTCCAATAATTTAAAAGAAAATATTTAAAAATCGAAATTTCTTTTTCTTTTTTCTCACATTGCAAAAAATAGTACATCATTTATTCTCAAAGGGTCATGCCCATATACGCCTACGCCACTATTTTTATAGTAACTATTCTTTAACATACTGTAGAAATAACTTTAAAAATGGGTAGTATTTTTTATTCGGCTAACGCTATGTGAAATTATATTGGAATATTATGTGCAATTCTGCTAGAAGTAATGTATTAAAATTCGTAATGTTTTATTCATTTCCCGCAAAACGGAGAATGAAATAAGCAAATTTTCGAAATACATAAATGCGAGTTGTATTGGAATTTTTATAGAGTTTTGTGCGGTACGTCTTGCCCTTGAAGGGAGATTTTATGATGCGTGATCAATACCCAAATAACGCGAAAAGATGCTGAGGTTGAACAACACATATAAAAACGCGAAATTAAAATTTTAACGTCCGAACCACAGCCTTTCGATTCCCTTTCAACATATTCATGTTTTTCGGGCATTACTTTTTACTGTCGGCTTGCTCCTCGCCGTCGTAAGGCGTCGACTCCTGGTTCCAAAATGTGATTAGTTTGAAACAGAGAGGGAATAAAAACTGTTATCGCCCGAATGGAAATAAAATGCAAGAGCAACATCTGTGGTCGAACGAAAAACGAACCTACGCGATTCATACTTCAAATTAACTATATTCTCATATTTTCACTCTTTATACTTAACACGTTAACTGCCATGAGGTACATCTTATGTGTCTCACTAAAATATCCACGTATGCTCTGAGATACATCGTTTATGCTTCAGTGTTTGAATACACATTATGCTTCGTGGTCTAACGTTCGTACCTCGCAACGCATATCTGTGAACATAGTTTAATTCTCGGTGGCCTGGCAGACCAAAACCTATTCTTAGCGCATGATTTTTTTGTTTTTTAATCTCTGAAATGATAAAATACTGCAAATTTTGTACCTCAATAAAATTCTTCAAATTTTAGAGCACCATTAGAAAAAATCAATTCTGTTATCATACTTGTATTTTCTAATATGAAAACACCCTAAATCTGTAAAAAAGAAAAAATGGCCTAAGGGACCCACTTTTTTTTAATGGTGGCAGTTAACGTGTTAAATAAACATCACATAATTTTAATTCAATGGGGTATAATCGAATTTCAGTACACAGAATGTGCAACAAAATGAAAAACATACGACTTTAACATGGTAGGTGATAGATATAAAGCAAAACTACAATAGTACAAAGTTGTTTAAAATTAAATTCTACATGAGATAAGAGCAGAATTGATCAGGTCATGTAACCGGTTAAATAAACCGGCTAGTAAAAATAGGTAACCGGTTTTTAACGATAATTGCAAACTTTAACCGTAATTTTAATCGATATTTTTAAGGACAAAATTACCGGTAACCGTTAACCAAACAATAAACTGGTTTTAGCGAACATTAACCTTCATTTTAATATAATATAATATTTTGTAGTTATATTTTTTTAATTAATTTTTTATTAACCGATTTAAACCGGTTTCCAATTATTAAAAACTGGTTTTCGAACTAAAACCGTTATTATTATAACGTTCTCATGGTAGGTTAACCGATAACCAAACCAGTATTTTTTCGGTTAGATGCCCTGTAATTGATGAACAGTACGTCTGCAGTACGAGTTTATTAAAAAAAAAAATATAAAATTTTCATTAAAATTCAGAAAGGCATGGAAACAAAAGAAAATATCTATGTGCAATAATTCTATCTATTTTTATAAAAGTTTTTCTTTGTTGATTCTTTTTTATTTTCTTGAGCAATTTAAAGTTAAAATATCAGAGGAGAATCCACCAAATTTAAATGAATCAAAGCAATCAGACGTTAAATGTAGAAACCTGTATCAGTTCAAATGTCGCATTTTAATTGAGTCTAGGGATCAGAAGACTTGAAACAGTTTTCTAATTAAAAAATAGATATGCAAATAATTAAACTAGTATTGAGAAGAATGCAGGTGTCATATTCCTTAAGCCCCTATATTTACTACAGAAATTACAAATACAATACTTCTTTCTTTTGTTTTTTCAAGCGAATATATTCTACTAATTTATTTCTATGAGAAAACAAGAATTCAATATTGCTTTTGTTTTATTCTTAAGTTTAAAGAAAACTTACTACATAAATTAATTTTCAAAGTACTATTGGTGTCTTATTACATTAATTTTTAAAATCTCATGGTGCTCTATATACAGATTTCTATTTAAAAACAAGATCACGAAGAGTACCTACGTTTATACTTGTTAAAATGAGATTTAATATGAAAATAATGAGTATATTACTCACTGTATTTGTGTCTGTACACATATTTTATATCAATAATTGACAAATAATGTAACAATATGACAATATACAAATGCAAATATAAGAAATATACACTTACCATTAGATCGAAGAGTATTGATTTTCTGGAAACTTGTTCAGACCAATATGAAAAGTCGTTACAGTTTTACTTGTAGTTAAACACAGTCAAATGATTATCACTGCACTCTAAAGTATTATAATAAGTTCGATATCACACTAAAATAGTCTTACTTTGTTAAAAACCGCACTAAATTAATAATTTCGTAACAAATAACAGGCCACGTCACAAGTAAACAACACCTAGGGATTTTTTGATGAACTATCTATTGTAGAACTTTGTGCGCATGTCTTGCAACTGTCATATGTTTAATAATTACTGTGCTGATAAGTTTAAGACTTTTTGTGATTTTTAGTGGTAAATATTTGTATCTGTGTGTGTTATAGTGTAAGTGAGTTTTGAAAGTCTTGCCAAAGAGTATTTCAAGATGAGATCATCACGAAAAAGGTAAATTGTTGTTATTTATTGAATGAGTTATACAATCTACCAAATTCAACTTGTTTTCTTGTAAGATTTATATTAAAGATTTAAATGTTGTATTAACAATTTAATAAAAATCGCATATATTTGAAATAAACAAAATCTGATTTAAATATTGATTTGAACAACACATTGTGCTATTTATTGATGAATATTGTGTCTATTTTCGACATAAAGGTTCAATTTGAATCAACCTATTGCATGTGTGAAATATTAAATTTAAATTTGTCAATTTAATACATGTAGAAAGACATGTAAACCGAATTCTGCATATGCAATTAATATGAACTTCATGTATAAATGTCAAATCTGTTTGTTGAATAAATTGAATTTTATTTAATATTATTTTAATAGGTCCTTGTCATCATTTCCATTAAATTTGTTTTATAGTAATTATAACAACGGAATAATTAGTTATTGCATATTTTGAATTTGCATGTGCAATTTACAGAGATATAATAATATTTGCAATTATATCATGGAATGTGTTTTCAAAATGTTTACAAATAAACAAAAAACCGTTTGTTTTTCTCTAGTATAATATTAATTTATTAGCTTACGGGAAAATACAATTGTTTATTTATAAAAATAACTGCAATATGCACTGTCATTTATTTTGCATTCATTATTCTCTATCCTATAGTAAGTTATGATTATGAAATATAAATTATTTTCTTTCATTTTCAGCAGAAAACAAGAATAACTTTATCGTATTATGCTAACTTTACGAATTTATAATATTATGTCGAGATAATATATCTGGTATATATTACATACACTCAATCCAATTAGTCTCCGTACGCCAGTCAATGAAAAAAATATTCTATTCTTTTAAAGGTTTTTATTAAATATATGTACACGAAATAAATTTTATATTATACTTACTATATTAATAAATAAATTGATGTATTAACTTCCTAAATATTTCATAATGAAATCGAGGAAAAGAATGATGATAGATTTAGGATATAAATTATAGGTAATATAAATACGATTTGTTTAATTAAAACATAATCTTCTTGGGTTTTTTTGTCGAGTTTCTAGAGGGGGCAGCTGTCCCTTTCTGCTTCCCCTTGACGACGCCCTTGAAAATGTATATTAACAGATCTAAAAATATTAGGACCAAAGGTATTTTTGGTATATGGAATGGTCATATATCGGTCAATAGAAATAAACTTGGAGAGAAAAAATTAATCAATATTGTTTCTTTCTTTATGATACTCAATACTAGTGTTAATAAAAATTTTATGAGACATTAAATAGCCGCGTTGGCAAAATACAAAACGTAGAAAAGAAAATAAAAAGAAATGAAATAAGGATTAGTATGAGAAGGGTTTTCCATTTCATGTATAAAATTTAATAAAATATTAACATGTCATGACATATTCATTATTCGAAATTTATTCTTTTATATAGAATTTAAATGCAAGTAAAATTATTATGAAATATGTATATCTAAGTAATTTTAATATGAGGAAGAATAAAGTATTATTGCTAATGAAAGTTCCATGTGCCTCAAAAATTTATTGTGTTACACCGGTTTAAAAATTCTAACCTAAAAGATTGCAGTAAACAAAAGAGTGAGAAAGAAGTCCATAAGTGTTGGAATATCCTCGGACAAATAGTCCTTATTCTATAGGGATTTGTACCGCTAGTTTATGATTTCATCAGTTCGTTGTCCTGGACGCTCTCTGTCTAACTTATGTGGCGAGCAAAGCCAGCGAATGGTGGGAAGTTTTCAAGAGGAAGTCAGTTCCAAAGTAACAAATTCGATTCTTTAAAAAGAGTTTCAATAGTTTAACCTGTTACCTATGATGTACAGTCCACAGAGATATGAGGTTATTGGTTCTTTTAGTTCAAGACGATGAAAGTAGTTGGAGACAGATATTTAGAAAATGGTTTTCGTTTTATATGAAGTAGTTCAGTACTTGTGCAAATCTTTTATCAGTGGCGGTTCGTCAGAGGAGGCAAGGGAGGCACTGCCTCCTCTCAAAAAATAAAGAAAATGTGCACGTTTAATAAATATTTTAAAAATTTTCACAAATAATAAATGGAATATTATGAAGACTTATTTATTATATTAAAAAAATATATTAGTAGACATTCTCTCAATTTTATGGGTTGTTTAAGGAGAGAAATAAATATTCTTTAATGAGCCGGAGACAAACTTAAAATTTGTCTCCACCTATCCACCTTTAAAGCGAAGAGAAGGCTAGTTTTGACCTTCAATCAGTTCAAGAAGAAAGATGAAATATATGAGTTGAACAGAGAGCAAACTTAGCAAGGGAGGCATGAGCTCCGATCATTAGCAACTCTCGGTATCGGTGCAGCGGCTCTTCCAGAAATATTTGTATGGGGGGTATGATTTTTGACTAAGCAGAGTTTAAAGTTTTAAGTAAATAATTTGCCTCCTCATTCCTTAAAGGCACAAGCCGCCACTGTCTTTTATCAAAAGATCAAATCTAACAATCGTGTATTATGTAACAAGTTTCATAAATGTCGCTTTAGTCACTAGTGTTGCATCCGCACAAGATTTTGTCATTTAAGGGGGGGGGGGGGGTTTCTATCTCAAAATCACATAAACACTTACACCCCCACTCATTTATTGTAGAATTTGTTAGTTTTAAGTCAGTCTTGTATATTCAGTCTTCTATTAGCATTTAAATGCAAAATTATCTTGTTGATAGATTTAATAATCCCTTAAACCCAATTTTTCAGCACATTTTTCCAAATTTGAAAATATACAAATAACCTACTGTCCCATCAATAAATATTAAGTTTCCCACCCCTTCTGCACTCATACACCTCCTTACAAGAACAGATCCTTTTCCATATTTCACTTTTGGACATAATTTTTTGTTTTCATTTGTTCATTCTTCTTTTTCCAAACAATAATTCGTACATGTTTTAGGGTGGTATATATATTTCAAAAACAAACTGTAACAATGTGTGTACGAAGATTGGTTAGTTTGAACATAATTGATTAGTACTAAAATAATTTTCATACAATAAGAATAAGAGACATGTTTATTGGCAATTTTATTTAAAGAAAGAAACCTTGAAGTTTCCTTAACCTCACTTAAATAAGCCTAATAATAATTGACAACATATATTTTTAAATATATGATGACCAAAAATTTGTGTGACAAAAGTCAAATAAGGAATAAATGAAGAACATACTCAATTTCGTATTCAAATATTTCTGTTCCCCACTGTAAATATAAAAGTGTGAAATTTTGCTGAGATATTTATGAATATTTTGCCAATTTAAAAATAGAAATAAATTGCGAATCGTTAGAAGATACGCATGTATGAATTCCGGGTATAAGTAGAAATGATAAAGTGTGAGGTGATCTTAATGACGATGCGACAGTTGCAAGCGACATCGGACGACCGAGAATAAAAGCACGACCTGTCTGCAATTCCAAGAAAACATGTTCGGATTTATAGGGGTTTGTTACACCGAACACGTACTTGCAACTTGGGCTGCACGGAGAGTAAAACGGAAATGTCGCATGCATTTGTTTACCCACCGCTGCATTATCATATTCATTTACTCCTTCCAAACTTCGCAGGCTAATCAAATTCGTGCTTCCTGTAATTTATTTAATGTCTTTCCACATTTCATTCAATCTTCATTTTCTTTATCAACTAAACAAAATTTTAAAATTGTTTTTTTTTAAATCAAGGGCCAATCGAGGGGGAGGAGTCACGGGGTTAATGACACCACCTCCCACCCCCTTCAAAATGTATATTTCCTTTACGATTTCTTGTAAAACAAATATCACCAGGGATTAGTACTGTTTTAATCAAGGGTAGATCTAAGGGAAGGGGGAGCCCTCATCCCCGCCCGCCCCCTTCAGAGGGGGATGAGCCACAGGGTTCATGACACCAGACCACCCCCCTCTCCTTCAAAATGTATATGTCCTTTACGATTTCTTGTAAAAAAAAAATATCACCAGATGATATAACGCTAACATGGGGTAAAAAATAATTCGTTATATAGCGTTATACATATATTTAAAAAAAAATCAACAACATAACGTTATAATACCGTTATTTTCAGAGTTGGCTTGATTTACATAATTTTATTTTTATCTTGATTTAAAATATAATTAAAATAACTATTTTTTTAAATAAAAATCATTGATTTCTATCAAGATACAATATAAAAATACAAATTATAATAAAAATTTAATTATTTACTAATAACCAAAATATGTTCTGCATATAATAATATCTTAAAATTAACTCATATTTTATCACTTTAATTGTCATATAACAGAAGAAAAATATATGTATTTAAATGTGTAACTCAAGTTTCATAAAACTATATTAAAAAAATGTACTGGCGTACTCCATTGGTTGACAACTATTATAATGTAAGTAACTATAAAAGAGATTATTAAAAAGGAGAAGTGTAATAAATGTAAATAATTATTGATAGAGTATTTGTAGTCGGTTGTTGGTGGAACATATTTATAATTAATAATACAAAAATGTAAATGAGAATTCTTGATTTACCACAATTTTTTTATTCATAAAAGTAACGTCGTTTCGACTTTTCAGTCATCATCAGACTACTGAAAAGTCGAAGCGACGTTACTTTTATGAATAAAAAAAATGTGGAAAATCAAGAATTCTCATTTACATTTTTATATTATTACATGTTAATTGTTTTTAGTATGCATAAAGAGAAAATAACGTCGTTTCGACTTTTCAGTAGTCCGATGATGATGAAAAGTCGAAACGACGTTACTTTTATGAATGAAAAAATTGTAGAAAATCAAGAATTCGCATTTACATTTTTGTATTATTAAATGTTAATTGTTTTTAGTATGCAGGAACATGAGTTGCATGTTTGGGTATTTACCATAAAGAGAAAATACCCCAGGTCATTTCCCTGCTAAAGATACCAGGCATGTAAACACTGGACATAACACATAACCCCGCTAACATCAGCTCTGATGACATTAAGTGTCGGGTAGGACACAGTAAAACTATACTCCTCCGACAAATAACCCACGTTCTACAGGGATTTGTATAGCCAGTTTATGATTTCATCAGTTCGTTGTACTGTTGTTGTTGCTGTCCTTCTCCAAGGGACACAACTGCGGAAGTTTTCACGATCCTATAATTAACTATAGTTTGTTTCAAACTACATTATGTCTGATTAACACACTCTTGCTTTCACTCACATCGACAAATCTTTTACTTTTAAAGTTTCTTTTTCTGACGATATTTACTGCTTTTGCATTTATATCAATTTATACTTTTTTTGTATGATCAGCAGTGTTCGTAAATTTCTTATTTTTATTTGTTATAATATTAAATGATTAACTACTATATGCATTCATTGTTTGTCTGTTAATTGTTTTGGAGAAAGGAAACAAGTAATTAAATTTGAGCACATCGATATTTATTATTAGTTCATAAAATAGAAAATTTAGACGAAAAATAGTTCCTTTTGGTCACCGTAATGTTTACTACCTGATAGAATGGTGTTCATTCGCTGTAAAGTACTGTAATTCTTCCCCTAATTAAATTAATTAAAAATTATCGACCATAAGAATCAGTCACCATAATGTTTACTACCTGAGAGAAGGGTGCTCACTCACTGTGAACTGCTCTAATTCTTGCCCTACTGTTAAAATTAAATCAAAATCACCCTCCGTAAAAACCAGTCACCGTAATGTTTACTACCTGAGAGAAGGGTGCTCACTCACTGTGAACTGCTCTAATTCTTATCCTACTGTAATTAGGTCAAATCATCGACCATAAAAACCAGACACCGTATTGTTTATAAATTATACTACCTGAGAGAAGGGTGCTCACTCACTGCCCTAATATAATTAGCTCAAAATCATCGACCATAAAAACCAGTCACCGTAATGTTTACTACCTGTGAGAAGGGTGCTCACTCACTGTGAAGTACTCTAATTCTTGCCCTAATTAGTTCAAAAACGTCATCCGTAAAAAACAGTCACCATAATGTTTACTACTTGAACGAAGGGTGCTCACTTGCTGTGAAGTACTCTAATTCTTACGCTAATTAGATCAAAACCATCATCCGTAAAAACCAGTCACTGTAATGTTTACTACCGCAGAGAAAGGCTCATTTTAATATACTCAAATTCGTGTTCTAATGATCCAAATCAGTAATACATATTTTTTGTGAGACTGACTAATTTAAAGAAATAATGAACATACGAAAAAAGCAAGACATATGACCGTAGCAAATTATAAACAGTATTACAAAATCTAATAGATCATTATGATTTATTCACTGTTGACGTCCTAAAGGACGAAGGGATCGTAACAAAAAATAATAAACGAAGGAATAACAAAATTTTGATTTTTACATATATGATACCACTTTCGTAAAATTGGGGAAGGGATATTGTAACGTCAGCGTGGTAGAATCGTGAAGAAAGATAGACATACCTGCCATTTTCCACGATCCTACTATGCTGACGTCACATATCCCTTCTTAAAAACATTAAATTTCTAATAACTATATATAGTATTCCGTATCCCAAACTTATATTAAATTTTTATTATTAGAAAGAGCAGCTATAGTGGCTAGTTTTATATTTTATGACTGATATACTCAAAATTCGATTATGATCGCATACTCCATTTAACAGTGATTATAAATGTGTAGCTGTTTGATGTCCTTGCATTTACAGTGTCATTGAATCCTTGAATCCACTGCACTTTTTAGCCCCATCGCCTTGTTTACCGTCCAGGCCCGTAGTGGAGTAATTTCAGTGAAGGTTTTGCGAGAGAAGACCTGACTGCGGGCTACATTTATAATGAAAACAATCACAATGAAGCTTTTGTACTCATAGGACCGAAGTACGAGTTCATTTGGTCGCAAGCCGCAGTTGTGGTTTTGCGGTGGAACCCAATCCGTCCCTGGTAACAAGTCGATCTATTAAGATCAACTCACCCTGTACTTGAATTTGCGGAAATTGTCCTACAGTATTAACACTTGCCTACTTCTTCATATGATCGTTCTTTTTTTTTTCATTTTTTAAAAAGATTAACACGTTAACTGCCACCATTAAAAAAAAAGTGGGTCCCTTGGGCCATTTTTTCTTTTTTACAGATTTAGGGTGTTTTCATATTAGAAAATACAAGTATGATAACAGATTTAATTTTTTTATAATGTTGCTTTAAAATTTGAAGAATTTTATAGAGGCACAAAATTTGCAGTATTTTATCATTTCAGAGACTAAAAAACAAAAAAATCATGCGCTAAGAATAGGTTTTGGTCTGTCAGGCCACCGAGAATTAAACTACGTTCACAGATATGCGTTGCAAGTTTCAAACGTTAGACCAAGAAGCATAATGTGTATTCAAACACTGAGGCACAAACGATGTATCTCAGAGCATACGAGGATATTTTAGTGAGACACATAAGATGTACCTCATGACAGTTAACGTGTTAAATCAAATGATTTTTTCAATAATTTTCATCAAAGATAAAAATAAAAAATAATTATATTAAATATTTAATTATTTATAAGAAACATTTAATATTAACTAGAACATATTCTGTATATATTATAATATCTTAAAATTAAATGGTATTTTGTCATTTTAATTCTCATAAACAGAAGGAAAATATAAGTATTTAAATGTGTAACTAAAAGTAAAAATACTTTGTGACTCTTCCTAGTTTTATTCAGATGAATCGTTTTGGTTTTATTACAGATTTTGTTTTCGTTTATGAAATAAAATATTTATACTGCTTTTTAAAACAATTAAAAAGTGCAGTAATACTCAGATAACTTTTAAAATTAAAAAAATCAAAAAAAATCTTGATTTATTTTATTTTATTTATTTTTTGTACACATATTGTGAGATTTTGTGAAACACCCAACAGTACATGAGAAATAGATTAGTAAAATTTTTGTGATATCACTACCATCATAATAAATGAAAGAGACAAAAATATAAATGACAGCTTTTAGAGAAAATAAATGCACATCATATCACTCTCTTTTTTAACTTTAAAATTTTTTTTAAACATTTAATACTTCATGATAATTTTCACCTATTAACATAGTTTAATTTTTGCGAAAAAAAAGTTTAAAAATAATGTTGTTCTAATTAAAAGCACTTTTTCCATTTTCATAAAACAGTAAATAATTTTCTAGAGAAAATAACATGAAATTGTTTTGCATATGTAGTAAACATACTCATATATCATGAATAATATTTATGTCATATTTTCAAAGAATTAAATGTACCTAGTATTAATATTTTTTTAACTCGTACATAAATTTCAAATATTTTGGCACTATACAGGTGAGAATTGAAGAAAAGGTGTAAATGAGAATGATTACTTTGCCAAAATATTTACGTCTAGATTTTTAAATATCTCATGTATTAATAAACCAAACAGTATCAACTAATAATATCTAGTAAGAAATAATAAAAACATTTTAAAATAAATAAATATTTTACGTACGGCTTATTTCCTAATTTTGGGTGTGGTAATCAACTTTAAGGACGAATTTATTTTAAAAAAGGCCTTTACTAGACGTCATTTCTCCGGCACTCTAGCTACAGTGGTGAGTTTACCACAGGGACCATTTTAATATGGAAATAATTTTAGAAATTGAACTTTTATTGTTATTTCAATATTTATTACACCTGTTTTTTATGAAACTCAGCTCCGAATTTGCGAAAAAAACTGTAAATAAAATTAATTTGATACAAGTCAATTTAACACGTGTATATTTTTAACGGTCAATAAATTACCGTACAGATAATCTGAATTTTTAAAAAGTAATTATACACCGGATACCTATATTTTTTGTTACAATTTTTAATTGCTACAATTTGTCATACTACGAAAATAATCATTTCATATTTGATAATCGGTCAGTGCAGAATTTGTATAGAAAAAATACAGTGGCAAATTAATTTAGAATGAATTTTTCGTTTAAAATTGTATGGAAAGTTGAGAGTTCTGCCCGGAAATTTTTGCACCAATTAGTAGCAAGCAAAATGGATTTAATTGTTTAAAAAATTTATTGAACCAGGAAGTGCTTCACCAACAATTTTTAGAGCGAGTAGTTTTTCATTAATTCAATCCATGTTCCGTAACACGAGTTGAATATTTTCTTTATTCCGCAAATATTGCAAAAAAGAATGGCTCGTATTCCGAGTTCACTTTTATAATAAAATCGCTTTTAAGAAGCTTGATTTCACATATAAACTTGTGGGAACAAAAGCATTTATAAAAATGAGCTCGGAATATGGGCTATTAATTTTTGAAGTCGTTGATGTTAAAATGAAATTTATTATAAAATAGATCATACTTGGCCTAAAACACCAATATAAGGTCGAAAATTTTGAATAATAATATTTCTGGATATGTGTGTTTTTCGATTCTAAAATTTTTGTCATTTAATAAAATCTGACACTTGTTATAGTTATCTAAAATATTATTTTTGAATATTTAGATTTATATCTAAAATAGGTCAACAAAAGATCTCTTCATTGTTGGATTCTACAGTAAAAAATACAAAAGTGTATCAATTTTCTTATTTTTATTTGAATGGATACAATATTTAAAAAAAAAAGAAAATATCAATATGTACTGTCAAACCCAGATTATGTGATCCAAACATTTATATTTTCTACGGAAAAAATATATAAGTGTAAATTAATTATTAAAAATAAAAATATGTTTTATTTAAAACAAATGAAAATATCATTCTCAGAAAATAAAATATTTTCTTTAAGGAAAGGTAGCAAAGTGTATTACCAGGAATATTTAATAAATAATACTAATTATTTTATTTGTAGAAACTCATATACGACGGTAGAACCGTAGCAGTATATTTCTGTTATTTGTTTCATTTGGAACAATGCACCTGCAAAGGACTGAGACTGTAAGCTATTGCTTTCTGGATATACTCATATTTACCTGAGTTCTCTAAGCGTAATTGCAGGATTATTATAAACATGTTAAATCTTGATAAAACCTGAAATTGAGGGCTTACTTTTTCCTGTCTAGAAACACCTTTAATATATTTATTTAAAATTGTATTAGAAAAAATAATTGAATATAGATTTTTAAAGATAAATAATACATAAATGTAATAATTTATAGGATTGTACTAAATTTCAAAATTTCTTCAAGCAACTTATTTTCTCAAAAACTTTTCATTTTCTAGTCTTAAATATCGATGCGCTGATTTAAAAACCTGTAATCCTATTACGCCTTTTCGATTTTATTTTGTTGCTTTATTATCTAACTTTTATTTATTTCCAAAACCTATAACCCCATATCAAAGTTCTGTACAGTTAAAACAAACCAAACAACAGTATTAAACCAAAAATTGTATTGACAAACGCGAAATATCCTAAAAATACTCATTTTAGAGAGAATACAAACCGTTATTGAAAATTTTCTTTAGAGGTACAAGAAACAAAATTTTGACAATGTAAATTCAGAATGAATTTGTTTAATACGGTCCATATTTTCTTTTTCAGTGATGCCTTCAATTGAAAATAATTAATGACGCATGTTCAATCCTCCAGAAAACCAAACAACAGTATTAAACCAAAAATTGTTTTGACAAATGCGAAATATTCTAAAAATACTCATTTTAGAGAGATACAAACCGTTATTGAAAATTTTCATTAGAGGTACAAGAAACAAAATTTGTATAATGTAAATTGAGAATTTGTTTAATACGGCCCATATTTTCTTTTTAGTGATGCCTTCAATTGAAAATAATTTAAACTGTGCAAAATTAATTTTCAAATATCTTCAATAAAAAGTATACTTTCTTAATCTGTCTAATATCTGTTTAAACAGGAACGCAACGAACTGAACTGTTTACTTAGCATTTTCCATGTTAGAAATTAGAATTGTATTGAAATCTCAAACAAGTTCGAAGTGTGTACAATGAAAACAATCCCCTAAACTAAGCACTTGAAAAAAGGTTTACTCGGAAAATTTTCTGTTAAATCAACAAAAATGTTTGCAGTTCATTTACTCTCATCATATGAGCAAATAAAAAATGCATTGATATATTTATTTACATTTAAAAGTGTTTGCTGAGAGCACTTAGGATTTATATCCATCGTAGGGAAAAGGAACAATGCAAGACGTATAACGAAAACACTGACAACACTGACTTTATTCGCGACAAACGAGGGTTAGCCTATGATATATACACCCCTCAGTCAAAGCACGCGTTTTCCTTTCAAATATTTATATCTTCACCGCTTCATTTCAATAACAGGCCCTTGCTATAAATTCTAAAATTTATAAATAAATGTCATCGTCTCTGAAAACCTATAACTACATAAAAGCCCAATCAATTGTTTCTTTATTTACTGAAAAAATAGTGTTTCACAAGACAAGAATTATTGTTTTGATTTCTTATTTCTTGTCTTGTCTTGAAAAACAAGGCAAGAAATTTAAGTATATCTTGTCTTTCATTACTCTTGTATATAAATTTCTTGTTTTGTCTTGCAATATCTTATCTTGATTTCTCTCACAATTTCTTGTCTTGTCTTGCAATCTATTCCCTTGTTTTACAATTTCTTGTCTTGTCTTCCAATTTCTTATCTTGTTTTTTCTTGCAATTCCTTGCGTTGTCTTGTAATTTCTGACTTTTCATAGCCCTACAATTTCTTATCTTCCAGTTATCTGTCTTGTATTTTAATTTATTGCTTTTTTCAGCAATTTGTTGTAATGTCTTGTAATTGTTATATCGTCTTTCAATTGTCTTCTTGTCTTGTTTAGCAATTTTTTGTTCTGTTGTACACTTTCTTACCTTGTACAATTCGAATTATATAGTATACTTTTTCTACGACCATTATTTGACTGTATTTCGATTACAAAATCACTGAAAAAATTAAAATTTCACTAGTAAATAGTACCAACGACAGAACATAAAAACGAATAAATTGAAACTATTTAAAATCTAATAAAACAATACTATGTAGAACATTTCTTTTTTGTTTTAAATTAATTATAATTATTTTGTTTTATTAATACTCCTAACATAATTTCGATAAATCAGAAATTCTCTAACTGCGCGATCGGCTTTCCGTAATGTGATACTTAGATAACCTATAAGTTGTACAATAATGGCTATTTACATTAGTAGTCGTAGAATGTACAATACAATTCTTAAAATAAATAATGTGTGCGATTCAAATTTCAGAAACATGTTCTCTGATCCGAATGATGTTAATTCCATTGTTAATATACTGTATGAAACAATGAATATGTTCTATAGTATTTGATACAGTAAAGTTTTGTTACGCGATGTCAAAATATTTATTTACGAGTGAATGATGATGGAGAATAATTTGGGAAGTATTTAGGCTGCACAAGAATGAACATTGTTTGGTTAAAGTACGAATTTTGTATATTTCATCGTTAGCCAGGACAAAAGTGAGCTTGGTTTGAGCGCATCATTGTTCTCTATTTGTCCTTTGGTTCTTTTCAAGTCGACGCCTTGTGACATAAAGCTGGGTTCTCACTAGTCATTTTTTTGTGAATCATTTCTAATGATTCATTTGTCATGATAATTAAATGAAAAAGTTTTGTTCACATGTATCATGTTTTAATGATCATGTTGTGACTGATCATGTACTGTTTTATTTTATAAATGTATACACACAGTACATTACCTATATTACCTAAAAAATAGTCGAACAGTTAACAAAACTGATAGGTTTTAGGTTATGATTGTGTTGACATTTGCAATTTTAAATCATAACGTGTTTTCTTACGATTCATTTTACTTTCATTTATTACTAATGATCATTAAAGCTGGGTTCTTACTAGTCATTTTTTTGTGAATCATTTCTAATGATTCATTTGTCATGACAATTAAATGAAAAAGTTTTGTTCACATGTATCATGTTTTAATGATCATGTTGTGACTGATCATGTATTGTTTTATTTTATAAATGGCATCGAAAAAAGTGAATTCGTACTGCAATTCGGGAAATATATATGCTCTTGTCTCTTGAATTACATACTGTTTTATTTAACAACAGTCGAACACAGTATATTACCTAAAAAATAGTCGAACAGTTAACAAAACTGATAGGTTTTAGGTTATGATTATGTTGACAATTACAATTTTAAATCATAACGCATTTTCTTACGATTCATTTTACTTTCATTTATTAATAATGATCATTAAAAAAGAACTGCTTTTCACTTTTAATGAAACTATGAAATGATCATAAATTCTAATGAAAGAAGTGTTCTGACGTTCATTTTTCATGAATCATTAGATATGATTCATAAAAAATGAATGGTGAGAACCCGCTAAGACAGCAACAGAGCGACCTGAAGTAGTAATTACTGTTTCTGGATGTGACAGTGCCCTAGTAAGGGAGGAACGTAAGCGATACGTCATCTCTCCTCAACACATGTCTGGAGAATTTTACACCGTTTAATGATAGATGGCCAATTACTTACCCTAGCTCTTTATTCTTATCGCTTACGCATATAATTACGTGCCACACTCGATCCGGATCAATGATTTCTCTGTGGTACCAACCCTACAGATTTGTCCCTTACACATTTGTCCCTAGATGTATTTTCCTTCAAATTTACAAAAAGAAAAAGTAAGATTGTGTTGTCTAGTTTTCGGTAAGACAAGAATTCTAGTCTTGTTTTATTATTTCTTTGCTTGTCTTGAAAAATAAGACAGGAAATTTAAGTATATCTTGTCTTTCATTACTTTTATATATAAAAATCTTGTCTTGGACATCATTTTCTTACATATTTCTTGTCGTGCACTTTGCACAATAAAACGTAATCAGGGATTCCCCTATTTACAAATGACCTTGAACATATTGTAACGTTTATTTATTTATGTGAAGTGTAAAATAATTGTACGTTACAATTGGTGTCAGGTATGGGGTTAATAAATTCTGAAGTGTAAAAAATGATTAAAACATTAATATTTATATAACTAAATATGAATTATAAAAAATAATTACAATAAGTAACACTATGAATAAACAAACATAAACACTATTTTAAGACTAACAATTATTAATAAAAACTTAAACACTAAGATTTTTTATTTGAATATTTAACACTACGCACTATTTATTTCCACAATATATTTATATCATCAACTATTCATGTTCACTTCACGTATTAATATCATACTGTCCTCGCGATCTCCTGTTTGGGGTTTATATAATATAACAATTAAGTTCGGAATCGTTCTCCAACCCTCTAGATAACAGAACAATAGAAACGAGCAAACCAGTCGTGACAGGTCCGCTAGCTTGTGACCTTGAGATCGCTACAATATAATAAATTAATCTCTGTATAACATGAACATTTTTTTATTAAGATTATATGAACAATTATTATTATTTAATGATAATAATATAAATGTTGCAATCTGTATTCATTTTGTGAAAAAAATAAAATAAAAAAAAAAACTTAAGTATACAAGAATTGAAGAAAATCTTACAATTCTTGCACATTTCTTGCAAAATAATTTCTTATCTTGTCTTGCTTGGAAATTTGTAGCGCTTTATCTTAATCTTGTTTTCTATTTTTTTCCAACACTGAGGTAACAACAAGAAAAATACAAGACTTAGTTTTTTGACATATTTTTCTGGTTTTTATCATATTGATTAATATATTATCATAGTAAATTGTTAAACATTAACATATTTTTCTGTTACAGAAATGCTGTTTGTCCACGTGTCGTTGGTAAGTGATAATTTTTATATTTCAAATGTTTATCAAAATATAAGTCGAATAGATTTTTTCTTTATGTCACAAATAAATGAAAATCTCCGCAATGTCACGATTGCAATATGATCACTTCAGTAACCAATAAAAACGCAGTTTTTACAGCACGTGCCTAGAATTATATTCCCTTCAAATGTGTAATATTTTCTGATGTTTCAAAGTTTTAAAGTCAAAATCATTTAACTGAAATAATGGCATTGTTCTTTAAATAAATGCGAAAACTGAAATATATTAATTAGTTTATGATGACATTTCCAATTAGTTTTACATGTACAGAACTAATAAGTTCGTTATAGTATAAAGCCACAGGAAGTAGGAAATTAGTGTTTATGAGCGTAAAATGAAATGTTGAAATTTTGAACAATGAATTGTTCTCCGAAAATTTTACATATAACTATATTTTAAACAAGTTAAATTTAGTTGTTTATCCTGGAAACCTATACACGTCAAGCTTAGGTAATTCGTGGAATGAAACTTATTTTGAAATTAGTTATCATTTAGGATTAGTTTAGTACTGAAACTGATAGTTATTTTTTATGAATAAGTACAAATTTTTACATTTAGAGATAGTAGGTATTGTATCTAAAGTCTTTTTAATTTTAAATCGCACATTATTACCGACGAATGCCTGTTTCAAAAATACGTATCTATTTTGCTGTGAAAGCAGTGGCGGATCTAGCTTTTTGGAGGCCTGAAACTAAAAATTTTTGCGGGGCCCTTAAAAAATATAAATTGCAAAAATTACTTTACATTAAAATGTAGTTACTAGTATTTTAAATAAAAATTATTTACTCTTCTGTTTTACACAATATGCTTCTTTCGGCACTTTTTCATTGTATATTCTTCTATTGTCTCAACATAAACTATTGATTGTGTGTTGACAATATTGAAATAGAATTTAAGAAGGATTATTTTTTTGTTTCTATTCGAAATTTTTCGCGTCCAGTCAATAACTTCTTTACTAATCTCATTATCCGAAAATTTCCTTATTTTTATTCGTTTGTTTACATTACAATACTTTTTATTTGTACATTCGTATATATATAGCGCTTTAGCTTCATAATATCTGATTTTAGATCTAATTGTTTCTTGTTGTCTTTATAAAGGAATTCAACATTATTGTAAGTTTGGCAAATATCATATTTAAAAAATGTGAATTGACAAGATGAAGTTACATATTTGACACAGCCGTACTCAATTTGCCCATTTTATGCGCATCGAATGCTTACAGTCATTTTTATATCCACCATGCTATACTCTATACCTAACCAATACAATTTATAAAAAATATATCCAATGAAATAATGGTTTCGAATATTTGTGTATATCATATTTTATATTACAGATTATTAATTTTCAATTTAAAAAAATCTTTAGTCCCCAATTCGGAAGCCATTTAGCGTTAGGGGCCTGAAGCTTAAACTTCATTAGCTTCACGGTAGATCCGCCACTGAAATATGCTATCATTTATTATTAGTTTAGTACTAATATTTTATTTTCTATGCATAAGTACATATTTTTATATTTAGATATAATAGGTATTGTAACTCAAATCTTGTTAATTTTTATTTTTTGTTTTTAATTTTAAATCGCACAGTATTACCAATAAATTCCTTTTTGAAAAAATAGGTATCTATTTTGATGTGAAAGTTTTGGAACATATTTTGAAACTGAATATTTGGAGAATGAAAAACATTTTGAAAATGAAAAAATAACAACTCGTTCCTTGTTTGAAAACATTTCCATTTGTGAGTAAGAAATCACAGTGAATTTATTGCAAGTTGAAACATGCGTGTTGAGGTACTGCGTGTACTGCGAGCAACAATGAATGAATGTTAACACAAATCCTAAATGCAAATTTGCTAAAGCAGTTCCTGGGAGAAAGAATTCAGCCGTTAGGGTAACACGTTTGTCAGGAAAAGAAAACAAAGAGGCCAAAGTCACTCGTGCTGGGCATATATAGGCTTGTTCAGCCATTCATCAAAATGGCGCGTGTACAGAAATATAAGTTACGCGCTAGTTTACTGGCACGACGTCTGGCAACCGGCAACAGCGTACGACTTCCTCAAGCAGGACTCGGTCATGCCAACTCAACCCCTTTCAAAACATCCCACCACTAGACGAAACTATCCTGACAAGTAGACATGGGATATTCGAATCTTTTTGATGACTCGTATTTATTTGACTCCGTACCAAAAAGATTCGTACCAGAAGATTCGTACATTTCGTACCAAACATATTGGGTGGGGAGTGCATAGTATATACAAAGAATAGTTACATACAGAAGCGACACTCCGTGTCGGTACCTTTCATGTTCTCCTTTTCAGTTCTATGACCTTGAAGCATTGTGTAGACCTTTAAATTTGTGCTCTTCCCCTATGTCTCTCTAAGATATGACGAAACTTTCCGATTTTAAACAATGAGCCCTTTAAATTTGTGCACATTCTCCATCTCTCTCTAATTTTCATTTCTCTGTTTACTATCGCTTCTGTATAAACCTATTCTGTGGTATATACGACTGCGTTTTGCTTCAGGCTTCCCTTCCCCTGTTCGGTCTTGCATTTTGCTTTGTTTATATTTCTATCTCGTACTCGTTCCCGGGTACGACATCTGTCTTTAATAATTAATGCTTTACTCTTTGTACCACCGTGACTCATATTACATATATTGTATTGCTGTACGCCTAGAGTCGACGGGTGCGCATGATACTTCTATACGAATCTTTTCGCGGATACTGATTCGTATAATACGACTCCTTTGAAAGATTCGTTCAGCTTATACCACAGAATAGTTACATACAGAAGCGACACTCCGTGTCGGTACCTTTCATGTTCCCCTATTCAGTTCTGTGATCTTGGAGCATTGTGCAGACCTTTAAATTTGTGGCCTTCCCCTATCTCTTTCTAAGATGTGACGAAACTTTCCCATTTTAAACAATGAGCCCTTTAAATTTGTTCCGTTTTCCCATCTCTCTCTAATTTTCGTTTCTCTGTCTTACAGTCGCTTCTGTATAAACCTATTCTGTGTTTATACGAATCATACGAGTACTACCTATCTCTATCTACCACAAAACGAAACTACCCTGACAAGTAACAAAAATACCCAACTTATATAATTTCACTTAAGCTGGTGAATGGTGATTATTAGTAGAAGCATGTCATGTACGCATAAATCTCTGTTCTCAAACAATCCTAAATAAAGATCGTACAGGAACAAGCTTGAACATGTCAGGAAGCCAAGCGCTTTAATGGCATTCAATGCCTTCACTGTAAATCAAAGCTTCAAAGCTAGTCTGCATTGCAAGGACACCCGTCAACAGCTAGACAGGCACAAACACGTTACACTATGGTGAGTAAAAACGAGAATGACAATACCCTTCAACAAAGGGACTTTTATAGAGATATATAAAAGTAGAACTAGAAGAAACATTACCCATTTTAGTAAAAAAAATAATTTCTTCTTCATTGATGAACTTACCATCGGCAAATAGGATATTAGATCTATGATAGATATGCAGAATTGGTGTTCGACAAAGAATATTTGAAACACATTACATTTAGGTAAACGGTACCTAAAGAATAATGACAATAGAAGTCTAACTTCAGGAGCATAAAAGTCTGGAACTACTTTCAGAAAACTAAGTAAGAGACAGTGACAAAAGCAAAGATTAAGACCTCTTTACAATAATCCCTGCTCGAAAAATCTGAACTCGTGCAAAGTTTGATTTTGGTGCTTAAATATCTAGACATCTCTTTTGTCGATAAAATAACTAAAAAATATGAGGAAGGAAATCTTAGCGATGCTGTGAAAAATATTTGATAAAATGCAACAATTCCAAATCCAGAAAAAGTCGTAACGTCGTTCAAGCATTTAAAATGCACCTGGTTCTTAATTTTTTAGTGAATCACTATCGTTATCTAACGAGTTGTGACTGGAAGGTTTGGGAAAGACAGTGCTGAGAAGACGCTGAGACTTTCTTGCAAGAAGGGCCATAATTTCCCGGTGTTATTTTGCCGTCTAAGCGCGAAATTCGAGCTCGCAAACCGACAATACATTCACCGCTATGACATGTAATAATAATTGAGTTGTTGCCAGCGAAATTCTTTCCGTGAAACTCCTTTCAATACGTTTCATTCAGCCCTTGTTCCTGGTTCTTGGTTCCCAGTTCCAGTGGCAGCTTGTGCCTTTAAGAAATGAGGAGGCAAATTATTTACTTAAAACTTTAAACTCCGCTTAGTCAAAAAATCATGGAATATATTGCTAGCTAGTAGCTCCGCGCCTGATAAAAACAACTATACTTAAATAATAATACTAATACTCCTACTCGGATTGAAGACCGCATCATACGCATGGAAACTACATACTGAATTTTACATTGAGCCAAAGCCAGACCCCCTATCCAAACATTTCTGGAAGAGCCGCTGCACCGATACCGAGAGTTGCTAATGATCGGAGCTCATGCATTTTGTCTCTGTTCAACTCATATATTTCACCTTTCTTCTTGAACTGATTCAAGGTTAAAACTAGCTTTCTCTTCGCTTTAAAGGTGAATAGGTGGAGACAAATTTTAAGTTTGTCTCCGGCTCATTAAAGAATATTTATTTCTCTCTTTAAACAACACATAAAATTGAAAGAATGTCTACTAATATATTTTTTTTAATATAATAAATAAGTCTTCATAATATTTCATTTATTATTTATAGAAAAAATTTAAAATATTTATTAAACGTGCACATTTTCTTTATTTTTTGAGAGGAGGCAGTGCCTCCCTTGCCTCCTCTGACGAGCCGCTACTGCCCAGTTCCCCGTCCCGGAATATGTGATTTTGTTATGTAAAGCCAGTGTCGGACTGGCACATATTTCCATGTGTGGCGGTTCAAATTTCCGGGCCCCCTATTCTCGGCTACACAAAAATATTTTTAATGAAACAATAACGGTTTTAAATGAAGTAATTTTTATGGTTTTTTTTAAAGGTTATATTTTATAAATACATTAATAAATATAAACATAAGCAAATATTCAAAGCGATCACGACAATATTTGTAGAAAACTGTTTACCTATGTTAAACACGTCGTCATGGATTCTCATTTTCAATAAATTTATATAATCAACTTACTTTACAATAGATTGAAAGATGTGCCTATTTTATCAATTATAATTTTTTTATCTATATTTTCAAATAAATCCTTTTCTATATACATAAAGATCAAAGGATATAAATGCGATTGCTATAATTATGACCATAATCTATGTTAGCTTAGTGGTAAAGTATCATAAATTATTCAAAATTGAATTCATTACTTGAAGGAAGGATAAGAAATGGACCGTATTTAACAAATTAATATTTATTTAATTGTTACGTTTTTACGACTATATCGACTCCTACTCGATTTTTCAGACTTTTATGATATTTTAACTTTCTTAATATTTCGACTTTTCTGATATTTTTAATTTTCATTATTTTGACTTTTCCGACTTCTTCTTTTTCAACTTTTCATTTTTTTCTACTTTTTAAATAGTTGACGATTTTCGATTAGTCGATAAAAATCGCTTTTTCAAAAAGTTAAAAAGTCTTCCATCCCTATCCAAGTGTGGCAAGCGCTCACAGATCTACCTATTCCAAGTAATCTAAGGAAGCTTGAGTTTATTCGCAGTCTATAATCCATAATAATCTAGCTTCATTTACCAATGACAGGAAAAAATTAAGTTAAGCGCATGTTCTTCGCATTTTCATTTTCCTTTTCTCTTTTAATCCATTTCTTAGCAACACTACTTGTTTTGCTAACTAATTTCTCCGGTACGATTTACACTGAGAATTCGCAAATCACGTAAAAAAACAATAAATCGCGATGCTATTATGCTAAATTAATTATAATAATATGTAGTATAATAACGAAATGATTGAAGACTATAAAATGCCGAAAATTTATTACCTATTTGAAAATTCAAGCAGAGTCAAATCAAATTACAAATAACCTAAAAACATTTGCTAACGACCGGGTTGAGTTTTAGCTTGGGCTGTAGATAATGATAGAAGTATGCCAATATTTGATTTTATTTACCTACATGACTTACGCGTAAAAAATAAAGCGTGATCATTCTCCAATGGTAGTAACTGGTAATTTTCGTCAATGACATCAAAACTACACTTCATAGAAAAATGATAGTTGATAGTAAAGTGTTAGTTTTACAACATAATCTAAAATAATAACTGAACAACTTATAACAACTGTTCGAAATGTTGCCAGTTCATAATCTTGCGAAAAAACCAAATAACAAAGTAAGGGATATATGAAGTATTCACATTGACAGAACAATAAATAATAACAATGCTCGCCTATGATCGCAATTGCCAATACTTTTCTCCACGGAATAAAATTTGAGAACTACCCAGATCATGTGACTATTACTGTAGCAACCAAACTAGCGGCTTTGCCGAAATGCGGGTTGCAGATGTAATACTTTAAAAATGATAAAATGAAGTAGACCACACGCTGTACATATTTTGTACTACAAAATAATAGTAGTGTGAAATTCGAACAGAAAAATATAACTGGATGTATACTTCTACATTATAAACTAAGTGACTTTTCTCTTTTTGTCACAGCAAGTTCCATAAGTTTACACTGGGCCCTTTCGTTGGCCGGGCCTGTGGCGATCGCCACATCGCCACAATAGCCAGTCCGACGCTGTGTAAAGCGATTATTTATACGGTAACGAGAATTTGCCACCTGGTGAAATCATTTACGTTAGTTTTTCCCTCAACTTCGTGCAACTGATATTAAAGAACTGACGTTGAAATATTGACGTTATCTATTATGTTTAGGTATATATTCATGTTTAGATAATACTCCCTGTAAATATGAACATTTGTTATCATGTTCGCACCGTCATCTAGCTACCTTATATTTCTTTTCTTCCATATTCTAAACATGTCTTGTGTCACCGAAATCGTCCTGATCCTATTGTATTTTTTTAACAATATTAATAAATTCTTTGATGTTTCCTTCTTCACGAGGTTTTCACCAGGGTTGGTCAGATTTATTTGATTTAAATCATGATTTAAATCAAATGATTTTTTTAATAAAAATCATTGATTTTCATCAAAACATAAAAAATATAATAATTATAATAAAAAAAATTATTATTTGCTACAATACAATTAATAATTACAAAAATATATTCTGTATATATTAATATCTTAAAATTAAATGGTACTTTATCATTTTAATTCTCATATAGCAGAAGGAAAATATAATTTAAATATGTAACTAAAAGTAAAAATTCTTTATTATTCTTCCTAGTTTTATTCAGATGAATCGTTTTGGTTTTATTACAGATTTCTTTTTGATTTATGAAATAAAATATTTATATTGCTTTTTAAAACAATTAAATAATGCAGAAGTACTCAGATATCTTTAAAAATTAAAAAAAAAAATCATGATTTATGCCAACCCTGGTTTTCACCTTCTTTTGTTAATAAAAATTATTTAATTTTTTATTGGTAAATGTGTATGTAAAATAATACAAGAATATTAATTTTTAAAGAAAACTGGTAAAGAAAATACGAAATACGTATTTATTGTTTCAGAAATAATGTCGTGTAATTGAAGTATAATTTGCTGAAATCTAAATAATCTAATTTTTCCCGAATGCAAAGTTATTACCTTATTTAGCTTATAAAAGTTTTAAAATAGATGTCATGACTTATACATCAGGTAATTATGTCTAAAAAAAGCTATAATTTTCTTTAATAATGCGTGCGACAAACCGTAGCGAAAATGAAAATATCAGTTATATTTAAACGAATAAAGACTTGGAAGTTTCGTGTACGAAATTTCAAATTGGAAGTTAACTTATTATAATATGCAGTGGCGTTACCTGAAAATTGTCGGGGAGCAAATAAAAATACGTAAACTGAAATTGAAGTACAGTAAAACCTGGATATAACGGACTAACGTAACGAGGGGGTTAAAGCGGAAAGACCGTTACATAAAAATAAATTTTCTTGTGTGTTCAAACTGTATAGACTAGGAATGCACATGTGCAGAGCAACTCAAGGGATTTCCTTATAACCTCCTTGATTGCAAATGTCAGTTCATGATCTGTGACTTGAAGTCCGATATATAGAGTTTTTACTGTACAGGTTTAAAAAACTACAATGATTTAAAACACAAACCGCCTTATAACAAGAGCTAAAATGAAGTTAGACTTTAAAATTAAAGGGAGTTTACGTCTTTACCTTATAATAAAACAAAAAGTTGGTTTCCAAAATTAAAAAAAAACTGTTTATTTGTTTAATTTATAATTTAAATTTTTAATTTATTATAAAAGTTAAAAATAAATCTCATTTTAAAAGTAACAGTTTACTCTTCAAAAGAATATTTTTTTGTAGAATGCCTTGTGTATTAATGGTATGGTAGTTTTCATCCAGTTTTTGAGTTTTTTACTCCTAATAGCACATTCTTTCACAAGTTTATTAGCAGAATGACTGTAATTTTATGAAGTTTATAATAATTACTATAATCAAATGAAGGTACCTAAATTAAGTACGCTTTTAATATTATTTAATTTTTTACGGCTCGTCATGTCATTTCAGCTTTCAAAATATCTTTATTTACTCCAAAAGAGGTACAATTATATACAAATTTGAAACTTTAATGAAAAAATTCCAAGGGAATTCGATTTTTAGGTGTGTCGTTATTGCATCAATAATGTGGTAGCAAATAATACCTTTAATGTAATTCACAATAAATCTAGTATTATTGGAGGCATTTTATTATTCTATATCGATGCTTCCCATTAAGATAAAGACAACCTTTATTAAAAGAGTCGTCTTATGTAATTAATAGAGGAACCTAAATTAAGTATACTTCTAATATCATTTCATTTTTTACTGTTCGTCATGTCATTTTAGCTTTTAAAAAATATCATTATTTACTCCAAAAGAAGTATAATTTAATCAAAATTTTTCAAGGGAAATCGATTTTTAGGTGTGTAGTTATTGCATCAATTATTCGGTAGTAAATAATAATTAAGAAATAATCTTTAATGTAATTCACAATAAATCTATCATTGTAGCATTATAAATTATTTTTGGTTCGCAGGAAAAAAGGTTCTTTATCATTCTATAAGTATAGAGGCATTTTATTGTTCTATATCAATGCTTCCCATTAAGATGAAATGAAGGATAAAATAGTAAAACAATTATTACTTCTGAATGTGTTTGTCCAAAGGTGTTACGAGTGTTTTGTTTGGATAAGGTCGAGAGCAACATATGAATATAATGTGAAGTTAGTGTAACAACATATATGTTATAAAGTTTGATAGAGGTATTGTAATTTAACTCGTCTTATGTTTGGGTAAAATGGTAAAACAATTATTTCTTCTGAATGTGCTTGTGCAAAGGAATGTAACGAGTGTTTTGTTTGGATGAAGTCGGGAGCAACATATGAATATAATGTGAAGTTAGTGTAACAACATATATGTTATAAAGTTTGATGGAGGTATTGTAATTAATAGAGGAACCTAGACCATGCAAGTTGCGCGCCAATGTACCTTGTTGCTTGTCAGTGTTACCATCGTAAAAACAGCCGAGAAACAACAGCTGCTTTCGACATTTCGCTTCATCAGAACCTTCTGCCATTACGGGACTGCCACAAACCACAAGCTGAAATATATATTAGTACTGGTTGTCAGGTTAACAAACCTACATCAAATCAAGCAGCCAAGTACAGTTAATTGGTTAGAGATATATCACTGCTGGCTGTATTCATAAGACCTGGCCTGGGCATGCTTAGTACCAGGTTAAACGCTACAGCGACCAAGGGGTTCAAATGGTGATTGATTGAGAGCAAATGGAATTATCTACCTAACAACTCATACAATATCAAATTCTAGCGACACAAGCGTCGACCGTTCAAATTAGGACTTAAAGCTGCTCAGTCATTCCTAACAAAAAACCAGACTACCATTGTCAACGGCATAAAAGGATCCTTACAAATTCACAAAAACTACAGAAAATAGCAACAACTGTAAACATGTTACTTTCAGCATTATTTCAAAGTCGATAACCTTTATCACCAGACTACTTTTTATTCAAAAGAACTTCAATTAACAGAACTTTTAATGCGTGGTCATGCTTATTTTCATAATACAAACATCGAGTCGTCGCCAAGCCTTAGTCGATAGCAGTTTTACTTTTCACTAAGGGTCACGGGTTCAATTCCCGCATACATGTAACCATAGGCGCCCACAATCCCATATATTAAAGCATATATAAAACGACTCGATTTAATTGGAGCAGTTGCTTTTTTGGGCCTAATCTCAAATAATTTAAACCAAACTAATACATAATTTAAACGCTCAATTGTGATAGTAAATGAGGTTTTTACGGAGGTTACATTGGACCAAGAATTAGACTACCGCTTAGTCCTAATTTTTCAGCGGATTGAATTCAATTTTAACTTAATATGCAGTTAGTATATTTTATTCACTTAACAACATGCGTTGCAGATATTGAGCACAATATTTGCTTCTATCCAAACGTAAGGCAAGGAGTCATAGAATAATTTCTAATATTTACTCTGATTTCAATATAATTACCTATAATAATAATAATATATAATATGTGAAAACAAAATAAGGTTCTTACAATACCAATTCTAATAGGAACTACTGGTGTTCCTAAAAAGGTACCCAAAACCCTAAAACATAACCGTAATTACCATCGTCAAAACCTAACTAAAACTAGAGTAAAAAACGGAATAATAACAATAGTCTTAAACGATTTCGATTTAAGGAATCAATAATTATCTACTAATACTAAACTTGTACTTAACCTTTTTGGGAAAGGGATGCATGATTCGCTTTAGTTTTCTTTGATAATAACTACAGTATTGTAAACGCTATACCGATGTTTATTATAAATAATATGTTTATTTAAGAATATATAAATATGAATGCGATATCATCATACCATCATCAAAATAATAATAATAATACTGTTGAACGATTTCGAGCTAACAAATCAATAATTAACTACTAATAATAAAGTTGTACTTAACGTATTTGTGAATGTAATTCACGATTCGTTCTAGTTGGAACAGCTTTAGGAATAACTACATTATAGTAAAAGCAATGCCGATATTTATTATAAATAAAATGTTGCTTATTTAAGAATATATAAATATGAATGCGATATCATCATACCATCATCAAAACCTAACTAAAACTAGAGTAAAAAAGGAATAATAATAATAGTGTTTAACGATTTCGAGCTAAGGAATCAATAATTAACTCTAATACTAAACTTGTCCTTAACGTTTTTGGAAATGGAATTCATGATTCGTTCTAGTTGGAACATCTTTGGTAATAACTACACTACAGTAAAAGCAATGCCGATATTTATTATAAATAAAATGTTGTTTATTTAAGAATATATAAATATGAATGCGATATCGAAGAGTGAAATGTAGGGTATGTGTGTTAGTGGGCGATAAGAAAGATCAATGTAAATGGAAGAATATCTTGTGGAGATGATAATACATGTGAGGGATTTGTGCCATTGCTGTTATCCGAGATTATGCTTATGTATGTATGTATGCATGTATGTTATTTCGCATGGGGAGTAGTGTGATCAATAATCTAATTACACAGCATGTGCTTGGCTTGCAATGAACATTACCTGACTTAGCTACATCTTACAAGATGACTTGCTTAATACCAAGAGACAATAACGCAATATGCTCTACCCCATACTATCTCTAATTGCACATATCGTTTATTCTCACACACACATTCTCCTCTTAAACTTCTACTTCCAAATTCACACAATTTCCTAACCTATATACAAAGCAATGAATAAAATATATTTCTTTATATTATAACTTCTTTTACTTTATTTATAGTATTTTTTTATTATTAAAATGATCCAAAATATTTGCAAAAGGAGCACGCAATTGGGTACTCATTTTTAATATAAAATATGTATAAAGGTGTTTCAAAATTATTGCTGACTGAATAGGTCTAATAGTACTGTAACGAGCATGACTCACTGCCGATGATTCATCGCGACTGACCGTCTGGTCAACCTCTAGAAGATTCTACGAGATTCAAGAATAATTACCCACGTATATAAATTGTCGCGAGCCGGAGAGCATAGTTAGTCCAGTTGAGTTGAGAACAGCGATATATGGAATAAAATAAATTTTGATATCGAGTCAATATAGATACAGATAGCGTATAAATAAATACTGTGGTGTATAAATAATTGTTAGTTAATAATTAATGTGTTGAGTGCGTATTACTAGTATTTATTAATTTCATCGTTATTTAATAAACTTTTAATATAATTTTTCGAGTTTTTTGACTTTTTTACACTTCACCCATATAAATAAACGTTACAGAATGAAATTATTATTTTATTTTGAAACCTGTATATTAATTCTCAAATAAACATATTATACACTTTATTTGTAAAAATCTTCGTAGAAAACTAGTAATAAATTAATAAAATTTTCGTGATAGGTACTATCAGTACAATAGGTGAAAGAACAGATGTAGTTAAGTTAGGTTAAGTTATGTCCTCTTACCACTATCTAGTTGGGGATTTGACGTCACATAGATATCCTTACTTATGTAAATTTAATTATCTATTTACAGGTATTAAATATTTTATAATAATTTATATATGCTATTTAACCTAAAGATGAATATTAAATGATTTTTTAATGGTACTCTCGGAAAACTTTGTTATTATAATAATACCTATTTTTGTTTTGTAATAGTGTTAATAAAGCTTATAGAGCAGTTATGTCCTCTTACCACTGTCTAGTTGGGGATTTTACGTCACGTAGATTTCCTTACTTATGTAAATTTAATTATTTATTTACAGGTATTAAATATTTTATAATAATTTATATATGCTATTTAACCTAAAGATGAATATTAAATGATTTTTTAATGGTTCTCTCGGAAAACTTTGTTATTATAATAAGCCCTATTTTTGTTTTGTAACAGTGTTAATAAAGCTTGTAGACTAATGAGAAGCACCTATGTAGTCAATTTAACATTCTAGAGTTAGGATTTGATATAGTCCGAATAGTGACCTGTTAGTGTATCATCCGCTTTCATTATGCGATGAAAGCAAACCGATCAATCGTACAGACCAAAGGACGTCAGAATTATCGCGTAAAGGTTATTAAAATAATTGCACGCGTACTGCGACGACGAATAATTGTGGACGAACATTTCATTAATCACGAATTCGCATTAGCAAGGACCACGCATGAACACGCACACCAGTCGAAGCTGAAACACTGAAACACTGAAACTGAAACAGGTTCAGGTTGGACTAATTCGTCAGATCGCTGTTTGAGATTCTCGCGTAATGATGATGTTCGATTTTCATCGGAATTGCTTCTGTATTGCAGCACCCTTTACCACCTTTAACATAACCTCAACCGTCTGATAAACTAATGTATTTATCTACAACTGTCAAATAATATACCACAATTTAATATTTTTGTCAATTAATAAGTTTCATTATTGTTGCTACTTAAATTATATTGATTTTTCGATGATATTATTCAATCGTTATGTCAAATTCTCGCGTAATGATGATGTTCGATTTTCATCGGAATTGCTTCTGTATTGCAGCACCCTTTACCACCTTTAACATAACCTCAACCGTCTGATAAACTAATATATTTATCCACAACGGTCAAATAATATACCACAATTCAATTGTTTTTTATCAATTAATAAGTTTCGTTACTGTTGCTAATTGAATAATATTGACATTCAATGAAATAATATTATTCATTATTTTTACCTGTCAAAAGAGTAAAAACAAAATTACTTTTAAGTATGTTTTCTACATAACAAACCGAATTTATACTAGTTTTGGCATTTTTCACATATTGCTTTTCTTTTTAAGCTTAAACTGTAGCTAAATAACACTAGAATTATTGCCTTGCGTTAAGTATGTTGTGAAACAGTGACGCGAGCTGTAGTTATTTATCAACCAAAGATGAACATAAAAAGTTACAACTTTTATGTTTTTAGTGTAAAGTTGTGTTCATATACCCGTAATATACCAAAAATACCCATTTTGGGTCAAATATTTTAGTTTTTGAAAATAGTTTACGTTGATAGACTCCGTTGCGCTGAGTTCAAATTTGAAAACAGAATTTAATTATCTCTTTCCTTTCTAGAGATATATACTGTCAAAGTTGCACCTTAAAAAGGTGTGTTTTTTTGGTATACCTAAAAAATGGGTATAGATACAATCTCAACGATTATATCAGTCGATTCTACGGGTAGAGTTACATAAAGAAATGTTTTCTCCGCATGTACGTTCTTTGGAACGATTAGGTGAAAAATGAGAAAAACGAAAAAACCGGAATTTCAAGTTTTCGCTCGGAAACTTTTTTTCTCCAAAATTTCTTATTTTCTAGACTTAAGTAATGTTAGATACGCTGATTCCAAATTTTCAAACCGAATTCAAATATCTCTTACCGTTCTCGAGATATTCACGTTTAAAGTTAGACCTGAAAAAAGAGGTTTTTCAGGAATAGTCCTGAAATGAGTTGAGATATGACCTCAGCGATGTTACCAATTGATTCTACGGGCAAAATTACATAAGTGTACCAATTTTCAGATTTTTATTCCAACGGATACAATTTTTAGAAAGGAAAAACTAAAAATGGCCAAAATCGAAAAAAATGCCTGATGAACCCCTTACGATTTTTTTCGATTTTGGCCATTTCCAGTTTTTCCTCTCTAAAAATTGTATCCGTCGAAATATAATTCTGAAAATTGGTACATTTATGTAATTTTGTCCATAGAATTGATTGGTGTGATCGCCGAGGTCATATCTCAATCCATTTCAGGGATATTCCTGAAAAACCTCTTTTTTCAGGTCTAACTTTGAACGTGAATATCTCGAGAATGAAAAGAGATATTTGAATTCGGTTTGAAAATTTGGAATAAGCGTATCGATATTTACTTAAGTCCAGAAGATAATTAATTTTGAAGAAAAAAAGTTTCCGAGTGAAAAACTGAAATAGATGTTTTTTCGTTTTTCGTATTTTTCATCAAATCGTTCCAAAGAACGTATATGCGGAGAAAACATTTCTTTATGTAACTTTGCCCGTAGAATCGACTGATATAATCGATGAAACTGTATCTATAGCCATTTTTGAGGTATACCCAAAAAACACACTTTTTAAAGGTGCAACTTTGACCGCAAATATCTCAAAAACGAAAAGAGATAATTAAATTTGGTTTTCAAATTTGAAATTAGCGCAACGGAATCTATCAACTAGTACTATTTTGAAAAAAACACATTTTGGACCCAAAAATGGGTATTTTTGGTTTATTTTGGATGTGTAAACAAAATTTAATAACTTATAAATATCGTGTAAATAAATAGTGCGTAGTATTAAGTGTTTTAATAAATATTATTAGTGTCTAAGTGTATACCTGTAATTATTACTCTTAAATTAGTGTTTATATTTGTTTATTCATAATGTTACTTATTTTTATTATCAATTATTCGTTTATTAAACATAGTTAAATAAATATTTGTATTTCAATTATTTTTACACCACCTAAATAAATAAACGTGACAATATAGAAAGAATCGTATCGATACTATATTATATCAATAGTATCGGAACATTCCTAATCATATGATAAACAAAGTATCTATTTATTATATTTATATGAAAAAAGAAAATGAAAATACAAATAAACAGTGCACAGATAAAGGATTATATTGTATTTAAAATATTTGTTGTCCACAATAAATATTTTACTCTATTTATAAAATCTGTCTAAAAATAAATCATCAATCAAAATATATGTGCAAGTATTAAATAAAATGATGTGTTTAAAATAAAATTTACATGTGTAAATATCATTGAAACAATTTATGTTTACTTTTAAGTTATTTAAAAAAAATAGTTCACTGGTTGATATAGTGCATCACTATGCATCAGATGAAAGTTGCAAAATCAACAACACTGAAATTAAATCGGTATGAACGTATCATGTATTAATACGCCAGATCAGTTTTCAGAATAGTCGATTTCAATGATGAAATGAGAACTTGTTTACATATTTTTGAATGGTTGTACATCAACTGAAGAACCCCTGTAACTGAAATACTGAAAATGAAACACATTTCAGGTCTAATTCATTAGTAAATGTTTTAGGACTCTTGAATAATGATAATTTACACTTCAAATTCATGAGCACACAGTTTTATTTATTTTTCAATAACACTTACTTTTGAAATAGATTTTATGGTATCATTTTGAATTGGTTATTCATTTGTTTTAGTTTAAATGCAAATTCCGTAACTTCTTATTAAAAATCTAGGACCTTCATTGCACTATATTTCAAGAGTGAAAGAATTTCGTTTTTAATTTTCCTATTGGATTAATATCAATAGCTAGCTCATACGATTGAAAGTGGTATCACAAATGAAATATGAATATTAATAAAAAATCTCAGTAAACCTGATATTACATTTTTTGCTACAAGTATAGAAAACGGTTTTGGGTAAAAATGCTTTTAAGTAGATTAGTTTTTATTAACTAGATAAAGCTTTTCAGTTCGTTTCCAATTCATATAAGTCAAATGCATTTAAAGTTGATGAAAAGCTGGATTTCGTTATTATTTAGCTTTCCTTTCATTACTAATTTAATAATGTTATTAGTTTTAAAAGTAATTGAATTCAAAAATATTCCCAACTAACCTATTCCACCATTTTCAAAAGTATATATACTTTAATAAATGTTTATGCTAATTTAAATTAATTTGAAGGTAATGATAATAAATTTTACTTGCATTCTGTATAAATACTAGAATTCATCTCATTGAAAAAGTTTTGCTACTATTAATGTCTAAAGTATTTAAATTGCCTTTTGAAAAAAAAATCGTTTGAAGTTTGTGTAGTCATGTGAGTATTCATTTAAAAATGCAAATAACTTGTAAATTAACATTCTGAAACTCAAAAGATATTTTTGATCTGCTACTAATTAACCGCAGAACACAAAAAGAAAAAATGAGAAAACGAAATAAGAAATGTTTAAGTACTGAAGATGAAATTAAATATTTATTTGTGTATTTTAGGAAAGCATTTGAAGTGAATTGATACACGCTATAGTAATATAATTACAAATAATTTCGTATTTCAAAAAGCTCTTTTTGAAATACATTTAAAAGCAATAACAAAATGTCTTGGATTTTTATAATTAATATACCGTGAGTATTTTTAACATGAAATATGGGGATTTATCATATCCATATATACGACTTGATATTTGATTGGCAGCAATGTATATTTGCTCGTCTCTTTTAAAATGGAACATAGGGAATGTATTTGACAAAAGTATTAAATTTTAATATAGTAAGAAAATACAAAATAAAGAACAAATATACCAACTAACAAACAAGTAAGTATGATAAAGAGCAAGTAAACAATATTTTCAATGAGATAAGCAAATACATTGCTGTCAAAGAAATATCAAGTCGTAACCATGGATATGATAAATCACATGTTTCACGTTCATGTATTACGTAACAAGTTTGATAAACCGTACTTTACATACGTTAAAACAGTATTTTAAAAATTTACACTCGAGTTATATGCTTTATTTATTCTACGACTATTTAAGCAAAAAATAAAGAAAATATTTATTTATACAACTAGTGTGTAAAGCAAGTGTTTTTGGCGTAGCCGAATGCGGAAATTATAGCACGAGATTAAAAAAAAACTATGTTACACACGTGTTGCATACAACATTTTTCCTATAACCGAAATATTAATAAAAAATAATTTCAAAAGAAACTCATACCATTGGTAAATATATTTATTTCGCCTAACAATGATCATTTTTCACGCATTAGTGCGTGAAAAGTAACTCTTTATAAACTCAAATAAAGTATGTATTTTATGCCCGATTGAAAGAAAAATTACTTCATTCTGTTAAGTACTATGCATAATATAATGGTAGCTAACTTCAGACAGTGCAATTCGTGTGTAAAATATTTGTTTGGTTTTAATTACATAAGATAAAAGAATGCAGTTCTCTTCTTTTGGAAAAGCATTATTTTTTCTTTTCTTTACTGGTTGTTGATCTCTTTGATGATATTTAATTTGGATAGAATTGATTCAGTGAGTAATGATTTTGGATTATTGTTTGGACGGTGGTCGTTATTGTTCGAATTTCCTTTTGCTTTGAAAAACAGTGAATTGTAAGAGATGTAGATAGAAGGCAAATGAAAATGAATACCGCAATATATCCTCGTACAATTCAGGTGAAATTACAATGAAAAATATTAGGTGTAGAAGAACAGAGTAAAAACAAATCAAACAGTAGGGTGTTAATTGAATTGCTGCAGAATACATGTTTGGATAGGAAGACATAAAACAGTAATATTTTTGAGTTGGCGCTGGTAATAAAGTGGCGAAATGTCATTTATCGTACGTAAATAAAACGTAGCCTAAACAGTTAAATCAGGTAGCGCGGTAACCGTGAATAAATTGCATATTTTGTTTTTGCTCTACTCCGGATGTATTTCGCAAATTTAATTCTGCAGCGAAATACAAAGTTAGAGATAAATTCCAATCTACTACGCAAACGTATTAATAATAAAAATAAATGCAGCTCCCACGAATGTACTGCCGCGGGATGTTTCCTTACATCTAAATCTAAAACGTCAAATTCTCACTACTCTTAATTATATTAACAAAAATATGAAATATATATTCATTTTTATATAATATTAATATCACAACTAGTTATTGGAGTTAGAACAGAGAGACAACTGGTCACAAAAAATTGAATCGTAGTAGAACGAAATTTACAATAAATAAAATAAAATAAAAAGAATTATATATTGCTTTACAATACAATATCTTACTATTTCAAAATTTTATATTTCTACATTTTATATAGTATTAAAAATAAAAAATAGATACTTAAGTACCTACCTACAAATTATTTATTTATTTAACTGAAACTAAAAGTAAAACTGTTAATTTACAATTTCAGAACAAAATTATATTATTTAATTTTTAAATTTTTAAAGATATTTACTTTGCACATTAAGTTTATAATGGAATAATAATATTATTCCATTGAGGAAAATAAGACACATTTACTCGAGATACGAATTTCACCTGTCTCTAAAAAACTTTTACTTGTATTTTAGTGGTGTCTGTTGTCTGTCAGACTCTGCAAGAGAGCTTAATGTTGTCCTCTAGATCTAGACTTTTTAGATTTTTGTTTTGTTTTGTCTAGATTATTATGAAAATACAGGCAAAATCTTGAAATATCAAGATAAGACAATACTTTCTTATTCTAGATCAAGACGGGAAATTCTAGATAAATTTCAAGACTCTAGATTAGTTTTTTTTATATTTTCATCACATCTAAAACGTTACCTTATAAATAAATGTTATTACAGTGTTGAAGAATACATGAATGACAATTGATAATATGTGCTTGTAAAAGTTTTTATTTATTTTATTGTAATATGACGTCATACTTCTTGTAAAGATTGACCGGCAAAATAAACTACTACTACTATACTTAGACTGATTGAAATCCTAGGTCTTATATTCTACTCACTCCACTCACATGAATCAAGTGACCCACCGTTGCCCCTACTTCACAGTTACAGAGAGTAGAATAATGCAAAACTTATTATTAAATGTTAGATTATATTTATTTATTTATTTATACTTCACATGTCGCTGACATGCACTGACGGACACTGACTTTCTTCAGTGACTCTCTGCACACTCTGACCGATATTAACTTACTGACCTCCATGAGCCACCCTATGCGACCCTTATATAAGTGCCACCAATTAATCACTAGAACATTCTAGAGCCTTCCGGTCTCCATAAAATTCTCGAACAATAACAGCGTCACTCCTATCCCATTTGACTTTTAACGCGACTACCTGGCCAGACAGGTCAGGCGTGATGACTCATCTGCGGTGAGTCTCGCTCGTTACAGTATAAACAAAGAAAATATTTAAAAAGTACAGTTTTGTTGGAGTTATTTGAAGTAGATATAATTTGATTAGCTGA
This sequence comes from Stenolophus ochropezus, assembly GCA_035578165.1. Taxonomy (NCBI): domain Eukaryota; kingdom Metazoa; phylum Arthropoda; class Insecta; order Coleoptera; family Carabidae; genus Stenolophus; species Stenolophus ochropezus. Next base: position 6,182,883 of record JAQOWZ010000014.1, read on the forward strand.
AGTTTTATACCGAGTGGGCATTTTATTATACGGATTTAGATTGTGTGGCAATTTCTGTGCATACAAGTGTGCAGTAGTGCGAGAGGCAGCTACTGCTTCTGAGAAATTACTCAGCGATTTTATCCTACACTATACTTCATGCTACTTTGTATCAAATGTTTTCCTAACTTCTAATTACTCACGCTCTCTAGCTTGTTTACTTCTGTTTTTTATTACACAATAAAACTATGAACTTAGGGTATATATAAAATAATATTTAAAAAACTAAATACCGGATACAATGTTTTCTTCAAACAAAAAGCAAGCGCAAAACATTGTAACATATTTTTCTATTTTTTAAGATGAAACGAAACACATCTTGGTTTTGTATTACATTTCTAGAATGCATGTTTAAATGTAGATTTTGATTTATAACAGGGTTGGAACAAATTGCGATTTAGTTAAAAAAATCAAAAATCATTGATTTAAAAAAAACAAATAAGACATGATATTTTTACTTTTTAAATTTTGAAATATACATATCTAAGTGTCACAGGATTTTTTAATTTTTCTGCAAGCAATATTAATTTTTTATTTTATAAACAAAAACGAAATCTGTAATAAAACCAGATATTTAAATACTTAGTTTTCTTTCTTCTATTATGACAATTAAAGTGTCAAAATATCATTTTAATTTTAAAATATTATTAAATACAGAACTTATTTTGGTTGTTATTAATAATTTTCATTTAATTTGTATTTTTTTTTACCTTTGATAAAAATCAATGATTTTTATTTAAAAAATCATGATTTAAATCAAATTATGTAAATCAGGTAACCCTGATTTAAAGTAAATAAGCTCATTTTTACTGAAATGTTATGCCATTGATAACGGTAATTAAATTTAAAATAAATAAATAATTATAAACTAATAATTAAAAATATTTATGTATGTTTGTTCTATTTAATTTCGAATGTTAAAATACTGAATTATTTTCATATTGGTTTCTGGAAAAAAGATCACATGCAAAAGACCCATCAGAAAAGTCCAAATACCTAATCAAATCTATTTTCCTGTGGGCTTTTTTCCATTCATCTTGTATAATGTATAAGTTTTAAAAAGATGTTAAGAATATCATAGTTTTATAAATTTAAATGACGAAGAAAGTTTGAAGATTTTTAAATGTTTTTTAGTACGGTGAGTAGATGGTGTTTTATAAAAATATATTTAGTTTTGCAATTGTGTTGTTGTTGTATGTTTGGGTATTTGAACATTTGAGCGCGAGAGGCTGTGTCGGTCGATAGAGAAAGATGGCGCGGGCCTAGGGCGTAGTGCCCCAGCGTGCCAGCAGATCGCGCGAGCGCCAACTCCAACCCCGGGTCGGACGCCAGGCGCCGCGACGCCGCCACGCGAGCCGAGAGCCCACACTGCCGCCAGTAGCACCACGAGCCTCGCGCACACCAGTGCTCGTCGCAGTCGCAGCAGTCAGTGCCATACACGCGGTGTGTCCAGTGCTGTGTCAGTGACGGTGACGGTGACGGTGACGTGACAGTGACAGTGACAGTGACCAGTGCCAGTGAACATGATCCTGGAGTAAAGCAAAAGCAACTTTGGTTCTTCCCGGAAGTTTCACTAGGTCAACACCATGCCTGAGACCCAGAGGTGCAAACGCTCGCTCTTCTTCTGGACAATCGCCTTCGCCGTCGTCTTCAGCGAAACAGGTCACTATCCCCTACTACCCCCAAAGCACGGCGAAACCTCCCGACGGAAACTAACAAACTGAAAAGAACAAAAATAAACAAAAGGATGAAACAAAACAAACGTATAAATATTTGCGAGGAATTGAAAGTAGGCGGTGGAGGAACGTGTATGTGTTGTGACAGAGTAGAGTACCGAAGACTCAGTAGTTTAAGAGTTGAGACAGTAGATAAGTGCCGTAGACGCGCATGCTTGCGTTGAGCTCTTCGGCGCGATTGGCTAATGCTCGAACTATCGCAACAATTTTATAACAAAATAAGAGGGTTTCCATCCGCTGAAAATAGTACACAAAGGAGCGATTTATCCGCGTTCCGTTTTGGTGCATTCCCAACTGCAACTTTATGAGTTTCACGCCGCGGTGGTCCGGTGCTATACTACCACTTTGTTCCCTTCATATTTATTTATTCCATCCAAGAAGCGCATTTCCCATTCTCGAGTCTCCACTGTTTCATTTTTCACCGGCACTTGGATCGGATTACCAGCAGCAGCATCGGACAGTAGCCATCCGACTGTTACAAACGCGCGGTCACTCGCTAGCGAAGTGAAAATAAAACGCGCACAGGGCAGATTTGTCAAATTAATACCGATTTTACCGCTGTCAGTTAGCGACCGGTCAGCGGTTGGCAGGAGTTTGTGTTGCAATTTTCCATTTGTCGGATATTGAGTAAAGGCGATGCTAGTCGTTAATATTTCCATGCTGTCCACAGTGTAAAATATAAAACAGCTACTGCGGTATCATTGTTTTTTATATCCGCACACCTCTATCTGTCATAAAGATGTTTTATGGGCTTGCGAGCAACCCATATATTAATCAATAAAGTTTAGATAAATATTTGAACGAGCTGTGCGCTGAATACCAACATCGCCTACAAAAGTCAGATAATTGCTTGCATTCATAAATTTCGGCTGAATACGGAAATGATTGGTCCTAGATATAAGTTCTCTTCAACTTGTACTAGTTCGTACCAGTACTGACCTCTCCGTTGAAAGCCTGTTCAGAATTAGGGCACACTTCTCTACCCTTCGAGGTGGTAAAGCTTAAATTTCGACATTACATTGCAGCATTATTTTTGGGCTGCTGTACACTACACTAGCCTGCAGTGACACTATTAAAGATTCCATCGAACGCTGTAGAGGCGAGCAATAACATGGCATTGGCACAAGGCGATGCGTCCGTCGCCCGTCAAAATCATCCAATTATATGACAATTACAGACGCAATATGCCAAGCTGTTAACGAGAAACCGAGCCATTCATTATTAATAACGACGATGATATGCTTGTTAATTGATATACATACTCCAATTCCCATCGAAAACTTAGCTGGAAGCGAACATTGCACCCCAACGCTCAATGAGAAACGAGCTGCTACTCGCGGATTACAATAACACGATTTAATTAGTCTTTTGATAGCATTCACAATAGTGATTTGTTTATGTCACAGTACACTATTTATTGCTCTTAAGATAAATTTCATGCCGTAGAAGAATATACGCTGCTGTGCCTATGTCGTAGCGATAGCTCAATTTCCTTATAGGTCTAAACACCTCGATTTGCCTAACGTCAATCCAAATTTCATCAAATACGATTTTGTTAAAATGAAAGATAAGGGATTTCGAGATGGACTTATCTTACCTAAATTATGTCAAGAATTATTAAAAACAAAGTATAGGAAATTATAGCTCCAAACATCTCGATTTGCCTAACAAATATCAAATAAGTTTTTGTTAAAATTAGGGATTTCGTATGGACTTATCTTACCTGAATTATGTGAAGAATTTTAAAAAAACTAAGACTAGGAAATTATAGCTCCAAACACCTCGATTTGCCTAACAAATATCAAATAAGTTTTTATTAAAATTAGAGATTTCGGGATGCACTTATCTTACCTGAATTACGTCAAGAATTATTAAAAACAAAGACTTTGAAATGCGAGTTGAATTTTATCTAACATCAATCTTTTTGAAATATGTTAAAAACATTTTTATTAAAAACAAAGATTAGGGATTGCGAGCCGGAAGAACCGTTTTGGACCGGCCTTGCATCACAACACAAAAGGATTCGCTTTCGCATTCACGATATCGTCGTGACAGCCTCATGCCCACACGTCCGAATTAAATCTTTTTAACTGATGTGTTGCGCGGACAAACGACGTTCAACGCTTTCGGCCGCTATTTCATACGAATTTACTATTCCAAATATACCTTGCCCCACAATAATTTCTATACGAATGCGAGTATTCGTACCATATGTAGGTTGCACCGCTTGCCTTACAAACTCCGCTAGATAGATAGACCAATATATTATTAAAAGCAATTCGTTGTATGGTCTTCCCTTTCGAATAAGATTCGTCGATTAATTGCAGACTTTTTTCCAAGTATCCACTTGAAAAAAAAAAACTATAAAAGTATCTATCACCGCTAATTATTATTACAATCTACTAAAAAATGATGTTGTTGGAAAGAATAATGGACTGCCCCACAATTTTTTTTTATTTTATTTTTCAAAAATAGAAGTTTATGTATGACTATTTTTCATATTTTCATTTCCTTTTTAAGACAAATAAGCGAAAATAAATTGGTATAAATTCCTACAAATTCAAATTAGTTCGTGACGTTCTACTTCCTTTGACGTTTCAACAACGCATAGTGGACATCTATGGTACCACAAAACAAGAAAATGAGAACTATTCTGTTATATAATAAACACGAAGAATAATTATATGTAAAAATAACCCTGTTGACAACGAAAACAATGTTTTTGTGTGTTTACAAACGAAACGTAAAATTTTCTGCGCCATGTTATAAGTTCGTCTCTCTCATATTATATGTCCATTTCTATCTAGGCACTGATACGTCATAGCTAAATAGCGGTAAAATTTTATAATTTATTGTAAATAAACTATATACATTTCAAATGAAATTATATATTGGTTTGTAGCAAATTATTGAAAACATTCAAAATATGTTAAATTTTAAATTTACATTTAGAAATTAAATTTGGGATACGTACAGTATAATGATGTAAACAATATTAATAAATAAATAATGAAAATTTAATAAAATCGACCTTTCTCTGTGACGTCCAATCCTCGTCTAAATAACGGTGTCACTAAAGGTCAATACTACTTCTGTTTTTCTTTCACCTATCATGAAAATGTTTTAATTTATTACTTATTATTATTAAATAATTTACAATAGATGCACAAAAATCTAATTGAAGTTCTATTTCATTACATGGTTCTAGATTTTTAATTCAGCCAATGGACAGCATTGGAAAAAATGTTAGTTTGAAACCTCGAAATGTCAGAAGACAATTTGTGACATGTTTTGTAATATCTGGCCAATGGTCAAGCATTTCTTGTGAATTAATCTGCTTGAAGTTTATAATTAAATCCATGTTCAATCCAATGGACAAAATGAGTATTATTAATGTAGAAAGCACTATCTGACCTGCAATGATAAATGAGATTTTTTCTAGAAAGGGTCAATCGAAGTTCGTAATTTCTGTAACAAGTTTCGTAATCAGTTGAATAACTAGTTTATCGAGTGGTTTCTGCAATACATTTGTAACAATGTTTAGATCTACATTATCAGTAACTAGACGGTAGATAAAAATGTTTTCATAAATCTGTATTCAGCATTCGAATAAAATGCAAAGTATTCGCGAAACATCCTATATATTAGAGTTTGCAACGAAGCGTAGCATAGTAATGTAACCGACTTTATTTCATATGAGGTGAACCTTCTTCCGAAGGTCTCGCGAAACTTTAGCAAAATATTAAAAAGGGGAAGAAGAATACAAAAATATTAAACCGAAAAACCTTCCAACATTTATTAATAACAACGCAGCTTTTGTTTCTGGAAACTTCTCTACGAGTCTGATGTGTGACTGGATTTGCCAAATTTGTTTGGATGTAAACAAAATCTTTTGTCAGTTCGGTCAAGTTAGATTGAAATACACCCGCGTTAAGCATTTTAGAGTAAATTCGATTTAGTTTAAATCTGGTTATGTTCACTATTTTGTTAAACTAGCTTTTCTGTTTTTGTTTATTCCACATACCTTTCCAGAACAAAATACCTGTGGTTTAACATAAATGGAAAATATTCTAACACTTAAGTTATTAATAACAATACAGAAATAGTCAAATTGAAAACAATAATGTTATATTGTTAAATAAACTAAATTTAAAAGAGTTAGAGAGAATTTACTAAGATATTATATTTTTTACTTAGTACTAGATTACTAATTTACTGCATCCCATAATTATTATTGTAATAGTTATGTAAAAACAATAAACAGGACAAAATTCTTGTGGTTTAACATAAATGGAAAATATTGTAACACTTACGCTGTTAATAAAAACACAGAAATAGTCAAATTGAAATCAATAATGTAATATTTTAAATAAACAAAATTTAAAAGATGAAATCCCAAGTTAAAGAGCGTTCACTAAAGACATTATACTTTTATACTTAGTACTAGATTATTAATTTACATCCTATAATTATCTTTGTAATATCTATGTAAAAACAATAAAGATTATTATTATGCATAAAAATCAAAAAAACCATTTTGTTAGTTTAGGTTTTTGTTTTGCCCTACTTTCGAGATCGTTTGGAGAAGCGAATACCTGTGATTTAACTGCATTGTATGAAATATTCTTTGTACGTGTAAAATATACTTTTCTCTTCTGTGGAAAACTGAAAAATGTGGAAATAAGAAAATTACGCAGCTCCAGTCGTAAAAAAGCTGTAAAGAAAAGAAACCACATTCCTATCAATAACCTATGGCTAAGACGTGAGTGTCGTAATTTTAATAGCGAATGCAAAAACGACAATAATTCATGAATGGCTAAATTGAAATGAACACATTTCTGCAGAAAGCAATTTTGTCACGAGCAAAATGTCAGAATGAATTTCTTTCTCGGTGCCGTCAGTTTAATTTTTCAAATTAAGGTTTCATTTTAACAATATTAATTTGATTTTTCGAGTAGGACTGCTTTTGATTCATCGTCGCATTATTTATGTCTTCTGAACATAACCTTTTCCCTAATAAATTTAATATTTTTTCACTTATAACTTCATATTGGAAATTTGTATATTATCTAAATATATATAGCACAAATTTTCAAACAATGACAAAACTTTTAATCAATGAAACAAAATAATTATTCCTAAAACTAAAATTGTACACATAGGTTAAATGTAGCGATACAATGTTTACATAAATAAATAATTTTACTACAAGTGCACAGACTGCATTATATTATAATTTGAAATGCATAAATTTAGAACCAAATGTGGGTTATTTATTAACAGAGCAACAGTTCACAGGAACATATAAATTTGTTTAGAATAACAATATATATTATTTTATTGGCTTAGATGCTCAATGCTTACTTAGATTTCCTAATTGAACTGAGGTAGTTCTGAGGTTCGATTCCCAGAGTAAATGTTTGTTCGAAAAATTCGGAACCCACTATGAGCTCACAGAAGTTTTTGGATAACAACTACAATTGTCCTAAAACAAGTACTCATTCTTGAGTACTAGGAATGTTGAAGATTATTAAGATTAAGTGAAAATCATAAAAGTATTGTTTGGATTCCACAATATTTTATCACATATTTAAACAAATTAAATAAATGCATATATCAAATACAGCTTATTATTTATTGTTAAGTGAGACAGTCTGTTTCATTGCAGATTTCGGTAATCAATTTATAACATGAGAGCAGCAATGAGGAGGCAGTTGAGGCATTGCCTCACCATACAAAATGAGTATTGTATTTTTAATGTAGCGCGTAATATGTTCAGAAGATCTAGTTTTCAAATTCCGTATATTTTCGTATCCTATATATACTGTCAAATAAAGCACAGCGCTGTGCTGACTACAGAAGTGCAGAGGCAAAAATTCTCCTGCCTCAAACTACATCAATGTGTGTGTACGACTACGATGTTTTTACAATGCTCACAGCGTTCATCGATTTTTTTCTCGTTGCACTACTTGATTTTGATAAGGGAATTTTGAGGCATGCCTCAAGTGCTTTCTACATGTGGACGAAGCGAACTATGACCGAACTAAATGCTTCTGAAATTTTGGCCGTTTGCAGTTGTTCAAATTTCTATAAATGGTATGGAGAGTGCATAACAATCATAATTATGTGAGAAATAATTGCTGAAATTTATGTATCCAATTAATATGATGATGAGAAACACCAAGTATAATAGTGATGCAGCTTGTATATTCCATAGACCATAGATCTCGGATTCGAGTTCCGAATAGAGTGTATACCTATGTGTGTTTGTCTTTCTCAGCGACAATCAGTGACGTCGTTAGACTGTTTTGGAGGGGGGGGGGCTTTGTATCTACCCTTATATTTTATAGTTACAATATTTTTATATATAAAAAATTTCTTGAGTTGTGCTACTTAACAACAATAATATCGTTAGTTATTAACAAAATATTAGGTGCTTAGAAGTTGAATGTGCGCCTCCCTGTTTTAAAATTATAATAGCCCCCCTGCATAAAATGTGAATGTTACAAAATACTTGAAGAAGTAACTAAATAAAACACTGATTTGATACACGGAAGTTATAACATTTAGAACCGCATGACGATTCAACATTTAATAATGAAGAAATAATTTTTTTTGAAGGCCCTGGGTTTAAATCCCAATGAATTCCATGAATTTTTCAAAAATTATTTCTTTAGTAAAGAAGTAACTTTAAACGTAATGTTGTAATTGTGGAGGTAATTGTAATAGTTAGAATACAATGAAGGTTATTATTATTCTAAAAAAAACTGTAAGTATCAGCAAAAGTAGTCGTCGATGCCTCTAGTGGTTCTTATGTTAATAATTCAAATACAATCAATGTTATTATTATTCTAAAAAAGCTGTAATTATCCTAAAAAAGCTGTAAGTATCAGCTAAAGTAGTCGTCGATGCGTGCAGTGTTCTTATGTTAATAGTTGAAATACAATCAATATTATTATTATTCTAAAAAAGCTGTAAGTATCATAAAAAGAAGTCATCGATGCGTGCAGTGTTCTTATGTTCTTAACATGTGCTGTCTTGCACATCCAGCTATTAATTTCAAAAAAACTAGCTGTCATCTCCGTCATCCACAAAATCGATCCCGATCTCGTTTTCGATAAACAGCTGCGTGATATTTTAATTTTTCTCTCCGTGCGACGTTGGTCCGACGGCTTCGTGCCGGCAGACAGGCCAGCATAAATAAAGTCATGTGCACGAGTTACTGTGCTCCACGTTAACCGTTAACGTTGTACGTTATACGCTCAACGTTCATCGCCAAAGCCCCACCTACCTTATCACACTGCATGAAATCGGAGATTCCCAAGGAGGTGATTAATGGTCAATGGAAGCTGTATTGAAAGAAGGACTACATTTGCTCTAATGTCAAACGCTTTTTTTCTTGCTGGTGTACTTCACACTTGCTGCATTTAAATAAATCAATGATTTCTTTCGTCACCTTTTAGATTAATATCATTATAACCTTTTGTCTCATAGCTCAATTTGCAAATCCAACCAAAAAGGATAATAATCGCATAGGTAAACATAACCTACAGTAGGTTATTTTGTTAGTAGTTCGCTAAAGCCCCACCTACCTTATCACACTGCATGAAATCGGAGATTCCCAAGGAGGTGATTAATGGTCAATGGAAGCTGTATTGAAAGAAGGACTACATTTGCTCTAATGTCAAACGCTTTTTTTCTTGCTGGTGTACTTCACACTTGCTGCATTTAAATAAATCAATGATTTCTTTCGTCACCTTTTAGATTAATATCATTATAACCTTTTGTCTCATAGCTCAATTTGCAAATCCAACCAAAAAGGATAATAATCGCATAGGTAAACATAACCTACAGTAGGTTATTTTGTTAGTAGTTCGCTAAAGCCCCACCTACCTTATCACACTGCATGAAATCGGAGATTCCCAAGGAGGTGATTAATGGTCAATGGAAGCTGTATTGAAAGAAGGACTACATTTACTCTAATGTCAAACGCTTTTTTTCTTGCTGGTGTACTTCACACTTGCTGCATTTAAATAAATCAGTGATTTCTTTCGTCACCTTTCCAGATTAATATCATTACGACCGATTATGATCTTTTGTCTCACAATTCATTTTGCAAATCCAACCATGAAGGGTAATATAACGTATAGGTAAACATCACTTATAGTGGATAGCACAGTAGGTTATTTTATTAGTAGTTGCTGCATTTAAATAAATCAATGCTTTCTTTCGTCACCTTTCCAGATTAATATCATTATGAGCTTTTGTCTCACAACTCAATATGCAAATCCAACCAAAAAGTATAATAATGGTATAGGTAAACATAACCTATAGTAGGTTATTTTGTTAGTAGTTTTGGATTCACACTTGCTGCATTTAAATAAATCAATGATTTCTTTCGTCACCTTTCCAGATTAATATCATTACGACCTTTTGTCTCACAGCTTAATTTGAAAATCACACCAAAAATGATAATAATGGTGTAGGTAAACATAACCTATAGTAGGTTATTATTTTTTTAGGTATAGTTTTATATTCACACTTGCTGCATTTAAATAAATCAAAGATTTCTTTCGTCACCTTTCCAGATTAAAATCAATCATTATGATCTTTTGTCTCACAGCTCACTTTGCAAATGTTAGCAAAAAGGATAATAATCGTATAGGTAAACATAACCTATAGTAGGTTATTTTGTTAGTAGTTTTAGATTCACACTTGCTGTATTTAAATAAATCAATGATTTCTTTCGTCACCTTTCCAGATAAAATCAATCATTATGACCTTTTGTCTCACAACTCAATTTGCAAATCCAACCAAAAAGGGTAATATATCGTATAGGTAAATATAACCTATAGTGAATTGCACAGTAATTTATTATTAGCAGCTTTAGACTCTATTTCTGATTGCAGGTCGTTTTGTCTTATAAGTCCAAACAAAAAGGGTTTCATAATATATCGTATTAACACAACCTACAGTGAATTACACAGTATGTTATAGTACTTTTAAGTATTAGAAACTGTAAGAACATTTTACCGATCGAAGCGACGATTCTATGTATTGTCTGAGATCAGCAGTCCTAATGTTTTTCTGTCGACATCAGTAAAAAGCAATATTCAAAATGAGGCGTATTAAAATTCATTCTGGGATTTTTCCAATATTCGTTTCATTTTTGGTGATTTTGTGTAAGAAATAACAACGAAAATAATTCGTTATGTACCCGTATTTATCAATAGTAGTAGTTTTGTAACCGCACATTTAATGTTAGTAGCATTTTTGTCCATTTGAGCTAAACAAGAATTTCCTGATCCTTTTGTTAGACGTAGTAACTAGTCAAACCCACTTACTGTCATAAAAACAAAAACAGTAAGTAGGCAAGAAAAGATTGGTCATGCAAAAAATGTTTTTCATTTAATTTCTTATTAGGCCTTTGTCATCAGATCTAAAAATATTGTATTTGCTCTCTTCGGAAAACCTCATTTGTCTTATTTAAGTGAGTTTTTGGAAACTACAAATACTAGATTTCTTAATTGTATTTTTTTTCCTTTAAATTGAACTAAGAAGCATGTTTCTTATTGTCTAAAAATTACCTTTTTGCCAGATGTTTTAACAATATTACTCATAGTATCTTAATACTTACCAATTTATTTAAAAGAATATAAAATAAAATACTTGGTCGGTTTCAAAATCTTTAATCTCGAAAGATACAATACGTATTTCGGCTTACTAGGCCATCGTCAGGTAAATACTTACCAATTGTTTTTTTCTTACTTCATTATAAATTTATGACATTGTCTTACACTAAAATTTTGAAACAATGTGATCAGTAGTTTCGCTTTATTCTTTTGATAAAAGATAAATATAACTATATTAATGTACATAGACATAAAGACTGTGCAAATATTTTTTGAGTACCGTATTTTCCGTTTTTTTATTATCTTGTAACCCATTCAAATATTTACATGTTATTTTTGAAAGTTATATTTTTAAACCTATTTTAATCAGTAACAGAAATTAGAACCAATACCATTTACATATAATACTATATATAGTTTTAACAATCATGATATCGTGATATAGGTAATATATGTGATACCTATCAAATATCACTTAACAACAGATGAATGTTCACTTTAATGGTAATAATATCATTTAATTATTGCATTGTGTCCGGAATTCTGTGATTATTCATTCCATAATGCTAGTTTGAGAAATAATAATCGGTCACATTGAAATTTGAGCGTACTAAAACCATTTTGATATGCCAGCTTCCATTTATTTTGGCTATACATTTGCAATGTATATATGGAAAGTAGAATACGCCGTATTTGTATCATTAATTCAGTTAAGTGGCTTATAAACTGATTATAAAATTAATTTGAATACGAATTTTGATACTAGATTACCATGAACTAAAAAACTTACATCTGTTTTGCAATCGTTAACGTTTAAATTCTCTTAAAGGAAATAATGAAAATGTAGTTAACTAGTGCACTAAATTCAAATCTTGAAAAGGCTTTCTGGTTTTTATGTTTTATAAACAAAAATTCTGGGTAAATTCTTGAAATTTTCCTGTGCTTCATATTTCTTAAATGTAGCGTATAAGAGCAATATTCGCAAAGTTCCACGAAAGGACTTTGTAACATTTTAATTCTCAAAGGAGTTGTATATTCCTCTAATACTACACACATAATTTTAGCTATTTAGGTCACGTCACAAACATATCAGACTCCATATATTGTATGGAATGAAATATATTATTCACATTTATTTCATATTACACTACCTCAAATTGTTATCCAAATGATATTAATGTGGGAGTAGTATATTAATGCACTCCACTGGTCGAATAATAATTTGACATTCAAAATACTTATAGCTCATACATTAACAAGTAGAAATAAACAAAACATATTTTCTATACTAAATACATCAAAATCAATAGTCAATTTTTACTGTGATAACTACCACATATTTTTATTTTCAAAAATTTTGTATTATTGAAATATAATTTCAAATCGGTTTGTGTGTCTTACTGCTTAAGTAATTTTGATCTAATTCTTGACCAGTAAAACAAAAGCATAATTCAAAGGAATGTTTTGCAATAATTGTATTAGTCTTGCATTAATCTAATTATTCCAACTATAAGTTAAGCGGTTAGACCAGTGTTTGCCAATTTTTTTTATCTTAAGACACTTTAGGCGAAGAGAATTTATTTTGTGGAACCCAGGCACCCAAAATAAAATCTCAATAAAATTAAATATAGAATTTTGAGATAGTTGAGCCAAATTTGTAATTGACAGGATATAATGACTTTTTAATGTTTATTTATTAAAACGAAACGACGTTTCGACTTGTGGTTGGAATCATCTTCAGGTCTAATAAACAATTATGGAGTTACAATATTATTTGTTACAATTTTATATAATAGTCTTAACATTAACATAAAACTAAGATTTTGATCCAACATATCGATATGTTGGAGAGTCTGAAGTAACTCGAAACGTCGTCTCGTTTTAGTAAATAAACATTAAAAAGCCATTATCTCCTCAAAACAGATTAATTTCCTGAAAATTAAATATGCTTTATTAGTATGAAATCCATTAAAAAATATCTAATTATAGTAAAATAAAATAACATTGTTTTATGGTCATAATACTCATAATATAATAATGTTAATAATGATGGGTGGAATTTTTCTATTTCATTTTCATCAGCGCTGAAAAGTGTAAGTCCAAAGGGCAACAGAGATTTAACGAGTATATGATATAATAGGGAAATCAAAATTATGATAAATTAAGTACAGAAAATAAGGCTTTGTGAACAAGATAGTTTTTCAAATATATTATTTTTTCTTATATTAATAATAATGGTATGTATAGTCGTACATTTGATGAAATGATGGAAAATTATTTGTATTTTTTAATTTTTCGCGGCTCACCTAGAATCTGTCGCGGCACATAGTTTAATAGACACCATGAGTAGTTTTCATAATGAAGAATTAAATTTTTGAAAAATTCATGGACTTCACTGAGATTTGAACCCAGGGCCTTCCCATTACTACTAGAATGCTCTACCAACTGAGCTATAAAGTCCCGTGTAGTTCATGAATCTTTCTCTTGTCTGTTGCCGCGTTTATAATTATATACTCTCTGATTTAGATACAGCATTGAATACTTGCCGATAACCCGAAGCACTCAGTAGCTAACGAACCAAACCGCAGTAGCTAACTGAGACACTGTTTTTACATAGTAGTTTTCAATAAAATATCTTTTTATTTTTATTTGTATTTGTTAATAGTTGACGAACTTGAGATTTAATCATTCAATATCAAAACTCCAGTTAGTTCGAATAAGAGAATGCTAACCAAGTTCCTGATTGTCTTTTTTCCATTTAGTAGGTATATTCATTTAACGTACTATAAAGAGAATTGATGAAGTCGTTGATATTTTGGGATATTGTTAATAGTTGACGAAGGTGAGATTTGATCCCCCAATATCACACTTCGTTTAGTTCGAATAAGAGTATCCTAACCAATAACCAAGTTCATCACTGTCTTTTTTTCCATTTAGTAGGTATATTCATTAAAAGTCCTATAAAGAGAATTGATGAAGTCGTTGATATTTTGGGATATTTTGGGCATTTCCCGGTAGGTAATTCGCATCTAATAGTCTTGGGCTGGTAAATTACGGCGGCGCGGTGGTTGTCAGGATCTGAATGCACGGAACGCACACCATTTGGGGAAGGGAAGATCGGCCACGTAAGGAATTTTAAATCGTCCCACTTTGGGCTAATATTTGCAGGAATTTAAACATTTACGCTCCTCGGTAGATTTATACGCTGTCGAGTATGTGCTTAAGGCAGGTGTGAACGTGGGAGGGAAAAACTAAGCGCTGGTGACCTCTTTAACCTTATTCCTCATGAACCAACAAAATCAGCTTATCATATTTCTCACGTGTTTAGACATGCTTTATTACTGACATAAACAAATTCTAAAACCTCTCTGATATGAATGTACCATTGTTCTTATCTTTTTCATTTCATTTCACTATAGACCTTGTTAGTTGAGCGATCATTAATAATTTAGAAAAAACAAGAGTTACCTGATGATGATCAAAAGATCGAAACGCGTCGTACCTCAACTTTTACCGAGTTTTGTATTCCGTGTAGTATTATATTTGGTTTATTGCATTGAATCTTTTTTTACAACGACATTTGCTCTAAACCTTATATATCGTATGGGATACAATACTTACTGACGAGTTCTTTAAAGGAACAATTACATTTTTTAATTTATAAAAAAAATTGTTGATATATTTTATAGACATATACTAAAACAAATTAAAAGACCTTAATAATGATGTTCTTCTCTTTATACAGCTTATACTAATCTAATTGTAGAGCAATGGTACCATTATTATTAAATTTAATTGTTATCGGTTTCAAGAAATTTGCTTTCATACAATATAACTAAATAAATTATTTACTCTTATTGTAGGTACATTAATAATAACTAATCATGTGTACATGTTTAGTTTAAAATTTATTATTTATAGATTTATATATTTTAACATAATAAAACAGCGTTGTATATTTCACTTATTTTTGGTACTCGAATATTTGGTATTAAAATATACCGAATAGTGAAAATAAGACCGAATAGGCCAAATACCGAATAATTATTCGGATTCAATTCCATCTCTAATTATGATGTTATGAATATTATGTCCATAACACAACATTACTTTATGTTACTACGTGTATAATAAGGTTTTTTCAGTAAAGTACATTTAATTTTATGGGATTTTTAATTGGGGTACTTGAGTGTCGCAAAATAAATTCATTTAGCCTAATGTGTTGTAAGATAAATAAGTTTGGCACATAACAATCATTTAGGTTATGTTGGATTAGATATTTTAGTGTCGCAAAATAAAATATTTTAGTCTAATGTGTTGTACGATAAATAAGTTTGGCAAATAACTATTTTTAGGTTATGTTGGGTTAGATAGTTTGGAATTTTTATTGTAAAGTAAAATAAAATAAAGCGAAACAATAAGTTAATTTTCCGTTAAGTGATTGAGGTCGCTGAATAGGCATTGACTCTTTCGCACTGACAAAACCTCGAAATGAGCAGATTTGCAACAAGGGCATTTATCGAATGTCACCATTCTGTGCGTAGAGCAATTTAGCAGTGGATATTGTAGTGCCTAGTGCACTAGGGCAGTTGCAGAGCAGAGCACTATGTTCACGTTGCAAACATCATGCAGTGGCACAATACGCGAAATCACAATTCATACACCTCAAAAACAGTAGTTGATTTCATACGCAGCACTAGCTCTGCCACTACCGGCCTATTCTGTCAGCTGCAGTTCATGCAAGCAAGATGGAGATCATTTCATACAGGATTACTTCGTTACGCTTCCTGTATTATGCATACAACGCTTCCATTCGTTACACCATACTTAGATATCATTTGCAAGGTCACTTCTATCACACCATCGTCACAGAAAATATGTTTATTCCACATCTTTTCCAATCCAATTTCAGTATTGTAACGTTTATTTATTTCAGTCAAATGTAAAAATAATTGGAAAACGAATATTTGTATAATTACATTTAATGAACACCGAATGGTATAAAGGTTCATGGATTAAGTAAATTAAATAAGTAAGTTTAATGAAGAAATAATAAATTATAAAAAAATAATAAATACTATACTCTATTTAAAAACTACGAGGAGTGAATGCTGTAGCCACATTTACACTGAGATAGATCACAATAAAGTTTGAAGCACACAAAACTTGTAAAATATCACAAATGAATATAAAATACAATAAGAACGTGATAAAAGTAATAACCTAAAAAAACTGATAACAGTGAAACGAAACTTAAAACCTTTCTGATACGATAGCTGATGTGACAAATATCGTTGAGTGTAAAACAGGCGTTACATCAGCCAATCAGAAGTATTTATTTTAATGCGTTAACTTCAGATCACTCCTCCTAGTTATTAAATAGATTATAGTAACACTATAATAAACAAATATATACACTAATTTAAGAATAATAATTATTAATAAAAACTTGAACACTAATAACATTTATTGAAATACTCAATACTACGCAATATTTATTTATACGATATTTATATCACCAGCTATTTATTTATATCACTAACTATTTATTCATATCACCAACTAATTATTTATTTCTACTTTATATGTCGTTGACATGCACTGGCCGACACTGACTTTCTTCAGTGACTCTCTGCACACTCTGACCGATACTAATTTCCTTAAATCCTGCCATTTAACCTGTCGAACATTCCAGAGCCCTCCAGTCGCTTTAAAATTCCCGAACAATAGCGGTGTCGCTCCTATCCTATTAAAGAGAATAAAAAAAAATACTTATCACAAATTTGCCACAAAAAGTAATTCATAGATATCGAATGACCGAATGACGCCTCAGTCAACAATACTCGCATAACTGTTTATTTATACACATATACTCGCAACAGGGGGAAGAATAAGAACTACGTTTTATTTAATTTTGACTCGATATTTTTAAAAACTGCAATGCCATAAATATCTCTTGTTTAACTACTTAACAAGGGCGTTTCGACTCCTCTTTGATAGGTGACCTATATTTTTTCGATTCATGTGCCTTCGACTATGTATGTGTTAGATATTAGTAAAACTTCATAAAAATTCCTTTTTTCGAGATTTAGAGAATTTTTCATAGAGCTAGCAACACTGATTCTAAATAACATTTGATTATTTTTCATTAAAAAAATTAGATAGAAAAAATTGGGACAATTCAGGTATACGCCGGGATTTGAATACTAAGCTATGTATCAGAAAATAATTCTCATAACAAAACGAAATTTAAAACATCTACGAAAACTTGAGTGTTAGCTACGTTAAATACTTAACATGTCAAGTAAAAGTCAAAACAAGTCTTGTAAAAAAGAGGAATTTAGATTACTTAACACAACTATGTCGCGCAAAAGAAACTTTAAATTGAGGTTGACATTCTAGCATAGACCAATTTTAATATTTTATTTTACCTGTTAATGTGGAAAAAGTAGATGATAAATTGAACTAGAACAACTTCCTAGAAACGATTCGTATTGATTTATGGAAACACTTAGTATCAGTTATGTGTGGTATAATTTAATAAGCAGTAGTAGCGTAGTAGCATCATCAGTCAAGGTAGTGTAAGAATAGCTGATTATCCTATTTATATCGTTAGACGCTGAGACTCCTCCCTGCTAGTTAAAGGCAGAATGAAGAAATTAGAGTGAAAAAACCGTAGCTAATTGAAGCACGTACGGCACGAGACGCAGGACGAGACGACACGAAATGATACGAAACGGCGTCGTGCGTCGGGACGCCATCTGTCTCCGTCTTTGTTCTGGCCGACGCTGGACACCGTGCCGATTTATTTTTAATATGCGCCAACCGACTCACGTAGATGTTTTGCATTCAGAGATGGGGATATTTATAACACGGATTTCATTCCATTCTAGGATAATTATTTTTTTTATTTTTTGTGCACTAATGCTTGAATATCAGATGAATGTAGCATGTCATCAACAGTCAAAACTATTTATAAATAATTTATTACATGACAAACGTGGAAAGTGGTAAATAGCAAGTGTGTGTAGAGATTGAAGAACGAGGCGTGTAGCGCCGAGTGATTTAATACACGAGCATTGCTATGCACTTTCAAGCGAGTTATGTACACTATTTTTCAGACGACCACAAAATATTATAATAAAAACAGGGTTTATATAAAAGTGTCAATGTCAAACACAACTCACGAAAGTATTGACATTTGGGTTTGAGGTTAAGTATCACAAACTGATTTGGAAGTCTAGTACGTATTATTTGAACAATTAATAAAACTATCAGTACATTTTGAGTCTTTATTTTTGTTATTAATTCACTACCAATTTTAAAATCGTAGTTTTAAGAAAAATTTTCATTCATTTTGTTATATTTCATTATCAAAGTTCCATCTATTGACCACTAATCGTCATATCCGGTTATATAACACACTAGTGTGTTATTATAACACACGCCGTGTGCTATTTTACATTTTCTGGTGTTCATTACAGTGTAAATATGGCTACTTTCATATGTGGTCGTCTGAAAAATTGTTTTATCTACTCTCACACTATAATGAACTCATTAATATGCAAGTTATTGTATGTATGTGTGTCATTAATGAAATCGTACGATAAATAAACCAAATCGTATGTAAAAGAACAATGTAAATTAAATGGAACTTTCATTATTAAACGATTTCTGTTAACAAATGACATGTTTTGACACAATGGTCTTGTACAACACCCGTTAGTACAATCAACGATACAGTATCGTAGAAAAATATGCTACACATTATCGTACATTAAGATTTTGTACAATATATTTTTTAAATGTGAGAAATTTGTACGATAGTTGTATTTTTCAAATTAATAATATTGTACCGCTGTCATCATTGAGGAATACTGAATGTAACCCAGTGAAAAAATGAATTACATACGTTATTGTAGATATAGAATTAGGTTTCTTTATTTTAGACAGAATTGATTTTATAATGGATGAAGAAGAAATTTATATAATTTTTTAACAAATAGCACCTACAAAAAAATATTTTTTGTAGGGCACAAAATTCTTCGAACCACTAGGACGCAGCGCTATTTATTTTTAGGTCATCTCACATTGTTGTCCGTTAATAATTGTGACTTTAGTTAATTAATTGTATTTTGTCTGAATTAATTTACGCGATTGCAATGATTTTAGTTTTTTTATTCCACAAAGTGTGATTTTGCAAAAACTCTCACTGAAGTAAACACAAAACAAACGAATCACAACAGATTATTTTTGTTAAGTTTACGCGTTGTCAAATAAAACAACCAAATCCTACCCTTTGTGTGGTGATTTCAACTGCCACAGATACGATATAGACTAGCTCCAGTGCAGAGAAATATTACAAAATGACTTTAAATTTGTTGCAGTTGGCGTAATTCTATTTTATGTTGCTTATTTTTAACAAAAATAATACATAGAGTAAGGAAGATTCTACTGTTTACTTATCTATACAACTTCTCGATCCTTGGATTAAGAGTTGTTGTTTTAAATCACGAAGTTTGCAAACTAGAACGAATAAAACGACGAAAATTTAAAATGCGCAGCAAAAAGACGTGCTAGTGTTAAGTAATGCATTCTATAACAGATGTTAGTTTAGTAATTTTAACTGTAGACGTTAAATATTGCCAAGAATAAAAATTCACATATTTCTGCCTCATTCCACTTTTAAAATAGGACTGGTTTCAATTTGATATAAAAAAATCTGATGTGGGCACCACATGACTTCCTTGTACGACTATTAAATTATACATTAATTTTTTGCTGCCTTCAATTAAACTTATTTCAGTTGACAGTGAAATACGATTTTTCTATTCTTGAAAAACAGGGGCAGTTACGCAATTGCTAAAGTATTAGTTTTTATTAACATTATTTCTACAATTCAACTATCTTATTATAAACATTTAGCAAGATGAAAATAGAGTAAAAGTTTGTCTTTAATTTATCAAATACTATAATTTTAATTAATAATAAATACGCTAGTAATTTTAGTTTTTTCCTTATTGCACTGCACAAAATTACTATAATCGCTAGAAATCTCATAAAGAAAGAGATGTTATTTTCCTTTACTTCGTACATAATTCTCAGGAATATATTTTTCCAGCTTGTCAATATCAATTTAACAAATCAAATGTTTCCTAACACAATTAAAAGCCAACTAAATTATTAATTTTATTAAGATTTTGCCAAAATTATACTGCCTTTTTGGAAAGGCTGATTGGAACCAAAAATGGAGGTTTATAACTAGATGTTATAGCAATTCCATAAACAAAATTTCCACATTCTACGACTAATAGTTTTTGAGATATGAGAAAAAAACAAAAAAACACTACGAGCAAAGTGCCCTTTTGCAACTGCCAATTGCAACACAAATGCGAGGTGCACATCTAGATGTTATAGCAGCCCCATATACAAAATTTTTGAGTTATGCGAGATACATACATACGTACATACAGACGTCACGCCGAAACTAGTCAATATGGATTCAGGGATACTCAAAACGTGTATTACCGTTGAAATCTGAAATTCGAAAATTTTCGCGATTACAATACTTCCTTTACTTCGTACAACATTGCATAGTTTAATGTTTGTAATATATTTATTGATCTATAAATATATCGAAATGATATTATTACGAAACATTATATTTTATTGCAGCGATAATGTTTGTTTAATATTAAAGTTACAGCTGAACATTTTTGTATCATATATTATATGTAACTTTTTACAGAAGCAAACTCATTGTTAAATCAGACGTAAAATAGTAAAACTTAGGAATCAAAAGATGACAAAAGTTTAAAAAGTAACACCGATAAAACGAAGTAAATATTGAACTTTTATGACTATTCAATTTATAATAACGTTTCCAGAGAACTGGAACAGATACAAATGTATTTTAAAATTGTTCACTGTGCAAGAAATTTATATGTGATGGAGTACCTAGTGGCTATATGATGTTATGTTTGCATATATATTATTTTTGTTTATTATTTTTTGTGATTTTCATTCCATTTCACATAAAAAAATAATACTCAAAATAAAAAAATATTTCATTTTTGTAAACCACAGTTTTTTGTATTTAATTTAATTTGGAAATAAAAGCTTTTTTATGAATCGGGATTCATGTTTTTACCGTCTTTTAAAAAAAATAGTTTAAATTAATAAAATTTATTGCTTCATACTAATCTTCTAAATGGTAATACACAATAATTCAGTACGTATAATTAGATTATTGTAGAAATATGAATTGTCGAATTTATTGAAAGAATCTTTTTTTAATAAATTGTTCATTTAACAAATATATGAATAATTTTTAATAACATTTATCACCCTGATGAAGACAGATTTACAGTCGAAATGTTCGTCTATTAGTGGATTTTATTAAATGACTGCTACTCCAAATTCTGTATTGATAAACATAAAATTTAGTTTTGGCACTTTTTTGTTCTGTTCCTTGTAAAATAATCTATAATATATTCATACTCCTAAAATATCATTGTTAATGCTCAGAGGTATTAGATGATGTTTTAAGCGTTGTTCGATCATAGAAGTTCTCAGTCAATATTTTACTATTGTTAATTTTGAGAATGATCTTTCTGCGATGCAATTTGTTGTCATGAAAACAAGATAAATTCTCAAGATGATTTCCAAGTTTGGAAAAGGATCCTGCACTTTTTTATATTATTATATTATTATACATAAATAGTTCTCGATTAAAGACACTATTATTTTCTTCTTCTAGTAAAAATTTGTCATTCCGTTGAACATTAGTAAAGTTACAAGTACTTTTTTGGTGTTTTCCAGGTTGGCTCTTTCTTATTTCCCATAATGAAAATTGTTGACAAAATTGTTAACTTGGTATGATGTTTTTTCGGCAATCCATTTTTTGTAGTCTATTAGTTAACTATCATTAAAATATCTTTTAATAATTCAAACTATAATTTAAAGTAATAAAAATTATTTATGTTAACGTAAGTTTTTTTAGTTAACTATCTTTAAAATATCTTTGAATAACTCAAACTTTCATTTAAAGTAATAAATATTATTTATGTTAACGTAACTCTTAAAGTAATGTTCCGTGTGTGAAAAGTAAGGTTATTTTTAAAAATATGAATTGAAAATTGGAGTGTGACATGTTAGTAATAGCCGGTCGTATATTTTTATTACAAACATGATAGTTTATGTCAGGGCGGTGCTCCGAGACAGAAATGAGAAGAAAAGTGTTTGTAAGTCTTAAAATCTGTCGTGTAAGTCATTCTTCAGATACGTTTTTAGGTGCCACCGATATGTTTAGCTGCTAAATGACTCTCTAAATACATCAACTTGTGAATGGCGCACGCTTGCTGATGTATTTATTACGTAATAAGGAACTCTCGCATATTTTTTGTGAGAAAATATTTATCCTGCATTCTTTTCCAGACAGTATGTTGGCAGATCGGTATTTATTTACTTGTTTCCAGGAAAGAACCAGAAAAAGCAAATGCGACTCCAGCTGTTTTTTGCTTATCTCTGCACAAATAACAAATAAAATGACAAAGTATTGAACATTGAATTGTAGATTTAAAGCAATGGATTACAGCAAGCTTAAGCATAGATTACACTGCACAATTGAGATCTTGCAAAGAAAAACATGTTCTATAAAGATAAAGGCCCATATCACACACTTTTATAAAGCGCTTTTGTAAAAAGACGTTTGGTTTGATATGATTATATGTAAAAGCACGATTCCTAAAAGTACTATTATTATAAAAATGCATACCTAATATGTTCAAAAAATATTTTATTTTTGTTTGTAATACAATTTTTTTTAGTATCCATGATATTTTCGACTTACAATTTTACTTTACCGAAATTTTGGATGACAAAATTTTTAAAATATTTTCAAAAATAGGTCAAACCAAATATTTGTGACCTAATTTTGAAGGAAAAAATAAATTCAGTGTAACTTTTGTAATTTTAATTGTAGAATGCTCAAATTTTCACAATAACATCACAATATAACATATTTTTTAAATTTGGAAAAAAATGGGTGTTACACCTAAAACTGGGTCAAATTAAAAAAATTGAGTTATGCACTTTTCTAGATTGATCTCGGTGCGTACATTCCAAATTTTCAAATGAAATTTAATTATCTCTTTTCATTCTCGAGATATTCGCGTCTAAAGTTGGGTCCTACTTGACCCAAAAATGGTCTCTGGCCCAAAAATGGGCAATGATACGACCTTGCCGATATCAGCATTCGATTCTACGGAAAATTCTACATATGTATACCAAGTTTCAAATTAATATCTTTAATGGTTTGGTTTTTATAGAGGTTATACTAAAAATAACGAAAAATGACCAAAAATCGAAAAAAATCTAAGGTATACACCTTAGATTTTTTGCGATTTTTGACAATTTCGATTATTTGTTATAAAAAATGTATTTGTGAGAATTTTGTCATAAAATTTGGTACACTTATGTTTTTCGGTACGAGGAATTCAATGGTGAAGTCGTTGAGGCTATATTTCTTACCAGTTTCTGAATATGTAGATGGCTCATTTTTGAAAAGTAGCAAAAATTGTCAAAATTTTCAAAATTTTAATTTAACTGGTTTTATATAGAATTCGATGCGCTGATTCCAAATTTTCAAACCGCATGTCGATATCTCTTTTAGTTCTCGAGATATTCACGTTCAAAAATTACTAGAACATACCCATTTTTGGGTTTCTTCGCATACATCAAAAATAACCATAGATACGGTATTCACGATAGAACCAATCGATTCTATGAGTAAAGTTACATTAATAAACCAATTTTCATCATGTTGAAACACGTAATATAAATTTTAGAGTGAAAAGTCTAAAAATGGAATTTTGAAAATTTTTAATAAAATTTCTAAATAGCATTTTTTAATAAAATAATAAATAGATATACTTATTTATAAATTAACTACAGAAAAATAAATAAAAATATATAAAAATATGTAATTGTGTAAGCGTAATAATGATTTTGGCGCCCCAGGTTATTATCCCCGTAATGTAATTCCTTCATGCTTTTATTTTCATGTGGCAGCATAACTTTAAGGTCTTAAATTTTATGTAACAAAATATGAACTGCATAATAATAAAACCGAAACCTCTCTACATTAATATTTTATTCAAGTAGCGTTCGAATTCGAAAACTTTGATGATAAATGTTACTTTCTATGAAGTGAATGCAAGATTTTGGGAAAAACAGAAAAATATTAGATTTTGACCGGAATCACTTAACCGGAAGTGACATCAGGGACATCGATTTCACTTTTTGTTGAATATTTTGAGGACGGTCAAGTCCGGCAAATTTTATATTCCACAACTTTTGCAGAAAAACTTTTTAAAATTATTACGGGAAGATAGGTCAGCAGTGTTATTTGGTTTTTTGGACGTATCTTTCATATAAATATGGCGATTGCTTGATTAAATAAAAAATATATACAACGAATTTTTTTTTTCAAATTTATGATTTCTATCTGATGGAACTTTTTCAGTTTTCCATATATTTTATATTCAAGCAATTTGAATATTTTAATTATTTTTATTTATTAATACCCTGTATATTTTATCCTGCATTAATAATATATTAGCAATAACATTTATTAAGCTGTATTTACACATAAGAAATATAGTACAATATTTAAAGGTCCTTATCATCTCACCTCCATTAAAGTAAAATATTAAAATGACAAACTTATAAAATTGTAATAACTTGTAAATAAGTTTAAATATAATATAGATATTATTATTATAATCTAAAGGATTAAAAGTAGTAAATAAAATTTTCAATTTATTTGTACAAAAGAAAATAAAATAAATGAGTAATGTACGAGTACAGTTCAACGTTGGCAATAAAATATAATATGTGTAACACATATATTATATATGATAATAAAGTTAAAGAAGGTTATACACGTAATGAAACATAATACTTAAAGTTATTGGAGTAATACTCGTGCAATGAATATGAAACTAAGCACAAATTGATTTTTAATTTACTTCATAAGGGTTATTCCAAAAGTTCTGAACATTTTCATCATATTTATTATTAAGTGGAATGAAAGTTAGTGCTACTTTAAATTATTTCTGTAATAAATAGGTTAAAGTTCACTCTAGCGATTTATTTTGGATATACGATTTATTTGCCGCCCACATTTAAAGAAGTATATTTGATTAATTTTAATGATATGCCACATTTTGTTCATTGGCTTTTTATTCTATTAATAAAGGTTCACTTACTGTTTGTGAACGGTAATTTATGTGTCAGGAATATGAAATATTAATCAATGTCCTCACTTCATTCAATGACATTTAAAAAAGAATATTCACTACTTTAAAAATGATTTGCATAATTTAATTCAAGGAAAATTGCCCTATATCAAAAGGGAAGTTACTTCAATATTCTAAAAATAGATATTTTAAAATAAAATGTCAATAAAAATAAAGGTATGTCAATACGAAATTCAAATAAAAAAGCGATTCTACTATTTGATGTGTTTATTGAAACCCACACATATAGATTTAGACTGCTGCTATAGTGGTCTACTTATAACTTCTGTTTGTCTTGAAACAATATTGATTCGTAGATTAGTTAATATTTTGCCAAATTAAATACAATATTGTGGTATTCGAGCGGTTTGTTGCAGTCATATTCGGTTTAATTCAAGTTTAATCTTGTCGCTTGTCTTAGAGGTGACCACGTGAGTGACTTTTCGTTCACACTCACGTCCAAACACGACAGTATTATTTAAATCACGTTTGTTCACGCACGACCAAACTGGAAAAACTCAGGATCATAATGGATTATAATTGTTTTTCAATGGTGTCTTAAAAATATTTTACATTTTTTTACAAGATATTGGATTCGGGTGAGACGAAATATTTCTCGAATCTCACTCGTCTCGTGTCGAAATATCTCGTCTCGGACGATACGAGAACGATTTTAAAACAAAGCTTCGAGACGAGAAAATGATATCGATATTCTCGAATTTCATTAATTTCGATGAGATTTCTCGAGTTTTTAAAATTTTTTTTTCAAACGTCGTAAATGTCACTTTAAAACTAGATAACAACTGAAAGATTTAAATTGATACCCTAAAAATTCCATACGCTGTGTACTCGTAACAGTAGTGACAATGTACCATTTAAAAACAAAATCAGAAACCTGAATCATTTTAGTGCATTTTTATATGACTATCTGGTAGGTAGACAAAATGTAGATGGAGCAAATAATTATATTGTACTTACGTATTTATACTAATAGTTATATAATAAATATATATTTTTTTCATAATTTTCCCAAATAATGTCCAATTTCTCTAGGTCTAGAAACATTTCCCTAGGAATGAAAGTACTGTGCATAGATGGCTTGCGTGACAAAGCCTGCAATATTCGATCTTGAAAACTCGAAAAATCTCAGCGAGATTCGAGACCTAGACGAGATAATAATATTCGAGACGAGAAATAAACGAGATAAAATATTTTATATTTGAAATGAGACGGTACGAGAAAAAGAAAAATCTCGTCTCGTCTCATAGAATCACTACAAGATATTCCCGCTTCGAATTTTCGTAACATATAAATTATAAACTCACAGAAAAAGATATCTTACACATACATAGAAGATACTAAGGTTAAACCTAATGTTTAATGACAAATCTAAAATATATATAGTATTTTTGTTTTTAAAAACTTTATTAAATCAGATTCGTATAAAATATAATTGAAATTATAAGTGAACAAGAAAATATAAACTATGTACTATAGTTTTCATTTCGTACGCAACAGTGCGTAGTTTATTGTGATTCTTATTTTGGGAAAATGGCGTTCTATTGAGATTTGAAAGCTTGTTTTCAAAAAAATGTGCCCATAAAACTATGTATAAAGATGGCATGAAAATATTATTTAATTACTTATATTGTAGCCTGTAGAATTTCAGGACAAAATAAAAGATAAAATATGAGATGTTCCAATTCCTTAGTTTTTTAACGTAATAAGTATACTATGGTACTGTTTTTCCAATGTTTGAAGTTGAGCGAACAGGTTGAAACAGGCAGTGTGAGGTCCGTGATTTGAAAACCGCTAAGTGCAACGCAATTAACAAGCAGCGATTTTTTGCTGGGAAGAATCTAGAGAATGTCAACAACGCGCTTGCGTGAAAAAAGAAGACTTGAATCGTCCTGTACGAAACAAATAGTTTCTCGCATTTTGTGTATGCATTCCTGAATTCAGTTGAGTTGTATAGGCACCAGGGAGATCCGTCGAGTCGCATACGAATTTAGGTGCATATTTGAAGTAGGACTTTACACTTGAAAGGCACGTACCGTTTTTGGTGGAATTCGAATCACTTGATGCAGCTGAAATAGAAATTGTTCTCCCTTTGATGAAGTTCTACTGAATTATAAGAGTAGCAATTGCGGACATACAATTCAGTGCTCAATCAGATATTGCCAATAATCTATTCCTCTAACTTTGCTTCTATTATCTATTCTAATCTTACAGCCGATATTACGCGTTCTTCCAATCTATATAACTAATACCAAACTCTATATATAACTTCAATTGTTTGTTAACCAAACGAATGACGGTATCTACAAAGTTCAAATTCCATTAAAATTTATAATTTTCAAGCTATATAACTTCTCTCACGAGTGTGTAAAAGCTTGTTATTTTTTACTCACATATAAACTGTTTATTACCTTTACAAGCTACTAATCTGTAAAAACTTTACAAATTAGTAGTTTCATTATTTTTGTTGTGTTTTGTTTCTGTAAGTAATGGGCTATGTGAGCAAATTTTTATTTCTACATATATGATACTAGACAAAAAAAAAATATCCTTATTTTTTTAAATCGTAATTTACAAGAAAATAATTATTAAAAACTTGAGGAAAGAATATTGTAACGTCAGCGGGGTATAATCATGAAAAAGAGAGATAGACTTCAAGCATAAAAAACAGTCTACTTGCCTTTTTCTACCTTACCATGCAGACATCACATTTTCCTTCTCCAAAACATTAAATTGCTAATAACTATATTATTATTAACTAACTAATGTATAGTTTTTTTATTATGATTGATTTAGCCTATGTCTATGTTGTTTATAATGTGAATAGTAGTTAGTTTTAAAAAAATAATATTTTTACGAATATTTATTTAACCTATAGAAAGCTCTTCAGTGTGCCAACATTGTAGAACAAAAAATTGTGTTCACTACAAAATCTATTGCAAATATTTGCACAAAACATTGCAGGGTTTATTACAATAAAATATTTTTACGATCAATTCTTTTTGTGTGGTCTTTGATCAAATGTAAAAACGTGATACCAAGAAGAAATTGCGACCATTACCGTATAAGTTATTATTTACAAATTTAGCTTCAGCTCCCTCTTCGCTGTGATCTTAAGTTAGTGGCGCAACGCTTTTAGTGTTAATAACACTTTGAAAACTCAATTTCGTTCAACATTGTTGAATTTCACAGTTTTTAGCACTAAAATTAATAGTTCATCAGCACTTTGAAGTTTCACTCCTCGTTTCATAGCTCGTAAAATGGATATTCAATTCTCCAGAGACTTATGATTTCTACTCGTATTTTTAGTTTTATGAATTGTTTTCCATGGGTACAATGAACAGTTTATTGTAAGCCTTGTAAGTCATATAAAATTAAGTGCTATGAAATTCTTCTGTGTAATAAAAATTAATGATTGTTCCATCTATGTAGATTGGCGCAGCTATTCTTATTGATTACTTTACAAGTGCTTCCATTTTACGTAGAAAGCGATTTTTCATATACTTATATTTACGGAATGCAATAAGAGTATTGAACTTTAAAATACTTGTTTTTCAGTATATTTCTTATTGAAATCTATTTAAATTGTTTTTAAAATAGTACAGCTGAAAAAAAAACAAGGACCAGATCAACAAATTTGGAAGGATATCTTGTTTTTTAAAAATACTTATATTTATTTCATTTGACATTCACTTAATTATATTCATTATTATTTATATACCTTATATTTCACTATAATTAAATTTTGGTCCATTGTATACAGTTTTAACAATACCGGTATTAAATTTTTATTTTATATTGCATTCTTATATTCACTAAAGAAGGATATTAATATATTACTCCTTTGATATTTTAATTTATTCAAACTAAAAACATTTTATTTGAAAATAACTATGAATTCTGTGCCAATTTAAGCCAGTATACGTTTTTAAATAGGAATATGTCAGTTTTCAAAGTTGTAGAGAAAAGTATGTTTATAAAATAAATGAAGTTGAGAGTCGAACCTGAGTTGTTTATGTAGTCGATAATACAGTTCTTGTTTTAATGAGTTGTTTAAGAAAGAGTTTAAAAATAGTAGCCATAGAACAGAAAGTTTAAATAGATTGTCGAACTAAAATCGTAAATACCTACGTGACATAAAAGCTAAAACTCCTATGTCAACATTTCCCCGTCAATTTATAGAAACAATTGTTTCATCAGAGTACATTCCTCGATGTTTATTTGCTTCAATTTAATTACTCGCCGTTCGGAAAAACTGACCAATCACATCCACCAGTTTAAAAGATAAAAAAGTCGTAAAAAGGAGGTTTGACTATTGGTTGAAGCGCAGATTTTGTTAATCATGGCCAACTATCCCAAATATTCAACAAAAGCGGATTCTCTTCTTTAACGCAATTCAAAGCCTGCAAAAACTTGACAAAGTAGAGCAGCAATTTTCTCACAAAGTAGTGTCAATGTACTTCAGTCTTCAGTTTGTTTCTTGCAGCGTTCACTTCTATTCTTCCCGTACAAATCATGTCAGATACTTCCAATCTATGTTTTTGTCGTTCCATTTCGGAGGAAATACGTCATAACAGCAAACAAAACTTACTCCAATCAGAAGTAATTCCGCAGGAGTTGCTTTCTCTACGGATTTTTACTTTTATTCCAGCCTAAAATCGATTTTGAATTCCAAATACACAGCATACCTTTTCACACATATTTCACACACAAATAATATACAATATCCTCTACTATTCACATTTAAAAATATCTGATGTATTCAATACATTACCTACCACCACTGTGTAATATATTCTATAGTAAGTAAGTACAGTACAATTTGTAGTTTTAAAATTAGTTTGTTATTGCAGTTACGAATATTTTTAATTTATTTCATACCTAAAACTTCTTTCATAAAATTTGTATGACTGAAAAAGAAACAGCTATTTTTGACGTTACTAAAACCGGAATCGAACTTACCTTGATTCACATATGCAAACATTTTTCTTATATATTTCTCCCACTTTATTTAATTTTACAATAAAACTACTTCATATTTACTTATTTTATCTTTTATCAAATGTCATACATCATATGTCAAATTTTGTGAACATATGAACAACTCATCTGTTTTATAGAAATTCTTCAGCCTAAACGATATGTAAAATTATTATATTTATATATTTTTTCTATTTAGCTAGAAGTTATATATAAATGTAATTATGCAGATCGGTAAAAAATTTAAAAATCTTTATATTTAATAATAACGTAATTTGCGAAAAAATAGTATTTAGAGGTATTTTTTGGGAAGAACGGTTTAACGCTTCAAATAAAGTACTAATTCTTTTATCATATTTGAATATAAGTCTTAAATACCAAATATTATATTTTTTACATGTATTGCATTGGAGTTATCGTGGACAAAGAATCGTCACAGACACACACATCCACACACATACGGACATACAGACATCAAAGTAAAAATAGCAAAATCGTATTCTAGAGACCCTAATTCGTGCTCATATGTTAAAAACTCACACTCGAGAAATTTGACCAAAAACAATACCTCCCTATCGATATATTGATAGGTGGGAGGTAAAAACATCTTTAGATAAAAAGTTATTACATTTTGTCATTTTCTTATATCTTTAATATTAATTAAGATTTTTTTGTTGTAAATGTTTTGTCCATCAACAAATAATTCTATTTTTGTATATACGTTTGAATATTGAATAATAAATGCATGGCAACTCGGTGAACATATTTCTGCAACAATACAAAGTGAAAAATGATTTTTAATTAAAAGAATAAATCGCTCTGAAGACCCAGTTTCGCAAGAAATATTCGGATTAAAGTTTTGTGTTAGTGTCGGCCAAAATAACATTAATATTTTTATCTATATACATCAAGAAATTAATTCCAGAAACTTTGCACAATAATTACCTCATAAAAAACTTTAAAACCGTTGACAACTTTAAATGATCTAACTGTCATAGCTCAAATAAAATTTATCATTTAAATGATAGTTGTAAAGACTGTTTATTTTTAGCCATTATTCCACACGCTGTGCCATTTGAATAATATATTAAATTAGCAAAAAAACTATAATGAAAAGTACACTTGTTATTATACCTATTCGTCTTCCGTCGCTACAACATTGTCACGAAATGTACCGACAATATGTGAAAAATGTATAGTGTCTATAGCAAAATCAATTCATATTATACAAAAGCATGCAACGTTGTTAATAAATTGCTGTTTTATACCGTAAGTCATGTGGACTTTCTCACTGAATATTACTCGATAAATTATTCATTTTAAACTTATTCGTGAAAATTTACCCAACGCTGTGACAAAAAATACAATGCATGTACGCTGCCCATTTATATCGCATCCAATAAAAAAGGATAAAACTCAGTTTGACTCATAAACAAAATATACAAGGGTGACACCACATTTATCCAGCCTGGTACGGAACAGTATTATTCATTAATAAGTTTTATTAGAAAAATACAGGAAATACCTTTTTGTAAGATTTCTTTCTGTTTCCTCAATATTTAACATAGTTCCTAGTTAATTACTCTATAATACATACATCATTGCTTCAGTTAATTTCTCTAGTTTATCTAATTCCACATCAATTTATTGATATTTACTTTTGCTTTTGTTTTTATTGTAATTTGTCCTGATGAGATTATATTCCAATGGTCAGTGGCGGAAAAATTAAAATTCAGGTTTTTTTCGTTTTTCTCATTTTTCACCGAAACATTCCAAAAAACCTAAATGCAGAAAAAATATTTCTTTATGTAACCTTTGTCCTTAGAATCAAATGGTATAATCGTTGAGATTGTATCTCTACCCATTTTATGGATGTACCCAAAATCACACTTTTTTATGGGTTTGAGAGAAAACATCTCAAGAACGAAAAGAGATAATTAAATTCTGTTTGTGAATTTTAAATAAATAATAAATTTCAAAAACCAAATTTTGGACTCAGTTGAAGATACCATTATTGCGTACTATGTTTTTTAACTCAAGAAGTGAAAGGTTTTGTAAAACTTTATGTTCTTCTTTAATCTTGGTAATAAAATTTCTACAATGGCTTGAGACAATTCTTCAGTGACTCTAACCTCTGTAAAAACAGCCACCTCTAATGGTAAACGAATAATGAATTAAAAAAAAAATCTAGATGTACAAAGTATATATGAAGATAAAATGTATTGTTGTCCTTTAGTAAATACAAACATATGACAAATTGTTTTCTAGCAAAGAATGTGACGTCACAGAGACATTTTTATATTTAAAAACGTATTCATAAGTATTAAACATTTTATAATCATTGTTATACCACAATACTCTATTTACATTTATTTAAAAATTATTCTCTCCATAAAGCTTTCTTTTTCAATATATTTCCTATTTGTGTTTTGTTTATTATGATGATTTTCATGTATTGTTTTTCAACTTACAAAAAAGGGGACAAATTCGAGCTGTAAATAATTGAAAATCCAATTTTCCATGAATAGGTATCTCAAACAGTACACAAAAGCTGATTATTAAAACTGATTGAAGGTTTCCAGCACTAGCTGATGATAATTCGTTTAAATCTGCATTAGATTGTTGCAGATTAAGTTAATTGCATGAAGGGAATTGTTGTTTACTACATTAATATGAGCGATTGTAGTTAAAGGTTACCTCGTCCCATTAAAGGTATTTACGACCACTTGCTTTGGAATATTTTAGCTGTAAATGCTTGGTTTACCTAGTTTAATTGTTGTTGCGAAACTTCAAATATGTTTGTAACTTTTAAAATTAATTATATTACCTTCCCTGGAATTATTCTCTTTGAAAATGTGCATGGGTTACGTTTATTTCCAAATAGAATAGGATTCTGATTCTATCAACCATACACACAATATTGAATAAAATTACACATCATTAATGAATACAGCATTAAAAACTCATTTTTTATATACTCGTATATACTGGGAAATCAATACTATATACTTCTTTCTATTTTGTTGTTATTAAACAGAGCTGGACAGCATACAACAATAAAAAAAATAAGTGCAATATTGAAGAAAACGTGTTTTATCATGTATTTTACCATAATCAGTGACTCCCAGTTAAAATGATAAAAATGATCTCTCAATATTTTTTTTCGTATAAATAATGAAAAAACAGTTTTAAGACAAAAAGTGTTTTTAATTTATTATCTTTAGTCTTTAATACAAAAAAATTAAAAAATAATAAATAGAAATATTACATCCCTACACAGAAATAAATGTTTACAGAACCATTAAATTTAAAGACACAATAAAAATGATGATTAATATTAAGTTGGACCTCCTTTATTTTCTAACATCATTTTCAATCAATTTGGAATAAATTTTATCAAATTTCTGATGTAAACAGGGTTAATTTTTGTCCATTATTCTCTTAAAGCTTTTTTCATCATTTTTCTTAAATATCGGATGTTTCTTTATTCCCATTTATGACTTCAATATTTTAAAATGTTGAATTACATGTTTGTCCATATTACCTTTTATAAATGTTATAGGCAATAGGTAATAATATATGTAGCTCTAATAAATAAGTAAATATTAATAGAATATAAAGAATAAAAATAGATTGTTCACGTTTAGTTCGGGTTCGAACAAGTTTGGACCAGAAGGTTAAGCATTATTTCTCTTTAGTAATTTTAGTATCTAGGTAATGTATACTTTAAATATGACATAACGTTGTAATTTATAATAATTTTTTGTAACATAAAAAATTAGGAAGTTAGAAGGCTATTGGTCTACTGTGACATAAAAGTTGAAAAAACAAAAACGTTACAAGGTATTGTGGAAAGGAAAGCAGAATATAATAAATTAAAGGACGCTACCCAAAAGTTCTTTATTTATTAGATAAGTTTTATTTTGAAAATGGAGTTACAAATGGAAGCGGTGTAGATGAAGAGATTATATCGAAATGAAGATCTCTGAAATCTTAATCCAACCCAAAACTGGATAATAAATGCAAAAAAAAAGATAAACCGTTTACATAAGCAAGAATTTTACATAATTTTACGCTTGCAAAGAGCAGATTATTTACGTAAAACTTGTGTTTAATTTCATTTTCATAACAGTAATTTATGAATAATAATTATAATTCATTGCTCATATCTTATCCGTACGAAATGGGAAAACAACAGAATTGTTTTCCAGTTTCCACAATGCGTTCGAAACAAAAATAAATTTTATTTCTATCAGCAAAATGCTAAGTGAAAAAGGTTAAATTCGGTGGATTAGCGTAAATTTGCGTAAAGCGTAGGACTTAACCGCTACATGTTTGAGTTCCAATGCGATGTTTTATTATTCCTGTGTAGACGCGTTTATGCACTTTACATTCTGGACACGGATTTCGCTTTTAGTTTGACAGGTGGCGGCATATTTAAAATTAATATCATGTGCAACTAATAATTTCATTAGAAAATTGATTGACGTATAATCTATTATTATAATTAGTTTATGTTCATTATAGTGCACTGAACCGAAGTGCAAACGTTAAATTTCAACTGTGTTAATCCATTTTGAAAATCGTAAATATGCTGTGAAAATTAACACCATTTTTTTTTGTTTTACACATTTTTTTGGTTGGTATTTAAATTTTTATTGAACATTGCACATAAAAACAATTTTAAATATTGTTTCTTTATTAAATTTTGTTTCTTCAGAATATATACAAGCTTATTACTCGAACATCCGAACATAGAGTTTAACATATAAAATCATATTTTCGTAATTTCCTGCTTCCCTAATTATTTTAGCCAAAAAAGCTTCAAATCTTTATCAAAGAACAAAATAAATTTGCGTGCATTGTAAGCTCAGAAATTAGTTATGAAAATGTATATATTTTCTTTGTACAAATCAGAGTTGTAAGATTTTTTTAATATCCCTGGTACAAACTATAAATTAAAAAAGATTATTTGTTTTTCAAGGTACATATTAAAAAATAAACATTTTTTGTTTGTCCACAAAATTTACTAAATACAAAGAAAATATCATGTAAAATTTATTTTATCTGTTAATATTGAATTTATATTTTATGTTAATATTAATATTTGTGATAAAAATGTATATTATATTATAGTATAATAGTATTATTTATATTTAGTTATTATAACCTCAAAATTATTAAATTTTCAAAACATCTGTTTTGGTTATAAAATTAATATTATTTCATCCTGTCATTTCTGCGTAAATAGCAGCTATTTGCATTTGTACGAAAATATATTTTCAAAATTACATATATAATCATATCTAATAATCATAAATATAAATTAGTTAAAATTAATTATATTTTCATGCGGATTCCTAAAGTATACTCAAATGTATTTAACCATGGATGCAAATCTGATTGTAATTCTTATTTGCAAATATTGCAATTGTTACCATCTATTGCATTTCTAAACTGTGAAAAATTTACACCATATTCAGACAAAATCAATGCGTATATTATTACTCAATTATTTTGTATTCATCGTAATAAAATTCCCTGATACAATTTTTTACTCGCATCGGAACAAATATCAATTTGGTGTTGCATTCTAGAAATATATGAAGCGCAATAGTGCTGGAATTTTTGTTTATAGGTTTGTTGTTTACGCTTCGGCCTTCCTCTGATTTAGTTACGTGTGAATAGATTTATTTGTTGCGAAAAAATATTGGTAATTATATTTCATTTCTTGCAGTCACGGTTTGTTGCGTTTTGGAGTTGCATTTTCCAGGAAACCAAGCGTCTTCATAAATTAAGTTTTCTAGAAATTCTAAATTAAAGCTAGAGCTGTTTTTAAGAAACTGCTATTTTTTTTATTAAATGTGTAATAAAAATTTAATAATAAATTTATTATGAGCCTGCATTTGTAAAATAAAAATAATATAAGAATAAGAGAAGATAGAATTTCCTGTTGTAAAAAATACTTGTTTGTTGTTGGAAAGCCAATTAACTTATTTTCTAGAAGTAATATACTTCAAATGAAAATATGAGTATAACTTATAATTAAAAGAAACCTAGTAATGAACGTATAATATATATACGTCTTGTAATCCAAGTAGAAGCCTGAAAAATCACTTAATCATGCGTTCAAAGCAACTTCAACTAAACAAAGCCATTTCAGGATAAGATCAAGGCTGGTTTTAGCCTGTTCAGTGCTTTCCAAAATTTATTTTTAACCTATATTTTTTCTACATCTACTACGACATTTGGGCGTTTCTCATAATATATAAAAAATACGCAATTCTTACAATGACGGCAAAAATCATTTATCACAATGTCGTCACTGCGCCAGTGCAGTGTGAGAAATAATTACTTAAAGTAGTTCGCAATAATGTGCCCACGTGGATAAATATTTATCTCCATTTTATTGTTTTTATTTTTTTAGTATATTTATCTTTGTTTTGTAACATTTAGCAGTATAGTCGTACAAAAACTATAGTACGTCTTGCAGAATTATCGTCGAAACTAACATCTAATAGGAAATAGGTTTCTGCAGTTGTTGCACAATATGCATTATTTTTAAATACAGTCTTGTAGCAATATAGGCCGCTGCACTATGTAAAAATATTGCGATATTTAAATTGTAAGAGCAATATAAATAAATAAATATCAACTATTTAAAAAGGATCGAATTTTGGTTTTTATTTTACAATAGTAGTAAGAGGACAAGATTATCGGATGTATTTATACATTCATAGGTCGTATGATCGCTACTGTCTTAAATATCTGACTTTTACTTGTATCTAGTGGTGCAGGTTGTCTACCTACAGCCTCTGCAAGGGATCTACAGCTTTTAGAGAGATTTAAACCCTAGATTTCACACACTATTTTGTTCAAGTGCAATCAATTGAGCAAGCGCTTCTATATTTTGCTTTAGTTTTAATTATTTCCTGTTTCATATTTATTTTTAAAAATATTTCAATATACGCCTACATTTGATCCACTGTTTGGAAATTGTATGCTTCACATTTATAGTTTTACAATAGTAGTAAGAGGACAAGATTAGCGGGCACTTGATTTATACATCCATAGGTGGTACGATCGCTACTGTATTTGACTTGTACTTGTATCTAGTGGTGTAGGTTGTCGCCTACAGTCTCTGCAAGGGACCTACAGCTTTTAGATAGATTTAAACCCTTTATCTC
This sequence comes from Stenolophus ochropezus, assembly GCA_035578165.1. Lineage (NCBI taxonomy): Eukaryota > Metazoa > Arthropoda > Insecta > Coleoptera > Carabidae > Stenolophus > Stenolophus ochropezus. The sequence goes on from JAQOWZ010000014.1 coordinate 6,220,775, forward strand.
ACACATTTTCCTTTAGTTTAATTATTTCCTGTTGTTAAAATTGTAAAATGCTGCACATTTGTAGTTTTATTTTCATTTTATATATGTTGAAAGAGCAACAAAATGGCTACGTTGACAATTTATTGTTGTAAGTTTCTCCGCGTGAGCTGGTTGGTGGGCACTGTAGTGTGTGATAAGATCCAGCAATCAGGGGTGGACGCAGTGTAATTGTAGACGACGCGACGCGACGCGTCGGCCGGACCTGGCCAAGCGTGAATGCCCCGCAAGCTCTTCATTGCATTGTATCCCAATGTCGAGACTCCGCTGAATTTATCTACAGGAAGCAATCTTATAAAATAACTCAAACGTGAACCGGTGTTTCATTCAATGGCCTCTCATTTGTCTCAAACAAATGCGAACGACAACTAATTCCATTCTCATTATCAACAACAATTATTGGTTAAGTTTCATTCGCATTATAACTGCTACAAAATATTTAGGTAGTGTTGCTACGAGACAAGACACGACAAGACAAGTAAAACAAGCTGGTCTTATCTTGATCTTTAGTTAGTCACGATTACGTGGTATATACAAGAATTGAAGTACTTCCCTCACAGGTAGTAAATATAACGATAATTGGTTTTTACGGAGGGTGATTTTGATCTAATCACATTAAGGCATGAATTACCCTTCTCACAGTTAGTAAACATTAAGAGGACTTGTTTTTACGGAGGGTGATTTTAATCTAATTAAATTAGGACATAAATTAAAAGTCAGAGTACACCCGTCTTTCAGGTAGTAAACATATGCTGACTGGTTTTTACGGAAGGTTATTTTAATCCAATTAAATTGGGGTATACATTAGAATACTTTAGAGCACCCTTCTTACAAATAATAAATATTACAGTGACTGATTTTTACGGAGGGTGATTTTGATCTAATTAAGTTAGGGTAAGAATTAGAGTACTTGGCTATGAGTGAGCACCTTTCTCTCAGGTAGAAAACTTTACAGTGATCGGTTTTTATGGAGGGTGATTTCAATCCAATTAAATTGAGGTATAAATTAGAATACTTTACAGTGGGTGAGCACCCCTCTTTCATGTAGTATCATTATTGCGATTGGATTTACGGAGTGTGATTTTAATCTAATTACATAAATTAGGGTATAAACTAGAATACTTTACAGTAAGTGAGCACCCCTCTCTCAGGTACTAAACATTACGGTGACTGATTTTAACGGAGGGTCATTTTAATCCAATTAAATTGGAATTAGAATACTTTAAAGCGAATGAGCACCCCTCTTATAGGTAGTAAACATTACGGAGGGTGATTTTAATCTAATTACATATATTGGTCTATAAACAGTAAGTGAGAACCCCTCTCTCAGGTAGTAAACTGGCTTTTATGGGTGATTTTAATCTAATTGGGTATAATTTAGAATAATATGAAATTAATGTAAAGTATTTAATAGCAATATAAAAATACTTTACAATAAATATAATTAAATAGTAGTGTAGCGATTTCTGCCCTTTCAGTAGAAATATGATGAAATCCTTCTAGCCAGTGAAATCTAGTCAGCCTGTAGTTGTAGAATTAAAGTGGCAATAAAAGCAAGTCCTTTTTCTGTTGAGGCGCGTAAATCTAATAGAGTTTAAGATAATGTCCACCCAGGGACGAATCGACACGGAAGAATCGGCACGTCACGAACGCGGGAAATGTGCGTTGAAGCACGCGTACGACCGAAGTGTTCCACGGCATCCACGTATATTTAAGAGGATACTGTCTAAATTGCGTAATGAATTCTCTACATTTCAATTTGAAAACCGCAGACTCCTGCTACCCTGGTACCCGACGCTCTGAAGATATGTCACCACATGTTGGTGTTTTCCTGCATATTAAGAGGAAATTAGCATTGAGGGAACGACTTAAACGATCTGCATTATTTCATACTAAAATATTAATTAACATATTATAACATTATTTCTACACCGCATACAAATATCGTACGTTAGTTGCCGTGTGAATATTCATTATTATTCAATTATAATAACTGCTTCAATGATATTACATTATCTCTTTATCAAACCTTTCAAAAAGGAAAACACTAGAACGATCAGGCTTTCCAGTTACAGTGATATTTAGCGACAAATCTCACAGCATAAACTTCGAATTATTTTTATTTCACAAATTACAAATTACGATTACGAATTAGAATACGATTACGATTACGATTTTTTAGTCTTTTTAATTATGAGAATTCAACAATTTATATTATTACAGATTTTATAACTAAATATTTTTTCTAAACAAATTGCTAAACTAGCTTCTATTAATAATTAAATTTATATTTTCCAAGCTAACTTAAATAATTGAAATTTATATTTTCATATCTTTACAAACTTGATTAATTTAAATATATTTCGCCGTCTACTGTAACAATATGGCTTTTCAGTTAGAATGATATTTAACGTAAATTCATCTTAACTCTAACCTTACAATAAATCAAATGCGGACAAAAATAGTTCGTTATTTAGCGTCCTCCGATTCGAACTAAAAGGAATATAAGATGTAAGGTTCAAATCCTAAAATTACCAATCATTAACCAAATAAAAATATAGTTATATCAGAATACTTCTAACCCACTATAAGCTGTATGTCTCCCAAAATACTTAGGTGTGTTTATTTCTGTCCTACCGTGAGTTTATTTTAACGTGAAACATAGGATTTGACATATTCATGGTTACGACTTTACATTTGATTGACAGCAATGTATCAAAGCGTTCACTTTAAAATGAAACGAAGGTTGTCAAATTTACGTCATTATTAACAGTCAAACATTTCCACATCGTTGGAATGATGGACACATAGAGTGGTCCGGTAGATCTCCTGATCTCACTGTACTTGATTTTTTAAACTGAGGAACATTAAAAATGAAATAATTTAATGGCAATATGTATAATAATTAAAAAAATAAAATAAAATATTTAATATCACTCTAGACACAGGAAACTTGGCTAAATTACAAATATCATAAATGAGTTTTATTATTGTTTAACCTCAATATTATATTTGCTATGGTTCATTTTAAATTGAACGCTCTGATACATTTCTGTCAATTAAATGTCGAGTCGTAACCATAGCTATAAAAATCCCGTGTTTCACGTTAAAATAAACTCATGGCATAACATTCAATATGTCCTTGTGTGGAAACACCTATTTTTCAGTACAGTGATTTTATACCTTGTATATATTTTCTGCACTTGTTAGATAATATATTACATTAAATTTTCATTTTTGATCTTTCTTGTTGATTTATTGATACTAAAACATTAAGTCATTTATGTTAACGTCTAATGAAAATAATTTCATTGCAATTTTATTTTTATCAAAATGAACCACAAATCAATTACTTTCCGAAATGTCCCTCTTTTAGTCATATGGCAAATGGATTAAATATTTCGTTGAAATATAAAAATAAATTTGAATTTAAATACATTAAGTATTGATTGTGGTTTTAATAAACACAAATACATTAATACTTCCAACGAAAATACAAAATAAAATATATTCCCTTAATTTTGGTGGTGCATACATGAATAATTTTATAAAAAATATTGTGTGTAATATATAAATAGCACAAATGAAATACGCAAATTTAAAATTAAAAAGCGCTATACGGTAAAGGTTTTTGAAATGTTTAATAAAACATTGACGTAATTATGAGGTAGAGCACAGTAATTATTGCAAGAATATGTAGAATAAATTACTTCCTAGATCAATCAGCACTATTTTTAAACACGTGCGGGAAATGATAGGGAAATTTACACTGTCGTGTAATCTAGCCTTGAAGGCACCATAAAATTTAATTCACCGCTTTAGATGCATTATTTTTTGCAGATCTTGGTTTATCTCGGATTATTCTTCGTGGAATCAGATTTTTAATCTTCTTAGAACCACGGAACTGGAAAATAAGCATACTCATTTTGCCTGAGAAATTGATTTTTTCATTTATTTTCATAATGAAAAGATTTCCAAGTCGTTCGTGTAATTTTCATATTTCAAGGAGCATTATTACGATGGGTTATCAATACGTATACCATTATAGCTTCTATCTACATAAGCGTTCACATTTTTTGTATATTATTAGCTATATTGGATATAATCGGGAAATTTAAGCTGATTATTTATTTTACAAAGGAAAATCTCAACTGATATAAATACCAATTCGCTTGACAACTCGTTTAGTATAATATATTGTAACGTCTATGTATTTGGATGAAGTGTAAAAATAACTGAAACACGAATATTTATATAACTAAGTTTAATAAACGAATATTACATTATAAAAAGATAATAAAATAAGTAACACTATGAATAAACAAATATAAACACTAATTTAAGAGTAACACTAAGAATATTTATTTAAACACTTAATACTACGCACTATTTATTTACACAATATTTATATCATCAACTATTTATGTTCACCACTCGTATTAATATCCGATTATCCTCGCGGTCGTCTCTGCTTGGGTTTATACACCTGTGCAATTAAACTCTCGAATATTCTGGCAGCTTCGATGCGTCAGTACAATAGAAGGGTAGGTAAACGTGTCTCGACATGTCTATGCTATACCTGGGGCCGTCGTCCACGGCGTGACATTACAATCGGACATAAAGTACATACTTTATGCCCTTTTTTGAATTTGTAAAAAGTTACTTTTCACGCATTAGTGCTTGACAAGTAGCCCTTAATAAGCATCGTAAACACATTTATTCACAATGGTTTAATTTACTTTTGAAATTAATTTTTATTAATATTTCGGTTGTAGAAAAAAAGTTGTATGCAACACGTATGTAACATAGTGTGTTTATCTCGTGCTATAATTAAATAGCACTCAACTAAAAAACACTTACTTTACACACTAATTGCATAAATAATTGTAATATAAAAATATTTGATATTTTCAATTTTGTAACTCCATTAGGTATCCGTAAATAACAATGGGACTTTTAATAATAAAAAGTCCAATAAAATCATTTATATTTCATTGAAAATAAATACTAATATTTATAAATAAATAATGGAAATTAAAAAAGTGAGCGTGTTCCTATGACGTCGAAACCTCGGCTTATAGAATGGATTATCATACACTTATATTTACTAATACTTGTGTCTTTCTTTTACCTATTGTGCCGATTAAATTATATTTTTTTTATGTAAAATAAAACATATATAAATACTAGAAACAGAATTTATAATTAATGCTTAGTAGAACACGTTAAAATATAGATAATACATAAAATACGTGTTTAATATTTTTACTTAAAAATAAATATGGAAAATTGAGCTATCGCTGCTCCGAGTATTAAATCTTAAAAGCAAGGCTTTGTTCTAGATTATAACTCACGAACAGTAGAGTGGTTCTTTTGTGGTGAAATAAGGTAAAAACATTAGAATAAAATATTCATACAAGATCCGTATCCTAACACGCTGAAGAAGAGCAGCCGAAAGAAAAATATGTAAAATAGGTAAAAAGCGAACAAGTAAAAATTTGATTGAAATTTAAAATTTGGCAGGTGTGCTGAATCTGCTCTTGGGCTCATTTCTCCTGATCGGGCCGTAATTACCTTATTTTTCGTGTAGGCAGGTGAATAGAGTTACGCCCTGTTCCACTATTCGTTGTCCTCCCACATGAAAAATGCAATTCTTTCTGATTCCGCCCTCTATTCCTTTATTCTCCAGGCTCAATTATTCACCCTTGATCCTTAATTTTGAGAAGTTTCCACTATTCTGTGCCGTAGTAGATTTGAAGGACCTCGCATGGTTTTTGAATTTCGAAAATAATAATTAGTGTTTTACGAGAGTTTTGTATTTTTTTTTCATTTACATCAAATTTTTCTTGGTTTTGCCTCAGTCTTGCAAAAAATACAAGACGAGAATAAGACAATAGCTGCAAATTTCAAAGCAAGATATTGTCTTGCAAGAAATATGCAAGAATAGCATCATGTAATCTCGCATTTTTTTGCTAATTTTAAATCTAGATTTATTCAGACTCTACCTATAAATTAAATAAAAGTACAAAAATATGTAAATATTAAAAAACTTAGTACAATTTTATTATTAATTGTATGTAAATTTCATTTTCAAAAATATAATATAATAGTAATAATTATTGACTTAATAAAATAATTATTTTTCGAAACCATATAAACAAAAATTAAAACAAAATGCATTCTCATAATGAGGGATGCTTTAAAAAAAGCTTTTCTGTTTGTAAAGAGTTCGCTGTTGTGCTGAAAAATACGTACCTATACTTGTGCAGTTATTATAATATTTATTTAATAATAATACAATTTTGTATTATAAGAAATATATTTGATAATTGATATTAATATTATCTACACAAAAAAATGTACGTGTGATACAATTATTTATATGTTAAAGATAATTTGCGAATATTAACATGCAAGATAAGAAATATGAAAGAAAAGAAAGATCAAGACAAGATTTTTACATACAAGAGTAATGACAGGCAAAATATACTTCAATTTCTTGTCTTGCTTTTCGAGACAAAACAAGAAATTACTAAAGAGGACAAGAAATCTTGTCTTGTGAAACACTATCCAGAGTGCAAAAGTGTCTCATATACATGAACGTTATAGGGATTGTCTAGAACAAATATTCTGAAATATTGTTGTAAAAACACAAATGGCTAACTTTTAATATATTTGATATTCCCGTCAGTATAAGACTTCTGAAATAATGTTATGCTGATATTTATTTTTAAGTAAATAAATTAATAATGTTAAACTAGTGTGGTTACGGCTGAACGTATCTTTTCTACATTAAGGAAATTAAAATTCCTTAAAGAAGTTGATCCGATTCGCTTCGAAGAAAATCGTCAACTAAATTTGATTATATAGTTTTTCTGTTGTATGTATAATTTTGTTCCAATCCAATAATAATCTTTTGTAAGTCAATGATTTTGTGTTAATTAATAAATTTTGTTTTTAACATTATTATATATTTTATTATTTATAATGACCTAAAAAAAGTAATTTGCCCCACCGTAACAAATTTTCTGGATTTGCATTAAAATTTGTATATATAATATTATTAAACTATAATAGCTTTCAATCTTTCGTATTAATTATAACTTTAAATTCAAGTCTAAAACGGTTTGCATTATACTCTGAAAAATTCAATATTAAAATTTATCATGGTCGTGTTTATTATTAAACATTAATTTGAATTTCATATCACTGGAATTGTAATCCACAAAATTGATATTTAAATGCTGTACTCAATAAAACACTGAATTACGAAGTTATCTCGTAACTAAATTTTGGTTTTAACTGGATATGTTCAACCTATGTTACTTTAAATTTGTTTAATATTTTCATGGAAAATTCACATTTAAAAACGTATTATATGTAGGTGTATATACTTTATTTCGATTAAAATAATTGTCAACAAATTAATTATTCCATTTAATAAGCTTTTAATTTTAAGTGTTCTAGTAACATAATATTAAAATATTCATTATTATACTTTGCCATAAAATAGCACTTCTAGACGGCAACACTATTCCTTCCCTAAATTTTAATATTTATTTTCTCGTAAACTACGAATAATGAATCGATTTGAAAAAATAAAGATATTTTATTTTTTTGTCTAGTATCACATATGAAAAAATTAAAATGGCCACATACCCAATTCGTAACAAATTAGTATGTGTTAGTGAGTGACGATGTCCAATGCATTGCCATCAACCTTCGTACAGCAATTTTAACTAATTTTATATTTTAAAATGTATTTTAAATGTTTTCGTTATTTTTTTGGAGGACACTTAATGTGGATTAATCAGAGCTTTGAGCACTTCTAATGAAAAAAAAAAAATATATTGAATTTTGATAATTACTTTGAATTAATTTTTAATAAGGTATTGAAAATAGGGGTGTGTAAATGAACATTTTGAGGTTATTCGTTGTAGGCGGTATAGCCAAAGAATTGGTTTATACAGAAGCGACAGTAAGACAGAGAAGCGAAAATTAGAGAGAGATGGGGAAGGTGCATAAATTTAAAGGGCCCATTGTTTAAAATCGGAAAGTTTCCTCACATTAGAGAGAGATAGGGGAAGAGCACAAATTTAAAGATCTACACAATGCTTCAAGGTCATAGAACTGAAAAGGGGAATATGAAAGGTACCGACACGGAGTGTCGCTTCTGTGTATAACTATTCTGTGGTATAGCTGAAAAGCAAAGAAATGAATCCCAGTAAGCATGGACAAAGTAATAATAGACAGGTTGGTGTTTATTCTGTCAACATTCGTTATCGCATACCTGGCAAGTTTCATGTAATTTTTTACAAAAGGAAAAACAGGGTGTTGTTTGTAGGTTTGTGTTGTGTTCCTGGACTATTATAAATATGCTTAATAGTAAGCAAAGGCCGCTGAATTATAGTTCGCGTGCAACGGAACTGTAATAAGAAATATAAAGTTTCGCTCTGCAAATTAGAAAATGAAATTGATATAAAAGTTACACGCCAACTTTAACTGCTTTACAAATTAGGCTAACGTATACATTAAGACGATGATAGCGATGCGTTCAAGTTTTATGTTTATCTAATTATACGTTTTAAATTGTCCGTGTTCGTCATCCGTTTCCGTCGTCCATAATGAAAGCTTTATTTATTTTATTTCTTCTAGCGAAATGGTTTCTTCCACGGCTCTATTGTTTGCATTTATCTCTAGCACAACGTGCATTGTCTTTCTCTAAACATCCTCTTTCTCTACTGCATTGCAATTGTTTACCATTTTATTTCTGATCCAATAAATACATATCTCTTCTCTTATCAATTGGATTATAATTTTTAAGATTAAATAATATACCGTATGTTACAGAAAAGTGTTCACATAAGCATTTTAGATGCCACCAGGATTAGCAAAATCATAATTTATTAAAAAAAATTAAAAATCATTGATTTTTTTAATCAAATAAATTATGGTTTATTTGATTTTTTAATATATAATAAATAATATATATATATATATATATATATATATATATATATATATATATATATATATATATATATATATATATATATAATATATATAAGATATCTGAGTATTACTGCACTTTTTAATTGTTTTACAAAGCAATATAAATATTTTATTTCATAATCGCAAACGAAATCTGTAATTTGAATAAAATTAGGAAGAGTACCAAAGAATTTTTCTTTTAGTTACAAATTTAAATTCTTATTTTCCTTCTATTATATGAGAATTAAAATGATAAAATACCATTTAATTTTAAGATATTGTTATATACAGAATATATTTTAGTTATTACTAATTGTTTCTTAGCAAATAAGTAAATTTTTATTATAATTATTATATTTTTTTAATTTTTGATAAAACCAAAAAATGTTTTTTGTGTTAAATGTCTATGACAACACTTTCCTGGGATGTAGAACACCCGGTATAATATTTAGAAAATGAATTGCTTAACAATATCAAGAAATATTGAAAACGTGAAAGATAATCTTTTTTAATATTTAATATAAATTTTCTTGATTCAGTGATATTTATAAAATCTCTGCTGCTATTTAATAATTGATGTTATATTTATAGAATATTTATATTATATACATTTTAGAAGACATTCAAAGAAATGAATATAGAGAAACAAGGATTTCATAAGAAATATCGTATCGGTTTGATCTGCTTTGCGGTACATCTTTATAAATATCACAGACATGATATATTTATAAAATTCCGTAATAAAAATAAGATTATAACTGATAAAAATAGAACCACGCGTTTAATTTAATTAAATTTAATTGATGTTTTGTTTTCCTTTTATAGTGTAATCGGAATGAGCATTTATTGTTACCTGTAGCATCATCTACTGGGAGTTTATTTAAACTTTTTTGTACCTAATTAAATGTTGTACTGACGTTTGTTACCGTTGACGGACCGTTTTTGTAGTTAATTAAATTTGTTATTGTGTGTAGGAATACAATGTCTGGTTGTTATAAATACCGAATTTAAATAGTTTTAAAACGTGACATTAAATCGTGTTGAGTAAAATTTATATGATTGTTCGTTGTTTTTGAAGTTAAATTATCTAATAAATTTTATAAGTTATAAATATGTTAATGTTTTAAAATAATTTCAACTACGTCAATGATTTTCTAATAAGAAGACTAGTTAATATTTATTCATTCAATATTATTTTTAGGTTTTCATTCATTTGGAAATGTTTTACATATTAGTAATACTAAAATTCATATGAAATATTTATAGGATATTTACAAAAGGAGCACAATAGTTATTTCCAACCAACGTACTGTCACAGAATAGTTGCACACAGAAGCGACACTCCGTGTCGGTACCTTTCATGTTCCGCCAGTCAGTTCTATAACCTTGAAGCACTGTGTAGACCTTTAAATTTGTGCTCTTTCCCTACCTCTCTCTCAGATGTGAGGAAACTTTCCGATTTTAAACAACGAGCCCTTTAAATTTGTTCACTTTCCCCATCTCCCTCTAATTTTCGCTTCTCTGTCTTACTGTCTCTTCTGTATAAACCTATTCTGTAGTACTGTTTGAAATATGTATTTCATTGTTATTGTTGTTTGTCAATTTCCTATTGGTTAATAAACAATCAGAATTATCTTCTTGGAAAATGATCCAATCAAAACTTATCTAGACCAATTCCATCGGATTCTATGATTCCTAATAACGATTTCATTGAACAGTGCTGAATCTGTAGAGAAACGATCTCTAGCGTCTAACATCAACCTATTTTAAAACTTGTGCATGCAAACCACGAAACCATCGAAGATAAAATTTAATGTTAGTTTTCATCCAGTTACAACCGTAACTGTAACTGTATAGCGGTAACATTAATAATGGGATTTGATAAACATCAACATGAATATACAGGCTGGTCCAAAAAGGACGAAGGATATTCAATTCAATATAGACGTACAACAAGGATCAGAGGATTTTCTTGACTGATCGATGAATAAGATAGGACAATAATTGCTTGAAATGGTTTTTGTTTTTGTTAAAACCATTTTAATATTACTGTTTTAATTTATGTGCTCACTAATTTTTATTTTTGACTCTTCCTAAGGAAGATCATAAATGCTGATTTCGGTAAAAAAAAATTGGTCGAAACTAGTGTAATAATATTAATAATAGTAATTTTTGAGTATGTGACAGATACTAAAATCTTCACTTCTTTAGTAAAGACAGTATCTCTACAAAAATAAGGTGATTTCCTAATTAATTGAATTGTTTTTCTTTAATTTAATAATCGAATAAAACATTGAAAGCTAAGAAAAACGCTAGATTTTCAACTACATAAGTTTCGATTTTGGTTAGGTTTTCGGCCGAAATTAGAAGAGGAGCCGAATATTCGATTACGGTTTCGATTTCGGCTGAAAATCGTATTTCAGTCGGACACTAATTTGAAATTATTTATGATCTTCACACCAAGGTAAAATTTGACTCTTGTTCAATTATTTTGTTTTAGTTACAAAGTTGCAGCGTATTGATTCCTTGCCAATTTTGCAAAAGTAGTTATAGATTGTCTTCTAAATTTTCTATGAGGACTATTTTTGTAAAAGTAAAAATAAACCTCAAAATAAAATTTTTGCCAAATGTGAATCTTCTTAACCCTTTTCCGAAATGGGTATTGTGGAATGTATTATATATAGCAGGAAATTCATGAATTGTGATTTATTATTTTGCATACACCCTGTATGTGATAATGTACATAAATTCATGGCCTCTGATTATCTTAATCCGGGTACGGTGCAATATAGCGATATGTCTTTTTTGAACATTTAATCACTTGATCAAATTAAAGGCGAAAATGCAAATTTTGGGGCCTAATAATTTCACCATTTAACACGTTCTTATCAGTTGATATATTTCTGACTAAATTACATTATCAGTATGTAAAAAATGGGACCTTGTACATGTTATCATGTTTAGAAATGAACTAGAATTAAGGACCGTATTTGCCATTTTAATGTATTACTCAACCGAAAATTAATTTCCACTCATTTGTATTTCTATTTTTAGAATATTTAATTCTTTGTTCCTTATAGTTTTAAAAGAATTATTAAAAATTTAAATTATTTTTGTTAATTAATTCAACGACCTAACCTTATAAAACAAAACATAAATTGCGAAAACATCGATTTTACATTTCAGCTTAGATATTCTATTTGTAATAGAGAATAGACAAATTCTATGATGTATCATTGGAAATGATTATTTAGGTGTAAATAATAATTCTAATTACAAAGGTAATCAAAGGGATATAGTGATTATATAATAAACTATAAGATGTTGAGAAATATCTCATATACTCAAATTGGTGAATTAATATAACCTTTAATAAACAAATGAACACTTTAATCAAGTTTGCCGGTTATTTTTCCATGTTTATTACGAGCGTTGATAAATAATATGTAGGCTTGAAGAAAAATAATATGTAAACATATTTTATGACCAGATTAAAAATACACCAAATTATGTTCAACCTACATAAATAGAACTGGACATTATTTATTATATGTACAATTAATTATTTAGACTAATTATAACGTCCAGCACGAAATTATACACAACTAAACCAGAATATTAACTCATAAAAATTAAATATTCACCACAATAGATTTAGCGATATGTCAACAAAATTCACACCACAAAATGTACCATGGGGATTTCGTATTACAAATAATTTCAGTTATTTTCCATTAATCCAAAAGGGCTATCACATAAATAGAGTAGTGCATTAACAATAAATTTATTATAGATGACGAATATATATTGTATAGATTTACTTAATTTTAAAAGTATGATGGAATCAGATACTTTGAAGAAAAAAATTTTATGTCAAAGAATTTTAACAAATCATCACAATGTGTATTTCGTCTAAACCTTCTTCGTATAATATACATTCCGAAAAATATTTGAGTTTTTATAAATTAGATATTTACATTAAAACTTCAAGAGTCGGAAAGATATAAAGAAGTAAGAATGTTGACAAATCGACACGGTATGTATTTTGTCTAAACGTTCATAGTATAATATACATTTCACACTTAAGTATAATTTATTATCAAATAAATATTTTAAAAGCAGAAAACATATTTGTGGAAAAGTAGAACGTTGACAATGTGTGATAAAGTGTGTCGATAGAACATGAAATGCGAGTATGTTTGTCCAAAATACACCCAAATATAAAGGAATTATGTAAATAATATCTAGCTTATGTATCACATGTTTTTCTAAAATTTATAAAATGTCTTAAAAATTTTATGCATATAATGTTGGGGGTGCCGGAAATTTTATATTATCGTTTTGGAGCGCCTTCACATTAAAAAGTTTTAAACCACTGGTTTATATTGTTGTAGGATTACAACCTACACCAAGTGCAAATAAATATAATTACAAACAAAGTACCTTAAGTACTTGAGGTCCTGTTTTATCTACGAATGTTGTACCAAAGGTGATGGAAGATTGATAACTGCCACCAAAATGTATGTAAATTTATTTAGAGAATGTTCTAAACTAAAAAATGTTTCGAAAAAAAGGTATACTGTATCTTGGTAGCAACAGCAATACAAATCAAGAAACAATTTGGTCGTGGTATAACTATAAAATTTCTTGCTAACCTCGTAAGGTTAGTGAAAATGTAAGTAAATTTATTTAGAGAATATTCTAAACTAAAGTTGTTTCGAAAAAAGGTATACTATATTTTGGTAGCAACAGCAATATAAATCAGGAAACAATTTAGTTGTGGTACAACTATAAAATTTCTTGGTAACCTCGTAAGGTTAGTGATTGCCATATTGGATATCTCTCTTATTCCGTTTGTATTTGGAGCACACATAAATTTCATTTCTAGCCGCACGATAAAACGCTCCCATGTCAATCTTTCAACTTTTTGTTGAATTGAATGAGAAACAAAAGTTCCTATGAGATATTCAAGTCTGTGGAGATTAAAAAGAATACAGAGAAAGAATTTCTAATCAATAACATTCTCGTCTATTTTGACATTTATAAATTACTTTGCATGCCGAAATCCAAGCGCAGTAACACGCCCGTCAGAGTTGTCATCTCGAAGAGAAGATTCCGTCTTACTGCTAATTTCACTCAGTTGCTCGAGCTTCATAACACAGCCAGGAATTTCAAAAGCAAACTGCACTAAATTAAAGTATGTTTATAATTAACCGACACTTCCATGCGAATGCTCTTCTCGAAAAAATATGAGATAACCAACTTTAATATTCATTAAAAAAAGAAATAGAGGAATCAATAACGAACCTTACAAATACAACTTTTAAGTTTTTAGTGTAAAACAAATATACCCAATTTTGGATCTGAAATTTGAGCTTTTGAAAATAATTCACACTGATAGACGTCGATGCGCTGATTTCATATTTGCATTCAAAGTTAAAGCCAAATACAGAAGCATAGCCCTCTAATGGGTCGAGGTACGACTTCGACAATCTCACCAATCGATTCTACGAATTTTTATTTCAGCGGATACAATTTTTAGAGTGCAAAACCGAAAATCGTGCAAATCAAGAAAAATTGTAATGGGTACATCAGGCAATTTTTTCGATTTTGGCCATTTTTCCTTATTCCTTTTCTAAAAATTGTATCCTTTAGAATAAAAATCTGAAAATTAGTACACTTATATAATTTTACACGTAGAATCAATTGATGAGATCATCGTATCTTGACCCATTAATAGGCTATGCTTAAAAAAAACCTCTTTTTTGACTTTATCTTTGAATGCAAATATCTCGAGAACGTTAAGAGATAATTATATTTTAGATACAAATTTTCTCCGAATCATTGCAAGAAGATGTATGCGGAGAAAACATTTCTTTATGTAACTTTATCCGTAGAATCAACTAATATAATCGTTGAGATTGTATCTATAATTATTTTAGAGATATACCCAAATTCATACTCTTTCGACATGCAACTTTGAGAGTAAAAATTTCAGGAACGAAAAGAGATGATTAATTTCTGTTTATAAATTTGAAATCAGCATATCGGTCTATCAATATGATCTGTATTCAAAAATCCAAATTTTAGGCCCAAAATGGATGTTTTCGGATTATTGGACTTGGAGATATAAAATGATATATTAATGATATAAATACAAGTAAATAGTTTTACTTATCTTATAGTTAAGCGAGATTTATAATTTGATTCTTCATGCTTGACTTGTTAAGATAATCTAAACTAATCGCATATTTTGCAATTTCCCTTCGTGGCGTCATAATACTAATTAATTTTATAAATGTTGGAATGAAATGTTCACGTTTAAAGTGAGCAAAGTGTACATTGTAGAGTGCAGCGTGAAATTAGCAGAGGGTTGTATTCAGAATGGATTTTGTTAATTAAGAAACTGTGTTTCATTCTGATGATTGTAAGTAGTCCTGTCTATTTAGTAACATGGTTAGGTAGAAACAAAGAATCGCATTCGACACAAAGCATTCGCTGTAGGTGGCTTTGAAAAGCACAAAAATGAAAGTGCAGCGTGCTGGAACAAGAAATCCCTGCTCGTGGCTGCCGGCACTGTCGGGTTAACACACTATAATTCGCGTTGAATTTTCACTTTACATATTAGTGTTAGTTCGCCGAGGCATAATTGAATTTTATGTTGGTGTGTATGCCGTACCATCACGTTTCTACAAATGCTGCACCAGATGCAAATTCCTAATTCTGCAAACAATACTTGCTATTCTAATTACCTACCTATTGCGAATTGCGACTGTTATTTTACACACTCATGTGCGTCTTCTACGGATATGGATGCTTTTCATGCCCTGCTAATCTTAGAGAATCTTCGCAATTCGCAATTTTTCTTATTGTAACAATATGAAATGTTTTCCATATGTTACTGAAAACCTGAGCGTAAGGAAATTTGATCTCTTGCATTCGGAATCGACATGTGTTAGTTTTTGGTAATAATGTTCAAAATTTATCGCTTCACTGTCATTCTGAATGCGTGAGAACTGTATTTTTAAAGATTAGTTTTTATAACATCTGGTAAGGAGGCAAAGGGATGATTTCTTCTCAGCCCTCGATAACTTAACAGACTTTCTAGGAAGACTCGCGTATCTACGTCTGATGAAGACGCACGTATATCGGAGCACTTCGCTGTGATCGCAGTATGGACAATTAGACGGATTGTTCATACATTGTTTAGTCTTTAGTTTTATTTGCAGTTTTTTTTAAATAGTTTTAGTATAATTTAGTTTGTCAATATGTAAATAAATTTTATCCTAATTAAAATAGTGTGTGTCATCATGTAATCATAACCATCACCACTACGGCACATAATTTTTCTTATACAGCGACACTTCGTTTCGGTAACTTTCATGTTACCCTATTCGGTTCTATGACCTTGGAGCATTGTGTAGACTTTAAATTTGTTGACCTCCCCTATCTTTCCCTAAGATGTGACGAAACTCGATTTTAAACAATGAGCCCTTTAAATTCGTTGGCTTTCTCCATCTCTCTCTAATTTTCGTTTTTCTGTTTTACTGTCGCTTCTGTATAAACCTATTCTGTGTCCTGTACACCAATATGCAGAATATAGGAATTTAACATTAGATTTCAAAAAATTGCTGATACTCTCTTTCTCTCCTGATATACTTAGAGCAAAACTACGAGAGTACAAAATTGTTGCAACAGCAGATCTGCAGTACGAGATATATTAAATATAAAATGTAATATTTTCGTTAAAAATCAGACAGCCATAGAAATTTTTGTCAGCCCAAGATAATATGAATAATAACTTGCGTATCACTAGTCATATTAACAGCCAATATTTTTAAATCGTAACGTAAAAAAGGCCAATAAAGAAACATAACTGCATATGATTTTACACAAATAAAATTAATGAGTAAATTTATTGAGATTTTTTCAACCGTCTAAAACACTATAATTTTTTACTAGAAGGTTAATTAAATAAATTAAATATCAGGTATTCATCTAATTTTTTAATAGTATTTAAATGTATTTTATATATGGAAAATTAATACTTTTGTGATGCGTGGAAAATTAATTAATTATAATTGTAAACGTAAAAACTTAAAATGAAAAATAGCATGCTTTTAATATTACAAATTGAAATATAATTTCATACGTATATTTTTACATATTATGAATATATTTTTTGTAATAATATGTCACATTAATATACATAGAATTAAAAACTAATTATTTAAGAGTGAAGGTAAAATAAATAAATTTAATATTATATTGAAATTGTATTTTAAAATTAAAATGGAAAATTTTTGATTAAGTTTTTACAATGTATAAAAAAGTTTCAATATTGGGATTATTCTATTTATAATATATATCAGAGGATATAGAATTAATTTTATTAATTTAATTAAATGAAACAAATGAAACAAAGCGTTAGTAACCCATCCAAATAGTAACCATGCTCATCACTGCTTCACATTTGAGATCTCATAATGACAAGATCATGTATTTACTTAATTACTATTTTTATTAGCGTAGTTTCTTTTGTTTCGTTAATAAACATTTTATGACGTGTAATGAAACAGCAGTAATTTAGTAATAGTGGAAATAAAGGAAAAGAGATTATTTATTTAGACATGATGTGAGAAAGTTTGCGATAAAGTGTTTCGTACCTACATTTCCGTGAATTCGATAGTTACTATCTAATTAATTAGCTGATCAAAGCGATAGCGCGAAGAAACATTAGTGTCAGATTCAGATCACCTGATCACTAATTCCAGTTTAGTCGATAAAATGGTTCAAAAGCCAAGAAAACCATTAACTATTGCGTCGACGACGGCTTACGGCTTACGCACAGATAAATTTAAGCCTATTTGCTAACAAGAATGAGGATGTTTTTAATTCCTTTCTTGTTTTCTCATTCTTGTTTTTCTTTTTTTCCGACATTCCTTACCTATATACAAACTATCTTTTATTATGTCATTATCAATGTACAATGCAATTTAGATCACCTCGTAAACTGTGCTCTAAATTTTATACATGTTTCAGACTTTAATTTCTATTAATTTATCTAATGAAATGGGGATAATGTTTTCTAAAAGAACAATATTTGAAGGTTTGTCATATGCTTATATACCTACACTAAAGAAGGATATCCTTACAATAGAACCTCTAAATAACGAACCTCGATATAACGATCAAAATGTCCGATGAAATCGGGAAAATGTCCTATTAATGTTATACATGTTTAAACCCAAATGTCTTCGATCGTGAACAGAACACTGACATTTGCAATTAATGAGGTTATATGAGAATCCCCTTAGTTTCTTTGCACATATGTCTTGTTATATGTTAAACTATGTAGTATAGACGCATTTGGTAAACTAAATTTTATATAATGGATTTTCGGCTTTAATGGACATTTCCTCATTGTATTATTTCGTTTTATCGAGGTTCTACTGCATTTCTATTTTCTTTCACTTATGTTGCTGCTTTTTTTTTCTTAATCTAATACTCGTTTACTATTGAAATTTTTCGAAATTTTATATAAATTTATATATAAAAACATGAAACACTCTAACCTAGGTTTGCATAAAAATCCGATTTGTTAAAAAAAATCAATAATTGATATTTGATTTAATCGGATTACATTTTATTTGTATCAGATTTTTTCAAAAAAGGTATTTTCAAAAGCATGTTTCACAAAAAATATAAAAAAAAACATTGTAAAGAATAAATAAAAATTTATACAAACAATAAGAAACTATAGTAAAATTTATTTTATAACGATACTCCTCACAGCTACAAATTGGTTATAACGTCGAAATTGTGATCACTTGTTTAAAAGCCCATATAAGCTAACGATATTTTACCTTCATCGGTTGTAGCGACGAAATTATTTCGGATATCTTCGTTGTCGTTATAACAAAATATTATATATATATATATATACAGTCCTTTAACTCCTAGTTGGAGCATAGGGCCTCTACTAGGTTTTTCCAACTAATCCTATCTTGTGCGATTCTTTTGGCTTGACTCCATGTTTTTCCTATGACTTTCAGTTCTTGCAGAATTGTTCTTTTCCATGTTACCATTGGCCGGCCTCTTCGTCTTTTTCCTTGCGGATTCCATTCCAGCGCTGCTTTAGCAATATTATTTCCATCTCTTCTAAGCGTGTGGCCTATCCAATTCCATTTCCTTCTATTTACTTCTGTCTGTATTTTCGGTTGGTTAGCTCGTGATAGTAATTCATCGTTCGATACATGTTCAAACCATTTAATTCGCATGATGCGACGTAGGCAGTTATTTATAAAGACCTGTAGTTTTTGTTCTAGTCTTTTAGTGGTTTTCCAGGTTTGACAACCGTACAGCACAACGGACTTTACATTTGAGTTGAAGATTCTTAGTTTGGTTTTTATTGTGTAAGCCGTTGATTTCCAAACTGGGTTGAGCATGCCAAAAACTTGATTTGCTTTTCTGATTCGGCTATCAATATCTGCTTCGGTACCTCCAGATGTGTTTATGATACTGCCCAAATAGCAAAAATCGGTAACTTCTTCAATTTCTTGGTCGGCTATGGTTAAAGGTGTGTTGTTATTTGTTCCTATGCGCATGACTTTTGTTTTATTAATATTGATGTTCAATCCAACCTTGGTGGCCTCGTTAACCAGTTTGTTTAGTTTATCTTGCATGTCTTTATGTGAATGTGCTAAGAGACAAATGTCATCAGCGTAGTCAACGTCTTCGAGTCTCGTTTGAAGATTCCATTGAATTCCTCGTTGCTCTTGGTTTACTTTCTTCATAACCCAGTCCAAAGTGAGGTTGAATAACAAGGGAGAAAGTACACATCCTTGTTTGACTCCATTTATTACGGAGATTTTCTCCGTAGTTTTACTTTTGTGCAGTACTTGACAGGTAGCTCCATTATAAAGTTCCCTTATGAGGTTACAGATTTTACTTGGTATTCCTGTAAGTGTCAGTATTTTCCAGATTGCTTTTTGACTTAGACTATCGAAAGCTCGCTTGAAGTCAATGAACGTTAGGTAGAGTGGAGCCTGCCACTCTACTGACTGTTCGATGATAATTCTAATAGTATTAATGTGATCAATGCAGGAGCGGTTAGGCCGAAAGCCTGCCTGTTCTGCCCGAAGTTTGGGTTCCAACTTTTCTGATAACCGACTGAGGAGTATGGAAGCCACTATTTTGTTAATAACATTCAATAGGGTGATGCCACGCCAATTGTCGCATAGGCTGAGGTTTCCCTTTTTAGGTAATTTAATAATAAAACATATTAAAAAATATTATACATAAGTGCAAACATTTTCTGTCTTATAAATTCAAAATAATATATCAGTAAAATCGTTTTTTCGCAAGTTGAACTGATTTAGTAGTTCTTCCTCCAATTTCCGAAAACCTGGGATGTTAAATAAAACTGTAGAAAAAGTGATTTAATCACTGATTTTATAAAAAAATATTATTTAAATCTGATTTAAATTACTAATTTAAATCAATGCAACCCTGCACCAACTAATTTATAGTAGGATGTTCTATCAACTGAGCTACAAAGTCCCATTAAGTCCATGATCTTTCACGAACCTTGTTAATATGTTGCATCGACATACAGTTCTGAATGTTATAAACTTTACACTATGAAAATATAGTTTGTAAGTTACTTAATGATGTAAACTTAACTGTTCCTGGTTTGTTTGGAATTACTCATCTTGTTTTTTTATTTTCAGGTGAGCCATTAGTAAAGTCAACACTAAGTGTCATTACCTCAAGATTCCCGTCTTCTTGGATTTGGTATGTTTTATTTTTTTAATTCAAAGCTACGTTTCCACCTCTTAACATAGACACAGGCTTTAGTTTTTGCCTTTGTCCTAAATTTCACCAATTTCCAGCACTCAGCATAAGCACAAACATAATCATTATTCTGGTAAATAAATGTTCTTTCGCAAGTATGTAAAATACGAAGTTAAATACATATTTCAAGTATTAAATTTTATTAGTAATTAGTAATTTTAAAAGGTAGTTACAGAATGTTGATATATAACTGTTAAATATAGTTTTTATAAAATTGATTTGTTTTTGTGAACTAGCCAAAATAATTCCGACAGCTAAAAAGTCTCAATTTTTATTTTATTTTCTGTTTTACTGTATGTTGTTTACCGTGAACCGAAGATATAATTATTGTTTTTCTATTTTTCATCTCAAAATCAAGTGTTCTACAAGTAAACAAAAAATTTACAATACACAGTGTACCTATCTTCTCTCCAATAAAAGAACGACTATAATTATGACAAAAGTATGAAGTTTGCATACTTTGTGATTATGCGCAACGACAAAGACTATGACTATGTTGAAAACAGGAGGTGGAAATGATTAACCGCATTCACATATGTCAAACAGTTCAAAGTTATGACTAATACTAAAACTGTGACTATGTTAAGAGGTGGAAACGTAACTAGTAAAAAATGGAGTTAAACATCTACGATAAAGCATGTGAAACAAAAGGAACGAGATATCGAAAGCATTTTTTGGATTTGGTGTCTTATTTTTTAATTACAATGCTTCTCAATATCGGTGACAAAGTATAAATAAATGAAGTTAACATCTAAGTTAAAGCAAATAAAAAAAAAATTTAATGTTGCTTTACGACGATTGGAATAAATGGGGTTTAACTATAAGATAAAGCAAATGAAAAAAATGTTTGAAGTAAGATATCGAAAGCAATAGTTCAATGTGCCAAACTAAATGGAGTTAACATCTAAGATAAAGCAAATAAAAAAATTAAATTTAAATGTTGCTTTAGTATTGGAATAAATGGGGTTTAACTATAGGATAAAGCAAATGAAAAAAATATTTGAGGCAAGATATCGAAAGCAATAGTTCAATGTGACAAACTAGCAAAGAAATTAGGTGTCCTAACCACAGCAATTCAAATGAAATGTGGCTCTAATAAATAGGCACTTGCCAAAATTAAACACGTTAAAAATAGTGCGACGAAGTAGGCGTATCTATTTCGCAAGAAAAAATTTCAAAGGCTCGTTCGTAGAGACATTGATGGAAAGTGGTAGACAAGACTTAAAATTTATTTACCTATTTCTTTGACACCTGTGTCTTTCGTCTACTTATCGATCAGCGACGCCCTGTAGCGTGTAAACACGCCTTTGATGACGGATCTACCGTTGATTGATTTGGAATTCATGAAGAAATCACGCGTACAATCGTGAAGCTTATTTTCTTTATTGAACATGTCCATGAGATGTAATTTTTCAACAGGCAAAAAAGCGAATGGCAAATGTCAAACTAAAGCACTCTTTACACGATACAAAGAATGGGGGATATATTTTTGCGACGATAGTTGCGAAGTTTTAATGCGCATATAAAGTTTGCGAGAATAAATGGTACTTGTCACAAAATGAAAAATAAGGGCGCCTCACAAAATGAAACTCAAGACGGCCAAAATTATAAAATATAATTGTTGAATATAACGAAATTTTTCCACTGAAAAAGGTTGTAATATTCTATTATTATTATTATTATTTATTTTTCTGATCGTAAACCAACATGTAAATTTACAAGGTAAAAGAAAATTAAATAAAATTTTGTAGTCATTGTTTCATATTTGCCCTTGTTATTTACAAGTATATAAATAACAAAATTTGAATTAAACATGTCAATATACTTTTGTTAGGAGAACAGGTATCTGTTACATTTTTAACAACTTTTTTAAATATATTTTTCGCCAAAACAATTTCAAACAATTGATTTTTAATTGGTTCATTTCACAATTATGAAATAAAATCTTCTCTATTCAACATAAACTTTTAATTTTAAAAAATGATCAATTTAAATTTTTCTGAGCGTATACGACGTAAACTAAAAGGTCAAGAATTATTACCGTATTTTATTTATGGAAGTGATCTTTTACCTTATTGTCATTAAATTTGTCTTTTCTAGCGAATAAGCAACTTTTAACATCTCGCAAGGAAGGACATTATAAATACCTAATTATCTCAGCCTACAAACATTTGAATTTCATTCTAAGAAGGTGAATTTTTACCTTAAATTCTTAGAAAACACAAATTAGCAATTAAATTTAATGATATGGTTCTTCCGGGAAATGAAGCATATTGTGTTTAATCAATTATATCTGGAATCAACAGAACGCGATGAGAAACTCGAGTTGCTCCGTAGCTTTCTTGAGCTTTCTTGAGCTTTCATCATTCAACTTGCTAAAATAATTAAAATGATTAATATTGTCTATTATTGTACTAGCTACTTAAAATGCATAACCCTCGTTTTGATCATTTTGATACTCTGAATAAAGCACTAAAAAATCGTTTTATTTCAAATTTTCAATACTAATAAACGAGATAATGTATGCCGTTCCACAGAGGTAGTCGCGCTTCAAAAACAAAAATAAAATGGTTCATATTGTTTCGGAATTACGCAGTGTTCTGTTTATAACCTCAAATACTACTCAAATTACATTAGCGTATTTGATTTGGAATTTGTAATCGTAATACACACGTTAATTTACCTCATTTCCCACAGAGGGTAGTAATGAACCCAAAAACAAAAATAGGTAAATAAAATAAAATGTGTAGTATTGGTTTAGTGTTACATAGTGTTCTATTTTTAACCTCAAATAGTACTCAAATTGCGTTGGTGTATTTGATTTGGAATTTGTAATCATATACGTTAATTCATACTATTTCCCGTAGGGGGTTACAATGAACTCGAAACAAAAATCCTACAGTCATGGCTATACTAAGTCAAAAAAAATCTAATGTGGACACCACATGACTTCCTTTTACGCTAAATTGTAGTATTGTTAAACTTATTTAATTTCAAAATGACATCATTTTGTGGCTAATCGTTCTTCAACTTCCATTCGTCTCATATCTTTGAAATTCCCTTCCAAATAGATCATCTTTTGTAACCTTTTACTAAAATGTTTGTCACTACTATTCCTTATTGTATTACACATAATTATTTTAATAACTCAAAAACATGCAAAGAAAGAGATATTATTTTCATTTATTTTCTACATATTTCGTACGTAGTATGTATATTCTGACAATATATTTTATATTAAATTAACCGTTGTGACTACTAATAATAATGACAAGGACTATATATTATCTTATAATGTCACTGAAATTAGCAATTGAAATTCAAATGTATGTAACGGCGCCATATCTCTGACGTCACTTAGGATATCGAATAAATGTTGTTAATAATAAATTAGTCATAACTATTAATGAAACAATGTATGAGATATCAATATAAGCAATTCATAGAATAAATGTAAATTTGGTTGGCATTGAAATGTCAAACGTGAACATTGTCAATGTCGTATGATTTTCGAAGGTAGTTTAATGTTTACATACATTGTTTTAAAAATGGAACCTGAGTAATCACCAAATGTAGATTATTCTATGATAGATTATTTTTATCGAATAAATTCAAATTCTCTGTCTAATTCTTCTGGCGTCACATATTCCCTCTTCAAAGCTTTATTATTGTTTTTCTCTGAAATTATCAAAAATTGCGCGAGTTAAAAAATACGGATATTTTTATTTTTTGTACAGAATCATAAATATGGTCATATTTCTCATTGTCAATGTTGTCAATGACATATTCGATATATTCGATAAGTCAAATGTTTGCTACAAAAATTAAAAGCCAGCTAAATTACTATTTTTATTAAGTTTCTGCCGAAAGTTATGTGTCCTTTTGAAAAGTCCGATTAGAGCCAAAAATGAAGGGGCATAACTAGATGTTATAATAATTACATAAATAAAATTTCAATATTCAACGACTAAAATCGTTTTTGAGTTATGCGAAAAATTGAAAATAAATAATGCCGATTGCAATAAAAATTGGAGGTGCACAATTAGATGTTATAGCAGTCCCAAACATACATACTTACAGACGTCACGCCGAAAATAATCAAAATAGATTCAGGGATGGTCAAAATGGATATTTCCGTTCAAAAACCTGAAAACCGAAATTTTTCTTTACTTTGTACAAGGAAGTAAAAACATAAGTTTACTCAACTTATGTAAATGTAACTAGACAAAGTTATGAAATATTTTAATTTTAATAAGCAAAATGGTGCAATTCTCGGAATATGTAATTTTGTTTGTGAAAGTGTGCAATAATGATAGGTTAATCTTCATATTTAAATTCCTGCTGTAAGGTCATGCAGTAATTTAGTTGTGGGACGGGCAGGAATGGCCCCAGGACGGACACATTTCCTGCCGTCCTGCAAAGCCTTGCCGCCGGGCTTGTCAGACTTCTCTTCAACTATTTAACACCAATCCCGAAAGTGAAAAGATCTTCACCTGTCCTACATCCTGCCTGCTCCCATTCCTGCTGTGGGGGCGTGGTTGCCAGATTGTTTAGAGGTTATGATATGCCTTTATGACCTGGGTCGCCTGTCGACAAGGCGGGAAATACAAATACAAAATATTTTCTCACCTTTTGTAGTCTTATATAAATTTGGTTTATTCACTTTTTTAGAAAAAAAAATCTAAACCTACGTTCTAAAATTAGTAAAAATGCAAATTTTGGCAAATCAGATATTCCTTTGCGATTGACAGTTAGTAACAATAGAAATCAAAAAATTGTATTAAATTATATTTCAATGTTAATTTGTTTAATAGTAAAACATTTATTTATTTAGGTGAAGTGTAAAAATAATTGAAACACAAATATTTTTAAAACTATGTGTAATGAACGAGTAATAAACATAATAAATATTAGTAACACTATGAATAAAGAAATAAATATACTAATTTAAGAAAAATAATTATTAATAAAGACTTATTTAAACATTTAATACTACGCAATATTTATTTATACGATATACTTTCTTCCGGACGTGACCCTTATATACCTGCCGCCAATTAAACTCAAGAACAGTCCAGAGCATTTCAGTCTCTTTTAATTCCCGAACAATAGCGGGATCGCTCCTTTTACACTTGACCTTTAACGCGACTACCTGCCCAGAGAGGTCAGCCGTGATGACTCATGTGCGGTGAGTCTCGCTCTTTACAATAGTATTAAAATGATATCAGAAAGCGGCGAAGACAATATAGTGACACATTTGATTAAATTGTAATAAAAAAAATTGCTAGGTACAAAATACTTTTACTTCTAGGATGCATCCTGTAGACAAAAAAAAACAATAATTTCGCGTGTTGATAGTTGTCATGTAAATATTAACTTCTCATGACAGTGTTCGAAAAAAGTATTTTTGGACTACTATATTAAATAGTGCACAAGTATAAATAATTATTTTTCAATAAAATATTTGTAACAAATGCAAATATAATATTTGTTATCTACGCGTATATATGTTAAACGTATGCAGTTATTATGATAGAAATTACTAAATTTTAATTTTCGTTTACAATTTAAATTGAGCAGAAATTACAAAAAAATCGTTTACATCAATACTTCATTTCATAGTCTATTTGCAATTCGAATATCTATGAATTCGTAATTGAAAAACATATTGTTATTTATTGAAATATATTTACAAAGGGAAATGTTTAATTTAAAATATTTGAATAATTTTTATTATAATAAATAAATTTTAATTATATCGATACGAAATGATGCAAGGTAAATAGCATTCTATATGATAATTTATTGTAAATATGATATCAGAAATATAACAAATAAAATGAAATTTACTTCGCATTAATTATTTTGTTTAAATATTTGTGTAGATTAAGTTCCAAAAATAATATCATATTAAAATTTTAATGAGAAAATGAATATTTATTTACCTCATATCGTATTTTCAAATTATTCATGTAATTTTGCAATTAATACCATTTACAATTAATTTTTGTATTTCAACGCGAAAATGATTTAAATATCTATTAGAACAATAAATAAATATAACAAATGCATATTGTTTGTGCTTTAATCTGTGAAAATATGTTTTTTTTTATTAATAATGTATGTACGGTGTATTTTACTGCTTTTGTGTGAATGTACCAATTACAAATATGTATAAACAAGCAGGGGTGCATCACATATGCATTGTGGAATTGCAGTACCCCCATGTATTCTCGATATATAAATATATTTATTAATTTATTTGTAATTGCCTATATTAATTAATTTTATCATAACAATTGGATATAGTTCTTTTTATTTTGTATAAAAGATTATAAAAATACAGCTAGCAACACGAAAAGCGAAGAATGAAAGGAAACTTATATTGATGCGCGCGCAAGCATTTACAGTTGCAGTGTGAAGCGTAATTCGGCACTGTAAAACATGTGTAGTAGCGTGCTCATAATATTTATCCTGTTTATTCCATATCTTTACATGTTTGGATATTACAATTAAAGACATAAAATATTTCATAATTTATATTTTATAATATTATTAGAATTACTCACAATTATGACTTCAAAAATGCAACCTCAAGAAATAACAAAACAAGACAATATACGTATTTTCTTTTTCTTTTTTTTTATTCCTACGATAATTTTGATATTTTATCGAAACACACTTTTACAGTGTCTTTGAAAATTTCGTAAGTTGCAAATATCCCCATGATTTAAAGCCACGAGCCGCCACTGTATACAACTATTCATAAGTAAGAGTTAAGTGTTAACGACCTTATTTTTTATTGAAGGGAAGATGAAGAATACATGTAAGGAATTTTGTACAACGCAGGTGTGAGCTTGACTGTTTGATTTTAACGATGTTTCTATCTTTTTCTTTCCTGGAAATATAACAAGAATTTATTTTACAATACACCTGACATTTCAATATATAAAATAGAAAATTGAAAAGAAGAAAAAGTAACAAAACTGTTAGGTGAATATTTAAATTTGAAATGTAGAATAATTGGATTGTAAATCGAATTTGTGAGTTTAGAATTTAAATTCATAGCTCGTAACCGTCAATATGTCAAAGTTATTACAAAACTGATAAAAATTCTGCGCAATTCTATTACAAAAAATAGTTAATCTCTCACGTCACAAATACATTGAAAATAAATGCAAGTTTTAATTTCACTGCTGAGGATTTTTCGGTGCTTTAGTTCTGATGGATTGTCAGATAGTTTGACCTACTTGCAAGAATAATGAAAATTACTTCTTTTTCTCTCCTAAATAAACACAGCACCATTTCTTTTGTACCTCAACCAAATTTATGCTTTCAGCGTTGAAATTCTCAAATGTATCATCATTATATTCCACACTCAAAATTTATTTAAAAAACACAAAATTTTAAGTATATATTCTTTTTTCGATTAATTTCTGCAATTATAAAAATTAAGGAACTTAACTAAATATCAATTCTACTTTATTATCCTTGATGTGTATACCAATATGCTCTATCATAGATATCGGTAATGGTATCCTCATTTCATAGATATATTTAAAATAGATCAAATTGAAAAATTCCTATTTAACACATAAAAATATATACCGTGAGTATTTTTTAACGTGAAACATGGTATTTATCATATCCATGGTTACGACTTGATATTTGATTGACAGCAATGTATACTTGCTTTGCTTGTCTCATTGAAAATGAAACATAAGGATCGAATTTGACATTTGCTTTTTGGATTATAAAATTTTCTGACAGGCCTACCCCAAATGCAACAACAATTATAAGAATTATTAATAACTACGGTAGTATAGTAGAATGGTCGTCTAGATCACTCGATCTTACTCTAGATCTAGATTTGTTTTTTTGGTGACCTTTAAAATCAGAAGTTTGTACCAGAGAAAGTTCAAATTCAAAACATTTCTCAAAATATTACAATTGTCTAAATGTCATGGTATGTAATTCAAAAGTTTTATAGAAGATTGAGTTATATATTTATTGATATTATTGTTTAATAGTCCTTTATTCATTCGTTATATATTAGAAGATGAACGATGCGTTTTTGTTTTGGGGCAATTATAGAGTAACCAGTTTTAACTACGTAAGATGTATGTTTCGGAATATTTTCTTGATAAAATTTAAAAAACATTTTATTATTGATATTTCAGTATTTTAAAATGTTCAATTACATATGTTTGTCCATATTACCTTTTATAAATGTTATAGGCAATAGGTAATAATATAGATAGTTGTAATAAATAAGTAAATATTAAAAGAATATAAAGAATAAAATTAGATTGTTCATGTTTAGTTTGGGTTCGAACAAGTTTAGACCAGAAAGTTAAGCTTTTTTATATTTATGTTATTTATATTTTCAATTTAGATATAATATTTTCTATAATATTTGTATAAAAAGGTTAAGGCTGAGTTTTTATAATTTTATAATTAAAATGTGTTTCTTTTAAAAGTCTGTGATTTTGTTTTTTGTGTGTGCATATATTGAGATATGAATTAAGGTATTATTTGGCGAGGTATTGGAATTTGGCTGATACGTATAAATTGAATAAAGAGCTCAATGTAATATTTGCTAATTCGGTGTTTCAATTCCGATGTAATAAAATTTAGGGTGGTAAATTTTTATTCAGAAGCGCTTATTGATTTTCTGTATTTTGACTTTTAAAACCATTAAGCCTACATATCGCGGTTAATTTATAATACTACCGGCTTACTACAAGTTTAATAATACGGGATTAAATTCAAAATTTTATGTAAATCTTCTCCTATACCTACGTGCTTTAAATTTCAAGTAACACGATATTTTGTCGAACGAAAATATTATTTTATTTTCGGTTTTCGTCGAACATATCGCTCTAATTTAATAACTGGCTGAAATGACAGATTATAGTTTGACAGTTTTAATGAACTTGTATTCTCAACGCGAAATTTCAATCCGTAAACACTTTATAAAAAAATAATTAATTTGTTTCACGTTGGAAAAGTTCGTTATATTTTGTTGTTCAAAATTTTGTAATCAGTTTTATACTGACATCTATTTTTTCAAAACTAAACAATGGCTACCATATTTAAGATTACAATGCTTGTCAAATTACAAAACTGAACTAATTAATTTTAAATTCAAAATAAGTGTTTTAATACTTTAATATCAGATGGTTATTAAAATATATTTATTAATTGGAAATACGAGTTTATTAAATAATTTGTTTTGATATGTTTTATTATAATATGCAGTAACAAAGAAAATACATATGTACTTGTGATATAAAAGCATTGTTCATTCAAAGTAGTTTTTTCATGTAATTACGTATTGTTTGTATTTTCACTACAAAAAACTTTCAATTTCATATATGGAAAATACAAAATAAATATTTTATATATCTCGTATTTATTATTAAAATGAAATATCGGAATGTTTAATATAAATTCGTAATATAATGCTGTACATAAATATAATACTCATTCTTTTTTTCTCTATAATATAATTAATTTATGAAGTATCTTAAATTAATTTCTCTATATAATATTATTAATTTAAACAGTATTTTAAATTAAATTGTGATAATAAATACTTTAATTTATATTTGAGGTTAAATCATGACGTCATTGAGAACGTTAATTTGAAAGACTATGGAGTACTCCAGAAATTCCACCTGTTTCGGTGACAAATTTTGGTTGCATTAAAATGACGTAGGTAGTTAACGTACTTCATATTTCAAGAGTAACTAGAGAGTACACTACCACACCTAATACAGAGATTATAAAAACTTAAATAATTTATGTAATTTGAAAATAAAGATACCTGTAGAAAATTCGCTATAAGAAAATTATATATTATGTGTGTATATATATATGTATATATATATATATATATATATATATATATATATGTATATATATATATATATATATATATATATATAAATTTTGCGTTGTTAACTTCTGGTCTTTGTCTTTGTATTGGGTATCAGGTTTTTTTGTCATGGTTTTTCTGAATGGCAAATTATGTCTTTTTCATTTTATGCTACGTAATATCTTGTTTTATTGTTTCAACAATTCTTGTCGTGATTTGTTGATGTCTTGTATTAGCTTGTCTAGTAGGTAAAGTTGAAACTAGAAAAACTAAAATAAATTTCAAAAAGTTGGATGACAAAAGCGCACCAAAAAACCTAACAACAGCAAATCAGTAAAAAGCCGATTTTAAAAATCAGTAAGAATTAAGATTATATTAGATATTTTATTATAAATTACTACCATATTTAAATTTGAATTCTTAAATGAAAATAAAATGTTTCTGTATTGAATCATATTGTGGTTATCTGCGAAATGGAATTTTGAAAAAATGTAGCTAATTTATAATTGAAAGTTTTATTGTAGTTTAAAACCAGTAATTATCAGTGTTAAAATTGTTTTAATTTTTTTATAAAAATGGAAAATTGCTGTTCTATTTACGAGACAAAAGTGGCTAATTATAGGAATTTCATAAACATATTGAAACAGCGTCAATCATTTGTTATTGATGAAAAATATTTATTTTATTTGATCCAAAAACAAAACAAAATGATTACATTGAAATTGTAAACAAGCAGATAAAAATTATAAATTCACGAACGTGTTATTGCAAATAGCAGACAACGTTAATAATGATAATTCACAATTTGTATCATGATAATTTCTCTTATCTGAAGCATCATAAATGCGGGTGTATAATTGATTTTTGAGCATAAATGGTCACAATTAGAAAAATCGTGCGATGTGCAAACTAAACATGGAGAAAACAGAATTTAAATTGGATTCGATTGGCTAATTTATTCCGTCTATGTCAGTACTTACAATACATCGTTGACAGAGCACCATTTCTTTTGTACCTCAACCAAATTTATGCTTTCAGCGTTGAAATTCTCAAATGTATCATCATTATATTCCACACTCAAAATTTATTTAAAAAACACAAAATTTTAAGTATATTTTCTTTTTTTCGATTAATTTCTGCAATTATAAAAATTAAGGAACTTAACTAAATATCAATCCTAGATTATTATCCTTGATGGGTATGCCAATATGTTATAGATATCAGTAATGATATCCTCATTCCATACAGATATTTAAAATAGATCAAAAATAAAAATATACACCGTGAGTATTTTTAACGTGAAACAAGGAATATATCATATCCATGGTTACAACTTGATATTTGATTGACAGCACAATTTATATTTATGTTATTTATTTTTTCAATTTTGACAATATTTTCTATGATATTTATGTAAAGAGGAAGCATCATAAATGCGGGTGTATAATTGATTTTTGAGCATAAATGGCCACAATTAGAAAAATCGTGCGATGTGCAAACTAAACATGGAGAAAACAGAATTTAAATTGGATTCGATTGGCTAATTTATTCCGTCTATGTCAGTACTTACAATACATCGTTGACAGAGAAAAAGGCATTTTGATGAGACTTTGAAGTTGCAGCTGTTAATTCTAAGCACGCGCGTGTCTCTAATTGAATTTGTGCAGTTTTGCTGAACAAAATTCACTTTGTGCGTATTCTTTCTGCCTGCTCGTTTATAACTCTGTAAACAATTTTATTTTGCTGCAAATCGTGTGCGAGATTCGGTTTAATATATTGCTAATATATTTAAATTTCCTTTTCAAATGACCGCATTGTACATTTTCGCCAGCGATTCATTTTGGATTTTGTCCTCTTTTAATACGATCGCCCAAATACATAAACCATATTTTAACCATCTCGGATACACAGCTTGTAATACATTTTACAAGTAAATCATTTTCGACACCTTATCAACTTTTGTACTTTTATATTAAATTTTTTATTTGTTGTTAATCAAATTTCTTTCGTGAGATTTATAAAACACATCAAATATAACAGTGTCTCATAAATTTTCAACTCATGTGTACCACTTTCAAATATTTTTAAGATAAGTTAAGTTAGGATATGATATAAGAATAAAAATTGTACTAATATCTTTTTCTACTTCATACTGTATATGTTATGATTTTTACATGCTTGACAGAATGGATACATAGCTTATATCCACCCATCGTGGTGTGAAATTTAACATTTCTTGGATCTGACAATTTCAATCTTCTTCACACATATTAAATGGTTGTCCAAAGAATGAGTATTAAATCGTGTTTACATATTAAAAGTATAAATACCTACTCACTATCTAGAACTGAATAAATAGGAGATGAAAATTTCTTAATACGTGCGATAAAATTAGAAACTTTAAAGACAAGATAGAATTTTGGAAATTGAGACAAGTTGGAAATGTTTACAAGAACACCCAAAATACTTGTTAACACTAAGAATACAGATTTGCTATTATCAGATATATCTACTGATAGTTTTGAATGGATACATTGCGAACGACATATTCTGAATTTTCATTAGAATCGTTTTGGATATTTATTCAGTATAAATATCGCATTATAGATACTAGAGCGTTTCGAGTGTTAGTTAAATTTTCTACCTCTTGTGTGAAGATTTCTAATTTTGTTAACATGAAAACTAAAAAGAGATAATGATTCAAGTTGGTATAAAATAAATACTTCATGTATAACATGTTTTCTTAAGATTAATAAAATGTCTTTCAAATTTTATGCACATAATGTTATAGGTGCCGGAAATTTTATACTATCAATTTGTGGTGCCTTCGTATCAAAAATGTTGAGTACAACTGACTTAGAAGTATGTGTAATCTCACTTTAGGATACACTGAAAAAAAGAATGTTAACAAATCATCACAATGTGTATTTCGTCTAAACGTTCTTCGTATAATATACATTCCGAAAAGTATTTGAGTTTTTATAAATTAGATATTTACATTAAAACTTCAAGAGTCGGAAAGATATAAATATGTAAGAATGTTGACAAATCGACACGGTATGTATTTTGTCTAAACGTTCATGGTATAATATACATTTCACACTTAAGTATAATTTATTATCAAATAAATATTTTAAAAGCAGGAAAAATATTTGTGGAAAAGTAGAACGTTGACAATGTGTGATAAAGTGTTAGTGTTAACATTGTTAAGTACACATTCCAAATTTATTTGGTGAACTTTTGATATCCTTGAAGTTCTTGAAATAGTAATAAATATATTACTGCAATAAATACATAATAATTCACATGAACCGATTTTGATTTAGAGAGTGTTCTTAGCTATGATTCAAAAAGATCTGTTCATCAGCTCTTTTCTAGTTGATTAGAGGATGAGAGCAACTCCACATGATTGATCGATTTGAAATTTGGTATCAGGTTTCTTTGTGTTGTAAATTTTTAATGATAAATTTTTTCTTGTTCTTTTTATTCTACGTAATTTGTTGTTTTATTGTTTCAACAATTCTTGTCGTGGTTTGTGGTATTTTATTTCCTGTCTTGATGTCTTGTATTAACTTGTTTAGTAATGTTCAAAATAAGAAAACTAAAATAAATTTTAAAATGCTATATGTCAAAAGCGCATCAAAAAAATATAGCGTATAACACCTTTTGAATAGACATTTGCAGAGGTATGCCTCCAAGTCTTCCTCTTTCTAACATAATATAATCTAACCTAACCTAACCTAACATAACCTGATTTAACCTAATCTAATCAAACTTAACCTAACCTAACCTGATGAAATTTAAACTAATCTAAACTAACCTAACCTAACTTAACATGACTTAACCTAACCAAATCTAAAAAAAATAATAAGTTCCTGAAATAGTTGGTAATAAAATATTATTGCAACACATGCATAATAATTCGCTGGTATTTAAAACTCAAACCTAACCTAACCTAACATAATATAATCTAACCTAACTAACTTAATCTAATATAATATAATCAAACTTAACCTAACCTGATCTAATGTAACCTAACCCCATCAAATTAAAACTTATCTAAACTATCCAAACCTAACCTAACCTCATCAAACCTAAAGTAATTAAAATTAATAATTTCTTGAAATAGCTGGTAATAAAATATTATTGCAACACATGCATAATAATTCGCTGGTATTTAAAACTCAAACAAACGCAAACAAACGAACAGAAAGTAATCCGGCTTTTTCCGCTGGCCGATAAAGCGCAGTAGTATTAGCAGCTCCTTTATTTTGGTTTTCAGTGCGCAGTTCCTCATATCGAGCATATCGGTGCATTAATTCCCGGGACTAAACTAAGCGGGTTAGTTGTAACTCGGATATTCGGCCTAATTTATCGATTTACCATCGTTTCGTTTTTGCCACTGGGTTCCACGGAACTTTCC
Source organism: Stenolophus ochropezus (assembly GCA_035578165.1). Lineage (NCBI taxonomy): Eukaryota > Metazoa > Arthropoda > Insecta > Coleoptera > Carabidae > Stenolophus > Stenolophus ochropezus. Next base: position 6,255,961 of record JAQOWZ010000014.1, read on the forward strand.
AAGTTTATCGTCAATTCAACGTAAATTGATTAATGTGTATCTACCAAATAATTACCAAGGTATCAAGAGCCTCGTTAATATTATCCTTTAAATACGGAAAACACATAATATACACCAAAAATAATGCTTTCTAAATCATTAATCTATACTGAGGACAGATAATAATAAATGTATTCGTTGACGTCGTTAGGTTACTAACTCCGATTAGTTAGTGACTAATACCTTTTATGAATTTGAATCGGAGTCAAAAATGGAACTAAATATATAGAGATAGTAGCTAATCACTTTTATGAATCTAGTTGATAGTTGCTTTAGGTAGTGTAATCTTTACACTAAGTTTAATACCTGATAGACGACATCTCATAAATATCCTCCAAAGAAAACACATAATATTCTCCGAAAAATAATACTTTCTAAATTATTACTCCATACCGACGAATCATATAACTAGATGATAATACATGCATTCATTGACATTGTTACATTAATGATACCTGAGAAACAATGCCGTATAAATATCATCGACAGAAAAAACATAATATACACCAAAAATAGTGCTTTTTAAATTATAATTGAGAAATCATATCAACAAATGATAATAAATGCATTCGTTGACTTCGTTACTTTATAGTGATTATTGTTCAGGATTTACTACCTAGATGTTGTTAGTTCAAATCCAGATGATAGATATAGCGAAAAAATAACTATTCTTTACAGACACTCGTATGATAGTATTTAGGCTTGCTTACTTATGCCCATATTCATAAAACGTTCGTTATAGTTATAACGCTTTGTTAAAATTTTTGACAAATTATAAAACAGTAGACAAATTAAAAAAAATATTTTTCTTCAAAGACGACTTGTGTTATTGGAGAAAATATTTAACAAGGCTTTGTAATTATAACAAACGTTTTATGAATACGGGCATAAGTATTAAAAATGTAAAAAATAATAATGATTTTAATTTAAATTAAATTTAGAAAAATGATAAATCAATTGTATCTTGCAACGAAGTATACTAAGCTATTTACTGTAGAATAAATAATAACTTATTTACTTTTTAAATATATTCGCTATAAAGATAACCGAATTTCTTTCAAGATTTCATTTTGGACTAAATCATATTGCAGTTCCCACAATCCCTCGTATAATCCAATATATTTGAAATTTAATACTTCTTTGTATTTAAGAACTTTTCCATCGTATAAAAGAAAATTTTCAGACAAATATTTTTTGAACATAAAACGTACTTAACCTTAAAATACCATATACAATTTTCATAACAATACCAATTTTTTATTGATGCAAATTTTCTGAAATTTTAGTACTTTCCAATTTTGGGAATAGTTTTTTTTAATGAAACAATGAGAGGAAAACAATTGAAAACTGAGGTACATGAAACTGTGAATGTCGCGGAATGGAGCGATTGATCACATAGGCTTTGATTTTTAAAAATTGAATGCGTGAGTGCGTAATATAAGCGTATGAGTAATAATGGGATGGCAGTTTATCAGAAGAAGTCGTCCTCCTCGCAGTGTTCTGTCAGTGTGACGATAACAGTCGTATATTTGTGCAGATAGGATCGCACCGAAATTCGCAAGAAATATCGACGGTTTAGGGCGGTTTAGAAGGGTTCGACATCGACAGGCTCGGACTGGCTCACCGCTGAACCTCCAGGGTACACTCTTCATGAAATATTCAAAAAATTCTAGCCAAATTTATTAACATTTATATTGAATAAAAAGAAGTTTTGATGATTCTAGTAACCACGTCTTATACACTATGAATAATAATTTTGCGGTGGAATATTTTCAGCGGTTTAACTGCTGTCTTTTATGAATAATAAGCGAGCTTGATACTTAATTTAGGGATGTCAACACTTCGTACACAACTTCATTCACAAGAATTTATATTAATTCATTATTCTCGTAAATATATACTCACAGGGATCGTGCTATTTCAATGAAAATATTTGTGCGTCGCTCGTATTTTATTTAAATTTATTTTCCACCAATGTTTTGTTTCGTCTAGGAATGTTATGCCATTGTTGACCAGCTTCGATTTAGTTATGTGGTATTTTTAATAATCATTAAATATATTCTCATTTGAAGTTAATGCTCATTAGAAATACACAGGGCCGGATTAACTAATAGACAAGTAAGACAAATGTCTAGGGGCCTTAATTCGGATATTTATCATACCAATGTCGAAATTATATTGTTTAACTTTAAATACTATGGAGAATCCCAAAAAAAGTAGGTATGTTATAAAAAATGTACGAATAAACTACAATAGATTTACAGGTGAAGTTGGTTTTATACGTTACAAAGTGGGGATCGATGGTAAATTATAAGAGAATAAACGTATTTTCGGTAAAAATGAAATTGTAGATATAAAATTAACGTTCCAGTTAGTTTTTAAAATAGAGAATATATATTTTCACTCTGAATCCTTTAACGAAAAGTAAATTATGTCAAATTTAAACAATGCACCAAAACAATCACTCAGTTAACCTTGAAATCGCATTATATGTTTTTAAAGCTATTTAATACAAAAGCTGTGAACACACATGTACCTAACTTTATACCTAAACTATCCTAACCTAACCAAACCCAACTTAATCTCATCTATCCTAACCTAATCTAACCTAACCCAACCTAATCGAACCTAACCTAAACCAATCTAACTTAACGCAACCTAACTTAATCTACCTAACCTAATCTTTATAATAAGGAATCAAGTAGTACGCTTATGAAAAACACAATATCTGAGATAATTCCTAGTGCTTTATTATTGTTAAGTAAACAAAAGAAAATTTTTATTCAAATGTTTGTTTTGCTCTTGTTGGGTCCATCAGTATGATGTAATCAGTGTTGCTGTTGACACCTACAGAAGGCAACTTTTCTGGGAAGGTAGTATTACTCGAAAAGCTGGTATCTGAGTTGCAGAGGTAATTCTTACCAACAGAGTCATCTACCAGAACCAGCAAAAGCTTGATAAGGGATTAAAATAAACAATTTATAAGTAACTGCAAAAACAGTGAAAGAAGTGTAATAATAGCAAATTTAATATTAATTAGCACTATGAAACAAATTGAAATGTATTCCACTTTTAGAAATGTACTGCAATGATATTAGCATGGTGGAATTTTTGTTAAGTGCGTTGACTCCATCGTATTAGATGAAAACAACAGAGCAATGAATATGTATGTCAGGTCTAAATAGGGAAATGAAAGAAGTGTAATATTAGCAAATTTAATATTAATTAGCATTATGAAACAAATTTGAAATGTATTCCACTTTTAGGAATGTACTGCAATGATATTGGCATTGTAGAATTTTTAGTGTGGGGTGCGTTGACTCCATCGTATTAGATAAAAACAACAGAGCAATGAATATGTAGGTATGTCAGGTCTAAATAGGGAATTGAAAGAAGTGTAATATTAGCAAATTTATTATTAATTAGCATGTTGAAACAAATTTGAAATGTATTCCACTTCGAGGAATGTACTGCAGTGATATCGGCATTGTGGAATTTTTGGTGTTGAGTACGTTGATTCCATCGTATTAGATGAAAACAACAGAGCAATGAATATGTATGTCAGGTCTAAATAGGGAAATGAAAGAAGTGTAATATTAGCAAATTCTATATTAATTAGCATTATGAAACAAATTTAAAATGTATTCCACTTTGAGGAATGTACTGCAATGATATTGGCATTGTGGAATTTTTGTTGGGTGCGTTTACTCCGTCGTATTAGATGAAAACAACAAAGCAATGAATATGTATGTCAGGTCTAAATAGGGAAATGAAAGAAGTGTAATATTAGCAAATTTAATATTAATTAGCATTATGAAACAAATTTGAAATGTATTCCACTTTTAGTATTGCAGTGATTTTGGTATAGTGGAATTTTTGTAGGGTGCGTTGACTCCATCGTATTAGATGAAAACAACAGAGCAATGAATATGTACGTCAGGTCTAAATAGGGAAATGAAAGAAGTGTAATATTAGCAAATTTAATATTAATTAGCATTATGAAACAAATTTGAAATGTATTCCACTTTTAGGAATGTACTGCAATGATATCGGCATTGTGGAATTTTTGTTGGGTGCGTTGACTCCATCGTATTAGATGAAAACAACAGAGCAATGAATATGTATGTCAGGTCTAAATAGGGAATTATGAGAGTCCCTTTTGATCCTGGGAGAAGTAGGACCGGACGCAAAGCAAGCCTCACGCACTCATTGGCTCTGGCTCATTTCCATTGCTTTGCAATTCCAACCTGTGCTAGTTACCAACACTTTTTACACTCTCTACCGCCGATTATAATGCCTAATCGCATATTTAATCTTGCCGATTGAATTATAGCCACCGCTTACCATTAAGGGTTATTTATTGCCGAGCTGAATAATGCCTTGTGTAGAGAAATAACACAGGACGATAATTGAATAAGATTTATAAATAAATATATCATGTTTTACACTTCTATTTATAGTTTCCAATATAGCGAACAAACTATAACAAAAAACAACACAATTTGAAATTTATTATTCAACACGAGTAAAAAAACTAAATAATAATTTAAGCTAACCTTCTCATCATATGATCAATGAAACTAAATCCCCAGAGAAGTTTTGAATTCAAGTGAACTTCATTTGTTCCCTGACATTTTTATTTGCAGTCAACTTTGATGAAATTTGGGAAAAAGTTCCTACTAAGCATGACATATATGAGGAAAATAATAAAAAATGGCGATTAGATTTGGTTGTGTTTTTCATAAGCGTACTATTTGATTCGATATTATTATGCATTACAAAGAGCTATTTTTATTATTTGTTTTTTAGAAAAGAAAAATTGTTTGTATGGAGAATCATTTGGGAAAAGAATGTTCCGGTATTGCTAGTGGAGTAAAAGTGTAAAAAACGACAAAACATGTGCAATAATACAAATACACTTGTAAAAAGAAAACAACGAGCGAATTTATCTGTCCAAATTCACGAATTTAGAGGCAGGTCAAATTAAATTAAGTAGAAAAATGCGGATAGGCCACGAATGCTGATGGCATTTCCAAATAAAGCAAACAATACACAACACACATCTCCGCTACGGTCGAATAACAATTGTGCAATTTCACATTTTAATTATTCGTTGTGGTTAGCACTTCGGAATGCCACCTGGCATCTGGCAAATGGCACCTGATGCTCACCAGCGACCAGCGACATGCCAATGAAATTAATCAACAAACGAATGTGTGTTTGCTTGTTTGATTGCATTTGTTTCTTTGCCCCGTAATTTTATTCCGAACACTAGGGAAATAAAAATGTATCAGCTCGCCTAATATACAACTATGCCAAGTGTCACCTCATTACAAACGCAAATCTAAAATCTGCGACTAATTTAAATCTAATATTGTGGCGGATTTATTTTACCGTTTTTTCACTAATATTCATTTGCAATTTAAATTTTTGTCTCAAGTACAGTAATAGTATTTTAAGCATTAAGAACGGGAAGCACATTTAACCGATTGATGACAATTGTTTGGAAGAGCAAGAAAGTGACGATTCCAGTTATATTATATGAGAACGGTATTTTATCGGTCGTAATGCTTGTAATATTTGTTCATGCAAAACAAAAATCCGATTCCATTGTATTTTTAAAACATTTGTTCCTTCTGTAATATGTCAAAGTCCTTTTGTGGTTGCGTTTTCATTGAAACAGTACTGCCTGCATGTATAATTTTGTTATTAATAATATTAGGAATAATACCTACTATATATTAAGTATTTTATGAACAAACTATTTTACGTAAAATATCTGCTTTATATAACAGTACGGTTATATATAATTGCTATATTGTCAAATTGTCTCTCTACCTGAGGTTTTGGTTGTGGTTTCTCTCAGATTTATAAGGTGAATACCAGAGAGTATAATATACCACAGCAATATTTGGCCAATTAATTAAATAAATCACGTTATCAATAAATGCATAAGACCAGATATTTTGTCTGTCTTTTAACAGCTACTTTGTACTTATTTAAATAAACACAACGTAGGGTTAATTAAATCTTCCACTAAACGATCTTAGGTTAATTATAACTTTAAAAGAGGAGGTAGGTACCGTTTTATTATGTAAGAAATAACTGCGAGAATAAATCGTAAGGTACCATTATTTATTAATAATTGTAGTAATAGTAACTGCACTTTTAATTTTAATAGCAATAAACAAATGTATTAAATCATTTCTGTGTATGTACTAACCAAGAATTACTTACCGTTTTGTTAGACATCACAACCATTAAAAGTAACCTAGAGTCTTTGAAAATCAATTAATAAACTGTCTCTAATGCCCCATCGCGTAAAAAATAATATTTATACTCTTCTTGTTTCTATAACTGAAACAAAAAAATTTAATTATATTAATATACAGTTAACGTATAAATGTGAAAGGTTATGAAAAACTCTGCTTGTTTTGTTCTACAAGACGTAGAAATTGTTATCAAATAAATGAATTTTGTAAAAGTGAGGATCTTTTAAAAGAGACAAGAACAAATTTGTAAATTTTCTTTCTCGGAATAAAGAAGTTTCTTCCGTTTTCATTTCCGTTTGAACGATGTTGAATTCCTCTCGTAAGACTGTACCAAATATGTGTCAATTTCGTGTTCACGTATTTCGTCCGTTACAAGCACTTGAATTAAAGAAATAGAAAGCTAAAATTAGAGTGCAAGTACCGAACAGAAATTTCAATTTAGTTTAGTTAGCTAAATGCAACAGCAAGGAAAAGAGTTTTCTATTCTTAATTGTAAAAGTGGAAAATGTTGTACTGAGGTGAGGTAAAAAAGGTAACACTGTTTACACGAAAAAATGTTCTTTTAAATCTGATAATATTTTTTCTCATATACGTTAATCTCTACACGCATCAGTTTTTAAAAATATAATTATGACCGTATTATAATTTTTTTACTAAACAATAGAGGCGTGTTATAAAATTTTCTTCAATGTATCAAGATATGAAGAACATTTTCATTACGGTACAATTAAAAATATATCAGACTTACACTATGACCTTTATAATTATTTACAGCATTTTATTAAATTTAAATATCAAGTATACAACAATATATTTTTATTTTTGAATGTATCAGCGAAATTTATTTAATATTCTAACGAAAATATTGAACCATTCATTTTGAAAAAATAAACTAATTTTAATCAAGGTTTGCAAACAAATTTTGTTATTTTGTGAGAAATGCAATTCAGATGTAGAATCTCACCAACTATATAGAGTGCAGTGCACTATTATTTTGTAGGTTAAATAATTGCCTGTCGAATAGGAACTTAAAATGTCAGAGATATGATTTAGGTTAGACTTGAACCCAAGTAACCCTGGTCCATAATTTACATTTCCATTACTTCTGTCCAAATTTTTAAGATTGTAAGACATTAATAAACATAACCAATCTTCCCGAAATTGTTTCCAATCTTCAGACTAATTTGACAACGTATCCCGCAAGATAATTTATTACCTGACTGAAATTTGATAGATCTACAATTGAAACAATGTTCCTTTATTAATGTTCTCATTTTCACTTATGAAGGATTAGCAAAAACAGACCGTATAACAATAAAATAAATGAGTTTTTAGCATTCCTTTGTTTAGCTTGAAACTCTGAAGAAATTATTAACAAGAAACATTTGACAAATAGAAACAAATGGATGGGGCTGAAGTTGAAACGTTATTTACGAGCAGAAATGAGAAATACAACATAGACTTTAAAGTTTACTCTGTACAATTCAAAATGCACAATAAGAACATTTCCTCCCAATTTTCTCTCTAACAAATCTATATCCGTCATCAAATGATATATATATATATATATATATATATATATATATATATATATATATATATAATATGTCATCCTTCTACCCTCAGGTGTAGGATGTATACATTTTCACTTAATCTTATTTTTATTTACATAATTTAATGTCCAGTAATTTCACATGTGCACTAATTTTGCCCATTGTTTCTTGTCCTTTGCGATTCTTCTTGCTTCTTGCATCGGGATGTTTCTTTTCGTCAGTATCTTCTTTATTACGTTATCCCATGTGTCCTTTGGTCTTCCCCTTCCCCGTTTTGGTGTAACGTTGATTATCCACACTTGGCGTACCGGTCTACTTTCGTTTATTCGTATCATGTGTCCCCACCAGGCTAGTTGTCTTGTTTCTATGAAATCTAGTATTGGTTTGCATTGCAGTTCTTCCCTGATGGCTTCATTCCGTACTCTATCTAACATTGTTGCTCCTTTAACTCTTCTTAGATATTTCATCTCTATCGCCTGTATTTTACTTTTCGTTCTATTGGACAATATCCATGATTCACACCCGTACGTCAATATTGCTCTATATATTGTGTTAAATACAGTCATTTTTGTTTTATTACTTATTTCTTTTTTTCCTATAAAATTGTGTTTCAGTGCGTGATATATTTTTGTCGTTTTAATTATTCTTTCGTTTATGTCAGCATCTTGTGTGCCATTACTATCTATTGTTATGCCTAAATATTTGAATTTATTAACTTGTTCAATTGTTTCACTATTTACTGTTATATTAGCAGTTGTTGTTTCGTTACCATTCATTCATCAAATGATTACTACTTTTAATGTTTTGTGGATTTTGTAAAGGTTTTTAATGAATAAGATTCATGTCTTAAAAATCCTAATTTTAATTTGCCAAGATTTAGCTATAGAAGAAATAAAGGAAATGATAGGAAAACAAAAATAATTAAGATTAAAATGAAATTTGGAAAGAAATATCAGCAAAGTTTGTAATAAAGTTGACGAAATTATACAGTTTTCCGAAACATTATTACATCTTTTTCCTGTTTGGTTATAATTCGTTTAATGTGTAGTATCATTTTCATTTCAAATGATTCCTATTCCAATTTTTGAATTTCCCTTTCCGCCTTCGTGCGACTAATCGTCGTATCAGATTCCGTATAAATTTATTTTTGTCCGGCAAAGCAAAAATTTTAATTACATGGAAGGCAGGAAAGTGAATTTCAATTTAACACGCATTTCTCATTTTCTGACGTACAGAATTTCACGAAATACCCAAAAACTATTTCCCGTAGTTGAATAAACATCGGTGCTTTGCATTTGAATGGGGCAACACGCACAATGGGACTCGTGCTTCTTTTATAACTCCAAAACTCGAAATTGTTTATATTAATCAGATTGGATTTTGCACTTAAATTCTGAAGCCATCAGAATTCAAAAAAGGAATCATTTCAAAAACGTAAAAATCTAACCGCACTCTTGCGTCTGGAGGTATCATAAAATTTCAAAAGTTGTAAATCCAAATTGCCAATTTTCTTTTCAACCGAATTCTAATTTTATTCTATGATATAAAAATGGAATTTATATTTTCTTATTTGACAATAAAAAGTAATTGTTTAATGAAATACAAACATAGAATTTATTTGATAAGGATAAACAAATTTAAATAAAACACTAGGTTATTCTACAATTGTTATTTAATGTGACGATTGTTTTGTCCTTTCGGACATCTTCAAAATTAATTACAAACTAACTTATCTATAATTATATATATATATATATATATATATATATATATATATATATATATATTATTGTACAGGTTGAGTAAGGAAGAATCTGTTACATCTATCTATTCATTTAATATATATTGCTTAAAATACACTGCTAGAAAATCTAGAAATTAGGAAAGCAGTGTATTCTAAGAAACAAATGAACTTAACCTGTACAATAATATATAATTATAGAAAAGTAAGTTTGTAATTTAGTCTGAAGATATCCGATACAATGAAACGATCGTTACATTAAATGACTATTGTGGAATAACTAAGTGTTTTATTTAAATTCGTTTATCTTTATCTATTAAATAAGTTCCACCAAGTATCCAATACGAAATCTCTTTCAATTATAGAATTTATTTATTTATATGAGGATGGCACCTCCATTTCTTAGCATTCTAATCTAATATTATCCATAATAAACCAGAGAAAATGATTAAGAAATGAAAAGATTGAATGAAAGCAGAGATATATGAGGTAGAGTTTGGCGAAAATTAGCCTTTCGTTAAGAAAGAAGCGAAATTTGAATCCTCAGCGTTAATACAGTCCGCGTTTCATTTACAAGACAAGTTACTTTTTAAGATTTTAATTCGACAAAGGATTTGAATGAAATTTCAGAGATATTTAAAAGTTGCAGAACGAAGAGCCAACTTTAAAGACACTTGGGGCTTGTTCATAAATTTTAAATCAAATATTCTTCTGCGACTTCCTGAGGTGATGATTTTACGGGCTGACTTTTAGTTATTTTTCTTTTGTCAAAGGAAATTAACATAACTCGCATTACAAATTGCAGTTGGGACATACAAAAGTTGCAAATTCACAAGCATGATCCATGCATGACTGTCTTCCAAAAGGAATATTCAGCATTTCATAAATAAAATAAAATTTCAACACAAAATACTACAATAAAACGCATTTTGCATTCAAGTAAAATATTTTGGAACTATTTTTGACTGGTGTTTTATATATGATAATAAAGAAAATTTCTTGTTAATCGGTTTCGACTTAAACTGAACTCGAATTGGCTAAATTTGAAAAACTTCTTTCTCAAAAATATTTTACGCAATCATAAAATTATACAGAGAAACAAAAGCGTTTTTCTTTTATACCACAACGCGGTAATGGGTTATTTGTATTAAAATGCAAAACTTATGTTAGAATTAGAATATTTCTATTAGAAATATATTAAAATAAATGGAAATGGATTTGATACTTATATATTAATCAGATCTTTACAATAAATTATACAAATGATATATTTTCTTTTTTTTTTGTAAGTGACTATATAAAATTAATAATTAATAATATAATAGTTTTTGTATGTAGCAATAACAGGGGAAGTGATTTCCAAAGCCGATGATACTGTAATTTTGCGTATACCCGAAAATATTTTAAAATATCAATTTTTTTGCTCGAAAATTTTCAAATTTTACAAAATTTTGTTTGTAATTTTTTTTAAAGAATTATCTACGCTGATACTAAATTTACAAACAGAATTTAATTTTTTCTTTTTGTTTGGGAGATATTAGCTCTTAAAGTTGTACCTCAAAAAAGTGTGTTTTTTTAATATATTTCAAAAATGAGTAGAGATTCAATCTCAACTACTTTACCATTCGATTCTACGGGAAAAGTTATATAAAGAAATGTTTTGTCCACATATACGTTCTTTGGCACGATTATGTGAAAAATAAGAAAAACGAAAAAACCTAAATTTCAATTTTTCGCCTCAAAACTTTTTGTCCCAAAAATTTTTCATATTTTAGTCTTAGATAGATATCGATATGCTGATTTTAAATTTTAAAACCGAATTGAATTATCTCTTCCTGTTCTCGAGATATTTGAGGTTAAAGTTATACCTAAAAAAATAGGTTTTTTAGGTATACCTCATAAATGGTTAGGTTTAAGGTTTCGGCGACCACGCCATTCGATTCTACGGGCAAAATTACATAAGTGTACCAATTTTCAGATTTTTATCTCAAAAGATAAAATTTCTAGAAGAAAAAAACTGAAAATGGCCAAAAATCGAAAAAAATCTAAGGTATACCCCTTGCCGTTTTTTCGATTTTCGCCGATTTTGGTTTTTTCGTTCTAAAAATTGTATCCGTTGGAATAAATATCTGAAAATTGGTATACTTATGTAATTTTGCCCGTAGAATCGATTGGTGTCATCGCCGAAGACGTAAACCTAACCATTTAAGGAGTATACCTAAAAAACCTGATTTTTTAGGTATTGCCAAAACTCAACTTTAAACACGAATATCTCGAGAACGGTAAGAGATAATTCAATTCGGTTTGAAAATTTGAAATCAGCGCATCGATGTTTACTTAAGTCTGGAAAATGAACAGTTTTGGAAAAGAAAAGTTTCTCAGAGAAATTTTGAAATTTAGGTTTTTTCGATTTTCTCATTTTTCACCTAATCGTTCCAAAGAACGTATATGTGAAGAAAACATTTCTTTATGTATTTTTTCCCGTAGAATCGACTGGTATAATCGTTGAGATTCTATCTCTACCCATTTTAGAGATATAGCCAAAAAACACACTTTTTTGAAGTGCAACTTTGACAGCAAATATCTAAGGAACAAAAATAGATAATTAAATTCCGTTTGAAAGCTTGAAATCAGCATGTGGAGATCTATCAATATACATTATTTCCTAAATTCGGAATTTTGGACACAAAAATGAGTATTTTTGGGATATTTCGAGTTTGTGAACACAATTTTTGGTTAAATACTATTGTTTGGTTTGTTTTGACTCTACACAACTTTGATATGGGGTTATAGGTTTTGAAAATAAATGAAAGTTAGATAATAAAGCGACAGAATAAAATCGAAAAGGCATAATAGGACTTTTAACACTTATTTTCTCATAAACTACCAATAATGAATCGAATTGAAAAATACGGATATTTTATTTTGTTGTTTAGTATCATATACATAAGTAAAACTAAAAATTAGACCACTGTATCTAAAATTTGTTCCAATTTGAAAATACATCATTATCATAATAATGTAGAGACAAATTCAGATCTTAACTTATAAACGAGTCTTTTGTGGAAAGAGTTTTACTTTTGTGTTCGTTTTTTAACACCCTATATAATGTTTTCAATATCGAAGTGTTTTGATAAAGTAGGGTTTATGTGTTTTCTCAGTAGAAAACTGTTAGAATCATTAATATTTTCCATGTAGAAATATGTAAATGTGTGATTATTATGTATAATTAGAAAGAGTTTTGATGTCACTGTAACATGTGCCTTATAGCGTGCAGCCCTCTGGTATTTGACACTAAAAGCATAAAATTAGACACCTGTAGGCATGTAATATTTGTGTTTATATTTTACATATTCATTTCCTTGTCCTTTATAACGAATATCATTTATTTACTATTGCATGTTGTACATGTACGGAAATGTAAAGTAAAACACATGTTTTCCACAAAACACAAAATTTTGTTTGATTTTCATTTAGAATCAACATCATTGTCCACTAAAAACTTGTTATTTGGTCACTTTAGTTACATATTTTACATTTACATGTATTTACATATGTCCATATAATTAGCAAATAATAGAGAGAGATCGACAAATGATGAGGATTGTCTAATTAATATTATTTACTAATCTATGTATGTGTGTATTTAAATTAGAATTTTGTACACAAAATTAAAAATTAAGTTTTCTTTTATTTAGGTAAATAACTACCATGTAGGTACTTTGTTTAACGGATTTGGTTAAATCTATTCATTATCGTAGTTTACGAGAAACAAATATTAAAAATTTCAGCATGGGATGTTCCAAAACACGAAATTTCTAATAGCTATATAATAGGAAAAAAATATATATTTTTGTAATGAATTTTTCATTTATTTAATTAATTAATTTTTTTTTATTAACCGATATATTAACCAGTTTAAACCAGTTTCCAATTCTTTAAAACCGAGTTTCAAACTAAATCCTTTATTATTATAATGTTCTTAATATGGGTTAATCGTTGACAAGTATTTTTTCGGTTATATGCCCTGATTATTATATTATTACGCTATAGTGGTTAGTTTTCATATTTTATGACTTTTTTATATATTTTTAGGTTCAACAAAATATAATTTTGGAAAATCTATAATGTAATAATATATTAAAGAATTTTTTTTCCAAAAAAAATTTTTATTTTTTAACGATCGTTTCGCTCTCTCGACATCATCAGCCAATTCTGATTAATAAAAAATGTGAATTTTTAATTACTGACCCATAAATTAAACAGATAATGAGTATGTACCGAATACCCATGTTTTAATAAAAAAAAAGTAAAAATTCCTCAATTACTGAAGTCATTGCTCCGAGTTTAAAATGATTAAAGCTTTTGTTAAGTTGTGTTTATTTTTAATCAAAAACGGCGTAGAACTTTAGGGCTCGCTTATGAATGTTAATCATAATTTTACAAAGATAAATATTATGTTGGCAAAAATATGCGTACGCAACGACAATGGATCCCAATACGCTCGAAATAACGTGTGAAGTATGTGTGAAAATTTCAATGTAATTAATAAACTTGGACAACAAAATCTGTCACCAGTAATGAACTTCAAATTATTGTTTTTCCCAATAAATCAAGCTTGCAACATGCATCTATTGGGACGTCGCATATGTTAACTAAAAATACAGGCTGTTTACGGGGCTACTGGATAATAATTCTCATTTATGGGCCAGTTTTTGCATTTGTTTAAATGAATATTAAACTATGTTCACACAATTGCACACTTAGGGATAGTTACATGGCTTCGGTTACTGCAAAGGTTGTCGTTATTCGGTGATTGTATTCGTTTTGATTTTTTTCTGCGAATTAAAGTTCTATGCGAAACAACTTCATGTGATAGAACAGTGTCAAATGTTAAAATAGCTCAAACAAAATCAATCCAAGCGAAAGTGATTTAATTTAATAGGGTTAAGTTAACTTAACTTCATTCATTTTGTACTAAACTATTTTAGTTGAAAAAAATATATTTAATCATCCCTGTTTTAGTTACAAGGAGTAATATAATTTTAACCTCCAAAAATAAAGTATGTATATCATAACTATGTTCAAATCAAAAATATGGTTATTCTATATATTAAAAAGGTAGGTTCAAGTAAATTAAAAATACGACGATTGTCAAATCTGTACTCAGGTCTACAAATTTAACCATTTATCAAATTGAAATGGGTAATACACCAAATTGTAGAGCTTAATATGTAAATGGGCCTTTTGTGGGTCATATATCTTTAGCGTGCATAGGTTTTTTTTTTGAAAAAAAAAAAAAAACAAAACATGTCGTTGGCACAAGTAATAGTAATCAGTGGCAAAGCGTGATATTTCGAATAATGGAAGTACAATGAAGTATAATTGTGCAAGTATTAAAAATATATCTTACAGGAAGACTGATAATGGGTATTTATAAAATGTTAATATTATTTTTTATCCTACTCTCCAATAAAACAAAGGAATGCAATTAATAAATTTAGAATGATCAATATAACAAAACAATGGTATGTAATTAAAAAAATATATTAATATAATAAATCTAAAACAGAACAATTAAGTTTTTAAATTGTTTCAATATTAGAAACACAAAAAAATACAAAAGAAATAATATTGGAGCAATAAGTAATAAAGGTGAAATTTAAAATTGAGTGAAATACTTTGTTTCGCTAACAATATTGTAGTAGCAATACACTATTATAAAAGTTCTCTGATATTTTTAACTATTTCATTATGTTTCTTAACTTATTTATTGTGGTCTATTTCATTGCATATCACCAAATTATTTAAATATTATTTTTTTTATTATACAATACGACGCGAAATCTCACAAAAGAAATATAATGCATAATTTTACAACAATGTACCCATGTAACATTGTCAACAATACTGCAGTATTGTATAAAAATTATAATATTTGTGAAGATTTTTAAAAACTTAATTAAATAAATTAAATTTTATTTTCGTTTTCAAAACACAAGGAAAGCGTAGAGTTATATTTAATGCGGTTTTAAAAAATAGGTTTCATTAATTAATCTATATTAGTATATTTGAAATCTAGACTTTATTAATAAACTTTTAAATTATATAAATGTAGAAAAATGTCTTAAAATTAATTTTAAGGTTAGAAGCGATTTTACGTTTTGATTAACGTTAAAAATTTCTACAAATATATTCATATTAACTAGAGTGACCATTTATTTTTTTAATGAAATCAGTACAAAACTTTATTCTATATTTAGATTTCTTTATTGACTATATTACATTGAAATGTTTATAGTAAGTCATTTAATATAATATTTAAAAAAAGTGATAATGTTTAAAAATTCTTCTATTGTGTTTAAGCAGTGTTTTAGCAAATACTGTTTTAGTTTTTTTTAATTTGATTTCTTCGAGGCTTTTATTTATAAATCCAAATATAACTTTTAATATATTGTTTTTGCTTTTTCTACATTAGCTTTAAAAAAAAATGGAAAAATTATAGCGATATTACTTGCTATAATTTTATTACTTTACTAAAGTTTACAGTTCTTCTCAAAATCAAACCTTTTAACCAAGTAAGAAAATCAAACCATGTCGAGAAATAGAAATTTTAGTTTATACTTAAATTATATGAAAATGTTTAAATATCTATCAAAAATAATTATAAAATATCGAAAATCACTACGTTCAGTACAATATGTAAAAAATCAGTACAAAATATGTTACAATTTGTTTATCAGTACAAGGGTCTGAAAATCAGTATTGTATTAACAAAATCAGTACGAATGGTCACTCTAATATTAACCTACTTGAAATTTATGGTTTTAATTTTAATAAAATTAAATTAACTTTGAGAAAAATCGTTACAAATGTAATACAAAAGCATTGTCCTCGTACAGGTCCTGTTGTATGTCCTGGGCATATTTGAAAACGATTGATTCCAGGATCAATGGCGATGTTGACATAGTATGTAAAGAAAACAAACACAGAATGCCTGCTAAGTGTGTTGTTGCACAATAATGAAAAATTAGGAAAGTTAGCAATGGCTCTTTGCTTTGCGGCTAGCTAAAGGAAACTTATTTAGAATTCTCCCAAACAATGGCTGAAAAAATAAACAATTCTTCGTGCATCTTTGTTCCAGAAATCAGGACAGGAAATTCAAATTGTTTGCTCTATTTTTGGGATGTCTTCTACATTGTTCTCAACTAAGACATAAAGCCATTTTATTGCTTTGCAAAAAATTATCAGCTAATGAAAACAAAGAGAAAAGATTTTGAATTAATTACTGTTTTATCATTCTGTTTATTTCTTTTTACTTTTAACTTTAAATTAAATTAAGACTCAGATAATTCTTCTCAAAGTGAATTCGAGGCTATGAGATTCTTTTATTACCGCAATCAGAATACCAGGGGTCATTGGTTCATGACGTTTCGTTAACCATTTGTTTTCTTTTCTTCAATTGTTATAATTATTATGACTGGGTAAGATTAAGAATTGGTAACCGAAACTATTAAACACTAAAATCAAAACCGAAATGAAAAACCGTTATTTTTATAGATTATCGCTTTACTTATTTTTTGGAAATTTTATTATTTTCACACTACACTAGTAAGAATTGTTGTTTTTTTCTTCTTGTTTTGTTTAGCTTTTCAATGTTTAATCGTGTGTTGTCTTGCAAGAATCAAGACTTGAACAAGAAATTCGTAACTTAAATTAATTTCATTTTAGACGAGGAATTATTTGTAGTAACTATTAAGTACACTAAAAATGATCAAAAATTCTGCGTGAAAATATATATTGCTTAGAAACTGGATAAGTTTGTTTTCTGTCAAAATATTATCAAAATAAACGAACGTAATTTCTTACAGGGAACACGGTTTAAATGCAGAATTTTAAGATAATTTTTAATGCACAATATATATTTGTTAGTCTATGCCAGAACAATATGTCAAACCAACTTTGTTTATAAATCTGTTTCACATCTGGTTATGTATATTACAAACCTTTAACATAAAGTAACCCTACTTTCTAATAAAACTTTAATGTAAATTTCCTTGTGTCACATTCCATTTTCATATCAAAATTTATAATTTTGTACAAGTTACTAAAAGTAACTCAGTCTTTTCATTTCTCGGAACTGTTTATAATAATGAAACGTTCAGTTAACCACATTTACAATTTTGAATGTCATTTGGAATTTTAAATGTCAATGTCAAACCAGAGCAATTGTCGTTGTAAGTTTCTCAAAATTTTCATCTCTGCAATTTTCTCTCTAGTGTGTTTTCTGATTGGTCCAAATTTTTAAAATATTGATATATGATTGTTATTAAATTGTGAAAGAAATAGTCAATGAAATAATATTTTGTTCTATATGTATGTATATAGATTATTTAATTAAATATAACTATACAACTATAAAATTTTGTATCGTTAAAGTATATAAAAATATAATTTTATAATGAAACAATATTGTAGTAATGAAAATGAAAATAAACGGTACAGGTATACAGTTTCTATGTCGTGTAATAAAGACTGTTTATTTTGTTCTTTTAATTTGAAATCACTCGACTTCTATTGAATTTACTTTAAACGAATTTCCTTGTCACTACAAAAATAGCCATTTATTTTAGTTTGAAAATCGACTAGGGAATAGTTCAGAAATAAAATCAGATATTTAGTTCAACTTAATTGATTTTTCTTCTAGACTTTTGGTTTTAGTTTATTTTTAAATTAAAATATAAACGAGGATAGTTTATTTTAGCACAGTGCCATCAGACGGTAGTTTGTTTAAAACTTTCTTGCTATTTACATTTGACGTTTGAAATTGTAGTATTGTTTTAAATTAATTGAAAATTTTCAATTTTACGTTACCAACTTTATAAAATCAAAACTATGGTCCTTTTGTAGTTTTGCATTTATTATTTTGTTACATTGAATGTAATTATATTTGACATTCGTTATATAGCAATGAAATGTCATTTTCATTTTCTGTCTGGTTTTCCATTGTTTGTCAAAATCTTATAAATCTTAAGAACTAAGTCAATTCATTGTTCCCTTTATCTGATTTTAAATTAAGTACAACGATAATCGAAAGCTCAACAATTATTCTTAAATGGTTCAAATAAACTGAAGTTTATCTAGATAACAAATTCATGAAACAGGATTAATATTATGTGGTGAAATAATATTATTTAATTTAAAAATTTGCGATATGATCAGTGGCGGATTTAGGAAAGGGCTTTAGGGGCAATGGCTCAGGGCGGCAAAATCCAGACGTGGCTTTTTTTATATAAAAATACCATATAGGAACAAGTCAGAACAAAGTATATGTGGATCTTATTTATTTTATTTATTCGGAACTACTGATGAACAAAATTAGGGTTGTACTAATGATTTTGTGCTATTGAAAAACCAATTGGGATAAAGCGAAAACGAAGTGGGTGGGGAAGCGAAGTTAGCCCCTAGGCGGCAAAAATATAAATCCACCACCGCCACTGGATAGGATTACGGATTTAATTACGTTTTTATTTAAATGTAATTTGTATTTACTTTTAATAATTTATGTTTTTAATTAGTCCTGCATATCTATAACATTGTTTTTTACATTTACAATTATTAATAATAAATTAATATTCATTAGTAAATGAACATTTCCAGATAATGAAATTCATCTGTAGCAAGAATAATTTTAAAATTTCAATGATAAATTTACATTTATATTTAATAATATAATTGAATTTATACAGAATATAGTTAAGTGGTATTAAATTCTTCATAAATTCATTAATTTTGGAATTGTTTCGACTGATTTGATACAATAAATAAATATATAAACATATTTTGGACATTAGTCTGTTGACGTCTAAAAGGACAAAACAAAATTAATAAAGATTATTTCAAAATGATGCTCAAAAATTGAAATTAGTTCCAATTTCAGGCAGTCAATCTTTAAATTAGTTGTTTGGTAAAGAAAGGTGTTAACACAATGATTTGAGATAACGAAGTTTTGAAAAGATCTTGTCGAAACTTGATGAAAATAATAAAGGTTATTTCAAAAAGATGCTCAAAAATTGAAATTAGTTCCAATTTCTGGCTATCAATCTTTAAATTAGTTGTTTAGTAAAGAAAGGTGTTAACACAATGATTTGAGATAACGAAATTTTGAAAAGATCTTGTCGAAACTTGATGAAAATATAGGTAGTAGTTAAAGACGCTCTGACAGAACCGGATACCGGATTTCCGGCCATTAAACGATCGACTTCAACAAAATTGTTATCGTAACAGCTTACGGTATACTTTTCACTAAAAGTCTTGCGCTTGTGGGGAGCTCAGAACTAAACAATTATTTCTCTTAAGTTTCCCACTGTGATTCTCAAACTGTCACAAACACTTAGTTTTTCTTGCGGAGAAGTTTTTCTTTGTTCTTCCAATCGGTTAATCGAATGTTTAATTTTGATTGAGTAGTACTTCCAAGAACTTTCCTTCCAAAACACTGTCACCAACTGTAATGGGGTTTTCCAGCAGAACATTTTTTAAAGAAATCCACACAGAAAAAATTATCTTACGATAAAATAAATTTTAAATTGCTTTATTTAAATATTTTTTGGTGTTCTTTTTCCTCCCGCCTATCAATATATACTATATATATATATATATATATATATATATATATATATATATATATATATATATATATATATATATATATAAATTATAAAATTCAACTTTAAAAAATTGTTTTTAAAAAGTTTTTATTTCGAGATACAACTATCTAGCTTGATTACAATATGAGAACTAGCCTGTCTACAGGGGTTACATTACACTTTATACTCATCTTGTGGAAAGTTTATAACTTATCTCTAAGTCAGCATTCTTATAGTAGTTACGTTTTATAATTCCTCCCCAGCAAGTTTAAACTTTACACAAGATTTACAAATTTTCTGTTATTCTTTCTAAATCACTTAATTCTATATTATTCTTTAATTGTTTAGTTTTATAATTCTTATAATATTTAATTACAAATCTTATAATTAATACAAATATTATTACAATAAGTATGATATAAATTACATAATAATGATTCGTGTGATTTTCGTAGTTATTTATGTCTTTTATTTTCTGAAGTTGAGGGAATGAAATGTTTAATCCTTGTAATGGTTTCAGATTGACTTTATCTATTTTTGTATCAAATGTTTGAAGTTGGACATTGCTTAATTCTAACTCTTTATAATCTTTTGATATTCTATTGAATGTCCATTGGTTTATTTTACAATTTCCGTCATTAGCAAGTCTGAAGATTCCTTGAAAATTTTTCTTTATATTTTTATGTTTGCAATTTATTACTAATTCTTGGTTAATTGGGGAAATAATTATTATATTATTGGTATTTGGGATTTGTATGACGTTATTTTTATTATATTTCTCCTTTATGTCACAGTCATCATTATTCTCGTGTTTTACTATATTATTAATACAATTACTTACTTCTATGCCTTTCGTTTGACAATAATTTATGTTATTAGATTGTCTACTGAATCTTTCTATTAATATGTTTTTATTATTTTTATAAATGTAATGAGTAGGTGGTTCTGTTAATCCGTATAATTTTTTGTTGTGGATAAAGGGAATTGGGTACAATTGATATAAAGGATAGAGATTCTGAGAAAGTTCCGGTTCTATTAGTAATATCTGGATTTCTTCGTCTTCGAATCTACAATATGTAACGATTTCATTTACTTGTGACCAAATGTCTTTTTTGCCTGTAATTTGGATTAAGTCATCGTGGTTTATAATAGTGGTATCTAATTTATTTAAGGAACAAATTACTAACATTAGTTCT
The DNA here is from genome assembly GCA_035578165.1 of Stenolophus ochropezus. NCBI lineage: Eukaryota > Metazoa > Arthropoda > Insecta > Coleoptera > Carabidae > Stenolophus > Stenolophus ochropezus. The sequence goes on from JAQOWZ010000014.1 coordinate 6,277,408, forward strand.
ATATGTTTACAAAAGTCTATTAAATTTTGAATAATAATTAATAATTCATTGATTTTTACTTCCGTGTCGATTAGACTTTTCCAATTTTGTTCTTTGTTTAGTGTGAGTACTATGGCGTTAAGCTTTTCTGATATTTTATTTTCGTTCACCCGTATTTGTTCTAATTTTGAATTAAATTTGTCGGTTAGATGTTTTTCGTTTTTTATTATTTGATCATTTTGATTTTGAAGAATCTTTTGATTATTTTTTAATTGCTCTATCAGAGTGTCATATTTTTCTGCATCACTTTGATCTAGGTTACCTGTAATTGACCTGATGATATTCCCTAACCCGTTTATTAGACCTCGTTTATTTCTTTTATTAAACAGTTTTTGAATTTGTTGTGTAAGATCATTAAGAAAGTAGGATAAAGCTTTACTTTGTTCCTCTAGCTGGTGTTTGTTTTCTATTTGTTTTATGACATTTATTGTGATATTATTTAATTTTGAATATTCTTTATATAGTGGAGTGATATTATAATTAAAATAGTGTATGATTTCTCCTTCTTTTATTTTACAATTACCGATTCCAAATAAAAGGAATCCATTGTTGTTAGAGATGTTTATTAGTTGACCGGTGGTAAAGGCCCTGGAATCAGAATTTTATTTTATCTAACTTGAATTTCCGAATATGCCTTTTATTTTTTATTTCTACTGTTCCTAATATTGGGTTATAATTTTCTACAGTAACTCTTTTGAATATGGGTTTTTTATATTTGTGCATTAATCTATTATTTTGTTTAACATAGACTTTCTCCGGAATTTTTAATGGTAGTTCGTTTTCTTTTGTTCTTTTTGCTTTATCTTTATTAATTAATTTATTTATTATTTTATTTGTTTCTGATTTATTAATAAAATAATCGTTTATTACTTCTTCTTCGGATTTTTGTTTTTGAAAATATTTATTTTGTTCATCCTGTCCGAAAATTATTTCACAAGGGGTCATTTTTGTTATTGAGTGTTTGGTGTTATTGTATGCTATTATTGCTTTATTTATGTTTGTTTGTAAATCTTTATTTTTGTTTGTTGAGTTTAATATCCGAAGATGTTCTATTAATACAGAGTGAAACCTTTCTACGGCATTTGACTTTGGGTTTGATATGCTGATTAAGTGTAATTTTATATCGTGATTATTACAATAATTTTTTACTAAAGCATTGTTAAATTCTAGTCCATGATCTGCGATGATTATATTTGGTTTTTTGTAAGTTTTTATAAATTCTTCGATTATTAACATTGTTTCTTTTCCAGTTTTATTGAAGGTAGGATGGATGAATCCAAATTTCGAAAATTGGTCAAATATAGTGATGAAATATTCTTTATTTAATGTGAGAAGATCTATATTTATAATTTCAAAAGGAGTTTTTGGTGTAGGGGTTAGATTGTCATTTAGTTGTATAGGGTGTCGATCATATTTGTTTTCTTTACATATTCTGCATTGATTAATAATATCTGTAATATCTTTAAGCATGTTGGGCCAGAAATATTTTTCTTTGAGTTCGTTATAAGTTGCCATTATTCCTCGATGATTTAAATATCCGTTATGATTGTCAAAAATTATTTGAGTTTGTTTTTCCTCGTTCTCAACGTCTTCCACAAATTTATTGCATTTTATTAAATTTATCGTATTTGATTCAAATTTGTTTTGAATTATTTCATTTAGGGTTTGTTCGTATTGTTTGGGAATTAATATCAAGTATTTGATTTTTGGCACTATATAATTTTTTAATGTTTCTAATAATTGTTCTTCCATTTTATCTATGTTAATATTTATTATAAATCTTTGTTTTTGATGGTTAAATATTTTTTTTATTTCTATTTCAAATGGTTTATTAGAAAAGTGAAATATAATTTGGTTTTTTGCTATATTTATTCTATTGTCTACAAATTTTATTCCGTTAACTGGGTTCTCATTCGAACTATGAATTGTGTTTCCGGATTCTGATTGATTCACGTCTATGCTTTGTTTTTCATCTCTGTTATTACCATAAATTGAGGCTACTGATTCATTTATTATTTGATCTAATTCGTCTGTTTCCAAACTATAATTTTGTAATTGTTCGTACAAATTTATTTGTATTTGAGTGTTATTAAATATTTGTTCTAAGATTTTTATTAATTCTGTTTTTTCTAATTTGTCATATCCACATGATAAATATGGAATATTAATTTCATATATATCGTTTTTTATTAAATAGTCTCGTAATTCAGTAAGTGTTTTCTTAAAGTATTTTCGGTTTACGTTTTCTAAATAAATATCTTTTGTAATTAGATGGAAAATTATTTTATTTTCTATATTTTGAATTATAATATTTTTATTGTTGTTATTTATTTCACAATAATTTTTACTGTCATATTTTAAATCTATTTGTCTGGCAAGACCTTTAGAAAATTTGAAATCTTTTGATATGCAGTGTGCGAATATGTCAGTGTTAGTTACATCTCCATATTTTTTTATGATTTTAAATGGTTCTCTTTGTCTTGATAAGAAATCTGCAATTTTGTTTGTTTTTCCTGGTAAATACTCGATGTCGAAATTGTATTCACCTAATTCTACTTTCCATCGCATAAGTTTTTGATTTGCGTTTTTCATTGAGAACAACCAAGTAAGGGGTTTGTGATCCGTGCGAATAGTGAATTTTCTGCCAAATAGATATGGTTTAAAATTATTTACAGACCAGATAATTGATTTTAATTCTTTTTCGACAGTGCTATAATTTTGTTCTGCTGAATTGAATGTTTTTGATGCGTAGGCGATAGGTTTCTCTTGTCCGTTTATAACTTGTGAAATTACTGATCCCATTGCGTAATCAGAAGCGTCCGTGGTGAGAATAAATTTTTTTTGAAAATCCGGGAATTCTAATATTGGGGGGTTACTTATCAATTCTTTGGCAGTTGTAAATGAATTTTGATACTCTTTATTTGTAATATCTATTTGTTTATTCTTTTTTAGGCATTCTGTAAAAGGTTTAGTGAGTTTTGCAAAATTTGGAATGAAGCGTCTATACCAAGAAAGTTTTCCGAGGAAAGATTTGATTTCTTTAACTGTTTTAGGGATCATTATTTTTTCAATTGCGTCAATTTTCTTTTTATTTGGTTTAAGTCCTTCCTGAGATATTATAAATCCTAAATATTCGGTTTCGGTCTTCAAAAATTCGGATTTATCGATCTGTATTTTTAGATTTGCATCTTGTAACTTTTTAAATATTTTTTCAATGTTTTCTAAGTGTTCTTTTAATGTATTTCCAAATATGATTATGTCGTCCATGTAGACTAAGCAAATTTTGTTAATATATTCTGCGAGTATTTCGTTCATCATCCTCTGAAATGTTGCCGGTGCGTTGATTAACCCGAAAGGCATACGGACAAATTCGTAGTGGCCTGAGGATGTCGAGAAAGCTGTTTTTTCCCTATCATTTTCATCTATTGGTATTTGGTGAAAACCCGAGTGCAAATCTAACGTGGTAAAGAATTTTGGTTTGCCAATGTGATCTAATAATGAGTCGATATTGGGTAAAGGAAATTTATCTTCAATTGTTTTTTGGTTTAGTTTGCGAAAATCTATTACTAATCTTGTTTTGCGTTTGCCTGACGCATCACTCTTTTTTGGCACTATCCATATTGGTGAATTATATGGGCTTTTTGATTTTTGAATTACTTTAGTTTTTAATAAATTTTGAATATGTTCCTCAATATCTTTTTCGTATATTTGTGGGAGTCTATAATTTTTTTGGAAAACCGGTGAGTCGTCTGTTGTTCTGATTTTATGTGTAGTAGTGTTTGTGATGGATAGTTCTTCGTCGGGGTTTGGAAATAAATCTGAATATTTTTCTAATAAAGTTTTAATTTTTTCTTTTTGTTCGTAAGTGAGATGCTCGTGTCTGAATTGTATAAAAGAGTTATTTAGTGTTTGTGAAGATAATAATTTAAATTTCTTATTTCCGAGTGTTATAATTTTATTTTTAAAGTCCATTAAAGCATTACAATGTTCTAATATTTTTACGCCAAATAACATATTACTTTCCTTATGAAATTCATGTATAAAGAATTCAAAAATTTTGCCTTGAATTTTTATTTCAACACAATTTTTACATTTTACTTTTCCTTGGGCTGTTTTGAAAGTAATTTGTTTCTCAATAATTTTTAAATTTCTTTGTTTAACAATGGCTGGAGAAATTAAATTTATATCGGAACCAGAATCAATTAATATAAGGTAATCGTTAAATCTTATTAAAGGAATAGATTTTAATTTGGAAGTCATTACGTATTTTGTTCTAGTGTTTCTGGGCTTTCCTCTAAAAAAGAGTCTTCATCGATAATTTCTTCTTCGTATTCTTCAAAATTTTGTTGTTCAGGGTTGACATTTTCATTTTCGATTTCAGTATTAAAATTTTGTTTAATTGTTGAAGTTGTCATAGGCTGCGTATTCCGTGTTTGTAATGACATTGGTTGAGGTTGGTATTTGCGTGTTTCGTTACTATTTACTAAATTTTGTCTTGAGAACCGATTAGGGGCTGGAGTTGGTTGTTTGTAGATATTGACTGGTTTTGAAGGGAAATATTGTCCAGGAAATTGTCTGGGTGGAGGATTGAAAGTAAAATTTAAATTTTTTGAAGTGTTTGTATTTGGTTTGTTGTCGTTTCTTGTCATTGGGCTATTATGTAAAGAATTTGCGTAGCTAAATTCATTTTTTAATAATAAATCGCATTGCTCTAAGGTTGAAGGTTGTTTCACTATAAAAGATCCTTTTATAATAGGCGGTAATAATGATATGAATTTGTTTACGATCGCTTTTTGGTTTTCTTGAACAATCGCGTTCTTTTGTTCTAAACTATAATCTTTTGCAAGTATTTTTGATTTATATATTTCAAATTTGTCTAACATTGCTTTCAGTGTGGCTTCTGTACTTTGCTTATATTTAGTTTCAAATAATTCTCCTAGTAATGTCTCGGCAGTTGTTCTGTCTGAGAAATTAGTAGTCAAGTAAATTTTTAATTCTTCCCAATTTGTGAATTTATTTTGTGAAACAATCTTTTTCGCATTGTTTATTAATCTATTTTTAATTAAATTAAAAGCGAACACTTTTTGTGCTGCTGTTATTGCTAATGTATTTAAGATGATATATGTTTCATCCACGGTTTGAATAAAATTATTAAGGGTTGTTATGTCCCCTTCATATGTTGGGATCATTTCGACATAACATTTAATGTCTTGTAAAGAAGTCATTTTGGTTTCGGTAAGATTAAGTCTTACTGGATTTCGTATAATTCTATTAATACTATTTTGAATAGTATTTACGAATTCTTCGTTATCGGAATCTGACATGAATTATTGTCTCGTGTTGGGACTTATATTCTTTATTATTAATAATTGTTAAAAGAGTGCCCGGTGGGTTATATAAGAAATTTTTTTTACTTACAATAGTAAACTTATGACTATCGTTTTCATTGCAAGGAGTTCTCTGATGGGGTACTCGAACTGCTTCTCGTAGACTCAGGGGTAGACGAGATGTGAAGTTCTTGAAGCTTGTAGTTTGGATTCTCGTGGTCGATCGTCGATCGGACAGCAAAGAAGGTCTGCGATGGGACGTATGAATAGTCCTCTGATGGGACGTATGAATAGTCCTCTGATGGGACGTATGAATAGTCCTCTGATGGGCACTGTTTAGCCGTGAGATAAAGTAATCTTTTCTCAGATGTGGAGTTGTTGATTAGCCAATTTGCGTATAGAAATACGCCAATTAGATGAGTAACTTTGATTTGTTTATCTGTTACAAACTGATTGTTGGCTAATCCTACCGACTGCGCCAATTATAAAATTCAACTTTAAAAAATTGTTTTTAAAAAGTTTTTATTTCGAGATACAACTATCTAGCTTGATTACAATATGAGAACTAGCCTGTCTACAGGGGTTACATTACACTTTATACTCATCTTGTGGAAAGTTTATAACTTATCTCTAAGTCAGCATTCTTATAGTAGTTACGTTTTATAATTTATATATATATATATATATATATATATGGAGGTATTGTTTTTAGTCAAATTTCTCGAGTGTGTGTTTTCTACATATGGGCACGAATTAGGGTCCCTAGAATACGATCTTACTATTTTTACCGTGGTGTTCCAAAACACTGTCACCAACTGTAATGGTTTTTTATAACAGAACATTATTTAAAGAAATCCACATAGAAAAAATTATCGGTAGAATAAATTTTAAATAACGTTATTTAAATATTTTTTTGTGTTCTTTTTACCTCCCGCCTATCAATACATACATAAGGGAGGTATTGTTTCTGGTCAAATTTCTCGAGTGTGAGTTTTCAACATATGAGCACGAATTAATGTCCCTAGAATACGATCTTACTATTTTTACCGTGATGTCTATATGTCCGTATGTGCGTGTGTCTGTGACGAATTTTCGTTACATACATATGTTAAAAGAATTGTATTAATTTTTTAATATTCACATATTTTCGTACTTTTATTAATTTATAGATATGTTCTTATAATAAATCTAGATTTAAAATTAGCAAAAAAATGCGAGAGTACAAGAATTGAAGAAAATCTTGCTATTCTTACACTTTTCCTGCAAGACAATTTCTTACCTTGTCTTTCTTTGAAATTTGTAGCTCTTGTCTTGTGCTTGTCTTGCATTTTTTGCAAGACCAAGAAAAATACAAGACTCGTGATAAAAGAATTGTAATATTTATTTTTTTAATACCCACATATTTTCGTACTTTTACTAATTTATGGATAGGTTCTTATAATAAATCTAGATTTAAAATTAGCAAAAAATGCGAAAGTACAAAAATTGAAGAAAATTTTGCAACTCTTGCACATTTCTTGCAAGACAATTTTTTGCCTTGTCTTGCTTTGAAATTTGTAGTTCTTGTTTTGTTCTTGTCTTACATTTTTTGCAAGACTGAGGCAACACCAAAAATAATACAAGACTCTTGAAACTCTAATAATAAATTATGAATTTAATAAATTAAAGTAATGTGGTTTATTTGAATTACCAGTTTGACATTTTTAATATCCTAAATTGAATGTGGACAAAATAAAATATTTACGTGTGTATGAGATACAATACCAAAAATATTGCGTTATATTTGGAAATTTTTTGTAAATAAATTAAAAATAGATTTGAAAAGCTATAATTATTTTCCGGATTATAATGCATTAACTAGATTGAAGTAGATTTCCACGTAAATTCATAATGTAAAATGTTTCTATTTTTGTTCTGTACAAGAACATAAATAATAAATTATATTAGTATGATTGACTGAAATGAAAACACAATTGAATATTTATAACCACGCCCATAAAACTACGGCAAATGAACGTGATTCTAGCGACGAATTAAAGAAACTAATTGCCAACCTTTATCAGGATATAAAGGACATTTATTGTGAATTTGCATGTTATCTCTGCAAGTTTTTCTTTAATTGCGAAAGACTGTGCATTGACTGTGAAACACTCGTGTTCGTATTTAATTATTGGTTGTACGGAAACCGTTATCAGTTTAAAATTCACCGCACGTGAATTCGAATTATAGAAAGGGCTTCTTTAAAAGAGCAATGAAACTTATTTATAACGGCTTTTTATTGCCAGTATATAAAAAAGCCACAGCAGTATATTTGTATAAAAATACTTTATTCCTTTTTCCTATTTACGATCTCTTTACAAGATATGGACTTTTAGTTTTTATTAAATTTTAATATATTTTTCAAACACCATTTCTTTTTTATAAATAAACCTGTTTAACAACATTTTTCTATTTCTGCTTTTACATTTATTTTTTGTAGTGTCACTATTAAAATTATGAACTGATAAAAGATAAATTAGTTGATCTAGATATAGACTTTTAGTTTTTATTAAATTTTAATATATTTTTCAAGCACCATTTTTTATAAATAACCTGTTTAACAACATTTTTCTATTTCTGCTTTTACATTTATTTTTTGTAGTATCACTATTAAAATTATGAACTGATAAAAGATAAATTAGTTGATCTAGATATGGACTTTTAGTTTTTATTAAATTTTAATATATTTTCAAGCACCATTTTTTTTATAAATAACCTGTTTAACAACATTTTTCTATTTCTGCGTTTGAAATTTTTTTGTAGTATTATTATTAAAATTATGATCTGTATTACAAATTGATTTCCGATAAAACTAAAAATTAATTAAAACAATACCCGTATAAAATATAAGAGAAATAAATGTTATTAGAACTTCGTGGATAATATGCACAGCATGGGAGAATATATTGCATTATGTTTTTGTTTTACATATCAAAAATTCTTTTGTTTGTATTATCAAACATTTCAACATGGAATATTGTTCTCTATTTTATATTCTATTTGTTCTATATTTAGTTTACAAATAATTATATGTAATTAGTAACTCTAGTTATCTTCTTCTTTTATTAATTATATTATTCTGATGAACAATAGGAATTTACACATGATTTCAAAATAAGTTTTTTTTTTAAGTTAAGGTGCATTCACATAAGTGTTTAGTTTTAAGGTTTACAATTGCGTTTAAGATTAGGAAAGTTTGACGTCATGTATCAAAATGAAAACATTCACACTCTGCATCGTAGTGCATGCGTTAAACGTAAAGTATGCAAACTCCAAACTTTATGTTTAGGTTTACGTTTATGTTTAGAAATGGACCAATAGCAAAGCAGGTAGTATGCGTCATATAGTTTTCTCTCTTTGTAAGCTGTCACTTCAAATATAACCACAAATTTGAAATGAATCGCAAAGAAACATTAATTTTGGCAACTACTTTAACTTTATATTTTTATAATAAACGAATATAAAAAATTAAACGACAATGGTGGGTTTGTCCAATATTACAAAAACGTTATTCCCAGGGAGACTAATACAATTTAGTTCCAAGAGATGAGATTACCGAACACTGAATTTTTTTTATTATACCGGGTTAACAGTACCCAAATTTGATGTTTTATTAGGGCTAGTCGGGCCTCTAATTAAAAAACAAACAATTAGAAGGCAACCAATTGCAAAATAGCGGATAGATGGCACCACTTACTAAACCTAATAAATATCTTATTATGCGAATGATATGCTGTCAGGCTATTTCTAAACTTAAAACATAATTGTAAATCTTAAAACTAAACAATTATGTGAATACACCTTTAGTCAACACATAAACGTTGTATAAAACCTACAGGGGTTTTTTTTTAAAATAGATTGGATCCATTAAGTAGTTTTTAGTAAAAAGGGGTTTAAATTGTGAATTAAATGAGGCTATAAATTTAATTAAATTTTCAGGGGACATGAAAATCAATTTTAGAGGTAAACGTGTTAAAAGTAAAATAATAAAAAGTTTATGAATATATAGCGTCACTATAAAATTTAAAACAACATCTTTTAATTGGTATGAAATCAATAACCCATTCTGAATATTAATACACTAATTCTACAAATTTATGTGCATACATTAAGGGTAATATTCGTGTAGACTCAGCGATCAGCTATGCGCGAGAATAAATTTAGAAAAATAAAATATTTAAGCATAATAGCTAGTCGGCATAATAGAGCAATTACTTGTATTTATGACACCGCATAGTAAAACGGTTTGCCATGTTTATTTTACTGCAGGCACTAAAATTTTATTCAGAAAGTGTCAAGCTAATATCGTTTGCAGCGAAATGTGCCCACAGAATGATATACAAGAAGAGCTTATAGGAACAGACCAGGAACAAATACACCAATTACCCATAATGGTAATTTCGTTGTGTTGCATTATTCTTCTTCACTGATATTGCCTTCATCATTTTCTCCTACTATATCCACTGCGTCAAATTTTAAGAATGTTATTGCCAATATGCAATAACTTTATTATTGATCTCTTTGGCTTATAAACATCACTGTCTTCAATGTAATTCACTCTTCTTTATTTTCTCCAGTGCAGCAATATGGAATGTTTCCATATTGTAGACTTGAGCGTTTGGATACTTCATCTTGCATAGAGAATCGACAGGTGTTAGTTTTTGTTAACAAAGATTAAAATTTATCGTACAACCGTCATTCTGCATGTGAGAAAGTGGCCAATGGCATATTAGTTTTGCAATATATTGTAAGAGCTGATTTCTCTCAGGAAATGACGAAATGTGTATAATTCAATAATAAACAACAATATGTAAAGACAGACAGATATGTTACAATCGATGAAGAGTGACGTTTATGTAACCTAGTAAATTAATTCTATTTACTTGGTATGTTTGAAGTAACCCAGAACAGATACTGAACTGATCCAACTCACCCAGCTATTTTGCTGGGTTGGTTAGTTGAACCTGTGTTCTATCTTTGTTTACATTGCTTTCTCTTTCTATTTTTGTCAGAAGTTATATCTTTTATAGGTTAAAATTAAAACCTTAAATAAATAACTCTAACAATTAACTTAAATCCGGTTAAAATTTTCACGAATTGTAAAAATTTGAAGCATGTTCTTACCAAATCGAGCCCAATTATAAATGTTCTTAACTTTAGAATCTATGTTTAAATAAATAGAGGAATCTGCTTAAAAATAATTATATTAAAATGTAGTTAATATTACACGTAAATTTGGATTCTACATTTGAATTTTGAAGACCCGATTCTTTGGGTTTTTACCTATCAACAGAAGTCACGATCTGATTTGAATCTGTATTGAATGTATTTCTTGATTATTTATTTTAAAACAAAGATAAAAATAAGAAAAATGTTCATTAACGAACTTCTATTTTTGAAGAAAACGAATGTGGGAAGAGCTTATTATAAACGTAGAAAAGTAAAATATAATTTTATTTGCTTTGTACAAGGTGTGCATTTCAAATGAGTTATAGCCGAAAAGGTAAATATAACAATTTACATAAATTAATGAACGAAATGTTCAAATATAAATTCTCGCAAATTCTGCTAAGCAAATGTGCGATATGCCTTTAGTATTAAATTAACAGTCAATAAACATTGACACGAGCATATAGTGCGTTCGTACACCAAACCGCACTTGTTGTTTGAACAGAGGTTATAATTATTTAAATCAATAAACAGCTACCAATAATTATTATGCATCACTACGTACTATCTCTCACATTGTTCCATACTTCGTATTTGCGCTTCTTAATTTATACTTTATTTTAGTCATTAACATTTTCAAAGTTACTTATGAATATATAACGCGGTGTTTTATAGTTTTTGAAGTACTTTGCGTCATGTTTTTAAACTTGGAAAAAATTGGATTTCTAACCTCAAAGAAACTAGATAAGGGACATTGAATTATATTTGACATTTTATTTTATACTTTAAAAATAACCGCAGAAAATCTTAAAAGGTTAAGTTTTCTTTTGAACTAAAGACTAAAGTTACTTTCGTAAAAAGACGACATGTAAGTTTAATATTAAGTTTTTCTTTAAAATGCGGGATGCAATGATAAAGAAAATTATTAATTTTTATATTAAAATTTGTCCTTTTACAAAATTTCATACTGGCTTTCATATTTTTTATATTAAAAGCATTAAATATGTTTCTTTACATTTTTTTCATCGATACTTTCTTGACTATACTTTTTCTTCACATTGCAAATGTTAGAATATGATACATATTAATAAATAAATAGGGTAAGAAACCCAAGTGCAAGAGTATTGATGTCAATGTAAAATCACAAATTAGATGTTTCTCTGAATAAATCTTTTTAAAAAAGATCATTTTCTCCAATTTATTGTTTGAATTATTTGTCAATTTCTATCGAAAGTGCCGAAATATATTGTTTCGTGGTATTGTGAGATTTTTTAGATTAAATTTAAAACCCGGTATTCAAAAACTGCAATATTTTTTGTACATTCATCCGGTTTCACAATATGATATAGGTTTCAATGACCAGTTTCCTTTTTGTGGCTTGGTGTCAATAAATTTCAATTTTACAGAAATATCCAATGCAAAATAACTTCCTATGACTTTACACCACGAAAAATTGTATCACAAATTTTTTACAATTTATTTCCGTCTATCAGCTAATAAATTTACACAAACATTTATTTATTTTTTATTAACAGCGTGACAAAATATGTAATTATTTGTTTGCTGGGTAAAGAAATATACGGTGGTATATAGTGGGTTATACTAAAGTCTACATTAAGACTTGTATTAGCTAAAACATTGTTTGGCATTAAAACGTACTTTAATTCAAGGGTGATTCAGGGGTACAGAATAAGCTTGTGTTAGGTAAAACAGGTATATAATGGCAATACTGTATTATCTGTCATATGACAAACGGGATTCAATTTTTGATTTGCAATTGTGTGATTATTACGTGATACATTTAATTTTAATAATGCAAAATACCAGGAAAGAGGAGTACAATTATTCATTTAATTAGAACTTTAAAATAATAAACCCCTTTTAAAACCAAATATTGACCGAGAAATGTGTACTTTGACGTTTGTTCTCCGAGCGAATGACAATTTACATGTGCTCCGTGAAGAATCTAGTTTTTACAAACACATGCAGGAAAACAAGTTGGTTGAAATCATTTTTAAACATTTACTTCAAAATACGATATATAAATTGTTAATTATTTACCACTGACAGATGTAACATGTGTTGATTATCAGTTCGGGAATAATCTAATGATTTTGAAATGAATTAAAGCTATCTCTATAATGAATAAATCATAAAAAGAAAAATTATAATATATTCTTGCACATACAACAAAAAAATTTCAAGAATGGATTGTTTGTATGTACAATAAAACCAGTATAAAACCGACCTGTAAAGTGTTCTTAAATATAACTATATTGTTCAATATGTATCCTTCTCTGCCCAATGCATCAGCCATGTTTAAATAAAAATTTAATTTGAAATGACAAAATGTAAAATTTATCTGCTGGACCCGTCTATTAAAACCTTAAAACAAGGTTTAAAACAGCCCAAGCCCTGTTTTAAGAAAGCGTATTAATTAATATAGCAACAAATATAAGTGTATTAAAATAACTGTCAAAAACAGCAATGAATTTTTTATTTAATACAAATCTTAATACATATGTTAAAACACGTTAATACAACCCACTAAATACCACCCATAGTATTTATCTCATATCATTTTCATTTAAAGTTAGGATTAAAGGAACTTTTAAATAAATATGGATAGGTTTAATTGACATAAATATAAATTGTGATATTCGAACCCAAACTTCGTAACTCTTTCTTGTAATGTCGTGCAATCTGTGAGGTCATTTAACCTCCTTTCATGTGGTTAATTTTTTATTCCGACTGTTTTGTATCGTTCGAAAAACTACGTTTTTGTTTGAAGCCTAAATATAAAGGTTTACTCTCCAAGAAAAACTATACGTGATGGCGTTTTTACTGCCCGATGGAGCTTTTTTCATGGTTGAAAAGCTCTGTTGCATATCAGATATTTCTGAACTCTTATAGTTTCAATACACTTTTTCATTTGGTATGTTTTGCTGAGTAACAAGGAAATGTAGAAAAGAAATACTAAGCATATTTTGTTTTATATTATTCTGATGTCAGGAACACGTTATGTAAGATATTCGATAGCTAGGTTTTATGGAAATATAGGTTATGTTAGAATATATTTCGGACACATTTATCATAGAGATTTTCTCATATTTCTCTAGGATCTTCAGAATAGTCAAACACAACAATTTTTTATCCGCAGTGATAGGTCACTTATTTTCAAAATAAAGTGCTATATCCGAAAGCTGTAGTTGTAGCTATAGGTTGATAAATAATATGCAAGTAAAATATTTATAAATAAATTCTCATGGAATGTAATAATGAGATGTTACTATCTTCAACTATTTTCTTATATAATTTTATATAAATCAATAATAAAATATTTCCATTTTCTATTCCAATGAACTAAACGGTCATATATGAAAATTTATTACGAACCATTTTGGTCTTGTCTTGACAGGAAAATACGACATATATTTTTGCTTTTATGTGGTGGGTAACATTGATTGGATTCGACGGATATACTGACCGGAAATAATATGTTCAAGATCATTCATTTTCATTATCGTACCGTATTTTTGGATCTAATAATTGAGGTTACGATTAATTTCAGTTTCATTTGCTACAAAAACAAAAAATCCATCTCTGTTTTATAAAAGTGTTTCGGGTTGTTTGTATCAAAGTACTTATAAATACAATAACTTGTACTTATTTTCTCTAATTTGTTAGATTTATGATAAATTAATTTGATTTTGATTCTGGTTTAATTACAATTTCCGGTATTTAAAATTAAAAGGTTTTAGGTTAGGTTAGGATATAATTGATTTTCTAAAAAAGAAGGCGTGGTAATTATGCGACAAAAATATAGGTTACAATTGTGCTAAATAAAAAGAATATGAATAAATAAGAATAGAATGTGTAAAGTTTGTACCACATAAAATTTTGATCATTTTCCAACGTTTTGTCACTTGTTGCGCATAGCCTGAGGATAAGAATAAATTCCTTCTTCGAACACAAAATTTAGACTTTTGAGAATTCTACAAAATTTACACATTTCAAAGAGGCGTAAAACGAAACATATAGAAAGAAATTTAGAATTTTATAAAAATACCACATTACAATTATAAAAATCATTTTAAATTAAATTAAATTGAATTATTCGCTATTATTTCGAAAGACAAATATTCCCAATGTGAAAACGAAATCGTATGCATTCCAAAATTACAATTGAACAATAATTCAGTTAATCGGTTTACCTGATGAAAATAATAGCAATAATCATATTTTTAGACAGAACGAAAATTGATGAATATTAATTTAATGCATGAATTTCCGTAATAAAACGATTTGATTTAAATAACAGATACTAAATGTGTTATTGCCATTACGAAAAATTTATTAATTAATTACTAATTACCATGTTCAAATTCCACAACTTGATTTCGATAAATTTGACAATATTTGTATTTCAGATTAAAATGCGTGGTTATAAAAAAAAGGTAATCAAATATGATAATTTTTATTCAAATTAATATGTGTTATAATAATGGAAACAACAAAAATTAGAAATTTTACTATTAAGCTTTTTTGTGTTATTTTGATTTTATGTAAGAATCAACACAAGTACAAAAATTTTATGAAGCCTGAGTAGAAATTTGTGCAAGACTTAATAATCTTGATAAATTTGATTGGGAATTGTCCTGTTTAATCCTGTCTAGTCTTGTTTCGAACATAAAACCTTATTACAAATATGTGCAAGACTTTACTGGTCGTTTTTTAAAAAGTGTAAAAAGTATTGTGAGGGGACTATATCAAATAAGATCTACAACTAGTACAAAATACTTGGTAGAAAAAAACTAGGAAAGGAAACTAAAAGATAAAATCTAGGAAACAAGAAAATTCAATTAAACAATGTAGTTATCTCTTGAAACGTACGGCAGAGTATCATTGATTTCATAGAAAGCTGACGAACATGGACAACAGTCAGAAAATCTCCTTTGATGGTCAATTTGCTAAAGTGCACCCTGTTTGAGATTAACACAGTATTTCTAACATAATCCGTACTTAAATTTATTTCTTGTAATATGTTTCTCGAGATAGCATCAGGAGAAAAAGGGTACAAGTAGTTCTAATCTTATTGTGCAAATATATTATTAAGCTCGAATGAGCAGAGATAGAATTCTACTCACAAAGGAATCGAATAAAACATCTCACATACACACCACATTATTTCCACACAAAAAATACACATGATCTCACCAACAAAACTAAAAATCCAATCAAATATTAATTTATTTCTGCTGCAATACTACTAAATCGTGAATTAGTTCATTTAGAATTGATTTGGGTATAAATTATTCAGTGTTATTAAAACTAGATTTTGAATGCTAAATTATTTTAATGCTAATTGAAACTATTTGTAGGAAAAATGATAATAGTATTGTAGTATTGTCTACCGATATTTTTAAAATATAACTTATTGTAGTGGTTTCTCAGGTAAATATATAATTTATAACTACACAAGCTATGGAATTTCTCTTTTTTTAACTTTTTTACCTATTATTGTCTTCGGTATTTTTGCTGTACAAATTATAAGTAATAGAAAAGGTCTAATATATGACTGGTTTATATATACTCTTTAAATACTCGTTTTTGAATAGGGTAAGTGGGGGTGAAATGGACCACATTTTGGAAAAATAATTATTACTTTAAGTATAATATTAGATAATATTTAACAAACATAATTTTGAAAATGAGACGAACCAAGACTATGAGGAGATGACCTGGTTAACATATTTTACTGATACAACCACATTTTTAAGTTACGTTAAGTCTTATGCACATGTTTATAAAGTATGTGTATAAATAATTAGTTTAAACCTTTCGAAGTAGTAATTAACTAATTGTGTATATAAGGTACAATTTTTTTTGGCAATTTTTTTAAGTAAATCTTTGGTTATTCAGTGTTGACTGCATTAATTATCAAGCGACTACTTACATTGTCTCTAAACAACAAAATTAACATTCCCTATGAGAGATATAATGTTAATATACTTTTAAAAACAAAAGTTCATCTATCCTACTGCTCCATTTCTCTTCCACTTACCTTACTCATACTTAAAGGGACTTTTTTAATATAAGAATTAGCTAGCATATAAACATAATATAATACGTATGTGTGCTTCGATATACACTATAAGCTGTAGGTCTCTTGTAGAGGTTTTAGGCTGATAACATTCACCACCAAAAATACAAATAAAATTTGTTAATTTACTTGCGGCCAAAACTCTCTTAGGATTGTAGCGTCAATAATGATTATGAAAAAGAATAGTAAACACAACAGTACAACAAACTGCTCTTTAGTAAGGGAATCAACGTCATGAGGACACGCCCATTTTTTATTTGCAATGTTTGTTTATAAATATTTATTTATTATTATTACTGAATTGAGGATTTATGCATTAAATCGCTTATGTTACTATAACCTACAAGGTCTATTTTAATAAAGCCCTTACTTAGTTCTCGGAAAATAGTTCTAGACTTTTTATAAATATATTAACATGAATATTTAAAATTGTGTTTAATAGTTTAAAAGCGTAAATTAAAACTCTATGTGAATAAAACTGAAAGTGTTTGTGTTGGAAAATCCCGTAATGCAACATAACCTCCAAGGTCTATTTTTATAAGGCCCTTACTTAGTTTTCTGAAAATAGTTCTAGACTTTTTTTATAAATATATTAACATGAATATTTAAAATTGTGTTTAATAGTTTAAAAGCGTAAATTAAATCTCTATGTGAATAAAACTGAAAGTGTTTGTTGGAAAATCCCGTAATGCAACATAACCTTCAATTTTAATAAGGCCTTTATTTAGTTTTCTGAAAACAGTTCCATATTTTTTATAAATATATTGACATGCATATTTAAAATTATGTAATAAATTTTGGTTTAAAAGCATACATTATCTCTATGTAAATAAACTTGAAAATGGTTGCGTTGGAAAATCCCGTAATGCAACATAACCTCCAAAAACAAAGACAAAACGTTAGTCAGTGTCGGGTGACAATTAACCTCATAAAACGTGTGACACATTTATAGAACCGTCACAATACATCAACATATCTGTTGTACGTGCAATAAATAATACTGGATGTCTCAAACCGTGTTTAGATTGAATAAAAAGACGTAGCGAAACAAAACATTGATTGATTACGTTATATCTCGCGAATTGTGCTGGTGGCAACATTCTCGCCCTGTCTACCTACTGAGGCGTCGCGGATTTCACTGCTGTCGTTTTGTCACTTTGTTTTTGTTTAGGGATACATTTGTACAAATATTAATTACACTCCTAACCGAATCATAGTTTGTTTCTATTGTTGCGGTAATCAGCCATTGTGTACAGGATAAATATAGTGATATTGTCTTCTGCTAAATACACAATGTTTGATGTTTGCAATATTCATTTCACCCTACATTATAAATGGAATGTGGGACCGGATTGATGTGTGTAAATGTTGTTTTGTGTGGTTCTATTATTATGTTGACTTATATAATTTGTTTTTCCTTACAGGTATGGAGTTAATTAGTTACGAGTCACGACCTTTCACACCAGATTGGTAAATACAAATATCATTTGTTTACTATATAATAACCAGGGCACGTAACCGGTTAAAAAAAACGGTTAATAAAAACCGGTAACCGATATTTTGAACGAAAATTGCGAACTTTAACCGTAATTTTAACCGATATTTTTAAGGCTGAAAATACCGGTAACCGTTAACAAAAAAAAATAAACCGGTTTCAGCGAACATTAACCTTTATTTTAATATCATTTAGCACGAAAAATGTTACATATTTTTTTATTTCTGTGTTGTCATTTGTATTTCAATATGAGTAACGACAGTGTTTACAATTTCCATTTTGTTGGAGTATTATAAAAGTAGGTAGTCTCTTTGTCAGCATTAGGCAATTTTACAACTCAAAAGTGATCGTTTTTCTGAAAGTGTTACGGGAATTTTTGCGAATATTTGTTAAATAAATTGCATTTTTTATTTGATATATTTTTTCAGATGGTAAATTTTTATTATTTTTCTTTAATTAATTTTATTTCTTTAAATTAAATGTTTATAATTATTTTTTTTAATTACTTTTTTAACCGATATATTAACCTGTTTAAATCGGTCTCCAATTTTTAAAAACCTGTTTTCGAACTAAAACCCTTATTATTATAACGTTCTCTATAAGGGTTAACCGTTAACCAGTATTTTTTTCGGTTACATGCCCTGATAATAACCAAAAAGGAAAATAAAAAATGTTATAAATATTGCAAATATGGTCATTTGTTTACTATATAATAACAAAAAAGGAAAATAATATAAATATTGAGTTTCTTTTCAAAATAATTATTAAATAAGCTTTGCCTTATATTAAGGAAAATACGATAAATAAAAAAAAATATGTGCACACAACAAAATATAAACTAAAATATTTTATTCACAGTTTCATTTCCGTTTCAAGCCAAATAAGCGAGAAATAAATTGTTAAAAATTATCTACAAATTCAAATTAGATTGTGAAACTAAATAAATATAAAAAAATATAATTGTATGTAGGTATATTTGTATTAAAAATAAAATGTACAAAATTATTATACATTAAAAGCAATTTGTAAACGAAAATACCTAACAATTTAAAACTTTTTAATTAATATTGAGTATAGAAATATATTACAAATTTAAAACAAGTTATTAAAAACATATTTTTGTTAATGTAGTAACATGAGAAAAAATATCTCGTGATCCAATTAAAAAATTTAGATATTAACGAGTCAAGCATGCTTACAGGACAAAAATAAAAAATTTAAGCGTTTGAAATGAAAATATTAAGAATTGAAGGTGTTACTTGGAAAGATAAAATTAAAAATGAGGAAGTGAGAAAAAGATTGGAATGAAAGAGTGGTAAAAAATGGGGAAAAGGTCGAAAGGTAGACCTAGATTGTGAAAATAGGATAAATAGGAATTTTTCGAAAGTATTTTGAAATTTAAATGGAAAAATAAATACTAACATTTACATTATATTTTATTGAAAATTAATAATTTCAAAAACGGTTCGATATAAAGATTATTATTTTAAATACTTTTTTCTTATAACATTTTTCTCTAAAATGTACCAAAAATGAGTTATTAGAAAAATATGAACGGCACTTTTGCTGTTGGTGGATTATCCCCTTACCAAATGTAGTTTTCATTTCACGGATAGATAGATACTGCTTGCTAATGAATAACGTTTAAATATTTTAAATATTAAGTAAAATGAAGTAAGGTATTAAGTAAATATTTTAATTTTCCTTTTTTGTGTGGTCTGTCAGATTAACAAATGTAATTCTCGTTTCACGGATAGAAATTCTGCATGCTAAATGAATAGTTTTTATATATTTTCAATATTCTTCTCTTCATAAATTTAGATCAACTTTGTTTAATTATTTTTTGTAATTTATAATTATTAAGTATTTCAGCTTCTTTATTGTTTTTATGTTTTATTAGATCAGATTTGAATTGTTTTTCGCTTCAAATGTTTAATTCTTTTTTTGTAAATTGTTATTATAATTAATTTTGTTTCTTACTTGTACTAATGTATATCTTTGTAATTGTAATATATAATCGTCCTGTAATTGGGATCATAGTATCCTGTTGGATAGATTTGTTAATAATAATAATAATAATATTAAGTAAAATAAAGTTCGGTATTAAGTAAATATTTTAATTTTTTTTTTTCATTGCGTAGTCTGTCAGATTAACAAATGTAATTCTCGATTCACAGATAGAAAAACTGCATGCTAAATGAATAGCGTTTAAATATTTTCAATATTAAATAAAATACAATAAGATATTAACAAAATATTTTAATTTTTCTTTTTTCATTGTGTACTCTGTCAGATTAACAACTGTAGTTTTCGTTTCACGGATAGAAATGCTAAATGAATAGCGTTTAAATATTTTCAATTAAGGGAACTAGCTATCTGATGGAATCGTTTGCGTGGAAATTATGTGGAAATCCATTTGCGGTAATATGATAGCCAGTTTAAGTCGAATGGTGTAAATACATCGCGTTTGACAGTAGAGTGACGGGTGCTACCACCTGTGATTTTAATTGCAACTGGGAATTCCGAAAATCAGAGCGCAACTATGCAGCAATTACCGCAATTATTCGTTGCAAAGTTCCTGTTTACCCTATTGCCAATATTGCCACTCTCCATGCCTGAAAATCACACCAGATTTTTACCGTTTCCCTACTGTCACGTGACAGCGAATACCCACAGTCGTTCGTTTCAAAATTTCAGTCCCATTTAACTAAAACGCAATATGTATCTAAGGCGGGTTCTCACGAGTCATTTTTTATTAATCATTTTCAATGATTCATGAAAAAGGAACGTCAGAACACTTATTTCATTAGAATTTATGATCATTTAACAGTTTCATTAAAAGTGAAAAGGAGTTCTACTTTAATGATTATTATTAATAAATGAAAGTAAAAAGAATCGTAAGAACATGCGTTATAATTTAAAATTGTAAATATGAATAAGTTCATAACCTAAAACCTATCAGTTTTGTTAACTGTTCGACTGTTTTTAGGTAATATACTAAGTTCGACTATTGTTAAATAGTATTGTATGTAGTTCAAGTGATTACACCATCACCATACACATTGCAAATTGCAGTACGAATTAACTTTTTCCGATGCCATTTATAAAATAAAGCAGTACATGATCAGGCTCAATATGATCATTAAAACATGATACATGTGAACAAATCATTTTCATTTAATTTTCATGAAAAATGAATCATTGGAAATGATTAATAAAAAAATGATTCGTGAGAACCCGGCTTAAGTACGTGAAATAAGAAATAGGAAATTGTGATTCTGTGATTCTCGTATCGTCTCATTTTAAATATAAAACATTTTATCTCGTCTCGTTTATTTCTCGTCTCGAATATTATTATCTTGTCTCGATCTCGAAATATGTATCTATAGTACACGAAATAAGATATAGGAAATAAATAGTGATTCTGTGAGACGAGACGAGACAAGATTTTTTTTTCTCGTATCTTCTCATTTTAAATGTAAATTATTTTATCTCGTCTCGTTTATTTCTCATCTCGAATTTCGCCGAGATTTCTCGAATTTCAAGGTCGCCATCTGTGCATAGTGTTTCCAAATCTAGGGAAATTTCTCTAAATCTAGGGAAATTAGACAATCTTTTGATAAATTAGGATAAAAATATTTATTTAGGGAAATGTACAATATAATTATCTGCTCCACCTACATTTTGTCTTTACGTACCAGATAGTCATATAAAAATATGATTTCTGATTTTGTTTTATTGGTACACTGCTAATACTGTTCGATGGTGTATGGAATTTTTAGGTTATCAATTTAAATCTGTCAGTAAATGATGGTTTTTAGTAATACATATTTAAGACGATATTGTACTAGCTATTCCTGTAAGTCTATTTTTGCGGTGTAGAAATTTAATTTCTACCTTGTGAATCCAGTCACAAACTCATGACGTTTGAAAAAATAATTTTAAAACTTTGAAAAATTTGACATAGTTATTGAAATTCGAGAAATTTGTTTGTAAAATAGTGAGATTCCACATCCATATCAGATTGTTTTCTAATTGAATTTTGTGCTTGACAATATTATATATTTTATTGTTAACGATTTCCTTAAAAAAAGTAATTCGCCCCTCCCTAAAAGAGTTTCTTTATACGGCACTGACAGATTTCCATAGTAAAACTTATAAATAATAATTATTTTCAATTCTGAAATAGTTTCGTTACTTTCTATACCACTAAAATTTGTAATGAGTAATAATAAGTATTTGTGAGTAAGAGTGAAATATAATAGTATTATACATTAGCAAAATTATTGCGAATGTAGAACAATCCATAATGTTAATTTGCAAAAAGAAGTAGCAATGGTAAAAGTTATTTTGGTAGTAGAGTGTTTCATTATGAGTACTAATCGAATTTTGCTGTAATTGGGTTCTTTTTTCTAACGCTATTAGTTCATTGCTCCACTAACATAAATTCCCGGAAATCAAATTATTGGGCCAGCTAATTTAGTTTGAAAAACTGCCCTCGATACTACGGACATTACGTCTTATAGTCTGTGAAATCGAGGGTCAACTGTTTATTGGACTCATTGCGAGTAACATCTTTAAAAGTCGTAAATTTAATAGAGGTGGTCGAACCCATTCTGCGAGACAATTTCTATTTTGCCAAGATTTTATTTTGTATTTATTAAGTTTGGTTATACGTGGAAAATGGGTCAGAAATTTCCCGTGCACTGTAAATGAAGAGCTTAGAGCAAATAAACGCATATGACAACCGTAATGCTTGATACAAAACGAACAAGACTTTAAGATCTTGGACACGACTGTGCGGGTTTCGAGATCTGGTGGCAGTGCTGTGAACTACCGTGTTTATTGGTGTCAATTCGAGAGGGGAAATGACTAAGCTTGTGATTGCAAACCTCACATCTACCCTCTGCAGCAACAACCAACACTTTAAACAAAACTACTTCTTAAGAATCTTAATCAGAGAAACTTTGCAATTTTCTTTACTAAACAAAAACAAAACACTACTGTACAAATTTAACCTTAAATCAAAAATCGTAGTGCGCTTCGACTTAAACTGAACGGAATTTGAAATCAGTGGTTCAAATTTCATTGTTACCAACTGTGAACCAAATAAAACTACCACCTTTAAATTCAGACCCACAATAAATATTCCTTACAGAAGTAAGTGATCCACTTTTTAATATTTCAATTTATGTTTAATATGCGATTTATGGTCGCAAAGAAATTGGAAACAAAGAATACAAAATATAATAAAAATAGTTCAAGGTTTAACTGTATCTTCTATCGACATTTGTCTGTAAACAGATTTATTAGATCAAAATCAAAAAGATATGACAAATGTAATGATGCATTTATTTACCATCTAGAAATATAAAGACTATGATTTTATCATTGACCCAGTTTTAAAAATGAGGAACGTGCTTTATGTGAAAAGTATACTAATAGCAAGTATTTAGGTTTTTGTTACGTAAAAAAATGGCATTTCACAAATTGCTAAATAAATTATGAGTTATAAAATTGCTGGAAAATGAAATTCAGAAGACCAAGAACGAACCTTAAACCCAGGTCCTATGCTCAAAAAATACTTATTTTTGGGTCTAATTTTGAATGTAAATATCTAGAGAACGGTAAGAGATATTTAAATTCTGTTTGAAAATAAGAAATCAGCCCATTCATAGTTACTCAAGTCCAGAAAATATATTTTTTAGAGATTTCCTGAACGAAAAACTAATATGGAGTTTGTTTCGTTTTTCTCATTTTTCACCTAATCATTCCAAAGAAGAGGTATGTGCAGATGAAACATTTTTTTATGCAACTTTTTGAGGTGCAACTTTGACAGTAAAAAACTAAGGAACAAAAACAGATAATTTAATTTTGTTTGTAAATTTGAAATCAGTGCATTGACTTATTTTTAACTCATATAGTGAAAGAAAGTCACTGTTAAATCTTTTTTTAATGTTTAATAATATCTTGTCTTGTCTCTATAAGCAAGATTAGAAATTTAAGTATATCTTGTCTTTCATTACTCTTGTATATAAAAATATTGTCTTGATCGTCATTTTCTTGCATAGTTCTTGTCTTGCAGATTAATATTTGGACATTTTTTTTTAAATAATGTCATCAAATAAATATTATAAAAACAAAAATCGTATAGCTGCACATACTATACGTATATTTTAGCACAATAGCGACAACTGTACAAGCAGAAAAGTTTTCTTAAAAGTATCCCTGGTTATAAAAAAGCATTTTGTGTCTCAACTCTTGGTTATATGATTTAGAAAATAAATATATATTTATATATAATTATTACTATTATATAAGTTTTGAAAATGAAATTTACATACATATGTTAAAAAAATGGTATTCATTTTAATTAAATTAAATTTTAACTAAAAAAATTAGCAAAAAAAATGCGATAGTACAAGAATTGAAGAAAATCTTTCTATTCTTACAAGACAATTTCTTGTTTGTAGCTTTTGTCTTATTCTTGTCTTGCATTTTTTGCAAGACTGATACAAGATCAAGAAAAATACAAGACTCTCGTGAAACAATACCAGAGACCGTAAGTATTGGGGTACGTTCAAAAACCTTACTCTGGGATACTGAGTATACAATGTAACGTTCAAATACCAAAGAGTATACTCTGAGAGTTTTCCCTATGTGCGTTCAAAAATTCAGAGTGCGTCAGAGTTTACTCTTCGTACCGTGTAAAACTAGCAGGGTAAGCAAGAGCTGTCAAGAAGCGCTAGCTGTTAATATGTTATTATAAATTATTAATACAAATGCAATGGATATTAATGTGGTTGATTTCAAATATATTGGGGTGATAGAAGACGCATTAGTTTTACTAGAGAAAAAATAATAAAAAAATCAAAAATAATGTACATTATATAAAATCCAGTTCACACAAATATTATTCACATACCAGTAATTATAAAACATGTTTTGTTACCACATCAAGGAAGAAACAGATATGATTTCTTTCATTCATATTGAAATTTAAAAGTAAGGTTGTGATATTCTTTGTCAAATCAAATACGTAACTTGAAACGTTCAAAAACTTCCAAAATCTCAGTCATGTGATCATGCACAACCGAGAGTATACCTATACTCTTTACACTAATTTTTGAACGTACTCTTGGTACAAGATCGCTTGTTATTAAGAAATCTTGCTCCTAATGATAGATTGTGCAAAAAGCAGTAATTTACGTGTTGTTTTGTGAGGTATGAAATTTGATTGGATTCCGTTTGGGCGAGCCCACCCCTGTTTCCGCCACGCTGCCACGCAAGCTCGGACGTGTTTCGGACGCGGTTCGGCTTTATAATTTGCAAACCATAAATTAACGAAGTCTGTTTATTAGATTCGTGCGACTTTGTTTCCGAATCACTAACGGCTCCGCAGGCGTCGAGGGCGTCGGGAGCGTCGAGAACGTCGCAAGCCTGGCGCCAACAACTTGATCAACTTGGACTGATGAATCTTTTAACACAGATATAAACTTTCCTTGGCACGGCCACGGTGTTGGGCGTGTTGGCACCCTTGATAATCTTATGTTTACACCCAATTTTTCACCATAGTTTACGCGCCATTGACAAACTTTCTTATTAAAATTTTATACTCCGATTAAATTATCTCGATGCCACCGGCTGCCGTATAAGGACGTCGGATCCCATGCGTAATTTTGTTATATTTACCTAGGAAACAAGCTTAATAATTCACTAGCTTTGCTCTTCCGGTATACTCGTAATAGAACGGGGAAATAAAATTCCGCATTAAATATTTTCATAACTTTTTCATTACATTTGCGGTGTACATAAAACAAAAAGCTTTATTGTAATTATTTTTTGGAATAATTTGGACAAAAAATCAATGCGAATATTAATATATTTGTTTATTAAATTTCTCCATTAATTTAACAATATTTACAAATAATGGAATTTAAAAATAATATAAACTTAAAATTATAACAATTAATCAGCTAGAAAACTAGTATATTTTTTTAAATTGAAAACAGCTGTTTTCTTGGCTCTAGGTCAATAATATGGGCGTATCGATAGAATTACACATAACTACAATTTTACTTAATAAATATTTTAACAAAAATTAAATTTTTCCACTTTTTTGAAATTGATTCTGCTTTATAATTTAAAAAAGGTAAAATATAAACTGCAAGTGATTTTGATATTCACTAATAGATGACTGGCACAACATATTTTACTTATCCTTAAAATTTACATTGACTGACATGAATTTTAAATAATCTTAATTCTACTGTATATGTACAGTATAGATCTATGAAATATTTTAAACAATAATTGTAGAGATTTCGATATAATTAAAAAAAAATGCAGGAAGATCATACTGCAGTGCATTAATTATAATTAAGCACACTCACTGTTAAATTATCTACTGACGTAGACGAATACAACATAAGAAAATATATTGGCCAGGTTGAGAAATTTAGTAAAATAGAAACTATTAAGAAATACGTGGACGCTCGAAAAAATTTTGATAGTTATTAAAAAAATTAATGCGAAAATGGTAATAATTTTTGCCCCCTCTGGAAAAAATCTTGCCTATGCCCATGGTGACTGATAGTCTTCTATACCTTGGAGTATAATATATACTATTCTCGAATAACAATTTTATTATTAACATTACTTTTTTAAATAAATTTAAATAACTTTAAGTAAATTAAATTTGAAATTATTTCGTATGTAGATAAATCACGTCTTTAAAAATCTGAGTTTTGAAATCAGTCCCTTAAATCAAATTAAACCAGAGTTTCTTTGAAGGAAGCTGATATTATCTGTAAAAACACGTTGAAATTACAGAACATACTGTACAATTTCCAAAGCAGGGCAAAGATATATGACGGCAGACCACAAAATAGGTTTATACAGAAGCGACAGTAAGAGAGAGAAACGAAAATTAGAGAGAGATGGAGAATGTGCACAAATTTAAAGGGCTCATTGTTTAAAATCGGAAAGTTTCCTCACATCTTAGAGAGAGATAGGGGAAGAGCACAAATTTAAAGGTCTACACAATGCTTCAAGGTCATAGAACTGACTAGGGGAACATGAAAGGTAACGACACGGAGTGTCGCTTCTGTATGTAACTATTCTGTGGGCAGACCTTCGTACCGTAATATTTTCCTTTCTCGTCTTAACACACCTGAACTACTTGTACGCAAAGCAAGTAAAAGCACCCGAAGGCATGGCCAAGCAAAATACCCAAGTTCGAAGTAGTTTCTTGTTTCAGACGAACCACAACATACGGGATGAAATTACACAGGGCGTACGACATCTTATGTTTTATATTATTTGACGTATAACACTCTTACATACAGTCGCATTTTTCTTTACCGTGAGTTTATTTTAACGTGAAACGTGAAATTTGTTATATCTATGGTTACGAATTTGACAGCAATGTATCAAATGTTCATTTTAAAATGAAACAGCAGATATAATATTGATGTTAAACTATAAGAAAACTAATTTATAACATTTATAATTTGGGTAACTGTGATTTGGATTTTGATATTTTAATTATTAATTATTATACATATAGCCATTAAATACTTTTAATTTTATTGTTCCCCAATAAAAAAAATTAAGTGATATGAAATCAGGTAACCAAAAGGGCCACTCTATTTCTTCACTTCGTCCAATCCAATGACGTGAAATGTGGTATTTAAAAAAAGTTTTTAAAATTTGACAGTTCATAATGACGTGAAATTGACAACATATGTTTAATTTTAAAATGACGCTCTGATATATTGTTGTTACTGTTGCCGTCAAACTCTAGACTTTCTAGACTCTTGTCTTGTCTTGTCTAGATCAGAAAGACAAGCCTGACAAAAAAAGTCTTGTCTTGAAATTTCATGACAAGACAAGATTTTATTATTCTAGATCAAAATGAGAAAATTCGAAACAATTTTAAGACTTTAGTTTAATTAAAAAAATTAAATTTTCGAAATATAAATATGTCATGCAAACCTTGTTCCATCCGAGCTAAAACAATGATCAATGATTGTAGAAAAAGAATGCTGTCGAAGTATAATTTGTCCTTGTCTGAAGCGTATGCACAGGTTAATGTAGAGTCTTGAAATTGTTTAGAGTCTTGATATATAGACAAGACAAGATTTTGGAATTGCCAAATTCGTAACCATGTTTTACGTCAAAATAAATTCACGGTGTTATTAAAAGCTTGGAATTTGCTCATTTTCCATAATCGTGCATTAAAGTGTGAGAAATTATAACTGCGCATGTGCAGTGTAAGAGATCATTTCTTATGGTAATTGCTAATAATTAAATTTACTTTGTGCCAAAAAATAAAATATTGCCTTTGAATAAAAATAAATTAAGAATCTGTGCCTACCTGTTTGATCTTGTCTGTGCAAGTACGTCAGTTTCAATGTGATGTGAAGCAAATAAGGAACAGTAAAGTTTTTGTTTTCAATATGAAAGAAGTAAATAATTAAAAATACTTCGTGGAAACTTTTTCAATCCACAGAAAAAATGGAAGGAAACCACAAACTGGCAGCTAGACGTAGATGTCACGTGGAATATTACATACATACACGGAAAATTAAATTTGGTTTTTTCTTCTCTGGAATCCGAAACGGCGAACTTAAAAAGTTTGTGGAAATTCGGCCGCCGGGCTATAGTAACTCGATATCTGGCACAACATTGCGAAATATACTCTTCTTCCATCACTTGCAATATTAATTCAATCCGACAAAACCATTTCCATGAAAATGTTCACTTCTGGAATTTCCAAAACTCGCTGTTCAGCAGTTTGGATACGTTTATTTTATTAAATTTTCAGATTTAATGCTTTCTTCGACCAAATTACCACATATAGAATATCACACAAGATAAGAAAGAATATTAAACGCCAGATATTCATAAATAATAAATATCCTATTCCAATTATACTCGCAAAAGTTTTTTAGCGAAACATGATTGCCTATTACAAATATAATTTAGTCGAAGAAAAGTTTTAATTACACTTATAATAGGGTGATTGCATGTCATCAAATTTAATAATATGTTTTGATATTAACATCAATAACGTGTAGGAAAATAATACAAAAAAATTATTATTTTTAGTACTATTAATAATTATTTTTAAAATCACATTTATTTTTTCCAAATAGTGTATTCTGAGTTTTAAATTTCTATGTTAATTTTAAAAACAAAAATTTTATATTACTTAGTAATAGACATTTCTTGTGAGAATTTTTTATATTCCTATTAATATTTTGGTAAATTAGGACATCTTTTTGTATAGAAAACTTTCTGAATTGATTATCTGTTAACAGCTGGTCATTAGCTGAACCTTTTACAATTTATGCAAAACTAAATTTACTTTAGTTCACAATGTGCAAATTTTTCGGGAGACATCATAAATTTAAAACATGATTCAAGGTTCTTCACAAAATTATTATTTTTTATTTATTAAAAATTGATTTACAACTGTTC
Source organism: Stenolophus ochropezus (assembly GCA_035578165.1). Classification (NCBI taxonomy): domain Eukaryota; kingdom Metazoa; phylum Arthropoda; class Insecta; order Coleoptera; family Carabidae; genus Stenolophus; species Stenolophus ochropezus. Next base: position 6,307,064 of record JAQOWZ010000014.1, read on the forward strand.
TTGTATGGCCAACCAGCAAATTTGATATTATATATATATATATATATATATATATATATATATATAACATATAAGAGATAAACACCCATTAGTGTTTTTCTTTTTAAATGACAATAAATTTTATTAAAATACTAAATCCAATGGCTTCGTTCTTTTTAGGCGTCTTAAGTCTTTTTTATTATTGAGTAAACTTATTGCTAGTTCATTACAATGGTTGTCTAATTTTTTCTGATGTTTCATGGCAAATTCCTGAATCTGATCTTTCACATATTTAATTTTGAGGTCCTTATGTAGTGTATGGTTATTAACATACCATGGGACTTGTGCTATCATTCTTAGGATTTTGTTTTGCGATCTTTGTACAATGTTAATTTTAGAAATTTTGGCACAATCACATAATTGGATACCATAAGTCCTGATGGGGATAATGATGGTTTTGTAAAGTAGTAATTTATTTTTTAATGAAAGTTGTGATTTTTTCCGAGAAGCCAGCACATTTTTTTAATTTTCAAATCTAATTGTTTTCGTTTTGTTTTTAAATGATTTTGCCAATTTAGTTTCTTGTCTAATTTCATTCCAAGATAAATTACTTCATCTTTTGTTCTAATGGTATATTATCAATTTGAATTGGTGGACATAATAAATTTCTTTTTGTGAATGTAATGGTAGCAGATTTGTTATTATTAATTTTGATACGTCATTTAGAGGTCCAATCCTGAATTTGATTAATAGAGTTTTAAAGAATGTTAACAACTATGTTACTGTCTTCAAAATTATTAAAATATTTTTTATAAATAAACCTAACCAATAAATTTTTTGATCAGTAGAAATGAAACTTCAAGTTTAAAGTTTGCGAAATCTATAAGAGAAAGGAATTTTATTAGTGAGAAAGTGAATACGATGCAAAATAAGTTAGGTGATCCGTTCGTCTTGGAGTCTATCTCAATGTTCATCATCTATGGTATAAGTTTGCACCCCCGTGTTTTGTCTGGAATGGAGCAGTTTAGGCGATAGCCTTCGAACTTGAACTCATAAAAACTGAAATTTTCTTTTCTTACACTCTTTTACGGACGTACTTTCTTATCTTTTCCTGATATTCTCAACAATCTTCCACCCACACTACATAATAGCGTTTTCTTAATACCGAATAAATAACTATGACAAATGAAAATGGAACGCATTTTATTTCCCTAACAAAAAAGTCCCAATGAATTTTACAAGCAGTATAAAACAAAAAGTTTCCAGTTTTTGCTGGAAATTTTCTGGGGCTTAAAAACAAAGCAGGGTTTCAAGTTGAATTTTGTTTATTAACAATAATTTTGACCTGTCATATCTGTTTCGATATGGTAAGTAGGGGAGAAATGAAATTTTAGTTTTAAGAGTACATTAGAGTGATATCTCTCATAGGAAAATGTTAATTTTGTTGTTTAGAGACAGTAGTCCGTATTCTGTTCCCGACTATAACGATAAAGAAGCTTCATTAATTAACTTAAGGCGGTTCACTAAGATTTTATATTCGTCTGTCATAATTTTTAGGTTAGATACTTAGAAATTATAGAAGTCGTCTTTAAACTCTTGTTTAGTCATAAAAATGGCAGAATTTGCGATATTGATAACATAATAAATATTCGGAAATTATTTGGTGTTAATAATAAGCAAATAAGAAATATATGTTGTCAAATCTAGTTTAGAAAAAGACCATCTCTGATAAAAAAAGCTTAAACAAGGTTGCTGAATATGGTTATAATTAACACCTTCATTAAACATTGAAACCGTCTCTAGCTAAAGAAGGTTTAAAGAAGGAGATAAAGACAAGGGTTGAATACGGACCAATGTAAGTAGCAGCTTTAAAATTAATACAGTCAACACTGAATAACGCAAAATTTTAAATATTATTTATTATTATAAAGTAAAAAATATTTTTCCAAAATGTGGTTCATATTTTCCCCACTTACCATAATTTATTTTAATAATATACATCTTATAAAAAAGTAGGTTATAAGATTTGAGATTTGTCTCCTCTGAAAGCGTAAGAAGGAAATCTGACTCTGACGGTTTAATGGTTATGTAAATTAAAAAATATATTATTTATTGGCATAATGTGCACGCAACTAAGTAAATAAAGAAGCGGAAAATTTAATACCGAAAAATATAGGCCGAAGACGAACGATAAGAAAATTAAATTGTGTTTCCTTATTGTTTTAATCAAGATTATCTGGCGAAAATACATAGCTTCACAACAAAATGGACTGCTACAGTCTGTGAGAAACCCTCCTAATATATTTAATCCAATGTAAAGGAGCAAAAATTTATTCGATTAAAAGGAATAATGCCCTTAATGCTTAGTCAGCACATTAGCGGCGTAATAAAATCTCCCAAGCAAGCTTATACATACTCTGTCTTTAAACAATATATCTCCGCACAAAGATGCTAGCGAATTCCCACTTCGCTCTTTTATTAACTCTATTATTCTTAGGGGAACAGCGCTCTGCAATCAAAAACTCTCTAACTAACACTCACACCCTTAATTTTTTCTTCAAAATAATGTGAAACTAAAGAACTAGACACTATTGTAACAAGAGGAATGCTCACTTTAATTGCTCTTTTTCAAACTGCCATAAAATATTTCATTTGTTTCCATAATTCTTACTTCTTATTATACTCTTTAATAATTCCTACATTATTAGCTCATTGAAAAACACAAAAATAATTATATCAACACACTTTCCAGATATTTCAACAATAACTTACTTAATGTTTCGTTTTTTCATTTATCTTTTTGCTGGAAACCATTACTTTTTTTACTTTTTATTATATTATTTAAGTTTGTTCCAACTAACCTACAAATCAGTTCGGAACAATACGACGCATGCGCAGTTTGAACAAAGTGTTCCAACTAACTTCAAATCCAAATCTGACCGTTAGTCACCTGTTCCTACTGATTTTTGACCAATTCCGAACCAGTTCTCTGACGGTCAAAACAGTCAGAGGATCGGATTTAATTTAATTAACCTCAAAATTGTATTTAAGTTTAAAAATAAGGTATTTGGAAATGAGTAAGTAAAAAAACATGATCTGGAACTATCCATAGTTCGCGCATGCGTAAACCACGGTACATGAACTAATAGGTGAACTAATCACAAATCGTCAAGAATATCTAGTTGGAACAAACCTATATAGATGTAGCAGAAATAATTTACTAATAACTTTCTTGTAAACCTCCTAGAAATTGAATTAAAAGTCTTCAAAGTTTTCATACAAATTTTTTCTACCCTTTGCTTATTTTTTTTCTAATTTTGACATATAAAGTGTCACTTTTCAAAATGGATTGACCATAGGCCAGTACAATGTTTGTGGTACTCGCTATTCGTAAAGGCAGGTATTTTCAGATTGTAACTTCAAAATTATTTGAAAAATTTAACAACTCACTTTCATCAATAACTTAGTTTCTTTGGATTTACCACTGGGTACAATTATTGTGAAAATAACTAAACGACTCCTTAATTTATGGGGTAATGAAAATTCTAAAAAAAAATGAAATTTCGGTAAAAAGTTACTAATAAATATTGTTGCTCTCAATGAGTTCTAGTATTAATTAAATTTAATGTACTTATTTCTGTTACACCCTGTATATTATTAGTAATAATAATACGTTACTAGCAAGTATGCATTTCATTAAATTTCTTTGATTTATATGATTGTAGAAAGACCACAAAGTATAAGTTTTATAAGATTAATTTATTTTTATTGAATGTGGTTAATAAAACAAATGTTTGTCTTTCAATAAAAACAAAGAATACTTTCCTTCATCTGTACATTCCTTAGTGGAAAACGAACAAACTTAATTCATAAATTTCAGTGTGATATCAAGCATTACCCAGGATTTTCTAGTTCATGCATTTTATGTGTAGAATCTACGAGTTGCAGAAAGTAAAATGTGAGAAACTACTTTGTTGAAAGAAGATATATTTCAATTTCAATTTTGACTATTAAAGCAATTTGTAGGTTTCATATATGGATCTAGAAGATAAAAGTTCCAGCTTACTGACAAAATTGAACATTAGGTTTTGGTTCATTTTTCCAAAGAAAGAAAATTGATTTAATATTACTACTTTCATACTAGATATATTCCCACAAATAAATATTGTAAGAGCAAGCAAAATAAATTCCTATGCATCCTTTTCTCAGTGTACTTCTTTAAAAATTATAAAATAATTTTACGCATATGTAGGTAATATTTATAAATTCTCTTTGAAGGGAATTTCATAAAGAAATTAAGTAAATACAAATGTAAGTTATAACTAACACATTTTGTAAATATAAATATGTATAAACAAGATTGCTCCAGGTTGCATTGGCGCTAGGATGCCCCTTAAAGTTTTTTTATTGTTTTATAATAAAAACACAAAAGATAAAACATTCACTGCTTGAATAAGAATTTTATACAATCATGCACCTACTGGCTTTTTTAAAAAAAATCCTTTTTTATAATAAAATATTTGAAACTGGAATTAAACATAAAGTATAATTTTTGAGTATTATTCAGGAAATATATTAAGTAAGTAATAAAATTTACGAAACATTATAAAATTGGTCATAATTTGAAAATCAGCATTACTTCTTTTTAATAGAAAAAATATAATATTATATGTGGACGAAAATAAATAACAAAACTACGATAGTACGAATAGAAAATATGATCCAAGGATTCCAAATAACTATTTAACTCACTGGGAAGAACTACCAACGAAGCATTTTATATATGTAATGAGTGACCGATGACCGACGCCAAATTGCGGCACAATAAAAACTGTTTATCTAATGAACATAAAAGAGAACGAAAAAACGGTATGACTTTGAATGATAACAAAATATTTATTCATTGCAGGAATTGTTTTACAGGTAATACAATAAAAATAGTATTTTTTCAATATTATTTGCCGCCCCTCAAAATTTGCTGCCGGGATTTTGAGAACCCCTAATACACCCGCTTGAAACGACCCTGTGCAATGTGTGTAAATAAAAATGATTCGATCGTCATTGTATTTTTAAAATAAATGTGGATAATCTTTGTTTTCTCTTCTGCCATAAAATAATATGTTCCGAATTCTATGTTATATATATATTGTTCTTGTTTAAAGGGCGATGAAAATTCGATGGTTGTAGTATGTCAATTACACGATTCTAGTAAAGGTTCTAATTCCCAACAATCCTAGTAGGTTTTTTATGATCCAGGATACTACGAACTCGTAAATAATAGCTAGTGGAATTTCTGCTAGACCAGCAATCGTTTCAATTGATAAAATTGGATGTTCCCTATACAGCTGCAATAAATAACGATGGACAAATAAATGACAGTTTAATTTTTTGCATTTCCCATTGCTTGATGAAGATAAAATTGTAAAAGTAGTCGAAAACGAACAAGTGATAATAGGAGTTCAAAGTTATTCAATAAATCAATTAGATTAAAGTGAACTTTTGACTGCACTTTTTTCATTTCGCCTTATCGTCATATATTCTGATATCCAAACTTCTAAACTTTTCCTTATTTGGAAAATATTAAGAAGTAGATGCAATACTTTTTGACGGAATTCTCACAGTAAACAACGAGCAAAAGAACCTACATTTTACAAATTCAAACTATTTTACTTTCTGATTATACCGGGAGTTTATTTTATCAGTAAACATAGAGTATATCATTACTATCGTTACTGTGTAAATTTATTGAAATCAATGTATCAAAGCGTTTATTTTACGAGTAAATATAGAGATAATTAACATAGACTAAAAAATATTATGTAAATAATTTACTTATGTTTAAACCCAGATTCATAAAAGGATTTAGCCACTAACCCCGATTAGTTAGTCCCAAAGTTATACCCTTTTTTAACATCCTGAAATATTATACTCAATACAATCCCAATTCATAAAAAGTAAAAAGTACATTATTTAGTTCCAAAAATAACTCCACTAGTTTAGCAATATTTTTTGATGATTATCAGTATTTCTAAATGATACAGAGCAAGAGTTATGTTGATGTTTGACAACCTAGAATAAAATTCTTAATTAATTCTAGTATGGTTATAATAAATTATTATTAATATTTTTTTATTAAATTCGTTTTACATGGAACAGAAATGTTAAAGTTAATCTTTTTTATTTTATAATTAGTAGTATTTAATTTTCTTTTTTTGATTTTTAACGTTCGTTTCGATCTTCCGTTAGACATTGTAAAAATCAAATTATTTCGAAATGAAATAAATAAATACATACATTTAATCATGCCCACACTCAATTTTTTAAGTCATTGTGTCCGTTTGATTTTGAAATATGACGTGTCTAACAGTATTCCCTATGTTTACTCATAATATAAACGTTTAATACATTGCTGTCATTTTTTTAACCATGGTAATGAAACTACTCTATGTTTGATAATAAAAACTCCCGGTATGAGTTTTTCTTCGGAAAACATTCGCTAATTTTTAAGTAAAAATAAAATTTGATTACATATTATATTATAAAATAGTATTGGTTGTTTTTGATAAAATAAGTGCAAATTTATTTTGTTTTATTAAATAAATATGAAACTGGAATATAATGGATTTTGTTTTCTTTTCTATTTTCAATCTGCCAAGAAGACGCTAATTAGAAACATATCTGTTTATAGAATTTGTCGGGGACAGATTGTTAAATATTTGAAGAGAAATTCAAGCTGGATATTGGCAATATTAACTGTCTTCGATTGGGAATTTAGCAGACTTGGTTGAGATATATTGCGATAGTTTACATTCTCCTAAGTAAGTTATCAATCTTAATAAGAGAAAGGATTCTTTCGTTTGACAGCTTCGTTTCTGTTTTGGATTGGTCTTGTGTGATTTGCCTACTCGGAGGGTTATTTCTTTTCTGTTGTTCCCATGAAGACTAATCGATTGATTATTGTTCACTTTATATATCGGAGGAAACGTTTTTGTTTGGGTTTCCAGTCCAAATCACTCATGACATCAAACAGATCTATTTTAGTTTTTCCCTTAATTCTAAATAAACGTTTTATTCAATATTACTGAATCAAAATTCTGTAATGTAGGCAGGGCATGTAACCGAAAAAAATGCTGGTTAACGGTTAACCCTTATAGAGAACGTTATAATAATAACGGTTTTAGTTCGAAAACCGGTTTTTAAAAATTGGAAACCGGTTTAAACCGGTTAATATATCGGCTAAAAAAATAATTAAAATTAATAAAAAAAAAAAGTAATTATAAAAATTTTAATAAAAAAATTACAGAATAATTAATTTAAAAAAAATACTATCTGAGAAAAATATAACAATTAAAAAAAAGCAATTTAATTAATGAATATTCACAAAAATTCCCGTAATATCTTCAGAAAAACGCAGGTCACTTTTCAATTTTAAACTTGCCTGTGTTGACAAAGGCCGTATTTATTTGGGACTTTTTAAGTAACCTTAACGGCCAAAGAGACTACCTACATTTATGACTCTCCAATAAAATGTTAATTGTAAAAACTGTCATGACTAATGTTCAAATACAAATAAAAAACAGAATTGTAAATTTTTTCCTCGCTAAATGATATTAAAATAAAGGTTAATGTTCGCTAAAACCGGCTTTTTTTTTGGTTAACGGTTACCGGTATTTTCGGCCTGAAAAATATCGGTTAAAATTACGGTTAAAGTTCGCAATTTTCGTTGAAAATATAGGTTACCGGTTTTTATTAACCGGTTACATGCCCTGAATGTAGGTATTGTAAAATAAGCTTGATAATAAATTGTTAAATTTATATAAAATCAGAAGTAAAACTATGAAATAACATAATTTTTAATAATTTTATCGCATTATGAATTAATGGGTGAAAATTGCAGTTATTGGAATAAACAGTAATTTCGGCATTAGTTACACGATATTATCATTTCCGCTGATAATTAATTAGTTTGCATATGTAAAAATAGGATGGAATGATCATGTTGATGACAGAATCCTAGTGGCAAATCACGAATGGCCCAACAAACGATATCCCAATAGAATTCATACTCTGCCAGTTTTGATTTGAATCCCGGCATTTTCATTTATTTCTTTAGTGCTAGTGTAATCGGAATGGTTGATATTGTTAATGTAATTGACATAATTGACATGACGCATTTGTAATTGTCCGAACATAACATGTATTCAGAGTAATTAGGGAAATTGGTGTGTAATTGGATGAACCTTTTAGCTGTTGTTTATTGAAGCTTATGCCTCGAAAAGACCGAAGTTCTTTGCAAACACATTTGTCAAAATTTTTCTTCAACTTTCAAAACATGACTTGGATCTTTCATTCATTCGATAACTCCAATTCTTGCTGAGGAATATTTTCTTGTTGGCGTCAGTACAAAAACAGGGATCTTCAAATTAAATTGCTAAAATCATTAGCAAATATATTTAAGATTAGATCAAGTTAGTAAATTTCCAGGGCTAAGATTCCATAAATTCAGTTTCTATAATTTAGATTTGTTATGATATCAATTGTAAATATCAACTACAAAGTAAACTTTCAATTTTATAACAGCTATCATTATTTGTGGTTGATATGTACTTACACATAAAAAACACTACAAGTTTACACTTATGTAAGAATGTCTTAAATTCATTGCAAATTTCAATTTCTGCCATGGTGACATTTAACGTCTGACGTTTGTAATTGATATAATAACAAGTACAATTGTTATTTGTACTTATTATGAGTTAAGGAATCCCACTCCAAATCTGTGTTGTTCGTTAGTAAATGTTAGTTTCAAGTGAAATATGGATACTAAATCAGTTAAAACTTCAGTAATATTTATACTAATGTAGCAATTTATTCTTCGTATTGCAGTTTACCTCTTTGTTGACATAAAAATAATTGCATCCACCTACACAGTGGACGACGCTCACATTCAATCTCACCCACATATCAGGCGACAGTAATCGTTCATTTGTCAACTCAAATTGCTGGAGATGATCAATTTATCTTGCGTTCAAAATAGAAATGACCATCACTTGAAATATCAACATTTATGAGCAAAATATAACCTCATTATTAAATGTGTTTATTTTGTATTAGTTACCTCCACCAAATTTTAATTTAATTGATATGGAAATAAGGTTTTATTTTTTTATAACGAGAAAAATTTGCAAAGATAATTTTTTATAACAGTTTTTTAAAATTAAATTTGACATTATTATTTTGTTTTAATAACTTGTTATTAACTGTTTTCTAAAATTTGCAAGTACAGTGTAATTTTATAATGACTGAACATTACAAAATGCTTTTTTTATAGTCTTGATATATTTTTAATGGTAAAAATATGTAAATGTATCAAATTTCTTCCTATCAGACATAATTATCATGTTTTTTTCAATTACCCACATTATACATGCTGTGTTTTAACCTGACAAAAAAATGATATACTAATCAATACTAGATTAAAATACATTCTGAAATAACTATATTTAATATGGATTCTACTGAAAGCTAATTATTGGATTCACCATAGAAGTGAATTTCAGTGAAATTTCAATATCCTCTATTTCAGAGAACATCTACAACACATTAATTACTGGGAAACTGTATTATGATAATATAAAATATTGTCATTACTCTTAAATATAGTTAAATATTTTTAAAAAGCAGTGGTTTATGGAAAAATTTTAATTTTAAATGGGCGTAACTAATAATAAATAATTGAATAATATTGTCATTACTCTTAAATATAGTTAAATATTTTTAAAAAGCAGTTGTTTATGGATTTTTTTTTATTTTACATAGGCGTATCTAGTAATAAATAATTTAATAAACGTTTAAAAATGTACGTGAAATGAAATATTAGCTTTAAAGTCTGTAGTAGCTTTTCATAATTCAAGAAGTTTTTGTATAACTTTTTCACCACTAACGCTTGCTTTATAATGGCAGATATTTAACAGACACTAAAAAAACCAATTTTTCGAATCAAAGTGCCCGCATTGGTGATGTCACAGGCAAAGAATAGCGCATAGATAAATCCTTAAACTCGTCAGTGTGATACGAGGGCGGTATAACGAAAATTCAGCTCGCCAAATGGTTTTTCTATAACCCATTCAGAAAAACTGACCAGACAGATGTGTCCAGTTTAAATACTAAGAAGGAGTAACAATGGGAAAAATACAATAAGCATTTTTATATCTTCGTTCTTTCATTCATATTGTATGCTTAAATTTATTCTCTATAGCAATATGATTTTTGAGGTTAATGCACTGAGTTAAAATACACAATTTCAAAATATAACAAACTACGCGTTAACAAAAGAATTTTATTTATTCTTTACTCTACGTTCAAAATTGTAATACCGATTATATTGTGAAAGCAGAAAAACCATCCCTCTTTCATCATTTACTGCGTTTTTCTTTCATTTCTTTAATAGAATTTTTTTGTTTCCATGTGTATACTCTTCATTTTTCATTTATATAGCTTAGAAAAAATCGTCTAGTAAATCTTCATGGCCATATATCATTTATTGAAATATACGATTGTGGCAAATTGAGTAATATATCATTCCATAGAATACTTAGAGGTTGAAAAATTTGTTAAAGTAATAAAAAATGTTTTATGTGCATTTCTTTTTTGGTGATTTGTAAATATACAAAAAAAGCAGACAGTCCAATTTGAAATATTCAACTTACAAATTTATGAGAAACTGAAGTAAATACATAAAACATTGAAAATGAATTAAAATAACAATTAGACCACATTCTTAAGTTGTAATTAAGACAACTATTAGTAGTGGTAAAAGTAGATATATTTTGTTATCCTTACGCATCTTTGACGAAGTAAAAAAGGGAGAATTGTTGATTGTTAAAAAGTTTAATTATTTTACAATAATTATCTATTATTTATAGATAGCTATTATAGATATACTATATATTTTCCTAACCGTTACTGTGTACCGGCTCCATTTTTCTTACCGGTACAGCGTACCCTAAAATACCGGCCTACTTTCTCCACTAACTATTAGAGAAACTATGTTAGACAATAAAAAAAAAAAAAGATTTCTTGAGTTGATTGATATTTACGCATACGCAAATAATTTAAAAGTACGAAAATTAAATTGATTTGAAGATGTTCGTAAATTTGTAGTAATCTAAATCAGTGTTGTAAAATCAGTGGCGTAGCTAGAACTCTTTTTGGAGGAGCTCGAGTGACCCCAAAATTCCGTTGAGCGCCTGCAAAAATATGGAAACTAAAAAACAACTAAAACTAATAACGCTGTAAGAAAAATAAATATGTTTTATTTTTTCCGTCGTATCAGAGTTAGGTAAACATGTATCAATGGATGACTGAAGCGAATTAAATCATATCTAAGATGTTCTACCAGAAAAATCGATTTGCTTCATTCCTTTTTTCTTAAAATAGCATATGAAGTAGCTAAATTTTTGTCACGAATTGTAAAATTAATAAATTTATTAATGAAACGAAAAGGAGAAATCAATTAAGATATATCGTAGAATCATATTCATTAGTCAGTTCATTTTTTAAAGCAATTTTTTTTAAATCATTTGAGTTTGTTGTTGAATCATTTTTTTTTTAACATTTGATCTTAAAACATGTTTTTGTTTTTATAGAATAAAAGCTATTGAATAAATATTTCATCTTAATTTATTGTTTGTGATACACCAAAAGTACTTAATTTTTTTTTACCATTTAAATTTAATATGGTCTAAAATGCTGAGCCCCTGCAAAACTCCACACCTGGCTACGCCACTGGGTAAAATCAGTGACATTCAACCTTGAGTAAATTGAAGTTTAGTATAACATCAATACGTCAGTAATTCCAGCAAATGATTTAAGTAAACCACCCAAACATCCAATTCAAAGTAAGTGCTCAGTTTGAGAAACAATGGCACATGCTTAACGTTTAACTTTGGCGCGGAGTATAACGACAGAAACATAATCCTTCTCCAACTTCCGAGCTTACGAGAACTATCATCATTTCGGAGACACTAACGTATCAGATACCGTTCGACTATGAATTATTTAATTCACAAAGTTTCACACTTTGATGAACTACCCTGACTCAATATGGGATATTAGGATTTTTAGTTGGTCCTAAGTACACTTCAACTTCCTAAAATTGAAAACCGGTCTATTAGTGATGTACTTATCGAACAGGTTTCAAACTGCTGTTCTATTTAAAATAATTTCAAATATGTAATTTCGTCATGGCTACATTTTGTTGATGTGAAAATTTTTTGTTTAAACTATTGTCATTCGTGAAATACATTTCGAGCTATGAATTTAATCGATAAAATTTACTCGTAATTCCTGCGAAGTAACATCAAGTCGAGTCAAAAATAATCCTTATTAAACGCAACAATTTATTCACACAGTATTAATTTTTGTTCAAACTTACATTGGTAAGTATAAAAAATTATTGCTTTATTAAAAATAGATATTCTAGGTAAAGAAATTAATCTTGGTAAATAATTCTAACTATGAAATGAAAGCTTTTGTTTCTTTTACTATTGGTTACTATATTTTAGGTTATGTATGGTTAGGTTTGGTTAGATTAACTTCAGTATGATTAGGTTAGATTTGGTTAGATTAGATTTGGTTAGGTTAAGTTAGGTTCCTAAATCATGTTTTACTTTCTTTTAAAAATAACTATTCCCATTTTTACCACGCGAATAAATAAAATATTCGTGAATTTGTCCAATAATTCTATAGAGCAAAATAATTTAAAAATTCATTATTATACAGCGATACTTCTACTGAGCGTCGAATTTTTCTATTTATTAAAATTGTTAGATTGTTATATCATTATACATTCCATATCTTAAATATATACTTGTAAAATCTGCTTAGCAAATTAATATTATTCATAGCAATTTAATTTGTTAACTTTCAAAAACAATATAAAATACTTAGCACATAATTACGTCATTCTTAAACCACGTCAATTTCTCTGTTTTATTTGGCAATAAATAATAAATGCCAAAATTACATGCAAAAGTTTGTAAAAACACACAAAAATAATTTGACGGTTAATAGCATAAAATTATATGTTAGATTAAGTTAGTACTAATTTACAAATAAATTATTGAAACTACTGACCAAATAAGTGGAAAAAGGGCTGGTATATTATAAGTTATTAGAATATATGTAACGTCATTATAGAATATATAATTATATCACATCAGTTTATATTTATTTATTTTTGTTATAAAATCAGATAAAGTGTTTCATGCGCGATATGTAATTATTTATTAAAGGTGACATAAAAACCTACATATTTAGATGAAATCTACATGTGAATTTAATACGTAGCTATTTTCAACCCGATGGAGTGATACTATACTCGTAGTGTATTCTAGTTCACACCGCATATAAATTTCTCACATTCTGAAATGAGTTTGTGGTATTGGTATTCTGCTGCTAGGAATCAGATAATGGTGTGTTATATTTATTTCATTATAATTTGAATTCGCACTTTAAGATAATTTAGCCAATTATAGAATGGAATTAATTTTAATTATACACATCAATTTCTAATCATTATTATGTTAATTTATACACATTACTCTGGAATTAAACATATAGTTACATCAAATCATTAGTTACATTGAATAAATTATAAAATGTAACTGTCATATTTTATTAATTTTTCAATAGTTCATTATTTTTAATCCAGTATTATTATAAACAAATCATTAACTCTATTGCCATGGTAACTAAATATCAATTTAACCTCAATATTTTTAATTGCATATTTGTAAAATTAATTTATTTGACGTCATTAGTGACAGAAAGGGAACATGTAACATTCTAGATCATTATTATACAAATAAAATATCAATCTTGTTTGGAAAATATTCAAATAATGACAAGCGTGTAATGTAAACGCGTGTATACATTTTATATTTGTCATATTCATATTATAATTTCAATCAAACTTTTTGTTTAAATTTTTATCCCTCTGTGGACATTCATAAAATTAATTTCAACTCATTTGATGACATTTGTTTAATTATACTAATTTAAATATTTGTTTCGATGCTAATAAAAACACGAAATATTTAAAAATACGGGATATTTTTGCTAATTTCATTACTCAAATATTTAAACATTTTAATTAGTGTTTTTATAGCACTATACAAAAGCGATAATTACGTAGATATTGTTCACATTATCGACGTACATAGACAAATTGGATTATCGTAAATGTGACACTATTTAATATTTCATTTTAATTAAGGATTATTAAGTTATATATTTTGTGTTTAATTAAGTTTAGCAAATAAAATTTCGTTACATTTATTTTTATTTATAATTTGATTGGAATAAATATTTATATAAGTATTAGATTTATCACATAAAAAGACTTCAGTATTTAAAAAATAATTTAATTTGAGGTTAGATCTGTAGCGATACCAAACACCATCAGTAAACGAAACATTACAACATTGACGCTTATATAGCTCAGTGTTATTAAATTTCCATTAAGATCCTGTGTTACATATTTAACATCAAAGGATTATGCATATTAATTAACTTCTAAGGACTTCATTTTAGTTTTTTTTTGTTATCGTTTTATTGAAATATATAAACAACATTAATGTCTTCGACTTTTAAAGGAAATTTCAAGATATTATTAGAATTTATGTGAGAAATAACTCCAACGTTAAATACAATGAGTAAGATAAAATAATTGTTTATAACCTTTAAACATTTCTGAAAAAATCGATTATAAAAAAGAATGTTTTCGAATAATGAAATAAACTCTGGTATAAAACTATGTTTCTATGTCATTTAAAGCTATTATCATTTAGAACATTGTTTTAAAATTATTTCCATATTAAAATCTTTATTTTATGGTTGAATAATAATTAAAATTGTATTACTGTGTAATATCTATTGTCGTCAGTAGGTACATGTATAACTGGTGTTTAAAATTGTCTTTTAATAGTAACATTAGTTAATGGATAAATAAAATGCGTGAATGCCACAAATATGAAATCAATAATAATACTCAATATCCTTATTGGCAGATATTAAAACATAATTAGAATTACTATTGCAGGAAATTTCAGCTTCAATTGATTTTCCTAAATTACCATATATATCAAATGGTTATCGACAATTGGAACAATATATTCGTTACAAAATGATGGGTGATCATCTCAAAAAAGAAGAATAAATTTCTTCATTTTATTTATTTTACAAAGAACTAGTAGATCTTTCAACATTAAATATAAAAATATTATTTTTACTTTGTCGTATTTACTCATATTCTGAAAATCTTCTTTTGTACACTAGATAAAAATCGAGTAAAGTCTTCGCAGAAACATTAGTGATATTTGCTTTTTTTTCAGTTGTTGAGAAATACTCATTGTATGTTTATTATTTCAAAAAACTTCTCAGAACATTGTTTAAATACGTTTATATAATTTCCAACTTACGGTTGTACGACAAAAGCGTGTAATTTCTATAAGAGATAATCTAAAATCTTTGAAAATGGTCCTGTTGTTTGATTTGAAAATAATATGTTAAAAATATTAGAGTAAAAAAGAAATTATTGAGATATTAGTGTTTTATTCAATATTTTAATAAGTTTAAGTATTAGTAAATATAATGCAAATTGAACGTAAATGAATGCAATTTTTACGTGAATAATTTGCATATAATTAAAATATTTAATTAAAATACGATAGTTATTTTTCATCATTCGATTATTTTTGAATAACTATAAATGCATAATGTAAAATACATTTTTGTATTAATTTGAATTTTGTTTTAAATAATGATTTATTTTGATCTCATTAGCTGTGTAATTCGACAAAAACAAAAATTATAAATTCACATTTACGGATGAAATATTTATTATAATTTCGTATTTGTCATCATTGTTCGCATACATCAGATGATATTTCATGATTTATTTACTGATCAGAAAGAATATTTGTGCAAAACTATTATGCGTTAATGTTTCCACAATATGAAATATTTTCTAGTGCGAAATGAAATGAAAATTATAAATATGAAAACAATAATATTTATAGAACATACAAAATTTATTTTTGCTTCGTAAACACAAATATATTTTGAAAAGAAGATAAAACATAAAAATCTACTACATAAATGTTAATTGAATTGATAATACTTGTACTATTGAACTATTCAAATTAGAAATTGAAATGTAATCGCAAAAAACTAATTTATGCGTGGGGGCGATTACGGATGTTCCTGAAAAATAATTCCTTTCATTCGTCATTAAGCTCTGCTTACTCCCTTCTGTTTTTGATGCAGAAGAAGATTTGTGAACATGAATATGCAATAACTTTTATCGAATGCTCTTAGTTTGCTCGCGAAGCCGGTATTTAGTAACCAAATGGTTGTACGCGGTAAGGGAATAAATCTACAGGATACTCTTGGAATTAATTTCACGGAAAAATTACCAGCCTTGTAATTGTTTCCCTGGATTTGAGGTTAAATGACTTTATCGGAGAAACCTAAATAGTATTTAAAGCTTAGGAAACACTCTCTAGATTGATTATAATTAAGATTTAATTAAAAATACTTTTGTTGGGTTGCCACATGTGATACTGTTTACTTACTTACTTACTTTTATAAAAAAAAACATTAATAATTCTTATATTTTATGATTCTGTACAAAAAAATAAAATACCCGTATTTTTTTTTTTAAATTGCTTATTGATGATAATTCCAGAGAAAAACAATAGTAAAGTTTTGGAGAGGGAATATGTGATGTCATGTAGGAGAATTAGATAGAGAATTTGAATTCATTTGTTAAAAATCATATATCATAGAATAGGTAATCTACATTTGGCATATTACCCATGTTCCATTTTTAAAACGATGTATGTAAACACTAAACAACCTTTGAAAATCATGATATTGATAATGTTGACAACTAAATTTACACCAAAACAATTTTTATCTTATTGTTTGAATTGTCTATAGTGATGTCTTATACATTGTTTCATTAATAATTATGACTAATTTATCATTAACTACATTTATTCGACATCATTGAGTAAAAAAAATAGGTTCATTAAATTCCTACTTTTAGTATTGTAAACTGCTCTCTAATTCTCCTATGCGACGTCAGAGATATGGCGCCGTTACATAAATATTAATTTCAATTGCTCATTTCAGTGAAATTATAAGATAATATATAATTTTTGTCATTATTATTGGCAGTCACTAGTCACAATGGTTAATTTTTATTTTTTAAACTTTTTTTCTTTCAATTCGATAGTAGTCATGTAGCCCATAGTTAATTGTTAAACTAGAGAGGAAAGTGTATCTTTTTATCACTCGAGCTCGAGTTTGACTCACGAGCGTGTTAGACACAACATTTTTTTCACATGTTTTAAAAATCGATTTATTCGGACGAAAAAGCGTAGCAACATAAGCTAGAAAATTAGGTTATGTAAACTTTGACATTTAGCAGTGCAATTTTTACAGTATTGCCAATATGCCAATTCAAGTTTAAGTTGTCAAATTGTGAAATAATGTAAAAACAGAAAAGAACAAGACATAATTGTATAAGAATTGTTAATATAATAATAAATTATTCCCACATTTTCATTTT
Organism: Stenolophus ochropezus; assembly: GCA_035578165.1. NCBI lineage: Eukaryota > Metazoa > Arthropoda > Insecta > Coleoptera > Carabidae > Stenolophus > Stenolophus ochropezus. The sequence continues at coordinate 6,324,681 of JAQOWZ010000014.1, forward strand.
CTTCTATAATAATATCCATGTTATATTGTTGGTAACACTGTACTTTCTCCTCCCAGGAGAGGGAAAAGCAATTTTCCTCACTATTTCGCGTAAAGAAAGTAGAGTTTTCTATGCCTGTCCTGAAAAATTACCTTCGCATTCACTATCAGCAAAATAGATAAAAGAGAAGCAAAAAATTATATCCTTTAGTAAAGAGAAGCTTGTGACAAACTAGTTTCTACCTGGGGATTTTTAATTATATACATATAATTGATTTTCTAATTTAATATATTTCATTGATTTAGTCGCTTATTCGCTGTATTTGCGGGGTTCCTTCCAGGAATGTAGTGTGAACTATTCGTGTCATGTTTGTATATTTCCTGCTTTGCTGTATTATTATATAATTAAATTCCTGGCAAAATTTAAATGGATCTCATCTCATCTAAAATTATATTCGACGAGGAGGATACGTTTATATTAATTAATTAAGTTAAATATAGAAAAAGGGTTAATGAATATTAATTATTCGAGAATAAAGAGGCGTACCACAAACAAATGTCAACGTAGCTAACCTCCATTGAGGCATTTATACGAATTACAAGGGACATAATTAGACCATGAATACATTACGGTTTGACAAATAAACTGATTATAATACATTAATCAGGATCGAAGGCCTGACGATTTTGGTAACAATACATTTCGCGAACAAGTTGCGTTCTATTCTAAACAATACGCCCACCTATTGAACCACATGTAGGGCTAGACAATGCGTGTGAAGAATATATTACTATTCGACGTGCCTTCGATTTTAGTTAGTAGGCGTGCGTAACTTGTTTAAATTGTACGCAGGAGATCTCTAGGACTCAATGGGGATGTTCAATCTTGGTTTCACGTACCTACCTAAAACCATACTGCACGCACTAACCTGAATTACAAACGTGGCTCACATTTTTCAATTCTACACACGATTTTTTTGTGGGCGCCACCAAAATTAAAAGCGTAAATATTGCATGTCTCGTTTCTTCACATTTTCCGTGGTGAAATTCAACCAAAAATACGATTTTCAGTCGTTTAACAAGAAGAATATATAATATCTTTCCTAATTTCACATTTTTAAATGTTACTTCCAATATTAACTCTAAATACACTACTTAAATAGGTGGAATAATAAAAATATTAACATTTTAAATCCTAAATTAAACTTTATTCTTGTAATTTCGAAGTATTAGGGATAGATGACATTCAAGTCTTATGTGAAATAATTTTAAATATTTATGTAAGTATATAAAATGATACTTTATATCTAGAATTTTATCGATAAACAAATAGAAATGGTTAACCCCAAAAAAAAAACTCCAAAATCGGTATCTTAAAAGAAACCGAAATGAATCACCTTAAATTTATAGTTGTATTGTTTTAAATTAGTGGTTCTCAAACTTTTTGATGTGAAGGCACCTTATATCTATAATATATAATTTCCGGTAACCCCCAATATTATGTGAATGAAATGACATTTTATTTATCTTTAAAAAACATGAGCTATATATATTCCTTTATATTTGGGTATATTTTGTACAAACATACTAGCATTTCATGTTCAACCGTCTTCGATCGTACTCTCTTTTTAGTTTTGATGTTAAAAATAGGTAGATAATCTTAGGTCCGTCACAATCACACACGAGGTGCTATATGCGATATTTATTCTGAATAAATATCCAAAAGGATTTCTTACAAAAATAGATATATCTGGAAAATAATATTAAATCTGTATTCTTAGTGTTAAGAAGTGTTTTAGATGTTTTTGTAAACATTTCCAACTTGTCTCAATTTTCAAAATTCTATCTTGTCTTTAAAAGTTCTAATTTTATCGGACATTTTTCAATGATTTAGTTCGTAAACACGATTTAATACTCATTCTGTAGACAACTATTTGACATCAATATGAAGAAGAAGATTCTAATTCTCAAATGCAAGAATTGTTAAAATACCTATGATGTTAAACCCACTTTGAGAACCACTTTTCTAATGTAAGTTTTTTTATTTTCTCGGAATTTTATTATTTTTTACAAGAAATTCTGTAAACATTTTTAATAAGACAGAATTTCAAAGCTGTAACCGAAATCAATGTTTTGTATGCTGAGTAAAGAATGTATGATACTTTTCAATAATTTGAAAATAACAATGTGAAAATTTGTGTTTTATCTTGTTTTTGTTTGACTTGGTAACGTCTATAAGGACGAAAATGGAACATTTTATAAAAACTAGCCTGTAAATGACATGAAAAAGAATACATACACAGAAAGTATATACATGGCAAAGTTGATTTAATTATCCGAACAACATTTTTTGTACAAAGGGTAAATCAGTTATTCTGTATTGTAAAATGTTAAAAAAGAATAATGAAACGAAATAACTTCCCTGCTACAGCCATCACGGCACAATTAAATCTCTGTTTGAATTTAGATTCACAGCACATTTTAAAGGAAATGATTCTGCTATATTGTTCTCTCCGAATTAATTGCAAGGGGAATAAAGCACGTTTCAAATAAACATTTCTTGTTCGAAAGCCATTAATGACAATATAAATCCAAGTTTGTGTGTCACCAATCATAATAGATACCATCGCAAGTCATGTCTCAAATATGACAAATGCATTTGGAACTTTCTCAAAGGCTGAACTTCGGTTCACCACTGCACTCCGAGAAGAGGGGTTTTAATAACGGCTCGTGACAAACAAAGACAGATTCATATCGGTGTTTTCCACAATAGCGGCAGGGGGTACGCAATACGCTTACGACGGAATTACTGCACTGAATATGAGCTTTTTACTTCCTCTCATCACTTCATAAATGCCTCATCTCATTTCTCTTTACACCTCGGAAATTTTCATAGACAAGATTTGCATATAAAGACAGAAGTTTTGCTATTAAATTCCTTATTACATATTTTCAAATTCGAACGACAGCACTTACTTTACTGGTAAGGAGGCCATTTCTGATATTCTAAACACAGGACAAAACAGGAATTCTTTCGTCATCTGTTTGTCTTGTATTATGTTGCTTTTGTATAAATAAATATCACGAATATGAAACGAATTGATATAATTCAGAGAAATTGCTTTATTAATCCTGCAGTGATGACTCTGAGTCTCTCAATCTCGAACGTCTTAAGATGGTATGAAAAGAGGCTGAAGGTTGAGTTGTTAGTATATATAAGTATCATTTTTCACTAGCTTAGTAAAATTCAGTACCTTCTTTATTAATCTATGCAATGAGAATACTGCAAATTGTTTTTAATAAAATTTGTATAGCCTTCCGAATTTATCAAACTATCAATGTTGTATCTGAAGCATATAGAATTTTCATATGTTTACAATTTCTAGTAAATAATTTTGTCATTTTAGTTTACCTATTTTCAAATTCGACAACGACTACCTACTTTACTGGTAAGGACACCAACTCTGATTTTCTAAAGAGGACAAAACAGGAATTTTACTTTTTGTCTTGCATTAAATTGCTTTGATGATTTCTTGTTACCTAATTTTTTGTTTTGTATAATGAAATATCATGAATTTGAAACGAATTGATATAATTCAGAGAAATTGTTTTATTAATCCTATAGTGAAGACGCTGAGTCTTTCAGACTCGAACGTCTTAAGATGGTATGAAAAGTGGCTGAAGGTGTAGTTATGGTTATTATTCTATATTAGCTTAGTTAAATTCAGTATCTACTCTATTAATCTATACAATGATAATACTGAAAATTGTAAAATTTGTTTAGTCTTCCGAATTTATCAGTCTCTATCAATGTTTTATTTGCAGCATACAAAATATCTATATTATTATGATTTCAATTAAGTCATTTTGTTTTCTTGTATTTTAGAGCACAATAATGTATTTTATTTTAAATTAATTTGACATTTTCCAGAGAGATATTCATATAAAGATAAGGTATCTAGCAGTATGTATTCTCAAAAGGTGTACTCCATATACGCTGTATATTATCAAGGATTTCTTGAAAAATCATAGATTTTTGGCATATATACATATATTCCTAAAACCCGCGACAACAATATCTTATTGCAAACGGAATAGGAGTCTTCTATATATCTCGTTATAACTAATTTAAGAACTAGATTAACTACACGTTGTAAAGATTCTAGAGAAACAGGCAAGGAAATAATCCGTTAGGGAAACACTTTTTTTGTCAATTTATTTAATTGATTTTTATTAATTCTCATATATAGGTAAAAAAATACAGAAAAATGTAATAAATATTATAAAAAACTTCCGTAATATTTACTGATAGTAGTATACTCTCAATAAAATTTATGGGAACATCACAATAGTAAGTAACTGAAATACTGGCAAAGTATCTGGATTAACAATATCACATTTCGCTTTTACTCATTGGATATTTTTGGATGTTGTTTTGTGTGGAAATTTCCAAATGTTGCCGATATATTATCGGTGATTTGCAAATCGCTTTGTTGTTTTAGGCAATGAAATCGCTAAACGGAATATAGGCGTTATAGAAGTTCCGCTTTAGCTGCTTTGGAGGGTCGAATAATTCTAGTGAAAAGAAGGCACACAATCAGTGAATAGGACCTTGACATTTTAAAAATAAATATAAAACTCGGAAATGTAATGCCGGGCGATTGAAAACTCACCCAATCCGGCATTTCGTCACCCTCTTTCTTCATTTTGCTTATTTTAACACCCCATCCAATTAAGCTAAAAGGAACGTGTTTACTCGATGTGATTATCAGAGTTTGAACTCTACCAACCTATGAATAACTACCAAATTTATTGGAACAGTTGCGATTCCGATGCGAATTCCATATTTCATATAAATAAATAAGCCCATAAAATCATTTTACCACATAACTCAAGTTTGGACACCGCATGTCAAAAAGATAACCTTAAAAATCAAATATAATTGACATCTTATACATGTTTTCATCTAACTTACAATAAAAAATGATCTAAATTTTAATGACAAAATTCATGACAAAAAACTGCAACAGTGCAAGGCAAGAGTAAATAAACAGAACAATATTATTTTAATTTCTGCTTTCTAGTAGAACTAATGAAGGGGCTATAAGGAGCTTGGTACCCTTTTAGAGAATTTTTTAAAAATTTAAGAAATCGTTGCCTTACAAATTACAAATAAATAAATGACTACTGCCCAGTTTGTGATAACGTGGAGGAAGATTTTTAAGTCTTGAGTCAGGATAAGAAGTTGGATCCGAAGATAGTTTTGACCCGATTCGGATCGACGAAAAGCTATCACCTAAATTTGATCATATATAATTGTTTTTTGTTTAATCTGGTCATATTTTTTCCTAATTCATCCTATGATAGTGAACCTCCTGCCTCTACGTAATTCTAGTTTAAATTTATCCAACGTTCCTGAACTTCTGAAAGTTTATTAAAAATGAGACATTTTATTGAACCATGTAATTTTATTGAAATATATTCATATTTATTTGAATTCATTAATTTATTCCTAAAATTGTATATAATACACTGACGCTGTTGCATTTTCAAAATTTCGAGCTAATTTTTTGGCGCATGGATCGATTTAATAATTTAAGAACGTTGTCAGTAACCGTAAGTCGAGTGTCATAATAAATATAACTAAAATTATAATTATTTTAACTCACATATATCTTTTAGCTGTAGTAGTTATGTCTACCGAAAAAGCAGCAGTGATTTAAATTGCTGTTTCAGACTTGTTAGATAGTGACAACGATAGCAATTTACTTTTTTTAGGATAGGTTTGTCAATCTTCTATTTTTAATCGCGCTGTACCGACAAAACACCTCGATCTACAATTTGCTAACCTGCTATATGGATCGGTTAATTCAATAAAATCAAAATACCTTGGTATCAACCAATTGTTTTTTGGAAAGCAATTGGTATATACGGTATATTCCACGGTAAAGCAATCTAGATAGAAAGCAGATGTAATATTTATGTTTAAGCTTCGGGAGGCAAGGTTTGAACTCGCGCCCGTTTTCGCTCGAGGAATTTCCTCCTTCCTGCAGATAAATCCTTCCAACTGTTAATTCAATAAAATTATCGAACACCTTGGTATCAACCAATTGTATTTTCGAAAGAGATTGGTACATACGGTATATACCGTAAAGCAATCTAGATAGAAAGCAGATGTAATATTTATGTTTAAGCTTCGGGAGGCAAGGTTTGAACTCGCGCCCGTTTTCGCTCGAGGAATTTCCTCCTTCCTGCAGATAAATCCTTCCAACTGGGGTAAATCTAGTGGCAGGGCGGCCGGCAAATTGTCCAGGGCCTTCAATCCCTTCTGCGAAATCTCCCGTTGCATCCGACCAGAATTGATTATTTAAATGGAAAGAGAATACGACAGCCAGGATACATTGCACGGGACATGGCTTTCGAGTAGGACAATACATGCACTTTCGCGATATAAAACATAACTTTTATGTAGGTCATCGCATAAAAAATAAATATCCTTTACGCAAATATACCAATTATAGAAGGTAAATATGAAAAACGTTAATATTATAAATATCTGTTTGTAAAACGACCACCGGAAAAAGCCCAGAGATAAAAAGGAAAAAGGATTTAACTGTTAATAAATAATTATGTGAGGATACATTAGAGTACGTTGGGTATTTCAGGTTTTTCCCCTGGGTTTGCCAAGTAATCATTTAAAACAATTGAAAAAAATAATGTGTGTGTTTATGTTATTACAAACGGAAAATATTAAAGTCGATATGAATTACATACTGGAATATATTGCATACAATAGTGTTTCACGAGACAAGATTTCTTATCTTGTTTTGTTACTTCTTGTGTTGTCTCGAAAAACAGGATAAAAAATTTAAATATCTTGTCTTTCATTACTCTTGTATATAACAATCTTGTCTTGATTTTCTTGCATATGGGGATTCCCCTATTCGCAAATGAACATATAATTAATCTTTGTGTCACATGTATATTTTTATTTTGTTTAGAAAATATCAAAATCAATTATCAATTATAACAATAAAGAAAGAATAATACAGCTGCACTCCTTTAACGATTTTTTAGCACAACAGCGACATCTTTATAACAGAGAAGATTTTTCCCAAAGCTCCCTGATTATATAAGAAAGAATTTTGTGCCTTACCTCTTGGTTATATAATTTCAAAAAATAATTATATTATTGAGCAAATAATTATTATCATTATATTTAAATGAAATTTACATACGTAAATTGAAAAATTTTATGTTTTCATTTTCTTAATATTTACATATTTTTGTACTTTTAGGTAAATAAAATCTATATGTTAATGTTTATTATATTCTTATAATAAATATATATAATCGTATTTCAAATTAACAAAAAAAGCAAGAATACAAGAATTGAAGAAAATGTTGCTATTCTTGCATTTTCCTTGCAAGACAATTTCTTGCCTTGTCTTGCTCTGAAATTTATAGCTCTTGTTGTTCTTGTCTTGCATTTTTTGCAAGACTGATGCAATACCAAGAAAAATACAAGACTCTTGTGAAACACTAGTATGCAATGCACAAATAAAGTAAAAGCTGTTTTATTTTATTATTAAATAATATGACTTTTATTTTATTATGTGCAATTAACAGAGTAAAATAGGTAGCTTACATAAAACTTGCAAAACAAAACCGACTAAAATTATATGAAAAATACATTTCCTTCATACCGCTGTCAAAAGGCCAAGCCTCAGAAAGGATCTCGAATAAAATATTTAGCATGAAATTTATGTAGCTGAAATAATACCTGAAGTTTACATACAGAAGAAATAAAATGTTTACAAAATTAAGAATCCTGTTTCGTAAGCCGCTTATATGCATAAGGAACAAACTTTCCTTTATAGTTCGCGTTCTTTATAAATATTAAATGAAATACTCCGAAACTACTTTGAACCTTTAGTACAATTACTCAATCAACTTGGTAAATACACTTTATTTTCATATGAAATTCAGGTCAATAATTTACGAAATTAGATCTTGAAGAGGCAGATTTTTGGTTGAATAATGAGTTTGTTCATTTTATATAATTGCTGAGGAAAATAAAAAACGTCTTCTTTCAACATTACTAAATTTAATACAACTTCGTTTTTAGTTATAGTTTTGTATAATTTATTAAACTTAACATTTCGGTAGCATAATCTGCTGCCTTCTTCAGTGTAATGACAAATACAACAAAGCAAGTAAACAAGTAACTAAGAATCGAATTATAACATATTTAATATAGGAAGCCATGCTTTACTAATTTCCAAACCATCGTTGTAATTGAAATAAATATTCTTAGTTTTCAAAATCTCAATGGCTTCTCTATTTAATCTTGTAAGATGTACTAAATTTACTATATATTATCATTTTAAATAGTATTTTAAAATATGAAATAATGTTCTTTTGTTTTCAAACCTTTTATTCCCTGATCATAAAATTTCATTCATGTTAAAATTTATACTTAACTAAATTAACTAATTAAAACTATATAAACTGTGAGATGAAAATCTGCTTTTTATAAATAACCTCACTTAATAACATAAGTTTGTCAAAGGATCATCCCAGCTTTTAATAATTTTTGTATAAAAACTTGGGTTTTGCAGAACATCTGGCAAAGAAATCTTAACTGTACGAAGGTGGTCGCAATATAATGCAATAAATACATCACTTACTAAAATCTGCTGTTTCATAACTGAGAAAAATGCGTGGAACTACATTTATTTATTATTTTTTAGCAAACAAAAATGAAAGAATTGCGCGATAAATCTCTAGTAGGATGTGAGGCAAATGTTTGCGAACTGTATATTAAATCACGTTGCTTATTCGCTAACATTCTGCGACATTTTTCTACAGGTAAATTCGCATTCGGTACAATAAGAAGAATACGAATGTGTCTCAGGTTATGAAAACTAAACAGGGCCATGGCCATATATATTCCTTTGATATTATCTTTTAAATCGCGACACCTATAGAACTTGCAACTCAAGTCGTAAACAAATGCATATATCATTTCATATTTTTTAAAATAAATATTCGCGGCTTAGTACCCAATGCTTTCACAAAATTCTTGTTCTTCCTTGAAAATAAAACAAAAACAAACACTGACAAAATCAGAGAAGACAAGAATAAGCATTCTTGATATATATATATATATATATATATATATATATATATATATATATATATATATATATATATATATATATATATCATCTTTTTGGAAGAGAAATTAACACTAAAAAATTTACGACTGAATGTAACAATACTGGTTATTGATATGATATTAAAATAAAGCTTATTGTTTGCTAAAATCAGTTTTTTTTGGTTAAAAATATCAGTTAAAATTTCGGTTAAAGTTCGCAATATTCGTTAAAAAATTTTAACCGGTTATATGCCCTGATTATATTTAAAATAGATTGTCTCAAGATATTAATACTTCTTTGGTAGAAAATATAGAAAGTTTTAACGATTGAACGGTTTAAAAGACATTGGCGCAAATATTCCTTCGATGATACCACTTAAACGGTAGTTTCCGAATAGTCTTTTCCTGAGCGTTGCAAATTACACTTAAAGAGGAACGTCGAAAAACTGAAGCTTAAAGTCTGAAAAAGCGAGAATTATATCTAATGCATTTTTTGCTACAATATTCAATATTTGCGGCTTAGGTGTTATTTTTTTTAATATTCCACATTTTATTACGAAAAATAAATACACATAAAAAGGAAAATAAACCTCAAAGTTCAAAGTTTACTATTCAATATAAATTTAAAGGTTATTTGTTGTCATGGCATATAATATAGTGAATTAGACTTAACGATACTCATCTTAATAGTTTATTTGCACTTAGATAAGAATTTTAATTAGTAGCGAACGTAAATATATTTTCTTATATATACTGGTACGATTTATATATATATATATATATATATATATATATATATATACTTGTACCACTGGTTTAATAGAGTGTATGTAATTATATAGAATTCAAAGTATATTACAACATGAATGTGCAATTAAAATTAAAATTATATTGCATTTATGAGTTTAATAAGATTATTGCGGATATCCGGGTACCCGTCAATTAAGCAGAATGAAGTCTAAAATGCGAAATGAAGAGTTTCTAATGTAATCAGAAGAGTGACCTACGTTTTATATAAAAAATCCATTATACAGAGTTAATAAGATTTTTGTTTACTTCAACTTTTTTCATTGTATCCGTAAACACAATAGCAAACAAGATATTGGCTGTTGAAGTTCTGTCATTTTAAAAGTATTCCAGCATTCCGAAAAAAGAAATTAATTTTTAATTACTAACTGTATTTCTTTTCCTTTTAAAACTCCAATACGTTGAATAAACAGCTTAAAGTATATTCCCAATATTTGTTCTGGAAAAAGTTCCATTTCACTAGTGTACTTTTTATTTTATCTACATAATTTTATTTGAACTTGATTACACGATATTTGCCTATCTGGTTCGCTTGTCAAATATTTGAGAGAACTACTAACGGTGGAAAGTGGCTTCATGGTCAGATTTCCTGACCCCTTTCCCAATGCGAACCTTTGAAACTTTCTCCTCAGCTTTTTGCATTTTCATACTTCAAGACCAGTTATTCACTTTGCGAAAGAATGCTCTGTGATATTGATTGTGGCATCTATTTCTATTAACTTTTAATGAAGCTTTTTCCTGGAATTGAATTATGTTCATAAAAGAGGAAGGTACATTTAGGTCAATTTTCAAAATATGTTTTCCCGATTTTTAAGGCCGAGAACGAATTCAACCTCGAAACCCCATTTCCGCAATTAGATTAAATTTTAATAAAATTATTACTTTCAGAACCAATCACTTCTTTCCACATATTTTCACATTTCCCACTCCTTTACGATTCCCTAAAAATTGGAATCTGTACACTAGACTTAAGGCCCATTCACAAATCGTAATTAGTGTTAGTTTTACGTTTTATGTTTTACGGCAATCTGCAGTAGCATTCATAAATCATGTTTTAGTCGTGGTTTTAGTAGGTAGTGACTCCTGTTGGCAATTCTAGCTCCTTCACTTATTGACGGGCGCCGTGCATCACATTTTTTTATAAGCGGTCCAACCATTGCTAATAATTTATCGAATTGAGAAATATTCATACGGGTATATCCAAAAAACATTTCGGTGTCACTTAATCTCATCTCTTGCAGCAAATTTTCCCAATCACCTTGTTGTTGTCGAATACGATTTATTGGGCGTTCCCATCATCTTCTATTTTTTTTTCTTTTTATCATTATACAGTTTTAATAATAAAACTGCACTTAATATTTTTTTATTGTTCATAATATTGCAAACAAAACTTGACATTTATAAACAAGAACAACCATATATCGCTATTTCTTGCTACGATCCTTCCTGTTGGTTTGTTCTTAAATATAAAACATAAAACTAAAACCAAGTTTGGAGTTTGCATTGTTCTATGCTAAAACCAAAACTAAATACTGATTTGTGAATGCTTGTATCCGAAACCAATGCTACAAGGTCACTAAAACTAAAACGTGAAACATAAAACTAAAACTAATTTTGATTTGTGAATTGGCCTTTATATTTTAACGTCCTGCCTAATAATAGTTGAAAGAGAAACAGAAGTAATCATGTCCTTTAGTAACATAAGCGCATGACAAACATTTTTCATTCTACATTTCTTTAGAAATTGTTATCTCGGAGAAACCTATTGATTAGTGCTTGAAGTGGTCTTATTGGTAGTACATATCAATGCAAAAATGAAATTATCGGAAAAGTTCTTGAACTAACTAGCTAGTGTTACTAAAAGATAGTAAATATTTAGTCACAGCAGTTGTTTTCGTGAAGACAGTTTCATAAAATGGAAAAGACTATTCGTCGTGGTAGGAGTTATTGAATTGTTGAAGACTGTTTGGGATTTGATCGGAACTTCCCAGGGACCAAATGTCAACACTTTAACCTGAACTCAACTCATATAAAATAAAAGAGATTGGTAAAATATTCAGAAATTTGATGACATAAATTTATATTTATACATACTCCTCCAGGGAAATACCCAAAAGTTTGAACAAAACAGCATAAACCATATTTAACGTAGGCAGGTCGTGTCCTTGTACAGAAAGCACAAGGAATTGAATTTGGAGTCATGGTAATAACGAGAACAGGCGGGCATGGGTACCCATAAAATATTTTTCAAAGGGGGGCAAAAAAAAACAGTAAAACAGATATATATATATATATATATATATATATATATATATATATATATATATATATATATATATTTATATCCAATTGTACCAACAAGGCTTAAATTTTAAGCAACACTTAACAAAAATGCTAATCGAAATTCTGATAGCATTGTTGAATAGTTTATTTGATATTCTATTCCGATGTGATATTGTCCATTTAAGGAAAACCTAAATATTATAGAGATAAACTGCAAAAGTATATTTACCAATAAAGAAAGAGAAAAAAATAAACAGACAAAGTAATTTTTTGTATAGGTTTGTATGACAATTTCAAATTCATTCCATCTTTCAAAAATTCCTCAGAAAATTCATTAGGAACCTCTTCTCTACTGTGTAATACCAGTTAAAATAACTAACCACAAATACTAACAGAATAATTTTTCCCACACATAAAAAGCATAAGTCCTAAAATATAGTAAACATTAATAAATTTCTTATAGAACATAATGGTGGTGAAATAATTAAATAATGTGCTGTCTTTTTAAAATTTTCGAAAAGCTAGAGGAGGGCAAATGCCCCCTCTTGCCCCCCCTTATAGGCGCCTATGCAGGCGGTTTTGCAATTCTATTTCGACGTGATATTGTCTATTTAAGGGAAACTTAAATATAATAGAGATAAACAGCAAACATAGTATTAGTAAATAAAATAGAATTTTTCAAAAGCAAAGCATAATAATTGGTTTGTCAAGGCAATTTTTAAATTTCTTCCATTTTTCGAAAATTCTTAGAAAAATTCATTAAGAACCTTAAGAAACTTAATGTAGTTTATTGTAATTAATTGACTCGTCTCTACTTTCTAATGACAGTTAAAGTAGGTATCCACATCCACAAATACCAACGAAATAATTTATCCCACATAAAAATTCTAAGTTCCACAATACAGCAAACATTGATAAATTTCTTATAGAACATAATGGTGGTGAAATAATTAAATAATGTGCCGTCTTTTTAAAATTTGCGAAAAGCCAAGGAAGGGAAAATGCCCCCTCGTGCCCTCCTTATGGGCGCCTATGGTAATAACGAGTACAGACGGGTTTGCAAAGTTTGTGGGAAGAGAACATTTTCATCTGGCCACTTAATTCTGCTGGTAATTGAATTCCGACACGATTATACATGTTTGTTCAGCCGACATTTGGACATGGTCCGTCTCTAGCACAACATTCGCACATGGTTTAACGTTTTGCGTACAAAAGGTTCGGCGTACCAGAAAATAATGTGCATATGAATTGAGTTTTGTCGCGATGTATGATGCTGTGTTCGACCCCAGGAATTATTCGATGATAGGAATCTGTAATGACGCCGTCTACGCATTGTGCTTCGCTGGCGAATTTACATTCGCTGTGAGTGATCCCTACGTTCGATTGTTGCTCGCTGGACAACGGTCCCGACAATCACAATGAATTCCTGTTTGTTTTTATTGTGGAATAACTTCAGTTTTATTTACTGCCACTGCTTCCCAAACCCGGCCCGGATCCCTTCTCAAATACTCTTCACATTTCAATATGCATTGTCTGTTCTGATCACTTTTGTTAGAGTTGTTTGGGTTTGAGTAAAACCATTATAAATACGCTTTGTAAGCGGTCTTCATAACTATGCATCACCACTCAACTATACAATATTGCAACATGTAAGGCTCTCGTCTCTATTATAACTTGTTCTAATAACACCATCGTACCAATACCAATCGATTAACGGACGAGTAATATCTTTGCTACGAAATCTACTTCATTAGATATTGGAGACTATGGCTTTGTTTAAATTGAAATTTCTTTATTGAAAAGACGACGTTTCGGTTCTGATTGGAACCATCTTCAGGTCTATGTTAACATCAATATTTGTGAAATTTATGTATAGTTATAAGTTTAAATTTTAACTTTAAAGATTGAATTTTTTTACCTTTAACCTTCAATTTTTTAGATGAAAAAGATATTAAAAAATGTAATTGTTCATTTAAAGAACTCGTCAGTAAGTATTGTATGCGATACAATATATAATATAATATATAGAGCAAAGGTCCTTGTAAAAAAATATTCAATGCAATAAACCAAATATAATACTGCACGAAATACAAAACTCGGTAAAAGTTGAGGTACGACGCGTTTCGATCTTTCGATCATCATCAAGTATATCCAAAAAGAAACAATATAAAAATTATTATAATAAATAATGTATTTGTAGTCATTGATTGGGATTTTATTACATTAATAATTACATTAAAACATCGATTAAAGCAGGTAAACAGGTATACGTCAAATCCGAAAGTCCGTTACAAAAAAGTTTTCCTAAAGCGTTTAAAATACATAGACTAGAAATGAACATGCCAAACTAGGGAATTTCCTATATCCTCTTTGATTACAAACGTCACACTTGGATTTAAACATATATAAAATTAGCAGGTTATTAATGATATAAATAGTAGCTCAAGACACCTCTACGTAGGGTAGTTCCGCTTCAATGAAGCTCTCTAGATATTTTCTTGGAGTGGATTGGTCTTTTAGATTAGGTTGCTGATTCTTTTCCATGTCTTCATATCTTCCTATTTTTTGTTTTCTTCTTTCATTTTGTTACTGCTATTCTTTTTAAATCTTCGTCTACTTCTTGTAGCCATTTAGATGTAGGTCTCCCACGTCTTTTTTTTTCTTCCTGGTTCCTACAGTAGTATTGATTTCTTTTTATCTTTCATGATATACATGTCCGAAATATTCAGTAATGAAGAATAATTGTCTTGTCTTGTTTTACTTTGTACTAACCAAGACAAGAAAAAATTTGAAGTCATTTACTTTACAACTTGTTACAACTTGTCGATAGTAATGTCACTCTCTTCCAACTAGCCATTTAGATCTAGGTTTTCCGCACCTTTTTTTTCCCTATCTTTACTTATACATGTCCGAAATATTGTGTTATTGAGAATAATTGTCTTGTCCTGTTTTACTTTGTACTAACCAAGACAAGAAAAAAATTGAAGTCCTTTACTTTACACATTGCTACATCATGTCGATTGTAATGTCACTCTCTTGATACTGTCATACTGGTGATTAAAAATGAATATTATAGCGGCGAATTGAATTGTGAATTCCGGTCAATCTTTTAGTGTCAATCTTCAGTACATAACGTAAAAATAGGTCTTGGGAAAATGGCGTGAACGACTTGCAAATACATCAAACGCTCAGTGAGTTCCAATCACGTTCAAATATAATTCGAGTGCAGAGCACTGAATAATTAAAGCCTAAATAATCTCCGAAATGGAAGTCAGTTCTTGTGTAGAGCTGCTACGACTACCCTTAGTTCCCCTCTTGTATATTTAAACGCGCGTAAAATGGCTATAGCCAACGTCCGCTAGCGAATTGACAGTGTTGAAGAATCACCCGGAATCTACGATATTCTTGTATCTGACTGTTTATTCAACGATTCGATTTGTCCAACAAGGATTTAACATGGATTGTTTAACTTGTTTTTGAACAGAAAGTGTATTCAATATATTCAAATTATCTATCTCTTCTAGGTCATTAAATTTTTCAAGCTAGGAAATGCAGTAGATGCTTTTGTGTTTGCATAAAAAATAATTAAAGTCATTTGGAAAGCTAACTACTTCAAACTTTATAATCCAAGTAAATAACTTTTCAAATGCCGTTATAGTTTTATTATTCATTACACGAAAATGTAATTTTAGTTGGATTTAAAATAGAATCGATACATATGAGTATTATAATACACCTTTACTAACACAAACTTTTTAATCTTCTTTTTTAACAATACATATCAAGAAAGTTTCAGAAAAGTTGTTTTGTTTTATTTATTCACAAAGCATAAATTGATAAACATATTGTATTAAAAATTCATCTATTTCTATTTTAAAACTTCATATCGTTACATTATCTTCGTTAAAATTTTATTTTTAAATTGTTTCCCTCAGAATTTAAGATCTAATGTACTATTTAAAATATTATGTGAATAAACAATTAGTTCATAATTTAAATTGAGAGTTGCATTTTGCATTGTTTTAAATCAGATTTTCATCTCATTGATTTTTTTTTTATTTTAAATTCTGCAATTGTTATTTAACATTCCAGATGTACGAAAATTGGGGGAAAAGCGTGTGGGTAATGTTACCATATGAGTTTAATGTCGTCGGTAAACAGTAAAAACCGATTATAACGACATCGAAGAGATCCCAAAAATTTTGTCGCTATAGTCGGAAGTATGTGAGTTTTCAAAAATGTGGTCACAATTTCGATTTTATAAGCGGTATTGTTATAAACGGATTTTATCGTAGTTTTTTTTTTTATTTTTTGAAATTATATTATACGTTAAGAAAATCGAAAATATCAGATTTTTATTTTTTTTTAAATCGGAAAGTTATGCAACCCTGTTTAAATTATTAAATGTAATGAAATGACATTGAATAACAATTTATGGAGAGAATTAATAACTTTCAAAATATATTTCATATATGATAAATTGAAAACTATAGCTTAACACATTCTTCTCCATATTCATATCTTCCGCATTATTTTTGACATGAACATTTGTTTTAGAAACTACTGAATTATTATCAAGTAAGAGATTAATGTTTATACGCGTAAAACATAATACGGAACATAATAATCAATATGTTATCTCACATTTTCCCAGTTTAATGCTTAAAGTTTTGATGAAATACTCCATTATAAACACTGTTAAATTTTAGAAACAATAAGTTCATAAAGTTTATTTAAGACCCATCATGTTTTCAAATTTTCAAAAGAAAAATTTCATTTTGTAAATATCTAATGGAAATTATAATCCGGTTTCTCTCTGCTTTATGGAAAGTTTCAAATTTTTCTTTCGTAAAATGATACAAACATTTCAGTAATATATATTTAATGAAAACAAAATTTAATCTATAATGTAAACCAGTGGTTCCCAACCTTTTTTATTTGGCGCCCCTTTTGATAATCATTATAAAACTCAATGTCCTCTCACATCTATTATATAACCGACAGGATCCTATGATATATTTGAAGTTAATTGTTAAACTAAAAATACAATCTCTACATTGACATTAAATTTGAAACACGTTTACCTGAAAATAGCAGTTGCCATGGAAAAATAAAAAAAAAATCAAATGTCATAATGTGCGTTCTTTTCACTTCAATTTTATTTTTAAATTAAAAAATCTAGTCAGAAGAACGCAGATTTCGATTTTTGATATTTATGTTTTCATAGCAACTGCTATTTTCATGTAACAGTATACACACTTATTGCTAATTCAGGAATTTTATTTCTTAACTAAAAATTAATAAATACATTTAATTTTTCCATTTTAAAACTATATAGAATATACCCAAAAGAAATATTAAAAGTCTCTATGAGAATATATTTATTATTCGTTTATATTTTCAGTTCTTTTAAAATATAATTAATAATTTAATATACAAAAACTATAATAAAACTTTAGAGATGATGGGAGTTATATTTATGCATCTAGAGTTAATTTTTAATTATAAGATTATGTAGAAAAGTTGTCCACATAACCTAATTTTAAAATTGTTAAAAGTATAAGTACATTCTTTACTCAAGAT
This sequence comes from Stenolophus ochropezus, assembly GCA_035578165.1. Taxonomy (NCBI): domain Eukaryota; kingdom Metazoa; phylum Arthropoda; class Insecta; order Coleoptera; family Carabidae; genus Stenolophus; species Stenolophus ochropezus. The sequence goes on from JAQOWZ010000014.1 coordinate 6,342,492, forward strand.
TAACTTTTAAAGTGTGGCGTGACCTAATTGTTGTTGCGGAAGTTGAACTATGTTTTATCATTGTTGTATAATTGTGAAATAATAAATGAATCGAGCAATAAGCAGAGCACAATGTAATTTCCCACTTGAATATGATTTTGGAAATAAGTAGCATTATATCTCGCTTTCTACAAACATTTACGCTTATTCCTAATTCCCACTAATACCCAAGGCTTTTTGTTGGCATTATTATTACAATAACGTTGAAGGTGTGAAGGTGAAAGAAGATTGCGTAGTAAATGGATTACTTTGAATGAAAGGCAGTAAATAGTATTTTGATCTCAAAGGACATACATTCCTGCTACATGTAATTAAAAGTGATATACCTACAAAAATTGCTTTGAAATCTCTACGCAAAATAACTTGATTAAAGATATATGCGAAGGATAAACATTAATTTAAATTTTTAATTTAACACCTCATTATCGTTAGCTTTCAAAATCATTTTAAAGCATGTGAATACACTTTTAGTAAAATAATATTTATATAAGCAGAGAGGAAAATTCTAATTTAATTGCTTGATAAAAGATTAACACATACAAATTGAAAATCACTATTATTAATTGCCACAATAAAAACTACATATTCTTTTTTTTAATCAAACTATAAAAAAAATTAAGAAAACAATATAGTCATTGTAAATAAATTAAAAAAGATATATACTTGATTTAAATAATTATATAATAATACATTTTGTCCAAAATAATATTTTTTATAAAGAACATCAAATTAATAAATTATATTATATAATATATTTTTTAATCTTTGCAATAACAATTGCCCTATTATTATATCGAAAACAATTTAATAATATAAAATATTGTTTAACTGTGTTTAGTATTTTTGTTCCCTACTTGAAAAGTCAAATTGATAACCTCAAATATTTTTTAATGCTTTTTAATGCAATGTACATTATTTTTGAATAGGAAAACCGAATAAACGAAACTAATTTAAAAGGATATTAAAATTTCATAACTTATAATGTATAGATTTATAAATATTTTCATAATCTTTTAAATGCATATTGACAGGTAAATGTGCCCAATTTCATTCAACAGAGTTATCATTTCCACAATTATATATTCCTAGATGAAAATCTCTTATTTTTTAAATGAAGATTTTTTTTTAAATAAGTGAAGAAGTGTAAATAATAGTATATTATACTCGTTTTATACGACGTATTGTTCCATTCGTGTTTTTGGAAAACTTATTTAAAATGTGCACGTGGCTAAAATGACATTTATTTAACTTGTTATATAATATATTACTATTCAAATACGAGTTATTATTATATAATATGTATAAGGTGTTTATAAATTAGACTTTCAGATCAAACAGTGGATAAAAAATAAAACATTGTTTTTGTCACCATTGAAATCTATAGCTTATCTGTTCAAAATACATGAAAGAAATTTGATATTCAATTTTACATTTTGTTTTCCCTTCGAATTTTTTTTGCAAGTATGCGTACATAAATATGTATCATTCTTTTTGTGCTAAGTGTATTGATAAAAAATTTGCTCTTTTGAACCTTTGAATCATTTTGTATTTGTTTTCATACATTTACATGTATACATTTCATAGCCTATATACCTTACCATATCAAATATTTTCAGTTGTAATGCAGTGGAAAACTATTTGCATTTTTTCAAATCAAAATTGTTATTACATCGGTCGGTCTGAAATGAATGCAGTTATTTTTCAAAACCACACTTTGCATTTTATGAAATTTATTCATCTTTGTTTTAGCGAAACTTTACCTTTTGCGTTAGTTAAAAATCATAATTAAATTTAGCACACCTGTAACAAAATCCAGAACGGGATATTTTCCAGTCACCTGTCTGCTTGTATTTTGTTTTCAAGTTCATATGAAACAGTGAGGTTATTACATTTGTTGTAATGGAAACATTAGAAACCATACACTAATTGCTCTCAAATTATTTTATGTAATTTAAACGCGTAACAGAGAAATAGTATTGTGTAAACGGACTGCATATGTCCTATCTCCATGTTAGTTAGTGCCGTAGGTGTTCGTTATTTCGTCCCTTACTTTTTCGTCCCTATTTAAAAAGAATTTAACAACCTAATTTTAGTTGATACCATAGTTAATATAACAGTAAACTGTCATTAATACTATATTGCAATAATATAATCTTATATACTATATAAAAATTATGACATTATCAAATAAATAGTTTAATATATTTTTAATAAATGAATAAATACTAAACTAAATAAACACATTGTAATATTGGCCAGAAATGTACATAAAAAGGCTGTTAGAAAAAGGTCACAAATTTAACTTCTGAACTTGTATAAAAAAGTTTTTTTTTTCTTAAATTCATAACATTATGTGTAGTTTATTTACAAAGTAATCCTAATTTGTGGAACACCCTGTATACATACAAATATTTTCAATTTATATATATTCATGTAAAATTTACATATCTCTTCCTATCATACAAATTTACTTGAATTTTATGCGGATTTTTATATTACTCATCATATTCATTCTAAGTCCAACTTTTTTACTATTATTCTTATAATTTGCAAACCGTTATTAATATAATTATTAAATATACTACACGTATATTAGTTTATACCCTAAATTTAAATGCAAAATAAAAAATGTTACATGGTGACTAATATGATTAATTTACGCAAATTTTTACTGCAAATAATTTAAAATTATTTAATTTGAAAGTAAGATACATCCTCAAATCAGTTCCACATTCAAAATTTCAATATTCAACTATTATTCGTTTATCACTTCTGCGATAAAATCTTCAAAAAGTCCTTTTAGAAGTGCCGCTTGCAATAAAGAAATAAATAAACTATTGTTATAGCGAACGATATCTATTTTTAGATTACTTGAAATGAAATAGCTGTTTTGACAATACCTGAATCCATTTTGAATAGTTTCGTCATTATGAAACGAAAAAATCAATTGAAGTTTTGAAGTTAATGTTTTTATTAAACATAATATAAAAGTATATTTTAGTTTGGGATGAAACAAAATAGTCCGAATTAGCAGTAAATAGTTGGGTACAAAACAGCATACACGAGGCATAGATAGCGAGTTCGTTTGTGTGGTCATACAAGGTAACTCGTAGTAGAGACGAAAATTTCCCTGCATTCTCAGACTGAAACTCTCAAACAATGTTCTGCATTTATATTGTTATTATACTCTGTAATACAAAAGCAAAATGCTTTTGAGCAAAAATTATAGTTTAAACTAATATAAAGCACCCAGTGTTGACCCACGGACTGGCCGTCTCTGCACTAATATTTGCAAAACACTGGGACTTCGTTATTTCACTTTATTCCACTCTCTGTTTTTGTTTCATAATTTCCTGCACTGGGGATTTTAGCTTCTAACTATTAAATCTAAATAGTTTTACTGGTTTTTCTAAACATTACCCTGTTATGTTTGAAATGTAACCTGAATAAACACTTCATATTATACGGTTTTAGTTTTAACTTAGTTTTGCTGTGAAGGTAACAATGGAAACATAAACTAATGTCAACAAAACTAGAAACAAATGACTGTATTTTTTATCTCAGGTAATATTTTTAACGCCATTCAGATATGGTGTTTTAATTTTTTATAATTAATTTTAAAAACTAAATTCCATTTTTTTTCTTAGTTGGACATTTTTTCGTGAAATAATATATTTTATATATAACGTTTTAATAAATGAAAATTTATGAATAATGTTCATTATGCTGTTGTACAAACAATATAATTTTATTTAAACAAATTAATTATGAATATTCATATATTTTCAATTTAATAAATTTACAGTCAACAAATGAAGTGTTTTTTTTAATGTGAAGTGCAAAAAATATTAGCATTCTGAATATTTGCTCGAACTGAAACCAGAGCACAATTCAGAGCAGCCAAAACTGCCTCAGAATATGCTCTAGTTTCAGTAGGCCAAGAATCAACATTCTGAATATTTGCTCTAATTCTTGACCTACTGAAAATAGAGTACAATTCAGAGCAGCCAAAACTGCTCCAGAATAAGCTCTGAGTTCAGTATGCTAGGACTCAGAGCATTCTGAATACTTGCTCTAATTTCTGACCCACTGAAACTAGAGCACTATTCAGAGCAGCCAAAACTGCTCCAGAAAGTACTCTGGTTTCAGTGGGCCAAGAATCAGAGCATTTTGAATACTTGCTCTAATTCTTGATCCACTGAAATCAGAGGACAATTCAGAGAAGCCAAAATTGCTCCAAAATGTGCTCTGGTTTCAGTAGGCCAAGAATCAGAGCATTCTGAATACTTGCTCTAATTCTCGATCCACTGAAACCAGAGCGCAATCCAGATCAGCTAAATCTGCTCTAGAATGTGTTCTGGTTTCAGCAGACCTAGAATTAGAGCAAACACTTGTCAGTGCTCTAATTCCTGACCTACTGAAACCAGAGGACAATCCAAAACTTCATTGCTCCAGAATGTGTTCTGGTTTCAGCAGGTGTAGAAGTAGAGCAAACAATTCTGAATGCTCTAATTCTTGACCCACTGAAACCAGAGCAGCCGAATCTGCTCCAGAATGTGCTCTGATTTCAGCAGGCGTAGAATTAGAGCACACGCTGAAGCGTGATCTAATTCTCGGCCAGCTGAACTAGATCACCTTCAGGACATCAGATGTCCTGGAAGGCGGTCTAGTCAGACCACCAGGCGGGGCGGAGGCCCGAAGGCCCACTACCACCCCGGCGTCCCGCCGAGCGGGACTGAGTGCTAGCGTGTGTCTTCCTATTGGCTGATATTCAATTTGAAATTATGGCTGTACTGGTGGGAATTTTGAAACGAAAATTTGTATTTATAGGTACTTTCATGCGAGGAATTCACTGGTAATATTTTTATGGGTGTACTTTACACCTATTTTAGGGTAGTAATCAGTTACTTAAAAATAGAAAAAGATACGAAAATTCCTTTAAAAAATAACAATTCAAGGCTTTATTACTGATGTAAAAAAATTATGAAATAAGGAAATTTTTCCTTAGGGGGCATAAGTGTGATTGTTTCTGAAAGAAAACTAAATGAAAACAAAAACAAGGTAATGCAAAAATGTCACGAAATTAAAAAGAAATTTAAAGACTTCTTTATTACAAAAAAGTGTTTTGATATAATTACATTTTGTTTTTAAACATCCTGTATTTATTTTTAAAAGACTGTATATATTACGAAGTATTTAAATATAAATTGGTATTACGTGGTTGCTAAAAAGGAGTAATAAATTGAAAATTTGATGAAACACTTGAGTAGATACATGTTATTCATTCCCTATGGCGAATGAAGAAGAAGTCTTATGATCCGAATAACAATAAAACCCGAAGTAACATAAAGTACATTATGGTTTTACAAGGGCTTCTAACTTTACATCTACAATATTACATGCAACAAAGTTTCAAAATAAAAGCGCCAGTGTAGTAACGGCTCAAAACGGAAATTCTTCCGTTATCTTTCATCGCCGGCACTTCAAATGCGCCATACACTTATTAAATGATCGTTTCAGACTAATTTTCATATTTTATAAATTTTCACGAGAATTCTTCCCTCAAGAAACATTACGCTACTATTTGACTTATTTTCTCGTTAAAATAACTGCAAAGTAACAACTTTACAAACTGGGTTTTATTACGGTCAGAGATAACGATACAGTTTTTCAAAGAAGTAACAATTACTAAGAATAGCTTTATTGTACGTAACCAATAATAATAATAATTAATGATTAAATAGTTTTCAAGTTTTTTTGAATTGGTTTATATTATTTGATATTATTCAATTTATGTTTTACATAACGATACAGTTTTTCAAAAAAGTAATCATTACTAAGAATAACTTCATTGTACGTAACCAATAATAATTTTAATTAATGATTAAATAGTTTTCTTGAATTGGTTATAATTATTTGATATTATTTAATTTATGTCTTAGTCAACGATACAGTTTTTCAAAAAAGTAATCATTACTAAGAATAACTACTGTACGTAACCAATAATTATTTTAATTAACGATTAAATAGTTTTCTTGAATAGGTTATAATTATTTGATATTATTTAATTTATATCTTAGTTCATAAATAAAAGATTGTAAGAAGTTTAATAAAAACCGAGGACTATTACCATAAAAAGATAATAAACGAGAAAATGAAAAGCTGTAAGCACAAAAATGAGAATATAATCATTAATTCTACACTATAAAAAAATAATTCAATGTCAGACAACGACTATTAAAGAAAACGTATTTTTATGTGAGTTTTCTATTTACTCGTTCAAAAGAAAACTTGTAAGGGACATGAATAAAAGTTAAATGAAATAGCATTTTAACGAAATATATTCGTTAAATTATCTACCAAAACGCAATCATCTCTATATTTATTTACTGTTTTTATTTCGATATCTCTTTCGGGATCAAGTATCCGTAGGATGAGATTGTTTGGTTAACGGTTCAGTTTATATTATACGACTTCGGCAGTAATTGCTCGGAGGCCTAGTATTTCGACTGGGAGAAATATTAAATTAAGATAATTACATTTTGATCCTTTGTACTGGCGCCAGCGATATCGTTTCTCGGGAATAATTAAAAGTTATTGGAATAAACGCGGAACTACGGCAAAAATACTCCCGCTGTTAATTCAGCCGGGGCTTCAATATAGATTCCGGTTCCTTGATTCCAGATGCTGAAGCTGAAATTGCACAGGTCATGGGGTCAAAACCCTTCAGCAGGAATTTTAGGTTAGGAAATTTCAGGAACCTTTTTATCATAACACGATTATTCTTGTAGTAACTAGAATTTTAATACTTTTCTTATTCTATTACCGGTTGAATATTACCAAAAGCTGATACACATTCTAAATTTTAGGTTAGGAATTTTCAGGAACCATTTTATCATAACACGATTATTTTTGTAGGAACTAGAATTTTAATACTTTTGTTATTCTATTACCGGTTGAATATTACCAAAAGCTGATACACATTCTAAATTTTAGGTTAGGAATTTTCAGGAACCGTTTTATTATAACACGATTATTCTTGTAGGAAATAGAATTTTAATACTTTTGTTATACTATTACCGGTTGAATATTACTAAGAGCTGATACACATTTTAAATTTTAGGTTAGGAATTTTCAGGAACCATTTTATCATAACACGATTACTCTTGTGAACTAGAATTTTAATACTTTTGTTATTCTATTACCGGTTGAATATTACCAAGAGCTGATACACATTCTAAATTTTAGGTTAGGAATTTTCAGGAATCATATTATCATAACACAATTATTCTTGTAAGAACTAGAATTTTTAAACTTTTGTTATTCTATTACCGGTTAAATATTACCAAAAGCTGATACACATTTTAAATTTTAGGTTAGGAATTTTCAGGAACCGTTTTATCATAACACGATTATTCTTGTAGGAACTAGAATTTTAATACTTTTGTTATTCTATTACCGGTTGAATATTTGAATTGAAAAAGCTGATTCTAAATACCAAATGTGAAGTACGTTGGTGGTGCTTCTGTATGAAATACAAAAAGCGGCTCCCTTAAATAATAAATGTTATCAAAGTAAATGTCGAATAAATGTAGGTCTTTGCTGAATCAAAAAAGTGACACCGGACAGATAAACAAATAATGAATTAAAAATTTGCTGGAAAAAGAAATGTAGAAGAAAAAAATAAACCTTAAAAAATACAACTTTTACTTGTTTAACATAAAATTGTGTTTATACATCCCAAAATTATCCAAAAATACCCATATTCCGGTCCAAAATTTTGATTTTTGAAAATAGTGTATATTGATAGATTACGATGTGCTGATTTCAAATTTACAAACAGAATTTAATTATCTTTTTTCGTTCCTTAGATTTTACCTCTCAAAGTTGCACCTCTAAAAAGTGTGTTTTTCAGCCATATCTCTAAAATGGGTAAAGATACAATCTCAACGATTATTCCAGTCGATTCTACAGGTAAAGTTACATAAAGAAATGTTTTCTCCGCATATACCTTCTTTAGAACGATTTGGTGAAAAATGAGAAAAACGAAAAAACCGGAATTTCAGAATTTAGCTCCGGAACTTTATGTCTCCAAAATTTTTCATTTTCTGGTCTTAAGTAAACATTGATGCGCTGATTTCAAATTTTCAAACCGAATTCAATTATCTCTTACCGTTCTTGAGATATTTACGTTCAAAGTTAGACCTGAAAAAAGAGGTTTTTCAGGAATAGTCCTGAAATGGGTCGAGATACGATCTCGGTGACCTCACCAATCGATTCTATGGGCAAAATTACATAAGTGTACCAAATTTCAGATATTTATTCCAACGAAAACAATTTTTAGAGTGAAAAAACGAAAATCGGCGAAAATCGAAAAAAACGCCTGATGAACCCCTTACGATTTTTTTTGGTTTTGGCCATTTTCAGTTTTTCCTCTCTAAAAATTGTATCCGTTGGAATAAAAATCTGAAAATTGGTACACTTATGTAATTTTGCCCATAGAATCGATTGGTGAGGTCACCGAGATCGTATCTCGACCCATTTCAGGACTATTCCTGAAAAACCTCTTTTTTCAGGTCTAACTTTGAACGTAAATATCTCGAGAACGGTAAGAGATAATTGAATTCGGTTTGAAAATTTGAAATCAGCGCATCAATGTTTACTTAAGACCAGAAAATGAAAAATTTTGGAGAAAAAAAGTTCCTGAGCGAAAACCTGAAATTCCGATTTTTTCGTTTTTCTCATTTTTCACCGAATCGTTCCAAAGAACGTATATGCGGAGAAAACATTTCTTTATGTAACTTTGCCCGTAGAATCGACTGGTATAATCGTTAAGATTCTATCTCTACGCATTTCAAAGATATACCTAAAAAACACACTTTTTAGAGGTGCAACTTTGAGAGAAAATATCTCAGAAATAAAAAAAGATAATTAAATTCTGTTTGTAACTTTGAAATCAGCACATCGACTTCTACCAATATAGACTATTTATAAAAACCAAAATTTTTGACCTAGAAATGGGTATTTTTGGATATTTCGTATTATTTCGGCTGTATAAACACAATTTTACGGTAAAAACCTTAAAGTTGCATTTTTTAAAGTTAAGTAACTTTAAAAACACTGACGACCCTTGTCCCCTTCAAATTTCGCAACAGATTTTAATAACGTCTAACAAAAAATAATTCATCATGTTGCTTAGTGTATATAATATTTTCTTTTTCTTAAAACTGAAGGCATGTAACAGTAAAATTGCTGAGTAAAATTGTCGTAGTGTAACGACTTTATCTGTATCGGATAAAATATGAATGGCTAAAGTGCTTTACAATTTATAAGTAGGGGTGTACAAATTTGCCCGTAATCTATTACCGTAAACAACACGATATTTGAAACGGTGTTACATTTTTCTGATTTAGCGTTTCTTATTGCGTTTACCACACTTATCTATCAAATGCAATCTGCATGATAAATGAAAACTCAAGTAATTGTTTCCAATGACTGGTCTTTGAAATGCAAATTGAGTGTAATATGTAGATCAACCACTTTAGCATATTGAACAGAGGATATGGTTGTATCAGCCATAAACGCTATTAACAGCGACGCGTACATATGAACAATTGACAAAACATCAATTTTCCTTTAAGATTAACGCTGATTTATTAAAGCTTCTATACTTTAAACGTTTCCTTTTCAATTTAAAAACAAAAATTTCTTTTACATTTGTAGTTTTATGTTTTCTTTAAAAATCTTAATAGGGTAAGTCGGGGTGAAATGGACCACTTTTTGAAAAAATTATTACTCTATTATATTGAATAATATTTAAAAAACAAAATTTATTAATTATGATATATGATCTAGACTAACTTCTAAGAATAAAGAAAAAATTAGACTATGTTCTGAAAACTACAAAAAAAAATATTCGGGTTCAAAAAAGTACAACTGGTTACCAGGTTGTTGTATTTGTCATATGTGGTACACTCTTTGTGCAAACAGCGACCACAAATTACACATTTTATCCAATCATCCTTCTTCACCGTTTTTTTAAAATAATTTGCATCTCACATTAATTAACCATTTAACGACAGTTCTTCAGAACTCATGGAATATCAACTAGATCGTCTTCCTTTCTGTGCGAATGATTCTTTCTTGTTTACCGTTGAATTGATCTTTTTAACAATAAAAATCCTCTAGTTCATCTATCTTCAGCATAGGTTGGTCCATCTGTCCTCATAGCAGAGGTTAAATGGACCACTAAATTACTTATGACTGTGTACAAATAGAACCACATTTTTAGGTTCCGTTAAGTCTTATGCACATGTTTATAAACTATGTATATAAATAATTAACTTAAACACACAGAAGTAGTAATTAACTAATTGTGTATATAAGGTACAAAATTTTTTGGTAATTTTTTAGTAAATCTTGGATTATTCAGTGTTGACTTTATTAATTTTCAAGCGGTTACTTACACTATCTCTAATCAATAAAATTAACTTTCCCTATGAGAGATATCACTCTAATATATTTTTAAGAGCAAAAGTACATCTCTCCTACCAATCCATTTCTCTCCCACTTACCCTATTTTTAAAATAAATAATCTAGTGTAAACGTAGTATTTCTGACTGACAAAACTATGTTTAGTTTGTTTACAGTAACAGAATTTTGAAAATTTTTATAAACATCTATATAATTATTTATGCATTTTCATTATGTTTTGGTCGTTCCAAATAACATATCTAATAAATCTTCCATATTGAAATAATGTATTAGGAAATAATGGATATATTGGAAAAGAAACTTTCTGGAACAGAAAAGATAATTATGTTGATTTTGTAAGGAAGTGTAATAATTATTTTTTGTATTTTTATTTTATTATATTGTTATTTCTGATTATAATATATAAGTATATATTCAAGTTTGCTTTGTTCTTTCATATAAAAAAAAAAAATCAAAAATAATCTTTGTAACTAAGGGGTGATGGGGAGCGAGCAATATAATTTGGCTAAGGGCGCTATATGTCTTCAACCGGCTGTCTATTAATAAACTCATTGGTATTTTGGGATGAAATGTGAAGACTATATGGTAAGAAAGTGACAGAGAAGTAGAATGAAAAAGTGAATTTGTAGTAATTGGGCAATAATGAAACAAACGAATTAGACGTACAAAGGCCATAGTTGTGCCGCTAATGGAACATCTGGGGTGCAGGTGAACAAATTTGATTATTTAAGTAGTTTACTTAGGAGTAATGGGTATTTGAGTCGTGAAATTAAACCTGCGGGCTACTTGTACAGGGTTAACAGGTTTGCAAACACACATACACTTTTAGATTAGTGCTAGTTGCTCCTACCTAAGTGCACGGCTAATGTGACTTTGAAATTAGCTAAATTCAATTAAAAAACGCCGCTGCATTGGTATGCTACTCTCACAGAACCAAATTGCTGTAGATTGCCGAAGGAAAAACAACCAACTCTTATTTTGTCCGGCAAATAACAACGTGCTTTATATGCTGTTCTGTAAAAAACATGTCCGACATTTGTTTTTCATTAAATACCTCATGTGTTTACTTATTAATATTTATAAATCTGGAAATAAAATGTTGACTTTGTTGAACTAGAAAGCAAAAACATTAATATATTCTTTGATTCTTTTTCCAATACCCTGTACAACCTGATTTTTGTTACAGTTGTATGAAAAAATAATTAAAATTGACTTATGTAGCGATTACAATTTTTTTATAGTAGGTTTGGAAGCTTATAAATTATTCCAACTATATAATTTATTAATCCATTTAAATTACAATTTGAATATTTTAACCTGGATTTAAAAGTGCATAAATAGCAAATATCTTGAACAAAAATTTCGGGTACGATTCTTAGTATTGTAATGAGCGTGACTCACTGCCGATGAGTCATCGCGGCTGACGTGTCTGGTAAGATAGTTTCACTAAAGGTCAAGTGAGATAAGAGCGACGCTGCTGTTGTTCGGAATTATATAGAGTCCGGAAGACTCTAGAAGTTTCGAGATTAATTACCTACAGGTATAAAAGTGTCGCCGCATGGAGAACTGAGGTAGTGAGAGTAAGCAAAGAGTTGTTAAATGTAGTCAGTAGACGAGAGTGAAGTAGAGGTCAGAGAATGTAGATACTGTGAAGTTAGATAAGTAGAGAAGTAGAAGTTAATCGAGGCAGTTGAGTGGAGAACAACGATATGTAAAGTAGAAATAAATATAATAAATGATATTTGGAATTTAAGGCTAAATTATAATTAAAATAACTAAAATTACCCCTTAACCTTAAATTTTAAAGTAGAAATAAATAAATATTTTATGCAAATAAATACGCATACCTTGTGAAAAAAAATAGTGTAGAAATAAATATTGTCTTGTGAAACAAAATGAATATTAGTTAATAATAAGTATTTTAAGTGTTTATTACTATAGTTGTGTTGTTTTCGTTTAATTAAGAGTGTTGTTATTTTTATCATTATTTAATAAACTTCGTGTTTTGTGACAATTTACACTACGTGCGAATGATTTTATTTCCTATTTCATAAACATTAACGAAAACGCTATAAAACTTTAAATGTGACAATCGGCTTATTCTCTAAAAAATTTCAAGTGTCTCTTCATACAACTATAATTATTTTCCATTTATATTGAATTTGAGGTTGCTTACTATGCTCGAAGACAAAGTGTGTTTAAATTTGGAAGGCATGGAAACGGTTGTATTGTTTAAATCTGGATAAGTTACGCCCAACAGAATTCAAAACGAACTTGTTCTAATTATTATTAACCAAAGATATGCTTTTATCTTTTCCGCCTTCTGCTAATTAAAGAACAAGAATCCAGCATAAAGCAGTTGCTGCCTTCCCAACTGTCAAAATTTATTTTGGTAATTTATTTTTAACGACACGGCGCATCTAACCTATCAGTTACAGAGAAACCCATTTATTATAATTGTAATACTTTCTTAACACAAAGACCCCAATTAAAATAAACAATTATAATAATTTATTGGTCATAACGAAATTACAATCTTTTTAGATGTCACTTAGAATTTATTAGTAAATTTATATATTTACTAATATCTTTTAGTAAACATGAGTCAAAAAAAAGTTTACTGCTAATAATGAAAAACTATTATCCATGAAAATAGGTATTTTCCATTTGGTTATAAACAGGGCATGTAACCGGTTAAAAAACAGTTAATAAAAACCGGTAACCGATATTTTCAACGAAAATTGCGAACTTTAACCGTAATTTTAACCGATATTTTTCGGGCCGAAAATACCGATAACCGTTAACCAAAAATAAATAAACCGGTTTTAGCGAACATTAACTTTTATTTTAATATCATTTAGCGAGAAAAAATTTTAATATTTTTTTTATATCTGTGTTTTTTATTTGTATTTGAACATGAGTCATGACAGTTTTTACAATTAACATTTTATTGGAGAGTCATAATTAAAATTAAATTAAATTGCTTTTTTTTAATTATTATATATTTCTCAGAGGGTAAATTTTTATTATTTTTTTTTTAATTAATTATTCTGTATTTTTTTTAATCAAATTTTTATAATTAATTTGTTTTAATTAATTTTAATTATTTTTAAACCGATATATCAACCGGTTTCCTATTTTCAAAAACCGGTTTTCGAACTAAAACCGTTATTATTATAACGTTCTCTATAAGGGTTAACCGTTAACCAGTATTTTTTTCGGTTACATTCCCTGGTTATAAATGATGTAATATGAAATAAAATGGCCAAATTGTGATTTACTGAAATAAAATGATTTTGAAAAGGAGAAAGTAAGTAAGTAATGAAATGAAACAATTATTGTAATATATTGGCTATAAGAGAAATGTACGCGTTGTGAACATTCATAAATAAAATGACAGTAAACATATATTACAGCTATTAAAATTGAGTTAAAAGTTTCGGTTATGTGTACATTATCTCTATGTCCATGTCTACGTAAATATAAAAGCATTTTGAGGAACAACTATAAATAAAACTGTATAAGTTTTACAACAGCACTTTACATTATTTATACGTTGAATTCTATCGAAGGAAGAAAAGCTAAAAGAATTTATGTGCCCACAACGTATGATGCAAATGGGTATGAATATGTTTACCAGTGGTACTAAAACAAAACGCATCCGACTGAAAACACCAACCATGACATTATGGACCCATATCCTAAAAAACAGAATTACTAAAACTATCATCTACATAACAATGCATCTCTGACAACGGGAACAAAAGCATAATAAACTTACTCAAATGTTTAAATGCGTATAAATAGCCTAAATCAATAGCATCAAAAAATTCATATATTCACTTTATTTACACATTGTTAATATTTGTTAACTTCATTTTTCAAATTGTGGTATTTGTTTCAGTGGCATAATTAAATTATAAATTCATAAATAATTACTATTAATTGATAAACAATTTTCCATAGTGAATAATTGTTTGTTTGTTTACCAACCACAAAAATGTGTAAATTTCATTTGATACATTTGGCTGGAAAACTAAAATTATTAATTTTGTAAATTTGCTGGTAATTCTTTGTTTACTAATGCAAAATATAATTACAAATTTATGTACTTTATGAAAATAATTAAATGTTGCCATTATGGCTAGACAGGTATATACTTTTATTAATGTAATCAAAGAAATTAATTTAAATGCTATTTATTCGATAGTACTCACACATCAAAGAATTTCACAATAAATACAATTAATAAAAGTAATGTAATTACTGCAGTGAAGTAGCAATAAACTACATTGAAATATAATTCGCTGTGCTTTGTGTTTTACATTTATTAATTTATAGTCCTGACTCGTTAATGGGTATTATGTTACAAATAATCTAAAATTTAGTTCATTACATGTCATATTCAAGAATACTTTGTTAATCGTAATTCTAATTAAATTTTTAAATTTACACTGAACATTGTTGATATTACTGTTATGTACTTTTAAGACCAAAATTCCATCTCTCCTATCGGTCCATTTCTCGCCTACTTATCCTATTTTTAAAATAAATAATCTCGTGTAAACGTAGTACTTATCACTGACAAAAACTATGTACAGTTGTTTACAGTGTCGCTATTTCGCTGAATAATTTCTGCTTTTATAAATAATTTAGTATCACTTCATCGTCTTAACGAATCCTTAGTGCTAAATTCTTCTTTTCAAACTTAGGGATGTATGAATACAGAATTTTTTAATAAAGAAAAGTTGTAAACAAAGTTGCATGAATTATAGATTTAGGAAGTAGATCAATCGCATCGGGTATTTAGTAGCTTTAGTGCTTTTCATAAAGGAACATGAGAAAACTTTACCAAGTTCATCGCCATTATCCTAGACGGAAACTGAGATTTCACCGTAGACAAGCTTTAAGAGCTTGATCACAAACCCTGAAGGAACATTAGATCCTTGCAGGATGATAAAAAGGATCATCGAGCAATAGCATTTGTTTCCTATCAGAAACTCATAAAGAAATATATTTTTTGTTTTTATTATGAAACAAACATTGCCGTGAATATAACAGTTATGTAATTTTAATTTTTTTAGGACAAAATGGAAAAGAATATAGTAATAATTACATCTTTTTGTTTCTAGAACTATTTCAGGACAAACAGATAATAAAAAGATCTTAAAAATATTTAATTTCGACACTTTTTTTCGCACAATTCTATTATAAAAGCATAGGCGTAACAAGACAGAGGTCGGATGGGTCTGGCCCACCCCAAAATATCTTCGGGCTCCCTCACAAATAAAGACAAATTTATATTTATATTTAGCAATCAATAAAACAGTATACATAACAATTTGTATATCTTCAAACACAATAATAATGAAAACACCAAAAAAAAAAAACATTTATCGTGTAAAATCATATTTTTATAATTTCCGGCATCCTTAATTATTGTAGGTAAATAAATATCAAATAACAGTTGTAGAACATAAAATTCTACATATGAACCAATGAACAAAATTAATTTAACGTGTCTTATAATAACCTCATAAATTAAATATAAAATGAAGTAAATCACCTCAAATAATAAGTAGAAAATTACGAAAACATGATTTTCAATTTTAAATCCCTATGATCGGATATTGTGGGTCGCTAACTTGTATATTATTTGAAAATATTATAATATCGTATCGTAGGGGTAGTGGTAACGAAATTTCATGTTTATTTATTTGTAACTCGTTAATAAATGCCTAAGATCAAGAATGAATTAAAGTCAATTTAAGGGTATTATACTATAATCGGAATCAAAACATTTAAAAACTCAATAAAAATTCCTAATACTTTTTTACCTTGTTATATAAATACACACGTGACAGATTAAAACCGCCCCCTCCCCGTTTATAAATTCCAGGTACGCCGATGTATAAAAGTTGACATTTAAAAATATTAAAGATACAAAACGATTTATCTGTTCATATTTGAATTTACAAATAATTGGTGCAAATATTTCATTACATTTTGATTAACCTGATTAAATTGTGACCTTTATTAGAATTTTATTTGATATTACATATTCATTTTCAGTTCACACACATTATTAAATAAATTAGCAATAATATACCAAATGAATAATATGTACTTGTGTTTCATTTGTGATCTGGTGTTCATTTTGTCAAAAGGCTTGATTAAATATTTGCAGTTTATAAATACTATTTGTAGATGAATTATTATTATTTAGTTGATATTGCGCTGTATATTTCAAATTACATTAATGTTTCTTGTACTTAAAATGATTGAAAATATCTAAGATATGTCAATGTCTGAGGACCTATTATTTTAGGATTAATTTTATCTGTCAATATTGAAGTAAAATAATGATATGACTTTATTTCTGAAAGGTTATTGTATAAATTTTAAAATAATTGCTATAATCAGCAAACGTCAGTAAGATACATAATTAAATAAAAACAAAAGGTCACATATCTGAAACAAAAGAAGCTGAAAACAATGAAAGCAGATACGGGGAAGCTGATGAAGGGATTGTTGACTTAGCTGAGTAAAAGTATTGTTTGCATGCACGCAGCCGGACATCGTTATAGAAACGTCACACATCTGTTGCCTTCGACGGCTGAAGGCTGAATTCGAAGCCGAAGACTAGCAGTCATGGGCGCCCATACAGTATTTTTCAGGGAGGGGCAAAAAAAAAGAAATAATATCATAAAAAAGATATATATTCTTTTGCACACTTGTACTAACAAGGCTTAAATTTTAAGATTTAACACTTAACAAAAAATATTAGTCGAAATTTTGACAACAATGTGAATAGTTAGTAGATTTCATTCCGACGTAAGATTGTGCATTTAAGAAAAACATAAAAATTTAAATAATATTGTTGCATCCGATCATTATACATATTTATAAAAAAATACCTTGACACCCTCAGAATTCTATGAGCAATTGACTATATATAATATAAAAAATATATATTACAGTGATAAACTGCAAACATATACATATTAGTAAAAGAAATGTATTAAAAAAGAAAATAAACAAACATAAAGATTTTTTTTATTGATTTGTAAAGGCAATTCCTTCCAGTTTAAATAATTTACTATAAATATCAATGGAATATTTTGTGCCACACCACAGAATAGTTATATACAGAAGCAGCACTCCGTGTCGGTACCTTTTATGTTCCCCTATTCAGTTCTATGACCTTGAAGCATTGTGTAAACATTTAAATTTGTACCCTTCCCCTATCTCTCTGTAAGATGTGAGGAAACTTTCCGATTTTAAACAATTAGCCCTTTAAATTTGTGCACATTTTCCATCTCTTTCTAATTCTCGTTTCTCTGTCTTACTGTCGCTTCTGTATAAACCTATTCTGTGGCCACACATAAAAAACCCAAGTCCAAAGTTAAGCACACATGAATAAACACTATTTTGTTCCTAAATGTCATTTCGAAATTCCAACTGTCAAAAATCTTATATGTATTTTATATCACTGATTAAAATGTGTTGGATAAAATGTTGTATGGCACACGTGTGTTAATTACCTAAGTCACTTAAAAAAATACCACACTCGGCCTAACGGCCTCGTGAGCTAAACTTTTCCCACGTGACTTATCTGTAATGTAACACACTTGTACCATAAATAACTATTATCACATAACGGTAGTGAAATAATTAAATAATATACCGTCTTTTTAAAATTTGCAAAAAGCCAAGGAAGAGCAGATGCTCCCTCTTGCCCCCCCTTATGGGCGCCCATGCTAGCAGTGTTGCCATGTTGACTTCTGCAGGTTCGAGCATGATCCGTCAGACGACATCATCACTTGTCGGACGAGCGTAAAAGAAACTCCTAGTCAAACACAATCTTCCATTATTTTCCCCAGTAACAATAAGCCAACTCGCAACAGAAACACAACCCAATATAAAAGAACCCTGCAAAGATCGAATTGCCTCAAGCCAAGCACTGTAAACATTTTTTCTCTTCCGTCAGGCCTAATTTTTCGGAAAACATCCTATCAATGTGTTGCTGTTGCAATATTTCATGTTTAATCTTGTTTCTGCAACGCCATCATGTCTCGCTCTTTATTCAAATATATTTCTTTCAATTTTCAGCACCTTTGGTTATGCAAACGAAGATATATTTCACCAAATTATTACCTAAACTTGCGGGAATAATACCCGGTTTCAATTAACTTTTATTTTTCCCATAACTCACTAATTTTAGAAGAATCTTATGCGGTATATTTTAGATACATTACCGTCAATCTAAAATATCCAGGATTTTATGGAATTACTAGGTAATATATTGTTGATTGAGAAATATAGTTTTCAATAAAAAATAATATAAAGGAATAGAAATGTAGATATCCAAATATAATTCTGAAATGAAGTTCTACTAGTTACATTAATAATTTTACTCCTCATGAATATAACATTAAAAAAAAAACAGAAATAGAAAAATTACCTAGATGTTCGTTTATAATATTTCACAAACAAATTATAATATTTTTATGGATTAAAGATAAATTTGGAAGTAAATATAATTTCCGACGACTATTTATAATACTCATTAATATTGGAGAATACGTTCAATTTATGAAACATGCCGGATATTATGAATAAAATCCAATACAGAGAGGTATTGCTAAGTTAGGTTAATCCTACGTTCCTATGACGGATTCAAAACGAACTGAAAACTGTTTTGTATTCTAAATTGAAATTGTGTTCCCAAGACACTTTAATGAAAACGATCTGAAAAGGGGAATCAGCTCAGACTATCTGTCAAACAATCTGCTTCAAATTTTAAGTTATTGATTATGGCTACGATGAGTTTATTTTGTAAAGAAAATGAATTGATAGAAATAAGGCATAGATTATGGTTTCTACCATATGTATACATAAACCTAATCTATATTTCATAATTCACTACTAACTGCGCATGGTAGTTTTGAGTTTCATGACTGTTTTCAATTCCTAAACGGTTTTCAGTTCGTTTTAAATACTTCATGGGAACGTAGCATATGATAGGTTAGGTATATTATTGTTGGAGTCGCCTACACATAATGACCAGTAATTATGCATAATTGTCGCATTAATCGAATTTACCTTAATTTATACATATATAGATTACAATTTAATGATTTTTCAAATATTTGGCTAATGTAAGTTTTACCTGATATAAATTAAATAAGATAATCGTATATTATAACTTGAATATTAATCGAATTTACAGTAATTTATACATAAAGATTTTAATTTATTGGTTTTTCAAATATTTGGCTAATGTAAGTTTTATCTGATATAAATTAAATAAGGTACTCGTACATTATAATTTTATTATTTAAAAATAAAGTTAAAGTAACGATTGTAAAATTAATGAGTACAAATTGAAATGAAAATATAATTGTTGGAAAACATCTGAGAAAACGTAGTTAATAGAGAAGAAATTATAAAATTCGTAAGATTTAAAAAGAAAGTTATGAACACGAAGAAATTAAATTTTTAATATCAGCTGGAAATACTCGCTTCCATATCCAAAACAAGCAAAATAACTTAGCAAAGCAAGTAAGATTGTTCCAAGTTAAATAAGTAAACCGTTCGTAGCCAGGGAGACATCTCGAAAAATGAGAGCTTTACAAAACACTTGTTCGTGGTGCAGTACAGATGGAATGAAAACTAAAACGTTACCTATAAAATCTTAGTAATTTGCACTGAGAGAAATACTTGGAAGTCTCGTTTCATTGTTTACCGTAGTTATGATACAACTTTTGTTTGTTGTGGATGATGGCTTAGGTCTCTGGAGAGTGACCCAAACTTTTAGACGTTCGGAAAAATTACACGTTTCGATACAGTTGTTCCTGCCATATCGATTGTTAGTTTTAAAGGGAACTTGTATTAAACCCTGTCCTGATTTTTTCTTTGTCGTTCCGTTCCGTGACACGGACTTTCTTCAAAGATAGACACTGATTTAAACTTTTATATTTATATTGACATCTTTCACGGCGAAACACAACCAGGTATTACCAACATCTTAACCTTACGATCATTTAAATTAAATTTAAAGAATTATTAGATATTATCAAAAACATGTTTCCTGGACTAAACGACAGTATGTTCATGTTTAAATGAGATAATCTATAATATAGACTTGACACTGATTTAAACTTTTATATTTATATTGACATTTTTCACGGCTTAACACAACCAGGTATTACCAACATCTTAACCTTACGATCATTTAAATTAAATTTAAAGAATTATTAGATATTATCAAAAACATGTTTCCTGGACTAAACGACAGTATGTTCATGTTTAAATGAGATAATCTATAATATAGACTTGACACTGATTTAAACTTTTATATTTATATTGACATCTTTCACGGCGTAACACAACCAGGTATTACCAACATCTTAACCTTACGATCATTTAAATTAAATTTAAAGAATTATTAGATATTATCAAAAACATGTTTCCTGGACTAAACGACAGTATGTTCATGTTTAAATGAGATAATCTATAATATAGACATGACACTGATTTAAACTTTTATATTTATATTGACATTTTTCACGGCGTAACACAACCAGGATTACCAACATCTTAACCTTACAATCATTTAAATTAAATTTAAATAATTATAGATATTATTATCAAAAACATTTTCCCTAGACTAAACTACAATTTGTTCTTAGTTTTGTAATAGACGTTATATACTTGCTCAAATGATAATCTATAATATAGACATATATAAAACATGTATATTCGTAATAATTATTTCTAAGTATATTTCCCCTCTATAAAAGCAAGGGAGCGAATAAAACATACAACGTACCCTGTAGGGTAATTATATAAAAATAATCACATCGCATAAAATACAACTTGCAACAGTAATGGAAGAAAAACATGAATCCCCAGAGAATTGTTTGTTATAATTAATATAAATTTACCAAGAAAAACAACTGAACATGTACTTCCTATGTCGAATCCAAAAACTGAAAAAGATCACTTTTTTGTAGGAATAAAACAACTTTTTTAGTTTTAGTTCTGTAATTATTTATTTAATAAACTCAACGCTTCGGTAGCATAAACTTCTGCCTTCTTCAGGGTAATGACAATTACAACAAATCAAGTAAATCAGTAACAAAGAAACGAATTATAACATATTTAATATAGGAAGCCATGCTTTACTAATTTCTAAAACATCGCCGTGCTGCCAAAACATTGGGTTTATTAAATAAATAATTACAGAAGTAAAACTAAAAAAGTTGTTTTTATTTAGTAACTATGTGTTCTGAGAAATATTTAATTAATTTAATGTTGTAGGGTTCAATTCCCAATGTCGTCAGTTACTAAAATAAAATTATATCCTAACCTAATCCAACATAAAGAAAACCTATCAAATGTATTTGGATTATTAATTTTTTTATTTGTTATATTGTACCTATATATTTTGAGAAAGAATCCAAAAAGCAAAAAAGACTAATGATGTAGGATTCGATTCCCAACATCGTCAACTATTAAAAGAATATTTTATTCTAACTTAATGTTACCTAAAGAAAACCTACTAAACGTATTTGGATTATTAATTTTTGTATTTATTATTTTGTATATATTTTGAAAGAGACTTCAGGAAGCTAGAAAAGTTCACGTTGTCTAATGTTGTAGGATTCGATTCCCATCATCGTCAACTATCAACAAATATTATATCCTAACTTAACCTAACGTAAAGAAAACCTAAATGTATTTGGAATATTCACTTTTGTGTTTGATATATTGTATATATTTTGAAACAGAATTTTAGAAAATTAGTTGATCAATTGATTTGAAATAAAAGAGTTTAGTGATCAGTTAGGTGGAAAGTATTGTTGAAAGCTTGGCAGGTCATCGAAAGTTGAAAATCCTGCTCACTCTTACTTTCGATGTAAAATGGAAGAAACTGTTTTTAGCGTCGGAAATATCAGATAAATCGCAGACTATGAACTAGGAATTCCGGGGAGAAAACATCCCTGTAGGGCTATTGAAATGCGGTTTTCAAGAAACTATACAAAAAATGCCAAGGAAACTTGAGATTCGCAACTCGGGGGAACTGATCCATCGAAAGATACCTGCTCCTTCTATTTTTAAACCTTTATGTATATGTTTCACAATCGGATTCAACTTCTGTGAAACTGTCATCGCTTTGCGAAAGCCCAAATACTCTTTGATCTCGCATAAATACCTTATTAACTATTTATAGTTTCGCTTATGGATTTATCTTTCCAACTGTTCCAAAGTATTTCTACTTTCCCAGCATTTATGGTCTTCACTTTGCAGCTTATATGTATGTATATATTCTTGCTTTCTATAGTTATTCAACTTTGCTTTTAAATTCTTTTTGCATTTTCAAAACTTATGGTTTCCTTCAACAAACATATTGTTAACTTGTTTCGACAATATATGACAGGTTACATATTACAATAATACTTTTTATTTTGTTCAAATTATAATAATATATACTTATTTGTTTCAGGTTGGTGCCTTCAATAAATTCTTGATGTATACCTCTTCTTTAGGGTAAGCAAAAATTTATTTATAGAGGAAAATTATAAAACTATACAATTTAAAATATCACCAAAATATTATATATAGTTATTAAAGTTAAAAATTAATTTACAATATATATGAAATTAGGGATAATTATGATACACCAAAATCTATAACTTTGAGGATTTGATTGGTATGGTCAGTTGATTTGAAAAATAATACGTGGTCATTTCAACTGGCCAATACCAAATGTTTAATTTATTCTTCATATTACATATTAATAAAACTGTGACATTTTACATACTTTATTACGAACACATATACTACGTACATACTACATTATATACATTGCATAAATGTACATTAAGTTTATTTAGTTCTTCAAATAATTTTTGTTCTTTGTCTATTTATTTCAGACATTTGCTCATTACATGGGAAATGAATAATAGTCTTTGGTATTTTACATGTTTACTATGTATTTTTTACAAACATAATACATTAAATACATTACATAAATATTATATAGATTACTGAATTTTATAAATTATCGGATATTTAATTCTAACTAGTTAATATATGCAATAATTATTTACAGTACTACCTCTTTAATTCGATCTTGTCCAGACCGTAAATCATCTATAAACGGTTATTTAATTTTAACTGGGTAATATATACAATAACTATTTGCAGTATAAAATAATAAAGTTATGCTATAATACAACTACCATACAATGATATTTTTTTAAACATATACGAAAATATGACTGCATATGATTATCATGTGAAAGTATTTTATTTCAATAATGAAATTGGTATTTGCATTTTAATTATAATACCTATATATAGTGATTCACTGTCATGTCACAGAATAGTTACATACAGAAGCGACACTCCGTGTCGGCACCTTCCATGTTCCCCTATTCAGTTCTATGACCTTGAAGCATTGTGTAGAGCTTTAAATTTGTGCTCTTCCCCTATCTCTCTCTAAGATATGGGGAAACTTTCCGATATTAACAATGAGCCCTTTAAATTTGTGCACATTCTCCGTATCTTTCTAATTTTCGTTTCTCTGTTTTACTGTCGCTTCTGTATAAACCTATTCTGTGGTCATGTCCTACATTAACCGTCTTCTTCTTAATAACCTCTTTCATTCGGTCTTGTCCTGATCCTAAATTATTTTTCTCTTCGAACTTCCCTACACGATGTCCTTAGGTACCTCAAACCTGACACCTTCTCACCTTATTTACTTGTACATCTAAATCTAACAATCATTTTGCTGTTTTTATTTCAAGTGTAAACCAATGAACTTGCATTATTTTCCATTACGTTAGAAAGTGCAACTGAAAGAATAATGCGAAAGGAATGACGAGATGTTTCGCATGTTGAGAGAAATATTCGATAGCTTATCACACTTCGATTGCAGAGTGCATCTCCTCGCAATCGTTGTTGAGGTTAATCCCTTGTAAGATGCTCGGTGCAAGTAACAAAACCTCTTGATTGGATGGCTCTCGTAAAGCGATTACCCATTGTCTAGTCACCTGCAAAAATCCACTGCTAACAATGCTTTGTGCCGGCTCTTCTCATCCGATTCTGCCCAGCTCAGCCTGGTCTGCCTCATGATTTCTCCGCCGAGCACGAAAA
Organism: Stenolophus ochropezus; assembly: GCA_035578165.1. Lineage (NCBI taxonomy): Eukaryota > Metazoa > Arthropoda > Insecta > Coleoptera > Carabidae > Stenolophus > Stenolophus ochropezus. The sequence continues at coordinate 6,367,191 of JAQOWZ010000014.1, forward strand.
TACCAAGATGGATTTTTTGGATCTTTTGCAGCTGCAACTGCAGCTGGCTGTTGACACGGTTATTGCCATTTTCTTTCTCAAATTTGGTACATGTATCACTCACGGCTTATTACCCATTGCTGGGTGGTTCAATTTGCTTTACGGGTGGTGATGGCTTACTTGGTTTGCGCGCTCTGACTCGAAGTATGAGATCTGGGGGTAAAATCATGTAATACGATGGGAATAGTGAACAAGCGTGACAATGATGGTGACTTTCTCAATTTACTGCTAACTGATGATGATGATATTGACTGGATCTAATAAGAAACAGGAACATAATAACACAATGGAATACAGTCACACTTTTTACTTTTCTTAATCTAAAACTTTATTTACATCTTTACATAAATTAACTAATCCGAATAATATAAACTACCACAGTCGATTCCTCTAACTTAAACAGAACTAAATATTTCGTGCATCAGTACACGGACTAATCCATCCATTTCCAGAGCCGGTATTTTTGATCTAAAGTGCATCAGAATTATTTCAGATGCCCAAACTAAACTAAAACTAAAATGGACTGAACGTTAAATTAATTAAAGGTTATTTGCCCATTGCTGGGTGTTTCAATTTGCTTTACGGGCGGTGATGGCTCGCTTGGTTTGCGCGCTCCGACTCGAAGTATGAGAGAGAACAAGCGTGACAATGATGGTGGCTTACTAAACTCTTTACTGTTGACTGATGCTGATGATAATGACTAGATCTAATAGGAAACAGGAACATAATAACACGATGGAATACAGTCACACTTTTACTTTACTTAATCTAAAACTTTATTTACATCTTTACATGTATTAACTATTTCGAACAATACAAACTACCACAGTCGATTCTTCTGACTTAAACAAAACTAAATATTTTGTGTATCAGTACATGAACTGATCCATCCATTTCCAGAGTCAATAGTTCTGGTCTAAAGTGCGTCACAATTATTTCAGATGACCAAACTAAACTAAAACTAAAATCGACAGAACCTTAAATTAATTCAAAAGACTATATTATGAACTATAAATTACAACTGAACTACAGCTAAGACTATCTAAAACTGTACTACAATTGTTGTTGAGAAGCAAATCTACCGTCTCAACTTCGTATCTTAATTTTTATGAGAAAGTTGTCAACGTCTAGACGCCGATGATAGAATCATAGTCCGCAGAAGAAGTGCTGTACCACATACAATATGAAAAGAAAAGCCTTAATTTCAATCTTCTTACAATTGTAGCTAAGTCAATCTTTGTTCAAAATACCGTTGCATCTAAGTAGAATGCACTATAGAAAGCTGTAGGTTCTTTGTAGAAGCTGACTATCTGTACCACTAAAATATAAGTCAAACATGTCATGAAACAAGTGTTTTAGGAATGTAGTTGATGATACCTTAATCTCTAGGTATAGATAGTGATTTTTCTAGCTACATACTAAAGGTAACCTAATAGATATACATTTGTAAAATTGATTGTTTCTTGAGAAACACCAATTCAAACTACATGTAAATATGAAAAAATGATAAATATAAAACAATAAAATAAATTTCTGATTTGTCACCTCTAGCTGACACGGAAATGGTTGGAAAAAATAATTTGATAGGATTTAAACTATGAAAAAATATGAACAATTTTATATTTTCATTATTTTTCTACCCGCTGTATATTCCATGTGTCCATGTAACTAAACTAAACTAAACTAAAGTTACAGCATAAGGAAATTGCTTGTTACATTTTTCTTTGTTCTATGGAATGGAACTAATTTAGATAATAAAACAAGGTTTATTGTTTTTCATTACGGTTATTATGTATAGAGTAGTGAAACGGCCTATTTGTGTTTTATTTTTATTAAACAATTCAGTTGGTTAAATTCTCTTTCAATTTCGAATTATTCATTGTATTCGTGATGTTTTTTGAAAAAACATAAATGTTTTGTATATGGACAGTTGCTGGTAATAAAAAAATCGGCATTTTTATTGGGACAATAATTCTTATTTTTTACAATTATTTAAAATACAGAATTAAGTAATTTACTGGATAAGTCAATTTATGTCAATCATGATATTTCTACCGTATTCTATCCTCTGATCACTGGTAATATTTAGTGGAAAATACGGTAAATAATATTTCACATTTGTAGTTAATGGTATCAGCTGAAAATAAGCTTTTTATTATTAGTAATTTCCATGTGCGAATTATTTTCGTTTTGATTGTAGCAATTTGTGTGTAAATTCAATTGTTATGAGCAGTTTATGTGCGCGTATGAAATTTCAATCTCGCGATTGGAGAAAAGGAATAAAGCACTCTAATATATTACAGAATTACAGGTTACCAGTTACTTATTAATTTGCTACCAATATCGCGTGAATCATCGTTGAAGATAAGCTAGTATAACTGACACTAAATTTCGTAATATTTAAATTTACCGCTGAGTTCAGTGTTTCAGATACATGCAGCGATTGTTATGCCAGGAACATTCATTAAAAATTTATATTCCAACTGCTTTAATCAGTCAGCATTGTGCATATTCGTTTGTTGCTGTTCGTGGACCCATTAAATAGATAAAACTTTTTTAAGCTACGTGCATTAGAGTGATAATAAAAATTAGGAATTGCAAACATTATTGGAATGGGATTTTACTGTAACTAGAAAGATTACATGATCTCTTTATTACCTACTCTATGTTCCTGACTCAATCCGAGCACCAATGTTAATTTAAAAAACTATTTTCATAAACTTGAAAATTGAAGATTCATGGTTGGTGATAGACAGTCGATTGGCTATGGTTTTAAGACATGAATATACAACGTGGTTGACACTGATTCATCCTATCGTCACACTCATAACTGTACCATAAACATCATTCAAAAGGCAGCGCGTCGAGTCGACTGCCGCTTGATATTGGGAAATCCTTCCGACAAGCTATGTGACTACAATGTATCGACAGTGTATAGTTTAGAGAAATTGGTTTTAAAAATAGAAAGAACATGCATGATACTGAATACTAATAAAGAAATTAATTATGGAGGCTTGTTATAGCGTGACGTTACCTATATGAATTGCATCAATATTTTGATCGGGGTCTTCAAAAGACCGCGAATATTTTGATTGAGTCACAGTAAACTTTAGTTGGGTACTTTTAAAGTGGTATTAGTTGAATTTTTGTCTTATATATTGATTTTTATTATTTCTTTTACATCTGTGACAGAATATTTACGAGATTAGTGTATAAATTAACTGTTAAGTGTAATTTGTTAAAAGTTTGTATCACTATATAAAAATAATTTTTAAACTTACATAATATAAATACACGTGCAATTTTTAAGAATGTAGATTTGTACTGTATTGTAATATTAATTTGTTTTTTATTTTGGTCCACGCAGAAAACAGTTTGACAAGAAAATCCATATTCGTGACGTCACATTGATTATTTCAAACTTTCGAAGTGTGTAACTCGCTTGTTAATATAAATATTTTCATACTTTAAAATGAAATTAAAAAAAATATATGGTAAAAACCACTATTATATAGGAAAACATTAAGAACACACGATACGGCATTTTATTTAGACACATGAATATCAACCTTTTTAATCAAGAAAAATTAATTGAAAAGATCAGCGGAAAATATATCATACTGTGTTTTATGGAAAAATTAAAATTTTGTATTGTGTGTGGATTAAAATAAAAATAATTTTCGACGTGTGTTCGGGCCAGCTAGGCCCATTAAGTCACCAGGCCCGTATTCCATTGAACATCGATAGTAACTCCTATGGTGGAATTAATTCCAACATGGTTACTCCACTGTACCCTCTACATTTATTTTATTTGATTTATTTTTTTGTAATTTCCAGTATTCCAGTATTTTATTATTTCATTTTGCAGATTATTCCATTTTGCTAAATCTTTAGCGGTAACAACCTAATGTAATGCAGTTATAAATGCCAAGGGAACAAATGAAATATTTGAAACTTTGCTTTGAAGCAGGTTCGTATTGTAATTAAGGTGAATACGCAGTATGCAAATGAAATCATTTCATGCAAGTGAAACAATGCAACAGATTGCTATTATACTTCCCGTAAGACAATTTTTGAGTATTAGAATATGAATACATTTACACTTTTCTTTGAATAATATTCATATTGTAAATTTTTCCCTTGTAGTAGGAAATATATGAAATGCAAATTATGTTTCAAGTTACAATGTCAGATTCGTTCTACATTTTTTCTGCCACAATAAATATGAAAAGAAATAACCTTCTCTCATACAAACGAGCTTAATCCGAAAATATGACCGTTGGTAGTGGTAGTGGTAATTAAACGTTTACATGAAATGTACCAAGCGTCGATATTAGAGTTTCTTCTGTATACATAATACTTTACAGGCACTTTCGTTCTGTCCACTTTGTCAGGTGTCAGAAGAAAATTGAAAACACTGGAATTAATTTCAGATAAGCGAAAAGCGTTTTATCCCTTGCAAACTACGTCAATCATTTGACATGAAACTATAGTTAAGAGCATCTGTTGCCCTGAAAATAAAAGACAGCTACGTAAACAATATGCTACCAAAAACAAATTAAACATTTTTTAAAACAAAAACACACAACAACTCGATCTGAGTGAAACGTCATATTTAGGGATCAATTCATTGTGTCGATATCTATTAAATAAAATGAAATATCACTGTGTCTAACTTAATAAGGTGTAGAACCCTTGCAAATAAAATTGTCATGGAAAAAGGAAAAGTCCTCTTACACGACTGTGTTTTATTTTCAATGACATTGAAATGAAAATAGACATTGAGGTTGACATTTTCCACATGAGTAATAATTAATGTGTTCATATCTTCGTACATTTTAATAATAATGTATTATATTATTTTCTCTCTCATTGTAACTTTTTCATATTTCTAGATGTGTGTGCTTACGTTTTTATTGTTTTTCTACGTCAACATGTATTTTTGTAATATATTTGTACTTCTGACCCCTTGTAATTGGGATTCTATCCTGTAAGGAGGTCAATAAAGATACCCAAATAAATACTTTTGAATTTTTTAACATACCCATTGTTTTGGAGTGGAATACATAATTCCATGAGAAGATAGATATAGTGTAGAAACGATAATTTATTCATTCATTTATACACAATAGTATTTTTTTTCAACTCTATTTATTTTCACACAATATCAAAATTTATTTCCATTAAGTATCAATATTTATTTCTATTTCACATGTCGCTGTTCTCCACTCAACTGGACTGCCTTGAACTACTCGCCGCGACAATTTATATGCGCAGGTAATTATTCTGGAATGTTCCAGAGTCTATAAAATTTTCGCACAATAGCGGCGTCGCGTTTATCTCACTTCACCTATTTAGTGAAACTACCTGTTCAGACAGGTCAGCCGCGATGAATCATCGGCAGTCTAACTATCATCATTTTCGTACATTTCTATGTGGAACAGGGCCTCAACTACCTGAATTTTACTTGCATTTTAATGATGTAGATTATTAGCCAACAGCCTCTGCAAGGAATGTGCAACTTATAGTAAGTTTTAAACCACTTGGACAAAGCGGTATTTTTATTTAAATAAAGATTGGCAAAGTCAGGATATGAACCCCAGATCTCAAAGCGTGCTAATCAAGTGAGCTACCGATAACCTAACTATTATTATTATTATTATTATTATTATTATTATTATTATTATTATTATTATTATTATTGTTAGTAGTAGTTGCCTAACTATTATTATTATTAGTAGTAGTAGTAGTAGTGTAACTATTATTATTATTATTATTATTATTATTATTATGAAAATGATGAAGTTTCCATTTATGAAGTTTTATGTTTGCGAAGTTAGGAAAAGGAACGTGTATATTTCCTCCCTTGGTATCTTAGCACCTGTAGAGGCACTTAGCAATCTCCTCCTGAAGTGTAATGACCCAGTTTGGGGCTGCGGTCCGAACAGCGGAGCCCCGATATTTACCTGCACGTGTAGGAGAACGAACCCGGAGAAATTTTCATGACTTACGCACGAAATCATTCAAGTCTAAGCAGGAAATATCGTTCCCTTGTGCCGCAGTTCTTATTCAATTTATTGTGCTGTGCCGTGCTTACCTGAGAAAAAATTTATGTTGTATGTATTTATTTTAAGACCAGTAATCGAAAGAAAAACACCATCCGCTTACTCATTTTTAGACCGCGAAACCTTTTTGCGGCCCGGGTTTACAAAATACATTTATTTGCAGGAAAGACCTCGCACTATAACGACATACTTTACATAAATTAAAATAAATATATCAACGTGTTTTAGCCTGAGATAAAAATGTGAACACAGGACATTTTATACATATTTGCTTAGTTTTCATTTTAAATATAAAATAATAATGGGATATGTCACCATAATCGAAATTTAGTATATACATTATAAAATATGAAAACTAACCACTATAGTTTCTTATTACAATAATAAAAACTATATATTATTAGCAATTAAATGTTTTGGAGAAAGGATATGTGACGTCAACATGGTAGGATCATGGAAGAAGACTCTCTTTCTCTCTTAGGCTCCCAATCTCAATGTCTTTTTTCACAATTCTACGCTGACATTACAATAACTCTCCCAAATTTTTAAGAAGTATTTATTTTCTAGTAAACTACGAATAATGAATTTACTTTAAAAAATAGGGATACATTTTTTTTGTCTAGTATCATATACAAGTGTTCCACAACTTACGACCATAAATTAAAGGGTATATACTGTACGACGTGCTGATTATAAAAAAAAAATGCATTGTATTTCAAGCAAACATTTTTTTAATTTTTTTAAATTTTCTACAATGAAAGTAATTGTTTACATAATATCTAATACCAATAAATGTCTAATACTGTGTAATTAAAGCTACTCCAGTTGTCCAAAAAAGATTTACTTCAAGTAAATTACCCTTAACTTTGCGAATTTAAAAAAAATATTTTAGTACGTCGTACAGTATATACCCTTTAATTTTTTGTCCTAAGTTGTGGAACACCTGTATGTACCCCATACATAATAATGTTTTAGGTTAGATTACAAAAAAAAACAATGATCCTTCAATGGGATTAAAAAAATAATTACATTGAAAATTCATGTTATAAAAAGTTCAATATGTATACACAAATAATTAAAATTAAAAAAGTCAGCGTGTCCCTGTGACATCGAATTCCTTTATTAATATATTCCTGGTTTAATTTAGAAAAAAATACGTGTCATATTTTTGTTTGAAAATTAATAATCAAAGATAAATTAAATTTAATACATATAAGTATTTTTTTTCTTAATTTTGTTACCCTATTTCGCACAAAAAAATTGTGTAGATATAAGAATTTAATAGATATATTTTTAAGATATATTTACATTTATTCGTACGTCAATACTGCGAGCTTTTAGTGTTTATATTTTGGTATTTCTATTTTACATTTTTGCACTCATTTTTTCTTATTTTCTGTTTGTTCTACAAGCTTTATTTCTATTGTTTGCCCACATTAATTTTGCATGTAATTTTAAAATATTTACCACAATACAATATTTAATTAAATATTCGTGCATTCCGGTCCTTTCGAAAACAAAACACAAACCTCATTGCAATTATAAAACTTTGTTGGGAGTAATTCATATCAAGTACACCAGCTCTCGGTTTCATGTTTCACATACATAGTAGATACAAACAACCTATTATCAGTGAAACGTTTCAGGTTGTTATTTAATTATGTATTGTACATTAGACAATTAACGTCCTTTACAGCTATACGTACCGAACAAAATGGACTTATGATATCTGCAATCTCCAGCAAGAATGAGACATTGTTCGGAATTCATTTAAGTTTTAATTATGAACACGTCATATTCACTCTACTTTTACTCTTTTCCACTTCGGAAATTTTCACAAAACTTATTTTTTTATTGATACGACATTCTTGAAAAAAAAAATAGATTTCAGTTGTAGTTATTAATCATTGAATGAAGATATTTTTACAATTATTATAATAATAGTTTTTACTTGAATAAGTTCTTCTATTGATCCACAAAATCCACTAGAGTATAATGAAGGTACAAAAGAAAATAAAAAGGTTACTAATAATGACTAGTACATTTCCCAATTAAAATATTATAAAATCTTAAAGAATACGTTCTTTCACTGATCTACAAAATGTAGTAGTAAATAAAGGAATAAGAATAATAAAAAATATTTTAATTAGTAGTGACTTCCTAATTATAGTTAAGGGAAATATGTTTTTATCTGAGAAAATTTTGCAGTCTCCACTGGGACTCGAACCCAGGATCTGTCATTCTAGGACAGCGCTCTTAAAATGATTCTTAGATAAAAACATATTTCCTTTTGCGTAGGAAGTTAGAGTTAAAGTTCAATAATCTTCAACACTTCCTAATTATAATTCAATAAAGAAATAATAAAGAATTATGTATTTGGATCACTTTATAATTATAACTCTGTATAATTTCCCTAATTCCCTGCATATAATCATAGCAGTAGTAGGTTATTACCTATATATTATATAAATTATAGTTAAGGGAAATATGTTTTTATCTGAGAAAAATTTTCAATTGCCACTGGGACTCGAACCCAGGATCTCTGTCATTCTAGGACATCGCTCTTAAAATTATTCTTAAATAAAAACATATTATTCTTTGCGTAAGAAGTTAGAGTTAAAGTTCAATAATCTTCAACACTTCCTAATTATAATGCAATAAAGAAATAAGAAAGAATTATGTATTTGGATCAGTTTATAATTATAACTTTGTATAATTTCCCTAATTCCGCTGCATATAATCATAGTCGGTCGTTAAACCTGAAAATAGTAATATGAAATCATGAATAAAACAGAAAAGCGTTGAATAAGTTGGTGTTTTGCTCTATTTTATATTAGAGGAATTCTAGTAAAAATGCGCCATCAAATTTTTATTCTGAGTACGTGCAAATATGCGCAACACTTTCTTATTAAATCTGAGCCGTAGTAAAAGGAAAGAAACTGCTCGGAATCCAGTAAGGAAGTAATGAATTTGCTGAGATGTAGCGATACGTATGCATTTTATGTAAATAGGAATATTTGGATGTGTTTGGCATAGCGTTTTTCAATGCATATAATTACGAAGCAGCAAGTTCGACGACATCTTACGTGCCAGTGCCGTTGATTTCTGAATATGCATGCCAGGCGACCAGTGTGTGGACAAGAGACGTCATCAAATTAGCATGTTAGCTGGGGGCGCCCTCACCAACCTAACCACAACTTCGACCAGTCAGTCGAGAAAAGGACCATCAAGCAGAATAAGCATTCTAATCGAACCAATCGACGTCCAATTTTCAGCTATTAGTTTGTCCTCACAAATATTTATTTGTCCGTTTACTCGGTAGTTCAATTCATTCCCTTACTGTGACTCTAACTTAGTGGAGAGTATGAGGTCTCGAGTTCAAATCCTAAAATATTCTAGTGTACTACTGATTATCAGACTATTTATGTATAATTTTATAATAATAAAATAAATAAAAAAATGCAGGATCTTTTTCCAAACTTGGAAATCATCTTGAGAATTTGCACCGCAGAAAGATCATTCTCAAAATTAACAATATTAAAAAAATGGACTGAGAACTTATACTATCTAACAACGCCTGAAACATATTTTACAAAGAATAAAGCAATAAAAGTGCCAAAAATAAATTTTTTGTTTATCACTATAGAATTGGTTTTATTTGACTGGATAAATTAGTATTTAGGAAAATACTTTTGGAGTAGCAGTCATTTAATAAAAGCCACTAATATACCAACATTTCGACTGTAAATCTGTCTTCATCAGGGTATTTGTTAAATTAACAATTTATTAAAAAATCATAAAATATAGATTTTCAGATTTTATTCCATATCTCTCTACAGAGAAATGTAAATAAAACTTTTTACCAAACCAATATTTAAGATACCTGAGGTCTTGTTCTATGACACATTATTCTTAAATTGAACAGGACCTCAATTTTCTAGGATAATTGTTTCGTGACATGTATTTACATGTTAGTAATGTACGTTGTGAACCTACAATCTCTACAAGGGATCTACAGCTTATAGTGGATTCCAAACAATTTATTAATTATATGTATATTTAATAGAGATTTTTATGACCAAAATTGAAACAACTGTTATATATTTCATACTTTGACACACTTGGTCTAAAATAGCCCAATAGAATAGAAGGACTCGACTATTTGGGTAATATGATGATGGACGTTTCTGCATTGAAGGAAATTAGGGAAAATAAAATGCCGTGCTGGGATGCAGTCCGTTTATTTAAAATTGAATCAACCTCGATAGATTTCGGCCCCACTTAGGTCATTCTCAGGAGGTGATTAGTCAAAAGAATATAATGTCTCTATTTGGATAATAATTGGTAATGGTACGAATCGAACTTCAGATCTTATACTTGAAATGGATATTGTAGTGGGTACTTGGTGGAATATATTTACCTATATTCAGATCTTATATTCCACTCAGTTCGAGTCGGATAAACAATTGAGGTGCTACGCAATGTCTGTCTTATCACATTTATAGCTAACAAAATTGGATTTTGTAAATCGTAATCCCAAATACAATGATATCCTACAACAACATTCTCAAGAAACTGGACTTAGCAAGAATTCGCAAGTTCACAGATTATACAGATTTCAATATATATTCAACACTTCTTTTCTACGAATTAACATTTCCTACAAAATCTTTTGAGTTATTGGCAATTATGTGGCGGGAAAAAAATCACATTTGTATCTTTATAAAGACAGCCCTGAAGATATGAGCATTTACTGTATATGGATAATATGTTATCTGTAGATGAAATATGTTTATGCATGTATTACATCAATCGGATTAAATATTGTACTACCCCTTTATATGAGTTTTGCAGTGAGCAAATAAGATATATTATTACTATTAAATGGTAACGTTTGCGCAAGCTATAAAAATGTGCAGTTAAGTTAAAAAGGGTGTGGTGGAATGGTTTTTGCGTAAGCCATCGTAGTAGCCATATTAAAAAATGAGGAGGAAATATGTGGGTCAGTGTTGTATGATGTTGGGCGAATCGCGGTTTAGCGTAATGAGGAGTGTTCATACCTAGCCCGGTCGGTTCCGCTTCTTGCTTTACATTTGGGACCGTTAGAGTTTGTATCCTGCGGGAACGTTTCTAAATTCTATCAGTCTGCGAGCGGCGTTTCTCTTTTTAACGTCCTTTCCTCGGGGAATATCAGCCACGGAGCGGACTTATCCCTATTTCATTTTTGCGCTATTCAGCTCGCAATCACGTTACTGCATTGTGGTATTCGCAGGCACGAACACGTTTTTCGAATAATTAAGCTGATTTATCGGGACGGACGATTTTTATTAAAATTGAAAAAGAATGGAAAGGAAACGAACGCGCCTCGATGCCGAGCTCTCAAAACAAACAGGATACTTGATTCTTTTAAACTAATTGCAAAGCCGTATCCGTATCCGTATCGGAGAATTAATTCACGACGGACCTTTTATTTTTACGTGAGAGTTTTGACCTTGCTGAGATTAAACCATTGTTCCCAAGGAAGTAATATCGCTCCCGCAAACAAAACAAAAAACATTGCGCGCTCATCGAAATAACACTGACCAAATATCATCAACATCATATTGAAACTTCTACTTTTCCCTTACCCACATCTACTAACCTACATACACAAAACCCAATCCACCGACCTAATTAAATACCAATAAAAATACATTTATTATGACAATAATAGGTCTTAGGTCTGTCCTTAGTCAACAATAATTGTGTTCAAATATCCACGTGGGATAGTCTCGGCAATTGTTAGACGTCCGGACCTGAGAAAAATTTGCAGTAGTCACTAGTCGCTATGGCTCAGCGGTAGAGCTCTGTCCTAGAATGACAGAGATTCTGGGTTCGAGTCCCAGTGGCGACTGAAAAATTTTCTCAGATAAAAATATATTTCCCTTTAATAATAGGTCTGTTCGATGAGATTATTGACAGTGCAGTGCAGTGTGGTGTAGTGTAGTGTTGGACAGCATATGTTAGTGTAGTGTACACTAGTTCCATCTTCTGAAAAAAACAGGAAAGTGTAACCAGTACGAGTGCAATACAACATCGAACTGTCAGTTAGCTGTCAGTAGTAGTGTAGCACTTCTTGTAGCAGCAAATTTAAGAAATATGTTAAAAGCTATTGCAATAATATTAGATTCTGCAAATTCAGATGATTCATTTTTGTCAAAACACGACAAAAAAGAAATTGTATCAAAACTATTTTGAAGAAGTTGTGTCAAGATACAGGGATGATGAATTTATTCGTCAGACATTCACAACTGATATTTACGTTATCCCCACTCCAGCTTGCACTAACTGCACCTCCTCTATAGGTAGTGCAGAAAAAAAGTGCACTAGTTCTGAACTTTTTCTCATCAAACAGACTACACCAATTGCACTATTCTCATCGAACACGTCGGTGTTAAAAAGTTAACACTGGGATGACCTAGTGCAAGTCATCGAACAGACCTAATGTTAGAGTAAAAAAAATATGCTATTATCTTTCATGATAACTGGATCTCTGGATCTGTCTTCGACAAATTGGAATCAGTGCATTGAGTTTTTCTAATCATCATCTATGGCACGACATTCCTATATGGAACAAGGCTTCGACTACCTAAGGTACTATTTCATGGCACTTGCATTTTAGTGATGCAGGTTGACAGCCTACAGTCTCTGCAAGGTCAGCACACACCGAGCTGTTTGCGGTAACCCATCCAATTGGACAGGGCGGGCTATGTTGCTTATCTACACGATCAGACAAGACACACCACGACATTGATTAGTTCTTCTAATAAACATTGAAAAAATGTGTGAAAAGTACAAATTAAATAAGATAATAAAAACGACGAAATTTTAAAATGAACGAAGATCATATTGTAGAGAGCAACAACAGATTTTCTTTTTCGTGATAGTTCCATAATTCCAATCTGTTTTTGCATTTAAATTTACAAAGCTAATATTCTGCAAGAAAGCACTATTTCATTTTCCCCGTCTACGCGTTGTAATTTTGCAATGCTCTAATTAATAAAAATGATAATCTTTCCGGCCTATAAATCTTAAAAATGAAGAAATCACTGCTTCCCAACAAAACAACTAAACGTCCACAGTCCAACAAAAAAGATAATTTAATGCTTAAAGCAAAAGAAAACTACAGAAAATTGGTAGAGCTTGGAACTCAATCTCAAGCTCCCACCGATATTTAATGAAATCGATGTGAAATAAACAAACAAAACACTGGAATTATACAGTGGAGTGCCCGCTTTCCTCGTTAGCAAATAAGACTGCGATGACTACAACTGTTTCTCTGCCGTTTTCACTTATAAAATAAAACATTTATTTTTTTATTTCTCAATATGCTTCAGCAAATACATTTAGAATAATATAATAAATATTTATTGTACATACTCATCAAATTCACATTTAAATATAACAAAAACTAAATTTTCTTTTTTTAAATAAAAAAATCGTTAATATATCCAGGGTTGGCAAAAATCATGATTTATTTAAAAAAGTCAAAAACCATTGAGTTATTTTTATTTTTAATCTTTTTCATTTTTAAAGATATCTGAATATTACTGCACTTTTTAATTGTTTTAAAATGCAATATAAATATTTTATTTCATAATCGAAAAAGAAATCTGTAATAATACCAAAACGATTCATTTGAATAAAACTAGGAAGAGATACAAATAGACATTTTTTTTTACTTTTAGTTACATATTTAAATACTTATATTTTCCTTCCATTTTATGAGAATTAAAATGATAAAATATCATTTAACTTTAAGATTATTTTATACAGAATATATATTAGTTACTATTAATTGTTTCATAGCAAATAATTAAATTCTTATTTTAATTATTATATTTTTTATCTTTAACCAGTGATTTTTATTTAAAAAATCAGTTGATTTTAATCATGATTTCAATCGTGAAGTAAATCAAATGATTTAAATCGTGATTTAAATCATGTCAACCCTGAATATATCTATGTTGACGTGGGAAGAAATCACAAAACATTTTTTTATTGTAGACTATTAAAAAATATATAATTCCTGCTTAAAATTAAATTGGACGAGTTTTCAATAAATATTATCAGTCATCGGTAATTATAATCACACCGTGGAGAATATTTACCAGACGTCATTTTCCGAGCACTCTAGCTGGTGTGGAGACAACACAATGGTAATGTTTATTTGGGATGTTGATTATATATACATATTTTAACATGACGGAACCTGGTAGAACTACGTTTACAATTTTAGTCCTATAGAAAAATGAGAATCATTTATGAGTAGTGCCAATCTGTGTGGAAAGACCGAAGCGTGAAAAAGACAGATAGTTTTGGAATCTGGGTTGTCGGAACCACAACCACTTTATTCGCGTCCAAATAATAAATATTTGAAAAAGTCCATAATTGTTTCCTCCATTCTCGTCTTGAACATCAATCTGAAAAGTACAAGGCAACAATCTTTCAGTTGTCAGGCCGGGAAAGTTTTTCTGTCCCTCTCTGCGTCGAGAACGGTTCTCTAGTGTAGTCTCTGGGGCCAGGGAATCGAACTTGAGTGGACATAAAGCCAAATCGAACGTAATTTAAGACGGGCGTGCGTTGGCAAAATGCGCCCGCGAACAGATTTGCTACGTGCCGACTTTACACGTTGGCCTTCCGGCCACTTGCTTATTTGCAAACCGCGAAACCTTGCCACTTCGTATCGTTTTACTCTTTCTTTGTTTATACACCATCGATTACTTTCAATACCGACAACACTGCTAAACACGATTTACTCCTACAAAACTAAATTACCACAAATCACAAACATCTATCCGACCTTAAAAATACAACTGTTTATTTTCACATGTTTACAATAAAATATAATAAACAATTCAAACATTTCTTCTATAATTTCGTAATTGTTCAGACTGATCCACAGAATAGGTTTATACAGAAGCGACAGTAAGACAGAGAAGCAAAAATTAGAGAGAGACGGAGACTGTGCACAAATTTAAAGGGCTCATTGTTTAAAATCGGAAAGTTCCCTCACATCTTAGAGAAAAATAGGGGAAGAGCATAAATTTAAAGGTATACACAATGCTTCAAGGTCATAGAACTGGATAGGGGAACATGAACGGTACCGACACAGAGTGTCGCTTCTGTATGTAACTGTTCTGTGTCGATACCTTGAAAATGGTTATTTAAATGATTGAAACCAGTCGATAACTTAGTTATTAAATTGAACTGTGTGAATAAGACGTTTGTAGTTATTAAAAACACCTAAATTACAAGTAAAATACTTTACAATTATTTTCACAGAGGAAACTTTATAATATTTAGAACCATATGAAAATTTACCAATTTGTATTTAATAAAGGATCCTTCTAAATCTTCTTCAATAACAGTTAAGAAAGTGTTGCATGTAATTCATAAAGCAGCTAGTGTAAATCTGATTAGTAAATTGTATTTCAGAAAGCAATAACTGTAATTCACAATAGCCAATTGTAATAATTGACAAAGCATTCAGTGTAATTCCACGTTCAATTGTTAGTTAATTGTAAATTACATTTAATTAATCTTCTGACATACAACTGGAAAAATAGTAGATATAGTACGAGATTCTGGGTTCAAATTCCAGTGAGGTACAATTTTCAAAAATATTTCTTCAAAATACCTCAGGTACTTAAGAACTTGTTCCTACTAAGATTGTTGTAGATAGACTTAGGGAAATTTAAAATATTATATTTTCACCTTATTCTTATATTTTACCTAACAACCGTAACATGTAAACGAAATCACCATTTAAGTACAATAATCAATTGTAGGGGAATAAAGACAGATAATAGAAATAGAAGGACCTCTATTACTCTGCAAGGACAGCCGTGTCAATGGTGATGATGATCACCACATTTAAGTCAGACAACAGATTAGATCGTCACTCTCAAACTTTGGATAAGCTTGTTAGATTGATATTTTGATGTAATAGTAAACCAGTCAGATCTTGTTTGAATCAGCGAAGATCCAACGCGTTAAAACATGCATCTATCCTAAAAATTCCTTCTAGGAATATCTTATCTTTACGTATTTGTAGAAGGTATAACAATGACTATTCACACTTAAATCTCGTTATAATAAAGATTTTTAGGTTTAAACGGCTTCTTGGTAACAATATCTTATCTTTATGTTTCCGTAGAAATTATAACAATTATCATAGTTCTTGTGAGAGATATTTGGAAATGACTTGTGCAAAGTTTACAACCTTTTGCGTTGGATAGGTTAGTTCAAATCGAAGCCATCACCTGAAAAGAAAAAATGAGCTGTATTAAATAAATTCGTACTGAATTTTGTTTCTTGCATGCACCTCTAAAGAAAGTTTGTTTGTATTTCTCTAATCCCGTAATATTTTAATCTCTTTTCAAGTTACAAATTAAATTTAAAATACATTATTATTGGCATATTTTAATCTAGATTTCAAAGTACATAATTAGAAAACATCTTAAACACAAATTTTGGATACGGTCCAGGGCAGAAAAAAGTACCTGCCTAAAAGAAAGTCCCATAAAACTTTCTAAAGGGCAATCGGCTTTTTTATAATAATTTTCAAATATCTCATACAAAAACTGTAATGGGGCTGTGACCAAATTTTGATTTTTACATATATGATACCAGAAAAAAAAATCACGTATTTTTTAAATCGATTCATTATTCGTAGTTTACGAGAAAATCATTATGAAAGATTTGGTGAAGGGTGTTACATCTTCGTGGTAGAATCGTGAAAATAGAGAGGTAAACTCTCAGCCAGAACGGTTGTGTGGTCGTGGTGTATTTTGTCTGATTGTGTAGATAAGCAACATAGCCCACCCTGTCCAATTGGATGGGTTACCGCACAACGGCTCCGTGTGTACTAACCTTGCAGAGACAACCTGCATCACTAAAATTCAAGTAAAACATGTCATAAAACAAGTACCTCAGGTACTTGAGGCCCTGTTCTACATAGGAATGTTGTGCCATAGATGATGAGAGGTAGACTGTGAGCATATGAAATAGACTACCTGCCTTTTTCTAAGATCGTACCGTACTGACGTCACTTGTCCCTTCTTTGGAACATTAAATTGCTAATAATTATGTTATTGCAAGCAAATGTTTAGTTTTTATTATTTTAATGAGTTTTTATATTTTATGATTTATATACCGAAATTTGATTATGGTCACATACCCGAAAGTTTGAATCGTAAACTAGTCGAATATCGGCGAAGATTCAACTTCTTGTGCTTATTAAGAATATGTTTTGCAGAGGTTATAACACTTAGTTTCAGGTTTAGGATGAAACATGTTGAGTCGTGTTGGAACGTATGACAGTAGACAGTCGGGACTAGGAAGACCATTTGGTAAAAGTAGTATTTACTGGTCGAACATCGGCAAAGGTTCAACTTTTTGTGCTTATTATTTACCTTTGAAAAAAGTTCAACCAAGTGCCGACAACATTTTCAATTAATACTATTGTTACGAATATGTTTTTGTAGAGGTTATAACAATTAGTGTTAGGATGAAACATGTTGAGTCGTGTCGGAACGTATGACAGTCTTGAGCCGGGACTAGGAAGACCATTTGGTAAAAGTAGTATTTGCGTAGCCTATCGTCCGCCTGCTTCCGGAATTAACAACAAACAAACGAGAAGGGCGGAGACGAGTTAGGCAAAGATGAAGATAATCAGCGTAAGACAACGCGTTATTCAAATTCACAACTCGTGCGAGCGCGTGCGAGTGCGCTTGCGTGTAGGAAAGAGACAAAAAGAGTAGATTGAGAGCACGACCTCAGTGGCACAGATCAATACCTCACGGACGAGGGCCTATGCGCCTTTATATTAACAGTTAATATTTTCTCTATCTTATTACGGGTGTTTACCCGACAGCCGTGTATGAGTATGGGTATGTGTCCAAGCGGACTGTTACTATTCGAATATCGATTCTGATTCGAGTCGTGTCAGTTGCATTGGAGCTCTAGAACTGCTGCTGGAGCTGGAGATTGGCCACCGGGGAGTAACACGATTAAAAATTAGAATTTGGTTTGCCCATTTCGCCTTCCGGAGGAGATGCATTTGTAATGAGGAAAATAAATACCACTGGCAAATAGAAATCGTGATGGAACATTCTAAAAACACTTTATCGTACTTTCACTCTCGTTCTAAATTTAAATATATCACGCCTTTTACCTCTTATCTCCAATTCCATATTCATATCATTACCTTCAAATTAATTAATATAGGTTATGTAGGTATTCTAAATTAATATTAAAATCAACTTTATAAAAATGACTTAACAGCAAGGTATGTAACCGAAAAAAAAATACAGGTTAACGGTTAACCTCATAATAACGGTTTTAGTTCGAAAACCGGTTTTCAAAATTTGGAAACTGGATTAAATCGGTTAAAGTGTCAGTTAAAAAAATAATTAAAAAAATAAACATCTGAAAAAATATAACAAATAAAAGAATATAATTTAATTAACGAATATTAACAACAATTCCCGTAATACCTATAGAAAAACGCAGATCACTTTTCAATTGTAAACTTGTCCAATGTTGACAAAGAGATTACCTATTTTTATGACTCTTCAATAAAATTTAAATTGTAAATACTGTTGTGACTCATATTCAAATACAAATAGATAACACAAACATAAAAAATATTTTAAAAAATCCCTCTTGATGATATTAAAATAAAGCTTAATGTTCCCTAAAATCGGTTTATTTATTTGTTTTTGGTTAACGGTTACCCGTATTTTCGGCCTTAAAAATATTGTTTAAAATAACGGTTAAAGTTCGCAATTTTCGTTCAAAATATTGGTTACCGGTTTTTATTAACCGTTTGTTTAGAACCTCGAATTTACGAAGCTGTAAAACACACTACAAAGTTATACAGGGTGTCCCAGTTTTAAACAGCATAACGTCAACAATTGATGAAACACCTAAAAATATTAATAATGAACTTGTCACCTTATTTTTAGGTGTAAAATGGATATTTTTTGTTGTTTATATTACCGATAGTAAAAAATCTATTATATTATAGAACGAAAGGCTTTAAAAGTCACCTCGGTATTAATTCGTTATATAGAGGTTTCATTGTATTAAAATTTCCTGTCAAAATGTCCATAGGTCTTTATTTATAGTTTACGTAAAGATTAAAATTGATTGAATGGATGCTGTTTATTTTTTAGCTTAGAACTGTAATTACAATACATCATCTTCAAATAATTTATAATAATCGTTTTCCAATTAAATATTATCCAGGGAACAATCGATAGCAAATAAAATAAATAATTTAGGTCGCAATACAATCAATTTTAGATGATCTCTCCGAATTTGCAATAAATGTCTCCGTGTTCGTATTTTGATTACAGGTTTCAAGTATTAATATTGCAAAAGCATCGTCCTCGTATTGA
Organism: Stenolophus ochropezus; assembly: GCA_035578165.1. Taxonomy (NCBI): domain Eukaryota; kingdom Metazoa; phylum Arthropoda; class Insecta; order Coleoptera; family Carabidae; genus Stenolophus; species Stenolophus ochropezus. Next base: position 6,386,740 of record JAQOWZ010000014.1, read on the forward strand.
AATAACCTGAGATTTCTATCGGTTTATGATACTATACGCGTGCACTTCGGCAATACAAACACTTCACTTTAGTTGATGGTATGTTTATGTACATAGAAATGTACTTACATACGTGTATGTCTAGTGTATTAGTGAACTTTGTATAAATAAACATCTGCATTGTTGCGTTACATAACCAAATATCAACCGTTACCGTTTTGATTTAGTAGATACAAAACCTCAACGATCGTTTGACATTTCATTTACTTTTGGAGTGACTCATTCTCATGTTAATTCTATATCATAAAATATTTCATATTATTTTTATTTATTGGTTAGTTTTGACTCGAATTGAACAGATTGTAAGATCTAAAGTTCATACTCTAGTGTTGGAAGCAACTATAAGCTGTAGATTCCTCTAGTCTAGTTCCTTTAATCTTAAAGATAGAAACCGAAAATTGATACGAAAAATAAATTTATTTTGTAACCGAACCGAAAAATATTGGTACTAAAACCAGTATAAATATAAATATTGTACTAAATTGAAATAGTTAACCAAAAATTATACTTATTTTTCTGAAATTCTAGTGTAACTAATGTAATAATAATAAAGCAGTTATATTTTAAAGTGCAATTTTCATTTTTAGATTACAACTTAAAATTAAAGTAACTACACTTTTACTTAAAACTTCGAAAAAAACCGGAACCGTAACGAAACCGGAATTTATTTGTTTATTTTAACAGAAATGAAAACCAATATAATATTTTTAAATAACCGTTACCGATAACCGAAACCCAATTTTTATTAATGTAAAAACCGGTAACCGTAACCGAACCCCAAATTTTTTTGGTTCGTGTCTCCGGGTATGTGATCAAATTTTGATTTTTAAATGATTGTGATACTAGATAAAAAATAATATACCTACCTGTATTTTTTTAAATCGATTCGTGTTCGTAGTTTATGAGAAAATAAAAAAAAATTGGGGAAGGGGAAGCTGTGACGTCAGCGTAGTAGACTCGTCTATAGATTGGTCTACCTGTCTTTTTCCACGATTTTATCATGCTGACGTCACATATTTCTTTTCCAGAACATTAAATTGCTAATAACAATTTATTGCAAACTAATGTTTAGTTTTTATTATTGTAATGAGAAGTGGTTCATTTTTATATTTATGAGTTATATACTGAAATTTGGTTATGTATCATATTATAACTTCAGGCCATGAATTATATTTATAATTCAACCCGTGTGTTAAAGAGTTAGATACCACAGCTTGTCGAATTGTGAATAAAATGTTATTTACTTCTTTGCCACCTACTGTAATAAGTCATTATAAAAGTAGAGGTAAAGAATATAATTTATACTGAACGTTTTTTAAAAATAGTGAAAGAATGAAATAATGAATAGCCTGTATGGTGCATTGAAATTATTATAAATGTACATGTTTCTATTATAGTGTACTTCCATTCATGGATGCAATTATAATGCTGATTATGTTTACAATAGGAAACAGCCCCATTTTAACAGTAATGAATGATATAAAAAGCGATCTTTTTAAAGAAATTTTCTTTTCATTCAAGTTTTTACCCCAGAGGCAAATAAACCTGTTTCCCTTAAAGGGAGAAAAATGAAATAATACAACATTGCATGCTTCGTTATACAGTTAATGACACCCGTTTTAAATGTGAACTCGTATTTAATACGTGCAATTTTTTAACGGAAAAAACGTTGCAGAGTTGTACCTAGTTAGCAGCAAATTCCAAAAGAAAAACAAATACAAAGTTAGAGCAAAATTACCAGTGACGCTCCTTGATTTTTCAAAATAAACGGTTTGGTCGATAATGTCTATTAGTCGAAAAATTCAAACCGACATTTCATCTAGTAATCAATCCTGGACACAAATTGTAACGATTTACCATTCACCTTAACACAACTGAAATCAAATTTTATTATTTTATCATTACTATTAGTTAATTTAACATAATTTTATAAGGAAAAAATAAATAAGTATTAAAACAAAAATGACGGTATTCATAATATACAGGTGTTCCACAACTTAAAATTAAAAAGTAAAGAGTATATACTGTAAAACAAAAAGATTTTTTTAAATATTCGCAAAAAAAAATGCATCGTATTTCATGCAAACATTTTTTTTTGTTACTGGTCGGTAGTTATTTTTAATATTTTTTTTCAAATCTTCTACAATGAAAGTATTTGTTGACATAATAACTAATACTAATAAATTTCTAAAATTGTGTAATTAAGAGCTAGTACAGTGATCCAAAAAATGTCTACTTCAAGTAAACTTATCCTTAACTATGCGGATTAAAAAAAATTGTTTTATGATCAGCACGTCGTACAGAATATACCTTTTAATTTTTTGGAAACATCCTGTATAGACATACGGGTGTGAATCATGGATTGTCAAATAGAATAAATATTAAAATACAGGCGATAGAAATGAAATTTAAGAAAAAATAAAAAATAACGATGCTAGACAAAGTAAGGAATGAATCCATACGGGAAGATCTTCAATGCAAAACAATACTAGACTTCATAGAAACAAGACATCTTGCATGGTGGGGACACAGGATGCGAATGAACGAATGAACGAAAGGAGACCGGTAAACTAAATTTGGATGACCATCGTTATGGCGAATAAGGGATGGGGAAGACCAAAGAACACATGGTATAAAGAAGATACTGACGAAAAGAAATATCCCAATGCAAGAAGCATAAAGAAACTTAAAGAACATTACACATCTTACACTTAAGGCTAGAAAGATAGCTGACTATATATGTATATACTTCAAATATGAATAAGGACAACTCAAAAAAACTTTTACATTATAATAAATCTACTACGTTATTATGCTTTGTTTATTTATTACACATTTTACGCAAAAACATTGCATAACTAAAAAATAGTTCTTAATTTTTGTTTTAATTCATCAATTAAGAAATAGTCAGAGGTCTAAATATTTCTACTTAATCTGGACCCTTCTTATTATTCGATTCTTCAATGTAAGAAGTTTTTACTAAATTTTTCCAAAAATATTGCAACGATACTTCATACTTTTGAATAAAACTGCATTTATTGCGTTTGATGTGATGAGGAGAAATCACAATTCAGGAGTTGGAAACCAGAAAACCAGATAAGCTAATCTCGCCAAACAATGCGAACGTAATATCTGTTTGAAATTTCAGTGCAACAGAATCACTCGTCCTTAAACAAACAACTAATTAATGTTCTGTCTACAGGATGGCTAGTCTTATTTTTACACGTTGGTTACAATCAATTAGTTTTCCAATATGGAAAGTAAACTATAACAATCAACAATGTCGTACTAAAAGCTTTGTCCTGTTTCATTTTATTTGACATAAATCACTCCGGTTTCACTTTGAGCTTCGTTGATAATACAGATGGATTCATTTCTCGATTCCGAGCAAAATATTTCGCAGCGTACTATGATGTTGATGCTAACGATTTTTGAAACAAATATACGGCGTTATACATACATATATTCACGCAATTTCCGTAAAAGTAGTACGAGAACATGAAATTGAAAACCATACACTATAATTATTCTTCCGTATTTTCATATCAATCATTTTTAATAAAAAATAGTTTCATCGAACTTGTCAAAAACTCTACTTATTGAAAACATACACAAAAAGTACTCATTAGCTCTAAAAATACACTATATCAAATATTACAGCTTATTATTCTGCTGTTTGACTTATTAAAATGGGCCACATTTTCAAACAAATATTTAGTTGAAATACAGGGCTGTATTTATTTACTAATGAAAAATTACTGCAAGAATTCAGATTGTCAGCAGCACACAATGAACTTGATGATTTAAAAGTAATTGAATATTTCTAATTTATTCAGTGTATTTGTATGATACACAATTAAAAGACAACAGCGAAAGAAAATATACGATACACATAAGTCAACATCAAATGTGGTACACTCTTCGTGGAAACAGCGACCACAAATTATCTTTCTTTATCTTTTTTTTTAATAATTTTCCTTGCATCCCGCGTATTCGTGTTATAATCTTCAGCTTCTTCATTATTATCATCTTCTGATTAACCATTTAACAACAGTTCTTCAGAACTCATGGAATAGCAACTAGATCGCCTACCTTTCTATGTGCGAATGATTTTTTATCTGTTGAATTAAACTTTTTACAAATAAAAATATCATATGTTAATCTTTTTTCAAGTCACAAATTAAAGTGCATGTCAAATACATTAGAATATTCTAATCCTAATCTAATACCTTGATCTCAAATTTCGGGTATGGTTCGTAGTATTATACATAAAAAAACCTTTACCACAAGTCCAATAAAATTTTCTAAGAGACAATTAAATATCATTTCATACAACTACAAAACCTATTTAAGTAAATGAATCTTTGGCACAAATCAAATTATTGCGAATTTTATTATCAATCTGAAATACATAATTTTCCCTCTGATTAACATTTGGTGTCGATTCAAAGTAAAGTGAAGGAATCTGAAATGACTTTCTAATCGATTAATAATTTTAATTAACTGATTGGATCAAATTGCTTTTCTAATTATGAAGTAATGTGTTGGGTAAAACAAAATTAATTTAATTTTACGGTATTCGATACAGAAATATTGCAGCTTCTTGAATGTTTTGACAAAAATTTTATAAAATTTGTAACAACGGAAACATTTTCTAATTACTTCTACACTTTAGCTCTTTCATGCGAAGCTCTGAAAGTAATTTTATTAAAAAGATTCCGCAAGAAAAGAATCTACCTCTTGTTTTGAAAATATCTAACCGATATTAAGCTCTTCATATTACCATCATATTTTTTTCTTTTTTTCATTAATTAGTAGCGGACTACAAACTGTAATTATAATACTGTGAATGAGTACTAATGTAATTAACGAACGTAATTAAAGTGGGTAATTATATTATTTTGTACGACACGTTTTCTTAAAAGTGAAAATCTCAAAATGGGTGTTAAATTTTTCAGCAGCCACCTAAACGATTCAATCAAGTACTGCGTTAATGTTCTTAATCACATTCTTCAAAGTTTGTTTAGTTCATGTTTTGATACACCTTTTGAATGTTTGTACAAAATATGTAATGTAATGTTTCTGTACCCTACATTCCACTGTATTCATATTTAGATAGAAATTATAACAGGCTTCTCTTTGTTTTATGAGTAAATATTTAATTATACTATGTTTATTTTAATATCATATGTAGTATTATTAAAGAAAATAATGTAATAAATTGCATATGTGTGTTAAATTTTATAACAAATTTAATTATTATTTACAATGTTAATTTGTTTTAATTAAATGCTGTATGAAAAATTTAAAAGTCAAATATAAAATGAATTTTCGGGAAAAATCCGTACACATTAAAATAAAAAGAGTTAGTTAATATTGCTGTAAAGCTAGATAATAAGTACACAGAAATGTACTTAATTACAATAAATTAAATTATATTTTTGTATGAAGTATTTTCTATTTTGTGAATAAAATTTACTATGTGATAAAATAATGCAATTTCGTATTTTAAAAATTGGGTTCAAGTACAAAAAAAATACAGAAAAAAGTACTTACTTAGGTTAATTTTTATGAAATGACATAAAAGGTAAGTAAATGTCCAGTTCCGAAATATTCTAATACTTTATTTGAAAACGGCATGGAAAGTATTGAAAATAGCAAACAAAAAAAATTGTAATTTGTAGTTGTTGTGAAACTATTGAATTAAACAAGAATCGAATTTTGAACGTTGAATTTAATAGATCGAGTTGCAATTATTTACAAAAATTGGCGGATAAACAACCATGACAAAAATATTTTGTTGGTCTTATTTTTTAATAAAATGTTGACATATTGACATTTGAAAACAATTATTTTTCACACTAAAAAGTTCCGCGAATTCCACTCTCTCCATTCATCCAACTGTTCATTTTGATGACACTTTCCGTTTGTCAATTTTTTGCAGTTTGTTTTGTTCAGCAAGTTATTTATACAGGCGGGTGAAATTTGTGTCTGTTGAGGTTATGTCCTTTCGGCATTCCGTGTTTGGGAATGGACTTAAAACCGCACAGATTTATCAACCGTTTCAGCTTACCGCATGCACTGGTTTGATTGAATTTAGCCGCAGGTTTGTCAATTACATATTCGCGGTGTTTTGTTTATATTCACTTTTTAGCCTAGGAATGTTATATATTACTAAATACTTTCACCAATCTCTCTTTCTCATTAACTGATTGTTTTTAAATGTATCGTACTAAAATGATATGGTATATTATCTACAATGGATTTCATTATTGAATGTAAAAACAAGTTGGAAAATCGGTATCATTTTAATATTCTTAAGTACGAGAATCTGAAGATCATTAAAGATTTCTTGCGAATAACAAGGAACTACCAAAATCAATAACGTACCTTCTAATACACTTGGATTCCATAACTTATAACTAATATGACAATGGGGTATGCGACCATAATCGAATTTCATTATATAAGACATAAAATATAAAAACTAACCAATATAGCTTCTCATTACAATAATAAAAACTAATCATTTACTTGCACTAGAAATAGCAGCAAAGAAGCAAGGGCTGCAACTTAACGCATCTAAAACGAAATATATGAACATCTGGAAAGGATGAATGAAACGGAACCTTCAAAGCACATTATCTGTCAAACCCCGACCGAAATCAGAAAGCAAGGTAGACCTAGATCCAGATTTAAAGACCAGGTAGAAGAAGATCTTAAAAATTAGGAATTAGAAACTGGAGAGCCAAGGAATAGAAAGGATTGGAAGCTGATCCTAGAACAGAACAAGACTCACCAAGGATTGTAGCGCCAAAGATAATGACAAATCATTTGCTTGCAATAATAAAGTTATTAGCAATTTAATGTTCTGGAGAAAGGACGCGTAACGTCAGTATGGTAGGATCGTAGAAAAAGTGAGGTACCTCTTTAGTTTACAACGATGTCGTCACAGCATTCCTTCCCCAAATTTTTAACAATTATTTTCTCGTAAACTACGCGTAATGATTCGAATTGAATAAAATTGTATAAAAACCTCGTTGAAAAGTTTAATTGTGTCTCGGACTATAACTAACCTGCGCGCCTTGGTTAACTATCATCGGCCTCGTCAGTAATGAAACATTTTCCACCTCGGTTAGTAATATACTACTGGTGTACTGTATGTTCAGTATTATTTTTTAGAACCCACAACACCAAAGTAGCGATTGCGAAAACTGATCTATAATACTCGCCCAATGGTTTCAGAATTATTGATGTTAATTTATATAATGTGAATAATGATTTTTGGTATGTGCATATCGAAAAAATGTATTTTAATTAACTAGGCAATAGTGGGTCAATTTCGATTATTTGATAAAATCTCCATTCCCATCATTTCGTAAATATTAAAACAAAACTTTATCACTACAATGCATCATTCTTTTATCAGATCCCGAATCGGATATCGTCCAATTGCTGCAGTTAAATCTCTATTGGAAAATCAATGTAGGGGTGTCCAAGTCACGAAATAAATTGCTATAAATAAGGATTTTAAGAGAGCGCGTTCTTGTCACCAGCAGTTACAATCCTTCGCGGCACACAAAGAGAACGCCGGTTATCTGTGAGAACGACGTATAAATTGCACGTACACCACAATATATACATGCATATACACAAGTTATGTAGGCATATTGACAGGGTTACACTCAGCGGGTGGTACCAGTGGCGTACGCAATGGTTTTCCTCGCGGCACACACTACAGAACATATGAAACATTTATCATTTATTTATTACTTTCATATTTACACATAAATTACTGTAATGGACACACTTGGTAATAAGGTTTGTCGAAATTACTTTCAAAGAAATTTACATTAAACATTTTTTTATGGTTTAATAAGTAGTCTATATTGTAAATAAATGTTATAAATTAAAAAAAAATGTGTTTGTGATGTCAAAAGAGGTTTTTCGAACACTTCTGTTTAATAAGAAAGGACTTCACTATATTTGTTCCCTTTCACCTATTGTGCTGATTAGTTTGTACTATTCGTTTAATATTAATTATAAAATAAAAAAATCAGTGTGTAATATTTTTATGTGAAAATTAATATACAGGGTATTAAAAAAATGTAACAAATTTTGAAGATAGGTATCTTACAGGGTGGTTTTATTATTATTAATAATTAAATTAAGTAGTGTTTTTAACGAAAATAATTGTGTAATAGATAAATAATGCAAAAGCGTTACCAGTGGGCCAGTGGTACCAAAAATGTTACTTTCATGAAAACTATACTTAAATATGCGAATTTCTTAAAAAAAAATCTTCTGTTTCGTAATCTATACATGTCATACTATGTACCATTAAATTTATGATATTCATTTAAAAAGCACCTTCAACATTTTTGAATTTAAAGATTTTTAAGCTACTAGATGGAAAGGAGATTTTTATATTTTATTTAATATTTAAAATTGCAAATTATTAATTAGACAATACTTAATATTGTATAAGACATGAAGAACTATTTATATCCAATGTTAATAAACTTTTATTCCTTAAGTAAACTACATCTTAGTTCGCAAATATTACATAAAACCATTTTCATATAAAGTCAGGACATCAAATATACTCAGTGTTTGTATATTACGGATCAAACTTTAAGGACATATAACAAGCTATACTGATAACGTAAAATATATAGTAAAATATTTAAAAAAATAATGTTGGTTTACTTGAAATAAACGTTTTTAGTATTATTAGTTTCATAGGTGTTTTTAATATTTTATTTAATTATGAACAATACAAGCAATTATATAATTCAAGAAATGTCTCATTTCAATAAATAATTTCAATTATTTTGTGCCACTAAAAATGAATATTGTATAATGAAACCAACTTGAATACTCTGAAAAGTTTCATTTTCAGCACAATGTATAATATATGTATCCTTAAAATTTGATCCATAAATATGGAAACACCCTATATACCCTCAAAATTTGTGTATATAAAAACAAAAATGGAAGAGCCAGTAAATGACAGTTAATGTGAAAACGCCTGTATACGCTCAAAATTCGTGTACATAAAATCAAAAATGGAAGAGTCTATAAATGACGATTAATGTACGAATGCATGTACTTGGAGAAAATTTGCAAGTACATCCCTAGCTTTTATAATTGAATACTCTGAATTTGATAAACTTTAGTTTCATTTTCAGTACAATGTATAATATATGTATGTCCTTAAAATTTGATCCATAAGTATACCCTCATAATTTGTGTATATAAAATCAAATGGAAGAACCTATGACGATTAATGTGAGAATGCATGTACTTGGAGAAAATTCACGAGTACATCCCTGGCTTCTGCATCCACCCACACATGGGGCTACCATTGTACCACGCACGCAACCAACTCAATATTATATAGTCACGGACACGTGGACACGATTTATACGTTTATGCATATATAGCTAGTGTAGCCAATCGTAACTCCACATTTGCCATCAGGTACAACTATAATGTATTGCACAGCACACAGCTACTTTATTGTTCTCCAACTTGTGAATTTTATTAGGCATTCGGTTTATTATTGCGAGCTGTTGTAGTTTTATGCATTCCAAACACCTGCAAGATACACATACACATTAAACTACACTTTACTTCTCTGTATGAATACAGAGCGAGGAGCTAAAAATAGAATATTCTTCATATTATATGGGGGATGTACCTTACTAGCAAATACCACCTGTGCTTTTCATGACTTTAATTCCTATCTAACGTCAACCCAGCCAAATAGTCTAGGGAGTAAATTAAAAACAAGATAAATGCATATAGATTAGACATCAGAAAATATATTATGTGTAAGTATAAACAAGAATAAAAAATAAAATTAAATTCATTTTAAATAATATTATAACTGTAACAATATGGAATGTTTTTCATATGTTACTGAAAACCTGAGCGTAAAGAAATTTGATCTCTTGCATTCGGAATCGACATGTGTTAGTTTTTGGTAATAAAGTTCAAAATTTATCGCTTTACTGTCATTTTGAATGCGTGAGAACTGTATTTTTAAAGATTAGTTTTTACAAGACCTGGTAAGGAGGGCAAAGGGATGATTTCTTCTCAGCCCTCGATAACTTAACAGATTTTATAGAAGAGTCACTTATCTACGTCTGATGAAGACGCACGTACATCGGAGCACTTCGCTCTGATCGCGGTATGGACAATCAGACAGATTGTTCATACAATGTTTAGTCCTTTGTAATAAATTTAGTTTAATTTAGTTAATGTTAATATGTAAATAAATTTTATTTAAGCAAAATTGTGTGTGTTCGACCATTTTCGTCCCATCGCGATCCTTAGCGTTGTGTTGTGCATCATCGTCATTTTGAAGTCATCAAGGTAATTATAATCAATAGATCATTATTTTCAACCCCCCCTGTTACCTAACAAACAAAAAAAAACGCATACCTATATAAGACAAAAATAATAATAAAGTATTCTGTAAACTAAAATATAGCAACTCATTTTATAAGACATTCTTAATAAAATAAAATAAAAAAAAAACGCTAAACTTCCCCATTCTTAGGAGGGGTAATTACCCGATTACCCCCCTTGAAACCGCCACTGCGTCAACCCGAGTTCAAATTCCATCGATTCTAATTGCGTAGATGATCTATAATAGCTTGCATAAAAATAATATACCCACCACTTTTTTTAAAGTGATTAATTATGTGTAGTTTTTAAACTAAGTAAATAATAAAGTTCTTGGGAAGGAATAATGACATTGAAGTTGACCTGAGACGGAAATAGAATTGAGTGAAAAAGCAACCAAATAATCAACAAGCTTGACAGGTCCAGCTACAGGCCCTTGTTTAGGGGGGGTAGACTAAGTTGCAGCTCAGGGGCATCCACCAAGTTAACTATTTTGTCAACAATTTATATTACTGAAAAATAAGAATGAGCTAACCTGAAAAACACCAAAATTTTTGCACTTGTGACTTTATTAATGTGCAATGGAATGACTTAATTTTTAATAGAAGAATATAATTGCAGGATCATTTTCCAAATAAGGAAGTCATCTTGAGAATATATCTTGGTTTCATAATAACAAATTGCACCACAGAAATATCTTTTTTTACTACTAAGTACTAAACCAAGGCAGGAATTTTATTAAACCGTCTTCAAAATTTAAAATATGTATGTATATTTATTTAGAGACATATAGAAGAAAAAATACATTCTTATATCAAGTTTTCTAAAATTCACCCCATTTATTTGGTAAACATGTAGGGTGTTAGATTGCATATTGGAAAACTCAAGTTCAAATCCAGACTAAATAATGCATAAACCATGCATATCTTATCAACTGCCACCAAATTTTTCGGCTGATGCATTTCAACCGTATGCTTCTTTTGAAATAAAAACAAAAGACTTTTTCAAATATATTATTTATTATGAAAAGGATTCGATCCTAGAAATTAATTATCAAACAAAAAATATTCAGCGTTACAAATTCAAAATAATATACTAATAAAGACGTTTTACCGACGAAGTTAAATAGATGTGGTAGGTCTTGAAAGTATTGCCACATTGTAACATTACATTTATGCTCCAATTTTTGTAAATCTGCATGTTAAATAACAATTGTAAAATCAATGTGATTTTAATCTGATTTAAATCACTAGTTTAAAATTATCGTATCTTCATCGGTAGCATTTATGTAAGCATAAATTGTGCAAAGCTATAAAAAATGCAATTTCAGGTATTAAAAATGATAGCTATGCAAGAACCACTTTAGATTGTACTAGTGTATATTACAGAAAATTTATACCCTGGTTGAAATTTATAAGCTGTAATTCTGCAAGTGAATAAATCATTCCATTATTGCATGTATCTTATCTGTATTTAATGCTTCTATTGTTGTGTTTATACATATGAACATTAACTAAAATTATCGTTAATGAATGCAAAACAAATATAGTAAGAGATGAAATATTGAAATAATCGGATGAAATAAATTATCTCGGAAGAGAAATATTGTGCGAGAACAGCCGATTTCGCAAGTTATTTGCGATTCGATGCACGTTGTGTCTTTCTTTCATTTACGAATGATATTATCGCGAGATTTTTGCACATTTATAGAGTGTATTTATTTTTGTCATTTGCACATTCGTATTCTAATCTTCTTTCTTATTTACGTCAGCTGGGAATGTAATTTTTTATAAAAGACTTTAATTAAATAAAACAAACGTAAACGGAACATAAAAGAAAAGTTAAGCATTATCTAGACGCTGAGGATTTTGTTTTGAGCTAAGTGCTGTAAAACGAGCCAATGGCGATAACAAGCTACTGATGACATACAGGACGGTTTTTATCTACAGGGGGATCTAGATGTTGACAGGTTGCTCTCCCTGACACGAGGGAGGCCGATGTTTACCGAAGCCGGATTAGCAGATCAAGATCACTGCAAATCTTAATCTTACTTGCTCATCTTTCCCGCATACTACTCATTCCTGACCCATATTTTATACGAAGATTTGTTGCCTGATAAACACTTACATGCTACTCTTTTTTCACACGTCTAACATGGAACTCCAATTCAACACCTTGTATATGTTGGCAGTTTTAACCCTGAAAGAGAAAATAAATTAAAATTTATGCTTATACAGGTGTTGAAAAAGGTCACATATTTTAAAGGTTCAAACATATTTTTGCTTTGACTTTCCGAATTTGTATTAAAAAACGTAAAATTTGTTATCACTATACCTGTATTCAAATAATTATTTATCTTCAAATAATACCTAAATGCTTTGTAATATTATACAATTATTAAACTTTGATATATTAATTAAATATTAAAAACACAATTTCTAAAAATATGTTGTAATTTATGATTGCTATAATATATATATATATATATATATATATATATATATATATATATATATATATCGATTTTTAATGATACTTATTCTATTTTAAATTATTTATAAATACAGTAAATTATGATGACAAGTTCATTAGACCTATGTTGCCTATGTTGTATTTTATTCGTAAAGATAGTAATTGGTGATCATAATAATGACTGGAAAATGTTGCATCTTAGCTGAAAGTCACGGTATAATAATAAAAAAGAGGAGCAATTTGTCGAAAGGAAGACAGGTGGGCAAGAGCACATTGACAGCCTATGATGCTTATGTTGCATTTTAATTGGAACGATGCGGTGCTATATAATAACTGATGACCATGGTAATAACAAATGACAAATTAAAAAAGGTTGCATCTTAGCTGAAAGTCACGGTAAAATAATAAAAAGGAGGAGCAATTTGTGGAAAGGAAGACAGGTGAGAAAAGTACATATTAGAAGCGCAATTTCTAAAAATATGTTGTAATTATGATTGCTAATATATTGATTTTTTATTGATACTTATTCTACTCTAAATTATTTATAAATACAATACATTATGATGACAAGTTTATTTGACATTGGCAACTTATGTTCCCTATGTTGTATTTTATTTGTAAAGATAATAACTGGTGACTATAGTAATGACTAATTACAAATTAGAAAATGTTGCATCTTAGCTGAAAGTCACGGTAAAATAATAAAAAGGACGACCAATTTGTGAAAAGGAATTTCTGAAAATATCTTGTAATTTATGATTTATTTTACTTTAAATTATTTATAAATACAGTAAATTATGAGGACAAGTTCATTTGACATTGACAACCTATGTTACCTAGGTTGTATTTTGTTACCTATGTTGTATTTTATTTGGAACGATGCGGTGCTATATAATAACTGGTGGCCGTAGTACAGACTGGAAAATGTTGCATCTTAGCTGAAAGTCACGGTATAATAATAAAAAAGAGGAGAAATTTCCCCAGGTGAGGAAAAGCAGATTTGGTGGCGTTTAGGGTGTGACTGAAGAGGGACGTAATAGAGCGGTGAATAGAATAAAAGCAGAAGTGCAGTTGTTGGAAGACATGTGAGAAGTGAGTGGCAGGATGTGGCGTGCGGTTGGCAAGCGAGCAGTTGACGGTTGACGGTGGTCAGAGAAACAAAGCGAAGCCAGTGCCGGTGTCGTTGCCATCGCCAAATGCGCCTTTGTATTGACATTTTCAGGATCACTGTGGACCGCCGTTCGCGTCGTGGAATAACCGCAGCTGTTCCCCAGCAGCGGTTCGTTAGTTCCGGAGGGCTCCGGTGATTTCTCCAAAGAACCGATCGGATTTTTTACGCGAACGGCCGAATGACTGCGCTTAAATGAAAACATCCGCGCATGCCTAGCAGGGAAACCATTTTACGGATTATTAATTCCAACATACGCCATCATCGTATTCGAATTAAACAGCGCTGCTGACGTTTTAATGCCCAAACACTCATTTCCTATCAATTCCACCACTAACAAACACTATCTATCTGCAATCCGATACAGCTTCGGCTCCAGGCTTCAATCACCACTCTAAACTTGGGTCACATGCCCATCTAGATTATCTATCGGAAATTTAGATTTCAACCCAGACGATCATTTTTATTCACTGGTCCGAACACAACTACAAATGCTAATGAACCGAATATCGTACGGTCACCAGGTTTCTAAATCACAAATTTTCATTTGCACATATCATACAAACATACTTTTAAGTAATCATAAACAACAAAACACAATATCATTGAATTATAAAATAATACTATACCGTGTATTCCAAGAAAGTGTTGTCATATGCATTTATAATAGCAAAACGGTTTTTGGTGAATAAAAATTTTCCAGCTAATAACTAAGTTATATTGTACAGGACAATACTACATGTATTCCTACATGTTATTTAATACAGATTACTTCATTTTAATAACATAATTCAGTGAAATATACAAAAAAGGATTAAATTTTTTTTGCCTGATGTTTTTCTGTTTTAAAATGACAGCTGTCAATTCGTGATTTTGAAGTTAAGATTAACGGTCTGCATAGTCAAAAGTTTTCAGTTTGATTCCAACTTAGGAACACATTTGTTTATAAAAATTTCTTGATTAATTTTGTTGATAGTAAGCATGATAATAAATTTATTTACTGCATTGTATATTATTTCTTTGCAATTTATTTAATTTTAATAATTTCTCATTAAATATATTTTACAAAACAGTAATAATTTTGTAAGTATTAACATGAAAAAACAGAAAGGGTATAAAAAAGAGTACTAGGACGGAATCGAAGTGAGAACCTTATAACCACGAATTAACTGTCATCTTGCGCTTCTAAAACAACAAAAACAGCAGGCAAAAAAAATATTCTTTTTTGTAAATTTTCTGAATTATGTTATTAAAATGAAGTAATCTGAATTAAATAAGATGTAAAAATACATGTAGTACTATCCTGTACAATATGGTGACTTAATTATTAGCCGGACAGTTTTTTTTACCAAAAATTGTTAGCTAATTTCTTGTCTAAGACAAATGCATAAGGGCATAATCCAAAAATCTTTCCTTTGGCATACAAATTCTTGTCAACTATCTATTATTGAAAATAACAGAAAACAACAAAATTCTTTATTTCATTAACTTTTCTTATTGTAAAGCAAAGTACAATAACGACAGAAAGAATATTCAGAAAGGATGGTTGAAGATTTGAAACAAATGTAGAATGAGAATATTTTAGATGTGCAGTACATAGAAAGACATTTCTACGGCTTGCACAATGACATTATGAATGTGGATCGAGCAAAATAATATCCTGCTTAGGAATGTATGAAGCGGAGTGATCCTTGTTGAATATATTAAAGCACTATGTCATCCTTGCGTGAAGAGGTAAAACTCCGTCAAATTAAGTGATAAAGCATGATTTACACTACAGGATTTACTACTTTGAAAGTCATTGTTTACATATTGTAATTAATTTATATAGTCTAACAAAGAAAATATTATATCAGATATGTTCTCCTACTTGTAGATTTTATAGGAAAAATATGATTTGGTATGTTTACCTGATTTAATTTGATTCCATAAATAGGCAATTATGTTTGTCTAATCGATTGCTAAACTGGGAGGTCGTTATAAGGGCTAAATATTTGTTCTAGACGCTGTGTTGCGAAACTTGAATAACACCAAAGAAAACTTACGTTATCAAAATATTGGATTTGTAGAAGTTATACTGACAGAAAAAACATTGAAAATTAAGAAAAATCTTATTGGAAATATAGATGTTAGGGGTTCTCAAAACCCCGACGGCAGACTTTGAGGGGCGACAAGTAATAAAACATAATTTTACTATTTTTATTTTATTATTATAATATTTTATACAACATATATACCTGCAAAACAATTTCTGAAATGAATAAATAATTTATCTTGCTTATTTTATTTAAAACAAATTGTTATGTTCAATACGGTTCTTATTAGATTTCAAATTCGTACCCCCTTTTCGTTTCTTTTATGTTTATTAGCGTAAACAGTTTTTATTGTGCCGCAATTTGGCGTCGTTCGTTGGTGATCCCATGCACTTCACAATTTAGTTTTCTGTAATATCATTCAATGAATAGTTACATGCAATCTTTTGGATTTTATTTTTTGTTCGTTTATAGTTTTATTATTTATTTTTGTCCACATATTATAATATAACATGTTGGTATGTACACTATTTTGAAATTTTTTCATTAGAAATTAAAACCAAGCAACGATTGAATACTTTCAAGCGGCTCCTACAGAAATGGTAGACAATTTCACGACAGATTTATGCGTTTTTTGATTTTTACAACCCAAAGCTGCACAAAATGACATTATATTTGTAGTTTTACAAAAACTTATTCATATAATACAAAGAAAAGATTTCGATTACATATAACATATGAAAATGTGGCTGCTGGCTCCTACAAAAATGGCAGATTGACAGTTATCAGCTGATGAAACTTGGCTTCACTAATTTCTATTCTCACTCCCTCTATAGTAGTTTCTATACTATAGCGGCCCTATATGGATGACATACGAATATTAAATGAATAAAGTTCTGCGAAAGATTTATATAGAATGAGGAATAAAGGTTAACTCAGATTGAAATGCACCCCACTGGTTTCCTGTAACTATAACTGTCTATTATGTAATTATAATCTTGTCGTCTGCAGATGCCGTAATAGTGCATCTACGCATTGCGGCTACTGTGTAATCCTAGTTAATTAAACAATAAATCTGTTATATTACTTAAGGACTCTTCATACTTGTATCTCATCGAGAATAATATAATCCTGTTTTAATTATCTGTGGGTTATCGACGCTAATGAAATAAATTAGGGATGCGAATGTATTCCTACAGCTGCAAAGTACAGTGATGTATCTTTTGTAAACATTGAACGATAAAAGCGGTTTACGACAAGCAGAATTTATTTTTATTACAATTTCGTGAGAAAGCTGAATATATTTTGTACTCCTGAGTTTGCATTTATTCTATAATTTTTTGTTATGGTACGTGTAAAGAATTTAAACACAAATTCGCACTAAGTTGCTGAACCGACAAAGTTGTTGAAATAAACCGATATGAGCGAAACCAAAGCCAACACGATGGGGAAATTCTGTGCATGAGTAGTCATCACCGTGTTGTTATTTTCCCTGCCACGTTCTATACTGGCCGCGAACCTTCGTGCTGCTAATTTTTTACTCAAATATTATTTCTTACTTCAAAAAACTTTCGCATTCTACAACTTTCTTTTCTTCGCGTCAAGGCTTCGACTCCACAACTCTAATTTGTCTTACATTACTGATAAAAATAACTTCTGTATCGTTTTATTATTCCGTCATTTCCTTCTGACAAATTAATTATTCTTCAAGACAAATTACATTACTACAACACCCTACATACTCTGTTATTATTTTTTTACCTTTTAACGATCAAATACGATCATATGCAGTCTAATAAAGCTGACCATTGTTATTCTTTATGTTTTATGAGATTTGTTGATCTCGAAATGAGTAGTGAAATAGGAATAATATTTACGAATCGTTCTGGTTCCGAGATTACGTTGGAGATTAATTAATTGCAATCTTTCCAAGAAAAGATTATATTACAAATTGACAAAAGATTAATGGAAATCCATCCAGTTATAAGTCTTAAATTACGTAACTAAAACTTTAATCATTCAACAGAGAATTATCAGAATATCAAATAGCTGGAAAGAAATTAAAATTTATTAATTAAAACTTGAATTTCATAGTAAAGTTATACACCAGTTTGGAAGTTCCGTACAAATACTGAAACCCGAGAAGAATATTCTATCTGTGAGTTCACTTCTAGTTTTCCAAAACTATATAAATCAATGACAGAACTATTAAGGTATTACTTATTATCTTGTTCTTGTACAGTTAACATGATAGATAGTTCCACTACTAGAAAGAAAGACAAAATGCAAGTGTTATCCACTGAATATTTTTGTTTCTTTACCTTCTCCATGGTATGTATTGTTTTCAATATTTTTGATACTTATGTCAAATACATAAAACTATTTTCAATTCACTTTAATACATGAATAAGGTAAATTATAAATAAAATGAAAAAAACACTTGGAATCCTGATGATGGCATGTAGCTGAAACTAGTCGAATTTATTAAAATTTATTTCGTGGACATAACCAAGTGTTTTTTTTAAATTTTATTTATTGTAACAACATTTTCAATTAATACAATTAATACTTGAATATTTCTAAAGAAAAAATTTAAAGTGATATAGAAAATACAGTTCCGAAAAACACCAGGAAAGGCAAAAATTCTATTTGTAATCTATTTACAGATTTTTGTGAGGTACGATTGAAATCCTGCACAATCGGTTCAAATGCTACTTAATTGATTGAAGTTTGATTTTTAGCGCGGAATATTTTTTTTAATTTATAAATATACTTGGTTTCTTAACGGCAATTTGTTTCAAACATTTACCCCAATTCTGTAAGGAAGATACTAGCTCCTAGCAACATTACTAACATCATTAGCCAATAAAAATAGTAGACACTAAATAAAATATGAAAATGACAGCTTTTACAAATATTTCTATTGGTTAAATTTTTTAGTAACGTTACTAAGAGCTAGCAACTTCTTTACAGAATTGGGGTGAATGTCCTGTCAAAATCGAATATACATATCTTTTCAAGAAAGTGCCAAGCAATTAAGGTTTCATATAAATAAAAAAAATGTGGCCAAATCAAACCTCTAGTGTTATTACTATCGAATATTTTCACCACTACTTTCTTTTCACCATTACATTTCAATCATCATCTCTATTCATCTCTGGTTTTTAAAGTATATTATACCTGAAAATATTTAGGATAATTCTGTATTATATACTAATTCTCTCTACTTCTGTTAGAACTATAACATCAAACTGAACAAAAACTGTATTTTTTTTAGAAAACAAATTTTAAAAACTATGTCCACACTGAAATGAAAAATGGATGGCAAGTGAACATCAGCGTGTCAGAGAGAGCGGAGTGGCAAGTATATCGTATCGATGAAGTAGAGGGTAGCAAGGGTATTATAGGCGTTGTTGCATTGTTGCCGCTGCGAGCCTGGCATGTACGCAAATAGCTAATTGATAACCGGTGTGAAATGATTGAGGGCACTGGACGACCTCGTGATAATGCGGGATGGACGACCAGGAACTGCTAGTACAGTGACTCCCAATAGGACTACGCGTGTTGCCATTGTTAGATGTACGATACTTTTGTTTCTCCAGGGGATAAACAAGAGAGGATAAACAACGGCAAATACTATTGTCATTATTTTTACTCTCAGATATCTTACTAAAATAAAAATATTTCATCGTTCTATTGTGGAACACATTACAGATGTATTCAAAATATAGGTCAGATGGGATTTCATCTTTTTCTAGACATTTTAGTCATGTAGGTTGTCAGTCTACCTACTCTGCAAGGGACCTACAGTTTATAGTAAGACCTCAGAATAGTTACATACAAAAGCGACACTCCGTGACGGTATCTTTCATGTTACCTTATTCAGTTCTATGACCTTGAAGCATTGTGTAGACCTTTAAATTTTTGACTTCCTCTATCTCTCACTAAGATGTGAGGAAACTTTTCGATTTTAAACAATGAGCCCTTTAAATTTATTGACTTTCCCAACTCTCTCTAATTTTTGTTTCTCTATCTTACTGTCGCTTCTGTATAAACCTATTCTGTGGTGAGACTCTAATCACTCGGACAGAGCTGTTTTTTTATTTCCTTAAAGATTGACAATGTTGGGATTACAACCATAAATCTCACACTATTGTTTACCTCTACACTACTATTGTTTCTCTGCAGGTTTAAACAAAATATAATAAACAATTGAAAATATTACATTTATTATTTTTACTCTCAGATATTTTACTACAACAAAAATATCACTTCATTCCATTGAGGAACGTAGGGCAGATGAGATTTCATCTCTTTTTTGAATTTCATTTTAGTTATGTAAGTTGTCCGTCTACCTCCTCTGCAAGGGACCTACAGCTTATAATAAGACTCTAACCACTCGAACACAGCGGTATTTTTATTTGCTGAAATATTGGCGATTCTGGGATTTCAATCCTAGATCTTACAGCATTGTTTATCTCTACACTACTTTTGTTTCTTTGCAGGTTTAAACAAGATAGAATAAACAACGGGAAATACTACATTCATTAATTTTTCTCTTAGATATTGTACTAAAATAAAAATATTCCATCATTCCATTAAGGAACACATTACATATGAAATCGAAATGACATTAGTTATGTTGGTTGTCAGTTTACAGCCTCTGCAAGTAAACTACAGCTTATAGTGAGTTTTGAACCTCTCGGACACAGCTGTATTTTTATGTAGTTAATAATTAACGACCCTGGGATTTGAACTCCAGTTCTTCCATTCCACTCTCTGCGAGTCGAAGCGCGCTAAACAAGTGAGCCACCGTTGTCCGATACAAGTTGTAAGCAAGATTATTTATTTCAAATTTTAGATTTTTATCTAGGATTGTTAAACAAAACATTGGTTATGAACACAACTATACTTGCATAATCCCGTTCATACTCGTGGTTTACTTCCCCTATACTCGAAGTCATAATTCTGTCATAATAAAGAAACATTTATATTGTCTGGAATCCTCCAGGTCTTTTTCTCTATGTAATATTCACTAATGTCCATATAAAACTAACCCCTGTGGTACAGTCTCCACATCAGGTAAATGTCCTCTATATATACCGATCGTACGACAAAGCAGATTAGTAATGTATGTTTTTTAAAGGAACAATTTCAATATCCATAGAAATATAAAGATCGTAGTTAACCTAGAAAAATATTCTTGTACAATTTCTTTTCAAAGAATAACTAATTACAAGAACGAAATGAAAAATTTACCTTTAATAAAATCCAGTTTAGTGTTGTTAAAATAGCACAATAAAGGTGGTGGTAAAATAAAGTTCAGAGTACAACCAACCTATATTTTTTCGTAAAAAGCATCGTAAATCTATGTTACCTAAGTACTTGAAGTTAGAAATGAAATGAGAAAGTTGAAAGGGTCCACCAGTACACGTATGTTTCTTTCTATTTTATCGGAACATGTAAGGCGAACAAATGATCAACTTACTTAGAAGTGTTTGATAAGATATTGCGACATGAATGTACTCGAGTAATAGTTTTTTTAATTTTATATACATTGCTTCGGTCAGTACATTAAGTAACTGATTGTAGTTTTAATGACTGTTTGAAAAACGAAAATAAGTTTCTTTTCAAAGATTTATACTTACAGGTAATATCAGTTTGCAATTTATTTTATTACTATTTAAAAAAGTATTGAAAGTAATATACAAGTATTTATTCAAATGTAAAATGTATTGCAATAAAAATAACTTAACACTCTTGATTCTTCCACTATTTTTATTTATTGTTACGATCGTTTCGTCTTTTCGGACATCATTAAAAAACAAAACGAGATAACAATAAGTGACATAATTAATTGTGCTACGATATTTTTATAGTGATTCATAAAGTAAATGATCAAGTAAGTAGTGCTCACTTCGAAATCTGATATTTAATTCCTAGTTTCGCTAATTTTTATCCAAACAAAAATATTTTGTTGTGACCAAATGGTTCGAAACCCACTATTTACTACAAGCTGTAGATCCCTTGCAGAGGTTGTATGCTGACAACCTAAATCTTTAAATGCAAGTAAAACTTGTCACGTTTTACCTAAGATACTTGAGTCTCTGTTCCATCTAGGAATATTGTACCTCAGATGATGATGATAAATGATCAAGTTTCGTCAATTTTTCTCCAAACAAAAATATTGCTGTGACCGATTAGTTCGTAACCCACTTGATACTACAAGCTATAGATCGCTTGCGGAGGTTGTAGGCTGACAACCTGTATCTTTAAATGCAAGTAAAATTTGTCACGTTTTACCTTAGAAACTTGAATCCCTATTCCATCTAGGTATATTGTGCCTTAGATGATGATGATAAATGATGATGTAATAACTAATCCTATTTCCTCGCAATGGAGTGTAGTAAGTAATATAATTTAAAAAGTAGAAGAAAATGAAATCCAATTTATTTTTTCCGGAATGAAAAGGATTTGAAGGTGTACCGGTTGGGAATCCCTGATTCGTAGTGTTAGTGGAGCTCAGCAGTTGATGACAAATTCTGCCATCTGACAGGTGGATACGTAATTACTCATCTCGCACTAAATAACTCGTTTACTCAGTATTTAATTTCACCATCACGAGTTCATCTAATTCACGAGCGTAGCTAAAGCCCAATAATAAATGAAAAATGAATTCGGCAGGAAAGCCCGTGCCTAGCGACATTTTTCTTTTCATTCATTCAGAACAATCCGCCCGGACCTTAAGTCCTCGCATTCCAGGGAATAAATTATTGAACGCAGGAAGAACGCAATGGGTACTCCACTAATACTCTCATCTGCATATTTCTGTTTTTAATAAGCATTACGTGTTACCGACAGTATTAAGCCTGTTTATATACCGCTGCATCTCTTTCATATTTTACCGTTTTCAGCTTAAAAGCACAATATGCTTTTCCGCCACACGTCCAACATTACACTCTGAATTATAGAAAGCTTTAAATAATCGCCGCTCAAATGCAAAACATATTTACACCACAAAAGAAAAAACTTTATTTACATTATTCAAACATTCCTACAATTTTGCAATAATACCAATAGGAATCTTCAACTATGATGATACATCATTCCTAAACGGAACGCTACAAAGGACAAAGTGGTATATTTATACAGGGTGTTAAAAATAAATATTTAATATTTACAGGACATGGAGAACAAGTCAAAATAAATAGAAAATTTAGGTGTATCCTAAGGAAATATTGATGGCCATGAACTTTTTAAAATTTTCATTATTTGTTGCATAGAAAAAGACAGCCATGTTAGTGTCAAAGATGACAATGTCAACAAATCGAGCAATATTGCTAAACAATTCATGTGCCGGAACTTCTAGAAAGAGATCGTAATTTATTTTTCGGGAAATGTAATAGTCTGTTGTAATGGAATAAGATTAAAACTGTTCATAAATTTAAATTTAAATAATTATTTACAAAAAAAAATAACTTTCAGTGTTTACTAGAGATGAGACGAAAGCAGAATAATTAATCGGTATTCGGCCTATCTTCATACCGAATATTCGGTTACAAGAAATAAGTAAAGTAACAACGTTGTTTAGTTACGGAAAAATATATAATTAGAGATAAATAATTTTAAACAAAAGATATACATACGTTTAATCTTTACTAATGTATCTACATTAAGAATAAAAAATTTAACTAGTTATATTGTTTGGCGGTAAATCATTTAATATGTTTTAAACTAAAATAATTAAATTTAGTAATAATCAAACATAAAATTACATTATCAAAAAATAGGGTGAACAATTCACAATAAATACACCCTTTTTCGCAATGAGGTCCAACAATAACCCTTTCAGATTTTAGAAAAATATATTAATTGGTAATGCCGAATATTTCTCCTAATATTCGTTATTCGGTTATTCCGCTAAACTGCTATTCGTCACATTACTAGTATTTACACAGGATTACATCTAAATTAAACTATATCTCAAAAACGGTTAATTTTTGAACACATGTTGTATAATACTTTTCGATTTGTTCTCCAAGTCTTATAAATCTTGAACATTAATTTTTAACATCCTGTATAGTTGAACATAGGTAAAATAAGTTATTCATCGATATAATAAAATTCTGTTATACTTGATTGATAATCCCTTAACTAACACTTGAATTAAAGTACACTCTTATAAATATACTGTGTTTAAACATAAATGGAAATTTTCCGTAAGTCTTAATTTTTGAAAACATATTTCAGCATTTAAATTGAAAGTAGAGGGCGTTGATATATTCATTTACGTTAGCAATTAACCGAAATATGAATTTTAAAATGAGAAAATTTATTTTGTCCGGGTTTTATGACAACTTATAATTTGAAATACCTAATGACTTCTTGTTGTCGTAAATTCTAGCTTGTTGGTTTTTCATTTATAATTTTATGAAGTTATTTTAGCAGATGGTGAAATTCGCGGTAGGTAATTTGAACGTAAAACATCCGAATCCACATAAAAGTAGTAATTTCTCGCGGTCGATGGGTTGGCTAGCAATGGAACAACGGAATGCATGAATGACGGCTGTTCTTGCTCTCTCGGTTTTCAATAAAAAGCTACTTCTTTAAATTCGACCTCTTCAATTTGACTTCATAAGTCTTTTTACCTCTTTTAATCCATTTCTCTTTCCATTTTAATGATACTTACTGTCTTCCGTAATCGTCAAATTTGTTAAATCTTGTTTCAATTCATACTTACTTCACAAGATACTCATAACTGATGCTCTTTCTTTATTTTTCCCTCTTCTTCATTTCTTCTCCTGATTATTACCTATTATTTATTTCCGTACACAATACAAACAGGAACGTCAAATTATGAATACTAATAATAACTTTACCAGAAAGAGTTTTATATATTAATAAGTTAATATTTTAAAAAGCTACTTCTTTAAATTCGACCTCTTCAATTTGACTTCATAAGTCTTTTTACCTCTTTTAATCCATTTCTCTTTCCATTTTAATGATACTTACTGTCTTCCGTAATCGTCAAATTTGTTAAATCTTGTTTCAATTCATACTTACTTCACAAGATACTCATACCTGATGCTCTTTCTTCATTTTTTCCCTCTTCTTTATTTCTTCTCTTGCTTATTACCTATTATTTATTTCCGTGCACAATAAATATCAAATAAAGGGGGTAAAATTATGAATACCAATAATAACTTTACTAGAAAAATCTTCATTAATTATTAAGTTAATATTTCGATGTTAAAAATGTTCGTAATTCATTAAATTCGACCTCTTTAATGTGACTTCATAAGTCTTTTTACTTTTTTTAATCCATTTCTCTATCAATTTTAATGATACTTACTGTCTTCCGTAATCGTCAAATTTGTTAAATCTTGTTTCAATTCATACTTACTTTACAAGATACTCATAACTGATGTTCTTTTTTAGTTTTTTCCTTTTTCTTTATTTCTTCTGTCGCTTTTTACCTATTATTTATTTCCGTACACAATACAAACAGGAACGTCAAATTATGAATACCAATAATAACTTTACTAGAAAAAGCTTTATAATTTATAAGTTAAAATAAATCTAAACTACAACAAATAAGTTATTGGTAATTTAATCATCTAGAGGAGGAAATAAATTGTAATGATCGTAGAAAATTTGATGTTGGAATGTGTAAGAGATGGCAACGACTACATTGTCATTTTTAATATGATTTATAGCGTTTTAATAGTTCTATAACTATCTCTTCCATTTCCGAAAGCATTTGAAGACGATTTCAAGTAATTAGCAACGTAAAGTCATAAATAATGCTTACTTTGTGTATCAACACATTCTGCACTAAACGTTAGTTCTATTCATGGAATTTTCATTAGTTAATTAGCTTGATTTAATTTGAAATCCTGATGACGTGTCAGTTTTTTGATAAATTAGTTTTGTTTCTTCACTGTCTGAAACGATTTAGAAATAGCTGAACTGTATTTATAAATACGAATAACTTTCTCAACAACATTAAGTTTGTTAAGTATAAGGTTTCGTGTTAACCAGCTTGAATCATTATAGAACAAGATCCTAAATTTGTTTTTAGTTCTTTTATTAAGTTGACTGGACTATAGGAGGAACTACAGGATATATTTTAAAACAAAACAAACTTTGTTTTGTTTTTCATTGTCTTCCTCGTAATTACTCAGAAACTTGATCTTTAGTTTGCAATTTATTCTTGTATTTTTCAATTTAAAATATCAAACTAGACTAAATAAATAATATGATTGGTGATTACGAAGTAACTACACATTTGTCCTTTAATGAAAGTTGAAAGTGTATTCAAAGAATAAGAATTGTAACTTCAGGTATTTGAAGGACCAATGCCAATCGATATTTTTCAGTTTAAAATATCAAACTTCTGACTAAATAAATAATATTATTGGTGATTAGAAAGTAACTACACATTTGTCCTTAAATGAAAATTGAAAGTGTATTCAAAGAATAAGAATTGTAACTTTAGGTATTTGAAGGACCAATGCAAATCGATATTTTTCGGTTTGAAATATCAAACTAGATTAAATAAATAATATAAATGATGATTACGAAGTAACTACACATTTGTCCTTTAATGAAAATTGAAAGTGTATTCAAAGAATAAGAATTGTAACTTTAGATTCTTGAAGGACCAATGCGAATCGGTCACTGAAAAGGGAAAGAACTCCTTTCTGTGTGGAAGTTAGGGGAGTCATACCTATATATATCCTTTCGGTTACCGGTTAACCTTTTAGCACGAATATTTGAATAGAAAGCGTAATAAAGAATGAAAAACCGCTGCTCTCTCTAGATTTTGACTTTTTGATGGGGCTTCGCAATTCCTGAGCTTAACACGAGAGTTTTATAGCATAGTGTAGAATTTCAGTGACAAAAATATAAAACACAGGCGACAAAACTGCTCTACCGGATTGTATAATGCAAATTTTTATACAAATCTTATTTTATTTTGAGCGCGAAGGGAAAATAAACTTGAGCCCCACAATGCAGACGCAAATGTATTGAGGATTTATGAGCTTGCATTACTATTTACGTTCATTAGCTAAATACACTGCTTTGTGGCGTAAATCTGACTTGAAGTGCTGGCAAAAATTTACGTCCTGCTACTAACTTACGCATTACCCAGCCCCAGTCTATTTACATATTTCACACGCATGCTAGATAAAATGCTAATCCGATTATGAGACATGCTCTCTCAACTAATTCATTTCTCTCAACTTCTCTGGATTCCACTTCACATTTTCATTCTCTCTGTACAAAATTTTTGACCAAGTTCAAATCATCTAGTATTCTATTCTCTAAAACTAATTCCTTTCTAGAAAGCATGCTTATTCCTACACACCTATATATGCAACACACTATTAACAAATGGATTTCCTGTACTTATAGTTTATCTGAAAATTTGATAACTAGGTTCAAATCATCTACTATTCTATTCTCTAAAATTAATTCCTTTCTAGAAAGCATACTTATTCCTACACACCTATATATGGAACACATTATTAACAAATGGATTTTCTGTACTTACAGTATAACTGAAAATCACAAAATTAATAGAAAAGTTCCTATGATGTCGAAAGCAAAGCTTAGAAGATAGGAATATTATAGAACTTTTCATTTATAAGATTTAAATTATGTTTAGTTTAGGTTATATTAGGTTTAGTTTGATTAAAATTGTTAAAAAAAAACTAAAACAATAGAAGTAATATCTTTTTATAATATTTTTCTTCTTTAGGATAAAAGAAGGTCTTTTTTTAGTTACAGTCTTTTAATAAAATCCACTAATACACTTATTAGTATTAGTTAATTTTTATTAAATGACATTAACATCTAGTTTATAAAACCAATCCTATATTCTTTAGGAAACCTATCTCTTTTATAGATGTTAAACATAAAAGTATATTGCTGATTAAATATTTTTTAAATTGGTTAGATACTACTAGTAAAGATTAATAATTTAATATTTTTGGGATTTAGTTATAAGCACAATAGGTAAAATAAAAACGAAATTAAAGGGACACACAATTTTTTAAAATTTAAATTTTATTTATAAATATTAAACATTAGAAAATAGTTCCCTCAGAAAATCTTATTTAATAATGGAGATACATTTTCTTGTTGGCAGAAGGATTTGAAATTAATGGAATTCAGTCAATTAAAAAAAAATACTACCTACATGAGAGAGAAACCAGTAGGAGTTGAAATAAAACGTTTCAAAAATTTATTGAGTTTCATTTATTTCAATCCTTCTATCTGATTTATTAATTTGGGTTTGTCAATATAAAATGATGATGTTAAGTGAAGCGTCTTTAGTATAACGTTTGAGGATTATTAGGGAGTGGATCGTAGTGTTTATGTTGATGCTTAATAGTCGATCTTGTAGGAAGACGTATACATGAAATGAAGGGTTGCGAATGACTGGTTCCCTCAGAAAACCTTATTTAATAATGGAGATACAATTTCTTGACTAGAGTTTGGTTAATACGAGGGGTAAAATCATTGGAATTCAAGCAATTTCAACGTTTTTAAAAATGTATTGAGTTTAAATTATTTCAATCTTTCTATTTATTAATTTGGGTTTGTCAATAGAAAATGGTGATGATGTTAAGTGAAGCGTCTTTAGTATAACGTTTGAGGATTATTAGGGAATGGACGATAGTGTTTATGTTGATGCTTAATAGTCGATGTTGTAGGAAGACGTCTACATGAAATGAAGGGTTGCGAATGACTGGTTCGCCGGGCGACGATTGTTGACGCGGGTCCGAGTTCGGACCAGATCGATATTCATCGGCGTCTGTCGGTCGGCAGCGTTTGCATGATTGATACGAGTGTCCTTTTATTTCCGTTTCCTAACGTTCTTTGTCTTTTCCAGGTAAAGACATCCGCACCGGACATCACTGCGGCTGAAGCGGAAGTCCAGATACACCGGCGCCCTCAAGCAAACTTTCCTGATTCACGATAACGCATTCACGAGCCGCAGAACCACAGTGATTCATCACGCGGAAACAGCCCGAATTAAAATCCTCGATACTGACAACTCCAATAAATACTTCATTTCATTAAACCGCGTTTGCGTTTGTTATACCAGTACTAGACTAGCTGGACAACTTTTCTCATTCCAAGTAGGTGTTTGCTAAGAGGACCACACGTCTTATTAATCCCTAATCCATAAAATTCCGTTTGTCCAAATTTGGCATCATTTGTCACAATTAAAATTTCAAGGAAAAATTAACTAATGGTAATCATAACAGACATAATGCCGGAGACATACGGTATAAATAATGATCATTAAGTAAATTCTCAATTGAAGTTAATGTTCATTAGAGAAATTTGTGCTAGTACTAGACTAGTTAGACAACATTTCTCAATGCAAATTTGTCTTTACTAAGGTGACTACACGTCTTATTATTCCCTGATCTATAAAACTTTTCCATTTATCCGAATGTGGCATCATTTGTGCTAATAATGACAAGAATTAAAATTCCAAGGAAAAATTAACTAATGGTAAAGATAACATACATAATGCCGAGGACACACGGTATAAATACTGATCATTAAGTAAATTCTCGATTAAAGTTAATGTTTATTAGAGAAATATGCAGACACACGGACATTACTTGAAATTTCTTGCACATGCGCAAATGCAATGTACCCTTGACAAAAAACAAGATAGGGAGTCATTAAAGATACCGTAATAGATTCTAGATTTAGATTATTATCCATGCCATTATACTTCATTGTCAATCGTCAACCCAAATAAGAATAATTTAACTAGATATCAACATTAACCTTAACATCAACAACCTCAACAGTTATTCGACTTGCAATGACAACCGAACGCTTCCGATCATCGGTTTTTAAACTTCATTGCCACTTTCCACGTTTTGAAATTTGAAATGATTATTACTTAAATGGTCATATGCTACATGACAACTAAATTAAGTATTAACTGTTAATGATCATCATTTACGTGGTCGTTCGAAAAAATATAAATAGATTCTTATTTCATTACAACAAACATCAAAAGTAATCATTAGCCAAATATGTCTTATCATCCAATTCTCTTGTATGTTGGCCATGAAGCTCAATTATTCCTGTTTGTAACAGTTTAGTCCTTAATCCGGGTGATTATTCACCAAGACAACAACGGTCATATAGGTAACTACATGTAGGACGATTGATCATTGTATATTTGGCGACTTCACAATAGGTTAAATCAAACTCTAAAATCCGATCAGGTTTAGATTTAAAAAAAATATTACTCAGTTTTGTACTCAATGTTTCATATATATTTCTTCAGCACCATTGGCAACACTTAAGTCTTAAGATATTATTGATCTGGAAGCTTTTAATTCCTTGCAAGATGAAGTTTTTTCGATACATAGCAACATCGAGAACCGTTTCAATCATCACATGATTGAATGTTTTTCCTGTCCGCCAATTTTTTCAGGGGTCAAAATAAATGAAAATTGAAAGGGACGTGGTGCAGATTGTTATTTGATTTATTGAATAGTCACCCAAAATATTGAATTTCAGCAGAATGTAAGTGACAGTTTAACTGTTCTTTTCAAAAATAAAAAGTGAAAAATTAATTTAAATAAATATGCCATGTTGAAATTGAGACTGATGGTGGTATAAATGGAAATGAAAGACCGTTAAAGTAAGAGAGAAGTAATAAATATGAGATTCACACTTCATCACCTTCGCTTCTCTTTTTTAGTTTGTTTAGCATGTTGACCGGTCTTTTCATATTTACCGAGTAGTAGGTGATCAACCCTCAGATGAATGGATTAGTGGCATAACAATACAGCTAGGGCTAGGGGGCCTGTGTTCTTGAGACAATCCAGGCCCCAATGTAGATTTAAAGAAAAATAATAATCCTATAACATGAGACTTCACAAAATACTTATCTGCAGCTAATTCTCATTAGCGAGTGCATATTATTTTAAAGTAAATCACATCCAAGTCATTCTACTGTTCGGCTGCCGATAATTAATAGTCAACAGTCTATTGCTATTTTATTGGCGACATCAACATTAAAATTAAATAGCAACAAGCCTCCTACCCTTAACCATTTGCGTAACATCAAAACTGAAGCTTGGTGGTTGATGGCAGGCGGTCATTCGGTTGTAGTCTTAAGACAAGAATACATAAGGCGACCGACGCAGACTCATCTTATTATCACATACTTTTAAATTGAAGCACCCTTCATTTCATGTGACGCCGCTTAAGATTGGGAACACAAGAGAGGTGTTTTTTTTTTTAATAAAAAATAATAATTTCCAAAACCAACAGAAAAATATACCATATTTTGTTTTACGGAAAAATTAAAATAGTTTTGGAACGTGAAATTAAAATTAAATTTCGACGTGTGTTCGGGAAGATCAGGCCCCTTAAGCCACAAGGCCCGTGTTCCACGGAACAGGCGGAACACCGGTAGTTACGCCACTGGAATGGAATGAACATTCCGCGACTAAGTGATGTTGTTATTTATCCGGACAAGTTGTCAGTCGGTAGGTAGCGGCGAATTGAAAGTAGCGAGTGCCGGTTATGAAGTATGTGCGTGTGCAAACCAGCAACGGCAACAGTAACGGCAACAGCAACGGCAACAGCAACAACAACGACATCCATTTTAGATATGAGATTCACAAAAACTTCATCACCTTCGCTTTCCTTTTCCCGTTTGTTTAGATGACCGGTCTTTACATATTTACCGAGTAGTAGATGATGAACCCTCAGATGAATGAAATGAACATTCTTGTCTGGACAAGTTGTCAGTCGGTAGGTGGCGGATTGAAAGTGGCGAGTGCCGGTTATGAAGTATGTTCGTGTGCAGACCGACAACAGCAACGGCAACAGCAACGACATCGACATTCAGTTTAGATATGAGATTTACAAAAACTTCATCACCTCCGCTTTCCTTTTCCCGTTTGTTTAGTTCATCGGTCTTTAGATATTTACCGAGTAGTAGATGATGAACCCTCAGATGAATGTAATGAACATTCCTGTCTGGACAAGTTGTCAATCGGTAGGTGGCGAATTGCAAGTGGCGAGTGCCGGTTATGAAGTATGTGCGTGTGCAAACCGACAACAGCAACGGCAACAGCAACGACAACGACATCCAATTTAGACCTCCGCTTTCCTTTTCCCATTTGTTTAGTTGACCGGTCTTTACATATTTACCGAGTAGTCGATGATGAACCCTCTGCTGAATGGAATGAACATTCCTGTCTGGACATGTCAGTCGGTAGGTGGCGGATTGAAAGTGGCGAGTGCCGGTTATGAAGTATGTGCGTGTGCAGACCGACAACAGCAACGGCAACAGCAACGACAGCGACATCCAGTTTAGATATGAGATACACAAAAACTTCATCACCTCCGCTTTCCTTTTCCCGTTTGTTTAGTTGACCGGTCTTTACATATTTACCGAGTAGTAGATGATGAACCCTCAGATGAATGAAATAAACATTCCTGTCTGGACAAGTTATCAGTCGGTAGGTGGCGGATTGAAAGTGGCGAGTGCCGGTTATGAAGTATGTGCGTGTGCAGACCGACAACAGCAACGGCAACAGCAACGACAACGACATCCATTTTAGTTTGTTGTAATTCGGAACGAGGTCAATCTCTGGCGAGGCAAGCGATTGGACGAAAGCCAACACAAGTTCGGGGCTCGCACTTCGCCGGCTCCCGGGAACGTCGTCGGTTAAAAACAACGGGAATCCGTAAACGGAAAACTCGGTTAACATGCTTTTATCAATCGCGCGGCGCGGGACTAGCATCGTTGGTCGCTGGTCGTCGCTCGTCGCTCGTCGCGACTCTCTAACCGTGTCAAAGTTCCCGAGATTTATCTCCTTTGTCCCGTCGCCTTGCAGCCTCGCCCACTCGCACTAACGGACGCGGTCCTAACCTTACTGCTACACGCGACTAGTAGTGGCATACATATATGAAATACACTTTCGGATAAGCCGATTGGCCCTTATAAAGTTTTATGGGGCTTGAAATAATAGTTCATTTAGGCAGGTAGTTTTTTCTGTCGTATGATGTTAAGGGCTGTACCAGAAATTTTCTTTCAAAATGTTTCCTGATTATGTACCTTTAAATCTAGATTAAAATATTCAAATAATAATAATGTATTTTAAACGCACGTCTTCTAATTTCAATTTGAAAATTGAAAAGAGATTAGAGTAAATTTTAAATACAAAGAGTTATTGACATAAATATAAGAAATATATGGTTGTTAAAAAAAATATTTTATTTATATTTCGTCTATAAGGCAATTATCAGGAAATACTAATGAATATACCTTACAGAAAATTTGTAGTATTTATACAAAGAAGAACAAAGGCAGAAATTAAGTATTAACTAGCTTTACAATGGTAGGAAAATCTAAAGATATTAAAGCGGAGTGATCAACAGAGATTTGACTAAGTCAAGTTGTTCATTCTTTAGATTTTTCTTTTCATTTGGATTTCCAATTATTCTAAGAACTCCATTATTAGTAATTAAAAATTTTATTTAGAGGTACACGGTCAGTTTTGGACAAGTCATCAAAAAGTTATTTCTGTGCTTGCAGTTCTTAGTAGTGTGTGCATAAAATTGAAAATACGAATATGTGGAGATCCTGGGAATATAATTTTATGGACGTAAGTCATGCTGAAAACAACATTCGGAAGAAATAGTTCAATATCTAGCAAAAGATCAGCCGTCGACGTCGAAAATATGGAGTCGCAAATATCTATCCTATGACGAGAATTTGATACGGCCCTGTTTTTACTTTTCAAGTGATATCTTTGAATTGCGATAATTTATAACTACTGACCACAAAGCTTCCTACCCCTCCATAAAAGGTTGTAAAATCCGCTAAGTCAGTTTCATATACATCTACTTCTACTATACGACTCCTCCGTTCCTCTTATCGTGGATTTCAAACAATAACTTACTGCTCAGGTATGAATAATCCCGTCTTAAATTGGACTGGAGAGTGGAGACGTTTGAGCTTTAAGCAGGAATTCCCCAATGACAATGCGGCGCAACGTTGGAAATGGTAATAGATATAGGCGTGAGGTTGGGATCTGGGGAGACCTACCACCGCCTATTATTACAAACAAAATAAACTGCCTTTCATTTATTTTTGTCAACCGATATTGTTGTCGTCCATTTTAAACAAATTTGCATTGATAATTAATTTTAGGGTTCAATACACTACAATGAAGGAAAAATTATCATAAAATGTTCAATATTTATTAAACTGCCTTACATTTATTTTTGTCAACCGATATTGTTGCCGTCCATTTTAAAGAAATTTGCGGTGACAATTAATTTTAGGGTTCAATAGAGTACAATGCAGTATAAATTATCATAAATTGTTCAATCTTTATCAAATCTTCGGCTAGAGAATACTTTTTTTAACTAAAGGACAACTGTATTTCTTACACCAATTGTGGTGATAGTTACATTATGAAGAGTTTATTAACTTATTACTCGATTACTATTGGGTTTTTTACGAAATAAAAAATATATATTTTGCCACAGAAAATTTTTTTTACAAACACTAACGTTCTGCAAGTCGAACTGAGTAGTGTGAGATTTGCGGTACAATTTTCACAGTTACCGACTATTAACTAAATAAAATACCGCTTTGTTTGAATAGTTCGAAATTAGAAATTGCAAATTACTTGGGAAGGATGAAATAGTGTTGGGCACTTGAGTAACTTTTCGTACTCCCTTACGTTCAATCACGAATGAATAATGTTATTCATGCTTGCTCAAAGACACTTTCTTGTCCCAATTATAATTGTTTATTTTTTAATCCCAAAGAAATGATCATTACTCTTGTCATGAATTAACAGTAGTATGCACATCTCTAGGATGAAATTGAGAATCTCCCAAAATAAAATGCAAATAAATAAATAACCGCTGTGGTCTGATCAAGAAGCATCTCTTACTAAGGCTTGAAAGGTAGGGTAATAGTGCCAAAGAAGAAATTAGTGTGGAGACACTAGAAATGTCGCTACGTAGCAATGTTGGAAATGATAATAGATACATACGTGAGGTGTAAGAAGTAAACCAGCAGCATTTATTAATAACAAAACGGATTTATTTTTGGGATGGTTGTGGAGAAGGCAAATGGGAGCAGAGGAAGAGATTAATTAGCAGGATGGCCGTGTATGGAGTGAGTGTCGTATGGGTGGCTGTGTCTGTGTCGATGTCAGCACGAGCAAGACCCACTTGTGCGGAGATGTCGCTACGAAGCAATGTTGGAAAAGATAATAGATATGTATGTACGTTGCAATATTGGAAATGATAATATATTAATAATTAATAATAACACGGATTTATTTTTGGGATGGTTGCGGAGAAGGCAAGCGAGAGCAGTGGAAGAGATTAATTAGCAGGATGGCCGTGTGCGGTGCGAGTGTCGTATGGGTGTCTGTGTCTGTGTCGATGTCAGCACGAGCAAGACCCACTTGTGCGGATTGAGTGATGTCGGTGGTGCAGATGTACTCCTATCTAGCAGAGGTAGTGCTCTGCTCACTGCTGCGCGAATACGTCACGTTTGGAGTGCAAAATCAGCATACGAATGCTATTATTCTCCATTAGCGTCCGCGAGCGTTGATTTGTTGTTCAACATTCGCATGCAAACAAAAACAACATTATAAATCTGAGGGCCCCGGCGTTAAGTTTAGCAGCGGTGTGCCGCGACGCCTCCCGTCAACGGCACGAGGCAGCGACAAGCGACGCTCGACGCCCGACGCCCAAGCGCCCGGAGCCCCAGCCCGCGGCCTACTAGAAAGCTTTTCCAACACTTCAGATGGATATGCATCGCATTTAAATATTCTTACCTACCGTTACCGCTTGCCATCGTCGATGCCGAACGAAACAAACACAATTGTGCCAGCCGGTCGATTTGGAAATATGTTTTATTTATGACACGGGAACTTGTAGAATAGCACTCACTTTTCACTACCAGGTGCTGCCTGCCGCCCCAACATCGGCGACATTGGACACGGCTACATGCGAATACATTTATAATTGACTTCAATGAATTCGCACAACTCTACTACCCAATATATCATTTTTGAATGTATTACTTTATCCCTCTAGCTAATTATAGTAAAAAAGAAATTGGACTGTGGTATTGGAACCAGGGATCCTATACGAAAAATTGACTTCAATGAATTCGCACAACTCTACTACCCAATATATCATTTTTGAATTATTAGTTTATAAAAAAAATTGGAATGTGTTATTGGAACCACGGATCCTATACGAAAAAGAATAGATTGTTAATGGCGTAGAGAATGAACCACTGAGTGAATTTGTATTTTATGTAGTTTTCATTTCGTTTCAATATATCATTTTTGGATGTATTAGTTTATCCCTCTAGCTGATTAGTGTAAGAAATTTGGCTGTGGTATTGGAACCAGGGATCCTATACGAAAAAGACTAGATTATTAATAGCGTAAAGAATGCACCACAGAGTGAATTTGTATTTTATGTGGCTTTCATTTCGTTCCGCTCCGAAATAAAATTGGATTGGAAGTAGCGTGAAAAGGTGTATTTGCTATTTGTACCAGATACCGAACACCACACTTAATTATTCTTTCAGGGAGAAATGATGGCCTGCATTTAAGTTTATGATGCTCCATTGAGCGTTCAGTATAATTAAATGTCTGTTAACGATCATATCTCACAGGCATCGCGCCATCGCTTTTCAAGCGAAGCTCGACCCGCAGGAAGCACTGCGACAAATACTCTATTTGTCTCAGTTAATTATTACTTAATTATACACGATGACCTACACTCAACAGTTACTTACAAGAGCGTCAGTCTGATGGCTGGTTCGCGTTTGTAACAATTAAAACCTCTACTAAAATGCACCTCTCACTGGGATACTCCAAGTTCGAACTTTCAAAATGAAAAAACTTTCCAGCGAACTAATGAAGTTTATTCGCACGTGAATCTTTCGTGTCCCTGCTTAAGGAAAGTTCCTTGAAAGGGTATCAATGTGGAATATTGCTGCTATATTTAACGGGGAATCCGTGTCAATTGTTGAGCGGTGGTGTGCATGGTACGGGGTGCGCTGTTCGAGTAATTTATTAAAAATGGCTGGTGCGAGGGCGTTGAGCAGATATTAACAAGCAGGTAACTGCCGGCGTGGTCTCCCATAAAGAACACCTGCACACAATATACGAAACATTACACACGCGCGCACGGTCACGCACGAGCTTTCGCCATAATGCCTCGCTCTGCTTCCTTACTCTCTTACAACCTTACCCTTATAATCATTCTTACCTGCTGACTTTCCGTTTACCTACATTTCTTTATTTCACCCCATTTCACAAAATCATGGGGAATCCAATAAAATACGTGGTTCACTGCTCTAACTGACCAGTTGTGGCCTCGCAACCCAACTTCAAATCAACATAAAGGCGAATTCAGAGTTCACGTAACGTAACTTAACTTAACTTAACGAAATATTTAATATATGAAACGTTGAATAGTATTTCATAATTATCGTAACTTAAGGGCCCGTAATACCGGAGACACACGATATAAATAATGATCATTAAGTAAATTCTCAATTGAAGTTAATGTTCATTAGAGAAATATGCAGACACACGGACATTACTTGAAATTTTTTGCACATGCGCAAATGCAATGTACCTTTGACAAAAAAAAGATAGAGAGTCATTAAAGACACCGAAGTAGTTTCTAAATTTAGAGTATTATCCATGCCACTATATTTCATTGACAATCGTCAACCCAAATAAGAATAATTTAACTAGATATCAACATTAACCTCAACATCAACAACCCCAACTGTCATTCGAGTTGCGATGACAACCGAACGCTTCCGATCATCGGTTTTTAAACTTCATCGGCACTTTCTACGTTATGAAGTTTGAAATTATCCTCCCCTAAATGAACATATGACACTGGTTACTAAATTAAGTATTACTGTTAATGATCATTAACTTTAAGGTGATATACAGTAAACACTGTCTTAAGTAAAAAAAGCAAATTGGAACATCCAGTAATATAATTCAATTACATATATTACTTCTGTAAATGGAAACATTAACACAAGTAGATCTAGAATGACATAGTTTCAGTGCATAGCTTCTTAGTGAAACTGTTTGCTGTATCCCTAGTCGAAACTGATGTTGCCTAAGGTGTTGTGAAAACTAGAATACCTTTGATAAACTAGTTCACTCGTTGATCTTTAACAAGCTAATATTCCTTGGGCGAATTCTTGAGAAAACTTGAATATATATTTGAATTTGGTATAAATCATAACTTTGATTTCGAAAAAAATAAATATAAAATCACAGCTGATATATGATACATTAATACCATTTTACACTACAATAAACAACGGATTCTATTTAATATTACTTGATAAAGTTTAATGTTTGGTGCTGACATGTTAGGAGAAACTGTTTATCAGACAACACTAAAACAAACTGTGGTGTTAGGGGAAAAATTCTACACTAGGATATCAGGAAGTTTTCAGATAAGAATGTATTGCACAGTTGCATCTGGAATGGAATAAACGAGCAGTACTTTTATTACGTAATGTAGAGACATGGAAAATATCACAGAGACAAAGGTGTTCCAATATTAATTGTTGATTCTAATCGATTACTGATGTAATATTGGTAAAGGGGATGTTCATGTACAACCAAAATAATAATAACTGAAATCCTGAAGCAATTATGGTTGGAATTTTATCGGCACTACAGTTAAAAAACAGAAAAGGAAATAATTGCAAAGATTATTATTACTTCGATTTTGATAATGTGAATTGGTTCTAGATAAAATTTAACTACAGTACACCAATATAAAATTACATATAATGAAAATTATAAAAAAAAGAAATGGTAGTTGGTAGTGATTTTTGAAGTATTTGATTGTTAAGCCAAAATTATTGAGAGACAGGAATTATTATTGGAGTCAAATGACTTTAAAAGTTTATTGAAAAATTATATATTCACATTGACAACGTTTCGACTCTGGTTTGAGTCATCATCAGGTCTACAAGTTATATAACAATTTTTGAAAACAGAATTACAAAATAAGACAAGCATATATTCCTACCAATTACACAATAGGTAGAAAAGAATGGAAATAATGTAAGGAGTCATAAATAAAGTTAAATTAATAAACACAACTTGATGAATGATAAGGCCATCTTTGGTGGGAAACAAGAAAATAAAACGGCAAATGATGAAATGTTGTAACAAGTCTAAGTCAGCACATTCTAGTGGCACCAATAAAGTTAATCAATAGGTCAATTGATGTAATTCATAAATAGTATTGTGTAAAGGTAAAATTAATATTTGCTGACTTAGTACTTTTGTTCATAGTATATATAGTGTAATGTAATGGTTTTTAAAGACGAGAAAGAGAGAAGCAAGTAGAGAAGTAGTGTGGTATAGTTTGTGGTAGACGGTAGTGGTGGACAGAAGTGTCATTGGAGACGAAACCAAATGTAAACCATTAATAATTATATTTATTTATATTTTTATACAAATTTAAGTATTCTGTTTAATTTCAATATCCATCTCCTAATACTTGCTCCGTATCCGGTCTGAGAAAGAACCCATTTATATATATTTTGCAATACCTATCCTTTCAAGGAGAGGGTAAAAACTGGTAGCAGTGGTCCTATAAGAGTGTTACAAGTTGGTAGTTATGGAAGTTATTGAAAAGACGTACTACAGTTTGATGGTCCCAATTTCCTTCGAAAGCGATGTTACAATGTAATAAAGTATTAAAATTAAAACTTTGTCAATGTGAATATTTAATTTTTCAATTTTTTTAATGGTACAGTAAGGAGCACATTAATTCTTATTTAAGACTTTAAGAATTATGTTGTGTTGGGAATATGTGAAGACTGTAAGAGCATATGGAGTGGCGTATCCCGGTGCAAAAGCAGAGACAAAAGGTGTTCGGGCGTTCCTTGTCGATCCTAATAGTCATTAAGCGAACGTAAAATCTCTCGCTTGGCTCGCAGTGAATCTGAAATCCGCTCTGTATTGTGTTACCGTTACGTTCGTGTTCTCTAATTATTGGGTGATTTATTTGTCCCGACGGGTTACGCACCAACTGACTACATGCTGATGCTACGAGTACTTTCCCTGCTGTAGATGCCTTGTGCTTGCTCGCGGCCTAATTTATGTCACTGTCTACATATACATCTATTGCTGCGGAGCCTTGTTTTATTTTTCGCAATTTATGGCCGTTTTCGCTGTTTTATTAATAATCGTTTCAAGTCATTTATCACAACCTTTAGTTCTCTGTCACCAAACACCGAGAGGGTTCAATGATTTATACTTTTATTTAATTTACTTCATCAGTATCGTACAATTTACTCAGTTCCTTCACCCTAAGTATCAAATTCTAATTTGCCTTCAATTTGTCCCTAGACAGAAAATATTAATTCGCCCCTTACCCCCCTCAATTTTTTTTAATAATCAGTAGTAGCGGGACTTATTGTACTTATATTTTTTCTAAACACCCTTGACATTTTAAATACGAGCTGAAGAAAACAAATTCTGCCATAAAATATTCATCTAAAAATCATTCATGTAAATTTCATATAAAAATGTTCGTAAATCTTTTCTACCGAGTAGGTATTTGATTAATTTTTGGAAAAATATAAAATTAGTACCATGCCTCATTTTTTTTGTTAATTCAATATAAATACATGAAAACTTAGTACATAATACTTTAACAAAGGGTTTCAAAAAATTGAAGATACTCTCTCCTGGTAGATTTAGAGCAAAACTACAACAGTACAAAGTTGTACAAAATTAAACTCTACATCAGATAAGATCATAATTGAGGCAACAGCACGTCTGCATTACGGAATATATTATTTATAATATGTAGCACTTTCGTTAGAAAATAGAAAGCTATGGAAATAAAAGAAATCTATGTGACAGTTCAGTGAAGTATCACTGATTATAATTCTTATTATCTGTATTTTAATAATATTTTTGAATTTATATTTTTCTTAAATATTACAAAAATATACACTTATAAAAAATATTAAATAAAAATCAAATAAAAGAAATTTTTATTATATTTGCGAACGAAATATCCAATTTTAAACTAATTTTAGACTATAACAGAAATTTATGACTAATATCAAATTACTTTAACTATAATGACATATCATTACATGTCACAACTACCAGAAATATATTTTCTCTTATTACTAAGGCTGTCAGATTTTGGACGAAAATGATACACCTTATATTTAATAAATCTCGTACTGCAGACGTCCTGTTGTATTAATTATGATCTTATTTTTAATGTAGAATTTAATTTTGAATAACTTTGTATTGTTGTAGTTTTGCTCTAATTCTATCAGGAGTGAGACTATCTGCAATTTTTTTAAATTCCATAGTATAGTCCTTTGTTCCGCATTTCGTTTCATACACTGTATTAAAATTATATATCTATATGTCTTCTCAATCTGTTCGGCAGTAGTGAACCTTCCGCAAAATTGTGATTTAAATCAATGCAAACCTGGTAAAGAAGTAGTGTAGAATTAGACATTTAAATTGATATTAATTTTGCTTGTAGGTTGTCGTTTTAGTGTGTAGATATATAGTAATTAATGGATTACAAAAAAACTGTTAGTGTATTTGGATGAATTTTTGTTGAGGCTTGTTGTGCCAAAGATGCTGTAGATGCTATGCTTGTTGGTGAACTAATTTATATCACTCCATATACATTTATTGCTGTAGAAGGCTGTTTTATTTTTGACAATTTATAGCCATTTTTCGCTGTTTTATTAATAATCGTATAAAGTAATTTATCACATCGTCTGGTACTCCGTCACCAAAGACCGAAAGGGTTCCGTGATTTATATTTTCGTGTTGAGATTTTGCTTTCATAAACTTTTAAGTTTCTCGCTCATCGCCGTATTTAAAATGAACAGGCAACGTCTGGCAACGCGAACTCATTCGTCAATACAAGTTTTCATCAAGTGATGAAATTAACTCGCTTTCAGTATTATTTACGAGCTCGACCGGAAATCCAGCACCCGGAGGAAACCCGGAGCGAGGTCTGGCATCCGTGCTTCCAGACCTCTATTCGAACCATGTCTGGATTCCAACGACCTTTATGATACTATTCCCTTCACTCATCTACATTTATATCCCTGTCTCTAAATTTCATATTACTTTTTAATCTCGGTAATAAATCTCTCATTTATCATCTACCAGATTAGCAGAAACAAAAAGCCGTAACAATAAATTGTTCACATATTTCTTTAAATTGTAAAATAAGTCATCAGCGTTCAATTTATTTCAATTCCAAAATCCAGTGCATATACATCAATATTTTTTGTATTTAATTTATTAGAAAATATTTCATATTATTACAGATTATAATACAAAAATAATAGTAATTACAAAAAAAGTATTTTCATATAGATCTATACATTTAGATTTCCATTAATCATTATGTAAATTACATTCAATGTATTTGTATTTTATTTTTTATGAGTACAAATTATTCTTTACTAATCACAGAAATCGGTAATGATATTTATATCAGAGAAGGTCAAACTGTTTACGAAACGTCACCTCCCAGGCATTCTTGTTGGTGTGTAAAGTACACCACGTATACATGTGGCAAATAAATACTAAAATAATTTCATATCAACAGCTGGATATTTTATCTACTACCAGTAGTATAGAAAAAGATTATTGTAATCTGAAATAAACGTAATAGGTAAACAAAAGGTAGTTTCCATATTTTGTTCTAATATATACTCGGGTATTTATTTTCAAATAAAAAATTACTTACTTTTTATTTATTTGGAAAAAAACTCAATAGTTATCGACTAATTAATAAAAATAATAAGAGTAGATAAAAGAAAGGCAGAAACAATGATGTCCTTTAGTATAAATAAGTATTTAATAATAATTTTTTCAAGAATTTTCAATGTAAATTTCTTTTTCTACGACCACTAATGTAAATAGCTATTATTGTACAACTTATAGGTTATCTAAGTGTCACATTATGGAAGACCGTGTGTAAAGTACGCGATCGCACAGTTAGTGATTTTTTTTGATTCATCGAAATTATGTTACCAGTATAAATAAGACAAAATTAATTATAATTAAATTATAACATTACGTCTAATGAAAAAATAAATAAGAAATGTTCTACATAGTATAGTTTCAATTTATTATTTAGAGATTGATAGTTTGAAATAGTTGTTTTTTTTTAATTTGTAATTGGCGCTATTTACTAGTAATAAAAATAGTGGTCGTAGAAAAAGTATAGTACATAATTCGAATTATAAAGCAATGACACACAGCCGCTTGCGGCTCTTGCGTAACTTTTCCACTTCGTGCGTAATATGTATCTTACGACTCTTGATATGTAATATACTATTAAAGATTGGTCTTTCAAAAAACCTTCAGGAATCTGTTGTCTAGATGGTCAATTCTTTCGGTTAAAGCTGAGCATTCATGATGTGTTCCGAAGTTTCTTCGACAAATATTATTTTCAGATTTGCCAATCTTATATAGATGGTACTTCAGCGGACAGTAGCCAGTAAGGATACAAGAGACTGACTTGGTGTATAATGTAATGAAGGGATGAATTATAAGGGAATGAATTGTGAAGGGATGAAGCGGACAGTATCCAGTAAGAATGCAAGAGACTGATTTCATGTATAATGTTATGAAGGGATGAATTATAAGGGGATGAATTGTGAAGGGATGAATTATAAGGGGATGAATTGTGAAGGGATGAATTGCACCCACTCACGCACCCACGCCAACCCGAATCTTAGGCCGATTACGACACGGCGTCTCATCTGCATTCTCTGTTATTCGCCTACCTTCCGATTGACAGGGTTATTTTATTACCTTTCCCCATTCTAATTAAAGTCTATTCTATAACTGGATTTACACCTTCAATCCACTTACACTATGGAACATTACGGAATAAATTGTAATTTATTTTGTTATGTAGTTGTTTACGAAGTTTGTAGTAACCTTCAAGCTGCGTTTTTAGTGTTTATTACTTTAACTACGTGAGCTTGTCACAAACAGATAAATATTTCTATGGAGGTAGACAGTTTAATCTTCTTTTTTTCTTCCGAGTACTATTCTTTAAGAATATGAATAACGTTCGCTACCTTTATTAAAGGTTACTCTCAGAATAAAAATAGAGCCATTTCTTTAATATAATAATGCAATATAAAATACAAAGCCTAAATAAGACGTTTGTCATTTGTTTAGTAGTAGATGTAGTTAACAATATTCAATCATTTCTTACTATTAGCAGATGTGACATCTTCGTACCAAAACCAAATTTCCTCATTCAAATCAGCAACCTAATAACATCTACAATCAATTTCACTAAGGA
The DNA here is from genome assembly GCA_035578165.1 of Stenolophus ochropezus. Lineage (NCBI taxonomy): Eukaryota > Metazoa > Arthropoda > Insecta > Coleoptera > Carabidae > Stenolophus > Stenolophus ochropezus. The sequence goes on from JAQOWZ010000014.1 coordinate 6,431,296, forward strand.
GTTCAAAGTAAAGGAGTTATATAACAATAAAGATTTAAAACGCTTATTACATAAGAACTGTAGTTCGTATTGAAATTTGGACATCTAATTTCCTGGACTATAGCCCATGGTGTTGAAGTTGCAAAAAACTTTTTTTCATAGTTCCGGCTCAAATTGCATACACATAGTAGGTACATGGGTTAAAACTTCTGAAGTCAAATTCGCCAAAGGGTTGAAAATAAGGGAGTTATTTAATAACAAAGACTTAATTCGCTTATTACTTAAGATCTATAGATCGTACGGAAATTTGTACATCAAATTTGGAATCTACGAGGCCGAATTAGGGTAAGAAAACTAAAAAATTAACCCCGTATTAGGAACAACCCTACACTTACTTTAACTTATAAATAACTGTACTTATTCTGCGTGTTAATATATTTTTAATCCTATATTTTACATGTCCTCAGTCTTATTAATATTTGTACATAATGCAAATAAAATATAAAGCCTAAATTTGTTTGTCATTTGTTTAGTAGTAATAGTTATTTACATTGCAAGACCGTTATACAGAAATTTACAGATGAGTACAGAAAGTTATCTGTGTTATCTGTGTGAGACTGTAAATTTCAGGTAACGGTAGAGCATTGTACAATGTTTTATGGACATTTGCATCGCAATGTATTTATGTTTAATACAATTCATTGCATTTGTGCAACGTCAATGTCAATGTCAAAGGATGTCAGACGTTTCAAATCATGGTATAACCATATCAACAGCCCGTTATAATTTTTATATGGTCTAGCCCGTAAAACGTCTTTTACCCCCTAGAAACAGAGCTAAATAAACAGTTCTTTACTGTTCAAATGCCCATAAATGTAGTTAACAATATTCAATCATTCCTCACTATTGGCAAGTGACATCCTCATAGCAAACCAAATCTGTCCTTCTCGTCCTGTACTGAATCTATTTAGAGCTCATACAAATCAAGCAACCTAATCAAGTGCACGTTGTTCATGTGAATGTGCAGTTCTCGTCTTCGCTTTGATATCTAATTTGTAACGGTGTTGTGGTGATTGACGGTGTTATTCACTAGTCACGTTTGTTCAGCGGTAGCAACAGAAGCAATCAGGATATTATAACGTGCATGCCCTGTGCTTCTACTTGCTAAGCAATAGCTGTGGTTCTGCTGGTTTCGTTCCTAACGCGTAATCCAACTTAGGGTGTCCTTAGTGTTCAGGAAAGAATTTTCAGGGCTCACTGACAAAGCTAAAGTGTTTTTCTACGATGATTACGATATTTGCTTATTGTATGTTTGTTATTGCTACGGACAGATATTGTAAATGTGGTTCTGTTGGTTTCGTTCCTAACGCGTAATCCAACTTAGTATGTCCTTAGTGTTCACGAAGAAATTCTCAGGGTTCACTGACACACCTAAAAGTGTTTTTTTACGATCATTAAGATATTAAGATATTTGCTTGTTATATGTTTCTTATTGCTACGGAGACATATTGTAAATGTGGTTCTGTTGGTTTAGTTCCTAACGCGTAATCCAACTTAGTATGTCCTTAGTGTTCAGAAAAGAATTTTCAGGGGTCAATTACAAACCTAAAAGTGTTTTTCTACGACCCTTAAGATATTTGCTTGTTGTATGTTTGTTATTGCTACAGACACATATTGTAAATGAGGTTCTGTTGGTTTCGTTCCTAACGCATATTCCAACTGAGTATGTCCTTAGTGTTAAGGAAAAAAATTTCAGGGCTTACTGACAAACCTAAATGTTTTTCTACAAGCATTGAGATATTTGCTTGTTGTTTGTTTGTTATTGCTACGGACACATATTGTAAATGTGGTTTCGTTCCTAACGCTTAATCCAACTTAGTATGTCTTTAGTGTTCAGGAAAAAAATTTCAGGGCTTACTAACATACCTAAAAGTGTTTTTCTATGACCATTACGATATTTGCTTGTTGTATTTTTGATATTGCTACGGATACATTGTATATTATAAACACATTTTCATTTCCCATGATAATCATAAACAACAGCAAGGTATTAATTCATATCTCACAGTCCTGTCAAAAATCGTCATGTTTATTTTTTGTTTTGTAACTAATTTCTAGGAAGTAGTGAAATTAAGACATCTTTTTTGTTAATATGTAAGTGAATTAGATAATAATATCGTGGTCTTACAACTCATTTGAAATGTCCATTTCATACTTGTATGAACTATGTACTATATATCTGTAAAAAGTAGAGCAAAAATGGAAGTTGGTACATATTTTCCAAATCCTATTTTACATGTTTTCAGTCTTATATGTGTTTGTACATAGAAATTTATTTAAATAAAATTAAAGTATATATTTTTTTATTTTATTATATTAGAACATAAATATGTTTACATATATAAACAATATAATCAAAATACAAATAATATATCAATCACTACAATTTTAAATCAAATATATTATTATATATTCTCACAATATTATATTTACATCTAAATTACCTCTAACCTCAAAATCAATTCTCATCACGAGTAATTTTAAAGGAGAAATGTGAACCGTACTACAGAATCAAACTGTAAACGACTCTGAATTATATTATGTTAAGGTGAAATATCTTTCAGGTCTCTGCCGGAAAAAGCAAAGGTAGAATCGTCCCCGGAAATTATCAATTGCGGAAAAATCTTCCTTACAGGAATAGCGGCAAACTAGTTCTACATCCTCCTGCAAAAAAAAAAATGCAAAAAATGAAATTTTAAACACAATCTTAGTATATAGCTAGATGTCTCCAGTGCTGATTTGTTTAGTGATGTATACAGGGTATTTGGCGAAAGGCACCAAAAATATTTCTTTTATTTTGAGACATTGTACATACCGAAAAAAAATATATATAAAAATTCCGACTCCCTATGCTAGAATTAAATTGTACCCATTTCCGCTAAAACACAAAATTCTTACTAAGATTATTCTATGAGCCCTTTTGTCTAATTTAATTTTGCTCCTTAACATTATTTTGTATCACTCAATATAAATGAAATATTCTCTGTGCCGGCCTTTCGCCAAACATCCTGTAAATACTTAATTCTAAATAGTGCGTATGATAATAAAACGAAATAATTTATAAAGTATTGGTTTTAACTAGGTTATAGTTTCTTATATAAATCTTGAACATCCAATTTATATGTCGTTTTATGTGTGTTTTTGTCGCTATACAAATTTTATTATATTTGTGATTCATAGACACTAAAATGAAGGATGACTTTTGTCACAATAAAGCCGTTTTATAGTTATGACTGTCAGTTAAACAGCAATAATATTGACATTAGTCGCGTGGAACTAAATTAATCTGCAACTTAAAATGACGCGACGGCTCAAATGGACTTGGTAATATTATTACCACTTGATTCACACGTTGAGTGGAAATACTGCAATAAAAGTGAAAATCTTTTTCAAAATAAATAATACACAAAATTGGGTATGTTAATTTTCCTTATATGACGCCATCTTTAGGGTATTCTAGTTGGTGTGAAGAATGTACCACACAGTAGCAACCAGATAGTTATTTAGTTGATCTGGGATGCAAACACCAGAGCCCGGATTTTTTATTAAAGAAAAAAGTAACCGTTACCCTTTACCATTGAATTTTCATATATGTATAATACTACTAGGAACAATAATTTTACCGGTAATTTTTGCAGTTATGACCACGACTGCTTGTTGAGTAAATGAACAAGTAGGAGTGAGTTAGGCAAAAATTATAGGTAAAAAATCTAGTCACGAATGAAATACGGTATTATATTTCTTCACTTTAAAAGTTTTGACAATCTTGTACCTTAGCAACGTCCATTTACTTACAACACATCAATTTATTATTTGTTAAAATTTAAATCTTATATTACTTTAAATATGAGGACCCGATTGTCTTTGGACCACAAGGAATATTTTAATATTTATTGTCATTATTAATTTGGTAATTTGATTACTTAGATTTCGAATCCACTATAAAATTGTAACCCCCTTGTAAAAGCTGTAAACAAAACGTTTGTTGAGTTCTTAACAATTTAGGAATGTTGTGGCCCTGATGATGGTAATTAATGAATAGTTTTTTGGGCTGAAGTATATTTCGGTGCTTGATGAATCTGTATTCTCAGACTTATTATATTATACAGCAAGTAATTTCGGCGTTGAATTTAAAATTAAAATGTCAGTGTGGTGTTCCTTAAAGCGCTAAGTTACCACGGTGTAATTAATTATTACATTTCTTAGAACTGTTCCATTTTACAAATGTAAAGTTTTGTGAAATTATGGAGCAACAAAGCTGGGAAAAATGTAGGCGTGGGTGTTTTGAAAGCCAGCGATTTCTCTATCGTCTGACGTGAGAAGACGTATCTGAAAAGGAGCACGACGAAACTTCGTTACGTTATCCTCGTCCGGAAATTATCGCCCAACGATTTTTCCACTTTTTACGCGTACGAATCTCTGCACATTCATAACTTACTTTTCATAAAATACCAATCAAGATGGTCACTCTGCCATCGAAACAAAAACCAAATCACAATTCAATTGTTTCAACTAATCTCCAATAACTACGATGTTTCACAATATGTAATGTAATTTTACATAGACCATCGTTTATATTAGTTTAGTATGTATTAAATATTTAATATTTATAAATAAATAATGAAACTGTGATTTCAAATCCCTTGATTAAAGAGCGGTATATCATTTTATTCCTTATTTATATAAATTATTTTTCTTATTACATATCTACTAAATCAGTGCAATTTACCGATGACATTTGTATTATTTGCTCACAAAATGTCATGTCTACATTAAAGGAATCTGCAAAATCCTTTTTTGTACAAACAAACAAATGGTTTGAGAAAAATAAATTGAAATTAAATTATGTTTCTCTTTCGCTTATTGGGCTAATAATGAGATATGTGTCCGTAATCGAATTTCGGTATATAAGTCATAAAATATAAAACTTAAGCATTATAGCTTTTCATTGTACTAATAATCACTAAACAATAATTCGCAATAATATATAGTTATTAGCAATTAAAAGTTTTGGAGAAGGGATATGTTAAGTTAGCTTGGTAGGATCGTGGAAGAAAATCTCCTTTTATGATTCTACCACGTTGACGTTAAAACACCCCTTCCTCAAACTTTTATTATTTATTTTTTCGTAAATTACGAATAATGAATCGATTTTAAAAAATATATACATACCTTAGTACACCACAAAATTTTGATATAACTAAAAGGAAAAATTCAATGAAATCTACAACTAAATGTATTGGATAAGAAATGTATTAAACTAAACACAATTGAAAACAATAATTTGAAATGGAAAACCGAGAGATAATCGACATTAAGTTATAAAAGGTTTATGAAGAAAATAATATATTGACAGCGTTGAGCGTCGATAATGAATAAGTTATATTGCGTGATAATCATAATAATCTAGAATCTAAACCCACCACACGAAGTGTCCCGATATGGAGTCAACGAAACTTGTACAATAAATAAAACAATATTTAGCGAAAGCTATAATTTCCCATAGCCATAAATGATTTCTTGTTCGCAACATTCTAATCGTATAGCAGCTGAGGTATAAATTATGTAGCATTTACCTCAAACTTTATTAACGAGTACAGCAATTAGTCTGCACGATGTTTACCCAAAGAATCTATTTAACAAAACGCGAATTATATTTTCATTTTCGCGTTTAACTAACTGCGTATTCACGTGACAAAGACAAATTTTATGGAGGATGATTTTAACGAGACCAGCAAATGTTTACTATTCTTGTTTTACATTCAAACTACCAAATAATTTATCTAAAATATGTTGGTAAACATTTCATTATATTTCATCTTATTGCTTTTTAAACATTTGTCGCAGTTATAGAATCCTTGAAATAACTTCAACAAAAATATTTTAAAATTATTTCGTCGTAAAATATGTATCTATTATTAGAAGTAATTATGGGTTAAATTTAACATGCTAAAATGATTTTAAAAAATTGATGAATCAGTGATATCAACCAACAATATCGCATAAATAATTTAACTCTATAAAATATTTAATATGATTTCTTTTCATCGATATTGGTGCAATTTTCAAAGGAGATAATGGATTGCTTATCAGGCAAATAGAAATATTATTGACTATATATTATTTTTTCTGAAATGCATTTTATTATGTTGAAATGAAATTCATTATATGGGGCATCATTTTTTGGCAGTATCACGCGATTCAAATTTTGTCCGTCCTGTTATGCTTCTCTAAATTGACTTCAGAAAATTACACTACATTATATATTTATTCAATTTTATTTTACAAATGCTTCTTACAAATAACTTGTACAATAGAAACCTGCAATAACGTCTTAAATGTCTCTTAAAAGTAAACCTTAGAATGAAGTTACTAAAAACTATCAACAACTGACAGATTTAAATTGATAACCTAAAAATTCCATAATAGTAGTAACAGTGTACGATTAAAAAAAAAACAGAAACCTGAATTTTCATTATTTTAGTGCATTTTTATATGATTGTCTGGTAAGCAAACACAAAATGTAGGTGGAACAGATAATTATATTGTGCTTACATATTTCTATTAATAATTATAGTCGGAAGAAAATAATTTGATTTTTCCCTATATATATATATATATATATATATATATATATATATATATATATATATATATATATATATATATATATATATATTCTTCCTAATTTCCCAAAAGAATGTTCAATTTCCTTAAATCTAGGAAAATTTATCTAGGTATGGAAACATTGTGCACATATGATGTGCGTGACAAAGCCTGCAATATTTAACCTTGAAAAATCAAGAAATCTCATCGAGATTCGAGACTGAGACGAGAAATGAACGAGACGAGATAAAATATTTTACATTTAAAATGAGTCGATACGAGAAAAGGAAAAATCACGTCCAATACACAACATCACGAATTTTGTACTTTGAAATATGATCACCTTATATACAATGCAATAAGCAGAGCTAGAAAAATTGTTTTGTGACATCACTTCAATTGTCGTTTGTTAAAATGAAAACTGTAGTACAAATTAAAAAGTTTTTGAAGTATTCCACGTTTCGACCTTGGCCTCAGAAGCGTCTGATGAGTTTTTACGCAGCAGATTTTTTTTGCACAGGTCAATCGTTCCATCTCGGTATTGTTTAAAATTTTTCACTTTTTCACATTAAAATCTGTAACTAGCGAAGCATTGAAATAATAGACGCATCAAAGAACACGTGGTAGGATTCGTACGTTGTTTCACTCGTATCTGTAGCAGTAATTATGAATTCAGGATGGGATGGTGAAACACTAGCCTTTGTATGCTGCGATCAGCCTTGCGTATCAGACGTTGAAGTTAATATCCGTTGGCTTAGCTTATGCGTACAGTCAAATGGAATATGTATATTGATTTTTTATAGGTTGGAATTGAGAGTGACCAGTAAACATGCCTAAAGCTCAGTTTTACCCACAAAAAATACCAATACATTAATAGCATTTCTATTATTTCTAAAACCAGGATACTCTTTGTTGTTTTGTCATCATGTGTTATTTCAAAGTCACACGATTGTAAAAATTCCTAGATAGAAATTTATTTTTACTTATTATATTTAAAGTCGCAGTTGCTTTTGTCCTGTCGTCCATTCATTGTAGAATGTTGTTACTAGAAGATCTATATTATATAGATTATTTGTTATACGTTTTCTGTGGTACACCATGAAATAATTTATAACGCATTTATAAAAGAAATGACAAAACAGGACACATTGTCAACATGTCACAAGGAATCACAAGTTTCTCTAGAAATGATCAGATATTTAGAAATTATAAATTAATTTTGCGTTTAACCACGAATGAATCGTCATTTTCAAAATGTAACAACCTTTCTATTAGGTTTGTTCCAAGTAACCTCCAAATGAGCAGTTTGAAAAAAGCGTTCCAACTAATTTCAAACCCAAACTCTGACCGTTTTTCGGTTGTTCCTACTGATTTCTGACAAATACCGAATCAGTTTTCTGACGGTCAAAATAGTCAGAGGATCGGAGTATGTACTGTTTGATTTAATTAACCTCAAAACTGTATATAAGTTAACAACTGAGGTGTTTGTAAAAATGTCAGGGAGTTTTTTTATTTATCTTTCATAGTTATAGGTAAAAGTAATACTAACAATACAATTGACAGTAATGACATTGACGGTTCAAAATCAATCCAACAAAAATATGGTCCGGAACTATCTATATTTACAAGAACTGATATATGGACTAATCAAAAACCGTCAGGAATATCTAGTTGAAACAAACCTATTATTTTTCCCAAAAATTTTTCAAATGACCGACAAAGAAATGATAAAAATCTGCAAATCATATTTTATGCAGGCAAATTATGAAGATTCTATCATAGTAATTTGATTAGCAAGTTACTACACAATTGTCTTTTGACTAGCAGTTGAATTAACAAACTCTTGTTAGTCACCAGTTAGTACTCTGCTAGTAAAACATTCATACTAACTAATGTTAACTTTTTTAAACTGATGCAATTTTTGGCAAATCGAACAACGGACAATTGATCTTGTATTTTTAATTTGTATAGACTAAAACTGACAGTTACAGAGCTATCTTAGATTCTACCGAAAAAAAGGTGTTTATTCATATAGCTATCGATATTAAAGTCCATAAAAGTAATAAAATTTTAAAAATGTATTTTATGAAATATTATTAAATACGTGGAATTGTATTATTTTTAGATGCGAAATGTTTTTTCATGTATAAAATATTACACTACTACAACAATTTTTATGTAGAAGAAAACTAATTTTGTATCAGAGGACTGCTATTAAAATAATTCACTTTCACAATGCAATTCGCAATAGTAAATTATAAATAGAATAATAAACACAGAGAATACAAAGATCATTAATGAAATTGAAATAGGAAGTTGTTTTATATAAAACTCAGTTCAGGAACATATCAGTATATTTTTATGTGTTTTCCCGGAATAAATTGTTGGTTCAAAGTAATTAATAATTTAAATATGCCGGTTGAAAACATACAAAATACATCAATAAACAAAATGAATTAAATTTGTTTTCAGCAAATATAGCATACAAATAAATATATGCAAATAAAATACAATTAAAAACATATTATTGTCAGTTTAAATGACATTAATTTATATGTTGGTTAACGGACACTAGTGCATTCTTGTAATTGATATTGTCCGAATTGTCAATAATGTTTTGTTGACCTCAAAGCCTCTGATTATGTGGAATTATGTGGGTAGAAATCAATAAGTTAATATATTTTTATTCCATCTTTACATCTATGCTTTTATCTACGTGAATGAAATTTTTCTCTACAACTTTTTATACAGTTTATAAAGAATCTACTATTCCAACTTTGTGAAAAAACTTTTTATATAGACAGTAAATAAACAATAAATTTGCAAGGAATTTAAAATAGTTTCATTGTACACTGATAAACATTTTTCACAAAAAGTGACAATAAAAATGTTGCCAATAGCAGTTTCACATATGCAGAAATGACAATGCACATTCATTCTACAGAATATATGCACAGTTTAAAAAAACACCATCATGGAACCAAATCATATACAAAACCTATAAATACATATTTAATAATTTTTTTATTGATTATACTATATGCGGATTATGAACTGTTTGATTTGATGCCTTGATATTTCGAGTTATCAAATTATAAAAAGAAAAATATTCATTAAGTTTTAAAAAATTAAATATTGCATTGCTTCTTTTGTGAGGGATACTAGAATGATTATTAGAAAAATATCTAGACACATGAACATTATTTACGAAAATGCAATGTATTCTTATCAGACAAGGAGACAAACGTAAAAGTGACACTAAAGTAGTTTCTAAATTTAGTGTATTGTCCATACCACTAAAATTCATTGTCAATCGTCAATGCATATAAGTATAATGTAACAACTACTATTTTGTAAGCATCTTGAAGCTTTTAATTAACTATTATAATAAGTTTATTGTTAGGTGTAATGAAAGGAGTATAAAAGTCTATGTTATGATCATTCTGTAATAGTGTTGTTTTAAACGGTGTATAATAAAAACGTTATTATATCGTTTATCTTATTTAGGTAAACCGTGTACATACATTCTAAAACTAAAATGTAACATTAGTTTAAGCAGATAGCAACATCAACTTCAACAATTTGAACCGTCATTCGACTTAAAAATTCCGATCCTTGGTTTTTGAACTTCAATGACATTTTCCACGTTAGGAAGGTTGAAATGATTATTTACCGAAATGATCATATGATACATGGCAACTAAATTAAGTATTAATTATTAATGTTTATTAACGTTAGTCATGTTTTCTGAATACCTAGATCATTTTAGTGTGGTAAGAAAAACTAGCAATACGTATAGAAAAAAGATTCATGATAAAAAAAACTACAAGGAAGAATTTTTGTATGGGCAACTGGACAATTGACATCAGACAACTGTGACAATTAAGCGACAGAAACTTAAACTTTTGATTTAGGTGCTTCCAAAATATGTAGTTCTAGTTAAGGGATGTCAAAAATAGGATACAAATATCGGCAAATATTATGAAAAGTATTTGTGATTAGTGTTCATCAAATAGAGCAACGTTAACAGTAAGTAACGAGGAAGGAGAAGTTTTGTATGGACAACTGGGAGATGGACAATTGAACGTCGGACAAGTGCAACAACTAAGCGATATAAACTTAAACTTTTGATTTAGTTGTTGCGAAATATATAGTTACAGTTAAGGGACGTCAAAAAGAGGAAATAAATGTCAAGGAATATTTTAAAACGGATATGTGATTCAGTAAGTAACAAGATAGGAGAAGTTTTGCAAGGATAACTGACCGATAGACAACTGAACTTTTGCCTTCGATGTTTCCAGAATATATAGTTACAGTTGAGGGACGTGAAAAATAGGAAACAATTATCTGGGAATATTTTGAAAAGGATTTATGATTACTGTTCATCAAATAGAGCAATGTTAATAGTAAGTAACGAGGAAGTAGAAGTTTTAAATGGACAATTGAACTTTCACTTTAGGTGTTTCCGGAATATATAGTTACAGTTAAGGGACGTTAAAAATAAGTAATAAATATGAATGAATATTTTGAAAAGGATTTGTGATTAGTGTTCATCAAATAGAGGAACGTTAACAGTAAGTAACAACGAAGGAAAAGTTTTGAATGAACAACTGGGCGATGGACAATTGAACTTTTGCTTTAGGTGTTTCCGGAATATATAGTTACAGTTAAGGCTCGCGAAAAATAGGAAATAATTATTTGCGAATATTTTGAAAAAGATTTGTGATTAGTGTTCATTAAATAGAGTAACGCTTAACAGTAAGTAACGAGGAAGGAGAAGTTTTGAATGGACAATTGAACTGTTGCTTTAGGTGTTTCCGGTATATATAGTTCCAGTTAACAGACGTGAAAAATAGGAAATAATTATCTGCGAATATTTTGAAAAGGATTTGTGATTAGTGTTCATTAAAAGAGTAACCTTTAACAGTAAGTAACGAAAAAGAAGTTTTGAATGGACAACTGGACGATAGACTATTGAACTTTTGACTTCGATGTTTTCAGAATATGTAGTTACAGTTAAGGGACGTGAAAAATAGGAAACACATATCGGCGTATAGTTTGAAAAGATTTGTGATTAGTGTGCATCAAATAGAGCAACGTTAACAGCAAGTAATAAGGAAGTAGAAGTTTTGAATGGACAATTGAACTTTTGACTTAGGTGTTTCCGGAATATATACTTATAGTTAAGGGACGTGAAAAATAGGAAATAATGATCAGCGAATATTTTAAAAAGGATTTGTGATTAGTGTCGGTAATGAATATTTGTGTTTGGGATGCACTGGAAGGAAATGATAGCCACAACTGCATTGTCACGAACGGCACGGGGTGTTCCCAGCATGTCGCGTGCCCGTGAGTCGTCACGTGATCGTGATCGTCGCGCCAGCCACGGCCTCAACACGGACTTCAACACTTCATACGGAGTTCATTCGCAGTCGTTACTCACAATTGCTATACTTTACACTAATTTGTTTCATTTCATTCTCATTTCTAGTTGCTATGGATATAATACACACCGTACCGTCGATGATTGTGCCGAGCTAATTTACACAGAATGCAACTTGTTAAGAACAGAAAGGGTTGTTTCTATTGTTAATAAATTCTATGTGACTCATAATTACTTTCCTACTACTATAATTACGTTTCAAGTGGAGTTTCATAAACATATCGCTACTCACTGCACCACTTCACCTCTTCACCGAATAATATCACACTAATTGTTTAGTTTTTCTATTCACATTATCGACAACTTATAGTGGGTTCTGAATCACTTGGACACAACTTCATTCGAGTTGAAACACGCTAACTATGAGAGCCATCATTGTCCCTTAGATTTTCTCATTTTAAATTAATAGAAATCAGCGTTTTTTATGTCGTGTAATGATTGCCCCCTAGGGACAATTTATACGTACGCCTATGTATATAGATAACCTAACGTATCTCGTGTAACATAAAAATAAATTTATAATTATAGTGTTCATAATTTTTTGTTAATTAAGCAAAAATATTTGCATGCTGCTGTAAAACCATATCTATTTTTATATAGGGAATAATTAATGTAACTTTGATGAACGGAAATTTTTGATTACTTAGTAAACAATATGAACATTCATTTCCGCAAAAAATATGTGTATAGAAAGAAATAATCCCTGGATATTTGTTGCCAAGTGAAATAATTAAATTAATAGCTCACAGACAATGCATTTAAAAAATGACCGGTTGATTAAACGTAATGCAGGAAGAAGGAACAAATAGTTAATCATGTACAATGTACATAAAAGAAAGCCCGATATTTTTAAAGAGATTTGTTCAGAAATAATTAATTACACATATTTCCCTTTCCTCTCCTGACGTCTACAAATGATCCAGTAAGAAGATAAATGAATTCAAATAGATCTAAATTTAACCACTTAATTTATAAATAGAATAGCGCGATTAACCTGAAAATCTAATCAGGATCTTGATCTCGAACAAAGATTTCAAATATTTACGGGGCAGAATAAGTTTAGAAACTAGCGTATAAACAGTTTGATGAATAAGTAAGACGGTAGTGTAAAGTTTGGCTAAAGACAGTTGATTGGGGCATGCGCACTGGCTAGGAAAGCCGAAGGGTCAGGATCAGGATTCGGCTAGGCTAGGGCACTAACCGCAACCCGGCCTTTTCGTCCTTTCCAGAATTGATCACTAACAAAATACTTCGCTCAGTTTAATTGATTCTTAATTAGGGGACCTATTTCAATACTCACATAACTTATCTCAAGATTCGCCAACTGCATAGCATTTACCATAAATAAATCTTTCAAAATCAGTCATTCGCTGGTCGCCATTAAGTTAAGTTGATTTTTGTATCTAGTTAATTACATTATTACTATTAGCAAATAGTATCTATTGGAATTCTGCGAAAATAATGTTTTAAATAATATATAAAAAAAAATTAATCCAATGATTCTACCACAAAAAGAGATATATAACGACTACTCTGCTACAGTTATTGTGCTGATGATGATTTAATATAAACCGAAACGTTAACATTTGAGTTTTCTTTGATGTGTAACCTTGTTCAATACTTGTATTGAAAGAAACAAATTAGTAAGCGTTTGAAAGCAGTATTTAAAAGATAGTGGCACATTATAAACAACCTTATAGGTGTTATAGGCTAACAACATTTCCTACTAAATTGGATGTAAAGTTAGTTAAGAAATAACAACAAGTTCTTTGTCTCCAATCTGCGCAGTGTGACTTTTGGAATTAAAATACCGTTTCGCCTATTATCCAATTAAAAATACCGCTGAATCTGATCGGGACTCATTATAAGTTGTAGCTCCGTTTATGGCTTAGAGCATAGAAACTACTTTAGAGGGACTGTTAGTAAAAACGAGTGCATCCGCCATTTCTGTAGGAGCCAGGATCCACGCTTTCAGTTGTTATATGTAATTAAAATCTTTTTCTTTATATAATATAGATCATTTTCTTTTGAAACTACAAATCTGATACCATTTTCTGCGGCTTCAAGTTCTGAAAACCGAACATCGCATATATCTATCGCGAACTTGTCTGCCATTTCTGTAGGAGCCACTTAAAAACCCTTTCCGTGTCTTGGCTTCATTCCTCTCACCAAGAAGTTGGTTAGTACCTCCTCTATATTTTCTATACTCTAAGGTTTAGAAAGACTATAGGCTGGTAATCAACATCACTGCAAGTAAAAATTGTCTCGAAACAGATAATTATTTATATGTTGTTTTAATTTAAAATAACTTTTATAATTTCTAAATTTAGTCCAATTAAAAATTGACGCGAAATTTTGTTTCCACACGAAAATTTGATTGTCGGAGTAAAATTTGCTTTTTATGTATCCTTTGACAGTCGTACATTTTGCTTTGTTTCAAGTTTGTCGTACACGTTTTTTACAAAATGGTTCAATATACATTTTTATTGGGTTAATTTTGTTACAATTTATATCCAAAACCTTTCATTTTTTCTTGATCAAATGATACCACTTGTTTTCTTTTTGTAATCTTGAATTTTTTACGATTAGTTTATTTTCTATTGTAAAGAATTGATGAATGAACCGAATAAAGTTGTAAGTTTAATGTTCATTTTATGGTTAAAGTTAGGTATATAATTAAGTGCAATGTAAGAAACTATGCAGTATGTAATAAGTTCAATAGGTGATTGCAAATTTTAGTGTTTCGAGTCGCAAGTGAAACTAACAACTAGGTAGTGAAGATTACGTGTGTAGATTGCTAAATTCTAGGAATTGGAATTAGCATGCATAGTAAATTGTTGTTTAAAATGGATCCTTCGTGCGCCTTGACAGAGTAAACCCAACGTGGTAGGCCGGTAATACAGATTCCAAAAATTAATGTGCCTATTGCTTTGTTGTAATCCAATCATCTGGTTTCATTATCCCTGTCGTCGCTATAATAAATCTTGTATGGAATTATCGATATTGTATCGATGTCCGTAAAACAATTTTAATACAATCGTCTCGGAAAGTTTGTTTAGGCTTTACTTCGGATTGCGTGGCCTTCCAGACAGAAAATAAATTGATCTTTTGTACAAAGACCAAGAATTATGAATATGAAAAAGTGGAAAGCAAAATCTCTTATATCATATTTCATTTTGCTTAAATTGTATGACATATTCATTTTCTCTACAAAAGATATTAAAATTAAACGGGACACTCATAAACTTTTATATTTGTATTTGTATTCCACAATGCCTTGTATTGCAAAATATTGTGTTATATTGTATGAATTCATAACAGAGTACACATTTATAGCTTCATGAAATTCAACAATCCAACTTTCTTACATGTAAACTAATATTTTTCGTTTTATTAGTTTTGCTATTTTCTAGGAAGAAGAAATTTCTATAATTATGTTTGCATTTTTAAGGTATTCATTACAGTTTACAGTACTTCGAGAAGAACTACGAAAGAAATTTTCTTTAAAAATAATTTTCAAATTGAATTATAAATGTTTTACATTCTGAATAGTTTCTTAATATAGCTTGCAAACTACTTCCTCATTTTAATTTTAATTATTTCTTTCAAGTAATAAATAAGTCTCTCATAAAATTATCTTATAAATAGAACTTGGGCGTTCTCTTTACTGGTTTTTTATTTCTTAATTATAAATTCAAATCGATAACAGTGTATGAAGTAGAATACTCGTATTACAATTGTATGGTCGTGCAAGAATTTCTAACTAAAGTAGCTTATAATACACTTGTTTTAAAGGGGAAAACAGAAAATAGTGTTCAGCAACTTATAAAAAGATTGAATTTAAATACTGTTTCTCTCTATTTCTATATTTTCTAATATTGAACTGCTGTTTTTTAAATCGGGTATAATGAATGATGCGACGTTTTCAAATGTCATAGAATCAGAATTTAATGAGCAGAGCTATTAGGAGGCTTAGGGTAATTTCTTAGCTCGAACTAACAGTGGATATATTAATCGCAAACACATTACAAAGTTATAATAGTCACAAACATAGCAGGATATATCATTGTAACGAGGCGAAATCCTTGCAAGCGGGCATATATTAGTTATTCACTGATATTTGACGTCGGCAGCAATGTGAACTGATTATTTATCACGCGTTGAGTTCTGCCCCTTTTCTGCCTACTATAATTTTAACCCTTCTCAATTCAACCAACGATTCCTTTAGTAACTTTCATATTAGTACCATTGCATGGATCTAGTTATTAACTTGAAATTATTTTGCAATACCTTTTTTTATGTACCAGAACAAAAAGTTCTAGAAATGGAACTTTAAGATTATAATTATAGTACAATAGAAAACAGTTTATAAATGTGGAGTATGGATTTAGGTGTTGGTGGTTCAGTTCAATAATGAAACCTCCCTAAAAATTATTCGTTCAAAATCTATGGCGATCGATATTTTTCATCATTAAAATTGGTAAATCGTTTACAACAATTAGGATATAATAACACAGGAACTATTATGTTTAATTTAATAGAGATTTAAGACGTCCCGGAAAACCGGGATTGTCCCAATTTTGAAGTATGTATGTCCCGGTGTCCCGAACTAAATTATCGGGACGTCTATTTGTCCCAGATTTGTATCTTTTCATACCTCACTAGTTTTATTTAGATCTGTATCGATCTGTCGAGTCATGAAAATGGACAAAAAAATCCCAAAACAATATTTAGACATTAAAATATATGTGAATAAATTTTTCTATTTTGGGCCACAATACTAATGTGGAAGGTTTTTTATTTAATGGAAATTCATTAAACAGATGAGCATTACTTATTATCTTATATAATTAAGAGTGAAATATAACTTATTTTATCATTTTATGATTTTTGTATGGCTCTGAATCAACTATACACGCCCCACTGTCAAACTCCTGTCCAGTTTGATTAATTAAAATCTGAGAGTCCTGTTTAATTCATTGGGAAAATGTTCAATAATATCTGGAATTTTTTTTAAAAAACGAGATAGACGGACATATGTCTATTGTATTGGCATTGGTATTCCAATTTTATACCTAGAGTATTCCCAGTGTTCTATTAGTGGAACACGGAATAAACAACTTAAAAAACTATATTCATTAAAAAAACTAGTAAAATTGTTTAAAAATGTTTTAAGGTCTTTTTAATTAAATTTAACAAAGCATTTGTAAATTTTTGTAAAAAAAAATCGAAAAGAATGGGTTTACTGTTTCGACTGGACCTGAGCTGTGTATAAAGATGTCCGAGTGGTTCAGAAAGCAGTCGTTAATTATTTCAGCAAAAGAAGCCTCCGAATAAGGCCTTAAATGCTGCAGATGTAATTTGTGAATGAAATAAGAGTGAGCTTTTTAATTTCCTATAATTACTAAACTTCGTCTTGTGATGTTCGCAGGCGTTTTTATCTTAACAAGATATTTTACGATTTGAAAGGACAGGCCCGTGAATTCTGCGTTTTGTTACAAAAGACAGAGATCTGAGTTGGAGAAAAAGTTGGTGTCGCTTTCTGTCGCACACGACAGCACAACATACGTAACTTGGTTACGGACTAGAACCAGCTTGTTTGACAGGTAACATTTTCTGTCTTCCGGAATCATCACTTAGCAACGATAAAACATTGCAATGTAAAACTTACCGCAATTGGTCAACGAGTAGACAATTCGCTACACGCAAAAACAGGTTCAAACACGAACGTTGTGGCATCATCGCAATTAAATTTGTTTTCAAAACCGAAATTTTAAGGCTAGTATAACAACGCAAAGGGGTATTAATTTATTTCTTCAAAAATAATCCACGAATTATATTAATGAACAACTTTTACACGAGACAAGTGTAACGATAATCGCTGCCACCACTATTACTTTATTTAAAAGTCTGCCGTAATAGAAGGAGACAAGGGAATGTTAATAATGACAACAGACGCGGTTTACTATATGGTCAAATTGGTGCAGGGTAGTATTAGAACAATAGAATTTTATCTACACGCTGTGCTACCACGTCACAAAGACAGGGGTTGGAATAGGATGGGCTGAATCAAACACGATATTCGAACAATAATAAAATTATATAAATTTTAATAATCAACCGCGATCAAAAACATTTATATAATTCAAATAAAATACAACGAGTAACTTGATTCTATATAACCTCTAAATTCTTACTTTTGTAATTTACCAACAATTTTGAAAACCTTTTTACATCGATATACAAATCAATATTAATCTACACAGAATATAATAAAAACTACTTACAAATATACACCACGTTGAGAGAGCCTTTACACACAGTATAACAACTAATTGGTTATTTCACTAAGAAATACCAAGGTATGTTTAACGACCGTGTTACACTAGGATTCCAAACAACTCAGACACAACAGCATGGGACTCTGAAAGTAAAACCCCTTATTTTATACAAAATCTTTTATTTGATCTCATGTAAAGAATGGATGATATATTACTTATAGAGCGATGACCAACCGACATTTCAAGGACATTTTTCGAACTTGTTTCAGCAAGAATGCGTAGAATCTGTTTTCTTAATTAAAGCACTAACCTTGGCCTTAACTGAATAAAAATCCAGTTCCAGAAATTGCGAATTTGCATGACAATATAATTGTAAGTCCAAAAATTAGACAAAAGATGGCTAATGATACATATTTATAAAAGGAAAACTTCTGTTTAATCAAACTTCGTAAGAAAACTTTTTTGTTGGTTAATTATTATGAATTGACAGAGATGGAATCTTGTTTCTGAACATCTCAGTTAAAAATACTTCTTAAAATTTTGAAACTTTTGAAAAGCCAAACTCTCTAATGATATAGAAGTCCGTACTGCTTGCTTTCCAAAATTAAAAGGCACATTTCATATTCCCTTTTCTTAAATTTTTTGACAGCTTATTTCATATATGATTATAACTTTGCTGATTTTTAATATTTTCGAAGTGTTAGGAAGAAGTCAAAATCAATTGCCAAATAATTTCTTATAATGATTTCTGTAAACCTATGAGCAAACATAAATAAGAATTTCTTTGAAGCCGTTAAATTGGAAAATTCTATTCGGGCTGTCAAGTTGAATTCTTTTGTCTGGGAATTTTGAAGAGTGTTGGTGAATTTGGGAGTTAATCCAGTGAATATTGGCGCATAGTTTTTGTTGGAATTGTTTTCGCGCGATTTTGTTTTCGTCTCGGTTTCCGTAAAGGTCTCGTTTTTCTCATTTAATTCGTTTTTGACTTATCACGTTATAGGCTGGTGATCCCACGCAAAAGCGGGCTGGTACGTCTGTTCACCCACACTTCTTCGCACAAGTTGAATTTAGTTTGTTTTGCGGTTAGTAAAATGACAAGCGCGGTTATTTATATAATAAGCAATAATTAAATACCTCCATCCATATTTGTATAGTTCGTTTATCCTCCAGTGGTAGAATTTAATTTAAACGAATGAGAGAGGGCGGAAATTTAGTGGTAAATGTGAAGAACATAAATTGATAATGATATACGAGTTACTGAAAATTCAATTAATACACTAATTATGTTTAATATCAAGCTACAAATATGATTAATACTCGATTTAAAATTACTATAATTCAAGTAATAAAGCAGAGTTATAACTTCAGGAAGAATTGATGTGAATGCGGATATATGAATGTGTAATTAAATAAGGCACAATGAACAAATACAGAGCGCATTGCAGAGAGAAAATGGAAAATGGAGAAACAAGCATGTTTTTACTACATGTGCTGTTTAGAGAAATAAAAGCAAATTTGAAAGCAAGAACAATATCCCAACAATAAACTTTATGATATATTCTTTAATCTGTATAAACAAAATAAGAATTTCTTTTGAAACTTTAAAACTTTGTTGATTTTAACAACAACGACGTTAGCAAACAAAAAAACACATTTTCAAAGAAAACTTTTCGTAAAACTTACTTATCTGTATTTCAAAGATATCGACGGTCTTTATAATAACAATTTTTTGTAAAATTAAGGCTCAGAAATTTACCAGAGAGTAAGATTAAAATTAGGAAAAACTTTTAATGGGGTAACCAATTAAGGAACACCAATGGAATTCAAATACTTTCCCAAATCACGAGGCATTAACTTCAGCAATTTTATTATTCGCCGAAATTATTTAACTTTTCGCCGGCATATTTCGAAGCATACAACATAATCAGTCTGAATTTGTGATATTAATTACAAAGAACAGTCACCTGACAAAATTTATAATGATAAATCGTAGCATCCGGCGTTGTGGGACTGCGCTAATTTGGAAATGGAAACGAAACACCGATTATCAACATTCAAATCTGGAACGAATCTCTACATTATGTTCCAATTGTCCTGGGCCTACACACCTCGTACGACGCACATTCAATCGCAGAATCCTATTCACGCCATGTCATTACATGCTCTACTATGACGAGCAACATTATAAAACACTCGCATAAAGCCTTGTTCACTTGCATTCAACCGCCATCCATGCAAAATTGGGTTATACACAACTCATACCTCGTTTCCGTCAATCATATTTTACTTTTTTCCTCAGCGTCTACTTCTGCGTACATTTATTTCTATTTATATACTTGTGTTGTTAAAATTTCATTAATCCACTAAACAACATTTTATTCACTTACAAATTGTGACTTCGTAATGTTTTACATACGTACTTTACCTTTTGACGGTACGAACAACACAGGTTTCATCAGGAACGAACAATATTTCTGAGAGTGTTTAAAAATAATAAAGCTATATTTTTTTATATTTTTCCTTTCTTAATTTGGAGAAATAGAAACAGTATGACATTTATAAACTCGATTTTATACACTATTGAATAAAATAATGGTTTTCAAACTTGTTACGTAACTTTGATGATCTTTCACCAAGAAAACTTATTTAATTTTGTAATCTTCATATCGACCTTCTAAGTTAAGTTTTAAGTGTCATTTTGTTTTTCACTTAAAATTTTACAGATCTATGAAAAAAAAACGACAAACAGCGGTGGCTTTCTTGGTTAACCTGATCCGACTCAAATTGAGTGGAGTATGAGATCTGGGGTTTAAATCCCATCTTCGCTAATTTTTATCCAAATAAAAATACCCTGTGTCAGAGTGAACATTAAAATGCAAATAAAACTTGTCCCGAAACAAGTACCTTATGTAATTAAGGCCTTGTTCCATATAGGAATGTTGTGCTACAAAAGATTAAAAAACAAGGGTTAAAAAACTAGGTGGAGAAACAACCATTATTTTTAATTATGTAATACTATATTTTTCAACAAAATTGAGGTTTTAGAAAACAAGTGAAAAGTAGAATTCCAGCTGGTGTCTCAGAACTTAGGATGTTCTGATACTACTGATACGATATCAGTATCGATATTGCTATTTTAGTATCGATAAAAATCTTTCGATATTTTATTAATATCAGCATATTTAACCCAGTATCGGAAAACTAACGTTTTTATTACTTCTGGGAAAAGAGCTTACTAAACTGTTTTCTACTTAGTACCTACTGAAGAAGAGTCGAGGTTATAATCTTATTGTATAATATTAAGAATAATAGAATATTTGCTTTCGTTTTATAAAAATATTTTATTTATTGCTTCCTACATTTTTAATTCGATACTTAAACGTATCGAAACTATTCTTTCGATCCAATAATGGTATCGATAATTTTTATTACATATTTTTGATACCCAAGTATCAATACCTTCTCAGTATCTCATACACTTAATCAGAACTAGCAAAAACTGAAAAAAAACAATTATTTTTTTTTATTTATTTAATTTAAATTAATTTGCACTGTCCAACAGTCCAGTAACTGAACAGGGGTACTATAGCTTATAGTGATTTCTGAACCACTCGGACACAGCGTTATTTAATTTCTGGTTAAACGTTTGTTGTCACTGTGGTTTGAACCACAAATTTCACCTCCACTCAACGAGTCGGAGAGCGCTAACCAAGTGAGCCACCGCTGCTCGTAATGATAAGTTGCAGTAAAAGCATTTATTTTTTATCTTTACATTTATTTAAATTTACGTAATAACACGTAGATATATATTTCACATTAATTGTTTTTATAATTGTTTTAGGATGAAAAGGTAAAACACGAATGGTAGATACGGCGTTTCAAATGAGAAATACGTGTCTGATGAATTATATTTGTGATTAATACAAATGAAAACGTGATGGTGTACTAATATCGCTCCCTAATGGTAACGCGGCGATCGAATTTAATTTTGTGTGGGCCCGGACCTGGCTAAGTATTCCAGGGCTCCGGCACCGTATGGGAAGCCTGGCGTATTCGGAAATATTCAATCATTATCTACGAACCAAATCTCGATTAATACCCGCAACAGCTGTTACGGACCCTGCCTTTATAACCCACTTTTTCACGTTCAATTAAAAACCTTTATTTTGCTAGATAACTGCTCACATCTGACTTACATGATTTATTAGCGAATTCATTAACTTGATTTACATGCGAAAATGCCCACATCACTGATGGTTATCCTTCAATATACAAACAGCCAAATTAAATTATATATAAAGCTCTAGCTGTTGTTGATCTGATACTAATTGACGGATTTAAAAAGAGATACACTTGAGGAAACATAGTTTCCACATTCTTTTTAAATGTGGATAAATAATTCTTCATCGTTCTTTCTACGAAGTTCCACTCTTGGAACAGGATCCATTCTGAACTTATCGCGCTTGTTCAATGTCACTGACTCATTTATTTTGTTTTGTTACCTACAGGCGAAAAAATAAAATAATTTACTATGCCAAAAAAAGTTATATTTAAGAAAATTTAAGTTATGATTATGTCTTTATTTTCTATCTTTTATCTGTTCTTTTTCGGAGTAATTCGGTTGAGTTCAGTACTACGCAACATGAATTCATTTCTTCCTTAAGAATGCCTGAAAATATAACTGCGATAACTTCTTTACACTAACTCACTAACATACCAGATGTGTAACAAACGTAACGTGACAGGCAAGGGTAGCGTTCGATCTGGTAACACTTGGAACTCGGGACTTGGAGGGGAGACAGGTGAATATGTTATATGCCTTCAGTACGAGTTTGAACTCAATAGAGTCATATGATTGTCCGCAGAGATTTTTTTCTTGAAACAGGTTTTTCTAGTGCGTTCTAAAAATGAGTAACGTCAATTGAAACAACGGTATGCATCAAGATTTGCTTTAGACTTGGGCACAGTGCAATGGAAACTTTTACAAAATTAAAGCAGACCTACGGAGACAGTTTATGTGAAGAGACCAGGTTTTAGGCATTTTCAGAAGGAAAAGAGTCGATTGAAGATGAAACACGTAGCGGAATGCTTTCATCTTCAAGAACTGATGAAAATGTCGACAGAATGCGGGATCTTGTGCGTTCAGATCGTCGGTTCAAAATATAGAATGATTGCGGAAGAGTTAGTAGAAACATTCCTGTAATCTCCTCAGCCTCCTTGTTCTTCTGACTTGAGTTCTTGTGACTCTTTCTCCTTCTCGAGTTGAAAAATCACCTCAAGGGAACTCATTTTGGAACACTCCAAAACATTTAAACTGCTGTAACCGACCAGTTGAAGGTGACTCCAGTATCCGAGTTCCAGCACTGCCATGAGGATAGGAAGAACCGTCTCCAGCACTGTGTGACTTCCCAAGGAAGTTATTTTGAGGAAGACAATATTGAGTTGTAATTCAATTCGAACAATTAAAAAAAATCAGTCTCATTACTTAATTTACACACCTCATATCTTTTCTTAGTTGATTTTTCAAGAATGATGAAATAATACATAGTAAGTTTAGAAATAAGAAAGTTATGCCATTATAAGAAAATGTAATATTTAAATTCAAATTCTTTGTTTCATGAGTTAGTATCTGAAACGGAATCATCGAAACTTTGTTCATTTTCTTTATCAAATCCAATGTACAAATTGATCTGCAAGGCAAGATAAAAATTCTAATAAGCTTTCATATTCTAGGAGCTTATTTGTTTAAATTAATTCCAGAAGTTTTTATCTATCGATTCTTTTAATTAACTATATTTATTTATACATAGCTTATTTCTTTAAGAAAAATTAACTTTACTTAAATGATCAATGTATTGCATGTTCGTTATCGACAATCACGGAATATAATTTTAATTAACTAACTTTATTCTATTTTCTTTCAAATTAGACATGCAATGTTTAAAATTAATATTATTGAATATTTCATTAGAATTATGCCTGGAAAATTAACATATTTTTCATTTGACTTTAATTATATTATTCTTTACATGAGTAGAAAAGTGGTAATGAATATTTAAATTATTAAACATTTATAATTTGTAATTAAATGAAAATTTTCTACATTCCTTGTCATATAATATAATAAACGTACAAGATAAAAGAATAAATTCTATTTCTGCAAAATATTTGAAATATTAATGTAATAATTGAGCTTGCTAGAGAAATAAAATAAAAAGAAACCTTTTTTAATAATATTCTGTTTCATGAAATTAAATTCACGAAGTGAAAACTCTAAATCGATCAATTTAAATTCCTTTGCTTCAGAAAGCAAAAATTTCATTTATTTGTTGTTTGAAGTTTTATCTTAAACGGTACAATAAACATCTATGTGTTTATAATGTTCAGTCATTAGTCCTGAAGCGAGCAGGAATGTAACGTCTTCAGCATCATCGAAACGGAGAAAATGTCCTGAAATATCATCGCTGCATTTTGTCATTCAGGTAGAAATATTTATTTTATGATATACTTCAAAGCATTCTTGACGTTGGAATTCATTTGATTGTCAATAATATGAAGTGAAGTATATAGACTGAATGACCTTTCTCTGTTTACAATTTTTAAATATCGTTCACAATAGAATTCACTCACAATAGATTATTTTCCATACATTTTTCTGTATTTAAAAATAAAATCTAACCTATAATTTTCTCATAACATAATTTTATTTAGTTCATTTGTTAATCTTACATTACTTACTATTATTACTAAAGAGCGGATTATATGCACTAAAAAGTGTCAAAATATGCATGTAATATACATTAAAAAATCATCAAAATATGCATGATATATGCAAAAAAGTTATAAATATGCACTTTACAATAAAAATATGCAAAAAAATAATGTCATCAGGCTCGTTTTACTGATATCATTTTCTTATTTCTATTTTTACATGCAGTGTTTTATTTGGAACATTTCATATATAAAGACAATAAATATCACAGGTAATTATAACAAAAATAAAAAAATCTCGAATTCATATTCATATTGAAAAGTTCTTTTTAGAAAGAAAAACCAAAAAAAGTCATCTTTAACGAGAAAGTTGCTATATGCTGCTCATATTTTTTTATTACATTTTTTTTCTGCATTACTAATTGTAGTTATAGTTACAAACATACGAATTTCAGTGACAGATATTATTTACTTACCTTACTTACAAAATAAGTATTACTTAAGTTCTAAGCAGTTCTAAAACACTGATAGAATCACTTTTTTTTTGTTCTGACGAGAAATTAAATATGATTGTTATGGTTTCAATGAGTACATTTTATACAAATGCTCACTTGTTGAAAGTACGATCAAAATTATATTTCTTGTAATATACTGTTTAAAAAAAAAAAAACATAATTTGTCAAAAATTAATTTTTATTTTTGAAAAAAGTCTTAAAATATGCACTAATATCCAAAAAAAAAATCAAAATATACAACAAAGTATCATTAAATGCAAAATATGCATTATTTTTTTTGATATTTGGCATTAATTTTTGATGAAACGTGAACATATGAAAACAGTTTGTTGATATGCCTAATATAAACAACACATGCAATTGCATAGAATCCGCTCTTTACTTATCATTATTACATAAAAATTAAGAAGAGTGTTAGCTTAGGTATTCAATTGTTTAGTTGTTATGTATTATTTGAACCGAAATCGCACTTTACAATTATCACGCTTGTGTTAGTAAACAATATTATTTACAAACAAATATAATTAAACGAGATATGCAATTTCTGATAATGAAACATATTTGCAACATTGTTTTGATCCACTAGGCATATATAATTCTTGCAATAATAATCCCTTTTGTAAAATGAAACTATGTATAGAATAACTATTACTAGGAATAATTATATTGTTTCTAAACTTCTAAATTGTGTAATATGATACATACTACTGATAACTACGAATTTCATTTACAGGGTCGGATTGACAAATAAACAAAGAAGAGAAATGTTTAGGGCCCGTAATTCGAAAGGGTACAATAAACCGCTTTTGAAAAAATTTGTGCTTATTTTAAAATTTATAGTATATTACTTATCGACATCTGAAAATTATATTGCCTCACTAGTTTTGAAGTTCATGAGAGATACACAAAGCAAAATTTAGATGAGATACTAACTTTAAATTTTGAGGTTAAAAAAAACTTTTGATAAAAAGTATTGCAAAAATAGCAAATTATAAAAAGTAAATGTCAGTAGTTCTGTAAATAAAGTTGGTTATAAAAAACACTCTATTACATTGCTGTCAAATTCGTAATCATGGCTATGACAAACGTTAAAATTAATTCACGGTATGGGGCCCGATTAATATTTTGTCTAGGGTCCGTTGGAGGCTTAATCCGGCCCTGTTCATTTATGAAATAATTGCAATAAAGCAATATAAACATAATTGAGTACTTCAAATTTGATCATTCTTGGAAAGTATATAGGACATATTGGTATTTTCATGTAATAATTAACAACGCTGAGCTAACCATAAATCGTAAATGATTCGTCTTGTGAAATATAGGGGCCAGTTAAAATGAAAAACATAGGTCAGGAATTTTGTAAAATAAAATGAATAATGTCACAGCGGTGACGCAGCGAAGTTACTTACGGAATTGATATAGCAAATAAACTACACAAGGAAAAATCATTCCTTCATATTTTTTCCATTGGCATTATCTCGTTGCCTCATATATTCCAACCCAAACACCGTTTTAAAATATCACCTCCGTGGCCTAGAAGGACACTGACTCTTTGAAAATATTTCAGGAATATTGTAAAAAACGATGATCATATGCGATGAGTAGCGATCTGTTTATGTTTGAGGGCTTCGTAAACGGCAGATCAAAAAGCACGTGCAGAAGCCATAAATTATTGAATATTCTCATATGTATTCGTCATACCAAAGCTAACAAGAAAAACAAAGCTCTGTGTCAAGCTACGACAGACGTACAGGGGAGATAAAATTGAAAAATTCGGCACGTCTAAATTCTACTTTCACCAATCCAATATTGAAAACGTTATTTCAATCTTTCATTCCAGCATATTCTAACAATGTTTGAATCTACAGTTCTAGGTAGTTCTTGAAATAGTGAACATGTGTATTTTAATAAAAGCGTTTGAAACTTGTAGTTCTGGAATTTGAAATTCTGAGAATCAGTTCGATGCTCGGACAGACAGATCAGAATTGTCAACTCAAATTCTAACGGAACGGACAGAAAGCAAGTATTCCAAATTCTGATCATGCGCAGTGAAGAAATATATATACCAATTTTATGAGTAATGTAATAATACTTTATTTTAAGATTATGTCAGAAGAAGAACCGTAATTTAATTTAATCTTAGAACCACCCGACTAAATAGAAATGTTTTTATTTATTTGATAACTATTACCTAGAACTCTACTACGTATAATATTGTGTGTATTGAACTCTTATAAATAAATGAAGAAAAGGGTTATTAAAAACAAATGCACATGAAAAGGGTACCACCAAATTTCAACCAAAGTGATAGTTCAAACTTATCCAAGTGAGAACTATTCCGACAATCACTAATTCTGTCTTTTCATCGCCTATTGAGTTAATAGTTACTTTATTTAATTTCCATAAAGTATATGTAGTCAGTTTAGTGTATATGCCCTTTAAGGTTAAGGATACCTCTACAAAATAAACTTAACCTAAATTTGAGAAAATATGATTTGGAGAAAAAAATTATTTAATATTCGTGTTCTATACTTGAAAATGAATTAGTAGTTAATTTATTTAGTTTCTATAAAATATAGGCAGTCACTTATCCTTCTACCTTCAGGTGTAGGATGTATGTCCTTTAAGGTTAAACGTCTATAAAATATACTTAACCTAAATTAGAGAACATATTTGGGGGAGAAAATGATTTATTCGTGTTCTATTCTTGGAAACGAGATCTAATTATTATTCATCATAGAACAACAAAGAAAACAAAACGACGTGTGTGTCAACTGGGACAACCCTTCCAGGGGTGTCAAACATCAACCGCATTCAGGGTTGGTATGGATGTTGTGACACTTTGCTGAATGGCCTGATTGGGGATGAATAAGTAATGGTCTGTCTAATTTGAAAGATTTTGGGGTGACAGGAACATTTGGAATTTAATTATTTCATTAGATATGTCTTGTCTCGCGATCAAAATTCAAATTGGATTATTTCATTAATCCTACTTTGTTTAATATTTCTAATGTTGACATACTACGAAAACATTTCATAATTTTTTTTATACGCTTTTAAACATTTTAAATGCTAAATAGACAACAATAAAAATATCTTGAAATACATCAGGTCTAACAATTACAAAATGTAAATATCTTGCAACTTAAGTATGTAACAGGTACGGTCGCCTAAGACAAAATCTAGTATATACCTGACATACAAGGGTTTTAATTTATGACTTTTACTTGCCTCAAAAAAATCCACAAATTATATTAATGAACAATTTTTACACGAGAAAGGGTAACGATAGTCGTTGCCACCACTATCACTTTATTTAAAAGTCTGCCGTGATAGAAGCAGACAAGGGAATATTAATAATGATAACAGACGCGGTTAAATATATGGTCAAATTGGAACCTATGTTTATCCGGCTCTTCTCATCCCCTAAGTATGAAGTATGCTAAAAATAATCCAACTATTGATGTCCACCAAGGGCATCACGTACCGAAAACGGACAGTTATTTATTTGAAAACAAGCTTGAAGGCGCAAAATGTGCGTTCTTCATAATAAATCTGTCCATTTCGTAACATCTGGAGTACAATACCAAAAATTTACAAAAATTCACAGCCAAGGATTGATTTATAATTGTTTGAAATGAAGTTTATAAAACGAAGAGCTTTTTAAAATTAATTAATCCAAATATTTTCAAACTATGCTCTTCCAAATTTGAATGAAGAATGTAAACTAAATCTTAAGGTAAGTGGCTCTCTATTTACAACAAACTATCGTAATCCAAATAATTAGAATTACTCGAAACTTCTCAAAGTGCTATGTAATCATTAGACTAATATAACAACCCAGCTTGTTCAACTCAATAACTAACACAACTTTCTTTAATTAAATTAAAAGGTTTAGTTTTAATTCATTACTTCACTTAGGTACCTACTACACCAGTAATTAATTCTAAATGCAAACATGATATATGTTGTTTACATTCTAACAACGTTTATTCATACTTACACATATTTTACATAATTTAATACAACAACAAATTGTTTATTATAATGTACAATTCCACGAATTACTTTTCGAAAACAAATATTCATGGAATAAACTATTAATAATAAATTGAACGTTACAATTATTGCCTGATGTTTCAATATTTCCTTTTATATTTTCAGCGCATCAAAGAGTTTTTTATAATAAATAATGAGATACACATTCAGGAATTCCATTTATTAAATGTTTCTCAATGCTTATCAAAAACATTTCATCCGAATCTGATGTGATTAATTGAAAATTAATCATTCTTTTAAAAACAGAACGTGAAAAATTTACTTCTATGAGTTTTTATAACTTTTGAAGTTGCAAACAAACGGTATTAAAATTAATTATTTGCCATGTCGCTTGCACGCACATCGAGAAAAAATTATTTTATTGTTTCGTACTAATGTAGACAAATGAAAACAAATTACCAGAATAAAAGTCATCAACAAAATACAGCGAAATAAATTTTAACATTCCGGGTACTATTTCTATGTTGTGGATTATTATCTTGCCGTCCTTGTACAAATAATAAATTACGATTATTTTTCAACATAGATACTGGAAAGTTAATGTATTATGATAATTCTTTATGAGTTTAATTTAAATCACATTCAAAAAAGGAACAAACATAATATTGTTATTTTTACTTCTAATTCTAATACTGTATACTGTATATATATCTTGATTTTGTACAGTTATCTTTAAAGTAAGTGAAGAGGTTTCGACTTTGCAGTCATCATCAGACTGTTATAAGAAAACATTAGAATTAATGTATATAGTGGTGGATTACAGATTTAGTAGTGGAGAATTATTTACTTCTATCTGGTTATTAATAATATTTTTCTTAAAGTTCATTGCGTTCCCAATCTCTAACATTTCTAAAATAATCAATCTACCTTTGTAATAGATATTAACTATTATTCTTTTATCCTTCAGGGGATTTTGAAATTCAGAATATAGCTGATAAAGGAGAGAGATGGAATATTTTAGAATTGTTAGAGATTAGGAAAGCAATGAAGCTTAATAAGATATTAATAATGACCAGATAGAAGTAATTCTCTCCTATTAAATCTGTAATTCACCAATATACAAATGAGTTCTAATGTTTTCTTATATGAGGCTGATGATTGCAGTCGGAACGTCGTTACTTAGTTTAATCAATTGAATGAAGTTGTAACCATGGATATATCAAGTCCCATGTTTAATGTTATAAAATAGTCACGGTATGTTGGATGTATAATTATTAAACCAAAAGTAACTGATACAAACACACTTTCTATAATTTCTTTGAATATTTAAATATAGTATGTTCCATTTTCAATTGCTGTCAATCAATGCGAACGTCAGGTCGTAACCATGTATGTATATATGAAGTCCCATGTTTCATTTTATAAAATAGTCACGGTATGTTGGATGTATAATTATTAAACCAAAAGTAGCTGATAGAGGTAGAAAGGTAGAAGGTGATATGAGGTCGTTGGGAGTAAATTAGTAGGTTATAAATGAGCCCATTAAAGGGTAAAATCCCCGCGTGGTGTATTTAAAATCCTGGGAAAATAGTGTGAGGTTGACGTATGTTCGCGCATTACATTTCGCGCTTTGTTTAGCCTCGACGCCATGACGGCATGACGGACAAGTTACCAGGTCAGGTGCTTATTCGCGTATGAGTCCACTGGGCACAATTTCTAGTAAATTCTCTCGCAGTTTTAGGTTCTTTCTATGCACGCCGGCAGATGTCTCACGAGACAGCCTGTGCCCTTGTTCTGCTTTTGCTCCTTCTTCGCTTTTCGCTTACAGGGGTATCACAAACCTCCCCTGCTAATTTCAATATCGCCGAGCTACCGATGCGATAAAACTTAACTGGGGTAAAGAAATAAAACACGGGAACTGATTTCAAGTATTAGTTGCATTTGCAAATATAATTAGATGCAAGAATACGAAAATAGGTTAAGTAGATAGTTTAGTATTACCGACGCAAGATCCTGGTTTGTTTAGATTCCAACAGTTTTCTTTTTGTTTTCTTTCCATACAAATCTCTTATATCGCTTAATTATTACACCAATTCAATACTGCACATATTCTACGTACTCTCAGCTATTAAATTGACATTTACAAATAACCTACACAGATTATTTGGGATGGGAAATCAAAGATCATTTGCCGAATATAGTATTTATCCTACGACCGCTATGGAAAGTGGTACTTTTCTCATATTATATAATACTAAAGGCAGGTTTTTCCACCTCTGGTTAAAGAGTCGGTTAACAGAAAAATATCGCATCGAAATTGTAAATAACGTGTATTTTTGACAACTTACATTAGTTTTTCGATGCAATATTTTTCTATTAACCGATTGTTAGGGTAACCGGCACTTTAACCAGAGGTGGAAAAACCGGCTCTTAGTTGCATATTTTCCACAATCGTGGGTTAAAGTGTGAGAAACAATTTCTCATAGTATTTGTCAATACTGTGCATGTGCAGTGTGAAAAATATCATTCCTTACAGTAATTGTCAACACTACGCTTGCGTGAAGGTATTCTTCGTGCGTTTACCTACGGCATATTGTTCTTTATGTTAAAAAGCTTTCATGGATGTATTTTTGTTCTGCAACGTTTACCAGTGGAGTCGCAGAAAAAGTATAGTTTGTCACTTGTGTAGAATCAACTATTTCCCATCTTGTGTGATTCTGCATGACGGCAATTTTTTTTACGAGCACACTTTTTGGCATAAATAAACTAATACTTTAAAAGAACATAATTCTTGTATTAATATTTGTTGGCTTATACTGTGAGATGAATTCCCACACTTCTACCCAAGAAGAAAAGTGTGAGTTTTCGTTGTAATCGTAGAAAAAATCGCGTTAATCACTAAAACCCACGGGTAGCGGTAGTTCATTTGACTATCGTGCTTCTAGTTGAGCGGAGTGTGCGATCTGGGATTTAAATCCCAGTGTCGCCAATGTTTAACAAATAAAAATACCACTGTATCGGAATCCTGCTGCAAACAGCAGGTTTCTTGAACAGAATGTTCGCCAATAAACTCCATTACAAAACAAGTAAAAATAACTAGATAATTTCCAATCTCGAAACTTAACAACAAAATAGATAATTGGTAAAGAAATATGAAAAGCTTGACACACTTGTTAAACCTAAAATTTATATAAGAAACTTGAGAATATTCTATACGGGAGATAATTATACCGTAATGATTGTCTTTGAAAAGTAGAAACATAAACGAGATTTTTTGTTGTGAAAACTGTCAAGTGCAAAAGTAAAGGTAAAAAATGTAAATGAAGAGTACCTATTTTGAGTGTAAAGCAAGAGGAAATGCAAGTTCAAAAATAATCCGTCCGGTGTAAATAAGATAACGAGGTAAAAAGAGAAAAGAAAAGAATGCGACACGTCAGAATAAAAGCAGGTCGGTATTTATACCGGGTGATACAAATCTGAGTGCGAATGTCTTTTTGAAAGCAGGAAGAGGAAGGTTAATAGCTACGGCGAGTTACGGTAGCACTTCAATTCTTACGTGACACGTAAAGTGCAGAATAATATGTACACAATGAATTCCGGACCTCGGTGAAATTATCCGAACGTGATGATGTCTTATCGAGGGAGCGCTCTCCAGTTCTCCTACAGCTGTATCCCAGTCTTTATTCTCGCAATGTGAGGGGTCGGGACTCATTGACTACGCAAGGGATCCAAATTAAGAAAAGGTTTATTAAGTGAATTCCATGCGGCGACAAATTGATAACGCACATTTCCTTCTGACGTCTCAATGGCTCTGGCGCAAACAGAAAGCTAACGCAAGCGAACGCGAACTCTACGCTCAAGTGCTGACCTTGCCAAACCATGCCGCTACCCTCCTTTTGTGTTTTAAATTGCCCGCGCGTGCGTGCTCGATGCAGGCCGGCGGTGACACTTTCTCATTTAGATGTCTCTCTCCTTTATGACACGGGCAGCGTGCGAGCAGTAACACCTTTATTTTATGTCATTGCTTTTGGATACAACAACCAACATACTAAATAATATCCAATGCCATCTTGATACTCCGCAAAAATCAATGAACTACATTCGCTTCAACTTACGACGATACACACAGAAACATTCCGCAATAATATTTCATCATTTAATTACACTTGCATCCATGCAACTAAATAAGCAAAAACTAAAAAGCAACCAAAACCAACTAAAAGTGGATAAGCTAACAATTTAACAATTTGAATTGGTACATATCAACTTGAGTAATATAATGAAGATTTTTTTTTTAATTCATGGACTTCATTGGGATTTGAATTCAAGCACAGAATAGGTTTATACAGAAGCGACAGTAAGACAGAGAAACGAGAATTAGAGAGAGATGGGGAATGTGCACAAATTTAAAGGACTCATTATTTAAAATCGGAAAGTTTCCTCACATTTTAGGGAGAGATGGGGGAAGGCACAAATTTAAAGGTCTACACAATGCTTCAAGGTCATAGAACTGAATAAGGGAACATGAAAGGTACCGACACGGAGTGTCGCTTCTGTATATAACTATTCTGTGACCCTTTCCATCTCTAATAGGATGCTCTACCAACTAAGCTACAAAGTCCCATGTAGTTCATTAATTTTTCTCCTGTCTTTTTGCACCAATGAAGTCCATAATTTTTCAAAAATTTAATTCTTCATTATTAAATGTTGAATCGTCATGCAGTTTTAAATGTTATAACTTTACTGTGCAAAAACAGTGTCCCAATTTGAGTGATATATTTTGTGTCCAAAAAGGACAATAGAAAAAAAAGATTTGGGATGACAGTTGAATTGTTAATAGACAATTAATAAGTTATGTTTTTGAACTTTGTTCCTGTAGGCTTTTTCTAAGAACCACTTTATCTAATTGTAGGATAAAACTATTTCTAAGTTTTCATTGGTGACAGTTGCAAACAGAATTGTAAATATTCATTATTATAGTCATCTAGCAACGTTCGACAGAACGAATTAATTCTAAGAATAAATAGATACTAGGTGAATATCCACGTCTATTATTATATTGTTATAGTGTATCACGTTCCAACAAGAACGATACCTCGATTTTGTTTAAATATTTAAAAATAATTATACTTCAATAGAGGTATTCCATTTGTTATTTGGATCGAATCTAATGCCGGGGACACACGGTATAAGTAATGATCATTAAGTAATTAACCTGCGCAAATGCAATGTACCCTTGACGAAAAAGAAGATAGAGAGTCATTAAAGACGCCGTAGTAGTTTCTAGATTTAGAATATTATCCATGCTACTATACTTCATTGACAATCGTCACTCAAATAAGAATAATATAACTAGATATCAACATTAACCTCAACATCAACAACCTCAACTGTCATTTGAGTTGCGATGACAACCGAACGCGTCCGGTCATCAGTTTTCAAACTTCATTGGTACTTTCCACGTTATGAAGTTTGAAATGATCATTACCTAAATGATCATATGACACACGGCACTAAATTAAGTATTAACTGTTAATGATCATTTACTTTCGTCGTGTGTCCCGGGTATAACTTACATTTTTGAATCTGGATCACTTATTTTTCAATCCATTTGTCTATACAAGTTATCCAATCGCTGACTGATCCAAACTGAATAGATTTTAGTGATTTGATTTGATTCGTTTTCAATCCATTTGTCTGTACAAGTGATCTACTCGCCGACTGATACGAACAGAATTGATTTTAGTGATCTGATGTGATCGGAGTGGTAAAACGAATACTACTAATGAAATAAGGGAAAATGAGCTCTTATGGAAATAGTTGTAAATCCAGACCTGGTATAAGTAGTGTCGCATCGTAGCAAAGCGAAAGAGAAAGCAAAAGAAGGGTAAAACGAGCACGTGCTTGCACGTCCATATCCCTCATTTGTTTGTCTTTTTTCGCAGAAGAACGTTATAATTAGTGCACAACAGCACCACCAGACGAAATCCGGCGTGAGAGGTGCCCTTTACACGATCTGCTTTGTAATTAACTGATCGTCAATGTAGGCACAAGTGTTCTGTAATGGCTTGTGCTTGTGTGAACTCATTTACATACTTCTCCCTACAACTTGCTCTTTTTGGTTTTGTTCAAGTATCCGATGGTGCGATAACGCCATCGCTGTTAACAAGGGCCAGCTCTCTATACTTTCTAAATTGGCTATCTAAATACTGTCATACCAACTAAACCACTTGATTTTAATTTACTTTGGGTTTGGCACTTCTCTTTCGGTTATTTTCTCGTTTTCTTTTATTTCTTTTACATTAACTTTATTCAATACAGTCCCAATTTTGCGTTGGGACACGACACCTACGATTATACTCATAGACGGAACAGTCTTGTCCATTATATTGTAGTGTAGAAATCTGTAGGTCCTTTGCAGACGCTTTAGGTTCATAACCTACGCTCCAAAAATGCATTTGTGATTATTGTTATTTGGTAAGAGAAGTACTAGTACTGGATTATTACAAGTAATATATTAATTAAATGTTCGTGCTTTGAAATAAATTGTAATAAGAATATGTCAACCGCTGGGATTTGAACCCGAGACTTAGCTACGGCTCACTATGGTTGTTCTTGTAAGATCTACTTTTTAGGAATTGTACTATACTTGGGACGCTGAACAGATGCACTAATTAAATTAATGGGAGGGCAGTACAGTGTACGAAGAAGTCATCTTTACACGTTACAAATTAAGAAATGTGAAACAATTCTGTTTATATTTTGAAAAGAAGTAAATACTTGAAGTATTTTAATAAATACTATTTACAATATTAATTTCAAATATTTGACAGAGATACGAATGCAAATAGCAAAGGAAACGTAATTGTGGACTTAGCAACGATTCCGTTATTACCGATTTCAGTACTCATATTCATGCAGTTGTGTAAAAACGGATTTGCAATAGCAATGTTCCATTCAAATTTAGCGGTCGTTAGTGGAAGAAGTTTCTTGTGCATCTCTTTGGCGTCCCAAGTATAGTCACCTGTTAGATGTGGGGTAGTATATCACTTCATTTAAAAAGTTTTCGTATTTTAACTATCAACACAATATAATAAACCGCTCTCTTTCTGGGAATTCGACGTCATAGGGACATATACACTTTTACTAATAATTTGAAATTAAGTTTCAATATAAATTTTTTATTTTTTTTTTCTTCGAAATACTCTGTTTATCATTTATGCTTCTAAATACATATTTTTCTACTTTTTTACAATTGTAAGTAAAGTGATATTACTAATAAGCATTGACCTCAAATCAGAGCAAGATATTTTAAAAAGAAACAATTTCGTAGCAGAGCGTGTTGTGTTAACTTTGTGGATTGGTATACTCTGCGACCCTCTGTTATTTAATAAGGCGCTTCATTTTAATCGTCGTTTAGAGAATGTATGTGTTTAACTACAAAATTGCTATGGTTCTACATTCTACATTTGGTGTATAAACATGTGTTAAAGCAGTTGCGTGAGAATATAAATACTGATACTTATACCACAAACTGCTAACAGGACTTAAACTTGAGTTTCTGTTTCTGTTTTTGTTATTCTGTTCACAATCGCATACAAGCAGAATATGGGATAAAACAATAAAGTTTCCGGATTAAATTCATATGCAGAGACCTCTATCCAGGACTACAGTCACTAAGAGTTTCAGAATTATTTATTACTCGTATCGTAAATAAGGATTTACCAGTAGACATCCTCGAATAAAAGCATTACACCTATAATGCAATAGGAAAATTGCTTCATTTTATTATCATGTCTGCGGCCATATATTTTTATTTTAAATCGTAAATTATTCAACGACATACATTTATAATATCCATAAATAATTTCCTATTTTCCTCTACAATATTTTAGTTAGGTAAATAAAAAATAAATAAATTATTGATACTCAAATATTTTATGTTTTTGTGTATAATTTAAGTTATATTTTCATCTAGAATTTCCTAGGAAAATAGTTACATAATCATCTGATTTTACAGCGCATACTTTAAAACACATTTCAAGATTAAAAAGTTTAAAAAGATGGTGAATGAGATGAACAATAACACATTTCCTTAGATTCTATTGCATGCGTTAGTCCCAAACATTACTCTACCTTCCAGTGCCGTTCTTCTGCCAAATAAATCTTCTTTACAAGTCTTTCATTGCGAATTCATTCTCATTTTGTCAACGCATCCTTGATGTATGCAGTCCTTAGGAAGTAATTTTTAGAATAAAATACACTGCAATAAAAACTTCTTTATGGACCTGTGGAATAAAAACAAAAAAGAATTAGAAGTCGCGAATAAAAGTATTTTATTTCGAGAGTCAATCAAGTATCTAATAAAATTTCCTCTTGCCCATGAGTTTTATATGCTATTAAATCTATATTTTAACAACGTGCTAATTTTCTATATTTATTATCTGCAGAAAATTATTCCGATTTAACTGCTTACGTGTAATGTAATAACAAATTATTTTACTTCAAAACTTAATTACATATAAAAGTAATGTAAAGAATGAGGATATATACTGTTAGATGTCCTGATTATGATTATACTGCTAATAACTTTTTTTTTCGAAATTTATATACCTACAACTATTTTCTTTTGTCCTGCTGGGTAAGATTATATTTTTTGTAATAATAACACACTGTATATATAATACAATCTTGCTGTCTATATGGTAATATATTGTAACGTTTATTTTATTTCAGTGAAGTGTGAAAATAATTGAGACACGAATATTTATACAAATAAATTTAATAAACTAAATATGAATAATAAAAGATAATAAAAATAAATAACACTATAAATAAACAAATATAAACAATAAATTTATTAGTAATAATTACAGATAAAAATATTTTTTAAACATTAAATACTACACACTATTTATTTACACGATATTTATATCACTAATTATTTATGTTCACCACTCGTATTAATATCAGACTGTCCTGTGATATTTTCTGCTCGAGCTTTTATACTAGACCAATTAAGTTCTGGAATATTCTAGCAGCTTTGATGCGACACAATAGAAGCGTTGCTAACGTGTTTTGACCTGTCTATCTGCGGCCGTGACCTTGGAATCGCTACATTATATATATATATATATATATATATATATATATATATATATATATACAAAAAAATGTTTAATTTGATAATATGAACTATGAATTGTTGTCAAAATAAACATAAAATATATATTTTGATACGTTGTGTTTATATTTAAACACACAATAAAAATAAATATATCTATTGCTGTTTGTCATGCTAAAAATATAAGCCCATTTTATTTAATTGAAATACTTTTATCCCCAAAAGTATAAAGGGAAATGCAGTAACAAAGTTGACAGCCACATATATAATATTATAAAACAGAGCTATAAAGTAACAGGGCAGGTCCGTGCAGGTCGTTAATACGTTTCCGAGATTTTCATTGGCGACATTAGCCCGTGATACAATGTCAGGTAGCCTGAAGATAGGTTATGTGACTTATGCGAGTGCTTTACGAGTTTGCTCTGTCGTTTAGCCCCTCGACAGCACACGTGATTTGCTGTAATACCCTACCTATACACATTTACCTTTTTTATCACAGATTTCAGATAAATTTCATTACTCACTACTCACGTGAACACTTTTCATTCATGCTAAAATTATTCTCTATTAATCAAAAGCACACAGGTTTTTTTTTTAGCCCTTAACTACCATTGTGCGGTCACAGTAACCGATGCCAATATTTATTTATTTAATACTAACCTACAATTAAATTTATCGTCTTATATTTCTCGGTACCTTCAAATAAGAGTGTTTTATACAAGTAAGTTTATCATGCTTCTTTGGTTGTTAGTTTATTTGTTATTATTTCCAGTGCTTCAAGATGTCACTTAACTTAAGTAATAATACAATTTTCTATTTCTATTATTAACAGGTGATTCATACCGTTTTACTGTCGGAATTTATACAGATGTAACAGAAATAAATACATTATATTTAACTAGTGATAGAATTCGTCGAGAGCAACATTTCTTAATAATTATTTTTCCGAATCTTAATATTATTTAGCGTATTTGCTACCCCATATATTAACGAGTCGTTTAGGTAGCAAAAATAATTATATAATTGTTTTTACAAATACGAGATGTCAAACTTTGTCAAATAAATTTTAACAATATCAAATAAATCGATTAATAATTATAATAAAAATTATAATCTGTAAAAATTACTGTCTTTATGTATAGCGAGTATAGACACTGCTGGTTTATGGTTAATCAAATTCGAAAAGTGACACTTTTTATTCAATCATAGGCGGAGTATGTTTGTGACAAAATTATGAAGAATTTATCTCAATTTCTAGAAGATTTGCATGAAAAAGTTAATAAAAAATATTATGTCTTTCGACTGTTGTACTCATTTCTGTTACAACCTATATATACTGCACACGATTTTATTAAAATATTTATATTTTCATGAAATATCATATATTAATTGAACAAATATCCAATTAATATGAAAAAAAAGTTGCTCTATTACCGTATTTGTTTGAACAAATGTGACCCCCATTTTTTAATTTGTTTTTTGAAGAAAACATTGCTAGGAAATTATTTAACATAGAAATTAATTTATGATCTGAAAATAAACTCAATTTAACAAGAAATATTTGTTAAATTATCATTTCGACTATATTCTCGTAAAATGCAAGTTCCAGTTTTCTTTTCTCTTTTTTTGGGATAAAAGATTTGTTTTATATTTGTGGTAACACAGCAATAAGAATATAATAATTGAATGTTGTGATCCATTTTAAAAACAGCACATTAATGGAGAAGGAGGAGTTTAAAAATGAGGACAATGCAGAAAATCCAAATCCCAAAGGGTATTTATGACTAAACAGAGGTGTACGTGTGCCAAAAATAAATAAATCAGATATATAAAATGTCAAACGACAAAGTCGTATATCAAGAAAGAAGTTTACGTGCTAGCTTTTCATCAACGTTTCCACTTCAACGTTAATTTCAAAATTTTATTGAAAGCGAAAATAATTTCACTGATAAGGTTATTCTAAACATCAGCGGAATACCTTGGAGCTAGTTAGCAATTTGAGGTAATTTATACCTAGGCTAGCACGCAATTCTTACGGAAGTACTAATTAAGTTATAGTAACCGCGCAAATCGAATTTCCAAAACAAACACGGCGAGCAAAGAACTGGAGGGGGGATGATACAGTGCAAAATCTGCCCCAGCCATTCCAAGAGCTTGATAAATTGATAGGATGAAATACCTTTCTTCAAAGCATTCCTGACACTGCATAGCTGGATCATTTTCCAAGCTGCAGATTTTGCCAGACTTAACTTACCACACTGCAAAGAGAATATTAAGATGTTTCACTCAAGCCTTAAACACTACTGCTTTACATCCAATAATCTAATATTCCGCAATATTTTTATTTTTACAAACCAATTATATACATAAATAATTAAAGTAAAAAAGAACGCCTATTCCTGGGACGTTCTTTCGATTAGTCTAACAGGTACGGTTGCCTAAGACGAAATCTAATTAATTAAGTAAAAAAGAACGCGTGTTTCTTGGACGTTCTTTCGACTAGTCTAACAGGTACGGTCGCCTATGACGAAATCTAACATCTGACATATGGGTTTGAAGTTTTACTTGCCTCAAAAATAATATTAAGATGTTTCACTCGAGCCTTAAACACTACTGCTTTGCCACATCCAATAATCTAATATTCTGCAATATTTTTATTTTTACAGACCAATTACATACAATAAATAATTAAAGTAAAAAAGAACGCGTGTTCCTCAGACGTTCTTTCGACTAGTCTAACAGGTACGGTCGCCTATGACGAAATTTAACATCTGACATATGGGTTTGAAGTTTTACTTGCCTCAAAAATAATCTACAACACTGCAAAGAGAATATTAAGATGTTTCACTCAAGCCTTAAACACTACTGCTTTACATCCAATAATCTAATATTCCGCAATCCTTTTTATTTTTACAGACAAATTACATACAATAAATAATTAAAGTAAAAAAGAACACGTGTTCCTGGGACGTTCTTTTGACTAGTCTAACAGGTACGGTCGCCTAAGACGAAATATAACATCTGACATATGGGTTTGAAGTTTTACTTGCCTCAAAAATAATCTACAACACTGCAAAGAGAATATTAAGATATTTCACTCAAGCCATAAACACTGCTTTGCCACATCCAATAATCTAATATTCTGCAATATTTTTTATTTTTACAAACCAATTACATACAATAAATAATTAAAGTAAAAAAGAACGCGTATTTTTGGGACGTTCTTTCGACTAGTCTAACAGGTATGGTCGCCTAAGACGAAATTTAACATCTGACATATGGGTTTGAAGTTTTACTTGCCTCAAAAATAATCTAAAAGACTGCAAAGAGAATATTAAGATGTTTCACTCAAGCCTTAAACATTGCTTTGCCACATCCAATAATCTAATATTCCGCAATATTTTTATTTTTACGGACCAATCACATACAATAAATAATTAAAGTAAAAAAGAACGTGTATTTTTGGGACGTTCTTTCTACTAGTCTAACAGGTACGGTCGCCTATGACGAAATTTAACATCTGACATACGGGTTTGAAGTTTCACTTGCCTCAAAAATAATCTACAACACTGCAAAAAGAATATTAAGATGTTTCACTCAAGCCTTAAACACTGCTTTGCCACATCCAATAATCTAATATTCCGCAATATTTTTATTTTTACAAACCAATTACACACAATAAATAATTAAAGTAAAAAAGAACGCGTCTTCCTGGGATGTTCTTTCGACTAGTCTAACACCTACGGTCACCTAAGACGAAATTTAACATCTGACATATGGGTTTTTAAGTTTTACTTGCCTCAAAAATAATCTACAACACTGCAAAGAGAATATTAAGATGTTTCACTCAAGCCTTAAACACTACTGCTTTACATCCAATAATCTAATATTACGCTATATTCTCATTTTTACAAACCAATTACATACAATAAATAATTAAAGTAAAAAAGAACGTGTGTTTCTGGGACGTTCTTTCGTCTAGTCTAACAGGTACGGTCGCCTAAGACGAAATATAACATCTGACATATGGGTTTGAAGTTTTAGTTGCCTCAAAAATAATCTACAACACTGCAAAAAGAATATTAAGATGTTTCACTCAAGCCTTAAACACTACTGCTTTGCCACATCCAATAATCTAATATTCCGTAATATTTTTATTTTTACAAACCAATTACATACAATAAGTAATTAAAGTAAAAAAGAACGCGTGTTCCTGGGACGTTCTTTCGACTAGTCTAACAGGTACGGTCGCCAATGACGAAATCTAACATCTGACATATGGGTTTGAAGTTTTACTTGTCTCAAAAATAATCTACAACACTGCAAATAGAATATTAAGATGTTTCACTCAAGCCTTAAACACTAGCTTTGCCACATCCAATAATCTAATATTCTGCAATCTTCTTATTTTTACAGACCAATTACATACAATAAATAATTAAAGTAAAAAGAACGCGTGTTCCTTGAACGTTCTTTCGACTAGTCTGAGAGGTACGGTCGACTATGACGAAATTTAACATCTGACATATGGGTTTGAGGTTTTACTTGCCTCAAAAATAATCTACAACACTGCAAAGAGAATATTAAGATGTTTCACTCAAGCCTTAAACACTACTGCTTTACATCCAATAATGTAATATTCCGCAATATTCTCATTTTTACAGACCAATTACATACAATAAATAATTAAATTAAAAAAGAACGCGTGTTCCTGAGACGTTCCATTGGCTAGTGCAATGGTCGCCTAAGGCGAAATCTAACATCTGACATATGGGTTTGAAGTTTTACTTGCCTCAAAAATAATCTACAACACTGCAAAGAGAATATTAAGATGTTTCACTCAAGCCTTAAACACTACTGCTTTACATCCAATAATCTAATATTCTGCAATATTTTTATTTTTACAAACCAATTACATACAATAAATAATTAAAGTAAAAAGAATGCGTGTTCCTGGGACGATCTTTCGACTAGTCTAACAGGTACGGTCGCCTAACATGAAATTTAACATCTGACATATGGGTTTGAAGTTTTACTTGCCTCAAAAATAATCCACGAATTATTTATA
Source organism: Stenolophus ochropezus (assembly GCA_035578165.1). NCBI lineage: Eukaryota > Metazoa > Arthropoda > Insecta > Coleoptera > Carabidae > Stenolophus > Stenolophus ochropezus. The sequence goes on from JAQOWZ010000014.1 coordinate 6,475,082, forward strand.
CCACTATAACTTTATTTAAAAGTCTGCCGTGATAGAAGCAGAGTTTTATATAGTTCAAATAAAATACATGGAGTAACTTGACTGTATATGTATAAACTCTAAATTCTTATTTACCTAATTTACAATCAATTTTGAAAAACCTTTTTACATCGATCTACAAATCAATATCAATGCACAAAGAATACAATAAAATTTACTTACAATTTTACACCACGATGAGAGAACCTTTACACACAATAAAATAACTATTCGGTTATTTCACTAAGAAATACTAAGGTATGTTTGACGTTCAGTCAAGACATCCACAACAGTCGAAGATTGCAACGAGAGTCTCACAAAAGAGTCTACACAAGAGAGTGATTTTTCGAGCTTTAAAGTTCTATTTAATGGTAAAAATCCAGAAGTTCTCAATATTTATCATCTAAGGCATGGTATGATTCATAACATGCGTGGTTTGTTCAACAGTTTACCGGTTTCACGTTATTAATAAATAATATTTTATAAAGTTCTCTTGTAAGTAACCTTTTCATGATCAAGTCTTTATTGTATGATATGATATGACAATTGTCCTATGTTATTTTGTCAATTCCGTACGGTAATATTATTACCATAGTAATACGTATTTACCCTGTTTACTTTTGTCTACGTAAACAAAATTTTAATATCTTGAAAACGGTAACGACATTTTCATATCAGTGTAGAGTGTTCTTTATTTGTCTTGTTACGTATCAACCACAATAACGATTACTGTTATAGAATTGCAAGTTCATTTTGTAGTTGATATTTGCAAATATATCAAGTTTAAGTAATAACAACCGATGTTATGGAATTCCACTCCAGTAAAGAGTAAAGGTAGAATAATAGTTTAAGTTTAAAAAAATTGTATTGCACTTTATGCAATGTGTTTGAAGGTACATTAGTTTCGTAGCTCATCTTTCGCAATAATGATTTGTAATAATAATAATAATAATAAATAAATTTCTACAAGTAATGAGAAGTACATGAAAATAAACTTTTATATATGTAGCGATCCCAAGGTCACGCTAGTGGACCTGTCACGACAGGTTCGCTCGCCTCTATTATTCTGTTTTCGAGAGGGTTGGAGAACATTCTCGAGCTTAATTGTTCTACAATAAAAACCCCGAGCAGGAGATCGCGAGGACAGTCTAATATTGATACGTGTAATGATCATGAATAGTTAGTGATATAAATAAATAGTTGGTGATATAAATATTGTGGAAATAAATATTGCGTAGTTTTAAGTGATTAAATAAATAATCTTAGTATTTGAATTGTTAATAATAATTGTTAGTCTTAAAATAGTGTTTATGTTTGTTTATTCAGAGTGTTACTTATTTTAATTATCTTTTATAATTCATATTTCGCTTATTATATATATATATATATATATATATATATATATATATATATATATATATATATATATATATAAATACTCGTATTTCACTCATGTTTACACTTCACCTAAATAATAAAACGTTACATTACTAATATGTTGATTTAATATAGTTAATCCATAAAAAATATATAAATGTAGAAATAAATTCTTTTGAAAACAGCAGTTTGCGATGGATGAGTTTGATACATTAAAACAAGAGAGGAATTTACAATTTAAGGGTGAAATCGGTAATTTACTCGTTTTTTTCTCAATTTTATTAGCACCCCTTGTATTCGGTCGTGTTCGGCTTAAATCGGCCAACCGAACGTTTAACATTAAGCAATATATCACCTGTTCACGTATATGTAAATCTCGTATGTGTTTGCTATCGTGTCCAACTCTATTTATTAGGTTCGCGGAGTCCTGTGTTTATTTTTTGCCCGTGGCAAAATGCAGAAATGAAATGCACGTTTATGGGATTATAAAGGGTTTACTAGCTCTGTTGATAATGCTCTAGATATGAACTATCATATTTAAATAATCCAGTCATATGACATGTTGATCTATGTATCGCTGGGACTTGCATACTTGTTCTCAAAACGTCAAATGCCCCGCTCTAATTAAAAATTTTCTCATTTCATTTACATAATTTTTACATGATCATTTCAAGGGAATAAAAACACAAAATTAACTACATAGTTTCACACGAAGATGTTAAATTAAAAAAAAAACTATTAATTTTAATTTATTATCATTTAATTACTAAAGTTATAGAGAAAAAAAGTTAATGATTATCTGAAATTATGTTTTTATGTAAATGCCAAATCAATTAAACTAGTTTAAAAATATATTTTAATTAAATAGTTATTAATAAAAATTTAGAAATTAAACATTGATTTAAATGAAGTATTTTAAACGTTAATTAACAAACTGAATTCGACATGTGAAAGGTTACAGGCAATTTAATTAATAAAATTATCGGTTTTGGTTGAAACATATTTTTTAGTTTAAAATATCAGTTACCAGTTATTTTTAGCTATATCCAGGGGCGGCTCGTGTGTAGGCATTGCGAAATTGCAGCACTCTCAAGTTTTATCAATATATAAATATGTTTATTAATTTATTTATAATTACTTATAATAATTAATTTTATCATGAATAATTGTATATAGTTCTTTTTTTTGTATAAAAATTATAAAATACATCTAGCAATACTAAGAAGGGTATTATGTTTATCTTAATGCGGTCAAGCATTTAAAGTCGCAGTAAGAAGCATAATTCGGCACTGCAAAACAAGCAGTTCCTTTGCTAAATCGGTTGTGTAGCAGCATGCTCATACCATATCCTTATATATTTGGTCATTAGAATTAAAGAAATAAAATATTTCATAGTTTATATTTTAGAACATTATTAGAATTATTCACCTATGACCTCAGAAATGCAACTTCAAAGAATAACAAAACAAAACAATATATGTAGTTTCATGTTTTTTTTTTAGTTTTACGATAATTTTCATATTTTATCGAAATACGCATTTATAGTGAAAATTTTGTAAGTTGCAGCTCCCCATGATTGAAAGCCACGAACCGCCACTGGCTCTATCTATTATTTGTTAGATCATAATTAATTTAAATAAAGTGTTCATTTGTGGAATTGAAATTGAAATATTTTGGAAGAGTAAAACTTTTTTACGATGCATGAATAACCAGGAAATTATGTTGAATTGTGTATTTATTTAGTGTGTTTTTGAAAGCATCATGAATGCAAAATTGATAAATGGTAAATTCGTTTGATGTGCTAGTTGATTTTGAACTCACATAAGCCGAATATGACTGATTTTTAAAAGCATTAGCAATTCCATGTAACCTAACCCAACAGAATTGAATGAGCGAGGTTATAATAGTTTGCAAGGTAATTACAGGTGGATTGTCCAGGTTCTGGTACATTTAGCATTTAATGTCATTTCCAGAGCAGTAAAGAAGAGATACGAGCAGCAAACGACGCATAATTTGTAAGTTACATTTGGAACACACTTAAATAAACATACGTAAGTCTAAGTTATAGTGGCTGACGTCAGTGGCGGAGAATGGTTAGCGAATTTGGGCGCGGGTCGGTCACTTTCCGTAAAACATAAATATCACTTGACCCCCATAACGAAACGGGTTTTACGCGAAGGCAAGCTGCCTTGGCCACAGCTCGTGTTTTAAACCAACATAAATTCACAAATTTAAAGTATGACGTAGCTGAAACATTCCCAACACTGAAAAGGACACTTAAAATGGCACTTGGCAGACCTTTTACTCATAGACCACTATTCCCCAATCCAGGTACAGATAATAAACACACGAACAAACAAACCCTACATCCAATAATATCAAATGTTCTTTTCAATTTTACAACTCTGAAACACTACGAAATAATTCTCAGATTTAAAATCTTAAAGGATAAACATAACCAGTAAGAAAACAATTGGTTTATCCACATTTATATTAAAAATCATTTCGTCTTTTCGACCAGAGTCAGATAATGATCGAAAGGACGAAACGAACGTCATTATATTTCATAATAAATGTGAATAATTCAAGTGTAAATTTTAATATCCTGTTTTTTCTACGAGAAACGAATGCAAAAGTCAGGTTTACACTATAGAAAGTTACCAGTAAACACAGCTAACCTAAAATATTTTTCTATTTTTCTGCTGTTGTAGAAAACAGACTCATTTATAAATTCTTTATATAGGTACTCATATTTTTTATACATTCCCTCCATTTTGTCTCTGTAAAGTGACCTTTTATCATACTAGTTACGTAATATATTATTATGGTAAATTAAATTTTATTATCACTACTGTCTACAATTTTGGTAGAAGCTTTTTGACAGTGGCGTTATTAACCCTTTCAAGGACCCAGTACAAAGGATAGTAGGGTCCCCTTTCAAAATATACATATAAGCAAAAAAATATGAATAAAACAAGTACAGCTTATCGTGCTATAATTTTCAATAAAAATAGAAGGTTTTTCGTCAAAAGTATTCTCTCATTATTACGGGACGTAATATAGATTCAATATCCGGAAAGAGGACCCCTGGAGAGATCCAAACACGTCATGGGCAGGGCCCCGTTTGAAGACATGAAAGCAAGAAAACAACAGTTTTTTAAAAACAAATGAGGTATTATAAAATTTTACAATTTGTAAATTTTGTAAAATTGTATAATAATGGGAGCCCCAAAAAGTGAAATATTGGGACACAGATTTTGAGGCATTGTAAAGTATTTAATCCCATTTTTTAGTAAAGTAAATAATTTATATATTTTCACAAAACTACAACGTACAATAAAGTGTAAAAAAAACATCAATTGGGAGCCCTTTGCGCCCGGCTGCACCGGCGTTAGTTACGCCACTGCTTTTTGACTAAAAAACTTATAAGATAATAAAACAATACTGGGATGCAATCTATTTATTAAATTAGTTTATAGTTTTCCATATGTGCACTGTTTTCGATTTTTGCTTTTTTTAATTCTTTAATGTGTTACACATTTTATATCATGACCGATTTTCCATTTTATTTATGAGTAATTCCTTGCTGTTCATAACCTAAGTGGGGCCGAAATCAGTTGAGGTTGATTTTAATAAATTGATGTATGAAACTATGGAAACGCGGTATTATGTTTTGGATCGCAATAACCACTCGCAACTATTGAAAACAATTTCTGCATATGAAAATCTCATGGAAATCTACAATGAGCTTAACACATCAGGAATAGAAAATCCATTGGTGCGGTTAGGCATTAGCTATTACCATGCAGCACAATGCGGTGCAGTGCATGAATAATTGTGCACGCATGTGCAGTCGTCGTAATCCTCATTAAATATAGAGACAGAACATTCCCTTAACCAACAGACTTCCGCTTTTCGCCTCTAGGCGACCTTTCCATTACGGTTCTTGTTTTTGTTGCTATTTTTAGCTGATCGATATCGTTTTTTATTCACTGGGATATAAATACTGATATACTTTTATTTACGGTATGATGAATAACTAGGATGTCGATATGTGAGGAATTTAGCAAAAACGAAACACTATTTATAATCCACAATGATAGATAAGTTCCATTCTAGATTATGTTCTATTATCGGAATAATGTCTTTTTTCAATGAACACAAGCCTATGACAAACCTAAAATAAATAATGTTATTTATATTTCAGGGATGCACTGATTTAAGTCAGATTTAAATCACATTGCTTTTTTTTAAATTCATTAAAGCAAATACCTTGTTCTGCAGTTGGTAACATCCCAGGTTTACGAAAATTAGGGAAAAATTATGTGAGTAAAGAACTACTAAATCTGTTTAACTTCATCGGTAAGAGGACTTTATTGCTATATTATTTTGAATTTATAACACAGAAAATATTTGCACTAATGTATGATTTTTTATTTAATTTACTTCAAAATGTTTTACAGTAAAATTCGGTAATAATGACATCAAAGAGATTCCAATAATTTCGTCGCTATAACTGTTAAAATTAAAATAACTAATAATAATAACAAGTTTTATTTATATTGCTACTCGTAATCCCGAAATAGGAAACTTTCTGAATTATTGTACATTATACTATTACAGTTTTGTAATAACATCAATCAATTCTACGATTTTGCATTAGTAGATTTTTACAATTTTGGAATAAGCAATACAAATTTTAGACGGTTAAGTTGGTGTGAAAGGGATCAGGATTACTTTGCTTACGATAATCGCATTGTGAACTGATTTGAAACACGAGGATAACACAAGTTTAAATGTTAGTTACGCCTGGCATTTTCTTCGTTTCGCGTTTGAGAAGCATGATTAATTTAATTAAGCGTAACACTGCCTAAAAACACAACATTATGCTAAGCCTTAGGTGTAGATTGACTGAATCCATTTTACTTTACAATTAGATGCATTGTTTAAACCGAAATTCAGGCGATTCCATTTGCAGGGAGACATTTCAGAGAGGAAGTCACATTTACATCAAGTGAATAGTGGCCTTCCTTCAGTCGCTGCGATTTTTAATTTCCAAAATAAAACAGACAGGACAAGACGCCAGGATTAACAATGCTCCGCTATCTGGAATATCACTAGTTAAATTAGGTTTAAATGTGGATGTCTTCTCAGCTGTGGCAGTCCCGGGATTTCCAAGCGAGATATTCTCCACCTTCTCCCTTCCAAACACAAAATTCCGTCTCTCTTAATTATATTCCACTACCGCGCACTATTTTTAGACAAAGACCTGCGGTTGTGTAGTTAACGCTCTTGTTTGAAAAGCACCATCTCTTGCTAACTTCGTATACATTAAAAGAAGAAATAGGTTATTTTCACACATATAATTACTCACTAACGTCAATTCCATTCGAAAGGAGTAAATTTATACCGTGACACCGTGAGTTTATTTTAACGTGAAACATAGGATTTGCATATTCATGGTTACGACTTCACATTTCATTGTCAGCATGTATCAAAGCGTTCACTTTAAAATGAAACATAGGTTGTTAATTTCTAGTTATTATTAACTATCAATTTGTAATATTTTTTTTAAATAACACATTATTTTCACATACATAATTACTCACTAGTTTCAATTCCATTGGAAATCATTAAATTTATACCGTGAGTTTATTTTAACGTGAAACATAGGATTTTCTATATTTATGATTACGACTTCACATTTCATTGTCAGCAATGTATCAAAGCGTTCACTTTAAAATGAAACATAAGTTGTCAAATTCACGTCATTGTTAACTGTCAAATTGTGATATATTTTTTAAATAACAAATTCTACATCGTTGGAATGAACGTAGTGGACAAATAAATTGACCCGGTAAGTCTCCTGATCTCACAGTACTTGACATTTTTAAACTGGAAAACGAAAATATTTACTGGCAATATATGTATAATAATTAAACAATTAAAATATAAAATTTACGAATTACAAATATTACTATGAGTTTTATTATTGTTTTACCTCAGCATTATATCTGCTATGTTTCATTTTAAATTGAACGCTCTGATATAATGCTGTCAATCAAATGTCAAGTCGTAACCATAGCTATTTAAAATAAAAAATATAAAAATTACAATTAATTTATATTTAAATAATTTCCAAAGCTGAGAAAAGACCTAAATGAAGTTTCTAGTGTAAATTCAATTGGAATAATTAATAACTTGCTTTGATTGCAGAAGTGATCAAATATTATCGTTAAAATTGGAATCATTTCAAAAACGAAAATCTTCACTAACATGAGTGTTTTGCCACGTGCCAGTAAAAGATAATATTATGATCGATGTTTGACGAGTTAATATACCATCTAGTAATTACGTTCACCACTGAAGAAAAACAATTGTTTTCATCTCTTGGTTCTTTACTTAAAATCTAGGACGAAAACGTGCCATTTAATGCAAATAGAGTTCATCAATGAAACGGTTGTAATGTGTACCACGTGTTCCACTTACGAGGAAAGAAAACAATTATACGAGTAGTAATGTTCATAATATTGATATTCAATATTAGCTCGACGCAATTTATTTCAGGATCGGGTAACTTGATTATGTCAACATGCCGTAGAATGCAATTTAAGTTTTCATACATCGTTTAGCAAACAAACTAAGGTGCATGTGGCAGTTATGTTTGCAAACCCCAGGCTTTCAATTCCAACCATTGTTTGGGTATTAATACTTAGTAAAAATATATTAAGTATTGCCTCAATATTCCAAAATGCAGAATTATTAAAAAAATTAAGAAGAAAAAGGAAAATATAGCAGGCTTACATAAAAATGTATAATATATTACAAAAAACATATATTATGAAAAAACCTATTGCAAAGAATAAGTAAAAAAATTAAAGAAACAATAAAAAAACTACATTAAAATTCGTTTACAACAATACCGTTTATAGTGACAAACTGGTTATAATGTCGAAATTAGGACCTCTTGTTTGAAACCCATAGAAGCTAGTGCTGGAGACACACTGTGTAAATAATGATCATTAAGTAAATTCTTAATTTTCAAATCTTAATGTTCATTAGAAAATTTGCAGATATATGGACATTACTTGAAATTCCTTGTAAATACGCAAATGCAATGTACCTTTAACAAAAAAGAAGAGCGGGTCATTAAAGACACCGTAGATTTAGAGTATTATCCATGCCACTATACTTCATTGTCAATCGTCAACCCAAATAAGAATAATTTAACCAGATATCAACCCCAATATCAACAACCTCAACTGCTACTCGACTTATGATGATAACTGAACGGTTTGGATCATTGGTTTCTAAACTTCATTGACACTTTCCACGTTCTGAAGTTTGAAATGATCATACGACACATGGCAACTAAATTAAGTATTAACTGTTAATGATTATTAAATTTTGTCGTGTCCTCTGTTCTATCTAAGAATAATGTGTTACAGATGATACTATAATTTCTAAAATTTGTACAGAAATAATGAAAACAGGATGAAAATGATACAAGGTATATCCCAGATACATGAATATGTATGTCTTTCATCTAGGTAGCTGATTGGTCGTTCAAAATTAGAGGAACTAAATACGGTGAAACGTATACGGACTAATGCGAATGAATGGGTATCCGTGAATGTCCGTTATATAAACAAAGTTTTCCAAAAGCAATTCGAAGTATTCCCATATAAACTCCTTGATTACAAATGTCAGTGTTGCGTTTACGACTGGAGACATTTGCATTTAACCATGTATAACATTAAAATGATGTTTTTTTTTTTAAATCACATTTGATCTAGTGTTTCACGAGACTCTTGTGTTTTTCTTGTTCTTGTCTCAGTCTTGCAAAAAATGCAAGACAATAGCTACAAATTTCAAAACAAGATAAGGCAAGAAATTGTCTTGCAAGAAAAATGCAAAAATTGCAAGATTTTCTTCAATGTGATACAAAGATTATTTTATTATATGTTCAAGGTCATTTATAAATAGGATTATCCCTGAGTACGCTTGAATAAGCAAGATATGAAATATGTAAGAAAATGACGATCAAGACAAGATTTTTTATAAAAGAGTAATGAAAGACAAGACATACTTAAATTTCATGTATTTTTTTTCAAGAGAAGACAAAAAATAACAAAACAAGAAAAGAATTATTTTCTTGTGAAACACTAATTTGATCACATTTGTCTGTTACATTGACGTTCTACCACAGAACAGTAACATACAGAAGCGACACTCCGTGTCGGTACCTTTCATGTTACCCTATTCAATTATATGACCTTGGAGCATTGTGTAGACCTTTAAATTTGTTGACTTCCCCTATCTCTCCCTAAGATGTGACGAAACTTTCCGATTTTAAACAATGAGCCCTTTAAATTTGTTGGCTTTCTCCATTTCTCTCTAATTTTAGTTTCTCTGTCTTACTGTCGCTTCTGTATAAACCTATTCTGTGGTTCTAATGTTTAAAACAATCTGCAGTCGACGGTATTACAAATGAATAAAGCAAGAAACACTAATTTGATCACATTTGTCTGTAACATTGACGTTCTACTGAAGCGATAAACTGCGTATGAGTTACAAATCAGCAGTGCTACCAACCTTGGCCCTACAAGGTCACCGAAGGGCTCGAAAGGTTAGGTTTCATGTTGGTATTCATGCTAATTAGATGAATCATGAAGCAGAGAAAATGTCAGACATAAGTAACATTTAAACTTGTGTTATCCAAATGTTTAAAACAATCTGCAGCCGACGGTATTGCAAATTAATGATTACCTCTTTGAAATGAGTTGCAAACAAGTTTCCCGCAAAACCAAGCCGTAATGATACAAGATATGTTTGTCAAAGGAAGATGCGCACAATAGCTGCCCCAGACGCAGAGCTTCCAGTTCTGCTTCCAGTTCTACTTCCACTGCGACTCCAACTGCGATGCAAATAAACTTCTCTAACTGGCAACATTACAATGTTTGCGCTACACGGAAATATTTATAGAGAAATTTGCTTTCAGCGCAAGATTTATTCTTTTCCATGCATTATAAATGCATTGATTCACCCACAATTTTATTACACATGCCCGAACCCGACTGCCAGAATTTATTACTCTAAGAATGTTTATTTTTAATTTCTCTGAAAGGAGGTAGGAGAACAGAACGTTCAAGAGTGCATGGTACTTTTCACGTTATTATTAAGCTTCTAGCGGCCCGCTTCTAGGGCACCTAGACAAAATATTAATCGGGCCCCATTTTTATAACTTTTTTTTTGGCTCTGCGACATTGCGTTACATCAACTAGAGAAGTGATTTTCATCAATTAATAATATTTTTGTATGATTTTAATGGATAAAATTAATTATGAACTTTCCTAAATCCATTACAGTTGTTTTGACCTCTGGCATGGTTTACATGTTGAGTAATATTAACTACTCTCTTTAATTTTTTGTCTACTGATGATAAGAACTTAGTTCTCGAAATACGTATCTAGTTTTTTAAATTTATTATTAAGGTTAGGAGTATATTTAATTTAATTTTATTTTATCTACTTAACCTTAAAAAAAATAAAAGAGTATAAAATCAATGTAAAATAAAATACACATTTTATAAAATAACCGCAACTGTCATAATTTTCAAATTTTAAAGCTAAAATTTCTTTTATATCCAAAACACATTTGTGTCTCTTGATATTTACCACCTAACACCACTTGTAACGTTTCTCACCAACTTCACTCATACTTGTTTACTTATTTTACACAGATAGGTACAGTATTTTCCTACATATTATTTTGAGTAAATAAAATAAATAAGTTATTCACCTAAATCCTACTCTAATGTAACATAATTTTGGCGTATATAATATTTGTTATCCCCATTGAATCCGGGCCCCTCCCTAAACATGTGTCTTACTTGACTATTGGTTAATCCGGCCCTGATGCTACAACTTTATCTACAATACAATAGTTATTTAATAATTAAAAAATTGTACTTAGAAGTTCACTCATAATCTGTCATCCAATTAAATCACAGTATCTTGTGAATCAAACAAAATCATATTTGAATTACCCTAAGAATTTTCACTAGTGTAAATTTCCGTGGTAATTTCACCATTAAAAAGCGATATTTATACAATTATCAAATATTGTACTTGTAATTTTTATCTAGTTTACTCCTGTTTGTTGCGTTTAGAAAATCGAAACGACATTATTTTTGTCGCTAGAAGTCGTGATCATGACGGCAAAAATTGCCGATAAAATTCTAGTCACTAGTAGTTTTATATATGACAGTTACGAAAAAGATAAGAAATCATTAAAAATATATTGATTTGTCCTGAATTTGATTACATATGAATGGTGGACCTATCGCCAAAATTTATTACACTAAGAATGTTTATTTCTTATTTCCAAGAAAGGAGGTAAAGTAAAGTGCATTTGAATTGATTTTATGTTTTTTCTGGCAGCCCTCACCGGTAACCAAAGGTTATGCATGCAAATGATCCGATGGACGAAGGTTTGTTCTAGACTCTCTACTCCGAATTTCAAATTCGGATTAGTTGAAACAATAAACGCCGACGAATCGAACTCAACTTAAAATTTACATTTCGATTAAAGTTCGTGGTTGTTGCAATAAATAAAGAATTCGCTGTCTGTCTTCGACAACTGACAGCTCAAGAAATCCTACATGAAATTGGGAGTTCCAAATTAAAACCGGCGAGAAATATTGCTTCAAACGCAAAATTTATAATAATCGTGCAAATTTTCTACCTTTATCTTGTTTTCATATCCTAATCCACAACATTAAGGTCATTTGCCTTCTTTGGATTTCAAACATATTTGAGTATATTTCCATAAAATTAGAAATAGTGATGTACTCTTTATAAACATATGACAAATATTAGGATTATCCTCCCTTTACCTTTAAAATTAATCTTTAATGTAAATTTATACAAAATTTGTTAGGAAAAATATACTAAATGAATGTCTGTAAAATTTATCGATGTAGCATTGAAGCACAATTTAAGAATGTATTTAATTTAAGACAATTTTCACCGCAAAAACTTTTTGATTTACATGCTACTCCGCTTGCATTTTAATTAGCTGTCTAATGAACTATTACTACCTAGTTAACTTGATTAAATTACGTAATTAGTTAATAAAATCTGATCACATAGCCAGTCTAGATTTCCTTTCTTGACAAGGTACATAGCTTTGAGACCGTATACCTTTTTCTTTTAAATTAATTCTTCCCAGAGTTACCGTATTTCAAATATACTTTGAACATTTAATTAAAAAATTTAACCTTAATTTTCTATTCTAATTATTGTTCTATTGCAACAAGAGACCAAAAATAAAATTATATAGAAGATATGTATAAGTGTTTCACGAGAGTCTTGTATTGTTTTTGGTCTTGCAAAATATGCAAGACAAGAACAAGACAAGACCTGCAAATTTCAAAGCAAGACACGGTAAGAAATTGTCTAGCAAGAAAAGTGTAAAAATAGCAACATTTTCTTCAATTCTTGTTCTCTTGCTTTTTTATTAATTTGAAATACAAGTATATATTTATTATAAGAATCTATCTATAAATATATGGTTATTGATTAGGAAAATAATGAAGTTTATATTTTTTAAATACAGTAACTTAACATATAGATTTTGTTTATCTAAAAGTACAAAAATATGTAAATATATTAATGACAATTGCCATTGCTTTATTTAAAATAAATGAAAATGTACATGTGATACAAATATTAATTATACATATGTTCATTTGCGAATAGGGGACTCCCTACGTTGTAACCTGCAAGACAAGAAATATGCAAGAAAATGATAATCAAGATAAGATTTTTATATACAAGAGTAATAAAAGACAAGACATAGCTAAATTTCTTGTCTTGTTTATCGAGACAAGACAAGAAATAACAAAACAAGATAAGTAATCTTGTCTTGTGAAACACTAATATGAATTAAACGTTGCGTGAAAAATGTATGTAGTGTTTCCATAAAAATATGAAAGGCAGGTAACTGAATTAAAGATAATCCAAAATGAAAGCAGGAAATCCCGTTTGAGGTTAGGTGTAAGCGAGAATAAAATCTCGGTCAATCGGTGTTGGTATTCAGTGGATTGGAGCATTAGTAATTGTGATTCCAAGGCAATAAATATCAGCGGTGTTATATAGAGCTGACGGTTCATCGGAATCGTATATAGTGTAAGCAAACTTACAGGAACTCAGGGCAAAACGGAGGCCCAGTAAACAGAGAGCCGTAAATCAGCCTGCGTTATATTTGCTCACCTTCGTCAGACTGAGATTTATGTATATATAGGGCGTTCACTGTATTCCTTTCAAACTAACAAACGACCACGACTAAACAAAATGGCGGTAAACAGTAAACAATAAAGAAAATGGACAGATTCACAAAAACTATCGCCTCCAATCACAATTTATAACGTCGACCCTTTGCCTTTCTTTAATTAAGTGACTGCCCATCTGTCAAAATCCGACTCACATAAATCTTTTCGACACTTTTTCCTAGTTTCCTAACTCGAACTTGACAGAAAAATGCCCGTATTTTTAATTTGATCTTCAAGGTTGACCTAGATAAATCATATATTTTCTTTTCTTTTATCACACAATTGTTTACTATTTATTTTCCTTTTTACTTCCTTGTACGAAGTAAAGCCAATCTGACGCCGAACTTAAACTCTACCTGAATTCAGTACAAAATGATATTAATGTATCGTTAAAAATTTCTAATTTTTTGTCGTACAATAAGTTATGAATTTAGTTTTCTGTTTTACACGATACTTAACATAAACTTGTCCTAAATTTAGTACGAGATTAAGTCCCATGTCAGACTAGCTTAAAGGAAGTAAGTATTGTAATATAAAATATATGTTTTGACCATCCCTGAATCCGTTTTGACTAGTTTTGGCATGACGTCTGTACGTACATTTCTCGTTTGACTCAAAAATGATTAGCCGTACTATATTGAATATTGAAATTTTGTATATGGGGTCATTGTAATCTATTTGTGCACCTCCCTTTTTACTGCAATCGGCAGTGCCACAAGGACACTTTACTGGAAGGTTTTTTTTTTAATTTTCGCTTTACTCAAAAACCATTACACGTAGAATGTTGAAATTTTGTATGTAGGAGTGCTATAATATCAAATTGTATACCTACCTTTTTTATTGCAATCTACAAGGCTAAAACGAGACTGCACTCGAAGGGTTTTGTAATTTTTCTCATAACTCAATAACGATTAACCCTAGAATGTTGAAATTTTATTAAGTGAGATTGCTGTAACATCTAATTATGCACCTCTCTTTTTTATTGCAATCGACATTTTCTATTCTATTTTCTCCATAATTCAAAAACGATTAGCAGTAGGTAGAATGATCTAATTTTCAAATGAAATACGTTTCAATAAAGTGTAACAAAAAATTTGTATACGTTAATTTGTATATAACGAAGTCATGTTGTGTCCACATATAGTGAAGTAGGAGGTCGCTTTAAAATCGAACAACTATCAAAATGCAGGTTAATACCTATACAATAAAACAGTAATAGATTTTTTTAACAAATAAAAATGGACGTTTGGTTTATAGTTGGGCTTGTCCTATATTCGACAAAGATAGTAGCTCTGTTCGATGACAATTACAATAAGTGCAGACTAGTTCAGTGCAGTACAGTGCGGGGTCGCTTTAGTGCATGTTACTGAAACTAGTGCAAGATATTCAAAAAACAAAGAAGTGCAACTTTGATTATAACCTCATTTCAGAAAAGGCAAAATTACAGAAATGTATAAACAAATGATTGGGTTGTTGCTTGATACATCTGAATTATATATTTTTTTATTATACCACTTCAAATACAGTTACAACATTAGATTTCATCCCCACTACTGCCTGCACTATCGGGAACTACCTCAAGAGGTAGTTCAGAAAAGTGTGTATTAGTGCACGTTAGTTAAAAAATGATTTGTCAACGAACACGATGTCCTAACTTACACTTTTGTCATAAAACACACAAGTGTAATAAAGTGTACATTAGAACCACCTAGTGCATGTCAACGAACAGAGCTAGTAACTTCTTTTGTCATGCCATTTGGATGGACTTCTTGCTACCTACTTTCTTGTCCCATCGTGCAATTACTTGTCTTGTCTTGTTTTGCTTCTTGCTTTCGACAATCCACATACACACGCACATACATACAAACAAACAAACACATATGGACATCATCGTGAAAATGAAGAAACGATTAAATATCTAAAATAAATGTTTGTAAATATGATGAGTATTCGAATCAAGCAAATGCATCGTGCATGTTGGTAATGTGAAGAGAAATGTGAGCATGTTGATGTTTATATACAGGGAAATAAAGTACACAAATACATATGGACATCATAGTGAAAATGAAGAAACGATTAAATATCTAAAATTGTTAGTAAATATGATGCACAAATCAAGAAAATGCATAGTGCATGTTGGTAATGTGAAGACAAATGTGAGCATTTTGATGTTTATTTACACGGAAATAAAGTACACAAATACATATGGACATCATAGTGAAAATGAAGAAATGATTAAATATCTAAAATTGTTTGTAAATATGATGCACAAATCAAGGAAATGCATTGTGCATGTTGGTAATGTGAAGAGAAATGTGAGCATTTGATGTTTATTTACAGGGAAATAAAGTTTTCTGAACATGGCATGTGAGAACTCGTGCCTTCGACAATCCACACACATATACAAATAAACAAATACATATGGACATCATCGTGAAAATGAAGAAACGATTAAATATCTAAAATAATTATTTGTAAATATGATGAGTACAAATCAAGGAAATGCATCATGCATGTTGGTAATGTGAAGAGAAATGTGAGCATTTGATGTTTATTTGCAGGGAAATAAAGTTTTCTGAATAAATATGCTGCAACATCGCGAAATTTGCGAAGATAAGTACATTAAGACGATGGTAAACACGAGAGACATTTTTCAAAGTTAATTATAAGCGAGAAATGAACTGTGTCAATATTAAAAGTTTGTGTTCGTTTGGTAAATAGTTGCAAGTTTGATGAAGTAAGTAGTGGTACGAGGTAGAGTGTACTGTGGCGAAGTTTTCCAACGTGAACGTGGGAAGTGTAAACGTTGTGAAGAAAATTACTGTTAACAGTAGCCCGTAATCCTGAGGTTGGATAAGGACGTTAATCAGAAACAGCAACTCAACTAAGGTTGCCTGAGGTCTGAGGTCTCAACTCCCTCAAAAGCTGTGAATTCATACTAACTACCAAACTCGAAAACATTCGTCCGACACCTAACTTCAACAATTTCACTACTTTTTACTACTTTTATGACTTGATAATTGATTGTCAAGATGAAACTACATAGACATGGTAAATTCACAACTGCTTGCTTGTGTCGCTGTACTGTCATACTCATACAATATTGCGTAAACAGAAATTAAAAATTCCTAACCATCTAACTAGAAAGATTAAAACTATAGGTAGATATGTAAAACACTAAAATCTAATTTATTATCCTTAGTAGAAAACTTGAATCAACTAACATCAACTCTACTTTTCCTCAAAAGCTTTGAATTCATACTAACTACCAAACTCGAAAACATTCGTCTGACACCTAACTTCAACAATTTCACTACTTTTTACTACTTTTATGACTTGATAATTGTTTGTCAAGATGAAACTACATAGACATGGTAAATTCACAACTGCTTGCTTGTGTCGCTGTACTCTCATACTCATACAATATTGCGTAAACAGAAATTAAAAATTCCTAACCATCTAACTAGAAAGATTAAAACTGTAGGTAGATATGTAAAACCTAAAACCTAATTTATTATCCTTAGTAGAAAACTTGAATCAACTAACATCAACTCTGCACTCCCTCAAAAGCTTTGAATTCATGCTAACTACCAAACTCGAAAACATTCGTCCGACACCTAACTTTAACAATTTCACTACTTTTTACTACTTTTATTACTTGATAATTGTTTGTCAAGATAAAACTACATAGACATGGTAAATTCATAACTGTTTGCTTGTGTCGCTGTACTGTCATACTCATACTGGTACGGAACAGCATACGACAGAAGAAAGTACCTGCCTAAGTGAACCATTACCGCAAGTCCCATAAAACTTTATAAGGGCCAATCGGCTTATCCGAAAGTGAATTTCATATATCTATGCCTCTACTATAGAATAGTTACTTACAGTAACTACTGCATACTAAACACAAATTAAAAATTACTAACCATCTAACTAGAAAGATTAAAACTGTAGGTAGATATGTAAAACCAAAACCTAATTTATCATCCTTAGTAGAGTAACTATAGTTGCAGTAAAGACAGGTTTAGGTACATTACACCCTTCACTTGGTTAACGCCAAATTATTTCAGAAAGAAGCAAGTTACTGTCGGACTTGATATTTCTAGAATTAAGACTTAAATGCAAAAGTATTAATTATGTATATAGTTCATCATTGTATATAATTAGTGATTCGGGTGAGACGAAATATTTCTCGAGTCTCGCTCACCTCGTCTCGAAATTTCTCGTCTAGGGCAAGACGAGAACGATTTTAAAAATAAAGTTTTGAGACGAGAAAATAAAATCGAGATTCTCCAATTTCAATAATTTCACCAAAATTTCTAGAGGATTTAAAGTAATTTTTCTTTAAATGTCATAAATGTGACACCTTTTTGTGACTTGATTAACAAATTAGAAATTAAATTTCTATGCCACCGAAGTAGGAATATAGCTATTTCTACGCCGCCAGAACTATGTAGAATCAGCAAATAAGAAATAACTTGTACCATAGAAACCTACAATACCATCCTAAATATCACTATAAAACTAGATAACCTTAGAATGAAGTTACTAAAAACCATCAAGAACTGATAGATTTAAATTGATAACCTAAAAATTACATACGCCATCTAATAGTAGTGACAGTGTACTATTAAAAAACAAAATCAGAAACCTGAAATTTCATCATTTTAGTGCATTTAGGTGGAGCAGATATATATTTTACTTACATATTTATACTAATAATTATCTGAAAAAAACAATTTTATTTTTCCCAAAATATATATTTTTTCTTCCTAATTTCCCAAAAGAATTGTTCAATAAGGAAATTTTCCTAAGTATAGAAACACTGTACACAGACGTGCATGACAAAGCCTGCAATATTCGACCTTGAAAACTCGAGAAATTTCGGCGAGATGTAAGACCGAGACGAGATAATAATATACGAGACGAGAAATAAACGAGACGATATAAAATATTTTACATTTAAAATGAGACGATACTAGAAAAAGAAAAAAACTCGTCTCGTCTCGTCTCGTCTCGTCTCACAAAATCAGTTTCTATAATTTATTATAGAAATTGACAAGCGTTTGAAATTTGAAAAAGGAATAAACCTTTAAAGCGTTTAAATAATTCAATAAAAGTCGAATAAAACACTGGAATAAATGGGTATATTTGGACCACTCGATATATTAGATCTTTACGTCGCGTAGTAAACTAGTGCTATACTGTCATATTGTCTTGTCAGCATGGCGGAAATAAAAATGCCATCAAATTCTCAAGTGACTTTACAATATACGTCATCATAACACTTTAGCTTGTATGCGGTGATGTGTACATGAGTGCAACAGGCTACAAAATTCCTACATAAAGGAAAAAATCAATTCTATGTGCATAACAAATGAATGACCGTCTTTTCTCTTAAACAGGACTTTAGAAAATGCAACAGCTTTTATTCTGCAAACTAGAAAGAACACTTAAGCATTAATTATTAAATTGAAAATTACATTGCAGGCAAAGAACAGGAAAAGTTTTATAGCATAAAATATTCACATAATTTATCCGCCAATTGAAATTGCTAAACACCTCAACTACTGGGTTTATCTGCTAATACGTACATGGATTAACTTTTTTTACTATAAGGAATAAAAAACTTGCTTTATATACAGGTTTTATTATACCGTGAGTATTTTTAACGTAAAACCTGAAATTTATCATATCCATGGTTACGATTTGATGTTTGATTGACAGCAATGTATATTTACTTGTCTCATTTAAAATGAAACATTGGGAACAAATTTGATATTTGCGTTTTGAGTTATAAATTTTTTTGACAGGCCTACACCAAGTGCAACAACAACTTTAAGAATCATTAATTACTTTAGAGGAAATGGTATATCACTCAATCTTACACATCTAGATTCTTTTTGATGAACTTTAAAATCAGAAGTATATTGCGGGAAATCTCCAAAATTTCAAAATATTTCTCAAAATATCACAATTGCTCAAATGTCATCGTATGTAATTCAAAAGTTTTATAGCAGATTGAGTTATTGCTTAGAAGTTAATAGGACAGATTTTTGAAAATTTATTGTAATTATTGTTTAATTATCTTTTATTATATTTACTTATTGTGTAGCAGACCATTCTACAATTTTACCATTTCTTCTAAACTTATTAATGATTCTTAAAATTGTTGTTGCACTTGGTGTAGGCATGTTAGAAAATTTTATATTCGTTCCCTATGTTTCATTTTAAATGTGTCGTTTTTATTAGGTATATCAACAAACTCTTTTCATATGTTCACGTTTCATCAAAAGTAAATGCCAAATATCAAAAAAAAATAATGCATATTTTGCATTTAATGATACTGCATATTTTAATACTTTTTCAAAAACGAAAATTAATTTTTGAAGCAATAATACTTTACTAGAAGCTTCCCTAATTCAATATATTTTTGTTACAATTACCTGTAATATTTATTGTATTTATACATTCATGAAATAAAACACTGCATTTAAAAATGGAAACAAGAAAATGATTTTAGTAAAAATGACCTGATATTATTATTTTTTTGTATACTATTATTTTAAAGTACATTTTAGTGTATATAAATCCGCTTTTTAGTGATGACATACTGTTGTTCAGTTAAATAAAGTACAACAATTTTGTATGTAGAATAGGAAAACTTTTATACCAAGAAACATTATCATAATATCAAAGAAATATGCGCTTGAAATTCAGGAAGTCGTCGGCATTTAAATATAAATATATTTAAATGCGAAATTATTGAAGCTACATGCCGAATACGTATAATCCCCATGAGAGAATATTATTTCGTTAACTTTATCCCACTTGGGAAATTAATAACTTCACAAACGCAGTAGGCCTTGAAATTTGAAAGGAAACGAAAAGTTTATACCGATACTAAAACAAGTTCCTTAATCACAAACATTCAACCCGCTAAATTTTAACTAATCACAATTTAAAATTCATTAAAATCTATAACTTCTCTCTACATAATGAATCCCTCAGGATTAAGGTCTAAGTATTACAATTTTAATTTAGATTTTAAGTTTGCTCTGGTTTATTTAAAAATTCATTTGAATCTTTCAACGAATTTAGAACAGCGTTCGAGAAATTCGCAGTAAACTTTTTTTCATTTCATAAATAATTATTATAATTTATTTACCCGCAGAATCTTCAAAAAAACATTTACATCATCCACAATTTCATATTTGAAAATACTAGAACTAGTACATCAATGTCGAAGGACACATTCAATGATTCAAACAAATGACAATACAATTCCGATTCTCATCTGTTTGGGGCCCCGAAAATTAGAACGGGGATTTTTTTCATTGCATAATAATTACTAGATTGAGTTTTTTCCCTTTACACTACAGATTTTGCGAAAAAAATTGCCATAAAAATCAATAAATAGTTTATCAGGATATCATATTAGAAATGTTTTTTACCTCCCGCCTATCTATAGATAAGGGAGGTATTGTTTTTGATAAAATTTCTCGAGTGTGAATTTTTAACATTTGAGCACGAATTAGGTTCCCTAGAATACGATTTTACTATTTTTACCGTCATGTCTATATGTCCGTGTGTTTCCGATAACTCCAATACATGTAAAAATATAATATTTGATATTTGTGAGTTATATTAAATATGGTCAACTGATTAAATTTTGTTTACAATTGGTTAACCGGAAGAAGTACTTTACTTGAAGCTTTAAACCGTTTTTCCTAAAAAATTCTTCTAAACACTATTTTTTCGCAAAATACGTTATTATTAAATATAAAGATTTTTTTCATTTTCTACCGATCTACATAATTACGTTTACATTTAACTTTTAGCTAAACAGAAAAAATATATAAATTATAATAATTTTACATATCGTTTAGGCTGAGGAATTTCTATAAAACACATGAGTTATTCATATGTTCACAAAATTTAATATATGATGTCAAATTTGATGTAAGTAAGTTTAAAAGATAAAGTAAGTAAATATGAAGTAGTTTTATTGTAAAATTAAAAAAAAGTGGAAGAAATTATGAAATGAATTAAAAATATTCTGAACTGCAATAATAAACAAATTGAATGTACTAAAAAACTTATATACAATATATTACTTCAGTGGCAGAAGCTAATTTTTTTTATGTTGTCGAAGTATTAATATAAATCAGGGTTGCCATACTCGAAATATGGGCATGCAAGTTGATGCCTGTAGCAAAGAAGGAAGTGTGTGAAAAAATGAGTGACGTCATACAATTTGTCTCTGACGTGAAAGGCTTTTGAGCGGAAGATACCACTTGATGTATTTACTTTTTTAATGAAGGAATAACTTAGAATTTAAGGGCGAGGTATAATACAGAACTTGACACTCGGAAATTGTATTATTGTGCAGAAAAAAATGTGGCATATAAATGCTGAAAATATATTACCCCATATTGTTTTCAGAGAAGAATTTGTACTTGCAGTACAAAGCATTAATTTCGCATGATTTAGTGTAATTGTATTCATTTCTTGTTTCCTCATAACTTTCTGATTCTTTGTGTAAGAACATACCGCTTTGTTTTATTGCAAATTCTTGATTTATTTCACCGTATCTACACTTTTTTCTGCAATAAATTATTTCATTGTTCAAAAGAACAAAAATTCAATTTTAATCACGTCTAATGGAATTTAAAAATAGAACACCTTCACCTAGTACAGAATATTTCATTTGCCTTTCAGCCTATTTTGTGTAAACATTTGAAAAGTTGGATTATGTTACATTTGAAGTTAAACATTATATGCAACAATTTATTCGCACAGTACTTTAATTTTTTGCAAAGTTATATTTCTAAGTATAAAACTTGGTATGTTAGAATTAAATATGCTAAGTAAAAAAAAAATCTAGTTAATTCTATTACTATGTATGTATAAATAATAGAAATTTGTATTGCAAAATTTAATTTGGCGAAATAAAATTTTTGTTTCTTTATATATATATATATATATATATATATATATATATATATATATATATATATATATATATATATTACTATTGACTAGTTTAAGGTAGTTTACGTTGGGTTGTGGTTAAATAAATAAATACTAAGTAGAAAAAGTTTAGCTATATTTATGATATTTTCCATTAATAATAGGAATTTATTTAGCAAAATTGCTAATTTGACGAAATAAAGTTTTTGTTTCTTAATATTTATTTTACTCTTGGTTAGTTTAAGTTAGGCTAAGTTAGGTTCCTACATAATGATTTTCTTTTTTTAAAAAATAACAAGATATTGCTATTTTTACCGTGTCAATAAAATATTCCTCAAGCTTTTATTATTTGTGTAGAATAAAATTATTAAAATACATTGAAAAATTCTATTATTATACAGTGATACTTCTACTGAGCGTCAAATTTTTCTACTTGATAATAGTATTAAAATGTGTACTTAGATTGTTATATTAAACAGTGTATATCTTAAATATTTATACGTGTAAAATCTATTTAGAAAACTAATATTATATATAGCATTTTAATTTATTTACTTTGAAAAATATTATACAATACTTAGAAAATTATTACAATCCAAAGTTATACATTTTTGTACAGTTTCGATGATTGATAATATTTGTAATTGTAGAGATAGAGAAAAGTTGGATATAGCGAAGTATGAAATACTTCGGTTCAAAAGACTGATTACCGCAGCATATTAGTCTCACGCTGAAAATGATATATTGCCCTACAAAATTATGGATCATACAGATCCTACGGAAGATCTCTCCGTAAAATGTAAAATAAAAGTTGTTAAAAATGGCTGTGGCAGTTTTCGTTGTTCTAAGCTCAAAGTTCGTCATGTTTACTGTTTCTGAGCATGCCTCTCATATCCATCGATCATATAGGTCGACATTTTTCAGGTCAGGCTTTTGGAAGGGGCTGGCAAAAGCTGACAAAAAACATTTTTCGCGGTACCAACTTAATGTTCTCAACATATTTTCATCTGCATATATAAATAATCACTTGTTTTGAATCACATCAAACAAAAACTTGCAACAAAATAAAGACAAATAGTCTTTTCTAAAAATACTTTTATATTAAAACATTTTTCATCCACGAAAAACAAAAATGAATATAAATACTTTCGAACAAACATCGTGTTATTTTAAGATTTCCAACCAAAAAATTAAATACTTAATCATAAATATAATTTACTTTGATTTATAAAATTATTTTCAAACTTAAAATATTGACATTTTTTCAGGAAAAACAATATATTTGTATTATAAATGTAAGGTAGATAAATAATGTCTGAAAATAGTGAAAATACTATTTTACTTTTTCAAACTAGTATTTACTGTAATGTATTGGGAATTTAATTTACCTGAAATGAAATGTTTATGCATAGAAAGCTACCCTCTGTTAAGTAAGGTAAGTTCGCAGAATAAATTCAATGTATACTTTCACTGTATTCATTTCTACCTTCGCCCTTTATTGGCAGTTCAATATTTTCCATAACCTATTCATATATTATTTACCGTTACTTTTCATCAGGGTAATGGTGATTTTAATTTAATGAAACTAACCTCTCATCTAATATATATTGAAAAAAAGACAACAATTTGAAGGTCTGTCAGCGTAACATAGAAAGAAAAAGCTTGTCCATAACCAGAAAAGGAAGAGTAAGAAACTGCGACATACGAACAAATACAAAAATAAAAAATGTAATAAAATTTACAAAAATTTAAAAATGGAATTGGACATGTCACATGATGGGATCTCAGACAATAGATGAGCAATATTAGTACAGAAAGAAACTAACAAAATGATAAGACAACCTACCCATTTTATATAAACACTGGCCAACATGAACAACGGATCATGAAAAATGGAAAAACATGAAGAGAGCATTTGTCTAGCAGTAGAATGTTTAGGTATATATAGATATTTTCAATTTGCTTGTACTGCAAAAAACAATTTCGGATAGTTGTCCTTTCGAAAACAATTGCATAAAATGTAAGAACAAATTACAAAAACTAAGTTTCCATTTTACTACAAGAAAAAAGTAACTGAAATATATATTTATTTTGACATGAATACTGTAAAAGTAATAGAATTACCTGGTTAACAAAGGGATCAAACGAATTAAAGTAATTTGTAATCCCACGCCATTCTGCAAAATATTACAGTCACCTGTAGCTAGTGGAAGCTCAAAAAATCCTTTTACTTTTGTGAGAACCGAAATTCCAGGGAAACTATTTCAACTATTCTATAGTTACCACATATTACATGTTCAACATTGCAGGCGCAGGCATTGAAGCTCTTTTAACAAAGGTTTTGTTTCTAAAGCATGTGACGGAGTTTACCAGTTTCATGAAAATTTTATACTCACTATTTATAAGCACTGAAAAGTTTTTGCATTAGCTTCAAAATATAGCAAGTATTTGAACTACATATCCGTCAGGCTTATGACAAGTACGTGGAAGCAATTAATAATTAATTTTTTCATAATAGTTTCCATCTTTTCATGTCAACCCGTATGTCAATCAACCGTTTTTTACAGTTTTTAATGTTTGGCTTCCGTTTCAATGTTAATTAAAAACACAATAGTGGGAATGGACTGTGTATTCTATGACATTGATTTTAAAGATACTAGAAACAGAGTTATTAACCATTATATCACCTCATAATAATACTAAAAATAATAATAACAATATTAAACAGTATTATTTTATTATTCATCCAAAGTAGCGGTCGATCAGTCACGATATGACTTTTGAAATGGCATGTTAAGATTTTTGTTTAAATCAATGTTGCCAGATTCTAGCAATTTCCTTAAAATTTTAAGAATTTACCAAGTTCATTTAGCAATGCAATTTACAGTAAATATTATCAAGGATTTTAGAGTTAGGTATCCTGAAAGATTTCATTGTCTATAAACATTAGGTAAAGCATTTCTTGGAATTCCTTCATTTGCTCAATAGTTATCCTGATTTTGTTTATGTCCTTGATGAGCAAGATCTTCCTTCTCGAAAACTTTATCCACTACTTCATTTACGCTCAGTTTTTTCTTTTATTCTATCGAGTAAAATTTTTGGTACTTTTTTTTCTAAAGTTATTAAGCAAGGTTATTCCTCTCTTAGTTAACTTGGTTAAAGTCACCCTTTTGTGGTACCAAATAAAAAATAATTTTACGTCCCTTAAGAGCACAATTTATTTTACTATAATTTTTTTTTCTTCAACGTCTGCCTTTTCCTTTAGTGGCAT
This sequence comes from Stenolophus ochropezus, assembly GCA_035578165.1. Taxonomy (NCBI): domain Eukaryota; kingdom Metazoa; phylum Arthropoda; class Insecta; order Coleoptera; family Carabidae; genus Stenolophus; species Stenolophus ochropezus. Next base: position 6,501,058 of record JAQOWZ010000014.1, read on the forward strand.
GTGACATGACTAAAATTTAAGAGTTCATAAAATGTGACACTATTTTACATAATGGTTGTCGACCGCTGATCTAAGGTACTTGATTCGTAACAAATTTTATTTGCATTTTAGTGGTGTATGTTGTCATTCTACAGCCTCTGCATGGGACCTACATCTTTATCTTGTAGTGTTAAACCACTTAGTTATTTTTATATTACATTTTGCATAATTCAAATCGGAGGGCACTAACCAAGTGATCCACCACTGCCCACTATTTTAATATTGTTATATATTATACCGTAGCTGGTGTAGAAAATTATAATAATACTATTATTTACAATAAATAAAATACTAAAATTTTGGCTGTATAGAATGCAAGTAAATTAAAGAATTGTCAACAAAGTATTTTTGAAAATCAAGAAATGAAAACAGGGTTTGACAGAAATGCATCACAAATCGCAGAGTTCAAAATATCATTGTGAAATATGAGAGAATTCGGAATCATGTGAGATGCCATTAATACCTTTTAATCCAAACATATACGACTTTATTTATGTAGCGATAAATAAAAGACTATTTTTACCGTATTGATATCAATAAAAATATGTTGGGAAAATTTGCAAAACAAAGCTGAACGAAATAACGGAAAAACCAACAAACGATAACACATTTCCCAAATTCCGCAAATTTTTAACTTGTTTGATTCAATTCATCACATACGTCAGGACAAATTATGGGTTTGGGTGCGAACCACATTTCTGGATAATGAAAAATGCACTTTTTGAATGATTACACAAATTAAATTCTTCAACATCGCATAAATTATGCTATGGTAAGAATTTATGCCGTTGTGAAATTAACGCGTAAAATATTTACAGATATTTACCTCTTCTATAAAACGCGTAGTTCGCTATACCTGAAAATTATTACACTGCAATTATTACTGCACTCATAATTTTACCCAACTTTAATATTTAAAACCATTTATTACTTCAACATTCTACCGAAGTGCATTTTATTTAGTTGTTGAAATTCACTGACAATAAATTTATATTGTTTATAAATATACTACTTTTTTAATCGTTCTCATGGAAAAACCAATGGTGTTTATGACCAAATTTTGATTTTTACGTATATGATACTAGGAAGTATTTTTTTTTTAATAGATTGTAAAAACATAAAAGAAGACATATAGACTAGATGCGAAAGAGACAACCTATCTATCTTCTTCCACGATCCTACCATGCTGAAGTCACAAGGTATTACAAACATATGTAATTCTTATTTCAGTTTCATCTGTCCGTAGGAATGATGCGATATTTTTTATTTCTATGATACAAAGTTGAATATGTATTGTAACGAGCGAGACTCACCGCAGATGAGTCATCACGGCTGACCTTTTTGATTAGCTAGTAGCACTAAAGTGGAATAGGAGCGACTCCCCTATTGTTCGGGAATTTTTAAGAGACAGAAAGGCCCTGGAATATTCGAGAGATTAATTAGCAGCAGATATATAAAGGTCGCGTCGGGCGACTCGGTCGGTATCGGTCAGATTGTGCAAAAAGTCACTGAAAGATGTATTGCATAGTATTACGTTTATTAATAAATTTTCTTAGTGTTTAAGTCTTTATTAATAATAATATATATTATGAAATTAGTGTATATATTTGTTTATTCACTCTGTTACTAATTTTTCTAATTTTTTTATAAATTGTTATTGGTTTATTAATCATATTTATATAAATATTCGTGTTTTCCTTATTATTACACTTCTCGTAAATAAATAAACGTTAGAGTATGTATGTTTTGATGGTTCCATGTGAAGCTGAATTTCAGGTTAAAGTACTTCACACTGGCATCCATCCATTAGAGCAATTGTCAATTTGTCCCTGGTTGTTATAAACTTAAATTACATAAATAAATAGCACGTCATAGAATGTTTTCTATCCTCGTTCCCCGTTGATTCTGTATCAAGCAAGCAATCTCAAGTTTCCGAGGTTTACATATAGTTTAGCGTAATGAAGGTTGCGACACGCTGTATAGAATTACGTCAACACTGCACTTGACTTCACGCTTCTAAACGGTGAGCAAAAACCTCAAAGAAAAACCACACAATGATCATTGCCCCTTTCCATTTGGATAATTTGGAATATTTCACTTTTGTAGGTTTGTAGTTCCACCAAAACTTCAACAAAATTTATAGTACTTATTTAGTAATTTGTTTAGACATTTAAAATATTTACACATAGTAAATGAGCAACCTTCTTTTGGTTGTAAACGGTGATTAGTGTTTAAGGAGGATGATTTTGATCTAATTACATTAGGGTAAGAATTAGAGCATTTCACAAAGAATGAGTATTCTTTTTACAGATAGTAAACATTACGGTGATAGTTTTTAAGGAGGGTGATTTTGATCTATTTACATTAGGGAAAGAACTAGAGTATTTCTTAGCGATTGAACTGCTTTTTTACAGGTAATAAACATTACAGTGACTGGTTTTTATAGACGGTGATTTTAAAATTAGGGCAAGAATTAGAGTAGTTCACAGTGAGTGAACACCTTTTTCTCATGTAGTAAACATTATGGTGACTGTTTTTACGGAGGGTGAATTTAAAGTAATTAGGGCAAGAATTAGAGTAGTTCACAGTGAGTGAGCACCTTTCTGTCAGGTAGTAAACATTATGGTGACTGGTTTTTACGGAAAGTGATTTTAAAGTAATTAGGGCAAGAATTAGAGTAGTTCACAGTGAGTGACCACCCTTTTCTCATGTAGTAAACATTACAGTGATTAGTTTTTACGGATGGTGATTTTGAACTAATTACAGTACGGCAAGAATTAGAGTACTTCATAGTACACAGGTAGTAAACATTACGGAGATTATTTTAATAGGCATTATGTAAAGAATTGGGGAATTTCACAATGAGTGAGCACCCCTCTCATATGTAGCAAATATTTCAGCCACTGTTTTTTACGGAGGGTGATTTTGAACTAATTACATTAGGAAGTAAATATTTCGATAAAGAGCTTCACAGCTTTATTTTAGACTTTATATTAGTTCCTGTAATTGGAAAATATTTTAGGTGTAAATTTAATTTGAAAATTCTAATTCACACTTAATCTGGTACACATGAAATTTTATAATTTTACTTATATTAAATTTAGGAGGAAATAATGACTATTGTCAACCCAAGTAGATTAAGCACATTATGATAAATTCTCCATGCAACATGACGTCATTATAAGCCTCGGAATTAGAATTTCTAAGGTGCCATATCACACTGTCAGTGTATGTAGAACGATGCCAGTTATGGCAAATCTATGTAATTATGCTATCGATCATTCCCAACTGATACATAATTATTTATATGACATACTGGCTTCTCGTGATCCTGTCATCATCCTTGACTTGTATTGATTGCACTTTATCAACTAGTGAGTGGTTTAGCTTGTTTAAACCAACGACCACTAATTATTTCCTGCCAAAATTGATACAGATACTGTAATTTGGCTGATTATTTTCCATAATGGTGTAAAACAATATGTTTGACTCGTGAAAGTTGCTTTGAATTAACTGATTTAGAAACACGAACAAACGTGCTTAAAAGCTCTCATCGCGATAAATACTAAATTTCAAAGTCATTAGAAATATTGATTTCGCAAAGGGACTACAAAGATTATATTTAATTTACTACAACTAATTTAATAAGTATTATTATGAGAACAGCTTTTAGTTTTTTTATAAATACAAAAATAAGTTATTTAAAATTCATTAAAAATACTGATTTCAAAAAGTCAAGTCTACGTCTTTATTAAATCAACTAGAATCCTTATAAAAAGGTTAATTGACATTGCGATTCCGAATAAAAATGAATAATGAAGTTTTACTTAATAATTGAAATCACTTAGTTTTCTATTTTCTCTGAAATTTTCAGAGATAAACCAAGTAACTAAAAAATTTAAACTTTTTAAATGTCTGAAGTGAGTTATGAAATTCATATTTTGTCTGTCATATCATACTCACTAACATCGTAAATTATGAATATGGTTGAGTTTAGACTTTGTTTTACTCGAACAAAGAAAATAGTATAAAATAGTTATCATTAGATTGAGTTCTATTATTCTAATTTGAACAAAAAAATAAAAGTTGAATCATGACTGTGCCACAATAGTGTCCTGCATTATTACCATTTTGCAGAGGAGTATGATAATATACAATAATTAATGAATATTAATGAAATTATAATTTTTATAATGTATAAATATGTTGTCGTCTAATTCGAAATGTTGTTGAAGAAACATCTCTCAAGCTTCACATTTGTGTATTTTTAAATAAGTACAACTTTGAATCAGCCAGTATTATCGTATATACATGGACATCGACAAAGTGTGGAAAGCTGATACAGCTTTTTTTCCTTTGGAGTCTGTGAAATATAATAATTTCTTTTTGATAATTATTTAATTAGTTTAGACAGAGCAAATTCATGACTTTTTAAATGTCTGAAGTGAGTTATGAAATTCATATTTTGTCTGTCATAAGAAAATATTACAGAACAGATATCATTAATGATTGAGTTCTATTGTTCTAATTCGAATAAAGAATGTAAATTTAGGACGTGTAGAATACATCAGAGTAAATGGATTGGTTAAGGAAAGAGAATAGAATTAGAATATTAGGGCTTGGTTTAGACAGAGCAAATTCATGACTGCGGTATCCTGCGCAAATACAAACAGTGGGAAAAAAGGTATAAAGTAGAAATAACTGTTCGTGCGTGGGCTCAACGAGTCCTGCCTGGGTCATCCTAGCTCCCCCATAGTCCTGCGTCCTGCGTCCTTGCTGTCCACGTCCCGTGCGACTCATTACATTCCATCATTATTAGTCTCTGGATTTGTATGCGGTTGCCGGGATGATGTGTCGTAGGCCATGGGCGCCCATAAGGGGGGCAAGAAGGGGCATTTACCCTCCCCTGGCCTTTCGCAAATTTTAAAAATTAATTATTTCACTACCGTTATGTTCTATAAGAAATTTATTTATGTTTGCTTAAGTTCGGGCACGGAATAGTTACAAACAGAAGCGACACTCGGTGTCGGCACCTTTCATATTCCCCTATACAGTTCTATGACCTTGAAGACCTTTAAATTTGTGCTCTTCCCATATCTCTCTCGAAGATGTGGGGAAACGTTCCGATGATAAACAATGAGCCCTTTAAATTTGTGCACATTCTCCATGATTTGTGTGTCGGCACCTTTCATATTCCCCTATACAGTTCTATGACCTTGAAGCAATGTGTAGACCTTTAAATTTGTGCTCTTTCCCTATCTCTCTCTAAGATGTGGGGGAACTTTCCGATTTTAAACAACGACCCCTTTAAATTTGTGCGCATTCTCCATCTCTCTCTAATTTTCGTTTCTCTGTCTTACTGTCGCTTCTGTACAAACCTATTCTGTGGTTCGGGCTTGGGTTTTTTATATGTGGGACAAATTATCCCATTAATATTTATGGTAAATTATTTAAACTGGAAGAAATTAAAAAATTGTCTTTACAAATCAATAAAAAATATATAAGGATTTTTACATTACGTTTGTTTATTTTCTTTTTTAATACAATTTTATTTTTTTCCTAATAAGTATATGTTTGCAGTTTATCTCTGTAATATATATTTTTTATATCATATATATTCGATTCCTCATAGTATCCTGAGGGTGTTGAGGTATTATTTTATAAATATGACCGGATGCAACAATATTACTTAAATTTTTATGTTTTTCTTAAATGGATAATATTATTTCGGAATGGAATCTTGTTGTCAAAATTTCGATTTTTTTTATTTTGCCCTTCCCTGAAAAATACTTTAATGGTCGCCCATGTCGTAGGCCCATCTCCGCAAATTCGAATTTTTCAGCAAAGAATTTCATTTGGGCTACCACGGTTACCTTTTTGTTTTAGTGTTATTGTTATTATACCCGAGAATTAAACATACCTTCGAAGGTCTCTATTTGTTTTAAATATCTGGCGAATTGCTTTGAACCTCTGTTTTAATTCACTGGAATGAAATAATAACATTTAATCCTAAAGGGTCATAAATTCCACGGTTGCACGACGAAAAATCGGTTGCCCTTGCGAAACAAAACATTTGTTCGGGAGGATAATAATCATTAAAACTTTCCAAATATTTCAACTTGCGCTGCGCACAATTCTACCTTTTTATTTTCTCTTAACCTTTTCTCTCCAATCATCTATCTCTTTAATGTCAATTTGCGAACACTTCTAATTTGGAAAGTACATCAATATTGTTTATATAACCCTACATTAACATTTTTTCTTCTAAGGTTTAACAAAAATTACTGTAGTTATTTATATCACTAGTCCACAAGTTTTTTCGAAATCCATTTTATATTTCAAATACGAGATCTTGAAAAAGGCTTTCTCAGTGTGTGACACAAGATATTTTGCTTGCTCAAAACATGTATATTATATAATTATAAAATTTCAGCGATAAAATTGTGGTAACTAAAAATTAAGAAATTATTTTGATATATGGGAAGGTCATTAAGTGACCTGTTTCATGTTGTCGTGGCTTCATTTATATTAAATATTTACCATACAATTATTAGTTGTACGGTATGTAAATACACGACTATCGCAAAGATCTCAGTAGTTTTAGCAAATAATAAATCACTCAAAATATATTATCTAGGTAATGCGATCACAAAAAGTAATAATTTTCCACATACACGGAAGGAAGTTTATTTAGGTTAGTAATAAATACTGGTTTCCATATTAAAATTTGTCTATAGATATTTTCATAAATTTCACGGATTTTAAATTTGATTTATAATCTTTAACCTCAATTTATACTCAAGAATAGCACGGCAAGAATTAATTTATGATAGTTTTTCTTTAAAGATGCACTCCGTAATTTAAAATAACTTAACCTACTACTATATCAATTTGGAAATAATATACTTTAATAAAAAATATAATTTTTGAGGTCTTTAAAAAATATGGTTAGATATTTTGCATTTTTGTTGACGTTAGTGAAATCAGGTTATGTTTTTGTAAATAATTGCCGAGTTTAAATTTAATATACACTATAATTTTGTTTCTTTTGGACGTGTGAAAGAAATATGAATGAAATATTTGTTTACAGCTGTACACAGAGCGGAACAAATGAATATCTACCTACATATGAAGAGTTTAAAACATTTTAGAATAAAAATGCGCATTTTAAAACTCGGAATACGATTAATCACAGATAGTGAGCGAAAAACTGTGTTACTTATACCCGTCATTCTGCAGCCAGCGGAATAATAGTCATTTCAGCTTTCAGCGCAGTGCTTAACCTCTTTGCAGCTTTTAAATTTTATCTCGCGAATTTATCTTGTGTGTGACACAAGCTTCTGTTTTTATACGGAATGCTGGTTTATTCGTTCGACGGTCAACAGGGTTGGTTCGGCCCACTTTACCTACATACCTCACTAGTATAACAGGTACGGTCGCCTATGACGAAATCTAGTACCTGACATACAAAGGTTTTAATTTATGCAGTTTTTACATGCCTCAAAAGTAATCCACGAATTATATTAATGAACAACTTTTACACGAGACAAGGGTAACGATAGTCGCTGCCACCACTATCACTTTATTTAAAAGTCTGCCGTGATAGAAGCAGACAGGGGAATGATAATAATAACAGACGCGGTTCACTATATGGTCAAATTGGTGCAGGGTAGTAATATCACAAGCTAACAAAATAGTCGCATATAATCTTTTATGTTAGTTAATAACTGAAGTAAAAATAATATTTCATTGCAACAAATAGCCAGAAAAGAATTTCATATTAAACCCAATATTAACTGGAAGTTGTGTATAATAAAAGAATTGATTAAATAGATACGATAGTTTACTTCAAAGTTACTGAATAGTAATGTCGATTGAATTAAGCACAAGTTTAGCAACTATAACGCAAATTGATTATAGTTTTAGTTAATTAATTGATTTATGCTTTAATATACACATACCTCTGTTCAAATTCAATATCATTGTTTCAAGTTCAAAATAGTTCAAACTAATACCATATCCTTCCATGAAAACTGCTTCAATTAACTAACGTTTAAAATGTACAAGAATTTATTTCGCAACAATAATCTACATTAGCACTATAAAAATTAAACAAGTTACCATAATTTACCTAAGAAACTAGAGCAGATTTTTGCTCTGAATTGTGCACTAGTTTGATTATACTTACTTAATCCTTCCTTTTTTCCTTTCGGTGTAAGCCTGGTATTTCTTCCCACTTGATTCCTCTACTCTTCGCTGCCTTTCTTATTTCATCCCTCCATGCTTTCTAGGCCTACCTCTTTTTCTTTTTCCAAATTCCCTCACTTCATATATTCTTTTTGTTAGCCTATGTTGGTCCATTCTTTGTACATGTCCCATCCACCTTAGTTGACCCTGTTGTATTGTCACCTCGATTGGTATTACATTTAACTGATCTCTGTATATTTCATTCCTTCTCATATCTCTTCTCATCTTTCATTGAATTTTTCTCAAAAACCTGATCTCAATGCTCGTTAGTTTACTTCTTCGTCTTTCTGTTGTTGCTCCATTCTTTGTACATGTCCCATCCACCTTAGTTGACCCTGTTGTATTGTCACCTCGATTGGTATTACAATTAGCTGATCTCTGTAATTTCATTCCTTATCATATCTCTTCTCATCTTTCCTTGAAATTTTCTCAAAAACCTGATCACAATGCTCGTTAGTTTACTTCTTGGTCTTTCTGTTGTTGCTCTATTCTTTGTACATGTCTTATCTATCTTAGATGACCTTGTTGTATTGTCACCTCGATTGGTATTACATTCAATATTAATAACATGTTCCTATTTGTCATGTGATTGTAATTACGCTAATGATCAATTTGTTTCAAATATAATGATTTCAGTGGTTGAATTTGTAAGTTTAAATTCGTAGATGTAAATATCTAAATGAAGTCCATCGTAAACCAAGCAAGGTGTTGATCAATTTCGTAAAAATGCGTACAAAAAGGTTTGTTAGGGAATATCCTTGGCGTCGGCTCTGGTGTCATATACACTGGCGATTAAAAAATGTTGTATTACATTGTTATGAAAGCAATTTAGTTGGTACTGTTCGCTCAACACGTTTATGGCTACTGGCACCGTCAAAGGAAGCTTGTTAGTGGTTAATTATTGTTAACTTCGCGTTTACGTTTACACTTGCCTTGGCCACAATGTGAGTTTGCCTTTCTGTTATCAAAGTCCCCTACCTATTATTCAACGGGCCCTCAAAATTGATTTATGTCTTACATCTTGCGATATCCTTACATCGAGGAAGAGATGCTACTTCAGTTCGCTTGCAGTGTTACATCACCTTTATAGCGGAAAGTCATTAGTGCTGGTTAAAAACTGTGCTATGAGGTACACTTGCATAAAGGAGGACGAGATAGACATGCGGGCCTTGTGGAGATTCTAAAGCTGCTTTTACACCGCGTCGTATCAGAAACTATCCTCAAAGCAATGATCTTATGTAATTAAAATTCGAATGGGATCCTCCACCATTTTATTAATATTTTTTTTATGAAACTTGATGATATTTGACAACTCTTATTTGTTCTTCTTTAGATCGTAAATAATTTTTAAATTTACTATAACGTAGAAGTATAGATGACATTGATTTAAAAAATGGGGTTCACACAAAATTGTTCCCTCGTAAAATTAATTAATTTATAATTTAAACAAAACTAAAAATATCTGTTTGATTATTGTTTGAATATTATTCTGCAATATGTACGAAAATATGTTTTATAAAAATGGATTTACAATTTAAAAGTATAAAGTCATTTATTTCTTTCAACATGTCTCTAAAGTAAAGTAAAACTAAACTAATCAAAAATATTACACCAAAACTATATATATATATATATATATATATATATATATATATATATATATATATTAAGATTTCCGGGTAGAATTGACTGAAATCCAGCAATTCCTCCTTTTAAATAAATATATTACTTATTCACATTGTGACGTAGAAGTATAGATGCTTAAAATCTCAAATATTTAGAATACTAACAATTTATTTTATATTTTTTTTTCATTGCATTTATGATTTTTCCTTATCTATTTTCAATATAATTAACATTTTACTTAATTTTCCGTTATGGTGGAGGATCCCATTTTTATATCACCTTAACTTTCTCTCACTCTAATGTGATTTTTTTTTATTAATATAATTAATGTCCAAATATAGATGTTACAATTACGAATATAAACAAAGATTAATTCATAAATGTATACGTAATTCAGTTCAATACTCAATTGAATATTTACTATAATTCTCATTATATGTCAAAACTGTATTATATTAGTGCAAGTCTATTGATAAATATGATCATATATTATATTACTGTTGTAATGTTATTACTATCAATATATGTCCGTATATCTTTGATCATCATAAATGTATGAAATGTTTTAAAAGGATTATAATATAATGTATACAAAAACAACTAACGTAGTATAAAGGGAATTGTATTTTCTCCAATATTATATGTGCTGAACAACTTTAAATGTAATAAATTTTAATGAATTGGTTTACAAAGTAAGTTTCCCTTTACGCTTTTGTGCGAAGCGTGTGTGACCAATATTATTCTGATATAAACTTTATTTAAAATTCTGTTTTACAAAATTCCGCGCGGTAATTAAAATATAATTACACACAACTAGAAACAAAATGCATATATTCATGACATAACCTATATGACAGAACGCTTTACATTACACTCTCACAGTTATAATCGTAATTACTGAAATAATGAACATTATTTATTTATAAAAATTTTATTGTCAACTCCTTTGGGTAAATTTAAACGAATATAAAATGAAATGCAATCTATTACTCATTAACTCAAGAATGACAGCATTTATTGTATTCACAACAGAATGAACCTAGTGCACAATCCAAAACAAAAATCTGCTTTAATTTACTGTAGTGACGTCGCCAGCCAATTTTATTTGGGTGGGCACAGGTCGGTCCAATATTTTTTAGAATTAAAGACCAATATTTTTTTAATAAATAAATGTTATTTAACAAAAAATATAAGAAAATTACAGTATAAGCAAATTTGAGAGCCGATTTTTTCACCTTTGGTTAAAGACGGTTACCTTAACCTTCGATTAATATTGAAACTGGAATAATAATAATGATACATTATAAACTTTACAAAAACTTCTTTTTGTCTCTAATCAATTTTAAAAATTAATTATATTATCCTCGTAAGAATTTTTAAAATGTTGCTGCATTCAGGGTAGGCCAGTGAAAACAATTCGCATATTTTTATATTACGAAAATTAAATTTTTTTAATTAATCTAGAGTTTTGAAAATTGTGTAGAATTTTCTAGTCTTGATTTAGAATAAGAAAGTCTTCTTTCAAGACAAGACTTTTGCCAGTCTTGTCACAACAATCTAGACAATACAAGACAAGAGTCTAAAAAGTCTAGATCTAGACGATAACACTAAGTTCATTGTACCAAGAATTAGAGCACTTGCCCTATTTTCTGACTCAGTGAAACAAGAGCACAATCCAGAGCTAAAATGTACTCCATTTCACTGTCATACATCAGAGCACTTGCTCTAATTCTTGACCAAGTGAAACTAGAGCACATTCCAGAAATTTACTCCGAAATGAAACCAGTTCCCTTATATACCATTTGCAGAGGTGGGGGAAGAAAATCCTGCGTTTTAATTGGCTCATTTTCAAACTGTTATACAAAGTGTGGTATTTTGACTTGAATAATTCAATGGTGACATCACCCCAATTCTGCAAAGAAGTTGCTAGATCTTAGTAACGTTACTAAAAATTTTAACCAATAGAAATATTTGTAAAAGCTGTCATTTACATATTTTATTTAGTGTCTACTGTTTTTATTGGCTAATGATGTTAGTAACGTTGCTAAGAGCTAGTAACTTCCTTATAGAATTGGGGTAATTGTTGAGGTTGTATATCTTACCCATTTTTGTGTGTAAGTCAATAGTTCATAAAATTTTATAGGTTTTAAATATATATATATATATATATATATATATATTGATTCACATATTTTCCTGTGCCAGTTTCATATACGGAAAAGTATAACCAACATAAATTTATACGTGGACGTAGCAAAGTAAAATATACTTCGTATCGCAAATATAGGGTTGTGTCTGTAGCATGTCCGTCTATTCTTCTTCCAGGGACGAACTAAAATATTTAAACAAGCACCCTGACCTACGAATTTATACATGAGCTCTTGAGTTTATGCTATCTGACCGTAGTCCCCAAAAAAATCCAGAAAAAATAACTTACAAAAATACTCGAATATGGATACATTGTAACCATACTGAAATATTAAACTAAGGCCTATTTCATTCGATATATTTTATTACCAAATACAGTATAAAATTCCGAACACGAATTCCAGTAAGCACCACATAAAATTGGAAACATTCTTCAAAAATATTACTTTTCTTTTATACTTACAGCATAATGTTTTATTATACTCTAAAATTTAAACAGAAGAAAATTCTCAATTGACAATAGCGGTTTTAAATTGCGCACAAAATGAAAATTTATACGATACATTTAAATAAGCATTTGTATCAAAATTCCTTCTTTTCAAATTTTTTACGTCGACACTCAAATATTTTTCATACACTTAAAACTCTACAATGTTATAAATCTATGCTTATTTAAAATAACGTATTTTACTGTCCTAATTTCTGATTGTAGAATGGAAGTCAATATCTTACAAATACAGATAAATTCAAAGTTGACTCATGCGATTTGTTGTTTTACTACACGTCGCCCGTTTACTTTTACTGTTTCTCGATAACAAAATTGTATAATATAATAATTTTTCTACAGTCTAGCAACGTACAAAGAGTAGAACGCAGAATACATTTCCGTATGGAATAACGTAATTTTTTTAGTGTTTGCAGTATATTTCATGTAAGCAAATACCGTTGACGAATACAGTGCAAACTCGAGCGAAAATTAGGTTATGTAGATCTGATGGATATTTAAATTTGCTCCATAGCAAGTAGTTAAACATATGCATATATGCAGTACCATCTTTGGAGTTGAATAAATAAAGTAGTGCATATCTGAATGCACTATCTAAGCAAGCCTAACTAAGATAAGAAACATGTACATTTGCAATTAACATACTCGCTTCCAACGTTAATTCCCGTTTGTTATTTACCCACAAAATTATTGATTTATCCAGAAAGCATTAAATTTCAAACGCTATTGTCTTACAGCATAATGTATTTTGTTTTCTATAACAAATTTAAATTGAAAATAAATTCTAAGTTCTCAAACAAAGGACCAAGTTTAAATTAAGTTTTCTAAAGGTCTTTTATTGTTTCTTTCGTGTGCAAAAATTGTTGTAAATAAAATATATACAATATAATCTTTGATGGTACAAAGGTATAGCACAGAAACCGAAACCTTTTACAAACTTTTACTCCAGAAACTGAATTTAATGCGGACTTATCTCAAACTTTCCTATGCCGAAATATTCCAAGGAAACTTCACTACCAAATCGAACCAGTTCGGGCGCACTGTTTTTGGGCGATAAACAAAATTTTAAAAAATTGTGGAACATGAAATATAAATTAGAACCAATTTAAACAATAGCTATTTGTCAGTCAAGAGAGAAAACCGTATCTGTTTACCATTCGAGCTCGAGTTTGACTCACGAGCGTAACGAGGTGGAAAAAGTACTTTCCTTTCGTGTTACATACAACATTTTTTTTACATGTTTCAAAAATCGATTTATTCATACGAAAAGGAGTAGCAACATGATAACCTAGAAAAATAGGTTAAGTAAACTTTGACGTTTAGCAGTGCAATTTTTACAGTAAAACCAATATGCCAATTCAAGTTCAAATTATAAATTGTGAAATAATGTGAAAAAAGAAGAACAAGACATAATTGACACAATTTATAAAAAAAATGTCATCAGTAAATGCTCCTTATTTTATTTTTGAAGATCTGTTATAAGAAGTAAAAGAATAGGAAATGTAAATAAAAATGATTTTTTTTGGAAATCTTAAAATGTCATCGGTGATACTAATATACAAAACAAATATTTCACCAAATCACTAAGTTCTATAAACGTCAAATAAGTCTTCTCAATTTCACCCATTAAATGAAATGTTTCCTGTTATTTTACGACGGTAGTGTGAATGAAACTGCATACGGAAATCTTTAACGGGAACATGTCAAAAGTAATTTTATTGTTCGCAATTTAACACATAAAGAAAAATTTACGATACCATTCTTTTTTATGAAATTATTATAAATTTCATTAAATATAAAAATATTTCATAATACGGAAAAATGACTTTTTTTCATGGCAGTAATTATTTCAACAAATGTCACAGAAATATGTCCAAGCCAAAATGTTATTGTGCAATTTTTAATAATTATTTTAGTTTAGTACCCAACATAGCCAAATATTTTCGACCAAATAAAATTAACTGGGGATATAATTCTGACACAATTAAATTATCTGCCTTTTTGGAAGATAAAAAATGAGTATGTGCTCATACGTAGATCTATAAATATTAATTAAAAAGTGCACGCTATGAGTCATGAAAATAACCCATATTGTTAAAAATTCATTTGCAGGTTACATACGTTCATATATGCTGCTTTTTATGAACAAAATAAAACTCAAATGCCACGTTTTAATTTGGTGTGACAAACCTCTTTTCAATTATTTTATTTAACACTATTTGCAAGGTAATTCAATAAATTTAACTTTTTTGTAGTTAAATTTGCATGATTTAGTTTCGAAATATTATCAATTAAGCAATTTAAACTCAATAATTGCTATTTTACTACTGAGAATTGATTATTTTTAACAAAAACAAATTGAAAAAACTGTTTATAGATCATTTAATAATTATTGAATCCATAAGTGTTATGGAGTGTTGGTGCATGTAAGTAAGTTAGGTAAATTATTTGTCATTGTTGGTGATTATTTTTGTGAAGGCAAATCTGTTATGATAAAGTTATTTATGGAGCATTTAATGACTATATTTTACATGGCGACCTTTTTATTTTTAAAGTTGCCTTTAAAATAAATTTAAATCGATGTAAACGTCAGGTAAAAGTTTTGATCAATCTCGATTAAGGGTATTTCAGTATAAATTATATGTAAGAGCAATTTAACAGCTTGTGGTAATAATTTATTGTACGGTTTTAAAAATAAATATGTAAGGAATAAAATTTACTGCTTCATAAGAAAATCGATGGGGTTTTCATTATACCGTATAATTACTTGTTTAATTATAATGCAGAAAAGTTTTTGATAAGACGAATATAACAAACTACAAGTGCGGAAAAGATTTTTCTCTGGATGTGATGGTTTGCAACTTTTTAATGAGTATTATTCGTTAATAAAATGTCACTCAGTGAATAAAAATTTAGTTTGTACAATTAGCGAAAGTTCGTTAACAAGATTTTCTAAACTTTTTCTCTAGAGGTGGATTCCTACGTCATTTAAAATTTTAAAACACTGAAGTACGTTCGGACATTTCATTTGGAACATTTTCAATCTACTTTCAGATGCACTACTACTTTTTACTTAACTTCTTTCAAGATTTATGACAAGTAACTTGTATAAAACAACGTTATATTCCTCAGAGCCGTAACTAGGGTTTTGGGCGCCTGTAGTAAAAATTAAAAATAAAATAAACTTCTCCATTGTTTTCATTAGCATTTTAGGTACTTAATTTTATTTTTAAAGGACCTTCTACAAGTATATGAAATTTAATTTGCATTACTTTATTCGTGTTTACTAAAGATGAGAAATTTGTTGTATATAGTAAATTAATTTGGAGCATTGTAAATTAACAAAATAAAAATGAATTATAATGCATATAACAGACTAACTCTGTGATCTTTCTCACTATCAGAAACATCGTCGTAATTCCATATGTTAAGTATATCCTTTTCTCTTTTTATTAGAGTATTCTTTATTGTCCAATAGATGAGCGGAGGTAAAATTGAAAATTTTCAATTTGTTAAAATGAGAAAAAGCTGTAAAAACTGGTAAAACTACTGCAGTTATGTCTAGACAATTTTTTGTCAAAATTAAAAAAAAATAATATAGAAATATTTATTCTACAACCCCATAAATGTTTAAAATTTTGCGCCCCTAAGAACTTTGCGCCTGTGGCGTACGCCACCTTCGCCACGCCCTAATGGGGAAGTTTAGCGTATTTTTTTTATTTTATCAAGATTGCCCTCAAAAGTGATATTCTACATTTTATTTCACCCAAAGATGCCTAGATTTCTCAAAAAATAATATTTTATACAAAAATGACGTCAGAGTGGCTCCCTTCTGCGCAAGCGCATATCTCACTTGTGACGTCAGAGTGGCTCGAAGATAAATCATTAATTATAAATAATTGGCAACATAATTTTAACTTTAAATTGCATTTTAAGTTATAATTACTCATATACTTACGACTAAAAGATATTTCACATGTAATTTCAACCATGCTAAACTTCCCCATTATAGCACTGATATTCCTCGATTCCTTTAGTGATTTTGAGGTCAGTAACAACAAGAACTTTCAAACAGTGTTATAGTGAACGCCATTATTTTTTACATGTATGTCCACGTTGTAAAATAAAAATAAATTAAAAGTTCTTTGTGTGCCACAAAATATCCCCTTCATATGTCCCGTAAGCAATTAACTTTCATAAAATATTGTTGAGCTGTGCATGTTTACAAAGGATATTCCATGGTTCATAATTTAGAAACAAATGCAAAGGTAACGCTAACAGTTGTTTGATGAACAAATATTGGAAAAA
The DNA here is from genome assembly GCA_035578165.1 of Stenolophus ochropezus. Lineage (NCBI taxonomy): Eukaryota > Metazoa > Arthropoda > Insecta > Coleoptera > Carabidae > Stenolophus > Stenolophus ochropezus. Next base: position 6,517,931 of record JAQOWZ010000014.1, read on the forward strand.
AAGCGAGAAATATAGGCAGGGCAAAGCTGGAAGAAATGTAATTACGGTTTATGCCGCAATTGCACGTTTCATATCACACCTCAACTGTTTAAATGTTTGAATTCTTTCCGTGCCGTGCGGCTATTTTTGTTTGCATAATACGCGTTGCGTTTGTTACGTTGCTTGAGTTACTGGTTGAATGTGACTAATACTAGGAAAATGCACATTGACTCAGATACCGCAACACACTCTTTTATAATTGTTCTACTTTTTATTTCACACTTTATAAATGTTTTTCTTTTTCGTACAATTTATCACATCACTTTATTAAAAGTAATGTGAATGGAACTTGTCTTGTTTTGTTATTTCTTGTCTTGTCTCGAAAAACAAGATTAGAAATTTAAGTATATTTTGTCTTTCATTACTCTTGTATATAAAAAAATCTTGTCTTGATCGTCATTTTCTTGCATACTTTTTGTCTTGAGATTATAACATAGTAATCTTTGTATTTTGTTTAGACAATATCAATGTCAATTATAAAATATATATCTTATAATACAATTATTATAGAAACAAAACATAGTATAGCTGCACTACTGTAAGTATTTTTGGCACAACAGCGACATCTTTACAGCATAGAAGCTTTTTTCCAAAACTACCTGGTTTAAAGAAAGTATTTTGTGCCTTAACTCTGGATTATATATTTTCAAAGAGTAATTATATTATTAAATCCATTATTATCATTACATATTTTTTAAAAGGAAATTTACATGCATAAATTGAAATATTTTATGTTTTCATTTTTTTAATTTATTTTTTCTTTTAGGTAAATAAAATCTATATGTTAATGTTACTACATTTAATTAATTTAATAGATAGATCTTATAATAAATATATACTCGTATTTCAAATTAACAAAAAAGCAAGAGTACAAGAATTAAAGAAAATCTTGTTATTCTTGCACTTTTCTTGCAAGACAATTTCTTGCCTTGTCTTGTTTTGAAATTTGTAGCTCTTGTCTTGCATTTTTTGCAAAGCAGATGCAAGACCAAGAAAAATACAAGACTCCCGTGAAAAACTAAATGGAACTAATATTTTTGATAAGTAAAAAAATGACAATAAAGTCCTAAACCATTGTCGAAATATTACCATTTCGCACTTAGAATATGAAGATATACATTCATTAATGAGTCTTAGTGAAAATATTTTATTGAAATAATACTTTGTTCGCAAGGTATAAGAGATAAATTTTATTGTGACACGTCTTTAGTAATATGTATTTCTAATATTCGGAGTATTATTTCCTTAAAAGTACAAAGTTACAGAAAATAAACGTGAAGATATATAAGAAGTCACTTTGCGGAAATATAAGAATGTACATTAAAATCATATCATATGATAACATTGATCCGTAGTAAACAAGCATTAAATATACATTATTATACGTGATTTTCGATAGGAGTTTGACATACAAATGTTTCCTCGTTTCCTATGAACGTCATTACACATACAATTTTCTAATCAAACGCTAGTGTGACAAAAACTTGAATTAAATATGAAGTACAGATAAAAGAAATTAATGATCTGTTAATATCCCATTAACTTTTTCTTTATTTATTTTCAATGCATAGGTCAATGAACATACATAAAAATAGATATTGTTTGACACAATAATGCTACAAAGTTTTTCAATTATATATATAACTTAAATAATATTAAAATGCAGACAATAACAATTATAATCAGTGATACTTCTCTAAATTGACATATAGATATTTTCTTTTATTTCCATGGCAGTCTGATTTTAACGAAAATATTACATTTTATATTTAATGTATATCGTACTACAGACGTACTGTTACAATAATTATGATCTTATCTGACGTAGAATTTAATTTTGAACAACTTTGTACTTTTGTAGTGTTGCTTTACATATATCAGAAGAGAGAGTATCCGCAATTTTTTGAAATCCCATGATAAGTTCTATGTTCTACTAAAGTACTAATAAATAGAACTAGTTAGTAGTAAAACAGTGAGAGAATAAGTCAACCGATCTGATTAGAACAGCGAAGTGAGCCGAAGCTCAGTTGATAAAGCGATATCCCGGCAAGATGTATGTCTCGGGTTCAAATCCCGACGGTTGAAATATTCTTTTCACAATTTATTTAAGTTTATCAACATCTGGTTAATCAATTCTTATTCACAAATTATTTAAAAATGTTAATCAATATATAATAATTTGTAAATTATTATTCTTTGTTTTATTGTTCTCTTAAAAAACCCAATGAGAAATAACGATTATAGGAAATACTTAACTTTCGAGCTAGCACAGCATAGAAACAAATACCATTGTGGTCGTTTTATTAGTACTGTTGCGACATCTAAGTGTCAAGAGAAAAACAAAATAAGTGTGTTGACAACAAGATAAAAAAATGCAAAAATATTACATGTTGTACAATAATATGTGTTATAATTAAATAATTCTTATTGTATTTAAAGCAAAATACAGTGTTGTCATTAAAGTCAGTGTTTTCATTATTAGTTCTACAGTCCGCTAATTATCAAAAACACAACTCAACAAGTATAATTCTTGAACTGATTTAAATTGCAGCATATGCATATGACGCTTCTTTATTTGCGAGTTTAATCTGGTCACATATTGAAATAATCTGTCTGTATCCCTTGACAAATCCATTCAAGTTAAAATAATACTCGTCTTCTAATTGCGCAAACATTTGAACATACAAAGCTAATTTCTCAGCGTACCTTAACGCCATATGTGAACAAATCCAATATTTAATAAAATGTAAATAGGCCTCTAAGGGCATTGTCCTCACTCCGCTCGTACTTCAAGTTTGCACTGCTGTGTTGACTGATGAAAAGCTCTAAGCATACAGAAGTTCAGGTAGTGTATTTGCATGATTTGTTATGTGTAGTCCAACGCCTTCACTTCTAATGAAATTCAAAATGGACGGGACATTACACGGTAGGGTATGACATGACAGACGATTTGCTCTCTTTCTCCACATACGAATTTTATGTGCATTCATATAAATAAATACATCATTCCTCAACATTCATGAGAATATGAGTAAAACATGGATGCAGTTATAATTTCTCAATATGTATTGTAATATTCGTCAAATATGGATTTTATTTAAAAAAAGTACAACAAAAAAACAATTTTATGTGCATTCATATAAATAAATACATCATTGCTCAACATTCATGAGATCATGAGTAAAACTTGGATTTATATGTGGCAAAAAGTACAACATAAATTTTTTTATGCCGTTATAATTTTTCAATAAATACGGTAATATTTGTCAAATATGGATTTTATTAAAAAAAAAGTACAAAAAAAAAATTGATCTTCAATTTTTGAACGTTTTTAGGGTTAGTGGAGATAAGATGGACCACATTTTAGAAAAAAAGATTAGTATTCTATAATATTGAACAATATTTAAAAAATAAAATTTATTTATAACAACATATAATCTAGGCTTACTTATAAGAATAATAAAAAAATCTAAACCATGTTCTGAAACTACAAAAAAATATTTTATTCGGCTTTACAAAAGTTCAATTCTTCTTCAAGGCTATGAGGAGATGACCTGGTTAACACATTGTTGTCATTTGTCATATGCGGTAATAGTATAATCTTCGTGCAAACAGCGACCACAAATTACACATTTTAACCAATTATCCTTCTTTATCGTTTTTCTTTAATTTTCTTGCATCTCGCGTATTCGTTTTCATAATCATCAGTTTTTTCATTCACATCACCTTCTGTTTAATCATTTAACAACAGTTCTTCAGAACTCATGAAACAGCAACTAGATCGTCCACCTTTCTATATGCGAATCATTTTTTTCTGTTTATTCATGAATTGATCTTTTTAACAATAAAAATCCTCTGGTCCATCTCTCCTCAGAATTAGATATAGTCCATCTGTCTTCACAGTAGAGGTTACTTATAACAGTGTACAAATACAACCACATTTTTAGGTCTTAAATCTTATGAACATGTTTATAAAGTATGTACATAAATAATCAGTTTAAACCTACTAAAGAAGTAATTAACTAATAGTGTATGTAAGTTACAAAAAGTTATGGCAATTTTTTAAGTAAATCTAGGATTATTCAGTGTTGACTGCATTAATTTTTAAGCGGCTACTTACACTGTCTCTAAAGAACAAAATTAATATTTCCTATGAGAGACATTACTCTAATGTACTTTTGAGATCAAAATTTCATCTCTTTTCCATTTACCATAACTTAACACATTATAGAGGTGTAATAGAAATAAATACCATAAATTTAATCAGTTATAGAAATTGTCAAAACCAATAATAAAAAAATTGTCATTATGTAAAATACAAAATCTATAAATCGAACATACTATGCCTGAAAAATTTAAAGCATATTTATGGCATTAAATAAAAATGTCATATTCTGAAATTTTGTGACCCTTTTTAATACGTGGAATGATACTTCTATATTTAATAATATTTTGCTTGTTTATTCCGCAATGTTGTGATATATTTTTGAGGAACGTTAATAAATAATAAAGAATCGAAAGTTGAAATTTAGGTTAAAAGAAAATTCAAAATTAGCAACTTAGGCGATACGTAAAATTTTTAAATGCCTTTTGCCAAGTTTTGCTAATTTGAGTAGTGCATTTAGTTCTACTGAATTGGCAAGAAACGGAGTGAAAATGCTCTTTCTCAGTTCTCCGGCAAAAAGAAGAATAAATATGTGAATTTATTCGAAGTGAGCTGAGATAAACTAAGATTTTACACAAGAAGAATACAGCGTACATTTATACAGGATAAGTGTACCCCATTTTCATACTTAGCTCCAACGTAGAAGGTGAACAAAAGAATTTTGTTTTATACTTTTCTTCTGCGACAATAGTTATCATTCCTACAATTAAAAAAACAACTACGTGTATTTCTTTGTAAATAAAATAAGGAAATGCATCACTGTTTCTCAGCTATTTGTAAGGAATGTTTTGTTGAAAACAGAAGACATATTATATGCAAAACTTTTTAATTCTTTTATAATAATAAAGCACTCGTAGTTCCTTTTCATACTTTGACATTTATTAATTCTTCATTGAATTTATTTTTGTTGGAATTGTAAAATTAAATAAAATACTGTTTTTCTATTTTTATGTTAGGTTGCGGATAATTAAAATAAAATAAGGTTTTTCATGAAAAGAATAAAACAAAAAATATTATTAAAATGTGTTTTATAATTCTCTTCAAACCAGATTTACGAAAGCTAATTTCGTTTCTTTATTGAAATCACGAGAGTTTTTTTGAGAGAAATCTGTTAGTTTTCTCTGTATTATTTTCTTATTCTTATTTATGTTCTTGTATACTATATCAACATATAATTTCATTAAATCTTGTCTAGACAAAATTTTTTTACGTGACTTCATTTTAGTTTTTATTTAGGCTTGCTAGCATAAATTAAAAATGAAATTGTTAATTGAAAAAAAATTAAATTGAAACTTCTATCTAATCTAATAGTTACAGTTTTTTAGCTTAACAAAGTAAATAAAAATTTTTGTATTTCAATCATTTTGCAGTATTTTACTCAAAATTCTATTGTAACCAACTGAGCCATCTTTCCTGCTACATTCAAAAATTAATTACAAAAATATATGAGCATCGTAGCATTGTGCTGTAAATAATATGATATTGAACGTGTTCAAATGTAATATGCAAAAATGAAATAGAATAATAAGTGAACATGGCAACAGATGTTCTAATCGAACATCACAATATGGAAAATTTGGTTGAATGAGTTTAAATTCTGTTTGGAAATGGGTTTAACGCAAATAAATCTAATATGTTTTGCAAACGCAGATATTAGGGACATTATGTAGAAATCGTTCAATTACGCAATATTGGCGATAATATGAAGTGATATGATGGGTTTATCAACAATATTAACACGCAAATGTTTTTGTTGAAATATTATACGATTTGCAGTTCGCTAAATCATTTATAACATATCTGTTACTATCACACTCTGCGAACAAACAATGGTGGGTTATCTATTACTAACACTCACTAATAAAAAAATAGGAAATACCAAAAATATAGTTTACAAAGCACTGAAAAAAATGCTTACAAAATAACAAACTTTAAAAAACATTTTTCATGTTAAGTCTGACAAGGTTATGATAATGACATGATGAAACCTGCAGATATATTGTGCTCTACTTTGAATAGTAATTGCATAAAAATATTAATATTACAGGGTGCTTCAACTCAAAGCCGTAGGAGTTTAATAAACGAAATCAATTTTTCGTTGCGTAAAACTTTATGACAAAAATCTTCCTTCTTATATTGGATAATGTAATGAAACATTACTTTGAAAGAACAACAAAAAGGTTATTATTAAAAATTATAATTATTGATATATAATAATGAAAAAAATGGGAAAGAGGTATAATAAAATATATTTTGTATAAAAATTTAATTAATTGTTGTTAAATATTGTTAATTGTCAAGTACAGAAACAAATTTTGTTTATATTTTTCAATCAATTATAACAAACATTATATTGTGAGAATGTATGCAATATATAAATAATATATTACAGTTAACATTTTCATAGTAGATTCAAATTTGCTAAATAACCTATTACTACAAATTTAAAATGTGGTTTTTGTTTATAAATAAATTTAAATTGTTTTATATTGCAAATTGGTATAAAACATAGTTGCAATTATTTTTATTACTAATTGAATACCATTACACATGTTTTCGAATTTTATTTGTATTAATAAAAAATAAAAAATAATAATGTACAAATTAATATAAAATGTTCAATATTTATAAATAAATATTTAAAATTTATATAAGACAGAGGGCAATAATAATAATAATAATTTATTTCCGGAGATCACATATACATGACGTAGGAAAAGTCAAAATATAAAAGGAATATAAGTAAGTTACCAATACGCATTAAATCATTGGACTAGAATTACACATTAGGACATATCATTAAGGAATTCTTCAAAGTGGTAATAATTTTTCGATAACAAATAAGTTTTTAATTTATACTTTAATAAGAAAACAAAAATTACGGTTTACAAATCGATATACAGATCTATACTAACAGTTGCGAAATATGGGTAATATCTCAAATAATGAAAAGTAAAATACAGGTATTGGAAATGAAATATCTGAGAAGAGTACAGGTAGTAACACTGTTCGACAGTATAAGAAACGATACAATAATAAAACAATTGCAATGTAAACTACTTAATCCTAGACTTTATAGAAACGCGCCAATTAGCATGGTGGGACCATTTGATCAGAAGGAACAAAACGAAATCTGAACGACAAATATGGATAACAAAAGTAAAGGAAAAGAAGGACTGTGGAAGATCAAGGGTCACCTGGGATACCATCATCAACAAAATCTTACAGCAGAGGAACGTCACACTACACGATGCTGAGAATGGCGTCGAAAAAAAAGCATTGGGTGAAATGTGAAATTCGTGCACAATTAAGAGACATATTACACCCTACACGTAACAGTAGAAGGTTTTATGATTTTATATATATATATATATATATATATATATATATATATATATATATATATCAATAGCTAATGAATAATAAATTAATAAAACTACTATTAGGTTCGGTTAGATGAGAAAAGGGAATTAACTAGTAATAAAAAATAGCAAGCATATTTAAGGACCTGTCTTTGTCAGAATGTCATCACAATGAGGATGAAAAGAGTTTTAATTTGTTATTCCAATTTGGAAGAATTAAGAAGTTTGTAAAGAGGATGAGAAAATACAATTTTAAGGAACGAAATGAAAGAAAGGATTCCAGAAGCCAGGAGCGTTCGACAATTGCATGTTGGAATTAGGTTGAACGAGAGAGTTGCATATTTTATGTTAAAGCTTAACGTAATTCGTGAACTATTTTGACGCGCAAATATTTAGAGTTAATAATAAACGAGTAAAAGCATCCATGTCTGAATTACGCGCCCTAAATACAAAACCAGATTATATTTGAACACATATGAGGCAATTGGCTTTTCCATCCAGTTTGAATCAATACAGAATACAGCATAGAGCAGCAGGATATATAGTGTTTAACAAGTAGTATATAAATGTACAGTCGCAGCAAGTATTCAAATATAAATAGAAGTGAAATTAGAGGCTGAAGTGTGTCGTTTGTTACGGGCAAACAAACAAATAGCCACCGGGCGATTGCACACACGACGTCCGCTGTAAACATTTCCTGGCACTGAGCACCGACTGCCCAGAATACAGGAGATCCTCTCTTCTTCCTTCTTCCTGATCGTGCCATGCCCTACCCCGGATAAACGTTGTTACACACTCCTGCACAGGATCACCAACTTTTCACAAACATCGACAATTCTTCCATAATGGAATTTTGCATGCGGACAATTTAAATTAAAAATTAATTATTTTATTATTATTATTTCTTTATTTTTGCTAATCGACTTACGCCCGGTTGCAGAAAGGCTAATCAAAAAAATCACTGATTAATTTGACGTTATTACCATGTCCACGAATTAAAAATACATTGCTGTCAAAAAATTAATCATTAATTAAAATTGATAAAGCTTTTTGCAACCCGGGCTTAAAATCTACATTCTGAAACGAATTCTTACATCATACATTAACATTCATATTCTCAATTACTTGTTTCGTCCAGTCTCGTCCTATCCCCACATCGTCTAATAGAACCTCTTCTTCTTTTGTTGTTACACACTCCTGCACAAAATCACCAATTTTTTACAAACATCGACAATTCTTCCATAATGGAATTTTGCATGAGGACAGTTTACGTTAATATTTAATTATTTTATTATTATTATTTCTTAAAATCTATATGCTGAAACGAATTCTAACATCATACATTAACATTCCTATTCTTAATTACTTGTTTCATCCAATCTTGTCCTGTCCCAAATCTCTAATAGAACCTCTTCTTATTTGTTGTTACACACTCCTGCACAAGATCACCAACTTTTGACAAACATCGACAATTCTTCCATAATGGAATTTTGCATGAAGACAATTTACATTAATATTTAATTATTTTATTATTATTATTATTTTATTTTTGTCAATCGACTTAAAATCTACATGCTGAAATAAATTCTTACACCATACATTAACATTTCTATTTTTAATTACTTGTTTCATTCGTCTTGTCCCGTCCCAAATCGTCTAAAAGAACCTCTTCTTCTTTTGTTGTTACACACTCCTGCACAAGATCCCCAACTTTTGACAAACATCGACAATTCTTCCATAATGGAATTTTGCATGAGAACAATTTACATTAATATTTAATTATTTTATTACTATTATTTCTTTAATTTTGCCAATCGACTTAAAATCTACATGCTGAAACGAGTTCCTATTGTTAATTACTTGTTTCATCCAGTGTTGTCCCGTCTCAAATCGTCTAACAGAACCTCTTCTTCTTTTGTTTTTCTTCGAACTTCCCTGCACGATACCCTCAGGTGCCTTAGAGATTCTTCCAGTATTTGTTATTTCTCTCTTCATTAACACATCTGAATCTAGAAATTATCTTGTTGGTTTTCATTTCGTCCAGTAGATATCGTAGTATTAACGTTATTTGTATCGTTTATATCTGTTATTATAATTCGAATTTTTTATCTTACTTTACTGTTCTTGCATATATTTCTTTATAAGTCAAATTTTTAAATGTGTCCTGAAATGATGACATTATACATACATCTAATGTATCTTCTATATCATTTTAATAAAACTCATACAGCTTTCTTTTGAGTTGTCTTAAATTTCTTGACCTGTAAGACAACAAAGTTTAGTTAGAAAACTTAATTTCTTGTATGAATCAGTATAAGTTCTACATTTTATTTTGAGCTTTAATAACGTAGTACGTATTAAAGATAAATTTCTCTCTACCCGATAATACATTAGCGCCCTAAGCAATGGCTTTGTTGATCTAGGCGGTAATACGACACTGGGTATAATGGACCTCGATATACAGGGTCTAAATATCCTGTCAGGCTATAAATGTTTAAATCCAAATGTCACCGATCATGAACACAACACTAATTTTTACAATAAAAGAGGTTATACTATATTTGGAAATTCCTCGAGTTGGTTAAACGCATTTGGAAAACATATTTTTATCTAACGGAGTTTCGGATTTAACGGCCGTTATGTTGAGGTTGTCTACTATTCTTTGGATTATATTTCATCTATTGTGATATTTATATCCCAACCTTTTTACCATTGATTACATTTACCAAAAGCAAACCTCCCTTACAAGTAAAATGATCCCGGAAATATTAGTTGTGTGAAAGCGAAGTGTAGGTACCGTTCCATATTTACAATAGAACTTCAGGGAATGTAGGTTAATAGGAAGCGACAAGACAGGGTTTGATTCCGGGTTGTTTGATCTGCAGGCTGTTACTCAATCCGTTTGACTTTGTGGCCTATATCAGTTATCTCCTACTACTGATTACTGTATAATACAGAGCGGTATATTCTCTATAATGATCTAAATTAACATCAGGACTAGTGTCAAACAATATCCAAAGGTATCAATTAAATACTACAGGATTTCCTTTGCGTAATAAATATTCGACTTTTTGAGCTAAAAATGGATTTACGCTGCACAATTATTGTTTGTTTAATTGATGGATCAATAAAAAATTAATAGTTCACTTTTCCAATTAAAAATTAAAATAGTTTTACATCTCCAAGTTATATCCAATTATAGTTAAACATAATAAGTTGCAATTTTTAGTTTTCACTAGAAAATATTTCATATACAGCCGACATATTCCAAAAATACCCATTTTTGGGTCAAAAATTTTTAGTTCTGAAATTGGCTTATATTGATAGATGTCGATGCGCTGATTCCAAATTTTCAAACCGAATTCAATTATCTTTTACCGTTCTCGAGATATTTACGTTCAAAGTTATACCTGAAAAAAGCGGTTTTTCAGGCGTAGCCCTGAAATGGGTTAAGATACGACCTCGACGACATCAATAATCGATTCTACGGGCAAAATTACGTAAGTGTACCAATTTTCAGATTTTTATTCCTACGGATACAATTTTTAGAGTGAAAAAACGAAAATCGGCGAAAATCGAAAAAAATGCCTGATGAACCCCTGACGATTTTTTTCGATTTTGGCCATTTTCAGTTTTTCCTGTCTAAAAATTGTATCCGTTGGAATAAAAATCTGAAAATTGGTACACTTATGTAGTTTTGCCCGTAGAATCGATTCGTGAAGTCGCGGAGGTCATATCGCGACCCATTTCAGGACTATTCCTGAAAAACCTCTTTTTTCAGGTCTAACTTTGAACGCAAATATCTCGAGAACGGTAAGAGATAATTGAATTCGGTTTGAAAATTTGGAATCAGCGTATCCACATTTACTTAAGTCCATAAAATGAAAAGTTTTAGAGAAAAAAAAATTCCGTGAGAAAAACTGAAATTCCTATTTTTTCGTTTTTCTCATTTTTCACCGAATCGTTCCAAAGAAGGTATATGCGGAGAAAACATTTCTTTGTGTAACTTGGCCCGTAGAATCGACTGGTATAATCGTTGAAATGGTATCTCTACACATTTTAGAGATATACTCAAAAAATACACTTTTTTGAGGTACAACTTTGAGAGCAAATATCTCAGGAATGAAGAGAGATAATTAAATTCTGTTTGAAAATTTGAAATCAGCGCATCGATATCTATCATTATAGACCATTTCCAGAAACAAAAATTTTGGACCATAAACTGGGTATTTTTGGATTTTCTCCAAGGTATATATACAATTTTACACAAAAAACCTAAAAGTTGTATCCTTAAACGAAAAAATGCAACTCTAAATGTTTCAAAATTATATTCCCTGTTTAAAACTTAACTATTATAATTTTAGTAAGTGGCATCACTTCATTGATAATTTTATAGTTAGTTCAGTGATCTGTAAGTATTAAAAAGAATTAGAAACAGGAAAAAAAGCAAGAGTTAAGAGGAAGACAAATTATGTAGATAAATATACAGCGAAGATTTAAATCTGAGTGAGAGCGTTGCACAATAAAAACCAGTTAAGGTCACAATGTTACAACAAAGGCCTGCGCAAGCTCTTACTTGCTCCGATTCAGCCTTGAGTATGTAGATAAACGGACCCGGACGAGTCCTGTAAATTGACGAGTCCTGCCATTGTGTAGGACTAGGACCAGAAGCCCTATCAGCCAGCCTGTCAAAATTTAAAAGTAAAGAGGGTTAGTGGAGCTTCATTTCAACCGAAAATAATACACTGCGTTCTACATAGATGACAATCGATAACACATTGACATATTTTTCAAATTTCAGAACTTTATTTTATCAGTAAGTTGAACTCTTATATTTAACTCTTATATTGAAAATAAATAATTTTTAAATTTAATGAGTTAATATATATATATATATATATATATATATATATATATATATATATATATATATATATATATACCGGGTGTCCCAGCTCGACCGACACATGAGAGAATTACATAGGAAATCAGTTAATTATGGATAGTATCTCCCCAGTGCAAGATATTAACTTGAAATTTTGTATGCTTATTGGGGAATAATATTTCTATGGATTACAGTTATTTGAAATATGTAATTTCGTCTGCAAGACAAGATTTATTAAATTATAAAATCTAACATTTTCGTTCATAATCAGTCAGCCATGGAAATATATATATATATTTGTTATATTGGTATATTATTTAAAAAAGAAACTAAATTCAACTTAAATAATATTAAAATACAGGAAATAACAATTAAAATCAGTGATACTTCACTAAACTGTCAGATAAATATTTTCTTTTATTTCCATGGCTGTCTGATTTTGAACGAAAATATTAGATTTTAAATTTAATAAATCTCGCCCTGCAGACGAAATTGCATATTTCAAATAAGTGTGATCCATAGAATTAATATTCTCCGATAAGTATACAAAATTTCAAGTTAATGAAATGAAAAAAATATGTTGCAAAAATGAAACTTTTTTAAACGAGGTGTAAATGACAAAATTATAAACTAAAGTCAGATCTAAGTACGACGTTACAATATATTTTATGCATTTACACTATACCTTCATCTTATAATTATTTTAATTATAAGTCCATATATAAAATGATTGTCACATATGACTAGCTTATTTATTATAAAAATTGTTTGATTAAAGATCATGACACGAATAGATACTTTTAATTTTAATTCTAATAAAACATTTATACAGATAAATAATTTGCATGTTAAACAGTTAATTTTAATCAGCTGTACAGGTTACACAATTTCCACGATTTTTACCTGGAAATATTCTCACAAGCCATAATTTTATGAAATTATATGAATAGTGTAGAATAGTTACAATTGATTTCTAGAAACTTATTGCGCAAGTTTAAAAAGTTGATATATTGATCATTCGCTTTGTTCTCATATTATTCGTAGAAAATTCCCAGACTGTTAAATAAATATTAGACTCATTTCATATATTTTTAATTAATAAAAATTAAAGTTGTTTCAAGTCAAACGAATATTTTTTATTTCAGAATGAATAAAACAACTTCTTTTTTATCAAACATAATTCAAGTTTACTCAAATGTGGTTTGCCACAGTTAAAAAAATATTTAATTTGCAATGAAATTAAAAGATTATGTGAGAAATTAATTTTTCTCTTTACACGAGGTAAACATTAAAATATTTCTCAAAAACAATTTTTTGTCCAATTCTTATCAAAATCAACTTTTTCGTTATTGTTCTTATACTTAAATATAAGTATAAGATTTAGTGTTTGAATCCAATTGTGATAAGGTGATAACTATTGATCATACTAAAATACAAGTAAATAGTCAATGAAAAATTACTTGGTTAAATTTCTTATCATCCTCTAACAAAGTGATTCTAAAATCCAAGGTTTAATTTCAAGTATCGACAACTATTAACCAAATGTAATATTGCTGTGTCCGAGTGGTTCGAAATCTACTATAAGCTGTATGCTGTAGCTTGATAACCTTATACTATTACAATTCAAGAAAAATTTGTAAATATGTACCTATGGTACTTTATTCCAATGGTCTTACAGCTAGAACAGTCGGGAACATTGTTCCGGTATTTTTTTTAAGGACGGAACGTTCCTAAAATCAGGGCGTTAAAATTTGACAACAATAATTTGTTGAATGATGTTTAGTAAACGAAATTTCGCCCGTTTCAATTTAACTTGTCTTTAATACGTTAATACCGGGAGTTTATTTTAACGTGAAACAAGGGATTTGCCATATCCATGGTTACAACTTTACATTTGATTGACAGCAATGTAATTTCTAAATAGGTAAGCATTACTGTCCTCTCTACTGCTTGCCTAATAACTCCGTCTAGCACTAAATTAAGTAATAAGGATACTATGATGTTGTTATTGCTGATGATAAATTGGGACCACTGATGGGTTAGAAACATTTTCGCTGCAAGTAAGATCTGAAGTCACATCCACGAAACTAAAACTAAGAAGTTAGAAGTAAAGTAGTTAAAGTAAAACGAACTAAGCACTAAACCACTTGGAAGAAAATCTCTGCAAAATTGCAGGTTTGAAAAAGTTTAATAAACACGAAGTCCAGCGAGTAAATTCCACTCGCGGTTCATAAGAAAGCAAATGCGCTGTTGAAGCAACGAGTGAAGTGAGAATACACAATGATTACATAGGTGTAATCCAAGTACCGTGGAGCTAAACGTTGCAAACTCCAAATAAACCGCGAGCCCATCAAGAAGGCGTTGAATAGAGCCGAAATCGGATCGGAGGCCTTGCACATTCAATTTCCACTTGTTTACTAAATAGCTGCTTTCATCACTGATCCGCTGTCCAACTCACAATTTGGACTACAATGCGATATTAACATTATAAAACCTTTCAAAGGGAGAACTTTTGTTTGTGTCATTTTTAATGCTTTATGTATGAGGACTAGTACATATTTAACAAAGGAATTTTCACATATGAATGTAGACATTTTGTTCATACACTCCATGGATGATATATAGCTACTGAATTTCAAATTTTAAAAATTGATTTGGAAATATTACTCGGCGATCGTCAAGCTTACACGTACAGCAAATTATTATAGATTCTTGCTAGGACATTCTTCATTTTTTTTTCTGTTTTAACGACCGCTCAATATAGTTGATGATGGTGATACAATAAAATGACATACATGCCTTAGCAGAATTCGAATCAGCAACACTTTTTGTTTCACCATTTTTAAAAGTGGTTCGGAGGAGACGAAATATTTCTCGAATCTCGCTCGTCTTGTCTCGACATATCTCGTCTCCAGCAAGACGAGAACGATTTTAAAAACAAAGACACTCTTGAATTTCTATAGTTTCGCCGAGGTTTTTCGATGTTTAAAAGTTAAAGTCTGTTAATTTTTTTGATATTTTTTACCATCACCTAGATTTATTTTTAGATACTTTTACTCCAAGAATTACATGCGGTAAGATCAGCTTTATAAAATTTGAATATAATAAACTGCCTCCAATCACTATCAATAACATTTAATAAGTTCTCTGCAACAATAACTCGTTAATATATGATAAATTCGCGGAAAATATAACTTATTTGTGTCAAGGTGTACTTACATTGAAAACGAAACAATTGAATTGTGAAGAATATTATATTTTAAAATAGTAAAATACCGAACAAATATAACCTTGGAAATCTCAAGAATTCCATACGCCATTTAAAAGTAGTAACAGTGTACCATTAAAAATCAAAATCAGAGACCTGAATTTTCTTCATTTTAGTGCATTTTTATATGACTATCTGATACGCAAAGACAAAATGTAGGTAGAGTGGATAATTATATTGTACCTACAATATTTATACTAATAATTATAGTCTGAAAATATAATTTTACCCTAAATATATAATTTCACAAAAATAATATTCAATTTTCCTAGATTTAGGGAAACTTCCCTATAGTGCACAGATGGCATGCGAGACAAAACCAGCAATATTCGATTTGATTAACAACAATCTGTTACTGTATTATTTCGACTGTTATGTCAACGTAGTACAGATTGACTAAATAATATTATAGGTATTTATAGGACGAAATACAAACATTCTGTTCTCGTCTCTAACGTTAATGAAGTTTCATTATGTAACTTATAGACGCTTTACTTTATCTGTACAATATAGGTTATGTACTTAGAGATATCACCTTTATTAAACATAGAGACCATCTCTAGCTAAAAAGAAGGCTTAGAGGAGATAAAAATAAGAGCTGAATACGAGCCACTGTTTTTAGTTGCCTAAAATAAAAAACGTTCTTTTTTTGTTCACGGGATTGTCTAATTTAATCTATAACAAGCAAGCTATAAATGTAGAATCTAGAACATGAAACGTCATTAAAATTGCTGACAAAATATGATGAAACACATTGCTTATTCGAGGTGACTATAGTTATTTAATAGGGTTTATTATAAGATATCGTTCTGATGTTTCTAGAAAGTTATTTACCAAATGATGCACCGGCAATTTATTTGAAAATGAAACGAATATTGATAATGCTAATATTTCGCGAACGGTTCAATAACCGACGTCTTGTCGTGATCGCGTTGAAATTCTATCCATAAGAAAAATGGAATAACAAGTGTATTATTTTTCATGCAAGACATCAGGCTGTTGTCGATTGGATGTTTCGATGAGTAGAAAGGCAAATTCATCATTTGATTTGGAGTTGGAATGGTAATGGGAAGTCCAACGAGATCGCTCTAAACCGGCTGGGTAACATGCTCGAATCACCAAAGTCACGCACGTCTTTTGCTTAATAGGAACGCGGGCTAAATTATCCTGAATTCTTTATAAGACTTTGTCTTGATTTTCTGCTCCGCTTTATTGCAATTTGTTAGTTCAAACCCCAAATCAGTAGCTTCTGGTTTAGCTATTATTCACAGCTAAATTAACTCGGATTCTTTATGAACTTCGTCTTAAATTTAAATTCCACTTTCTATTAATTAAACGTAATTTATTTTCCAATTTGTTGTATTTATTACCAAACAGGAATTTCCTTTTTATAAATTACCAGCTTACTGATGAAACACCTCACTACATTTTCAGTACCTAATTTTTTTTAAATTTCCAAAACTATTTTGTTTTGATGTTTTCATTACCTCAAATACTGTGTTTGGTGTTTGAAATTTTATTTATATGTTGATATAAATATTTTTTGTGGTAAAAATAATTGAAGTTCACATAATTGAAAATAAAATTTATTGAAAGTGATTAAATAAAAATAGATTACTTTTCAACACCAAGTGCAACCATCTGTACCAGTGAAAATTTAAATTACTTTTTAAACTGTTGCTAAACTTCCTGGTACTAGAAAAGCAATTACATAAAATCAAAAGAACCTTTCAAACGAATAACTATCGATCAGATAATTGTTATTCAAAAAAGCTTTAACCATTACCCACAGAAAAATCAAAACTCACAATAATTGAAACCAACAACTGATTACTTCTGAAAATAATAGAAGCAAGTGTACAATTAGTGTGCTAATAATACATGAACAGTTTCTTGTATTGCAGCGTTCAGCGTTCACATATGCAGCGCAAGGCTTAATTACTTGTGGTTTTCTACACTGATCATTAATTGTATTTAACAAATGCACCTGCAGTCTATTGCTGCAATTACTTGGATATGATTAATCTGCAGCAGCTGGATACAAACTTTAGAAAAGTTTCAATTGTTGACACGCTCAAGAGCTGAACGAAGCAGCGTGAAATGTCATTTCAAACACTGAAGCCTTGTCTTCTAATCGTAAAGGGAAACACTTCTTTATTAATTGTTGTTCTGCATTCCTTAAAGAGGTTCTTATATATCATATAAGTCTTCATTCCCTCCATATTTTAACTTACTGGATCTAGTATATTGTTTTGTAATTGCGGAAAATTTCGGAATTCAGATTTCAACGGAAATATCCATTTTTACAGTTTACAATACTACAACTGGGCAAATAATTTAATATATATTTTTTATTTAATGATATCGAATAAATGTTGCTAATAATAATTTAATTATAACTATTTATGAAACAATGTATAAGAAATCAATACAGGCAATTGATAAAATAACATAAAAATATTTTCATATTACATAAGATATTGTTTTGGTGTAAATTTGGTTGACATTGAAATGTCTGTATTCATCTGTCAAAATTGTCAATGTCCTATGATTTTTGAAAGCTATTTAGTGTTTACATACATAGTTTTATAAATGGAACCTAGGTAACCTGCCAAATGTACATTATTCTATGATAGATGATTTTTATCGAATGAATTCAAATTCTCTCCTACGTAACGTCATATATCCCCTCACTAAAACTTTATTATTGTTTTTCTCCGGAATTATCAACAATTAAGTAATTTAAAAAATACGGGTATTTTAATTTTTTGTACAGAATCATAAAATGGAAGAAAATAAATGATCATATTCTCCATTGCTGCAACACTTAGTTATGCATCTCCATTTCTGAGTCCAATCGGCCTTTTCAAAATGGCAGAAACTTAATAAAAATAATAATTTGGCTTTTAATTTTTGTACAAAACATTTGATTTCTGGTTAATAAAATGGCATTGACAAATGTCAAAATATATTCTTTGGAAATATGTAGAAAATAAATTAAAACAATTTCTTCTTCTTTGCTAATTTTTGAGCGGTATAAAATAATTTTTATAGTACTATAAGGAATAGTGATAACCATTTCAATAAAATTTTCAAAAGACGCTCCATTTCGAAGGAAAGTTTAAGATTGAATAGTCGTAGAATAATCTCACTTTCCAGCGAAATAATCATAAATGGAGTACAGCAAAAATGTTTATAATTTAGCGTACAAGGAATTGACATACTGTCCACGACAGATTTATTAAAATTTAATACTGATAATATAAATACAACATGTTCGTATGAAACAATCTATTCATAATACTTCAAAATGTTAATTTCATTGATGATTTCCAATTTCGGTTGTAACTTCGGTTACCAGTCCACATACCTGATGTAATTTTTAAGAAGCAAAATCTGAGATGTTATAAAAGATTCCCGAAAAGTGCGGGTTGGTACAACAATTTACATTTCCGTCGATAGTTAGGAAGGTAATTCATGAAGTGGAAATTAGGTTAGGTCAGGAGAGCGCTCGAATTAAATAAACATTATAAGTGGCCATTAATGGAGGCACTTAAAGGAATTTAAATGTTCCGATGGAGTTTAGTGCTGGCGTTGTTTTTTCTTAAGCGCATGTATTTTTGCACTATAAGCCAGAAGTAATTCTAGTTTTATCCCCAGTTAAGAGCTTGCGCGTTATAAGAATTAAGTTCATTGGGCATGGCTAGTCTGTTTCCAAACAGAATTTGCCGCATAACTACGGCAAAGTTTCCCCCTCGCATTAACTACATAAACCACGTAAAAAGCCAGCAAGATGGCCAGCGTAAAGTACTCTACGGGGATCTCGCTAGGCTGTGGATGCTACCTACCTCCTTTGCTTCTAAACTCCTACTCCATGCACACTCCTAATTCTGCCTCTGTAAATTTCTCCCACTTTACAAATAATACCATACATAATACCTACATCGAAACTTGTCGAATAATATTGCTATCGACTTCAAATTTCATTACCTTCTCCTTCACCTTTATTATACTTTTGAATCCGGATCACTTATTTTCATTCCATTTACATAACTGGATTTGTTTACTACTACTACTAATGTACTAATCCTAAGTAATTCAATTGCCAAAGTAGATCAGAAAAATTAATTCAGTTTGTCACCTGATTTTACTGTACATTTGAATAACGTAAAAAGGAAATGGAGATATTATAAATTTATAATACGGAAACCAACATTACTTATGTTGGAGTAATTTAGCTACAAAATAATTATAAAATTTATATTACAAGCGCTACACAAAATAAAATGATCCAAATTTTGACTGTTTTTGACAAGTATTAGACAGTATCGTAAAATGTCTTGTCTTGTCGTTGTTGATCTTGTATTATACAACTAATAATAATAATCACAATATAAAAACAAAAACAGCGAAGGAAGGGTAAATTGAAATTCACATTACTTATTTTGAATTTTAACTATTCTAGAAGGATTGGTTTTATCGACGGGATATTAATAAAAGGAAATTTGTTTTTGGAGGTGCAGTCATTTAATAAAATCCACTAATACAATCAGATACACATACATACATCTCTGTTTGACGACAGATTTCTGTAAAATAATTTACATGTTATACTCGATTATATTTTTAAAACCATTTTTGTAAGTCTGTTACCTAAGTCGAATGTATGTATGTATGTTTTATATTTTATCAGCACACTGATGAAGACTGAATTACAGTCGAAACGTTGGTGTATTAGTGGATTTTATTAAATGATTGCAACCCCAAAAACAACTTTCCTTTTTGTCTTTTTTGAACATTCCCTCATTATAGTATTATAAAGTCAAATATGTCATATAAATGATACTTTAGCTAGTAGGTATACTAGTACATACAAAACGATAACTTAAAAAATAAAGCATTTCCATTATTTCTCTATCCCTGACGTAACTTTGCTTGGCATAATCTTAAAAAAATATATAACCTTTTTCAAAATCATAGTTTGCTCTAGATCGAGATCAAGATCTGAAAATATTAAATGATTTAAATAATCTCAAAAGATCACGGAATTGATTTTGATTAATGATAATAAATCAGTTGATCTACATCAGTCACTAAACTGATAACAAGTATTGAATGATAGATATAAAATATCGCCCGTGATGATTACTATTTCGAATATTAAATTTCACTAGTAAAAATATGATGAAGCGTTAGAAGTAGTGTCGAATTCCTTGTCAAAGAAAATCGCTAAATTTATACCAGACTAATCCCAACCTAATTTCTATATGCATGCGAATTCCGTTCCTCCAGGTTGTTTTTCCTCCAAGATAACTGATGAAGAAAGTGTAATAGTTCCATTGTAATTAATTAACATATAATTACTCGACGGCGTACGTATCACATTGCTAAAACAATGTGTCGCTCTCACAGGACTATTTTAAACTTAAATGAGGTTATATTTTAAAACTAAGTGTTGGAGGGCGTTATAAAGACTCAAATCAAAAGGAATGTAATTCTAACTTCATTATAATATAACAATAGCGATGAAGATTATAATTAAAGGGGAAGAAATGATGCATTATTTGTGAAACAAGTAAAACAAGGATTTATGGATAGAATAAAAGTGAAACAGATTATTACAAAAATATTTATAAAAAATGTGAGGTGTCCCATACATTACCTCCTGCTACTGTAGTAATTTATTCTATATTGGTTTTTCAGTACATTCATTTTGTAGTTTTAAAATAAGTTTCTTATTGCAGTTCAGAATATTTTTAATTCATGTTTTACCTAAAATTTCCTTAACAAAATTTGTATGACAAAAAAAAACAGTTATTTTTGACATTACTAAAACCAAAATCGAACTTACCTTGATTCACGCATGCAAATATATTCGTTATATATTTCTTCCATCTTTTTTAATTATACAACAAAACTACTTCATATTTACTTATTTTATCTTTTACACTTACTTACATCATATTTGACATTATATGTCAAATTTTGTGAACATATGAATAACTCATCTGATTTATAGAAATTCTCATCAGCCTAAACAATATTATTATAATTATTATAATTTATATATCTTTTCTATTTAGCTAGATATTATATATAAATGTAATTATGCAGATCGGTAGAAAATTGTAAAAATCTTTATATTTAATAATAACGTAATGTCCGAGAAAATGGTATTTAGAGGTATTTTTAGGAAAAACGGTTTAAAGCATCAAGAAAAATACAACTTCCGGTTAACCAATTGCCGTCAAAACCTAATCAGTTCATCATATTTTAATGTAACTCTCAAATACCAAATATTATATTTTTTATATGTATCATATTGGAGTTATCGTCACAGACACACACACGGACATACAGACACCACGGTAAAAATAGTAAAATCGTATTCTATGGAGCCTAATTCGTTCTCATATGATGAAAACTCATACTCAAAAATTTGACCAAAAACAAGACCTCCCTTATCTACATATTGATAGGCAGGAGTGAAAAAGAGAAACTATGAAACTATGAAAGCAGAAATACGTACCTCCACTGAATAATATTTTAATTGCTGGTATAAAAGAATAAGAAACTGGCAGCTTAAAGAAAGTAAGTGTCTGTGGGCTAAAGTAAACCAAAAGTTCACTTCCTTGGTAAATAATTTATGCGAAGTCTCTTGGCGTATTTGGTTTTTTCCAAGGTAGATATTAATGAATAAGAATGACCCCAGAGGTACTTTTGGCCACTTGTTTCCAATGGATTTTTTCGAGCATATGTCGGCTCGACGGCAATATATCTAAGAATACGTACAGTGGTACAGTCATGGTTAACAGTGGATTTAGCGTTACTCTTGAAATCAACTGTTCTCAGATAGACGGATCGAGTGCTGCCTTTATCTCTACAATTCAATTAACTGCTAGAAATCGAAGGTATTCCGCAATCAGGACAAGTCTTGGAAAGCGAATGTTCACTTCTTCTTATTTCATACGCGAGATGCACTGATTGATTCATTCACAATCATAAATAAATCAAATCCTTTATCCCAAATTTTTACATTCTCAAATCATTTTCAATATTTTAATTAGCTAAAATATGTTTGGTATGAGGACTGGATTTATGTTGGTGGGGGGCCTTTACGCAAAAAATTGGTGGAGGACATTTTTCAGCATGGAATAAAAATTGAAAATCTGTATTTTATTTATTTTTTTTTAAATAAATTTTTAATGTAATAAATACTTGAATAATTTTTAAAACTGATTTACAATCGAAACGTTGGTATATTAGTGGATTTTATTAAATAACTGCTACTCCAATAGTTTTTTTAATGAAACCAATTCCGTATTGATAAACATAAAATTTAATTTTGGCACTTTTTTTGCTTTCTTCTCTGTAAAATATTCTATAATATCTTCATATGATAAAATCTTAAAATATCATTATAGTATAAGATGACATTTTAGGCGTTGTTCGAACATAGCAGTTTTCAACCTATTAATAATATAACAAGATATATTCTCAAGATGACTTTCAGGTTTGGAAAAGTATCCTGCACTTTTTTATTTACTATTAAATTATACATAAATTCTCGACTAAAGACACTATTACTTTTTTCTATTAAAAATTAAGTCCAGGTTGGCATTTTCTTATTTTCCACTAATATAATTTGTTGACTAATCTGTTTGGTATTAAAATTTCATTTTTAGAGAATAGCAAAACCTGAAAAGTAGTTAAAACTGAAACCATTAATTTAAACGATTACCAGCCCGATTAAAAAATGTTACTATTCATTACTAACAAAAGAGGATCTCGTAAAATAAAACAAATTTGATTTCACAGCAAGTATCTGGCATCCAACAATTTAATTTTAAACCTAGTTACGTTTTGTTGCATACACTGTATTTTCTTGTTTGATCAGTCAAATATTTGATTAACAACCAATTTTGGCTTTATTTTGATCGGATAATTGACGATCCACTGAATTTGCAGTTCCCAAATTCATTGCTCTTTTTTTTCACACATAGCACACTATGATCACGAGTAAATACAAAAATTTAATTTATAATATTTTTTTACTTAAAATAGATTTTGTTCCCTGTCTCTGTCGCTAGTAATGTGGTTAATTTTGATATAAATGAACTGATTCTTTGAATTAAATTGATATTTAACATCGATCAAATTATTATATCATACACCAAAACAATGAATTTCAATTATCAGATATTGTTATTACAATAATGTTATCACTATAGTGTACAATTTAATAGTTATTAAAGTAGAATGATCATTCTAGAAAAATAAATTACGAACATAGAATACAAGTAATGAAAAACGAGATAAATTTAAAGAAACTCTTCCAGCGATATTTACAATTTTCTAATTTTTAACAATATATTTCTAATGTAATAATCATCTACGACACCTTTGCGTGTTGCAAGTAATTTTAAACAAACAAGAAATATAATCCAATAAATAAGAAATGAATTGTGCTATACAACTAAGCAAATATTACTAGACGTGAAGACATTAGAGGGAAATCGTTTATTTTTGTTGAATTATTGATGATTTTAAATTAAGATTTCATTATCATTATCAAGAGATAAAATATTTACACATTTTCTAATTAAAATCGTATTACAACTAATATTTACAAATAAAAGTAGTAAAATAAAAAAAAATTAGAAAGATTAAGATTTGTAGCTATTCTACAGAATAGGTTTATACAGAAGCGACAGTAAGAAAGAGAAGCGAAAATTAGAAAGAGATGGATAATGTGCATAAATTTAAAGGGCTCATTGTTTAAAATCGGAAAGTTTCGTCACATCTGAGAGAAAGATAGGGAAAGAGCACAAATTTAAAGGTCTACACAATGCTTCAAGGTCATAGAACTGACTATGGGAACATGAAAGGTACCGACACGGAGTGTCGCTTCTGTGTGTAATTATTCTTTGGCTATTCTTTGTTTTTTTATTTGATTTTTTGAATGGAGTAGGTGACCAATTTTTAAATTAATTATTAAATTTTTTTAATGTCAATATTAAAAAATACATGTACTTTTAGTAATTCGGTAGTTTTCTTATTAAAATTCTATTATGGTCACCTACCCCATTATAAAATACCAAGTGCAGAATCACCAATAAATAACTTTCTGCACTCCGATGAACTATTAACAATGTTCACATTAGAGAAATAGCATATTCGTATTAGAGTATCTCCAACTATGATTAATTCGATTTTTGGCATGTGGCAATACGTCAATGGTAAAACCTAAGCGTGTAGAGGACAGTTTCGACTTGTATATTCCTGTTAAGCATCCGCGTGGTTATGAGATAAAAGTACTTGAGGTGTATGTGTGTGACAAATGAGACGTAACCAAAGCCAGGACCGCAAATGCGATATTGATCGCTGCAACGGATATTATAGTCATTTATTCGGGAATTCAATTAAAGGGAGATGCGATTTTAATTCATAGAAATATCACGGACGTCTGATACCGATCTGCCTGCTTCGGACAAATATAAAATGGGCCTCGTTAGGGAACTGTGCCCTGCACATTTTTATCACTGCTGCCCATTATCAATCAACCCAACAATTCCGGAAATTTTACCAATTATTCCTATAGGAATTTTCTTATTTCGTTTCTTATATTTTATAATTATCTACAATATAAATCACTCAGTTTCATGCATTTATTAAAAATTGTCGTTTCGAACAAGAGTCTCATGATGTCTACAAGGTAAAAAAAATCATAACTATATTTATATAAATATATAATTTTTGGCACTATAACCAAAAAGGTTAGATAAGGTTAGGTTAGGTTAGTTTATATTACTGTAAGTTTGGTGAGGCTAGTTTAAGTTACATTAGGTCAGGATAGGTTACGTTAGGTTAGTTAATCTTTGGCACTATGACCAAAAAGGTTAGATTAGGTTAGGTTAAGTTAGGTTAGTTTAGATTACTTTATGTTTGGTGAGATTAGGTTAAGTTACATTAGGTCAGGATAGGTTAGTTTAGGTTAGGTTAGTTTAGATTAGATTAAATAGGTTTGGTGAGGTTAAGTTAGGTTAGGTCAGGTTAGGTTAGCTTTGATTAGATTAAGCTAGGTTTGATTAGATTAGGTTAGATTAGGTTAAGTCAGGTTAGGTTAGGTTAAGTCAGGTTATGGTTAGGTTAAGTAAGTTTATGTAAGGTTATGTTAGATTAGATTTTATTAGATTAGGTTAGGTTAGGTTAGATTCGTGACGAAGGAGGCATTCCTCTGCGAGTATCTATTTAAAAAGTATTATCCACATTTTTACATATGTTTTCAACATTTCTGTTCCCATATACTTTAGTACCGCGCAGTCGGTAGAAAAAATTAGAGGGAACATTAACTGTAACCCTAGGAAAGTTTTGGTTGCAAGTAAAATCAAGAAGTAGAGTTCACAGATTGTACACGGAATCTACAGATTATCTATATTACTCGAAAACAGTGGAATTTAAACCCCAGATCACATACGCTTAGTTCGAATCGCTACTCGTAAATTTAAACACATAAATGAGGATAAACTAAAACCTAAATTTGTTTTAGTTTATTAAATATGCTTCTTACCTTGCCTCTTAGTTTCACTGTGTCCATATTTAAAATTGTACAGATGCAGTGAAATGTGCAACTTTTAAGTTCCATTTATAGTAGAAAAATAATTGTATATCAATGAATTTTTGCAATTAAATACGTTCGTAATAAATAGAATTGAGTTTTCTGTTTCCATATTCTTGTATTTTAAAAGCATATCCATATTTGTTTCCTAGAATTACTTCCTAGCAATTTTCGTTTAACAATTTAAAACATCCTAATAAACGTTGTTTCCTTCCAACAAAATGCACACTAATAACTATATTAGGGAACCGTATCACAAACCTTTTCGTTTATTTTCCAGCTGTAAAAAGTTTTTTCTCCGCCACTGTGTTCACACAAGTCTACACGCAAACCCCACCTTATTACTTCTTTATCACGGAGCATACTTTTACTCATTTCTCCTAAATATTCGTTATTTGGAACAAGGTGCTTAAGGAAAAAGCACCGAGCCCATATTTACGAAAATGGAACAATATAAAAAACGCGTATAAAATTATGGGGTGTTAGATAAATTGTCACGTCAATGATGTGGGGGAATCTAAATGTGGGAATTTTGGAATTATGAGATTTACGGAAATAATCCACAAAAATAGAGACATCAACAATACTTTACAAGCTTGTCACACAAAAGTAATATAACAAATAACAAAAATTAACAGCGTTAGGCTATTGATTCAAATATTCCGGATTCAAATCTCAAAAATATTTTATTACTTAATATGAAAATGTAATAACAGAAAAGCATTTCAATCAAAATTTTATCTAGAAATTATCTATGCAGGTGAAGTACTATACTGACAAAAATTCTAATGTCCTTTTAGTAATATAAGGTATTATTATGATAAGTATTCTGTTCATTTTCTACATTACGCAGTAAGAGAACAATAACGTACATTGCAATCAATCTGTTAAATAAGTCAATTATACGAAGTGTTACACTATTATCTGAACTAAGCGGTTTACACGAAACAATGATTCAAACATTCCATACAACTTTCAATACAGGATATTGCGATATTGTACGTAATAAAACACAGCTAAAACAAAGAATGACATATCTCGTTTATAGGCAAAATATATGGCAAATTTAATAGATACTGATCCTATAATTATATTAACCGCTTATTAACTAATTGCTTCTCTTTATAAATAATATATTCCTAAATACTGGTTATCCAATTACTAGGTACGTTTTGCATTATTAATATTTGCAACCAGATATAAAATTGATCTTGTTGTTAATTAGCATCCAACATTCTGCAAATAATTAATGTTGAATTATTTTCCAAAAGTGTACAGTTGTATTTTTAGCAGGCAATTTCATCAGTTATGTTTTATTATTAATAGATTGATTTGCTTCTGTTTTATGGTTTAATTGGTACAATTTGTGTCATATTCGTATTTTGGAAAGTTATCATTTTTATTTAAACAAAACATTCAAAACAAAATGTTACAATACTCAAGGGAAATGTAATAATTTTATTTGTTATTCACTTGTAAATCATTGTTTATTTCAACAGTTTATTCACCAGAAAAACTAACCTTTGTAAGATGCTAATCTGTAATAAAAAAATACAAGTTCGTAGTTACATAGTTCACCTTATTAAAAGTATTCTTTGAAATAGTATTGAACATCTTGCTAATAATGTAAAATACTGTAACGAGCGTGACTCACTGCTGATGACTCATCACGACCTATCTGGTCAGGTAGTCAAGTTAGATAAGAACGACGCCGCTATTGTTAGGAATTCTAGAAGGTTCGAGATTAATTAACCGCAGGTATAAAGTGTCGCAACCTGGATTTGTGGGTAATCATTTAAGAGTGAAGGAAAGTGAAGAGAGTGTAAAGTCAAAGTCAGTAGCGATACTTGAGTAGTATAGAGTGAAGGGAGTTGTGTCGAGGCAGATGCTCTGAACAGCGACATGTAAAGTAGAAATATATATTTTGTGGATATAGCATACTCATGTTTTATGATTTTTACACTTCACCAATATAAATAAACGTTACAATGCTATTAATGTTTATTGCATTGAATGCATGTAATGTAAGTAAATGGAAATGTATACGGGATGTTTGTTTTGAGAATAAAAGTCCAATGTTGTGAAAATAATGTGTGTAGTGATATATTTAGTGATGGTAGTGAGAAGTAGCTCTAAAACCATGTACTCTTTAGAAATTTCAATAACGAAGCAGTAGCTGTCCAAATAATCGTTACATTAACATGATGTTACAGTTGTTTGGTGGAAAACAAGTAAAAATCAAGGTCCATTGTACGTTTAAGTGTGGTACAAGTACAATGTACAAGGCAAGGCACAGAGAAACCGTTATGCAATACACTCTAAAAGGAACAGAAAATCTCGGCAGCGGTCGAACTCAGATACAAAAGAACACCGCAGAGACGTCGGGCGTCGGGCGGCGTCGATGTCGTCGACGCCGTCGCCCCTAAAATTTAATTAATTTAAGGTGTAGTGCTGGGAGTAGTTGAAGGGGTGACCACGAAAAACCATTACCGACCAGAATTGACCCAGTAAAGGTTCGAGTCTTTTCCAATATCAAGTTAATCGAGACGACGATAAATGTAAATAACGCAGAGACAATTAATTATCCGTCACGGGTTACGTCGATAGTTGGCTATGACCGACGAACGAATCTTACCCTTAATTCACTCGCTAAACGCTAAATGGAATTTTATTACCTCTGTTTCCGTGCAACGATATTGCTTTTATTACTCTTCAAATCATAAAGGATTTCTCTATGTGATACCACAGAATAGTTACACACAGAAGCGACACTCCGTGTCGGTACCTTTCATGTTCCCCTAGTCAGGTCTATGACCTTGAAGCATTGTGCAGACCTTCAAATTTGTGCACTTCCCCTATTTCTCTCTCAGATGTGAGGAAAATTTCTGATTTTAAACAGTGGGCCCTTTAAATTTATGCACATTCTCTCTAATTTTCGCTTCTCTGTCTTACTGTCGCTTCTATATAAACCTATTCTGTGATGATACAATCTACTTTCAACCCTTACCCCCATAACTAGTCTTACCGACTAGATAAAACTAGGTCTAAGTCTAGATGAAAAAGTCGTTTTCTAGTCTTGACAAGATATCAAGACTCTAAATTGTTTTTAAGACACAAGCATAGAATAGTTACATACAGAAGCGACATTCCGTGTCGGTACCTTTCATGTTACCCTATTCAGTTCTATGACCTTGGAACATTGTGTAGACCTTTAAATTTGTTGACTTCCCCATCTCTCCTTAAGGTGTGACGAAACTTTCCGATTTTAAGTAATGAGCCCTTTAAATTTGTTGCCTTTCCCCATCTCTATCTAATTTTCGTTTCTCTGTCTTACTGTCGCTTCTGTATAAACCTATCCTGTGACTCAAGATTAAAGGCCATCACACGCTGTTCGGAACCGACCGGCGGTACGCCGATCGGCAGATTCAAATGCTACCAAGCACTAGTCGGCAGTAACCGGTAGAAAAGAATAGCAGATAGAAAACGGTTGACAATTAAAAAAAAATTCAGAAATATGAATTTATTGAGAAGGTGCATAAGTATGTATAAGTAAACTTGTTAATCTTAATTGATAGAAATACATCCTAATTTTTTTGAAATTTTTATTCCTACCGAATAATGTATGGAAATACAAAATTCATATTAATTACATTTCTAAACATAATGGCCCGTATTACGAACTCACTTTTAAAGAGCACTTTTATTAATAGTGACATCTAGCCTTATAAGATTATAATGTAAAAGGACGCTTCCTAAATGCGCTTTAATTATAAAAGTGCGTTCGTAATATGGGCCTATAAGATTATCATTTTAATATAGGTATGAGGATTTTTTTAATGAATTAATTTAAAACGTTAATTATTTCAAAGTTTGAATTGAATGTGATTGTTAATTTTAAGATTATGGATAATTTTTTCAGTGAATGTATCAAATGGTAAATTGGGATTTTGGAAATAATAATAAAATAGAGTCTAAGGTTATTTAATGAAATAATATAAAATTACCCCTAACCTTAAATAAATAATAAAATAGAGTCTAAGGTTATTTAATGAAATAATATAAAATTACCCCTAACCTTAAATAAATTTTTACATATACATATGTTTCGACAACTAAGTTGTAACACTCTGTTATACTGATGATGACAACTTAGTTCTCGAAACATATGTATATGTAAAAATTTATTTAAGGTTAGGGGTAATTTTATATTATTTGGTATTTTGTGACCCAGTTCTAGAAGGAAAGACTAATAATAATTAGAATGAATAATAGTGTCCGTCACATTGTGAGGTTAGTGTGTTATTAATTATTGGGTATTTGATTTGGCGCCTGAGTTCTATTTCTCAATTAGTCCGGATAATGGAGTGCAGACGTATTTGTAAATAGATGAAGTGGAGTTAAAGGTCATATGTATTAGCAGAGATTGGTAGTGGGACGCAAGGGTTGGAACTTGAAAGTATAGTATGACATAGAGGAATCCTTCATTATTTGAAGAGTAATAAAAGCAATGCCGTCGCACGAAAATAGAGGTAATAAAATTCCATTTAGCGTTTAGCGAGTGTTATATTGATGCCGTCTAGATTTGAACTTCCTTGAAATTTCAAGACAAGACAAGACAAGACTTGTTTATTCTAGATCAAGCCTCTTGACAAAATTTGAAAATATATTTAATATATATATATATATATATATATATATATATATATATATATATATATATATTGGAGTATATAGTATTGGAATATATTTCTAGTCTATAGATGTATATATTTTGGTGTAAATTTTAAGCCATAATTTTTGATAAAAGCACATAAAAGTAATGTCTTATTTTTACTAATTTTATATTCGTATGTTTCTTAGTTGAATTACTTTCAGCAAACAATGCTTTTACCATTTCTACATCATCAACCTAACGTAAAATTATTATGGAAAATGCAATTTACTTCTATCCTTTTACTAATATAAAATAATATTGCATCAAGAGAAAATCGTAATATTTTATAATAAGTATTTAATTATTTAACTCACCATGTACATGTTCACTCTGGTTGAAGTTCCTGTAAAAAAAACAATTGTATACAATTGTAGAAAACAAATAATTTGACAAAAAACAAACAAAATTTAGTAAAGTTTAATTAAAGTTTTCGAGTTTTGCTACACTATTTATAAATTTTATATTGCAACTGCTACGCTACATTGCAGATATTTACTTCTTACAATTAAAGCAATTTATAATTAAAGAAAAATAGCAAGTGCTTCAGAGATCAAAGCAAAACTAAAACCAATATACGTTAGCATCGAACAACATTTAATTGAAAATCATTTATTAATAAGAAAATATACGAAGTTCATCGATAAATATTAGTTTAATTTACTTTTATTTTTTATTGTGCGCTACAACAAGTTTGCTTAAATTGAAATAATATTTAATGAAAACTTATTGATGGTAATTGGAATTTGAAATTCTTTTGTGAAAATAACTACAGAGAATACATTTAAAAATAACAGTGCATTAAACTACAATTAATATTTATTAAACTCAGAAATATATTTTCTTTTTTATGATAACCTTAATTAAACACTGTCAGAAACAAAATCTAGCTAAACTCTCTGGATTTTATACGCCTACAGTATTTGTTAAAGAATATTTTTATAATAATGCTAAAATAATTTTCCCTCGTACTACCACTGACATTTATTAATAAAATATTTTTCAGAAAACAATTTTTTAGTTTTAGTTCTGTACTTATTTGTTTATTAAACCTAACGTTTCGGCAGCATAAACTGCTGCCATCTTCAGGGTAATCACAATTACAAGAAAGCAAGTAAACAAGTAACTAAGAAACGAATGATATCATATTTAATATAGGGAGTCATGCTTTAATAATTTCCAAACCATCGTTGTGATTGAGATTAATATTCTTAGTTATATATTTGAGACAAATCATGTAAATTTGTGACAACGATCGTTTCAATCTTTCTAATGATTTTGGAAAGGAACAAATGATTATCTATTGTTTCCAGTTAGTATTAATGGTGGAAATATTGGGAAAAGAGTAAATTAAATTTATATGTACTTATTTATTTTGGTTTGAGATTTTTAGTTATATTTTTGAGACATATATCATTTAAATTTGAGAAAACGATCGCTTCAACCTTTCTGATGATTTTGGAAAGGACCACATGATTATCTATTGTTCCAACAAGTTAGTATTGGTGGTGGAAAATTCGTGATATATATACTTATTTATTTTGGTTTTAACGACGGGTTAAAGATAAAGAAAATAGGCGTTTATAAGAATTATTTGACAGTATCCTTGTAACGGTTTGCGCATAAACTGATAGTTTAAAGCAAACGAATTATAACATATTTAATATAGGAAACCATGCTTTACTAAATTCCAAACCATCGTTGTGATTGATTAGTACTCTTAGTTATATATTTGAGACATAAATCATTTAAATTTGAGAAAACGATCGCTTTAACCTTTCTGATGATTTTGGAAAGGACCAAATGATTATCTATTGTTTCTAGTTAGTATTGATAATGAAAATATTGGGAAAAGAGTAAATTTGTGATATATGTGAGAAGGAGTAAGTTAAGGTATAACCTTAACTCTTAAACACACTGTTCTAAAAACTTTTTTAAGTGACCAGTTTCGACTATTTAACAGTCATCATCAGACCGGGAGACTACAAGAAAAAGTACGAGAATGTATAAATTTTACATCAGAAAATAACATGGAATAAATTGCAATGTGAATACTTACACTAAAAATTACAAGAACCAGCAGCAAAGACAACGAATAAAAGTATTTTGAGTGAAAAAATAATACATCGGAAAATAAAATCAAATTGATCGTGATATATTTTTTATTTATTTTGGTTTTAACGACGGGTTAAAGATAAAGAAAATAGGCGTTTATAAGAATTATTTGACAGTATCCTTGTAACGGTTTGCGCGATAAACTGATAGTTTAAAGCAAACAACAAGCATAGATCATATTTATACGAAGTTGATCCAAATCACAGCGTTGTAGTTGCGGGCTGTGAAGCACATAAAGAGCAACATGGTGTTGATAAATGTATAAGACTACAACAGTAAGTTTCCGCTGGCATGTTTCATATCACGACTTGAGTCATGCGCGCGTCCGTTGCGTGTCCGTGGTACATCCGTCGCACATCCATCCCGAACTATCGTGCTTCCGCTGCTAGTTATCCAAGTCGGTGATTTCCTTAAGTCCTGATTGTCCTCTGTCGCTTCCAGTATGTTTTGCATCTCGATATCCAACGAGCGAAATATTCATTTCTTTCATAAATTGTTCTCTTAAAAAAGCAAAACATATACGAGGTATGTTCCAAAAGTAATGAGAGTGATTTAAGAAAATACTTTTATTCAAAAATTATATAATTGAATGTTAAAACTCTTGTAAAACAATACATCAGTTTCAAGGATTTTTCCACGCATTATAATAGTTCTCTAAGTTTCTTCCTGGAATATTTGTTGAGAGTACTCGTCACAGCGTTTTGGATGTTCTCAATGATCCCAAAATTAGTTCCTTTGAGATGAATTTTAAGTCTGGGGAACAAAAATAATCACAATGCGCCAAATTGAGGTTGTAGGGTGAGTATGGAAGCATTGTATTTTTCTTGATGAAGAGACGATTGTCTTCTGTTCTTGGAAGTCAAATTCCTTGAAAGAAATTTTGCACAATCTTTCACGTGTTTAAATATTCTGTAAGAATTTGACGCACGACAAATTTCAGTAACCCGACTTTCTCAGAAATCAGTATGATGTTCAAATACTTGTCTGTGTTCACAACAGCTTTGAGAAAGATTTTTTCATAGGTTCTTGACAAAGAATAGCGCCTAGATTGTTGTTAATCTTCAAAATTTTTGCGTCTTTAAAATTGTTGTGCCACCTGTAAATTTATGCCTGCAACAGAGTATTTTGTCCATAAATTGCTTTCATCATTTCAACTATTTGTGGCCCAGATTAATCAATTTTAACACAATTTTTTAAAATTCTACATTTCATCACGTGACGAACAACCATACATGACTACAGTTCTTCAAACAATTGCTATATCTAAAAGTTTGTATAAACCTAGTAAGGGACAGAACCGTTCACTGAGATCCAATCCACTTATAGTAAAGTAATGTAAAATAGTCAATATATCTATTATTCCACTGAGGTATAATGGATCAAATGAAATAGAGATCATAATTTCATATTTCCAACTAATTATTGTATTTTAGCCGTTAAGTTGTAAGCCTACAATCTTTACAAGAAACCTACAGCTTATAGTGGAATCCGAACCACTCGGACACAACGATATTTATTTTTGATCTCACACTTAACTTAGTTCAAATCGGAACACACTAATCTACTAAAAAAATTTACATGTATTATTTATTCTGTTTGTTTTTTATTCGGACACAATCTATCAATATATAAGCAACAAAAAAACTTTTGCATCTTAAATGTATAGTGCTATGTATATTAATTATCTCATTGAATAGTATCTATATTTAACAAGAACTTGTGCACATTAGGATGCTTTTATCTGAGCAGGTGTTTTGAGATGGAACACTTGAGCGCGATAATGAAATCCCTAATTTCCAATTATGGGTGTACAATACTTCGTCGTTTCAGGCTTTGTGGAAGATATATACGATTGTATGGTAATGACATATATAGCATATAGCTGTATAGTAAATTCGTGCATGTCAATCCACTGCGGATGCGAATACCGAATGCCGATTGATTAAACTGGTGTTTGGTCTGTCAGGACAAATAAAGGGATATCTCCGTTAGCGTCATTGTCAGCGTCAACTAACGACAGCCTAATCTACTACACAGTATTAAGACGCAATCAGAAAGATGTAATCGTGGATACATCAGCATTGACAGAACAAGGTATTTCTATTTTAGTGTACAGGTTAGGTACCGTGCTTCAACTCTGAGATATTGTTTCTGGTATCCTCAATTAGTACCTAAATTATATCCAATCATTTCACAGACTTAAGTATTCCAAAGAATTGACGTCATCAATATTTATTTATGAATTTCAATTTGAGATATGCATTGACAGAACAAAGATATTTTTATTTTAGTATAGAGGTTAGGTACCTTACTTCAATTCTGATATATTTTTCCTAGCGTCCTTAATTACTACCTAAATTATATCCAATAATTTCGCAGACTTAAGTATTCCAAAGAATTGACGTCATCAATATTTATTTATGAATTTCAATTTAGGATATGCATTAATAGAACAGAGATATTTCTATTTTTGTGTAGATGTTAGGTACCGTGATTCAACTCTGGAATATTGTTCCTGGTATCCTAATTACTACCTAAATTAATCTAATAATTTTGCAGACTTAAGTATTCCAAATTAAGAATTAATGTCATCAATATTTATTTATGAATTTCAATTTGGGATATGCATTGACAGAACAGAGATATTTCTATTTTAGTGTAGAGGTTAGGTACCGTGCCTCAACTCTGGAATATTGTTCCTAGTGTCCTAAATTACTACCTAAATTATATCCAATAATTTTGCAGACTTAAGTATTCCAAATTAAGAATTGATGTCATCAATATTTATTTATGAATTTCAGTTTGGGATATACATTGACAGAACAAAGATATTTTTATTTTAGTGTAGAGGTTAGGTACCGTGCTTCACCTCTGGGATATTGTTTCTGGTGTCCGCAATTACTACCTAAATTATATCCAATAATTTTGCAGACTTAAGTATTCGAAATTAAGAATTGACGTTATCAATATTTATTTATGAATTTCAATTTGGGATATGGCATACGACATTGATGTTGTCTTACTACTGCTTTGTTTAAGGGCGAAACAATACTAACAATATTCCTCTTTGTTTCAGGTCAGTTCCCAAACTTGGCTGTTGCAGTTCACCAATCAATAAATACGTATGTATTTGCTAGTATCTCAATGATCACTCATTCAAGTATACATTAACTATTGGTTGAAAGATCCCCTGCGACTCGGACTTTAGCACAAAGCCATTAGTTTCAAATAAACTATCTTCTATTTTGTCAGTATAACTACTAAAAAGTTAAAAGTAATGCTACGAAAACTAGAACCAACAATGTGGGAGGTTGAAAGTCTAGTATTTTTATTTGGCGAACGAATGCTACATAATACGAAGAAAAGACACAAGATAAATTCTTGGAAGCGAATAAATTTGTAATTTGAATTATTCTTGAGGAACACAACACGAAAGTGTATAATAAATGCGAAACCATAAATGATATAAATAAATAAAAAAACACGAGATGCGGGTTTAAACCACGCCGGAACATGCCTGTACATGTCCGTACTTGTTAAACAGAAATTGCTGCCACTTCTGTGTACAAGAATATTGCAAAGGTGTATCTTTATTCTAACACATGGTTTTATCGGTAAACGGTTGTTAATAATTAGCAAACCATTAGGGAAACTAACTAAATTAGTAGTTTTGTTCCTGTTATGCAAATTTTTGACACAACATTAGTAACTCTCAGGATTTGGTTTTCATTTTCATTCTCTTTCCAATTGAATAACAAAATAGGCAAGGAAACAGTTTAACAGCTTAAAAAGTAAAAATGACTCGTTAGTCATTTCCTCTTATAAAATAAATAAAATAAACTGTTTTTATGAAATGGAAGATTTCTTGACAGGACGTTGATTTAAAGGAAGGAATTGCTGGATTTCAGTCAATAAGTAATCGTTTTATTGACTGAAACCCAGCAATTTGTCTCTTTAAATAAACTGTTTTTCTTGCAAATAATGTAAAACACTAGAAAAGTACATCCACTTTTGTGTATAAGAATATGCCAAATGTGCTTTTCCGAACGTTTGTGAGAAATGATAAGAAATAATTTTTCTCTTTGAGATAATTACGCTTTCAGGAATGCCGTAATTCCTTGCGCCATTTTTTAAAAGCATAGCTAATATGTCTTAATTCCGCCCTTTGAAAAAACAGTTCCTTTTAAGCAAATTCGCTAGGCAGCTTGGCGAAACAGGAAGCATTTCTGTGGCTGCGAAAGGACGTTAATCGGGTGACAGGTGAAATTAAGGTGCGTTTAAATAATCTTTGACGAATCATAAACAGCGTGGAGATTGGTGGTAGACCGCAGTTTGGAGAGATTAGCGCAAAAACAGACGGGCCGGTACGTCTTGCGAAACACGTCTTTATGGCATTTCGGGCGACATTAATCCTTGTTAAAATTTCTTGTTTTAGACCGTCATTGGACGTTCTTTGTTGTGGTTCGTATCTGATGTGAAGTTTTTGTGCACTGTCGCGCTATGGCCTGAAGCTAGTGACGTATTGCTATGAAACATGTATGCATGTTCCTATGTTCCCCTGGTGTTGGCATTCTCGCTTGTTCTACCCCGAATACCACAAAACTTTCTCAAACGGGACCCACTTATAAAAGTCACTTTGTGTTACCCACATTCTTAAACCTGCATTCTGATAACTTCACATACAACCTATATACATATCGTTACTCAAATTCCTCTTAATTACAAAAAATGTGCATATTATAACCGAGACAAATAAATAGGCCATGCTATTAAATTACCGTTTTCCAAATTTTAAATAAATAGACAATTCGTAATTTAACAGGTGACAATAAATAAAACAATTCCATAGTTATACCAAACACGATTTTGACATTGACAATTCTTAATGTGGTTAATTTTAATTTCCTGTAAGTATTTAAAGCTTATTACACGATCAACGGTGGTTCACTTGATAAGCGCGCTTCGATTCCAATAAAGCTTCACTAATCTATATCCAAATAAAAAAAAACCACTGTGTCTGAGTGATTGGGAATCCACTATACTGCAGGTTGACAACCAACAACTAAAATTCAGGTAAAACTTGTCACATAAGTTCATTAGGTACTTGTACTGTTCTTTCTAATGCCTGGGACACACGGTATAAATAATGATTATTAGGTTAATTCTCAATTAAAGTTAATGTTCACTAGAAAAATATGCAGATACACGGCATTACTTGAAATTTCTTGCACATGCGCAAATGCAATGTACCCTTGACAAAAAAAGAAGATGAGTCATTTAAGAGACAGTAGTAGTTTCTAAATTTAGAGTATTATCCATGCCACTATACTTCATTGTCAATTGTGACCCCAAATAAGAATAATTTAACCAGATATGAATATTAACCTTAATTTCAACAACCTCAATTGTCATTCGACTTGCAATGACAACCGAACACTTCCGATTATTGGTTTCTAAATTTGATCGACACTTTCCAAGTTATGATGTTTGAAATGATCATTACTTAAGTGATCATATGACACATGGCAACTAAATTTAGTATTAACTGTTAATGATCATTAACTTTCGTCGTGTGTCTCGAGTATAAAAATGTAATGCCACAAATGTTGAATTAAATTTGGTTTTGCGGACGAAACGTTTTTGCGGTTAACAACTTTGATTCTAATTTTGATTACTTATGATAAAAAACAGATGATTAATAAAATTTGTATTTTTTTTAATCTTCTGTTACAAATATATTTTCTACAACAATATCAGTTTTAAAAATGCAAATTTATTTGTTATTATAAATTTAGACATTTTTTGTATATTTAACAAGTGCAGAGATTAAACTATTTAAGAAAACTTCATCAAAGCAACGTGCAAATTCCTTTCCCGTTTGAGAACCGCTGGCGAAAGCTCGCAGCTTCAAAGGCATGCGCATAGACAGCCACTGAGCTTCGCAACCTCTCTTCGATTAATTATAGTTTGTACCATGCTAACAACTCTACCTGGTACTACGTTACGTGTACAAAACACTGCATTATTTACTATCAAATGCATTTCGCATCCCATACATGTATAACCATAAATATTTCAACATTTCGTTACGATGGAGCAAGAAATACTATTTCAAAGCATATTTTTAGAGCATATTATTAAACATTATCTTCAATGCAAAAATAAGCAAAAATTAAAAAAAATGTACATAGTCTGTTACTGGAAAATATACATTACAAAACTTTTTAGACCAGTAGCAGAATCTTAATTTAGTACGTAATATGAGTAGCGACAAATTAGCGTGCATCAACTAAATGAAGAAATAGAGGTTGAGTCCGATTCCCATTATCATCAGCTATGTCTAAATGGTTTGGAACCCACGAGATATAATGAGAAATAAATGAAATTGTGTGAACCTGATAATAATAAAATAAAAATCGTTCGCCAAATAAAAAAAATAATTCATGATGTAAATAGTTCATAAAGAAAAGCAATAGTTAATGTTTAAGGTGTTTCTATTTTTGGTTTGCTATTCGCTGAGCTATTTAAGCAAGACGTTTTATGTTTGTAGGTTAAGAATCCCAACTTAAATGAGTGAGGAAAAATGGTGTAATAACGTTCGATTTACATTATCATCAGCAATAAAATGTCGCTATGTCCAAATGCGAAACAAATGAAATCGTGTGAACCTGATAAAAAATAAAATAAAAATCGTTCACCAAATAAAAAAACATAATTCATAATGTAAATAGTTCATAAAGAAAAGCAATAGTTAATGTTAAACGTGTTTCTATTTTTGGTTAGCTATTTGCTGAGCTATTTAAGCAAGACGTTTTATGTTTGTAGGTTAAGAATCCCAACTTGAATGAGTGAGGAAAAATGGTGTAATAAAAATATTGAAATGAAAATGGGTAGAAAAGGAGGTTGAGTTTGATTACCATTATCATCAGCAATTAAATATCGCTATGTCCAAATGAGAAACAAATGAAATCGTGTGAACCTGATAATAATAAAGTAACAATCGTTCGCCAAATAAAAAAAATATAATGTAAATAGTTCATAAAGCAATAGTTAATGTAGAAGGTGTTTCTATTTTTGGTTAGCTATTTGCTGAGCTATTTAAGCAAGACGTTTTATGATTGTAGGTTAAGAATCCCAACTTGAATGAGTGAGGAAAAATGGTGTAATAAAAATGTTGGAATGAAAATGGGTAGAAAAGGAACAGTAGTATTGATTTTCCCGTACTAATTGTGCAAATTCTTACATACATTTGAATATGTAAATATTTGAAGAGTTGTAAGTGAGTTTAGTAGTTCTGATTGCGGAGGTATTTTGTATTTTTATCGGGCGTTTGCAGAGTTCTGCAGAATCCACCAAGCCGGGATTTATGAAATGAAATCCAGTGTAAGGTGTGGCACGTAGCATATTACCGACGGTTATTTAAATCGCTTCCCGTGCATATTTTTGACGGAGAAACAATGTTGCTCGCGTGAAACAGACTTCGACACAGTTTTCTCCAAATTTTTTATGTGAAATGAGATAAAGACGATAGATAGCAGCGTGTTAAAAATCGTTAACCTAGAGTAATATTTTATCTTCCTACGTTTTTGAGAAATTTTCGCGTTGTTCGCTCGTCAGTTCAGATAAGCCTGTATTTTTTCCCAAAGGGGCTCCCACAAAGGGATAACCTTATTTTTATATCCTTAAATAGTTTAGTCACAATGTCGCGCGTACTAACCGAAATGATAATAAATTTAAATGATCAAAGGATTTTCTCGACTTGTAGATGTATGGGAGAGGTAATAAAGTACTGGAATTCAGTCGTTTTTCGAAGGCATTATTTCAGGTCTGACCGGTTTCCGACCCCACATGGGTCTTTCTCAGGGAATGAAAGTCAAATTTGGAAATGAGTTTGCAAAAAATAAAAACGGTAAACCATGGATGAATCATATGGTGTTAAAATGTTGTTGTTGATGCAAATAAGATAGTTTCGTAAATTTATAATTTTTTAATTATCCATGTTAACGATTTAATTTTTTTTTTTATAAAAAAATTACACTTAACATGTTTTTATGTACAATACTCGAGTTGCTGTTTTTGTTAATAATCATTTCAACAACACCATATGATTCATCCATAGTTCACTGTTTTTTACTTTTTGCTCATTTCCAATTTTGACTGTCACTTCCTGAGGAAGACCCATGTGGGGTCGAAACCGGTCGGAGCTGAAATAAAGCCTTCGAAAAACGACTGAATTCCACTACTTTATTACCTCTCTCAATAAATTTAAAATCTAACCCTGCTCCAATAAAAATTTCATCTATGGTACACCATTCCTTGATAATTTTCGTAAAGATTGTGCCATAAATATTTGATAAAGATAGACAAGAACGGACCAGTGGATTTGTAAGCTAGCTCGGATTTTCCACAGAATATGTCGACCTTACGTGAGTATCGACACAGAAAATAAAACAATAATAATAAATTTCCTCCCTTAAAAATACACGCTGAAGCAAGAAGTTAAACGTGGAACGTATGTGTTCGAGATAGGAAAATAAGTGTATTATTACGAGTATAATGAGAAAATGTAGCGTTAGACATTGTGGTTGCATCGCAAACAGTTGACTGTTATACAATTCTTATTTGAGTCTTAACAGTAAAACCTGATGTTGGCCTTTTTTCTACTTTTTACTGCGGGGAAAATAGCCAAGACGGTTAATGACTCGTTTTTGTATGATACAAAGAAATACCTGGGAGTACCACTAAAAAACTCGGGAAGAAAATGTACCGATGAACACTATTCTCTGACTTTAAAATTATTCAATAATATTCTAACAATTACTCTTTCGTTACAACGTCTTCTCATTAAAAAATATACATTATACTCAAAAAAGAAAATAGTATTTTACAACAACAAAAAAAAAGAAACTAAACAATAAAACTTCTCATAGGTAATGAGAAAAGAGAAACTATTTCTTACAGTAGTATACTTAGGTAAGTTTCTGCACTTGTTGCACAATAGACTGATACTATACTAAGCAAAACATTACACAAAATTATCCATATATTACCAATTAAATTAGAAAATATGCCGTTTCGATTTTTGTCATATTTTATTTCCTATGGATAAAATAAAATTTCATAGAGAAAATATTTAAATTTACACCATATGCGTATCAGGTTAATTAAGGTTATTTAATGTTAAATTTGTTATATTTGCTTATATGCATTGCATATATAAATATTGAGTTAAATAAATACCAATTATTTACACGGTTGCATGCATAAATTGCTTTAGATAAA
Organism: Stenolophus ochropezus; assembly: GCA_035578165.1. NCBI lineage: Eukaryota > Metazoa > Arthropoda > Insecta > Coleoptera > Carabidae > Stenolophus > Stenolophus ochropezus. The sequence goes on from JAQOWZ010000014.1 coordinate 6,560,376, forward strand.
TAGTTTGGTGAAATATTCATAAAATACCTTTATTTGCAAAAAACAAAATATATTTACTAGGGTATGTCAAATTTTCAAATTAATTTAGCAATGGAAATTCGCATTCGTAATGTATACTCAATTTTGTTTGACCGTTTAAACACAACGATAAATAAACAAATTTAATGATGATTTTAATAAAAGATATACCTGCTCATATTTTAATACTTAAGAGGTAAAAATACATGAAGTAATTTTAACCGCATCAGAAAAAAATGACCTATTTTTAAACTTGGACGCCAGTTATCAGTTTAAAAGTAATTCAAATGTAATCATATGAAAATAGAGAATGCATCCTATCTGAGAACTGCGACAAAAATTAATGGAGCGATATATGGCACCAAATTCAAATTTAAAAGAGAGGAACTTTTAATCGGAATCAGTCATTTTAAATTATAACACATTTTTATTGTCATTTTTCATAATAATAATCGTTTTTTTTAATATTCAATGACTACTCAACTAATATACATATACAGCTATTTTTTATACCTACTATTGCACAGATTTGATCGGGCTATCATATTTGTCTGATGATATCCAAAAGAACGAAACGACCAAAACAATAAATAATAAATACTAGAATAACCAATGATGGGACTCTATATTGTAGCTATCGCTTGCTATCGTCGCTAAGAAATCAAACGATTGCTAATTTTCACTAAGGGTGTAACAAAATATGAGATGTTGTCTATCTGTAAGATTAAGTGATAATACGAATTATTAAAATAGAGAGTACGATGTAATAATAATGAATTCCAATAATACATATCTTTTTTTATTTATATTGACATTAATAATAAATTCCTAATTTAACATTTTTCAGGCAGATGTATTCTGAAACGACAATGTAATTGGTTAAAATTTACAAGAAATGTGTAAACATAACTGAAAATTCTTAATTTGTAAACAAAACTTATTTAAAACATCTAAAAACTAAAATTTAAAATTTTCTCGTTCCCGGACTACTGAGCCTTTTGATAAATATTTATATATTTCATTAGATTATGAATTTCCTATAGGTATAAAGAAAAGATCCGAAAGAACCAGACTTGAAAAACAAAAAGTGATGGTAGATTTTTAGAAAAACAATATTTACAGTGTGGCTCAATTCCTATAATTCTTTGGACATACGTAGATGAGGTGTAATTTCATTTATTAAATACATTGGAAGAACTTCAATAAGTCAAAATATATTAACAAATTTTTCATCTGGCAATTGAAACGAATCACTAGTGACACGTAACGATCTCATTTCATCTGTATTAATTAATTAACAATAATCTTCATAAAGGTAACATTATCTAGTATTCTTTTATTACTAAGAATCAAAAAATGTAGAATCAATCAAATTTAAATGAGAATACCATGTGTCAATGAATTATTTTAACAGATATAAAACGAGTTTTCCTATAATATATTTCAAAGTTACCAAAAAGTTACAAAAACATGCGAACTATTTAACTGTTGATAAATATATTTGCTATCACTAACTAGCTAAATATCTAGCAAAATTTTATAGAACCCTCAGCCAAATTACTTTATTTATATAGTGATATAGGTTTGTTTCATTTAATGAATAAATGGTATTGGAAAGATTTGATCGTGATGGACTACCTTAGTTGATGATGCTCGAAACGAAAAGACAATCGTAATATTAAATAATAAAGTTCATTACTTTATTTTAATAGTGATAAAATAGTGAGTACGATGTTTCATTTGTAAAAATATTATGATAGTCATGGACTATCCATAGTTGTCTGATGATGTTCGAAAAGACCAAAATAAATGTGTTACTATTAAAGTGAAAAAGTTTTGATGATTGAATACGATTAGAAAGATTTGATTTGTGATATAGGTCAGTGGCAACTAGTACGTCCACGTCCCATATGTGGACAGAAGTTGAATGAAGAAATAAAGGAGTTAGGAGGAAGACAGCTAGTTACTCTTCCGTACAAAGCCCTCATTATTGCTCATAAAAACAGATTACACTTTATAGATAGACGCAGACGCAACCGAAGCCGTTCCTTTCCAACAGCTCGTTACGATAGCATCTTCGCACACCAGACGTTCCCAACATATTTCAACGCGGTCTTACTTTATCACTACTAAAGGGGATTTTCAATTGTCCCTTCTGATTTAAAATAGCCCTTTTATTTCCTTCTCAACTACTTTGTACTACATTTCCTCTCATTTAATAACACTAGGAACGCGTTCGTTTAGAAAACGATAGATCGTAGAATTAAATCCCTCATTCTTTCCTACCAAATTGTTATTTGAACACACTCCTTGTATACTATGTGAATCAAAAGTTACAGCAGAGCAGTATTTGATAAATAGTTATTTTTTATACAAGACGATAAAATAATATTTTATCGACAAGCGGAAAGTGTTAATTCACGAGCGATATAATCGCCAGTGAATTATTTTTCGCGAGTCGATAATTTAATTTTTTCGTCATGTACAAAATTCAATTTTTTTTCTGTATCTGATTTTAAAGAAATTAAAATTAGAAAAAATAATTTTTATTTGACAACAATTTTAAAATGTCAGTAGTGTGAGTTGCTATGGAAATGTACTTCAAATAAATATAAATTAAAGTACTTTATATCTACCCTTGCTGTTAAATTGTTACTTTATCTACCCTTGTGGTTAAAGTGCTACTTTATCCACTATTTTGAGTTGATAAAATTGCACTTAACATCTGCTATAGAAAAAACATAATAATTGCACACATAACATTAACTTGTGGATCGTAATAATTAGGTATTCAGAAATTCTTTATTCTTTATCTACAAGGCCGATATTTCGACACTTGTGTCTTTCTCAGGACTAGTAGATTTTTTATGTAGTAATGTTAAAAGAATATAAAAATGATGTATATGAATACACAAGTGGTGTCGAATCACCGTCTTGTAGATAATATGGAATCCGATCAGTACGATATACATCATAATCTACATCTATAGTCTACTATTTTCATTAATAACATTAAGGCCCGGTCTTTCCAAGTACGAATAAAATTTGAAATAAAATATATCTGTACAATAAACATCAAATCCGCATTTCCAACCCCGTATAATATATATTCATAGAATATCTAACTTTATTCGATAGATAAGTTATTGGGAACTTGATCTTCGAAATAAACTAGTTCGGGTTGTGAATAGTGACCTAATTATTCCGAAAATATCCTTACTAATATTTCAAAAGATATATTTTCTATGATTTCGAAAAAATCCAACACGAAGTGTTAGAATAAATAGAGATTTTGTAAATCCAGAACTTTGACCGAACAGATTTTGGGAACGAGTGAAATAATTGGAAAAATGGAATGATGAAGAATTAATAATCCTTGTGAATATAACCACTTGCTTGCAATGATTAATATTATTTCTATCTAAAATATTAATCATATGACTTGAATAGATAAAATACCTCTAATAAAATAAAGTACTTTATACATGCCAGTTCTCCTTAACATATTTATCTATTATTTTCTTTCTTTCTATTGCCAGATGAATAATTATTCCTCTACGATCTTTTAAAGAGAAAAATGTATATAAGGACAAGTAATCACCAATACCACTTTATTTGGAACTTCCAAACTATATATACCACTGCAACATTGAGGTATCTCTCACTACAAACCTACATATTGATATTTCAAATATTATTTTTTATCCTTCCATAACATATAGAAATTGTGCATCATATTAACCTTGTCTAAACATCAATGAAGTCAGTAATTGCAGCCAACATCAAAATAATTAGTTTTCTTATGTTATTTTCAACATTAATAAACCAATAGATGCATACTTTGAAAGGCACTTATATATTATTTGCTAGATAAAAGCTTCTAATAAATTTATTTATAAGTTAATTATCTGTTCCTTTATTCATACTAAGAAAAACAAAGCGTAAGTAATAAATAAAAGAATAACCAAGTTTGTTACTGTATTTCGTAGAGATCCATTAATATAAAACTAATTATGTCTGGAAATGTTTATTACATTAAAAAAAAAGTGTATTATAATAAGAACAAAAGAAAACCATTTTGGTTTTTAGTACACCACATTCCGAAAAATTTAATACCAGGCTATAAAATACTAGCGAAACGTTCCTTTCTGAGTCGAACCATCTAGATAATATTTATTCTAAGGGTTTTATAGTGGTAAACTTGAAAGATTCATCCAGTGGAAATTGAATTTGGAACATCAATTCTTTATTACTTATCAGCTATAAATGCAGAAAGACGTAGATACTTTAAAAATGGCTCAGATTTATACATCTTTGACGAATACAGTTCTATAAAATGTCATACATACATCATAAAAACCAATGTCTTATTTACGGTCTAACCTCAAATTTAGCCATTAGCAATTTTCCATGCCAGAGGACATGGGAAATGTCATCGAACAAAAAGCATAAAAATTATGTTATCTCAATAAACATTTGAACTCTGTTATCTCTGACATATTGAAGGGTATTAAAATAATTTTTCAATTTATTTTGGAGATTAATCGATTCATATTCGGAATGAACTGTCGTTGAAGTAAAATAAATATTCATTATTTCAATTTCGTTGATGAAACTAGTGGAGGCAATAAATTCTAATTCGAAAAACTCACAGTAATAAGAAAAAATAAGAGTTTTTGCCCAATAATAGAAAGTACCGAAGCTTGGAACACAAACAAGTTTAATTTTATCTGCAGAACGTTTGTAGGTCACAACAAAGGGAGTGGGCTAAAGTCGAAAAAGAGGAAGATATACTGACTTTTGCTGAGTAATTAACTACTCCCTAATTAATTTTTGAAATAACACTTGCTTTTCTACCGTATCCTCTCTTCTACACCATGTTTCTTCTCTAATAAATATCACATAATCACGTACCTTTATTCAACCTAATTATTTATTCCAAATTACAAAATCTTTTACAAATGTAACCATTACAAATGTAATTATAGTATACCTATAAAAGTATCGTTCGTACTTTTCTAATATCTCATTTTTGCTACATTTTAGAGAAAAATGTTATTATAAAAATGTTTTTAAAATAATATTCTTAACGTCAAACCAGGATTGGCAAAAATTAAATAAATCATGATTTTTTGATATATAAAGATATATATCTTAGTGTTACTGCGCTTTTTTAATTGTTTTAAAAGCAATATAAATATTAAATTTCATAAACGAAAACAATATCTGTAATAAAACCAAAACGATTCATCTGAATAAAACTAGGAAGAGTAACAAAAATTTTTTTACTTTTAGTTACACATTTAAATATTTCTGTTATTTATGTTGTATAGCAAATAATTCAATATTTAATATAATTTGTATTTTTTATCTTTGATATAAATCAATGAATTTTATTATTAAATCAAGTCAACCCTGACAAACTGTTTATCAAATTTTTATTTTTCAATAAAATATAATTTAAATTTTAGAAAAAGAGTTCGATGTTAGGGACATTATTTTAAAAACATTTTTTAAATTTTTTTCTCTAAAACGTATCAAAAATTATATATTAGAAAAGTATGGATGACACATTTGTGTCTTTAATCATGTGAATAAATACTTAGTACAGTTTCACAAATTTATTTATTACACCTAATCGATTTCGGTCGACTGCACCATCACAGAAGAACAGTTTATCGAATGAATTAAAGTTGGAAAACAATAGCAAGAAACTTTGTAGATAATACTACATAGATTAACGTCAATTGGGAATAGGAAAACCTCAACTTAACTGAACATTTTTTTAGGTAGACAGATTCTCATTACTACAAACATACAAATAAATTATAACAAAAATTTAATAACTAAAATTGTTAATAATTGTAAGATATTCACCCATATCTTTATTATTATTAAATATTATTAACAAGTACTTACAAAACTTAAATGTTGATATTGAAATTAATTATCAACTGGTAAATTACAAATACTTATTAATGATTCTAGTAACAATCATTTTATCATTTTGTTTCTATGAAACATATTATTAATAATTCTTAACCGATAATTGATTATAGGTCATTTATAATTTTAAATTTATGACAAAAATCTGTATACGCTAAATGTATTAAAATTTTATGTAATTATAGTAATTTAATATCAGATAAATGTTTTTATAAATCGTGTAATCTACGTTTCATGTGTATCATTAATAATAAATGATTAATTATGGAAAAGCATCATTGACCTCAAATTGATTTAAGTTTTTACATACTTATGTTAATTGTAAACTAACCGCAGTGTAATTATAACTAATTATTTGTTGTTTTAAGAGAATACTACTTGAGAAATTTTTCTTAAAATATTTATTACAATGTTTTTGTATTTATTTTATATTGGGAAGTTTTTGTCATGTACAATTTATTTTGTAATGAAATTACTATCATTACATATCGATGTAATTCCCTAAATATCAGTCCATTACAGAAAGCACAGGGCACAAGACAGTGAAATATATTTTAAAGAGAGCTAGCACTATTCACATGTAATGTAAAAAACAAACATATATTTATATATGTCTCATTTTTTATGTCTCATGTGTTTACCTTTGTTCATGTTTGTAATTTGTTTCCATAATCAGAATTTTACAAAAAATGTCAGTTTGTACATCATACGAACATTTGTTTGAATATGAGAGAAAGTTTTTTTGTTAAATTGAAGTTTATTCATGTGTAATTTGACAACCGACATTATTAAAATGAGGTTAGTTTTTTAAAATTCAATTCAAATTAAATAGCGTTGTAATAATGAAAATTATGATTTTAATATCAAATTGTTCGTTGTCATAAAACAAATATGGAAATGAATTTCACATTTTTAAATTATATTTTCAAACTAATTCAGGCCATTTTATAAACATTCCCAATTGTTCATTAGTTCCATTCAGATACAAGAAACGGTAATTTTGCCTTTCATAAAAGAAATGTTTCTTTTTATTTCAATGGGATTTTTTTTTATTTAAATCAGATTTATTTATTTTTTTATAAACGAATTAAAACGTAGTTTTTTATTACTTCTTTAAATTTTTACTTATTCTTTACAATGTCTTTTTCTAATAACAAATGATACTTTATGAAACACATTTTTGAAATAATACTATACATTTTATAAAAGATTTGAATCGGATTTATTTGATTTAAATAAGATTTTTTTATTTTTTAACTACGTTAAAATTCGTTTATAACGATATCGCTTATAGGAACAAATTGGTTATAACGTCGCAATTGTGGCCACTTGTTTGAAAGCGTACATACCATAATGATATGTATTTTACTTTTATTGGTTATAGCGACACAGTAATGCAAAAATTTTCTGCGTTATAAATTGAAAATTATATATCAGTAAAGTTGTTTTACAGACGAAGATAAATAGATTTGTAGTTCTTGAAAGTATTGCCACATGGTAACATTACCCACACGTTTTTTGCCCAAATTTTAGAAAATCTAGGATGTTTAATAACAATTGCAGAACAAGTGAATTAAATTAATGATTATATATATGTATATTAGTCATGTGATGAATAGCAGTTCACCCGAATAACCAAATAACGAATTTTCGGCGAAATTTTAACCAGATATTCGGCATTACAGGATAATAAATTTTTGTACAATCTGAAAGCGTGATTGGTGGTCCTCGTTGCAAAAATAGGTATATATATATATATATATATATATATATATATATATATATATATATATTTATTCTGAAATGCTCGCTCTATATTACTTAAGGTAATTTCTTATTTGATTATTATTAAATTTAATTATTTCAGTTTTAAGAAATTTACCGCAAAACAATATAGATATGTTATTTATTCTTATAGTAGATAGGTACATTAATAATAACTACACATATGAAAATATGGCGCCGAATACCGAGTAATTATACATATTTCTTAATATTATGTTGTAAAGGAAAAGGATGCAATATATATATATATATATATATATATATATATATATATATATATAAAAGTCATTATAATGCATTTAAGGAAGAGTGATAAACATTTAATAAAATTTTTCAGGTGATCCAATTCGAAGCGAAGAACAATTAGCCATAAAATGTTCTCACTTTCAAATAAAATAAGTATAAATAAAGTGCAAAACAAAACGCCTATAATTTAGCGTACAAGAAAATCATTAATTTTTTTCTCGTCAGTGCTTGGTTTATTATAAGAATTTTGATCCCCCTAAGTTCGGTCCAGCTGAATCCTTGGCCCAGAAAGCCGTGACTAATCAGCTAGCCAGAGAGGCAGAGCGCCAGAGCGCCAGAGAGCAGAGCAGAGCATTCCACCCTAACCCGACGCGTTCTTAATCAATCAGGCCATTGTTAACAGCGCATCAGCGTACCACGCTATATGGACATTTCACTATTTATTACATGGAACATTTACCCCAGGCCCCGTACTGACATACCGCACTCTTTCCGTTTTAATCGCTTTAACTAAATGTACCGGTTTATACATGGCCTTAAGCTACATTGTATTTTTTCACATCAATTTAATACCAGCGTGTTCAACGCCAAACTTTGATGTTGGATGGCAAAATTTCCTAAATCTAATATGCAGGCAATATGATAATAATTCTTTATTTGATATAGGCTTTAGATTCACAACCTATTCCTTAAAAAATGGAAAAATGGCATAAAAACAATTGTCATAAAAACAAGGTAAGCGTGGAAGAAGGGCGCCAAAATGTGCCTCCAAAATAAATAAATAGAAATAGAAAATCGAAAAAGAAAATACTTGGAAGTTATTTGTAAAAATTAAAAACTGTAAATTTTACATTTCCCCCTATATTTACTGAAATTTGGTTAGCTCTATTTCGTGAACAATACCAACGCGTTCAACGCCAAACTTGGATATTGGATGGCAAAATTTCCTAAATCTAGATTCACAACGTATTTCACCAAAAATGGAAATAAAATTGTCATAAAACAGACACGGTCGGCGTTGTACTACAAAATAAGTTTATACAGAAGCGACAGCAAGACAGAGAAACGAAAATTAGAGAGACATGGGGAAAGCTAACAAATTTAAAGGGCTCATTGTTTAAAATCGGAAAGTTTCGTCACATCTTAGGGAGAGATAGGGGAAGCCAACAAATTTAAAGGTCTACACCATGCTCCAAGGTCATAGAACTGAATAGGGTAACATGAAAGGTACCAACACGGAGTGTCGCTTTTGTATGTAACTATTCTGTGGTACCACGCTATATTGACATTTCACTATTTATTACATGGAACATTTACCCCAGGCCCCTGACATACCGCACTCTTTCCGTTTTAATCGCTTTAACTAAATGTACCGGGCTATACATGGCCTTAAGCTACATTGTATTTTTTCACCAAATTTCCTGGACATCAATTTAATACCTACGTGTTCAACACTAAACTTGGATGTTGGATGACAAAATTTACTAAATCTAATATGACGGTAATATAATAATAATTGAAAATATCTGAATTTCTCAAGTTCATTATCACAATTAAATTAAAAAATGTAATTGTTCCTTTAAAGAACTCGTCAGTAAGTATTGTATCTGATACGATATATAAAAAGCAAAGGTCGTTGTAAAAAAAGATTCAATGCAATCAACCAAATATAATACTGCACGGAATACAAAACTCGGTATAAGTTGAGGTACGACGCGTTTCGATCTTTCGATCATCAGGTTTGGTTTATTGCATTGAATCTTTTTTTACAACGACCTTTGCTTTAAACCTTATAGTAAATATCGTATCGAATACAACACTTACTGACGAGTTCTTTAAAGAAACAATTACATTTTTAAATTTAATAATAATAATTCTTTATTTGATATAGGCTTTAGGTTCACAACCTATTCCACTAAAATGGAACTAAATTGTCATAAAACAAACAGTGTCTGCGCTGTACCACAGAATAGGTTTATACAGAAGCGACAGTAAGACAGAGAAACGAAAATTAGAGAAAGACGGAGACTGTGCACAAATTTAAAGGGCTCATTGTTTAAAATCGGAAAGTTTCCTCACATCTTAGAGAGAGATAGGGGAAGAGCACAAATTTAAAGTTCTACACCATGCTCCAAGGTCATAGAACTGAATAGGGGAACATGAAAGGTACCGACACAGAGTGTCGCTTTTGTATGTAACTATTCTGTGGTACCACGCTATATGGACATTTCACTATTTATTACATGGAACATTTACCCCAGCAGCGTACTGACATACCGCACTCTTTCCATTTTAATCGCTTTAACTAAATGTACCGGGATATACATGGCCTTAAGCTACATTGTATTTTTTCACCAAATTTCCTGGACATCAATTTAATACCAACGTGTTCAACGCCAAACTTGGATGTTGGATGTGGATGGTAAAATTTCCTAAATCTAATATGCCGGCAATATAGTAATATTTTATTTGATATAGGCTTCAGGTTCACAACCTATTTCACCAAAAATGGAAATAAAATTATCATAAAAAAAGCAAGGTATACAACAGCAGGGCGCCAAGATGTGAGGAGCGTGAAAAACAAAATACTTGGAAGTTGTTTCTAAAAATTAAAAACTGTAAATTTGATGCTGTATTTTTTCGTAAACCCAAAAACATTTAAAAATATCAAATTTTTAGTTCGAAAATTTTCAAATTTTTACAAAATTTTGTTTGTAATATTTTTTAAAGAATTAACTACGCTGATACCAAATTTACAAACATAGTTTTATTTTCTCTTTTCGTTTCGGAGATATTTACTCTCAAAGTAGTACCGCAAAAAACTGTGCTTTTTGAGAATATTTCTAAAATGTGTAGAGATACGATCTCAACAATAATACCAGTCGATTCTACGAGAAAAGTTACATAAAGAAATGTTTTCCACGCTTATACGTTTTTTGGAACGATTAGCGGAAAAATAAGAAAAACGTAAAAACCTAAATTTCAATTTTTCGCCTCGAAACTTTTTGTCTTTAAAATTTTTCATATTTCGGACTTAAGTAGATATTGATGCGCTGATTCCAAATTTTCAAACAGAATTCAATTATCTCTTCCCGTTCTCGAGATATTTGAGTTCAAAGTTATACCTAAAAAATCAGGTTTTTTAGGTATACTTCTTAAATGGTTAGGTTTACGGTTTCAGCGACCTCACCATTCGATTCTACAGGCAAAATTACATAAGAGTACCAATTTTCAGATTTTTATCTCAACAGATAGTATTTCTACAAGGAAAAAACTGAAAATGGCCAAAAATCGAAAAAAATCTAAGGTATACCCCTTGCCATTTTTTCGATTTTCGCCAATTTTCGTTTTTTCGTTCTGAAAATTGTATTTTTTGGAATAAAAATCTAAAAATTGGTATACTTATGTAATTTTGCCCGTAGAATCGAATGGTGATATCGCCGAAGTCGTAAACCTAACCATTTAAGGGGTATACCTAAAAAACCTGTTTTTTTAGGTATTGCCAAAACTCAACTTTAAACACGAATATCTCGAGAACGGGAAGAGATAATTGAATTACGTTTGAAAATTTGGAATCAGCGCATCGATATCTACTTACGTCTAGAAAATGAAAAGTTTTAGAGAACAAAAGTTTCTCGAAGAAATTTTGAAATTTAGGTTTTTTAGATTTTCTCATTTTTCACTTAATCGTTCCAAAGAACGTATATGCGGATAAAACGTTTCTTTATGTAAATTTTCCCGTAAAATCGATTGGTATTATCGTTGAGATCGTATCTTAACCCATTTTAGAGATATTAGCAAAAAACTTACTTTTTTGAGATGCAACTTTGACAGCAAATATCTCAAGAACGAAAACAGATAATTAAATTCCGTTTAAAAATTTGTAATTAGAATGTCAAGATCTATAAATGTAAACTATTTCCCAAAATTAATATTTTGGGCACAAAAATTAGTATTTTTGGGATATTTTACTTTGTCAACACAATTTTTGGTTTAATACTATTGTTTGTTTTGTTTTAATTCTACACTAGTTTGATATGAGGATATAGGTTTTGAAAATAAATAAAAGTAAGTTCATAAAGCGACAGAATAAAATCGAAAAAGCGTAATAGAATTGCAGGTTTTTAAATCAAATCATTTACAAATATTCATAACATTTTAATTATATTTAAACATTTTTTTTTAATTATTCGACAACTATTTTTAGAATTATTTTGAAAAATTTCTCCAATTAATAGATTCACTTAGTTAAAAGAAAAGTTTGCAAATACAAAAAATATACTTAATTAAATAAATGTTAATAACATTAACGCTACTTTGGAAAGCTTTTCAAAAATTTGTAATGAAGTAAAGGTTTTGTTAAGGAAGAAATGATGAGAGACAGATTGAAATCCCAGGCCTTGGTTCGGAGAAAGGGATCTAATTATGCATTAGAATATCTGAGAGTTAACAACTGCAACCCTTGCAAAGGCAATTAGTTTCCACTCAATTATTTATTTTATTTGCAAGTTAATTTCAAGTCAATTTACCGAACACAATCTAAATTAGTCAAAAGGAAATAGTAGTTGCCGTAGCCTGAGAAATAAGTTGTGTAGGATTTTAATTTTGGAATAAAGTTCCTTCTCTCAAATGTAATTGAATTGGATGAAGTTGTACGTAATGCAATGTACCAGGTGTAGAATGCAACACAATGCAATAGAAAAGCGGCTTGTACGAATGAACTAGGGTCTTAGGAAACCTGAGCAAGCTTCAAGCACTTAAACGATGAAATAGGGCCTAACCGTTACACAGACTTCATTTTGTAAATTGACATTAACGAAATAACTTCGCAGAACCCATCTACTTCACAAATAATCCTTAATATTTATCATTAAATATATTATTAGTTTTCAATTTGTTATGTCAAAGTTTAACTATATCATTTTCTTGGAAATTTGTAATTGTAAATGTATATTGTTAATAACAACTTACAAGTATGTCTTACAGGTTTTGCTACAGTTCGAACTATTCAGACATAGAATTTTTGTTCACTCAAGTCTGCAAAGTTTAAATTAGTAAATGTTCTCATATAAACCAATATGTTCACTCTTGACATATGAGCATCTCACCTGTATGTCTAATAATCTTGTTGCTTCTAACAAATTTCTAAAATTTACTCTTACCAGTTAAGTTACTAGATTTATGAGAATCTGAAGCAGCTACAGTTTAAATCTAACAACCAATAAATATTGTTTTAACGTTTAAAGTAAATAATAACTAGGTAGTAACAATATAAATAAACAAATATTAACACTAATTTAGAAGTAATTATTATTAATAAAGACTTAAGCACAACAAACATTCATTTAAACACTTAAAACTACGTAATATTTATTTCCACAATATATTTATATCACCAACTATTTATTTATATCACACACTATTCATTTATATCACCAACTATTTATTTATTTCTACTTTACATGTCGCTTACAATGACTTTCTTCAGTGACTCTCTACATACTCTGACTGGTACTAACTTCCTTCACTCACCCGTTGCGACCCTTATATACATACCGGCAATTAATCTCTAGAACATTCCAGAGTCTTCGGACTCTATAAAATTCCCGTACAGTATTACCAACTATTTATTTATTTCTACTTTTTATGTCGCTGACATGTACTGTCCGACACTGACTTTCTCGCGACCCTTATATACATGCCGCCAATTAATCTCTAGAACAATCCAGAGTCTTACGGACCCTATAAAATTCCTGTACAATAGCGGCGTTGCTCATATCCCACTTGACCTTTAACGCGACTACCTGCCCTGACAGGTCAGCTGTGATGACTGATCTGCGGTGAGTCTCGCTCGTTACAGTATATTTTATAATTAAAAGTAGAAGCACAGAATAGGTTTATACAGAAGCGACAGAAAGACATGGAAATGAAAATTAAAGAGAGATGGGGAAAGGCAACAAATTTAAAGGGCTCATTGTTTAAAAACGGAAAGTTTCGTCACATCTTAGAGAAAGATAGGGGAAGGAAACAAATTTAAAGGTCTACATAATGCTCCAAGGTCATAAAACTGAATAGGGTAACATGAAAGGTACCGACATTCTGTAGTAGAAGTGATTACTTTTGAGAGGTGTAGATAAAACTACAAGTTGAGATATTAGCTGATTTCCTATTGTGAAATATTTATATGATTTTTAGGCAATATGTTGCTTTTTTTACTCTGTACCCCAACCTTAGTGTGGTTTCTCCTGCGATCAAAATGGCTGAGATTGAAAGTGTAGACGGTCCTGATCGCACTCAGCGTCTCTAGGAACAGGCGTGGTGTTTAAGAAGTGCTATAGCAACTTATCGCGACCCTTATATACATGCCGGCAATTAATCTCTAGAACATTCCAGAGTCTTTCGGACTCTATAAAATTTCTGTACAATAGCGGCATCGCTCCTAAACCACTTGCCATTTAACGCGACTACCTGCCCAGACAGGTCAGCTGTGATGACTCATCTGCGGTGTGTCTCGCTCGTACAGTATATTTTAAAATTAATCTCGTCGCGACCCTTTTATACATGCCGGAAATTTCTCTAGAACATTCCAGAGCTTCCGGACTCTATAAAATTCCCGTACCATATCGGCGTCGGTCCTATCTCACTTGACCTTTAACGTGACTACCTGACTAGACAGGTCAGCTGTGATGACTCATCTGCAGTGAGTCTCGCTCGTTAGAGTATATTTTAAAATTACTTCCCTCACTCGCCCGCCGCAACTCTTATATATATGCCGGCTATCTCTAGAACATTCCAGAGTCTTCTGGACTCTATAAAATTTCCGTACAATAGCGGCGACGCTCCTATCACACTTGACCTTTAACGCCACTACCAGACAGGTCAGCTGTGATGACTCATCGCTTGTTACAGTTTTAAAATTAAAAGTAGAAGTGATTACTTTTGAGAGGTGTAGATAAAGCTGATTTCAAAGTATGGAATACTTTTGTGATTATTTAGGCAATATGTTGCTTTTTTACTCTGTACCGCAACCTTGTGTGGTCTCTCCTGCGATCAAAGTGGCTGAGATTGAAAGTGTAGACGGTCCTGATCGCACTCAGCGTCTCTAGGAACAGGCGTGGTGTTTAAGAAGAGCTATAGCGCCCGTGTTATCAGTAATATGATTTTATAGGCAGCGAACACAGAGACTCCTTGTCTGCGTCATTTCCTGTTGACACGCACTAGGCAACATAACGAGATTTGCCATGTCTTTGCTTCGGGAGTAACATTTTGGATATAATGGAGTTTCCGAGTGCACAGTTAGCCTTTTGCGTATATTTGATTATTGTAATATCACGGGTCGTGTGTAAACCCAAACATCTGCCACCTAGCGTTATTTTCTTCGCTGTTCATTTCAGCCCAAATTAATTCATTCCATATTAATCACAAACATTAACATTGATCTGTAACAAGGTGATGATTAAGGTTGAAATTTCTTGATGATTTAGAATTAAAATGATGATGACTGCAGAAGTTGGAAGATGGATTTACTTAAAGTTATTTTTTTCAAGAAACAAAAATAACAATTACGCGATAAATTATAATCGTTATTACCTAAAATTGAACATACTTATGTCGATTCTAGATGAAAGATTAATGGTACTATTCTGTACGCTTCTATAATGTCTATAAGCACTATAATCTTACTTAGTTATAGAATGTAAGAAATTACAATTCTGTATGCTTCTATAGCGACTACAGTCTTACAGAAATTCTATAAGATCTACAGCGAAAAGTTTCTGACCGTAAGTCGTTCAGAGCTCGATAAGAGGTAATCTCAAAAATAGGTTGAGGTTTGACATTTTACAAACTTTAAAATGTAAATTTAAGTTATCCAATGTCCATTTTTAAATATTTATTAATGTAAAAAGATAAGTGCATTGAAATTTTTGTAATAAAGATTCTAGATTTAATTTTTTCACTCCGAATTTAAAACTTCTATTTAGCAAAATAGGTCCAATCTGTTTCATTTGTGATATAATTCTTGCCATTCTATTTCCATATAAACGTTTCCTAAAACGATATTGACCATTCCACTATAGAAAACAGTTATTTTACATCAGAATCAACTTTTCTTCGTATTGATCGTACGATATGTAAGATGTTTCTACAAATAAACAGAAGTTTATTTATTTACATGATTTTTTATTATAAATTTTAAAAGCAATAAAATCTTGTACGCACAAATATAGAAAGAAATGTTTCATATTTACCTTCTATTAAATAAATATTGTTCAGAAAATATTATAATTTCCTCGTCGTAAGAAATGTAAGACGTTTTTACAAATAAACAGGAGTTTATTTATTTACATGATTTTTTACTATAAATTTAAAAGAAATAAAATCTTATATGCATAAATATAGAAAGAAATGTTTTATATCATATTATGTAATATATAATTCATATTTACCTTCTATTAAAGAAATATTATTTAGAAATCATTATAATTTCCTGTCAATGTCAATATGTTAAAGAATATGAAAATCGTCATTCTATACGAATCGAAGTTATAAAGCTCTACAGATTACAGTGTCTATAGGTTACAGTGCTATAGAGGAATAATAGAGAATAGCACCATAAGTGTCCAAACACTCAGATCTACAGTAACATAAGGAAAACTTTCTATAATGCTACAATCACCGATTTACTCATCCCTTTTTTCCTTTATGAATTTGAAAAGTAAACCACGATTACTTGTCGATAAATAAACAATAATAATACAATTGATAAAATCCGATTTCGCAAAGAAGAAAGGTAAAATGATTTTCCGCTTAAGATTGCTGGTAGTTCCACCCAAGCACTTTTATGCGCAGTGAGTAGAGTAGATTTCCTACGAGTAGAAGATACATAATCGCATGTAAATGAAGCGAAAGAAGTAAAATGAATGGAGCAAGAAGGTTTTAAACAAGAGAGATGTTTTGTTATCCACTTGTCTTACATTACTGTTTTGTTAGTATACTGCAGAATTTATAGTGTATGCTAATATAAAATGCGCTCGGAATGTTTATTTATTTCCTTATGGTACGGTATTAAATTTTACGGTATGGGAGATGCAGTATAACTTACGTAAATATAATCGTTGTTCTTGGAAAATAACATCAAAAGACATCTATAAAAGAAAACTTAATTATATAAAATAACCTCAAACAGTATGGTACAGTATATGAATTAAAATCTATCGAAATGACAATTTTGTTAAATCTAACACGTTTTCGGTTAAAATATAATCGTTGTTCTTGGAAAATAATATCAAGACACCTATGAAAAGAAACATACAGTTATATAAAATAATCACAATCAGTATGGTACACTATACGAATTAAAATCTATCGAAATGACAATTTTGTTAAATCTAACACGTTTTCGGTTAAGTATATCATAAAAAACTTGTGAAAATGTAACCAGCATGACATGCACGTAGACACATGTGACAGAATTTATTATTTGCAGGGCCGTATTTAGAATTTAGGGACTCCATCAATGCAATAGAGCTTTCCAATTAAAACAAAAACCGAAAAACAAATTTAAAAATCCAGGTACGTGCTAAAAAAACAGTAGGTACTAAAAGCATGACAAAGACAGAATATGATCGCATGACTCTTTTTAACAAAAATTATATATTAATTAAAGGAAAAACATGCAAAAATTTTGGGTTCCATAGAAATCCGATTAAAAAAAAACTAAAAAATCAGATTTTTTGATATAAATCGGATTGTTTTATTAAATCAGTTTTTTTTAATTTTTTTTAAAGGTATAGCATATTTTCAAAAACATGTCTTACAAAAAACATTATAAAGAATAAGTAAATATTTAAAGAAACAATAAAAACTACAGTAAAATTTGTTTATAATGATACCGCTTATATTTACAAATTGGTTATAATGTCGAAATTGTGACTACTTGTTTGAAAGCCCATATAAGTTAACGTTATTTAATTTCATTGGCTATAGCGACGAAATTTCTGGGATCCCTTTGATGTCGTTATAATAGAATTTTACTGTAACACAGTAAAGTCGTTTTATCGAAGAAGTTAAACAGATTTAGTAGTTCTTGAAAGTATTGTTACATAGTACCATTACCTATACGCTTTTCCCTCAATTTTCGTAAATCTGGAATATTAAATAACAATTGCAGAAGAAGTGATTTAAATCAATCATATTTTTTAAAAAAAAACGCTTATTTAAATCAATGCAATCCTGCGAAAACTGCAATGTAGTTTTATTTTTCCGAGATTCTAAATCCGACCCTGATTATTTGTTTTACGATTTTAAATGTACGGATATTAAATGTATGAAATTTGTGCATAATTTAAATTCAGATGACGTGATTCACTGTCAATATGTAAAAATAATGAGTAATAAATTAATTACGTTTAATTTGGTGCAGTGCGGGTGTGAATAAAGGCTTTGTGTAATAAATTTTATTTTAGGTAAATAGCTATCGGAATAATGGTGATTTATAGCCCATAAAAATGTTAAGTGATTCATCTGTTTAGTTAGCCTTTTGTTAGTGTGCTTAGACTAATTTCGCCGGTTTAATTTTTCGTCTTGGCTGGCATTAATGGATGTGGGGTAAGATGCAAAAGCATCACAAGCCCAATTTATAAGCGACCATTAGAGTACAGAAGGCTAAGCGAGCTACTGTTTTCTTTGACGGTCCTTAATTACGAAAATATCACATTCATCGTCTTTTATGTTCAGTGTTCAGCGCAAACCAGCTTTTAAAAATGTTGCCATTCTCCTATACTCTTACAAAGAATTTTTAAAACGATTCAGACAATCAGGTTTTTGTAAAAGAGATACCTTTTATTGTAGATAGTTCCGGTGAGGTCCTTTCTGCCTGCGGCTCATTTTAATTGAATAAAAGAAACTAGGATGCAAGGGTCCTTGCTCTTGCTTCGCTCTTGTTGACAGGACATCCCAGTAGCTTTCTATCTAAACTTTTGTTAATTAGAGAGCTTGGAACTTTTATAAAACTTCGCAATGCGATTTGATTCGTAAAATACACGTTTCCGATTTTACGTCTTCTCTCTTTTGTATTCTGTTATTGTTTCGTAATTAAAAACTAGTATTTAAATGGCTTTGTAAGTTGTGGAAAACTCCAGGGAAATAAGAAATAAATTGAGCATTAGGGGAAGACACAGAAATCAGGATTCCATCTGCAGAATAAATACAAACACACTTGTACGGATATATGGGCGATGCAGAATCGAATGAGAGCAAATATTTCACTTGTTTGTCTTTTTGACTTGTACACGTTGTGATATGCAGTAGACAGCACAATCGGAATCGAGTCACATCAGATTCGACTATATAAAATAAATATGATCTTTAAAGAAAAACGTTTGTTTTGTGTTCATTGTTTCGAAAGAACAAAGAACCCAAACTTTTTTCATCGGGAATTCAAAGCCGGTTGTACGGATGTCGGACCCTTTCTCTAATAATTTAATCACTCAACGTCAAACACCAAAAATTTTACGGCTGCATCCCAATCTTTATTCAGAAACATCAACGAAAAAATAACCCTATCCTCAAAATGTATTAACCCTTTCATTTAATAATACAAAACACTTTATTTAACATACATAAATATATCAATAGAAATGCTTGTACCACAGTTTTTTACAGTAATAAGCAAAATAAGATCATTGTCTGATTCAAGCACTCAATCAATATTATTACAAAATATAGGACGCTATCCTATATGACTTTGGTAAAGGATATAAAAATAACGCCAAATAAAAAACAACCCTTTATTAAAAGGACGTGTATCAACTCTAGTTAACCTTAGGAATTTAATTAAAATTTCGATTATTAAAATCTCGAAGGCACAAATTGATGACTATGGTAAAATTATTTTCTCTGAAAATATTCCACTATCCCAATAACTCTATCCCTGCCTAATTGCATATTTGCAGGCTATAATGCATATGAGTTAACAAGGATTGTGTTATTTGAACTTACCTATTCGATTCGTTAGCAAATTTATTAATTGCACAATCCGCGACAAAGATTTGGCATCTTCATACTCTATTTTAAAAATCACGAATGAAGTAGGTCTTTCTTGTCCGGCAGAATTCCTCAGATATTATTTAATTTGCTTTTCTGCACCTTATGCTGAGACCACATAAAGCGCTATATTCGCTATTATCGCTATGTTTACAATTCCTACAAAAATAATTCTCAGTGTTTTCAATATATCCGGCCACATAGACACTAGTAGCTATGTTCGCTACGTTCGCGATGTAAGCCACGTCACGTCATGTTTGATTGTCGGCTATATTTTTGTAACGTAGCTAACGTCGATACTATATTTGCAGACTTTCAATATCATTTTCAATAATAACTAAGAGTTATTTAAACTTCTCTGGGCTCATTTAAAAGTACTCTTTAAATTTGTCTATACCTTTCGCTGGTTTATGAGATGATAAAATTCGCCAAAATCATTCCTCATAAGGTGACATCGTGGACCCATTCCCTTTTACGTAATTTTTGCATAATGATAACAAAAGTAATTCAACCTCCTTAATATCGTGAAATAAAACTGAAAACATACTATACGTATCTTTCGATGTGGCCACTGGTCATAGCGAACATAGAGTACCTAGCAAACAAACGTATACAGCGAACATACAGGCAGCAGTGGCTTAGTTGGTTAGCGCGCATCGACTCGCTAAACCGAGTGTGAGATCTGGGGTTTAAATACCAGTGACGATAAACCTGTAATCAGAAATAAGTACCGCTATGTTCGAGTGGTTCGGAACCCACTATAAACTGTAGGTCCTCTGTCCTGTAATTGGACTTCGGTCTGTTGGACAGAGTAAATTGAATGAAATGAACATAGCGTATATAGCAAATCTAGCATAGCGCTCTATGTACTTTCTGCATAACAGTGACATTGCGGAAAAGAATAAAATATATATGTTTTTTTAGGTGTTTAGTTTTGGTTACATAATGTTGAAGTTTTCTATGTTCCAAATTTTTGCAAGCCCTCAAAGGATTGTGGGGGTTTTAGTTTCGCCACGGTTGGTAACAGTAATTGTGCAAACCAATGTTGGTTTGCACAATTACTGTTAGATCCAAACTTGAGATCGCAAGTTCAAGTCCCAGTGACAGACAACGTGTGATTTGTCGTAACATAAATAAACATAGCTACTTGTGTATCACACTCGGTTGCTATAAATTTGTCATCAATACATCTTAAATAGAAGTAGCACTGGCAAATGAAACAACCGACAGTACAGTAGTTAGAACTGCGACTCGGTTTTAGTCCGCGTAGGAGATACAGGAATACATTATTACTGTTGGTAACAGTAGTTGTGGAAACCGATGATATTGATAATAGTGTGAGTTTAAAAAGTCCAGCGGGTCTTCTGGTCGGGTGAATGTAAGTGGGTGTTGAGCAAAGTTTCGCACGATGATACTCGCTGTGACGTCATTCGAACTTGAGATCGTAAGTTCAAGTCCCAGCGATCAACAACGTGTGATTTGTCGTAACATAAAAAACACAGCTACTTGTGTATCACACTCGGTTGCTATAGACTTGCCATCTATACATCTTAAATAGAAGTAGCACTGGCAAATGAAACAACCGACAGTACAGTAGTTACAACTGCGACTCCGCATAGGAGATACAGGATCACATTATTACTGTTGGTAACATAGTTGTGGAAACCGATGATATTGATAATAGTGTGAGTTTAAAAAGTCCAGTGGGTCTTCTGGTCGGGTGAATGTAAGTGGGTGTTGAGCAAAGTTTCGCACGATGATCTCCGTTGTGGAGCGTTCCGGCGCTCAGTTCTTGATTTGCTTGGCGTCGACTCACGTAACCTTGTTTGATAAACATCAATTTGACAGTTCCCCAGCGAATGTTTAAAGGAATTCGCATTCTCTTGAAGAAGTTTTAGCGTTTAAATTCCGCGGGACGTATTCGGCGTTATTTCAACGTGAACGATTTCGTAACGCGACGCGAATTATTAGCTGCAAAAAGCGCTCTCCAGCACACGCTGGCCGACTGCGCCAGATGTGTTCACAACGCGATATTGCCGCTGCTACTGCTACTGCTACTTCCTTACAAAAGCCCCGGATTTTTATTCACTGCCACTACAAAAAGGTTACCTTTCAACTGTGATGCAATAAAATTTACCTACTGTTTTCCCGACCTATTAGATTACTGCCGGCCCAAATCGATAAACATTCACCAATTGTAACCACCGGCTTTAGAACCGGACCTTGGTACTTACTCGCCCATCTAAATTTTATACCACACATTTTTCCAAAAAGACCAACAAAATTACGCTTTAAATTTATTGTATGGACTGTTTTATTACGCGCGATAGCCGATAGTTTTGCAATACAAAACGCTCACTTCAAATTTGGATCTGCATGCACATTTCATAACACAACTTTTTTATACTTATTTTCTTATACTTCTACAATACCAGATTGTCCTTTACTTCTCTGATTCACAGACCGTTACAGATAGTGATGTTTCCATAATTTTTTTAGAGGTATACTATCAGTATGCTGTTACGCAAATGAACATTAAATTCGATTTTTCTTAAATCGGTTATTGTCAGATTCATATCAGGAAAAGGTATTTACTGGACAACAAGAGAAATATCAAGATGATTGCTAGATTCAAATGTGGTACTGAAGAAAGAAACAATATGTACTGATTATCAAGTGACGCGAGAAGGTGTAGGCTTTGCGGACGAGAAGAGGAAAGAAGTCCTGTTAGACGATTTAGGATCAGGACAAAAATGAATGAAAGAACTAATTAAGAATAGAAGGATTATTAAATGATATGTTTTATATTATATGAAGTATAAATTGTGTTCAACCAGGTATATATATATATATATATATATATATATTGTAAGTAATTTATAATAAAAATGTAGATTTGGCCAGAATAAATTTAAATAACTAAAAATAATAAATTTCAAGACACCCTCGTTCAATCAAATATTGGTTGTTGTTGCGTACTATAAAAGTATACGCCGAATATCCATAATTTAAAAAAATCATTTGGAGTATAAGGCGTATACCCAATAAGAATATCACTTGTTACAGAATATATACAAAATTTAAGGGCATCTAATATAATAATATTTAATTTGTAAATTATATCACTATAATCAAAATTTGATACCTAAATTTCAAATGCTCCTCATAAACAAGGTTATTTACATAATTATCTTATTCGCACCATTGAAATCTTGTTGGCAATATTAACAAAATAATAAAATACTATTTTTTATTATACGCTGTTAACCACAATTTTTAAGTCATAGTAAAAGAAATGTTACTGTTGCTTATTTTTTTCATATTCTTGTGTATTACTTTTGTGCCTTAATAGTGATGATGCAAATATTAAGAATTCTAGCCAAATTAATACGAATCGGATAATGAACTAGGAGTATTTCCTGACCCATGTTCTACGAGGAAATAGGGGAAATGATGCATGATTAGCGTTTCCTTTAATTTTCCTCTCAAGTAAAGGATGTATACGTGACGTACTCAATGTTAGGTAGAATGAAATTTTGAAAACAAATTGTTTGAAGCTCAGGTGATTTTTTGTGTATTGTTTGAGTGGTTTAATATTCGAGTTTCGGAATGTACTGAGCGTGATTATATTTACTTTAGAGTTGAAACGAATTGGTTTATGAATAATCAAAGCAATCAATACACCAGCTCGTATTTTTCCATAGCATACATGATTGGTGGGTACTTAGTGCTAACTGGATTATAAATTTCGTTTAGCGATTAATTAGTGGTTGTTACAAGGTTTCCGGAACCTTGGGAACATTTGGAGATAATGTAAACATTTCTGCCAGCTTAGGTTAGTGTGCATAGTAGATTACCTGCACCTACCGAACTTTGCTGGAATGCCGGTGCTTACCTATTTAAATTATGTGTTTAGTAGCGCCATGATTACATAGAAACTATTTTAATAAATAAATATGTATTACGTTATTACGTCGAACACGAATCAATTTCATCAATTAGCCTTTGCAAATTTACGCATACTATGCTTCACAGGGTAACCCAAATTCGAACCCTGGGTTATACACTTCGTTAAAAATGCATTAATCGAGGGTCATGAACTAAAATTTTAGTGAGGCAGGTGATAGGAACTGAATAAAAATTATGAATGTCAGTTTTTTAAAGTAAATTTAAATTTAAAACCCAAGGATATCTGGTATCCCAGTGCACCTACTTAAGCTACAACTAAATAAATATAACGACCAAAATTTCAAAAGCAATCAGTTTGGTCAAGACCAATCAGAATACACTTGAGGCATGTCTCAAGATTCCCTTTTATGAAGCAGGTTGCGCAGCGAGAAAAAAATCGATAAAGGCTGTGAGTATTGTAAAAACAGCACAGTCGTACGCACACATTGAAGAAATTTGAGGCAAGATAATCTTTGCCTCTACATTTCTGTATTCAGCACTACGATGGGCGTATGAATGCTTTATTCGACATTATATATAGGGTAGGAAAACAGTGGGAATTTGAAAACTAGATCTTGTGGATATATTGCGGGCTAGATTTAAAATTTAAAAATACATCCTCATTTTTAAGATAAGTAATAATATATTTATCCAAAAAGAACATCTCCTTCTTGGCACTTTAGATGACGTAGAGAGTGCACCACATCTACATATTTTTACTACCATTATGACCTCATTCACTATTTATAGCTTATAATTTTCAGAAATTCCAATTTTATTTAAAAAAAAACTTTTCTATATTTTTACCTAAAAATTCGTTTTAGTTTAATAACAATTGCTATTTTAAATATAATATAATTTAAAATAAAAATGAATGCAGTAAAAATACTACTCACATCTTGTTTGAAGTTTCTGTAATAAATATTTCATTTTACAATGTAGAGCAAATAACAGAGTAAAACAAAACAAACACTGGGACAAGTTTTGTATTGAATAACATAAGAAAGTAGTATGAATAGTATCAGAAAATTTCAGCTCTGTAAAAAGCAAACAATATCTCCTGTGATCTTTTGATCAAATGAAAACAGCGTAGAAATCAGGAAACAGCCAAGAAATACAAAAATATTTAATACAATTTTCCCTGCAATCTGTTATACGTGCACTATGCAATCTCTATTGTCAAACGTTTTAATAGAAATACAATTTTAATAAAATCTTTCACTTTTTGAGTTTAAAATCATTGTTTGTTTAATTGATGGGTCAATAAAAAATAAAAATTTACATTTCCAATTAAAATTTTAAATATTTTTACATTTTCAAAGTATTTCCAATCACAGTATAACATGAAAACTTATATTTTTTCGTGTTTTATGCCAAAAATTTTCATACACAACCAAAATAATAAAAAAATACATATCTATGGTTACGAAATTTTTATTTTTTGCTCTTAAGTTGTAGAAAATTAAAAGTTTTGGCGACAAAAAGTTCTCGAGCGAAAAACTGAAATAGAGGTTTTTTGTTTTTCCCATTTTTCACCGAATCGTTCCAAAGAAGGTATATGCAGAGAAAACATTTCTTTATGTAACTTTGCCCGAAGAATCGACTGATATAATCGTTGAGATTTTATCTATACCCGTTTTAAGGATATAAAATAGAAATTTTTGAATTATTTCGGCTGTATAAGAAAAATTTTAGAGTGAAAAACTAAAAATTGTTACTTTTCATGTTCAACTGTGATTGGAAATAGCTTGGATAAATATATATTAATATTTAATTGGAAATGCCAATATATCACTATCGAAATCTACAATAAAGTAAATTGGTAGTAATGAGTATTAAAACAAGAATAATAATTTTGTATCTTCATGTTTAATAGTTTGAAGTTTGAATCTTAGATGAGGTATAATATAGAGATATGGCACACTCCTATAGCTACGTACTACTGAGCAAACAAAAGATGTATGGTCGAGAATCGCATAACAGTTAGCTGCGTGAGAACAATCCGCCAGCTGAGTAGTGCACACTTACAGTTAGACGAACGAAATATTGGTCATAGTGTTTTGTCACCTATCCTCATTATTTGTTTGGTTGAATTTTCCATATAACTACTCCACTGGTTTAAACCTTAGCAGTGGTATTCTACAGTCACTGTTAAAGTTGCTTAGAGACGATCTCTAGCTAGCGGTGACTGTTAGTTTTTATAGGTGATGTAATTCTAGTATTACAGAACAATGTTAGCACTAACAGCGGTAAAATTTGACTGTAGAATACGTTTTTCTTAGAGATCACCTTTAAATTCAGTTGGAGAAGATCTCTAAATTTAACAGAGACAGTAGAATACCACTGTATATCTTTAGACAATATATTTGGTCAATGCCATATCTCTATGTTATACCTCATCTAAGGTTTGAATTATTGTGAAATAATTGGTAATTTTCATTTAAGTTCATAATGAAGTAATGTAGAAAAAGTTATTTTAAACGTAGCGGAAAAAAGTCGGCGTTAATATAGATTTGGGGCATAAAAGAATAAATTGGACAATACTGCAACATCCACAAATGAAGTCGAATTTTTATGAGAGTATACAACAACACAAATGGGACTTCACACGCGCATATTAAAAACTTGTTGCTGTGTATCAGGCAGTAAAGTAACCTATAAAGCGAAAATTGAGATGTATTATTTCCAAGATTTTATTGCTTTTATCGCACAAAAACAGCTTAAATAAAAAAGCTAAAGTTAGCGAACGTAGATCTTATACGGCATGTTAAAACACACGTGAAAGATGCCGGCGATTTTTTCTTTTAAATTCTGGTCAGTTTGGAGGTTTATCACTTTGCCTCTGGTCGTCAGTTCACGGGAATCTCAGCGAGAACTGAAATGTGTTTGTGACACCGGCTTTTATTTGACACGTGTTCGTTTACTTCAAATTTATTTCCCTCCATATGCTCCCATTCGACCAGGCACTACACTTTATTCATTCATCTTCGATACTTTCCAAACCGAAAAACAATCATACAAGTATTTACACTACAATGGTTAATCCTAATTTTAATAAAAATATTTCAAAATACATTACTTAATAGGCCACAAATTTACATTGCATCTCGGTTGCATTGATTTAAATCACTTGATTTGAATTACATTTAAATCTCATTATTTTTTTTTAAATCATTCATTTAAATCATTTGTTCTGCAATTGTTATTAGACATTCTAGATTTACGTAAATAAGGGAAAAATCGTGAGGGTAATGTTACCATGTGGTAATTCTTTCAAGAACTACTACATATATTTCACTTCGTTGCTAAAACGACTTAACTGGTATATGATTTTGCATTTATAACGCAGAAAATTTTTGTACTAATGTATAGTTTTTTCTTAAATTTACATTCAAATGTGGTACAGTAAAATCCGGTTATGACGACATCGAAGGGAACACAAATTTAGTCGCTATATCTGATAAAAGTAAAATTACATTACCGTTGTTTAACGTTAAAACCAGTTCATCGCTATAAGTGGTATCGTTATATAAACGGATTTTATTATTGTTTTTTTTAAATTTGAACTTATTCTTTACAATAGTTTTTTTTTTCATAATAAATACTATTTTGTGAAACACGTTTGAAATTATAATATACCTTTTTAAAGAAATAAAAAATCTGATTTTATGTTATCCTGCATAGAATATTATATTTAGGGATAAATAGACAAATAGAGCATAATGATAAAACATTATTACAAAATATTCAATTTTAAAAATTATTAAATATGAAAAAGTAAGTCTGTCCCTGTGATGTGGAATGGGGTATATGACCATTTTTTTTCCATTTCATGATTCTATACAAAAAATAAAAAACCCGTATTTTTTTAAATCGTTTAATTGATAATTCCGGAGAAAGTTTTATTTCAAAATTAATATAAATAAAAATGAGAAAAACATGAATCGTCCAAGATTTTGAATGTTTAAACTTTCCCAAGTAAAAACAGTTTTGTGCTGTATTAAATTTTCCTTTTGATAATAGGTGAAAATAAAAAAGTTATTATTTTTGTTGTGAAATGAAAGTATTTGTAAATTGCCCTCTAATGTAGCTGCTAATTTCATTCGCAAGTTGTTTAAACTGGGAAAGTTTGAAAATACCTTTGGTTATTTCGAGCAGAAAGAAGGAAATCTAAAGCAAGTGAGAAACAACGTACACGGTGACATCCTTTGCAGGAGGTCTATTAAAGGACCTTTCATTTCTCTTCTACCCCACGTAGAATAATTACTCAACACGATTAAACTTTTACTAATGGCTCTGAATTTGTCAGTGGGAATTTTTCTACTAAATGAACAGCGTGTAACTTCCTAATGTACTAACTTCACATAGATCTGCAGAATTTTTGACATTCTTTCTTAAAACTTAAAGTAGTTTACAGATAGTGTAGTTCGTGACACATTTTTCTATCTATACTGACACTTTCTACAAATTTACCTTAACTTGGTCACATTCGAATCAATAAACTTTTACTAAAACTTCTTTAATTATCAAACCTTTTTCACTCTCGTAGGAATAAAACTTTGTGTTTATAATTTTTTTAAAGTTTAACTAGCTAATAACAATGTTGATGATTGGTGAATAAAATACTATTTTTTTTATTGTAAAATGTAGATTAATTAAAAATCCCCAATAAAAAACATATAGTGGTGTAAAGTCAAGTGACATAACTGACCATTCTACAATTCTACCATTTAATTTAAAGTTATTAACAACACTTAAAATTGTTACTAAATTTGGTATTGTCAGAAAATAATGTGCGATACAAATCCGACATTGCCGTCAAGTTGAATTAAAATTTGCATAATACAATTTTATTTGAAACTAGAAAAAGATTTATGATACAAAAACCAATGTCAAATTCGTTCCCTATGTTTCATTTTAAATGAAACAGGCAAATATATTGGCACATATTTTGCTCCTGACTCCAACATTAAAGAAGCTTCATTAAGTAACTTACAGACACTTCCCTAAGATTTCATATTAACTGTCATGATTAGCAATAATGAAGCATCTTTTTTAGGTTAGTTACTTAAGATGACAGAGACCGTCTTTAAACTCTTGTTTATTAAATATTCGGGAATTATTTGGTGTTAGTAATAAGCAAATAAAAAATATGTTCCCAAATGTAGTTTAAAAAAAGACTATCTTTTGTTAAAGAAAGCTTAGAGAAGGTTGCTGAATATGGTTCTTTTAATTAAAACTTTCATTGAATATAGAGACCGTCTCTAGGTAAAGAAGGCTTAAAAAAGGAGATAAAGTCAAGATCTAAATACGGACTATTGCTGTCTATCAATGTCAATGTTAGGTCGTAACTATGGATATAACAAATCCAATGTTTCACCACAGAATAGTTACATACAGAAGCGACACTCCGTGTCGGTACCTTTCATGTTACCCTATTCAGTTCAATGACCTTGGAGCATTGTTTAGACCTTTAAATTTGTTGTCTTCCCCAATCTCTTTCTAGGATGTGACGAAACATTCCAATTTTAAACAATGAGCCCTTTAAATTTGTTGACTTTCCCCATCTCTCTCTAATTTTCGTTTCTCTGTCTTACTGTCGCTTCTGTATAAACCTATTCTGTGGTTTCACGTTAAAAAATAACAAATCCAATGTTTCACTACAGAATAGTTACATACAGAAGCGACACTCCGTGTCGGTACTTTTCATGTTACCCTATTCAGTTCTATGACCTTGGCACATTATGTTATTTGTTGACTATCTCTCTCTAAGATGTGACGAAACTTTCCGATTTTAAACAATGAGCTCTTTAAATTTAGACTTTCCCCATCTTTCTCTAATTTTCGTTTCTCTGTCTTACTGTCGCTGCTGTATAAACCTACTCTGTGAACATAGAAGCCGTCTCTAGCTAAAGAAGGCTTAAAGAAGGAGATAAAGACAAGATCTGAATACTGGCTATTACTGTCAATCAACGTCAATATCAGGTCGTAACCACAATATAATAACAATATAACAAATCCCATGTTTCACGGTAAAAAATATTCACGATATAAGAAATATATAAGAAAGAGTAAATTTTGTAAGGTAACCTTAATTCTGTATGGAAATTGTGAATGAGGTATCGATTGAATCCAGGGTGATAAATCATGAAAAAGTGATGTGAAGAAAGTAGTGGTACTAGAATGGAAAGGATAGTAAAACGTTCGTGTAGGACGTAAACCGGCATGGATAAATAGGAAGAAAATCTGTCCGCTGTGTCTGGAAAATGGGCAACCGAGCAACGAGCACGGCGCAGAGATTCCAGACCGCTAGACCTCATAATATCAGAGTTTCCTTGTCCCATAATTCTTCCAGGGCTCGGATCCCGAATCGCATAATATACTGCGCTAAGGTGAAAAAATATTCACTCCAATAATCAAATTTACTTCAATAGCTACTACACCCGACAATATCTTTCCTTTTCAACCCTTGACTCTTTTTTATAACCGTACTCGAATAACCGATAGAGACATATGGACCTAATCAGTTGTGTGTCATGTATTCAGTCAATTAACGCTGATGACTCTAATGATCTCATGCAAGTTAATGTACATGATGACGGATGAAATTTCTGCATCCGAAACTAATTGTTCCCAATACTAGGTATTTACTTTTATTTAACGATTGCTAACGAAAACCAATAAAAAAACATATTTAGCCAGAAAACGAAATCCACAGCAATGATAAAACTTAGTTGACGCGATTCAAATAGAGCCAAGTGTGATATCTAAGATTCAAATCCAAACTTCGCCAACTTTTAATCAAATATCACTATAAGCAGTAGGACGCTTGTAGTGCTTCTACTCTGACACCCTACACCACTAAAATGCAAAATAAGGTAGTGTCAGGAGACACTACCTTACTGGCCGGTTAAAATATATATCAGGTCCTATTTATACCCATATATATTTTGGTCTTAGCAACTTACGAAAATACATATTCCTTATTTTATTTGTACATTAACTCCACTTTGAAACATTTTTAACCAACTTCACTTACAGAACTACTATCGTTTACTCGTTTTATAGCGTACCTTAAAAATTCTCATAATTTACTAATTTTCCAACACTTTTTATCAGAAGTTTTGTGTTTTATTAAGAATTTTTTCAGATTTAGTATTTTCCTACACATTATTTTAAATAAAAAAATAAAAAATTAATAAATCATTCATTAACTAAATTCAGCTTTGTGGTATAGTGGGCTGCAAAACTGGTAAAACAACATAATTTTGACATTTTGATACTGAATATAATATAAATTTAAAAGAAATAAATATATAGTCTGATTAATAGGCCAATTCTGAGCAAATCTGTAAGTCTTGCAGATCTGTAAATCTGTAAAAAAAAACTGACAAAAACGCATACATTTTTGTTGATTAATATAAAATTATACATAAGAGTGGTTGCTTTTGTTGCGATTTTGTTCATTATTTACAGATTTACAGATCTAAGGCTTACAGATATGTACAGAATTGGCCTATAAATCGGGGCCTCTCCGAATTACGGGCTCTAGACATTTGTCTTTCTGTTTATTGGTTAATCCGGCTCTGTACCTTAGGTTCTTAAGGCCTTGTTCCATCTAGGAATGAAACGAAACAAGAAATAAAAACGAGTATCTGTAAAGTTTATAACAAATCTAAATCAAGACAAAAGTAATTTTAAAAAAATGTTCTCGGTTAGCTATTTTCACAAAATGATAATTATTCTTCACTAACTTCAGTCGTTCTAAACTGTGTGCTTAATAGTAGTTAGCTTCAGTATAAATATTTTTTGAAAGCAAAAGTTGGAAATATATATATATATATATATATATATATATATATATATATATATATATATATATATATATATATATATAGATTTAGATAGTCCTCGATACACTAAGTACAAATTTTAGAACATAATTTTAAACTTTTTAAATCTTAAACAGAAGTTTTAAAAGCTGAAGTAAAAATATATTTCTTCTATCAGGTTTTGCCAAAACAACCGTGGTTTATAAATTAAGCTAAATCGCCTTTTACAATATAAAATATAATGAAAGCCATAAGAGAAATTGCGGCAATATCATGTTTGTTCCATCATTTTGTTTGAAATATTAATGCAACACAAAGGAAGTGTAATAAAAGGAATATAGAAACAAGGCGTTAATTACATGTATAAAACTGTTAACAACCACATAAAATTGTGCGAAGATGTATCCAGCGAACAAAGTGTGTCGTTTAGGTATCAAATTCCGGACATTATCCACCAGTCTTGCATCTAATTACAGCTGTTTTCAATGGCGCCCTCTAATTATCGAAAGTTGTGAAGTACTCTACGCTTAATCCGCAACCAAGTTTACAATTAGAACTCGGCCTACACTTTCCACCAGAATATTTTCAACATAAAACTTAGGTTAGCATTAATAAACATTTCTGTTCTTTAGTACAAAAGTTACTCAAATATTTCAGTATTTAAAATGTATATTTAAAAAATTACAAGTATTTGAAACTTCAAGAAACATTTTACAAATTATTAATTACAAAGTTTATATTCAAATTAAAATTTAGGGTAATAACGATTGTTTTATCTTGCGGATATCATTAGACTAGATTTATTTTAAAGTGGATTCATAAATCAAGTATATATTTTTTATTTTCCAAACATGATAATTAATATTTTTCATCACTTTATTCTTATATCCATTCTTGTATATTTAAGTTACGTTTTTATCTATTCCTTCCATTTTTGTCCTATTCTTAGGTAACTTTCTCATTTCTTCTATATTTTGTCATCTCTTTCTGCAATTCTTATTTACCAGGTTTTTCTCGGTTTCCCTCTTTCCCTGCTTTTAACAATATTTTCAGATTTTATAATTTTTCTAACAAGGTTAGTTTTGTTTTTGTTCTCTCTTTTCGACTATACTGTTTCCTGATTTATTATTTTTCTTGCAATTTCATTTCTTTCCCTGTCTCACTTCGTTTTTCTGCAATGTTCATTAGATACCTAAACGATAATTGAATATATTACAATAAAGATGTCATGTTTAAAGCAAAATGGAGAGTAAAACCAAACTAGGAGTGGGATTCTATAACTCGTAACAACTACAAATAACAATTGTACTTGTTATTATATCAATTACATACGTCAAATTTACAATGAATTTAAGACATTCTCACATGAGTGCAGATATGTAAAGTGTTTTTATATATGTAGGTACATGTCATCTACAAATAATGATGTCTGTTATAGAATTTGAAGATCATTTTTAGTTGATATTTACAATTGATATCATAACAAGTCCAAATGATAGCAACCGAAGTTATGGAATCCTACTCTAAATATGATATGAGTGTGCAGTCTGAAGCGATATGAAACGATGAACGGGATATATGAAGCAGTTAGTTAAACACAAGATCGTCATTCCGTGGCATAAATTATTCGCAAATTCAAGTGAAAATACATCTGATGTAACTAGGATACGTTTTGCAAAGGATGAATATTACATTGGAATCCCTTATGTAATTACTTGTTCATTTGTTTATGCAGAATTTGTGAAGTTATCCTCGCGTATGTTTCGAGTTGCTCAAATGGAAATTTGGAAATGAGGGTACAAAGTTTATACATCTTCCCTCTTGGGGAACTCATTTTAATAATAGTTTTTATAGCGCGTACCGCCATCTGCACCATCCCAGGAGAAGTAACCAATTTAAATTCATACTTAGGACCAGTTTTTTATACGCAATTAAATTTAATCTGCTGAAATATACCCTAGAAATTTTGATTACTTTAATATATTACAAGCATCCAATCTCCAACATTCTTCCCGAAATAATAAAAGTACAAGTTCTAAATCTAAGGGCTCGATTGTGGATTAGTAGTTTTATCTTTCATTGGCACGAGATTTCTTATAGGGCCAAGGTCACAAGAAACGTGGTTATAGTTACTATTTCATTCTAGTGCACTCAGAGAACTGACATCTATAAGTTTATATTACAAATTATTGTCTTACACGACCTTTAAAAAATCAAAAGGAAACTTATTTTTTTATAATACATAAATTCTTTGTTTAACAACTGCTACAATATACATTATTACTACAAAATATAGTATCAGTAATATTCATAAATACTGGCTGTTGAAACTCACAAAATTTAAAGCCATATTGTCCACCAAAATATAGGTCAAAAAGTTTTAATAAACATAAATTCGCATTTTTTACAAAATAGACCTGCTTTTGTGAAATTGCTCTGTAAATAAATTTCCCAAGAGATGTGAAAGTTTCGGCACGTGACGAAGTCGAGTGCTGCAATCACAGTAGATGGAAAATTGATGATTCTGCACGAGTGACACAATATATTTTTTCTACGACCACACTTCTAAACTACAAAAGCTTTTTCATAAAAATAATATGACATATGTAAATTTACATAAATTATTTATGCGCATTGTTGACAATTTTTCACACTGCACATGCGTAGTGTTGGCAAATACTGTTAGAAATGATTTCTCACATTTTAATACATGATAGAGCGAAATACGCAATTTTGAAGCTATAGCACAGAATAGGTTTATACAGAAGCGACAATAAGACAGAGAAACAAAAATTAGAGAGAGATGCGGAAAGCCAACAAATTTAAAGGGCTCATTGTTTAAAATCGGAAAGTTTCGTCACATCTTAGAGAGAGTTAGGGAAAGCCAACAAATTTTAAAGTCTACACAATGCTCCAAGGTCATAGAACTGAAAAAGGGAACATGAAAGGTACTGACACGAAGTGTCGCTTCAGTATGTAACTATTTTATGATTACGACCTGTCATTGACATTGATTGACAGCAACAACCCGTATTCAGATCTTGACTTTATCTTCTTCTTTAAGCCCTCTTGAGCTAGAACTGAACAGGGTAACATGAAAGTTACTGACATGGAGTACCAATTTTCATAATGGTCGTAGAAACATTATTTTTTCAGCGACTTAAAAAATTTATTTTATCTTGTTTTTTGGTTGTTATTGAACTATTATAGAATTGATTCTTTTTGTCATTTTCTGAAAGAAATGATGTCTCACATTATCTTTATTCTGGTTTAAAAAAAAATCGTTGTTCCAGTAAATATATTGCACAGGATAATTTTGGTCGCTTATTAGCAGTAGTATACTTTTTGTTTGTTAAACCTTTTAAATTTGTAGAATTGTGTAAAATATAGTCCAAATGTAATACCGAATTGTTTATTTGTGGAAATGAGTAATTGTAATGAACGCAGTGCGGAATGGGACTGATTATGTTATAATTTATGTACGTGTGTGCGGGAGCAATAAAAAGTCCCACATTCGTGTGGAGCTGAGGTAAGGAGATTTAACCCGCTGTCATCCAGGTACCAGTTGAAGTTTTATTTATACACGAAAATTATTTATTTCCCTGTGTGTTATTTTAACGGGAAATTCCGGTGACTTTTTTATTTATTTGGAATTACGTCCGGCAACCACGCGATAATGTAATGCCGCTTCGGGCTACGGTGCCGAGGTCGAGCGACATACGAAAACGGAAACTTTTAGTCGTGAAGTATTTTTCTTTCGTTGCTATAGTAACGATGGCTCAGAATCACGCGAATTATTGTCATTTGCAACTAACACTGCTAATTACTTTCAATTTTGATAATTCTTGCATTCTATTAACCTTGGAACGGTGCCTTAATAGGGTTTCCTACAGGGTTGGCAAAAATTATTTTATTAAAAAAAAAAATCAAAAATTATTGATAAATAATTAAATCATGATTTTTTTGATTTTTTTAATTTTTAAAGATATTTAAGTGTTACTGCACTATTAAATTATTTTACAAGCAATATAAATATTTTATTTCATAAACGTATACCTACGAAATCTATAATAAAACTAAAATGACTCATCTCAATAAAACTAGGAGAGTAACAAACACTTACTTTTAGTTACACATTTTAAATAATATAACGAGCGTGACTCACTGCCAATGACTCATCGCGACCGACCTGTCTAGTCATCCCCCGGAAGACTCTAGAAAGTTCGAGAATAATTACCCGCATGTATAATTTATCGCGGAAATAATTTTTTATAGTTTGTGAAAATAAATAGCATAGAAATAAATACTGTTGTTTATAAATAAATGAATATTAGTTACTAATTATACATAAATAAACTTTACAATACGTACGTACGGACGTACAAAATAAATCAAAATGGATTAAGGATGGGACAAAATACATATTTCCGTTGAAATATGAAAACTGAAATTCTTCGCGATTACAATACTTTTGCCTTTATTTATTTCGTAACAAGAAACAACGAAAGTTATAATATTTTCTAATAAACAAGTATCAACAATTAAAAGTTTGTATTGTATTATTAGTTATTATGTATCAAATGCTAAATATTCTTCGCTTACTGTTAGAGTTTTAGTTCTGACGATTGGGAATTCTTATTTATAACCGAATGATTATCCGGTGCAATTACAGTGACAGATATTCATACCGTGCAGGTGCATAGAACCATTATTTATTCAAAACGATCCTTTTTACACATTCGATGATGGATGATAGCTTGGAATAGCACGAAGAGCAAGCGATCTCAGATCTCATCTCCGCTTTGCCAGGGATGCACAAACCATGAAATTTACATTAACTTTTCTTTCTTTCTGCTCGGAGATCAAACAATTCATTTGTTGTTTACTTCTCCATGCACTTTTTTATAAATATTACAATCTGTTTGTGTTGTAACAAGATAGGAAAAATATTAGAAAGTAAAAAATAAAAACAATCTTTTGTGGAAAGTTATTCTGTCACAAACAACTTTTTGTCAAAAGCTCATAACAGAATTTTAATAAATAAATTTTTTGTTCTCTCAGTATTTCATATGTAATTCTTTACATTTGACTTCATATTATTGTGTTCTAGCAGACTCATACTTATACTCATATTTAAAAGAAAACTTTTATTCCAAAGAAAAAGACACATAAAAAAGATTCCACTATATATTAGTTTTAAAGAACATATGAACTATTTGTAGTATAATAATATTTTTTGATATCGTCAAACAATCAAAAACTTTAAAATGTTTTACATTGAATTATTCATATTTTAAAGAACTTGAGCACATAGTTGAGTAAAAAATTGAAAATAAGTTGAAGCCAGTTAAACAGGGCGGATTAAAATAAATTTTTTATTCTCTCAGTATTTCATATGTAATTCTTTACATTTGACTTTATATTATTGTGTTCTAGCAATCTCATACTTATACTCATATTTAAACAATAACTTTTATTCAAAAGAAAAGGACACTTGAAAACGATTCCTCTATATATTAGTTTTAAAGAACATATGAACTATCTGTAGTATAATAACAATATTTGATATCGTCAAACAATCAAAAATTTTAAAATGTTTTAAATTGAATTATTCATATATTAACGATTTTAATAACTTGAGCACATAGCTGAGTAAAAAATTGAAAATTAGTTGATGCCAGTTAAACAGAACGGATTAAAGTTGAAAAAATTGTTTTGAATAAAAAGACAACTTAGCAACAGTTGGGAAAATTGACGTTAAAAGTTGTGAGTGTTTATTTTTCTGTTATTCAAACCTTTCAAAAACACACCCCATCATCTAAAGCGCATGCTATCACCCAAAAAGTCTGCAAAAAATTGATTCTACGCTAAACACTTTTTTCAATATTTCTTTCAAACACAGTGCATCGACTATAAATTATAAATTGATATATGGTATTTTTGAAAATAACCAGAAATAAAAAGATGAACCCATTTATAAATCAACGTCTGACAGATGAAAAAAGCTAATTCTAGCGGTGTACATTATTCCCAAGTACTGCACACACATTAGATTAATGCAATGGGCAAAGAAATTAGGGAGATTATTACAGGTTGTTTAGTGTAATTTATGCGTTGATAGTGAAACGCGCAGCATTTGATGCGGACAATGTCAGTTATGCCAGTCGAAATCAGGTCGGTGGTCGGATCCAGAATTGCATGCTGTCAGCAAGAGACATTTTAGCTTCAATTGCCTGCACTAAAAACTAATATAATATTCAACACCACTATCATTTCTATTTTCGGCTCTCTTCCGCACTTACTGCACTAATAAATATTTAAACTTACCCGCACTCATTACTCTGCATATTTGTATAAATATATTACCATATCTTCCACAAATATATTATTCCAAAACACAGTTTCGGATTCCTTTACAACTCTGTCATTTCATATTACATCTGATTATAGTTCTTAACCAGTGCCCTGCGGTGACATTTGATTATAAGCAGGGCATGTAACCGAAAAAAATACTGGTTTACGGTTAACCCTTACAGATAACGTTATAATAATAACAGTTTAGTTCGAAAACCGGTTTTTGAAAATTGGAAACCGGTTTAAACCTAAAGCGCATTCCCGAAATTAAATATTATAAATACAGGATGTTAAAAAAGGGATCACAAATTTTGAGGCTTTTAAATTTGAAAATTTAAGGTTTTTAAAGAAAATAGTTTTAAGCTACTGGTTGAATAAAATACATTAATATTTTATTTCATACTTAAGTAAGTACAAAAAAATTGGAAACAAATTTTACGTAATAAAATTAATAAAAGATTATTTTTCAAACAAATTCCTCAAAATATAACCATTAAAATTTGTAACTCTAAGTTGTGCTTTTACTGTTACTATAACTAAAATTATTCGCCAGTAAATTAATTCCTAGATATTCTAGTGTTTGTTAGTTTGTTAAACAAAGAATACAGTAATGCAAAAATCCAGAAAAATATCATATTGCTTTACAGAGCTATATAATTAACTTAGAGCTATATAATTAACTTTTTCTAAACTTTTAATGTCCGACTCAAAATTTCTTTATAAAAATATCCAGCATTACAATATACTAACTCTTTATAGAACTCAAAGTTGAACAACAACAAATATTATAATTTTAAATACAAATACAACTACAAAAACTGATAATATATATCACCATTTTTAATCATATTTGCTATAATACCTATTTGTTTGTTAGGCGGCAGTAGTATACATCAGAAAATAGAATTCACATTTAAAATCATGTTTGAACTAAACTAGTTTGAAATATTCTACTTTTATATTGAAAAATAAGACAATATAATATGATACATGATGTGAATATTGTAAATATTACTTTATTGAAAGATATTTGTATTCTAAACACAAATATATTGAACAGACAAATAAAACATGTAATAATTTAAATGGAACAATTTTATTATTTAATGGAAATAATAATTCAGTAGAAAATTATTAAGATAAGATAAAAAAATTATTGTACAATAAATCTAAAATGACATTAATCACTAAATGGAAATTTTAATTTGTATAACTATTATGTCCCTTTTGGCATGCAAATTTGATTTTACATGTTCTCAATAAAATTGCAATTACATTACAAAAGTGAAGTTTTATCGAGTTTTTAATCTTGAAAATGATATGTCAGTCAAACTTGGCGGCCATATTTTATAGTAAAATTTATTCTAATATTATTGGGAGCAAGTGCAACAAGGAAAAACATGTTCAATATAACTCACAATACATGGCTATAGAATTGCAAATATTGAACATACATTTCTATTTTTATTCAATACTTTAAATTCTGTTTCTCGTAGTATGGTACATTTCGCAGGATGGCTATATTTAGCAAATATACAGTAGTAATTTTCTTATCTCTGCTTGTCAATTCGGTATAAAATTTAAGTCAATTTCACGGCGGTAATGGAATTCAAATGACATATGTTTATCTTTTTACTTTTCACAATTGTCTGGAAATCTGACGGGTAAAACTTTTCTGTCTTACAATTCAACTCACACCCAGTGTTCCCTGTAAGCTGCGCGGGTGCGCGGCCGCGCACTAATTTTTCTAAAGTTGCGCAGTCATTTTCGTATTCGGCGCACCATTTTTTATATTTCATTTTACAAAAGAATTGTATCTAAAAATGACAAAATTTCAAATTCCACAAAAAAAGTAAAATTCAGAGGGTCAACAAAATTTTTGAAATCGGCCTTTGACATTTAAACGTCGACACGTCATCCAGCGTTGCTTAGTTTGCTTTATGTTAAGAAATGGGAGTCCGTTGTTGTGTCTATGTGCGATTTGTACGCAGCATAGCGATCGTGGTTGCAAACACGTGGTTTGTAACCCTCACATATAATAAAATGAGATTAACTTCAAAATAAAATAATATCGCTGTCGCTTATTTTATGTCCACAGGAACCTCGTCGCTGTGATTAGTTTCCCAATTCATTGCAAATTAATATAAACGCACGTAATAAAACTGCAATACTGATAAACTGACCGTTACTTCTAGAAAATTTACGAAAGCGTAGAAGGGCCATCGTTGTATTTTATTTTATAATTCAGACTTTGGAACTCTGAATTCAGACTTTGAAACTCTGAATTCAGACTTTGAATGAATTCAGACTTCGAAACTCTAAGTTCATTCTTCTAAACTCTGAATTCAAAAGGTCAGACTTATTAATTTTGAATTCAGACTTTGAAACTCTGAATTCAGACTTTGAAACTCTGAATTTAGACTTTGAAACTCTGAGTTTGAAACTCTGAATTCAGAGTTTAAAAATCTGAATTCAGAGTTTCAAAGTCTGAATTCAGAGTTTCAAAGTTTGAATTCAGAGTTTCAAAGTCTGAATTCAGAGTTTTAATGTCTGAATTCAGAGTTTCAAGGTCTGAATTTAGAGTTTTGAAGTCTGAATTCAGAGTTTAAAAGTATGAATTCGGAGTTGCAAAGTCTGACTTTAGAGATTTGAAGTCTAAATTATGAAATTCAGAGTTATAAAGTTTGAATTATTGAATTCAGAGTTTCAAAGTCTAAATGCAGAGTTCCAAAGTCTGAATTATAAAATAAAATACAACGGTGGTCCTTTTACGCTTTCGTAAAAATCTGATTTAATTATTAAATTTAAAATTATGTTTTATCATAATCACTGGTTTCAGAAAAAAATGGCACAAAATTCGACATCCCACTTGCACACTTTTACATAATTTTTGAAAATTTTTGCTCCTATATATTTTGCACCGCGCAGTCAGCGAAAAAAT
The DNA here is from genome assembly GCA_035578165.1 of Stenolophus ochropezus. Taxonomy (NCBI): domain Eukaryota; kingdom Metazoa; phylum Arthropoda; class Insecta; order Coleoptera; family Carabidae; genus Stenolophus; species Stenolophus ochropezus. The sequence continues at coordinate 6,601,491 of JAQOWZ010000014.1, forward strand.
TAGAGGGAACATTGCTCACACCATTGTTAAATAATAGATATTTTCTAAAGGATGTCAAATTTTGTTTAGTTACTTTTATTCATATACTATATACTAGAAGAAATAGTGGTCCTGTTTTTGTTTCCAATAAACAATTCAAGACGACAAAAGGTGTAGTTCATTAATCTAATTTCATAAATTAATTTATTTCTATTTTACATCATGATCTTATTGATTTGGTTTCCCAAAAACAGAACCGTAAATAAGGTTTTGTGCATCTGTGAAAAATATAAATTAAAAACAAAATCAACTTTTAATAAATAAATATTTTATTTTGACAAAACTAAATTAAATGTGTCGCAAATAACTGGGGATCTCTAGAAACGTAAAAGATAAGAGGTCGGTTAAATTAAACCAATATTGTCGTATTAAAGGACCATTTCATTTTCCTCAAAAATATATAGGTTAGTAGATATAAACGAAAATGTAAATTTTACGGTTTTTAATTTTTGCTTTCAAAATTAAAAGATTAAGTGATTTTGGTGTGCACCTTCTCCCGATACTTTTTTTATAATTTAATAAATAAATGATTTAAATTTTGCGCCCCTAAGAATTTTGCGCCTATGGCGAGCCCTAGTTACGGCACTGTTTAAAAGAAAGGACATTCACTCAAGTACTGAAATTCAATTGTTTCTTTGCAAGAAGAAAATTTTTAAGTTAAAAGTAATAAGTAAATGGCAGATAAAAAAATTTGAAATCGTTTCCGAAAATTTGATATACCAAAGTAAATTTTGTATTCATTGGAATTGACAGACTAATTTAATAATTTGATTGACCAATTCCGACCTTCTTTCAGTATCCGAAATCATCTTTTTGCTTTCGTTTAATGTCAATTACCCGGAACGACGAATGCACAGTTGTATTTAATTAAATCTTTTTTTCGAGCAATTTAACGGAATGGAAAAAGGAATATCAATGACATGAATATTTAATTTGACGACATTGACCTAGTTAATTCGGAATACTGACCTATTTATGTATAATTCTACTATCCAATGTCCAACAAAAAGCTCGTAAATGAAACTAAAAATTACAGCGAGTTACATTACCATGTGATTTAATAATCATCAGCGCTGTCCAAATGAAGATGAAAATAGTGGCAAATGGACGGAAAATCATATTTCATGCGATTTATTTACAATTCGTTGTTTGCCAGAAATCAAAATTGTCAGTGCATTTGGATATAAATCCGGCTTTATGTTCGTTCTATTAACTCTGAAAATTCCTCACTCTGCATAAAGAACCGCAATCCATACTTGTTTTCATCGTTATGTTATACAAATATAATATTCCTAACAAATATTTCAAAGTTGCATTGTTTTACATTACATTTTCTACAATTGTTATTCAACTTCCAGATATAAAAAAATTAACAGAAAAGCATATGGCAACACTTTCAAAAACTAATAAATAATTCTGTTTAACTTTGCTGGTAAAACGACGTTATTGATATATTATTTTGAGTTCATATCGAAGAAAATTTTTACAAATGTTATTTTTTATTTAATATACTTTTAAATGTGATATCCTATAATCCGCTTATAATGACATCGAAGAGAATTTTGTCCTTATAGCCGGACGACGTCGCTGTAAACAATGAAAGTAAAATTTTGTAAACTTTGCTTTCAACAAATAGACACAATTCCGACGATATAACCAGATTGTTGCCATAAGCAGATTTTATTATAACTTGTTGTTTCTTTAAATTGTTACTTATTCTTTACAAAAAGTTTTTTCTCCCTATTGAATTTAAAAATGTATTATGCCTACCTATTTGAGAAAATAAAAAAAAACTTAAAATCCTATTTTTATGCAACCATGAAATATACAGTGAGTTTATTTTAAATAAGGAATTTGTTATATCCATAGTTACGAATTTGACAATAATAATAAAACCCGTTTGTAATTTGGGTAACTGTAATGACTCTTAAGTGATTTTCAGGGTTGCATAAAATTCCAATTTTTTAAAAGAATATCAAAAATATCAGATTTTTTTTATTTAAGTCAGATTTTTTTGATTTTTTTAAAAAGGTATAGTTTAATTTCAAAATGTGTTTCACAAAAAAAAACATATTGTAAAGAATAAGTAAAAATTTAAAGAAATAATAAAAAATCCAACGAATTGAAAATATGTTATTTGAAACAGTTTACAATTTAACAATTAATAACGACGTAAAGTTGACAACATTGATACATTGCTATCAAATTCGTAGTCATGGCTATAACAAATCTCAAGTTTTACGTTAAAATAAGCTCAGGGTATAGGTATTATTTTTAATAAAAATATTCGTGAACAATGTAAGACTGCAATAATGTGTGTTATGTTTAAATATTTAATAATTCCATAACATAAATACCGCGACATGAAAATAATTGAGGTCCCATTTGAGTGGAGGTTGCGCGTATACCGTACGACAGAAATGAGATGACGAGGGTGCATAAACTGGAATTTTACGACGTACTCGATATAGATTCTCATTTGAATACTCGTATCCATGAGAGCAAGAGTGCGCCATGCTCAGAGTATATTGCTATTGTAAGAAATTACAATAATAATGACTCGTGATGTTGTGACGTCATACACGCATGCGCATACTTTGGCTTAACCACAACTTAGCAAAATGTAGGCCAAAGTACGCAAATACTTCCCCCTATGTACCTAACCTAAATGTCTCCATTATTGACAGCGATAATTTTCCTTTATTAATCAACACTGAAGTGTCTTCGCTTCAATCTGGAACTAGTTAATGTTTGGAACTAAAATAAATAAAATATGCTTGATTTTTTAATCAAGAATAATATAAATGAAACAATATGGATGTTAGCTTTATTAATATTAATATAATGGTACATATCATATTGTATTTACTTTCTATGGCTTTGTCCAATTTCATCAAATAATAACATTATTGAATTCGCTATTCAATTATAATACAGGTAGTCAAATAATTTAATCTCGTTGATAAACCAATTTGCAAATAATTTTATTATAATATTTCGACAAGTAATTACCTATACACGAATCTATAATTATCTAAAACACTTACATTGGGTAATGACAATATAGGTTAACTATATTACTTTTCAAATATACAGGGTGTTTTTATAACTCTGCAAAAAACTTTAATGACATATAATTTTTTTGAAATTCGCAAAAATAAGAGTATTTCATTACTATCGAACATTTTTAGTGCCACTGATTTAATAGTACATTTAATTATTTATAATTATGTTATTAATTGTATTATTAAAACAGTGGCACTAAAAATGATCGCAACACTTACACTGTCCTTATTTTTGCGAATATAAAAAAAAATAAATATTTCTATAATCAATATATCAAAATAAGTTACTAAAGATTCGTGCAAAGGTATAGAAACACCCTGTATATTTGAAAACTAAATGTCATCCGAAAAATTACTTCATTACTTTTATTTTATTTTGATAAACCACTAAAGCTCAGTTGCTCTTGTTAAAAATGCCGTAAAAATACCTCACACAATTTACAAGGTTTGGAGCAAATTCATCTATTCCTACATTACGCGTGTGTCCTATAAATTCTTATTGTTGTCTGCTTTTTTCAGCACCTTTGTTTTTCTCACGAAACCTAGAAGCGATAAGCCAAAATAAGATATGAAATTATTTATGAATGTAAATATATTACAGCAAAATATATGCGTCGAGATATATTTTCCTAAAATTTACTATATTCTTTTAGGAGTCAGTAGGGCAGTATATAAATATTTCTTCATTTTGTACATGAAATGTTCTACGAAACAAGGACAAACATATATTTATCATGAAATGAATGCTAAAAACATTTTCATGCTAAATTAATTGATATTAATATATTTCATTATTCATAAATTAATGTATCATTTCATATAATTAAATTATAAATTTAATGCTCTAATTTTGTACTCCAATATCATACAATAACTTTATTAATTTTTTAGTTGAATTTATTAATCAATTCGAATTGGAGTTTCAAGGACAGTCAGTTTTATTTCAGCTAAACACGAAGCTATTTAGGTACATTAATAGTGTTTTTAGAAAATTAATAGAAACATATTTTATTTATGCTATACTTCAAACGAAACGAACAATATTGTAACGATTATTTATTTGGATGAAATGTAAAAAAATTAAAACACGAATATTTGTATAATTAAGTTTAATAAACCAATGATGAATTAAAAAAAGATAATAAAAATAAAAATAAAACACATTACGAATAAGCAAATATAAACACTAATTTAAGAGTAATAATTATTAATAAAGACTTACACATAAAGAATATTTATTTAAACACTTAATTCTACGAACGATATTTATATCACCAACTATATATGCTTGGATATACCTGAGCAATAAAACTCTCGAATATTCTGGCACCTTCGATGCATCAGTACAAGAGAAGGGTGATTGCAACGTGTCTCGACCTGTCTGTAATATACATGTGGCCGTCGCTCACGTGACCTTGTAATCGGTACAATATCTTTAAATTTTATTTGCATTTTCAATCATTATTAATATTATCAGTCGTTACCTACAGCTTGTAGTGTGTTTACAATCTATAAAAAAAGATGACCTATATTACTTTTGTTGGAAGAATACATTGGAACATCGATTAAACGAACCTATATATAACGGACTTCGGATATAACAGACAAAATACTCCTAGTCTCGTGAACATAATATTGACATTAGAATCCCTCAAGTTACTTTGCACATGCGCATTGATAGTCTACGTAGTTTAAACGAATTTCAAAAACTTTTTTTGATATAACGGACTTTCGACTTTAGCGGAGATCCCTTGACCCGCATTAATCAGTTATATCGAAATTAACTGTCCTTAAAAAGTACTAACAAGTACTAGAGATGTTACGAAAACAGTAATTCTGGATGCACATTAAGTTAGATAGAAAATGTTAGGTTAAAATCCAGGGTTGTGACCTAAGAAGCAAGTTGATTAGGTTATGAGAACAGCGCGTAAGTTGAAATGGTCCCGGACCATTAATTCCTGCTTCTGACAAACCTCTGCGTCTTCATATTATCGTAAATTTTTAGACAGCTTTTATTTTTGAAAAAAATGTGCTCCATAATACCTCCTTGATATTTCCGAGTATAAGGGATAGCCACTCGATTTTGTAATTCTCTGCGCGTTTGCCCTTTCAAATAACAAATCTCGACTGGTGTTGTAAGTAATTGCATCTTCGACTCGGATGTGATCTTTGTTATGATGCTTTTAATCTTTCCCACGAACTTCATTGAAATTTAAAACTCGCACGAGGTTATTACAAGGACCTGCTCAATCAGTGACAAAATATTTCACTGACATCGTTTAGTAAAATTTTTAATAAATATAATATAAATTTGTACTTCGTTTTATTTATAATAAAAATTTATTCACGATCGTTTCGTCCTTTCGAAGTGGATAAGATGATAATAAACGAAACGTTTGTCAATAAATTTTTATAACAAATATTGTAATAATTAAAGACTTTTAGGTATACGAAATCTACTATCATTTGTAGTATATATATTAGGATGAAATATAGTACTTAACATACTGTTCACGGAACACAAATAACTTTTTCAAAATTAGTAATATTAAGGGTAGTTTACTTGAAATAAACATATAAGCAAAAATGTTGTCTCATGTCAGTCAGGTTTTTATGTACCTACTTCGTTTACAGTTTTTACTTTTTACAATATATTGCATAAAATTTGAACGTTTTGGGGTTTTCATGAAACGTCATACAAATAACGATTGACATGATGCAACATCGTTGCTTAGTCGATGCGACTACATTAATAATACAAGCAAATACCTAATCCTGAAAAAGCATGTTACAGGGTTTAATATTAAAAAAAAAAGATTTTTTTGATTTTTTAAAAAAGATAATAATAATAATTTCAAAAATGTGTTCCACAAAATATGAAAAAATATTATTCTAAAGAATAACTAAAAATTTAAAGAAACAATAAAAAAACTATAGTAAAATCCGTTTATAACGATGCCACTTATAACGACAAACTACAAAATTATAATGTTTATTTATAACACGATATTTTTAAATGCATGGATAAATAAGCGGTTTCAAAAAAATGATATTAATGTTCATATAATATGAATAAGAACGTGGAAGAAAAAATGATTGAAAATGCAGCAAAATCGAATTGAATCCATTATAATAAAGCAGGTTCAGTAATCCCTAGGGGATAATGCTAATAAAGTTGTAGCCTTGGCCCGTCAAAACCTTCACATCTTTTGTGTGAATTTATTGGCCATGCAAAACATAAAAATCGCGAGAATTTATTACTGCATGTATTCTGCTCTATCGACAATGCCTGTGACACTGGTAACAAAATATGATTTTTACCCAAAAAAGACCACTTTTTTCACGGTTAACGTGCTTTTCGTGATAATAAACTTTCTGCTCGTCAAATATTTTTTATTTTAGCTAATTGCGAAAAAAACAGCATATGTTATATATTGATATCAAACATGTACCCATTATTTTTTAGTTATTTTACATTTCAATATTTTGTTCTGCTTGTACTATATTTCACGAGCTTCAAATTTTCATTTGTTTATAATAATTTGCATATCACATTGCTGAACAAAAACGAACAAGATTGTTCAAATATAGTGCTTGTAAAAGATATTTGAAAATGACTTATGGAAAGTTTACAACATTTTATGGAGGTAGCTTAGTGGTCAGGCGTCATAAATTATTTCAAATCACATCAATTGGAATGGGCTATATATGACCACTGTCAAATTGTGACTACCAATAATTATGACATAAACTATATATTACCTTATATTTTTGACGTCACGTAGGAGAATATTAGAGCTGTTTACAATGCTAAAAGTTGGATTTTAATGAACATACATATAATGAAACAATGTATAAAATATCAATATAGGGTATTTATAGAATAAAATAAAAATATTTTAATATTACACAACAGATTATTTTGGTGTAAATTTAGTTGGCATTGAAATATCAACTGTCACATTGTCAATGTCATATGATTTTCGAAGGCTTTTTAGTGTTTACATACATCTGGGTAATCTACCAAATGTAGATTATTCTATGATAGCTGATTTTTATCGAATGGATTTAAAATTATCTGTCTAATTCTCCTACATGACGTCACATATCCCCCTCCTAAATTTTATTATTGTTTTTCTCCGGAATTATCAACAATTAAGCGATTTGAAAAATACGGGTATTTCTATTTTTGAAAAGAATCATAAAATGGATAAAAAACAGTATAGTCATATACCCCATTGGGCCGTTTTAAATAAATTCATACTGAATTTGCTTTACAAAAATTTTGTTTCTTGAGTGAAACTAAAAAAAATTCAATAACTGTTTGTATTTCTCGAATCCTGTAATATTTTAATCTCTTTTGAAGTTACAAATTAAATTACATTTAAAATTAATTATTATTAGAATCTAGATACAAATTTCGGATTCAGCCCAGGACAGAAAAAAGTACCTGTCTAAACGAACCTTTACCAAAAGTCCTACAAAACTTTATAAGGGGCAATCGGCTTATTTTATAATAATTTTCAAATGTCTCGTACAACTAGAATATTACGTTCCTTGCTTTTCCAATATTACAAGATTGTGTATTGAATTGAAGCAGAAGTTGTTGAATAATAAATGATAAGTTGGTATGTGAAACGACGGGGTAGGAGACATGGACAAATGTGAAATCCAGAGTAATTCAAAGCTTTGATTTCGTTGGAGAACAAAGAAAATAGAGGCATCATGGGCAGTGTTTAAGAGAACGATGATCAAAGCATAACCAGTAGATTAATGTGAAATTGATTCCTATATCTGCTGAATTGTTTGTTTATACAGCAGCTGCCTACACTCAATACGTGCCACGAGTTGTGTGTTTAGGTTTTTCCCAAATCAAGAATAAGAATTGGAGCAGTAGAAAGTCAATCCAAATTGATTTGGTGCTGGGTTACCGGCTTCGTTCAAAGAACTACTAAATTATTGATGCATTTTCCTTTCGATATTCCAAATTGCAAAACAGGATCAGCGTGCAAACATTGCCCAAATTACAAAATTAAAGCACATTTCATTTCTTAAAATCAACAACAACCTTTTATTAAATTATATTATATTTATACACAGAAGCACCATAGTTCCTTAAACTATTACTTAACTAAATCTTCCTTAGTATTAAGGAATCCTTAAATTTTAAGTTTGTTGCATTTTCCTTTCGATATTCCAAATTGCAAAACAGGATCAGCGTTCAAACATTGCGCGAATTACAAAATTAAAGCACATTTCATTTCATAAAATCAACAACAACCTTTTATTAAATTATATTAAATTTATACACGGAAGCACCATAGTTCCTTAAATTATTACTTAACTAAATATTCCTTAGTATTAAGGAATCCTTACATTTTAAGTTTGTTGCATTTTTCTTTCGATATTCCAAATTACAAAACAGGATCAGCGTGCAAACATTGCCCAAATTACAAAATTAAAGCGCATTTCATTTCGTAAAATCAACAAACTTTTATTAAATTATATTATATTTTTATCCGAAAGCATCATAGTTCCTTAAATTATTACTTAACTAAATCTTCCTTAGTATTAAGGAACCCTTAAATTTTAAGTTTGTTGCTTAAGTTAAAATTATCCTTAACTAAGTCGCAAATATAATACCTCTAAATTTAAGATCAAAAATTCATACATAAAGATACTGGCCCATATTACGAGCTCACTTTTATAATAAAATCGCGATTTTAACGCTTACTTTTACATCAAAATCTTTTGTAAAAACGAACGTTAAAATCGCGATTTTATTATAAAAGCAAACTAGCTCATTTTTATAATAATATCGTGATTTTAACTTTCAATTTTACATAAGATTATGATGTAAAAGTGGGCGTTAAAATCGCGATTTTATTATAAAAGTGAGCTCGTAATACGAGCCACTAACTTTGGGATAAACATAAACGTCACCACTGTCATTCAAACGCATCAATCTATTGAACCTTCTTTCTTAAATTATTATTATGAGAGAGAATTGTAATAATTTACGAATCATTCAAAATTTCATGTTACACTTATAATTTACTTGACCACATAGTGTATATAATAGATTAAATGTTAATTTTAAGAAGTGGGGGTACGATTAAGGTCAGACCACTTGCTACCTCGCCTTTACACTTCCAAAACCTTAGATGGTTTAAGATTGGCAGTGAAGAAAGTGTAGAAATTTGACGGGTGCAAAGAAATTTTCATATTTAAGGAACACATAATTTTAAGGAATCCTTAACGTTTAAGTGTACCTGATGCAACCGGGAATTAAATCACACATAAGTAATTATAAAATATAAGTAATTATTAAATATGCACGAATTAAACGCATTGATTATTATGAAATTCCGATTGTATAATTTTGCAAACTGGATTTGTCATAATAAATAAATGATTGTCGATGCAATCTGACCTTAATCCTGGTCTGTATCCTGTGTGAACAGATGCAACTGCTCCAGCATTATCCTGAACCGACATAATTATATTAGGATTATTGTGGACTACGGCTTAATTGCTCGGAATATGATGTCTGTTTAGGTTATGTTTACATGTCCTATAACGAAAAACTAACTATTGCTTTTAACCGAATAATCACAACAAGTTCATTGTATAACTTAGTTATTTGGATTTATATCAAAATGTACACAACACAAATATATATTCATTATTCATAGGAATATATTTGTATATTTATTAAATTTAAAATTTGATTGTACAACTTTTGTTATTCATTTTTTTCATTAAATTAGCAAAATAAACATTTGAAAACTAATATGTAGGACATATTATAATTAAAGTCTGAATTTTTTTTAGCCAGATATTGGATTATTCCAATATATAAATCGCTAATATTGTTGCTCTCAATTCAAGTTTTATTTATTTATATATTTAAAATTTTAATATATTTCAGAAAATATTGTGTGTAATAAATAAAATTCGTTTTAATATATCACTAGAAATAAAAATATGACATTTATATTTATATATAGAACTTAAGTAATTTCCAATAAATAATTAAATTTAACGTTAAATTAAAAAATAATTTTTAAATGTTGTAGTACTCAATTCGAAAGAATTTTATTTTAGTGGAATATTTTCGGAATACGTATACAGGGTGTTCATAATAATAAGAGTGCCATGACGGAAAAAACGGAGTAAACGTAATTTTTTAACCTGGAATTAGAGTGACTTGACAGAAAGAAGTGAATAAAAGTATATTTTTTTTGTCAAGACACACTAATTCCAGATTAAAAAATGACGTTTACTCCATTTTTTCCGTCATGGCACTCTTATTATTGTCATATTTTAATCAAATTAATATAAAACTTCAGATACATTTTTCTTAAAAAAATTGTTATGTTAGGGTATGATAATATTATATCATTGAATTCAGTATAAAATTATCTATTGAATAAGCAAATAAAAAAACCACTGGTTTTAAAATAATTTTGATTGTATCATGTTAATAGTGTTGTAAAATAGAAATTGTTTGCTAATTTAACCGACCTCGTAGCTCTTATAGTTCTCGAGATAGCAATAGTGGACAAAATAAAATGAACACCCTGTATAAGGTAAATGCTGTGAGTTTAGAATAAAACCTAAAACCAATAAGCTTCATTTTCACGTGGTAGAACGAATTTTCTTTTCTGTATTTGAAATTTCGTGTTGCAAAACGAAGTTCCAATCTATAGTTCCGATATTGTGCATAGCTTGTTCGAGAGCATTTGTTCGGTGTTCAAATGTGTGAATAAACGAACACATCCCAAATGGGACATAATGTTGGATGGAGGTTAGAATGCAAGAACCTAGATAGGGTATACGGAGCGTTTAAATTGAAGAACAAAATAAAAATGTACTTACGTTTCCTCGCCGCTAAGGAGAAGTTACTGCTAAGGGTACCACACGACAAATTTGCGACAAATAGGAAGACTTTTTCACCTACAACAAAACGGTTTGTTATGAGCACATTTTTAACATTTTCAGCTTTAAAATAAGATAAATATTCATTACAGTAAATTGGTATACATCGAGACGAGACAAAATGGTTACGAACTTGCATTCACATACTTTTTTATTTATTAAACTAAGACATAATATTCTCGTATAAATAACCAAATATATAATTCTTGGTGTATTATCCATTTCAGGATATACCAGATCTACTTTACAGCAGATATTGGCAATGATATTTATTACAAAAGATTTACACCACATCTTTCCACAATAACTAATACAATATGTCCATAAATAATTATTTTACCTCCAAAGAATGTAAGTACATCATAACCTTTGAGAATCTATGAACTGAGGTGGAGTTTTATTAGATACTTACATTCCGAGTCGCTTATTATAATATTTTTTGTGTCACCAGCTGCAACTAACTTCAAATAATGTTAGAGTATTTGTAAAATGTGACAGTTCGCTTGACAGTTCAGATTTAGTAATTTGCAACTTTTGTAGTTAATTTTTCCCTTTGCTAGATGACCAAATGTATATGAAATTCGTATGATTTTTTTAATTACCTAGTGTTGCTGTCTTGTTTATATTATCAAAACATGATTGGCAAAAATCTTGTCTTGACAATTCCACTCATAATTTGTCATTCAATTAAATCAAAGTATTTTGATGAATTGAACTAATCAGATTCAAATCTCACTGACAATTGTCAGTTACTGGCAATTGCCGTGGAATTCACACGACTAAACAGGCGTTGCTTAGATACAACGTCTTTCAAAATTGTGACAAGTAATTAATTGAAAAAATATGTATTTCGAGGAATTGTCATGCCGAATACCATTCGTAACTAGACTTTTACTTGTAACTTTTTACACAAGTCAAGATTTTGCAAAGATTTGTCTTGTCTTGTTCAGAAGACAATACTATAATTACCCTGCTAGTAGGACTGTTAATTTCTACAATTTTCCGTTGACAATGCTAACCAAATAATAAAATTTATCAGAAACTTACGACTTATGTTGCTATAGAAGTAAGTTTACGTGAACGGTGGCACGAAATATATTACCACCCAAATAAACTACGGTCTAGGTAACCCTCATTAATTATATACATAAATTAATTAATAACAATTTATTTAATAAATTTTATGTAACAACATATTTATATAGTTCTCATCACTAACACAATACAAAAAAAAATCTTCTCGTTCATATCTTGCTCCTTGTTTTCGTAGCCTTTGACAATTATTCTGAAATATAAATCATTAATTTCAAAATGCATAAAAATACGAATTAAGAATCAAATCCGACATATTTCCGGTGGTGTGAAAATTTAGTCAAATATTAACAAATAAATCAATGTTGTCAACTAATAATTATTCAGTCATCCAATAAATGAAGATTAAGAAAAACGGTGTACTTATTGATCAGCAAGCTAAATGATGAATGAAGAATTAATTACAATATTTGTGTTTTCATTATAACAACAGCTTGTATTACTTCTTGTCAAAATTGATTGATGGAAAATTTTAGAAATATCAAAAGCAGGCAAATTAACAATTTTATTACACATCATAAAAAAATATAATCTAAATTTCGCACATTTAAAATTCAATAAAAAATATTTCTAATATAAAACTGCACGCATGAAAACCATTCATATGCTTTTATAGTTATTTAAGCGAAAATTCCAGTGGTGAAATATTTTCAATTTATTTGAATACTTCAATTACAAGTACTCGTTCATTATTTTTATTTTCATTAAAATTTTTGATGATGTTAATTTAATCAATATTTACACAGTATCATTAAATAAAACGATACAGCTATTTCATTATCAGGTCAATAGGTAATTAAAAATAATTGTGTACCAAGTGGTTGGGGAACCACTAAATATAAATTTAAAATTTGAACACTAAGTTACAACGTTAAAATTGCAAATATTAAAAGTACTTCCCCGTTAGTAAATTTTGTATAACTTACAAATGATTTACAAAAAGGGGGTTGGAAACTAAACTGATTTAAGGACGTTAAATGATCTAGAAGAATGATAGAAATAGAAGAAGAATATTACTTAATATCAATGAGAATAACAATTTAGGTGAAATGTTGGTTAATAAAAAAATGTAAATCACTTCAAAATTTCCTTTACAAATTTATTAAATAGCAAGATGCTTATTTAATTGCCAAGAAATCATCAGTTGTACTACAAATACATGGTTACATCGGAATATATCTAAAGTTTATGAACGAGATGAGATTAACCAATGGTACCAAATGTAGATTTTGTTATTCAATAAATTTTTTGAAGAAACGTCTCAAGTGATTTACGTTATTTAATATTACTTAAATTTTAAATTTAATTCATAAAAACTACATTGTACTACACAGTCAAAATAAAAAACCAGCAAAGAAAGAAGATTAACAATAATGTCGACGAAAGTATGTATTTATGTAGCTATTGCCATTTTACATTTAGGAAAAATTCTTTTTGTTCTGTGATCAATATATCGTGTAGTATATACCCTTAATTTTTTTTGTTTATAAAATCAAAAGTATAAGAGAACTTTCGATTTTATAAAAGAAATCATTATTTGTTGTTAATATGTAACAAGAAAAATAAAGAACACTCTACAGCTACACTGATGTAAAATAGTCTTCGATTCAGTTTTCCTTACAGATTACCTATGCCGATTTGTAACTGATACTTAACAAAAGGTATGGTTATAGAATCCCGATTCCCACCTTAGTCTGATTTTGTGGGAAATTCTTTCACCAGCAATTATATGAGGCGTGAGTATTTGAAGAATATAAATAAATATGTTTATCGCAGTGTGGGATTGTGGAAGTGTTTCGTTCGAAAGTGAACTCTGCGGGTGATATATCATCATAAAACTCTTTCTACGGTACATTAGTATGCGAACCATTCGTTTTAAAAAGTTTTGTTAAATGTGTTATTGTTCGAATGTGCCTCAGACATAAGTTTAGCTGGTCTCCGTGCATGAAATATGCGAAAACACATTCCGCGCATAAAACTGTCCGGATATCACAGATCAGATTTAAGTAGTTTGAACTAGTTTCCTTTCAACTCTGCGCTTTTTATAAGAACTGTAACTTCGTTTATGAAAAACGTAATTACTAATCATTTCTTCCGAGTTAAGTATGGAAGTTTGAGGGAGAAGTTCGACAGGTAATAAAACAAACTAAACGAATCATTTTTGTTTTAGGCATTTTCTCGCTTCGGCCTCTGGCTCAGAGGAAGCCCTGTGGCCGTTTTCACGGCTGGATTGTGCTGCCCGCTTACACGCTCATCCACCCGCCTTTTAAAAACCGACTTTTTCTAAATGTTTTTCTTCCACATCTTCTGTAATAGCTTTTTAACAACTTTTTCCTCTTTCCTTGTTATAATTTCTTTGTACCTTCGATGTCAGTCGGTTATCAATTCAAGCGTTCAGGGAAATGAGCTCGTTTACTTTTCTATTCATTTCAATAACACAACTTTTCGACCTCTGTTCTGTACTTCACATTAATCCTAGATTCCATTTCATAAAACACGTATTTAATAGACAGAAACTTATATAAATTGTCAAACTAAAACTCATCCAAAAATATTCGAAAATCTGTAGGATTCTTACATATGCATATAACTGATTGTTGGATATATGGTTCATTCATTTTGAAGAAACCACTTAATAGGATAAATGGAGGTGAGATGGAACACTTTTTGGAAAAATTATTATTATTCTGTAATATTGAATAATCTTTAAACAACAAATTTTACTTGTAATAACATGTAATCTAGGCTTACTCATAAAAATAAATAAAAAAATTAAACTGTATTCTGAAAATTACAAAGAAGTATTTTATTCAGGTTAAAAAAAAATCCAAGTCTCCTCCACTATTATAGGTGAGACGGACCAAGGCTATAAGGAGATGAAGTGATTAACAGATTGTTGTCATTTGTCAAATGTGGTACACTCTTCGTATAAACAGCGACCACAAATTACACATTTTATCCAATCATCCTTCTTTTTTTAAAAATATTTTTCCTGGTATTCCACATATTCGTTTTCATAATCTTCAGCTACTTCATTATTATCACCCTCTGATTAACCATTTAAAAACAGTTCTTCAGAACTCATGGAATAGCAAATAGATCGTCCACCTTTCTAGGTGCGCATGTTTTTTTCCTGTTTATCGGTTGAATTGATCATTTTAATAAAAATCCTCTAGTTTACCTCCCCGAAGTAGTAATTAACTAATAGTGTATATAAGGTACAAAATTTTTTTGGCAATTTTTTAAGTATATGTTGGATTATTCAGTGTCGACTGCATTAATTTTTCGTTGAAAATGATTTATTTTCTTAACACAGATTAATTCCTGCAATACAATGCTAATCCAAAAAATAAAAATATAGTAATTATTATAAACTTATATTGAAAATATTAGATTAAGGAAACCAGCAAAACAGAAAGTTCTAAAACATTTAGCAGCGAAGCGAAATAACATGAAGATTTTTTGGTATAAAGTTGGCATTGTTATCCCGGTAATGGTACGATTATCATCTTCGCATTTGAAGTTCTGCGCGGAATTCCGTAGTTGGAAATTCGGTTACATTCCTATGTGAAGTGTGTAATAAACGTCGACACTGTTGTGTAGTTTAGTGAAGTGTTGTTTTCGAACTGTCACATCTGCTCTGAAGACATCACAGTCAACGCCTAGCATTCCATTTCTCCTAGCAGGGTAGACGTAGTACGTAGTACGCTAACACTAGTTCCAGCATTATGTCATACGTTGCACTACATGCATTCCATGGATGCTGTGCAAACATTGCATCCCAATCGATAACTTATCATTGTTTATTAATTATATGTTAACGAGTGTCTGTTGCAAGCCAATTATGCTATTTGTCATCCATCAAAGATTCAATCACATTAACACCCTTTGGTTCATCTTCAAACACAAATCATTTTCTACCCATTTTATAAACAATAATACTGTAGATGAGTAGTTTCGTATATTCAACTTTATTAAATACAATTAATTTTTTTGCGAATTAAAAAAAAATATTTTTGTTCTGTGATCGGTAAGTCGTGTAGTATATGCCCCAAAAAATTTTTTTCCGGAGGTATATAAAATCAATAGTATAAGTGAACTTGCGTTTTTTTTAAAAGTAGACATTATTTGTAGTTAATATGTAACAAGACAAATAAAGAACATTCTACAGCTACACTGATGTAAAATGTTTTAAATTCAGTTGTAAATCCCCTTACAGAATACCTATTTCAATTTGTAATTGATACTTAACAAGAACAATGGTTTTAAAATCCCGAATACGACCCTTACTTTGATTTTGTATCATATTAACACCCTTTTGGTTCATCATCCTCCAACACAAATAATTTTCTTCTCATTTTATAAATAATAATACTTCATATAAGTACTTTCGTATATTCAACTTTATTAAATACAACGAATTTTTTTGCGAATTTAAAAAAAAATCGTTTTTATTCTGTGATCAATATGTCGTGTAGTATATGCCCTAAAAAAATTTTTCCAGAGGTATGGAAACACCTTGTATATAAAATCAATAGTATAAGTAAACTTGCGATTTTATAAAAGTAGTCATTATTTGTGGTTAATATGTAACAAGACAAATAAAGAACACTACAGCTACACTGATGTAAAAATGTCTTAAATTCAGTTGTTAATCTCCTTATAAAATACCTATTTCGATTTGTAATTGATACTTAACAAGAATAATGGTTATAAAATCCCGAATCTCATCCTTAGTTTGATTTTGTATCATATAAACACCCTTTGGTTCATCTGTTAACAAAAATCATTTTCTTCATATTTTATAAACAATAATACTTTATATGAATAGTTTCATATATTCCACTGTAATTTATAATGACTGTCAATTAGGTAAATAAATATTTTAGGTTTTTGATTTTTAAGTTAAATTATGACAAATATTATTTTTGCAGGTATAACAGAACATGACAAAAACATTTCAGTAAAATTCTTGAGAAAATATTACATTTTTTATTTTTGATATATAAGTAACGGTTTCAGAAATTTAATAAAACTGAATCCATCTTATAAAAGGCTGTCAGATATTGTATATAAAACAGAAGAATGATGGAAATCATAGCACATTTGATTTAAAAATATATAAATTTTAGTGGCCGGTATTAACATTACATCTTATTATTATTATTGGACGAGAAGACTTTTTAAATGACACGCTAAGGTTTTATCTTAAATCAATGTTTACAGATTCTAGGAATTTTCTTAAAATTTTCAGAAAGTCCATTTAGGAAAAAGATTTTAAATTTAGGTACTCTGAAAGATTTCATGTCTATGTCTATAAACATTAGGTAAAGCATTTCTTGGAATTTCATCATTTGCACAATAGTTATCCTGATAGTATATTTGTATCCTGTGCAAGATATTCCTTCTCGATAACCTTACTCTGTACCTATTTTATTTATGCTGAACTTTTTCCTTTAATCTATCAAGTAAATTTTTTTTAGTATTTTGCTAGAGTTACTGAGCAAGGTTATTCTTCTCTAGTTCACCAGTTAAAGTTACGCTTTTGTGGTACCAAATGAGAATTAATTTCACGTCCCTAACGAGCAAAATTTATTTTATTACATTTTTTTTTCTTCAACTTTTTTTAGTGACACGCGATATGACTAAAATTTAAGAGTTATAAGATGAGACACATCATTATAGAAGTTAAGCAATTATATGTTTATTTATAATATTTGTTTGGGATAAGTAATGTAAGATGTGTAATATTGCAGAATTTAATTTCCGTTGTTAATACGAAATCTTATAGATGTAAGAACATAAACTGAACCATAAAATAAACCATTCTACACAATTTCATAAGCAGTTAAAAATAACATACTCAAAACAAACAATTATATTCAATGAAGGTTTATGTTTGAAAATAAGGGTTAATTTTACGAGGTTTAAAACAAACACTATAACCAAATACGGCACTAGAGTAGGATTATACTTGCGCAAACATGTTGAGCTTGTATAAAACTACGTTTGATATAATAGAAGACAACACATTGAGTGGCAGTCCTTTCGCGTCATTAGCATAATTAGAACATCAGAGTGTTTTCCATAACGCCTATACGCTCGGTGCAGTGTCTTGATTACCCGCTGTAATCGCTGGGAAAATAACATCATGTTGTAAGCGATTCAAATGGCTCCGCTTGCGTACAATAGCCGGTAAATGTGTTTATCTCTTATTAAGATTCTCACTCAAGCGAATAAAAATTTTAATCAACGCTTCGGTGTTGGAAAAATTATAACTTTGCAAGAGTAATTATATTTTTCAGAGGGCGCAAATGATGCTTCTTGGAGTTAAACTTAGCTTTGTTTCGTCTCAGAAACAAAATCATAAAAATAGCTATATTTAACAACTACAAAACTAGCATTTAAAGAAATACTTTTGTTTCACATAATTAGTGTTTCACAAGACAAGATTTCTTGTCTTTTTTTTAAATACATCTTGTCCTTCATTACTCTTGTATATGTATAAAAATTTTGTCTTGATTTTCATTTTCTTGCATATTTCTTGTCTTGAAGGATATAACGTAGGGATTCACCTATTCGCAAATGAACAAATAATTGATCTTTGTGTCACATGTAAATTTTTATTTTGTTTAGAAAATATTAAGTCAATTATCAAATAAAATAATAAACAAAGATTAATACAGCTGCATTTCGTTAAGGATTTTTTAACATAACAAGGACATCTTTATAACAAAGAAACTTTTCCCAAAGCTGGTTATATAAGAAAGCATTTTGTGAATAATTATATTATACATATATATTTTTAAATGAAATTTACATACGTATATTGAAGAATTTGATGTTTTCATTTTCTTAATATTTACATATTTTGGTACTTTTAGGTACATAAAATCTATATGTTATGTTAGTACATTTAAAAAGTACAAACGTCATTATTTTCCTAATCAGTGACATGTATTTATAAATATATTCTTATAATAAATATATACTCGTATTTCAAATTAACAAGAAAAGCAAAAGTACAAGAATTGAAGAAAATCTTGCTACTCGTGCACTTTTCTTGCAAGACAATTTCTTGCCTTGTCTTGCTCTGAAATTTTTAGCTCTTGTCTTGTTCTGGTCTTGCATTTTTTGCAAGACTGATGCAAGACCAAGAAAAATACAAGACTCTTGTGAAATACTACACGTAATTCACAAGACTGAAGACAAATCAAAGTAAGACCAATAGCCGGATTAAACTATGGACATTATGAAAAGATCTAATATAATCACGTTCTATTCACACCATTTATCAGATCAAAGTAACTACATCACATATTGTGTCCCTTCTATTCATCTCAAATCAACTGTATCCTAAATCTAAAATCACTTCACCCTTTACCTCCAGAGGTTGTGCTTACTGATGAGTTGCCGCTTAAAGAATTTGGTTATGATTTGTTTGACTGACAACTTTTGCCTTCTCAAAACATTCAGTTCCCATTACTTCACTTTAAATTAAAGTGATCTGATAAATGGTATAAATATAAAATGCCCAATAATTTATATGTAATTTTAATTTAATTATAATATCCTAGACTAGAGAGATGGAAGGGAGCACCAAAATCATTACTGCTTAGGGCCCCAAAAAGCAATGAATATTTTTATACATCGGTAATAAAATATAAAACTTTAGATGGATATTTTATTTTGAAAAAAAGATTAAAATTTTTTGCGGATAGAAACTAAATTAAATATATGTTGCTTTTTATTTGCATTGCACAAATTACAGCAACTACGGCGTTAAAATAAAAGTCGTTATCCAAAGTTTTAAATCAGTATATTTTTTGTAGAATCAATTCGGGATTTGTTGTGGAAACAACGCATTAACAACTGAAGCAAAACTGTTGTTATTTATTTGAAGCAGAGAAAAATCTTGTCTATTTGTATTGGCATGAAATAATTCAAATCGGATAGAAGAGCTGATGATATATTTGTTGTAGCAAGCACGTGTTCGCAACCAGTTAACCTGAAAAAGGTTGTTGTTCCACATTTGTGAAAAAGTGATCCGTCAGTTTAAATTTAATAAAACGTTTACAAAATGCCAAACAACTGACCTAAAATTTAACCCTGGAATTTATTGATTTAGTGATTCCCCAGAAAAATGTTGACATGTGTAAATTTTATCAAAACCGACCCTTCGGGCTTTTGTGAAATTCTCCAAATCTCCAGATGGACAATCTAAGCACCAGTGTTTGAGTATCGGATATTGTTTGTTTTTTAAATCGATTTTTGTAGTTTTGTTTGACAAATGTAATATGTAATGAAAGGGGGATTTTATTTTTTCGCAAATTTTTCCAAAACAGATATAAACATCAGTCGACACCTTTCGAACCATCAAATAATTAATCTTACTTGTAACCGTACCTATACCGGAGACACATGGTATAAATAATGATCATTAAGTTAATTCTCAATTGAAGTTAATGTTCATTAGAAAAATATGCACACGGACATTACTTGAAATTTCTTACACATGCGCAACTGCAATGTACCATTGACAAAAAAAAGATAAACAGTAATTAAAGACACCATAGTAGTTTTTAAATTTAGAGTATTATCCATGCCAATATACTTCATTGTCAATCGTCAACCCAAATAATAATAATTTAACCAGATATCAACATTAACCTTAACATCAACAACCTTAACTGTCATTCGACTTGCGATGACAACCGAATGTTTCCAATCATCGGTTTCTAAACTTCATCGGCACTTTCCACTTTATAAAGTTTGAAATGATCATTACCTAAATGATCATATGACACATGGCAACTAAATTAAGTATTAACTTTAGTTATCATTAACTTTCGTCGTGTGTCCAGGGTATTACCTAAGATGTTGTATCTTCAATGTGCAAAATTATACGTGACGTTACTACGAAATGTCACAAAGAAATCTACTAGAAAAAGACAATTATAGAAGAGAAATGTTCTAGTTTCACCGCGCAACACTCGACAAGGGACCAAAAGTGACATTCACTTGACAACCAATCACTGTTCACTTACCACTTGTACGTCACCTTAATAATAATGTAAACGAAAACAACAAATCGTAAGCATGGGCGCCCATAGAATATTTTATAAGAGGGGGCAAAAATGACTCATTATTATAAAACAGTTGTGCCAACAAGGATTAAAGTTTAAGCAGCACTTCAACAAAAAAAATATTCTTAATCGAAATTTTGACAGCAATTTTAATAGTTCATTTGACATTCTATTCCGATGTGATATTATCTATTTAAGAGAAACTTAAATATTATAGAGATAAACAGAAAACATATACTTATTAGTAAAAAAAAAAGTAGAATTGTTCAAAATTAAAGCATAAAGTAAAAAATCTTACTTATTTTTTGGATTGGTTTGTAAATGTAATTGTTAAATTCCTTCCGTCTTTCGAAAATTCCTCAAAAAAATCTTTAAGAAACTCAATAAAATTAAGTTTATTGTAGTTAATTGTCTTGATCTACTTTCAAATGACAGTTGAAATAACTAAGCACAAATAATAACGGGATAATTTTGCACACATAAAAAATCTAAGGTCTAAAATGCAGCAAACATTAATAAATTTCTTACAGAACATAACGATGGTGAAATAATTACGTAATCTGTCCTCTTTTTAAAATTTGCAAAAAGCCAAGGGAGGGAAAATGCCCCCTTTTGCTTCCCCTTATGGGCGCCCATGATCGTAAGGTATCCTTTTTATTTCAGTTTGTAGTTATTTTTAATTTCATTAGCAATTAAAGGGAACATTTGTGAAATATCTTGAGTGCGTGTCTACATGGGTAGTTGTCCGAATAATAAGAATCGAAAGAATGGTCCTGGACGGTGTATTGTTTCCAGTTGTAAATGAAGTTAGTACGAACGAACCATCTCTGATTGGCATCACGCAATAAAAAGCGAAATTGTATTCCGCGCGAAGTGCAAGCGGAAATGGAAACGTCGATACTTATAACGCGTTCACCACGCTTTGTTATTAGAGGTCATTAAACAATTCAGGTTGGGTTAGGTTCTACGATCTGTAAATTGCTCCCGTATTACGGATTATACATAAATTTACAAATATCATCTAAATTTTTACTGGCCTTTAGTTTACGTCACCTGATCTTTTAATATAAGTAATAATCAATATGTTTTTTCCCAACACTGCCAATATGGTGATAAATTTTCTTTCATTTATCTTTTTTGTTACCAAACGAACAGCGGTGAATCACTGAGTTAGTGCGCCATATCTCAATCTGGGGTTCAAATCCTAGTTAAGTAAAGGAAGCTTCTTGAATAAGGAACTTGTATGGGATGCAGTGTTTATTTAAAAAATTTAATCAACCTGAACTGGTTTCGCACTTGAGTCATCTTCAGAAAGTGAGACCCTAATTGGAACCGAAACCGGTCGAGATTGATTAAATCTTTAATTTCCAGCTTCGACATATCTTTATCCAAATAAAAATACCGCTGTAATCGAATAGTTCGGAAACCAATATAAGCTGTACTTATCTAAAATACAAATAAAACCTACAACGAATCAAGTAACTTAAGGTACTTGAGACCCTGTTCCATTTAGTAATGTAGTTCTATACTTGGGATGCCGAACAGATGCACAAGAAAATCCTCCCACTAACAAGTGCTAAATTTAAATGGAACATTGCTATTGGTAACCCGTTTTTACAGCTGCATGAAAACGAGTACTAAGATCGTTAAGAACAGAATCGTTGCTAAACTAATAGTATAAATTGTATTTATGAAAATACCTCCAGTAATAACTTCATTTCAAATATAAACAGAATTGTTTTACAATTTGCGTACACAGCGAAATTAGGGCCCTGACCATTAATTTAATTGGTGCATCTTTTTGGCGTCCCAAGTATATAAAATGTCAAGATTTAGAGATTATTTAATTTAGATAGACCTTTAACTTGCATTTTATTTGTTAGTTCATCCACAGCTTGTATAAGGGAATTACTGCTTGTAGTGCTTTAAACCACTCGGACACCGTATTTTATTTACTTACTTACTTAATCCATGAACCTTTCTACCTTTCGGTGTAAGGTTATCGGAGTAGAGTGGTATTTTTATTTGGTTAATAGTTGTCGACGTTAGAAATTTGATCCCCAAATCTCATAGTTCCAGTCAGAGCATGTTAATTACACAATGATAAATTTGTTGAAAAGGAATAAACAAGAAAAAACATGTATGTAGGGTGAAAGAAAACGGTAGGAAAATCAAGTTGTAACATTCAGTAGAGTTAAATTTCTATAAACAAGATACGTGAGTTGCTAGACAAGCAGTTTCCTCATCAATCTTCTAAGACAGCGTATCTATACAACAAGAAAGAAAAAAATGATTGTCATACAGCCGCAAGCAAGAAGACTGGGACATGTGCTAAGGCTTAGCCCATTTTGATTTATTGTTATTTTATCCTGTGCGTTTCAAACCAAATCCCGGACACGGAAATATGTTGCAGCGACGCTTTGTCTCGAAACGGTGCAGCTTCAACCCGTAGAGGTCTCCACTCAGTTTCAATGTATACGACTATCCAACAAGATACTACACAAAAGGATATTGTGGTTATTGAATATATTACCGAACAAAACATTCTCTTTTATTTTTCACATAAATTTCCTGACTCGTACAATTAAAGCAATGACATTTTATTTTCCAATACACTATTATAGATACTACTACTACTACTACTACTACTAAAAAAAACCTCGAGATATTTTCTAGATTTATCTAGCTACCAAATAAACAGAAATAGAATGGGATTCCATAATTCATAACAACTACAAATAACAATTATACTTGCTATTATATCAATTTTTAACCTCAAACGTCAAATGTCACCATAGTGGAAATTCAAATTTGCAATGAATTTAAGACAATCTCACATGACTGCAGACTTGTAGTGTTTTTTATATGTGTAGGTAATTATTAACCACAAATAATGATTACTGTTACAGAATTCAAAGTCCAAATGATAGCAACCAAAGTTATAGAATCCCACCCCATTAGTGAAATATGTCATTCATTCAACAACATAATAGTTATTTACATTGCAAGACCGTTATACAGAAAATATATCAGTGTGAGACTGTAAATTTCAGGTAACGGTAGAGCATTGTACAATGTTTTATGGGAATTTGCATTGCAATATATTTATGTTTAATAAAATTCATTGCATTTGTGCAACGTCAATGTCAATGTCAAAGGATGTCAGACGTTTCAAATAAAATACGTGGTCATGGTATATCCACGTCAACAGCCCGTTATAATTTTTACACGGTCTAGCCCGTAAAACGTCTTGTAACCCCTAGAAACAGGGCTAAATAAACAGTTATGTACTGTTCATTATGTCCATAAAATAACTAATATATTTTAAACATTATTACAGTAAGAAAAATAAGTTAATTAACTTATAAAAAATCTTGAAGAATTTAGTCATCAGTACAGGAATTTTTATTAAAACGCTAGCGTGAAAATTGAAAATTATTTTCCAACAAATACAAACAAAACTGTGAGTATAAGTGACATTTTACTGAAATTAAATTTAATAATTAAATAATTTATAAAGTTTATTTCCGTAAAATAGTTTTTAAAACTTTTTGTAAAGTAAACAGAAAATTAAATATGTAATAATAAAAAGGATAAAAAGTTTCATTTTCTAGAAAAATTTTCATCAAAAAGCTGTTTACCTAACCTAGATTTTATATTTCAACTTAATTTCTCTTCTTTGTATGTTTACATATTTTTCATTGTTTCCTTATTCTTAACGAATAAAATTAAACTTTTTTCTTCTTTGACATTTCTTACTGACAATCTTGAGAGGGTATTGTAATATTTTTTAGATATTAAAAGTTTTATGATGGTCGTTAACGATGAAAATATGTTAAAAATACAAAGCTGTAACTGTTTTCCTTGCTTTGTCGAATCGTAAAAATAATAATGTTTGTAAAACCAAAAAATCCACAATATATTTCGCTTTATTTACGACTCACGGTAACGAAATGGTTACAATATCCAAAGTTATTGTCGGCAATCAGAAAAAAATAATGTCTGTTTCATGTCGAAATTTTTCGTTCCGGAGAAATATCAAAATTTGGAATCAGCTTTTAATAACTCTTTCGCTTTATAAAAAGAAAATTTTGAACGACGAAAATGTTTAAAAATAAAAGTAAGGCAGATATGAATACGAATTGAAACCAATGGATTAGCCATTTAGAAAACTATAACGGTTTTAAAACGTACGAAATTGATTATAAAAGCTATAGGCTCCAAACCTACAATAAAATAGAAGCAAAAATTGTCAATGGAACTCGTGAAATTTCAGTTCCATGACATGAATGTGAAATAGGAGTAGAAAAAATTAATCCGCGATATTTCCTAAAGGTATTTCGCTTTCAGACAGAAAAAAGTATGCGTGGGTATCAGAGAAAAATTGTATACGAAATGGATACAGCGTTTTAGGAATCATAAATATAGACAAATATAAAATGTGTCGTGAATGAACCTGTTAGAAAGAGGGAAGATATTGACGAAAATATATAAAACCCGCTTCACATCATACTTTTTTTCTCTCAAATTCACGAATTTGTAGAGGCTAGAAAAGGTACCAAGGAGAATAACGATTTAAATTATAAAGATATGTGAACTACTTAACAATTCTTATCTGTTGTGAACATAGAAATCTATAATAAGACAGAAGGTATTAACAAAACTTAAAGTTCTTATTATTCTCATTGTGCAAGTGCAGAAAGTTGATTATTTCATGCACGGACGCCACGTTTTAAAAAACTTTATTTTCAAAAAAAATATATTTAATTAATATTATTTTGTACTCAGGTTTCAACAAACCAGAGCGCAATCCAGAGCAGCCAAATCTGCTCCAGAATGTACTCTGTTCTCAGTAGGTCAAAAATTTAAGCAAACACTTTAAAATGCTCTAATTCCTAATTTACTGAAGCCAGATCACAATCCAGAGCAGCTAAATCTGTTTCAGAATGTGTTCTGGTTTCAGCAGACCTAGAATTAGGGCAAACACTTTTGAGTGATCTAATTCCTGACCCACTAAAACCAGAGCACAATTCAGAGCATTCAAATCTGCTCCAGAATGTACTCTGGTTTCAGCAGACCTGGAATTAGAGCAAACACTTCTAAAGGCTCCAATTTCTGACCCACTGAAACTAGAACACAATCCAGAGCAACCAAATCTGCTTCAAAATGTGCTCTGGTTTCAGCAGGCCAAGAATTAGAGCACACGTCGAAGCGTGTTCCAATTCCCGGTCAGCTGAACAAAACCACCTTCAGGGCATAAGATGTAAATTTCTTAAAAAATTGTTCTCTTGGAAAACACCTTTAATGAGAAATAGTTTCTCACACTTTAACCCAACTCTGTGGGACATGAGTAACATTCAAGCTTTATACAGCAAGGAAAAAGTACAAAATAAAACCTGAAAGTAAATATGGAAGATAAAGGTGTAGTGTAAACCAAGCTTATAAAGCTAAATGTTGAGACGTGTACAGAGTCAGAACAAAAGCAAATGACAAGATGAATGAATATATCGAAAACATTATAAAGCTTTTCGCAGTCTTCCTAACAGAGTTTTATTTTTTTATGAAAAATCACTAGCACCATACGTACTTGAAAGAAGAGTGTGGATAATGCAGACGAGGTAGGATAAAAAATGAAAGTGTTTTATGAGGAATACGAGATTGAAAAGAATGTGACGAGGAAAGTAGGACAGAGTCTGATGACATAGTTTGAGCATGTAGAAAGAATAAGTAATGAGAGAACGACAAAGGAAATAGTGTAGGTGTAGCCGAGATGATCGTAAGGATTCCGATGATACAGCGGCAACATGACTAAATCAGCAGACGTGAGATTCCCTCGATCTATTTTCACCGCGGAATATGACAGATGACGATGCGAAACTTCTCACTAGTGCAAAAATGTTACCACCAAAAATAATAGAAAAACTATTACTCAAATGTATCCCAGTGGTTCAGAATCCACTATAAGATAGATCCCTGAAGCTGTTAACCTACTGCACCAAAATGCAAGTAAATAAACACCATTTTCCCGAAATCCTAATACTGAAATAATTAGGCAAAATATTGTTGTGTTTGGTTATTGAAATAAACAAGGATTGGAAAACACTTTGACCAAGTTTTGTACAATAAAATTATTGGATATATTAAGAATACCGTATTTACTATAATGAGACTGGAATTATTTAAAACTTTTCGCATTTTAATTGGAGTTTAGAGTTTAAGTAAAGAAAAATGAGGGAATATATAAATATTGACATTTCCATAATCCCTAGTTTGTTTGAATTCAAAAAATAAAATTTCTCCTCTACTACAAAATTTGTTTTGTCTTACAAGTGGGGTTATTAAAACTTCGTATAAGCCGGTATAAATGCAAATTTTTTTTGAATACAAATCCTGCATGAATAAAATAATGAACATTTCATGAAAAAATCACTCATATTCAACTTTTCAAGCTGTAATTGTAATCATCCTGTAAATTGTGAAATATATAACGAATTAATAACAACAACGTAATTTTGCTCTAGAATTTCACGTTAACGATATTATTTATTAATCCATTAGCGTCAATTAGTGTGCTCGTAATAACGTCAGTTCGATAAATCATTTGTGTTGTACATTTTTGTAATTAGCTACAAAAATTACTGATTTCAAATATTAAATGTAGCAATAAATTATCAAGGAAACGTTCTTGTTAGCACAAGCATAGTTGAGCTTGTTAAAGCTCGATATAGATTATGTTGCGCCATTTCGCCTATATTTATCTGCTTACCATGTACAAAATTGATATTGATCATTTATTTTCTGATAGTATAATAGTTTATCTAAAGTTCTAGTTCGCACCAATTAAAGGTTTTTGAATGGATTTGTCAGTGAATAAGTAAAGTTAGTATAAATGATCCCTAAAGCCGCTTGCTTACAATATGCGTCGTTTCATTTGTTAGCTAATTAACAGAAAGATTAAATAGTGAGGAAAAGTTATTCGGAGTTTACACGGTGTAAGTTTTAGCTGCACTAGTGTAATTTATATGAACTTGAACGTATTCCGAAACATGTAAACACCATTTCAAGTACTTGTACTTAAACTCAAACTTGCTTGAAGTAAGCTCAAAACACACCAGATCCATACGGCTTAACTTATTTACCTTCAGTATTCTAAAACTTCACTTTGTAAAAACAAGCACATAGCGCTTCATAACAGACATTATGCATCATAACACAACACTCTTGATAGAACAAAACCTTAGATAGAGGCATTTACTAGCACTTTTATCTTTCCACATTTCAATCTCAAATGTTTTAACTAGGGATGGACCACATTCTGGAAAAATAATTATTACTATTGAATAATATTTACAAAACAAAATTTATTTATAACAACTCATAATCTAGGTTTACTTATAAGAATAAAAAAAAAATAGACTACCTTCTGAAAGACACAAAACAATATTTTATTCGGGTTCAAAAATGTTCAACTCTTCTCCACTATATGTATAGGTAAGACAGATCAAGGCTATGGAGAGATGAACAAATTAACACATTTTATCCAATCACCGTTCTTTATCGTTTTTTAAAAATAATTTTCCTTTTATCTCGCATATTCGTTTTCATAATCTTCAGCATCTTCATTATCATCATCCTTTGATTAACCATTTAACAACAGTTCTTCAGAACTCATAAAATAGTAATTAGATTATATACCTTTCTATGTGCGAATGATTTTTTTCCTGTTTACCGATTGAATTGTTTTCTTTTACCAATAAAAATACTGTGGTCTATTTCCCCTCATTGTCAGCATTAAGTGGTCCATCTGTCCTCAGAGCAGAAGTTAAATGGACTACTAACTTACTTATTACAGTTTATAAATAGAATCACGTTTTTAGGTTATATTAAGTCTTATGCACATGTTTATAAAGTATGTACATGAATATTTACTTTAAACCTACAGAAGATGTATTTAACTAATCGGATATATAATTTTTAAAGTACATCTAGGATTAAGAGTGCTGACTGCATTAATTTACAAGCGGCTACTTACACTGTCTCTAAAACAACAAAATTAACACTCCCTATGAGAGATATCACTCTAATGTACATTTAAGACTAAAAGTCAATCTCTCCTACCGGTCCATTTTTCTCGCACTTATCCTATTTTTATTTGTCACAAAGTCTGCATTACCTTTTTTTCGGTGATAGCCAGCACATTGTACTTCGTTTTCACAACAAAATCGGTACTTTTTGTAGATATGTCAGTAATATACATCTATTTTCTTTGCTTACTTCTATTGCTGATTTGTTGGTAAATATTGGAACTTAAAGTTTTTCAAATTTATTTGGATATTTTATGTTTGTATTTGTATAGTAACATTTAGTAAAATTTAATATGTTTAAACGAATTTGATATCGAGTTTATCAGATGGAAAGTTCAGGAAACCTTTTAACGTAGTCGATTAATGAAGAACACTTACTCGACTAAATTATATAATTTGTATCGATTGTAATAGGTAGGGTATAGAGCAAAATCGTAATCAAATATCTGTGTAAATGAGTTTTGCAGGAGCAATTTAATTTCGGTTTTGAGAATTCCCTCATGAGTAAATTTCCTAGGTTCTGCAGTGTGATAATTACCTAAGAAACAGCACTGTTGCAAATGTTCCACTTCGTGGCGTATGGCTGCTCGCTGTGTCTGTAGACTATACATATAAATCACATTTCCTACTCCAGAAGCGTTCCTACGGCCAACAATCTTGTCAGCTTCCATCCAAGTGGCCTCGTTTAAAGAACACGTGCATACATACTTTGCACTTCTTAATGACTCATATGATTATCTTAGAGACGGATATAAATATCACAAGCATATTTCTCTGGAATTGCATTACCACGTTTTATACGCCACCGTTTATCATCCTAACGATATCGAGATATATGGAACATCTAATTTAATTGTAGGTATTTATAAATGTAATGGATTCATTAATTTTCCCATTCCAAATCTGTTTATAAGCCATATATCTTTACCAACGCAGCGGTGACTTATTTGAGTAACGCCAAGTGAGGGATTTGGTGTTCAAATTCTCTGGTTTGGTACCCACTTTTGATTTTAACATAAAAAAATTCAAATCAATATTTGCTATATAGTAGGTCATGCACTTTTGTTATTAAAAAAATACTCATCAAATAGTACAAAACTTTTTAGATATATTTTTTGTTTAAACACGTAGTACAAAATAAAACAAAACTAGAATTGGCAACATTGTGCAAAAAACAATAAAAAAAATACAAACAGCGAATTTTAAAATAAATATTATTGTATAAATTGAACAAACAAATCTTTCATATTACAAATACTAGTAGAAGCCTAGTAATTTCTAAAATTGGCAGGGATATATTTATATTTACAAATTTATTTATAATATGCATTTGAGTGTTGTCTAATAGGATGTAAGAGTTAATTTGAAAATGATATTCATGGTTTGTGTTGAACAATAATAACCAGAATCTCCTAATAAAGGATGGGCAGAATCGGTCGGAGAATATGGCAATTAAAAGGCATAATGAAACGAGGAACATAGCTTGGCTTGGGATGAAATATTTAGCATAGGATTATTAAGAGATTTAGCAATGTAATAAGTAATGATAAAGTGCTTGATCGAGATTTGAACCCGGTATGGTGCAGATAGGCTATTTAAATCCACGTTGCAATGCAAATGAATTCAGAATATCTAACAAGGCGAAGTTAAAGTCTTATAATGCGCACCTTAGATCATGAGCTGACCTAAATTCCTGTCATAAACCCAATCCCGAAGCAGGATAGAACTCGCTATTTCGCTTTTTGCCGCGAGAGGCGCTGTTGATGTATTCCTACAAGCAAGGGAATCCATTCAAAATTTATACATCGATGAACACACATACATACATTCCATCTTCAATTTTTTCTCTTGTCCTTTCCTTTTCTTCTGCGTTTAGTGAGATTTATCAAGGGAAAATTATATTTCGTCCCTCTCTAAGTTTTTGTTTCGCGTTTTAGGCATTAAAAATATATCACCGGCAAAGTTTGCGTTAAAACGTGCTTTTTGTTGTTGCTTGTTTTACAATATTGTTTTTGCGAGCAGTCAATCTACCTCAAAGAAATCTGACAGTTCTTTTACCACAAGAATTGTTGAAAGCGCGAAATTGTACAAACCGAATGAATTACTTCTTTTGATTGCTTCCGAAAATGTTTTAGGTGCTACATACCATTACATACGATATACAAATTTATTTCCTCGTTTCCCTTCTCTTTGCGAAATACGACATTACCATATTACGAACATACAAATGTTTATAAATCAATGAACAGTATTGTCACAGAAGAGACGAAACATATCTTGGTTTGAACTAGTTGAAATTTAAACAGTAGTTTCGTTTTGATTTTTCGTCGAAACGAAATGATGGTAATAGGTACTATCCAAAAATAAATTAAATGAAATATAAAAATCTCACAAATTCTAGCTTAATTTTATATTTTCAAATAAATATTGACAATAAGAATCAATGTAATTTAATAAACGAAAGAAAAATGGAGATGTAGCTAATGTCGCATGCTTGAAATTATGTTAAATTAATTTTTGCTATTTTACAAAACTGTTTTTGAGACAGTGGTCTGTCTGAGAAATATTCAACAGTTCTTTTCCACATATTTGTCGAAAGCGCAAAATTGTTCATTGTTCAAACATAATGAATTACTTTTTTTGATTGCTTCCGAAAATGTTTTCGGTGCTACATACCATTACATACGATATACGACTTTATTTCCTAGATTCCTTTCTCATTGCGAAAAAAGACACCAGTATTTTATGTACATACAAATATTTGTAAGTTAATAAATGGTGTTGTCACAAGGCGAGACGAGACGAAACGAGTCTGAACACGTTTTGGTATGGACTTGTAGAGACTTGAACAGTAGTTTCGTCTCGATTTCCCGTCGAAACGAAATAATGGCAATACTATCCACAAATAAATTAAACCAATATCAAATTACATATTATTTATTTTATGTTGTCAAACAAATATTGAAAATAAATAAAATTTAAGTGAAATTATTTGTTGCTATTTTAAAAAACTGTTTTGAGACAGTCGTCTGCCTGAAAGAAATCAGACAATTCTTTTCCACAGATTTTCAAAACTGCAAAATTGTTCAAACTGAATGAATGGCATTCAACATGTCAAGAGTCTATAATCGTTTTATTTGTACGCGCAGTATATGGTCTTTTAAAACTAAAAATGCGACCGAAACTTTTTAGAAACAACTTGAAACTTTTAGATGTTCTTAACTCCTGTATTTTTGATGTCGGTGATATATTATTAGTTCTCCACTTCTGGTACAAGTATATTTGTTTACATA
Source organism: Stenolophus ochropezus (assembly GCA_035578165.1). NCBI lineage: Eukaryota > Metazoa > Arthropoda > Insecta > Coleoptera > Carabidae > Stenolophus > Stenolophus ochropezus. Next base: position 6,634,091 of record JAQOWZ010000014.1, read on the forward strand.
TTTCTTACCGGACACCTACAATATATTTTCAAATACCCAGACGTACGCATCGATCCAATTTTAAACTACTTTGTGGAATGCGAAGAAAAGTGAAATTAGCGTTTCCTTTCCTGATTTCCGATATTCTATTTTCGTTTCTGCATGAAGAACTTGCTACTCTGCGTATTTTTATAGAGACTAAGGGCTTGCCGAGGTCATTAATTTTAAAATTATGTACATAATTTAAAAATAAGTTTCCATCATTTATTCATATGGAAATTTATTTGCATGGTTACGTACTAGAAACACAAAGTAAATGCTATTTAAGAGAATTTTAAATTTCTATTGTTCATTTCATTGATTTGTAGTAATGAACAAATATATTACAATTTTATCAGATCTGTAAATGTTAAAACTGTTATTATCATAATATGGAAATAACGCACATATAAAGTAAATTCATTAATGCATATTTTACTACGTAAAATAATCATTATACTTATTTCCATTATACCTAATACTCTTACTAGTTAATAATTCAAACTCAAATTTCATTTTAAATGCCATAAAAAATAAAATATAAGTTTAGTAGCCGAGCTAAAGTATTTAAAAAAACTGATATGTCCAACACATTACCTCCCACCACTATAGTAATAAATTCTATAAAAAAATCTTTACATTAAATATTTAGTTTTAAAATTAGTTTGTTCAGAATTCATACTTGAAATTTCATCAAATTTATAACACTGTATCGAAAACCGAAGAAAACAGTATTTTTAGCTAAAATAAATTTCTTGTATATTTCTTCCATCTTTGTGTATTTTGCAATAAAAAACTTTATATTTACTTTGCAAATTATTTATGTCAAAATATGACAACAGCATATGTTAAATTTTGTAAACATAAATAACTCACCTGTTTTTTAGAAATTCTTCAGCTTCAACGATGTGTAAAATTAATAAAATTAATATTTTTTTCTGTTTAGCCAAAAGTTATATATAAAGTATAAATATGCAGGTTGATAGAAAATTAAATAATCTTTACGTTTAATAATAACGTAATTTGCAAAAAAAGGATTTTTTTTATTATTATTACCATATTTGAACATATCTTTCAAATACCAAATATTATATTTTTTATATGTATCGTATTGGAGTTATCGAGGACGAAAAATCGTTACAGACACATACATAAACACAGACATACAGACATCAAGGTAAAAATACTGAAATCATACTCTAGGGACCCTAATTCGTGCCTTATCGATATATTCATAGGCAGGAGGTAAAAAGAAAATATAAAACATTTTTTGTAATATAATTTATTTTTAGGTTTTTAAATGATAAATGAAGTAGAATAAAGAATGAGTCTGTTAATATTTTAATTGGATTCACAAAGTGAATAAATATTAAACAAAAAATATCACAAGAAAATTCGTATAAAAGAATAAATTTAATTTGAAGAATGAAATTAAAAGTAGTTTGTCATTGTGACAGGCAATTTCTCCAGGCAGTAGTATTGTGTTTTACTAAACAATTACTTGAAGTGGAGAAAAATATGAGTGAATATATTTCGCCGGTGGTAAAAGTAACGTTGGCGTTAATTGGCGTAAGCATTCACGTAATCCGAGTTCTAGTTAGGAAGAGGTTCGAGTATATTAGCAGCGGCTGTACCATAACGTGTATGCGTCGCAAGCAAGTTGCACTACCCGAAACATAATTTAATTATGAAAGAGGCAGCGCCCTGTTTCGACGCTGCTTCCACTCCTTGCAGAATCCGGCCACTTCAGTGGCGGGGCGAAAACAAAGATCATTTTTGCTTAGCGGGCAGAGCCGGAGTTAGGTTTTTGCCGCCCCAAAAATAAAAATCAGGGTTGCATAAAAATCAGATTTTTTATTTAAAAAAAAATTAATATAGTATACCTACTTTCAAATACGTGTTTGACGAAAATATCGTTTATTATAGAAAAAAAAAAAACAATAACAAATAATAATGTAAAGAAAGGTAAAAAAAATATAAAATAATTTATTTCTGAGCGAGCTGTGCGTTAAGCTAAATTTTGAAAATCTCAACACCAGCCATTGAACAAGTCTGGATGTAGAGATCGAAATGAAGTCCACTATTCAGAATCAGTCATTGAATTAATAACTTCTGAAGAAAAAGCCGAAAAAATTATTCAAATCAATGTTTTTTTTTAAACAGTCAATGTGATTTAAATTTGATTTAAATCGCTGATTTAAATCAAGTGATTTAAATCAATGCAACCCTGATAAAAATACATACACCTATAATAAATTTTAAATAATTTATTTGAAATAATATATTTTTTTATTATAGTAGGTAATAAAATACGTAACATAAAAAATTCAATAGGTAATAAAATAAATAGAATAATTTTTATTAAACAAAGTAAATAACTATACAACACGTCTTACCTTCTTTTCTGCAAATAATTTAATGATATTGTAACGTTTATTTATTTAGGTGATGAATAAATATAATTTCAATACCAATATTTATATAACTAAGTTTAATAAACGAAATATGAATTATAAAAGATAATAAAAATAAGTAACACTATGAATAAACAAACATAAACACTATTTTAAGAATAACAATTATTAATAAAAACCTAAACACTAAGATTATTTACTTAAACACTTAAAACTATGCAATATTTATTTCCACTATGTTTATATCATCAACTATTTATTTATATCACCAACGATCACTACACGTATCAATATTAGACTGTCCTCGCGATCTCCTACTCGGGATTTTTATAGTAGAACAATTAAATTACGGAATGTTCGCTAACTCTCTGGAAAACATAACAATGGAAAGCGAGCGGACCTGTCGTCCGCGGCATAACCTTGAGATCGCTACAATATCATATAATATTGAATCTAATATCTCCGTACAAAAATGTTCATCGTTGACGATAGTTTCGTCAATAATTTCAGTACTATCATTTTTTTGTTTCATTGCATTTTTTAGTCAAAAACTGATCAATTTTAGCTGTTTTCTCTACTTCCTGTGCTTTTGCACTCTTTTCTTGATCATTTCTAACGTTTTCGTCCATCACTCATTTCTAAATAAAGACATAAATTATTTAATTTATATTTGAAAATATTATAAAATTGAACTTACACAAAATATGGATTTTATCTTTTTTAAATTATAATCACTGTGAAATATTCGTATAGACTCAAATAATCAAAGAGCATGTAACATGTAAGTCTGCATATACTTGTTACAAGACTTACAGGTTACAGCTTCTATACATGTTTAATCTTCGCTACACATTTCAAAATATTTATAAATACGCGGAATTATAATAATACGCTTGCATCGATCGGTGCTTTGGAAATGTTGTACGTACTTTAAAAAATAAATTCGTCTGCAATTTGCCACCCCTAAATTCTACCGCCCTAAACTATGGTTTACTTAGCTTATAGGTAAATCCGGCCCTGTTAGCAGGAAAATTGCTCGGCGTTCCAAACTCAAACTTTCTAATCTTTTAACATTTTTAATTATGAAACTCTAAATGTACGAGCTTCATATTAATAAATTAAATCAATTACACTACACTCAAACACTTATTAATTAGAGCAAGAGGCTATAAATAATTCAATGGCCATACATAATAATTAAGGGTGGAAGTAGTGCTAGAAAACAGAACCATCTATTATAAGAACATCGAACATCCATTTTCATGTCAGATTCAATTATTTTCTATTGATTGCTTCCAAAAATCTTTTAGATATTACGTCCTAACCTACATATATGGAAATTTAATCAAATAGTACTTTCAATAACGGAATTTCTATAATCAATCATTTTCTTTATTTTATTTCTTTATTAATTCTAAAATACAACTATATATTCACGTTGCTTACCATCTTTAATCACACTTAGACTAAATATAAGAAGCTTTTAAAAAACAATACAAAGTATACATATAAATAAATTCACTGGTCATTGTCCTTTGAAATACTATTTGTACAAAATTTGTAAGGCTAGAAATGACATCTGTCGACTGTGAATAGGATGAAGAATCGTCGGAACACATACTATGTGAATGCCCAGCCGTAACTAGTATTGCCGTCTATATCTAGACTTTCTAGACTCTTGTCTTGTTTTGTCTAGATTATCAATACAAAATTGAGAAAAGTCTTTTCTTGAAATTTTAAGGCAAGACAAGATTTTCTTATTCTAGATCAAGACTAGCAAATTATAGACAACTTCCAAAGGTCTGATCGATTCGAAATTTGGGATCAGATTTTTTTGTGTTGGGGATTTTTTAATGATGAATTATAATGAGATACCATATACTGGTTTATAATTTTACTATATCAGATTATATACTACGATAGGCAATTCGCTTTACAAAAAATAAAACGTTTTGAGGCCTACATTGTAAACACAGTACATGATACGTTATTAAAATTGAAGACGTTCGATATGACGCAACTTCGTTGCTTATTCGATGCGACTATGACTAATGTCCGAAAAATAAGAAAAAGTTAAATTAAATTAAATAATCGTTTCAATTATGAACTCGTCGATGGGTAATGTACTTAATATAGTATACAGTATATAGTTTCATACAAATATCAATTTAAAAATCATATAGTGTCGTGTTTGGTTTATTGCACTGATCTATGTATTAAACTATATACTATAGGTACTATATTCTATACATTACCCATCGACGATTTCATAATTGGAACGATTATTGTATTTAATTTAATTCTGATGATGAACTTCGGAAATTTAGATATCTTAAAAATTATAAAAAAGCCATGGATAAAAAATACGAAAAATAATTTTATATGAAATTAATTGCGTGTATTAATAATTTTGTCATTGTAATAATTAAAATCCAATCATTACTTTCTTGTATATAACTTGAACTTTATCGAGAGATGGAAAAACCAACCCTTAGTCTTAATTGATTTTTGTTGTAATTTTGTTGAATTTATGATCGCTTATATTTTGTTTTTCTTTTAGAGTAAAGTATATTAGCGTCAGTATTTATTAGAAGATATTCCGTAATAAGACGCTAAGTAGAATGGTTTGATTTCGGTAAAAATCCTTCGGCCATGTTATTCGAGGCTGAGTCAGCAATGAGACCAGCAGCAAGCCACAGCTACGCCCAGTTTGCCGGTTTTCTTTCTTTCACAAATAACGCCCGTCTCCCCCCCGCGTCCCGACGCTGCCGACGCTCGGCACCGGGAAAGAAACCCGACGAATCGGAACTCGGAAGTATTACACGTTTTCGTTAATATTTTATCCGTTTAAAAACGGTATTTTTTCCTGAATATTCTCAGACTTTTTCCTATGCTCCGTTTTTCGTGAATGCAAAACGAAGGAAGGGATAGCAGTTTTGCTCAAATGATGGAGGAAATATATATCACCATCTTTTCTATTCACTTTTTAAATACAGATCTCAAAACAGACCTATGCTTTATATAAAGGGTTCAAATGATCTTAATGTTATAAATTTAAGGGTGAGTAGTGTGACATGTGTAGATTACGAAAGTGAAACAATTTTTTAAAAATTTGAAAAACGAAAATTCAACTTTTCTTAAGTAAACTATTTTTACTACTCTTTTAATTCATATTTCATTAAAAATACATTCAAAATTAGTTGTACAAGATATTATTCTTAATAATTAAATTAAACAATATTTTTAACGAAAATTATGTTTTTATTTACAGAAGAATGCAAATGCGTTACCAGTAGTCCAGTAGTACAAAAAATGTTAACTTAATTAAAACAACCCTTAAATATGCGAATTTTTAAAACATTCTTTCAATTTCGTAATCTACACATGTCATGCTACTCACCCTTAAACTTATAACATTAAGTTCATTTCCACCCTGTATAATCCATATAGTTTAATAACACAATATATCATAACATTAATTTCCACACTGAAAATAAAATATGTTTTTTATATTAAATTTAATTTATTGTTGTGTGACATTTTATGGATTTTTATTTAAATAACAAAGATAATTGAGAACCAGCTTTTAAGTATAAAGAAAACAAAAGATATATTGTAAGCCTTATAATACTTGTTTAAATATAAATATCATGGAAAATATAGAAAAAGCACTGGTATTATCTGCCCAAAAAAATTAAATTGGTTATATTTATGTGAGTTTCAAAGGCCTTTTAAAAAGCACATCGTCATTATACACACATTAAATAATTCTCCACTTTTTATGAAAAAATTATCATCCGTCCTTTTAAATTGAAAAAGATTTTTATAATTCTGAAAATTAATTTAATAAACTGAAAATACTTTGGATTAGTATTCATATTATATTTGTAATATAAAATCACTTTTCAAAAACGTAATATGAATTCAGTAACTTTTTCCTTGTCAGGATTTCAACATTCAGAATCATTTTGTTTTTGATCCGTGACCTTAATATTCCGTTTCGTAAAAATAAACACGTATATTTTAAATTCATTTTCCACAAATAAAACCCGGTACCTTTCTAAATGCCTTCAAAAGACCAGCGAATATTTTTATAAAAATGAATTTAACATCAAATATATCTCAGTAGAACGAAGCGTGTGCTTGAAGCTTTACTAATGCAGTTATTTTACATGGAATATATGAAACCATGATATACTATACAAAGGTAAGGTTACTAATCTGCAGAAACCTAAGATCGAAAGGAAGCCTGCAAAAATAAACTCCTTAAGTTTGCAAATGCTGTGCTAATATAACCTTTTTTTACTGTTACATATTTGTATATGCAAGAATAATACAAAATGCATTTTATTTACCCATTTCAAATGTAAAAATATTTATTTTTGTTGGGAAAACATCATACAAATTTTTTTATTTGCTATTACCCATATATTTTTAAATCGATTTAATATTCGTAGTTTACGAGAAAATAATTATTAAAAATATGGGAATGGGATATAGTAAGATTGTAACGTCAGCGTGGTACAATTGTGATAAAGACAGATAGACTAGGAACAAAAGAGAGAAAGAGACAGTCGTTTTCCATGATCCTACCATGCATTTAATTGCTAATAATTATATTGTAACGTTTATTTATTTAGATGAAGTGTAAAAATAATTGAAACACGTATATCTATATAAGTAAGTTTAATGAACGAATCATAAATTATAAAAAGATAATAAAAACAAGTTACACTAAGAGTAAACAAATATAAACACTAATTTAAAACTACTAAACACTAAAAATATTTATTTAAACCCTTAATATTATGCAGTATTTATTTACAAGATATTTATATCACTAACTATTTATTTTCATCACTGTTATTAATATCACACTATTCTCGCGGTCTTTTCTGCTTGGGTTTATATACTGGAGCAATTAAACTCTCGAATATTCTGGTAGCACCGATGCGTCAGTACAATAGGAGGGTGATTACGTGTCTCGACTTGTCTGTCCTGTACCTGATGCCGACAATACAATATTTAATTGTTATTATTTTAACAAGAAGCTACAGAGGTTACTTTTTATGTTTTATGATTTATATACCAAAATTCCATTATAAGCATATACTTCATTTTACAAGTATTCAGTATTATTTTAATTAGAAATATATATATATATATATATATATATGTATATATATATATATATATATATATATATATATATATATATATGTATATATATATATATATATATATATATATATATATATCGGTTTGCTTGCCGTTTGGGAATTTTTGTTCACCCTTGGAAAATGTTAGAATGCATTAACGCCCTCATCTGCTGAGTTGATTGTTCAGTGAATTAGTCGAAGACTGTCGGATTGCTATTTACATCCTTGCGGTTTATTAAAGACGGCACTTAATTGATCATAGAAGCTGAGAGCCACGAGAGTGGGAAGATAAATACACTTCGCAACCACGAGATGTTTCCGTCATTCTAGAACAGTTTTTCCCGGTCTATTATTATGCTCTAGATGATGTTTATAATAAATTCTTTCTCTGCTGCTTTCTCCGTTGGATGAGCCGAAAAAATCGTCTGTGATCTTTCTTTGAAATGTTTATCAACATGTGTGGAATATGTGGTTTCGTTTATTTGCAGAATATTTTATTCATTCTAATGTGACCTTCAGGAATTTTGGGCTGAAGGTACATCTGCTGGTTTATTTTTTATAATCTAGAAGATCTCTGGATGATTTGAAAATAATGAAGCATGTTTTATTCATCAGAACAGGCCTTTTACTGTACAAATGTTTACAAAAATCGTTAGGCCATTCTTAAAGAATATTGGGTTATAAATAAACAAATATATCACCGTCTACCTCACATTTTTTCTGTCTACTGAAACGACAAACTTCGTAATGTCACTCATCTTTAATAAAATAATTTATGTAGTCTAACGTTTTCGAGATAACTTAAGTTCTGGGCACAAATTACAATTTTACTTGCATTTTGCTTAAAACTTCTGTAAGGATTCCGAATCTATCGGACACAGCGATATTTTTATTTAGATTTTGGTGACAATGGTAACCTTTTTAGAGGATTTTAAAAGTGAGATCCATTAGAGATTTTCTATTAACAAATTTTCGATGTTTCCAAATTATTGGTACCTTTTTTATCATAAATCAATTTCCAAGTAACGCTTTAGTAAGCCACGGGTTAATTTAAAAAAATTAACAAAATTTGACCCACTTCTCAAAAACGTTCACCATCACTGGTATAGAGGATGATAATAACAATTTTACTTGCAATTTGCCTAAAACTTCTATAAGAGTTCCGAACCATTCGGATACTGCGGTATTTTAATTTAGATTATGGTGACATTGGAAACCTATTTAGAGGATTTTAAAAGTGAAAACTGTTAGAGCAAACTGTCAAATTTTTCTGTTAAGAAATTTTCAATGTTTTCAAATTATTAGTACCTTTTTACCATAACCCCCTATGTAAGTGATGCTATTCTGACCCACGAGTTATTTTAAAAAATGAAGTAAATTTGATCTACTTCACCATCACTGATACAGAGGGTGATAATTAGTGTGTGTTTGAGATATTGATAGTGCCATAGAGGGTAAAAAGCTAGGAGAGAGAACAGCACTTGAACAGTTCTAGGAGAGAGGTCACTGTAGCCCAATCAAGGTAAAAGCTCAGCGTGATGCATGATCCTGCTAGATGCATCGTTCCTGCGACTAAGCGACGTAATATGAGCCTCACTATCACGTTCAAGTGCGGAATCTAGGCTAAAGAGAGGATTGTTTATCTGAACACCTGTGGTTGTAAAGAGCTTTTCATGGGAATTAAATTTAATAGCTCTGGAGATAGTTTGACATGATAGCCGATAAATACAGTGTGATTTTTACTGGGAATAAGATACTCCTTTAGCGACAGCTACTTTATTTTTTCACTTTTTGCGATTAAATTTCATGATAAAATCATACGACACAAATTGTTTATGGAAAATGGGTAGTAACTGCTACTCTAGTTTTAATAACCTCTATAAATAACTGCATAAACACGACATTTTACTAGTTATTTTTTAATGAAAAAAGTTCTAATTTACCTCACCTCATTTTTAATAAGTGAACCTTCCAAACCTGCATTTTTAATACATAATATTTTATCACACTGGATAACGTGCTAAGACTCGAATTGAGTACCTTATTAAGCAAAATACAGTAGAATATCGATATAATGAACTTCGCATATGAGGAAAAATGTTTCTCTACGACCATTAATGTAAATCGCCATTATTATACAATTTATAGGTTATCTAAGTGTCACATTACGAAATGTATGCGATCGCACAGTTAGGGAATTTTTGATTTACCGAAATTATGTTAACATTATAAGACAAAATTAATTATAATTAATTTAAAACAATACATCTAATGAAGAAATAAATATGAAATGTTCTACATAGTATTAATTTATTGGGTTGTAACTTGTAAATAGTTTCAATTTATTATTTAAAGGTTGACAGTTTGACAAAGTTGTTTTTATGTTTTGTACTTGGCGCTATTTACTAGTGATGTGTCAAGTCTTTCAATGTATTGTGTGATCGTGGTGTGATCGAAACACAGTGTGAAATAGTGGAAGTAGAAAAAGTATAGTACATAATTTGAGTTGTAAAGCAATTACGTACTTGTGGAATTTTTCCACTTGGTGCGTAATATGCATCTTACAACTCTTAATATGTAATATATTATTACACATGTTTAAATCCAGGTGTTACCGAGTTTGAATGCAACACTGACATTAGCAATCAAGAAGGTTATAGAAAAATCCTCTGAGTTACTTTGCATATGTGCATTGCTCGGAAAACTTATTGTTATGTAATGGACTTCCGGCTTTACCCGTATTAATTCGTTATATCGAAGTTCTGCTGTCCTTTCGAAAATCATATCCCAATTAAAAAGTACTACAGTACTCACCATTTTTGTGTTCCCGATTGAAATTCCAACAATCTGTAACAAAAATTGTAATATTTAAAGAGAGCAATTGCTGGGTCTCAGTCAATAAAACGATTACTTCACATCGACGTTTCGATCCTATCCGGGATCATCCTCAGAATGTGATATTGTTTACATTTTTTTTTTAAATCAACATCCAGTCAAGAAATCTTTCATTCCACAAATTGTAATGTAGTGCAAGTTAATAAGATTTGCTAGAAGGAAATAAAAAATGTGTGATATGTTTGAGGTTATCCATGCAAGAATATAAATGTACAAAGGAGCATATTGTGGTTCGGAAGATAGAAGTGGTGAATTTGCATGTGTAGAACAAATTGTGGGTGATACAGCGCCTGCACGAGCATCGCGAATCGCGAATCGCGAATCGGGAAAAAGGAAAAGTGTGTGGTGTGACGTAACCTAACCGGTAACCGACAAACCGACGATTAACTCAACACTCCACATCGGCGAAAGAAAAGGTTGCGGTTAATTTTAATGTAAAAGAAATGGAAAACACGCCACCGTAAGAACAGATACACGTTTATCAACTAATCAATTATAAAAATATTTAAATTTTATACGGATAAACGTTTTTTGTTGGTTGTAATTTTTTGGAACACGCGAACTCGAGCCAGCTTATGTGAAAGGCGAACAGGCAATTTATTCTATATGCTCAGCGTTGATACACAAATGAAAATGATTTTCCGTGGGCCCGGATATTAAAGAACCTGCTAGCGGGTCACGCATATTTATATAAAAATATTACACAACAGAAACGAGGATATTGCCTAATATGTGAATGTGCACGCCGATCGCAAAAATCTCATTTTCGCCCACTTTTCTTCGATCACCTCCTTACGGAACCAATCATTCTCATTTCCTTCGTCCACTAAATTTCATATCAATAAAATTTATTTATTCTTTTCATATTTTTATTCATCACATTTTAACGAGCGAGATGAGTCATCACGGCTGACCGTCGCATTAAAGGTCATGTGGTATAGGAGCGATGCCGCTATTGTTCGAGAATTTTATAGAGCCCAGAAGGCTCTGGAATGTTCTAGAGATTAATTGCCGGTATGTATATACGGGTCACGACGGGCGATTCATGGAAGTTAGTATCGGTCAGAGTGTACAGAGAGTCACTGAAGAAAGTCAGTGTCGGTCAGTGCATGTCAGCGACATGTAAAGTAGAAATAAATAAATAGTTGGTGATGTGAATAAATAATTGTGATATAAAAAATAGCTAGTGATAAAAATATCGTATAAATAAATATTGTGTAGTATTAATTGTTTAAATAAATGTTTTAGTGTTTAAGTCTTTATTAATCATTATTATTCTTAAATTAATGTATATATTTGTTTATTCATAGTGTTGCTAATTTTTATTATATTTTTATAATTTATTATTCGTTTCACTTATTTTTACACTTCCCCTATATAAATAAACGTTATAATATCTATTTAAATAATAAATTGTTTGTTTGTGACAATTTTATCGTTAATTACAAAAACTATAATTTTTGAATAAATTAGTTTTGTAAATTGGCAAAAATTTGAAAAACCCGGTCCTGGCTCTGATCATATCAAATCAAAACGATACCCACAGACTCAAAGGTGAAAACGCAATAATAACTTTTATTGAAGGCGTCGTCTGTCGTCTGCTTCGTCGCGTCGTTCCCTTAGCAGGGCAGCTCACCTTACATCCAAATCACTTCTTTCGCGAACAAAGAGCCAATTTTATATTAACTCCACTTCCCTTGTTTTCAAGGTGGATTGTATTTACTTACATAAAGGTATGCTTTTGCCACTCCGCCATTTATATTTTTTTCAATTTTTAACTTTAAACAAACAACTATACGACGTTGGCTTAGGTATTTGTGAAATAAACATTGAAGTATGTACCACATGAAAAACTGTACCATAAATGTTACTTTTAAAAAGGAAATAGATGGTCAAGAATTTATTTTACTTACGACAATGGGGTATGTGACCAAATTTTAATTTTTACATACATGATACTAAATAAAAAAAATAAAATACCCGTATTGTTTTAAATCGATTCATTATTCATAGTTTACAAGAAAATAATTATTAAAGATTTAGGGAAGGGATGCTGTCACACCATCGTGGTAAAGTCGTAAAAGAAGAGAGATAGACTGGGAACGTAAGAAACAGACTAGGTACCTGCCTTTTTCCACGATCCTAATATATTGACATCACGCGTCTCTTCTCCGGAACATTAAATTGCTAATAACTTTATTACTGCAATCAAGTGTTTAGTTTTTATTATTATAATGAGAAGCTATAGTGGTTAGTTTTTATATTTCATATAACCCATTATCGGTGTGCTATTGAATTAAGTTAGTACATACTACAGTCAAAATACCTAATTTGTAAAACAACTGACGCCTATTATAATTACGATGACAAGAAAATCCCGTAACAAGGAAGTCATATGAAAAAATAGAAAGGCGGTTGTAATTAGTTTATAGGAAGGAAGTCTTCTTGATTGCTTGATTGGTGGATGGATGAGAGATAATAAAACTTGTGGAATTCAGTAAATATATTTGGAAAAAACTACGTCTCCTACCGGTTTCGACTCCACGTGGGTCTTCTTCAGGGAGTGTAGGTCAACTTATGTAGTGTGAACATTAAAGTGTGATTTTAACATGAAGGTTTTTTTTATAGAGACGGCGCATGAATACAGTCATATAATTAAAAAAATAAATAAATAAATACGTCAAAATACATATGTCAGTTTTTTAAACTATACATTGGTCACAAATATTAAAAATTGTTTTAATTAATTAATTTATATTTATCCGGAACTACGTCTACCGATACTGCAAAAAGTTATAGTTGTAGCCACGTGTTTATTTCGTTAACGAATTCCATGAAACGTCGTAATGAAACAGAGATATTTCTATCTGAAAATAACAGCGACAATATGTCCACATGTTGTGCAGTTGACAAAAACAACATGTCTCAAGATAACAACTGCGAACGGGTGGACAAACAAACGCTTCTTAGCGTCTTTTTACATAGCCGTGCGTTGTGCGTTTGTTGTCTTATTCTTGTTGCGTTTGCGTCGTCCGACACGACGTGTAGACGTGCGATGGAGCGTGTCGCGTGCACCCGGTCACAAGTTTATTTTACGGTCAGATTTCATCCCCAACTGGCGTCCTGACGCTTTCAAATGACATACGGACGTCAATCGACAACAAGATACTTTCTTTCAAATTAAACTAACCGCAACATTCAACGTTTAGTCTTCTTCCACATATAATAACTTTCCGAGATTAATTAATTGAAAAATAGACTTATACATAATTTTACAATTAAAAATAACTAGATATTAATATCGTCATTTAAAATGATTCGAGACAATTTAGTATTTAATTTCCTGATTCTTGATTTAATGGGGTTCTTCATCATTTTTTGATTTCTTTATATTGTAATGTTTATTTATATAGGTGAAGTGTAAAATGTGACAGAACACGAATATTTGTGTAACATGTTTATTAAATAACCATATAAAAAACAATTAGTCTTATTTAAACAAAAATAGCACAAAATAAACTTAACGATTAATAATTAACACTTAACACACTAATTATTAACTAATATGCATTTATTTTCACATATCATTATTTATTTCCACAAAATAATTCTACTTTACATGTCACTGTTCGTACTGCCTCGTCTAGACTCATATCACTCTCTCTACTGACTCTGACTCGTCACTGACTTCATACTCACTGCATTCTCTGACTCTACTTCATTCAAACAGTTCTCGTCTGCCTTCCTGACCCTGTACACACATTGACGAACTCAAGTCGTCCGACGCGACACTTTATATCTGCTGGCAATCAATCTCGAATCTTCCAGACTTTTCTGGACTCTTATCATATAGCGACTTTGGCTCGTTACTTAGCTTCCCAATATTAATATTAAATTTTTTAAAATGCTTAATAATATATGAGAAATAAATTACATATTAAAGATTTATTGTGACTAGTGTTTTGTATGCGAGTCACATGGGCACGCCCCCTTTTTGAATTTTCAAATTTCTCGTATAAATATTTAACATTATATAATAATTTTTACATTATTATACTCTATTTAACTCAAATATTAACTTGAATATAAATTTCTTTAAAATATGTCTCCATTTTACTCCTATTTTATAGTTCAAATACATATATTTAGAGTGACCTAATTCATATTTTATAGTTGTGAAAATTCCTGTATTTACGTTTTAAAAATAAAATGAAGTACAAGTCATAAAATAAATAAAAATGTTATGTTTATTTATTTAAGGAATAAATGGTAGTAGGAAAAGAATAAATTCGTGCTGTTTTGAGGAATGTAAGTAAAAATTTAAACATGAACAGAGAGTGTACTCATAAAAATGGGCGAGTTTTTCTGGAATTTATTGGTCCTTTAAGGGTTATGGCATCTAAGCAGCGTCCTGCATATCCTTGCGTCCTCTTGGCTAACTGACGCACTGGTTTACCCCAGTCGTAAATAAACTCATTTGCGTGTTTGTACGTGCGTACGACCCTTCATGCGGGTTCCATATTCCCAAATAAATCGAGATTGTCAAATACTGTTTGATTTTGTGCAATAATGTGATTTGTTTGTCAAAGAATAAATGTCATTTACAAAGCTATTACCAATATCGTCCTAAACGAAAATCGTTATTCTCCAGCTCATAATATTTAATCACGCATTTCAGAACTTTCGTCAACAAATAAATCATCACACTTTTTATTATTCCAACTTCAACAATTTACCCGGGCCATATCATTTTCAAACAGTAACACTGTACAAATACCACAAATTCATGCGTTTGACTACAAAAATAGAAAGAAAGCCGATGTTTCAAGCAGTCAATTTATCAAAACGACATTTTGTATTTATTCAACTCAAAAACTTTCTTTTATTGACAAACAGTCATAATTTCTCAGGGTGATTTTCACTTATTATGCAAACGCAAAGTTATATAAATCTTTAACTTTTTGAGTTAAAATGGGTTCACGCTTCACAATTGTCTGCATAACTAAAGGGTCAGTAAAAAAAAATATTACATCTCCAAACTATTTTTAATCACAGTTGAACATGAAAAATTAAAAATACCAATTTTTGGGTCCATTATTTTATTTTTTGAAAATAATTCATGTTAAACGTCGATGCGGGATTGCAAATTTACAAACAGAATGTAATTATTTGTTTTTGTTCGTGAGATTTTTGGTACATATCGAAAATAGGTAAAGATACAATAGAAACGATTATACCAGTCGATTCTACGGGCAAAGTTACATTAAGAAATGTTTTCTCCGCATATGTTATTCGGAACGAACCTCTATTTTAATTTTTCCCTCAGGAACTTTTTGTTTTTTGTCCAAAAGTTTTTATTTTCTAAATTTAATTTAAAAACATGTGTGCAACTTTCACGAAAAGAGAAAATTAATTAGAAATTATCGACGACATCTATATCAACATGAACTATTATCAGAAACCAAAATTATGGACCCAACTTTTTCGATGTGATTAACAAAAGAGAATGCATTTTTAATTTGTCAGTAAATATATATCTGATACTCTTCAAATAAAGTAAATGCAAACACATATAAAAGAAATAATGTTGACATAAATAACTTCTTAAGAATTTTCGTGTTTCCTTAAAAATAACTTTCGTAAGCATCTTATTAAGTCTGATTTTATTGTGCAAAGAAAATTGAAGTATTCCAAATTAGATTACGAATTCAATTCTCAAATGTTTCTGGTAACAAATCAAGATGTTGTAAGTTCATATAAAAGAATTTATATCCTCATATTTTATTTTCTTTGTTGCAGGTAAAATTTACTTTCTGGATTCAACGCTGGGAACCTATACAAGCGTCGTAACTTATGAAAGATTTAAAAATATACTCCAAAAAGTCTGTTTGGCGACCGACAACCTAGATTATTTTGCAGAGTAAGTACAATATAAAATTTTATGATAATATCGGTATGAGCAATGTCCGTGTTCTACGTAATAACTTCTACTTAGGTCAGAAGACAATATAATTTTTTATTCCTTTACAATAAAGCATTTTTTACCCTTCAGAATTTTAATTTTAAATTCCTTACAACATTCTTCGACACTAAGATAGCAGAATGGAATGTTCGCTACCCACTATAACGAAGGGAATAATTGTAAGCTATTACATCAAAAGAACTATGCTAAATGTTTCCCAACAATCCTAAAATGACTACAACTGAGATGAAGCAACAAATGTCATTTGAATATTTTAACTTTTCGTAATTAATACACCAAGAAATTTCAATTACCACCACAGAGATGTTTTAAAGTTCATGACAAACGACCAACCCAAATTTAACCAATTGAGAGAAAAACAATTCCAAATGATTTCATGAAAGTTTCTTTTCAAAAATTAAACACTGCTTCGAAATACATTTGCTAGACCTTTGTTAGCAACTCGTCACAAACCGACCCAGACCTTCAGATAAATAATTAAAGAGATAAAAAATCCGGACTTGATCTCATATTACCGAACCGTAATCAACAAAAACCCCTTCCTGATTTTTTACAAAAGATGAGAGAAAGTTTAAAGAAATTTAATATACTCCACTTTGCAACTAAACTATGACAGACAAAAATTGTTATAAAAAGAAATATTATCAAACACGCTCTGCATTTTAATTATCCTTGCCAGGAAGTTATTTATTTGAAGAATACAACTCGAGACATTAATATGAGACTCAACAACAAGAGAGAAATAAAATCTTATCATTAAACATTTTACATTCCGTTAAGAAAGAGTCTTGGAATATCAACGAATTATAACATTTTTACTTTTAAAATCCAAGAAGTAAATCTAAGATATTGTAACGAGCGAAACTCACCGCAGATGAGTCATCACGGCTAACCAATCTGAGCAGCCAGTCGCGTTAATGGTCAAGTGGTATAGGAGCGATGCCGCTATTGTCCGTAAGGCTCTGGAATTTTCTAGAGATTAATTATAAGTTTAGGAGTGACGATATTTTTCGGGGGTATAAGAGTCCAGAAGGTTCTACAATGTTCAAGATAAGCTGTCCGCAGGTATAAAGGGTCGCTGCTGACGGCTCAGGAACTTAGTATCGGTCAGAGTGTGCAAAGAGTCACTGAAGAAAGTCAGTGTCGGTCAGTGCATGTCAGCGACATGTAAACTAGAAATAAATAAATAGTTGCTGATATACATATATTGTGGAAATAAATATTGCGTAGATTTTGAAGTATTTAAATAAATGTTCCTAGTGTTTAAGTCTTTATTAATAATAATTACTTCTAATTTAGTGTTAATATTTGTTTATTTATATTGTTAATTTTATTATCTTTTTATAATTTATTACTCGTTTATTAAACCAAGGTATATAAATATTCGTGTTTCAATTGTTTGTTTTTTATACACTTCACCTAAATTAATTAACGTTACAATATTTATTAAACCTAAACCGACTTTTAGTAAGTTTTCTTGGAAACTAAATTCTCAGTTAATTACAAAGATAATAAATAAATAAACGTTACAATATCCTAAATCGACTTTTAGTAAATTTTCTTGGCAAGTAAATTCTGAGCTAATTACAAAGATAAAACGTAGTAATTGTTGAAAGAAGTGAAATATGTAGGAGTGAAGTTAGTTTAATGAAGATTTCAATAAGATATTTTTCGTGAAAGATGAGGCAGATTTAGGTGGGTAAATGGAAAGTCCTTTATCATCATTGTTGGAATCGGCAAGACAAAAGAGGTAATAGACTCAAAAACAGAAGAAATAAGAGAGTCTGTTATAGGATGATAATGTTGAGCAAGTATTCTGGTTCACCTGTATTTGAAAAGGAAAAAAGCGTTCATATATCAAGCGATAACGGGTCGGAGTTTTGAAATCACTGATTCGAAAGACTGAGAGAAATCCTCGCACATGTTATGGCACAACGTAGGGAATTGCGCCCGAGCCAAGAGAGAAGTGGAAGTAAAGTCCAAAGTGGAGTTCCGAGCAATAAAAGGAAAATATATTGAATGAAACGCTGTTACGCACATTACTGTTCATAATTAATAGTCGGAAACACGCGTTGAACGTGGTCGCGTAGTGAGCTGGATGTAGCTGCGCCTTACAAGACACTGGAGTGGAAGTGGAAAGGGCAGCAATGAATAAGAACACAGACGCGCGAACAGCGTTCCTCCGTTGCTGCTCCCAGCATACAGAGCACGTAATGGTAATAAACTCTAATTGTATTAAATAAATTAAACGACGATACGTACCCGAATAATAATTGTTTCTATTAAATGTGATGTTGACTTATAACAAAGAGATTCCACATGAAAGACCAGATTAAATGGCCTCATCAACACAATACTCCAAATGAAAATTCCAAACAACTACGTCCTAATTATTTACCTTACTTATTTCATACTTTTTCTACATCCTTTGTTGACTTAGCATTAAAAACTTGCCATAACCTAACTTATTTTTTATTTTTTCCATGTCTTCTGTTTAGCAACATTACCTAACCTAACTTAATTTTAACTAACCTTAACCTGCCTTAACCTAACTTACTTCTTATTTTTTCTACATCCCCCGTTTAACAACATTACCGAGCCTAACTTGAACTAACCTTCCATAACCTAACTTATTTCTTTTTCCATATCTTCTGTTTAACAACATTACCTAACCTAACTCAATTTTAGGTAACTTGCTTTAATCTAACTTACCTTTTATTTCTCCTGCATCTCCCGTTTAACAACATTACCTAACCTAATTTAACTAACCTTCCACAACCTAACTTATTTATTATTTCTTCTACATCTCCCGTATAACAATATTACCTAACCACATCCATATCTTCTATTTGACAATGATACCTAACCTAACTTAATTTTAACTAACTTGCTTTAACCTAACTTAAACTAACCTTCCACAATCTAACTTATTTCTTTTTCCGCATCTTCTGTTTAACAACATTACTTATAACCTAACTTAATTTAATCTAACGTGCTATAACCTAACTTATATCTTACTTTTTCCACAACTTCTGTTTCCCATATATATCTAATAGTATCAGATATATGGTTTCCTAACATGACCTAACCTAACTAAGCTTAAACTAATCTAACATAACATAACTTATTTTACATTTTTATTTCCATATCTTCTGTCTAACTACAATGATCATATACAAACTAATAAAGGTTATAAAATGAAATGATAGACAATAAAAAGAACAAATTACCTAATTCTGAGCAATTCTGCTTTTACTTTTTCTTTAAATATTATTATTCTCAATAAATTTTTCTGACATAAATTTATTACCTTTATGAATATAAAAATATTTGTATTTGATACAAATAAAAGTTAACTAACTACATTTTAATATTCCGACTGAGATTTTTTCCTGATCGCATTTTTCCTGAAGCTTTTAATAATAAATTCATGAACTGTAATTATTTTTCTGTTCTGTTATGCATGCTGTACAAGTATTAAAATTTTAAGATACTCTGTGTTGTTTTGTATGTTTTCTGACCGTAAGTAGAGCGTCCGAAGCACTTGCAGCCGAATTCCAAATTCGTTTTAGCTGCCTGATTCAATTTCTCACTCCCACTGATTTTGTTCAGGTGTGTGTTACGATCAATTAAAGGAAATGTTGCTACGCCAATATAACCTACGCTAATCTAATTCCCAGTAGTTCTTTCTCCTTTCGAAACGCTGGATTTGCGGTCACCAGTCGGACAAAACGGTCTCGACAGAAGGCCATGGACGAAGTGGACAACAACAATGCAACCTCAAGCATGTGTTTCTGAATTAAAAAAGACAACTAACTCTCCACTGCAAACATTTACGCAACTTCAAAACTGTAGTTTCGTCACAGAATAGTTACATACAGAAGCGACATTCCGTGTCGGTACCTTTCATGTTACCCTATTCAGTTCTATGACCTTGGAGCATTGTGTAGACCTTTAAATTTGTTGATTTTCTCCATCTCTCTCTAATTTTCGTTTCTCTGTCTTACTGTCGCTTCTGTATAAACCTATTCTGTTGTTAGAAGGCCATGGACGAAGTGGACAGCAACAATGCAACCTCAAGCATGTGTTCCTGAATCAATCTGGGCCCCAATGTAGATTAAAAAAGACAAGTAACTCCCCACTGCTGTCATTTAAGCAACTTTAAAACTGTAGCACAGAATAGTTTATACAGAAGCGACACTCCGTGTCGGTACCTTTCATGTTACCCTATTTAGTTCAATGACCTTGGAGCACTGTGTAGACCTTTAAATTTGTTGACTTCCTCTATCTCTCCCTAAGATGTGACGAAACTTTCCGATTTTAAACAATGAGCCCTTTAAATTTGTTGCCTTTCCCCATCTCTCTCTAATTTTTGTTTCTCTGTCTTACTGTCGCTTCTGTATAAACCTATTCTGTGGTTTCGTGGTTGAAAGGCGGTCGTTCGGTTAAGGTCAAATCATTCAAAAGGCAGCGCGTCGAGTCGACTGCCGCTTGAGATTGAGATATCCTTATTTACAAACAGTATGGCATTTTATTTAGTGACATGAACATAAACTTTTTTGATAATGATAAAAAAAAAATAGCCAAGACCAACGGAAAAATATACCATTCTGTATTTTAAGGAAAAATATTTTTGGAACTTGTGGCTATATTAAAATATTTCAGAGTTTATATTTATGCCAATAGAAATTCTTACAACTGGAAAACTAGACAATGTTAAAATTTAGCTATTAAAACAAAGAAAATATAAATATATGAATCAAAATTTATTTAACTTTTAGTTTTAAATATTTTAATTCTAATAGGATTATCAAACTACACAAAAATATTGACTGAAATTTTTTTAGTTATATGTCACCATGTTTTATGTTTTGCAGTAAATATTTGTTGTAACATTTTTAGGTTAAAATTTTTTATCACAGATTTAATAGAAATAATCGTTTTATCAAAAATATTTTTACAATATAGCTTGCAGATATGTTGCTATTTTCTATTTTCAATTAACAACACAAGTTTGTAAATTGAAAAAACAATTTCATGAATTTTTTAACAAAGCATTGTAAAATACATTAGACAAGTTAAATATTAACATCAAATGTGCTTATTGAATGCTAGTATAATCAGTCTGGAACTGGCAAACTCAATAATGCATTAATATGGTAATTTGTAAATACTGTAAATGCTGTCTACTCGAAGCATCCAAATATTTACACATAACTTTATTTCATTTTCTATAAATCACTTTATAAATCTAGTTTAACATAAACAAATATATCTATATTTGCTGAGATAATTTGAAAAAGTACCTTACATTCTTCAAGCTTTCAGTTCCATTTATGAATTCTATAGTAAATAGTTTTTTTTAATATATTTGTATGTAATGGTCTTATAACAGACTGGTTTAATGCTGTTATATTTCATACACAAAAATTATGTTTTCAATGTTAGATATTCATGGAAGTAGATCTTAAATAACTTATAAAGAAATCCCAGTATGCTTTTATGATTATGCATAACGTCAGTTTTATTATTACATGCAAACCGTGTTCAATGGATGTGTATAAATAATGAAAAGTTTAATGCAATTGAACATAGAAGTAAAAAGAAGAGTTGAAGCTGAGAAAAGTGAGGAGTGTCCAGTAAATATTTAAAAGTCTCTGGTTCACTATTTTACCATCTTCCTTCGTTTTAGCAGGTTTTACACCTAACCAAATGTAGACCACATTGCGCATGACCGAAATTATTACATGAATAAACTTGTTTGAGTTTTTATGTTAAACCAATTTAATCTTACCCCTACCGGAAATACTTGAAAACAACTTAATTAAAAAAAATTGTTATCAATGGTTATTGAAAGAAATTGATTGACTCAAAAGAGCTTACACGAGGTGCTCAAAATTTTTAGTACCACTAATTTTAAAGATGTTTTTAATATAGTAACGTTTATTTAAGGAGGCGTAGTGTAAATATAAGTGATATTTATATAAATAGGTTTAAAGAACGAATAATAAAATATAAAAATATATTAAAAGTAAGTAACACTACGAATAAATACTTAAAACTGCGCAATATTTATTTATATCAACAACTATTTATTTATATCACACAATTTATTTATTTCTACTTTACATGTCGCCGACACTGCACACTCTTACCGATATTGAATTCCCTTGAGCCGCCCGACGCGACCTTTATATACCTGCCGCCAATTATCTCTCGAACATTCCAGAGCTTTCTGTACTCTATAAAATACCCGAACAATAGTGGCTTCACTCCTATCTCACTTGATGTTTAACGAGGACTACCGGACCAGATAGGTCAGCCGTGATGACTCATCTGCGGTGAATCTCGCTCGTTATTTTATTTAGTTGTTAACAATACAAGAGGAGGAGAAGAAGTTTTTTTCTATAACCTATATGAAATGATGACATTTCATACCTCCTGTCAGTTGCAGAAACATCACATTTTATCTCAAGGGACAGAAGTATTAGTATTTCTATCCCTTGAGATAGAAGTACTATGTCACCAAGACAACAAGTTGAAAAATGCAATAACATTAGAACAAGTAACAACCTACTATTCTAAAATTAATTTGAAAAACATGTTTCGCTTTTCTTATTGAACTTAATTTTTTAAATATTTCACAGTGGTTATAGAAAAAAATATTGTATTATATACGGGGTAAATAACAGATTTTAGCGCTCTGTGTGATTGTAACCCTCCGCTGCGCGTCGGGATACAAATGTCACACCATGCGCTAAAATCTGTTACTTTTACCCCTTATATAATAAATATCTATTATTAGATGATTTTGGGTCAGGACAAGACTATAACTGTTAATGTTTGATATATTATAATTAAAATATTAACACAAATATAGATTTTAAGCCGATCATCAAGAATAGATAATAATAATAATAACAATACAGTCAATTACCAAATCCGATAAAAATCTGAAATTACTAATTAATTTCAATAATTTCGTTTAATTAAACCATTCTTAATTTTGTGAATTTTTAAATAATCCTTCTTGCGTTGCAATAATTTCGAAGCGTCCTGTATATTTAAAATTTTTATTAAGCAAAAAACAGCATAAATTTCCAGCTATCCTTTATTGATTTACTGTTGCCAATCTTCCTCGTCCGAATCCAGCTTTATAAAGACTTGATCCTGATGATTTAGTGACAACATGGAAGTTATTTTTAAAGAGAAACAGGGACATATGCTGACCACGACGAGCCAGGAACAAACAGCTGGTCATCCTAAATAAATTTGCGATGTTTAAACGCGACATCAATAATACATTGTTTACCGGTCACTAATTATTCGGCTGGTTGGTTAGGAAAAAGCAGAGCACAGGATAGACGATCCTGTATGCGGGAACACACAGGAAGGACGTGTGCACACGCGCCAAACTTTCACAAGGACGACATAACCTTATTAACACCACTGATAATTTATTTATAGTTAGTAAAGAGGCTTTTGCCAACAAACATATTCCGATGTACGAACTGTCAGATGACAACCATAACCTAAATAAGGTTACGAACTTTCAAACACGTAAATATTAGTTTATTGATTATGATTCCACATCGCAGAAAATCCTTTAATAGTATAACACCTATTTCACAATATTTCCAATTGAAACTAATTCCTAGACTAACATTATCTTTTTAGTATACATACACACTTAACACAACATTTCAAAAGCAGATTTGAGATACTAAAATGAAAACGTTGTTTATTTGTATATAAAAAGATAATGGTCCAGGAATTAATTAATTTATTAAAGAAAAAATATATTTTCCAACTTTAAAAATGTCATTTGTTATTTTAAGTACTACCTTTAATTTTTTGGCCCTTTATTTGCCATGATTTTGTAAAAGAAGTGATTTGAATTTTAACCTCCAAAACTGACGATTCTGATTGGCTTGTTCTTTGTCAAATTTACACTCAGCTGGTCATAAGTGTTGAGGTAATTTGCTATTGTATTCTATTCTATTAATTTGCAAATAAATAAATTATGTACTAGCCCCATCCGATTTTAGTTCACATATCAGAAAATTTTTCTAATATTTACTGAAATATGTATTTTTCTTTCATTTCAATATATAAAAAAAATCCTTCTACAATACTGTAACATTTTATTTATTTAGGTGAAGTGTAAAAAAATGATTGAAACACTAATTGGTGTCAAGTGTGGGGTTTATATTATAGTAGAACAATTAAGTTCGGGAATGTTCTCGTATTCTCTAGATAACATATCAATAGAAGTGCGCGAACCAGTTGTAACAGGTCCGCTAACGGCCGGCGCATACGACGTAACCTTGGGATCTCTACAATACATACAATTATAAAAAAAATGCGGAAAGCTTTTAAAAAACCTGGCAAAATTTCAGTTGTATGTTGTATAATGTATATAGCACAAATGTTATATATTTTAAATTAAAAAAATATATTATCTAAGACCAAAATATATCCAGTTTATTCAATTTTATTTATTGTGCAGGTAATTTGAGTGGTAATAGAATTAAATTTGGTTTGTGAACTTTTACGGAACATGGCTCTTATAAATGTTTATCACTAAATTCAATTCAAATATATACTTTTAAATCATGTAAAAAAGTTTATGTAGATTACAGATTATTTTTTATTTACATAATTGAATATACGAAGTGAAAAAGACAAGAGTACCTGACTTATTTAAAAAAATATTTCTACAGTGTAAATCTGACTTTTGCATTCGCTCCTCGTTTAAAACAAGGTGTAACAAGTATGTACAAACCAATATTTATCATATTGTGATATAAACAGTGATAATGCAATTTAAAAGTGATCTATTTTGTTTACTCTGACTGCGGCGTCGTTTTGTGCGTCGTTTGACCAGGGGCGTCGGTGCAAATCGAAGGCATGCGTCAGGTGATTTCCCTGATTTATTCGTCAGAGAATGCGTGCAGTTTGTTGACACTTGAGGCTGCTCGGCGCCTCGACGCTGGAGGCCGGAGGCTGGGACGCCCAGCGCCACCCGGCGTCCGAATCGATCCGATTTCGGCTCCCGTTCCCGTGTCACGTGGCCTCACACGAGGAACAAGGGGTGCCCAAAAGGAGGACACCCAGCTTTCTAATTCCACTATATTTTTTAATTTGACAGCGGGGACTACAATCGGAGATCCAATTTCGAAGCTGACCTAATTTTAAAACACCTTACTACAATAAAGTTTCTCAAATTGTTGTTAATACCATTGTTTTCTAAGTAAAATGTTTCTATTTTATTTACGAAATATATAAAATTATAAACAATGATTTTGAATAGTATGCACCATTTCAAATGTGACCTAATTTTAAAACATTTTACTCCAATAGTATTTCTCAAATTGTGGTTAATATCTTCTATTTTCTAAATAAAATGTTTCTATTTTATTTACGAAATATATAAAATTATAGATAATGACTTGTAATAGTAAGCACCATTTCAAATGTGACCTAATTTTAAAACACATTACCCAAAAATATGATATGCCTCAATGCCTCAAATATTAAATAAAATCTTCTATTTTAAATAAAAACTGTTTTGTTACTAATTACGGTTCTGTTACCATTATTTAAAACATGATTTAAATCAAGAGATTATTTAAAAAATATTCAGGTTTAAATCAAATTTAAAATGTTATGTCCCAATCTGTATTTTTTATCAACAATATAATCAGGGTTGAGAGATAATAAAACCCGGGTTTTTAAAAAAAACTCAGGTGGGTTGGGTTTTTGTGAAAAACCCAGGTTTTATTATTTTATAATCATAGTTTATTTATGTTTATGTAAATTTTGAGTGGTACCGAATAAAATTATTTTTTTAAATATGAGCTTTTTAAGGATTTTTTTGGGTGGGGTTTTTCGGTTTTTTTTTTTAAACCCGGCGGGTTTTTTTTGGGTCAGGGAAAATTGTAAGAACCCTAAATATAATCTTAATAAATTAATTATTACAAGAAGCACAATATTTTTTTTTAAATTAGAGTTAATATTTCTACACTTCAACATGATAATTATCTCATTATTGCAAAAAATAAATGATTTTTATAAATAAATCATGATTTTTGCCAACCCTGTTACTAATACTTAGCATATTTGGTAGAAAATAAATAGTAAAACTAACAAAACTTGACAATGTGTTTATTTATGTTCGTAGTTAATGTTTGAACAGACAAATAAGACATGTAATTTGATATATGTACAGTCTTTTTGTTTTTGCAGATACATTTTAAAAATTAGAATGAATCATCATAATGTGAAATCTGAATGCATGTTTGCATGTTAAACTGCTGCTCCCATAATCAGAAAAAATGTGAAATTAAGTTGTGTAATTTATCACACACCATGATCATTTGTCTCTGGAAGATTGTTTGAAAAACAAAATTAGATTAAGTGAGAAGTACGAAGTTGGTGTATTAGCGCCCTATATTCGAGCTGTGCTCTGCAGAAATCTCAACATGTGTACGAGGTCGTGTGTCATACTTTCATCCGACAGTTCACTCCAACCGAGAGGAATCACAACGAAAATTTAACACTTCACACGTTCCTACCATCAACGGAGAAAAATCTTCTTTATTTACAAACAATCTTCAGATTTGACCTTCTCTATAAAACTTTGCACCCGTTTTACTTTTCTTTTACTAAATAAATAATTCTTCAATTAAAATGAAAACACATAATTAATTGGGAAGATGATAAAAAAATCATATTAAAATCTTGAATAAAAGGCAATACCATTAATCGCATTTTACAAAAATGAAACCTTTAGAAGTAGTTTCACTTTTTGGGTATAATGTACTATTGTGGTGCTAATCTTTAATAATAGGATTTCTTACAAGAAATGATAAAGAAAATAAACATTATGGGGAGGAAGTCCTTGTATCCGTCCCTCAAAAAAACTATAAACGCAGTACGTGAAACATGAAACCTCATTAATATTGAAGATGATTCGTATGACGCAACACCGTTGCTTATTCGAGACGACTATAATAATATCGTACATATAAACGTATATCAAACAGGTCTGTAGTCGCGAATTATAAGTCATAAAGACACATAAATTTCTTTAAATTTTAATAATTTAGTGTCCGACTGAAGTTTCAATTTCGATTTCGACCAGTTTCGGCCGAAATTAGTATAGTAATAGTAATAATAGTAATTTGTGAGGTGGTAAGTATAACTAAAGTCATTACTTCTTTAGTAAAAATAGTATCTCTACACTAAGTGATTTTCTAATAAATTGAAGTCTTTTATTTAATTTAATAATTGAATAATACCTTAAAAGGTAAGAAAACACTATATTTCCGTGTTTAATACAAATTTACTAAAATTTATCTTAAATTCATAAAGTCAGGTTTTTTTATATCATAAAATAATTATTACTACCCTAATTTTGATAAACAGTGGTTTTGAATAAATTCAAAACCAGATCCATATATTAATTGTGTTTATTGATACTTGTTCCTATAAGGTACTTAAAAAAAAATTTCGCCCCTAGACTTTGTCGCCTTGGGCTATAGCCCCTAAAAGTTTATCGTAAATCCTCTATTGGTTTGGTTACATTTTCGCCCGAAACTAAAAGAGGAGGCGGATATTCGGTTTTGGTTTCGGTTTCGTATTTCGAAATGACGCTAATAATTTATTTATAATTATTGAACGTTTTATTACATTTTTTATATCAATATTTCACTCTAAAATTAATTTTCAATATTCAGAACAATGGAATCATTATAAAATAATAAATAATAAAAATTGATCTGTTCTAACGTATTAGTATGTTATTAGTTTAATATTACGAGACATCTAATAATATGATGTATATGAATGTAACATGAATAATTGATACGAATGAGAATGACGAAGCAAATGTTGTATCGAGAGCCATCTAGTAGAGTGCAAACAAACATATCTAAGCTAATGACCAGGCCTATATATCGCTGAAATATTCCGTGCAGGCATTTTATCACACCTTCAATTATAGTGAAAAGCTTAGAACAGAGGTAGAACTTGGGTAATTAAGACATGATACGTAATTAACACCGAATATAGTGCGATACTCAGATATAACTCCAGGGTAAGCCAGAGATATAAATGAGCCAGCAAATATTTTGGGAAATTTATTAACCAAAAGCTTACGCGTACAAGCTCGATTATTCATAATATGTAAAACAGCTACCAAAATGAAATTACACATAACCCTAAATATTTTTGTCGCTAATTTTGACAGAGCTCATTTACTTTCACCTCATATCTTTTAATGAAGAATTTATATTAGACACAAACTTTTTAATTACTTTCCAAGTTTTTATGACTGTAATATATCCTATGAGATATTTATTCATCACTATATCACGTTCTTCCTTTTATGGCATTCCTACAAAATAATTATAGTAACAACCAACAAAAACAGAGAAATGGATCAAACCAATTTATCAGTGACGTAGTCAGCCAATTTTATTTGGGAGGGCACACACCGGTCCGACATTTTTTAGAGTAGGCATCCAAAGTATTTTTTTTAATAAATAAATGTTATTTAACAAAAAAATAAAAGAAAATTACATTATAAACAAATTTAAACGAGGTTTTTTTTCACCTTTGGTTAAAGTGTAGGTTAACCATCGATTAATTGAAAAATATCGCATCGAAAACCTGTGGTAAGTTGTCGAAAATATACGTTATTTACTATTTCGATGCAATATTTTTATATTAACCAATGGTTAAGGTATGCGGAACAAAATTTTAAATTACATTTAATTTAAAATTATCAGTCCAGAATGTCTTCAAAGCAAAGTTGTCTAAAGTACAATTTTTTCCAATTTCCATTATCAATATTTTTTTTTACTAAATTTAATTTAAACTAGAATAACAATTATTATACATGATATATACCTCAGAAAAAGAAACTTTTTATCTAACCAATTTTAAAACTGAATTATAATTTCTATTTTAATTTAAAAGGCGTACTGGTATTTTTAAAATGTTTTTGGTAAAATTTGTTGCTCGTTTTGTAATTTTTTTATACTAGTCAGTTTTGTAATGTTCAGCCAAAGGGTTAATATTGTTATAGTTTAAACATGCTTTACATTGAGGGATAAATGAACTTATACTCATTAAAATATTTTTATTGTCACTAAACCGAAATTTAATTTAATTTATAACGCTAGTGTGCACCCTGACTTCCCCTTGCGACGGCCCTGCAATTTATAAATGATTTATTATAAGTGGAATAAACTTAATGTGAACAAAGACATCAGGTGTCACCATTTGAATTTGTACGTCAAAAGCTTTGAATTGTTAAATAAAACTTGCCACCATTAAATATATTTGTTAATGAAATTATTATTGTGTCAAGGCATAGTACAAGCACAAAACCAACCCATTCACCATTGAATTAAATCTGTGTATAATAATTAAGAAAGCAGGCAAAATCAAATTAGTTACCCCTTTATGTATGCTGCCATATGGCTTGAAATACAGACGTAAAATGCTGGTCACTTCCAAAAGTCAACGACCTTCGAACATTACTTTTCATTTGTTGTATGTGAAACAAATTAATATTAATTACAAATACTGTTATACATGCATGGATAAACTCATTATTCAACATATTATTGATTAATTAATTACATTTCATCAAGTAAATTCCCAGCTTTGTAGAGCGTTCAAGTTTATTCTTGTAAAATATTCGTTTTATTTTGTCAATTATGCAGAGCTGTCTAGGTGTAGTATTAAACAAGCTTAACTCAAACTTTCAACTACTTTTAGTGCTTAAAATTTTATGCAACATATACTTGCATAACAACATAACGCTCAACAGCAAATTTTATCGTCTTAGGGCACATAAAATCTTAATCCTGCCCTGGATAGGGAAGTGACTCACAAACGTCAACGGGACTTCTAGACATAAATCGAAATAAATATATTTTACATCATCGTTGTTTTACCTTCGGATACCAAAGGATCCAACCGTTATCCTTTCTGTCGTCTGCAGGACGATTCAGGTCCGTACAGGAAAATATTATTATCTTTGCCCAATAAAACAACATATTGATAAAAATTTAAAATAAAATATCTTACGTTGATAAATAACACAAAAAACAAAATAAAGGTGGCTTTTTTTAGTTTCAAATAATACATTTTATTTGTTTTGTACAATGTACAGTTATTAAAAAAATTCATGTATTAACTTTGCAATAGTTAAAATTTTTAAATAGTTTTATTTCAGAGTTTTATTTTTACAGTTCGTAATACGAATTTGAAAGTACGGTTAGTGTAAAAAATATATATTCAGTAAATACATTGTAATTCGCACAAAAACTAATACGAACAGCAAAAAAGAGCAATTACATAGACGAGAGAAAATGCACAAAAGCTTTTTGAAACACACCTATTTATTCTTTAACAATAAGGTGTTTTCTTGTATCTTGATTTGAAGAGTCGTTAACACAAGAGAAAGAATTAAAATTTCAAGGGGAAGTTGCCCGGCCCTGTCAATAGAGGGCAAGGGGACGCTCAGGACGTAATATAATGGACGCCATTGAAGGGCGCATAAACGCTCATGATAAGACACAACAAAGACACGAGGGAAAGTGACAAAAAGGTGCTCGTAAAGACGCCATATCAAGGACAAATTTTTTCCACGAATCTTTTAACTCATAATCGTAATTCATAAGTGATAGATTACCGTGCCTACATTAGTGGAACCATAAATATATTTTATTATTTCTATAACAAAAAATTTTATGATAATATTTTTAAAAATCTGATGTGTCCAACACATTACCTCCAGACACTGTAGAAATATTGTATATAAGTATTTCAGTACATTCAGTTTGTAGTTTTAAAATTAGTTTGTTATTGCAGTTCAGAATATTTTTAATTAATTTCATACCTAAATTTTCTTCATAAAATTTGTATGACCAAAACTAAAACCGGAACCAAACTTACCTTGATTCACACAACATGCAAATATATTCCTTATATATTTCTTCCATCTTTTTTAATTTTAGAACAAAACTACTTCATATTTACTTATTTTATCTTTAGGACTTACTTACATTAAATTTGACATCATATGTCCAATTTTGTGAAAATATAACAAAAAAATATAAATAACTTCTCTGTTTTATAGAATTTCGTCAGCCTAAACGATATGTAAAATTATTATAATTTATAATTTTTTTCTACCTAGCTGGAAGTTATATATAAACGTAATTATGCAGGCCTATAGAAAATTAAATAATCTTTATGTTTAATAATAACGTAATTTGCGAACAAAAGGATTTTAGAGTCGTCTTTTTACGAAAAACGGTTTAAAGTAAAGTACTACTCCGGGTAACCAATTTTAGTAAAAATATAATCACTTCATCATATTTGAATATAACTCTTAAATACCAAATATTATACTTTTTACATACACAGACATCACGGTAAAATAGAAAAATTCTAGGGACTCATATGATGAAAACACATTCGAGAAATTTGACCAGAAACAATACCTCCTTTATCGATATATTGATAGATGGGAGGTAAAAAGGAGAGTACCTAAAATAAAAGCGTGAAATATATACAATTAACATAATTATCCAAACAATGGTACACTTCCATACGAATATGTATATTACTCCGATATCACAATTAGAAACACCTGTAAAACAAAATCTAATAGTAAGCTAACGCTTAGTAAAACACGTTCTTACACGACAATACTCATACTCTACAATAAACCACGTAAGACGAGTAAAATTGAAAGGATGCTGCTCGAAAGGAGTGTCACATATCGAATCCACGATATGCCGGCTACCGAATCCACGATAGCAACAGAATACTCGAAATCCATCGAGCAACTTGACATCCCACAGTGAGTTATTACTAGGCTTGAGAAGTATGAGTGAAAGCTGACTACAAACTCACACCACAGAATAGGTTTATACAGAAGCGACAGTAAGACAGAGATACGAAAATTAGAGAGAAATGGGGAAAGCCAACAAATTTAAAGGGCTCATTGTTTAAAATCGGAAAGTTTCGTCACATCTTAGGTAGAGATAGGGGAAGCCAACAAATTTAAAGGTCTACACAATGCCCCAAGGTCATAGAACTAAATAGGGTAACATGAAAGATACCGACACGGAGTGTCGCTTCTGTATGAAACTATTCTGTGCTCATACCACAGAATAGGTTTATACAGAAGCGACAGTAAGACAGAGAAACGAAAATTAGAGAGAGATGGGGAAAGCCAACAAATTTAAAAGGCTCATTAGAATCCTTAACTTCAGTTGACTTCAGTCATCTGATGATGATCGATAAAGAGAATTAGTACCGAGTTCGTTTTTGGTAGTATTGTATTTGATACATGTGTTTAATCTTTACACTGTATATTCTTTCGGATATATTGCCCAGGAGTTCATGAAAGGTAGGATCATTAATTCTATAATATACTTTAAGGATATTACTTACAAATTTTAATTTTAAAAATAATGTATGAATATTGCTCGATATGTATATTATAATAATGAACATTCATTATAAAATATATGAATGTTCGTTCTTTGTTTTGTTCTTTCTAAAAATAGAAGGTCTATATACTAGCAAATACGGTAATAATTTAATTCTAGAAACTGTACATTGGGAGCAAGTGATAGCTCATAAATATAGCTATTAGAATTTTACAATGCATATGAAGCAGTATGAGTAGGTAAACTGAAGCCATTAAATGTCAGTTTAAAATATAAATGTCGCCGTAATAACATGTCATATCGAAGACAATTCCATACATGAATCTTTAAAGTAATAATCGTAAATTTATGCCTCTATGATAGATTGCCTTTACACGTACATTAGAGAAGAAACTTGGACATTAAATATTAATATACATTTTTCTATTTTATGAATTCATATTATCATAAATAACTTTAAACTTCTTTATCAGGTTCACAATGCAGTTTTAAGTTCCCCTTTCCATCATCATTCAAGTCTTTTAAAAAGTTTTCTCAAACTTCTCGGCGAATATCTGCCGGGCAGAAGTTATGTTTTCATTTTTACAACAATTACCAAACGAAAAACAATGATGGATCTCACGGGAGAATTCGTTCTAATTTACTACTTCTACTTCAACCGCAAATACAACGATTTTTCATTTCAATTAATATATTTCCGTCATATTTAAGTGTTGTATTTATTGCTTCAAACCTCCTCAAATAAAAACACTGATGGATGGTTCTAAATATTTTTGCAAGCTTGGTAAATCTTTTCACATTAGAGATAAGTATGTTTAAGGTTATAACGATAATCTAATATCAATTACGATGTCTAGCAAGTTTTCAAGGCCCTTGTAAGTTCTCACATAATTAACAGCCTGTAGGTTATAGTAAACTTCATTTACTATTATTGTAAATAAATTTATAACCCAGTCTTCTATCAAATTTACTTACTAACAACGAACAGAATTTGACATTGTACCGAATACTGAAACACGAAACCTCGAAATATAACATGGAAATCAGCTAATTGTACCTTGTTATTAGTTGAAACTGTTACATTAACAGCCAAATTCACTATTAGTCCATTGATTAATGATCAACTGATTCAAGAATCAAGCTGACCCGAAGATCAACATTTGTTTTAATTGTTTGATTCAGTTTTGTTTATAAAACTTTCTGTCATTTTTGTTGACATATGACATAATTATATTTTTAATATCTGAAAAAAAGGCAAAGAACAACGAAAAAGGGAGAAAGTACATCGATTCATATAGATCTGCGAAAATTAAAATGTAAGATTAATCGTAACAGCCAAAACCTTGTGTACATAAATACATACGTTAAAACGTAAAACGAGGATCAAATCAATGATCAAAGTTTGATCAATGGAATACAATGGATTAGTTGATCATTGATTTTTTAATGGTAAATTGAATTGTTTCATGGATTAGAGTTGATCAGTTGATTAAGCCTTGATTGAGGAATTGTGAATTCGGTTGTAAATTGTATAAAAAATGTATTGTAACTATTCATTACATTTTTTGAATTAGGTCGAGAACTCGATATCATGGAATAAAAATATGTAATGCTAATGCTATAAATATGATAGGATAATCATTTCTGGAAGTTAGTCTATATTTCTGCTCCAACTGGTTTCGATTTCGACCCACATAGGTCTTTCTCAGGTGAACCATGTATAAAATTCATACAGGCAGAGTTATTAAAATGGATTTAACAAAAATAAAAACTACTTGTACCGAGGCATAAAAGCTTTTGCGAACTTTTTAAATCTTTATAAAAAAAGAAAATCTTTAAAGAGAATAATATAATTAATGACAATTACAAGAAACGAATTACAACATAATTAATATAGTACGCTTTACTAATTTACAAGCCATCATTTTAGTTTTAATAATATGATGTTATTAATCTATATACCTACTGGAGCAACGGTCAAGATGAAGAAATGTAATTTATTTAGCAATGAGTAAATATAAATGTGTATCTTTTTTGTTGTGTAAAGTTTTTGTGGAACGAAATTTATATTTTGGCCGGTTTTGTGTATTTGGTAAATGCGGCTATACGTCTTGTTGAGTAATGAATTATTAGGAAGATGAGAATCCATCGTCAATTAAGATAATGTTTCCTAGTTAATCTCCTCCCAAAAAATTGCTGGGAATTCATGGAAAGGAATTACACAGGGCTGATTGTGGAGTCGTCGAAAGAAACAAAATTAAATGTTATAATTGTATTAAATAGAAAAAAAGTAGGATCATTTATCTTCGTCGTCACATTGTCACGTCAGTGGTTTTACGAATGCCTCCTCCGATTCGAGTCCTTGGACACTAAAGGCCATTGTCACCAAATCCGAAACTGGAGCACGGAGACATAGGTCACATTCCGAGATCATGTATGAAGATATTCCCAATTTAAATATCGATAACTAGACCTTCGCCTTCGCCTTGCGCTGTTTCTATTCGGTGACGTATTGTCGTTTTATCTCTGCCATCTTCGGCGATTCTTCTCGCCTTATAAATGTTCCGTCCACTGACAGGAATCCCAATGGTATTCGCGCACTTCGCTCTGAACACCTGAACATCAATCAATAAGTGCACTCGTAATGAGTCTGCTCTCGGGATGAATTCGCCTCGTTTAACTTTACGTTAATTCTACATTTCTATTTTACTTCTGGCGCATTCACACACTTCTTATGCTCTGGATTACCACGCGCTTCTATATCTTAACTTCCTACTTTAATGATTCAGCGGATTCAAATACAAATCTTTTACATAAAACATTCTTAAACCTTTACTGAAAACATATTTTCATTTTATATTTCTCCCATTTTAAAAAGGTTGATCAATAAGGATTACTATTTGATGATCAACGGATTTTCTCGATTGGTAGAGGAATGCGAGAGGCAATAAAGTACTGGAATTCAGTCGTTTTTCAAAGCCTTTATTTCAACTTCGACCGGTTTCGACCCCACATGTATATTCCTCAGGGAATAAATGTCAAAATTGAAAATAAGCAAAAAATAAAAAACGGTGACCTATGGATAAATTATATGGTGTTGTTAAAATGATTTTTAACAAAAATAGAAAACTGAGTGTGTACATAAAAACTTATGAGTCAAATGTAGTCTTTTATAAAAAAAATTAAATCATTAACATGGATAATAATTACTATTTGAAATTAAATGAAACAACATTATTGAATTCCAGTAGTTTTCCTCAGAATTAATAATAATAACGATCTAACTATGGTGTTTTTAGATAAATAAAGTAAATCATAACTCACTAAAGGATTAGAAATAATAACTCACTGTTTGTTGGTTCGTATCATATACTTTGTAAAACCTTCTTTACATTATTTTTTATTAAATGTCATTTTTAAATGTCAACTGCCAAAAAAACTTTAATATATTTCATATCAATTATTAAAAGGTACCTATTGGATAAAATGTTGTATATTGAATGTTATTTGTAATGTAACACATTTATACAATAAATAATTATTTATTAGTTTTCAAGGAATAATCAAGTAACGAATGTTGAAGCAAATAAGGTATTTCATCGTGCTTGGTAAGATTTATTGTGAAAGTTATCCTGCGAAGGTTACTTATTTCAAATTAGGTTAGTTAGTGTACGCAAGAACTTTTAATTCAGACAAAACTTGTAAAAGATTAACGATTCAATGTTTGTAATCAAATTTGTTGAAATAATTGTTTTAAAACTGTTCTTGATCTAGTTAAATGAATTAGTAAATTATCGAAAACACCAGCATTTCCATTAAATTGTTTTAATTTTTTACTGACTGCACTATTTTGTGTTTGGTGATTTTTTTTTCTAAAATCAATACCTCAACATATTATACGTACAACGAAGTAATTTTTCTTTGATCTAATAATAATTTATTACACCATGTGTATAGCTAACCTGAAGAATAATGGATTTAAATTTTCAATGTACTTTTACACGTCAAATTGTTATTTATTTCACAGCACTATCCTGAATAACAAATTTTGAAGAGTTATTATGGAGTTATGTAAAAATATCACTGGCATATATATTAATCTGATGTGTATAATGTATTTTATGCTATAATTAAATGAGTTTAATACATGTCAACATTTTTGTTAATCAATACTTTTCAGTGTACCTAATAAACACGCATGGAATTTATATTTTATTATTTGAGCATTAACTCTTCACTAACACAATTCAACAAATATACTTGATAAGCTTGTACCACAGAATAGTTACATAGAGAAGCGACACTCGGTGTCGGTACCTTTCATATTCCCCTATCCAGTTCTATGACCTTGAAGCATTGTGTAGACCTTTAAATTTGTGCTCTTCCTCTATCTCTCTCTAATTTTCGTTTCTCTGCCTTACTGTCGCTTCTGTATAAACCTATTCTGTGCTTGTACACTGCTAGTAAAGCATATTATCAAGATTTATTTTTTGTGTGATTTGTAATTATATTTATAAGTATTGTTTCAAATTTACAGCAGTTGTATTTGTATCTTTTCAGTTAATCTAAAAAGCGTATTACATTTTGTGTTTTGGGTGACCTGATGTTAATTTGTAAAACTTTCTTAATCTTCGTGTTTAAAATTCATTGATGATACCAGGAAATTATGTTGAACGCCGCAATGAAATATTAAGAAAACTAATGAATTCACAAAATAGGTAGGAGGAATGAAAGTTTTAATTCAATGTTAGAAACGTCGCTAACAATCTCGCGAAATGTCCGTAAATAAAATTGTCAGTCGGTTGAGCAGAACGGTTGCTATTTAAAATTCCAGAGCTATTCGCATTTGAAAAAGAGAAAATTTGTAATCATTTAGCTGCGGTTAGGTAGCAGCAGGGTTGAGCATTGAGCAACGGCGTCGCGACGCAGCACGACAATGTGACGTCCGTGTTGAGCCCACAGCGTCGCTAAACCCTACATTACCGCGGTACGCGTGGAAATTTATTTACAAAGTTTAATTCGTCCTTCTTTTAACCAAATTTAAATAGATAAGGAAAGTAAATCCAAACTAGGCCGTTTATGCGCATTGCGCACCCGTTAACATTTCATTCAAATGGAAACCCCAAATGCCTCAAGGATAAACATAATGCTTCAAGGCCAGGATCTTTTTTCAATTAAACTTAAAAATTTACTTACATCTTTATATTCCAAACAAAAAATCTTTTTCACGCCAATACTTCCCACAACATAAAATTCTTACGGTAATAGAAACTTCTCACATTTAAAAAAGCTTTCAATGATCAAATAATTTGATTAAAATTTTTATATTACTCCAGTGATACGTACCTCATTTTTCATTTTTTTATAATTTGTTTTAGTAAATTTATTAGTAAATAATAACAATTAAATATAAAATTCGGAACTAAACCGAAAACAGGAAAAAACTGTTTTTTTTTCTTCAGAATGAAAATCGAAACTGAACCGAAAGATAACGATTTATTTCGAATCAAAAATAATTTTCTATAAAACCGACATGTAAATGTCAAATGTATTGACAAATTAAAATATTAATAATAATAATTATGGATTGTGACATGGAAGAATGCATAATAATATTTACCTTTTTTAAAAGGTGTATTGTATTGGCAGCGAATTAAAAAAAAATGATAAGACAACACAGGTTCGAAACAACTGCCACATTCAGAGCCGCTTTGCAAAGAAAAAAATGCATAAAATTAAAGTTTACATTAATCAGCCTAACGTATCTTACTTCATTTCAGCAAAATTTTTTGATGTAAATAAAAATAGTTGAAAATTAATCATTCAGAACTGTACCGAAAACAAAAAAAATATATTTTGTCGGAGAAAAAAGAATTTACATACGTTTTTAATTGCACTAGAATATAAACCGAACTAAAAAAAATACAATTCGAATCCCTGATAAAATATCAACAAGAAAAAATACATGGATTAATTTTTACGAACAAAATTAGCTTTACGGTATACATAAAAAAATTGCAAAGTATATTTTACAGGAAAGTAATTTATACAACTATATATTAGTTATGAAATATATCTTGCAATGAATATATTGACATATATATGAATAGAGTACGGTAACATGTGAACAATCTGTTTCAATGCAGACAATCCTTTTTCAATTAAATTTAAAGATTGGTAACATATCATATGGTATTATCAGAAATACAAATAGAGCAATAGAAATCTTCCATTCGTTCAACATGATTATCTGATTCAATTCGCAATCAATCCACGTCAAATATTCCTTTCTTGATGTACTATTGTCATTGTGTTCCTATTCATAATTATAAGTTCTACTTTGCCAAAGATCAATCATTTATATTATAGATTTACAATCGTACAACTACGTCTTTGTTAAATAAATTCAAATTCAATCCTTATTTCCGTAAAATATGGTTTTCAATTGGAAACGAATATTAATTTGAAAAACGGTTAAAAGTCATGTTAACATTTTCGATGTTTTGAAATACGCTATCCCAAATGTTTCTAATTTTATACACTCAAAACAAAAGCGCATCAGTAAAATTTAGGAATTTAGCGTGTATGCGAATGTGTGCATCTGATTAGATCAAAATACGTGTAAATTCGTTCTGCTCGCGGATAGTACTTTTTAAATAGATACTCGCAGAGGTATACCTCCAAGTCTTCCTCTTTCCTCCCGAATTTAACCTACCCTAACCTAATATAATCTAATCTAACATAACCTAACCTAACATAACCTAACTTAATCTAACCTAATCTTATCAAACCTAACTTAACCTAACTTCAGCAAATCTAAACTAATCTAAACTAACCTAACCTAACCTGACCTAAAATAATCTAAATTAACCTGACCCAACCTTATTTCATTCCATCATTGAATAAATAGTTACATCAAATTTATGAATACATAAACATTTCAATTACACATAACTTGCTTTTGCAATGTTCATTTGGTTCAAAAAATATCATTTGGTGGTTTTTGTCATACGTCGATCCCATCCTTGCTTACTAGCAGTTATTCCTTTAGCTCTTCTTAAATATTTAATTTCTATCGCCTGTATTTTATTTTTCATTATATTTTATAATATTCATGATTCACACCCGTATGTCAGTATTGATCTAATATCTTGTTGAATACCGTCACTTTTATAAAATGTTGTTTCATTGCACGATATATTTCCGTCGTTTTATTTATCCTTTCATTATATCAATATTATAGTAATTTGAAAAAACGGTTACAAAATGTTGGTGAGGTACAATTATACGTCTTTGTTAAATAATTTCAAATTTAATCCATATTTCTGTAAAATATGGTTTTCCAATGAAAACGAATATTAATTTGAAAAACGGTTATAAAATCATGTATTTTTAATGTTTACAATGAAATATGTTATACGAAATGTTGGTAATTTTAAAAGTCCTTAAATCTTGAATGGAATATAACGTATAGTAATTTGAAAAAACGGTTCCAAATGTTGGTGAGGTACAATTATACGTCTTTGTTAAATAATTTCAAATTCAATCCATATTCTGTGAAATATGGTTTTCCGATGAAAACAAATATTAATTTGAAAAACGGTTAAAAAAAATGTTAGTATTTTCGATGTTTACAATGAAATATGTAAACCCAAATGTGTGTAATTTTAAAAATCCTTAAATCTTGAATGGAATGTAACGTATAGTAATTTGGAAAAACGGTTACAAAATGTTGGTGAGGTACAATTACGCCTTTGTTAAATATACTAATATGGTTTTCCAATGAAAACGAATATTAATTTGAGAGACGGTTAAAAAAATCATGTTAATATTTTCGATGTTTACATCGAAATATGTTATCCCAAATGTGTGTAATTTTAAAAATCCATACATCGTGAATGGAATA
Source organism: Stenolophus ochropezus (assembly GCA_035578165.1). Taxonomy (NCBI): domain Eukaryota; kingdom Metazoa; phylum Arthropoda; class Insecta; order Coleoptera; family Carabidae; genus Stenolophus; species Stenolophus ochropezus. The sequence continues at coordinate 6,674,947 of JAQOWZ010000014.1, forward strand.
TGACGTATAGTAATTTGAAAAAAACGGATACAAAATGTTGGTGAGGTACTATTACGGATTTGTTAAATATATTAATATGATTTTCCAATGAAAACGAATATTAATTTGAGAGACGGTTAAAAAAATCATATTAATAATTTCAATGTTTACAATGAAATATGTTATCCAAACATTTGTAATTTTAAAAATGCTTAAATCTTGAATGGAATATAACGTATAGTAATTTGAAAAAACGGTTACGGTTACAAAATGTTAGTGAGGGTAGCAAGAGCGGTGGGAAAAATTTTCATAAAGCGAGTTGCGTATGCGGTTATGAGCATGAAGCATGAGCACGAGCCCTTCGTACGGCATGCGGCAGCAACATACGCTCCCTGTTTATTACGTCAGGTCACGAGCTAGCTTCGTGTCTAATTTGATTTATCTGCGCTTCGTTTATTTGTTGTACCTATGTTGATTCATAATTCAAAGGTCCAAAAACAATTCGATACGGTCGCACCATCCGTTCTTTAAATTTAATTCCAAGATCTCGTGATTTTCTACTTCACATCTTTCACGAACAATCTCACGCCCGGATTCTTTCTCAAAATATTCCTCTGTTTCTGTAATTTGTAATAAATATGCGAATATTTGATTAACAGGCAAACTAATGAACCAAACTTTTTATGCAAAATAATAATTACATAACAACAAAAATTTCAAAGTAAAAGTATCACCCGTTTCTGATATATAGAATGACAAGATATATTCAGGGCTCAAAATAATTTATAACACATTTTACAGCAAAATTATTAATTTTATAGACTCACTTTTAAAAAGAAAAAAATATATTTTATTCTGTCGCTTTATTATCTAACTTGTATTTATTTTTAAAAGCTATAACGCCACATCAAAGTTGTATTGTATGAGTTAAACAAACCAAACAACATTATTAAACCAAAAATTGTGTTGATAAAAGCAAAATATCCCTAAAATTCTCATTTTTGTACCCAAAATTTTGATTTTAGGAAATAGTATTCTTTGATAGATCTCGATACTCTGATTTCAAATTTTCAAACGAAATTTAATTATTTCTTTTGGTTCCTGAGATATTTGCTGTCAAAGTTGCACTTCAAAAAAGTGTGTTTTTTGGCTATATCTCTAAAATGACTAGAGATACAATCTCAGGGATTATACCAATCGATTCTACGGGAAAAGTTACATAAAGAAATGTTTTCTCCATATATACGTTCTTTGGAACGATTAGGTGAAAAATGAGAAAATCGAAAAAACCTAAATTTCAAAATTTCTGCGAGGAACTTTTCTTCTCCAAATCTTTTCATTTTCTGATCTTTAGTAGATATCGTTGTGCTGATTCCAAATTTCCAAACAGAATTCAATTATCTTTTCCCGTTCTCGAGATATTTGTATTCAAAGTTGAGTTTTGGCAATACCTAAAAAAACAGGTTTTTTAGGTATAACTCTTAAAGAGTTAGGTTTACGACTTCGGCAACATCACCAATCGATTCTACGCGCAGAATTACATAAGTATACCAATTTTCAGATTTTTATTCCAACGGATACAATTTTTAGAACGAAAAAACGAAAATCGGCGAAAACCGAAAAAATGGCAAGGGGTATACCTTAGATTTTTTTCGATTTTTGGCCATTTTCAGTTTTTTCCTTCTAGAAATTCTATCTGTTGAGATAAAAATCTGAAAATTGGTACACTTATGTAATTTTGCCCGTAGAATCGAATGGTGAGGTCGTTGAAACCTTAAACCTAACCATTTAAGGGGTATACCTAAAAAACCTGATTTTTTAGGTATAACTTTGAACTGAAATATCTCGAGAACAGGAAGAGATAATTGAATTCTGTTTGAAAATTTGGAATCAGCACATCGATATCTACTTACGTCCAAAAAATGAAAAATTTTGAAGACAAAAAGTTCCGAGACGAAAAATTGAAATTTAGGTTTTTTCGTTTTTCTTATTTTTCACCGAATCGTTCCAAAGAACGTATATATGGACAAAACATTTCTTTATATAAATTTTCCCGTAGAATCGATTGGTAAAGTAGCTGAGATTGTATCTCTACTCATTTTTGAAATATACTTAAAAAACACACTTTTTTGAGGTGCAACTTTGACCAGAAATATCTCCGAAACGAAAAGAGATAATTAAATTCTGTTTGTAAATTTGGTATCAGTGTAGCTAATTCTTTAAAAAATAGTAGAAACAAAATTTTGTAAAATTTGAAAATTTTCGAGCTAAAAATTCGATATTTTCAAATATTTTCAGGTTTACGAGAAGAAAACAACATCAGTAGCTTTGGGAAGTACTTCCCTTGTTGTTACTATATACATAAACTATTTTTCCAAATAATATTCATTATATTGTGAAGGAATAGTAGTAAAATAAATGGTTCCACTTCCATTTAATTCTTTTATTTTATAATAATAATTGTCAAAATTTATTTTTTTAAATATTGGTTTTTCTGGGTAAGTGTTCGTTGATGTATTATAGTATATTCATTTTTAAAATATAAACCAGTAGCATATTTATAAAAAAAGGTTTAACTGAATTACTTCAAATCCGCGACAATAGCATTTTTATTTCACTGGATTTAGTTGTAGTATCATATTTGTATTAGTCATTTTTTAGCTGCGTAAATAAATCTCAAATTGAATAGATTAAATTTGAAATAAATCGTTGATAACCGACAGATTTATTATTTCTAATGCCCTCGTGGAGCATTTTAAAAAACAATAGAAAGAGTTAAAATGGCTAACCGTAAATCACTGGGAGCGTTTTCATACTCCTTTAAAATTCCATTTCATTAGGGTATAAAAACCAATTTCATACGAGTAATTTCATAACTTTTTAATTTGTATCAAGTCTAGTCCGAATTCTACTGAACTGAAACAACAAGGAAGTATATTACAAAAATATTTAAATCACCAGTTTCTATTTAATGAGTTTTGCGCCAACCCTTTATAAACACAAAGCTGTCAAACATTTTTTGTGTTTATCTACAATGAGGTTATGTACAGATATAAACATCACACGAAGAGAAAACAAAGCACTGTGCAATATACACAATACACAATTTTATTACGAGATTCGAAAAGGATCTGACACAAGAAAGCATATTGCATTTTGAAATTTTCATCGCTTTTTCACCAAAACTTCTAAATTCTCATTTAAGCCGCATTTGTTTGGTACTTTTTAAGTAACCTGGTAGGTTAATTCTGCTTACTTGGTACGATTAAAGTAACCCAGAACTGATCTCGAACTGACCCAACTCACCCAGCTATTTAGTTCGCTTTTTCACCAAAACTTCTAAATGCTCATTTAAGTCGTATTTATTTCGGTCTTTTTAAGTAACCTGGTAGGTTAATTCTGTTTACTTGGTACATTTAAAGTAACCCAGAACTGATCTCGAACTGACCCAACTCACCTAGCTATTTACTTCGCTTTGTCACCAAAACTTCTAAATGCTCATTTAAGCCGTGTTTATTTGGGACTTTTTAAGTAACCTGGTAGGTTAATTCTGTTTACTTGGTACGTTTAAAGTAACCCAGAACTGATCTCGAACTGACCCAACTCACCCAGCTATTTAGTTGGGTTGGTGAGTTGAATCTATTGTTTACACATTGCTTTGTTTTTCTGTATCTGTTAGAAATTGTATCTTTTATGGGTTAAAGCGAAAAACTTAAATAAATAACTTTAATAAGTAATATAAATTTACCGCTTAAAATTTTCACCAACTGAAAAATTTAATTGTTTATTTGGTACCAAGTGGTAAGTTCAAGAACAGATTAGGGTTATATTAAAATTTTTCAAATAAATACAGAATTAGTATTTGAAAATATTCTTACAATAAAACTGTAAAATTGTTATTCTCTATATGTTTGGTTAGGTTTTGAAAAATTCCTGGTATTGTTAGGACTAACACGGTAATTTCGATAAAACAAATATTTGGAATTAGTTATATAAACTCAATATATATAAAGTGAGATGAAATTAGTAATATCCAATTCGGGTTAGGGACCGACGTCTTTCATTGTTTGATCCTCACATAACCTCGTTGCTGCGTAGGTTTGGTAGCCACCTCGTTTGTAATTTCGTGGTGTCCATTCTAGGAGATCCCGGGCAATGTTGATATTTCAAAGCATATTCTAAACAGCAAATGAGAAATGAGGCCGGAGAGAAAGATTTCCTATAGCCATACGATGTAGCTAGTTAATTTTCCCGTAGGAAAGGCGAATCTGGCAAGAGAAATTTAATTCAGACTTTGTTTTGTGAGTTCGTAGCGTTGCCGGACGGAGGACAGGAGACACTTTGTACCCACGTCACTTGTTCAAACTATACACCGCATACACGCTAAATCGCTAAGCAAACTTACTTGCCGCTACCCCAAACTGTAATATTTGCTTCATTTTAATTGCCCCAATACGTCCGAACCAATTACCTCTACAGGCATTGCCAATACTTCCAATAAAGACACCTAACTCAGCTTTTTTTTTAAATCGTTACAATTACCTCATTCCTACTTTCCTAGAGATACGAGATAATGGAAAAGTTTCAATGTAGTGGGTATCAAAAATATCGAAGAAAAATTATCAAAACCAGTAGCGGATTGAAAGAAATATATCGATACTTTCAAGGATGGAAAGAAAAATGTACCTCTACAGGCATTGCCAATACTTCCAATAAAGACACTTAACTTAGCCTTTTTCTTTAAATCGTTACAATTACCTCATTCCTAGGAATACGCGATAATGAAAAAGTATCAATACACTTGGGTATCAAAAATATCGAAGAAAATTGATCGATACCAGTATCGGATTGAAAGAAAAGTATCAAGTATGGAAAGAAAAATGTAGAAATAAATATTTTTTTTATAAAACGTGAACATATAATTTTTTTACTTTAATGATTTACAATAAAATTAAATGTTTATTGTAAGTTCCAAGAAAAATCAGCTTAGTAAACATTTTCCCAGAAATGATAAAAAAGTTAGTTTCGTGTTGAAAAAAGTTTAATAAAAAATAAATATTAAATTCATTGTAGTTTTCCGATACTGGATTAACTATAAAGATTTGTATCGATACTAAAATGTCGGTATTGAAAGAAATGTAACGATACTGGTATCATATTAGTAGTATCGGAACATCCCTTCTCATTTTACTGTTCCATAATGATTTTTTATAATAAAATATAAAGGTTTTATATTTCTTTCTTAAATAATAAAAATTCATAGCGACAACTACGCTATTATAATAATTATTAATTTGTAGATGTGAAATAATGAAAAAAATCACTTACACTTATGTTTACTGCAAGAAGTTAGTAGTATAGAATCTGCAGAAGTATTTTCAAGAAAATCTTTTCCTCTGCTATATTTGACCGTAGTCATCCGAAAAAAATGTCCTTTGGTTGAAAAGACATTACAAATTCATGGTTCTTATAATATTCAATAAAGCAAATTGAAATATTTATTTGAAGGAACGCTACCTTTAGTTTCCTTTTTACTTCGAGACTGTTTATACGCCTTCGGTTTTTTCCCAGTAGACATCTATAAAATCTTGAAAATACAGCTCGTGATGTTAGATGTTTCAAGCATCTTCCGAGATGGAATTCATTTTATGCTCGAATGTGGAAAACAATTTAGTACGTCGTCTGAAATGGAACGTTAACGTAGGTATACGAGCATATTGTACACGGTGCCATCTATAGTGAAAGTAGATACACCAAATCAACTACGGAATGAATATATATCCAAAATTACAATAAGTTCATTATATTTCTGAACTTAACTCTCCGTGTGATATGTACTATGGTTAAGAGTAAACCTACGTAGGTATACGATCATATTGTACATGGTATCACTCATAGTGAAAGTAGATACACCGAATCAAATGAATATCTATCCACATTTCAATAAGTTCATTATATTTCTTAAATTAACTCTGTGTGATATGTACTATGGTTAAGAGTAAACCTCCATAAATTACGTTATTTGAGAATGTTGAATATTTTGATTTATTGTGTTGGCGTGGTATTAGAGGGGATGATAATGAAAGCTCAGGAATACAATGAAGTTTGGAATTTACTTTTCCAATTTAGTGTATTATATAGTGAAGGAGCGGGTGCAAATTACTAGGCATTCATCGTAACGTTGGCAGTCCGTTTTCCGTTTGTTCACTGACAGTGTTTTAAAATAAAATCCCTATCCATTCGAGAGTAACATTAGTCCAGAGAAGTTTATCCTTCATTTTCACACAATCTTACCCTATTAACTTGCGCCCTTCAAGCATCTAGACAAGCCCAAGTTTCGCGCTGTCGTTTCCCTAACCCTACACCAGTCTTTCCAAAACCTCGCCCACTAATTTATAGCCCTTATAGTTACGCAGCTCACAATGAACAAAGTATCGTATTCCCTCGTAAATTATAAAAATGATAAGGGAAAAATTAATTGTAACGAAGGTCTCAAATTAATTACAAGATAAAGCTTTTTTATTTCCACGTAAAATCAATGTCGATTACCAATTTTAATTTGATATTTCAGAATTAATCTTACGAGTAGCTATTAGCTGCGGTTAATAACACTAGATCTTTTTTTTAACCTTTACGATGAAATATTTTAATATTTACAAAAGTATATACAATTAAAATTTGTATATGTACATTATGGTGGTCCTTATTTTGACAAAGTCGGAAATTGGTTCCTCTCACTCCCTCAAAATTTTGGTATATAACTTTCTATATATTTACTTTAAAAATATTTCAAAATAACCACCAAGAAGCTTATAAAATTATTATTTATTATATATATTAGTCAGAAATCATATTTTTCAAATTGATGCCACTCCGTTAATAATGTTCGAAATGGAATGAACTTTGGTCTCTGGAAAAGCTTATTTCATATTTCATTATTTTGAAATATTTTTAACGTAAATACAAAGTAAGTTAGATACCAAAATGTCTAAAAAGGCGATTTCTCTGTTTAAGCTACAAGTATATTTTTTCTGAAGACCAACGGTCATTAACGAAGTGGTGTTAAAATAATACGCTACAATAGTGAAACATATTTTTAATATATTATGGGTAACAAAATTATATTTTGGTTAAATAGTCTACAAACACGGCTGCTAAATCTTTATGGAGGATTTCTCAGAATGTTGACAATACGGTATGGAAAGACGGAGAGACGTAAATGGTACTTCCAAGAACGACCTAACACCTGTCATTGTCATAGAAATCGTATGTTATTCTGAAGAATCAGCAATACCTTTTTATATGTATATATGATAAATAAATAAGTAAATAACTAAGCTTAGTATTTATTTGGAAATTTTGTGGGGATGATAATAACAATTGAAATCGCTTCTAAAGCGTATTTTTCAACCATCTGAATTCAATCCAATTAAATAAAAGTGAAATTGCTGGTATAAAGTTGAGTTTGAAATAGAACAAAATGATATTCAGCTGAGTGAGAGAAATGGAAGAGAGCGGAGACCGCTGGCGTTCTGGGCCGTTATAGTCGTTTTCGCTTGGAAGGGAATCGTTCCTCCATGTTTCAGTAATTGCAGCTAAAATCCCATCGAAAGCGAAGGCGTCGCTGAAAGACTGCCAGCGTCCATCGATAGCGCCCACCTACTGCCCAATAAAAATGAATTCATCAATTAGCACTAACGCCTACATTCGCACCACACGCCTGCGATTTTTTTCGAGAATGACAAGTTGGAGCAAATGAAGGTTTCCAGCTAGACGAATGAAGTAATTAAAGCTAACGAACTGAAGACTTTTCACGGTATAAACAATGACGAGTACTGTACGATGTAAAGCGAATGTAATTTTAGACGGTGACGTGAGAATTATGAAAATTGAGGAAATGAGATGAAAGGTTTATAAATATTCTCAACCCGCGGAGTAAATAAATTACTTTATTTATCTTCCTTCATGTTTAATATAATTACTGCAATATACACAACCCTTTCATCAAAACTTATTTCACGAATATACAGCTTCACGTATACCGATTTTTTTACAACAAATTAGACAATATTGTCACTAGGGAAAATTATAAAAATTAAGTGTGATAACCAATGGACTGCGACAAGGAGGATGTCTTAATTCGATTCTGTTCATACTAGTAATAGATGAAATAATGAACAGAATGAAAAACAAAAATAGGAAAATAAAATAATATCAGAATGCTTATTCACAGACGACTTAGCAATAAATGCAGATTCACCAAAACATCTCCAGGAAAATAAATGTGTGGACACAAGAATTACAAAAAGGAATGAAAATAAATGAAAGAAAAACCAAAGTTGTAGGAATCACAAAGAAGAATGAAACAATTGATGTAGTAATTAATAGTACGCAGATAGAACAAGTACAATATTACAAATATATAGGAGCAATAATAGACACCAAATGAGGTTTGGATATGGAACTTAACAACAGAAGGTATACTACGTTTTAAGTAGAACATTTCTTAACTACAAAAACATATCACAAAAAATAAAGATAAAATCTATAAAAAATAAAGATAAAACCTATAAACATACATACGAAATACAGATATTATCAAAATAAAAACAGAAAACAAAATACAAACAGTAGAAGATGTACTTAAGAAAAGTAAAGGGAGTGACAATAATAGACAAAATAAGAAACGTAGACATCAGAAAAGAAGAAGAAACAATAGAAATAAACAGTATAATAGAAAACAACTTCCATGGTGACGACATCTCATTAGAATCAACAAAAAACAAGTGAACAGAGTATGGCAGACAAAAATTACAGGAACAAGAAAAGTTGGTAAATCGAAGAAAAAATGGGATAAAACAATAGAAAAAATATAAGGAAAAAAATTAAAAAAAAGATGCAAAAGAAATAGTAACAAAGAAAAAGACTGGTTTAACATGATTAGAGAATCGAATAAAACTAAGATAAACTTCGACACCCGAAAGTGTAAAAGACGAAAGATTTTATATATATATATATATATATATATATATATATATATATATATATATATATATATATATATATATATAAACAATTGAGCCACCGATGCAATCTTGCAAAAAATTGCGTTCAAGAATGTGAAAAAATATAAGCCTCATTTATGAAGTTTATGTGTAAATTTTACAGGTTTTGAAATGAAATTATTGGATATATCAGTGCTATCAGAAACACTGAAGAAATAACGTCCTTTATTCATATTCATTCTCACAGTGAAGTGTCGAAATTTTTTGAATACCATATTTCTCAATTTCCCTTTTATGTGGTGAAGTATGCCAATTCCACAAACTTGACACGTTGAATTACAGCGAGAAATTTGAAAATTATATAAATTGGGATAATGAGCACTTGTGGTAAGTCTCAGCAAAAGAACGGAGGAGAACACAAGAGCAGAAGCGATATAGATAGCTGGATGAAGAAGCTTAGTTTGGACGGAATTAAGCAACAGCGTCCGCACCTTAATTGGATCTGGCCTCACTGGTCTAGCACGAGTTTACTTCATGCCCAGCTGATTAAACTTGTTTAATATTTACAGTTTATTACACAAATGTGGCAAACTCTGCCAAGATCAGCAACTCCTGCCTCAACAACGCTAACGTTTATAATACATTTTATGTCCAATTTTAACGCCTTTACTTTCAACTTTTCACTTTACTATTCTCAATTGCAAAACAAAATATTCAGTCATATACAAATATTAATAATGAAATTATTTTTAGGAAGTATTTCCTAGAAATAATTGTTGTGTACCCGTTATGTACGTAAGGTATATTCTTACATACATGGTTCCCGTCTTATTATTTGTCCAGCTTTATAAGATTTTGTTTATATTGTTCATGCATATTATTATTAAGTTATATTTTGTACATATTTTTATATTATTTTTCATTATTGTATACGTTGCCGGTAAATTCCAATATTGCAAATTCCTTCCCTTCGTAAACCCTTTAAAATTTGTCCACATTATAAATATGTTGTACCTACTACAGAGCCATAAATTCTAATTCCATAACCACCTTTGTAAAAACCCGACAGCTTTCTTTATCTGACCTATTTCTTCAACCCTTAACTTTCTAACCCACCGCTTGTCTACACCCAACACATTATAAAATAAACAGTCATCTGAAGACACCAATTTGAGACAGTTCACTAGACTATTTCATACACATTCCATTCTCAATCACATTCATACATTCTTCGAGATATAGTTTTGTCTCGGTAACGCAGCGTCATCTCAAATCCACATACTAAATTAGCCAAGTACGCCAAAAAACCCCACCCTAAATAATATATATATATATATATATATATATATATATATATATATATATATATATATATATATATATATATATATATATATATACAGTTTGTACTTGTGCGTTTCCATTATAAAAACTATGACTAGAACAACTTAAATTTGGTATAAGAAGTGGTATACAAACGTAATTTGGTGTCTCATGAGGGATACCATTAACATAACTACATTTTATTGCTATATAGTACTAGACATAGATGGTTTACTTTAAAGAAATTAAACTTCTTTCTTCTTTCTTTAATTTCTTTTTTTTAATTAATCATTGTTTCATTTCGGATATATATTTGGTACACAATTAAGTGCACCAATATCTTCGACACGCGATTTTATTTTTATTTTTTGGACTTTATTAAAATGTTTATATACATCAAACTGTTTTCTCTTTCACAATCAAAACTAACTTGACATGACACAATATCAAAAACACGTTTCATTTTATTGCCACAATTCTTCAATACCAATCACAAAATTAGCAAAACAATCAATCAGTAAATTCCTTATTTTTGGGAATTTATTTAAGGTTAGAAAATATTCCCTCACATATTCCTTTCCCCGGGTATATTCCAAGGAGGAATGTTCCCTTCTACCATCACTAGTCATATACATTATATTTCTAGTCTAGGATTTTTATGAAATTATTACACCAGCAACATATTTACCGTTCAAAATAATTTAAAATTTGTAGTAACACTTAAATTAAGAACTGATTGAATGATATTGGTGATAGACAACAAATTAAATGTTCTGGTTGAATTTTCGTACAAGTTGGAACAAACTGTAATTTCTTGAAACTAAAACGCAAATTTCCAATTCTGTTTGTGCGCGAGTAATTGGTTTACAAGGGCAGTTTACATTGCCTTATTGGTGGCATTTATCTGCAATCACAAATTTGTCTATATTTCGGCAACAGTGAATACGTGAGTTGTGATTTGACAGGGAGAGAATGGCATATGGCATGTGGCATATGACATAGCGGAAGGTGGTATGGGTGAGAGCTACACCGAGTTAATAAATGAACATGCTGACGCCATCTCGTTTGCGATGCTTTTGGAGCGGACAATAGATCGAATATACAAACGAATGTCGACTGGATTAAAACGTTATCAAATCAAAAGGGCAAAAACTGTGATGTGTTTTAATAAATCTGAGCGCACTAAAGACGACCGTGAAATTCAATTGTAATTTAATTGCTGACGCCATATTCCATCAACTGATTTCTTCGTCAATACGACTATCACACACCACATTTTACATCCTCGTACATTTTCTACGTTTCATAAAAGTCATTTTATAGACAAGTTTATAAACAATTTACTTATTATACTTACTTTTACTGTGACTGCACATTAAGACAGCAGAAAAAAGTTAGTGATAGATACATAATTTCAGGCGATTTAAACCGTGTATAAAATAGGACGAAACCACAACTTGTCAAGTTGTAAATAAAAATAACTGTCGTGAATTCCAATAAATTTTTAAAAGCATTTATGAAATTAGGAATGACGATGGGTACCCAGGTACCCGGAACCTACCCGATAATAATGTAACCCGGGTATCAAAAATAGTACCCGATTACCCGAAATGTACCCGTTACCCGCTTATTACCCGTTACCCGAAATCTACCCATTACCTAAAATCTGTTGTTGCCAGTTAAAGACAGTTTTCCACTGCCGGAAACAATGTAACAAAACGAAGATCAAATCTGAATGCAGATACATCATCCATGCTGATATGTGCGAATAGAAATATGAGATATATTTCTAAGTAGTTAAATCAAATGTACTTCCGTAATAAGTTTTAATTTTGTAATTTTATACTGCTGATATACTCGTATATTATAAAAAATAACAATGTTTTTTTTTATTTCCATACCAGAAAATAATATTTTTTTGTTCATTAATTAAATTTATACTCAAATAATAAAAAATTGTATTAAAAAAATGAATATGAAAGAATAACGAATATTTTAAGGGTATTACGTACTTATTGGGTATCAGGTTATTATCGGGTATCGGGTAATTATCGGGTAACGGGTAATTATCGGGTATCCGGTACTACCCGGGTATTCATATCGGGTACCCGGGTACCAAAATTTTCAGATTTCGTCATTCCTATATGAAATCATTACAATTAATAATATTCTATTATAGATTGTAACAATATAAACATCCATATCCTAGCTGAAATTCTGCATTAAGTACAAATTATTCTTAAACAATTAAGTATTTCCATTTAAAAAATTGTAATGTATTTTTGTAATATACCTTTTAATTTTTTACTAGATGTATGGAAACCCCCTGTATATATTTAAAAATGCTTTAATTTAATTTTAAGTATATTATTACAACGTATTAATTGGTTCTTTTCCTTTTTATTTGTTGAAAAATGTAGGTATATTCGATGTGTAATAATGTGTATTAGAATGAAGTAATATAAAATATCTACCTCAATGGAAGTAAATCAAGTCAGAAATAAATAACAGTTAGTGGGTCTAATAATATATCTTTGAAATGATTTAGTAAATGCGTGGAGTAATTCATAGGTGGCATTCAAGCGCTTTCTAATATTGTTTACGTGTGACAAACTGTTCTATGATTGCTGATATCCATCTCCACGGAACATATTTCAAGCACTAATAGGAAAAATGAAATATAAATGATGAGAAAATCAATTACAATAATGCCTTTAGTGCAAAACCAACACAGAGCATTCTGCAACAGAAAGGTATAATTACCGTAGTTTATCAGACCAGAATGAGAGTGTGTGTGAAGGCTGAACATTTAATTGACTATTATCCAACAATAAAGGGACAATAAATTAATAAACGTTAGAGTAAATATTTTACATTACTACGATGCAACTAGAAATCTGGAGCACACTCATAGTAAACATTCCCAACCTGAACACAAATGTGCTTATTGCTTTTTAATAGAGCAATTCTAGTTCCACGTAGTCATTAAAAGCACTGTTTGCCAAAACAACACCAACTTTTGATAATAAAATTATGGCGAGATAACTTGTCAAAGTAAATTAAAATTAAATTTTAAACTAGCCTCCGTCTCATCCTATCTCATTATAGCTGGCCTCGCCTTCAACTAATGTGCAAATCCGATACTTACTGAGCAATTAAAATAGCAAAGAGTTTTGCATAATTTAGTTATCGAGTTTATGCTGTAAACTTATATCTCTTCGATGAATTTGTTGGAAAATCAGCTGCATATAACTTTAAATTAACTTTCAATTCCTTTCCATCGTCCATCGATTTGCGCAAATCGGAATATTCCTTCTAATATATTAAATTTCATAAATGAATAAAATTATTTACTGGTTTCAGTTATTAAAGTTAAAGTAGTACACTACTTAATATAGAAATGTATTAATTTGCGATTGTGGAAATGTAGAACGAGTAGAAGGTATAAAAGTAAAATAAGCCACAGACTCAGGTGAAAATGAAGGAACAAATATTTTATGAAATTGATTATTCCTCGTCGCGAAACGCTGCTTCCAAAATGGCAAGTGGCAAGTGTTTTAATCCCTGCGGTTACGTTACGGCATTAATGAAATTCAAAAGCACGAACTCACACTTATTGACAAGCGAGGAGGTATTTCAATTGTGGAGTAAAAACTGTGTCAGACATTTCGGAGCATTTAATCGCATTAAGAATGTAAAGTATTTTAGTGAGATAAGTGTATGCGTAGCTGGTAACGAGTAGGATGCAAAGCGAGCAGATAGAAGGTTCCTCGAGGCGTATAAATCCACCGCATACCAGTTTTAAGTGTGCCGAATGCCCGACCCAAACTTTCGTCAAGACACCAACTCGAACTCGATCTCTATCCTTCGACGTATCACGATGAATTTCATTCCTCTCCTGCTATTTCGCCATCTTCCAAAACATCCCACACTTGGCACTATGTTGTTTAAAGTCCTTTGTGACAATCTACAAATTTTCTAAAGCATATTTTGAAATATTTAAACTCAAACATCTTTTTTATTATAATTCCTTAACAAGAGCCCAAACTTTCGTGAAGACACCAGCTCGAAGTCGATCTCTATCTTTCGACGTTCGACGATGAATTTCATCTCTGTCCTGCCATTTCACCATCTTCCAAAACATCCTACACTCGGTACTACTTTCTTGAAAGTCCTTTGTGACAACCTTTTCAGCATTAAAATTAAACAGCAACTAACCCTTACCATTTACGCAACTTCAAAACTGAAGCTTGGTGGTTGATGCAAAACGGTTGTTCGGTTATGGCCTTAAGAAACCATCACATACTTTTTAATTGTAACACTCACATAATTCAAAAGGCAGCGCGTCGGACCAGATTGAGATTAGGGAATCCTACCAATTTACAAAACAAGAATACATAAGGCGACTGACGCCGATTCGTTTTACCATCATTTAATTTTTTAATTGAAACACTTACATCATTCAAAAGGCAGCGCGTCGGATCAGACACCGCTTGAGATTGGGAAATCCTACCAATTTACAAGCGGTGTGACAGCCCTTAGTTTATAATAAAATTGTACAGAAAAAAAGGTAGATACACAAGAAAGGAAATTTTGTCTAGTTAGATAAACACCGATATTTTGGAATAAAAAAATAATAATTGTTACTTTGTTTTAACAGTAAAATTAAATAATTTTGAAACTTGGGCCCCGGAATACACGGAACACCGGTAGTTAGTAGTTATGATCAAAATATTAGTTCCATGGAAATTTTAGCTCACATTTTAGTGGTAAAGATTGTGAACTTTTAGCCTCCGAAAGAGTCTTAAGCTTGTAAGTGTTCCGAAACACTCGGACAACAAGAAAAATATATATAACATGTTAAAAAAAAATTAAATGACGTAGTAAGTGATTTTGATCTGAAAGCACTTAAAGTGAAATTGAGGTTTTAGTGTACATTCAATAATGTATTTCTTGCATTATTAATTAGAAAAGTTGTGGTGGGTCGTGCAGTATGAGATTAAAGTAAAGTGTGGGATTTGTAGAAGAGTGCATGATAATCGAAGGATGAGCCAGGAAGGAAAGAAGCAAAGAGCATGATGGCGCACGGTAGTAGTTATAGGAGACTAGGACGATGCTCGCCCTTAAGTAGGTTGTGAAGTTGAGTTTCGATGTCCTGTTTAGAAAGTTCTTAGAGCCTGGAACACAATTAACTTCCCGCGAAACTCTATCGAGGCGGGCGAGCGCACCTATTTTGAGTATCGCCAGGAAAGAAGTTTCCGAGAGCAATTTCATCGAATTCAGTTGAGAAAGAATGTTTCTACAATCGCCTCGGATTCCAACCCATCCAAATAATTAAATCGATTCCAGATCAAATTGTTTATGCTAATTAATCATCTGACTGTTTAATAAGCAATTTAAAATTGATGAAATTTAATAAACGCAAATGATCACATTTAATTTACAAATAATTTACTCTGCTTTATTAGCAATGCAGGGTTTTAGTGTACTTGTTAGCGTTTATAAATTTACATTTTGTCCCTTTGTCCGCAATCAGAGAGGTCGAATTTAATTTGTTTCGCACCGATCAACCGAGCGTTATTGGCAAAATATTTACCCCTCGCTACGCAATTTTTCCCAACATTCATTATCGCCGAAGGGTCGCTTATGGCTTATGGCTTACATATCTCATCCTAACCCGAGCATAAACTTATGGCTGCGTAAATACGTCAACTATTTCCACATTCGACGAATTCGATTCATTTCCCAACCACAATCATTTCCAATAGAAATGCAATAAATTTAATTTGGATTCAGCGAATAATATTGACAAAAATGCCGATGTTTCCATTTTGCGATCTGTCTATCTCTATTCATTTGTCTGATTTAAAGCCCTATTTTTAAATTTTTATCGGACATGGATTACACGTGACGTTTATTATTATATTAATTTGATATATATTTTAATCTTTCAGCGGTGAAAAATTGTTGAAACAGAAACATGTAAAATTAATTTAATTAAACAAATACAAAGCTTCAACAGCACACGACATGGACATAATTATTCAGTTACAATTTCAAAAATCAAAATAATTCTAATTCGCTCCTGCGTACATTTACAAAACCAGCATTAGTTTTGTAAAATGATTCCTGTAAATCTGAAACCAGTAATGGTATGAATGGAAAAAGAAAAAAGGTTTTAATTAATGATGCGACGATTAAATAAACAATTAATTATATTAGGTTACGTTTGGTTTTTAAGTTGGATGGAAAGCATTATACGCATTTGGTGATGTCCACAAATATAATAATTTATTCCTACTAGTTCAAGTTACAAGGATATAGATATTATTTTGCTTTTATCATTTCATCCTCATCAACAATGCGTATCAACGACAAATGTTACAAGAAATTTTAGAAAAGAACCTTCATCTCCATAAAATTTCACATTGTAATAACTTTTATAAGTTAAAGTACAATAATAATAATTGTACACCAAGATTATAAAGATTATCATTATTGACCTAGCGCAAATTTGTGTCCCGAGGTGCGAAGCAACCAGGGGACATAAGGCGCTGGTCAATAACGTTCTTCTCAACCGTGGTATATATTAGATTTTTCACTATAAGCATATAACTCCGATCCTACTAAAAAAAAAATTATTGACAATAACAGACACTTTGACATAAACATTAACTTGTTTCTTAATATTCACAAAAATAAAGGCTGTTTTTGTTTTTATATTTGACGTTTTATTTAGTCAACCGCATTATTGATTTTTAATTTGGTTTTATTTGATTTACTTATATATTTTAGTCGACATATTTAAATTGTGAATCTATACTTTACACTTTCTTAAATTAAATGATTCAAACAATATTTGGATTTGGAGACTTGAATTTCTTTAAAAAGTGACAGTTTTCATTATCAACCATGGTTAATAATAATTTATTATTACCAAGTAAGCGGTAGTGAAAAACAATTTCTCATGTCAAATAAATGTTAATAATAGTGGGTGTCTAGGCTAGTAGTGGAAAAAGATTATTATTAATATTACTATAATCTAGTTAATAACTAGGAGGAGTGATCTGAAGTTGGCGCATTAAAATAAATACTTCTGATTGGCTGACGACGCCAATTTTACACTTAACAATATTTGTCACATCATCAATCGTGTAAAAATGTGTTTCAAATTCCGTTTCACGGTTATCAGTTTTTTTAGTTCATTGTTCTTATCACGTTATTATTGTATTTTATAATTATTTGTAATATTTCCCAAGTTTTATGTGCTTTAAACTTTATTGTGAATTATCACAGTGTAAACGTGACTGCAGCATTCACTCCTCGTAGTTTTTAAATAGAGTATAGTTTCAGCTAAAAGCCATCATCAGAGAATGTGAACATCAGAAGGAGTTTTATTTTTAGAATTCTGTTTTTTGTTTTTTCTGGGAATAGATAATGATATGATTGGAAAGGTAGTGCTCGCGAGTTTTAAATTGAGTAGGTCGTGTAAGGTGAAGCGTTCGGAAATTTGATTTACGGTAGTGATGCATTGTTCATCGGATAAGGAAAAATGATTTTCCGAGTAGATAGTCAGCGTTGAGTGTGTCGTTATTTCCGGAGACAAACAGGTATTAAGTAAGCAGGGTAGAACGGGTAACGCACATGACGCAGTACAGAATACGGGAGTACGGAATGTAAACATGACGCTGGTTTCCGATAGACGGATAGGACGGTGGACGGTCGATGGGTCTAGGTCGTCGTATCCTGCTCAGATTGGTGCGAGCCTAATTGAACCATTGTAAGCTGACCATCGCCCCATGGAGGATAAGGGCGTTATACGGACCAGCGCTCAGGATTTATGGTTGTGTTGATGTATACCGGTTCACCGCAAATGTTGTTACGGATTCGGGCCCTACAATAGCTTATGTGTGCGCCGAATACTTTACACGTTCAGACGCTGCTATTACCCGCATTCTTGTCCTACAAGTGCATTCCGCTATTCCCATTCATAGTGCGTTGTAGATTATTAAATGCACCTCGATGCTCCGCGGATCATAACCTATTCTTCCTACCTTCAATCTACTCAGGCCCGGATTTAGTATTAAGCGAGTGAATAGATTTGTATTTTCTTTGAAATACGTCAAAATGATGTTTAGAAATACCATTAAAATCGACCTAAAAATTAACATTTTTAAAATAAATAAAACAATATCAAATTGTTGAATCTTCGTACTATGTCTGTCTAATGATGAATTTTTAAATTTTTGTCCAATTTTATTATTTTATTCATTTGAAGTTGGCTTATATGAGAAAAATTTCTATTTGCTTTGAAATACACCAAAATACTGTTTAGTAATACCATTAAAATCATCTTAAATTTTAACATTTTTAAAATAAATAAAACACAGTCGAATTGTTGAAACGTCATACTATGTCTCTCTAATTATGAATTTTTAAATTTTTGTCCAGTTTTATTATTTTATTCATTTAAAGTTTGCTTATATTAGCCAAATTGTATAACAGGTTTAAAACAAAATTTCAAAAATATATTATTAGAGGCATAGTTTCATCATTTTCCTTCACGATAATGTCACTTTTGTTTCAATTAATATGAAAATGATTACATTTTTAAAGATATTACAAAACATCATTTCTTGTAAAATCTTGCAGATACATGCTTGTAGAACTAGTGCCATTTACACCAAACTACTAAGCTCCATCCCTTTACAAAAACGCACAAAAGTTCATTATTTCGTTCGAACATAAATTTGAGATATTTCATATTAATTTGTCTAAGATTAGAAATCTGTACTATATACTATTAATCCTGGAAATAGGAAAAAATAGAATAATATCATAATTTACAAATCATTCATAAATTCATGTTGCATTTATAATTTATTTGACAGCGGACTGTATATAATGATGAAATATTTATTTATTAAGAAGTGGGGGAACGATAATAAAAGATATATAATCAAAAAAGTAGGTACCTATGTTATTTAAATCAATAACCGATAATAAAATAATACAGATATATTCACCTATGATGTATCCACATTTATTATAAAATTATATATTACTGATCGCAGAAACCAAGTACAAATTATTATACCACGAATTAATATTAAATATGCTTCGTAGAACATTTTTGAATTTTGTCAATGCTGATAAATGTTTTACATTAATATGCTTTTTGGAAAACTCTACAAATTTTTGAATAAACAAAAATTGTCAACAACAAAAATAAATGTTTCCTAATAACACAGTTTTAGTGAAATATTTTCATTATTTCCAGAACCCATAATTCTGTGGATTAATAATGTTTTTATCCGGCTCTACCACAATTCTGTATGCATTGTATTAAAAACTTTTTTGTATTTTGAAATAAATCTGTACAGGTACATTTTTGTGTCTCTATTTTATACAAAAGTCGAAATCGTAATTAAATAATTCAAACTATTTGCAATGGATTGCACATTTTTCTATTGTTTTTTTATTGCGCATTCCGATTTGTCTGATAAAATTTCCCGTCGATTCACCATTTTGACAATCCTTTTGAGAAAAAATGAGATTTCGGTAGGCCCTTTAGAATGCCATTAGTAGTCGTGCAAATCCAAAGTTTGAAAGCAACGCAAGTCCCTTTGCGTTTTAATTCTTTGCCACGACTCCATTATCTGCCGCTTCCGTGCACAAATTCGGGGATTCCCAATTGGAGTATATGCCTTTATTCAAATGCACATGTGTAGAAAAAAGTTGGATAATAAAAATATATTTCAGAATATTAAAAAGAGAAAAGAATTGGAATAAGGATAATAATTTCATAAGAAATAATTACTTGACGGTTGATGTATGGTGTTATGAAAATACAAGATTGGCAATACTAATATATTTATGTGTTGAATTATTGACACTAATACATGTGTGTCAGAGGACTCTGAATAATAATATGGGAAATTTGAAAACTGTCCATAATTGTTTCAAACATGTCACGAATTCTTCAATCGTGAAAATCCTCAATAAAATATGAAAAGGGTGTGACATTTTCGGAAATTTCAATTATTAATATTCATATAATATGTAAATAGTATTATTAAATCCTTTATTCAAATGGAGTCTGACAATATATAACTTATACATTGACCCAACAGTATAATGTTTCACTAAACTAGTTAAAAGGTTATGTATGAATAATGTTCTTGAGTTACAGAAAGAAGAAGTTGAACTTCTTTTAATGAGATTTCCATACAGAAAACTTCCCAACATGTGCAATTTAATGATGCCGAAAGATGTCCGCACATTTAAAGTTGATCTAAAAGTTCTAAGTCCAACGGTCAGCTAATCCGCGGCCATGTTTCTAGAAACTAACGCTATCTTTGGTCGACATGACGAAACGTGATCGATAAGCTAACTTCAGGGAAAACTGTTCAGGAACCCATTCCACTACTTCAGAGTCCGTATAAATTTATTTGCATGTTGGTACAATACTTTTCGCTAACAAGATCACATCCTGTACTCCGTGAAGCTGATTTTGGTTTTACAAGATTCTTCTATGAGATTTTGTTTACGTAAAACAACCTCTCCTGTTTTTCACTACAGGTATTTTACTTTTAGGAATATATGCGAATTGAAACATTAACGATAATTTATTAGTTCTATACACTATACTTATTTTATTTGAGAATCACATAACTGTGTAACTTTTTCTTGTCACTAGTACTTTTCTTTTCTATGAGATTTTGTTTACGTATAAAAACACCTCTCCTGTTTTTCACTACAGGTATTTTACTTTTGGGAATATATGCGAATTGAAATATTAACGATAATTTGTTAGTTCTACATTATACTGATTTTATTTGAGAATCACATAACTGTGTAAGTTATTATTGTCACTACTACTTTTCCTTCTTGATTTCACGTACTGTTTCCTTTGGCCATAGCATTGATTTTTTTCATCTTCATAAATATTAAATTTTTATGAGGAACCACTCTGCATTTTTTATTACTAAAAACGGATGTGTCCATTCTCTTAACGGAGAATATTGAGAAAAAAATTGAAATATCTCGGCTGGAATTCCGTCGTCAATTATTTAATGAAATCTTCTACCCGGACTACGTCGCTTGATTAAAATATTTTACTATTTTCGGCCACTCCTTTTCTGGAAAAATGAGGAAAGCCTACATTTTCGCAGTACATTTATAAGATGCTTACGCATATTTTAAAATAATAAAAATAAGTTTTAATTGGGTATGTGACAGTGTTGATCTGACTTTATTTAATCAGTGGCTTTTATCAAAGATAAAAAATATATATTATAATAAAAATTTAATTATTTGCTACAAAACTATTAACAATATGTTCTATATACAATAATATCTTACAATTGAATGATTTTATAACTCTAATTGTCATATAACAAAAGAAAAATATAAGTATTTAAATGTGTAACTAAAAGTAAAAATTCTTTGTTACTCTTCCTAGTTTTATTCAGAAGAATAGTTTTGGTCTTTTTTACAGATTTCGTTTTCATGTATGAAATAAAATATTTATAATGCTTTTACAACAATTAAACAAGTGCAATAACACTTACATATAATTAAAAATTTTAAAAATCAAAAAAATTATTATTTATTTGTTCTTTTTTAAATCATGATTTTTGCCGACTCTGATATGTGGTGACCATAATCGAAACTAACCATTACAGCTTATGATTTAAATAATAATAAGTAATATTACTTGGCAATAGAATAGTTATTAGTAATTTATTGTTCTAAAGAAGGTACTGTTTCTCATGGTCCCAGTCTATCTCTCTTTTTCCACGATTCTACCACGCTGACGATACAACATCCTTTCCCAAATTTTTTAATATTTATTTTCACATAAACTATGAATAAATATTTAAAAAATAGGAGTATTTTATTTTTTTGCCTAGTATCACATTATGTAAACATAAAAATTTGGTCACCTAGCCGATGAATAAAGTTAATTACAGACATCGTTAGTATTTTTTAATTGAGGGTAAAGTATTTTCTGTATTGGGTAGGTGATATGTGGAACAGTAGAAGGTAGTATTTTAGGTTTTGCTGCTAACATATATTTATCCCGTGAGCCGCTGTCTACTGCCGTTGAAAGAGATTTACAGCTTGGAGTAAGTTTGGGAATAGCCGAACACTGCGGTATATAACCTAATAGTGTGAGATTTTAGCCCACCTCTTGTATTGAGTGAGTGCATTAACCAGTAAATAACCAGCGGCCGAAGCTAGATGTAATGTGGAATAAAATATGTGCTGACCAGATGAAATACAAGCTGATAAACTTTTAATAGCAACACTCCCTAGAAGTTAGAATGGAAATTTAGGAGCGTACTCCCATTCACCTCATTAACATACCCGTATATTTTCATTCTAATTTAGGGATATTGATTTAAAACGCAGACAACTGCTTAGATTAAATTGATTTATAAATGGGTAATCCACCCCTTTTCGCATCAGCAAAATAGAATTGCGTACGCCCATGTGATTCCAGAGATTTATTCGCAGAGATAAACAAAAATTATTCGGTAAACATTTTAAATTATTTGTTGGAGGAAATAGCGTTTTATTATTTCAAAACGCCGAGGCTGCAATTCTGAAATGAAATGAAAAAGTAGAAAGGACAAATACTACTACGTTCACCGTAAGCGCAACATTAGTTCAACGGCTTTATATTCCTTAGTGACGACTTCGTTTTAAAATCTGCACCATTTTTAAACTCTTTGTCAGTGTCAATCTCGACAGTTCGATCTTTCAACAAAGAATATACGTTGTTTTATTTTATCTTTTCATTGAAATGGAAACAACAGTTCTTCTTCTATCTACAAGAGTGAAAACATTGTAGTGAAATATTTCTCAAGATTAAAAACAATACCGCCGACGGATTCGTTCATTTCCTTATGTAATATCCATAATTAATCCATTTGCATTTCATTAATAAAACTCTATATCGAACAAAAGAAACGTGTAATCCAACTTCTCTTCGCAAACTTTGTTTTTACGCGACAAAGTTTTTAGAAGCAACAGTCTTTGTTTTGCTATGATGATTAATATTGTCAATGTCAAATACAATTCAGTCTTACAAATATATTGAATATTCAAACACAAACCAATGGAAATAGACATATTAAATTTGATTTATATTTACTTTCTAAACAAATATTGATGTCGATAAAACTCGTTTGTATATCCAGGTATTCTAAACTATAAACTAGAAATATGGCATTCAATACAATTACTGTTTTCAAATATTGATTACTAATAACACAAATAGAAATACAGCAAGTAAAATATTACTACTCAACTCGTGCATTAAAATTAAATATTTATTGTCACAACGTACACGGTAGAGCTACCCTGTGGTTGACATTAAAGCAACGTACAACAAAGAAATTCTTAATTAACACATTGTTTGAAGCAGGAACTATTCTTGAATTAAGTATATTTGTTTCTCGTTGTCACCATTTTCCGTGTGAATACATACAAAAGTAGCATTCATACTTCTTTCACAGAATCACTGCATATGTTCCTCTTGTAGCTTTCGAGAACCTATTCTTCGTTTTCTACACAAACAGAAAGCAAACAGAGGTTTGTCGTTTTGTGCACAAGCATTGCTGTTTGACATTTGAGGTTAACTTTAAATTTCATATCTTCGACCACACCCATGATTTATCATTCAAAGAACGTACTCATTAACGTACCATAAAAATTCTGTATACATTGCGATTATTATCGTACTTGTTAATAAAAGTGATTAGATTTATTAGAATGGCAGCACCCTAACAAGTTTCGTCCATAAACAATGCTCAGTAATTGCTTTTTGAATAATTATTTCGTGAGAATTCTTTGTAAAGCGTACAGTACTTTCATGCTTACTTTCCATAATAGTGTTGACCCAGTGAAAACGACCGGAAACGGCTAAGCGAGAAAAGGGTGTGTTTTTCTTTATTATAAATTCTGCTTGGCAAACTTTTATTTTAAAATACCTCGCGAAATATTACCTCATGACATTTTTGTAACCAAATTCCTGTAGTGCATGAAGGTAATAAATTTTCTAAAGCATATATTTACTCTAAATTTTATGCTTATAACAAAATATTTGACAGATCTTTTCCAACTTTAAATTACATTTTTTCCAACTCGTAATCCATCATTCCAAATAATTATCATTACAATTTTAATGATCATAATAAATCAAATATTTATATAAATTCTAAGAACTGTCCCCATAATGATTACTACCTGGAAGAAGGGTGCTCACTTACTGTAAAATAATCTAATAATTGCCTCAATATAATTTGATCATTAAATCACACTCCAGAAAAACAAGTCCCGGAATGTTTACTATCTATGAAAAGGGTGCTCACTCACAATGAAGTTTTCTTATTCTTGGTCTAATTAGATAAATTAAATATTTATATAAATTCTAAGAACTGTCCCCATAATGATAACTACCAGGAAAAAGGGTGCACACTTACTGTGAAATAATCTAATAATTGCCTCAATATAATTAGATCATTAAATCACCCTCCAGAAAAACCAGTCCCGGAATGTTTACTACCTATGAAAAGGATGCTCACTTACAATGAAGTATTCTTATTCTTGCTCTAATTAGATCAAAATTACCCTGCGTAAAAACTAATCACCGCAATGTTTACTACCTGAGAGATGGGTTTCCAACTCGTAATCCATCATTCCAAATAATTATCATTACAATTCTAATGATCATAATAAATTAAATATTTATATAAATTCTAAGAACTGTCGCAATAATGATTACTACCTGGAAGAAGAGTGCTCACTCACTGTAAAATAATCTAATAATTGCCTCAATATAATTAGATCATTAAATCACCCTCCATAAAAACCAGTCCCGGAATGTTTACTATCTATGAAAAGGGTGCACACTCACAATGAAGTATTCTTATTCCTGCCCTAATTAGATCAAAATCACTCTGCCTTAAAACTAATCACCATAATACAAATTCTAAGAACTCTCCCCATAATGACAACTATTTGGAAGAAGTGTGCTTACTCACTGTAAAATAATCTAATAATTGCCTCAATATAATTAGATCATTAAATCACCCTATGTAAAAACCAGTCCTGGAATGTATACTATTTATGAAAAGGGTGCTCACTAACAATGAAGTATTCTAATTCTTGCCCAAATTAGATCAAAATCACCCTGCGTAAAAACTAATCACCGTAATGTTTACTACCTGAGAGAAGGGTGCTCACTGCCTATGAAGTACTCTAATGTTTTCCACAATATAATTAGACCAAAACCACTCTGTAAAAACCGTTACCGATAGCATTTAAATTATGTATTAACATGGTTTCATTCTTTAAGATTTTTTTAATGGGATATAGGACCAAATTAAATGGAATCAATTGCTTATATATTTTCATGTGGTATTTACATTTTATTTTTTATATAGTAAAGTGCTAAAGTTTAATGAATTGGTGATAATAAGAATATGGCTTAATTCTCATAGGTTATAATTCATGAGGCAAACAATATTAGCCGAGCGAAGAGGAACGTTAGCTAACGTTAACGTAGATAGTGTTGACCGTGTGAAAACGACCGTACACGAGTGAACGGATAATAGGTAACCTCTCAGGAAAAGGGTTCGTTTTCTTTGTTATACATTCCACATAGGTACACCACATTTCAAAATGTTACCGTTAACGATCAATTTGCTTAGCAATCACGATTCACGAAATACTCGAGCAAACTTGGCCCTCTGGAGACAAATACGCAGATTCGAAGGTTATAAGCGACACTGGAAACCGGAGAATCGCGAATCTAGAACTGAGAATCGAGAATCGAGAGACACTACGTGGAATTGTCAGCACAAAGGGAAACTTTCATGCAAGAATAACACTTTCTACGCTGATTGAATATGCTGACGATACTATTATACTAATAAATAATGGACGACTTTGTTCCACTACAAACTTCGCACACCAGTCATTATTTTGCACATCTATTTTTTATCAATTACAAAACAAATCAATACAAATGTTTCTACAGATAACCTATCATTTAAAAGAAATACTACATACATTAAATTTTCACTACTATTTGCTCGTTTATAAAACGATCCTCCTTTTTTTATTTAGTTGTTAGTTAATTCAATACGGCAACCTCCTAATTTTATTTCGATTTTTTTCTAAAATGTGAGCATTTATTTTCATAAAATGGGGTATGCGACCAAATTTAGATTTTTACATATATGATACTAGACAAAAAATAAAATACTTGTATTTTTTAAATCGATTTATTATTCGTAGTTTACGAGAAAATAATTATTAAAAATTTAGGGAAGGGATGCTGTCACGTCATCGTAGAAGAATCTTAAAAGCAGAGGTAGACTGGGAGTGTAAGAAACAGACTACTTGCCTTTTTCCACGATCCTTTCATACTGACATTACGCGTATATTCTCCAGAGCATAAAATTGGTAATAACTTTATTCTTGCAAGCAAATTTTAGTTTTTATTATTATAATGAAAAACTGCCGTGGTTAGCTTTTAATTTTCTGACTTATATACTGAAATTCGATTATGGTCACATATTCCATTGGTCAGATTTTTATAAAATTTCTAATAAATATTTTCTTTTATTTCATTGTACTAGTTCTAGACTAGAAATATCTAGATAAAAGAAATTGTTGGAATAGAAATTCATATTTTAGTTCATTATTATGGAATGACTTGAATTCCGTGAATTCATATTCCTTCATAATTTCTATTTACTTTCGTATTGTAAACTGCGCATTCGTTCTGCCTCTATTAAAAATCCTTTCCATCGAAGAACACAAACAAAGAATATTTGTTTTTCAATTATGTCAGTTAAATGGCCAACATCTTAAGTGAAGTATCTTTTTGCTTACTTAGTTATTTTTATGTCATGCAAGAAAGCCATTTCCACATCATTTTAGTGATTATAAAATTTCATTTGCTAAAATGTTTTCTGTTGCGAATTGAAGGAGCTGAGTCTCGACTGCGAAATAATGAAAACGTAGGTTGTTGAGAATTCATGACTGAGAATCATTACCAATTGTTTTGTTCGATATTTTCAATTTGAGATTGTCTCGTCAATAATAAAACAAAGCAAGCCAATCAGCTCGTATTCGCCGGTTCTGAATTATTGAACGAAAGTAATAAAAGTTCTGCCACGTACTTAACTTAATTGCTGTCAATTCAAATTCACCCGGACGGTTTACTTTGGCTTTGGGTATACTTTTCATTTACTACCCTCCAGCTATTTATTTTTGAATTCGCTCGCACAAAACAAACATTTGCGAATTCATTTATATAACCAAGATTTGTGGAGAAGAGATTTCTCACAAAATTAGGTCGCATCACACTTGAAATTATTATTTCAACTTTAATTTCATCAACAAGTAAACGTCACAACTTTAAATTTATGTAGTCATATTACAAATTTTACGAGAAAAGAAACGTAGAACATACAATAAACGTAAATTTGAACTGCACATAACTCAAATTCATATTTTTATTATCATTACTGTTATCTACATTTTGCATGAAGAAGTATGAAAAATAATGTTAGTTTTTACACTACTTTCACATTAAATAACAGAGTAAAAGTTTTTATAGAGGTAAACGAAATCACTCTGCATTACATACACTTATTTGCTTATGGCTACAATGTGTAAGTTGACGCACTTTATTTCCATTTACAGTTCATATGTGAAACATTTATCATTCATTTTTTCCGGTGCGACCTAAGAGCAACATTTTATCAAAAGCCCAACATAAACGTGTGCATATTGTAAACACCATAGTTTTCATAGCGGCAAGGAATAATTCATTGTACGTACCACCTTTTTCCATCGGCTACAAAATTAATTTCTTTGACTTTTATAAATGCCTAAAACCTTATTTCCAACGGTCTAATGCTTAACAACAATTTCAAGCTTTGGTTAATTTGCAAAATCTAAACATA
This sequence comes from Stenolophus ochropezus, assembly GCA_035578165.1. Classification (NCBI taxonomy): domain Eukaryota; kingdom Metazoa; phylum Arthropoda; class Insecta; order Coleoptera; family Carabidae; genus Stenolophus; species Stenolophus ochropezus. The sequence goes on from JAQOWZ010000014.1 coordinate 6,703,244, forward strand.
GTGCTTAGTGCGTATGTCCTATGTATAACGGTGAGTGGTAGATATACAGTGTGTGCAACGAAACGCAAGATAGGACTTTAACATATAACATGGGATTTCAAAAATATAAAATTATCTATAATGAGATATCATTAGCTGTCACAACTGACACAAAAATATTTTCTTTATTTCCATGACTGTCTGATTTGTAAAGAAAATATAACTTTTTATATTTAATATATCTCGTACTTGAGACGAGCTGTTGCATCAATTATACATTATATCTAATGTAGAATTTAATTTTTAACAACTTTTTACTCTTGTGATTTTGCTCTAAAAATCTGTCAGGAGAGAGAGTATTCGCAATTTTTTTTAAATCCCATGTTTTTATCCATAAAATAATACAAAAACTTATGAATTGATAACAAACAACCCTCTAATTGATGAACTAAATTGCAAAGACCAAAAAAAACATTTTTAATATGGGGCCCGAATAATATTTTGTCTCCGGCCCTGGTATTGTACCTTAAACTCATTTTTCAATCTACAAGCATAGATTATTATATATTTATTTGTAGTTTAAAAAGTTTCATTATGGATATAGATAATTATAACCTTTGTGAAACGTGACTGTCATATGACAACTCAAACTTTTAATTAGTCACTAAGCAAAGTAGCAGTATGTGCGAATGATAGTTGTGGATTGTACCTTAACATTACATCATTATAGTTTAGGTATATAACTGCTTAGTCTTATGAAGGAGAAGGCTTGCAGAAATGTATCAAAAGAATATTCATTATAATAACTGGACATTTCAGTCTTCCAATTTCGAAAGCCGTTCTAAAGTGTATATAAGGGTGTTGACAAATAACTTAACTAATGTTTCTGAAGGTGTAAAAGCGTCTTTACTCACATTAGCGCTGTAAACTGAAATGTGAACGCATGCGCGAACAACGGACGTGAATTTGTAATTGGGCACTTTTAGCTTCGGCAACGATAATTATTAACAATTTGTATTCGAGCAATTTCACGAATGGGGCTCATTCGACGCGAATTCTAACAAATGTAAATACACTTAGCGATAACGATAAAAATATCCAGAGAGGAATCGATTGTCAAATACGCTCAAGCCAAAGCCCTTTATGCTTGTGTATGGGATGTTCAAATCCTGATGAAACCCATTCGCATAGATTTTTTGTTATTTGGGAAGTTTAAAAATAAAAGGCCTCATATGAGATGTATGAGCATAAATGAGCTGAGAGAGGTTTATAAAAATAAATGGGTGGAGCAAAATTGTTCTGTTATGAATGAAGGTTTTTTGCGAAACAGTTCTGAGATTATAGAGTGAAATATGTCTGTATACGAGTATTCATCGCCTGGTTGTTCCAAAGCACTGCTCTACTCAAAATTAAACATTTGTGTACGAAAACAGCAATGTACACCACACTATAAGTCCATTGCTGCCTTCATATACCCTTCTTCTTTAAGTAACAACTCAATTATTTGCTTAATAACAATTTTTATATGTATACCGTGAGTTTATTTTAACGTAAAACATGGATGTATTTGTCAGAGCCTTTTGAAAATGAAACTCAGGTTATCAGTTCATATCCTTAAACTGAGAAATTGTGATTTTTTTTAAATAACACATTTCCACGTTATTAGATCTATCGATAGGATTCGATGGTTAAAAAATATACATTTTTTATAAAAGTAAACTAATTTCAAACTTCAACCAGCTTGCAGGTATTTTTATTATTTTATCGAGTTGGCACTAGTAAATCCAATTTTTCAAATTTAACATTTTGAAATAAAAGTGTAAGGCGTTTCTATTTATAGTATTAATAATAAAAAATAATATTTATTAATATTCTGCACCTTTTTTATACTATTCTTAAACTATCGAAAAAATATTGATAATTATCGATATCGTAATCCAAAATTATCGATATATATTGATGGTTTTTACTATCGATAGTTCTCCACCAATACTAGATACATCAGAGTTTTCCTAATTACAAATGCTATTCATGAGTTTTATTATTGTTTAACCTGAAATTATATCTGATATGTTTCATTTTCAAATGGACGCTTTGATACATTGCTATCAATCAAATATCGACTCGCAACAATAGCTGTTTCACATTAAAATAAACTTTTAACACTTTAGTATTCAATAAAAGATTAAACATGTATTTTATTTCGTTTTTATAAATCATAAATTGCTGTAGATCAAATCGTCACAACTGTATTGTAGATTTATGCCACGAAATTTACTAAGAGCAAATTAAACCTTCGCCCAATATCGTTCAGTTATAGTTACCAGAGATGTAGCGAATCGAACGCATTATATTGTATTTGAAATCATTTAGAATAATCATTTGCTATTGTCAGTTCGCTATATACCTTGTGGCTACTGTACCACAGTGAGGTGTTCGTTTAATTTAATAATGCGTTTTGGAAAATATCGAGTGCAGAGGTTGTGATTTGTGTGTTTGGGCGTAGGCCGATGAAGCAAGTAGACGGGTGAATGCTGTTTGTGAATGTGAAAAGCGAATAGCGAATAGAGAATAGAGAACGATCGTGTTTTTCGTCAGCGAAGGAATGTTTTTGAGCTTGGCAACGCTGTCGCCTGTCGCCATTTCGGCGTAATGCTCTTTCGGCTTGAACATAACCGATTTAACCCTTCCACGGTTTGATAATTGTGTCGTAAGCTGTAGAAATGCACTGCTGAAAACGTTAATAGCCGAACCGTGACCGTCAACGGGTTCATAGTAATTGGAAAATATGTTCGCGGCTAATTCTATTTTGGCAAAATCAGAATTTATGTCGGTGACGATCTTGTCGCAAGGCTCAATCTTTCCAGCAGACGTCTTACGCTCCACTTTACTCGAAGCATTACCGCTTCCCCTAATCGGACCATCACATCACGGACAGTCCCAGCTCATGTGGGTACAACCCAAAAAACATATTACCTTCACAGATAATACCAATATCTCACAAGAAATATCTCCAATTATATGAACACTGTACAACTACAAATAACAACTGTACTTGTTAAAATATCAATTACAAACGTCAAATGTCAAATGACACCATGGTGGATATTCAAATTTGAAATGAAATTAAGACATTCTCACATCAGTGTAGACTTGCAGAGTGTTCTTTATATATGTATGAGTATATTTAAGTACGTATCAACCATAAATATTTATAGTGTTTCACAGGATAAGATTTCTTGTCATGTTTTGTTATTTCATTACTCTTACATATAAAACATTCTGTACTTTTAGGTAAAAATAATGTTACTACATTTAAAAAATATAAATTTCATTATTTACCTAATGCGTGGCATATATTTATAGGCAGATTCTTATAATAAATATATATTTCAAATTAACAAAAAACCGCAAGAGTACGAGTATTGAAGAAAATCTTACTATTCTTGCTCGTCAATTTCTTCCCTTGTCTTTCTTTGAAATTTATAGCTCTTCTCTTGTTCTTGTCTTGCTTTTTTTGCAAAAAAAGATGCAAGACCAAGAAAAGTACATGACTCTCGTGAAACACTAAATATCTATTACTATTGCAGAATAGCAAGTATACTTTGTAGTTGATATTTGCAATTGATATCATAACAAGTCCAAATGATAGCAACCGAAGTTATAGAATCCCACCCCATTTTACAACTTAGGAATAAACAATTTTATCTTAAGTTTTTATCTTGGTTAAGTTACCTACTGATAATATCTTGTTGGAAAAAATCTGTAGTTTAAAAATTTACTAAACCTATTTTTTGAGAATGTTAGCGTTCTGAATTTGTGTTAGGAATTCTCAAATTCAAATTCAAATTCAAATTCTGGTTACATCTCTGCGAAAACAGCTAAATCGCAATGCGCAACTGTTATTTATTATTGCTGTCAGACAAAATAATTTAGCCAAAACTCATATTTGCCCAAATTTGCGTAAATTATGGTTTCTCTTTTCAATCGAAATTATGGTTATTATTCACCCAGCCACAAACATGTGAAAGATTAAGGTCAAACGCCTTACAGCGAAACAAAATCATTTCACAGCGTCGTCCTAGACAGATATTATTTCATGCTGTATAACCGACCATGACATTTTTGTAGCCCAGTACGAGTTTATATACCAGGTTGGATAAATTGACACACTGATGTACTCTGTAACACATTTGACGCTTGGATTCGCATGGATTTCTACCAATTATTTATATTTAATTGCAAACATTAAAGAGAATGCATTACTCTGTCATTAAAATGCACATTTCAGTGCAATTTCATTAAAAATGATATACATTTTTAAAAAGATTCTTTCATTTCATGACAAAAAAAACATGCACACTTTTCTTTTAAAAATAATAAACCCAATATAGGAGGTGAATTAAGAAACGAGCTTAAAAACTAATATAATTCTACTTCGTAATTCAGTATAGCGTGGATGTAAAATATTAGTCTAAGTTTAACAAAATTGTCATACGCTTTGTACTAACAGTGATTAAAGAATTTAGGAAATACATAGCTTTTTCTTGTAAATCATGTAGCTGTACCAATAATTGATGTAACAAAAAGCTGGAATCAAATCCACTAATGTTTTGGTTCCTATTGTATATTTGGTTTAACTATACGAACATTTGTATAGATAAGTTTAAATAATACATTTATCATTAAACACTGTTATTTGTAAACTCAACATTTGCACAAAAAATAATTTGTATATAAACAATATCTTGTTTACCGTGAATTGTTCTTTATTTGTGTTTTTATATAGTTCAATAAAATAGAGTATATTTCCATTCAATAATAAACATGTATACACAATAAATACAGATAAATCTGTAAAAGAAAATATGCAAATATGAAATGATAAACTCACCAAATGTGAAACAAACATTCGCGAAGTCCACCATAGCCTGCAAAAAGAATTAAATGTAAACATCGTTAGCATGAAATGAATATATTAAAAACAAATATCATATTACTCGTTCCAAATTGCGTTATAAACAAAGGTTAAAAAGAGTTTGTGTACACATAAAACCATTTTTCTGGAAACATTACCGAAATAATAAGCAAATAATACATGGGAACACACATATTTTTATACAGCTAAAAAGATAATTATAAATTTTTGTTTACCAAACAAAGTACCATTTTTTTCTAAAAATATATTCACTAGAACGAAAACTTAAGGTGTAAGTGTTCCTATCAAATGTCAGCTGTGTTAGGTTCGTAGTGATTTTGTCAGAGGACCACGGAAAACTTGGATACCAAAACCGGAAAATTCGCTTGGTCCGGAAATTATTTCCCGTTCCGGTCACAACATAGATTTTTTCTAAAAAAAATCACGACTTGACGACCACTGCGGAAACAGAGACTTTCTAAGATTTTCTTTCCAGAAATGAAAGCTGATTTCCATTGAATATTCAAATTAAACCACTTTTCTTAATATCACTTTTAATGAAATGGTGGAACAGCTATATTAACACAATCAACTTTATTTTTATTCTCTTTATAATCATTAAGAACTTCCAACAATATAAACATACTGTAAATATATGTATTTCACTTTTCAGTAACTGAATTTTCCTTTTTCAATTTTTATAAAAGAATATCTAATATTAAAGGAAAATCGAATCTTATAATACAATTTAATGCGTACGTGAATTACCAGAATTTTGTACGCCTACAGAAAGATATTAAAAACTGATACGATTTAAAATTTCCACGTGGTATTAAAGAATTGATTGCTCAGCAAAAATTATAAATAAATAGTTGAAGTTGTCGATAACAAGCTACACAATTAAGAAGTTTCGAGAATAAATACCGACCACTTACAAACGTAATCAGACCTGATTTCAAAGAGTAAACAACTTCAAGAAAGTTAAAGAAAATTGCTTCTTTTTAGTTGAAGAAAATATTTTTAGTTTTTAAAAAGACAATAAAAGTAAGTAAAGAATTATTGTCAGAGAGTATTACGTTCGCTAATGGAATGAATATGACGAGTTTTAGAAAAAGTATCAATATAAAAAAAATAGATTGCAGTAGAAATAACAATAAAATACAAATGATTACTAAGTGTACAAAGAGAACTAAAAATTTACCGTGAAAATTGTTTTTGTTATGGTTTTTAATATATATGTATCTATGGTGTATATGTATACATATATGGTAAAAAGTGTAGTTTTATGTTTTAACAAACAGTCTCTAATTAGATTAATAACAGAATCAAGAAAAGATATACAGAATATCTGTAATATTTCTCCGAAGTATTTGCCATAACGTTTTCATAGTTCAGCTTTCAATTTATCTTTAAGTTCTATGAGGTATAAGCACAGAACAGTTACATACAAAAGAGACACTCCGTGTCGGTACCTTTCATGTTACCCTATTCAGTTCTATGACCTTGGAGTATTGTGTAGACCTTTAAATTTGTTGACTTCCCCTATCTCTCCATAAGATGTGACGAAACTTTCCGATTTTAAACAATGAGCCCTTTAAATTTGTTGGGTTTCCCGATCTCTCTCTAATTTTCATTTCTCTGTTTTACTGTCACTTCTGTATAGATATATTCTGTGGTATAATATATCTATTTCGAACTCTTCAAAACATTCGCAATATATTATACATGTAGTCGTGGCAACAAGAGAAGAGTTACCTAAAGAATGTAATGAAAATATTGCACATATTAATCAGATATATGAAGAATCAAAATGTAACAGATTAAAGTTTTCTTTAATGTCACAACATTCATTATTATGTACTATGCTTATATTCGATAAAAAATTACTATACTACTACTACTAGAATTTAATAGTATTGTTGGAAATAATATAAATATTGACTCAAAAAAAGTTAACACTCCCTTCAGTCGCCACTGAATATGAATATTAAGATTATTAAAATACGTTTTGTGAAGAAACTGGTATAGGAAGATTAAGGTGACACCATTGTTTTAGGAAGGAATGTAATGGTTAAACAATAAATATTATGTTAATAATATCACCGAAGGTAGAGAATTTTAAATTAGCAATTTAGCACTTTGAGCTACGGACGGAATTCCATTGCGTTCCTTGGAAATTCCCATGTTTGGAACGAAACGGGTGGGAATTCTAACTTGGTGTGATCAATAATATTTGCAGTGGGTAGTATTGGGCATCGTCTGCGCACTGTTTAAAATGATAATATTGAGGTACATGACTTGGGAAAGGTAAAGTTTGACTTGCTTCAAATGTCATTAAACTCAACCCGGGCAAAATTGAAACTGGAAGGGAAACGCTGTAACTATACCAAACCAATTTTGGCAACCCAACGGAAACGTCAAATTAACTATTTACCTACACACCAGTTTTTTATACCTCTAATCCTGAAAACTGGAATATTTTAAGAATTAGAACAATATTTATCAGGACTGGGAATCACTTAATTTAACGGTTTTAGGAAAGTACAAAACTAAACTTTCAGTTTTAGTTTAGGACATAAATTTCGGTATATAGTTATTGTAATAAATATAAATATATCATACCTCTCACATTTTTAAATAAATATGTATCACGAAAATAATTTCATTTTGTTAATCCATATTAAATAATTTTATAATTGTTCTGAATTTGATGACTGAGCAACCTTGTCTCAGTAAATAATCCTGGGGCTGATTTCTATGGATTGTGATTTTGAACTAAATACGTTAGAGCACTTCACAGTGAGTGAGCACCCCTCTTTCAGGTAGTAAACAGTACGGTGACTAGTTTTTACGGAGGGTTATTTTGAACAAATTAAATTAGGGCAAGAATTAGAGCACTTCACAGTGAGTGAGCAACCTTCTTTCAGGTAGTAAACAGTACGGTGGCTAGTTTTTACGGAGGGTGATTTTGACTTAATTATGTTATAGCAAGAATTAGAATAATTTACAGTGAGTGAACACCCTTCTCCAGGTCCAGGTAGTAAACATTTCTGTGAACTGTTTTTACGGAAGGTGATTTTGATCAAATTACATTAAGGGAGGTATTAGAGTACTTCTCAGTAAGGGAGCACACCTCTTTCAGGTAGTAAACATTACGAAAGACTAGTTCTTCCGACGGGTGATTTTGAACTAATTATGTACATTTGGGCAAGAATTAGAGTTCTTCACACTTAAATTTTAGAATTTACTATTAGTTTATTTAATTGGGGTAGACACCTAATTGGGTTAAAATTTTATATTAAACGGAATCGACTGTATATACAAATATTATTTTCTCGATGGTAAAAGTTAAATATGAGTGTAAATATGATTGTGAGAGCTAGGCATTAATAGGCAATTATAACGACATGCGTAGTGGGTGGTGCATGTAGGTTTTATTTGGCTATATAATGATTGTTGCCGCGTGACAGGTTGTTAGCGACACGTGGCATGAGAAGGAAAAAGTAAGAAAATATGATTTAAATCTGATGTAGGTCGGTGGAAGTTCGATATATTGTTAGATAACGAAGTGAATTGGGCGCCGAAATTCCAGCTGTCAAACCGGGCATTTCTAGTTGAAATACAGTTTATCTTCCATGTAGTAACGATCACGTATCAAAAAACTAAACTCGTTCCCGTAAAATACCTCGAATTCGTTTAAATTTTGTTCGTGATCGACAAATATTGGATGGAACAAGACAGTGTTTTGTTCATTGATGACTTCCGATTTAGCGCGTACTCAGTAAGTCTGCGCACGGATCTCTGGACGTGATGGGACCGAAGATCAGCCGGCTCATTCCAAACAACAATGGCTTACCAAAGAGGACCCGCAGTCCTTGCCGTTCGAGCTGTTTACTTCGGAATGGAGAGATGCATAGGGAACCTACGGTGTAGCTGCCTTTCTAACCTGTCTCCGAACTCAGCTCTACTTGCACTTGCCAGTAAAGACTTGTTGTGGTCAGCACTATCTACTACAAATTCTAGTCTTACAAGCAACTGTTTTAATTTTTCTTAAATAAACAAATTTCACGTACGTCATCATAAATGATATAATGATAAAATATTTTAAGACATGTTAGTAATAAAATACAAGAAACAGGAAATTAAACGGCTAATAACAGGAAGTAATGTACTGTACACAGTACACAGCAGATATTTTTAGATACAACAAATTAGAATTACGTTTTCTTGAATTCTGTTATGATTTTGTTTTTAACGTTGGTATCAATCTTTAAATTCAAAGAGAAAGGTGCACCTCAAAAAAGTTTGTTTTTTGAGAATATTCCCAAAATGGTTTAGACTACAGATACAGTATTAAGTATATTTACTGGTATCATGATATTAAATTTTTGTTTACATAGACAAAAGTAAGAAGGGTAACTATGTCATAATTGTATACCATGTAATTTTGACAAATTAGTGTGGTAAAAATATTACCCTACAGAATTGTCACAATAACATGGAACAATTGTCATACTATATCAAACCATACAGAGTTGATCACGAAAACGTTATTCACAAGAGAACTTTATAAAATAATATTTATTAATAATATGAAACCAGTAAACTATTGAACAAACCACGGATGTTATGTATCATACCAGGCCTTAGATATCTTAAAATCCTCGCTCTCCGAGGTCGGAATTCAATTGATATCTGCGACGGTTATTATACTCATAACTATCCTAGCTATATTAATAGGTATAACAGTCAATTTTACAGAAAAAGTTACATACAGAAATGTTTCTGCTACATGTTTGTTCTTTGAAACAATTAAATAGCCAGAATTTAAAATCTTCGCTCGGGACCTTTTTGTCACCAAAATTAACTTCACCGTCGTGATATCACTAAAATATTGTAACACGTTTAAAAAAATACATACATCCATCACCAAATATTCTTTTATGTTTTGGGATGTATAAAAAATGTTGAGCTGTAGCATATAATCATTAATTTCCACTTTAGTCGATCTATAACCAATCACTCCACAATGGGAAAAAGCTACAAGGCAGAAAAACACTTAATACATTTTAAAACCGAATTAAATACAAGACAATATCGCTAGTAAATCTGCTCTGACACTTCTCAGTAATTCTCTAATTCATTTCCTGGAACACAAACGTTAACCTCAAACTTCTGTTGGAGGATTAATGTTTGATTACGCTAAAACCATTCGGGGCATCCGGTTTGTGTTCTTTTTCCCACCGCACGTACTTTGCAATTGTAAAGCATGTGGAACGTAATATTTACTATGTGCTTTGTCTTTCTTACTCTCAAGGAATTTTTGTTATTTTAACAAATAAAATAATTTATTGCTGACTTCTGCAGATAAATGGATCAAGACGATGCTTCCATCTATAACCTGCGCCAAATTAGTCGTTTTCATTTGTTTTCAGATTTTAAGAAACAAATTAAAAATCTCCCATTCAAAAATAAACAGTTGTTGACAAACATCTCATGTTTTCTTATTGATCTTTTAATTAATGAAACTAAATAATAAATAAACCTAGACCCAAATATATTTTTAATGTCCCAAGATAATATCTACTGTATATTAATAGGAAAAGCACAATAAATTTGTGAACAGGGTATGTAACCGATTAAATAAACCGGTTAATATAAATCGGTAACCGATATTTTGAACGAAAATTTCGGACTTTAACTGAATTTTAACCGATAATTTTAAGACCGAAAATGCCGGTAATCGTTAACCAAAAAAAAAACCAGTTTTAGCGAACATTAACCTTTATTTTAATATCATTTAACGTAAACATTTTTTTTTTATATTTGTGTTATCTACCTATTTGTATTTGAATATAAGTCATGACAGTTTTTATAATTTATAATTTATTAGAGTGTCATAAAAATAGGTAGTCTCTTTGTCATCATTAGGCAAGTTTACAATTGAAAAGTGACCTGCGTTTTTCTGATGGTATTACGAGAACTTTTGTGAATATTCGTTAAATAAATCGCATTGTTTTATTCGTTATATATTTTCAGATGGTAATTTTTTATTATTTTTTTAATTATTTTTTTATTATATTTTCATAATTAATTTTTTTAAACCGATATATTAACCGGTTTAAACCGGTTTCCAATTTATAAAAACCTGTTTTCGAACTAAAACCGTTATTATTATAACGTTCTCTATACGGGTTAACCGTTAACCAGTATTTTTTTTCAGTTACATGCCCTGTTTGTAAATAACTCAGTTTTTCAATTTTATTGGTGAAACTGGCTATGGAAGCGATTGCACAAAGCAATATTTTTTATTATTGTATTTAAATGAACGTCTATGATCTAGAGAGCATTGAACTGACAACACTCAATGGGTATATTTATGTCTTTCACGTTACGTAAAATATTTCGATTTATCATATCCATAGTCCGGTGAATTTTCCGAAGAAGTTTGGTGTGTATCGAAGGGAAATTACAGAAGGTTATGCTTTAGGAAGTAAGCGATATCGATATGCAATCGATATGATAATACTGAATAATTCATCATCGATTGCTTCTTCGCGTTGTGTACGAATTCTAAAAAGCTATTGAATGCGACCAGTGCATGTCGTAGATGAATAATCGGATTGCACTAGCATCGGGTCATCAATTTTCCACCGTCCCCATTTAATCCGAAGCACGACTTAGGTAATCTGGAAAAAATGCTAACCGTGCTTGGCCAGGTAGAGGCGGACATTGTAAATATTCCCTCACGCACTCCATTCACGGCTAATGAAAGGGATTCAAATGAAATTTTGTTCATGCTTTCACACTGATTCGAACTTGCAAATGATTTTGCTGAAATGCGATAAGCGACGCGTATGTTACTCTAACATATTGGACTACAAAATCCTGAAAATATCTCACGCAACGTAAAGATGATATCGACAACGTAGTACCGTAGATTTTCATTAATTATCTACGGCTCGTTTTCACTGTTAACTAACATTGAGTTTAATTTATTTTGTACATTATTTTATTCCTACATTTAATGAATGTTTTTTGCCTCTTAGTTAACAGAGTTAGTCATGTTTTAAGCACGTTTTTAAGGTTAGTTATCAGTCCCTAGATGGCTAGGTAGAGTTCTGACAAGTACGTATACTGTTTTATCTGCATATTAGTTTTATGGAAAAACTAACCAGTGGTGGATTTAGGGGAGGGCAAAATTTAAGGGCGGTAATTTAAAAAAACGCCGTATAGGAACAAGTAACAACAATAATCACAAATAATATGTGGATCAGGTTTTTAATTTATTCAAAACCAATGTTGATCCAAATTAAGGTAACATTAATCATTTTGTGATATTATAAAATACATGGGAGTATAAATCCATCACTGCAACTAACTCACAGCCAAGTTTTTATAGATCTATGTTTATTGTATTGTTTTGATAACTTTTAAATTACAAAAAATGGATCTTAAGATAACTTCAATAAGAAACAGACGAAGAAATTTTACAAAAAAAAGGAAGAACTATGAAATATAGTAGGATAATATTTACATATAATAGAAAATAAAAAAAAACTGTCTCCTTAAATAGTTAAAAGAAACAAGACATATAGTTAGAAATACAATATAAAAGACAGGTCCAAGAAAATAGTGAAAGAAGCATTAAAATCGGCATCGTCGTATATTTCAAATGGGTTACTCCTGTCTCTGATTTTTCTATAATAGAACAACATGTAAACTATACTTTTTTTACAATACATGTTATTTTTTTAAGCTTTATTTATAGTATTTTAATATAATTTAGTTTCATATTTATATTCAATGCCAAATACTATCAGTAAAAATTATTTTTATGAAATAAAGTAATAGAGATTCAACTAAATAATATACGAATAACATACAGCAGTACGACTAACAATAGAATATTTATTCCATCAAAATAAGAAGGGTTATTTTATCTGTCCATTTAACCGACTGTTAGCGATAACTAAGGTCAGTGAAATCGAAGCTGACCGTTAGCTGGAATATATTTCTGTAGTTAAATTTAATTTACAGATATTGAACATTTTATGTCTATTTATATCATTATACTGTATTTAAATCAATTATCACTGTAAATTTTTGTAAAAATCTTTTACTATTATCCAATTCATAATTTAAGGTAATGTAATATGAAGATAAGTTTAATATGAAAAGAGAAGCTATTATCAAAGTTTATCTATTTTAATGTGTTATTCAGAACAAAAAGTATTAGTTTAAGGATTTAGACAACAATAATAGGAACAAAAGCGTCTAAATAATGAAATATAATAATGCTTTTATAATTTTAGCGTCATGAAAAGACATCCTGAGAGTTATCCTTTGTTATAGCAGGCAATTGTTTTATTACAACATAACTATAATCCATATTTGTAAAGTTTAACTTTCTCACTGCCATCTTCTGCAATATAATACCACTATTGTAAAATAAATCATTTTAGTTGTCTTTTTTCCGGGTATCCATATCTCTACGATATCTGACAGTTCCACTAAAATTTCAATTATTCATTCCGAACTGTTATTTGAGAGCAAGTCCTATGATTTATTTAAACTAGCGTACGTTTTGATCAAATAACATATCAGTGTTGAAACGTGATAGCATTAAAATGTGCCTCTCCCGTAGTAAAGAATTAAGTTAAGGTCAGGTTAGGGTTAATGTAACGGGTAATTCCAATTTTCCAAACAATTACTTTACAAAAAAAGTCCAATTTTTTAGTGATACAGTATACCACAATGCACACGAGTCTACAGATAGTTTATTTATTGTTATTACTGCTATCTTTTCGATATATTTGAAATTTTTAATAGAATTTCAGTACATTTAACTGTGTTGATGATTATGTGTAATTTATTGGCGATATTCACAATAAAAGTGGAAGAGATAACACCGAACGCATAACACCGATTTTTTCAGTAGAATTAACAAATCTCACCGATGTTGTTGCATCTGCTATAAAATAAAAAAATGCAGAAAAAAGACCTCGAGTACTAGAGAAACTTTTAAGTAAAACCGTTGTACTACATTTCACTAAGAAATGTGTTTTTATATTTTATTTGTGAAGTCATCAAAGGATTCAAGGGACCTTCAGATTATAATGATTTCCAAATCAATCGAACACAAAAGTATTTTTATTTGGTTAATGCAATGATTGAATCTGAACCACAAATCTCACATTTCACTCAGTTCGAATCATAGCGCAACAAATTTAACCATTGCTATGAAACAATGATTAATATTTTGAAAACTGAAAACTGAAATCCGTAATATTATAAATGATGAGGTTACACACAGGGATGGAAAACGAAACGTATCGATACCCGATAACGTTATAATGTTTCATTAACTATAACATAATAACGTTCTCTAACCGTAATGTAACAAATAACGATACACTGTAACGTTATTTGCCGTTGAGAATATAAATTCTTAATTTACCGATATTTTAATATCTTTGTTATATGTTTTATGCACACATAGATATTACTAGTAGCGTTTGAAGATTGTTTCAAATGCACCAACCACAAACTTTCTAATATCTTACTGTTAATAGGTTTGCACGTATGTCATGATATGTCTATAAGATAATTAGTAATGCTGTTCTGATAGCAAGTAATTACCAATTACAGAATAATGTACTAATATTTTAAATATATTTTATAGTATAATTTTTTTATGGATTTTTAATATAAATTTGAGAAAAAAATAGTTCTTTTAACGTTATATAAAGTTATGCTCTTGATTTTTTTAATAACGTTATGAACTAATCCATCCCTGGTTACATGTTTCTTGACTAGGATGGTAATGGAAGAGAAAATGACTAGTCAATAATCTAGGCCATGTTTAGGGAAGATTATTAATTGACATACTGTATGAAAAAGGCCTAGGAGAGACCGAAACTGTAAATTATTGACTAAAATCCAAAGAGTATTATTCTGTTCATTATAAATGATGATTGCAGTGTTGAAGTTATCATGAATTTGTGTGATAAAAGGGGAGAATAGGCAAGTAAATATATGTAAAGAGAAAAAAGGAGAAATTATGAGGATTGGAGTTGTGTACGTCAACAACACAATGCAAAGTGAAACCCAAATTCGCTTATTATTTACAATAACTGTCAGTGTTTCCATTGAAATTTATGCGAGAGGTATAAGAAAATTTCCATGATATTTGTGTACCCTCTCCGTCCGAAGCATGTGCATTGTGTCTCTGCTACTTTATTTCATAAATCCACATTTGTGTCGGGCGAACTGGTTCGGTGAAGAAGAGGGTTTCGGTTCGGAATCGAGATCGAGGTTGAGGGTTGAGGGTTGAGGGCTGAGGACGTAAGGGTTCGAGGTATTGGTATGTGTAAGAGTCCCACATTTTCCGCCAAGAATACTCACTGCGTTTACATTTGAAAACTTGTAAGACTCCGTATAGCGGGCTCTGTATCGGACGCGTTCGCCGGAATTTCCAACTGAGCCAATCGTATTTATACACAAATGGTGCAGTACATCAGTGTTCGCTTAGGGTAATGTTAACTGTCCTGAATAAGCTAGCAGACTTCGCGTTTATAAATGCATCCATGAACACAACATATTTTCTTCTGGCTTCGAAACACTACCGAGCGCTTTTTCTAGCTACATACGTAAAAATCGACACATCGCAAATATACCTACATAAATATACCAATCCTTTTTGTACCCATTTCTTCTAAAAACTACTTCATCACGCCATATTGCTCAGCAAATGATGTAAACTCATCTTTAAAATAATAACAGTCTAGAGAATTATTACTGATGTAAAAAAAATGTTACATACAGAAATCTCTTCTTAGGAGCGTAATTGGTGTAACTTTAGTTGATTGCTGAGTAAATTAATACAATTCATAGCTATAAAATTTACTTTGGTTTCAGTAGGTCAAGAATCAGAACTTGTCTAAAACAACAAAATCCATAGCGTCAGTGCTCTACAATGCGCTCTGAAACTGGAGCACAATCCAGAGATTTATTGCTTCAAAATGTGCTCTGGTTTTAGCAGATCTAGATTTACAGCAAACTCTTTAGAATGCCCTAATTACTGACCCTATGAAACCAGAGCACAATACAGAGCAGCTTAATCTGCTCTAGAATGTGCTCCAGTTTCAGCAGGCCAAGAATTAGAACAAACGCTTCAGAGTACTCTTATTCCTGACCCACTGAAACCAAAGCACAATCCAGAGCAGTTAAATATGCTCCAGAATGTGCTCTGGTTTCAGCAGGCCAAGAATTAGAGTAAACACTTTTGAGTGCTCTAATTCCTGACCCAATGAAACCAGAGCACAATACAGAGCAGCTAAATCTGCTCCAGAATGTGCTCCAGTTTCAGCAGGCCAAGAATTAGAGCAAACGCTTCAGAGTACTCTTATTCCTGACCCACTGAAAGCAGAGTACAATCCAGAGAATCTAAATCTGCTCCAGAATGTGCTCTGGTTTCAGTAGGCCAAGAATTAGAGCAAACATTACTAAGTGTTCTAATTCTGACCCAGAATGTGCTCTGGTTTCAGTAGGCCTAGAATTAGAGCAAACACTTCCGAGTGCTCTAATTCCTGACCCACTGAAACCAGATCACAATCCAGAGCAGCTAAATCTGCTCCAGAATGTGCTCTGGTTTCAGCAGGCCAAGAATTAGAGCACATGCTGAAGAGTGCTCCAATTCCCGGACGGCTGAACTAGATCACCTTCAGGGCATGCCCTGGAAGGTGGTCTAGCCAGACCACCAGGCGGGGCGGAGGCCCAAAGGCCCACTACCGCCCCGGCGCCCCGCAGAGCGGGACTGAGTGTTAGCGTCTCAGGATCGTCGGTATATCCTCAGACGCGCATTATCTCCGGTCATATGTATTCCTATTGGCTGATATTTAAACTGTAATTGTGGCTACGCTAATAGGAATTTTAAAATAAAAATTTGTATATGTATGTACTGTGATGCGAAGAATTCAATGGTAATATTTTTAAGGGTGTTACTCTCACCCATTTTAGAATAGTAGCAGTTACTAAAAAAATCATTGAAATAAAAACAATTCAGGGCTTTACTATCGATGTAAAAATGCTGCGCTTTCTTTGGAAACATTGCCCCTAGGAAAATTTCCCTTGGGATTAGATTTTAAAATATGTTTTAATATTAAAAAACTGTGTCTAAATTGACTTTTTTATGAAAAACAAATATTCATTGTGAGAATAAACCTACATACAACTCATCATCATTTTGATGTAATTATTATTAAGTAAAGATATGTTTACATTATTCGCTTCCATAGCTAAAGGGCTCAATGTTATCCCATTACCAAAGGATGTTGATTTGAATCCTTGCGTATAACAAACATACGCACGCCAATTTATAAATAGAATTCAGTGTACCAACTGAAATTTAGGTTATGAATTTCTCAATATTTCTCCCCTAATATTTTTTATAACATTATACTCTTTTTAAGATTAATTATAAATGTACTTTTCTTTAAAAATTAAATATATCACTTTCAAATTTGAAGTTATAATAAGAAATGCGTGTGTATCTCATGTTGAATATATATTGTCATTGACGTAAAATCTAGTCTGCGAACATTTTATGTATCACTGTCAAAAATATTCAAAGCAAAGCAAATAAAATCGCATTCCATGACAGCTCTTAATGGCTAGGATCGTTTGACACATCTCTGAATTGCATAAGGTGTCAAACGAATCCTGCAAGCATATCTGAATTCTGTCAATCAAAATATGACGCGCATGTTTTATTAACATCAAACGATATTTTAAATTGCATTAAACCGAATAAAAATAACGAGAATAAATTTTACTTTACTTATACATACAACAAAAAAATTTATTACTTCCCTCAATACAATTTAAAATAATATTTATTTCTTAAATTTAAACTAAAAATTAATGTTTTAACGTCGGTGATTTTGTAGGTTAGGTGCATTTGCTTGAAAATAATTGTTTTGTTTTACAATGAATATCAAATAGAAATGCAAATGAAACTTTTATTTATTCATACGAAAATAAAACTGTTCTCATATTTCTATTTAGTAGAACAAATACCAACAAATTAATTTTAGTTGTGTATGAATTTCAATAAGCTCTTTCTAAATCTTTTTATATAGGATAATTTTTGCAAGCGCATTAATTCAAACAACGTGAACTATTTTTAAATTAAAACTGTTTTGTAATTAGCAAGTTTAACATGAACTTGATTTTTTAATTAAAACGGCCATGTATAACACGGCCTAATAATATCATTAATTCTATTTGAAGATTAATTTAATGTAATCTAATTATGCACAATGTTTGCAACAAACGTATTATGCAGATATGTGTTGTAGTGCTGTTAGCAATATTAAATTAGTTTTACGGACATAATATTATTAAAAATAAATTTTACATGCAAGTGAAACTACAAACCCCAAGCTTCTGTCATCAAAATACCATATTTTTCTTTTACGAATCTAAACATTTTAATTTTTATACTTCCGTATTTTAATTTTTTCGGTATTGCACCTATAATTTAAACATATATATATATATATATATATATATATATATATATATATATATATATATAATACTTCCGTATTTTAATTTTTTCGGTATTGCACCCATAATTTAAACATATATATATATATATATATATATATATATATATATATATATATATACATATATATAAAGGTCATTTAAGCTGGACAAGATAAAGCAAGATTTAAAGAGAAAAACGCAAACGAAAAAAAAAATAACCAAGAACAAGAATTCTTGTTATTTTTTTGCTAAAATCTTATTGTTTTTACTTACAAACTCATAACTAAAAATAATTAGCCGTAGAATGTAGAAATTTTGTATATGAGACTGCTATAATATTTAGTTGTGCACCTTTCTTTTTTATTGTAATCGGCAGTGCTAAATGGGCACTTTGCTTGTTGGATTTTTTTGAATTTTTCGCTCAACTCAACCTAAAATTTATAAATATACACTTATAAAGGTCATTTAAGCAAGACAAGATACAACAAGATTTAAACACAAAAAAGCAAAAGAAAACAAAAATTAAACAAGAACAAGAATTCTTTGCTAAAATCTTATTGTATTTACATACAAACGTATGTATCTCGCATAACTCAAAACGATTAGCCGTAAAATGCTGAAATTTTATATGTAAGACTGATTGCAGGATTTCATATTACATTTTCACGAAATAAAAAAATACATACCTCATATTTTTAATATAGATTAAAATATAAAAAAAAATCAGAAAAGCTTAAACAATGCTATTGGTGAGCTCGTAATTGAATGAAATGTGACAAGGATTCAAATTTCAGCATTACAAGAAAAAAAAAGTGCATAAGGTAGTTGAGGAATTTTGTGACCCAGGTCAGTTCAATAGAGATTGCAGTTTTAAATTGAATTTGACAGTGCCCTAATTGTGCAGCGAAGTGCACCCTTAAATTGAAAACACGTCAAAGAGGACCATAAAGTATAAAACAATTGAGTGTTTTCTAGCATTTATTTATATCTGTGGCAAAATGGGTTTTAGTGTTTATAGTGCAGTCGGTGAAGCGAAACACGATCATAGAAACCATAGTGGAGGTAATATTGCACATAAAACACACGTTGCCAAACTGCATCGTGATGTGGACGGCAACACTGCTGCAATACGATGCGATAAAATATGATGTGATTGTGATATAATGCGCCATGATGTAATAGCATGTGATATGATAGCGGAGTACGATTCTAGCATTCTAGGCCCTTGGTCCGCAATCAATAAGTCGATTTGTATTGTATGTGTTCGAGGTAAATGTTTCCCATGTCTCAGACAGCTGACTCTTGTATTACATTTCTTATACCGGGAAAAATAAATTGCACAGAGAAGAGTTTGTCATTGTACCTAGCAGAAGTGTCTTGGGGCTGCCGATGCTATGCTCCGGGCCCCACTGAAGCCTGCGCCACAATTCACATTCACCCGAACGAAATATGTTCTTAATAGCTACATTACTTACACATCTGCTTTGTATTGCAAACAAATTGTAACGGATAATACAAATGCACTCGCTCTATACTTCGCATTCTTACACATAACAGTAAACATTCATTTGCACCATTACTGGAAAAATACTACAAATAAAACAACACATCGTTATGGTTCTTTGCGATAACGAGTCATCAAAAGATTTTACTTGATTTGACGATTTTAGTTTTTTCGCTCTAAAAACTGTATCCATTTATGTAAAACACTTATGTAATTTTGTATGATTTGGAAACATCGTATCCACATTTACTTAATAAAAATGAAAAGTACCCGAACGAAAAACTGAGGTTTTTCGTTTTCCGCAATTTTCATCAAATCGTTCCAAAGAATGTACATGTGGAGAAAAAATATCGTTATGTAACTTTGCCCGTAGAATTGACTGGTATAATTTTAGAGATATACGCAAAAAACACATTTTTTTGAGATGCAAATTTGAGAGTAAAAATCTCAGGAATGAGAAGAGATAATTAAATTCTATTTGTAAATTTGTAATCACATTTGATTGACATCTTTCAACATGGGCTATTTTAATAAACAAAAATTTTGCATCCAGAAATAGATATTTTCGGATTATTTCGGCTGTTTGAAAAATTTTAAAGTGAAACCTACAAATTGTAACATTTCATGTTTAACTGTAAGTAAAGTAGAAAAACTTGGGACTGTAAAAATATTTTAATATTTAATTGGAAATGTGAATTTTTAATTAAAGTTAAACAAACAATAAATTTATACCGTAAAACCATTTGTATCTCAAAAAGTACAAGATCTTGTAAAATTTTGTGTTCTTCTTTAACCTTATGATAATAAAATGAACATTACATAATATGTGGTGAAATGGAGTATATGTTTTTAATACATATAGGTAAAGTTGCCGTTAAAGAACTAATTGCAGTTTTATAAACTTATATTTCTTTTGAACTTAAAGTAGGACACAGAGAAAAAAATACAATTTGTAATATTTTTTTTAGTGCAATGTAAATATCAATAGTAAAACAATAAACATATATATGGAAAATTTAATACTACATTTGATACTAAATTTAATAAAAGCACTGAGCTTTCAGTAGTCGTCTGAAGACGGAAAATTCTACAAGCAGTTTCCTAGACAACATTTCCGCGGATTCTGCGTTATTTATATTTTGTTTGTCTTTCTCAAACCCCACTTTTGGTGAATAGAGTTGCATTACAATAAAAGAATACGGCCCTACTGACCTCAAAACTCAAAATTACAATCATAACAATAAATTCTTTGAAAAATTCAAGCAAATAGCAAACTTGACCTTCTGTACAGGATGGAAGAAAGTAAATTAATATTTAAAACTTGAGTTTCTGCTCCAGGAAACTGTTGCATAATCAAAACCAAAAAAACATGATTAACATTTCACGTGTGGGTTGTGGAACATAAAGGCTCACACGGAACAGTTCCTAAACATTACCATACTTAAACATAATTCAATCGTACATGTTCAAATAACTACAATATTAAAGAGCGGAATAGAAAGAAAAGAATGGTTTTCAAGAAATTTACATTGAAAAATATTACGAACGTATTTTTTTAATAATATAAAAAGGATGGTTTCCAAATGCGTAGGGTAGTAATTATTACTCTATAATATTGAACACTATTTCAAAAATTGACTACATTAATTTTCAAGCGGCTACTTACACCGTCTATTAACAACAAAATCAATATTCTATATCACTAATATACTTTTAAGACCAAAAGTTTATCTCTCGTACTGGTCCATTTCTCGCCCTCTTACACTACTTATAATTTTAAATAATTAATTTTTGATGTAAAATGTAAACTATTTAACAATTTAAAAATGAAAGATCGGTTGCGATTTTTGTGTTTGTGAATGGAGTGTTGTAAACAATAAATTAAATAAATAAAAATGGGACATGTCGAAACGTCAAATTATTCACAAATAAACTAGAAATGGCAGGGTATTGATTAAATCAAATAGTAAACAAATGTATCATAGTGATAATGAAACTTTTATCGCAAACTTTTTTTTTTGTAATGACTGATGAAATGTGCAAAAACAAGTAAATTTTTAATAATAATAAAAATCAAAGTTTCAATTGAATTTTGTTAATTAAATTTTGAAATATGACCAAATTCGGTTATTGGAGTTTATGGGGAACGAAATTTTATGATTTAGTAAAGTTATTGAAATGTGCGGAGCTCTGATTTCTATCTAGCTAGTGAAATTATAACTTTCCAAAACCAAACTCAGGAAGGAATTTCAGTGCAGTAGTAACGTGGTTTAATATTAACTTAAGACAAACTTCTCTATAGTTATTACGACTAATTTTGAAAATTTTTATTTCGTTGTAAAAGTTGAGGATCGTAGAGCCTCTATTGGCACTAATTTTTTATTGTGTCAGAGCTTAAGTTCGTTCTCGTGTGTGCCGAGAGCTGCAAAAGAAAGCGTTTCATTAAAACTTAATAACGAACTGCCCTTCTCACAAGATATATATCTTTGCACTTGAATATATCTCGACTTGTCCGAGCTTTATCCTGATCTTACAATGCGATACGAGATACGATCAATGACGAATGGGGCCGAGGAAAACCGAATACCCTTATATAATAAAAAACTAATTCCTTTTGATTAAATAATGCCAGGGATATCGCACCAGACGAAATGCTATTATCCTGTATGACAGATTCGATAATAAAATTTTATGCGAACACCAAAAATCGTTACTCCCTTTCGCACACAAATTATTTTACTTATTTATACTGAAGTAAGACCATTCTCTTCAAATCTTGCTCAAACAATTTTGAGGTTACAGATTGACACAAGAATTTTTAAAGTGTGTACCAAGAATGATAAAAATAATAATAAAATTTGAATGGAATCGTTTGGCACAATATGTTTGCAAATTTCATCATAAACAGAGTCTGTCATGATTATTATCTTCTATGACAGATTCGATAATAAAATTTTATGCGAACACCAAAAATCGTTACTTCCTTTCGCACACAAATTATTTTACTTATTTATACTGAAGTAAGACCATCCTCTTCAAATCTTCCTCAAACAATTTTGAGGTTACAGATTGATACAAGAATTTTTAGAGTGTGTACCAAGAATGATAAAAATAATAATAAAATTTGAATGGAATCGTTTGGCACAATATGTTTGCAAATTTCATCATAAACAGAGTCTGTCATGATCATATACTTTCACTACAAAATTTACAACCAAATTTCACGATAAATTTATGGTTATATTACAGCAGGTAGAACATATGTTTAGGTATTAAACTAAAATTTTGTCTATTAAAACACACTTCATAGCTCAATACATGAGGTAGTTAATGCGAAATTGGCTATTTTGAAAAAGTAGTAAATAGCAAAAATGTTTTCATCCACATAATCAGTTACAAACAAGGTGCTTTTTAACAAATTGTCAAAAAATCTTAGTGGAATATATTTGATAATAACATGCATATTTCATGTGTGCTCAAGAATAATACATTTAGAAAACAATTCTTTGTAGATTTCATTCCAAAAGGAATAAATGATGTTTTTAAACTTTAGTGAATGATATGTTTGTCATAACTTATTTAAAGACTTTTCATACATAAAGTATTCAAAGCTTCTTTTTTTGTAGTGTCTGACCGAAGTTTCGGTTTCGGCCAGTTTCGGTCAAAAATGCTGATTTCGATCGTAGTTTCGAAACTAGTGCACTTTCGGATTTATTCGATACGGTTTCACTCGCCATTTCTTTTTTAATTAATAGTTTTGTTTTATATTTATTTAATTTTTCTTCCTTTCAAAGATATAATTTTATTTTATTATCGTTATTCTGAGCCTGTTAGTATAAAGGTGCCAAGTATAATTTGTAGAATTAAGAAAAAAACTCATTGTGCAATAAAGAAAGAAAAATGTTATTGTAAGAAAATAGTATACGTTACAAAATAACATGTTAATAACAAATACTTCTTGAAAACACTACTTATTTGATTGTAATTATTTGTGATATTTGTGAGATGAATGAGGTGACAGATAACTAGTCTTTACTTCTTTAGTAAAGATAGTATCACTACAAAAATTTTGAAAAAAAAGTGATTTTCTAATAATTTGAAGTCTTTTATTTAATTTAACAATCTAATAATATCTCAAACGATAAGAAAAACACTAGATTTCCGTGTTTAATAAAAATGTAACTAAATTTTAAGTTAATTACATAAGTTTCAGCTTCGGTTACATTTTTGGCCGAAACTAGAAGAGGAGCTGAATATTCGGTTTCGGCTGAAAATCGTGTTTCCGTCGGACACTAACACTATTATTTTGTTTTACTTCTAAGATTCAAACGCAAGTTAAATGGTAAAGAAGCAGATCAAATTCGTAAGGTTAACAGTTTTGAGGAATTAAGGATAAATCGAATTTATAAAACGTATGAAATTTAATTGATTTAACAGTTGAGAAGTTGAGGAAATCATTTTCTGGTGGTGTGTACGAAACAGATGTCATTTTCAGATGTACGTCAGATTAATAGCAAAAGAGAATGAAGTTTGATGAAATATGTCTGATCCGTCAAATTCACGCAAGTTGCACGGGAGGAAAGTTGTATTTAGTTAAAATAAAACTTAATTTGTGTATGAGTTGGGAAGTTGCAAGGAGGTAAGTAGCTCGTAATATTTCACATGAAACAAAAACTTTACCAAGCTGTCTAGCAAAACGAGGGTAAGATACTTTTTCTTGTGACGTCAACGGGAGCTACTTAACTGAGTATACAACTGAAATGACATTTATTGCTCGTATTTAGAAGTCAGCGTCTAAGTAATCCCGCAACGCACACAACCACGAACTAACGCAGAGTAAAATGAGATTCACTGTGCACGTTTATGGTCCCAGACAGACTCTGTACCCTACATACCAGTGGTTCCAATACTTTTTCCTTACCGGAACTTAACTTATCTGTCATATTTTTGCATTGTTTTCCAAACCACTACAACGAAAACTATCAAAATTCACCAAATCAGCCTTATACAAGCACATATCCTCTTCCATATTTCTCTGTTGGCTACAATTTTTTTGTTTTCACTTGCAAATTTTTCTTTTTCCAAACAATAATTCGTCCATCTAATCCAAAAATGTTTATTTTGGTTCATCTGAAACAATTACTGAGTTCCAGAAAGTTTTAGGATGGTTTATATATTTCAAAAATAAATTATTTTTGGAACGGTTCGATCTTGAGTTTTGAATTCTTATTTTCCTCCAATTCGTCTGATAAGGAACATATAAATAATTATTTTAATTGATGATGAGTACCTTTTTCTTGTAGGTATTTTAAATTTCCTAAGTCTTTATCGCAGTATCTACATAAAAACAACTTGACCTAAACTATTGCAACTATTGGTTTTAAATCCCTTCGTAATTATAATATTTTTAGTAATTTCATATTTTCATATCAGCAAACCAAGATTTAGTTTATGATTTGATATTTACGATATGTAGTCTTAGCAATTTCATACAACAGACATATGTTTTTATTATTTAAAATCATCGTAATACGTGGCACAATATTTCTAGATGAAACAAAGCCTCAATCTTAACGTACTTATTTCATGACAAATTTTACTTGCAATACCTACAGCTTGTAGTAGGTTTCGAACTATTCGGACACAGCGATATTTTTATTTGGATAACGATTGGTGAAGCTAGGATTTGAATCTCAGTACGTTTGTGTTATTAAAAATAATGAGAAAAGAAGTTTAATTTAATTTTTAAGTATAATTTTAATCAAGACTTGAAGTTGAACTTTTTCATTGTGTAATTATACTCCTTCCTTTCATGTGTTGAAAATACGTCGTTTGCAAATCATGAAGAGTCGTGAAAACTATGACAGCCTTTGTAGTCAAGACTCAAGTACCGTGGATTCTCGTTTCAAACCGCCGTCTGCTGCGGTTAGTTTAATTCCTCGAAAACCTTTGATTACATACGTGACGGAGTAGATATTGTAATGTTTACTTTACAAACATTAAGTTGATCGATTTTGTTAGGTTGTTGAGTTATAAAGCTCGAAGTGATTCGGTATTTGATATTGTGATTGTCGGCACTAGTTTGCGTGCCCATCAGGTGACGTCTGGAGGTTCTTCACTGTGCAAATATATTTTCACAACCGAATTTGCAACAAACTTAAAGTGTCACCTTCAGCTATCAATATTGTTTTTATTTACTTTCCTTGCAAATTTTACTTTATCATGTACCAATATATATATATATATATATATATATATATATATATATATATATATATATATATATATATATTATATAAATCCGCGCATGTAACCGAAAAAAAATACTAGTTAACGGTGAACTCTTATAGAGAACGTTGTAATAATAACGGTTTTAGTTGGAAAACCGGTTTTTAAAAAATAGTTAAAAAAAATATCATCTGAAATAAATAAACAAATAAAAGAATGCAATTTAATTAACGAATATTCACAAAAATTCTCTTAATACCTTTAGAAAAACGCAGGTGACTTTTCAATAGTAAATTTGCCTAATGCTGACAAAGAGACTAACTACTTTCATGACTCAAAAAAAAAATTGCTTTAAATTATATTAAAATAAAGGTTAATGTTCACTAAAACCGGTTAATTTTTCTGGTTAACGATTACCGGTATTTTCGGCCTTAAAAATATCGGTTAAAATTATAACTAAAGTTCGCAATTTTCGTTCACAATACCGGTTATTGGTTTTTATTAACCGGTTTTTTAAATATATATTCTCAGTTTTATTTTAAATTTTCTCTGCTATTTTTTTATTTCTTTCTATCTGATGTTTTATCATCCCAATTTGTGATTGCCGCTGTTCTTAAGTATTCTTCTACTTCTTTAATCCATGTTGATCTTGATCGCCCTCGTGATCTCTTGATGCGTGGACACATTGCATTGTTGATTTTATTGGGTCTTGTTCGTCTGATCTCCATATGTGTTCGTTCACAAATAATATTTATTCAAAATTTAGTAACCAATGGTTCCCAATTTTATATTTCCGGTACATTCCGTATGTTTAATAAATTTTGCGGTGCACATAAAAATGGCGTTAACAAATTTTTGAAATATTTTAACATATAGATGATTGGTGTAGTAATATAATATATTGAAATGAGCTCTTCGAGCAGTAGAAACAATGCATGAGTGTATCGAATGGAAGCAATCAATATCCTATCTGCGAATAGCATTTGCGATGCGTTTCCGTTCGTACGCTGTATAATTGCCTAGTAAGTGTGGCAATGGCACAAGTTGTACCATTCGGCCTCCGCCCACACATTGGGTAAGGTTCAGCGACATGTTCGGACGCGCAGACGCTGCGGTGCGGCATGACAAGTGCTTGAACGGTACCAATCAACAACTTCCGACTAGCATTTATATCCACTGCTAACTATCATACACTTGCAAACACCACTGGATAGTTTAGTAATGGATAGAGATGGTTGTGTATCATCACCGAATAGTTTCGGCGATTATTACTAAAGCTAGTTCATAACCAGCTGCACGGAATTCTCGATTTGTGGCATTTACTCTAATGAATCTACTACGGATAAGTTTTACAAATGCGGACAAATTCTCCCATCAAATTCCATCGATATTTCCAATAAAATACAAATTCGTGCGAACTATAAACAGCAGACGAGTTTAGACATGTACATACCTGAAAAATCCATGCGAAGAAAAGGATTCACAAAACAGGCGTAGCTCATAAACCGGTTTAAATATGTCGAATTTTTTTTTCCAGATTTACGAAAATTGGGGGAAAAGCGTGTAGTTAATGTTACCATGTGGCAATACTTTCAAGAACTACTAAATCTGTTTAACTTCATCGATAAAACGACCTTAATATACCAGTAAATTATTTTGAATTTATAACGCAGAAATTTTTTGCACTAATATGTGATTATTTAAAGTTAAATTTACTTTGAAATGTGTTACAATAAAATTCGGTTTTAACATCGAAAGTATCCCAAAAATCGTTATCAAATGAAGTCGCTATAATCATGTTTTTGAAATTATTTTACTGTACCTTTTTATAAAAATATGATTTAAATAAAAAAATCTGATTTAAATAAATTAAAGGTTTATGTATATATGTTGTTATTTATTTTCCCTTACAAACTTTATCATGGTCAAACTTGTGTAAAGAGTGTTTATAGTTAGTGGGTTGTAATAAGCCAGTGTTTAAATACAGTAATTAACTGGTTCTAAAAGCTATTACAAACTATCGGTTCCTTGCACAATTTATGTTAACATTAGCTCATTAGTTACATTGAAATACTGCTTGTATTTAAAGGATACATTATATTTTTGTTTGTAGAAAAACACTTATTTATTAAAATGTGAAAAGAATATTATCGTCCACATCATTTTAAGATGACGGTAATGATCATTGAAAAATTCTTGAGATGTCTGTACGTTTCCGTTAAATTCAAATTATTTGCTTTGGTATGCCGGTCGTTATTTCTCGATATAAATCAAAAATGAGTATTAGTCCTCCTTTTGTAATTTCGCAAGCTCTGAAGAGAACCATAATCATTTTCTTTGCTGATTAGAAACAAATATTCCTTGAATCAGAATTTTCATAATGTTATTCGTCTCCAAACAAAAATAATGGATCTGTGATCGTCGAAGATATTGAAAGACGCAAGAAGCAACATTTCTCGGTATTCAAGACTTCACCGAAAGATTCCTGAACCGTAACGAAATGTTCTAGTGAAATATTCAACTTTTTATTGTTAAGAATCTCTTAAAAGTATTTGCTTGTTCATGCAAATGTCACTGGGATCGTAAAATTCCAATTTCAAGATCAAAACAATAAATATCTATCTGGAGTTCAGGTGACTAGTGTATTACATTTTATTTATATTGATCAAGCATATTTCATTTGGTAAATTTAAAAAGCTTGCATGTTCAACATAAAAAATATTTTTCATGTAAATTATTTGTTTTATATATTTTAATAGTAACAAATATGTTTATTAATTAAAAATATATCAATATTTAAAATGTGATGTCGACGCGAATTTTAATTACCCGTAACATTTTTGTTTTGATTTAAACATTTAAATGTTTTTTAATAGAAATTAAACATAAAAATATTTGCCAGTGTGACAGAAGCACACCGTTCATTTTTAAAAAATTTCATAAGCGCACCCTAAAACGAAGTAAAAGCGCACAAGTAAAATTTAGGAATTTAATTTTTAAATAGATACTCGCACAGGTATGCCTCCAAGTCTTCCTCTTTCGCCCTAAATCTAACCTAACCTAAAATAACCTAATCTAATCTAACCTAATCTAATCTAACCTGATCTAACTTAACCTAAGTTAATCTAACCTAATCCAATTTAACCTAACTTATCCTAACCTGACCTAACCTAATATAACCTAACGTGACCTAACTTAACCCAATCTAACCTGACCTAACTTAATCTGACCTGACAAAAAAAAAAACGAACTGATGGCTAACATGAAGCAAATACATTTCGTACGAATTTAAGTCATGGATTTACAAATCTAGACCTGTTTATAGTGACTTCTACTCGATATGAATAATTTTGTTCCACCTTGGAATAAATACGTACATCAAATTAATTAATATATGAACATTTCAATTATAAATCCCAGTGCGCTTTTGTCATACGCCGAAATATTTGTGAGACATAAAATATTAATTTTTAATTTAAATGACAAGATTACAAAATATAAAAAACTAATCATAACTTAATTCTCTTTTGCAAGCTTTTAAAATATGTATATTCTTTACCTTATTTTGCATTAATATTTAATGACGAAAAAGTAAAAAACTTATTGCGATAACACGACAACGTACTTTGCAGTTTTCAGAAATATACTTTAGGAGACATTAAAATATTCATATAAAATAAAATGTAACATGTTAAACACAGAATTAGTTGAAATTATCAGATTGAATTTCAGTTTTCACAATAAAATATAATTCTAGATTTGGTTTCGGTTTCAAAGTAAATGGGTTTAAGAGCGAATGAATTTTGAAAGATAAATACTTCAAGCATGTAAGTGTTTATTTATTGCCTGTTATTTATCGAGTCACTTAAAGTGAAACTTAACCTACAACCTGTGCAGAGTTACCACATTAAATGCATCGTGAGTCGAGAAGACAGGTACTTATTTTAATTCAGAAATAAAAGCTCTTCTCCAATGTTGAACATGGCTAATACCGCATGAAACTAAAGTTACCCAGCAGGGAATTTAAAGTGAACGTTGCAGTGCTAAATAAACGCAAAGCTGTCAGCAGCCATTGCACCAACGCCGAGTTTCAAAATCCGGCACACTCCAGAGACGGAACACAAGTTTTTAGACTTAAAATGCTTATTAATATGATATTACAAGCTGTTGCCAAAGTTTACACCATCTTCGAAACATGCTGGACTGCAGGGACTGGTCCAAACGGGTAAATATAAAAATATATTTACCGTGATTTTTAAACTAACGTAAAATATGAAAATTATTGTATTTACGTTCACAGAATAGGTTTATACAGAAGCGACAGTAAGAGAGAGAAACGAGAATTAGGGAGAGATGGGGAATGTGAACAAATTTAAAGGGCTCATTGTTTAAAATCGGAAAGTTTCCTCACATCTTAGTGAGAGATAGGGGAAGGGAACAAATTTAAAGGTCTACACAATGCTTCAAGGTCATTGAACTGAATAGGGGAACATAAAAGGTACCGACACGGAGTGTCGCTTCTGTATATAACTCTTTTGTACTACGGTTATGAATTTGACAGCAGGGTATTAAAACATTCATTTTCAAATAATACATAGCAGATATAATATCGTAAAGTTTATTTATATGTGTGAAGAGTAAATTGTTACAGAACACGAATATTTATATAACAAGTTTATTAAATAACGACAAAAATAACAAACATTCGTATATAAACGAAAATAACACAAAATAAACTTAACGGTTAGTAATTTACCCTTAACACACTAATTATTAATACGACAGTATTTATTTCTACGCTATTTACTTTCATAAAATATTTATTTCTACTTTACAAGTCGCTGTTCGGACCGACTGCCTCGATTCGACTCACTTCACTCTACCTTACTCGACTAATTTCTCACTCTGCACTCTCTGACCTCTACTTCACTCTCCTCTACTGATTATCTTCAGCAACTCTGTGCACACTCTCACTTTCTCAATTCTTCAGGTCGCGACACTTTTATACCTACGGGTAATTAATCTCGAAACTTCTAGAATCTTCCAGACTCTCTAAATCTCGTATCTCTTATCTCACTTGACCTTCAGTGAGACAGTCAGACACGCTCATTACAATATTGAGGTTAAACATAAAACAATATCGTTTGTATTAATATGTAACCGTTTTATATCGTAAAGCTTTTATTCGTAATGTTCTAAGTTAGTATATTATAATGTAATCAATATGTAAATATATCTATATCTCTGAGTAAATCATATGTATCTATATGTTCTTCTCGTTGTTAACTGAAGTAAATCTAAACATCTAATCATGTACAGACGCGGTTATTATAAAATTTTTATAAAAATATGAAATTGGTAAACAGTGTTTTGTAGTATGGCTTCATTCCATATAAATAATTCTTAAGTCAATTTTGACGAAAATGAAGAAATTACAAATTTATTTCCAAAAGGTAAACAATTATTCCAGTAAATATGTACCAGTTATATCAGTATTTTAGATGAGATAGTTACTTTACAGTTTACTTACTAAATAAAGATAACTACACTAAACTATGTACTTTTTCGCGAAAAATCGCCTACAGTTGTAAAAATTGACGTATGTGTTATTTCCTGTAAAAGGTTTACGTTGAAATTTCAGTAATGAAAATATGTTATTTCATAATTTCATTCGTTAAAACCATTCAATACACTATTACGTTGAATTAAGTTTAAACAATTTCAATTTGAAAATATAAATATGAAGTTTTCAACGTAATTGAATATAAAAACAGTTCTAGAAAACAATTTCAAAAATATAAATAAATTGTTTTCCGAACAATGCGATCCATAATTACAAAAATATTTATAGAATATAGAAAAAATTGAAAAGTTATCAATGCTCCAATATGGATTTGCTTGAGGCGAGCATTATTATACAATTTAGATCGGGAGATGTCTTACTGCCCAAGGCTAGCAACGAAAGCGAACAACATTGACATTTTCTATTTAAAACAAAATCATTTCTTTCTTCCTTACTACAAATCGAATGTTCAGAAGTAACATTTCCGGACATTTGAAAGACTTGGAGAATTTTCTAGAAATGACAGCAGATATGATGCACAAATGTTTTTGATAAAAAATTGATTTGTTTCTCCAATGTTTACATACATATGTTTGAAGATATTTTCCAAATGTTAAAAGATTATGGATACTTGCTTCGAGATTTATAAATTATAAAATGTACAGTATTTATAAATAAGGAATTTAATTTAGAAAAGTGAACGTATATATTTGACGTCACATCCCCAACTAAAGAGATGATTGTCTTATGCTTAAGTTCATTATAGCTTATGATCATTATGTTTAATTGATATTTTACTCATTTCAGCTATTGGGATTAACAATATATTTTTATCCTACACATATTGAAAATAAGAATTTCCTGCGTATGCGTGTGCAAAAAAGTAAACATTGCTGGTACAGATCTACAAAATCTCACTATTCCCTAAAAAAAACAATTCTTGTGCGAACTTACAGATGGCGTTTAATGCGTTAGGAATAATAACAAGAAGAAAATACGTCAACATGCTTTTAAAATATTGCACCTTAAATAACTTTGATATTTACGTTAGATTTTAGGTATTTTTATTATATATTCTGTAAATAATAGAACAGAACTGCTAACCTTATTTACATTTTACATGTCAAAAAAATGTTTGTTTTTTGTTCTTATTCTATATCGAATGTAGGTAATCAATTTCACAAATTTCATTGAGGTTAAGTTAAATATCAAATTCTTCAGTATTTGTAAGATGTTTATATTATTTTATTATGTTGTTTTGTTATGTAAGATAAAAAATAGTGTGTGCTACATAGTAGTAAAGTTGTTTTTTGGTTCTCAAGAAGTATCAAGAAATATCCTTCGAACCAGAAAAGAACAACTTTCCTACCTAGCAGCACAAATAACTATTGTTATGAATATTGAAAAAATACGATTGGAAAATGATATTTCAAGTAGATGCTCTTTGAAAGTAATATATTAAAAGATATTTTAATAAATTAGTGAAGGCAAGTGAAGTTCCGTTCCCTAAATATTTAGAAAATATTTTTCAGTTAATTGAACAGCCAGGGGCAACGTTTTTCATACCTAATTAGGAAGATGAACTTTTTGACTTGATTAAACTAATCAAATATTAATACCGAAACATCAGTCAGAAAACAAGATTTTAACTTGAAATTTAAATTAGTGGAAATATTTTAAAACATACACAAATTCTCATTTCTATGTAATTAAGTTTGCATTTACCGACAAGCATTAAATTCTCTGCAAACGCGTTCGTGTTAATTCGCAAACATTACGAATCAATTGAATAGGATTTTTATATTGAATTATCTGCATATTCACCAAAACGGCACGCTTGTTACATATTGGTTACAAGTTAGATTAAAATTTTTCTCTCAATGTTATGTTACGTGCCAATAATGATGCGTAAAATTTACGGAGATTATGCAAATAAAAATATTTGTAATATCCAAAAATAAAATTGCCAAATCATTTCCAGGCCAGCAATGCTATTAAATATAAATAAACGTTTTTTATTTTAAACATGAAAATATTAGCAGGTGACATTTTTAACCAAAAAATATATGTTCATTGCATTTTAAATCTGAACTGGGTATACTGAAAATATATGAAAATTTAAAATACAAAATGTACAGCTGTTTGTTGTATGACATTTGTTGATAACCTAAATTTTGAAATACATAATCAGCTTAATACTGTAAAAACATTGTTAATCGAATAGCTAACATTGTTAATTTTAATAAAGTTAGCAATCCCTTTAACGATTTATCATTTCTCTGTATTATATAAACATTTTATTAGCAACCTTGCTACTTTAAAGAAAAATAGCAACATTGTTAAATATCCAACATAAAGTGAGTGGTAAAAATAATATTTTTGTTTGTTTTTACCACAGAGTGTACTTACTCTTAACGTCAGGTGTGTATAAACAATAACTTTTTTTTTTTTTGTAAATTAAATCTGGAATGTTATAAATTTTACTGGGTTCAGGATATTAAACTTTTGATTTCATAGACAAAATTTCAAAGTTGTGATACATGGTTAAAGTTAGTAGGACTAACCATTTTCTTACAAAATGAGGCCGATTATGTATATTTTAACAATTATTGTTTTGTTTTATTCCAAAGCTATATTTTCTTTATACTGCATGTAAAAATTTTATTGGAAACATTACCCAATTACATAAATTGCAAATTAAAGTAACAATACATTTTTCGCATCGCAGCTAGTATTTTAATTATAACAGAATTACAACTCCTATTTAAATTTTAAACCCATTCCAGTTGCTATAACTTCAATTATCGAAGATTACAGCACAAGAAAATGTAATCTGCTAACAGATATTCTACTTGTAACTACTTCAAATTAATTGAAATCCATATTTTAAGAGGTATTAGTAGTTATTTTCACTCGTAGTAAAATCCGGGATTTAGTTCTTGTTCTTTTTTAATTCCACCATTTATAACGCGAAATAAACATCACAAACCAATTAAAATGAAAAATAAACGTGTATTTCTTTAATTTCTTTTGAAAAATGATATGAGTCTTTGAAATATTACACTTAACACGTGTCGGCAAGATTTAGGTTATTTCAGTAATGAAATCGTAATACGTAAATATATTTAACATTGAGGTTAATGATAACAATATACGGTTATATATTGCCATTAGCTATTACATGGAAATATAGATACTTTGATACCTTATTTGATATAATAATGTCATTATGTGATTATTATTATAATATTCTGTATTTCATATGATATATAGGTTAATACAAAAGGAAATCCTACTGCAAAATGAACTCTTTATAAAAATATTTATTTTATATGACATATGTCAATTTCGAAATAATAAAACGTAAGATAAATATCTCTAATTCAATTTTCAATTTATAAATTGAACGCATACATAATTTATTTCGTCCGTCTTTGCTGGCATTTTTCTCCAAAATTTTTCCACTTGGTTTCTGATAAATATTTTATAATTAATTCTCGTTTCGGGCCTCTGTTCGTCAGCCTTTGTACAACTGCATTCTTAAAAAATTGCCGCGGAAATTCCAATTCTAAGAATTCCATTCAGTGTTGCTTGAAATTCTAGATTCGACTTTTCCTAACTCTCTGTATGTCTGGACAATGGGACAATTTATTAGCTATATACAAATTCAAATTTTGCGACATGACGAGAAGAGAAATTAGTTTTCCTCTTGCAAAAAGCATTCAGTTCTTTCATTCTTAATTAATAATTACAATCGAATCCGGAAACATAGATTATGATATTCCACTAGCATTTCAATTACTGCATTCTATATTGACGCATCTTTTCATAATCAGAACATTCTAGACTATTGAACGTTACTAATTAAAATAACTAAAATCCCCCTTAACCTTAAAATTCATTTTATAAAGTACTAAATACGTATTTCGAGAACTAAGTTCTCATCATCAGTAGTGTAACTGAAAAGGATTAAACAGAATAGTTAAGATTACTCAACATGTCAATCATGCCAGAGGTCCTAACAATTCTAATGGACAAGGAAGGGAACTGGGAATATTTAGGAACGCAAGTTTCAGGTAAATGGATACCTAACTAAAACTAAGATTGTTTATCCAATAGTTTATTATTAAAATTTAAATCGTCCAATAAGAATTATGTTTAAGATTGTATTAAATCAAATATCAAATATCATTTATTATTGAACATTACTATTCATTTGATATATATCTTTGGGATATGTGAAGAAGAAGCAAAATGTAACAATAAAGTTTCTTCTAATAACGATTTTTTCATTATTTTGATGACGTATTCGATAAATCTCTCCTCTACAGCACAGCTCAACTTTGTTTGCCAGCTCTATTCTTTCTTACAGTAATATTATATTTAGACCTAAACTTTTTTTAGCCTTTCTAGTAGTACTGATGATAAGAACAAATACATATGTAATTTTCTAGTTTATTGCTTAGATTATTGGTTTATGAAATCTAGGTTTTGTTGTTGGAAATTTGAGTGATAATGAAACAAGCACTTTTTGCTGATATTATTAGCAAAAAAACGTAACTACCGTACTGTCGGTTGTTTCATGCCAGAGCTACTTCTATTTAAGATGTATAGATGGCAAGTCTATAGCATCCGAGTATGATACACAAGTAGCTGTGTTTTTTATTTTACGACAAATCACACATTGTCGGTCGCTGGGACTTGAACCTACGGTCTCAAGTTCGAATGACGTCACAGCGAGTTAGAGATGTCCGCTAGTCTATTTAAGATGTATAGATGGCAAGTCTATAGCATCTGAGTATGATACACAAGTAGCTGTGTTTTTTTTATTTTACGACAAATCACACATTGTCGGTCGCTGGGACTTGAACCTACGGTTTCAAGTTCAAATGACGTCACAGCGAGTTAGAGATGTCCGCTAGTCTATTTAAGATGTATAGATGGCAAGTCTATAGCATCCGAGTGTGATACACAAGTAACTGTGTTTTTTATTTTACGACAAATCACACTTTGTCGGTCGCTGGAACTTGAACCTACGGTCTCAAGTTCGAATGACGTCACAGCGAGTTAGAGATGTGGGCTAGCTCGCTCAGCCATCTTGCCGACGAAAAAACATGGGTAGTAAAGCAATAACATAATATTGTTTCATCAGGTTAAAAAATCGTTGGTATCTGGGCAATCTGCTCGCATTCAGTAAAGTTCTGTCAATCCATTCTCGCTCGTCTAAATTTACTATAGTACAACTGAACTCACCGAGCCGCAGTTCTAACTGCCGTACTGTCTCTTGTTTCATGCCAGCGCTACTTCTATTTAAGATGTATAGATGGCAAGTCTATAGCATCTGAGTGTGATACCCAAGTAGCTGTGTTTTTTATTTTACGACAAATCACACATTGTCGGTCACTGGGACTTGAACCTACGGTCTCAAGTTCGATGACGTCACAGTGAGTTAGAGATGTGCGCAAGCTCGATCAGCAATAACATAATATTGTTTCATCAGGTTAAAAAATCGTTGGTATCTGGGCAATCTGCTCGCACTCAGTCATGTTCTGTCAATCATTCTCGCTCGTCTAAATCTACTATGTCTTCCCTTCTTCTCCTTCAACTCCATCCTTCATCGTTCGGAGTTCGCGCTCTCGTAGCAATCAATTATCTCAAGCAATTACTACTTCTCGACTGATCTTTCATTTCGCCACATCAATAATTTTTTTGCTGTCAAATATATAATTGGGAGTTCGTTAATTTTTGTGTGCAAATAAATATTGTGGACTTATCGGCCTTTCTACCTTCCATCCTTTAATTTACTTCGCGGGTGAACAGCCACAAATCCCTAATTTTCCTTCCTTCATGCAAATTATTGAAGATTATTTACTTTACATTCATCAATCCATATTCAGCGACCAAAGAAATATTATAATTAAGCTAAATATAGCCTCAATTAAAACGGATACTAATAAATCCAAGAAAAGAAATTTCTTTAAAAATATATTTCATTTTCTTAATTCTAATTATATTTTAATAATTAATTTACATCCAACACGCAGCAAACAAAAAACTGTTTTAAAAATGTAGCTGACATTTAAAAATAAATCTAATATAATTCTGTGGAGGTGTTCGAATAATGAATGTATTATTAATATAAAGGGAAGCAGTAATTTCTCATTATTTTTTGAA
Organism: Stenolophus ochropezus; assembly: GCA_035578165.1. Lineage (NCBI taxonomy): Eukaryota > Metazoa > Arthropoda > Insecta > Coleoptera > Carabidae > Stenolophus > Stenolophus ochropezus. The sequence goes on from JAQOWZ010000014.1 coordinate 6,741,164, forward strand.
AGCGAAGTGTTAGGAGAAACAGAAAGCAACTCGTATGATAGGATAATCCTAGCCTAACATCTGTCTGAAGCTTACGTTGAGCACAACTGTTTGGATCAGAGGAATTATTGAATGTAATTCTGTTTCGCGAAATGAGTACCGACGTTTTGTTATTTTCTGACGGTTGGAACAATATTTGTCTTTCATTTATTTTTTTAGTAATTTTATTTCCAAACGCGTAACACATATGTAAAACTTAAAATTATAAACTTGGATATATAAATATATGTTTATCCATTTGAGCCAGACAGAAGTAGAAAATTTCAGAACTGTAATGGCATGACATACTCTTAATTAACTTGTTAATATGTTTTTTCGTGTAAAACTGAAACTTTTGAAATGATACACATACGTTCTAAAGCCACCAAATAAAAACAAATTTCGCCTCATTAAAATTCCCAAAATATTTTTATTTCAGCACAAAATTACACTTATGAGTAAAATATGGTTTATTAAATGAATTTTTTCCACAATAACTGCCTTTGGGGTCACATCTAGTGACCGTCCTCTTTATTACGCACATACAGACAAATTTATTACTACCTAACCTAACCCACAGCCAGTTTATTCATGACAAGCGAAATAACACTCAACATTTTAGGTTAGAGTTTGTTACGTTAGTTTATTGTTCGTTAATTTTATGAAATAATAATAATAACAAAATATAATTCTGCAAATGCTTGAAGCAGAGACCAGATAATATGGAATATTGCGTTGGTATTATTTGTATCAAGTGATATCTGATATGAGGTTATTGGTAGGAACATTAAGCCACAGGCCGCAGGGATAATGGGAGTTTGAACCCTAACCTAAAAGATCAATTGTTCATGCCCTAATTACTCGCGAATTTGTCCCCTGCAAAAGTAGGGTGGAAATATGTAAGAGGTGGAATCGTACCTTCTAAAGGTCATTGTTTACTGAACAATGTGTACTGAAAAAATTGAACATAACATAATATAACCTAACCTAACCTGACAAATCATCAATATGGAAAACTTTGTATATTCTGTGTACAAAATTACAATTTCTATTGTAGATGAAAATATATTTTTATAAGTTCATTTACTTACACATAAACATGGGCATATATTATACCAAAATATGAATCAAAATGTTTTTATATACTATATCATGTTTTTAAAAACAGAAAAACGTGACAAACAACCATTATTTTTATAAAACCAAGGATAGAAACTAATATTATTTAATTCGAACCACAAAAAATAAAAGGCATATTATATGAAAAAGTGCTCTAGTTTCGGTAGACCAGCAATAAGACAAAATCCTCAAACACCTTTATTGTATAATCGCATGCCGAAACGATCTAACAATAGCTCTAATTCTTCCCCTATCAAAAAAAAATCACAATGTGGAACTACCTGGCTAAGATGAAAAATAGGTTATTACCTGTGCCGAAGTTACACTTCGAAACATTCATTTTATACTTTAACGATCTAAGAGTTGCTCTAATTCTTCCCCCATCAAAACAAATTCACAATGCGGAATACATTATCTTTCACCAGGTTAGAAAATAGGGTATTACCTGTACCAAAATCCCAATCCGGAATAATACTTTTATGCTTCATCGTACTAACAATTGCTCTAATTCTTCCCCCATCAAAACAAAATCACAATGCGGAACACACTACCTGGCAATAGGTCAGAAAATAGAATTTACTTCATATTAGCCAGCAGTTCATTATTATTCATGATACACAAAATTTTGGAAATTATAAAAACGGTCACAAATAAAGGCAAAGAAACAATTATATATAATAATTTTATATATCGTGTATGTGTGGGTGTAGGTGCGTTTATGCGTGAACGCAGAAAAAATCAGGTTAGGTTAGATTAGGTTAGGTCAGATTAGGCCAGGTCAAATTATGTCAGGTTAAGTTAAGTTAGGTGAGATTAGGTTAGGTTAGGTCAGGTTAAGTTAGATTAGATTAGATCAGGTTAGGATAGGTTAGATTAGGTAAAGATAGATTAGATTAGATCAGGTTGGGTTACATTAGGTTAAGTTTGATTGCGTTAAATTAGGTTAGGTTAGGTTAGGTCAGGTTTCTTTTTAGGCGCTTCTGTCATACAGCCATCAAATGTTACGTTATTTAAACTATGAAAAAGCAATACATGCTGCATAAAGAACAAATTCAAGTGACATTGATTTGGTATCGTCCATAAAAATTACAACCCCTGTTTTGATTCCAAAGGTATATGAATTATATGACATGTACGCCTGTGCAGTAAAAAACAACGTATGCAGCGAATAAATTCCTGCAACCAAAGTAATTCAGAATTGTAACAAGAAATATAACAATAAATCCAAAGTTGGTTTGCTGAGGAAAACAGAAAACGATTACAATAAAATATCGCAGTGTTACACCTTCTATATGCGCGCATTCACAATAAAATTTACGCACTTGTCACATCTGAATTATTATATTTTCTTTGAAAACATTCCAAAGTTTCGCTGGATATAAATACAGCTGAATTTATTTAAATTTATTTTCGAATTGTAAAACACAATTAACCCGAGAGGCAGAGGTCTTTCATAACAACCTTTAATTTAGAAAAAAGGACATTTCGAATTCCAAACCATGTTATTAAGCGAATCTCGACATGAGAATAGTGTTATAATTAGAGGAGTATGATATTTTTAGCCGCTATACCGGCTGTATGTACTCTGTCACAAATAGAACAGAAATAAAATTTAATGGTGATATATTTTATCCAGTGTGTAAACTGTCTGTTTAATACGTCTTAAATATAAAAGAAATTTATGTCTCATATTTTTAACAACAAATTAAAGTTAAGCTCTTCTAGTAATTTTTCTTTTTTGACTATTAGCAGGAACTACTTTATTATGCTTCTCATAAATTATTTTTTTAAACCCAAACATAAAACTACAAATTAACATATGTTTAAATCAAAGTTCATAAAACTCTTTTATCTTACTGAAGTAATAGTGAAATGTTTTTCATAGTTTATTGTCGAATATTTTACTTGTTCATTGACACAACAATTTTCTCGAAAATAAAATTGCAAATATCTTATGGACGTATTTAGATAATAATTTTAACAATTATTTAAATATTTTTGTAATTTAACAAAATGTAGTATATAGCTTTACTAAATTTAAATTGTTGATACAGATTCAAACTGATTCTTTATGTAAATCTGTAATTAAAAATTAAATATTTATGCGTCGTTTATTTATTCAATAATCATCAACAAGATCATCATTAACTTATAATATAATCCAGTTACATAGATGAAGTTGCAATTAATAACGCATAATTACATTTTCGAAAGGTTTTCGTTTGGGTAGATTATAATACTTTGGTCTAGTTTACATTTATATAATTTTATATACTGTAACGAGCGAGACTCACCGCAGATAAGTCATCACGGCTGACCTGTCTGGGCAGGTAGTCGCGTTAAAGGTCAAGTGGGAAAGGAGCGATGCCGCTATTTTTCGGGAGTTTTATAGTCCAGAAGGCTCTGGAATGTTCTAGAGATTAATTGGCGGCAGGTATAAAAGGGTCACATAGGACAGCCATGGAAGTCAGTATCGGCCAGAGTGTGCAAAGAGTCACTGAATAAAGTCAGTGTCGATCAGTGCATGTCAGCGACATGTAAAGTAAAAATAAATAAATAGTTGGTGATATAAATAAGTAGCTGGTGATATAAATATCGTATAAATAAATATTTCGTAGTATTAAGTATTGAAATAAATATTCTTAGTGTTAAGTCTTTGTTAATAATTATTATTCTTAAATTATTGTATATATTTGTTTATTCATTACGAATTTTTATTATATTTTTATAATTTATTATTCGTTTAATAAACTTCGATATATAAAGATTGGTAATTCAAATTTCAATTATTTCTTTACACTTCACCTAAATAAATAAACGTTACAATACTTACATATATATTCGTATTGGAAACAGCTACAATAATGAGAAATAATGGAATAAAAATTATATAAAAACATATGAATATACTCCAGAGAGATTATTTTTTTATAAGTAGTTCAAAATCATAGTCCAGTTTTCACTACAGACATTTATATTATTTTTATAAAAAAAATATAATACTTGAGTAAATATTAATCCATGTAGGTATTTTTTAAATGCATTTTTAATTTATAAAGTTGACTTGTCCGAAACCATTTAGATCGGAGTTATTATTTTATTTTGAAATTATATTAATTTTTGTAATACGTTTGGAAATTTTTGTATAACATGTAGGATATTTGTAGTACATCGAGTTCCACAAAGAACGTATTGGAGAAAACATAATAGGGTATCTTTTATAAAGAAAACAATTATCCACGCTTTATCGAATCTTGTAAAACCACCATCCGAACGAAGAAGGAAAATACCAATATAAGCAGTTAATATTAGTTAGCAAGTATCAAAGCATTACGAGATCCCACAAAATCACCCTGCTAGATGCTATATCCATTAAAGATTACAATTTCCAAAGGCCTTCGACTTCCTGAGCTTTAAGACGCCACAACGCGAATAAATTCGACTACCCGGGGATTCTTTCCTAACCGACATGGTTTTTGATCGTGAAATAAATTAATAATAATAGATTTTCCTTTACATGCTTCACCATCAAATTCTCCATAGACATTTTCCTTTTATATTATCCTAAAATGATGTTATTTCATATTCAATTTTCTTTATATGTTGCCATTATCATTTATCAAATTTATTACCTAAATTTATATCATGAACTTAAAGGATATTGAATTAATCCAATTCATATTTCGAATAATTAGTGGCATACTTAGCTACAGTCGTCTCGAAAAAGCAATGATGTTGCGTCATGTCAAACGTTATCAATTTTAATAAGGTTTTTTCGCTATACAAAAAATTGAATGTTTTATGGTATACACTAAACGTAATAGGCATGAGTATGTAACACACTTGCTTAACGGATATTTATTTTTGTAAATTTTTGGTATTCTGTCACAACCGAACTACAGCTAACACTACTACTTAACAAATTTTTGTTGACAAGCAAATCTACCCTCTCAATCACTTATCGAGACACAAATTTTGTCTGTGAAGTATGATCTCATCGGTATCTGGCCCCATAATTTATAATTTTTATGACCAAACTGTCAACGTCTAGATACCGAAGACAGAATCATAGTTCACAGAAGAAATGCAGTCTACAAACAATATAGAAACCACGGTAGGTGGAAATCAAAGCCGGATAAATAAAGATTGAGAACTTTTTTACAATAAAATAAGACTCCAGATTTCGAAATCTCTTTCTTGTCATACCGAGCTTGATATTTACTAAATGCATGAAACTGGTGAACTTGACATGAAGCAACATCGTTGCTTATTCAAGACGACTACATTTTACTTCTACAGTTACAGTTTACAATTTAAATTCAGGTTAGATTAGGTCACATCAAGTTAGGTTAGGATAAATCAGGTTAGGTTAGGATAAATCAGGTTAAGTTAGGTTTGGTCAGGTTAGATTAGATTAGGTTAAGTTAGATAAGATTAGGTTAAGTTAAGTTGGGTTAGGTTAGGTTAGATTCAGGACGAAAGAGGAAGACTTGAAGGCATACCTCTGCATGTATCTATTGAAAAGATCTCTTGTTATACCAAGCTTGATATTTATTAAACGCATGAAACTAGTTACGTTGACATAAAGCAACATCGTTGCTTATTCAAGACGACTACATTTTACTACTGCACAAATTTACAGCTAACAATTTAAGTTCAGGTTAGGTTAGATGAGGTCAGGTTAACTTAGGTTAGATCAGGTTAGGTTAGGATAAGTCAGGTTAAGTTAGGTTTGGTCAGGTTAGATTAGATTAGATCAGGTTAGGTTAGATAAGATTAGGTTAAGTTAGGTTTGGTCAGGTTAGGTCAGATTAGATCAGGTTAGGTTAGATAAGATTAGGTTAAGTTAGGTTGGGTTAGGTTAGCTTAGATTCAGGACGAAAGAGGAAGACTTGGAGGCATACCTCTGCATGTATCTATATAAAAGATCTCTTGTCATACCAAGCTTGATATTTATGAAACACATAAAACTAGTTTCGTTGACATGACGCAACATCGTTGCTTATTCAAGGCGACTACATTTTACTACCACTAAAGAGGATTTATACATTTATACGAAGTGTAATATATATATACTCTTTGCTACTACACAAATTTGCGGTTAACAATTTAATTTTTTTTTAGATGTATTTTTACTAAAATATTGTTTTGTATTCCAGGACATTTCTACGTGCGAGGCGGCGTCTATGGCAGCGGTTCGGGCGCCGGTTACAACGCCTTGCCAGACCAGGGAGGCACCGTGACGCCTCCACCAGCTGTATCCCCAAGTCGATTCGAACCTTACTTCGATAACGCCACTCCCAGGAATGTTACTGCTCTCGTAGGCAAGAGTGCTTACCTAAGCTGCCGTGTACGCAATCTTGGCAACAAAACGGTAAGGAAATAAACTTTTACCATTTTTTACAACACTTATTTTTAATGTATTAATTGCCAAATTTTTATCGATATGACCTTAAATTTAATATTTTAGGTTAATTACTTTAAAAATCGTCAATATTGTCATTTTCCATAGAGAAATAATAATTATACAACATATGTTTCAAACCACAAATTATCCACATGCAGAATTAATTTATTAATCAGTTTACAATATCAGGGCCGGTGGTAGGGCATGTAATATTGTGGCGCCCTTCCTCAATTTATAAAATGTCGCCCCTTGTTAGACTTAGATATTTCTTTTAGATTTTAGATGTTTCGTATTTGAAAATGCTTTATTAAAAGAAAAATGCATGCTTCGAATATATTAAACATTTATTTAACTAAATTGTAAAGACATTTAAAAAAAAGTAAATATCGATGCGCTGAATTTAAAACCTGCAATCCTATTAGATCTTTTTGATTTTATTCTGTCGCTTTATTAGCTAACTTTTATTTATTTTCAAAACCTAGAGCTCCATATTAAAGTTGTGTAGTGTTACAACAAACCAAACAACAGTATTAAACCATAAATTGTGTTGACAAACGCAAAATACCCCAAAAATTCTTATTTTTGTGCCCAAAATTTTGATTTTGGAAAATAGTCTACATTTATAGATCTCGACGCGCTGATTTCAAATTTTCAAACGGAATTTAATTATCTCTTTTCGTTCCTGAGATATTTGCTGTCAAAGTTGCACATCAAAAAAGTATGTTTTTTGGCCATATCTCTAAAATGAGTTGAGATACAATCTATACGATTACATCAGTCGATTCTACGGGGAAAGTTACATAAAGAAATGTTATCTCCACATATACGTTCTTTGGAACGATTTGGTGAAAAATGAGAAAATCGGAAAAACCTAAATTTTAAAATTTCTCGGAAGAACTTTTTGTCTCTAAAACTTTTCATTTTATGGACTTAAGTAGATATCGTTGTGCTGATTCCAAATTTTCAAACAGAATTCAATTATCTCTAACCGTTCTCGAGATATTCATGTTCAAAGTTGAGTTTTGGCAGTACCTAAAAAAACAGGTTTTTTAGGTATAACCCTTTAAGGGTTAGGTTTACGACTTCGGCAACATCACCAATCGATTCTACGGGCAAAATTACATAAGTATACCAATTTTCAGATTTTTATTGCAAATAATACAATTTGTAGAAAGGAAAAACGAAATTGGCAAAAATCGAAAAAAATGCCTGATGAACCCCTGACGATTTTTTTCGATTTTGGCCATTTTCAGTTTTTCCTCTCTAAAAATTGTATCCGTTGGAATAAAATTCTGAAAATTGGTACACTTATGTAATTTTGCCCGTAGAATCGAATGGTGACGTCACTAAAGTCGTAAACCTAACCATTTAAGAGGTATACCTAAAAAACCTGATTTTTTAGGTATAACTTTGAACTCAAATATCTCGAGAACGGGAAGAGATAATTGAATTCTGTTTGAAAATTTGGAATCAGCGCATCGATATCTACTTAAGTTCAAAAAATAAAAAATTTTGAAGACAAAAAGTTACGACGTGAAAAATTGAAATTTTAGGTTTTTTCGTTTTTCTTATTTTTCACCTAATCGTTCCAAAGAACCTATATATGGGCAAAACATTTCTTTATATAACTTTTCCCGTAGAATCGAATGGTAAAGTAGTTGAGATTATATCTACACTCATTTTTGAAATATGTTCAAAAAACACACTTTTTTGAGGTACAACTTTGAGAGCTAATATCTCCGAAACAAAAAGAGATAATTAAATTCTGTTTGTAAATTTGGTATCAGTGCAACTGATTCTTTAAAAAATATTATAAAAAAAAATTTGTAAAATTTTAAAATTTTTAAGCTAAAAATTAGACATTTTCAAATATTTACGCAAAAATATGGCATCAGCGGCTTTTAATATAAATTTTCTAATTCTAACATAGTTTTGCATTTTAATGCAAATACCCAATTATCGCGTTTTGGTATAAAAGAAAACCATTTTGGTACCTTTTTAAAATTATGTTTCCTGGATTTAATAGGTTATAATTTTCACAAAAAATAATGGGTTATGTGACCAAATTTTGATTTTTAAATATATGATAAAAAAATGGAGCAATCGTATTAAGAGTTTATTTTGTACGATTACAATTTACTGCTAAAATTACAAAATTTATTTAATCTAAGTTACTAATATCTGTTTGTAAATATGAATCAATGAAAACATACAAGTTGCCAGTCGTATCAAAACCAATACATTCATCATCTATAAATAGACGTAACCTACAATAACCTATTCATCGCTCTCATTTAAATCCTGATGAAAATAAATATTCCAACTATTCAACACGCCCTTTCATTCCAACTGCCAATTTCAAAGGACATGACAAAGTCTTGGAGCTGAGCTCAGTCTGCTATTTCTCCAACGTCGAACCTCTAACCTCTAACATTAGACGGTCTAGCACACGTCACGCCACATACTTGCTACTTGCCAGATCACTCGAGACTCGGCTATTGTTATTAGATCAAGAGATAATTAAGAATGGAGATAGTTTAAAGCAATTACATGGATGGCATGCAATCTGTGCAAGTTTCTACCAGCACATTTCAAATGCGGAAATTCAACTCTCAATAATGTTTAACCTCTGGAAAATATCCTAAATGGACTATCAAATCTTATACTGTTAATTGTATGCACCAGATTTCAAAATATATTATACATTTTTCTGTACTCTTTCCTTTATAATGTAAATTAATTCTCATACTATGTAAAGCTTCAAAGTGTGAGAAATTATTTTTTACAGTATTTTCCAACACTGCGCGTGTGCACTACATGTTCCATGTTGATCGGCTTTTGTTTTTTGCAAAAAGTTGTCACAACTCACAAGTATATCGTGTTTGGTATCAAATAAAAGATTTCAGTGGGGGCTGGCATGGAACGACAAAAATTTTACATGACAATTCACTTTTGTTTTCTGTAAAAAATTGTCAGTAATGTCGTTTTTGGTACTTAACAATGGCTTACAAGCAATATCGACTAGATTTTTTTCTAAAAATAAGCCAAATCGATCGTCGTTTGTATTTTGCTAAATATCTAAAATAATGTAACCTAATTAAAACTAACTTAACCTATTTTACTGTAATCTTACCTAACCAAACCATACCTAACCAAACCTTACCTAACCAAACCTTACCTAACCAAGCCTAACCTAACCTAGTAAACACTGCGACTGCGTGTCTATTCTTCTTGTGCGATTCTAACACTTGACTTCGTCTCGTGCCAAAACTTTTACTTCCCATGGAAAATAAGCGATTTTCTGCACTGTTTGCATAATACTATTATTCATAGTTTTACTGAAAACAGTTTCTGTTTAAATATGCAGTCGTAGAACAAATAGTTAATGAAATATATAATAATTTATGTTTTTTTTCATTGACAATTACGTACTATAAAATAAATATACAATTTAAATTTTATGACCTCAAGGTTCAATGATTTTTTTTGTCTGCAAATTGAAATATTTATATCAAATATTGTAAATAAAAGTATGTTGTGCTCATATTAAGTGGTAGTATATTTGTTTTCATTTAAATTAAATACCTATGTATATTGTCCTGATACAAACATGAAAATATTGCTCCAATTAAAATGAAAATAATTTATCAACGGTATTGTTTACTACATGTTCATATTACAGGGAAACAATAAATTGAACTACGGGTAAAAATTTAAAGAATTTCAATATTTTTGTTGTACGATTATACTCATAAAAATGTCCGAGTTGAAAATTAGAAAATATATTGCAATCAAAAACTTTGTTTTAGTTAAATTCCAAAATCATAAATGCTAAATGACACAATAAGAAATGAAATAATTACATATTGTCTAATTCTAAAGTAAGAAAATTTAGTTTTTCCTAAAGACAATAGAAGAGATGAAGTATAATACATTGAAAGAAATAAATTCAAGTTGTTGAAGTACGCTAGAAGAGCACATTCTTTAAAATGCATTAGGAATTTTTACATTCTATCACTTTTATTTCCGCAAAAACATATAACTTTCAACGTAGTGATAATTCAGTAGTATTATATGAGAAAAGTTACTTAAAAACGAATGTTCGAATAAAAATATATAGTAGCCACATAAAAATTTTAAACCAACTGTGTTTAATGGGGAAATAAAGAACCTATTCTGGTTTTATTTCAGTTTTTTATTAGTTCATGTGAAGCAGTATAAACTTCTTAATAATTCAGTGTCCTCTATATAAATTTAAATCCTTTTAAGTATGTGTTTTGGCCTAGAAATTTTATAATTTGAAGTGCTCCATTAAATACAGATATTACTAGTGAGTAATGAAATAGCATTCATAACTAATTAACTTTAAAACTGAGTTCAACTTTGTAAAACTTAGATAAAAAGTATTTTATAATAGTGAGCAGTTGTGGTTCACTAGTTTGCAACTGCGGTTCATACTACAAAGTTTGTGCAGTTGGAATATCACCATTTCGATGTACATGCACATTTGTACCCAACTGATTGCAAACTCTATAAATTCACGATTTCATTTCAAATGCACATCACTCCAATTTTCTATTTTCACAAATCCTTCCACTCCAGTACAATTATCAATCATTATTTAATCATATTAGTTTTTGTAGTTTCGACAATAATTTCCTCAATTAAACGTAACATTTGTTTTAATTGATATTTCATTTCTTTTATTTGCAACAAATATCATGTTCAAATTACGTAAAATTAATTTTTGTTTTGAAAAAAGGATTAAAATGTGCACTTATATGCATCAAATTTATTTTTATGTATAAATATTACAAATATGCAATAAAATATCATTATATGCAATATATGCATTATTTTTATATTTGGCATTGTATTTTCATAAAACGTGAACATATAAAAAAAGCTTGTTGATATACGCCCTTTAATTATTATAAATAATATTTTACTAAAAAAAGCAAAATTTAATATGTTATAAGATTTTAAACTAGATATATTTGACGAAAAAGTGGATTCAAAACTATATTTTAATAATAAATTAGTGATCAAGTCAATATTTGTTTACAACGGAAAGAACCACTCTTATAATTTTCTCATCAAAGAAAATTATTTATAAATTGAGATGTTTTCATATGTAACAATTGTTGACATATGATTAAAAATCAAGGTTATGTCTGTCAACTATGAATAATTTAATATCAATTTATATGCTGTTACTTGATTCTTGTAATTTGATTCTCATGTACATAGTTTATGAAGTAAGTTAATATTTTAATCGTTTCATTATGTTTTCAAATGTCAAGACAAAGATGATTTCTTAATTAACACTACAAGCAAGAATTTAAGTTTGTATTGTGTTACCATGGAATCATACAATGGAAATGATTATAAGTAAATACGGGAAGTTAAAATATTAAGTTAATAATTATACGTATTAGAGTTAATGTATTTTTACTAGAACTAGCTGTAAATAAAAATATTATATGAGAAAAACTTTTAGAAAAATTAGCTTTAAAAGAAATGTGTTTTAAAGAAATGTAAATTTCCGAAGATTTGTTTAAAAATGAATAATAAAAAAGGTAAATAAATGGGAGTCTGATAGAACTCTCAGAGTAATATGTTTATAGTCCCATGTTTTCCTAAATTGTTGTTAAACAAAGCAGAATAATTAACGTATTCTATTTGAATCTCATTAAGGTTTCATTGGCTGAAATTGGACAAATGTTTACATTGCTTCTGTTCTGTTTGATGTTTTGCGTTCCACAAAAATAAACTTAGTGCACACTTCAGCTACTACAAAAATATTCTTCACTTATAATGTGCCCCCAATGTACATAACCTAACCAAACATGTCACATATTTAAAATGTACAAACATTTAAAACCATATACAGTAGCAAATATTTTTAACATAACCTACTTTTAAAATCATTAGAAATTTTATCCGTTTATTGTTTATAAAAATAATCTAGTAAATTAATCAAATAAAAATAAAAAAACTTACAATAATATATGTCCATTAATATAGTCGGCTAATGATCCTGAAAAAGAATAAATATATTAAAAATCAATAAAAATATAAACTGTGAAGCTAATTTACCGTACTGAAATACCATTATTTATGTACGCATGTATACAGGTACACAACAATATTTTTCTTTGTATATTACAGATAATAGTTTATAATATACATACACATAATAAACTATTCAATGTAATTTCTCATATAAACTTTGATAAAATATATTTTCTTTAAAATTCTCATCTTTTCTCATAAAATCTACATGTGCTTTCCGACACATTTTAACACAGTTCCAAACTTTCGCGAATTTAAATTCTTTTTAATATTTCACAAAGAAAAAATTATTTCCATAAATACAAAACATTTTTCATACTTGATGTATATTTTTATTTTGCTTTCCATAAAACTGAGATCGTTAAAGTTGGTTTAAAAATTGTTAATTTTCTCGTCACGTTTTACAGAAGTTTCTTAACCAGTTACGAGCCAAGTTTTTAATACGAAATTTAAGTATTAATACTTGTTTCGTACTAGCGACGCACAAAATACATATTTACATAATAATATACGGCCTGAATTGACATTACAAGGTTATGGACATGAATTTGCGAGTACATCTTTCAGATGAAGGTTATTAGTGAAAAATGATAGCAAAAATATGGAAAAGCAAATTAAGACAACAATTTTAATGGTGATTGAATTAATGTCCAACAAAATATCGGAAATAAGGAATCCTGCTTCCCCAAATGATTTCTTTATAAAATAAGCACATTGCCTCGTATAAACTTTTATGGGACTTGCGGTAAAGGTATACTAAAGTATTGTAACGAACGTGACTCACCGCAGATGAGTCATCGCGGCTGACCTGTCTGATCAGGTAGTTGTTTCTATTGTTCGGGAATTTTGTAGAGTCCAGAAGGCTCTGGAATGTTCGAGATAAGCTTTCCGCAGTTATAAAAGAATCGTGGCTGGTGGCTCGAGAAAGTAATATAACTCTTAAAATAGTGTTTATATTTGTTTATTCATAGTGACACTAATTTTTATTATATTTTTATAATTTGTAATTCGTTCATAAAACCTAGTCGGGTCTGTCAGACTTTAAGTTAAAATAATTTGTGGCACTTAACCACTAAGCTTATCAACCCTCCATAAAAGGTTATAAACCTTGCATACGTCACTTTCAAATCTTCATACAAATATAAATATATAAATAATAAAAGCGTGTAAACATAGGCAAATTTCAGAACTTGTTTATTTTATTTTCAGGATTCATTGCATTCTTTCTAGCTTATCCCTTGTTTTACCATCGGTCAACACCACACACAGCTCGAAAAGTTTGCTGTTAGAACATATACATACACTGGTTTAAAAACTTTTCTACTAAAAAAGAACAAAAGAAAAAATGAAAAACAGAAGTAGCATGTTTATTTTACTTCAGTCAGCAGTCGCACACGCACAGTTGATATAAAAACTCTCTTCGTTAATATAGGACTGGAAACACCCAATAATAAAATGTATATCATGTACACAAAATGCACTTAAGAGAAAAAAACAATTCTAGGAAATAAATCAACTAACATTTTACTTAATTATAAACTCGTACATAAAAAATTTGAACTTTTTATAATAATGTTCTTCTTTAAAGTTTTTTATAGATTAGGTAACACCAAGAATAATTTTAAATATAAAATATTCAAAAAATCAAATTTGACCCATTCCAGAGACCAAAAACCTTACATAATTATGAATTAATTAACCACTGCTTTGGATCGTTATTGGATAGGAGTAGCTATAACATAAACAGTCTATTGGTTGATAAAATACATTTATGAATTTGACAGAAATTTGTTATATTGTAAAATTTAAATAATTTTTTCTACGACCATTAAGTTATTTGATTGTTGTATGTTTGTTATTGCTATGGATACGTAGTATATTGTAAACAGATTTTTATATCCCACGGTAATCATAGACAACGTTAAGTTATAAATTCATATCTTACAGTTCTGTCAAAAATCGTAATATTTAATTTTTGTTTTGTAACTAGTTGCTAGGAAGTAGTGAAATGAAGACATCTTCATTATTATAAAAATATAAAAATGAATTAGACAATAATACCATGGTCGTAGAAAAAGTATATTATACAACTCGCTTGGAATATCCATTTCATGCTTGTTGTACAATACCGTGAGTTTATTTTAACAAATTTGATGTATACACATTAACTAGATCTCAATGCGTACATTCAAATTTTTTAAACCAAATGTAATTATCTCATTTCGATCATAAAATTCAACAAAAAAGTAAGCATTTAATAAACATGGAAATAAATTTCCTCATTTTTTTAACGAAGTTATCACAGTCAAAATCTGTGGAAAAAGTGTTTATAATACACAAAATGAAAAGCAGCGAGAATAAAAATCAAAGTCATGACAGCAGCCTCATAACATAATGTTAATTACTGAAATTGAAAAACTCATTTATGTTGCATAATTAGAGTGTTTTCTTTTTGGAACAGCAGTCTTCTTCGCAACTGGTCATGTGGAAGAGGAAAATAATTAATCAATGCTTGCACATTAA
The DNA here is from genome assembly GCA_035578165.1 of Stenolophus ochropezus. NCBI lineage: Eukaryota > Metazoa > Arthropoda > Insecta > Coleoptera > Carabidae > Stenolophus > Stenolophus ochropezus. The sequence continues at coordinate 6,756,306 of JAQOWZ010000014.1, forward strand.
GGGTGTAAGTAATTTTCATTCGGGTAACAAATTGCTGACGAGACAAGTGTCAAGCACAACGCCGTTTTATTTATATTTGGTAATGAGCCAAACTTACATCAAATCGTTAACGTTACGGATAATGCTTTTATCGTGTATATTTCCATTTCACAAAAGACCTTACAAATACTTATATTAATAATTTCTTACAAGTAGAGATTTTGAGCTACTTTACGCATTTAACTTACAAACAGTTTTTCATAGTAAGAAATGTATGACGATTAAACATTTAAAAATGCAGCTTTAAATACTTAAAATTCAACTGAGCTAAAATAATGAATTTTCAGAAATTTAATTCTACATTCTTTCTGCATTTATTTGTACTGACGAAAAGCAATTATTAATTACAACTGACAAAATGCTTCATTATACATAGTAGTCACTTTTAAAAATTAATAACAAACATATTTATAAAAAATAAAGATAAAACGTCGTATATCACACATTAGTGAAATATAGTTATACATTCGTGTTTCGCCGCTCATGAATAATGGCTTATTTCACTTACAACCGAATTTTAAATTGTATTTTACATCGAATTTTTAAACTTCACTCTTCCAGAAAATTTAAATTTAACGCACTATATGTCCACAAGATCTAGTTTTCAAATTCCCAGTATTTTCTTATTCTGTCTATACTGTCGAATAAAGTATTCGTGCACCTTAGCGTAGTGCCTACTACAGAAATGCAGAGGCAAAATTTCTCCTGCCTCAAACTTTGTCAATACGTGTGTACGACTGTGCTGTTTTCTCTAAGCTCACAAGCGTGTATCGATTTATCTCTCCCTGCACTACCTGCTTGATAAAAGCAAGTCTTCAGGCATGCCTCAAACGTTTTCTGATTGGTCTGTTTGCACGTGGACGAAGCGAATGTACGTCCGAAATGAATTCTTTCGAAATTTTATTTTTAAAAAATGGCAGCAGGTAATAAATGACTTTCGGAGTTTATTCAGTTCCTATCACCTGCCTCACCAAAATTTGAGTTCACGAGTTACATTAAAACCTTGCATGCTCTATCTCCATACGAAAATGGTTTTTATTTGGAAATGAAAAGAAATAGTAAAATTTTGTTGTGATTGGCACTCTAATTTGTTTTGTTATTCGCGCTGAAGTAGTCTAATTAGCAAAACAAATAATTAAATAATTAAAAATTTGTCACAAATAATTTGTCTAGCAAATGAATGCGAACTAATTACAAAAATGAAAAATCAGTATCAGCAAATAAACATTAATTAACACAAAGTGTCATTGCAGTAGTTTCAATTACCCCGAAAAACCAAAGTTTGCATACCAACGTTGTGAAAATATGCATGGCAACTGTACACCATGCAATTAAATTAAATTTTTTGTTTACCCTCATTTCGAAACAAAATTTGCTCGATTTAAAATTAATGAATTTTTATGTTGCCAATCGCGGTGGCAGAAAATAATGAGCCTCCTTCACAAGGCTCGAATTCCTGACTGATGGTCAAAACAGAAGCTTAATTGCATTTATCATATCCCGCATGAAACCAAATAATAAATTTGTGTCCGAACTTGCACTGATAAAAAGAAACGTGATATTTGTTTTTCCAAAGCTGATCCAGATCGATTCAGATTAAATTGAATGTAAAATGAATTGGCCTAGCCCAGTTACAAATGTTAAAGTAAATAATAAAAACATATTAACATAGAATTTTAATGAAATGTTTTAACTTTGTTGCCGGATAGTTTTCCGCTGTTATAAATTATTACACCATTAAATTCAATTATGCAGAAATTTTCGCGGCATGTTTACTTTCCCGAATGAATATTTTATTCTTTTAATCAGAAATGGATTGCATAGTATTTGTATTAAATAAAATATGCTGACAGCTTGCTTTACCTACTTTGTACACCAATAAATTATTTATTGTACCCACTAACTGAGAAACAAAAAAATAAACGAAAAGTTGTATTTTTACAGACAGTTATAAATATCTGAAAAAGTGTAATAATGTTAGAGTTTGTAATTTTTTAAATCAGTAATTGTACAAATAAATTTAAAATATATGAAAATGACAGTAACTCGTATTAAATAAAATTTACATGTATTTTTAATCCAGCATTGTCTGTTACAATTTCAATTATTTATTATGAAAGCATTGCAAAAAAGTATAATGTTGAAAAATAAATATAGCAAATTGTATAGAGAAAAATATATCTCAGTTTAATTTTATTTATCGTACATTGTTGAATATATTTATTGCAACATTCAAAACTTGTTTATTTGTTTAACGAGCATAAATTTAGCATTTCACTTGAATAACAGGGAGCTTGACGTGTGAGTATTAATTTAAATAGTTTTCATTCTGCATTTGCATAACACTTTCCATGATCTAAACTCATCCAGCCGAATCAGCGGTTTGAAACTTTCAGATTATCTTTCAACTTAGCTCCGAATTTAAATTCAGAGACTTGAACTTGTACACGTAACGACATTCAGCAAATATTCTCCGAATTTCATAAAAAATAACGAGCTTTCCTCGAATTTATAAATTATGGACAATTCTTAAACATACATAAAACATCAAATTCAAACGCACGGTTCAAAATTTCTAAATTAAACATCACCTATCAGTTTTCATAAATATCAAATAAAAAAATATATAGCAAACGAGTTATAAATAATAATTCATGATGTAGATATCAATACCAGTGGCGGGATTTTAGTAATTTTACTGGAGGGGCAATAATGGAATCTTTATATGACTACCTATCCAGGGTCGGATTATTACCGTTGGGGGCCCTAAGTACTACTCATTCGAGGGCCCCTTTTTATCAAATAAATTGTCCTAAACAATTAAATAATCGGTGTGTGTTTGTTGTTGCATAAAATATTATAAACAAGAATTTATTGCGAACAAAAATGTTTAATACTGTTGTTTTAATATAGAAATGTTATAAACACATATTTTTTTAACTTATTTAATAGTGTAATATTTGATCATATATTTTGTAGGTTGGTATTTCACGAATAGTCAAACAAAATTATAATTTTTCTTTGTGTTAATAAACGCATTTTGGCAGTATATTGATTTATTGGTGCGGAAAGTTTGTATTAAATAATGTTTTTTTGACTAAAAGAGTTAAACTTAGTATAATCATCTCCAATAATTTTCTCTTGGTTGTCAAAACTTTGAGGGCGGCAACGGCCACCCCTTATACTCCCCAAATTTTGCCACTGATCAGTACAATAGGTAAAAGAAAAAAAAAGTAGTAATATACTTTAGAAACATAGTGTATTATAAACACGGTATTTTTTTTAAAATTTAATTATTTATTTATAAACTCTAAACATTTTATGATAATGTAGCGATCCCAGGGTCGCGGCGCGAGCGGCGGCCGCTAACGGACAGGTCACAACAAGTCCGTCCGCTCCCTATTGTTCTGCTTCCAGAGAGTTTGGAATATTTCAGAAATTAAGTGTTTTACTTTAAATACCCCGAACAAGAGATCGCAAGAACAGTCTTATATTGATACGTGTACTGAACAGATGTTGATATAAATAAATAGAGTGATATAAATATTGTGAAAATAAATATTGCAAAGTTTTAATTGTTTAAATAAATTATCTTAGTGTTTAAGTTTTTATTAATAATAATTAGTTCTAAATTAGTGTTTATGTTTATTTATTCATAGTGTTACTTATTTTAATTATTATTTATAATTCATATTTGTTTTATTAAATATAGTTGTTTAATATTAGTGTTTTTAATCATTTTACACTTCACCTAAATAAATAAAACGTTACAATAATATACTTAATGATAAAATTAATTTTCAATGAGAAATTCTTTTAAAATTATTCTCTGAGAAAATATCATTGTCTCCTCGCTAAAATTTAAACTAATTATATTTTCTAAATGGATCATTTGCATTTTTCAATCATTTTAACCAAATTCTTTATAAGTAAATTAAAATAATGATCTAGAAATGATTAGATTCAAAATATTTAATTGCTGTATATTGTATGCTGATAGGTGATAGGTTAGGTTTACATTGATTGGAGTAATCACTCCATGTGATATTATTAAAACGATTTAGTATCAGTTCGGATTTGAACGTGATCGGCGTGTTATACCATTGGATCCCAACCACATGTTGGTTTTGTGGTTTTACCTAATTTCGCTGTGATAGTTTCGTTATTGCATACATCCGTTGAGTTTATATAACATTGACCGTTGCCAGCACCTTCGACACTTGGAGCAGTCATTAAAGACGCAAGGCAATAAAAAACTGCTTTATTAGCACAATTTTCAAGTAATAAGCATGAAAACAATTTGTCTTTAAGCCTTCAATAATTTTCCCGGCTTCAGATTTAGCTTATTTCATAAAAATTATATTTTATTGGCAATTATTTCTCTCTTGGAGCAAACCCTTGAAGCTAAGCAATTTCTCAGTAATCTTCTTATTCTTTATTGGAAATAAGATGCAGCATAGTCTCAATTCGCAGTTTCAAAGAACTGTCAATATGAAAGAAAGAATATAACTAATGTTTTTATTTTTTAAATTACTTTTAAAATAATTAATAATTAAAATTAAAATATTCTACCAAGTACCAACTCTTTTAGGTCCAGTTTTACAGTGACAGCTTAAACTCTATCTTAGGTTTAAACTTTAGTTTAAGAAAAGGTACTGTATTACAGTTGAGGTTTAATACTAAGCTATAGGTTTATCGTAAGCCATCGATCTTTGGCTGCTTAAATCTTAAAGTGAAGTTTAACCTCTTTTTGTCGAAATGAAACTCAGAATAGATAGTGTAGAAAATTATAATTTGGAAATTCATTAAATCAACGAGAGCAGTGAATACAAATACTAATAATTTATATCCAATATAATTAGGTGATGATCACAAACTACAATGAACTCGTACTGGGTTTATAATATAATATTAAACGAAATTTAAACAAAAACTAATTGATAAGAATTCATAAATAAAATTAATATGAATTAAATTCGATTATAATGCCAATTTCTGAAGAATATTGGTTTTTGAAAACTTTTAACTTTGATTTTAGGAATCAAAATTAATAATAATAATTATAAGATATTTATTTTATTCTCTACAATAGATTATAGTTTTTTGACGATAGCTTTTAATTTCTCTATTCCCTGTGATGTAAAATTAGGGGTACCTTTTTTTTCTATCCATAATTCTAAACAATAACTTGTTTATTCTCAAATTCACCTCTTTTATTAGGAAATTATTGTTATACCTTTCATGAGATTTTAATATATGTAATATATGTAATAAAAATACTTTAAAATAGAAAACTGTAGTCATGATTCATGATTATAATATTTAATGTAAAACAAAGTCAATATCTAAGAAAAATACTACTCATAATGTTTATATTCCAAATTATACAGGGTATACCACAATTTATGACACAAAATTAAAAAGTATGTACTGTACGACGTGCTGATTATAAAACAAAAATGATTTTTTTTTTTAAATTCACAAAAAATTACACGTCTTTCAAGCAAACATTTTTTTGCCACTAGTCGGTAATTATTTTTAATAACTTTAGTAAGTAATAAATGTATAATATTGTATAGTTAATAGCTACTCCAGTGGTTCAAAAAATATTTACTTCAAGTAAACTACCCTTAACTTTGCGAATTTAAAAAAATATTTTTGTTTCATGATCAGCACGTCGTGCAGTATATACCCTTTAATTTTTTGTCTTAAGTTGTGGAATACCCTGTATACAAGAATGTTTAAGGTTATTTAGAAATAATTATTTGTCTTGAATTTAATATAATTTTTACACATAATTTTTTATATAAATACTGTATGTGTAAGTAAGGTATCTGTCACTGTGAGAAAATAATTTTATTGCCAACATAAACGAAAATACAATAGACACAAGCTTAGATAACTAAGTGAAACTTTAAGTTTAGCTAAACCAATATTTAAGTAGTGAATGTAATACCAAGCCTAGATATAATAAAAAAATTAATAGGATGTCCCATTTTGTAAGGGATGACGTATTGTAGAATCTTAAGCTTGTGTAAAGTAGATGAATCCTAGGGCATTTCCTCACATTACGCAATTATTAGCAGTATCTATTTGGAATGCATTACGCGGTTGATCCGTGTCGAATCCTATAATTCAAGTGGGTTCTATCAGCTATTGACATGGAGGATTGAATCAAAGATACCAGCGGCCCACAGCAGTGCTTTGCTCCACTTGCTCCCAGCGACACGTTACTAGCATCGCCAGCGGCCAGCGATCGCTACAAGGCAGAAATATCTCTGATCAATACCGCCTGCCACTTCGAGATGGATAATTGCAACTGCGGTTCCTAATGGTACCGATATAATTCAAAACCGTTCACGCTGATTTGCAATGCGCACGTTTTAATGCCCGAATCAAATACGTGCAATTAACGCAAATTGTACAACTTAACACTTCTCATCTTTGATTGCAACACGAACGAAATCAATCGACAATGTCAAACCAATATTTATACTCGCAATATATAATCACCCTTTTTTACAGTATTATCATATAAAAATTGTTATAAAATCTGAAAAAAAAAAATATAAAAAAGTGAGCGACTTCTTGTAGTTGTGCCATCTAGATCTAAACTTCTAGACTTTTGTCTTGTCTTGTCTAGATTATCAAGACAAGACTTTCTTATTCTCGATCAAATTCTAGACAAATTTCAAGACTCTGAATTAATTAAAAATTTTGAATTTTCAAAATATAAATATATCATGCGAAGCTTGTTCCATCGGAGCGAAAATAGTGATTGTAAAATAGAAAAAGAACGCTGCCGAAGAATTATCTGTCCTTGTCTAAAGCATATGCGCAGGTTAATGTAAAGTTTTGAAACAATCTAGAATCTTGATATCTTTTTTAATCTGGATTAGTCTTAGTCAAGTCAATAAATTTCTTTATCAGTCCATATCATTACATATTACTTACAACCAGAGACATAACTTCCTGAGCCAAATAATATTGAGATTATTTGGGCGCCCCAATAAGCCAGGCGCCCTAAACCAGTGCTTAAATGGCCTTAAGCCGTGTGCTTAGAATTAGCATTTTTTGTAGCACTGAACACAAAAAGACGATATAAAATAACAATTATTATTAGTCAATTTCATATTTAATCGAAGTAAAAAAAAAACGATCATTTATTTTTATTTATATTGTACCCTATCTGTCAGTGGTATAAAAAATATGCTAGGTAATATGCAATTATCTTTGCGAATTTCAAAAAAAAAAAATAATTACACTGTAATTGTAATAAATGAAAGGGAAACATTTTAAATATTTATCTATAAATATTAAACTTTTTGTAATAATTGTTATCTGTAACCTTAAAATTAATTTTGAATGTAAATTTCTTTATAAATTGTTCTCATGAAAAACCCAGTATAATTGATGTTATTTTAATTGAATATTTTTTTGCAAAAAGTGTAAATAAATCCAAAATTAATTAATTTCATCTTGATTTTGTTTAATTTCAGATTTCGTAATATAAATTCTTAAGCAAAGATAATAGCTTTTCCAATTTCCTATACTAAATAAAATAAATAGTATGAAGACGAAATATTGAACACAAGTTATTTATTCATTAAGTAGAGTGGGTGCTCAAAATTGTTTGATGTTTCATCTGAGCAAATAATAAGAAACATTTTCTTGAAAATAAAATGAATTAATAATGAACTAAATTATATTTCCTTCAAAAAGTTGAAAAACGGTTGAAGGCAGAATTTTACTTCCTTATTAAATTAATAAATGTTCCGTAAAGAGTTTCGTAAAGGCGTAAAGTATGGTTTCTAATCTTGAAAACAGCCTAAAATCTGATAAGCAAATTATGTTTCCAATCAGTTTTACTGCTTTTAATATTACTGCTCGTAATTTCTAAATTACTTCTTAAATGCAATTTCATTCCTTGATCAAAATCTCACTCAAACAAACAAATGAATAAAAGTTATAATTCTCCAGCATTCACAAAAACAAATTTATTTTTAATACTCGACAACTATATATTTGAAACATGGAAGAAAATAAAAATTAATTAATTTGAAATTAGTAGAAATAAACAACAAATAAAACTTATTTTAAGAAGTGCTTGTGGTTAATTAAGTTCAATGAATAAAATTTCTGGAGAAAGAAAATAATTAATGTAATATGAAATAAAGTTCGCTGTTTTATTACTTACAATTACAGAAATATGAAAAGAAATTTCGAAATATTTCTTTGATAAAACTTTGTTCTTACAATGTAATGAAAGAAATATGTAAAAAAAACTGGGTTACCAATTAAATTATGTTCTTCCCTTTTGCTGTCTGTTGCAAATATTTGTATAAAAGGCGGGCAATTTAAAAAGAGGAAAATTGCTAACAAATTGCCCCCAATAGTTTAGCAATGATGAGGTGTTATTTTCGCATCGAACAATTTCCCAAGGAAAATTTGAAGGAAGTTAAAGCTCAGCATCTCATTTCGTCTTTTTGGGTCATCCATGCGTGCTTAAAACAAAATTCAATCTTATCGTCATGGAATGAAAATTCTCAATTCGATACCGAGTCAACGAACCATAAACAAAAGATAGGTGTTTGCGAAAAACAAGAGCTGATAAAAATACTATGAGTAGTGACAATGTTTACCGAAAAAAACAGCCCAAGTTTGAAATCTGCTTACGTGGCAGTACGGAAAAGTTACGAGTTATTATTGGACGCTAAGTGAATTAAAACGAAACAAATTCCAATCGATACGCCTCATAATTAAATGTCGTGTAGTTTCTACCAAACTCATTTACCAAAATAAAGACTCTTTTCATTTTATTAATAACTGACATGGTGCTTAAATATTCCCTAAATTAACTCACTCATTATTAAAATACGTTATTAACAATTTTTTTCTCATAAAGTTACCAAGCGTTACAAATAATTACAAAGTGCAATAAGATGAATGAAATACAGAAACAGGATAACCTCGATATAACGGACTAATGCGAGTGAGGGGGCTGTATATAAAAGTTATACAAAATCGGTTAAACTACGTAGACTACAGTGGCTGTTTCATAAAAATTATAAACAAATACTGGAAATTACAAACAGTTTTAATATTTTATTGTGAAAATGTCGAACATTTGTTTTTTGTTGTAATATTACTTTTTTAATTTCGAAAAAAGTCTTTCATTTTTTATAATATTTTATTTTTCTTATTTCTTTATTGTCTTGAGGCAAAACTTCTTTTAAATAAATACATGGTCTAAAATTAAAAATTAAACTATGAAAACTTGAACAAACTAAATTTGCGGTGGATATCAATACCTGGTACAAAATATTTTATAATTTACAAATACTATTAAATGTTATACAATAATTATTTCCTGTCAAACATAAAATATTCTTTGTTAAATCGAAAAACAATCCAAATAACTCCCTACGCGTCACGAGTGACTAATGAATAGAATCATTGGAAGCGCTATGCGATATTTTGTAGTGTAGCATACAGAAGTTCAACTGCGTGTGGGTTATTGTTCCCTAAAGCGCTTGCGTCTAATCTGTTTATTGTACAAGATTCATTATTTTCATCGGCCATCTTGTCCGTTATATCCGAAGTCCTGTATATCAAGGTCCATAATATCGAGGTTCGTTATATCGAAGTCCGTTATATCAAGGTTCTGCTATATTATGTGTACTCGATATAAGCATTTACACATTATAAAAAGTTTATTGTTTCCTAGACATACTTAAGTATTTTGTGAAACCAAAAAATCTATGACTCCACCATTTCTGTCGTGGAAATCCTTACATATATCATAATCATTTTTACAATAAAAGTTGATATAAAATATGTTTTTTTTTGTAATTAATTAATTAATATTTTATATTCAGAGAACACGCAGGAGTTTTAGAAACAAAGAAGTGATAGAATACTAGGAATTGAAGTTTATAGTTGATTTATTTAATTAGAAATATTAATATTTACATATGACCTGTTTCAGTTTGCACCGACTTTGTGGCGAAATATTAATGAGACACTGCAGCAGCAAGAGTTAATTTTTGTTATTAATTAATTAGTAAGCCAGAAAGTGCTTACAAAGGACTAATTATAAGGATGGCAAATGCACCCAAGTTCAATAAAAGTAAATCTTTCATAATTAATAAATATGATTACATAATAATTTATGATTTCAGTGAAAAGCTAGACGCCTGAAAATATGGAATAAAAATCCTAATTTGAATATAAAAGAGCATGTACGGCTTCAGCATGCAACTCATTGCATACAAGTTTTTCTTTTTCAAAGACAAAGTTCTTGGCTTTTAATTAATTAAGCAGGGACTAACTAAAACTGGCTTAATTATTTCATGTAGTTTTATTTTTTCTTTCTGTTTCAAAATGTGCGTCATTTTTAAATAAAATATAGTTGACAAAGCGGCAGGAAAATTATGAAACACGTAATTTTTAATGTGCTTTCTGAAATGCCAGCAGCTTGCATAAAAACTAAGTGACACAGAAAATTTCAAAAGCTATTCTCTTTAAAGTCGACAAGTAATTTATTATATGGTTCATAAATAGAAATTTGAGTAACCTTTTTGTAAAAAGTGCAATGCTTCATACATGGTTTGACATTGGCATTAACCGATGTTGCTGGATCCAAATCCCTCGTATAAACATTCCCAAAGGTCACTGCATTGCACCAGTTCGCTCCAGTCTATCGCAAACCGGACCCTAAATTCTACTGCCCGGGCATCAAAAATGAATAGCAGCGTTGTTCTTGCGAGACAACGTGATCCTACCGTCTCAAATTCTGTTAGAATTTTAAATATAAAACTCTCCCAAAAAAGATAAAAGACTGTATCTTAATAGCGGCTCCACGGCAGTTTAATTAAGTTAATGGATTTTAAGAACGGTAAAAACGGGTAAGAAAGACACACCTGTTATTTTTAATTCATCCTGGCTTTCCATTGGACCAAAGGTTCTTAATTACTCCACGAGTTTTGAATAGCACAATCTAACTTTTTTCACATTGATTCTATTATTAATATTGTCCTAAACAAGCTACAGCAGTACTAAAACTCATAATGAAACTGCTCTTGTAAATAATAATTTTAACACGAGCGTAACAAGGCGCCAATCCATGGGGGCACCGAAATTGTTTTCATTGTTGAACTAATTGAAATGTGATTTGGGGCAAATCTAAGTATCGCCAACTATTAAATAAAATATCTCTGGGTACAAATAATAGATTCTTTGTTAAGACTTTAGGATAAGAACTACTAAATTATAAGTAAAACAGATTTAAATAACATTGATTAAAACAACTAGTTCTGCAATTATTATTTAACATTCCAAATTTACGAAAATTGGGGGAAAAAGTGTGTGAGTAATATTACCATGTGGCAATACTTTCAAGATCTACTAAATCTGGTTTACGTCGTCGATAAAACGACTTTACTGGTATATTATTTTGAATTGATAACGCAGATTTTTTTGCATTAATCTGTGAATTTTTGTTAAATTTACTTTGAAATGTGTTACAGTAAAATCGAAGGGATCCCAGAAATTTCGTCGCTATAGTCGGAAGTCGTTACAGCCGATAAAAGTAAAAAATGTTACCATAGCAAGTGGCCACAATTTCGAAGTTATAAGTGATATCATTATAAATAGATTTTATTGTAGTTGTTTATTGTTTCCTTAAGTTAATACGGTTATTCTTTAAAATATGTTTTTATTTTTATAATAAGGGCTATTTTGTGAAAACCTTTTTTGAAATTATGATATAAGTTTTAAAAGAATCACTATCATCATCTGTAGCACAACATTTTCAGTTGGAACAGAACCTGAAGAAACAAGAACCTAAGGTTCTTGTTTCATGACAAGTTTTACTTGAATTTGGTAGGTTATCTACAACCTCTGCAAGAGATCGGTATGTTTATTTGAATAAAGATAGACGAAGCTTAGATTTGAACCCTAATAACAAAATAATTATCTTATTGATTAAACCAGAACTTCATATATTTGAATATGGTATAAATTGAAAATAAGACATGTACGAGTATATAAATAACGCAGAAATGCAGAACAGGATAATTTATTGTCGTGAAGTTAAATTTATGATTAGGTAAATGTTATAATTAAAACAGTGGCATGTGAAGGAAACGGCATCTATAAAAGCGTAAAAAGTAAATTAGTAATAGTGAAATGGACGACATAGTGGTATAGGTAGAGAGGAGTTTTTGTTTGTGCACAGAGGCATTATTCCATAATGAATAAGTCTCATTGATTAAACTAAAACTTCATATATTGGAATATGTTATGACAGCTTATGACGAAATAAAAATAAAATTGACAATAAGACATACAGGACTATATAAATTTAACGAAGAAATGCAGGACGGGATAATTTATTGTCCTGAAGTTAAATTTATGATTAAGTAAATGTTATAATTAAAGCAGTGGCATGTGAAGGAAACAGCATCTATAAAAGCGTAAAAAGTAAATTAGTAATAGTGAAATGGACATAGTGGTATAGGTAGAGAGGAGTTTTTGTTTGTGCACAGTGGCATAATTCCATAATGAATCCTGCGTGGCAGGACGTCGGGAGACCGCAACTGCAAGGATTTTACGACGTAGCGTGTAGTCGTTCAACGATAAAAATCGCAGAGGCACGCTTTATAGCACATAAAATACAAATAATTTTCCACATGTTTTAATTGCTGATACGATTAGAGATAAGCGTGCAGCGTTATCAGATTTTTAACTATGCTTATAACCGTTCTAAAAGACAAACTCGCATAAAACGTTAATCATACTTCATAAATCACAGAAATTGTGTTTTTGAAATCATTTCTCGTCGTGAAAAAAAGCACAACAAATCAAGAGAATTATCTCCATAACCTAAAAATGATGAAGTATCTGAATGGTTTTTGCGTTGGTTTTTGTGCAACCTACAACCGTTTTTATCGATGTTACGGAGCTTTAAACAGACCGAGCGACTACGCCAAATCCTATGTTTAGTTATTAATCATTTTTATTTAAATTTAAATAAAATCGAGCGGGTAATGAAATTAGTGAGTAGTGTTTCACAAGAGAAGATATCTTGTCTTATTTTGTTATTTCTTGCCTTGTCTTGAAAAACAAGACAAGAAATTTAAGTATGTCTTGTCTTTCATTACTCTTGTATATAAAAATATTGTCTTGATCGTCATTTCCTTGCATATTTCTTGTCTTGTAGGTTATAACGTAGGGATTCCCCTATTTTTATTTTGTTTAGATAATATCAATATCAATTATCAAATATATATCTCATAATACAATTATTCTTATTAAATGAATATTATAAAAACAAAAAATAGCATAGCTGCACTACTTTAAGTACAACAAAGAAGCTTTTTTTCCAAAACTCTCTGGTTATAAGAAAGCATTTTGTGCTTTAACCACAGAATAGTTGCATTCTATTCTGTGCTTTAACTCTGGGTTAAATAATTTTAACTCTGGGTTAAATAATTTTAACTCTGGGTTAAATCATTTCAAAGAATAATTATATTATTGAGCCAATATATTATTATTATTATAATTTTTTTTAAATAAAATTTACATATGTATGTATATTGAAAAATTTTGTTTTCATTTTTTTTAATACTTACATATTTTTGTACTTTTAGATAAATACAATCTATGTTAAGTTACTACATTTAAAAAATACTAAATTCATTATTGTCCTAATCAGTAACAAATATTTATAGATAGATTCTTATAGTAAATATATACTCGTATTTCAAATTAATAAAAAAGAGTACAAGAATAGAAGAAAATCTTGCTATTATTGCACTTTTCTTACTAAACAATTTATTGCCTTGTCTTGCTTCGAAATTTGTAGCTCTTGTCTTGTTCTTCTCTTACATCCTTTCATGATGCAAAATCAAGAAAAATACAAGACTTGTGAACACTATTAGTGGGCGCGAATCAATGGGCGACAAAATAGACACCAGAATGGCAGGATGGCAGGACCAGCCATACAAGCCAGTAGACTCTCTCTTGCTTATTCAAACATTGCTTCGTATGTTACATCGCGTTACACTGTTACACATTACACCGGCCTCGTCGTCAAAGGGACGTAAAACCAGCAGACACATGCTTATGAAGCCATTACTATCACCGCATGTATTACCGCAACTTACACAAAGGCGCTTTTTGGTACCGCTGTAAATTAAATATCAATTGAAACTATTACTATAAATACCTCAGTGAGATCACGTCATTTGTAAGAGCTCTCTCGTAATTATAAACCTTCTTTATCATATTGTAACATTTTGTGTGTAGTTCTACATTTCTGCTTTGAACTATAATTTTGTTGTCCACATTTAGACGTTGACATTTTTAAATAATAAAATAAAGAAAACACTCGGTAACGTTTCAAATAATTTTTGTTAATAAAATTATTTGAAACGTTACCGAGTGTTTTCTTTATTTTATTATTTAACTAAGATGTTTCAACGAGAGCCAACACACGCTTCTATCAATTTTGTTGACATTTTTGTCATAAAATTAAAAATTACGGGGTCAGATGACGATGTGATCATATTTCACAGACAAAATTTGTATTTAGGTAAGGGCACAGAATAGGCTTATGCAGAAGCGACAGTAAGACAGAGAAACGAAATTAGAGAGAGATGGGGTAAGTAAACAAATTTAAAGGGCTCATTCTTTAAAATCGAAAAGTTTCCTCACATCTTAGTGAGACTTAGGAGAGGGGAACAAATTTAAAGGTCTACACAATGCTTTAAGGTCATAGAACTGAATAGGAGAACATGAAAGGTACCGACACGAAGTGTCGCTTCCGTATGTAACTGTTCTGTGGTAAGGGAGTCTATCCCTTAAATTCGGTAGTCGTAAATACAAATCGGTCGCAAAAATAATTTAGTCTGTTTAATTTGTTTATTTTCGTTCGTTTTAGGCGCAGTGACGTCATTTCTAAGAATGGTCACCTAATTATTAATGATTAGATTAAGGAAATGGTAGGTGGTGATTTTTTTTCAATTTTCAAGCAAAAGAAATAAATAAACTGGAATGAAAATATTATTAGGTATTAATTTTTTATAATAATAAATTAACTGTTTTGTCCTTTTATATACATCAGACATATTTTAGATCTGATCCTCAAAGTTCAGTGTCGTTTTATTAAATAGTTAAATGTAAATAAAATTGTGTGTGTTCCTTTTTTCATATTGTATTCAATCATCATCATCATCATCATTTTGTTTATCACTCCCGTGTTACAATATCACCACTTATATCCATTATTCCATTTACATTTTATTTTAACATTTACTACAAATAAATCATAGCAGAGTCCATCACATTTTTCTCACATAAATTTTTTAATGAAATCATGAATTTACTCATACCACAATACAAATCATAATAAATTACAAAATAATATTCAAAATAAAATTATTTACCATTTTTATTTAATGTCAGGTATAAAATATACATATTATAATTAATTAGAATAAAATATATTTTCATTATCAATTTTAACAAAATATTGATTGTCAAACATTACAAATGATAATTAAATATTTCAATTTCTCTTTAAAAATATGGAATAAAATTTTATATATTTCCAGAAAGAGTTTTCAAAGTCAATATTAACTACTTTTTGCTGCATTTCTATACTTGAGTGAAAACATTATAAATGATAAAATAAATGTGATTTATAATTCTTATCAGTCTTCTTTCAATCTGTGAAAACAAACGTACTTTTCCATTTATATTAATCATACACCCCTACTACCTGTTTGTCTTAATGTTCCCTCGAGAAGGCAGCAAAAAGTGCGATATATCTAAAGCAGACAGATATTTCAATTCCCCATATTTTGAAAGCAGGATATATGTAGCATAAAAACTAAAAGTACTAAGACGTAGATAACACATTGAGGATTTCTGCCACCTGAACAAGATAAAAGAAAAATTCAAAGTCCACAATGAGCTTTACTTTTCACTTGGGTCATTCAATGAAAACAGTGGCGGAACTATAGGTGGGCCAGGGTGGACCGGTGCCCACCTTTAAAAGTGTTGGCCCACCCTCGTGCCCACCCGTAAACAATGCAGGCATCAATAAAATATATAATACCATTATTATAGTAATTTTTCTAAAAATTTGTAATAAGAAAAAGACGGCGTAATCTTTGTCTTGAAATATTTAATTGGAATTATGGTGTCTGCACGGTGGTAGTGCTTGTATAACCAAAAAATTGCGCTAAGGGCTAAGCCGATTGATGAGGCCGCTCTTTTACGTAGAAACTTGTGATAGTCATTGTCGCGCGCTTTTATAAAGCATGCCGATTTGATTTATAATTGATGTCAACTGACCGTCTTTATATCTGCCACTACATCTACAACGGATCAGTGCACATGTATTTTTCGTGTCTTTCAGAACATGCAGTTTATGTGAATTTTGATGATTAGTGCTAGTTAAAATGAGTAAAAGAAACATTATAGATTCTTTCGCAACAACTTCAAAAAAATTTAAACCTGTCGTTCAGTTTCCATGACACCTACTGAAAATTGCTTGAATATTGTAAAAATTATTTATTATTTTTTAAATATATAAGGGCATTTGGCCAATTCTTTTTGCGTCATTGGATGCAGTTTTTATTTCTAAACAAATACATATCTCACAGTTTGTTCTAAATTAATAGGTAATAAAGACATATTGAAAAATGAAAAAAGTAACATTGAATTTCCTATGTTCTGAAATTAAAGTAGACACTCGGTATATAACAATGGCACGGCCCACCAAGATTTTCCGGTGCCCACCACGTGGCCCACCTAACATTTTCCCTCTAGTTCCGCCACCGAATGAAAATTACAAAACTTGACAAAGAAAGCATCTTCAATAAACAGAAGCTGAAATTCCTAAAAACCAACCCTTGTAATTGGAAGGCGCTAATGTAATTGAATAATAATTAAAAACAGAAGTAAAGGCCTTTCTTTGTGATGTAGAAAACTGAATAATTGAGTTTGATGACGTCAGAGCAATGACGTTCTACTGGCCAGAAAAATGAATTATGCAGTGTTTCAGGTCGCATGGAATATTTTAAAATTTTAAAAAATTTTAATTAGCACTCATCTAGCTCGGATTTATGAACATGTCGCTTGCAAGGTCGAATGTAGTTATTTTCATGTCGTTTTTACAACTGCGTATAAAGCATGATTATATATTTGCTGTTCGTTGCTTCTGTATCGAGAAATATCCGTACTCGAAATATTACAAGCCTAGAATATTTGTAAAACAACGACTAATATTTGAAAACAAGATTATTACTCGTAAAATTTTACTGTTTGAAAACAAAGTTTACTTTAAACAAAAAGATTTTCTCGTACAACGTTGGGTTGTTAAATAATCTTTATTCGAATGTTTTTGCTAATTTTATTTCTCTATTTATACTTTATGCTCTGACATTGTAATAGTTAGTTGTCCCAGATTTCAAATAACATCTAATTAATCTAATTCCTAATCTATTTATTCAAAATTATATTTGAAAAATTATATTCGTTTTTGTATATTAAATCAATCAGACCTAATATTTACATTCACATGTAAATACCTTTGCTCATGATTTTCTAGTCAGTGTGATAATAATATACAGTACCTAGAATTAAGCCAGTGAATATCATTAATGATTTAAAGCAATAATACCTATGCATACTCTTATATGGCCTCAGGACTAATATGAATTTGCTGCTTGAATAATGTACAACATATGAAACATCATATTACAAAGATATATTTAACATCATGCATATATGCATTTCAATTTAATCTAAATTAACAAATGCGAATATATTATTCAGTAGCTCCCAAAATTAAATCGCGGTTGTATCATTTTTATGTAGAACTATGTCAACATTTTAAAAATGCAACAGAATATGTCATTACCGAAATCACCGACAAAACAGATGGCACTTTCAAATGCATTGAAAGAGAAGGAAATATTAAAGCGAAATAACAATATTTAATTACCCAACTACTATTCTATTCGTATTTTGAATTTATTATTATTACTCTTATATTATTATTATTATTTCGATCAACCACGAAAAGTATGAAAAGAGAAAGCACTCTATTCCATTTAGCAGCTCTATGCATGCTCAAGTAAGGTGATACTACTATCGGAAAAATAATTATAGTCACTTTACTTTGCACGTGAATATATTCTATAATAATCCATATAAAAAACTGCTGTAAACCTTAAAATGATCAACATTCATTTCTTGATATACACGAAAGATAAGGATTATGGCATATGAGGAAGTTTGACTTTAAATTACTAATGAATATATTGTACTATTATTTTCAAATTTTAGAATATTATAAATACATCTTTTTAGAAAAGGAATGTATAAACAAAAAGAAAAAAGTGGCACAGTATTGCTTATATAATAATAAAAACAAAAATACAGTATTTCATTTATTATTGGTAATATCGCTTTTAAACATGAATATATGATTAATATGCAAATTTTTAATGATAGTTAAATATAAAATGTGAAAAAATATACGTGACTCACATGTGTAATAATTTTTTTTAATTTAAATTCTAACATTTTAAACGCGCCGGCCGTGAGAATTATTAATATTTTTAAAACAGTTTCATTTTCTTTTGTGAAATTAATAAAATATTTTTAGATTTGATGTTTTATATAACATATTTTAATTTCAAGTAAAACCGTTGAGTAGTTTCCCGAATAGACAATATTATGTTCCTTGAATTTCTTTTTCGTTTATAAAAAATATATTTATACGTCATATGTCAAGAAAAAAATGACAGAAAGTTTAATTCACACTCTGTGATACAAGTTGGTGAATTAGAAAAAATGTTGATCTACGGATCAGCTTGATTCTTGAATCAATTAATCATTATTAATGGACAAATGGTGAATTCGACTGTTAGAGTACCATAAACTTCACCATATTGACTCCAAAACAAGGCAATTTTAAAATTTTGAGCTTTGCCTAGAAACAAGCTATTACAAATAAAAAGACATAAATGATATTAATAATTATGTTTATTTATACTTTTTTACCTTGATTTAACTTGAAATCAAGACAAGTAGCTTGAATTTAGTCAAGCCATGAAACAATACTTATATTATTAAAAGATGCAATATTTTGGCAATTGCTTGTCTTCACCGTGACAAATGATGTATCCGAGAAGTTTTCTGGTGTGACTCAAATGCAATGGTGCAGATTTAGAAATGCATTTCTCATTAAGTGCTAGGTGAAGGCATTTTTCCCGTTGCGATGATGATAATGAAGATGGATATTTCAACACTTGGCGAAGCCACTTGAAATGGATTGATCGGTCTCGATCGGGTCCAAATGAAGTACCGGATACTTTAATTCCTTCCTCTCGCGTCTCTGCATCCCTTACCCAGCGCATCATGCCTAATACCGATGTAGCAAGAGAAATGGATGCGATTTCGCTGGTAAATGAGGAAGGTTCGACACTTCAGACTTTTCATTTGTTTATTACAAGTCTTCAAACTTCTCTATTTACACATCAGGGACTTAATTGGATTTTTGTCTGAATTTTCATTTTAATTTACTTGCATTATACGTTACAACTAAAGGCTGGTTTATGATGGATTTAATTTATTTATTTTAATTTATAAATTTTAATTTATAATTTTTAACTTAAAATTTTGATTGTTTCTCTTGGTTTATTATGGATTTCAGTTTCCTAAATTTATCCAATCAGACGGTATCACGTGATATTATATTTAGTTTTGATATTTGACTGTTGGTTTGTCATTTCTTTAAAGAAGGTGAATTTATTTGGTATAAAATAAATGTGATGGGTGATTATTTTTATTTTACCATAAAATCAAAATAACTTTCATTTGCAATTTGATATTTACTTAACCTATAGATATCAGTTCAATGCTTTCTTGTGATTGGCTGGATTTGCAATTTAGAATTTAGAATATAAAAATTGGTTATATTCCCAATCTAAATTTTAAATTTCTAAATTTGTAAATCATTTATAAACCACCAGATTTGTTTTGAGTGTGTTTATATTTTAAAATCTAAATTATATATTAAAAATTCGTAAATTAAATCCATCATAAACCACCCTTAAGTTTATTTTCTTCTTTGAAGCAGTGGTTAACTGAATTGCGATTGAAAATGAGATTTTTAATTGTATTGTTGAACAATTTTTATTAAAACAATTATAAATGTGATAAATATTGCAGAATTTTCTATTTCCAGTACAAATCATAAAATAGTAATTAACTTTTAATTAAATTTTAATATTTTATTAGTTGTAATTTGATTGACTTTTCACAAGTTGGCAATTTAGTTAATTATGTGCTATTTAAAGTATGTCAAAATGAAATATTGTTTTGCAGTACATAGGAATATATATTTGTTTGAATTATTAATAATATTTGAGTTGCAAGTTTCATTAAAATTAATGCTGGATTATAAAATATTCGCGAAAGTTTATGAACTAGGAGAATTTAATGTTTGGTCAAGTTAATGATAAAAATACAGTTTTTATTCCTACCTCATTAAAACTTGGCTTGTTACCGTGAAATTGATATTTAATTCATTAACGAAACGCAAACAAAACGGGAAAAATCTTATGCTAGCTTCAGATAAAATCAATAGCTGCCTCAAGACAATTCTTTCCTTGAAAATATTGCAAATAACTTCACTAATTCCATTTTAAAATATCACACAAATTTGGATTATACACAATATTTCGGTCACATGAAAAATCTTGACTCAGCTATTTTTTTATAGTTTAATCACGTGGTCAACAATTAATGTTTCACAAGACAAGATCTCTTGTCTTGTTTAATAATTTCCTGTCTTGTCTCGAAAATCAAGACAAGAAATTTAAGTATATCTTGTCATTCATTAAAATTTACTAAAAAAATGTAAAGTACAAGAATTGAAGAAAATCTTGCAATTCTTGCACCTTTCTTGCAAGACAATTTCTTGCCTTGTCTTGCTCTGAAATTTGTAGCTCTTGTCTTGTTCTTGTCTTGCATTTTTTGCAAGACCAAGAATACAATACAAGACTCTTTTGAAACAATAATCACGTGGTCAACAATTAATGATGGTAAAAAAAAAATCCACAGATACTAAAAACGTTGTTTCTTCTATGAATCAATTTGGTAATAACATTTTTAGGTCCTTATTTATTAATATTTCTTATAAAATCCCAGCAATCTTTAGTTTGTCTTGTCTTGTATGCACCAATAAGCAAGAGTTTAAGAAAGAATTTCATAATTCTATGAATTTCATGTAATTACACAAATTTGGTTTATCAGCAATATTTTGGTCACATGAAATATCTTAATTCAATTTTTTTTATATAGTTTAATCATGTGCTCAACAATTAATGTTAGCAAATAAAAAAAACCACAGATACTAAAGCCGTTGTTTCTTCTATGAATCAATTTCGTAATAACATTTTTGGATCCTTATTTATTAAGATTTCTTAGCTTATTTAGCTTGTCTTGTCTTGTATGTACCAAAAATCAAGAGTTGAAGAAAGAATTTCATAATTCTATGAATTGTATGTAATCTGCTTTCAAGAATTTATAAAATGTGAGTGATTTAACATCTCAAAACACCATCAAATCTAAATAATTCAATTTTCCGTTGTTTTAACCTCGAAGTGTAACAAACAAGTACCAACTAACTTTTTTCTGACATAACTTCTTCAACTCATCCAAACTTTTCTGTCCCAAAATAATCCGGTAACGGATTCATAAAGCTTAATCAACGTTCTATTGATGGAAAAACTTGTTTGGCATTAGAATATCTTAAGGAAACACGGGGCCTTTCTAAGCGGAGACTAATTCGTTATTCGCGCTTGAAGGATGTGATAAAGTATGCGTGAAACGACAAGTTCCATATGGATGCAACCGAGGTCGTGGTGACACATGCAGTACAGACGACAGATGACGTCTGGTAAACTACAGCTTGGGAATTTCACGAAATAGAATTAATTGTCACATAAAAAGAAACCTAACTGTTTTGTTCAAATAAAAATGCTCATCAATTAAAATGTTCTCAAAAGGTTATTTAAAATGTAGAACAAATATATTTATGAAATTTTTAAATAAAACTGCACATAATTATATTTAATTTAAATTAATTACAAATATTTTTAATTACTTCTCAAAATTGTATGTAAAATCAATTTAAAATATATTTAGAGGTAAAAATATATATTTATTAATATTGTTGAAATACAATATTTTTAATAATTGCTTATTTAGTATAATTAAAATAAATATATTTATAAAACTAAAAAGCAATTTTATATACTCGAAAATAATTCGTACAAACGTTCATAATTATTTTAAGTTAAGTTCAATTTATCGGCTGTAATAGAAGAAAATTCAGGCGTGGAAACTAATTCAAAGAAAGGATTAAATAAGAGGAATGGAAAGGATCTTCAATCAATTGATCGTTCAAATTTACCATAGTTAAACTTCGGCTATATAAAAACCAATGTTTATACCACTCAACGCTATGTCAAAACAGTCAATCAACTTCTGTAAACTAAAATCAAGACTTGAACTATGTTTATACAGTCAGTCATAAGTGAGATAAGACGCTGCTATTCGGAAATCTTATAGATTCTGGAAGATTCGAGAATAATTACCCACCGATATAAATCAATAAACAGTTGAATTGTGACAACTTCGGTTATTTAAAAAACAATACTATCAGCCATAAGCAAGTTCAACTAAAATAAGAAATGAAACAAAAATTTTACTAATAAACTACAGATAACTATATCGGTAATGACATATTTATCTTATGATATTAATGTCATAAATTGAAGGGTGAGTAGTATGACATGTGTAGATTGCGAAAGTAAAAGAATTTTTTAAATATTCGCACATCTAAGGGTAGTTTTCATTAAACTAACATTTCTGGCATTTGCATTCTTTTGTAAATAAAAACATAACTTTATTACTTAAAATTATTTTAAGTAATGTTTAAGAATAATATCTTATACAACTAATTTTGAACGTATTTTTGATAAACATATTTTTAATGAAATATGAATTAAAATTATAAAATTCTTTCACTTTTGTAATCTACACATGTCATACTACTCACCCTTAAATTTATAACATTTTCATTCCCACCCTATATGTGGGATATAGGTAGAACAATTCAAACTTCAAAAATATGTTTTTTTATGTAGGGAATGACCTATTTTTTAAGAATTTAAAATTTAGAATTGAGAGAAGATGATGGGCGTGTTATTTGCGGTTTTATCCACACAGGATGAATGAAATCTTGGGTAAGAGATTCAAGATCATGTAACAGAATAGTTACATACAGAAGCGACACTCCGTGTCGGTACCTTTCATGTTACCCTATTCAGTTCTATGACCTTGGAGCATTGTGTAGACCTTTAAATTTGTTGACTTCCCCTATCTCTCTCTAAGATGAGATGAAACTTTC
The DNA here is from genome assembly GCA_035578165.1 of Stenolophus ochropezus. Taxonomy (NCBI): domain Eukaryota; kingdom Metazoa; phylum Arthropoda; class Insecta; order Coleoptera; family Carabidae; genus Stenolophus; species Stenolophus ochropezus. The sequence continues at coordinate 6,779,842 of JAQOWZ010000014.1, forward strand.
CGATTTTAAACAATGAGCCCTTTAGATTTGTTGCTTTTCCCCATCTCTCTCTAATTTTCGTTTCTCTGTCTTACTGTCGCTTCTGTATAAACCTATACTGTGGTAAAGCATCCATTATATGTGGGATATAGGTAGGACAATTTAAACTTCAAAAATATGTTTTTTATGTTCGGAATGACCTATTTTTGAAGAATTTAAAATTTAGAATTGAGAGAAGATGATGGGCGTGTTATTTGCGGTTTGGATGAATGAAATCTTGGGTAAGAGATGCAAGATCATGTAGCATGATTTGCAGGAAGAATTTCACGGATCGCAGGGCTACGCTGGCGCCACAACGTTTCGCTCGGTCGCTCTACTCGGCTCGGTCGCTAGCGGACGTAATAAGACCAGTTAGCTGTGGATTTATCAATGCCAACAACGGCACTTGCAAATAAATAACACTCAAACTCCATATATTACTGCGCCGCACTCCGATTCATCTACCGAATAATCTATAGCACTCCACCAACTTGATATTTTCACCTTGTCAAATCACCGACTTCGTCCTGTACTCTCTAATCGTTTTATAGCCACATGTATTACTCTAACCACTCGCAGGATTTAACATGTTTTATTGGAGGTTAGTATCAAAGGTTAGCAGGTGCTCAGATGCAAAGTACAATGGTGGCAGTGTTGCCAACTAATATTAAATAAAAGTTGCAATTGTATAAAAAAAAATCTCCAGATTATGTCTAGATGTTTATTTTCAAAAACCTCCAAACATCTCTAAAATATATTTTTTTTTCATAAAATCTCCAAATACATTTTTACGTAAATGTGTACTTACTAATTATAGAATTATTTTGATTCATTTCTTTAAAGCGAATTGTCTTAACTTAGAACTTGAAATTAGGGAAAATTTTAAATTGGGTATGTAATACCAACAGCAAAAAAAATAACTGGTACCAAGTAAATATTATTTATATTTAGATATATTTCATACTTTTTATTTACAGAGTATTCAACGTATAGCATTAATAAAAAATTAATATCGCCAACATGGCATTGAAAACTCTATGTTTTAGACATGTCGCAAACTGATTTTAAAAGTATATTTTTGATTTCCAATATCTCTAGATTTAGCTAAGGTGCAACTTTGAGAGAAAAAATCTCAGGAATGAAAAGAGATAATTAAATTCTGTTTCCAAATTTGAAATCAGCGCACCGACGTCTATCAATAAGGATCTTTTTCAGAAACAAAAATTTTGGACCCAAAAATGGGTATTTTTGAATTATTTCGGCTACATATGAAAAATTTTACAAAGAAAAACTAAAAATTTTTAGTTTTTATGTTTAACTGTAATTGGAAATAACTTAGGGATTTAAAAAGATCTTAATTTTTAATTGGAAACCTGAATTTTTCATTTTTTACTGACCCATCAGTTAAATAATGGTTGTGTACCGTAAACTTATTTTTAACTCAAAAATAAAATATTTTTCTATAACCTTATGGTAATGAAATGAATATTGCAGAATAAGTGGTAAAATGGAGTAAGTCTTTAAAATAAATATAAGAAAAGTAGCAGTTAAATAACAAATAAAATAAAGATAAATACCTGGAGTTGATGAGATGCCCTTTGATTTTGTAAACAGTCCAAACGTCACCTCGTCACCTGAAATTAACCACATTATTACTAACAGTAATTCAATAAATTTCCTAGTAACTATTGCTGTCTGAGATATGTATGAAATTCCTGTATTTATATGACATTTAATTAAATATTATCGAATTGTAATGTATATTAATTTATTTGCAAATATAGTTACAAATAGTTCCATATTGATGATGAATAATTATATATGGAAAATAAAACCTGGAATTAATATTAATTACTGCATTTTGCAAACATTGGTAATTCATTTAGTAAACAATAGGTAATCTATTTGAATAATGCATCTAAAAAATTCATATATAAAACTAAAGAGATATTTATTATTGTTGAAATTTTAAAAAATATTTCTTGCTCTCGTGCATATTTTTTCTACCGTAAAAATGAAAAATGCGACGTAGCATTATTGTGAAATGTTTTAACGAGAAAACCGCAACCTTAAAAAGCTAGAGAGAAGGCGGAAAGTTAAAATCAGTCTGTGGGAAGAATTAATTAATTATTTACTGAAAATTTCTATTTAAAATGTTGCTAATGAAGCAGATAACAACGCAAAACTTTATTATTAAAGATGCTGGATCAACATTTTAATCATATTATAATATCCGCCTGAAAACAAGAACTCGCATTATATATCTTAAAAGATTATTTGTAATGCGAAAATAATAATCAATATGGCTTACGACATACTATCTGTACACTTTGACAAAAATCAGTGGCGTACCTACGGGGAGCACACGCCTTATTAGGTAAATAAGAAGTAGCAACACTATGTCGGCATCATTGATATTTCATTAGTAATTAAAAGTAATATGGAAATAAGTAAAAATTATCTCTTTACAATTGTATTATTGATGTTAGATTTACGTTGTGTTTGAGTAAGTCAATTGTACTCATTTTATTTCTTGACACGCATCACACATATTCAATGAGTTCAAAAAGAACATTTTCAATCGAGCAAATTAAAAATCATTCAAAATTTCAAATTATATAACAGGTCCCAAATGAAATAGATTAAAATATTTAAGCATTGTTAGTGGTAGAACATGAAAGTGTCCATACGTTAAATTTGAAAGTCTTAATTGCTCATTTTGCATATTTAAAAAAAATAAAATAGAAATAATGCCACAAATAATTTAATTATTAACTTCAGGTAGAGGTAGAATTTTGGGGATAGCATTCTTTAGTAGCTCCGTAAAACTCAATAATACACTAATTTATAGTGACAAGTACTTTTAAATAATTTTAATATTACATATAACGTGTTCCTTTTGAAAATGTGTTTTCCATGTTTATAATTTCAAGATTTTTTTTTGTTTACCTTTGTAATATTTTTACAGCACAATTGTATTTTTATTTTAAATTAATTTGACAAATGCAAAAATAATATTTATGAAAAGATAAGGCATATAAGGGTCTGAATACTCTAAAGGGCGACACTACTCCAAGATTGAAACAAATCTGCTTTAAAACTATAAAAAAATTAATAAATTCCTGTCTCCCTTTAAATTTTTTCTAAAAAGGTGAGGGCCTCAAGTATATTCTTACAGTTAGGGCTGTGAATTCTAGTTACGGCACTGACGAAACCGTACAATTCTCAGCAAAGACACAAGTAATTTATTTTGACGGGCTTTAAAAATAAGGATTACAAAGCACATCTTACAAGTGTTACAAGCTGCGGGCTATATTTCCACACAAAAAATACACAAAGCAGAAAGACGGAATTTAGGAGCACGGTATGTACTCCGTATTAAAACGTTTTCAAATTATATCTACTTGTATTCTTGGCAATGCTCTGGGACTTCACAGCATATCCTGTTATCTAAACATAGGCTTTCAAATAAAATCATCTTCAGAATATTTTTCTTCAAGCCCTCCGTGGAATGACAAGCGACATAGTTGTCCTTTTACTAACACAATTTTAACACAAAACTGTCTTGCTATAAATAAATCATCGAGTTTATTTTTGCTTTTGTTGCTTTTAACTACGACGCAACAAAACTATGAAATGTCTAAAGAGAACCGGAAATAGGAAATTCTCTATTGCTTCTCTTCCTTTATGACAGTTCAAACCAATACAAACAACATCGTTTTAAATGTACCAATTTAACATTTCTTTATTTTTCCTTTTTAGATACTATCAAAAATTTATACAATGGTTTATTTTATTGTTTATATACAACATTTTAAGTTAAATATATTCAAGTAATACAGTACAAAACAAAATTTATTATTTATTAATAAATATTGTTGTCAACACAAATCTCAATAAAAATGTTACAATTGAATAAAAGTTAGTCTTGTTACTTTGTAAAAAAAATCAATAGCAAAAGAGTAAGAAATTTATTAAAAGCCACAACTTATCACCATATTATTTACAAGAAACCTAAATAGTAGATATGGGACCTAAGCCGAATAATTATTTGATATTCGGTCTATTCAGTCATATATTCACTCTTCGGTATTTGGCCTTTTCGATATATTTTAATACCAAATATTCGGTTACAAGAAATAAGTGAAGTACAATGCTGTTTTGATATGTTAAAATTTTAAACAGAAGATATACGTACATATGTTTGGTTATTATTAATGAATCTACAATAAGAGTAAATAATTTATCTAGTTATATTGTTTGGTGGTAAATTTCATGACACTGAACTAATTAAATTTAATAATAATCAAGCATTTCAGAATAAATATAACCCTCTCCGCAATGAGGAGCATCAATGAAGCTATTAGATTGTACAAAAATATATTATTTGGTAATGCCAAATGTTCTGGTAAAATTTCGCCGAATATTCGTTATTCGGTTATTCGGCTGAACTACTAAGTATTCGTCATATCACTAATAAGTAGTGATATTCCTTAATGAACATAAGTGTATGACAAACCTCTAGTCGAGGATACGACGTCACAGGAATATATCATTTTTTAAATTTTTTAATAATTTTTTGTTTGATTATTATTAAATTTAATTATTTAATTTTCAAGAAATTTACCGTCAAGCCATATAACTCGATAAATTATTACTCTTATCATAGATGCATTAATAACTGAAAATATGTATATCTTTCGTTTAAAATTTATTATCTGTATATTTATATATTTTAACATAACAAAACAGCGTTGTACTTCACTTATTTCTTGTAACCGGATATTCGATATTAATATATGCCGAATAGGCCGACTACCGAATAGTGAAAATATAGTCGAATACCGAATAATAATTCTGCTTCAGTCCATCTCTAGTATATATCATAATAATACATTAAAACTATTAAGATGCTTATTTTATATAGATACTTGCATCTTTTAAAAAAATGTTAGTTTAATTTTTTGGTTCATGACGTTCGATTATTTAAGAACAACTGTAGTAGATATACGATTATTTTATTTGTATTCTTAAAAATGCAAGTAAATTGTACAATTACAAATACTGTGCCACAAATAATGATGAAAGCAAATAATTATTCTGCTTCAGTCCATCTCTAGTATATATCATAATAATACATTGAAACTATTAAGATGTTTCTTTTATAGATGCTTGCCTCTTCTAAAAAAAAATGTTAATTTAATTTTTTGGTACGTGATGTTCGAATATTTAAGAACAACTGTAATAGATATACGAATATTTTATTTGTATTCTTAAAAATGCAAGTAAATTGTACAATTACCTCCCCTGTTCCACATAGAAATACTGCGCCACAAATAATAATGAAAGTAAATAATTATTCTGCTTCAGTCCATCTCTAGTATATATCATAATAATACATTAAAACTATTATGATGCTTATTTTATAGATGCTTACATCTTTTAAAAAAATGTTAGTTTAATTTTTTGGTACGTGATGTTCGAATATTTAAGAACAACTGAAGTAGATATACGATTATTTTATTTGCATTCCTAAAAAAAAGGTAAATTGTAAAAATACCTCCCTGTTCCACACAAATAATGATGCAAGTAATGTAACTAATTCTAATTATTGTGTATGATTCCAACATGTTTGCGTTAAAGGTAAATTGTAAAAATACGTCCCTGTTAAACACAAATAATGATGAAATTTATAATGTAACTAATTCCAATTATTCTCTACGATTCTAACACATTTCCATTTGTTTCAGGTATCATGGATCAGACACCGAGACATCCACATCCTCACCGTAGGCGGCTACACCTACACCAGCGACCAACGCTTCCAAGCCAACCACCACCGCGAGACCGACGAGTGGATCTTGCAGATCAAGTGGGCACAGAAGCGCGACGCCGGCATCTACGAGTGTCAGATCAGCACGCAACCCGTCCGTTCCTACTTCGTCACTCTCGATGTTGTCGGTGAGCAAAGAGTGTAGTGTCTGATTAAGATGTTACAGAATTAGAATTAGGTTACGTTAGGAGACAATGCAATGGAGATGATTTACACTGAGGAGTAGAGGAGTGGGGAGTAAGGAGTGAGGAATACTTCCTGCAAGGAAGGAGGAAGGGGAGTTGGTTTCTTTGTTTTCGCTCTTTGGCTATCTTCATGCCATGCTAGGGGAGTGAATGGGTTCTATGTATGTGGATATATTCTCAACACTTAAGTCATTCTTGAGTATCACAATCTAAACATATTTCGACATGACATTTCAGATTATGTTTGGTACATAATATTAAACAAAAAAAAGCATGTCTGGTATACCTTTTGTTTAAATTAATAATAATATTTCATTTTGGACTATTTGGACATGACATTTCAGATTATGTTTGGTACATAATACTAAACAAAAAAAATGACTGTAGACCTTTTGTTTAAATTAATAATAATACTTCATTGAATGGGATTCTGTGTATGTGGATATATTCTCAACACTTAATTCATTCGTGACTACCACAAACTAAACATATTTGGACATGACATTTCAGATTATGTTTGGTACATAATACTAAACAAAAAATAAAAAAAAAACTTGACTGGTATAACTTTTGTTTAAATTAATAATAATACTTCATTTTGGACTATAATTAACTTACTTATTATTAACACGAAACATAACTTTTCAAGCTAGATATCTGGTATAGTCATCAGATGAACTGATACTATTGAATAATTCCTTAATATCGAGTTTTAAGTCCGTTTTACATTACACTCCTTTTCTCTATTTTGCTAATAGATATTCTAGTCGGATCCAAGTTCCTTCCGATTATGTCGCAGAATGTCGGAGATCTTCGAGTTATTTTATTATGGATATGAATACTAACTTAACAGAACAACAAAATGAAAATAATAAACCCATGTGAGAACGATGAATGCAGTTAACAATTGTTTTGCTTATAACCACAGATGAGAAGAAAAAAATATGCAAAATTCGTATAGAAATATACGTATATTTTTATAGTAGAATCACAGAATAAGTTTAAGTAACTATTTTGTGGAAGAATCTCGGACGAATATCGGATAAATATGTATTTCTGATTTACATTATTCTAGATTTATCTATAAATTTCTCAGGTAAATCTAGTACTATAATCTACTCAAAAAAAGTATAATGTTAATCAGGCTAATAAATGCATCATAACAATATTTCAAGATATAAAACATTTAATCCATTAAACCTATTCAATCCCAAAAAAATTACAATAAACTCTCTCTTTATCTCACTGTTACATTTGATGGCAGCGATGGAATTCGAATATTCTGGTAGTCTCAGTATAATTTATTGTAATAGTCACACTCAAAAAAAAAAACAGCACAAACACTCATTTCTCTCTTCTCACATGGTTACATAATAGTACAAATTTTAAAAAATATATTAAAAACTCTATTTGTTGAAAATAACTAACTTATTATTTATTTGGAAATATTTTCCAAAAATTTATATTATTGTAATTTTAATACATTGAAATATGAAATAATAGAAAATTCACTGAAAGAATCAAGCAAATGTAGTGCATTGTATAAAGTATTTGTTGTTCCTTTTTCATATTTCAACTAACATACAATAAAGTATCAAGTTCCTTGTTCTAATTCCAAGAGCAAATGTAATGTTTGAAGAGGAATGTAAAATGGTGATAAGGTGCACACTGCATGTATGTTACAAAAACAACACGATTGGAGATATTTCAAGTTTTATATTTATACTAAATCCCACTGTATCTGGCAAACCAAAAGTATTGTTTATTGTTATAAAGTAGATAAATATACCAACACTTTACTCCACGTTTTTAGTAGAAGTGTACACAGCGACACACAAAACGAAAAAGAAATTTGTTTTATGGCTTCTGGTAAACACGAAATTTGTTCTTATCTCCAAGCTAATAGTACTTCATATTTTATTTTTACCAGTTCTACAAATTGAAACATTTAGTTCAAAAACTAAGCCGCGCGTTTATGATGTCCTTACACCACACAAAAGATAAATCCAATAACTGCAGGCCAGCTACAATCCAAGTGATAATTTATTTACTGAATTCTGCCCAAGATGCAACACAAAGAAGTTGTCTTTGTTTCAACAGAAGGTTTCTCTCTGCTCTACTTTCAAAATAGTAAATTTTTAATTAAATTTAGTATGAATGTGATTCCAATATTGCATTTAGTGGTTATGCACATCACGGAAATATTTTTGCAGATTATTTTAATATATAAAAATATATTCTATATTAAAAGTATTAAAACATATTAGAGCATGATACTAATCCTTAATCCTTATTAAAATATACTTTAACTTTTTATATTGTACAATTTATTATTAATAAAAAGATAAAAATTATGTCATTAAAAATAAAAGTAGAAATACTACATTAAAACATATTAGAGAATGATACTAATCCTTAATCCTTATTAAAATATACTTTCACTTTTTATATTGTACAATTTATTATTAATAAAAAGATAAAATTATATTCATTAAAAATAAAAGTAGTAACAAGTGAACGTTTAAAGTTAAAAGACCATTTTACCTTTTTAAAAAAGGGTCATATTTCTTAATAAAACAGTAAAACATCACAAAATTTAAGACTGTTTAGTACCCCTAAATATAATAAGTATTAAATTCTTTTAATGTATAGAGATGTTTGCTATTAATAAAAGGACAAAATTAATTTTGGAATACCATTAAAGCCAGTGACGTCTCTTGAATTAAAATTTTGGTGAGGCAGACGTTAAAAACTGAATAAAAACTATGAACTGCATACCAGAAGAACCTGCTGCCATTTTTTAAAAGTAAACTTATATTTAAAATCCCAAGACATCTGGTGTCTACGACAACACGTCCACATACTTGTGTTACATTTAAAAAAATTATTCAAGTCGATCGGAGGCATGCCTCAAAACTTCCTTTTCTGAAGCAAGTAATGCAGCGAGAGAAAAATCGATAATCGCTATGAGAATTGTAAAAACAGCACAGTTGTACACACACATTGATGAAGTTTGAGGCAAGATATTTTTTGCCTCTACGCTGGACGTACGAATGCTTTATTCGATATAATAAAGACAGTGGAAATTTCAAAACTAGATCTTATGGACATATTGCATACTAAATTTAAAATATTTTAGAAGATTTAAATTTTAAAATACAATGCAAAATTATCCTCTTCTTATTTTTATGGTGAGGCACTTCCTCACCTGCCTCCCCTAACGAGCCGCTAGTAATTAAAAGTAAAACGAATATCATGTGTAAATTACATGAAAGTTTTTCTTCACCATTTAAGCCGAGTACGTAAAAGTTATTATAAAATGAAATGACCAAATGAAATCAAAATGAGAATTTCATTTATTTGTAGGTAATTTTAAGAGATCATTAGGCCTACAATTTATATTGAGCTTCTCTCAATTTGAGTTGGAGCGTTCAAAACAGTGTATGACATAAGCAAAGAAAAATGTAGATTTCTGGGAACTGGAACTGGAACTAAACTAAATTCAAACCCCAAAAAATAAAAATGCGAAATTCAGGTCATTCGAACGAGACGCTTCAGAGTTTTAATGTAAAGCGAAAAGATTTGAAAGTAAGGCGAATAGTTGAATGTGTCTTTACTTAGTGCACCGTACACGGTACCTCTGTACAAAGAGCACAGGAACGTAACATCGTACATCTTATCAAAAAGAAAGTAGCAATTTGTCAGGATGTATTTTATATAATCCTAGTGCTGTCATATACCGAGTGAAGAGTTCGTGTTACGTTGTGTCAGAAAGGTTTTCAGTTTTCACGGGCGAAGTAGGAACTGAAAACTTTACATTTGACAACGGATGGAGAATGCATAATTCATTTCGACAACTGATTCACCAGCAGATGGCTATGTTGCCGCATGTATTCTCCTTAACATGTGTATAACAACACCTGGTTATCTTCTTCATAGTCTATTTACTTGGTGTAAAGTAAAACACAATTATTTATACTTTGCGTTAACAATTGCCCTATTATTATATCGAAAACAGTTTAATAATATAAAATATTGTTTGTGTTTGTGATTGGTGCATTTGTAGTAGTAACAGTCTTCAAAGGCTACTAGTGACATTTATGTATAGAGCACACCGAAAAATATTAAATTATCGATACCTATTTTAGGTACATATATTCTCTCAACGAAAAATAACGTTTTAGTGCATCGTTATTTGTTACATTACGGTTACGTAATGTTATTTTTTATACTTTGCATTAACAATTGCTCTATTATTATATCGAAAACAGTTTAATAATATATAATATTGTTAAACTGTTTTTGGTATTTTTATTGTTGTAAAATTGGAACTTTTAACAACTGCACCCCACTTTAAATGTCAAATTGATAACCTCAAATATTTTTAAATGTTTTTAATACAATTTATATTTCTGAGTATGAACACCGAATATGCAAAACTCATTTAAAAGAATATTAAAATTTCGTAACTCATAATGTACCTATAGATTTATAAATATTTCATATTTTAAATGCACATTGACAGATAAATGTGCCCAAATTCATCCCAACAGAGTTACCATATTTCACATTTATATATATATATATATATATATATATATATATATATATATATATATCCCTAGATTACAATCTCTTAGTTTTTTAATTGAAAATTTTAAGATTTTTATTAAATAAGTGAAGCAATATATAAAAAATAGTATATTATACTCGTTTTATTATTGTTCCATTCGTGTTTTTGGAACACAACTCATGGAACAATATACCGTCTTATAAAACTTGTATAGTAATATACTATTTTTAACCTCAATTTCAACTTGGTATAACAAACCGATTTTAAAATTATATCTGATGATAGTCTTATAACGACAAACACACTTTTAAAACCAAATGAAAGTAATGATTTTGGGGCTCAATGTGCACAGCCCTGACAAGGCAATAAACAAAAAGAAAAATATAAAGTTTCGTGACAATCATGCAATTTAAAATTTTTGCATGTTCGGCAAATTTTTATGCATCTGTTGATACAGAAAAGGAATAGTGAAATAAAATTCTTTTCAAGTATTGAAAATCTGGAGCAAATTGTGCTTCCTGAACACATATTTATTCCTAAAATATGCTTAAAATTGATAAAAAGGACAATATTCGTAACGTTTTACATACTAAAATAAAATTATAAAAGGTTTTATCTTATTTTGAAAGTATCTTTTGAGATTTGTGGATGAAATAAAGAAGTTAGCAAACGCTATCCAGGGTCTACCTTTTCGCATCCATTTACAGCTAATAAAGGAAGCAGACAGAATTTTCTAAACATCCGGCTTATTAAACATAAATATTCCTCCGGCGATCTGGAAAATCTGCCTAATTATAAAGGATGCTGGCGTTTACAATAAACCTAACAAATTTAAAAAGAAGTCACAAGAGATACGAAAATATCTTTTATATAAGACTTTATTAATCCTGAAAATGCAGCTCACAGGATTTTACCTTATTTATTAAATCGTTGAGAAAAAATATATAAGTATTGTTGCCTGTGGGTATTTTAACAATATTAATATTTCCGTAAATATATTCAACAAACAAAATTAATTCTTAATCATTTCCTCTTTCACTTACAATTTTTAATTATGTAACTGCAATATTTAAAATTTATTTCAAAACATTTCAAGTCTACCAAATAAAAATAAACACTTTTTATAGGTCATATCAATATTATCAACGGTATTAATAAACTCTTTAAATAATAAATGCTGTGACTGATCTATTGATCTAGATCATTAATCTAAATCAATTCCGTGATCTTTGAGCTGAGTTAGATCATTTAATATTTTGAGATCTTCTCGATCTAGACAAATAAATAAGATCTAGAATTTGATGAATATATATATTTTTCAAAATTCTAGTTATATATTGTACGTTTATTGTAAAGTGATCGTTTTCTAACAAACCGCGTTTCTATTATTCTGTCGTCTCGAGGGTACGAGAACATTCTCGAATTTAATTGATCTACTATTTAAGCCTGAGCAGGGGAGATCACGAGGACAGTGATATTAATACGTATAGTGAACATGAATAGTTTGTGATATAAATAAATAGTTGGTGATATAAATATCTTGTAAATAAATAGTGCCTAGTGTTAAATGTTTAAATAAATAGTCTTTGTGTTTAAGTTTTTATATAAGTATGATAGGATCATGGAAGAAGGTACGTAGACTGTTTCTTACGCTTCCAGTCTACCTCTTTTATTTTATGATTGTACCACGATGACATCCCTTCCCCAAGTCTTTAGTAATTATTAAACTATGAATAATAAATCGATTTAAAGTTCGATTTTATTTTTTGTCTAATAACATATATGTAAAAACCAAAATTTAATTACATATCCCATTGTTAAATATTAAGAAAAATGAAAACTTTTGGAAAGATGACTATTTTTGGAAGGATTCAAAATTCATTTTATTTACCATAAATTCCGCCTAGTCCATAGTGAATATTTCCCAACTTCATAAATCCACTAACAATTCCCCGCATCTTAACCACGTACATACACATTTTAATTATTAAACCACACACGGTAGCGCTAGCGTTGCTGCTGCCAAATCCCTCCACAAGGGATACTCATACTCAATTCCATACCCCCCCAAACCCAGATGGAAAACTTCCCTGCTCCACAGACAGACAAGCTTGAGCAAGATGGACGCACAGGGAAAAAGAAATTAATTATTATCCTTCCAGACAAACGAAACCATAACGAGATGTTTAAGATTCCACAAGGTAGGGCGAATTCAGTGGGAATTTTAAATCTACTTTTTTAATAGAATCACGTTTTATAAATTGCTTAGTGACAATTTTTTGTGAATCGACTTTTATATCAGTGGGTTACACAATATACAGGGTGTTAAAATATGGTTACAAATATATATTTATCCTTTAGGGTGGAACGATGACTAATGTATATTTTATCCTAAATTTGTATCAAAAATATAAATTACCTACTGACAATTTTTTACTGTTTTATATCAATGGTTCACACACTATACAGGGTGTTAAAATATGGTTACAAATATATATTTATCTTAGATCTGAGGGTAGAAGGATGACTATATGTATTTTAATGTCCTAAATTTGTGTCAAAAAGATACTGAAGGAATAAAAGTTTTATACTCTAGATATAAATATATCTTTATTTTAAAAGAATTAGAATTACGTGCCTTGCAATCTTAAGTATTATACAGCTAATTACTACAAACGTATATATTAAATTCTTGTATTCAACCATTGTCTTAAAAATGTTTGCTTCAAAAATTTCTGTTTGAAACTGATTCAGCAATTCAAAATATATATACCAAAAACACCTCGTTTACATACATATAAATTTACAACATATTGTAACGTTTATTTATTTGGGTAAAGTGTAAAAAGTCATATAAGACGAATATTTATATTACAAGTTTATTAAATAATAACAAAAATAATAAGTGCTCGGATTTAAACGAAAATAACACAAATAAACATTAAAAATTAGTAACACACACTTAACACAGTAATTATTAACTAATATTCATTTAATTGTGCACGACAGTATCTATTTCTACGATATTAATTTTCACCATATATAAAAATGTATATGCACTAAATATTTATTTCTACTTTACATATCGCTGTTCTCCACGGGACTGACTGTTTACGTGCCTCGGTCGCGACAATTTATACCGGTGGACAATTATTCTCGAATCTTCCAGAATATACAAGATTTCTGCTTTTATGTCACTTAACCTTTAAGCGAGGCTACCTGACCACACGGTCGAGGAATTTATTTTGTAATCTTCCAGACATCGTAACAATAAGTGGTATTTAAGATCTAGGGTTGAAATTGCAGATTCGTCAATCTTTATCAAAATAAAAAACACCACTGTATTCGAAAGATTGGGAACTTACAATAACTTGTAGGTCCCTTTCAGAGGCTTTATGTTGGAAACCACTTTTCTAAAACGCCAATACAACCAATATATTAAGTACTTGAGTATTTTATTAGCAATACTGATGTTTTAACTTTATAAACAAATATTTCTTTCAAGAGTTAAAAGCAAATACAGTTGCTGATTTAAAACGAAAATGTTAGGTATTATTAGATTTGTATTTAATTTGGCGATTGTCAATTTCGGGAGTAATTTAGCCTGAAATGATATAGGTGATCTTAAGTACTTGAGTATTTTATTAGCAATACCGATATTTTAACATTATAAACTAATATTTCTTTCAAGAATTATAAAGCAAATACTGTTGCTGATTTAAAACGAAAATGTGAGGTATTATTATATTTGTATTTAATTTGGCGATTGTCCATTTCGGGATTAATTTATCCTGAAATGATATAGGTGAGGTTCGTTGGGAGAATTTGATGTTTTAGAAATAATTGTGTCTCTTGTGCCGGATCCGGTAATTCTGGAGATGAGAAGGTCCGAAGCCGTAGATCCGACGTGCGAATCAAGCGCGTTATTTTTTTGCAACAAATGATACGCGAGCATCTTGCTTTATGTCCCTCATCAGGGAACACATTTTTCTTTTCACGCGTCTGATAGTGAAAATCTTCAGATTGCTGCCCGTTACGCGCTTCTACGTTCTCTGTTTTCTGCGCAAAGAACCAAGTATAAATAATAAATACATTTTCTTATATATCATTTTGCTTCCTTTATTCCAATGGCACATATCTGCTTATATGGCTACACCAGAGACATCTGATTAAGTTATAAATAAACTGCCACGACAACGGACCATTTTCTCATTCCAAATTATGTTGAAGGAAAACGAACATGTTACAACAAACTATCTAGATAATAAAGTCGATTAACTGGTACATTAAAATACTACGTAAAAACAGAACAGCAATATAGAGGTGCAAAGTTTAGTTACTTTTAAGTACTTGTAATTATTTGTTACTTTTAGGTAAAATAAACGAAAAACGAACATGTTAGAACAAGCTATCTAGATGATAAAGTCGATTAACTGGTTCTTTAAAATACTACATAAAAACAGAACAGCAACATACAGGTGCAAAGTTTACTTACTTTTAAGTACTTGTAATTATTTGTTACTTTTAGGTAAAGTAAACGAAAAACGAACATGTTAGAACAAGCTACCTAGATGATAAAGTCGATTAACTGGTTTTTTAAAATACTA
Source organism: Stenolophus ochropezus (assembly GCA_035578165.1). Lineage (NCBI taxonomy): Eukaryota > Metazoa > Arthropoda > Insecta > Coleoptera > Carabidae > Stenolophus > Stenolophus ochropezus. The sequence goes on from JAQOWZ010000014.1 coordinate 6,795,058, forward strand.
CATAAAAACAGAACAGCAACATAAAGGTGCAAAGTTTAGTTACTTTTAAGTACTTGTACCTATTCGTTACTTTTAGGTGGAGTACTTGTTACTTTGTATTCCTTACAAGTACTCGTTTGGTTTAAGTTCACATGTCGTTATTCGTTACTAAGAATGTTCAGATACTACCGATTAATGCTAAACTGAGTAACGATTCGTTTCGTCGACTATTTTTTTTTTTTACTTTTGTCGATATTTTGCTCTAGTTTCAACAAGCAGCTGTGACGTTTTCGAAGTATTTTTATTATTTTTTATTAAATTTTATCATATTAGACAGGGTAACGTAGAAAAAAATATATGTTATGTTTTTAGTTTTAGCACAGAATAGGTTTATAGAAAAGCGACAGTAAGACAGAGAAACGAAAATTAGAGAGAAATGGGGAAAGTCAACAAATTTAAAGGGCCCATTGTTTAAAATCGGAAAGTTTCGTCACATCTTAGAGAGAGATAGAGGAAGTCAACAAATATAAAGGTCTACACAATGCTCCAAGGTCATAGAACTGAATAGGGTAACACAAAAGTTACCGACACGGAATGTCGCTTCTGTATGTAACTATTCTGTGGTTTTGGTTTAGATTTTGCATGAACTAGTTTCAACTAGTCACATACAACAGTAGATAGCGGAGTTAAAGAAACGAATACTTTTTCATGTCTGTACTAGTTACTTCATATATTGTCGAGTAACGAGTACTCGAGTAGCGAATAGTTATTTTTTTACATCGCTACAGCAATATGAGTAAAAAGTGTGACACAATAAGAATTTAATAAAGAAAATATATGTCGACCCTCGAGTACGATATTAAGAAAAAAAGCAACCTTCACCTCACTTTGGTAAACTCCCATATCTTAACTCCGCATCCATCTTTCTTGTGATTACTCGGGAGCTTATTTAGTTGTTGTAGTGGTACCCTAGGAGAATAATATTTTTAGTTGGAGTTGACGCATGCGTGTTCTGTGTGGAAAGTTGTCGTGTTTGCTTGTGTGTTGTGTACTGTGCGGTGTGTGTTGGATTATTTGTGCGTGCTTGAGTGTGTGCCGGTGCGTATGAGAAATGTGTGAGATAGGGTTAGCAAGCACATGAGGGGAGCTCTTTACAGGACGCCACATTGATTTTTTACTCGATGTCTTTCTCTTTTTAGACTCATTTAATACAATTATAACAACTCAAAAAATTCATTTACTCTCGGAGATAGTATTTATCACAAAATACATAACATAAAGTTACAATTATTAATAAAAAATAAATATTATTAATAAACTACATGCATAGAATATTTGTTCTGGTCACATTGATTTTTTACTCGATGTCTTTCTCTTTTTAGACTCATTTAATACAATTATAACAACCCAAAAAAAATTATTTACACTCGAAGCCATTATTATCACAAAATGCATAACATACATTTACAATTATTAATAACAAATACATATTATTAATAGACTACATGCATAGATATTTTTGCTGGTCACAATTAGCAATACGCATGCGTAGATCAAAGAACTAAACACGAACACAGAAAAAGTAACTATTCAATTTTGCCGCTCAAATTTGAGCTAACTTCAATTTCGTTATAATACTCGCATCAAAACTTACACTTCATAAAATTTTGAAGAAGTACAAAAGTTTATGTTTCTTATTGTTCCCAGCACAACTTTGTACTATATACGTCATGTCTATCTAGTTAAGAGGTTATAAACGAGACAATAAAATGTCATTCACATAGAGATTAGCGCAATTGCATTACAAGAGTGATTAAAGTGCACATTAATCCGTCATTGTCGAATTACTATGACAATCTGTTTCTCTACAACTTTATAGTTTATAACAAACTCTTCTTATATATTACTGCGCTTATATACCGTTACTGTTACAATTGCAATCAAATTTAATCAGTACTCTAATTCAAACCTTAAACCGAATCATTTATATCCAACAGTAGTAGATATACATTCATTCCATGAAACCAGACATGTCCAAAAAGGTGACCCTATTACTACTTTCAATACTCATTTTAAATTATCGGCATATACTATCTGTTATACAAAATATATTATTAATAAAAAATAAATGACAATTTTACAAAAGAAAATGATCAGAATTCGCGAAAGGCGTGTTCGCGTGGGTAGAAATATCTCAGGTTTAGAGTTGAACAGGGAAACATCTCTCAAACAATCTGACGGGATTAAGGAATGTCTCAGTTTAGAAATTTGCGAATCCAACTCTGGGTTTATGTCATATCGGCCTTCGTCTCTGTCATGAAGGAAGTTAGTTCGGGTAACGAGCGAAGTGCGTTATTTAAGTTCGGCGAAATGTCATTCGTTACTCTGTTATTTAGTTCCATTTTCACAAGTGCTTTATGGTTTAATTGTTTATTTAAATATGAGGTTCTGACATATTATTCCAGGGATTCCAGTAAGGGTTATTGTCTGTTGTATTAGGAAAACAAATCCCTTTGTTTAGAATAATCCTTATTTATGAAATATTCATTGGGAGTTCCAAACGAATAAATTATGTTTTGAGCGATGAATTGAAAAGATAAAATTTTCCATAAAGGGAATTCTCAGCATATGAAAATTTGTATTCCAGCCAAACTTTTAAAATTCCTGTTTTATTTCGTACTTCATGAAATAATGAAATTGCGAGTGGGATATATGCACATAATGATTGCCTCTACTACAAAGCGAAATGTAACATGAGGTTTTTTAATAATTAATTACTCTCCTTAACTCCTATGTGGATTCCGGAACATGAAATTCATGTCCTTTGACAATTTATCTTGTATTTTAATAGTACTGTTTTTGCAATGCTGTTATTCTGATTCATTTTGGTTTTACAATATTGTTTACATAAAAAAACAACAAAGAATTGTAATTTCAAGTATAAGTAAAAAAAGGACAAATGAAACTGAAATTAGAGGTCTATCTGGTTGTAAACAATTTTACTTCATTTTATTGTGAGAATTCAGGTCCTTTGACAATTTGTCTTATATTTTAATAGCGCTGTTTTTGCAATGCTGTTATTCTGATTCATTTTGTTGTTACAATATTATTTACATAAAAAAAAGCAAATAAATTGAATTTCAAGGTACTAGTATAAAAAGGACAAATGAAACTGACATTAGATGTTTATCTGGTTGTAGTGATTGTAGACATTTTATTAATGTAGGACATAGTGGACATTTAAAGAATATTCGCTTAGGAAAATAAAAATGTAGAAAATGGGAATTTAGAAGATAATTGATGAAGCTGTGGAAAACAACCTAGCGTTAAACATGTGGCCAATAAAAAATGAAAATTGTGTTTAAAATCGTATTTTTGACAATAAAAATAGTACTAGTAAAAAAAGGACAAATGAAACTGACATTAGACGTATATCTGGTTGTAGACAATTTTACTTCATTTTATTGTGAGGACATAATGGACATCTAAAGAATATTCGCTTAGGAAAATAAAAATGTAGAAAATGGGAATTTGGAAGATAATTGATGAAGCTGTGGAAAACAACCTAGCGTTAAACATGTGGCCGGTAAAAAATGAAAATTGTTTTTAAAATCATATTTTTTACAATAAAAACAGTACTAGTAAAAAAAAGACGAATGAAACTGACATTAGACGTCTATCTGGTTGTACACAATTTTACTTCATTTTATTGTGAGAATTCATGTCCTTTGACAATTTGTCTTGTATTTTAATAGTACTGTTGTTGCAATGCAGTGATCCTGATTCATTTTGTTGTTACAATATTGTTTACATAAAAAAGAGCAAATAATTTGAATTTCAAGTAATAGTAAAAAAAGGGCAAATAAAACTGACATTAAGGTCTATGTGGACAATTTTACTTCATTTTATTGTGAGGACATAGTGGATATATAAAGAATATTCGCTTAGGAAAATAAAAATGTAGAAAATGAGAACTTGGAAGATAATTGATGAAGCTGTGGAAAACAATCTAGCGTTAAACATGTTGCCGGTAAAAAATGAAAACAATTTGCTGTTGTACGGTAAGTGTGGGATGAAGGCATAAGAAAATGACTATGTATTAGTTTGATCCCATTCATTTAGCGGGTAGCCAGTAGTGGAAACTCGTACAATTCTTCCGTATTTCTTGTTCTCTGCGGGAATTGTTTGCGTCTGCGCTTTGGTCCCTTCATCAGGCCAGTGATAAATCGTGTGGCTATGTAACGAATTGCTTCTTTTTGTGGCCAACATTGTTTTAACGTTCACTTACTAACAAACGTCGATGGACAGTTAGAAAATGATTCCATATCCACCGTAGCAGTCGGATATATTGCTTGTGCTACCGCTTCACTGGTTAGTGGAGCAGGATAATAGATAAATTGAAACTCAACACTGCTAGCTAGAACGAACAGCCAGGAATTTTTCATTAAAATTGAACTCACAACTTGAAAACTATACACCTGTATCTAATTACAGCTTTTCATCATCGGCTATTGATCACATTTTCAATTCATTTAGCTAATCTTTCTACTCCTGTTTCTATTTTTAATTTACAAGATTATCCGTTTCTTCAATTTAAACACTTCAATTTATTACGATTAAAATATAATACAATATTGTGCAATTGTGCAACAAGTGCACAAATTTATCTATTTCGGGAGGAAACGAATACTATTTATCTGTTTACAAGATTATCCGTTTCTTCAATTTAAACACTTTTCAATAAATCATTACGATTAAAATAGGTATAATACATAGAATATTGTGCAACAAGTGCACAAATTTATCTATTTCGGGAGAAAACGAATACTATTTATCCGTTTACAAGATTATCCGTTTCTGCAATTTAAATACTTTTCAATAAATCATTACGATTAAAATAAGTGTAATATATAGAATATTGTGCAACAAGTGCACACATTTATCTATTTCGGTAGGAAACGAATACTATTTATCCGTCTACAAGATTATCCGTTTCTTCAATTTAAACACTTTTCAATAAATCATTACGATTAAAATAGGTATAATACATAGAATATTGTGCAACAAGTGCACAAATTTATCTATTTCGGGAGGAAACGAATATTATTTATCCGTTTACAAGATTATCCGTTTCTGCAATTTAAACTCTTTTCAATAATTAAAAACAAGTGCACAAATTTATCTTTTATTTATATTTCGGCTGGAGAAGAAATCGAGTGCTAGAATCACACAAGGTGGGAAATACGTTATTCTGCACGAATGACACACTATACTTTTTCTACGACCATACTGCTAAACGTTACAAAATAAATACATACACGAAACCTATTTAACATAAAGAACAATATAGCGCAGGTAAATTCACAAAAAGTACCTTCACGCATGTGCAGTATTGATAATTTCTCACACTTTAACCCATGATTGTGAGAAATACGCCACTTTGAAGCTTTATATATTACAAAAGAAGTGCCAGTTTCCATAGTGATCGTAGAAAATATTACACACGTGTTGCATAAAACATTTTTCCTACAACCAAAATATTAATAAAAATTAATTTCAAAAGTAAATTAAACCATTGATAAATGTTTTTACATTGCCTAGCAACAGTTACTTTTCTAGCACTAGGGCATCAAAAGTAACTCTTTACAAACTCAAAAGAGTTTCAAGAAAACATATTTGTGAAGTTTTTATTTATTTATGGCTTAATCGCTATAGTTTAACTTGCATTTTGATGTTATAAACTGTTAGTTTATAGCATTTACAGGATCAACACATACCAAATTTGTTTGTAATTCAATCGCCACACTGCTTATTAACACAAAGTGAGTTTATCATCACAATACAACAAACATTTGGATTTACTGTTCCCATAATAGTTTTATATATCAAAGCAAAAAAGTTTAACTGTTTATTGCAAATATATAAATAGTGCAAAAAAGTGTTACTTTCATGAAATGGATTTCATATAAAACTGTTATTTTCTTTAGTATAATAATTTGGAGTTTCTCCCTACAATTTTGTTAGGTATATTTCATTTTCAATGGAATTATATGAAATAGAAATCAGTAAAGTTGAACGAATAGGGTGATACGTTGTGGACAGAACAATCCAGATTCGATTCTGGTCCATTTACTTTCTATTAACTTGCTTTATCCTTGTGTATTATGGTTGATTGAATAGTGAACCACACTGTCTTGACGGATTTAGATTTCAAACACAAAAAAAAATCCAGAAGTAAGATCTATAAATATTGTTAAAAATCATTTTGCACACCCCTGCCTAAAGATACAATTTAACTGTATTTCAGAATTTTGTATTTCCTATTTCTCATACATCTAACGTAAATATCCGTAAGAAGCTTACTAAGAATCAAAAATGTAATTTTTGATCGGGTTTTCCTTTATGCACAAAAAACTTTACAATTGAGTTATGAAATAAACCAATATTTTTTACCTAAAAGGTTTAATATCATTTTACTACAAAAAATATCTAAACGGGCTTAGTAATATCAGTTTGTATTTGAAACATGACAATGTATTATTTGTAAAACGTCAAAATATGATATGTTTTAAAAAATAATATTCTGAAGGTAAACAATGAACATTGCAATTTAAAACAACTTTTTCATGTAATATAAAAACCAAATACATTTAACTGCATTGCCATTATGTTCAGTTTTCGAATGGTCTAATAAAAAAAAATATTTTACACATTTTTTTTTATTGAATTACCTATTTTATAACATACCTTTAGATGTATAGAGGAAATACAATATTTTATGAAAATACAGAATTTCGTAACAATTTAAATTATTTTTATGTCACATTTTTGTTTAGAGTAGTTGTGTTTGTAGTATAGACAGCTTTTCCATGTAACAATTCTACTCTTCAAAAATGTTTGTGAAATGACAAATCAAAGTTCCTCTTCAAAGAAATGTTTGTCGTTCATAAAGTATTGTGTCACATTAAATAGACATTCGTATTTATAGACATAAAATGACATTCGCAAAATTACATTGCACAAAAAGGGCTCAAATCAGTCGAGAAACGCAAACAGCAAAAGCTTGCAACATTGACGTGTGGGTTTTTACTATTACAACTTTTTCTAAAATACAACTGAATCGAACAAAACGTCTGCTTATTTACATGTAACATACAATATAAACTTTTTAATATAAAAATGCATTGTTTTTCAACATTATTACACTACATTTCATTCACTGAAGCTAGTCAACTTTTATTTTAAAATATTTGTTTATTTGTACAAACAATTTAAAAGAGTACGGTAAAATCAATATTAGAAAGTACGACTTACAATCAAGTGAGATCCAAGAGTAAATATGCAGGTTAGCTCAAATATTAAAATCATAAAAGTTTGCAGAATATTTTCTCGCTATTACGGATGATGTCTTCAATTCAACAAAGTTTGAAACTGGTAGCAAAGAGTTAGATAACTATATTTTATACCAATCAAGACTTTGAAATAACGATTCTAATGTGGATATCAACATGAAATCAAAATAAACTTTTATAAAAATTTCATAAATCGAAAATGCTTGACATTTAAGTATAGTACTAAAGCTGAACATATACTTAAATGAAATGTACTTAAATTGTGATTTAAATACTTTACATTTTAATTCTATTTAAACTTAAGTACATTTTGTTATTAGAGTATTTGTATTTATATTTATATACAATTATTTTAAGTACATATAATTTGTACTTGAATTGACGATTTAAATGTATTCAAAAGTACATATATACTATTCATGTATTTAAGTACATTTCTTATATATATATATATATATATATATATATATATATATATATATATATGTACTTATAAGCTTATGAAGAATCTTGCCGAGACATTGCTGAAACAAGAGATTTTTTTTTTAAATAGTGATGATAACTTATTCGACATAGAATTCAATTTCAAAAATTGAACAGATAAATCTAGTGATTGTTATTTTTTATATACACATATTCACCCCAATTCTGTAAAGAAGTTGCTAGCACTTAGTAACGTTACTAAAAATTTTAACCAATAGAAATATTTGTAAAAGCTGTCATTTTCATATTTTATTTAGTGTCTACTATTTTTATTGGCTCATGATGTTAGTAACGTTGCTAAGAGCTAGTAACTTCCTTACAGAATTGGGGTAATTGTATGTAAAATAAATTACAAATATTTTTCTTGTTTTATTATAGATAGTTTCTAAAAGAATTTTATTTTATTATAAAATATGTCACATATATAATTTAAAAGTGCTTGTACTTATAAATATGATTTAAATACAAAAGTAATTGTATTTGTACTTAAGAACCTTTGAATAGATTTGATTTGTATTTGTACTTAAATACTTTTTTAATGTACTTATGATCAACTCTAGTTAGTACCACTGGCCATTAAACAAACAATATTTTTAAGTATTTTTGTAATATTTCATTCGTGAAGGCAAGTAAAACCAGCAGTGTTGTCGTTTTCACCAGCGTTGTTTCTTCGCTGACAAAATTTAATAAGTTATTATGTGCGCAATAATAAAAGCATTGGGGAAAGCCCTTATTGTAGTTAGTAGCGCAGAGAGAGCTTTTAAAATTACAAATTAAAATTAGATGGTAAACATAAGCACTAATTTATCGTCCGAGAGATAAGGATAATGTTCGGCAAAACAAAAGAACCGTGTGTGTTAATTCACATTTCCTCTGTGATGAGCCGCATTTGGAGTCGAAAACTTATTACTTGATTACACAGGTCACGTAAAACATTACAGCTCTAAAAAAGTGAATTCGAAAACAACCTTAAATAAACCATAAAGTTTTTACATTACATCAACAAATAGATGCCGTGGCAGTTGGAGTTTCGGTATGCAACGTTCTATCTGTCGCTTGCTCGTCGCCAAGTATTCAGACATCCAACATCTACAATCGCTTGCAAACACACGAACACGGATGAACATTGAAAGAGCAATGTGCATAGTTGATTCTGCGGGTGTAGTTTTGAAAATGACGTAGCAGAACACGTCGCATGGGCGTCACATACTCCAAGGGACAAACCACATTGGTTGTGGTTGGGCTAGGTCACATCAAATTAACAACGTCCTAAAATCATACAAGTTTTCTCCAACACAAACCAGTTTACTTTCCAACAAACTTGTTTACTTAACTTACAAACTGGTTTTAACTTGAGGACAATGGCTGGTAGAATAACCACAAGTACTTGTTTCGTGATTAATTGAAATTTTAATAGTACACGTTCTCAGTACAACAACATTTTAAATCAAAATCCAAAATTGATTCTAATTAATTCCAGTTATAACAGGATAATAAATGAGGCACCGTTACCTTTTATAAAATATTTTCCTCTTATTTATCAAACATCAGATAATGCTATTGTCAATATACGAAAGGGATTTTACTTGATATCATTACATTTGTCATATGAATTCGTATTACTACAAACGTCTATAAACAAAAATGTTTCTATTCTTTACAGGAAAACTACTGGAATTCAGCAGGGATGAAAAACGTAACATAACGATATCCGATAACGTTATAATAACGTTTCATTTGCTAACTTTTTGTTAATAATATAACAACAACAAAATAACGTTATGTAACCGTAACTTAACAAATAACGGTACACTATAACGTTATTTGCTGTTGAGAGAATATAAATTTCTAATTTACGGATATTTTAATATTTTTCGTTATTCTTATTGTCTATACATAAATGTCACTAAATGAGTTTGAAGACTGTTTCAAATATTAATAAAATTTTTACAGAACTGTAAACCCAAATATTGTCTATTGATTAATTAGTAATGCTTGTCTTATAGCAGGTAATTACTAATTACAGAATAAGATATTAATATTTTAAATATTTTTTTTAGTTTAATTTTTTTTATGAATTTTATGACAAATTTAAGAAAAAATAAAGTTATTGTCACGTTATAATAACGAAATAAGATAACGTTATGTCGTTGTTTTCTTTTCAATTATATAAAACTAAAGAATAAATTAATTTAATTTATAATGTTATTATTAGAAATTCTTTTTCTTTCTTCAGGAGGTTAATATTATTTTATTAAGCTTAAAGAAAAGTTGTCGAAACTAATAGAGACTTAAAATAAAGATGTATGACTAAATTCCAAGATAGCTTTCCTCTGAATTTATCTACAAGTCTATGAGTTTTAGAAGAAAATATCTATTATTGGTAAATCATTGTTTAATTACTATGATCATAAAAAAATTGTTGATTATTAAATTATCGAAATTGATAAAAACAAACTTATTTAAAGGAGAGAAGGTTGAAATATTCTGAAGCATACGATTTAAATAAACATGAACTGCTAAACGACATCGTAGGAGTCGGATGAAATTTTTCGAAACATTAATGCTGCAAATTTTTGTCTAGTTGTCTAGGATTTTGGATGGGTGTTACGTCTATGGAAGCACCAATGAAACCGAATGAGACAGCCGAGATGGGTGATGGGATAGAATACACCGAGTCGAGCTTTGTCACTTTAAATTGTTCACAATAGAAGTTAACTCGTAAACGGCATGCATTATTCCACCCAGAACATGGCCTCACGACCTTTGTAGAATCTGGCTGTGACACTGTAATTAGACTCTTACACAAAGTCCTTTTAAACCCTCCGTGAAATTCACTTCCAGGTTAATGGATATTTGTTTTTCTTTCCTCACACGTACCTTATTAATTATACAAGGACCAAACCAAAACAAGACTTAGATTCTCCCTCTGTCGACAATGCGACTGCGCGCTAATTCCCGGGAAAGGATTTCAAATTTTCTCTCCTAACTTTCCTAACTTAAATCCAAAAATAATTACTGGTCCTTCAATGTTCTACTTTCAAAATTCATCGTACTTATAATTTGAGATAGAGTTTATGTATTGTAATTTAATCTACAGTGTAAATTATGGACCGGTAAAAGATTTCAAATTTTCTCCCCAACTTTCCTAACTTAAATCCAAAAATAATTACTAGGTCCTTCAGTGTTCTGCTTTCAAAATTCATCGTATCTAGTATTTGAAATAGAGTTTATCTATTGTAATTTAATCTACAATATAAATTATGGACCGGTAAAGGATCTAATATTTTCTCTCCCAACTTTCTAACTTAAATCCAAAAATAATTACTAGGTTCTTCAATGTTCTACTTTCAAAATTCATTGTGCCTAGAATTTGAGATAAGTTTATCTGTTGTAATTTAATCTACGGTATAAATTATGGACAGGTAAAGGATTTCAAATTTTCTCCCCAACTTTCCTAACTTAAATCAAAAAATAATTACTAGGTCCTTCAATGGTCTACTTTCAAAATTCATCGTACCTAGAATTTGAGATAGAGTTTATCTATTGTAATTTGATCTACAGCAATAATTATGGACCGGGAAAGGATTTCAAATTTTCTCTCCTAACTTTCCTAACTTAAATCCAAAAATAATTGCTAGATCCTTCAATGTCTACTTTCAAAATTCATCGTACCTAGTATTAGAGATAGAGTTTATCTATTGTAATTTAATCTACAGTATAAATTATAGACCGGTAAAGGATTTCAAATTTTCTCTCCCAAGTTTCTAACTTAAATTCAAAAATAATTGCTAGGTCCTTCAATGGTCTACTTTCAAAATTCATCGTACCTAGAATTTGAGATAAGTTTATTTATTGTAATTTAATCTACAGTATAAATTATGGACCGGTAAAGGATTTCAAATTTTCTCTCTCAACTTTCTTAAATCCAAAAATAATTGCTAGTTCTTTCAATGCTCTACTTTCAAAATTCATCGTACCTAGAATTTGAGATAAATTTATTGTAATTTAATCTACAGTGTAAATTATGGACCGGTAAAGGATTTCAAATTTTCTCTCCTAACTTAAATCCAAAAATAATTACTAGGTCCTTCAATGGTCTACTTTCAAAATTCATCGTACGTAGAATTTGAGATAGAGTTTATTTATTGTAATTTAATCTACAGTATAAATTAAGGACCGGTAAAGGATTTCAAATTTTCTCTCCCAACTTTCTAACTTAAATCCAAAAATAATTACTGATCCTTCAATGTTCTACTTTCAAAATTCATCATACCTAGAATTTAAGATAATGTTTATCTATTGTAATTTAATCTACAATGTAAATTACGGACCGGTAAAGGATTTCAAATTTTCTTTCCCAACTTTCCTAACTTAAATCAAAAAATAATTACTAGGTCCTTCAATGGTCTACTTTCAAAATTCATCGTACCTAGAATTTGAGATAGAGTTTATCTATTGTAATTTGATCTACAGCAATAATTATGGACCGGGAAAGGATTTCAAATTTTCTCTCCTAACTTTCCTAACTTAAATCCAAAAATAATTACTGATCCTTCAATGTTCTACTTTCAAAATTCATCATACCTAGAATTTAAGATAATGTTTATCTATTGTAATTTAATCTACAATGTAAATTACGGACTGGTAAAGGATTTCAAATTTTCTTTCCCAACTTACCTAACTTAAATCAAAAAATAATTGCTAGGTCCTTCAATGTTCTACTTTCAAAATTCATCGTACGTAGAATTTGAGATAGAGTTTATTTATTGTAATTTAATCTACAGTATAAATTAAGGACCGGTAAAGGATTTCAAATTTTCTCTCCCAACTTTCTAACTTAAATCCAAAAATAATTACTGATCCTTCAATGTTCTACTTTCAAAATTCATCATACCTAGAATTTAAGATAATGTTTATCTATTGTAATTTAATCTACAATGTAAATTACGGACTGGTAAAGGATTTCAAATTTTCTTTCCCAACTTACCTAACTTAAATCAAAAAATAATTGCTAGGTCCTTCAATGTTCTACTTTCAAAATTCATCGTACCTAGAATTTGAGATAGAGTTTATCTATTGTAATTTAATCTACCGTATAAATTGTGGACCTTATAGTCAACTATTAATTCAATATTAATTTAACTTTGGATCACGTTATAAGCAATCTTAATACAAAATCAATAAAGTACACTTATTAACTAAAGCTTGATAATACATTATTGATTATACTATCTTTGTTGATGTATTAAAATTGAATTAAGAATCTTATGCACAACATACATTTCTATTTTTTAATTTATCAACTGACTCCTTTATTAGTTATTCTCATTTAATTTAATTTAATAATTGGATATTCAAGGAAATATTTTAATATATAGACAATATGATAAAAATAAACACTTTTTATATAGTATGCGAAATCAAAGATGATCTTCCAAAAGAAACTTTAACAGAGAGATAAAAAGGATGAGGCGATGATTACCTAAATGATTTGAAATTATGATGATCATTTAGATGACACAACACACAACAATAACACAAAAACTAACGGACGATTTAGATGAGCGATAATACATTTACGAATTACTAATATTATAATTGAGAAAATAAATTAGATCATTTCAAAAATATTACAAAAACGTTTTAACCTTTGGAGTAGACTTAGTCGCGATAAAGTGCTCATTGCAGATGGTGCAGCACGACTCTTACAAAATATGAAAAGATTTTAAGAGTTGAGCGGAAATCATCCCCTTGCCTCCTTACCATATTTTGTAAAAACAAATCAGCTTTTTGACATTTTCTCACGAATCTAAAGAATCCAGAATGACAGTTACCTTGGGGATAAATTTTAATCATCCTATATTGTTAACATACTTTAAAGAATGTTAGTATAAATTGCATGCCAATTTTATTAAATATAAGTAAATATTTTATGTCTACGCTATTCTCATTATCGATATATGTTATAGTTATCCAAATGAGTTTTAAAAAATTAACGGTTTGTTTATGAGAATCCCATAACTGTATTCAACACTCCTCTGTTGCTCAACTCTTATTTCACGAACCGTAACCCTGTTTAGATTGCATATTACATTTGATTATAAAAAGAATTAAAAGGATTTTTACTAAATTTGATGTTTTATCGGCATTTTCGCAGAAAAATGAGAGTGAATGGGGAAAGTAGCGTGAGTAGCGTACATGCGGTTGTTGTACGATATACGCTATTCGCTAACGCTAACGCTATCTGCTGCTACGCGACTCCCTAGAGGGCGCGCAGTAATATACCGCCATGTCAAATTAACCGGCAGGTGAGACTTCTATCTTGACTTGCAAACGTGAAATGTTACCCGATGCTTCTTTTCCTCAGTGAATACTCGCAAACACTCGCTTATTTTAGATAATCGACATAACTAACTTCATTACAAATTTACATAAATTTAAATCACCCATAAGTACATTAACCGGTACATTGACACCGATATTATTTAATAAAGATCCCAAGATAAAATGTCGCACTCACAGACTCTGCTAAATTCAATTTATATCGACTTTTTTGTCATAACTTTACGGTTTTTAAAAAATTTGATTAGAATTATACAATATAATATAAACATTTCAATTTTTATACTTTTTTTAGAAGTATTTTGTGCTGTTATTTCAAATACATATCAAAATAATTTTATATTAAACCATTACAATACTTCTAGTAATACTAAATACTAATTTGCAATATTTGAAATATATTTTGTATTTGAAATATCTATGTATAAGTATTTGAAATACATATTAATATTTGAAATACATATAAGTAATTCAAATACAAATCGTCGTGCTTAGTTATTTTTGTGTTAGATTATTTATCACCTACATGAATAGTTTGAAGAATATAAAATCTTTTTTATGATAGAACGATCTAATTGCCATTGGATATATAATAAACTCCGTAAAAATATTAAATTTAATTAGATTTTTAATTTGTTTTTAATAATCATATGTGAAATATTTAAAAGTATTTAAAATACTCAAAAGTATTTGAAATACAATATTAAGTATTTTAGTATTTTGTCAAAGAATTGTAATACTTTTGTTTGGTATTTTGTATCTGAAATACTTTTTTAAGTATTTTATATAACACTTCACAGATGATAACTATAAATGTTATAATATTTTTATTTCAATACTACAAGCTGTACTATTTTATTTAAGTACTGCTGGCACTGATAAATTTTTTGAAACATCAAAATGTTAGGATTAGTGCTATAGTATATTATGTAACAAGTTTTAAAACGTTACTTTCCTCACAGGAAGTAAGAAGAATAGAAAGAAACAGAAAAGAATGAAAGGAACTAGTAAACAAAATATCGACAGCGGAAAGGTGAAAAATTTAAATCGATATTATACTTCAGTGATCCTGGACGTGTATTAGTGGTATCGAATTTCAAGCCGTTCAGAAAACGTTTCAATATCACGTCTTATCAAGTAGTGAATAATATATTTACCGCCTTGGAAACCAATATAATATTATTGTAAAAGCAGAAGTAGAAAAAATTGTATTACCACGGGAAAGGTAGATAAAAGTATTTCTTGTAAGTCATTTCTTTTGGAAAAGGTTTTCTTATTCTTCCAATAAAGCAATCGCAGAAATGCTGACATGTTCGTACAGGTGTGTATATTGAGCAAAGGTTTGTAGTACATACTCTCGAGTTTTTGTTGCCATATTCAGGTGAAATCCGCAGTAGTACCTTATTCTATTTACACAGCTACTTGAATTTCCTCGTAAAATGTTTTCCTTTTAATAAACGTAATGATGTTTTAATGAAAGTATAGCGTTGGAACAAATTTCTTACTCAAGTAACACTTTCTCGAGATAACGCGAGATAATGGCGAAATATTAAAAGCAAAACCACGGTTTTTTATTTTTAAAACAGGAAAAATTAATGTGCTCTTATAAAAAATACAAATAAATATACTAAGCTGTTTAAGCTACGTTTATAGTTAAAAAAATTTTAAATCGCAGAGAATGAAGCAAAGTTAATTAATTATTAAGTTTTTATACTTTTTATGTTTGTTTGCAACTGCCACTACTTAGAAACAGGGGCGGATTTTTTCAAATATTCTACAATGAAGGTAATTTTTTACATAATATCTAATACTAATAAATGTCTAATATTGTGTAATTAATAGCTACTCCAGTGGTCCAAAAAAATGTCTATTTCAAGTAAACTACCCTTAACTTTGCGAATTAAAAAAAATCCTTTTTATTTTATGATCAGCATTTCCTAACTTGTAGAACACCCTGTATATATATAAAACAAGAAAAAAAAAATACCTACAGAGCCCAAATTTTATAACCGCTTTTGGCCCCAAAATACATAAATCCGGCTCTGCATAGAAATGAGGTTATATGATATTTTTCTTTTAGTAGAAAAATATATTATCAATTAATATCAATATAAAATGAATATATGCCATTTTCATTTCCATTTCCATTTATGACAGGTATATATTTCATACAATAAGATATCGATTGTATGTAGAACCTAAAATTATATTCTATTTATTTCTAAATTGGTTTATGGAATTCAATATAATTAATCTAAAATGTTTTAATACTGTATATATTTGACTAGATTATTGCATTTGTTGATAAATATACGCATTATTACAATTTGGTAAATGATAATGATTGCAATTCAAATATTATACCTTTAATGAAATACAAAATACATTCTATATTAAACAATTTATTCAAATTACCTTTTGAATTATGGCAAAATAACCAATGTAAATTTAATTAAGTAGTAGTGACATTTTACAATTATGATTGAACCTTTATTAATGTCACTGGAAACACGTAAATTAATAATGATTAATAGATATTTGTGTTTCATGCACTGGTGTTCATTTTTATAAGGATTACAAAATTTAGAATAACATTTTAATTATTTCATAATTTTGTAGTTTTATAAAAAGGAAATGACATGTACAATCCTTTTTTCTAGTTGATAAAAGGAAATTTAAGTAAATATAAAGTACAATCGATTTACAGGAAATGAATTTAAACTGAAGGAAACATACTTAAGTCTAAGATTGATTTTTACGATAAGAATTTCTTTGCACAAAAGATTTTCTCAAACGTATTTTTAAAATATGGCAGTGACATCTACTATTCTTTTTTTGGATTTTGCAAGAGGAAATTTGAATAAACAGAAAGTACAATCGATTTAGCAGGAAATGAAATTAAACTGAAGGTTTCATAATGGTGGCAATTTTCAATGATAAAATTCATCTAAAATCAAAATTATAAATACATTTTTAATATATTTGTAAGGAATTTATTTTACAATAAATAATCTATTTAATGAATAAAAAGTGAATTAATTTAGCAGGAAATAAAATAAATTGAAGGTTTAATAATAGTGGCAATTTCCAATAACTAAAGTCATTTAAAATTGAAAATTATAAATATGTTGTCAATATTTGTACGGAATTTATTCTATAATAAATAAACTATTTAATAAATTGGAATTGAATGAATTCAGCAGTAAATGAAAGGAAATCAGGGTTGCTTTGTTTTACATCACTTGATTTAAATCAGGTTTACAACACATTGATTTTTTTTTAAATCATTGTTTAAAACACTTGTTCTGCAATTGTTATTTTACATCATTTCTAAATGTAGTATTGTTAAATTTTGAAAATCACATGTGTGGTTAAAATCTAACATATGTTTAGCGACATTGGAATTTGATTTTAATAACCTTAAATAAATTTATTAAAAACTATATATTATCTTATAATTTCACTGCAATTAGCATTTGAAATTAAAATTTATGTAATGGCGCCGTATCTCTGACGTCACGTAGGAGAATGAGAAAGTAGTTTACAATGCTAAAAGTGGGAATTTAATAAATCTAATGTTTTTAGTTAATAGTATCAAATATATGTTGTTAATAATAAATTAATCATAACTATTAATAAAACAATGTATAAGATATCAATATATGCAATTCATAAAATAAAATAAAAATATTTTGATATTACACAACAAATTGTTTTGATATAAAATTGATTGACATTAAAATGTCAACTGTGAATATTGACAATGTTATATGATTTAGTCATTTAAAAAATAATAGAATATGAGAAAGTTTAACTTTAATTACCAATGAAAACTACATATCAAATTATTAATAATATATTTTTAAAATGTGATTTCAAAATGACGAGTAGTGGTGGCTCAACTATTAACCAAATAAAAATTTCACTGTGTCCTAGTTTGGAATCCACTATAAACTGTAGGTCTCTTGCAGACGTCTTAGGTTGACATTAAAATTAATTTCTATAAGGAAATTTAAAATTAAAGTTGTAATAAAGTCAAAATATGAAACAAATTTATGAAATTTCATAAATTAGGTCCCTTCGAAAAAGCAATTTTCTTAATTTGGCTGGTACTGCTTTGTAAATGAAAATGAAAATGGTTGTAAGAAATTAAATATATAAAGCAGAAAATATTTTACTCGTCCTCATTTTTAATTATGAAATGAATTCAGCGTTGATATATCTGAAGTGATGAAAACAAGTAAAAATATCCACATGAGTTGATTTGAATAAAACTAATTATTTCCGAAGATTGAAAACGTAGAATGTGGAGTGTGACAACAGCAACAGGATACTGGTTTGAGAACACAGGATGGCAGGATTCAGCATGCAGGATTCAGGATTCAGGATTCACGATGCAGGATTGAAAAGAGAGACACAGAATGAAATACGTTTGCGGGAATTGATAAAAATGAACGCTATTATCTCGCATGAGTCGGCTTATTATTCAAAATAACAACTTCGTGTGATTAGCCCCTGCTGCAGAGCAGTCCGATTGGCAACTGTTTCAGGCTGATATTGGAACCATTATGAGTAATGATGATGACATCAATGAATATTAAGCTCAGTGCACATGGATACCCTCTCTGTTTTTAAAGTAATTTTTAATTTTAGATGAATTTCATCAGTTATTGGAAACTGCCACCATTATTAAACCTTCAGTTTCATACAAGGTTGCATAAAAATCAGACAATTTTTTTTAAGCTCTATAGAAGTGTTGGCACTATGTGAAACATTGTAGATAAATAAATAATTAAAGAAAAACACTCGGTTTGCATCACAAAATAAAAGATAATCTTTATTGTACGATTTCAGCTGTTATGCCATCATCAGAAGAACCAGGGTTGGGCTAATTTAAATCAATTGATTTGTTTAATAAAAGTCAATGGCCCGTATTACGAGCTCACTTTTATAATAAAATCGCGATTTTAACGCTCACTTTTATATCAAAATCTTTCGTAAAAACGAACGTTAAAATCGCGATTTTATTATAAATGCGTTCTAGCTCACTTTTATAATAATATCGTGATTTTATTTTTCAATTTTACATAAGATTATGATGTAAAAGTGGGCGTTAAAATCGCGATTTTATTATAATAGTGTGCTCGTAATACGAGCCATTGATTTTTGTCAAAGATTTTATCTTTACAAATACAAATTATAATAAAAATTTAATTATTTGCTACAAAACTATTAATAATATATAAAATATTTATTTATTTTACAAATCAATCCTACAGAAAATATAAATAGTCCACAAGAAAATTATTCTATATTGATGAAACAAGTATAGAAAAGTATGATTTATTTATTTCCATGAAAGTAAATAATGTATTGTGATAAAAATTTCGTTATTTTTGTTTTGTTCCATGATTCATTGTGTATATTAAGCAGTTGTGAAGTAATTGAGATTCTGTTGTGATAGAGAAGAAAAAGAGAAAGCTGAAAAATACCCATAATCACAGTTTGAAAACTCCAAATTGCGAGGTTATCGAAAACAAAACAAGTAGCACATTGCGAGTGACAGAAGATGTAAGACGCGAAAAGTAGCACTTGGCCACAATGTACAAGCACTAAATCTTGATGTATGTATGTTTATTCGCCTCTGAGGACTGCTATTGCTATTGCACATCCAGTTATCGGACGTCGACTTGTGCTCTGGACTCTGTCTGTGGACTCCGGAGTGTGGACTCCGGGACTCCGGTGTCCGGACTCGTCGCCTGAGAGAAACTAAAACTTTCAACTGCACTGCACTTAAAATCAAGCGCGAGTTAAAAACTCTCTGCCTGAAATGTTTATCGAAACTCTAAAATCACTCTCAGGATATGTTATGTGATAAATCAGGTGTTGCTCTTGCTGTATTACACGTCCAAAACTCCCAAAAAGAATTTTAAATTTATTATAGATCTTTCAACGCCAGATCAAAAGGTTTTTTTTCGGAATTTGCACTTTTTAACATGTTAAACTATTTAAAATTTAAACTACCATTCTTTAGCAAAAGTTGATAAATTAAAATCAAGTTATTTTTTATGAAAAATTTTATAAAATAATACATTTTTTCCAAAATTTTATTTTTTATACCGTGAGATTATTTTAACGTAAAACATGGTATTTCTTATAGCTATGGTTACGACTTGACTTTTGATTGACAGTAATGTACCAGAGCGTTCAATTTAAAATTAAACATAGCAAATATAATATTGAGATAAGAATAAGAAAACTCATTTATAATAGTTCTAATTTGGGTAAGTTTGATGTGTCTAGAATGATTTTAAATTTTTAATTATTATGCATATTGTAATTAAATAATTTCGTTTTTAATGTTCCCCAGTTTAAAAAAAATCAAGTATTGTGAGATCAGGAGACCAAGCGACTTTGTCCACCAAGTCCATTCCAACGACATGGAAATGTTACTTAAAAAAATATCACAATTTGACAGTTAATAATGAAGTGAATTTGACAACTTATGTTTCATTTAAAGTGAACGCTTTGATATACTGCTGTCAATCAAATGTGTCGTAACCATGAGTATGGCAAATCCTATGTTTCACGATAAAATATACACACGGTATAAACAATAACATTTACTCTCGGTTTTGTTTCAAAAAAATATATTTTTAATATTGATGTACATTTCTGTTTTTACATCATCAAAATTCCATTGATTTAATTTTTTTAAAGGTTAATCTGTTTGCAACTGTTTAAAATTATTTATTGCGAAAATATCAAAAATAATAAATATATGCAAGGTTCACTTATTTGAGTAGGGATAATTTGCTTATTGGCAATATCGCTTATAATGTTGAGTTTAACACAAATTTTAGTTATTAAGTTGAACGATCCATATTAGGATGATATTACGAAAATTTTGTAAGGTTGGTAAATGTAATAATAATAATATTAACACAGCCCTGAAGTCAGCAGGGTTTACCTGCGGTTAAGTGTTATTTTTCAATTATTCAGCAGTGGTAACAACGATTAGGAATTCACATAATTGTACATTCAAATGCCTTGTATCTGTCTCGAGCAATAGCGCGCGTCCCTGTAATTTGTGTAATGTAAACAGACCGCCAAGCAAACCAGGCCATTCTAGCTCAGAGCTCTAAAGGAGCTACTCTACTAAGGCTGCATTCAAACCAAACAGAAAGTCACATTTAATTGCTCTCTACGACTAATCAAAATCACAATCATATGAAAATCCTAACGAACGGATGAAATTTAAAAAAAAACGGCCAATATTAAGCGACTATTAATTTAATTATTATTGTAACGTTTATTTATTTAGGTGACGTGTAAAAATAATTGTAATAGGAATATTTCTATAACTATGTTTAATAAACGAAACGAATAATAAATTTTAAAAAGATAATAAAAGTAAGTAACAATATAAATAAACAAATATTAACACTAATTTAGAAGTAATTATTATTAATAAACACTTAAGTAAGTAAGAGTTACACGTGTTATACCTGTATATGTATATAATTTCGGCGCCCTCGAATATATACTTGCAAAAATAGTTTATAACAGCAGAGATGCGAAAATAAAATTTTATTATTATTATTATAAAATAAAAGTATTACATATAACTGGAACTATTTATTTTACTACTATTACTTCACACTTTGATGAATATTGCTTGGAAAAATAGTTTATGTATATATATTAACAACAGGGAAAGTAATTCTCAAAGCAGCTGATACTGTATTTTTCCGTAAACCTGAAAATATTTGAAACTATCGACTTTTCAACTCGAAATTTTTTTAATTTTACAAAATTTTGCATGTAATATTTTATTAAAGAATAAGCTACGCTGATGTCAAATTTACAAACAGAATTTAAGTATCTCTTTTTGTTTCAAAGATATTAGCTCTCAAAGTTGTACCTCAAAAAAGTGTGTTTTTTGAATATATTTAAAAAATGAGTAGAGATACGATCTCAACTACTTTACCATTCGATTCTACGGAAAAAGTTATATAAAGAAATGTTTTGCCCACATATATGTTCTTTGGAACGATGAGGTGAAAAATAAGAAAAACGAAAAAACCTAAATTTCAATTTTTCGTCTCGAAACTTTTTGTCTCCAAAATTTTTCATTTTTTGGACTTAAGTAGATATCGACGTGCTGATTTCAAATTTTTAAACCGAATTTAATTATCTCTTCCCATTCTCGAGATATTTGAATTCGAAGTTATACCTAAAAAATTAGGTTTTTTAGGTATACCCCTTAAATCGTTAGGTTTACGTCTTCGGCGGCCTCACCATTCGATTCTACGGGCAAAATCACATAAGTATACCAATTTTCAGATTTTTATCTCAACAGATAGAATTTCTAGAAGGGAAAAACTGAAAATGGCCAAAAATCGAAAAAAATCTAAGGTATACCCCTTGCCATTTTTTCGATTTTCGTTTTTTTCGTTCTAAAAATTGTATCCTTGGTAATAAAAATCTAAAAATTGGTATGCCTATGTAATTTTGCCTGTAGAATCGATTGGTGAGGTTGCCGAAGTCGTAAACCTAACCCTTAAATGGGTATACCTAAAAAACCTGTTTTTTTAGGTATTCCCAAAACTCAACTTTGAATACAAATATCTCGAGAACGGTGACAGATAATTGAATTCTGTTTGAAAATTTGGAATCAGCACAACGGTATCTACTTAAGTCCAGAAAATGAAAAGTTTTGGAGACAAAAAGTTCCTCCGAGAAATTTTGAAATTTAGGTTTTTTCGATTTTCTCATTTTCCACCTAATCGTTCCGAGGAACATATATGCAGAGAAAACATTTCTTTATGTAACTTTTCCCGTAGAATCGACTGGTATAATCGTTGAGATTGTATCTCCATCCATTTTAGAGATATAGCCAAAAAATACATTTTTTGAGGTTCAAATTGGACAGCAAATATCTCAGGAACGAAAAGAGATAATTAAATTCCGTTTGAAAATTAGCGCGTCGAGATCTATCAATCTACACTATTTCCCAAAATCAAAATTTTGGGCACATAAATGAGAATTTTTTACGATATTTCGCGTTTGTCAACACAATTTTTGGTTTAATAATGCTGTTTGGTTAGTTTTAACTCTACTCAACTTTGCTATAGGGTTATACGTTTTGAAAATAAATAAAAGGTAGTTAATAAAGCGATAGAATAAAATCAAAAAGGCGTAATAGGATTGCAGATTTTGAAATCAGCGCATAAGTCTAGAAAATAAAAAGTTTTTGAGAGAAAAAAAATTCCTCGGAAAAATTCTGACATTCTCAATTTTTACCAAATCGTTCTAAAGAACGTATATGCGAGGAAAATATTTCTTCACAAAATATATATTTTGCTACAAATAATTTTTGACTACTGAATTTTCTTTTCCTTAACAGCCAGATTCATAAAACAGACTTAGCTTTTAAACCGGTTTAAATATGTCAAATTAAACCTAATTCCACATATTTAAAACTGTTTTTTGAATCTGTCTGTAAATTTTTACGCTTTACTAATTTAATAATAGAACTTTATTGCACGACCACTTTACAAATAAATGTAATTAATTTGGATTATTATTATTCATTATGATTATGACAGATATTAGGAGTTGAAATCCTATATTATTATACATTAGTAGGTAATAGCAATCTTGCAGCAAGTTTGTATTTCCACTTCCTGTTCTTGCTAGTCGTTTTGCCCCTAGTTATTACAGATTGAAAGGGAAGGAATAACCTTGAACGTTCAATAGCAACGTTTACGATCCAACCTTGTTCTTACATGTTCGATAGATTATATACTTCAAATCGCAACATAGATAGATATTTCTTTGTGTAAGCCATTGTTAATCGTTTTCAATTATTTTTCTATTTGGATTAATTTTAATAAAAGTATTACTTGGTACGGAAAATATTTATTTAGAGATAAAAATATTTTAATAGAAAATTTTAATAATATTTTGTTGAACACACATTTGTTAAATTATTTACAGTATTTTGATTTTTAATAAATAACGTGTAGAACATTTTATATTAAAAGTTTTCCAGTATTTATTTATGATATTTTTCTTTAAATAATTTGTTTGTGTATAATTTAAACTCCTTAAACAGATGAAATATTGTAGCTTTTGTTTTAATTGTCATCATTAACTTTTGTTTATTTGTCTACTCTTCTTACAACGTTATCCGTAATTTTATTCATCAATGATATTATTCCATGGTTTCGCATTTCAAAAGAAACATTTTCTTTGAATATTTTTTACAATCTCTTTCTTTTATGAATATTTTTATATAATTATACTAATACTATAAAATGGAAATGTAATTAAGAGTCATTCCTAACCTAGATATAATAAAATATAAATAAAAAAATATTTATAAGAGAAATTAAAAAATTAAAAATGAAGACATACCCTGTAACTACTTGTGACGTAGTAACCCGAACGGACGAATAGTTTAGTTTCTGTCTCACACAAAATACTAGTTATCTTTGCCTAAGCTATCGTTAAGATGATAAAACTTTATTAACATACTTCTCGTGTATTATTAAGCATTTTTTAGAATAACAAAATTAATGTCTAATAGTTTTATTTTATTAGAAAAAATCCAAAAACGATAGGAAACCTCATTATTTTCGAAAGGACCTCTGACCGATTTTTACAGTAGAAGAAGAAATTTAGGTTAGTTTAATTAAAATCACGATTACTCTAATGAAAATATACAAAATGATACATACATCAATTATAGAAATTAATAAATTGCCAATAATTTAGAAATAACATTTAAAATGGACGAAAAAAGAAAAGAATGCAGTGTAGATAACAGGGATGAGATAAGGTTAATATAAGGTGCAATCGTATTGAAAGTAGGATGTGACATTTATCTACAGATACATACCGAAAAATATTAAAATATCGGTACTTATATTACGAATATATATTCTCTCAACGGCAAATAACGTTATAGTGTATCGTTATTTGTTACATTACGCTTACATACCATTATTTTGTTATTGTTACGTTAGTAACAAAGAATTAGCAAATGAAACGTTATTATAACATTATCAGGCATCGTTACGTTACGTTTTCCATCCCTGGTAGATTTACATAATGTTCCACCATGTTTACATGATTGTGTGTAAAAATAAAACGTTATTATAACATTACCGGGTATCGTTACGTTCTGTTTTCCATCCCAACATGTTCACATAATTCTGTGTAAAAATGAACCGTTATTATAACATGATCGGGTATCGTTACGTTACGTTTTCCATCCCTGGTAGATATACATAATATTCCACCATGTTTACATGATTGTGTGTAAAAATGAACCGTTATTATAACATTATCGGGTATCGTTACATTACTTTTTCCATCCCTGGTAGATATACATAATGTTCCGCCATGTTTACATGATTGTGTGTAAGTGTTTGGGGCGACGTCCTCCAGGAAGTCAATAGAGGGAGGTGTTGGGAGTGCTCCGCGAAGGTTCGTCACGGATGGATCGTTTTCTGTTCGACCGGCGACGTCGTTAGCCACAAATTCATCTACCCAACTCAATTATGAATGGCCACAGTCCGCAGCTTCTACCAAACAATACTCGTTACGTGCTACGTACTCAGCTGACCTAACCATCCTGGTGGGAAATGGAATTACCAGTTGCAAGGCAAAGGGGTGGCTTCAACTTCACAATCATATAGATAGTTAACTCACAAGACTTACATACAATCTCATATTAGGAAGGAAAATGTTTTAATAAATTAAATTGAATTTAAAATACACAATCGTACCATCATCTGTAGCTCTATATTTCTAGATAAAATAGGTCCTCTTTTTTGGAACGCCAGATTAAACTTCACAATCATATAGATAGTTAACTCACAAGACTTACAATTTCATATTAGGAAGGAAAAATGTGTTAATAAATTAAATGAAATTTAAAATAAACAATTGTGCCATCATCTATAGCCCTATATTTCTTGATAAAATAGAACCTCTTTTCTAGAACGCCCTGTTTAAATCCGAACGGTTTTTGAATGAAGAGAAATGGGACATGTTAAACATATACATACTGAATTTACTTTGTATAAAATGTATAATAAGATATAAAACACAATAAATACAATATTTTTCTCGCCGTATTTTCGACGTCAACGATTTGGTACCTTCTACTCTTTTTTCTACAATGTAAATTTCACTATGTCTCACGTTCAAAACATGGGGTAAATTTTATATACATGGTATCTTTCAAAAATAATAATAATATTCATATTTTTTTAAAATCATTAGTGGGGTATGTGACCAAATTTTGATTTTTACATATATGATACTAGACAAAAAATAAAATACCCGTATTTTGTAAATCGATTCATGATTCGTAGTTTACGAGAAAAAAAATATTAAAAATTTGGGGAAGAGATGCTGTCACGGCATCGTGGTAGAATTGGAAAAACAAGTAGTATTATTGCCACGCCCTCAAATTTAACCATTCAGCATTTGTACTTAATATACGTCACAGTATCGGACGCTGTTTCCATTTTAACATGAATTAATAAATAATTGCTGATAAATATTTAATTTTTTAATGTCAACATTCTTAAATACATGTACTTTTTGTAATTCAGTAGTTTTTTCATTAATATTATATTATAGTCATCTACCCCATTGTTATAAATTGATCAATTTTTATTGTGTATACTTGGCCATAATTTAAATATAGAAAGTTTTTTTTCCCTTAACTAATATTTAATAGACCAAAGAATGTAATCAATAAATAGTTTATAAATAAACTGTTAAATATTTGTGGCCACCAGTAATTTTAAATGCAATTGTTTCATCAACCAAATATTAAATAATTTATCTTTGTTAATTACAAATATAATTGTTGTTATTTTATAAATATCATAGTGTATGTCCTGGTTTTGTCTTCTTTTAAAAAATTAAAAATATCCTACTTTTTTTCTCTTACAAAATGTTCTATCTTTTTCATTTTAGGACCTTAAATCCTTAATTTGAATGAAAATATTTTTGTTAGATTTAAATCTAATAATACCTAAATTAATGAATCGTGTAATCGTATCTAATTTCTGCCATATCAAAATCTATTTCTGAGTTAATCGGAAATCAAAATAAAGGTGAAGTTTTCTCGAAGAAGCTGTAAAATGCCTACGTGTTAAATTTCTAATTTGCTCTTTTCTTTTTACTTGCTAGTTGTTGTTCATATTAAATTTTTTCCTAGTGATATCAAATTACGTGAAATCAAGAAGTTGGAAATAAAAAAAGTATTACGACGTTTCTGTTTTATTTTCTGCTGCATTACGGAGAATGTTATTTATACAAGAAGAGAACTAATATTAAATGTAGTACACTCTAGTCCCTAGTTCAAATAACTGCCGTTCCGGTCTAATATAAGTATGCAAAGGATACCAAGAATTTGAATACGTGAGCTGTCTAAACAGCTTTAGCTAACACCAAGTTTATAACTTACTTTGAAATAAGGAACTAAAACAACAGAATTAAAGTGGGAAAGTTGAAGTGCAAACATAGAAACAGTCATTTATAAATTTGAAAAGTTTTAGTATCTATTACAAACTATTTGTGGCAAAGAAACAATATTACAACAAATGTTATTGCTTTTGTTCGAAGATAATTTCAAACACTTTAATAAAAACAACATTTGGTCCTAACTTAGATATGATTGTCTTCAGTACAATCGATGATATTCAAAACTTTGGGAAACTGAAATTGCACAGATCATTTTCAAAATTCCGAGAACTTATTTTTATGAAAATAATGTTTTTTGTAAATAGTCATTATTGTACAACTTATAGGTTATCTAAGTGTCACATTTCGAAAGGCCGTGTGGAAAGTATGCGATCGAATAGTTATTATTATTATTATATTATATTATTATAAATAATTTAAAACATTAAGTTTAATGAAAAAATAAATAAGAAATGTTCTACATCGTATTGTTTTATTGAGTTGTAAATAGTTTCAATTTATTATTTATAGGTGACATAGTTATTTTTATGTTTTGTAGTTGACGCTATTTACTAGTGATCAGTGATGGAAAACGTAACGTAACGATACCCAATATCGTTATATTTCATTTTTTGTTAATAAGATAACAATAAGAAAATAACGTTATGTAACCGTAACGTAACCAATAACGATACACTATAACGTTATTTGCCGGTCAAAGAATATAAATTCGTAATACAGCAATAAATAAATGTCACTAGTAAATAGATTAATAATTATTATAAAAATTACAATCTGTGAAAATACCTGCCTTTACGAATGGCGAGTACACAGACATGCTATTGTAGCGATTTCAAGCTTGTTTTAGTCACGCTTCTATTGTGCTGAGGCATCGATGGTGCGAGAATATTACAGAACTTAATTGCTCTGATATATAAACCCCGAGCAAAAAGACCGGGGGACAGTCTGATATTAATATGCGTAGTGAAAATAAATAGTTGGTGATATAAATATCGTGTAAATAAATAGTTCGTAGTAATATGTATTTAAATACACATTCTTAGTGTCTTAATTTTTATCTTTAATTATAACTCTTAAATTTGTGTTTATATTTGTTTATTCATAATGTTTCTTGTTTTTATTATTCGTTTATTAAATTTATTTATATAAATATTCGTAATTCAATTATTTTTCACCCATATAAATAAACGTTACACTACACTACATAGACGGGTAGTGAAATTTGCTTCAATTGAAAATTTATAATTCATTTTACAGATTTACAATGAAGTTTCTAGTAAATATTGTTGCTCTCAATGAGTTCAATCACTGGTTAAATTTAATGTACTTATTTCTGTGACACCCTGTATAAAATTGACATGAATAACAATGGGTAATAAGCCTTCACGATGTATGAATTTATAAATTATTTGAAAAATTGGAACTGTCAACAAAGAGCAAAGGATTTTCCTGAAAGATAAATGAAGGACAATGGAACAAAAATGAGAGATATACAAACAAAAAGCAAATGTGTTTAATATCATTAATTGCAAATTCAGCTATCATGATTTCACGCTAGATGGGTGTATTGGATGTATTGTCACTATTCAAATACCACTACATTATATATGTAAACAGATTTAAATACAAATCCTTTATGCGTTTCAATTACAACGGAAATAGCATAGCTGCATCATATTGTAACTATTTGTTACATAGCTATGTTCATATTATTCTGGTTTTATTCAAACGAAACACTGTGGGTAATTTAAACCACCCACTTTTTTAAATATTTCGTGCTATCATTTCACAAAAAAAAAACTTTCTCAAATCATTTTCTGTGCTATTATTTACCAAAACCCAAAACAGTATTTGTTTTCATATTACTCAAAATCAATCCAATTCTTTTAAGAGATGTAACATTACAAAATTAGATTTTACGTCGAAAATAAAAAATTAATGAAATAGATACATTTCGGTGTTTATTAAAAAGCTTATTTTAATAAATAATTCATATTATATTTTTAAATTCCATTTTAAATATTACTGATACAATATTAAATATAAATAAATTATTTTAAGATAAAAATAGAAATCTTATATTATTATTTTTATAAAAAGTAAAAACATTATTAAAAATTTAAGTCGAAAATAAAAAATAAATGAAATAGATACATTTCGAAGTTTATTAAAAAGCTTATTTTAATAGATAATTCATGTTATATTTTTACATTCCATTTCAAATATTGTCTGATACAATAATAAATATGAATAAAACATTTCAAGATAAAAATAGAAATCTTACATCACTTTTTACAAAAAGTAAAAATATTAATCAAGTCGAATCGTTTTTAAGCAAACCATTCTTTCAAAATGCAATTTTCTCGAAAGGAAGTTGGCTGTATTGAAATCAAAGGAATATGAAATAGCAAATATTTTTTCGATGTTTGTTTGCAACTTGCAAATCTGAGCAAGTCAGTTTCGTGTTGTATTAAATTCTTTTTTAAACCGTGATGAAATTTGCAAAAAAAAAGATAAAAGGAAATGATTTGAAAACTAGTTTTAAACGAAATTAAACTGATATTAAAAAAGTTAACACTCAGACAGAAAAAAGTAATAATGGAATGAAGCGTTTAACAGTTTTTGCGCATGCTATTAAATATTTATTCCAAGTTATCACAAAATTCCACAGATATGGCCATTTTCATGTAATTTTAAACATAATCATATTAATTCTAGAATCTACAAACCTATAAATCAATATATTATTATTTAATAATGAGTAAAAAACATGAAATGACACAATGACAGAAATCTTTTCAAACATTTATTCAATTCTACCAAAATTAAATTTATTCAATGAAATTTTAATAATATAATATAGAGCTTTTATGAAAAGGTATCCGGTGTTTTATTAATACCTGCTTTTCAATCAAACTTTTTTTATTAATCGAAGTAAAGTACAATATTAATAAAATATTTATTTCAACTCTGAAATATTTATTTTTGATTTTAGATTTCGAAATGGTACTTTTTCATTCAAGTATCAAATAACAATTTTTCGAAAACAATGTCCTAAAATTTGTAAAAATTCAAAGAGAAAACTTTAAATTATATCAATTTTGGAGTGAAATATTCAATACTTCTTTATTCAATACCATTAAAATGATGAAGCGATGAAGATAATAAAGTGACAGATTTGATTAAATTGTGACCCTTTATTTTACTAAAAACATTGCTGGATGCAAAAGACCTTTTCACGCCACCGTTCCATTATGACTAGTATTAACGAACTGAAAATCGTCTAGAAACTCTCTGTTTATTTATTTATTTAAAATGAAGGGATTCTAACTTAATTATTTTTGTATTACATTCTATTTTTAATTTATTATTCATATTATACTCGTCTTGTATGTTTAGGATTACGTTAATTGTTGAAAAATATCAATTCATATTCCTTTTATTTTTCGGGTAAAACAAATGTCACTAAATTTTTTGAATAAAACAAGTGAATTGTTTATATATCCAAGTGAAATCTAAAATGTCACTAACATAAAAACTTGTAGTGTGCAAAATTTTAAGTAGTAATAATATTTCTCACACAAAGGCTTTTGCATCCTTTAAAAAAAAACTATAATTTCACGTGTTGATATTTGTCATGTAAATATTAACTTCTCAAGTTTTCGAAAATCATTTATTTATTATTATTTCTCACTTCATTTTAAGAATATCGAAAAGTTGAAAACAGATTATTTCGCAAATGCAGTTTGCATGGAAAATGTAGAATTTTATTGGCAACTAAATGTTCCTTAATAGCGAGGACGCTTCCAATTGGAATCAGTATTTTGAAAATAGAGGCACTTGTATTATAATTTTATTCATAGATTCGT
Source organism: Stenolophus ochropezus (assembly GCA_035578165.1). Lineage (NCBI taxonomy): Eukaryota > Metazoa > Arthropoda > Insecta > Coleoptera > Carabidae > Stenolophus > Stenolophus ochropezus. The sequence goes on from JAQOWZ010000014.1 coordinate 6,826,598, forward strand.
TTGCTGCATCTAAGGAATAGGAATATGCAAATAGTTTGTGATTTTCTTGACATGAACTTTTTCAAGGAGTAAGCAAAGAACAGTTGCAAGTGAATCATTGTGCCTTTCGCTTTGTAGAGAGAGAGGTAGCTGTATGTTACTATTCTAACGACGACTCCAATTTCACGATTAATGAAATCCTTCATTTTGTCACGAGGAATACAATTGACTCACTGGACTGTAATCTGTAGATTAATATCGTCATCTTTTCACATTTCAAAGCAACGAACTTCAATTATCCGAAAAGATTGAAAGCAGAGCATGACCAGTTGAACGGATAATCCGACATTTGTAAAAGTTTATTATCTGTCCTGACTTAAATTACCCATAGCTTAAAATTACTGTTTCGACAGGCAGTGATAACATTAAAAATATCTATAAATATAAAATGCAGACGGATAGTGGTGGCTCACTTGGTTAACGCGCTCCGTTCAAATCCAAATGGTTCGGAACTATAAAACTTTTCTGTTAGAAGCTGACAACCTTCACCACTAAAATACAAGTGAAATTTGTCATAAAACTAGTACTTTAGGTACTTCCTTCGGAAAATGTTTTGCTCAGAGCTGGGCAAATTACTAAAAAATAGTAATTAAGTATTAATTACTAATTATTGTATAGAAAGTACTTGAATTAATTGCTAGAAATAATTATTTATTTCAATTGCAATTATTTTGTTTTAAAATTAATTAAAATTCAATTATTGTTTTTTTAAATAATTGAATTAGTAATTTAATTACTGAAGTATTTAATTACTGCCCAGATCTGGTTGTGCTACAGATGATGATGATAATAAATAATTATACAATTTTAAAAAAGAAGAACAAGTTCTTGAAGTACGTTTTTCTAAGGTTATAATAAAGTTGGATTCGTAACAAAATATTAATTTTAATTGGCTGAAACCTAGAAAAATATAGTTAAGTGAGATAGATAGGCAAGTTAGTAATTAAATTCAAAGCAATATAAACCGTATAATAATTATACGAACTCATTACAAAAAGTGTTCTACTTCTGCAAATTAATGAAGTCATAGAAAAGTGAGTCGGACAAAATGATTTAGCAGTACATAAAATAAATGGTTTGCAAACTAGCAACTGCCAAATTAAAAGCCAGGTTTTTGCTGTTAATGTTTCAAACTAAAATTAAAGTTTGAAATTAGTAAACTTCTGTATTAAAACAAAACTAATACGTCGTATTTAATACATTAAAAGTTCTCGAAATAAAAGTATTCATTGCATAATATCAAACGAACTCCACTATCTAAATTAAAGCTTTTCAATTAACAACGGATATCAGTTATCAAAACTCCCAGATATCACCCTTAAAATCAAATCACATTAATTAAAACTTCCAAATTTCCTCTGCTACCACTTCTGTATTAAAGATCCCACGTCATCACGGCTTAATATTTCTCCAACCCTCACCATCCAAATCAATCAAATTTCAATATCACGAAAATATTCTTATAACCAAAACAAACACAATAACATTAACATAATTATACAAAACTATAACTCCCTTATAATATATTATGTACAATATAAATTAAACATATTTTATTGTCCAATGCAAAAAAACTGTAAATTAAATGTACATTACATTTTTTTAGATACAACAAAATTTTAAAATTTGTTAAATAAAGTGTATTTATTTTTTATATTCATTTCAGAGGATTGAATTACTTAAGTCTCTGATTTTTAACTTCAGTTTATTAACATACTTTTGGTTTGTAAATTTTAATATTTCTGAAAGATCTCAGTACGTTAAATTTTAAAATAGAATTTAATTATCAGCTTTTATTTTTAAAATATTTGCCCTCAAATTTGCTCCTTGAAACCAGGTTTGGTCTGATTTAAATCAACTGATTTTTTAAATAAAAATCATTGATTTTTGTAAAAGGTAAAAAAATATGAATTAAAATTAAACTGTATTTATTTGCTACATAACAACCAAAATAAGTTCCGTATTAAATAATATCTTAAAATTAAATGATATTTTATCAATTTAATTAATTAGAAGAAAGAAAAATAAGTATTTAAATTAAAAACAATTTAAAAAGTGCTGTAACACTTAGATATCTTTAGTAATTTTAGATTTTTTCAATAAATTATGATTTTTGCCAAACCTGCTCAAAACAGTGTAGTTTTTTGAAAATAACACACTTTATTAAGGTGCAATTTTGTTCGAAAATTTGGAATCAGCGAATTTTTGATCTAAAATAGATATTTTTGAGGAAAAAATTGGTGTGTAAACTCAATTTAAGTAAAAAAGTCAAAAATTTAAATTTTTAAGGTGCAGCTGTGATTGAAAATATTTCGGAAACTCTTAGAAATAATCCACATTTAACTGAAAATATGAATTTTTAACTTTTAACCGACCCTTTAATTAAAGATACATATTTTTTTGTAAGGTACTGTTAATTAATTTAATTTCTTGCAAACAAAGCACACAAATGTTTTTCGTAAAATTCAGGTTAGGTATTGTTATGAGATGAATGTAAGAACCTCACATTTCTAGGTTACATCTACTTGAGATTATCATTAAAATAGTAAGACGGTGTTCTTAAAGATAAATGTGTTGTACGAAGCGAATGATAAGTTGTTTGGCGAATATATCCTCATCATACAAATGTACTCTCGTAAGTCATTTTTTCGTGCATGAGTGAACTAGGGAATGAATGTTTTAGTGGTTGTCTTGCACTGGATAGTTTGTAATACCGCGTCTGAATACTGAATGCTGTATATTCGGTAACGTGCGAAAGGACGAACAATACCGCAAAACAAAGATGGATGGAACCTGGATCCTTGATACTATGGGATGATTCATCTTCTACTTGCTTCTACGTACGTTAATAGTTAATATCCTAGTTTGCTTCTTGCTTATAATTTATCACATTGTAAAAAGCATTCAATATAATAATTTAATTATTATTTACAAAATTTTAAGATTTAGAACAACATTTAAAATATATTAACATATCAAGAACGAACGTCAATAGAAGACCAGTACATAATTAAATTTTTTAGTTATCAAATAAAAATCAGTGATTTAAATCAATCGTTCTGCAATTGTTATTTAACAGTCCAGATTTACAAAAATTGGGAGAAAAAGGGTATTGTTAATGTTACCATGTAGCAATACTGTTTCGTATTTATAAAAATTGTTAACAAAATAATGTCATATTTCCATTTGCTTCAGTTTATCCTATTCTCTAAATCAATGTTTCTTATCCTTTTTTAAGGTGGATTGATAAAATTACAGAAAAATCAACCTACATGTGCCGGTAATAATCAAACTGGTATATACAATTTATAATTAAATAAATATAATATATAAATTTTATATTACCGTTACATAATTTTTTAGTGTATTTTTTCATTTTTTTGTAATTTTCATCTGGTCCAATTTCTTCAAGGACCAGTGAGAAATACTGCTCTAATATAATAATACATAAAACAAATTTTTATCTTGCATTTCAGTTTTATTGTATGTATTGAAAGATACGATAATTATTATTTTTGTGGTATCTCTTATACTTCTACTAAGTAAAAAAAAAAACAAATTATTGTTTTAAATCACTGAATAATACGATCCAATTCCTAACCGAATAATTTATTCCCATTTAAGAATAAAATACTTGTATGCGATTTTCCGAAGTTCATCGTTACGATAATTGCAGTAATTTTACTGGTTGAAAGGTTAGATCAGATTGGCTATTTATTAGAATGTTTCTTTTTATTTAATTAATAGCCAATCAGACGTAATCTTTCAACCAATAAAATTACTGCATATTCTACATGCCCCACCGGTAAATACCTAATTCCCAAATACTAAACTTCAGTCATCTGATGATTATCAACAAATTGAAACATGTTGTGATTCGAATAGTATTTGCTTCTTACACTGTATCTTATACGTGTTAATTTTTGTATTGGACCTCATACTGACGAATTCAAATTCAATGGGGAAGTTTAGCATGATTGAAATAACATGTGAAATATTTTTAATCGTAAATATGTAAATAATTATAACTTAAAATGTAATTGAAAGTTAAAATTATGTTCTCATTTATTTATTATTAATTATTTACCATCGAATTGTGGCGTCACAAGTGAGTTAAGCGCTTGCCTAAAAGGGATGGATGTCATAGGATGAAGCAAAACCCTAAACTACTGTAACGTCATATTTTTTTGATAAATCTGAACATCTGAGTGAAACAGAATTATAATAAAACAAAAAAGAAAAGAAAACACTAAACTTCCCCATTCTATTATTTTAATTTATCCTATTTCAGACTTTTTAACGATAGTACAACATATAGGATGAATGAAGACGACAAGAATTATCCTGTTACTGCGTGTTTATTCACGTTGCACATTGTTCCAGACATGCAGGCCACAGAACCACTTCACGCAGGCGATGCAGGTTTTGACACGATGCTGTCCACTTCGGGTGTTAGGGGGTCGAGAACAGGGCTGGGTAATCTTTTCCTTCTTCTGCCCCTTATTCGAGTGCTGTGTTTGTTAGGGGCCTGATGTTTGTTTGAAAGGTATCTAACAGAATTGGACTGTTCTACTAATTCTCTAACATGCTTTTCAACTATAAAATGGATCCTGATGGTGTACTTCGCTTAGGATGTCTTTTCTAAATGTAGGTTAGGTCAGGATGATTTACTAATAATACTAAAAATAAACTATCAGAATTTTTTAGCACTGTAATTTTCTATTTTTATATATTTATATTTTAAATTTATATTACACGCGTAAAAAATAAATAGAATTTTCTCTTTAATATTCATTGACCTATATAGGTACATATTTTTATATCAAAATTACATATGCAAAAATAAATGAATTTACGTACGATACATCAATTATTAATTAATATTAATAACTGTATGTATTTAGCGATAAATAATACAAATAGTTCGTACATCAAATTCCTAAAGAATAGTTTACAAGCTTTTCAAAATGCTTTCATATTTTTCTAATATTACAATATATTGGGAAACAATTTCCATAGAAATTTATTAATATATTCCAATGAAATTGTTTGTAAATTAATTGAACTTATAATTGAAAAACTATTTCTGTACTTGAATTATCCACTGGTATAGAAATAATTTATTTTTATTACAAACACAATATTAGCAAATAAATACCCTTATTATTCATAATGAATATTGTTCATGTATTGTATGTAATTATTTTATCATAATTGAAAATCAAGTACAAAAAATCAAACAACTGCGAAACAATGCATTTCTGTTCAATTGTAATAATGTACCTAATTAATTATTTTATATATTAACTTCGAGTGTTAATTAAATTGTACTACATATAACCTGCAATACATTTTTTTCACGACATGCATTTCTTATTTGACGAAAATTATTTTTCCCTTTCTAGAGAGGAAAATGTCTAGTGTTACCAACAGTATAACATGGTTATTACATACTATAGAATGAAATTTTGAAAAAAATCTTATTTAATAATGATACACTTTTAAAAAAATATGGAAATTATATCATGTTCACTATTTGACAACTTGAACTTGAATTGGCATATGGCAATTCTGTAACAATTGCATTGCTAAACGTCAAAGTTTACATAACCTAATTTTCTAGCTTATCATGTTGTTACGCCTTTTTGTTTTAAGTTTTGAAACATGCCGTGAAAAACATATGTCTAACACGAAAGGAAAGCACTTTTAGATACGCTTCCTCTGTAGTTTAACAAATAACTATTTATTAATTAAAAGCTTTATTTTTAAACTGCCTAACATGGTTCGTAGACACGTTGAAACTAGAAACATGGAATCCATCCTTCATGTTAGTAGTTTTGGCGAATGTAATTCACTCCTCCATGTTCGCATCCGTTTATTACATCCTAACCTAACCTAACCTTAACCAACATGTACCTCGTACATAAAACTATCAGCAATAACAGTTCTACTCGTCTTCCAACTCTCTTTGGCTTGTGAGTGTGTGTGTTTTCGCTTCGATTCCTCCTAATTCTCAACTGTTGTGCGGAATACTAATATGCAGCAACACAAGCATGGGAAATGGGACTCCGTTGTGGTAGCAGACGATAACGAACAGTTGTTGTATTAAGGTGGAACTAACTCTATGCTTACCTATGACTAAAGGATTTGCTACGGGTTCAAGCGAAATGGGTTTTCATGTTTTAACTTGCAAGGAATTTTGTGGTGTGCTGAGTGTTTTCTTTTTCAGCTTTATTAATATTAACATAATCAACACTAATGGGGTATGTGACCAAATATTGATTTTACATATATGATACTTGATTAAAAATAAAATACCCGAAATTATTAAAACGCTTTATTATTCGTAGTTAACGAGAAAATAATTATTAAAGATTTGGGGAAGGGATGCTGTCACGTTATCGTGGTAGAATTAAAAAAAAACATACTGACGTCACGCGTCCCTTCTCCGGAACATTAAATTACTAATAACTTTATTATTGCAAGCAAATGTTTAGTTTTTATTATTATAATGAGAAGCTATAGTGGTTAGTTTTTATATTTTATGACTCATATACTGAAATTCAATTATGGTCACACATCCTATTAATCTATGAAAACACATTTTTGTACTCTGACAATAGATCTACAGTACAAAAAACTGTGTTTATTGTTTGTCGACTTTAACATGCAGTGGCAGGATATAAAACATTTTATTGGCAGTATACAGGGCTGGTCCATTTTTGGGTCAAAAATTTTGGTTTTTGAATTCGTATCGATAGACGTTAATAAAAATCTGAAAATTGGTACACTTATGTAATTTGGCGCATAGAACCGATTAGTATGGCGCCGAAATCATATCTCGGCCTATTAGAATGCTATTTAAAAAAAAAAACTGTTTTTGGGTCTAACTTTGAACTTAAATATCTCGAGAATGGTAGAAGAAATTGAGTTCTGCTTGCATAATTAGAATCAGCGTATCATAAGTCCATTAAATAAAAAATTTTACAGTAAAAAAGATCTCGAATGAAAAACTGAAATAGAGGTATTTCGCTTTTCTCATTTTGCATCAAATCGTTCCAAAGATGCAGAGAAAAAATTCTTTATGTAAATTTGTCCACAGAATTTATTAGTATAATCAATGAGATAGTATCTCTAACCATTTTCGAGATATCAAAAAAAATATTTTTGAGATGCAACTTTTAGAGAAAAAACTTCAGGAACCAAGAGACAATTAAATTCTGTTTGTATATTTGAAAATTTGGACATCGACATCTATCTATAAAAATATTATAGTGAAAAATCAAAAAATTTAACGTTTCATGTTTAACTGTGTAAATAACCCGCCACTGTATAATATGCATAATACAAATGCACTTTACTGTATTCAGAGCTTCTGAAATTGAGAAAATTGTGACACATACTGTAGTGTCTTCTTTAGATAGTTTCCTTCGTCTATACTTTTTAATCTTTGTCACTATCCTATGATGGATGGTGACTGATAGAGAAATAAATAAGTTTTCTATATTTTTAGATATATTCACTCTATAAATATACTTTTAATAAAAAGTATAATAACCTCCCGTTTTTCATTATGTAATTATCCCTCTAATCAATCACATCTTACTGATAATTAATTATGATATGCATTCGATTATCTGAGATTAGCAGATTATATTAATTGATAACGAATATTGCATTACTATGCATTTAATATTAATTACATTTTAGCCTTTGATAAATATTTAATTTGAGAATTTATGTAAATAGTATTTCAAATAAACAATCTTTATTTTTGAAAAGGAAATACACATGGAATATGAATAATTAAAATAAATGAGAATTAGTTTTTGCTCAGTGAACTTTAGACATCGCTTTAATTTATTATTTATGAAAATTATTTGAGCACTTCCATGAGTTAATGATATTTACAATCTTTTCTAATTTATAAAAAGAATGAAAATGAAAGAGTTAATTTCATGGAAAATTATTAAATACTTTTTAATTAAAATTATTCTACTCTACATATGTTTGTGTTATTTAATTTCATTTTCTTTAAAAAGAAATTGTATAAAATTTTAGAGTTTCGTTAATAACTACAATGGAATCAATATTTTCAAAATTGGACTAATAAAAATATGACAATCTTTGCTGCAAACTTTTTATTTCTTTACAATCTTTACAATCGAAGGAAGTAAAAGAATTCTTCGAAAGTTTTCAAGTTTTGATTGTTCTTATTTTAAACGTTATGTATATTTTATAATACTACATATTTTAAAGTTATTTTTACATAACTCTAAGTTGAAAATTTATGTAAAATATTATTAATTATTCATATTTCTGTATTTAAATTAATATTATATAATAAATATTATCGAACACAATATTTTACCGAAATATTAACAAAACAAAATGCGAAATTTTAACAAACAAAATCATGAATTCAAAAATTTATCAGCTCTTATTTATTATTTTTCAAGTTATAAAACTAGTCTTACATCACAGGCCCATATTACGAACACACTTTTATAATAAAAGCGTGCTTTTCATAATAACCATATGAGGTCAGAGAGTCAGACGTCACTTTTAACAAAAGCGCTTTATAATAGTATGTTTGTAATATGGGCAAAAATATCGTAAGTATTTTTAACGTGAAACATAGGATTTGTCATATCCATAGGTACGACTTTATATTTCATTGACTGAAATGTATTTGCCTATCTCTAATTAAACATAATAGGTAATGATTTTGACATTATATATTATATTTTTTTGAAAATTTTGAAATACAATGGTATTACGCAAATTTTAATCCCTGTTTTCGGCAATTTTAAGAATCGTTAATAACTGTAAAGAAATGGTAGAATATTAGAATAGTCTGCTAGGTGACCTGACTTTACACCACTATATTTTATTATTGGGGATTTATAAAATCAAAATCTTCAAACCTTAGACGAAAAGTACAAATTCAAAAAATTTCTCAAAATATTACAATTGCCCAAATAAATATCAAATTCATTCCCTATGTTTTATTTTAAATAAGCATGCAAATACATTTCTGTAAATCAATGTTAATGTCAAGTCGTAGTCATGGATATAACAAATCCCATGTTTCACTGTTTCACACTGAAAAATGCTCACAGTATTTAATTTAAAAGTTAACAGTGATGATTTTTTTGTTTTTAGAGGTTATAAAATAAAGGCCATGAGAAGCTCTGAATTGCATAGTGTATTGTAATTGTAAATGCATCGAAGGATGTACATTATGTATGATTTACCGGTTCCCGGTCACTAATCATGATCGTTATTTAGTTCCGACCGCCGCCATACTTGGAGGACCAGATCTGCACGTCGATAAAGGAAGCACCATCAACCTAACCTGCTCCATCCGCTTCAGTCCCGAGCCTCCTGCTTACATATTCTGGTACCACCACGATGAGGTAAGTTTACCCACTAGCACACTTAGTATTAGTCTTCGTTGATGACCTTCGCTGCAAACTTGTGATTGATATTGAACGCGGCGGCTGGCATTCCCGACATATTAACATGCCACTTCCATTATTATTCAAATTGCAAACTTACAACAACAATTATTTCCCAGAAAGTAAACCAGGCGAAAAGAAAACAAGCATTAACTATTTGTAATTGTAACAGGAATGGTTGTCTTAGACGATATTTAGTATTAGTACTGATATCCTTTTAAGTAATTTCTTAGTTTCGGGGTCCTTAAAAACTCGGTTCGGTTCCTGTTTTCGTTCCGGAAAAAAATATTTCCTACCATTATTATTCAAATTGCAAACTTACAACAACAATTATTTCCTGCAAAGTAAACCATGCGAAAAGAAAACAAGCATTAACTATTTGTAGTTGTAACGGGAATGGTTGTCTTAAACGATATTTAGTACTGATATCCTATTTCTATTTCCTGTTTTCGTTCTGAAAAAATAGTCCCTACCATAATTTAAAACAGGCTTAGCGTAATTTAAATCAACTGATTTTTTAAATAAAAATCATAGATTTTTATCAAAGATAAAACAATATAATAATTACAATAAAAATTTAATTATTTGCTACGAAACAATTAATAATAACTAAAATATATACTGTATATATTATCTTAAAAGTAAATGGTATTTTATCATTTTAATTCTCATATAACAGAAGGAAAATATAAGAATTTAAATATATACCTAAAAGTAAAAATTCTTTGTTACTCTTCCTAGATTTATTCAGATAAATCGTTTTGGTTTTACTACAGATTTCGTTTTCGTTTATGCAATAAAATATTTATATTTGTTTTTAAAACAATTAAAAAGCGCAGTAACACTCAGATATCTATAAAAAATAAAGAAAAATGATTTGATATTTAAAAAAAAGCATTGATTTTTTATTTTTTTAAATAAATCATGATTTTTGCCAACCCTAATTTAAAACATTTATTCCTTCTTTTCAGGGCATGTAACTGAAAAAGTACTGGTTAACGTTTAACCCCATATCAAGAATAAAGGTTTTAGTTTGAAAACCGGTTTTTAAAAATTTGAAATTGATTAAAGCCGGATAATAAAATAAATATTAAAAATTAATAAACCTAACAAATATTCCGTATTCCTAAAATGAATAAACTTTTAGAATCGACGTAGAATCCGTAGATTCTGATATTTCAAATATTTCTTGCTGATAAAGTTTTGTTATACTTCTGTGATGTTATCTGAATTTTTAATTAAGTCTAATAAATTTAATGAAACGTCAAACTTGAAACCGATAATTAGGAAGTAAGGAAAACTTCTCAATTTATAGCGTTGGGGAAAACCGCAGTACACAATTTTGCACGTCACATATTGCGTTCATTAATGCTTTCAGCTTCGAGTTCGCGCACAAAAACCTTGCAAGACAAAATTCCCTAAATTAATGATTCCCTTATTCAATGTTTTGTTCCTCCCCTACAAACTGTTTAAGAAGGTGCGGTTTTTGTTTTTTAATTAAAATATTAAAAAGGTTAATTTATAAATGAGGTTAATGAAATTTGTTATCAGGTGCTTTATTTATATAATTCAGCTTATCTGATATCTTTAGAAATCTAGAACTTTATAAATAAATATTATATTAATAACTTCTGCAAAATATGTCATTTAATTTTGTATTAAATAGTTTTCTAAAAATAACGAAATTGCTTTTACAATTACTAAACATCCCTTGTTGCGAGAATAATTATAATGAGTATATAATATTCTTTGTAATAGAAATAAACAAATAAATAAACGTCATTTAGAAATTTATTACATACATGGAAACTCCAGTATTCAACACAGAAAGATATTGTTTGTTTGTTAGAAAACGTAGTTTATTATCTCCACAATACAAAGGCTTTATTGTTCCAGGAAAAAGACAGTCATGTTGAATATCCGAGGTGGAAAGTACAACAAGCATATAGCTGCTTTGTATTGAAATATACATTATATAATATTTACGCATCTATATCTATAAATGTGCACTCACTGGGAAAATGACAAAATAAAAATTATATTACTTATTTATATTTTTTGAATTTTATTTTATTATCAAAATATGATTATTTTATTGCGGGAGAAATATTATCGTGTTAAACATACTGAACGCGAGAGAGTAGGCTAAGTGCACTCATCCCTTGTGCACGGTTAGCGCAGCTCATTCGTATAGGCAAGGTACCATCCAGGTACATTACGCAGAGAGAGATAAAATACTACAGAAACTTAAGAATTCTAATCGCAGCGTATATGTACCTCGCGTGCACATTTATTTAAATACTTAAAACTACACAAAATTTATTGACACGATATTTATATCACCAACAATTTATTTATTTCTACTTTACATGTCGCTGACATGCACTGACCGACACTGACTTTCTTCAGTGACTCTTTGCATACTTTGATCGATACTAACTTCTTTTGAGCCTCTGACGCGACCCTTATATACCTGCCGCCACTTAATCTCTCGAAAATTCCAGAGCCTTCTGGTCTCTTTAAAATTTCCGAACAATAGCTGCGTCGCTCCTATTCCACTTGACCTTTAGCTCGACTACCTGACCAGACAGGTCAACGGTGATGACTCATCTGCAGTGAGTCTCGCTCATTACAATACATTACGCCACTGATATATGTATATATTAACACGTTAACTGCCACCATTAAAAAAAAAGGTGGGTCCCTTGGGCCATTTTTTCTTTTTTACAGATTTAGGGTGTTTTCATATTAGAAAATACAAGTATGATAATAGAATTGATTTTTTTAATCTTGCTCTAAAATTTGAAGAATTTTATTGAGGCACAAAATTTGCAGTATTTTATCATTTCAGAGACTAAAAAACAAAAAAATCATGCGCTAAGAATAGGTTTTGATCTGTCAGGCCACCGAGAATTAAACTACGTTCACACATATGCGTTGCGAGGTACAAACATTAGACCACGGAGCATAATGTGTATTGAAACACTGAGGCACAAACGATGTATCTCAGAGCATACGAGGATATTTTATTGAGACACATAAGTTGTACCTCATGGCAGTTAACGTGTTAAAAGAAAACATTTGAAAAGTCCAACCTCATGATCAGTTCTTATCGAACTGCTCTGAACATATCCGCATAAATAAAAAACTGTACTAATGTATCATCACGTCATTAACACAGCTGTAATTACAAGAGTTCTGCATTTGCAACATTTGTTCGTCATATTCAACACGCAATCAATCTACGCCAAACATCGCTATTTTGACACATTATGTCCCGGGCTGTTCTATTCTTTTCATTTAGAACCCCAGTTTTCATGATACTGCAATAATCAACTCACTTAATATGAAAACATCAATATCTGATTTTTACCCCAAAATAAGACCCTTCATTGAAAATATAATCAATGTTCACTGATGAATTTTTCATTGTTTTATTTTCTATCATGCAAAATATCCTTTATTATTTCTCATTTTATTTTTTCAGATTAGACACAAACAAAAATGTTTATAATTAAGCTAAAATGATTAACGGTTTTTTGATATTAACAATTGAAATTAAATTTAGTAATACTGGAAAAATATTACAATACATCAAAGATTAAATCTTAAACAAATAACTAGAGTAATTTTTAAAAAATATAGAGCACATTTTGAGACAAATATATAGATGAATTACAGGAACTAGGACAAATATTAATTAAAGCAAAAAAAATCCAAAAACTAGAAACTAGGATAAATAATAGAGCAAAAACGTGGAGCAATAAATAGATCAGGATTTAGCGGAAGAAGAACACATTTCATGTAAATAAATAGATAGATTAGAGTAAATAGAGTAAGTAAATAAGAAAACCTTACTAAAACTTGTCAAAACCGGCTACGTTTACACAGAGGTAGGAAATAGGCCTGTTTAAACCTTAGATGAGGTATAACATAGAGATATGGCACACTCCTATAGCTACGTACTACTGAGCAAGCAAAAGATGTATGGTCGAGAATCGCCTAACAGTCAGCTGCGTGAAAACAATCCGCCAGCACTTACAGTTAGACGAACGAAATATTAGTCATAGTGTTTTGTCACCTATCCTCATTATTTGTTTGGTTGAGTTTTCCATATAACTACTTCACTGGTCCACTGTTCTCAAAGAGCTGGCTGCAAGCGATTTTAAACCTTAAATCTTTCGACAATATATTTGGGCAAATGCCATATCTCTATGTTATACCTCATCTAAGGTTTAAACATCCTGCTTTTATAAAAAAAAAACCTGTTGTATCTTAATTTTAGCTGCGAATAGATTATAATGAAATAGGAAAATGATCGATTATTGATATTTTAAGATTATTAATTATCAATTAAATATTCACTATATTCAAAACGAGCGCTATTTTGATGACGTACGTAACATTTTTCTCTAAAAAGTACAAAAAAATGAGATTTTAGAAAAGTACAAACGACACTTTCACCTTAGGTACACTTATCCCCTTAAACAACTCTATTAGATTTATTTGTCCAAAACTAAGTTTGATAAGAAAATTTGAGTGTTTAATAACAGCAATAATCCTTATTATAATTCATTTTACGTTTACATTACAAGCAAATCCGCGTGTATCTTTTGTTATTTATATAAATCTACGATGTCGCCCGCTTTGGTTTTATTTGACAAAGCAAGTTCCTGTTCCACAATCTAAAGCTCCATCTGCTGTGAAAGCTCCAACTGACCACGTTAAGTCTGGCTCGCAGCGATCAGGACGCTTGGTTGAAGAATCCAGCGCCAACACGAACGGCCAAGCTGAGCTTCCCAGCGCAATAGAACGAGTGATTAGGCGCTGCTAATTCGGATTCGGATATGTTTGCGAAGACGAGCAATCAATACGATAATGCTGTTAAGCTAGTCCATTGCTTCACGCTTGCGACGAGCAGAACGAATACCGGAAGCGTCTCATATATTCTTTTTCATCACATTAAAACAAAAATCTAATTCAACAATATGAAATGTTGTCCATGTTCAGAGGCGCATCCAGAATTTTTTTTGCAAGGGGTTTCAAATAAAAAATGTCCATTTTAAGTGATACACTATTGTAACGAGCGGGACTCACCATAGATGAGTCATCACGGCTGACCTGTCTGAACAGGTAGTCGCGTTAAAAGTAAAGTGGGAGAGGAACGACGCCGCTATTGTTTGGGAATATTACAGAGTCCAGAAGGTGTTGGAATGTTCAAGATGAGTTGTCCGAAGGTATTAAAGGGTTGCATCGGACGGATCTAGAAAGTCAGTGTCGGTCAGTACATGTCAGCGACATGTAAAGTAGAAATAAATAAATAGTTGGTGATATAAATGAATAGTTGGTGATAGAAATAAATAGTTCGTGATATAAATATATTGTGAAAATAAATAATGTGTAGCTTAATAAAGGGTTTAAATAAATGTTCGTAGTGCTTAAGTCTTTATTAATAATAATTACTTCTAAATTAATATTTGTTTATTTTATTATCTGTTTATAATATATTATTAGTTTATTAAACCTAGTTATAAAAATACTTATATTTCACTTATGATTACACTTCACCTAAATAAATAGAACGTTACACTATTATTATTTTGAGAATTATAAGAAATTACAGAGTTGGTTATATTAGTAATTTTACTTCACTATCTCTGCTCGCGTCATGATGAAGTTTTCTCTTAATTTTTCAACAGTTTACAGACTAATACACTTTTTAGAAACATTTGCATGGTTTCCTCTTCAAAAATATAAAATTTATTTCACATATTTCTTTCAAAATTGATGAATGCATCATAAAGATCAATAACTTCAACATGGCTCACATCGATGTTTTGTAGTTTCTTCCTATTAAATTGAACCTGTGAAGTAAAATTTCCCACATTCTTGTTATGAACAAAATTTCTAAACCTTCTACTTGACTCCGAAATCCTTTAGTTTTGTTTCGAGCATTCACTTATTTAGATGCATAATGTATGATTTTCAATCTTCAGTAATGATTCATAAATTTCTGCTATTTAGTTAAATGGCATCTTAAAATCCTGTCCTATGCTGCTATGAATCTAAGTATTTGATTTGAAATTCAAAGATAATATATTAACAGTAACATAAAATTAACATAATCATTATATACATATACAAGTATAAACTATATTTCAAAAATTAAAAAAAGAATTTTATGTTATTATATTTCCCTTTTTTTCATATATCGACACATTTAATCTCAAATTTCAGTTTACATATTTTTTTCTGCTCAATTTTCTCTTGTCCTATCAATCAATTTCAAAAAACAAATATGTCTTCTAAATAATCCTGCAGACGTCACAACATGTTTGAATTTTTGCAACTTTTTAAAAGTATGATACCTTGAAACAATATTACATAACATAAAATATACATAAAAAAGAATTGCATCATATAGAGCAACAAATTAAGACTTTGTAGGATCGATTTAAACCAAGAAAAGCTTCACTCATTGTCATTGTAGACAGAAGAATATACGTATCTACTAACGAAGTAAACATTTCAAATATTGATCTGGTATTGATCAATATAATTTTGTAAAAATAGTTTTTATACCTTCACTTTTCAAATCAGAATCGAAATTGGTTGGGCATCTACACCAAACGCAAACAACAATACACACAAAATGTGCATGTCACGTCCAGTTTAATTCAAGGTAATAAAACTATATAATTATAATCGTACAATACTTAATAATTAGTAGTAGTAATATTTATGAAATACAACAATAAAATTTGTTAAAACACAGATATATAGAACGATATAAATTACCAAAACCTAGTTTAAATTTTGGGTAAAACAAGTTATGTCCAATCGTATATTCCACAAACACGAAACAAAAACTGTGATTACTTGTCAACAACGTGCAGTGAGGTTATGTATTGTGGGTCACAATCAAGAGTTACCACGATTTAATGTTTTATAAATCTACTGATTGCAACACAGACAGTTTCTAAATTAACGCTGGTATGGATTCAGAACATCATGAAAAAATAAACATAAAAAAAAATATTAAAAACACTTACTAATATTCGTTGCGCTTCCAATCAAGTGATAAACGTCACCTGCAAAAAAAAAATTAAATATTTAATAACTTATTTTTATTTACTAACATTAACTTTTTTTGTAAGAGCTAAGCATAAATTTTATAATGATATATTCCTCCAGTTTGTTTTTAAGTGATAAGCTTACAGATTAATATTTTTAATGCAATCATCACATAATTATAACACGAATTTGTTTTGTAAATTATATCAACAGTAATAAATTTTAATTAAAATGAAATAATCTGAATAGCTATAAATGTATAAATAATTAATATGTACTCATGCCACACTGTCGGAGTGGAAATTTAATTTAAATAATCTTCATTAGTATAAAAACATGTGTTTAATCAAGATTAAATGAATAATTAATAAAGATATCCCGCACAACATATCAATGTGATATTCCAAATATCCTGTTTTTGTATTACAAGTGCCAAGGGCATTTAAATATTTTTGGTATTAATAATTTATTAGTTAATTAAGCGAAAACACAATTCATTCTGTCAAAAATTCTGTAAAGAAACTTTCATAATTTTATAATAATTACATTTAGTAATAAGCTTCTCTAGCTAATTGGTAAAAATCTTTACACAATGTACAATTAACTTTGATCAGTAATATAATAAATTGACAAAATAACTAGAATACAATATGTAGTAAATACATAGAAAAATTTAGAAACTGGACAAAAAATAAAGTAGGAAATTGCGGAAGAAAAATTGAGGAATAATTTGCAATATATATGTATATAATTCATTTGAATGAGTAATAGCCATTACATGTGAATAGAATACTATACTTTATCCACAACTATAACATGAAAATATATGTTTTATTATAACCAAATATGTCATCACACTTTGTAGAAAAAATAGAATTCGTTCTAGTAAATAGTAAATACATAGAGCGATATAAATAGATTTAAAAAAGCTGGAACAAAATCTAGAATAATTGCCGGAGAAATTATTGTACATTTTAGAGGACATAATTAGAACAATCATTGGAAACTAGAACAAATATTAAAACTTAAATATTCAAAAATTCAGCAAAAAAAAATTTTTTTCTACAACTGTCAAATTTTTTTTAACATTTTTATAAAAATAAATTCTAGATCAATTACCGAATAAATACTCACAGTACATTTTAGAATCAGTACATAGATCAACTATATAATTAGATTTAAACAGCAATTAAATAAGCTGAAGTAAATTATATAGAAGAAATAACTAGAATAATTATTATTTAGATTAATTAGCTGAACAGAAGGTGTATAGTTTTTATAAAATTCCCCATTAATCAATACAGTAACTCTTAAATTTGAAACAGCATAAAATAATTCACCAGCAACATCGTACAATCAATTACAAACATAAAAACAATACAACGCTAACTGTCAATTAAAATCTTTATACCAATAACAAAAACAGCCATTACAAAAAGTACACAAGTAAACAAACACATAAAAACTTATACTCCTGTATACGCTCTCACTAATGTGCTGAAAAATAAAAAAGTCCAACTTGCCAATTTTTGAAGATAATGAACCATTCTAATATTAATGGAACATCTGTAACCTGTTTGTAAACTAATGGAATGCCTAGCAATAACATTGCAAATAGCCATTACGGAGATTCAGTGCGCATGCGCACAGCAAGACGATAGGATGCCGAATAGCCGAATAGGCGAATAGGCGATACTCATCCATATGATCATAGCTCAATTATAGTTCCGGTTTGGAAACTGTTATGTTTATTTGATTTGCTGGAATATTATCACTTGTATCTGATACCGATGATAAATTACAGCGTATCACTGACTTTAAAATTTAATATTAATATGCTTTACCATTACCCGATCCCTAAATTCATTAGGAGGAGCAATTTAATTACAACTAACTATTATTGCTGTACTTCGCAATAACACAAAAATCAAACTGTATTTTAATACCTATCATTTAACTCATTATTAGCACATGTCTACAATAGTTATTTGTCAAACTAGAGCGGAAAGCATATCTTTTTACCACTCGAATAGTGAGAGTGGAAAAAGTGCTTTCCCTTCGTGTTAGACACAATGCAATTATCTCTAATGTTATTTAGCTACAGTTTAAGTTTAAAAAGCAAAAAAAAATGATAGAGTAACTTTAGTTTTTTATGTAGAAAAAAAAATACTTAAAGTAATTTTGCTTTTACTCTTTTGACAGGTAAGATTTAAATTTGACATAACGATTAAATAATATTATTACATCGAAATGTCAATATTATTCAATTAGCAACAGTAACGAAGGTCATCAACTGATAAAAAACGATTCATTTGTAGGTATATTTTATTTAACAGTTCTAAAATAATATCCGTTAATATATATTGTTGGTAACACTGTACATTTTCCTGTCTAGAGAGGGAGAAATAATTTTCCCCTCTATTTCGCGAGAAGAAAGTAGAGCTTTCTATGAATGTCGTGAAAAAAGTTTATTTACCTATTATCCTTGGACGGATCTTATAAATTATATTGAATACCCAAACCCAAATATATCGTAAAAAAGAAATAATTTCTAAAATTTATAACAAAATGTGTAACATATTATAAAAAAGTGACCGTTAGTATTTATGATTTTGATGCTATAAGAAGCCAATTTCAACCAACTTGTATATAATTTTAGTGGTAAGTATAGTCGCCTAGAATAAGCAACGGTGTTGCGTCATGTCATACATCTTCAATTTAATAAGGTTTAATGTTCTGCGATTATAGTTTTTATTGTTGTTAGAGACAAGCTCATTAAAATTGTTATTGATATGACACTACATGGTTGCTTATTCAGGCAGCTTAAGCCGTGAATAAAAAGGATTAAACTCTCATATAGTGTGAATAACATGTTATTTATCAACGTAATAAATCACATTATAAAAAAGGAAGTAGAAAAAGAAACTATGAAAAGATATATTCATGATTACAAATAATTAGAAGTGAAAACTTTTGGTTAACAAATATCCTACATTAGAGCTCGTTAGGAAAATTTTGTAATGAAGTATTTGAAGAGTGGTGTATGTTTGAAGTGTATTTTGTAAAGAAATAGCTGTTGTAAAGTGGTATTATAAAAATGCTGGTAATTAAATCTGCATCAAAGAAGGCAGAACATCGCAAAAGTTTGTTAAGGACTGAGGAAAGTATACGTGTTAATTATATTCCAAAAGGGCATTTTCGTCGTAAAAACTTCCAAATAAACCACATCAAACTTTCCTTATAACCAAAAAACAATCTAAAAAAATAATTTTGGTAAAACATCCTAGCTGGCCGTGAGGGTGGGTTTTCATTACCGTGTTACGAGACGTGCTCAACGTAAATTAAGAACTACAGGGTGTTTCAGTTTATTACGTTCGAAGGCTAATGCAAGTTAATGTGCGTTATTTGCTGTGTCCGTGTTACGTGTTTTAACTGTCCGTCTGTCCATAAGTACTATATTTGTAAGCCCTTTCATATGGCCGGCTCTACAGAGCTCACTAAATAGACACTAAAATTCATCCGAGGACATTATGTCTTCCCTTGCCCGTACGTTATAAACTTACCCCCAACAACGAAAATAAAGAAAACTCGTAATGGAGACAAAACAAAAACAGCACAAATTACTATGCTGTATTACTCTTCACAATTAAAACTGCTACACTTCCTGAAATATATTTTCTTTGCCAGGAATTGTATCAGCTTTGAAAACTCTCTAAATCTACATTTTCATATCATCAAATTATTATTAATGGAAGTATTTATATAAAAAATATGTGTAAAAAATATAATAAATTCAAAACAAATAATTATTTCTAAATGACATTAAACTTTCTAGTATACAGGGTGTTCCACAACTTAGGACAAAAAATTATAGGATATACGACTTGCTGATCATGAAATAAAAAGATTTTTTTTAAAAATTCGCAACATTAAGGTAGTTTTCTTGAAGTAGACATTTTTTTGACCACTGGAGTAGCTATTAATTACACAATATTAGGCATTTATTAGTTATTATGTAAAAAATTACTTTAATTGTAGAAAATAAAAAAAAATAATGAAAATTAATACCGACCAATGGCAAAATTAAAGAAAAAAATCTTTTTGTTTTATCATCAAGACGTCGTACAGTATATACCCTTTAATATAATTTAATTTAAATTACAAAGTAGTCCAAAAAAAATTTGCGTTACAAATTGAAAATAATATACCAGTAAAGTCGTTTTATCGACAAAGTTAAACAGATTTTGTAGTTCTTGAAAAAATAATTTGGGATGTTTAATACCAATTGCAGAACAAGTAATTTAAATCAACGATTTAAAAAAATCAATGTGATTTAAATCAATGCAGTATAACATGGATTTTATTTTAGTATGAAAAAATTCATAATTATATTAAAAATTATTATTTAATAATGATATTCTTTAAAAAAATATAACAATGAAAACTTGGCAATAAACAACTGCTCTGCTAAACGTCAAAGTTTACATAACCTAATCTGCTATTGTCAAAAACCAACCTAAAATATTTTTTATTTTCGCTGTCTTAAATTTGCTGCAGTCTTTACTTTCATTTTTATACACTCATCCGTTAAGTAAAATTTAATTATAATGTATCGAAATTAATATATGTCGCAACAATTTTTGAATCTGTAACTTCTGGCCGAAGCCCTGGACGAAAACAGTAAATGAGGCCTTAGGAAGATGAAAATAATGAGTGTCAAGCTAATTTGACTGGCGAACAAGGAAACCTTATTTGGCCACATGGGACAACTTATAAAACTCGCGTAAAAATAAATTTAAAGCTTTTGTTTTAAATTAATTTGCACGGTACAATGAACTATATCCTTTAAAGTCCTTTAATAAAAAATTGGCGAGAGAAAAGGCTTTACACGTTATGAAAACAAAGAAGTTTTAATTATTTTTTACGCGATTACAATATATTGTCCTAATTTTATTAGTCAACCTCCCAATAATTTTTATCTTTGTTCTTGACAATGGATTTCATATTTGCATTGAAATTACTAGCTATACTGCACAGAATTGAATAAAGGAAGGTATACATTGCGGTTTATTGACATGAAAATATTACATATTAAAATTGAAATTTCAAAGCGAAACCAATATTGTAAGAATATCAAAATGAACTTCCTGCTGTAACCTAACCATCGTACATTATTTTTGATATATCAGTGTCGTTAGATTGCCTATACGTCGTCTTACACTGAAATTGTCAAGTCAAAATATGCGCTGTAAAATTTAAATTTATGTTCTGAATTACTAACTAAATATATCAT
The DNA here is from genome assembly GCA_035578165.1 of Stenolophus ochropezus. Taxonomy (NCBI): domain Eukaryota; kingdom Metazoa; phylum Arthropoda; class Insecta; order Coleoptera; family Carabidae; genus Stenolophus; species Stenolophus ochropezus. Next base: position 6,848,465 of record JAQOWZ010000014.1, read on the forward strand.
ACCCCAAACCTTAATTATAAGAAAAATTCTAAACCAGGGATGGAAAACGTAACATAACGATACTCGATAACGTTATAAGAACGTTTCATTTGCTATTTTTTTGTTAATATCGTAACAACAACAAAATAACGTTCTGTAACAGTAACGTAACATATAACTATACACTATAACGTTATTTGCTGGTCATTTGTTGAAAGAATATAAATTCCTGATTTACGGTATTTTAATATTTTTCGTTATATTTTTTATGTTGTATACATAGATGTCACTAATTGCGTTTGAAGACTGTTTCAATTGTATCAATACAAACCTTCTAACATCCTACTACCTATTTTTTTGTTAATATCGTAACAACAACAAAATAACGTTATGTAACCGTAACGTAACTAAAATAAACTAAATAACAATACACTATAACGTTATATGCTGTTGAAAGAATATAAATTCCTAATTTACGGTATTTTAATATTTTTCGTTATATTTTTTATGTATACATAGATGTCACTAGTTTGAAGACTGTTTCAAATATATAAATCAGAAACCTTCCAACATCCTACTGTCAATACGATTTCACGTGTCATGTTATGTTTAAAAAGTAATTAGTAATGCTTGTCTTATACCAGGTAATTGCAAATTACAGAATAAGGAATTAATATTTTAAACATCTTTTTTACATTAATTTTTTTATGAATTTTGTTACAAATGTGAGAAAAAATGAAGTTATTTTAACGTTATAATAACATAATAAAGATAACGTTATTATAATGTTTTATAACGTTGTTTTTTGTGTTATATAATGTTACATAATGAATTATTTTTTTATAACGTTTTAAGTAACATAACCTTATATGTTAATGTTATCACATCCCTGATTTAAATACTATTTCGAGAATTTAAATCTAATCATCAATATAATTATAAAGGTAGGAAAAAATTAATAACAAGAAATAGTCGAATAATGTAAACGAATAAAATTGGAATTATCCTAAGCCACCCCTGTGAAACTGGTAAATAAAAATGAGAGAAATTACGGGCCATAACAGCGTGACGTCTGCGTACAAATTCATTTACAATGTGGTCATTCTATAAACACTGGCGCGAATTAAAATTAAATTGTTGATTTAGTAAGTGACGTCTGACAAATAATTCGGCAAAATATCATTTTTCACATAAATTGTCGAGTGTTAAACAGAACCACGAATAAAGCAATTTAATTGAACATATCCGGGTCGTCCTAAATTATAAATACAATTGCTGCCAATGGGCCAGGCCGTCCCTGAGCATTTATCAAAATCACTGAACCATCTAAGCATAATTCGTTTGTTTATTAGTTACAGTTCATCAGATGCGTACTAAATGTGATTTAATTTCTGACGTCACCATTTAATAAATGAAACCATAAATAATTTCATCGGAATTATCATATTTTTGGTTGCGTGTCTCGGTTCATAAATAACAAATTCATTCCCACAGGGATTTTAGTATTTGTGTATTATTTGTATTTAATGTAACTATGGATTCATTATTTCATTACAACGCATTAGTCAAGGAATTGTAGTTACGCACATACGTAGGATAACTACAAACATAGAGCAATCATTTAATCACACATTTACAAAAAAAAATCATTTTTTCCTTATTCTATTATAGGTTATGTCATTTGGAAAACATTTTTTAATATTTACAAAATTTTGATAACTGAAAAATAAGGTTCTACTTTTTAATGAAATCACGGTTAAACTGTCAGTAAATAATTATGTTAGGTTAGGTTTTTAGATGTTTTTCCTGTAGTTGTTTTTGCAGAAACACTTAATTTTATTCTTAACCTAAAAATGCAACCAACATGACGTATAAGTATTTCTATTTCCCAACATTATTCTTGCATCTAAAGTAATCTTGTAATTAAAATACTAAAACTGTTCTCATAAATAAAAATGAATCTAGATATTTATGTCTGTTCTACGACTGGAGATTTTTTTTAGAAAACGAATTTTATCCTCTCTGTTTTAATGTTCTATAAAACTGTGATTTTATTACATTTTTATGACCAAATCAATTTTCTAGCATTAAAAATAAGATCTTCCCTCTACTAAGATTAAGAGTTTTTCTATTTTCTCCATTTACAAGCTTTTATCATATTTTATTCAAGGAATTATTTAAGATAAAATCAGAAATTACAGCGCGTATTTACACAGAGCTTCGTCTTGCATTATTTCATTATTAAACAAGTTGTAATCTTATATTCATGAAAAATATGAACAGAGATAAGACTGAGCACAAACACGGACTGTAAAATTGAAACTATACTTCTTCTTTCATGGACAAAAACAAAATGAACACGTTTACCTGCATTTCACTGATATAGGTTTTTTCACTTATATCCTTTACACAAGACATAACATCTAATATTGTTATATTTATACAATTTAATTAGATATTCTGATTATTATACAGGGTGTTCCACAACATAGGACAAAAAATTAAAGGGTATATACTGTACGACGTACTGATCATGAAACAAAAAGAAAGTTAAGGATAGTTTACTTGAAGTAGACTTTTTTGGACCACTAGCGTAGCTATTAATTACACAATATTAGACATTTACTAGTATTAGATATTACATCAACAATAGAAGATTTGAAAAAAATTATTAAAAATAACTACCACTCAGTGGCAACAAAAATGTGTGCTTCAAATACGATGTAATTTTTTTTTGTTCACTCCTTAATTATATAAAAATCACCCTCCGTAAAAACCAGTCACCGTAATGTTTACTACCTCAAAGAAGGGTGTTCACTCACTGTGAAGTACTCTAATTCTTGCCCTAATTATATAAAAATCACCTTGCGTAAAAACCAGTCACCGTAATGTTTACTACCTGTGAGACGGGTGTTCTAATTCTTGCCCTAATTAGATAAAAACCACCCTCCGTAAAAACCAGTCACCGTAATGATTACTACCTGTGACACAAATGCTCACTCACTCTGAAATACTCTAATTCTTGCCCTAATTAGATAAAAGTCACCCTCCGTAAAAACCAGTCACCCTAATGTTTACTACCTGAGACACGGGTGCTCACTCACTGTGAAGCACTCTAATTCTTGCCCCAATTAGATCAGAATCAACCTGCGTAAAAACCAGTCAACATAATGTTTACTACCTTAGTCACTGTGAAGTAGATTCTTGCCCTAATTTTATAATAATTTTTACTTTATTACTTTCTATTTAACCCCAATATTAATTTTCAATGTAAATATCTTTAAACTGTCGATTTAAGATGAATCATTGGATAGTTTTGCAGTTAAATATATGAATGTTATGTTTGTAGGTAATCAGCTACGACTCGAACAGGGGCGGAGTGAGTGTGATAACCGAGAAGGGCGACGTGACCACCAGTTTTCTACTCATCCAACACGCAGACTTGTCCGACTCTGGCAAGTACTCTTGCAGCCCGTCGAACGCTGACGTTGCGTCAGTTAGAGTTCATGTGTTAAATGGTATGTACTTCCAAATCATATCACTCTATGTGCTCTTTGTTTTATAATCACCTTCGCTATCTCTCTCAATTTTTTTAATGTTGTCATTAATGTGATTAAAAATATTTTCATATCAACATCAATTTCAATGTTATATTTTTAAATTTATTTATAGATATAGAAAAAAATGTTTCTAAGGTACCTATAACAACTATTCCAAAATATTTGCAATGAATTAAATAACGTAACACACTGTTTAATATTATTGTTACGATCAAATACAAACTACTAATTCACTTTTAAATAATTATAACTTCAGTAATACACTACCGACAAAATAATAATTTCCGTAAGTAGTATATCTTTATTATCAAGATGATAAAGTTCTATATATTGTAACAGTGTAGAAAGCATGTTTTTCTTGTCACATTTCACAATGTGACAATGAGGTAGCCAGAAATTTCAAATAGGAAGGGATTTCGGGAGAATAAATAATTCAATAAATTTTAAAAACATACATTTCTTTCAGTTTTAATAAAAATAATAATTACAATAATTCTAACAATTTAAAAGAAAATATTTGGAAGAAATTTTATTTGTTATACTTTATTATATTAAATTTATAATGTAAAAAATATGTAATAATTTATTCTCAATGGGAGGGAATTGATCTCCATATCCCTCCCCTTGTCTACGCTACTGCAATGTGATCAGTACATTGTACCACTCGTGCAAATTGGTGTAGGTGACCAAATATATAATACTAAATAAAAAGTAAAATACTCGTATTTCTTAAATTGATTCATTATTCGTATAATTATTAAAATTTTGGGGAAGAGGTGCTGTGACGTTAGCGTGGTAGAATCATGAAGAAGACAGATAGACTGGAAGCATAAGTCTACCGGACTTTTTCCACGATCCTACCGTGCTGACGTCACAAATCCTTTCTTCGAAACATTAAATTGTTAATAACTACATATATTACTCCAAACTAATGTTTAGTTTTTATTATTGTAATGAGAAGATGTAGTGGTTAGTTTTTATAACTTATATACTGAAATTTGATTATGGTTACATACCCTGTTACATATTTTTTATGAAAGCTTTGGCACGAGACAAAGTCGAGTGCTGGAATCACATGACGTCTTAGAACCAAACAAATTTTGAGGGATAGGTTTATAATTGTGTAATATTTGGTTTTCGTCAGGTATTTTCATTTAAAATTTTAGGATAAATTTATTGCAAAGCATGTGTATTTGTATAATAAAATTAATTACATTTTTATCCTTGAGATATAAGATAACACAACATTCATTATAGTTTAAAATTATAAGAGAAAACACTTTATACTTAGCATGGTTTATACACGCGTAAATAAATTAATACTGTTGAAATAATTAGAAGTACAAAATCCCAAATCTCGTCTGGAGTCACGTAATTACTGGAGAAAGCGAGGGATAGGGATAGAAACAGTCGAACAGGGCAACTAACTCTTACGCTTATCCTTTCACAAACTTCACATACCTTTACCTTTGCATGTATTTACTTCTCTCGCCCTTCTGTTTGACTAACCTGTGCAGAACAAACGTGTGTAATATGATCATTTCGCATCCGAAACAACTTGTACTTTTGTTGAGATATTTCCTCCTGTTTCACTTCTCACACCAAACGCAAAATATGACAAATATTTTACGAGCTTCAACTTGTTTCTAACCAGTGGCGGTTGGTGATATTTTATAAGGTAGGGCACAAAAATTAAAAATATGTAAATACAACTTAAACATAAAATCCACCTTGCGTTCTTTTGCATGAATGAAATGTTCGATTACTTTGTTGTTTACGAAGGTTTTCATCATAGTTTTTTCGTTTGACATCGCTAGCGCAAACCGTCCATCTCAAATCATTGTGTTGTAAAAATGTTTTAATTTTTTAAGTAGAACAAGAGTGTTCAGATTCTACATTAGTCATGGATATTGTACAAGTAATGCTTAGTAATTTGACACATTTAGAAAATGGTGTTGTTAAATAATTACTATTTCGTATTTGTAACAATAATAATGCACCATCTACATTTGCAAAATCATCATTAGAAGTAATTTTCGTTCAATACATGAACTTTTACCACAAACAATGCTAACTGATTACCTTAGAAATTGTCGGACACATTCGGAAATCTTTGCCTGAATTCTGGGCACTGCCCCATTTCAAGTTATTCTAGCGTCATGGAACTACGCTCCTATCGGTCAAAATAGCGAAAACTCGAGAAAAAGTGGTGGGAGACCGAGGCAATACTATGAGTGCCCTAGCTAGCTATGTAGCCACCAAACTTTCAGCGGTGTATTGAAGGGTGCATTACATGATATTAAATATATACTAATTAAAGCCCCCAAACGAACCGTATTGTATTGAGGGATGAATTATATATTAAATAAAAAATAATTGATATTAACTTAAAATTGACACGCACAAATACTGGCTTATTTTTTCTCATAATTATTCAATTATTAGTAGGGTGCGCCCCTGTGCCCCATAGTACAAGCCGCCACTGTTTCTAACCTTCCACTACCCTTACGCACAAAATATTCTTAGCAGGAACATACCCAAATTGTTCTGTACATATTTCGTCAGTTTTATATAAATTTTATTATGTAGAATAAGATTATTAACCATAGCAAATACTCCTGTGTCTAAGAAAAAAAAAAAATATATATATATATATATATATATATATATATATATATATATATTTATATAGAAAAATATACAAGCAATGGTGGCTCACTCGATTAGCACGTTTCGAATCGAATTGAGCTGTGTTCGAGTTGTTCAGAAACTGTAGATTCACAACACTCTCTACTAAAATGCAAGTAAAACTAGAAATGAAACAAGAAGACTGTTCCATCTAGAAATGTTGTGCCATAGATGATGGTAATACAAATATACATTTATTTCAAAAGTAAATAACATTTGAAGTATAAAATAAATATAATTCCATTGCTAGGAAAATATTGATTTGATATCAGAATAAAAATATTATCTGCAATTTGGTCCCGTAAATAAGAAATAAAAACAGGTAATTTCAAGTTAGTCCAGACTAAAATTAAATGTTTGTTTAATATTTTTAGACAGTCAAATATAATGTAATTATGGAAGACCCACTGAAGAAAATTTTTGAATTAGTGCATTAGATAACTATCCATATTTTGAACCCGAGCATATAACCGATTAAAAAAACCGGTTGAGAAAATTTTATCCGATATATTAACCGGTTTCCATTTTATAAAAACCGGTTTTCGAGCTAAAACCGTTATTATTATAATTGTCTCTATAAGGGTTAACCGTTAACCAATATTTTTTTCGGTTACATGCCTTGTTTTGAAAATACTTCAAGTAAATATAAAAAAATTACTGCATATATTTTCTAGTGTTTTCGGAACACCGGTTAAGAACCACTGGAGAGTAAACTAGAAAAAAAGTTAAAATAGAATATAAATAAATAATAAATAAAATAATTTCATTTAATATCTAATAAAATAATATATTATAAATAATAAATCACGAATTAAAATAAAATGCTTTCTATGAGCTAGCTTGCAAATTACATTTTTCTACTCGCAAATTGCAAGCTTGCAGGTTAATTTTTCGAGAGTTGATTTAGTTGTTTATTGTGATTAATATGTATTTATTTATTCACTTCATTAAACCCTCTTGAAACAATGTAAAAGTAGTTGTAGACTAATTACAATTATTTGCTAATGTAAATTCGGACCTAACCCCAAAATAGTGAAGATTAATTCATGAACGTGCTAATGAAACAAAGTTTCCCGATCCGTCGGAGCGGTTCAATTGAAATATTTAAGTACGGGTCTGGGTTTATCCTTGTGTTGTAACGTATCAACATTCCAGCAGATAAATCTTCATTTTAATCATTTTGGAAATTTGTACAGTGTCCAGGAGAATTCGGTCTGCGTAATGTATATCCCTCACATCACGACATGTCACTGCTTGTCACTGTCCTTTCTCATACCCAGGATTCCATCAAGTCCAAGCCTTTCCCACAAACCCAGAATATGTTATATTCTTCCCTTCTCTGCAGACTAGCAATTAGCTCTCGTCAAAAACATTTTCATACACAAAACATTCTTTGTAAGCAAATCTTATTTATATTCATAATGTCTATACAAATATCATGATATGTTAGATCAGTAATACCGCCAAGGGCGCCCATAAAGTATTTTTCAGGGAGGGGCAAAATAAAAAAAAAGAGTAAATGCTTGTTAGTCGAAATTTTGACAACAATGTTGAATAGTTGATAATACCTTAACATCCTTAGGATACTATGAGCAATCGACTATATATAATATAAAAAATATATATTACAGTGATAAACTGCAAACATATCATATTAGTAAAAAAAAAATGTATTAAAAAAGAAAATAAACGAAATTAAAGAAAAAATTCTTATTTCTTTTTATTGATTTGTAAAGGTAATTCCTTCCAATTTAAATAATTTATCATAAATATCAATGGAATAATTTGTGCCAGACATAAAAGAACCCAAATCCAAAGTTAAGCAAACATAAATTTCTTATAGAACATAACGGTAATGAAATAATAGTAATAAAATTTGAAAAAAGCCAGGGGAGGGCAAATGCCCCTACTTGCCCACCTTATGGGCGCCCATGAATACCGCTGGATTCTTCTTAATGTGCCGCCAAATTAAAACAGTAAATAAAAACAGTCCTTCAAAAACCAGTGGCGTGCAGTCCATGGAAGCTTTGGAAGCAACACTTTCCTTGAGTGAACTAAATATAAATACATATTGTGCGGTTATCTTCATATTTTAACGTACTTTGAATTACTGAAAGTTCAAAAACAGAGCCAGAACCTTGTACAAGTAAAAACATTCCTAAAAATCTAAATTTTATTGTCAATATGGTAAAAATTATTGAAACTTTGGATTTATCTCGTATAAAGAAGAAAATCGACCTATTTCGCTTTGTTTAATTTGTGAGAAAAAATATCAAACATCTCAACCAATTATCGAAATACAAAATTTATTTTCAAAATTTAATATCTGCCCAATTGAAATAAGCAATTTCTTAAGTACCCGTTTAAAATAACATAATCCATTGAAGAATTATAGACCTACAATATAAATATGCTTACACGAACATATTCATATATTTTTAAGTACTTTAGTGTACCCTCATTTTTTTTAATATCTTAAGGCACAGAATAGTTACACACAGAAGCGACACTCCGTGTCGGTACCTTTCATGTTCCCCTAGCCAGTTCTATGACCTTGAAGCATTGTGTAGACCTTTAAATTTGTGCTCTTCCCCTATCTCTCTCTCAGATGTGAGGAAACTTTCCGATTTTAAACAATGGGCTCTTTAAATTTGTACACATTCTCCATCTCTCTCTAATTTTCGCTTCTTGTCTTACTGTCGCTTATATATAAAGCTATTCTGTGTTGCGCGAATGTAAAAAGGTTGAGAACCACTGGGTAAATAATTCTTATTTTTCTATATTTAAAATTTTAATAACAAGACCTATTAATGAAAAACCGAAACAATCTTTGTAAAAAAAACTACATTTGATTTTATAAACACCATTGCTAGTTAATATTTGTCCATTCTAGTTTAAGCACGTTCAATACTGTCTGAACGCAACCAACGTAATATGTATGAAATAGGGTTGCATTATCACAAATTTCAGGCGTTAGTCATTTTATATTTTCTTTGAAGCTTTGAAACTATGGCTTGAAGGAATTGTAACAAACTATTCATTAACATATTTAAGTGTAGTGGAGGACTGAAAATGTTTGGAGAAAAGTAAATAAGGCAGACGAAATGCGAAATAAAGTAATTCAATCCACAATTTGTCACTTTATCCAGTCGGGCAATGTCCTCACATAAATCAGTGAATATTTTATTCAAGTACGAAAGTTGAGAATTTATAGAGGAAAAACAACTTGAACTGAATGAAATAGTGTGAATTTTTTAACTACAATTGCTTGAAACTGAGAATTTGTTCATAATCAGAAATAATAGTATTGCAATGTTCAGTATACTGAAAATGACGAAAAGGAATTCGAATGCTAGCTAAATGATTACTACCATTACGTCTCTTTGATATAATGACAAATGAAGGAACGTTCAAAGGGTAAAATTTCATTTCCTTTCGCCCTTCTTTATTGCATTTGGTGCATTGGCTTGCACCGCATCAATAAATTTCGAACCTTCGATAACTGCTATAGAATATATTTTTCTTGTTACTGTCTCGCATGCAAATGTACATTTTATTGAATATTGCTGAAGTTGCTTTTATATTACTTTTACAATTTGCTCGATTAGAAAAACTGTCACACTGTCATTTGTCTAGACTTATTTCTCTTTTTTCACTTTACATTGAAATTGTATCACCGAAAGTAAAATTAGAGTTCCAATCCATATACATCATACAGTGCCGGCTTCAGGCGGTAAGTAGATATTGCGTTGTATCGGGGGCTGTCTTCAAGGGGCACCGAAGTAAGGAAAAAATTACAATTAAATTTAACAATTACTGAAGAAATATGGACCAAATGTGTTATTCGTGGGAAATTTATTCAACTTTGCGTTTTCTTTTATTGTTTACTTGATCACTATATAACCAAAAGATTTTTCTTCCAAATGTAAATTTCTTGTCTGGTCAGAAAGTCGCGTTAAAGATCAAGTGGGGTAGGAGCAACTTAGCTATTGTTCGGAGTATTTTATAAAGTCCAGAAAGCTGTAGAATGTTCTAGAGATTAATTGGAGGCATTTATATAAGGGTCGCTTCTATGAAAAAGATTGCAATCTTAAGGTTGTCAAAAATTAATTACTGCACATTAATACAACCATAAATGAAATATTTTTCTTACATAAAGTTACCAAAAATTATTACCTTCCTACGTATAGTACTACTCTATGATTTTTTAAACATTTTGGTATGTTATTATATACGTTATGTTCGTTAGTATGAGTTTCTATCTAATGTAAACAATTCAGCATTAAAAATAGATTTTGAATTTTTCCCATTATTTTTTATAATTATTTACTAAAAAAAAGGGGGCGCTTAATTTAAATTTGCATCGAGGCGCAAGCAGGCCTAGAGACGGTCCTGTGTATCGAAACTGAAATATGTACTAAAGTGACGAATATTTATTATTATTAACTTCATGAATGTTTAATGTATTTTGTAAACGAATAAACATGTTTTATTTTCATTGTTAGAAATGTTTGTTTTCAAAACCTACGTCGTGTTTTCATTTACTAGAGTTGTAAAAAAATTGTATGCCCTCCAATGTTGTGCTTGAGCAGTTAACATAACGTAAAACAGTGGTTCTCAAAGTGGGTGCCGCGGTACCTTGAGGTGCCTTTTATTACTGCTATTTTAAAAATTCTTGGATCTGAGCATTTGAATCTTTTTCTTCATCCTAATGTAAAATCGAGAATTCCAATTTAGAAATTTCCGGAAATATGTGGGAAAATTTCCGGAATAAGGGAAGTTCCCGAGAATAAGAATGAAAATTCCCGATAATATATTTAACGCAGGCGAAGCTTTACCGACGTGTTCTAACCAGTCCCGACTAATTTCTAACACTGTTAATATTCTAATAACTTTATAACTATGAGTGGAAAACGGAAAAAAATTAAATTAATTCTTAATAATTTTTCTACAGCATCATCACCATTTGTAATATTTTTAGTTAGTAAAGATTATGACATAAACTTGCTCTAATTTTTATAAAATAATGTTTTTTATGAGGAAATTTATCGTCATTTTTTCCCCAGGAATTGCCCGGAAAATATCCCTAGAAATTCCTCAAAAAAATCCCCAAAAACTTCCTGAGAAATTTTCCGAAATATTTCCTAAGATTAATAAAACATCTTTAAAATTTTATGCACATAATGTTGGGGTGCCAGAAATTTGATATTATCGATTTGGGGTGGACCCTTCACATCAAAAAGTTTGAGAACCAATTACGTAAAAAATAAATATTTAAAAGATCGAATGTGGTCGTGTATTTTTTAATTTGTAATGTAAAACCAATCTTGGCAGTTTATTCAGAGTAAATGCTTGAACAAAATTACGAATGGAATAAATTAATTTGAATATATTCCCGAAAATAATCAGTTTTATGTTTCTCAATTTCATTCCAATTTCTCGTCTGATTCAATCTCACGATTCTATAGGCTAAAATGAAATTTATTTATAAATTAGAAATTCAATTATTGTAACCCACATCTGAAGGCTAAAATGGAATCCTATCCTTGGTTTTTGGAAACAGTCTCTTGGTATATATTTCACTGGCGTCTCTTAGATTAATGGCAGATTAAAAAAGCGGTTTCTCGCAAACGGCCTCTGGATAACGCTAACGCCAGTGCCTCTGTTGCTCGGTTGACGTACCGGTCTTAGCCCCCTCGCTCGCGTTGTGTATTCCACTGGGCTTGTATTACACCGCGAGCTGATGAATTGTTGTCCTTACGATATAAGGAAATATCCTTAATTATCTGCTCTAATTAATCCCTACTTTTTATCACTCATTTCCCCACCAGATTTTAATTTCAAACTTTTTTCAACGATATTAATTAAATCACATCTTTCACCCACATTTTTAAACTTGGTTACTTTTCACCTAAACTAATCTCAATCTTAAAACTTTTTTTCACATTCCGAGTTCTTATACAGTTTCCAAATTGGGAAATTTACTCAAAATATTATTAGTTTTTGATTAACCGTGACTGTCAAAATAGTTATTATACAACTAGTGTGTAAAGTAAGTGTTTTTTTAGTCAAGTGCCATTTAAATTATACAATACAACCGAAATATTAATAAAAATTAAATATTTACACATGAAAAGATGCATTTTTTAGTTTTTCACTCTAAATTTTTTCATATATAGCCGAAATAATCAAAATATACCCATTTTTGGGTCCAAAATTTTAGTTTTTGAAATTAGACCATATTAATAGAAATCGATACGCTGATTTCAAATTTACAAGCAGAATTTAATTATCTCTTTTCGTTCCTGACATTTTTGCTTTCAAAATTGCATCTCAAAAAAGTGTGTTTTTTGGGTATATCTCAAAAATGCGTAGAGTTACAATCTCAACGATTATACCAGTCGATTTTACGGGCAAAGTTACATAAAGAAATGTTTTCTCCGCATATACCTTCTTTGGAACGATTTGGTGAAAAATGGGAAAAACGAAAAAACAGGAATTTCAGTTTTTTGCTTGGATACTTTTTGTCTCCAAAATCTTTCATTTTCTGAACTTAAGTAAATATGGATGCGCTGATTCCAAATTTTCAAACCGAATTCAATTATCTTTTACCGTTCTCGAGATATTTACGTTCAAAGTTAGACTGAAAAAAACAGGTTTTTCAGGAATAGTCCTGAAATGGGTCGAGATACGACCTCGAAGACTTCACCAATCGATTCTACGAGTGAAATTACATAAGTGTACCAATTTTCAAATTTTTATTCCAACGGATACAATTTTTAGAGAGAAAAAACTGAAAATAGCCAAAATCGAAAAAAATCGTAAGGGGTTCATCAGGCATTTTTTCGATTTTCGACGATTTTCGTTTTTTCGCTTTAAAAATTATATCAGTAGGAATAAAAATTTGAAAATTGGTACACTTAAGTAATTTTACTCGTAGAATCGATTGGTGCGGTCTTCGAGGTCGTATCTCGACCCATTTCAGGACTATTCCTGAAAAACATCTTTTTTCAGGTCTAACTTTGAACGTAAATATCTCAAGAACGGTAAGAGATAATTGAATTCGGTTTGAAAATTTGGAATCAGCGCATCCATATTTACTTAAGTCCAAAATATGAAAAATTTTGGTGAAAAAAAGTTCACGAGCGAAAAACTGAAATAGAGGTTTTTTAGTTTTTCACATTTTTCACCGAATCGTTCCAAAGAAGGTATATGCGGACAAAACATTTCTTTATGTAACTTTGCGCGTAGAATCGACTGGCATAATCGTTGAGATTGTATCTCTACCCATATTAGAGATATACCCAAAAAACACACTTTTTTGAGATGCAACTTTGAGAGCAAAAATCTCAGGAACGAAAAGAGATAATTAAATTCTGCTTGTAATCTTGAAATCAACGCCTTGTCTTCTATCAATATGGTCTAATTTCAAAAACCAAAATTTTCAACCCAAAAATGGGTATTTTTCGATTATTTCGGCTGTATATGAAAAGTATTAAAGTGAAAACCAAAAAATGTATCATTTCATCTATAAATAAGACTCAAAATAACTTGGAGCTTTAAAAAAGGTAACTATTAATTGGAAATATGAGTTTTTAATTTTTTACTAACCCATCAGTTTAAACGAATAATCATTGTGTACCCTAAAACCATTTCTAACTCAAAATGTAAATATTTTGTAAAGAAATTGTTTTTCTTTAACCATATGGTAATTAAAAAAATAACTGATTGCAATTTTTAAAAATCTGGTACGAAATTTTCACCAAATTATATCCCCTTGCCAAGTGATCAATTTTCAGATTTATATCTCAATGGAATATTTAAAAAATGTATTTCTTATTTTTTGAAATGTGCATTCGGTAAATAATAAAACTTTTGAGTGACACTGTGTTTTCTCTATTAAGAATGATTCAATTCCAAAGGTCATGCGAGCAGTATTTCACTATTTCAGTGTTCGTGAAAGTTGCTTAAATTGAAATAGAGAAAACAGTAAACAAGTCCTAAGCAATGCGATGCAGTAAGAGCAAAGTTAGGACATCCAGACAGAAAACAGAAAGCAGAAACCAGCTATGCAGAGTGCGATGTTTTCAAGATAGATTACTGTCGAGTGCCTTAGCTCGACAACACATTACACTGTTGATGCGCCGGCAATTTCACTAAGCATGCTGAATTGTTTTACTGAATTATAAAATAGATGCCACACAAATAACTCTACTAGTCGTAAACACAAAATGTAATAGACGCTTCTTTTCCTACTAACCGTTACAGCAAACTCAATAAATTAAATATCACATGACTCACGTCAAAAAGGTCCGGGAAGCCTTAACAAAATTTATTATAATATATACGTTCGGGTGAATTCAATATTCTACAAAAAATATCACTGAATCCAGTTCTAAGTGATTCAAAATCAGAGCTGGGATAAGTACTATGAAAAGTATTTAAGTATCAAGTAATAAGTACTTAAAGTATAGGTAATACTTAAAATACTTTTTGCAAGATACTTAAGTAATAAGTACAAGTATTTCGTAAAAGAAAAGCGAATATTAGTAATAAACAGATATATCACAATTACATTGATAAAAATACACATATCTGGTGTCAAATAAAATTTTGTGTTAATAAATAAAAATATTCATTTAAGATATTTTAATAAAATAAATAAAAAACATTCCAAATCAAAATATAATACATATTAAGAGTCTGGATCACTATATACATTTTAAGTTAAGTTTGAGATAGTTATATATTTTTAATATTCATTATAATTCATATTGTCTTTTACTACTCTAATCGAAATTGCAATGTTAAAAAATTAATTTGCTATATTATTCCAAAATGATATTGTCGATTTAAATCTTAAAATAAAAGATGAGCGTTACAGACATTTTAATTTAACTTGCATCATTATAATGACGACATAAACACATTGCTGTTAAAAAAAAGTATTATAAATAGTTCTGAAATATTTCATTACAGCAAAATACTTCAAATATATTTGAGTACTTTAAATACTTTTGAAGTTCTTATAGTACTTTTAAGTAAAAATATTTTTTACTTCAGTATCGTTATTAAATACAACTTTAAAAAAATAAAATACTTTAAGTACAAAAAGTACTGTAAGTATTTTTAGTTTAAGTATTACTCAGCTCTGTTCGAAATACATTTTAAATTTGTGATACTAAATTAGATCTGTAAATATGTATTACTAAAACACATTATACTAAAAATAATACAAAATTTATTTATAATTTTTGACCTCTTGCGCAAAACAGAAAATAAATTAAAATACATACTGCAGATAAGGAAAGTCCAAAAATAATTTTTAGCTCTGATGTATACAAAATCATTTTATTTCTTTTGTATATGAAATTGCTTAGATAATAAACTATTATTACCTTGGTTTTATTTTTGGAGAGCCATAACTCTTTATACAGCTAAGTAAAGTTGGTTGTATATTTTATTAGATTCATTTGAATAAATAATTTTGAATATTATCTTAAAATATTTTTATTTCCGGTACATATATTTGTTATTTAATATCATACTTTGCATGATTTGTATTTACGATCATTTAAATATTAGTTTATAAAAAAATATTTCTATGTATACATTTTCATAGCCCACTAACATAACTAATACTGGTTGCATGGTACTACTTCTTTGATTTATAGGATATATTAGTAACCTCGAATTTTGACCTTGATTGTCAAGGGCTATCAAACTGATGATAATGAATTATAAAGTTATCAAAATGTTTTAAAATAAAACTGTCCCAAGTCCCAACCTAAATACTAGATAAATTTAATGAACTCATATTTGAATATTTAAATCTTAATCTTTTATTATAGCCAGAATCATTAGCTCCCTTTATGTAAAATGGTATTGCTCTAATAATATATGTTTATCTTTATGTGAATGATATATCTCTGGTAATTGTGGGTATCATATTTTATCTATTCGTTTGTAAGGGGTGAGTTTACAAAACACGACTAATAGTAAGATAACGTAGCCGGCGGGGTGCTAAATGGCAGTTGTATGCATTACATTAGGTATAGCCACGTAGATTACTTATTTATCGTTATCGCTGTTGATGAAAATGCTCTGCGTGTTTCTAGTACATAAATCAGACTGAAATTATATTAAAAACATATAGATAAATCTGCACAAACGTTTTGAAAAAAAGATTGCTCTTTTATCGCAATTTCTTTTCACGAAGAGACAGACTAAACAATCGAAACATGGATACCCGATTCATCATTTTTATGCAAAAGACGTTACCGTAAATTTGCCGCAACGATAAATCTAAATAATGCTGTGACAATTTTATTATAATTAGTTTATACCTCCACATATTAAAATACAATATATACGTGTATATTTTATGAGTTATCAGATTACATGTTATTAAATACTTAGCAAAAATAACATAATAAAAATAGCTACGTTTTCTACAAGGAAATGGTATAACTTACCATAAAAAGAATGTTGATACGATAAATACGACACTTTAGCACAAATAATGTTCACAAATGCAAGAAAACTGTAATTTTTATAAATTTTCACTGCAAACAAAACACAAACACAATCAACACTGATAGTAGAAAATCACAGGTTAAGTTTACTAATAAACATGAATTATCCCGCTCACACATAGGTAACGCGCGCGTCGTTTGGAAATTTTAAACTTAAAATATTTGTATGATTATTATACCATTATCATACGTAGATTCATAAACAAAGAAATATAAATTTTTGTATTTAAATTATGAAAATTAACAAAAAATAATAAAATATATAAACTTAAATCAATTAGTCTACGTATAACAATTAGAGGGAAAAAGTTTTCTATTCTTTTAAAGTGTTGTTGCCTAAAATTATACAATAACTATTTTAGCAATGTACGTGTAGTACATTTAGGGTTATTATCTTGTTGAAAGATTTAAGAATCCCTTAAACCGAATTTTTCAGCACATTTTTCCAAATTTTCTTAAAATATTCAAATAACCCACTTTCCCATCAATAAAAATTAAGTTTCCCACCTCTTCTGCACTCTTACAACCCCATACAAACAGATCCTACAACATATTTAACTGTTGGGCATAATTTTTTGTTTCATTTCAAAAACAAAGCGCAAAGGTGTGTGTACGGAGATTAGTTGGTTTGAGTGTATGTGTATAATCAAATCCTACTCTCCTGATACTTTGCGCACCTAGTTATATGTAATGTGCTCTCAAGGGCCCCAGATAAGTAAAAAAAAATAACAAAATTACGAATGAGTACATTTTTGAAGTTTGGTTTAAAAAAAACTAATTGTTGCCACCCAAATAGATAATTTTTTGTAAAAATAATTAAATATTTCTTAAGGAAAATAGATACTGTTATTGTATATATTAAGGCTGAATAAAAAAAATGTAGAAAGAGTTTTTAATAGAGTGATTGTTCTTTCAGGGGAACGGCCAGCAGCAATGCAGACTGGCTCGGCAGGCTTGTCCAACAGCTCATTAAACATCTTGGCCCTCATCATCATGTCCTACCTGTACAGCGTAGTGTACAAGCACATCCAACTAGAGGCATCATCATTGCCGAGGTAATCGCCAAAAGGACCCAGAAAATACACCAAACCCAACCAAGCCCCTACTCATCAGATGTTCTACTTCAACTTCGAATGAACCAGTGTTGAGCTCTAGCATCAACGAATGTAAATACTTGAACAATTGAATAAATATATTTGTCTCATCTCGCTGTCAGTGAGATGTATTTTAAATACTACGTGTTAAATAAAGTGTGTACATAAAACAATGTGCGAGTGTGTAGAACTGAATGCTATGGACTCAGCGTAAGCGTATATCTAGCAAATAAGAATGAGAGTGTGATGGTAGCCATATATTACTATATTTAATATAAGCATACCAAATGGTGTGGAACATTCTAAAGTGTAAGAAGATACTAATTTAACATATGTATATTGTTCATTAACATGTTATTTAGCAATAACACATAAATTTTGTCGAAATTTTTAGATATTATTAATTTGTTACTTATATTGTTGAGCAGTGCACGCAGGTCGATGCAAAGATTATATTTACAGATAATACTCAGAACTGCTACTTGACTGAGGACTTTACAACATATAAATATCTGTATATGCAAATATTTTATGTTACATATGATGGAATAAGTGTCTGACATTCACAGATACACTCATTCATGTATTTTGTTCTTTATTGTTCTTTTTTTGTTAATCTTGAGGTTGTACTGCCTCTTGAATATTTTTTGCACAGAATATATGTCTGAAGGTATCAAATCATACTTAATGGTCACAAATGTATTATATGATTCAGCTGACCTATCTGTATAGAAAGGAAATCCGATGTCGGTGCTTTCGAATGGTCTTAGATTTGACAATCTTTTCCATAAAGCACCTTTTGTTGGTATACACACGTAATGTTGTTTTATTGTTCTTTATCAATGTTTCTACATTTAGAAATGTATATGAACAAAAATGACAAGAAAACTATCTTATTTAGTTAAAGCTGTGTATTAAGAAATGTACTTCATAATGTCAACTTTATTAATAAATATCCGTTTCAAAAATAATTTTCCTGTACTTTTTTCCTTTCCCATTTATTTTAATTTTTATATTTAACGACAAACATACCTTCGATGGATTCGAATTCGGGACATCTGAATTGTAGAGCTCACACAATACTCCTTTCTCCTTAGCTTGCACACTAACTACTAAATTCATCGGTGTGAGCAATTACTTCTAATTTTATTATTCTTCAATTAATTAAAAACGTTTCATAATTGCGTAAGTATACAATAATATATGATTTTGTACTTTATTAAAGCATTAAAATTATGTTTCAATCAGTCGCTGTAAAAACATCGTGGTGAACAGATCGTTTCAAAATTGTGCACATTAATTGAAAGAAGTAAGTTTTTCAGTTTTTATTTCCGTAATTTTAAACTAAATTAGTGTTTCTCAACCGATAACACAGTATAAATCGTATATACGATTTATACTGTGCCGATAACTTATCGTAGACCAATAAAATATTAAATTTTTATATCGCGGACCAATAAATAAGTAATTTTTCTTAATAAAATACATATAATAAATGTATTATTAAACAAATGTACTGCATATAAAATAATCTCAGAAAATAAACAATAGATTGTAGAAAAATAGTAATTGTAAATTATTTTAAACTTTTTGCATACCATTAAACATATTCTGCGAACCACTAATAGTCCGCAAATCAGCGATTGAGAAACACTGAACTAGATAACGTAAAATGATAAAATATATTTTGTATTGTTGAAATTAAATGGTAACTATTTCAGAAAAAATATACTTACCAAAATGTATAGTTTATTCCCATCCCTTATTTTTCTTTCTAAATAAGTACGGAATGTAAAAAAATAAATAAGACAAAATCCAGTAAATTGTTTTATTTTACGTTCATATCACAAAAGTATTACAATTGTACGTACATTTACGAGTACTCTTAACATATTTGCTGTACTAACAAAATTTTGAAAACGGAATTGCACTTACATTAAAAATTCTTACTGAAACGTTTTATTTAAAAAAATCTTACAAATAAACTTAAACATTATGGAGAAACCAATTTCACTCGTTAATAAAGCAAACGGTTAGATAAAAAATTTTACGGAAGGAAACAGTTTAATGAAATTAAAGTTCAGTCTTTTTCGCATTGCCTTTCCTATCGTAACCTTTGAGCTCATTAGTGGCATGCTTGGCGATATACTTGAGGAAATCTGCGACATCTCGGCCTCCTTCGTAACGGACAGGGGCGTTTTTGTTATCTTTCGATGCCCAGTAGATGGTTGGGAAACCGCGAACGTCGTATGGCGCGGGAACGTCGTTGTTGCTGGCGTCCATCTTCACGATAGCTACGTCTTCATCTTCCAACTGAAAACAAATTACAATTCCACATATTAGAGATTCGAAAATCAAAGATATTAAGCATTTAATACATTCATTCTAATTTATTACTGTTGCAAATCAAAGTTCTTACCTTCTGTCCCAATTCATCGTAAACTGGAGCCAATTTCTTGCAGTGTCCGCACCAAGGAGCATAGAATTCGATGAGAGTATCTTGACCGTTATTTGTAACAATTTCATCAAAGTTCTTAGCCACAGCAACTTTAACAGGAGCATCGTTGGTTTCTGGGATTGCTTCCGATTTCAGATATGGTTCCAAATTGCCAGCTTTAAGATCTCTTAAGAATCCTTCCAAATTTTCAATCCTGAAAACATGCCAAATTAAATTTTAGCGCCTTATGAAAATTTGAAATAAAAAATCACTTTATTATGAAGCATGATTCATTTTCAATTTTTTCTTGTGGGGAAATCGGACGTTGGATGAGTAAACAAAAAATAAATAATTATTTTTGAAGAATGTCATATAAAAAAATCAGAAATTAGGGAAATACCCTATTATTGTGGCGATATGGCGCCCCTTCGATGAGGCGCCTATGTGTGGGGCACAAGCTGCACTCTTGCACGCAGCAGCCCTGGACAAAAATAATAAAACTTACGAGAATTCATCCTTCATGACGAATTTGCGGTTGCTGTCATCTCTGGCAAAAACAACAGGTTTGTCACCCTTAACGAAATCAACACCAAATTCATTCAATTCGTGCTGGAAGTCATCCTTGGCAGAAATGGCGAATGTGAAGTCGTCAGCAAATTGTTGGGCGACCTAACAAATAAATAATAAATCATTAAAAAATATCACTAAGATAATGAAAAAAAAGAACAAGGAAAGAAAAGTCTGATAAAACTTCGGATTAAGTTTTTAAATTTACACCACGTAGTAAATTTAAAATTATCTAAAATTAAAACGTGTACGTGTGTTTACTGAGTTAACATTATCACAAATTTTTATCTGAAACGTACAAATTATTGGATTTAAATATGAAACAAGGATTTTTTTTAAGCAAAAGAACAAAAAATACGATTTTTACCTTGAGAATGCGGTTCCTCCAGTAGTTAGTGCCTTTGGCGTTCTTAACATAATCGACACTGAAGTAAGCAACAACAAGAGGATTCTGGAAATCAATCTGGTTGTCTGATCTGCGGTGTCCTACCAATCCATGACTGAAATAAATCAAATTCATTAGAAATCATATTAGACATTAAAAAATCTGCAAAGAAAAACAATTTAAGAGAATTACTTACTAGTTCCTCTTGATGTACTGGCTGATTTCGTCGTAGTTGGGCTTGCCAGAGTAAGCAACTTCGTTATCTTCGAATTTATTGCGTAGGTGGGTCGGCCGGAAAAGAACAATTCCATCCCTGCAAAAATTGAGTTAACACAATGCCCAAAAATGTGAAAAAAATAAACTTACTGAACGCCGTATTTGCTTAAAACAACACCATTAGTAGAGTGAGCAAATCGAACTTTTTCGCGAAGTTTATCTGCCGCTTTTAAGAAAGCAGCCTTCAAATCGGACTCTTTTTCAAAGAACCCAACAACACTGACGTCATTGTAGGCTAGGAACTTCTCTACGTCAGCTACGCTCGATAATTCCTTGGAGCTTGGTCCTACTTGTGCTTTCATATATTTGACAATGCCAGCTAAAACATGTGAATAAAAATAACATATTCTTGAAAAAGTATTAAAAAAAATAGACATACGTGCATCTCTTGGGCCATTGTACTCCTCACTGAGTTCTCCATTTCTGAAGATTTTCAGTGTTGGGTATCCACTGACAGAGTGCTTGGAGCAAGTATCTTTGCCGGCTTCTGTACAATCGACCTTCGCGAGAATTACGGGAGGATCGTTGACTTTGAGTTCCTCGGCTGCTTTTGCGTATTCCGGTTTTAATCGTTTACAATGTCCACACCTAAATCATTAGTTCACATTTAGCATCCATTAAACGTTTATTTCTACAATTAATTTTGTTTTGATATATTTATATCTTACCATGGTGCATAAAACATTACTAGTACTGTCTCATGCTCTGCGACTCCTGATGAGAAATCGCTATCTGTTAAGTCTAATACATCTTGCTCTCCGGCTAAACACAATCCACATAACGCGAGAACTAAACTTAAATTTAAAATCTTCATTTTACAATTGTATTAACTTGCAGAAAGAACAACCGGTATCTTTCGTGTAAAGCACCGACAAAAGTACGTGGCAGATCTCAAACGGCACTTCTTTTTACTCGGTAGTCACTGGACAATCAAACGTTTGTGTTGTCGAGTGTTGATTGGTTCTATTCCTTCTTTGCTATTGGTTACTTATTCGGTAATGTCCGCGAACCACTCGTTCCATTCCGTTCACAACTATAGTAATTTTCAAGCAAGGTTCACTACTTCAAATCAAAATAATATCGTGTACGTCAAAATTATACAATTTTTATTTCATCAACTGAATTAATTATGAAAAGATGTCATCTTTTACCAAATAACTTTGAAATTTTGAAAAACTAGACTATTTGTTGGTTATGTTACATTTTATTTAAAAATCCTGTTTATAATGATTTTTAAATGAAACGTCTATAATCACAACATCCTGAAAATAATAAAGGTAATAGCTTTATTTGATAATAAGTAACGAAGTTTGCTGATAATTTTTTATTTATATTTAGGTTAGATCAGGTGATATCAAGCATCGTTGATATAACAATGGCAGCATTAGACGATTATCGTGCTTTATACGCTAGAACTTACAATTCTCAAGGGCAGGAGCAATGGGGCCCACCAGATCAAAAAATGTATTATTCAGAATTCATGTATCAACCATCCATGGCGCCTCCTCCAGAAGATCAGTTAGCTGCAGATGAAGGTTGTTAAATTCTTTAAATTTTTTGCACAGCATTTAACTTTAGTTTTTAGAAGCTGCAATTAAGAAATACATTGGAATTGGAGTAGGATGGGTTAGTCTTATAGCTGAAAATCTTTTATGTCATCCGTTTATAGTTTTGCGCAGACAGTGTCAAGTAAGTCTCATATTTTTAATGTGTTCAGAGTTATAAATTCCTAACTTGTAGGTAAATAATACTTCCAAAAAGTATCATTTAATTCCATACACTCTAATACCAGTAATTTTACGTCTGCATCAAAGACAAGGCATAACAACATTATGGAAAGGTCTTGGAAGTGTTTTACTAGTCAGAGGAATGACTTTAGGCATAGAAGACTTATTATCCAAAATCACCCCATGGCCAAAGTAAATTACATTACAAAATTGATTTTTATATAGTGCTTGTTTCTATTTTTCAGAGACGTTGATATCAATACTTCGGTGAAATCATTTTTCCACCATGTTTTGTTGAAATGGTAAGAATTTTATTTTTGTCTTACAAAATTTTAAAAAATGTTTCTCTTAGTGTAAGTTTGGCTATCATAACGCCGTTTTACTCCGCATCCCTAGTGGAGACAGTTCAAAGTGACATAGCCAGTGAAAAACCTGGTGTTTTGGATGTTTTTCGTGAAGGAGCTATTCGTTTAGTTCATTGGGGACTGCCCAAAAGAGGCCGTTTGTTACCCATTTGGGCTCTTATACTTCCTACAGTTGCTTTGGGCTTAGCGAGACATTTGTTCTTTATAAGCGTACGAGGCGGAATGAGCAAAATTCTCCAAGCTCGAGAAAGATATGAAATTAGAAAACAGGTAAGAATAAACAATGTTCTTCAAACAATTATTTCACTTAAAAATATATTTCACTAATAATTTGTTACAAAATGTACATTTTCAGTCGCCTAGCTGAGTTTTGTGACGTATTAACGCTTTAGAAAAGAACATACTTTCATTAGGCGTTAATAAGTCACAGCGCAAATTGTAATTTTATATGAAATTTTTTGCATTGCCAAATGTTTACTTTCCTTCGTTACTATAAGTAGTAAAATTGTATTTTTTGTTTGTGTAGGACAAAAACAATATTTTCCTACTACCGTGCATAAAATACATACTTTATCCACTCTTTCAAGTTTGTAAAGATTCACTTTTCACGATCTAGTGATTGAAAAGTTTATGTTGCCTAACACTCGACTAAAAAACACTTACTTTGCAAATTAGTTCCATAAATAACTATTATGTATGAGCTTCTATAAAAAAAATATGATTTATTAACAAAACATTTATTTATTTTATCTGTTGATAATTTTAGGGAGCGTTACCAAAAGACGTTGTAGAATTATGCTCAGCTCCAGACAATAATGTTAACGCGACTCTTATAGCTCTTATTTCTACGGACGTACTCTTCTTTCCCTTTGAAACAATTTTACACCGATTACATCTTCAAGGAACTCGAACAATTGTTGATAATTTAGACAGTGGGTTTTCTGTTTTACCCATCCTTACAAATTACGAAGGTAATAACAAAATGCGAATGGATGGATGAATTTAGAATGTGAATATGAATGTGGAACTTTTTTAGGGCCAATTGATTGTTATGACAAATCCATTGCCGCTGAAGGATCCCCAGGTCTGTTCAAAGGTTTTGGAGCAATGGTTCTCCAGTACGCAGTACACATTACGTTAGTTCGCGGAACTAAGTTCTTGCTAACAGAAATTTCCAGGCTGATGCGATCTAACTCTAAACCTGTTCAAAGAGCATCACCACCTGTAGTCTACTCCAATAGTGATTTACAAACTCAAAGTTACTTAATCCCTTAAAATTAATATTATTTTTTATTGTTAGAAAATTGTATTGTTCAGATTTATGTTCTTTATTTATTATACCAGCGTACAGTACAATTGAATTAAAAATTGTAAATACGTTCGTGTGTAGTATTGTTTATTAAAGCAATTATTGAATATTTCTTTGTTTTATAATGTACTCTAAACATAAAAAGAATCTATAATTTCCTTATATTTTTCGGACACCACATGACGTTTAACTTTTAATGTTGGACCAAAATCTCCATCAGCAATTGAAAAATCTTTGGGTAAAACAGCGTATTTTTGAATTCTTTGTGCGTTAGATATCGCACATGCGTTCACATTATCCAGTGCTTTTTCTATAGCAATTTTTACCTACAATATTTAATCATTATTTCAATGTCATTTTATCAGGGCAATAAACATGTCTATTTAATTAGTTAACCGATAATTTAAAACAACGAATTTGATTTTGAAATGAAACTATTTTCCTCATATTATATAAAGCTTCAATGTTACATATTTCCCATTTTTAGATTCCAGCTCTCGACTTCATACATCTTGTGGGAAATATGCGACTTTCTACACTTGTATAATATAATATTTCATAATTATATTTTCAGTTACAATTATCAATTAACCGTTATATTTCAATTTCTTGCCCTAATTTAACATACCTTTGGATGAGGTCCTTCCTCAAGAAATTCTGTTACAGTAGTGGCTTCACTTCCTAATTCTTTCAACCATTTTTCAACATCACTCGTCAAAACATCAGTTGGCACTTGTGTTGCGTCGTCAATTACTGTTTTTAAAGTGATTAACAATGACAAAAATTTGCGTTTGTCGCCAATTAAAATTGCATTACTAACAAAAGGCATTTCTTCTTTAACTTTTTGTTCAATTGGTACTGGAGCAATGTTTTCACCGCCAGCAGTAATTAACAATTCCTGAAAAAATGTCATGTATTTTATGTCAACTATAATATTTTTATTAATTACTTTTAATCTTCCAGTAATATAAATTTTTTGTTTATCATCCAATGTACCAATATCTCCAGAATGTAACCATCCCTCTTCATCAATAGCTTCTGCTGTCTTTTCTGGTTCATTTAAATATCCCATGAACACATGACGACCATACATGCAAATCTAAAATAAAAATTATGAACAGAAAGATATTTTAAAAAAAAAAAGAATGAATATACCTCGCCGTATTCTTCTCCCTCTATCGGGGTAATTTTGGACTTAAGACCAGGCAAAGTAATTCCAACAGATTCCAAATCAAGTGAATCATTTCTGCCTAAAGTATGAGCAGCTACTTCGGACATTCCAAACGCCTTGAAATAAGTTTATTATTTTTAATTTACTTTTTAGAACAAAGGAATACATACTTCGATAATTGGCATATCCAAACTAAGGAAATACTTCTTTACATCAGCTGAAAGAGGCGCAGCAGCAGTTGCAAAACTTACACATCTTTCAAAACCTAAAGTTGCTTTAATTTTCTTAAAAACAATCTTATTTGCAAAGAAATAACCCCATGTGTTTGTGTCGAGGTTTCTGCAAAAGTAATCATTATTATTGATGAAAATTTATTTGTATTATATTTTGTTTAGTTAAATTGTGCATATAACAGATTTTACATAAGTAAATAAAAAAACTTATTTTCGTTTCACAGAATTCAGAACTAAAATAAGTTTTTTTAATTAATAATTTTGTTTATCTGAAAAATATATTTTATTCATTTAGAATTTTTATACATCGAAACATGGAACAGAAGTTTAACATGGAATGTACAGTGGCTCACGAAATTATTCGTACACCTAAGTTTTATATTTAAAATGTGAAAAATGGAGTACTTTCAAAAAAATATTGATGTATTATTGACGGGATCAGATTCTGTTATTTTCCAGAAACAAAATGCAATAGCCAATTATGAAAAAAATATTATTTTTCTTATGTTAATTAAATAAAAACAAAATGTGTACAAAAACTAGGTACACAAAATTATTCGTACACTTATGAAATCTTACATGTAACGAGTCAATATTTATATTTATAAACATGAAACATCTGTGATTGCATAATTATCATTTGTCTGAATATTTTGTATAAGATTTTTTTAAAAATAGTTCACAAAAATAAGAAATTATGGTAGTTGAAAGGCTAATCTGCTTGAAATTACTATACCAGTGTAAATCTTTAAGGGAGGTTGACAAAATTAAACGAAGATCGCACTAAATGTTGAGAACCATATAAGTAAATATAAAAATGAGAACCAGTAGAAAAATATTCACCGTGGAGGCCTTAAATTATTTTTAAGTCAGCAGAATAAACTATATATTGAGCGTTAAGTGAAATCAAATACTAAAAATCCCATGAATAAATTAATATTAAGAATAACTAAATTTTTTAAGGGTCTATTGGAACATAGACTATTCAAAGAACTTTAAGAAATTTTGGTTCTAATGGTCTTATAGTAAAAAGTGGGCCCTATAATTCCAAACAAAATAAAATAAAGAGACTCGCATTTAGAAATAGTACATTAACACGGATTGTTTTTTGGAAATTGGTAATTTTGCGGATTTGAGTGAAATGGCAAATCTTTTGATTGGAGAAATCCAAATTCTGAGCTTAATAACTGCATTTTATGTAGTACAGTGAAACACGGCGGCAGGATCATATTAGTTTGGGGATATGTAGGAGCTAGTTATGACTATATGGCCAATAAAATCAAAATTTCTTAGAGTTCTTCGAATAGTCTATGTTTCAATGTATCCTCCAAAAATTTCATATATATTTTTTGTTAATTTATTCAGGAGTTTTTAGTATTTAATTTCATTTAATGCTCAATAAATCGTTCATTCTGCTGATTAAAAATTTTCTTACGGTCCCCACGACAAATATTTTTCAACTATTCCTCATTTTTATATTTACTTCTAATGTTGTTAACAATTGAGAGTAATATTCATACAATTTTGACAACCTCCCTTAAAGATTTACACTGGCAAAGTCATTTCACATAGATTCGTCTTTCAACTACCGTAATTTCTTGTTTTTGCGACCCATTTTTGAAAAAACCTTCTACAAAATACTCAAACAAATGATAATTATGTAAGCACAGATGTTTTATATTTATAACTATTAATATTGACTCGTTATATGTAAGATTTCATAAGTGTACGAATAATTTTGTGTACCTGTTTTTTGTAAGCATTTTGTTTTTATTTAATTTACATAAGAATAATAATATTTTTTTCATAATTGGCTATTGCATTTTATTACTAGAATATAAGAGAATATGATCCCGTCAGTAATATGTCAATATTATTTTTGAAAGTACTCTATTTGTCACTTTTTAAATAGAAAACTTAGGTGTACGAATAATTCTGTGAGCCACTGTATATATTGAAATTGCCTCTTAAAACAAAAGTAATTAAAAATTAAATTGTATATTTTGACGTAATAGCATATCTATAGGACTAGATTTATCAGAAGAAAAAAATGTATTCAATAATCACAGTATTAAAAAAATCCATACAGCTAATTATAATATATAAAATAACTATTTACGTTAATGGACTTTAACATTAATAATCAGTGATATTTAACTAAATTAAGCTTTCTTTTATTTTTAGATCCGGGTGATTAGTGACGACTGTTACATGTAATTAATTTCATATTTTACTAAAGACAGGCAATTAGATTAATTTTGTTTTTATTTTTTTGTAACACAAAATATAAATTTAAACAACACTATATACTTGAAATTTTATTTTTGGTTTAAAGTCCTTTTTGAATGTCTTGTTAAAATTATATACTAGTGTCCGACCGAAACACGATTTTCAGCCGAAACCGTAACCGAATATTCGGTATCTCTTCTAGTTTCGGCCGAAAACATAACCGAAACCGAAACTTATGTACTCGATTTAAACTTTAGTTAAATTTTTATTAATCACGAAAATCTAGTGTTTTTCTTACCTTTTAAGGTATTATTCGATTATTAAACTAAATAAAAGATTTTAATTTATTAGAATATCACTTTAGTTTTGTAGAGATTTTGGCCGAAACCAGCATTTTTGGGCGAAAATGGCAGAAACCAAAACTTTGGTGTGACACTTACCCATTCATTTTGGTTATATGATGTTCCAACCCCTTTTCCTTCGCCCATGCTGCAATTTGTTTCTTAAGATATCCACTTTGGGCACCAACTTGAAGCATATTTTCCCGTATTTTCTCCCAAACCCTTGGTACACCGAGAAATCTAGTAGGTTTAGCAAGTTGCACTGTTTTAATTAGAGTTCCTTTTAGTGCATTTTTATCTGCGAAAAAAATTGTCGCAGCACAGCTCAATCCCAAGAATATATCTGTTATTTGAGCTGCTATATGACTCAAAGGCAAATAAGTAACTATGACTTCTTTAGCTACTTCGATTTCTAACTGTTTTCCAAGCGCAAAGGCGTCGAAAACAATGTTATCGTGACTTAGCATTACTCCTTTTGGATTGCCAACGGTTCCTGACTAAAAACAATGACAATAATATTTATTGGCATAGATAAATAATTACGTACAGTGAAAACCAAAATACAGCACTCGTTGATGGCAATAGTTTTCATTACTTTTTCTAGTTCATCGTCTGGTTCGTTACTACCAAGTTCAATAAAGTCATTCCACTATAAAGAAATTAATTAAAATTTGTATAAAAAGTGAAAATATTAAACATACAGCCAGAACACTTGGATCTGTAGGTTCTCCGGAATATTGGATGATAGCTTTTAGGCATGGTAAACGACTACGAATTTTCAATATTTTTTGCAATTGAATATCATCTTCCACAACTATTATATTTGCTCTGCTGGTGTATGCTACATGGTAACAAGATTCGGGAGAATTTGTTGTGTAAATACCAGTTGCAACACCACTGAAATAAACATAAAAATATATTTATATACATTGATAAAACCCCGGTACATGATGTACGTTATTATTCTAATTTTTGCAACACATACAAATTATGAATTTGCTAAACAGTAACTACAAATTAGCGTATTATTTAACACGCACTGATTATAATAGTGCATGAATTATTCACCTTTAGGTAAATAATTCATATATTATGACATGATTCATTTGTTTGACGTTAACATACCCGGCATAAATTGCTCCAAATTCAGAAAAAAACCACTCCGGACTGTTAAACCCCAAAATACAAACACTGTGATGCCGTTCCAAACCCAGTTTTAGAAAACCTTTGGCACAAAACCGAACATTCATTTCGAAGTCCCTGAAAAATGAATTTTATTAAATGTAAATACTTCAAAAATAAGAATGTTATTACTCAAATGTGTATGTTTTAAATGCACCTCCCCGTCCCTTTGTTGTAACTAAAGCTATATGATTAGGATGTTCTGTGGCTATTTTGTGTAAAAGCCCAGGAACAGATAAAGGCTTCATTTGTTGATCAAATTCATGATCGGTGGATCGTAATTTTACATATCCGTCAATATCACAAGTTGTAATATTATCTGCCGGGATTATTTGCTCTGGTCCTATATAATTTAAAATATAGTTTAAAATTAATTAATATTATTTAAAATTACATACCTTCCAAATATTCCATTTTTGTACAATCTGGAAAAATATAAAATTAACTTAAAACACGTATGTATGTATTATTAAACGACACTAACTACTATTATAATAACAAGTCACATTTAACTGAACGATATGCACTGTATGATTGCTAACGTGTATAAATACACTAATAATTCATTGCCATTGCAACCGCTGATAAATAAATGAAACAGACTTATTACATTTTAGAGCGCGATAAACATTTTCATGCAATGCACTACGTTAACTGTCCTGAATAAAAGAATTTGTACTCGAAACCAGTTACAGCTATCACAACGGCATTTAAATAATATGTATTCAGTTACTTATTGAAGTTCGAAAAGTTATTACTATTTTGAATACAAAAAAAAAAGTTTATTCACCTTGAATGTCCTTACAAAATATTTATAGACAATATAATTAAACAATAGTATTTTGAAAGATAAAATATTCATACAAAACAGAATAGAATTGAATTATTTTTTATTCAATTTCTAATTATAATAAACTATATATTAATACGTAAAGTAAGTAATTCGTATGAAAGTAATTTTGAAATTGGTAATACATGGAAATTTGTACATTTATAAATATTTATACATATTTGAATACAAAGTAAGACCAATTAAGTATATTAAAATAGATTTTCAGACTAACCTTCGAATTGTCACCAAAAATTGATAGAACGTATTTATGTACTAACTGCTGATAAACTATTTCTTGAAGCTACACTTTATTTTGCATATCGTACATGAAAAAAATTCCATATCAACTAGAATGTATTCTCGTTCGAATAGTTTATCAAAGTTCGATGATAATTTCATTTATGTTAATTATATTTTATGTCGTGAGAATTACGTTTAGCATATATTAAAACATAGTGGTGTGATATTTTTAAAGTTCATTCTCTGATTTTTAATAAATGGGAAAACTGATTATGTCTTGTAATTAAAGTAACCATTTACTTTTTGGATAAAATCTATACAACACCTACATTCTATAATAGTATTATTGGGTCAAATGTTACTATTACTAAAATTTTATTGTTATTACTGTTGACGCCAGTTCTTTTCAAAAGAAAAAAGTATATAGTATTACCAAATCACTGGTCGAACATTAAATCAATCAAGCCGGTAGAGATGGCAAAATTTTTTGTTAATATTTAATAATGTATAAAAAAAATGTATAAATACATATCATTAAATTTTAATATAAAAATCAAAAATCAGTACATTCAGTACGAATAGTCACTCTACTTGTAATTCATTACTCAATGAATGACATAAATTCATTGATTGTTATCATTTGTCAACAAATTTTTGCAACATTGTAATTCGACATTTAGAATCTAAAAATTTGATTGTTGAATTCCTATTTAGATCCATTTTTGTTTTGTATTTATTTAATTGTAATAAAAAGTTTTAAAAATATTATCTTTATCTGACCTTTCAACCTTTCGAGCTGAAAAATTTCTGTTATTGCAAGAATAATTTTGTTTCGTTTTGTAATTTTAAGTTTATGGTTTTATTGAAATTCTATTTCTTATTATATTTTTTTATTTCATATAATTACATTTGTATTTCAATTGCATCAATAAATAAAATATAAAATATCAAAAAGCACAATAATATATCAATAAATAAAATAAAATACAGGAATTAACCGCAACAAGACGAGCAGGAGCATGATGAACTATACGAATCATCACAACCACCACAAGAGCTGCAATCCGAAGAGTAATCTGATGATGAATATCTGCTCCTTCGCTGATTTCTCCTTGATGCAGTGGAGGTCTTTCGTTTGTTACCTGGTCGATCCAAAATAATAATACCAGTCAGTACATTGTCACTAGAAGATGAAGTGTTCACACTTGAAAAACAAGAGGAACACTCTGATTCAGATGAGGACGTACTTGTTTGCCTTTTTGTTGATTTAGAAGGACATCCACATCCACATCCTCCACAGGCATCGCCCTGAGAAAAAAGCCTTTATATTTATTATAATAAATTAATTTCCCCTTACTTTCTGAGTTCTCGTGTTGGTTTTCTTTGCTGTTGATTTCTTTGCTGTGGTCTTCTTTGTAGTAGACTTCTTTTTAGTAGATCTTTTCGGTTGGCATGGTCCGCAATTCATCTTGAATAATATTTCGTAGGTCTTCACTCTTCGGAAACTCAGAAACGAATAAAATAATTCTAGTTCCGAATGAATATAACGAATTATTTCTTGTCTAGACAAAGTTTTGAGTTTAAACTTGTTTTAAATGTTCAAAATATTTCGCGGTACGTTGTACCAACTTACAAATTTTACCAATATAAGAAAATTCACACTAAGCTGTCAAATGTGTCACTGTTACTACATTTTTGTCAACAATTAATAATTTATATGTACCTGAAAAAGAAGTCTTGATTGTTTGTTTTTATAGTTTTATTTTGATGTTTCTATGTTAACAAAATGGGAAATCCATCAGAGTGGGAGTGGCCTTGGCAATATAGTTTTCCTCCTTTTTTCACGTAAGAAAATTGTAACAATGACATTATTTAAATAATTATAAATATATGAATAGATTACAACCACATGCCGAAACGAGGGCTCGACAGATAGCTGCTTGGAGAAGTCTTGTTTTGGATTACCATGCAATGAGAAAAGAAAGTATTTTGGATGTTCAAGAAGCAATTCGAAGTCCTTTATTCTACAATACAACAATTAATCGTAAACTTAACGTAGATTTTATATTGCTTATTTTAAACGATTTAGCCGTAACGAAAAATGCAGCACCTTGTGATAAAGCTAAGAATCGCTGGGAAATATACTGGCATACATTAGAAGAATGGGCCTCAATTTTATATAACTATGCTGTAAATAATGGACTAACCAATACTGTCTGTACATTATTCGAACTTTCTCAAGGTGACAATGTAACTGAAGAAGGTAATAATTGCATACAATTGTTTGTTTCTGTATTTTAAAGATATCTTTTTCAGAATTTTATGGTTTGGATAAGGAAGTTTTGTTGAAAGCATTAAAAATATTAGAAGCACAAGGAAAATGTGAAATAATTGCTATAGAAGAAGATAGTGGAGTAAAATTCTACTAAATTATTTAAAATTGTCACACGCATTTATATTGTTGCCATTTATAAAGTTTTGTAACATACATGGTGTATGAATACGAATCATTTTCTAACTTTTTTATTATAAAAAATTGAAAAATTTGCTGTATATAAAAGTTGTAGTATAATAAAAATATTTGTCATAAAATAGTATAAAACTTTTATATAAAGCAAATTTTTCTATTCCTTATAATAAAAAAGTTAAAGAACAGTTCGTGTTTGTAGATACACCCAGTATAGTAAATGATCAAAAATAAATAATGATATTTTCAAATTGATCATTTATAGTTGTTATAAAAATGTTTTAACAAATACATGCTGTTACGCCTTATCATAGCAATTTGAATATGCAACAGAACTGATTATTTGTGTAATAATTTGTTACCTAATAAATTGCCTTCATGAAAAACTACCTGAAAATCTTTTTATATTCCCACCGCCTACCTACTAGAAACTTTTGATTGTTTGTATTGTACTTCAAATGATTTGTAGTGGTAGTCCTGGCAACTAGCTCTATACATTTTAATCTGTGGAAGGGACAATTTGTTTGTGCTGTGTACTACGTTTTAATTAATTTAAGAAATATGTCTGCATTTTATAAAGCGGAAGTTAATAAAACAGTTTGGGAAGTTCCAGTAAGATATCAGTCCCTTCAAGCTGTAGGTTCGGGGGCATATGGCCAAGTCTGGTATGTACTATTTACACCCACATATTACCTTGACACCAGTTTATTTTGTGCTAAATGATACATTAAACAAAAATTCATTATGTATTAATGTTTCTATTTGGTAATTATTTTAATTACAGCTCTGCTATAGATACATTAACAAATAGTCGTGTAGCTATCAAAAAATTAGCTAGACCATTTCAATCAGCAATACATGCTAAACGAACTTACAGAGAACTCAAATTATTAAAACATATGAGGCATGAGAACGTTATTGGTTTATTAAATGTATTTTATCCACAAAATGATACTTCACAGGTACAGTTCATAATTCAACTTTCAAATCAGTTTTTTACATATATATTTTGTAGATATATCTTGTAACCCATTTAATGGGAGCAGATTTAAACAATATAATTCGTACACAAAAACTATCAGATGATCACGTTCAATTCTTAGTTTATCAGATATTACGTGGACTTAAGTATATTCACTCTGCAGGAATCATTCATCGAGTAAGTGCATTCATATTTTTATTTTACACTTTTATGCAGTAAAGTTTTCAGGATTTAAAACCATCAAACATTGCTGTAAATGAAGATTGTGAGCTTAAAATTTTGGATTTTGGATTAGCTAGGCCAGCAGAAACTGAAATGACAGGTTATGTTGCAACTAGATGGTACCGAGCCCCAGAAATCATGCTGAATTGGATGCACTATAACCAAACTGTTGATATTTGGTCTGTGGGCTGTATTATGGCTGAATTATTAACTGGGAAAACATTGTTCCCAGGATCTGATCGTATCCTTTATTATATAATTTTATGATTTTATTTTTATTATTTTTCTTAATGAATCTATAGACATACATCAACTAAATTTAATTATGGAAATTCTTGGTACTCCAAGTGATGATTTCATGCAAAAAATTACTTCTGAAAGTGTAAGTTTTTTTTCCCATTTTCATTACTAAACAAATATAAGGTATCTAATACCCCAGATAAGGTTATCGATATTTAGTCATTTAATTATCTACTTTTTCATTGTGAAAGATTAAAAATTGGAACATGGGAATAAAATTAGCATTGAGTGGAAATAAATATGAGGAAAGAATATTATTAAATTAACATACACAACATATATGAGCTTGGGTTTTTCATGATATATATTAATATTCAAATAATAATGTTAATTCGCATTTTTTATTTTGTAAAAAAAAACCCAATAGAATCTGAGAAGTAAATTATTAATGTTTTTGTGACGTCAATACTCACAGCAGGGGATGAGACGTCACAAGAATACGTCTACTTTTTTTTATTTTATTTTTTTATATAATTAATTTTATATATTGGCCTATTTAACTCTAAAAAAACGCGTTTTATAAAACATTTTTCTGCACACGTCAAAATTTAGAAAACGAACCTTGTCTAATTTTCTAAATGACAACTCCTTTACACTATTTGTTATATTTTGCGACTTGTAGTAAAATAAATTTAGTTGATTTAAGGAAATTTATATGTGAAATGTTGTAGTTGGCAACATTGGATTGACATTCATTTATTTAAAAGTTCATGTCAAGCATAGAAACTACTATAAAGGGAGTACTAATCAATTTTTTGGGTTAGGGGAATGAAGCCATAGATACAGAAGGGGTTTTGAAGCGGCCCCTACAGAAGCAAACAATATCACGACACGATTTTCGGTTTTTACAACCCAAAGCCGTACAAAATGGCATTATATTTGTAGTTTTACAAAAACCTATTCATATAATACAAAGAAAAAGATATTAATTACATATAACATGAAAATGTGGCTTCTGGCTCCTACAAAAATGGCGTATTGACAGTTATCAGCTGATGAAACTTGATTTTACTAAATTCTGTTCGCACTCCCTCTGTAGTAGTTTTTATATTCTAAGATGTCAAGTATATATCCTCTACTACCAACCTTTTAAAACAAAAAACTGCGTGTCGAAATGAAAGCCAGACTTCATTATGAACGCAAAATTTGAAAACTTGTTCCTATATTTTTTCCCAACATTGAAATATGTACTAATTTTTTATGAATGTGCGTCAATTTATAATTACAGGCTCGTAACTATATTAGATCTCTCCCACCAATGACGCGAAAGGACCTGAAACAAGTTTTTACCGGTGCTAATCCTCAGGCTATAGATTTGTTAGCTTTAATGTTAGAGCTGGATAGTGAGAAACGTATTACAGCAGAGCAGGCTCTTGCGCATGAATACCTTTCTCAGTATGCTGATCCAACAGATGAACCAGTATCTCCCCCATACGATCAAAGTTTTGAAGACATTGATATGTCCGTAGAGAAGTGGAAAGGTGAGAAATTTATAATTACGTCATTTTTTTTTTGCTTGACCCCATAATTTTTTTGTTGTTTT
This sequence comes from Stenolophus ochropezus, assembly GCA_035578165.1. Lineage (NCBI taxonomy): Eukaryota > Metazoa > Arthropoda > Insecta > Coleoptera > Carabidae > Stenolophus > Stenolophus ochropezus. The sequence goes on from JAQOWZ010000014.1 coordinate 6,885,129, forward strand.
GAATGTCGTAATATTTTATTAGTTTTTCGTGTACATATTTATCACCGAATGGATTCGATTTCCGCGTTAATTCATTGGTTGTATTGTAATTACAGAATTAGTTTATGAAGAAGTAATGTCCTTCATACCACCACAAACAGAAGAAACAGCGTGATTCGGCTATATGAAGGTGCTGTGTGTAAAGACTTTTTTTTTCAGTTAGTTCGTAAAAACGATTTTTTGTGTAACGCGATTTATTTGTCTTATTAACTATCATAGTGTGTGTTAGTATACATTACTAAACTTCAATCATTACGTAAAACTTATCACATTGACATGTTAATTAAAATATAGTATAGGTGCTTCTTTGCTTATATTCTTTAAACTTACAAAGTAAATTTGTTTGTAAGTGAAGAATTTGAATATCGCGATGCAATTATTTTTTAAACTACTTTCCAAAAGTAATAAAATATTGGGACAATTTTTATTTATAATACAACCCTTTCATAAAAGGTTTTGTATAGTATTTTATCTATAAGTATATGAGCATCTATACTGCAGAAATATTCACAAGTAACGAATTTTTTTTTTACATATTTAGAGTACAAACACAGAGTGATGTAAATAATTCATGAGCAATATTCATAATTTTATTTTAGCATAACTAAAAAGCCTGTCTGCCACAGAACTTAATCTCGTACCAAATTCAGGACAAGGTGATATTAAAGTATTTTTTAAAACGTAATGCGCATCTTTTTCGCGCATTTTAGAAAAAAATGTAATTTCTTGTCCTAAAATAAGTAATAAATGAAGATACTTAATATCATCTCGTCCTGAATTTGAATGAAGACGGTCTAGTCTAGAAATATGAAACTTTTCATTCCATCACCATCGAAAAATGTACAGTACGTATTATTTTTGTATTAATATGCTGTAATACATAAACGTGTCAATGTAAATAGGTTAAGAACAAATATTTATTTCCCGATTTCAATGAACACCTGATAGATGCTACTGGTTAACTTTATACGTATACGTCCATTTCTGTGCCTCGTTACATATAAGTATTATGTTTTTTATGTTCTATGATTTATAAATGGCGCTTAATTTTTTTTTAGATATTTTTATGTAACTTGGCATGTTATTCTTAAAGTTTGTTTATTGTAGAACATATTAATAATTTTAATCTATATTAAAATATCAAACGCGCTCAAATGTTTAAATTAAAACTCTTTTGAAATTGTTATGAGGCTATTAGCAATATTTTAATATACATTTACATAAAACATCGAAACTGATAATAAGTGTACTAATTTTAAAAGAGTTTTAATGCGAACAAGACTGCTAGTTTAGCAAATCTATGTTTTAACAGTTTTACTTAAATTTTTTGATTTAAGCAATTTCAAGACATAAAAGTACAAAAGTTTCAATTTTTGTTGTGTAAAGAAATTGTTTATTTTTTGTATTTATAATTTTATAATATTTTGAGACTTTTGTATTTTAACATGTTATATGCTAAGATATATGTGATACAAGTATAACCTGCTACTATAAATTAAAATGTAATACTATTTACTTATATAACCACAGAATTAAGAAACTGCAATAACAAATCAGATAAATAAGTGCGAGTAGTGTGCACGAACATTTTGATAGCGTTTTATTTTGACAGCTATGTATGTGATCAAATATAGGCCTTTGGGAACATCAACTTTTAACGTTAATAAGAACATAATGAAACTGTTATTTTATTTGTTTAAAAAGGATATAGTGACTTGTTATATTACTTCGTTATTGTTACCTCAAATTTTGAAGTAATAAATACGTATATATTTTCTTGCCTAATTTACCAGTAATTAACTTAGGGATGGATAAAGAAATTAAAGGGCAATAAGATTAAATTATTTATTATCATTATTATCCTGAAATAAATTCATTATAACAACAAATAAAATTTTCTATATTCAAAATACTTTACAATACAAAATTGTTTAATTTTGTTCGCCGAATACTGTGTATAATTTATATTAACAAGTATTTCCTAATTATGAAAGAGGCAATAAATATTTTAACAATATAGTCATATAATTAATACCCAAAAATACTTAAAATTGAGTTTTTTTACATAAATGAATAACTATTAAAATACATAATGTAAAATATCACACAAATTATGGAACTTGATAATATTTATATAACGATGTGTGCATTACTTCTACGGCTATGTACAAATGCAACACGGTCGTGTTCGTGATGTTCGATTTTGTCTTCGTGGCACTGGAGTTGTGTGTATTGTCTACTTACATTTGGATCGGCCGTCTAGTAATTTCTTCCACAAGTCAAACTGTTCGCTAAACTTTACCATATGGATGCTGATTCCCTTCTGTACATTACATGGGTTGAACGATATGCGTTTGTTGAGGAATTCGTTAACGTGAACACGCTTAACGTTGATGTAGTGCGCCACGATTCCAGTGACGAACACATCTTCCAGCTTGAAGTACGTGTGGTTGAGAGCGGCGAGATACAAGTCATGTACCACGCATGAAGGGATGAGGTAGGCCGGACCGGTCGTGAAATCTGGAAACACGGCGGGCTTGTACTGTTGAGGCGAAATGTAATACTTCGACTTCTTGTTCCTTATCGGCTTCCATTTCTTCGCTAGACGCCCATAGATTATTCTGTCATTACGGTTGTGCTTACTAATAAATGATAACAGTTTAGAGACATTGATGAACATGTCATCGTCTGTCTTAAGTACGAACGCCACGTTCGGACAATAGTTGTCCACCCACTCCAACATGGAGATTGTTTTCAATGTCAAGTTGTCGTAAGTGTCGACGAATTTGCCACGTATTATATCACCATACATGTACTCTTCCGAGTTCAACTCGGACTGGAGACTAGCATTCGATGTCGAACCCAACATAAATGCGATGGACACATCCCTTCGGACCTGGTAATGGCCCCAAGTTTGTCGCACAGCCATTCGGGCCTCACTGTGACTGGGTGCTGATGTCACCATAATCAGCAACTGAAGGTTGCTTCCTAAGTCGGGACATATACTGGGGTTCACATCTAAATGGCCTGATTCGTAGATACTTCGAGCTAAAATGCCCATTGACATTGCGTCAGCTACACTCACTGTGGTGTTATTCATTTGCACTGTGTATATTATACAAGGGTTATCACTAAATCTACCTTTAACTACACTATTTCTTACCTGCGGGAGCACTTACTGCTGTACTGGTTGAATTGATTCTAGTTGGATTCTTATTGGGAGTTTCACTGGCCACGTCAGTATGATTCTGTAAAGAATCAGGGTTTTCCGCAACAAACGAATCATTGTACGTTTGTTGACGAGTACGAGGGGTTGGTAATCGAACAATAAATGGAGACGTAGAAACATAAGCTGCATAAAAAAGTAGCGTAACTGCTACTAAACCTAGAAGAACTAGGTAACTAGGCCTAATACACCCCACAGACATTCCTACAAATCAGAATAAAATAAATACATATATTTAGAGTTTATAATAATATTATTAAACTTACCGTAAAAATTATGTTATAGAATATAATAAAATATTTTCTTGTTTTATATTATTCATTAGGCAAAGTATCCACATTGCTTTCTGCTGAAAAATATATGCATATATTTTTACACTAGCCTCCTTAAAGGAAGAACTATATAAATTTCTTTTTTCTATGAAAGAATTATGAGAAAAATGATAATTTATTTAATGTCATTTGGAGGTTAACTTTCTATATTACACATTCTAATACAAATATATTGTTTTATCCTCATTAAAATATAAATATACTAATATAACTCATTTTAGCAACATACCAGTCTTCAAATTTCGTTTGTTAACCTTGACGAAATGATGTATATATCATCAGAGTGTTGTCATCAATAGATTTATTTAAATTATAAGAAATATGCTAAGTCTGTAATACTTTCCGAAATACTTTTAACTTATAATTCATTTTATAAACTAATTATATAACAACTCTTCACATATTTTAAAGATAAATGAACCACTACACACATTTTAAAGTGAAAAATACAAGTATGATTGTATGAGATGATATTTTAGCTAACTTCAATAACGTTTAATTCCCCCTTATCAAAAAAGTTACACCTCATAAAAACAATGTACGTGTATACTACTATACTCGTAAAACAGTTTTTTTTATTAATTTTTAATTGTAAACTAACAAAATATTTAATTTAATATCATAATAATAATTTTATTTATGCATAATATAATTCGTTTAAAAGCGTAAATAATACTAATATTAATATTTCTATAAATCTGTTTTGTCGCAAATTTGAATAATGTTAATACATTTTTACCATAAAGAGCATAGCCACTAGTTATCTACTAGCCACGCATAACTGATATGGAGAGTGCACCACAGTGATTTAATTCATATACAAAAATAAAGTATTTTCTTGGATACTGCTTACTTCACTTTAGTAGTAGAATATACGTATTTAATTGTTGAATGAAATTTCAGTAAATACAATAATTTATTACACATTTCACTAATTTTATTACTACTGAGAACATTTTTAGCTGTCGAATTGATAAAACAATGTCATTTATTTAAATCATTCTTATCTTTAAAGGTAATATATTATTTATAGAAAAAAATATTATCTTTTATTTATTATGCATTCCTGCTTCATAAAGATAGGTGATATATATGGTATTATTAAAAAAAAATAGGTCGACAACAATGTTATTCTATTTTCACAATTTTGAAAAATACTATTACTATTATAGTTACAATAAAATGAGAATTAATAATAACAGATATAAATCTTTAAATTTATGACTGTAATTCCAAAAAGTTTGAGAAACACTGGTGTGCGGAACAAGATAAGAATCCCCCACCAAAATGATTTCTTTTCGTTTATAAATGTCATAAGAAGAAACGTGGTGCGGAATCTATAACAACTTTTTGTAATTTTTTAAGTACACATTGTCATCTGTTTTAAAATATTAATTCGAGTGCAACTATATATAAATTAAACAGGTACTTATTTAATACTCATGACAAAATGTTACGTTATTTTTTTGTTTCTTTGTAATAGTACCCACGTGTTGTTCGGTAGCAATTCCATTATTTTATAAGTTTTCTCTTATAATATATCTTAAATAATGTTGTATTTCACAGATGGCCGATATTTTCAATGATGCCGAATTGCTGCAAGACGGCTGTAGTGCCCAACAATTAATATCCTCTGGTGATGGTTTAACATATAAGTAAATTATTTATAATTAAAGAATGAAACGTTTGTTAAATAATATTGAATTTGCAGTGACTTCATTATTCTACCTGGGTATATCAATTTCGCTGCCGATGAAGTGGTAATATTTAAATGATGTGTTATTGAAAATAAAATTTCATAATTTATTTTTGTAGGATCTAACATGCCAGCTTACGAAAAAAATTACATTGAAGGCACCTCTGGTGTCTTCTCCCATGGACACCGTAACCGAAGCAGACATGGCTATTGCTATGGCTGTAAGTATCAAGTATGTGTACATAATGCCATATAATAATATTTTATTAGTTATGCGGTGGCATCGGCATAATTCACCACAACTGCCTTGCTGAAGCTCAAGCTGCTGAAGTTTTCAAGGTTAAGAAGTACAAGCATGGCTTCATCCATGATCCTGTTGTTTTATGCCCCGAAAATACAGTAAGAATATTTCTCTTTTTACGTACCATGCCATTTTAATTAACATTATTACAAAACAGGTAGCAGATGTCTTGGAAGTTAAAAAGGAACATGGATTCTGCGGCATTCCAATCACAGAAAACGGAAAATTAGGAGGAAAATTGGTTGGAATTGTTACTTCTAGAGACATAGATTTCCTTGAAGAAAATGATAATCTAAATATGAAACTTCGGAATGTAAGTATAAATATAGCACGTGTCTTGTTACTCTATAGTATGCAATAATTGATTGTCTTATATAATTTAACAAACATTTTCTTTAGGTAATGACTGATTTAAATGACTTGGTAACAGCTCAGTCTGGTGTTACACTTCAAGAAGCAAATTCAATTCTTGAAAAAAGCAAGAAAGGAAAATTGCCCATCGTAAACAACGATGGCAATTTATTATCTTTGATAGCACGCACTGATTTGAAAAAATCTCGCAGTTATCCCAATGCTTCCAAGGATGAAAACAAGCAGTTGTTGGTTGGGGCCGCCATAGGTACTCGCGAGGATGACAAATATCGTCTTGGATTATTAGCCCAAGCAGGAGTCGATGTCGTTGTTTTGGTAAGATATTTATAATTCTTTATCAGAGATACGAATAGTGTGTAAAACACCCGGTATATATTTTTGGGGTACATACCCAGAATATTTATCCATATTGAGTAAATAAAAAAAAACATTTATTCTTAAAACAGTTAAACAAAAAAATATTCTTGCTGAATTAAAAAAGCAAATAGCAGTAAAATTTTAATTTTTTTGTATGTAAATAAATACACGTCACTAGATACGAACCACAAGAAATAAGATCTCGATTAATTTTTTTGTTTGGGTTTTTTTGGGTCGCAATTTTAAAATAAGTTAAAAAAAATAACTGTTATGTTTGCGGTTTATTTCCTGTTTGTCTTTTATGAGACTGTTTTTTTTTTATTCTTTGTTTGGTTTTAGGATTCTTCTCAGGGTAATTCTATATATCAAATCGAAATGATTAAATTCATCAAGAAAACATATCCAAAATTACAAATCATTGGAGGAAATGGTACAATTATTCCAATTTTTATGAATCCATTTATATTTACACATTTTTTTTAGTTGTAACAATTAAGCAGGCAAAAAATCTGATCGAAGCCGGTGTAGATGCTCTCCGTGTTGGTATGGGTAGCGGTAGCATCTGCATCACCCAGGAAGTGATGGCTGTAGGTCGTCCGCAAGCCACTGCCGTCTACAAAGTTGCAGAGTACTCCCGCAAATTCGGTGTACCTGTAATAGCGGATGGTGGAATCCAATCTATTGGACACATTATCAAAGCTCTAGCACTTGGGGCTTCCACTGTTATGATGGGGTCGCTTTTAGCCGGAACTTCAGAAGCACCTGGTGAATACTTCTTTTCAGATGGAGTTCGGTTGAAGAAATATCGTGGTATGGGTAGCTTGGAAGCTATGGACCGTAAAGATGCTAAGGGGTCGGCGATGGACAGATATTTTCATAAGTAAGTTATTTTTATTCTATTAAAATTGATGATCGATTTAGTATAACAGTTACACAATTGAAGGTCAAGTTTAAAGGTTAAATATTATTTTCTAATTTTTGTTCATTTGCTAATGCAATCAACCATAATTGCTTACGATCATGCAATTGTAATTAAACACTATTAGTAAATGTTTGTCTTAATAATTGCATCTAACATTCGTAATTGCATCTTCGTGTTTAAAGAAGAATTACAAAACCGTTTTATTATTTACATTTTTAGACTAATGGTTTTAATTAGTTTTTGTGAAAGGAACTCTAATAGCAAGAAATAAGTTTCTGGTGCAATTTTTGATTCTAACTTTATATTTTGTACAGCACTACATATTTCTTAAAACTAATAATCAAATATTTAACGAACTTTATACTTAAAAGTTTGTTTAATTTATGCAATCAAAACAATTCTTTATCAAACCAACCTTCATAAATATTATTTTATCGATATGCATTAGAGAACTAAAAACAATTTCAATGCAAAAATTTTTAATTTATGATTTTTAAAACGTAATATTTATATCGCAATTTTATTTCAGTGAAATGGATAAAATGAAAGTGGCACAAGGTGTAAGCGGTTCCATAGTCGATAAAGGATCAGTCTTGCGCTTTGTCCCTTATTTACAATGTGGTCTAAAACATGGATGTCAAGATATAGGAACAAAATCTCTTGAACAATTAAGGTTGTTTGATATTTAATTATTTATTTTACTTGTTACTATTAATATTTTTCTTCAGATTTATGATGTATTCTGGAGAGTTAAAATTCGAAAGAAGATCATATTCAGCTCAACTGGAAGGAAATGTTCATGGCTTATTCTCGTATGAAAAACGGCTCTTCTAAATATCATTCCAAAATATGATTTTCTTTAATACGTATGATATCTTTCAGATTTGATTTTTAATTCTTACACATATTTGCCCATCTGTATATATTAAGCAAATTATTTAAAAACCGTACTATCAAATTTTAGTGAGCAAATGCAGTTATATTTCATTTATTGACAAATGGAATATTCTGCTCTTTATTTTATAATTGAGAAACTGATGTTGTGGCCATTGTGTAATTGAAACAATATGTTCTAGATAGGAAATCTATTTTTAATATGTATTTTTATATTATGTAGAAATTCAAGATTTCTTATTTCGATATGAAGTCTTGCAATAGATCTTGATTATTTCAGAAACAATTACCGGATAGTCATAGAACTGACAAGTATTCAGGTTATTTCTTGAATGTTACAAATTATATTAAATATTCTCAGTATTTGGGTAGTGGATTAACCGATAGCGAAAATTAGATTGTGTATAAAATAAAGTAGTATTGTCGTATTACCTAATTTCAAATTAACGTTTAATTTTCGTGAAAAAATTTAAATTTGTTTTCGAATTTAATCCCTAATCTCCGTTAGGGAGTATAGGGCAGGTTAAGTTGAGAACTCTACCTGGTTCAATGGCAGATATATTTGCATTTCAGTTATGCTGGTTGTGAGCCTTCAACTTCCCTGAAACCTATAACTTAGTGGGTTTCAGATCTCCCGAATACAGCGTTATTAATTGGTTGGTATCGGAGATCGAAACCTGATCTCACGCTACGCTCAATTATGGGCGCATGCGCCTACTATTGAGCTTTTACTGCCCATGGTATAGAACCCTATCATTTTACTGGTATGCTTCCGCAACTTTTTTTTAATGGTTAATCATGTATTGTACTTTTATAGAATATGTGTATAAATTTGTGAACAGTTCATGATTTATTTTCATAGCAAATGGTGTTCATAAACATATTTGACCAAAATGCAATGTTTAAATTGTGATTCCTTGTACACTACTTACCCTTGTTGAATAAAGTCTTGATGTTTACCAGAAATTGTTTTTTACTCTACAAAATATTTTTAAATTAATAATAGACAATTGTTCAATAAATAATTTTATTATTAAATTAACGACATTCAACAAGATATCAATGTTTAATTTGTCATAAGATGAATATTTTGAACTTAGAAGTTGTCTAAATTCAAAACACAACAATAAAGATTTTTTTTAAATATTTGAACAATTATCATGTTGATAAAAACAGAAATACATAACGGTTTGTCTACAACCGATCACATTTGAACTAGGAACAGAAATGATTGCACGAAAAAATGTACTAACGATTACGACAAACATGTTCCACCCTATCAAATTCGGATTCCTCGTTTTCGGAAATTACATTTAGTTTAAAGCCCAGTATTCGTTGCTTACTGAGGATACGGCCAATACAGCGAACAAGCAATCCATGTTCTAATGGGTGTATTAGTTGAAAATTAATTTGATAGGGCTGAATCACTTGAATGATTGGGCCTGATTCTCGACGATCACGAAGAATATAATTCATTTCGTTTCCTGGTCCTGGGGGGCCGTTGGGGTTGGCCATAATGAGCCCAACTAGATGTCCTAGATGTTAAATTGTTTGTAATTTTTTGGTTCAATATTTATTAAATATTACCTGTCACTTCGAAAAGAGAGCCCAGAGGAATAGTGTCGAACCACTGGTGCAACTGTGAAATACTCCCGGTTAACACAGGTATATCCTGCAAACATTTCAAAATTATTTATTTATATTTATATATTTTGCCACTTAATATTTCCAAAACTATTTCTTAATTTTTGTTAAAATCGCTGACAAATTAGAAACGTACCACGTAATGCAATGGTTCAGCAATAGCAGGAGGTGGTGGTGATGGGGCATCTCCTGTCGAAGAGGAGGACGAAGCGACTGGCTATCATAAAAATAAAAAAACTCTAGTATCATATATGTAAAAATCAAAATTGCTCCATTATTTAGTCTAAAAAAATAACATTTTTTAAAAATAGGATTGTATACCTGATTTTGAGCAGGTTGTGCCAACGGTTCGGCCAAAGTGGGCAAACTCGCGTAGCGCGGTATAGCATAGCGAGCAGGCACAGATGCAGCTGGCCACTCATGTCTCCAAGCAAGGGTCGGCTGGCTCACAGCACGTCCCTGGGGGTACTCCGGCACACCCGCAGGTTGCATCATACGGGCGTATGGAGATGGACACATCGGTTGTCTCCACGACGGAGTCAGTTGGTTCACGGAACCGTGGTGTATCTGACCGCGAGTACGATCAGGCATAGCTGCTCGAGTTTCTACCTGTCTCCACCATAGAGGAGATTCATGAGGAGAACGAGGATCAGTTCTCGCATTTCTAAAATGACGACGCGGAGCATTGCTTCTATATTCCGGGTTTCTCCATGCGAGTTGCGAGTTATCGGCCCCTTCACCTGGTTGAGACACGTCCTCTGCAGGGTTAGATTGGTTGTCTACTTCAGGTTGTTGAATTTCCGCTGAATTATTTGGGGTATCATCTTTTTGATCACTAATACAAAAATTCAAATGAATGTAGCTTTGCAAATATTTGAAACTTTGGACTTAAATGAATTCGCGCGTTCTATTTCTACGGAATATGCGCAAAGTAAAGTAGGCACTTTTTTAATCCAGCGCTTGCGCAAATTCAAGTAAATTTCAAACATGTTTGTACCTTTTCATTACTCGAATAATAGAAATTATTTGGTATTAATAAGATACATTCATGTAGCCTAAATTAAACAAACATGAACATTTATTGCTGAACAGTTAGGTCTACAATAGTTTACTCTTTTCGTAGATTGTATTGGACTTTCTAGACTAAAGATATGAGGGGTCCATTAAATTATTTGACTAATTCTCGTCCAATATGGTGATTGCTTTGTCAAAGAAATATTTCCAATCAATCATTTACAGAACTTTCAAAACGAGACACTTTAATAGACCAAAAGCATTCTGGAAGTGGGCAAATCATTTTCGAATATGTTCTCTCTCAGCAACAAACTTTATTTGTATACAATGTTGACGTTATGAGAAAATTGAATTATTTTTACATTAAAAAACAATATTCGACGTAAATAAGTTATTTAAAATCATTATTTGAATGAACTTCTTAAGTAATCACGAAGAAGGAAACAATATTCCGAAAGTTTCGTTGTTGCCCGAAAAAAACAGTTTCGTTTCACATACGACATACGTTTTAACAATATTAGTTATTCTACAGCTTACCTAGCATCCATTTTTTGAAATAAAAACTTCTAAGAATTTTTTTTCTAGTAAATACTGACACTACAGTTCTTGGTACATAGAAGAAATGGCGGACTTTTGATATTAAGATCGCACCACCAAGCGGAGAAATTTATCTCTATATACAAACAAATTTCTGAGAAAGGGATGATAGTGAAGCTAGCGGCCGATTTGTTGGAATAATATATTGGTCAACCCTGGCGACCTTGCAAATTATTTTTTTTAGAAAATTCTATAATTTTGTAAGTTATATCGACTGAAACATAATCATATTCTTGAAAGATGTTCAGTGCACCTTTATTACTATTATTAAATAATGAAGAAAATTTAAAATATCACTGAAAACAGATTTTACATTTCTTAATTGTTTATTAATTAGTAATATGTATTAAGCATCTACTAACAAATTTGATATATTATAAACAATTCTAAGATGTGTAATTTTTGTTACTAAAAAGTTTAGCTTTCTGGAAACAGGATTGTCCAACATGTATTTTACACACTTCAGAGCTTTCAATTCAATTGTTTCTATTTTAGAATAAAATATAAATAAAACTTTAAACTTATTTTAGGAATAGGTTTTAAAACAAAAACTATGTGTTCCACATAAAATCATGAATTACTGAAGACAATGCACAAAATATGAAAAATACTCACTTGCGATTGTTTCCGGCATGATACTTAAAAACAAAGTGAATGTTTGTTTATTATTTCCTGTGTATATAAATAAAGTATTATGTAATTAATAGTAAAATATAAATTAAATTAAAAACTATCTAACAGTTAATCTTCGATTATTAATTTATTAAATGATTTTAAAATAATTAGATAATGCTTTATTTATAAAGGCAGAAGTTATTAGAGGAAGCGTTTAGTTTGTTTTGGTAAGTGCAGCCGAAATATACAACCGCATGTGTTTTTCATATTGTTTTATTTTGTCATCGATAATATATTTCTCTGTACAAAATACATTTAGTATATTTGAAATAGTTCATGGTTTCTACTTCTGGAGTATTTTGTGTAACATGTAGTTAAACTATAATTTAACAGTTTTTGTTTGTACATACATGTTTTGTCAACAGTATGCGCTGGAAACAAACGGTATGTAAATTGAAAATATTCATTATAAAAGTTTATAAACGTAGTTAGTGTTGTGAACTTATAATGTGGGTATGCTGTGGAGATCTTCGTAAAAAAATGTAAGTGATTTGTATTATGTCAAGTATGTTACTATTTTAATAGAGGGAAATATCTTAAAATGCAAGTATCTATATAATACCCGTGTTTAAAATAAAATCAAAAATGTTTGTTAGTATTTTGACAAACTACATTTACAGTAATGAATAAACTTAGAACAATTACTATATTTTACCGCAAATACTTGTTATATCTCAAATATAAAATAAATTCCGTTCTCATTCTGTCCAAAAAAGTTTTTACAAAAAGAAATTAAATTTTATGGTGTCTTAGATTAGATTAACAACATATATAAAATATTATGAATAGAAATTTCATTCGTTGAATATCAAGGAGACTATACTTACCATATATTAGTTGAAAAAGTCTTGCTAAAATGTAGAAGTAAAATAAATTTAAATCAAATAAATATAATTTAATTTCAATGATCATTTTTTTCAAACAGTTTTACCACAGATGTAATATAAAAGACAATATATGTACAACACACAAGCACATATACATTCATACAATCTAAATGAAATATTGGCATATTAATTATGTACATTTAAGAATTACTTACGCCATACCAAATTTTAGAGGTATGGAATTACTAGGAATAATAAAGCGGTTAGTTACAAATCAAACAATATCGCTGTTACAAATTTAATTAATTACGTATTTTTATATATCGTGTGACTAGAGAGTCCGCCGTCGTAAGAGTCACAAAATAACACTAAAATGTCCTATAAAACTGCCTGTGAACACATCTCACACATAATTCGTACAAATCAACAAAGTGCAAATAATATCAAACGAAAATCACAAACAGCGATGCGGACGTGAAAACTGAAATATTACTTAAGATAAATAAACTAGCATCCGCATTTCAAACACAAGTTTCATAACGTAAATTAAAGGTATATTCGTGGGCTAGGGGTTTATAAAAGACTAAATAAGACACTAATATCTCAGTTTGTTCTAAAGTTGTGTTATAACCACAGCGAAAATATTTTAAAATTATAAACCAATATTTTAAAAATTAGGTAAAAGTAATGATACATACAGAAATATTATTTTATTTAATTTAAGGTTTTACAATGACAGAAACGATGGGTAAAATAATTGCTTGCATTTGAATCAATTCAATTTTGAGCAATGGTTATATCACTTCCATAAATTTCTTAACTAGTCAAGTATCGTAGAGTATTTCATTAACAATTAGCAAACAGATTTTTATTAAATTATATCCACTAAGTGATGAGCGGCTCAAAGCTCAACATGCCGCTAATCACTCGAAAGAATACAATAGTATGGAATAATCATATATCACAGATCAGGTCAAGTAAACTGATTTGAACCGAATTCATGTTTTCAAATGAAACTTGTGAATTTCTCACTTTTCTAATGCTTGAATTCCAACAAACCTGAAAATAAATAATTCTGCAAATAATACTTTCTTTACAATAGCCCTTAATGTTTTGATTTTTGCTGTAAAATTGTAAATAAATTTACAAATATAACAAGTGTTTATGTACACAATTTTGTACACGTCTGTAAAATCAGATGTCAGTTGTATTAAAACTTAAACGGTAAGAGGAACTAATTTATTTTTTTATACAAGTTACTTATCTATTTAGACAGTTGTACAAAATTATATTATTTTTGATTATTTACAATTTTACCAATGATTTGAACTGAATTCCAGCATAAGTGAGTGCGGTTGCGTTCGTTTCCTACTGCATGTACGTATATTTACAAACGGACTATGGTTTAAATTTAACGACTGGTATGTTCTTGGTGTTCAGGCACTTGTCACACACCCACTCCGCGTACACTTCAGCGGTAAGAAGTTGAAATGCCGCCTCCGTTAAGCCGGTACACCCTCTGTGAAACCAAAAGTTACAACCGCTTTCGCACAGAATGGCTTGATCGTTGTCGTGCACTTCTTTGTGACACACTCCGCATGGGTAGATTGGGGGCGCGTTTGGGTTCTGTGAGTTGAAAACCATGGGTTGATCTGCTGGGTACACCTTCCCCGCACTTACAGGCATCGGTTTAGGGTACAGCGCACCCATAGGGTCCATCATGAAATTGTTGTTCATTGGGGGGCCATGGGGACCTGTAAGTTTTATTATTCTACATAAATCACATCATATTCTCTACTAACAAAACTTAATTTTCTATTACACTAATAATTAATAATAATGCGAAGTTTAAGATGTCTATACCACATACAAATATTACCAAAACAATCAACATAAAACTGAATGAATAAGAAAGGAAGACCTAAAACAACGTATAGGAAATGAATGGAAATAAGTAGTTAAAAAGCAAGATGAGCTAACAAATATAATATCTTACCCATTGGTCCGCCACCGCCGGAATTCATGCCCATCGGATTTCCCATAGGGCCATTCATTTGCTGATTAATCTTTATAAGAGGTGGAGGTTGACGTGAAACAGGACCTCCAGGTCCATTTAAACCGTTTACATTCATGACTCCAACACCTGAACCCATCGGGTTGGGCATATTAGGTCCTTGATTCATTGGAGCTCCATTCATGTTAGGCCCAATCGGACTGTTCATGGGGTTAACATGCATGGGGCTTCCCATCGGTCCATTGACATTCATGTTCACATTAGGACTGTTCATCATGGGTGGTCCATTGACATTCATATGTCCTCCCATGTGTCCACCCATACTACCCGGTGGAGGAGGGGGCCCAGCACTCATTCTAGGTCCGTTCATCATCATCGGCTGGTTAATCATAAGCCCATGACCATGGCCATGTCCTCCATGTCCATGGTTGTTCTGCATGCCGTTTGGACTGTGCATCATAGGTGATCCCATTCCCAATGGTGAACTCATGGCACCCATGGGCCTGCACATGTTCATATGTGACATGCCACCTCCTCCCATTCCATTTGGGCCTGGCCCTGGAACAGGCGGGCCTAACCCCATATTTGATGGATTTCGAACCACTGAACTCATAGAACTTGGACAATCATCAAAGGGATTTGATGCTACTATCGTATCACCATATCCAGACAATGGTGGTGGTAATAGATCTTGCATTGTTGTTGTTGTTGTTTGTATGGGATTTTGTGCATTCTTTCTTCGTTTCTTCGGATTTGAACTCGTCGTTGACAACTCAGAATTTAGGTTGGGAGCTGGCAACCGATACGGTGACAGGTGACTCATTTCACTGGTTACGAACTTCTTTCAAAACACACGAAGATAAATTACGCACTTACACATTAGTCTTTCAGTCTTTATTATAACTTCTTTATATATTAGCGTTACTGTCTCCAGTTCTGAATACTTCATGTCAGATTATACAACAGTTTATATACAAAATCGGCAAGTAACGAGATGTAAACACATTTCAGTAACTAAATGCTTACTTGATGAATATTTTAAGGAGTTTAGTAATAGTAAAAATGTTGCTGTTCGAAACTATTGCTTCCTACACAAATTTTCTTGTATTTGAAAACATACAAATAAAAATATATACAGTAATAGCTGCTCCAGTTGTTTAATTTTCGAAGAAACTTGGTAAAACTTAAATTACATTTAAAATAAATAAACTGTCGCTGTAGAACTCACATTTCACAATTAATAAAAATGAACATATGAACCAAGAGGTATAAAACTAAAGGCGTCAAGTGCATATATAAAGCACGCATTCCTACAAAGGCTACAAAGACACCATTTTGTTTCGCCAACTTCACTATTATTTTCTTTCCTGTTTAAATATCGGCGCGTTTCACTTCAACAACAAATCGATATTTTAAAGAATAAATTATTTTTAAAGTATTCAACTCAAATTTATTAAACTTTTCATTTTACATAAATAATATATCTTTATTTACAGTGTTAAAGATATACAAAATATGGTATTAAATATTTATACTTGTATAAAAATAAAGCTGCAACGATTATTAAGTTATTAATGACTAAATTTAGAAAAAAAACTCACTTTAAATAATAATTAATTGTATTTTGTTCCTAATACATAAATATACTAAAACTTTACTCGCCTATATAATTATTAATACAATATGCATCTACTAACTATAAAATAAATATTGCTTTTCAATAAGATGCAATATTGTATATCATTAATATAAAAATCTTAAATATTAAAATAATACACTTTTCATGACACAGCACAGATTCACATAATATTTACGCATTTATTAAAACTAACTTACAGTCAGTCGCTAGTAAAGTTTTAGTATAAATGATGAATTATATTTTCATAATAATAAACAAACAAAATTAATATGGATTCTCAAAATTCGAGTATTAACATAAATATATCACAAAAAAATAACAATATTAAAATCTGTAAACTTGAACTCAATAAATTACTGAAAAGCAAAATAACAGTGCCACAAATGTATTTGATTTGTAGATATATTAAAAAGTTTAAGTAATAAACATTACTTTTGGCACCTAACTTTTTATTTAAAAAACGCACTCAAGTTTAGCCGCAAGTAAGCAAATTATTTAGCAATTGCTTTGCTTGACAAGGCACAAATTTAAACTTAGGCACTTATAGCGTACAAAAAATATAATTCTATTATCACTGGACAGAACTGATTTCGTGCTTATCTTACAAATTATTTCGTTCTCAATTTGTCCAACATGCAGCGAAAATCCAGTTGTCAGACTAGAGCGAACGGAATATATCTAGGTAAAAAATACTGGTAACAAAATCAAAACAAAACTAAAAACGAATTCACGATAGAGAGACTGATATTCTTAGTCTGTTAATTGCGACACAATTCATTTAAAATGTCATGTTAATTAAATAAATGAAAAATTTACAAATAATTTATGACAATAAACTTGGGAGTCTTTTTTTGACGCATGCAGCACAGAATTCCATTTGAGCTGACGCAAAGTTTTCGCAATTGTTGGACTTACAAGGCGTATTACAGTGCGTTTCCTTCACTTTCCCTGGATTAAAATTATATTCTTTTATTTTATTCGGGTCTCTATCGCATTCAGATCTCGTTTCATGGACAAAATTTTTATTCTCGTTTAAATCCTTTGCGTTATGATACACTGCATTTGAACTATCGATATGTTTATATTTTTCATCATCCTGGTTTCTTGAGTTTGTATTGCTTTTAAACGTTTCTACGCCGTTCTGATTGTATAAGAATATATTTGATGGTGAGACACAATTATATTCCGGTATGTCTGCATTAGATAATTTATAATTTTTATCTGAGGAACTATCATGGGAGACAAAGTTGCGATTTACATTTTCGTTAATATTTCCAAAATCAAATTTAGAAATATGCCGTACTTCTGGCGGTGGACTAATTTTCTGTGGTGTGTTGGCATTATTATCATCATTTCTGTCTATTTCATTAGGATCTGTGGAAGATATTTGAACAGTTTTAATACTAGATTTAATTTTACTGGCAGGAGTTTGATCAGTGCTTTCTTCCGGTTCATTATTATCGTAATAGAAGGTACTTTTAGATAAATATAACGTACGGTTAGGATTTGTATTAGATTTGGAAATGGGAATATTTTTTATTGCATCGTAACTTTCTATATCCGAATCTCGGTAAAATTTTGAGCGTCCTGTTCCAAATCTTGAATCCGAGTTGATAGTTAAAAGTTCCTCATTTCTTTGCGTTTCATAACATTTTTCACACATGTAACTTGTAAGTACCGTTCCGAAAGAATCGCAGTTAGCGTTAATACATTTCAGAGGGCCTTCCAATATTGCCTGTTCTTGAAGTTTTATATTGTCGGAATTTGAGTCTAATCTATGCTTTTGTGTACATAGAAAACGTTTTTGTGCATGTAATAAATAGTTTTTAATCATGTCGTCTTGATATGCATGACGTTTGTGGTGCATCTCGGCACACAACATTCTACGACTGTCGTTTTTTTTTGGTTTTGTCGTAGTTTTTGTAATGGAACCAAAATTTTTCCGTAATTTTTTGCTCATAGATTTTCCGATACTTCCAAACTGACGCGCCACTGATTGTAATTGTTTCGCAGCACGATTTTTACTGCCGAATATAGTTACATCTCCATCAGAAAGATCTGTTATTTCTATAAATCTTTTTTCAATTTCATCTTCAGAATCAATCTCAGGACTAACAGTATCATTCTCCGATAAATCAACAACATCTAAATATTTTTTTAACAGAAAAATCTGTTCCTTTTCATTAGGAATTAAACTATTTATATAAGATTGTTCATATTTTAAATACCAATTAAATTGGAAACCAGGGTCGACACAAAACTGCACTGGCAATAAAACTCCATCCGAATCAACTAAAGGTACACATGCAAATAATTTATCGAGGTTTTCTTTATCAGCACTCTCCATCGCTACTAAAGCAGAGAAGTGTGCCATGTCGTAGGTCAAAAGTAATGGTGATCTGTGGCAGTCTTTGGGGTCTATTTCCATAGGGAGGTAGATACCCCCGAATGGAATAGGGGCAAAAGGTTCATTGTTCATATCACGAAGCATCGTATCAGCTACAACAATAATTGGACGGTGAAGAACGTGTGCTAACACTAACACATGTATTTCTTCAAGACTCTCGTATGTATTCGCAGTGGATGGTAAATTAACTCCTCCGATAGATCGATCATTAGTGCCGTTCCCATTCTTGCGTGGTTCCACAGAAGCCATGGTTACTATGTTCTTCCATTCCTTTAACCACTCCGCTTCCGAGTAGACAAACCCGGACTGCTCATTCAGTTTCGTTTGTTGCCAACGCCAGCGACGGTACAGCGCAGGAGTTTGTTTGCTCGTTTCGAGAAAACTGTGTAACGCCTTCCGAAGCGTTAGCATACGATCATGGAAGCCCCAGATTGCTAGCGACGCTGCATGCAGCAAACAGTTGCCGTCTCCGGTTGTTGACAATGGCCAGAGTTTGTGGCACGGGCCTTGGACGTTTCCGGTTTCTACCCACCAGTTTAAGCGACCTGATTGTTCTAGTGACACTAACGTAGAATTCTCTATTAAATCTTTTTCTAAAAATTTCCGAAATTCATCTCCGTGTACGTATAAGTCCGGTAAAGAAAATGAAAAACCGGGCGTTTCCATGTGTACCCAATTCGATTTAGGAAAAAATGCTGGTGTAAACTTTTCGGCAAATTCATGTCTTGCTCGGTTTACCAAATTAACGTTATCGGTCGCTCTTGATATGCCTCTGGATAATTTTTTAACTAAAACAAAACACTGTGATAAAAATATACTGATGTTCATTTTTTATTCACTTACCATCGCCCTTGTCGTTTTTATCTAGTTTCTCTTCACTGTTTGTTGCATTCCATGACTCTAAGGCTAGGTTTAAATCCCATAAATTTGATTGTAGATATTGAAATGCAGTATCTACATCGCAGTTAGTCTGTTTTGCAAAAATATATGTAAGATTTGACTCCATATTTGAACTGAAACAAAAACAAAAACAAACAATTAAAGATTTTATTAGGGTGTTGTTGTTTCATATATGTTTACGCAAATTTTTAAATTTCAGTGTGAGAAATACAATAAATGATACCTTAAAAGTTTCGAATCTATGGTATTGTCCAATGGCATTGTTTATACTGCATTAGTAATGACTTATGTAGAATATACCAATTTTTTTGTTTCCTATCCGTTGAAATACTGTATGGATGTGTACAATGGAGTCTAAGGTTAAATTTTAATACTAATTATACCTAATTTACCCCTAAATTGTCCATTTTTTAAGGTTAGGGTTAATTTTAGGTTTCATTTGTATTGTACCTACATATATAATGATTAGTATGTATTATGGTATCCTATATTCTTAATTTGGGTTGAAACTGATATGTTCGTAAAAGTATTTCGCGCTATAACATGAACAATTTACCGTAAAAATATTTGCAACATATTTTTGCACACCTTTTTATCCACAATTCTTGTTTTGATCACGAAAATCTTGTTATATATCTCTACATACCTATATCAAAAATTCTAACTGACATTTAACTAACACACAACACTGTTGATATTCTTTTTTTGGGACATTTAATCAAAGGTAATTGCGACGTAAGTCACTAAAAAGCAACTTAAACATAGCAACAAAAACAAAATTCGCCAATTATAATATTAATTATTTCATTATTAATATTAAAATACTCTTAAAATACAATATTTTACCGTACTTAAAATTCATAGGTTATTGATTTAAATATTTAATATATTTTTTTAGAAATATTAAGATTTACGTATTACTTTAATTTTTTTATTATTATTTATTACAATATGACATATTAATGATTTTACTGAACAAAAAAATATAGTATGTTAATTAAAATACGAGACATAAGTTTTTAATATGAAAATATATATTGTGTCTTGCGCAAAACTTCCCATTAAATTTAAAAAAATGTTTGAAATAAAAATTGTAGATAATTATATTCTACACGTAAATCACGAATCAGATTTTATAGTGCACGTTTTGTGAAATATAAAATAAAATGTTAAGTTTTATTGCACATTTGTTGTGATGACAATGGAATTAAAACAAAATTATAAACAAATGTATAACGCTTGACCAATCAAAACAATTTGTTTGTTTCAAAAAGTAAGCAACAAAAAACGTGGTGCATTTGTTTAAATTCCATGGTTATTACTATAATTGAATAAACTTAAAAACCATCAAATTTTATTTATACGTTACAAAACGCCCAAAATAAAAATTCATGCATGATTTAGATATATAAATTTTAATTAATACACTTAATCTCTTAAAATATAATAATAAAAATAATAAGGATAATATTTTATTTGGTACGAACGAACTTATCAAAAGTACAACAACTTTCACAGGTTTATTTCTCATATAACACATTTATCCTGTTTTATATACATATTATTCTAATGTTAGTCTTGTGGTATCGAAGTTAATATTTCTAACATGGCTATTCTTTAGCCAAAAATCTGTCTTAATATAAGCAAATAACAAATCAGTAATTAGAAATATTTGTGCAGTTGCAAATGACAAAGTAACTCCGAAATAGAAATTTGCGTTAGCCGATCTTGAATAAATCCACAAATGCCAAACGATTGGACCTAAGACTGTAGTTACTAGGAAATTGCAAGTAACTATAAATCCTTGTTGAAGATCTGAAAAAAATATTTGAATAGTATATTTCATAGTTTTAATTACATGTAACTTACAAGTGAATAGATAGGTCCAAATTGGAATTAGAGATAAACAAAATCCAACATCTCCTAAACTTGGGTACGATTTGAAAATTGCAGTCAATATAATCAAACTAGAAGCTAATAACACTGGATCTTTTCTGAATCTAATAGATAGTGGAATAAGGTATAAAAATGCTACATTTATTTGGAATGCTGAGATAAATAATGCACGGAAGTGTTCGAACATTTCTGTGAAGAAATACCAAAATAAACCAATATTTGGTTGTAAATCTGGTATTAATAATCTGAAATACAAATTTATTTAATATTTTTTTCAAAGAAAATTAATTAAATTACTTACATAAAACCATACGTATTTTCTATGTAACTCCAATCACCACTAAGTAAATAGCAAACATATTGAAACGCTCCCAAAAATGAGGTAAACAACAAAGTGTAAAGGAAAACTTTCCCTTTACAGGCTTTTCCATTTTCATGTAAGTTTAGGAGAATTGGAAAAATCATTGTCGCTGAATATAAAGTTTGACTAGCAGATATAGCAAGGAAGAAACAACATAGAAATAGTCGTTCTGAAATAAAATTAAAAAATATTAATACAATCAAATTTTAAGTCTAGGATTTAATAATATACAAAAATTAAATTAATATTGATTTCGTTAACATTTTTGAGCAGATTATTTAGAGAAAGAAAATATTTTATATACTTACTGTGAGCAAGAAGGCATAAATAAATAGCAAGATATAAATTACTGAACACTGTAGTAGTCATAGCTACACAATTAAAAATTACGTATGGGTTGAATAAATAAGCTGCTAAAACATAAGTTGGAGGTAAAGTTATAGTAGATTCGTTCAGAAATAATTTGTCTTCGTCAGAAGTCTCATCATTTTCCTCTTCTTCAATCTTATCCTTTTTCTCTTTACGGAGTTTCTTTACATATTCCTTATTTTCCTTCAACATTATGGTCTGTTGTTTATAAGCTAAATTTAGATATTTGGTGGCAGTTAAATACAAGACACTAGCAGTGATGATATCGCATAAAATAAAAACACAGTGTAGATAGTTCTGAGAGAATTGTATGAGGTATTTGTAAATATGCAAATTGAGTGGTGGTTCATGAATGAGGTCTCCTTCGTATGGATTGGCATTTTCGTTGAGAAGATGAACACCTTCGGTAACTGTAAGATAAAGTGTAAATAAAGCAGTCGGTGTTGTAAATGGAAAACTAACCTCTCTTCCAAGCATTCAGTGGAGTGGATATTTCTACACGATCTGTTATTAGTTTCTTATATTCTGATGTTACTAACCATAGTCTAATTAAAGATGCGATTACAACTTGTACTATTAGTTTCATTTTAATACTCATTTTTAATCTATTTACGTAAATGTTTTCTACAAATAACCTAGTAGTAACAATTCAATTGAAAATTATATCTATACTGTATCAATTAACGTACTTTATTTAAATTATCGTGTCTATCTTCATCATTTTACCGTTTCTTATCTTTTATTTACAATATTTTGATTTAATAGACAGTGTCGTAAGCACCGCACTTTTTACTTGACAGTTTACCGAAAGCGCTCTCTATTTTTTGGGAGCGGAATTTGGTAGGTGTTATTGGAATTTAAAAATCCGAATAAAATTATTTTCATTTAACAACAAAATTTAGGTTTTATAGTAAAAAGTATAAATGAAAAACAAAACTTGTAGAGGAGAGTGGGGAAAAATACAAAATTTTATTTTACATACATTTATTACATAAAGTAATATTACACAGGTAACATATTTTTGTTACTACATATAACAAGTTTACAAAATATATAACAATTATCGGAACGTAATAACTACAATTCTATCAGTAGACATTTCTAAATATAAATTCATGCCAATTTTTTCTGATATATTTAATTTTCATAAACTTTTAACTTTTTCATTCTAACACATCGTTTCCAAGAGGTACTACAATTTGTACTCTAGTGGAAAAAGAAACCTGATATTTGGCAATTTCTCTGAAGGAGTATTCTAATTTTAGTTTTCTACATTCTAGAAACCGTAATTGTCAAAAATTTGTAGTTATTAACACAAAATACTTATATCAACAGTAACACAGATAGCCTATTTAAACGAAGTTTTAATAAAGATCGTATTACAAAAATTAACAAAAAATCCACTACGGACTAATAACAGCTTAAGGAACAATACATTTTCTAAACATTTAAATGATTTTTACTGCCTGTTTGAGCAGCCTTTAAAAAACTGAAAATGTATTAAATTAATATAAAAAAATTAACGTAATATATTAATTTCTCTTAGCATTATGAATACAAACTTATCAAACTTATATAAAAATGCTGTTTCAAAAACGTTCATAAAAAGCAAATTCAGTTCTGGAAAGGAAATTATTGTTTTCTTACAAAAATATTAATTTGAGAAACATATCTACAATCGAATCAGAGGTATCGAGTGTTTACTGATTATTTTCTGAAAAAAATAAATAAAATGTATAAAATTTCCTCTAAAATTTAAAATTAAACATACCTGGAAAATTTTCAAATATATATGTTTCCAGTTCTGTATATGCCCGATTCAAGTCGTCATTAACAATAATGCGATGGAAATTATTTGGGGCTAAACCTAAAACATGAAAATCCATTGTTATAAACAAATATTTACAGATTTTTTTTGTAGATAATGAGAAATACTACTTACCATATTCCATTTCAATCTTGGCTGTGGCTAAACGTTTAGCTAAACTTTCTTCTGTCTCAGTATTTCTAGCACGCAATCTTTTCTCCAACTCTGTTAGTGAAGGTGGTTGTACAAAAATCATAAGTGGATTTAAGTCTGTTTCCTTAACTTGCTGGGCACCCTGTATTTCTATATCAAGAATACAAACTTTTCCTTCATTTAACACCGCTCGTACTGAGCTTTTACTGAAATAAAATCAAAATTTTATAGATACGATTGAATCATGTAATAAATTAAAAAAATATGAAATGTGAAGCCAGAATCTTTGCTGGAGAGATTTAGGCAATTTTTAAATTAATTATAGAAAATCTTGTAAGTGTAAATACATTTATATTTTACAATTTCAATTATAAAATGTGAATGGAAATTTTCTGTACACTAATAAAATTTCGGTGTATACAAAAGAAAATTTTATTTAAGTGCATGATAAAGCAGTTGAATGCACCAATTTATTTTTACTCTCAATTCTTCTAAAAATTTACTTGTTTACTATGCAAAATTAAAAATAGCAAGTTATAAATAGTAAATAACAAAATAAAAATATACCTTGTGCCGTACAAATTTCCACTGTAAGTGGCATGTTCTATGAATTCTCCATTTTCGATAGCCTTTTTCATGGATTCGCTGTCTGTGAAATGATAATGAACTCCATTTTCCTCGCCTGGACGAGGTTTTCTAGTAGTGTGGCTCACACTAAACCCAAATTTATTCGGGAACTTTTTGAGTAGTTTTTGTAGCAATGAGCTCTTTCCAGAGCCGGATGGGCCACACAAAACAAGCGGGCGTAAGTTGCTCGACATGGTAACAAGTCCTGTAAGAAAGAAACAATGAAGGAAAATTCACGAACAGCTTAAATAAGGGACAAAAGTAATTAATGCTATGTGTCAATATTAGTACTAATTTGCCTTAAGTAATATTGATTCGGAGGGTATCTATTAGGTTAATTGAACAATTTATACTATGATAAATGTTTCATTTGCATTTACTTACGAGACGAATTTTGCGTTTTATGAGCATTTGATGTAATTATGGAATTACGAAATAAAGAATAAACACATCCACGTGCAAAAGATACCGTTGGAAATGTTTGACAGGATGCAAACTTCCACAAGGACATATTTAAATTCATGGTCAATGAATTATTAAACAAATGAACTTAAAAAGTTTTAATTTTTCAACAGAACAGACGGGATACAATCGAATATACTTCTGCCTGCTACGCAAGTTGATTCATTGTACTAATCTAAATTTAGACTTAAGGCGAATTTTATGTTTTTACCTTGAGTTCATGCGCTTCCTTGCAATGTTGATACTTTAATCAACTATAAAACGTGGAATAATTTGAATTTTGATTTATACATATATTTTCAAATTAATATTATTAATATATTGCAAATTTGCAAAGTTATACTATACAATGACAACACTTAATTGATAATTTTTTGTAAATCTATTTAAAAAAATAAATAAAAATTTGTTAACACAAAATCCGAAAAGAGGTTAGATATATTTCTTTAAACGTGTATTTTAATATTCATGTAATATTTTTTACAATTAACAAATATTAAAAATAAATAATTATTGAAACCAATTACCTTGAATAGCTTCTTTTAGTAATCAAATATTTAACTAATTTGCACACTGCACTTTACTTAATCTGTCATTTATTCGAATTGTCAAAATAGTTCCTGCTGCAGTCGTTTTTGCCGGTATAGCGCTGCCAATTAGAATTTGATATTCAATTTTTTTCGATTCGAATGAAGTTTTTCAAAAAAAAATTCATTTTGTGTTTTACATATGGTATTTGTAAAATTATCGTATAAATGTGTAACAATAAAAAAAGTTTCATGCTAAATTACAATAACTTACCATTTCTCCATTCTACGGGGGGCGGTAATTCCGCCAAAAAAACTATATCAGTTAACAAAAAATTTGTGCACATGTTGAAAAAATTTGCACTTGCACGTGGTTACTGCGAGAAGTTCAAGTGAAGAATAAGGCGTAGACAATACGATTGCCAGGCTGCAAATACATACGGAAGTATTTTTGGAAACTTGGCCAGATTATTTTTAACTGTATGACTTACTCTTTTCTTTCTACCCTTTAATGAAACTATTGAGTAAGGTTATAAATGTTCTATTTATTCAATATCTATTTATATATTTATTGATAATTTCGGATACATAAAATGTTTTACAAATATCTATGTAATTATCACTGGACTAAGCATCTATATTTTCTATTTGTGACATATTTATGTCAATAAAGTAGGTTATTTAAAAAATAATTAGATATTTTTAAACAAGGAAACAACACAAATTCTTGTTCCTGTTAACAGTCTGTAAAATTTCAAGTATCATATGTTTTTCATTGATATAAAATACGATTACATTGGTATAATATGTAATAGGATGGATATAATTATTACCCTACAATATAAATTCAGTAAAAGGATATTAGAGTACAATATAATACTGATAAATATAAATAATTCGATATATAGGATTTACCAATATAAAAAATAAGCACATCCTAAATATTATATAATATCTATTTATCACTAGAAACTTAAGGGAAAAAGTAAAAATTTCTAAAGATACTTGGAGTTGCTACAAAGCAACACATCAATATGTAAATATATTATTTTATTTACAATAATCTTTAGATCATTCGTAGTACTTCAAAACTGTAGTACTAAGTATAAAAATTCTCACTAGGCTGTTGTCACATATCAATATAGTATTTGGAAAACAGATTGATAGGAAAATGTATCCTATCTCTGCATTTTTGTAAAGATTTGCCACTTAGGTACTTAGTTCCCATCAGTCTCAGTTACACAGCCTTACAACGACTATCACTCATTCCGTTTAGATTTCATGTTTGTGGACATATTTGGTATTGGTAAAGCAATTAACGGACACGTAAGGGATTCCAAATTCGAAATTATTACGCGGCCAATATCTTAACACTGGTTTTCGGTCAGGCATTTCTTCCTTTACGGAAAAGTACGCGAATAGCACACACGCAGTGTACGACGCAATAAAAATGAAGATATGCCACAGACCATGTAGATATGGAAAATTGATAGACGACCATGCGTCGCACCATAAACGATCATTTACCCAGCAAATAACCGCTAGTAGCCACACTACTGTGCATCTTACCCCCAAACGGTATACTCTTTGGCATTTTACTCTGAAAACAACAAAGATTTTATTAATTTAATTAATTTTTTTTCTAATGTTTATTTTGTTTGAGAAACACTGAAACATTTAGTACGCATGCGCAAGTGTAGGTCGCTTAAGTGCATTTTACTTAATTATATTACTTACCTGTTTAATTCGTAGACAAGCAAGACAATAGTAGGAAGTCCAAGAGTCATAAGAGCAAATGCATTTATGACTGGATTAATAATACTTAAACCAGTGGCAATCATTGACGGAAAAAACACAATTACAGACAATGCAATTCTGAAAATTATTTGAAATTATATATACACATATCAATTATTCTTGTATACCTGTTGTTATGCAGAAAGTATGGAAAATATCTTCGAGGGAAGAACATACAAAAGGCTGCCATAAACAGCCATAATATAGCCACTTCATCCAACAATTGTCCAATAAGACTTAAAGTAGCATGAAAATATGCTGAACATAATCCTACCAATATGAGCAAAAACCATATCATATGTATAGCTGGATTGACAAATTTGCCATATTCTTTAAAAAGATGCATTAACACTGGCGGAAACAGGAAGAACAATACATTGCTGAACTGTAAACAATAAACTTCTTACATTTTTGCTAACAATAACAACAAAAACAAATACCGTGTTTACAAATTCAGCGATGTTTGATGATATCATGTAATTTCCTTCGCACCAATCTACTGGCGAACTTCCAGATTGTAAATGATTCCACATTTTACCAAACAAACAAAAATTCAAGAATCAACAATTACTTAAACATTTACATTAAAACGCACAATGTTTTCTTGCCAGCTTCAAATATTTTTCTTTGTGACGTTAATGGCACATGCGTAGTGTGCAAAAGACAAACAAAACAATTCGTTCACCTGTCATATTCGACATCTAATCTGAAGATAGATTAGCACAGAGACCATCAAAATGTTAAAATTTGACATTATGGAAAAATCAACCAACGACAAAATATATTTTGTTATTTAGTACAACGAACACATCAATAATAATAATAGTTTTTCTTAATTATCTTGAAAAAAAAAATGCTCTTGGTCCAGCAATCAGAAAATATTAGATAATGCAATGCGCGTAATATTTTTTTATGTAAAGAAGAAATAAAATAAAAATTATAAATAATGCGTAGTATATTTTCTACATATATTTCCTGTTTTATTATATAAATGTGATATGGTTATGATAAATGTTTTGCCGCTCTCATCAAATAAAGGACAGCACTATCTGTGTATGTTCACAATGCATACCCAAACCTAACTTGACATTTGCTTTTATCCAAACAAGTGAATGATGCCACCTAATGTGTACACTACACAGTTTTCGTTTTAGGCAAACAAAAAATAAATTGTAACTGAAAAGTACTACAGTAATTGTTATTTATATTTGCAATAATGAAATTAATCATTATGGATATTTTGTGTAGTGAATATGAAAAAAAATAAAATGATTGCAAAGGGGTGTCCTAAATGTGATCAGCAAGTAATGTAAATTTCAATATGTGTACTTATATTTATTAAATAATAAATATTGGTAGGTTCCTGTGGCTTGTAAAGCATGTCCTTGCGGACATTCATTCTTTAATGCTCGACGAACGACTCGTGTACCTTCCCCAGGAGAAGATATTAGACGAAGAACTCAAAGAGTTCGAAGAGAGAAACCTAATTATTATGATGCATTAGAATATGATAAACAATTGAAAAAGGTAAAATAAAACAGGTTATGTTTACTATCTTACAAGCAAAATATAAACTTTATAGACAAAGACCCGTAGTAGTGAGTGTGACAACGAAGATGATTCAAAACGTGATGCAACTTCTTCCACTAGAACTAAGAAAAGAAAATTGAAAAAAGAAGACGAGGAGGAAGATGATATAATAAATCATCTTTCTCCAGAAAAACAGGTTCAATGTTCAATTATATTAGCAGAAATTAATCGAAAAATGAGTTCTGTTATGTGGAAACCATGACAGGACCAGATACGTACTATATTTAATTTATTTGTAAATTTAGATACGTACTATACATAATTTATTTACAAATTGAATTGCCTGTATTTGAATTATATTTTAATAAGTGAAAATGTGAATTATAAAAATAGACTTACCTTTTTAGTAGATGTTTAGTACTCAAATTTGCAAAGAATACCAAAACATCACATTTTATTATATTTTTAGCTCTCAATGAATGAAGCATCACACTTTTGATTTTTATTGATGTTTTATGCTATTTTATTGTTTCTGTGTGTTAATAAATAATTTTGATTACAAAGTATTAAAAATATTTTATTTATAAAAAAGAATTCAACTATTTTAAATTTGTTGAACATCAGATTTACGTAAATTCCGTTTAAGTTCAATTTCATTATTTAGGAGTAGTTACAGCATATAAATAATTGTAGAGTAAAGAGTAAAAAGTATTTTATTATTTTAAAATATTTTCGACGTATATATATATCCGTTAGGTAAAACGTATAGGGTCGGTGAAATAAATGTATACAAATATAATATGTATAATACAAAAATAATTAATTTACTTATAATATTTTCATTAATGCTATAAGAATGAATTAGCAGAAAAATAAGTATGAAATACATAGTTAAATTATTTAGTTATACATACAATACAATAAGTGCATAGAATGAATAGACATGTCCGCAGTAGCATAAATTTATAATTTAAAATTTTAACTGACATATAAAAAGTAAGATATAATTAATACTAGAGTCGGCTTCAAATGAATAAAATGAATTATTAAGTATTGTCGGCTGATAAGTATAAAGCTAATTGAACTAAAGAAATAAAATTATTATGGAATCCGAATCCACGCTACAAAACTCATAATTACGAGAGTAATTCTTCGCGAACGTTCTTGTCCTCTTCTCTCTTAAGAAAAGGTACAACCCCCCAAATAGATGCCCCTACGATAAGAACAATCCCAAGTATACTTAAAAGAGAATTATAATTCACAGCCGCATTTTCATCAACTCCTGAGCCGGTTTGCTGCAACCAAGCACCGCAAAGTGGTGGTCCGGCCAATTGTAAAATTCCGTTTACAAACAAAGATATTCCGTACGATGATGTAAGTCGTTCGGTTCCTAGCATGTCTGCCATTATAACGGCAGTAACACCCACATATACGCCGGAAGCCAAACCGAACACACCACAAAAACAGGCTAAAATTCCGTATCCGTACCCGCTAGCCAGTGGCAAAAAGGTGAGAGCTATTCCTGATATGAGCAGGCCACCAACGAAATACCACGTTTTCGGTAGTAACCCCGTATCTGATAGTGCAGAACCGCCGATTCTACCCACTAAATCCAAAGCCGAGACTATTGAGATCAAGAAAGCAGCCATGTTCTTATCGAACGCTAGGGCTCCTGCGTATGCGGGTAAAAATATTATAAAATTCGTATAGCTAATTGCATTGGTAGAGTTAGATATTAAAATCACAAGATATAGAGGATCTTTAAGTAAACCTAGGTCAAAATATCTGTTTTTCTGTTGAACGGTGTCCTTTTCGTTTGTAGCTTTACAACAAGTGCTAACGGGGTTTAAGCTCAGAGATCGGAGGGTTAAAGACGACGCGAATTCTTCGGGATGCAACGCTGACAAGGTGCTGCCGTGATATGGTGTGCTCACGTATTGGAATGAACTAGTGGAAGGACTTCTTCGAGGTAATCGCGTTGAAGTAGTTCTTTGTCTGGAAGTTGGAAGGCGTCCATGGGAGTACATATCGAGACTTCTGTTACCAGTCTTAGGGACAGCGTACAGTGAAGGCGTACTATGTATTTGGCTTTTTAAGACAGTGTGCGATTTATTTCGAGGTATTTCTTTTCCAGTTGGCATACTGATTTTTCTTTCCCGAGCAGGAACAGGGCTGACAGGATTTTTGTAGTTTTGAACTGCTGCGCTCGACGCGCTACGAATGAATGATTGATTGGTAGAAATAGGAGGAATTTCGTTGTTTTCTGGTACACTTTCCTCCAACGGATGGCTTAGTCGGACGACCGAACCGTTTTGCTCGTCGGTGATGATGAATTTACTTTTCTCGTCATTGAGCGGCTCTTCCTCGTCATCTTCATCATCTTCTTCGTCCTTGATTTTCTTCGGAACCCGCTTCATGTGTTGCTCTACAGGATGATAGAACATAGCTCCTACCCAAACATTGAGAGTTATTCCTCCCATGATAAGAACAGCCCCTCTAGAAAACAGCCGTTATTGAAAGCAGGACCACCGACTACCTCCAAGTAGGGTGGCAAGGCAACAAAACGCTTAATTGAAATATGACTGCGGGAGTAGTCACCTGTAACCATATGTTTCTAGGAGGTGTCGTAATAGCGGTGGTAAAATGATTGACCCAAGTGCTGAGCCCGAGATGCATAGTCCGTTTGCTACTCCTCTTAGGCGTACGAAGTAACTTATCACTATGTAAACCGTGGGCGGAAATGACAGGCCTGCCCCCGCACCTACCAGCACTCCGTAACTAAAAATCAATTTTCGTTATTAAATGAAATTATCTTAATACTACATTTTTATACGACAATTATATTACAATGCATTATTTCCCATGTGCAGTATTGTAATATAATTAGAAAATAAAAATCCTACCGACTACCTACAAAGGGCCATACCTTATATAAAGATAGCCTATCGATTGTGCCCAGAAGCTTAGAATCATACCTACTGCAGCAAAAGTGCCGCCTAATAATGTGACAGTACGATATGAATATTTCACAGACAAAATACTGGACAGAGGACCTAAAACATGACATCTTATAACGGCTATTTTCAAATAATTCAGACAGAAATCACCTAAGGAACTGTAGAGGAAATAGCACAGTGCAGGAATCCATGCTGCTGTAGCAGGAGAGGCTTGGAATGCCTCTACAAATTCTACAAATAAAACTCCAAAAGATTTAATCGTTCCAGGCACCAGAATATTGACCAGCATAGAGCCGAATAAAATTAGCCAACCCCATCCTCCATCAGGAGGCACGAGTTCCCACTCGGTTTTGTCATTTTCTTCTTTCACTACGACTTTCTTCATCACCTTTTCATTACTTTTCTTGGTCAATTCTGAACCTGTCAATAAAACAAAATTTTATCACAGAAAATAATATTATTTCACAACAACACTACAAAAATATTAGCACACAATGAAGATTCTTTTTAAATACATAAAAGATAACTACCTATTTTATATTTAAAATTCTGTAAATTTTATCAAAAATACCGCATTGCGATGAGTTGAATAAGCTAATATTTTGTTAGTCACATTTGAATATAAATGTAATTTTAGGGGCACGTGTTGTTCGAGCAGTGCCAAACTATTAAGCAATCAACGACACATTAGTTTCAGAATTTTAAGAAACCAACTGAAATAAAATTCGGAAAAACTAGCTTGCCTTTGTGTTCTACATATGCGGAATCTATACAGTAAAGTAATCGGTACTTTCGGACAAAGCGCATGCGTAGCTCTATTTTGTAAATGATGAATACAGGTGGATTTTTATATTGTTGCGCCCCCTTAGTTATTGTTATTAGCCTTTTATCAAGGAGAATAAATTTTTCGTTATCAACCATGACAGCAAATAAATTTATATGCTTTATAGTTTACAGACGCGTATGCTACGTTTCTAATTATAAATAATTACATTCATGTTTTTCCTTCGATATTTCATTTAAAAGTAATAAATTATACGTCATTGCAATAGTTAACCAGAATTATTATATTAATTGTACAATCAATTTTGTTTTTCGCAGACTTTCAAATTGCGAATTTATAAATACTACTATGATTAATATTTATTTTGAAGTGACAAATGACATATACAATTAAGTTTTGGTAAACAATAACATCAATTTAAACAATGAAAATTTATACTATTTTAAGTGCAATAAATATATTATTATAATTATAAGAGATCTCACAGCTGCAGTAATAAAATACACGTGTTGTTTTCAATGTTTTCCTTTATAAACAACAATAATCTGTTTGACCCTAAAAAGAAGTAAATTCTTTTAGTGTCATTCCATTGACCGACATACATAACTTTGTAAAATAAAAATATTTACTTATTTCACAACAAAAATACCAGTGAAGGCTTATCAAATCTCTATTGTGAATGGAAAGTTATTGTTTAGTATTAAAAAATAATTAATGAATGAACTTGAAATCATAACGGGTCTATTCTAAACTTAGAATTAATACTAGTACTCGTAGATTTATTAAATAATCATAACTTTAAACAAAGTAGTACGCATTACGAAAACAACAATAATATTTAAGCAAATAGTGTATTATATTCGTACTTCAGATTAAAGTAAAACACATGTTTTTGTTAAGAAATGCATGTCAAAATGATTTGTACATTTTTATTGTTGTAATAAATGTTATTATCAAAACAAGGACACATCATATGAAATCATTACTTAAAAGTAATAAAAAAGAGCACTGAAAACAAGTTATAAAGTTATTGTTGTTAAAAAATACCTAATAAGATATTCCTAATTTTTACACAATATATATTTTTTATGACAAACACAAGTTTGACCAGATTTTACTCTATTTCTACGAAAATTTCCTTAAAGATGAGATCATTCATTTAGAACGAGGAAACTCAGCTGTTAATCGAATTTTTTTTGTTACAATTGTTTAAAAGAACGACAGACAGAATTTTTTGAAAATCAAATAACTTATTTGCTAAGTATGACATACATTCAGTTTTAAAATTCAAATTTTTCTGTTCATTACTTTTTGTCGTTAAAATATTTATGTTGCTACATTTTTTATTGTTATTTGACAGACCAAATAATGCTACTCATAAAGGACGACCTATACATATATTTTAGGGAGCTAAAAATGAGAGGAGAAATTCCTAGAAGTTTTGTTTTATTGTATTTAATTCTTATGTATTTTTTTAAATGCATTTATGTTGAAAAGTAAACGTAAATTTAACTATAATCACATTTTATATAATAAAATATAGCTTTTATAATTTAATAAGAAAAAAAAAAATATTCAAAACAAAACGAACAAACATGTTCTACGAAACTGGAATACATTTTCTTTTCTGTTGAGGGTTGAGAAGTGCTTGCCTCGTGCATATTAATTTCAACATTAAAGAATAAACTGTAAGTGATATTTAAATTTATTAGTAATTTTAAGTTTCAGTTTTAAATATAATATCTATATAAAATTGTAATATCTATTTTTTTCTAAGATACAACTCGTGATGGCATATTGGCAATCAAATTGGCCATTGGAATCCTATATTGTAGGTTCTCAGCCCCAAATGATTCCATATGACATACAATTTTTACGTCTACAGCCAGTATTCGAAATAATCCCTCTGTCAATGGGGCCTATTATTAATTCGCCAATTCTAATATCACCGATTGTGCCATATGAGAATTATTTACATGGTCCCATAATATATTTCCCTATTTACGCTTTACCAACACCAGTTCCAACTGCAATGCCAATTCCGATGATTAGCAAGGAAATTCAGACCATAAATACAAACAAAAAACAAACTAGAGATCAAGCAACAAATACATCTAACAAATTCCGTGAGTATCACAGAGTGAAGTAGGAATTAGTGTAATTTCGAATTCATAATTGTTCTTGATAGACATAAGACAGATTATATCCTTGGCTAAGTCATGGTATCTGTTCTAACCTTGAAGGCAATATTCAAAGATAACAGACAGAATAATATTTTTGTATAGTTTCTCTAACATTAAAATACTATGGCGTAGCAAGAGTTGGTAGTTACTGTTTTGGGGCTATTGCTATTCTAGAGTTTATATGATGGTCAAAAGGAGTACTTATGAAATTTGGAAATCTTAATACATATTTCTATTATTAAATATTATTTTTCTACTTTATATTAAAATTTATTTAATTATAACACGGTGCCGAAAAATATTTTTGCCCAAAAAAAACTCTAAAAATAATAAAATCTCCTGTTATTTTAAGAATAAAATTTCAATTTTAATTATTTTGTTCAAATTGCTGAAATTGTACAATAATGTATTTTTTAAATAACTTTTATAAAGCTTAAAGATTCGATTTTAAGAGAAAAATTAAATAAAAATGTATAATCTAATTCAGAAAAGTATTAATTACAATGAATATTAACAAAATGAACTATATAAATTTTTTTCAAGTAGTAAAGAGAACAGATTCTCAACTTGAGTTAAGCTAAATATTTTATTTTTAAATTCATATAAATATAAATTGCCAAAATTTTGAATGACATTGCTTGTAGGCAAAGAAAACCCGAAGTTCTGTTACCCGAAATTTTGCTCGCGGCACCAACCCACGGCAAAGGAACGGGAAAATATTTTATTCCAAGAAGAACTTTACATGTCCTTCCAACATTTCATTAGAGAATATGAAAACTTAAGGAAAATATATCGTATAATTAATTCCCCAGAAAATAAGTATGATTTGAACTTTATTCAAAAAGATGAAATATCAGAAACTTTCCTATGAACATTCAGGTACGTATTTGTATTAGGTGAACAATAGAAATTAAAAGTGAAAACTTTCCAGCAATAAATTTGCAAGCGTAATAATTTGTTTTTGCCACATACACATAAATGTTCATGGAAATTGTTTATTGCATAATTATTCCGAAAAATCTTTGAACACATTTAAATTGAGTTGTTTCATAGAAAATATTTATTGATCTTATCACGACTAAGGTCGTTTTAATCATAAAATTATTAACTTATTCCTTCATTCTACGCATCGTTCAATTTGGACTGCAATTATAATTTATTAGACAGCGTGTAACTCACCTTATCAATTGTATCAAATTACAAAAAAACAAGTGAACTTATTCAAGCAAAACGTCAAACATTACACCATAGCGCAAGTATTACACACTCAGCTAATTTAATAATTAAAATGTAAATATTGCATTAAGTACTTATAAATCTAAATTTGTTTTTATCTATGGGCCGATAAAATTTGGGATAAAATCGTAACATACTATGATCATTATCTCTAAAATAGTAATCGAAAAATATCAGCCTGTTTTTTGGAGGACAATATTGAAATTTTCAATAATTAATCGAATTGTGTGATAATTTTCATGGTCCGAGGGAGATTGGACTTTACTCTGACTGAGTTACTTTAAATATTTATGAGTAGATAAGTAAATATTATTCAAAATTCAAAAATATATTTGGGATGTTAAAATTTGTATTAGAAATTTACACAGATATTTCGTCATGGTATTAATCAAAATATAGGATGAGTAACATGAAACTTGATGATAAAAAGTACTTATCACATTAAAAAAAATAAGAAAAGAAAGAATGTTTCAGCTGAATAGCGGAAAATACCTGCACCGTTTCGCAGTGTTTGTTGCCCTTTCGGTTTATTGTTATCCACGTTCTTGATATTGTCAACTTCTTTTTTCTTCAAAAGGGAATTTCCTGCTTCTTCATTTTCTATTCCACCTTTTTCTGACATTTTCAATCAGTTTAATTTCACAAGAATTTTAAATTGATTTCAAATATCTTGAGAGCTTCTTTAAACAGGTTTATCTTTGATAAGTAAAGTTTATTATCACTAAAAAGTATTAAATCCACTTTTGTAACTGAACATCACGTGAACAAAATAATTTCGAAGAAAACAAATCGTATCGAACATAATTTTACGCCACACTATAGCACATTTTACTAGTGAAAGACTGTTTCTGCCTCCGCTCAACACAACGCGGTTCAGTTCAGCTGTTTTAATTTTTTGCTAACCGCGAAGCCCAAGCAACAAACTGCTGAAGGCCACACTCTCGACAAGTGGGTTATTGTTTTAATATTTGTTTGTGACGTCAAGGGAGTTAGATGTCTCATCCCTGCTCCAGCTAGTACTGAATAAAACCTAATTCGGAGAGCGATTATCTCTCTTAACTAACTATTCTTTGTTCCGTTCATTTAATAGTAATTATATATAGCTTACTCTGTTTAAATGTTTCAACTGATAACACTAGAAAATAAAATATGGCGCGAACTTTTCGAATAATAACTGGTTAAATCTTACTGCAA
Organism: Stenolophus ochropezus; assembly: GCA_035578165.1. Lineage (NCBI taxonomy): Eukaryota > Metazoa > Arthropoda > Insecta > Coleoptera > Carabidae > Stenolophus > Stenolophus ochropezus. The sequence continues at coordinate 6,922,868 of JAQOWZ010000014.1, forward strand.
ATGATAAACATTCGATTTTCAACTGAATTTATGTCGCGTTCTAGATGTGTACGACTATAATTAAAACTTTTAATTATAGAATCTGTTTTTCACTGGCGCGAAGATTTGAAGTAATAATAAATATTCATATAAATTAATAATTAACACTGTATACATATGTTTTCAATTTAATAAAACATTTACGATTGTATAGATGTAAACATTGTTACGTATTTTTGAAAGTTGATTTAATGACAAAAATAAACGGCGTTAAAATCTTATGTAAAGTATGTGAAACATCTTTGAATTTATTGTTATTTTCTCGTGGTTCAGTTGAATAATTTGTAAAACAAATTTTGTTTCCGACAGAATTTATTTCACTTTCAAACTTATATTCTATTTTTAACCCTTTTGCATCTGTTCTTCTAAATTTAATTCAAAAATATACTTTAACGCGCCGAGGAAATTTAAACAGAAACACAAGAATTATGAAACTTAAGACTTAAATAATATTTCTCAGAAATATCTGCTGTTAGTTTCTTTGTCATTTGTTCTTAAAATTTTCCATCGATAATAAAGTAACGGGTCTTTCACTACTGTTGTTTGCAATGTGTATACATACAAAACAGATTATAAAAAAAAATATTTGCTTCATCGACCTATTTTTAAATTTATTAAATATGTTTATTAAACTTTACAGATAATTCCAACTTCAATAATAACTATGTGATAATTGCCAAAGGTAACAAATAATTTAAAATATGTGATATATGCTTTAATGATTTTATAAAACGTTCTGAAATATATTTTTTTGCACTTATTGATAGTATTTTTATACCAACATTTTTGTTAAATTCCTATTTTCAGAGGATTTTCATTTCACTTTCAGTTTTATATACACAACAATAAATTTTTAAACGCATATTAAAGGAAAATAAAGTAAATTTTAAGTAACTGTTCCTATTTCATTTACATTCACTTTTGGGTTTCCTAGGTTCTGATACATATTAGGAAATGAGTATAGAATTTAAATGACGCACAAATGCAAACAAAGAATTATGCTGTTTGTCTATCCCTTCCACAACTAAGGTCTTTGACATTAGTTCAAAAATAAAATCTATTAATATTTTAAAAATGTATAGAACTGCTCTTGAAATACTGTCAGTTATTTACATAATTTTAGCGAATCTATTATTGTAAATTGCTTGTCATTCTTTTATAACAATTGTCGCCATTTTTAAATTTCATTGCTAGTACCTTCTCATTAGATTTGCTTATTGTTAATACATTTATTTTTAGCTCAGATAAACCGGAAATCCTTTCATGGTATAAAAAATTGTAAATTACGAAACCAAATTTAGTACTTTATATAAATGATATAGGCAATGTACTTCACGTATTATTTTTATGTAATGAATTTAAAAACAAGGAAAAAACACAGAAAGTGTAAAAACAATTGGAATATTTTGACCACATTTTGTTATCTTTGTAGTTGAAGATATATTAATATCCGGTAGACTGGATTAAAAATATTCGTATAATATAGTGTATGATAACAAAATACTTAATATTACAGTACATTCCTAGATAAACTGATTAAAATAACACATTTTGTGGTGTTTTTATTTTTTAAATAACAAATTTACATATAATATTTTTAATCAGTTATCCTTGCATTTAAATATTAATGTATTTTAGTTTAAATATTGTTGTAATTGTTTTACAATACTTTATTCCATTATTTGTTTTCCTTTAATTTTAAAATTTTAGTTTATTGTGTGCGGTTAGCAGAGCTTCAAACCATTTCTCTAGATAACGATATGAAGTACGGTATCTGATATCATGGAAGCAAGAATATAAGTTTCTGTACTAGTATGCATTTTTAATTTTGACATTTTATTTAATAATGAATGTGCATATTTTGTTTTTGAAATAGTTTTAAAAATATTAAGAGTTAGTTTCGAAATCAGATATGTCTTCCAAAAGGTAAAATATCTATCATTATATACCTTTCAAATATAATTTTTATTTGTTTGTTGTGTATTTGTTTATTTACTGCTTGATTTTGATTATACCGTGAATATATTATTATAATATTGTAAATATTGTGTTATTACTTCAAAAATCTATTGATATTACACGGTATTAGGATTCTAACCTCTATGTGGTGCAAAGAATCAAATACAAACAAAAGTATATTTTAAAATGAGTAATCGTTGTATTGTTATATTTTGGCGAAATTAAACAAACATTAATTCTGTAATCATATAGCATTACTAATTTTTAAGTATACGCTGCAGAAGTGTTTCAAATGAAACATTATAGTAACTTCAACTGCTGTAGTAATCGAATGATTTGATTTTTCAATATTGTGTTTGTGACAGAAAAGAGAAGTACTATTCCTTTATATTTGCAAAATGAATTCAGATCCAGATATGTTAGTTTTCAAGTGCTAAGTGTAAATCCAGAATATTAATCGATTTAATTTTTAGTGAACTTAAAAAACTCTCGGAGGAAAGTTTGACCAGGCAACCAGAGGAGGTTTTCGATATTATTTGTAAGCTTGGTGAAGGGTATGTATTTATTCATATCTGTGTATTCAAATATTTTATACAATTTTTTGTAGTTCCTATGGAAGCGTATACAAAGCCTTGCACAAGGAATCTGGCCAAGTCCTGGCCATCAAACAGGTACCTGTTGATACTGATCTTCAGGAAATTATTAAAGAAATATCAATTATGCAACAATGTGATAGTCCTTACGTAGTAAAGTATTATGGAAGTTATTTCAAAAATACGGATTTGTGGGTAAGTTGAGGATATTTTTTTTGTTTCTTTATAATATGTGAATAAATTTGTAGATTGTTATGGAATATTGTGGAGCTGGATCTGTATCTGATATTATGCGACTACGTAAGAAAACTCTAACAGAAGATGAAATTGCTACCATTTTGTCAGATACGTTAAAAGGCTTGGAATATTTACATCTCAGACGAAAAATTCATAGAGATATAAAAGCTGGAAATATTTTACTAAATTCGGAAGGACATGCTAAGCTTGCAGATTTTGGGGTTGCTGGTCAGTTGACGGTAAGGAAACTTAAAACATTTTTTTATTACTTCCATATTTTTAAAATGTCTATATTATTTTATATATTGGTCATTTACATTGCCGTTTATATGATTCATATGTTTGTTATTAAATAACTACTGACTGTTTTGTTTGTTTACATAGTTTTAAAATTTGTTTGTGTTGTCACTAGGACACGATGGCAAAGCGTAATACTGTGATCGGTACCCCTTTCTGGATGGCCCCTGAAGTCATCCAGGAGATCGGTTACGATTGCGTTGCCGACATTTGGAGTTTAGGGATCACTGCCTTGGAAATGGCTGAAGGGAAGCCACCGTATGGTGATATTCACCCAATGCGTGCCATATTCATGATTCCCACCAAACCACCTCCCTCTTTTCGGGAGCCTGACCAATGGAGCCCCGAATTCATCGATTTTGTTAGTGTTTGTCTCATTAAAAACCCTGAGGAGAGGGCTACTGCCACTGATTTACTTCAGCATGAATTCATAGGTAAAAAATATTTAAGGCTCTTTCCAAATACAAATTTAACATATTTTGAATGTTTTCAATACTATAAAACAACGTATACTGACAGTAAATTATTAAGTGTGAGATTTTTACGGCTATTTAGCTGTGACGTATGACAGCCTCTATAAAAAAAGACATAATAAAAGAGAGATAGACATAACATGGCGCAAAAAAAAGTTTTCATTGTCAACAGAGAGTATTCGGTTATTTTATTTACCGTAAAGTATAGAAACTACTATAGATATAGAATTTTCATCAGCTGATATCTGTCAATCTGCCATTTCTGTAGGAGCCAAGAGCCACGCTTTCATTTGTTATATATAATTCATATTTATTTATTTGCATTATATAAATAATTTTCTTTTAAAACTACAAGTATAATATAATTTTGTATGATTTTGGTTTATAAAAATTGAACATTTGTCGCGAAATTGTCCGCCATTTCTGTAGGAGCCGCTTGAAAACCCCTTCCGTGCCATGGCTTCATTCCCTTCACCCAAAAAGTTGGTTAGTTCTCCCTCTATAGTAGATATTTACATAAAATTATAGTTATATTCTTATTGTTAGAGTTTATTAGATGTTCGAACAAAATAGTTCTTTCTTGTTTTGTGGTACCGCGGGTGTCCACTGTGGCGCTGTCGAAACGTCAAGGGCTGAATTACGTCACGAGCTAATTTTTTTTTATGGAACTTTTTATCAATTTATTTGTCGTACATTTTTCAAATAATAAATTTTGAGTTCACTTTCTATTCGATTCGGTTTATATTAAAATGAATTTTTAGGTAACGCAAAACCTTCGAATATATTAAGTCAAATGATAGTAGATGCTCGAGAGATTCGTGAAAATCAAAGTTACCGAAATATGGCATTTAGTGTTGCTGTTGGAGCCAAACAGCAAACAAATGATGAAAGTGTACGTATATTAAAAATTTTAAAGTTTTAAATTACTAAGAATTGTGTTACAGGATGAGGATGATAACCACGTGAACAATGAAACTATGATTCAGTACCCAGAAGACTGCGGTACTCTTGTACCTGACCGAGGTGATGGCACTTTGAATGCCAATATAGATGATGGAACTCTAGTGCCTCAGTCTCAAAACAATACCATGGTGGAACTCCAATCTGAGCTCGGGACGATGGTCATTAATAGTGATTCCGATGAAGCAACTATGAAAAGTAAGAACTTATGCACTCGATTATAATGTGATATTTCATGAAAAAATCTAAATTTGTATTTATTATTGTGTTGTAATTCAAAATTTTGTTTTGGGAACTTAATAAATATTTTGTAATTTCCTAAATTGGAGTGTTTTAATTATATTTTCGTGGCGGTAGGACATGATACTGGTCCGGGAGAAGTTGGAAAAAAATACCGTCCTCTTTTTTTGGACCATTTTGATAAAAAAGAAGCGGAAGTAAAGGTACCTTAATTTTATAAATTTTATTCTCGTATTAAAATATTTTTATTTAGTCACAAGGTAACGGTTTAAATCAGAAACCTGTGAGCCCAATGACTCTAGACGAACAGGGTAGTGGCTACTTTTTCTCAAAACCTCTAGAAGAGTTATCAAATGCAGAACGTCACAGGTTTCAAAGTCATCTGCAACTGCAGTTGGGACAAATTTCGTCCAAAGCTGGAGAAGGGATGGTTCATTTAGCAAACGATCCAAATTTACAGCGATATCATGATAATAATCAAATTAAGTACCAAAGGCCATTTGTGGATGGAGACTTCGAATTTGTAAGTTTTTTTTCTTAAGTATTAAAAAATACTTCATGTCTATACAGTCTTGTAAATCGAGGAGTTTTATAAAAGGTGGTATAAGAAAATATGAATTTTTAGCTAAAATTTCTAAGTTATGAAGAGTTACAACAACGAATGGCGAACCTAGATGCGGAAATGGAAAGAGAGATAGACGAGTTACGAAGGCGATACCAAACAAAAAGACAACCAATAATTGATGCTTTAAATACAAAGAGAAGAAGGCAACAAAACTTCTAAAGTTTTAAATCATCAATAAATAAGGAGAAAACGAATCTAAATGCAATAATAAAATAGTTTTTTATTAGATTATTGTATGTTTTGTTCTATGTTAATATATTTTTGCAAGAGTTATTCACTTTAATTATCACAGGATCTTTAATCGACAATCGCAAGTAGGAACGCTCAATATATCTAAATATTCATTTTGTGGATATTGATAGATTATCAGCATTTGTTATAGATCTCTTTGGAAGACTGTTGTATTGAGGTCACCTTCATTTTGGTCACAATTGTGATTTAATTATTTGCATGCAAATTTTCAAATGCTCTAATTTCATAAACATTTTAATATTCCTTTAGCTTCCAAAAATTGAACATTTTAAAATTTGTATGTGAGTAACAAACAATTCTTGTTGATGTTCTCAAAATAACAGTTTGCAAAAAGTGAGCTACATTTAAGTTATCATTTTTTACATATTTATATTAGAGCAAAAACAATTTGTTCGCAGTGCCAATAGTTGAATTATTGTGTTACTTTAATCACAACGTAGTAATAGTTTATATCAGTGCCATTTTGCTTTGAAACTTGATTTAGCTTTTAATTGTTTTCAATACTGCCATTATTGCATACATTTAACTTTTCATATAATATCAACATTTAAAATGGTTTGGCAGGGTATTTTGAATTTTGGAGATGTATGTACCATGAACATTTTTGTTTTAACTACGTTTACATTAAAATTTTGCATGTTGATGTTTATTTTGTACTTTTAAGTATCATTTTATTGCGATGCCATTTTTATTTATATTCTGTGTCATTTATTGTATTGTATGTGTAAACGTAGTGTTAGTATTTTTTAGCAGTATTCAGACCACGAAAGTATTGATGAAACAAAATAAAGAAAAATTAGAACTTCATAGTTTCAAAAGCAACTTTATTGAAGCAACGTATCAAAGAATAGAGAATATTTCAAGGTTTGTAATTCACAATACTTCTGCAGTTAAACATCTCCTTAAATTGTTAGTATTTAGTTTGTTTAAGATGGTAGTATGTGCAAAAGACTGTAAAATATACAATGTAAAGATCATATTTTTATGATAAGGAAAGAATATTTATTATTTAATTCGTAACACGCAAACACTGCAACAAATAGTAATATTGTGAGTTTAATCGTTTGTTTGAACAATGATGTAAGTTTCTTCTCATTTGTGTGTAAGAACAATAATGTTATATTGTCTTGGAAATGTATGCATATTTTATTGTTAACTGGCGATTTATTTCTTTAGTTTGGAACATCTTTCATAGATTTCTGTATATATTTATAAATAATAATATTTTTATATTAGATGAAAATAAATAAAATTGATATTTATCATATGACACAGCAAGTAATGATAAACATTGTATTTACTGGGCATGTACAGCTTCGAAAATACTTGTAAATGCACACAGACGGCCTATTACAAAAAACTAGTTTATATCACAGTGTTGTATCAGCAAACATCTTTATAATATTATTCCTAAAGTCAAATTACTATGATATTCTAGTAATTTAATATATGAACATAATGCAACTTGAAGATTCTTCAACAAGTGATTGTATATAAATTACTAGAATTTCCTGGCGCACATGAGTAAAACATACTTTGCAGCACTTTGGAACTGGCACAACTATCTATTGTTATTAGCCCTACGAAATATCATAACAAACCTCACATTTTTGCTGTAACTTACATCTTACGTTTCCTAGATGGAATTGTTTGTATAATTTTGACTGTGAATTCTTGTTGTGTAAAATAATTTTGTTATATTCTTTATTGTATTGTACAAAGATCTATAAACATGGAAGCTGTTCATGTAAATAGAATAATGCAAGATGTAAGTTACAGTATTAATGGTTTTAACATTTTAATTAAGTTAAAAGCTGTACAGATTGATTTGAATATACCTAATATATTTGTACATTGTACAATAATACTTTCTTACATAGACTCGTGCATATTCATAATAAAATGAGAAATATGATTATTAGAAAGGATCATATTGTAGCATACGAGACAAATACATTATAAAAATATATTTTAGTAAATCCTATTAAAATTTAGAAGCACAAGTGACTTATTGTATGTTCTCTGTAAGAATGTAGAACTTTTCCTTCAAAATTTTATTTTCTTTGACTCAGAAGATATCAGATATATTTTCTGAAAAAATGGTGTGAAATAAATATTTTCATATTGTTGATAATTCAAAATTTCATAAACAGTTTGAAAATGCATGGTTTAACTAGTCCATTTTTTTAAGAAAACAGTAACTAGAAGACTGATTTACAATAGAATACTCATTTAGTTACAAAATATCGCGGTAAATTTAAAACTAGTAACTTCATACCCACCTATATCATTTCAACCAATTTAATATGTTTAATAAAATAAGTACATTTTGAAATTGTATTATAATACAGAAATAAGTTAGTTACGGAGTATCCATTCTAAATAAACAGTTTTGTGCTTTAAAAGGGATTTTCGACTGTTGCAGATAATAATTATTGCTCGCGATTTAAAGCAATAAAATGTAAATGTTCTTATATCACAATATAGACTAGAATGCTTCTAGCCTATACTGTGTTCTTAAAAAAGTGAAATATTAAAGTTGTATTTTATATACTTTTTGTAAGATAATGAATTTTACACTAGATTGTTCTTATCGTACAGCAAAATAATAATTTTCGAAAATTAAAATCGTGTATTTGTTATTTACAGTAGTAGCTTCAGATTGCAAACATTATGGTCCATGCAACTGATTTACCGTAGAGGTAAGCTTCAGTTTAAGCACAAATTTAGCAGTACCAGTATAGAACATAAAAAATAAAATTTAAAACAAAGTTTTTGTTATAGCTGTTCATTCTCCTGTTTCTACCTTAGAATATAATTATTGATAAATATTTGACTGATTAGAAAGAAGTGTCCGAATTTTGAATATATTTTATTTCTGACTTTAAAATTAGATTTTGTTCATTTGTTATGTTTATGAGGAAGTCGAACCCACAATCCTTTGCGAAATGATAATATTTTCTACTCTACATACACATTCGGCTGTTATTTTTTTTATATTTAATGATTGATCATTTAAAAATGTTAACTTGGAATTATAAATTATATATGTTTTATAAATATTACTTATTTTAATTTGAGATTTTAACGCGCTAAATTTTTGTTTTAAAGAGATAATGCTGCTCTCTATACGACACAATAGGAGATACCAGAATAATACTTGTATTAAAACTCAAATATTTTTTTTTTATTTTAAATTGTAATGGCTTTATATAAATTTAAAGTTTTTATATTATTATTAAGAAACTATGACCAAAATGTGTATGGAGCAGCAGAATATATTATGTTATTTTTCTTGTTTTTTTTTTTTACTTACAATTTAATATATATTTTGTTAACAGATGATAATTATAAAAACGTATGTTTTTTTTTTAATGTAAATATGTACTGGAAATTAATTTATAATTATACTAATGTATATTTGAAATGCGCGGTTTATATCTTGTTGTTGATTCGCAGTGCATGTCTTAGGCGGAGCAAAGTCATGTATTCATACGCTTCGGCAACTTGGAAGATGCGTAAATAAATTGATATTAAGCAGTAAAAGTAGTGTTCGTCAGGTGGTATTAGCAGTGTCATCTACAGTGTGATAGAGTAAGCTGTAGGGGTAAAAAGCAGAACTATTTAGCGTAGCGTAGCTGCATTTGAGAGTGTTACTAGTTTTTACATTCCAGAGCCATTAGACAGCGAGCATGCAGCGAACCAAAAGAGTAGCGGGTGTCGTTTTGGTGACGGCGAGTAGTCGGCTGGCCAACTCTGAATGAGCCGAGACTGTCCGAACAACACCGAGGTTCGGCGAGATCCAAATCCTGTGCGAGCGGCAAGTGGGGAGCGGACTGCAGACAGCTGACAGTGCTGCTGACAGCGAAGAGCAAAGTTAGTCTTGCGGTGACGGTAGTAGAAGGGGAGAAGGTACCAGTGCACCATAACACCACCTTAAGCAGATAGAAGAACGGAGGTTGCTGGTTAGCATGCTGAGACTGAGACTGAGGTTGATGAGAGCTAGCAGTGCGGTACTGGTTCGGTGTTGTTAATGTTATTGTTGATGTTGTTGTTATTGTTATTCTTGAAGCAGAAGTATTTATTGCAACGGGTGCGTGATTAGCGGGAACGGGAACTATCTTCGGTTGTGCCAGTGCGGTGAGAAGTGCGTGTGTGCCGTGTCACTTCCAACTCATCCAAACATAAATAAGGCACGAATACAAACATGGCATTAAACCAAGACATAGACCAGAAGTCAAGTAAACTCGTGGTCCGCATCGACCAAGACTCCGACAATGACCTGCAGGCACTGTTTGACACGGTGCTCAAGCCCGACTCGAAGCGGCCCCTGCAGGTGCCTCTGCGCATGAGGAAGCTCCCCAAGTCCTTCTTCGACCCTCCGTCCACGGGCTCCAAGTCTCCGTCCATCTCGCACTCGCGCGAGAACTCCGCAGATTCTGCTTTCGGCTCAGCTGGTGGTGGCAGCTCTGGAGCCCCGGCCGTGGGCCTCCAGGTGGCACACTCCCGTGCGCACAGCTCTCCGGCTTCCCTCCAGCAGACGTACGCCGTGGGGCAGCAGCAGCAGCCCGCCGCGGCCGGCCACCACCACATCAAGCAGCGCTCCTACGACGTCGTCAGCTCTGTCAATGACGACCCCACGCCGCTGCCTCCGGGATGGGAGCAGGCTCGCACCCCTGAAGGCCAGGTCTACTATCTCAAGTAAGTCTAAACCTGTACACTCAACCTGTACCTGTCTACCTGCTCAACTACTTGTTGTATCAAACTTTCTCACGGCCTTTATTACACTCACTTATTTATTTTTCAAGCCAAATGAATGAAACTATTTTTTGCGATCATGTTCGGAAAAAAGTAGGAAGTACAAGGTTTTTAATAAAGTCTACATGGAATAAACATGCACGAATTAGTACCAAACATTAAAACTTGTTATTCAAAACCTCACAAATACAAATACTACGTACATTTTCTACATATTCCAATTAAAAAATTATATACGAATGTTTCTATTTATATACATATTTTTTAAAGTAAACAGTTTGAACAAGAACAGTTGAATATTAATTCAAAATCCATAGTTATTTCTGTAATCAAATATTTGTTTTGAAATACAAAACTTTTAAAAAGTATAAAATGTATAAACATAAATAATTTAAAGTGCGTAATAATAATTTGAAACGTAAATATAAAGAATATACGATGCTATGCGAGACATTTTGGCAATCGCTGGGCATGTGAGCAGTGAGTACAGGTTTGAAATCGAGGTATCTACCTGTGCTAGCTGTACGGCTTTTCGATGTACCTGTGCTTTGCCGTGAGTTCGAGCGTTCGAGCGCCTTGTGTGGCACCTGAACAGGCCGAACGAAGAACAGAGAAGCGAGAGAACAACCAGCGAATCAACTTCTAGTTTGCTTGTATCACACAACCTGGTCTCTCGGACTTTACAAGCAAATCAATCCATTCAAAAATTAATAACTACTATTCATACTATCATTCAAGTAAATTGGTATACCCAATACTGGGTAGCTGTAATATTTATATATAAAATCACAAATAATATTTGTGGGTGTGGCAGTTCAATTCTGGGTGTGTCACATTTTGCATACAAGAAAATATCAAATTTTGCATAAATGATTCAACTATTTAATGTTTCGGTTCAAACGTAATGTCTTGTATGTCTTTACTTTGCCACGTATACATACGCACTGTATGTGTGTGGTAGAACTTAGAGCATGGCCGCACACATAGACATAGAGGTTTTTTACTTTTAAATCACTCCGAGACTTTCAATACTCAACCAATTTCATCCTACAAATTTGACTATATATTTTATCTTTAATCATTTTTAGTTTATTCATTAGTTCACAATTTATAACATAGTTTGTTTTCCTTTTTAAAAATTGACAGATAAAAAAGTAACATTTCAATTCATTAAAAAATTATTGGTAAATCTTTGAATGATTTGTGAGCAAATGAATAAAAGATTTGTTTTATTGCAAAACGTCTAATTGAATAATGAATTACAATATCAAATTTAATTATAATTAATAGCAGCAGTAATTACACAATTTCTACCTAAATATTTAAAGAACGTTCGAAAATTTTGTTCACAAGATGCATGATATTGCTGAAAACTTATTTAAAATGTAAATTAAATGTTTCACATAAAAGCTCTATTCAAATTTTACTCATTTTAAAGATACACATCTTTGCAGCGAGATCATAATCGCGTAATTTTGGATACTAAATTTCGTAGAAAATGCGGTACCTTACATGGTTCATATTATTACATGCCGGTATGTTTAAAGTGGGTATTAATATGTGGCTTGAAGTAAAGGCCCCAGCTTTTGAGAACTGCTGACGTTGGGGAAAATACCTGTGCTATGGCGCCGTAGTATAGGGGAGATATGAAGTGACGCCTTTATTGTGAACGGAAGGGTCGTATACTGGTTGTTACAGGTGTATGACGGCCTTCATTCAACACATTTGCCACGTACATATGTTTTTATTTTTACATATAGAATTCATTTTGAATAAAACACGTTTTACAATGTAGTGTTTTGATTTTTTCGTGCCTTGATTTCTAACATTGATTATGCAAAAGTATTTCTTTCAAATTATATATTAAAACAATTGAAGTTTTTTTATTGCTTTAAATGTTTAAATAGATATAAATAAATGAAAGATGGAATATATAAATGCACACTTTCAAGGTTTCGGTTTTCCCATGAATTTTAGCAAAATTTGTTAATATGAGCTAAAAATTTCTAAAGTAAGAGTATACTTGTAAATTATTATTCTAACACAAGACAGTATGAAATATTGCTTGTCAATAAATTCAAGGCTTAATTTCGTAACTGAGGTGATTATAAGTACATGAAATAATTGTTTGAATGATAACATTTTCAAAGAACACTAATATTTATACCGAAATAAATATTGGTATATTATTCGTAATTTTTGTTTAACTGAATTTTGATTTTATGGCTAATTTTAAACTACTGTAAATAATTCATTCCTGGTAGATACAAAAATATTGGTTGTAATGACATTTCATAGGCACACATAGTTGTGGCAGAGAGTTTACCACACGAATTATTGACTTCCGGATATAAACCTTGAACTTGAATTTTAAACATTTAAAATTGTATTGCATATATGGAAATTTTTTTGTGTGGTGAAAACTATACTACCGCAACTTTTTTATATTTTCAAATATTTCATCATTTTACGTTATATAGATGAAATGTAGCAAAAAAATCTTTGAGAATTTCTATCTTTACTAGATCATATGGCGCTCTTTAGTATGATTTATCTCATATCCGTTGTATCATGGGTTTTTTCGGCTTGTTTTTTTCTTTGGGGTGAAATATATTTCTGTTGAAATTGTGCAGAACGAGTCATAAGTCGTTAACATTTATGAGAAAGTTTCTAAGAAATTCTTCTCGGCCGTATTACTTTTACATTATGGAAACATTTGCAAACCTATTTAAGCCATTACGTAATAATAGCTTTGTATTATCAATTCTAATATAGATAATATTTATAATCTCTCTTCACACGCAAATCCTCAACTCGCGGAAACGACTGTTGTAAAAAGTGGTTTTAGGAGGAAATATTTAATAATTTGGTATTTGTACTTCACTGCTATTTATGGTCTAAAAATAAGGGTATTATGGTTTTTTAATCTGGGAATTCTAATCTCACTCATACCGCATTATATGTGACATTTTCTATAGAATTATTTTACCGTTATTATTTGAAATTTTCAAATTTTTGTAAAAATTGAACCTGTGGAACAATTATTTCCAAACTTGGGTTACTTGAATATAATTTTACGTAGAATTGAATATTTCAATTTTCATGATTATCTGATCATTTTTATGTTAAGGACCATTTTTGGGCCAATGAGGACCAAACTTTGACAGCAAATAGTTTGATAACGAAAAAATAAATAATTAAATTTTATTTGAAATTTTGAAATATAGTTACCTACGTATTGAAATCTATTTAATGATGTTTATAATTTTTTTATTGGACCCATTTTTAGGTTAATATTCAAAAATATGTCTCATTGTAATGTTGAGCAAATTTGAGATATCTGCGGTTAAAATTACAAAAGTTGTATAAAAATATTTTGACTTTTTACATGTAGGTATGTAATATATACCTAAGTATAAATAAACAAATTTATTTTTCATTCAAAAAGTTCCTAACTTATTATTAGCACTATTTTTTTTAAACGTTAGTAAATAAAGTTCAAATAAAAATGCAAACTTCTATGATCAATATTACCAAAAATTACATTTTTATCATTTTTACAGATATTTATCCTTAATAAGTTTTAATGTATAAAGGTTTATATATTGTGGGTTAAAATTGTATTGTATCATGTATAAATGAAGTTGAATGTATTATGGTAAAATGAATATAGAACACAAATAAAATAGTAATTAGACCCAACAAAAAATCAACCAGACAATCGTCAGACAATGTACAATGTACTCGGATGTGATAACAAATGTTTACACTATTGTGCTGGGGTAATCATTTTATAGCGTCTGATGAAATAAAGATCATCTAGAACTAATGAACGAGCAAAATCTCAGGCGTTTAGACAGAAGATTCTCTAAAAATGCTCATGGGTCATGGACACCTGTTGCTCTCAAATTTTAAAGCACTAAACCAGAACATAATCAATTAACAACCCATGCAATTTAATTGTCACAGAGTATCAAATTAAGCAGAAAAATTAAATCAATTTTACAGATTTTAAATTTGTTGAGTCAAATCTTATACAATAATATAAATAAACAAAATTTACAGAAGTAGGGAAATTAATTTCACTTCCTCGAGATTTATAGGTTAGATCCTATCATCACATTTTTATTTATTCGAAAATATAGGAAAACAATTTTAATCATAGATTAATAAAAATTATACACTATTTATGAGTAAATTGTTTTTAAAATATTATACAAAGTTTTTTTTCTTTGACATTTAAATTTCATTAGCTCAACAATAACATTAACTAAAAATTAATGGAACTGTAATGATTTTTCTTAAAATGCATTCTCACTTGTATAATTTTGCACTATATATGCCTAAATCAATTAATCAATGTGTAGTCTATATAAATGTTTACATTACATGTTCTGAATTTTATGAGTTGATCAAATCAAATAAAGCCCTTCTAGAAGCTTCTAGAAACTAATGAAAATATAATTGTGAGAAGTAATTGTAATAAATTAAATGCATATAATCTCTCTGTGATTTCTTTAATACAAGTGATAAATAAGAAAACTTACCGATTAAGGAAAAGTTTGTCATTTGCTCATGACTTTTTGTTGTCAAACGTCCTTCTAGTTGGTGACCCTTTAATTGGAGTATTAATAATTACGGATGAAGAGATGGGTTTTTCGGTTGTAAAATATGCAAAAAGACGTACCTAAATAGGTAAAAAAATATTTTTGGTGTAGGTACATTAAAACCATGATTTAGATATTAAATATGCTAAATTAGGTCCAATAAAAAAAAAAAAAACACGTTTTTAGGTAAATTAGGTAAAATCATATTTAGTTGAAATGACAGCATTTTCTTCAAAACAAATTTTGTTCTGTCACATAAAAATAGTACTCACATACAAAAATAAGTAAAAATTAGTGATGTGACGAATAGCAGTTCAGCCGAAAAGCCGAATATCGAATATTCGGTGAATTTTTAACCGAATATTAGGCATTACCAAATAACATATTTTTCTACAATCTGAAAACGAGATTGGTGGTCCTCTTTGCGGAGAGGGGTATATTTTTTGTGACGTGTCGAAATTCATTTATTTTTTGTTAAGGTAAAATTTTGTTTAATTTCTATTAAATTTAATTATTTCAGTTTCAAGAAATATGTAATAATTTACCATCAAATAATATAACTAGATAAATTAGGTATTCTTAATGAAGATACATTAGTAATAACTAAACATATATTTTTTGTTTAAGATTTATTTTCTATAATTATATATTTTAATAATAAAATAGGCTAAAAAGCCGAATACCGAATAGTATAAAATATGGCTGAATAGGCCGAATACCGAATTCGGCTTCGGTTCTATCTCTAAAAACATCCCATCTCTAATTATGACTTCAAATTAAATTACTGGGTGTTTGTATCTGATCAAAAGTGAGGTTATCTTGTGCAAATCTAAATTTCTCTTTCCTCTTTCCGAAATCTGAGTCGTCTAGCGATAGTCTGTACGCTCTATCTAGGGGCGAGGTTTCAGTGACCGGTTATACTGCTGCAGGTATATACAGGCGACTAGCTAGAGGCATGTAAAGGAACGCTTTATATGTTTGCTTTTGGCGTGCCGAAGAATAGGAGGATGTGTATACCCTTAAAATGACCCCTGGCTTATTACGATTACGGAACACTTGTATAATTGCTTTGCTTTTGTGTTTTGTCTACCTTTATTTTTTACGAAACATGAAATATGCATACATATTTGCAAATTTAAAAACCATTTTTTGCATAGTATTGAGATTCTATTCTGTTTCGTGTCCTGTCAAGAACTTAAGACAAGTGGCAACTTCCTGTGGGATAAACTTAAATTTGACATATAAATTTCACTTCATAGTCGTATTTAATTAGTGGAAATTTTGTGCATTAATATGCGACTTAACGATGCTATGTAAAAATAATTAATAATCTGGAATGTAATTAACCTTGTTTGTTGCTCATTTATTTGGATGTAAAAAAGTTTTAACTCTGATAAAAATTATGTTTCAAAAGCTTATATGTGCAAGTGCGTGTAAGTGTGCAAGTTATGGTTTGATAAGAAGCATTAGAATGCAATTAAGACTAGTTGTATAAGAATGTGAGATCTGATGAAATTTTATTCCAATGACTATATACTTTTTCCAAATAATATGGTCTTACGAATCATAAATGAAATATGCAAATAATTAGTCGTAAAATATTAAAAATAGGATCGGTTTTATTGTGAAGTTAAAGAATGCATTACAGATAAGAAAAAGTTAGATTATTTAGCTCTAGATATGGTCAGACCCAAAATGGATATAAGTCATTTCATAATACATAAAGCAAATTCCATTTGCCACTTTGAACTGATCCAACTTACACTTTTGAATCCGGATCATTTGTTTTTCATTGCATTTAACTGAATCACTTTACCTTCCTCTACTGAATTCACTCTCCGAGATAGATTCGTTGGTTCAGTTCAGATCGTCACGTGACTTTGTTGTTTTTAAATATTTGAAAAGAAATTGAGAAATTACAAATTATGATCCTGAATTACCATCGGAGATGATAAACAAGACAAAACGGAAACTAAAAACAGACTGATAAAATAGAACAAGTAATTTGATTCATCTGATCTGTCTAAACTGAATCAGCTGATCTGTTCTGATTCGACTGGCAAAAGGAATAAATACAGCATTTGCGTATTGGCTAAACGTACTAGATTTTGTGTGCATGTTATTTATAAATAGTAAAAGTGAGGTTAGAAGAGGGAACCTAAAAATCCAGAAAGGGTGTACTAAGTAAAGATCTGTCACGTAACCTTTACCCAGTATTCTGTATGCATGTTGATGTATTGTATATGTCTATACGTACTTTATTTTGTGTGCATGTTATTTATGAAACCAATAGTAAAAGTGAGGTTAGAAGTGGGAACCTAAAAACCAGAAAGGGTGTACTAAGTAAAGATCTCACACACAACCTTTACCTAGTTGATTCTGCATGCAAGCTACTTGAGTAAGCATGAGCAGAAGTATCGCACTACAATACAGATATAGTAATAGCTGTGTCTAGGGAAGACGTTTTGATAGTAATAAGTAAACATCCTTGTAAAAATGTCCTTAGTGGTAACATGGCTGTCAATCAAATATCAAGTCGTAACCATGGATATTATAAATCCCCAGGTTTCATTTAAAAAATATTGACGGTAATAAAAGATAGGTTAGATGTATTGTATATGTCTATACGTACTTGATTTTGTGTGCATGTTATTTATAAATAGTAAAAGTGAGGTTAGAACTGGGAACCTAAAAAGCCAAAAAGGGTGTACTAAGTAAAGATCTTACACGTAACCTTTACCCAGTTGATTCTACATGCATGTTGATGTATTGTATATGTCTATACGTACTATATTTTGTGTGCAGGTTATTTATGAAAGCAATAGTAAAAGTGAGGTTAGAACTGGGAACCTAAAAAGCCAAAAGGGTGTACTAAGTAAAGATCTGTCACGTAACCTTTACCTAGTTGAATCTGCATGCAAGTTACTTGAGTAAGCCGCAGAAGTATCGCACTACAATACAGATATAGTAATAGCTGTGCCTAGGGAAGACGTTTTGATAGTAATAAGTAAACATCCTTGTAAAAATGTCCTTAGTGGTATTTTAGTTGAGTGCGTGTGTAGCGCATGCGTAGTCTCGTCTGTAGTCGGCCTCGCATCAGGGAAAGCAAAGGCGTTGTCTCAAGCCGAAGTGTAACCTCCGTTTTCACCTGACCATCATACTTGTTCTTGTCTCTGTCTACAGTTGTATCGTTGCCATGTTGTCACAATTTACCGCTAGCTGCCGACCAGCGAATTCTAACGTTTCATTTAATTGCATTACACGACTTTGTACATCATCGTGTTTCTACATTTTACGTTCTGCGTTACTTGGTTTCTTCGATTCTTCGTTTCTTCTTTTCCTACCACTTCATTTTAATGCTTGCTTCATGGGGTCTTCCACTTCCTTCTAATTTGAAAGCGATTTGTAGGTTTACAAAGTCCTAATTGTTATTTTTAATCCGTAATATTTTTTTTAAATATTTTGTGACATATATTAAATATT
This sequence comes from Stenolophus ochropezus, assembly GCA_035578165.1. NCBI lineage: Eukaryota > Metazoa > Arthropoda > Insecta > Coleoptera > Carabidae > Stenolophus > Stenolophus ochropezus. The sequence continues at coordinate 6,941,391 of JAQOWZ010000014.1, forward strand.
GTAATTCGCTAATAATTGCAGTTACATAAATTGTTTCAATAGTAATAAATATATTTCAAATAACTTTTAAACTTTGGATTCCTTACTAGGGATATGTATAAATAATTAATTACCAGTTGTATATATTTGACATTATCAAACTTTTTAATGTACTCAACAACAATGTAAACAAAACAATAACTTCAAAAATACAAATCAAAAACTACCATATCAATCATAATAAAAAGACAAAAACAGAAGGTTTGAAATTAGTAAGAATTTTAGATAGGATAAATATGTAACAATGAGGCTCAAAATAGGGTATGTGACTATAAATAATGGAATTTCAGTATTAAAATCATTAATAAAAAATTAACAACTATAGCTTATCAATAAAATAATAAAAATTAAACATTTGTTTGCAATAAAATATTTATTAGCAATTTAATGTTTCGGAGAAAGAACCTGTGACGTCAGTATGGTAGGATCGTGGAAAAAGGCAGGTAGTCTGTTTCTTACGCTCCCAATCTACTTCTCCTCTTTAACGATTCTACCACGATGACGTGAAAGCGTCCCTTCTCCAAATTTTAAATAATTATTTTCTCGTAAATTACGAATAATGAATCAATTAAAAAAAACGTGTATTTTATTTTTTTTGTCTAGTATCATAGTATAAGTAAAAATCAAAATTTTTTGGATAGGATAGATATGTAATAATGAGGCTCAAAATAGGGTATGTGACTATAATGGAATTTCAGTATGAAAATCATAAATAAAAAATTAACAACTATAGCTTATCAATAAAATAATAAAAATTAAACATTTGTTTGCAATAAAATATTTATTAGCAATTTAATGTTTCGGAGAAGGAACCTGTGACGTCAGTATGTAGGATCGTGGAAAAAGGCAGGTAGACTGTTTCTTACGCTTCCAATCTACCTCTCCTCTTTAACGATTCTACCACGATGACGACAGCATCCCTTCCCCAATTTGTTAATAATTATTTTCTCGTAAATTACGAATAATGACTTTAAAATACGTGTATTTTTTTTGTTTGGAAAAAAATCAAAATTTGGTCATATACCCTATTTAAAAACTAATAACTTTGTTCAAAAATTTGATATAGGTGATCAATTTTCTAATTTGTTTCTATGGTGGAGGACTTCATTGTTGGTAGGAAATTGTGTAATTTTCACTCCGGAAATGCTACCCTATTACTACTTACACAATAAAACAACCTTTATCTGAACCCTATATCGTGTTGATAATAGACATTACAATGTTTTCATGGTAGAATCTTCTGTCATTTAAATACTAACATGTATTTTATAACGTTATCTCTTTATTCAATATGTACAGCAAACTGTTACTTTATTTTTGAATTTCAAATTAGTAATATACTTGCAACATCTATTTGTTATTCCTAAGGTGAAGATATATATTATTCCGTCATGGTATTAATAACTAGAAAACATTGCCTATATCTATATCTTATCTATATATACGTAAAACCGTTAACAATATCGATAAGCAAGATTACAAACATGCAAACCAATCAGTACTAGAAACAGTTGAAAATATAAACAATTTAATGTCGTAGTATACCAGCATTGAAATCGGTGAAAAATACAATGTAACTAGTAAAATATTTTTCCATGTACGGTACTGATAATTTCAATTGTTTCTACTTCTGTAAAACACAAAACATGTTGTTTACTGATTGCCATGTGCTAACTTGTTTCAGTTCCTCGTGTTTGCAAAAATGTTGATTATAAGCTGTACAGCTAATCACAATGTTCTATACAACACTTTTCTTGCGTGGTGTACTGTTTTAGCTAATTGTTGTATAGGAAATTGTGTAATTCCCGTTCCGGAAGTGCTATTGATTGAGGCTGCTTTATTTTTCTCTGTTACAGTACTGTTAAAAGTGCTTGATAAACTATGCCTTCTAATTTATACAAAGAGCTTCTTTTACTGGCATTTACGTCACTGAAAATTTTCATTTCCGCAGTAATATTGTGGTTTATTTTTTGCCTTGAAGTTCTTTTCATTCACTTGAATATATAATATTTACACCATACATAACATAAACTAGCAACTTGCTCAGCATTAGGAATGACGAAACCTGAAAATTTTGGTACCCGGGTACCTGACATGAATACTCGGGTAGAACCGGATACCCGATAATTACCCGTTACCCGATAATTACCCGATACCCGGTAATAACCTGATACCCGATAATTACCTGATACCCTTAAAATATCCATTATTCTTCCACATTCATCTTTTTAATATAAATTTTTGTTATTTGCATATAAATTTATTAAATGAAGAAAAAAATATTATTTTCTGGTATGGAAATAAAAAAAAACATTGTTATTTTACATAACATATGAGTACCTATATCAGCAGTATAAAATTATAAAATTAAAACCTTTTAAGGAAGTATGTTTGATTTAATTATTTAGGAATATCTCATATTTCTCGCAAATATCAGCATGGATGATGTATGTGCACTCAGTCTTGATCTTCGTGTGGTTACAATGTTTCCGGCAGCTGAAAACTGTCTTTAACTGGCAACAACAGATTTTAGATAGATTTCGGGTAATGGGTAATAAACGGGTACGGGTACTATTTTTGATACCCGGGTACATTATTATCGGGTAGGTTCCGGGTACCCGGGTACCCATCGTCATTCCTACTTAGTACGAGCACGATTATAAAGAATATTTTGTACACAAAGACTAATACACACTTTAAGTATCAAATAGCTTCCTTAGTGTTTCGCTATAATTATTTTTCGCTGTATTACAGGACTTCTAATAATGTAATAAATATTTTTTTATATAAATGTTGACACTTATTTATAAACAGTCGTTATTCTTGTTATGTAGAGTTCGAACGTACTTTGTGTGAAAATCTATATTTATCTTTGTGATAGTTGTTTATGCAAATGATTTGTGTATCAATAATGTTACGTAATTAATTGTATTTAGTAGTGCGAGTAGGAAAATATTAATTTTTTGAAGTACACGTGCACTAAACAACTCAAAAACTCATACGATTAATAAAAAATTGTATTCGTGTTGCGAAAGTGACATTGCCCGTAGTTATTAATTGCAAAGACTGGTTACATTGGCAACCATGTAATAGCCATGAATATATTTTTGACAGTTCATGTTATTGAAATCAGGGTAATCTAAAACAACAATCAGTTTGTAATGATTTTAAGGTGGGTGCAGAAATTATCTATTCAATTTTTTTCAAGAACAATGATAAACATTATTTGATAAAGATCATTTTAATTTATAAATAAATACATTCATTGTGTCAAATACTTTCTATAACATTATTTTTATTTACAAATTGAATTAACGCCAATAAACCAAAGAATGTACAATTAACATGAAGTGCTTATTGGTAAATTTTACTGCAAATATAAATTTTATTTTTAGAGAACTGAAACAATAAATTAAGAATAGAGCAGTAATAATATATTAATCAAAGGAATTAAAATTTCTTTATAGTTAAAATTTAAATTTTCGAGTTTCTTTATTTTGTCCTCGTTTCAGTTCATATTTTTCCACTACGATCGTCCGCAAATAGCAAACACGGAAAACAAAATAAAGCATCCTTTTTATTACAACCACAAATCTAGTTATTTCTTAAATATATCTTTGTTAAATTGTCTTTTCTATGGTTTACCGCAATTTTTAGCCGAAATTTCTGTTTAGTTCAGATTTTGGACAATCTTGCTGTTGAACTGCCAATTGTTCCTGAATTAGTTTAGAAAACTAATTTTTATGTAATTGATTAACTATATTCATTTTGAAACATGTATTTGAACTTTAAAGTCAAATCTAAGATAAATTTTAATTTTTAAATATTCGTATTCTTCCCGTTGTATGATAATTAATTTTGAGCTGCAGTTTTTGCAGCTCTTATTGAGCATAGCATTGTGTATGCCGAACTTCTTCTGACGTAGACGACGTCTAGAACACATTTTTGGTGGTTCTGCAATTCTGCAGCACTTTAGAACAAGACACCACTTGTATAGAGTATTAAGACACAAAAAAAAATTGTGTATAATAAAAAAAAAGAAAACAGACTTAAAAAAAAATGTGAGTGTAATATTGTGCCAGAGAAAGAAAAGTGCATTGTTGTTTAATAGATATAATGTACATCGACTTTTAAGGTTAGGAATGTATTGTTATGTCAATATATTTGAGACATAATCCAAAAATACATTTCCGGATATCAGAAGCAATATTTCACACGATGTTTTTGTGTGCTGTCGTTATTATTCCATCTCTTTTAATAGATGAACAATAAAATAGTTCGACACTTCAACTTATGTATGAATTATGTCAATATAAATTCGTTAATAAACATTGCCACCAAAAATAAATGCATACCGGATATTGGAAACGTGGGTGCTTTGCTTTTATAGAACTCAAATTATAATTTTAGTATTGACATGCGTTTCCTATTTAAAGTAATATCGATATTACTAAGCAATAAAAGGTGGAAAAAAGTTATATGTCTTGTTTCCTGTTACTGTAAAAGCTTAGTGAAATCATATCTATTATTGTTAGTGGTGGACTATTTCGGATGTGATCATTTGGAGCTTTTGTTGTAAACTTCAAGAACATAAAATACAAAGTGAAAAGAGGAAAGAAACTAAAAATAGCCATTTTCTGTGAAAACAGGACACATATAAGAGCAAAACATGAGCGTACGCTATTTGTTCGCAGAAGACAGGTATAGTTGTCTCAAGCTATGGGGAAATGACGGACCCTCACAGCAGGTGAAGCAGTACAGAATTTTAAAAATGTGCAGCAAAGAACCACCTCTAAAATATTTTGTGTTTACTTTTATATATACCAAAATACAGAAAATTAAAAATATTTTGAACAACATTAGTTCTTGTTTCTATTTGATCGTGGTTATGAATGATTAAAAATTGAAAACTAACCTAACTTAACCTTGATAGTGGCCTTGAAGGTTATGTATTAGCCTTGAAAGATAAGGTATACTGATGTTAAATCACAAATATTTTTTTACCTGCTGTGCTACAGTGTGTCCCATAATTAAATATTTAAATAAATTATTATATTGGACATGATATAACATTACATGTTACACGTTTAAAAACCTGCAATATATTTAAAAATTATTCATTCATTTGTTATACTGTGCAACTTTTTAAATGAAAACAAAATCTCCAATAATGATTTTCTCTGATTAAACCTGATCTTATGAAGATGTTTTAGCAAATGGATATTTTGTTGAAACACAATATCTTTAACCTTGATAGTGGCCTTCGTAACTATGCGTTAGCCTTGAAAGATAAGCCACTGTTAAATCACAAATGACATTTCAATTACCTGTTTTGTTGATATTGATTGTGCCATATGGTACAAAGTATGTTATGATTTGATTAGGGTTTTTATTGTGTAAAGTCAGACATAACATCAACACTAGGTTATAAATTTAGGATTTAGAGATTCATTATCATAAACAAATTGTTGAAATCTTAATAATACTAGTTTTTTGGAATCTTTTTTTATGAGAATAATTTTTATTAAAATTGTAACCTGTAAATGAATGGTTAAGTGAATTATAATGAAAGTAAACATATGTCTAGCCTTATGAATGAAGAGATAGTGTAATTATAATTTGGAAGTGTCTAGCTAAATTTCATATTACTGGTAATTATTATTTTATTATCAGCAATAGAAAGTTTGTGAATTAGAATAAGCCATTCACTTATTGTAAATTATATTTTTTTTAATTAGTTACTATACTTAATAAATTAAGCTTTAATAACAAGTACATTGTAATTTCTTTTGTTAATTGATAAAATATAGCAGAAGTAGTGCAAAATAATTATACATCAAATACATTATTGGTTTACAAAAACTATAATTTTCTATATGAAAAAGTAACTTTTACTTTTTTTGATAAATATTTGAAAATAGCATCAGACAAGTTTGTTGATAAATATGTTTTTTGCACAAAAGTAATTTTATGTTTTAGACTACTTTTTTAAAGGTGTGTGAAATAAAAATATTATTTATAATTATTATACAATGCAATGTAAAACTAGAGCATAATATAAACAAAGTTAATTATGATAAAATTAATTAATCTGCAAATTATTGCTGTATATATTTATATAGTTAAGCGATAACCCTTAGTTTCAATAAGTATATCGTAATATTTACTCCTTGTATGAGTCATAGAAAAATGCTTTTATTTTAATCATTACTTTCTTACTGTTACTGTTGTGACTTTTTGTAATCGTAACAATGTTAGTTTTTGATAAAATACTCATTAAATTCTAATAGGCTAATTTTGTGATCTTGAAATTGAAATAGGTAATAATGAAGGAAATGTATTAAGTTTTTTTACATTACGTAAGAATAAGTAGTCTTTATTTAAATAAATGCGAATATGGAAATGATACGAGTTACCTTTGAACCCAATCTTGCTTGTGAATGAAATTTACATTTGTTTTAATTTTTTATTTGGTGTTATTCTACAAAGTTGTTATTTTAAAATATTGATATTAGTACTGTTGTAATTTGGAAAAAATGTATTTTCTGATTCTGAAAATAAGAACTTTGACAGAATCTGAATACATTTCTTTTGTATGAAAACATATCTTGTAAGTTTATTGCCTAGTATTATAATAATAACATTACTTTGCGGGTTCGACACCTGTAGAAGTACCGAAATCTGCGACAAAAAATGGCACACCCAGAAATATATTAATTAATAAAATTGTGTTTATAGTTATTTTTAAAAAGTTTTTTATTTAGTTTTAAGTAACTATATTTCGCTCAAACTTAATTATCGGACAACATAGTTATATGTGGAAGTAAAAAATATATTAAAGTGTGTTCTAACAGGTATAACTTTTTATCGGGGAGCTTGAGATGAACTGTTCTTGTTGACGTAAAATGCTGATTACAGGGTTCTTAGAAATTATCACCTGAAGTCAAAGATTAGCGCTACGCAAAAACCAAACAATATTTTTTGTACAATTACTCTGAAAAAGGTAATTGAAATACAATTTATCAATTAAAAACAGTTTACGGAAAAAGTGTAACGATAATTGTGATATTTACTGATAAAAGGAAATAAAATTAAATATAGATAATGTTAATTCCACTTTTGTATTTTTAATTTCATTTTGTAATGAGGTAATTAGATATATATTACGATTACTAGATAAGTTAATTACTAACGTCATAATTTGGTTCCTGAGCTTTTTTTCATAGAATATGAATTTTACAAATGTTTGATAATAACGAAGATGCTTTTTTGTTTAACACTGTCAAAATGACATTTACTCATTTGGGAAAAATAGGAGGTTATGTTATCTCAATAATAAATTATTAGTAAAATTATGAGGAATCTTCCATGAGAAAATGCACACGTGTTTAACGAAGCTTGTTTGAGAAAGGTTACAGACCAATTTCAATGTTAATTCTGGCATAACCGTTAGTTTTTTTGGTAATTTATTTTATTGTGTTTTTTATTTATCTAATGCTATAATCTTGTAAAAAATATCTTTTGAATCTTCGTCAAAAGTCGACAGTTTATTGCTTTCAAATAATCGAATATTTAAATTTAGTTTGAACACCTTATAGTATTACCTAACCTCAAATCAAAACTTGATGTAAATGTTTAAAATAATGGTTTCCAATTCCATTAGTAAAAATCTTCGATGACGGTACTTTTTGATTCCTTGATAGAAAGGTAATGTATAGCTTGAGATTTTGTGTTTGGTTCATAAAGTTCTTAACTATTTACTAAAATATAAAGTAGTTTCCAGTGTCTCTGAGGAATAGGAGAAAGAAAAATTGTCGATAATATGATACTTGCGGAACTTGAACTGTTCTTTCTAGAAATATTTTGTTAAAACATTAATGTGTCAACATATAAATAACCCTTATAATAAAATCTAGTGTTTGATTGGTCAGTTGTAGTTCTTATTATATTTGTGATTTTACTTGGCGATATACTAGCATTTCTCTTCTGAATTACTTCTTTCATCCAGTTCTTGTCTTGTTCCCAAATCGTTTTAACAGAACCTCTTCTTGTTTCTCTTCGAACTTCCCTGCATAATACGATGTTTGTTCGAACATACAGTTCTAAGGAGTTCTTGAACTAGTGAGTATGCCCATTTTACTAAAAAGCATTCGAACCTGACATGAAATTCTGAGAATTACCAGTTCGATGTTCGAACAGGTCAAGATTGTCACTTTAGATTTTAACGGAACGTTTCTGACAGTTCTTGCCAGGGATCAAATATGTCAAATTCTGATCAATACTAATTTTATTAATAATATAATAATACTCTATTTTAAGATTATATCAGAAGAAGGCCCATAACTTAAATTAATCCTAGAATCACCTGACTAAATAAAAAAGTATTACAATTAAATTCTATTCTTATTTATTTGATAATTATTACATAGAACTGTTCTAAATATGATTCTGTATGTATTGAACCGCCAAATTGAAACCAAAATGAGCCTTCGAACTTGTCCAAAGTTCGAACTGTTCTGAATTCGCTTTCTAGATGACTTGCGCAGAACTCCCAATTCTGGAACAGTTCTGAATTGATGGTTCGAACAAACCTTTAGGCTTCAGATTTTTCTTCCTTTCCACAAAGCCTACACCTTCTCTCATCACTTGATAGTCAGTATTTGTTACCACATCTAAACCTGGCAATCATTTTGACGTTTTTCTTTTCGTCCAGTAGATACCGTGATATTGACGTTCGTTGAATTCGAATTTCTGATCTTACTTTGCTGTTCTTCTTGTCGTATGTCCCAATATTTTTGATGGAGTTCGTTATGTATGATCTCTCCATTTCTTCGTCTTTCTATTTGTACCGTCGGGTATCCATTTCTTTCGAGGTATGCTTTTCTTTCTAGTCCCCATTTTGTTAATTTGTTGTTTTCATACCCTCTTCTTATTTCTCGCTAACATTCTTGCAGAAGTGAATTATAATAAAAAACTAGTGCTTGATTGGTCAGCTAGACAAGCTGTTAAACAATTCTACTACTGCCTAGTTGTGCATTCCAATGCGTACTGTTGCTTTTTAGTTGTTTATGAGTTTGTGTTATGACGTTCGATTCCAGCCCCGCTAACATACTTGTTTCTAAAATATTGACGTTAAATGGACATTATCAGCTGGTTTGGTTTACAAACTAGGTAGTAGGTGGTTCACTACGAGCGCCATGCATTCTTTCACGTTCGAGGGTTCGATATCCATAGTCGACATCGACTAATTACTAGTTTGAATTTGTAAGGTTAATAACCGATTACAGAGTACAGGTTTCCCGTGACTTAAGGGTAATTTTAAGTATGGAAAGTGGCACTTTTCTCATACTATATAAAGCTTGAATCGTGGGTTAAAGTGTGAGAAACCATTTCTCACAGTATTTGTCAACACTGCGCATGTGCAATGTGAGAAACGTCATTTCTCACTGTAATTGCCAACACTGCGCATGCGCGAAGGTACTCTTTTGAGGTTACTTGCGCCATATTGTTTTTTATGTCAATAGCTTTCGTGCATGTATTTTTGTACTGTATAGAACAACACTGCGCATGTGCAGTGTGGGGAATATCATTTCTCACAGTAATTGCCAACACTGTGCATGCGTGAAGGTATTCTTTGTGAGGTTACCTGCGCCATATTGTTTTTTATGTCGAATAGCTTTCGTGCATGTATTTTACTCGGTAACTTTTAGTAGTGTGGTCGTAGAAAAAAGTATAGTGTGCCATTCGTGCAGAATCACCTATTTCCCACTTAGTGTAATTCACTTTCACACCTCGTGGAAAATAGGCGACTTTCTGTATTTCTTTCACAATATACTATTGCACTTAGGTCCTAAACTCAATATTACAGTGCTTATAGAGCAGGCAATTATTCCATTTTATTTTATTACATTTTAATTGTTAAAAACGTCATTCATCTTTCTGAATAAGCATTCTAGCCCTTTCTATAATTGAAGAAAAAATTTAATAAAATAAGTGCAATACACTTCGCTACTTTCTGCACTTGTTTCACAATTGAGTGTTTGTACGTTTATTTTGTGAGCTGTAGGTGCCACATTGTTATATTCGGGAAATACTAAAAAATATGAGTAATATATATAATAATATACGCTCGGTAAACGAATACATAAGAAGGAAATATTATATTTTTATGAATCATATAGTTTTGTGCAATATTTAGCACACGGTACTATTGTTTAATATTGGAATAATAAATCATACAAACGTCAAACTCAAATATAAAACAATTATACTCTAAATTACAATTTTGTACGTATTATTGATTCATAAATTCATTGAACAATGCTGAATTTTTATTATCAGCGTATCTATCGCTTGAGTAATATTTGTTTCGCAAATCCACTGCTGCTTTCAAGATAAATGGATAATTATTTTTAGTTAAAAAAATATTAAAATTGCAATTCATAATTCTTGGTTTATGTTATTTCTGGAGATGATAAAGTCTATTTATCCAACTTATCAATCTATCTGATAAAAATATTTTTTAAGCTTAATGTGATAAGGTTAACAAACACCTTATGTAAATAATGTTGTACATATTTAATTTTTACGCAAAATGATGAAATAAGGAAAATTGTAAACTATAGAATAAGAACTGCTAGTGTATGATTACAAATTTTTGAGATTTAAGCTCCAACGCAAATTAGAGAATATGATAATTTAAAATGATGCAAATTGAATGCGGGTTTGTCTTTAACAGGTTACATAGTTTCTTATATGAATACAATTATTACTAAGTACTTATTTGCAAGTAAATATCGCCTTCCTAGTTTGTGCTTTTGCAAGTAGATGGCATCATCCTTGTTACGTAATATTGATAGCTTCACTTTGCTGTGAACGAACCCATTTTGAATGAAAATTTCATGGTTTGTTAATTTTCAGGTACATGCTCGTTATTAGAACAATACAGTATTGTTGTTAATGACTTTTCAAAATAATTGGTGTGCTCCACAATTAGTAGACTGTAGCCACCAGTTACTGAAATTATACTACTCTGTTGTTCCAGATAAATATTTTATGCCAGACACAAATTTTCGTTACTTGAATTAGAAGGTTTCCCTTTTATTCACGTGAGGTACAAGATATATTTTTTATTTATAGTACTCTTATATTTAGTTTGTAAACTGGACACATCAATCTAAAAGACTATAGAGAACGATTTTTAGATCAATTATTCAAAATAAGATATTTTTTCCAAAATCGCATTTTCTGATTTTTCCCAATAAAATTTGCATTTGTGGTTCAAAAATTATGAAAATTGGTACTATAATGTAATTTTTGCCATAGAAGGGTATAGTAACGCCAAAAAAATTGTATCTTTGATCATTTTTTACTTATGGTGCAATACCCAAAAATAGGTGGTTTTAACTAAAACTTTAAAAGCGAATATCTCGCGAACCAAAAGAGATATTCAAATTCTGTTTGAATATTTGAAACATACGCATCGAAAACTATATAAAAAGATCAAAAATAAAATTTTGAAAATTTTGTTGATTTTTGCTAATTTTAAAAAATTACCTATCTCTATACCCAAAAATGGGTACGAGATACAGCCTCAACAACTTCACCATTCGATTCCTCGAGCCGAAAAACATAAGTATACCAATTTTCATAAAAAAATTTGCACAGATACATTTTTTATTAAAGATAATCAAAATCGCGAAAAATCAAAAAAATGGCAAGGGGTTTACCTTAGATTTTTTTCGATTTTTAGCCATTTTTCAGGATTTTCAGTCTTTTCCTTGTAAAAACTGAATCAGTTGACTGATCAATTTGAAACTTGGTATACTTATGTAAAATTTTCCGTAGAATCGATTGGTGATGTCACCATGGTCGTATCGTTGCCCATTTTTGAGCTAGGGACCATTTTTGGGCCAACAAGGAGCAAACTTTGACTGCAAATATCTCGAGAACGAAAAGAGATAATTAAATTTGGTTTGAAAATTTGGAATGTACTCGTCGAGATCTATCTAATGATGTGTGTAACTCAATTTTTTGGGTTTGACCCAGTTTTGGGTGTAACACCCATTTTTTTGAAAAAATAGAAAATATGACTTATTACGATGACAATGCCCAAATTTCAGCACTCTTCGGTTAAATTTACAGGAATTAAGAAATTATATACGTTTTATAGATATAAAATTTTTTGCTTTTCTTCATTTTCATGATTTTACCATTTAAAAATATTATTGTACTTTTGTGAGTGCATTAAGAATGTATGTATTATTAAAAATGGAGACCTTTAACAGAGATTTGAACCTAGGACCCTGTGGATTATAATTGTTTGAATAAGCACATGAGAAAATTTCGAATCAATCAATTTTTGAGATTGTCAAATAAATCAAATAATTTACGCAACTTATCAAATGAAACCCTTATGCTTTGTGAGTGCATTAAGAATATTTGTATTATTAAAAATGGAGACCTTTAACCGGGATTTAAACTCAGGACCCTGTGGATTATAATTGTATGAATAAGCGCATGAGAAAATATCGAATCAATCAATTTTTGAGATTGTCAAATAAATCAAATAATTTACGCAACTTAACAAATGAAACCCGTATGCTTTGCTGAGCTATTCTCACAGTTACGCAAGTGTAAGCTTTATAAATCCGGTATAGACATACGCTTAATATTAAAATCAAGTGGCCTGCGATTTCTGTTTCTCATAGCACAACTGATTGTGAGCTAAACTTTCAATTTCTACATCAGTGTTCGGTGTGTAATAGACGCAGACATATCTTGTTCGTGAGTATAGAGCGACTAACGAGCGAAAAAGGCCAGACTCTGTATAATTGCTTCCTTACCTTGTGGAGAACAAAACGTGATGAAAATAGTTTTTTAATTCGTATAAGGAGAACATTATCATTTTAGCAGCCGCATAAAAAGTGAAAAGTTACCGCACACAGTTCTTCATTTGTTTAATAAAACAAAATTTTGCACTTGGTTTTTCTACTTTATTATAAAAATGACGATCGTTTTGTTCTTTTGAATATCATCGAAAACGATCGTCACAATTTCACATTACTGAATTACTACGAATTCTCTTACATTTATTTATATATTTAACAATTTATAGTATTTATAGTACTAAGAATAAAGTATCGAAATAAAAATTTAGGAATTAATAAGAAAAATAAATAAATATATTTATTTTGAAACCGTAGAAATATATTATTTTTATATGTTTTACAATAAAATTAAATGTCCATTATTTTCCATTGAAAGCACCAAGAAAAAGTAGTTTTTCCTAGGAGCTATAAAAAAATTAATTCGAAATTTCTTTGAAAAAATAATTCGAAAATCGGGAATTTCGATATTCAAAAGGAAGTAGTTAATAAAAAGTAAAAAAAAAAAAATAATAAATGAAATAGAAAAGATTTTTTTTTAATTATAAAATTATAATAATAGAATAGGTAACTATAGAATATATTAATAATTTTAGATTTTGTGTTAAGGTACCTAAATACATATATATTACCATGTTTATCAAAAAAAAATCTTTTCGCGGTTAGTATACCTATTTATATACAAACAAGCAAAAGCAAATGAAATCGAAAACAAAATTTGAAATTCAAAATTAATTTATCAATTTTAAATTCAAAATTCGAATTTCATCAACAGCACTAAATTATAATTGATTAAATAAATTAAATTTTACTGGGTTAAATGTACTGATATTAATAAAATATTGGAAGATTGGTATCAATACTGCCGGTATCAAAAGAAAAGTATCGATACTGGTATCGTATCAGTAGTATCCAAATATCGCTAAATATGATAAACGTTATTTACACTATAAATATTTAAATATGAATTAGTAGGACAAAGGAAAAATGGAAATATATTTATGATTAAGTTAATTCGTAGAAAATATTATACTAAATAATATAATCTACGTTTAATTATTCTAAATAATTATATGATAAAAACAATAATTATTTGTACGTGCAAATGGTAATGTAATTGGTAATATATCTACATACAGGGTGTTAAAAAGGGTGATCAAATTTTAAAACATATGATACACCAAAATATAAACTAAAAATATTAAAACAATAATTATTTGTACGTGCAAATGGTAATGTAGTTAGTAATATATCTATATACAGGGTGTTAAAAAGGATGACCAAATTTTAGAACATATGATACACCAAATCAAAAATCAAAAAATCTTTATAAATCGTTCAAAATATGTAAGTAAGGTATGTTTGCTCTGAATTATATAGTTAATTTTTTTGAAATGAAATTCTGTTATTTACTGCCAATATTATTTCATATGCCCAATAGATAACTTAGTATTCTTCGATTGTTTGTTGAATCACATTTCACAGTATCGCATGACTCGTCTTTTGAACCTGATAAAATTATAACGTACATTCTGGAATCTCCTTTTAAGTGCATGCATTTGCGTGCAGTTTGTGAATAGAAAACTAGTTTGAAAAACGTAAAAAAGTTAGGTTGAAATTGTCCACCACGGTATCTTTATTCATGGAAAATTGACATTTACAATCTTTATTCCGTATTTTTTGCATAATTATTCTAATCGTACCTAATTAAACAAAACCGGAAAGATAAACACAATATGTGACCTCATGTTTAACTTTTACTTGTAACACTAATGTATTCCAAACGGAAGACAGAAAACAATTTGTCAGGTTATTTAGCATATTGTAAATTTATTACTTGAAATTATTTATTTTTGTATATACAAATATTGTCAAATAGGTAACTACTTCGGAAGTAAACTCTTCAGATAACTAATCAATTTGTAAATATTTTGGTAATAACCTATATTAGAAAAGATGATAATTTTGTTTGTTCTTGTTTCTCATATTGTTAGACCTTGTTACACAAAGACAAATATTGAGAAAAATGTGCAGCAATGAAAATATATTTCGAGAAAGAATACATTCATTTTGAGAGTGATGAGTTAATACTCTTTTTTGTCACACACATTTCCTGTCAAAAGATACAAAAATATCTTAGCAGATGTTTTATAGAAGTCTCATTATGAATAACACGATTTTTAACTACCGATTAAAATTAGACAGACGTAAAAATACTGATGGCGTTAACGTTTGAATGAAATCATTGCAGTTAACAAAAATAATACAAGTAGCGTTCATTGAAAATTAAATATATAAATAACTAAATAGTTGAGGCGCCGTTTGACGTAACTTTCCAAGAGCTGGACAAAAGAGAGTTGCCTTTTTAGGATGGGAAAACAGAACAAGATTAGAGAAATTGAAACAGGATAGAAAAACAAGAATAATAAACATATCACTGGACAATTGGTTATAAGAATTTATTGACTTCAGTTCGACTCCAGTTGAAAGCAAAATTATTAGAAATCGAAGAAAACTGCATATTTTGAAATGCTTCACTTCATTATTTCTAGCACAAATACTTTTTGAAATAATATATACACAATAAAGTATAATTTTCTATAGATATATTATTAATTGTTAAAATAATTATGATTAAATATTGTATTATATTAAGTCGTGATTTTTTTGGCATTGGTTATTTTGACATTTAAATATAGATATATTATTAATTATTATTTATAGTACATGTACCGTTATATTAAACTATAATTAACAATACTTTTCATTAACACCCGAATTATTTGTTACACATATTTTTTATTTTATAATTAAATCTTGACAGGGTTGCATAAAAATCCTATTAAAAAAAATATGATTTATTAAAAAAAAAATCTAAAATCATTGACTTAAAAAAAGAATCAAATAAATCATGATTTTTTTTTATTTTTCAAATTTTAAATGTATGTGTTGCCGCATTTTTTAAATTGTTTTGAAAGCAATAATAATATTTTATTTCATAAACAAAAACGAAATCTGTAATAAAACCAAAATTATTCATCTAAATAAAACTAGGAAGAGTAAGAATTTTTACGTTTTGTTACACATTTAAATACTTATTTTTCTATTATGATAATTAAACTAATAAAGTACCATGGTAATATTACTTACACGCTTTTGTCCCCAATTTTCGTAAATTTGAAATGTTAAATAACAATTACAGAAATAGTGATTTAAATCAATAATTAAAAAAAATTAATGTGATGTAAATCTAATTTAAATTAAATGATTTAAAATCAATACAACAATAAATCTTTATAAACGTAAAATACAAATACGCAGTTAGATATTTGTATGTTCGTTAAAATTGTTTGTAATTTTGAAATTATGTTTAACAACAGTTCCTAGTAAACATAGAAAAATATTTATGTTTTCATATTATAAGGACAAATATCTCTTTGTAAAGAATATTGATAAATAGTGTTGTGATACAACAGTAGAGAAACTTGTTGCAGAATGTAAAAAATTTTCTTTGTCGTTTATTAATTGCAACATGTGATTAGAAATTTAAAACCATATGTAATATATACTTCCCTAGAATTTGCCCTGTGCCGTTGTGCCACTCCCTTTTTACCACAAAAAAATAAAAACTAGCTACGCCACTGCTATTTATATAACTCGCTTTCATGTATGTTCACTTTCTTATTTATAAGTCCGTTAATATAATGTGGTCTAGTATATCTAGTATATTTCGTCATAGTACTTTTGTACTAAATCGAAGAGTATTAATAGCACTCATTATGTAGAATATCGGATATTACAAAGAACATAACCTTAAAACTCTTTGACATTTCCAGTAAACCACTGACTTTTACTATAAACTAGTTCTTCTTCAATGCATCCGTCTTTTCGATTTTACTTATCTATTTCTCAATAATATTAATTGAATTTGATATTGGTATTTCGAGGCAGGATAGACTGCCATTGAAGTTTCTAGGAATCGAATGTAATATCTAACATTAAGAACATTTTGTAGCTAACAATTAGGCAAATATCACGTTTTTGGGTCACGGTACATCACAATATTTTTTTCTGTACACAATGGTAAAGGGAGTACAATTGAATTCACAATGACTTATAGAGGAAGGGCACAGCTCTACAGAGTTGTACTCGAAAAAATTGCATTCTTTTCTTTCATAAAATGCACATTTTTATTAGAGATGGGACCGAAACCGAATAATTATTCGGTATTCGACCTATTTGGCCATATCAGTATTCGATATTGGGCCTATTCGGCATATTTAATACCGAATATTCGGTTACAAGAAATAAGTGAAGTACAACTCTGTTTTGTTAAAATATAAAAATATATAGATAATACATTTTAAACGAAAGATGTACATATGATTACTTATTATTAATGTATCTACTATAAGAGTAAATAATTAATCTAGTTATATTATTTGCCGGTAAATATCTTAAAACTGAAATAATTATATTTAAAATAATCAAACAAGAAATTAGCTTAACAAAAAATAAGCATTTTGGAATAAATACACACTGTTCGGATTGTACAAAATATATCTTTCGGTTAAAATTTCGCCGAATATTCCTTTTTCGATTATTCGGCTGAACTGCTATTTGTAACATCACTAATTTTATGTTCGCAATTTCCTTAACTTGACAATATTTATGAATGGATTTATATGCACTACATGATTCATTTTCCTAAAACAAATTATAAATAATTTTGTTTTTTTGTTGAAAATAATAGTTTTTCGAATTAAATTATGCAATTTGAATGTAATGCATTGCCTGAAGAAAAGTGATCTTATAAATTTTGAAATCTTGCCCGAGATGCTGTGATTCACATGTAAAAGTAATTTTATCGGCTGCCATTTCCATGCTGTATTATTAACTGTATAAACATCTGTATATAAATTATTCATTTGATAAGTGCAAGGATATTTGCTTTCGGGTGTCAATTATATACGACCCGACCCTGTAATAGGCAACAACTTATTGCGCTAACACAATTTTTTATTACTGTTACTTTCTATCAGTTGGCGTTAGATTTCCTCTCGATACTCTACAGCCTTACCACCTACAGATATAACACAATATTTTAACTTTGTTTACATAATGCTATGAGCCTCTGCTTCGTTCTATAGCTTATTACTTTGCATTAAATGCAAATTGTCGGTATCATTATCATTATTACTGTATTACTTAAATATGTAAAATATATATTTAATAAAGAATAGTGTATTTACATACGCTTAATATGTGGAAATCAGGGTTTCTCAAACATTTGTTTCGAAATTGCAAATTAATTATTACTTCAAACTCGTATATTTTAATAATTAATGAATTGGAATCAGCCTGATTAGAATATTAATGACTTAATTCTGTTTTAATATATTTTACTATACACATCATCATGTGACGTAGTACAATAGTCGTATTCTGTTGACACTCTCAGTATAACTTAGCTCACTTATTTAACTGTTCTTTTTGTCACAGCTAAATTGAGATAAACTGAAGAGAGTTAGTCCCCCTTTTTTAATCTCAGCTGAAGAATAGTCTAAGCAACCAACGGCACGCGTACCACTAAGTGAGACGAGATCACTTTTAAAATGGCACACTAAGATTTTGTTCAAATCAGTGTTGCCAGAATCTAAGTCCATTAGGAAAAACATTTATTGTAAACATTTTTAACTATTTTAGAGTTAGGTATATTGAAGTTTTCATTGACTATAAACATTAGGAAAAGCGATTTTTCGAATTCTATCATTTGCTCAATAGTTTTCCTGATGGTGTTTGTCTTGAGCAAGATCTTCATTCTCGAAAACCTTATTTTTTTTTACTTCACTTACGCTCAACTTTTCTTTTATTCTATGAAGTAAATTTTTATAGTATTTTGTTAGAGTTACTGAGCAAGGTTTTTCCTCTCCGTTAGCTTAATTAAAATCACCCTTTTGTGGTACCAGATGAGATTTAATTTTACGTCCCTATAAAGAGTACAATTTATTTTATTACAATTTTCTTTTATTTCAAATTCTGCTTTTTCCTTTCGTTCATAAAATTTGACATTTCAATCTGGTGTAGTGACTAATTTTTAAATTTTATATATATGATAGCTTGCCAAAATATAATATTCCCGTATTTTTAAAAAAATATTATTTACGTGTAGTTTTTAAGTAAATAAATAAAAAAATTCTTGGGATGGGATGATGACGTCTATTAAGTTCATGAGAGGCGGACCAAGATGGTATTATTGCCACGCCTTCAAATTTTACCCAATCAGCATTTTGTACTTAATGTACGTCACAGTAACGGACGTTGTTTCTATTTACCACGAATTAATACATAATTGCGGGTAGTATTTTTACTTTTTTAATGTCAACGCAACACACATAAATACATAATCTTTCCGAAATTCAGTAGTTTTTTTCATTATAATTATATTAATATATAATAATTATATAATCACAAAATTGTCCGTAATATTGAAGATATTATTTTCCTAAGTTTTAATATTGTTTTTTAAAAAAAATGACATTTTTAAATTTATAACAGTGTTGATATTGCGGACATTGTTTTCTTATTTACATCTAGCTCGGATAGTATACAGATTTTCTGATAGTTCTGAAACTGACAATTGTCGTTTATTTTACTATACTCAAAAATCTCACTTTAGACTGAGATAAGATGAGGCGGATTACAAAAAGAATGCTAGTATTTACATGTCCATTTCATATGTTAGGTTAGTTTTTGTAAATATTGAACTTCCTATTTCGTTCATCTAGTGTGATTATTTAATTTTGCTAATGTCGCTCAAAATAAGCACTCTAGTTTTTACTATCATTAATATCCTGAAAAAAACTAAAGCCAAATCCGGTAACTGATGGATTACCATAAGATGACTAGTTTTCTACGAACCGTTTCAGAACAAAAGTCATTAAAACGCTGGCCATTTTGTGAGTAATACACACCGCGAAATAAAAAATAGTTTTCAGAATCAGCAAGGCCGTTAATTTACCTTTTTTCAAAGGTCGTTTGGTTTTGCTTTATAAGTTATAAATGATTAACTACGATGAATTAACTATTTGTTTTACCTATTAGTCAGTGTGTACCGTTACAATAATATTTATTATTCAAATTAGGAAATTGCAAAGTATAGTATGTATAGAAATAGTAGAAACACTTTCTATTTATTTTCAAAAAAGTGTAAACATGAACTCCACTTTTTGAGGTTATGGTTTGTGTGGAAAATTATTATGTAAAAAATTATATAAAACATCAAAATTTGCGATAAGTTTCACGCAACACAAAAGTTTATTTTTTGTTGGCGTTTGTTTTAATTCTCATGGTCAATAACACATTATCTTTTTCTGGAGTATTATCAGTTTATTTCGTAATGTGTTTTCAAAATACTGTGTTTTTTAAATACTTTTTAAATTCAAGGTGCATTACCTTTAGCTACGATATTGGCTTTTAATTTTGAATAATTGTTTTGTTTTTTGCATTTCTCCTATGAGCAAATATTAATTTATGTATAATCTTTTATCTTATCTACAATGTATATCTGTTTAAATTGTACGTAGTGAAGAGAACTTTGTAACCTGGTATACTTTGTAAATTTCCATTTTTACAAATGTACATAATCATGAAAGGTTGAGAGATCCTGTTTTTCTGGTATCACAGGTCTTTTATTAGTTTTGTAGTTCAGGACAGGCTTGCTAGCTTACAGTTCTTGAATAAGTAATTATGATTATTGTTGTACTACTGAAACAAGTTAAATTATTTTCATTACATTTACCACTTAATAATTCTGATGTTACAAGACTCTATTACATCCATTTTGCACTGAATTTATGTTTGTTTCATTTAAGTTGTAGACGTTAAAAGCATAATCGCATAATACCGAATGAAAATGGCTCTTAAGTATACGTTTTTCGTCAGTTTACATAAAATTATAACTTGTATCTTTCAATCTTTTATAGTTTTTATTTTAAACTTTGAATATAGCGTATGCTAATGTTCTGAATTGCGAAAATTAAAAGTATATTTTTATGTCACATAACTGGAAAAGTTTAAAAAATAATATTTGTTTATATAATTATATAGTACCGTTCATTTGTTTCGATACGATCTATATTATGATAGATTACTATTTTTACAGTAGGCATATAGCTTGAAATCATTGCGAAATTATAATTTATTTATGCTTTGAATAGATTATAGCCGATATGAGTTGCTCTAAATCGATAAGCTTTGACATTATTTGCTGAAGGGAATTTATAACTTAATTTCATACTTGTAACAATAGTTACTTATTACATTTGTAAATTAAATATGAACTTTCCCTAACTTAACGTTAAATTATTATACCGTGAGTATTTTTTAACGTGAAACACGGTTATGACTTCATATTTGATTGACAGCAATGTATATTTGCTTGTCTCATTTAAAATTAAATATAGGAAACGAATTTGACATTTGCTTTTTGGGTTAAAAAAATTTCTGACAGGCCTACACCAAGTGCAACAATTTTAAGAATCATAAAACAAATAATTTTAGAGAAAATAATGTAATAGTACAATAGTCTGCTAGATCACTCGATCTTACAAATCTATATTTTTTTCGGGACCTTTAAAATCAGAAGTTTGTACTGGGAGAAATCTTCAAAATTTGGATCAAATAAAAGTTCAAATTCAAAACATTTCTCAAAATATTACAATTGCCCAAATATCATTGTATGTACTTCAATCGTTTTATAGCAGATTGATTTATTATAATTATTGTTTCATTGTTCGTTTTTTTACTTACTTGTTTCTTAGTTGGTTTTTAAGTTTTTTAATTTGTAATTCCTTGCAATATTAAAATTTAATACTTTTGTCTGTCAAATGCATACTCTATGTTTCATTTTAAATGAGACAAGAAAATATACATTGGTCTCAATCAAATAATAAAATCGCAACCATGGATATGATAAATCCCCATGTTTCACATTAAAAAATACGGTATTAGCGTCTTGTTTATTTAAATTCGTAATGTCAAAAATATTTGAAATGAACTGTGGGAATCGTATAACCTAGAATTTTTTGCTGAGCCTACAACAATGGCTGGAAAAAACCGCAAATGCGACCGAAATTTATAAATCTCCCGATATAATTGTATTCGAAGTCGAAAGCCAGATTCACAGGTGAAATCTTACGTCAGAGACTGTTCTGTGGGTTAGGCCTTTGATGTGTTCCGGTTGATCTTGGTTTACCTGGATTTATTTTTCCTGTTGTGGAGTCCAGAGTCCAAGGTTATTTTAGGTAGGATTCTGTTTCTGTTTCTCTCGGTTATGTTTCTATTTTTTACTGCACGTAGTCACCCGTTGTTGTATTTTTGGAAATAATACTAAATTTTGATCCAAATACGCATTTGTCATAATGTTTATTTTGAAAATTTGCGTGTATACATGAATACTGACAACGAACAAGATCTTTGTTTGCCGTCATTTATTACCTTAAAGCTTTTTTTCAACTAAAATTTTATTTTTAATTTAAATACTGCTATTAGTGCTATTATTTCTAAGATTGGATAGACATACTGTCATCAATTTTCAATTGTGACGTACGTCAACGGCAATGTTAGAATGTGTGTACTAAATTAGGTTATCATATATTTTCATTAAATACTTTTGCTGTATTTGCTTTATTGTTATAGTTTATAGATTTTTTATGAAATGTAAAATAAATACGCGATAAGGTAGCAATTAAAAAATCACAGCTCACTTACTAGGTTATCTAGAATTGAACGTGTTTAATTAAGTTTTTAAAATTTGGTTATCAAGTAATAATTCCATTTATTGTATTGACCTGAATATATAGTTGCTTTGTTAAGGTAATATTAATTCCATAAATAGTGACTGTATATATACAGCGGAAGTTTACTGAAAGATTTTAAGATTGAAAAATAAAATCAAAGTCGTGATGTCGCAATGGAGGCGTCAGTCTTCTTTATCAGTCAGTTCCTCTTGTGAGTAGGTTCATTCTTAGTTATCAACGAATCTTGTAGCAATCATGACGCCGATATTTGCTGCGTCTAGATAAGATTAAAACTCGTATTGCGACGTTTGGGTGGGAACAAAATTATTTTGATTATTCATTAAACATCCGGTTATGATTAACAAGATTTACTATAACTTAAATTTGAGGATGTACCAACAATAATAAGAGATATAGATTTATTGTGGCTATAAAAAACAACAAAAATAAGTTTGAGTTTGAGCTAGTGTATGGTCTGAAACATAAATAATGAATGAGCAAATGACGCAAATATATTTGGAGGTTTTTAAGATTATGTTGTGAGTGAAGCTTCATTCATGCTGCAGATAAATAATCAGTGGATCAATGGAGGCTTTGACTCAGACTACGCTATCTTAGATTTCAACTTCGGTCATACACATTTACTATCAGAGTAACTACAGTATTACAAATATACGAAATAGTAAATCACGAAAAAAAATATTTAAAAAGTTTCATGAGTACCTGATGTGACAAAGACAAGTCGATGTAAAAAAAATCATCAACATAAAAATAGAGGCGTAGCTAGGGTTTTAAGCACCCGGGGACAAAGTTAGTTTTGACGCCCCTTCTTGACGACTCCCAAAATTTTTGTACGCATAATTAAAAAGTCACCTCTTAGATGATGGCGACTGTAACGTGATTGTTAAATTTGATGAATTGAATGTTCTTCTAAAAACATAACAAACATTATTACTAAATTAAATAGGTAATATTAAATTAAAGCATATATAGTGTTTTCCAAAATTATATTTATTCAAATTGTATGTACCTAGTATGAGATTAATTTAATCTATAAATTTATTAAAATGTAAGTCAGAGAGTAATAGAAAAAAATACACTATTTCGATAATAATGATAAAAAATATTTTCAACCACCTCTAATATCTTACTTGAGGTTATAATTTAGATCCTGTATCTAATTATACTATAAAATATCATACTTTCCCAGAAATTTTTGTGTTTCAGAACATAAACACTCGCATATTTTCAGGGTATGAAATGAAAAAGTAAGCATAAAGAGATAGAGTGACACGCCCTTTTTTAAGTTCTAATCAACAAATGTATTATTCTTTTTGCATAAATTGTATCTTTAGTCACAGAATAGTTAAATACAGAAGCAACACTCCGTGTCGGTACCTTTCATTTAACCCTATCCAGTTCTATGACCTTGGAGCATTGTGTAGACCTTTAAATGTGTTGCCTTCCCCTATCTTTCCCTAAGATGTGATGAAACTTTCCGATTTTAAACAATGAGCCCTTTAAATTTGTTGCCTTTCCCCATCTCTCTAATTTTCATTTCTCTGTCTTACTGTCGCTTCTGTATAAACCTATTTTGTGCTTTAATATTTCCCATATAAAAATAGTAACTGTAGTGCATTTTCTACGATAGTTAGAAGTGACGTCTGATAAAACACCCTCTTTGGTATAAATGGTGACGAAACTTTCCGATTTTAAACAATGAGCCCTTTAAATTTGTTGACTTTCACCATCTCTCTCTAATTTTCGTTTCTCTGTCTTACCGTCGCTTCTGTATAAACTTATTCTGTGCTTTAGTATTTCCCATATAAAAATAGTGGCTGTAGTGCATTTTCTACGATAGTTAGAAGTGTCGTCTAATAAACGCCCTCTTTGTTGTAAAGTCTGTGATAAAACAGATAGATTCAGTAATAGAACGTGGAAAGCAAATACAATGAGCCCTTTAAATTTGTTGACTTTCCCCATCTCTCTCTAATTTTTGTTTCTGTCTTACTGTCGCTTCTGTATAAACCTATTCTGTGCTTTAGTATTTCTCATATAATAATAGTGGCTGTAGTGCATTTTCTACGATAGTTAGAAGTGACCTCTGATAAAACACCCTCTTTGGTGTAAATTCAGTAATAGAAGGCAAATTGGAGAAAGTTTGTATGTAAAGCTTCAGCCGATCCTGCAACGTCGCCGTCGGTCGTCCCATGATCCCGTGAATCCAAATAAACAGTCGCGCGTGTGGCTGGCCGCGCATGCGCATGTGTTCAATTTGTGGCCCGACATTCGGGCGCCAAGACGCCAGCAAGCCAGGCCGCCTCGCGTCTTCGTCTTCGCTCCTTTCAACATAACCGTCGTAAGTTCTAGCGAAGCCAAATTTTCTTAAAATACATCATGGTTGGAAAACAAGGTCGCCGGCCTATATATTTTATTTTCGGACTCCCCACGCGTTTGTGCTTGCGCGTAGCACCAGTGCTCATGCTGCAGGCAGCAGGCTATGCTTTCAACGCAGGAACGGGATTACAGGATCGCGCTTCTGTCTGCTCCTAACTTCGCTTCACGCCACTGCCTTACCTGCTGCTTACTTCAAATAATTCGTTTCATAAATACTAAATTCATATTAATTATAAATTATTAATACTTGGATTTTAGGAGACTTTTATGATCAGATATTTTTCTGATTTAAATAGATTTTTTTTTATTTTTTCAAAAAGTTACTCCTTACTATATTTTGAAAAACGTGTTTCACCAAAAACATTTATTATGAAAAAAAAAACATATTGTAAGGAATAAGTAAAGATTTAAAAAAACAATAAAAACGATACTGCTTATTAGCGACAAATTTGGCTTCTGTCTGTTCCTAACTTCGCTTCACACCACTGCCTTACCTGCAGCTTACTTCAAATAATTCGTTTCGTAGATACTAAATTCATATTACTTATAAATTATTAATACTTGGATTTTCTTTCGACTATTTTAGTAGACTTTTATGATCAGGTATATTTTCTGATTTAAATAGAATTTTTATGATTTTAATGATTTTTTTATTTTTCAAAAAGTTGCTCCTTAGTATATTTTCAAAAACGTGTTTCACAAAAAAAATATTTGTTATGAAAAAAACATATTGTAAAAAATAATTACAGTAAATCCAGTTTTATTGATAGTGCTTATAGCGACAAACTGGTTATAACGTCGAAATTGTGACCACTTGTTTGAAAGTCCATGTACTTTAACGTCATTTTACTTTTATCGGTTATAGCGACTTTTGGCTACAACAGGTGTTGGCAATTATCATGATTATTTAAAATAATAAAAAATTTATGATCACGATTGTTTTGATTATTAAAATTTTTGAGATATCTAAAGTGTTACTGCACTTTTTTAATTGTTTTAAAAACAAACGAACACTTGTATGTGATAAAACCAAAAAAGCCTATAAATTTGTCTTCTTATTCAAATATTATAATCAAAACTCATGACGATTCATCTGAATAAAACTAGGAAAAGTAACAAAGAATTTTTACTTTTTGTTATACATTTAAATACTTATATTTTTCTTCTGTGCTAGACAATTAAAATGATAAAATATAATTTATTTTTAAGATATTATTATGTACAGCACATATTTTAGTTGTTAATAATAGTTTTACAGCAAATAAATACATTTTTATTAGTATTTGTATCTTTTTTTTATTTTGATAAAAATCAATGATTTTTATTTAAAAAATCAGACCAATCCCGGCTACAACGATGAAATTTTTGGGGCCCCTTCGATGTTTATAAAACTAGATATTACTGTATTATATTTTAAAGTAAATTAAATAAAAAATACATTATTGCAAAAATTTTCTACGTTATAAATTCAAAATAATATATGCACTTTTCCCCAATTTTCTTAAACCTGGAATGTTAAATAACAATACCAGAACAAGGGATTTAAATCAATGATTTAAAAAAAATAAATGTAATTTAAATCTAATTTAAATTACTTGATGTAACCCTTTTTATGATTGATTAAAAGTACAATTGAATTTAATATAAATTTAGATTATCTTTGATGATGCTTCTAATAGTAATACATTTTATAATTTTTAAGTAACTTTTATGATACAGGTCCCTGAATTTAAATATATTTTACAACCACTTTTAATGCGTAGCAGTGGTTATTATAAATTATAAATAGCTTGTCTAATTTTGTATGGTACACCCACTAAAATGAGTGTCACTTTTGTGACAAACCAAAACAAAATCTTTCAGTTAAAATGGTTACACCCAGAAATATAAAGTTATATTTTTAAGGGTGTAACTTATATCTGTTAGAATTATAATGACTTATAATATCATCTGTTATTGAAATCACAATTATAAAACGGAAGTCGTAGGAGATAAGCACAAGAAATGGAATACCTTCCGTATATTTTAAATATATTTTAGCTTCCTTATCGAGTGTGACGTTATCAATTGCAAGCTTGCATACAATTTGCTTACCTGCTAGTTTTTTAATTTTTAACATATGCTAGAGTTATCTTGTTCTAAATTCATTTCCAATAATAACTGTTGAAAAATATTTTAAAGAACGGAAGGATAAATATAGTTCATTATCCCGCTAGTTTTTTTTATTAGCATGACGTCACTTCTACCTCATTACTCCATGGCGTCATGTAGAAGAAAGTATATATTTATAACATACCATGTATGATATCATTTAGTAGAGTACGATAAAGAATAATAGTCATTGATGACAGTAGATTTGGAAAGTCTGGGAGTGTTATAGTAAACACATCTTTATTAATTACATAATAGGGGCCTTGTTGCACTGTCAGATGTTCAGTTATTTGTTAGGCGTGTAGAGCAAGAAGCGAGAGCAACTACATGACTACATACATAGTTATGCCCAGTTCTCAAATAAATGTGTTCTTGTATGCAATAACCTTTCGCCAAATATATCTATTCTTGTCTGTTTCGTTTCATTCATGAATTATATAGCGGCTATTAAATGAACTGATGCTACAAATACACATCTAAATCATATGGAATGTCATCGGTCGTCTCATTCCAACTTATTAAAAATACTTGTTCTCTCTTGTGCTACATCTTTCATCACACGTTACCCTTTACTGGGTGTGGCACATCAAAATGTATTTTTTATTTTTTTAAATAAGCAGTGGCGTAGCTAGCATTTTTAGCGCACAGGGTAAATATTAAGATAACAATAAAATATGTTTTATAAAAAGTAGTTTTTTTTGGGAGAAAAACGTATGGGTAATATTATATGTGGCAATATTTTCAAGAACTACAAAATCTGTCTAACGTCGTTGGTAAAACGGCTTAAATAGTATATTGTTTTCAATTTATATCGCAATTTTTTTTGCATTAGTGTGTGATTTTTTATTAAATTTACTTTGAAATTTGTTACAGGAATAAAAATTATAGCGCCCAGTTCAACCAACATTACTCTCTAGCTACGCTACTGAAAATAAGGAAATCAAAGATGAATATAAACCTATTATTTTCGTTTTATTAATAAAAATTTCATGAATTTCGTATAATTTCTGTTTGTTTATTGTTAAAAACTGTTGGATGCTGATAATGTCATTATTTAGTCATAAACTATTTTAGAACTATGCTTGCAACATTTGAACGACAAATTTCTGAAATTTCATTATTGTTATGTTAATACATTTTTAGAATTATTTAGCAAGAATCCATGTGCTTCTTGAAATGTGCTGCTAACTAGTCCTATAAATCAAAATGTAGATTTTCAAGTATGCGTGATAATTTTCTGTAATTTTATATCTATTTATTTGACAGTAAGAAATTAATATTTTTTCTACAATTAAAAATTAATGATTATATTTTCACACGGTGCTTATCAAAGTAGCATTATTTATTACTCAGTTTAACAAACATTTCCTAGATTTAAATAGTTACCATATTAAAGCTTATCAAAATAATTTATAACATGTTTATTATGCACTAAATAATGTTAATCGCAATCTTTAATATATTATTAACAATAATAGCTGCATTGTTCATTTTATTTTCTGCGAATTATAGTTTTATGTATTTTGGTATTGCTTAAATTTAAGGTAATGTTATGTTTCAGTTCTTTATTTGTGAATATAAATTACACCTGTGATTAAATTTTTTCACAAGAAGCTTATCAAGCCAGTAATTAATTTTTACTACCCATTTTTCTAAATATGTCTTTAAATAGTTGCCATAAGCTTATCAGAATAATTTATACCATTTTTATTATGCACTTAAATAAATTTAATCACAATATTTTAGTGCTACTAATAACATCAGCAATATTATTTGCGTAGTTACAATACAGTATGTTTTTCTAAATTTTCTATGTAAGGTTACGTTAAGTTTTTTATTTGTGAATTAAGTAATATATCTAGGTACAAAGTCAAGCTTATGTGGTAAAAGTAAAAAACATTTACGATATTGTCTGTAAATCATACCGGATGCTGAATTATCTTTTAATATTAATAAATTTATTTTCTTATCAGAAAATAAAATAAATAAACAAACAATATTCAGTATCATCTGAAAGCCTAATTTAATTTTTACATATAGTTATTATGTAGTACATTGATAAAATATCGATTATTATTTAACAGTAGATTTAATATGGTATCAGTTTTATTGAGTTTGAAGAATCAGTAAGAAAAAAGCCACTAAACACAATTTGCATACGAAATGATATTTATTTTTGGCCGACGCGGTAAATATACTTCAAGTTATTAATAAAACAACGAGAAGTTGACTATTTTGTACGAGGCTGCTGATATGATATATTATTCTTGTCGGCAGGCTTTATGTATATTTTCTATTTTGTAAAAAATATGTTTTTGAGTAGGTGGACCACGATGTACTTGTTGCAATTAGTCGTGTTTTTAAATGTCTGAATTGAATGATGAAATTATATAGAGGAATTTTTTGACATTTGTTGTATTTTTTTAGTATGATGAAATATAATCATAACTTATATGCGAATCCTGTTAGATATTGACATTTTTTTGTTTAATGTTATAGATAATTTGTAACAACAAATATTTTATTCACATAAATTTTTCTTTACATTTGTTACATTGTATCGTTTGTTAAACATACAAACAGACATTACATGTAAATTTGTTTATTTTTATCCAGTTTATTTCGGTTCACAAGAACAACCTGTAGTATTTACCTAAACATGAATCATAAACTTATATTTATAAGCCAGAATCACACAAAAACAAGTTTCTGAAGTACAAATATCATCCAAAATTTATATCACTGTATCTTGCTCAAATAATAGGTAGGATTTATCAGAAAAACAAAAAAATCTGAGCTTTAAATAGGTGAGTACGTTGGCAATTATCAAAATTGTTTCAGTTTCAGTCTTGCTTCACGTGATATGTCAAATTGGACTACTACAGATTATTCAGATTTTCAACACTTATTATTTGAGCAAAGTGCAATTCGAGAACAAAAAGATCATTTTATTCGTAATCAGTATCGAACTTCAAGTTAATTATCCAATTTTTTTAAGACGTAAATAATCTTTTTACGCATAAAATTTTATGTGCGGTGACACAATACATTTTCAAAAACAAAACGTTTTTAAAATTTACAAATAGCTGAATACAAAGTTGCAAGGTTAAAAATAAATGTTGTAAAATTCAAAATGATGCAATTTTGGCCAAGAGTGTTAGTTCGTGATTTTGATGATTTGAATTTGTTTCTTGGTTCAACATTTGATAAAAAATGTTTACAGTATTACAATATTTTATAGGTTAATAATGTAAGAAATGTGTAACAAGTACTAAAAATGTTTATTTTTATTCTTGAATACCATTCGCGCTATGAGAAAAATAAATAATCATAAGAATAGTATTTTCTGCACAATATTTGTAATGTTACGATTACGAATCGTTTCTAGGAAATGAGCTCTCTTGAATGAAACTTCGCATAGCACGAAGGTTTCTATTTGTAACTCTTCATGGAAAACTGTTCGCTTCTTCGTACCGTTAATACTTTTAATTTCAATACAATAAGAAATATTTATGCTAATTCTCAAACGGAAATGTGAAAAAATGCTTATTTTTTAATTTTTTAATTGTGATTTAGTTTCTAATTTCTGTTTTGACATGAACTGTTTCATATCAGCTTTGCCGTAATATGACACCAAACAGCTGGGGATATCCTTATCTATTACCATAGAAGGAAATACTATCATAATATAAAAATTTTAGCGAAATATGATTTAGATAGCATCCTGTAGAAATATATACAAACACTCAAACCATTTAGTCTCTGTACACCAGTAAAGAAAAAAGTATTCTATTCTTTAATCCTTTTTTTATTGAATATATATATATATATATATATATATATATATATATATATATATATATATATATACACGAAATAAATTTTGTATTATACTTACAATATTAATAAATAAAATCATGTATTGACTTCCTAAATTTTTCGTCATGAAATCCAGAAAAATATATATTTATTATAACAACTAAGTACGCCAATTTATTCTCAGTACACCTGTAAATTATATAGAATTAATGATCTTTTGAATTGCCATTCATTAGAATTACTTCCTTTAAACGGTTTGTCATACTTTCCACTAATTTTCTTGGAGTTTGGAAGACAATTTTACCCTATTCTTCTACCATAAATGTAGTAGTTCTTATATTCTTTAGGCGTCTTATTTTACATTTTGTAAAAATAAATCACAGGGATGTTTCATGGAGACTGTGGAGGCGTTTTTAATTATTGTCTACAATTGTACAATAACTATTCTAAGAGTTTACGTGTAATATGTTTTGGGTCATTATTTTGTTGAAATTATAAGAATCCCTTAAACTCATTTTTCAGCAAATTCTCTTTTAAAATATTCAAATAACCCACTTTCCCATCAATAAAAATTAAGTAAAGTAAACAGCCCCATACAAGCATAGAACCTCTTCCATATTTCACTGTTGGGCATAATTTTTTTGTTTTCATTTGTTCATTCTTCTTTTTCCAACCAATAATTTGTCCATCTGATCCAAAAAGCTTTATTTTAGTTCATCTGAAATAATGAGTTCTAGAAGGTTTCAGATTGGTTTATATATTTCAAAATCAAAACTTGGTTTGAGTGATACAATAGCGTATTTTTATATTTAAAAATAGGAATGGTTCAGACTTATTTTATTCAGGGTAACAATTTGAAGCTGTGTTCTACCAACTGTAATTTAAGTAATACAAAGTGGTTTAAATGTTTGAAAAAATTGAAATATTATATTTGTTTTGCATTAGGTTTGCAAAAATATTTTGAAATATGGCAACATTGTTTTTGAACAGATTTCGTAAATGATACGTTTATGTAGCCAATAGCCTTGAAATGTAATTACAAAACGATATATGGTTATATACGAATATGAAATATACCTTCCACAATTTGAGAAACATTTAATAAAAATTTATAAAAGCAAATTTTATCTCATGATGTCAGAGTGTAAGATCTAACACCCTATAAATGTATCGTATATTTTCGATAAATATATTTTGGAAGCCATGTCAAAAACATTGTTAGCTACCTTGAAATCTTTCAATTCTACCAGTTTTTTCTAATTTGTGAGTGTGAAAAAAGTACAATTCTTGAAAGATTCACAACAAGTATTACGCGAAT
The DNA here is from genome assembly GCA_035578165.1 of Stenolophus ochropezus. NCBI lineage: Eukaryota > Metazoa > Arthropoda > Insecta > Coleoptera > Carabidae > Stenolophus > Stenolophus ochropezus. The sequence goes on from JAQOWZ010000014.1 coordinate 6,973,802, forward strand.
CATTCTTAAAATATAACTGAAATATTCTTCGCGCCAAAATCTTAGGGAAATTTGCTGCACCGGAAACAGAAAATGCGTCATATGATCTTGTAGGTTGACATCTCTATTTCGCAGAATTCGAGCGGTTTAACTTAAGATATTCAATTCACAAAATAAACATACAGCTGTCACTATTTATAGGTTACTCATAATTTACATTTAGAAGCATCAAATTGTGAGAAAATATATTTATATTTGATGTTGGTATTCATTTTAATAGATAATTGAATGTCATTTCTTGTTGTGATGGATTTGAAGGCATGGTTCGAAAATGATAAATAAATCTGGATTCTAAAGTGCAGAAACGTCTTATATATTCATATAACTTATAAAGATTTGCTTCATTTGGAGCAGATTTGTCAAGAACAAAATATTTTTGACGTAATATTGTAGCACACTTATAATGAATCTAATATTCTCGTCTGTGTAAATCAAGTTCTGAAACAAGTAGTATACAATTTTTAGTAATTAAATTATTAAAAACTTTCAATTGAATGTAACTTTTCTACATTAAGGATTTGGACCCGAAGAAAGTTTTGACCCGAATTTTTTTTTAATTTAATGATTTTGTGATTATCAATATATTATGAGTATTCATTATTATTTATTTTATTGTTTATGATTACTAAAAAAAAAGTAATTCAACCCTTCCTAAAAGATTTTCTGGAACCGCCACTGACTTCAGTAAATGTCGGTGTTAAAAAAATGTGGTTGTTACATGACATAAGAATTCTTACCAGTAAAGGCTTGTGGTCTTAAAATTAGCAAGCCATATTTTGACAGTTGTTGTAACAGGTTATTTTATTATAGTGTAGTAAAATGAATACCATAGTTGGAAATCACTGTTTTACAAGCTAAAACTTATGAACAATAATATTTCGTACTGTAGTTGCCTTTGTAATTTATGAGTTTTATGTTTGTAGAATTTGCTCAAGCTTCACTATAAATCAGTTTTTTATGATTGTAAATATATTCGCAATAAATCCCATAAACAGCTTTTAAAGCTTACACACAGACGGCCAGGTGGTTAAGTGCTTGAAGTATTGGAATCGTGAAAAAAAATTAAAAGTTTTCCACTGATATTGAAGTGTTACGACAAACGAGTTGTATGTATTTTTCCCAAAGTTTAATAATAGGTTTCAAGACTAAATAAAGTTCTGGCATAGGTCAATATGACTCATATTGTTGTATCCAAGATTTTTGTGTAGTCAGTTTTCAGAATTGAGTTTATGAATTATTTCACGTTTAATCTGTTTACTACAGAAACGGAAGGCTAGTCAATTGATTTCCATAAGTCTGAATTTATGATTTATTTCCCTGACTTGATGGTTGAAACAGAAAGTTACTAGGATTGATTTTCAGAATTCCCTAGTTTTGAATTATTTCACGTCCTAGCGGTTACAACAGAAACCTACCTGAACTATATTTGACATTTCATAAACATGTATACCAACATTTGATATATTGCCTGCATAATGACTAATTATACGCTAGGTACACATAATTTATGACACGTAGACAAACAAATTATGGTTTTGTTTCTTTACTGTTATTGTATTCTATACCCATATATGGGTGGGAGGTAGAATAAAAATAACCTCAAAAATGGATTCGTCGAGTCGAAAAACATAATTATATAAATTTTCGCAAAAAAAATCCCATAAAATCTAAAACTAATTTTGTAATAACTGCCTTAGTTAGTATACAAAGGTGTCATGTATACATACCCAGAAATGGATAAGAGATAGGATACAAATAACCCCAAAAATGGATTCCTTAGGTCGAAAAACATAACTATACATATTTTCGTAAAAAAGTTCCAATCGAAACATTCATAATTTTATAATAACTGTATTAGCGATATACCTTGTGTAGCACAGAGGTAACGTCTCAGACTACAAATAAAAAAATTGGGGTTCGATCCCAGTCGGTAGACAAATAAAATAAAAAAAAGCTAAGGCGAGTAATACTTCAACCTAAAAACATTTAACTTTAATTACTGGGGATTGAGGTAATAAATAGATCACAAGAAGTGGAGCAATTACCTGAAACCAGAGCAAAAAGTAGCGCACTTACTGGAACAAATACTGGAAATTAGAACAAATACTAGAGTAGAAATGGGGACAAACTGGTGCAAGTAATCAGAACATTTGTCGAAGATATCAGAGCATATTCTAGAACAAATCAGTAGAGCCAGAATATAGGGCAATAAATAGATCAGGAATTAGAACAACTAGAGCTAAGTAACTAGAGAAATTGCCAGAGAAATTAGAACATATTCTAAATCAAATCAGTAGAGCAAAAATGTAGTGCAATAAATGGATCAAAAATCCGATAAATTAGAATAAGTTACTAGAGCAATTGCAGCACAAATTGGAACACATTCTAGATCAAATCAGTAGAGCAAGAACTTGGGACAATAAATGAATCAAGAATTCGATAAACTGGAGCCAAGTAACTAGAGCAATTGCCAGATAAATTAGATAAAACATATTCTAGAACAAATCAGTAAAGCAAGAATGTAGTGCAATAAATGGATCAAAAATTCGATAAACTAAAATAAGTTACTAGAGCAATTTCCGTAAAAATTATAGCACATTTTAGAACAAATCAGTAGAGCAAGAATATGGGACAATGAATAGATCAGGAATCAGAAAAACTGGAGTAAGTTACTAGATAAATTGGGCACATTGTGAAACAAAAAAAATAGTGCAATTACTACAGCATGAATTAGAGAAATTAGAACACATTCTAGAGTAGATAAATAGATTAGAAACATGGGAAATAGTCAAGGAATTAATAAACGTAAGGACCGGAAAATACGAAATAATATATGAAGAAAATGGAAACAGAAAAAGTATTAGGATAATAAAGTAATTAATATGTATTTTTAATTGAACCCTTATTTCTGAATTGTAATATACTTTAAGGAAATGTTTGAGCAGAATGATTGTATCTCCCGTAAACTGGATTCTTGATGCAATCCGGTTTGAACCACCGCATGTAAGTGTCTCTTGTTTCCATTTCATTTGATTCTAATATTTCATGGATAGTGTTGATAGTAGTTCGAATTACATTGCGGGTGTAGTGCAGATCAGTATTTCGTCCGTTCCCACCAGTATCATAGCGGGTTATCTTGCTATCTGAGACGCTATGACATATCATGCGCTCAACACAATGACACACTTATGGCGTGAGACAACGAAGAACACAGTTGTTAATTTACTGATAAAAGGATGGGAACCGAGCGATACAGGACAGAAATGAAGATATTCTACGTGGGAATGTTTATATTTTCATAGAGGAACACTCTAGCTTACTCATTGAGCATTTGTTTCATTGATTATTTATGTATGAGTATCTTATGATTAATAAGCAATTGAAAAAATACCACTCTTCATTATCCGTGAGATAGTTTGTGATAAACAATGCAGAAACATTATTTATTTTATTTATCTCAAACAAGCGAAAAGTAATAGTGATAAAAAATTATTCACTGTAAATTTAACCAAAATTCTAGGAACTGGTTAAAATGTGCAGTTCCTTTGCTGAAATTATAAGACAATGATGTAAAACAATAAAATCGTCATTCAAATGGTGGAATTCCTGTTCCATAACACAAAATCATTCTAATATTTCACTATTTTTATTAAACTGTACACATAGCATTGTATGTAAAAATATCAAATAATCACTGTTGCGGTTAAAATATTATCTATTGCGATCTGTATAAAATAACACAATATCTACATTGCGTAATAAATGTAGATATACTGTGCTATATTTGCATTTGTTTTAACAGCTGAAAGTTTTAAAGTTATTAATTTATGTACATATATATCACACTTAATAAACCAATAATTATATAAATTATAAACAAAATATACCTTAACACTTATCAGACTATAAAAGTTATGGCCTATAATACATAAAATTTCATTATCGATATGTGTGTTCCAATTCTAATTATAATTTTCTTATTTGTAGCATATTGTACATATTTCTGTAGATTAGAAACATAATGGTTACAATTGTTCACAAACTTTATTTCAAATCGAAGACATCATATTGTTTCCTAGTTATTTGGAAATATGAATATTTTGGTTATTGTTTGTTATTATTTGTAGTAAGTTTAAGTGACATCATACTCTGGGTCTACAGAATAATAATTATAATTTAAATCTGACTCAAATAGATAAGTACCTACAGTAATGGATAAAAAATGTACTGTGTATATATAGACATTTTTCATTTATTTAGAATCGATATAAAGGTGAATCATATTATAAAATATAAGTAGCTTTGTCGCCAAATAATCATTGCGAACATTTCTTTTTAGTTAATCTTTTGTGGCAAAACATTACTTTTCTTACATGGCACAAGGTCTCAAGTACCTAAGGTACTTGGTTCGTGCCAAGTTTTCCTTGCATTTTAATGAAAGAGGTTGACAGCCTACAGCCTCTGAAAGAGACCTACAGCTTATATTGGAATCGGAGCGCGCTAATCAAGTGAATCACCGCTGACCGTATTTAAGTCAATATAATCTTTAAATTAAAATTTTGAAAGCTTATTTTATTAATATGTCAAAAAAGAATATATATTGTAACAAAGTTTATTGGTTATAGGAAAATAAAATAAAGTAATGAAATTGAGTTTCGGCTCTACTTGGATCATTTTCAGGAGATGTCTAGTAGAATAATAGTTATTTATGCAACTAGTATGTAAAGTAAGTGTTTTTTAGTCGAGTGCTGTTTAACGCAAGAGGCGTAGCCAAAAGTGGAAGTTATAGAACGAGATAAAAAAAACATTGTTACGCACATATTGCATACAACATTTTTCCTACAACCGAAATATTAATAAAAATTAGTTTCAAAAATAAATAAAAGTACTTTTCAAGTAGGGTTGCATAACAATCCAATTTTATTAAAAAAAAATCAGATTTACTTGATTTAAAGCGGAGTTTTTTATTTAAATCAGTTTTTTTGATTTTTTAAAAGATATAGTTTTATTTCAAAACTGTGTTTCATAAAACAGCATTTATTGTGGAGATTTTGTAGTTCTTGAAAGTATTGAAACATGGTAACATTACCCATACGCTTTTTCCCCTAAATTTTCGTAAATCTAGGATGTTAAATAACAATTGCAGAACAAGTGATTTAAATCAATGATTTAAAGAAAACCATCAAGTGATTTAAATCAATGCAACCTTGTTTTCAAGCAGTAGTACGTAAAAGTGACTTTTTAATAACTCTAAAGAGGACATAATGTTTGTACTTTATGCTCACTTGTAGAAAAAATATTTTTTTGCAAATATCTAAACTATATGCACGTACGAAAAGGACAATTAGTCCTCCTGAAGATGTCCCAAGTGGGGACGAAACCGGTCGAGATTGATTAAATTTTTTATATAAACTGCATCCTAGTACTATATCAATCAAGAATCTTCCATCACTTTATTGGTTACATTTATTTCTTCATTGTTGGTGTTTCATCGTGAAATAATGTTGGCAAGGGTGAAACCTGAGTCATTGGAGAGCATGAATGAAAAAACTGGCGACAGTGGCACAATTACTCGAACCTTCATAAACTAATTTGGTTGTCGATCCTCATTGTGTCTGATGGCGAGATAATGTTGGCTAGGGTTGAACCTGAATCATTAGAGCAAGTACTGAAGCACCTGAATACGTCTGTTTATGTGCCAGTACAGTCATGAGCATGAAAATGGCAATGTTTGCAGCGATGAATAGAGATACGAAATGGCCTCTCTGTCATGTCTGGCTCTGGTTGGCATTAGATGTGGCGCTAAGTTAATCCTTGGCGAGCTCTGACGATGACGGCGAGACGGTGACTATCGCACTGATTTGTCATTGGATTCGCGTCCAAAACATTGGAAGATGGTTTTAACCACTAAAAACACTACTGTTTTCAACCTACTCTATAAAAATATATAGTATTATGACGATAATGTCAACAGAATACATCTAGACATCACCGAAGGTTTTTAAAACAAACTCGGATTTAAGGATGGCGAGACAGTCTTGCAGCCAAGGGCCTCCACCAAAAAGGGGCCCCCATCAAGTCAAGAAATTTGTTAGCAAATATGTCCTGCTGCAAAATAAAAAAAGAGCCACCCTGAAAAACACCAAAATTCAATTACTTGTAACTTTACTAAATTACAATGTAATGACATTTTTTTTAAATTTGTATATAAAATATTGTATACAACAACAAATTTGTAATAGAAGAAAATAATAGTTTATGTATAATTTAATCATCAAACAAAAGTGCATAATGTTTTTTATAAATCTATGACTCTATATAAAGCCTAAATTATCTAGTAAACATCTGATATTTTAAGAGCATTATCATTTGAAAATTTTATAGAAGATTTAGCACAAAAAAAGCGAAGAATGTGCCAATTTGAAATTTAATAGAATAATAAATCTAAAAATGTTAGGTTATACATTTATTACATATGTAATAAATAAATTAATAATAATATATAATATATACTAAAACAAAATTGTATCATTTATGAAAAAAATAATATGCTACATATTGATTTTCAGTATTAATCTCGTGTTAAAAAAGGATCCCACCAAATTTTTGCCCATAGGCCCCCACCAACATAAATACGACCCTGTTATAAAATTTAAGATAATATTGTTAATAAAACACGCACATTTATAATAAACATTTACAGGTATACCTGAAATAAGTACATTTTTAACAATATTAATAACTTTTTTTCGAAATCTCATTTTTTTTTTTACATTTTACCTCCCCATGAATTAATGACTTGTTTAGGTATTTTCATAATAATGTTATCCAATTGCAAATGAAACAATTGTTTTGACAGATGCGGTGTAGTAAACTGCTTGTGGTTCTGAAAACCTGAGATCGAATCCATACGAGTTTACCATTTATTCCCTATTTTTTTCCACGCCAGTAAGATGACGTCTGATAAAAACTTTCTATACGATATAGATGTATCATTTGCATGCAGATCTGACACACCCAATAATGGGTAATAAGTCGTATGTGATATATTTAGTTTTGCAAATAATAATAATTTATGTATGATCAGTGATTCTTCACTGATTAGCGTGCACTTAAACTAGTAAAATATTAACTAAATGAATATTTTATGGTGTTACCTATATGAAATTTTACACGTTTGCCATCGAGTTTCGAATAAGTTATTTTTAGAAACGTTATAGCAAGTATTATTCTGGGAAGTCGTTTTGTCAAAATTACCTACCGGTTTGTAGTTATCTTCAATTCGATTCTTCGTAGTCCAGCTAAGTGAAAGGCAAAAGAACTCATCTAGTTGACGCTACTTTATTTGCACTTGATTTCTTTAAACTTGTTTTATACTTTTAATTTGAACTACAATTCCTTTTCTTAGAGTTGAAGTATAAATACATGCAGTAAAGTAGCGCCTTGACATCTAGGTACCAGTTGCAAGATAAATCTAATGGCTTAAAAATAGTCCCAAGTTGTCTATGATCGAAAAAAGCGTAATGTAAACCGGGCTTTAGGAATTATGCCAAGCAACAAATGAGTAATACGTTTTTATCTGCTTAGTTTTCTATGAAGATGTGTAATGACAATAAGATGTGTTTACATGTAATGAATTTTATAATTATTTTTACTTTTGCCACGTAAAACTGAAATATGAAAACAAGCGGAATAATGAAAGTATAATATAAAAGCCAGTTTTACAGCTATGCTAATTGCACCCAACACACACTTAGTGGACATCCGTTTTGCAGCGGAAGTATAATTTGGTTATGGTTAGGTTAGGTGATAGTTTTTTGTTTTCATTAAGACAATCCGACCTTCCTATTGTAATTTTACGTTCCCAATAATAACAAATCTGGCAAGCGTAAACTTCTGAATACATTATTTATTCAATGATGTTATTTTCTATCGTATTGTTACCGGAAGTTCATATTTATTCACTTGGCATTAATAGGAATAAATGGCGTTTATAACTGTTGTTTATGTGTTATATTAAATACTTTTTTTGCATATATTGGTTTTTAAACTTGTGGCCGAAAGCCGTGTTAGTGAGTAATAAATGCAATGCATCTTTAATATGTGCGTTTCGCTTTATAATGTGCGTCTCGAGTCTAGCGTTAGCGGAAATCAAATTGGAAATCCACTTATTGGATGCAGCGATTCGTTACCAGTTTGCTCGGCTGCTCTATGAATATTGAAATATTGCAGTAATGACTACGTTTGTACGTCTGCTGTCTGCATGTTACTTCTTAACAACGACTATACTCTTTTTATTTTAAATTAATTTCCGTGAAAAAAGAAATTTTTTCTTAATGAGACTTTTGCGCTCTAAACATTCGTATAAATTATACTTTTAATTAAATAACTGCTTTGTTATTTCATTCCGTGCATTTCATTACATAATAATCTCAATTACGGGGCTCCATTTTCTTGTGAATATTTCTGCATCTCGTGTCAACAATTTCAAAATTATGTTAAAAACAACTAACAACTTATTTATTTCATTACTGTACACATTTGTCTCATTTTTTCCGTTCTGTTGTATAGTAAACAACTCTTAATTTAGTCTTTTCGTATCATATCAATATTTCAATTTCAAGTCACATATTGACAACTACATGCTTCACACATTACTTATTATTTAACAACGCATTGAAGTTGACCATTTTAAAATAGCATCTATAAACAATTACTAAATGAACGCTTTTAGCAGAAGCTATTAAAAGAAACGTTGAATTTGACAAGAGTTTATAGGAAAAACGGTGGTTATTTTTAGCAAATATGTATTTGTAGTAGGCTCCCCAATTAGAAGAACAAATAAACAAATCTATTTTGAGGGTGAATGGATGCTGACGTTAGTATTCTTGCAGTCACATCACACGTACCACAACCTGGGAAGACCCGCGGAAGAATCTAAGTCCACAGGTGAACCAGCAACAGCACCCGCAGAATATCGTGTCGCAACAGCAGGCCCAACCGCAAGTTGCTGTAGCCACCGCAGTCACTGGTAAGTTGCTTATTACTTAACTCCTAACTCACACATTCAGTCATAAACAACGTGCACTATTCGCAAAAACTAAATAAAACATCAATAACTCATTTATAACCATTGCGAAGCGAATCTGAGGGCTTGGTTCCCTCAAAAAGAGAGGAAGATAACTTTACGGCTTTAGGATTCATTTTCTACATAATAATAATCGTTATCACATGCCGTCACCATTGTCTGCACAGAAATCATAACATCAAACCGAAATATAAGGTCGTATACCATTCTCGAAATATTACAATTTTGCAGAAGAATATGAAAATATAAATTAATTAACGAGTATTAGTGAAAATATTTTATTTAAATATTACTTCGTTCGCGAACTAAAAGCGATTAAATTTTATTGGACTGTGACGTGATATGTCCTGAGCAATTTCATTGGTTGCCTGATTTTAAGAAAGACAATCCTGCGCCTTCATTTCTTAAGCAATGTCATATCATCATATTTTATCTGTACGAATATAAAAATAACCAACACCCTATACAACTAACAGTTTGTTCATCAATGGCGAAGACATGTCACGTCACTTTAAAAATTTATGCCTTACCACGAAAAATTTTCAGTCGCGTTTTCAGTAATATTCTTATTTCACTCAAAAAATGGTATAGGACCTCATAAGATACAAGTAACCCCTGTACTCTGTAAGAGTGTGTAGGTGACGTCTGTAAAGATATCTACCTATTCTGAAAATTTGTTAAAAATATGTACATTTTTGAAAGCAATGTTAAAGATTTAACATGAATGGGTGACCGTGTATAAGTCGTAAAAAATCAATTATATAATAAGTTTTCTAAACTAATAAAGCAGTAATAAAAGCTAGATACATAAAAAACTAATGTATTTTTCTACTTTCCGGGACTATTTCCTCCTATATTCCTGTGAGAGTGGAGTGTTAGTCGACATAAATCTTGCAAGTTTTGTAAACTACACTCAGCGCCTCAGTGTTAAGCGCTAACAACTCAGCAGCTCGAGCAAGCCATTCACCCCGTCCTTCTCTGTGTGCGCAGACGCTGACACCAGCACCGGCACCGGCACTGGCACTGCCTGCTGGTGCCCGAGCCATAGCGCGTAGCCCATAGCAGTCGCTGGCAGTCGTTCTGCTGGTACGGTACTCGCATTTGAATACGCTAACTAGCACATGCATACACGCAAACCAGGTTCGGACTAGCCACGGACCCGCTTCCGAAAAACAAACCCCCACACTCTCAAAATACGTCAAATTTAGTCTTAACATTAATTACCTTAACTAAACCAGGTTCGGACTAGCCACGGACCCGCTGCCGGAAAATAAACCATACTTTCGAACCCCCACACTCTCAAAATACGTCAAATTTAGTTTTAACATTAATTATCTTAACCTTAATTTCAAATTTTCCAAGCATGTTTTCGAAACCATAAGCTAAAAATTAACCATTTCCATAATTTAGGTACATTTGGCTCTACATCTAGTGGCAAACTACAACCAAAAATCAAGAATATCAAAGCAACCAGCATTACATATATTTAAGACGGGAAACTTCTCAACAACAATATACAAGTTCATATATTCGTCCACCAAAAATTTTTTTTTTTTACTTAAAAAACAATAACAAATTTTCAATAAACATATATTTTAAAAAAACATGAGAAAACAAGAAATGTAATACTATAAATGAATTTCTGTTCTATAGTAGATATTTTTTTGTTTTTCAATTCGGTTAAAATAAAATAAAATTAGGATATATTTGTGGTTAGGCTCAGGGTTAAGGCCGTTACGTAGTCAAAATATAGTTTTTGCACCTATATTTATACATTTCACAAAATTGTAAAAGCATAACTTAATGCAAACATACGTGTGACACTTGTCTGCGGAGTCAAGAGTTTATTCAAATATGTAGAGTCCTCTACCGGGAAGTAGAAAACTTTTAATAGGTCGGTAATGTTGCTATGTAAATACAAACCGCAATTGATTACAAAGTGCAACGCTTCAACATGAGTTTAGAAATCCATATTTGGATATTTTTTTGCATATTTAAATTCAAGTAGTTTTTATTAGTTTTAATTGAACCAATCATAACAACTGTCCTTTGGTCTAGCACACTTCAGTGTTATTTTTATTGCTCTACATTGTTTTACAACAGGTATAATAGTGTCTTCTTTTTCGTTTTTGGCATCTATTTCACACTTTTCTGTGATTGGCTAGAGCCCCTCTTTTGGGGTACGATAAATCTTCAGCCTGTTATGGTTTTACAGGTTTAAAGGGAGGTGGCAAGTGGGCTGAACCATTCCCCCACTCCTTCCAAAACTCTATAATTGGTATTTGAAAACATTTACCACAACCGGCTTTACACCGTAAAATAAATGGAAAGCTGAAATTTAAAAGTATTATTTATGATACAGACAACTTGCAATGCTTCAATGTAAATAAATGAAAAAAACAAGTATATAGGTGGTGATGGTGATGGATAAGAATAATAACAAAAAATAGGATTATTTTAAATAAAAACAAAATTATGTACAATCAAAAATCCACGTATTATATCATATTTTAAAGATGGACGTATTCAGCACCAACATTGCTAAGTGCGACCATATTTTTGATTAATAAGTGGAATTTTGATTGTTGAAAATGGGGAAGTTTAGTGTTTTTATTTTATTAAAATTGTCTTCAAGATTGATCTTTTATATTATATGTTATTCAAAGATGCCTAAATTTTTCAAAATATGAAATTTTCTAAAATAATGACGTCACAAAAGTTCACTGAAAACGTATAGTCTACCTTAAACAGGGTGCGCTGGGTTCCCATGACAACGACGTGTTCTGCCTCAATCTACGACCTACGTTCAAAAAGTCAGGTCTCATCCCTTCTAGGCATGCGCGTAACTCACTTGTGACGTCACAAAAGTGGGGAATAAATTTGGCTTTGAAGTACGTTTTAAGTTGTAATTATTCATATATTTACGATTAAAAAATATTTGACATGTAATTTGACGTTAAACTTCCCCATTGTTAGTAATTTGGTATAGTAGATTAGTTTGAGTAGTTTAGTGGCGCGTCCACCCCTGCTCACTTGTTGTGCTTGCAGGTGCTGCGAACAAATCACCGTCTGACGCCGCCGCCGCGCTCGGCCCGCTGCCCGACGGCTGGGAGCAGGCCGCCACCCCCGAGGGGGAGGTTTACTTTATTAACCACCAGACGAGAACCACGTCTTGGTTTGACCCGCGAATACGTGAGTGTCACCTACTTAACTTTCATCTTCAAATACACTCGACTCGAGATTTTCTGGAAATTAGGTTGTTCGATACACCCTTAACCCTTAATCTTTTCTAATAGCTTATATGACTCACAATATATTAATGTAAATGTTCACGATACATATACATTATTTATTATGTAGTAGGATCAATAAATGATACTTACACAAATTGGTGGTAATCTGGAATTTCGATTTTCCAGAAAAATATCCAGAAAATCGAAAATCAGGGTTGATGTATGAAATATGAAAATATTCTATACTTTCTTCACTACAAATTAAATATAAAATACAGTAGATTGTTTTCTCGACATATTTTTTTTTTGAGTCGGATTAATACAAATCTATCGTATTTTGAAAATGTCTATCATGTACATATTTTTGACAATTTATATCAATCAATTATTAATGAAATAAGTTACTATCATTAAATGATATAAAGCACTACTAAATATAACTAATAAAATATGTTTCATCACCTTTATTAATACTTGAAATGTGGATAATATAATGACATTTTTTCTTTTCTAGCGGTACATTTACAAAGATCACCAGGATCTGGAGCACTGCTCCCACAGAGCAACTGGTTGAACCCTTTGTCGTCGTCAGCCATTCAAGCAACTCAGCAGAAGATGCGCCTTCAGTCATTACAGATGGAACGTGATCGCCTCAAACAAAGACAACAGGAAATCAGGAGACAGGTAAGCACACATTCCCTTTGCATATCCTTTCCTTCGTTTTTCTCTATTGAGCTATTCATCTCCCAGCTTTTTTCCTTTCACGAGAAAAAAATCTCGTAATGCATCCAGTAAATAAATATACAGTCAAAACACATACACATTCATTCCCTGTCGCATCCTTTTTCTTGTTAACATAAGCCACTACAGATTTTTCAATGCCAACTATTGCCATATATTCCTGTCCAAGCAAACACCTTTGACCTCATCCACATTCATACAAGTCCATATGCTCACCAGACATTTACAAATGAACGTATTGTTACAGTATTACAATCAAAACAAATTTTTCATCAAATTTTTAATAAGATACATCTCAAAAATAAACTCAAGAGAGTATATAAATTATGATTACTATGTTCAGTGTAGATGAGGGATATAATTATTTTATTTTTGAAACAAAATTATATATGTAAACGTATATATAAAACGAAATAAATCTTTTTGTTTTCCCATAAAGATCAATTGATGTTAAGTCCTTAGTAGACAATAAGAGCTCCACAACTTTCTATTGTTAACGATGTTGTTTGTTTGCAGCAAGAGCTAATGCTCCGAGGAAGCAGTACAGACCAACCGATCGACCCATTCTTGTCCGGTTTAGCAGATCATTCTCGCCAAGAATCGGCCGACAGCGGCTTGGGAATGGGACCCACGTACTCCTTGCCACACACCCCTGAAGACTTCTTAGCGAACATCGATAATGTTATAGATAATATGGATTGTGTTAGTGGTAAGGGGAAAAAATACAAGAGCAATTGTGGTTTTCAAATACCCTTTACCTGACATTTATAAATAATTATAGCCAAAGGGCTTGCGTGGTGGACGATATTGTCTTTTACTTTTAAAGTAGTTTTTAAGAAGTAAAAGAAATATTTTCTTATCAACCCGTTGGTTATGGTTCAGTGGCTAGCAATACGATCCGTATTCGCAAGTTCGTGCAGAACAGCCTCAGTTCGAATCTCACAACCGATATTTAAAATACAGTGTATGCACACTGTGTCCAATCGATTCTGAATCTATTATGAAGAGCGAAACTTGTTCAGATGCTATAACATATAACATTCTACATAATTTAAGCAAATACATTTTGATAAACACATTGTTGTTATTGCTTATTTGTTTGAAATAATAGTAACTAAGATCATAAACAGACAGAAAATCTTCTGACTGCAAAATTCTTGTAACATGACAATTTAAAACCCAACAATTTATGACAAATGCAATTGGTGTTACATTAATCATCTCAATATAATTAAAAATATCTTCTCAATTTTAATTTTGTTCACGTTTAAATAAATCTGGCGAGAAGTCCTGCGATGAAATTCTTGTTTTTGCTCCACAAATATGGAAAGAATCTTAATTATCATTGTGCATTTTTTTACGAATTATAAAGTAATAAGCTGAATTTTGATTCATATGAGCTGTGCCAAAGTGGAGCATAAGAAAAGAATTTAACCTGTTTTACTTTTTAGTTTATACTTGCATTGTAATGTTATTGTAAAGCTACCGCCTGCAATGGACTCACAATGGATGCCGAAGCCAAACCACTCAGATGCAACGACTTTCGTAATTACCTGTAGACTCCGTGGTTTGACCGTGCGAAAAATCGACCATTATGAGATATTGGTAGCCATTAAACCATCATTATATTACACAGCAGAAACTCTTTATCTTATTTTCTCATGAATTTTGAAAACCACTATAGCCGATTTACAGCTCGTAAATAAGAAACTGAAAAAATTGTTTTTTGCAGAGGGTGGAGTCAGTACGAACATGGACACTCCTGATATATCGTCTCTTAACGATAATATAGATTCCACTGACGATCTAGTTCCAACGTTGCAGGTAACTTTCAAATACTAATCTATATTTAAGTTAACTTTGATTAATACAAAGTATTACTAAACCTATGATCTGGCAGTAATTTATAAGACGTGACAAAGTTTGCAAAAGATTTATTCATAATAATTTGTTGCATCTGCTTTCACGCTTTAAGCATATTGTTCTTTAGTTTCTTGTAATTTGCGTGAAAATACATTTTCTTCGTACCAAGCAACGAAACTATGAGTCACCAGAATTAATCAATACATATTTAAATATTTATCATTTAATAAGATGGTAGTTTAATATCACTCATGGCAAAAGAATTTTTTTAAATCTCTTCTTTATTAAGCTACACTTTATTAAGTTTTTATTTTTCTTATTCAGATAATTCAGGCGGTTTTTTTAACGGTTGTTCGAGATTTTGCAAGATGGGAGGTAGTTATTATTTATTCTTTTTTACCTGTCAAGTAACACCGCCGTGTCTAAAGAATTATTGAGTGAAAATAACTTACCGTTCCACGAAATAAAAGAAATGAGATAAAATTCATAAATATGAATCAGGTCTCGTCTCCCTCCGACAGCTATATGAACTACATAAGATACATTCCGAGTATCAATTTGTTTTTTAAGACTGGGAAATAAAAATTATCGAAGTGTTGCTGGCAATTTTGTCTTTTTGTATCATTAAATAAAAATGTTGTACGTGTTTATTTATGGACATTAGAATTGTAAAATAACAATAACGAATGTGCAAACTTAAAGATCTATTGGCTGTCATATCTGTTTGTCCACACTTAACGTGTAGATAACATCTTAAAACAAAAACCCACATGAAATATTTATTTACCCCGTATTAATAATGGAATGTATGTCACGAAGAAAATAATAAAAATGTGAATCCTGTTTACAGCTAGGCGAAGAGTTCCCGAACGTAATGCTCGCCGACGTCCAATCATTAATCAACCCGAATACTGCCAAAACAGACAATGTTCTTACTTGGCTGTAGAGAGGCCAATTAATTCACAGAAACAACACATGATTGATGGGTGCTATATTTTATTCCATAAGCGACACAGTTTCTACTCAACACGATACTGGCAATAATCTTATTATTAAGTAAGCAATTCGGCTCACGTCGAGACTGATAGCATATATCGGACTACGTGAAAGCATAGCAGCTACAACGTTATCTGTATATTGTAAATATATTGCGCACTTTTTCGCTTTTGCAATTTTAGGTGAGTATTTCAATAATTTTTAATAACATTTTAAACATCCACAGTATTAATATATTTTAAACAATAAAATTTGTACGTAAAGATTATTGATTTGTACATAGAATTGAACGATTATAAATTTTGAATTAAAAATTAATGAAATACTCATAGAATCGATTTTTAAAAAATGATAATTGTGCTTTTGACGTCAAAATAACGTAAAAATCAGAAATCCTGTTTCTGATGACGTCCTTATTGTTTTAAATATATACCTACTTATTTTCATTAATTATTATTTGATCGTGCGTTTTTATAAGAATAATGAAACAGGATTTTTGATTAACTCAATGTGTATATAGCTGTATAGGTGTCTTGGAATTAACGTATTATAAAAAATATTTAATTGCATGTTAAAATAATTGACATATTGTAAATGTATTTTGATATAGTTTGTTTACCGACGTGTTTCACTAATCTTTTAACTCGACAACGTAATATTTTTTTGTTACGTTAATTCCGGGATATACTGTATACGTACCAGATGTAAATAAGCTCACTGGAGTAAAACAGGAAATTATATTTTATACAACCGACATTAACAATGATTTTCCAGTGCAGACCAATAATGATTTGGTTTAGTACAACCACAAATCAAATCAAAGGGCAGTTACATATAAATATACGTATTTACATATCGTTTAGGTTACATGTGCACAAAGTGAAGCCATTGATGCAGTATACATGTAAAGCACGTTACGAAACACGTAAATAATAGCTAAACATGGTAAAAGTAGAAAAGCAATAAGTTAAGATAATACGAGAAAATGTACCATGTATATCAAAATACCGTCCAATGTGTTGTTAAAACTTAAAAGCATATAATATTATTAATTATATTATTACTACTACTATAATATTACTACTATAATTATATACATCGAGATCAGTTTTTCACGTGCGTCTTGTTCATTTTCATATAGAATGTATGCACATTTATCATTATTATGTTATGTTTGTATTTCGTAATATAAGAACTAATAACATTTTGGTGGATATTAATGAAATTCATTTTTCATCTCAACATGAATCGTAGAATAGTTATGTCATTTTTCTATATAAACACGTTTATAAACTTATTTTCTGTTACCATGACTTCTTTCTATTGAATGTTATTGTACTGGGTATTTGTAAATTGTATTTTTTGATTGTTCTATTTGTAAATCGAATTTATAAAGCATTCGCGACAGAAGTTGTGGAAATAGTAAGCCTATTTGTAAATGTTCATTTATATATTATTCAAATCGTAATCGTAAGTACAGGGTATTGAAACGGAGAAAGAGCACTCGCACTTATTCCTAGTGAATAGCTGCGTTGTTGTCTAGATCCGTAGTACTTACGATCACAGAGATGAAGAATGCATAATGTTAAATCTTGTGATTAGCTTGGCCTATATTATGTTGCATAAAACATAGATTTATTATGATTAAGAAGCATATATAGTTGATATTTTTTATGTATTTTAAGGCAAAATTTTACTTTATTAGATCAAATAATAAGGGTGGTTCGCATAATTAGTGATATTATGAATGGAAATGCCTTATTTATTATTAATAATTGTATTTTATATGAAATAATATTTTAAACATTGCAATATTATCTAATGTAATGTTTATGCTCAAAAATGTAACTAAAAAATCCATCCAATTCGTGGTGCCTTGAAATAATTGTAAATATGTTTGATTGACAATCACTTATGTATACACTTATAATAATTACTGTTATTCTTAATATACCTTTTTACACATTTACATACTATTTACACGTTTGTAGTGCCTTTCACTTAGTTTTGACATTAATTTTCAACGTTTAGTGTTTATAAAATATGTACCTCTATCTTTAATGTATCAATTTGTTTTATAGACAACATTTATTTAAAACATTTATAATAAAGCAATAAAATGTCATTTTAATATTATGTTAGGCTATCATTTTGCCTCTTTCAAGGAGAGTCGTTTGACGTTCTTCGTTTATTACATACATTATCTTAACCTAGTAATAATTTCAAGTTGTGTAATGTACAAAATGACTGAGTTAAAACTTTTGTGTCAGTGTAATATTTGAAGCTGATGTGAAGTGTTTTTCAAATGCATATTTTATTTTTATATGTAAGGTAAGAAAACAAACTAATTATATATGTATATTATTAATATTTATTGAAACAGTTAATCTACATGATTAACAAATGATTTGTAATAACAAATGCAAGACAATAGTTTATAAATTTGAAACAGTTAAAACAGGAATGCGCATATATTTTATTTATAACATTATAAAAATATATTTAGCAAAAATGGATAGAATGTCTTTGATTTCAAAGTCAAATCAGATCATTTGTGCTTTCACTGGTCCTCTAACCTCTACCTTTGGCAGAAATAATAAAAAAAAATATTAAAATAAGTATGAATGTATCCATTTTTGCTCAAATTAAAACTTCTTACAACTTCATCACGCTCTGCACAGCAGAAACGATATGCTTAGCAGAAATTCCATAGTAGTCCAACAGAGCATTTGGCGGCCCAGATCTGGGCACTTTGGGTACAGCCAATACTTTCACGACGATATTTCTCTCTTCTGCAACTGCAGAGAGAACAGCTTCACCAATACCTCCTTGCGCGTAATGATCTTCCACTGTGACGATTCTACCACCGCAAGCCTTGGCGTTGGTGATGATGGCCTCTCTATCGATGGGCTTGATGGTGAAGGGATCCAACACACGGATGTTCACGCCAGCACTGGATAGGTCATTTGCAGCAGTCAAAGCTTCGTGAAGGGTCACACCTGATCCAATAACCAGGGCAGAATCATTGGCGGATTGTCTCAAAATCTTAGCCTTGCCAATCTGAAACATAGGATAGTATATTAAAAATTGTATTGTAAGGAAATAAAAAAATATTTACTTCGAAAACTTCATCGTTGGGATACAAGATGGCGGTAGCTGGGCGATTGACACGAATGAAACAAATGCCTTTGGTATTCGCAGCCAATTCAACAGCGCGTTCAGCGCTCACAGCATCAGATGGATAGAAAACAGTGCTTCCAGGAATGGAACGGAACATGGAAATATCTTCAAGACCCATCTGGCTAGGTCCATCTTCACCAATGCTTACACCGCAGTGAGAACCAACGAAGTTCACGTTGGTCTGAGAGATGGCGCCCATACGAATCTATATAAAAAAAAGTTATTTCTCTGCAATAATCAAAGTTGTGTTACAATTTACCTGATCAAAAGCACGAGTGAAGAAAGTGGCAAAAGTAGACACGAAAGCCACAGTTCTGTCTCTGCAAGCTGCTCCAATAGCAACTCCAACCAAGTTCTGCTCAGCGATGTAGCATTCGATGTATCTGTTGGCATCAATAGTCTTCACCTTCTCAGAGAAGGTAGAGTTCTTCATATCTCCATCGAGAGAAATAACTCTTGGGTTGCTTTGCACCAACTTGGTGATAGCAGCGCCGTATGCTTGACGAGTTGCAACCACATCACTTGATTGGTAATTGGGAGGAGATGATAACCGGATATTGGTGATGTCTACAACTGGAGCATCGTCGACCAAAGGTTTTTGTGGGTGGATTTGGAGTGGGCCTTTGTTCTTGATCAGTCCTTGCAAATGCTGAAAAACGTAAGATGTTTTTTGTTAATATAATAAGTAAAAAATTGGTGAATAACCTCATGGCCTTGCTTTTTATATAATTATTAATTTAAATATTTCTTACTTTGATGATCCTTTCGGTGTTATCTCCCAGCGGTTTTCCGTGCCAGTTTTCTTCATCTTCAATCTTAGGGAAGTTTCTTCCCTTGTAAGTCTTAGCAAGAATGGCAGTTGGCTTATTCTTTGTAACGGAAGCTGAGTGGAACGCTTTGCAGACTTCTTCGATATCATGTCCATCAACGACGATGGGGTTTAATCCAAAGGCTTCGAACCTCTTGCGGTACATTTCCATGTCATGGGCCAAAGCAGTAGGTTCAGATTGACCCAGACGGTTCACGTCCACAATGACGCAAAGATTGTCCAATTTGTAATGGCCAGCAAATGCCAGGGATTCCCAGATAGAACCCTCCGCGGATTCACCATCTCCGATCAGGCAGTATACGCTAAATTAATGATAAAAATTACTTCTACAAGCCACACCCATTCCTTGTATTAGATGTATTAATTACCTACTGGTTTAAAAAATTATGGCTAAGTATAATTATTACACGCAATTAAAAATGTTAACCATTAATATATCAAACATCATACTAAAATCTCCATTAAAATGAATTAAATTATTACTTTTAATACTGAAAATTTGGTGGTTAGTATTAAAAATTAATATTAAAAAAGCAATTAGCAATAAAACCTTACATAACAATATATTCAGTATGCAAGAACTTGACCCAAAAGTTCATGAACTATTGATATGATTATTCTTACATAAAAATAGTATCTATGCTATATTTTAAGCTTAAGGGTCATAATGAAAAATAGGAAAATATATAACCAGTTCATAAATTTCTCTTGTTATGTGAATATTGACAACTTAATTTTAAATTTCACTTCAATTTAAAACAAGATAATTATCCAATATCTTTATTTGTAACAAATGTTGTCATGATTATTGACAATTTGATAAAATACTTTTTTTATATAATTTTGGTACATATGTAGTAAATTATCTTATCAATATGAATGTATGTTCATATTTAGATAAAAATTACATTTATATTTTTTCTGTAATAGTCGTGATTTGAAATTGATAATAAAATACGTTATTTTATTAAGAGAACACAAAATTCAAATTTCAAACATTTTTGTTAACTTACCGGTTTTACTTTCCTGCATTTTAAAACTCTAAAGGAAAATTAAAAAATAATTTTAATCAGTAGGAAATTACCAACAGTTAAATAATGCTATTATATAGTTTATCAGTTAGAAAACAAAAGATCTCGTATAATGAGTAATATGTTTGTTATGATCGTGGTCTTAACTTAAGATAACGATATTTTTAATATGAGAGCAAAAACTTGGCTCCAGTTTTATTTCCTATCACGTACACAAAATGCAACGTAAATACAAAATCATTCTAAATATTAATTTATTATTGGACCGAAGCCAAGTTTCAAAATATTTAATAATTAATTGGATCACTATTCATTAAAGACCTAAAAATAGAACCTGTAATGTTTTTTTCATTAATTAATACTTAATTAAAAAATTAATTTAGTACTTTGAGTAATCTGTAAAACACGAAACTTGTAAATAATATTTTTTTAAATGTTCATATATATTTTAACACATGTTATCTTAAAAAATGTGTTAATTACAGAAGTAATTATTACCGCCAGACATTTTGTCTCGTATTTTTTGCTTATGCCTTAAACTTAAGTCTGCATTTTTTGCTTTAAAAAACTCATCCGATTTCTATAAATACTATGGTTCTAAAAAACATTCCTTGATTTTAACATGTATAAATAAAACTATTAAAAAAATAATTGAAATATAAACATGTTTATGTGTAACATTTCTGTGCTCCATATATTTTTCTAAACAAGGTTGTAACTTGCTACACGTATCTGGAGTAACAACATTTGTGGTTGAGAAACTTCAAAATTACGCAACTTTTATCGGAATTGAAGGGAAAGCTTGATCAAAAACTATATATAGTGTATTTTTACAATAGATTAACCTACATGAGGTCACATTACAAAAAATACGGCAGACAGCAAAGCAAAAACCAGATGTGGTAAAAAATCTAAATTAGTGTGTGAAAAAATGTAACTTAATACTTCTATGTAGTTTGTACTTCCGATGAATAAAAACAAAAATGTCTCTTATTTATAAATCTAAGTTGTTCTAGAAACTATTAATTATAAATTGAAGAATATTAAATAAGATCTGTAATAAAATAGTGTCTATCTTTCTTTAGTAAAGTGGAATGGCGAATAAAATTACAATAAAAGACATGTCATTATGCATTTACATCAAATTTGCATATTATTCGAAAAGCGATTACTAAAATATTTTTTAAACTAATGCCACCCTGTAATTTTCTTATTGACTTGCCGCCGCACCAATCAAAAAACCTTGTGTAAATCAGAGATGTATTCAGATAAAATTTGAATTTGATTTAACCTCGTGTGAAAACTGTATATCATTCGCGAAACATGTACGAAGAAGTCCCATATCACGTTCTAGTCATAACATCGCATGATACCGCTCATTATCAGTGATAATGAAATCAGAAACTCACCGGTAGCTGGCCTTATCGTAATTCTTCCCAACGTAAGCCATGCCGCAAGCAACGGCCAGCCCTTGGCCAAGGGACCCTGTGCCCACATCCACGAAGCTCAGACGGGGAGTGGGGTGCCCTTCAAGGTCAGAACCCAGTTTACGCAGGTTTTGCAGGTCCGTCACAGGGAATAAACCCGCTTCGGCCCATGCGGCATACAGAATTGGAGCTGCATGACCTTTCGATAGGACAAATCGGTCACTCGACGCGTCCCTTGGAGCAGAGATTTTGTACCGCATGGTGTGGAAAAACAAAACGGACATCAATTCTGCCATTGACGAACATGATGTTGGATGTCTACACAAGAAAAAAATGTGCAAAAATAGCATTGTCATGATATTTGGTTGAATTTATAACATAACATCGGTTTAAATATTATTAACGATTGCATTGAATGGGTACAAAAATTAAATTATATCGTACTTACCCAGATTTACAGGCAGAAGTAGCCTCAACACTATGAATTCTCAATCTATTAGCGATGTCAGCCAAAAGGGCTACATCAGGCTGTCTGTACTCTTCCCTCATATTTAAAATATTAAACTTTAAAACCACCGGTACTGTAAATCTACTGAACCCAGACCAAACCACCCGGTCTAAGAACTTGTTCTGAACAAGGCCTGCGACGCATGGGACTATGAAGAAATTAAAAATCTTATCCCCACCCCTTTCAAAATATAAATGGGCGGTAATTTCAATTAAATTAGTTTTATTACCGAGAATATAAATCCCCCCCAACCCCTAAATGACCTTTACAGGATAAGATAACCTTCAAGTGCGTACCTTAACACATGGTGTTAATGTGCGAAGTCAGTTTTTATGACTTACCCTGATTTTGCTGCTGAGGTGGATTGAATAGAATGTATCCTTAATTTATTGGCGATGTCTCGTAGTTCACTAACGGTTTTAGCTTCTGGTTTATGGTAATTTGCCATGGTTTTATTGAATTAAACAACAATTTCGGCTTGGTAACAATCCACGCTCAGCGCAGGTTTAGCCACTAAATAGAAAATAGTGCAAAATAACAGAGAGAGAAGGCTATACTCGACTAGATATCGTGACTATGGAAAACTCGCGGACGATTTTCATTAAACGAGTAGTAGTTCCCGCGCTTTGCTTCGCGCTGATCAAGTATCATACACCATCTCTGAATCTAAACTCATATTAATATTTTCCTCTACCAAAATTACGCAGAAAACTAGACAAATAAATAATAAACTTACTAGATATATATTTTATTTGTAAACAATTTCATTTAATGCCTTCTAAAAATAGCTCAGTAAATCAATGGAATACGAAACCTGGCCTATACAACGAATCATAATTCAAATATTTACTTACCTTGACGATCAAACCATATATATTTTAAATGTGTATATTTGTACGCCTATATAATATACACTCCATCAAATTATATATGCATATCTTGTTGCAAACTTATAGAAGTTGATATTGAGCAGTATGTTTTACTGAAAATAGCTTTCAGTTAAATTTCATAAAAGGAGACCACGCAAGCGCATATAAACAAAATTCTACTACCCCTTATATAAATTTAAGATTTTTCCCTTTCCAATGTAAGTAATCTGTAAGTAACCCAATAAATAATTCTTTGTAGAATTAATATCAAAATATATTTTTAAACAAAAAGGCAAAATATATTTATTAATAATCTAACTTAGAAATAATAATAACTCATATTTTGAGTTAAAATCGGAAGCTAAAATATACAAGCCAACCAACGTATATGTTTTGTTAGATATCTATAAACAAGGATATTAACACACTTCAATGTAATTCTTATAAATTATTCATATTGAGATAGTATGAAATACCATGCGTCATTGCTATAATTTTAAAATAATATTTTGCAGATAATGAATGCAATATCGTTTTCTATTTATGTCTGTTGATAATGTAGTACTATTATTTGAGTAACGCATTTGCAAGTTACACTAAATATTAAACAAATACAACTGCATATTATATAAATATGACAGAAATATTAAACGACCCAAATATATTCCGAAAAGTCAATACACTCATCTACCTGAGGAAGATCTTAATCTAAATTCTAATGGCATACCTGCCCAATAGTATGACAACTGACAACCAAACCAGGAATTTATTAGAAAAAATATAATAGATTTCTTTTAATACAAGAAAATATATTTTTATGTTTGTAATTACATGGTTTTTCATTATAAATATTTATAAATAGAGTCACAATTAAAAATACTTGAAATAAACATTGCTATTCACTTTATTACTTAATACTGTTATGTCATTACATTAACCTTGATTTCTTAACAATTGTTAATTTTGCGTATAAATTACTTAATATTACACTTATTTTAATATAAGCTTATTTATTAATGCGTAATTGATTTTTATATTTAGAAAGAAATACTAGGTACATACATTACTAAAAAGTACTTGTATGACATCATTAATTTGTTTACTAAAAAAAAAACACTTTAGTACAGCGACGAACGTGACGAAGGAAATAAATAAATGTTATACAGTACGAATAACATGTTGAGACGCATATTTTATTTCTACAAACATAAAATTTCTCATAATAAACTTAGACTGTGTTAGATTTTCTCACAATTATAAATTTCTTCATTAAAATTAATTTAGTTATACTTTATTCACTTCTATAATTAATATGAAATGTTCCGTAGTACGTTTTACAATTCAGAATCATTTAGAAACTTTGTCGTATTTTTCATTGTAATTATGTGAGTCTGTAAATATTGATCGTTTTATATGATAAATACATATAAAACTAACACTGACAGAGATGTACAATTTATAGTATATTTCATGCCACTTGAACATAGTAGCATTTTCTTGATAATAGATGGCACCAGTGAATTCTTACCCTATAACCACAGAATAGTAACACACAGAAGCGACACTCCGTGTCGGTACCTTTCATGTTCCCCTAGTCAGTTCTATGATCTTGAAGCATTGTGTAGACCTTTAAATTTGTGCTCTTTCCCTATCTCTCTCTCAGATGTGAGGAAACTTTCCGATTTTAAACAATGGGCCCTTTAAATTTGTGCACATTCTCCATCTCTCTCTAATTTTCGCTTCTCTGTCTTACTGTCGCTTCTGTTTAAACCTATTCGTGCTATAACAATAACAACACGAGTTAGAAACAAACAAACGCACTAGCTATCAGTTATTTGAAATATGGATTAAGATAAGTAACATAATCCTTAGATTAACCATAAATTGATTTAAGATCAAACTCAGGGTCTTTTAATTCACGATTACATTAATTATGATCTCTACGTTGTATCTCACCTTTTCTATTCATGCTTTATGCAGGTCAAATTAAATTTATATTCAATAAACTTACTATGACATCACGAATCATTAATAATGTGCCCCAATATAAATTTACCTTGACACGACCATGATTACTACACAGTACCATACGAGGAAAATGTAGCATTATCAATATGACTTTATTATTGTTGCAATAATATGATTAGATGTAAATGTCGTACAGTCATATGATAATTGTCTGATTTGCAACCGCAATGTTATTTCCGAAATTTGATAAATATTTATTTTTAGGTAAATAATAGACAAACACGGTGATAAACAAAATAAAGACACTTTACTTAGTTGACTTGTATTACAATGTATCTTAAAATAGAAATTATTTTTTTAATTCTAAATATGGTATTGAATATAAATGGTAAAAAATTTCAATTAATTATCAATCATCAAAGTATTATCAATTAGATTTGATAATGATAAGTTATTAAAGATATTTAAAAAAAATTGAAAATGTGATAAAGTAAAAATGTGCAAACAATACATAAATTGCAAAACAATAGACTATTATGAACGTACAAACTCTATAATTTTCATGGAAAAAATATATATGTATCTAAAATAAAAAATAACGTATTATCAAATACGTAAACTATAAATAAAAATATTTTAATCTTTTAGTACTTCTTACTATCAGATATTCAAGGTCATTATGATAAAAAACACCCAGAAATTTGAAATTTGAAATAAACTTTTTTTATTTTAAAAAAAGAATTAGTATATCACAATAGATTTCGGCATGGGTTCCTGAATATTTTTTTTTCTGGAGAACAGAGTAAAATAGGCATAGTAGTGAAAACGCGACTGAAAACAAAGTCGTGGTAAGCGAGATATCAATTTTTAAAATGAAAATTTTGACCTCTGATGTCACATGTCTTCGCCAGTGATGAACAAACTGTTAGTTGTAGAGGATATTGGTTATTTTTATATTTGTATAGCTAACTATATGTTTATATACAAATTTGTATATATAAATATATTTTATTTTTGTAATAAGAACAAAAAAATATAATAACATTTTGACAGTACCAGACCGGAAGAATATGCCACCAATGTTGCCGGAAACTGCACAGATTTTCCGGTTATTTGACAAACGGAAATAGAGAAATTTTGAGTATAAGAAACTGAAATAATAAGTAGGAACTGTGTAAAATAATAATTTTTAAATTGCACGTTTGAGATACTAAAAAATAAATATTTTATTATTTTTTTAATGACCATAATTATCAAAAGACACGAATTCTTGGTCTAGATAATAATACATCAAGTATCAGAGAAGTTTATAGACAGAAATATATTTTTATAGATGTATTTTCTTCATGTCAACTGCGTCACAGAAACATCAATCAAATTACAATAAAAAAGGACACCACAATATTCAATTACAGACTCTATATAAGTTAATACGTAGGCGTAACCGGTATCAGGTGCACTCAATGAATTCTCGATCTATTTCCCACTTGGTTTGGTACTCACGGCTGTGTTCTGCGATAACCACCCTCGACCCTTAACAGAACATTCAGTCTCTTTGCGCCTTCAGGACAACTCACATCAAAATGCTAAAAGCTGAGAAAAAGCTGCAGGCTATTCTCAAAAAGTCCCAAAATGTTGGCGTCAGTGCAGAAGAGTTACTGTCTTTACAAATTCTTAAAAATTTAAAGTATAAGGATAGTGGGTTTTGGAACAAATATAAAAAACGTGGATTAAAAATTGTTAGTGTATTTGTTTTGATTTATATTTTAATTACAATGAGCAGTAACTTTAATTATCAGGTACGTATTTATGAATGGAAAATTATTATTACCAATAAAATTTTAAACACATTTGTACTACATTAAATGAAACTATAAATTTTATTATTATGAATACTAAAAACTAATTACTCCAAAAACACATTCTATTCTTAGTAATACTAACAGTGAAGTACTGTTTTCGAAATTTCACTTACTGTGATTCATTTCTGAGTCACTATTCTGTTACTTAATTCTTATTTGTACTCATAACAATTTAATACATATACCAAAACAAAATACGTATAAAAATAATTTTTCAAAACAACTTTATCTAACTAAAAATATTTAAAAATATGTAATATGAAATCATTTATTTAGTGTTTGCTAGAAATACCAGTGGACACTTCAAAAATTTTTCGCAAAATTGAAAACTGTAACTTTTGTAACAGTGTAGCGGAAATAAAACGTCTTAAAAATTTATCCCAATCAACATTTGAAGAACTATATGCACATACAGGCGTACCAATAGTAGTTTCTGATGGTGCAATAAACTGGCCCGCATTAGAAACTTTTAACTATGAGTTCTTCCGACAAATTTACAATCACGACAATGACGAAACATCCGACAAACCTGATGAATGTCAATTCTTCCCATACAAGACGGAATTTCATTCTTTGAAAGATGTTTTCAACATGAGTGAAGCAAGATCTAGGTTGGAAGCCGGAACTGAACCTTGGTATGTCGGATGGAGTAACTGTAACGATCAGGCTGGGAAAATATTAAGGCAGTTTTATACTCAGCCTTATTTCTTGCCTAAAAATTCCGAAAATATTGCGTTGAGTTGGATTTTTATGGGCGGTCCCGGAAATGGTGCACATATGCACGTAAGTAAAAAAAAAATAAAAACATCTAATTTTGTTTGTTACACATTTTTTAGACATTACTGTATATATTTACTACAAATGTTCAATGAATCATTATGAATTATGAATTATGAATTAAACGTAATTTAATTTACCAGAATTGATTTATATTTATTATTATTATTACTTAATTTTACGATAAAACTGTAAGAGTAATCGCAGGTGTTTTATAAATTAATGTAACTTGAAAAATGTCTTTTAAAATTAATATTTATTTTACATCCTGAACAACTTGCAAATCAGATAATTTTGTCTATTGTTCCACAAATTATCTCTTATCACTGTAGATTACATTTTATTGATATTTTAATTTTATGGAATTTACTATTACCCACATTTTTAATTCATGGTACTGGTAATTAATTTGCGGTTAAATGTGTAAATGCAAATTTCTGCTTGTTATCTTTGTGTCAAAAATAATGACAAATGACAAATGAATCATGTTATAATGGCGATCAGAATGGTCAATTGAATAAATAAATACGTATTTTCATACAAGATAGATTAATTTATGTATTATGTTTCGCTTCATACAAAAAACAATGACGAAAGCACTAGTGACATGTTAGTGTCAATGACTATGAAGACAGAACTGTATTAGCCCATTTGGCATATAAATTTTATATCACCGTAACTGGATTACACATTCTTCGAACAATACACTCATCAATTCTTTATTGCACATAAACCTTATTTTATAACATCTTGTAGTAGTTTCTGAATAAATTACATTTATGTTAAATACTGTAGATTTTTATTTAATACTAATCATTTTGAAGGTCACGATAGAATAATGTGTGTGCGAGAACAGGCGATGTATAAAATTTATCATATATTTTTGACATCTGATAACAACCTCACGTAGATATTTAAGCCATAGTGATATTTTATAAAATCTGATAAGTCTAGTGCATTAAACAATTAAAGTATTATATACTACGTTTCTATAGGTGTTAATAATTGATCATTTACAAATCGTATGATATTAATTAATAATCTAGATAAGAGAAACAATTTAGTTTAAAGTTCAAATTTATTTCCTCATTTGTGTGCATTAATTAATTACATAATTAAGATTTAAACAATTTTACAAAAAGAAAATTCACGTCTGAAAAAAATTATTAGTTTTGGTTTTGGTTAATTTTCTTTATCGCAGATTTCTTGCAAAAAAAAAATGATATTTCAGGTATGCAAAATATTTTGCCGAAAATAAGACTTTAAAATAGTACAACACATTTTGTGATATAATTAAACCTTATCAAAATGAATCATAACCTATATATGAGTGTTATTCGCTATAAATCCCGAAAAACTGCAAAACATGGGCGCTTTAGTAACATTAATAGCTGCATAAAATGATTAATAAGCCTATTAAAAATTTACGCTATTTAAAACCAATAAAATTAAACGAATAAATATGACTGTTATCGTAATAAACAAAATTTATTTGATCGATTTATAAATATTGCAATCTGTGATTTATTCATAACAATGATAAAATATTAATGACCTTCTCTACGTAACTCTTGTCGTCAAAATGAAAACTGTTTAATTTTGTAAACAAATAAAAATTTTAGAATATGATAATTAATTTTCTAAATCTGAGTTTCAGTATATAGGAAAAAGTTTTACTAGTTTTTCTGTATTGGAAACAAATTTGTTACACAACGCTTTTTCCATGATTCCATGTTTTATCTAGTATGTGCTCCTCATACAATTTCACTTTCATTGTTTCGCTTTCGTTAAATGTAATTTAAAATTTAAATCTGTTCGATTAGTGAATGCATAAAACTTGACATACTTACCTATTTTAAAATTTATTTTTTGTCGGATTTTTAATACATTAAACCAGTTTTGTGTGACAAACAATAAATTATTGTATTTTAAATTCGCCGTATAAATACAAATAAAAATTATTTATGCAAACCTAAATATAATTTACTGCTCATATTAAAAAATGCTTTAATTTTATATGAAGTATTTTTTAGTATTCAATTCATTCTTGCTCTTAGCAGGGTAGGAAATAAGTTGATACATGTGATTAGTAACCAATTATAATAAAAATGTTACTAATAGTAACTTATGTGTATCAAGTGACTGGTTAATACTCGAATAAACCGAATTTGAATCATAATAAAAAAGTGACTTATCCAAATAAGTTTTAAGTGCTCGACAGGTGACATTTTTAATTTAAAAGTGTAAATATATTTTTACACATTTTCTTAATTATTCACTTTTAAATTGACAAACATACTTTTATGCTTATGTCAAGGGTGTTACACTACAATTTTAATAAATCTTTTGTCCTTGCATTACCAAAAATGAAACGAAATTAAGTCAGAAAAATAATTGCAAAATATAGTCATAACTTTTATTGACGGACATTTTAAAAGAAAAACACAAAAAAATATTTTTCTCATATAAAACATGACCTTCCTATCTTCCTCAATAAAATTATAGTCACGTAAATTGGAAAATTGTGACAGAAATACTTACATTGTTCAAAGAAAATGTTATCTAACAGAAAATAAATCATTCTTGAAATTGATAATAATGTAAAACAATGATTAATTATTAAATAAAATATTGATTATATAATAAATATAGAAAGCGTAAGCTGCTTTTTTCATTACCAAATAAATTAAGTTCCTAATGTACATCGATAATTGATATAGTGGAAATTGATATTGTTGTTATTATAGTGTTTATCTACAATCTAGAAAATGAAAGACAAATTTACGTATTAATAAGTTATTGGCATGTCGAATAATGACAAAATAATGTCATATTATATTATTAATCATTATATCCTGAAAATTTTCTGTACATTACGTTTGATATTTTGACGTCATTGTAAAATAATTTTTCTTTATTGAGAAATTCCGTATATTTACTGGAAATTTTTGGTTTCAATTTAACAGGAATTTTTAATCTAAATATAGATAAAAAATGATCATTCTATATTTGGCTATGCAATTTTATTTTCATCATTTAAAACTTAAAATCTTTTTTTAATCCAAAATTTGGTTTTTATAAATAGTAATATTGATAGACGTCGGTGCGTGTATTTTAAATTTACAAAGAGAATTTATTTATCTCTTTTCTTTTTGTTGTCAAAGTTGCACCTCAAACTTACATAAATATTTTTTCTGCGTACACCTACGTTTTTTGAAACGATTTGGTGAAAAATGAGAAAAACTAAAAAACCGGAATTTCAGTTTTTCGCTTCAAATTTTCTTATCTTCTAAATAATGATGCGCTGATTACAAATTTCTCAACGGAATTCAATTACCTCTTACCGTTCTCGAGATATTACCAAAAAAGGAGTTTTTCAAACATAGCCCTCTAATGGGTTGAAATACGACTTAAGTGTTTTCGAATTTGGCTATTTTTATTTTTTCGTTAAAAAATGGTATTAGTTGGGAAAAATCTGAAAATTGTTACACTTATGTAATTTTGCTCGTAAAATCAATTGGTGGGCTTATGCTCTTTTTAAGTTTTTTAATTAAAATTTTTATATTAAAGGCTGAGCCTCTGTAATGTACAATGTCTGAATTTTATTCTCATGTGGGGCCGAAACCGGTCAGGGACGAAATAAACCCTTCGCAAATTTGACAATTTCCACATAATTTGTGTTCTGTCAAAAAAAATATATTTTAAATTTTACTTTAGTTTACCATTAATGATTAATTTAAAAAAATAATTTATCTAATTTGTAAAATATCAATGCATGATATGTATGTTTTAAAAAACATTGTAATGGCCTTTAGAAAGTAACTTTAAAAGGTTTTATATTGCGGGACAATTTAAAATAATGAGCGATGCATTTAGACAAAGTTATCTGTAGGTGGATAACGTAGTGCACCCATCCTGGCAAGCTCAACTCAGCGGAAAAAAACTTTGGAGATTAATGCCGCCACCAGAATGCTTATATCAGTGTGCGGAAATATCAACTACTGTACATCCGGGTGAAATAAGTAAGTTATTCCCATATAACTGCAACTCATATCACAGAATCCCATTATATGTAAATTACTCCTCATTTGCTGTACTTTCAGTCGTCGTAGATACGAATAAATGGTACCATCAGACTACCATTCTCGAAGGTGGAGTTAGCATAACCATTGGATCTGAATTTGATTAACATTGTTCATGTATATGTGTTTGTATTCATGAGAATTGTATTGCGTAGTTTATTTCTTATACTTGTTATGATCTAACTAAATAACAACTTCCAGACATTGTATCTATGATAAATAAATATATCACACAGTTTAATATTCTTTACTTTATGTGCTAATATGCTTTTTTTATTTCAGTAGTAATGGGCACTTCATCATGGTGTGAAGAGTGCACCACAGAGACTATTTTTTGTGTATAATTGGTAAGTAATATTGACCGTATTTGAACCTAAGTTCTCGAAAATGTGCGAATAATAATTTGCGTATTAACAATTACAAAATATAAACTAATTCTTTTTTGTTTAATCATGTCTTATTTTTCAAAGGTCATAGTTGATTCACTTATTTATTATTCTGTGATTCATAACATTTTAACTAGGAAGAAATTTATTGCGATTCTTACTAATTTCAATGAATTTCTGAAAATGTATGGACGTTAAACGATTAGTCAGATTTAATTCAAATTTTGACCATCTGATGGCGCAGTTGTATCTTCCAATTTGAATCTATATGAGAAACTATACAGATAATTAAAAATACAAAGTGCCAAAGAGAATTTATATTACTGTTAGCAAAATGATAGTAGACACACCTATGCTTGCTACATATATTGTGTATGACGAGCGTATTTTGTCCGTATTTGTGTTCTATACCATGGCTGGAGCAGGGATACCAGTGGCGTAGACTACTGTTTTTCGCTCGGGGACATCCTTAGTTGATTTATATCGATTTTTGAAATAAATAATTATTTATAATTAACTGACATATCCTTTCTATTAAATCACATTTCTAATTATCGCTGAAATGACATTTTTTTAGAAAACAGTACTATTTAAAAGATTGTAATGGCCGATAAGAAAAAAAGGCCGCATTATAATTACTTATGAAAATATACAATCTCTGTGTTGTAATTATAATTTTGTTATTTATAAATAATGGTAAATTGCAATAATTTTATAAACATACAAATAATAAGAGTTGACAAACCGTTGAAGAATCGTTGATTCGTTGTTATTAGTCGAATATGATTGGTGCAGGAAACAAAATACAATCGGTGATTGGAGGTGTAGATTTTATTGCCCACCCCACTTTCACTAAGCTGTGAATAATGCGGTATACGTAGTTTATTTATAAATGAAATTTACGAACTGTGAATGCGAGTATGAACTTCAGAACGTTTAGGAGGGGCACGCTTCGTGGTGACGCTACTGAGATAGATAGATAAAGAACGATATACACGGAGTTTCTGTAGTTCGTGCAGTCAGTCTGTGTAGTGTTGTGCGGGCAAAAATGGCTGATATCGGGAAAATGTTGACGTCGGACGAACGGGCTGAAATAAAAGAGCAATTCACATCGGTGAGTACTAAAGTGATATTAAATTATTACATTAGGAACTTGTGTTCAGTTAGAAATAAATATATTTGTGATAAAACCAACAGACACATGAGCATAGAAGCAACGCCCATCTGACAGCGGCAAACCAACACGTAAATATTTATGTCTTGGTTATTAGAGCGTCAAAAACGTTAATTTCAGAATTACTTTCGGTTATTTAAAACAAGAAATTAATATATTTATTCCTTAGAATTGTATACTAGTTTAATAATTTAATTTTTATCGAGAATTTCATAGAATGTTATCACATTTGTATTAAATGTTATCTAGAGTGGACAGTTAGTTAAGTATCGATTAATCTTGATAATGAAAACATAAAATTAAGAAAATAATAATTTTAAGTTTATGGTGGGGGGTATAGAAGACAAATAATATGACATTTCCAATCCCAGTGAGTCATTGATCATGACCGGCTTATACAGTCATGCTTGTCTTTTGGAGTATGAATAACACTACAAAATAATTTAAATAATTTCTTGTAAAGGTTGATATCTTGAGAAATACTACAAGTATTTTGTTACTACCAAGCGTGCGATATGTGATATTGCATGATGCATTTTCATTTATGCGAGTTCATCATTTTTCTGGTCAATCCTCTTTAATACCTGGGAATTTTTCTACGCATTCCAATCTCTTTATAATAATAAGCGAAACATGATTTAAAAATTCTTTATCGTCGAAAATCTACCTTGCACCCGATTTCCGGGACTTAACATGCAATATTGATCTGCGAATTTTTCTTGCACTTTCTGTCAACTTTTCGTGATGGATTTGGTTCCTTTTTGCTCCACCTTTATCAAAGTTTTTTATTTGGGTAGCAAGTTTAAGAGCATAAATTTTCTATGAAAAACTTTTTAAAATTATTTTTTGTAACAAATATTATTTATATCTTATAAACGTTAGAATTTACTTGATAAATATTATTATATCATTTTAATGTAATCAAACAACTATTTAAAATTAATCTTGTTTAACTATCGCCTTATCTATAATTTACTTGAATCCTTAAACACCATAAAAAAATATAAGTAAAATATTTCTGAAAGGTGGATATCATTTTGAGTAAACATGTTTTTATTTAATGAATTGACGTACACTTACATAGAATGATTCATACTCCTTTTTTTTTCTTTATCATATGACTTAATGTAAATGTACTGCATGTACTTAATAATTACTATCTATAAGGAACGTATACTGTATAACATTTGATGTTGACAATAAAAAATAATTTATTATAATAGTTATAAAATGTTTCACATAACAACAATATTATAATATGATATAACAAGTAAAACCAGTTTCATTTAAGTAGGTGTATAAAATGTATGAATACTTAAGTTCTTTGTATCAGAATACACAAATTTCCTCTCAACAAAGCACTGAATGTTATTATTCTATTGTACTTTACTTGTAAGTAACCTGTGGTAAAATAACCAGTGCTGTTTTTGCAATTACAAGAATACTGTCCTTGACTATGGGAAAAAAATGATGAACCGCTTTAATTTAATCCAGTTATTTTCTTCAAATTTTCACTCGCTAATTTACCACAGTAATATTGTCAAGTCTCAAAATTTATATTAATGGTGTTGTTGCGTATCATAATATACTACACTTTATTCAATGTCTCAGATGTAAATGAAAAATTTGGGTTAAGGTAATCGCTTGTATGCATATACACTATTTTTGGAATACGAAAAAATGTCAGTACAGAACAAATAAAATATTGTATATTTTGACGTGTGTTAATTTTTACATAAATTTAACATGATCAGTATATTTAGCAGGAACAACTAAGTGTACTGTTAATCATGGTTTCCTTTTTAAATTAAAATCAATCTGTTCTTTAAAGGTTAATTTAAATGTAGGAAGTTTAGGAAATATTATACAAGAACTTGAAACAAAACAATAGAAAAATGTTCTCTCAGTAATTGTAATTACGCACCGTGAAGGTAACATTTAAATATCGTATTTTCAAACTGCAACTGCATAATTATGTTAGATTGTCACAGCAAATAGTATGAGTAAGGTGAATTCCCTTGTTGATAAAGAATGAAATACATTACTAGATACACGCCTTGGTCTTATCATATATTGGTTCTTTGAATTCAATGTTTAAATTGTCATACGCAAATATTCCCATTACGAACTAAGCATATTTACAATGGTTCGGTTTTCATCCTTAGAATTATTATTAGAACGATGCAAGTACTTTTAATTGTTTCTACTGCCGTTAGATACATATAACAATATGTAAATGAGATTCAGGAAAAGTAATTAGGTATTCGCCGTTAGTGTAATTCATTCTTAACGACTTATCATAAAATTTTCTGGTTTTTAATTCGTTTCATAACAAAATTATTCTATAACGACACTGTTCTTTGCGCCATATTTTTTTTGCCTGTTTACTTTAAAATAAATTTTGTTTATCGTTCAGGTTGGTAAAATATATGACGTTGATAATGATTATAGTTTATTAAACAACAATATTATTTTACCTCATGATAGTACATAGTTTAATTGAAAATAAAACTTCTTACTTATTTAGCAATATTCTTATTAAAGTGATAAATATTTTTATTTATATTTCAAATTTATCGTATATCCAATTAAGAAAGTATTCGTACCTATCTAGAAAAAGTATTATCTTAATTATTTTATTATTAATACAAAATGTTAATTCATGTTATCTTATCATTATGAAGTTTAAAAATTCAGATATAAAATTCTATTTTTATGTATTCACGGCTTATGTAATATTTTTTATATCAGATTGACACAAATGGCGATGGATACATAGATCTCAAAGAACTTAAGGATGCCCTCGACATATGCGGCTTTAAGATCCCAGGTTGGAAAGTACGTCAAATGGAAGATGAATACCGCATGAAACGAAGCAACAATGGGAAAATGTCGTACGATGAATTTGAAGCCTTATGCATAGACCTAAAAGCAAGTGAAGTAGGAAACACCTTTAAACAAGTAGTATCCAAAAAAGAAAATTTGGAAACATTGGGTGGTATGTCCGATGCATCTAGTGAAGGAACGACACATTCCGTACGACTGGAAGAACAGCTTGCCTTCTCAGACTGGATAAATTCAAATTTAAGCAGCGATCCAGACCTAAAACACCTGCTGCCTCTTGATGCAGAAGGAAAATTGTTATACGAAAAAGTACAGGACGGTATTATGCTGTGGTAAGTTCAATTAAATATTTCATTCATGATTGAAAAGTACACATAAACAAATATTATTTTATTTACAAGTTACATATCTATCTAAACAAATAAACACTTTTTGATGTTTACGATAATTATTTGTCAATAAATTTTCAGTTAAGGAACTGCACAATAAATGAGTAATCTAAAGAATTCTTAATCAAGGTTTCTTTGAATTCTATTCTTTTGTTCATTCTCAGCTAGAAAATATTTCTTTAATGATGTCTTCTTTTTTACACATTCATATGTGACCTTAAAACACCATAATGAATGTAATCACACATTTCTATTCAGTTTCAATTTTTTTCCAGCAAAATTATCAACCATTCCTGCCCAGAAACGATAGATGAACGCGCAATTAATAAGAAGAATTTAACACTACACAAAAAACTAGAAAACTTAACACTCGCAGTTGTTTCGTCCCAAGCAATAGGCTGTAATATTGTCAATATAGACGCACACAATTTGTCCAAAGGAAAACCACATTTAGTTCTCGGACTCTTGTGGCAAATTATCAGGATTGGTCTGTTCAATCAGATCACTCTTGAGCACTGTCCAGGTTTAACTGCCTTACTAAACAATGAAGAAAGAATCGATGATCTTATGAAACTATCACCTGAAGCTATTCTCCTACGATGGGTCAATTATCACTTAGAAAGGGCTGGGGTTACCAGACGTTGTAACAACTTCCAAAGCGACATTATGGATTCCGAAGTCTACAGTTATTTGTTGAAACAGATTGCTCCACAAGAATCTGATGTTACATTGGAAGCTCTTAGGGTAAGCAAAGAAATTACTCAATGATACATATTTATGTGGGAATATTAAAACAATGGGAACATGATTTAGGATTTAATTTAACATAACAGAAGGCTGTACTTCTTGTAATTAAAATGTCTTTCACCCTTTTTGAGTACGGCAGTTCTTTTCTAATTATGTAACATACGTTTTTAGGAAAGAGACATGACAAGCAGAGCTGAGATAATGTTGCAACAAGCCGCTAAACTGAAATGCAGAAGTTTCGTCACGCCCCAAGATGTCGTAAATGGTGTTTACAAACTTAACTTGGCCTTTGTTGCTAACTTATTCAACAACCATCCTGCCTTGGACCAGCCCAACGGAATTGAAGGTTTAGAAACGGTAGAAGAAACACGCGAAGAAAAGAGTAAGTGTGGACTAAATTTGCAAGTTTATTGATCATATTGTTACTGAAACTTTAGTGTGGCTATTTTTATATTATTGATTAATATTATTTTCTCTTTCCAGCTTATAGAAACTGGATGAACTCCATGGGTGTCAGTCCACACGTAAATTGGCTGTACTCTGATTTAGCAGACGGATTAATCATTTTCCAATTATACGATATCATTAAGCCTGGCATTGTACAATGGAATAAAGTACATCGCAAGTTCACAACCCTCAGAAAATTCATGGAGAAGCTTGAAAACTGCAACTACGCCGTTGAACTTGGCAAGAACTTAAAATTCTCCTTAGTTGGCATCGCCGGCCAAGACCTCAACGATGGAAACGCTACGTTGACCTTGGCTCTGATTTGGCAACTGATGAGAGCTTACACACTCTCAGTTCTCACACAGCTCGCGCAAACCGGAAACCCCATTGTTGAGAAGGAAATTGTCATGTGGGTCAATAAGAAGCTTGCTTCCGCAAACAAGAAATCTTCAATAAGAAGCTTCCAAGATTCGACCATTGCTGATGCCAAGGTTGTTATTGATCTTATAGATGCTATTAAACCAGGGACAATTAACTACGAACTTGTGAAAGAAGGCGGCAGTGAAGAGGTAAGTTACCATATTCCCAAAATTCCTTTTATTTTCGGAAATATTTTTTTCTGGGATATTAGGGCTTGAACTATTTTCATAAGGATCCAAGGATTGATTTTGGTAATTATTTTTGTAGTCCAAAATCAATAGATCAAATTAAATTTTCATAAAAAAAAATAATATCGTCCAATGGGGAATTTTAGCGTATTTTTTATTTTATCATGATTGCCCTCAAACGTGATATTCTTCATTTTATTTCACTCAAAGATGCCTAGATTTCTCAAAAAATGTAATTTTATACAAAAATGACGTCAGTGTGGCTCGCGGAGAACGTATCGTCTATCTTAACAAGCGCGCGCTGGGTTCCCATGGCAACAGAGAAGCGTGTGGTGTAATGCCTCAAAATATAACTTACGTGCAAAAAGTCAGATCTTACCATCCCTTCTGCGCAAGCGCATAACTCACTTGTGACGTCAGTGTGGCTCGAAGATAAATCATTAATAAATAATTGGCAACATAATTTTAACTTTCAATTACATTTTAAGTTATAATTATTCATATACTTACGACTAAAAGATATTTCACATGTAATTTCAACCACTTAAACTTCCCCATTGTATTAGTAAGCAATATTTACAGTCAAGGTACTAAAGACCTTGAATAAAATAAAAATTAGTAATTGTTAATAAATTAGAATTGAATGATGAAATTTGATAAAATGGTGAAATAAACTGAATTTATTTGTTTTTCAGGAGAATTTGGCAAACGCCAAATATGCAATTTCAATGGCACGTAAAACCGGAGCGCGCGTATATGCTCTCCCAGAAGACATAACAGAGGTAAAACAAAAGATGGTCATGACAGTATTCGCCTGTTTAATGGCACTAGATTACATTCCGAACGTCGACAGTATTCCACAGCAGTAAAGGGTTCTAGAGACCAATACCATTTAAGTTAGGTGTAATTTTCCACAGTTGATCAAACGATTACCATTTGTGTATTTACGATTTGGACCTGTTTTACATTATACTCGTTTACTTATAAATTATTATTTAAAATCACGTTGGCTTTATGTATATTTACATATCTAAATAATGTTGTATCATTTATAAGTGTAATCATGTTAGTTGTAACAACTATAAAAATTGGTACTATTGTTGGTGACCAGTACGCAGACCGGCCGTACTAGATACTGAAAGTATCAACACTAGTTCGAGACTTGGATGTGATTTGTTCGTTTAATATATTCAGAGTTTCTTACTAGGTTAAAAATTAGGATTAGGAAGCTTTTAATTTAAAACGGTATAATGTAAAACAGATTACCAATGTGTGATTGACATGTATAGAAAACTAAAGCAGTATCAAACAAAACGTCTAGTTTTGGTTACCGTTCGTAAACAGCGAATCTTCCAAGTAATATGAAATTACGTCATGAAGTACAATTGATTCATTCCATGTCACTTGTTCAGGTGCAATAAAATCTATGTCGATCATTTGATGTACTTTTAGCAAATATAAAGAATGAAATATTAATGGTAAAAGAGATATTAATGCGCGTGTGTGTATGTTGTATAAAAGTGAACTTATAACTATAAGTGGTCGTTTAGTTATCATTTAAAACATTTGTGATCTACGTATATATACATACATTATATAAATATATGAAAATGTATATATTAGTACATTCCAACTTAGCACAAACTTGTGTACTGGTCAATGAGAAAGTGCCATTTCTATAAAATATCTTTGATATTTTTAACATTACCTTAAAGACATGACCAACCTTAAATAAGCATGTAATTAATTACGTACTAACGTAGAAATTTTTCAGCATTTTTACATGTATTTAATACATATATAGTATGTAAAAAAAATAAATTAATATTACAATTTGGTGTACATAATTTATACCTTTCCATAAAATATTTCGTAGAGGGCATGAGAGCGTTGCTGTCGATTTACATTGCTGGGGTCCAGAAACTTTACACTGGTCTACGTATTCTAAGAAAATATAACTTTTTAATGTAATGTAAGTGAGTAAACATAGTCCAACTGTTGACAAAAAACGCCATAAGAGAATATCCTTTCTATTTCTCCTATCAGATCATCTAGAAGCAGCAAAAAAAAGTTTATATTTTAAAGTACGAATAATCCGAATCTGGCAACGGAATGCAGATACCGTTGAGGAGTTACGAACCAGGAAAATTGAAGTAATACTTTCAGCCGATAGTAAATACGTGAATATATTTATAACTGCATATTTTAAGTGTTTTTATTGTTGCAGACAACAATTTGGAGTCCAGTTGCTGAAACTAGACTAAATGTAAGTAGTGGAGAAATCACCACTAGTGATAAAACTTGTGAAATTATATTTGTAGCTCATTTATTTGTTTTTTTGATTGTAACTCTTACACGGTTAAAAATACAAAACTGTGCGTAGAAAATATAAAATATGTATAAAATTGTATATTATGTTTTACTTTGTTAATATTATTCTATATAATATTGAAAGTAAAAGGTATGTCAATCCTACTCACTAATTTTATTTATTGTAAAGTAGAAAATAACGGTAGATTCTGTTCTAAATGTAAAATTCGAATTTAAAATAATATGGACTGCGTTTTGATTTGCCCGTTCAAAAAAATTTGCATTTTTCCTGAGCTGTGATTGGTCCATCAAAAAATAAATACTTGATCGCGTCTGTGATTGGTCGTTAAAATACAGATATATTTTTATATAAATGATGAATACTACCTCCATTTTACTCATTGTAATTTTTTATACATCCCAAATTACATTAGGAATCCATTCGTATTATATTTCAAAATTTCCCATATGTAATAGTGCTGTAAAATATTTATAAATACATAAAACGCCTATATTTATGTATTGGTGACACAAGGTCGTGTTGGGTGTTGCCTACATTTAGCAATATTAAAAAATGACCTATTTTTGTGAATTACGCGAAAACGGGGTGTTTCCGCCCAAAACGGACTTCGAATCCGTGAACTGCACGGTCGACTCTAAATGATAGCGTCGCTAACTCAAAAATATTAAAAAAACTCGAAAAAACCCAGGACAGTCCATGGTTTTGAAACTCCAAAAACTCTATATAGAAATTGGGAAACTATCCACTAAATGTTAATAATTTTCTGTGAAAGTTATTAATTTATGTCTATAAATTAAACGTGACACAGTAATATCAATTTCATTAACATTTTTTGCACTATATTACTAATAAATGTAAATTTCGTATGATATATATGAACTATTTTTTGATACAATTTTGCAAACAAGTATTCATTATATATT
This sequence comes from Stenolophus ochropezus, assembly GCA_035578165.1. Taxonomy (NCBI): domain Eukaryota; kingdom Metazoa; phylum Arthropoda; class Insecta; order Coleoptera; family Carabidae; genus Stenolophus; species Stenolophus ochropezus. The sequence goes on from JAQOWZ010000014.1 coordinate 7,016,145, forward strand.
AACGAATTACACATTATATGATTCGGCATGATACAATGAGTACAAATATAAGCGTTATACGCTATAAACATATTTACGTATCTCCTAGGTTTATTTTCATAACAGTTTAAAAAATGTAATGTAAATGTAAAAAGTGTCCATATCTCGCGAACTAGAATAGATATATAAGTTCTATTTAAAAATTTGGAATTAGCGCAACAAAATGAACTTACCCATTTATAGGTTTCTGAAAGTAGAGATATCCCACGATATCATCTGATATATAATTTTATGTTTAGAAATTAATATTTCCCGAACAGCTCATCGGTAAGAATACTAGCGGAGTTCAATTTATTCGGAATTTAATGCAAATTTCAAACATTCAAACCGCATGTCAATATTTTTAATCGTTATGGGAAACCGTTTAAAACCCAAAAAATAAGTTAAGCAGTAATTATAGTTTTTTGGAAAAAAATTTCAATTCTGGGTTCGCTTTCGACAAAACTGCTTACCGGGAAAAATATTTTCTGGTTTTATTTTACACAGATTTTATATTTTCTACGAACGGTTTTATATGTTTAACCGTGTAGAAGTTACAATCGAAAAACAAATAAATGAGCTACAAATATAATTTCACAAGTTTTATCACTATAGTAGTGATTTCTCCACTACTTACATTTAGTCTAGTTTCAGCAACTGGACTCCAAATTGTCTGCAATAATAAAAATGCTTAAAACATGCAGTTATAAATATATTCACGTATTTCCCTTTATATTATCGGCTGGAAGTATAACTTCTCTTTTCCTGGTTCGTAACTCCTCAACGGTATCTGAATTCCGTGACCAAATTCAGATTCTTCGTAGTTTAAAATATAAACCCTGTAGTTTTGTTGCTTGTAGATGATTTGGTATGAGAACCAGAAAGGATTTTTTTCTTATAGCATCGGCTGTTAAAAGATAGTACGCTCATGCCCTATTTAAAATTAGATTTTCTTACAATGAACTTCATGTAAAATGTTGAAACCAAATTAAGAAAAAGCATAAAGGTTTTTAATGTTATGCTATTAAACTAAGAAGTTTTTCAACTTCAAAATAAAATAAAAAGTCTGGGAATACTAGTTACAGTTAAATAAATAGTACCAAAGACTACGTAATATTACATAGTCTGTAACAGTACATATTTTAAACCGATTTTATTAAGAAAACGAAAACTGACATCGTGTCTTACAAAATATATAAATTGTACATTAATATCGCATGCAATTATTTATTTACTCTGCATAACCGCACTAGGGTTACGTACGACCAGAATCACGGAATCTCCTCGAAGGAACATCTTTGAAATAAAGCGATCTTTGTTCACAGGCTTCGCCTAAAATGTAAAGAGCTATAACTAAAGTATAAATGCAACGTACAACAACATACTTTCTTCTTTCCTTTGCCAGTTCTTGGAAGCTCTGTCCACATTTCTTTCACATTCTCGAGAACCATATTACAATGCCTGTCGAAAGCTTTGATTCTACCCAATAACTTTTTGTTATTTCGGCAATTTATAAGTACTTGTGTATTGTTTTTGACGGATTGAGTAAGCACTGACAATGGACCAGTGTTGAATTCTTCCTCTTCGCGAGCAGCTAATTCTTCGGCTGTCATCTCCGATTTTGGTTTTGTTACAAGACTCCTATAATATTAAAAGTGAGGTTAAGTATGAAATATAAACAATGAAATATACAAGAAATATTATTTATATTTTAATTTTTATAGGCAAATAATAAAACACTTACATTTTTTATATTTGTATATTAAACGCAGTAAAAAATAACGTTTATTTTACTAAATGTTCTGTGGTAAACGTTTACCGGCGTCGTTTACTACTTCAGTTTCACGTTTTGAGCAAACTTCTTCTTACTACTAGTACTAGAACATGTCAGCGCTGTGATTGAAATACGAAATGGAACCGGCAATCTAACACTCGTGGTGCCTGTTTATAAAACTTGTACGAAAATAGTAGGATTTTTATAAACATTTTCAATAAGAGCATAATTTTTAATAGTTAGGCTTGTTTTAAAATCATATTGAAGAAATGAATACACATATACTCTATTTAAATTCCGAATAGATTAAAAAATAATTCACATTTTATTGAATTTTTGCTAAGTCGATATAAAATATTGGTATAAAAAGTTGTAATCTTGCGATGGAAAAAATCGTGGAGTTCTGACGTCACTAAAATACGCGGTCTTTTTAAATTATAAATATTTAACATTTATGTACTTTATTTAAATTCCGCATATTTACAGAATAATTCATATTTTATTTAATTTTCGCTACATCGATATCATGCGATAGAAAAAATCGTGGAGTTCTGACGTCACTAAAATGTGCGGTCTTTTTAAATTATAAATATTTAACATTTTTTAATAAATTTTATTTCATATTACTTTAAAAGTTTTAAATATTTTGTACTGTTGATGTTATGGCTATATTAGTAAAAATATATATTTCTTTACAAAATATTTATAAAAAGTTTATTCAAAATGCAAGAAGTAGGAAAACCATACAGATAACAAATGTAAGTAATCATCGTTAATTAATTTGACTTCAAATAATCCATTTCCCGGGCTGTAGCAAGGCGTCGTTGGATCTGCGATTTTCTCCACCGAATTAGTTGGGGAAGGTTCTTCTCTTATTGTATGCAATGTTCTCTTCACTGGAACACGATGAAATATAGACTCGTCCAAAAACATCCTATTTCCGTGATCAACAATTCCAAACTTTTTACGGAATAAACCTCTATCTGATGAGACATATCGCTGTGTTTCTGTTAATCGTCTTTTTACAAACTCGTGGAAAGTTTGCAGCTCCGAGGATAGTTCTCGTTTTATTAATCGAGCATCTTGCGCAATTTGGGAATTAGGGTATAATATGTGAGATACTTGAGCAGCTATTAACGAAATCACACATTCCAAAGCTCTTATAACTTTTTCTTCGCTTAACTTTGCATACCAAGGAAACGTTTTTATTGGACTTGTATATGAACTGAAGTTTTCTACTGCTGATACAATGTATGTTGGATTTAAATAATCAATTCTTATGAAACCCATTGGTGAATGTGAATATTGCGTCGGAGCAAGACGTTTAATTTGTGAAAAGCAGAAATGTTGCTCCTTTTCTGTCGTTGGAGTAGTTTCTTTTTCTTCTGCAGACTTTGATGTCGGAGTATTTTGTTTATGATCTTCCGGTTTTGAAATTCTACTTTTTCTGGGAATCAATATTTCTCGGGGACTTGGTGCTTGATTTGATTTCTTTGACGAAGACGACTGTTGTAATATTCTAACATAAACACTTGCAACACAAAATAATAAACCAAATGTTAGTTCACAACTATCGTTATCACCAAAGATTGGTAATCCAAAACTGGATCCCACTTGTAAAGGCCACGAACTATAATCACGATTATTTCTTAATAATCTGTAAACAGGAGGACTAAATTTCATTATACAATTTGTAGCTAGTCCTATAATATCCGTTAATCTGAAAACAAAAGTCATTAATCATTTATATAATTTTATATTTTTTACTGACTTATTCATTATTTCAACAAGAAGTTCTGAAGGTAGAGAATCGGGTGTTAGGGCTTCTTCACTTGGTCCTTGAGTAGTGTAATACTTAAGTACGGATGGTCTTACAAGAACAGCGGAACTGTAGTTCAAACTCATTTTCACTGCGTCCTAAAAAATCATTTTAGTTTTGTCTGAAAACAGAGAAGAATAATTTCTTACCAAAAGATTGACCATTGATTGTTCGTGATCCATACTCCAGTAGGTTTGATATTGAAATAATTCATAAAGAAACATTAAAGTACATTTAATCAGATCGAGAGCAACAATTTCTACTGTGTATCTTTCAAGAAGTAAAATGTCGCAGAAGTAATCTTCATGTAAACTAACAAACATTAAAGTTTGTTTAATAAACAAGTATCCATGTTTTTTGAGTAACAACAGCAGCAATATAATAATTCTTTTGTACAGTATCCACCATTCTTTTAATTCCCATGGTAAATTTTCTACATGCTACAATAAACAATTAATTTTGTATAAAATGGAACATGAAACAACTTACCAAAAAGTCGATATACTTCGGATTTCTTAACATAACAGGAGGTTGCAACTTTTCCCATAAATAAACATCGATATCAGAACTTAAAAAGTCATTATTGTTGGAAGACTGTGCATAATTTATCAAAGTCTCAATTGCTATTTTTGTTAGTGCAAGAGAATTTTTATAATCAACAAATTTTCTAACGCAATCAATTAATTTATGAAGTAGTTGAGAATGTGCGAGATTATAATTGTATTCATTGCCTGGGATCGAATTTAAGATGACCATTAATTCATTCAAAGCTTCAAAGCACATAATGAAAGCTTTCTGTTCTGCATATTTTGATACAATAGCATCCACTTGTTTATTGTGATATTTCTCCAAGAATAATTCATATTCACTATTAAAAATATTAATCATTGCATCAAGAAACATTCTTGTTATATTTGGATTGGCAATGGCAACAGGTCTTAATCCACGTAAAGATAAAACAGTTACAGTCAAAAGTGCTTCAGCAAATCGTGGTTCCAAATCTCGATAGCACGCAGAAATTTTTTGAATTATACATAAAATATCGTTGTAACAATCAAGACCATTTTTAAAGCAAGTTTCGCTCCAGTTTTTCAATAAAAATAGATACAATTCTATTAGGAATGTAATCATACAACTGGCGTTTATATTATAGATATGTTGTTTTAAATTATCTCTGCATGCTTCAGTAATCATTATTTGAACTTCTGTGGAGAAGAAATTTGCTGGCAAGAACTTTATAGCAATAATTAAAAAGTCTTTGAAAGACAACATGAGGTAATCTGTATGTGGCATGTTATATTCAGCCTCAGAACGTACTTTTCGATCTTCGTAACTAATGATATGTTTTAACCAACGTGTTAAAAACGGTGGATTATTAAAAAATTTAGTTAAAACTTCCATTAATGGCTCATCTATTTGACCACATCTTTTGTGAATTTCTTTTCCAATTATATTAAATATTTCTGAGTAAGTTTTATCGCTCATTTTTACATCAATGAATAAAGGAAAGCATAATGATGGCCAAAACTGTTCATCTTTTACTATATCCGCTATTAAAATTTCCTTTTGATGCATCCATAAAACATATAATAGTTCCATAATTCGAGCCAATAATGGACTACTAATTGTTGAATTTTCTGAGCTACATGCACATAAATATTCAACTAAAAATGTTCCAATTCCTTCGTTGAAAGAATTAGCATTAGCAGAGGTTGGGGTTGAAGAATTTGTTGAAGCTGCTCCACTACGAATACTTGTTTGACTGGATGAACTAATACTTGCAACTTTAAAGAACGCTTCAGTCATTCCTGGTTGTTTAGGGACACTAGCTGATATGAGTTCAATTATTGCTAGTTTCATTTCTTCACTTTCGAGGTGATCTCTTAAACGATGTATAAACATCATTCGGACTTGATCTGGACTTAAATCTAATGCTGCAAGCATTGACATTTGAAGTTCCTAAATTAAAAAGAAGTTACTATCTACCAATCTTTTTGTCAGATAATAAATACTTACTACTGTGCATTTCTTCAGTAATCTGCAAGCCAGATTTGGAATAACTTCATTAAAAGAGTGATTCAAAAAACTAGCAATCGCTTGAACTGAGTGAACTCCATCACTTTCAGTATAAATCATATGTTCCAACGGCGTTAAACCATTATCACCAATAACATTTTTTCGTTGTGTTAAAAGTTGTATTAATATGGACATAACTTTTTGTATTACACTGATGTATTTAATACCTCTTCCACTTCGCCAATTAGTTTGTCCTTCCATAATATTCTGAACTCCAACATTACCCACAGACAAAATACGAAGAAGAGTTCGACCACAAGAATCATTCAAAAAGCATTGATACACGATTTTTCGTGTCTTGGTATATTGATTAGGTTGTAATTTATCAGATGCGTATAAAAACATTTCGAAAAGAAAATGAATAATTTGATACAGAACATCCAAAAACGATCGATCGCGTTTTGCGTACCATATCATGAAATGAGGAAATATTTCTTTTAAGACAAATACTAAACCGGGAAGTTCAATGACTTCAAAACTTCCATCATTTGCTAAGAATGAAGTTCTCAAGAAATTTATGAAAGAAATGAGGAATAAGTCATGATGTTGCTCCCGTTCACTGCGAATAATCATATTTCCTAACTTTCCCGGTTCCAAGAAGTTAATATGAAATATTTCTTCATATGTAAAATCAATTTTTGCTAGTTTTGGTAATAAATAATAGGTTTCCATTTGAGAACATACGAATGAACGACATTTAGTAATTAATTCGCTACAGATATCCATACATACTGCCAAGACATCCATAGGTTTTTGTTCTTGGTAGGTTGAATATTTCTCCATAAGATGAAACATTGCATAGATAATTTCATTGTATAATGGATTATTTTTCAATGCCGATGTCTGTGTTTTTATAATTGCTAAAAGAACTTTAAAGCCCAAATACACTGTCTCATTGTATTCAGTCTGACTAATATCTGCCATCATTGCTTTTACTTCTGCTAAAAATATAAGCCAGTAATTCATTTCTTTCTTATAGTGTATATATGCCATTCCATGTTCTTTAGTAATTACAGCTTCACTATTTAAAGGAATTACTAAAGCATATTCAGCTTTAATTATCGTTTGATCGTGAAGTAGTTTCACTGTATATGAATCAGAATTATTGTGTCTTTGAGTGTGGTAAACTTTCGAAGAATCATAAACTTCGGTATACCATGGCAAATGATTTAATTGCTCTACGACCTAAAGTGATATTAATTACTAAACTGAAATTAATATTAAATTAAAACTTACATCTTTTCCTTCAACTGCTTCTGAAATTATGATAGCTTCGGCTAATTTCGACAGAATGTGTTTTTCTAATGGATATCGTTCAATAGCAGTAAGCCATAGTGGTTGAAATTTATTATTATCTTTGAAAAATTCATGACAAACATAGTGATTTTTTAATAAATATCTCATTATATTAGCTATTTGAGCAAATCGTAAATATTTATTACAAGCTTCAATATTTTCAAAGCATATTGAGAACATATTATATGCAGCAATATGCGTTAAAGCTCCAACGAGACACTTATCCTAAAATATTTTTTTTATTAACATATAAATACTAGAATTATTGAGTTTCTTACATCGAAAAACATTTCATTGGATACTGTATCTTCGAAAAATTGGTAACAATTTAAAGCAACTGCACGATACATATATTTGTGAAATATCCTTTCATTGAAATCATTTCTAGAGTTAAGTAATAAAATACTCCATATGAAACAGGTAGCTCCATGTTCCTGACGATACGCCATAGCCATTAGTTCTTCACTTAAATTTGATCCAGACAAATCTAAGTGACAATCTTTTTTTGTCCTAAAATTTATTAAAGAAAAGTAAATAAACTATCTATATTACATTTGAATTAAAAAAATGAGAAATATAATAATTAATTCAAATAAAACAACTGTGACGTATTAACGCTTTAGTAAAGGATACGCATGCGCAATGCTTTGCTTGTAAATAAGTATACGTATTCATTTGTCGATACATTAGAGCTATTTTTTGGCGACACTCTAGCTTGATGCTGGTCACATTAAGACCGTTTAATTAACTAAATATCAAAACAAAAATGTACTTAATAGAACTTTGAAATTTCTCTGTGATATTTAAAATGAATAGTACAAAAAAGAATTAGAAAAGAATACGCATGCGCATTAAATGATTTATTTGTAAACAAGTGTGTTGTCATTCGTTGAAACATCCAAACCGTTAGAAGTCAGTTGTGTGACGTAGTAACGCTTTAGAAAGGAACACGCATGCGCAATGAAAGCTTCGTTGAAACAAGAACAAGTGTTTTCATTAATCGAAACATCGAAACCGTTAGTAAATTATATTCAAGAGTAGTCAAAATTAAAATTAAATTCATAGGAAATAAAAACTTACCAAAGCTGATTGCCAATGCAAAGTAATAAAGCAACTTCAGCATATCGCAGTTTATTTAAGATATAAGGTTCTGCTAATTCGAGAGAACGAAAATAAAGAGGTTCGTTTCCAAATCCATGTTTCCTACAAAGAGTTACAATGCTTTGAAAATTTGATAATTGAATACTTGTAAGCCTAGTCATCATTATTAAACAATGTGTTATTTCGATGATTTCTCTCATATTTCTTTGAACCCAGTTTTTCTGTACAGTTTCAGATACTTTTCCTGCGACGTCACTTTTAATCTCATTTATCAAATACTCTAATTCTTTCTCTAAAGATTTCCATATACATTCTGTACCAACTGCAATAATATATTCTTTGTAAATATCGCAAAGTGGATGTTCACTGTTTCCCATAAATTCTATAACGTTTCTCAATGTTTTTATTAGAAACATTCTCTCTGAGGTATAAAATCTCCAACAGTTGTTTAACATGGGTAAAATTTGCATTTCGTATTTCATTTTTTGAATTGTTTTGATCGACCCACAGTATTCGTTTACGATGTAACTTTTTAATATTCGCCATGCTGTGACAGTATTTACATTCTAAAAAATATTAGTTAATACATATAATTTCGTAATTTATTAAAAACCGTACCAAATATTCAGCAGTTCGATTGATGAAATATGAAATATCTTTGGCTCGTTTGTCTGTCAATTCAGCTTCTTTTTCAGAGTCATCTTTTTTAAACTGTAATATACCCTGAAGTATGTTTTCCTTTTCATCAAATAAAGTCGTTTTTACTTCTTCTCGTGATACACTTTTAAGATTTCCAGAAGTAATTTGCCATACACGTCTCCAATACCTAAATGATAGTATAATGTAGCTATAAATATACAATATTTTTTAATAACTTACGGGAAATTTTCTTTTGCCATATTTTTAATTTAAAAATAATCTAATGTTGCAACTGAAATACTAAGCACACAAAAGTATACATAACCTAACACCCAAATAATAACCTTAAATATTTCTTTAAAAGTAGAATATAGTGTATTAAAAGTTATTAAAAAAAAACTCTATTTATTTATTCTTTTCTTATAGGTCACGAAAATAAAAACAATAATTTTTCACAAAATTTTATTACATATTTATCTCTTGGCGCACTTTTCACTCAAGCCGGTTGTCATATGTTTTGGTACCAACCATTAACCAAACCAACCAAACCAGTGTGTTCAAAACAAAAGTTAGACTGACAGTTGGTTTGTCAACTCAGAAGGAAAAAATAATAGAAAATGCATTCATTACATATTCCAAGTGATATTAATTATATAATTAATAAGATGACAAAGATACCAACAAATCATTTTACAAACATTGTTAATTGTGTGTATTTATATCATAATGTGTATTAAGGTTAACTTAATTTCTTTTAGTAACTCTACAATGTATAAACGAAAACAATTATGAAATTATTAATTTCAAAGCCTTGTCTACAAAATTAACAATGTCATCACAAGAAGTTGAAGATTTCTTCGGCATGTTATTAATTTTAATTCGATGGTGTCAGCAATTGAAATCTCATTCAGACAGAGAAATCAAAAATGATTTAATTGAACAAGGCTTTCCAGGGGAATGGACAAACAATTTTTTAAATTTAGTGTTAAATAAAGGAGAACAGATTTGTAGAAATAGCAATTATATGGTACAAATGGAGAAGTTTAATTGGCGAATTGATATAAGTTTGTATAACAAGTACGATATTTTTGATAAGTGTAGTTACTAGGATAATAAGAATTTTTTTTTCAGTGCATTTAAAAGAACAATGTCACCTACAATTATATGGAATATAAAATTGAGTAATGGTAAAAATTATACTATTGAAATTAGTTTAAAAAAATTTCATGAAATAAGATTTAATATTTCTACCATACTAAAAGAAATAAGTATTGTAAAAAATAATAGTCTAATAAAAAAATAATTTTTATTTTTTAAAACAGTTGCAGTTTATTACGCCCTACACAATTTGCGCAGTCGCTGTTGTACCAATTCCCTACGGTTCCCAAACGTTTAAACATTCTTAATTGATTTGTCGGATGTAACACTAGTGTCTGTCTAATGAATCAAGATTTTGTTGTTTTAAGTTTATGTGTTAGATGAGATTGATGAGAAGTGGTTATTCAAATTTTTCTTATTAATTTTGATTTTTTGGTTACCACTTATTGTGGTTGAGAACTACTGGAACTGAAATGTGACATGCGCAAAATGTAAACACTTTTCTTGCACTAGTGCGTTAATAATTAAACAGCACTTGGTAAAAAAATACACACTTTACACACTAGATTCATAAATAAATATTATACCATCATTAAATCCAAGAAGCTAATATATTTTATATAAAAAATATTTTATTTTTACTATACTATACAACAGCAATAAAAATTTATTTTGTTTTACATACGGAATTTATACATAATACTTTAAACAAAATTTAATAACTGTTCGGTACGTATGCAAATAATATCACAACAACCCAAATTTGGAGCAGAATCTGAAATAGATGATTATATAAATTAAAAATAAACATACCATAGTTGTTTTTGGCGACGAACCGTTTTATAAACATGGTTTTCAAACTGTTTTCGTGTCTGACGTCATCATTTTATGTCTCGCCAAAATGTATAGTTTCAAATGGAAATATTAAAAATTACCGTAGAGCAAATTAATTTATTGCATTTTTAACAATAATTATGATATAGCGAAGAATTTTAGGTATAATTACAAAATTCCATCATAAAAAGAACATTAAAATGGAGTACAATAAATAAATTATCAATTTATATTTGTACTACTGTCATTTTAAATATCACAGAGAAATTACAAAGTTCTATTAAGTACAATTTGTTTTGATATTTAGTTAACTAACTACTTCGAAAATGTTTTGAACCATTTCTGCCCGTTGGTTTGAAAAAATGACGTTTTAAATACTATAAACCAGCATCAAACCGGATTGTCGCCAAAAAATAGATCATGATAAAAGAGTATGAGGTTTTCCATGATTTTAATTTGCTTGGGTAATGATGCTAGGACTAATTTTTTTAATGAATATTTAACAATTTTAATCATTTATTACTATATACTTTTTAACTCAAAATATTTTTTCATTTTTTTTTAATAATCGTTCTCATGGAAAACCCTGCTGAAGTTAGCTACGATTTATAATTTACCATGTAACACAGAAGAAATACTCTCGCCACGGGGTACCGGCGAAGAAATACTCCAAGACGTATACTAAATGTATTTATAGTAGATATAGCACGTTTTACTTTTCGCGTAACACCTTCATCAAATGGAGACATTGTGAAAAAACTTGGTTTGCCTTCATCAACATTATCTATGTTCAGTACAGACGATGTTTGTTTGGAATTTAATTCCATTACGACGCGGGAATATTCATTCTAAAAATTTATTTGTGTGAATAGGTCTTACCATTTTTTTTATTTAATATACCTCCATTCTTTCCAATTGGAGTCGCAATGCATTTCTTTCTGTTGTTAAAGTTTCTAAAGAATTTTGTTTCATGATTAAAGTTTTTGTTAAAACATGAAATTTTGATTCCAGTTCGTCAGTATCGGAAGATGTTGAACGAGTTTCAATCTGTTTTTGTAGGTAAGCGATTTCTTCATTTTTTAAGTTCATTAGATTTATTTGCTCTTTTAATTCTTCATAGACTCTACTTAGTTCCTATAAGAGTATAAAATATTTCTATTGTTTATATTCTATTAGATAAGAAACGTACCTGTTTATTTTGAGAAAGTTCGTCCTCCAAAGTTAATCGTATCTTTTCTTCTTTGTAAAGAGCTTGTCTAGCGGTGAAAGATTCTTCTTGAAAAATAGAGCACTGCTTTTGAGTAGCTGCCAGATCACTTTGCAGTATTTCAAATTTTTCGTTCATTTCATCAACAGATTTTAGCTGATCATCTCGCGTTTTACTGTAAGTGTTTAAATTGGTAAATGAAATAAATATAATTATATGACATACTTACATTAGTTTTGAAACGTATTCAATATGTTCATTGGAAGTAGAAGTCACTGGTGAATTTTCTATTTGCGCTACAAGTCTTTCTTTGTCTTCAAGTATTTTCTGAGCTTTATTTCGATGTTTTTCCATTTCTTCTTGAGTAGCAGTTAATGAAGCCATGGCTTGTTTTAATCGATTTTTAAGAATAACATTCTTCCCTTCATAATCAGTAATTGCAACTTTTAATTCTGCTATTTCTTTTTGTGACTTCACGTATTTGGTTTCCAGTTCTTTGAGCCTATTTTCCATGTCTTGCACTTTACTGGCTGTCTCACTAAATTCATTTAAGTAATTCACAACTGCACTGGAATCTAAAAAAGAATGTATAAATAGGCCAAAACATTTGTTATGGATATACCTGAGAGTAGTAATGTATCAGATTCAGTTGTAGACATTTGCATATATCTGTTATCATTATCATCATTGTTTGGTATACTATGAACTGGGGATGACTGATCTCTCCATAAATTGTTTAAAGAACTACCATCATTAAAAGAATCTTCTGTTTCTGACGAAAAGTTGGTTTCTTCAATTGAACTTTGAGTTAAGCCAGACACTGTGAAAATAAATATTATATTTTGAATTTATACTAAACAATAAATTACCTGGTGCTATGTCACTGCTTTCGCTATTTTCCGAATTGTTTGTATTTGTATCACTATTTTCTCTAGAGTCATTTTGTACAAGAACAAGAGAAGCATTATGATCCAAACGATTTAACAGATCTTCTGCCTTTTCTGCAAGATTAGAAAGCCAAGCCATGGACACTAATATATTTTACAATTCTCTACAATTAATAGAACAATATTTCTACATTTTTTGAACTATTATGATTTTGACGTTGACAGTTGTTTCAGTACTACTGTAACTGTACCAAACTGAATACGTGTTTCCAGCGAGACTTACTGGACCGACATTTTTTTTACTTATTAAATATTTTTCCAAATCGCTATAGTATTATTAAGGTAGTATTATTCTTTAAATACGTTATTATGGATTGCAAATTAGAATGTAAATAAACAGTATTAAAATTTTATTAATGTGTTTGGTTATGTCCAAAATACAGAAATTCCCAAACTGTTTACTGTGTAAAATGAAGTGAAGTTCCCAATATTTGATGTAGATAATTTCAGAAGGAAGTAACAGAATCATTGAAAATGTTAGAAGAAGAAGAAGATGATTACATGTCCGATAAGTTTTTGAATGAGAGGTAAATAATTTTATAATAATACTTTAGAAAATATTTATTGAATTTATAACAATTTCCTTTTTACTGTATACATACATACATATATAGTTAGATAGTGTTACCTTAACAATCTAGGTGTTATTGGTTCGAATCCGGTATGGCAAATATGTATGTTTGTATTTTTGATTCCATCGTAACGTGCTCATTCAACTACCTGTAATAATTTTTAGTAGTTGTCTTATCGTTAAACAGAAAAAAATACTCTATTAATTCTTATGAAAAGATTTGTAGTGTTTAGTACAATATATCGTAGTATTTTCGTTTTGTTACATATCTTAAAATGTTCTATAATAATATAAAAAAAAATAATCATTTCAGTAAGGAAAGCACGGTCCGACCAGGTTTACTATTCAGCAAAAGTCAAAAAAGAGAACTAGACTTGTATAAAAAAAATCTTTTACTGAAAAGATCATTTAAAGAAGTATCCAGAGAAAGGACCGAAGATGCATTAAATACAGCACTTCCTGAATCAAATAAAGGCTTTAAATTATTGAAGAAACTTGGATACGAGCCTGGTTCCGGTTTAGGTAAACTAAAAGCTGGTCCATCCAACCCTATAAATATTGAAGTAAAAGATAACAAGTTTGGTTTGGGACACAAGAGAAGTTTGAAGGAAAAAGAGGAAATTAAAAACTTAACTTCATTCGAAACTTACCGTTCGACAATGAAAAAACGTATTAGATTAAGCGATTTAAGATACGACTACAGCCGCATTCGTCGTGCATGCCATTATCTTGATGAAAAGGTACTACGAATTTGTTTTTTTTTTTACTATCTAATACAATAAATATTTATTTAGGATGATTTAACCAAACCCCTTCGAAAGTGGTTTTGGCCTGATGACCTTTCTACTGTTAAAAGTGATGACGAAGAAGATGATGATGATGAAGATGAAAAAACGTCTTCATCATCAGATTCTGATGACACGGACGAAGATAAAGAAAAGCCACCAAAAAATAAAGAAGACATACTACCCGTAGAAGAGGTATACTTTGGTTTCTTTGTTACTTTCGATGTTATTTTTACAATTATTTTATAGTTGCAACAACGGGTTGATCAAATCTCGCTCTATCTTCGAGAAAAATACAATTACTGTTTATGGTGTGGATGCGAATTTGATGATGAGAACGATATGAAACAAATTTGCCCAGGTCGAACTCGTGAAGAACATGAAGGAAGCTCTCAACCAGTTTCAAGTGACCAAACTGAGGATATTTAATTTCAGTTTTATATTGTTCGTAAAGACTGAGTATTAAACGTTAGTATTTAACTTTTCAAAAATTTTTGTACAACTAAATGTGAAACTTAGTTTAAATAAACATTGCTTTTTGTATGTGTTCCTGGAATATTCATAATAATCATTTATTTATGTAGTAGTTATTACGGAATGAATGTACATAATTTAACAATGAATAAATAAAAAGTAAATAATCATATAATTACTTCATTAATTATTCACAGGAAATAGATTTCCCGTCTACATTTTTTGTTATACAAATTTAATATTCGTTGTGACGTATTAACGCTTCAACGAATAAAAATATGTAAGTCTGTCTCACTCATACTTAATAAAGGTTTTATGAAAATCTTGTATATTTATTGTACTTTCAAAATACGATAGAAAATTGAGGAGCGGGATATAAATATAATAATTGCAATGCAAGTTCAAAAACTTATTTTATTATTACATTATTTTATTACAATTATTTATGTTCTAAGATGAGTAATTAAAATTTACTTACATTATGTAGTGGTTATATTGATGTTCGTATAGTAAAAAACAGTTAAAGTGAAATAATATTTTGAGTTCTATATATATAACAAATGGAATTACAATATTTATACATGGCTTACGAACATACGCTCAAAACAAAAAGCTATTCTAGCAATCATTTATACAAATAAAATGAGTTGTAAGTATCGCAATCCAAGACTATATATATAAAATGTAGAAACAAAATAATTACAAAAAATAATCACGTATATTCTAGAGAATGACTTAACTAATCTAGATTCTAGAGTAAAACTTCGGAAACGACTCAATCCAAAGATGCAGGTAACGTAACTCACTTTTGTGAAAGCAAGCATCGTTTTAGATAGTCGCGTCCGTTACCAAGAAAAATTAAATGTAAAAACCATCAGTTTAAAAACAAGGAATTAAGCAATAGGAATTGAGGCGTCAGTTGTCTGCCAAATCATTCGTCAATCTAACGATAGTAAAAATAATCCTTCAAACATTTTTTATATATAAAGCTCGCGAAATAGAATAAAAATAAGTGTTGCAAAGTGTACAAGAGAGCAGAGTTGAGCACAAATAAAATAAAATAATTAAATATCTACACATTGTCAAATAAAATTCATGTTCATTAATTTTTACATATGTATAATTATTTGATCACAAATTCATACAATATTTTACTCAACTCTGTTGAAAATATACAGTCTTCATAAAGACATGGTGGGGTTTTAAATATACATAAAGCTACAGAATAAATTTCATTTATTGTCACTATTGACTGACTGTAGTATTCATATATAGAAACCATAAACTCGAATTCTGAAGTTTAAATATGTATAGGATCAATTTATTTTGTAACAAATTTTATAAAACATTTCATGCGCACTCAATTCTCGAATAGAAAGTGCATGATAGAAGTTGTTTTTGTGTGGATTTGCACCACAAACAATCACCCCATTAGATCATAGACTTGATATTCAATAAATTGTTTTTCTTAGGTTTTGTTGCTACATTATAAACTACCGAAAACCTCACCATTAATTTATGGATACTGTACAATATGATTTGGACTATTTATAATAAAGTACAGAAAAATCAACGATTTACTAGCATTTTGACAAACTAAAACTTTACTTATGCGTTAAGTAAAAATTAGGAATATAATATCCAACAGTAATTATTGTACAGATTATGCTGATTAAAAGTGGACCCAACAACCAGCCTCTCGTAGCGGAACCAGCGACAAATCCCATCCACTAGCACGTAATGATCAAATAATGTGCAAAAATTAAACAGATAATACACAAGTGAAGAAAGCGGGCGCGGACGTGGCCGCGCTTTCTTGTCTATTATTAGACAAATAATAAAAATAAATTGAACACACGTTAGTCATCTAATCATCCATGGATTCTTTCTTAGGGGAATCTTCCTTCACCGGCGAGTGACTGCGTGATTTTGACTTACTGCGTCCTTTACTTACGGATCTCGATCTGGATCTGTCTCTGTTAAAATAAAATTATTTCATTATACTGTTACGTTGAAATTAATAGGAAATGGAATATTTTATATGCATTATTTCATGATAAAAATAATAATGTTTTTGTTTGAACATTCATTCAAAACATGCAACACATACTTCTTTAATTACATTTAATGGAATGAAAACATTTTTGCGTTAATAACACGTGCGTACTACAAGCTTTATTATAATGGTCTGCATTGAATGTAAACTTCTTGAAGCATAATGATGAGTGCAAATCGTCGATGGAACAGAATCACAAGTAAGTTTGAGATCACAACACAAGGCCGCGAATATGATAAGCGAACTGATATCAGAATTAAAACAATCGAACTTGTGTGTGAATAAACCTGAAGACACGAACTTACTTCGATTGTGCTGTTCCTTTAGATTGAGATCGGGACTCTCGTTTAACTTCGGACCTTGAACGAGATCGGGAACGTGATTTAGACATAGAGCGCTCACGAGATCTAGTAAAAACAGCAAAAGGAAACCAAAAATAAACTATCTACAAGACCTATACAAAGAATGGAAAGGAAGAGATCGAATTACTTTTAGCAAACCAAAGATGCGGTGAGTAATTAAATAAACAAAAATAACTAAATCATAACAAGCAAATAAATATTTTTAACTAGTTGTGCACATACTTGGAGCGAGATGGTGACCTGGATTTAGAATGTGCAGGTGATTTGCTCTTGGAACGACCGCGAGATTTGGAACGGCTGCTGCGTCGTGAACGGCTTCGGGAACGGCTGCGACTATGAGATCTGAAAACACAGAAATTAAATTATAATACCGCTAATTTCGATGTATGTTTGATCAGAATTAGTATCAATAGGCTTTCTTCTCGATGTACAATTTAATGAGGACTGATAATTTATTTTTCCAAATATAAGGAAATAACTGTTGGGTATAACAAAGTATTATTATTATTATAAAAGTCAGTTACGTGTCAAATTTCAAAGTATCTGAACCATGGAGGTAATGTAAGAAGCAGTAGTCCAACTTTGACATGCTTTGTTGTTGGTATGTTGTGAGGTGAGTGTCAAGTGTTCTTTTTTTAATTGATAAGAAAATTTAGATAAAATTAATTGTTGTGTGAATAAATATATAACACAGAACAATATGGGTAAATATCAAATTAGATGTATTATGATTTTAATTTTTATTACTTTTAATTCATCGTAGAAAACAAATTTATATATATACACAATTGTTGTTGATGAGGCGAACACTCCAGCAAAGACTCCGTCAGTCATTTTCATTTGTAGTTCCGGTATTCACTCAAATCATTTTGATATTTTATGATTATTAATTTTGATTAATATTTTAGCCGCATTATTTAAAATTGCTGATAATTATTTTGTTGATGCAGCAATATCAGTGACCAATTTTTTGTTTCACTTCATGTTGCCAGAATTTTGTGACTCCAGATCAAATATGAAAAAATGTAAGGCTCCTCTGGGTATCAGTTAATCTTATATCAGCACAAATCCAGTTGGTTAGTATAAAATCACCATACCCCAGTAAACAGCATTCCTTTTATCCTAGCTAAAGATAACACTTGTAATATTACCCATTACTTCCTTCATTTTTAACTTACCTAGACCTAGAGCGAGATCTTGAACGACGCCTGGATCGTGAACGGGAACGAGAGCGACTGCTGGAAGATCTAGAACGCCGACCGCTACCACGACGCTTATCTTCAATTAATCTGATTCTACGGCCATTTAAATCAGTTCCATCTAGTTTTTCTATAGCATTCTTCATATCGGAATAAGATGCGAATTCGACGACACTAAAGAAACAAATTGCACATTATAAAGAAACGTATTACTAAAATTTTATTAAACTTACCCTTCATTTCTTCGCTGTTTGTGGGCATCTGCGTAAGTGACTTCACCTGCTTGACGCATATAATCCTTTAGATCCTGATTAACATAGGAAAAATATATTAGCATACATGTGACAATACACAGTAACGGACAAAATTATGGAAACTTTTTCTGTATATTTACTGTAATCGTTTATAGTATTTTGGAAAATACAAATATAAAAAGTAATGTAATGAGAGTTAGTTTTAATTTTATATAAAAATTATTTATCAATCGTATCAACAATAATAAAAAGCCCTGGACAAATGTATGGAAACAAATTTTAAAAAAGAATAAGACTGAAATAATATCTTCATGGATGATGTATGTCACAATTTTTAAATATTAGATTTAAATCTAAAAAATGAATACATTTATCAAATATTTTATTTTATATCTTGATAAAAGAAACGATTCATTTTTAAAATTTAATTCTAATATTCCTTTCATAAGCTGCATTCTTCAAAAAATGGACAAGAAATAGCAAAGATAATATTTTTGTTTCCATATTTTAGTCCAATCGAAATCAAGAAAATATTACTTATATTAAAAAATATTTTTGTACATGTATTTTTCAATATACTTTTGGAAAAATTAAATTTGTGCGTGTAATACCTATATTTCAGAAAACAGTAATTTACGAAAGTTTCCATACTTTTGTCCACCACCATTAAAAAGATAATGTATTTAAGGAAAAAATGACAGAAAAAGTAAGAAAACCTTCCCAATGTTTAACAGGAAATAAATCCAGAGAAAATAATATAAAGAAACATAATATTGTAGTGCTCAAAATTAGGTAACATTTTGATGTTATCTAAAAAAGTGTTTCATCCTATTATAATCCGCAAATATTCTGATGTTAGTTCTCTCTGAATTGGAGCTCACTCTTTCATTTGAATTTCCATATCTCTTTGGTATTCTACCAGTGCAGGGGGAAACACTCTGTCCCATTGTTGAGCTCCTAATATCATGCTGGCACAGTTTATAGGACCTAGAGAAATAGCCATCTGATGGGTGTCCCTTTGGTAGAAGCCAGACAAAGGAGGAATGAAGTCGACCATGGTTCGGAATGATAACCCGACGCGAGGATGAATGGAATGGATCGGAAGGAAAACCCAATTGAGCCAAAATGTCCTGGTACTGGTCGTTGTGTGGCGTGGCTTGAACGCAAACTGTGAATGTTCCTAATTTCGAGCACTGATCTGTTATTTATATACATACATGACATGAGTATAATGCAACAACGTCTATGTCTATGTACATATAATAATGATAATAATAATAAGAAACGTGTTCCCGTACAAAGTGATAACTGGCGGCAGCAAACATGCTAGAGGTGGGCCTCTATGTGCAAAGTGAACGATTTACCTGATGGCCTTTGCGCCCCTGTGCGTCAGTGCGCCGCACACCGCGCTCGGCTCGGATTCGGGGGCAAGAGACCATTGACCACTGACCATTGACCATTGACCATCGAGCATCGACCATTTCGAGACCAGAGGAGAGGCAGAGGGTTGTACCCAGTCCCAGTTCCCCGGCTGGCACTAAGGAATGGGGGAATGACGAACTTCGTGCCATGCCTTAACTCATAGCCGCCATCGCAAGCGCTCATTTGCTTTGTTCATACTTCCGTTGGTTTGTACTGACTCGGGCTCAACGCAATCGGTTTGGTTTGGACTCGGTTCGGTTCGGTATGTGATTGACCGGAGCACCCTAACCAATCGGATTGGATTGGATCGCATCGGGATCGATTGCACATCGCATCACCATCACATCGATATGATGTCAACACCAACACCCTAGTGTAAGGTATGGTACACCTCCCTTCACCGGAGGGGGAGCGAGCGTCTCTTTACAAAAATATAATTACTCTTACTTTATACATCAACAACAACTCAACTCAAGGCATGTGAATGCACGTTAAATAAAAACTAGTAGGCTCAAATACCATGTAACATCTAGTATCGGAAATGAAAAATATGACTCGAATAATTGGGGAGTGTCAGGTGGAATATGTGTTATAGGAAAATAACATGACATGAACTGGTGGCATTGGCATTGACGTTGGTGTTGCTCGCAATCCCTTTCGCACTTCGAACATTGCGTGGCGTCCAAGAACCCTCCGGTTGAGTGGTTGTGCGTTGTGGCTATCAGTCCCTGTCCGGGTCCGTCAGGCTCGGCTTTGGCTTGGTTTGGCTGGCTCCGCGCGTATTCGAGTGGGACTAGGTGACTGGGAGGAAGGGATTCTAGAGATGTGAATTGGAACAATCTCGGCAACACATTACCATTGCTTCTTTTTCATTTTATTCACATTTATTCACCATAATACTACGACTGTCTTATGGTCAATAAATCGAATCATTATTAATACAATTTGTCTTACTATGATCATGTGTGCCTTTAAGCAAGGATATCATTATTAACAAAACTAAAAATTTATACTATTTTTTCAACATTAACGTGCATTGTAATATTTTTGAAAAATATTAAAAATAATAAGAACATCTCTAGAAGGTTTGTGGCTAAAAAGCTAATAACGGACGGTATGTTTGTTAAAAAGATTTCCAACCCAAAAACCCGAATATAAACGGTATCGCAAGCATGCATCGTTCGCGAATGAATTTATGATAAAACAACGGTGAATTTAACGAAACGGCATGACATTAGGTGAATCATGATTTAAAATGTTCTGAAGAACTTACCTGCCAGCTCACGCGACTGGATAAGTTTTCCACTGTCAATCTGTACTCTGTGCGGGTAGGCGGGCCGTATCTTTAACATAAAATTATTACCATTAAAATGTGATTTATAGTGTTATTTATAATTATTATATTTGATAACCTTTCAACAGTATAGATTATTCCAATTACAAAGTAGATGGATAAAACAAAAATCCATGCCCTAGCGGGATTCGAACCCGGGACTTTTGGTTTGAGAAGTAGTTTTGTTACTTCTACATAAAAAAATCTAATGTATGTTGAAGTTAAGTAAAAGACGAATAGTATTCAAATAGAAATTACCTATCATGAGAACGCATATCTGGTTCTCGGCTGTAAAATAAAATATAGTATTAAAATATGGTGAATAACTGTTTGCGAGTAATATATCAAAAGTATGTGTACTGAGTGTATGAGTAATGAATGTCAATGTAAGGTGTTAGTATGAGAGATAAAAGTCAAGTGTCTGCTTTGGTTAAGCAGCTTACTTGTCACGACTCCGCAAGCGCGGAGGCGGACCGTACCCTCTTCCGCTGCCACGCCACTGGTCACTACCCCTCGGTGTACCACGAGCCCTTTCAACGGAAACCCTACAACATAAATCATTGTATGTATCAACTTCAGCTCGTTAACATCAAAAGAAAAAATTATATTAATAAATATTTAGCATATTTAATTACCTTTCACCCAATAATTCCTTTCCATTCAACTCATAGACGGCGTCGTCAGCATCTCTGTAGTCGTCAAATTCCTTTAAAAGAAATAAATAATATATTATGTGTTCCAATAAAAACTATTCAAGAACGTACCACAAATGCGAATCCATTTTTCATCGCCACTTCCTTTATTCTGCCGTACTTACGGAAGAATTTTTCTAAATCGCGTTCTCTGACGCGGTACGTCAAACCGCCCACAAACACACGTGTACCCATAGCTGCAATTAAAATATACTTTTAATGGCTACTTATAAAACTATAAAAATTATAAAACAAGTACTCCAAATTAGATTGACAAATAAATGTAAAGTCGGCTCAACACTTCAATGTGTACCCGGCTTCATAGGACAATGTCGCCAGCTCATACTGTTTACTTCAATGTGTACCCGGCTTTAAAAGCCGTACCATTTACTGGTAACCCCATCTATTGACGCCGGTTAATAGTGACTTATTAATAAAGTAGCTCAACATTGGCAGACAATTGTTTCAAATAGTTATTTTCCAAATTGGTTTATGTTAAAAGTAGTATTTTGAACAGCGTAATCAATTTAATTATGTTTTCGAACCACAATTTTCTCAACAACCTCAAAAGGTTAGAGAGATAAGATAAGAAAGTTAACAGTTGGAACTACGTATTTATAATTTCTAATAAATACAATTTAAAATAAAATCAAACAAATATTATATAAGTAAATATTTTTTAAAAAATAAATTTCAACATTACAATCAATAAAGTACTTGAAATTATTAATATACATACAATTCCGTTTGATAAAATGAAAGGCCACGATAAGGTAAAACACCGATAAGACTATTAACCAATACGCATGTACTGATATGAGTAAGTAAAGTATGCTAAAACTTTCATCTCACCTACTTCAAGATTTTTTCAACAAATGTATGAATTTAGGTCACAACATACATAAGGATATTTATATTATTTTTGGATCTGTTCAAAGAAACGAAAACATGCTTACATCATTTCTATTTACAGCAGAAAATATTGTGCGTTGTACATAATTGTATACGTACTTTCCGAAAAAATGGCGATGATTCTGCTACACGCGTAATTAAAATCATACATCGCAAATTTTATTTCTATAAGATACATAGGTACATGCATCATGCTAATATTTTGAAAAGAATAGTTTCATACACAAACTGAGTTATAAACTAAATATATATTTTACACATATTATAAAATAATTAATACAATGAAAAACAATTACGTAACAATATTTTAACTTACCTTATTATCTATTACAAAACTTAAATCAGTATGATTATTACTTATACTTAATAAACCACTAGATTATACCAATATGAAGTAAAATAATAATTTTCTAATTGAAGAAAACAAGTTTCCCAAACGAGGGACGCTACTCATCTGTTCGCAAGCAAAAGGAAAGGTGTTGCCTGCATAACGATTTTTAATAACCGGAAAAACGTATGCTCCAAGTAGCGGAAAATTTGAAATAAAGAACTTCTGTTATATCTTCAGCTTATATAAAACTATTTTATATATTTATTATAATAGTATATTACAAGATTAGACTTTTTATCACAAATATTTCGATATAAAACTTATATGAAAGCATAAAAGTGTAATTCTTGATTAACGTCGAGATTATAGTATTTCCTGTGTGAAAGTGCGGTAAATTTAAAATATTAGCTTCAAAATAAATACAGTTTTTTTTATTTTTTTATTAATTGTTAACGAAATAATTTATGTACATAAAATATATGTTCTTATTTTATTGTTTTTTATTTACTTTTTGATAATTGCTTCCTATATTGTTTCGAAAACATTAGTGTATATAATTAATATGAAATGCATTTTAAAATAAAAGTAATATATTAGAAATACATTATTTATCAATTGATTTCGACAATTTAATTTAATTTTTCTTGTTGCTGTTAGTCATTGTTGTAAACTTGATCACGTATGTATAGTATGTGTATGTATGTAGCAGTTCTACGAGACAAGTTAGGAAGTACGTCCTACTCTATGATATGTAAACTGCTTAACTGTGTTATCTTAGTAGGCGGAATACAATGACAGTGATGATGTGAATGGTGTTATGATTTGTCTTTTTTATTTTTCGATTACTTTAATAGACATTAAATTAAAGTTTTCAAGTCGGGAATGATTTGTACGAGTGTGAGGTTATTGATTCAGTTATGGCACCATCCCCAGTGGTAACAGGGTTATCGCCAATAGAAGGTCCTCCCGGTACTAGGTTAACTATAAGAGGAGAAAATTTAGGATCTAGCCCAAATGATCTCATAGGTAGGTGTGTAATAAATAAATAGTTTTACGTATAAACATTCATTTTGGTTTAGGTCTGTCTATTTGTGGATGTGATTGTTTGTTATCGGCGGAATGGAAGTCATCAGCAAAGATTATTGCTCGTTCAGGTCCTGGAAAAGGAAAAGGTGATATTATTGTCACCACAAGAAGTGGTGGTGTTGGGACGTCAACGGTGCAGTTTAGAGGTAAATTTCTGGAACGTTGTGGTGGAGTATAGTTGACATCTTTAGACTTTTAGGTTATTATGAAACTATCGGCCCCACTAAGGAAAGTGCTGTATGGGTGGAAGAAGCACCTGTGCAATTATTTTGGGGTCGTAGATCATTATCACCCAGTAGTTATCAACATGAAGATCCTCTAGGTTTATCGGTGGAAGGAAATGAAAAGAAATTTCCTGAAGATGATTTACATGAACTCTTTCAGAATGGATCTGGTGATATAGCATCAGAAAATTTTTCTGCAGGGTGGTTCTTATTGGAAAATCATCATGCTACTAGCTTCAACGATTTAAAAGCAGGGTTATCATTCCTGCGACGAAAAGTGGAAGGACAGAAAGAAGGACAGTTATCATTTTTAAAAGCTAATGTTGGTTCTGTGATCGATCAAATCGACACGTTAAAATCACTAAAAGAAAAATTCGAAGACGACAAACAGAAATACGGCTCTGAACCTGTGCTGAAACTAGAAAAAGCAATAAAAGAATCCGTACATGAAGCTAATAAACTGTTTGAAGACGTTCTGACGAGAAGAGACAGAGCGGACGCAACACGAAGTGCTTTAAACGTACTGACAAGATTTAGATTCCTGTTTTGTTTACCATGTGCCATCGACCGTAACATTAAGCGTGGTGACTACGACATTATCATCAATGACTATTCAAGAGTGAAAAACCTATTCAAAAAGACTGACGTTCCTGTGTTCAAGAAAGCTTTAGCGGAAATAGAAAAACGAGTGGTAAGCCTACAGGAAATGCTTCATGCAAAACTCCAGCAAATGCCCGTTAGCGTTGAAGAGCAAAAACGCATTATCCGATACCTGGTGAATTTGGAAGCTGAAGGTGAACCTGCTTGGGATGCAATTTGCAGCCATTCCGAATACATTACGCATCGTCTCAAACAATGCTATGAAGAACACAGAGCTGCAGAAAATAGTTTAGCAGAGGAATTAGGAAAAACAAAAAATGCATATGCAAGTTCCAAATATCAAAAATATACTGCAGTACAGGATGCTCAAACTATACCACAGTCAGTCTTGTTTGTGGAAGAAATTTGTGAGATTATGTCCACATCATTTCCCGATTTGTGGAAACTGGGACAAGCTTATTTTTCAGGAGAATTGCAAGTTAAAGTGGAACCCGGTCGACAGACAGGTTTTAAGGTAATATTATTAATATTAATAAACATTCAATTTATAATTCGAAATGACTATAAAAAAAATATTAATCTGTCTGACCAATGACGTAAGTGTCAAAAGAAAACACATGCGCAATACGTTGCGCACAAAATGATGCGCAAGGAAATTCTCCCAACAGTGTTGCCGTTTTTAGTACCACTGTACTAGATTTAGTACAGTGGAAATAATTTTAGTATATCTATAAGTAATCTAATACAATTTGAAAATTTAGTAATTTATGATGTTTTCTGTTATCATTATTAAAAATAAAATACATATGAAGTCGAATTTCGCGTGATAATTCAGTTTGCAGGAGTGACAGTTTTCTTAACAGTACCACCACAATTAGTTTATTGGAAACTAGAAAAACCCTAATTTTTACTATTACTTTTGCTTCTTGTTGCTGAAATTGTTTATGTAAAAAGTAAAAAGTTGTTTTTTATTTACAAGAAAAATAAAAGAGTTTTTTGACATTTTTCTTTTAAATTTTAAAATTTTCCGTGTCAGTATGCTTGGACCTAATTTAGTACAATTTTAAACTGTCATCTAGTACAATTTTTTAACACTTGGCGGCAACACTGTTCTCCAACTCAGTCTTATGTATTTTTTTTTTTTTGTTACAGCACATAGTGTTAACGCTTATGGATAAATTCTGTAGAACATTACGATCAGCTCTATTACCGCATACATTTGACAAATCTGTCGACAGAACACAACACGGCGTATGGCCATTATTAGAAACAGACGTAATAGCTTCATGGTTGCCGCATTGCTTACGATACGTTCGTTCAACGTATAGCATCTTCATACGATTAGATTTACCCAGCGATGCATTGGACATTATATCCGCATTAATATTAGATTTACGCTTACATTGTATGACAGTACTTTTTAAGCAAGCAATCGAGCAAATTAAGTCGCTAGAAAAAGAAGAAAATTGGAAAATAGTTTTTTCAAGTGGACACAGCGGAATAACTCAACTTCCATTAAAGTTTGAAAAAATTATTCAAGAAGTTGTTCAACTTGTGAGAGAGTCAGTATTGGTGAGTGAACAAAGAGAAGGGCCATTATTTGAAACTCCTGCTGCACAAAAAGAATTAGAAAAACAAGCAAATATTTTACTACAATGTTATTGTAACACTTTAAATAATTTGGCGTATCAGAATAAAAGCCATGACGATGATGATCACTCACCTGCGATGTCCCAACTGATCGGAAGTCCGGTCATGTACAGAAATGCTGAAAAATCAAGCTCAATGCCTATTTGGGAACAACGATTACTTACAATGTTGTCGAATTGCCAATATACTAGTAATGTCATATTACCAAAGATTCCTGAACTATTCACTAAACATGGATACCCTGTTCCAACTGCTCCTATAGAAAATATGAAAACGACATTAAGTAATTTAGACAAGTCAATATTAGATACGTATCTCGAACAAAAAAGTGATCCCTTGGTGGGTACAATCGAGCCCAGTATGTATTTAGGCAAATTTGATTGGGATACAAACATAAAACCCACAGATATTAAGCCTTACGCCAAAGAATGCATAAATAATTTAATAGGTGTTCATACAGAAGTACATAGTATATCTCCAGCCTTGGTAGAGAAAATTTTAACAGAAGTTGTTGAAATAGTTGCTGAAGAGTTATCTAGGCTTATGTCATGTATAAATAAATTTAGCGCTTATGGGGTGTTACAAGCAAGAGCTGATATACAAGCTTTACAAGAAACGCTACAGTTTTACACAACGCCAAAAGCAAAGTAAATTTCTTTTCTGCATTTAATTTCCATATTTTAATTCTGTGTTTTCTTTTAGAATATTTTTCAATGAAGCTTTAGAAGCCATTCCAAATATAGATAATCAAGATGTAAAGTAAGTATTAATATAAAATAAATGAAATTAATTCTCAAGAATTTTTCTTTCCAGAATCATGGAAAATATATTAAAACAATTCCGAAGTAAAATGCGTCTTCAAATATTGTGTTTCAATACGATGCATCAAAGTAATGGCCCAGTAAAATGTTAATAGAATAACTAATTTATTTTCCGCAAATAAACACAAAAGGTTCTTATTTAATGCTGTTAAATTCCGAAAACATGTAGTACAATAAGTTATTTTAATTATTTAGATATGGAGTTTGCTCCCATGGTGCTGTCAAAATGTATAATAGTATTTTGTTTAATAGTAATTTTACATGTTTATATTTATAGCAATGTAACAATTGTACATAACGAATTGTATAAAAGTTATATAATCTGTATCGTTAAATAAATTGATAATAAAAAAATACTAACAAAATAAATCATTAGTAGTAATCAATTTTATTCTATAATAAAATCTTTTTATAATAATAAAAAAGATGCCATAGATTTTAGATTCTTCCCGGTATTTTTTTTTTGTATATAATAAAAAGTAGGTTTTTATGTTGTATGTACATAAAATTTAAAGTGGTATTGGAAGTAGACAACACAGCTTTACATTTGTGCTAGTTTTGTCACTGGTCGATCGCTGAGAAGGAGGGAGACAGTAAAGAGTAAAAGTTGTCGACAAACGATACCTGTGTAAATAAGTACAATTTCGTTATTAGTGACATTTTGTTAAATATGCCTAAAAGATCGTGCCCGTTTGAATTTACTTGCTTGCCTCAATTAAAAGTACATATGGGGCAGAAAGAATTTAATTTAAAACATGAAGATGCTATGACAAAAGTTCATGGTGAGTCTAGGTTATGTTTTGAATAGTTTATTTTAAATTGCGTAAGGCAAATAAGCATTTTATTTTTATTATTTTACTAGATAAAACATTGCAGTTATTATTTAATGGTGCCAAAGAATTATATAAAGTAAATGGAAAAGCTGTGAAAAACAAGTCAACTCATAGTTGTACCGGAATAGAAAATAAATGTAGTATTAAGGTAATTTTACCGATAATAAAAATAGGGTTTTTGTAAACACAATTATCAGAATGTTTCAGAATATTGTTCTATATGTAATGATTTAAATATTGCTGAAAATAAATGCTCTTTCTGTGATAATTGGATCTGCCAGATGTGTAGTGCAGCCTGTAGTAAATGCACACAAACTTTCTGTGTCGCACATTTATTAAAATTGTAAGTGTCAATTGAAAGTAATAAATGAATATTTATAGAGTAATGTTGTAGGTACGACCAAAATAATCAGTGTTTATGCTTAAACTGCTAAGAGAAAATTATTTATGAAGTGTTTGATCCGTTGTTATTGTGTAATATTTTTAAATAATATGTATAATTGTAATTTATGTTTTGTAATAAATGATTTCATGATACTATTTGTTTTTGCACGACGTTTTGTTTCTTTTGCTAGATGTCGCATGTGTTTATGATGGCTTGTTTCTCTAGTTATTATTTTTGAACAGATTGCTCAAAATGGCCGACATGTAGAGTATTTCAGTTATCTTTTGTTGGCTATATATAATTTGGCCTTGCTTTCGGTTTCGAGAGGATCTGAATCTGAAGTTGAACGACTGCTGCGATGTGCATGCTGTACATGTTTATGATTCTAATGTTATATTCCTAAAAGTACGATGTTGTGGTTGTGGTTAGGTAAATCAATAGTATGTGCGAATGAAAACATATTTTCATGAGTAGTCGAGTTTGTGTGTGCGTTTGAATAAATATAAATGGACATTTTATTTAATGATCATGAGATGATATGACATTTCATTGATTCTCGATGGCGTTGTTTTCTTCATTTATCTTACCACACATAGCACACACGTACGTAGATTTTTACTATTATAATTAATATCCTATTAAGTAAACAAGACGTGTGCATTGTTGCCTATATCTGTAGTAAACTAGCAAATGAATGTACTTACACTTTGAAGTGTATGCAGCCTATATGCAATGCTTTAGCTTGGTAGTAGTGTGTACAATTAAAATGCCGGTATGTGGTGTATTTATTTAAAGATATGTAATGATTATCCTATTTTACATTTGTAAAAGGACGATGAGCTTCGTTGCAATACGATGGTATAATTAAGAATAAATATTTAGCAATTGTTTATTCGGTACACAAGCAGTAAGATGTATGCACATGCAGTCACCACCAAAGTAATCTTTCCCAATCGTCCTATTATTTGTAGCAATTTGAAGCACTGCGTAAACATGTTTACTTTTCATTCGTTTGCCATCGATACCCCTTGGGATAGTATGTAGTGTAACGGTTTGCAATTAGGCTTTGTGTCTTTGCTCTTTACTTCGACTTTAATTTAATTGTTCCGCATTATTTTAACCTTGATGTTAGAGCAATGTTACACTTCAGTCTCCGTTAAATTTTTAAGGTCACCTTCCCCCTCTAAACTGTTCTAAGATCATTCTTGGACTCTATTCACATGTTGGGTTCGCTGAATTGTTTTGTCATTTTATTAGGAGGAGAAAAAAAATGAATCAGGAGATAAATAAATAAATTGCCTGTCTGTTGTTGTAATATTTACATTTGCGTAAATATAAGCTGTATATAAATAAATTTATTTTATACTATAATCAACGCACACCTACTGTACAAAAACGTCCATTTAAATTTGATTCTTTCAAGGTAATGCATAATTAAAGTTGAAAAATCAAGTGATATATTGACCTTGAATTTTTAGTTTTTAATAGTCTCGTGGTCTGCGCGGAGTGTTCGGGGGAAACTACAAACTAGCTAGACAGGGCCCGATGGTGCTTGTGTACGAGTGCCTAGTCATGGACTTGGAAAAGGGTGACTGTGACTACGGCTGCTTTTGCTTTATTCGTGCTCTCTAGAACATCGTTTTCAGTTATTCAGTTTCTGTTGTTTATTTCACTTATGCCGCAGTGATTGTCATGGCTAGTTATTATGCTATAGTGCTACTTCATTCATTATGTTGAGTGTAACTGTAACTATCACCCCATGTTGCTGCACTATTTACCCATCTGCGCGTCGCTTCATCTTGTCACGACAGGATGAGCACATCTTGCGTTAGAATTTGTGTTGTTTCACCCTAAATTATTGTGCCATTACTCGGTGAACAGTGTCATCCACTTCAGACAGACATGTTTATTAGTGAGAAAATTAACTAATTATTTTATTCTTCAAATGTAAGTGTTTTTGTTTTTCCCGTTATTATTTACTATTTTTAGATAATACTTGATGCATCTATGCGTGTTATTGAAAATGTAAACATTGACCGGTATAATACAAAACTTGCAATGAGAGTAATTACTATAGTTTAGTTTTTATTGATACATGTTCTTTTGAAATAAAATTTATTTTTTTGAAATTTTTTCAATTAAAAAAAGCTATTTATTTATTATGTAATGATGAATAATAGAAAATGTTTAAAAATGTACTCACGCTTCAAGAGACAATCTAATAGTACAATGTATGATAAAATTTATTCTATTCACTATTTACATATACATTATCTCCAAACAATAAAAAAGTACATATTAATATAAGTAATTAATAAGAAGGATGAAAGTAAAAGTAGTGCGCATAGGAAAGCTGATTACTCTCAACTTTTTTTCTTTCCTACTTTTCTTTGCGCATATTTTACATAAGTGCTAATTTCTGTAAGAATTTGGAGCTCTGAACGAAATGAATCAAAGATATTGGTTAGAAGACACGTGTAGCTAAGATTGGGATAAAACGGTCAATGTCTCAACTTGTTCGCGCTCGCTGGTCGCTGGAGCTAGTGCATAAGCTATAAGCTGTTCTGTTCCACACTTGCCAATGAGTGAAAGTTGACTGGCCCTAGAGTAGGTTAAGCAGTGGCGTATCATCCAGTTTCTTATACTTATAACAAATTTCGCCCTAAGAAAAACAGTATTGTTTACATCTCTTTAAACTTTTGAATAAATACATTTCATTTTAAAAGTTTCTAACTCAAAAAATTGCCTAACCTTATTTTTTTTAATAGAATATAATTAAGTTTTTTTAATATATTCGGTTATTAGAAATTTCCATAATTTTTTACGTTAAAATTGTTCGATATAAAATTAGGTCAAATTGTTATTGTACACAGAATTACAAAGTAAAAAGTCCAAATTAGACAATTTAATAATATCAATAAAAAGATAAGTTTCAATTCTATGGAAATTATAAAATATGTGTCAGTAAAATTAGTTAAAAATATTTGTATATTGGCCTAGTTTTTACTTTTAAATAAAAAGTATATGTTGTCTGTTTGGAAAAGTTTTCAATATTTTTTTTTATATGATTGAGGAATGTTCGATGTGCACTGATTAAATGTTTGATTATTATCGATAACGTCACAATAACTTTTGAAGTGCAGTTTGATCTATGACAGAGTGGATTAGATGTGTGGAAAATAGAGGTTAATAAATTCTAATTACTTATAATTTTTTGCAGAGAGAAATGTCGAAAAAAGTGACTACTCACGTTGTACTTTGGTCTCTTGGTTTTTCTAATCTGTGCACTGGATGAAAAAATAAAAACAACATCTTGTAAGGTATGGTTATACAAGTAAATATTTGTATATGATATGATACCATGTATCGCAAAAAATGTTTCTGTTTATTACCTTCTTATAACTGGTACATCCTACGCTATATTTTTATGTTACACACTGTTTCATTTACATTTTATTTTGACTCCAGCAGTTTCACTACAAGTAATTTTAAACTTTAAACTTTTAAAATAGACTTTCTGATCGTAATAGTTATTTTCATCTAGATATAAAATTAATATTTTGATTCTATAAAGTTGACATGTTTTTTTTTGTTTTGGTCGTAAAATTTAAAATTGGTTTTGGGCACATATTAATATTATGATTTAATGTTTCGCTTTGATAATATTTTTATGCGAAATTGACACAAATTTTCTATTTGATGTTCTAAATTTAAAATATATTTTTCTAAACAAAAATAAGTTGAAACGTTTTAGAGGTTGCTTCAATCGTACCCTAGATTAGTGTTTTGCTTGCTTACCTTTGCCTCATTCGCAAAGTAATTGAGATCAATTTAAGTGCGTATGGTAGCTACTTGCACTTTCTATCTGTATGCAGTCACATGCAATATATACATCTTAGAAACCCACGTTGACTTCGTTATACAATAATCAGCTTTGACATTATTATGTTGTATGAACAACTGAAGATTCAAGTTCATATTCATGCAAAAAAATATGAATCTGAAATTTGAAACAAAGTAATTTGACGCACCCAGTAATGGGTATGATTTTTTATGATAAAAATCATTGATTTTTACCAAAGATAAAAAAGAATACAAATTATAATGAAAATGTATTTATTTGCTACAAAACTATTAATAACAACCAAAATAAGTTCTGTATTTAATAATATCTTAAAATTAAATGGTATTTTATCACTTTAATTCATAATATATAATAGAAGAAAGAAAATTGAGTATTTAAATGTGTAACAAAAAGTAAAAATTGTTTGTTACTCTTCTTAATTTTATTCAGAAGAATAGTTTTGGTTTTACTACAGATTTTGTTTTTGTTTATGAAATAGAATATTAATATTGCTTTCAAAACAATAAAGAAAAAATGCTGAAGCACTTAGATATCTTTAAAAATTAAAAAAAAAATAGAAGCATGAAAAATTAGTATTTAAATGTGTAACAAAAAGTAAAAATTCTTTGTTACTCTTCGTAATTTTATTCAGATGAATAGTTTTGGTTTTATTACAGATTTTGTTTTTGTTTATGAAATAGAATATTAATATTGCTTTCCAAACAAATAAAAAAGGCAGAAACACTTAGATATCTTTAAAAATTAAAAAAAAATCAGAAGCAAGAAAAATAAGCATTTAAATGTGTAACAAAAAGTAAAAATTCTTTGTTACTCTTCATAGTTTTATTCAGATGAATAATTTTGGTTTTATTACAGATTTTGTTTTTGTTTATGAAATAAAATATTAATATTGCTTCCAAACAATAAAAAAATGCTGAAACAGTTAGATATCTCTAAAAATTAAAAAAAAATGATAATTTTTGCCAACCCTGGTATGAAGATGATAAATTGAAGTAGTTTATTTAAATTTTTAAAGGTTGTGTAATTTTTTCGTAGAATAAAAAATGATAATTTTTGCCAACCCTGGTATGAGGATGATAAATTGAAGTAGTTTATTTAAATTTTTAAAGGTTGTGTAATTTTTTCGTGGAATAATGTTAAGCGATATTTTTTGTTATGACTATTTTTAGGTTAAAATTACTTTTAAAATAATGGAAAATCCAATATTTAAAGCTATTATAAAAATTTAAAATGACACTCTAGCTTTTTATTTTGCATTATTCATTGTTTACGTTTTGATAAAAAAATTAATGTGTGAATTAAGATCTGTCTGGTGAGACAGTGATATCACAAAACGAGTAGAAGGAGTGATATTTATTGATAGCAGAAGAACATTAGTGTTAGTATTCAATTAATAACATTGATTTAAACTTGGCGTATGAAGTTGTTCTTGAAAGCAATTGTGAGAGTGACGCTCGACTGGGCGTAACGTTTTTAAAAAATCTCTTCTTTTCGTAACGAGTCGATGCCGGCTTCTTGGAATGTTTACGAGTGGATGCATACAATTATTATAAAAGCCAAATTTGGAAGCTTTGTACGAAAATAAACTCAAGCACGTCACAATAACAAAAACGGAACACTCTACATACTCAAAATATTAATAGTGTACGATACTAAATATAGTTTACTAAATGCATGTCGTTGACGTTGCTTTGAAATCCGAAACTGAATCTTCTTAATAGTTTATGATGCATTTTATGATTTTCGACTTACCCGCATTTTTCAGTAAACAATAAATTAGCAGCAATATACGAGAGGAGTAAATTTTATAAAATATTACCTTCTTGTTTTTTTATTTTTATTTATTACATTTTGTTGGCCTTGTTGTTATCTTGTACACCTGAAGCCCTGGGTTCAAAACACATCTAGAATAAAAAATGTGAATGTGTGCCTTAAATTAAAATTGTGAGCTTAATATGAGAAAGTTAAACGATGATTACAATACTTAAAACACGGTTGGCAAAAATCATTATTTTTAATATTTTTTTTAATCTTTAAAGGCATTTATTCATGTTACTGCACTTTTTAATTGTTTTAAAAGCAAAATAAATATTTTATTTTATAAACGAAAACAAAATCTATAATAAAACCAAAAAAGCGGCGAAATTAATGTTCTTATTCAAATATTATAATCAAAACTAAAAACGATTCATCTGAAGAAAACTAGGAAAAGTATCAAAGAATTTTTATTTTTTGTGACATATAAATACTTATTTTTTTCTTTTGTTATATGACAATTAAAGTGCTACAATATCATTTAATTTTAAGGTATTATTATATGCTGAATATACATATATTTTGGTTGTTATTAATAGTTTTGTAGAAAATAACAACATTTTTATTATAATTTATATTTTAATTAAAAAAAATCATTTAATTAAATCATGATTTAAAATTAAATTATTTAAATCAGGCCAACTCTGATTTAAAATGAAATTATATTATTTATATTACCATGTATACGTAACATATAATTTTTGTGGACGGTACCACTTTTTCTGTAAAAATTTGACGTTTTACCAACGTCATGTTTCACCTACTAGTTCTCTATTTAAGTTTCATAGCGATGGGAAATACCTTACAAATGGGTACACCTATATTTCATTTCGTATTTTGTGCCGTCATTTAATCGTAAGTAGCACAACTCTGACGTATGACTTGCACGTTGCTCGTTACATATTTAGTATGACGTTAAATCAGATGCACTTGCACTTGTTACTAATACATTAACATCTTACTAGATGACATAGATCAGATCTATTCAAACGTCACATTAAAATGAACAAAAGCTGATGAAAGAAAATTTTGGAAATAAGCTACGTGAAATGTTTTTATTTAAAATAATTAAAAAACAATAATCGTATAACATCTGTGAAATATTATAAATATTTGGTGCATAAAATAAAATGATATATTTCCTTAATAACAACTAGAAAATTCTTATTTATATTGTATGATATAACTAAGAAGATTAGAATAGCAAAGAACAATACGGTATTGTTAAGGTATGATAATAGTATATTTAAGTATTATTATTTGTTATTATAATAAGATGAAAAATTCTTACAGTGTTTGTGTTTTTATTTCACACTGTACTTTCTCTACTTTTACTAAAATTGTAAATCATTTTGAAGATCTTTACCTGCGGTTCCATTTGCGAATCTGAATAAATATGGGTCAATAAAATTCAGTTCATTGAAAGAAATATTCGGTCACCAGGAAAAAAAACAATGAATGCGACATTCATTTGGGACAAAAATTAGGTCATACACCAAAACAAAAGCAAATCGTTGGTGCTCAATTTGACAGTTGTTTTATTGTGATTAAATCAGAGTCCAAGATTATTCAGTAAGAGCAAATAACAATTATACAATAAAATTGTCAAATTTGCGAACGACCTTGTGTGATTCTGATTTGTTACTGCGCACAATGGTGATAAATTTAGAAAATGAAGCATAATTAGTACGCCTAGTACAAAAATGTGTATGGAAAAACGTATTGATTTCTCGTTTTAGAAAACTAAATTTTATAAAATTTGAATTTCATATGAATTGGTTACGTTATTACTCCACTTTTCAGGCGACACGTGTCTGATTCCAATTTATTATAATTTACTTAATTAATGTTTTCTGTTCTTACAGATTTTTAAATGTGAATAAAATTTAGAGTAACAGGTTTTCCTAATGTGGAGCAAAAATTATCTTAATGTCATATGGATAAGGTTAGAATTGTTACAAATATTAAAAAATGATTTGTGGTGATGTAAATCATTGAAATTTATATATTTAAAAGATTTAAAATGCATTACGCTATATAAACATGTAATAAAATAACCATTATACACTTTTAAAATCCATAACATAGTGAGCGAAAAAACAATGGCTAGCACCTGTTTTATAGCATGCACTTTTATTACGTTTATATTTGATAATCCAAAACGTATTGATTTATTACTAAAACATTGTGCTGTAATTATACTTTTACCGACATAAATACAGAAGACCCTTTTGTTTTAAATATTTAATGTTATTCGCTGACACCAGAACAAAAAAAATCCACTATCGTGGATAAA
This sequence comes from Stenolophus ochropezus, assembly GCA_035578165.1. Lineage (NCBI taxonomy): Eukaryota > Metazoa > Arthropoda > Insecta > Coleoptera > Carabidae > Stenolophus > Stenolophus ochropezus. The sequence continues at coordinate 7,052,920 of JAQOWZ010000014.1, forward strand.
AAATTGTCACATGAAACAAACTTCTTACTAAACAGTGTAAACATTTAATACATCATTCAATTTCCTTCTTTCCATGGAATTAATTATTGTTACACCTTTTTTTATCAGTATTTGTGATATAAAATGTAAAGGGTAAATATTTGAAATGTACGACTAAAATTAAAATAAACTTTTATCATTTCAATGTATTGATTATATTAGATATGTTATCATAAATCAGAAAGGATAAAAGGATAATAAAAAATTTAAATATCACTACATTTTTTTGTTTTGTATTGGATATTGTGTATTATTGTACAAAACAGATTAAAGAAAAATTAGTTTCGGCGACAGATTGAAAAGAAATTGATTTACTAGGGGAAAACTCAATTAATTTGTACTGCATTTTCTTGTACCTAACCTATCTTGTTACCAATACAATCTAAATAGATTTTCTTGTTCGTATTATTAGATAATGAAAAAATAAATGAGAAAATTACTTACAAAAAATACAAGCAATATTGATTGTTTTGTTTGAGATAAATTTCGCGTTTTTCTTGGAATTCTAGATCAGTTTTCCATGAACAAAGCTTGCTCAGTCACGTATTAATTTTTGTTTTATCTACACCATCAATAAATTAATTGCTGTATATTTACTACGAAATATTATTATGAATTTTCTTGTTCTTATTTGTTTGTTATATTTTTTTCTTTTGATCAATTTGAAATTTTACACTTTTTGTTGTATGTATGTAATTAATAATGGATATCATACAGTAAAAAACAAATTAGTAATTATATACTTTACTTAGTGTGAAGTTATCAGAACATGTATTGGAAAGATAGTTCTGCTGCTTTTACTTGCACATGATTATATTACTTATTGTAATTTACTGATAGTTTTATGCTTTTCTCAATTACTGACTAAATGGAAAAGTAGTTAAAATATAGTATTCACTGTAATATTTTAATAGCAAAGTTTGCTCTATTGAAATTAGGGCATTTAAATTCTCTGGATGTTTAATATGAATGCTCTAGTTTTACTATGTAAAGAGTTAGAGCAAACAGTTAAGCTCATTCTAATTTTTTATCTACTGAAACCAAAGCATTCAGAGCACCCCTCTCTCAAATAGTAAAAATTATAGTTACTGGTTTTTAAGGAGGGTGATTTTAATCTAATTATAAAAGGGAAGAATTAGAGTACTTCACATTGAATAAGCACTCGTTTCGTAGGTAGTAAACAAGGGAGACTGGTTTTTACGGAGGATAATTTTCATTCATTAGGGCAAGAATTAGAGTACTTCACAGATAATGAGCATTCATGTCACAGGTAGTTAACATTAGGGTGACTGGTTTTTACGGAGGGTGATTTTAATCTAATTACATTAAGGCAAGAATTAGAGTACTTCACAATGAATAAGCACTCGATTCTTAGGTAGTAAATAAGTCACTGGTTTCTACGGAGGGTGATTTCGAACTAATTACAATTTTTATACCTCGGATATTTCCTTCAGAATATGTTGTGATTGTTCCCATTTTAATAGGTTAAAAATTGGAGCAAAATATTCGGGAAAAAAAGTTTGCTCTAATTCCTGACCTACTAAAAACAATGAGAGAACATAACAGGGCATTTTTTTTCTTGGATAATGGTTCTGGAATGGTCTCCGATCAGTCAAGGTCGTCAAAGAAGTTTTGGAGTCCTGTTGGATAAGAACTCAACGTTTCTACGAAAGGTCGTCCCTTATATACCGGATATGTGTAGTTGAGAGACTCACACATTGGCAGACAGGAAAATTTTATTTTTGAAAAGATAAAGGATTTATATTTCAGTACATATTCTTGAGTTATTAAATTAATTTCGTAAAGTGGCACTTCAGTTTTAAGTATCTATATATACAAATGTGTTTTTTAAATGTAGTTGAAGTTCTGTAAAAAATGACATCATTATCGAAATCTGCGACAAAACAGATTGGCATATCCAGCAAATAAAAACAAATGAACGAATCTGAAAATCCAGAAATGGCTAATGCCCAAAAGTCGTAATGATGAATTTATTTAAATTTGGTAAAAATAGGTAAAAAAACGTTGGTGTTCTTGTTTGCGAAGTGTGGTGTGCTTATCGTGTATCTAAATCTATGGCCTGAGTAGAATCCTAATACTTTTTGTTATATCTGTACCATCAGAATGAATGCATCAGCATTTCACTTGTTGGGGGACTGCCGGACTACGGACTACGGACGGCGGACTGGGAACGATCGTCTCACCCGCCGCCAAACGACCTTGAGTTTGGGATTAGGTTAGGTTAGGGATGCAGACGAAGTCTGGTCTCAGGCTCGGGACTACGTGACAAAAGTTACGTTCGTGTTCGTATACACTACGGCCTAATCGGGTGCATCTGTACAGGAATTTCTCATTTATAATACATTGCAGATACCTGTTCTACTCATCGCTACATTTCTTGCAGGTAAACATTTACCTGATACAAGTATTGTCCCGTGTATAAAAATAACAAAAGATGAAATTTGAACGATTTTACTTTCGGACTGTTCACGTTTTTGTTATGCTACTTAAATGGAAATAAATATGTATATTAGTAGGCCTATTATTTAGATTAACTGTGACAGTTTCGTTTGAAATATCGGGCGTATAATTTATGGGCGCAAAAAATATTTTTTGTGTGTTAAGTAAACGGAACACTTAGTTCATCGTTAATCGCTCTTCAACGTTTATTAACATTGCTTTACAACGTAATATTTTACTGTTCCAGTTTAATCCAGAGATATATCTTTGATAAATATTGCTTTGAAATAATGACGATTATTTACCGAAGGTATTAGATAAATTAATAGTTTGGAAAATAAGATTTAATTTTTTAACTTTGTCACAAATACACAGTGTTGTATACCTATTATTTCAAATATATGTATTTGAAATAAGTAATTAAAATAATATTTTGTGCTTTTACTTCAAATACATCTCAAAAGTATTTTATATTTTAATTCATTAAAATATTTTTATTAATACAAAATACTAATATTTAATATTTGAAATTTATTTTATCTTTCAAATAACAATAATATAACTTTATTGAGGTACACTCAATGGCGAGGTTCAGTTAAAGCTGATCTTCCACCTATGTATAAGTATTTGAAATACTTATTAGTATTTGAAATACATATTAGTTTTTGAAATACATATTAATATTTGAAATACTAAATATTTCAAGTACAAAAAATATTATTTATTTTGCCAAAGAATTGTAATACATCTGTTTGGTATTTTGTATCTGAAATACTTTTTTTTAAGTATTTTATACAACTCTGCAAATACAATTCGACTCCAGTTACATATTAACATAATTTAACGCTATTTATATACTAATTTTCAGAATCTAGATTTATATGCAAAAATAATTTATTCAAAAATGAAATTAGTTTCCGTAGTCCTTGTACAATAGACTAACAAAGTTAGTGTTTAATTCATGGTTTCGCATTGGTTATTATTCATAAAGATTGTTTCTAAATTTGGAGACAACTTTCAGCTTTGAAGTTTTCCATATTTTTTTATTAACATTTTGAGTTATTTTCACTTTTTAATAAATGTGCAGAAAATCATCCTGCAAAAAAGAGCAGAATTAATGGCTGCGTAGTCCACAGTATATTACGTTTATGATCCCTTTTTGTCTTATAATTTATTTCTTTCATTTGTTTGCACGACGAAATTGAATTCTGTTTCCTGTGAATTATCTCTTCCTGTGGACGATTATTTTTTTATCATTGAACTTGACCTCAGTTTTGGGGGTTTCAAAAAGCGTCGTTCTTTTCTAGATAAGTCTGCAGACAGACAATATGGTCTAGTTTTTCTGAGAAATGTGTTGTTTTGGTTTGGAAGTGTTACTTAAGATGTATCATAAATCACCAAACTCATAATTAGTATTGTTAAATGTGGTTAGAATACAGTTCTTGCACTAACAAGATTATTTATTTTCTTTTCCTGGAGATATGACCCGTCATTTTCTGGTCTTATTTAGCTGGATAATAATAACAGTGCATTCCAAACTTTTTTCACAAGTCAAGTAAAAAAAGAACAGATTCTAGGAACTCCAATTTGAATCCAGCTGAATCACTTACTAGAAATTTTTCGTTATATTTTAGATTATGTTGGAATATATTATTTTTTTAAAGTAGGGTTACAATGTTTCTTATTTCTCGCAAACATTATTTTATGGTTAAAAGCGATTTTGGAAATTTAATTTAGATTCAGTACTGTTTGTGTGTTGAGATGTGCACATGAAAAAATTTTTTGGAATTTATTTCCATTTCGTAAATTAGTGGAGCGGAAATCTAGTATTTTCTTACCTTCAATTTATTAGAAAATCACTTTATTTTTCTAGTGATTATGGTCCGTATTCCGAGCTCATTTTTATAATAAAATAACTTTACATTATAATCTTATGAGACCAAACATCACTTTTTACAAAAGCACTCATAAGTGAACTCGGAATACGGGCCACTATCTTTACTAAAGAAGTAAAGACTTTAGTTATCTATCACCACCTCACAAATATGTAGTTGTTACCAACTAACAGGTTCTTTTATAATGTATGCTATTCTTTTAAAATAACGTTAGATTTTTTTTTAATTCTACAATAAGTAGTTGTCTTAATTCTATAAATGAAATTAAAGAGATCTTGCCTCATCCTACACTTGGAACATTTGTACTAATAGCAAAAGCCGCAGAATAACGATAGTAAAAAATAATCATAACTTCGAATGTCTCGAAAAACAAGACAAGACATTTAAGTATATCTTGTCTTTCATTACTCTTGTTTCTAAAAATCTTGTCTTGATCATCATTCTCTTGCTTATTTCTTGTCTTGCAGATTATAACATCGTCAAGGATTCCCTTTTTGCAAATGAACATATAATTTTTTTGTATCACATGTATTTTTTTTGTTTAGATAATACCAATGTCACTTTTAGGTAAATAAAATCTAATGTTAATGTTACTACATTTAAAAAATATAAATTTCATTATTTTTCTAATCAATAACATATATTTACGGATAGATTCTTACAATAAATACAGATTTGAAAATAACAAAAAAAATCCGCAAGAGTACAAGAATTGAAGATATTCTTGATATTCTTGCTCTTTTCATGGAAAACAATTTCTTGTCTTGTCTTGCTTTGAAATTTAAAGCTCTTGTCTTGTTCTTCTCTTGCTTTTTTTGCAAGATCAAAATAAATACAAGACTCTCGAGAAACACTAGTTAAAACTTGACCTGGGAATGAAGCTTTAAGTCATTAGTAAGTTGAGAAAATTTATAACACTCTTGTAATCGAAAACGTATCAAATGATAATTTACGTGAAATAAATGAAGTAACAAGTAGAATAAAAAATGTTAAAATAGAAATTGTAAGCTATGTATCTTCTAGCAAACCCTAGTCTTGCCACGTGTCTTGTGACGTGATTTGCCATTTTGATGTGTGGTCTAGTTCGCTCGGTCCCTTTGGTTTGCACGTTACTGCCATAATACGCGAAAGTTAGTGCTACTTGCGTTAGTATTTGAAAGTTCCATATGCTATTATTTGAAATGCAAATTCGGTACGTTTCACTATCAGTATTTGCGGATTTGGAATATCAAAATCGAAATTTCCAATTTGTAAGTGTGCAGAATTTCGCGCTTGTGTCACTTCTCGATGAAACAACAAAACAGGACGCGAGGAAAATCACTCGAAATTTTCCATTAAGTAAACAACGGAGTAAATATATCATAAACATTTTTAAGAAAGAATTGTTTAATGTAATAAAATTGACATACATATTTTTTCAAGTTTTCATTTATATTAAAACAAGGTTGCATAAAAATCCGTTTTTTAAAAACAAAAAAATATTTTTTCTAAATCTTAAATCCGATTTTTTTTATTTTTACTTCTCATCACTTATATAGTAACAGAGGTATTAGAATCATGCAAAAAAACGGATAGTGAGTTTTCAATGGATAAGCACGTTTTGAAGTCCCTAGAACACGATAATATTTTTACGATACGTCTACTCAAATACTGGTGAATAAAAAAAAGTTGAAATTCTGGATATAAAATTCTGACACCCTAGATTAGATCTGATTAGATTTTGGTGTTAATCGTGAAAACTGAAGTCAGAAGTGATGTTTTCATGAAGGACGAAATGAAATATCATAATTAATTATGAATATATGAGAATTTTTGTAAATAATAATTTAATATTGTCATTAGCTAAAATTTTATAGTTCAAATTTGTTTTTATGTAACCCCATTTAAAAGTAATAAATGACACGGTAAATTTAATATACTGATTTAAATCAAGTGATTTCAATCAATGCAACCATATATTGAAAACTTTACCTGTAGAGAAGTTCGATTATTAAATAATAATACATATTTTGGTGCATTACTATATAATATTTTTTTTAAAAAAATGAGTATAATATAAATACAATTATTTTGAAAAAAGGACAAAATCATATTTAGGCATTAAATATAAGTTTAAATATACATCATACTATAAAATTATTCGTTATAATTTGTTTCTCGCAAAAATGTCTCAAGAAAATAATGAAACAACCTAATTTGTTTTATTGAATGTAAGTTTTTATGTATTTTCCATTATTTCTTTCTTTATATAAAAGTGCTATTAGAAATGGCAAAAAATTATTTTCTGAAACGTAGTTTATTTCATTCGACATATTCGTATTTATTTTCCTTTATGTTTCATCTTTTTTATACATGCTTCATAAAAGAAAGTCTGCGAAATGAATCCTCATCTAATTTCGCCATTTTATAAAAAACTCGAGTTATATTTTTTATTTCGCTGTGTATAAAAGGAAGACAAATAAAAAGTAATGATTTACATATTCTGCGTACTTGAACAGAAACGTTATTTTCTTTGCGAATTATTCCACTCAGTGAGGTGTCATGAGGACCACGTTTCTGTTTACTGTTAAGCATTAGGATGGAAGATGGAACATTGACGTCACAGTCTCATTTCCATACTGCAGTTTGAGAACTACAAGCCAGCGGAATTCTACAAAAACGTCACTCTTTTCACAACCTTCAAATTTATAAGTCACTATTCAAATCATCTTTCCGACAAATGCTATCAATAAAAAATTATAATAAATAAATAAATTTTTACTTACGCCAATGTATTTGCAGATTTTGTTTCCCTTCTTACTTGAGATAAAAAGAATTGTCCATAAAAATATTTGAAATTGTATTTATAGTTAAAAATTGTTTGAATATTTAAATAATTCAAAATTTTCCATATTTTTCAGAAATGCGTAATTGTAATAGACCGGATAATTCAGGTTTGAATTGAGTCTCAAGTGCTTCAATTATAATTTAAACTGAGATTTATTTTAAAAGACTTAAATAAAAGTCTCAATAAAACCTCTTGTAAAATACAGATTCATTTGAAAACGTTCTCACTCATACAATACGTTTTACTTAAATTAACAATTAAATAATTGCAAAGTAATGCTTATAAATTAATAAAATTTGAGGTTATATTATTAAAAGTGGTAGCTAATTGGTCTTTTATAAAAAATTGTTTTCATATTTAGATAATTAATATTTAGTTATAATTTTCATATGTTTATTAATCTAAAAAATGATTTTAATAAATTTATATTCAGGGACTTAAACATAAATTGTTTATGGATCTTATTTATTAAGCCTTTTTAAATGTTACAAATGCCCTTAAGGGTCTACAGACAGTAAAAGTGTCGTTCGTACTTTTCTAATAACTCATTTTTGGTACATTTTAGGGAAAAAGTTATTAGAATAAAATAATATTTTTAAAATCTTTCTTTAAAACTGTTTTTTAAATTTAAGTGTGATTTTTTTGGGATGAAGATCCATTACATAAAAGACCTGTTAGACAAGTACGATTTTTGTTTATTAAAACCAAAATTTACTGAAAAATCAAAATTTAAAAAACAGATCGATGTTTGACCGAGAAACTTAAACTATATTTTGTCTTAAAAGCCGTACGAAAATCTGCAATGGTCACAAAATATAAGGGGATAGTCTATTAACAGCAAATGTGTCGTTCGTACTTTTCTTAAATTTCATTTTTGGTTCATTTTTGGGGAAAAGTGTTATTAGAGAAAAAGAAAAATGTTTTTAAATGATATTCTTAACATCGAACTATTTTTAAAATTTTGATTTTTCACTAAATTTTGGTTTTAATAAGTAAAAATCCTACTTTTCTAAAAGCTCTTTTCCCAAAAAAAATCACACTTATTCTTACATGTTAGCTAAACATCGGACTGTTACTATATTTATCGAAAGTGTTCGAAATTTAAATAAAAAATAAAACTAAAATTTAAATGTTATTGAAAAATCAAAAATTGAAAAACAGTTCGATGTTAAGAATATTATCTTAAAAACATTTTTCTCTAAAATGAACTAAAAATGAGATTTTAGAAAAGTATGCCCTTAAATTTTGTAACAATAATAGATTTTTGTACGGATTTTCCGACATAAAATATAGGTTGTTTCTTAATATGGTTTTCTGATAAAAGTGTACAACTAGGTTATAAGGAAAGTGTGCTAAAATTGAAAAATCATTTGAAATAGAAATGGAAATTATGATTGCGAATTTAGTGGGAAAGTGGAATAAAGGCAGGTATATTCGCATACTACAGCCGTTTCCTGTCTTACTTTAGTCGCGTTTATATAACAAATCGGTATATTGCGTATATGTGATGTATAACACTCCACAATATGCATTTGGCTGAGATAATACTCGTTTCATTAGGTTTTCAAATGCGTTGCTACGTTGAGAACTGAGCGTTCTTGATTTCTAGATGGCGCTTCGAGATCAACTTCAGAGCTATTTACTATTTAAGTTCTGGCGTAGTATGTCTACTATATATTAGTGAATGGAATATGGTTATTTCTAGATGTTTCGGTGAGTTACCGTGGAAAATAATAAATCGTTCTTTAAATAATAATTATATTGATCACAAAAAATTGTGTTTGATATTTAAAAATAATGAATTATATTTTTATATACATAATGATCTATAATGAAAAAAAAAACATTGTAAAAATTACTAAACGTTAAAATAAGTTTTAAAATTTTGTTTTTTGTTTTAAAAGAGGTGAGTCTTTTTAAAGATTTGTTATATTTTAATTTATTATCATTTAATTTAATAATATATAAATAGAACAATACTTTATGAACAAATTCATATTTTATTTCAATATTATGACATTTTGTATTTACCTGTAAATGATAATTATCTTTACAACTATTTACTGATTACTCTTTATTTGTTTTTGTTTTGAAATATTTATTCTAACAATTTAACACGTCTTAATTGAAGTTGTTTGTGACTGTTAACTCAAGATCGATTTTTGAGTGCTTTTGGAAAGATACTTGGTCAGCACTTAAAAAAACGTATTTCGGTGAATTAAACATAATGTATTCTTTTTTTGCCAATTGTCAATCAAAATTCGTAAGGCACAAAATAATAATTTTCAAGTCACGTATTTATTGGCGCTGTTGAATTCCATATGAATTTTACCTGAAAATTTTGGTTTTGACACGTGTAGTCTGTAAAAGTTATTAACCCTTTGATTTTTATAATTGTTTGGAAATTTTTAATCAATGCAAAATTGCAGTCTAAATAATAATAATCTTGTATCATGTGACCTTTGATTTTTTACAGAAATATAAAATAACAATTTAACGGCCAGATGTAATGTTTTTAACATATTATTTAAATATTTTGTTTTTTATAATGCTTTTTATTTCGAAATGCTTTGTCTAAAATATGAAATTATGATTACTATTTCTTAACTAATAATTGTTATTCAACTAATTGCAGAGACCTAAATAAAATTTGGAAAAAACTATAATTTACGTGACATTCTATTGATTTTTATTGTTCTTTGTTCGGTGTTTTTTTCTTGTCAACTTTGATAATTTAATTTGATTTAAATGCGAGCAAAACTTGGCAAAAATGCATTGTATTTAAAAATAAAGTTTTGCATAACATTTAATTCTTTGATGTTTGTAAATAGTGCAGACGGAGTGGAAATACATAATTATATGAGCTTATTAATATTCATTTTTTCGGGGAACGCATCATTCTCACGTAATATAATTTAATGGTTTTTCGTTGTTGCATTCGTTTCTTTATTAAAAATCAATACAGTAAAGTCAATATGATTTCACATTTCAATAATTTTGTACTAAATATTAATCAAAGGTTTAAATTTATTTATTATTTTTAATGAAAATAAAAAAAATAATATTAACAAAATACGAATTATACTTATTTGGAAATGATTTCGTTGTTTCGTGTGAAAAATGATCTAATAAGAATTACAGTTGATTCTTATTTTTCTTTCTTACATTTTGATGTGTGAATCTACAATTTTTTCCAACTGCAATAGTATTTTTGTTTAACAGTTATAGAATATGACAATAAAACTGAATTTTATGGTTAGTACTAACCATCGAGTTATTATTTTATTATAAGGAAACGTTATTTTACATCGGTAATACAGGAAATATAAGGAATTCTTTGATAATATCAGGTACAAGAAATGTGGTGTAAAAAGTTTTGAGCGAATCAAATAAAAAATTATTAGATGCAAAAAAGAATCACTGATATATATTCTCCATACCAGTTTTGAATGTCCAATAGGCAGTGTTGTATTAACTAAGTTTAATAAGTGATTTTTGTTTTATTTGATAAATGTTTGTGTTTATAAGGGGCAAACAAAAAAAAAACGTGCCTTCGGAAGTCTCAAGAAAAAAAAAATAATTTAAATGTACTTTATAGTACTGTGAAAAAATTCTGCAGATGTAATTTTTGTAATGGAATGAAATGTTTGGCAAAATAATGGTGTACCGCAAGGTGCAGAACTGAGGCAGTATTCTTATTCCTTAATATAAAGGTAATTTAAACTGAGGTGGCAAGTACCTTACAGAAATTATTTTTATAGCATCGGAGGTGTGATTAATTTGGTGTACCGCAAGGAACTAATATATGGCTATTTATAAAGTTTATAGAAGTTTTAAAAAATATTTATTTAAAGATAGTAGTGTATCATTGACAATTTCATAAATTTGGTGTACCGCTAGGAGTAAAAATTTGGCCACTTATGTTTTCGGAAGATTCAAGAAATATATTGTAATTTAAATGTGGTGGTGTGGAGAGTACCCAATAGAAGTAATTTTTGGTCCATTGAAAATTTGATAAATTTGGTGTACCGCAAGGGGTAAAAATATGGCCAATTATGATGTTTTTTGAATTATCAAGAAATATATCGCAGTGTAAATGCGGTAGCCTATAGAAATGATTTTGAATCATTGAAAATTTGATAAAGGTGTACTGCATCGAAAACGATATCTGTAATAAAATCAAAACACTTCATCTGAATAAAACTAGGAAGAGTAATAACTAATTTTTACTTTTATTTACTTATTTAAATACTTACATTTTTCTTCTATTATATGACAAATAAAGTGATAACGTATAATTTAATTATAACATATTATTATATATAGAGCAGATTTTAGTTATTATTAATAGTTTTGTAGCAAATAATTAGAATGCAGATTCTTATAATTTATTTAGAAAGGGCTTAATAAGTTTTTATCTTGACTCGCGAAATTGCGATTTATAAAAATTGTCTTATTCTGTATTTATAAATATTTGTCCATTTTCATGATTTAAATCACTGTACTCAAATTTACTTTGTATTTATATCAACAAGGCTGTTAATTAAATTTTTGTCTAATTGTATATCATCCTGTAATTGGGACTTTAGTCCTGTAGGATATGGTATAAATAAATAAAAAAATTCTGTTATAATTTGTATATTTTGATAAAAATCAAATTTTTATTAAAAAATATTAGTTGATATAAATCAGGCCAATCCTGTATAGCAGTGATTGTTGTAATATTGAAAGTTTTGGGGTTACCTAAATTTAAAGTGGTGGAGAACGGAGTTATTCATTTAAATACTTACATTTTTCTACTGTTATGTGACAAATAAAGTGATAAAGTATAATTTAATTTTAACATATTATTATATATAAAACAATTCTAGTTATTTTTAATAGTTCTGTAGCAAATAATTAAATTTCTGTTATAATTTGTATTTTTTGATAAAAATCAATGATTTTTATTAGGCCAAACCTGGTGTAAAGTTTTGTGTAGCAGTGATTGTTGTAATATTGAAAGTTTGGGATTACCTAAATTCAAAGTGGTGGAGAGCGGTGATCCGAAGTGAGTTTTGTGTGTATGTTGGTGGAAATGAAAGGTGTATGTATGTATGTGCGTCTGAAGAGCGAATTCCTTCCCGATCAGCTGTTGCAAGTTTGGAGATTTGGTGTGAGGGTCATCCTGTGCGAATCTGCGAGAGAGAAAGCGAAAAGCGAGCCGTAACCACCACCACCAAACCACACTAGCCGCGTCGCAGTGGTCTTCACTGGCCGTAGTCTTATTTCAGTGCGCTTGCGACTCGTGCGTCTGCCACTACACCCGCTGCTGTTCGTGTTCGTGGGGAACTTGTGATCGTGCCCGTGCCCGTGAGCCAGTGCTAGTGATGAGTGAATCATGAAGTAATGCATACTACAGCTTTTGAGGTAATCGTCGCTCTATACACCACGTGCCGGCTAACCTATATCAGCGAGATTGTCGCTATCTTCAAACTTTTCCTTTTCACACATTTTACCATTATTTCACTTTCATTCACACTTAAAATCATCGTAAAATCACTAATATACAAGTTGTTTCAACGGTTTCACTCATTTCTATTTATAAACAACTACCCTTTCAACAAAACAAACTTATTTGCTTATACAAAATCAACAAGTTTTTACTAACATATCATTTTCATTCTCTCTTCCAACTTACGCTTCAACCCTTTCACTTCATTTTATAACCACACCCTAACAAGTCCAAAAAGCTACATTCGGATTTTACAGACTTTATATCATAATTATATATTAAAAATGATAAATTATTATGATTCTCACTATTAGTATTTTTTATTGTGGACTTAATATTGTTTGTCTTGTAAACAAAATATTTTTATTTGACTTAAAACACACAAATATTTAAAAATTAAATTAAATAAAAAATCTAATCAGCTAAGTTTTAAGTAATTTTCCTATATAGTAAGTTGGGTTGAAATTACATATTTAAGTATATTTGCTAGTTGCAGAACAAAAAATAACAAGTGAACTTAAAACAATTTGCTTGTAGGAGTCCTGGACATAATGAGTTAACTCACATAGATCTTAGAACAAAATAATATTACGCCGAAAACATTTAAAACTAGAGGACATAATGCTATTTACCCTCAAAGTCATAGTGAACATTACTTAAAGATAGTTAAATTTGTATTATGCTAGAACCTACATTGTTATAAAAATAAGTTATAAGTTCAATTGTACATAAAACTCATTTTAGGCAAAAATGTGACTTTATACAGTTTACCTGCGAGGCAGATATTCGAAATAAAAAACCTTTTCAAGATTGACACATATTTATATGCGATCAGCGATAAAAATGGAATGAATGCCGTAAAAAATGTGAAATACTAATAAAGCACTGTAAGTCCTGTTTTGAAAACGTTATTTTGAAATGTGTCAAAACATCTGTTTTGTCGGCAATACAGCAATTGTAACATATTTTTTCAAAACAAGTTCTTGACTACACGAACAATATTGACGGTAAAACACAGGAATTTTGATTTATTTCAAAACAAAGATTTCAAAACAGGGTTTGTGGTACCGGACCACCCATGCTGCTCAAATATTTTTGTTGGAATAATAGTTAGTTCTTTATCAGAGTTTATCTAAGTTCGCTGTCTTCGTAGCGATTGTTGCGAACCAGAATTTCGGTACAGTCGGATTTTTTTTCATTATTCATGATGCGTCTTATACTACATATGTACGATGCTTGTCTTAGGTGTAACGTTGATCAACTCAATGTGTTTGCTTAAATTATTGACAAGATTGTCGAAAATGACCACTTTTCCTACCGAAACATATTAAATCTGGGATGGATTTTCAGTATATGAGGGATAAAAAATGAGTTTATGGGTAATAATTCAAATTATTATCACATTTTTTTGATAAATTATAGCCTCGTAAAATTTAAGAAGAATTTTTTAATTATCTTCGGCCAAGTTTTTTTGCTGCATACTTACTCTTATGCATTTGTGTACATAATACATTCTTTCCACGAAATTTTCGACAGATTCATTCTGCCAAAATTGATCATCCAAAAATTCCGGTAGGAAATGAATTACATTGTTCTTTAACCGTTAACTTTCAGCTTATTATGGTCTCTATTACACTTTTTTTTGCCCTTAAAACTAATTTCAATAGTCAATACTAATAATTTTTAGGTTATGAGTATTTTTGTTTAGTTGGCTTTACATTTACGTAATTTCTATTCACCTTTGTTAAAATTTGGAATGTTCGAATGATCTTGAATTCCCCGAAAGTTCGTTTGAATTTGTGCAGAAAATTTTGATTGGCTCGAATTGTTTACATCATTGTGCACGTATTGTTTTCATGTTGTTGCCTAAATGTTGATTTCGCTGCTGCATTTAATAAACAACGTGGTCAAGTGCATTCGGCTTTCTTTAAGCATTGCATCTAGACTGAAATGGCTTTTTACTTTCCTATAGCCTGTATACGATAATGACATGGCAAATTCACTATGATTATATGTCTCCTGACATAGTCCTTGATTTTGTTTAATAGAGCGTAAAATGATCCATATTTTTATACTTCTACATTGTTTTGTGATCATTGCAAGGGTCAAACACAACATTCTACTAATGTGAAGGATAAAGGATATTAATAGAATCGGAAAACATATAAAATGATTAATATAAAATGTTTTATGTTATATTTTGAAGAAATACCAAGAATAATAAACAAATTTAATACTAATTTAAGGTTTTTTCATTTTAGCATTCAATTGTTCGTGAAATGTCAACTGGTATAACTGTTTTTATTGGCAGAATATATTAGTAGTAAAATACATAATCGAATGCATTATATGTATATTGAAAATTTTGAAATAGAAATGGGTAAAAAGATGTTTCATATTAAGTAATTTTTTGGTGAAATAAGTAGGATAATATTAGTGAAAATGTAGTATGCAATTCCAGATGTAACAACAAACGACAAATAGTGTTACAGCGTGAAAGAAATATAAAATTGCAAAACATGTTTGTATCATGTGAATTATCTCATTATACTACAAGCACATATTTTGACTTAGAATGTCGAAAGAGCACTTTTATGAAATATTCAGCATGTTAAAATACATGCTTATTGAATATGGACTAGATTTCGAAGGTCATATGCTTTTATACCTACCTGCATGTATGTTACATAAGTCACTCTTGCCTAGTCCCTTCAGTCAACACATTATTTATTTTTATATAGTTCCAAATCAATCACTAGTTGGTTCTAATTTTAGGTTAGTTGTTTAAAATCCGTGTTCTCGAATGCTGTTTGTTCATTATTCTGCTTTTGCTTGCTTGCGGCATCACCGAAATATTTGTTCTTTTGTTAATTAACTGGCATTTCCACATTATTTGTTATCCATTTTAGTGCCTAAAACACTCATTTGTTTTTCTTCAAATACATTATCTCCGCTTCATTCAAACGCTGTCTATATTTGTTTATTATTTCATTCAAAAGTGAAATGTTGAATGTACAAATAATTTAACCTTAAAATTGTTTAAATTTTGTAATATTGTGCAATGTAGATAAGAACGGAAAGCCGAATTATACAAAAAAGTTGAAGGTCTAGGTCTTTTCATGAAACGTTAAACAAACGATTTAATCATTTCAGAATTAAATCACAAAATAAAAAACCTTATGTTTTATTTATAAATGTATATGTACTTTAAAATGAGCATATCATTTCATACACTTTTGCTTCGAACTTTTATATTTCCTACTCTGTTAGGAATACACTAGCTTTATACACAATTTTTACTTGTATTGTAACGGTACACATTGTAACAAATATACCGTTTTTAGTACATTTCAACCCACTCCAATCTAAGTACTAACTTGTAACTAACTTGTACGTACATGTATTATGTAAACTTCTGTATAATACAATATTTTACTTTTATAATTTTTCGTACATCCGTATGTAACGTCCTTGAAATATCGGAAATTACAGATGTGCACAGAGTTGCCATATTGAAAATTTTGGATAATGACGGAGTTTAAAAAATGTATAATCTGGTGTGGGAAGAAATAGAAATAAAAACATGCGTGATTCATTTTGAGTTTTTGTGGTTTGTATTCGAGTCAAAGTCAAGTAATTATTTGTTAGGGTATCTAGAATGTTAATGGTTTTCGACAGCAGGTGTAGATCTACGTGTATTGTTCATGGACCGTGGGATTCACACCTTTGCTCTTAATTTCAGTGTAATTAGAGATAGAACGAGAGGAAAATGTTCCGTCGGTCAGCTGTTAGTTTCTAGATCAGTGATACAAGAATGAATGAAAGTGTGTTTCTTAGCGAAGAAAAGAAACGTTTCCATAGGCGTTTTATTTTTATTTTATAAAATAAAGGTTATGTCGGTAAAAAAAAGTAATGTTACCATTTAAAAAGGTGTCAAATAGAAAACTTTCGTTACGAAAGAAATCAATAAGAAAAATGAACTAGTAATTGCTTAAAACTTATTTTAATTAAGTGAAATGTACAAGACACAACTTTTTCGAACCAGTCGAAGATCAATAAGCTATCATTCGCATACTTTGTAAATTTCCTCTACAAATTAATTACTTGTATACAATGAATAATTAATTTGTAAAGAAGCTGTGAATGATTCTAAGTAATTAATGTTTCAATGTTTGTAAACATTTTCAATACAGTAATTAGTAATCATTTATTAATAGAAAATGCTACTAAAAATAAAAAGCCATTTCACTTTCAAAATATAATCAAGATACCATTTATTGATTTGTTTATTTACAAAAGAAAAGATGTAAACAAGTGTCTTGGCTGCAGCTTTGTAAAAAATGTACTGTTTGGATCATACATTCTCGTTTCAAAACGATGTATTAAATGAAATGTGATATAAAATGTAAATAATGCTTTTATATTTGAATGAATAGAGGAATTTCCCTTGGGGCCTTTTAGTTTTACGTTTTAAATTAAGGTTATAAATTATGACAAAAACGGACAATAAATCTGTCCATGAAAATATGAATACATTTAGAAGAAAAATCGTGTTTAAAATATTTTCCTTGTATAATTTTAGTTTATAATTTAAATGTCGCGTTCCTAATAAAATTACATTACATTACTAATTTTAATAATACTGTATCCAGTTATGTCCTTGAGTAAGTAATTTGTTATTTTATTACTACAATATACTTTCATTATATGAAACGAAAATATATTGGATGCGCAAATTACCAGGAAAAATATTTGTATACCTTGTTTGACAACTTCTCAAAAGATATTCAGACTTTCACTTAATTACAACTAATTTTTACATACGAAGAAACTAAAATTGCAGTTAAGTGAACCAGGTCAAAGATAGTTTGCCATTTGATTTCGGTAAACTGGTCACTCCTAATAAAAAAATTACACTTCTGTTTATCGTGCTATCATTTATTATTCTGTGCAGTTATCTACTTTAAAAATATACATTTGTTGTTGTGGAAACATGAAAAATATTTTTGCAAATATTTAAATTTCAAATTCATGGGAAAAAAGACAATTGTTATATTTTTCGAATTGTATTTAAGTAGAGATTCAATGTTTAAATAAACTCTTGAAATAACCTAAAAATTGTATCTTATTTTTTTGTTATTCGAAGAAATATTTTTTCGTTATTACATTGATAATGTAAGTGATTAAATTTAACCTTAGTTTTTTTGCTGGAGAAATAAAGATTATTTTTTAATAAACAACTGCACTGAATAAGATTTTGAAACATTAATTATTGCAGAGTTAATTAATGTCTTATTCGTAGCAGAAAAATAATAGTGAATAGTGAAACTTGAAGAAATTGTTTTTGAAAGAGATAGTGCTGTGAAACATAGATACACCTATGTACTAAAGATATTTAAGGTAAATATATTGTGAGTTGGTTGCCTAACAAGTATTTCTTTTTTCTTTTTTGATTGTCTCGTTTGTTTGACCTTTACTCATTTACTTAAGAAAAAATTGGAGTGGTCACGAATTTCTTATACACCATTTAAATAAATAAATATTTATAGATTTTTATAAATTCTAAACTCTAGTAGACATCGTGTTTCACTATTTAAATATTTTAATTGCAAATAGCGTAGTTTATTCACAAATCAGACAAAAGATACTAAAAACTGAAAAAAAAACTGGCGCACCTTTTAATGAGTAATAAGTCATAATATATTTATATGACATACAAAAAAGTTTGTTACAATGTGTAAAAATTAGGTTAGTTGTTTTATAAAATTTGTTGCCTTTTTCAATTAACTTGCATATTAATTTAAAGTGGTCGTTTATTTTTTAAAGTAAAACAGGATACAATCCCAATTATAGAATTTAACCAGTTACTTATGCAATACAATATAAATTAAGCATTAGAAAACATTAAAATCAGTTACTTCTAGTTCTTATTAGCTAAATTAATTTTCTTTATGGATAAACTAGTTTGACCTAATTAAAATTAAGTTTAATAAAGCCATTAGGGAAAACCAGTAATATCTATTTCTGTACTTGCTCTTGCTATTAATAATTTCTACTTGTATTTAAGGTATTATTAGTTGATTTTATAGACAAAAAGTTCATATTACGAAATACTGCGCCATATGCTATTTTTCTGGTCTACATGTGCTGTATAATTTTAAGTTATATTAATGAAATTTTTATGATATAATTTTATTCACACGACATACATTTTAATTGAGTAAAATTTAATTGAATGGAAAAGGAATAGTATAGTTGCTTAACATTATCACACCATATGATGTTTATCATTTTACATCAGTTATAATGTGGCATATTTCAATCTAACAACTGATTTTGGGTCGCGCGTCATAGGCGTCGTTACTAATTTTATTAAAGGGGACAGCCAAATGCAATAAAGATAGCGCACTGCATTGGCGTACCATGATGTTTTGTCTTTAATAAACTATCAATTAGTTTGTATTTATAAACAAATTATTTTACAATCAAGGAGCAAATTGGAACAGTATTTAACCAATTAAAATACTTGTGGCAACTATTTAATTTGTTTTCAAATAATTCCATGTTTCTGTTATTAGTTTTATATTACAATTCATTTTGTAAATGATACAAACTTGTTTTTTACGCTTTGTTTTTGAAATATATAAACAACCCTGAAACCTTCTGGAACTCAGTAATTGTTTCAGATAAACCAAAATAAACCTCTTTAGATTAGACGAATTATTGTTTGGAAAAGGAAGAATCAACAAATGAAAACAAAAAATATGAAGGAGGTTTTGTGCTTGTATGGGGCTGTATGAGTGCAGAAGGGATGGAAAACGTAATTTTTATTGATGGGAAAGTGGGTTATTTAAATATTTAAAAGAGAATTTGGAAAAATGTGCTGAAAAATTATGTTTTTGGTGTTCTTAAATCTTCCAACAAAATAATGACATCAAACATACTACAAGTAAACTACTAGAATAGTTATTGTACAATTGTAGACAACAATTAAAAATGCCTCCACAGTCTCCAGATATGATTTATTTTAAAAAAATGTGTAAAACAAGACGCCCAAAGAATGTAAAGTAACTACTATATTTATGGTAGAAGAATGGGGTAGAATTGACTCCCAAACTCCAAGAAAATTAATGAGAAGTATGACAAACCGTTTTAAGGGAAGTAATTCTAATAAATGGCGGTTCAAAAGATTATTGATTCTATATAATTTACAAGTGTACGGAGATTAATTTAGCGTACTTAGTTGTTATAATAAATATATATTTTTTCTCGATTTAATTACGAAAAAATTAGAGTCAATACATTATTTTATTTAGTAAAATAGTAAATTATAATATAAAATTTATTTCGTGTGTATATATTCAACAAAAAACTTTAGAGAGAATAGAAGAATTTTTTCCTTTACTGGTGTACGGAGACTAATTAGTTTGAGCAAAGAATATCAACTAGACAGACTATATAGTTGATATTCTTTGGTTTAAGTGTATACCAGTTTTGAAAATTAACACCTGGTGGACTTTTTTAAAGTTTGAAAAATATGAATATTTCGGAAATTAAAGACATTTTTTTGAAGAAGCGTTTTTCAGTTTTCTGTCACAGTTTATGTGTTTTCATATTTGATTCTGATTTTGACATAAGAATTTCACTACCTGCATTGACATTAGCATCTGCTTCAGACTATTAAACGTAATGTTTTGAAACAAGTGCACGCTTAGGCTATTAAATTCATATCTGTGTATTGTTATAAATCATACTAGTGTTTATTGCTTGTTCAAGTAGCAAAATAAAACTCTCCTTGACATATGTTTTGATTTTGGCAATGATTGATGTTAAATTTCAAGTTCATTACCTGTTGCATAGTACACTTGAAAATTACTGCTCAACCTTCAGAAAATACTTTTAGTTTTATTGTAATTCTACTGATAATTTCATTTCAAGATTATTTGCGTCCTTTCGGAAACTAGCTGTTTGTATCATATTGTTGTGGAGATAAGAAAAGTAGTTTTTGACACAGTAAACTGGCGCCATATGCATAACACAGATGGTAGTTTATTTTGTTTACATCTATAAGCAAAATATTGACTTAGGTTTCATTAATACATTTTAATAAACACTTATTACCTATTCAAACTCAAAATAATAACCTATCTTTTAGTCTTCTATTTTAATTTAAAAGTAATCCATTTTTTTATTATGTGCATCAGTAAAGAGACATATTTTTTAATGTTCTTGTCATGCAAAACCGGTGATAATTATATGAATAAAGGGTATTGTAATTGTTTTATTTATTCTGTGTAACGCAGTTCGCTCTGAAACGAATTTGTGAAATGAATATTGTTTAATATTCACGGCATAATAGACTTAAGATTAAACTAGAAGCAGGTGTAAGAAATGTGTATATTAAAATCTCATTAATATGTTTTGCCTTCGAATTAATTTACAAGAAGGTGATTAAAATATTTGTTTGTCAAAATCTAAGATATTTATAGTGTATGCATCATTTTGAGATATGTATGTTTTTTAATATAAATAAAACAAAACAGTGATTATAGTAATAGTAAAGTGTAATGACATATCAATATAAAAATTACTGTTCCGAAGCTAGAAACAAGCTTGTGTTTTATGTTGAGATAAATAACAAATAAAAAATAGACAATGTAGTGAACTTAATATTTATTTTGATGCCAGTATCTTGGCGTTATTTGCTTTATGTACTATCATACAAGAATTTTTATACGCATTATGTTGAAAGTCCTATTTTATAAATGGTACGTGTACGTAGGAAAATTTTTAAATTACTATCTTCACGTGTTATATTTAATTTAAAATTTTCTTTCCGATAACGTATATTTTCCTTTCCAAAACGAATTCATATCGATCGGGTACACCAACTGTTATCGGACTCCGAAATAGGTCGTTTAATCTGTGAGACCAGTCAGACTATAAGAATTACTATCCATTGATAAAATATGACAAATTTTATGGACAGTACTGCAAATGATTTTAAAACTGCGTTGGAACATGTAGAAATTGTTTAAATAGTTTAAACGTTGTATCAAAATAGACATTTTTATTACTAGCCTAAATATTCCAGTAGTTGGTTTTTGGAGTTTTACTTACGTTATATTAACGGAAATAAGCTGCACTAAAAGATTATTTTGATGAAAAAGTAGGCGTTATAATCTAGTGTAATGCGAACTTAATTTTTAGAATTACAAGAATTTTTTTATTGTTATTATTTTAACCTAAAAAACTAATTTATTTTTATATGAAAAGTAAATGTTATAATTTATTTGGCTTCTGGCAGTAACAATTACTGTTGATGGTGGTGTTAATGTGGGAAAAATAAATAATTTTTGACATAGTGTATTTTTTGCTCGTTGAAGACAGCAACGACAGCAAGAGTGAAACTGAATGACAGGAGACCATGCATTTCTGCAGGCTGCAGGTGTGCATGTATAGCGGTACACTTAGGTCGCGTCTGTCGAGTCTCGCTTGTTCAGAAACAGAAAGTCATTCTGCAAATATTAACCGTGGAATTTACACGCACTGCATACAGATATGATAAACGAGCCCGTATCTATCATAACACAATAAATAATATTCATCAGTTGGTGCTAGGTGTAAGCAGCAGTTGGCGATGTCTGCAAAGGTATAATAACCTTAAGCGATAGGGGACTATTCTATTATATGTTCTATTTTATTCTTCTTTCTTCTCTTACCCCTGAATAAGCGGTTTTAATATAAAACTTGCAGTTTCCCAATTAGTAATTAATTTGATGCCCGTTCGTCTGCAGGGAACGTGATGGGTCCAGATGATGACGGCAGCCCCGTAACAGCTCCCGCCAACCAAGTGTGTGACGGATCTTGCAACGGAAACGTGTGGATGTCAGCAGCAGAGATGGCCGGCCACACTCACACCACAACCAACTCCAAGTCCAAGCCACGGAACAACAACAATGAGTCTACGAACGGCGAGGTGGCTCGCGACGTAGAAGAACGTCTAGCGCTCAACGTCGACGTCGAGCAACCAGGAAGCCTCAAGTCCCACGGAAGCGATGCGGACCTCGCCAACGATAGCGACACCGAGTGCGGACTCGGTCCATGTGCGCCCAGATGGATGCAAGTGTTCGCGTCCAAACAGGCCTTCCTTGTCGTCTTCTGCATCACCTGGGTGTTGCAGGGGATGTACTACACCTACTTCGTCAGTGTCATCACCACTATTGAAAAACTATTTCAAATACAGTCGAAAACCACGGGTATAATAATGAGTGCTACTGAAATCGGGCAAATTGGTTCCTCGTTACTGCTTACGTACTACGGCGGTCAGGGCCATCGGCCCAAGTGGATCGCATGGGGAATGGTCCTGTTTGCGGTTTCGTCGTTCACCTGCTCGCTACCGCATTTCATTTACGGCGAGCAATTAATCCACGCGAATGATTTACTATTTAGCGGGGTCGCGTCAACTGTTGGAAGCCCCTACGGCAACGGAAACACGAGTGAGGTAATGCCGCCGAATTTATGCCGCGCACCCGCGTTTGACCCGCATTGGTTAAACGATACAACTCCCCGGTCTTACCATTCCAAGAACTGCGAAGAAGACTACCTCAAAGAACACAGAATTCAGTCCAAAGTCACTACTATTGTTCTAGCCATATTTTTCATCAGTTTACTAGGAGTCGGTATGGGACAGACTGCGGTATATACTCTCGGGATACCGTATATAGATGACAACGTAGCTAGTAGAGAATCGCCGCTGTATTTTGGTAAACTTATTTAAAATTACAGCAATCGTCATTAGTATAGCTTCATGTTTATTTTAGCAATAACAATCGGCGTGAGAATATTAGGTCCCGCGTTGGGATTCATACTAGGATCGTTGTGTACCCGACTGTATGCTGACCTAACAATCGATCCTCAAATAAGCCCAACAGATCCGCGATGGGTTGGCGCGTGGTGGTTAGGTATGCATTTCAATCTGTTTGATGTCAACATATCTAACAAACGATGTTTAAAGGTCTGGTTCTGGTGTCGTCAATGTTGTTTCTTGCCTCTATTGTTATGTTTGCGTTTCCGAAAAGACTTAACAGCGGACGCCCGCCTCCACGATTGCATCGAACTGACGCGAAGAACCCTAGCCTTAGAGGTAGGCTTGTATATTTGGTGATTTAAGCAGATTGCTGGATAACTTGTTGTGTGTAGATTTCCCGAAGGCCGTGAAGCGCTTGCTGAAGAATGACATTCTCATGTTTCGGACGGCGAGCAGTGTGCTGCACATACTTCCTATTGCCGGTCTCTACACGTTCTTGCCTAAGTATTTGGAGTCGCAATTTCGGCTTGCTGCACATTCAGCCGCCATGATCTCAGGTATTTTTGTAAGTTTTTTATTCCTTTTCAGTGAAGATATGTTTTTGTACGAGGCAAAACGTGTATAGAATAATTTACAACAATATAAAAGGACAAGTTTTACGCAATGTCCATAAATAAATAGATTTTAGTATGAATTTGTAATTTTAAATTTTGTCACTCATCGGTAGTCATTGTCCTTGTATTAGATTCTAATGTCTCATTTACATGATGACATACAACTCTTTGAAAATGATACCCGTATACCAGGATAACAGCGACTACTGAATACTGAATTGGGTATGCTGAATGTGGTGTATTTTGCAACGTGTTGGTTTTGTTAACAGGCGTTGGCGGCATTCTAGTGATGGGTCTGGGCATCATCATCAGCGGAGTGTTTATCTTGCGCGTGAAGCCAAACGCGCGTTTCGTCGCAGCGTGGATCGCGTTCACTGCTGTCGTCTATGCATTAGGTGTGTTGCATCTCCACATCTGTTCTTCTATAAATAATCTACACATTCAAAATTCCTGGAAATTTTCAAAATAAGATATTTTTTATTTATATTTCCGGAATTTTAAATAAACTTGCTGAAATTAAAATTACAAAGTAATTTTTAAAAATTGTCTTGTTTGGTCGTTTTCCAAACCAAAAATAATGAGTGTTTGTTTTCTAGGAATGGGCATCCTGATGTTTATTGGCTGCCCCATGGATGACTTTGCCGGCTTGCAACATGGAGAAGGGTTAGTATAATTTGTTATTTAGAGTAAAATTGCAAATGAGTAGGCAGCCGCTGTGATCTGTCCGCCAGTGTTATTTTCGTATGAACTGTCACCGTTTGATTTTTAGATTGCCAAGTTTCCAACCAGTATGCAATACAACATGCGAGTGCGACCGTGACAAATTCAGCCCGATTTGCGGCCAAGACGGTCGAACTTACTTCTCTGCTTGTCACGCTGGTTGCCGGAATCTCACCGTTATTGACGGAAAGATAGTAGAATTTTCTGATTGTCTTTGCGTTGCTGTTGATGACAATGTAGACACTTCATCTGCTGAACCAAGCATCTCTAATCTGTATGGAATGGCCAAAATCGGCTACTGCGAGCTGGAGTGCTCGAACTTTATTTGGTACATTCTTCTGTTCTCGATATTCGTGTTTATACACTCAACGTCAGAAGTAGGGAGTATGTTGCTGATACTTCGATGCGTTGATCCGAGGGATAAGGCCATGGCTTTAGGGTTGATACAGTTTGCAATAGGATTGTTTGGGAATGTTCCATGTCCTATAGTTTACGGCGCTGTGGTGGATTCGGCTTGTCTGGTTTGGGAGATGGCATGTGGAGAACAAGGTGCTTGCTGGCTCTACGATTCCAACGTGTTTAGGATGTTTTACCACGGTACGTTATCTTACACAACAAATATTTCATAAACTTTACTTAGATTTGACAATTTCGTCAAAATTTATTTACATATGAACTAAAAACAAATTTAAATATCTTCAATAAGAGGACTTATGCTGAACTGAGCAAGAATAGCAACTACTTATTTGTCTTGCTGAAACCTGTTTCTCAATCATTAAAGGGTCCCACACACTTTGTTCTTTTTGCACGGTTTGTAACGTACGGTTATAATATTCAAAACCGTGCAAAAAACTGAAATATGTGGCCGAAAACCGTCTTTTCTAACCGCGTTCCAAAATATCAAACCGAACTTGACTTTAACTGCTAGCAAACAAACATGTTTTCTGTTCATGATTGCTACTTGAAAACTGACAATATGTGGGGCTAGCTGTCCAACGTACTTTATTCGCACGGTTTTAACGGTACGTTTCAAACCGTGCAAAAAGAACGATGTGTTTGGGGGGCTTAACCCAGTACTGTTTCAATTTAAAATTATTTTCATCCGCTCTATCTAAATAATTTAAATTTATAATTTCATTACAGGAACAACGGGAGCAATTTTACTGTGCGCATTTTTCGTGGACGTGTTAGTATGGTACAAAGCTGGAAGTATAAATTTCGTAGATGAACAACAACCTCAGGAAGAAGAATTAAATCCGATAGCAGGTAATATAAAATGCTTGTAACTTATGTGGGTATGACATATAAAATGCATAAAGTCAAATAAATATTTAAGAATGTAGATGATGTACAATGTGCTGTTTATTCCTTAGCAAATCGGATTGAAAAATGAAGGACCAGTGGCCCAAAAGGCCGGGATGAGGTGCTGCAGTATACGACAAATACCGAATTTTCGTATGCATGATTACTCAAGGACTTTTCATTGTTTTTAACTATTATTTTAAGATTGTTGGTTATTACGAGCATCAGTTTTTTTAAGTACCAGTGTATCTCGGTAATCAACGAAGAATTTATAAATATTTCTATTATGTTGTTATTTTTATACAGTTTTCATTGTAAATAGATAGATTTGTATTGCAAAATGGACATGTGAATATATAGGTGGGATGTTTTTAATGAAACCATGCTGGACGATTTGTTGCTTGCCAATTCGCTCATTGATGACGTCATCACTTGGACAGCAACAATACGGAAGACAGTTTTGATAAAAATCGGGTATGAATGTACCTGTCTCAACTGTAGTTACCAATGCATCTGCAATAAGTGTCGTCTAGCACCGGTATGCATGATTTATACGTATGAATATGACGTTTAGTAGTATAATATATAAGTAAGAAATAGTTCATCACTGTGATAATACATCGTATAGTTGAATACTCTTTCGTAAAGGTTAATTAATACATGGTTTTCTATATCGGTTCCTCGAATTGCGAATGCATTTGAATCATGTCCATTTTGCTGGTTTTATTTCTGCTTTTTTTAATTCAATTTTATTTGAATTTTTATATTTTGAAATTGGAGACTAGTATACATTACTCAAAAAGTAGGAATTTTAAAATGTCTTGTAATTGTTAATCTAAAATTGCATGAATTTGAATAATAATTTGGAACATATCTTTTGTTAAGTTACCATATAAGTAGAATGAGCAACATGTAACATACCACCAATACATCACAGTTGTGTATTTGAATTTGTAAATGTTGAAATATGTATGTATGTCTGTTATATGAATGTGTATATAAATGTAATTTTAGATCAATAAATAATCATTTGAATAGTTGTAATATAGATTTAAGTTAAATGTTGCTCATTCCTAATATAACGTAATACATTTATTATGTATATTAGAAATGGTTCATTGTTTATTAATCAGTTGTTTTATCAAATGTTAATAGTAAACTGTAGCTAAGTGATCAACCAGTAAAATAATTTGAATGGTAAAAACTTAACAAAAGGCGAATGGGATATTTCTTAGTATAGCACAAAAATATCATAAATTAGAATAAACCTATATTTTATTTCCTATTTTTTATTGCCAGTTTTGAGTAGGATCTTATTTAGGATAGCGAAATATCCTGTTCGTAATAAGATTTGTGTAATAAAATTTTAGACGTGAGTATATACATACTAAGTAATGTATATAAGAAATTAGTTTTACGTACTCTAGATAGATGTAATCATTTTATTTTTAAAATGATTTAGTGATGATATATTCACATGGATAATAGAAATGTCATATTTTATGTTTCAAATACGCAAAGTGTTAGTTTGGCGCGTTATTTTCTCAAACCTAATGGAAAATAAATCTTGTGCCATATGTAAAATGGAATTACATTAATTGTATGATTGTATTGTCATATGAATTGAGGGTAATGTCTGTTAGCTAGTTGAACGACATTGGAAAATGTATGTAATTATTACCATTTGTACTAAAGGTATATATTTTATATTTCACTTTAAAATCAGCATCAGGGATATAGTAATTTTTTCAAAACCGCTAAATTGTACAATAAAATTTTTTGGTTACTGTTCTATAAAAAAATATAAATAGGGTGCTGCTTCTTATAAATTTGCTATATAAAACATAAAATATCTAAAAAGTATGCGTTTATTATTTAGACAAATTAAGTATAGACAAAGTTAGATATTTATGTTATAAATGAAATTCTTTTTCATTTTAGAAAAGGTGGCAGCTACGTAAATATATTATATATATTTATATACTTATAAAGAAGTAAAAGGAAATTTAAAAGCAATAAAAAAGTTCAGTACAAAATCTATTCCATAGTCTTAAACACTGCCCTCGCAATCCATAGTATGCTACTTAAAAGTACTGCCACTAACTCGTTAATTTTAGATATATTTTAAATAATAAACAAATTATTACTTCTTAGATTATTAGATATTAACATACATACCTCTTTTATGAATTTAATTTTTTTAATAATTTTATAATATTAACTTATGGTTAGACCAAAAAAGTAGTCGTTCTAAAATTCAGACTGGCTCAACCGAGGTTAGTTAGATAGTATGGAGATCTATATTTTAAAAATATGTTTGTACAGAAATATTTTCACATGACTGATTACTGTAAACTGTACTGCATAATTGTTCATGTTATGCATATAAAGTGTAGTGTAATAAAATGGAATATTGTATGTATATCACAGATTACTTAGTTATCAAAAATACGTTTTTAAATGACTGCGAGTGTAGAAATGTATTTTTGATAATTTATTTTTTGTATAATATGTAAATGTACACGTTTGAGAGACATGTTTGCAATGGATCTGATGGAATTACTCAAACATCACAATTTTACGATAATACCTCTGAAACTGTAGTAATTGTAGTTAAAATACATTTATACATCTTGTGTTAATATCTATTTTTACTTTTCCCTTCTCATTTTTCACGTAGGACAGGTACAATGAGCTTTTAAAAAGACTAATAACAAATAAATAAAAAGGTAAATATATATTTTATTATAAAATCAAATATTATGTACTGCGACTATTTATTTGTAGAAGTACAATATTTCAATTACAATAAAATAGTCAATATATGAAAGATATATTCATATTTATATAATTCAATTTGACAATTTTGAAAATTTGAATTTTAGAAAGTAGGTATTTATAAAATCGAAATAGTTGCTATGGAAACGTAATCTATAAACGAATGACTATTAAGAAAAATATAGGACAGTTATTTTTCTACTTTTCTCGTAGTGAGAAACACTTGTGCCTTATTTTAAATGAGTGAGAAATTTAAATAATATCCTATTCGATTTCACTCTGCCCCGCTCTAACTAAACCAAGCCCACCTAGGTACTAAAGTTCTTGACGTATACGTGGACGGTGTATCATATGAAATGAATATTTTTATTGGATTTACGTGGCGTGACTGAAGTGTGTAAACAGCTGTTGTAAATAATTTTTATTACAATTAACTTTACAAGTGAAAATAATAATATGGCAGATAAACCAGGTAGAAGTTCGAAAAAGCCATTTAATCCATTATTAAATGTGTCAGTGACAGGAGCTACTTTAGAAGAATTCACCCAAAATGCGATTTTGTGTCCTGCTGCAGAACCTGTGGTTCCCCCAGTTTTGCAGACAGTACCTTTAAATAGTAAGTTTTCATAATTATTACTATCTAGCATATTAAATCTGTAACACAAGTATAAAGAGAAATGTTCAACATGTTTTGATAATTTGAGGTTAGGTTAACGCAAGCAGTTTATATTGTTTATTTTCAAACATTTTATTACTAAATATTTTGGTTTTTAATTACAAATATTTGTATAAAAAATATTAAAATTAAAATCTTGACGAGGCGACTTGACCTCGATATCTAGGTAAATCCAAGGAGTCTTTCTGTTTGCAACAAAATTTTCTGATCAATATTACTGCGATAATAACTAAGATCACGAATAAAAGAATGCCTAATGTAATAGCTACAATCGACCCGGTACTTAATGTTGCATCTGAAATACAAATCATTAATAAGTCATTCTTTCTGCAAGACTAAAGGTCATACTGTATGCATCTGCTTTGTATGATCGTTTATTATTATTTAAATCAATTGCTGTTATATCGAGGTATGGTTGACAGCAATTGTTACTGTAATAAAGGGTTACCATTTCTTTTGTACCAGATATGTACCCATTTGGGCTGTATAACCCGGCCGGTTCTGATATTACTCTTAACAAACCTAAAATACAAGTAAATATTAGACAAAACATGAGTTCCCTTTTCTTATTTTATATCTTTTCTTACCGGATTCTGCATCTTGTGCTGTTACTTCAATAGACCACATGCCAGAACTACAAGAACTGTACGGTACTTCCATACAAGTACTTGAGTACTTGTAATTTAAATAAGGAATCGTAGTGTCACTTAATTTTGTTGAAGCAGTATTTACGTATAATAGAGCAGATTTCTGAGCCCTTATTTCACCGTAGACCGTCAGGGTTATTAAATCTGTATATTGTAAAGTAGATGAAGGTGGTACATACGTATATACTGTTACTTCTATTGAACCTTTTGGTGGAATCCTTGCACTATAAAAAGTAACAAAAAATGTATAGTATTGTTACTAAAATTATAAATATTTTGATAAGAAAACAAGCAAGAACACTGAACTCATACAAGAGATAATACGTCACAGGACAAATTTGATTTTTATATGAAATGTATTATTTATCTATATTCAAACAAAAACGAAAATACGAAAAATATTGTTATAAGAGTTATATGATAAAATTACGTGGGACAAAATTACATCGCAAAAATTACACAAGGGTGAATTTTTTTTTGGGTCAAATTAAAAACCTTGTCGAAATAAAACCAAATTTAAGGTTTGGGAAACAATATTTTTTTAATAAATTTAATAATCTTAAGGACATAAAACCTAACATAATTTTCGATCAAAAATATATTTACGCCCTTACATATCATAAAAATTAAAAAGAAAATCAAATTCTGATAAATAAATATTTTATTCTGAATATGCATGCAAATTAAAATTTTTCGATAATTTTCATTTATTTTATAAGTAGAAGTTCTGGGGACCCAATTTTTCTACGTTATTTAATTTGCTGGCTATATCTCTTTCAATTAATATTATAGTCATATTTGTCGGTTTTTCATATTTAGTAGATGAGCGGAAGTAAGATTTAATAATTTTCAATTTGTTAAATTACTATTGCTAAAAGGGCATTTACAAGAGGCTGTAGCTATCTGTAGATAATTATGCGTCAGAATTAAAAAAATAGATTTTAGAAATATTTTGTATAAAACCATAAATATGATAAAAAATTTTCGCCCCTATGAATTTTGCGCCTGTGGCGTGCGCCAGCTTTGCAACGCCCTAATTTCGGCACTGTTTTTACTAATTGTAAACTTAAACCTTAAGGAATTAAAACTTAAAAATCAAAATTTAGTATGAAATTTTGAATTTGAACATATTTTTCTTAGCGTATTTTTATTAATGCGTAATTCCATCCTTGTGTAATTTCTTCCCTCTGTATTTTTTTCTGTGAAGAACTTTTATGGTGGAAGAGCAAATTTTATTTTAAAATTATGTGACCAGCATTACAAACATGTTGTTGAGGTAACTGTTACATTTATATTTACCTTCTTGGAGCTAAGTCTCTAAGCATACTTTTTTCATCTTGTACACTAAAAGGTACGACAATGGGCCTATCAAAATTATTTGTAACTTCAAATATGATTTTTGGATTAGATCCTGCTGTTGCTATTAAATTCGATTGAACGCTAGACTCTATGATAATCTTCGGTAGGTCTCGCATCTCTCTATTTGGTTCCACGTACGAAAGACGTGAAAAGACTTCACCTGCGAATAATTATTCGGAGAATATAAGAGAATGAGTTAGACATTATGTTTCCGTGTTGAAGGTATGCGAAAAGATCGTGGAAGAATGTGTAAAAAAATAAGGAAATAACGAAAGGGTGTGTGTTACATTTTAATGAATGTGGCATGAAAACTGATTAAAAACATAATTTGAGTTGATTGCATAATTAAATTCTAGAAACAAAAGTTCAAGTAGAGCATGGTAAATAATTAAATAATTAAGGTTAATTTAATTTCAATTATTATGCCATGTCATTATTTGCATGAAGTTCAAATTTCATTTAAGCGTACCTTGATCGGTAGAACCCGTGATCTGAACATAGAATGATTCTTTAGGCAGCATAATGTTGTCTGAAATGTTGAGATTGAAATTTCTGGTTTTCTCATCTCGTATTTTCATGTTTTTAATAGATTCGTATGAGTGGATTTGACGGCCCATCTTATCGATAATAGAAATGTTGTCTATTTTTGATATTTTTCCATTTACGTTTAGATGTATTTTGCTATTGCTTGGTCTCGTTCCTGTTGAATAGCTTGGTCCTAGAAATATTGTTAAAGTTATCCTACCAAAAAAATATACAACAAATTTGTTTGATAATAATCACATTTTGTTATAAAATATTAAACATTTGAAATTAAAATATACTAAATTAATGTACTGTAGAAAATCACTTAATTGAATTTTGCAGTGTCGCAAAATTTTGAAAATTTTAATCGTAAAGGGTTTAAATTTTAGCATTAAGATCATATTAAGACACATTTTTAATTTTTGAGAAAAAATTATCTCTTCTTGTTTTCGAAATATTCACTCTCAAATTTAGGTCCTTAGTGGCCTAAAAATGGGCAGCGTTGTGACCTCAACAACTTCACCATTCAATTTTATGGAAAACTTTACATAAGAGTATCAAATTTCAAATTTATATCTCAACTGGTTCAATTGTTATAAAGGAAAGTCTGAAAATCCTAAAAAATAGCCAAAATTCGAGAAAAATCGAACAAAAATCTTTATTTTTTTAATGTTTTTATTTGATCCACAGATTCCAAATTTTAAAACAGAACTAGAATTTTAAATTTTAAAGGATCTACTTACGATCAAGTTTTTAAAATCTATAAGTGGAAACATTTTTAAAAATGAATAATTAATTAAAAATAAACAATACAAATACAAAAATATGAATAGAATGAACTTTTGTTACAAAAAGAAAAATTATTCAGACATAGACCATGAACTATGCAAAAATTTTGGCAGCACTATAGCTTTAAAATTAAGTACATGTGTCCTAATTCAACCCTGTGTTTTCCACGTTTTAAATCCATTTTTTTGGAACTACAATATTTTAGAAGTGAATATTATTATGTTTAGTTTACATGCGTGTTAAACATATTTCTCAAAATCGTGTTGAAAATAAGTTATTTCAAAATTATGCCAAGGCTAGATAAATATCCAAAATATTATGAATCAAACTGAAAATAATAATTCATAAATTGACGTTTACTTATGCATCATGTGCAGATTTTATTTTTTTTCTCTCCGGCACGCCGTTGCGTAATGTGGGAAGCATGACGCATAGAAAACAATCTTTGACGAAGTGTTCAAAGTCTGTATGCCTATCTAGTATGCTCACATGTTGACAAGTTGTCGCATAAATACTCTTTAGTTGAATGTTAATTACGCTTGGTGTTGTATAGAAGTGTTTCCTGTATTTAGAACGTGAGTCGTACATACAAATTTATTGTTGTTGTATATTGTATGAATGAGTTTCGAGTAACTGCGTTGTCTTAGGTTAGATTCGCCGGCCGGTAAGATATTTTTGTTCTAGAAGTGCGAAAGAATTTTGTACTGCATTTTTCAAGAGATATGAAGCTATATTTGATTCTTAGCTCATTCATATTAATTCATAACATATTATATTACAATACACATAATATATGTAAGAAGATACGCGATATAAATATACATATGAATAATATAAACAGTTGCTTGCATTATTTCTAATCAAATTTCAAAATGTAAATGTTTTTTTATAATATTTATAAGTGTATCAAATTAATTTAATTATTTTTAATGTAATTATATCAGAAAATGTGAAAACAAATTATTTGAATATATAGAGCAAATAAATATTTGGAATTAAATTTTAATTATAATTAATTAAAAAATAATTGAATTACATTACAAATAAAAATATAAATATGTTACTGTTTAGATTTAAGGTAGGATTTTATCTGTTTTAAATTCGAAGTAAATTATATGCACAAAACTTTGTACAACCATTACAGTTATTTTAAGAATAATTTCATGGGGTATTCTAATATATTTGTTTTTTGAAACTCAGGTATTTTATATTACAAATAAAAAATTTTGAGTTCTTTTTTATTTAATTTGAGCGAAATATGAATTTTTGAATATTCCTTGAAAATTTGCATTTAACGGATGTGACGTATGAAGGACTCATGAAATTTAAATGATAGGAGCATGCGTCCGTCGTTTGTCACTTACGTGATACCTTTTCAGCTCCAAAATAATATACAAGAAATTTTGTGTTTTTCATTATTCGGTAATTTTATAGCATAATCCACAATGTTATAACATTTTTTACCTTAATTACATTAGAATACCCCGTTGTAGATGCGCAATGTTGTTAAACAACAAAGTTTTTACAACTTCCGTTTCAGTATTTTGTCTTCATAATTTATGTTTTATTTATTTCAAGAATATTGTTGTTGATTTTTTATCTTGCTAGTAATATATTATGGTGTGTCGTTAACAATAAGTGTTTTTTAAAAAAAATCATTGATATAAATCACTTGTTCTTCAATTGTTATTTAACATTTGTGTAGGTAATGTTACCATGTGTCAATACTTTCAAGAACTACTGAACTTGTTGCACTTCGTAGATAAAACGACTTTACTGGTATATTATTTTGAATTTAAATGCAGAAATTTTTTGCACTGTGTGATTTTTTGTTAAATTTACTTTGAAATGTGTTCAGTAAAATTCGGTTATGATGACATCGAACGAAACATAAATTTGGTCGCTAGAACCCGTAGTCGCTATAACTGATAAAAGTAAAATAACATTAGCGTATTTCGACGTTATAACCAGTTTGTCGCTATAAGCGGTATCGTAATAAACAGATATTACTAGTTTTTTATTGTTTCTTTAAATTATTACTTATTCTTTACAACAGTTTTTTTTTTAAATAATAAATGCTATTGTATGAAACATGTTTTTGAAATTATAATATACGTTTTTAAAAAAAATCAAAAAATCTGATTTTTATTTTTTTTTTTCTTAAAAATCAGATTTTTATGCAACCCTTGTTTCAAGAATGATGTAGTTTTGTTTGTGTTGCTAGTAAATGCGTATTTCCCAAAAGCCTCTTAACCTAAAAACCTTTACCTTCCACAACTTCCGCCTCAATGTTCAGTTCCGTTTGCGCCAGAACTGTCACATTGTACTCTCTTCCGTCTCCTGCTATGCTGACTTCCCATTTTCCTGCTACGTTCGTCACCTTCGCCGTATTGAATCGTATGTGCGCCCAACTTTGCTCATGCGCAGTGGTAGCACCAGGTGATAGCAGACTCACTGACATGAGGTTCAGCAGATCTGTGGTATAACCTGGTGCAAAATGTGCTTAGATGATGGTATACATGTCAAAATTGTGTGGTGCGGGTGAAATGTTAGGTTAGGTTGGGTTTACTAGGTGAGCATGATATTGCGTTTTAGGAATAGGAGGATTAGATATTCAATATTGGTTTTTCATTTGCGTACTAACTATTTAAAAATATCTACTTGTTTATATTGATGTACAGCAAAATTTCTGTATTATTTCAGAATAATAAACAGCAATTATATATTTCTGGTGTAATGTGTGTACTTTCGCATCAAAACAATAATTAATTATTCAGTATTTTGCATGTCAATGTAAATACGTTTTGTTTATTACTCTCATGGGTTTAATTTTGGCTACCATATATTTTAAATTCTCTTTTCATTAAACAAAACAAAATATTTCTAATTGTTACCATTTTAAAATATAAATGTGGTGGACTAATAACTAACAAAATTGATTGATGTTAGTATTTTGAATTGATGTATCATCTGTTAATATATTAAACTGTTTCTAAATTAAATATATTGGAAAATGATTGTCAGCAATATATAAAATACGCTTCATTAATTTAATTTGATTTATTGTTAATTAGCAAAAATTACTGCTGAATTTACCGAAATCATAGATAAATTGCAAAACATTGCACTGTTTTTAATTTTAGAAAAGTTAGTGTTCTATTTAGTTGCATTTTAATGATGGCATTTAACTTTTGTAAACAAGTATTTTAGTAAACATGTACTAACCAGCAGGTGATGTTAAAATAGCGCTATGAAAATCGCCTTCGATAATGATGTCTATAGTTTTTACAGAATAATCAATCGGAAATTGCAGTTTTTCTTGATTGTGCAAGGTTTTTTTGATTAGAATTTCTTCCTAAAATAAAATAATAAGTCCTTTGTTCGGACGAGAAGTAAAAATAAAGTAACCTTTGATCCAACCGGCTCGTCAGAAAATGATTGGTGTATTTTTTTGCAACCTGTGCTTATATTGTAGTTACCCAAGTAAAAACTTCCACTTGAGTAGATTGCTGCTTCTTTTAGTAATTTTTCTTCATATCCTTGGGACGTACGAAGGCCACTCCATACTACAAACAACTATAAAACATTTTTTAATAGTTTTTCGATAACATATACCTCATTTAATTTTTTATCGTATTCATATAAAAATACATAATATGTAAATTTATTTTTTTGAGGTTAGATATTTACTCGTATATGCTTTTGTTGAAAAGTAGACAAAGTTAATTGTGATAAATCTTCATCAGTAGGTCTCTTGCCAGTGAAAAGTAAAATGGCACTATTTTCGGGTAAAATTTGTGTAGCTTTCAAAAGAGCGAAGAATGCTACACTTCCGTCTGGTCCTGACATCATTTCCGGAGTTCTGGTGATCTCATTTCTGATATAATTTTTGAACTGCTCCAAATTTATGCGTGACTGCGCCAAAACACTTGTTACACCTGGAATTTATTATTGTTAAGCACGTGTATTTTCAAAAAGAATAGTGTATTAGGTTGGGAATTTGGTTTATTTATTTATATGTCAAGGTTAACTATTCGGGTAGAGCAGATAAATATAAATTGAGTTGCGACCGAATTTATTTTTGATTTCTCTCATAATACTGATTGCTGCAATGCCTAATACCAACCTAATTTTTACTTTGGCAAACTACAAGTTATTCTTTGATTTTATTGGCAAAAGACTAATTAAATTGTGCATTAAAATTGCAACGGAAATATAAGATTAAATATGCTATTAATTTTATTGTTATTTACAAACATGATGTCTAATTTGTTTTTAAACTTTTATCCATACATGTCAATTATTATAATTTAACTAATAAATTATAATGAATGTATAACGCAAATGTTAAAGTATTTATCAACAATTTTGTTTAAAATGTATCTCACCTTTATTTGAACTTTAAGATATGTATGCAAAACTGTAAATATTAAAACTTATTATCTTTCTAAAATAAATATAAATTTATAAAATATCCATTTATTTAAATATATTAAGTGTTTCAATAGTATCAAAAATCGAATTTGTGTTTTATCCAGGGCAAATAAACAAAAAAAAAATTGGTTATAAAAATAATGGTTTTACTTCAAAACTGGTTTTAAAAATGGGAAACCGGTTAATATATCGGTTAATAAAAAAAGTGTAAAAAAATCAAGTAAAACAAAATAAAAAAATAATATTATAGACCAATGAAAAGCGATCACGTTTCATACTGCATACAAGATTAAACAGAAATATTTACAAAAATCGTCATTTCTCAATTGTAGAGAGTACCTAGTTTTATAAAAAAATATTTAATATTTTTTCGTGTTAATTAAGATTATTAAAATAAATTCAATGTTCTCTAAAACCGATTTATTATTATTATTATTATTATTTGATTAACGGTTACTGTTATTTTCGACCTTAAAAATATCGGTTAAAATTGCGGTTAAAGTTCGAAACTTTTGTTTAAAATATCGGTTACCAGCTTTTTACAAAATTAAGTGATTTCGTAAAATTCTAAAATAATATAGGGCTTAAAAATTCTATATAGAAATTCAAATTAATAACTTATGTTTGTAAATATAAGTAAAGTAAAGCAAAAGCAGAAAAAACCAGAACAGATAGAGCAAAAATGTGTGACAATAAATAGAACATGAAGTAAAAAAAACTGAACAACAAATTAGAGCAAATTCTTGTGAAAATAAGTAGGTAGAGCAAATAATAGAGAATATGGGACAATATTAGATCAACTGAATCAAATTTTGGGATAAATTGGTAGAAAATCAAGAATAATAGATCAAAAATAAAGCCATAAAATATTTAAGAAAAATGAGTGTAAATAGATTCTCGCACAAAACTTAAGAAGCGGTAATTACATAGTAATTTATTAATAGAGATTTACGGATTAAGTGGATTCGAGATTATCATGATACCTCGGTATACAAATATTTTATAAGTTTTAATACTTATTAAAAATTCAATTGGTATATTTTGAATATAAAATCTCATTGGATTTATTTTCGGTAATAAAATCTGATGCTCTCATCTTGAAATGGGTAAGAGTACTCACCAGAAGCATTGAATTTCATTAACCAAAATTCATTTCGAATGTTCTTGTTGTCGAGGAGAATATTAGTAAAATATTCAGCATTCAAAAGTGCCGCACAAGTATCGTCCATTAGGACAACCACTGGTTGATATTGAAGAGCAGCTAAAGAACTGGTCAATTCTTTAACGACTTCATTTGTCTCTTTTGGAACACTTGGTGCTAAATTATCCGAAAGAATTTTCGGTTTCCTAAAGTTTGGGTTTGGAATTGTGTGCGTTGGTTTATAATAATAAAAAGATTCTTTTTGTGGACCGTCCAACGATTTGAAAACTTCAGCGTCAGTAAAATTTTGAAGAGATTTATTAATGAATAATAAAATTATGAATAAATATAAAGGGTAACACATTTTGAAAGTGATCACTAAAACTGTTTAACTAAACTAAATTTCTTGAAGGATCGTAGTTGATTTTTATGTGTTTTGTGACGTTTATTTGTGGCTAGGAGCGGATATTGTCATTCTTACTCAACAATTGACAAAACAAGATCAAATATTGCGTACACGCACCCTCAATACAATAAGAGAAACGATACTTATCAGTTCTAAGATTGATTGCTTAAATACATATTGTTTTACGAGAAAATGAGTAATTACAAAAGCGTAAAACGAAAATGAGTGAAAATAGGTCAATATTTGAATTCCACAAAGTGAAAACCCCGAATTTTCAACATCAGTGATATGATTCATTTTAATTTAAATAGTGAGATAATAATGCGTAAGAATAATTTTATCATGAATATTGATTAAAATTATCTGTTTATGATGAGCTTATATTAATATACATGAATTTTTCAAAAGCATATTTAATTTAAAAGTTGTTTTTAAGTGTTTGTGACGCTGCAAAATTTAAACATTATTAAAAATTTCCTCAGAAAAGTTCTTAATTAAATGTGAAATATTAAAGCAAACAACGGCTTTTTGCACTGTCAGTTTTTAATTTCGTTTTTTATCTTGGCTTATTATAATAATTTATGCAGACCTTACAAAGTTAAATACCAATTAACCTAAGGTGGATATTAAGGCTTACATATTCTAATACTTTTATGTGTTTTTTTCTTTTAGATCAGCCTGAACCAGACCCACCAATCCAATCAATCAATTATTCAGACAACCAACAATTCAACCAATCTCTTCAAGATCATCAACAAGCATACCAGCTCGATTCATACAACCCACAATATAGTACAGCTTCAACTCAGTACCCTGATCCATCATATAATCAAAGTAGCTCTTCATCTAGTGAATCCACAGCTTCCACCTTGCTGTCATCATTCTCGAACATTCTAAGCTTTGGTAGTCAAATTCGCACCCAGTCAAAAAAAGAAACTTTAATAGATGACCCACCAGGTCCAAATCCGAATTCAGTAGAACATTTGTTAAGTGCAACTGGAAGTGAACAAAGTGTTGGTTCTATTCCTCTGTATTCAGCTAGTGCACACAGCGTAGCTCTTTCGGGACCGCCTTTACCGCCTTCTAGTTTAGCGGGACCGAAGCTTACTGCTAGTTTGACTGGACCACCTTTACATGGGCCGCCTAAGTCTGCTTTGAGTGGACACTCGGTGTATTCTGGACCACCACCTCCTTTACCTGCAGGGAATATACCTACGTATTTGTCAGGAACACCACCGCCTCCACCAAGAGCAACACCTCCGAAAGTACCAAGTCCTGGATTATCTGGATTTACAGCGCCACCATTTTCTGAAGTTAGCTTGCCACAATCTAGCTTATCGGAACCTTTTCCTCAAGTTTCCAGATCGTCTCATT
Organism: Stenolophus ochropezus; assembly: GCA_035578165.1. NCBI lineage: Eukaryota > Metazoa > Arthropoda > Insecta > Coleoptera > Carabidae > Stenolophus > Stenolophus ochropezus. The sequence continues at coordinate 7,093,210 of JAQOWZ010000014.1, forward strand.
CTCCCAGTTTTTCTAAACCCCCTGTACCTCTACCAAGATCTTCGCCAGAGTTATCTAGAACTCCTGTAGGATTACCTGCAGGACCTCCACTACCTCCTGTGGACTCATCTTCGGTGTTTCCACCATCAGTTCCTTTTTTTACACCATCTGGAATTTCTGCTGATTTGTCCGGACCTGTTGGAGCTTGTAGTTTATCTGGACCTTCAATACCTCCTGTTGTATCAAGTGCACCTGTTTTTCCGCCAGTTGCATCAACTACACCTGTTTTTCCGCCAGTTGCATCAACTACACCTGTTTTTCCTCCAGTTGCATCAACTGCACAAGTATTTCCTCCCCCAGTTGTATCAACAACACCTGTTTTTCCGCCCCCAGTTGCATCAACTGCACCTGTTTTCCCCCCTCCAGTTGCATCAACTGCACCTGTTTTTCCCCCAGTTGCATCAACTGCACCTGTGTTTCCCCCAGTTGCATCAAGTGCATCTGTATTTCCTCCAGTTGCAGCAGCATCTACGTCTGGATTTTCTGGACCAGTTTTACCTCCTGGGCCATCTTCTACACCACCGTCAGCTAAAGGTAACACATTTTTATGCGGTGCGACATTTGAAATACATTTCGTTATAATTTTATTAGGTGCAGGGAATACTTTTCGCCGACAGAATCAAAAAAGACCAGTATACGCTCCAATTCCGGGATTTTCTTCCACGCCTGTGAGCGTTCAAGGAACTGACTCTCCATATTATTCGCCACCGGTGCACGAACATCAACCTGTTGCAACAAGTAGCGTTAATCCATTACCACCGTCTCTCTTTACTCCTGCTCCTGCTCCGATTCCAGAGTCCCAGCCGCCGAATTTGCTTGTTCCGAGTGAAATAACCGAAGTCCAGACTTTGGATGGTACTCCTCCTACGCTTCTTTCCACTGTTATGAGTGATGTGTCTTCCACAAATGCCAACCCTGCTACGCTAGATTCAAGCGCAACTTTACATACATTTAGTAGTGCTCCTCCTATGGCAACAGAAATGGGACAATCTAAGCAAACTCCCACTTTGGTAAGTCAATTTTATTACTATTATAATGAACTATAATTGATTTTAATTTATATTTTAAGCAGTTAAAAATTCTGGGTAATCAAAATTTTAGTTAACAATTAATAGTTTTTTTTTTCTATTTCTTATCTTGATTATAATATATAATGATGGTAACTTGACTATTATTTTAAAATACAGAATAGTATGCGTAATTAAAAAAACAATTATTTGATAAAAACAAAACAATACTTGTTTATAGGTTGTCATCCTGTTTAATTTTGACAGGGTTTTAAAATAAATTATTATGTACTAATTAAAGTTATAAATTTTTTTTAAAACTTTTCAATGTATACATTAAAAAAATTTTCGTTGTGTGACATAGAAATAATAGTAAGTTTTTATGTTTTGTATTGTTTTCACATATCTGTTCATCATATTCATAAAAAAAAACTAATCAAAATCTGCCAATACGAAATTTATCGTTGTAATCAAATGGTTCTTTACTAAAAATTTATAATTGTTTCTTAATTTTTTTATTAATTTTGAAAATATTTTAATAATATAAATACAACAACTTGATATTTTCATAATACGTAAATATGGAAATGATTATTTTAAGATTTCAATACAAAAGTAAACATTCATTTTTGATGGTTTAAAAAAAAGCAATTGTAAAGATGTTGTTTAACAAATTAATTTGAAACTTATGTTTTTTGTTTTTAGAATGCTGCCCCATACCGCCCAGTGTATCACCACTGGTTCCATCGTCGGGAACTGGAAGGGCGTGTTATGTGGTTACCATTTTCGATGCTTGATTCTTTGGCTTTGGAAGCAGCGTTTGTTTCAAGTTAATATTTTGTGTATTTAATTTTTCTTCTTTCTAATTTGTAATTTTTATGTAGCTGATTTATCTCCTGAAAATATGGTCGCAACTGATGGTGGCCGTTACGATGTAAATATTCTTCGACGTCAAAGAAGTGCCGTTTATTGGGAAAGCACTCCATCTGAAGTACGACGATGTTCATGGTTTTATAAAACAACTAATGATGGTAAATACACACCCTATGAAGAAAACATTGCTGCGAAATTAGAAGTAAGTCTTATTTCAATTTGTATAATGTGATGTTACTAAAATGTTATTATAGGAAGAATATAAAGCAGCATATGAAATGAATCAATGGCACAGAAAAATTGATTTGCCAAACGGCGAAACAGTAGTATTACATTCCCCAGATGTATTAGTTCTTTTCCCACAATCTTCTGTTCTTGAAACGTGGAACCAATCATCAGTAAGTTTTTTGATTTGATTTAAAAAATGTGGTTTAATAATTCAATTTTAGACCGCGAGTGCTTTAAGACCACGAGTTGTAAAAAGAGGAATGGATGAATTTGATATCGATGAAGGAGAGCCGAGCAAAATTGATCACTTATTGTTTTTAGTCCATGGTATTGGATCTGTGTGTGATTTGAAATTCCGATGCGTTGAAGAAGTTGGTAAGATACAAATTTTCTTATTGTGTTTATATATTTACAATTTTTTTTTACAGTGGACGATTTCCGAAGCATTTCGCTCCAATTAGTGCAATCGCACTACAAGTCTTCCTGCGATCAAGGCATCGCAAATCGAATTGAAGTTCTTCCAGTAAGTTGGCACAACCAACTCCATTCTGAAGAAACGGGGATTGATAAAAAGTTAAAGAGTATCACTCTAGAAAGCATTCCTAGACTGCGCGATTTTACAAATGATACTCTGTTAGACATCCTCTTTTACACGAGTCCTATTTACAGTCAGACTATTATTTCTACAGTCGGTACTGAATTGAACCGAATTTACACTCTGTTTAAGCAGAGAAACCCCGGGTTTAAGGGTTCTGTATCTCTAGGAGGTCACAGTTTAGGGTCTTTGATTTTGTTTGATATACTTTGCCACCAACATCCTGAGAAAGACGATGAGAAAAATGTTGACGAAGATGGCGAGATGCCACTTCGGCAAAAACCTCATCCTAACAGACGCCTCAGCCGAAGAATCAGTTACATGATGGGAGCTGTAGGCACCGGTCAACCCCAACTATATTATCCTCATTTGAACTTCCAACCCATTGCTTTCTTCGCACTCGGTTCCCCAATTGGAATGTTCGTAACAGTTCGTGGATTGGAATCCCTTGGCGAGCATTTCGCTTTGCCGACTTGTCCAGGATTTTTCAATATCTTCCATCCTTACGATCCGGTAGCTTACAGAGTTGAATCTTTAATAAACCCCGAATTAGCTAAATATCGCCCTGTTCTAATCCCACATCACAAGGGAAGAAAACGAATGCATTTAGAACTAAAAGAAACTGTGGGTAGAATAGGCGCCGATCTTAAACAACGTATTATTGACTCTATGAAGAGTACATGGAATTCTGTTTATCAAATTGCAATGTTTCACCGTTCAGACAAAACTATTGAAGCTGAAGTGGAAAAAGTAAGAATTATTTTTATGTGTTGTGTTTTTTTTATTGTGTTTGACTTTTAAGGTAATAAGAGAACAAGAAAGAGCTAGTGAAGAAAATGATCGCTTCCAAAATGAATCAGTTGAAGACGTTGATCCATCCGAAGTCTGTTTTGGTATTTTAAACAATGGGAGAAGAATTGATCACGTGCTTCAGGAAGCACCTTTCGAGTTCTTCAACGAATATATTTTCGCATTAACTAGTCACGTTTGTTATTGGTAAGTTACGTAAAGATGATAATTTTTATCTTGAATTTGGATTACTAATTCTAAAATCCTTTCTAAATATAAAACTTTTTGCATAACAAGAAGAATTAATTCCATGATTAAGGATATGAAATTAGATATGCAGAATATCATTAAAGAGTTTTTTTTTAGTAAAATCACTAGTTTACATAATCTTAGATTTATTGTAATAATCGTTTCGTATACATGAGTTCACAAATATGTTAACATGCAACCAAACCACACGCATATGAAATTCATTATTTTTTATTTTTATCACAGATATGAAATGCATATTACGTTTTGTAGTTACCATTTATTAAAAACTTTTCACACAGCATTAATAAATATAAAAGTTAAAATTTCAAATAACAATGACGCTATTTTGGGCACCAAATTTGTTTTTCCGTATCATACATTACATTTTTTTCTTACTAATTTGTTATTTCGGCTATAGCTTAACAAGTTTTATTAAGTAAACAGGTTAACAAAGAAAATAATTAGATTTGAAAATTAAACTCACCGGTGATCTCGTACATCGTACACCAATAAATATCTATGGCACATTATTCCACACTCTCTAAAAATTTCAACTGGCAAATAATTAGAAATGAATTATGCAAACATTGATTTAATTATGACACAATTTATAATAAAGATAAATGAGTTATGAGATTAGAATTCTTTCTGTCTCAACACAAGTGAAAAGAGATAACTAGTCTTGTGTGAGACAGAAGTAGAGATGGCGCAAGCGCATAACATTGTCTTTAGCAGGCGATGTGACGTTACAAGATCTTACCAAAGTTTTTAATCTTATGATTGAATAAGATTTACTCACTCAATCATTCTGGAAGCATGAATCTAAAAGAGTTTAATTTATTAGTCTTGTGTGAGACAGAAGTAGTGATGGCGCAAGCGCATAACATTGTCTCTAGCAGGAGTTGTGACGTCACAAGGTCACACCAAAGTTTTTAATCTTATGATTGAATAAGATTTACTCACTCAATCATTCTAAAAGAGTTTAATTTATTACAGGGAGTCTGAAGATACAATGCTGTTAATATTAAAAGAGATCTACAATTCCATGGGTATAAATCCAGATAGTCAGATTCCGCAACAAACCATGACAATAGAAAGATCAAGTCCGTCCCCCGTACCTGATTCTGGGCCCCGTAGCATGCAAATGTCTGACCCCATGCGCCCCCTTCTTTACGGCGGCCAGGGTCCGCCTCCTACTGCAGGGTTCATTCGCAAAACATAATATATATTATACGAGTGGCTCTACAGGCCACTAGTTAATAGGTACGCGCCTTATTTAATAAATAACAAATTAGATAGTCACAAGGAAAGGGCTGTGAATAGCCACAGAACTGAACACAGATTGGACTAAATTTATAATAGAAAATTTTTAAAGCACCCCGAATATGTGTTCTTTCTTGCTGTTTTTCTAGAGGCTCCTGTTTTATATATTCAGCCACCATGTTAAGTTTTTGTTAATTAAATATTTATTTTTGTTTGAGTTCTGCAATAGTTATTTGTAATATAAACCTCAAAAATCATCTAAACAAAAAAATACAAACTATATTAAACATAATATGCCGAAATTAATAAATAATAGTGTGTGATTTCATTTAATATTTCTTTTAATTTTAAAATTTTGTAATAACTGTCCAGCTATTTTTTACGTTTTGTGATTAGAGAAAGGAAAAAATTCTTTGTTTATTATTGCAGAACTAATAATGTAAATGAAATTGTTTTATTGTGAATTTGACAATTTTAAATTTGCTGTAAATTAAATGGCATATTAAAAAAAAAGAATACAATTCACCAAATCATATTAGTGTTATGTACAAAATTGTGTAAAATTTTTAGTTTAAAAATTGTAATTTTTTATATCACTGTAATCATTGAAAAATTGGTCTTCAATTTTTAAAAATAAAATATGTGCAATATAATTTCTGTTGTTTCTAAATACGTAATACTTGGTTAATATTTTTTTGAATTTTCGAAGTATAAGATACAGTTATTTGTAAATATATACTGTATTTAATAAATTTAATAAATTATTTTTGATAATACATTACTTTTTAATAAAGAATTTTTGTAATTTAATTATTGTTTAGGTCTGCGCACTTTCATTCGTAAATAAACAAGTTACGGTCTGTTATGTATTCGCGAAAAATGCTTAACGTCGGTAGTGCGTTTAAAGAACAAATGTACTGTTTTATTTGAGATTGTTCTATTATTTACATTATTTTCTATAATAATATTGTGCCTAAATGTTTATAATTGTTGTTTTTGTTGACTGGAGATACTTAAAAATAGTTATGTATGTAAAGAAACTAATCTAACCTAAATGTGAATTAAAATATATGTGATAATTGTTAAAAAGACAATTAGCGACAGATTATTGTACTTTATTTTGAAACAGTATAAAGTGATAAACAAATAATAAACGTAGAAATTGTATCTCTGTTGGTTTATACATTATTATGTAGCCGTGTAATGTGTTCCTTAAAACTCTAATGTGCCATGATGTCAGCTAACTATTGACTGTTCAAAACTTCTTTCCCGTGTTCTGGATAACAAGGTAAGTGGTAAAAGTTTTAACAATACACCGTACATTACTCTGAATTCTGAACTCATATCTTTTCAACGACTACGGCTCAGTTTGTTAAAATATGCAAATTTTACTTTCCGCCAATTAAAAATGCTTATAAAAATAACGATGACAATGCAAAGGAACTAAAGATAAACTGAGAAATTTCACGAAACAAAAAATGCAAGCCATGTTTAGGTACGAAAAATAAAACGTTCATTTGTATGCTTCAACATGTTTAAATTCACTAAAAAAATACAAGAGCTGGAACAACATTCGAGCTTAATTAAAAGTAATAAACATCTTCAATAAAAAGCATTCGAAGCGCGAGGAATTGATCTGTATGCTATTCGTACTTCCTAGTGTTATTTTTCTTATAGCCCACTTGAAAAATGATTAAATTTTTCAATGAATTTGTCTTATTGTATTACAAGAGTATCGTAGCTTTTTATACGTTTTATATACGTGTCCAAATTTTATTATATTTAGGTATTGTCGAATTAGGAATTACGTACATACATAAAATTTTTAATTTAATTACCTGCATTTATTATAGCAGTATTTCCAAATAAAACATTTTGAAGAATTTTATTACAAGTTCTATAATTATTATTTTTCTTCGTATTGTAATAAATTATACATATTTCATAATTTTATATTACTTTTATTATAAAATATACAACTTTTTTTTTGCCAAAACAATTACAATTTCGGGGCATATTTTGCAGTATTATTATTTACTTAAGAATTAGTTTTATAGTATTACAGTACAAGAACTTTAATTTAAATAATTTTTTTATTAAAAAAAACCTTAACTTTTTTTCATGAATAAACTAAGGTTGAATTGGATAAGGATGAGGTAGATGAGGGTGAATTTGGATAACGCTTGCATAAGATCAATACAATCAAGTCAGGGTTGCAACTGGATGGGTGACCGGTAGATATTGTTCAATTATTATTTTATATTAGAGCCCGAAAAAAATCTAACATGAATTAAAAACTAGGATAAAAGAGTTAAGCAAAGTTATCTCAAGGTGATAAAAGGATAGATCACTGCCAAATATTGATCAGTGGATTAATTTTGCTTAATAAAATTATTACTTTATTCGAAGCTTAATCTATGACAGTCCATTTGAGTAGGATTGTCTAGGGGAGAGTTGGGTTTAGTAGAAATAGAATTAGTTAATAGACGGCGGATATACTGCAGTAAGATCGTTGAAACTTAGAACATTATACTAGACTTTATTATGAATATTAAATGTTTGATGGGTAAGGATGAAATAGGTGTAGCAGAAATAGTGCTTGTATTGTATTACTGCAGTTTAAAACATTACTTTAGAGTTTTGTTAAATGAGAAACTTAATTCGATAAGGTTGATTTGACTGGGGGTGAGTTGGTTGCAGCAGAAACTAGCAAACAAGTTGTGGTTATACTGCAGTAGTCCGTATGAAACATTGCGTTCGTTATGGGGACGCTTTGTTCGAACAAAGTTGATATTAAAAAATTAACTCGTTGAAGTTGTTTTAAGAGTTGGGTGTAGTAGAAATGAAACTACCGAACAGGTAAAATCGTGCAAAACATTGCATTATGGTTTTGTTAGAAATAGATATTGAAAAATGAAAGTGATAAGGTAGAATCGAGGGTAGAATTGAGTATGGGCGAATTGGGTGCAGCAGAAATAGACCTAACAAATTGTTATAATGTAGTAAAAACGTGTGAAACATTGCGTTATAGTTCTGTTAGGAGTGGATATAGAAAAATGAAAGTGGATAAGGTAAATTTGAGTCTGGGTGAACTGTAAATAGCAAGACTGAACTGGAATAACACCGTTTGAACATGGTGATGCTTTGTTCGAACAAAGTTGACATTAAAAAATTAACTGGATGATGTTGTTTTAAGGGTGATTTGGGTGTAGCAGAAATGAAACTAGCAAACAGGTAAAATCGTGTGCAACATTGCATTATATTGTTAGAAATAGATATTGAAAAATGAAAGTGATAAAGCAGAATTGAGTAAGGGCGAATTGGGTGCAGCAGAAATAGACCTAACAAACTGTTATACTGCAGTAAGATCGTGTGAAACATTGCGTTATAGTTCTGTTAGGAGTAGATATAGAAAAATGAAAGTGGATAAGGTAAATTTGAGTCTGGGTGAACTGTAAGTAGCAAGACTGAACTGGAATAAGACCGTTTGAACATGGTGATGTTTTGTTCGAACAAAGTTGATATTAAAAAATTAACTGTATGATGTTGTTTTAAGGGTGAATTGGGTGTAGCAGAAATGAAAGTAGCAAACAGGTAAAATCGTGTGCAACATTGCATTATGTTGTTATTAATAGATATTGAAAAATGAAAGTGATACGGTAGAATTGAGTTAGGGCGAATTGGGTGCAGCAGAAATAGACCTAACAAACTGCTATACTGCAGTAAGATCGTGTGAAACATTGCGTTATAGTTCTGTAAGGAGTAGATATAGAAAAATGAAAGTGGATAAGGTAAATTTGAGTCTGGGTGAACTGTAAGTAGGAAGACTGAACTGGAATAAGAACGTTTGAATATTGCGTGCCGGCGTTAAGTTTATGTATTGCGTTTGCGTATTGCTAGGCTTCCTGTGCAGACAATAATCATTCGCTCGCGGAAATAAAGGGTTAGCACACCGCGAAATCACAGCGGCAAACTCTTTCATAATTTATTCATTAACAATCAACCGCGTTGGCAAACATAGGCCTTGACCACTTCAATCCTTCGCTATTGCTATCGTTCTCTTCTGTCCAGTCCGCCCTTTATTATCATATCTTATTTAATGCATTCCCGTCAAATAAATAAACCATAAATAATGAAGGGTTCCATTAAAATTTAAATGCCCTATAAAATTCTCTATATAGAATGCTTTCTCGAATAAACTGCGTGAATGATTTACTCGCTTCCTCCTATGTTTTTATAAAATACTCAAGAACAAATATTACTTTCTAAAACACCCTCTCTGATCTTTTGTTTTATGCAAATATTTTACGAAAAAACATTGCTGTTAGCAATACAATAGTAAATTCCGAATTACTTTCGACATTCAACCACAAACCACAAACAGTATTTTGTGCTAATGCTCAACTGTTATTGTACGTTTAATAATAAATACTCAGAACCCTTTACTATATGAATTTTTGTTGTTGGATGAAATAATTTATGGGCATTGACAATAGGTTCCTATAAGCAGGAAAATTAAAAAATAAATATATTTATATATTATGACATATAAATAAATATTAAATATAAACATATCTTACCCAAATTTCTTCTCTACATGATAACCAACTATTAAATAATTATTTTGTGCCAAGACTTTTAACTTAATATCAACAATCGATTAAAAACTAACATATTTTTACAAATAAATAACACTTAAATTGTAACAATATGATAATACGGCCCTGGTATCCATCTTATTGTTTGTGGACTGCATTTCTTCCGTGGAATAACATTTTTGCCATAAAAATTAAAAATTATGGAACCAGATGCCGATAAGATCATATTTCACAGACAAAAATTTGTATTTAGATAAGTTGAAAGGATGAATTTGTCTCTCAACAAAGTTCTGTATGGCAGTCTTAGATAGAGTGAGTTGTAGTTTGGTCATGACAAGTCACAATGTAGTCTGTTTAATTTTACATTAATTTTAAATTAGTTTAGTTCAGTTTGGCCGTCTGCAATGATGTAGATGCATTTTAGATCAGAGCAACTGATTCTGGAAGTGGATGGATCTATTTGGGTACTGATCAATTTATTTTCATTTAGAGTTTTTACCATATTCAGTTTAAATAAAAATTGTAAATAAAATTTTAATTATAAGTAAAGTAAAGTATATATTTGCTCACGCTTCCGTCGCATTGTATTGTACGTGTGTTTTCTGTTGTATCCTGATATCAGCAGTCGTCATTATCATCATCAACAATATCATCAGTTTAGTATGTCATCATCATTGTTCACGTTTTATTGTTAATCCCTCCCCCTGGTTAAAAAAAAATCTACCGATTACTCTGGTATCCAGTCGTACTGAATTTTATATAATATGGGGTAAAATACTCAAGATGCATTGCTATATGTACATTATAAGAACACATTGATTAACGTTCTGATTCAGTTTTACAAGTAAAAAAATAAATAAATAATAATGGAAATATACCATATATTGTGCGAATATAGATAAAATTTATTCGAAAATGTTTATATTTTAGTATGTTAATTTAATAAACAATTGTTATTTTCTCAGAATTAATTATAACGAGAAAACTTATCTCTTGGAAATAAACATTTTCTATTAAAAATATTCATTGTTTGTTTCAATTATTGTTTAGTTCACTGTAATCAATAAAAATATGGTCTGTAATTTTTAAAAATTAAATATGCAATTTAATTTCTGTTGTTTCTAAATATGTATTACCTGTTTCAATTTTTTTTGAATTTATTTTATTTCTATGAAAAATATGCATTGTTTGTTTCAATTATTGTATTATTATTTCAAAATAACATATGTATAATTAATTGTTTGTTTAATATTTTATAATACAACATTACATGGAAAATGAAAAGAAAATAAACATGTTTATGCCTGAGAAACAATATACAGTGGCTCACAAAATTATTCGTACACCTAAGTTTTATATTTAAAAAGTGAGAAATAGGGGTACTTTCAAAAAAATATTGATGTATTATTGACGGTATCAGATTCTCTTATTTTCCAGAAACAAAATACAATAGCCAGTTATGAAAAAAATATTATTTTTCTTATGTTAATTAAATAAAAACAAAATGTGTACAAAAAATAGATACACAAAATTATTCGTACACTTACGAAATCTTGCATATAACGAGTCAATATTTATATTTATAAATTTGAAACATCTGTGATTGCATAATTATCATTTGTCTGAGTATTTTGTATAAGATTTTTTCAAAAATAGATCACAAAAACAAAAAATTATGGTAATTGAAAAGCGAATCTGCTTGAAATTATTTTGCCAGTGTAAATCTTTAAGGGAGGTTGTCGAAATTAAACGAAGATTGCACTAAATGTTGAGAACCTTATAAGTAAATATAAAAATGTGAACCAGTAAAAAAATATTCCCCGTGGAGGCCTTAAATTATTTTTAAGTCAGCAGAATAAACTATATATTGAGCGTTAAGTGAAATCAAATCCTAAAAATTCCATGAATAAATTAACATTAAGAATAACTAAAATTTTTAAGGGTCTATTGGAACATAGACTATTCAAAGAACTTTAAGAAATTTTGGTTCTAATGGTCTTATAGGAAAAAGTGGGTCCTACAATTCCAAACAAAATAAAATAAAGAGACTCGCCTTTGCAAATAGTACATTAACACGGATTGTGTATTTTGGAAATTAGTAATTTTGCAGATTTGAGTAGAATGGCAAATCTTTTGATTGGAGAAATCCAAATTCTGAGTTTAATAACTGCAATTTATGTAGAATAGTGAAACACGACGGCAGGATCATATAGTTTGGGGATAAGTAGGTGCTCCTTATGACTATACGGCCATTAAAATCAAAATTTCTTAATTTCTTCGAATAGTCTATGTTTCAATAAATCCTCCAAAAATTTCAGATATATTTTTTGTTAATTTATTCAGGAGTTTTTAGAATTTAATTTCATTTAATGTTCAATAAATCATTAATTCTGCTGATTTAAAATTTTCTTACGGCCCCCACGGCAAATATTTTTCAACTATTCCTCATTTTTATATTTACTTGTAATGTTCTCAACTATTGAGAGAAATATTCATACAATTTTAACAACCTCCCTTAAAGATTTACACTGGCAAAGTCATTTCAAATAGATTCGTCTTTCAACTACGGTAATTTCTTGTTTTGCGACCCATTTTTGAAAAAACCTTTTACAAAATACTCAAATAAATGATAATTACGTAATTACAGATGTTTTATATTTATAAATATAAATATTGACTCGTAATATGTAAAATTTCATAAGTGTACGAATAATTTTGTGTGCCTATTTTTTGTATGCATTTTGTTTTTATTTAATTTACATAAGAAAAATAATATTTTTTTCATAATTGGCTATTGCATTTTATTTCTGTAATATGAGAGAATATGATCCCGTCAGTAATACGTCAATTTTATTTTTTAAAGTACTCTATTTATCACTTTTTAAATAGATAACTTAGGTGTACGAATAATTCTGTGAGCCACTGTATACGCATATTAAAGGTAAAAGAGGGATTTACACAATATCTCGTTTCAAAATTTTAGGAAGTAAGGAAAGTTTATATTTAAAATGTGTTGAAAAGTTACATGTAATTTTGTTCCACCAGAACCGAACTAATACTTTTCACGCTGGGGGCAAGAAACAAAATTTAGTCTACTTTCATGTAAAAACTCGCACTAGGTATGAATGTAATATGATAAAATAAAAATTTTGCTCCCCAAATCCTTTAGCCTGGGGCCCCCAGCCCTTTTACCGCGTCCTAGTTTCACTGTATACCCCTGGGGCAGGTTTAGAATTAATAAACAAAATTACTGTTTTTCTCGTTGCTCTTTTGTTTGCTCCATTGCTATAATAGAAAATTCTGTCATATGTGGAAAACAAATTTGTACAAAATATTAGTTTTTAATTAGTTTGATTATTTAGTTGGATTATGTGAATAGAAAATTTAAATTATTGAACAAGCAAAAAAGGGTGAAAAAACGTTAATTACATTCTTAATTCATTATGTTATTTTACTTCTAAAAAATCTTTTGATGGTCTGCTTACAATATACATTTTAATAAAATATGTAAAAATGTATTTCTAAGCCAGGCTTATTTCAGGTAACAAAGTGAAAAATATAAAACAATGCAACATAACATACTTTTGTATTTTTTGCTGTTCATATAAAAATGACATGCTCTATGAAATATAAACACACGTGGCAAAAGAACTGTCATTTAATTTGTATTATGCGATGATAACCTATTTTGTTATTACGGAGTAAAAATGCGTATTCCTACATTAACGCAAAATAAAAAAAAACCCGAAATAATGAGTCTAACACTCAAATATAATCCAAAGTGTGTTTTCGTGTAGTGTTTCTATTAAGCATACGTACAAGTATTACATAAAAAGGATTACACATTTTTGTTTTCTACTTTGCTCTTTTACTCTTTGCTTTAAAGAGGCGAAGCTATAGAAATGCATGTTGGAAGTGCGCATTCAATAAATCGAAAAGTACGCCAAACACAAGTCAAATTGCAATTGCTATAAAACTGGAAATTGTTATGAAATTTTGTGGATGTGTATATCTGAATAGGGGAATATGTCATCATTCAGAGTATGTCACTTTTGTGACGAATAACGGAATATGACTTCCTTGCATAGAATATTTATTCTTTATTCTTCAGTATTTCACTGGAAATGTTCGACTAAAATTGCTACCTATTCAAATTTCACATTTTTATTTATAAGCCAATATATCTTTATTTATTAAACACTTTTATTTATATTACCAGTATTAACTTATAGACAAGACAAGACTTAACTAAGTCTAAATCTAGATTAAAAAGTTGTCTAGATATTAAGACTTTAGATTGTTTCTAATTTGCATTAACCTTGCGCAAGAACAGATAATTCTTCGACAGCGTTCTTTTTCTATTTTACAATCACTCTTTAAGGTCGAATGGAACAAGTTTCACATAATATATTTATATTTCCAAAATTTAAAATTTATAACTAATCTAGAGTCTTGAAAATTGTCTAGAATCTTCTCGTCTTGATCTAGAACAAGAAAGTCTTGTCTTGATAATCTAGGTATTTTGTATACAATCATTATTTAAAAAAATAATAAAAAAAAATTAAAAGTAGTTTTATAATTAAATAAAATATTGAATAAAAAGTGTTGTTGTTAAAATTAAGTACTTTTTAAATTACAACAAACAAATGCCAAATTAGCGTTTTCGAAAATATAAAGAAAATTGATATAGGTGGAAAGAAGAAGGATTTTTGGTATTGCTGCAGCTATAGTTTTAATAAAAAATTAACAGAATAAAAAAAAACCTAGACCAATATGGTGGTTTCTCCCTATAAACCAAGTTCATTTTCAAAAGATATATGTTAATAACATCATTCAAGAAATGAAATAAAATAAAAGCAAAAAATTAAAACATGGCAAGAAATAGCACATCTGTACTGAAATTAAAACAAAATTAAAACTAAAACTAAAACAGTAGCCGGGAATGAGTCTTATAATTTTCAGATATTTTTAAGATTTAATTGTTCATGCAATGTGATATTAATTACAGTTTTTATGGATTCAAGTGATAAAACTACATATTTCCTACTGTTTAGTATTTACATCTTTTAGTTACTTCAACTCTATTAAAATCTCTTATTCAACCAGTGGTTTAAAACTATTCGTTTCATCAGATTTTCGTATGCTGAAAAGTTTCTTTCTGATATAGTTCGTACGCTGAAAAGTTGTATAAATGTGGTAGGGTTATTTTGTTAAAGGTTATGTTTAGATTAGAAGTTAAGAAGGCGTAAGTTGTTTGTGTAAGAAGATGAGGGACGTTAATCAGAAAGATAAAGAAAGAGGATCAGATCTATATTAAGAACGGAGGTGTAAAAATACATCAGCATCTGCATCTATTTCGGGATCGTGTTCGCTGTTTGTATTTGAATGTACAATCTCCATCTAGCTAGTGTTCATTATAAACGGGAATTCGATATCGAGAGCAGAACAACTGTTGCTCATTCAAATAGTACGTTCCGCGTTCCTCAGCGCCTTCGTGAAAGGCAGAAGGCAGTAGTGTTTGCGAATGACTACGTTTACACCGTGCGTACTATACTGGTACGCGTACCAAATATGTACTAAATTTTATTTTAATACGGTATGTTTACACCGGTGTATAAAAAATAAGACCAAATATTGCTGGTACACTGTTTGATCTCATTGGCATCCTAACCTAAAATTAATTAATTATAAAGTTTATTGAACTCGATTGCTATAACCTAAGTAATGTTATAAATATTATTTAAAGACTTCTCAGTAGCCTGACACCGTCAAATAAAGTTTTGTAATAAATGTCACTAAAATTAACCTCAATATTACTACATAATTTTACTTCAATTGCCTATCACAGGTGGCAGCATAATCGGTTTAGTACGTTTGCTGTTTACACCGTGTGTGAGTAGGGTCTGGTACATCCCCCTTGGAACGTACTAAAGTTGTGTACCAATTGCGTACCAAAGGTTTGGTACGGAGTGTTTACACCGTCCGTCGCCATCTTGTGAAGTCATTTGGTATTGGAACCAAACGCTTGGTACGCACGGTGTAAATGTACTCAATGCGAACAGTCTTGCCGATCACAAGCCCCGATTTGATGGCTTGGAGTATTTAGTATGTGCAGAAATGGCCGAATTTATGGATTTATTTATAGGTGATAAATATTGGTCAAGTTTGCTGTAAGATATTTGACACACGTTAATACAGAGCCCGTGTTTTAATGTACAAACATAAAACCGAGCTTTAATGCCTCGTGGAAATGTAAGTTGAAATAATAAAAAGCAAATACGCGCTGCATACGTTCAAAACAAATAGAGAAAATTTTATCTTTGTCAAAATAATAAAAATATAAATAAAACCTAAATTCCTGCGTCTATAAAAGTGATAGATCGAGGGTATTTAACCCGGATCTTGAAAAATTCAACTCAATTAAATTTTTTATACACAAAATTAAAATATACATCTGACGCGAATGAAATTAATGAGGGAAATTAAAACAGCCATTGAAACCAGCGTGTTTAAAGTCACACACGAATATCTTTTTCATTGCGTCCTGGAATCCCGAATTGAGCCCGTATTATGAATGTTATTTATTTGTCTTTTCATCAGTGTCACCCGTTGCCCGTTGCCGTTGTCCGTTCTGTTGGTACTACTGCTGCTGCGTACATGTACTGCTGTTTCGGTACTCTGCAAATAAAATTTTCCGCTTGCACCAGCTGATTACTATCGATCCTTTGTGGTTGCAATCATAATTTATTAACTCCAGTGATTAAATACTCTGTCAATATTAAATTTATACTCTCATATTTATTTCGATATACGTAATAAATAATCCAATAATGGATACAACTTACTGGCCAATGAATGCTCAACAGCTTTCGATAGATGTGTCCATTGCCGTACACTAGATTATCCTCAATTACATTCATATTTCTTATCTACTCAATCTTGATTGTTCTTCCAAACAAATTCACTAATATTTATCAGATAACATAACAATCATCACATTTGTTTAATAATGTTTTTATTATTAATACATGTATTTATTATATTGGTACATTTTTAATTCGGAATTCAAAATCGTTAAAACAGATAATTTCAAGTTGTATCCTAGTTTGATTTATTTCTTTCTCAATGTCTTTGAATATAATGTGGCTCATGGCGCTATATGTCTTGAGCCTCGGCCCTGTTGTTCAATAGTTGATGATGTTGGGAATTGAACCTCAGACCACGATACACAGAGTCTTTTGATTAAAATGATTCAATTAGCTTTTAAGAGTAAATTTTATTTAAAAAAAAAATATTATTATTATTTCTTATTTTTTAAAGTAAAGTATCGTGTAGTAGGGCCGCAGCCAAGGGGGCGTCAGGGGGGGCTCAGCCCCTCTGTAATTTTTAGAGCCACACCTAAACAAAATAAAACATGCTACCTACCTATCTTATCAAAACAAAGTTAAACAATCCCTGTTTTTAAAATGTATGAAATTATTAAAAATTGCGATAGTTGTTAATGATGATCTACACACTTATATGTAGGTACCTACTTTTACTGACTATCTTGGTACACATTAGAAAGTATAGGTTTAAATCTTTAGTAAATTATTGTCTATTTCATAAAATAAAAGAGCTCGTGCTCATAATGAATGACTGAAATTTATGAAAATATTAATAATTATCGAATATACTCTCTAAGGAATTGTACTAATACTGTAAGTACTAAGTATTTTAATAATTTATTTTACCATGTTTACAATGAACGCATGGAAAATATAAATATTAATAAAAAGTGCAAAAGGGATACCTAGTATTGTTTCAATTTTTATTTTACAACTCCCCTAAAAATGACAAGGGGTTGTAGAAAATTGTGTAGCTACAGCCCTATCGTGTATAGGTACCAAAAGTAAATCCCCAGTACACATGGATGTGTTTTCTCTAATTTTCTGATAATTGATTATAAATATTGCTCATATAATTAAAATACTGCGACAACAAGAAATAGCATCTATTTTTATAGTTTTTTGAATGCAGTTTATTACAAACAGCGTACAATCCAATGTATAGTTGATTACAAACTCGTAAATAGTTTAGAACGAAATGCAAAGGATGGAATATGAAATATGGATAGGAAATAAGTAGTTGTATTTCGATTTGGTATAATTAGAAAGCTATTAGGGTTCAAAGTGAAAGCGAATTGAAGTAGAATATGCATAGACATTATGTAATCTTTCAATTTGGTTCCTTTATTACAAGACATGTATTCACATAAAGCCTAGTTAGGGATTAATATAAATTTATAATGCGAGAGGTAGGTAGCTCGTCGTGCGACAAAGCAAGTAGTTGCCCCGATTCCCTCATCGGGCTTCTTGCGAGACAGTCTGCCTCGCCTCTGTGATCGTAATTGACTCAGTTGAAAGCGCTGCTACTCTGCACTTGTTGCAAGGAATTTTACAAAACAACCTAGTGATTTTGGAACAAATGTATTCAAATGATTTCATCTGCAAATGGAGATACATATAAGACGCCAGCATGGGCGCCCATAAAGTATTTTTCAAGGAGGGACAAAATATAAAAAAAACAGAAATATTATCATAAAAAAAGATATATATTCTTTTTCACACTTGTAGTTACAAGGCTTAAATTTTAAGAAACACTTAAACAAAAAATGATAGTCGAAATTTTGACAACAATGTTGAATAGTTAGTAGATTTAATTCCGACCATTTGAGAAAAACATAAAAATTTAAATAATATTGTTGCATCCGGTCATTATACATATTTATAAAAAAAATACCTTAACACCCTCAGGATACCATGAGTAAACTATATATTTTATAAAAAAAACATATAAACTGCAAACATATATTTAATAGTAAAAAAAATAAAATTGTATTAAGAAAGAAAAGAAACAAACAAAGAAAAAAAATCTTATTTTTTTTATTGATTTGTAAAAGTAATAATGAATAAATTTCCTATAGAACATAACAATAGTGAAATAATTAAGTAATATGACGTCTTTTTAAAATTTGCAAAAAGCCAGGGGAGGGCAAGTGCCCCCTCTTGCCCCCCCTTATGGGCGCCCATGGACGCCAGGCAATTTCTTCCCTCTTTTTTCACTTCGCTTCCACTTCGTTATTAAATATGCAAGACAGATCTACTTTCATTACCTTTCAATGCTTTTTCTTATTATTACAAATGTGAACATCAGTATCTTTATATACTTTGAATTGATCACAAATATGCTATATATTTTGTTTTTAAGTAGAAGAAGTGATTTTAAAATTTAACCTGATTTACTCAATGCTTTGTCAAGTTACATTGTACATATATTTTTCATTTGATAGCTGTCATAAGTTCTAAGGTTCTATTCTATTGTATGAATTTGCAAATATATAAATAAATTATACAGGTGGTTTAGTTTCGACTACCCAGACGATATTTCCTAAACAGTTTTTCAAAAAATATTTTTTGGCATTCTCTATTTCATACAATAGCATTAATTTTTTTTATTTAATTCAGGTGTTTTTGTAGAAGAACACTTTCTTTATGTTTTTCAAAAAGGAACATACATATTTTTTTAAATTTCAAAAAAGAAATATTTTTCTGAGTACAATATAATACATTTAAAGTTTTACAAAAAATATTGGCAATAATGCAAATGAAAGACTAATATATTTCAATTTAAATTTGATATTGTATTGTTCAAAATATTTATAAATATAAACCTTTTTCGTTTTTAATTGTTTCTGTCAAAGCATTCTTATCTCTGACAAATTTAAATTCAAATATGTATAATAATTTTTCATTTGTCTTATTCTCAGTATTTTTGTTATGTAAGGCTATAAATGTAATATATCGTTGTATTTAGAAAGTTTCTTCCTTTTTGAAATAGTAAAAGAATATAAATATTCCTATTTAAAAAACAAATATTTTTTTTCTACAAAAGTACCTCAACTAAATATTTTTTACTACAATTATTTGAAATTCATAATGCTGAATAAATTTTATTTGAAAAACGTTTCTCTATTATTTTTATTTTAGGACATATCACATGGACATTAAACTAAACTACCCTGTATATATTTGTGTATATTAATACTATGTTCAATTCAAATATTACAGATTATTTTTATTCACATATTCAAATATACGAAGTGAAAGCCGAGAGTACCTTTATGAATTAATAAAAAAAAGCTACTCACTTTTTCTGGTAACTCTGTGTGGTGTAAATCTGATTTTTGCATTCGGTCCTTGTAAGAAAAAACAGGGTATAGTAAAAGTTCTTATTTTAAATAAATTTTAAAACTTATATACGTGCTAACGAAGATCAAAATGATTAACTTGTCTCAAAAATTATTCCAAATTAATATTTCAAGTATATTAACGGTTTTTATTGTAAAGAAATATTTCTACCCCTACCAAAAGAGTCTTTTTGAACGATTAATCTGCAAGGACCAGATTCCAATTTGAGTTGTCAGAGTTATAACCGGTTACTTAATGTACTGAACCACGCAAACCATTAACAAATAACCCTATTTAACAATGTTAAACGATTATATCTATACTTTATAATAAATTGCGCATCTGATACCATAAATGAGGGTCTAAAATTTTTTTATTGCAGAAAAATGAGACCTCCATAACAGTTTTAAGTGCCTGTATGATGACGTTTGATAAACAAAACATATTAATTATAAAAATATTTTCTAATCCAATTTAAATCTGGCAGAAATTAAATAAAATAAATCATTAATGTAATAACATAATTTTTAATGAGAAATCATACCCTTGAAATTCAAAGAATATATATTTTCACTGTAATTAAATACAAAAATTATACCACCTTTAAATATGTGAGTTGCTCTCTAATAAAGTGTATGAATTATGATATAAATAATCGTTACCGACAGTGTAAAGTAAACTGGTACACCCATTAATGGGTAATAATGCAAAATTATTAATGAGAACCATGAGTATAAATTGTGACTACCGATTAGGTACAAATGTGTATTTTTATATTTATTTTATAGCGTTATACTTAACGATATGTTTATATGTATTGCTGGTCACGTTGTGAAATACATTCATACAGAAAAATACCTAAGTGCAAGTATATTGTAATGTTGAAATTAAAATATCTATATACGTTTTAATAATATAAGTTTGAATAATAAATTAAATTATTTATTTTTTTGCTCTTTTACTTTACTATAGGGCCAAAATAAATAGAAATTTCTTACTTTATAATTTTAATATGGATGCAATACAGTAATATTGATTAAGTGTTTAGTATAATGAAAATTAGGAAAACCTGAATGAGAATGCGAAGATGAATGAAAAGAAGAAATTTTTACTGTGCGAAACTTAAATCCATCGTAGCATAATTTATTGAAAACTTTATATTTTCGATCCATAGTTAGAGGAATAACCTTCTTTAAACTTTCTTAGCCTATTAATAATTAAATCCCTTGAATAAAAATTCATTAAAGTAATGGTAAGTGAAGTGTATACGAGTACTACATTATCAAGTATTGATAAAAGAAACTAAGGTGTAATGCAGAAAGTAAATTTATTCATAATATCAATCCTTTTATTATATAATTATAACCTTGCTAGAAAAAGAAACAAAGGAGATCAAAAACGAACTTTAAAAAAATACAACTTTTTGGATTTTACGATAAAATTGTATTTATACACCCGAAATAATTCAAAAATATAATTTTTGGTTCCAAAATTTTGGTTTTTGAAAATAGTTCACGTTGGTAGTGGCCGATGCGCTGATTTTAAATTTACAAACAGAATTTAATTATCTCTTTTCGTTTCAGAGATATTAGCTTTCAAAGTTGTACCTCAAAAAAGTGTGTTTTTTGAGTATATTTCAAAAATGAGTAGAAATACAATCTCAACTACTTTACCATTCGATTTTACGGGAAAAGTTATATAAAGAAATGTTTTGTCCACATATACGTTCTTTGGAACGATTAGGTGAAAAATAAGAAAAACGAAAAAACCTAAATTTCAATTTTTCGTCTCGGAACTTTTTGTCACCAAAATTTTTCATTGTTTGGACTTAAGTAGATATTGATGCGCTGATTTCAAATTTTCAAACCGAATTCAATTATCTCTTCCCGTTCTCGAGATATTTGTGTTCAAAGTTATACCTAAAAAATTAGGTTTTTTAGGTATACCCCTTAAATGGTTAGGTTTATGGTTTCAGCGACCTCACCATTCGATTCTACGGGCAAAATTACATAAGTCTACCAATTTTCAGATTTTTATCTCAACAGATAAAATTTCTAGAAGGAAAAACCTGAAAATGGCCAAAAATCGAAAAAATCGCAAGGGGTTCATCAGGCGTTTTTTTCGATTTTAGCCATTTTCGTTTTTCCTTTCTACAAATTGTATCCTTTGGAATAAAAATCTAAAAATTGGTACACTTATGTAATTTTGCCCGTAGAATCGATTGATGAGGTCGCCGAAGTCGTAAACCTAACCTTTAAAGGGTTATACCTAAAAAACCTGTTTTTTTAGGTATTGCCAAAACTCAAATTTGAACACGAATATCTCGAGAACGGTAAAAGATAATTCAATTCGGTTTGAAAATTTGAAATCAGCGCATCGATGTTTACTTAAGTCTAGAAAATGAAAAGTTTTGGAGAAAAAAAGTTCCGCGAAGAAATTTTGAAATTTAGGTTTTTTCGATTTTCTTATTTTTCACCTAATCGTTCCAAAGAACGTATATGCGGAGAAAACATTTCTTTATGTAACTTTTCCCGTAGAATTGACTGGAATAATCGTTGAAATTGTATCTTTACCCATTTTAGAGATATAGCAAAAAAACACACTTTTTTAAAGAGCAACTTTGACAGCAAATATCTCAGAAACGAAAAGAAATAATTAAATTCCGTTTGAAAATTTGAAATCAGCGCGTCGAGATCTATCGATGTACACTATTTCCCAAAATTAAAATTTTGGGCACAAAAATAATTATTTTTGTGATACTTCGTGTCAGTGAACATAATTTTTTGTTTAATACTGATGCTAAGTTTGTTTTAATTCTACACAACTTTGACATGGGGTTATAGCTTTTGAAAATAAATAAAAGTTATAAATATAAATAATAAAAGCGACAGCATAAATTCAAAAAGACCTATTAGGATTGTAGATTTAAGTCTAGAAAATGAAGTTTTTGAGAAAAAAAAGTTGATATTGTATCTCTATCCATTTTGGAGATATATCCAAGGTGCAACTTTAAGAGCAAATATCTCAGGAACGAAGAGATAATTAAATTCTGCTTAAATTTGAAATCAGCGCGTCGACACCTATCAATGTGGTCTATTTCCAAAAATTAGAATTTTGGGCCCAAAAATAGATATTTTATACTCCTCTCAATTCCAGTCGAACCGCGTTACCAAACAAGCACAATCATGAAAAGTTAAGTATTAGTAATTACAAGAGGTATATTTTAGGCATATTAGCAAAGTATAGACCGGCGTCGAACTTGAGATATCTGATGAAGAATATAAATGAGAAGTAAGCTTTTACCTTGGCATAGAATTTTTTCCTTGTAATAATAGCATGTATTACCGGTGAAATTTATGGTTAATCCAGTGTTAGATATTCAGTAATTAATTGGCATTGCACCATTGCCGCTTTTGAGATTAACGTAGGCGTATACTCCTGATTCTGGGTCGTATGACGGGCTTTGATGTAACATAATATATCTCAATTCTGCATACCAGTCACATGGGTGATAAATAGCCGATGAATATCAATTGCTATAAGCGCCGTAATGCCGTTGTTATCTAAAGGCTACGCTGTACTCCGGCTCCACTGTTCATAGCCACGCACGTGAGTCCGAGGATTTGTTTGTTGTATGTTCTCTGTCAAAGCGATATAAAACCCGAACGAAATATTGCTGTAATTATTCAACCATTATTACAACTTGCATAACGACGGAAGGAGATTGATACCACTAAAAATCCACTGCAAGGGGAAAGGTTAGCTAAAAAATTGCTCGACCTTAATCCTTCCAATCCCATATCATTTTTATCATATCTCAATATTTGTTATTATTTATTACAATGCCTCACTTGAATAAAGGAAGTAAATACCAAATAGGAAGAACTAGGTATAGTTCTTGTAAGAGGTATTTGAAAATGACCAGGGTTGGACTAATACCACAGAATAGGTTTATACAAAAGCTACAGTAAGACAGAGAAACGAAAATTAGAGAGAGATGGAGAATGTGCACAAATTTAAAGGGCTCATTGTTTAACATCAGAAAGTTTCCTCACATCTTAGAGAGAGATAGGGGAAGAGCACAAATTTAAAGGTCTACACAATGCTTCAAGGTCATAGAACTGTATAGGGGAACATGAAAGGTACCGACATGGAGTGTCGCTTCTGTATGTAACTATTCTGTGCTAATACTTTGATTCTGTGAGACGATATGAGACGAGTTTTTTCTTTTTCTCGTATCGTCTCATTTTAAATGTAATAGTTATTTGTGCTGCTAGGTAGGAAAGTTGTTGTTTTCTGGTCCGAAGGATATATATATGGCCGAGAAACAGCCGAGCCTGGATACATCTTCAGGATCAGAAAACAATTTTACTCGTTTATTTCTCGTCTCGAATATTATTATCTCGTCTCGATCTCGAATCTCGTCGAGATTTATCGAGTTTTCAAGGTCAAATATTTCAGTCTTTGTCACGGGAATTTGGACATTCTTTTGGGAAATTAGGAAGAAAATATAAATTTAGGGAAAATCAAAATTCATGACGTTTGAAGAAAAATTATTTGAAAACTTCAAGAAATCTCAGCGAAATTATTAAAATTAGAGAATCCCGATCTTATTTTCTCGTCTCGAAGCTTTTTTGAGACGAGACGAGCGAGGTTCGAGAAATATTTCGTGTAACCCGAATCACTACTAAGCACTACTCTTTCAGGGGCCCCCTATTATCAAATAAATTGTCCTAAATAAAAAAAACAAGCTGGTATGTGTTTGTTGTTTTTAAACAAGAATTGATTGCGAATAAACATGTTTAATAATGCTGTTTTAATACAGAAATGTCATAAATACATATTCTTTTGAACGTATTCAAAACCGTAATATTCTACTACATATCATATAGGTATCTCACGAAAAATCAAACTAAATTAAAATTTATGATTGTGTTAACAAAGAGAACTATGATAAAAAATAATTCATAATGCATTATGAATAGTTTATATTTCATAAAAAGTCTCTTTACTTGATATTAAACAAAAGCTAAATTCACAATTATTTTCATCATTTAAATTTCACAAATCCATTATAAAGGTACGTTAAATTTAATGCGATAATTATTAATGTTCATATTGATGCGATTACATTACAAAATAGCGATGTATTTGTTAAAATAATCTAACAAAAAAATTTGTATTCGTCTGCGGAAAAAAATATTTGATGGAAATTCTCGCGGGCCCCTATTTAGCGGGGGCCCTAAGTACTAAGCACGTGCTTAGTTTGCTTATGAATAAGTCCAGCCCTGAAAATGACATATGCAAAGTTTACAACCTTTTATGGAAGGTTGGGTAGCTTAGTGGTCAGGAGTCATAAATTACTTTAAATCGAAGGCAATACTGGAAATAAATTGGTATTATTTGTATTTTCTAATGCAAGAAACAGGTGGAATTCCTTTTCCGCAAAGGGGATAAGGGAACTTTTCCGGAAATAAGCCTTTACTTAATCCCTTTTCCAATTCGTTGTAGTTTGTACTACTTATATTACAATATTTTCTATAAAGAATATAACGGTTTTAAATCCTTTATATGTTTTTGTTGTCTACATTGTACATATTTTTATACATAAACATGCATTAATATAATCGGAAATAATAGGTTATGCATCAGACAATCTAGATTTGCTTCCGGCTGTGAATCTACAATGTTGTTATTAGTTTCAATCAATTTTTTATTATAATATGTACATGTACATTCTTTGCAAAGCTCATATGTTTTGCAGCAAATAAACATTAATCTTTAAGATGACGCATCTCGCATAAGATAATTACTTTTGAATAATTTATTTTAACTTGCATTGTACAATACAAATACTAAAGTTCACTTTTAAATAAAACTTTTACATTACTTTATTTTCATTCTAAAAATTAAAATGAATGTTGGACAGTAGAAAAACAAATAGTTTTAATTGAAATTTAGAATAAATATATTTTTAATATAGTTTTTCTATTGAAATTTATTTATAATTAAACTAAATCTATTTTAAACTTAATTTATATTTCTATGTTATGAAATATATTTTTATTAAATTCTAAATGTATTTTCAATTCTGACAATACTAATAAGTAACATTATTATCATTTTTATTATTACTACTCAGAATGTTTGCACGTGTTACATCTTGAATCTTTGTGTAAAAAAATTAGTGTTGCCGTCTAGACAAGATAAAATTTCGCAAAATCCTGTTTTTTCTTGAAATTTTTAGATAAGACTTGACTAAGTTTAACTCTAGACTAAAATGTCTTATTATTGCCTTGTCCAGATATCAAGAATAGATTGTTTCAAGATTCTAGATTAACCTGCGCATGCGCTTTAACAAAGACAGCGATACCTCTTCGACAGCGTTTTCTTTCTATTTAATATCACTGTAATGTATACGCATATAGGTCCAGAATTAATTTGAATAATTTTTTATACTCTATCTATAGATTGTTAACAAAGACTTTGAAAGGATTTTATTATCTTGTTTTGAATACTTAATATATTAGTTTATGAAAGTTGCAGTATATTTTTTAATATAATAACTTTCTCGAAATATAGAAATATTGTTAGAATAGAAATTTTGAAAATGGGAAAATAGCTGGAACTATAATCTGTTGTTTCTAACATTATTACTTTTATCTTCTTAATCTTAATTGATACTTCCCTAATTACTACTAGGAGTAAAAATTCATATTATCTACAGCTAAATACTAGATAATATACAGTCTTGAAAATTGTTATTGAATGTTGTCAAGAGTCTTCATCTAGAATGAGAAAGTCTTGTCTTGAAATTTCTAGACAAGATTTTTGACAATTCGGTGTAGATAATACAACTACTAGTTAATATACAGTCTTAAAAATTTTGTCTAGACTCTTCACCTAGAATGAGAAAGTCTTGTCTTGAAATTTCTAGACAAGATTTTGGCCAATTCGGTCTAGATAATACAACTAGTAGTTAATATACAGTCTTGAAAATTGTCATTGAATTTTGTCAAGAGTCTTCAACTAGAATGAGAAAGTCTTGTCTTGAAATTTCTAGACAAGTGTTTGACAATTCGGTCTAAATAATACAACTACTAGTTAATATACAGTCTTGAAAATTGTCATTGAATTTTGTCAAGAGTCTTCATCTAGAATGAGAAAGTCTTATCTTGAAATTTCTAGCCAAGATTTTTGCCAATTTGGTCTAGATAATCTTGTCAACACAACAGTCTTGAAATCTAGATGTCGTCACTAAAATTTGTTATGGGTATTGATATTTTAAAGATTGTGTAGGTTAGTTTTTGAAGGAAGTTTTAGTTTTGTTATTGGAGACAAAGTAAAAAATTCAGAGTTATTAGGTGAGCAGAGACCATAAGTTAATTAAAGTGTAACAACCCGGGTCGAAATACATAGTTAAATATCTCGTTTAGGTGCGGTGCTATCGAAGTTTCATCCCAGCAGAGAAGAGAAATTTTTAATTTATATTTGTGACACTGTAAACAAACGAGAGGCGTATAGTCGTGTAGTTGTTGTAGTTTTATTTTAATACATAAAAGATAAAAGAAGATTGCATGAAATTTGATTGAGTCAACAGGAACGAAATACATCTTGTGGGTAAACAATACATCAAACGTTAATAACGTTATAGAGACTACTGACTGCTCGACGAAAAACAATTACATTTTCACATTCCCTTCGTCCTGTGTTACTATTACGGGCGCATTATCATAGATCACTTTGACGAAGCCATGCATAGCTGGAGCTTATGAGCCTGGAGGCACTGGCAATGTAGAATGTACATACGGCGCACTCCAGGGTTTCTCAAACCCAAACTCTACCACAAACCCTTATTTTTTTAATTTACCAGAAGGTAGACTCATATTCCGCATCTGTTCGACGCAGTGGCGGCTCGTGAACTGAATAAAAACTTCAAATGACATTTATTTATCAGAAAATTAACAATCACCTCAATAGGGTGGTTGCATATTTTTTATTAGAAAGAGTTTGTAATTTAAAAACAGGAAATAAAGAAAATAAATTTTTTTTCGTTATAGTTTTTTAAATATTAGAGAAAAACTAATCGCGCCAAAATTTCTTGCTTAAATCTACCCCCCACTCCTATGACGTCATTGGTCATGGTTCTAAACGCGCGTGCTCGCCAACCAGTGAAGCTGTTTACTTATTGGTGCACTGCAACACCACCACCAATGACATCAGCAAATAGTGGGGGACACTTTAAGTCACGTGATTTATTTGAAAATTTACACATTTTTCATTAATAACTCTTAATTTATAGGGATTATTACCATTTTGTTTTCACAAATAATGTTTAAATAGATAAATGTATCCATATATAATATAGATTTCCGAATTCAAATTTCTTGCAACCACCCTATTCTGTAAAGAAGTTGCTAGCTCGTAGTAACGTTACTAAAAATTTTAACCAATAGAAATATTTGTAAAAGCTGTCATTTCCATATTTTATTTAGTGTCTACTATTTTTATTGGCTAATGATGTTAGTAACGTTGCTAAGAACTAGTAACTTCCTTACAGAATTGGGGTAAATATCATCTGTACTCCCAACGGCATATATTATCTGCATACCAGAGTAAGTTGCTGCCATTTTCAAAAAGTAAACTTAAATATAAAATTCAAAGATATCCGGTGTCCACGTCAAGTATTCAATTCAAACAGACCAATCAAAATGTACTTGAGGCACAAAATAGGTTTATACAGAACCGACAGAGAAACGAAAATTAGAGAGATGGGGAAAGGCAACAAATTTAAAGGGCTCATTGTTTAAAATCGAAAATTTTTATCACATCTTAGGGAGAGATAGGAGAAGTCAACAAACATAAAGGTCTACACAAAGCTCCAAGGTCATAGAACTGAATAGGGTAACACGAAAGGTGAGGCATGCCACAAGACCCCTTTTCTGATGTAGGTATAGTGCGGCGAGAGAAAAATCGATAAACGTTGTAAGCAAAACAGCGTAGTCATACACACACTTTGACGAAATTTGAGGCAGGAGAAATTTTGCCTCAGCACTTCTGTACTCGGCATTGCGCTGGACAGTATATAGAATAGGAAAAAGTGGGAATTTGAAAATTAGATCTTGTAGACATATTGTGCGCTAAATTAAAAATTTCTAGAAGATTGAAATTTAAAAATACAATTCAAAATTCTCCATTTTTCATTTTGTATTTTGAGGCAGTGCCTCACTTGCCTCCCCTAGCGAGCCGCCACTGGTTCGTCGTCGTACAATCTTTCTATTTGAATTTTTCTTATATGCACTTAAGCTCAACTTCAGTAATTTGAAAATTGTCATAACCATTTTCTTTATCTCTTTTGGCTATGATAACTTTTTTGCATTATTTATTTAGGCTTTAGTCTAGTTATTTTTCTAGTTTTATAACAATAAATAAAGAAAATTATTTTACCAAAAATTAAAAATATCTTTGACCGAGTGCAATGATTTGTAGCAAACTACAAAGCTGTAGGTTCTTTTCTGACACTAAAATGCAAATAAAACGTTACAATTATCTCATGTATTTGAGCTTCTATTTTGAATTTCGTTGCGACTATTCATTTTATAAATTTCTCAACTATCTAAATTTGCAGAAATGTAGAGTTATTTCTGTATAAATATGTAATTTATGTTTAGAATAGAGGTACACAGGAATAGTTTTCTAATTTGTTCCATTATTCAAAAACCACTGCAAAATACCATACGTTTGCAATGCTAATTTCTTTGTCGAAAAGAATTTAAAATAATTATTCGTTATTTTATAATTTACTTTGTGAAAATATCGTTTTAAATGTATATACTTTTAAAATTAATTTTGTAAGTGTATCATGTGTAGGTTGATTAAATTAGAACCGGAACAAATACGAAAATGCTTAATTTTCATGAACTTAAAATGTTTTTAAATTTTTATTTTTAAGTAATTTTTAATATGTTAAATTAGTATTAATAAAATAATTTTCTACTGTTTAAAATATGACTTATTGTATTGGTTTCCATGGCATTAAAAACACAATTTGATAACCTGTAGTTTCGCAACATTTTACACACAGTTTGAAGCGTCTGAAGCGATACTTGGGACGCCGAATAGATGCACAAATTAAATTAAGGGGCGGGACCTAAATTGCGCAGTAGAGTGTACGCAGAAGTCAGCTTTACACGTTTTAAATTAAGAAATGTGAAACAATTCTGTTTATATTTGAAATAAAGTTAATACTTGAAGTATTTTAATAAATACTATTTATAATACTAATTTAAAATAAGATAATCGTATGAAAACAACAAAAATATTTGATAGTGATATGAATGCAAACAGCAAACGAGCAACAGCATTGTTCTATCCATATTTAGTTAATGGGAGGAGTTTCTTGTGCATCTGTTCGGCGTTCCAAGTATAGTTACCAGTTACCACCACAAACACAAAGAGATGAACAGTCAAATTACGCATTCCGTTCACAAAATTCGAAGTAGTTGTCACGATTGAACTAGATGGTGCTGTGCGGTAACTGCATATTACATGCGCCCAGTTAAAGTTTACCGCAACCACAGTCAAACGTCATTTTAAGTTTCGGTAAATTTTAAATGGGCGCGTGTAATGTGCATTTACCGCACTAAGCCATCTAGTTCAATCGTGTTAACTACTTCGAATTTTGTGGACAGAATGTGCCGTTTGGCTGCCCATCTGTTTGTGTTTGTCTGTGCTACTATACTCTGTTTTTAAACTATAGACAGTAACTAGAAATTCTAGTGAGAGAATCAAAGCCTGTGATTGGCTGTTGCGCAATTTCATGAAGCCACATTTAAGCAGACAAAATTTCAAGTTAACCTTCTCAAGCGTCAAACGTCAAACTCTCAGTAGTTGTCAAATCACTTGCTGAATTTGCACGTGTTTCTTGTTTCATTTCTCTTTTTGTGATATTTCACGATTAAAACTAGTTATTTTCAGAACTACTAGTATTTCATTAACGCTGTGGTGTAAATGTGACTTCGTCTAGTGCTGTCTATAGTTAAAAAAACGGAGTATAGTAACTATTGATTCACCCTGTCAAAATAATTCATACCTGTAATATTTTTTATATATTTTACAAAAAAACGTACTAAACTAAAAATTAGTAACGAGAAAGATGAAAAAGTTAAAAAAATATATTATCAAACTATTTTCTTTACTTTCTGTGAGCGTAGTTTGTCCCTGCACTATTAAAATGTAAGTGAAATGGTCACTAAAAAGTTACATTTGCATTTATGTACCATAAAGGAGTTCTCTGAACTCATGATCAAAGTACGTGTTTATTTGGGCCCCGGAAAAATAACGAATCCCCTTCTCACCTGTGGGACCACAGGGGGAAAGTTTGAGGGTCCCTGGCATACGGGATACGGGCATACAGGGCATACACGCACGTGTGGGGGAAAACAACGCAAGCACGCACATTGCCGAGGGAGATACGAGATACGCACTACGCACATATGCCTGCTACATAAGCGTACCCTCCGGCCGGCCCGAAGGGCACTGTCCGATAATAATTAATTAACTATTCTTTCAATAGCAATCCATTTCATGGACGCTCATGGCTGTTTACTCACAGGGCACTAATGTTAAATGCTAATCAAAAATAACCACAGATGTCTCTGTCTGAATTCGATTACAATCGAAACCTATAACCGTATTTAAACCTTTAGTGTTACGTTAAAGTGCTTTTAAATTGGGTGCTATGAAAAAACCGAAAACTGTTACTGTAAAAAAAAAAAACACAAAACTGAAATAAAACTGTATATTTGTAGATTATATGTAGAGCAAGTTTATTTTTATTTTTAAATTTAGTAAAAGTTTAAAAAAAAAAAAATGTAAATTCAAAACTATTTCAGTAAACTAAATACTAAACCTGAAACCCGTGTACATATCAGCTGATTAGAAATTAATTATTTTCATATAGTGCAATGAATTTTATAAATATTGCACTCGACTTCGTCTCGTGCTGAAACTTTTATTTTAACAACAAATTTTGTAAATATGGTCCTTAACCATTGTCTAAATATTACCATTTTGCAGAAGAATATCAAAATGTACAACAATTAATGAGTATTTTTTAGAACTTGCCTGGCAGTGTCAAAATATTACTGCATGTTATTTTTGTTACGAAAAATAAATTTCATTTATCCCTAATAATATTTTTTTCATTCATATACATATAAATTTGTATATAAACATAGTTTAGCTATATTAATATGAAAATAACCAATACCCTGTTCAAATAACAGTTTGTTCATCACTGACGAAGACAGATGACGTCAGAGTTCAACATTTTCACTTTAAAAATTGATATCTCGCTTACCACGACATATTTTTCAGTCGCATTTTCATTACTATGCTTATTTCACTGTTCTTTCAGAAAAAAATTAAAAATTGCTTAAGTCCTCATTTTGTAAATATTGCACTCAACTTCGTCTCGTGCTGAAACTTTTATTTCGATAATAAATTTTGGAAATTTAAAACTATATTATAAAGTATAAACCGATAATAAAATCGTTAATTGAAACAGTTATTCGTTCTAAATTCTTGTCCAAATTAATTGAATACATTATGTATTTTATTTGGCTAATAGTTGGTGGTTTTAAAGTGCTCAATTTTAATTAGAACACGCTAATTACTCAGCTATCAATGCCTGTACTTTTGCTGTACGTAACATAATAACAATTAATGTTTCAAATGGTACGAAATCTACTAGGTGATCGAAGTTAAAATTTATAAAATTTTTAAAATGAATATCTTGAAAACAATTGGTACGCCTTTGGTTAAGTCTCTGTGGGTCATCCTGCTAAAGCTCTGTCAATTGTTCAAAAAACAAAAAAATATCACAAATATGACTGCTTTTGAAGCTTCCGCAGAACAACATTTTTACTCTATCAAAGTAGGCTAACATTCTTTAAATTTAAACTATATTGTCATTCTCCCTTTGAAGCTGTTTGTCAAATCAAGATCACACAAAAATATCTACGTAAACTTTGCAGAGTGCTCGTGTTTTCATTTTGACATGTGCAAGTCCTGACAAAAAGTTAGGAATATTGGGAGATTTCGTTTGCGAAACATTTTTCTATTTCCGTGTAATTAATTCACGCATGCGTTTTTTTGGATGTGACTGGTGTTTAACCTAATTAAAAATGTTTATTCCGGAGTTAATATAATGAATGTATATCATGATTAACTTTAGAGCATTTCCATGTTTCCGTGTTTGATTTAAGGGCACTATGTTTAATCCTACTTGAAACTTCATAAATTTTCAAAGTAGATCGTGTTTGCACATTCGGTATCAATAACAATAATAAACATTAGATGCTTTGATAATATCAAAATTAATTCCATACTCTGGTTCTCCAATAGACAATATTGTACGTAAACTTTAATCAAATATTTTCATTTCCTATTTTCTATAGATAAACTTATTTCATTGCTTCAATTTTATTTTTTCTATTACTCCAGAATATGCTACATTTTTTTATTCTTAATCAATAATAATTTATCCCATAGTTTAGTTCAAGCATTTGTCTTCCGTCGCTAGATACTCGAGGTCTAGAGATCGTGTTGAAAATTTTAAATTAAAATAAATTTATTTTGGGAAATCTGTTATATAAAGTTTGTTTGTTTGAGGATTACTTTGAAAATTTGTTTATTTCTGTATTAACATCAAAGGAATTAATTACTACAGTCGTTGGGTGAAACCGAAAGTTATTCAAAAACAGCTCATTTTTGAACCGAAAAATCTTCAAATTTTCTAAATTTTCTTGCATATTATTTGCTATAAACAAAAATTTAAAAAAAGGATGTATAAAATTATACATTTTACAGAATATTTCAGTGGTAACATTTTTTTCACTACTAACCTAGACACCCACCATTATTAACCTTTATTTGATATTATAATTTATATTATATTAACCGTGATCGATATTTAAAACTATCATTTTTTAAAGAAACTCAAGTTTCCAAATCCAAATTTAGCTTTAATGATTTAATTTAAGAAAAGTGTAAAGTATGGATTCACAATTTAAATATGCCTTCTAAATGAAATAAATAAATCAAATAAAAACAAACAAAATAAATTTAAAAGTGAAGTTGACAAACTGAAATGTCAAATATAAAAACAAAGACTGACTATTTTATTTCTATGAATATTAAGAACAAGTTAATGTTTATATCAAAATGTTTGTTATTGTCAATAATTTTTTTAGTAGGATTGGGATTGAAATGCTAGTAATGAAAAAAATAATATATATACCACGGTTGAGAAGCCCATTATTGACCAGCGCTTTATGTCCCTCGGTTGCTTTGCACTTCGGAACACAATTTGGTGCTAGGTCAATAATGATAGACTTCTGAACCTTGGTGTATAATATACTATTTTATCGAAACAGGTAAAACCCTTTTTTTCTACCTCTTGACACAACTTAGCGCTAGGTTAATAATGATAGTCTTCTCAACCATGGTGTATAATATACTACTTTATCGAAACAAGTGAAATCATATTTCGTTTTTATCTAACTATAAGCAGTTAAAGATGTTAATATAAGGAAAACAGGTGGCCAGTCTTTAAAAAGTATTTAGGTTAGAACAGTAGAATATTATGCGCAAGTTGTAGGAAAATATAATTATATCTGGCCATAATGAAGAGAGCATGTTGCGGAATATGAGAATACAATTTGGTTTTATTTGAAATCTATGCCAAATGTGTTATTTCAGTTTAACTATTGTGGATTTTCCACTACATTATGGTACCCATTACGAGGTTTTTGTTTCAGAATGCTTTTATATACTTATTGTTCCTTTTTGAGAAACTCTGATACATGCGGTACGCTGTAAGAGAAACAATGTATGTATTTATATCATTCCTACCTGTTGCCAATAGCAATGAATTTCCATCTACAGTTTATTTTGCAAATTTTAAATCATAACAAAACTGCATATTCTT
Organism: Stenolophus ochropezus; assembly: GCA_035578165.1. NCBI lineage: Eukaryota > Metazoa > Arthropoda > Insecta > Coleoptera > Carabidae > Stenolophus > Stenolophus ochropezus. Next base: position 7,128,075 of record JAQOWZ010000014.1, read on the forward strand.
TTGAAATAAAACTGTTACATCCCTGGAAACCAAAAAATATTTTTCAGCAGTAAGTTTCATTTAAACTTTTCTCCATTCAATTAGCCGTACAAAAATGTTTTCCTGTTAGGGGTTGTTCGAAGGTACAAAGGTATGATTGAACCGTAATTGTGCGTCTATTTTGCAAATTGTAAATCATAACAAAACTGCATATTCTTTTTAAATAAAACTGTTACATCCCTGCATGGGCGCCCATATAATATTTTTCAAGGGGGGGGGGCAAAATAAAAAAAACTGACTTATTATAAAACAGATATATATATAATGCCCAGTTGTGCTAAGAAGGATTAAATTTTAAGCAACACTTCAACAAAAAAATTATACTTAATCGAAATTTTGACAGCAATTTTGAATATTTCATTTGACATTGTGTTCCGATGAGATATTGTCTATTTAAGACAAACTTAAATATTGTAGAGTTAACGAAAACATATACTTATTAGTTAAAAAAGTAGAATTGTTCAAAATTAAAGCATAAAGTAAAAATTCTTACTTATTTTTGGATTGGTTTGTAAAGGTTATTGTTAAATTCCTTCCCTCTTTCGAAAATTCCTCGAAAAAATCTTTAAGAATCTCGATAAAATTAAGTTTATTGTAGTTAAATGTCTTGCTTCTACTTTCTAATGACAGTTGAAATAACTAAGCACAAACAATGTCGGGATAATTTGTTCCATACATAAAAAATCTAAGCCCTAAAATACATCAAACATTAATAATTTTCTCACAAAACATAAGGATGGTGAAATAATTATGTTATCTGTCGTCTTTTTAAAATTTGCAAAAAGTCAAGGGAGGGCAAATGCCGCCTGTTGCCCCCCCTTATGGGCGCCCATGCATCCCTTGAAACCAAAAAATATTTTTCAGCAGTAAGTTTCATTTAAACTTTTCTCCATTCAATTAGCCGTACAAAAATGTTTTCCTGTTAGGGGTTGTTCGAGGGTACAAAGGTATGATTGAATCGTAATTGGGCGTCTAGTTTTAAGGTTATGTTTTGAATAGAGCCGACGCAATGCCGATAGCCACTCGCTCGCGATCGCTGAGTAGAACAACATTAACATCGGACTCTGCCACCTGTAATTATAGCCAGGGGATATTCTCCACATCCGCTTCTATATTCCCACATTGTTCTACATTCAGACAAATACTATTTCTCAAACTTTTTTCATATTCGACCATTACAAAAACCTTTTAACATAGCGCTGTATTTTAACGTAACACACATTTATGTAGTTTAGTATAATGTTGAGCGCTGTATGGCAGAAGGTAATTGTGTAACTAAAATTATTTGCGAATATGTTTTACATTTTTGTATTATCATTTCATTTTCTGACAACAGTAACTAAAACTAAAGTAACTAAAAATGTTCACAAATAAATTGCCAGTTTATAAATCCCAAAGAACTTTTCGTTAATTGGGATAGTACTGTTTTTACGGAGGGTGCTTTTGATCTAATTATATTAGGCAAGAATTAGAGTACTGCACAGTGAGTGAACACCTTTTTCACGGGTAGTAAACATTACGGTGACTGGTTTTTACGGAGGGTGATTTTTATCTAATTAGGACAAGAAATAGAGTAGTTCATAGTGAGTGAGCACCCTTCTCACAGGTAGTAAACATTACGGTGACTGGTTTTTACAGAGGGTGATTTTGTTCTAATTAGGCTAAGAATTAGAGTACTTCACAGTAAGTGAACACCCTTCTGTCAGGTAGTAAACATTACGGAGACTAGTTTTTACGGAGGGTGATTTTTATCTAATTAGGGCTAGAATTAGAGTATTTAATAGGTAATGAGCATCCGTTACTCAGGCAGTAAACATTACGGTGACTAGTTTTTACAGAGGGTAATTTTGCTCTAATTAATTAGGCAAGAATTAGAGTACTTCACAGTGAATAAGCATACATTTCTGAGATAGTAAACATTACGGTGACTGGTTTTTACAGAGGGTAATTTTGATCTAATTAGGGTGAGAATTAGAGTACTTTACAGTAAGTGGCCATCCTTCTCTCAGGTAGTAAACAGTATGGTGACTGGTTTTTACAGAAGCTGATTTTGTACTAGTTCCATTAGGAAAAGAATTAGAGTACTTCAAAGTGAGTGGAACACTGGTTGATTTTCCGTCTAAAAAATATATTACTCTTTATAAATTTGGTTAGTTTTGTTTCATATTTAACCGCTTCCAAAAATATTTAGTTGTTGTTAATATGTCTAAAAACATGTTGTCTACAACTGAAATTTATTTTAAGAAACATTTCGGGTCACCTGAGGAAATATAGCTAAGTGAATGAAAATATTACAGTACTGAATAAAATATTAAGTAATAGATAATTCGCGGGATTCTATAGTAACGTGTTGATTAAATTTTTCTTGTAAAATATTCATAACTTAAGTTCATTCAATATTTATTATAAGTAAAGTTTATTGCACTAAGTAGACATCAATTCATTTTCCACAATAATAGTATCTAAAAATACTACAGCAATCTACAATAAACATCTTTCATAGGAAATCCTTTTGAGATTGTATGCTATCGTAAAATTATAAGTAAATATTGATAGATGGAATTCATAGTTCATTGCTCTCTAGCAGAAATGTCAGTATAGTAAGGAACTCTAAATATAAATATACTATTGCTTGAATTTACAATAGAAATTCATATTTTTAAGATCAATTTTTATTTTTATGTTTATTGCATAATGAAAATATTTTATATTGTGAGTAGAGACATTCATATTTTTCATTGGAAAAATATTAGTTTGAAATATAGAAATATTAAATATCGACATAATATTCCTGAAACAAAATGTGTATAATACGACATATAATGATAATATTAGAAGCAAGTATAAATTATCTATATTAATTTTAAATGGAATACATTTTAATAAAATATGAAAAAATATGCTATTTGCGCAGCAAAAATATATTCTTTTCTAGTAATTTTTATATTCCTAGAAACAACATATTGGTATAAATATTTATTGCATATACTTTACTGAGAAATATATTATTTCCTAATTTTTAAATATATGTATCAGAGCAATTAAAATTTAATTTGTATATTTATTGTCTTTAATACGCTGAAACAATATTTTTATTGATTATTATAAAGAATTTTTAAATTTATTATTCCTTGAATTTATCATAAAGCACATGTTGGCAGAAACTTTTTAATGACTGTTTTTGTATGCAAGTACGGTTCATATCGAACACAGAAAGCAGCTATTAATATTACTTTTTATTGAGATATATGATTTTATTTTTAATATCAGTTGGAAAGAATATTTTTTATATCGTTGGAACCTGTACACTGACCATATTAAATTTTTTCATTTCTTCTTTGTTGTTTGATTAAACTTTAAAAACATTTTTGCAGAAAGAAAAATACAAACACACAATTTTCCAAGTACGAGTTTGAAATCCATTAACTCAGACATATTTTCGAAAAATGTTTTCAAACAAAAATATTATTTTTGTTATTTGCATATTGTTTCGGTGTACATTTTTTCGTGTGCATATTTGAAACTATAAATATTTACGCAAACTGCGTTTTAAATTAATTAAACTATAATGAATGAATTTTTTGTGTGAAACAAAGAGAAAACAAATGCCTGTAAGTGATATTTGTTAGGAAGTTCATCGAATAAATAATTTTTATAATTGCATTATTACAGATATGTAACTACGTTTCAATGTTTAATTGCCAGATGAATGCTTTGCCTGTTTTTAAATACGAATTAACCTTAAATAATATGTGAAATCATGATTTTTTAATTATTCCAGTTAACCTGGCCACGTCATTTCATCATTATTTGTCCAACAGAATTTATTAATACGTATTTTCACAAAAAATAACTCAAATTAAGTTGTCTATGTTATAGTCGAACCCTTAGATGAGGTATAACATAGAGATATGGCATTGCCCAAATATATTGTCGAAAGATCTAAGGTTTAAAATCGCTTGCAGCCCCCTGTTTGAGAACAGTGGACCAGTGGAGTAGTTATATGGAAAACTCAACCAAACAAATAATGAGGATAGGTGACAAAACACTATGACCAATATTTCGTTCGTCTAACTGTAAGTGTGCACTACTCAGCTGGCGGATTGTTATCACGCAGCTAACTGTTAGGCGATTCTCGACCATACATCTTTTGCTTGCTCAGTAGTACGTAGCTATAGGAGTGTGCCATATCTCTATGTTATATCTCATCTAAGGTCGAACTAGTGCCGGCTTAAGGCGAGAGCCATTTAGACACTGGCTTAGTGCCCCTGGCTTATTGGGGCGCCAAAAACTAAAAAACTAATGATATAAATATATAAATAAACAAACAAAATCAGTTTCGTAGAACATGTATCGGTATTATATATTTTGGTGCCCCTTAAACTTAGTTTTGTGTAAATATATTATATTTACGCGCCACCTCATCTAGAATTGTTACTGCTACTACCGTACTAACTACGAATCAAATAGACACTTACACAAGTGCAATTTTTACATAGCACATCTAAAGGAATTGCTTAGAAATAATGGTTGTTATGGTTACGGCATTTTAGACATATTACAAACAAATCTGAATTATTTTGAATTTTAAAATGGAATAGAATAGGAAGGAAATAATGTAAAAGAATTGATAATGAAGAATTTTTAAATTTGTAATAAAATTTAAATGTGTTTATTACTTTGTTTGCGTTTTATTTGATAAAACTTTGTTAAAACGTGTCGGAAAAATAAACTCTCTGGATCAGAAAAAATATGTTAATTTTGTAAGGAAGTGTTATATTTGTGTTTTTATATTTTTATTTAATTGTATTGTTATTGCTGATTAAAATTCATATGTATATATTCATCCATATTTAAATTTTTTGTTATTAATATTTTTAAAATAACTGATACCACGAACAAGGGAATAATAATCTAATAACATTTTACCCCTTCTTTTGGTGCCAAATAAATAGTCCCAAAAACAAAAACACTCGATATTTTTTCCTTAATGCTTTGGAACCTTTCATTTGATAACAAAGAAGTCAAAAAAATTTATTACAAATTAATATCAATTTGATATAGTGAGATTCCCTTTTAACTAAATAAAATTGTTGTTTATTTTAAAATGTATTGTTTAAATAACAGAGCAGTACTTTGAGTATTTTTAAAAGCGTGTCCAACACAAATATATGTAAATTTCGTTTTTTAATTATTTCACTCAGACTGAATACGTCATTTAATCATTATTTGTTCGACAAAATTCATTAATAAATATTTACATAAAACAAAAATGATATACATATTAATTCGACGTGGTTTTTTAAATGAGAATTTTATATTGGACGACTGTAATTATCTATGTATGCGGTTTTTAATTAATATTAACTTCGTTCATATATGATAACATGACCTGCCTATTCGATTTCATTACTAATGTTAATTAAAATATATGTTTGTAATTTGTATTACTGGATAAATTATGCTAACAAATGAATTTTCATAAGACTAACTAGAATTTAACAATAACAATACGGACATTAGTTTGTTTATAGTTAATATAAATTATATTTCACTGTATTCAATAAGTTTAATATTACTGTAAATCTATTCAATTTAAGTCATTGACGTCAAACACAGGACCTCTGTACTTGTTTCAACAAGAAAGTTGTCAAACTTAAAAATTCTATATATATATATATATATATCGTATTCATTGTTCTCTTTCTGTTTTCTGATCTGGTATTTATTAATATTTTTTTATTCATATAATAATAAAGTTTATAATTTAAGGAAGACATTACTTTAGTTGTAGTGTTGGTTTTTGTTTTTTCATGTTCGTTATGACTCTCATAATATACTATTCTTAATACTTGCTAAACTTTCTTGCCCGACATACCAGTAGCAACAAGATAAACATGTACGAACGTGCAAGGCACCTACACAAATCCTCATCCTTCGACTCGCCTACATATATCCTTTACATAAAACCAAATACGCTCAAGATATTGAACTCGTAAGCGGTTGGCAAACTGTTGCAAAAAATGTTCTTTATGTCTAACATACAAAAATATATCGTATTGATAAATAAATATAAATAATTTGTTTTACTTGTTTAACGCTCAACTTAAAGAGAGTAAATTTAATAGTTTTATTATATTCCTGAATTAATATATACTGTACTTGAACATTTGCTTATTTTTGATTGCTCTATTCGCCATTTTTAATTTTATATTTGATGTCTGATTCATATGCAGCGCAAAAAAAACATATAAGAACGTACTTTTGACTAATTCTTCCAAGCCATTGAAATAAAGCTCTGGGTGAATTAAGTAAAAATATAGACAAATTGAAAATATTAAAATAACATATCTTGAGAAATAAAAATGACGAAGAAGACCCAAGTCAATATGGCTAAAGAAAGTAGAAGAAGACCTAAAAGCAGTAGGAATTAGCAATTGGAAGAGCAAAACAAGAGATAGAAAGTTGTGGAAGAAGATTATAAAGAATATCTAAGGAATATGACGGATATTGAATTACAAATATTATAAATGAGTTTTATTGTTGTTTAACCTCAATATTATATCTGCTGTTTCATTTTAAATTGAACGCTCTGATACATTGCTGTCAATCAAATGTTAAGTCGTAACCATAGCTATAAGAAATCCCATGTGTCGCGTTAAAATAAACTCACGGTATATAGACATTCAAGTGATGTCTTCAAGTTGCAATAATTTATGACGCCTGGCCACTAAGCTTCCCAACCCCCCATAAAAGGTTGTAAACCTTACATAAGTCAGTTTCAAATATCTCTTCATAGTTATGACCTTGTTACATTTAAGAATGTGTGCCATAGCCATAGCACAGACTAGGTTTATACAGAAGCGACAGTAAGACAGAGAAAGGAAAATTAGAGAGATATGGAGAAATACAACAAAATTAAAGGGCTCATTGTTTAAAATCGGAAAGTTTCGTCACATCTTAGAGAGAGATAGGGGAAGCCAACAAATTTAAAGGTCTACACAATGCTCCAAGGTCATAGAACTGAATAGGGTAACATGAAACGTACCGACACGGAGTGTCGCTTCTGTATGTAACTATTCTGTAGCCATAGCACAGAATAGGTTTATACAGAAGCGACAGTAAGACAGAGAAATGAAAATTAGAGAGAGAGATGGGGAAAGAAAACAAATTTAAAGGGCTCATTGTTTAAAATCGGAAAGTTTCGTCACATCTTAGAGAGAGATAGGGGAAGTCAACAAATTTAAAGATCTACACAATGCTCCAAAGTCATAGAACTGAATAGGGTAACATGAAATGTACTGACACGTAGTGTCGCTTCTGTATGTAACTATTCTGTTGCTATAGATAACAGAAAAATAATGAACTGAATACGGTAACACGAAAGGTACCGACACGGAGTGTCGCTTCTGTATGTAATTATTCTGTGGCCATAGATAACAAAAAAATAATGAATCGTAATGCTGTTGCGAATTGAACCAGCTATAGGAATGAACATATTGGATTATCTATATTTATATAAGAGCATGTATGAGCATGAGGTTATCTTGCATGGTTCTGTTTCATGTACTGCGGGGTAGAATTTTAGAGGTATAATGGATTCCGCGCTTTGTGCGTCAAAATATTTTTAATGCGAATGAATCCAACCGCGGTGGAAAGGAGAAAATTTAAAACATTATTTCAACATGAAAGTGTATTAGTACGCAACGAAGTGTTTATTTAAAAGGAGCAGCGAAGTACGCAAATGTTGATTTCCGTTTTATGTTCCGTGTAAAAGAATTTTAATCCTTGTGTTCAAGTGAACAGCAGAACAGAACAACAGATCCAAAGGAAAGAAAAAGTTAATGAAAATAATTAAAATGAGTAGAGAGTAAAAAGTATTTTGGTCTTGCTGTCAACTACATACAAGGCAATCAAATGAAAGTAGTCAAAGGATTGTTAATGTTGCCCTCCAGCAGTAAACATCTCAAGATCAGGGTGAAACAGTGGCGCTTCTAATGGGGAGCGCATCTTATTATCCTTATAATTGAAATATTTATAATAACTATTACTAACCTTATTAATAAGATTTCCTATATGTATCACAGATAATTAATAAGGTGATAATGAAACAATTTCTTCATGTATTCTAGAAATTTCTTTCTGGAATGTTATCTAGTTTAGTGGTGTATAAAATATTTATAATCGCGATGCGCTATCTTAGACATTATTTTTACGCGACCTTTAAAACTTTTTAATAAAAAATAAGATGCATAATTTAAATTTTTATTTTTAAAACAAAAAAATATGCATTAAAATTAATATAAAAGAAATAAAACGTTTGTAAAGCAATATTTTATTAAAACTGTTCGTTTATTTTGGATGTATTAAATATTTATTATTTTTGTATAGATAGTTTGAAATTGAGGAGATCAAATTACTAGCAAATTGCATCAATTGAAGTTAAATTGAATAAAATTATATTTTCCTATAACTTTTTCGATATGTGTGTTTATTAAGTATTTGATTCAATTTAAATCCATTTGTCACAGGGTTGCATTGATTTAAATCAATGATTTAATCACTTTTCTGCAATTGTTATTTATCGTTCCAGGTATATACATTTACTCTGCAACTAAAAGAAAATTTGGAAAGGTTAAAATTGAATTGAATACATTTTTCTCGTAAAATAAAAAATAAAAATGTTTGCCCTCTTTACCACTCGATCTTTGGACTTACTGTAGATTATAGTTATTTGTGCAGCTAGGTAGGAAAGTTGTTCATTTCTGGTCCGAAGGATATGTATACAGCCGAGACGCAGTCGAGGCTGGATACTTCTTGAGGATCAGAAAACAACTTTACTACCATGTAGCACACACTATTTTTTATCCTACACAACAAAACAACATAATAAAATAATATAAAAATCTTACAAATACTGAATACTTTGACATTTAACTTAAACTCAATTAAATTTGTGAAATTGATTACCAACATTAGAAATAGAATAAGAACAAAAAACAAACATTTTATTTTAATATATAAATAAGGTTAGCAATTCTTTTCTATAATTTACAGAATATATAATAAAAATTATTTAGAATCTAATGAAAGTACCAAAAAAATTTAAAGTTACAATATTTTAAAAGCATGTTGACATATTTTATTCTGGTTATTATTTCTAACGCATTAAACCCCATCTGTTAGTCCGCACACAAACTGTTTTTTCTACCCTAGGGAATAGTGAGATTTTGTAGGTCTGGACCGGCAAATATCTACTTTCTTGCGCACGCACACGCAGGAAAATCTTATTTTCCATACGTGTATAATAAAAATATTTATTTAAATTTGCAAACTACAAAAAGAAGTTAGGTTTTGAATGAAAAGACGTGGTGACATTTATTTTATTGGTGTTTATAGAGTGTTAAGTAGAATGCGGCACTTAAAGAATCTTGCATGTTGCGCCCTAAACATAAGTGATCGCTTTCATTGCGTACAACTTTCTTCGCACGCTACTGTGCTGTATTTGTGGACTTGCAGTATTTACTTTTGAGTTTCATTGGCGGCACATCAGAGAAAATTTGCCTAAAGACTCAAAGAAATATGAACCAAACGCGTTTTGCACTGGAACAATAAGAACTGCGTAAACAAGCTGTGTATTCTTATCTTATTTTAGTAACTTCATTAAACTGAAAAATAGATTAGAAATTATACTCCGTTCACTCATAATTCACTAAATTTTGCTCATTGTTTTCTACTGACCGATAAGGGAAGATCAAAACTCCTTTAAATTAAACCTCATCCAAAATACGAATTAATTTATATTATCTTCTTACGCTATTCTCAACAGACAGGTTTTTGCAATGTTTATATATATATATATATATATATATATATATATATATATATATATATACAAGCTGTTCCACAACTCAGGACAAAAAATTAAAAGGTATATATATACTTTACGACGAGCTGATCATGAAACCAAAATAATTTTTTAAAAATTTGTTATAATAAGAGATATTTATTATTACTAGATATTGTGTAAATAATTATTTTTATTGTAGAAAATTTGAAAAAAAAAAAATTAAATATAACTAGCGTCTAGTGGTGAAAAAATGTTTGCTTGAAATATGATGCATTTTTTTTGCGAATTTTTATATTTTATATACTGCACGTTGTACAGTATATACCCTTTAATTTTTTGTCCTAAGTTGTGGAACACCGTATATATGATCACATGATCTTTTTATTTCGTAAAAATTCCGATAGTCAACGAATGATAAATTGATAAATTAACAATTTCAGTTCAGTACAATTCACTGCCATTTCTGGGGTTCCGCAAGGTTCAAAACGTGGTCCACTGTTGTTCAATTTGTTTATCAATGATATTGTTGATGTTGTGAAAAACTTTCGAATTATTAATTATTTAGAAGATTGCACTCGTCTTCAAGATGATATAGAAAATTTTTAAGCGTAGTCTCAAAATTCTAAATTGTTTTTTAATTTCAGCAAATGTAAAATCAAAGTGTTGTATTATTTTAAAAAAAATATAATATGGTATTAGGTTTTTTGTGTTGACTATTTTTTAAATATAAATTATTAGACTTTCGAGTTATGCAGATCACCAAATTTAATTTTGCAGTGAAAAAATGTTTCTCTTTTCCTTGCACTTAATAGAATGATACAGCATTATTAAAGCCATTAGTTGAAAGTCGCATTATTTATTTGTAAAGAAGAAGTAGAAAAGTAAAATATATTTAAATTATAAAGATTAGATGCCGAAGCTTCTTAGTTTTAAAATTGAATTACCGAGAATTTACGGGATTATAGCAGGAATTTAGCCAAAGGCAAAACTTTGAAATATTTCATTTTTATTTGGTCGTGTTTTCTTGCTTTGTTTCTTAATCAAAGCGAAGGAAATATTTTTTCTAGATTTGTGTTCGAATGACCGTAGTGCGGGCAACGGGCCGGTATTAAAGGTGCATTCGGATAAGCATTTGGTTTTAAGGTTTACAATTATGTTTTAAGTTTAGAAATAGCCACACAGCATATCGTTCACATAATAAGATTTTCATTAGACACGCAATTTTGCAAAAATTAAATGAATTAATAATATCGATTACTTTGATAATATTATGTTGTCAAAATACTTTGTTTACATTTAAGGTAGTTGCCAAATCTAATTGTTCTTTGCAATTCACATCAAGTCAATAGTAAAATTTGTGGTTATATTTAAAGTGATAGCTTACAAAGAGAGGAAACTACATGACGCTATTGCATACTACCTGCTTTTCTATTAGTCCATTCCTAAACATAAACGTAAACCTGAATATAAGTTTGCAGTTTACATACTTTACGTTTAACGCATGCACTACGATGCGCAGTGTGAATGTTTTCATTTTGATACATGGCGTCAAACTTTCCTAATCTTAAACGCAATTGTAAACCTTAAAACTAAACACTTATGTGAATGCACCTTAAGACAGTACAAAGAGGAGTAGAGAAAGGAAAGGAAACAATGTAGATCGCGTGGTGTTTGACATAAATATCACGGAAACGAACGTACTTAACAAGTATGCTTGTGCAGGAAAATAATAAATATTCTTAATCATAAAAATGTGCCGTTAGTCGAGAGGTCGATTCAAGGGTGGGTGCTTAAAATTCAGTGGCGGATAACAAAGGAATTCATTTTTCTTTTCCAAATTACACTCCTCATAAATTACAACTTGCAATAAAAATTTTAATAAAAATATAAACAAATTAATACATCACCACGGTTTGTTACTTTGTCTGCCAATCTTTGTTTCTTACATCTATTTTTATTTACAAAAGTTTGAGACACTCAACTCTGTAATAAAGAATGCACCACATGAAATATTAATCTGTATTCCTATAAATGCTACATACCACATATGTAAAATATAAACAAATTAATACATCACCAAAGTTTGTCACTTTGTCTGCCAATCTTTATTCCCTACATTTATTTATTTGCAAAAGTTTGAGACACTCAACTCTGTAATAAAGAGAGCACCACGTGAAATATTAATCTGTATTCCTATAAATGCCACATACCACATATGTAAAATATAAACAAATTATTACATCATTAAGGTTTTTTTCTTTGTCTGCCAATCTTTATTTCTTACATCTATTTTTATTTGCATAAGTTTCAGACACTCAACTCTGTAATAAAGAGTGCACCACGTGAAATATTAATCTGTATTCCTATAAATGCCACATCCCACATATGCAAAATATAAACAAATTAATACATCACCAAGGTTTGTTACTTTGTCTGCCAAACTTTATTCCCTAAATCTTTTTTATTTGCATAAGATTAAGGCACTCAACTCTATAATAAAGAGTGTACCACGTGAAATATTAATCTGTATTCCTATAAGTGCCACATATGTATGTAATATGGCATATTCACATTCAGATTCTGATAATATCCGACATAAAAAACGACTGTCATGTCATAAAATTTAATAATAAATGCAGATAAATTAACAGTAAATTTGTGTTTTTTTAAAGGAACTGTTTCACAATGTGTCAATTAGTAGTTCTACAGTTTGTTAATATTTACCATTTCATTCTTTGTCTAAAACAAAAAAATTATATAAAAACTTATGTATATTTTGTAATGTGTTTCAAATTGTAGCAATGGTAACAATATTAATGTTTGAATTGTAAACATTTGTATTTCTTTTGCAAATGTTACAAATAATTGATGAAAATTTTGGGCGGGACAAGTCTGGTTCAATTCCGAATTCAATTAGAAATCAATATAATGTGCTCCATGTACAGTTTACTAAAATATGTGAAATTGTGTGAGACGGTAAATAACTCATTTTCAGATTATGCTGATTCATATAAATAGCTTCTATGATGCACTCTTCATATCAGATAGTGTTTCTTAGAGGTGACGTCTGGTACATGTGATATTAATATATCAATAATAAATTTACGGTTAATTAGATTGACGCACCCGGAAACAGAAAAAGTGATAATCTTTTAATTTTTATTATTTTATTATTTCGATTATCGGTAACAGTTTTTTGAAAATATTATATTGGTTTTCGTTTCGATTAAAATAAACAAATACATTTCAGTTTCGTTACGGTTTCGGTTAAAATTTTTAGTTGTTTTAAGTGTATAGGTACTTTAATTTTAAGTTGTCTAAAAATTAAAATTGCGCTTTAAAATATAATTAGTTAATTATTATTTTATAAAAATAAGGAAAATTTATGGTTAACATTTTCAGTTTAGTACAATATTTATCTTTATACTGGTTTTCGTACCGATATTTTTTCGGTTCGGTTATGTTTTCGGATACAGAATAAATTTATTTTTCGTATTGGTTTTCGGTTACGGTTTCATAAAATGTCAAATATCGGTGCGGTTTTCGGTTATGGTATCATTACGGTTTGAGACCTTGGTTAGGAGATAATTCTGTAATCGTTTAACAGAAACAAATCTTAAAAAGGTTTTTATTTGTTCAAAATGTTGTAAAGGATTTGTTTTTGAGGGATAAGTATTTAAAGAGTTTTGTGAATGTATATGTTGTTATTATGGAAAGAATATAAATAATAATAAAAAATCGAGGAGAATAATAGTTAAGAGATAATATTGCAACGTTTTTATGAGAAACGAACCTTAAACAGGTTTTTTTCTTATTTGTTCAATATGAGTGTTTATGTAAGTTAGTATTGTTATGATAAGAAGAATGTAGAAAATCGAAGAAGAAGTCAAACGTTTGTTATTACTTGTTGAATATGATGTATAGGTTTTTTTTTTGACGGATAAGTTTTTGAAGAGTGTTTTGGAATGTTAATATTGTTATGATGAGAAGAATATAGAAAATCGAAGAAGGTAATGAAGGTAATAGTTTGGAGATAATTCTGTAATACAATTATTAGTAACGAACCTTAAATTCAAAGGTTTGATATCTTTTGTTCAATATGGTGTATAGATTTTTTTGAAAGGTAAGTTTTTGAAGAGTGTTTATGAATGTTTATGAATGTTAATATAGAAAATCGAAGAAGGTAATAGTTTGCAGATAATTCTGTATTATATTTGTTAGTAACGAACCTTAAAGTCAAAGGTTTGCTATTATATGTTCAATATGGTGTATAGATTTTTTTGAAGGATCAGTTTTTGAAGATTGTTTATGAATGTTAATATTGTTATGATGAGAAGAATATAATATATAACAAATGTAGAAAATCGAAGAAGATAATAAATAGTTTAGAGGTAGTTCTGTAATATATTTGTTAGCAACGAACATTAAAATCAAAGGTTTGTTATTTTTTGTTGTTGTTTTTTTGAGGGATAAGTTTTGAAGAGTGTTTATGAATGAATATTGTTATGATGAGAATATAGAAAATCGAAGAAGGTAATAGTTTGGAGATAAAAGTGATTCTTTTGTAGAATCTGGAAAGTTTAGTAGTATATGTGAAAAATGGAATGAATAATTTAGTGAGGCGGACAGTAGTGGTAGGTGTAGGTGTGAGAAATAGAAGATCCGCCACTGGGAATGGTAACGGGAGACCAAGATGAGGGCGTAGGGAGTAACGGAGAACGGAGAACGGTGGTCGAGGGTACGAGGGACGGAATAAAGAATTCCGTCGTAAATCTTGCGGTGTAACGCGACCCGCGCAAAGATTGTTTCCCGCACGACAAATTTAAATATTCTCGAAGCTCGTAAATGAATTGGACTTATTTCGTAACGCCGAGTATATACATACGGCATACGACAAGCTACAGGGCTTTATCCCGTTTTAGATTACACGTTATTTTATTTCATTTGTTTTATACCCGGGTGAATTGGGGTGCGGTGCAAACCACCGCAGCGCATGCGCAACTCACATTTGCACAGCAAACAACGTAACTATTCACTCGTCAAATCAACGACTATGACTTTTATTTCCTTTATTTGCTCCTTTAAACAATCTACAATGCAGTTATTGTGCTTCGGTTATTGCTACGAACCGCTAATTTCACCAATGAGCCCTTTACCCTTACAATAAATCCACCCTATGTACTACGCTCTTTCTGTTTTTCTTTGTCTTCTACCCATTCATACTCTCCTTCGCTTTTCTTGCCAACAGATACTATCAACAAATTACAAAGTTAAAAATATATAATACTATATTACTTATATTACGTTTGATAAACTTTACAAACAATTGTTTAAAGGGTTTACAAACTTTATTTACGAATGCAAATTAAGTAAATAGTTATTTATGTAACTAGTGTGTAAAGTAAGTGTTTTTTAGTCCAGCGATTAGGTGAAAAATGAGAAAATCGAAAAAACCTAAATTTCAAAATTTCTCCGAGGAACTACACTTAAACTTGCAATCCTGTTACGCCTTTTCGAATTTATTCTGTCGCTTTATTATATAACTTTTATTTATTTTCAAAACCTATAACCCCATATCAAAGTTGTGTAGAGTTAAACTAACCAAACAACAGTATTAAACCAAATATTGTGTTGACAAACGTGAAAAATCCCAAAAATACTTATTTTTGTGCTCAAAATTTTGATTTTGGCAAATAGTGTACTTTGATAGATCTCGACGTGTTGATTTCAAATTTTCAAACGGAATTTAATTATCTGTTTCTGTTCCTCAGATATTTGCTGTCAAAGTTGCTCTTTAAAAAAGTGTGTTTTTTTGCTATATCTGTAAAATGAGTAGAGATACAATTTCAACGATTATTCCAGTCAATTCTACGGGAAAAGTTACATAAAGAAATGTTTTTTCCGCATATACGTTCTTTGGAACGATTAGGTGAAAAATGAGAAAATCGAAAAAACCTAAATTTCAAAATTTCTTCGCGGAACTTTTTTTCTCCAAAACTTTTCATTTTCTAGACTTAAGTAAACATCGATGCGTTGATTTCAAATTTTCAAACCGAATTGAATTATCTTTTACCATTCTCGAGATATTCGTGTTCAAAGTTGAGTTTTGGCAATACCTAAAAAAAACAGGTATTTTAGGTATACCCCTTAAATGGTTAGGTTTACAACTTCGGCGACCTCACCAATCGATTCTACAGGCAAAATTACATAAGTGTACCAATTTTTAGATTTTTATTCCAAAGGATACAATTTGTAGAAAGGAAAAACGAAAATGGCTAAAATCGAAAAAAACGCCTGATGAACCCCTTGCGATTTTTTCGATTTTTGGCCATTTTCAGTTTTTTCCTTCTAGAAATTCTATCTGTTGAAATAAAAATCTGAAAATTGGTACACTTATGTAATTTTGCCCGTAGAATCGAATGGTGAGGTCGCTGAAACCATAAACCTAACCATTTAAGGGGTATACCTAAAAAACCTAATTTTTTAGGTATAACTTTGAACACAAATATCTCGAGAACGGAAAGAGATAATTGAATTCGGTTTGAAAATTTGAAATCAGCGCATCGATATCTAGTTAAGTTCAAAAAATGAAAAATTTTGAAGACAAAAAGTTTCGAAGGAAAAAATTGAAATTTAGGTTTTTTTGTTTTTCTTATTTTTCACGTAATCGTTCCAAAGAACATATATGTGGCCGAAACATTTCTTTATATAACTTTTCCCGTTGAATCGAATGGTAAAGTAGTTGAGATTGTATCTCTACTCATTTTTGAAATATACTCAAAAAATACACATTTTTGAGGTACAACTTTGAGAGCTAGTATCTCCGAAACGAAATGAGATAATTAAATTCTGTTTATAAATTTGGTAACAGCGTAGGTAATTCTTTAAAAAATATAATAAACAAAATTTTGTAAAATTTGATAATTTTTGTGCTAAAAATTCGATATTTTCAAATATTTTCGGGTTTACGCAAAAATACAGCATCAGCGGCTTACTTTACTTGTTATTACTACATATTATATGTATATATGAAAATGTGTTTACAATAAATGTATCCGTAGCAATAACAAACATACAACAAGCAAATATTTTAATGGTCCTAGAAAAATAATACATAAACATCAAAATTTTATGTATTTCCTTACTTCAGATGCTTAGCACCCCAAGAAATTTTACAGTGGGTGCCCGTGCACCCATGGCACCCACGTAATCGGCGCCTATGGTTTCTCTTTCCATTATATTTAAAATATATCCGCACATGTTCGCGATTTTGCTTCTTTGTGCCAGTAGCTATTAACGCTTTCTGTTTTCAGTTTTGTTGCTGAAAAATTTACTCTTTAAACTTGTACTCGGGCTCTATATGCATTCGATTTGTTCTCTTAAAGAGCGGACCATTCGCTTCAACTTTTGTTGCTTCATGCGCATTGCTAGTTGCACTTCGCCTAACACAATACAATTTTGTTGTTTTAATACCGCGTACAAATAATTTTTTACTTTTTCGCAGGAATAAAAGTTCTTTAAATATTATTAACACTGCACTACACTTCGCTTTCACAACATTGTAAAAGAATAAAATAAATCTATCAACATGCTTTCATTGTTATTTTGGAAAAATTGTTGAATATTGAATTTTTTGTTAATCTCAAGTGCGTACAAAAACAAAAATAACGCTCTTGTGGGGTTTAGTTATTGTTTTGCGGCTCCGCTAAAACTATGAATAACTATTATTATTTTGTTTTCTATTGTAATTTAAAACATAACACGTTTACTAATTTTTTTAAAAAAAGTTTTGTAAGTTTACTTCTGAAAAAATTATCATCAAAATATTTGTGCATTAAATCAAATTAAAATAATTTTAGGGTTAAAAAGAGTATAACAATATAGATATCATTATATCTTGCAGAGAATGCAGCACTAAAATGTAGGTAAAACTTGTATAGTCAGTTTGGAACTCTAAGGTTATGGTCCCTATTAGACCTCTGCCGAGGGTAACTCTACAAAAGTTTATGGGAGTAAAAATCAAGGAAAATCAGTTTTGTATTTAAATTTTTCTGAGTTTGTTTAATTACCTTCATACTAAAAATACATTATTCTGAAACATACATCATAAATAAATAACTAGATAATAATAGTAAGCTGATACATTTGTATCATTACGTATATAATATAATAAACTACATTTTATTTTAAATTAGTGATTAAACGATTAGAACTTTTGCGATTACGATTACGATTAATTTTTATAAATAAAACAGAACATAATAAGCTAAAGTATTTTATTATTTTAGTGCAAAAATAAAGAAAAATATTATAAATTAGTCTTAAGCTGTAGATAATAAAATACGTTATTATGAAATATGCACATTTGCCGGTAAATATGTATAGCTTCTAGTAAAGAAAATATGCACTAAATTTTATGGTACTGGTCACCTCTAGAAATATCGGTTCCACAAAATTTGCATGCCGCAAAATTAAGAGTCAATGTCACATTCACTTGTCTTCTTCGTAAAGTGTTTCCATATATTTTTTGATATCTTTTCGTTCGACGAATATTAAAAATTAAATACTTAACGAATAATAAAATAACTTAATAATTCTACTATAACCTACAAAATAATTTTAAGATGAAAATTAACTAATGACAGCTTCTGATTCTAGATATTTCCCTAATTCCGAGAGCGGATATATTGAAACCCATACGTTCAAATTATGAGATGATTACGATTGATCGGAAACTCACAATAATCTGCGATTACGATTATTTCAAACATACTATATCTTGGTATTTGAGGCCTTCTCCTGCTATAGAGGCCGGTTTGTCTTTTGCTTCTCTTTTCTAAAGAGGATATCACATCATTTTAATTTATATATTTATCTCAATGCAATTCATAGGTAGCTATAATAATTACAAATTCAATGTTGGGACTAATATTCCTTTAGTATTATTTGCAGGTTGCAATTTCCGTTTTGGTATTTACAAAACTACATGGATACAAAGGAAAATGTTAGGCATGGTTATTCACTTAGTGTGTATTTACTTGCGATCATCGACCTCTTTTCAATTTCAGATGTGAAAGTCGAACTTCCATTGAAGTTTGAAGTAAATTTCAATGTCAATGAATATATTTACTCGTGGTTATCGCCAAATATTTCGCGAAAGAATTGAATGTTGCGCTGTATAAATAAAAAGTCGTATTTGTAAGGCCGCGTCAATGTTTAATTGTCATCACAACGAGAAATATTCGCATTGTTGTCATGTTGATTAATCTGTCTACGGTTTTATTCTATTTTTGCATATTTATTGCGACAGATGCTACACAGAACAGGAAGAAAGAAAATAGGGAAATACACGTAAAGTGGTTTCTTGCTGTTTTTACTTTCCATTGTTTCCATTCTTGCATTCTTAACATATAAAGGGGGATATAATTTAATTTTGATTTTTATTGATCTCGAGATTTTGATACATATTTACGAATTTTTTGTTTTGGAAATATGCGTTCTGTGTTTTAAGGGAATCTGAAAAATTTAAATTCGGAATTTTGCTTTCTCTCAAACAAAGCAAAAAGAATTGATGCATTGTTTGCAAATTTAAAATCTGAGCCAGCAAATTCACAAATACTCTTAATATACGATTTCTACAAAAATCATCAAAAATATTTGGTCTAAAAACATTTTATTTGCAATATATCCTTAAGTGATTGCAATTCAATTTGTTAATAGTTGTGGTTTATATATGCAAATATTTTATAAACAAATACATTATCGCGGTAATGATCAAATGCACTGTTGTTTGTTGTTCATTATGATAATATTATTTGTAAATTGATACCTGTAAAGATTACATGCATATTATATGACTTTTGTGCTCATATGTAAAAAAAAAACTTAATGAATTTAGCGTGATCATTATTATACTATTTGTTATTAATTATATTTCAATAGCGATATGTATACTCAATAAATGCACAAAGCAGGTAATGATCAAATAACGTTTTAGTCTAGCACACAATATAAACTGAACTTCAAATCTAACAATTCAATTACTTGTCAATATTATTAATGAAGTATTTATAATTGATGTTTGGCCAGTAAAAATTAGATTTTTGAAATATTCATTAGCTTTTAATTTAAAACGTGTATGCAAGCATACGTTCATTAATAAGTAAAAATGGTTCAAATATGTTCAATTATTAATTTTCAATATCCAATAAAAATAAAAGATGCAAACATGGTGTACGTATTTTTTTGCAAAAACACAATATTATGTTTTTTAGTCGTAAATTAAAGATTTCGCTGTTAGGATTACAAATTACAAATTAAATAACAAAATATCTTTAATCTTACTTTTCATAAAAATAATAATATAGTTTTTTTGAATTGTTCGTAACTGTAACGAGATAGATTTTGTAGTCTTGTTCTGTGGTATGATTCAATTGGAATCTAGACGTTGATTGGTCATAAAAATTTAAAGTTATATGTAGTTCACAAACTAGTTTGTATATTTTGATAAGGAATTGAGAGGGTAGATTTCTGCCTCCCGCTTAAAATTTAGTAAGTCGTAGTAATAAATAATGTTCATTTGTGTTCCTGTTGATCTTTTAAGTACGGTGGTTATCAGTAAAAAGAAAAAGATGTGACTTGTTGAATCAAGTGTAATGCATGAGCGCCCTTAAAATATTTTTCAGGGTGGGGCAAAATAAAAAAAAAAAACAGAAATATTATCATAAAAATATATATATTCTTTTCACACTTGTACTAACAAGGCTTAAATTTAAAAAAAAAACACGTAAACAAAAAATGTTAATCGAAATTTAGACAGAATATTATTCATGTAAGAAAAATATAAAAATGTAAGTAATATTGTTACATTAGGTTATTATACATATTTATAAAAAAGTACGTCAGTACTCTCAGGATACTATGAGGAATCGACTATATATAATATGAAAAATATATATTACAGAGATAAACTGCAAACATATACTTATTAGTAAAAAAATAAAATTGTATTAAAAAAGAAAATAAACAAACGTAAAGTAAAAATTCTTATTTTTTTTTGATTTGTGAAGGCAATTTTTTAATTCCTTGCAGTTTAAATAATTTATCATAAATTGTATTAATGGAATAATTTGTCCCACACATAAAAAACTTAAGTCTTAATTTAAGCAAACAATAAATTTCTTATAGAACAAAACGGTAATGAAATAATTAAGTAACATGCCGTCTTTTTAAAATTTGTAAAAAGCCAGGGGAGGGCAAATGCCCCTTCTTGCCCCCCCTTATGGGCACCCATGGTGTAATGACTTGCTAATCAGCAATCATTTTGGTTTGAGTTAGAGAAACACGATTGGGATATTGTGGATGCAAAATGAAAACTAAGATGAAATCGTAAGGAAAATCAGAACCAGCAACCAAGAGTTGCTCAGAGTGGTCGTGTATGCCATATACATACATACCTTCGTCGTAGCTACAGTTTGCGTTTACCTCAAACAAATGATGAATATTTTAACAGATTTCCAGCCACTGCTACGAGAATAATGGAGTCAACGTTAACGGCAACGTCAAGGAGAACGAACGAAATAAAAGTTTTAACCAAATATGTGTATCTACATACCTTTGATTCAAGGCACCCCGGGCTATTTTGAGTTTCGTATTTTCAGTTTGCGAAACGACCTGGCCGCAGGCTTTCGCCAGAAATAATTTACACAAAACATATGATGTATTTACATTTCAAAATTTCATGCTCACCTACAGTTGCTGTACCTACGTGACCTGCCCATTCGTTTACATTTTTTCATTCAAAAATCAAAATTCTCGTTTGTATACTTTTGGTTAGGGCAGGGCAAAAGTTTGTTGTAACAACATTAGATGCCCTAATGGAAATTAATACTTCAATTTTAAAAACGAATAATTAACTTTCGTTTATGTTTACAAATTAACCTATAACCTTATAACTGACATTTTAAAAATAATTTTCTTTCAAAATGTGCTTTGCTCAATATGTGAAGTATGCCACATATCTAAACGACTCTGAAACTTAAAAATATCTTCAAATTCTAAGACAAATAATTCCGAACGTTGGATTTACGAATTTAAAATTCAGAATCATCACTTTGAAAAGTTATTAAAAATATAAAAATGTGCTGGTATCATTGGTGATTAACACTGCTCGAATATGTTGTGTTTATGAACAGAAAAATTGAATAAATCAAATTGTAGACATTTTTAAAAAAAGACAGTTATTATAAACTATTTTACATCATTATCATTATTATACTTTTACTAGTATGGGATGAAAAGTATCTATACTAATACGTATTGAGTATAGGCATCAAATGAGTATTTAGTAATTTTATAATTTACTTAATTTTGATACTAATACAAATTACTAAACATGTTTTTTTTATATTTTGATTAACAAATTATAAAAGTAAATTTATGTTACATTACATTCTGTAATATAATAATATTATTTTAATTTATAAACCGTTTTTTTATTTTATATCATATAAACAAATAAAAAAAGCACGGCTATAATCTACTTCTATACATTGGAAAATAAATAAATAGTAAATAGGACAAATCATATAGATTACTGTAGTTTAAATCCACAATTAATATATCTGCTATAATCAAAAACCTAAATAATATTTTATTTACAGGTCGCTTTTCCAACTTCAGTTTGGTGAAAAAAATTACATTAGGTGAGTGAACATAACAATTAATGATTTTATTAGTTCAATAGATTAAAAGATATTTCATGAAATGAAATAGTTGATTTATGAAAATATTTGTAATAAAATAAAAAGTTTACTTTTTCTATTAATAGTATAGTACAAAATACATAATTCGCTCTCTATTATATTATATATAATTATGCTCATGTTTTTACTGTGGTATTTCGATTGGGTTTATTTATTATATTACTCTGCTGAATGATTGAACAGAAAACAATTATATGTTTTAACTATATTGTTATAAATTTGAATATTAATATTACTAATAATAGTTTTATGTGCTGATGGGATATGTGAAATAATTTACAAATAAAACCACATATTTGAAATAATTGTGTTTACCATTTATTATATGTCCATAACTTGTTTTTCTAGTTTGTTTGTTTTTCTTTATTAGCCAAAAGCAGAAAGCGAAAATCAATTTAGGGTTTGTAAAAAACAACAAACCTATTGAAAAATTGTTTTTTAAAGATATATATATATACGGGCATTATTTCTTTTTCCAAATATAAAAAGTAAGTACGTAGCTGCTTATCGATTTACGATTTATTTTTATTTATTACTTATGATTATGGAATCGCATTACGGAAATGTGATATTTTAAAAATGAGATGAATAACATTGATTCAATATTCATATTTACAATTATGGTGTGGTTTGTAGGTCAGTTCCATATATAGATGAATATATTCTAGTATCACATTGTATAAATAATTTAAATTTCATTTTATTAAACAACTCTTTTATTATTCTTTCTGCTATTTATTTTTTATATACACACATTATCTATAATGAGAGAAATATCAATCTATATTACAAAAATCTGTATATGGAATTTGAGACTATAATTTAATGTTTTTAAATATTTTCGATGCATTAATCATAAATTTTTCAGTTTCTTCTACTTTTACTTTAAAAATATGACTTATTGCATTAGGAAGGAAATAACATTTTATTCATAAAAACTAATGAAGAAATAAAAAAGAAATGTTCTACGCAGTATTGTTTTATTGGGTTGTAAATAGTTTCAATTTATTATTTAGAAGATGACAATTTAACATAATTGTTTTTATTTTTTTTAAATAACGCTATTTACTAGTGATGTGTCAATTCTTTCAATGTATTCTGTGATCGTGGTGTGATCGAAAAACAGTCAAATAATAGTCGTAGAAAAAGTATAGTACATAATTCGAGTTGTAAAGCAATTACGCACTTGTGGAATTACAAACTTTTTCACTTCTTACTTAATATGCATCTTAAAACTCTTAATATGTAATATACTATTACACATTAATGGAAAAAGTCTTGATAAAAAATAGGTAACTTATATTTCTGTCTTAATTTGCATCCTTTGAAAGAATAAAGTATGTGGTTTTTTTATCAATTCTTCTTTTTTATTTTTTTTATTAGTAATTTCTTGCTGTTAAGCGTGTGGATTCTCTGGATATATTTAGTTGCATTTGAATAGAGTGGTTGTCAATTAACTGCCTCAGAATCTGCAAGAGACCTACAGCTTATAACGAATTTCAAATCACAATAGACATAACAATAAACAAGACAAAAAGAAAATTTGTCTAATATGCATTGGCTTTTTAAAAATTTTACTTTTTTTGAAGGAGTGATTAGAATATCTTATGTGACATTATATTCAAATGAGAGAACCGTAAAAATGTATAAATTTGTAGTCCATTTTGTAGGGAAAGAAAACACGGCGATTAGTAATTCTAAATCAGTCTTTGCGGTATAATTCCAGTATTCAGCACATGCATAATCTCACGCGTGATTGTCAACAGTAAAAATATTATAATGTTAGTAAAAAAATCGTCGACTATTTCCTATGGCATGTCCGTTGCATGGTCTATCGACCATCTACCGCAAACGCGGAATATTTTTCACGTTACTAGTAGAGCTGCTGTGTGCTTAATTTTAAAGCTAAGATATAATAGAGTAACGAGCCAGTTTATACGTGACTTTACGCATAATGTCGCTAACTATAAAGCAAATAAAAATACTGCTGTGTCGAAGCGATTAGGAACCCACTGACAACTTATTCCACCAAAATGCAAGTAAAATTGTCATGGAAAAGATTAAATTCATTTCACAATTTCATCTGCGACTAATACTCTTTTAGGATTGTAGCTAGGGATACGTAAAAACTATCGATAATTTTGTTTCGGTACTAGTACCTTTTATACTCGATACTGACGAGTACTTTTTAGAGCTAGTATCACGTATTCCAGTATCAAATCAAAATATTTATTTGTAGATATACTTGTTTCACAAAATAAAGATTATAATATATTTTTTTAATTTATAAATTAAAATTTAATATATTCTGTATAAAAGATGCTACTTCTTTTTAAAAACAAGGGCCACCTTAACAAAAACAAGAAATGGGCTTTTGGAAAATAGAGTGTACTGTTATTTATGAAAATCTTCACAATATTACTTATATAATGTCATGTAAAAAAATACTTTTATAATTTGTTAATCAATATAAAAGAAAACACATTTAATACGGTTTGTATTAGTATCAAAAATAAGTAAATAATAAAAGTACTTAGTACTAT
The DNA here is from genome assembly GCA_035578165.1 of Stenolophus ochropezus. Taxonomy (NCBI): domain Eukaryota; kingdom Metazoa; phylum Arthropoda; class Insecta; order Coleoptera; family Carabidae; genus Stenolophus; species Stenolophus ochropezus. The sequence goes on from JAQOWZ010000014.1 coordinate 7,153,271, forward strand.
TTCCTATGGTATGTCCGTTGCATGGTCTATCGATCAGATCTACGGCAAACGCAGAATATTTTTCACGTTGCCAGTAGTTGGTGGTGTGTGCTTAATAATAAAGCGAAGACATAATAGAGTAACGAGCCAGTTTATACGCGATTTTACGCATAATGCGTGAAGTTTCGATGGTGGTGGCTGGTGGCAACAATGCCGACTGCCGCAATGGGCATGCGTGTCACCAGGTGGCACGCGTCCTAATTTTGAGTGACACGCCACATCGCGTTCTAATTAACCAATCAAATAAGAGACATTTCCGCAGATCATTACTGTGGAACATATCATGAATTACAATTACAATTAACCAGAACGTAAAACAAACATTTTTCATGTGACTTGGGGTTGCATTCGGATTCAATAAATCAGATAACATTATTGTTAATTTACTCCATTCTATACCGTGAGTATTTTTTAACGTGAAACAAGGGATTTATCATATCCATAGTTACGATTTTATATTTGATTGACATCAATGTATACTTACTTGTCTCATGTAAAATGAAACATAGGGAATGAATTTGACAGAAGTATTTAAATAAATCAGATAACATTATTGTTAATTTACTCCATTCTATACCGTGAGTATTTTTTAACGTGAAACATGGGGATTTATCATATCCGTAGTTACGATTTATATTTGAATGACAGCAATACTTGCTTGTCTCATGTAAAATGAAACATAGGGAATGAATTTGACAGAAGTATTTCAATAAATCAGATAACATTATTGTTAATTTACTCCATTCTATGCCGTGAGTATTTTTTAACCTGAAACGGGGATATATCATATCCATAGTTACGATTTTAAATTTGATTGACAGTAATGTATACTTACTTGTCTCATGTAAAATAAAACATAGGGAATGAATTTGAGAGAAGTATTTCAATAAATCAGATAACATTATTGTTAATTTACTCCATTCTATACCGTCAGTATTTTTTAACATGAAATATGGGGATTTATCATTATGCATAGTTGCGATTTGATATTTGATTGACAGCAATGTATACTTGCTTGTCTCATGTAAAATGAAACATAGGGAATGAATTTGACAGAAGTATTAAATTTTAGTATTGTAAGAAATTACAAAATAAAGAAGTAATAAACCAACTAACCAACAAGTAAGTATAATAACGAAAAATTAAACAACAATTACATCAGATTTACAAAAATACATCCATTAATTGCTAAGCAATGGCTCAATCTGCTATAAATATTTTGAATTACATACGATGATATTTAGGCAAATGCAATATTTTGAGAAATGTTTAGAATTTGAACTTTTAAGAGATCGAAATTTTGAAGGTTTCCCCCCGTACAAACTTCTGATTTTAAAGGTCACCAATAAAAATAATTTGGATGTGTAAAAACGGGAGAACTAACAGACTATTCTATTATTCTACAAATTCCTATAAAGTTATTGATGATTCTTAAAATTGTTGTTGCACTTGGTGTATTTTATAACTCTAAAAGCCAATGTCAAATTCGTTCCCTATGTTTAATTTTAAATGGGACAAGCAAGTATACATTCAAATATCAAGTCGTAGCTATGGATATGATAAACTCCATGTTTCACGTTAAAAAATACTCACGGTATTATCTAATTGTCTTTCATCCCACAAAATTATTAATTTATGTCGAGGCCACACAGAGCGCTATGTTTGCAATACATTAAAAAGAACTCACAGATTTTCAATATATCCAACCACATAGACACTAGAACGATATGTTCGCTACATTCGCGAAGCCCCGTCATATCTTGTTTGATTCTCGGCTATATTTTTATAACGTAGCTAACGTCGGTACTGCCTTTGTAGACTTTCAATATCATTTCCAATAATGATTAAGAGTTAATCAAACTTCTCTGGGTTCATTTGAAAGTACTCTTCAAATTTGTTTTATCCTTTTGCAACTAGTCTATGAGATTATATAATTCGTCAAAATCATTCCCCATCATGTTCATATCGTGGATGTAACAAAAAAATAAAATAACCGTATTTTTTTAAATCTATTCATTATTCGTAGGTTAAGAGAAAGTAATTATTAAAAATTTGGGGAAATGATGCTATGACATCAGCGTGGTAGAATCATAAAAAAATAGATAAATTGGACGGAAAAGACAGTTTACCTGCCTTTTTCCACGATCCTACCATGTTGACGTCACATATCCTTTCTCCAAAACATTAAATTGTTAATAACTATGTAATTGCAAACTATAATGAGAAGCTATAGTAGCTAGTTTTTATGTTTTATGAATTATATACTGAAATTTCATTAAGGTCACATACTCCATTAATAATATCTACATTTTTTATATGACCAATGACCATTAGTAAAAATGTCGCCCAAAAACTATGTTAAAAGTATTATATGATTTGTTATGACGTCATTTCTTCTCACTACAGTACAAATTTCTGGTGAATGACTTTCTTTACCATAGGAATTTATATACAAACCTTGATAAACCTACATAAACCTAGTCAATAATATATTTTTGTGTTCCTGTATTTAATTATAAATATATTGTCGCAAATCAAATATTAATATTACAAATTAAATATTAACATTGTAAATCAAATATTTTTATAGATCAAACAATATTTCCATATATAACTTTGTGTTCAAAATTATTTTGTTAATTATAATTTATAGAACCTCAAATTTAATAATTTTAAAGACTTCACCATAGGGAATTATATACACGAAAATAATTTTAAAGTAGGTAATGTAGTCTATTACATTTTGTTTCCTGGATAGCATAGTGAGGTTATATTTAAAAAGTTATTCAAGTAGAAAAACTAATAAAGTAACGGCCGTGAATTTGACAGAAGTTCATGAAAAGTGTTATTTATTGCTGTCCCTCCCACTTTTTCATTTTATTATGTGCAGAACGCTATAAAATTATAAATTCTTGTAAACATTTTTTGTTCGTCAAGTCTGTAGCATGTACGAGGCGCGTGATTCTAGTCCTTTTATATTTTCAACTTTAAACATTACACCCGTACTTTATCCATCCTAACTTTCCGACTGCCGTAACTTATTTATTAAATATTAAACTTGTGTAGAAAGTACAAAAGAAGAAATGAATTGTCAAATTTTGTAAAGAAATATTCCCCAACAAGACAAACTGACGGAGGTGTTATGGAAAAATCATATTAAGTATTAGGGATTAAGAAGAACTTAACCTCATTTAACCTCAAAATACAAGAACAGTTATTTTTATCATTTTTGATAGGTGGAAACTGTAACCCTTTATTTATAATAAGGTTTCATTAATTTTTTTTTTGAAACATATGCACTCGACTTCATCTCTTGCTGAAACAGTTCTTTTCTCCTTTTTCACTTTATTTTATTTAGCGATGGTTCCGATTCAAATGGGGTTTTCTAGCTCAATCAAATTTAAAGAAATTAGTTTTAAAAAATAGAAATAATATGCATAATAATGAATATTAATAAAAAAATACAAATATATAATTAAAATACTTTTAAATACAGGAGCTTTTTGTTATAGCGTGATGTCATCTGTATGAATTGGATCAATATTTTGATTGGGGAATTTAAAAGACCGCGAATGTTTTGATTGGCAAGTCTGACGAATGAGCTTGAAGAACACAACGGGGTGACCTTGAGTCACAGTATACTTCAGTTGTGTATTTTTAAAGTGTTATTAGTTGAATTTGTTTCTTATATATTAACTTTTATTATTTCTTTTACATCTGTGACAGTATTATTTACGAGACTTGTGCATAAATTATCAGTTTCTGTGTAATTTATTAAAAGTTTACATCGCTAGCGCCACTGCTATTGTCAAATAATTTTTATTTGAATATAAATATCATTTTTAATAATTTTTATATAATTTAAATAAACGGGCAAATTTTAAAAATGTAGACTTATACTGTATTGTAATATTAATTTATTTTTTATAAATGTAATGTACAAATAGCATATACTTTAAGAACATTTTGGTCCACAAAGAAAACAATTTGATAAGAAAATCCATATTCGTTACGTCACATTGATTATTTAAAACTTTGGAAGTCTGTAACTCGCGTATTAATATAAACATTTTAGGGGATTTTCACCAATAGTCTTTAGTGTCCCTCATACTTTAAAATGAAATTATAAAAAAAATGGTAGAAACCACCATTGGAGCAAAGTAAAGAGTAGGTTGGCAACCTATAGCATTAACATGCAATTAAAACTTGCCTGTCCTATGTAGGAATATTGTCACTGAGGATAGTGAGTCCCTGAACAACGTAGATGCAGTAAATTTATAAGCTAAAGCTTATTAAATTTATTTGAAAAAGAAACGTATTCTGTAAAGAAATATGCTCGAGCAAGATAAACTAAAAAGGCGTCAGGAAAATGTAATATTAAATATTAGGAAGCAATAATGTGAAAACAGTGTGTTGGTGTCATTTAAGCGAAAAGAAGGAAAGAAATTTAGCTCAACCGAGAAATACATTAAAAATTCACCGTGAAATTAAACTGAATAAAATGCGAGTTATTCGCTTTGTGTGAGTTCTGTGACACGCAAATAACTGCAGCGTTTATCATAATTACTAAACCTACGTTGCTGCAGTATGCATTAATTAAAAATAAAACTAATATCTACTTTCCTACACAATACGCCAATTTTCCGAATTATATAATTTCGATTTAATTCGTCCAAATGAACTATAATTATTTTCAGTATTTTTCTACGCGAAATGAAATCACTTTGAGGAATTCCATGAAAAATTTTTAATCAAACGAAAATGATATTAATTTTTTGATAGCAAAATCATTTGATGTTTTATTTTGTAATAACTACTCTGGAATATACAGTACCGGATTAACTTCAAATGCGTCCCTAGGCTAAAATTTCTTATATCGCATCCCAATCCTGGTAATCACCAAAATAATAAATTATAATTAAATACTAAAAACAATGAAACAAACAAAATAAATTAAAAATCATAATCTTTAAATTAAATTCTTTTTCTTAATATTTTGTCTCCAAGATTCTAAAGTGACTGCATGACAAAAGCGCTGCGTTCACATTTTTAAACATTTCATAAGCGCACCAAAAAAAAAGTAGCAAAAGCGCACCAGTAAAATTTAGATCAAAATACGAATGAATTCGTTCTGCTCACGGATAGAACTTTTTAAATAGATACTCGCAGAGGTATGCTTCCAAGTTTTCTTCTTTCGTCTCGAATCTAACCTAACTTAACCTACTATAATCTAATGTAACATAACCTAAAGTGACATAACTTGACTTGACCCAATCTAACCTAATCTAATCAAACCTAACCTAACCTAACCTCATCTATTTTAAACTAATCTAAACTAACCTAACCTAACCTGACCTAATCTAACTTAACCTAATCTCATGAAACCTAAAATAATCTAAACTAACCTACCTTAATCTAACCTAACCTAACCTCACTAAACCTAAAGTTATCTAAACTAACCTAATCTAACCTAACCTGACCTAACCTTATTTTATTCCATCATTGAATGAATAGTTTAAATTTATAAATATCTAATATACATTGGTGAGCTTTTATAACAAAAAATACCATTTGATGCGCTTTTGGCATACGCCGTCTAAAGCTCTCCTTGCATTACAGTGCCCCTAGATAATTGTCTAGTTTGCCTAATAGATAATCCGGCCCTGAGAATATAAATTTAAAATTGAAACTGTAATTCATCAACAGGTGTACTAAAATAATTATGAACCGTTTGGAAATTGTCGCATAAAGAATATGCCATGTTGTATTTCATTTTTCATTGGCGTTTTATGCATAGAAACTTATCTGGAACTATGCAAAAATGTGAAACATTATGTGCTTTTAATGCTGCAATTATTTTCTTTTACGAACTTTTTGTCATCAATTTGCCCTATAACTCGCAATTATTTTCGTTTAAATTATATGGCAATTTCGCGAAGCAAAAAGGTGTAAGCAGCATCTAAATATATCTATTGATACGTTTCCCGTGATAAATCTGAGAGCAGCTGTCATGTACGTACGATGAATACATGCATGACACGCTATTAAATATGGTCATTATATTCCATATAAACAAGTTCTAATATAACAGGCAACGGCGACAAAACGTCATTGGTACAGGTACAGTACTGTTTGCCACCGTACTATGCAGCATAACGCAATCGATAAATTACTTGTATAGAATAAGCTGCAAATAAAATGCTCCCAACACGCTGCTATTGTGAAGTGTGTGAACATATTAAATGTTACACCGACTTGCGTTTTATTTCGAGCAACAAGCCCTGCGAAATTTAATATGCCCCTGAAACTTTAAAGGAGATCGGGGAGAACACTTTTCAATACGCGTATGAATTCAAATTGCTTAATTTACCGACAGATTGGAAACGAATAATTTAATTGCACATTTTATTCTATTCTAAAAGATGTCGGTACACAACCTGTCGCACACGAAATATTAATTTAACTGACTACAGAAAACAGAAAACAAAAGAAATATAATAGGAATACATATTTTTAATAACAACTTTTTTATTTCTAATCTAACCAAATATCTATTTCTTGAAAAACCTTTTCAAATCAAGTTTGCAACTATTTAAATAAATGGATTTGATGTTTCTAAATTAAAAAGTGTAAAATCCAATAAGATTTTCAAAGGAATAACAAAGTGATCATAAAATGTTTGGTTCTATTGCAAGTTAAATATACAGATGTATATGTTCCAAAACATAGGACAAAAAATTAAAGGGTATATACTGTACCATGTACTGATTATAAAACAAAAAGAATTTTTTAAAAATTCGCAAAAATTACATCGTATTTCAAGCAAACTTTTTTTTTGGTCGGTAGGTATTTATAATTTTTTTTTTCAAATCTACTACAGTGATAGTAATTGTTTTCATAATATCTAATACTAATAAATGTCTAATACTGTGTAATTAATAAGTACTCCAGTGGTCCACTTCAAGTAAAATACCCTAACTTTGTAAATTTAAAAAAAAAAAATTTGTTTCATGATCAGCACGTCCTACAGTATATACCCTTTAATTTTTTGTCTTAAGTTGTGGAACACTCTGTATGGATTTATGTTTCAAAAAGTATAAATTTTGTAATATTGTAACAACGTTAATATTTATTCTTATTATTTGTACGTTTTTGGACCTCCACATTTTGCTTAATAGTTTAAATTTATCTAATTTCTCAATCTGCCCAATTTATTTACCTATATCGTATTCGTCTGCTTCAGTAGCTGCAATAACATTGAATGTGATTCATTTTTGTTCTGCAGAATGATCTTTGTGTAATTCTTTTTCTTTTATTTTAACTAGTATCATAATCATTACAATTACTGTTTGAAATATTTTGGTAGATCGTTATTGAACAGTAGAATTAATATTATTTAAAATTCAAGTGAGCCATTGTCAATTTTAAAGATAAGTACTCGAAGTATATTTCTCGTGCAATCTATAAAGTTATTTGCACAAACTACGTTGTCACAGTCATCTATTAGTGAATATCAAGATCACAGTTCCTATTTTACATTTTGCGTATTATAAAACATAATCAATTTCAATAATAGCAGCCCCCCTCGCTTCCCTTTCGCTACGCTTATGGCAAGGGCTCAGGGGCACCAAAAATTAATAGTTCAAAGGCATTTAATTGTAGAGTGTTATAATTATTTTGTTTTATGCTATAGATGTGACTTGGTGTGTAGTTCAGGTTTTAATGTTCAATAAACAGCAATAATTGAAAGTGATCTCATCATTGATATGTTTGTATTGTACGTAATTGTTTTGGTTTTCCAATTTCCTAAAAGGGACGCTGTCAAAAATTTGCCAAGGGTGCCAAAAAGCAGGCAAGCCGTTGTTGAAATGAACGGAGTGGAAATTCGATTTAGTTAATGCTATGTGTCGACTATAGACAGATTATTTCCCTGTTTTTTACGTGCGTATTTAAGTAATTGTGGACATGAATAGAATGATCGTACCTACCTTTCGCAGAACTCCGTGGCTCTTTGATATACGGTTACGGTTACGGGCATATAAGTAACCATGCCTTTAATACACGATCAACACACTTTGCTCCTATTTAATTATCGCAAATGCACTTCACTGCACTAAGGTCGATTAAAACTTCGCACTAATAGATTGATTTTTAATTATAGGGATAATGAAGGAATTAGCTTGCATTATTTATCGAACACGTTATCTTTCTAAATTGAAATATTGTAACAAACGTGTTTATAGTTCTTTTAATAAGTTATTCGAAAAGATTGCGTTCAGCAGTTAACAGGTCGAATTAGGGGCGATATAAATATGTAGTCACGTGCGTCGTTGCATGGAATAAGCCGTTCCATCAAGGGCTCTTAATGAGAAATGAAATATTGATAATAATGATGATAACCATAACTGGTTCCGGTCAGAAGTATCGTTTACACGGTTCCAAATTAATAGACATGTTTAAAAAGTTATTAGAAAAATCCGCTGCTTCGATTGCAAAGCGGGAATAAATTACTGTCTTGTATTTCATAATGAATAAAGAATTTCGTCGAATAGATTTACGAATCCGAAGCAAAATTAATAGGAATAAAGATATTAGCATAAGAATAGCAAGTGTAGTCATTATAATTCTGTTTTTCCATATGATTTTGATTTGGATAAAAGTGGAAACGCTGTGAGAAATGAAGTAGCTAGCAAGCAGGAATAGGAACGTCTTCATCAATGAAACGGGTGATTTAGCATTAATTTGGCCGGTTGGTACACCGTCCCTTTGTTCGACGAGATGCCGCAAGGTCCGTGGTCCGTCCCACATCCGGGTCTGCGTCCACCTTACCCGAATTCTCTTATTGATTCGATAATGTTTAGCCGTTGCTGGAGCGTTCATTTAGGTAAGTTTTTAGCGGGGAATGAAGCGTTAGCTTGTCTGTTGCGGAGGCAAATATAGGAGTTGGAAAGTTGCGGGAAGAAAGTCAAGCAGATGGAAGTGGAGAGTCCGGCAACCGAATGACATTGCATAGTTAACAACTTTGTTTCATTTATTTGATATCTCAGTTATTTGTACAACCACATGAAGGGCAGGGCAAGTGGTTTGTTCCTGGTACACTTATGACACTAATACAGCCGTATATATGTGGGTGCTTCTACAGTTTAGCGTGCAAGTTTACATACTGTCTTTAACAAACATATATTTATAACTATATATAAATGATGCCCTTTTACAATGAACCACCGTTCGTTTTTGTAAATATTTTTTTCAAAATAATACTTGTCGTTCTGTACTATTCTATATAATATAATCTGCGGTATACTTGTTAATCTTGTATCAAAACTTTCTTCCATTCACAAGTACCTATATTTATATAAAATGTTCTTTAGTTTTGTCCACGACATCACGTTAGGCTACATATATATACTTATATACATATCATAATGCATATATACATACATATGTATATATATGTGAATATTAATTTAATTTATTTATCTATATCGTTCTGAATAATCAATTGTACGCAGCGTCGCGACCCATAGTCGTAGCTACTTGGACGCGGCGCCAAGGACTCGAGCGTTGCGACTGACGCACGCGTCAATGCCTGTCAAATCGCGTCGCTCACATCCGCGCAGTTACAGATTATTAATACAGTAATATACATGGTACCACATTGTGTCTTTTACATGACATCACATCACTTGGAATGCATATAATTTCATATTTATGTACAATAATATTACAACATTACGCAACGGGAGAGTCCGAGCACTCGTGTTCGCACTCGTGGCACGAGCAAACAGGATTAGCGGGATGTAGAACATGGGTAGAACAGAGAGCGTGGTATTCGATTAGCGATGACTGGGGAGGGGAACAGGATGGTTGTATGTAAGGTGGAGAACGACACAGGCTCGTGACGGTGCGTGCACATGCGCTGCTCTATGCAGGATTGTCTGTCTGGGCACGCACCTCGTCGGCTGCGACACGAGTGCCGGTGCTCGCCGTTGGCGGTGACACGCCGCACGGTACATTAAGGTGAGTGCATGACAGGTGATGGAAGGAGCAGATGCGGAGCCAACCTAAACTACAGTAGTACAGTCCACTCAGCAACACCTCTCCTCGCAACATGGCATATCAATCTACAAACTACCGATAACTCTAACTACACTTATAATTAAGTCTTTATCACCAACAGTCAAATATAGAGCCGACAACAGATCTCGTATATTTGACGCATATATATACTCACTTTTTTGATGTATATATAATATATATATTTATATATAACTTTTACAACTTATAGTGTATAAGATTATCTGGGTTTTTTTTTTATTTATATTTTAATTTAGCTACATTTTTATAATTATATATCTAAAATTTTGTACAATGAAACATTATCAACTCAACAAAAATGATCAACAATAATAAAAAACAAAAACGAACAAATATTTGGCTGGTTTGTAAAACGAAACCATCAAGACATAACAACGTGGCAGGTAACGAAGTAGGAACTGAAAAGTGAAAAGACGAAAAGAACGCGCAATGAATCTAGGTGTGAGAATGAGTTAGGTGGAAACAGAGAGAAATTAGGTAGAGTAGTGGGGACGACATGAGACGCAGTGCAGTCACAGACGAGACGACGACAGCGGGTACTGCGGGTAGCCGAGAGCCGAGATGAACATGACCGAGTTGCCGAGACTGAATAGTTGAGGACGCTGATGGCAGCTCGTAGCTCGTAGCTCGCAGGTCTTGGATGCAGAACGCAGGAGACGGCGACGGCGACGGCAGACGGCAGAACGGCAAACCGTGGAGACGCTGAGTCGGTGGCCGACAAGCAGCCATTCAGCCAAGCAGCGCGGGGTTAGCGGTAGCGGCGACCGTATTACCATCAGACTAAGAGACTAGGCGCGAGCCAATCTTCGTCCGCTAGCTGCCAGCACACAGAGAACAGGCTGTATCGGGTCCGGAGCAGCACCAGCACCACACAAACTAACTCATTCACGCGCTACCTCGCCACGCGGCCACCATGCACTCGCACCACGAGTCACGACTACTCCGGCTGCTCTGGGGAGAGCAGGGCAAGAGCCAGTGCAATGCACCCGCACAACACGAGTCATTCTGATCTATCCTACATTTACTCTTGAGCACTTATCACAATCATCAAGTATCTTGTCAACTGTCTATATCACTATCGCCTCTTCGCTCCTTGTTTCATCGGTCTGATTGTCAACGTATATGTACTCTCTTCTCTTTTATAAAACGAACGACTTGAAAAATAGTTGTAATTGACTGCGTAACATTCAGCATATATAGCATATATAGAATATAGCATACAGCAATAGAGACGAATGAAACAAGAAACAAGAGCATCTGCGAATGACTCGTTGGGCGGTAGAGCGTTGAAGGAAGAGCGTCAGATCGGGTGGTGGAAGTGCGAAGGCAAAGGCGGTGGCGGTGCAATAAGCGGCTCGTTTTGTCCCTGCTCCACCCTGTGTTTCCATAACCCGTAATTCGGAATCGTAACGCAGAACACGAAACACGAAAACACGAACGTGTGATTGCGCAAACGAAACGCAACAACGAAATAACCATGGATTGGATGGACTTGAACGTGTGCAAGTGATGACCGGTGACGGTGACGGTGAAAGTGACTGGTGGTTGTGGTGGTGATTGGTGATGACGTGAGAATTTGGCACGAATGACGCGGATTGAGTATATAACGTGACATCTGGTTCTTGTTCAGACATGGATTATTAAATCAGGATGATGTTCTACGAATGTCTATCTCACTGAGCCTGAAAGAAAGATACAACACAGACTTAGTGTCAACCAGAGCCGTCCACAACTGACAACTAGTCACTACACAGTTACATGATTCAAACCCAATCCAACTCTAGACGCATGCCACGTGCTCTTGCGACGAACACCTCCAACTTGATCTACGACACAATTCCAAAGCCAAACGTCTCAATCTCAAGACAAACAATGGGATGTACATAGAACGCAAACTCGTACGTGAACGTATAGCGGGGGATGTACTTGTACTCGTATGTATTGTACGCGGCCCAACGCTGCGCGGTCCGTCCACCGACGTGCCGTGGCCCGTGGCCCCACAAACACATTCACCAACTATCGCATCGTAAGCTACTCGTACAACAGAACTGGAACTCGCCGTGCGTGCAGTTGCAGTGCTGCAGCGACGCAGTCCACGTGAACGTGCACACCGAGGCAACGTGCGAGCCACACAAGACACAAGCTACACAGCAAGCCAACACAACACAACAGACAGGTGATTACTTGGTACTGTTGGATCGGGAACATGAGCCCTGGAGCTTGTTGCAGCGCTGCTCCCTGTGCGGTGATCTGCGGCGTCCCTGGCAGCTGCGGCTGTCCCGGGATTCCCTGCCAGGTTGCTGGCACTTGCATGCCCATCCTGCACACAATCAAACCAATACTCCTTTTAGCTTTCATTCCAACAATACTACATTCACTATCATCTCTACGTTGTCTATAGCTCGCTCATATAGAAACGAACCTGCGCGAAACATCCAATGGGAGAAGGTACCCCCATTGCGTTTTTTACCAGTGGCGTACTTAGTTCTTAGTTCATATGGGGAAACTATATTAGGAAATTATTATAAAATATTAAGGAAATTCGGAATTAAGATTTAAAGAACCTATAACTGCAATAAACCGAAGACACGACGATTATATTAGCAGGTAATAATCATTTATGGAAAGTATGATTTGTAATCAAATATGTAGCAGAAAATGGATAAACAATAATTTGGTTTAAAAATCTAGAGATTAAAGAAGCTGTTATTTTAAAGAAAAATATAGTCTATGACCAAACCGATGTAATCCATTCTTCTCTACATTGTAATCTAGACATTAAACAAACTGTTATTCCAAAGAAAAATATTATCAATGACCAAACCGATGTAATCCATGTACTGTGCGGCACAATGAACACCATTAGAAAAAAAACTATATTTATGTTGCCGTCTCCTTCAACTTGTTTGTTGCATTATATGCGCGAGAATGATTGACAGGTCCATTTCTATTTGAGACGAGCTGTAGTCTGTACCACCTACATCCCACATTAAGTAACTATAGTAGAAGTTTAGGTATATGAAATTCACTTTCGGATAAGCTGATTGGCCCTTATAAAGTTTTATGTGACTTGCGGTATTGGTACTTTTAGGCAGGTAGTTTTTTCTGTTGTATGATGTTCAGGGCCGTACCAGAAATTTTCTTTCAAAATATATCCTTATTATATACTTTTAAATCTAGAGTAAAATATACAAATAATAATGCATTATAAATGCCGTCTTCTAATTTCAATTTGTAAATTGAGAAGAGATTAAATTTTTAAAATAAATTCAACCGTAAATTTTAAATACAAACAGTTATTAAATAAATATAAGAAATACTTGGTTGTTTAAAAAAATTTAAAAGAATTTTATTTTTATTTCGACTTTTAAGGTCATTAACAGGAAATACTAATAAATATACTTCACAGAAAATTTTTAGTATTTATACATAGAAGAACAAAGACAAAAACTAAATATTAACCACCTTTTCAGTGGTAAGAATATCTAAAAAGGATTAAAGCGGAGAGATCAATGGAGACTTGACTAAATCAAGTTGTTCATTCATAAGATTTTTCTTTTCATTGAGTAATCTTTGGATTTCCAATTACATATTCTAAGAACTCCATTATTAGTTATTTATTTATACATTTTATATATGAATTTATTTAATACGGATCTGTTCTTATTTTTCAAGTAATACCTTTGAGTAGGGATAATTTATAACTCCTGACCACAATGCTTCCCACCCTTCCATAAAAGGTTATAAAACCTGCATAAGTCAGTTTCATATACCTAAACTTCTACCACAGAATAGTTAAAAACAGGAGCGATACTCCGTGTCGGCACTTTTCATGTTCCCCTATTCAGTTCTATGACCTTGAAGTATTGTGTAGACCTTTAAATTTGTGCACATTCCCCATCTCTCTCTAATTCTCGTTTCTCTGTCTTACTGTCGCTTCTGTATAAACCTATTCTGTGGTCCCACCACAGATCCCACATTCATCAACTACCAACTCACCCCATGTAAGACTGCTGGTACCCAGCGAACTGTCCATACGTGTAGCCCTGCATGCCCTGCAAGAACTGCCCTTGCATTTGCGCGGCAGCAGCCGTGGGGTAGCTCTGGGGATACCAGTAGCCGAGCTGCTGCCCGTAGGCCCCGTAGGCCCCGAACTGGGTCCCGGCTAGCGGCTGGCCCGCCACCGGGGCGTTGTTCGGGTCGCCGGACTCCTTGCCCCATGAACATTTCACCACTTGGCCGTTGATGTCTGTGTTGTGGACTGCTACTATAGCGTGCGTTGCGGATTCTTTCGTTGAGAAACTGGAACAGACAAACCGTTTCTCTAGGAGGATATTCTATCTCCAATCCAAAATTCAATTCGTTGTAAGGTGTAAATTACAAGTTTGATAATTGTCCCTTTACAGACGCTTTTTTTGACATGAAACGGATCAACTATAAACGAGTCGTATACTACATTTTTTTCTACGAAACAAATTTCTCCCATTCAAAATTCAATTCGTTGTAAGGTGTATATTACAAGTTTGATGATGGGGTATTCTAATGTAGTAAAATTTAAGGTAATTTTTTTTTATAATATTGTGGATTTTTTCTCTTCTTCTTCACTTTAAACAGTAAACCTAATGTAACCTGCCAAATTTTAAACCAAGCTGCATGAGGCCACAAAAAACTGTCTTTTATCAATGTTTACAAGTACAATGTAAATTTTAACAATAATTTCAACTTTTAACAACAAATGTGACTATGTTTCTTTATATTAATAACTTTATACATGTTAAAACTATTGTAAGTATTCTTGACAATATTGTGTCAAAATTATTACTAAATTATTGTATGATCGTAGTTATCCCTGATGAAGTGGAAAAATTATCCACGAAATATTGGAATTTAAATAAAATGAACATCAAAATTATGAGAAGTTTGTCTCTAATATAGAACCTCGCCCATATTCCCCGAAAATTTCGTTAACATTTTATCTTGTGGATTATGCTATAAAATGACTGAATTATGAAAAAAAACTAAAAAAAAAGTTATTTCTAACATGAGTTTTCTTTTATTTTATTTTAGCGCTGAACAGGTATCACGTGGGTTGTAACGTACGTGGGAGACCACCGGCATTGGTGACTTATGACAGATAAACTGCCGCGCCAAGCGTTGTGTTTGCAATCATGCCCCCACCATTTAAATGTCATGAGTCCCACATACGTCACATCCGGTAAAATTCAATTTTTCAAGGAATTTGGAAAATTCATATCTCGCTCAAATTAAATAAAAAAGGACTCAAAATTTTAGATTTGTAATAAAAAAATACTTGAGTTTCAGAAAAAATAAAAAAAAATCATTAGAATACCCCATTGTCCCTTTACAGACGCATTTTTTTGACACGAAACGGATCAACTATAAAAGAGTCGTATACTACACTTTTTCTACGAAGCAAATTTCAGACTGCCTAAGACGTGATTAATGTTAACGGATCAAACCGTGTACAAAACAGTTCGATATCACAGCTTTTTAAATTGTGTATAAAATGTTATGTACCAACATGGAGACCAGTGCAATAAGTATTTTTTTAAAAAAAGAAGTAAAAGAAACAATGACTGTCTTTTTAAATAAATCATGTTTAAAAATTATGTGTAATATATCAAGAAGTAAATACTTAATAATGTCTGTAAAACATTTTTTTAAAAAAATAAAGCTGACAAAGAAATTGTGATAAAAAATTAATATGGAATTTTTTATTTAACTATATAGTTTCTGTAATCGAATCGTAAACCTCACACTCCGCTGTTGAAATCAGAGCACGATAATCACTAATCCATAACTGCTCGTATTACCATTAATCATTAATCTAATCGTCTTTTAATAAAAAAATATATTGATTTAAATTTTTATGATACCTGAACCACTTGAATATAACAATATTGAAAGTTATAATTTACGATAAGATTTTCAGTAACCTCTGTGAAATATAATCAAGTTTGTCGTTTATTGGGAAATAAAATACATATTGACAAATTAGAAACGCGAAACAAACTAGCAACCGAAACGTCGGGAATGCCATTTCTCGTCTATGGCTTAGAGCGAATCACGTGCAACAGCCATATTTTCAATAGTCTTAACCTTCAGGTAATCGTTCCAGATAACGAATATTATTCGCTGACACCGAGGGGGACAGCCGAATAATTTCATAAGTTTTCTTATCCCGTAACTTAACTCGTAGTTTAGCCGCGTACGAACATTTAATCCACCTTTGATTACTTACCGAAAATATTCGGAAGTTTTATTTGAACAGGGTAATGAAGAATCAATTTAATGCGTGATTGGAAAGCAGAGAGAATATAACGTAATGGTAAATAGAATCAAATTGAACTCCAACTAATAATTAATAACGGTTTACCAAATAGGTATATGTATATAAGTAGCTTGTTAAAAGTTAATAACCGAAAACTAATAATGATGTATAAACACAATAATGTAGCACGATTGTAAATTAGCTCTAGCATTAATTTATACAGCAATGGCAAGCGAATGTTCGTAGGGACAAGTATCATAAAACCATATGAAATATTGTTTCGTGTTAAAGAATTAGTGAGCCGTGAAAAATATGTGAGTGGCAACATTTTACAATGGATCCGTCGAGGTAAATACGTAGAGCCTACCGTTCACCGTAAATAAATTAGTGTATATGGGTGAAAACGTATGTGAGCGTATTAATAACCTCTTCTTCCCGAGAATATTAAAATTTGTTGCGCTCGATTGCGCTGTGAGGAACACGAGAACTTGGGACTTGGCATTCAGTAAGGTATTCTTTCATGCGAGATATTCCGTTATTCTCACATCAAAGCCACGACCGTTTATGCTTTACAACCAGGAATTAGATTTAAGCTCGAACCTAACGAAACATGCAGCTTATTCTTTTTTGTAGATAGATCATATTTACAGGCAACACGATAAACGTGCTTTCTTAGATGTGAAGTGAAGTTGTTTCTATAGTGTTATGATTGGAAAGAGAAAGAGATGTATACTCACCGCACAAATGCGTAGCCTTTTTCTTTAAATACCCTTATTTCTTGAATGGAGCCGAACGGAGAGAAGGTCTTCTGCATGAGGTCTTCAGTTAATCCGTTTGTCAGTCCTCCGCAATACACCGTGCAGTTGGTGGGTGAACTCTGGTTGTAAACTTCGTCAAATGTCAGCGGCTTCGAGTTTACTGTGAATAATACATGGCACATTATAGTTGCAAGTTGCAGTAGAATGAGTGAAATGTGATGAACAATATGCATCTTTCATGGTCACTCACTAGCCGCTAAGCTCGCTGTGTTGGTTCATCATTACGAAGCCAACACTTTCAAATCGACTAGGAAGTTGAAGGAAAAAGGGAAAAAAGACAATCGATTAAGTGAGCAGTTTTTCGCTAGGGGCGATGTTGGACTGTTGGAATTTGTCTAGTTTGTACGCGCGATATGTCTGTTTTTGTACTGAGAAACTTTGGCTCACTTTTGTGAAGGTGATCACGCGTGGACGCTGATCACTGACAACACAAATAGTTTCGGACTTTTGTTCAGAAGTGATCAAGAATGAAAGCAGTTTGATGATGTATCTGTCACATTTGCCAGTTTATTATATTAATCAAAGAAATCAATCTCAAGTTACTAACAAGGAAAACATATTTAGTTTCAGCTTTAATAGGAATATAAATTTCTTTCCTTAATTACTTGATTCTGATATACGAGCCACTTTAACACAACGTGGATTTATTTTACAAACTTGTTCAGATTAGTACATCGCGGAATAATTGTTCCAATAAGTAATTACCCGTGTAGTACAATGCATTTGAACAGCGTGTGCTATGTACCACCTAACGGTGATTTTGTAAACAAGAACGAGTGCAGTTCCAATTCCCTGCTGTAAACAATAGTCTAGATTTAGTTACATTCTCAATTTGGGGCTGAAAACTGCATAGAAATGTTGTTGATGCATGTGCGCTGTGCAGCATCCGAATGATCGAATAGAAACACCCGCACTAGGGCAAATTTGCGTTTGTTAACCTGCGGCGTAACACGTGTGCTGTTCTCGACGCGAAATGAACATCTCGTCGCGTGTGCATTGATCACGTGACGCAATGCGAACACTGGGCAAGATCACGCAACGTACCCCCCATTCCACTCTGTCCTTCTCTTTGCTGGTTACTCGTTACTGCTTCTTGCACTCTACACTTGCTATGACTAACTCCTACGCATTGCAGATAGGGCTGCTAACCTTTTCTTTCCTCTCTTTCAATTACATGCAATTGCGACCTTTCTGCCATTGAAACATTCAAAATTATAAACCTACAAAAGGTAATCTTGCTCGAATTCAATTAATTACAAATGCCGATTGAATTATTTGGATGATTATGGATAAATGAACTGAAATGAAAGCTGACTAGAATCAATTATTTTAATTTAGTGTAAGCTTCCTATAAGCCAATTTAATATGAAACCTTTCCTAGTCAAATAATCTCAAATACCTAACGTTTGTTAAAATTTATTCCTCCGTTTAAATTTTTATTTCATTTTTATTTATTGCTCATTTTGGGTGTGGGTATAAATGTTGTCTGAATTTTTTAAATGATTAAAAATGATTATTGTAAAGTAGCTTCAAAGCAAAGTAATATAAAACATTTCCTAGAAGAACATTCCTGAAATGCTCAACGTTTGTTAAATCTTATAATCTATTCCTCTGTCGTTTTCCTGGAGTAAACAACATTAAAAATTAAGTTCTGTCATAAAGAAATAAAGCATTTAGTACGGAAAAACTAAAAAATAATAGCAGCGCGTTTCGCGAAATAAATTTTTGACGTCGGAAGAGCGATAGTTCATTTCATCAGGGTCCATCGTATATAAAGTGTCCTAATCTTTCGTGCGTCCGAAGCACGCACTTCACTTGGCCACTTGAGTTTCAGCGTAGCTTCAGCAACAGAGCTCTTGCGTCAAGATCGAGATTTTCATTATTTCAGACTTCTTGAATTAATCAGACTGCAAACAGTAACAAACAAATACTGCGCATCTCGCCACACATAAAACACTTGCTTCCATTTCAAGACGGACGAATCATTAACTAACGGAGCTGTGGTTTCATGCCGTTCTGCTCCTAAATAAATGAAACCAATACAAATGATGCACCGAGATATTTACTTCGATCCGAATAATTTGGTTAAGTAAGCAAATGATTCTGTGATGGAAATGTGTGGGAGTAAAGCAGACCGATTTTTGCTGCGGTGGATGTTATGTTTCTGACAGCACGGTTTCCACAAAAACGCTGTTTTCCTTACACAACTTACAAACTATATGTTTTGTTTGCAAATTTTCTTATACGCACACATAAACAAATATATCATCACCTACACGTCTTCATATTTTCAATGTGTCAAATTTTGTAATAAACACATTTACCTCTGTGATCCGTTAGCTTTTGACATTTTTGTACCCTACATATGTTTATGTCGCACCCTCAATGTAATTCGTCATTTTATATGCTACATACATTATGAATTTTACATATATTAGTTCTTATATTCAGAAGTGAAAGTAGGTATATTTTCTTACCGGTACGATTCTTTGGTGAGATAAAAAAAGAGAGGATTGCTGGTTGTTATTTTATATGTTATTTACTATTTATATATAGTTATACTTATGATATTTTCTTACCGGTACGGCGTACCAAAGAGTACCGCTACCTTTTACCACTGCTTATAATGCTTTCATAAAAAATCATACATAGACATCCTGGAGGTCACACTAGGTCATTATTTAATTTATTATTATAATAATAATAATAATAATAATAATAATAATAATAATAATAACAACCTTTATTGACAGGAAAAGTCAAAGGATTGTATCATGAGTCAAAATTAGTGGGAATTATCAACCTTCCTTAGAATTTCGTTGCTTCATATAAACAATTTTTTTAAATTGATGTATCATTTCAAATTCTTGCTCTAATCTACAAATTAGTTACTGAAATATGTTTGAATCCTACAAATTGGTAACTATTTTTTGTCCTAGTCCAAAAAATATTTACTTTCGATATTTTTGATAGTTTTGCTACTGCACTACATTTAATATAATTGTCTAAATTTATTTCTTTCAGTTGCTCGTCTTTCAATTCGTTTATAATATGTTTGTATTTTATATTTGACCTAGTCTTCCATCTTGTAAATTATAAAAAAGTAAGTAACATGAAGGAATTTTAAGTTTTGTATGTTTGAAATGATTGGTATACTCGTAAAGGTAAAGCGATAGTTAGCGAGTAAAGGTTATTTAGAAAATTAGCCGTAAAGGGAAACATTTATCGTTTTTCTTAATATAGCCCGAGATAGGAAGTCAGTGGATGAGAATTTATACGGTAGTAGTGAAAACGGTTTCGTAGCCTGTTTGCTCATTTAATATGAAAATGAATAGAAGTTATTGGTGGTAAAGATACATAAATCAGAGTTACATTCTATTAGTTTAATATGCAAAGTTGCTGAAGTACCGCGCAGCCGTCTGATTTGCGCAGGTAACAGGTGAGTCGAGGGAGGTGGGGGTAACTCCCCTGCAATTACTCGCAGGTACCGCTGACCTGTATGCACCGCCACCGTAAAAAACCAAGCAAAATAAAACCGTTAGGTGCATGCAACGTACCTAATTACCGCTACACGACTACCAGCGTCAGATCGAAACTTCTTTCCTGCACCCAACCACCGCAATAATATGGCCCATGGACGCCCATAGAATATTTTCTAGGGGGGGAGGGGATGGAGGGGCCAAAAATATAGTATATTATTTAATAAGCATAATATGTAGGCTATATTACACGAGGATCCGCGTGTAATGTAGCCATATTATGCGAGTCAAATACTATACTTTATCTACAACTATCAGGCATATAAAAAATCTGATATTATTTGTTAAATATTCAGTTAGGTGTGAGTAGTTCATATATAGCTTAACAGTTGGCGCCACAGTAGCACTTAAATGTCAAAATAACTGTTCAAATTGTATTTATTATATTTTTATAATCATTTATATTGATATTTATGATAAAAAATATATTATTGATAAATTAACAGTTTATTAAAATGTTATATGTTACATTACATGCTCTATTTATTACAGAAAAATGTAGCGTGTAATATAACTTTTCATATTACACTTGTGTAATTATAATTAATCGAAATTTTGACAGCAATTTTTAATAGTTCATTTGACATTCTATTCCGATGTGATATTGTCTATTTACGAGACACTTAAATATTGTAGAGATAAACAGAATACATATACTTATTAGTAGAAAAAAGTAAAGCATAAAATAAAAATTCTTACTTATTTTTTAGATTGGTTTATAAAGGTAATTGTTAAATTCCTTCCATCTTTCCAAAATTTCTCGAAAAAAATTTAAAAACCTCGATAAAATTTATTGTAGCTAATTGTATTGCTTCTACTTTCTAATGATAGTTGAAATAACTAAGCACAAATAATAACGGGATAATTTGCTCCACACATAAAAAATCTAAGCCCTAAATTACAGCAAACATTAATAAATTTCTTACAGAACATAACGATAGTGAAATAATTACGTAATCTGTCGTCTTTTTAAAATTAGGAAAAATCCAAGGAGGGCAAATGCCCTTATGGGCGCCCATGATATGGCACCAACCTTCATTACTCTAATATCCTTTATTCGGGCCTATTGACATCAATCTGCATAATATTCATAGACAGTTGAGCAGTTGCTTTGTTTATACACAATGCGTCGCTCCAGATTATTCTATTCTTTTACTTGCTTATTGTCTTTCTGCTGCGTTTCTCTGCTCATTTGTGTACCACAAGTTAAAGTGCATACTGCACATATTTTGCTGTCTGATTTTCCGGTGACTCTTTTGGTTCGTCAACAAGTATTGCAGTGGTGTTGGTGTTAAGTTGGATCGATACTGCTTCCGAGTTAAACGGAATGTCTCTGATACCATAGATCCACGCCTATATTAGTTTCATTGCCGCATGAGTCGTTTCATGGTATTAACCTAACTGACATTCAAAGTTCTGTTGAATTATGGTCTCTTCGATATTCACCAGGACTGATTCTGATTCGTTTGCTAGTGTTATAGGCTTATCGTGTGCTACAATAAAAATAAAACCACACCACCGGTCCAAATCGCACTAGAGCTTTTCTATCTCTCTCCGAATTTACTTGCAATTAGTAGAAAATTGCAACTTCGTTCTACGTTTTTACCACAAACATATGAAACTTTTTATCAAATTTAAATAATAGATTGCAATACAGATTTCAACAAAATTAATAAAAACATATATTCAAGTTTGGTAAACCTAACAAATTAGCGGAATGTCATACGCTTATATTCACTAAAGAAACACATCACTGCTGTTACACTACTCTCTAATAGTCCAAATTACTCAGGTATTATGTTGAATTTAGTCGGGAAGTTAAAAGGATGTAGCAAAAAAAAGTACTGCTAACGTTTTGATTTATTTAAAATTTTCATCAGAGCGGTTAGGTCTTCCAATAGATACAGTTTGATATAATGTTATTACAATGATTCATTCATTTCAACTTTTTTTTATTCCGATAACCTTACATCGAAAGGTAGAAAGGTTCATGGATTAAGTAAGTAAGTAACTTTACTTCATGTATAATTACATTATATCAAATTGTATCTATTGGAAGATAAATATTCTGATGAAGTTTTTAAATATAAATCGAAACGTTCCCTACTAAATTCAACTTTATTCTATTTTTGGACACTACTTTGTTCTGTGAGATCTGGAGTTCAAATCCCAGCTTCAGTAATCTGTACTCAAATAAAAATAACACTACAAGCTTCAGGTACCATAGGTACTTGAGCCTTCGTACCGTCTAGGATGTTATGCCATAGATGTTGATGATTGACTACTTTACGATTCGAGTTTCGGACCCCAAAAAAATAAGTTCAAAAATTCCAAAAAATTCATGATTAAACTATGGTAATCGGTATTGATATGACGGTTAAATTGGTAATAGGTTAATAGTTAAGTCAGGTTTTCGAATGTTTTTCTGTGGGCACATTTCCAGGTATCAAATCACCTTCGGATATCAAAAAATAAGTTCAAGAATTCCAGAAAAATCATGATCCTTGTTGTTAAATTATGGTAATCGGTATTCTGTGGGTATGTTTCCAGGAATGAAATCACCAGTAGAAAAATTTGAAGGTTAGAGGTAATTTGTGGTAGTAGAAAGAATGGATTCGGTGTTGGGTAAAGTAATAGCGTGGGCGAGTCGGCCTTGGCGAGAGATCCCCAACTGGGCGCAATGTTTTTTTATGAAGTTATGAATATTCTGTTTCCCGCTCCCATGTTTCGCGTTTCTTAATCAAGAGCAGTGATGTAGCGGGCAGCAGCGATGCGGGCATCGGGCAGTGAGTGGTTCGGTGAGGCCGTGCACAGGTAATATATCATGAGGAAAATAATGGAAAACGCCTCTACAACGTCAGCTCCGGCGCTCGGCTCGGATAAAGGTGAACCACTTTGAAAACATAAAACATATAAGTAAGGCATCTCGAGCGTCGACAGTATCCAGAAATCGGTAGTTGATTGGGTCAACCAGACGAAAGTTATAGACGGGATCGTGCGAGTGCGAGTGCGAGCCGCCCAGGCCTACGAGACTCGCTTATGTCCCTCTCGGTACCCGGTTTGCCCCCGGGGACATCTACACCAACTTTACTTTTCTGCCGATCCCAGCGCTTCAATTCCCCACTTCCTACTTCCCCCTCCTCTCCTGCTTCCCACAACCCCAGCCCTGCTCACTTCAATATATAATAAATAATCATCATAAATTCACTGCATTTATCTACCAACATTTTCCCATTAACTGTTGAATCTGCTCCAATACTTATTTACCCCATTACCTACCCTCTTTCATCAATAACTTCTACCCTCCTAGCATACCTCTACATTGCTCACATGATTTTGTTTACAATGAATTTAATTTAGAAACTTACATGGCAATATTATCTGCATTTATCTACCAACATTTTCCCATTAATGTCGAATCTACTCCAATACTTATTGAGCTATTACCTACCCTCTTTCTTCAATAACTTCTACCCTCTTAGCATACCGCTACATTGTTCACATGATTTTGTTTACAATGAATCTAATTTACAAACTTACATGGCAATATTATCTGCATTTATCTATCAACATTTTCCCATTAACTGTCGAATCTGCTCCAATACTTTTTGACCCTATTACCTACCCTGTTTCTACAATAACTTTTACCATCCTAGCATACCTTTACATTGCTCACATGATTTTCTTTACAATTAATTTAATTTACATACTTACATGGCATTATTATCAACGGTTGCCAGTTATTCACTGCATTTATCTACCAACATTTTCCCATTAACTGTCGAATTTTACCTACCCTGTTTCTTCAATAACTTCTACCCTCTTAGCATACCTCTAAATTGCTCACATGATTTTCTTTATAATGATTTTAATTTACAAACTTACATGGCAATATTGGCCGTATTTATTTGGGAACAACCCTAAACTGATCCTAAACGTACCCTGGTTGGTACCAAGTAAACAATCAAATTTTAAAGTTTATGAAAATTTTAAGCAGTAAATTTCAGTTATTTATTACAGTTATTTCTTTATGTTCTTCGTTATAACCTACAAAAGATATAACTTGTGACAGAAATAGAAAAAAAGCAATGTGTAAACAAAGATAGAAAACGAGTTCAACTCACCAACTCAGTAAAATAGCTGGGTGAGTTGGGTCAGTTCGGGATCAGTTCTGGGTTACTTCAAACGTACCAAGTAAACAGAAGGAACCTACTAGGTTACTTAAAACTCCCAAATAAATACGGCCTTATCAACGGTTACCAATTATTCACTGCATTTATCTGTCAACATTTTCTCATTAACTGTCGAAATTGCTCCAGTACTTATTGACCATATTACCTACCCTCTTCTTCAATAACTTCTACCCTCTTAGCATACCGCTACATTGCTCACATGATTTTGTTTACAATGAATTTAATTTAAAAACTTATATGGTTAAAATTTATACCGTGGGTGTTAGCTAAAAGGCAACATTTTCTATGGTTACCAGTTTTTAGTACCGCTACAGAATAGGTTTATACAGAAGCAACAGTAAGACAGAGAAAAGAAAATTAGAGAATGATAGGGAAAGTCAACAAATTTAAAGGGCTCATTGTTTAAAATCGGAAAGTTTCGTCACATCTTAGAGAGAGATAGGGGAAGTCAACAAATTTAAAGGTCTACACAATGCTCCAAAGTAATAGAATTGAAGAGGATAATATGAAAGGTACCGACACGGAGTGTCGCTTCTGTATGTAACTATTCTGTAGTACCGCTTCGTTCCAGATAAAATGCAATGGAGGGAACGTAGGTTGTTAATGTCAAATGAACTTGTCACCATAATTTATTGATTTATAAATAATTTAAAGTTGAATAAGTATAAATAAAAAATCAATATATGAGCAATCATAAATTACAACATATTTTTCAATGGTATGGTTGATTATTTTCTTCTATTGCACGAATTAAACTAAATTTAAATTTCCCCAATTTCACGCATTTTTAAATTTGTCCTTTTTTATATTTTATATCTATAAAAATCCATCACTTTTAAATTTCGTAAATATTCTAGAAATTCTGGAACAGTTTGGTTGAAAATGTTGCATCTCATAAAAATAAAATAAAAAAATTGGCTGGTAGTGATAAGTAATTAGCAAATGACTAAATATTGTTTATTTTTTATAATTACCTGATAATAACTAGCTAGTACACTGTTAATATACCATTCATATAATCGAACTTTGAAACTTTTCTTTGTAGTCATTAAATATTTATTTACTCAATTAAATATTGAGTGTTATCCTGTGTGAAAACAGAAAATGGGCAGAATTTTTTAATATCAGTTTACTAAACGGTTTTTAGCAGAATATTATTGTGAAGTTTTAATACCCCTTAAATTTTAACGCCCTGATTTCAGGAACGCGTTCCGTCCCTAAAAGAAAAGTACTGAAACAATGTTCCGGTACGCTTCAGTTCTATAATATGAATGTTTGTAGTAAAACGGTAATAATGACGACAAACAATTTTACATATTGCTATGGACATTTTCTGGGAATTGAATAATTTTAAGAGATAGTTTTATTTTAAAATTTGGTAACATGCACGTATTTTAAATTCTCTTTTACGGTAAAAGTGCGCTATTATATGTTATCAAGGGAGCTAATAAAAGTTATATCGTCAACTCTGGTATCGTAAAATAGCAATATTGATTTTTGTATCAAACGTTTCAGATTCAAATCCCACTAGGCCAAAGATGTTTGTGTTTGTCTTATTTAATTGTTGAATGTCTTAGAGTTAGAAAGCGGTTTTGATTGAAAGAATTCTGTATAAAAGATTGTTGTTTGTTGTATATGTTGTGATATACTCACATGTTTTATAAATGTAGCCTGTTGATTATTCATAAATAAAGATTTATCCATGAAAAGGGCTATCAATCTTACTACTGAAATCTTTTACCCTGTAAATAGAAAATATCTTTGCAGAAAATATGTTATTTTAATATGAATAATATTGAAATTATAGTGTTTCTATAAATAATATTGAAACATGAACTTTGTTTGAATTATTTGTAAAATAATTGTAGCCTGAATACTTGATTAATTTACTAAACGACTTCTAACAGACAATGTTTACACAAAATATGCCACATTTTAATTTACATGCTTTAATATTCATAGTGTTTTTCACGTAATTGTTTTAATTCTTTTCACTTTCGTGTAACATTCTATCGATCACATTAATAATTCATGTCCCAATAGTACACAGAATTTTATGTGGTCGAATTCACCTATGTGTCTATTAAAATCATGATGTATTAATTTTCGTTCAACCTCATTTTACATTTTCGTATGAGCTAATATTGAATAACAAATAACAACATAAATTTTTAGAAGAGGTAGATAAACAGATTAAATATAAATAATAAAATATCTTGGGAAAACATATTTTGTTGACATATAACTCCAGGCATATGAGAGAAAACAAGATCATTGATGTAAATGTTCAAAACAAAACCCTACACTTTGTATTTTGTGGAGAAAAAATTATAAAATAGATTTATTTCGTTCGTTCAAGGTTGTTCAGGTTAATTCTTGTTAAATTTTTATGAAAATAACAATTTATCAAAAATACCACAAAAATGGGGCCTCCACCAGATTAACAATTTTGTCAACAATTTACATAACTGAAAAATAAGAAAGAGACAAGCTGGGAAACACCAAAATTTATGTACTTATAACTTTATTAATGTATTTGGAATGACTTAATTTTTAATAGAAGAAAATAATAGTGTCTTTGGTCGAGTACTATTTATGTTTAATTTAATAAAAGAAAAAAGTGCAAGATCCTTTTCCAAACGAGCAAGTCATCTTGAAAATATATCTTGTTTTCATGATAACAAATTGCACCGCAGAAAAGATCATTCAATAGGCTGAGAATTGTTATCGTCGAACAACGCCTAAAACGTCATCTAATATTAGTGATCAGCAGCGATGATATTTTACGAGTATTTTCTTATGAAGATATTATAGAATATTTTACAAAAAAGAAAGCAAGAAAAGTGCCAAAACTAAATTTTATGTTTATTAATACAGAATTAGTTTTATTCGAGTGGATAATTAGTAAAAAAACTTTTGGAGTACCAGTTATTTAATAAAACGTTTCGACTGTAAATCAGTCCAGGGTGATAAAATGGTATAAAAATTATTCCAGAACTTGTAAAATTAACAATTTATAAAAAAAATATCAAAAAATATAGATTTTTAATTTTTATTCCATGTTGAAAATGGCCTTCACCAAACTTTTGCTCAGAGCCCCCCACCAATATAAATCTGGTCCTGGCTTGCAATATCGTGTTCCTTGCAGAAATGGGTTGGTGTGAAAATGTTTAAATATAGAATAGTTTGTGTTTATGCAAAACAAACATGCCCGGAGACATTATCTTGTGTAGTACAACGCATAAAACAAGATGACATATGGAAATGACCAAAATTAATGCATGCAATTGACTTACTCCCCGTATACAACTGTAACTGTACCGTTCATTCTGCATTGAGCAATTGCTCTATTTTCGCACTATTGATGCAACAACTTGTTATTGCGTTTCACGTCATTCGAACGTCAGCAAAAATGATGACGTTTACTATCTGTTGTTGGAATAAACCGGATAATCATTTTCATCATTATCCAGTTCGCTCTTTTCATTGCTGCGAACAATTAAACGAAGAAATTTTAATTCTATTTCACTCATTTGCTTCTCAGCTCCACAATTTTTCATTTATTGTTTCATTTAATATCGGTTTATTTACAAAATATATTAAAACATTATTATTTTTTGAGAATTTGGCACTAGTATCGTCTCGGTATCGACTTCAATGTCGAGAATTAAATAGTGGATCAGTCTCGGTTTTTCGAGACAAAATCGAGGTAAATACAAATATTGTGTAAATTTATGTTTTACTGAATAAGATATGTTAACAAATAACGAAAACGAGCTATATTTGGCAATAATAACAATAATAATACTTATTCCTTTTTATATATGTTTTGTATTTTTTTTTACAATAAATATTAACATATTAAAATTATAATTATTATTTTTGTTCGAAAGAATTAAAAAGTAATTGAAAAATGTAATTGATTTTACATTTTTAATTACTATTAGTTAGTAATTCAAGTACTTTCAAGACAATAATTAGTAATTAATAATTAATTGTTATTTTTGAGTAATTTGTCCATATCTCTTTCTTTGTTCCTGTCCGATCGGTCAATTGTCTTTATTGGCCGATCATGTAATCAGTTAATAAGACGTAAATATAGGTCGCTTCGTTATCCCCTGACGTGTTACAAAATAGGAAGACGTGTACTCTTACAAGTTATTCTACTGAGGAAGCTTGATATATTTATTTAAAAAATAGTGTGAGTTATTTTATGTTGGCACCAGCAGCCGAAGCCAGAAACGGTAATAACAGAGCAGTGTAATACGCTTTTGTTAGCGAATGAAAAATCACTTGAACGGTAAATTGAAGATAGTTGAATGATGTGAAGGAGATCGAATATGTCGCAGGTTGGCTTGGCGAGCTACCAATACTATCTGCCTGAACCGAGGCAAATATTTCTTTGGTCAGTAACAAAGTGCAGCGACTTCCACAAAAGGAAAAAGGTGCTGCAATTACATTTGACTTACACGTTATACGTTTATTTTCTCAAATGAAACTAAAATTTTACGTTTCCGGTTATTAATAGTTGACCCAAACACACTTCAAAACCCATAAATTACTTTTATTATTGCGACACGGAAATCTCTTATTACGTTTATGCGCCAACCGCAAACTGCTACCTTATGATAATACAATCCCATTATTACATTTTTGCTTGTCAAATAAAATAGCAAAACACTATTTCAAAACTTCATTGACAAAAAACTAATTACGTTTTTTCTGCTAATGAAAATTAACACTGAATTAGTGCTGATCAGCTTTGACAGATTGTCGATTGCACACTTTCGGATCATTTCCAAAAATATTCAAAGATATTTACATTTTTTCATAATTCTATTACCCCGTATCAAATTACCTATTGTAATTTTCATAACTCAAAATCCAGTGTCTACCAAACTTTTTTACCTTTCGGTACATTCAAGGTTAGTTAGTTAGTTGTTTTAAATTTATTCGTCAAAACATTTAATTGCTAAAAACTATTATTGCAAACTAATATTTAGTTTTTATTATTGCAATGAGAAACTAAAGTGGTTAGTTTTTATATTCTATGACTTAGATACTGAAATTCGATTATGGTCATATTATACGTATACCCAATTGTATCATTTATAAAAAGTGGGCAAATAAAATCGAGACATGGATTTCAACTGTTTTTAAACAATTTTTACCTATTTGACTCAAATTAAAATACTGCTGTGCCTGAGTGGTATATATATAAACTATAAGCTGTAGCAATTTAATGAAAGTTTTTTTTTCAGATGTATTCAGCAGTGATATTTAGAAGCGGTAGCAGTCTTCAGTGACCAAGTAGGCGAACATATTTTTTTATTTTATGTGCGGAAATATAAATTTTTATGATTGTATATTTACTGACTGAATCTAAAATGAATAAGCAAATTCTAGTAGGAAGTTAATAACTTCATATCCTGTGCGCCAAAGTTTGCTAGTAGTATTGGGAATAGAAAAAGCAAATACGTTTGTTTGAACAAAGGGAAAATGTTTATATGTAGCCTTATATCATTTTTATATGGGGGAAATATGTGTAATGATATTGTTTTACGTCTTGCATGTCAAGCAGAGTTTGCGCGCGCGTATTTCATTTATTATTGGTACTAATGGTGCACAATGGGGTGTTTAAGAATGAAATGTTGTTGAAGAGATACGACAAACGAGATAAATGTTCTCTTCGAGGGCTAACGAACACCACAGAGCAATTTTACTCCAAGGGTTATTTGTTCAAATATTACAATTTTTAACAGTAATTCGTTTAAAACATGTTCACTCAACTGAAAATTCATTCTTTCATTTTTAGCCGAATAAATTCCTACAGTTAATTAGTATTTTCACAAACAATAGTCCGAATAACTTCTATTTCTAATACCAACTATTTTCCAAAAATATTTTGCAGAAACCAGCAATTTTGATGTAAAATATGTTTTTCCACAACATGCATAGAAAGCTCTACTTTTTTTCTCGCGAAATAGAGCGGAAAATTATTTTTCCCTGTCTACCAACAGTAACAGTATAACATGGATATTATTTTTGAATATTGGAAAAATTCATTATTATATTAAAAATTCTTATTTAAAAATGATACTCTTTAAAAAAATTATTGCAATTATATCGTATTCTTTATTTTTTCACAATATTTCACAATTTGATAATTTGAACTTGAATTGGCATATTGGCAATACTGTAACAAGTGCACTGCTAAACGTCAAAGTTTACATAACCTAATTTTCTAGCTTATTTGTCGTGAAAAAAAATGTTGTGTTCGTATTCGAGCTTATGTGGTAAAAAGATACGCTTTTCTTTCTAGTTTGACAAATAAGTATTTAATGTTGAAAATAAAAAAAGTGTTCAATTGATAAACAGTGAAAAGCTATCGCAAACAGAGCAGCTAAACCAAGGTATTACAGTATTTTATTAAAAACATTTTCTCTCTCCGTGTTTAGCAGACTTTCCTTAGTCTTGCATATTTTTATTTTGAATGAAGAATATCTCTGAAAACTTCTAACATTCTTGTTTTTCTTTTATTGTCGGAATTAACCTTTTGAAATGCAGCCACAAAATAAACAAATCATAAAAATTGTAAACTTAACCTTAATGTTTAAAGTAAACAAATAGTTGCCTTTGAAACAATGTGAGTTCATAGTAAAACCTATTAATCAATCAGTGATCATTTTGTTGGGAAACTAGTTTTGCCTAAGCCGAACTAGATTTGTCCGCGTGTCATTAGTGTGAAGTAAATTCTCCTAGATTTGGCTTTTATGTGTTCGGGTACCACAATACGGACAAATCGAATTCGTATTCATACGCTAAATAAAACATACCGATCGGCAGATATTCAATACAAAATACAACCGATACTTTCAATCAATGTTCAAATGCTTTACTTTCCGCTTTAATTCATGTATGGGACTAGTTGATTTTGCTATGGAAAACTATAAATTTTTTTTTTTGCCACGGTCGTTTAAAGAGACTGCAAAAATTACAATAATACATTTACTTTTTATATATTTATTATTATTATTAATCAAATAAATATATCACTGACATCTTATTGCCTATATACTGGGTATGTCAATTTGCTTTATCCTATATATCGGTAATAATATATTTATATAGCGCGCATTTACCACAAGTTACTTAGCTGATTATTCACATATTAATTCTTAATTTCTATTTGTAATTGACAAGGTGAAACCTCTGGTTCATAGGCGCCAATTACGTGGGGGCTTCGGGGCTCGAACCCTATAACGTAAATATGATTTAAAATTTACAATCAGCACATCGACTATGAGAAAATATAATAATTGGAAAACGGAATTGAAATATTTATCGTATTTGTATTTTTTGTAGTACAATAATAATAATTATATGTACAAGTAAATGAGTTCGGAGATTGATTTTTGATTCATAAAATATTAATTATTTTAGTTTATGGTGAGTGTATAATTTAAAATTTAAATTGTGAAATGTAGGTTGTTTTATTTAACTCATATTATTTTAATAAATTTGTTTCGTTATTGAAAATCAATAAATAATAAATTGAGAAATATTTGAATGAAAGGAAAACGCATATGTAGAGGTGACCTGTGTTCAGTAGCGGCTGGTCCATAGAGTAAAAAATAAATATTTTATTTTAGTCTAAACAATCTATTAATGTAGATAATTATAAATCTATTTTTTTTATGTAAAAACAAAAAAAAAACTAATTTAGTTCGTTTTCGTTTTAAGTTTCCTCAACTTTTGTTGATTCTCTCTTTGCGTCCCGAAAAATTGGCGCCCCAATACAATGAGAGATTAATCTTAAGATCGGACCATTTTTATAACCACGGTTATCTTCGTACACTGCATGGCGTACAGTTGACATACGCAATAGGGTTCTGAACTATTGTCGAAATATTACCATGTTGCAGAAGAATATGAACAAATACAACAATTAATGAGTATTAATGAAAATATTTCATTTAAATTTCGTGTCATCTCAATTTTATTGGTTGCCGGATTTTAAAAGACAATCGCGACCATATTTCTTAGAACTTGCAGAGGAGAGACATGCATGCAGCCTGGCAGTGTCAAAATGTTGCTGCATATTCTTGTTTTGTTATGAAAAATAAATTTTATTTATTCCTGATAATAATTTTTTCATTCATATACGTAAAAATTTGTACATAAACATAGTTTAGCTATACGAATATGAGAACAATTAATACTTTGTACAACTAACAGACTGGCGAAGACAGATGACGTCAGAGGCAAAAATTTTCACTTTAAAAATTGATATCTCGCTTACTACGACATATTGTTCAGTCGCGTTTTTACTAACAGACTTATTTTACTCTAATCGTTCAGAAAAAAAATATAAAAAATGGTTTAGGACCCCATTTTAACATATAAACCGGGCGCTCGAACTGTGGGCCTAAAATCGCTTTTGTGTGTCGCATTGTAGTTATGAATGACAAACAGTACTGTTTTGCCTTGCGGGCGAGTATTACATTAAAAATGTGTTAAAAAGTGATTGAACATTATATTTTAATAAAAAAAAACAGAATAATAATAATGTACCAACATTAAAAAATAAGAACTAAATAATTACTAGATTTATGTTCATCTGTGTGTCTGTTATTTAAAAATGTATGTTTTTGTGTAAATGTAGCGGACGCGTGTTAGACCACGAGCCGCCACTGCGTGTGTTCATCACATTTGGCTCGTTTTTGCGGGTGAGGACTGAGTAAAAAGAAGCGAAGGATACTCACTGTCGCTTTTCGGAGCAGGTGGTTTCCTAGTTGCCCAGTTGGTGCGGATGCTTCGACTGCCCAGCCACTGTCCGTTCATTGCAGCGATGGCGCTTTCCGCTTCCTGAAAAACAAACAAACGCACCTACAAAAACTACCCCAACAAATACAAATGCATTATTTATATTAAATTCCCTAACTGAAAATAAAAATAAGTGAACGTTGCGCTAGCCATTAACACAGCGAAATATGCTTTTGTGGTGAGCGGTGTTACATTTTACGTGTTCGCACGTGCTTATATGTACTTATAGTTGTAGAGTAATTAATGCATTAAAAACAACGAAAATACGGAAATTAAAATAGCTGATGTTCAGTTATTCGCTCTATTCGTTTATTTCATTTTCTCAGCTTTTTTCCGCTTAGAATTTTAGAATTTAACGAGGTACTTATATTATCTTGCTTTTATTATTTTTCGTCCCAAATCTAATCTAACCTAACCTAATATAATCTAATCTAACGTAACCTAACCTAACATAACATGACTTAACCTAACCTAACAAAATTTAATCAAACCTAACCTAACCTAACCTGACCTAATCTAACTTAACCTAACTCTTAATTAATTAATCAAATTGTTTTCAGTTATAGATTTTAATTTCGCTCGACTTTCAACTTCTACTAAACTTTTTTATTTCTATTTACTTATTGGGCTGCATGACAAAAATGCACTGTTCAGATTTTTAAACATTTCATAAGCGCACCAAAAATATGTATAACCAGTAAAATTTAGAAACTTAGTGTGTGTGCATCTGATGAGATCAAAATACGAGTAAATTAGTTCTGCTCGCGGATAGTACATTTTAGATAGATATTCGCAGAGGTATGCCTCCAAGTCTTCCTCTTTCGTCCCGAATCTAAACTAACCTAACCTAATATAATCTAATCTAACGTAACCTGACCTAACTTAACATGACTTAACCTAACTTAACCAAATTTAATCAAACCTAACCTAATCTAACCTGACCTAATCTAACTTAACCTAACCTCATCAAACCTAAAGTAATCAAACCTAACAAAACCTAACCTAACCTAATCTAAACTAACTTAACCTTACCTATTCTAACTTAACCGAATTTCATCAAACCTAAAGTAAACTATACTAATTTAACTTAACCTTATTAGAATAAATAGTTACATCAAATTTATTAATATATGAACATTTTAATTATACAGACACTGGTGCGCTTTTACAATATTCATTTGGTGCGCTTTTGTAATAAAATATACCATTTGGTATGTATTTATAGTTGTAGAGTAATTAATGTATTAAAAACAACAAAAATATGGAAATTAAAATAGCTGATGTTCAGTTATTCGCTGTATTCGCTTATTTCATTTTCTGAGCTTCTTTTTTCCGCTTAGAATTTTAGAATTTAACGAGGTACTTATATTATCTTGCTTTTATTATCTTCAACCTTACAACCTTCCTGCTTAAAGGAACGAATAGTGTTACAGTTATCAAACTACTAATAACAATACCAATTTGTTTTACCAATTTGAAATACTATCTACTTCGGTAAATATGATATTTATAATACAATATATACTTCTTCAACTTCATTCATTCTTTAATTCTATTGGTGATTTTAGCTGTTTTAAGACTTTTCCTTCTATCCGAAAATTAGTACAATCATATACCCATAAAGTAACTGAAAATTTTATATGGTTAATTTCTCTGCATGGTTGATTGTTGCAAACACATGTTAGTGCAAGTCTGCTAGTTGCATTTCAGAATCATCATTGTCGTCTAGATGTGGTTACAATACTAAGCAAAGGTTGTCTTACGGATTAAAGTCTAACTAGTCTAACAGGAATCGATTATGGAATGAGTATCTACTCTGTTTGCAATGATACTCGCAAATCTGTTGTATCAGTGATCAGGTCAAATAATTTCAAAGGCTCCATAATATTATGGATCTATAAGACAAAAAAATGTTGTTTCGAAGAATAAAACACGTTATACCAAAGTGTTTATATTTTAATAAAAAAAAAATAGTGACACTATTAAAAAAACCAGATATATATTCAGTAAGTATTGTCTCATTTTAAATGAAACATAGGGAACGAATTTGACAATTTCTTTTGAGGTTATTTTTTTTTTGGCAGGCCTACGCTAAGCGCAATAACAATTTTAAGAATTTAATAACTTTAGAGGAAATGGTAGATCACTCGATCTTTCACATGTATATTATTTTTATTGGTGACCCTGAAAATCAGGAATTTGTACTGAGGAAATCTTCAGTTTAGATCAATTAAAAATTCAAATTCAAAACATTGGTCAAAATATTATAATTACCCAAATATCTTTGTATGTAATTCGAGAGTTTTATAGCAGATTGGGTCATTGTTTAGAAGTTAAAGGATACTTCTTTGTTAGTTGGTTTATTAGTTCTTTGTTTAGTAATATATGTCAAATTCATTCCTTATGTTTAATTTTAAATGAGACAAGCGAACACATTGCTGTGAATTAAATATCATGTCGTAACAATGGATATGATAAATGCATGTTTCACGTTAAAGTATTGACGGTTATCAAATATATGTATTCCTACCAAAACTTATATCAAACCAAATTTTAATTTGCTAGTGAAACTGAAACCAAAACTGTTGATTTAAACAGTTATTTGTTGAAATTTTGTCGGTTATTTGATGATAAAAAATTAGATAATGTTTGATTGTTTGTTTAGCTGAAATAATAACAAGTTTTAGATTTAGTCAGGAGCTAAACATTTGTGTTTACATAGATTGAATTTCAAATTTGGTGCGTAGGAAATCTCAGTTATTCCAGCCATTTATCATCGAACCCTAGTTGTAGGATTACGGAGAAGCTTTAAAAAACTTTAGGTAAACGCGAGGATGATAAGTCGTGGAAACAGAAATAATACGGTGATAATCGAGCATTGTGTGTGTGGGTCGTACGTAACACTTGACAATTTCATTTTTCACAAGACGCATGTGGTAATCCAGGAGCCACAGAAACATCGCGGTCTGCTGAAGGCTTTTATCATATTATGTAATTAAATGGCCTATATCATTACTGTAATTGCCTGCCCCGGTATACATTAGCGCGACGGCATGTTATCTTTTATTCATGTTCATTTACTTGGAACAACATTCAGCACTATTTTATCTAGAATCTGTCAAGTTCAACATGTAGAGAACAACCCAACTTGGCGAATTATTGATTCATTACGGTGTGATGTGCGGCTATGATAAACGGGGCAAATATTTTAGGAACTAACCAATGTTAGACTTCACGGCTCGCATCCATTACGTTTCGGTTTTGTTTCATTATATTAATTATACAAACATTTCCAAATTATTATACTGCTTTTCCATGCTGCTACAATGTTTTCTCAATAAACACATTTCAAGAATAGAATTCTATTCATTTTGCATTTCAACCTACAACAACTAAACTTTTTTCCAACACAAAATTGTACATTAATTAATCAAACTGTTTTCAGTTATAGATTTTAATTTCTGCTCGACTTTCAACTTCTACTAAACTTTTTTACTTTTATTTACTTATTGGGCTGCATGACAAAAGCACACCGTTCAGATTTTCAACCATTTCTTAAGGGCACCAAAAAAACGTAGCAAAAGCGCACCAAAGAAATTTAGGAATTAAGTGTGTATGCGTATATGTGCATCTGATTAGATCAAAATATAAGTGAATTCGTTTTGCTCGCGGATAGTACTTTTTAAATAGAAACTCGCAGAGGTATGCCTCTTTCCTAACTTAACTTAACATAACATGACTTAACCTAACCTAACCTAATCTAATCTAATCTAAACTAACCTAATGTAACCTAACCTGACCTAATTTAACTTGACCTATCTTCATCAAACCTAAAGTAATCTACACTAACCTATCTTCATGAAACCTAAAGTAGTCTACACTAACCTAACTTAACCTAACCTAACCTCATCAAACCTAAAGTTATCTAAACTAACCAAATCTAACCTAACCTGACCTAACCTTATTTTATTCCATCATTGAATAAATAGTTACATCAAATTTATTAATATATGAACATTTCAAATATACATTAATGCGCTTTTGTAATATTCATTTGGTGCCCTTTTTTAAGACGTCGTATAAAAAGGTATATTAAAAAAGCACTCTAGTAAGTACCAGTTCAGTCTTGTTAGATCTTTAAATAAAGCTTAAATTATTTGCATATAGTTAGTCAATTTTAATTTTTATTAGTTAACTTTAGAATCATGTTCATAGTTATAAATATGCACTGTATGGATAGGAAGATTATAAAAATGTAAATTTAAATTTTGGACTCGAATGAGTAATTAGAAACTTATGAATTGCATGTGTGGACTTTTATGTTAACAATTTTTTGTTGCCTTTTCATTATGGCAGCAAAGGGATATAATAGGAGAAAAGTTATAATTTTAACAATTATTATATTATTTCGTTGAAAAGTTTAAATGATGCAAACTTTTATGCATTGTTTGAATGAAAATTAAAATAATGCGAAACGAAACGCAAAAGAACCATATAAAAAGATATTAAACAAACCATTTAAAACGAAAGAAGAGCTTAACATGTAGAATTATTGATTCATCAAATATGATGAGCGGAAATGATAAAGAAAACAAATATTTCGAGAGCTAACTAGGTTTTATATTAATAGTTTCCACTGCACAGAAAAATCTATGAGCTGGTTCTGGAACATGCAACATTATCGTTACACTGATGTCCTTTAATACTAATATTCGTTACGTTGTTTTTCTGATTATTATATTTTTATCGGTATTAATAAGCAAAAAATATTTTATCGTCAACATAGATCTGTTGAATACTTACAATTACTTAACTTTTTATAACTGGACTTTTGCAAAAACAAATTTTATATGAAAATACTTTTTTCTTTTGTCGTACACTTTAATCACTGTGACATTTAACATTAGTTTGGGTTATGTTGACTGTCACATTGTAATTTGAAAACTAAATGCGTTTTTATTAATATTCTAAGATTTTTCTTTGTATTATATGTAAGTATTATGACTCTAGATAAAATTTTATAGTTCCAGCATTTATTTGTAACCAATAATTCTAAGAGAAAAGAGATTCACTAACAGCGGTACAATTTTCTCATTGTGTTGAAACATTATATGAAGCCGAAACTTGGTTGATATATTTAGATTAGATTATAGCAAAACAACTATAGTAAAAGAAATCATAATTCATAATCGACACTTAATGGAAATGTGTTTATTTTAAAAATGAAGGGACAATTGTTTCGTCATTTTAATTGTCATCGAACTCAGTGCTCAACTGTATTTCTTAATTTTTTCTTTCGGTAAGGTTAGTACTTCATTATTAATGTTTTTCTTTGTAACTTTGAAAGGAATATGAATTGAAATCAGTGCTTGTGAATATGGGAAAATGAAGTTTTTTGTGAAAGAATATTAGAGTTAGTGGAAAGTAAAAAATTGGTAATGCTGTAGTCTAATCAACAGTTAGTACCCTCGTTCCTGGTAGAGGTTTTCATGCTAGCAATTTCGATAATTACAAGTGATAAATCAGGATAGCTATAAGAAAAAACTGGAGTTTCAATTCAGAATTCTCAGTAGATTTTGCTGAGTTGAAAATTTGACAGACTTGGATGCGCCGTCGGCTTCGCTGGTGAGGTAAAAAGTCAAGGAAGGATCGCAAAGCGAAAGCGACAAAATTAGCCTCTCTCTATCATATCAGTTATCCTAAGTAAAGGTTAGATAAGGGTTAGTGGCTATATGAGAACAGCCATTTCAATAAATGGCTATTATGAGAACAGCCCAAATGGGGTTAGACCTTTGAGGAAGACGCACCTTAGGAATAGAGACGTAGAGTTGGAGGAAATCTCGTCGTAACGGGGACGCTCGCATTAGGCACGCGTCCTGCAAAGTACGGTCTGAACTGCCACCTCTCCTAACCTTACATTTTTCAATTTCTTCCAACTGTTAGTAAGCGCATTATTTACATTCTTATATTTGATCCATTATTACACTTTGAACCGGTCCTGAAAATTTTTAATTCTTTTTCTTTTAGGTTAGCAAATATCGTCTTAACTTTGAACTTATAAGATTTTCCTATCCTTACAATTTTTCAATTTCTTCCAAATGTTAGTAAGCGCATTAGTTACATTCTTACATTTGCTCCGTATTACGTTTCAGAAATTTTTAATTCTTTACTTGAAAGATTTGTTACCTTTAAAATTAATCTGTTCAGCACTTTTTACATGTTTATTCGTTCAATTCTAAATATTATGAACAGTATATTAAATTAGAAAAACAAACTTTTTTATTCTAGAATATGTTTTAAATTTCTTTGGTAATTGCTTATATTTCCAAGAATGTGCTCCCATATCTTTAATTTTTTAATTTTTGTTCTAATATTTTTCTTAGTTGTTCTATAGAATATGTTCCAAATCTCCATTAATTGCTTTTATTATTTATCTAAAAATGTGCTCCAATTCTTCTGTTCGATGCTCTTTACATGTTTATTCGTTCAATTCTAAAAATTATGAACATTATATTAAATTACAAAAACAAACTGCAATGTAGAATAACGAGATAAAAATTAATTATTTACAGTTAAAGTAAAATAATAAGGTATTGTATGAACAAAGCAAATGAAAGAGAAATAATAACATTATTACAATAATACGAGTTTTATTATTTGAAGCACATAAACATCAAATTTGTTTATTTTGTGAATGTTTTTCTTTGTGAAATAGAATACATTATTTACAAACTGTTATAAAATATATTAAAACTTTATTTTTGACAGATTAAAATTTAAATGTGAAATTTTCATAGGTGAAACAGTTGACAATGATGCAAAATCATAAAAATAACACGTTTGTCGATAATAAGTCACCTATATAAATTTCATGGCTTAACAGTACTAAAAAGTTTTAACGTCCTTTCGGTAGTTTGGAAATAATAAAACGCACAATCGCTAAGCAAAAGTTATGATTCTAAAAATGTTGTTGCGTTAATTTATGAAGACTGTAATGAAATGTGATTTATTATCCAGATGAAAGCAATTAAGAAATTGATGTGAAATGTTGGAAATGTCAGTACAATGAAGAACGGGGTTTACGATATTTTTATGTAGAGAATGATGTATGGCTAGGGTTCGTGCTATCGTAGTATTTGGGATAATGGCGTGATGTCCGTATGCAATCATGGCATAATTGTATCGCTCGAAGTGTTGATGGAGCATGGAGAGAGAAACTACCATTATTATTTGCAGATTTTCACATAAACCATCGCACTATGGCCCAATGGATAAAGTACAAGGTTATGAATTGAACAATCCGTGTTCTATTCACGTTTAAATCATGCATTCACTATCTGCAATTATTGTTTCCACACGTACATTTCCCAATACCTATTCAAAATTCTACTTATCAATTAGCTTTCAGCTATTATCTGTAAAGTCACACATACCTAGAATAAAAATGTCTAAATTAACAGAATTCATAGTCGACATTCCGTTTATTCATATTTATTATTATAACATATAATAGCAATTGTATTTTGTCCACCAGCCAGGTTGTCCAATTATTGGACTATAAATGTTGATGTTCTTAGTCAGTATCATAAATTTCTAAATTCCTGGCCATCTGAATGGCCGAAATCGGTAGACAATAAAAACAACAATTTTAGAACGTGAAAAAAAACGTATCTCTTTTTGAAGAACCTTATTCCTTATATACTCATCAGTTGTCGACAAAATGAAACAACCTTCCAGGTCATAGTCAAGTAAGAAAATTTATTTCTCCAGCTACGACAAACGCCAAAGAGCTATTAGATCTCACCAAAAAGAACCTTAAAATATTGACAGGAGTTCTCACTGGCTATTGTCCTTTAAAATATCATTTGTACAAAATTGGTAATGCTGAAAATTACATCTGTCGTCTCTATGAAGTGGACAAAGAATCGTCGGAACATATACTGTGTAAATGAGTGAATGCTCAACCGTAACCAAAAGAAGAGGTATTTTAACACAAGAAGAGGTATTTTATGGCAGATGAGATCAAGAACTTGACTCCTGGAGCTTGGTTTCATCAGAAAACTGGAACTGTTTCCGGAAAACTAAGTAAGGTATGTGTCCCGGTATCACGATCTTCTAGGTCGTGGTGACAAAAGCGATAAAACGCTTATACCCTTGTTGACATAATACAAAACAATACTGGAAACTCTGTTCCATTTATGTTCTGTATGTGGTATAAAATTGCTAATTAATATACATAAAGGGACGAATGACGATATATTAAGGAACAGTTAATATACGTAAACTTTGTGAAGATAGGAGATGAACTCGTGCGACGTCCACCTTGGCAAGTTCACGATCTTTGACCGGTTGACTGCTCTACGACACTCGTTAACAGAACGTTTAAGGCGTTAATAATACGCTTTGTATTGCTATTAATAATTGTATGATGCACTAATTAAACATCTAACACGCTTCAGAGGACGAAATGTTATACCTTCGTTTAAATGTATTACATTCCGCAAGCCTGGGACTGGTCTGTAATTAGTGATGTTACAATTACGAACAAAAACAATAATGCAATGTGCCAACGGCCCAATGCTCTTCATTCAAAACTTTATCCTGTAAGCTTAAATGCTTTCGCCAGTGCTTTTCAATCTTTCAGCCGACACCTATCGCAAGCTCAAAAAGAGTTATTACAATATTATCCTCAACATGAAAAGAATATAATCACATGATTTTTTGTCCTTAAACTTAATTAAAGAATCTTTTATGCCCTGACCAATAGCACGCAGGTTAAAGGGCTTATTTATAAATTCTCGTTAAATATGAAGCCCTTGATTTTTATTCTAGAATATGTTCTAAATTTCTTTGGTAATTACTTATATTTCGAAGAATGTGGTCCCATATCTTGTATTCTTGAATTATTTGTTGATCTCTATCCTTGTTCCAATATTTCTCTTACTTGTTTTAAATCTTCAGTAATTTCTCTTGTTATTTATCTAAAAATGTGCTCTAATTCTTCTCATTTTTGTTCTATTTACTACCTTAAATTTTTGTTCTAGTATTCATCGTAGTTCCCAGTAACTGCACTACTTATGTGTGTTTTTTTCTCTTTTGGGATGAACTCTGGCGATGAGCTAACAAGGTGTTTTAAGTAATATATGTTATATATTTTAATGGGAGCAAAAATTACAAACATTTTGATGCACTTTGTAAAAAGAATTTATCAAATTATGACAACGATAAAAAGAATGAATGAAAATGGAACATTTACGAAAACAATCAAAATAAAATTCTATAGAGAAATTTAAAGAAAGGGCGTAACTTGGGAAGAATTCATTCAAGTTGTTATAGCAGTCTAGATAATTAGAATCACTTCAAGGTCTGCTCTCCCCTTATTTCACTCAATGCAATCAGATTGATAATAATAACTTGATCCCTTCAAATCAGAAACAATGATTCTGTCAATCAATAAATGAAAACGCTATCTCGCCTTGTATTCATTTTTGATTATTGCTCTTTTCTTCGCTTCCATATTTTACACTAGTTACGAGTACTTCCTAAAGCTAAATAGCAAAGAGTATGCTATTAGGTAATTTGAAACTACATGTTTAGTTTGACTTCAAACTATAGTTAGCACCTACTAACAACTACAATTAAACTTAATTGCCGGGTTTCTAAATTTGGTAACAAAGAGTATACATTCGAAATTGGGTGATATTTGGAACTAAATGATTTAGTCTCGATTCCATAGTTAACACCTGGACCATGTAAGTTCTTCAATTTTGCTTAAGCTCAAAACTTTTTAGATTTATCATACTGAATTATGAAGCTTGTTCTTTTTGCAATAAAACTTCAAATAAAAAATAACAATCTTTTACGTAATAGTTTAGCGAGGACAAAACGATCGTCTATATTTGCCGGCTAAGTTTTTTTGTAATATGGTGCAATCAAGTAAATCGTGGTACATGATGAAATTTTTATTATTGATCATTGTGCTGTGCTGCAGAATAGAGGAAAGCGAAAAGGGCAGTAATGAAAGAGATGGTTCGGATTTAGCAACTAGGCGATGAAGCAATAGGGGACCACAAGAATGCGTACAACGTAATGTGTGGCCAATGCATCAATTATATTTTAATTAAAATAATATCTACAACATCGCGATTATTGTGTCAGAATTCACGCGTAATCCTATTAAAAGTACGCAGACAAGGATTTTGATAATTAATTAAAATATCTCGCCAATGGAATATATAAAATGTCAAAATCCATTTTCATTTAACATGAATTGTGACTTCTGCATGCTGTTTTTTACGTTTTATTTTATTATTCGTGTAATTATATTAAAATGTTTAACGTAGCTTTTGGCTCATTACTCATACATGTCTTTCAGTTTGAAATATTTGTTCACTAAAAAAATCTGTGATAAGAATTGTGTGTAGTCTAAATACGACGACCGGAAGTGAAAACATTCTTTTTCTATCTACATTTACATATCGGAGCTTAAAAAAGGTTCAGCCGGAAAAACTCATTTTTTACCAGAGACACGAAAAACTAATTAAGGGTTAAATTTCC
Source organism: Stenolophus ochropezus (assembly GCA_035578165.1). NCBI lineage: Eukaryota > Metazoa > Arthropoda > Insecta > Coleoptera > Carabidae > Stenolophus > Stenolophus ochropezus. The sequence continues at coordinate 7,197,633 of JAQOWZ010000014.1, forward strand.
TACATAAACTCATTTTTTCACTTTAATGTTAATGTAATTCATTTGTTTTTTAAATTATATAAAAATATTTTGAGAATATAATATTTAATTTTGAAACAGAAATATTTTAGCATAATTGTGAAAATGTGTTTTTGCTGAATATAATGGATTTTAATGTAATATATTAATAACAAAGTATGTGAAAAAGGATAAGTAAAACATTTTAGAGAAATCCCTTGATACAAGTTGGAAACAGAAGCTGATGCATTGTAAATGGCTTATTAAACTTTAGTTATTATATAAAGTTTGTATTGATTTTGTTTTTGAAACCCTAAAAATGATTTTACGGAAGAGATGTGACGAGAAGTAAGAGTGGTTGGCTGCTGTTCTGTTCTCATTCGCCTTCTCATTGGCCAGGCCGTAGAGGTTGAGGTGTTGTGTCCTTATCCAGACCAAAAAGGGAATATCATCTTATATCGTTCAGTACAAAAGCTTTGTGCTTTGGGTAACGCTAGCAAACGACTGGGTTTACATTTCTCTGGCTATCTTTTTGTTATGGATCTCATTTCAGTGAAATTGCCAGACTTGTCGTTTCGGGACTTTGTTCTGCGCTGCGCAGCTGGATTCGGACGCTACTTCCGCGTTTTGCATCGCAAGAAACGAACACGGAATTATCATCCCCTATGCCTATAGATTCGGCAGTGATTAGGCTCATTGATAGCGCTTTCCGACTCGAGTCTGAGATTTCAAGTTCAAATTAAACTTCGTTAGTTGTTATCTAAATAAAAATACCGCTGTCCGAGTGTTTGAAACCCACTATAAGCTGTAGGTCCCTTGCAAATGCTATAGGATGACAACCTCATTAAAACTTGTTACGAAACAAGTATTTGAGACCCTGTTCCATCTAGGAATGTGGTGCCTTAATTGAGATAAGGTGATATTAGAGAATTAGATCAATATTGTAAAACTAGAAAATTAAAACATTACATTATTTTATGAGATCGGTATTATTTTTATGGGATAATTGGCAACATAATTCAAAATGCTTTATTTAATTCTTATGGCACAAAATTATAGACAGATCATCATTACTAACATTTTTTGTTATGGATCTCATTTCATTGCAAATGCCAGACTTGTCGTTTCGGGACTGGATTTGGACGCTACTTCCGCGTTTTGCATCGCAAGGAACGAACAACGAATTATCATCCCCTATGCCTATAGATTCGGCAGTGATTAGGCTCATTGATAGCGCTTTCCAACTCGAGTCTGAGATTTCAAGTTCAAATTAAACTTCCTTAATTGTTATCTAAATAAAAATACCGCTGTGTCCGAGTGTTTGACACCCACTATAAGCTGTAGGTCTCTTGCAAATGCTATAGGATGACAACCTCATTAAAACTTGTTACGAAACAAGTATTTGAGACCCTGTTCCATCTAGGAATGTGGTGCCTTAATTGAGATAAGGTGATATTTGGATCAATATTGTAAAACTAGAAAATTAAAACATTACATTATTTTATGAGATCGGTATTCTTTTCATGGGTAACTGGCAACAAAATTCTTTCATTCTTATGGTACAAAATTATAGAAAGATCATCATGGTGAACTATTAACATTGAACAGGCGCAGTATTTTTTTTTGTTTGTAAATAAAAGAAAGGTAAACTTTTCTGTATTGTATTTTGCGACATCAATATTTTTGTCAAAACAAGGTTATGATGTTTATTATAACATAATATATGAAACAAACAAAAAAATCTGTATATGAAACAAGTTGATAAGTTAAGTTTGTACAGTGGTGGATTGACGGATCCAGATCCAGATCGGTATTACTTTTATGGGATAATTGGCAACATAATTCAAAATGCTTTCTTTAATTTTTATGGCACAGAATTATAGACAGATCATCATTACTAACATTTTTTGTTATGGATTTCATTTCAGTGAAATTGCCAGACTTGTCGTTTCGGGACTTTGTTGCCACAGCTGGATTCGGACGCTACTTTCGCGTTTTGCATCGCAAGAAACGAACAACGGAATTATCATCCCCTATGCCTATAGATTCGGCAGTGATTAGGAACAATACACGTCGAACCGCGCCTTCAAGCCGGCATCGGAACGGCTTCATAAATTATGTTAAGTTTATTACTAAATTGAGTCGGAAGCACAAGCAATGCAAATTGGCCGCAGGCATAGAATAAAAATATACACCGCTAAACTTTAATAAAAACTTTTTCTAACTTTTTATTCGTATATACAAGAACATTTATTCAAAAACGAAACGCCAGTTTTACAGTCAACATTTATTTGTTCATTTCATTAAATTTAAAATATAAAAAGAACAGTAAATCACAAGTTTTGCAGTTACCGTAGCAAGAGCTCAACGTGCATACAATACAAATGGAGATTGTACCTTTTTGTTTTGATTAACTTAACGGTGCACTTTATAATTGCTCTTCTCAGCAATATTTACTAAAATAAAATAAATTTTATTCAATACAGTTTGTTTTTGTGTGATGTTTTTATAAAAAAAATTCTTTTGTAATTTCCTGCAGTACAATGCAGCAGTGGTTCTAAACATTTTTTTGTTTACTTTTCTTTCCAAATATACCTCTTCAAGTGATTTTCACTCTATGACTTAATTATATAAATTGGGCACTAGACTTATAAGTTGTCCTTTTTTGTAGTACCCAGAAATTTTGTTGCTTAAATAAAACTTCAAGTAAGTTTATTTTATACAGATGAAATATTTCTATTTATATTGGTTCCAATTACGATGAAGTTTCCTTTTCTTTTTTCTTTTATTGGCTAATACTTTTCATAAATATCAAATTGGTTTCCTATATTTTTTACAAACCTAATCAACGCATTATAAATATCAAGAACTTCAACAATGGTTACATCGAATTTTTTTTAAGTTAAATTGAACCTAAAAGGATAAATTAATGAACGAAGTTACTAAACATTTTTCACTTCGTTTCAAACATCATTTTCAATCGTCAACAATTGTTATAAATTTTTTCATTTTATCTTAAAAGGCATCTTAAAATCCTGTGCTTGGTGGTATGATTCTACATATTTGCCCCATACATTTTTACAGTAAATCATATTCAATTATACAATAGTACAATCAAATTCAAGGTAGACCAATCAATTGTTCTGTACTTACAATTAAAACAATAATTACGGAGAAAAAAAATGTTAAAAAATATCCGTGAAAAAAATATTTTTATGTAAAAGATTGATCTTTTATTAAAAAAAAAAAATTTTTCTTACAGTAATTTTTATATTTAGAAAATTTTGTGACTCTTAAACTGCTCACGATGTCCGTATATACAGAGTGGAAATCAAAGAAAGGCACTAAACGATTCTAATGTTATTGAATAATTAAAATGTATTGGAAAGACTATAATTATTGGTGGATGTTAAAAAGTAAAAAACGATATAATTACAGCACCTTTCTTGTGTGAGGCGGTTTGTTAGATCAGTATTATGATTTTGAAATCTACAAGTATAAATGTGTTTCTGCTTTATAAATATAGTGTAAATAAAGTTGCATGTGACATGTATAAATAATTTATCCGTATTTTTGTGGGAGTATGTAAGCGTTGGTATAAAAAGAGCAGATATTGATGAAATTGCATGATGGGAAATTTAAATTATTAATTGTATGGAGTTGTTTAGATTAAGTTTAGATTGAGATTATGTGACAGGAATGAATAAATTAAAACTGCGCAGTTTAGTTTATAAAATATCGATCTTAGTGGCATAGTAGGTAATTACTATATCACAGTACGTTACGATGCCATAAATTCGTTTATAGTTAAACAACAAATCTGTTTCTCATCTAGCAGAACTAGCGGTTTTAGATCGTTTATGGTTGCAACCGCATCATTACAACATCCCCGGGGATTGAACTGGAGGAAACCGCAGCACGTTACTGATTTAAGAAACCGGAGGGTGACGCGACGCTGTGACGTACCGGGCCCTGCACGGTACGCAGCACTTGCATCGCAATTCGTCCCCTTCCAAAATGTACCCTCCTAAATCTTCCATGCCACTACATCCCCTCAAATTTTTACTAATTTTTCCAAAATTATACGAATTCTATAATAACTACCAAAAAAAAAAACAACTAATTTCGTCCCTTTTCAAAATGTGCCCTCCTAAATCCTCCATGCCACTACATTCCCTCACAACTTTCACTAATTTTTCCAAAATTATACGAATTTTATAATAACTATCAAAAAAAGAACTAATTTCGTCCTCTTTCAAAATGTACCCTCCTAAATCATCCATGCTACTACACCTTACAACTTTACACTATATTATCACAAATCTAGAACTATCTCTTTCAAAGTTTTTAATAACTACAAAATAAAAAGAACTAGATTCATTACATCACTAATAAATAAATCATGTAATTAGAATACTAAGTGGAAAAAATAGAGCACATATCAATAAGAACTATAATCCCTTTCCAAAATGTACCCTCTTAAATTATCCATGCCACTACATCCCCTCACAACTAACTAGAACTAACTCTTCCAAAATTATACAAAGTTTATAATAACTATTAAATTTAAAGATCTAGTTTCGTTACATCACTAATAAATAAATCATATAATTAGAATACTAAGTGGAAAAAATAGAGCACATGTCAATAAGAATTGTAAGCACAGAACATTCTAGAGCAAAAATATGGGGCAGCAAATCTATTAGATGTTACTTAAACTAGAGCAAATTTTGAGAAAAATAAAAAAAACAAATGCTGGAGAAATTAGAGCATAACTTAGAGAAGTGGTTCTTAACCTGCCTTGATTCTAGATATCTCGTCTTTTGATTAGGAATACCAATAACTGGAATACCAATAACTGAGGATCTGATTTTTCCTCTGAGAGAAAATTTTTGAAGAAATAAAAGCGAAGAACATGTTTCAGAACGACTTTAATTCGAAGTAATTGATTTCATCAAAATAATTATTTATTATATATATATATATATATATATATATATATATATATATATATATATATATATATATTATATCAAATACATTAAGTATCAGTAAAAAAGTAAAACAAATACTGAGACTAATAAAAAGAACAAATACAAAAGATCAGAGAATTTTTACATGCAGCGGTGGTTCATTGATAGCGCTTTCCGTCTCGAGTCTGAGATTTGAAGTTCAAATTAAACTTCGTTAATTGTTATCTAAATAAAAATACCGCTGTGTCCGAGTGTTTGAAACCCACTATAAGCTGTAGGTCCCTTGCAAATGCTATAGGATGACAACCTCATTAAAACTTGTTACGAAACAAGTATTTGAGACCCTGTTCCATCTAGGAATGTTGTGCCTTAATTGAGATAAGGTGATATTAGAGAATTAGATCAATATTGTAAAACTAGAAAATTAAAACATTATATTATTTTATGAGATCGGTATTATTTTCATGGGATAACTGGCAACATAATTCCAAATGCATTCTTTAATTATTATAGTATAAAATTATAAAAAGATCATCACGGTGAACTATTAACATTCAATAGGCGCAGTATTTTCTTGTTTGTAAATAAAAGAAAGGTAAACTTTTTTGTATTGTATTTTGCGACATCAATATTTTTGTCAAAGCAAGGTTATGATGTTTATTATAACATAATATATGAAACAAACAAAAAAATCTGTATGTGAAACAAGTTGACAAGTTAAGTTTGTTCAGTGGTGGATAGACGGTTCCAGTGGCGGCTCGTGGCTTCAAATCATGGGGGTGCTGCACAAATATTATAAATGCGCGTTTCGATAAAATATCAAAATATGAAAGTGTATTCGTTTGTATTGTTATTTCTTGACGTTGCATTTCTGAGTTCGCAATGGGGTAGGTGATTTTTACATATATGATACTGGATAAAAAATAAACTACCCGATTTTTTTTTTAAATGGATTCATCATTCGCAGTTTACGAGAAAATAATTATTAAAGATTTGGGGAAAGGATGCTGTCATGTCATCGTGGTAGAAGAAAGAAACTACCTGTCTTTTTCCACGATCCTACCTTACTGATGTGACACGTCCCTTCTCCAGAACATTGAATTGGTAATAATTTTATAAATTAATTTTTGTAAGCAAATATCTTGGTTTTATTATTATAATGAGAAGATATAGTGGTTAGTTTTTATATTTTATGACTTATATACTGAAATTCGATTATTGTCACATACCCCATTGCCAATCATTTTAATAATGTTCTAAAACAAAAACTATGTAATATTTTATGATAAACATTATAAACACACTGCTATACTACTGATTTAGCAAAGGAACTGCTTGATTTGCAGTACCGAATTACGCTTCTCACTGCGAGTATAAATGCTTGCGCAGGCATCAATATAACGTCTTGCTATATGATATGACACAAAATAATACAACTATACAATTGTTTATGATAAAATTAATTATTATAAACAATTATAAATAAATATTTATAAATGGAGAAAACTTGGGGGTGCTGCATTTCCGCAATGCCTACACGAGCCGCCCTGGACGGTTCATAACCACGGATTAGTTTATTATCGGGACGAATCCGAAAGGTACCGCAAGCTACGGTTGAAGAAATACAGCATGTTGCGCTTTACTGTAAACAAGCGTTCTAATTTCATGGCGGTAAGTCCACCTGGGTTGCCATAACTCCGGTTGCTTTACGACGCGCTATCTTCTGCCGTTGTATGAGGGTGTCGCAACCACGCTATACAAATGGAAACGAAAATATATATTTCACCTCTGAAAACTTTCAGCACAAACCGGAATTATTTATTTTAAATGGAGTTTAATGTTAACAGCGAAATCATATTACAATGCCATTGTGTTCCCCGCAATTTTATTACTATATTGTTCTAAATTTATTAACAAATTTTTAAAATTTATAGTTCTGTGTTCATGAAAACATACTATTGTTTTTGTTACATACATTTAATTAAAAGTTTATATAGTTTTTTTTTGTTTATTCCAATATTTATACGTTAATGGGGTAATTTTACATTTTATTCATGAAAGTCTAGCGGCTATAATAATAATTCCATGCCATTTGTGTACATTTTTTGTAGATATATTGTTTTAAAAATAGATTTCGGGTTCAAATTTCAATAAAACGCCATTTTCCCAAACGTCACAAATCAAAATTTTCAGCTCACTCTAGCGGACAAAATATAAACTAAGGTAGTTTATATTTTGTTTACATATAATTTCAATTACATTTCATACATACAAATTTATAGCTATACACTAATAGAAAAAACGATTAGAACACTTTACGTACTTTTCTTGAGATTTTTAGGTTAAGTTTACTTTGACGTTTCACCTGTGTATATCTATGTGTCTATATGTCTTTGTGTAAGTTTTTGATTGGTGACGTCACGAAAATACGAAGTGGGAATATTTTTTAAGAAAATTATGAATGAAAAGTATTATATTTTGGAATATTTTATATTGCAACAGGCATTGTTAGAGCAGAAGATTCTATTCATTTAAAAAATTACCCCATTCTTTCTTTCAGGCAATATATTTTTGTAACGGTATTATGTTAAATTTGTACAAAAATCTATACGTATCATGTTTCCTTTTATATATTTTTTGTTATAAAATGGCCAATTAAAACATAACTCTCAGATTTCAGTCTAGCACGATAAAGCATAAAAATTATGTTAATTTATATGTAATAATAATAGAAGATTAACAAACCAATAAATATCTAAAACTGTAAAATGAAGAACGAGTAAAGTATGAGAAGTATATTATTGAAAGTTAACGATATCATGAAACGGATGAAACAATACCAATAAGTTATTTACGATAGCAATGAAATTTAATATACATTCCCATTCGGATAAGTAACAAGGTGGCGAACGACACAGGACGAAACAAGCTCGCGAAAGAGAGGAAAGAGAAAGAGGGTAAACGAATAGGACGAGAAATTGCTGAAATTTCATCACCGGAAACGGAAATATCAAATGTTGATATGAACAATACCAATAGGGAATATTAATGATATCATTTAACTTCAATATGTACTAAATTGAAGAAAATCGACATGGTTAGCCAACAAATGAATGGGGCTTTTTCAAATATCGATGAAATACGAATATTTGGAGAACAACGAAAGAAATTTTACGCAAAAATTTTTTTAACATACTTTGATTTTTTTAAGGTGGTGATTGTCGATGTTATTTCATTTATGCTCGGTTTCTTGAATGCGAGTTAAATTTTAACCCGGGTTAAATTTATTAACTCTAGATTTAATTTGAAAATGGGTTCCACAAGAAAGAGTTAAACTTAACCTCGTCTTAAATGCGGAATAAAGATAACTCATCTAGTGGCTACTATAGATACTTTTATTCCATATATTTGTAATTCAAGTTTATGATTCATGAAAAAGATTTTTTTTGATATTGTGTACATTATTTCTACAAAATGACGTATCACAAAATGTAACCTTTTTGAATTTTATAACGACTTTAGAAATAGATTAAAGTTTTCCAAAAATGTGCTTCTTTTCATTTTGAAGATAATATACAATCTTTCGAATAAGAAAATAAAAGATTAATCCCATGGTCCAATTTCTTTGCTTACGTCTTTTAATATTGCAATAGGTGTTGTTGTTTTTTATTTTTTTTTTCAGTTACATATTTTGTAATTTTCAATTGCAGTTAATAACTCCATTTTTTTCTCGTCGTATACCTTTATATTTTTTATAATCAAATAATTAGGAAAGAATTATTATTTATAATTACATAGTATTGTATATTACCATGTCAATGTCCTGTCACTGTCAAAAGAAAAATGTAAACAATTGAATTTGTGACGTATGTATGAAATTTAGAATAATTGCCAACATAAACATGTTGTCAAATTATTGCTTAGATGAGGTTAAAATTTTGGAGACTATTTCATGAAACACAAAAACTTTCAAACCTAGGTTAAAATTAATCCAGAGTTTGATAACTTTCGATTTAACTCATGAAACCGGGCATTAGAAAATCAAATTTAGGATATAAATTGAAAATAGTGAGAAGATGAAAATATATGATGATGGGTGTGTAAATTGCTGCGGATATAGGATATAGGATATGGGATATGGGATATAGGACAGGTTGAGGTTACTCGCACGTGGCAACTCGCAAACTCGCAGCTAATATAACCACACCTAGGCTAGTCACACGCAGCGGAGTTAAGCGCTGCCTCTGGGAAATCATAACACCTCCCTGTAAATGTGCTTTTTTAATATTTTAATTTCAGGTCGAGAGACGCTCCCACATCCGACATACATGTTATCAATATTGCTTTTAGTGCCGCACTGCGTTACTACTATGTGCTATGTGATAGGTCAGCCCTTGCCCTCTGATCGCTTATTTTATACTACCTGGAAATTGCTACATGATAGCCAAACTTCCTAAAGCTTCTTACACATTGTTCCTGTTTTATTTTACACAAAATAAACGGTGTTTGTTTTAAAGTACCTAAATGATTCGATACATTTAAATTTGCAATTTTAATTAGCGACGGTTCACTTGATATAATATTCTAAAAATATTCATTCCCAATAGTCTCAAAGTATCTCGTCTCGGGTGAGATGACAACGATTTTAAAAACAAAGCAAAGACAAGAAAATAAAATAAAAATTCTCGAATTTTGATAATTTTGCTGAGATTTCTCGAGGTTTCAGTATTTTTCTTCAAACGTCATGAATGTGACATCTTTTTTGATTTGATTCGCAAGGAAGAAATTAAATTTCTATGCCGTTGAACTAAAATTAAACGAGTATCCATAGGAATTATGTAGTATCAGCGAATAACCAAAAACCATCAACAACTGACAGATTTAAATCTATAAACTAAAAAATGAAACGTCATGTAGCAATATTCGACCTTGAACACTCAAGAAATCTCGGCGAGATTCCAGACCGACACGAGATAATAATATTCGAGACGACAAATAAACGAAACGAGATAAAATAAAAAGAAAAATCTCATCTCATTTCGTCTCACAGAATCACTAATTCCCACAAAACCCACAATAAAAATAAATTCAGAATTCCATACTGTAGAATAAATTTTAAAAATAAGAGTCCTAATTTTATTGGCCTACGAATATTCAACTCCCTACCGTTAAATATATCCGAAACCCAGGTATATAATAAATATAGTATAGTTTTAGGTAATTAATTAAACTTTTCCTATAGTGGGTTAACTTTAGTATACTGATATGGGCAAAATATATAATGATTGGTATCGATATTAAAATATCGAAACAAAAGTATTGATATTTGTGGTATCAGATAATCCATTTATATGGGATAGGATAAGGGATCCTATACTTACAATGATCGTATATATATGTAAGTATAAAAAATAATTCCAGGAATATGTCCAATTAGAAAAAAAAAATCATTTATTTTTTCATAGCACCTATTTTGCAAAAGTAATTAACAACAGCACATAGTTCAAAATTGTATTTTGTAATTTTAGAAAATTAGCTTGTATTTTAAATGATTTCAAAAATCAATTTCAAATATTTTTCATTGTTTCATGTGATCGGCATAACATGAATGCTTTGATTTTCATGTGACAACCTAATTTGACATAAATGTTAATACTTTCATAACCAATTCATAACAAAGTGCGTTTAAAATCACAATGTTGTACTTTGACTTTTTGCTTATTTCAATGACCCAATAGCTTTTGGATTATGATACACAGTGTACCACAGCTTTAATGTTGGATCTCATCGGTAGCAACAAAAATAATTTTATACATATTTAAAACAACGTTGTCAAGTTTGAAATTAGTTTATAATACATCGGAGGGGAAATAATCCCCACCTAAAATTCCCCCACTCCACTTTGTATGGCAGAGTTACCAGCCGGCAAAATACAACATTCGTGCATTTATGCTCATGTAAATTCATTTAGCTATAATTTTGAAATATTACAAATATAATTCTAGCAGGAATGGTTGTCTGACTGTTGTTTGAATTTACATTTATTTAGGGAATTAAGTGCGGAATGAAAACATTAAATGGAATTAATCGATTACATTTTTAGAAAGGGTGGATGTATATAGGTTATATTTTTTATTAAAGCAAGGGAAGTCATAAATAAAATTTCAATATTTTACGCAAATAAAATAAAATTAAGAACTGTAAACGTGAAAATCCGCAGTTAAAAGGATAATTAACAATATTTCCTACATAATGAATGTGATTTTTCTTTTCAAGTTTTTTTCACTTGAAATGGAAAAATCTGACTGATCTGAAATTGCATTGGAAGAAATGGAAAAATTATATGTACGTATGTATATACAATTCCTAGCGTTATAACTGAAATTAAACTTCGGTTCAATGACAATAAACATATTTTAATGAATATAAGTTCATTTAATGTAAAGCATTTTTAAACTATGACAATATTAAACCTTTGGCTGAACATACAAAATTTATTGATATATATTTTCTTTTACAAAACAAGCTACAAATTTTACTAAAAATGTTTAAAAAATACGAGAAGGAATTTTAAATTTTTCTGAATCATGTATAATTATTATTATTTCAGTTTCAAAGGCATGACGCGAAAGAACTTTTTCTTGTTTAAGAAGAATAAAGACTTATTTAAGATATACTATAACACTATGACCCATGAAAGGCTTGCAAATTTAATTATAAAAAATATTAAAAGGTAAATGGTAAAAAAATGAACTTGGACAAAATAATAGACACCTTTGCTTCAAGACATTCTAGAAGGATAATTCTGAATTGAGTGTAATTTAAAGGTTTGTTTCGGATAACTTACCCACAGGTTAATGAAAAAATATCGCATGAAAATAGTAAATAACGTATATTTTTGATAACTTGTGACAGTTTTTGGATGCGATATTTTTCTCTTAATCGATGGATAAGGTAACAGACCCTCAGAGTTGTTTATAATGTAATTTTTGTTAAATAATATTTATTTATTAATACGTTTGGTGCCCACCGAAATAAAATTGGCTAGCGACGTCACTGGTGGAACGTAATTCTGTATTAATTTAAAATTTATGAAAAGAACCAGGCTAGAAGTACTCTGTCCAGTTCTTTTCGAGTGAAACTCCACAAAATGTAGCAAACATGTATTTCGCGGAATACCTATTTAAAGAGTAAGTAAGTTTTACAACACAAAAGTCGAGATAAGACAACTTGTAAAAAGATAAAGTTACACTTACTGCTTTTTTGATGAAGGAAACAAATCCATATCCTTTTGATTTCAGCGTCTGAGGATCTCGCACCACTCTGCAATCCCTGGAACAAAGAAAAACGTTCTAAATACGTAATACCATCCCAACTGCTGACAGTAAATATCTCATCTTTCATTTACGGAATGAGCCGAGCGTATTATTAAAATATGTATGATTAACTTTCGAGTCGGCTCTTTTAATGTTTTCTAATATACGTTAACTAGCGACTAACAGTCTTAAATATTCATCACACTCCAACTTCTGACGAATAAAAGGGCGAGCACTAACAAATTTACCTGCGTTCTTGGCACGCCCACCTAAATATATTACCAACTCTTTGTCTTAACTAAACTTACCATTTTCATTAGCAAATTATACAACTATTCATCAGACGTCATTTTATAACCTTTCCATCAATTTCCAATTCTGTTTTTGACATTTCCGATTCAAATTCAGTTAATGTCAATAATTTATTGTGTGAAATAACCTTTCCAATTCATTCTCTACCATACCTACGATTTGTATTGTATTAATTAATAAAAAGTCGCACTAAGGCCATTCGCAAACATGATTTTCACATCGACTAAATTGTTTAGTCGAATTTTATAGACGTTGCTGACTGTTTAGTCAGTAAGTATAGTTAGAACATAATTGAGGGCTGTTTCAGTGTTTACTTTAAAATAAAACAAAAAGTTGGTTTTCAAAATAAAGAAGTATTTATTTGTTTAATTTATAAACAAAAACATACAGTATAAGTTAAAATAAAGTCCGATTTTAATGTCATATAACAACATATATTACTGTACTAACAGTTTTGTATTCAAAGTTCAAATTGTTCTAAAATATCTTGCGTATTAATTTTTTTGTTTTCAATATTTAATACCACAAAACTAAAAACGCGAATTTGTGTATTGTAGATTTCATCCTGTTTTTTATTCTTCTAACACATTCTCCTTTATCAAGTTGCTGTATTTATAAGCAAATTGAGTGATTTTTATAAAGTTTAATATTAACAAATCAAATGTAGGTACCTAAATTATATACTCTTCTAATATCATTAAATTTTTGATTGCTCATAATGTTCTTCAGAAAAGGAAAATCGATTTTTTAGTGTATAGTTATTGAATCATTTAATCGATAACAAATATTAATTTAATACAATTTATAATAAATTTAGCATTATAAATCAATATTCGGTTTGCAGGAATAAATATTTCTTTGTCATTCTATAAGTATAGAGACATTTTATCGTTCTATATTGATGCTTCCTTTTAAGATGAAAATAAAATTTACAGAAAATTTGTTTGGGAGTCCTAATTCAACATTTGGAGGAATGGAATATTTCATACATTATATGCCAAGTTGAAGGAGTATCCTGACAAATTTTTTAAGTACTATAGAATAAGTGAAAAAATATTTAGTGAATAATCAAGGATAGACAGTTTAGTCTATAGTATGCGCGCCCCAATAACTTTATTATATATAGAATTGCTGATCGATAGTTGTTCAACTTTTTAGTCAAAAGGCAGTCGATATGGCTTTTTGATTTTTTTGTCGAGTAACTGTCACGTTGATAGTATGCGGATCTCTATATACTAAATAGTTGTACATCAAAAAGTTGTTCATTCAACCAGCCATTATATTCAGATTTTCCTTATTTGTTCAAAAATAATGAAGGAACCAATATGTCCCAAAATGAAAGTTATTTCGAAGCGACATTTTCGTTGTATCGTAATGAAAGGTTGTCACATAGACGAATCCGAATCCTTTGATTGTACCAGGATGAATTAGTCCTGAAATGAGTATGTCCTTCCCCTGATGGACATCTAAAAATGCACACACATCGACATTTTACAAATAACAATCAACGTTGAGTTCTTGGGATTTAATTATCCATTTGAATTACGCTCCCAAAACTAAAATGAGACAGTAAGAGGATTTTTACCCGAAATTTTGATCATGATTTACAAACGTACAGTTGACATTTTAATCTGCTTAAAGTGACACATCAAAACAAAATTTTATTGATTTTTACGTTTGATATGTTCAAAGAATTTGAATTTCATCAAACAAATGCAAACTCTTTCATTCATTTAATTTTTATGGTTATGTCTGAATTAGCTTTCATTGGAAATTCGTGTAATTACTTAAAGGGGAGTATGAGATGGTGTTTTAATGATTTAGCCATAATGGCTCAAATTATACCAGTTCAGGTACCACCGTATTCTTATAATATGCCCTAAGGTAATATCTTATATTGCTCATGAATTTTAGAATAATGCGCATTCGAATTTGTGTCATAGAATTCGATATTTAACCCAATTATTTTATGGTAAGATTATAACATTTCATTACGGGCACAATGTTAATAGTCTCATATAATTTTAATTTTTTAACTGAGAAATATCATTTTAGAACTAATTTATGAATAAACGAAGATTAATTTCTATTATAAAATAATAATCACCAAAAAACAAACGAAACAATGGTGGTTGCCCAGTACTGGATTAACGCATAAACTAACAAAGCAATTGTTTAGGGCCCCCGGCCTTCAAAAATATTACAATTTTTCAGTTTACTATAAATTTATATTTGATTCATATTTTTAATAATTTTATTGTCGAAATTAAATTTTTCCACAAATTTATAAAAAATGTTTAATATTAAAGACGAAAATATAATTTTCATTTATTAAAATTATTAATTTTGATATATGAAGGAATTGTTTTGTATATTTTTTCTCATAATATTAAAGTCGAATAAATTTTATGTTTTTTACACGACTTAAATAATCCAAAAACAAAAAAGATCTATATTCTGAGTTTACTGAGTTCTTTTGCTAAAAGTGACGTTTGGCCTAATAAGTTCATAATGTAAAATCAGACTTCCTATTTTTTTTTACTTTCATTGGTTTTAAAGAAGCAAGCTTCTATAAATGATAAGAAATTATTTAAGTGGAGCTCAAAAACGTAAACTCCTCGAAGAAAAAAGAAACAAAATGAAAATCTTGTGAAAAAGTAACCCTAAATTTGCAACCATGTGCTGCCATACCGTGAGTTTATGTTAACATGTTATTTAATATATCTATGGTTACTTGAAAGTAGTTAATCCGGCCCTGGTATTGCGCATATTTGAGAAAATACGATATGTGGTGCAGTGAGCTAACAACGTTTTGTGTGGAAGTGACTTTCGTAGAAAGTTTTAAATAAAATAGCAAATAATTTTTCTTTCGCTTTAAAGTAAATGTGGAAAAATGGTAGATGCGGAGAACTATCCATTTAAACTATAAGTTAAGATATCCACATTCTTCTCGACGATATCAAGTTTCAAATACTGCAAAGTGACATTTGAATTTCAAGTTAGTATAACCTCAATAAACATTTCCATATGATGCAGTTGTTTGCATTGGAAATCCGAAATCCGCATCGAAATTCCTCGTTTAGGGCCACTCTGTATTACACGGTTTTGAATCTGGACTGCAAGAATGGCAGTAATCTGCTGACCACGAATATCGCCGGCCATTGAGATCACATAACACGAAATAGGTGGAACCTCTGAATATAAATCCAGGCAAATTTTCCGCGAGTAGAGTACGGAGCGTAGAAGTTCACCTGCAGCTCTTGCGCTATTATTTTGCAGGGCTGCTGGGCTCTTGCACAAGGGCGGACATTGGCTAGACCTTGAAGAATAAATGTTCTTCACAGCTCACGTGCTTGCAAATGAACCACTGATACACACTGCCTTTCCTCGATTGATTAACCGCGAATTTAGCTTGACGTTAAAAACAAACGAAAACGTTACAATTTGGCTCAGGCGTAATCAACGAGATACATGCTAAATTGTTCATCAACAGTTTAATTGGATCTTTACATTATAACTATATTACCATCCGACTCCTGTCTGACTCAACTTTATTAAAAAACATCCGCGAATCATATTTCATTATAAATCTAACACTAAAATTAACCTTAACCTTAATAATTAATAATAAAAAGAGTCTAAGCTTAAATTATAACTAAAAATGATAAAATACCCCTTAACCCAGAGCCCTATAGGTACTTTATTTTTTGTAGTTATATATGTATTTTACACGTACCTAAACCTAAAAAAAAATTCTATAATTTTTTTCCATAAACATACCTTAATAAAAAGCATAATTGATGGTCAAAATAACTGTCTGGACTAGAATCTAAAATTAGAGAATAATCAACTGATTCTTCCACTTCCTTACTAAATTCAAATCTTTTCAATATCGCTCTCATTAAATCAATAAATTCGGAACAAATAACCTGCGATAAATAGATAACATTACATTTTCCTTTCTGTTTATAATATTGTGCTAAATATAAGCTAGTTAAGTAATTTCCATTTGAATTTGATACTAAATTTTTATCATTCCCACGAAATGCTAAACCTAATAATTTTGTAGTAGCTACGTTGCGTTTTAAAATATTTCCTAATTTTAGAGTTAATGGATAAATTGATCAGTTTTAGTTTTAACCTTAATTTTACTTCGAATAAAGCCACATATGACCACCATTAAATATTCGAAACCAAGGTTAACTTTTTTTTATTGATAAGACAGGAACTACAATTAGGATTATATTAAATTTTCCAAATAAATACAGCCATAGTGTTCTTGTTTGTTTCTTCATAGCTTTTAAATGTATGCGTAGTATTATTTTAATGAATTTTAAGGTTAGGAATAATTTCATGTTTGTCATTGTAAAACATTAGATCCAATAAATTATTTGATTCTTGTCTTTTATTTGAAAAATGAAATCATATCACGTATTTTCTCTTTATTTTTAAATAAATTTATTTATTTTCCAGTTTAGCTTAGTTCATTTAAAATATTTAAAAATTGTATATGCATGAAAGTATATGTTTAAATAAAATGCATTACAAAAAGGCTTGAAAAATATTCGTACAGTAGTACTCTGTATTCATTTACTATAAATAGTTGATGGCAAAAAGGCACTGATCCTTCCATTCTTCCCTCGGATACAAAATGGATTGATTTTGAGCTAAGCCCAAAGCTAGGGCACCCATACGAATCATTGATGTATTCATGAATGTTAAACATGGTTTGCGCTGTATTTGTGTAGTTTCACGCAAGATAACAGATCTTCGAATTATTATATCTCCGTTTCAAAGGAAATTTCCAATGCAAAACTAGTACAGGGCGTAAGCTAGATTGCCATTTCTGTAGAATGCAGACGATACTCAAGTATTCTGCATAGGATACAGATTGTTTCTATTTCAAAGCAAGCGAGGGAATACCTTCAGCGAAATTTGAAAGATTGAAGGAAATACTTTTATCTTGATATCCCAATATTCCAATCCAACTAATTTCAATATTCATTCATTCATTGCTTTCATCAGATTAAGATGGATGAATTGCTACAAATAAATAGAATTCATTTAATTTATTTACAACACATGCTACATATGCATCAATTAAACAAAAAGTTTTGTTTGTTTTGTTTTATTTTTATTGTCATTCAATATTTGTTTTTGTAAATATTATACATAAAATAATATTCTATTATAAACATCAAATATATTATTATTATTTTTGCTAAAATGATACATGCATAAATTACATATTTTAGCAATAAAAAACTTTATTAACTAACATTTTCCTGATAAAATTTTATACTGACATCTGTTTAAAAATGTATTTCATAATTTTGTCATAAAACTACAAATCTCATTATATTTTAGTTTAATTAAATAAAATTTGTATAATTAAACAGGGTAATTAAAAGGGTAGGGCATGATACCGCACCTAGTTTTTTAATTAACTCATTTCAGTTTCACCTTTGTGTTGGAAGATACTATAAAAAAGTTAAAAACCTATTGATTACTTCACATGTGTTTTAATTATATACTGTATTTTGTTATAAGTTTTTTATTTTTTACACATTTATATTTGTTTTTATATTGCATTCCAACTAAAAATAACAAGAACACAGTTGAGGTGGTAACACCTAATTAAAACGAAATTAGAAAAAATGGAACGGGAACAAGAAAAATAAAATTCGTTCCATTTTAAATTTTTATGTATCATCAATTAAGTGATCGTATGAAACACGATATTCAGCCGAAACTTCGATCGGATACTAAACATAACAAACTAGCAAAATTATTAATATAATAGTTGGCTTTACAAGTATTTTCAGAATAATAAACTATTTTTAAAAACTTAAACCAAAATTATAATATATTTTTTAGACCAACAGAAATGAATATAGAAATCGTTAATTTAAAATGGTAACCGATTAAAGGAATGTAAAATAATGAAAATTAATAACCTAAAAATAGGTAATTGTATTTTGCAGATAGGTATTGCAAGTGAATTTTTTAGAAGGGTATTTATTAATTTTGAGATGCACCGGAAGTAAGGTTCATGTTCACAGTCCATCATCGACATCGAGTAAGGTAATTCAGCAGTTAGTCATAATTGAAAGAGTATGTAACCGGTAGTTGTAGGTAATTTTAAAGAGTAAATCATTATGGAAATAGATGCAGCTCACTCTTCCAACCATGGATTGATAAATTGAAACTTTGCGTTGGAAAAATGCGTTGCGTTGTTCGATATATTCCGTGAAAGTTTCTAGCGTAATGGAGTATTAAGAATTCGCTGTTTCTTTTCAAAGCATTCAGTTGGTAAGATGCATCATGCGTAGAGAGTACGCTGGCATTTTGCCAAACGGGACAAGTTGTGAACCAAGCTTTACTTTAAGTACTACGCAGTTTAATTCAATAATAGTTGTAACATAGAAAATAACATTGCTTTTTGTTGCTTGTAGGAAGCTGTATGGTGAAATAACGCTAAGTAAATGATATATAGACGACGACAGCGACGGCTACTCAGAAAAACCCTCATTGTCTTTGTTCTTGTTGTTATTTACTACATGGCTACATGGCTACATGCTCCCTCTGCTAACTGCAATAAATACATGCACTTTCCTCTCTCGTTCATGCGGATAATATCATCTGACATCCTATTTACATTATTATGTCGTTTACCAAACACTTTTTTCCCAACTACAGTTTTCAATGAATTGCTCTACAAACTAGAATATTTGGACCTACACATTATCATTATTATTATTATAATTTTTTATCGGGTTAGGAGATTATTATTAGTTCCTTATATATTGTTCATTAGATCTTTCCATTCTTTTTTGTTATTCGTTCGCTAATGCTATTTTTGTTAAGTATTTCTTCTTCTTCCCATATCTTCGCCTGTATTTCTCTTTTCCTTTTTTTGTTATTCTTGCATTCCATAATTATGTTTGTTTTCAGACATTTTATAATTTATTTTCTCTGATATGCACTATGTACCATTTATCCAAATAAAATCTTATTAGTTTCTTATATATTGCTTATTAGATATTTCCATTCTTTTCTATTCTTTTATCGCTAGTGCTGTTTCTGTTGAGTATTTCTTCTTCTTCCCAAGTCTTTGCTGGTCTTCCTCTTTTCCTTTTTGTTGTTATTCTTGCATTCCATAATTTTTTTGTCTTCAGACATTCTACATCTTATCAATAATAATAATTCCATTTTCTTCTGATTACCACCATGTACCATTTATCCAAATAAAATCTACCATATGATTTAAAAAAAAGCTGCAAAAAAGCTCTCTAGATCCTTTTATTGAGGTGGATCGGTCGCCGTTGCTTTAGATTAAGTTGCTGATTGTTCTCTATGTCTTTATATTTTCTGTTTTCTTCTTCCAATTTCTATTCTTTTTAAATCTTCTTCTACTTCTAGTAGCTATTCAAAAAGTAAATAGAAAAATAATAAATGAAAAGCTTTTTAATAGGTACGTTCTGTATTTTTTTAGTGTTTCCTCTTTCGTATAAACCATAGTTTAGAGAAAAAGTAATAGTTTCAATGCGATTCATGAAAAATTATATGCACTAAATAGCATACTAATATTTTATTCATGTTCTATTAATACTAAAATAGATATTATAAATATGTCGTTACAATAATAATACGCAATTAATTATACATATCTGTAATTTCCTTTATTAAATTAACTAATATAACATTAACAGCAATGATTATGAATACGATTTTAGTTTGCACTAATTTCGAATTCAGAAACGGAATTGATGAAATAACCTTGCACAGGGAATATTATATTAGCGAATAATAATATATTTAAATATTCCTTCTATCATATCACAGATTAGTTTATAATTGGAAATATTTTAAACAATTGGATTAAAGGCTTTTGATTTATATATGCTTTATTCCATTAAAGGATTATTAGTTTATCCCAATAATTTTTAAATATTTATTATTTAATGAAAGCACGAGAACCATCCATTATAGTTTTGTTGTTTTGAATTCACGATAATCTAGATTTGTTGAATATTTTATATTGAATGTAGAAATAATATTAGCTGTTAACATATTTGTATAAACTTGAAACATGTAAAAACTTGTCTAGAAGATATTAAACATACGTATTACTTTACTCCTTTTTATTTATTTAATAAAAATATATTCTATTTACTTATTTTTCTGATTTATTTGTTGTCCTACATTGTTGCTCTACTTATTTACTCCAGTTTATTTAATTTTTGATATCACATTTTTGTTTTTGTATTTGTCATAGTTTTTACTGAATTGCTCTATTTATTTGCTCTAGAAAGTGTTCCATTTATTTCCCTAGTTACGGGTAACTGCCCTTTTATTTGCTCCAGATTGTGCTCTTATTATTTATCAGTTTATCTAATGTTTAATTTATTTGCTCTAGTATTTGTCATAGTTTTTACTGAATTGCTCCATTTATTGGCTATGTGCTCTATTTTTGGCGCTGGTTACTAGTAACTGCTGTACTTATTTGCTGTAGATTCTGTTCTAGTTATTTACTCCAGTTTCACTAATTCTTGATCTTTTAATTTATTCTAGTATTTGACATAGATTTTACTTAATTGCTTTATTTATTTGCTCTAGAATATGCTCTGTTTTGCCCCAGTTCTATGTAAATGTTCTAAGTATTTATTTGCTCTAGATAGTGCTCCGGTTATTTGATCTATTTATTATTCGAGTAATGTAAGTTAATTCTATATGTTATATTGCAGCACACTTAATTGTTCAACCAAGATTTTAATTTGTTTTATTTTATATATGTATTGTCGGCAGCTGGAATCGAACCCCAACTTTTTTTTAGTAGTCGCAAATGCTACCTTTTTGCTGTGAAGGTGTTATTGATGCAGGTATTTAAAATTATAAATTGAATATTACGGTATGGATATTTTTATGAAATGTTAGGTACTTAGGTTTTTCGACATTTTCGCTTACTTTGTTCATCAGTAGTTTTGAATAAATAAAAAAAAATCCACATATAATTTGTTGTGACTTGTTCCTATATGGTCGTTTTTTTTTTAAAAAGTTTGCCGCCCGTGGATTTTGTCGCCCTGAGCTATATACGCCACTGTTAAGGAATTCATTTTTGAGATTATTTTCACTCTATCTGACACCCAATTCTGGGTATTAAATTTTATAGAATATTCTTTTCATGTAAAATAAACACTTTATTTTTATTTATCGTTTATTATATGTATTCTTAAATAATAATAGGAACATTTTCCCACAATGAATTGTTTTAAATTTGGAAAGCAATTTGTAAATTTAGTTTGGAAAATAAATGACGATAGATGTATAAATTGATGGCGCCTAGTCGTAGTGTTTAGCAGTGTATCCGCTCATTTATATTCTACTGTTTCAAAAATCTGTGGTAATGTAGAGCAGTAGCGGTGGAAAATGATGGTCGTATTTTAGCGTGGAATGCAAAACGGCGAAACGGAAAAAGTAGTAAGAAGGATATAAATATGTAGGAGTTAGAAATCATTAAGGCCCGTTGGTGCTGTAGCGTTAATGCTCCACTTCCACTTATTATCAGGCGGGCTATGGAATTGTTGCTGACACTCATTAGTTTTTAAACGACGTCTCCGACCGACTCTGCAACGAACCGTTTTCAACCGTTTTTCTCCGCCACAGATAAATAATAAATGTCACTAACAATCGAATGATATAACTGCTTACTGTCTGATTACCTCTAATTCAGTTTCGATTCACCTACATTTTCTATTCTAATTCTTTTCTCCTTTTGCTATTTCAAATCAATCACACAAAATTGAAATCGAGTCTACTGCACATCTTCTTAATTTACATACCGACGACGATTCGATAATGTAATGTTCTTACTTCACTCCTTGTTCTATATAATTATATTACTAGAAACAATGTAACTTGCAAATTTTTCAATTTATATTAATCGAACCGAAATCGTAAATTATTAACAATTGTATAATATTGTATTTCATATATCGTGAGTTTATTTTAACATGAAACATAGTTTTTTTATAGCTATGATTATGACTTGACATTTGATTGACATGTATGTATCAGAGCGTTCAATTTAAAATTAAACATAGTACATATATTATTGAGGTTAAAGAATAATAAAACTCATTTATAATATTTGCATTTTGGGTAAGATTATATTTTAATTCTTTAATTATTATACATATTGCCATTAAATAATTTCGTTTTTAATGTTAAAAAAATTAGGTACTGTGAAATCAGAAGACCATTAATGGCATTAATTTAATAACCTATGTTTCAATTTAAAGTGAACGCTTTGATACATTGCTGTCAATCAAATGTGAAGTCGTAATCATATATATGGCAAATCCTATGTTTCACGTTAAAATAAACTCACGGTAATTGACAAAATAGGAAATAATAATAAATATTGATACATTTATGTAATGAAGTATTTGAAAAGCCCTTCCTGTAAAAACATTTATGGAGTGAAAGTTGATTTCTTTCAAAATTATTATATTATTTATATGCAAAATAATCCATTTATTTGTGTATTGTCTTTTTATTTGTTATCAATTTTGCAGCAAACATAATGGTTGCAACTATTTTGGTGTGCATATTGTACTATTTTCATGTATATAAATTACATTTTTGTACGTATCTATTCGTCTCTTTCTACATTATAAAAATTTAATTTACCCTTTCAATAAATTCGTTTGCCCTTCCTGGAAACATAATCTGGTTACGGCCCTGGATAGTGCGCAATGTTAACTAAATAGTTTACTAAAAATAATAAGATCATTAGCTTCGTCGCTCTACAAATGACATTTCCGTTACAAATAAAAAGTTAAACCCCACAGTGCAAAGTTATGTTTAAATCTAAATCTTTTAATGTGATTTTTGATTCATTTTAATAGGAAATATATAGGATGACCAGAATATCTCATTATAAAAACAAATATAACTTTGTGAAAACTTTCTATAGGAAATTAAAACTTGGATTAAACATATTTAAAATTAATCTATTTTTAAAAAAGATCAATACTTAAAATAAACATTTAGTTTAAACACAATGTACGTTTTTAAATTATAAACATATTTACTTTACCACCATTAAAAGACAATGAGAAGTTTCAAAATGATAGGATAATATGTGTACATATTGTGTGTACATACGTTATGAATTACTCTCAAAATTCCGTTGTGGTATACTCTACAAATTCCATGCGTGGTTATCTTTGATAGGGCCACATTCCTAGGCTAAAATTGTTGTACCTTGTTTATCAATTAATGCGGAACCGATAATTATACATAGCCTCTACAAATCCTTTAAGGTACATACATATTCACAACAAAAACTATAATTTTTAAAATAATTTTAAAAAGAGCGGACGTTAATTCAGTTATTAAACATTCAGTTTTTATAGGTATATAGGTTATGTGATTAAATATATCAAATATTTCCTGCAGAAAAAAGACTTTTATTCATAGAAACTGACGCATTTGAGATATTATGAATAAATCCTTCTTATTCCTGTTGTATAAATATCTATTTATAATTGACTTCGGAAAGATTTTCATTTTTAGAATCGCAATTTATCATTTATTTAAAGTTCATGAAACTTCAAAATAAGTATTAGAAGTAAATTGAAATTAATATCAATCATTTAAAATTAACAAAAGACGTTTCAAATTGTTTTTTTTTTTTAATTGAAATGGAAATAAATTTGAATTTATTTATTATTTTTAATCGTGCTTGTGTTTCATTTAGTTTTTATTGTTCTATGAATGTTTAAATTTAATGAATATTTTAACTTTTGCTGTATGAAATATTTTATATTCTCAGTGATGGAGGTTAGTGTTTGGGAAATATAATTAAAATTAAACTCATTGAACAAAATATTAAAAAAAATGGAAATATAAGTTTATGTTTATGAAAAATATACGATGTATATTATCTATTTTAATTTTTTTATGAATGTTAAAATGTAATGAATATTTCGATGTTCAAAATGTTTGAATGTTTGAAATTCTGGAAGATAAGGGGTTATGAATGAATGGTAAATATGTAGGTAAAATTTAGGTAACTCATTCCGTATCCGTAACACGATAGCTGATGACTTTAGGGGTAATACGAAACAACAAGGACATTAATGGTACAAATTATCTGCAATGTAAATGAAACCACAATGAATATATATCCTCTATAGACAATTCGGTCCTGAATATTTTCCAAACTAATTTAGCAGTCCATGCAGCCAAGTAAGCAAAGGGTTACGATGTTACAACGTTACAGTTTGATTAAGCCCTGGAACCAAGACCATGTAAATAATAGATTCATGAATTATTTTCATTTTCCCTTCTCTTCCACCAGATTATTTTACAGATAGGCATATTCTTTGAATTTATGCGCGGAATTACAATTTGTTCTGTAGAGAAAATATATCTTGGCCTAAATAAATTCTGATTTTTATGAATAATTTGCATTAACTTATTGTTCACCTTTTAAACTTCCATTTTCTTAAAGGCCAAAGAAATATTAAGACTTAAGACGGATTAGCAAATTTTATAAAAATATATTAATATTAAAATAAGGACTTTCATTTATATTACATTAACTTCAAATAATAATCCTTTTTTTGTACTGCATTTACAGGGTTGCATAAAATCCATTTTTTTTAGCCAAATTATAATTTCAAAACCGTGTTTCACAATATAGCATTTATTATATAAAAAAAAAACATATTGTAAAGAATAAGTAAAACTTTGAAGGAACAATAATAAATCTACCGTTTATAACGATACTGCTTATAGCAATAAACTGGTTATTACATCGAAATACTGTAACGTTATTTTACTTTTATCAGTTATAGCGACTTCTGGCTGTAGCGACGAAATTTTGGGTTCCCTTCGATGTCGTTATAACCGTTTTTTTAACACATTTCAAAGAAAAATGAACAAAAAATCACAGTACAAAAATTATCTGCGTTATTCAAAATAATATACCAATAAAGTTTTAGCTAGTTTATTTAGAAGTTTTTGATAGTATTGTCACATGATAACATAATCCTCATGCACTTTCCCTAATTTTCGTAAAACTGAAATGTTAAATAACAGTTCTAGAAGAAGTGATTTAAATCAATACAACCCTGTGCATTTACTAAATAGTACTTCAATTTATTAATTATTTTTAATTCGTGATAATGACCCATTACTATATGAGGTACCAATCGATTTCTTTTGTACGCTTTGAAATTAATTTTCAAAATTCTTTTTTCATGTATTACCAAATCCTATTTATGTGCTTGTGGAAATGTGCGACTTAAATTTAAAATAGTTAACATTGAACAATTGAATTTTTAATTATTAGTTTTATAAAGAGGTTTTGTAAGTGGTAGCAATTAAAATGGAAGTTATTTTTTTACAAGAATTAAAACAAGAACAATAGTTTTATGAAGATATTGAAATTTAAACTAGTGAACATTTGAATGTTTAATTATTTGTGTTTTATAATTTGAAAGAGCTGTTATAAGTGGAAGTAATTTGTAGATGATTATAAAGGAAATAATAAATAATTTGAATGATCATTAATCCGCTCTTCTAGTATTTGAAGTACGCAGCGAGTTCATACAAGGATTATATGTAATTATTAAAGTGAAAATTACAAAGAAAGCTGTCAGTATTGATTAAAAATGGCTTTGGATGAGAGGGCAAAAGTAAGTATTGTGATTAGGACCCTGCGTAATTACAATCACCCCCAATTAGTTGCAGGTGCACCGAAACTTTAATCCAGAAAGGGGGGTGGAATTAAAGATTGAAACATAATAAAGTCATGAATACTGATTTGTATTGCATCCGTAATATTAGATACATATATGTATCTACGCGCAATTAGAATCCGTAACCATAACATCTGGATTGCAAAGAATGAGCAATGATGATATTATTACATTCTTTGTTCATGAATATATATATATATATATATATATATATATATATATATATATATATATATATATAGTTACAAATAAAACTATTATTTCTATGAACTGTATTGTTTCACAAAGAAAAATATTTCTTCTATTAGGGCAAAAGTAAGTATTGTGAGTAGGACCCGGCGTAATTACAATCACCCCCAATTAGTTGCAGGTGCACCGAAACTTTAATCCAGATAGGGGGATGGAATTAAAGATTGAAACATAATAAAGTCATGAATACTGATTTGTATTGTATCCTTATTGAATTATTAAGGGCGGATGAGTGTAGGCTGTAGGTTCTCTCTCCGTTGGGAAATAATGTACTCAACCCGTTCTTCTGAGCATTCTATTCTACTAACCTTCTACCTTACTAATTAATTTAAAATGTATCCTAGAGTTTCTGTGTAATTATCTGCCTTATATACATGGGCTTGGGGCTTGGGACGAGATACGAGTCTTCCTACTTGTACGCAAGAACCTGGATCCTGCCCATCTATTATGAATATTTTCTACTTCAAAGGACGACTTCATTTCATAAATAACTAAGTATAAGCCCTTTATTTGACGGATTGCACTTTTTACTGATTCTTGCCGCATATTATAATTTTGCCATTGAATTTATAACAAACTTCTACGAAACAGACAATGCAGGTTTATTTTTTTATTTCGTAAAAAATCTAAGGAGGACTGCAGTTCTTAAATAACTAAGTATAAGCCCTTTATTTGACGGATTGCACTTTTTACTAATTCTTGCCGCATATTATAATTTTGCCATTGAATTTATAACAAACTTCTACGAAACTGACAATGCAGGTTTTTTTTTAATTCATAAAAAATCCAATTGGAAAAGAGTATCAATATTCGTTACAATCCTATAAGAGTTCCTTGAATTTATAACAAACTTCTACGAAACACACAATGCAGGTTTATTTTTTATTAATTTCGTAAAAAATCCAATTGCAAAAACCAAGATTGGTTACAAGCCTATAAGAGTTTTAAACGAAGGTGTAATTGAGGATTGTACTTCACCTGTTCCATAACAATTTTACTTGCATTTTGGTGGAATAGGTTGTCAGCCTAAAGCTACTGCAAGGAAGGACTTCATTACATAAATAAGTATGCGATCTTTATTTGACGAATTGCACTTTACTTATTCATTCCACATATTACAATTTTGTCTTTTAATGAATAACAATTTTCTACAAGTTAAACAATAAACATTTGTTGTTTCAATAGCAAACGAGCCATCATTAACACTACAACCTTAGAAGAATTTTGGTTGCAGGTGAAATCGAGAGATGATTTTTACCAATTCCATGTTAATTTTATTTGGATTTTGGTGGAATTTGTCAGCTTATACTGGATTTCAAACTAGTCGGAAAAAACGGATTTTTTATTTGGTTAATAGCTGGCGAATGGAATCTCAGATCTCACAATCCGCTCAATTCGAGTTGGAGCGCGCAAAGCAAGTGAGCGACCGCTGCCCGTTTAAAATAGTAATAAATTAATAAAATTTTCGTGGTGTTGCTATCAGTACTGTAAGTGAAAATTACACAGAATTATCATAACGTGATCATAATTGTATGACAAATATTTTTCTTGTTGGTTATGCGACAATCCATGGATACGCTTACTTTTTTAATTTTAATTATTTATTTATAAATATTCAAAAGTTTATTGTAATAATTTAACCCTTAAATAATTTGAATATAAATTTCCTTAATAATTCTCTCGGAAAATCTTAACGACTGTTTTTCAATTTGATGCCATATTTTAATTCTTTTTTAATTTATTTTTCTTTTAATATTTATCAATAATAACAACAACACACATACATATATGTACCTACGCGCAATTAGAATCCGTAACCACAACATCTGGATTGCGAAGAATGAGCAATGATGATATTATTACTTTCTTTGTTCATGAATATATATAGTTACAAATAAAACTATTATTTCTATGAACTGTATTGTTTCATAAAGAAAAATATATCTTTTATTATGTTCACATATACAAAACTGTTTATTTTCTATGAATACCTTTAAAAATACAATGCAATTTTAATATATAAGAGCTTATAAAATTGTTTTAGTACTATTTATAAATTGTCTGTTTTGCAAAGTGAAATATTAGTTGCATTGTAATGTTACCTTTTATTAGGTGAACACGCCAGAGTGCATTAAGTAGATTTGGGTAACAGCATTTTCAACACAATTAGCATAGCTGAATGGAGCCTATGTACAGTGGAGTAGCTGAAATGGACAGCTTAATTCGAATTAGATCAAGATTCAAATCAAACATTGCAGCCTAAGTAGTTATGCACGTACTCTACTTGGAAATTATAGCTTAATTTAAATACTGTATATGTCGAATATTGGTTGATATAGATATGATAAATGTGAGTGACAATACTATATTTTTGGTACAAATATAACAACATTTGTTGACTTTGTTCTTTGGAATTGACATTTTCATGATTAAAATTCTTTGTAGTAGATTCAGAATAAAATATTAAACATTGGAATTTAAAAGCTCTGCTTTTCTCAAATTGTAATGTAATAATGTTTTCCATATGATACTGTAGACCTCAATGTCTGGATACTTGATCTTGATCTTGACTTGACAATTGTTTAGTTTTAAATAATAAACTCCATAAATTTATGGTCAAACTGGCATTCAGGATAATAATACATATTAATATATAATAAAATATTAAACATTGGAATTTAAAAGCTCTGCTTTTCTCAAATTAAAATGTAACAATGTTTTCCATATGATACTGTAGACCTCAATGTTTGAATACTTAATTTTGATCTGGACTTGATAGTTGTTTAGTTTTAAATAATAAACTCCGTAAATTTATGGTCAAACTGTCATTCAGGATTTATGAGAAAGTGTCCAAAATTGATTAGTTTTTACAAAATATGATAAGGAGGGAAGATTTACGAATTGGATTGATCACAGAATGTTAGTCTAAATAAAACTCCTTTAATTCGTAATGTTTGTCATATATTTCTAATGTTTTAAATTAATTTTTAAAATGGAGAATTTTTAAATATAAATTATATCTTCAGTAAATTGTGTTGAATGTAGTATCATCTAAATCATCATCGTCATTTCGAAGTAAGTGAAATAAAGGTATATTCAACTCATTCCCTTTTTTACAAAGTTACAGTATTTATTTATTTAATTTACAGTATCCAGTAAAAGGACAGGGAACCTACAGCTTATAGTGAGTTTCGAACCAATTGGACACAGCGGTATTTATTTTTGGGTACAGGTTTGTCGTCACTAGGATTTGAACTCCAGATAAGATTCCTACTCAGTTCAGCGAGACGAATTGCGCTAACCAACTAAGCACCACTGCCCGTAATTCTTGAAAGAATGACAAGAAATAATATAGTACAAGTCGTTGAATGACATTTGAACCCTTGATCATTAGAGCAAAGATAACCTCCCACAAAAGATTTAATTCCGGTGATCAAATGCCGCGGCAAATAATTTAATTCTTGGTGCGCATAAATTGTTGACGGTTTGGGGAAATTCTTGTTTGCTATTTTACAGCTTATAGTGTGTTTCGAACTACTCAGACACAGCGGTATTTATTTTTGGATACAAGTTTGTCGTCACTAGAATTTGAATTCCAGGTCAGATCTTACTACGCTCAGCGAGACGAATTGCGCTAACCAACTAAGCCACCACTATCCGTAATTCTTGAAAAAATGACATGAAATAATATAGTACAAGTCGTTGAATGACATTTGAACCCTTGATCGTTAGAGAAAAGATAACCTCCCACAAAAGATTTAATTCCGGTGATCAAATGCCGCGGCAAATAATTTAATTCTTGGTGCGCATAAATTGTTGACGGTTTGGGGAAATTCTTGTTTGCTATTTGGGAGATTTTTTCAGTCCGATTAAGGGGGCGCGGGGCGGTAATGGGGGGTTAGTGAGGAGATGAGCAGCAGACGAGGGGAACCCTGTCGCCATCGTGGGCAGAGAGTGCGCAGCATAACGAACGACGAGGGAGACGGAGGAAGGAAAGAAAGCTCGAGGAAATGAAACTAGAACTCGCACTCACGCGCGACGAGGGGGACTGAGGCCGATGACCATAAACAGATGCGTATATGGACCACCACTGTCGGCTCCACAATCATTACCAACTTCGCCATATTAAAATCCCTAATATCTTTTATTATATTTGTTTATGAGAAAGTAAACTGCAATTATACCATGATTGCTAATAAAATGGACCATATAAAAGCATATCATGAGTACATGAATGCGCACAAAAATATTAAAAATTTTACATACAAAAACTAAAAATACATTACGAAGTAATTCTAATTTTACATTGACTTGTTTTTAAAACAACAAAATTTCGGTCTTTCGGAAACTCCAGGACATTGTTGCTTCCATAATCGAATGCAGTTTATGGATTATGGATCAGTTTATACAAAAAGAAACAGGAAAAGAGAACGGCATTATAAAAATACATTACGATGTAATTCTAATTTTACATTGACTTGTTTTTAGAACAACAAAATTTCGGTCTTTCGGAAACTGCACGACATTGTTGTTTCCATAATCGGATGCATTTTATGCATTATGGATCAGTTTATACAAAAATAAACAGGAAAAATAAAACGGCATTGGTGACTTCACAAGAAGTGTCAAATGAGGAAGAATCTTATACTTTAAGCCATTATTTTATTTTCATAAATGTTTCATAAATAAAAATCGATATTAGCAATAAAAACAAATCCATAACTAATGTACCTAATAGAACTTCAGACATAACGAACAAAATGTGCGGTTATAATTTTTAAAAATATCTTGCAATCAAGGAGTTATAAGGAATACCCACGAGTTTCTTTGTACATGTACATAGCTTTGTAGTTTAAACACACTGGGAAAACTTATTTTTATGTAACGACCTCTATTGTCTTTAAATATTACAAAATACTGATATGTATTTTAATCTACGTTTTGTTTCACGTACAACCGAAATCACCATTAGTCCATTGTTAATGATCAACTGATTCAAGAATCAAGCTGATCCTTAGATCAACACTTGTTCTAATTCACTTGATCTACAGTTTTATTTATGTTTTTGACAGTTCATAATTTTACGAGTGTGAATTAAACTTTCTGACATTTTTACATATGACGTATAATTATATTTTTCATATCTGAAAGAAAAAAAGAAGAACACAAAGGGAGAAATTACATCAATTTATATACATTTGTGAAGATTAAAATATTTTAGATTAAATTTAACAATTAAGCTGGATTATGGAGGATCAGTTGATCATTGATTTCGAATCGAAATCGAATGAATGAATAATAACTGAGTTCTTCAGATGATAGTTTATAATTGTAATGATCGATTTCAATAATTTGAATCTTATAATTACCATAAAATGTAAGACTATGAATTACATATCTTCTGTATAATTAACGTGAAAGGTAGAAATTCACTCGTGATAAAATAGAAGCGTTAACTTTGAGAATTAAGGGCAACACGGTATTGAATATTGAGAGAGCATTACCTGGAAATTAAAAAAGAACGTATCTGATGTAGGTAGCCGAGGCCGAAGCGTGTTTTATTTTATTTATGAAACAGAAAGAGAAGGTGGGTTGATCTATATGGAGGAAAATTTCCGGTAATTAAAAATGCAACCTACGCCGGCATCGAAGCCAGGTTGTCAGAGCCGCATGTTTCCTTAACGCGCTCATTAAAATTTGCTTGTGGAGCAGCGAATAAACGGCACAGTATGCGTACACTACACTTGATACTCCGAGAGAAACGTAAATTGTTTCAGAAGAAATAAAACTTAAACCCAAGAGAAGAAGAATTATGGTTTCACGCGCAATTTATCATTTTACTTTGGGGTAATTTGTTGAATTTTAAGCAAACGAATTTTGAAGGGAAGCTCTCAATAAAATAACAATAATATGGAACGGCTCGGCCGTGTTGAATGCGCATAATCGCTTCATTGTTTCTGCAGCCTCGGTCCCCAGTGTTCGTGATCGTGATCGTCTTGCTTACCGTGCGTGAATTTTTTTCGTGACCGTACTACCAATATTAGCCGCAGATAAATTTTATTCTTTTCAAACCGGCTCTGGAATAATCATTTAATGAAACGAATCTGTACTGATGCTCTTTTGTTTTGTAATTTCGCGAAAGTTTGATTCCGACGTAATAAAGCTTTATTTTTAGATATATAAAAATAAAAAAGAGATAAACCACGATTTAAATTATTTTTATTGAAATTAAATAAAAACTGTTTTCCAATCACTTTCACATACAACTAATTCACATCAAATCACAGTTCAATATAAAATAAAATAAACTCTTTGTATTTATTAACATTTCTTTAAATATAAAATGATGCCAAATCGGATTCCTTTTCCTACAAGACATCATCTCTGCAATTCAAACTTTGTACTGAGTACTAGATCGCTTATAAGGACTTTAACGAAATAAACTAACCTGACCTTATTTCATCTATCCTTCAGTAATGGATTTTAAAATTGTGTTCTTAAAACGCAAATAGGTAGTACTAATGAAAATTTATACCATTATCTCATTTAGAAAAAAATATGGAATGATTTTTATTGTATACAAATGATTAAATATTGTACCAGTTATTAAATTGGTTTGTAATAATAAATAAATAATGAAGTAAAAAACCGGATCAGATAAAATCAAAAATGATTTTTCTTTTTGATTTTTATTAAATAAATCAGATTTTTTTCCAATTTTAAAAAAATTATATAAGATACAGTTTTTTTAGGTGCAACAAAATAAAATTCATTTTGGAAAATATTTTATTCACAATCGGTTAGTAAAATTGCGATTTTTGACTTTTAAAAAGTTGGGAAGTTAGTTATTGTTAATATCATTTTCCTAGAGGTTGGGAAGTATAGTCTCAGTATAGCTGGGGTTGGGAAGTTGTCACACTTTCCAACCTCCATGAAATCAATATTTAAGGTTAGAAATCAAACTGACAGTTCATGTGACAGATGATCAAGCCCAAACCAAAGCATTTGTTTATTCATGTTAGATTGTTAATTACAGATTGTGAATAAAATAGTATACAAACCACGGTGAATAGTTTCATTACGTCTCGGGTTATCGCTAACCGCGGCGTTGCGCCTTGGTAAGCTATCTTCGACCTCGACGGTAATGAAACACTTTCCACCTTGGTACTATTTCATAACGTGCGTTTGCTTGAATATTGTTTTAAAAAAATGATTGTGTGTTATGACCAAAGAATTTTATTTATGTTTCAATTGATTTTTGAGGGGAACCAAAAATTATTCGAAAATAACTCGTTTTTGATCCGGTTACCAGCCTTAATTTAAAGGTCCCTAATAATTTTTGTTTTAGATTTATCTTAGGTTAATAATTTTAACAATAGTAAGGAATATAGTTTATACAAATAGGTAAAGAAAATCATATTAACTAAAATTTTCGATAAAGCAGACTGATTAGTATTTTCAGTAATAACCAATGTAAGTGAAAATGGCTGTGCTAATAACTGGTCAGTACGAATGATACTAATGACCTTGATCCTTGAAGTACTGTCGTGTCGATGATGATGGATGTGAATATAGTGATATGAGTTAGCATACCACGATTGATATCCTGTTATGTTATTGTTTGTCCAAGTTTAGAACATTGCATGTAACACATATACATGCATACCATACAAGCGTACAATTAAAATCGAATAAGGTTACTTGGAAAGTAAGTAGGCAGCGGAAAACTTTCATTGCTTGTGTAATTTCAATATCGAAGTAATTTGTGTAACTACGCACAAGGTTAGATTTCCCAACTTGGGTGACCGCTTAATTATCTCCACGTATAAACATAATACAGGTATGTCCTTAGCATGTACTTACGACTCAATATTTGCATTGTCTACTAATAAAACTACGATTTCTGGATTAGAAGAGCCGGATTAACGTAATCAGTGGCAAGTAATAACAGTAATTTTGTACAATAAAAGTTCAGGAAACATAAAAGTCGGTTCCAGTTTCAGAGAAAGAGAAAATTACGCCTTTGATATATGAATAAATAAACAACCTGTGCAATGATTTCTTTGTGAACATGAGTATTGTTCAAATTTTGTTCAGGAAGCGTGACGCATGAGTAGGGTACAGTTACACAAAGGAGATGTCAAGAGCAAGTTACACCTTTCAGTTCACTATTGCAGTCGCAGCCCAGCTTTGCCTAACAGCCTAACATACGCTGTACGTAAGCCTTGTTTCAGCTTGGGACATGTGATTTCTCACACTTGTCAGTTGTTTTTACTTAATTTTCAACGGCAAATACAGAAACTCAATCATATATCCTTCAGGAGGTCCTTACGACCTAAGCTTTAAAGAAAACAACCTGTATTACAAATCCTAGAGTCGCCAATAACAATAACAATAGTTGTAGGATCCTGGCAGAGGCAGTGTACTGGCATCCAATACCACTAAAATGCAAGTAAAACATCTCAAAATCATCTACGTACCTCAGATACTGTTCCATCTTGGTATATGACCTAATCTACTGATTCCATTTTTTGTATAAAGAAAATCAGGAAATAACCAACTGCTACCTGTAATTTATTTTTAGTTTTCTTTGACTGCTTTATAATAAAGTTAACGAAATAATTGTTGCTATGATTTATGTAACTAAAATATTATCTTTTTTTTGTTTTAGAAGATTTAAGTGAAAATTCAGATTTTTATGTTGAGGAACATTAAACACAAAGCATATGTATAAATATCTAAGATAGGTACATTATTTCATATCTATTTGACAATTATCAAGACAGGGTATTTTTTCTCCTACATATTATAAATATATAAATAAATTTTCTAAGATCAGTTTAGTAAACTAAACGGGTTCCGTCCCTAAAAGAAGTACGTACTAAAACGACGTTCCGGCTCTGAGCAGTGCGCTTTAAAAATACATGAGTTGAATAAGTTGGATGTTGTTGTAAGAAAGATGTGTATATGTTTATACAGGGTGAATACTGAAAACCTTGACATAGGGAAATAACATGGGAAAACAGTTTTTTGCTGTTTCCATCTGTCCCGCTAAATAAAATCGGGTGTATATGGTATCGTTAGTTAGATTACTTAATTTTGCATCTAATAAAACCAAATATTGTGTAATATGGCCTTTTCTAACTGAAATATTTGATAAAATAAATTGTATTTTGAAGGTTATCCTTCATATTTTCGAATAAGAAACGTCAAAAACAAAATGCTCCATAGCCGAGTGGATAGGAGGGCTGGTTCATAATATAAATAATCTACAAGACCTGGTTCGAGACCACCTCGGCCCTATTTTTTTTAAAATTAAATTATACTTAAAATATCATGTTTCGAAACATGAAATACAAAATTATTCACCAAAAACTAAATTCGAATTAATTGTTAAGTTTGACAGACAGCAAATAATAATTCTATTAAATATTTGGATTTTTTTTATTATAAAAATATGAATATTGCTATTTTATTAAAATAGTCTGATATAATAATAGTATATTATTTAACAAGCATAATATGTAGGCTATATTACACGAGGATGTAATTAAATATACGAGCGGCAGCGAGTATTTTTAATCATCTGAGTGTAATGTAGCCATATTATGCGAGTCAAATACTATACTTTATCTACAACTATCAGGCGTATAACAAATCTGATATTATTTGTTAAATATTCAGTTAGGTGTGGGTAGTTCATATATAGCTTAACAGATGGCGCCACAGTAGCACTTAAATGTCAAAATCACTTTTCAAATTGTATTTATTATGCTTTTATAAGCATATATATTGATATTTATAATAAAAAATATGTTATTAATAAATTAACAGTTTAATAAAATATTATGTGTTAAATTATATGCCCTATTTATTACAGAAAAGTGTAGCGTGTATCATGACATTTCATATTACACTTGCGTAATATGAGTAGTATATTATATGTAGTATCACACGTATAATGTACCCATATTTCAATAGTTGTAGATAAAGATATTTTAAGCATAATTTAATTAAAAAAAAGTAGGGCTGAGGTGGTCTCGAACCAGGTCTTGTAGGTTATTGATGTTATGTATCAGCCCTCGTATCCACTCGGCTATGAAGCATTTTGTTTTTGACGTTTCTTATTCGAAAATATGAAGGATAACCTTCAAAATACAATTTATTTTATCAAATATTTCAGTTAGAAAAGGCCATATTACACAATATTTGGTTTTATTAGATGCAAAATTAAGTAATCTAACTAACGATACCATATACACCCGATTTTATTTAGCGGGACAGATGGAAACAGCAAAAAACTGTTTTCCCATGTTATTTCCCTATGTCAAGGTTTTCAGTATTCACCCTGTATTTTGGATAACATTATTGTTCGACTTTGTAAGTGTAGCGTAGTTTCACAATTGCTCTGGTACCGGAGACAAACGGTTTCATCTGTTACCTGTTGCATATATAAATGTTTTTCTGTAAACATGAAAGAAGTAAGAAGATACGAGTGTCGCGCAACGTCAGCATTTAACGGCTGCACTCAGTTTATTTAGAAGTTGGTATGAAATATTGGCTACGAACGTATTTCGTGTCCATGCATTTGTACGTTGGTTTAAGGAATGTTTGCGCAGTTTTTATGCCGGTTGAAATGTTACACATGCAGAGCAAAACTGTGTCCGTCGCTTGGTCGTTTCGTCGCTCGGTTGCTCGTCGTTTGGCCGTGAATTGGGCTCTCGCCTTGGAAACTATTCCTGAAACGTTAATGTAAATACGCTGCACCGCGAGAAATGTGCGGACGCTTCAGCGGATACGGATGCTGGATGTCTCTGGAGCTGGATGCGATGCGAGATGTGGAACCTCCATTCACTTAAAACTCACTCTCTGTCTATGTACTCAACTGTTAAATCAATTGTTTTATGAATCCTCCATAATGTCATTACCTACAAATTCGACTT
Source organism: Stenolophus ochropezus (assembly GCA_035578165.1). Taxonomy (NCBI): domain Eukaryota; kingdom Metazoa; phylum Arthropoda; class Insecta; order Coleoptera; family Carabidae; genus Stenolophus; species Stenolophus ochropezus. Next base: position 7,235,195 of record JAQOWZ010000014.1, read on the forward strand.
TATTCGAATCGATCTGGACGTCGTACAAACCAACTCAGTCTTTCTTTAAATCGAAACTCACATACTAATCTTCAAACAGAAAACGAAAACCTTATGATGAAGTATGATAAAATAGTACTTCACAAGAATTTTGGCAACGAAATCAATTCATTAATTCAAATACTTAAAGAAATTAAAATCGAAATAAAGACCGTTATTATCTCTATTTTCTTGTTTTCTACAAATTTATTTGTATTTACTTTATCAATTTAGTAAACATGAAACACTAGGTGACAAGAATAAAAAAGGTGTTATAAATCTGACACCTTTTCAGAAAAAGTGCACGTCGAAACCAGTTTCCTCTAAAAATCTGAAATTAAATCCGGAATTTTAGTAGTTCGCAAAAGAAAACAAAACTTATATAAATAAAGACCGTTATTATCTCTATTTTTTTTGCTTTCTACAAATTTATTTGTATTTACTTTATCAATTTAGTAAACATGAAACACTAGGTGACAAGAATAAAAAAGGAGTTATAAATCTGACACCTTTTCAGAAAAACTGCATGTCGAAACCAGTTTCCTCTAAAAATCTGAAATTAAATCCGGAATTTTAGTAGTTCGCAAAATAAAACAAAACTGTTAATTTCAAAGGTTATCAGTTCTGATAGGTACTGAACCGGAAGATGTAAATATATTTGTTTTTTAATGTGTTGTATTAATAATTATGGTCTTGCGACCTTTAGAGTGTGATGAAGAAAACAGTTGATACGAAGTACAGAAACATGTGGTTTAACACAGGCTATAATAATGGGGTATTCCAATGATTTTTTTAAGTTTTTGTTCTGAAACTCGCGTATTTTTTTATTACAAATCTTTTTTATTTAATTTGAGCGAGATATGAATATTTTAAAAATTCCTTGAAAATTTGAATTTTACCGGATGTGACGTATGTGGGACTCATGACATTTAAATGGTGGGGACAAGTTTACAAACACAATACTTGGACTGTATGTGGTACAGTTTGTACAATTTTTTTTTTTTGATATGTGATGAGTCCCATGTACGTCACAACCCACGTGATACCTGTTCAGCGCCAAAATAAAATAAAAGAAAACTCATGTTAGGAATAGTTTTTTTTTTGAGTTTTTTTTTCATAATTCAGTCATTTTATAGCATAATCCACAATGTTATAACATTTTTTACCTTAAATTTTACTACATTAGAATACCCTATTGTAAGTATATTAGGTTTGAAAATGACGTGCAGTTAAGACGTTTTTACAGTAAGATGTCAATATCTCTATTTATATTTACAAAGTTTTAAAAGAGTGTTTTAAAGAGTCATATCGATTCGGTATGCATGGAATAACACATGATACGTGAGTAAAATGTAAATATAGAATAAGTGTGTTTGAAGAGATCCTGGATCCAGGTGCTAGTAGATAGGTGTGGGTGGTAGATGGTGCAAAAGAAACAACACGCGGCCGGCATCCAACGCTTTGTATTCTGCGGCCGGCCGAAGCAGGGTTATGCTTAAACGTTACGTGTTATGTAACCAGTGGTTGTAACCGCCCGGAACCGCAGTGTTGTTTCGTCCGAATTCAGGAAAGGACATGATTGCATTAAACATGGAATGAAATGGTCCAACTCAAATTGGGGGGACGCAATAAAGCCACCGTGTGCCGAGTTCTGATGGAGCTGTTGCCTCATTCCCAGCACTAAACTTACTCTCTGCCTCTGCTGCATACCGCTTTTTACGCAGCTAGCCTAACTGTGAAACCCGTTGTCCAAAACAAACGGCCTTCATACACTGAATAAACTATTACGCTCATCCTGATTTCTCACATTATTTAACACCGAACTTAGGTCATTTCTCCAAATTACATTTCTGGACACTACCTTTAAACCTCCTTCATAAACGGAATACCCCAATAGACTTAAACTCATTTCTCAGAATTTTTATTTGTGTTACCTAGCATTTCTAGAAAGTACATAAAATATGATTCCGGAAATATTAGTACATCTAAGAATATTCAAATTTAAATTTAATTAAGTCATAGTCTCCTATAAAAACTATGATTTTTATGTTAAGGTACATGAATAAAATATAGTGATAAAGAATAACGGACAACGGTGGTTCATTCATTAGGTTAAAGCTTCCGACTAGAACTGAGTGGAGTATGAAGTTTGGGGTTCGATTCCCAACGTCGCCAATTATTAAACAAATGAAAATTACGCTGTGTCCGAGTGGTTTGGTACCCACTTGCTGAAAAGAAAAAGAGACCTCAAGGTAGAGAATATATATTTCTGAAGATGAATTTTAAATTATGTAGGAATCAAATTAATGGCCGGTATATCCGATTTGTGATTTATAAATTTGTTTGCATTATAATTTTTTGAAAATAAGTGTAATAATATGAAGTGGAGTAGCAAAGTTTACTTTTTTGATGCACGAGTTATCGACGCGATATTATTGTACAAATAGAAAACTCTGTGAAATGTTTAGACTACGGAAGTATGAAACAATGATGTTTGCATAAAAACTGCAGAAGCGAAGAATTAAATTTAAATATTTTTATTGCACCGTTAAAAAGCTTTTAAAAACATGATGAAATATATTTACAGTTGATGTTGAATATAGATGGGAAGTTCGACGACAGCAGTAGCCGTGTACACAATGATCCATCGGTAAAATAAACGGTTAGAACGTAGGCGATCGCGATAGAATGAATATTTAACTGTGATATAAATTGTTCCGCTCTGAATAAACAAAGGTACGCAGTAAATCGACGAGATGGAGTACCCATGCCAGTTTTCTTATTGATATTAGGGAGGAATGTGAACGAATCGTTTTTTCTAATACGCATTTTCCTTTTCTTCTATAATAATTCAATTCACTGACAGTTTCAATAAAATCGGCCGCCGATATCTCCTTGGGCAACGTATGAATTATATCCAGCATTTGCTACAGGTGTCGGAAAACAAAAGCGGTCGACGCCACTGCTCAGAACAATTTCTCAAGATAATAAAATACGATGCTTCCGACATTAAAATTATACAATAGGAGTACTAGAATCACTGCCGACTTGCCAGGTCCCATATCCCAGATCAAAAAACAAAAATTAACACCATACTTTCAAGAAATAACCATTACAATTTTTGTTTCAATGCCTGGTAACCTATTTCAAATATTTCGGTTCCAGAGAATGTCCAAATCTTGACGCTGAATAACAAAAGGGATCTAATTTACTTTATGCACATATTCGTTCTTCATTTCAATAAAAGACAACAGCGATGATAATTTATTGTTTCTGTGTCACTCTTTTTTATCATTATTACGACTTCAAAATTAATTGATATAAGTAGAAAAGTGTTTATTCACAATCTGTTAGTAATATAACGATTTCTGACTTTTAAAAAGTTGGCAAGTTAGTTATTGTTAACCTCATTATCCTAGAGGTTGGCAAGTACAGTGTGAGTATATAGGAAAGTGATAACTTCCCAACCTTAGCTATACGTTACACTTTCCAACCTTTATGAAATCAATATTTAAGGTTCGAAATCAAACTGACAGTTCATGTGACAGATGATCAACACCAAACCAATACATTCGTTTGTTTATGTGAGATTATTAATTTCAGATTGTGAATAAAATAGTATACAAACCACGGTGAAAAGTTTCATTATGTCCCGGGCTATAGCTAACTACAAAGCAGCGCCTTGATAAGCTATTTTTGCCCTCGACACTAAAGAAACACTTTCCACCTCAGTTAGTAATATACTATATTATAGTAATATTCACTTATGTATTTAATTACTTATTTTAAGGGGACCTACTGCTTATAGTGGATTCCGAACTACTTGGACACAGCGATATATTATTTTTGGTTAAAGATTCTTCGCCACTGAGATTTGAACCCAATATATCACAATCCGCTCAGCGAGTTGAAACGTGTTTACCAAATGAGACACTATTATCGGCTTTTTTATAAGCATAAAAACATTGTTAATAGTGTCAGTTTTGAATAATGCAAGCAAAATTGTTAGTAAAACTGAATTATAATGTCGACCATAAAAAGTAGATAACATTATTGTTACGATCGTTTATCTTTTCGGATCAACTATCTAATCGACTGAGAATTGTAACAATAAATAATGGAATAACTGTGTAATTTCGGAGTGATTTGTTACTTTTTTTTTAATCATTACCTGCTCTTGGTAAACTATCTTTGCCGTCGACGGTAATGAAACACTTTCCACATCGGTTTTTTCGAAACACCGTGAATGTTTACAAGGCATAATTTTTTTTTATTCGGATCGGTAGCGATTCGGAACGTACCTTGATAGTATATTGGTCATTAACTACATGTTGATAATCTTTTCACTAGTACTTGATTCGGCATATCAGTACTGTATAATCACCTGATAGTAACTAACTAGTACATTGCTAATAAAGCATTTATAGTATTAGTGTGTTTGTGTTTTATTTGTTAAATTTCTAAAGAATTGTATGTTGTTCAGAGTCCGGAAGAGTTAAGTTACGGTACTGAGTAGAAATGGAACCAAGAAAATTTAGCGTGGCTGTGTTTCGCACCACATAACATCAAGATGTATGCGGACTATCATGTACGAGTATTTCATTTGTTTATTTTCCTGTTTTGTCTTGTTGTGTAAGGTCTGGTGCAAATTGTTAAATGTAAGCAACTTGTTCTGCCTACTGCCTTCTGCTTGCCGGTTGGAGCCTGCTTCTTATGCTGCTGACTCTAACTATTAGGTTAGGCCAAACGAACCACTGCGTACTTTGCAACAGGCGCCTTCTTGCAAATTTTCCCTCATTTCCGTTGTTTGCTAATGAATAACTACAAGTTTTTGTTCATTACCCTCTCGCATCTTTACTCCTTTTTTACACAATTCATAAAAATGCTCAGAAATTAACATTATTAAATATTCAAAATGTTGAAGTTATTTCCATTAGAAGACATGCTTTGAGTGGAGTTTGTCATGCAGTTCTCATTATACAAAGAAAATGTCAAATAAATGGAGCTCGCATATTACCATATGAAAGCAGTATACTTACATATTAATTTGTTTTCAGAGTATAAAATGTGTGTAATTAAGTGAATTTATTTTAATCAGTGAATACGTAATGAAAATTGTAAAATAACTTTTTATCCTCTGTTTTATTGACCGAAAAATGAATTTTTCCAAATTAATTATGGAAAGAGGTTGCTCAACCAATATTAAACTGTAATTTTATTTACATTTTGATGAAAAACATTTAAATGCCAAATCGTTACAACCCAACAAAAAAATCAAATTGAAATTTCGATGCCACATTTGTAAGGAGTTGAATTGTCACTTTTAATTCTCCGAGTGAAACGTATTGATTATGAAATTAAATGTTTCAATTATTATTTATGAGAAGAAGTTATTGAATGATTGGAAAGGTTATTAGAGAAGAAGACAATGACAGTTCTGTGATAACATTGACGAGGAGACATACAAACTTTTGACTGATGACTCATGTTGTCACTGACACTTCCAAACAATTATCCATGTTATATATACACTCTTCGAACATTATATTCCCTCTACATTTCGCTCAATGTCTAATAATTCATTTCGCAAGAATAGGAAAAGAAAAAAGTTAGATTCATACAATTGAAATCGTCTTCGTAATGTATATTAAAATGTGTCATTGACGCAAGCAATCTATATAAATCAATGTCGCGTATTACTTTTTGTTCTTGCTCGGTTAAAGTTGCACCATTAAGCAATATTCTTATAGCGGTGGAAGAAAATCTGTGTCATTTAATTTTGAAATACACTGGCACACTACATTAAAAAGTTGTAGGTGTACTATTCTCAAAATGGCATTTCTATTTATAATATCATTAGAGGACAAACTCATTCATAACGATATTATTTTTAGTATTTCAACAGTCAATCAGTGCCGTAACTAGGTCGTGGCAAAAATCAAATATTTCTATAACCTGTTTTTTAAATTTTAACAAATAGTTATTTACAGATAGAGCTGCAACAATTTTACCAGTTACTACACCTTGTTGTAAACGCTATTTTCTAAATTGCAAATTATTCAATCTTACTTCCGCTCATCTACTGGATAAGAAAAACTGACAAATATAACTAAAATATTGAAAAATATATAGCAAACAAATTAAATTACGATGATGTTATTTTATTAATGTTGCAATCAAAAAAAAACCTAGCACATATTCTTAATGCAGAAACTTTTAAGAAACGGTATTGGCCAAGGATTTTGTACAATTTTGATTTTGTCCAGATCTTCTGGAACAACCAGTAGTCTCTCTATACCTTCGAATAATTCGAAAAACCGATGTATGGTACACGCCAAACTTCTTTCAAGTGTTGCTTGCGCACATTTATTTTATTTTAAATTTTTAATTTTGCGTTTGAGTTCTATTTGAAGTATGGTACGGCTTGACTTCTATCAGTAGAACGGAGAAAACTTCAACTAAATGTACTATGCAACTAATTCCTCATCTTGTAGTAAAATCAAACAAAGTAAAACAAAGGCAAATCAGATTCCATACACCATAAGAACACCATATGTAAGGTCTTTTCAAATAAACTTAAGTGCCTGAAATATCAATGAAAAAAAAATTTTGAAATTTAATATCCGTTGCGTTAATTTTTCAGATGAAGGTATATTCATAATAAAATATTTATTTTAAGTTGTACGGGCACAATTTTTTTTTGCCACAGGCACTCAAAACCCTAGTTACGGCTCTGCACTCTATTGCCATTGTAAATGTAAATACCAAAATACTTCAAAATGTTTCAAATTTCCATTTCTAGTTTAGTATATGAACACATGTTGTTTATAATTTGAAGTATCTACAACTACATAATGTATGAAAATGAATGGAATATGTAATGTGTTATTCTGATGACGAGAGTGACCTTGAAATGGTTCTAATTATCTGGACTACTACAAATGATACTCTTCTGTCAACTATAAACTAGGGACTGTCTCCATTCTCCGTTTATCATTGTCATATACATATATTTACATATATCTGTTTGCGTTTATTACAGTGGCCTACATAACTTGTTACAAGTCTTACGTTTTCCTCTATAGTAATTTTATTATAATTACAATAAATACTTTCTTTTATACATACGTAACAAAAAATGAAAACAAAAGAATTTGTAGTTCCCGAAAAAGACGAAACGATTGTCAATTTTTTAATATTAGGTGAAAAACGATAAAAAGCTTTTCAAATGTTTTTCCAGAGTAAGTCATGGCATTCCAGTTAATCTTATTTTTCTACTTGTAGTTCCATTTCACTGTATACCGTACACCACATCTAATGTAACATCTAATTTCATTTGTAAAATGTTTTATAGGAATCTTATTTCCTATAAGCACGCTATACGGGTATTACACTGTTCTGAATTATCTAGATGTGACAATCGAATGTAGGCGAATTTCGATATGAGATATATTAATATTGGATAAGTTACATTTATAATCTGCTGTCCTATTCATTCGACAATATGCTTTAAGTTTTTGTATCTTTTTTCATTCATAAATTCATATTACACAGACTTTATAGAATTTTCTAATAAAACAAATTTATAAAACCAAACATTGATGATACGATGTCTTAATTTGCACCATATAACCAATAAAACGTAATTTAGGATTTGTAGCAAGATTTTTTAATTTATGTTAAATTAAATTGAGACGAAAGTAAATTTAATTGATAAAAAAATTGTAATTTTATTATTTATAATTTAAAAGTAAGTATTTTCGGTTTTTGTGGTATCTATACTTAAAAATTGAAAGTTATGAGTATAATTACGTTTAATTTGTGTTACCTCGTTACACTAAAAATTATTTGTAAAGTACCTAATGAAAATGTACATAGTTTAAAACTACTTATAAATATTATTTTGTAATAAAGTACTACGATATAGTAATAGTGTACAACTTAAAATGACCAATCTCTATTTGAAAATCCGTACTTCTGCCATGTAATCAGAGTAGCAGAATATGCTAAGTTTTCTAGGAATGACCAGAATGCCTGCTTTCCTATCATATTTTGTAAAAACTAATCTTTTTGAATACTTTCCCACGAATCCAGAATAACAGTTAGATTAGTTAGTATCAAAAACTAACATATGTCGATTCTAGATGCGAGATCAAGTGTCGAAACGCTCAGGTCTGCACATATGGAAAACATTCCATATTGTTACAAAAGCATGGAAGAAGGTTGGCAGCAATGTAAAGTAGGAAAATGGGGAGTTTTTCGTGAAGTCGAAACGTGGTCGGTACTCCTGTAATAACTCCTGAAAACGGGGACCGTTTACACGGTGTTTTGACATATTGTGTACAATGTATAAACAATGTACGTTGAAAGTTGTATGTATGCACATGGTCTCGCATACAAGTTAAACTTGTGTAAACTTGCCTACGTGTTTGGGCAAATGTTAATTCGGTTGTTTGAGAGATTATAAGTTGTGACGGTCACATTTATCTGGTATGTAGTCTGTTTGCAATTTATCAACCGTTATCAATTATGTAAAATTTATACCCTTTCGACATTTCGTTGTATGCGTTGGGCTTGGTATTTCTCAGCAAGATGAATTTAGCATACATGGCAAATAAATGAAATTTCCAGCTGCTAATTCCGAAATTCAACTTTAGTTGTCCACTTAATTAAAAATGCATTTCATGCAGTGAAAAACACTCTCGGTATATGTGATACTGTATTATAAAATTATGCTTACCCTCACTGGAAAACATGCATATGGAGTATGTGTTTCAAATATGGAACAACATTTTTGTTGCCATAATAAAAGAATAATTAAAGGATTAAATATTCCTTAATTAGTGTACGTTATGTATTTAATTAAAAATATAACCAATTAAAACAAAGTCATTTACATCAAAAGCTTTTTAATATTGTCCTTTATTAATCAACGTTTTAAATTCATAGCTTTTTAAATACTTGTCCTATATAAAGTTTGTTCAAGTTTATTCGAATCTTTTCGCTGTGGTAGAATTTAAATACACTTTAGTTGGAGAAGACAAATTGTACGCAATTACAAAATCAATCAGAAATCTCTTCGACAACTTAGGGATAAAGTGGTTTTGTTGTTTGTTTGATTGTTTGTAAATAGATTAGCAAACAAATGAATGACTATTATTTATTACATTATTTTTAGTTCCGGCTAGGAACGAGAGCAAAATAAAAATTCCACAGCAAACAAATCGAGAGTCATAAAAATGTCATCGATTGTCTATCTCGCTCTCGATGCTAAATTATTTGTTTTATCGTCAATACGCGTTTTGTGGACGAATGCATGGCCGACTACGTTGAATTGTTTACTTAATTCTGAATATAAATTAGCCGCAAATACCGCATAGCTGCTGCCGTTACCCGTAACAAGTGCACGTTCTTAATGACTCTAGTTCCACATATCGTAAAACTGTCATTCGCTGCTTATCTTTTTCCCTCTCATAAATTATACTCTGCATAAAATTAATAACACTTAATTGCCTAGCAATTAGTAGTTTACTTCTACAAATTAATTTTTAATTGACACCTCTTAAAAAGCTGCAAACGATATTATTTACTCAATTCTGCTGACCTTTTCAAAAATTCCACAAATAAATTTTAGCTTCATATTGCATAAATTTCAAATAAATTGAATATGTTAAATATTTTGTTGATATATCTTGAAAATATATAGTATAAAATAAATATTTAATTGTCATGAACAAATAATTTAATGAAACAATTTTATTATCAAAACGCAATTTTTATTCTTGTCAATCGATAACTAAAATTGAAAATTATTTTTCATATTTAATATTAATTTATATAATTTTAATGCACTACAAAGGTCATAGTGCCAAAAAATTAATTAAATTTTTGATGAGAAAACTGGTACATATTACAAAAAGATAATATATGTATGTTTGGTTCTGGTTTTCGGTCCAGAATTTTTTTTTTCGATTTCAGTACCGTTTTGATTAATTATTTGCTTTTTAATGTTTTGTGTAAGATTGTTACGGTTAATGTTTGACAATGTACGGATCCGAAATAAACCGATATTTTTTTGGTTCAGCTCTGGTTTTTGTTCCTATAAAAATAATGATTTTTACATATTTTCAGTTACGGTTTGAAGCCTTGATTTTGGTTTTGTCTATTTTAAATTATTAGTAATGATACATTTATCTAGCTGGCAGAAGGTTGTGTAAAAATAATTAGTAAGGAAAATTGACCTTGCGAGTTTGAATCCAGAAAGAAGAGATCATTTTAGCAACTAGATCAGAGACCCTATTAAGTCTAATATTGTATAAACTTTTAATAGAAAAACTTGAAAAGTGTAATTTATTTAAATATGTGTGAGTACAGAAGCAGAGGTAATTTGGTGAACCAGTAGAAAGATATGAACCGAAAGTTTACTATGCAGCAAGTGGCTGATATAAAATAAAAAATTCAGCGTTGTAATCCATAGCACGGTTGTCTGGCGAAGTAATTTATTTAGCCAATTTTCCGTATAAATTAGTAACAAATGTTGTGTGTGTTGCAGTGTGTAGTGATGAATGTATGTTTGCGAGATTGAAAATAAAGTGAAGGAAAACAAGAGCTGTGTGGGGAAAATGCAACAGTTAGAGTCTTCTCTCCTGGCTGATAAGCTGCGCAATGCGCGCTGCGTGTAGCTTTCTATTTGCGGCAGCCGGTAGAACAGGGCAAACGTATCCCTTGAATAAGGCATCACTGTTCCACTGCCAAGCAATTCAGGTAGCTCGGGAACTTTGTCTACACATCAACATTGTCACGTGACCGGGATTCCAAGTCCGACCAGATATGAAATAAACATGCGCACTGTTGCCCAACTTCGACGCGATTACCACCGCCAATATTCTCCCATTCAAATCACACGTCCTATTGTACTTTATACTCATCTAACCTCAAATTCCTCTAATCACCGGTACATGCCTAAATAATACCATTTTTTTTAGCTAAAAATACATTCGCATTATTGCCAATATACTCCCATTCAAATCACACGTCCTATTGTACTTTATTCTCATCTACCGTTATATTCGTCTAGGAAATATTGTAATCACCGGTACATGACCAAAATAGTATAGATCATTTTTTCGGCCAGAAAATTCTCCCATTCAAATCACACGTCCTATTGTACTTTATACTCATCTAACCTCAAATTCCTCTACGAAATATTCTAATCATCAGTACATGGCTAAATAATACACCATTTTTTTAGCTAAAAATATATCGGATCATCTATTCTTTACGTGCCCACTATTGCCAATATTCTCCCATTCAAATCATTCGTCCTATTGTATTTTTCATCTAACCTCAAATTTCTCTAGAAAATATTCTAATCGCCGGTGCATGACTAAATTATACACACCATTTTTTAGTTAAAAATAGATCGGATCATCTATTCTTTACATTCCCACTATTGCCAATATTTTCCCATTCAACTCACACGTCCTATTGTACTTTACACTTATCTAACCTCAAATTCCTCTACGAAAATTCTAATCACCGGTAGATGGCTAAAATAATATACACCAGTTTTCGGTAATAGATAGAAATAGATCGGATTGTCTATTCTTTACATTTTCACTATTGCCTATAGTCTCCCATTAAAATCACACGTCCTATTGTCCTCTATACTCAACTAACGTCAAATGCCTCTACAAAATATTCTAATCACTTGTACATAGCTAAAATAGTATAGACCGTTTTTTCGGTCTGCCATTAAAATCACACACCCTATTTTTCTCTGTACTCATCTAACCTCAAATCCCTTACGAAATATTTACATTGGATTCTAATCAATAGATCATGGCTAATATAGTACAAGCCGTTTTTTCCGTCGGAAAAATTGAGCCGATCGTCGGTTCTTCATATTTCAACCACTGCCATTGAAATTACACACTCTATTTTTATCTATACTCATTTAACATCAAATTGCCCTACCAAATAATTACATCGGATTTTAATCAACAGTTCTGGCTAAAATAGTACAAACCGTTTTTTCCGTCAAAAAATTGAACGGATCGTCGGTTCTTTATGTTTCAACCACTGCCATTAAAATATCACACTCTATTTTTCTCTGTACTCATCTAACCTCAAATCCTCCTATGAAATATTTACATTGGATTCTAATTCTAATAACAGTTCATGGCTAAAATAGTACCTACAGACTATGTTTTGGCAAGAAAAATGGAGTGGATCATCTAATCTTCACATTCAACCACTCAATATTCTGTCTTTTAAATCACAAAATTTTTCTACAACACTAATCAATCAATTTCCTAATCATCTGTCTATTGTTACTAAAAGTACCACAATGTTTTTTTTTTTTGTTTTAAAAATATACCGAATCGCCAATTCTTCATATCCCGTCTACCGCTAAAATCTTCTAAACTTATTTATTTAAACTTAGAAACTAGTTTGTGAACCTTATTCTCACGTTCTTTGTCAGTTACCCTTAATAAACTTCTAAATTTATTCTCGAACTAATAACTGTCTAGATACTGATAGGAGAGCAGAAACTAATTTTCCTTAGTCTTACATTGTATTGCTACTAAAAATATTGGAACATTTTTCTGTGCCGAAAAAAAATGTTAATCCCTGAAGACATAATTGGTATATTACATATTAGTTATTTTGTGTTAGTTTTGAATATAATACAAAATATACATAAATTAATTTGATGTGAGAATTATTTACTTACTTGTGCTTTTACGAACGTATTTATGATCAGTTAAAACTGTAGATTGTATTATCGAAAAAGTTAATGTAAAATTTTGATGAGTTGAATACGGAAATGTTAAACATTAAAATAAAATTAGTTTACGTCAAATTTTACTGCCAGCAACTTCTTTTACATTTGAATTATTCCTGTAACAAAATAATGGGTAGTTCTGTTTAATACGGTATGTTTCTGCAATAAAATAGTAACTAGTTGAAGTAAAAAAATTGAATGCATACTTTTGCATGACTGACTAAATCAATATATGTGGTTTTTTCTTGTAAACTACAAACTACATACATATATAGTTAAAAACTTTCTTAGAGTTTCGTGACAGTAAAAGAATTTAATATTAAAATTGGCATGTTTTGTTATAAAAAGAATCAAGTTGAGTTGATTGGTAAATTAGTAATTTAATTGAAATAGTTAATTTAGTCAAACGGTGAATCTAAGGATTTTAGAACGCTAGTATAATAACTTTATCTCCGTAATTCTATTATTAGAAAACCATTTGGCAGCAAGTAGTAAAATAGCGTCTTCAGAGAGTTCAATTAGTTATATTACATGGCTATGTGAAGATCAAACATGGAAATATCTCGAGAACACAATTCTAAGTTAATAATGTGAACGTGTTACACATACCACTGAGTTATGGAGTATGCATGAATATGCCCTTACACACAAATTTACTCTAACAACATTTCTTCTTTTATTCTGCTTAATAGCTTTACCTAAACTTCGTACGCACATTAAACAAAGACAATTACATCAACAACTCAATCCTTTCATTTTGAATAATTTTTAGCACATTCTTAAATAACTAAATAGATCAAAAAGCAGATTATATAGCAGAATAGGTTTAGAATAAGAAATGAGTACATTTTTATAGAGAATTTCATAGTCTGTCGCATGGGCGCCCATAAGGGGGGGCAAGAGGGGGCATTTGCCCTCCCTTGGCTTTTTGCAAATTTTAAAAAGACGACAGATTACGTAATTATTTCACCATCGTTATGTTCTGTAAGAGATTTATTAATGTTTGCTGTAATTTAGGGCTTAGATTTTTTATGTGTGGAACAAATTATTTCGTTATTATTTGTGCTTAGTTATTTCAACTATCATTAGAAAGTAGAAGCAATACAATGAACTACAATAAACTTAATTTTATCAAGGTTCTTAAATATTTTTTTGAGGAATTTTCGAAAAATGGAAGGAATTTAACAATTACCTTTACAAACCAATCCAAAAAATAAGTAAAAATTTTTACTTTATGCTTTACTTTTGAACAATTCTACTTTTTTTACTAGTAAGTAAATGTTTCTGTTTATCTCTATAATATTTAAGTTTCTCTTAAATAGACAATATCACATCAGAGTAGAATGTCAAATGAACTATTAAAAATTGCTGTCAAAATTTCGATTAAGTATAATTTCTATGTTGAAGTGTTGCTTAAAATTTAATCCTTGTTGGCACAACTGTTTTATACTAATGTTATTTTTGCCCCCCCTTAGGAAATATTCTATGGGCGCCCATGGTCTGTCGTTTTATAAAAAAGCACTGTCGTAGCAATTCTCTTGTTTTGGATAATAACATAACCTAAACTTCATACGCACATTAAATAAAGGATCAGCATATTTTTACGACGAAATATGTATAAAAATAAAGAAAAAATGTTTAGTTAAACAATTTTAAGACATGTAGGTTATAAAAATACAGAAGAGTGCTTGTCGTTTTATAGTTTATTCGTAATAAACATGGTGTGATGTAGAAAGGTAAATAGCTGATTTATACGTATTCGGGGGACAGAAGTAGAGAGAAACTTTAGTCGTAAGAAAATCATTTGTCTAATTCTAGCGCTGGGGACGCGAAATCACCGTATCCTGTACAAAACCGCAGCGTAAAATTTGCATGTCTCTGTAAGATAACGATATTTTGAATGAATATTCATGGTTTAAGGCCCACATGAACTGTACGCGTGCAATCATCATCGATATAAATGCTAGTCACTAATGAACATTTTTCCTCTACTAGAATATATGAATAATAATATTTGTACGAGTGAATTAGAAATTTGTATGGTAAAAAATGAGGTCATCCATTTCAATCACATTTACTACTTCCTCACTAGAATACATCAGCGTATCAGGAACATCAGCGAATACATATTTTAAAATACAAAACTGTGAATAGACAAGTTGTCAGACAAAAGTGAAAACCGTACGAGTATTATCTCGATTGTTTAACAAAAACATACATAAACTAAATGTAATTTACATAAATCCTTTATATTTGGTGTATTTTGGACAAACGTACTCGCATTTCATGTTCTACCGACTTCAATCGTACTCTATTTTTAGTTTTGATGTTAACAAACGTAAAAAAAAATAGATCACATTCACACAAGAGGTAAAAAATTAAACTAAAACTCGAAATGCTCTGGTTTCTGTATTGCAATATTTATTCTTATTAAATATCCAAAAGGATTCTAATGAAAATTTGAGTCGAAGAGCGAAAATGAGCCACCGATCTATGTAGTTTTGGAGATTACCTGTTTAAAAATTAAATTAATTTTATATAAACATTTTAATCTTAAAAACGGTTACTAAGTTTGAAGAGTTTTAAAATTTACCTTAGAAAAATATCTTCTTTAATATGTTAGTATAGAAGAGGGACCATTTATTTTTATGGGAAAATTGTTTACATTTCTTTGCAAAGCAAACAATGTTGCAAAGTCACTAATAAAATCAATTGTCTTATTACTGCAGTTGATAAAAAATGGATAACTATTTAAGTTAATATTTAATTTGTAGTACATACTATGTTTTAAATTGTTTATTAGTATAAGGATTTGAAAATCGATAGTGTATTAACAAAATCAATAAATGGTTCTGCTATAAAAAAAGAATTAAAGTATTGTAGTTATGAGAACTAAATTTCAGGTTTGGGTGTGTGTGAAAACAGGAAAGTAGAATTTGTTGTTTAACGCGAGGTCATAAGTTTGGCCCAGTGTAAATTATATGGCATTTCATGTGCAATATTTAATTTATAACTCCACTCCCCTGAAATTTGGGCATTTTTCCCGTGTGTATATGGGGGCTGGGGCCGTAACAGCAAAGGCTTCCGGTGGGCTGTGGAATTGTGCGTAAAACATAAAACCACCGCGTGTGGTCGCTACTGCAGTACAGTACTGCTGCATTATCAGTCGATAACGGATGGATGCCTGTGTTCCATAAATAAGGTAAATAATAGAGCAGCCCATTTACATTCTAATTTCCCAAAAAACCTATTGGGATTGAGAAATCTGATACACGCAGGAAGCGAGCATAAAGGGAGATGGAACGCTACGGAAGTGGAAGATGCCTTCACGGCGCTTCTCAAACTTTTACACGAACCTGAATATTGTTTTACAACATTTTTAAAGCCAATTTTAGAAAAAAAATATCCTTTCTTGTATGACAATAAAGAAGAAGAACAGAGAATGATTAAAATACCGTTCCGAATCAAGAGAATTTTTACCTTGTAAACAATCTAACTGCGGTGGAAAGTGTTTCATTACCGTCGAGGGCGAAGATAGTTTACCAAGAGCAGGTAATGATTAAAAAAGTAACTAATCACTCTGAAATGGCACAGTTATTTCATTATTTATTGTTACAATTATCAGTCGATTAGATAGTTCATCCGAAAGGACAAAACGATCGTAATAATAACGTTATCTACTTCTTATAGTCGATATTAGAATTCTGTTTCACTAACAATTTTTCTTGCATCATTCAAATCTGAAACTATTAACAATGTTTTTGTTTTTATTCTCATTAAACAAAACGGGCAATAGTGTTAACGCGTTTCAACTCGGTCAGTGGAGTGTGACATCTTGGGTTCAAATCTCTGGGGTGATTCTTTATCCAAAAATAAAATATCGCTGTGGTTCGGTATTCACTATAAAATAAATAATTAAGTGAATATTATAATACAATAGTATATTACTAACCCATGTGGAAAGTGTGTCATCACCGTCGAGGGCAAAGATAGTTTACCAAGGTTATCTATAGCCAGAGATGTAATGAAACATTTTACCGTGTTTTGTATACTATTTTATTTTTAATCTGAAATTAATAATCTCACATGAATAAACAAATGCTTTGGTTTGGTGTTGATCATCTATCACATGAATTGTCATTTTGATTTCTGTATTACCTTAAATATTGGTTGGAAAATGACAACTTCTCACACTATACTTCCCAACCTCTTGGAAAATGAGATTACCAATAATTAACTTCCCAACTTTTAAAAGTCAGAAATTCCAATATTACTACCGATTGTGAAATAGTTATTTCACGAAGAAAAAGTAATTTTTTTGGCAGTTATAGAAACAGTGTATTAATTATCAATATATTTGGAATAAGGTTACAATTTTTTATGTGTACAAAATATAATACGAGGAGATTATAAAAATTTGGTGAAGGAAGAAGGTTTTTTGAAAAGTAAAGATGCGCAAATAGGCACATAGGAGAAATTTGTCATGTAAGATAAATGAAGATCCTGATGGCAGGATAATTGAAAGGGTTAGGACGTGCTTTGAGAAGCACTGGTCCCCCATATTAATGTTTTTATCGTGTCCTTTGGCGCCATAGAGCAGTACCCTTCCGATGGTTGGCAACGTCGGTATTCATTTGCGTGTTTCGTTTACGATAATGCGATGTCAATGTGATACCTCCGCCAAGTCCCTGGCGACGCATGACGCCCGACGCCCGACGTCGTGACGCGATGACGCCGCCGCCCAGCCTACATCAGAAGAAGCTACTCGCGGTAGATTGTGCTAATTACTCCAGCAATAATCTAATTCGGTTTTGACTCCGTCTTCCTTCGCCTGAAATGACTGTTTAAATACGAGCGTGGGAAGAGAACTTCAGCCACCTATCACCCGCCCTGTGCACCCAGGGAGGCATTAAGGGGAGGAATAACAACTTGGACCGAGGTTCAAGTATTTCAATTTCGAGCAAGCGCTCTTCTCTACGTTATTAGCAAATTTAAGATTACAAACAATTTTCGGCGGTTTTAAATGCAAATATTTTCTTCTTCATCAACTATTTTACTCACGACGACATTTCATTTCAAATGAGTCTCCACTATCTTTTCAAATTTTATGAACACTATTTCATCAAATTAAATTAATAGTTTTCAAATTCCGTTATCGTCATTAGTTCGGCAGACCTGTGCTGGAACCACGTCATACTGACATTGACATTGCATTGACAATTACAAAGCGATAATGTCTTATCAAGAATTATGAATGTCGAAATGAACAACGGCAATATTGCCTAGTACCATTATCTTGAGATTAACAAAAGCATTAAAGGTAAGTTATTGGTGCAATTGTCAATGTCAATATGGCGTGGTTCCACCACTGAAAAGCTCCAGACTGAAAAGCTTCCTTCTTCTGAAATTATTTCGTTTTAAGGTAATTTGGACTTTTTATATGTGATTCATAGATATACTATATAAGCAAGCAGCCGCAGAATACTTCTTTATAACTAATTTTATTTATCCAAATTTATAGTAAGAATGTAGGGCCAGTCTTTGTTCTTTGAGACACCATCAAAAACATTTCATACAATTTCGTGGTTGTCACTTATGAAATTTAAATTATATTTTCAAGATTAAAACTAATAATAAATATACAGGTATTTCTATACCTCTGCACGAAACATATATAATTTTATCTACTGATTATAGAACATTTTTTTTGAAATCGCAGAAAAAAGGGTAGTTTATTTCTAGCGAAGATTTTTAGTGCCACTGATTTATTAGTACTTTTTTATGTTATTAATGAAATAAAAGTATTAATCGTTTATTAAGTAGTTATTATGTACATATCTAATACCTTATTAAATGTACTATCAAACCAGGGTTACCAAAAATGTTCCTAATGAACACTGCCCTTATTTTTGCGAAGTAAAAAAATATTTTTGTACGATAATCAGTATTTCAAATTATGTCATTAAAGTTTCGTGCAGAGAAACAGCCTTCGGAATTAAATTTATATTTTCAGTTGTAGTAATGAACAATGTTCCAATGTACATAATATTTCAATCAAAATTGAAAACTTTGGCGATAATAGATAAAAGTGAACCAATAAATATTTTGCTTTTTAGAAATTTAATTATTTCTACAATTTATTTAGGGATCATAACAAACTAAAAACAATTTAATGAAAATTTTAATAATTCGTTCCTCTATAAGCTGAAATCAAAACACAAACTTTTGTTGCAATCAAAACTGAAACCAAAACAGTTAATTTAACCAGTTACCATCCCTGATTACGACGTGTTGTTTTTATACTGAAACTATTTTAAAATGAAAATTCGTAATAATTGACAGTTGCCAATTTGTTTGGCATATTTGGAAAAAATATTGTTAACCTACCAAATCATAATTTGAATTATTTACAGGAATCCCTGGTTTAGAGAGAAATTGTAATAGTGAAAAGAGCAAAACCTATAA
This sequence comes from Stenolophus ochropezus, assembly GCA_035578165.1. Taxonomy (NCBI): domain Eukaryota; kingdom Metazoa; phylum Arthropoda; class Insecta; order Coleoptera; family Carabidae; genus Stenolophus; species Stenolophus ochropezus. The sequence goes on from JAQOWZ010000014.1 coordinate 7,254,465, forward strand.
AGCTTTTATTAGTAAATATTCTACTTGAGAAACATAAGTCCTTAATCTTCGTACAGGGAGGGTTGTAAGAACAAAAAGCACTATAAAAAACTTCAAACAGAATGATGTTACGAAGCCCACATTCACAATTTACATCGTATTATCCTTGTAGATTATTAACAAACCAAAACCCTACTCCAAACCCCCAATTTTGTTGAATCTTAATCCAGGCCTGGTTGATTCCCTTGTGCCTTTGCGCTTCTTCTGTTTCTCCGCGTAGGACTTGCGTAGCTTCGCATAGCAGAATACTTTGCTGCTTTATACCCACCATCAGGATAATGATTTTTTATTGCAGATGCAGTTTCGTCTATAAATCTTCATTTAGACGGCCCAGTGTAATAATTCGATTCCCTGAACTGCCGCTGAAAACTTGACGTTTGTATTATTTAATGTAACAGTTATGTGCGGAGTCACGCTTTCTACTCCATCAATTTGAATTTTTAACTTTTCGGGCTTTCAAATTGGTATCGGGAGGTAAATCTTGGATAACGCACACGTGTCTATATTCTTGCAGTTATATTAACTCATTTATTACACCGCAGTTCATAAATTTCGCAGCGGAATTCGTATGCACAGGTTTCCCTAACAAATGATAGCGATAAATAATAATTATTTAAGAAATAAAAAGATTTCTTCACGAGTAACAGCTTTATATCCTGGTCTAAATATCTATTTTGTAAATAAATATCTGTAGATATTAGAGATGAGACCGAAGCCGAATAATTATTCGGCTACTTTGGAAAGAGCACTTTGATTCGAACTGAGTGGAGAACTATTAACGAAATAAAAATACCACCATTTGCGAGTGATTCGAAACCCACCAAAATTTGTCATGAAACCTTCAGTATTTGAGGTATTTTGCCATTTAGAAATATTCTTCCACAGATTGTATTACTCAAAATGTAAATTTTACCAATGGTCCAAAAAAATTTGATGTGGACACCACATGACTTCCTTATTCGCTCAATAATTTTAACATTTTACGGTTAATCATTTTTGAGTTATGCGTAAAAATCAAAAAAACCTTTCGAGCAATATCCCCTTTTGGTACTGCCAATTGCAATAAAAAAGAGAGGTGTACAATTAGATGCTATGGCAGTCCCATACACAATATTTCAACATTTTTCAGCTAATCATTTTACTTAAAGTAAAAAGGAGATCATAATATTTTAGGAATAATATTTTATATAGCTAAAGTTGTTAAATATAGACTAGTTAATAAAAAGCTAAATTTTAAATGAAAAGCAGTAGTTTATAAAACAACAACGAATGTGTATTAAAGTGATCCAGAAAGAATTTCCACTTTCAATTTAGCAATTTTATTATGGCACACTTAATGAGTAAATGTCACTAAAAGCAACAAAAAATTATTTTCATCTTTATGAACGTAACTTGATGAAATTATTACAAAATAAATTAAAATTTAATGATCTCTCTTTCGCTAACTTCTTAGTAATAGATATTTTAATTTGGAGCAGTCGAGTTATTTCCTTTGCTGCAGGTTCCGTGTTTGCCAGCTCCGATGTCAGAGTTTTTTGCATGTACCGTCTTCTTAATCTTTGGACTTTCTTTACTGTTTAAGTTTGTTTGAAGTTTAAAGAATGTCGCTATAAGATACGTGTCTTTTTTATCTTTCGCAAAGAGAACAAAGGGTTACTGACGAATTCATATTACGCATTTTATTTTTCGTTAACGACCGCTGACATCAAGCGGAAAACGGGCGATTTTGGTAGAGTATGCACAGACGAGTATACATATTGTACTACAAAGATCCGGATCACGTTTCAAGAAAGGAAACTAACAAGGAGCTAAGTACAAGGCTATGCGAACTTCAACGAAAAATAAACAAAATAGAACCTACAGAAAGCATTTGTTACAGAAAATACGCCATGGTACCTCTTACACATTTTCAATCCATCGTATACATCTTGTTAAAACCATTGTTAAATAAAAAGGAAAACATATTTACTGCATTTGAAACAAGAATACTAAACCTTTATCGGTTTCAGGATATTAAGCTTTTGTTTTTGTAAACAAAAGTAACTAAGTCATAAATATGTATACCATGTAATTTTGACAATTATCATATAATATCAACCCATACAGACTTGATCACAAGAACGTTACTCACAAGATAGTTTTGTAAAATAATATTTACTAATAATGTGAAACCGGTAAACTATTAAACAAACCAGGGATGTTTATCATACCAGCTCTTCAAGCTCGGAATTCGATTGACATCTATTGCGGTTATGATACTCATAACTATCCTAGGAATGTTAATAGTTATTACCAGGTAACGATATTTAGACAAAAGTAAATTGGGTAACTAATTCATGACAGTATCTGTACGGTAATATTATTACCATACATTCTTGTCAAAATAATATGAGGCTATTGGATAATATTAATGTAACCATGGTGTCATATCAACCCATAAACACAAAAGACATAATGATCACGAAAACGTTATTGAGAGAATTTTATAAAATAATATTTATTTTAATGTCTTCATTTTCTCAAAACTGGTAAACTGTTGAACAAACAGTGGATAATATGAATCATACCAGGTCTTAAAATCATTGCTCTACGAGTTTGAATTTCAATTGACATCTGCTGCAGTTATGATACTCATAACAATCCTAGATATATTATGAACCATTCGTATATAATGATTTCTTTATTACGTTAGCGACGTTATCGCAGTTTTATTATTAATTAACTTAATTAATTTGTAATTTATAATCAAATATGAATAATGTTTTTTGTATGTTTATTGGACCTGAATTGGTGTTGTTTGATTTTTATAATTTGAAATTTTGTAAGTGCAGCAATTTTTTTTGATTAACAAATATTTGGTAATGTACTCACAAACTATGAACATTCCATTAGAAATTTGAAATTTATCAGAAGCTTTTTGAAAATGACAAACAGGTTCGATAAATCCATATAAAAACGGCAGATATTTCCACATCACATAGTCATCATCATCAGTCTATTACTGACAATAATTTTTTTATGAATACTTATTTGGTATTATGTACATGACATTTTTTCCGTAATACATCATTTAATTATATATAATGTTTCGGACTAATGGCGTTATAAAAATATACGTGGTCGGCAAAATGCGATGGTGGAACACTCGCAGCTCTCAGCTTCGTAACACAGATTAATTATGGTTTGCTGCGACCATTCCAACGAGGTGACGCAACACTGCTGCCACATTATATTTTTTTATTATGACATTCACTCAAATCGGCTGCAGTAAAATAATGCAAAAATATGTCTGGATTAATGCATGTCTTAATGTGTCAGCTAACATTTTTCAAAAAAAATGTTCACGCAAAAGAGAAACATTAGAGGTTATGAATCACCATTGTAATGCAACCACATTTAAATTATAGTACTAGGCTTTTAGACTTCTGGAATGATCCATTGATGATTAGAGCTTGGTTTTTATGATTTTTAAAGTTAAGCGATATTTGTTTTTTAGATTAGAATCAATTTAGTAAATATTACAATTAAACATATTTGATACAATTTAGAACGAAGAAAAATGTACATTATAAACAGTTAAGAGTTTTATTACAATTTAAATTTAGTAATTATAAGGAAAATTTAATTCTCATTGAAATATTTATAGAATGTCATAATTTTATAATAACTGAATTACTTAATACATGTAGTTTAGATGGATGATACATAATTACAAAACTATAATTGAGTAATTGATGTGATACAGTAATTAAAAGATCAAATAATTATAGGGAATGCATAGAGCATTTATTAATAACTAGAATAGCAAAACAGAAACTAGAACAATAACTAGAGTACATTCCGGAGAAAATAAATAGAGCAATCAAGTAAACTCTAAACATACAGTAATTGAAAATGTAGGCCAATAAATTAGGAACAATTCGAGAAAAAATTTGGGTAATAAAATATTCATAAAAATGAGTAAATATAGAATATTTAATAAATAAATACTAATACTATAAACTAATGTATTTTATTATTAAATATATAACAGATTTTGTTAATGAAACTAAGCTAAAAATAGTGAATAATTAATAAGTGCAAGTATGAAAAGACTGCTTGTGAGAGTCAATTAATATTGTTTAAGCGTTGAGATTATTTGTTTAAATAAAATATTAACAGCGCGGTGTAAATAAATGCAAACAAGTGTGAAACAATGAAAAGTTTCAAGTTTATGAAGTCACATTAAAGAAACAATGAATGCAGATTGCACAAAAAATCCATGATTACACGTTTTAAATGAAATTCCAAATAAAACAGCAAACATCGCCGCTGTATCATTTGTCAGAAATAAATAGGCAAAAAACAATAACAGAAAAAATGTACTTTCGGATCTCTTTGTATGTTCATTGGTTTACATTATATCGTTGTATTTGCAAAATAAAATCCATTATTCTCCAGCTACCCAGCAAAAAGTCCACAGATGAAATGCTGCTTGCAGGTTTCCAAGGCACAGGGGTGATTTTCAATATGTAAGCTTCGAAAGCACGAGCTTTACTCTTTTCATGTATTTATTGAATTTAGAAAAAAGTTCAACAGTGGGAGAAAGTAAAACCGTTGGATGTCTCACAATCTTTTTATTTAATGGTCCAACAGGATTGTATGTTTACAAGAGGTTTATACCTTACAAACAGAAGTACAACTTTGAGTTTATCATATAATGCATACAAAGCTTACGTGTAGACGATAAATCCCTAAAAAATTCTCCGATTAGGACGCGATAAGATGGAAAACACATGCGGTTTCAGGGATCATTCTCGCTCGTAAATTCACACGTAAAACTACAAATAAATCTCTCATCTAAATTTTTCAGCAGACGTATTACAGCCACTAATCCAATAACCAATGTTTGAATTTAATCCACTCATTTTTCATTACTTTAAAACGCGACTTCCCATCGTAATAATAGTTCGGGTTCGACTCCTTTCTCGTTCAAATTAAAAAGAGTCTAATTAAAAATCTAGTAATCCACATTGAACAAATTAATATTATAAAATTATAAATCAAATAAAATACCTATTAGATTTATAACAAAGGAAGACAAAATTACTTATTTCTAAAAGAATTTGTTAAAGCACTGTAGTTATCGACATCATTGATTTGATTACATTTTATATAAATTACAGAAAGGCTAGGGTACATAGAAAACCAGTTTTCTTTTATATAACTTCCTATTCATCAGTTTTATGAAAAAATACTTCAAATAAATGTTGTAGAAAATTAAATTTTGCATCTTAGAAAGTAAAAAATGAATGAATCAGAAGTTATCAAAGAAATCGATGAGAAGTATTAATGGAATCATTTTTTTATATTTCTCTTCTCTACGTGGGTTTTTCTATTCACACAGAACATAAATTTATTTTTTAATCAGTAATTTTTGTTCTATTTGGTAAATGTATTTTAAAATCTAAAATGATAGTCATTCCAGAAAGATCAAAGTTAAAATTCAAGACAAGGTGAATGCCTAAATTTCTCACAGATCTTTTTTGTCTAATTTCTTAGATATTCGATTGTTAGACTAGACAGCCAGATTCATAAAACAGGATTTATTCTTAAATTGGTTTAAATATGTCAAATTTGAGCTGAACTATATTTTATTTATTCGTTATTTTAACTATTTGCTGATTTAAACAAAATAAAATCTAAAATTTATTTATTACCATCTATTTTTATGAATAAATTGGTCCTTTAACTCCTTTTCGGAGCACAGGTCATCCACCAAACTTTCCTATTTATTTTTGTTGTTTGCTATTTTAGGCAATTCTTTCCACGATTTACCCATCTTCTTTAACTCGTCTTCTGTTTTCCTTCTCCATGTTTTTGTTGGCCTTCCTCTACTTATTTTTCTATTGGTGTGCAATTGAAAGTCTATCTAGTTATGTCTTCATTTCCCTTTCTCAATGTATGTCTATATGTCCAGTCCAGTTCCATTTCCTTTTCGTTACGTCGTGTACTTATGGTATTTTGCTTAGTTCGTTCCCATAGTTCCTTATTAGTGATCTTGTATGGCTAGAAAATTTTTAATATCTTTTGGAGGCATCTGTTAATAAATGCTTGCAGCTTTTTCTTGTACTTAGCTGGTAACACCCAAGTTTCACAGCCATAGATTAATATTAATTTAACATTACTATTAAAGATTCGATTTTTTGTTTCTTTGCTGATGTTCATATATTGCTTAGTGTCCCATAAGCTTGTTCCGTTCTCAAATTTCGTTGTTTAATGTTTTTTTCTTGTATTTAGCTGGTATCGCCCAAGTTTCACAACCATAGAGTAAGATTGATTTAACATTGCTATTAAAGATTCGATTTTTTGTTTCTTTGCTGATGTCCATATATTGTTTAATGTCCCATAAGCTTGTTCCATTCTCAAATTTCGTTGTTTAATGTCTTTTTCTTGTATTTAGCTAGTATCACCCAAGTTTTACAACCATAGAGTAAGATTAATTTAACATTGCTATTAAAGATTCGAATTTTTGGTTCTTTGCTGATTTGGTAAGATATGTCCATATGATGTTTACTTTTCCATAAGCTTGTTCCGCTTTCAAAATTCGTTGTTTAATATCTTTCCAGGTCCTCCTTTCTAAGTTAGCATACACCCAAGGTAACAGAATTCCTCTACTTGCTGTATTTCTTGTCCCATAATATATTTTTTTCTTCAGGTGATTTCATACTGATTATGTCCATATGTTGTTTAGAGTCCCATAAGCTTGTCCCGCTTTCAAAATTAGTTGTTTAATGTCGTTTTCAGATTCTCTTTTTGAACTTAGCATACACCTAAGGTATCAGAATTCCTCTACTTGATGTATTTCTTGTACCATAATATAATTTTTTTCTTCAGGTGATTTCATACCAATTGATCCCAAGAATTGACATACATTTTTTTTGTAAATATAGTAATTAGGTTTTTAGCTGTTATTATTATCGTGTTTTGATTTGACTTTGAACGAAATGTGAAATATGGGGTTTAGGAAATATGATGTGGTGCAGTAAAAATATTGCTGCTTTTGTAGTCAGAAAGCTTTTAATTTTTTAGTTGAGTGTTAGCATGTTAGAGTTGTAGGATTGGTATGCAGTAGTGTATTTTTTGCCCGTAATGGAGCATTATCGGAACGTAGTTGGGTTTCTATTTATACCCTTACACATGTTAGCATTTGAGTAGTAGGCTTCAGGCGATCCGTGTCCATCGCGTAACGGGCATCAGGCATAGGGCGCCCAATAGGATTAAAGCTGAGCTTGGGACTCGTTCCATTTAAAGAATGAAAGGATTCTTTCATCGGATGTTGAGCAGTGTAATGCTATAAAGGTTGCGGTTCGTGTGTAATGTTCTGGATACGTGTTGTTTGCGTACGACTACTTCACTTCAATTTATGTTACACGGTACAACAAGATTCGCTTGCAGTTGTATGGTTTCTCTGCCATTAATGCGATACTGATTTCAAATCAATGGAATCCTACTACAGGCTCATATCGGAAATGCGACAGTTTCAATGACTCACGTTTGTTTATATTTTAGCCATTAGTGGCGCTGATATTCCAGCAAATTTCATTCATGACACAAATTTAAATTTTAATCTTCCAGCGTTCTCTTGTTTAATGAATACGTTTTGTTCCATTTGTCACAATTTTTTGGCAAGGACTTTCCAAACTTGTACACTTTTTATTTGATTAATAGTACAAGTATTCTAAATTTACTATACATTTTTTACAGAGGATTTCGTTATTAGTTGTTAAGTAATCAGTTGTGAAGGATGAAGTAGGAACATTTCAGCTAGATTAATTTTTTGTGAAGGAAAAAAGTGATAACCCTGAGAAATAACGATTTCTATTGCTGCAAATTAGACTATAATTATAGTCTTTTATTACCGAGCGTCAAAAGTAAACTCACAAAAACATTTAATGATAGCAAGGAGGCCAAAAATAATTTAAAACTTCTTAGATTTGAATAAGTTTGTAAATTTACACAAATGAAATTCTCGGAAAGTTCGTCCTTGCGGTGTCAATGAAACCGAGCTGATATATAAGCCGCAGATAATATGAATTTAAGGTTTACAATCGAATGCGGATTCGTGAATGAACATAATTCGTCGTTTTCTTATGGAGACAAAAAGCTCATTCCATTTCCGTATTTAGCACAACGGTCACAGCAGCACAAGGCACAACGCGGCCATCATTTCGAACTAATCTCGTACGAATAAAGATCAAGTTAACAACGCGTTGTTGGGGGAACCGAGCGAATAGGGACTAGGGAGTACAGGGGAGTCGTCCCATGCAGAGTTGCCACTTCCACCCTTTCAAACAGCATTTACCTTACTCATTCTCAAAATTACACATCATTCAATAACTCTAAATGTTCTGCTTTCAGGAAAGAATTGCCTTCATGTGGATCGAACCTCCGGGTAATGGACCGCACACTACATCAGTATATTGTAAGTTACATCCCATTCATTCGACAAAATCGTTAAACTAAAATCTATGGACCAATTAGCACGAATCTGTATTTAATAAAATTTAACAGTTTTTTAAAAGTAATCAATAATTCCTATTATTAGCAAAATTTAATATCAAAACATACAATTTTGTTTCAATTCATTGTCATAACCCTTGTGACTTCGAGACTATAGCATTAGTCAATAATTTGTATGTAATGTGCACATTTAAATTTTTTTGGACATAAAGATAAATATAATCAAAATCAGTAATAGTTATAAAAGATTTTATAAAAAAAAATATAACGTTTTAATTAGGGATACTACATACATATATTAATACATTTTTCGTATCTGTTGTGCATTGTGGAATTTTGAGATAGATGGAAACAAAGAAAACCAGATATACCTATATCACACATAGATTTAAGTATGGGTTAGGGACAAGTGAAATCTGTTCTTATTTTGAATTTCTCATAAAATTACTAATGTGAAGTTCATGATATATTTTAGGTTAGGTTTAGGCTTAAAAAAGTTGATATATAAGAAAAAAATGTAGGTTATGAATAGTTTTATAAAAAAAACCTAAGGTTAGGAACAAGTGGAATATGTGGAGTAATGGAAGATTATGATATTTTATTTCTAGGTTAGATCTGTTATTACATAAAAAGAAATTTAGGTTATGAATAGTTTTATAAAAAAATACTAAGGTTAGGAACAAGTAGAATGTGTGAAGTAATGGAAGATTACGATATTTTATTTTTAGGTTAGATCTGATGTTATATTACTAACTAAGAGTGATGGATGATTATGATATTTAATTTTTAGGTTAGTTCTGATGGTATATAAAAAAGAAATTTAGGTTACGAATGGTTTTTATAAAAAAACTCAGGTTAGGAACAAGTGGAATGTGTGAAGTAATGGAAGATTATGATATTTTATTTTTAGGTGATATAAAAAAGGAATTTAGCGGTTGGTATATAGAAGCGTTGATTGGGTGTAGGGTTAGGGTTTCGTTGTGGCGGATTGAGGATTGCAGATTGCAATCTGGCCGGCACGATTCGGAGGAGGACGAGTAAGAAAGGCCGGAGTATTCACCGCTAGCGGGCGACGGTAATCCGGGGCCAGGGAAAAACCGGATTTCGTATGCCGTACATCGCGTACTCCGCTGAGCTTGCTCGTTACCGGCGATCACTTACCGTGCCCGTGTCATACGCTCACCGGCTTTTCCTGCCTCGCCGCGACGCCGCCGACGCCGCCTTCTACATTCGCTCGCGCAGATCGATCATTCGCTCGATTTGAAACGTTAGTTTTTCCGACTTGCGGTGATTAGCGGTAATGAGAATTTTCTTCTTCAAAGGAATATTTCTCCACCGTGCGTCTCATTTAACATTATTCTAAGTTTATTCGGGAAGAAAATTACTTCTTATTATTTACTCAAATTTTGTGCCATGTATACTTTTACCAAAGTTTGTACTAATACCGCGACTAAATTTTCGCGCGCCGTTGCCTTTACAAGCGACAGTAGATCACTAGTTAACTCGCTCAAAGCAACATCCGTAAGATAAATTAAGAACCAACAACGTATGAACATATATCTTTGACAAATAAATAAATACCTACACATCATCTCTGCTTTCACATTCACATTCCAGTTATCACTACTTTATTCTTATTTCATTTCTCCGTTTCTCTACACCGCACCACTTCTATTAATCCTTGACACTAATTGCAAACTTAATCAAATTTATTGCATGACTATTCCACTTACTTACTAGTATTTGAGAAAACTAAGGATCAATATATTTTCTATTGCTAAAAATTATTACTAAAAATTCTCATATAACAAGTTTTTTGAAATAAAAAGTACATTGTGTTACAAGTGCAGAAAGAAACAAGTTGCACCTTGCAAAACATAGAACAAAAATGTGCTAAAAACAATTATTGATATAAGGAACAACATGTTGTAGACAAATATTTAGAGAAATTATTTTTCGTTGAAATGAGAATTGCGCAACTTTTTGTCATAGTGAAATTTGGGAAAAATTATTGTTTCCAAAGTGGTTGTCGAGTAGAGAAATATTTTTGAGATAATGTTTGTTAGTTAAAATTTTCGAATTTGTTTAATGAATGTTGTGAATTGCTTGTTCTGTTATAAGTTTAATATGAAAGTAGTAATATGTGGAATGATCCGATTTGAAGTAGAAAAGAAGGTTCTTAATTTGCGTGTAAGTAATGAACGAGAGATAAATAGGATGATGGCCAGAATCGAATAAATTCCGCAACGGAGGTAAATTTTAGAATGGAGAATCAAGTGATTTCTTTGGAAAGGAGTAGAGCGGAAGGAAAATCTGCAGAGAAAAGGAAAACTGCATAGCGCCCAAGATGTCATTACGAGAACACTGATTTCCATAATGGTGAATTCGTAACGTAATGTACGCCGTAGATATTTAAGGTAAATCGAAGGGATATGGGCGATGACAGAAGTGATCCCAATCCCGAGCTGTGTCCCACCATATCAAACTGTGTCAAACCGAGGGAAGTTATCTAGCCTTGCGACTCTAATAAATAAAATGTGTCTGCTTTGGCCGCAGTCTACTCTATATTCCGGAATTAGTAATCGATAAGGAATCCAAATTGAAACTATATAGGAGTTTTATATAGGCTGCTAAAGCTGCAGACTCGTAGACGACGATGACGCTTGGCCTTGTTGGCTGGGGTCACACGCCATATTTTTATTACTGCTCTATGTTGAGTGGTTTAATTTCATTTATGGATCCATTTAAGATGCTGCGTGGCTTATCGCTTTGGACGCTCTCCGATTCAAAATCTCCAAATATTCCATTCTTTTCCAGAAATTCTCAACATGTCCTATATTCAAAATATAATACATAGGGTGGAAATGAACTTATGCCCGTTTGCACCAGCAAGGTTTAAATTTTAAGCTAGACTTAAACAAAAAAAAAATCTAATCGTATTTTTTACAGCAATGTTAAATCATACATTTGACATTTTATTTCGAATCGATATTGTCTATTTAAGGCCAACTTAAAATTTAAGTTATGTTGGTGCAAACGGCCATAAATGTCATAAATTTAAGGGTGAGTAGTATGACATGTGTAGATTACGAAAGTAAAAGAATTTTTAAAAATAGGACCTTTCTTAAGGAAACTTTTTTTACTGCTGTTTTAATTCATATTTCATTATAAATATAAAATAATTGTGCAATAGATAAATAATGCAAATGCGTTATCAGTGGTCCAGTGATACCGAAAATGTTAGTTTAATGAAAATTACCCTTAAATATGTGAATTTTTAAAATTTCTTTCACTTTCGTAATCTACACATATCATAGTACTCACCCTTAAATTTATGACATTAAGTTTATTTCCACCCTGAATAAATAAAAAATTACATATCACTTACTGCTTATTATCCAAATTCAATTAGAAATATTTAAAATAAAGATTTATAAATTAATTATCAAATATGATTTAGAATTACAATTTGTATTTATTTATTTGTGACTATTTTGAAATGATGATTTGAAACTGAAAATAAAAATAGTATATAAGGATCGAGAAGTTAATGTCAATTACGTTGAAGTTAAAAACAAAAGAATAGACAAACATGTTATACGTGTAAAGAAGTAATTTAATGATTTATTAATAGAACTAGTGTTTATATCTCTTTCAGTGCACTTATTAAATTACGTAAGTGCTTCTTTTACTCTTTATTAGTTTCCTGTATAAAACAAGAAAGTCTTAAATAAATTGTGCCCCATAAAAATAACATTAACTAAGGGTAGTTCATAAAACCGTTGCGTTGCTAGGTGAGGAAATCCTAGGTCAATAAACAAATCAATTTTGCTGTAAAACGTCAGTAACGAAATTATTAATTAAGTATATTTGAAATATAGTTAGGTGGAACTTTTATTTCTTAATCAATGAAATAATCTTGCAGACGTGGCGAATGCGAAACAATGGCTGGAAGTTCGATTATATGGTGCCAGCGAACATGTAATTAATCATTTTAAACCAGAGGCATAAATATAAAATTGATATTATCAGTTCGGTCTAGTGTAGTACTGTTGCGTACTGAACACCAGTTAATCAACGGGCGAATTGTCTACAATGTATAGTCATCGTTACAGAACTCACATTGCCTTGAAAAACCTTATTAATTTTTTTTTATTTAATTATATAATTGTTACAATTTTTCCAATTGACCAATAATAGTTGTTATTAATATTTGGATAATTTGGTGTTTGGGCACAGAATAGGTTTATACAGAAGCGACAGTAAGACAGAGAAACGAGAATTAGAGAGAGATGGGGAATGTGCACAAATTTAAAGGGTTCATTGTTTAAAATCGGAAAGTTTCCTCGCATCTTAGAGAGATAGGGGAAGTGTACAAATTTAAAGGTCTACATAATGCTTTAAGGTCATAGAACTGAATAGGGGAACATGAAAGGTACCGACAAGAAGTGTCGCTTCTGTATATAACTATTCTGTGGTTTGGGTATAAAAATAAAATTTCGAAGTTTGCGAACGAAGTGTAAATGTTTGTTGAGTTAAACCTTATTAACTTTTTTTATTTAATTTTATGATTGTTACAAATTTTCCAGTTGTTATTAATGTTTGTATAATTGGGTGTTTGGGTATAAAAATAAAATTTGGAAGTTTGCGAACGAAGTGTAAAAGTTTGTTGAGTTGGTGGTAACATGTTTGTGGCATCCAATACGCACTTACATTGCAAAAGATTGTTCTAATGTTAGTGCATATTGCAGAGGATCAGTTATGAAACAATATCTGGTCGAAGAATGTTTATTTTTACGAGTTGGTGAAATACGCCTTCCGCCGAGGAAGTTTCACTAGTTTCTTACCTGTTGTGATGACAACTGTTGCTGCCGAACTCTTATTTATTTTCAATTAGGACGTGACCGATCGTGGTATCGGCGGCCGCAGTGGTGGAAAGTGGAGTTAGTTGGGCTGGTATGAAATTAGACGATCGAGGAACACAATGAGGAACACGTGGCTGTGAGATTTTGCATTGAAGTGCGCACTCGCTTCGATGCCGCTTTCCGCTTACCGGTTGCCGCTTTGCCGCTCGCGTACCGCGAGGTAATTAATCGAACGCGAACGTTTACCGCATCGCACATCGTGCCCGACATTCGTTTATTCTAGTTTTATTCACGTCTTTTAAATCGCTTTATTTTCCTCATAAATATTATGATCAGCGCTAATTACTGGGAAAACAATTATCTTTGTTTTATTTTCAAATGTCTTCTCGTATTTATGTTCCACAATTTGCATGCAATACTACGCTCTTCCAATTGTTTTTAATTCCTTTTATTAACGGAATACCTACAAAAATACTTGGAACGCTTGCATACCTATGGCTTGAAATTTTAAAATTAATAACGGTATATTGATACAGTTTTACGTTAAGTATAAAGTATATTGTGCAGCTAAGAATTGTTCCATTTTCCAGCTAGAATGGAAATTGAAAACAAGCCAGGCAGAAAATATGTTTCGTTATTTTTCAGTAATAAATTCAAAAGTTATTTAAAAAACATCACGGTACCAAAAACTAATTACGGAATACATTAAGCAAGGAACCGCAGTTGTTATTAAATATGTTTAGAATTTTAAAAAGTTTGATATTGAATAGAACGCTCAGGTGAATGAATACCGCGAGGGTTTTCTGGTGATTCCAGGCGTGGTCTGTTTGTTGATAAACAAAGTGATTTGAATATCGGCAGCTATAAACCGTAAACGTTGCTTACTGAATCACTGCCAATGAACGAGCAAACCGTGAGAACGTTCTCAGATTCAATTCGGCTTCGGCCGCTGTGGTATCTACTATCCCAAACCACTCGGGCTTCACAGAGCACCATTTACTCATTTCAATTGCGATGAAATGAAAATCATTTAGGGCACTTTGACATGTTATAACTTTGTGCTAGTGTTGCTATGTGTTCTTTGATGCTACTTACGATATTTCTCCGAATGCTGCGAAGGCCTCTCGTAACGTCTGGGTCTCGATTTCTGGACTCAGGTCGCCCACGAATATGTGATAATGTTCTGGAAAAAACACACTTCATTAGCATCACAAAAACAAGATAAAAATACCACTTCATTCGCATTTACTACAAATATGATCCGTAATCCATAGATAACTACTACCTATTTCCATCTATGGCACAACATTCCTATGTGGAACAAGGCCTCAAGTACCTGAAGTACTTGTTTCATGACAGGTTTTACTTGCATACACCGAACCGTTGTGCGGTAACCCATCCAATTGGGCAGAGCGGGCTATGTTGCTTATCTACACGATCAGACAAGACACGACCACACATCCGTACTGGCTGACAACTACTACCTATTTGTAATCAAAAATTCAAATTTAAAAGTTTGAATGATCGAAGATAAAAAGTTGACATTAATAGGTACATAAAAATTGATCGTATTATGCAGGCTTTAGCGTCATTGTAGGTACTTTTTAACCTTAAAATGTGGTGTAAATGTTTTTCGGAATGTCACGCGAAGTAGCAATAAGAAAGATGAGCAAAAATATTCATAAGTAGAGAAAGACAGCGTTAAATTCGGCTTCCCCTTGATACTTTGCGGAGCAGTTAAAGATGCGTTTTAGGTAAGTAGGCGAAACGGCGCGATTTTCTTGTAAATTTAACACGGTCCACACCCGGAAGTCGCGTTTTCCTAATGACTCAGATTGCGGAAGTGTACGTTTCATTTGGCTGTGAACTGTGACCTATCCGAGGGAAGTGGAAGTCAGGTGATAATTCAGAAGAGAATAGTTGAATAGTGGCGGAATTTTCTGGCTGAGAAGCAAGTAATTTGCGTCGCGCGACACATTGGCGTCATACATAAGATCATCTGACAGAATCTGAGTTAGTCCGTCGTGGGCGCCGTACATTTCGGCAGAGCTCGGCTCCATGGACGCCCATAAAATATTTTTCAAAAGGGGGCAAAATAAAAAAAAAACATCAAAAAATCGAAATTTTGATAGCAATGTTGAATATTTCATTTGACATTCTATTCCGATGTGATATTGTCCATTTAAGGAAAACTTAAATATTATAGAGATAAACTACAAACATATATTTATCAGTAAAAAAATAAAATTGTTAAAAAAAACATAAAGTAAAGATTCTTACTTATTTTTTAATTGGTTTGTAAGGCAATTTTCAAATTCCTTGCACCTTTCAAAAATTCATTAAGAACCTCTTCAATAAAATGAAGTTTATTGTAGTTAATTGTCTCAGACATGTCTACTTTCTAATTACAGTTAAAATAACTACAAATAGGGAATAATTTATCTCGCACATAAAAAACCTACGCCCTAAAGTACAACAAATATTAATACATTTCTTATATAACATAACGGTACTGAAATAATTAAGTAATTTGCGAAAAGCCAGTGGAGGGCAAATGACCCCTTTCCCCCCCCCCCCCCCTTATGGGCGCCCATGCTCGGCTCGGATATCGACTAGTGCGAAAGAGACATACGGAATGTAACCCGGTTTCTATTTCGCATCGGCATTGGCCCAATGTGTAAATCGTATTTTATTATAGGAATCCCATGACTGTAAATAAAAGAGCAAAAATATATTCGCGCAGTGCGGCTGTGCGGTGTGTTGCTGTGGGGTATATATTCCGAAATGAAAACACGCATTAGACGCTTGCTGCTCCGAGTCCCAGCGTTCCAGACTCCACCGTTCCAGCGTTCCAGCGTTTGCTCGCGTACGCGATGCCGAACGGACGCTTTCAGTGCTTTGTGCTTTTACTTTCTTGCACGTTCACGTCGGTAATAAGGAAATACGGAAACTTCAATCATTCAGGTTTAAAGATTTCAATTCCAAATTAAAATTCCGTCGACGTCAAGTCACACGTATAGAATTCATAAATGCCAATCTCCTACTCTACTCATTACTCCACTTTCCTTTAAATACGGACCATTAAAAATTTACTAAATTCACAGCTTATACAACAGAAAAACTATTTATTATGAATTTTGTCTCCTGAATTGTGCATTTTTAATAGGCCGTTTATAATTATCCTCAGATATCGACATCTGCCTGTGTAGTTAAATATATTCCTAATGCCCCGTTTACGTCATTCTGTTGGTGTGGGTGTTTTCCAACTACACGACATTATAATTTGCACAATGTTTAGCAAAACTTGTGCTGCAGC
Organism: Stenolophus ochropezus; assembly: GCA_035578165.1. Classification (NCBI taxonomy): domain Eukaryota; kingdom Metazoa; phylum Arthropoda; class Insecta; order Coleoptera; family Carabidae; genus Stenolophus; species Stenolophus ochropezus. The sequence goes on from JAQOWZ010000014.1 coordinate 7,271,187, forward strand.
GTTTCTAAAAGTAAACAGTTAAATCAGTAAAACAAAGTGAAACAGTTTCACTAGGTAACTATTAAGTAGGAGAAATGAAACTTTGTGACTGGTTAATAAGTATGTCTTTCGAAAAAGTGGATTCCCTTTAACTCTAGTCGATATTTGAATTATATAGTATGAGCTTCCTTTGTTCTGAACCATTGTGGAAATTGAAATTATAATTTGAATTTTTAATGTCATAAAGTCGTAATTGTAATGGTTGCACAAAATGAAACACTTAATTGGAGTTTTATAATTTAAGCCGAGTAGGAACGAGGCAATAAGTTGTGTGACAGTAAGCTACAGCTGCCGATGAAAAGCTCGCATTTACACTAGTTAGGTTTAAGCCGGGTCCATATTAGAGTGAACTACATGACTGGCAGTGTGTATGCTTTACTAGCAATGTACTAGTGGTGACCATCAGGTGACTATAATAAACTAATAAACAATGTTTATTCACTTAAACTTCATTCTTGATAGTACACTTCAAAATAATGAAATTTTGTGCCACAAATGCAGAAAGTTCAGTATGAACGTTTGCTAAATATAGAACAGAAATATACAATTACTTGGTATAAAAATAGTAAGTAATAGATACGTGAAAGAGCACTGGAGATAATTTCAAGCATTGTACAATATGGGAAAAATTGCGATTTATGAATATAGTAATACAAGATTGTGAAAATGTAGTGACTTAAATTTATAAAATGTACAAATTGGATACAAAATAAAAATAATATCCTTGTCATTGGTTGATGATGTAATATCACAATTAATGTTTGAGTGCAAGAAGGATATTTTGTTGTCCTAGTGTGGACATGTGAAATAAGAATCGTCGTCGGGTAACAAGTGTTAGTATACAGTGTTCGACAGAATGTGGATCCGGCTTTAGATTCGGACACTTCCGAAACTAAGGAAAGAAACCGTGGGCGACAAGGCTGCGAGGCAAGAGCAGGAACGAAGGCGACAAGCCACGGGAAGAAGGGAGGGAGCGAGCTGTCTCGTCAGCGCGATTTGTAATGATCACTTTGGGCGCTGATAATGAGCTCGGAACCGAGGATAAGCGATAGAGGTTCGCCTTTCGCTCGCCCTGCACGCCGCTTGTCGTCAACCTAGAACCTACCCTCTTTCAGCTACAACTGCAGACTTATTGATATGTTACCCTAAGGTTGAACAAAACTTCCGCGAGCACCTTTAATGACGCTGTCAGCCGACCGGACCGGCCTGCAACTTTGTGTGATACATCGCAGCAGGATAAAAGATGCAGTACCGACGTTGACCGGTTGGACTTTTTGTTCGTTCCGCGGTTAAACTTCTGTGTGTGGCACTTAATGATTTAAATAGAAATCGTAGGGGAACAACGTTGCGCAGGTACCGAGCACGATGTGAAACAAATTACAATGAAATAATGATTAAATGTAGTGGCAGGAACGAATGAATAGGCTGACGAAATTACCGTTGTATAGTTAGGGAAACGTTGCTCCCGCTGTGTAGCAGTTGTGCAGGTCCTGAATACTGAACAAGTTTGCATCATAGTCACCTAACTATTCGAAAACGGAAAAGCATTAGCAGCCGGTGACAGGATTCGCGTGAATTCAGTTTGCGCAGTGCGCGTGCGGCTAGAATTGAGGAGTTGGGATTATTTAGAAGATTCGGTAGCTCAACACTTGTCTCGTTTTCAGGCGCTTTTCAGTGTGTCGGTGTCGGCTGCTACCATGTTACCGTAATGCTTGTGCTGCTCTTGCTCTTACTCTGCTGGCTGCTGCCTGCTCAACAAAATAACTCAACACTTGAGACTTTCAAGTGCGAATGGAGAATAAGAACAAAACAGGTTATTAAACTTGCAGTATCCAAGGATCAAATTCAACGGAATAATAGCCTAATACACTCCAAGCACATTTTTCACTTTGAACTTGTTACCTAATTACCAACTACTTCTATTTTTCTTTTGATAGACCAGAGCCAAATGATATCCTTGTGGTTTTAATGGTGAATTAGTTAAAATTTTAATCGATACATAGTGTGCTTGTTACCTTAACCAAGTTAATATGATATTTATAAACTAGGATTAAACCTTTTATGAATATTTCAGTTAACCACATTGCCAAGTTTAAGTACTCCAACTAAACTGCTTCGTAAACAGTATCCATTAATTATTTTGTCATTGATTATTTTGTGAGCGTGGAGTAATATTTGAAAGAAATAACTGTTAGATGGAACAGTTCCGCAATTTGTGACCTGATTATGATTTATTCGGCACCGGAGCTACAATTATTGATTATGGCTCCATGCCTAGGCCCAATAATGGATTTCAGTCACCACAATTTACCATCTACGACTTGTCACTACGTTTCGCAGCCTAGCAGCGTCTAGAACAATAGACCTATAATTTTTTAGTAGTTGTCGTTAGATTTATCGACTTAAACTGAGTCGTTCGGCGATTTCGGTTCTGCCCTTACGATAGGACACTCAATACATAATTCGTGATTTATAACTACAGATTCTTCCGATCAACGGAAATCAGTAAATAAGGTGACGCGTCACTGACAGAGCGTCGATATTTCATGTCTGTGTTCTTTCTTTTATGCTCTGCTTCTTCCGTCAGCGGATTCTCTGCTTCTACTTATTCATTCCTATTTAAAGTGCTGATAATCTCCTCACTTAGCCTTTGCTCTCTAAAGTGGAACTCTCATTTGGGATTTTATTTAACTATATCCCTGCATTGTAAATAAATTATCCAAAACTGTACTGAATAGTCGATATAACTGCTATTGCTATATAAATAAGTTTAAATTATAATTTAATGAATTATCTATTGAATGCAGTTTTATTTTCCGCATCCAGTTGTAATTTATTTCATTACCTTACAAATATATTAAATTATGTTTTAATGAAATCATACACTTTATTGATAAAGGACTACCGATTTTTCCCTTTAATTCATGCAATAATTTAATAATCTATTTTTATAAAAAAAACTACTATAATGCATTATATTGTGCATTAAACAAAAAGGTCTAAATTAGTTTTTTTTAATTACATATGCAAAATACATTAAATTCAAAAATTACATTTAGGAGTACTTTTAAACGATATTAAAATCTTTATTTTTACATGTATTAAAACTCAATATAGTTGATGTAATTAACATTTTTATATGGATAATGATAGCCAATTGAGTGACGCGTTTGTACTCATAATTAAATTTGCTTTTGATTCACAAAGCTGATACATATTAGCCAAAAAATAATGTATCTAAATGACGCGGAAGTGTACACTAAACATAAATTTGAGGAAATTAAATTTCGGATTTATAAAATTTGCGGATCCATTTATTATAATCTTCCTTGTGCTTTTTTTATAATTGATAAAGTATAAAGTTTTTAATTTAATAAAAAGATTGTTTCTAATGTGTTACAATTTCTAGTTGTTTCTGAAATGGGTACAAAATAGGAGAGGTAGTTTTGAGGATGTCTATTTGACGACTCATGCTATTTAATCTGAAGTCTGTGTAAATTAGCGCGTTAAATATTTGGTGAAATATTTACAACCCTTAACACAACAAAGAAACAAATGAATTCTGTGTGAAATTGGATCCATTGAAATGAACAACAATGTTTCAGTTTAGAGGATGTTGACTGTAGTAGAGACAGAGCAATTGTTATTGGCTGTTGACAGTGTGAAGTGTTTGAAGTGTAAGTGTATGCAGCAGCAAAGAGCAGTGACAGCAGTGTTGTTGCCGAAACACGTGCTTATTGGCCAGTGGTTCTCAACACTCCTCGGCTATTCTAGACAATAGCAATACACGACGCAAGTGCTGCCGCTAAATGGAGATAAATTTGTTAAGTGTTGGAGGTGCAAACCACATTTACACACGCTACCTTTTGTTTTAGTTATCTCACCACACTATATTGCTAACCCCCATATTTCTTACTCTAGCACTCAAATAATACTACATATGTAACAAAATTCATAAACAACACTTTACAGGCGAATACAAACGAATTACATAGCACTCTATTTCTACGATTGAAAATTAAGAAATAGTCTATAAAAGTAAGCTCGTAATACGGGTTAATAATTTTGGTTAGCGATTTTTACGCAATGATAATTTTCTTGAAAGCAGAATAATAAAATGTGTGGATTCATTTATACACGCTACCTTTTATTTTAGTTATCTCACCGTACTATATTGCTAACCTCTCATATTTTTTACTCTAGCTTTCAAATAATACTACATATGTAACAAAATTCATAAACAACACTTTACAGACGAATACAAACGAATTATTTAGTACTCTTTTTCTACGATTGAAAATTAAGAAATAGCGCATTTACATTATAATCTTATGAATCCAGACGTCATTTTTAAGAAAAGCAGTCTATAAAAGTGAGCTCGTAATACAGGTTAATAATTTTGGTTATATTCGAATACAAACATATAACTTAGTACTCTTTTTCTACGACTGAAAATTAAGAAATCGTGCTTTTACATTATAATCTTATGAAACCAGACATCACTTTTAACAAAAGCAGTCTTTAAAAGTGACTTCGTAATACGGGTTAAAAATTTTGGTTAGCGATTTTTACGCAATGATAATTTTCTTAGAAGACAAAATTCCAGATTCATTCCTGAATGACCTTTTTTTGGCAAGTTTTTCTGCAACGGCTGAACATAATATAATATAATATATGTTCAATAATAATTCAAAATTAAAATTAATAAAAAAATACTTGTAGAAGTTCATAGCTTAAGATAGACTAAACGATTTAAGTAGTCTAGCTATTGAAAACAAGGTAACAAGGAACTTACGACATCATCGAAACATTTGTTGAGACGAAAGTTCCTCAAGTGAGATTCTGAACTATAAACGGAGTTTTGAACTGTGAACTGCTGATTGAAGTTTACATGAGTAAATAAATATGACTGTTAATAAATGTAATTGGAGTTAGAAGTGTAAATATGTGCACCTTTTTTGTTGTTATTTTTTGTAAAACTACAACTACGGTATTTGATTTGTAAAAGTAAAATTGAAACAAAATTTAATTTTAATTAAATAGTTTTTCAAAATTCGAGTACTTATTCATTACGGACTTTCTACAGAAACATATTGCATTAAATGCATTACATATATTAGTTCTTCGAAATACAAACTTATTAAAACAAAACTATCAATACAGTAATGCATCTAAAATATTTAATTAAATTAATTTCTGCAATTTGTTATTGATTTATCCATAATTTGCAATATCTCTGTTGATTGCGTTTTAGTAAATAAAATTTACAATTGTTCAGATGTGGACAATAGTATAAACCGTTTAACTCTAAATGGTTCACACACCATTGTTGAACAAAAGGGCTACAGTTTCAATCACGAACTAAATAATCTTTTCAATGAACCAAATTGGAGACAACAGTATTATTCATAAATATAGCTGAATTTTGTTTCAACAGTACAAAAATTTATACATGGACCAAGCATTTAGTTTCATCAAAAAGTTTATATACAAAGTCTTTAATATGTGTGGCAACTATTGATTATTAATAAATATTGAAAATTGACAACGGATCGGGTTATATTCTTCGGAATGATGGGAGTTATTAATATTTTGATTTTTACATATATGATACTAAATAAAAAATAAAATTTCTGTATTTTTTTTAATTATTTGTAATTTACGAGGCAAGTAAATATTAAATATTTGGGGAAGGTATATTGTAACGTCAGCGTGGTAGAATCATGAAAGAAGACAAATAGACTGAGAATAAAAGAGAGAAAGAAAAAGTCTTGTATCACGATCCTACCATGTTGACGTCACATATTCCTTCTCCAAAATATTGCTAATAACTATATTATTGCAAACTAAGAAGCTATACTGGATAGTGGACAGAAGAAGTAAAACTGAACTAAGAGGAGTGAAATGGAAACAAATGAAGAGATATATGGAAAAGGAATCCTGAAGACTATCAAAGACAATCACCCCAATTATGTAAAGAAGTTGCTAGCTCTTAGTAACGTTACTAAAAATTTTAACGAATAGAAATATTTGTAAAAGCTGTTATTTTCATATTTTATTTAGTATCTACTATTTTTATTGGCTAATGATGTTAGTAACGTTGCTAAGAGCTAGTAACTTCCTTACAGAATTGGGTTAAATAAGTGAGAACGGCCTTATACCGAAAGGTAGAAAGGCAAAGGATTAAGTTATTAAGTATGTAAGTAAAGCTATAGTGGTTAGTTTCCATATATTATGTCTTATATACAGAAATTTGATTATAATCACATAACCCATTCCAATACTTGAAATATAGAGCAAAGAACTATGGAAGAGACGTCGTGGGAACAAAAGAAGCTAATTATATTTTGATTGTGTGGGTAAGTGTGGTGTAAGCAAGTTTTGCAGAAAGAATTAATTTAAAGAAAAGTTCCGGGTGCAAAAGAAGTGAGTATTGGAAGAAATAGTTGTTTTTCTTTGGTAACTGCGGCGAGATTAAAAAAAGTTGGGAATCACTGTATAATGCTGAGTGTCCAATGTCCAGTCCAGCCGTCTGAAGTCCGCTGGCCAACGCGTGTGATATCGATTCCGTGATTTTGCAAGCAGCCCGCAATCCGTTTGAAGAGCATCGTGGTCTCCAATTTGGAAATATCAGAGTGAGTCCGCCTTCTCTGACCCTTTAATGCGTGATTTCCGCTCGTGTAATTGTTTCGATTCCTGTAATCTCCTATATAGGGTACGTTCCACTGCTCCACCGTTCCACAGCTCCACCACTTGCTACCTTCACGTCTCCGTACCGTTATCGTTACGATATCGAATCGCATTTATTCGGACACCGGGTTGATTGTGACCAGTTAGTGAGGAATTTGGTCCGCAGGTGTTCTCTGCGTCAATAAAACTTATCACCGCCTACTGTTCTCGTTCGGAATCCGACAAGAAAACACTTACGAGTATATCATAAGTGGAATTCTCATTCTCTCTTCCATATCATTCCATTTCAATTGATTTCCTGCATTTTATACAACAAAAACATCTCAACACATTTGTAACATTGTAAGCACTTTCGACAAATTTACCAATTTGTAGATACTACTTTTAACGCCTGTAGATTTTGATGCAGATAAAAGAGAAAAGGTTCCGTCGTAGACATAAGCAAATAACAAATTTACCTTTGCTTTATTTATATTTAATTATAAAAATATAGTGACAATCGTATTGTCAGTTTGGACATTATGAAAGTGATGATATCAGAAAGGGCAAAACATGGATACACTAAGTGCAAAGTTTACAGTTTGATGAGAAATTGATATAAATTAGATTATATTTCTAAATATCTTGATTTATACCTTTAGTAAAATATTACTTATTTCATAAAATCAATGTTAGATGGAGTTATGCTATTAGGGGAAGGTTTTCTTTATAAATTATAAAACCTAATTGACCAGCATTTTCTATAATGCTGATTTCTTTTTAAATTAAGTTCTGTAGTTAAGAATCCGTTGTTTAGTATAATAATCCATTACCTTCTTTCGTGTCGGTACCTTTCATGTTCCCCTTTTCAGTTCTATGACCTTGAAGCATTGTGTAGACCTTTAAATTTGTGCTCTTCTCCTATCTCTCTTTAAGATGTGGGGAAACTTCCCGATGTTAAACAATGAGCCCTTTAAATTTGTACACATTCTCCATCTCTCTAATTTTCGTTTCTCTGTCTTACTATCGCTTCTGTATAAACCTATTCTGTGGTAATAATGTATATTTTATTTTTTTGTTTGTTAAAAGCAAAGCTTGTAAAACATTGAGGTAAGTTTGTATGTTGAATGACACTGACCAGCTGAATAAAGTCAGATTGATCTGGAAGTATTTAGGGGTTAGCGAGCAGAATAATAAAATGTGTGGATTCTCACGACTGGATTCTCGGATTGTAAGCGCTACAGGACTAGAGGACTAGAGGACTACAGGCTACAGGACTACAGGACTACAGAACTACAAGGCTAAGGGCTACGTAGTGCGCGAGAACTCGTCAACACTGATCCGACGTTATCTGATTTTTCTCTCGACTTGTTTTGAAGATGTCCGTGTGCTGAGATGAATGAACCGTCGGATTGTTCGTCAAGGATATAATTGTGTCTTAAACAATCGCCTTTTGACACTTTGACGGATAATTGGTTTATCTCTGGCCATTATAACGAAATCGATTGGGAGATACATAGCCTCACTTCACGAAACGCTCAGAGTTTCAAATAAATACACTCTACAAATGAATCTCCTGGGGCTCTCTGGTACAGTACAGCCAAAAATTCGAGATGTTCTGCCTAAAATTAAAATTTCTTCTATTTCCAATTGGAATTTGTATTCCTTTAAATTCTCTACTAGGTTTGTGTTTATAGTTTATCATTTAACATTACCTAATTAAAAATAATTTTTGGGTGAAGTTAAAGTAAATTTAAGTTTTAAATATCATTGTTATTATTTTTTTCCTTAAAATAATTAATAATAAATATTTTATGGAGACTACAATATATCTCTAGCTTTCCAGAAAAACTAGGTAAGTCCATTTTAATAAAATTTGAGAAAAACTCATTTAAAGTTATAAATTTTCTTAGACGATTAGACTTACTTGGTTCCGTTTCAATGATATAACTTATGTACATATATTTTTTTATCATTTTTGATCTCACTAAATGAAAATTATGGAAAAACTATACGGAAAACATTGGCATTCAATTTCGCCCAATATGGACTTACCTGCTTTTTCCAGAAAACGACATATACACTCAAATCAACTAGACTCCGTATACACATTTTTACGCTTTGTTTTTGAAATATATAAACCACCCTAAAACCTTTTGGAATTCAGTAATTGTTTCAGATGAACCAAATAAACCTTTTTGGATCAAATGGACGAATTATTGTTTGTAAAAGGAAGAATGAACAAATGAAAACAAAAAATTATGCCCAACAGTGAAATATGGTGGAGGATCTGTGCTTGTATGGGACTGTATGAGTGCAAAAGGAGTGGGAAACTTAATTTGTATTGATGGGAAAGTGGATTATTTGAATATTTTAAAAGAGTATTTGGGAAAAATGTACTGAAAGTGTTTAAGGGATTCTTAATTGTACAATTATAGACAACAATTAAAAACGTTTTCACAGTCTCCAGATATGCATGAATCTCATTGAAGCTATTTGTGATTTATTTTTAAAAAAATGTAAAACAAGACGCACAAAGAATATAGAAGAACTACTAAATTTATGGTAGAAGGATGGGGTATAAAATTGACTCTCAAACTCCAAGAAAATTAATGGGAAGTATGAACGTTTTTGTAATAAATATATTTTTTTTTCTCGATTTCATTACGATAAAATTAAGACGTCAGTACATTATTTTATTTATTAATTATTAATATAGTAAGTTATAATATAAAAACTTATTGTGTATATATATATTCAATAACAAACTTTAAAAGAATAGAAAACTTTTTCCTTTACTGTTGCACGGAGAATAATTGATTTGAGTGTATATGTATAATCAACTGCATAAAATAGTAAAGAATGAAACGTTTACGGGTTGAAAGTGATAAAGTAATGAATAATTTGCGTCTGAATTGGTGCTATTTGTTAGCCGTTGGAGAATTATCTATAATCGCTCGACATCTGTAGGTCAGTGGAAATTATCTAGAGCGCTTAAAACTTAAAACTGGTTAACATTTCGTCTGGCACGGAGTAAGCACTAAGCGGAGATGTTGTAGATCGCTGTTCGTATCGTCGTCGATGTTGTGCCGTGACGCTAGATAATTAAGTTCCGATACGACAATAAGTCACAAAAAGTTGCAACATGCTCGCGCACCGTAATAATATCCTGCGAGCGTTCACAATACAGTTATCGAGTTCACGTATCTGTTACAGTTAAAAGCCAAAATTAGTGACTTCTGGTCTAACTACTTAAATTACGTTTTCTTATTGTTGTTCGTAAACTGATTTATGCTATAAAAGTACACGTATTGCACAATTACTTTGCATGCACGTGCTTCTGTCACAGGATATATAGGTTATATTCTATAATTATCAGTAGACCTTACAACCCTGACGTCAAAGGAAGCACTGTTCAGTGTTCAGTGTTCTAACCTTATTTTCACAGACTTCATAATAAAAATATCCTGTTTGTTGGAACTACAGCAATATGGATAAAACAGCAGTATTGCCATCTTTTTGGATTTAATATTGCGCAGCGGTGCCAACTACTAACAAAAAAATTATCGCTTAGAACTACACCCTAAGTGTCTAAAAATAGATGGGATTCTCATCTAGGTTTCGTCTCCATTATGTTCTTCAATGGAATGATTCATTTATTTATTTATTAATTAAAATACAGTGTAAATATTATTTTTTATAATTTATATTTGTTAGTTACAAATGTTTCTGGTTTTTAAATTGACACATTTTTGAATATTTTGGTTTAAAAGTAAGATAATAGCTAGCAGATAGTCAATTTCATGTTTTCCATGTTAAATGTTATTCGTCATTTGTTCTATTTGTGAATTGGGATTGGATTGAAATATAAGACTATGTTACCAGGACTTAGTTTTGTTAAATTTTGTAAGTTTAATACTCGACGCAAAAAAAACCTGATACCAAATTTTGAATCGATCATAAAAGTTGCTCTCATCTCTTCATCAACTAGAAAAGAGCTGATGATTTTCAAACGCCTAAACATATTTTTTTGAATCATAACTAAGAACACTCTAATCATCTTTCAAACAAAAACTAGATCAAAATCGGTTCATCCGTTTAGGAGCTACGATACCATAGAAAGACACACAGATATACAGATACCCATGTTAAACTTAAAACACCCCTCTGTTTGCCTCGAGGGTAAAAAACCATAAACAAAACACTGTTTGAAGTGGTATGGTAAAGATGTATTGTTATTTTGTGTAATGTATCATTTTCGAAGCGAATTAAGATGAAAATTGGCTAATTGCTAATAATTATTCACGGGAATGACAAGTTTGTATGAAACAAAATGTAATTATAACTAGAATTAAATTACTAGGCAGAAGATCGTAACTGATGTATCTGGAATAAGATTAAAAAATTGATTCAGGAAATGATTTGTAAATTACAACCTGTCGTACGCGTTAAGTAGAAATTATCGAGAACGTAAATACGCTAGGGATTATTATACCTGATTGTTCTTTCATTCTGTTACGATTGTCTGGTTTTTTGGAAGAGAAAATAAAGCGGATAAGGCGATGCATCAAGCAAACAAAATTAGGACAAGCAAGCAAGCGAAATCATCAGCACAGTTTTACAAATATTTTAACTCGTGTATGGGAAGTAAAGAAATCCAAGATATAAATTTTAGTTTGAAATAAAAAGAGAAATTTTGTTGCATGGCTCGCCGCCAAAATGAAGAAAAGTATTTGCCAGGTCGTATTTCAGTTTGACTTAAATACACAGTCACATATCCGTACAAACATACGACTTGAGTGATCTAACTATCTTCTTATACAAATATAAGTTCGCAGTCACCGATTCTACTGAAATTTCATTTCAAGTTATTATGTGGCATCCACGCGAGTTGGATGTGCGCTGAATTTTAAAAATTTCACTCGAACCTGAAACAAATTCAAGCTACAACTGATTTCACTTCCCAAATCCATGTGATTAACTTAGTTATTTTTGTCTCGTTCAACAGATTTTATTTTAATTAGCCATCAAATCGTGGAATAGCAATCATGTATTAATAATAAAATCGATACAATCGAATCGTTGCATGCGTAACTCCACTTTCATTATTAAAAAACAAACTACATTTTCTTAAATTATTTAATATGTTAACATGTGCTGATTGTTTCATTAATATTGATTGCTGTTGCTCTGGGACAAAACAATTATGTACTTAAGGTATGGGGATTGATTAATGTTCCATAAAACATGAAAAGGAATAAACACAGGCTGAATAAAACTGTCATATATATTTACAAAAAATAAAGCTGAGCGAAGACAATCATAAAAGTCAAACTCATTGGCTGAGTCATAACAATTGAGGCGACGTGCAAAGCGCATCAAAATTCGCTTCGTCGGAATGTTTTGATGTTTTAACCAATCCCAGTCTTCATCGACGTTAGCAGATTCCCGATCATTTAGAGGCCACAATTTACTTTACTGCATTGTACACATATGCTAACATTAGCACTCAAACTAAGCAAACGCTAAAAACTAATAACGTTACAGTAAAATCTTAAAGCATATTAAATGTATGACGTTTCAAAGTGTAAACTGATATTTATATATTAGTAAATATATAATTAACGTAGATTTTCTACATTATTGAAATTAGAACTCTTTAAAGGAGTAGGATCCGAAGAAAATTTTGACCCGATTCGCATCGACAAAAAAATTTGATTCGAAGTTTAGTTATGCTCCTGTATATATAATTTAATTTTTTAATATTTTTTTCTAATTAAATGATTTTGTATTATTTAATAAATTTTGTGTTTAACACTGATCTTGATCCTTACAAGCAAAATATATTGAAAAAAAAATATAGAGTATCAAATGTGTTACCGTATGTTGATATTAACGAAACTAAGCAAACTTTTATCTTCGGAAAAAAATGGTTATGTTATCCAAATGTTTTCACTCGCTATTAAATTTAAAATGTGACAAAAAGTAAAAAAAGTAAACATCGATTTAACTTTGGAAAAAGTAAACTGTTGCAGAAACATCAATGCAAACAAGATCCAATGAATGTGGATATAGCAGAGTAAATATCAAATTTTATTGGTGCCTGTTACAAAAAATATAAATAGAACATTTTTCTGGTTTCATTCATTCTATTGTAATTTGAGTTGAATTAACACCTATTTTATCAATCCATTGGGATATTAGTATAATGACAGAAACACTGATTGCATTAAAACTTTCATGGCGATCGATTCATGTTAATATCCACAGACTATCTTTTAAAAATACATTAAGCCTATTCAAACGTACAAACTTAAATATTTTATTTAATTATGAAAGTTGGGTCATTTGTATTCGGCTGAAAGTGCTGGAATTATTGCTCTAATGGTTACATTGGGTGAAGCTAAGTTTGTCAAGTGTAAAAGCCACCACATACGTTACAATTTGTTGTACAATTTACTTTTGAACGGCCGGTGGCTAAAACTATCTTATAAGATTAAATTCTCAACAAGTCTTAGCGAAATTTAACGTGTTCATGCAATATTATGTGCCTTTGTTATTTTACACTATATACAAATAAATAGTTGTTTAATATTTTATATTTTGCATGATAACATGGTTGTGTCTGTTTAATAATGAAAAGAAATCGTTCATGTTTTGCTTTCTTTGTTGAGAAAGGTTAAAGAAGTCATTCCTAGATTGTCATTATTGAGAATTGAAAAGTCAGATGTCAATTTCACAATAGTTAATTTTCTTGGTTACACAAAATTTGTTCGGAGAAAGAGCAAAAGTGTTTAAATATGAATGAAGTGATATTTATTTAATTTTAAATCTGTTTGAGCATATCTACGAGACGTAGCCAAGGCTTGTAGGAGAATTTTAAATCCTTTTGAAGAATGGAGACCGCAAGGTTGAAGCCATTTGAGGTAGGAAAATATATACATATGTTTTTATGTCAGTAATTTTTTCTCGACTATACAATAAATTTTCACAATAGCCGGCGCTGTATAAAACCTTTAAAAACATCACTGGCGTATTCATTCGATTTATTTATTTGTACGGTATATTTTTAGTATTGTTTGTGAAGATATCCAAGAATGGCATGGGTATTGTTTATTGACACGTACTGATGCAGATTTGACGAACGAGTACGAGCGAACAGTTTTCGGAAGAGATTATATTTTTTGCAACATAAACTACCTCGTATAAATAACAAAAAAATCTGAAAGTTATGAAGTTCAATATTTGGAAAACCTTTTCAAAAACTCGAAACTGTATTCGTGATACAAAAAGGTTCGAATAAACTTAACAAAACAAATAATAAAACTGATATAAAATTTTATATTAAGTACTTGTTCTCATTTTAACTTTGTTTTCTAACTTAATATCACCATCACTGTTGCGTTATTAGCTATGTTACGAAATATGAAGTACAAATTTTTATTAAATTTCAACTTAACCATAATGTCGCACAGACTACCGGTAAAAACCGTCGGTTGCAACTACGATCACAATACTCGTACAAGTTCTAGTTGAGTTTTTGTCAAATTTATATTAAGAATCATTTCAAATAAACGGAACAAGAAACAAACACTTGAAAAAATTACATTGCTGTCTACTCAATATTGCGTTCTGAAAGTTGAAAGTACGACTTACTTTGAACCTTTTTCATTTTCACTACTGCAAAAAACTGCATCCACTTTTATATGACGGTTCATTAAAATTTTACACAATGTACGTTTCTGGAAACATGAATATATCTGTACATAATAAATTGGAATTCTAATACTAATGACTAGTAAATGGTGGTGCTATGTCTATTATTAATTTTGTTATACAGGGTGTTTCTATATCTTTGCACGAAAACTTTAATGACATATAATTTAATATACTGATTATAGAATAAAAGGATTTTTTTTAATTCGCAAAAATAAGCGAACATTTTTAGTGTCACTAGTACATTTAATTATTTATAATTATGTTATTAACGAAATAAAAGTACAAACTACAAATGCCTACAAATAATCATTTATTAATTAGTTATTATGCAGATGTCTAATACCTAATTAAATGTAGTATCAAACCAGTGGCACTAAAAATGTTCGCAACGAAAACACTGCCTTTATTTTTGCGAATTTAATATATATATATATATATATATATATATATATATATATATATATATATATATATATATATCTATAATTTGCAGAAGTATAGAAAGACCTTCCATAAGTTGCAAGAAATGTAAGTACATTACAATCTTCGAGGAGGTATGAACTGAGGTGGAGCTTGCGGAACCGAAATTCATGTTTACTATACGAGAATTAACATTAAATAATGTTAAAGTATTTGTAAAATGTGAGCCACTTGACAGTTCAGATTTATTTATTATCAATTTTGTTAATTGCTAGATGACCAAATGTATCTGAAATTAATGTTTTCATAATGATCTTAGTAGTAGGACAATTATTTTATATAACACTTTGACAATAGTAAATAATAAATGTTATCAGAAACTTACACGATATGTTGCTATGGAAGTTATACTTACGTCAACAGTAGAGCAAAAATGTATTTTCAGCTACAGCATTAAAAATTGCGTAGTGTTATTATAACGATATCGTGATGCTGGTATTATCGCTAGGAGATACAGTCTATTTATAACTTTTGCTTTCTGAAAACAAATATTACATCGCTGTATTTGATTTTGCGGAGAATAATCTTTTTATTCCTGGTGTATTTGTTTCACGAGTATAAAATGGGACAGAGGGCAAAATACGAAACACAGTAAGAAAAGATTTTGTTTGTGTATAGTTCCTGTAATAGATGGTCTCCCCATTATGACAACGGAAAGATATTTATTGTTGCTTGTATGTCTTTTTGCTACATAATAAATAAATATATCATCGCGCCTTTTACCAATTTCTGAGGATGACATTTACGTTTTATGCAAATATTGGTAGACGATATATTTATGCTACATTGTGAAGTTATATCTATATGCAAATGTTTAGCAGATGATGGGCTTTGAACCACGGTCGTTATGGTCAGACAATAAACTACACTGACTCGGTTTTATTCCAAATCCATATTCTGATACGAATACGATACGACTGTACGCGTACAGTATATTAGTATTATAAATTGAGTGACGAATACCAGATATACAAACCCTGATTAAATGAATGTTTTCAAAGGGACTACATTTTTCATTCTTACTTTCACTTTGAATAAAACACAATTCATCTCAGACTTCCACAAAAAACCCGAATTTACGCGTAACCTTTTTCCCCAATCTTTTACTCTATTTTCTTTTTATACATTTATAATAACTACAAACATAACATATATTGTTTACTACACCAAGTGATTCAATTTTTATTAACTCAAACTCGAATATCATATGGTGCATTATTTATTTCTAACAGTTATTTACTTGATAAGTGTCGTAGATTGAACTTTACAACTATAGGTTCTATATTGAAAAACGACGAGAAACGGAGTGCTTTAATAAAACTGGACGATATACAAATACCTAACGCAAACAAAATTTGTTAAAGTGAGATGCTTTCAAAATAAAATTAAGGTAGGATTTGATACATGATGCTTTGAAAAACAATGAAACGTCAAAAACAATTAAAATAATCAAAAAATTGCTTTTCCGAATACTGTATTGAATGATAAATTGCTGAAGGTAATCATTTTGATTACAATTATTATAATTTTTATTAATAACCCCGAAAAGCTAATAAAGTTAGTGGTCTCTGAGGATTTCGAAAGATGAAATGTACTAAATGTAGATAAAACAAGAAATATAAGTTTATATTGTTGTATTAAAAATATGTTTCACTAAGTTAAATGAGTGTCATACCGGGATTCGAACTACATACTCTCAAAATTAATAATGGATATTAGAGTAGTTATTCTTTTCAGATAACAATAAAAGCAGATATTTGTTGAAAGTAAGAGAATGTAGTAGTATAAGATTAGGATGAAAGATATAGGAAGTTAAAGTTTTTATGCAATAAGAAGGGGCGAAAGGAAAGAATTTTGAGTGGAATACGAATTCACGAGTTGATGTGAAGTGACTTGTGGGAAAAGGTGTGACGTATCTACGTATGTTGACAAAACAAACATACAAAGTATCTATAATATATTTGCACAAAGACGTAATAAAAAATAAATAAATCCGTGAATAGAATCGATTCTACGTGTAAAAGAAGATGAAAGCTAAAGCACTTGGAACTGAACACCGAACACGATGTTGACAATTACTTGTGTCAGATTTTGATCAGCGACGACTCGCACAGAGGATCGAAGTACAAAACAACAATGAAATAAACACCGTTCTTTTTCAGCACACGAACAAACGCATAATATCTTCTTCATATTATTATTTACGCCGACGATCCAGCGCTTTGACAACTGACCTGAACCTAATGCCAAAGTTATTTTCAGTTCAAATTTTTTTTCGCTTTATTTCACGGCACAAAATACGAAGTAATTTTGCACAATCATTACTTACTCAAATGGCCGAATGCGGACCTAGTAAACCGGCAAAATGTCCATGTGCTATTATTTTTGACATTTGCAATGCTCAATGCATTCTGATCAGCTCTTTGTACGTTGTGAATTGTCCATGGAAAATGTTTCATAAAAAGTTATTCTCTAAATAAGACACTATACTGATACAAGATATTGTTAAATACTATTGATTTTCAATTTAAAGGATATTTGGAAAGAAAAACAGGAAAGAATTATAAAAGACTCCATTCGGTGGTATTAAAATTTAATTTTCTTTTTAAATATAACTAAAATGTTTTACTTCAGCGAAATGAAGTATTTTATTACACTCAATTTAGGCGTAACAAATATTGGTTTTATACAATAACATCAAGCTTTAAAACCTAGGTGTTGCAAGTTCGATTCCCTTAAACATTAAAGAAAGAAATGTAAATATTTCAGTTCATTAAATTGAAATAGTCCAAGTTTCGAATTTCTTTTTAAATAAAGCGTAAAGTTTTATACACAGATCACGTTCAATAGTTTATCATTCATACTAGAAGTCGACCAACTTATTTAATTAAAATTAGTCTTGTTTTCTGTAAGAGATAATTTAGATTATTCTGAGGTAAACAATTTTACCCTAGTAGTCGTTTTTGTACTGGGTACATTTTTACAAAGTATATTAAAAGATCAGAAGTACGATCTGAAATACAACTCAACGAAACGTAGCTAAACAAAACAAGCGAAATAATTAAAATTATCTTTGTAAAAGTTATGGACGCAAAGATCCAAGAACTTGGGATTATACAGTTTCTTATTAAATGAAAACAAAAATACTGCCTTTTCGTTATTGGCTTGATGAAAATAATATTCATAAGTGAAAATCCTATTGAAATATTATTATTCACGCAAGACTCAAATTAATGAACAGTATTGACATTCATGATTAAATTAGAAATTATGAGACATATGTTGATTAAAAAACTATATTTACTGTAGTACTTCTACTAATTTACTTTTTTTGCGACAATTTTAAATAGCATCAAAGTTAAATCATATTTCATGTACATATAGAACTCAAATTTAATTATCTAACAATCTAATATTTTTGACGAAATTTACTTTTTTCGCGATAATTTTAAGTTAAGTTAAATAATATTTTATATATATACAAAACTCAAATTTAATTTTCTAGCAATATAATATTTTTGACGATCATTTACTTAGTAAAATTTTAAAACTAGCTCTTTGTTTTGTCTGATTTCGTGTACTGAATCTTATTTATACAACTTATGTACATTCAATATGATACATATAATATAAAAATATATAGCTACATGTTTTAGTGCATGTATGCAATATGCTGATGTCCATAAAATTTTATTATTGGTGAAACGTCTGCACGATTACGAATATCAGTATTGGCAGCACGAATCAATCGATATTAATTAATTTAACATAATCAAACATAATGTGAAGTGAGCGCGAAAAAATGCAGCTCCCATGACATTTCATTATTTTCTGTTAGTATGCCATTAACCTTTGCTTTTTAATTTATAGCTAATTAATACCCTAGAAAAAACGTGAGTTTTATAACAGTAATACCTATTGACAAATAGATTTTTTATGCTATCTAGGTCAAATGAATTAAAAACTAAAGCGACACACTAGTTATAAATTAGCTGATTCGTTCAAAAAAAAAACCTAAACATTAAGCTGTTTTAGTTAAAAAGTAAAATATTGACAAATAGTTTTAATATTTAATTAAACAATAATTTAGTCATCCTAGTGTCTAATTTCAAATAATATTTAGGTTAGGAAATCATTAAGTTTTAGATTAAGTAAAATATGTGATGAATAAATATTGACAAGTAGATTAACATTAAAATGTTTTAGTTAAAAAAAAGAATATTGACAAATAGTTTTAATATATAATTACACAATAAATCAGTCGTCCTAGTGCCTAATTTCAAATATTATTTAGGTTAGGAAATCATTAAGTTTTAGATTAAGTAAAATATGTGATGAATAAATATTGACAAGTAGATTACCATTAAACTATTTTAGTTAAAAAAAAGAATATTGACAAATAGTTTTAATATATAATTACACAATAAATCAGTCGTCGTAGTGTCTAATTTCAAATAATATTTAGGTTAGGAAATGATTAAGTTTTAGATTAAGTAAAATGTGTGATGAATAAGTATTGACAAGTAGATGTTTTATCAGGTATCTGGGTCAAATAAATTAAAAATAAATCAAAAAGACAGGGCGATTTCGGATTAGCGAAATGAAAGGAAATCTGCGAGTATTCAGACCGCAGCGGAAATGAAAACAAAAGAGTAAACAAAAGATACTGAAATTTTAGCGTAATCACGCGAAGACTGTTGATTCTAGGCTGAGTGTTAATTTACTAAGACTAGGATTCCTCCTCACTTCTGCAGGATTATTTAATGCCATTCTGAGCAGCGTGGCATTGTTGCTGAAATGAAGCCGTAATAATTAAAACTTCAACGCCAACTTTTTGAATACCTAACATAATATTCGCGAATAGTTTTGACATTTGAGTCATTAAGGTTTTGTTTGGTTTCCTAGTTCTTAAATTTCATTGGGAAGTTATTTTAAGATTTTTACCTGGCTTTTAAGAAACGACTTTTTGGCATTTAAATTCTTTGACATTTTCTAAGGTGACTTAATATATAAATAGGACTTGTAATTTATTCATGTTAAAAACTACAAACATATATTAAAGAAATGCTGAAGCTAGAAATTACAGAAATGACTTCGTATGTAGGTAACTACATAATGACGTATTCTTACAGAACTTTCTTTACATAATTATGAACCATACCGTACAATATTTTTCTTTTAGAGGGGCTTACGTTATCTGGTTTTCAGTAATTTCATTATTACATTATTTGTCATTTCGTTGTAATAGTTCAGGAATGCCTCGTTATCTACATTATTGCAACCAAAATGCAATAATGGAATTTCAATTTCATTAAAGTTATAAACAATTTAACTAATTATTTATTAATTAATCAAAAAATACTACACTAATCGTAAATGGAACTATTGAGTTACATATCACATTGAGTGTATCGGACAATAGTTCTACTTCGAACATCCAATATCATTCCACAATTTTCATTTCAAAATTCTATGCTAGATTAAGTAGTAAATAGTGTTTAGGCAATTCTCAATGACTTTCATTGCATGAATCTGTTGTTGAGGGTTCGAATCCCAATAAGGGCATAGGTGTTTTTGTACAGCTGACAGTGACGACAAATAAACGTATTATTATTATTATTATTATTTTAGGTTAGATAGGATGATGTTTTATTATTGACAGCGGTGACTCACTTCGTTAGCGTGCTCCGACTTTAATTAAGTGGAGTGTGAGTTCTGGGGATCAAATCTCAGCTTCGCCAATCTTTATTTAATAATTTAATTTTTCCAATAACCATACGATCGTCAGGTATAAATTCTCAAGTGAAGCAGCTTCGGCGCATCTTTCTGCTGCATCAGTGTAAACTACACAGACTTGGACGGTTGCCGTGATAACGGCACGTCTAGGCAGTGGCAGTAGGGAATCAAGTGAGGTAGCTTTTCTTCTGCTTCAACTGTATTTATTCCGTGTTTAGGTTAGCGCTATTCGTTTGAAATTTTTCCTTCGAATGATAATTACGATAAGAAAGACATTATAATTTCGAAATACTTATGCCTATATGAAAAGTAATCAAAGTTGCAAAAGTAAAAGACAAAGTGTATATTGGCAATTTTAAAAAATTATGGTATTTGCTGTTCGATTGATTGTGCGGTAGTTATTATTTAAATTAACTTTTTTGTCAGCATAAAAACGGTTTTAATGATTTCGGTAATTTTACCAAAAGTACAAGGTTCTTCCGAGCATATAAGATATGCATTGGGAATTTCTAAATTAAAGAAAAATTTTAGTACCATTAAAGATGTTAATTTTACATAAGTAATAAATATGCAATAGTTTAATTTTTTAACTCTGCTTCACATTTTTAGTCACGAGTCGCTACTGTTTAGGGGAAAAATTTTCTTTGTATGACATATGTAAATGTAAATGTATGTGGATTCGATATGAAGCTGTTGATTTTTGTTCGATCAGCAAGTGACGGAACGAAGCCTTGACTAGCCTAGCCTGTAGTTTATAAGAGTAGTGTAATCGCGCTATTTGACAAGCGGTACTTAGGGAAGGAAATCGATAGTGTGACGGGCTTATGACAGCTAGCAGAAGCGCACATCTACAGAGAATAAGCCTACGTGTGTGTTCGCTTCAGTTACAGTTCCGGTCAAGTTGTGGCGAGTGTGTCGTCGAAATGTCATCGGTTTTGCGTGTCACTGGCGCACATGTAACACTGCAGGTGTTGTCGCGTTGCTGTTGCAATTTGCGAGCTGCAACATCACATGTCTGGTTGCGTCGGTCATACCACCCACCACTACAGCGTAAAAATCCTTTCAATTACTGCTAATCACTGACAGTGACAATCATATCGACAGGCATAACCTAACCTTATCTCAAAGTACTTAATGGAACGAATAATAACCTAATAATGTTCGATAATCCTCGTTCGTTTCTATACCGCAAATACATGGATATGTATGTACCGTAAACCTTGAGTATTTTTTAAAATGGATCATAAGATTTGGCATATCCATGATTACGATTGACAGGAATGTCATATAAAAAGAAAGAGGCAACTAATTTGACATTATTTGTTTTTTTTTGTGTAATAATCGTTGTTCGTTTCTATCTTGCAAAGACATGGATACGTATGTACCGTGAGTACTTTTAAAGTGGAACATAAGATTTGGCATATCCATAATTACAACTGGACATTTGATTGACAGCAATGTAATATAAAAAGACACAGGCAACTAATTTGACATTTGTTTTTTTGTGTTATAAAATAAATCGTTGTTCGTTTCTATCCCGCAAAGACATGGATACGTATGTACCATGAACCGTGGGTATTTTTAAAGTATACATAAGATTTGGCATATCCATGATTGACAGCAATGTCATATAAAAAGAAACAGGCAACTAATTTGACATTATTTATTTTTTTTTGTGTAATAATCGTTGTTCGTTTCTATCTCGCAAAGACATGGACACGTATGTACCGAGAGTACTTTTAAAGTGGAACATAAGATTTGGCATATCCATAATTACAACTGGACATTTGATTGACAGCAATGTAATATAAAAAGACACAGGCAACTAATTTGACATTTGTTTTTTTGTGTTATAAAATAAAATTCCAACTTTAAATACAATGGTCCGTATTCTGAGTTCACTTTTATGAGTGATTTTGTTAAAAGTGACGTTTGGCTTTATAAGATTATAATGTAAAATCAGGTCAATGGTATTATGCAGATTTTAAAAATCGTCAATAACTTCAATTAAAAGTTCAGATTCAAAACACTACACTTGTCCGATTATCAAATATGATTCAATCGTTTTATAGCAGATTGGGTCAATGCTTAGCAGTTAGTGGATGGATTTTTGAAAATTTATTGTAATTATTGTTTAATTGTTCGTTATTATGTTTGATTACTTGTTTGTTATTTGGTTAATTTTTTCTTTATTTTGTAATTTCCTACAATATTAAATTTTAATACGTCAAAATCCTATGTTTCATTTCAAATGGAACAGGTTAATCAAATTATCAAGTCGTGACCACGGATATGATAAATCCCATGTTTCACATTAAAAATATTCACGATATATGGCAGCTTATTGTAGATTCCGTTGTAGTATTTTTAATGGTTTAAGGATTGATAATGTTGCGATTTGAACTGTATGTATCATTAATGACATTACCTTCACTCGCTAGTATGAGAAGATTGATTTTTCGACTGGATAGGTAATAATTAGGTTTTGAAGTAGGTAACAGTCATTTAATAAATTCTAATAAAACGCCAATGTTTCGATTGTAAATTAGTCTTCATCACACAAATACACACACACACATACGTACATGTTACTTAACAGACTCAATAAATTGGTTGGTGTTTATTGGAATTTATAAAATAATTGCTAGTTTTTCTAATTATGATT
This sequence comes from Stenolophus ochropezus, assembly GCA_035578165.1. Classification (NCBI taxonomy): domain Eukaryota; kingdom Metazoa; phylum Arthropoda; class Insecta; order Coleoptera; family Carabidae; genus Stenolophus; species Stenolophus ochropezus. The sequence goes on from JAQOWZ010000014.1 coordinate 7,294,495, forward strand.
TTAATGGTTTATCCATTGTTATATAGAACAAAATTCTACTACTTTAACCAAGACAATCGAAGGAAAACAATATAAGATTGATAATTCCAGCAATCTTGACTTCGCACTAATTAAACCAAAATTAATAAGAAAATAAAAGAATGTACGAAATTTTGTACCTAGTAAATTTAACGAACCTTTCTCTTTGTTATATTTTAGTTCTATTATTTAAAATTACGATTAATTCGGAAAACAATTTTCGTAGATTAATAATAGTGAAGGATAGAAAATGTGTTCAACATATTGTGAAATGAAGGTAACATGAAGTTAACTCAAATTAATAAGAAAATAAAAGAATTTATTAAATTTTGTACCTAGTAAATTTAACGAACATTTTTCTTTGTTATATTTTAGTTCTATTTATTATTTAAAATTACGATTAATTGGAAAACAATTTTCGTGGATTAATAATAATGAAGTATGAAGAATGTGTTCAACGTATTGTTAAATAAAGGTAACATAAAGTTAATTCAAATTAATAAGAAAATAAAAGAATTTAGTAAATTTAACGAACCTTTTTCTTTATTATATTTTGTTCTATTTATTATTTAAAACTACAATTAATTCGGAAAACAATTTTCGTGGATTAATAATAATGAAGTATGAAGAATATGTTCCACCTATTGGGAAATGAAGGTAACATGAAGTTATGTCGAAGGTTTATGGTCTCAGGATAAGAATAATTTCTCGTTTAAATTGTCCCTAATGTAACTATGCACAGCTTGAAGCAGTTCTCAATAGATGATGTAATTAGTCGTGGCACAGTTACTAACCAATATCTTCCGGGCACTCCAAGATGTTAATAGGGAATACACCAAAGGAGATTTCCAATCGTAACTTATGTGGAATCGAATCCTGGGTGCCCTATTAAGAAACCGACTGCATGTGCGTTCTACAATCGTGTAAATGTCACGCACGTATATTTAATTTAAGATATTTAATTTTTGATTAGTTTTCCCAGAATTCCACATTTTAAATTCATCGAATACGCATTTTGAAATGAAATACAAATAACCCGATTAGTCCTTTTGTTATGTTTCTATTAAAACATTCATTATTTTACATTCTGTTAATTGTAGTGACATTACACAGTAACAAGCAAATTTAATTTTTTTGTTAAATCCACTATTTGAAATTAATTTTATTGTTTATTCCAAGAACTCTTTTAAAATAAATATTTTTAATAATAATCACAAATATATACATATATCTTGATTATTTTTCAATTATACATAATTTTAAAAATTAATTTTATTGTCTATTCCAAGAACTCTTAAAATAAATATTTTTAATAATAATCACAAATATGTATATATTTATCTTGATTATTTTTCAATCATACAAACTTTTTCACCGTGTGACAACAAAGTTTAATACAGAAGGAGTGAAGATTCATAAAAAAGATGGCTACTGAAATGTGCTTTAAAAAGAGAGAGAGATAGCATATAGTGTCTATACACATATTTTTTCAAATAGTCTTTGGTATATTACAGTTTATCTTTTATAATATTAATAGAGGTAAATGAATATATTAAAATAATATTATATATTTAATGAAATTGCTAAAATACATAAATTATTTTTTTACAACTGCACAATATAAAAAGAAACCTATATAATTGAGAAAAGTAAAGAAAAACGAACAATTTAACAAAGTGCATGAAAAACAATAATTTGTAATGATTATAAAATCAAATATTATAATGCGTAATTGAATATGCTGACTTTATTAATAGCAAGAAATATATATATTATTATTAATTGATTTTTTCTGAAATCTTTACATTGAGATTTTATATTTTTTTGTTGTATGTGATAGTATTGCCTAATACTTTTTGATACCCCTGATCCGTATGTTTAAAGTGCATAAGGATTTGGGGGTTATTAACAAAAGAATTAGCAAATGAAACGTTATTATAACATTATCGGGTATCGTTACGTTACGTTTTCCAACCCTGATTTAAATGTATTATTGTCCTTAAAATTTGGACGATTTTTTTATGACACTGTGTAGGTTGTAGGTCTATGATTAAGAATGGAATGTTTTAGAAGTGTAGGTAGTAGAGGTGGGATTACAATGAATGTTTATTAGCGCGGGTATATTATAACAAGAGGAATGATTAATTTGTGAGTAAAATAAGCAGAATGGAGTCTATTTCCTGCCAGCATCTGCCACTTGCAAACAATCTAAACGCGATGATTGGCCTGGGTTCCAGTTGCAGTCGATAGGATTAACATTATTTGCTGAAATATCAGCAAACGCATTTCTCGCGCAAACTTTATAACTTTATGGTTATAACCGAAATCAGATGACGCTTTGAGCCAGTCGTGATTGGTTCATGGAATAGGGTAATCAAAAACCAGAGCACCGTGGAAAAATCTAACTCACTTTATCGTTCGAGCTGGTTTTCATAAGTTTCTATTTCATTTTTTGAGGCTAATCTATTATAAAATGGAAGTATTTCAAAGTGACCGAAGTGAACTAAAAGATAAAGTGGAATTATTACGTAATAAATTATAGAAACACTTATATTCAATTTATTTTCATTTTCATTTAACGCCTCAGTAAACTTTGATTTTCAACTTTGTAACTAGGTACGAACTTTGATTCACGTTTATTTTTGCTTTTCTATATCTAGTAATCTCAAATCATACCTTCTTGCAAACACTTTGTAATTAATTTTATTTTACATCCAGATTAATTAGCTTTCCAACCAAACTCTTTGAATAATTTTGATTTGTTTTCAATAATTGCTCAAGCAATAAATATTCTTTAAAATATTTTCAATAATTTTATGTGAAATGCTACAATGTATACTAACAAAATTTTAAGTGTCAGTAAAACTAAGCTGACCAAAAGAAAAGCTATGAAAAACTTAGGTAATCCGAGTAAAATTTGAACCGGGTAATATAAATCCAAATGTGCCGTGACATCTAACTCTTCATCATTGCACATATGGTCGTAATTTATTAAAATCTTCCAGATTACTGCTTCACTTGTATGTTATCTTACGGACGTAGAAGTTTATTGTTAATAAAACATCTGAGATTTTAGAAATGATTATAAAATTTTGTAATAACCCAATGTTTTTACAGTACCTTTATAAAATTTTACTGTATCTCATTGAAATTTTAAACTTTATATTAAATAATGAAATAAATTTTTATTTATTTATGTTACAATTGCACAAGTATTGAATAAATGCAGATATTCAAAGTACCTAATTATTTGTAAAATTAGTTCTTTATGAAACGTCTCTTGAAAACTTGAATTAATTTCATTAAATGTAAGTCGTAATTATTTCTGAAATTACAATCTGGATGTACTTTGTGCGATTATTTTTAATTTTTGCGAGTCAGTGTTTTAATGAGATTTCTATTTACGTTACAATGTAAAGGTATGATGTTAGTTCATGTGACATTTTCAAATAAATATTCACAAAACATTTCTATTAATTACGAGTAAACAAACAATACTTATTATCTCTATGAATGTACAATAAATATGACAAAATACTTTACGTTAATATAAAATAATGAACGAGTTATTATTACGAATGTAAATCAGTGAAAGTTGATATTCAGATTGTTTGAAGAGAATTTGTACTGAGTTCAGCAGACCGAGCGAATTAGTTATCCATTTCACAATTCACTACATAGTAAATCTATATATAGTCTTTACCGGAATACGTGTTGTGTACTAGTGTTAATAGCCATTCAAAACTAGATTAGAACTGAATGGAACAGATTTACTGAGTCTAAAACTGTACAATCATAATTTTCTATTTCTGGATTGTAGATATTTCGAATACTACAGATTTGTAATGCTGAATAGAGGAAAATCAACAACAAAAAATAAGCGTATGACAAATCGTATTCTATCAGGGTATTCGATAGATATTGAACATTTTAAAATATTTTTTACAACATTATATTCTACGTATGCAATATTTTTTTCTATAAATGTGTTTAATATTTTGTTTCTCGGAAAATCGTAAATTTACAGAACAATCAAATATTTTTTTTTATCTCGTGAATCGTTATTTGGTTTTAACCTAAACTTGATGTCAATGAATGTGTTTGAATAATATTAGCAAATGCTAGAACAATTAGTTTATTTCTTTCTGTATTCACTTTGAGATACGTATGGCTATGGAAAGGCAAGGGAAGGATGTATAAGGAAGAAGATTATTTTGTATAAAATTTAGTTGATGTTTGCAGTAATATAAATGGTGAATTTATAAGTTGAAATTCGCCAGAACAATCAGTGAATTCATTTCCTTTAATATTAATTTTCATACATTTCACTTCCTTTAATATTAATTTTCATACATGTGGTTAGAAAATGGAAATGGCGTTGAAGAAACTATATTGGTTTTGAATTTAGTTGGTATTTGCTATAATAGAGTTGGTGACTTGATGGGTTGAAAATTGCTAGAACAATCAGCCCATTCATGACTATGGTTAGGTAAGAAAGGGATGTCGAAGAAATAGGAGTGATTTTGAATAAAGTTTTGTCGGTGTTTGTTGTAGCGATTTGTAAATCAAGTCACCAGTTCTATTGCATCAATCAGGTTATTCCTTTCATTTAATATTTATTTTGAGATAATTAAGGCTATTATTAGGTAAGGAAAGGTTGTTGCAGAAAGTGGATTAGTTTTGAATAAAGTTTAGTTATAGTTTGTAGTAATAGAGTTGGTGAATTGTTGGGTTGCAAATTCCTAGAACAATCAGTCCATTTCTTTCCTGTAATATTAATTTTGAGACATAGACTATGGTTAGGTAAGGAAAGGACATTGAAGAAAGTACATTAATTTTGAATAAAGTTTAGTTGGTTTTTGTTGTAATAGAACTGGTGAATTGATAGCTTGCAAATTGCTAGAAAAATCATTCCATTTCTTTCCTGTAATATTAATTTTGAGACATACGCTATGATTAGGTACGGAAAGGATATTGTAGAAAGTAAGAATTTTGAATAAAGTTCAGTTGCTGTGTGTAATAATTGAGCTGGTAAATTTATGGATTGCAAATTCTTAGAACAATCAGTCCATTTCTTTCCTGTCTTGAGACATGGGCTACGGTTAGGAAAAGAAAGGACATTGAAGAAAGTAGATTAGTTTTGAATAAAATTTAGTTGGTCTTTGTTGTAACAGAACTGGTGAATTGATGGGTAGCAAATTCCTAGATCAGTCCAATTTTTTTCTTTAATATTAATTTAGAGACATACGCTATGGTTAGGTACGGAAAGAATGTTGCAAAAAGTAAGTTAATTTTGAATAAAGTTCAGTTGCTGCTTGTAATAATTGAGCTCCTAAATTTATGGGTTGCATATCCCTAGAACAATCAGTCTATTTTTTCTTTTAATATTAATTTTGAGACAGGCTATGGTTAGGTAAGGAAAGGACATTGAATAAAGTACATCAGTTTTAAATAAAGTTTAGTTGGTTTTTGTTGTAATAGAACTGGTGAATTGATGGCTTGCAAATCCCTAGATCAGTCCTTTTATTTATTTTTTAATAATAATTTTGATATATAGGTTATGCTTAGGTACGGAAAGGATATTGAAGAAAGTAGATTGTCTTGAATAAAGTTTAGTCGGTATTTGTAGTAATAGAGGTGGTGAATTGATGGGTATCCCTAGAACAATCAGTCCATTTCTTTCTTTTAATATCAATTTTGAGATATAGGCTATGGTTAGGTAACGAAAGTATATCAAAGTATTTGAATAAAGTTTAGTTGATGTTTGTAGTAATAGAGTTAGTGAATTAATGGGTTGCAAATCCTTAGAACAATCAGTCCATTTCTTTTTTTATATATTAATTTTGAGATATAGGCTATGGTTAGATAAAGAAAGGCTGTTGAAGAAAGTAGATTAGTTTTGTATAAAGTTTAGTCGGTGTTTGCAGTAATAGAGCCGGCGAATTGATGGGTTGCAAATCCGTAGGACAAACAGTTCATTTCTTTTTTTTATATTAATTTTGAGATATAGGCTATGCTTAGGTAATGAAAGGATGTTGAAGAAAATAGATTAGTTTTGTATAAAGTTTAGTCGGTGTTTGCAGTAATAGATCCGACAAATTGATGGGTTGCAAATCGCTAGAACAATCAGACCATTTCTTCATCTCGTTAAGTGAATCGACAGTTAATCTGAGCTAATTATTTGTAGTTGTATTGCGTCGTTAAGCACGTGGACTGTGGGCATCGACGAGATGGAGCTAAGCCGAGCTAAGGCTAACGCTGCCGATGCTAGCGTCGGGATGCAATGAAACTGATGCCGGAAACGCGGCCCAGTTTCCGCGGCCGCCACTTCGGCGTCGGCGGCGAGGCAACCCGCCATCAGCGAATGAAATACACAATAAACTTTCAAGCATAATTTACACGCCGCTGCCTCTTGCTTGGCCTGGCGGGGCTCTTTGCTTCTGCCGCACTAGATGCCCACTATGCTGTTTTTTATTTCCCGAACTATAAAGTAAATATTGTAATAAGGAACCGTATTTATTTTAGGGGAAATATGCGTACTCTTTATGATGGGGCCATGAAAACACAGAAAGATTAGTGGTCGTAACTAAAAAGTTTCACTCGAAAATCCACTGGACTACACTTTTTTTCCTTTATTCTTGTTCTAGTTGGCTATGGTTCGAATCTGCCTGATATCAATTATTTTCCACACAAAATTGACTTTCAGAATCACTGGATTTCACTTATTTTTTTTTCCGTCATACTTCACCATTTTCTTTTTATTTTTCCTCGCATTTTGTTAATTATTTCCCAGACAAAAATAACCTGAAGAAAATTTGTGGTACTGGTAAAATTGACTTGTGGTAGTGAATTTCAGAATCACTGGATTTCACTTATTCTTTTCTTAGCATACTCCACCACTTTCTTTTTAATTTTACCACCATTTTTTTCGTGTATTTGTGTTCTAGTTGCTATGTTTCCAATCTGACCATGTCAATTATTTCCTCACGAAAATAGCCATGAAAAGAGAGAAATATTAGTGGTCGTAACTAAAAAGTTTCACTCGCACATTCACTGGACTACACTTATCCTTATTTTCCTTTATTCTTGTTCTAGTTGGCTATGGTTCGAATCTGCCCGATATCAATTATTTTCCACACAAAAATTAAACAAAAGAAGACTTGTGGTAGTGAATTTCAGAATCACTGGATTTCACTTATCCCTTTTTTCGTCATACTCCACCACTTTCTTTTTATTTTTACTCGCATTTATGTCGTGCATTTGTGTTCTAGTTGGCTATTTTTCGAATCTGACCATGGCAATCATTTTCCACACAAAATAGCCTAAAGAAGATTTGTGGTACTAATTAAAAGCTTCACATCAACTCATATTCTTATTTCATTTTAAAGCTCAAAAAACATTTTGTCGTATTATCCCTACCCTTAAAATAATAAGACATGTCTCGAGAACTAAGTTCTTATCGTTAGTAATAAGCTGAAAAATGTACTCTTATATTATTATAGATTTTAGCCTATTCCTTATTCTTGTTTACATAATTTTTGTAATTATCATTATGAAGACATACTTTTCTTTATTTATAAAAAGATAGTCAATTATTTCTAGTTCAATTATTTTTAAAGTTATATTAAAAAACCCTCTTGTTAGATTAATTACTTCTATAAGTATAACAAATATATTTTTCTCAATAAATTTGTTTCATTCCTAGAATAATTTACGTTATGAAATTCTTAATATTTAAAATAATAAATCTAAAAATAATTGTGTATATTTGTTATTGTACTTGTTCTTTTATCATCATTATACCACGATTTGAAAAGAACAGGGTCTCAAGTCTTGAATGATCATTATGATACAGAATATTCATTGATAATTATCACAAATCTGATATTTTAATAAGGGCCTTATTAAATTTTTATGCAAAAAGCAAACATACAAAGTACAATGTTGTAATACTTCTATTATCAATAATTTCCAGTGAAAAAATAGATTTCGTTGTTCAAGAATAGATAATTGGGTTCGTGTAATATTTATAGACTGAAGCTTGCTTCAACGTCATGTAGGAAGAAAATAAACCAAACAACAAACTTAACATAATTAATACGCTAAGAGTATAGTTACCTAAAGGTAAAAGCTGTACTTGAGGTTGGTATTAATTGATCCTTTTGTTATAATGCAGTTTGTTCTATTTATAGCTCTTACAGGGAATATAATTGACTTGTCTCGACTTGAAGCAGATCTGAGATTCGATATTCATTATTGATTGATAACCAAAAAATGTGTTTGATTTAGAAAAATTCTTTATATCGAAATGCAAGTATATGCAGATTGTTCGTTTATAAACATTTATGCTTTTCCGTTTTTAAATGAAATATTAAATATCTGCAGAATCTTTTAATTGAACGCAAAGCATTTTAAACTCTTTAAAGTCATTTGATATTTGATCAGTTATCTGATTGCCGCTTTACAACTTTTATTACTTCAAAGAACTTTTTAAAATTTTCATAAGTGTGACTTCTTAAAACGCTTGTTTTTCTTAAATGCGTTTAAATTTGTTTGAACGAAGGAACGGGTAAAAAGAATATTTTACAAGAGAATCCCTTCAGCTTTCTCAAGTATTTCATTAACAGTTAATTATACAATGAATAATTAATAATAATATTTTTGTCAATTATATTTAATTAGTGCAATTATCTTATAATATTACTCTTTGTTACTAAAAATACTAACGATAAATAAATATTATCTTTAATTTACAAAGTGTATTAATTTATTTTACATTTCTTAAAAAACAAATAAAATTGTATCAATAATTATTTAAACAAATATTAATAAAATCGATGAAAAACTAATATTTTTTATATCTATACGAACAAATCTACTATACTGAACAATAATGAAAAAACAGGTTATAAAATCTATTATTTTATTATGTACCAATAACAAATTTGATGCAAATTATTGGTAACGTAGAGTAATTTATGTATTATCATTTAGCATACATGAGTATACGTTATATTTTACGAACAAAGAACAAAGGTACTAGATAGGATTGTATTGATGAAATATGACATGATATTATATTTATATGATTATGTCTAAACTATAATTTTAATTGATCGTAACGTAGAACATTTTTATGGGTTTTCTACAAAAATGTATTTTATCCAGACATGGTAAAATTGGTAACCGATATTTTAAAACGAAGAATGAGAACGTTAACCCTGTAACCGAAAAATGTAAAATGTTGTATTATGTTTTTGCTATATTTCATAAATGTTTAAACATTTTTTTTTACTTTTAAAACTGTTACTAATATTTGATACAATAGAGTGACTATTTATTTATATAATGAAATCAGTAAAAGACTTATGGTATGTGTATTATTGTTCGGTCACTTGTTAGGGCAAATACTATTGACAGAATTTTATTGCTATTGCTACAGTTAGGAGTTCTTTTCAAAAGCAAACAGTGTTACCAAGTCATTAGTAAAATGTTAAATAAAATGTTTTATTATTGAAGTTTGAAATCTGTACTGCCTTCATAAGCCAAAAGGTCGTAACATAAAATTTGTAGTTTTTAGATATTTAAGTTTTAGTAATATTGAACGTGTCGTAAAAAATATATTAACAAAGGAATATTAATATAACTTAATCTATTAGACATGATTGTTTTTGTAATATATTAGATGTTGTGAATAATAATTGTTTGATATACAAAGGTCGTATAATACATACACTAGAGTAAATATCCATTCTAGAATTAATTAGAGAAACAGTTAAATTTATTATAGTAATAATAATATTTAACACAATACCTACACTTAAGTATATCAGAATATTTACAGTGCAAATAAAAACTGATGCAACAATATTGAAAGTTAGGACTGAATATGTATTTTATCGCATTTTATTTTTCAAATACAAATATACTAATGAAAAAGGAAGTATATTTTACTTTGCTTCAAAAAAATTGAAGTTGCATCTAATATTTTGAGCAAAAATCTGTACCTAAATTCAAAGATGTGACTTACTGATTTTGTATAAAGCTAGATTTCAGGTTCATCATAGCATATGTCCAATAAACTTGAAATTGGAAAAATGGAAGATACGACCTTTTGGCTTACGACGGAAGTAGAGATGACAGAGAAAATAATTATAAAATATCGAAAATTAGTACATGATCCCCCTTATTCTGTAACTCAGTGGTTAATTTTTAACCTTTTACTAATATTTTTGACAAATAAAAACAAACATTACAAGTGATGTTTCGATATTTTCTCTAGTGCTATCTATTTTCATTGAAGAAAAAATTTAGCAACTGGTTAAGAATTAACCACGGAGTAACAGAATAGGGGGGGTTAGTGTGATACAAAATATCTTTTGAAATAGTCTACGAGTACAAGTCTGAAAATCAGTACTGTAGAAGAAACCTTCGGAAAACAATAAAATAAAGAAACTGCCTTTGTCCTGTCAAACATAACCTCAAAAAACATAACGCAAAAGCTAAACAACACATTCGTTTTGTTCGTTCATCATAAGTGTTGATGACGTCCCCATTCCTCAAATATAATTTCGCGAGATTTTCGCGTCGTGAGCAGGTAGGTGGCGGATCGGGATTTGGAAGGAGCGCGTTCGCTTCTCAGATTACGGTGAGTAGCAAACATCAGCGTTGGGTCAAGCCGAACCAAGCGAAACGGACGGCTGTGAGCTGCATGAGCAAACAGTTCAATCTCTGCATCGCACAGCTAGATTCCAGCTGCATGATCATGATACCTTCAATGTTTGCACCTTCAACTACTCACATTATACAAATTGCTTCTTCATTTCGTCCGCACGCAAAATCTCTTTTTCACGGCCTTTGGATTTCGGCATCATTTTCTTTTTTTTATAGTGTTCGTCAACTTCATTTCTTTCATTTTTAAATCTATATATATTTTAGATGATGGGTTTCAAATTTGGGGAACGTAAAATATAAACTATTCAATAATTTTCTATTTATTTTAGACGAATCACACTTCATCTTGGCTAAAGCAGAGTTATTTCTGCCTACCCACACAGCCTATGAATTTCTACATCATTTTCTTCTTTTTCATTACTATCATACTTTTTTTGATTTTTATAGTTTCCGTCAACTCGATTTTTATTCTTAAATCTAATATTTGATCAACAATGTATATTTTTGATGATGGGTTTCAAATTTGGAAAACGAAAAACATAAACTATTCTATAATTTTTATTTTAGACGAATCACACTTTATCATTGACTAAATCAGAGTTATTTCAACCTATCTTGACTCACTTTCATTCAATGAACAAATTTACAATTTCTTTTATATTTAATGCAAAAAAAGTTAAATAAATTTCTACATCATTTTTTTTATATTTCTCGTCAATTTCATTTCTTTAATTTTTAAATCAAATTTGGAAAACGCAAAACATAAACTATTCAATAATTTTTAATTTAAATTTTAGTGAAAATAAAATTATGTGAAACAAATTTACCTGAAGATTATTTGTTTTGTGCTTTTACGTATCATTACTTGATTCAAAAGCAATATGAAGATTCTTTCTTTAGACATGATTTATATTTTGTTATTAAAAGAATATGTTCAAAAATATAATTTTAATTTAATTTAAACTTTACGCACCGAATATGCAATCTTTAAGAACAGACGAATCACACATCATTATTAACTAAAGCAGAGTTATTTCTGTCTACCTTCGCTCGCTTTCATTCGATGAACAAATTTACAATTTCTTTTACATTTAATACAAAAAAAAGTTAAATAAATTTGATTAAATTATTTGAAATTAAATAGTATTTGCCAGAACTCATGGGCAAACAAAGCTTACTTTGGTTATTCTGACCGCACACCAGTATTTTAGGTATATAATTGCACAGTCTTATCGAACAAAAATAATTTGACCTGAGATATATACATGGTATTTTTTTTTTATAAATTTCCCAATATGATGTAACAAATTTATCGCCAACCGCATAAAATATTTAAAAATACATTTGTATAGAATTGTCTAGTTTTTTGCGTACTAGTAACTTTTTACGCATAAAAAAATACAATTTTTTATACCAGCTTTGTCAAAGAATCTTTATTCAGGGCTGGTATGAAGACGTATCGAGCATTTAATTAAAATCAGGTAAAATATATATTATTTCGGAACAAATTTATGATCGGTCTAGTGTATAACTAATAAATATAAAAAATATATATTTTATTATTTTATAATTAAAATATTTTAAAAACAATAAAAAAAATGTTTATTACATTACAAGTGTTAGTAATTGATAGGTCATTGACGAACAAACAGATTTTATTTTATTTTATTGATGATGGATTACAATAAAGCACTTTCATTTTACTATCAAATAACAAATAATATAAATGTATTAAGTACAAATCTACAATCATTGGATTTTTATGATATAATAAGAGTACCTTTACAAACAAAATATTGGTTATTAATAACATTGTATGAGTCTCAAAGTTATAGAAAGTAATAATAAAATGATAAAACTTTACCGTCGTTATTATCAGGTACAACAAATATTTTTTATGTACTTTAAGCTTTGTTCATCCACATTCTAAAGTAATTTTAAAAATATTGATGTACAATTTATTAAAATTAAATTTTTAACCTCGTAGGTTTTCTTTGTGCAGTATACTGCATATAGAGAACATTCCAAATGAATGCACGTCAAACAGAGAAATATATTTTCATTTGCGATTACATTCTTTTCATCGATATCATAAAATACAGATAAATTTTCTCCTCCGGTCAATAAATTTTAAGTGGTCAAAAGATAGTGGATATTCTGGCAAAATAATAAAGTATTTTTAAAATTTATGTCCTTTGGAACTATCTTTATTTGTTCTTTTAATCGAAAATGCTCAAATTAATATTTGCTGCTGAAAATGAGTCAAAAACAATGATTAATTTTGGAAATCTGCATATATTACCGATGACAGAGTGTATTTTTCCAAATGTTTAATGGAATTTGATTATTTTAAATTGAGTGAAAAATAAAAATGGCACATTTTTGCAACATTAAACAACGCAGCGGTCATTGATAAATATCATATGAGGTTTGTGTATGCCAATATTTATAATTTCTGTGTACAGAGCCAGAGGGATAAAATGTTGTATCACAACAGGTAACGAGCAAATTTACCCTCAGCTTCTAAAAATCTACCTATGAGGGAAACCGTATTTTGTAAATGAATTATATTTTCCCTACAAAATTTATTAAATTTCGCATCGTATCGCTGCTTATATAAAGTACGTTCAAAACCATAAAAATAATTTTATTATAATTATACTGATATATCACCGATTTCTACCACAAAATATATAACGACTGCTATATATAAAAGTAATATTTTAAGTATATTATTTGGTTTTCTTCCAAAAAGAATAGCGGTGAAAATAAAAGCTTGATCATTTTTATATGCGCACAAAACGATAGTAAATTATAATAATAGGTGAAATTAAAAATTGAGCCATTCAGCTTGGTAAAATATAAAGGTGGGTTGGAGCAGATTACCAGCAATAAATTGAGCAGATTCGATTCCGGTTTCTGATTGGGATTGGTAATTTTTCACCTTTTCAGTCCCAGATCGAATCGGAAGATTTGCGTACACGGTTGAATGAATATCTATTGTGCTATTACATATGCCTCGGCTTATAACATTTCTGACACTTCTTTGTTTCAATATCCAGTCGATATAGTTTGGAGATGCGGTTATGAGAAAGGTGAGGAAATAGATCGAGTCGTAAGAATACATTGATACGCGGAGGTGCACGTTACCCGCGAGCGCCGGAAAGAGACAGGAGCAGAGACAGTGTCATTGACGGATGTCTCAGAATGAAATACGACGTCTCATACTCATCCGGCTCGGTACACTCATATAAATAACTCTTGTTTATTGCGGATTCAATTGGATCATGTCTTAGAGAAGAGGCACATCTGCGCTCAACTAATCAATTAAAGAAGATAAATAATTAGATTAGTAGTAGCCGTTTGTAAAACGGTGAACGAGCGCTGACAAAAGAGTAAAGGGCAAATAGCCTGGTGCGCTCGGAGGCCCGGAACTCGGAACTAGGAACTCGGAATTCGGAACTCGGAACCCGGAACTCGGAACCCGGAGGCAGTGCGTCTCGGGATACTTGTCTGTCGCACTGCGGCTCCAGGTCGTGCAGCGTTACTTTCACTCCGGACCGTATCGGCAACGGCCAATTACGCTGCCGACACATTATCATGTAAATTGAATTCATTGAGTTGACTGGAAATGATTTGAGCAGTGACAGCGGTTGCGGCGATCCCGGTAACAAAGACTTTGCGAGTTTAAAGAGTAGACGCGACGGGTCTGGAGACGGTGATTGCGAGAAAGAGACAGAGACAGAGCAGCAAGCACGTGAACGTGAGGCCAACTTTGCGCCAACTTACCTGACTTGTTGACGGTAGTGTTGTGGTTGTTGAGCGTGATTTTGCCGTTCGGTTCTAGTTTGGTCTGACTGACGGGAATGGGCCCGGGGTTCGTCATGGTCGTCATTGTGGGTGCCGGCATCATCAAAGTCGACATGGTCAACATGTTGGCAAACGTCTTTACTCTTTACACACGAAACTATCTAATACAAAGCTACGTGGAGAGTTGCAGGTACGAGTTAGCACTAGGTTGCTGTACGTCATAGAAGGTTCGGTGCACGCACTCGCACACACTCTACGGAGACGACGGCCGTGTCACGTGCTAGCAGCTCGTGGACAGACCCAGAACAAGTGCGCACCGGCTGCGGTGGCTCATCTCTAGACGCACGCTCGACGCACGACGCACGCGACTCGCAACTTGCAACTCGCAACTAACACTCACTAAAAGTTCGCAAACTTCGCCAGTGAGGTGCGTACGGCTGAATCTAGTCAGGTATAGCAGTTAGAAGTGTGTAGAGTGCGGGTGGGAAGCTGGACGCTAAGTGCCGCCGACGCTACACTGCCGCACTTCACTCACACTGGCTCGCGCTTTGTCCGAGCGCCACCACCGATCCGGACGCCGGTAGTGAACAACTCTGACTGATACGCGCATACGCGTTTCCGTGGCGCGCCGCTTGCTCGGCTCCGGTCCGCTCCGGCGCGCTCCGGACCGCTGCCCCTCCACTCCGGCGGCGTCGCGGCGCACGCGGTGCTGCGGCTGCCACGCGCACGTCGCACGTCGCACATACCCCCGGCTCTGGGCCCCTGCCCCTAGCCCCTACCACGACCCAACACCCACCACCCCCCGAACCCCCAAAGCCAAAGCTCAGGACCGGATTACGCCACAAATACTAATGCTACAATTACTTGATTTTTATGAATTTTCCGTGGGTGCGATAGGTGTAGAGTTGTTGCTAAGTTTGTCACTGTAACAACTTTCATGAGATTATAAAGTTTAGTTTGCGCGGCGGAGTATCGGAGCAGCCAGCACAAAGCGTGACAGGCCGGCGTTGTGTGGATCGATGAGTGATTGAGCCAGGATCACGCGGAAGTGTGCGACACCTGGGGCACGGTGCCATTAGCGTCTGTCTGGCAGATAGCTGAGCGTGCCACGCATACACATACGTGAATGGAGATGAGCATATCGTGCTCGCATTGTCATTGTGCCACCAGTTGAGTTGCTGGGGACCGTGCACCGTAACCGTAAACCGTACGCCGTGCGGCGAGGAAGGAAACCGTTCATCTCGATGTAGTTTGTAGAATCCGAGCCCGTGTTACCGTGTACCCTGTATGAACAGGAGAGTAAAGCAGTCAATAATTCATATATTAATCTCGGTTATTATACCCGGAGCTACCACGTGCCCAGCTCCAGGAGCAAAGCGGTCGAACGGTCAACTTGCGAATGCATGGTAATGCCGCGCGTGAACATTTCATATACTTGTACGTAGCTACGTGGACAATGTGGCTGCCTGATGCCGTTGCCATTCGAGGCACGTCACCACTTTGTAGGTTCTTGTAGCAATAATCAGAATGGTGGCGATATGCGGCTTTCTGACGACTTGACACTTTTCAGAAAGGAAACATGCCCTTCCTACAGAATTTAAACACGTGTTGTTTCTGTTCAGTCACTGTCCTGGGACGGTAGCAACTGTCAAGTGCTGGTGTTGGCGCTTTGCTGTGGCCATGTGCTATTGTATACGTTATTAGGTGACATACAATAAGGCCGCGCACTTCATCTAGAGCACCCTTACTTAACAATAATTGTCGAGGAACTTTCGCGCCTCTCGTGTATTCGATAGCGTTAAAAGTGACAATATACGAGTGCTCTCGGCATGAGAGCAGCACGTTGTCTGTCGTTTGTGTTCAAGTGTCGCATGTGGATGCGGAGACGAGGCGTCAGGCTACGACTTTCCGCTCATGGTGTGCGGTGTCCAAATACACAGTTACACATCACTGAATTTATTGCTATGTTTGCTCTCTCATTCCTCAAATTCACTTACACTAGCTTTGATATTCGACTAGACGCTGAACCATTGCTATCATATGTCCTTCCTTGTCAGCTCTAGTTATGTGTAACATTACAGCACCATAGGCCAACGTGGGAGTACATTCCTATGGATTAGCCGGAATTTTTACTAAACTATTGGTTTTCAAGCCTTCTACAGAAGCTGTGGGTACATTAAAACTTTTAATAATAACATTTTCTTTAAACTATCGTTAGTTTTTAAACCGCTATTTGTGAGGTAAAAGCCGTATAGTATACTACTTCAATTTTTGTAAGCCTACATCATATGCAAAAGGGTTTTACAACTTATGTGGTTTCGATGCATTGATGCACTTGAATATTTTATTACTTGGTTGCGAATTGAATCTAAGTTCTCACAACTCTGAAAAATTCTGGGTTGTAATTAAAACCGTAAAAATTTGGTGTATAAAAAGATAATATATGCATTTATTTTCTGTTTCAGATGTCAAGAAGATTTGAAAAAGTTCCGGAGTAAAAGTTAGGCAGCGTGAGACGTAAAAATGCATTTGCATCTCTGACGAGATGTCAGAGAGTGTTTCCTTAGTGGGTGTTTAATATATCCTTGCGTTAGTGCTACATGTTTAAGGCTCATGCCTAGACGAAGGCCCTACGTAGCACAGTGCTCCTACAAACAGAATATACAATAAGGCTTTCCGCTCGATGCCGGGGCAATGTCAGTTGGAAATGTCTGTGCTAGTGATGCTGCTGAGATGCTGTGATGAACAGACTGAAGGCGGCACGCGCCGTCTGTCTCTTCCTGCTTTTATATCCGCAGCCGACATGCACTACCGGTTCGGCCACGGTTCTATCGCGGATCAATCTCCAATCAACGTTTCATCACTATTACTACAATTCCTTTTTAACTTTAGGTATGCTAAAAATAATAATCATTGTTTTTAAATAAATCCATAACGTGTTTGTTACTGGACATAGGACTGTTCAACTTTTCTGTACTACCGGTTCGGCCGTGGTTCTATCGCGGATCAATCTCCAATCAACGTTTCATCACTATTACTACAATTCCTTTTTAACTTTACGTATGCTAAAAATCATAATCATTGTTTTAAAATAAATCCATAACACGTTTGTTACTGGACATAGGACTGTTCAACTTTTCTGTACTACCGGTTCGGCCGTGGTTCTATCGCGGATCAATCTCCAATCAACGTTTCGTCACTATTACTACAATTCCTTTTTAACTTTACATATAATAAAAATCATAATCATTATTTTTAAGTGGTCCACATTTAAATAAATCCATACCAATGTTTGTTACTAGACATAGTGACTGTCAACTTTTCTATTGCAAGTGGAATCCTAATATAGAATCAACTAATAATTACAAGTCGGTTAAACCGACTATTAGGTGACAAAACTGAGTAAAAATCTGGGTTTGACTTCCAGTAAGGTATTGCTGTACTCAAGTGTTTCAAAACATACTAAAAGCTGTAGGTCCCCTATAGGACATAGACTGATAACCCTATACTACTTCTTAAATGTATATTTCATTGTTCTGTTTCTTATCACTATTGTATGTGTTTTACTTTTAGACAATTATCTTGTAATTTAACATGTAAATCCATAACATGTTTGTTACAAGACATAGTGACTATCAACTTTTCTATTGCACGTGGAATCCTAATATAGAATCAACTAATAATTACAAGTCAGTTAAACCGACTATTAGGTGACAATACAAAAAAAAATCTGGGTTTGACTGCCAGCGTTGCTCGATATAAACAAAGTAAGGTATTGCTGTACTCAAGTGTTTCAAAATATACCACAAACTGTAGGCCCCTTACAGGACATAGATTGATAACCTATACTACTTAATAAATTATACTTCATTGTTCTGTTTCTTATCATTATTGTATGTGTTTCAGTTATATACAATTATATTGTAGTTTAACATTAAACTCAAGATATTCCAAGAATTGTTTGATTAATACTTGTATGCTGACCTTTCAAAATATTTTTATTGAGAATACAGTTTAGTTAGAAAAGAACTTATGTATTTATTTAAGTTATGGTACCGTTAGGACATAGACTGATAACCTATACTGCTTAATAAATTTATACTTCATTGTTCTCTTTCATATCATTATTGTATATGTTTTAGTTTTAGACAATTATCTTTAATTTAACAATAATAATAAACTCAAGATTTCCAAGCATTGTTTGATTAATACTGGTATGTTGACCATTCAAAATATTTTTATTGAAAATACAGTTTCATTAAAAAAA
Source organism: Stenolophus ochropezus (assembly GCA_035578165.1). NCBI lineage: Eukaryota > Metazoa > Arthropoda > Insecta > Coleoptera > Carabidae > Stenolophus > Stenolophus ochropezus. The sequence goes on from JAQOWZ010000014.1 coordinate 7,313,264, forward strand.
ATACGTATGTATTTATTTAAGTAATTCAAGTAAAATATGTAACATAATAAAAATAAAATTATTATTCGGTAAAAATTTTCGATATAGCTTATTATTCATATGTATATATAATACATTATGAACATAATATGTGTACTGCATAAGCTGTAGCATAAAACCTTTTCTATATCGTGCATTCTTTATTGCACATGATACACCTTTTTGAATATTTGTGTTTATCTCGCATAGTAAAAGGTTGTTACATGATAATATTCTGGAGTAAATATATTACACGTATAATTATAAAGTCTGGGGCTATATGCGGAAGATACAAGGGTGTATAAGAATGTAGAAGGTAGAGTAAAATGAGTAGATTGAATAAAGTTGGGAAGAAGAGAGCTCGCAGGGTGATAAGCATATTTCAATGCAGACAGCCAGCGAGCTAGCTCAACTGCAGTGCGCTGTGCCTACGAGACTAAGCTTATTTTATTAGGACGAGCACACCGCATCTTACCCATACCAACTTAATTCAAGCCATATTTCATTGCGGAATACAATGGAAGAATCTTTTTCGGAACTGGATTCAGTATAGAAAATGTATCTTGGACCAACTATTGTATGTTATAACGACACAATTGAAACTTGGACGTTCCCCGTTTTGCGGTAATGGTCACTGTATATCTTCCAAGATTTAAGAACAAGACGAAGTATTTAACCGGATCCTCTTCACCGCTACATTTGAGATGAGTTAGTTGGTGTCGTGTTTTTCTTTCCTTCGCTGATTTTGGTGGCGTCTTCTTTCACCTTTTCGGACACCCTCGTCTTTTCAGCTCAATACCCAGTCAACACAAATCACACCTATAAAAATCAACTACTTTCGGAGAAATAATTATAGTCAATTCATTTTGAACGTGAATATATTCTATAATAATCCATATAAAAAATTGCGGCAAGATATATTTAACATCATGCATATATACATTTCAAAATATATTTATATATATATATATATATATATATATATATATATATATATATATATATTTATTTACTTATCTAAATTAACAAATGCGAATATGTTATTCAGTAGCTCCCAAAATTAAATCGCGGATGTGTCTTTTTTGTGATCTATGTCCAACATTTTAAAAATACAATAGAATGTAATTACCGAAATCACCGACAAAACAGATTGCACTTCAAAATGTGCATTGAAAGAGAAGGAAATACTAAAGCGAAATAACAATCTTTACTCAAAAACAATTATTCTACTTGTATTTTGAATTTATTATTATTACTATTTCGATCAACCCTGAATAGGATGAAAAAAAAAACACTGTATTCCATTTAGGAGCACTATGCACAACTCAAATTTAAACACGTACTTCTTACTTTGAATAAAACCAATAGTAAATATATGTAATAGGTTACAATAGCTGAAAAAGAAACAGAAGAAATAATGTCCTTTTAGCCGAGGATTCGACGTTACAGATACTTTTTAAAATTTTAATTATTTATTTATTGAAACATTTTGTAATCATTATATTCTATTCAATCCTAAAATAAATTAGTAATACATATTTCTTTAAAAATTGTTTTCTCAGAAAATCTCATTTACTATATTTTCTGTAATATAATCTAAGATATCTATTTTTATTTTTCATTTCTTCTACAGAAATCTGGGTTCTTTGATCTGGTTTCAATTTGTAGAAAACTAACACTAAGCAAGAAACATAAAATAATAAAAATAAATGTTTTATAATTTGATTACTTCGATACATATTACTAGATAAGAAAATGAAATTAATGTATGAGAATATTTGTTCTTTTAATTATTAATAGAAACAAAATATATCTACATATTTCATCGCATATATCGATTATCATTTTAAAAACAATTATATTTACCACTATTCATTTATAACTACTTCTCTTTAAATTTAATATAAAATATTTTAAAATTGAATGTAACTTACATTGATTCAAGGGACAAAAAATTTAATACTTTAACCTACATTCTATCAATCATATTAAATTCAATAACAACAATTGCAAATGAAGCAGAAGATGTTTCAAGTTCTCATAATAACTTTTATGACCAATTTGACAATTTTATATTATCAGAACTTATTGCATTTTTATAATCTGAAACAATATTTAATTTATGACTCCGTAAATAACTCCAGAATTGACAATTTTCCAAAGTTTCAAATTACTAATAAGTTTATTTAAACAAGTATCGAATAACAGATAATTCCTAATTTATACATAACTGTAAACCTTATTCACGAAATAATCAGACAGGGTGAAATGTTATGGTAGGTACTACATTTACAAATATATTCTGAAATTTGATAACTTATTTTCAAATAAAGTATCACATATACGTTTATTTAACATAAGATTTGTAGGATAAATAGGCTTGTTTAATTTTCAAATACATAAATATGTACAAATTCAGGAAAATATATATTCTGTGTGTTTTGTCGTAATTTTTATTTTAATATCGGTTTTTTTTAGTGTTTGTATATATTTGTCTTTTAAACAAAACTTATTTATTATGTGATGGCAAATATTTGCTTAGAATAATTTGGTTTTAGTTATTTATGTATTTGTGCAAATAAAATACTAGTAATATCTCAATTGTTATATTATCCAATCTGAAATTTAATATATGTAATAAAGTTTTCATGTATGTGTCTTTGGAAAGCTAGAATATATAAAGCAAATAATCTTGGAGAAATACGAATGTATAATCTCATCTGATTTCAATTTTGGTTTGATTTCCAAACAAACTTTTTGAAATATTAAAAAGATAAATACAATTGGGCGCATTTTACGGTTTGTGTAAACTGAACGGTAAAAATTCGATCGAATGTGTTTGGTTCGAAATGAAAAGCTTGTGGAGAATGTGATCAAAAGCGTAATGATTCAGATGAGACAGATATTCTACAGCTTGAAGCTTCTGCACGCATACATCGACGCGGATGTTATATTGATTAAATTTCCAAATAAACGAAACAACACCGTTCACTCTAAACTTTCATATGAAAATAATCACTGTCACTATGATAGAACACGCTAGCCTAACGATGGCTCCGCTATCAGGAAAATACACTTCCCAACAATTTCCGGATCTCAAATAGATATACCGTCACGCTTTTTACCCATCTTCTAGATATATCATTTTAACTCTAACCAAACAAAATTAATTTGCGATTATTTAGAAGAAAAAATCTGATGTGGGCACCACATGACTTCCTTGTACGAATATTAAAATGTATATCACTATTCCTTATTGCACTGCACAAAATTACTATAATCGCTAGAAATCTCGCAAAGAAAGAGATGTATTTTCGTTTACTTCGTATATAATTCTCAGGAATATATTTTTCCAGCTTGTCAATGTCAATTTAACAAATCAAATGTTTCCTAAAACAATTAAAAGCCAACTAAATTATTAATTTTATTATGATTTTGCCAAAATTATACTGCCTTTTTGGAAAGGCCGATTGGAACCAAAAATGGAGGTTTATAACTAGACGTTATAGCAATTCCATAAACAAAATTTTTACATTCTACGACTATTAGTTTTTGAGATATGAGAAAAAATCAAAAAAACACTACGAGCAAAGTGCCCTTCTGGCACTGCCGATTGCAACACAAATGCGAGGTGCACATCTAGATGTTATAGCAGCTCCATATACAGAATTTCTAAATTTTCCGGCCAGTCATTTTTGAGTTATGCGAGATACATACATACATACATACGTACATACAGACGTCACGCCGAAACTAGTTAATATGGATTCAGAGATAGTCAAAACGTATATTTCCGTTGAAATCTGTAATTCGAAAATTTTCGCGATTACAATGCTTCCTTTACTTCATACAAGGAAGTAAAAACATTTTCCATTACATTGTAATATTCCATTGTTTTTGCTAAGATCATTTCGTCCTTTCGGTCATCAGATAAATAAAAGGTTTTTTTTGTTTCTATATTGTTTGATTTTCAATTCAAGATTTAGAAGTTTTGGAATCAGGAAAATAAAATAAAACATATAGAATTATGAAAAGTTAGTACTTGTATACTTATATGTGCATAATTGGTAAAATTATTAATATATCACTACAATAAAATATTGATCCGACTCGAACTGAGCGAAGTATGAGATTTGAAGTTTAAATCCCAGTGTCGCCAATCTTAAATAAATAAAAATATTGCTGTGTTCGAATGGTTCGGAACCTTCTACAAGCTGTAGGTGTCTTGTAAAGACTGTAGGCTGACAACACCTCTAAAATTATCTATAGATAAATAATTTTTAATTAATTTTTATCTCGATTTTATCTGCTCTATGTTCCACAATGTGATTATATAAAATATAATATAATTATGCATAAAAAACTAGGTCTGGGTAACATTGTTAATCGCCTGAGGTATTTTCGCTACAAAATTTTACATTTCCACATTTGTATATATTTATATTTTTATTATTATGAAAATGCTAGCTCGAATGTTAAAATTAACATGGAAGCAGCATTGTTTCAGTACAAGGCTATGCAGCCTATAAAAATAGATTGAGTTGTAACATTTTTGTATTACATTAATATTTAAAATGTAATAGAATTGCGTGCTTTAATATTACCGCAGTTAGCCAGTGGAACACAGGCACATAGATCGAAAAATAAAATCCAATGTTGTTTTTGAAATCTTTTGTATGTATTGTGGTGTTTGTGTACGAACTAATTACATTTTCTGGATTAATATAAACTCTGTACTGTATTTTTAACAAAGTCTGATAAAACATTAGCATAATAAATTAAAACGAAGCTCCGTACCTTTATTTAAATGAAACATGATTTGTTATTTTATAATTAATTATTGCTAGCAAAATAAACACCTCTGTGAATGTACGTATGCTCGTGGCAGCGGAGTTCTGCTGAGTTGGATGAAATACCCTATGCGAAATGAATAAGCCAGATGGAATGTAAGTATAAGCAAGCAATTGGCATCTGTACGTCGGAACGTCGGTTCAAGCAACGGCAAAAAAGAAATGTCAATTCGCTGCTGGGTGGCAGTCGGGCGTCGAGACGTCGACGAAGAGGCATTACAGAAAGAACATCGATGTCGGCGTGATATCGGTGTCGGTCTCTACATCCGTATTAATCAGTGTCGTGCGTCAGCCAGGGTTAGGCACGGTAATGCTAGAGTAATAAGCCCGTGCTCCGTGCATGAATTCGTCGGCCGTCCACCGCCCTCGTATGTTCTCATTGCCCTGACTTTGCATACACATTCATCCTCATTTCCCTACACCATGAAAAAATACTAATTGCATTTATCCATTTGAGTTTGTTAGTTTGAAATGAGTGCACGTAGGAAACACGGCACAAGCCATGTACGAGAGATATGAACTAGGCGTGCCCCAACAACCTGTTCAACCTACATTACACGGCGAAATTTTGAGAAGTTTCCCCGTAACAAGTAGCTCGGGAGCACCGCGGAAATGAGGACAAAAAATGAAAAAATATGCAAGGTAATATTATGGCAAGCATCCATTAAATTCCTGAACCGCACAACCTCAGCGGAAATTCCAATTTTTCCTTATTAGCAAATGAATGCGGGGTTGATTTGGGCCGGCGCTGCACGTCGGATAATCATGATGCAGAGTGGATCGGGAGGAGATTTATAGAGAAAGAAGGCTTGCAGGTGTGTCAGCACGGCACGGGCACCAGCAGCAGCGGTGGCCGCTGTGGTCACGTCGGTCTGGTGACATACGGCCGGTCGAGCGCAAGTGGCCATCTGCAGCGGCGCGCGTGCGCCTGCACACCGCCGCGACGCCGACGCCAGCGTCGCGTTCCGCGTGCCACCGCTGCGGATTACATTAAGCCTGACAAGTGGCAGCGCGCTATCCCGTTAGTTATTACAAGCGCGCCCCGAAACATTTTTCCGCACTGCAGGTGAACTGACAAACCATTCAAAATGTATACACGTCCAATACCATGCATTATAGTATTATTCCGAGGAGTAATCAACTCGTTTATTCGGCAAATACATCCGCAGTCTGCCCTTCTCACTGCCAGAGCACACGCGACTCCACCAAATACCTCTTCACTAAAAGCTTGCCCGCTTTCTGGCCATCCGAAATCTACCTACGTGAACAACTGCAAACTCGTAGAAAACAGGAAAGTTGTTAATAATCAGTGCGAGGATTTCAATCGGCAATACGATTTGCAAATCGTATCCTAGTCTACAGATTACTCTAAAATACGTTAATAAAGTTTTGAAATTCATCCACATATGAAAAAATTCAAATTTGTTTACATATCCAAATTATTTCCAATCACAGTTAAACATAAATAAGTTACAATTTTTAGTTTTACACTCTACAATCGTTTATATACAGCCGAAATAATAATAGTCTATATTAACAGACATCGACTTACTGCTATCAATTACAAACAGAATGAAATTATCTCTTTTCGTTGATGAGATTTTTTGCTCTTAAATTTGCACCTTAAAAAAGTGTGTTTTTTGAGTATATATCTGAAATACCATTCGAGAAATGTTTTCTCCGCATATTTGTTCGTTCGAACGATTCAGTGAAAATGATAAAAACAAAAAAGAAAACAAAATTTCAGTTTTTGTCCAAAAATTAGTATATCAGTATATCTCTTACCATTCCAGAGATATTTACGTTCAAAATAAGACAAAAAAGAGGTTTTTCAAGCATGGCTCTCTAATCTGAGCAAACTCAGCAAGAACCTAAATATATTCAACATTTACTAGACAGTTTTATTATTTTTATTTACGACGAAGAGGATATTTTGGATAAGTGAAATGTTTTAGCTTTAACTCTGTACTACTCAAGCTGGTATTAAGAGCCAGTAATCGACGCCGATACTAGCTTCCTTTCTCTGCGTACATAACTTACAATTTGAATAGCGAATATGTTATTGCGATGGTTATTCCCGTGTACCTGTGTTTCTTTTGTGTAGTGTATTTGCGTTGTAACTCGACACATGAAAACGTCTAGTGACCGAGATATGTCACTACTGTGTAATGCAGATTTACGAGCGGCTACGCTTTACGGCGCGTAACACTATAGTGTACCTAAGGGGATGGAGAAGAAAAAGTCCGAGAAAACCCCAGACGCACCTATAATCACATATGAAAATCCGGCAGTAGTGGGGAAGTGTGAGCAACAACAGCAAGGTGATATAAACGGGAGCGCACGCAACCTCCGGCCCAAATTATTAATTACCGAGGCAGAGTGACTAGTGGTCGGTTGTGGCCGAGGTACGGTAGCGTCGGTAGCGTCGCGCACAACCGCCACGGCCCCACTGGGCCCCGGCTTCTCGCACACACTCGCCCACCTGATCTATAAATATTTCATCAGTTACCGAGTTCACCAAAGCTGCGAAAGGTGCATGCTCCTCTGCCTCCTGCCTCCTGCGAAATTACTTTCCAACAACACTTTCTAACTCGAATAACTTTTCTTTTGTTGTTTTAAAATTAATAATATGAAGACACATCGTTTTATGTTCTTACTTACACCAAGTCCTTCGGCTTCTTAATCTCATTATAACAAAAATCTCTTCTCTGCACCACACTACCTCTCGCTACTATACGTTTCATTTACTTTTCTTTATATCTACAAGTATAGCACAGGAAAATTTTAAGAAAAGTATTTAAAAAATGAAGTGAAGTAACATATTAAAAAAAATAGAAGGTACAGTTCAATATCAAGATGGTATGACGAAATTAAAACAGTTAATATAGTTGAAACATGTAACATGTTTAACTACAATAACTTTTAAATGTAAATAAATATTATTTCTTATGCAAATGTTATATAAATTGTAGTTTAAGGCTAGCTTAAATACTTTTATTACTTGTTTGATGTATCATTATTTGTATGTATACAGTTATTGTTGGGGTTATTCGAACCCTTAAAAGTCCAACTCCCGCACAATTGTGTAAATATTTCCTTCGTTACTTTTTGTCCCTAAATCAGAATTGTCTTTTATCTATCTTTCTAATCCAGTCTTGTTCCGATTTCAAAATCGACATCTTCAACCAGCAAAATATAGCTGCTAACAGTATCTCAATATCAAGATCGTATGAAGAAATTACAACAGACAGTTGGAACATGTAAGACCTCTACTGAAAACCAAAATTCTGAGTGTTGTTTAAAAAGGAAATTAAAAAAAATAGAAGAGGTCGTTCAATATTAAGGTGGTATGATGAAGGACCTACAAAAATTAGGACTTACGATATTAATAACATTAATGTAATGTATCAAATTACAACGTACTGCATTGGTTCGAAAATAAGGTGAAGTTTTAATTCAATATTTGACCTAAGTCGCGAAAATCAAAATGGCTATTTACAAATATTTTAATACCTGCAATAAAATTTTAATGCCTGTGATAAAATGGTAATTAAAAAATGGAAGACCGATTCGAATAAAGTAATTTTTTGTTGTACTAGGTGTGTTCCATCTGTCAGAATGATGCAGAAAGGTTTTAGGTGAAGGTGACATGACAATAGTAACGTTGTTAGCGTGTTATTTATTGCAAATAGGATGCAATAGCGAGTGCATTCATTCACGTTCGCTAATCGGGCGTGAGCGACGGACGGTCGGACGGACGGCGTCTAAAGAGGTTGGCTTAGTGACCAGTTGGATAATTTGCAGCGAGCGTGGCAGCGTCGTGACCAGGCAAAACGTGCCGGAATCTCGGGAATCCGGAGTTGAGCCAAAGCACACAGTTATGTTAACCTACTGACAACCACGGAATCTATATACTAATTTATATCTCCGCGGTACGGATGGATCGTTTAGTTTAAATACAGTGCGGTGCGGATAGAAAATAATCTTGAGGCAAGTAGCATTCGTGTGGTGAGTGGCGAGCAAAAACACAGTTCGTGTCACGATACAACAATGCTTTTAAATTAGCATACACGAAGGGCTGGTTATACGTGTCTACGTGTAGTATGTGTAGCATAATGTGATAGCAATGAGTATATGGCACGGGCAGAGCTGCGAGCTGTACGCATGACGCGTGTTTGTAATATGGACAGAAAGGGGTTTCAGATCTCACTGAGATACACAGTTAGGCTGGGGGCTATGCATGTTGCTGTGCTCTCTGCTGCCTGAGTAGGACGCAGACACTGCCGCTAAATAAAATATCAACCGGTCCCGAGTGTAAATCAAACAGCTGGAATTGTTTGGTATTATATTATTTGACGGTTGCCGCTTGTTTTCGTTGCACCCGTATCGTATTTCATAGACAGCTGCGGGCAGAAAATAAATGTGAAATGCAGCAAATTGTTATTTTCCGCAAAATTCGATCATAATATTGGGACAACATGTTCTATCACGGTCAATATAATCAAACACTGTGTTGTTTTAACGATATCCCTTTCTGCCTGTGGCTATGCGCTATGCTGCGTACTGGTTACCGTACGCCAATACCCGACAACCCTGTACAGCGATACGCGCACAGACACCGACACGTTCTGCTTCTGTTTCAATCAAAAAGCGCAGCAGCCGCCGGCCTCATCAGGATATCTAGCTCGCTGTAAATAATATACTCTAAACCAAAGCATGTGTTCATTTACAAAAGAATTCCCTTCATCATTATAGATGATAAATAATGCCTCTGTAGTCGTGGATGCTGCATTTCGACAGTCCGGTCAAATTCACTCCATGATATTTCTCCCAATATGCACGCATGGAGGTAGTGCAGGTACCACAACTCTGATTGAAATTTCAGCACTGCACCAACCTTTAAAAATTCAACACATTGCGCAACCACAAATCGCGTTAACCAAAATGGATGTTCCCTCAATCATTTCCACCGGTTGAATTATTGTTATTTGTTCTGAAATATTTAAACAATCTGAACGTGCTGGATCAATTACTCGACTCCTATTTTTAAATTTGCTCACTCTGACTTCATTGGTAAAAGATAACATTGTACTAACCTAATCAATTCTAACCAAAATTGACATTTCCTCATCATTTCCACCGGTTGAATTATTGTTATTTGTTCTGAAATATTTTAACAATCTGAACGTGCTGGATCAATTACTGGACTCCTATTTTTAAATTTGCTCACTCTGACTTCATAGGTAAAAGATAACATTGTATAACTAACCTAATCAATTCTAATCAAATGGATGTTTCCTCATCATTATATTTGTTGTAAAATATTTAATATCAAATCACCTATTAGACTAACATCCAGTATTATCAACAGGTATTTAATTTTAAATGCATGTTTGATGAAAAAAGCTTATCAAAATTTTGACTGCATTGTCGGAAATCCTTTATATTTTCGTTCTGCAGGCTTTAGTTCATTAAATGCACATTTAAAATTAAATGTCTGTTGGTAATATTAGAGGTAATTTTACTAATTACAAGCAACAAGCAATTAGTAAAAAAGTAATACATTTTTTATAACATTGAGAGTATAGTAGAAAATATCGATAACTTTTTCAATTACATTATGTAAATTTATTATCTGATACACATCTGATTTTAAGAGTGTATTATTCTTGCAGTTTTTATATGAAAATTATTTTTGAATCTAGATGACAATTTAATTGAAAATAAATTCTGTTAACAAGAGATATGCAGTCAATATTATTATGGATGATTTTATGTAAGAATATTACGGCGCAAACATTAAGACATTGCTCTAGTGATGCCAAGTTGAAGGACTCAAGTTGCAAAGATTGAGAAATGCCTCGAAGCGGATATTCATCGTTTAAAATGTAAGAAGCAAATCTAAGAAACTTACATTATAGAAACTCTATTGATTCGATATGATTAAGGTGAAGTGGACTCCAACTATGGTCAATATTATATTATATTATATTATGTTCTAATCATTTCAACCATTTGAATTTTTGTTATTTGTTGTAATTTTAAGACTAACTTAACAAATGAAAATGGTTTATTATAAAAAATGCATATTAAGTGTGGTGGATCAGTTTTTAGAATCTATTTTTAAATTTGGATACTCCGATTTCATCGTTCAAAGAAAATATTGTACGGTAGTTCGGAGATTCAGATATATAATAAATAAAACAGTGTTAAACGTTATGATTAATTTATTTCATTTTTATGTGTTTATTTCTCCGATAAAGTATGGAGAAAGAAATAAAACAGTCTATGAATAAATCAGAAGTTTGTGTGAAAAATACGTGTGCGATATTTCATACAAACTAAAATGTAAATTAAAACTTAACTAAGAAGTGTTTAACTGCTGAGACAAATATCTTGTTAACCATGTCCACATATTTCAACTAGACATATATAGATCGTAAAGATTAATATCTATATATCCTTTCCTTATAGTTAACCATAACCAGCACTGCACTACTACGTCTACGTAAATGAAAATAAACATTCTACTATACGTACTACGAGCTAAATTTATCTCGGAAACTTCGACAGTGAAATAACAATAAGAAAAATTCTTATGAAAACAATTTTAAATAGTGGAATAATTAGCGTAGTTTTATCGTATGAATAATGAGGCAGAAACAAGAGCAAAAGCAGATAAAGTATGTTATGTAAAGCATTGCATGTGACGGGGCAGCAAAGAATGCTAATGGTGGAACTGAGCGAGTCTTGAGGAAGACATAAAGGCAGAGGACGAGATAAATACCCGAAAAGAGGATAAGAAGGGTGAGAAACAGTGACCCTAACACGCTAAATGCTCTCAGAGCTTAGTATAAAAGGTCATTATTATCGTAGATAGCGACGTGTATCTTATTTCAAACCGGCTTGCGCTCAATATTTGATTTAAAAGAACGTTATTACTCCCTGTAATGGTTCGTATTTCGCTTTTAAATGTTCAAATGTACTTATATAAATAACAATGGCCAAACAGCGTCTGTATTATAATACGTTTCTGATTTTATGAGCGTAAGCTTGCTTACCCTCAAGGTAAATTCAATTTTCTCATACAATTTAATTGCGAACTAACTAAGCATAATAAATAAAAGAACCAAGTAGTTCGCAAACTCGTTTAGAATAATATGAGGACTTACCGAATACTAGATGCTAAGAGAACTGCACTTGCTGCTCAAAACTTTCATCCCACATTTTGTGCCTTTACTTTTATCAAACCAACGCAATAGAAACAACTGAAACAAACCAAATAAACCAAAAAAATCATAAATATAAACAAACTTAATTAATTAATAATAATTTTAAATATGTCCAACCCAGATCCACAACTATTTACTATAAAAATTGCAAACAACGACCATTTTAAACATGAAATACAACAAACAAGTATTTAAAAATTTTACGTTTACTATGACTATTTTTACACTAAATTCAGCCTGTATTTAGAAGTTTAAGCTGTATTTACAACGACTTGATACCACAGCTTTTGAAGTTATGAATAAAATATTATTTACTCTCATGAAAACCAATTTAATAATATTTTACAAGCAGAAACTATTTCAGGTAGTACATCTATTAATAAGGAATAAAAAATAGTCGTTAATTAAAATTGTTTAGAAACAAATAATCCATGGATCTATGCGACATTTTAAAAGAAAGGTAAAAAAAGAAACAATAAGAAAAATATATTAAAATTAAGAATTTATTGTAAAAATTATTCTAAAAAAAAACTTATACAAGAAAGTAAAGCTTGCTCTATGTTGAGCACCATGTTCGTCAACAAATAATTATTTCATATCACTTCATATTTTAAAAATAATGAGTGCTTCACCGCATAAAGAAAAATAAAAGCGGCGAATTTGGGCGTGAGTTGTGTAGATGAGCAGACGTGCAGAGCAACGGCGTATGTCGGTGTCGCAGAGGGAAGACGGAGAATAAAATGAACACTTACCTGAAACAAAGAAAGAGAATTGTTAGAAAACATATCACAAACGCATTTGTGTCGGTGTTTATCGCTACGTATACGTGCGTGTTACGGAAAATATACAGGGTGGAGACAAAATATGTACTAAATTTCCTCTTTTTGCAATATCAGTTTATTGGGTTCTTTACCTCAAATTGTAATCATACGAAAATTGCCTGGTACGTGAATACTTTAATAGGTGATTAGCTAATCAGTGACAATACACTAGCTAGTGTATTTTGCTACATATACGTGCGTGTCACGGAAAATATACAGGGTGGAGACAAAATACTACATTTCCTCATGTTGCAATATCAGTTATTGGGTTCTTTACCTCAAATTGTAATCATACGAAAATTGTCTGGTACGATTAATACTTCAATAGAAGACTAGCTAATCGGTGACAATAGTAATAGCTAGTGTATTTTGGAGCATAAATATCGTGTACCCTCCATCTTTTGTTTTGTATGTTTCTTGTTTAACTACAATAACTTTTAAATGTAAATAAATAATATTCCTTATGCTTCTATTAGATATAATTTGTAATTTAAGACTAGCTTAAATATTTATATTACATGTTTGCTTTATCATTGTTTGTACTTATTTGTATATTTGATTTATTATTGGGGTTGTTTAAATTCTTCAGTTTTTCAAGGTTCAACTCGATTTCACCTAACTTTCTAATCCGCACCATCCTTTAAATATTTCCTTCGTTTTTTTTTTTGTCCCTAAGTCAGGATTGACCAGTCGCGTTCCAATCTTCAAATCGAAAACGTCAACTAGCAAAAAATAGCTGCTAACAGTATCTCAATAATAAAATTCTGTGTTCTCTCAAGTACCTTACCTATAACACAGAATAGTTACATACAGAAGCAACACTCCGTATCGATACCTTTCATGTTACCCTATTCAGTTCTATGACCTTAGAACATTGTGTAGACCTTTAAATTTGTTGCCTTCCCCTATCTCTCACTAAGATGTGACGAAACTTTCCGATTTTAAACAATGAGCCCTTTAAATTTGTTGACTTTCCTCATCTCTCTCTAATGTTCGTTTCTCTGTCTTACTGTCGCTTCTGTATAAACCTATTCTGAGCTTATAATAAGAAAGAGTATTAAGGTGAATCTGCATATCAATCTTTTAGTTACTACTACAAATCTGCTATATGGCACAGGACCTCAAGTACCAAAGATATTTGTTTTGTAACAAGTTTTACTTGCATTTTAATGATGCAGGTTATCAGTTTATGATCTCTGCAAGGGATCTACAGCTTATAGTGGAATCTGAATTAATCAGATAAAGCGGTATTTTTATATGGCGATTTGTGTGTTTGTGGATGAGATATTTGAGGACATAGTTGGCGGACATCCTGTATACGTGTTGTGTGTGGGGCGTGTTCTACTTAATCGCATTGTGCGAAGCTGGAACGTATAACGCGGATGTTAAGTATTTTTTACGAGTTTCGCTGGGCATTATTGCGAAAGATGAGGACAACATCGCCAAAAACAATGTTCTGTGTTGTATCAGCGCGTCATGTCGCCGTGGCCTATCACAAAGAGAACACAGCGCAGCGCAGCCACAGAATGCGCTGTTTTCAGCGCGCTCTTAAACGAAACCAATTTTCTTAACGTTGCGTCACTGGCTGTGTCACTGTACTACATTACGCGTTATCTGCCGAGCGTATCCAAACAAGCCTAGTCGGCAAGCAGTCACGGATCCTCCGCCGACGTGTTTGGGCAGACACCAAGCCGAGGATTCCAACCGCTGCCACCTGAACTCAATAAATCTTACGCACTCACACTTGCAACTATCTCCCCGTAGCTTTTTGCTTCATCAATTGCCTCAACTGCCAATAAAGGACCAATGCGAATAATATCAAATTACTCAATATTCGGTGGCTCTTATTAACCATCCAGTACTCGCACCAAATTCTCAGACATCTATTCTGAACAGTATTTTTCTTTTGCCCAAAAGTGTAAAAAAAAACATGGTCTTTAGGAATTTTTATTTGGGACTATAATATGATACTATATAATTTATTGAAGTTGCAATTTTAATCATGCAAATTCAAACATATGTACATCGTAGTCGCTTCTAATCTTTCTCTCTAGCTAAATTAGATAATAATGCTAATTTTTCATTGGATTATTTAGACTTAGAACGCAAAATATATAAACATTAAACAATTTACGAATGGTCTCACAAACCAAAAGCTATCTAAATGTTACGCAGCAACCACAATGGTTATATTAGCACTAACAATTCGTCTCCAATTATTGAGAAAGAAGATGAAAAGAGTGGTCGCTCTTACATTGACGGTTTCACAAACCAAGTCCAACTACTAGAAAGTTATCAACGCTCTAGTCCAAAAGTGTATTCTATAACGGTGTTTCAAATTTGCTTTCTAAATCGTCCTGGTTGAAATTAGCTTTTAAAACGCTCTAGTTGACATAAACGTGTAAATAACGTTCTGGTTCAAATTCAATAATCTAACATTTAGCTACAAATTTCAGCCAGAAATTTATTCAGGTGAGACTATTATTATAGTCAATCACAAAAGTTAGTATAATGGCAATTTTAAACCAAAGTGTTTTAGAATGCTTATTTCAACCATGGCGATTTAGAATGCTTATTTGAATCAACGTGTTGTAGAATGCACTTTTAAACTTGAGCGTTATTAGTAGGAGTCGTCGAATGATTCTGTGATAAAGACAAAATACGTATCAACTCGATCAACGTTCTTTTTTTAGGAAGTATATATTGAAAATTAAGTTTAAGATAAAATATAAAATAATTATGTAAGCATATTACAATATTTATAAATAAATAATTACAATGTATAGTAAAACGTATTTTTGTTTCAACCCGAGCCAGATCTGAACTAAACTTGTGAAGACGTACAGGTTTGGAAACCACTGCCATCAAACTCGATAAATCTTACGCACTCGCACAGAAAGTACCCAACAATAGCTTTTTGCAATGTCAACAAATCGGGTACTTCGAACTCGCGAACCTCTTCAAATACCGAACACTTCAAATGCTATTTCATACTCGTTCCTTTTATCATCTGTAATACCGTTATGCATCAACATGATTAAGATCGTTTTAGCCAATTTGGACTTGAAACGCTGTTAATCTATTCTTCTTAATTACTAATTATCAATCAATACAATAATTAGCAATTGAATATAGGTACGCGTGTATACGTAACTGCAGGGTGTTGTAGTCAATAATGCACTGGTAATTCACAGATCAGATAACTTGAGATAATTCCATGTAATTAAATAAGAGATATGGCAACAAAAATTGCGAAATCCATAGCCATCTAAGATTGTAAAAGGAACAAAACAACCCATGCAAAAATGCGTAGAAGACGGGATGATATATTTACTTTCGTTTGGCCAATTAAGTTTATTCATGAAGTAAGGAAGTTTGCTTGGTGGAAAAATGGTAAATAATTAAGGAAAAAGCGTCAAATTGAATATCTTCCGAAATTGAAAGTAAGCCGTTAAGCCCAGTAAAATGTAGGTCAGAAAGCAAGTTAATTTCCAACATCAAAGCTTGCCTTTAGTAGTTTCCCGTCTTATGCAAAAACTTCCTTCATATGTGTATTGATTAAGGTAAGTTTAAATCTAGGATCTAGGCGTTATATTAAAATTTCATAAATGCCAGACGTTGGAATTAACTGCTGCAGTGAAACGCGCAGGTGACTCAATGCCGGTCAATTTCTCTAATGTAAAATCAACAAAAGAATTTATATCGTCTCTTCTTTCCTCTTCTCTCACCGCCAGTTTCGCTGTTCCGAATATTCCACATATATTTACGAAATCCTACATTTTATACACGTTATTCAAATTAAAATTAAATCATATATGGAATATATGTTCCCAATTTAAATTTTTTAAATACTTTCTCTTTGGTATGCCTTATACATATTATTCTACAGTTTAACGGGTAGATACAATAACTGGAAGAATGATTGGTGATCAGCAAAAATGACTACATATTGATTATTTCTTTTAAAATTAGCTGTAAGATAATTATTTATTATATTGTCGCACTTGTGATAGTAAAATAAAATTCAAACAAACTTACAATTTATGTACAAGAATCTTAGTTTCTAGTGTTTATTATACTTTCCAAATATCTGGTAACACACCACAAATGAACATATGTATAGTATTCATGAATACAAAAACATCAAATAAATAATAATAAAGTTTATATAGTAATTTTCGGAAATGGAAATAGTAAATAACATATCTACATAAATATGTACATATAAAAATCTTTGTTTTTGAAGTTAGTTTTATTCGCATGAAAACTAGTACAAAATTCCAATTAAATGATAAAATGATTAATTTCATTCTTATTGTAATTAATTTTATAGAATGACAATAGATTTGTTTGATTTCATTTTCATATTTATATATTACATTGTGCTATAAAAGTTAAAATTGACTTTTAAATCTTTATTTCAATTAATAAAATGTAATGTTTTTGGCATTTATATTTTATTTATTTAAACTATATATAAAAAAGTTTAAAAGTAATTTAAAAATAGGTTGACATAGAATAGGTTTTTAATTTCATCTCATGTGAATATAGCACAATAAACAGTTACAACTATCGTTGAATAGTGTTTTAATGACCCGTAAATTAACCTAATAGAACCCACTGAATTGTACTTAAAGAGTTCAACAAAAACTTAATTGGAATCAGTTCCAAAACAGTAGTTTTTAATATAAGTTAACAAGAAAACGTAAGGAAAATGAAAATAAATTTTCATATTTATAAATTTAAACTACATTAGCCTATCCTTCTGTAAGATAAATATTGAAATTAAATAATGAACTACTAAAATTTTAATTCGCATCGTATCTTATTCAGTGCTTTTAGAGTATTCCTTTCAGTACGATATAATGTACAACTTAATAATGTATAACAAAATGAATTCATGAATTTATCAAACGAATTTCAGCATATTTTTTAGTAGATACTACTTCAGATATTCGCAAGGAAGATGTTCACTTTTGCCTTATAGGCTAGTGTTGAATTTTTAAGTAAGACGTTTTATCCAAACATTAAATGTACGCACATACATATTTAATGAAAATGGAATATTAAACTGTAATATACTTTCATCAATGTAGCGAGCTAAAGATGTTGAATATACCTGAGCAAATAAAACAAGACAGCTTTCCTGATACTTCTTCTCTAACTTAATTAAATAATTAACGTTAGATGTTTATTTTCCAGATTTTGAAGTTCATCTCTTTAATAACATACCAGCGTATACCTTTGCATACATACAGCAGTTTAAAAATGGATATCCTGTTTTCTGAGGTATATCTTAGTAAACCGTATTTAAAGGTAATAAATTTTTGCTTCTTTAAATATAGCTTATTTTTATTTCTGATAGTAGTAATAGAATCACAAAAATACACATAATAAAAATAAGATAATACTAATTCTAACAAAAGAAGAACATTCATTAATAATAAAAATAAAATAACATCAATAATACTTATATTATGCAACGTATTTGACGAATATTCCAGGATACATTTAGCTTTTAATTTTTATTTTGCCATTTATAAAATATAAATTTATTTTATTTTTGGTCTTTTTCTATTGTTTACTTAAGCTTTACTTCAACGATGTGATTTATTTTGTTTAAATTATAATAATTTGATGTAACCGGTTTTTTCTAAAAAAATCTGATTTTTGTTATTTAAATCGTTTTTTTTTTATTTAAATCAGATTTTTTTTTGAGTTTTTTAAGCGCTAAGGTTATTTTACTTTTATCGAAATAGAATATATGTAGAAATTTTTGGGATCCCTTCGATGTCGTTGTAACTAGATTTTACTGTAACACATTTCAAAGTAAATTTAACAAAAAATCACACTTTAGTGCAAAAAAAGTTCTTTTACTAACGAAGTAAAACCATATAGTAACATTATCCACACGTTTTTTCCCTCAATTTTTGTAAATCTGGAATATTAAATACCAATTGCAGAACAAGTGTTTTAAATAAATGTTTTTTTTTTTAAATAAATGTGATATAAATCTGATTTAAATTAAGTGATTTAATTCAATGCAACCCTGGATGTAACTGCCTTGGATAAAAAAACAATAATCTTTCGGTATTTATAAAATATTATACAACAATGATATTTAAAAATAGATTCAATTCTTTTGAAAGAAAAAGTTTGGGAGATTAAGTGCGGTTTCTATATCTAGAAGAAAAAGTTTTCGTGTAAAATTTACAAGAAAAAAGATTAACATTGAAGAATCGAAAAGACTTGTTCGTCGACCATTAATAACAGCTATCCCATCTTGTAACAAATGAACATGCAAGAAATTTGTGTAATGTCAGCAGAGCTAGCTGACATCAAGATAAATTCATTAACACAATACGAAAGTTGCTCAGACACAAATATATGTATTTAGGATAATTGTAGCATTTGATTTAAGCGTTTTAAGTACTCTATGTCACAATAGTTTGTTATACAAATTGATCATAAATTGTAATTTATTTTAAGCCAGATAAAATAAATTCATTATTATTAAAATTAATTTCTCGTTGTGAACGTATGGATAACAAATCCTAGATAATCTGATTAAAATAACAATCAGGTTGAACAATACATGGCTATTTCAAAATTTGAATAATTTATTATTAATATGAACGGTATAAACGTCATTTTGGAATTCTGTTTTTTGTTTATTAATTTAGTACCCACCAAACCTTGCCACAGGGTCTTGAAATGGGAATTTCGATTTTGGTTTTTTCAGTTCAACATGAATTATTCACAGAAATTTAAATATTGAAAATAACAGTTTGTTTTCAGCATTTGTTAATAAATGAAAAAAAATTACTTGTTGTAGTACTTTGCAACACTATTTAAAAGAAACAATTGTTTATACTAAATCGAAACAGTGTACAAAACTTTTACAGTTCTTTTTACCAGTTATTTCTTGTTTGGGTAGATTTCTTCTTATTTTTACCTACACTATTTGTTTGCTAAGATTTACCTACATTTTTTGGATGTTCCGATTAAAATTACTTTTTAAAACTAGCTTGTTTATAAATTAAAGATTGTACCTTCAAATTCCTAAGAACTTTTAATATTCATCATCACGAATATTATTAGTACCTGACGTTTTTAATATACGCGACAATAAAACAAAAAAGTAGCGATGACACTATGGAATAATAGCTACACATATTAAAATTGAATTGATTATTCTAAACGAAAATATTTGATATTTTTGTTTTGGAATATAAAATATTGTTATCATATCGTATTTTTTTCTTAATTCTTGTATGCATTAATTTTCATATAATAATATACACAAAAAATTACAATAAATTATTAAATTTTCATGACTTAACTTTCAGGGTAATAGGTAAAAGAAAAACAAAAGTTGTCCTCGTTTAGCGAACATAACAATTTGGCGATGACATGCATCAAATAGCTTACATTTTTCAAAATACAAGTAAAACAAGTGTTCTAGGTACTTAAGGTACTATTCCATCTAGAAATGTCATGCTAAACATGATGATGAGTCTAGTTATGATTGTATATATGAAATAGTATTGTTATCCACAAGTATGACAAACCATTCTCTAGCTAGGTACTTTTCAATTTCACTTATTCATTTATAAATATTGAATATTTTATAAATTTTTTTATGTTATTATTTTACGTACAATGTATATTTCTTTAAACATTATTCTCTCCGTCTGGTTTCTGGTAAGAGCTCTCTAAATAAAGAAAACTTGCTGAATGGATATAATGTGGAAGTATTGTAAGTTTTACGATAATAATAAGTAGGAACAATTAGAAAGAGAAAGATGTAATATGTATATTCTAAAAGGGTAGTAAGACTTTATTGGAAATAGCTTTATGATTGCTCTAAGTAAAATAAAAATTGTACTATTTCACTAGTTGATTTGGAAATTTTGTACTAGACTTCACATAATTGTACTAAAATTAAAGCGCGAAAAACTAAGAAAAATAAAAATTCATCATGGTAAATTTTATACAAAATATATCATTTTTAACATTTAAACAAAGAATATCTTTTAAATATAGTTGAAGACAAAAGAAAATAAACTAGATCTAGTACAATTGTACGATATGGGACATCTCTGGTTGCGGATATATTGTAAGTTTTGGGATAATAACAAATAGGAATAATTCGAAACCGAAAGAAGCAATATTGTTATGAAACAGGTGTCACAGTAAGATCATAAGCACGGGCATACGCTAAAAGGGCAGTGAGACGTTGTTGGCAAAGTGCTTGTTGTACATCGAGAACCACTCGAACACATTTAGTGTTAGTTTGTGATTCGACATCGTCAACTAAGTCCAAGAGCAAGTTGCAAGTTGGAAACTATTTGCCAACCACTGTCCCACAACTGCCGTGTAAATTCGGAGCATATAAAACATCGTTACAATTTCCTCAGCGTACACTTATAGTTAATAATTAATAATAAAGTTGAGGAAAGTCGGTAGTGTAAGTTTGCTTGTAAGTAAGTTGAGTGAAAGAAGTTCGCATCTTGATACGGTAGCAGTGAGTCACTGAACTACGCTAACTCCCAGCTTGGCCTGCCTTATATGAACTATATTATGTGTATCCCACGTCGGTTGTAACTTTTCCCTGGACCGGGACGAAGCAGCTGAGGTTTGAGGTTACTGGGCCCTCATGATCGTACAAGCGTTCATTACTATCTTACCGAGGATAAAATTGCCACAGGGAAGGCAATAACCTCACTTTGTTTTCTCAATTTATTCAGCTGCCTCCTACCCATACATTTGGGTGCTCCAATTTTGCACTTACGTATATCGCTATAGTTTCCATACTATATATCATTGCCAATTTATTCAAAATTTAAAAATAAATAAGGTGCTCCAATTTTGCACTTACGTATATCGTTAGTTTCCATATATCATTACTACTTTGTTCAAATTTTAAAAATAAATACAGGTTGTCAAAAAACTAGTCATAAATAAAAAACAAGTAGATCAGATTCAATAATTCTATTTATCGTAAAACATTTAGCCAATATTAAATAGAAAATAAGTCTTCAGTGCAGAACCACTTGGCACATCAAAAAAATATAAGTCACTGGTTGATACGGTATTATAATATCCCATTTACAATTTATGACTCTAAGTTATTAATTATCAATACATTATATTTCACAGAATAGATTATTATTAATATAAAGAAATATTGATGTACTAAACTTTTACTCCTTAAGGGGACCAGTGTGCCCTGGATTCAACACTGAAGAGGACAATCTACCTAATGAAAATTGTCGTTTGTAGTTTTCTAATATCTCAGTCTTGATACATTTTAGAAAAAAATATTATTAGAAAAATATTTTTAAAATAATATTCTTAACATCGAACTGTTTTTCAAATTTAGATCTTTTAGTAAAATTAAATTTAAATTTTGGTTTTTATTGAAAAATCTAAATTTGAAAACAGTCGTCGTTAAGAATATTTATTCTAAAAATATTTTACTCTTAAATGAACTAAATATATGATTAAAAAATTACGAACAACACTTTTCTGTAAGTAGATTATTAAGTAAACTACCCTGAAAAATCTTTATTTCTTCTGCTTTTGAAATGTGACTGTGTGTACCGATTACTATGGAGGTACAATAACTGCTTAAATCTATCTTAAAATTATTCATGGCCAAGTTAGTTTAAATAACTGTCATTATTAAAAAGAGCTACCCTAAATTATTTTTCATATTTGTTTTTAATGTGCAGTCATAGAGAAAGTATCAATCTCAAACATAAAAAATTCACGAACTTTAAATCATTGATATGCACAGTGATTAAAAATGGAAAATATAGGTTTTAAAAGTGGTCGTTATTTTATTAAAAGGTATCCAGTCAATGTAATCAGGTCTTGTTATTTGAATAATTTATCACTATTAAAATGTTTAACAAGTAATAGATTGGATACTTTTAATTTTTAATGTGATCTCTAAGTTACGAAAGGTCATAGGTTAAATTCCAGCATTTAACAACTATTAACTAAATAATTCCTGAATGTTGCGGAAAGTGTTAACTTTATATTGACTCGCGATTTTCCCTTTGAGTCAAAGTAAAACAATAAAAGTTTGGTAAAATAAAATTTAATGTGTGTAATGTAATTATTAGGCGAGGTAATATGGAAAAGGTTATACACATGAATAAAAATAAGGCTTAAATGTTTGCATGCAGCTAAAGAGCTTAAGGTAATCCATCGAATGAAAAAACCTGGCAGCGGGTACATATGTTTGGGAATATTATCACAGCTATGAAATACATAAGTAGCTATCCACATAAATTAAATACTGTAGACTGTAAAATATTTACCGCTGAATACTTTTGATCTTTGAAATCATAAAACTCGCAGTTTTTTGCTTTTTGATTGAACCTGAAATAAATGTGTTCTAAATTTATAATAAAATTCAGAGTGAATATTATACTAGAGTTTTGTCTTTTGGGGAATCAAAGCTGGTAATTAACAAAGCTGCCGACAAAGCATATCATTAAATTAATTAAAAATTGTAAAAAATATATTCATATAAAAGCGTTAAAAAGTTGTTTTTATAAAAAAACAGGATAAAATATGTAAAAATTTGATAATTAGCTTAACAAAAAATATAAAAATATTCGCTTGTAAATGTTGCGGTGGGAGAATTAGCATGAAACGGAGTAATAACGTACAATCAGTTGTAGTGTGCCGGGATCAGTAACGCACAAAGCCGAGCGAGTTCAGACAAGTCCCAACCAGTGAGGCGTAAGCAAGGAGAGCGTTTAGCACAGCAGAGGAGCTTTCGTTCATATTACAATAACAAGCGCGAATCAAAGAGAATAGCAAGACCAAGTGCATTACGAGATGGTCATAAATATAAAATAAGATCTAAAACAAGTGCCCCTGACCTGAAGCCCAGAGTCAGATGTAAAATTTATGCGTTCCATCTTGCGTTGAATATTGGTATGTACGCTATTACCTACAAGCTGGGAAACTTGCAAAATGAATCCATTAACAATCGGACACTTCAAAGACTCCTTTTTCACGCATCCGAACATTGAATTCCTACAGTCGGAATTTTAGATATCTAGAGGAGGCAATGATTGTGATGTAACGGACGCACTGGAAAAATAACAACGCACAACGGATGCTCCGGACTGAAAAGCTACATGAATTATTTATCTTATTTTATGAAATATTAAAATTCGACAATTCCTCTGACACTAAGGTAATCAACAACCATAAAATTTTATCCATATTTTACCATATTTATATGAACACGCTAAAATAAAGTAAAATACAGAAAGTTTGCCGTACTTGTAATCTGCCAAAGTAATAACATAGCTTGGAATGACGTAAAAATTAAAACTTCAGACAAGTTTGAGTTGATACAAATTACGGCATATAGGTATCCAAGTGAAATGTACGCTACAGAAACAGACTAATCAAATATTTATGAAAATTTTCCTATAAACAAACGCGTAATGTAGGTACCTCAAGTTGGTATGAGAAAGCCCGAGGAAATTTTAGTTGAAAAGAGCAAATATACCGACGCGGATAAACTCATACATAACTTTTTGTGTACACATAAATTTCTGGTAAGTAAATATTTCTTTTCTCCGATACAATTATTTTCCAAAATTAGTATAAGAATATTTATGAAAATGGAAGAATAATAATACTTGTTAAAAACAAAGTAGGTATAGGTTGTTTGTATGTGTGTGAAGTAGAGTAAACAAAAGAGAAAAGCGAGGAGTGGAGCTGGGACTTGTGGGAGAAGAGAGAACGAATAACGAAACGAAATGAAACGAATGGTGAATGGTCCGAAATGGATCGTACCCACAGCACAGCTGTAGCTGCGTTGTAGCCGCTGCCGTTGTTTACAGATACAGAGCAACGGTCGCATAGGAATAGGGCTATTAGCTTGGTAGCGCATTAGCATTAACTATTAACGAGACCGGAAGAGTTCGGGGAGCACACAGCGAGAGTCGGGGGCTGCCATAGGGATTAGCAGCGAACAACACATATTCCCTTATAAACACTACCCTTAAACTAGTCGTTGCTGGTGCAGCCTGCCTGCTCGCTAGCTCCAACCGGACTGCCGACGATTGACTGGCACTAACTACTCCTCGCGACTCTTAACTGTTGGTCGCCGTCTTCCTTTTTCTCTCGCCTCCCTTAGGATTGTCTTCCGCCTTCGCAGCTGCCGCCATTTGCAACGCGATTTATAGACACTCACGTTTGCTTTATATGTCCGATGGCAAATTGGTTCATCAAACTTAGACGGGCTATATTCCTCCACCCGGCTACCATGTTGACATTCCACGCGTTCACAAATTCAATTATCTACGAAAGAACCCTTTTCGACATATTGTCATAATATACCATGGCCTCGGAATTAAACAAACACTAACGCTGAATTTATATGGAAAGTATTATGAGCCGTTACATTCCCTAATAGAGGTTGCTTACTCGTCATGTTCGTTGCTCCTACATTACAATGGAAATGAACACCCCCTTCAAAACAAGATCCCAACCATTTCTCACTCTCTCTCTCTTTAAAACCTTACCTTCTTTCGATCAAGGTAACAACAATATTTCTAGATGAACCAGAACCTCAAGTAAAAACGGTAATTTTCATAAGTTGATGTTCATTAAAGGAGGACATAAATACTTTTTTGTCCTACACATATTGAAAATAAAATTTTCTTGCGAGTGCATGCGCAAGAAAGTAGACATTTGCCGGTCCAGACCTACAAAATCTCACTATTCCCTAAGGAAGAAAAAAAAAACAGTTCGTATGCGGGCTAACAGATGTTTAATGTGTTTAATGCGTTAGAAATAATAACCAGAATACAATACGTCAACATGCTTTTAAAATATTGTAATTTTAAATAATTTTGGTACTTACATTAGTTTCTAGGTATTTTTATTATTTATTCTGTAAATAACAGAACAGAATTGCTAAACTAATTTATATGTCAAAATAAATGTTTGTTTTTTGTTCTTATTCTATTTTGAATGTCGGTAATCAATATCTCAAATTTCATTGAGGTTAAATGTCAAATTATTCAGTATTCGTAAGATGTTTATATTATGTTATTATGTTGTTTTATTGTGTAGAATAAAAAATAGTGTATGCTACATGATAGTAAAGTTGTTGTCTGTTCCTCAAGAAGTATCCAACCTCGACTGTGTCTCGGCCGTATACATATCCTTCGGACCAGAAAAGAACAACTTTCCTACCTAGCAGCACAAATAACTATTGTTTCTCTTTTAACTTAACTAGTTTTTTACTATTGGTAAAACATTATACAAATAGAATTGGTGATTAAAAATGGTTAGACAGTCACCGATTATGACCCAATAGAAGGGAAATGAAGACGGCATGGAAATAAGAAGCCTGCGTTGTTCGCTCGCAACAGCCTCACCGTGTCAGTGTGACAGGCAATGCAGTGTTTTGTGTTCACCGTATGTCAAGCTGAGACATTTGTGCGCGACTTATCTTGCAAAGTCCACAACAAGTAGAATCAAAAGCAAAGTGACACGTCGCGCCAACGGCATTTATCAATCCTCTGGGTATGCATTACACTTATCTTCAGTTGAGACCCGGTAAATCTGGGCTGTGCCATCATCATTTATACTGCATAACGCTATGATTTATTTTGCTAAAATTTAAATGCGATATTGACGTAAAAATATCCTAAATTTATGGAGTTTTAATCTAACTGATCAGAGCTAATTAAACCAACCTGTGTAAAGTGATTAGTGATATAAATGGGATGACAAGATATGCAGCAGGCCAACAGATCAATATTTGATCAGTACAAATTTATAACTTTACTTTTTCTTTCTTCTCCTCTGCTAGTAAGAATCCAAATTAGGAAAAATTCTAGACAATTTACTTATACCCTATTCTAAACTTGGATACTAATATTTTATTTGGTTAATAATTACTAAAACATCAAAATTCAGAAATCACACTTTGCTCATTTCGAGTCGAGTAAAAAATCACAAAACTTTAGGGCAAATATATTTTCATGTTCTGAACTTGAATCATAACTAAATAGATCCCATTTTAAAAACTGGATTTTAAGGGCTTTGAAATAAACTGTTTTAAGCCATTGATTGGATGGAATTTTTAATAGTTTAAAGTTATTAATTATACAATACTGCATTTAGGGATACTAAAAAAATATTTGGATTTTAGTCACACGTAGAAAGTTTATTACGGCTTCAACTAGTTTCAGCAAAATATGTAAAAATAGGTACCTACATACGTTTAAAAAATATTATTTTAGGTAATATCTAGAATTAGGTACATAAAATTAATTTTAGGTGATAAATTTATAATAACTATTGATAATTTTATAGCTTTTTTTGTAAATATAACACAAAAATAAACATTTACTCCATAAATTATTAAAAATTAAACAATTATTAACATTTGCAATCATTGACGTTATTCGGTCAAATTTCTTTTTATAACAACACCACAAAAAAAATTTCAACATTTTCTGCACTAAAACTGTATCGCTTACCTGTTAATATTTTTTTTATAAAAAGAAAATGAACGCTCTACCTTACAATATGTTACGAGGGAATATTGAAAGTTGTTTGCTTCCTTCATATATAAACTTTCTGATAATTCTATGTTCTCATATATATTTTACATACAGTATCTCTGATATGAAATCCAGAATTTTTCTTTAAGATCTGATTCATTTTGGACTGAACAATAAGTGCTACCATGTGACATGATATAATTTTTTCGAGCAATGTATTAAGTCTTTTCATAGATTCCTTAAATAGATTTCCTATAGATTTTAGATTTGTGATGTTTGCTTTAATTATTATTTAAAAATTATTAGAAATATAAACTTTAGCGCGATGAAAACATTTGCACTAGGTTTTAAGTGCTACATTCAAATTTACAAATATTTGTAAATGAGTTAGAATTTTAAAAATAAAATACGAAAATTATTATTTATTTAGGTTTTAAATATGGTAACTAAAAATAACTAAAATCATATTGGGTTCAAATGACAATATCTTCTTCAACACTGATTTTGATCTGTCAGATAAAAATAGTACTCACGTACAAAATAGATAAAAAATCTGAAATTCCATTTCTAATAATAACATACATATATAAATTTCATTTCTACGATGAGTCACTGTTGCAACTGTTGATAAATTGTAATTGACAAATTTGCGCAAATAACGTAAAAGTACTTGAGATTTTGTGCTATTATGATGTGAGTAATTTTTATTAATTGCCTAGTGTCGCATATGTGTAATTCTGCAAGCCCTGGGCAGTGGACAGTGCACAATACAAATTTATTTCACGTTCATTTATCACGACGGCATAGAACTAATTCAGAATATGTGAGCAGGGCGCATGGGAGAATAACAGCAGCAGGAGCAGCAGGAGGGAGTGAAATACATGCACACGTGTGCGGAGTACTCGGCTCCACACAAAGCAAGGGCTCAGAGCTCAGCGGCGCGCACAGCGTATCTCGAACCCGAACTTCTCCTATCCCGGACTTCAATTAAAAAATTAATGAAATAGTTCCCCGATGAAGCTCCGTACACTCTTAAAAGGAAGAGTCAGTCCTGCTGAGCATGTAAGGCATGTGCATCTACCTCTGTCATGACAAATTAACAAGCTTGCTCAATCTGGGCGCATCGCATTCTTAAGTCCAAAAACTTTAATGCCATTATTCAGTAGCGACTTATCCATAAGCATGCTAAAGTGCGAGCTTTCCAAGACGCACAGAATAAAAAATCTAACAATCTCTTAATATAAATGACAAATTAACAAGCTTGCTCAATCTGTGCGCATCGCATTCTAGTTGATGTAGCTCACGGTGTACACTCTTAAAAGAAAGAGTCAGTTCTGCCGGGCATGGAAGACATGTACATCTACCTCTGTCATGACAAATTAACAAACATCGCATTCTTTCACCGCTAAACACCTATCTTCAAAAACTTCAACGCCATAATTCAGTGACGTCTGATCCATAAGCATTCTAGGACGCGAAAAAATTAATGAAATAATTCCCCGATGTAACGATGGTGTACACTCTTAAAAGGAAGAGTCAGTCCTGTAGAGCATGTAAGGTATGTGCATCTACCTCTGTCATGACAAATTAACAAGCTTGCTCAATCTGCGCACCTCGCATTCTTTCACCGCTAAACACCTAACTTCAAAAACTGTAACGTTATAATTCAATGGCATCTAGTCCATAAGCATGCTAGGGTACGAGCTTTCCAAGACGCACAGAGTAAAAAATCTAACAATCTCTTAACATAAATGACAAATTAACAAGCTTGTTCAATCTGTGCGCATCGCCTTCTAGTTCCCCGATGTAGCTCTCGGTGTACACTCTTAAAAGGAAGATTCAGTCCTCTAGAATATGTAAGGCATGTGAATCTACCTCTGTCATGACAAATTAACAAACATCGCATTCTTTCACCGCTAAACACCTAACTCCAAAAACTATAACGCCATAGTTCAGTTGCGTCTGATCTATAAGAATGCTAGGGCACAAGCTTTCCAAGACGCACAGAGTAAAAATATAACAATCTCTTAATATAAAAACAAAGACATGAACTAATTCAGCTCGTTTTCGTTGTAAGTTTTCTCAACTTATGTAGCTTCTCTCATTGCGGCTCAAAACATTAGCGCCCCAACACAACGAGATAGTGGGGCTGAGTATGACGTCTGCTTACTCTTAAGATCGGACCACTTCGGTTATTTTCGTACACTGTATAGTGTACAGTTAATATATGCAATTTTAATATGTAGCTGGGGTGCTTGAATTGTGAGCCCAAAATCGCTTTCGTGTATCGTATTGTAGGTATAGATGACAAGCAGTAATATTTTGCCGAAAAACAAATATTAGATCGAGTCAACAACTGATAGAATATTATATTTCAATAAAAAAAAACAGAAGGCTAGACTGTATATATATATATATATATATATATATATATATATATATATATATATATATAGCCAGTACGGTTGTGTGGTCGTGGCGTGTCTTGTCTGATCGTGTAGATAAGCAACATAGCCCGCCCTGTCCAATTGGATGGGTTGCCGCACAACGGCTCGGTGTGTGCTGGCCTTGCAGAGACTGTAGGCTGACAACCTGCATCACTAAAATGCAAGTAAAACATGTCTCGAAACAAGTACTTCAGGTACTTGAGGCCTTGTTCCACATATATATATATATATATATATATATATATATATATATATATATATATATATCAATATCAATTACTGATTTTGTCAATCTCTATGGCAGATTTTCCTATGACATAGGAAGAGTTTAATAACGAAAACATTTATTTGTATATATAGCTGGTCAGTAGTACATGTAAGTTAACTTGGGAATTGATGGGTAGAATGGGTTATAAAACAAATGAAACTAACTTTTGTTTTAAAATGAGAAATATAGTAAAAGATAATTACAAATAATGGCATTGTGTTATTGTTGATTAAAATCTAAGGTCAAACGTTAAAGTTATAATGATTCCATTTTAATGCTAGTTATTAGAGTAAGTATCGCAGTAATAATGCAAACAGAAAGTTGCGGATTGTTCGTTAGTGTTAGCCTATCGACTAAATATTTATATAATGTCGCTACAAATACTTGCATTAGCATGGCGCGGAAGCAAATCTGTTTTAAATGCGTTCGATGTTGCGAATCCTTGAGCAAATATCCGTAGTCCCTATTCGGGTCGATACAAGGACGAAGGAGAGAAAATAAGGAAGCGATGCTCAGGTTCAGGAACAAGACAAGTTCCTGCAAAACTTCATAGTTGCGGCCATATCGTAAAGATTTATGTTTAGCACGACGGTCGATTGTCGGTTTAGTGGCTATGCATGGGTATACTGGGCTCGGCGGTCCAGCCGTTCACCATACCCAGTCGCGTAAATAAATAACCAAGTGTGCAGGTACACCAACACCCACATATCCTTTCTCTACAACCTTGTGAATATCTTCTGTCTTGTCTCTTCTTTTTGTATTTCTGTATGTAATCAAATTAGGTCCCTTTTTTCCTAAGTGGACCATATACCTACCATTCCCTTTGTTTCTAGATCACAGCTTTTTATGCTTTACAAAGTTCTTTTAAGATTTTCAGTCATTCATGTGTATCTAAATATTTTTTCTACTCCCGTTTCAGGATAATAGTATTCCAAAATCTTTTCTAACATGTAATGTAATATTCTAGTATTCAATATAAAATCAATCAAATATTAAAAATAATATTTAATTATTATTTACAAAATTATACCAATGTAGTTCTTATAAAATTTATTTAAAATGCACAATTTATATTGTGAGACGGAACGTCTCGGTCTGAAATCTCACCGAGATTTCTGGAGTTTTCAATGTAAGTACAATTTAATTATCTGCTTTACCTACATTTTGTCTTTGCGTACCAGATAGTCATATAATTAAAATTATAAAAAATACAGGTTTCTGATTTTGTTTTATTGGTACATTGTTAATACTGTTGGATAAATCTGTCAGTTGTTGATGGTTTTTAGTAAGTTCATTCTTAGGTTATCTATTTTATGGTGATATTTATGAAGATATTGCAAGTTTCCATTTTACAAGTTATTTCTTATTCGCTAATTCTACATAGTTCCTACGGATACTTGTTTATTTTTCTTCTACGCCGGCGGCATAGAAGTAGCTATATTCTCACCAGAATCACTATGCACAATAACAGTGTGCGTGTTCTTGTGGTTCCGAATCTCTAGCTTTAGAATTTATATTCACTAAAGGAGGACATCAGTACTTCTACCTCTCATTTTCAATTATGCTAATTGTGACGTCACGAAAATATAATGTAATGTAATAAAAAAATATGTTGTCATTCTTGTCAGTATTATTGTTTTATGACAGTAAAGTTTTGCTATTTAAAGTTGTAATTAGTGAATAGTGAGGAATGTGTAATTTGGAAATAATGCAGTAATAATACGAGTCCTGGATAAAGTAAATAGCAGCGGTAGAGTTGTAAATATGCTATCGGGACGGTCGGTCGCTTACGGTCGTCTGTCCATGTTCGCGTCTCTCTCGGTCTGTGACTTGATTATCTGAAATAAAGTCCCCGCTACGTCACGACGCTTGTAAACATTAATCAAACTGTGTGAATGCATCGTAATCTGGTGCAGAGCTGTCCTTGTCGGCCGGCCGGTTGGTGGGTCTGCCCAGTGGCGGCTTGTGCCTTTAAGGAATGAGGAGGCAAATTATTTACTCTGCTTAGTCAAAAAATCATGGAATGTATTGCTAGCTAGTAGCTCCGCTCCTGATAAAAACAACTATACTTAAATAATAATGCAAATACTCCTACTCGGATTGAAGACCGCATCATACGCATGAAAACTACATACTGAATTTTACATTGAGCCTCAGCCAGACCCCCAATCCAAACATTTCTGCCGCTGCACCGATACCGAGAGTTGCTAATGATCGGAGCTCATGCCTCCCTTGCTAAGTTTTCTTTCTGTTTAACTCATATATTTCATATTTTTGAATTGATTCAAGGTCAAAACTAGCTTTCTCTTCGCTTTAAAGGTGGATAGGTGGAGACAAATTTTAAGTTTGTCTCCGGCTCATTAAAGATATTTTTATTTCTTTCTTTAAACCACCCATAAAATTGAAAGAATGTCTACTAATATATATTTTTTTGATATGATAAATAATTCTTCATAATATTCCATTTATTATTTATAGATTTTTTTTTTAAATATTTGTTAAATGTGCACATTTTGTTTATTTTTTGAGAGGAGGCAGTGCCTCCCTTGCCTAGTCTGACGAGCCGCCACTGTCTGCCGGGTCCGGTGGGTCCGGGCCCGGAGTCTTAGTGTGTCTGTCGGAGTGTCCGGAGTGTCGATGACCGGCTGCGCAGGCGCACGCATACGTAACAGTGCGGATAGCGGATGTAGCGAGGGTACAACGCAGGCATGACCAACCTTGCTGCCCCAGAGTAATAGAATGATTAATTGTTCCGCTTCGTTCGTGCGAAATTTAAATTTCGTGATTAAATTTTAGTTAGCGATAAACAATGCATTATCATCATGGAGGAGTATGAGCACGAGGCACGGAGGAATGAAGTTGAGTTGAGGTGTACGTTATGCATAGCTAGTGCGATGCATGGAATGCGCTTACAGGAAAAATCCCGCGAACAAGTGGCTGTCGCCGACACCGCCAATTCCGCCAGCGACGCCGACGCCGAGGCCAATGTTTCCGAACTCTGGAGTTACCCGTTTTCATTAACGATCCATTCGACGCCGGTTGACAACGTATTTAATTAAAGTGATTGTTCCCTCAATTGTTTGACATGCCGCGTAAACAGTCCTGTATTGTTAGCGACCACAATACACATCATTTCTTGCCGCGAGTTTGTTAACTGACTGATAATCATTGCTGGCAAATTGCACCGGTACTGTTACCAGATGGAACATTTATTATGTTAATGGCCGTCGAACGCTGCTCGCTCAACTTGCCTGTTCTAAGACGAAAAGTAATGGCCAATTACCTACGTGCATCAAACAAAAACTGCATACGTTATTTCCTTATTACTTCCACTAAACATTCGCCTATTAATGGTTAAGCATAAGCAGGATAAATTATAATGATGCTGATAATGATATGTATAATTTAGCGAGGAACGAATAAAAAGTTTGAAAGTTCCCGAAGTTGCAGTTTGACGCCGTAGGTAAGGAAAGAGTATAGGAATATAAGCGCGTACACTCATTAGGACAGGTTTTGAAAAGCTGTCTGGAAGGGACAGTTGTGGCTAGACAGAGCCGGAGTTAGTATCAGTGGCAGAGCTGAGCCAGGAGCAGTACCAGTGCGGTGAGAAATGCGGTGCGACCGCTTTCAGTCCTCAAGATCGATAGAAACCCTTTCAGCGTACGTGAAATGTATTTTTATCGAAGGCACTTTTCATATGCCATTCATGGGAAACATATGACAGACAGTTGCTTGACCTTATAACCATCAAATTTTCTTCACTGTCTTTTGTGTGAACCAACAATTGTCGAGTAGAGATGATTCCCTTTATCTGCACGGAAAGCTTTATTTTATGCTTGACGTTGCTTTGAGTGGAGATATAAGTTAATTGTTGCGGAGTCAGGATTCAGGAAGCATTTAGATTGTAGACGATACATTCCGATGTCGGATTAAAAAGTAAACGGTATGCGTAGGACGCTGTGCGTGCCAGGACTGTTCACGGTCCACGGTACAGAATGAACAGCCCTTGATTTAGATAACCGAGTTTAAATCAGAGTTGGGTACATGTAATGTATTATTAATGAAGTGATGAGACTTTGAGAGAGCAAGTTGCTCCCTCGTGCGCCTGGTCAACTACTCGAACTAATGTTTAAAATGCGAAGCCGCGCGCTTCGGCCTGCTGCAATTCAAGACGCAACACAGGTATTCAAGGTATCTCGAATTTCGGCGTTCGGCTACATTCTACTATTCTACGTGCAATTTCCGCCCTTATCCGCAACAAGATCCTGGAATTCACCCTGCAAAAAACTGTTTGGAAAGTTATCCTTCTCATTCGCAACTAGCTGCTAATCAAATGGCACAATTGATTATTATAAAGTAAAATGACTAGAGGTTGCGTTGTGGTGGATCGATGGCTTGAAGTGGCAAGTAGCAAGTACTCGGCCGGTGGAGGAAGTGCGATATCGCACGATGTTTCCGCACCGCGCACGTGAGCAACTTCCGGTAATCTTTCTCTTTTTCTCTTGTTATAGATACGCACTGTGCCACTTGTTTCCTCGCTTCTCGTCGGTCACTACTCCACGTTGCTCGCTTTCCGTCCCCTGATAAGCACACCTGATTCAAGGCTAGTGCCGGCCCCACTCGATATGACTAATTAGCCCTTTTTAAAACGGCCTGATATGCAAACGAACCGGGAACCTGCCTGCCTAGGAAACTACACGTTAAATGCTCCACAACAGATACGACCAATCAATATGCAGATGAAGAAAAAACTGCCTACCAAGCCTTCATTTATTATTTTCCTACCTCACCAAAGCGAAAAACTTTTCTCTACTCACCAAACTATACATTATTACAACAATATTAATATTATGTCTTCCAAAAATTAGAACTTCCACTATTTCACATGGTCTTCGAAAATCATTCAAATTTATAATATATAAATAATAATAAGAATGAACTTTTCACCGAGGTTTGTATACTATTTTAATCTTAATCTGAAATAATAATGTCACATGAATAAATGAATGTTTTGGTTTGGCGTTGATCATCTGTCACATGGACTGTCAATTTGATTTCTAACCTTAAATATTGATTTCATTGAGAATGGAAACTGTGAAGTGAGTATAGCTGGGGTTGGAAAGTGTCCACTTCTCAACCCCAACTATACTCACGATGTATTTCCCAACCTCTTGGAAAATGAGGTTAACAATACTAACTTCCTAACTTTTTAAAAGTCAGGAATCGTCATATTACTAACCAATTGTGAATAAAAGTATTTTTTGCCTTCCACTTATCACACATAGACATTTTGTTAATATTGGTAAATCCCAAAGACTGACAGCATTCAGCATTGAAATTGAAATAAACTGCAAATGATATTTTTGTTTGTATTATTTCGGATGTTGAATGGAAAGCATGTGAGTACAAGAAGATAACATATTCTAATGTGAAGATTTGACGAGAAATTAGTGCGATATTTGAATATGGATGGGAGAAGAAATGATTACGTGTAATACGTAGACGGCCACAACCTGTGAAATACGGTAATACGGTGCGCTTGCTCATGAATAATTGTACTTGTCGATGCAAATAATGCAAGCGAGCAACACTCATCTACATAATGTCGCTGCGCATCTGCCTTCGTGATATCTAAACGCAATTCAAAAAGAAATATTTATTATTTTCAAGAGCAATTGTGCAATGGGCATAATCTGATGCTGAAGGAGACACAACAGAACAAAGCTACAGAATTTACAAATGAACACAGTCGCTAAAATATTACCAGCATTTTTCGAGAATGTTGCTGTTTCGTTTTTTATTCCCCGACATTCCGGGACGCAGTTCATCTTAATATTAATTCTGAAATTATAGAAACAAACTATAAGACGGGCCGTTACTTATCTTCGTTAGAGATAAAAGCGTTCGTAAACATCGGTTGAGACATTCGGAGCAGAATTATAAATATGAGCGCGAGTAGATGTAACCGAATTTGTATTTATCGTCTGAGCTCGCAAGCTCCGATCCGATGTTTACGTGCTACAACACTGCATACGATGATTCCACGTCAGTTATTCTAGACTCTCCGACAAATCCTCTTTCCTTGTTAATTACCATTTGTACCGTTCTTAAATTGCCATTGTTCGTTTCATTTTCTTTATTTTCATTTCATTAATGTTTTATATTTGAATTTAAATTAATACGCATTGAACTCCATCGAGCGCTAAGGTAACGACCAAACGACCAAGGTTTAATAAACGAAAATAATTAAAATATTTGCTGCTCTAAATAAATTCATGTATTTTTTAAGTAAATAATTATACAAAATTAAACTTGATGCCAAATTTATTTGATTAAATATGATTATTTTTGCATAATTAATTTCCACCAGTTAAATTTATTACATTTACTCATTTACGCAGCTGAATGAATTTACATATTTCAGAATCCCCGGCTATTTTTGTTTGGCTGCCGAAGGTGGAAAAATACTTGATATTCAAGTATCTATAAACAAAATACACTATTGACTTAATTTTCATGAAATTAGTATTCATCAGCAAGAAAAGTAAGTAACCTCAGGCTAATTCGCTGTCGGAAGGAAATGTTTACAGCTTGACAAAGCGACTGTGAAAAATGAAATGTAGCCTAATTTCACCGCATTTCTCAGAATAAGCGTACTGTTTTATTTAAATTTTCTACCCGAGTGTTTTATAGAATTCTCAACCTAAAGGCGCACAGGATACACAGCATTTTATATAATTTATCATTTTAAATAGAAACACTCCAAACTTATTTATTCATAACCTGTATAATAATAAAGTTCTACATATTTCACTCACAATAATTATTCACATTCCATGACAAAAACATTTTATTTTATCAGAACAACTCTAAATGTTAATATTTAGTATTTATAATGTCAATATTTCTTGCACTTTTGATGTTTGTGATCTTTTGTTTTGTAAAGTTGTATTTTATCTTCTCGCATTCAACATGACTTAAATAAAATATTAACTGAAGTATTGATTCAAAGTAGTTCATAAAATATTTAGTATAAAATTGAGTAAGAGAAATAATCAACATTTTGACAATAAATGTAACGTCAGTCACTGACTATAATCAAATAAGTATACCCAGAGGTGTAGTCATTTTCAGTATTTTATTGATATTTCATATATTACATTTGAACTAACCAATCATGAGACAAAACACTTGAAAATTCAACCAATGGAAACAGCTTAATAGTGATAAAATTCCGTTACCCCAATAAATTGCCGGTATCAAGAAAATAATTAAATTATTTTATTTTGCGTTGTCTCTAAAATATACTTGCAGAAAATTAATAATTGAATGGAGTCTAAGGTTATATATGATATAATATAAATTACCCCTAACCTTAAAATAAACTTTACATATACATATGTTTCGACAACTAAGTTGTCATCATCAGTATCAGAGTGTTAAGATAACTCAGCATGTGAATCAGGCCAGAGGTCTAAACAACTCTGATTTCTTTACATATACATATGTTTCGACAACTAAGTTGTCATCATCAGTATCAGAGTGTTAAGATAACTCAGCATGTGAATCAGGCCAGAGGTCTAAACAACTCAGAGTTGTTTAGACCTCTGGCCTGATTCACATGCTGAGTTATCTTAACACTCTGATACTGATGATGACAACTTAGTTGTCGAAACATATGTATATGTAAAGTTTATTTTAAGGTTAGGGGTAATTTATATTATTTTATATACTTGCAGTTTGATCCACCTTAGATTTGAATTCGTTCGAAGATAGTTCTGCAAGGGTTTAACAATGAGGACAAATAATCTGTCACCTTCATTGGACCAATTGAGTTGTATGCAAACCAAAAAGGTATTATTTAGTTTTTAAGTAAAACAAATTTATTGGTTATTGAATGAAGGAAAGTGCCGAAGTGTCTTGGAATCATTACATTTTAAAAAGTTACTAAAGTAAACTAAATTGAAATCGCTAATTAAAACTATCATTTCTAATTATATAAATTGTCAGATCGTAAAATTTTCGTATTTGTGAAGTTTGAGGTTATTTTAATAGTAGTAAATATTTTATTTGTTACCTTTCGGTGTTCAAATTTCTACATTATCTATATTTTATATTTCATGTGGTATTTACATTATTATAACTTACTATTTAATCTACTTATATATACGTTCTTCATCCAATCTGTGTCTGGGTTATTTTAATATTGGAAGTGTTAGACGGCGAAAGAAAATCCATAAAAATATTCGTCGCGCAACAGTTCGATATATACGAGTTCAAGGATATTAATTTTTGAAAAATACATCACAATATACATGAGACCCTTTTGTAAAAAGACACAATAATATAGTGTATCGGAAAATGCAGATTTACGTCTCCGATCAAGTACGAGGGTGGAATAATAATGTTCGCGTTTGCTCTGATTTCCTTGGCTGACCCAGTCGAACACCTGCGAATCGCTGCGACGCTTGGCAAGTATATATTTTATTGAAAGTGGCATATTTTCCAAGGCCCCGGTCTCAGCATCTAGCTCCAGCGAGATAAGCTACAGGTAGTTATAACAAACGACTGTGATTCATGTCATTTTAATCTCTACACCATAAATTAAATCCCAGTTTCTTTCACGTTTTTATACTTTAGAAATTCTGAATTAAAAAGATTTTCCCTATAAATGTCAATTTTGATATATACGGTTCGTTGCTTTTTCTCCCCTGTATAAATAATAAATAAGTGTTCTTTAATTTTTAATTTTATTTCAAAATAAATGAGATATGGATTTTACCAGATTATAGTAATTGAATATAATGTTTGCATTACGATTTGAAACGTTGCTGATGAAAGTTGATCAATATGAACGTCATTTGTTTGTGGCTATGTTGAATAAGGGAAAGTGATACTCTAATAGGCATAATTCACTAATGATTATTACTTCAGATAATTCAGAGATGATAATGACACTGCAAATGAAATATTAATGGCATATATCATCACAATGTCATCCAATTCGAGTGTGCCAGATATACAGTTTCCTCTAGGATATTACCAAAGTTACCCTAAAATATGGAAACCTTTTTCTCTATAATTTTTAATTTTGCTATTAGAACTGTTAATTTATACGTTCCAGGGAAGGGTGATAGTTTGTGAATTTGATAGTCGATTCTAGTCAAGTCGAAACATAATTCCTATTAACTACTTTAAGGATTCCCTTGTGGTGCATTCCCCGCTAAAATATGTCCAGCCCGAAGGCATCGATTGATCAATACTTCCTTCGTTATTATTTAACGAAATGCTGAGATAGGGATGCCAGACTAGAAACTTACTTAGACTGATCTACTACTTGTAGTTCAGCTTTTGTTGTTAGCCATTTTGTTTATTTATTTCACATGTTTACTTGAAAATACTACTTGCTCAATTTCTTTTAATTGTTGTTTAATTTCTTGTTTACTAGAGAATGTATTTATTTATTAATTTTTTGATCCATTTACTTCAGACATCTCTGAATAGATTTGTCCTAGTTCTTAGAAATAACTGTACCTTTTTTCAACAGTTGCTTTGGAATTTGTTTCAGTTCATCCAATTCCTAATTTAATTAAAAAATTCTGAGATATATTGTTCTACTGTAGAATCCTTATAAATTGGAAGGATAATAATGTAAGAATTCAGAATGCTCCAGGTAAACTATTTTGATCTTCATTGTTGAGGTTTGAGGATTAGGTCACTGTCAAACTTTTGTTATGATATGGTTAAGAATCTTTCATCTTGTGTGTATTGTGTTTCATATAGTTCATTATGTACCATCTAGTGAGCTTCAATTTCAATCATGTAAAATTCCGATGCGTACAGTAAAATATGATACAACAGTATAATATTTCATTTCAGAACAGGATGTGCTTAGGCCACATTATTTGTTTACATACAGAGTTAAATGGCGCGGAATGCATCGTGGTGAAAACACGTTGCAACTCGCTTACTATCGGTTACAGCCAAATAACCGAATTCGATTTGGGCGTATGTATCAACTTCATCATCGGTCATCGCATTACTTCATTGACATTTTGAGTTATTATTGTTCTGTTCTACCACTAACCTCGCAATTATGATTTATAATTGCTATTTTATATTCTAGTATTCTTTATGGATTTCTTATCAAATCTACCAATCTTACTGTATACCGTGACGTACTTGTTTCTATAAAATTCTTTGATTATATCTTTTATATTAACACTTGTTTTCAATCAAAACTATAAAATTTCAATTTTATATTAAATTGCAAATACAATTTGCATTTTAAAATATATGATGACAAAACGTTTTATATTGAGGTTAGATATATAATACATAATAGCATATTGTGTAAAAGTCATTATAGTTAATAATTTATATTTTTAAGCATGTATTAAAAGCTGAAGGCATTATGAACTAATCATTGTGATAATAGACCGTTAAAACAAAATTTATACCCCTGTATAAAGTGATTTTCCAAAATGTGTTCTCCCCATTTTCATATTTCTATTCATCGCGAGGATGAACTTAACCTAAAAATGTTCCGCATTGAAATATCTCCCTTTGTTGTTGGCCGAGAGTAGATTTTAATTTAGCTTACTTAAAAGAGTTAAGTGGATACGGTAACAGGATCTTGGATATTTTAAGTAAAATAGTTCAATACATCTTCATGTTCATGTGCTCAGAAATGTGTACATGAATGCAGATAATAGCGAGTAATAACAGCTTTTTCTCGCGTAATACGGCGGTAGATAATTTTGAAAGTAGTGTGTTCGCATAATGGAAATTAATGATGCACTTTGCATTTTTACGACTGTATAACAGGTCGCGAGTCCGTTAAGAAATTTTTGGCACGGAACTAAATGAAACTGAATATAATTTTTAGCTCATTATCACTTATTTGTGATCATTTTTAATTTTCGTTTACAATGAAAACAAGTTAACTAACGATGTTGTGCTATTATCTTGATATAAATGTTGGCTTCTGAACTCGTTTCAAAAACTGCTAATTCTCACTTGGCAACGGGCCCTTTCAACACATTGCGTCCGAAGGGTTTTGTAACGGGCTTCATTTTTGCCTTATTCTTTCCTTCGATGAGTTAAAAAGTCATCTCTTTTTCAATCTACCATCCATGTCGATGAAAAACTGTTTTTGAAATAAACAAAATTCGCTTGTCTTGCAAATGACTCTTTTAAAACAAGAAATAATTGCTGGCACTGGTAGTGCAGAAGGCAAAAACGCATTCTCGGAGTACAGAAATTTATTTCTTTAAAATTTCATATTCATAAAATCAAATTTCACAATTTCTGGTTTCAAGCTTTGTACGAGTTTGAGTTCATTTGTAAATGTTTTCTTCTCTTTTTGGAGATCTTTGCTACATTTCTCACCAATTGTTTTTGTCTTGTGTCTTCCTTTATAGTTCATGTCAAGGAATACGTCTTTTACAAAATTAGAAAGAAATGGTTAACCCAGATCTCTGACAAACTTGGTCGTTCAGAACTATGCCTCCATAAATATAAATACCTTACTTTTCATTTTATATTTGTTACTATTTGGGATTTTCTTTAACTATTAGTCTTTGTTATGTTATAAGTTATATATCTATGTGTGTGTTGGTGACATCGTAGTTCCCAAACAGATGAACCGATTTTGATTTGTTTTTTTTTTTTATTTTGTTTGAAAGGTGAATTGATCGAGTTCAGCCGTTTCATCATTAGTTCTTTCTAGTTGATGAGGGAATGAGAACAACTTTCACAGGTCTGATCGATTCAAAATTTGGTATAAGGTTTTTTTTTTGTGTCGGGAGTTTTTTAATATTAAATTAATATTGTTGTCCAGGTTTTGTTTTTGATTCAACTCAAAATAATTGTCCCTATTTTATTATAACTTTATTAGCAATGTACAGTTGGGAACTATTAAGTACTTATGAAGGTAAAATTTATAGATTTAGCTGTAGGCACTTGGTGAAATATTGTAAAAAATAATTAAATAAATAACACACTTGATATAAGTTTCACAAATAAGTTTATTGATTACTTCGTCTTCATAGGCCTTCGTCAGAAGATGTAAGGCCTAAGAAGCCAAAATAGATAAAGTTATCAATAAACATATTTTGAAACTTATATCAAGTGTGTTTTTTATTTAATTACTTATAAAGGTGCTAATAAAGATATAATTTATGTGTAGTCAATTGATAATGACCAAAGGTCGAGTAAAAAGTAACGTTGGAAAGATGAAAAGGATGTAGGGTAGTAGAGCAGTACCGCAGTGAGACGTTGCCAAAGCAGCAGAGAGCGTGTGAGCATTTTGGGAAATATGTTAAAATGAGTTAGATTGCAGTGGTGATTAGAGCATCTAATTTCCAGTGGGTCAGTTTTCAATTAGTCAGAGCTGAGAGCCGTGTTGTTGATTCGCGTTCCGGTGAGGCCAAGTCATCGCTGATTAGCGCCCCAATGTGTAGCTGTAGTCCGCGGCCGTAGCGTTCTTCGGATGCCGGCGCCGGGCGTCGGGCGTCGGGACGGCCGTTCGCGCTAATCCTCACTCTCCGCGCACACTGCGGTCTGGAAAACTACGGAGATCACGTGCGAACCTGTTTAGGGATTCGCCATTCGGCCGGAACGATGAAAAACGGAAAATGCATTCGCAAACACTACAGACGTCACTGGCAGGGTTCGCGTTTCGCGTAACTGTTACTGCTATTTCTACGACTAGGCAGGGAATAAACAGCTTCACTCGCTTTTTACGTTCTTTCCTATGCAGCTGCGATGTTTCCTTGCAATTAATTTACATTTTATGTACTTTCGATACACTCTTTTCTTTTCTCCTGATTCTCTTCAATTTTTTTCATCTATGGCACAACATTCCTATGTGGAACAAGGCCTCAAGTCAATTGACTACACATAAATTATCACCTTTATAAGTATTTGTTAGCTCCCAACTGTACATTGTTAATAAAGTTATAATAAAATAGGGACAACTGTATAGAGTTGAATCAGGAACAAAACCTGGATAACAATAATAATTTATTATTAAAAATAACCTTACACCAAATTTTGAATCGATCAGACCTGTGAAAGTTGCTCTCATCCCCTCATTCATCTATGGCACAACATTTCTGTGTGGAACAGGTCCCCAAGTACATGAGGTATTTGTTTTATGATATGTTTTACTTTCATTTTAGTGATGCAGGTTGTCAGCCTACGGTCTCTACAAGGTTAGCACACACCGAGCCGTTGTGCGATAACCCATCCAATTAGACAGACATTCAGATTTGCAAGTGCTTTCTCTGCAACCTTTTCTCTATATCTGCGCTGTGCCTGTCTGGCCATTTAATCAAATCTTGTTAGTATAAAGTCAGTTCCAGTTTCATTGATTGACAACAAACATACAGGTTAAACGAAAATTTTTGTATATAAATTATTTCCAAGTTATTATACGTAGCCTACTAGATCTAAAAACAGTGTTAACGTCTCGCCAGAAAGTTTGGCAATAGTAGAATTGGTAAGCAGCAATCATTCATCTATGATACAACATTCCTATATGGAACAAGGCCGCAAGTACCTGAGGTACTTGTTTAATGACTGGTTTTACTTGAATTTTTGTGATGCAGGTTGTCAGCCTACAGTCTCTGCAAGGTCAGCACACACCGAGCCGTTGTGCGGTAACCCATCCAATTGGACAGGGCGAGCTATGTTGCTTATCTACACGATCAGACAAGACACTCGTCTATACCTGTTTATATACTGCAAAAAAGTCAATCACAATCTACTGAAAAACAAATAATCAAGTAATAAAGTTTGTTATAGAAACATGGAAATATAGCCTACAATTTGTTTAATTTCCTGATAAAATTTGTGGAAGAGAAAATGTTTTAATCACGATGATGCCGTGCAGAGCTATTCGTGCTGTTTTGTTTATATTTTCCCGTCTCCATTAATCTGTCTCCTCTTCTATCAGTTTACTAGCTGCTGTAGATAATCAGCTAAGCAGGGTGACAGATTCGCTTAGCACATCACGTGACACAAACTATGCGGAGAAATTAGCAACAGTGAGTAGAGGTGTCTATTGATGGCGCGAACTATTGAATTCTGAACGCATGCAAGCACGTACCGTACCGTATAGCGTCCCGGTCCCGATACGGGAGCGTTGCGACGGCACATCGCGTAGGATGAGAACGACGCCAGAAAGATTTTAAGTTGAGGATTAGAGTGAATTGAGATATAATGCAAATATTCTAATTTTATTCTTCAGTTTTTGATCGGGTCTATTTTAGAAACGACAAAATCTATATTCATATAGTATTTTAAAAAGATTTTTAAATCAGTATGCAACAAGTATATATCTATATGACGTATATAATTTATCCATGCACAGGTGCAATGATGTGGAAAACACATTGTGTAGCATAGAAAAGTTTCCATAGAGGTCGTAGAAAACAATTTTAAAATGGTTTTGATAGAAAAGTTGCCTACTCGGGAAAATAAATATTGATGAAGATGAAATTTCCATTATTTGTATCTCTTGTTAAGAAAGTTCAGCAACAATTTGTAGTTGATCCGG
The DNA here is from genome assembly GCA_035578165.1 of Stenolophus ochropezus. Lineage (NCBI taxonomy): Eukaryota > Metazoa > Arthropoda > Insecta > Coleoptera > Carabidae > Stenolophus > Stenolophus ochropezus. Next base: position 7,358,021 of record JAQOWZ010000014.1, read on the forward strand.
AACCGAAAAAAACAGCTGACGCAGTAAATACTAAAGAAGTTAGTTTAGTAAGGTTTCATCTCCAAAGTCTAAAGCGACAAGTTCACAAGAGCGAAGTGCAGTAAGCAAATGTAAACCTGGAAATATTGCTATTTAATAGTTTCCTTCAACTTTCCTGACAAGTTTTATAAGATGAACTATTAAAAGTTTTACAAGGACATTTAGGTATGTCCGCTGGCCATTTTAAATATGTTTCTCACGTACGGTATATTGTTTCGAATTATGTTAACTGCGGTCATATTGCAGAAAATATACAAATTATATCAGATACATTTACAAACAAATTTGAAAGGTTTTATGCATACCACATATATTTTTCGAATGTAGGCCCATACATTAAATTTGTTTTTGAAAAAAAAATTGCCCGCACAATTATTAATATAGAGATTAATTTATTTTGAAAATAAAGTATTTTAACGAGAAATATTTTTATATTTTTATTCGTCATTAATTAAATATAATATTTATGTGAGTATAAATTTTTATATCGTAGGTTTATTTTATTGCGAAACATGGGATTTGCCATACCTATGGTTACAACTTTAAATTTGATTGGCAGCAATGTATCAAAACGTTCACTTTAAAATGAAACAGCAGAAACAATAATAAAATTCATTTATAATATTTTTAATTTGGATAATTTTTATGTTTCTAAAGTGATTTTGATTTTATATTTTAATTTTTTAATTATTATACATATTATCATAAAATAATTTTGTTTTTAATGTTCCCTAGTTTAATAAAATCAAATGATTTGACATCAGAATACTTAGCGGACCACTCTATTTGTCCACCGTGTCAATTCCAACGACGTGGAAATGTGTTATTTAAAAAAAAACAATTTATCAGTTAATTATGACGCGAATTTGACAACCTATGTTTTATTTTAAAGTGAACGCTTTGATACATCCCTGTCAATCAAATGTAATATTTGTTTTACGTTAAAATAAACTGAAGGTATTTTCACTAATTATTAATTTAGACTATTTTCATATGGTATTTATATTTACAAGACGAGAATTTCCAACGAAGTATAAAGCATAGAAAAGTATTGCTGTAAATCACATAAAATCGGTACCGCAGAAATTTTTAATATATAGAGGTTATAAATAAATATGAAAGCATGTAATATTTAACAAAAATTTATTAGATTTTGATTCATATTTATAACAGTATATTAGTCGTAAAACAGATAATAATGCGGTATTTGCAGGGCATATATCATTAATTACACTTCATCAAAGGTAATAACAATCACATGTATGCATATAAAGATAATAAAACAATGTGCACGGCATTTTCATATGCAGCATCAGACATTATAATATATTTCTTTATAGTGAACATAGTGAGCGTACATATATGTAGCCGCTGTGCCTGAAGCGAGCAACGAACAGTGTTTGTTCATAACGTGTATACGGCTCACCTAGGGCTACGTACACAGAGAATATAATAGGTACGCGAGATCGAAAGAAGGTAAGTCCAGGTTCAAAGCACGGATTGTGAGCATGTAACCATCAGGTGCTGACAGCAGTGCATGCGTTCAGGTATAAAATTAAAATATATGGCCATGTTATCTCCACACTGTTTAATCCTAACAGCAACAAATCGTCTCACTTTGCTTAAATTTCATTCAAACCCGATGCCTTTGTGAGCTAATTTTTCATGCACTTTGTAGAAACACAAAATCGAAAAAAACTAAACGGGCACAAACCTGCAAAAACACTTCAAATAATATGTGCTTGCTCAAGTTTCATCATGAGAGCACATCAGTTCGAAGTAAATGAAAAGTACCTAATTTTGGTGGAAAATTTTAGTTTTAGAAAATAATTTAATTCAAAAACACTTATCTATCTAATTTTACTGATGAAAATTTCCAGTTTATTCTGCATAGTTGATAATATCTAAGTGTAGAAGACATGGAATGCAGAAATGATAACACACTTTTTATTGAAATAGTATAATTTTATATAAATATATATATATATATATATATATATATATATATATATATATATATATACCGGGTGTCCCAGCTCGACCGACACATTGGAGTTTTACATAGGAAATCAGTTAATTATGAATAGTATCTCCCCAGTGCAAGATATTAACTTGAAATTTTGTATACTTATCGGAGAATATTAATTCTATGGATCACACTTATTTGAAATATGCAATTTCATCTGCAGGGCGAGATTTATTAAATTTAAAATCTAATATTTTTGTTCAAAATCAGACAGCAATGGAAATAAAAGAAAATATTTATCCGACAGTTTAGTGAAGTATCACTGATTTTAATTCTTATTCCCTGTATTTTAATATTATTTAAATTGAATTTAGTTCATTTTTGTTAAATAATATACCAATATTACAAAAATATAAATATCTAAAATGGCATGTCATTAACTGTCAGAACTGTCACATAGATATTTTCTTTTATTTCCATGGCTGACTGATTTTGAACGAAAATGTTAGATTTTATAATTTAATAAATCTCGTCTTGCAGACGAAATTACATATTTCAAATTACTGTAATCCATAGAAATAATATTCCCCAATAAGCATACAAAATTTCAAGTTAATATCTTGCACTGGGGAGATACTATTCATAATTAACTGATGTCCTATGTAAATCTCTGATGTGTCGGTCGAGCAGGGATACCCGGTATATATATATATATATATATATATATATATATATATATATATATATACTTATTTCCAATATTCTCTCTAATTTTGCTTATGTCGTAAAAACTTTTTGGAGAAAAACTTCACAATAATCTATTTGGCTTTCACTCTTTGGAATCTTACTTTACAATAACTCAACTACGGTATGATGTAATTTAGTATCCATTCTGCCATTCTGGGTATGTATTTACCTTTCGATAACGGTTAGAATCGAAGCAACATATATCATGATCAATTTGATGTGTGATTTAGCAGTTGAACATTGGAAGTCATGTGTGACAAATTATAATAAACATTTCACGGTCCAAATGGTGACTATCCATTATTATTTCGGAAAATGGAGTTTCAATTATACCTGTTTACAAATATGCATAATGTAGTCAAAAACCTTTATTTCATTGGAAGAGCAAAACAAGTTAATATCATCTTTAAAATTAGTTAAACCATGAAAGATATATACGCAAAAACAATAACGAAAAGACAAAAATTTCACATTTTCACTGAGGAACTTTTTTTCTCCTAAATTCTTTTTAAATATTTCAAATCTTCAAACAGAATTTGATTACCCCTTTTTGTATCTGAGTTTGCTTTCCAATTTTCACCTCGAAAAACTGTGCTTTTTTAGTATAGGTGTTTTTAAAATGAATAAATACATTATGAACGATTTCATCATTCGATTCTAAGGGCACAGTTAGATAAAGACACATTTGTCCCCACACCCACAGTGCATCAAAATCTACTAAATTATTTTCTAAAAATAAAATTTGGTACAGAAATTAAGTACTTCTTATACTTCGAAACGGAACGCTGTAGTTGATCTGCTATTATATTTAGATAAAGAAATGGTTTTCTACGCAGCGTATCGAAATCTATTACAGTATTTTCTGAAACTAAAATTTTCTACAAAAATTAGGTATTTTCCAGTTACTTTGAATTGGAAGAGCAAAACATGTGAATATCATCTTTAAAATTAGTTGAAATATACGCAAAAACAATAACTATTCTGTGACAAAATTTAAATTATAATTAATGTAAAGTATAAAATATCTAGAGTGCTTGCAAAGGTCAGTTTTAACGTGCAAATTTGAAATTACAGTTTAGTTTTTCATCGCATAATGAAAAGCTTGGGAAAAAAGTAAGTATTTTATCTAGAATCTGTGCTGGTGAAATGTTGATTTTTTCGCTTGCATGTAGAGCATTCTAGAGCTGGAGTTGGCTGAGAAAACGAGGTAAGCGGGCCCGTCTCATAAATAACGATATCAATAATGCACTGACGAACAGATTTCAGAATCCATCACCGCTCATGCAACACGGCTGGCGAAACAGATGTAAGCAGTTGTTGCACTGCGATCATTTATTAATAACCACTGTGTTCTTGGTATATGAGGAATACATGATTAGAAATTGTTGTTGATAGACTCAAATAAGTTCATTTTACGTAGCTTAGTACTTAGCTTCCACTAAACTACGTAGTAAACACATTATAACTTCTCTTTTTCAATACTTACTCACAATATTTCAAAATCTAATGTGACCAGCAAACATGGATTATGTAACTGACGGATCACATTTTCTGTTTGCGTTCCCGAGCTATTTCCAATCATTATTAAACCTTATTAATTAGAATTTGTGAGATTTTAACGTAAAATTGAGTTTATTAGTCTGAAATATTTAAAAAATGTTGTTATATGGTGATGGACTTCGATAAGCTGATTTCAAAGTTGGAAACTGTATTGAATTATCTATTTTTTATTTGTTCTCAAAGTTGCACCTCAAATAAATGTGTGATTTTTATTTTAAAATTAGGTAACTCAACGATTTTACTATTCGATTCTACGGAATAAATATTTTCCCCACTTATATGTTCTATAGAGCGATTGGATGAAAAAAGAAATAACCCTCTTCTTTTTCTTTCTCTACCCTTTTTCCGTATTACACAGGGTTAGAATTCTCTTTTCTCAGCTTCCTCTTCCATTTATTTTAGTCCAAAGCATATCATGGGCTAATAATATAATATAAATAAGGTATACCTCAAGTTTTAAAGTCTTGTTACATTTAAAGATGTTGAGCTATAATGATGCAGAAACAAATTTTTGTAAGACAAGTTAAAATGTACCAGTAGCAGTGATAATAAAGTTTATAAAAATATTAACGAAGAATATTGTTTACAATGCTTGAAAGTTTTCACATCTTTAAGGCATAATTATAAGCATGTAGCAGAGATGAGAGCATTTTTTGTAAAACTTTTCACAAGTTGATTACAAGTTTGGTCGCATATTGAGCAGATCTTGTTGAAATGGTACGAGAGCAAAAACTAAACTATTCAGTGCAGTGCAATGTGCAAGTGTAAAAATATGTTATGCGCGTTAGTGGTCAGACCAGCACAGTAGCCTTTGTATTAATATTATTACAGCACTGCAGTGAATGCAACGTTGGTTTAAATTGGGCCCATAGGCATTCGTTCACACATTCGGGCTCTGCATTACGTTACATGCTGTGTTATAATGATACGAATACATTGTTAGACCGCAACATTCGTACGTGCGATGCGTTATTTAAAATAATGTGTCTGTATCTATAATGTCACCGCATTGTATCGAAACATCGCAATATGTAAAACACTTTCTAAATTATACTACATACACCTACTCATTACTAGTATTTCATCTCATTGTCCCTATGTCCATGGGCGCCCATAAAGATTACGTAATTATTTCACCATCGTTATGTTTATTTTTTTTTAAATTTATTAATGTTTGCTGTATTGTAGGGCTTAGATTTTTTATGTGCGGAACAAATTATCCCGTTATTATTTGCAGTTAGTTATTTCTACTGTCATTAGAAAGTAGAAGCAAGACAATTAACTACAATAAACTTAATTTTATCGAAGTTCTTAAAGATTTTTTCGAGCAATTTTCGAAAGATGGAAGGAATTTAACAATTACCTTTACAAACTAATCCAAAATATAAATAAGAATTTTTACTTTATGCTTTACTTTTGAACAATTCTACTTTTTTTACTAATAAATATATGTTTTCTGTTTATCTCTATAATATTTAAGTTTCTCTTAAATAGACAATATTTTTTTGTTGGTGTTGCTGGCAAATTTCATTCTCAAGAGTAAAAGCACACATTACATGCTCATTGAATAATATACTATAATTTTTAATTTGCAGGAAAGTTAAGTGATGGTGAGATGCCCAATTCCAAGTAATCAATAGCCCTACAAATTCTGTTTGTGAAAGACTCAACTTTAAAATTTTAATAATTCACGTTTACGTTGTAAAGAAAGGTCAAAGAAAGCAGTAGTTAGTTACAGACATAGCACATGAAAACATCAAAGAATGTTTTAAGTAAAACAAAATGCAAGGTAAAATATCAAAATAATCAGTAAGTGGAAAATAAATGAACTTGCGGAATTAATCGTCTGAAATTCTAAACCTCTTTAGTTACGAGCAGAAATAATAAGATAACCTTTGACTTTTCTCTAAATCGTACTATTAAATCTATTAAGTGTACAGCATTAATTAAACTAAGAATTATATGATTTCTATCGTTTATTAAGCATTGCTTTATTCCATTTTCATTAATATATCACTCATTGTATTGTAACATAAATTATGGCATCGCAACAAAATAATTCAGCTATTTCACCGGATTTAGTTATAGAATGTTGAAGTATTTAATATTTGTTATAAATTGATCTCCTAATTAGAAATTGAAATTGTCCTTTACAATAAAAATTATATTGTTTAATTATTTAGAACTGGAACTTTTTTTTGACAGGACATTATCTCCAAGATTCATTTCCTGTTAATTACAAATTTGGCTTAACAATCTCAAAATTCGTATTTTTTTTTTGTTTTTATAAGATATATTAGGTTCAATACTCCGCATCGGTAACTATTAACCAAATAAAATACTATTGTATCTATATGACAGTTCAGTGAAGTATCACTGATTATAATTATTCTTGTCTCTATTTTAATATAATATAAGTTTATATAATTATAATTTAGATTATTTTTTTTTAATAGTATACCAACATTAAAAAAATATAAACTAAAAAAATACAAAATGTAACAGATTGTCAATATATAGAACTCTCATAATGATTTGAAGTATCCGGTGTTCTATATTACTTGGCAATTTTATATTAATAAAAATATTATTATTTATCATTCACAAAAATATATGTATTTAAATACATAGGAAACTAATAAAATTATTTAACGTTATTAATATCGATAGCATTTTAAAAATATTTATAGTATGCGATAGTCTGACTATGACATAAACCTATAAAATATAAATCACCATTATTTCTTTTGTAGTATTATCAAATATTTTGTCCTTCCTATAAACATACATTTTGTGCACTTATTTGCAATCTAATCTGAGCTATATTGATACATATAATAATTTTATGGAATTGTATATATTGTATATATGATATATAGATAGATATTTATAGAGTATGATTTTAATAAAGGTAAGACTAAGCTATATTGATACATTTAATTTTGGAATTATATTGATATAGGAAATAGATAGATATTTATAGAGTTTTAATAAAGGTAAGAGTGGTTGGTATTAACATTTTTCGCAACGGGCACAGTGCACAATTTCACGACTTATTTGCAATCTAATCTAAGCTATATTGATACATTTAGTTTTGGAATTATATTGATATAGGAAATAGATAGATATTTATAGAGTTTTAATAAAGGTAAGAGTGGTGGTATTAACATTTTTCGCAACGGGCACAGTGCACAATTTCACGAGTGAGGTGCATCGGCAAAGCTTACATTTTTCAAAGGTCAAGCGGATAAATTCGTTTTGGTTGTTATGCTAGAGTAGCGGAGTAGTTGAAGCAACGAGGCAGGAGCAGGAGGCAACGGCAACGTTGCGGACGATGGACGGCGGCCGGTATCCGTTTACCTCTAGTTGGTTTACAATCAAACGCACAATTGACCCCGTATGTCACTTCATCGCTTGGAATACAAAGCAGCCTGCGACCGAGCAAATCTCCAATGTCCTTGTTTTAAACTGCTTCTTCATCCTTTTTGTTTTTCTAATTTTATGCACGGTTTCACACTGCTTTGTTTGCACTTCACCATGCAAAATCACCGTGATGATTTTATTGTAATATTTCATAAAAGAAAAAATAAACGCACGTTCAGGCACAACAAAGAACATCTAGATTCCAGTTATTCTATATGAGAATAACTTCAGCGGTGTTCAGATTTGTAAGTGCTTTCTCTTCAACCTTTTCTCTATGTCTACGCTGTATGTCAGTTAATCAAATCTTCTTAGTATAAAGTCAGTTCAAGTTTCATTGATTGACATCAAACATACATACATATAAATCTGTATTTGAATTGTTATTTGCAAGTAATAACTCGTAACCTACTACATCTAAAAATAGTGTTAACGTCTCGCCAGAAAGTTTGGCAATAGTAGAATTGGTAAACAGCATTCATTCATCTATGGCACTACATTCCTTTGTGGAATAGGGGCTCAAGTACCTAAGGCACTTGTTTCATGACAGGTTTTACTTGCATTTTAGTGATGCACGTTGTCAGCCTACATACTCTGCAACTGTACTGGCTGGTAAGCAGCATGGCGTTCCAAAATTATTGGATGTATCAATATACCTTAGATTAGATTGCAAATAAGTACATAAAGTATATGTTTATAGGAAGAACAAAATATTTGATAATACTACAAAAAAATAATGATAATTTAAATTTTATAAGTTTACAAATAATGGTATGATATAGAGCTCGTTAAACCTCAAAAGTTAGACTATCGAATACTATCAATATTTAAATAAATACTATCGATACTAATATTGTTTTGTAATTTTATTAGTTTCCCTTGTATTTAAAAATACTTTTATGGTTGACAAATAAAAACAATAGGAGAAATTGGAAGAAGAAAAACAAATGATAAATAATAATATTTGTATTACCATAACATCGCCAACTAATCGTTAAAAAATAAAGCTGTCTTTTCAATGTATCTACAGACATTCATTGAATACAGATATATTAGTTTTTATTCACATTTAAAAAAAATAGTCTTTTGGAGCTTTTGGTTCATATAAACACATCTTACAAGTTAAAAACACATTTTCAAAAACATATTAATACAAATTCGTATGATTAAACATAATTGAAAATATATTTTATCATTTTGTAAATTGATATATGAGATTATGTTTAGAACAACGAAAGAGACAGTTAACGATAGTTTTTCCCTATTGGAAACTATCGACAGTATTATTGATGTTGAGCGCTAGTAGGATATACCCCAGTGAAATATATATGAAAAATTCATCATTTTCTTTGTTAATTTTATTTGGATTTTGTCGTAAATAACATTAGAAAGAGAAGTTTGATAAAGTTGTCAGAATTTGATTAAAGCAATTGCGGTTAAGGTCCCAGGACATCGCACTGCATTAACTAAATGATTTTTCAAAGAATGGCACCTGCGTCCAAACGTGATCTTCATACCGACGACTTCGGCTGATTTGAGCGAAGTGTATTTTATTTTCTCTCTCGATCGCTCGATTAAAAAACGCAGCGATCACTGACACATAACTGAATCATATGCAGTTCCGGTTTCCGAAGACGTGAAGTCGTTGCGGGAAATAACCCACCCGGTTTCGTAGCTCATCGGGTGACCACCATTTCTCTAAAATTCGTCGCAATCGTAAACTCTATTCGTACTCGTAAACTTTCTTAGATTTAAATTTCTGGTTTCTTAATATTTCTTTATTTTAGCTTTTAACTTGTATCATTACAGACAGCAGTAGCTTATTTGATTAACTTGGACTGATTCGAACAAATGGTAAATAGAAGATCGATATATATATATATATATATATATATATATATATATATATATATCAACATTTGATGAAAATGGTTGTGAATTGCGTTTTCTGCGAAAAAAAGGAAAACACGAACCTCATTTTTCACAAGTAAGTGAATTGTACATCTAGTTTTGCAAATATGTAAATGAAATAAGTATATAAAAAAACAGTAAGTTAGGTTAAATAAAATGTCATCATTAATGTATCAGTCGATAATATCGAACTCTGCAATATGTTTTGTATGTTATCAGCAACCTGATGAAGAGTGATTTAGAGTCGATGCGTCGATGAATTAATAGATTTTATTAAATGACTGCAACTTCAAACAAATTTTTCCTTTTATTAAACTTTAATGTTACAATTGTATGTTTATTTAAATGTAGTATGTACAAATTGATAATTTATTTTGTGACAGTCGTGACAGATTTATTATTGTCATTATAAAACATGTTATCGTTATTTATTTTGTATTTTTAAATAATTTGTGCTAGCGTTTTGAATTTGTTATATTTTACAAGAAAACATAATAGCTACTTCTTCACTAGTTTTCTTTGTTCATTCAACACTTTGCATGATTAAAAATTAACAATTTATTACAAAAATTATAATATTATATTGTTTTGTACTGATACTTTCTACGATTGAAATATAGTTGATGTTTTTTCATAGAAAATTTATTGACGTTTCATAATTTTATATTTCATTTGGTTTGAATATCGCGCCGAAAGTAGGCCAATATGGTGCCCTTCTATCAGTCACACGTATTTAACATTGGATACGCTATCCATGTATATAGAGATCAGTGAATGATAGAATTTTATGAAATTTTTGGAGTAGTTTTCAAGAATATTTTTATGTCGGAACAAATAAATTTTATATATTCCTGGGTAACGCCAGGACTTCAGCTAGTAAATAATAAAGGAAGGAAATTTTAGCACCCTGAAATTGTGAAGTGTAACGCTGCCAATGATGAAATATAAATAAAAGTAACCGCAATTGTTTAATGAAATTATAATGCTGTTTTGTGTTAGACAATGGCGAAATAAAATGAACAAAGGAAATGTTGAATTTTTGAAATATGCTTGAGTATAGAGAGAATGATATTATAGTTTGAAAAGTAATAAGTTTGCAGGCGTATTGTTGTGTGCATGTGAAATATAAATAACGGCGTGTAATTAGAGTTGGCACAATAAAATGTGAGGTCAGAGGTTGGGAGTGAGAAGGTCAAATCAGAGGGGCGGAGGTGAGAGTAGTGGAAATATTTCTTTTATTGTGGCATGCCGTTGTTCGGACGGTATTCGCAACAATTACTCGCTGCTGCCGCCAATGCGAATAGCGAATGTCTCTCCGCCTGAAGCTATCATTAATGAAATACCTGCCCCTGTTACAGGTTAACTGTAAGTATTTTTTCCAAGACATGAAAGCGTAGCTGTGGGGCACAGCATAGGAGCGCACACAAGCAAAGAGGAAATGCCCAAAACACTGCTATAGCGTATAACGTTCTGCCAAGATTTGACTCTTCGTCCTAACTTCTCCACTCTCGCAACATTTGAACTTGACAGTACCATAATAAAGTAAATCCACAACGTTGCTTGCCCGCATCATCATCATTCCCAACCTTCAACTTGCTACATAACTATTTCTCCAAATATATTATTTCTATGTGGAAATTTACGCAGGCCTGCTATCGATTAGCTACTAATGGACCGAATATGTTCCTATGTCTTTTATCCATATTTTGGATGTCAACTTTAAATAATCAAATACTTATTTTTATTCCACAGCATGAAAAACTACTAATGGATAACATATTCCTATTTCAATATTTAAAAACTTAATTAGTCTTTTGATGGATTTGATCGTTTTTGATTTGATATTTAATTGACATTAGGAATAAAAATTTATCAATCTTTTCTATTATATATTATAACATGGAGATCCCTTATAATATAAACTACTGATGTGACGAATAGCAGTTCAGCTGAATAATGAATATTCGGTGAATTTTTAACCAAATATTCCGCATTACTCAATAATATATTTTTCTACAATCTGAAAGCGTTATTGGTGGTCCTCGTTACGGAGAGGGATGTATTTATTCTGACGTGTCAAAACTCACTTATTTTTTGTTAAGGTAAATTTTTGTTTAATTACTAATAATTTTAATTATTTCAGTTTCAAAAAAAATAATAATTTACCAACAAATAATATAACTAGATAAATGATTTACTCTTAGGGCCGATTTTTCCACCTCTGGTTAAAGTGTTGGTTACCTTAACCGTCGGTTAACAGAAAAATATCGCATCGAAATAGTAAATAACGTATATTTTGAAAACTTACATCAATTTTTCGATGCGATATTTTTCTATTAACCGAAGGTTAAAGTAATCGGCACTTTAACCAGAAGTTAATGTAGGTCCTTAATGTAGATACATTAGTAATAACTAAACATATATTTTTTGTTCAAAATTTATTTTCTATAATTATATATTTTAATGTAGTAAAACAGCGTTGTATTTTACTTAAATCTTGTCACCAAATATTCGGTATTAAAATAGGCCGAATAGATCAAATATCGAATAATTATTCGGCTTCGGTCCTATCTTTAATATAAACCTCAATAAAAAAGACAATCCTGTAAAAACATTCATCAATTTCATCTAGGTTCTAGGTAACATCTTTAATAAAGTTAGTGTTTTAAATATTGAACTAGATGACATTTGTTATTTAAAGAAGAAGTAACAAAAATATGAATAAATAAAAAACCTTATTGTAACCAAGCAAATGTCCAAATTAAAATTTTGTGCAATAACTCATGATGTAAATAAAGCCTTGTTAAATAGATATTTTGTGGACAAAAGGAAAACGGTGAATGTTATTTTTTGTCGTTCCGTTTTTGTTTATAAATTTGATCACCTTAGACTGAAAGAATATTGTTATCGGTGAGCGAGTTTATAAAATTGTAATGGACCCCGAAAGTTGTAGTTGATATAGATTGGAACGATAGTAGTAGATCCGAAAGCACCGTATCCGTTTGACCATGTAGTTCCATTAACTTTTATTGTAGTGTGTAGCCGTGATGATAGTATGAAGCCCAACTCCCGTAGGGCTGCGTGTATCCTAACCCAACATTCCACATCCGCATTCGTACTCGCACACGGTATGTCTTGTGCCAACAAAGTTAAATGTGCCCAATGCCAGCGTAAGCGCACAATTATGAAAATGAATTTGTTAATTAGGTAGATGAAACCTAGTGGATGCTTTGTGATTATTAGCGCGCAAATGAGAGCGACTTGAAGCCAACGATAGGCGGATAGACGCTGGCGATCCCTAATTTCGCGTGCAGGAAGCACTGAAACCCTCGTCCTCGCTCGCTATCCCAGCTATCCACGCCATTGGATGTGCACCAATGAAATATTTAACAGTTACGTGACATTATGGTGAAAAATGTGAATTATTGAATGCATCGTGGCATGTTTTATGAATATCGAATGATCGGGCAGTTGGCCAATCTCGTCGCATCGTGCTCCTGCCTCAGATTCTTCCGTAGGCTCCCCACACATAACAAACATAAATATAACCCATCCTCTTTTCTTTTTCCTTTACAATCCTTCTTTAACTCTTTTGCGTCACTTTAAAGATAACTTTTCTTGCACCCATTTTCATTGTCTGCTAATCTTTACTTGCAAAATTTCATTCAACTGTTGTTTCGGACATAGTCCATCATAAATTTAAATTATAGGTTAAGTAGTATTGTAGTTAATTTACATTATTTTTCAAATATTTTAGATCTTTGGCTGGATTTACAATTTATATTTTTGTGTTAATTTAATATATTGTTCATCAAAAATATATTAAAAATGGTTTTACACTTTCAGATTTATGTCCGAATGGAAAAATAGTATTGTACTATTTTGGAATCAATATTAAAAACTTCGGATAAGTTTAACAATTGAAATACGTCTTATCGTCATGGTGACTAGCGAAAAAACTCATTTAAGATGAGAAAATAGGAAACGATCCTAGAATTCAGACAAATTTATTTAAAATTTAAACTATCTCCACCAATTTGGGCCTTACTTAGATCATCCTTAGGAGGCGATTAGTCAAACGATATAAAATGAATAAAAGGTCATTTGATGTGCTATACAAATTTTATATAGTTGTATAGCACATTTGCGAATTTATTTATATTTCTTTCTACAACCGAGCATAAAGTATATAATATATGTCTTCTTTTACGTTTGTAATGCGTAAATTTTCACGCACTAGTGCTTGAAAAGTAGCCCTTGCTAGGCAACGTAAACACTATTTATCCACTAGTACGTGAAAAGTAGACGGCAACGGAAACATATCAATAATGGTTTAAGTTACTTTTGAAATTAATTTGGATTAATATTTCAGTTGTAGAAAAAATGTTGTAGCAACACGTATGTAACTTAGTGTTTTTTATCTCGTGCTATAATTTATAATAAACAGCACTCAAGTAAAAAAACACTTACATTTCACACTAGTTGCATAAATAACTATTATATGATGACCTTTTATACCTTTTAATTCATTTTACTCATCGTATCTTGAGGAAAACCCAATTAAATTCATCTCATACCCTAGAATTGTTTTTATTACCAATCATACAAGATTCGCAGTCAAGAAGATTCCATTACTTAATTTTATACATTGTATATTACATTATTTTTTTATTTATATGCTTTTTTAACAAATTACTTGAAAATCTGCAAAGTTTATGCAGTAGTAACCATAGTAAAACCTACTTTCATACATTGTATATTATATTATTTTTATATTTTGATGTTTTTTCACGAAGTACTTGAAAATCAGTAAAGCTTATGCGTTAGTACCGATAATAAAACATTTAAAAATGTATTTGTCTGTAAGTTTTAATTATCAGGGTGAATATTAGATTAGGATAATTTGGAAGCAAGCGAACGCTCTGGACCTTAGTCTGTCATCTTGCTGCACCCATAACCTTTATTCTCCTGTGGTGGCGGTAAGCTAGCGGAAACTCGTAACTCGGAAGCTATCAGCCGGACTCGGACTCCGGTCTCCAGTCTCCGGACTCTGGACTCCAGACTTCGGACTCCGGACCAATGATTACGGCGAGCACAGAAATATAAGTCGCTTGCGGTCGAGGCACGTCGCGCTAATATTTCATTTCTCTACATTATATAATAACGACACTCGCGTCCGAGAATTATTAAAAATAACAATACCGGCAGATGAGTCGTTTTTAAACTGGATTACTTCGCACCGGTGTGGACAACGACGCTCGAGGTTATTGAAAATTTTGACCCAACAGATTAATTCTTTTTTATAATTGGATACAGATGCGACACCTCTGTTACCGCTCAGAATCGACCATTTCCAAATATACTTATAGAAATTAACTCCATTTTGTTCAAGTATTGTTATTCATATATATATATATATATATATATATATATATATATATATATATATATATATATATATATATAGATATATATATATATATATTTAAATAATATAAAAATATGTATTATTTTAATCTAAATTTACAATAATAATTTCTTTAAAAACATTTTCATTTGTTTCAATGTAATATTCTTGGCTTTTTATAAAATATTTTGAATACAAATATTAATGGTATTTACAGATTCCATATTTTTTATAATTGATATTACAGATAAAACAATTTAGTAAAAGCTTTATAATAAAAGAGATATAATTTTCTTTTTTAATTTTTATACGAGGACGATAAATGTTCGAAGCAGTTATAGTAACCTGCGAACTAGCAAATTTATTTTCTATCCATTGTAGTTCGTTATCATTTAATAGAGTCTTGAACCATTGTCGAAATTTTACAATTTTGCAAAAGAATATGAAAATATCCAACAATTAATGAGTATTAGTGAAAATATTTTACTTAAATAATATTTCGTTCGCGAGCTATAGAGATTAAATTTTATTGCGATGTCATGTCATGCCATCGGTCTTTAGCAATTTCATTACTTGCTTGATTTTAAAAAGACAATTGCGCGTCGGCATTTCTTAGAAATGTTATTAAAAATTAAAAAAGTAATTTTATTTGTGCCTAATAATATTGTTTCATTCTTATACATACAAATTTGTATATAAACATAGTTTAGCTATTCAAATATGAAAATAACCAATACCCTGTACAATAAACAGTTTATTCATCACTGGTGAAGACAGATAACGTCACAGGCCAAGATTTTTTTTTAAAAAATTGATATCTTGCTTACCACGACATATTTTTGAGTCACGATGTCACTACTGTGCTTATTTTACTCTATTCTTTTAGAAAAAAAAATAAAGGTTCAGAGCCTAATTGTGCACTATCAGTTGTTAACTGTTTATAAGATATGTGAAGGTAAACGATGAACAATCGATATTCTAGTTTTACAATATACTTATTTATTTGAAAGTTCCTTATTTATGAGAAAATGAATAAAAGTCGTACCAGAGTGTGAGATCTAGAGTTCAAATCTCAGTAACAACAAATCTGTAACTAAAAATAAATAACGTTGTGTCTGAGTGGTTCGAAACCCACTATAAGCTGTAAGTTCCCAGTTCTGTTACTGGACCTTGGGTCTATTGGATAGTATAAGTAATAATAAAAAAATACTGAATTATTAAAATATAGATATAGAATATCATTTATTGTGAAATTGATCTGTGTACAATCAAATTTTGATGCACTTTTCCATAAATAAGCATCATATCAACTAATTCAATATTAGTCTACAGTCATGAAAAACCGTATGATTGTATAAATGTAAGGTATTTTACCTTCCTGAATATAAATTTTGATGCACTTTTCCATAAATAAGAATCATATCAACTAATTCAATATTAGTCTACACATATGAAAAACCGTAAGATTGTATAAATGTAACATATTTTACCTTCCTAAAGATAAATTTTGGTGCACTTTTCCATAAATAAGCATCATATCAATTAATTCAATATTAGACTACCGATATGAAAAACCGTATGATTGTACAAATGTAACGTATTTTACCTTCCTGAAGACAAATTTTGATACATTTCCCATAAATAAGCACCATATCAACTAATTCAATATTAGACTACAGACATAAAAACCTTACGATTATATAAATGAAATGTATTTACCTTCGTGAAAAGCACTGGAATATTTAGGTTATGTGATTACCACCTCTAGAAGCACGAGGTCTTTCATTGCAGTGATAACGTCGACCACTCTTGCTGACCTTGTAAAATATCATTGTTTATTTAGCACTGGGCTAGCCACATAGCTCAACGTGAAGTCGACGCCAGCATCGATAATTCATGGCTGGCTTTGCACGCATACGTGTAACCTATACGAACCGGCTGACAGCAATGCAATGAATTTATTCATTATCACTTTTCTCTAATAGATTCTGTCGGGTGGTTTACTTTAAACCTCGTTTCAGGCTCGTAGTTTAAATTTAAAGTAAACTTTATAGCGGGAAAAATTCATACAATGTCTGACTTTTAATATACTTTATAATGTTGACAATTTTTTGCCCATTATTAGCCAGAGTGAATAATTTTGATGAAGAAATTGTTGAAGAGAAATGTGGTTCAATAACATTTTTTTGTATATATATTTTTAAAGAATAAAGTGAAATAAGAATATAAGTGAAAAAAGTACTGAAAAATCTTTAGTGATAAGCGAGATATCATATTTTAAAGTGAAAACTGTGGCCTGTGACGTCATGTCTTCGCCAGTAATGAACAAACTGTTTCTTGTACAGGGTGTTAATTATTTTCATATTCGTAAAGCTGAAATATGGTTATATACAAATTTATATGTATATGCATTATAACATTGTTATGAGACACAAATGAAATTTATTTTTCTTATGGGGATGTCTACCAACACCCTTAGAGCAAAAGTTTCGTTCGTACTTTTCTAAATCACATTTTTTGTACAATTTAGAGAAAAATGTTATTAGATATAATGTTTTCAAAATAATAATTTTAATAACAAACTGTTTTTCAAATTTTGATTTATAATAAAAAAAACAAAATTAAATTTATATTTTATTGAAAAATCAAAATTTAAAAACAGCTCGGTGTTACAATTATTATTTTTTCTAAAATGTACAAAAAAATAGATATTAGAAAAGTACGAACGACACTTTTGTAGTAAGGTAGACCCTAATACCCTTAATAAAACCAAGAATATATAGTCAGTGGCTGTATGTCAATAAGTTTTAATCACAAAATGATTAATAATACCCTAATCAACAATGGTTGTGAATAAATTAAAAACCAGATCCATATATTATTTGTGATTATTGTTGTTACTTGTTCCTATATAGTATTTAAAAAAAAAATCGCCCCTAAATTTTGCCGCTATGGGCTGTATCTCCTATAGACTTTCTCTAAATCCGCCACAGTATATAGGAATATTTTGACACTGCGAAACTAACGAATATCGCATGCATTTCCTTTTTCGCAAGTGTTGAGAAACGCAGGCGCAAGAGTCTTTCTTAAAATCAGACAACCAATAAAATAGCTCAGGACATATCACGTCACAGCACGTCACAAAAATTTTATTGCTTATAGCTCGCGGACAAAGAAATATTAAAATAAAATATTTCTGCTAATACTCGTTAATTAACGTATATTTTCATATTCTTCTGCAAAATGGTAATGTTTCGACAATTGTATTGTAAATACCTATAGTAAGAAGTAATAATTTGCATTAAGTGAACTACTCTGAATGTATGAGTGTGGGCTGAGAGTATTTCCTGCTGGAAGCAACAGTGTCAGAGTAGTCGGAAGAACGCGGTCGGAGCTTTCAGCTGAAACTGAAGCTGGATGGATGGAGTACGGACTACGGAGTCCGATGTACGGAGTAGGGTCCACTCTAGCTCCATGTCATGCGTATGGGGTGACGGGCCACCGATAACCTAGTGATAAATGGTACGGCCTTAACTACTGATAGCTCTCAAAAGATGACAATTATAAAGAGTCACAGTTTACCATCATACCCCAACTGAATACTTCATTGACCTTTTATGTACATGACACTCATTTCAATTTCACCACACAATCGCACAATTCTAATCATCTGCTATTATGTTCAAAATTAAGTTTAAATTTTCAATGAAACACGTTTTAGTATGGATATCGACGTTCTACAGATTTATTCTCTGATGAATGGAAGCTTTGCACACTTAATGCCCGCTTTACATTAGGAAATAACCAAACCAAAAACAAAAAACTACTTTACTATTTTCACTGAAACACTCACATCGATGAACCTCAATACTAATGTACTTTATTCCTTTCTATCCGTAAGCATTACCGTTAATTATAATTATTTACTTAAATTATCTAATATACACACTTTTTTTAGCAATATCAATCTTAGAAAAATTAATTCATGGTAATATTAATGATCCTAATTCCCTAAGTACAATATGTTTTCATATTCCCTCTATTACTACTTGTTCCAAATAAACCTGACTAATATTTCATACTTTCCGCTTATAAAGGTCATCGCATATTGTTTGGAACCGACCGGCACAGATCGACGACGCGCCGATCGGAAGAATCTGCACCGATCGGAAAAATCTAATCGGCAGAAAAGTATAGTAGACGATTGATCAACAACAAAAAAACAAAAAAATATTAATGTTTCAGATAAAGAAACCGTAACTGTCGCTCTAGCTTGTAAAGAAGCTGAAATAAAAGAAAGGAAAACAAAAGGAAACAGTTTTCTCTAACTTTATAACTTATATAATTTGAATAATTAGAATTAAATAAATCAATAATTTTTTCTTCTTCGGCAGTCATGGTTTCAAAATATAACATATTTAGAACCCAATACAAATGAAAATAGACGGATTACCTATCCAAACAAATGATTTTCGTATGTTTTCGGCTAGTACAGATATACTGCCGATCCGATCGTTTCCTATTGCACTCTTGTTGACTGCGGCGCGATCGGCTCTGTACAGATCGGAAAAATATTCTCTACAAAAATGCCGAGCTGACTAGTGTGCCCACTCTATGGAAACTTATTTTTGCCGATCTATTCGCTGCCGATCAGTGCCCGTCGCTGCAGAAAAGTGTGTGATAGCTTTAATTCGTGCTGGTTTTCTTTATATTAGTAAATTCTTCTTCGTACATCCTACAATTCATGGCCCATATTTTGCATGACTAACATTGGTTATTTTTTTTTTATTTATCACATGTTACACTTTTATTACTATATTTACATTATATATGCTTTTTCCTGTACTGTTATTGGTTTTTTAACCTGTTGGGTTGTTTTTAATAAACAAATAAATAAACATCAGGGATTTGATTTCCGTAATTATCATTTCTAATTAACATTTATAAATTTTTAAATGGTTTATTTTACCACGTATTACGTAATGCTCATTTCATTAACATAATGTTAAAGAAGAACACAGTTTTACAAAATATTTCATGTTTTGTGTTAAAGATGAGTATTATTGGGAAATTGTGTCTTTTTGTTTTTGTTTTTCTGCTAATTTTAATGTGATGAAAGAAGAAATGATTTAAATTACTATAGCTAATGTAACCCTTCTAGAACACATAAATAAAATTTAATAATTGCATTTGCGAATTACAAATGGTATTTACAGTAATTAGTTTCTGTACTTTACTTTCATCAACAAGCAAATTAAAAATAAAATGTATTAAAAGTTAATAAGTTCCTAGTTTCTCCTTCAAACGAAATTTAATTACAAGAACGTTAAATTATTTTTCTGTTTCAGTTATGACGTGTTTCTTGGAAATGTAGGTATAAATTATTTATATATTAAAATGGAATGTAAGCATTATCTACATATCTATTACACTTGACTCTAAAACAATATCCGTTAACGTATGTAGCCAAAACAATGTTTTGTGTCTGTAAACTTCGAAATGATATTAATATGTTGAAGGTTAATCAAAATAAATGTTAAAATACATTGATATATGTTTAGTAATTTATTTTATGAACACCTAAAAAATTAATTAATTGGGAAACCACGTGATTTGACCCAAATTGCCAAATAATTATGTGGTTAACCACAATAACAAACATGGTTAACCGGTGTAACCTTGTCACTATGGACACATAAACTATATGATCAATATCAATAAGTGAAGCATTGGGAAATTGGTTAGTTCCTAGGATGGGTAATACGTACAATTAACATAATTATAGGCTCATATGTCAATAATTTAGTACAAGAAGTACTATCTCGTTCTTGTAAAAACATATGAACAATAAGGTAACAGTCCTTAGATTTGAGAGGACAGTCTTCCATTGCTTAGTTCTGTCCTTCCGTTCTCCTTTTAATAATAATGTCCTTATTTGTATTTTTTTTCAATTGTTTAAGTACTATTATACTTTTTTACGTAAAGAGAAAAAAGTATTTCACCGAGAACTCTAGAAGCTGCTAGAAACGAAGGAAAATATGAATTTAGCAACTAATTGTAAGAAACTGTATACATGTAACGATTAAGGAATAGTTTGTCATTTTGCGGCCTTTTTTTGTTTTTATATGTACTCCTTTTTCGTATAAGATAGTTGTCAATTTTATTTAATACTGTGGGTAGTTTAGAATTATGTGAACTATACAAGTTTACAAGTATATTCAAGTTTGTAACTTGAATATACCATTTATTTTATACTGTATGTATGAAATATTTGCATATTCTTATGTGTTGTATTTAGATTCTTTAAATTTGACCTTATATATTTCTATTACGTTTGAGATTGACATGTCAAAAGTGAAAGATGACAGCGTTTTTCTTCTTAAAATTTCTACGGGAAACTACGATTTTTATTTTACTTTTTTGATACTTCTCAAAGCAACAAAATCGAATCTTTTATTGAAACTGAAAAATATGATACAGTAAGGAAGAAAAGATTCTACATCATATGCTCGTTGAATGTTCATGGTACTCATTTCCAAATTCCTGTCTCCTGACTATTTTCGGATTATGAGTAAGGCCCTGATTTTAATTTTCGTCGACATATTTTGATTGACCTATAATTAGTGATGGGTCACTGGGAATTTCCCGCCAGGAATATTTTTATTTCCTGGAAAAAATCCCTCAACATGTTTGCCGGAAAAAAATTGGGAATTCCATTTTGGAAATTTCCGGGAATAGGTATATGGGAAAATTCCCGATAATAAATTTAACGCAGACACAGCTTTACCGCCATGTTCTAACCAATCGTGACTAATTTCTAACAGTGTTAATATTCTAATAACTTTATAACTATGAGTGGAAAACGAAAAAAATTAAAATGAATTCTTAATAATTTTACCTAAAGCAACATCACCATTTGTAATATGTATTTTTAGTGTTAGTAAAGATTATGATATAAGTGTTATTTAATTTTTATGAAATTTTATGAGGAAATTTATCGTTAATTTTGTGAATTTGGCTGTAAAAGTAGTGATTGTACTTACTGGATGTGTCCGGCTTGGGCGTCTGCGCCGCGGTGCTGGTCGGCGGCGGCTGTCCCTGCACGGGCTGCAGCGTCAGAAGGGCCGTAGGCTGAGCCGTGGCCCCAGTAGCCCCAGTCGTCCCCGGCGAAGCTGCCCAGCTGGCCTTCATGTCCTGGAACAACACCGCACATTAACATCACCACTACTCAACAACCGCACATCCCAAGATGCTCGTTCTAACTACAACAAGTAACCTTTCACACTTCTAGTTGTAATACTTGAAATGGATATTGTAGTGGGTGGTGGAACATACTTGAATATAGGTAAATAAATACTTAGTTATTTCACAATTATTAGTGACGATCGTTTCGTCCTTTCGGACATCATCAGGCTACCAGCAACCGTACACATCCCAAGATGCTCGTTCTAACTACAACGAGTAACCTAACTTTTCATACTTCTGTAATGCTTGAAATGGATATTGTAGTCGGAACTTGGTGGATATTTGAATATAGGTAAATAAAACATTTGGTTATTCTACAATAATTATTAGTGACGATCGCTTCGTCCTTTCGGACATCTTCAGACTACCAACAACCGCACACATACCAAGATGCTCGTTCTAACTACAACGAGTAACCTCACTTTTCATACTTCTATTTGTAATACTTGAAATGGATATTGTAGTGGGTACTTGGTGGATATTTGAATATAGGTAAATAAAACACTTGGTTATTCCACAATAATTATAAGTGACGATCGTTTCGTCCTTTCGGACATCATCAGACTACATAATTAAAGTAATACCACAGAATAGTTACATACAGAAGCGACATTCCGTGTGGGTACCATTCATGTTCCCCTATTCAGTTCTATAACCTTGAAGCATTGTGTAGACCTTTAAATTTCTACCCTTCCCCTACCTCTCTCTAAGATGTGACGAAACTTTCCGATTTTAAACAATAAGCCCTTTAAATTTGTTCACTTTCCCCATCTCTCTCTAATTTTCGTTTTTCTGTCTTACTGTCGATTCTGTATAAACCTATACTGTGATAATATACCTGTTTATATATACAATTACATGTTGAATAGAGGTGAAATGGTTAGTTCAATCTGGTCATTAAATTAATAAAAAAAAAACTATAATCTTAAATCGCTAAATAAACATAATTACAATTTATTCTGTTAGTCAAGAAATTTCATAGTTAGCTAATTTCTTGCATTCATCATGCGAATAGTAAAAATGGGGTACTGTACGAGTTAAAAATTAAAATATACTTACATTTAGAATACACTTTCAAAAACAATATCTATTTACTACAATTTACAATTAGTGCTTCGGAACCCACTATAAGCTGTAGGTCCATTGTTAAGACTGTATAGCACTTAAATGCAAATAAAACTTATCACGAAACAAATACCTTCAGGTACTTGAGGTCCTGTTCTATTTAGGAATAGAACCATAGATAAAAATGATTAGCATTAATTAAACTCGAATAAAATATAAGGTTCTTTTGTTTCAGGTTGTCAACTATAAAGAATTGAACCTTTTTTGTAAAGATTGTAAGACACCAATTGCACCACTAAAATTAAAGTAAAACTGTTGTTATTTTCAATAAGAAATCTCTAACCGATATTGTACGGCAGTTCAGCTTTAAGCAAATTTCGGTAAACGATATATTTAGCAGTAATGTAGTCACCGGCCGATATCTCACGGGTATTCTAAAATGTAGCAGAATACTTAAGCTTAAATTGAGCCTAAATTGATCATCTGCTTGTTTACTTTGCTATTAATCTTTGTTAATAATAAGAACATTTGCATAGTGAATCTCTAAATAGTTCAGGTCAATAACATTATATTCAAATGTAACAATTATTAACATATTACAACTCAAAATATTCTTGTATTTATTTTATTCAAGCAGTGATTTTGACTCGTGTATTACAATGACAAAGGGTGAAAATCTTGTTAAGTAAAGTATTAATTGCCAGAATGTAATGAGTATTATTTTATTTTTATCCTTTTATATATATATATATATATATATATATATATATATATATATATATATCAATTAGATCGAGGGATGAAATGATTGACAATATATTACTAAATAAATGTCCATAAACTATGTTAATAAAATATTGTTCAGAACTTATAAGTAAATAAAACAATTTTTAGTTTAAGTTCTGTTATGTTTAGGAAAACCAACGTTTCAGCAGCAAAAACTACTGAAGAGGAGCCATTGGGATTTTTAAAACTAAATATATCAATCTTGATTACAACGATAGTACAGAATAGGTTTATACAGAAGTGACAGTAAGACAGAGAAACGAAAATTAAAGAGAGATGGGGAAAGTCAACAAATTTAAAAAGCTCATTGTTTAAAATCGGACCGTTTCCTCAATTCTTAGTGAGAGATAGGGGAAGACAACAAATTTAAAGGTCTACACAATGCTCCAAAATCATAGAACTGAATAGGGTAACATGAAAGGTACCGACACGGAGTGTCGCTTCTGTATGTAACTATTCTGTGACGATAATTTAGAAATAAGGAAAACATGGCTTCCTATATTCATACATTATTTTATAGACCCCCCTAAAATGACTTTAGCCCCCTTATAGTAAATTGTCTAGCTATGGCCCTAATTGAATTAAAAATTGAAAATTGGTCATTTATTTGAATGTTATGTCGTATCTCATGCCATGCGGAAAAATGAGAAACAGTCGTCTAATGAATTAGTACGCATATAAACCCTTCATAATGTTCCGACAAATTCTGACTGCATTCCAAAATTATATAGAGTTAATTAGCATTCACTAATTAATCGAATTAAATTTGTCGCTGGTAATTTAAATTCTGGTGTATTGCAGATATCAATGTTTTCGTGTCCGCTAATTATTTGATACGGCGATTAATTTGAATACATAAATGGCAAATTGATCTAGGCAGACGAACTGAGGCTGGTGTGCCCTTTGCGCCTTCGCCTTCAACGACGCCGTCGCCGGAAACTAGTTCGATCGTTTAAGATGATTAATCAGAGATTTCCGTTTATACCCGCTCGTGTGAAGACCTGGAACGGCGACAGCTAACGAAAGGAATGCCCGAGAAAATCGCCCTTGGAAACCCGTTTCACGGTTCTCGGCTAAATCACACCATCAGAAACAACACTGCTAACTCAATAGTTTATCAGTCAGGACATACAAGGAATTCAAGACGCAATATAAGGAAATTTACACTGAAAATTTATTAATTTGTGGCTATAGTTTTTCTATTTAACTAAATCTAGCGAAGAGGAAGATGTGTAATAATTTTTTAAAAACCGTTTTTTTTTATTATTTTCATGTGTTGTGATCTCGAATTATATAGAAAATAATATTCATTTGTCTGAGGAAAAATGGCTGTAAACTCGTGATAATTAAAATTTAAAAAAGTGAATTTACCTCACGTTTCTGAGAGCAGTATGAGATCCAGGGTTGAAATCCCAGGGTCGTCAATTATTAATCAAATAAAAATACCGCTGTACTAAGAATGCTGTCATAGATTGAACGCAGTGTAATACATAAAAATATTGTTATATCTGAGTGGTTCGAAATCTATTATAAACTATATGTCCTTACTGAGGTTTTAGGCTGACAACCTACTCCACCAAAATGCAAGTAAAATGTCATGGAAAACGTGAAGTTCACTACCCAAATTCACCATCAACCAAAATTCTTCTGTGGTTGTAGTGCCAATGAATATTATTATTATTATTATTATTATTATTATTAAAGAAATCAGGGTTGCATTTAAATCAGATTTAAACCATAATTTTTTTTAATCATTGATTTATATCACTCGTGCAATTATTATTTAACATCCCAAATTTTAAGCAGCAAAAAATTGTTGGTAAAACAAGTTTATTAGTGTATTATTTTGAATTTATAACACATGAAATTTTTGCACAAATGTGTAATTTATTGTTTAATTTAAAATGTGTTACAATAATTATAGTTAAAATAACGTCGAAGGGATCCCAAAATTTTTGTCGCTATAGCCAGAAGTCACTATAAACGATAAAAGTAAAATAACGTTATCGTATATGGGCTTTCAAACAAGTGGTCACAATTTCGACGTTTAAACAGTTTGTCGCTATAAGCGGTATCGTTATAAACGGATTTTACTGTAGTTTTTCATTGTTTCTTTAAATTTTTACTTTTTTTTACAATACGTTTTTGAAATATACTATCAATACCTTTTAAATAAAAAAAAAAATCGGATTTTTATGCAACCCTAAATGAAATATATTTGTTAAGTAGATATTTTATTTTAAAATTGTTTAATAACGCAGTCTTCGTGAGTATTCTGTTTTTAGTTTTTATAATGAAAATAACAAACGGCACATATAACGAATTCCAGAGAATTATCTAGGTAGTTATATTCTTTATTATTTCCATATCAGCAGTAATCATAACTCTGAACTGTAAAATGTAAATGGGTTTTTGCGAGGGATGATTTTAGATTTGGCCATTACTATGAATGAGGTTATGTGAAAGAGGAAGGTAAGGCAGAAACGCACTGCACGGTATGTCGGTGCGTCAGTGCGTCCCTGTCAACCGCAGGTGCGTTCTTATTTAAAGCCTCTAGGGACAACGCAATATTATACATATAAACTATATTACCGCATTCTAACGTACAACTAAAATTTAAATAAATATATCATCTCGCCTTATACCCACATTTCAGATACGACAGGCATGTACATGTACAGGTGTCTTGAGACCTGTCCCGAAAAGGTAAATACTTATTCGATATTAAATTTCAAAATAAACAAACATATGTTCTTTTTAAACATTATTACATTAGGATTTCAGGATATTCTTGTTATTGTCTTGTTTTTTCCTTCATTGTTTCTTAAAAATAAAACAAGAAACAATACAAAACTTGTGGTCAATTAATTTTTTTTTAAATTTTGATCGTAAGTGAATAAAGTGTATGTTTATTCATTAATTACAAAAATACAATACAATACAATTTTATTAAGTTGTAACCCTTTATTTTACCAAAAAAATTGCTGGATGCAAAAGACTTTTTTGCGCCTCCATCCCATTATATGACTAGTATAACTCAAAATCGTTCAGAAACTCTGTTTGCCGGACATGGTCGGCAAAATGTAGGGATGCCAACTTAAATATTTTAGCATTACATTTTATCAAAATTTTTAATTTTATTTTATTGGAAATGTAAAATGTTAATTAAAACAACTATTTTTGATTTATTATTCATTACGTTAATTGTTGAAAAATATCAATTCACATTCGTTTTATTTTTTAGGTTAGAACAAATATTTTTTTCTTTAATAAAACAAGTGTTTAACTGAAAATGTAACTGACAGAAAACTATAGTGTATAAAATTTTAAGTAGTAATATTATTTCTTTAATATATTAAAAGTGTCATCGGCGCAAAAAAATTGTCTATCGCATGACCAAAAACTCGTTGCGAGATCTCGTATTATTATTCAAAATAAGCTCACTCTTGCAAAATTTTGTTTCTGGACTAGTGATACAAATAACTATTGCATCATTTAATCAAAACAATCATTTCGCGTGTTGATAGTTTTCATGACAGTTTTCAAAAAATATATTTTTTAATATAAATAAATTTTTGCTTGAGTTCTTAGTTAACATCAGTGGATAAGTAAAATATGATCATGTACATTTTTTGTAATATTTCTCGAAATGAATTAATGTACGTAGCAAAATAGCACGGTATACGAGAGCGATTATAACGTTGCTGTCAAGGTTTAGTTTTAATAATTTTGATACGCTACGCAGTGAAAAGTGTCAGGCAACTCCAAACATATTACATTTATTAATTACTTATGTAGGTATGCATGCATACCTTTATATACATATTTCATTTGTTTAATTAATGAAAATGAAAAAAAAAACCAGGAGAAAAGTATAGAAGAAAAGAATAAAGGGTGTGTGAGCTGTATTTTATGTTGTCATACGGGGTCACGCAACATCGCATGACAGCCGGTTTATTACGATGAGATTACAATCTGCGACCGGTCAAACCCGGCTCCGGTGCCGGAGCGATTCTGTCACAGTGCCACTGCGGCCTGCGGCTCCGGGTAGACGCACGTGCACAAACCGGAGGCCTCAGGACTTCTGCTCTTTGCCACTGTCAACCGATATACAAATGCTAGGAAAAACAGCTTGCAATGTCTCACTTGCTTACTAAGACCAGGGACACACGACGAAAGTTAATGATCATTTACAGTTAATATTTAATTTAGTAGCCATGTGTCATATGATCATTTCAAACTTGCGGTTCCGGGTAGACGCACGTGCACAAACCGGAGGCCTCAGGACTTCTGCTCTTTGCCACTGTCAACGATATACAAATGCTAGGAAAAACAGCTTGCAATGTCTCACTTTCTTACTAAGACGCGAGACACACGACGAAAGTTAATGATCATTTACAGTTAATATGATCATTTAGGTAATGATTATTTCAAACTTCATAACATGGAAAGTGCCAATGAAGTTTAAAAACTGATGATCGGAAGCGTTCGGTTGTCATCGCAACTCGAATGACAGTTGGGGTTGTTGATGTTGAGGTTAATGTTGATATTTAGTTAAATTATTCTTATCTGGGTTGACGATTGTCAATGAAGTATAGTGGCATGGATAGTACTCTAAATTTAGAAACTACTTCGGTGTCTTTAATGACTCTCTATCTTTTCTTTTGTCAAAGGTACATTGCATTTGCGCATGTGCAAAAAATTTCAAGTAATGTGCGTGTGTCTGCATATTTTTCTAATAAACATTAACTTCAATTGAGAATTTACTTAATGATCATTATTTATACCGTGTGTCCCGGGTAAAAGGACTTCTGCTCTTTGCCACTGTCAACGGTATACAAATGCTAGGAAAAACCGCTATGCGAAACATCTACACGGACTATGTTTGCAGTGTCTCACTTTCTTATTAACAAACGGTGACAGCTTACTTATACTTTACACTTATAGCTAATTTATATAAAATTTTGTACTGTTCTATACCAATGTCAACAATTATACAAAATGTAAAAACATGGATTTGGCCAGGCCATAACATTCTCCTTATATATATATATATATATATATATATATATATATATATATATATATTAAAACACCGAAAATATTACAAAAGTACCATTTTATTGTATGAAATAGATTATTTTGCTAGATTTCAATGCGCTGCATAATCTCTTTTCGTTTCGGATATATTTGCCATCAAATAATTATATACAGAAGCGACAGTAAAACAGAGAAACGAAAAATAGAGAGAGAAATGGGGAATGCCAACAAATTTAAAGGGCTCATCGTTTAAAATCGGAAAGTTTCGTCACATCTTCATAGCTCGTGTTTCTCTGTTTATTAATCATTAACGCGCCTAGAAAATAAAATATAAAAATACAGAAGTCGATTTCAAACTAGCAACAAATATGTTATCACTTTGATAAAAATAATTATCAACATGTAATTATTATATTTCACATACTCTATAGGGTAAGAGCTGTATCAGCTTTCCGCGCTTTGTCGAAGTCCATATATATGATGCTTCTGGCTGATTCAAAGTTGTGCTCCAAGGTCATAGAACTGACTAGGGTAACATAAAAGGTACCGACATGGAGTGTCGCTTCTGTATAGGTACAACTATTCCATGGTAGAACCTCAAAAAGTGTGTTTATGTATTTTAAAAATTGGTAAAACAATTATACCACTCGTTTCTACACGAAAAGTTAAATATATAAATTATTATTTCACTTATACGTTTTTTGTACCGGTTAGACTGTTTTCGAATAATTTTCGGTCTCGCTCAAAAATTAACTGATTTAGATCGTAAAGAATATTAAGAAGAATATTTATATATTTATTATTCGACAGTTTAGTAAGGCTCCATTTTCAGTACTGTTCTGTGATGGAATCCGATGAACAACAATTCTATCAACTCAATTGAACGGGTTCAACGAAAATTTATTAAAGCCACTTCTTTTATTAATAATGGCTCTTATCCAGAGGTATACCACAATCCATCTTGTTGAAAAGTTTTGACTTACAATTCTTAGCACAAAAGAGAAATATGCAAGCAACAATTTTAATTTTTAAATTAGTAAACAGTACAATTGACTACATTTTTATTGCATAAATTACCTCAAGTTCCACGCATATCTTCTCGCTACAATAAAACTTTTTATCTACCTCCGATTCACTATATGATTAATTCACTATATGATTAACTGCATCACTCTTTTAAGACTTACATTGACATATTTAACATAATGTTGCCAACATAAAAAAATGTGTTTATATTTTCTAAACTGTTTTCTTCGTAACCTGTAATTGGACATACATATGTCTGTAGGGTATAGTATTCCAATAATAATAATAAAAATAATAATCATTATTGACTTTAGCAATTAATTTCGGTGATATTAATGTATAAAGTATACAATTTTTTTACATATAAAAATACTTATTGTGGTCACAAACTGTTTGGTTTACATGTGAGCAGTTGAACTTTGACCAGTCTGTTTCTAGGGTAGGTAAGTTTTGTTAAGTAAAGTTTGGGAAGATTAAATTAAATTAGGTTAACTTAGGATAGGTAAAGATTTAGCTGCGGTTTAGTCACACACATGTGTTAACATACTTACAAATAACTATCACAACCAACAATGGAGTCCTAAACCATTTTTTTAAATAACTTATAGATCATAAAATTCTGCATCTGAATCAATAACCAAAATTAATTTTATATGCCTTGTAAGCTTAATGCAGAATTTTATGCTCTACTAAAGGTATTTGGATCTTTTTTACCTAAAATAATTAGGGAAGCAAGAAATTACGAAAATATTATTTTACATGTTAAATCCTTATGATCGGATGTTCGAGTCACCAGCCTGTATATGAATTTATATGTTTATGAATGAAAATATTATTATTAGATATAATAAAAATTTATTTTTCATAACAAAAACAAAAATAGATGTTAACATTTAGAAATAGAATGTCTCCCTTCCGCAAGGTCTAAGAAATGAAGATTATCTTTTTAAAATTAGACAACCAATGAAATTGCTCAAGACGTATCACGACACAATAAAATTTAATCTCTTATAGCTCGGAAAAGAGGTAATATTTAAATAAAATATTTTTACTAATATTCAATAATAAATGCATATTTTCATATTCTATTGCAAAATGGTAATATTTCGACAATGGTTTAGAACCCTATTGTAGAAAAAATAAAAATACCTAACCTTATTTATTGTTGAAGTAATGAAATTTACAAGTGAAAAATATAATGGATGATTTTTCATTAAAGTTAGGAGTAAGAGCGCTTGTATTGGTGAAGTATTATTATTAAAAATGAATGTATGTATAGAAGTACAGCAAAGGGGATGTATTTATAAGCTGATGGAAGCGGAGCCAAGACACAAGACAGTGAGTCGACTTCCGTAAATCAAGTTGACTAATCATTGGCCTGAGCGCTACCACGAAGCCTTAGCAAACACACTAACAAAACTTGCAACTTTTGCTTCAATAAAGTAAATTCTATTCTGCTCTGATAATTATTGAAATGGAATGGTTTTGTAAGCGGTAAAGTCGCAATGCAGGTGAAGAGACTAAGAGACATTATCTGCTCTAGTTAAATATTGAAAAGTTTCTATTTGTACAGTTATACAGCCACGATTACATCTGCATTGTTCGCAAAACTAATTAAACATTCAGAAATAAAAGTAATAAGGTGCTTATTATTATTCATTACACTTTATAACGGCTCGCAAAGGAATCAGTCGTCGGGGAAGGTATAGCTATGACAACAGTCGCTTCCACGGTATTAAATATTTCTTAACGCGGAATTCATTGCTCGTATCCTCTTAACTGGGAAATAAGACGACAGGTATTGTGTGGATTCAGTGCGAATTACCCGACAATATCGCGCGTAATATCATTTATAACAAATACCCGCTCAACAGTTTAATTTCGCGAATCGCGAATCGCGAATTTTACCAACACTAACATGCACGCGTCGACTGCAATACCAAGTCCATAGTCGCTGCAAGTAAAACTGATATTAAACTTTTCTACCTGGGTAGATCTAGCGTGAATACTTGTTTATATAAACTTCCTGTTGCGATCGATTCTCTCGCGAATCCGCAACTTTACACTCACTAACACGCCATGCCGCGATACAATGCAACAAACCGGGTTTATGCCCTCCTTCTCATTAATTATTACTTGCACTTCATTGTCAATTCCCTCATCGTATAAACACTTTTCAACATATTTTCCTATATATTATCATAGTCTAACTTGCAATTTATATTATGAATCTTTCAGATCTCTCCGGTCAGTTCGAGTCTGAAATTTTAATTTAAAATTTTGATTTTTTTCTTCTGGTTTATGATGGAATGATGGATTTTAGTTTCGTAAATTTAACCAATCAGATGGTATCACGTGATATTATATTTAGTTTTGACGTTTAACTGTTGCTTTGAAATGAGGTGAATTTGTTTTGATACAAAATGAATCTAATGTCTGATTATTTTTATTTTAGTATAAATTCAAAACAACACTCACAAACTGTCATTTGCTATTTGATATTAACTTAACCTATAAATGTCAGTTCAATGTTTTCTTGTGATTGGATGGATTTGGAATTTAGAATTTAGAATATAAAAATTAGTTATTTTCCAAATCTAAATTTTAAATTTCTAAATTTGTAAATCGATCATAAATCACCACATTTATTTTGAGTGTGTTTATATTTTAAAATCTAAATCATATATCGAAAATTCGTAAATTAAATTCATCATAAATCAGCCTTTAAAATATGGTTAAATTCATTTTCATGCCATACAATGCAATGAGTTTTGGTTTACTTATATGAACCCCAGATCTAGAGTTTTATCAAGCCAAGTAGCTTGATGTTTAATACTTAATTTGACTTATAATCAAGGTTTTCTTAAATTCAATACTTGACTTGATTTGCTATCATAGCTACTTGGCTTGATATGAAGCAATTTCATACTAATTGATATTAAATTTCTTGATACTACTTTCCTTCATAATAAAATTAATGAAAAATTTAGTAGTCTTAAAGATCTGCTTGTTTTTCAAGTACTTCAAATACTACTTGACTAGACTTGATATTGGGCTATTACTTCTTGACTTGAATCTCAAAACCATACCAAGATCTGAGAGTTCAGTTATGTTTATCAAGTACATTTAAAAATATGGTAAAATTAGTGTCATGGCACGATACAATGCAACGGTTTTATTTCCTGTTTTCCATTAATTATTACTTACACTTCATGATAAATTCCCTGACCTGACTAGACTTGATATTCGGCTATTACTTCTTCACTTGAATCTCAATACCATACCAAGATCCGAGAGTTCAGTTATGTTTATCAAGTACATTTAAAAATATGGTTGTTTAGTGGCATGGCACGATACAATGCAACGGTTTTATGTCCTGTTTCCCATTAATTATTACTAGCACTTCATGATAAATTCCCTGACCATTGCCTACACGCCTAAACGTTTTCATTATGATAAAAAAATCCAGGAAATAACTGGTCGCCAGTGACACACTCATACAATATTCACGCCACTGACGTTTTCTGACGTCTCTCTAACAAACACATGGTGTTCTTTAATAATTTAACGTGTTTTTTGTTGAGCGAAGTATAAGTATAATGAACCACTGGACGTGATCACGAAGGTCTATCTAGTAGGGTGGACACCATTCAACACTTATTTCGCATGGGTAATACATTGATGGGTATCTTTATTAGAATGCTTTTAGCCTAAATACTATTCAATTTATTGGATATCTTCTTTTATACATCCGTAGCACACAGGAAATATCCTATTATCCATATTATTTTAATCAAAAGTTTCAGTGCATCATATTCAAAAACTAGTAAAACTTTATTTGTAAACTAAAACAACATTAAACAGTAAAATGTTAAATTAAGAAGAAACATATTTTGCTGTGATCAGATTATATTCGTCATTACCATTTAAATGTAAAAAAGAATATCTGGATCACAATATAATAATTTCTGAACTAGATTCAAAATCAGATTATTATCGAATTCCAATTTCAAAAACGTATTCTTAAAATGACTGCTTAATACGAACACAGTTCAGTTCAGAAAATCGCTATAAGAATTTCTGAAAAATGACTAAAATTTACCTCATCATAATTTAATAATTTCCAAGTTATAATTTTTAAGAAATATGAGAAAAGAATTTCGGAAATAGATGAAGAATTCAAGTATATTGCAACAATGAGGTATGTGACCATAATCGAATTTCAGTATATGAGTCATAAAATATAAAACCTAACCACTATAGCTTCTCATTGCAATAATAAAAACTAAACATTTGCTTGCAATAATAAAGTTATTAGCTATTTAATGTTCCGGAGAAGGGACGTGTCTTTTATTTTACAATTCACCACCAATTCAATTATTTTCTCGTAAACTACGAATGAATCGATTTAAAAACATAGGGGTATTTTATTTTTTGTCTAGTATCATATATGTAAAAATCAAAATTTGGTCACATACCTCTTTCTTACTTAGAATCAAGAATTAAATCGTGATCTAGTTTGAACTTGAATTCCAATTTCCAAAAAGGAATGCAAATATTATTTACATGTGACAGACCTAAGTTATAAATCTTAACAAATATGAGGAAAGAATTGAATGAAGAATTCAAGTAAAATGCAACAACTTGGTCTACGACAAGACTTATACCGTAGGTAATCTAATTTGAACTTCAATGCCATTATTATTTTAATATGATAGGAGGAAGATCTGCATTAATATGAAAACAAAACAGGAATCAACCGATTGAAGACCTTGTTGAGGAATGGAGAAAAATAAGAATGTTTAGAAGTGAAATTTTCCGCGTTCTGAAAAACATGAAGCCGGTTCTGGCTGTGGCGTATAATTTGAGAATATGAAGGAAGAAGAATAAAAAAGAAATAATATTTAGGAGAAATGGCGCCCTTGATGTGTTGTGGTTTATTAATTGGAGTCATGTTGGCTAATAAAAGAAAGCAGTATTTATTGCGGAGTTTGAGGGAGCGAAGCGAGCACAGCGCTGAGCTTTATCGTTGTGATATTACACTCTATTTTGAATCCGACCTGGCCACGTTATATTGTTATCGAATATCAGTTGGAACTATCTGGAACATAGGCATTGTTCACAGTGGATCACAATAGGCAGCAGCACTGCTAACAATAAAGATATCGCGTGGGCCATGGTTGCGTACAAAAAAAACTACAGGGTAATTTATGATTTAATTATAGTTTGATTAGAAATGCTCTCCACAGTCCTGTTAGCTTGCTTGTTCCAGCATTTCTGTTCTGCTTCTGTATTGTAACTTATGTACGAGAAACACGGCCATTATTCATGGAAAGCCTTCTGATTTGTGTCAAGTACAATCATAGGCGCTTTTCAAAATTTCATGTGGGGCTCAAAAAAATTCATTCAATGGGGCCCATAAACCATAAACGAAATACTGCAAATTTATATGTAAAATGTAAAATACTTACTGTTTAATGAATAATAAAGAAATATTTTATTAAAAATATTTTTCAATAACGAATTTAATATTTAGTTACGTCACGTACCCTCAAAACGATTCTATTGGCCATAAATTTGAAAGTTGACCTTCCCGCGAATAGCGCCCATTGCGGAGAGAAGTAGAAATGAGAAGTTGACACATTTCATGTTTGTTGACATTTAAAAATTGACACCAAACTCAACAGCACCTAATTTAAAACGTACAAAAATGTTCCTTGCAAACTATGCTAGCGCTATTTGAAGGTACAAGTGTGCATGATACAAGAAAGATAGGTTAGGTTTGTCTTTCAGTTCTACACAGCGTCATTGTTGTCTCAAAATCTTTTTATGACACACTCAAATATAAAATAAATACTGTAAAATTGACAAAAGAATATAATTTTCGTTTATATTAAGTTATTTATTTATGAATTAAAACTTATAATATGGAAAATAATGCTTTTATATTAAAACATATATAAAAATTGCTCTCATGAAACATTACTGTTTCACTGCAACTGAATGAGGGTACCTGACGTCAAGATCTGAGTTCAAAGTTTAAAAATTCATATCTCGCTTAATGTAAGGAATTTTCACATCGAATTTTCAATTATCGACATAATTTCCAATAAACTTTCATAAAAATAAATAAAACACAAATGGTTTATGGGCCCATTAACATTGGCAAAGTTTGGAAAAAAACATACAACTATTGCACCAAATTATTTA
Source organism: Stenolophus ochropezus (assembly GCA_035578165.1). Lineage (NCBI taxonomy): Eukaryota > Metazoa > Arthropoda > Insecta > Coleoptera > Carabidae > Stenolophus > Stenolophus ochropezus. Next base: position 7,394,443 of record JAQOWZ010000014.1, read on the forward strand.
AATTTTGTACTACCTCTTTTTAATTTCACTATACATGAAAATTAAAACACCAATGAATATGTATCGCTGTTGAGCTATACTGTTCTATTAATATTAGCCAACCTGGCAATCACTTTATTTCTTAGTGACTGTCTTTGTAATTGTATAAAAAGGGTGCTTTGATATCGTACCGACACCAAAATACAACAGACACGCCACTAACTGACCTATAATCGTCGGTTGCCGCAACCGAATGTATTGTACAATTTGGGGAACAAGGCAATTTCATTACTTCATAAAAATTAATTGTAAGTAATGTATAGTTAAATCCACGTAAAAACGGCATTGTTGAAATTCCAATGTGATGACGTCACTAGAGTGTATGTATTAAGTGACGCAAATGCATTAGTAGCTATGAGATTGTTTAGAGTGTTGCTAATATCATAAAGCGTGTACTTGAACTGCATAAATATTTTCTATGTTTATATCCGCACTTCATCGTTTTGTAGTTGAATATGAGTGATAAAAAATTATCTAGACAATGCTTCTGCATTCTTTCATGAAGAAAAACGTTTAGTTGGTCCTCTAATTTCATTTTCTTCTTCAGAAGATGTAAGTATTATATTTTGAGGTTATATGTTTAATGACAGTAAGTGTTTTTTATATTTATACATTTTTCAATATTGTTATTGTTGGTTATTGTCTTAGAGAGTTTGTGCTGCTTTCGGTGTGTCACATTCCATAATACCAAGGATCCTGAATGAAATGAAATGTAGAACCTTATCATCGCCAAAAAAAAAAAAAACCGTAAAAAGCAAGTTACAGGAATTGATGAACTATCTATGATATGATTAGTAAAAGTAAATTTATTACATTTATTTAATTTAAAAATATCAAAATATGACAGATGTTAATAAATTTTAATTTTTACTACTTACATGAAATGATTTATGTGGGGCTCAAGCCTTTGAGCACCCACATAGTGGGCGCCTATGAGTACAATTATTTGCAGTAAAAATCTAATCTATATCGGACAACTTGTTCCATTTTCCTTACATCCCTTTTGTTGTTAAAATATACTTTTACTTTCTACAATCCATACAAATTACATGTATTTACCAATACTCCTTCATATCTATTTGCAAAACCATAAATCAGGCAATTTTCGTTTTGATACTAGAGCCAGTAAGATAAAACCAATTGTAGGTAATTTAAAATTAATCAGTTCCCCGTATGCATAAGTTGTTCATGTTTTCAATAAAGTGGAATTTATAAACCGATTAAGAGAATTGAAGTATTATAATTTTATTAATTTTAATTAATAAATAACATTGCAGTCAGTTCATTATGATTTTCATAAAATTACGAATTGAATAGATATTGCAAAAATTAATTGGCTATTGAATAAAACCAATTGTGATATGAAGAACGAAATAATGCATGATATGTAGTTGATTGCACAATGAATGTTAAAATAGATAATACGAACTGTATTCACCGGTAATCCTAGATTAGCTTGATCATTACGTAGCTAAGCATGAACATTAGAGATTAATTGCGAACTGATTGAATTTACCAATTAATTATAACATACAATTACAAGATTTGTATAATCTTATTCTTCTGTTGTGGCCGGCCATTTGTTTCCGGTGTATCCATTCGGAAAAGTGAAATATTTCCCTTGTTTCCAGAAATGGAAAATGTATTTTATGAGTACGGATATCGAGTGCAGTACATGACTAGAATAGAATTACTTGCTGCAAATGAGATCTATAATAACTATTTGAAATATTTCCGGTAACGAGTATTGTTTCGATAATCATTATTAACAATACAATGAGTAAAATATGTTGATGGGTTTATTACAGTTCAGTTATTGCTATGTAACATCGAGCGTACTAAATTATATACATGGATGTAATTTACACTAGTATTTAGTACGACAATTCATTAGCAGCTTTGATTTATAGCTAATTATACTAAATCATTCATTCTTAATATTATTAAGCTTCATTACTATTTGTCATAATTTATAACAAACATTACCTGCTAATAATCTTGAAAAATATATCAGTAATATGACATGGGACTTTACGCTGGTTTGTGATGGATTTAATTTATTTATTTTAATTTATATTTAATTTATTTTATATTTATTATATTTAGTTGTGATGTTTGACTATTGGTATGACATTTCTTTGAAAGGAAGTAAATTTGTCTTGGTACAAAATGAATTTGATGACTGATTATTTTTATCTTACCATAAATTCAAAATAACGCAAACTTTCATTTGCTATTGATATTAACTAAACCTAATTTAGATTATAAAAATTGGTTATATTCCAAATCTAAATTTTTAATTTCTAAATTTGTAAATTGTTCATAAACCACCACATTTGTTTTGAGTGTGTTTATATTTTAAAATCTGAATCACAAATTGAAAATTCTTAAATTAAATCCATCATAAAACAACCTTAAATCTCGTACTAAATTCAAGACAAGATGATATTAAGTATCGTGTAAAACAGGAAACTGAATTCATTACTTATTTTAGAACAAGAAATTAGAAATTTTTCTATTTTCTTGTACTTAAACTGCGCGAAAAAATACGTATTACATTTTTAAAAGATACTTTAATACCATCTTGTACTGAATGCAGGAGGAGTTAAGTCCCATGTCAGACTGGCTTTAGGAATAGTCTATCTAAAGTAGGACATAAAATGATGGTTGCAAACTATAACGTAAACGTCACAATTTAGATATTGCAGTGATTTATGCACTTGAGCGAAATTAAAGCGCGATTAGATCTGGAAACAAGATAATCCATGTAGATCCAGAGTAGAGTTTTAAATGATTAAAGAGTGAAGAATGTATGATGACGAGTATTAGGCGTCCATTACACAATTGAAACTGATTCGCGATAAAACGTTTAAATAATAATGCGATATCCCTAGCAACAGCAACATCGTCCGTTCGTTGATTACCCAACCATCACCGTTCATTACTATGAAACAGATGTTTCTGCGAGTAATGAAATCCCTTCGGTTATTCGTCCTCATCTATCAATTCATGTAAATGAATGGAATCGGCGACCAGTGATTAATACTGACGATAACAGTTGTAAAAGCCTAGTGTTCGACTATTCCCTGGCTCTCTACACCTACAATTCGCTGCGGAAATATTCCATTTCAAGTATCTCAATCGAAGAAATCTATCCCGAATCAATTAGCAGCTCGAATACGAGATAAAAATACTTCAAACATTTATTTCTATGGAACGCGGAGATGAACTCCAATAGTTTTACACAAGATACGTGCGTTTCTTTTACTGCAGACCCGTTTTATTACTCCAGATAAATGTTTACTAAGCGAATATTTTCTAGATTGATTTTGAACTTCAGATACGGAAACCAGATAATTACAGATATTTTATAGACTTTCATTTAATTAACTTCCTTTCCAAGGAAATATCTCACAAATCTTTAAAAACCATTTAGAATAATTTGATATCTATCTATCAATACAACATGAAAAACAAACGAGAAAATTGTTGACAGATAATTACCAATTGGTATCTACTTGAAGAACTTAATCATTTTTAGTCTCAGCACCAAAGGTATTTATTTTGTGTCAAGTTTCAGAACCACTCTGTCTCAGCGGTATTTGTCTTTGGAAAAAAATGGGCGAAGCGGGATTGCAACCCCAGAACTCAGTGAGACACCGCTGTCCGTAAGAACAAAATAAGTCACTATAAAAATAACAGGTGGTTCTTTTTCCTTTCGGATATTATCAAGCACCTGTCTTGACTTGTTTCGCATTACAAAATTTTGGTTAATTTTTTGGAACATAGTAAAGGCTGGTTTATGATGGATTTAATTTATTTATTTTAATTTAGAAATTTTAATTTAAAATTTAGATTTTTTTTCTGGTTTATGATGGATGTTAGTTTCCTAAATTTATCCAATCAGAAGGTATCATGTGATATTGTATTTAGTTTTGATGTTTGACTGTTGGTTTGTCATTTCTTTCAAGTGAGGTAAATTTGATGTTTGATTATTTTGATCACAAACTCAAAATAACACTCACAACTGTCTTTTACAATTTGATACTAACATAACTTAGAAACGTCAATTCAATGCTTTCTTGTGATTGGCTGGATTTGGAATTTATAATTTGGAATATAAAAATTGGTTATATTCCAAATATAAATTTTAAATTTCTAAATTTGTAAATCGTTCATAAACCACCACATTTGTTTTAAGTGAGTTTATATTTTAAAATCTAAATCATAAATTGTAAATTAAATCTACCATAAACCAGCCTTAATTGTAACGCAAATAAATGAGTGTTTGTAGGATTGCATAGAAATGTGCTTTGACTGAAATGTTGTAACGTAGCAAGAATCTTGGCTGGGACGTCAGTCTGTCAGTGGTGGGAACGCGTGCGAAAAAATCGAAGCGGTGTTTGCAAAGGAAAACAGGCTGGCAACGTGGCAACAGGTCCGAAGCTGGTGATGTATGGTGTTTCTCTGCACTTCAAAGTGATATGAAATTAATTTTTGAATTAATTTAAAAAGTATTAGGAGTGCAATAATAATAAAAAGCAGATAAACAGTAATTTGTATTCAAAACAGAGCCATTTATCTTAGTCAGTAGGAAAATAAAAGTTATTTACAACTTGTTTTTCTTGTGGACTAAATATCATTTTATAATTAAAAGTAAATATTTTAATTTTCTCCTTTAATTAAAAATTGTTCATTTAAATTGAAAATGGCGAAAATAGCTTTTAATGTTAAATGAAAATATAACAAACAATTACACAAAGGGCCAACAAAATAATAAATAAAAATTTATTTTCAAATTCTTGTCTTATCCCTTGAACTGTAAATATTCAATTTACATTTAATGTGCCTTTATAAAGTACAATTCCTTGTAAATTTTCTGCTTCATTATCGAATTATTTTTCCATTATAATTATAATAACCTTTTTTAATATTGCAACAATGATTTAATTTCCAGCAAAAACAAAGTTATTAATTTATTATGTGTAAGTACAGCACCGTTAGTGCACAAAATTAATAATCATGTTTGTGGCAACATATACATGCTGAATTATTTATTTAATTAAATTAATTATATATAATTAGTTCATTGGAATATGAATTGTTTACATGTTACCTTATAAAATTTGAAAACGCACTTGAGCCCTTTTGTTGCAAGCTTAATTATAGTTTTATTCAATTACTGTACACAGATATTGGTACTGAAATTACATTATTAAATTTAATTATAATAAAATGCCTCCAGATTTTAATTTTATTCATATTTACAACATCATGAATATTAATTACAACAAATTTTTAGTAGTTAAAATTTAATATTATTCCTATCTATCTATTCTATATAAATAAATATAATTAGCACAGTATATCATAAACAACGATTTTTATACTTATTTAATGAATTCTCAATATTCTATTTAAAAAACTCGCTTTTACCTTTCCCACTCAGTAAGAGAGGTATTGGAATCATGGTACAAATCAGATAGTGAGTTTTCAAGTTCCTAGAACACGATTTTAATATTTTTACGATGATGTCTGCCCGTGTGTATGGATGGATGGATAGATGTCGTAATGGTTACTCAAATACTAGTGCATAAAAATATTCTGACACCATAGATTAGATCTTATTATATTTTGGTGTTAATCTTGCAAACGGAAGTGATGTCTTCATAAAAATCTGAAGTGTTTTTCTAATATATCTTAATTAATTATGAATATATGACATTTTATTATATTTTATGTCAAATATATTACAATTTATAGATATTATTAATAAAAAATGTAAAAAGGACAGGTAAGAGGTTATGTGCTGGTCACATCAGATTTTTATTAAAGGATTTATTTTTTTTTAGTAACATGACTAAATATTGAAATTTTATTATTAGAAAAAGTAATGGTAGAAAATATAGCTTTAGTCCCACATGTGTTAAAAATATGGAGCACTTATTTCGAAGTAAAATTATTAACGGTTTCAGAGAAACACAAATCATTTTGTAAACCGTACACATTTTACAAAAATGATTTGTAGCTTCGTTTAAAAATTAAGAAAAAGTGGGAAACGAATGGTGGCAGTTGTTTTAGTGTGTGCAAGATGTGTAGGGCTGTAAGAAGCAAAGACAGCAGAGCATCTTACAACAAGGAATCGGAAGATAAACACTGGGTTAAAGTGCTATCCATCATTGTCTGTGTTATGCTGTGTAGATCGCAGTATCGTCAACGAAGCTGAGATGTTGATGCTACGAACTCGCATAGGTAAAAGTTTAATAACTTAACTTTCAAAGCTTGCCGAAACATTAAGCGGAATGTTTATATTTAAAATATTTCTTTTCACATATCTACAAATTTCCCAACTTTTTCTGTACTTAAGGGAACCAAATATTTGATTAAATAAAACTTTGTTTTCTTATTTCCAGTTGCTAAACTCAAAGAGTTTTCTTTCTGGATTGAATTTCAGAAGTAATTTTGTCATTTGTTTATTCCACTGTAAAATAACCAAATACAATCTTTTGGCTATTTACTGCTTCATTATTTTTCATTGAAGATATATTTATTATTTACATTATAAATGTCAAGTGTTATTTAATTTTAATTAATAATATATGCTAAAATGTGACAATATTTGAGGTAGTCGTTTGACAGGAAACTTTACACACTGTTTGGACGTAATGAAAGAAGCTCTCGACGTATTTTGTACAGGTAACCAAATATTTAAATAAAACTTTATTTTCTTATTTGGAATTTGCTCGCGTCGGCTTTAGATCGACGAAACTCAAAGGGATGCTTTTTAGAATCGAAATTTAACTATGTAATTTTGTAATTTTATTCATTAAATATCTGGTTTCAAAGGCATTTGCTCAATGACAAAGACTATTGTTCATTGTTGAACATTATAGGCGTCATTGACTATTCGATACTTTTTGTGTCCATGATATCACCTTTTCCACGTACAAAATATCAAACACAATGACTTTTTGTAATTAATCATTACATTAACAGAGTCTGTAACGTCATAGTGGACATCGAAAAAAGACATCAGTTGTATTGTAACTTTATTTCATCGAACACATTCGCGTTAGTTAATTAATTTCGTCGGAAAAGAGAGAAAGAATTGAAGAATGCGTGAATGGAATTTCAGTCTAGAAGAGCTATCAGAGAATTTTCATAATGGAGCTACTGAAATATTCAAATGTTTACACGGGTATCAGTCTTTCGATGGGATTTCAGATGAACTTTTTTCGACTTTACGTTTAAATAAAATCATGAAGTTCCATCTCTTGGGAATGAGACTTTTTGTAGATGTTTTGTAATATTATAATTTTTTAATTGTATTCACATTTAAACGGTACGAAGAGCTGCAGAAGGGACTATCAATTCTCTGTTTACTCCTTCATAATTAATTTTGTTTTGTCGAAGAGAACATTAATAAAAAATAATAATCTCGAAGTTCTTGTAGTTGAGAACAGCATTTTACGTTCGTTCTTGCATTATTTATTCGCCAGGTACCACTGTTGTCTTATCTTTAAAATTACATTAAATATTTGCCATTACGAACTTTAAATGGCATTAATAAACAAATATATATTTTCTCTTCCGGCTTTTACGAATGATTTCCCAATATGAGATTACAAGTATGACATAATTTAAAATTTACTTTCCAAGAAAAACCTTTTCTTGTACAGATCAATAAAATTAAAGCAAGTATGATATATCCCGAAAAGAATTATAAGTTTAGGTTTGGTAAAGAGTGAAGATCAAAATGTGATTATCTGGTAATATATCTAGCATACAAACCCAAAAAAATTAAAATAATCGTAACCATTAAATAATTGCCTTTACGAACTACAAATAGAATTAATAAATAAATATATATTTTCTCTTCCGGCTTTTCGAATGATTTCCCTATATGAGATTACAAGTATGACATAAGAACTAACTTAAATTTCTTTCACTTTCCAAGAAAAACCTTTTGTTATAGAGATCAATAAAATTAAAGCATGTGTGATATATCCCGAAAAGAATTATAAGTTTAAGTTTGGTAAAGAGTGAAGATTTAAATGTGTTTATCTGGTAATGTATCTAGCATCCAAACCCAAAAACATTAAAATAATCGTAACTATTAAATAATTGCCTTTACGAACTACAAATGGAATTAATAAATAAATATATATTTTCTCTTCCGGCTTTTCCGAATGATTTCCCAGTATGAGATTACAAGTATGACATAAGAACTAATTTAAAATTTCTTTCACTTTTCAAGAAAAACATTTTGTTATAGAGATCAATAAAATTAAAGCATGTGTGATATATCCCGAAAAGAATTATAAGTTTGGTAAAGAGTGAAGATCTAAATGTGTTTATCTGGTAATGTATGTAACATCCAAGCCCAAAAACATTAAAAGAATCGTAACCATTAAGGCTAAACCGCAGAAATTATTCCAACTGAGAAAGAGGCCGAGCAATTCAGTTTAGCAAACTGCGGTTTCCAAATATACAGCGCAATTCTTTAATACGGTTAGGGTTAAATAAAATGCAAAGTGTTGTTTGTGATTAGTGTGTGGTCCAGAGCACGATATTATCGCATTCTTAATGTAAATATTATTCAATTCATGAAGCGAGTGAGAAATTCGCGAATGGGTCCCTGGGCACTCAGATAACATAACGTTTGAGACATATTCATTATAGTAACGCTGTATCGTAATATACTGTACCGTCCTAAATTATACATGCAGCCACAAAGGAGCCTGGGGTTCGAACCCCGAAAAGATTCCACCTTTGTTGGAGCTCTACCCTGTTCTTGCTGTGTAGATAGCTGTTAAATTAACTAGTTGTTTTGTTCAACCAGAACTACCATTTATTCTATTTTTCACTGACATATCTTTTACTATGAATATACGTAGGGTAAGAAAAAGTAAATATTTATATCTTAATTAATCTCAAAAAACTCTAAGTAAGAAGTAAATCGAAGATCAGTCACTATGAAGCAGTAATTATTAAGTTAGTCACGTACTGTAAGGAAATATTTTGTAGGAAGACATTTCCCTTAGCGCAGTATATTTTTACATTTTTATTAAAGTCCGGAATTGTTATTGTTGTAAAGATTTATTGTACCTCTTTCTATTTTTCAGTAGCTGACTACTACCCTAAAATGGGTGTGAGATACACCCTTAAAAATATTACCAGTGAATTCCTCGCAACAAAGTACCTATGGATACAAATTTTCATTTTAAAATTCCCACTAATACAGCCACAATTATAAATTGAATATCAACCAATAGGAATCGATATGATCAGTAATAATGCGCGTCTCAGGATATACCGGGGATCCTGAGACGTTAGAACTCAGTCCCGCTTTGCGGGGCGCCGGGGAGGCAGCAGGCCTCTGGGCCTCTTCCCCGCCTGGTGGTCTGGCTAGACCGCCTTCCAGGGCATCTGATGCCCTGAAGGTGATCTAGATCAGCCGGTCGGGAATTGGAGCACGCTTCAGCGTGTGCTCTAATTCTTGGCCTGCTGAAACCAGAGCACATTCTGGAGCAGATTTAGCTGCTCTGGATTTTGCTCTGGTTTCAGTGGGTCAAGAAATAGAGCACTCAGAAGTATTTGCTCTAATTCTTGACCTGCTGAAACTAGAGCACATTCTGGAGCAGATTTCGCTGCTCTGGATTATGCTCTGGTTTCAGTGGGTCAGGAATTAGAACACTCAGCAGTGTTTGTTCTAATTCTTGGCCTACTGAAACCAGAGCACATTCTGGAGCAGATTAAGCTGCTCTGGATTGTGCTCTGGTTTCAGTGGATCAGGAATTAGAGCACTCAAAAGTGTTTGCTCTAATTCTAGGTCTGCTGAAACCAGGGCACATTCTGGAGCAGATTTAGCTGCTCTGGATTGTGCTCTGGTTTCAGTGGGTCAGGAATTAGAGCACTCAGAAGTGTTTGCTCTCTTTCTTGGCATGCTGAAACCAGGGCACATTCTGGAGCAGATTTAGCTGCTCTGGATTGTGCTCTGGTGTCAGTGGGTCAAGAAGTAGATCATTCAAAAGCGTTTGCTCTAATTCTTGGCCTGCTGAAACCAGGGCACATTCTGGAGCAGATTTAGCTGCTCTGGATTGTGCTCTGGTTTCAGTGGGTCAAGAAGTAGAGCACTCAAATGTGTTTGCTTTAATTCTTGGCCTGCTGAAACCAGAGCACATTCTGGAGCAGATTTAGCTGGTCTGGATTATGTTCTGATGTCAGTGAATCAGGAATTAGAGCACTTAGAAGTGATTGCTCTAATTCTTGATCTATTGAAACCAGAGCACATTCTGGAGAAAATTTAGCTGCTATGGATTGTGCTCTGGTTTCAGTGGCAGCGAAAAAAATATTTTCTTTCTCCATTCTTCTCAAGTCAAAATTTAAAATTTATTTAATTTTTTGTTGCACATATGTCTTTCATTCCACAGGATTTTTCTCGTTCGACTGTAAATAACCTCAGTAGATGATCAGTTATTAGACAAAAAAATAAAGATAATTAGTATGAAATGGTTAAAAAAATTAATAAGAATAAAATAAAGATTCTTCATTCCATAGATTTTGACCGTATATAACCGTAGTAGTTGATAAGTTATAAGAGAAAAGATAGTGAAGTTAATTTGTATGAAGTGGTAAAAGAAGGAAAATTGTTAAGAATAAAATGAAGATCCTCAACATCACCATTGGCAAGAGTCGCTCGTAGATGCCATAGCTCCCGTAACTAGTTGGTAATAAGTAAAGTTGACATAGGAGAGTAAGACAGGCGAAAACTTATATTACCAGAGGTATAAAGTTTTACAGAGGGTGCTATGTCAGGTGCTGCGTGCATAATATTAATCATGAGTAGCTTGCAAATTCCCCGCAATGGCAATACGAATACGGGAACCAGGACGAGGTCGAATGTCTTTCACTATTCCCCAACTCTAATCAACGTCTTTTCCACCTCGTTGCATCGGATTTTGGTCATTCTACATAATTACTACTGTATTCTTTAAACTTAAATACTGTAGATTTAAACCAAATGGAAACCAAGACAAATTGCATGAGGGGAGATATATTTTACGGGAAAATAATGTACTTTTATACTAGCTACATTTTTCTCTTATCATACACAAGACGCTTAAATTTCTCCAGTCTTTCTGATAATTCTAACGGTTCAAGGAGTTCATAAAAACTACTTTGTTGACAAATAGTAAAATTTTACTTTTTATCATTTTCATAAGTTGCAAAAGTTACATTTACCTTTAGTAAAAATTCAACATGTTATTGAAATTTAGTTGTGTTAAATACAGTAAATAAACACTCCAACTAGTGAATCAACAGTAATAAAAATTAGAAACATTCTATGAAGAACTTAACATTACCAATAAATAATTAAAAAGAACCCTTATTAAGGGTGATTTCAGTAGAAAAATAGGCAAACGACAGAAAAATGAAGAAAATATAATGGATATATCACATTATCGAACTCAGAAGAAATTTAAAAAATAATCATATTTTATAAAACCTCCAAATAGAAAATAAACAGCAATGAAAACGACAGACAGAAGAAATTGGGAAATTTTCGGCGTATGACAAAAGCGCACCAAATGGTATTTTTAATTACAAAACGCACCAGTAGAACATTGCAAAATCATACCAAAGTATGTTACTTAAGCGCACCACTATTTATTCAATGATGGAATAAAATAAGATTAGGTTAGGTTAATTTAGATAACTATAGGTTTGATTAGGTTAAGTTAGGTTAGTTTAGATTACTTTAGGTTTGTTACCAGCACTGTAACTATATTTTTCTGTACAAGGTATTTAATGATATATTATTGAACGACACAATGAATAAACAAATTAATTACAACGAATATTATAGTTTTAACTGTTGTCATCAGCAATTTTAATGATGTATATCTATTTTCAGTATTTAGTTTAATTAAAATATCAAACAAAAATTTCAACATAATGATATCTATTCTGTGCGCTGAAATTCAATAGTTTTGTTACAATAATTATTGATGCTAGTAAAATAATAAAACAAATATTTTCAATATGTTTGTTTGTATATAGAAAGTGTAGTATATATTTTTACTTTACTACTATTTACAATTTTTATAAAATAAACATTATGTTTATTTATTAAATGTTTCAAGTTATATAATTTTACTTGCAAAAAAACATACATTAATGTTTTGGAAATAATGTCAATTCCAATTCGCTGAGTTATACTAAATCAATATATTCAATTTACTGGAAATTGTTTAATTTTTGATGCTGTATATTATAAAGTTAATTAAATAATATTTTCGATTATTTATCTAAATGTTGATTTTATTAAATGATACAAATTGTTTCGATTTGATGTTCATTCATTGTATTTGACGAGATATTAATATAATTCAATATTTCATTAACATTGTATATATGTACATGAACATATAATTTAAATTAGCAATTATATTGAAATACCATGAATAATGTGAAATAAAATGGTAACTATGGGTAGAATTGTTTGTATTATTATTTAACTCAATTTCCAATTCTAAATTTAAACGGAAAATTTGTAAATTTATAGACATAATCTTTTTATTAATAATTAAACCTTTTTGCAATGAGTACCTTTGTGTTCTAGATTTTCTGGACGTGTTCTATTTAGTTTGTTAATTTAAGCAAAATGAACAGAGCTTTTTTGAAATGTCTTTTTCGTGACGTTAGTTACACGATAACTTAATGTGACCTACTACCTGCGTTCATCAAAAACTACAATTTTTATGTGGATTTTAATAAAGCTTTCTGAATTATTAATTTTTTTAATTAACCTGATTTCCTACTTCTGTGCTAATATAAACGTTGAAGTAATGTGTAGATATAATTAATATTAATACACACTATGCAGTATTTAAAAGTTCCCAAAAACAGAATTTTTTATGAAGTATAAAACAAAGTCTTGGAAAATAATTATTATAAAATTACAATTTTTCGTCAACAAAAAAACCTAAAATTTGTGTATAAAATAATATTTTTAAAAGTTCTCTTTGGAAAATAAACATGTACGAGTTTTTGAATAAAAACAAAATAATATTTTTGTATAATGATAATATATGATGTTAATTTTGACCTAAATATAAATAACAGCATAAAAAAGAAATATCAAAATAAATTCTGAAATTAGGTTGCATATATAAATATTAATTAAATAAAAAAGAACAAAAAAATTAACTCTGTTTCATTCGACTGTTTAAATACTGCTGGTATGGTATATGACATGTTTATTTTAAGTTAATTAAAGTAAAAACACACCTTTAACGTATTATATTACACGTATTTTTTCTCATTTTTTACTTCTACATGTGTCTAATTTTTCGTGTTTTTATTGTTTGTGTTTCAACAAACAATCCGTATTTTTTACAAAAATTCTTCACATAATTATTAGTTAATTAATTAACTATTTAATTTTTTTTTTACGAATTGATTACATTCATGAAACTGAAGAATTTTTAAGTGGAAATGAATTGCAAATTGTGTATGTGAATTTTATGACTCTCTCGCAAAAACATTAGTGTTTGTTTAATGCATTTTAAAAGTAATTTGCAATATATCGGAATTATATCAGAATAAATTATTCACAAAATGAGATAGTTGTGTATAATCCAAAGCCAATTGAATTGAAAGGAAAACGATTATTTAATTATATCTATAATACATTTCCATGTAATTCTGAATTAATTTCCAAACCATTTTCCGAATTGATTTTGTATATCCGTTAGCAAACCATATCACTGTATTACTAATCCCAATAATTTACCATATGTGTTCTCAAATATAACAAAACATTTGTACTTAATCTTAGCTTTTTCTTATTTCTAAGAAAATGTGAACATACCAAATAATTAAAAATTATATTTAACCTAATTATTTATTTATTAAACATGATAAATACAGAAGATTAAAGGCTGGTTTATGATGGATTTAATTTATAAATTTTCAATTTATGATTTAGATTTTAAAATATAAACGCACTCATAACAAATGTTATGGTTTATGAACGATTTGCAAATTTAGAAATTTAAAATTTAGATTTGGAATACAAGCAATTTTTATATTATATATTCAAAATTCCAAATGCAGCCAATCACAAGAAAGCATTGAACTCACGTTTATAGGTTAAGTTAATATCAAAGAGCAAATGATAGTTTGTGAGTGTTATTTTGAATTTATGGTAAAATAAAAATAACCGTACATCAATTAATTTAGTATCATTTCACTTCAAAGAACTGTCAAACAAATATTCAAACATCAAAACTAAATATAACAACACATGATACCTACTGATTGGATAAATTTAGGAAACTAAAATCCATCATAAACCCGAAGAAAAAAACAAAATTTTAAAATAAAATAAATAAATTAAATCCATCATAAACCAGCTTTAAGTTTTCTTAAATTAAATTGTTGAAGATTGACTTAGAGTAAAGGGACAACATAATCAAATAATATAATAAAAAATAAATCAATATAGTAATTTAAGAATCATAGTAAATGAGAGAAATAAAATGCACCGGAATAATCATAACAGATATTTGTACTGTTTGATACAAGTGAAACTAATAGTATAATTAGTGAAAATGCGTAGCATTAAACATACAAGAAGCAAATATAATTAATTCCTTTTATAACATTCTCTTTGATACCATTCCATTGCTGGCTGCTACATCTATAAACAATGAATGTATAATAACACAACAACAATCGTACAATAAATTATACATGACTTTGTAATTAACGTTTTGAAATAGCGACAATGACGCCATGATGCCTTTATGAAAGCTGTGTTCACTGTGATATTTGACTATTTCCAACCCAACTAGACTGCAATTCCACATAAATTTTTCCTTTATTTAAAAATCAAATTCTATATGTGTTACAATAACCATATTTTGCTGATTTCGGCGCATTGCGCGTATATGTTGCGTTGTGTACACGCACGGTATGCATTTACTATTTATAATTTTCATACGCAAAACAAATTTCCACTATCGCAAATGCCATTACACAAATGTGACATAATTTCTTGCTCTATATATTACAATGCAAATACTTGCAAATATAACCAAATACACTAAAATAAAAAATGTATACGCATACTGCAGTATTTAAATTTATTCTTTCACACATGTTTATTTCTAATATCTTCATTTTAAATTACAAAAAAAGCCAGTTACACTTAATAATTCTCACAAACAAAGATATAAGTTTTAGAATCGTAAGCTACATTTTAAAAATACACATAAGTTCTAATCTTTTCTATATTTTACAGCGGTAGCCTACTTGTTTGCCGCAAAACTTTATCTATACTTTCTAGACTCTTTTCTTGTCTTGTCTAGATTATCAAGACAAGACTGGCAAAATTCTTGCTTGAAATTTCAAGAGTTTCTTATTCTAGATCAAGACAATTTTTTTTTACCCCAATCTAATCTAACCAAATCTGATCTCACTCTCAATCTATCCCAACCTAACGTTATCTAACCTAACGTAATCTAACCTAACCTAACCCAACCTAATTTAATATAACCTAATCTGATTAGGTTATGTTAGGTTGGTTTATGTTAGGTTAGATTAGGTTAGGTTGGGTTAGATTGAGTTAGGTTAGGTAGTATTATGTTAGATGAGGTTAGGTTAGATTAAGTTAGATTAAGTTGGGTTAGGTTAGATTTAATTAGATTGGGTTAGGTTAGATTTAATTAGATTGGGTTAGGTTTGATTAGATTGGGTTAGGTTAGATTAGATTAGGTTAGGCTAGATGCATATGTGTGTAGACTTCAGGTTTTATCTTGACATTGCTAGAGAAGACAAGATTTTGCAAAGTCTTTTCATATCTTGTCTAGATAGCAACCCTAAACGAGTATACTGTTCAATGTTATAAAGGAGAAATACACGCACGAAATTTGAAATAATGAACAATGTGATGTACACTATTTTGAAGCTTTAGTATGAGGAAAGAGCCAGAAAATATTTTTGGGTGACAGGTTTGGAAAATTCACAAAATTTTGGTTTAAATTTTATTTCATATTTTATTATTCCCGTTTGCAATTCTGGGTCAAAAAGTATTTGCTTCTTTTTTATTTATTAACTCAACTGATTTAGTTACTAATTTTCTTAGTTTTGTTGTTCAATTTCTGCTTTTATTCTGCTTATTAGATTCTGATTTCTCGGGGCAATTTAAAGGTTTATTTTTATGTACTACACCAGAGGTAAAATACCGTGAGGCAGAATTGCCATCTTCGCACAGCTCTCTCCATCAATAATATGAAAATTGCATGAAATCACGCCGCAACACGGCTTGTCCACAAAACAAGGACTCTTTCCCGGTACACCTGCGGCTTCCGAGTCTCCATGACGTAGTGCAGCGTGTTATCACATGTGCATGCGCTGCTCATGCATGCTGGGATCATCCGACATATGTGCATGTTAAGTACACGCCTCCAGGCGCATTATGTGCAGGGTGCAGGCTAGTTTGTTTAGGCGTGTGCTGCATAACTTACAAACAAAAATCCACGGAGGGGATTCATTTTGTAATTAGGAGAGCTTTACATCTAAATAGGGTTTAGGAGGGTACATTGTCAACCCTATGTTATTCTGATTAATATATGGATTAAGTTATTTTCAAAAATACACAATTAGGCTCTGGAATTATTCACCAACAAAATCATTTTGCAACTTTTGTGAATCATCTTTTTTTATTTTTCATTCAAGATTATAAAAATCTAGCCATAACTACTTATCTTATTTTTTTATGTTCTGGAATTATTCACCAACAAAACCATTTTACAACTTTTGTGAACCACCTTTTTTATTTTTCGTTCAAGCAAGATTATAAAAATATAGCCATAACTATTTATCTTATTTTTAATTAGGCTATGGAATTATTCACCAACAAAATCATTTCACAAATTTTGTGAATTACCTTTTTTATTTTTCATTCAAGATTATAAAAATCTAACCATAAGTACTTATCTTATTTTTAACAAAAAATCCAAACAATTCCGAGATTTTCATTATCTTTACCTTAACTTTTACCTGAACTCCATAATTAAATTTTTTTATCCACAACCTTGAATTCAATAGTCAATTAATGACCTTCGTTATTGTTGCTAATTGAATAACATTAATAGTTCGATGGAATAATAATTATTAAATCGTTAGTCAAATTTAAATCTTACCAGGTAAAAAAGTAAAATGAAATTATTTTAAGTAAGTTTTCTACATAAAAAGCTAGTTACACTCGTTTTGTCATTTTTCATACTTTTCTTTTCTTTTTGAGATTAAACTGTAGCTAAATAACACTAGAAATAATTGATTTGTATTAAGAATGTTGTGAAACAGTGACACGAACTATTGTTATTTTTCTATCAAAGTGCGATGACATATTTGGTTATAATAAATTCATATTTTTCATATTATAGTTGTGGATAAAGTATAATATTCTATTCGTATAAATACATTATGGGCTACAGAAAATTAAATGAATTCCTTGTATCAGTATTGTAAGATTGGTACTTATAACAATGTTCCATGAAAGAATACATGATGTGCCTCATTCGTAGAAACTTTGTAACATAATTACTCACTTTAAAAACAGCAGGGTCTTGTTAAGATATATTGACGAAACAATTAGCACTTATACTCACATTTTCTTGTTAACATGAATATGTAACAGAATAAGAAATTGAACTTCCTTACAATACAAGGAGCTATTTAAAAACTATATATTTAACGTGGATAAGAAATAATTTTGTAATCAATATACAATAACTTGATTTTCCATTTAAGGAGCAATGTCTTCCTTTAGTGAACAAAAGTCGGGATTCGATGTGAAAGGGACGTTCCTACTTTTTTAAATTTTAATTATTAATTTACGAATATTGAATACATAAATATTAAACATTTTATAATAATTTTTACAGTGTTATACTATATTTAAGTAAAAAATAAAATTTCAATGTCATTTTTTTAATTATTGGAAAAAATAGATAATTAAGAAAATGTGTAAAGTGACAAGAACGAAATAGGAAACAGTGGGTTACATTAATGAAATGTAATGAATGTTAAATGTGAGTAATAAAGGTATAAAGGTAGTGTATGAGCACGGTTTGTGAGGTGAAACAAATGAACAAACGATTGGAAGACACATGTAATGAATGTCGCTGTTCGGTGGCATATATAATGTTAGGACTTTCATAATAACATAGAGCTAGAAGGCACAAAGCTTTGAGTTTTCCTCGCATGGCTCCTGGGTCATGTGCAGACGGTGGCAGTGGATTCATTTTATAAACTTATTTCATTTGAAATAGCTTGAGTGTAAATTTGCCGAATGTGCGACATTAGGCAACGTAAAACGTTATGGCCATTATGCGTTACGGGTAATTTACTAATTCACTTAAGTGATGCAATGTGTCGCTGTTTTTAGTGACGCAAGACAACCCGCAATGGCATTGCTGGCTGCTGTCGTCCTAGCAGACGCTATGGAAATGCGGGGACAATGCGAGCTTCCACTATTCTCCAGAGATAAACAAAATTGGGAAATTCTCTGCAGATCGATGTTTCTATTACTTAGTCCTAATTCTCTAAACTACTACAATCTAACAAATGTTTTACACATTACCATTTTATTTGGATTGAATTCATCTCATTCTTCGTACTTATTGCTCATTACTTTTTTAATTAAATTCCTACATTCAATATTTAAAGTGTTAAAGATTATTGAAGTTTAACTCTAACTTTCTACGAAGTATATAGTTAAGGAAAATACATATGTTTTTCTCAGATAAAAACATACTTTCCTTATCTATAACCAATATTCGTCATCATTAGCACTACAAATCTAGAAAACTTTTTTCTATACTGTCTATGTTATGTTTTACACATTACCATTTTATTTGGATTGAATTTTTCTCATTCTTCGTACTTATTGCTCATTATTTTTTTAATTAAATTCCTACATTCGAACATAACCAATATTTAAAGTGTTGAAGATTATTAAAGTTTAATTCTAACTTCCTACGCAGTATATAGTTAAGGGAAATACATTTTTCTCAGATAAAAACATGTTTCCTTTAACTATAACCAATATTCGTCATCATCATTAGTACTACAACTCTAGAAAACTTTTTTTCTACTCTATACTGTATATGTTATATTTTTTATAAACTTGGCAGAATGGATACATATATTCATCCTAGAGTAGACATGAAAAACATCTAAATTATTGTTAATGTCACAATATATTTTACTCTTTTGAAAATTGAAAAATCCTAAAATACCTAATCAAATCTACACCCTAATGTATAAATATATTATTTAAACTCGTATCACACCTCCCAATATTTATTTAAAGTAATTATTTTATAAAATGTTAAACACACAATTATCTACGCGTTCCGCAAATGTTTCAAATGTTCGTTTACGTGGTTATAAACTAAATGTGTGAATACCTAATAATTTAGTTAGGAATCAAACCACAGATCTCATAATTGTCTCATATTAAATCGAGTATAGTATTTTTTTCCTATAAAATCTTCATTGCTCTTTACTACATATTTATTCTGCTTTTATGGCTAGCTAATGCTGCCAAAATTTCAATTAGCATTTTTTTTGGTTGTGCAGCTTAAAATTTAAGCCTTATTGGTACAACTCGACATAAGTCTCTTAATCAATGTGCACCCTATTTTGCTGCATCGGTTTTAAATTCCCATTAGATTTAACTTAACCAAACAGAACTGAATATGATATTAAATATAGGATATAGTTTAAATTGTCATTATATTCATTATAAATTTTGGTACACTTAATAAGGCATATAATTTTCTATAAACCTTCCCTAATTTGTATCTGGACATCAAGTTTTTTGGTATATCATCAATTGCAATTCAACATTACCACAAACAGAATCTAAACCTTATATTGGAATCACCATCGATCGCTATGGTACCCCTGCATGGTGTATGTTATACACCGGCCTCTTTGTTTATGCAATGTATGTTTTTTGCTATTTGATATCAACCTAACCTGGAAACTTCAGTTCAATGCTTTTTTGTGATAGACTGCATTTGAAATTTAGAATATAAAAATTGGTTATATTCTAAATCTAAATTTTACATTTCTAAATTCGTAAATCGTTCATAAACCACCACATTTGTTTTGAGTGTGCTTATATTTTAAAATCTAAATCATAAATTGAAAAATCGTAAATTAAGTCTAACATAAACCAGTCTTTACTATATTGATCTATCACTGTATTTGAAATAAAAGATGAGTTGTACGGCAGAAAAGGGGGTATAATTTTGAAAAAAAAAAGTTGTAGTGCGTTGATTTTTGACGGATTTTATATTCGTCTCCACCCGTCAGGGTAACATCAATCACTATGGTACCCCAAAAATTGGTTATATTCCAATTCCAAATTTTTAATTTCTAATTTTGTAAATCGTTCATAAACCACCACATTTGTTTTGAGTGTGTTTATATTTTAAAATCTAAATAATAGATTGAAAATTCGTAAATTAAATCTATCATAAACCAGCTTTTACTATATTGATCTACCACAGTATTTGAAATAAGACATGAGTTGAACGGCAGAAAAGAGAGTATAATTTTGAGAAACAAAGTTATATGCGTTGATTTTTCACGGATTTTCCATTCGCCTCCACCCGTGAGAGCACCATCGATCGCTATGGTACCCCTGCATGGTGTGTTATACACCGGCCTCTCTGTTTATGCAATGTAAAGTGACTAGTCGTGTGACACGTGTACAGTGCTGCATTGTGCCAGAGCACGCCGGCTGCAGAAGACTTCACTCTGCAGGCACGTGCTTGTTTAACCCTGCATCTCCGCTTTGTAAAAACAACTGAATTTATATTGTACGCGAACATACACTTCGCAAACTAATATTCTAGATAAAAACCGGGGTTTAGCTGCTGTATTTCTTTCCTGCACATTATGAAAAAACATTTTAGCTTTACTGTGTTAATATTAACAGTCGCGGCTCGTGCATTCTATAATAAGGCACGCAATGAGAAATGAGGGGTAGGAAAGATTAAATTGTAAAAATGATATCAGCTGAATTTAATTTAATAAAAAATATATATTATTCCATTCAGATGAACGACGATGTTCGATATACTTGTAGGTATAGGAATGAATGCAATCGAATTTCTGCTTACCAGTGCGGTGTGTGTACTGTATTGTAAAATAGGGTTACATTTTACATTGTAATAGTTCCTATACCCGGGAATGAAATAAATTAGCGGTAGACAAAAGCAAATATATTTTTGCATTTCTGTAACCTCCGATATAATCAACAATAGGGATGACCATGTAAAATACGTCACGTATCATTTTTTACGCGTAAAAAAGTATTTGTACAACATTAAAATTTTCGATTTTTTTACGTAAATAACGTATAAAATATGAAACAATGAATATTATCTTTATTAACATTATTAAAAAAATAATGCTAATTAATTAACTCAGGACACGGCGAAAATGAACTTGTTGCCATCGATTAATTTATTTTTCAAACTTTATTATTAAATACGGTCAATATTAAAAATATGAAATATAACCTCAAATGCCACACTTTAAGAGTATTTTAAGTATATTTAAAAATTCAACTAACTACGCAGATTTTCAGAATAATATATTATTTTTAGAATGAATTAAGTATGGTAAAAATTTGAGACAGTATTACCAAGATAAATTTGTTCGTTCTTTGAAATTACGGTACTTTGAATATAGAGAAAATTGTTGCGAATAACTATTATGATATGAAATAAATTTCAAAAAAATTAATCATTATTTAAAGAAAAATTTTTAGACGTATACGAAAAATACCTTTAAGCGTAAATACTCATCCTTGATCATAAAGGATTTGCAACATTGCCATCAAAATTTCGATATGCTTTTTTCATTAAATATCCCTTAAAAATGAAATGTCTATAAATCATAATTTCGGTATACTTATGTTCATTAAATACGCATTTAAAATTAAATGTCTGTTGATAATACTGGAGGTGAAGTTTTGATATAGTTGCTGAAGAAAAAAAAAATATAATAGAATAATATTAATAATTACAAATACAAAGGTTACTGCTTGTCGCCTTGCTTACATGGAGAAAACATCACTTAATTTTACAGATTATTTTATAAAATAATAAAACATGTACTTTGTAAACATTTGTCTTCGATAATTCTACATTAATTACCTTAATTTGGATAAATGTCACATTACTCACGTGATTTTATTAATATCATTCGGATTATTGTCCATTATGCCAATCTGTTTATAGCAAAATTCGGTATTAATTTGGATTGTAGAAAGCGTGTACCAAATGGCAATGTTCATTTTTTTATATATTTTTATTTCACACATTTATGTGCATGTATAAGCACATACTGCCCTATCAAAAACCGTCACGGCCAAATGAATTACGCTGTATATGAAATTTACCAGCAACAATACATCAAAAGCAGCAGAATCGTGACATTTCGAATGAATATAAAAGCGGTTTTTAATGTTTTACTGTTATTTCCGATGGCATTTTTTCTATCCCAGTTTAATAATCGCTTTTACTGGTTTATTCATTTAAATCTGTATTTATTTTATGTAAATTTACAAACCGCATATAATTCGCTATTTACATGCAATTATAAAATTCCAGTTTATATTTAAATGCAAAATCAACATTATTTCAACTATCTAATTTTTGTCATCCCCATATTTAACGGTCTGCTTCGTTCATTTCGTAGCATTGCATCAAAATAGGAAAAATAAATTCGTTATTTTAATCATTCTAAAAACTAGAACACATTTCATTCAGCATAAAATTTCATCTATATTGCTTTTATAAATTACATTTTACTTATCATGTTTACCTAACAAAACATACATAAACGTTAGGTTATATTAAATTTAAGGTTAGTTTCTCGATTTATATTTTGTTATGAATTGTCAATAAGCTATTTATGATTAAAAATGTAAACAATTCCGTATTTGTGGTAATTAACAAAAACTGTAGATAAACAACGATACATATTATTGAATCAAAAATCAGGATTAAATTTAATTCATATTAAATAATGATGTGTTTGAACATTTAATAGTTCGCCAATATCATATAGAAAATACCTGATTAAAAATGAAACAATAACATTATTAAATTAAAATAATAAGCCTAAAGTGACAATAACAATTTTATCTTGTGAATTTTAATTAATATTTGTCAGTAACAGGTAATATAATTAAAATTTTGTACTGTAAACTTGTTAACATCACATATTAATTCTAAAAAATTACATCAATTACTGTTTTAGTGTATTAATTATAGATATATTATTAAAATAAGGATCACAAAAGATTTTTGTTATTATAGCAATTAATATTTCAAATTCTGAATAGTAATGAATAATATATGCGCTCATTACAGTAAAAAGTAGCACTACGTTTATATTTCCTATAAATATTCTAAGATATTAAATGTATCGTATACTAAATCCGAAGTTATACTAAGCGAAATTTGTTGAAAGCAATGATTATACATTTATTTATTTATATTTATACAAATTCTGTAACATAAAGAATTTTTAACTCAAACATAAGTACTTCTTCTGCATTTCTGAAAATGTCAACCTTTATACATCGCATTTATTTTCTGATGTACAAAGTACATGGCAAATTAAGTACCTATGTAAATTCTTATTTTGCTTTTCTTGGAGCTCAGTGAAATATTTCACAAGATTTGTGTTTCTTTTGTTATATTATTTTTGTTCGAGAAGCTCAAAACGTATTTATACAAATAATAATCCACATACTGTAAAAACAAGAAATATTATTTTCCATTCGTACGGTAAGATGTCGAAAAATTGAATTTAAACTTAATTAAATTTGATACAGATGGATAAACATCATGTTCTGATAAGATAATGGAAAAAATAAACAACAATGGTTTAATTTACGAATTGTGAATGTTATGTGTTCATAGGAAATATAAACATAAAATGTTTTCTTTTGCCTTTAAATAAATAAAAGGTAAATTATAAAAGTATTTGTATATTATTATAGAGAACTAATTATCTATTTGTAATTTGAATCAATTATAATGAAACGATAACAAAATAAGAATATTTTAAAAACTTAAAAGCAATATAAACAATGCAAGCATTTACTCCCTTGTATATATCATCATTTTAAGTACTTTTGTAATTAATTTCTGTTTTCTTTTTTTGTTTTCTTTGCAAAAATGAATTTAGACATTAAATACTTCGTGTTAATTTTATATTATTCCGCGAGTAATTAGCATTTTAAATTGAAAACCATGAAGCAATCGCCTCGAGCATCTCAACCAAAAATATTTTGCGTTGTGTTAGGGAAAAGCGTGTTACGTCAAACGAAATGCCCTATCGGCTGAATTTTGACGCGCGTCAAATCTATTGTTGGGATTTCTGTCAATGGTTTTTATGATTTTCTTCAGCATTTTTGTTCGGCTATAAAAATCCTGCATACGTAATGAGAAAAGTAACAGCAGGCAAATGCTTATCAATGTATTTTACTTTGTTGGTGTTTTCTTATAAAATGGATCGCAAAATACGACGAATTCGTCGTAATTCCAACTAATTGAAAGAATTGAATACGCTTTCAATGAAGATGGCACAATATATTTGAGTTTTATTATCAACAAGATATTTGGAAAACACGAATACATAGGTTCTAGGATTATTAATTATTTGTAGCACAGAATGCTTAAATGAAACAGCGTTTCAATTACCAAAGTTATTTATTTGTATACAAGTTTTACTTGCATTTTATTGGCTTACTTCCTGTGCAGGGGACCTACAGCTCATAAGTTCTGAATCATTCAGACACAAACCCTTACCAAAAACTATATTTTTTTGAAGAACTAATTGTCTTTACCTACGCGGGACATACGACAAAAGTTAATTATCATTAATAGTTAATACTTAATTTAGTTGCCATGTGTCATATGATCATTTCAAACTTCATAATATGGAAAGTGTGGATAAAGTTTGAAAACCGATGATCGGAAGTATTCGTTTGTTATTGCAAGTCGAATGACATATGAGGTTGTAGATGTTGTGGTTATTGTTGATATCTAGTTAAATTATTCTTAGTCGATCGAGTTAACGATTGACAATGAACTATAGTGGCATGGATAGTACTCTAAATCTGGAAACTACTACGGTGTCTTCAATGACTCTATCTTTTTTTTTGTCATTTTTCTAATTAACATTAACTTCAATTGAGAATTTACATAATGATCATTACTTATCATGTGTGTCCCTGGTATAATCTCATCGTTTCTTAACTGGAAACAACTTAAATAAACTCAATTTAACCTATTTCCCTAGTTTGGTCTGTAATTGTCCTATTAGGCGAATTCATGAAATCTGCGATTCGAAATATTGTTATTACCTTGCTTAAAAATAGTTTTGTAAACTTACTACTCTATGTCATTAATTTTAGGCTTTGTTTTTTGTTCGAATAACTTACCTATTATTAACGTGGTGTTTTATTGGTTATCGTACTTCGATTTGCACTGGACGGAGTGTTAGATTTCAGGGTCGTCATTTATGAAGCAAATAAAATATCATTATTTTCGAAAGATTTGGAACATATTACAAGTTATATTTGTCAGAGGTTATAAACAGACAACACTCGTTACTAAAATGCAAGTAAAATTGTCAGAAATAGGTTAAACTGTGGACATCATCAGACGTTTAATGACCATTTTCAATGAACTACGAAATCACCTATAGTTGATAAGTTGACGTTGAAAGAATTTGTTTTATGTGGTACGGTGCAATAAAGTCGTAGTGCTTTGTTTGGAAATGATGTAATGGTATTAAACAATTAATGTATCGTACAAAGCTGATGGCAATTTGAAAATGAAAGGCTTTGTTAATTGTTTGTGCATTTAAGTATTCGAAGGCCGGGGAAGTTGGCCACAAGGAGTCAAACGATTTTTGTTTGTCGAACTTCAATGTACCGTAACGCGACGCGTCCAAAGTGTAGCTTTTTTAAACACAACGTCGCTTGCGGCTATAACCAGCTGTCTTTGTTGTTGGAATAGCGTGCAAAGGACAGAAAAAACATTTACTATTTCAAATACAAAGAATTGGGAGTCACCATTTCCATTTCGTGTTTATCACTACTCATTTTATTTCAACAAAACAAGAATATCAATCAATTTAACACAAAGAAACTATCTGATAAAGTGATAAAGTGACCAGCACCTGTTAAACGACCATTAAACTGCATACTGCTGCAATCAAAGTATCAATTACTATCTCCCTAATATGACTTCATGTTGTTATTACTATCGTTTTCATTTTTTTGCTGGTCCATTTAGATTATTTTTGTTTGAAGCGAATTCCATTCAAAACAGATCAAATTTTAATGACACGGATATTTTTAAAAGGTATACTTTTATGATGCCTGTTGAACTCGGTTTTGTATACAATATAAACAAACAAAAGACACACGCAAATTATTGATCATACTATCGACCACCTAGCACATTTATAAGTCGTTTTTTGGGCTTACTCTCAAATAATTTAAACCAAACTAGTACAAAATTTAAACGCTTAATTGAAACAATTTTTCTCTCAATTGTAACGGTAAATGTGTTTTTTTATGGAGGGGTATTTTGATCTAATTACATTGGATCAAGAATTAGACTACCTCTCAGTCCTAATTTTTCAGAGGATTGAATTCAATTTTAACTTTATATACAGATAGTATATTTTATTCACATAACTACATAAATTGCAGATATTGAACACAGTATTTGGTTTTGTCTAAACGTAAGATTACTGTCCGATCCAAATAGGTTAAATTTAATAATAAAATATCAGAAACACACTCGGTCTAGTTTCACAAGAAAACAGTCAAGGAGTCGGCTATTAAGCTGTCATCCAAGACCGGCTACGTTTAGGTTAAATTTAGTTTCATCAAGATCTCCAAAACTTACAATCCTTTTTTGATATACTCTTACCAAATGCGATTCTCCTTATTTAATTTTGTTTGGAAGTGTGAGGTTTTCATCTCACTATACGACCATAAAGGTAAGCATTTACTAAAGTTTCAATTGAAATAAACTGTTTACCTACCAGTTAGAACTAAATTTGAACCATTTCATTTTCACAATTAAATTTAAAAAACAAAATTGTTCCTTTCAAGAACTCTTCGATGAGGATTGTATCCGATGCAGTATACAATATAAGGTTTAATACAAAGATCGTTGTAAAATAAGATTCAATGCAATAAACCAAATATGACACTGAGCAGAATACAAAACTCGGTACTTTTTGTGTCACTACGCGTTTTGATCTTTCGATCATCATCAGGTAACTGAAATTAGGGAGTTTGGGATCTGGGTTTTATAGGGTCAGGGTCATGGAGTATTTTGTTTTTTAAATTTAATTGTGACAATGAACTTCGGACATTCAGATATTTTAAATTTCATCTCATTTTCAGTTAGAACTTGTCAAAACAGGTTAATCCACACAAATCTCGATACAAAGATTTTACTGCAAATTGAACACAGAATGAGTGACATAAAAGATAAGTAGAAATATTGAATGTTGTAAGGCGAGCGTAAAATTTCTCGGTGTGTGAAATTTGCGTGCGCGGAAATTAATTAAAACATGGCAGGTTTGACAGATGGAAGTTTCCAGAAACAATAAATGAAAATATAAAATGTGTGCGGTCGAAGTTAAATGTCGATAAAACACTTATATGAAATGGTTCATCGTTTTATTGTCGACGGATCTCGGTTGGATAAATAGAGCGTGTGAAGCCGCTACTCGATATTGGTAAAACATCTCTGGTGACGTAAAAAAGAACTAATTTCCGTTGGGGTCGCAGCTCCGGTGCCGAATGAATGGAACAGGAATGAGACCGGCAACGAGAAAGCGAAGAAACACTATACATATACGCTATACGCTCTATACGTCTACGTGGCTTCAGCGTACGAATACGAACGAGCACAGCACGGGACTCGAGACCGATACGAAGATTATTGCAACATGCCTCTGCTGCTGAGTGTTGTTTCGTCCAGCCACTTTTGTCTCAGATCGATTGCCTTTTCCACAAATTTATCTTTCATTTCACAAAGAACTGCACAAGGTAATTCTCTCACTAACCTACGCTTCAATCGGTTCAACTTTTAACAATTCGGGTGAATGGGATTTTCTCATATTTTCTGTTTTATTTTTTCTAAGTCTGGCGGCTACAATATATGTAAATAATATGTTCATGATTGGAATTCCATAACTCATAACAACTACAAATAACAATTGCATTTGTTATTATATCAATTACAAACGTCAAACGTCAAATGTCACCGTGGCGGAAATTCAAATTTGAAATGAATTTAAGACATTTTCACATCAGTGTAGAAGTGTAGAGTATTTTTTATATGTGTAGAATTGTAGATACGTATCAACCAGAAATAACGATTACTATTATAGAATTTCAGATACAATTTGTAGTTGATATTTCCAAATGATATCATAACAAGTCCAAATGATAGCAACCGAAGTTAAGGAATCCCACCCCATGTCATTTATGTACTTTATTTTGTAGAATGTAGATACAATTTTTTGAAAATAAGCTCAAATCTCAATAAAACGCCATTTGCTTAAACGACACGAATCAAAATGTTCAGCTCATTGTTCCGAATGAAATGTAAACAAAGGTAGTTTATATTTTCTTGTATACATGAAATATTAATAGGGCCCTCCAGTTTTTTTATATTTTTTTTATGAAACTTGATGAAATTTGAAAACAATTGGTGGTATTTACAACTCCTAATTGTTCTTCATTAAGCTATAATTAATTTTTAATTTACTGTGGTGTAGAAGTATAGATGTAATTGATCTCAAACAATGGGGCTCGCAGAAAACTGTTCCCAGGTAAATTTAATTAATTTATGGTTTACTGAAAACTAAACGTATCAGTTTGATTATTCTTTATATATTGATGTACGAAAATATGTTTTATAATTTACAATTTAGGATTATAAAGCCTGAATTTGAATCAATGTAACTAACATTTTACTTAATTTTCTGTTATGGTGGAGGACCCATTATATTTCAGGCATACAAATAACGAATAAAAAATTTGCACAAAACAAAAAAAAAACGATTAGAACACTGCTTACATTTCCTGTGACGCTATATAATTTTAACTTAACGGTTGACCTTTGTATCGTATTTGTATGTGTCAGATATGTCTGTGAGTTTTTGATACATGACGTCACGAAAATACTGAGTTGGAATATATTTTAAGAAAATTATAAATGAAAAGAATTATATTTTCGATTTATTTATATTGTAATATCCATGTAAAAAAAATCACAACATTTTTTTTGGGATAACCCCATTCAATAAATTAAATTAAAACTTCAACCCTTCTCGAACTCGCTTTTTATATCCGCATTCTTAT
The DNA here is from genome assembly GCA_035578165.1 of Stenolophus ochropezus. Lineage (NCBI taxonomy): Eukaryota > Metazoa > Arthropoda > Insecta > Coleoptera > Carabidae > Stenolophus > Stenolophus ochropezus. The sequence goes on from JAQOWZ010000014.1 coordinate 7,423,991, forward strand.
TCACATAACTATTGTCAAATACTATCATATATAAATTTCCTTTAGTACAATAAATTCTTGTAAGATTATATCAAATTAAATTAGACGGTAAGTAATATTTTATTAAATTGTTTATTGAAACAATAACGCAACAAAAATGAAGAAGTTTAAAGGTTGAAGGTTAGAAATAGCAAGTTGAAAAAGCGTTGTGTGGACGAAGGATAGAAACAGCAACAATCCCTGTTAGGATAGGGAAGGCAGAAGGCGTACGAGAAGCGAAGAAAACAGCTCCAGATTAATAGATTCCTGGCAATCCGTGTAGCCGTAACTGTGTAGGGTAAACACATAATAAGATATTTAGTGTTTACGCTGGAATAATTCCCGTGGAAACCTTGCACGCACGAAGCAGAATCTCAAGCCACTGGATTGTTTACTCAAGACATCTGATTTTTATAGATGAACCGATTTTCCACAGCTAATTACAGTGATTCATTCCGGAATGCTACACAAGATAAACCAACTCTGTTTTGTTCCATTGTTGTTTATCTCCATTCCAAAACAAACTTTATCTTATTTTTATTATTATTTCGCCAACTTCTTTCATTCTCATATAACAACACACACTATTTCAAATTCATTTAAAACCACTCATAATACAGTACACTTGAAGTAAACTACAATTCTTCGAACATTACATTTCCAGAAAAATTATAAACTTTATACTCGTAAGTTGATAATATAAGTTAACTCAGATTTTTCATTTAGAAGGCATTCAAGTTCAAGTTTGTAGTGTACTAGATATCCAATATATAAACAAAATTGATAATTAATTAAATTAGTGGTTTTGAAATCAGTTTCGGCTACGTTTTACAAAAAAAAATGGTAACGTGAAACCTACAATCTCTTAACACAAGCAATATGAATTATTTAAAAGTTTTTATTAAATGAATGGTATACAAAGAGTTAGATATTTTTGTTACTTTTGAGATTTAATAGCGATTTATATAAGTTGATTATCATTAGGTTTGTTCGAATTATCAGTTCGGAACTGTTCCAGAATTGGGAGTTCTGTGTATGTCTTCTAAGAAAGCGAATTCAGAACAGTTCTCACTTAGACTGGTTCGAACGATCACTTTGGTTTAAATTTGGTGGTATTTTTGTCATGTACTTTTGTTTCATATATTTATAACAATTCATTTCACACAGTTTTATATATAGTAGAGTTTTATGTAGTAATTATCAAATAAATAACAATAAAATTTAGTTATAACACTTTTTTATTCAGTCGGGTGGCTCTAAGATTAATTTAAATTATAGACCTTCTTCTGATATAATCTTAAAATAGAGTATTATTATATTATTAATAAAATTGGTATATATTTTGTATGTAACATATATCAGATTTTTATACTTTAATACTGCGCATGATCAAAATTTTAAATATTTGATCCCTGGCAAGAACTATCAAAACCGTTCCGTTAGACTTTGAATTGACAATTCTGGGGTGGGATTCTATAACTTCGGTTGCTGTCATTTGGACTTGTCAAAATATCAATCGAAGATATCAATTATAAAGTATATTTGCTATTCTGAACAGTAATGGTTATTTATGGTTGATACTTACATATATAAAGAACATCTGTAACTGATGTGGGAATGTCTTAAATTCATTGCAAATTTGAATTTCGGCCATAGGGACATTTGGCTTTTGACGTTTGTATTGATATTTTAACAAGTACAGTTGTTATTTATATTTGTTATAAGTTATAGAACCCCACCCTAACCTGTCCAAACGCCCAACTGCTAATCTCAGAATTTCAAATTTCAAAACTAGAGCGCATGCTCACTAGTTCAAGAATTCCTTAGAACTGTATGTTCGAACAAACCTATTATCATCTACATGGCATAACATTTCTAGATAGAACAGGAACTCAAGTATACCTAAGGTATTTGTTTCGTAAGAAGTTTTACTTCTTTTTTAGTACCACAGTTTCTGCAAGGCACCTACAGTTTATAGTGGTTTTTGAACCACTCGAACACATCTGTATTTTTATTTGGTAGATTGGCAAAACTGAGATTTGAAACCCAAATCTCAGTCTTTTTCATGTTATAATGGTCCAATTTATGTTTCATTCTTTATTGATAGCGAATTTGAGATCAGGTATAGGTTGTACCTTTTACATCGAGTTTCAGTTTTTAAAACCCAGATCTCACACTTTTTCATGTTGTAAAGCTCCGATTCATGTTTGATTCTTTATTGATAGCGATTTTGAGATCAGGTATGGGTTGTTCCTGTTACACCGACTTCAAGAAGTTTTTCTTTCTTTTTAGTACCACAGTCTTTGCAAAGCACCTACAGTTTATAGTGGTTTCTGAACCACTCGAACACGGCGGTATTTTTATTTGGTAGATTAGCGAAACAGAGATTTGAAACCCAGATCTCAACGTTTTTCATGTCCTAATGGTCCAATTTGTGTTTTATTCTTTATTGACAGCGAATTTGAGATCAGGTATAGGTTATACCTGTTACACCGAGTTCCAGTTTGGGAATTAGGACGTTGTGGGCATTATTGGCTGGAATAATTATGGAAAGGACTACGTCCTGTGCATCAGTATGTAACCATTGCGCTATTTCTACATCTACCACCTCTCAGGGCAAAACGAGCGAATCAAATACGTCTGTAGCAGTTAATTACCAGCTTTGTAGGCAGCTAGCGTTATTACCCAGCCGGCTATAACAGGTTATACAATACACACGTACTCAAACAACAACAATACACTTTGTCTGCTACAATCAATTTTACAATTAGTTTAATGTGATCAATTTTGTAGAGGAAAATGTTTCAAACAATATGTACTTAACTCTACAATTCACCCATGTTATTCGGTATTGTTCCATAACTGTTGTATTGCTTTATATGTGTTCTACATTTTGCAAATATTATACATACCAATCATCGAAATCAATTAAAAATATATCTAAAAATGATCAAAATATTTTTCTGGGATACATTCAATAAAACGAATATTTATTTACTTCAACGTTTCGATCCTACCAGAATCATCTTCAGGAAGAAATAAATTAATTTATTTACTACTTCCTGAGGATGATCCTGGTAGGATCGAAACGTTGAAGTAAATAAATATTCGTTTTATTGACTGCATCCCAGAAAAATCTTTTGATCATATCCAAATCCAGTCAAGAAGTTATTTCCTACATATCTAAAAATATTTTCATTTTATCAATGTCAATATTAAGTCTAGTGTTTCACGAGAGTGTTGTATTTTTTTTTGGTCTTGCCTCAGTCATGCAGAAAATGCAAGACAAGAACAAAACAAGAGCTACAAATTTCAAATCAAGGCAAGGCAAGAAATTCTCTTGCAAAAATATGCAAGTAGCAAGATTTTCTTCAATTCTTGAACTCTAAATTTAAATTTAGATTTACTATAAGAATCTACCTAGAAATTAATAAAAGTACAAAAATATGTAAGTATTAAATAAATTAATATATTTTTTTTAACATGTGTACATAAATTTCATTTTCATAAAATATATTATAGTAATAATTATTGCCTAAATAATATAATTATTCTTCGAAATCATGTAACCAAGAATTAATACAAAATGCTTTCATATAACCAAGGATGCTTTGAAAAAAGCTTTTTTGCTTGTACAGATTTCGCTGTTGTGTTAAAATATACGTATAGTATGTGCAGCTATATTTCATTGTATTATAAAAAATATATTTTATAACAAATAATAATGCGAATTTTAGCATGCAAGACAAGAAATATGCAAGAAAATGACGATCAAGACAAGATTTTTATATATGTACAAGAGTAATGAAATACAAGATATACTCAAATTTCTTGTCTTGTCTCAAAAAATTACTAAACTAGACAAGAAATGTTATCTTGTGAAACACTAGTTGAGTCATTATTAATAACACTACATTTCTAGCAAGAAATCCAAAGAAGACAGTTTATGTTTTGATAAATAAACTAACCTCCAAAAACCCAAACACAACTTTTATAATTATCTAATTAAAAGCTACAACTTTTACACTGTTACAATCAAATTCATTTATAATAGAAATTAAACTTTTATCAACAATTAAATTTCCTGCGAAATCAATAACGAAAAAGTTTTCCCTTCCAATCGCTCTGCAGACATATCTAAATTTTGATACCTGTCAGTGAACTACCGAAATGAATACACATTTTAGAACTTTTAATGAAGAAATTTATTCGGAATTCTGTGTCTGATTTGCGGAAGATATGTTCATGTATTTATATTCCTCGCTTGTTGAGAAACTTTACAGAGAAATGCTCTTTTTATAAACACAACTTTCAATTTTTAGAATGAAACGATTTTATTTCGTAAACACTACTTCATTATATCTCTTAATAAAAATATAATTACATTTTTCATTGAAATAGTAAAGCTAACAACTAGCAGAACATAGTTAGCAGAATAGTAATGGAACAACTAAAATAACGTTTTCTAAGTTATGTGAATTGTAGTAAGTATGTAAGTGCCAAAATATTTTTTGTAATTATTATTATAAAATAGAAGTATTAAATGTAAGTGAAACCGTTTATATTACTACTTTTATTTCACACTATGATGAATATTACTTAAAAAAATAGTTTATATTTAACAGGGGAAGTAAATCTCAAAGCTGCTGATGCTGTATTTTTCCGTAAACCCGAAAATATTTGAAAATATCGATTTTTTAGCTAGAAAATTTTAAAATTTTACAAAATTTTGTTTGTAATGTTTTTTAAAGAATTAGCTACGCTGATGCCAAATTTACAAACAGATTTTAATTATCTCTTTTCGTTTTTGAGATATTTGCTGTCAAAGTTGCACCTCAAAAATGTGTGTTTTTTGAGTATATTTTTAAAATGAATAGAAATACAATCTTAACTACTTTACCATTCGATTCTACGGGAAAAGTTACATAAAGAAATGTTTTGCCCACATATATGTTCTTTGGACCGATTAGGTAAAAAATAAGAAAAACGAAAAAACCTAAATTTCAATTTTTCGCCCCGAAACTTTTTTATCTCCAATTTTTTTTATTTTTCGAACTTAAGTAGATATCAATGCACTGATTCCAAATTTTCAAACAGAATTTAATTATCTCTTCCCGTTTTCGAGATATTTGAGTTCAAAGTTATACCTAAAAAATCAGGTTTTTTAGGTATACTCCTTAAATGGTTAGGTTTACGACTTCGGCGACCTCACCATTCGATTCTACGGGCAAAATTACGTAAGTGTACCAATTTTCAGATTTTTATTACAACAGATAGAATTTCTAGAAGGAAAAAACTGAAAATGGCCAAAAATCGAAAAAAATCTAAGGTATACCCCTTGCCATTTTTTCGATTTTCGCCGATTTTTGTTTTTTCGCTCTAAAAATTGTATCCGTTCAAATATAAATCTGCAAATTGGTACAGTTATGTAATTTTGCCTGTAGAATCGATTGGTGAGGTCACCGAAGTCGTAAACCTAACCCTTAAAGGGGTATACCTAAAAAACCTGTTTTTTTAGGTATTGCCAAAACTCAACTTTGAATACTAATATCTCGAGAACGGGAAGAGATAATTGAATTCTGTTTAAAAATTTGAAATCAGCACATCGATATCTACTTAAGTCCAGAAAATGAAAAGTTTTGGAGACAAAAAAATCCTCGGAAAAATTTTGAAATTTAGGTTTTTTCGATTTTCTTATTTTTCACCTAATCGTTCTAAAGAATGTATATGCGGAGAAAACATTTCTTTATGTAACTTTTCCTGTAGAATCCACTGATATAATCGTTGAGATTGTATCTTTACCCATTTCAGATATATAGCCAAAAAACACACTTTTTTGAGGTGCAACTTTGACAACAAATATCTCAGGAACGAAATGAGATAATTAAATTCCGTGTGAAAATTTGAAATCAGCGCGTCGAGATCTATCAATGTACACTATTTCCTAAAATCAAAATTTTAGGCATAAAAATAATTATTTTTAGGATATTTCGCGTTTACAACACAATTTTTGGTTTAATAATATTGTATGATTTGTTTTAACTCTATATAACGTTAATATGGGGTTTATAGGTTTTGGAAATAAATAAAAGTCGCATCGATATTTACTTATTTCTAGAAAATGAAAACTTTTTAAAAAAAAAAATATAAGTTGCAGCCCTGATACTGTGTATCTTGACAACAGCATATTGTCACAATTTAAAAAAAAAATGGCAGAATGAATTGAATTAATGATCTCAAAGATACATTTAATATTTCAAGTAGAAAAGTAACAAAGTAACTAATTCTATGGAGAATGACAGAATAACATGTTTCTTTTACTTCATTTTAACATTTATAATTTTTTTTTATTATTAGTAACATATTACGGGATGCCAAGGCGCACGCCTATGTATAGGTGGATTGTTTACTAAAAAGGATTGTTAAGTATTATAAAGGAAGGAATCACGTCCTGTGAATAGGGGTTATTATTTTTTATGTGCCGAGTTGAAGGGGAAAAGTTGTATGTTTTAATTAGACAATTATAAAAGTTGTATGTAGGAGAGAAGCAGAAGCAGAAGCAGAAGGTAGTTGCGGAGTTGGCTGTGGAAGGAATTGAAGGCAAGGAGCAAGAGATCCAGAATCCCGGATTCGAGATCTGGGATCGGCAACAGTTTTGCGACAGCTGTGCGAGACACAACCACAGAGACACGGGTGACGTGGACAACCAATGGTCCCCAACGTACGATAATTGTACTGGTACAGTGATCCGACACTGCAGTAAATTGCATTGGCTACATCTTCATTAAACAGAGGAGAGTATAACAGCAATTAGGTGGCAAACCATAACTACAGTATTATCTAATGGCTATAGCTATGTTGAGTTCCCGGCATAATTACAGGTGATCTATCATTTATGGTAGCTAGAATAACTCGCGCAAGCTTCATTCATCGCCCTACTGTCGACTGTCGTACTGTCGCACCGTCGCATTCCAGGGCCGTATTCCAAATTTATTTTTACCGCACTTTCCAAGTTATTTACGACTAGCATAAAATAAAATCGTGGAAAAATGTGAACACAACGCGCGAATGCTACTATTCTCTCCGTATACCGTACAGTATAGCGTATACCCTACCTACAACTTTCAAATGGGGCGGTTGCGGTACAGGGCGTTTTATAACTCCGGTTAACGGTTATTTCATTAGGGGACGCATTCTACCTACATCACGCTCATATATACCCCGCATTATATTTTCTATAAAACTTATATTCACTTTTAACCATTTTTCTGCCCTGTCACATATTATAAACTTTGCGCATTAAATAGAAAGTATTAATCACAAATTCGAATCTACAATACTGCATAAGGTAAATATACATACTGTGTGTTCCAAAAAAGTGATGTCATAGACATTTAACATGGGGAAACAGTTATTGGAAAATAAACACTGTTTGGCTAACAACTAAGTCACCACATTGTACAGAACAATATTACATGTATTCCTGCATTTTAATAACATAATTCAATGAAATTTATCAAAAGAATTACATTTTTTGCCTGATGTTTTTATGTTTTAAATTAACAGATGTCAATTCATGGTTATGAAGTTAGAGTAACGGTCTACAGAATCAAAAGTCTTCAGTTCAATTCCGACATCAGAACGCATTTGTTTATAAAAATTTCTTAGTTAATTAGGTTGATAGTTTATTTGTTAATAAATTTATTTACTACATTGTGTATTATTCTTTGTAATTTATTTAATTTTAATTATTTTTCCACAATTTTTTTTTACAAAACAGTATTAATTTTGTAGGTATTAACATGGTATTAACTAAGTTGGAATCGAACTGAGAACCTTTGACTCTGTAGGAATTGACAATTGTCATTTTGCGCATGTAAAACAATAAAAACATCAGGCGAAAGAATTTAATTATTTTTTGTAAATTTAACTAAATAATGCTATTAAAATTAAATATCTATATTAAATAACATGTAAGTATACATGTAGTATTGTCCTAGACAATATAATGACTTAGTTGTTAGCCGGACAGTTTTTATTTACCAAAAACTGTTTTCCCATGTTAAATCCCTATGACAACACTTTTTTGAAATACAAAATGTACGTCAATCACATTTTGAAGTTAAGTTTACATTTCAAGTTAAGTAAGATAATTAAAAATAAATCTAATATTATTATTATTATCATTATTATTATTGTAATAAATTTTGATAACATCGCAATATAAAATTAAAAATATAAATGATACAAGAACTATTTTAATATAACATAGAAGAGTTGAAAAACACATTACAATAAAGACAAGTTCAGAATGAAGCTAGTATTTTAAATAATTTTTGTTTTAAACTTTGACATTATGCGAATAACAGACATTTATAATATATTCTCAAATAATATAATGAATAACAATAAACATCTACAAGTATTACAACAAAAGAATAACAAAAACAACATAAAAAATACCTTATTTTTCTGATCCAAGTAACAAACTGGAACACATTTAGAACTCAAATGATTTGACGGGGCACAAAACATAACCTGAAAATAAAAAATTAAAATGTTAATAAAAATATTATTGACAAAGTAAAAGAAAAAGTTTGAGTTATGAAAAATATAGAGAAGTTAGGATAGCACGCCCAGTCGAAGACCGGAAATAGAGTGAAGTAGATCTATCGCCGTGATTGATATTCCGGCAAATAAAATATAAAGCCCGGACTTTCCAGCGACCTTATGCATATTTTAATTTAGTGACGCTCTAGTAGGTGAATTTTTCAACCCAGGAACAAATAATAGATAGAATTTGCATATATAAGAGTGAAGGTAAGTAGGTAAAACAAAACAATGTGAAAAGCACTTGAGATTTGCCGGTTCTTGTCGAGAACTTGCGTGCTTGCACAAAAAGAACCAGAATTTATATCATTTTATTACAAATAAATTTTCTTGTTGTTATTCTACGAAGAGAGAAAGGATAACAGTAAATTTTTAGTTATCACGAAGCTTCTAAATTATTACAATTTCAAAGTAATTGCAGGAGTTGTAATTTAGCACTATTATTCCCGTTTCAGAAAGTAATAAAACAGCTAGTGCTAGTTGATTTTATGGCGATCTACAGATTTTTATTTTGTGTTGGGATATTGTTCTGTCCGCAGAAAAAATATAGAAGTGCATTTCCTGTGTTTTCGGTTATTTGCCATGATAAAAAGACAATAATACCGCTTTCCAACCACAGCACAACACGTGCGCCAAATTCGAACTTGATATTGTATTTCCTCCCTATGATAGCTTGTTTACGGCTGTTGACTTCACCAATATACTGACGCTCTGTCCTCAGACCTCGGCTCTCCCTAAGATGGACTACCTTCCGACTACAATTTCATCCGCATTTTTTTATTATTAAAAAAGATTTCCACCAATTCTCCCCTATATCCTTCTAACTATTATTTCAAAAACAATATCGCATCATATCCTCACTACATTTACTTCTTTCAATTAACTACTTTTCTTATTTATTTACATCCAAATTGTTAAATTAATAAATGTTCCATCATTAGTTAACTGCCACCAAATCTCCCTTATATCCTTCTAACTATTATTTCAAAAACAATAACGTATCATATCCTCACTACATTTACTTCTTTCAATTAACTACTTTCCTTATTTATTTACATCAATATTGTTAAATTAATAAATGTTCCATCATTAGTTAACTTCCACCAAATCTCTCCTATATCCTTCTAACTATTATTTCAAAAGCAATATTCTCACTAAATTCACTTCTTTCATTTAACTATTTTTCTTATTTATTTACATCAATATTGTTAAATTAATAAATGTTCCATCATTAATTCACATGTTCCGACTGGAATTTAGTTAAGTTTAAAGTTTGATTCAACGAGCTTATTGCAAGATGCAACACGTCTGTTTCTGTTCCAGCACCGTCGTCATTTATTAATTCCTAAACATTTTGTCGTGGTTTATTGAAAATAGCGACGTATAGCAAAAGTGCACCAAGTGGTATTTTTTGCTACAAAAGCGCACCAAATGAACATTGCAAAAATGCACTAAAGTATGTTACTTAAGCGCACCAGTGTCTCTATAATTGAAATATTCATATATTAATAAATGTAACTATTTATTTAATGATGGAATAAAAAAGGTTAGGTAAGGTTAGGTTACGTTAGTTTAGATAACTTTAGGTGTGGATAGGTTAGGTTAAGTTAGGTTAGTTTAGATTACTTTAGGTTTAGTGAAGTTAGGTTGTTAGATTAGCTCAGGTTAGGTTAGGTTAGTTTAGATTATTTTAGGTTTGGTAAGGTTAGGTGAGGTTAATTTTGATTAGATAAGGTTAGGTTAAGTCAGGTTATATTATATTAGATTATATTATGTTAGGTTAGGTTAGGATAGATTCGGAACGAAAGAGGAAGACTTGGAGGCATACCTCTGCGAGTATCTATTTAAAAAGTACTATCCGCGAGCAGAACAAATCCACTCGTATTTTGATATAATCAGACACATACGCATACACATTAAATTCCTAAATTTTACTGATGCGTTTTTTTTAGGTTTTTTTGCTCGCTTATGACATGTTTCAAAATCTGAACGGTGCTTTTGTTATGTAGTCGAAAATAGCTTTGTAAAATATAACCTCATTTAGTGTATTATATATTAGATGATGGTGGATATGATGTTGAAAATAATTATGGAATAAACAATATCCTGTTGATATTTTGCGACAGGAAAATGAGGAGAGAAATGATGACGTTACATAGTTGGTCGCTATCAGTGGCTTAGTTTAGGTTTGGTGAGATTAGCTTAGGTTAGGTCATTTTAGGTTAGTTTTGATAAGATTAGGCTAGGTTTGATTAGACTAGGTTAGGTTATGTTAGATTAGATTATATTAGGTTAGGTTAGGTTAGGATAGATTCGGAATGAAAGAGGAAGACTTGGAGGCATACCTTTGCGAGTATCTGTTTAAAAAGTACTATTCACAAGCAGAAAGAATTCGCTCGTATTTTGATCTGAACGGTACGCTTTTGTCATGCAGTCGAAAATAGCTTTGTAAAATATAACCTCATTTAGTGTATTATATACTAGATGATGGTGGATATGATGTTGAAAATAATTATGGAATAAACAATATCCTGTTGATATTTTGCGACAGGAAAATGAGGGGAGAAATGACGGCGCTACAAAGTTGGTCGCTATCAGTGGCGATGGCAAAGGCAGAAGCAGAAACAGAAGCACAAATACTGTTGATGTTTCGCGTAAATCCTGTAATAATACGCGGATTAGTCCCACGTGCGCACCGCACAACGCATACCTCAGATATAAAATTTCCCATTAAACAGGACGCGCCGACAGTTTTCCTTCCTTTCTGCCTTTATGAGTTTACGCACTATGGTTATTAATCCGTATTCAACTTATTGTCCTATTAAAATTTTTATTAAAATACCCCAACGTCCTGGTTATCAAAACTCCAGGACAACGAACAAAAACAATAGTTTTATCGTTTACTAAAAACATAAAATTAAAGGGTTGTATACAGGGTGTCCGTTTTAAGAGGCTAACCATTGGGATCTCGAGAACCGTATAGATACGAAGTAGGTTAAATTGGGGCAAAGTTGCTGCATTAGTTGGCCATTTTAATCATGTTTTTGTATTCCAGAAAAAAAGCATACGCACTTGATATGAGAAAAAAACTAATTTTGACATATTTACATTTTGACTTATAACTTTCTTATTTCAATTCATACAAGTTTTTAGTTTTTTACGAAGAATTGAAAGCGGTCCTCAAAATTCTTGAATACCTGAAAAGAGATAAAATCTCTATTTAACAGTATTAAAGACAACTTTGAGCCCCATATGAAAATTGAAACTTGTGTGAATTTCACGAAGGATTGCTGTAAAATTCTTCGTAAAAAAGTGTCTCTATAATGTGCAAAATAGAAACAAGAAACTTGTATGAATTGAAATAAGACAGTTAGAAATAAAGTAAATTTGGCGAAATCTGTTTTTGCTTATATTTAGTGCGTTACGCATTTTTTAAAGAAAAAACATGATTAAAATGGCCAACTAATGTGGCAACTTTGCCCCAATTTAACCAACTTCATATCTCTTGCAGTTCTAGAGACGTTTTAAAACAAACACCCTGTATTTCCTTTGATCTAACCTATTTACTTTTATTAGAATATGCTCCAATTTCCTAATTCCAAATTTCTGTCTTACTAGTAACTTACAGTAAACTAAACGAACAATTATTTAATGTTTTTGGTATGTCTAGTTTTTGAAAATAAATAAATATTTTCTTAGAATTCTATTTCTGTCGTACTACAAGTTGTACAAACATAGACTGAATATAAATATAAATGTGAGAAATGAATAATAAATATTGCGTAGTAAGATTTGTCGCCTGAATGGAAAGATGTCGTACTCGTACGATATCGGTTTTAAAACAAGCCGACGAAACTGTCTAGGAATTTATAAGGCTATAGTTGTTATCACGTTGTTGAATAAAACCCTTCCTGTTGGAATTTTTCAATCACAGGATATAAATACAGCGCCAGGCTGGCGCAGAAGCAATTAAAAATGAAAAAGAAATTCAATTTCTTCGTTTTGCGAAATAATGGGCAATAACCAACCGAAATAAGGGCCAGCGAAACCGACAAACCTCGTGTTTATGGTCAGCAAACCGTTATAAAGATATGGCACCTTGGAAATGTGGTAAGTGTAATATTATCTCTGTACTGAGTAATGAAAAAAGAAGTGAAATCTAATTTATCTCCTCGCCGTTTGGTTCTGGATTTCGCAACAGGTGCTGTAGATTGCCTTACGGAGCGAGCTTGTACTGACCTGCTAAATAAATTCCACATACCGCTCACTCAGATTTACTACATATTTTCAATTATTTTACTATTATATTTTTGTTTTCATGTCTGTACACTAACTTCTACAAATGTACTAGGGGTATAGTTTATATTATTTACATTAATTCCGAAAATTAATTTTTTACGCCTCCGTCTCATTATGAATTATATTACAGAACTCAAAATCGTCCAGAAATTCTCTGTTTGTCGACCTAGGCCAGCAAAATGTAGGGATGCCAACTTAAATATTTTAGCATTACATTCTGTGAAAATTGTAAATTTTAAACAATAATAAAAAGAACTATTTTTGATTTATTAATCATATATTCGTGTTGTATGATTATGATTACGTTAATTGTTGAAAAATATCAATTCACATTCGTTTTATTTTTTAGGTTAGAACAAATGCCACTATTTTTTTTTAATAAAACAAGTAAATTACTTATAGTGTATAAAATTTTATGTACTAATAATATTTCTTTAATAAATTAAAAGTGTCATCGTCGCAAAAAATCTTGTATATCACACAGAATCTCTTGCGAAATCTCGCATTATTTGCAGGCCTCGGTTTCAGTTCAGCCTGTCAAAATAAGCTCACTCTCGCAAATGTTCAGTTTCTGGACTAGTGATACAAATAATTATTAAATACAAAAATATATTACCTTTTGTGTTTTCTTGTAGTTTCCACTCAAAAATTAGTTTAGGCCATCGTTCTTCAGAACTTCTTCTTTCAAAAATTTAAATATATTTTTTCTATTGTATTTATCACTATTTTTGTTGCATTCACTGTGTTTGTCATTTTTTCCTTTGTTTTCCTCTCAAATCTCGATGTTCGTAGAAAGTCCATCTGTACTGACAGTTCCTTCTTTTTACACTAATGCCATTAATACTTTGCTTACTTTTTATTTTTGCTTTGAATAATACCTATAATCCTTATGTAATATATCAATACGTGTTATTATCTGACATTTAATAATTTTGTCACTTTGCGCAGGTCTCCCCACCTTCATCGCAATAGTTTAAAGTCCGCCATATTGCCATTCACTTTTTTTCTTCCAAGGACATCGCACGTGCACGTGGTAAGTGTTTTTGACAGCTTTCAATATTATATTTTTATATAAAGTGATAGTGCACTAGTGAACTAAATATTGTTTAGAGTGTTGTGTTAGTGCATTATTATAGTATTTTTCTTGTGTATAATAAATTGTGAAAAGTAATAATAATTATTCTAGATTGTGAAAATAGGAAATAACTTTTAGTGATTAACAAAAAAAATGTACCAAAATCCTAAAGTTATTTACTACTTTCCTTGTATATATGAATACTAACAGTTGTTATTGTTTTTCAGGTCCAAATGGTCCCCGATGTTTTCCATTCCCGTATATGGTAACACAATATTTTTTTATTATTTGTTGCATGCTATTTATGTATTTCATCATCCTCTTTTCGAAATACTGATTACATTCTTTTATTCCCCAGTAATTTGCAGTAATGTATCTAGACGGCTGTTCCCCTTTTTTGTCTAGTTTTTTAATATCAACACTTTTTATTCCCTTATTAACTTTAATTTTAGTCTAGATGTTTATTTCCTCAAAATTTTTATTTAGTTTCTGACTGAAAAAATAAAAATATTTTCCCTCTTTGCAACTCGATCCGTGGACATACTATATAAAACATATTTATCCCTTTATCCCTTACTATACTATATATATTTGGTGTAATTTTTTAATGAATTTTTATTACAAATTAAAGATAAATAGTTATTTTAACGTTATAATAACGAAATAAAAAAAGCATTATTATAACATGCTGTTGATTTTTCTTAAGTTATATAATGTTATATAACGAATTATTATTTTTTTATAGCGTTACAAAATAACGTAACCATATATTAACGTTATCTCATCAAGGACCGAAACGTGGTCTAACTTCAATAAATAATAAAAACTTGAAGTCTGGAATAATTTGAACCTTATTGAATTTATTTTTGGATGATTTATTAAGCAGAAACAAATGGTTCCGGGCCCAAGGTTATGCTCGTATTTTGATAGAATTACGCATGTAAGGTAGAGAACACAGTGACAGGTAATTAAAGATTGTAACAGTGGGATTTATAGAATCATTATAGAATAAGATGATTAGGTAATTTACATGCAGACACGGTCCGCACAGAATCCCAAAGGTGTAGAGGAGTAAACTCGACTTAAATGCAGCCACACAATATGCAATATGAACGTGCATGCGTATTACCGAATACACATATCACAATTTCACTTGGATATTGGAATTTTCTTTGAAAAATTGCACAATGAATTCTCCCCGTGCAGCATAATGCGAACAAATGTACTCGGTCGTCTTTATCTTGCACTTGCACCTCACTCTGTAATTTGATTTCGCAGGGCATATATTTATTGTGAATATGATCTTACCTTACAATTCATTTCTTTTATTATTACATTAAACAAATGGAACTTATCCCATGTGGGTCGTTTTCTTTCTTTATATAACTTCTAACTTCAAATGCTTCTCTGGGAAATATCAACTTGTTTATCAACCTGAATCAAACACAACTAAACCAATTGTTTATATGGTGAATACTTTTAAACGTTAAACATGGAATTTACTATATCCATGGATTCGACATGATATTTGATTGACAGCATATTTTTAACATGAAATATGGCATTTACCATATTCATGGTTACGACTTGATATTTGATTGACAGCAATGCATTTGCTTGTCTCATTTAAAATGAAACACCTTATATTGGTGAAATTTAGTCGTTTATACCAATATAAATACCATTGCAAACTATTAAATCCATCACATAATGCACTTTGCTTCCATTTTCAAAACACTGGTCACAAATTCGAATTTAAAAACTCTAAGATTTTACACAATGAAACAAATAAATTTATGACTTACTTATGAAACTATTTTTATTAATATGAACAAAAGCACACATGTCAATTTCAAAACAAATTTTTATAATTTTACTCAAATTTCAGCACCTATTTTTCAACATTTCTCCGATATACAGGTGTATCACAATTTAAGACAAAAAATTAAAGGCTATATACTGTACAACGTGCCGATTATAAAACAAAAAATATTTATTTCAAAATTCACAAAAAATTGCATCGTATGTCAAGCAAACATTTTTTTGCTCCTGGTCAGTAGTTATTTTTAATTTTTTTTTTCAAATTTACTACAGTAAAAGTAATTGTGTACATAAATATCTCATATTAATAAATGTCTAATATTGTGTAATATCTGCATAATACCATTGTATTTCAACTTGGAACTTTTTTTATAACACAAAAAACAAATGTCAAATTTGCTTCCCATGTTTTATTTTCAATGAGACAGGCAAATATATTGCTGTCTATCAAATGTCATGACATAACCATGGATATAACATATCCCATGTTTCACGTTAAAAAGTACTCACGGTAAAAGTAAAAAGAGACGAGGTTTAAACAACAATAAGAATAGAGTAGTTTAGACCTCTGTTATGGTTCAAATATTTACTTAACAATAATCTAAACTAGACTTTATAAATTATGTTGTTATACTTGTTCCTTTTTGCTATCTTTAACTGTACATATTTATGCTGATGAAAGAGTTGAATGCAAGAGTAAAGTTAAACTTTCCACATTAAATAATTAAATAAATAAATGCTTTCTAAGAAATTCAAGAATTAACTTTGCGGTTTGAAACTAAAACAAACTACAAAAATGTTCTAATCTGCATTTGAATTAAAATATAAATTCTGAGGTAAATCTTTACAGAATAATTCAATTTGTTATTTAATCGAGTGAATTAAGTAAGTTAACATTTCCTGGTAGCAAGTAGAAGCATTAGCATTAGCTATCAAGCCCAGATCGAGAGCAGGGCTTTGAGCTCACGCCTGAATCCTTGAAACTCAAATCCTAAAATCTTGTAATCGGAACAGAATTGTTCAAAGATTACGACTTATAATGTTTTCATACTTCGTCACTTCTACATGTAAATGGGAATTGATATTCTTCACATTTTCAACTGCACAGTTTACGAAACAAACCTCACTTAACAATATCATATTATTATTCTAAATTTTTACAGAATTTTATAACAATAAATAAAAATTTATAATATGAAAAAATATTGAATATAATAAATAGCATAATATTTATTTTTAAACTTAAAAACCGAAATAATGATTCTGAAGTTCAAACGTGGATATTATTTTTTTCGGTAATAGTATCTGATACTCGGTATTGGGCAAATTAGCTATTCGTTACAATTGTAAAAAATAATAGACCATTTTGTAAATAAAAGAGAAAATTGCTAATTATATTAATAGAATTCCGGAAAGGGAATGAGAATAAAAATTGATTGGTAATTTGAATGTAAAGTTCCAGGATATTTTCGTAATGTAGTCGTAAATGCAAGGCAATGTACTGTCACAAATGAATTAAGTAAATAGTTCCAGAAGACGCAATCGATATGCAAGCAGTGTAATTAGAAAAGTTTGAAAAGATTTAATTCCTCTTTTGAGTCGCAGAAGGAATTGAATCCAGAAACAGTATAAGCATTGTGAGATGCCGAGGCAATTTCATAAGCATCAAGAAACATCTACATTGCGTCAGTAAAAGTAAATATCTGTAAAATCCATATCTGCTGTCAATTTGTGTTCACAAAAGATAGAGGCACGCGAGAATCGGTCTTCTTATGTCATAAAGAGAAACGGAGGAACAAAACGAGATAAAGCAGGTGAAGATAGAAGCAGGCCTCACCTGATTCACTACAGACAGGTCTTAAGAATGACAGCTTTTACGGTTCAGTAGATCTTCACAAGGAATCGGCAACGTTTCATGATTTGGAACATTACACACAGCACAGGTTAGTTGTGGGTTCCACTTGCAATGCTCCTTGAATACGAATACGAATACGATACTGTATCCTGTATGCAAGAGTTACGACCACGAAGGCGCATATCACAATAGTACTTACGCCACCAAGTCTAGGGGAACTAACGTCATTTTATTCATAATACCCACAAAGCGATGATGTATGGTAAGGCCTCGGTTGCTGAATAACTTCACAAATTATTTCATCACGATACAATACTGTTTGACGTCTATCATAAATTCTATATTCCTTAAACGCTAAATTTTATTTATTACCAAATCCTAATACAGGAAATCAATTTCAATTCCGTAATCGAAATAAAAATGTGGATACAATGTGTCCAGGCAATTTATAACACAATGTAAGTTTTATGTTCTTTGCAGAACGAGGAGATTAATAACAATGTGCCAGATTAAAATGTAAATAAGTTATGTCAAAACAGGTGATAAAATTTTAGGTTATACAAAAATATTAAAGATGCTATCTATTACTTAAAATGTATATGTTTCATATCTGTACGATATACACAAAAAAAAACAATGAATAAAAATTTTTATTACCGTATTTGCACGAATATAAAGCAAATCCTCATTTTAAAAAGTTATTTGGAAAAATAACATTAACACAGCAAATATCATATTTTTCAATGAGAAATATTTGTATGATAAACATTTTGATTGCCGTGAGATATATTTTGTAGGTGAAAATAAAAATCTATATAGGTGTATAATTCATTTGAGGAAATTTCTGGAAATGCTTAATCCCAGAGATATTCACCTTTTTCTTATTGAAACAGAACTATTTAAAAAGTCAATTTTGTAAGAACATATTATATATTATCTTTTTATCATTACAAAAATCATACATAGGTAGATAAATGCCATGTTGGCTTAGTCAGAATTTGTATAAGAACGAGGTATTTCGTTTGATAATCACAAGTAAACTAAATTTTATATTGAAGTTATGTAGTAAACCTTTTAGATAATACTTGATACATCGTTACGAAATTTATTTTTTAAAGTAGCTCTGTTTCAATAAGAAAAACGTGAAAATCTCTGGAATTAAGCATTTCCGGATATTTTCTCATATGAACTTGTCTCTTTATTTTTAGGTGTTTAATCCACTGTTGAAGTTATGCCATTTAAAAGTGGGACACCTGCATATTTCTTTTGAATCGTGTGGATAAGCAATGTAACCCATTATGTCAAATTGGATGCATTATTGCACAACGGCTCTATACAATGACAACGTGCAGCATCAAAATGTAAGTAAAATTTGTTACTAAGCATGAACCTAGATACTTAAGGCTTTGTTCCGACTAGGAATATTGTGCCATAGATGATGAGATGATAATCTATATGTAAAGTAACGAAAATGGAAGGTCCGTTTTCGATACCAAAATGTAAGTAATGTGAAGGTTAATAATTTGTAGAATTTGTGCGGTGAATTTAAAACGCGCACATATTTTCCCTTATTACCGTACGATTAATACTTGTTACGCTGCGGCAAAATATTTTCCAACGTTCGTTCGCAAACCTAATGAAACAAAATGTATTCATAATTAGTAAAGCCGAGGATGATCTATGGGGTATGTAGGCGGTGATTTGATTGTAAAGTGCAACGCGTAACGCGTTCTTTGGTCTGTGATAAAAATCCGCGTTGTTCGCTCCCTTGTTTAATGCGAAATATTTTTTATACAAAACAACGGGGTAGCAGGGCAGGGCTGGTGTTGTATCCAGGCATTAAGCCAAAAGTAGCGCATGTACATAAATCTAATTAGCCTTCGCGGTGTGTACAGTTGTGATATGTTTGATCACGTCACAGTTGTGAACAGCTTAATGTGCCGACGAGAAAGCGAACATAGCGTTCATCTGCCCATCTCTCGCGGCTCCAACTCTAGCCCTTTCCATATCGACATGGAAACATTCGCTCATTATTATTTCTTAATTGCTACATTTTTTAAAGCATTTGCGACTTTTGGATTCGAGCCAATTACAGGATTAGTATAATATCAATAGATTTATTCCCGGATTAACAAATCGACGATACAACGGGAATATTGGATACTTTTGTTTCTGTTTATTTTACATGCGACGCTTCGAAGACTGATTTAATAACAGCAAACACAGCTAGTATAATTGATAAAATGATAGTGGTAGCACCAGACATATTATGAAATGAATATTAATTAGATAGATATATTTGCTCGTTATTTTGTGTTTACTTAGCATGTTGGCGAAGTTCGCTCTGGGACGTGCGGCACGTGTATGGAACGGGAGGAAGAGAAGAAGTGACCCATCTGGTTACCGGTTACACATTGCGTTGCGGCCGCAGTACTGAATCTCACCTTATCACCGGCTCTTATGCTATTCCCGAGCTCATTGCCGTTCCGGTTCCATTACGTTTTCTGGCCGGACGAGTTAACAAGAACTAAAGTGTGACGTATTTTACGTCTCGTGAGACGCGAAGTATTTTCCGTTTTAGGAGACGCACAGCAATGAAAACTCCCTTTTTATTCCATTTGGTTCCTTTGAGACGAGCCGACGAACAAGGCAAGGATGCGCTTAAGCTTCTTAACTCGCACGAAGCGTCGGAAACGAATCGCGTCGCATTCTAGATAGCATTGGCGTCGCAGTCGGTGACGCGCTGGCCTCAGAGGACGATATGGGCCTAGCTCTGCTGCTGCGACGAACACTGCTACGTTGCTACTCTGATGCTGCCAAAGCTCCCAAGCTCTGTTTTTTCATACTCTAACTTCTCAACAACGCGTTTCAGGTTATTAGATTATTTAAAACATCCGATCTTCTAGTTTTCTTCCGCTCGTTTCCCTTTGCGTCACTTCCATTTCATTTTTAACCTTTACTTCATTACATCTACCGCTGATACCTAACGACAATATTCCAGCTTGTAATTTGATCATACATACAAATCATCATCTGTGGCACAACATTCCTATGTGGAACCAGGCCTCAAGTACCTAAATTACGTGTTTCGCGACATGTTTTACTTGCATTTTAGTGATGCATGTTGTTAACCTACAATCTCTTCAAGGTCAGCACACACCGAGCCGTTGAGCGGTAACCCATCTAATTGGACAGGGCGGGCTATGTTGCTTATCTACACGATCAGACAAGACTGTACTGGCTGACATACATACAAATAACGTTCTTAATTTCATCCTGTCACAATATTTATCTTATTTTGTTGAAATATTAGGCTGAGAAGTGATTATTGAAAAGCATTTTTGGTGGTGGGTGATAATGTTTTGAACAAGTATGGAATTTGGGTGTTGCGCAGAGGTTAATGAACTAGCGTTATTTGTGTAGTGGTTAGCGGTTACTTTTGCCCCATATCCACATAGAAGTTTAGGTATCTAATTAATTATCTGGTGGAGCACAAGTATTCTTCTGTGATGTGGACACGGCTTGTAACCAGAGCCCGACTATCAGCAGGCCAACAAGCGTTTGTTTGTAACTGAAGTCGGCAACACTTCGAGATATGATGAGGTAAACACGTACGCTTTGTAATGTAAGCGACATTCCAGATTCACCCTAAACTCGGAGATTCCCTTACAAAGTGGATGGCGGGCCACACAAGAGTCACGGCACGACGAAGAATCAAGTTATTGCGATACAAATAGGCGTACGCGAGTCTCTTACTCATGTTTCATAAACCCAACTCTTCAAATTGTTTTCAAATGTCATGCTACCTCTTTGCTCCTAAATATACATACGTTCATTTGCTACCACACAACAAAACGACCACATAAAGATTACTACAATTAAGGTTTCTGCGAAATATGCCTTACAAATTGTATACAACTATGTAATAGCTGCTATTCAAATTTTTTTTTCAACCGTTATTATTCACTTGTCTTGTATTTATTTTCATCGAACATCTTAAATAATTCTCAGAAATACATCGTACTACAAAACTTATTTCTTTTTACCTCCAGCCTATCAATATATAGATAAGGGAGGTATTGTTTTTGGTCAGATTTCTCGAGTGAGTTTTTAACATATAAGTACGAATTAAGGTTTCTAGAACACGATTTTGCTATTTTTACCGTGATGTCTGTATGTCCGTGTGTGTGTCTGACAATTTTTCATCCACGATAACTCCAACACGATACATGTAAAAAATATAATATTTGGTATTTAAGATTTATATTCAAATATGATGAACTGATTAGATTTTAACTACAATTGGTTAACCGGAACTAGTACTTCACTTGAGGCTTTAAACAGTTTTTCGTAAAAAATACCACTATATACCATTTTTTCGCAAATTAAGTTATTATTAAATATAAAGATTTATTAATTTTCTACCGGCTTGCATAATTACGTTTATATACAGCTTGCAGCTAGATAGAAATATATATATATAGATTATAATAATTTTAAATATCGTTTAGGGCGAGGAATTTCTATAAAACAGATGAATTATTCATATGTTCACAAAATATGACATGTCAAATTTGATGTAAATTTAAAAGATAAAATAAGTAAATATGAAGAAGTTTTATTGTAAAATTAAAAAAGGTGGAAAAAATAAATAAGGAATATATTTGCATACGTGAATGTAGGTAAATTCGGTTCCGGTTTTAGTAACTTCAAGAAAAGCTGTTTTTTTTTAGTTCATACAAATTTTAGGAAAGAAATTTTAGGTATGAAATGAATTAAAATATTCTGAACTGCAATAACAACTACAAATTGAATGTATTGAAAAATTTATATAGAATAAGTGTACTACAGTGGCGGCAAGTAATGTGTTGGACACATCACATTTTTTTTAATTTTGTAGATGATTGAAACAACCTAAATGCAAGTAAAATTGGCATAAAATACGAATGTTGTTTTTAAATTGATTGTTAAAAATGCTGAGACTAAATCGGGTGGTAGAAAATAAAGACGAAACCTCGTGAATGATTAGGGGAAAATATGTTTTGCATGTGGAGAATAACATTTTGAAGAATGTGTAGCAGAAGTGGCTGCAGTGACACGTCACACGTTCGAGTCTGGGAGTCTCGTAAGTAGATTGATGAACACTCGCATTCCCGCTTGCTGTTGCTGTTGCTATCCTCTGTCAGCCCTGTTACACAGCTCTTGTCTCGTACGTTTCTAATCTAACTGAATGGATTTAAAGAACGCAATTCTTTTCCTGCAGATCTCTGTAGACATGAAATGTATTGAGGAACGCTGTATTGGGAAGTTACTGCCGTTGTGATATCAGAATGCCCGCTTCCGCTTTAGTATTGTGTTCGATAGGCGCAATTGCTCTGCTGCGTACAGAATCACCCGTTGACAAGCGCGACAATCTTACGATCTTCAGTTTTTATTATACAGGCTGTTAAAAGCGGCACATGATTTCAGGGCACACTAAAAAAATGTTGAATTGTTCATTTAATATTTTATTCAGATGTGATATATAAATTTTAATAATATTGGTGTAATCAACCATTAACAAACCTGGTGTGGGATTCCTTAACTTCGTTTGCTATCATTTGGACTAGTTATGATATCAATTGCAAATATCAACTACAAAGTGAGCTAGTAATTCTATAACAGGCATCATTATTTATAGTTAATACGTACCTACACATAAAAAATACTCTACATGTCTACACTCATATCAGAATGTTTTAAATTCAATGCGTTTGTCTTATGAAATTGATATAATAACAAGTACAATTGTTATTATAAGAAATACAAACGTCAAATGTCACCATGACGGAAATTCAAATGTACAATGAATTTAAGACATTCCCTTATATATAAATAAATAAATAAATAAATAAATTACTGTTACAGAATAGCAAGTATACTTTGTAGTTCATATTTACAATTGATACCAAGTCCAAACGATAGCAACCAAAGTTGTAGAATTCCATTCTTAGTTTGGTTTACAAGATATAACCTGTGTTCAAATTCTCCAAATTCTAATGGTCTAATATCTACCTCTTTAGTCTAAATGGTCACTAACTTTAAGGACAAGTAGCAACGGGATATTTAAGTTTTAAGTTTTAGTGAATTCCATTAAATTTAATAAATACAAGAAGACAAGATATAACCTGCGTTTATATACTGCAACAAATCTTGTTTTTTATTGACTAACGTTAATTTTTCAATTTCTCATTTCCGATTCTTGAATGTACTTCGTCTCAGTTAATATAGCATTTTTCTAGATCCTACTAGATATTGGAAGGTCCTTTTTCTGAAAAATATGTTTCAACACCAGCAATATTGATAAAATTGTGAAAGATTTTGTGGTCGTAATGTGATGAGCAGATAATATGTTGTAAAGTTTTTAGTAAAATTGGAGATGTATACATTGTATTGTATAGCGGAGAAAAATAGCTTACGTCCGGATGAGTCATTGAGCAAGCATTAAGTTGAAATGTTGCGTTGATCGATTTTTATTTACCTGGAGGAATTCGGTTAGTATCTCGTATCCGCGTATTCCCTGTATTGTAGTAAAAGCCAGACAAATGCACATTTTCTATTTGTTGTTTACGGTATTACTTAAAACGGAAGTTATTCGGTTCGCCGTAGAGTGTTCGAGCCGATGAGATAAAGAAAGCAGGGCAGAGAAACAAAAAGCGTGATGTGGGAGAAATCACGGACCAAAGTGGTCGCTAGCGGCTCGCGAACATGCATATATTCAGAAGGTCATCCACGCGAGATCAAACTCGCCAAGCCGAAGCCGAAGCCCAAACAAGACATCGCGCCATCTACCCATCTCGCCATACAGAAACAATTACATTAGAGAGCGAAGCGCGTACACATAAGCATGGCGCCAGAGTCGGATTTACATACTCACATGCTTATGGTCCACGAGAATACAAAACTTTTCTTATCCTACATTACTTTATCAAACAAAATACTCAAGCTATTAGCCACATCTATAAATTCTTCCGAGTAAACAACGTATTCATACATGAAAAACATATTTGGACGCCGCATTTGACCCACTAACACTTACATTTTATACTCTGGCAGTGAACTTCAAATTTATACCGTTCCTAACCTACAAATTTTCTAAATTCATCATTTTGTGAATTATACGAAGGACACATTCTAAATATTGAAAGAAGTTTTCAGAACTCATAATTAATCAAAGACAATATTTAGGTTTAAGTTCTGTATTTTTTTTATTAATTTACAACGTTTCGACCTTAGATGAGGTATAACAGAGATATGGCATTGCCCAAATATATTGTCGAAAGATCTAAGGTTTAAAATCGCTTGCAGCCAGTTGTTTGAGAACAGTGGACCAGTGGACAAACAAGTAATGAGGATAGGTGACAAAACACTATGACCAATATTTCGTTCGTCTAACTGTAAGTGTGCACTACTCAGCTGGCGGATTGTTCTCCCGCAGCAGACTGTTAGGCGATTCTCGACCATACATCTTTTGCTTGCTCAGTAGTACGTAGCTATAGCAGTGTGGCATATCTCTGTTATACCTCATCTAAGGTTTCGACAGCCCAGTGCTGCCTTCGTCAGGTAAATAACAAAACTAAATATAAATAAGTCAAGACAACATGTAGAAACATACAAATGACATTGACATAAAATTTAAAAAGGGTGAAAATCACTGGATAAGAAGACTTATTAGAGAAGCAATCGGAATCAAGAAATCCCCTAATAATTTTAATTTAAATACAGGCTTTGAACTAAATAAGTCATGGTTACCTGTCATCCGTTTTTAATTTTATGTCAATGTCACTTGTATGTTTCTACATATTGTCACAGAATAGGTTTATACAGAAGCGACAGTAAGACAGAGAAACGAAAATTAGAGAGAGATGGAGAATGTGCACAAATTTAAAGGGCTCATTGTTTAAAATCGGAAAGTTTCCTCACATCTTAGAGAGAGATAGGGGAAGAGTACAAATTTAAAGGTCTACACAATGCTTCAAGGTCATAGAACTGAACAGGGAAACATGAAAGGTACCGACACGGAGTGTCGCTTTTGTGTGTAACTATTCTGTGATATTGTCTTGACTAATTATTTATATTTAGTTTTGTTATTTACCTGACGAAGGCAGCACTGAGCTGTCGAAACGTTGTAAATTAATAAAAAAATTACAGAACTTAAACCCAAATATTGTCTTTGATTAACAAATACTAAAATGAAAGAGATGTAACATAAAAATGTTGTACATTCCCTGCACTTTTCAATTGTGATGTCCGAATTCCGAATCAACTCCGGTCCTGTATCGTCCGTCGAAGGCATTGCGATGTCTCTGCCGAAAGTGGCAAATCCCAAAAGTGTTACGTTCGTTTGGAGCGTGAGTTAGGTATACTGCGTTCGCCAGGGGAAGGTCCCGTGTTTATAAACCATGCTACACCATCTTGGGGCAGTGCACTGACGTCTAGGAAACTCCTCACTTCCGGATTCAGTCCAGAGCCTACGCCGATCGTGGCAGGAATAGTTAAAACAGACGCTTATTAGCGGAATCGGACTTTACATTCTGTAACCAACTACGGAAACCATTGTATTCTACGCTTAACTATATCGTTAGACCTTTGCCAAGATTCACACGTTACTAAAGGGTTTTTAAAGTCAAATACAGTAGGTAATTTTTCAATATTTGCATCTATTATTTTGTTCATAATATGTTCGCAAAAGTTGACAACTTTGTAATGCTTTTTAGTAATTCTTTCAAAATATTGTAATTTATTGATTTTTACAATTTGTTCCTTTAAATTGGAGTAAGTTATAGTTCTTGTAAGTGATATTTAAAATGACTTATGCAAAGTTTACAACCTTTTAGCACAGAATAGTTACATACAGAAGCGACACTCCATGTCGGTACCTTCATGTTCCCCAATACAGTTCTATGACCTTGAAGCCTTGTGTAGACTTTTAAATTTGTGCTCTTCCCCTATCTCTCTCTAAGATGTGAGGAAACTTTCCGATGTTAAACAATGAGTCCTTTAAATTTATTCTCCATCTCTCTCTAATTCTCGTTTATCTGTCTTACTGTCGCTTCTGTATACACCTATTCTATGCTTTTAGGTAGGTAACTAATTAGGGAACAATTTATGACATAGATACTAACTAAAATAATTGATTTTGTTTTAAAGGTGATGCCACAATTTCTAGAAATAAAGTTGTCTAATATTGATAGTCACTATAAATGTTGGTAGGTAACTAATTAGGAAATAATTTATGTCAAAGATACTAACTAAAATAATTGACTTGGTTTACATGAGATGTCACAATTTTTGAGGTTGAAGTACTACGTTGTAAGACTCCTATTTTTGTACATAACTTGATGAGATATCTCTTACAAGAACAATAATAACATAACTCATTAGCACGTTGGAGAATAGAATCATAGTCTTTACACTACGTTGAGTTTCAATATTTGCAACTAATATTATTTTATTCATAATTTGTTCGGAATAGTTGACAACTTTGTAATGCTTTTTAGTAATTGTTTTTCCAATTTGTTCCTTTAAATTGGAGTGAGTAATAGTTTTTCTAAGAGATATTTAAAATGACTTATGCAAAGTTTACAACCTTTTAGTATAGAAATAAAGATGTCTAATATTGATACAGTCAGTATAAATGTTGTTCGGTAACTAATCAGAAAGCAATTTATGACAAAGATTTTTTCAGTTAAAAGACCACAGAATAGTTACACACAGAAGGACACTCCGTGTCGGTACCTTTCATGTTCCGCTAGTCAGTTCTATGACCTTGAAGCATTGTGTAGACCTTTAAATATATGCTCTTTCCTTACCTCTCTCTCAGATGTGAGGAAACTTTCCGATTTTAAACAATGGGTCCTTTAAATTTGTGCACCTTCCCCATCTCTCTCTAATTTTCGCTTCTCTGTTTTACTGTCGCTTCTGTATAAACCTATTCTGTGGAAGGACTGCGTTGCAAGACTCGCATTTTTGTACATTTTATAATTTGATGAGATATCTCTTACAAGAACAATAATAACATAACCTAGCAAGTTGGAGAATAGAACCATAGTCCTCACGCTACGGTGAGCTTCAAGTCGAAGCATGTTAACCAGTAGCCACAACTTGCTTTCATTATAACTTGCAGGTCGTTGCAAGCTGACAAGTAAAAATTATGTAGAGGTGAAATTCGTGCCAGAAGCTCCGGATAGGATAAAAGGGAACTAATTATAACATAGTGCAGTGCATTGACGTGTATGAACCTGCTCAGTGGCGGTTCAGTCTTGATTGTTGTAGCTTGACTCGCGGCAGGATCTTGATGCACTAAGCTTCAAGTTCACCGTACAGTAAAAGCTAGAACTAGGGTTATAAGACTTGGTTGTTCATGTAAAGTTTACCATCATGTTGTCTTATCTGTGGCTGTTAACTTTAACCGCTTTAAATGATAAGCCAATTACATTAACTCTCTCGCAAAATAACCCCTTTTGCTGCAGACACCTGTACGGAAAATGGCTACTTTAAAAATTCACAATAAAATATGTCAGCATTCAATTTTACGATGATCATATCACTAACACTAAATATAGCATTCTAATAGCATTTTCAGTCTTGACCCAAAGTTTAATTAATAAATTTAGTTATACTAGCTCCCTTGTAAGATGATAGTTAAATTTAGGAAAGACAAGATTATCTAATTTATTATTGCATGTAATGTAAAAATAGAATTGTCTCTAACTTTAAAATTAATTTATAAATAACGTGTTTCACTTATGACGATAAAATTATTAGTCAATAATTAATAAAAACCAAGAGATAAATGACATTTAAAATGCCAAATTAACTTTCTCGCAAAATAACCTCTTATGCTGCAGACACCTGTACGGAAAATTGCTACTTTAAAAATTCACAATAAAATATGTCAGCATTCAATTTTACGGTTGATCATATCACCAACACTAAATATAGCATTCTAATAGCGTTTTCAGTCTTGATCCAAAGTTTAATTAATAAATTTAGTTATATTAGCTCCCTTCTAAGATGATAGTTATATTTGGGAAAGACAAGTTTGTCTAATATTATTATTGCATGTAATGTAAAAATAGAATTGTCTCTAACTTTAAAATCAATTTATAAATAACGTGTTTCACTTATGACGATAAAATTATTAGTCAATAATTAATAAAAACCAAGAGATAAATGACATTTAAAATGCCAAATTAACTCTCTCGCAAAATAACCCCTTTTGCTGCAGACACCTGTACGGAAAATGGCTACTTTAAAAATTCACAATAAAATATGTCAGCATTCAATTTTACGGTTGATCATATCACTAACACTAAATATAGCATTCTAATAGCATTTTCAGTCTTGACCCAAAGTTTAATTAATAAATTAAGTTATACTACTTCCCTAGTAAGATGATAGTTATATTTGGGAAGGACAAGTTTGTCTAATATTATTATTGCATGTAATCTAAAAATAAAATCAATTTATAAATGACGTGTTTCACTTATGACGATAAAATTATTAGTCACTAATTAATAAAAACCAAGAGATAAATGACATTTAAAATGCCAGAATAAAATATGTGAGCGTAAAAGTTAATACAGATATGAAAATATCAATATAGAAATGTAATAGCTTATCGGCTTAAAGTTGAAATAATGAAATTATATATGTAAGTAATTATAATTTAATAACTAAATGAAAATTCAAATAATTACGCATCACTGTTTAGCCAATTTTGTATTTTACATTCCCATTGTTTCTAGCTTTCATACAAATATAAAATTAGTTTAATTGCTAATAATATGCAGTAATTAATAATAATTTGTATAGAATTTTGATTAATAGGTTAATTAGGTAAATACGGTCTGAAATGCATGCATATTAGAGGTGTTGACATTTTCACACAATGCAGTAGCTTTTGAAACGAAAGAACAATTACATGCATCAAATACAAAATGTTTCCAGAAAAATGAAAAAATATGTTTGTTTGTATGAAATTACAAAATAAATAATGAGTTTTGTTTTTCATAAGCCAATCAAATATTACCGTCGTAATTTGTGTATAAAAACACAATGTAAGAAGGAAGATAAAAGACAAAGCAAATAAAAATCTTTATAGGTTTCTTTTGACTAAAATTTCCTTTGCTCCCTGGTCTTATGTTGGTTAAATGCTTCCGTACCTGTATTTTGACAGATACAATATTATGTTGCCCACATTATATTCTAATAACAAAAATATCACACAAATAAGAGAAACAAAAAACGTTATTTTTAAAATTAGTTTTCTCGTTTATTATAATGAAAATTTTAATGCAAACAAGAGGAGTTGGCAATTTAGAGCGGCGAAGCCAACCTTGTCGCTTTTGTGTTTTCGTGTAAGTCATTCTCTTGTGAAATTGTCCGAAGCTAAATACACGCTTGTTTAGACGAAGTCTGACTCCCTGTATACACCCTGGCTATCTCATTTTCAATTTTAATTTTTCACATTTTCCACCTAACGTACCACCGTCTTTTTATTTCTTCAAAGTAATCAACCACACGCACAATTCAAAACATTTCAAATTGCACAGAATAATTAACTACCAATTTGCACAATTTTAATTTACCACGAAATTGCATGACGCAGAGAAAAATTCTAAAGACTCTAAGTACCTCACGATATGTTTCAGCAACACATTTTGCAAGTAATATCAACCTACTTACACTTCTTATTTTCTGCAATCAAACTTTTAATAAAACCTTGCACCAACTCATAATCTAGTTTAATAATCCAAATTTATATTATCATACTTTTCTAAAAAATAATACAAAGTCAAAAAGGTACTTTCTATTCCCATTATTAAAATTATGCATCTGAATATTAATAAGCAAAATTAATTTTACATGTCTTGTAACCTCAGCATTTAGATATGAAAATAACATAAATCATTCCAAAAATAGCGGTACCCATATGGAATTGAAACAAATATAGACAAATGTTACAATTTATCTCTCAAGTTAGGCTAAAAAATATAATCATTTTATTTTGCTTTTTATTTATTAAATTCATAATTAATTTATGTAATATTGTTCACTTCAACAGTTATTACAAATAAAAATAAAAATTATCTAACGCATCGTAATTTGATAGAAAAAACGTTAAACATTTGTTAATTTTTATTTCAATTCTATGGCTACCGCAATGTTTACTTCATTTTCATACCAAATTTCTAACGTTACAACGAAAATTAATTTTGCTTATTGATCACGATGTAGAATTTCATGTTCTACAACTGCTATTTTAAACTTTTTTATTTATAATAATTAGAAAAGCAGGGAATTACGAAAATATGATTTTCAAATGTTATATCCCTAAACTATTATATTTTATACGGTTTAGGTTACGTTTCTAGTTCCGGTTACTAACCTCAAAATTTGCATATAAATTTATAAATCAGTAAACAATTTAGGGAAATATTGTATATCATCATAGGGGAGAAGGTGTTACGATATATGTATTTTTGTCACAGGTATATTTTTCAGCAAAAGCAAATAAAGAGGGTTACATACCAAATATATTTATAAACAAACATTGTTTAAAATTTTATTTGATTCCATGTATTAAAACAACAACCCCGAGCTATGAATTGTTTAAATAAAACATTCTGTAATGAATACAAATTTTGTTGCAACATAAAATAATATAAATGCAAAAGATCGTTTTAAAATTTATATTATCATACTTTTCTAAAAAATAATACAAAAAAGTCAAAAAGGTGCTTTCTATTTCCATTATTAAAATTATGCATCTGATTATTAATAAGCAAATTTAATTTTACGTGCCTTGTAACCTCAGAAATTAGATATGAAAATAACATAAATCATTCCAAAAATATAGTGGTACCCATATGGAATTGAAACAAATATAGACAATGTTACAACTGTCAAGTTAGGCTAAAAAATATAACAATTTTATTTTGTTTTTATTTATTAAATTCATAATTAATTTATGTAATATTGTTCATTTCAACAGTTATTAATAATAAAAATAAAAATTATCTAACGCATCGTAATTTGACAGAAAAAAACGTTAAACATTTATTAATTTTATGTTCTACAACTGCTATTTGAAACTTGTTTATTTATAATAATTTGAAAAGCAGGGAATTACGAAAATATGTTTTTCAAATATTTTATACGGTTTAGGTTACGTTTCTAGTTCCGGTTACTAACCTTAAAAAGGGTTACATACCAAATATATTTATAAACAAACATTGTTTAAAATTTTATTTGATTCCATGTATTAAAACAACAACCCCGAGCTACGAATTGTTTAAATAAAACATTCTGTAATGAATACAAATTTTGTTGCAACATAAAATAATATAAATGCAAAAGATCGTTCTAATGTTGCATTCTACTTAAAATATAGTCCGCAAACTACAAAATAACTGCTTCGGATTTACATTTACATTAACCGTAATTTAATGAAATGTATTAAAATGATTTGCTTAATAATATG
This sequence comes from Stenolophus ochropezus, assembly GCA_035578165.1. Taxonomy (NCBI): domain Eukaryota; kingdom Metazoa; phylum Arthropoda; class Insecta; order Coleoptera; family Carabidae; genus Stenolophus; species Stenolophus ochropezus. The sequence continues at coordinate 7,456,196 of JAQOWZ010000014.1, forward strand.
TATATGAAAACCCCGGAAGGAGGTTGAAAAGAATACATGAATATTAATAGAAAACTTATTCATTCATATCTGCCTATACGGGCAGCCGATTTACTGGGGCGGCGTATATCTTTATATTTATTTTGTAATATCTAAATGCGCAGTTTTATTTTATTTTATGATGAAATTCTACAACGGCATACATCTGGGATTATTTCGTAAAGCTATGTATCAACTAATGATTGATTGATTATAGTAATTAAAGTGACACCGGGGACAAAATGAAATATCTGTCTGATTAATTAATGTTTTTCTTTAACAAAATTTACAGTTTGATCTACAGTAAACAAAAACTTTCAGAAATAAACATATACTAATCTAATCTCTAATGTGAGAAAAACTGGAAACTTGATACATATTTAGTTAATTTAATGCATATGCGTGCGCAGAACTTTTCTTTTGGGGGGTACCAAAATACATTTTTACAATTATTATTTAAAATAAAAGTATTAAATGTGGAAGTGGAACTATTTATTTTACTACTGTATATAGCAATAACAGAGGAAGTAATTCGCAAAGCTACTAATGCAGTACTTTTTTGTGAATCCGAAAACATTTTTTTAGCTCGAAAATTTAAAAATTTTACAAAATTTTGTTTGTAATATTTTTTAAAGAATTAGCGTCGCTGATACCAAATTTACAAACAGAATTGAATTATCTCTTTTCGTTTCGGAGATATTTGCTGTCAAAGTTGCACCTCAAAAAAGTGTGTTTTTTGAGTAAATATAAAAAATGAGTAGAGATACAATCTCAACTACTGTACCATTCGATTCTACGGGAAAAGTTATATAAAGAAATGTTTTGCCCACATATACGTTCTTTGCAACGATTAAGTGAAAAATAAGAAAAACGAAAAAAACCTAAATTTCAATTTTTCGCCTCAAAACTTTTTGTCTCCAAAATTTTTAATTTTTTAGTCCTAAGTAGATATCGATGTGCTGATTTCAAATTTTTCAACAGAATTCAATTATCTCTTTCCGTTCTCGAGATATTTGAGTTCAAAGTTATACCTAAAAAATCAGGTTTTTTAGGTATACCCCTCAAATGGTTAGGTTTATGGTTTCGGCGACCCCACCATTCGATTCTACAGGCAAAATTACATAAGTGTACCAATTTTCAGATTTTTATCTCAACAGATAGAATTTCTAGAAGGAAAAAATTGAAAATGGCCAAAAATCGAAAAAAATCTAAGGTATACCCCTTGCCATTTTTTCAGATTTTGCCAATTTTCGTTTTTTAACTCTAAAAATTGTATCCGTTGCAATAAAAATATGAAAATAGGCATACATATGTAATTTTGTCCGTAGAATCGATTGGTGAGGTCGCCAAAGTCGTAAACCTAACCATTAAAGGGGTATACCTAAAAAACCTGTTTTTTTAGGTACTTCCAAAACTCAACTTTGAACATGAATATCTCGAGAACGGTAAGAGATAATTGAATTCGGTTTGAAAATTTAAAATCAGGGCATCAATATTTACTTAAGTCTAGAAAATGAAAAGTTTTTGAGAAAAAAAGTTCCTCGGAGAAATTTTGAAATTTAGGTTTTTTCGATTTTCTCATTTTTCACCTAATCGTTCCAAAGAACGTATATGCGGAGAAAATATTTCTTCATGTAACTTTTCCTGTAGAATCCACTGGTATAATCGTTGAGATTGTATCTCTACACATTCTAGAGATATAGCCCAAAAACACACTTTTTTCAGGTGCAAATTTGACATCAAATATTTCAGGATCGAAAAGAGATAATTAAATTCCGTTTAAAAATTTAAAATCAGCGCATCGATGTCTATCAAAGTACACTATTTCCCAAAAACAAAATTTTGGGTACAAAAATGACTATTTTTGGGATACTTCGCGTTTGTTAACACAATTTTTGGTTTAATAATGTTTGGTTTATATTAACTCTACAGAACTTTGATATGGGGAAATAATTGCAAAATTTATGTATGTACGTAAGTACTTAATTTTAACATTTATAAACTTTTTATTATTAGTAATATATAAGGATGTGCTACGGTACCCATGGCACCCACCGTGCGCACGCCTATGATTTAATTGTTATTTTGAGTTCTATTTATATTCTTGTATTTTCGAAATAACTAATTCTAACCATTAATTACATTCAGATTGAAAATAATATTTTCTTCATACATATTCATGTAAGAAAATATTGACTTATTTTTTCATTAACTACGTTAAGTTACCATACCTGGTAGTTAAAAACAAGATTTATTACAAATCTTATACTACGTATATATCACAATGTAATTTATATGACGTATAATTTCTTATTTAATATATGGACCAAGTATACCTACGTATAACTTTATTTTGCTACTTTGAAAACTAGCTAAACTTTGCAACATTTATTAGAATGCAATTTTTACTTTTACATTGCAAGTTAATGTAGAAATGCGGAAACATAATCTAATAACATACTTGTACATACGTAAAACAAGAAAGTTTAAAATACAATCAAAATTTATTTAAGCATAATGTTTTTAAAGTTTCTTGTATAAATATACATACTCATATCAATGGATAAAAGACGTGAGTGATATATTTACCATTTTATTATTTTTATTTTCTCTTTAAGATAATAATTTAGAAATGAGGAGAAACATTATTATATTGGTATTTAATTCTTAAAACTTTCTTCATGTAAAAAGTTTTACACAAGAATATTAAAAATTTATTTACATAACAACCTGTCAAAAAAATCGTAAAAAAATATTTTTATAAAGATAGTTACTTTTTAATAACAAATACAAGCATGACACATTGTGTTGCCGTCTAGATTTAGACTTTTTATAAGTATAAGTCTTAGTTTGAAATTTCAAGAAAAGACAAGATTTTCTTATTCTAGATCAGGACGAGAAAATTCTAGACTATTTTGAAGACTATAGATTATTTTTTTTTTAAATCTGTTCTTGTCTAAAGCGTATGCGCATGTTAATGTAGTTTTGAAACAATCTAGAGTCTTGATATCTAGACAAGACTTTTTAATCTAGGCTTAGACTTAGTCAAGCCTTTGTTGTCTTGTCTAGACGGCAACACTAACTGTACAACACAGTGGTGTAGACAAGGACAGAGTTATGGGAATTAAGCCTCCCTCATTGAGAATAAATTATATATTATTTTTACATTGTAAAATAAAACAGATTAATTTCAACTCATAAATATTTTATTAGAGTTATTCTAATTATTATTTTAGTTAAAACTAAAAAATGTATATTTTTAAAAATCTCTGGCTACGCCAGTCACTGAACATAACATAACATAAAGTATCTTAACACTTACCTAAGCGTAAAATACATTTTGTCAGTGCAAGCTAAAGTTTATTAGTATATGGCCCTTACTTCGTTTTCTGGAAGAAACAGTTCCAGACTTTTCAGGAAACTTGTTATAGCTAATAAGTATAAGTAATTTTACGGTAATTATTTTACTGGAGAAACATTAAAAAATGTTAGGATATTTAGATATTATTATAAAGCTAGTTGAATAGTTTTAAATACGCGAGCTTATAAGATAGTATGTTATTAGAAATGAGTTGTATGTTGCACTGTAGAATAAAAAGACTGGTATATATTTCTGATGAAAGATCATTAGAAGAAAAACAAGGAAAATATATAATGTCACATTATTTTCGTTATCTTGTGATCTTTTTGTAACTGATCCTAAAAGCACAAACAAAAACAATTAGTTGGGTTATTAAGACGGAAGCATGTAGTTATTAGAGTAATCAGTCCGTTGTCAATGTATAAAAGAAAACAATGCGAGTAGGATGGCATAAAGACAGTAAGTAACGCAGACGGCAATGACACAATGCATAAGTTCATGAAATACTTGATACGGCTATGCCACGTCTCATGTAAGCCCAGAGCAGAGCACAAATGAGGTACATGTAGCCAATTAAGCTTTTGCCCGCGGCCGGCTGGCCTGCACACGCCAACGTAAGCTCCAGCTCGCCTGAGCTTTCAGCTACAGACTATTCTCTCTTTCATACAGGTGTTTTTAACCAAAACTTCCTAATTGTTCATAACTTCCATATCCTATTCGCCTCGAAAATAAACAATTATCATCATACATCTTTTTTCTAATATTATCTACACGTACAGTCTTGTGCAGTTTGTACTTGACTAAACTTGATTTTCTATCCTAGCTACCTGATATCACTTGATAATTAGATCCAAAGGCGCACCTAGATTTTTTTCGGAGGGGGGTTGTCAAATGCAGATTGTTCATTTTAATTTGTACATTATTGCCACAGAATAGTTACATACAGAAGCGACACTCCGTGTCGGTACCTTTCATGTTACCCTACTCAGTTCTAAGACCTTGAAGCATTGTATAGACTTTTAAATTTATTCCCTTCCCCTATCCCTTTCTAAGATGTAAGGAAACTTTCCGATTTTAAACAATGAGCCCTTTAAATTTGTTCACATTCCCCATCTCTCTCTAATTTTCATTTCTCTGTCTTTCTTTCGCATCTGTATAAACCTATTATGTGCTATTGCTATCTCGTAAAAAAAACCTATCTCAGGATGAAGGTCCAGTGTATTTTACCTTACCGTCTCTTCTCATAAAATTTTCTCTTATTTTTTCGACAGTTTACAGGCTAATACTCTTTTTTGAGTAATATTTACATGCTTTCTTCTTCTTAGGTAAGTATTAAATTTATTTCGCATACTTTTAACAAACTTGAGCAACTCACCATAAAGATCAATAATTTCAACAAGGCTCACATCGATTTTCTGTAGTTTTTTCCTGCTCGAAAGTAACAATTTCCATATTATTTTCTTGAACAAAGTTACTATACGATCTATTTGACTCCAAATTCGTTTTATAGATGTGTCATTTTCTATCTTCAATAATGATTCATCAATTTTTGCTTTTCAGTTTAAATGGTATCTTAATATCCTGTGTTATGAATTTATGTATTTGAACTACACATTTTTTCTTTTTGTAATTGAATATCATGTTAAGTTGAACAACCAAATTTAAGATCGTCCAATCAATTGTTCTCTACTTAGAATTAATATATTAACGAATGTAATGTAATTGACATGCATTATATCATCAATAAATAATTTTCTTACTTTAATAAAATACCTGATTAATTGTTGACAATAACTTTATAAGGGGAATAGGTCTGCTACTTACAATAAAGAATTTTATTTCTAAATATTATCGGATGTAAAATTTCATTTTGAACAACTTTGTACTGTTGTAGTAGCACTAAATCTATCTATGAGTATCAGCAATTTTTTAAAATTCCATGTCTAGTCACATACTGTATTATAGTTAGAATTTTAATTGCGCTAATATAAATGAATCTGTGAAAAAGCTGGCGAAGTAATGATTTATTCGTACTTACTTATTATCAAGTAATTTATTGTAATGCAAAGTGGTAAGATATATAAGAAATGAAATGGAGGTAAACGCAGAAAGATTTGGGGTGATATATTTTTATGGCAATGGTCGGCAGCTAATATCTCAAGGACATTCAGAATGCACCACGCGGGAATATATAATATATTTATGTAGCAGTGCTTGGCGAGGATATTATAAAAGCATTGGAAAGATAAACCGAAAGCTTTAAAATGTATTTTTATTATTAAGTCTGGACCGTGTTTCATTACAGCAACTGTTACTTTGTTAGCAATAAATTTCAGTAATCACCCATATAATTTGTGAAAACAGTGTAATCCGCAAGAACGTTTTTCATTCCTACAGCGTAAGCGGTAAGCAGTAAGAAATGTAAGCACAAGCACAATCTCGATGCACGATGTACAAAAATCACAGCACGTAATCTGACCAGTGGTAACGCGAAATTGCCGGAAGCATGAAAACTTTAGGAAGCAGCGAATGATGTATCTGCAGAGGAGAAAGCAACCTGCAGTGTTTTAGTCATGTAATATTTAAATACTTATTCGTGGTAGTTTCCTTTCTGACGGAGATACTTCTAAATTATTTTTTTATATATGAGTGAGCTCGTTCGAAGAATAAACGAAAACTTTCCGGCCGCATGGAAAATTGAAATACGAATAAACAAGTTATAAACTTTTCTTTGTTTTAAGCAAGTATATATACCTATGCGGTGTTATATGTACACACAATGCTGTTTCCATACAATTCCGTATATAAATGTTTTATTATTTTTAATTTGAACCGCAATTTGCCTCTGGCTACCTTCTGCCTTCATTGTTTGTTTTAATATATTTTCTCAATAATGTAAAGGAAAACAAACAGAAATATTACCAACTGATAAAGTTTCAAAGAGACCTAACTACCGCAAAACATACAGGTTTCAGCTTTTATTTTTGCCAATACTCTATTCACCTTTCAGGACAGGTTCGAACTCAGGACTGGTCTTCTATAAGCAAACTAAGCACGTTCTTAGGGCCCTCGATAATTAGAGGCCCCCAAGAATTTCCATCAAATTTTTTTTTCGCGGATGTTGCTTTGCATAGTAGCTGATATCTTGCGAAAAATTGTTTCGAAGAAATAATCAAAATTTTGCAGTCCTGAAATGTAAAAGGAAAATATTTTAAATCATTTAATGCAAATGTGATGCATTTTTTTAAAAATTTATTTCTATGAAATGTTTAACTATTCATAATGAATTCTGATTTATATTTGTTTTCATAGTTATCTTTGTTAATACAATCAAAAATTTTGAGATACTCGTACTCATATACAAGATGTATAGTAGAACATTACGCTTCTAAATATGTACTTTTCTACGACCACTATTGTAAAGAGCTATTATTGTACAACTTATGGGTTAACTAAGTATCACATTACGGAAAGCCATGTGTAAAATACGTCATCGTACAGTTAGAGTATTTTTGATTTATTGAAATTATGTTAGCCGTATAAATAAGGCATAATTAATTATAATTAATTTAAAACATTACGACTAATGAAAAAATAAACAAGAAATGTTCTACATAGTATTATTTTATTGGGTTGTAAATAGTTTCCATTTATTATTTACAGGATGACAATTTGACAGTTGTTTTTATAATATTTAGTTTATTCTGTGATCATGGTATTATCGAAATCAGTTTTTTAGTTGATTTTTTATCTGTTTTAATTGTGAAAACGATCGTTCTCCGGTGCAATTCGGAATCATTAAAGTAAAAAAAAATGCAAAGGGCTACCTCAAAGTTTGGAAATACAGTTTGTATCCTATCTTTTTGAATCACATCGTCACAATAATAAAAATTCATTTTTAAAATCGTAATAATATGCTCAACAAAGCAACAACCACTCTTTGTAGAATCTTAGACAGGAATAAATTGTTAATGGGAGTAATTTTGGATTGAAGTTTTTTACAGGTTAGAATAGAATGATTGTTGTGTGTTGCAAATAGGAGAGAATATTGATGAAGTAGTAATTGGATGTTTTTAGTGGCAATTAATGAAAGTGGTTGGGTGGCAGAGTTTGGGAGTACAAACAACGCATATGAGCATCGAGCATAAAGCAGCGCTGCGCATGTGTCGGACGCCAAGCTCTGGGGTCTCGGATAGGACTGACACCATGGGATGTAATGGAATACTTAAAACCCGCAATGAATATTTAATCAATGATCAAATATCCATTAATGGCTAATTGTAATCCGCTACACACCATTGTTTCAAAATGTTTTCCGAATTGTTATTAACCGTGTTCTGAACACTATTTTAATTAATATTCGGTATATACCTCGCGTTTTATAAACACGTTGGATCACGCAGTGGAAAATAGTCAAAAACGAAATGGTGCCAATTAAGCAGTTTGCGACTCGTTCGCAGGTTCATTACCTACATTCATAATTTATTTTACGTGTTTTCAATAAACACTGAAAAATCCAATATTACTTTTCTGTTCGCATGCCATTAATGCTCTCGTTTTCTTTTATACTCTTTCATTCGCACTGCATAAATTCATTTCTTTCATTACGAATTAATAAGCAAGTGTAAATGACACAAACACCTGCAACTTTACCTTTTTCTTTCTTTCTTTCACTTCTTTACCTTTCCACTACAACTAACACTAATGTTCTTCTAATTACTAACAAACTCACTTATTAAATTCACTTCACTTTAAATACTCTTAATAGTTTTTTTCAACCTTTGCAAAATGCAACATCAAGTAACTTTTAGAAATAATTAAATTTATATTTCATATCTATTTATAACCAGAGACGTTGTTCGTGTAATGTAACATTACCTCTGGTTTAAAATGTAATCGTTTTTAAGTTGTTACCGTTTTGTCATGTATTTAATTTCCCAAAAAAATGTTCAATTTCTCTAGAACTAGGGAAATTTCCTTATTTTTTTATTATATTTGTTATAATATTGTTTATTTTGTAGTATTTTAATTAAATATTAATTAAAAACTTCAAATCATCAAGGTAAATAATCATAGCATCGTTAAAATTTTCCGCCTTTTACAATACTATTGTAAAGATCACAAACATTTTTATAAAAATAATTTATTATATTTTAAATGTGAATTTGTTTTTCTCCATATTGCTTAATTACATGGCAACAAATAATAAAAGGTAATAATTATTGTCTATTGAATGTCCAATTGGTTAATTTTAAAGCAATGAAACATTTTTAAGTGGAGCTGACATTTAAACATTTGCAACGAAAATTGTTTGTTGATAAATCATACGTAATGATAATTACAAATAAACGTCACTTTATCAATTGAAGCTGCAATTAATTTTTTTGTAAATGATATGGTGCATGGCGTGAAAAATACAGGCCCGACGTGTAGGGGTGTGCAGGTTGTGACACGCACAAAGGCGCCTCAATGAAAAAAAAATAATGTAGGCACAACTTTTTTTGTTTACTCGTACAACGTCCAATTTCGCTGAAAAACTTTTTCGAAAACATTGTACCTTATATTCTTTTATAAAGTAAAGTTCAGACCAGAATTTAAGGGTGGGCAGAATGGGCTGCAGCCCAGGGTCAAAAAAATTGTCAAAATATGTACACTACTGGAAAATAAAAAAGAACCTCTCTAGAAAACACTAAAAGTCAATTACTTTTTTTTAATTTTGTAGATACATAAAAATTATTCTACACAATAACACATTTTTAATAGTTCAGTATATATACATATATATATATATATATATATATATATATATATATATATATATATATAATTTAATGATAAGTTATATAATAAGAGCCATGAATTTATTGAAAAAAAATACGAATAGTTGTTGCGAAGTAACAGACAAACGAGTGTTAAAAATGACATTTAGACCACGACAGCGAAGCTAGAGTGAATTAAGAATTATTTTTGACCCGAGTTGTCTTTACTTGGTAGAAATTATGAGTAAATTTTATCAATTAAATTCATAGCACGAATTATATTTGCTTGACTATGATACTGTGGTTTTATCAAATTTCTTCACTGATAAACTACCTACATTCATCAAATGAAGCATTCTCATTGGGTAAAAATGATGTGTGTGGAATAATAATAAAAAAAGTGCAGAATCCTTTCATACGTGGAAATTATATTGTAATCATCTGAAAACAACTATGACCAAACAAAGCCTAAATAATTAAATTAGTACTTCTGAGCATTATCATTTGAAAATATAAAACATTTTGCACAAAAGAAAGCAAAGGTAGTGTAAGTGTAAAATTTTATTGAATTATAAATCTAAAAATATTAGATTATTTATTTATTACAAAATGTATACATATGTATAATAAATAAATAAATAAATAAATAAATAATAATATAGTATATATTAAAACTTAATTTTCAAATTTATTCATAAAAATTATACTGGATATTGATATTCAGTTTTTATTTCGTGTTGAAAAAAGGGCCCCCACCAACATAAATCTGGCCCTGGTACAGTTACAATATTTAGAACCCCATGACAACATTTAACATTTAACAATGAAGAGTTAAATTTTTGAAACATTCATGGACTACTAATCACTACTGTGATTTGAACCTAGGGCGTTCCCATCACAGCAAAGCTTCGAAATTTGTTTGAATATACAAATTTTGTACATGGAATAGGACGTTAAAATGAAATTTTCACAAAGGCACCTCTTGCCCTGGGAAAATTTATACATATGTATAATAAATAAATAATAATATAATATATATTAAAACCAAATTTTAAAATTTATTAACAAGTATTATACAAAATATTGATTATCTGTTTTTATTTCGTGTTGAAAAACGGGCCCTCACCAACGTATTTTAGAACCGCATGGCGATTCAACATTTAACAATGAAGAGTTAAATTCGAAAAATTCATGGACTGTACTGTGATTTGAACCTAGGGCGTTCCCATCACAGCAAAGCTACGAAATTTGTTTGAATATACAAATTTTGTACATGGAATAGGACGGTAAAATGAAATTTTCACAAAGGCACCTCTTACCCTGCATGGGAAAATGAATCCAGTTTGCACATAATCCGCATTCAAAGTAAACAGAATAATTATAGTGAATGCAGTAAAAAACAAAATGGACGAGGTAGCAGAGCGCATTAGCAATAAGTCAATGAGGAATTTGTATTTATCTAACTGCCGCATCGCTGTGTTTAGCACAGCAATCACGTACGAAATCTGCACGTTGGCTGGCTGCATGCAAAGCCTACTAGTTTTATTTTTACACTGGCTTTTAAATTAGGTCTACCCTTTGATGTCATCGTTAAATATATTGAAAATTCAACTTTTAGCGTATAGGCATTTGCACGTTAAACGTGCTAAAGGACTGATCAATTGATTTTACTTTTGTTCTTTTCATTAATTATTCATTAATTTATATGCACTGCGTTGTTTTCCAAATATTTTTTGGCAAAGTGCAGTTCACATTTAAACAGAATTTATATTTCACTCACTGGATCCAGTAATTTCCGCTTTTACAAGCTTGTTATTTGAATTTCAGCATTAGGTACCGCATTATTTTACCAATAATACTTTTGCGCATACACATTTTTAAATAACAGTCCAGATTTCTCTTCTAATATTATAAAAAATAAAGAATATTTTTTTAACAATATATATAAACATATTTCAATAATAGTCACAATATTTTTTCTAAAATGAATCACCATCATTTATGACACAACTAGTGATTCTGTGAGACGACACGAAATTTTTCTTTTTCTCGTATTGAGTAATTTTAAATGTAAAGTAATTTATCCAAAATGATCATCATCTATACACAACTAGTGATTCTGTGAGACGAGACGAAACGGGATTTTTCTTTTTCTCGTATCGTCTCATTTTAAGGTTAAAATATTTTATCTCGTCTCGTTACTCGTTTATTTGTGGTCTCGAATATTATTATCTCATCGCGGTCTCGAATCTCGCTGACATTACTCGAATATTAATAACATTTTTCCGCATACACATTTTCAAATAACTGTCATTCTAGATTTCTCGTATCATTTTAGAAAAATTAAAAAATATTCTTTTTTAAGAATATTTATAAACAAATTTCAATAATAGTCACAATATTTTTTCTAAACTAGAACATCATTATCATTCATGGCACAACTAGTGATTCTGTGAGACGAGACAGGATTTTTATTTTTCTCATATTGCATTTTTTTTTTAATATTTAGTATCGATTTTTTCACCTATTAAAATAACGTATCAGTTAATAGAAAATATCGCATCGAAATAGTAAATAATCAATGATGCGATATTTTTCTATTAACCAATGTTTAAGGTAACAGGCATTATAACCAGAGGTGAAAAAAACGACCCTTAATTTCAATCAAACATTGTGTGAAATAATTTTCAGTTCATGTGTAGTTTCAATGAATGATTGTATTATTAGTGTGAAAATTGTAAAATAATATGCAGTTTTTTTTATTTTTGACATGTTAAACAAAGTATCAAATTACCAAATTGTTAAATTATCTGTATTATTGCTGCAAAAAAATGTGGTAAAGAGATTAAAAATAATAATTGCTTTCAAATCTGTTTCAATATTAAATAATTGCAATATAAAATATGTTTACAATACAGTTTTGTTTGTTTTTAAAAGTGTTATTTTTCAATTTTATCATTGTGCGAAATAATATATAAAAATGTAAACAATGCTTTATTAATAATTTCCAGGAATATGAATTACATTTTTCTCTGAACAAAGAAAAAATGTAGGAAGATAATGTATAAGCTGTTATTTAAATGTTTTCGAACAGGTGAAGATGTAATGTCATTATTTATTAACATAAAGCGCTTATGCTTACATTAATAAATGAAGTTCGTTGTTTTAACGATATCAAGTGGAAAAAAAAATGAAAAAGATCTTTTTATAAATATTTACGGCGCTCTAACAAACGTCAAAAATTGAAATTTTAATTATCTCTATCCGGTCTATATGCTTTGTACTTATAATAAGGGAAAATTCCGGTAAGACGTACAAAACACGGAACACGAATTTTGCTTTTATAAGAAAATTATTCATGTTTTAACAACATTAATTTTTTGTGTTATCCAGGAAAATAGGATTCAGTATAATAAGATGAACGTTTTGTGAGAAAAACTCCAAATATCTTAGACAAAGAATGAGCCGACTAGAATATCGTGTTTCACAGCCCCTGCGAAGTTACTGATCAAAAACACTTCCGAACTTTCGGATAAGGTGACAATAATTGATTTATTTTTCACCGCTCTCCAATCTCATAAATAGTGTGATTAAAACTGGAATTATAGCCAGCTCCGGTTTTATCATGAGGCAGAAACCCCGTTTTCAATGGTAATTGCATAAAATTGTTTTGTTTTTTGTTGTAACCATTCGAATCTACGCATTTTTTACATACCAGGTGGACCACGAAAATCGTGACATAGGAAATAGCTTGCATCAATATAAATTTTTTTCCACGTGAAAAAATATATCACTACGATTTTAGTCAAATGCTGGATGTGTCAATTTGCTTTACATGGATTTTCATAACAATGAAAAATATATTTCATTTTAAACAGCGTTTAAAAATATCACAAATTATTATTCTATTGTTTTTTCAGTAGAAATAATTTTATTTCATATAGAAACATTAAATTATATATATATATATATATATATATATATATATATATATATATATATATATATCTGAACATTATACGCTTCTGAATAAGTTCAAAAGAATATGTATTTATGAGATTTCTATATTAAAACAGCTGTATTAAACATTTTTGTTCGCAATCAATTTTTCTTTATATATTTTGTACAACAACAAACACACTGTTTTTTTTTGTTTAGGGCGATTTATTTGATGGAGGGGTTCCCAGCGATATTAGTTCTTGGATATTTCGGACAAAAATGTAGTTATTTTCGAATAATTTTCGGTAAGTAATTTTTAAAATTTGATATATACACATGTAGCTGTGATAGTGTCGTTCAAATAATCTATATTTGTACTTAAAATAAATTTTCAATTAGTAAATGCAAACATTTGTATACACAATCCGAAAACAATTTTTATTTAACATAGTGTGACATTTTATAGAGGTGAAAAGATAAATAGAATTTTCAATTTCCAAGTAAAAATAAAAATAAAATCCATATTACATGTAATCTTTTAGTGTATTAGTCTACTATTCATTTCAGTGTTAACCTACATTCTACATCCTTTCAAACAACAAACAAATAGGTTAGGAAAGTAGAATGCGTAAAGGCAAAGTAGCAAAATCATTTAAAGCTATCGGATGGCAATGGCACCGGCAACGACGCCGGCAAAGAAGCGGAGTGAAGGTCTGAGCAACGAAAGGCAACTAAGCCTTCAGATAACAATATGTGTACTCGTGTGAAGTGAAAATCCTGAGGGAAATCAGCACCGGATACGAATAAACCGATCTCACTTATCACGCAAGTATTTCCAAAATAGGTATCAGCTAATCTTCTCACAACATTGCGTTCCAAACCCACTATTGCTCCTCCTACATAACATCAAATTATAATAAGCTTCATGCTTCATGATGATAAGGTTAATGTTCATGTTCAACCTTTAATACCAACAACAAAAACCTACACATCTAAAAACATTTCATTGCTATTATTGTTTACGAAACATAATATGAACTATTGAAATAATCATTATTAGTATAAAGCATATATGGTGTTGCCTTTTGCCGTCTAGCGAAGATAATACTTTGAAAATCTTGCCTTGTCTTGAAATTTTAAGACAAGACTAACTATGTCGAAGTCTAGATTAAAAAGTCATGTCATAGTCTTGTCTAGATATTAACATTCAATATTGCATGCGCTTTAGACAAGGATTAGACAAGGAAAGAGATACCTTTTTGGCAGAGTTCTCTTTGTATTTCACACCAACGTACATCTATGAATTTTTTAAAATTTAATTCTTCATTATTAAATGTTGATTCGTCTTGAGGTTTTAAATGGTATAACTTTACCAGGGTCGGATTTATTTTGATGGGGGCTCCTGCATGGGCAAAAGTTTGGAGGGGACCCTTTTACAAAATGAAATATTTTGATTTTTTAATAAATTGTTAACTCAACAAATATTTAAATGATTTTTATACCATTTATCACCCTGATGAAGACTGATTTCTAGTCAAAACGTTAGTGTATTACTGGATTTTATTAAATGACTGCTACTTCAAAAGTGTTTTCCTAATTACTAATTATCCAGTTGAATAAAACCAATTCTGTATTGATAAACATAAAATTTAGTTTTGGCACTTTTCTTACTTTTTTCTTTGTAAAATATTATATATCTTCATATAATAATAAATAAATAAATATCATTGTTGATGCTCAAAAGTATAAGATGATGTTTTTGGCATTGTTCAATCGTAAAAGTTTTCAGCCTATTTTTTAATATTATGTGCAATTTGTTATCATGAAAACAAAATAAATTCTCAAGATGACTTCCTCGTTTGGAAAAGGATCCTGTACATTTTTCTGTTATTAAATTATACATAAATAATTCTCGACTAAAGACTATTATTTTTTCTATTAAAAATTAAATCATTCCGTACATTAGTAAAGTTATAAGTACATAAATGTTGGTGTTTTCCAGGTTGCCTCTTTCTTGTTTTCCAATAATATAAATTGTTGACAAAATTTTTAACTTGTTGGGGGCCCCTGGGCTGCTGCCCAATCTGCCCACCTTTAAATCCGGGCTTTCATTTACTTATGCCAATGACCATCTCATAAGAAACGAGCTTTTATTTCAAATTTTGTATTTTGTATACGGTAATTTGTTAGCAAAATCGTAAATTTAATATTCCACTAATAAAATTTTAATTTCTTGCAGATTGTAATTAGATAGAATAGATCCTTAGTTCAAGTTACATGTTTTATTTGAAATGACCTCCTTAACAAACTGTTAGAGAATATTAGAATATTTAATTGAAATAAATAATTTAGTTGTTTTTCCCATTAATAATGTTTATTTTGTAACGATTGTTTCATTCTCTCGGTCAGACAAGTAACATGGTAGTTGTTGATATTACTAAGGTCGTATGGTTTCCAACGTCGATTTTCATTAGATATTCGTGCAAATTTGTTATAAGCATATGACACAATGACCAATTGTATAGAAATAGAAAATAATTCTACCCAAAGACCTTATTAAAATTTAGTAATTTCAGTAACAGAATATATGAAAATCTGATAGAATTATAATAAGATATTTGCTGTAATTCAATATTAATAAAGAAATTTCTGAAAGGTTAACTATGGATTGAGGCTATTGAGTTCATTAGTTCGAATAATGACGTGATGTAAAAGATTTACTTTTTTAAAATAAAGTTTTATTAACAAAGTATCTAAGTTTTCATTTTATATATTTAATATGTCAACTACATTGTTGTTTTTTATAATATAAAAGAAGTTTTGATTGTTTCATCAATATTATACAAAAAAAGTTTTCAAAAGATATCAAGTTAATTTTTAATTTTTATTTTGTACCTTACGCAGATAAAAAATACTTTATATTATCATATTCTTAAAAAGAAGAACATACAGAAAAAAATTGTTTAAAAAAATAATACAATATTAATTATTTCTGTAAGACTTTATTATTGGTAATATAATTATTTCGAACAAATAATGCAAATGAAAGTTTGTTAGGTTATGTGCACAAAATAGGTCAGTGTATTCCTTTCAATTTTGAACCACTGAACAGAGTTTGAAAATAATACAACATTAATTATTTCTGTAAGACTTTATCATTGGAAATATAATTATTTTGAACAAATAATGCAAATGAAAGTTTGTTAGGTTATGTGCACAAAATAGGTCAGTGTATTCCTTTCAATTGTGAACCACTCACAGAGTTTGAAGTTTTTAAGTTGAGTTACATCGGAACGTTCACTTACTAGCGTCACCGCTGTCCTTTTAAAAACATACTGGTGAAAAATTCAATTCACCGGTGTCTTCCAAGTGAAAAATAAATAAAATTTGATGCCGCAAAAACAGCGGTTGGCCTGTTTCACGTTCACAACAAATTTGTTTTCGACAAAAAAGATCGCTACGAGCTACAACTTAATTTCACAATGTACTGCTGGAATCAATTATTCCATTAAAAGGACAATACGTTTAACTAGTAAAATAAGGGTTGCTTGATTTGCACTGGCCAATCTATATTAATAAACTGATGTTTTATTCTCTTGTCGCTCTGTAGAAGCTTTTTAATCAAATCAATAATAGACAGAAAAGTTTCTAGTTCGGACTAGTTATTAACAGGCAGCTAACATTTCACCACCGGTCGATATTCCAAAACCAACAACACAATTGTTCGTAATTTTTTACAGACTTGTCTGGTACAGATTATGATTAATCCTGTCATAAAAAAATCGCTTTCCAAAATCTCTTTACCATTCTAAGACAAGAACAAGAAAAAAAATTCTTCTTCTTCAAAACTATTTGATTTTTCATTAATTTTATTATGTAGTTTAAAGAAATCAGCATTAGATTTTCAAATCATAAATAATTCTAACTTACAACAAAAAATAATGTAAAGGTAAAAAAATAAAAATAAAAATGAGGCTTCTATCACCTAAACTATTGCGGGTTTTTATACTAGTTAGAGCAGATCTAGAAAACTGTTTTTCAACAGAAGCTGAGGATGCTGAAATTAATTAAAAAATGGTTCGTATTTTTTTACAGACTTGTCTGATACAGATTAGAATTAATCCTGTCATAAAAAAATCGCCCTCCAAAATCTCAACCATTCTAAGATAAGATCAAGTCAAAAAGAATAAATATTTTCTTCTTCTTTAAAACTACTTGATTTTTCATTAATTTCATTACGTAGTTTAAAGAAATTATCACTAGATTTTCAATAAAGACTTCTATTTAGAAAACCAAATCATAAATAATTATAATCTGCAACTTTTTAACAAAAAATAATACAAAGGTAAGAAAATACAAATAAACATGATGCTTCTAATAAAATTATCACCTAAAACTATTGTGGGTTTTTGTTGTAGTTAGAGCAGATCTAGAAAACTGTTTTTTAACAGGAGCTGACGATGCTGGAATTAATAAAATAAATGGACATTGACTCAATTTCGTTAAAAAAATCCTGGTTAGTGAAACAAGTAATTAATATCATTTATGTATTTTTATTTTTATAGTCGCCTCGCTATATCAATGCTAGTGCATCATTGTTTTCTGAAATGATAACTACTTCAATGGAAAGCTTGCAATTTTAAGATTGTCTAGCAATTTTTGGAGTCAATAATAAGTGATAACTACAATGTAATGAAATATTCCTAGAAAACTCGATGTCTAGCTCACTTTACATAATTTATTTTCCATTTCCTCTTCCCTTCATTCTATTTCTAGCAATAAATTTAAAATGCAACCTATTTATCAAGCAATATCAAGTAACTTGAAATTGTTTGATATCAAGTCAAGTCAAATTAGTAGTTAATTTAAGAAATGATTGATTTTCAAATCAAGTCAAGTAATTCACAAAAACGTCATTTTACTTGACTTGGTAAAACCTTAAGTAGTAAAAATGTTAAAAAAATAAATTTGGAAAAAAAGTTATTAATAAATATTGTTACTATCGACGAGTTCTACCACTGGTTAAATTTAATGTACTTTATATTACACCCTGTATACTAAAACCCAGCAGAATTTACATTTGGAAAAAGATTGGCGCGTTAACTAAGTAGCAATTACCAATATAAAAATAACCTAAACGGGTTTATTAATAATTATTTGATGAGAGATAATGGTGGTACTTTTATAGAAGCGATAATGCATGTAATTATAGGTGTATTGTTGAAAGGTATATTGTTTGGTTTCCAAGCTGATGAATATATTTATAGGAATGTTATACTTTAACAGGCATATATGTAATTATGTAATGCGTATATGCTCTCTTGTCAGACCGCGTTGGTGTACCTATATAAAATGAATTATTAGGTACGGTCATGAAAGATTAATGATACAGCAAAATGACAGGGTCACTGCCTGATTATGTTTTATGGATTTACAAAAAACAGAAAAAGTAATACAAAAATGCGTTCGGTTAAATTGTAATTGAATATTTTATTTGTTGTTTTTGGTCAAAATACATTTACTCTCTGTTTTTTTGTATAAATACATTTTATTAGAATTTAATCAATTTTATCCTTGTATAACATGTTGAATAAGTTAAATTTTATATTGTATACATTTTTCATTGTGCCCCATTTTGTACAAAGGGGGTATTAGTACTGTACTGTTGCTTCAAATACTTCATTCCAAATTTCAATTATTTTTCACGGTAGAAAAACTGAAAGGTAGGATGAAAACGATCATATTTCATTCACAGTTAATTTAAATAAACAATCATTCAAAATTCATTCATTCCAAATACTTTTCAATATTTACAAGTTATAAATATAAATAAAAATGCACTATAGAAACTTGAAAATAGACATAACCAAAACCGTTTAAATATTTTAATATAAAGAATTATATAACTTTTTCGATAATAATAAAATTGCAGAAAATTCAAAGTATATGCGTTTATATCGACTGCATTCTACTAACAGGACAAAGTTCAATAGATGGCTTTCCAATAACATTTCACACCTAGTGCACCTAAAAAACATGGGGTAATTAACTGTTTTTGTTTTTTCGCACGTCAATCTCAATAAATGAAAATTAAATTTTAATTTATTAAAACTGGAACATATGTAGGTGTCTTTCATAACCAGAGTTGAAATGTGTATTTTTCGATTCTCGCTAGGGAATATTCACGTGTTTACCGGAAAAGTGGAACATTCGGACTTTTAACAAGGGAATCAAAAAAATTGTGCATTTGTATCACCGCAAAAATCCATGTATGAATTTAGCGCACATTCCAATAGCGATAATATACGTGTTAAGAAACAAATGTTTTATAATCCCAATATAAAAACTTTCATAAAACAAAAAATAAATTTAAAAACATTTATAGTCACGTTTTTACTACATATAAATAACTTATTATCTTTGGTTTTTATTGTTAAGCTTTATAAATTTAGTAACAATCAAACCATTACAAAAAGTGTATGTGTAAAAATTAAAAACTAACAGCACAACTAAAATCGAAATTTTGGATTTACCGTAACCAGAACTCAAATACAAATCAGTAATTCAAACGACAAAATTTAAAAAACATTTAAAATCAATTAAAATGTTTGGTATCATACCTTACCGAAAAAATAACAATAGAAATTAAATTCTGGATATGTCATATCATATTTTCAACTATTAAGATGGAATGTATCAAATTTATATTGTAAGACTAATACTGGATACATATGTAATTTAATTACAAAATATTGTCATGTATAGTTACACTAGTGACTAGAATTTTACTAGATCCTTGTTCAATTCGAGTCGGAGCTCGCTAATCAATTGAGTAATCGTTGTCCGTGTGGAGAAATAATAGAGGAGTAAATTCAAAAAAATCCTTTACGAAACTTATTATTTTAAAACTAAAATTTATAATCATGGTCTAGTTGACAATAAACGGAGTAAATATGTATGAAAGAATAAATTTAAATACGCAGTATTATAATATATAGTATGCAAAAATTAATAAATTACAAGTTCCTATATTTAATTATTTTACTTGTATATAAATTTGTAAAATTTGTATTTAAAATTTTAGATATTATGAACTTGTCGATGAGTAATCTATTTAATATTGTATACAGTTTATAGTTTAATACAAAGATCAATATAATGTAAGATTCACTGCAAGAAACCAAATACGACGCTGTATGATATACAGGACTTGGCATTATTTAATGTCTTATTTAGTTTATTGCATTGAATCTTACATTAAATTGAAATTTGTATTAAACTATACTGTGTTCTATAATAAATACATTACTTATCGACGAGTTCATAATTGGAACGATTATTGTATTTAATTTAATATATTTTTTATTATATTACTGTCGATGTTCCAGCTCTGTTGGTATAAAATTTGTGTTTGCATTGTAATATATAAAGCTAATCTATCTATTAATAAATACCTAATAAGAAAGATGTAAGATTTAAAGTTCGTGCAGAGTAATAAGGTATGTCAGGTACCGAGTTTGGAAAAAGTTGGCAGGGCTACTATTGACTATAATTAAGAATGTGTAAAAATAGAAGGGAAAATGCCGAAAGAAAGAAAATTTGCGAAAAATCGTTGTGGCATGGAAATAACACGTGAAAGTTTTATGTCTGTATTATAATTTTTTGCCGAAGTTAAGCAAAAAATCATACGGTCTACTTTCGCCGGTAATATATCACATAAAATATTCAAAATAGCTAAATATTAGTTGAGTTAGGAAAGTTTGAGGCACATTCCACATGCAACACGTGTACAAAAACATCCGTGTATTTACCGTAAAATGTTTCCACACAAATTTGAAAGAGAATTTTTCTTTTCAGTTTAGTTATTAAAGAATGCCCCGCGGAAATCTAGCGCTGCGGCGTGTAGGATCACGTATGCTAGCCTTACATTCCTCGTCTTCGCGTCTTCGTCTTCTCGTCTCGTGTCGTGTCTCCTGACAAGACAAGAGACGCAAAACAACGCAGATGCGTATTTTTAAACGCGAATTCAATATAAATAACAGTGATGAATCTTGTTTCCTATCTTTGCATCTGGCAGCAGGGGGAAACTGGAGAAGACTTCAAATTAACTTTTCCCGAACCTTCAAGACATGGAAATGTTACATGCGCCATCATACTCGTATACGTAATATGTAATTGGAGTTACTCAACTAACGTACATTCTACATCGTACATCGTACATGTTACCTTTACGTGAATATTCGCCTATCGGCTATAAAAACTTATCACAAACTTTTCTAACATTTAAACATTTCAACAGGGCCGGATTCATGCTTTTTGGGACCCTTAGCAGCAGGGTTGTTATAAAAGCCACTTTTTTTAATAAAAGCCAGACCAGTGGTTTAAATTGGTTTAAACCGGAAGAAACTGGTTTAAGCCGGCGGAAAGTGGTTTAAATCACTTAAAATTAAATAAATACATATTAGGTAATATTTTGAGACAAATACACTAAGGGCCGGTTTTATAAACAAATTTAATACCCACTTAAATCTACCTGTACAGCAAATTTTCATCATCTAGTCAAAATGATAAACGAATGTATGATAAAATCATCATTTAATAAATTAAAACAATGTGTATTTGTTGAAAAAAAATGAATTTACTGAACTAAATTTAAGTGGGTATTAAATTCTTATATAAAACCGGCCTTAATACTAATATAAAAATATGATAACTCATTTGGCAATTAGTTCATTCTGTAATAACATAAAGACAAAAATATCTGAATAGTTTTCAATATTCCGAATATATAAGTTTGTCTCTGTAAATTTATTTATTTTTATTTATTTATTAATAATATAAATACATGTATAACTTTATAACTTTCGAATGCAACACAATGCAGAACACACAAATCAAAAAGTGTATTTTTTTACTATTATTTTTAATAAGAACCACTGGTTAAAACTATATAAAAACCAGTCCGGTTAAAACCGGTTTATACCGCTGGTTTAAACCATAGTGGCTTTTTCTTAACAACCCTGCTTAGCAGGGTTGGCTTGATTTAAATCATAATTTAAATCAACTGATTTTTTAATAAAAATCTTTATAATAACCAATATCTGTTCTATGTATAATAATATCTTAAAATAAATGATTTTCAGGATATTTATTGTTCAATAAATTTTTAACACATTTCGAAGTTTTTTTTTATTTTAGTATGCTAACAATGATTGTGTTGTTGTTGAAATTCATTTTAGGAAGAAAAATTTAACAGGACTTAAGTCTTCTAGGTTTTTATTAGATTATGCCAACGTTTCGATCAACACTGTAATCATCTTTATGGTCTTGACATGATTTAACCTTGATGATCACAGTGTTGATTGAAACGTTGGTATAATCTAATAAAAACCTAGAAGATTGCGTCCCGACAATTTTTATTATTAAAAAAATAATGTGGAACTATGAAGCCCATATCAAATTAAGTTAAAATTAAATTGTAAATTTGGCAATAATCATATATTTAAAACAAAATTACTAAACAAACATTTCCTTAACGTCAATTGGGCAAATTGTTTCATAGATTCGTCATATGTCAATAACTTTGTCAAATTCTTTTCAATTCTTATATTGATAGATATTAAACTTAAAAAAATCACTTTCTTTATCACAGTTGCTAATTTGTAATGTGTCTTATCGACGAATTAATATATTCTAGTGAGTGCCGAAGACTTTCAAATAGCAATTTTAACTAAGTTCATATTTTAAAATGGAATTTTCTTTCATTTTTGGGGGCCCACAATGCCTATTGGTTAGTTCTCTGATTCCAAAGATCGTGCAAATCAAACCTTATTATTTTCTCTTCTCCAAATAACAACCTAACCTCATTTATAAGAAAAATACATATTTGTTTTCATATTATTTTGTAATTACATACATATATGTTTTGTATCGGTTCAAATATTTTTTTGAGTTTCTTCAAAACATGTATATGAAAATAATACAATGTTCATTATAAATGAGAAATTAAATTACAGTATATCTGTAAATATTTTATTTTGTTATACATATAAAAGCAACACGGTTCATATATTAATATAATTCAAATGAACATCGTTTTATTATTATGAAATTATTAGTTTCATTTTTCGAGTTTCATGATAAACATATAAAATAATATAAACTGCTATTTATACTTTTTCATTTACAATTTTAGTTATTCTATTATAAAGTTTTAATAACATAAAATGTTTTATAAAAATAATATGAAATATGTTTTCTGTATTAATTGGACATAGTTTTGATGAAAGGTTGGAGTTGGAGAACAAAAATATTATTAATTTCATTACAACCAAACATTGATTTATAACAATAAAGTAATCCTTAATTGAAAATGTATATGAAAAAGTAAACAAAAATTCAATGTTATAATTTCATTTTTATTATCTCGCATTTTTGTTCTAGAATTTGTATTGTTTCTTTTTAATTGTATTATTTGTTTCAAAATATGTTGTTCTTATTTTGATACATTTATTATTATCATTCAACTTTTTTATTAATTCACTGGAATGAAAATAATGTAATTATTTTACTAATTATAAAGTTACTGAATGGGAACTTATACAGGGTGGAAATAAACTTAATATCATAAATTTAAGGGTGAATAATATGACATGTGTAGATAACGAAAATGAAAGAATTTTTTTAAATTTCTAAAAACGAAAATTCGACTTATCTTAAGGAAACTGTTTTTACTGCTGTTTTAATTTATATTTCATGAAAAATATAGTTATCAAAAATACATTCAAAATTAGTTGTATATGATATTATTCTTAATAATTAAGTTGAATAGTATTTTGAACGAAAATGTTAGTTTAATGAAAACTACTATATGCGAATTTTTAAAAAATCTTTCACTTTCGTAATCTACACATATCATACTACTAATCAGGGCATGTAACCGAAAAAAATACTGGTTAACGATTAACCCATATAGAGAACGTTATAATAATAACGGTTTTAGTTCGAAAACCGGTTTTTGAAAATTGGAAACCGGTTTCAACGGTTTAAAAAAATTATAAAAATTAATTAAAACAAATTAATTATAAAAATTTTATTAAAAAAAAATTACAGAATAATTATTAAAAAAAATAATATAAAATTAATATCTGAGAAAAATATAACAATTAAAAAAAGCAATTTAATTAATGAATACTCACAAAAATTCCCGTAATATCTTCAAAAAAACGCAGGTCGCTTTTCAATTTTAAACTTGCCTGTGTTGACAAAGGTCGTATTTATTTGGGACTTTTTAAGTAACCTTAACGGCCAAAGAGGCTACCTACATTTATGACTCTCCAATAAAATGTTAATTCTAAAAACTGTCATGACTCATGTTCAAATACAAATAGAAAACACAGGTATAAAAAAATATATTAAATTTTTTTTTGCTAAATGATATTAAAATAAAAGTTAATGTTCGCTAAAACCGGTTAATTTTTTTTTTGGTTAACGGTTACCGGTATTTTCGGCCTGAAAAATATCGGTTAAAATTACGGTTAAAGTTCGCAATTTTCGTTGAAAATATCGGTTACCGGTTTTTATTAACCAGTTTTTTTAACCAATTACATGCCCTGCTACTAACCCTTCAATTTATGACATTAAGTTCATTTCCACCCTGTATAAAAACGTGTGTGTGAAAATTGGTAGTGTGAAATATCCATTTGAGTAGTATCAATGCGATTTAATAAGTAATAGAGGGAGCAACACATCAGAGAACGTTATGCAAGTGTTCGCTGGCTCTACCGACCTGTAGCATGTATTAGCATCGCAGAATATGTACATAACTTAACGACGGTGGAATTGGAATATTTAAATGGGTGAGCGATTCCAACTATTAATTTTAATGTGCGGATTTAGTTTGATTAGGAGGGCGCAAGCAAGAAGGAATAAGGAAGAAGGAAGAAAGAAGCGCATGAGAGTGAATTAATGACTGGTGGCGTTTGTTTAGCGCGACGCCGTAAGTGGCAATAAGTCAAACACGAAGAGAGAAGCTTAAGTATGGTTAGTGAGAAAGAAGCTGGGCTGCGACAAGCAACAGGCGACACTGACTTGCGTGAACACAATTTCGATATTGAACAACCGGCCGTGACATAGTGAAATATTAATTACTTTCTGGAACGAGTAATTCCAAGTAACTTTTAATTAGTTTATTAAGCGATTAACGAAATCCTTATTATCAATTCTAGCAGCTGAACTTTATTATAAGTAGGTATGGTAGTTGAGACACAATTCTGATGCGAGCGATGCGAACGGAGGTCCCATTTGACTATGCGGCAACCAGTTTATTAACAATATAAAGAAGAAACACACTCACGGGATATTACAGGCAAAAGCGTTCTTTATAGATGTTAGCAAAATACAACACACACGCGTTCTACGTATACCTATCCTATATAGCAGTATTGCCATTGCCAGTCTGGCAGAGGGTACGGAGGACAAATATGTACGTCCCAGTATTATATTGGTGAAGGTTAGGCGATAAAATAAATTTCAATGAAAGCACGTTGCAGTAGAAAAAGAGAAGGAACGAGAACGAGAACGGAACGAAACGAAACGGAACGCAGGCTTCGAATGCGACAGAGCAATAGGAAAGCGAGCGAGAAACATGGACTTTATTATGAAATAACCATTGTTGCTACACATGTACGAGTACGGCGATACAGTCTCGCCAAACCTGCATACAAAGGGCGCAAGGGCCATATCCATTTACACTAAACCATTTTATTACACCTACAACTACACTCACACGCAAATCATCAATTGGAACACAAGATGTTTGAATAAATATAAACAAAACTCACGACCAATCGCACATTGCGACAGACCTTATATTTATTTCAATACCGCCTTTTCAAATTGCTTCTACATTCTCAACGGATCCCACCGTATATATTTCTTTTCAATATTTTTCACGAACATAACGAAAATGAAATTGTTACACACCTGATGTATTAGTAGCAAGTGTTAACTTGTAAAAAGGACACTTACGGATTCATGTTTGTAAAGACTGAAATGACGACATGTGATATCTTGTTTGGGACTGATGATTCTTTGAGTTAAACTTTGTAAAAGCATGTTTGTATAACGCATTTACAGTGGCAGCTCGTCTTCAAATTCTGCAGAGCTGTAGAACCACCAAAAATTTAAAATAAAAATACCTCTTATTAATTAATCACACAAATACATTATTAAAGTAATTGTAAAAATCAAATAACCAAACAACTTCTTTATTCAATATTACATTGTGGCTTAATAAATGATCACTGAATAATTTAGTCACCTAACTACATCTACAACATTTGCATCTAATTAAGGTGTTCTGCTTTTGTATTTTACGCAATTCGATAGACGTCGTCTACCTTTGGAATAAGTTCGGTGTACAGAATGTTATGCTCGATACGAGCTACAAAAACTGCAGCTCACAAGAAGGTATCTGGCGCAATTCACGCAATACGAGTATTTACAAATTAAAATTAACCCTAAATTAGTTTGGACTTTAAAGTTTATATTTTATAAAAGTTTATGTTTCATAATAAAAGTATATCCAAATAACATAAAAATTAATTTTCCAAACTTATCAGGAACAATTGACAGAAAAACAGCTAGGTCGTCCAAACAGGTATTTCGGGTAAAAGTCGCGGTAAACCATATAAAAAAACAACTTAAAAAACATCTATTTAAGAACCAACTGGATTTATGCTTGTAACGAGAAGAATGTTTTTTTTTTGTTTTCCGTGTTTGCGGTTTGCGGACGATCATGGTGAATAAATACGAACTGAAAGTAAGGTGAAAGATTTGTTGCACTTGAAAATTTATTGCTACAAAACTACAATGAAAAATTAACAAATAAGTTTTCTGAAAACAAGGAAAGAGGCATTTCTTTAAAATTTAAATTAGAACTATAAAGAAAATTGAATTTCTTTGATTAATACTCTATTTCCTTTTTTGTTTGATGCAGCACACCCATAAGTATGTAGTATGAGCCGACGCTGTACAATATGTCAGAATAGATAAGTAATGATGACAACTAGAAATGATTGGAGTAGAGAAAGGAGAGAATGTTTGAATAAACAAAGCTGAGGTGCAAGTAATCGCGCGATATGTGGGCCAGGGGAGACCTCGGCGCTCAGTGGTGCTATCGTCGCCACGTCAACGTTTACCGACCGTGTTCGTTGATTGCGCTTTTTGTTCCCGGCAGTCGCGACACCGAACACCCACCGTACGCTACGGTTAATCAAGGAAATTGCATTCTTATTGGGGTTACCAGGAACCAGGAGATGCTTCTTCCACCTTCTTCGTTCCTCGTCCCTCGCCCTCGTCGTTTATTAAAAACCCGCTAACACGTGCGGCCAGTTGCCGGATTTGCCAAACTTGAATGCTCACTTAAAAACAACACAAGTATATAAGATAAGCACGTCGCAACTCGTCCTATATTTGTCTCTTCTGTAGGCAATAATCAACAGCTGGTCTTTTTAATTACAGAGAACAGAACGAGTGGGCGTAATGAAAAGTATACAAGCTCTGGCAGACAACTTGTCTACGAACAAGATGGATTGCCGTGTCTGTTATTGTCTCTGAAGTTTGCTGAACCTAAAACCTACTCGTCACGCTCAGACGGCCTCGAAAAATATTCGTTGCCGTCTGTTGCTGCTGGTCACTAGCTACAGCCCTGCGCTTCGTTCGCTTGCAATTATCTAGTTACCCGGAATATTCTAATGCGCGAACATTCGCCAGACGTCGCTTTCGTCTCGTCTCGCTTCCACGATGAAAAATGCACTTATTTCAAACCTTCAGCATTCTTCCTCTACAAATTACTCTATCATAAATTTACGTGGGATCTCTCTGACTTATACAACAACAGCGCTTCGTGTCAAAATATCAATTTACAATGACGCAAATGCCCTTACAGAAATATCACTTACAAACAGCATTTAACTAATGTCAACTTCTGCTATTGACTCTCATCAACAACCAACTCGGATTACTACATGTACCGTAAATGAGCCACATATTGCCTTATTAACGTATATTATTTTCTACATTTATAAATAATATCTTTGTATTCTATGGTGTAAAGAATAATGGAAAACTAGACCAAAAAAAAGTTACAATTATTTTTTAAAGTCTGTTCAAACTAGCAATATTTGGAACACAGGTTTCAGATATTGCTACTGAAGTGACTTTTTAACAATAAAATAAAGGCATGTGGAATTAAGCAAATTAACATTTATAAATGTTTTTCTAAACCATAATGTTGACGCTTATAAAAGAAAAATTCTTAGACACATTTTGGGCACTTGAAAAAATCTTTGTCCTGTTTGGTGAGTCCCATACACTTTTCATGTTCTCTTCTGTTACACGCAGGGCAGAATATCTTATCGCCAGGCGATCGCATAGAAAACAAAACTAGATTCAGTACTACTTGGTTTCTTCTTCTCTTTTTAGGGAGTAATTCATTTTATTCTGAGTTAAACGAAATTTGAATTATGAAAGCAGATGAATACGAGTATATCTACCTTCCAATGTTCTCGCCCTCTAATAATCCGTGTTAAATAGCTTGTACAAATTTTTTATATTTTTATAAAAGGAATGGTCGAAATACGCACTGCTATAATCAGTTACCTGTTGATGATCAAAAGATTGAAACGCATCGTACCTCAACTTATACCGAGTATTGTATTTCGTGTAGTTTTATATTTGGTTTATTGCATTGAATCTTTTTACAACTACCTTTGCTCTAAAACTTATATATTGTATCGGATACAATACTTACTGACGAGTTGTTTAAAGGAACAATTACATTTTTTAATTTAATTGTGACAATGAACTTCGAAAATTCAGATATTTTCACTTTTAAATTATTTCATATTTGTAATCAACCGAACCAAGCTAGGATCGGGTCTGACTGCAATTCTAGGAGAGTTTTGGTCGCAGGTGAAATTGAAAAGTGAACTTTACCCATTCCATGAGAATTTATACTTACGCTTATTACAGTTAATAGTCGTAAGCCATCGCTGTCCGTATTATAATTTTTACTGACATAATATGAACAAGATAATAGCAAATATTGAAGTATAGGTGCATAACTTAACCTAAGTAGAACCACATTACTAATTGAGATGAACATCAAAGTGTGTTTGGGTTATTTAACTGAAGAGGCTTTTATGAAAATTAGAATAATTTTGATGAAACTGTGTCTTTTTTGAAAATCCTTGCCTCATCGAAAGTAGAAAATGACAATGTAATTATTTGACATAATATGAACAAGATAATAGCAAGTGTTGAAGAATAGATGCATAAATTAACCTTAATAGAACCACATTACTAATTGAGATGAACATCTAAGTATGTTTGGGTTATTTAACTGAAGAGGCTTTTATGAAAATTATTCTAATTTTGATGAAACTGTGTCTTTTTTGAAAATCCTTGCCTCATCGAAAGTTGAAAATGACAATGTAATTATTCCATCAGTGATAAAGGCTCGAATGTCATCCAAAATTTCACACATTGTTTCATCCACACAAATTAAAAATTGGCTGTATCTGATTGGAAAGCAAGTGACGGGAGAGAGGGAGATTGTTAGGACATGGCAATTGAAAACTTAAATTAATTAAAGCTCAATTCGTGTCGAAACAATACCACAGATACAGGGTTAAAATCACTCGTCGTCATAATACCGGTATTATCGCAGCACAGTACACATCGCTACATACAACAGCAACACGGCGTGGGACGACAAGGCTGGTTTACATTAGCGTACAGGGAAACTTACTACGGTTACGATTCACCTATCCCCATCAATGGGACCTAGACAATCATCCCATTCACCATTACACTGCTTGTGTTTATCATATTTCTAGTTTCGTTTCGTACATAGCTATAATAGAACATTGCGTATCAAGGTTCGTTAATGTCATTTTAGTAACGGCACAAAAAACGAGAATTCAATAATTTTTTCTGAAAGTGAAAATACTACAAATTACTGTTTTTTTTTTAATTTGAATACATCTGATTTGCATTTTCTCATTAATTTATTTTTATTGCTGCTTTCGCAAAACTAAAAATTTATTATTAAAAACTATTAAGAAGTATGTATATATAAATAAAAAGGTGACATGAAACAATTGTAAATAATAATAAATTAGATATAATAAATAAAAATATTCATTTTATATGCGTACATATTTTAATAAATATTTTTCTAAAATAAATGTTACTAACTTTGCAAAACCATAATTTATTAGTAAAATTAAAAACATATATGTACCTATAAAATGATATTGGACAAATGTCATATTAAGTGTTTACTTAAAAAAAAAAACATGTAGTACTTACATATAAATGTATTTCAATATATTTATAATGAATGTAACAGCTATTTCAAACAGGGATATAACGATACGCGATAATGTTATAGTAAGGTTTCATTTGCTTTTTTTTTTTTGTTAATAACATAACAATAACAAAATAACGTTATGTAACAGTAACGTAACGAATAACGATACACTAACGTTATTTGTAGAGAGAATATAAATTTTTAATTTACCGATATTTTAATATATTTCGTATGTTTTATTTGTACATTTTCAAATGCACCAATCACAAACTTGCTTGTTTTATAGGTAATTAACAACTACAGAGTACGGTATGAATATTTGGATATATTTTTTAGTTTATTTTTTTTATTAACTTTTATTACAAATTTGAGAAAAAATAAAGATATTTTAACGTTATGATAACGGAATAAAAATAATGTTATTGTAATATTATTTTGTTGATTTTTTAAAATTGTATAAGGTTATATAACGAATTATTATTTTTTATAACGTGATGAAATAACGTAGCCTAATTTTAACAATATCCCATCCCTGTATTTGAAACTCACAAATTTGCTATCATTTAAATTAATTAAATTTATAATATTTTAATTCTGAATACAAATTTAAATGAAAAAGAGCTTATACATACTTATATAAATATTTATTAATAAATAAATATAATGCACATAATATTGCATTATTAAAAAAAAAAATGTGTTATATTACCACATAAAAATAATGTCTTCATGTATTGCTGGTTGTAACTAAAAAACGACAGTATCCCAAAATATATGATTTTTTTCTTTTTTCGCTTTTTTTATTATAAACAAAACCTCGAAATATAAATAAATATGTATATAACTTAAATGTTTGTTAGTTAGGTTAGTTTCATTTATAGGAGTTCTGATTATAATAGTTTTCCGTAAATGTTGCAAATAGGGAATAATCCGTGTTTTTGGATGTGACTATAGTGTGGAATGACATTAGTTTTGCATATCCCAATGTAAAGCAGGCTTTTAGGCCTTGGGCACGGGGAGCAGGACATATAAGTACCTAATTACGATTAATGCAGACCAATGCGGTGTGGCCATTGGCAATGCAGTAACACGTAATCCCCTATACATAGTGCCATAGTGGCTTCGCTGTTCCCCGTTCTACTTGGAGGTCGCAGGACCGGATGCTAATATGTTCCTGTTCCAAATTCGGATATTCGCTGCTACGTTCGCTTTATTATGCCACACTCCCAATAATGCACTCACTAATCTTATTATATTCATAACCTATTTTCGTACTTTCAATGAAAACGCCTTATAATGTCATAGGTTACAATACATAACCTGTTCTATCAACATTTTTAAACACATTTTTCACTTTGTGCTTATATAACTACCATTAGTTTCATATCAAGTACGGAATTGAATATAGAACAATAATATATTTAATATTTAATCATTTATAGCTTTATCTCTTTTAGCCTAATATCTAATGAGAAGAACATTATAGAAAGTCTAATGCCTGTATTCATAGTTGGTAGTTCGCCTTGACTCATACTTGAGTACTTGTCAAATGCTGTCAAATTGTCAAATTTACAAATATTCCCAATGCAATAACTACAATTTCTCCAAATCTCTACCATGAGATTATTACTTAGCCGAGAATTCACGAAGTGTCAACTATGAAACATGTCACTTAATAAAAGACGAGTACGACCGAAGTAAGGCTTGGTGAAATAACTTGGGTAAGCATTGACTATGAATACAGGCATTAGTATCAAACCTAGTGAAGAGAAAATAGAAAAAAGGCAACTCACATGATTCGGACACGTAAAAAGAACGGAGGACAATAGAATAACACTAAAAGTGTACGAGATAATAAAGAAAACAAAGAAGCACTAATCTTATTATATTCATATCCTATTTTCGTACTTTCAATGTAAACTGCCTTATAATGTCATAGGTTACAATACATAACCTGTTTTATCAACACTTTTAAACACATTTTCCACATTGTGGAAACTACCATTAGTTTCATATTTAGTACGGAAAATCGAATCGAATATAAAATAGTAATATTTTTGATATTTATTCATTTATAGCTTTATCTCTTTTAGTCTCATGACTAATGAGAAGAACATTATAGACAGTCTAAGTATCAAACCTATTGAAGAGAAAATAAAAGAAGGGCAACTCATATGGTTTGGTGAAAATAACGGCGGATAATAGAATAACACTAAAAGTGTACCAGATAATAAAGAAAACAAAGAATCACAGGATGCAGACTACAAAAGTCTAGTAAAAAGAAATTTAGAAAGCAGTAGACAAAAGGGAATAGAATTAGGAAGACACACAGGACAGAAATAAATAAAGACAAATATGGAATAGACTAACAAGAGATGAATGAACAAACCCGACTACCTCGCACTTGAAAAAGTAGAGTGGTTCTAGAATTAAATAAAAAAGGATGGTAAGTAAAGAAAGGTAAAGGTAAAGAAAATTGGGAATGGAACCTAATGCCAAAGATACACGGTATGTTCAATGATCAATCAATAAATTCTTAATTGAAGTTTACGCTCATTACTTAAAATTTTTTCCACATGCATAAATACAATGTGCCCTTGACAAAAAACAAGACATAGTCATAAAAGAGACTAGTAATTTCTGATTTAGAGTATTATCCATACCACTATACTGCTGGCAATCGTCAATTCAAATAAGAATAATTTAATCAGATATCAACATTAACTTCAACTTCAACTACCTCAGTTTTCATTTGACTGGCGATGACAACCGAAGTGTTGCGATTATTGCTTTCTAAACTTCATCGGCACTTTCAACTTAAAATTGAAACAAATTAAGTTTAAAATGATCATTTCCTAGATGATAAAATAGCACATGAAAACTAAATTAAGTATTAACTGTTAATATTCATTATCTTTTAAAGTGTGTCAGGTATAAAATAGTTTATTAGTACTTATTGCAAATTCAATTCGGAATACCCGAAAAACTAACTGGTAATATTAATAGAGGAAATAGTTCATATAGAAGTAAAAAGAAAGCAGATGAAAAGATGGTAGGGAAATAGGAAGAGATACAGGATATGAATAAATGAAGATAAATATGGAATAGATTAACCAGAAAGGAAACCAAACTTCCCCTCACCTGAAAAGATAGAAAGGTTCAAGGATTAAGTAAAAAAATAAGGTAAGGAAAGCCTTTTAATTGTTGAGAAATTTGCAAATGGAACCTGAGATCGTTTAATAACACTGGTAGTAACTTGTAAATTCAATATTGAATAGCATAAATATAAATTGGTAATATTAATAGAGAGAATAGTTCATATAGGAATAAAAGAGGAGAGGGAAATCAAAAGAGACACAGAATAGGAATAAATGGAGACAAATATGGAATAGACCAACCAGAATCCTTTCACCTGAAAAGATAGAGGTGTTTAAGGATTAAGTAAAAAAGTAAGATAAGGTAAGACTTTTAATAGTTGAGAAATTTGGGAATGGAACCTGAGATCGTTTGGTAGCACTGGTTGTAATTCAATATTGAATAGCATAAAAAAAATGGTAATATTAATAGAGAGAATAACTCATATAGGAGTAAAAAGAAAACAGCACAAAAGAGGGGAGGGAAATGACCAACCAGAAAGGGAACCAAATTTCTTATCACCTGAAAAGATAGAAGTGTAAGTAACAAAAATAAGGTAAGGAAAGACTTTTAATAGTTAAAATTTAGGAATGGAACCTGAGATCGTTTCGTAGCACTGGTTGTAAATTCAATATTGAACACTATAAAAAAAAATTGGTGATATTAATAGAGAGAATATTTCATATAGCAGTAAAAAGAAAACAGCTGAAAAGTGGGGAGGGAAATGACTAACCAGAAAGAGAACCAAATTTCTTATCACCTGAAAAGATAGAAGTACTAAGTAACAAAAATAAGGTAAGGAAACCCTTTAATAGTTAAAACTTGGGAAGGAAACCTGAGATCATTTGGTATCACTGGTTGTAAATTCAATATTGAACACCATAAAAACAAATTGTTGATATTAATAGAGAGAATATTTCATATAGGAGTAAAAAGAAAACAGCAGAAAAGAGGGGAGGAAAATGGGAAGAGAGAGAATAGTAATAAATGAAGATAAATATGGAATAAATTAACCAGAAAGGGAACCAAATTTCTTATCACCTGAAATATAGAGGGGTTAAGTAAAAAAGGTAAGGAAAGCATTTTTACAGTTAAGAAATTTGAGAATGGAACCTGAGATCGTTTGGTAGCACTGGTTGCAAATTCAATATTGAACACCATAAAAACAAATTGGTGATATTAATAGAGAGAATAGTTAATATAGGAGTAAAAAGAAAGCAGCAGAGAAAAGGAAAGAAAAGTGGAAAGAATCAAAGAATACTAATAAATGGAGCCAAATATGGATAGACCAACCAGAAAGGAAAGTAAATTTCCTATCACCTGAAAAGATAGAGAGGTTAAGTACAAAAGGTAAGGAAAGCATTTTTACAGTTAAGAAATTTGAGAATGGAACCTGAGATCATTTAGTAGCACTGGTTGCAAATTCAATATTGACTACCATAAAAACAAATTGGTGATATTAATAGAGAGAATAGTTAATATAGGAGTAAAAAGAAAGCAGCAGAAAACATGGGAGAAAAATGGGAAGAGACATAGAATAGTAACAAATGGAGAAACGAAATTTCCTATCACCTGAAAAGAAAGAAGGGTTAAGTAAAAAAGTAAGATAAGAAAAGATAATAGTTAAATTTTGGGATTGGAACCTGAGATCATTTGGTAGCACTGGTTGCAAATTCAATATTGACTACCATAAAAACAAATTGGTGATATTAATAGAGAGAATAGTTAACATGGGAGTAAAAAGTTAGTTGGTAGTTGTTTGATGAAGTTGAATAAAAACATGATTCGGGTAGGGTGCGTGTGCCTCATTAAGTGGGATCACAACAGGCTAATAACGTCCGACAGAGGAAGATCTCCGGCATCGGCAGCTCAAGCACCCGCAACCGCAAAGCGGCCTGCGTATGTGAGCTAATTGCGTGGGCGTCTGTGTTGATATCTATGCCGTAATTTACATTGGAGGAAAAAATGTCCTTCCTTCCTTCATGTACACAGGATTTCCTCTTGAGAAAAAATAATTTCCGCTCAAAATCCATAATATCGCACAGCACAGCCCAGCATGAGCACCACCAGCTTTGTAGCCCGCTAACCACAATAATTTACCTGGTATAAATTATGCTTTTAATATGTTTCAAAATTTTAATGGTGTTGGTATAGGACGCCAGGGTTTTCAGGACACTGGATGTACAAACAATGAAACTTTCATATTCTTTCAGAAATGTATATCTAATATACAAATGTCGTAAGTTCAGTTTTTTTTTTAAATGAGTTACTACAGTGCCATCTTATGTCAAATAATCCATTGATCAAATAACTTGTAATAATTCCAAACAATTATACTACGCAAAAACCCTAAATAGATATTGTCGTTACTCAACTTTCGCCAAAAATAATAAGTAGGTATATGTTGTAAGTCCGATAGTTAACATGTGGTTAGAATATAAGACGTAATACCGAGAGAGTAGGTCGCTAACCACAATAATTTACCTGGTATAAATTATGTTTTTAATATGTTTCAAAATTTTAATGGTGTTGGTATAGGACGCCAGGGTTTTCAGGACACTGTACAAACAATGAAACATTCATATTCTTTCACAAATTTATAATTTCACAAACTTGTAATAGCTCCAAACAATTATACTACGAAAAACCTTTAACAGATATTGTCGTAACTCCACGTTGTTCGCCAAAAGCAAAAGGTATGTAGTTACATGTTGTAAGCCCGATAGTTAACATATAGTTAGAATACAAGACGTATATAATTTGGAGGCGGTATTGGTATAGGACACCAGGGTTTTGTAGTACACTGGATGTACAAACAATGAAACATTTATATTCTTTCACAAATTTATAATGAACCATCACCGACACATACCGTCGGCTTAATATATAAATATCGTAAGTTCACTTTTTCTTAAAAACTGTTCCAAATACTGCCACAGAAGTGACTTTTTAACAATAAAACCTGCACGTGGAAATAAGCAAATTCACATTTATAAATGTTATTCTAAACCATAATATGGACGCTTATAAAAAAAAATTAGGTACATTTTGGGCACTTGAAAAAATCTTTGTCGTGTTTGGTAAGTCCCATACACTCTTCATGTTCTCTTTTGTTATACGCATAGAAAACAAAACTAGATTCTGTACTACTTGGTTTCTTCTTCTTTTTTTGGGATTATTCATCTTATTGTAAATTAAACTAAATTTGAATTACGAAACCAGATGAATATATCTAACATGTACCGTCAGCTTAATATGTAAATGTTGTAAGTTCACTTTTTTCTTAAAATGAGTTACTACAGTGCCATCTTATGTCAAATAATCCATTGATCAAATAACTTATAATAATTCCAAACAATTATACTACGTAAAAACCCTAAATAGATATTGTCGTAACCCAACAATCGCCAAAAATAATAGGTAGGTATGTGTTGTAAGTCCGATAGTTAATATGTGGTTAATGTAAAATTATCCATTCATCAAATAACTTATAATAACTCCAAAAAATTATACTGTTACAGTGTATACCTTAAAACATTTTTTATACAGCAGAATGCCTAGCATAGTTTATAGCAGGCAGATATTTTGTATAAGTTAAACCTGTAAACGCAGTACATGAAATCTCATTAAAATGCCGTTTGACCGCACACAGCATCGTTGCTTATTCTCGGCGACTCTAACAGCAATGATAAACACGCTCTGTCTCGAATTGAATGGAATGTCAGATCTGAGATTCAAATCCCAACCTTGTCAATATTTATCTAAATAAAAAAATTGAATGCTTAACTATTCACTGTATCACTACTAGCTGTCCAATGAAGCAGAAGCTAAGTTTGATTCTTTCATAATATCTTTTCAATTTTTTTGTGAACTTTGCACAGCTACCTAGGCAAGATGTCCCTTGTTTATACATGAAACGGATTCAGTGGTCTAATTACTAAGTTTTAAGAGGAAAAAATGTGATGTCACATTAAAAACTTAATAATTAAGTAGGAAAGTTTCTTTATTACGTTCATACCTAGACGTAAACAGTATATATTAACAAAAACTCCAACTATTAAATGTAGAAAACAAATTTCTTTTTTGTTTCTATAGGTTAATAATAAAGTGTTATTGCGTTATAAAATATTTAATATTGTTGGAACTGAACAATAATGAGACATTAAGAATTTGAATGTTCTAAAATTCATTTCGTAAGTGAGTCTAGGAAGATGAATCTAGTGTTTTATTGTAGATATGAGGGTATTTAATTTGTGTCAAGTAAGTAAATTATTTGAAGTTGAGGAAGTAATATGTCTTGTGATTTAATTAACAAAAGGATCTTATGTTCAAAGTTGTTTGAGTAATATAAAAACTCGCCTATACTCTTTACACTTTCCTTTATAATCAGGATCACTCCGTTTTTCTTTTTATATTTGTTATCTGCTACATTTTCTATTGGTTATCATTTTTGCAATATCTATAAGTTGTAATATATGAGTATCCGTGTGTTGACCATTAAAATGAATGATTTAACTAATTAATACTTACAGTTTTAGTACAATTCCTTTTAGATTACTCGATAATTATTTTTATAATATTTTTAATGTTAATTATAATAATAATAGATAGAATAAGACAGAAACAAATTTTAAATTTTAGCTAATGTCAATATTAAATTGTGTACAAAGATTCTCATATATTCATAATTAATTAAGACATTTCAGAAAAACACTTCAGATCTTCATGAAAACACCAGTTTTGATTGCACAATCAAAATGTTATATCCAAAATTTCTACTTTTTTATACACTAGTATTTGAATAATCGTTACTACAACATCCATCCATCCATCCATGCGCACACACGGACAGATTCCTAAGAGAATATTCCTTATCAATAAGAGAATTGGTAATAAGGACTTGGAGGCACATATTTTGAATAAATCAATAAATTAACAGTTAGTTTGTTAGAATTTATTACAAAATGTAGTGACGATCAAGTTTTGTGAAAATATCCAAAATTTCAACTTTTTATTCACTAGTATTTGAGTAATCGTTACAACATCCATCCATCCATCCATCCATGCACATACACGGACAGATTCATAAGAGAATATTCCTTATTAATAAGAGAATTGGTAATAACAACTTAGAGGCACATATTTTGAATAAATCAATAAATTAACAGTTAGTTTGTTCGAATTTATTACAAAATGTAATGACGATCAAAGTTTGTGAAATTTTCGCTGAGAACTAAAATGATTGGAGATGCGTATGCAAACATTGCAAACTGAGTAATTATTCTATTGTGAGAGCAAAGAAAGGTATTCCAAGTTCCACAGTGGCTAGCATATTTAATTTGCAGAGAAGAGGAAGTAGGTTAACAATTTGGAGCTGCAGGAGTAATACGACGGGTGATTTAATTAGGAAGAGGTGCGGTGAAAGTATGGTGATATAGTGGTAGTTTTAGTATGATGTTCTTTGACATAACGAAGTTGTTTAAGTGGCCATTTAGAAGCAGGCAGCGTCAACAGCAGCAGAAGAAGTTCAATATAGGACAATGGTGGTAGTGGAGGAACAATGCAGCCATTGAATTCCGTATTAGTGATGCATGCTCTGGTGTGTTGGGTGCTGTGCTCTTGCAGAATACTCGTCGGCCCGTTCGTCTGTTGTATTGTATAACAAGAAGCAGCACAGAGCTACACACTAAATTAATGTTGTCAGCATCATTGCACAAGTTTTAAGTAGAACTAACTTTTGCATTACGCACCAGAGTCATAAACCCGCCAACGTATACCGCCGTCACGTGATTATATACTGAGTTCAGCCGTTTGCTCGTTGAGTCCATGTTCCATCCTTTCGTCGTTTCGTCGTTTCGTCGTTTCGCGTTTTACCATTTTGCCTTTCCTCCTTTTAACACATTCATTATACCTTCTCAGATTTTTAGCCGCATTTGGAGCATGGATTTGTTACCGTCGCAGTATTCATTTGCCCTACTCTGTCTTGCAATTAAACTCCCTTACCTTCTTACTAAATATTATTTCTACTTCATTCAAACAAAATACGACATCTTTTCATCATATACACTTTAATGCTATTAAAGTATTTACTCAACGTAACTAAACATACAAATATACTTTTTACTCACATTTCTACGAATACATATAGAGAATTCTGTCCCACACTACAAATTCAAGATATAATTATATTTATCTTAACATTTATATTAATATTAATTATAATAATAACTAAATGGTTTCATCAGAAACTAAATGTCCAATTTTACTTATCAAGATAAAGATATATAATAATATGACAAATAATGTAAAATTGTCTGTAATAGTATATTACATACTAAGAGTTGTAAGATGAATATTACGCACGAATTGGAAAAGTGACACAAGAGTCGCGAAGCGACGGGTTTTAATTCCACAAGTGCGTAATTGCTTTACAACTAGAATTAAGTGCTATACTTTCTCTACAACCATTATTTGACTTTTTTCGATCACATCATGTTCACTTCCTATACGGAAACAATTGACACATCACTACAGAACCTCAAAATAATAAATTAAAACTACTTACAATCAAATAAAACAATAATATGGAACATTTCTTGTTAATTTCTCCATTATTAGTAATATTTTAAATAAATTATAATTATTTTGTCTTGTTTATACTGCTACCATAATTTCGATAAATCAAAAATTCCTTAACTTTGCGATCGGCGTACTTTACATACGTCTTTCCATAATGTGACACTTTGATAACCTATAAGTTTTACAATAATGGCTGTTTACATTAATGGTCGTAGAACAAGCGTAATATCAACACAATGTAAATACAAATTATGTAGACCTAGTAATATTGAATTATCCAAGTACTTGAATAAGTATTGAAACATACCAGAAATTAATTAAGTTTCGTTGCATTATTGCGTAATGTACGATAATGCAAAATACTATGAGCTACGCATCAAAGTTTTACTATTCAATTTCAATTTTCATTTCCAATGAAATGCATTTCATTATTACGTGGTAGTCAGGGTATAATGAAGAGATTTGTAGGTAGGAAAAATAATTTCGTGCGCATATTTTTCGCTAATACTACAACAAAATAAAACATAGGTACAGCATTTTAAACATACAAAGCATAAAGTAAGACAACTCAGAAATAATACAATAAAATTATGAAAGGTATTTTTATGTAAAGTGTTTTATTCTCATGTATGAAATTTTCCAATATGACACGTGGAAATATCATAAATTGCAAGAGTAAATAAACCAAATAAAAATAAATATTTGTACAAAAATTAAAACCAAGATACATATATGTTTTGTAAAATATTTTATATGAGAATGTATTTCTCTAATATTACCATGGTATACACATATTCTGTAAGTGAAAATTATTGCAGAATAAACACATTCTGTTTTCAAAACCAAGTCAATTGCTTGGCTTATTATTTCTGATTTTGATCTCAAATGTCAAATTGCAAAAGATTTTTTTACAAAAATTAAATAGTGTTAGAAAAAGTATTTCCGTCATTCGAAAAACCGTATCACTAATCTTTTTCTTGAAATTATCTATTCCATACTAGTTAAAGAATATACTATTATGTTAGTTCTCTGTACCATACTATTTACCATTTGTTTTTTTGTTCCATTCGTATTTTTGGAACAACTTATAGAACAATGCATCGACTATTGTTTATAATTTTACTTCTAGTACGAAAATATACAGTTTATAGTAATTAAAATTTCTGGTTATGGTATCATGAATTAAAATCATTTGAGGAGTGATTCTGGAATGTTATTCATGCAGGAATGGTTTGATCGACTAGATGTTAAATAAAAGGAAATATTTTATTCGAGTTGTAGTCATTTAAATAATCCACTAATACACCGACGTTTCGACTGTAAATCAGTCTTCAACAGGGTGCTGATAACATACACAACATACAATCAAATATACAGACATACAGTCAACTTAGGCAACAGATTTACATAAATGGTATTAAAATATTATCAAATATATCATATATAAAATAATTTACATGTTTTACTTGATAATATTTTAATACCACTTATGTAAGTCTGTTACCATAGTTGAATATACATATGTCTGTATATTTTTTATATGATCTTATCTATATTTCACGAAAGATTTCTGTAAAATAATTCACATTTTTTTACTTCATAATATTTTAACACTATTTATGTAAGTCTGTTACCTACGTTGAATGAATGTTTGTATATTTGATTGTATGTTTTGTATGTTATCAGCACCCTGATGAAGACTGATTTACAGTCGAAACTTCAGTGTATTAGTGGATTTTATTTAATGATTGTAACTCCAATAAGTTATTTATTATGTTAATAAAGTAGATTGGCACATCCAGTTATTATAAGAACATGAATGATATTTAATTTAAAGTTTGAAAAGTAGAAGATATTATTCCATTTTGAAGTCGGCTTGCTGTATGTAAGCAAGTTAGTTTGAATAGATTTTTTTTTAATGACTGCAACTCCAATAACTTATTTATTATTTTAATAAAGTACATTAGCACACCCAATAATGTGTAATAAGATCATGAATGATATATTTAATAAAGTTTGGAAAGTAGAACATATTCCATTTTGAAGTGAGCTTGCTGTACACAAGCAAGCCAGAATTTTGAATAGACGTGGGTGTTGTGTTGGCATGGAGGCATATTTATGTTTAATTTTGAGAAGCACTGGCGTGGATACGGTTGCGGATAAATGGGTTGGTGGGGGATACTTAACACTTAACGTTGTGGGACGACAAGAATTTGGAAACTATGACGAATAATAAGTGAAGAGGAGGCACGAAGCTCCGAGTAGTGCAGAGTCGCCAGATATAAAGCACAGTCCAGAAGGATCGCCCGAGGCTTAGAATGCCTAGCGCGCTTGCCTGTACCCCGCATCACCACGCACACGCACACAAAGGTGCGTAAAAACAGGATCCCTCTGACAACTGACAGAGTGATGTAGTCAAAGTCCCCCAGCCGCACGCTTTTCTTTATTTCCTTTATTTATAATGCGTCAATTTGTTTGCTGCCTTATTCTATACCAAAGTATAACGTTTAATTAATGTAATAATATCAAATATTTTAGATAAGTAAACCTGAACGTTTGGATACTTGATCTGGCATTCATAATTTAATTTTTGATAATTTTGATTACAATTTATCGCCTTTCATGGATTCGTCAGAAAGTTTAAAAACAGATTCGTTTTCATAAAATATGGTAAACAGAGTAGGGTATAATTTCCACTGTATGTCACAACAGAATCATTAACAATTGAACGCCAAAAAACTGTTACTATGACAGAAATATAAAACCTTTATTATCTATTACATAATTTTTTTTTCTAGGACTACTAATAAAAGTAGTCATTATTGTACAACCCATTGCATAGTTTATGTTAACAGTACGTATAAGGCAAAATTAATTATAATTAATTTGAAACATTACTACTAATGAAGTAATAAATAAAAAATGTTCTATATATTACTGTTTTATTGCGTTGTAGATAGTTCAAATTTTTTATTCAAAGGTTAATAGTTTGACATAGTTGTTTTTATGTTCTGCAGTTGGCACTATTTACTAGTGACGTGTCATTCGGTGTATTGTGTAATCAAAAACAGTCAAATAGTGATCGTAGAAAAAGTATAGTACATAATTCGACTTGTATATCAATTATGCACTTGTAGAATTACAAAAACTCTTGTGTAACTTTTTCACATGGGCAATATGTAATTTTACATTATTTATTATATTATTATATACCTTTTTCTTGATAAGTAAAATTGCACATTTTAGTTTCTGAAGAAACCTTTTACTTTGCGAGGAAGAAGCAAAATGTAACAGATTAAAGTTTTCTCTCATTAGATAAATCTCTCCCCTGCGGTACAACTCAACTTTGGTTTCCTGCACTATACCACAGAATAGTTACCCTATTCAGTTCTATGACCTTGGAGCATTGTGTAGACCTTTAAATTTGTTGCCTTCCCCTATCTCTCCCTAAGATGTGACGAAACTTTCCGATTTTAAACAATGAGCCCTTTAAATTTGTTGCCTTTCTCCATCTCTCTCTAATTTTCTTTTCTCTGTCTTACTATCGCTTCTGTATAAACTTATTCTGTGCCTATACTATAGACCACAGACCCAATAGTGTTTTAAAATCTATGTAAAATAAATTGGCATAGTAAAGTATTATAAAGCCGTGAATGTTTTATTTATATTTATCGAAGCTTGAGTCCCAAAGTTGGGTGGCGCCCGAGTATTTATTACCCGGATATAACAATTTATTCATTTGATTCGGTGTCTCTAGCGACAGTGGCCGGAAGTGTGCACGTGGCTCGGTGACACGGCCCGACTCATTCATCGTCCCGACGCCGACGCCGACGCCGACGCCGAGCGGGATAATGGAATGGAACGGACGGAAGCCGTGGAGCGTACGTGTTGCGGTGCCAGGTGTTGCGTCGGGATGCACGCTGACAACAGACGAGGGGAACTCGGGAAATTTGAATTCGCCTTTTGCTTTATTATTACCCAAATTCCATCACAATCATATAAATTATATGTTTCGCACAGCCTTCCAAATTTATTTTCTTACTAAAAGGAATGTAGCATTCTACTCGTAAGACAACAGACGAGAAAATACAGCTCCATCAATTTCAATACGCCTTTTACAAAATTGCCACCATTACCATTTGCAAACTATCGTTTGTTGGGTTACACAAATTATATACTTATAACCATAAAACATCTATAGCTTTACTCCAAATGTATTAATAATAAACTGTAATTTTGAATTAATACACAAAATAATCTTTTCTTCACAAAATGTACAAACATAAAAGAAAAGATTATTTTGAGTATTAATTGATTTATCTCCACGCATCTC
Source organism: Stenolophus ochropezus (assembly GCA_035578165.1). Taxonomy (NCBI): domain Eukaryota; kingdom Metazoa; phylum Arthropoda; class Insecta; order Coleoptera; family Carabidae; genus Stenolophus; species Stenolophus ochropezus. The sequence goes on from JAQOWZ010000014.1 coordinate 7,500,697, forward strand.
TAACTATAATTTATTGTAATTTTGAAGGTTAGAAATATATCTAACCTTACTTTAAAAAAAAAATGACAAAATTGTTATTTGTGTTGGTAAATCAGAATTCCTGAATGTCAGTCACAATTATTTATTTTTAATTTCGACCTCCACCATTTTCGGCGTCATAATAAGTGTGTTGTTATGTGATACATAAACCAGGATTAACTCTTAAACCGGTTTAAATATGTTGAATTTAGCTTGAATTTGTCATATTTAAACCAATTTAAGAGCTCTAAGTTTTGTGAAACTGGCTAGTAATATTTTATCATTTTGATGTATACCTTAATTAACAAATGTTAAAATAATAACCTCCTGAGGAAGGCATATGTGATACCTAAATTAAAAATAAATAATTGTGACTGACTTACAGGAGTTTTAATTACCTACAAATAAAATAAATATTTTTTTAAATACGGTTAGCGGTGGTTCACTTGGTTAGCGTGCCCCGAATTGAACTGAGCGAAGTTACAGATTTAGGGTTCGATTCCCACCGTCGTAAACTATTAACCAAATAAAAAAAAACTGCTATGTCCGAGTGGTTTGGAACCCACTATAAGCTGTAGGTTTTTTAGAGGTTTTAGGCTGACAACCCATTCCATCAAAATGAAAATAAAAATTGTAATGGAATATGTTCACTTGTCAATTTCAAAAAGTCTTATAGCATTATAGCGCCAATGATAATTTTGATTTCTTTAAATAAGTTTGTCTTACAGTTTTTTAAATATGTCTGTTATAACAATACTAAATATTTCTTAGGAAATGCTTAAGAAATAAAATTGAATATGAAACTACACGGTAAATTGATTACTCGTATTTTATTTTTCTATAGATAGCTTTAGTAGACGTTACTATTGTCATTGCACAGTAAAGTTATTTTACAGATATATTTATTGCTCATAACAATAGCTGTAAAAATAAATGAAAACCGAATTTAATTTCGATAAAAATAATATTGTTTCTTTTCAATTTACTATACCTTTAAAATCGAATCCCGTGCTATTGTCTTATTTTTATCATTATAAAATATTTCTTTAAAAACTTCATTGATATATTAATGTAAATAATTGATCATATGAAAGAATTCTTTGTCCACTTTTGCAGTGTGAAACAAACTTTATAAGAACAAAGAGAATGTAAAAAATGTGACCAGCAATACATAACTGCTTTTATTTTCATGTGGCAACATAAATTAAGGCGCAAAATTCTTTGTTAACTAACAAATAAATTCAACATTTTTTCATGTTAATTATATGTCGTAGTCAACTAGAAAAATGTTTATTTGTTCTGAAATTTACATAGGTATACAAGAACAAAAATTTCTAGGCAGTATAAAATTACAATAAAAAATCTACTGTTTAACAATGTTGTTTTATCTTTACTTCATTGCATTGGTAATTCAACATCTATTTCACTTATTTCTTTATCACACTTGTTACATAATATACTATTGTGATCTCTAAACCAGTATTTTCTACCTATTTATACGAGTATATAACTTTTTTTTGTTTACCATATCTTCACTTCGAGTAGTTTTTAATCTTGTCCTTTATGTCCTGTGTTATCAAAATATGCATCACTTATAAATTTTGTAAATATTCTCGAATCTGTGGAAGGATTTAGTCTAGCAAATATATCATAAACATTTCTCAAACTATAACCAGAATTGTACGAAGTAACCATTCGATTTTTAGAAAATACGGATATATTATTTTTTGCAAGCTATTATATACAAAAAAATTTAAAATTGGTCACCTATCTCATTCGGAATTGAAATGATCATTTAGTACCAAATTTATATTGTTAAATTTATTAGAAGTATAATTTAGTTCGTATTTCATAATTAATTTTCTTTGTTTTTTCATTTGTCATTGGCAATTAGGTTGCATTTAATTTAGAACAGTACGATACGGTGATACCATTTTAAATGAGACAACCAAATATACATTGCTGACAATCAAATATCAAATCATAACCATGAATATAATAAATCCCATGTTTACTCATAGTAACGACTAATGAGAGATTATAAAATATTGCATCTTAGTTAAAACTCACAGTATACTAGTATAAGTTCAATTTGCATGATAATGTTAATACTTAATACTGCAGGTTGTTTTTTTCAGGAGTGGGATTTGAACTGAAACTTTTCGCTCTGGAATGGAATAAGTGAGACACCAGAGCGCCATAGTTGCACAGTTACAGTTACATTCGCAACTTGTTCAAAAAGATTTTTAATTTTGCATGAAAGTAAATGAAATCGTGATAATTAAATACTCGTAGGTGTTATTTTCTCGTATGAAATCTAGTGTGCAGGGAAACAGGCTCAGGCATGTCTTGCATGCAAGGTGCGACATGGCGTCGGGACAAACTACGAAGTATCATTAAATATAGAAGTAAACTAGCACGTTTCCGCACTCCGCAGCGAAAGCAAATTGGCTCCCCACACAAAGAGCTTTAATATTTAATACTTTATTTGACAAAGAAAACTTTTTAAATAGCCAGCGAGCTTTATAGATATATGCATACATAATGCAACTCCTTTTTTGCTCCTACGGCAACAACAAAACCTTTTAATTAATAAGTTGGTTCATCCGCAATCCTGAAGGTTTTCCCCTTGTTGTTATTTATTAAAATGCCATCGTATTATGAAACTATTCAAAAAAGAACACAATTGTGATAACTTTGAACTATAAGTGATTGCTTTTTACACAACGTATTAATTTCTTCTTTTCACTTTTATTTTCATAAATATTTTATACGGTAATCGTATTTTATCCACAATTATTGTCACATAATATACCTATAATTCAATCGTTTTTTATCAATTAATGACATTTGTTACTGTTTCTAATTGTATAATATTGACAAATCGATGTAATAATATTATTCAATGGTTATGTCAAATTTTAATCTCACCTGTCAAAACAATAAAAATAAAATTTCTTTTAAGTAATTTTTCTCCATAAAAATCCAAAGTTACACTAGTCTTGTCATTTTTCACATTTTCCTTTTCTTTTTAAACTGTAGCTAAATAACACTAAAAATAATTGCCTTGCGTTAAGTATGCTGTGAAACAGTGACATAAGCTATTGTTAATTGTCTGTCAAAGTGTGATGACATATTTGGTTATAATAAACATATATTTTTCATCCATTTCTTTTTAAACTTAAACTGTAGCTAAATAACATTAGAAATAATTACCTTGCGTTAAGTATGCTGTTAAACAGTGACGCGAGCTATTGTTATTTATCTGTCAAAGTGTGAAGACATATTTGGTTATAATAAAGCTTATATTTTTCATGTTATAGTTGTGGATAAAGTATAGTATTCTATTTGCATTTAATGGTAATTACTCATTCGCTTTCGCTCGTGTTGGCAAACTTCATTCTCGTGAGTAATAGCAAACATTACATGCTCATTGAATAATACTATATGCTATAACGTACAAACAATGTATCAAGTACAATCAAAAATATATTAGACTTAATTTAAGGAAAGTAATTCAAGAAAATATATTTTTAAAGCCAAGCTGTAGCTGAAACTAGGTACATTATAATTTATTATAATGTATAGTTGTCATTGTATTATAGTTATTAACATAACTATGATATGTTATGAGTATTATAACAGCCGCAGATGTTAGTCATCTAAGGCTTGGTGGTATGATTCATAACATCCGTGTTTTGTTTATAATAATAATATATAATAGTTTACCAGTTTCAGAAAATGATGACGTTAATAACGTTTTCTAGATGAAGTTACTATTATCCCATATTATTTTGATAAGTAAGTACGGTAATAATATTACTGTGCAAATACAATTATGATTTAGTTACCAACTTACTTTTGTTTATCGAGATAAAAATTAACAGAGAATACGTTTTATTATTTTGAAAAATAATACCTACCTATTTTTTTTAATATACGTATCTATGGATACAAAACAAATAAATAAAATAACAATATTTTTTCATATCTAGTTCGACAAATTAATGATAAATACAGTATTTGTAATATATTCGTAAGATAGTATAAAAGCGTTCCTTTGTTAGAAATATGTGTCCAAATTTCTATGGAACAAACAAGCAAATTATATCAACATCCCGCAATTTCCATCGGTTTATTAAATTTAAAAACGTGGTCCAGTTGTTTGGCGTATTTAATTTGTGGGATCAGCGGTATATTTTTTCGTTTCGAATGCAAAACTCAGTGGTACGTCTCTGCAGACAAACAGATCGCGTAAATGATTAGATCAGAGTTTCGCAATTTAATTTGAACACGGAACCCTTTTAAACTGAAATGAATTCGCGTGGCCCTTAATAGCATTCTAATATAAAGAAATAAAAACAGGAACTTCACCTGAATCCTGAACCTGATTCATAGATTCAATCAGGAAATGACATTTTCTTCATATCATTACATAAATTCATTACATTTTATACGACAAAATATCTATACATTATAAAAACTCGATGCATAAAAATTGATTTAAAATTTCATTTATACAAAGATTAATCCATTTTTAAATAAAGAATTTTTATTTACTAAATTAACCTAGAACACATTTCGGAGCACACATAGAAAAATTCAAAAGAAATAGCACTACGAAAAAAAAACAACTAGAGTTTAGGAAAATTAATGTTCAGAAATTACTAACAAACAGGAAAAACTAAGATGATAATAGACCAGTAATTAGATAAACTAAAGGTCAGTCCAGATTAAATCAAATAATAGTAAAAATAAAATACTATAACTTTGTTAATATAACTTATATTTAACAAATTTTGAAACTAGTTGGAACAATTTCATGACAATGAATACAGTAAATTAATATATTATTATAAACTATTGAAATAGAAATATATTAGTAAAACCTTTATATTCTTTATGTTTATAGATTTCTCGGAATTTTAATAAAATTAGTTTAAGTTCTTTATTTGCTAAATGAAAAGGTAATATTTTTTGTATGAGGCGATTAATTATTTTTTAAAAGGTAAAAAGCACCAATCTGACCAATATAAACTATTTTACAATCTTTTCAGTTCAATTTGTAAACACCAGATTTGTTTAGAGCATTTTTAGAATTCTTGTTGTTGAAAATATAATTTGAAAGATTTTTGTAAGCTTTAAAAGCGACAGATAGATTTAAATTTATATTAACAAAAGTATTGTGTTTTATTTCTACTATTATTTAACATGTATCACAAAGTGATGGCCGAAATTATTCAAAATATAAATCAAGTAAATAAGACCGAAGAAATACTAGAACAAAAAAGCAATAAATAAATTACGAAATATTGACTTTAAAGCACAATCTAGAATAATAAATAAATCAGAAAAATAGATAAGTATTATTAGCGTGAATTATAATAAAGTACTTAAGAAGTAGGAAATAGCAATCATATACTATTCCTATATTATTCTTAAACGATTCATAAATTAATCAAGCCGTTAATAATTCAATACGTACATTGAAATAAGATCAACAACAATACTTGTGGATTCAGTTTTCTTTATTTCTCGGAAAGAAACTATTTCGAAGAATGAACGGTAGCTAGTTACGCTATGTAGTAAACCATCAAAACCGGTTAATTTCACTTTCCGCTTGAATAGTACGGCGCAAATAAAAAAGCACATGTGAAAAGTACAAACGAGTAGACGAAATGAGTCATCAGTGTTAAGAACCGTAAAGAAAAGAAAAGCTTTTAAAATATTTGAATTTACGGCACACTTTATCTTACTATGTTAATTTTTTACGCAGTAAGGGTACAAGATATGTACTTACGGATATGAATTACATACATTACGTTAGGGCAGGGGTTTTCAAACTGTTTGGCACGATAGCCCACAATAGCACTTAGCGAAGAACAATTAATTAAATTTACATTTTAATATATACATCAATAATAATTACTATTCCCTTTTTTAGAGAGGAAAACATGGCAGAAAAATTTCCTGTTCTTTCTTTTACCGTTTTCTCTTTCATTTCAATTAATGCTTTGTAACAAATTTTGTCCATTTATAGTTCACAAAGGGTAAAGTGTAAAGCTCAAGTATATATTTTGGTACATTGATTGTGGTTTTTGAACTGAGATCCTATTACTCAAACTGGTAAACAGGTTAAATCTTGCAAACCACAACACCACAATTCTTAATTTAACACAAACATGGAAAATTATATCCACATTAAACTGGTTTATTTTTGTAAATTGTAAATTTAAAATATTATTTTGGAACAATGAGGTTTTCTCAGATTTTTGAAGAATTTTACATTGAAAATCAATATTAGGGATGAACATAGTACAATAACATGATTATACGAGAGAATGGTTTGTGATACACTTATGTTCACTAAAGGTCAGCACTAGTTTTGTATCTATTTCGTTTATTGTCCTGATACTCCTAATAGTTATATCACGAAAATTGAGGTTTTTATAAATAAAAATTACCTGAATAAATTTACCCTTATGATTATAAAAAAAATTAACATTATAGCAATATAGATCCGATTCCAGATAATAGAAAATTATAAATATAAATGATGTAAAACAATTAAGCCTGTTATACATTATACTTTTTTCAGCTAGATTATAGTACTAGATTCATTCGAGAAATTTATAGACAAATCTGATATAACGTAGGTATACTAGAAATCTTCATCCGATATTCATCCAAGATTCTAGTATAGAAATATACGTCCGGCTATATATTTCTATATGAGTTTCGCATATTTTTTTCACGCATGCTTGGTTACAAATCAAATTGTATTGCCAACTGTTAGCTGCATTCGTCATTCTCACATGGGTTTGTTGTTTTCATGTTGCTGTTCTGTTAAGTTGGTATTCATGACTATAACGAAATAACTCGAAGGTGTTTAACATTGTCTGACATAATCAGAAGAAACTCGTATGAATATCTGAATCTAGTAAGAAAATAGAGAAAAGGAATAAAATATAAAACGGGCTTTAGAAAAGCCACCCTGTGTAAATAGATTACAAATATGGAAAACACTCTTATTAAAATATATATTCTCTATTAACAATTGCCAGAAAATACAGAAAAAAAGTATAATGTAAGTAAAACGGGCTTTAGAGAAGATAATAAGTGAACATTTCAAAAAAAGGATTGAAAAAGAAATGGTGTATTCTTCAATTCACCACCCTGTGTAAATAAATTACAAATATGGAAAACACCATTATTAAAATATACATTCTCTATTAACAATTTGCCAGAGACATTTCGTTTGACAACTGCTGAAAAATGTTGTGCGTAGTTGTGAAAGTTTGCTAAGCACTGCAGTGGAGTAAGAAGTCTTACTTTCTGCAGTATATTAATTCTTGCAACTACTTAAACGCGATAAGAGATAAGGGTAAAATACTCGCCCGGCGAGGTCAACCAACAATGGGGTCATTTCACATTTTCCAATTTTTTCTACAAAGCAGGGAATAAAATTATGTACCTCCAACACATATTCACATATTTACTGGCGTTTTGTGCATTTTATTATGTAAATATTATTTTATTTTTCCATTTTATAAACAACAAAATAACATTTTCATAAATAAATACATTTAAATAAAAATTACAAAATACACAATGTTATTGTTTTCCAATGTCGTATTCACAAACCAATTTTTGTTTGGAAATACTACGCAACATTTTAAACAATTTATCCAATATATAAATAGTGAAATATATACAGTGCATATAACAGAGTCAACAATTTATTTGTGTAAAAATTTCATCTAACAATTTATTCAGCAAGTATTTTCAAAACATAAAAATATATTTTATAAAACACATTCTACAGCTGAACAAGACAATACAAAAATTATCAAGTAACTTGTTTTTGCAATATTTCAATAATTATTATTACTAATTTTAGTAAAATGCAAAATGTTTGCATTATTTAACTTGATTTTAGTTGTGTACAGAATAAGTTTATATACTGATGACAGATCATGTGGAGAGAGCATAATTGCATATTTATTTGTTTAGTATTTTAGTTTAATTAAATTAATTTTATGTAGTGTATTTCCTATTAAGTATATAACGTATTTAATTTTGCAAAATCAATAGGCATTGTAGTTTAATTTCCATATTTATTTGTCAACATTCCAATGTAGTAAATTAAATTCAATAGTTTTATTTACTATTAATTACAGTAAAAAATCCAGCGCAAATTACTTTTAAAGCAGACAAAATTCAGCATTTGAAATATTATCTTTGCGATTAGCAGATTGAAAAATAATAAAGGTAGAAACATGATAATTTGCCTTAGGCACAAAAACATTTCAGGATGGACATGTTTTAAATAAATACAAACAAATATGACAGAAGCAAAACAACATTTTTCGTTTATCAAAAATTCGTTTATGGAAAATGAACATCCATATTGAAATGGATTTCATCCAACCCCCAAGCAATATTTTCATTGCTCCATGTACTGCGTACGTTTCAAAATTTTTATTTCTTCCAGACCTACCACCATTGCGCTGTTTTCAGATACAAGCACGGACATGATTTTCATGTTTCATACACAACCGATTGTTTACTGTATTCTCTAAGTATTTTTTTTCAATTTAATGAACAATGCACTGTTTTTGTTTTCATATTGAACAATATTTTATAAATTTTTAATTAGAAAAGTTATATTTGTTATTTACAAACAAGAATTTATAACAATTAACAAAACTGAAAATATTTGCTTTCAATTATTATCTTACATTTGTTTGTTTTACTTCATATAGCATTTCATATTGCTTTTAATCATACAAAAATAACAATAACAAGTATAAAATATAAACCTTAACTATAATTGCAGGACAAAACTTTTATTAATTATGTAGCGATTGCAAAGTCACGCCACGTGCGATGACGAAGCTGCCAGAATATTCGAGAATTTAATAGTTTGGGTATATAAACCCAAACAGAAAACACCTCGAGGACAGTCTGATATTATTACGAGTTGCTGATATAAATATCATGTAAATAAATAGTGCGTAGTATTAAGATTTTAAATAAATATCTTTATTGTTTGAGTCTTTAATAATAATTATTATTTTAAATTAGTGTTTATACTTGTTTATTTATATTATCTTATTATAATTTATTATTCGTTCATTAAACTTAGTTATACATATATTTATGTTTCAATTATGTTTATACTTCACTCAAATAAATAAACATTACAATAACAATATCTTTTGTCAGTATTAAATATATAGCTTCATTAAAATCAAACAAATTACAAACATCCGTACGATATATTTTGAAAACACGATATTAGGTACATGTTGTTATGAAAATTAATTTTGTTCTTGAAAATATCTGCTTTTATTTATTCTCTTTAATGTATTTATTTCATTTCATATTGCTTTTAATCATACAAAAATATCATAAACAATTATAAAATATAAGTTGGCTCTTCCCAAATTTTTTTAATTATTATTTTTTCAATAATAAGAGTTTGTGTATGAATATTTTTCAAAAATGAAAACAATTCTGTACAATATATAATAAACACGAAAAATAAAATCGTAAGGATAATTATGTAAAATAACAGAGTTCTCCCTGTTGACAATAATAAAAAAAAATGTGTGTTTACAAACGAAACGTCAAACTTCTGCGTCATATGTTTTATGTTCGTCTCTCTCATCTTATATATCCATTTGTATAGAGGTACTCAAAATAGCGACAAAAGTAAACTATATACTTTTTAAGTGTAATTATATATTGTTAAGATTGTTTTGTAGTAAATTATAGAAAATATATTCAAAATATGTTGAATTTGAATATGCGGGAAGAGTCCATTCGAAAAATTGTTCTAATTTATTAATGTTTTATTTTAAAAGTAAAATAAATTATAAAACCATTTAATATAGTTATATGACTTCAAATATTTATATAATAAAAATAATATATAACTTTCAAGTACAAAAGAAAATTAAAGTAAAAAAAAATACATTTTTCTGCAAGCACTATAATAGATGTAAGTTATTATGAAAAATAATTTACTTGCTACAAATTTTTCTTGTTCCAGTATCAAAATTAATTATGTCGTGTATAATTATAAATTTTGTTCGTCAACGCAACAACTTTTAAAACTATTTTAAACTTGTGCTTCTCTAAAAACTTAGAAAACAATTTAAGAACCATCAACCGTAATCTCCTTAGTGAAAAATTAAAATCACTAACTAAATTCGTATGTGTTTTGTTTTGTTGTTTACGGGGCTTCCATAATAATGCCAACATGCGGCAACTAATTCAATCCTGCAACTTACAGATCCTGAGGATGTAGCAGCAGCAGTGCTGCGCTCTGCCGGCATTTCGCGGAACTTTCGTACAAGTGAAAATCAATGCCACTCTGACACATTCAAAATTTTAACAAAAGATGTCGCTAGTTGCGAAGAAGATTTCAAATTGCCGGGGGAGGGAAGTGAATCCGGTACTTTCAGATCGAATTTTTAGGTTATTTCCTTCAAATTTTGGAAATAGATATTTGGTATACTACACAGTGCAACATTTTTACACTTGTTTTTTTGACGTTAATTCTTATTAATTATGTATTTACTTTTTCTATACACGAACTTTTCAAATTATTTGTTTTACATAAAATAGATATTTATATGTACAAAATTTATTTTATAAATAGGCATTTATCTTTTATCCGTTTTATTTATAACTACATTATTGTAAAAATTAAGTATTTTTGTATTTATTAAAAAATTATATTATTGTTATAATTTTTTATATTTTTTGTACTCATTTACTAATACTATTTTATAAATTTATAGGTATTGAAATATTATTCTATACATTTCATATTAATATTTAATTTATTTAGTTCTCTGATATGTAGATATCTATATTCACAAATATCTAAATATGAACCATACATTTTTCTTAATATTATTATTTTATTTTCTTCCCAACTTAAAATGGTTATCGAAGTTACGAAGGAATGGCTACTGTTTTTAATTTATTTTATTTTTTAAATTTTAAAGAAAATATTAAAAATGCAACATATAAAATATTTTAATGTTATTTCTATATTAACACAATTTTACAATACAATACTTTAAAAATTCTAGAATATTAAATCGAGAATTTGAAACTTCAAACAACAAAAACAATTATGCATCATTTAACAACTATTTTTAATAATAATTTTCTTATATATGTATTTGTGATACATCAATAAATATTAGTTTCGTTTAATTAATTACATGTAGATATATAATATCATCCCTAAACAATACAATTAATTTTAGCAAAGGTACAATGAAAGTTCTGAATTTTACATATATTTGGTTATTAATTGTTATTTACTTTTAGAAAGACTTTACTAGAGTAAGGAATAATTTTAATTTGATATTAATAGAAAATAGAAATAGAGTAAAACTTTTTAAATAATAAAATATAGAAATTAGTCGGTTTCCAATAATAGAACAGTCAGACAAGCAATATTTTATTTCTGAACTGTGTATATTTGGACATGGGAATATATACGTTTTATATTACAAAAAATTCTATAAGATTTTCCATTATAGCAGTCAGACAAGTAATATATATTTCTGAACTGTATATCTGGGTTTGGAAATGATTAATTTGAAAAACTATATATGTTGCTTCATTATTATGTTCAACAAATTAAATAATTAAAATAAAATAATAATAAATATCGAATATAAAATTAAACTTTATAACGAGCAGTTCATTGATGTTCATATATTTTTTTGTATTCAGTAATTAATTTACATTGTACATACATATATAATTGTAATTTGCTATACTATACGTGTTTTGTGAGAAATACTTGAAAACTTTTTTAGAGTTAATTTTGTATTATATATGATTATTGTCAACCAATTTGTATGATGCAATTGTTCTGAAACAAATAAAATTTATATATCTTATCTAAAAAAATTAAATATGTTGCAATAAATATATTTTATAAAAAAAAATGTTTACATTTTTTAAAACAATCTTCAACAAAACTTTTGGTTGTTACTGACACTTTTTTTATCAACATTATATATAGATATGACAATTTTTTATACTTATTTTAAATTTTAAGTTAATTTAAGGATTAAATTTTTAATTTTTGCTGTTAATACACCAAATAAATAGTGTCTATTTATTATTTTAGTTTGAAAATATTTTTAACTGGTTTTCAGTTTTGAGTAATTTTAACGATGGAATTTGTAGTACTGCGCTAAGAAAATTAATTTCTATTTGGGTATGACCTTAGATGAGTTATACCTCATCTAAGGGTATGGCAATAGTCGCATTATTTTACACAAAATTTAAGTTAGCTCACTGATTTTGACAATTCTTTTTCTCACAGCTGAAATGAGATAAAGATTTTATTCTTAGTTGAAGAATTGATTTATAATTTGCTGTATCAAAATTGTGTCATTGCTAAATTTAAAATATTGTTAATTAATAATATTATTAAATAATAACAAAATTGCCAATAATATTAAAAATATAAGATCCTAAAAGGGATTATATTATAAAAGTGAGCTCGGAATAAGGGCCACTACGTTCCAATTTTATTTATAAACAATTCAAATAGTTGAAAATGACATTTTAAAATTTGTTACAATGTTTTATTTTTTTAGACAGAATTCGCAAATAGGAAAAATCCAATCATTTTAACAATTTCAGTTGGGACAAAAAGAATGGTCAAAATAAGTAAATTAACTTATGTGCGTTCATATTTTGTGTAAAATCTAATATAGGCGACTCTAATTAAAATCACAGCGTCCAAGTGTGAATTTGGGAAAATAATGTAGCTGTAATAATTTTTGTTTTTACTTAACAAGCAATGTTATTTAGTAGGAGATTTTCTTTATATTTTCGAATTATAGATGTGCTAATATTTATAGTAACTTCTATTTAATAAAGTATGTTATTTATTAGTATAGTTATTAAGGAATTTATTGCGATATTATTTTCATTTAGTTTCGTCATCTTTTTATGTTGTTTGTTTCTAGTATATTTTAGGAAATTTATAAAGCAATTGGAATTACTGTACATAGCAAAGGATAATAGATAATAAATTAAAAACGTTTTATATGAACTAATTTCTACAAATGTAGACATTCTCTTCATAATATATAAAAACATACTTTAATATCATTTTCTTATGAGTTTTCCTTAGTATTTTTCATTGATATCCAAGCTTTCAATTTATCTATTTTTTCCACTGTCCACATTTATTTTAAATATTTAAAGAACATTCTGTCCTTTTTTGGAAAGTAGTGAAAACTTATATTATTATATTGTTATAAACAATAACAAGTATGTTAAATTAAATTTTGAAACAAATTCTGTGAGCACCATAAGCAAGTAAAACAATGCAGTTTAACACAGCTCCTGTAGTTTTGAAATTCGCCACCAGATAAAGTATCGCTTAGCATGAGTCTGCCATTCTCTTCAAAATATATAGAACACACTTTAATATATATATATATATATATATATATATATATATATATATATATATATATATATATATATATAAATATATTTTATTTTCCAAATTTACTGTAAATATTTAAGGAACATTCTGCCCTTTTTGGATTAGTGAAAACTTATATTATTAAATTGCTATAAACAATAACAAATCAAATGTTTAAATAGGTAGTTTTGAAATTCGCCACCTGATAGGGTATCGCTTAGCATGAGTCCTTATATCAGTTGTGGTGTAAGAAAATTAAATTTGGAAAAGTGCAGAGAAGTTTGTTATATAGCAAAGGATAATAAATAATAAATTAAATATGTATTATATTAACTAATTTCTACAAAAGTAGCCATTCTCTTCAAAATATATAGAACACACTTTAATATATATATATATATATATATATATATATATATATATATATATATATATATACATATATATATATATTCATTTTCCAAATTTACTATAAATATTTAAGGAACATTCTGCCCTTTTTGGAAATTAGTGGAAACTTATATTATTATATTGTTACAACAAACTAAATGGTCAAACATGTAATTGTGAAATCCGCCACCAGATAGAGTATCTCTTAGCATGAGTCGCCTCTCTTTGGTGTAAATTTGGAAAAGTGCAGATCGTTTTGATCAGATAGTACAGTCAGTGCATCTAGCTAGTAGAATGCAAGAGCAGCTGATGTACCATGGACCCACCCACCATTATATTTGAATGGAATAAAAAGATGAAAGTGAAGCAGTGCCACTCCTCGGACACGCGCACTCTGGCCGCGCGACGAGGCGACGCCGCCTCCTGGTGACGTCACGGGACCGTCCCGACGCGATTCACGCGCCAGGTTCCCTCTCTCCACAGCCAGCTGGAGCAGACGCCTACAGGAGCGCGAGTTCCAGCAGTACACTCAGTCGACGCTCAATTGTATGATTAACCTTCGAGGCTCTCGGTTCGAGGATTACTTTTTACAAGTCGCAACAGTTTACCGACAATTTGTTTCCAAAGCCTTTTTTAAATAAATTTACTAATTTTATTTTTACATTTTACTATTACTGAACTGAAATATTTCAAAATCGTTTCACATTTAGAATATTAGAATTACTTACAGAGAACAGACTGAATAGTTGCATACTTTTTGTCATCCACCGTATTTCACTTCAGTTTAAACCAGGGATGAGATAACGTTAACATAAAAAATAATTCGTTATATAACTTACAGAAAGCAACAACATATTATTTCGTAATTATAACGTTAAATAATTTTTTCTACTTCTATACAAATATATCCCCAATATTTTTTTTTTTTGATAATTATTGTAGCTATATTTCAGGACGGTGAAACATGACTCATAATTAACGCTTCTTAGCCAATCACAGAACCAGAAATTAATTATTCATGTTTATTTTATATGTAGATCACTCTTCCTATGGTCATCTGACAACTGACGGTATATAGTCATTTTCTAAAATATTTTTACCTCTTTCCGAATTTAAAGGAGTAGAAAAAGTATAGTATATACATATACGACAAGTAAGGCAAATCTTCGTAAATAATCATAATACCTTATATAATAATATACTATTATTTTTCTTAAATTTGTAATAATGAAGGTTTATGATTGGTGCATTTGAAACAGTATTCAAACGATACTAGTACATGTATGTATACATAATACATATAACAAAAAATGTGAAAATATTGGTATAGTAGAAATAACGTTATAGTGTATCATTATTTGTTATGTTATGGTTACATAACGTTGTTTTATTATTGTTACATTATTAGCAAATGAAACGTTATCGGGTATCGTTACGTTACATTTTCTATCTCTTATTTAAACTGAAATGAGTTTAACGTCAGCCTCCGTTCAAATTTTTTTATTAATAAGAAAAAACGACAACCGCAATATTTATTACCGAAAACTGGTGTCGCTGACAGTTAATTTCAAAACTATTTCTGACAATCTAATATCCTTCGACTAAATATAAATAAAAAATTAATACTTATTAGGTAATACAATATCTTGAATATTATTAGCCATTTTGTTATTATATCAACATGATTCATTTATTATAATGACATATTTTTCTACTAACGTATAAAATTCCTGAAAACGATTTGTTTAATTTCAAATATCATTTCACTATTTCACTCAAGTCTTAATTTTTTCCGAATTAGTTTACACATTTTTAGAGATTCTTAAATTTCTTTTCATATTAAGCAAGTACTGTATCAATTTTTTTGAGTTTCAATTGCTTTTATAGTTTACATCAAAATGTAGTATATATTTGAAAGTAATTTAAAATTTGGCTCTTGTTGAAAAAACATTTTTGTTCTTTAAGTCGTGGTGTAGTATTTTTATATATTTTATAATAATATAAAAAAATGTATGGTTCATCTTGAAAACGTGCAATACTAAACAACGATTTTTAATTACACATTTTTATTTGCAAAAAACAATTGTTATTTTCACTAAAACTAGCTACAATGTTTCATTTTTAGTTATATAGAATTTTGTCTTTATTTTATTTTCATTGCTTCCTACATTTTTCTTTTGATTCTTGAAATTATCGATAGTTTAGTTTTGATCTGATGTTGCAATGAATGCAAATTCTATTAATTATCTATTTTTATGTAATAATAATTCAGAATTACTTACTTTGTTCTGCAAGACCGCATCCTCATAGGTATAAAATGGTGGAGCCTGAAATTATCAATCATTGTTAATTTACCCTAATAACCAAGACTCATATTCACACTAAATTTTTATTGGAAAATTAAAATAAGTTACCATAACTTAAAACATATTTAATGAGTTAATATACTGAAAATATATATAACATAACATTTTTAATTTTCGAACAAAAATCTGCTTATGAATATGAGTTTAATTTAACAAATTTATAATATATAACGTAAGGTTTGGTTTTCATGGCAATAAATAGTAAATTGTGACATTATATCGTTTTACACACGACTTGAAGTTAGCTGAAGTTAGTCACTAATATTTAATAAAAATAACTAACCTAAAATATTATTCTTATATTTTTTCATTTTACTCTTTAAATATACGTTTTATACACTGGTAAATAAAGTGATGTTTTCACACGTAATGTATTATTATACGAAGTAAATGTTTGTAAATAAAAGAATACATGGTGTAGTATTTGTTGCACATGTATCACCAACACAAATAACGATAAATTTACAAGTTCTCGCCCATTCAGAGGAAGTACAGAATGAATCTCTCCTTTCTACACTCTACAAATATGTTACCTCGTTAATAATTAATTATGTGACTACGACCGTAATTTATCAAGTGTTACGTAGCGCAAACTTACAAGATAGAGACTGAAAGTAAACTGCTGTTTACACTACTTTCATTCTCGACATATTGTGACAAAATTGTTGAATAACTCACTAACTCACACGATGTTCATATCTTTCATAAACTGTTAACAAACTTGTTTTGTTTTGCATCAATTAAAACAAAACGTTGGCACTATTTATATTCATTTATTTTAATTATCTACATACAGGGTGTAACAGAAATAAGGGCATTAAATTTAACCAGTAATAGAGCTCGTTGAGAGCAACAATATTTACTATTAACTATTGTAAAAAATAATCAAATTATGAAAATATCTAAACTTGTTAATTTATGTGGTGTTTAAAACGCTTAAAGAGAGATTTCGAAAAATGTTACAAAGAAATCACTGGTTTAATTAACGTAGTTATTTTTGTTACATTCTTCCTCAAAATAAATTATAAATTGACTTGATTTCATATAATGTCACACAATTGATATTGTTTTGCGTTGCACAGTTCATTAGAAAATATTAAAATTTGTATTTAAAAAAATATGTTTAATTAATAAATATTGAAAATTCTAACAAAAAAATATGTGATTCAGATATGTTTAATATTCGAGAAAAAAATATTTAGTTCAAAATAATAGAAATATACAAATATTTAATTTATATTTATATACGTTAATTTAAAATATTTTGTGAATTACCAACAAAATATACCATATAAACATATTTCTAAAACAATATCCTTTCTTGATTTCGTATGTCTTAGAAAATACACTTACTCAAGAATTAATATACAGGCATAGATGTATTCACAGCACGGTATTAAACTTCACTGAATATTATTTATTGAATCAACTTCCTTTTATAATTTACACTACATGGTTGATTACCTAAAACTATAATATAATTATATCAATAATAACAGTGTTTGTATTTACAATCGATGTATGACAAAAGCACATCAAACGAAAATTACATAAGCGTACTAGGGTTTATAATTGAAATGTTCATATAGGTGTATTACTTAATTTGAACATACAGAACAAATCAGGTTTGGTCAGATTAGATTAGGGATTAGGTTAGGTCAGGTTAGGTTAGGTTAGATTCAATTAGGTGAGGTTAGGTTAGGTCAGGTTAAGTTAGAATTTGTGTTAGGGTAGGTTAGATTCGTGTTAATCGGATGCACACACGTACACACATTATATTCCTTAATTTTGGTGCGCTTTTGCTAGTTTTTTTTTTCTCTCACATATCCATATGTGCATATAGAGAATTTAAAGTTTTTATTTCGGATTTTGTATTCATGTGATATATATTTAAATTTGTTATAAAAAGTTTATGATAGCTAACGTTTAATTCTTTTCTTCTTCATTTAATAAATTAGATTGGTTAACATTATTTATATAAATATATACTAAATTTTGAAAAAGAACTTAAAAATATTATAATGCGTAGACTCATTTTAAAATACATATGTAATCTAAAATACTGTAAAATTTGTATAAAAAAATGACTTAATTGTTAAAAAAAACGATTGTTTCAAAGTAACCAATTTATTAATTAAACAATGTTAATGTTCACAATTTCCTGATATCCCCTCCTGTATGTTAACGAGTAAATGAAGTTTTTTATGATTGAATTCTATTTAAAACTAAGACCATTTTTTATCTAAAAAAAATATTTTATTAGTATAAAATTATACGGAATAAATTTATGACGTGTTTTACTTTCAAACATTTTACTACCGGTGTGAGGTACTATAAGAACATTTGGAATTAAAATGAATATAAGGGGTTGCTATTTTTAAAAGACTCCATAAAATAACAAGGGTTGCACGGTTTTCACCGTTTAAAACGCTTTATAAAGACTATTATCACAATTTAAACCACTAAAATTGTAATAAAGATAATATTAAGTCCAAGTTCATAACCACTAAGATATTTTGACAATAAACCAAATTTTATGTGTTTTTTCTTGCACGAAGTAAATAAAAAATAAATTATATTTTCTTTTTTCACTGTTTATTAAAATAATAAATTACAATTCGTTTCTATCATTATTTACAATCTTTGTAAACTGATACTAAACATAAAGAAACATAAACATTACTTGTTTCTATGTTTTAATTTAACAGTATTTCATTATTATATGCAAAATAAATTATTACCTTAAATTTAACCAATGATAAATTTCACCAAGAGCAACAATATTTGTTAGTAACTTTCTTTCCAAATCTAAGTTTTTAAAATAAATTACCAGGGGATATTATTATATATTCATATGCAAATATATATTTCCGGTTGTAAAATAATAACAGAATAAATAATTGCTACTATTAGAATATGAAAAACAGTTAAGGTAAATAGCACTAAGTAAAAAGATGCCGCGTAAAAAGAAGGTAAGGATAACTTAATTAATTTTTTCCAGCAATTAGACAAAGAATCTTCACACTTGAAATATTTCATAAACACACTGTCTCGAAAGTAGCAGTCAAATATTGCGCCTGTGTTTTAATTAAAAATTCTAGTATATCCTGTCCAAGGATCCATATATTTTGCACAGCTGACACAGAGGAGCTCTGAAGGACGATCCTAGAATGGTGCACCATGAAAAAGATATTTAATTACCGTTCTAAAATGGCTTAACACGTCACATATTCCACGAGAGACCCGTGTCTCAGCAAAAACTCTCCCAAATAACAAAAAGGTTGTAAGAAGATTTTATAGGTCTACAGGACATACTGGACAGGGTATCAACAAACTCGTTCCAACATGCTCACCAGTGATCACCAATATTTTGTATCGAAACATAATAGAAATTGTATTTTTGTCATTTATTTTTAAAAAATTAAGATAATTATTTTTAATTGTAAACCTTGATACAACGGACTTATGCAGGTAAAGACGTGTCCGTTAAAACCGAAAATCTGTTATATAAAAATAAGTTTTTTTACGACCACCACTTTACCTACAGCTGTGTGTAAAGTACACTATCAGTACACTATCGCACAGTTAGGGAATTTTTGATTTATCGAAGTTATATTAGCAGTATACATAACACACAAAAAATTATATTGAATTTAAAACATGTTGACTAATGAAGAAATAATAATAATAATAACTTATTTTTCAAAGACTAGAAGTACATAGCATGGGAATTGTTAAAATAATTAATATAAAATAATAACATAGAATGAGTTTTATTACTAAGAAATTCATTTGTACTATAATAACTCTTTTATATTAGATACAATTTCAATTTACTTTTTCTATCTTTTATATATTGTGTTAATTTATTATAAAAAACTAAACCGTGATTGTTTAGATTACTTTTATATTTCATATATATAATTTATTTTTGATACTACCAAATTCGATTTTGCACGGGATTTCTTTTGATTTTTTGATATTAGTAAAACAAGAAATATTCTACATACTATTGTTTTAATAGCATGTAAATAGTTTTAATTTATTATTTCGAGTTTGATAGTTTGACATTTTTTTTATGTTTTGTAGTTGGCTCTGTTTACTAGTGATATGACAAATATTTCATTGTCGAAATACAATCATATAATGGTCATAGAAAAAGTATAGTACATAATTCGATGTGCTTAAACTATAATGCACATGTGCTATGATTGGTGAGACTTGAATTTAAAATGTTCATATTTGACCGGATATTTTGTCCGTAATATTCAAGTCTGTTATATCGAGGATCTACTGTATGTATGTTATAAACTTCACTTAAATAACGTTGTACTTTTTTTGCAAATTAAAATAGAAAAAAATAGTGTAACGTTCGTCAACTTATATGTAAAATTAATATTAAACCTATAATTACTTTAAATTTAAATCGTTATACATACATGTACTGCGTTGCAAATAATAATGATGTGGGAGATTTATAAAATTATTTAATAGCTAATGGACAACCCAATTTCAGACCAATTAAAATCGAAATTATATTTTAGCTAAATCTGTTAATCTCCTCTAAGTACATGCAGATATCAATGAATAATTTATTATTTTAGTACATACGCAATTTTTGTCTAATTTAAATAATTTTCCAACAATATCAATGTGTTTCATTGATCAACTATTAACCGCTTGTAGCAGCAATATAGGTAAACAGCTGTATGCGAAATATTTTTAGTGTATGGCATAAGGAGTTATTTTCTAAAAATCTTTGGGTATATATTGCTTGTTACAACAGCAAAAAATGTAAATTTGAATAGGTGGAGTGGAGAAATATATGAAAAATAATAAAGAAAAATATGGTGTAAGTTTGGGAATATCTGCTACTGTAGCACAGAACAGGTTTATACAGAAGCGACAGTAAGACAGAGAAGCGAAAATTAGAGAGAGATGGAGAAAGTGCACAACTTTAAAGGGCCCATTGTTTAAAATCGGAGAGTTTCCTCACATCTGAGAGAGAGATAGGGGAAGAGCACAAATTTAAAGGTCTACACAATGCTTGAAGGTCATAGAACTGACTAGGGGAACATGTAAGGTGCCGACACGGAGTATCGCTTCTGTGTGTAACTATTCTGTGACGCCACTGTAGATAATATTAGAAAAAACATGTACGGTGATAATTGTATATTTTTGAGGCGAATAGGATATGTGTCCTTACATTGTTTCCAATCTTATTAACCCATTGTGTGATTGACCTGATGATGACTCAAACCAGAGTCGAAACGTTGTCAATGTGAATATATAAATTCTCAATATACGTTTAAAGCCATTTGACTCCAATAATAATTCCTGTATCTCAATATTTTGGCTTCACAATAAAAAAAATCAACCTATTGTCATACATTAATAGTATATTACGTACCGTGAACTGTAAATGACAGTTTTTAGGTTGAGAATGTTGTTTGGGAAGTCGAGACCCTAAGGGTCGAGATTTCCTAAACATTCGAGACTTCAAAAATCACTTACAGTTCAAGGTTAGTAAGCTATTTTTTGCAATACCTACAAAAATAATAGAAAAAGAAAAATAGGTTCCAAATTAACGTCTGTCAGATTGATGTCAAAAATAAAAGTTGAATTGCAATTGAGAGTAAGAGTGCCATGAATGTTTATGATGATGTGGAAACTAAATACTTACCATCCACCATGAATTGTAAGTAACACACTTACCGTCCACCGTGCACGGGAAGTGTTTACTATAACCATGGAAACCAAATCTGCAATAAAAGTTCCACGTACTGTGTTTAAATTTTGTTATTAATGGGTAACTTACTGTGCAGGTATTGCAAAAAAATATTTCGCCTACAACTTTTTAGTTATTTTCCAAAAAATCTTTGCGTATGTACTGCAGTAAAAAATGTAAATTTGAATAGGCGGAGTGGAGAAATATATGAAAAATAATAAAGAAGGATATGGTGTAAGTTTGGGAATCCCTGTGCGAAGAAAGAGGAAGACAAGGCACAAAGCACAAGGCGCAGACACAACATCGCTAAAGAGAGACGAGAGAAGCCATTTCTCAATCCCCTGAGAGGCGGCTGGTCCAAGGAATTAAGTAGATATCCAGCAGGACACTAAATCATGGCCGGATTCTGTAGTGGCTAAGTCTCTTCTTGCACTCACTCCTGGGATAAAAGCACTACCGCATCAATAGCGCTAATGTCTTATTGAAAATAATACATTAGTGCCGATGACAACGACACCAAAAACTAATACCCATAGCCACTATATCATCCACACTACCAATAATACTACAAGTCATGGATACCATAATTTATACCTATTTCAATTTTCTCTAAATCACCTCGAAGGATTCACAAAAAATATAGAAACATATTTTAAAAACTATATCGTCATGTTATCAAATATTTCTTGAAAGACTAATGAAAAAGAAACATTTAAATTTTTACTTATTTTGTCTCTTTTTTTAAAAAGTTATATTTATACGTTATATTAATTGTGCTTGTTTATAAGGTTATAATCATGACAATCCAGCTTTCGGTTTAATCAGATTGTCGATTTCTCAGTTCAGTTTACCCTATTTCAATCTAATCTAATTTATAATTAAACCTAACTAAGCTTAACATAATATAACGTTTCCTACATTTTTTGCGATATTTAAAAAAAAACACTATAAGTAAACAAGAAAAAAAATATAGAAACATATTTTATAAACTATATCGTCATGTTATCAAATATTTATTGAAAGACTTATAAAAGAAGAAACATTTGTTTTTTTATTTATTTTGTCACTTAATGTTTTATTATTGAATACGATGTTGTAGAAGATGATTAATATCTGTAGTAATAATTATACTACTCTAATTTAGAGATTGATATACAACATTCAATTACTATAGTCGTATATAGTATAAGAGGAGGGTAATAAAATTAAATTATAAAAATATTAAAGGAAAAACACCCTTATGCATAAGAAGTTTAAAACTAATTGCGGAAAAGATAGTTATGAAAATAATTGTATTTTTCATTTTATTTTGTAAATATTAACAGATACAGATAACAGATTTTTACCTATATTATACTAGACAAAAAAAATATCCGTATTTATTTATTAATTTATAATTCGTATTGTACAAGTAAGTAATATTAAAAATTAGGAAATGTATGTCGTATTTTAACAAGTAAGTAATTATTAAAATTTGGGAAATGAATGTTGTGACGTCAGTGTGTTAGAATCGTAAAACAAAAGAAATGGACTTGGAACGAAAGAGACAGTCTATTTGCTTTTTTCTACAATCCTATCATGCTGAAGCTATATCCATTTTCCAGGATATTAAATTGCTAATAACTATATTAGTGCAAAGTAATGTTTAGTTTTTGTTATTATTATAATGAGTGCTTACTTTTCATATTTTATGACATATATACAGAAATGCGATTATGGTCACATATCCAATGTAGGGAAAATCTATTTCGAAGGATTCACAAATCATATAGAAACATATTTATAAAACCCAAATCTTGAAAGACAAATGAAAGGCAATTGTTATTTTACCATTTTTTTTTCTGACACCATCAGAACAATAAGCCTTTTTTACATAGACAAAAGTAAGCTGGTAACTAAGTCATAACTGTACATATACGGTAATGGTATTATTACAGTACTAAGTTGTCAAACAGTCAAACTAACATGGGACAATTGGATAACCTATACAGACTTGATCATGAAAATGTTGTTAACAAGAAAATTTTATAAAATAATATGTATTAATAATGCCTTCATTTTCTGAAACCGGTAAATTATTGAACAAACCACGGATGTTATGAATCATACCAGGCCTTAGATGTCTTAAAATTTATTTACTTAACACGAAACAATTTTAGGAGAATACAATTTTCATCAAATAATCAACAAAGTACGTGACTATTAAACAATCTATAAAATTTTATACATAGCATTATATATTGTAAAATATTCGTGGAAGTCTTTTTCATTCTCATTTTAAAATCATTGTGTATACATTTGAATCAATACCAATTTAAATTTCACATCAATTTGCAAATTAAAAATATTGATAAAATTTATTTATTATTTTGAAGTTGAAAGTTTGTATTCTTGGCTGCTTCCTTCAAGATAGGCATAATTATTTCGAGGGGAAATGAAAATCAATACAAGAACACTTTCATTCACCGTATGAAAAGAACGCGTATTAACGTAACTTTATAAAAATTCTCATTTCCGTAACATTGGAAATGTGACATTCTGGTCGAATTACAAATGACAGTGCAAAAGTAATAACATAGGCACAATGGCATATTAAATTTTATTTTGGTGGCAAACATATCAACTTTGTAAACTGACATGATTCTGCTTGACAAGGGGGTGTAAGATGATAGCGTAGAATGTATATCATGATGTGACTTGTTAACATAACCTGTACGACTTGCGGAATCCTGCTATTGCCATAAGCAAGCGGCAGGTAATTTATTCGCGTGGAAATGTTAATTCATACGTCACGTCGATGTAATATTTTGAATAGACATCGGGCACATATTAAATTTCTAAATTATTGTGCTGAAAAGGATACATGCATCGTATTATAGTTGTAAAATGTACACACAAGTAAAATAATGTCTTGTATTTCCGTATTAACTCCTGGAAATGTGTCAAGGAATAGGATAAGCTGACAATTTAAATTTATGGTCAAATGGAATGTATATATTTTAATTTCTTTGGTTGTACTATAATAGAAAACTTTATTTGAAACTGTCTCTTTGTTTTACTATGCGAAAGATGGCTTACTGAACAAAAGGCACAACAATTTTTGTTTTACCGGTAACTTTACTGATTTGTGGATTTCAGCTATATGTTATACACTTCAACCAACTAGTCTCCGTACACATATTTTTACGCTTTGTTTTTGAAACATATAAACCGTACTAAAACCTTCTGGAACTCAGTATTTTTTTCAGATGAACCAAAATAAACCTTTTTGGATCAGGTGGTCAAATTATTGTTTGGAAAAGAAAGAATAAACAAATGAAAACAAAAAAATATGTCCAACAGTGAAATATGGTGGAGGATCTGTGCTTGTATGGGGCTGTATGAGTGTAGAAGAGATTGGAAACTTAATTTTTATTGATGGGAAAGTGAGTTATTTGATTATTTTAAAATAGATATTGCAAAAATGTTCTGCAAAATTGGGTTTGAGGGATTCTTAAATCTTTCAACAAGATAATGACCCCAAATATACTACACGTAAACTGCTAGAATAGTTATTGTACAATTGTAGACTACAATAATAACGCCTCCACAGTCTCTAGATATGAATCCCATTGAACATCTCTGTGATTTATTTTAAAAAAATATGTAGAACAAGACGCCCAAAGAATTTAAAAGAATTACTATATTTATGGTAGAAGAATGGGGTAAAATTGACTCCTAAACTCCAAGAAAATTAGTAGGAAGTATAACAAACCATTTAAGGGAAGTAATTCTAATGATTGGCGGTTCAAAAGATCATTAATTTTTTTTAATTTACAGGTTTACGGAGACTAAATTGGTGTACTTAGTTGTTATACTTATAATAAATATAATTATAATAAGTCAATACATTATTTTATTTATTAATATAGTAATTTACAATATAAAATTTATGTGTGTTAAAATAAATATTATTTTTGAATTCCTTTATTCAATGCGAGTATAAATGATTTTATTAGAGATTAAATTAAATCACTAGTCCCCTTGGAATAAAAATCGACGAGTCCACATTCATTCTTTTGTCCAATCAGAATTAAGTAATAAAGTAGAATAAAATAATAATCGGATCATGAGTACACCTGTGAACATACGTGACAAACATACGCATTATCGGCAAGCCGGCGTTAGTCAGTACTTACTCACACGCTCAGCTCACCGAACAATGCGATTTCATTCCATTCAATTCCCGCTTTCCGCTCGCTTCCCGGTTCAGGGTTCAGGGTTGGAATCCTGTTTCTGTCTTTGTTTATCATTCGTTCGTTATTCATAAATAATAAACCGGTTTAGCGAATATATTTTTCTTTGTACTATTATAAGAGATTAACTATGGTATTCGCTTTCAAATTTTGTTGAAAACAACATAAATGTATACCTCGTATTAATATGTTATCAATAGTTCGGTATTATTAACAATTAAAATCGTTTTTTTTTTCAGTCCATTCATTGGTCATCCCTTAACATGTTCCAACGAGTTAGTGTGTATACACTATTCAGTAGACATTTATATATATATATATATATATATATATATATATATATATATATATATAAAAAGGGTTGCCAATCGTCTTTCTTTTGGGAGAACAGTTCTCTATTACTTTTTTTTTGTTCTCCCGTTCCGTTTTTAACAATAATATCTTCTTTATTTACAATTTGGTATATTATCATACCTTTTTCTTCCATTTTATGATTCTGTACAAAATGTTGATAATTCCGAAAAAAAACTAAAATAAAATTTTGGAGATAGGATATGTGATGTCACGTAAGAGAAATTGATTTCAGTCGATAAAAATCATCTATTATAATAATCTACATTTGGCGGATTACCCAGGTTCCATTTTTAAAACGATATATGTAAACACTAAACAGCCTTCGAAAATCATATTGTGACAATGTTGACAGTTGACATTTGAATGCCAACCATATTTACACCAAAATAATCTGTTGTGCACTATCAAAATATTTTTATTTTATCCTATGAACTCTCTATATTGATATGCAGTACATTTCCGCATTAATAGTTATGACTAATTTATCATTAACAACATTTATTCGATATCATTAAGTAAAGTATAGCTTTATTAAGTTCTCAGTTTTAAGCATTGTAAACTGCTCTCTCATTTTCCTACGTGACGTCAGAGATATGGCGCCGTTATATAAATTTTAACTTCAAATGGTAGTTTCAGTGAAATTATAAGATAATATATAGTTTTTATCATTATTATTAGTAGTCACAATGGTTAATTTTTAGTTTTTATAGTTTTTTTTCCTTCAGTTCGTCAATGATCAATGTAGCCTATTATTTTTTTAGTTAATTTTTTTTATCATAGCACATGATTTCCGTAAACCTTCTTCTTCTGTGTTTTGTGAAAAAGTCCCAATCCTAAATGTGAAATGGAGGGAAGGAAGAAATTCAAAGAGAATTACTAATCCATCTAAAATGATTTGATCAAATCAAATAAAGCCCTTCTAGAAGCTACTAGAAACTGTTTCATCCAGTATATAAGTGTACCTAAATGAAGTAACTCAACCATTATGGAATTTGGAATAGTTTAACATTTCGCTATGCTGATGATTATTTTTTTTTTGTTTGTGAAACGTTCTCCTCTTTGGTATAAGATAGTTGTCAATCCTCCCTTCATAACTTACAATTATCGTATTAAACTTGTTACGTTACAAAGTATATGAGGTGAGGATATTGTTTGATTGTAGAAAAAAGGATTGTACATGCCTGTAAAAGTTTGGACAGAAAATATCCCGACTGGCATAATTGAGTCACATGTGTCTTTGATGTTGTGAAGACTCAGCATGTTCTGTGTAAAGTTTAACACAATCACATGGGGTTTTGCAGATGCTCGGAGAATGCAAAGGAATGTTCTATGTGGTCTTCAACAGCGGCAGTTGCAAATAGTTTGTACTTGAGAGCATCCGAGTTTCCTCACCAAAATTATGTTTGCAGGTTATCATGTATCAATCAATAATTGCAGCAATAAACACACGAAGGCATACAACCACCGCATAGGTAAAACTTCCACTAATTATTAATTACAACAGAATTTTATGGGATGCACTCAAATAATAGAAAATTAAGACTTTCTAACTTTTCTAATAACGCGAAAGATGAAACGATGTTTTTTTTTCTAATGCTCAATTATTAAAGTTCTATGTAGTCCAATAAGGGTAATATGATGAAAGATTCACAAACATTCTTCTGCGAGATGCAATTTTAAAAATTTTAATTTAATTTTTCTCGTCTCCCTAGATTCATTACTAAAGTAGTTGAATGGTTGCTAAACATTAGAGAAAAAATACCTTCTTATCATTTTATTATTACCTATACCCCTGTTTTTACTACATGGAGCAAATGCGAAAGTCAGATTTATACAAGCGGTATTTTATATAGTTTTGTACATATTTAATAAACAGAAATCAGATATTATTGTAGCTATTAATATATGTATGATAGTTATGGAATTGAATGAAGCTCGGAGAGCGAGGATTTTCAGATATCTAAGGCCTGGTATGATACATAACATCTATGGTTTGTTCAATAGTTTATCGGTTTCACATTATTAATAAATATTATTTTATAAAATGTTCTTGTGAGTAACGTTTTTGTGATCAAGTCTGTATGGGTTGATATGACAACTACATTATTCAATTGTCCGACGTTATTTTGACAAATCGGTAATATTATTACCATACTGACTTGTCAAAATTATATTGGATACAATTATAACTTAGTTACCCTGCTTACTTTTATTTATGTAAACAAAGACTTAATATTCTGAAACCTGATTTATTTAAAGTTACACAAATACGAAAAACAGACTTCAATACTTACGATAGTTAATATATCAAGTGTTAAATACATTTAAAGTGTAAAATAAATACACGGGCAACGATGACTCACTCGGTTACGGCGCTCCAATTTGATGTAAGTGGAGTGTGAGATATGGGACTAGATTACCAGTTATGATTTGGAAAATTCGATTTAGCAACAAAAAGGTTACTAATAAAAAAAATATTTGTCTTCGCTTTATAAATAAATAAATACATCAAAAATATAACTCTTTTTTACTAAGCTGCAAGTATCACAAAATTATAAATATTTCTACATGTGACATCCGACATCTGAGTTAAGATTTCCAAATTATGACAAATTGAGCTTAAAGATTCGGCATCCCTTATACGCCGTGGAGATAGAGTATAATTTCCTATGTTATTATTTTAATTTTTTCAATAATTCTAAATTATTTTTATTTCTCCCAGAAACATGTCTGAAAAAAACACTGTTTGCAACTCACTATAAGCTGAATGCTGTGAATTTTCTCATCACTAAAATGCAAGTAAAACTTGTCAGGAAACAAGTACCTTATATGATTATGAAATTAACACTAACATATAAAATAGCAATTGTAAATTTTCTGAAATATTTATATTTGAGTATTAAATGCACTTGTATTTTATTTGTTTTCTAATAAGAAGTTTAATAAATAATTAATAATATATTTTGAGTAAGACATCACGGTGAAGAAAAAGTGACAAAAGTGATGGTATATTTATAAATTTGTTTTGAAACTAGTTGGTGGAATAATAAGTTTATTAAGAGTGTAAGTAGAAAGCAAGGCATTTGACGTATTAATGAATTGATAATTTAGTATTCAGGCATAACAGGAGCGAAATTAGCCCGTGTAAATGGGAAATGAAAGCCGTCGTCTTTCTTACGTGTTTGCTAAAAGCGTGTACAGAGTGAAAAGCGTGAATAAGTTCCATCTATTAATCAAAATTACAACGTCGCCCGTAAAAAACCGATGATTGTTACTAAATCTGATAATTTAGGGTAGCTATTGTTTCCGTTTTTCAGAACAAAATGATTATTTAAATCGATGAGAAAATTGCATTGTGAGGAAGTTTACACAGAAATTAGAGTAAGAAATGAGTTCGGCGGACCTTCGGCTAAACAGCCAAAATTTGATTGATCAAGTAATTAATCACTTTACTCTTACATGGCGTGCTTTCACAGTTCCCGGCAAGACCGTTCCTCGTGGTTTGTGGATCGTGGCCACAACAGCTTCAGCGCCGCAATCAGGGACGTCATCTTTCTCTCAAATCATTCATAATTACACTTTCCTACCAAAAAATATTGCTCATTACATTCAATGCACACTAAACTAACTTTTACACATCCGTAGTTCATTGTTTTTATTGGATAATATGAACTAAGGGAAATATTAAATAGAAATATATATTCTAATAAAGTTCAATAAACAAGTAACTTTATCTAGTGTGTGAAAAGTATAATATATTTGATTTGTTATATACTTAAGTTTATTCTACAACTATCGAGATTATTTTAATTTATTTAATTGATAGCAATGTAAATTTGCTTGTCTCATTGAAAGTGAAACATAGGAAAAGAAATTCACATTTGCTTTTTGGGTTATAAAATTTTCTGGCAGGCCTTCACCAAGTGCAACAACAATTTTAAGAATTATTAATAACTTTAGAGGAAAGGTAAAAAAGAAATAAATATAATAAATAAATACAATTAAACAATAATTACAATAAATTTTCAAAAATCCATCCATTAACTGCTAAGCAATGATTCAATCTGCTATAAAACTTATCAATTACATACGATAATATTTGGGCAATTGTAATATTTTGAAAAATGTTTAGAATTTGAACTTTTAGTTCATCAAAATTTGGAAGATTTTCCCAATAAAAACTTCTGATTTTATAGGTCATTTATAAAAGTAATCTGGATATATAAGATCGAGTGATCTAGCAGATCATTTTACTATTCTACCATTTCCTCTAAAGTTATTAATGATTGTTAATATTGTTAAAATTTTATAACCCAAAAAGCAAATATCAAATTCGTTCCCTATGTTTAATTTTAAATGAGACAAGCAAATATACATTGCTGTCAATCAATATCAAGTCGTAACCATGGATATGATAACAAAAATAAAGTGATTTTCTAATAAATTTAAGTCTTTTATTCAATTTAATGATCGAACAATACCGTATACGTTACGAAAAACACTAGATTTTTGTGTTAACTAAAAATATAGCTAAATTTTAACTTAATTACACTTGTTTCAGTTTCGGTTACGTTTTTGGCCGAAACTAGTGTTTTGGTCGGACACTATTTAATTGTAACTTCTAATTTTCTGGGTATTTAATGTGGTAATGGGGTAAAATTTCAACAACCTTCTTTTATTATCCATAATGTATTAATGTGCATAATTTCTATATAATAAAATGATTAAGTATAAAGAATCATCGACATTCGACAATGCGCGCCTGGTAAATTTGAACATTTTTCTATGACAACTGTTTTACGTGTTTACCTTTTTATGACTATTATTATTTCATGCTCATGGGGTACCTGAGACCGCATACAAATTGCCGTTTTGAATGTTATGCTTTAAAAATGCGAATAAAATTCATGTGTTTCGTACGCGCTGACCCATAAAATAACTTTAGAAATCCCACGTGCTCCATCTTAACGAAATCACGGTCTCATCGGTGTAATGTTGGCCCATACGTGACGTGGTGCTGCTATACTGTACTACACTGCACTACACTACACTACACTACACTACACTCGCTGTTCCTGCAAAGATATGCTGCATGCTGCATACTGCATGCCATAGCCGTCCCTGGAATTTTCCACGGAGGGGCACATTTAATTTCATTTAATACAAATTAGAAATTCATGTGTAGAATAAGGTTCCTAGACGAAATTATGCTTAAAGTATGTTTTTACTTCCACTTCAGTGATGTTGCAACCTTGGGTTTAAAAAAAATAGCCCATCTAACATTTTTTGGGTATTTGGAGGTTTTATATTTTCTTGTGTTTCACGTGTGTTTGTTCGAAAGTATAGTTAATGTTAGGAATTAGAATGTATTATTTTGCTTAAATAGGGAAAATATGAATACGGAAGAGGAAGGCTGAATAATTTTGTTTAACCCCTTATTATAGTGTTAAGCGATACTTGAAATTGATTTCTGCAAGGGTTTACAACCTTTATATAGGGTTGGGAAGCTTAGTGGTCAGGCGTTATAAATTATTCCAACATAAAGGCATCACTTGAAGGAAAAGCGAAAAGTCAAAATAAATAACAATGTTTCTTTTTGTTGACTTGTTCAAAATTTAAAAAAAATTGTATATACCTGTCAAGAAAATATTCAATAACTATTTGTATTTTTAGTATCTGATTGAAGTTTCGATTTTTTTTTTCGGTACACCAAGTAGTGTTCGTATCGTGTCTGACGCTTTCGGGTTTGTTCGAAACAGTTTTAATCCCTTATTTTTTTTCAAATTTCTTCCTTACGAAGATATAATTCTTATTTTATTATAAATTAGAAAAATACTGGATTTCCGTGTTTATTAAAATTTAACTAAATTTTAACTTAACTACATAAGTTTCGGTTTGGTTTTGGCCGAATTTAGAAATAGAGTCGAATATTCGGTTACGGTTTTGGTTTTGGCAAAAAATCGTGTTTCGGGCGGACACTAGATTATTTCTCTATTCCTATAATATTTTAATCTCTTTTCAAGTTACAAATTGAAATACATTTAGAATGCATAATTATTAATTAATATAGATTTCAAAGTACATAATCATATGGTCCATAGTAGTGTAATACAGAAGAAAGTGCCTAAAAGAACCTTTACCGCAAGTCCCATAAAACTTATTCTATAATAATTTCAAATATCACTTCAACTATGTATATACCTATACTTATGTATACATTTAAACAGTTTTTATTAAAACGTTTGCAAAATAAATAATTTACTGAAAAATAAAATAGTGTATTGGGATGGAGTCAAATTTATTTAAAAAATTTAATTAACCTTAGCCTTAGCCCCACTAGTGTCATCTTCAAAAGGTGATTAGCAAAGTAAAGACATATAGAAAGTCATAATATAAGTATACCTTCTATAATTATTATTATTACACACAGTTATTTTTTCGAATCACTATGCTAATAAATATAATATTTAATTTGACTTGAAAATGAGTAGGAAATTTATAATACCAATAGAGATAAGTGAATATTCTAATTTTCTTAATAATTGTAAAAAATAAATGGGGAGAGCGGAAGTGCCCCTTTTGCAACCCTCTTCCGGACGCTTTGTGCAGCAGTGCAACGCTCTGGATACCGATTTTTCTTCTCTGCTTTTTCCTATCTCCCAACACTATTTATACCTATTACGTTTTATAACCAGATGAAGATTTTAGATAGTATAAGAGGTTTTTTGTTAATATATTTTTAAATAAAGTACAGTCATGCACTTTATTTTCACT
The DNA here is from genome assembly GCA_035578165.1 of Stenolophus ochropezus. Classification (NCBI taxonomy): domain Eukaryota; kingdom Metazoa; phylum Arthropoda; class Insecta; order Coleoptera; family Carabidae; genus Stenolophus; species Stenolophus ochropezus. The sequence goes on from JAQOWZ010000014.1 coordinate 7,534,045, forward strand.
ACACCCAAACATTTCCAGTAGAATTGAATGGTTATATAAAAACAAAATGAATATTGAAAATATTTCTGCTTGCGTTTTGGAAGGACAAGTTTATAAAAATTATAACTATACCAAAATATTTTTTTATTGTTGAAAGTCAACTTGTGATATCTACAATGTTTATAAGCCATGAGAAATGTATATATTTTTTATAAAATTGGTAATAGTAAAACATAAAAAAACTAGCCATACACAAAATAATCAATTAGTTGTAGATAATTAATGTTACTAGTGCGAAAACAAATATTTTGTGTTTCCCTCCCAATTAATACAATACTGGAATTCAATATATTTATTATACAAATAACAAATTTACCAGACGAAAAAATATTTCGTTTATGTGTAAATTGGCTACAAAATCAATACACGTTTTACAAGGAAAACATATTATTAATATTATGAGCGAGTAGGGTATATTTTTCCTCATTCGTATTTAATTATAATTTAAGCAGAATTATTTATTATTAATGGAAGTTGATTTGTTATCTGAAATTTCTAATGAAATATTTATTTTATCTTCAGGGCAGTGTGCAGCATTGCATGCTTACTGGCACGTTAAGTATGAAAAATAACAATTAATGTGCGATAACCATACCTGATTAATTATTTTAATGGGGTTGGCATAAATTATTCAGCCTGAAAAATAAGCAACCAACATAAATGCAATTAATATATTGGTTACTTTACCGCACAAAGAAATTACTAAACTACCTACCCTCTGTTGGTAACGTAATGCAAATACAAACATACTTAAACTTATTTTTATCATTCACAGTCTTTAAAATCTACAATACATTATCACAATGGATCAAACTGTTTGTAATGTTCAATTATTATTATTACATTATATTATGTTTTTTTCCAAATGTTTCTGTTAATAACATATTAGAAAATGCTGTACCTTCACTGTAATTTCTAAAGTATAAAATTTTGACCGAAAAGGATTTTTGGAATATTTCGTATAATATTGTAACGAACGAGACTCAACGAAGATGAGTCATCACGCCTGACCTGTCTGGGCAGGTAGTCGTGTTAATGGTCAAGTGGGATAGGAGTGACGCCGATATTGTTCAGAAATTTTATAGAGTCGGAAGGCTCTGAAATGTTCTAGAGATTACAGGCAGGTATATAAGGGTCGCGTCGGACGGCTCAAGAAGTCAGTATCGTTCACTGCATGTCCAAGACATGTGATGTAGAAATAAATAAATAGTTAATGATATAAATAAATAGATGGTGACATAAATATCGTGTAAATAAATGTTGCATAGTATTAAGTGTTTAAATAAATATTCATAGTGTTGAAGTCTTTGTTAACAATTATTATTCTTATTATTTAATCCATGAATCTTTCTACCTTTCGGTATAAGGTTATTGGAGTAGAGCGGATTTAGGGTAGTTTCTTCCATATGTCTCTCCACTATTTTCTGTCCTTTGTCAGCTTTGGTATTTCTTCCCACTTTTCTCTACTCTTCGCTTCTTTTCTTATTTCATCATTCCATGCTTTTCTGGACCTATTTCTTTTTATTTTTCCGGATTCTCTTTCTTTAAATATTCTTTTTGTTAGACTTTAGTTGACCCTGTTATATTGTCACTTTTATTAGTATCACATTTAACTGTTCTCTGTATATTTCGTTATTTATCATATCTCTTCTCGTCTTTCCTTGTAATTTTTACATAAACCTCATCTCAGTACTCGTTACTTTACTTCTTTGTCTTTCTGTTCCAGCTTTCACACACAAAGGGCAGAGTTATTATTCTTAAATTAGTGTATATATTTGTTTATTCATAGTGTTATTAATTTTTATAGTTTTTATTAAACTTATTTATATAAATATTCGTATTTTAATTATTTTTACACTTTGCCCAAATAAATAAACGTTTGTATAAACAATGATGAAAAAGACTTCACTGGAATTTGAACCCAGGGCCTTCCCAGTGAAATCCATGAATTTTTCAAAAATTTATTCTTCATTATTAAAATGTTTAATCGTTTACGGTTCTAAATGTTATAACTTTACTGTGTAAAAACAATGTATCAGTTAATTTATATAAATATGTAAGGGAAGCAAAGGATTTTTTTTAGTACATGGAAGGAATGGAATGGATTAGTGTGGGCATTGATTGTGGCTGGGTACACGGCTCACGACTCACGGCTTCTGGCACGGGACGGCTTGTGGGCGGCCCGGGGGCGTCGTGAGGCGGCAGGGGGCGGCGACGGACAGCCCGTGCCATTGTCCCGCCGCATCTGCCGACGACTGGCTCTCTACATCTTAATGTGCTGCGATATATGGCTTCGGGGCCTCTCACCATAGCATCACAATACCAACAATATTCATATATAGCTGACTTCTTAATATTCGTCAATATATACTTCATATGTAATGAGTTATTATGGGAAATGAACAGTATGAGTTTTCAAAAATACCAACAATATTCATATTTAGCTTATATCGCAATATTGCTCAATATATACTTCATATATAATGAGTTATTACGGGAAAAGAACATTATGAGTTTTCAAAAATACCAACAATATTCATATTTAGCTTATATCTTAATATTCCTCAATATATACTTCATATATAATACCAGACGACTGGCTCTCTACATCTTAATGTGCTGCGATATATGGTTTCGGGCCCTCACACCATAACGGATCACAATACCAACAATATTTATATTTACCTTACATCTTAATATTTCTTAATATGTACTTCATATATAATACCAGACGACTGGGTCTCTACATCTTAATGTACTGCGATATATGGCTTCGGGGCCTCTCACCATAACGTGTCACAATACCAACAATATTCATATATAGCTGACATCTTAATATTCCGCAATATATACTTCATATATAATGAGTTATTACGGGAAATGAACGTTCTGAGTTTAGATTCGTGGCAAAAACTAGATATTTTTCTTCACATCCATAAAATAATCAATGGTCTACTGGACGATCCTATTTCTCTGGTTCTATATTCATATTTACGTTACATCTTAATATTTCTTAATATGTACTTCATATATAATACCAGAAGACTGGCTATTTACATCTTAATGTGCTGCGATATATGGCTTCGAGCCCTCTCACCATAACGCATCAACAATACCAACAATATTCATATTTACCTTACATCTTCATATTCCGCAATATATACTTCATATATAATGAGTTAATCCGGGAAATGAATATTATGAGTTTAAGTTTAGATTCACGGTGAAAACTAGAAATTTGAAATTTGTCTTCACATCCATAAAATAATCAATGGTCTACTAGACGATCCTATTTCTCTGGGTCTATATTGATATTTACCTCACATCTTAATATTTCTTAATATGTACTTTATATATAATGCCAGACGATTGGCTCTCTACATCTGAATGTGCTGTGATATATAGCTTCGGGTCCTCTCACCATAACGCGTCACAAAACCAACAAATTCATTTATGGCTTGCTTCTTAATATTTCTTAATATTTACTTCATATGTAATGAGTTATTATGGTAAATGAACATTATGAGTTTTCAAAAATACCAACAATATTCATATTTAATATTTCTTGATATATACTTCATATGTAATGAGTTATTACGCGAAATGAACATTATGAATTTAAGTTTAGATTCACGGTGAAAGCTAGGGATTTGTCTTCACATACATAAAATAATCAATGGTCTACTAGAGGATCCTATTTGTCTAGGTCTAATACCAATTAATATTCCATGTAGGATGAAAATAATGCAGTTGATACGTAATTTTGTGAGGATCAATTATGAATTAAAATCCCCATTGAGACAGCTTTGTAACAATTTCAATAATTTGGTGTGTAACAACAACACTTTTAATCTTTATCTGTATATGTTTGTTAAAATATTTATGTTATGTTATAAGATATTACTATTATCATGTTATTTTTTTATTTTGTCTTTGTACCATATGTAATATTTTTCTAAAGGTACAATCGTCCTGTAATTGGGATCTTCGATCCTTCTGGAGAGATTAATAATAAATAAATAAATATAAAGCAGTAAAAAATAATTTTAATATAACTATATTTGGATTAAGTTAAGCAAAGATGTTTAGAAATCATTTGGTTGTTGATCCTTTATATCTACATTTTCTGGGTCCCAAAAAAAATGTTTCCTACCCTAACATAATTAATTATTTATTATCATCTTACAATACAATAATAACTAATTTAGTTTTAATTTTATAGTTCAGCTATGATCACTTTAGATTTGATTAAAATGTCATAACCTATCTTAATCCAACCAAATCTAAAATTTTTTAATCCTTCTTCATGTGCTTTTTCCTGTGCCCATATTTTCTATATTTCTACAATACAAGTTCCTTTACCCCAAAGAAAGAAAACGAACAGCAATGGGTCACTTCGTTAGCTTGCTCCGACTCGAATTGAGCGAAGTGTGAGATCTAAGGTTTAAATTCCAACTTCGCTAATATTTGTCCAAATAAAAATACCGCTGTGTCCAAAACCAGTAAAATGCAAATAAAACATGTCTCAAAACAAGTACCTTAGGTATTTCACGACCCTGTTCCATCTAGTAGGTAATGTTGTGCAAAAGATGATGCTGGTGGTTTTATTATTGCACAATTTGACTTAGTATTTCTACCGTCATTTTAATGCAGCAGCACACTATAGATAATATGAACAACATTGTAAGTTAGGATGTCTTTTATTTTTTTCCAACATTCATATGAAAAAATGAATTTTCAAAACCTCATTTCATTGCAGCAGTACACCATAAATAATATGATCAACATTTTAACTTAGGATGTCAATTTTTTTTTCCAGCATTCACATGAAAAAATGAATTTTCAAAACCTCATTTCAATGCAGCAGCACACCATAGATATTATGAACAACATTATAAATTAGGATTATTATTTTACTATTATTTTTTTATAAAATGGTTTAATTAAGAAAGAAGCTGTAAGTCCAATGAGGATAGAACTAGTGAGAAAATAGAGAGAGGAAAATAGGGGATGAATAATGTGGAATATTTGCAGTGCAAATCGATCGGAAACGGCTATTATTGCACGATATGACTTAGTAAGTATTTCCACCATCATATGGAAAAATGCATTCTCAAAACCTTATTTCAATGCAGTAGCACACTATAGATACTATGAACAACATTTTACATTAGGATTTCTATTATTTTTTTATAATACCATTTAATTAAGAAAGAAGCTGTAAGTCCAATGAGGATAGAAGTAGTGAGAAGATAGAGAGAGGAAAATAGAAGATGAATAATGTGGAATATTTGCAGTGCAGGTCGATCGGAAACGGTTATTATAGCACGATTTGACTTAGTAAGTATTTCTACCATCATATGAAAAAACGTATTTTCAAAACTTCATGTCAATGCAGCAGCACACAATAGATAATATGAACATTTTACGTTAGAATGTCAATTATTTTTTTATAATATGGTTTAATTAACAAAAAAGCTTTAAGTCCAATGAAGATAGAACTAGTGTGAAGATAGAAAGGGGAAAATAGGGGATGAATAATGTGGAATATTTGTGGTGCAGGTCGATCGGAAACGGCTGCGTCTGGTCCTGCAATGAGCAGGATAGCATTATCATGCGCTTGACACCAGCCGAACCTTATTGTCCATATATTAAACGCCTTGCCTTATTTTTAGAGGAACCGTTCGTCCCACATCCACATGCGGCTTTCACCCTGAAATTTATTCTAATTGCTTGTTTAATACGACACGGGAAACAACCTTTTTGAATTGCAAATTTATATCCGGTATGCATGTGACGTACATTTAACTGATCGTACAGAAAGAAATATATTTACTATGAAAACGGAACGAATGTTTCAGTAAACGACAGCTTCTGTAATTACAACTTTCTAACGTGGGAAATATCTACTTTGCTATCTGCGTCAGCCGTTTCCTTTCATACTTCAAACATTACATTGCCATTGCAATTCAATTCATCGTGGCCTCTGATTAACATGACGCCTTCGCAAAAAATTACCACAGTTCGCCCCTATTGTCAAAAGATAACATACCTTTGCATGTTCTCCTAACAATCCCTAAATTTCCTTCCATACAAAAAATTCATTCCAAATCTTTCAGTTAAAATATTATTAGGGGTAAAACATTGGGTATATATAGCTTTGTTATAGGTTTAAGGTATGTATCTATCTATGTTTCTGCTGTGGCATCGTAGATCTCAAATGAATGAACCGATTTTAATTTAGTTTTTCTTATGTTTAAAAGGTGACTTCATCGAAAGTCTTCTTAGCTATGAATTAAGAAAATCTGTTCAACCGTTTGAAGATCATCAGCTCTTTTCTAGTTGATGAGGGAATAAGAGCAACTTCCACAAATCTGATCGATTCGAAATTTCATATCAGATTTTTTTCGTGTCAGGGTTTTTTAATGATAAATTAAAATTTGTCAATTTGTCTGTGAACACATTGGAAAATATACTTTAATAAATAAAAGATAACATATCTTTGCATGTTCTCCTGACAATCCCTAAATTCCCTTCCTTACAAAAAATTCATTCCAAATATTTCAGTTAAAAAATTATTAGGGTTAAAACATTGTGTCTATAGATTATTATTATTAAATATATAACTTTGTTATAGGTTTAACGTATGTATCTATGTATCTCTCAAATGGATGAACCAATTTTAATTTAGTTTTTCTTTTGTTTAAATGGTGATTTGCTCGAGAGGGTTTTTAACTATGATTCAAGATCTATTCAGTCGTTTAAAAATCATCAGTTCTTGTCTAGTTGATGAAGGAATGAATTCTAATTGATTAGAAATTTGGTATCAGGTTTTTTTTTGTGTCGGAGTTTTATAATGATAATTTAAAATTTCTAAATTTGTCTGTGATTATATTGGAAAATATATCTTAATAAATTTGGTACACTATAACTGAATCCAGATATTTTGTAGGTTAATGGTTACGTGTATATATTTGGAAGAGAAATTGAGGGTTTGTTACAATTTAAATATTTTTTCTATTTCCGAAATGAATTTCGTAAAGTATTTTCGTTTGGTTATTTCGGTCTGGCTGACCTTATAATTTCGGGTAATAATTTTATAAATAAGCACGTAGAATGAAAGATTCCTGGCAAAATGAGGCTTTCTGGTCTAGTAGTACAAAACAAACCGGAGGTACACCCTAGCATTATATTTCATTTTTATTTCGAGGCATCCAGAAACAGTTTGGCGAGACCGATAAATTTGAATAATACTTATTCGTTATATTATTCGTGTAACGAGCTAGCAGTCCGTTTTACGAATGTAAATCGGAATTGTACGGCAAATAACTTAAAATGAATTACATTGATGCAGACACGAATAGCATGAAAAAAGAAAAGGAAAATAATGTCCTTGCTGTTCCCTACTTTTTCCCTTAGACGCCGAAAAGCTGCAATAAAAACATTGAAAACCTCCCTGATAAGAGTTCTCATTTTAAGAACAATGGAGTTCCGAGGCCGTGCAATATTCGCATTAATATTCCTTCTATTCTATTCTATTCTTCCCTTATCGCGTTCAGAAGCTGGGGGATTATTATAATATTCACTAGGAATCAAACACCCGCATACACCACCGTAAATACTCTAATTACAACCGGCTCTAATTGTTTTATACCCCTCATCCAATATACTATCATTCCTATTGTCAACTGTAATTCATTCATTACTACTTCATATTTCTATTAAAAAATCAAATGTGGACATCACACGACTTCCTTGTCCGTTAAATAATTATACACATTTTTTGATGCACTTGAAAGTGAGATCATTCTACGGTCAATCGTTATTCAACATTCATTCATTTCATATCCTCAAACTTTGCTTCGAAATGGATCATATTTTGTAAAATGTTATTAAAACATTTTACGGCTAATAATTTTTGAATTACGCGAGATACATACATAAAGATGTCACGCCGAAATTAGTATAAATAGATATTTCCGTTGAAATCAGAAATCTTAAAATTTCCTTGGAGATCAAATGAGAAAATTATGAACACACGTCTTCAAATTTTATAGAAGAAAATTAACAACTGGTCAATTTTATCTGAAGTATTAAATACTGATAACTAGTCACTTTAATTTTTAAAACAATGAAATTAGTAATCAATTTTAAATAAAAATATCAATATTTCTTCTAATTTTAGATCTTTAGGCTTTTATATCTGATCCTTCCAAGTAATTAATACAAAAGAACCTCAAAAGAGTTTTACTGACAAAAAAATAAACAAATAAATAAATTATACATTAATTTAAACGTTAAATCCATGTAACCGTTGTGAAAAATATACAATTAACATGGGAAAATAGTTTTTGGTAAATAAAAACTGTCCGGTTAACTGAGTCACCAATACTTTATTACTTTATTTTTGCTTAATTCAACGAAATTTATAAAAAAGATATTTTTTTTTGTCTGATGTTTTTATTGCTCTACACGAAAAATGACAACTGTCAATTCATGGTTATGGAGTTAAAATATCGATCTATGGAATGGAATATATTCAGTTCCATACATATAATTAACTTTGTTATTATACGAAGAGTATTTATTTACCAAAACCTATAACAACCTTTGTCTGGAACACACGGTATATATAGTAATATAATTACATAAAAATAAAATTTCACTACTTCAGTTTCTCTTTTGTATTCTGTGCCAAAATAGTGTTGTGGTAAGTATATAATTAAAAATATTCTAGAGAGAAATAAATAAAGAGTAAAGTAATATGTAATCCGATTTTAGTATAATTTAGAAAAAGAGGTTTTGGCAGTTAAAAGAAAAATGGCAACAGGGTCATAATACGTTAGGCAGTTCAGTTAGGGAAATATACTCCCGCAACCCCAAAACTCGTGTATAAAATCCCCTATACGTTAGACTGTTATGTTAGTGGTTCGTGGGACTTTAAAGGAAATAAATGTTTCTCCTCAATATCCAGAAATGGATTCGGAGGAATAATAGCCGAGCCGCCTCCAAGTGACAAGTTCTACGTGGCGTAGTACAAGTGATAGGATTGGAGCAATTGACGGATATGGTTCGACAGACCGAGCCGAAGACCGTCCTGTTATCTGGATTCATAGAACATTAACCTTGCCCGGAGTCTAAATCCAAATTATGCATCAGTATATTGGTTGTATGCTCCATAACCCTAAGACTTACTCGAGCTTGCTCAAGTGCTTCATGTTGGTATTACATTCGCTTCGACAACACCATCGTATAACCACTTCAACCATATTTGTTTTATAAAGTTGATTGATTCGGCTGTCACTTCTCGTTGAAACATATTAAACATTATTTAAAAGAAATATAAAATAAAATACTTGGTCGGTTTTAAAATCTTTAATCTCGAAAGATACAATACGTATTTCGTCTTTATTTAAACATTATTTAAAAGAATTATTTAAATGTCCTAGTAAGCCGAAATACGTATTGTATCTTTCGAGATTAAAGATTTTGAAACCGACCAAGTATTTTATTTTATATTTCTTTTAAATCATATTTGTTTTATTTACTTATTTATTTATTTAATTTACAACTATACAACAGGATACAAAGTATCCCAATTACTGGTAGTTGGATATGCTACATGATTAACACACAGGAAATTTGAACATAATAATATACAAAGAATCAGAAACAAGATTGTGGAAACAAGACTGTATGATAGAACAACATTAGTGTATATAAAACAGATTTTTTAAAACATTTTGGCAGAGTACATTACAGATCAAAACAATATTTACGAATTTATTAACGGATTTAAATATTTCCAAAATTAATAAAATTTATTACTACATGTCCGGTACGCTTAAGCACAGGAGCTTCTGACTTAATGAATAAAATTTAATCAGCTGATGTTGTAATGTAAATTAAGAAGTATTACTAACAACTTTATTATTTTCATAAGCTCTCCTTTGGCAATCTCGGTGTTTTGGAAAAAAAATTGTTTTATTTCGTTTATTTTCTTACATTCTGGAATAATTTATTTTGTATACAGTTTAATACTTTATATCATTGTTTAAATAACTATAAAAACTAAATATATTATTACGGGCTTGTTTTTAAAAAAAGAAGTTGTTTATTTTGTTATATTTTTGAATATTTTTTTTGTATACCTGTAAATAGTTTAGAAGTATTGAAATAATTATGATTTTATTTCATTGTTTAATTTACTATGAAAACTAAATATATTAGGATTTTGCACTTAGTTCTTACTGTTAAAAGTAACTAACCTTTGGTACCTGGGTACACTACTGCTACTTTTTGTGTTTTGTATATAAATATATTTTTGTAAGGCCAATCCATTGTTAAAGAAATGTGAAACCAAGTAGTCACTGAAAAATGCATATTTTGACGTTTGTTCTTAAAGCGAATGACAATTTTACATGTGCTTTGTGAAGAATCCATGTTTTACAAAGAAATACAGGAAAACAACTTGGTTGAAATCATGTTTAACATATTTACGGCAACGTGTGATATAAATATTTATATAATCTAATGATTTTTAAATGAATTGAAGCTTTCTGTACTCGTATAATAAATAATAAATAAATCATAAAATGGAGAAAATATAATGCATTCTTGCATACAACCAAAATAATATTCAAGAATGGATTATTTATGCAATAAAACCAATTTAAAACCGAACTAAAAAACTAAAATGTATTCTTAAATATTTTTATATTGTTGCAACATATATCCTTCTTAGCCTTTTAACTCTAATAACTTCTTGAACACGATCAATTCCTATAATTTTGCACAATACATAAACCTTTTTTCAAAAATTATTTGAAATGACAAAATATAAGATTTATCTGTCAAATTTGTTTGTGAAAACTTTAAAACAAGGTTTAAAACAGTCCCAGCCCTGTTTTAAAATATTGTATTAATTACCATAGCAATAAATACAAATGTATTAAAATAAATGTCAAAAAAAGCTTAAAACAAGCCACTCAATTGAATATTTAATATAAATCTTAATACAGATCTTAAAACACGCTAATACAACCCACTGAATACTACCCGTTAAGTCTAACTAAATAAATCCTTCAAATAAACTCATAGTAATGGTAAAAACAATTTCGTATTAAAATTATTCGTTGCTATCGAAAGTTTTATTTTCCTCCTCTCTTCTTTTGTTCTAATAGTCTAGTCTGTCTATAGATTCAGTTAAAAATAAAGGTTTAAATAGAATAATTACGCTTTATATTAGCCGTATAGAATTATAAAGGGTTATAATCATCTCCTTACGATGGGAAGGGACCGCAGAATATTAAGACCCTATGAATCTGATTCATTTTAATGTGTTGTAAGTGTCCTTGTTAAAGAACCAGTGAATTACGGAGTTTATAGCACGCAAAGTTACTTGTTAGCGAAATACTTGTGAAAAGATTTACGGTTCAGGAATTTTATCACGATGAAAGCTGCGAATTGTAGCTGACAACGGATATCGTATTTAAATTTTAAGATGGCTTCCTTTCATTTGTCGCACTTCTGGATTACACAGTCGAAAATTAATTAATCAATCCATTTATAGATTTTCAAATTCGTCTCCCGGTTGGATTCAATTATAATCTTGCATCAGATAAGGGGCAATCATTATTACAATAAGAACATGATTTTGAAAATTTCAAATTTATTGTGATTTATATTAAACATTGATTTATTGGTTAGAGTTTAAAATAATTTGACTGTCGAGTGAGTTCATATTTGAATGTACTATATACTATATCTTGCATCAGATAAGGGGCTATCCTTATTACAATATTTTTCTGAACATTAATTAAGAACACGAGTTTAAAATTTCAAATTTATTTGCATAAAAAATTGATTTATTGGTTAGAGTTTAAAATAATTTGACTGTCGAGTGGGTTCATATTTGAATGTGCTATATACTATATCTTGCATCAGATAAGGGGCTATCATTATTACAATATTTTTCTGATCATTAATTAAGAACATGAGTTTAAAATTTCAAATTTATTTGCATAAAAAATTGATTTATTGGTTAGTGTTTGAAATAATTTGACTGTCGGGTGAATTCATATTTGAATATACTATGAGCATAAATATTTAATTTATCGATATCTACGCAATAACAGACCTGTCATTAACAGAAATAGGGAAAACCTCGATGACATATTTATTTATTTATTTTAATTATCATTAATTGATTAAAATAAATTTAACGTCCTTTTAAATAAACATTTCAGATAGTCTATTTATTTTTAATTTTAAAATGTTGATACGCCTACGTCATAAAAAGTAATAAGAACAAATGGTTCTTTTATTTTCAAAATAAATATGGCATGTCTTTACCTCCCGCCTATCAATATATAGACATATGATATCAAATTTGATGTAAATTTAAAAGATAAAATATGTAAATAGGAAGTATTTTTATTGTATAATTAAAAAAGGTGGAAGAAATATATAAGGAATATATTTGAATGCGTGAATAAAGGTAAGTTCGGTTTCGGTTTTAGTGACGCGAAAAATAGCTTTATTTTTTTGGTTATACAAATTTTATGAACGAAATTTTAGGTATGAAATGATTTAAAAATAATCTGAACTACAATAGCAAACTAATTTTAAAATTACAAATTAAATGTACTGAAAAACATATATAGAATATATTACTATAGTGGCGAGAGGTAATGTGTTGGACACATCCGATTTTTTATATACTTTATTCAAATTTAATAATTAACAGCCAAATTCACAAAACATGCTTAAGTCTTAAACCTGTTTAAATATGTTAAATTCAAGTAAACTCGACATATTCAAACAAATGTAAGACCTAATCCTTTTTTGTCCGACCAATACACATGGTTGTTATCCTGTCCTTCCTAAACCATTATCGAAATATTACCATTTTGGAATAGAATATGAAAATATACATTCATTAATAAGTAATAGTGAAAATATTTAGATTTAGCTTGAATTCGACATATTTAAACCAGTTTAAGAACTAATCCTGTTTTGTAAATCTGACTACGGGTTTAACGAGTTAATTGCAACTAGCGTAAGTTACTATTGTCCCCTGTATTTTAGTTATAGAACAGAAGATTTATATTGTGTATTGACAGGGAAGTTAGTTCACATAACCTAGGTTTGCAGCGAAAGCTAAATAGGTTAGGTCCGACCAATACACATGGATGTTATCCTGTGAAAGTAAAAAGAGGAAAACAATGCATATGCGCAGAACTGGGTAGGAGATAGCATCAAGTCCTTGTTATACTGCACCGTGCAGATAAATTAAGCATTGATAGTGGCGCACGAAACGCGTACGTATGGACAACTCGTTACCGACCGACGTTATCAACTTACATATATTATGCACGTGCAATGTAAATCGGGTCATACACGATATACTTTTAATGTATGCCAGATTTATTAGTAGAATATGGCTTCGTCATACCTCTGTGCAGAATTTCTAACCATGTTGTAATTAGCTTATATTTACTATTAAAACTAATTTTTATATGTTCAAAGAACTGCTGCCATTGTTTATCAAAGTGATTAAGGTTCATATATTTAGATACCACATATTTATTATTACGTCACATATATTGTGAAAGCTCTTTAATACTCAAAAACTATATTTATTTAGAATATCACTTCGGAAATTATTACAACGTAGATACCTATTGTTGCCGTTTAGACAAGACTTGACTAAGTCTAATGTTTTAGTCGCAAGAAAAGTATATCATAGGTCTATGTGCGTAATCATTCCCTACACATGTTTTAATATTAATTTTAATTCTAGTTTTCTTTTTTAGTTGCAAAAATATGCAAACTCCATACTAAACTAAACTAAAACTAAAAATTAAAACAGTCAGCTGTCATAAAATGTCAAATTTATGTCACCGAAAATATAAAAATCATTGATATTGTATATTATAAATAAATATTGAGAATATCTAAAATTGAATTTAAAATGAATTTCGTTGTATTGTACATAAAAACTGGCAAAAGAAGAAGAATTTGTGGTATTGTTGCAGCTATAATTTTAATGAAAAACGAACAATATAAAAAGAAAAATAGATCAGAATTGTGGGTTCATCCTATAAACCAATACCAACATTGTGTTCAAAAAGAGATATTTTATAACCTCAATCATGATATGAAATAAAATATAACCGAAAAACTAAAACATAGCAAGAAACAATACATCTGTACTATAACTAAAACAATTAAATTAAAACATAAAACTAAATCTAGAACGAATGAAAACAGTAGCTAGGAATGAGCTTTTAGTTTTAGATTAAAAAGTCTTGTCTAGATAAAATGACTCTAGATTATTTCAAGATTACATTAACCTGCTCATAGGCTTTAGATAAAGACAGATCATTCTTCGGCAGCGTTTATTTTCTATTTTACAATCACTTTTAGCTAGAATGAAACAAGCTTCGCATGATATACTTATATTTCAAAAATTTAAAATGTTTAATTAATCTAGAGTCTTGAAAATTGTCTACAATTCTCTTGTCTTGATCTAGAATAAGAAAGTCGTGTCCATTCAACACAAGACAAGAGTAATGAAAGTCTAGATCTAGACGACAATACTATAAGATACCACCAAAAATCATGTTCGTCAAAGATCAGTCATGTTATTTTTATGAAAATGAACGCGAAATTAGACATATTATTTTTAATCGTCATTTTATTTTATATTCTGTCCGTATTTTAATTTACGTATATTTTTATTGTTATTTATTGTACGCGCCTTAAATATAGGCTGCCACATAGAATTAAACGCGCTCATGTCATTCTGGTCACGTTCTGGAAATAACTTTTCATTTCAATTGGATGAGAACAATTGAATAATTTAAATTACAGTGTTTAACTAGATGGCTAGACGTAATACATTAAAAATACAATATTTATAACATTGCAGATATGCAATTCGAAATTAACAAATAAATACATTATAAATTGCAGACACAAAAAAAATTGTAATATATTTTGCTAAATAATTTAATATGCGTAAATTTCATTAAAAATTCAATTTTTATGTTATTAAATTTTACGGTCAGTGCACACAAAACATTTCTTTTATAAACAAACCCGTATTTTTTTTTAATTTTAATTACTATTCATACATAATTTTTATAATTTAATAATTAAAAACAATTTACAATAATAAATAATTGGGTTATACGTTATTTCTATTGCACAAATAATCCGATTGAGCTGTCAAAATGTAATAATAAAATCTTTCTAATTAATTGCATTGAATGTAAAAGAAAAAGTTTTTATTTTCAGCTTGTAATTAGCCAAAAGAATACAGAAGCCAATACAATATTTATAACTTTGCAGATGTGCAATTTGAAATTAACAAATAAATACATTATAAATTGCAGTCACAAAAAAAATTATAATATATTTTGCTAAATAATTTAAAAGGCGTAAATTTCATTAAAAATTCAATTTTTATATTATTAAATTTTACGGTCAGTGCACACAAAACATTTCTTTTATAAACAAACTCGTATTTTTTTTATTTTAATTATTATTCATACATAATTTTTATAATTTAATAACTAAAAACATATTTTAAACAATTTACAATAATAAATAATTACGTTATAAGTTATTTCTATTGCACAAATAATCCGATTGAGCTGTCAAAATGTAATAATAAAATCCTTCTAATTAATTGCATTGAATGTAAAAGAAAAAGTTTTTATTTTCAGCTTGTAATTAGCCAAAAGAATACAGAAGCCAATACAATATTTATAACTCTGCAGATGTGCAATTTGAAATTAACAAATAAATACATTATAAATTGCAGTCACAAAAAAAATTATAATATATTTTGCTAAATAATTTAATATGCGTAAATTTATTTAAAAATTCAATTTTTATATTATTAAATTTTACGGTCAGTGCACAAAAAACATTTCTTTTATAAACAAACCCGTATTTTTTAAATTTTAATTATTATTCATACCTAATTTTTATAATTTAATAATTAAAAACGTATTTTAAACAATTTACAATAATAAATAATTAGGTTATAAGTTATTTCTATTGCACAAATAATCTGATTGAGCTATCAAAATGTAATAATAAAATCTTTCTAATTAATTGCATTGAATGTAAAAGAAAAAGTTTTTATTTTCAGCTTGTAATTAGCCAAAAGAATACAGAAGCCAATACCTCCGTTAAAATTTCAACAAAGTGACGTGTTTGCAAGCCCAAGTATGGCAAAAGCAATTTAGAATTTGCTAAATGATTGCAAAGAACACAAACCTGTTATTTCCGAGCGGCGTTTCTCCTCCAAATTTCCAACATTTTTTAATGTAAATTTTC
Organism: Stenolophus ochropezus; assembly: GCA_035578165.1. Taxonomy (NCBI): domain Eukaryota; kingdom Metazoa; phylum Arthropoda; class Insecta; order Coleoptera; family Carabidae; genus Stenolophus; species Stenolophus ochropezus. The sequence continues at coordinate 7,550,437 of JAQOWZ010000014.1, forward strand.
TTTTAATTCAGGCAACTTAATTAAACGTTACGCCGTACAGAAGGTTGGGTAAATTTATTCAGTACTTTACATAAAAGTAATACACAGTCATCTCAAGACGGGCCGAGAAAAAAGCAACGTTTTTCCGTTTTACCTCCTACAATTCATAGCCATGGGCGGTTGTGGTCTAGTGGTTTACGAGGTGGTTTCTCCAACGAAATTTAACAGACAAGGGTTTAAATCACAATACTGAGCCCAAAACCTCTAAATTTTTAAATTAAAAAATTTGATTCATTTTTATGGAATAATGTTTCTGTCTACAAATAAAAGCAAAAACATTAATGTCTGTATGCACCAATACTCCATAACACTTATGGATTCATAATTTAAGTTATGGAATGATTTTTAATTCACCGACAATATTTATGTGTTATGGATTCAATAAATCAATGTATAACTTATGGAACAAAATTCAGTTCCATAGCAGGTTTATGGATTCAATAGTGATTTGTCAAAAAAATGTGATTGTATGACAAAACTAGTATATAATTATTATAATATTATTTTAATAGTAAATATTAAAAGGCAAGTATTTATATGTTCTAAATAATTTAAAAAATATTTTAAATTCTATATTGCAACATGAACTTTTTTTACCTAGATTAATTTATAATTCGTCAAATGAAGTAAATGTCTTCATAGTAAAGGATTCTTTAAAATGTGATGGTAAATTATAATTTAATATATAATATAATATAATCAGGTAATCAATGAAATTGCTCAAGACTTATCAAGACAGAGTATGTCGCAAAGGAAGTAATATTTAAATAAAATATTTTCACAAATACTCATTAATGAATGTATATTTTCAAATTCCATTCCAAAATGGTAATATTTCGACTATGATTTAGGAAGGACTCTATTTGTAGATAATTTTATTTTAATCTTATTGAAAATTGACAGTTAATATTTTCTGTAAAATACTTTCACGGGACTATACAAATTATTAACTTATAAATTTGCGTACCCATTTTATTGAGAGTCCAAATTTTAGATCAGTCTTTCTAAAAGCTTCCGATACTCTTGCGTCATTCTCATGGAATATTCGAGAATAGAAAATGTTGTGCAGAAAACCGCAATTATTTTTAGAATAGTAGTCAAAAGGTAATAATGAAGTGTTGAACTTTAGTCACATTAACCACATCATCCTCATCCATCAGATCGGAAACAGAAAAGAATAATTCAGGAAGAGGAGAATAGAAATCGTCGTCACAATATTTAATGTTGTGCAGGAAAGGCAATTATTTTTAGAATAGTAGTCGAAAGGTAATAATGAAGTGTTGAACTTTAGACACACATTAACCATATCATCCTCATCCATCAGATCGGAAAAATAAGAGATTTATTTAGAGTCCAAATTTTAGATTAACCTTTCTAGAAGCTTCCGATACTCTTGCGTTATTCTCATAGAATATTCGAGAATAGAAAACGTTGTGCAGAAAAACGCAATTATTTTTAGAACAGTAGTCGAAAGGTAACAATGAAGTATTGAACTTTAGACACATTAACCACATCATCCTCATCCATCAGATCGGAAACAGAAGAAAATAATTCAGGAAGAAGAGAATAGAGAGCGTCGTTACAATATTTAATGTTGTGCAGGAAAGGCAATTATTTTTAAAATAGTAGTCGAAAGGTAATAATGAAGTGTTGAACTTTAGAGACACATTAACCACATCATCCTCATCCATCAGATCGGAAACAGAAGAGAATAATTCAGAAAGAGGAGAATAGAAATCGTCGTTACAATATTTAATGTTGTGCAGGAAAGGCAATTATTTTTAGAATAGTAGTCGAAAGGTAATAATGAAGTGTTGAACTTTAGACACACATTAACCACATCATCCTCATCCATCAGATCGGAAACAGAAGAGAATAATTCAGGAAGAGGAGAATAGAGAGCGCCGTCACAATATTTAATGTTAAGAAAGACAATAATTTTTAGAGCAGTAGTCGAAAGGTAATAATGAAGTGTTGAACTTTAGACACACATTAACCACATCATCCTCATCCATCAGATCGGAAACAGAAGAGAATAATTCAGAAAGAGGAGAATAGAGAGCGTCGTCATAATATTTAATGGTGTACAGGAAACGCAATTATTTTTTAAATAGTAGTCGAAAGGTAATAATGAAGTGTTGAACTTTAGACACATTAACCACATCATCCTCATCTATCAGATCGAAAACAGAAGAGATTTATTTAGAGTCCAAATTTTAAATTAACTTTTCTATAAGCTTCCGATACTCTTGCGTCATTCTCATGGAATATTCGAGAATAGAAAATGTTGTGCAGAAAACCGCAATTGTTTTTAGAATAGTCGAAAGGTAATAATGAAGTGTTGAACTTTAGACACACATTAACCACATCATCCTCATCCATCAGATCGGAAACAGAAGAGAATAATGCAGGAATAGGATTGAGGAGAGGTAGAGCTGCGGTTACTACATCGACAGTAATCCGCTCAAATAAATCAACACTCATCGGCAAACAAACCGCTGATCACTGCTCACTTACTCCGCGCTCACCACGATATTATGCTTCAATTAGGATGGACGTGCAGCTATTGATATTCGGAATCGTTGTCCAGTCAACATGGTGCACCGCAACCATCAGGTACCTCCATTGTTTCCTTCCCACGCCTATACATCGGGTCAAGTTTCACATTTGCATCTTCACCTCATGTGGTGGGAATATCCAGTGTCAGTAATATCCATCTTTATTGCGATCCGACAATAGACTGCATTAGTGTAACGGTCATTTTGTGGCGCTAAATTCAAACTGAAACTCTATCTCGCCTCTGCCGATTTATGTTATTCTTTTGGGAATATAAATATGCTATCTTTAAACTGCTGGAAAGTATTATAAAATGCAAATCTTAACTATTAAACATCTCTAATGTTTTATCTATCTTCTAACGTAATATGCACACCCAAAGAACATAATATTATTTAATAAACTTCAATTTAAACAGAAGGTGCAAATTTCTGAAAACTTATGTTGTAGCTTTCTTAGTATTCAGTTGAACCTGTCACTATAACTTGACGTTTTTAACCTGCTGCACCAAGTAACGATATATGTTTGCGATACTACTTTCTTTAAAATCAAATTTTTCTTAATTTATTCTTTTATTTGTACTTTTTCTGTACGGAAAGCAAATAGTAATGTTTTGGATTATAAAAAAACCCTATGTTATAATTAAGAATCACCAAAATGCTTTACTATCGTGAATTGAAAATGTACTTCCATAAGAAATGCATACACTCAAATCTGAATTAGGGTTTCGGGCCAAATGTAAATCTTAACCTCACTAACGTGATCTATTGGCGTATTCCATTTGCCACTTAGATGTGATCTAACTTACACTTTTGAATCCGAATCACTTATTTTTCATTCGGGACGGGATCAGTTTACCCCCTTTACTGTATTTACTGATCCCAAGTCAAGTAAGATAGATCAGAAGGTTCAGTTGAGGTTCTTCCGTGATTTTGATGTACTTTTGAATAATTGAAAAAAAGGAGAACTTAGAAATTTAAAATGAAATAATCAAAACTTAAGATTTAGAATTATCATCGGAGATGACAAGCAAGGAAAAATCGGATTTAATTGAATTCATATAAAATAATAATAAAGTGATCCAAAGGCGTAAAATCAGTTGTAATAAAGAAAATAATAATAGAATTAAAATTACAAAGTTTTATGGATTAAAGTGATCGAAAGGCATTCCATTTGTACTGAAAAGTGAACTGATCCAACTAATTTATCTGAAGTAATCCAAATGAACTGACTTGCAAAAAGAATACTACTAAGAGATACGAAAGCGTTAAATTGGGGCAAAGTTGACGCAATACTTAGTCATTTTAATCATGTTTTTGTTTTCCCAAAAAAATGCATAAATCAGTAGAATTTACTTTTTGACTTGTACGAATTAAAAATTAGAATTTTTGTCTTATATTAACGATATTAGGAAAAATGTAACATTGTTAAAGACACACCGTTAATATCTTCATCCCCTCTTGAAAGCTTATTTTCATTTGCTACTACATATAATGCATTCACCTAAACGAAACGCTGTTCCTGGAAATAATTTTGAAAATTTTGTTCTATGAAAAGCTTTTTGTACAGATTTAATTATTTCTTGCATACTTTTTATTACATTATATCCTGTAATTCAAATATTGCTATAATTTAGTTTGTTTAAAAATATACTAAATGGAAGTATAAAATATGTAATTGATTTTGTTCATAAAATTAAAATTAATAACCTACTTTGAGTATGTAAAATTAAGTTATATTGTATTAAAGTTTTAAAAGCTTTTGTTTAAATTAATTTTTATTGTAAAATATTCGATATATATTTACTCATGTGTACGAGTACTTTATGTTTAAAAATATCTAGCAAAGTAGCACTTTGCCTATTTCTGCATATATGACACGATGTAAATTTATATTTTTAATTAATAATATCATTTTATAATTGTTGCAATTGGTAAAGTTGAAATAAAATTAAGGATATATTAAATAAATAAGTATAAGCGAATTTAAAATTAAAGTAAAGTATTATCACCAATTTATTTAATGATTGTTATAGTGTATTTTTTGCAGTTGGTCCTCATGTCATCAATTTTTGCCGTAGTAATTATTAACTTTTATGTTGCATCTTTGTCGTTTACGCATGGCATAGATGAGACTTTCAACTAACGACAAAAATGAAATAGGAACAGTAGTGTAACCACGGTAAGGGATATTTTCAAGTATTCAAAAAACTTGAATATGTCATTCTTGTTATTTATGACGGTGATTTTGGCGTGGATAGTTTGTGTTTTATTGTGTGTTTCGTTAGTTTATTCTACAACTCTGTGTATCGTGCTTATGAGTACAAACGATGAATATTAGTGGTTAAGTACTTATTCTCACTTCGTCTATGTCTGCATACATGGCAGGAAGTAAATTTATATATATATATATATATATATATATATATATATATATATATATATATATATACTGTCTTAACAACCCCATGGGGTTGCTGGAAGCTTTCTAGATCCAATTTTATTGGAGTGGATCAATCTCCGTTACTATTTCTTAGATGTTCTTTATAATCTTCCTCCACACATGAAGATAACGAAAAAAACAAAGAAGATTAAGATGCAAAGAGACAAAAACAACAACCCAATAAAGCAGATATACCAACAACTTCAAGTGTAAGACCTCAATTTACAAGTAGACCTAGAACAAATAGCTACGATGAAAGACCAAAAAAAAGTAATTTATCAAAACAATCATAGCAACCAAACAAAAATAAAATAACAGGAAACACGGCAACGAAAATGGCTAATACAAAGGAATTTGAAAATAAGTACAATGAAATGTATATTTATATTTTAAATAAATAATATAATTTGATTATTGTTGCTATTGGTAAAGTTATAATAAAATTGGGGATATGTTGAATGAATGAGTAGGCGAATTTGAGATTAAAGCAGGGTGTTATCGAAATGAGCGACGTAGCGATTTGCGAGTTGATCTGTCGTGATAACCAGCAATTGATTCTTTACGTGTAATTATTTTCTGTTGCTGCTCCAGTTTATAAAGGCACTGACGCAAATCGCCACATTGATTTTTTACACCCCTTTAGTTTAATTAATGTGTGTGCGGAGGTTCATCGCACTAAAGTCGTTTCGAATCATTGCCAATTTTGCAGTAACGGTTCGTTCGAATGCGATTTGTAAATTCGGTACGATTTTTTCAATACAAATGAACGCAAACAAGATTTTTATCAGATAAAGCAAAGTTCGTAAGCGAAGGTTCGTGTAGGTATTCAAAACTCGCAAAATCCAATTAATACAAACACTGCAACGCATGGTCGATGAGGAATTTTATCATACACTACTGACAACTTCGCCAAATTCCACAAAATCAAAACTCGCCATCCTCTCACGTCCAAAAATAAAAAGTTAGCTATACTGTCTGTACATTGACTTCATAATAAACTTATACAGGCTGCAATGGTGTATGTGACCATACTCGAATTTCAGTAAGTCAAAAAATATAAAAACTAATCACAACAGTTTCTCATTGCAATAATAAAAACTAAACATTTGCTTGCAATAATAAAGTTATTAGCATTTTAATGGTCCGGAAAAAGAACGCGTGACGTCAGTATGATAGGATCGTGGAAAAAGGCAGCTAGTCTGTTTCTTACATTCCCAGTCTACGTCTTTTATTTTACGATTCTACCACGATGACGTGACAGCATCCTTTCCCCAAATCTTTATTATTTTCTCGTAAACTACGAATAATGAATCGATTTAAAAAGTACGGGTATATATATATATATATATATATATATATATATATATATATATAATATATATACATATATTATATGTAAAAATCAAAATTTGGTTTAATCAGGGTTATAATTTGACCGGTACGCTTCTAAAGTGACATCTCGAAAATTGTCAAATATTTAAAAGCATGCTTCATGCTTATAAATTATTGTTCTTGGTACATTGTGGAGGCAAAGTATTTTTCAATAATTTTATATTTATAGTAGGTTAAAGGAAGAATTTATTAGACAAGATAATTAATAAGAACAGTATTTATAAATTTTTAAAGGGTATTCTTACAAATAACCATATCAAAAATCTCGCAATTAGTGAGTGAAAAAAAAATATTTGCAAGCAAACTAATCGAAAGCATTTTAAATTGTGATTTTATTATCTGTTACTTTATTTCTTATCAAATAAATATTTTTTAGGATTGAATAACAAAATCAATGTGACTTAAATATGATTTAAATCAATACAACCTTAGGATTATTTTGTTTACTCTAGATTTATATATTCTTCTTTTCTTGTTTACCATCTAATGTTTTTTTTTACCGATATACAGTAAATCTAGTATGCTCCTAAACATGCATATCATCTAATGCCCTAATTCAAAAAAATTCTTCGGCGAATAGTCTGTACTTTCCGACGTTTCGCGAGTTATTGTAGCGATTTACGAATTAGGTTAAGCTACAATTTTCTTGTCTTAACCTGTCAAAACTTGTATTGCGGTTAGGTTGGTCACCAGAAAGTAAGCAAGGTTTACTTTCGGAATATATCATTGCTGAGATATATTGAGATAAAATATGATATTTCCGTGATGCAGTATCCATAGTGAAGTAGTTGCATTTGGTATGTATGAGTGTTAAGAAAGAGATAAATATATATATATATATATATATATATATATATATATATATATATATATAATATAAATACAGTAAGTAAGCAAGGTTTAATTTCGGAATACATCATTGCTGAGATATATTGAGGTAAAAGATGATATTTTCGTGATGCAGTGTCCATAGTGAAGTAGTTGCATTTGGTATGTATGAGTGTTAAGAAAGAGATAAATAAATAAAGTAGTAAGATGTGGTTTTTTGTGAATGAGATATGCGAGGGCAGCGGCAGGATATACGAGCAGTGGGTAGTGCGGATATCCGGAGCTTTTTACGCGGCGTTGTTTTGTAGGTCGCGCACGTGAGAAAGCTAATTTTTCGGTGTGCGTCCGTCCGTTCCCGTAGTAGTGTAGGTTGGCGCAGTCGGGACGTCGGGACGTCGGGAGTACTTGCCGCGCCGCGCCTTAGCCTTACCTCACCTCCGTATTCGCGTGGCATTCTGCTATGTCAGTATACTTAATTAAACACGTCGACGACTCTTGTTGTTTATTTTTCCTTTTATAAAGGGCGTTTTCTAATTTAGCCCACTCCCTCGAGTAGAATATCCAATATTTTACGCCAAGAATGCAATTATTTAAACCGTTTGCCAACATTTTAATATATGTTTGCGTTTTATGTTCGTCGTCCCGCTGTTTCGTTTTTCGATTGTGATAGCATAGGGAGAAATGGGCCAGTCAATGTCCACTAACCGCGAACATTCTTTCATTTTCTTTTTTCTCCTTTATCTTGCAATTTAGGAGTGTTATTTGTGTACCCGAACGGGCAGCTGTGTTCCACTGGTTAACGTTGCGCATTCCATCCAAGATCTCTATACTTCTTTGCCCTTGTCCTACATATACACTACCCACACTTCCTACATTACGCGGGGCAGTCCTCAATTTCACTCCTGATTCTATTCCATTCCATTGTAACAAGCACATTCTAGTGGCACCAATAAAGTATATTAATAGGTCAATTGATGTAATTCTTAAATAGTATTGTATAAAGGTAAAACTAATATTTACTGACTTAGTACTTGTGTTCATAGTATATATAGTGTAATGTAATAGAGGAAAAAAAGAGAAAGAGAGAAGCAAGTAGAGAAGTAGTGTGGTATAGTGTAATGGTAGAGGGCGGTGTCATAGGAGATGAAACCAAATGTAAAGAATTATTAATTATATTTATTTATAATTTTATACAAATGTGAGTATTCTGTTTAATTTTAACATCTATCTTCTAACACTTGCTCCGTTTGTTTTTGTAACCGAAAATCATTAAATAAGCATCGGTGGTATAGGTTTTGTTAATTTTATTTCTTTTTGTGTTGTATTTAAGATAATAACTCATTAAATAGCTTACATTTAAGAATGCATTTTAAAACTATTTTTTTCTTGCTAGGTATTTATTTTTGCATTTGTAGAAAGAAATAAACTTGTCGAGAACTGTACTTGCGTCTTTTTCATCCTACGAATGTTTTCCCAGGTGTTAAGGGACTTTATACGTTTTGATATTCTGTGGAGGGATGAGATTTGTAATTGATTGATTGACTTGTATTTTAAAGGATATAATACGTGAAGTAGCCGGCTTTAATTGTATAATGTGTAGTAGTACGAGGTAAGTTAGTAGAAATGTGGAATGCTCTAGAGTCATAGAGTTATGAGCTGTGCATGAAAATGGAATGGGTGAAATGAAGCATCGGTATAGGCCAGAGATGAGATTTCCCCCAAGTGTTCAAATCGGTCCAGTGTTCGGGTTTTTGTCAGCTTATGGCTGACGGCTGAAGTCTTTGACCAAGTTGACAAATGACGTAAGTACGTCGCACAAGACAGATGTCGCTATTTCTCATGCCGTTCAACTCAAAAGCTTCTTGACAAATATTTGGACTCACTTTATCATTGCAATGATAACGATTCATTCGTATTATATTTAAGTAGAATGTTAGTTAAAGCAGCACAAAAGCTTACTTTCATATCTGAAATAAAATGTGCTTTGGTATTTGTCAACTTTTATTCCTCCGTTCTCCTTGGCTGTCATTCGAAATAGATAGGAATTTAGGCTCGATGCATGCTAAACGAAACGGGGAGAAGCGTCAAAATTGTAAATTGAGCCATATGCTACCCATGCTATATCGCATGCATGGATAGCACTTTTTGACACGCGTTCACTCTGTCAAATATTACATTCCTGCCTAGCTAGCAATTTTAAATATGAAATGAGAGCATTAAACGCCCCCGAAATAAACGCCCCACTGCAGACAGTCACAGCAAATATCAAACTTCAACTACCTAATGTTTATTTTCCCTTAGAGCTATTTCCATCATGTTCAATGTTTCTGTAATGGTTTTTATCAAATACAAACAAAATTTAATTGCAATACGTTGTTCTATTATTGATTAATTATTGACGTGCACAAAAAACGTTGCGTTGAGGTACAGTTGCGTTATAGCGATCAGCAACTGGTTACAAACATGCAAAGCAATTTCCAATGGCGTTGGTTAAGTAGATGTGCCGTGGAGCCCCTATGAACATACGGGGCTATATGATACGCTCTCCCAGTATCCTGGAACCCCACGCCGTGTGGTGTTCAAGTTACGTGCACTTCAGCGCTTCCAGAATTCTCCTCTAATTTATTGCCACTTTACGAATCATATCCACATTCACACTTCATTAAATCCCGATTTTCAAACTGTTTTTCATCATTCAATAAATTACGCCTTTCTATCCAAACATTTTGTTTATTAATATTTAATTACTTCTCTTTTTAACAATACATGCAGAACGTATCAATTATTAATTATTGCATTAATAAATAAATATATCACGACAACTATTATTCACGTTACATATTTTGCAGCTTTGTACAGACATATTCATTATAAAACATACAATAATACTTCCAGTTATTAATTGATTATTGTATATCTAATGCATGGATTTGTATTCCGATTATTGCATAGGGTAATTGGAGGAGAGATGAACCGGTAGAACAGACGGACTTTTGGTACATTAAAATGATATCTCTAATATGGAATGTTTATTTTGTTATTTAGAGACAGTGTAAGTAGCCGCTTGAAAATTAATGCAATCAACACTGAATAATCCAAGATTGGCAAACATTTTTTTACCTTATATTCACAAATAGGTTTAAACTGATTATTAATGTACATACTTTATAAACACGTGCATAAGACTTAGCGTAACCTAAAAATGTAGTTATATTTACACACAGTCATAAATAATTCAGTGGTCCATTTAACCTCTGTTCTGAGGACAGATAGACCACCTTATGCTGAGGAGAGATGGACTAGAAGATTTTTATTGTTAAAAAGATCAATTCAATCGGTAAACAGGAAAAAATCATTCGCACATAGAAAGGTATAGGTATGAATGAGTTCTGAAGTAATGTTCATGTTATAGAGTGTTAAATTCTAATTTATAAAATCGGGATGTATCATCATTACACGGATATTAATTTTAAAAACCTATTCTAGATCTCTTGTTTTTTTTATTTTGTTTGAATTTTAATTCGTTTGTAGAATGTATGTAGAGAACGAATAAAACATATTTAAATATATTTATATAATATATTTTTTTAAACTTTTTGACCACTTGTTCAAAATCAATTCTGTCCATTTATAACCAGTTAAAACTACATGACCAGGATAATTTTTATTGAAAAATAAAGGTAAATATAATGTTGTTGCCTAGAACTTGAACTCCATATAATACACAATAATAAAAGTAAATGAAAGTAAAGAAATTTACATTTATTTATTTTTAATGTCCTGACCGATGTACAAACAAATATTGTTTTTGTATTGTGGAAGCCACTTTCGTATACAGTGTGTGTATTATTGGGAAATTTTGTCGCAAATAATGCCCGTACTTTGAAATATAATTATTCATAAATAGGTTTCAAGCAACACATGTTTTGTTGAAAAGTATCATTTGTATAAAATATAACATCCCAACAAACATTATTTTCAAATAAATTCCCAGTGAAAGTAATAAACTAAATGAGTTTAATCTGTCGATATTATATCTGGTTGATCCATGTAATTTAATTTTAATTTACCCAATTCATGTAATTACTGTATAATTTAGTTGATGTAGTAATCCAATAATACCTTTATAATTAGGTATTTAAATACATATAAAATAGTGCAGGATACTATTCTATGTCTTACGAACTAAATCAAAGGTAAACAGAATTCCCTTTGATAGACGAGACTGCTAGAAGTAAACAGTATCAATTATTGGATGCAATTTCTTTTTCCTGTCTACTGTTCGTATATTTTATAGGAATATATAAATGCATTTTAATAAAACCAATTTAACGATAGTAAAATCGCAAACATTTTAAATGGATTTTGAATGACATTTATAGAATGAATTAAAACTACTTGTTTTATTTTAATTTGCTTAAAATAAATTTCCATTTAATTTGAAAACATTAATGAATATATAAAATATGGCGATATTTTTGTTTTTTTGATTAAAATGCTAATAAAATTTTTAATTTTCTTTTCAAATTTTGCATCACTCGTATTTTATTATTGCATAAAATAAAGCGACATAAAACTATGAAAATATTTGCACAATATCCTATTATACAAATGCAATTTATTTTACTTACATTTTAGGTTAAGAAGCTTAGAGCGTAACGAAAACAATTACAACATGTATAATAAATAATATAACAGAAACATTAAATATTTGTAAGTCTTAAAACGTTAAAGCAAATATATGAGAATGCAATTTACCTTATGTGTTGTTGCAGCTTTTGTTTATTTATCACACAAAACAATAACACAACAAGAGTACAAAATAATTGCAATAGCACTAGTTTACCACTACATATATACATATGTAAAAATCGTAGGACATTATTACAAAGTAATGGACTGCCGAGGCGATCACAGCGAACGTAACAAAACAAAATTGAACAGGTTCGTTGCATTAAACCAAAATGTTGCCAACTGTAGTATAACAAAATAATATTAATTTGGAACTTAAATTATTAATGCTAGTATTTTATTTATAATGTAACATTAGAAATAATTTTTTCGTGCAAAATTTTAGAATTTTGATTGACTATTTATATTAATTAAGGGCGAAGTATAGTTTAGGAGTTAGAACTCATAAAGAAAGATAGCTCTGAAATGTGATTTAAAAAGAGAGAGATAGCATATAGTGTCTTTTATATATTTATTTTAATAGTCCTTGGTATACTACTGTTTATTATTTATAATATCAGTAGAGGTAAATGAATATATTAAAATAATAGCAGGCCAACATTAAAAAATAAAAATTTCTGGTTTTTAGCACAAAATTTTGTTCATGTACCCAAAATAATAAAAATATTAAAATTTTTGGGTCCAAAATTTTGGTTTTTGAAAATAATTCATATTGATATTGCGCTCATATCAAATTTATCTATAGAATTTGATCATCAAAATGAGTAGATATACAATCTCAACCAGAATTTCAGTTTATCGCTCCAGAACTTTCTGTTTTCAAAATTTTTCATTTTATCTTAAGTAAATATAGATGTACAGATTACATATTTTTAAATAGAATTGAAATATCTCTTATCGTACTTGACATATTTATGTCTTTTTACTTATATTCATTTGTCCATATGGACTATTTTCAAAAAACAAAATTTTGGACCTAAAAATTGGTATTTTTTTATTATATCGGTTGTATATGAAAAATTTTACTGTGAAAACACAAAAATTGTTGAAGATGTATTCATTTTCAATTGGAATTGTGAATTTTTAATTTTTTACTGACCTATCAATCTTCTTTTTTAATCTTAATAACACAATACGAAGTCAAAAGGTAAAATAACCATAAAATAATATAAAATTTATTCTTTGTAATCCTGTCTTGCAAACATCTAATAATATAATAAGATACTCTACTACTTTGAGAATTTCTCTTGAGCGAATAGACTTAGTAAGAGAAATTGTATAACAGATATGAATGCAATCCTTACAGAAGGAACGAATGTAGATTCAGCATCAGGTAACACATTATAAGGGAGTGAAATGTGTAATGTAATGACGAACAACAACATGGATGTGTCGAGATGTCAAGAACGTTATTCACCGCTAATGACAACAATGTTTCATGCTTTAGATGCGTAGATCATGCACCAAGGTTGCAGCAACTGAAATTAGCTGTACATTGTTTTGTTTACTAACAGAAAATATGTTCTGATTCACAATGTAATACTTGAAACGCGTTAACACGAGAATTATTTACAAACGCATTAATACGGAAATTTATGAAGTGGGTTTATGTGCATACAGACAAATAAATATCGTCTATGTGTACACTAATGACGTGTATTTTATATGTTGCAGTCAAAACTCAAATGGTAATGCTTCGATTTTAGTTATTTTATACGGTTCAAAACAGCCGCCTACCGCCCATATGTTCAAATTTATATTGCTCGTATGAGCATTAATATACAATAGCAACAATAACAACTAAATGTTCATATCCACATTCTTAATTTCAGCAAAACGCAAATTTATTGTTCAATGTTACATTATAATATATTTCTTTACACAAAATAATTTATTAAATGAAAATCCACAATAGGCGAACGCAAATATTCCATATTTTTGGTACACATTTTTTTAAATTGATATTTATACATGAAATAAATAAAGATTATTTTATAAAAACAGCAATGTTTGATGTTAGTATTAATGTCAACTAGTACATACAAATATTTATATTTTTTATTGATCAAACATCATATTTTAATAAATATCATCTGTGGCACAGCATTTCTTTGTGGAACAAGACCTCTAGTAACCTAAGCAAACTTATTTCATAAAAAGTTTTACTTGCATTTTAGTGATACAGCACCTGCAAAGTCAGTCACTAAAACGTTTTTTCTTTTTCCGGATACCCTCGCTTCAAATATTCATTTTTTTAGCGTACGTTGGTCATTCTTTGTACATGTCCCATCCACCTTAGTTGACCCTGTTGTATTGTCACTTCGATTGGTATTACATTTAACTAATCTCTGTATACTTCATTCCTTTTCGTATCTCTTTGGTTTACTTCTTTGTCGTTCTGTTGTGATTCAGCTTTCACACTTAATCATAGGTATCTCCTGTCGATTAAGAAATGTTGCTTTCATTATGTTGAAAATTCTTCTAGTTTTGGCAATTCTTTCGTCAATTTCATCGTGCAGAGTCCCTTTACCTTACCCTTTTCATGTTATATTTTTTCAGTTCGCCGTTATATATATTTACGTCATGTTGTAGTTTTTTGTTTTTCCTAAAACTGCTATATCGTCAGCGTAACATAGTTCTGATATTTTTATTGTTTCCATCTTTCAATAGTCTACCGTGTACCTTTTTAATTTAGGTTTGCATCTTTTAATGGCTTAATCAAGCACTATGTTGTAACAGTAAAGGGCTTAGAATGCATCCCTGTTTAAGGTCAGTTTTGCTTGTGAACATTTTGGAGCTTTCGTTTCTTAGTCGAACATAACTTTTCGTATTTTCATACATAGGTACATAGGCGTTTACATACAATACAATACAATATGCAATGATAATCTGTTCAATTAATACGCAAGTAGAACTATGAAAATATAAGTATTGGAAGTCATTACAGGTATGGTAACGGAACTAGTGAAAGAAAATAAGTCTGATAGCAAAACATCTTAAATATAAGTGTTGAAAAAGAGTAATAATGTGGCGATTATAAAACCAAGTGTCCCATTTGGTTCGATCTTATTTCGATTTGGCTGAAAACGCTGGCATGAAAAAGCAGAATCCGCGAAATGGAATCGACGAAGGTCGAGTGTATTTTTATTATTGGGGAAATTATACAGCACAATAAAAACTGTGTCAGTAAATCCGCCTTATTTGAAAAATAAACAGCAAATCTGAAAGTTTTTGCGTGTAAATACTAACGGTCGAGCTGTAAAGTTGGGCATCGATGCGAATGTAGTAAAGTTTATCGAGAGATCGTTAAAATTTTCACCGGAACCCATTACTGGCAATTTTTGGAAACATATTTGCTCGGGGTATTTCCGTTTCTGCCGGACATTAACGGCAGTGCGCGATGGTTACGAGTTACGTGAACGTTGCGGATTGCAAGGGGAGAATTTATTATAACTTCCCCTCTCTCATTTGCCCAAATTTCCGCTCGATTTCATCCAGTTCGATGTATCTGCATTGCTAATTATTATTTCCTAAATTTGTTCCATGTGGTTGTAATCTAATCATAAGTAAACTAATACTAAAATTTCATTCTAGTTCATATCTAGCTCCAGCAAATATTTCCAAATTTCAGCATAATCACTATTATTTTCACTAAAACGTTTATGTTTCCCAATTGATAGTACATTACATATTATTTTCTCATTTCATACATTACATATTATTTTCTCATTTCATAAACCTCTGTTTCAATTCAGACCTTTGCTAAAGTTAATATTAAATTCGAATAACAGAAAATCAAATATCCCAATAAAAAAATTAAATTTGAAGAATAAAAACAAAAATTATATTATTTTAAATCACATTTAAGAGCAGATATTTGCTCTGGAATGCACAAGGTTAAAAAAAAGAATAACACAGTAGATACTTATTTCAGAATGCATCAATTATGTCAAGAATCACATAAATTGATCTAATTCTATTTCTAAAAATGAAGATAATTATATATTATGGTAAGCATTTGTTCATAGGTAATATGTTTGAATTATCATGTTAATTGTACTTATTATGGGCACTACGATGTATTTCGTTAAATATTCATTCGTATTATTCAGATTCTCGGATTTTCGAACAACCCTTCCCTATTATTCCGGAAAACAGGATCGGTGGAATATGTATGTATTATTTAACTGCGTCCATTAAAATTCAATAAAATTTATAATGGATTCGTGAAATTTTTCACACAAGACCTACATGTATATTTAGTTAGTATATTTGTTGCGTTATATAAATTAAATCAATGAACCGCAGATTTAAATTTTTAAAAAAATTTATTAATTTAATAAAAGTATATAGGCTATGATACAGATCTTTATTCTATAGTGGCTACTATGGATATTTTTATTCCATATGTTTGTAGTTCGAGACTATGATTGACAAAAGAGATTCTGCAGATGATGAGTTGCTAAATAATACTGTGTACATTATTCCTTGACAATGACGTATTAAAAAACGTAACATATTTGAATTTTATAACGACTTTAGAAATAGATTCCGGCTTGCCAAAAACCCTTTCTTTTTATTTTAAAGATAAGATTAATTCCATGTTCTAATTTTTTACACACTTTCTTAATATTGCAGTAGGGCTTGTTTTATATTTATTTTCAGTATATATTTTTTTATTTTTCTCCGTATAACTTAACCGTGTTTTCTGGTCGATATTCTATTTACTGTAATAAATATAATCAAATAATTAGTCAAAAATATTATTTATAATTCTTATATTAATTGGAAACAATGTGATACCTACATATTACCATGTAAATGTCACTATCAAAATAAAAATTTAAACTATTGTATTTGCATCAAATTTAGAATAATTGCATATCTAAACATGTTATCAAATTAATGAAGGATTTACTAAACTAAAACTATTTCATGAAACGCATTTAACTTTCAAACCTTCCATTAATCCAGAGTTTGATAATTCTCGATTTAACTCCTTTTCATGAAACCGGGCATAAGAGTCCGATTTTTTGTTTAAGTTTGTTGAATTAATATTCTTCTTACGACATCATAAACAAAAATGAAGGATATTGTTGTTGTGACAAAGGTGGTGTAGTTAATAAAACCGTATAAATATCCTGTCACTGTCAAAAGAAAAATTTAAACAATTGAATTTGCATCAAATTTAGAATAATTGCCAACCTAAACATCAAATTATTATTGTCAAACTATGGAAGGATTTACTAAACTAAAACTATTTCATAAAACGCATTTAACTTTCAAACCTTCAATTAATCCAGAGTTTGATAACTCTTGACTTAACTTCTCATAAAACCGGGCATAAGAGTCCGATTTTTTGTTTAAGTTTGTTGAATTAATATTCTTCCAACGACAAAACAAAAATGGTGGATATTGTTGTTGTGACAAAGGTGGTTAATAAAACGGTCGCGGTTGCAAGTTGTTTAATTAAATTTGAAATTGGTGTAAGAGTCTTTTGAAGTTTTAATTCCCGCGTAATCTTTTCAATTTAGATATTCTTAAATAATAAAGATGTGTATAAATCCCTGTTCATGGTAGCAGAGAAGCGATTAGAGCATCGTCACTGCTTTCTCGGCTGTCCTCTTTGACGTGCCATGTTCCATGGCTTTGCAGCGGTTTTCCCTAACGTGAATTAATCACTCGCTAATTATTTGATTTATGTACGTGATAAGTTTGGAAAACAACTTGTTATCAGTCATCCACCACACTTCTATCTAATGCAGACTGCAAGCCTGCCTATCAGATGCATCACCTTCGTACACCAGCATAATACACGTCTATTTAAAATGTTCATAGCTGATAAATTTAAAGGATCTTGTAAATAATAGCTGAACCCAAATTTAAATTAGAAGAAGTGGATGCTTTTATATAAAATATGTCATCTAATTATGGGATAGGGCTTAAGGCCGAATTTAGCAAATTTAAGGTGCCCACATTTTTATTTTCTTTTTAAAAATGTTTTAACTAATAACAAAATAAAAAGCACTAAATACTGCAAGTAATAATAAAATGTAGTTGGGTTGCTCAATTTTTCATTGAATCAATAAAAGTTTCCCTTCTCAAACTAACAGTTATATTACAATTGATTACAAAAATGTGTCACCTATATTAAAATTACATGACCAAAGTTCAGATCATGTAAAGTTCAGGTGCTTATTACAAACAAGATTAAGGACCAATTTTTTTATATCTGATTAAAGTGACGGTTACCTTAACTACCGGTTAATAGAAAAGTTTCGCATTGAAATAGTAAATACCATATATTTTTGACAATTTAAGGTAACTTTTCAATATGATAATTTTCCTATTAATCGGCGTTTAAGATAACTAGCACTTTAACCAGAGATAAAAAAATCGGCCCTAAATTGCGAAAAGAAAATTGATACAATAATTACAAAGGCAAATGCTGGAAGAAAAACAATATTGGTGAAATATTTTAATGAGAATAGTAGCTACTATAAAATGATTAGGTGGGTTAGGTTTATCATTTCGTGGGACTGACGAATTCAAGAGAGAATTCGTTATCTTGCTCATATTTAGCACAATATTATGAACAGGAAGGAAATGGTTATTGATAATGTTAACTATTTATCAGACGTTATTTGTTCTGAATTTATTGATTTAATGAAAGAAATATTGAAAAAAAAATAAGGAAGTTTTATTATTGTTTAACCTCAATATTATATCTGCTATGTTCATTTTAAATTGAATGCTCTGATACATTGCTGTCAATCAAATATCAAGTTGTAACCATAGCTATAAGATATCTCATGTATCATATTAAAATAAACATGTAAAAAGGATTTACTATAAGTCACTTCCTGGACACTTTAGCTACTTTGGAACTATTTTTTGTAAGAAATTTTACCCACTAGACCAAATAACTTACAAGTGTATAATGTATTATATATTTCAAAAACAAGTTTTGTTTCTGAGATATATATGTATATGTATAATATACCATTTTATTGAAGTACGTAAACTAGATATGAAATCAAGATCTTTTGTTTCTAGACATTTTACATACATTGTAGTCGTATGGATTGTTAGCCACCAATAATTGAAGATGTTGACTCCAGTCAATAAAAATAAACTACCGCTGCCCGTATTTGAGAAATAAAGTCTATATATTGTTTTAAATATAGTTTATTAGTTTTTGGTGTGCTTGTATGTACAAGCATAAAAAGGAAAGAACGTGCTGACATTTTGTATATTTACTTGCTATTATCATAATCTGTGTACAATATATCATCGTTGGGGTGTATTCTTATTAATAGTAAGACAGCAGCGCTGGCATCTTGGTAAAATTGCTTTTCCTTATCATGTTTTCTTTTAATTAATTCTCGTAGTGCAGAAAATTTGAGCCCGTTTAAAAGTGAATGTAATCTCAAACTACAACATGAATTCCAAATTAGATGATTTCGGGGCATTCGGGCTCTCCCTCGGCTTGTCTAGAGCTTTTAGATTTTTATCCAGACATCAAAGTTTATTAGCAGTCAGTGGGGATCAGCGTGAAATTTTATTCTTTCTTCTTTCTATAAATGTCCTCCAATTTATTTCATTACCATGTTAATCAAATTTTAGTCATTTCAATTTAGTTTCGGGGTTCTCTAATTTTATACTATTCTACTGCCAGAAGTCAAGAGTTACTAACTTTACTAAAAGAAAGGAAAAATAACTTTTCTTAACTCACTTATTTATTCATTCAAATTATTTAAATGTATTTTTTACTATATTATTTTGCTTTCCAAACTAAGTATCACAGAATCAGTTTCTAGTTAAAAGAGAATGTTTAATGTTTCTTGAATATTATTATTAATTTGTATCACATGGAAAACGTAACGTACCGACGCCCGATAACGATGTAATAGCGATTCATTTGTTAATAGGTAACTACCAATTACAGAATAAGGTATTATATTATTTCAAGTATATTTTTAGTTAATTTTTTTTATGAATTTTTATTGCAAATTTGAGAAAAAATAAAGTTATTATATCGTTATAATAACGAAAGAAAAATAACGTTATTGTAACATTATATAACGTTACGTTCTTAATTTTTTTAAGTGATACAACATTATATAACGAATTTTTTTTTATAACGTTATGAAATAACGTAACTTTATGTTAACGTTATCCAATCCCTGATTTGTACATTATTTGCCAACATTTTAAAAAAAGAAGTAAGTTCAGTATAGTGGTACAAAATAAAAATTAACTTCAATAACATATACAGCAATAACATTGACTTTTCACTTGTTCAAAATCGTTACTTTTTATGGAAACAAGTATTACTCGTAAATTCCTACGTGTGATGTTCGTTGTTAAACAATTTACTTTTAGAAACATATAAAAAATAATAGGATATCGACGTCTACAATTATAGTATTGGTTTGCTTGAAATAAGGGTTTTTGTTTTTAAAAAAGCAAAAGGAAAATGAAGATTGTTATTATAATAATAACTAAACCGAAATCTACAATAAGTTGTGAATCTGGAAAATAGGTGTGTAAAATTGTAAGTGAAATAATGAACTAACTGACACACTGTTTTTACACAGTAAAGTTTTAATAATGAAGCATAAATTTTTGAAATAATGAAATTTATGTTGTACGCAGGCAGGAGAATTTGCAGAAGCTATAATCCTTGAATAAATATAGTATGAATATAGAGTTATGCAGATAGAAAACAAGATAATTTATTTATTTGTCTCCTTCTTGTTTAATTATTTTGTAGTGCAGTGAAACCAAAATCTACAATAAGTTGTGAATCTGGAAAATAGGTTTGTAAAATTGTAAGTGAAATAATGAACTGGCACACTGTTTTTACACAGTAAAGTTATAACATTTAGAACCGTATGACGATTCAACATTTTAATAATGAAGATTAAATTTTTGAAATAATGAAGTGCAGGCAAAAGAGAATTTGCAGAAGCTATAATCCTTGAATAAATATTGTATGAATATAGAGTTATGCAGATAGAAAACAAGATAATTTATTTATTTGTCTCCTTCTTGTTTAATTATTTTGGAGTGCAGTGAAGCCGGATGAAACCACAGTCTGATCCCAGTGTAGTTCGGGGAAAGGAATATGAATCTCATGGCTCCATTTTCCATGTTCTGCTTCAAGCTGTGAGCTGTGAACGTCGGGTTATGATTAAAGTTTCACTTAGTGACGGCTGGAATCAACACGCGACCTAACCGCGGATAAATGAAATCGCTAGGAGGGAAATGGCTTCTATGCGACTAGTAAATTCAAATAAAATTGCATTCCTCGCGTTGCTTTATTTGGGGACTGATTTGGCGCTCCAATCCCACCAAATGTTTTAATCAACGATTTTAAATTATATAAACTCCTACATTCCTAACTTTAGACAGAAATTTACTTTTGTATTCACACAGTACCAGATTTTATTCTAAGGTTCACACCGAAAAATTTAACCGACACAGAAATTAAAATGATTATTATTTATTGTTTTCTAGTGCATTTTTTTCTATAAAAATAATTTTATTTTAATAGTTATTTATGCTGTTAGGTAGGAAAGTTGTTCTTTTCTGATCCGAAGGATACTTCTTGAGGATCAGAAAATATTTTTTATGCTACAAAACAAAACAACATAATAAAATAATATAAACATGTTACGAACACTGAAAAATTTGACATTTAAATAACCTCAATAAATA
Organism: Stenolophus ochropezus; assembly: GCA_035578165.1. Lineage (NCBI taxonomy): Eukaryota > Metazoa > Arthropoda > Insecta > Coleoptera > Carabidae > Stenolophus > Stenolophus ochropezus. Next base: position 7,572,109 of record JAQOWZ010000014.1, read on the forward strand.
AGAACGAAAAACAAACAATTATTTTGACATATAAACAAGGTTAGCAATTTTGTTCTACTATTTGCGAAATATGCATATTATAAATATACTTGGTCCCTAATGTAAGTATTAAAATTACCTAATATTAAGTATATTTGTGGTTAAGTATATTTTTGGTTGTTATATCAGCCGCATTAGGTGCCATCTGTTAGTTCTCAAACGAACTTTTTTTTCCCTAAAGAATAGTGAGATTTTGTAGGTCTGGTCCGGTAAATGTCTACTTTCTTGCGCACATAGGAAAATCTTATTTTCAATGCGTGTATAATAAAAAATTATTTATTAATCTTTGGAATTAAGGAACAGTAACAGAAATTAGAATTAAAACTGTTATACGTAAAAATGTAAATTGGACTTTAGGATATGTACAGAATCGAAACTAAGAGCCCTTATGATTTATAGGTTCATCGTTTTTATACATTTTTAATTGTAAATTGCTTGTGCACTTTACTAGGTTTTAAATACGAAAATGGATACCATATATGTGATATGTATAATTCCCAAACATTTTAATAACAAATGTTAATAAATCTGAAAACTTTTTATAAGACATTATAGATAAACCTATTTTCATTTAAAAAGGTAAACCAAAAACTATGTTGAGTAACGGGAACTGAAATCCGAATCGTTAATGTAAACGGTTACCAACCCTGGTTTATGAAAAATTAAGCGGAAGCACAAATTGAACATATCTTAAAGTTGGAAATAAGCTAAGTAAAATATTTGATATAGGTGTGTTTGCAGGTAGGAGTTTTTGCTTTAATCTGCAGTTATAGTTTCATATACGGTAGATTTTTTGTGGAGTTTATAACGGTCGTGTACACTGTACATTACATATAGTGGAAAGTTAGCGTAAAGTTTGCGGTAATATTACTATTGAAGCGTAAAGCGGTAGAATTGGAAAATACAGGTAGTAATTTTATTTAAGGAAAGTAAACAGAGTACACCAGGCGTGTATACATCGAGTGGTTATGTTATTTCAGTGTTTGCCAAACGTAGTTAAATATTTGTGTAATTAAATATACCGTAGTATATTATTATTATTTCCGTGCATGTGTTAATTGCGTTAGGCCAGTTAGCACATCGACTGCAAGTCGAGGCAATTATAGAGGGCTGGAAAAACGATTTAAATTCTGCTCGCGACGCGGCCGTGCTCGTGCAACACACAGACGCCCACCGACGTCGAGCCGACGCCGAAAGGCAGGGCAAACAACGACGCTACAGCCACTACACTCTAGACTCTAGACTCTAGATCCCCTTCACTTCTTTTAGTGCGGTAATTCAATTCGATTCATTTATAGATAACGAAGGTAAATTATCTTCGATTGTAGTTCTCATTACTTTTTTTACACGCTACATTGCTGCTTCGTGACTCCACCAGTTTTGCATTCACTCTTATATTCTCTATTAATTCACTTCATATTTATGAAAATTATTATTTCTTTAATACCAATCGCGATTCACTAATATATAGATATGTTTGATCGACTGGATTAAAAACTACATTGCGAACAAACTGGTAATAGTATATTACATAACAAGGGTTGTAAGATGCATATTACCCACATTGAGAAAAAGTTATCCACAGCGCAGCGACGAGTTGGTAATTCCACCAGTCCGTAATTGCTTTACAACTCGAATTACGTCCTGCACTTTTTCTACGATCATTATGTGATTGTTTCTCGATCACACCACGATCACACACAACACTGAAATAATTGATACATCACTAGTAAATAACGGCTTCAGACTACAGACCATTAAATCAATTATATGAAACTATCAACCTGTTTCGCATGTGTGACAAAAAAGACTGATGTCCAAGGTAGTGATTCTCAAACTTTTTGATGTACACCCTAAATCGATTATAGAAAATTTCCGGCACCCCTAATTCACAGGTTGTACAATAATAGCTATTTATATTAGTCGTCGTAGAAAAAATAATTGTTAGGTATGTAAGGTTTGTATGTACAGACAGAAAACAAAACAATGATGTACAAAATTAAACGTAAACCGTCAAATTTTAAAAGTGAAGGCAGTAGAAAACAATCGAGGAAAGACAATTAAAATGGTTTAGAGACCTAAAAAGAATATCAGAGGACAGAATAACCAGGAAAGTGTACGAAGCAAGAACAACTTACAGGAATACAAGAAACATGGCAAGACGAAGTGAAAGGGAATAGAGGTATAAAATGGGAAAATATTAGGACAGATACAGAAGACAGAAAAAGATAGGAAAGAAATCTGACGCAGATCAACATGGTAGAACTCAACTACACCATCTGCCTCGTACTCGAAATGGTAGAGAGTAGGGATATATCGATACTACTGATACGATACCAATATCGATATTTTTTATCGATACCAGTATTTTAGTATCGATATCAATCTTCCGATATTTTATTAATATCAATACATTTAAGATTTAAGTAACGGAAAACTTTCATTAATTTACTTTCAATAAGTAGTTAAGTAAATATGTTAGTGAAAAAAACCTATTCAAAATTGGAATCTGTTTTGAAAGCATATGTGAAGATGAGCTTAATACTTAATGCAGCATTTTAACTTGCGAGTTGTGTTTAGTTGATTCATTTGTCGGGCACTAACATGAATGAATAAGAAGGCGACCGGCAACGTGCAGGGTTCGTATAAACCGAATTATGTTTTCACGCGACTGCGACAGCCGATTAGCTTAAAAATTGAAATGCGCATGGCGTGCAGTTGGAACTGGGCCTGAGACTGAAACACTAACTGAAAGAAGCTGACAAGTTTGTCGGTATTCGGTTTGACGGGCCGGGTAAGCTTTGCGCGCTCCGCGAAACATTTTTGTCCACCTTATCGCCTACAATCATTTCATGCTGGCTTTTGCCTTTTCAAAATGTACCTTGTTTTTACTCGCCGCAATCTAGATGGAATTGACAACATAAAGACGCACAAACAAAAATAAAAATCAATTTCTCTTTATTAGTCCAACGATAAAATTAATATTTTTAATAACTTTGCTTTCAATTATAACCTCAAATTTTGCCAGGACTACATCAGGCCCCGATTTAAGGGTGGGCAGAATGGGGTGCAGTCCAGGGGCCACCACTAAAAGGGGCCCCCAAAAAGTTAATAATTTTGTCAACAATTTACATTACTAAAAGATAAGAAAGAGCCAACCTGGAAAACACCAAACTTTATATAATTTACTAGTGTACGACGAATTATTTATATGTAATTTAAAAACAGAAATAAGTGCAGCACCCTTTTCCTAAGGTGGAAGTCATCTTGAGAATTTATCTTGTTTTCATGATTCTCAAAGTTAACATTATTAGAAAATAGACTGAGAACTGTTATGATCGAACAACGTCTAAACATCATCTAATACTTCTAAGCATCAGCAATGATATTTTAAGAGTATTATCATATGAAGATATTATAGAATATTTTACAAAGAAGAAAGCAAGAAAAGTGCCAAAACTAAATTTTATGTTTAGTAATACCGTACTGGTTTTATTCGACTGAATAATTTGTAATTAGGAAAGAACTTTTGGAGTAGCAGTCATTTAATAAAGTCCAACGTTTCAACTATATAGATTAGTCTTCATCAGGGTGATAAATGGTATGAAAATTATTTAAGTATTTGTTAAATTATCAATTTATTAAAAAAATCATAAAATATAAATTTTTAATTTTTATTCCATTTTTAAAAAAGGCCCCCACTAACATAAATCCGGCCCTGCACTACCCACAGACTTTTTAATCATATTAATTCAACTATTTAAAGTTTAAATTTTAGATTGTATCGAGCCGTTGAATTTGAAATATTTTAGTTCGAGTATAATTCGAATGCTGGATCATTAGTAGTAATATAGCTAGTTTAAAGATAATTGGTGCATGTTATTTATTATATACAAAAAAACAAAAGGTTTTTTTTTCGTGAAAATAATTGTTTGTTATTTAATAATTGCTGCGATGTAAAAGAGCATTTTATGTTTTACCGCAATGCATATAAATGAACGAAGGTTTCGTGCAGGCATTCTTCTGCTGGAACAGAAACTTGTATATTTACTTAATTAGCATTTGTAATGTTAGTGTTTAATTAACGTCAAAATGTTTAATCAATTCGAAAATTCTTCCGCTTATTTGAAAATGCAGGCAACTTTGTGATGTATAAAATTTATTTATTACTTCTTTAAGAACTAGGTCAACTTGTGTTGGTAATTATTCGTCATTTCATAATTCATACCAGAGTCATTGGATTCCAACTTTAGCATTTTCATGACAGTTACATGAATTAATACTACTACTATTTCCAGAATTTGAATATTTTCATATGTCACATGTAACTAAGTTTGTTGATCAGACATTGTTAATTGAAATTTGAATATTACAATATGCAGTTTTGAGTTTTAATTACTAATGGTTTCATTAATACGGGTTTTATATTTACATGACGTTTAGTATAACCTTTCGTATGCCCACAAAATTTATATTAACGCTCAACAGATATCTACAATTTGGCCAAATTCAATTTCACTTGCAATTTCATGCCGACATTAAAATATGTAATTTGAACTTGAAGGCAAAATCAATATTGTTTCATAAACATCAGAAACATTTCAATTTTTCATTACAAAAATCACTATATGTCAAAAATGGTGTAAATCATTTTTCATAAATCAAATTTAACATTTTTATTCACATTTATTTTGAATATACCAGAGACAACCAATGGAGTTTGTGACCATAATCGAAGATCAATATACATATAAGTCAAAATAATAAAAATAATATAAAAACTAAACAATATAGCTTTTCATTATAATAATAAAAACTAAACACTATTTTCCAATAATATAGTTATTAGCAACTTAATGTTTTGGAGAAGACAGGTAGACTGTTTCTTTTATCTCTTAAGATTCTACCACGCTGACGTTACAATATTCCTTTCCCAATCTTTTAATGTTTATTTTCTCGTAAACTACGAATAATGAATCTATTTAAAAAGCTTCAAATAACAGTTATAAAGTATAAAATTCTGCATTTGAATCAATAAACTTAGAAATTAAGTGTGAAAATGTCGTAAATCACCCCAAAAATAGTAGTCATGGAATTTAGACAAAAAATAACAAATGTTTAACGATTTATTTGTCAAGTTAGCTGCGTTAGTTTATTTCTTTTATTATTTTTATTAATTTTGAATTTTAAAAATAAAACCAAAATAAAATTGCTACACTTTGTAATTTTTTTCTCAATTCCATGATGGCTAGTACTATTTTGGGATGATTTACGACATTTTCATACCTAATTTCTGAGCTTACAAGGCACGTAAAATTAATTTTGCTTATTGCTCAATATCCAGAATTTTATACACTAAAATTGGTATATAAGTTTTTTTACTTAAAATAATTAGGAAAGCAGGAATTTACGAAATTATGACTTAAATTAATTTATGTTTATGCTCAAAACTAGAACCAACGTAGATATTATAAATTATTTTTCTTATTTTATTGATAAAAACTAAAGGCTGAACGGCTGAAGCTATGTAACTAGACGCAAGTCAAAATATGTAGAGCAGTGTTATTGTTAATTTGGTTTATCTACGGAATAAATTGTTGCTTGTAAATACATTGTCCCTTATTTGAAAAAACTGGAGCAATTGGCTAGAAGATTAGAGATAAAAGAAATGATTTCATCTGTGCCTGTACCCTAATTCAATTAAGTCGGGCAGTTGTTGTTGGACTATTTACTGTATAGTGTCTTTCAGTGTCTTATTTGCGATATCACATGTGATACGCACTGAATACAAGTCTACCGATTAGGGACGACCGCAGTACCAAGCCACAGCCGCCTTGATAAAAATTCTCTTCTCGTGCATTCTCGAATGAATGGTCGGAACATCTTATAATTAAATTAAACTCGCTATGTTCCGCAGCAGCAGCACTGAATGCTGTGACTGCGAGTCACAATGAAAAAGGGGAACAAATTTAAGATGGAGAAACATTGGCGACAATCACAACACGGGGGATTTCCACATTTCTGTTTAACCTCCACCTTTACCCTCCCTTCATATTACACTTTTTTTCACACTTTTTTCTTCTTCGTGCTAACAAAATTAGACAATATTCCACACGAGATTATTCTAAATGACTATTTAAATGTATAAATATAAACGTTCTTGAGATTCTGTTTATAAGTATTCATTGTATTGAACCACATACTTCCATTGTATTGAACCACATACTGTATACTATATTGAATACATTACTCATCGACGAGTTCATAACTGGAACGATTATTGTATTTAATTTAGAAAACGAACTTACAAGCTATAAGTTGGTATTAGTTTTGAATTTTAAAATATATTTTAATTTAACTTTTTTTCACACTTTTTCCTTCTTCGTGCTAACAAAATTACACAATATTCCACACGAGATTATTCTAAATGACGATTATTGTATTTAATTTAAAAAAAAAAACGAACTTACAAGCTATAAGTTGGTACTAGTTTTGAATTTGAAAATATATTTTAACTTATTGGTATTGTCTAAGACCGATGCTGTATGTCTTATATAAATAATGACAGAATTATTAAAAAAAACGGTTCATAATGTTATTAATTCGCGGTTATGGTTTTTTATTTGACTAAAAATTTAGAACAAGAAAATTTGTAATAATTTGGAAAAATAGGTTTATTTTACTTCATTCAAAAAATAGAACCAATATAGACGTTATTGTAATGTTTTGTGATCTCAAAAATAAAAATAATGTTCATTTGTCTGACGTAAAATGGCTGAACGAGATGGAATATTGTTTAAGTTGGGTTACATTTTTTCAGATCGACAAAGTCTAAATAATTAATAATTTTGACATAGCCTGTGAAATCTATTTATTTAATATCATAAGTTTGATGATTATAAAATCCAATGAAATAATAAAAAAAATTAAGAAAATAATACAATACTTTTTACGTTTTATAACAGCAATTAAAAACATGAAAACCAAAAAAAAAGTATTCAATGACATAGTTTATTAAATTATTTTAAATATAAAAATCGAATATGAAATATTCGACAAAATTTAGAGTATAAAAGAAAATCAAAATTAAAAAACTCTTAACCTTTATTCGGGTATGCCCATAAATCATGTGGTCCATTTTTAACACCAGCATACTTCATGATTTGTTTAAGAAAGTCAAGTTGAAAATGATATATTTTCGAATTAAATATGATGAACAATAAATTATGGTGTAATTGTTTAGATAATACCAGTGCTTCCCCACTATTTTTATTTAATTTTCGTGATTAATTTAGCACGGGTGAAATTATCAATTTGTGTGAATTTCTAGTTAAGATTCCGCTCTCGTAGTGATGATATAGAAGTCTAGATGTTGGCTGGCGCATGCATGTGCAGTGTACAGAGTAAGCAGAGTATGTGAGCCACTTAAAAATGGCGTTTCATTTAATAAGTTCGTGTTCAGTGAGTTTATTGATTTATTATCATTATTACGTTCATTACCTCGAAATGTCAGTTGCGCAACGGGCTCGGGAAATGTCCTTGCTGCTACTCGGATACTCACCTGGATTATTACCTGGATAATCACTCAGATGAAAAGGAAGCCAGACATTTTTTCTAACGTCAAAAATAGAATTGCCATTACGGACTGCAGTAAAAGGTTAATTTATTATATTACTATATTGCACATTCTAAAATTGCTTTTGCTCTATCTAGGTATTCATTCAAGTCCCTATTAAAAGGGGGGGATTTGGGGGTTCAAACCCCCTCTGAAATGTAAAATAAAATTTAACAAACCTGTTGCCATTTTGTATTTCGTATTTGACGGTTTTGGTGCATATAGCAATTAACTTTGTCATTGTTATTAATTGTTGTATTTTATTATATTACTTGTAATTGTTATTGCTTTTATTGTTATTTTCTATTGTTTGTGAGTGTTGTCATTCTTTTCAAACTAGCATATTTTTTATTATTTAAATAAAGGTATAAGGAAAGGCCAAAATATTATTTTGATTTTAAAATTTCCATGTAAGTTGTATATATATATATATATATATATATATATATATATATATATATATATATAAAACCATATAATCAGAACCCCCCTGAAATGAAATCCTGGATACGGCGCTGAATTGATTGACGATTGAAAATTTTTCATATCCAATCAACTTATTACTAAATTCATTTACTTCTCTGGTGTGGTTTATATTTAAGAAAAGCAGGATATAATTTTTAATATCTTCTGTTTTCTATGTTCGCGTATATTCGATGTGATTTGGTAAACTTCGTGATAGTACAAATACGTTTTTTATACTTTGCGTTAACAATTAACAATATTGTAGACTGTTTTTGATATATTTCTTGTTGAAAATTGGTACTTCTAACAAGTGTACCCCTCTTTAAATGTCAAATAGATAACCTCAAATAGTTTTAAATGGTTTGTAATACAAAACTAATTTAAAAGAATATTAAAATTTCGTGAGTCATAACGTACAGATTTGTAAATATTTTCACAATATTTTAAATGCATTTTGACTGATAAATGTGCCTAACACCATTCAACAGAGTTTCCATATTTCACATATACATCCCTAGATTACACTCAATTATATTTTTTCCTTGAAATTTTTATTAAATAAGTGAAGCAAAGTATAAAAGTATATGGTACTCCTTTTATACGACATAGTGTTCCATTCGTGGAACAATGTACCGTCTTATAAAACTCGTATAATAATATACTATTAGTTGGTTGGTAAATCTTTAATCTCTTAAATTTACATGGTATTAGTTAAAAGACTTATGTATTAAGTATTACTATTATGTTGTTTTTTCTATATGTGCCATATATAATTCTTTCTAATAATCATCCTGCAATAAGGTCTTTAAAATAAATAAGTTAACCACTTTTTTTTTCTAAATCGAATCTACAATGTATAATTTATTACTCTATGTGATGTAATTCTTTTTTATTTACATTCTATGTTATATAATATGGTTTTAAAGAATCATTCTAAAAAAAGTCGCAAAAATTGTGACATCTGTAGGTTCTGGTGTGACGTTATCCACATGTGAATGCCAGATCCCAAATATTGTTGTTTGGCACGTTTGAAAGTTGGTAAAGTGGACAGTTTATGATTTAAAGCATTGTAAGGCTTTTGTGTGCCACTATATTTGCAGAAGATTATTTAATTTGTCAGTTTGGAAGTTAAAACATTATATTTGACGTTGCACCGAAGTTAAGTTGGGTAAGAACCTTGATACGTCACTGGACAAAGGGGAAAGTGACATAATTCAGCCGCATTTTAAAGAATATATTAATAGCAATTTTTTCATTAATAAAAGTCAATTTGAGGAAAAATAAAAAGTACGGGTCTAATATTTTTCATTATTCTATTGATTAAAGCTAAAAATTAAAAATCGAGCAATACCCAATGACTAATGAGATTGTCCAGATATTGTTGAATAGATAGATAACAAATAATTTGAAGATTTCCAGATAAGATCATAACATTTATTATTTTATAATTTGTATGAAAAAGTTAAATAAGCTGTCCGACATGTCATATTAAGTCGTTAACATGTCTGACAATAACTACACCCGGTTGCGTCTATTCATATTCGCTAAGCGATCCTGAGATGTCCGGCTTCTTTCCTGCGGCGTATCGTAGGGTAAAGTGTCGTTATCAGGAATGACAAATAGACCACTCATACGAGTGCATTTTACGCATAAACCGGACCCTACTGGTCCGACAGATTTAAGGGCCTATCGATTTATTCTCGAAGATAAAATGATTCAATCTCGAGATGATGGGACTTGGGAAATAACGTAGGATGAAAAATAAATTAATAAATACAGGACATAGTGGAAAACGCGCTTGCTATATAAATAAAAAAAACCTGTACTCTGTTCTTAAAATAAAAATTATTGTTGTATGATTGGAGTCCGAATTTGAATCCCTGTGGTACACCATTTTTGTTAACGTTTCAATTAGTAAGGCCTGCAATTTGTATATTTAAAATATTAGTTTTGTTCTCAATCGATTGCAATTCTTGGGAAATAACGTAGGATATAGTGAAAATCGCGTTTGCTATATAAATAAAAAGACCTGTATTAAGTTTTTAAAATTAAAACATATTGTTGTATGACTGGAATTTGAATCCCTGTTATACACCATTTTTGTTAAAGTTACAATAAGTAAGGCTTGTAATTTGTATATTTAAAATATTAGTTTTGTTCTCAATCGATTGCAATTCTTGGGAAATAACGTAGGATGAAAAATAAATTAATAAATACAGGACATAGTGGTAAACGCTCTTGCTATATAAATAAAAAAACCTGTATTCAGTTCTTAAAATAAAAACATATTTTTGTATGACTGGAGTCCGAATTTGAATCCCTGTGGTATACCATTTTTGTTAACGTTACAATAAGTAAGGCTTGCAATTTGTATATTTAAAATATTAATTTTGTTCTCAATCGATTGCAATTCTTTCTAATATAGTAATTAATTGAAAATGTACTGCACTTTAAATAAATATCAATTCGAAAAATAAATTATAATTTGGATTACTAATACTGTAACTAATATCATGTTCCATAAATTGTAAATAACAATAATACCTATATGAGTAATTAAAGTTGAAAATATCAATTATCTATAATCTACATTTGCGGAAATTAATGTTTATTATTATTTATTAAAATTATTCATTAGTTGACATTTCATAAATTCTATTAATATTTTTGTCGTGCAAGTTGCTGACAGGAAAATGATATATCTGATTTTTCGATTGGATATTTACCTATTTCATTGTTTCAGAAATCATTTTAAATATAGATAAATACATGCACAATATAATGTAATTTGGTTTGTTCTACATGTCCATATAACGATGTGAACATTGACATTGAATATGAACATTTTAAACTATGTTCTATTTAAAGAGTACCTCGTGTTTTATTCATAGAGGTATTTTGTACTTGCATTTGTTTTTGAGTTGTTATTCAATAATTAGGGGTGCTAAGCACCTCAAAATTTTAAATTAGAACCCCCAATCAAAATTTCTATATATTTTATTAAATGTTATCTCCATCTTAAGAGGAAGCATCAGTATAGAACTATAAAATGCCTCTGTAATTATAAAATGACAAAAAATATTTATTCCTGTAAACAAACAATTGTTTGGAATTCTAGATTTATTGTGAATTACATTAAAGATTCTTTCTTCACTAATATTTGCTGCCGTATAATTGATGTAATAATAGTGTACATAAAATCGATTTTCCTTAGAAAATTTTAATGAAAGTTCCAAATTTATAAATAATTATACCGTTTTTAATCATATTAGAAGTGTACTTAGTTTAGGTACCTACATTTGATTTGGTAATTATTATAAACTTTATTTTAACTTCGAATATTTTGTTTTTGTTAATAAATTAAATAAATATACTTTTTTTTTATTTTCTAATTAAACTTTAAGTTTCATTTTAAGGTATGCATCCCTCAATTTTAAAGTCTAACTACGCCTATGATTATTCACTACCTTTGTATAATGTTTATAACTAGCTATTTCCGAACAATTTTGTTTCACCTAAAAATCTAAAACATAGGTAAATTAAATGAATACGTGTGGTGTATTTTGGCGCTCCTGTTTCATACGCCTGGGGCTGTAATTATAGATTTAAATTTTTTAAACCGAAATTTTAATTGACTCCCCACGCTTAGCAAGCAAATACAATAATTATGAAGCCATTACTGCTTTGTAAAGTTTCACCAGGATTAAATAAACATATCATCTCCCAGTTATTCAATAACGATATTTGCTGCAGTATAGCAGAGTGAAACAAAGGACGGAGAAAGAAAGCTTGTGTCTTTGCTGCGGTAAGAGGATCACAGATCAAGTTAAAGATGAATGAAGCTCTTGAATAGACTGCATTAGTGTAACGGTCATTATGTGGCGCCAAATTCAAACTGAAACCCTAACTCGCCTCTGCCGATTTATACGCCAATGTTATTCTTATGGGAATCAAAATATGCTATCTTTAAACTGCTAGAAAGTATTATAAAATGCAAATCTTAACTATTAAACCTTATAAATATTAATCTCTAATGTTTTATCTATCTTCTAATGTAATATACAGACCCAAAAAACATAATATTATTTAATAAACTTCAAATTAAACAGTAGGTGCAAATATCTGAAAACGTATGTCGTAGCTGTCTTAGTATTTAGTTGAACCTGTCACTTTAATTTGGCGTTTTTAACCTGATGCACCAAGTAACGACATATGTTACTATTTGCGATACTACTTTCTTTAAAACTATTTTTTTCTTAATTTATTCTTTTATTTGTACTTTTTCTGTACGGAAAGCAAAGATTAATGTTTTAGAATATAAAAAAAACCGTATGTTATAATTAAGAATCGCCAAAATGCTTTAATATCGTGAATTGAAAATGTACTCCCGTAAGAAATGCATACACTCAGATTTGAATTAGGGTTTCGCGCCAAATGTAAATCTTAACATCACTAACGTGGTCTATATTAGGAATGACGATGGGTACCCGGGTACCCGGAACCTACCCGATAATAATGTACCCGTATATCAAAAATAGTACCCGATTACCCGAAATGTACCCGTTACCCGTTTATTACCCGTTACCCGAAATCTACCCATTACTTAAAACCAGTTGTTGCCAGTTAAAGACAGTTTTCAGCTGCCGGAAACATTGTAACAAAACGAAGATCAAGACTGAGTGCAGATACATCATCTATGCTGATATTTGCGAATAGAAATATAAGATATTCCTAAGTAATTAAATCAAATGTACTTCTTTAATTTTGTAATTTTATATTGCTGATATACTCGTATATTATAAAAAATAACAATGTTTTTTTTTAATTTCCATATCAGAAAATAATATTTTTTGTTCATTTAATAAATTTATAAGCAAATAGCAAAAATTTCTATTAAAAAGATGAACATGAAAGAATAATTTTAAGGGTATCAGGTAATTATCGGACATCATGTTATTATCGGGTATCGGGTAATTATCGGGTAACGGGTAATTATCGAGTATCCGGTACTACCCGGGTATTCATATCGGGTACCCGGGTACCAAAATTTTCAGGTTTCGTCATTCCTACTATAGCGGAGAGATCATCTTCCAGTCATTCAATAACGATATTTGCTGTAGTAAAGCAGAGTGAAACAAGAGACGGAGAAAGAAAGCGTGTGTCTTTGTTGCGGTAAGAGGATCACAGATCAAGTTAAAGATGAATGAAGCTCTTGAATACCCACATACAGGTGGGGTGGTAACACAATAACAGCGGCAGTGCGATAGCAATTTGTCACATAATAACGGATAAATTGTTGCAATGGCGCATTGCTCGACGCAAACCGAATTATAGACAAACCACTGCGCACTGCATCCCTGTACCGTGCACACAGAACCGGACCGACCGGATTCACAGTTTTGTAATTTACAGCCAATCTCTGATTGTTTTTGGTGATTACGCTATCATGGGAATTGCAGCTCTGCCTACAGAAAAATCCAAATTCTATATGTGCGTAGTTGTTATTTATGCTTTCATCTCTAGGTAATCGAAAGAATATTGGAACATAAACCAATATTTAAGACATGTATAAACTGGTTTTCGAAAAACAACCAAAATCTTAACTTAAGCTACCTAATACAATTAATTATATATTAATAATTTAACCGTCATATCATTATTAATTAAAACCATATTTTGTTTTCAGCGGATTTTTATGTAAATATACTAATCGTTAAAAAGGTAACAAATTTTGAATTTATATATCTCTATATATTTTCATGTCCTGAATTTGTATCGAAGTAAAAAAAGAGTAAACGTTTAATTTCACTGAAGATAAACATTTCATAATTTAAAAGGATTAAATTTATTTGTTAAGCAATATTAAAAGTGAGTTACTAATATCTTTTCGTCAATAATAATTATAGCTCTTAACATACCTTGGATTGTTATGAGTACCATAACTGCAGTACTGCAGATGTCGGATTTTAAGACATCTATGGCTTGGTCTAATTCATAACATCCTTGGTTTGTTCAATTGTTTATCAGTTTTAGAAACTAAAGGCGTTATTTATTAAGATTATTCCATAATTTTCTTACCAATAACGTTTTCGTGATCAATTTTCTGAGTTGATATGACACGTTGATTACAGTTATATTTTCTCATGTAGTTTTATGGTAATAATATTACTTAGTTACTAGCTTACTTTGTATATATACATAAAGGCCTAATATCCTGATATCTTAAAAAATAGTTTAACATTTTGACAAAAAAAATTATCTACGAATAATAATGTAAATAACCATTATTGTACAACTGCGTCACTTTACCTACGGCCGTATGTAAAATAGTTAATTTAAAACATTACAACTAATGAAGAAATAAACAAGAAATGTTTTACATAGTATTGTTTTAGTAAGTTGTAAATAGTTTTAATTTATTATTTTGAGGTTGACAGTTTAATATAGTTGATTTTATGTTGATTAGTTGTCAAATATTTTAGTATAGTGTGTGACCGGGTGTGATCGAAATATAGTAAAATAATGGTCGTAGAAAAAGTATGGTACATAATTCGAGTTGTAACGCAATTACGCACTTGTGGAATTACAAACTCGTTTCGTGGCTCTTAATATGTAATATACTATTTCATGCGTATTCAGAATTACTATTATTATTTAAATTTCAAAATTTTGTACAAATTGTTGGTACATAATTTACGGATTTTGATTGGGTCTGATTTAAAATAAATAGTAATTTCCGGATTTGAATATATGATAATATTAATTATTTAGAATATAATTTAGTCTAGTTAATGAAATCCTAGATCATTCTGAGACTAATTTTACAAATTGGTGATCTGTCAAAACATAATAATGTCCTCGTAAGTAGTAAAACAAAATATATGAAGAAAAGTAGTTATTCAAGTGTTGAAGATTATTGAAGTTTATCTATAACTTCCTACGCAGTATATAGTTAAGGGAAATATGTTTTTATCTGAGAAAAATTTGCAGTCGCCACTGGGATACGAACGAAGTCAAAAAATATAATAGGATGTACTTGCATTACGAAGTGTCGTCAAAATATTCATTAATACTATAATAGCATTTTTCTAACAAATATGTTTTTAATTTTTGTTTAAACAGTTTCCTAGGTACAATATGTCTTAAACTAAGAGGTAATTTGTTAAATTGTTTTATTCCTATTATTTTTAGGTTGTTAACCGTCAAAGAGTGTCTATGTTTTAGAACAATTAAGTGTGTTTTTTGTCTAGTATTGTGATTGTATATATGTTCATGAGTCTTAATATAGTTCATATTTAAATGTATAAATAATATGACATTATATATGTATAGACATGGTAAGGTTAGTAGCTTCTCATTTGATCTCATGATAACATATTTCCCTTAAAAGTAGTTATGTTGTAATTGATAGAATTGAATATGTATCCGGTCCTGGTGACAAACGCGAAACAATTAATACAGGGTGAAACGCAAACAAGGCTCGCGGTTTAGCGAAAACAATGCCACTTCCACCTTTTACACGATTTGAATGATATTTATTCGTTGGTCAGCGGTGAATAGCATAGAGTACACGCAGTGTGCCACTGCGAGGCGAAATGACGTTCGCGCTGCAGAACAATGCTTGTGGCTGTGTCCCGTGTCCCCATGTCACTGCCCGTGCCCCATGCAGCCCATTCGCGTTCGCGAGAGCGTTCGACATTGCGTCATACGTCACATTATGCAGTGCTTCAACAACTTTTCACATGCAACCCATCAACAAACAAATAAACACACTAAACTTCTTCAATTTTCTGCAATTCTGGGCAATACTGATATATAGTCCATTTCTTTATGTGGCCCATTGGGACTTACTTAATCCATGAACCTTTCTACCTTTCGGTGTAAGGTTATCAACAAACAAATAAATACACAAAACGTTTTCAATTTTCTGCAATTCTGAGCAATACTGATTTATATTCGATTTCGTTTATTTGGCCCATTGGGACTTACTTTACACTACTTCCACAGTAAGGACCGGAACCTTCATGTACTCTTCCACAAAACCACCATAAGAAGATGGTCAAAAAATTGGAAGGAATCTGCCATATCCTCATTTTCAAAATCATTTCAGACCTCAGTTAAGGAAGAAAAATAATTTCTCCAGCTACGACAAATGCCAAGGAGCAAAAAGTACCTTAGAATAATGACAGGAGTTCTCACTAGTCCTTGTCCTTTAAAATACCATTTGTACAAAATTGTTAAAGCTGAAAATGACATTTGTCGACTCTGTGAAGAGGACGAAGAATCATTGGAACACATACTGTGTGAATGCCCAGTTGTAACTACACAGAGACTCAATCAACTAGGTAAGAGGAATCTTACGGCAGATGAGATCAAGAACTTGACTCCTGGAGCTATAATTAGCTTCATCACAAAACAGGAACTGTTTTCGGAAAACTAAGTAAGGGCTATTACTTGCTTAATGCATGAACCTTTCTACCTTTCGGTGTAAAGTTATCGGAGTAGAGCGGATTTAGGGTAGTTTCTTCCAAATGTCTATCTACTGTTTTCTGTCCTTTGTCAGCCTTGGTATTTCTTCCCACTAGATTCCACTACTCTCCGCTACCTTTCTTGTTTCATCCCTCCATGCTTTTCTAGGTCTACCTCTTTTTTTTCCGGATTCCATCGTTTCAAATATTCATTTTGTTAGCCTATGTTGATCCATTCTCTGTACATGTCCCATCCACCTTAGTTGATCCTGTTGTCACCTCGATTGGTATTACATTTAACTGATCTCTGTATACTTCATTCCTTGTTCCATCTTTTCTCGTCTTTCCTTTTACTTCTTTGTTTTTCTGTAGTTGTTCAGCTTTCACAGGTGAAAGAAAGAGTTAGTTTTACTAGTTACTTAATAGTGGTATTACGTATGAGAATACCTCACACTGGTTTTTATGGTGGATGATTATTAGAGTATTTGACAGTAATGCGCACCATAATAGGTAGTAAACATTACAGTTAGTGGTTTTGATGGAAGGTGTTTTTGTTCTAATTATATTAGGACATAAATTAGAATACTTCATATTAAAATTATTTGTTTTACGGGGGACAATTTTGATCTATTTGAATACAATAGAATTTTTTTTTACTAACCTACAACATGTGTTAAAATAATAGTGTAGTATTATGTATTACTATTATTATGTTCTTTTGAAGAATAAACAAAAAGACAACATTTATACCGATGTGTCTTGTTTCATAGCAAATTTGCGCTATCAATTTTAAGATAATTACAAAACGTATGTGAACTATTGTCCCTGTTGATCTTTGGCTCCCCGGTTCATTCATTCGCCTCGTTACAGCTGCCAATAATTGACGGATCATAATTTGATTTTATTTTACTTTGAAATGCATGTTTGGTCGCAACATTTTACCTTTATACATCAAATGCATCCAGTTTGTTGAAATTACAAAGTAAAATATAATTGATGGTAATTACATGTCAAAATAATGGATAATTAATTTGTTTCCCAGCCATATGATATTTGTCAATATCAATATGATCTAATGTAATTTATTTAAAAGTAAAATTTATCACTGACGTATAGCTACCAGTATTTTTGTAAAGTCGCTGATAATGCACAGAGAATAATTATTCTAGTAATTTATATATAGAATAATTTGGAATTTGAATTGTTTTATATCGATTTCGTAATAGTGAAATGTTAATGTATCGAAATTTCTATCAAATATTACCGAAATCTGCTTAAAGTAAAATGTTACTATATAAGTACTAATTTATAATTTACTGGCAAAGTTCTATCTCTCTAAGGACTGTGGAAAAAGGAATAAACAAAGAATTTTAAATCATCTTTGATGTTTTCGTTACATACAGATGTACCACAATTTCGTACACATATTTAAATGGTACGTAGTATTAAACGAGCTGATTATGAAACAAAAACAAATTTCTTGAAATATATATATATATATATATATATATATATATATATATATATATATATATATATATATATATATATATATATTCAATTTATTTGAATAAAGAAATTATTTATTACCATTACGTCAAATAATTTATTAATAAAATTAATTATAATACAATTATCCAAAGCACTGTAAAAACTGGTATTAACTTTGTTGTAATAAATAATATTTAATATTCAAACTGTCTATCAAGCAGTGGCCTGAAACTGTTTCCTTTAATAACTCCAAAAACTTATTTTCCAATTTTCAGTACGTTAAGTACTATATGCTATATGCTGTATACTATAAAAATGTTAAGATGTTTAACATGTACAATTTTTAATTTTAATACTTATTTACTGTATTCACTACTCGTACGTCGAGGTCATAATGTACTCTCTTGTTAACAATTCCTCTGTAATTTGAATTTTTTTCCTGTAAAGTGAATTTACAATAAAATAAAAATAAAATATGCCATTAAAATATACATAAGAAGTTGTGGTACACCCTGTATATCATAAACAGAATACATTTTGACAAAAAAAAAACAATTGCAATTTGTATATGCTTATTACATTTGTGGCAAATGAAATTAAAAGTTTAATTTGCCTTTGATGTGTACTGGAACGAACAAGAGTGAAATTAGCACGTGGTTAAGGCAATGCAGGTAGTAACAAGCAGCAGTAGCAGCAGCAACGAGAACAATGTGCTGCGCAAGATGAAGAAGCAGCTGCGACTCAGTAAATACAATCTGCATAACTCCTCGAAGGCTGGTTGGTGAGCCGGTACGAGAAGCTCATTTTCCATTCCGTTTAGAGCCCCAGGCCGGAATACACTTTCCCTCACGGAGTTCACTGGTCAAATATTTAAAGGAGGGTGTTTGTTTATCTTCTTTACTCGTGCTTTGCTACGTAGTGTTGGCCAAGTCACCCCCCTCTCTAGCTCACGCGGACATGACATCGAGACGTTTTTACTTCCCGACAAGAATAAGATCGTTTTGTTTCACTTCTCAACTTCTACTGCTACTCGACGGTTTCATTCCACTTTATATATCAATTCAACGAATGTACTATTAAATGCAACTTAACCTAATTCTTACTTTTTACTACTTTAAGTCCTTCAACAACAAAATAGTAAAAATGAACTATATGTCCACCTGCTTTTTCTACCTCTTAAATAATAAATGAAACGAAATGAAAAACAACTGTACTTCTGTTTTTTACGTCGCCTTGACCAAATACCCTCCATCACACGTAAATGTTCAAACAAAACAAAATCATTCACTTAACACACACTTCATCTATAGGTAATATAAATCAATGGAGTATGATTTGGAAACTTTGGGCTTTTGATTTCCATTAAATTTTATTTCCCTTTAGAATGATCAGGGTGATGATGGATGATGATAGACCGATGTCTGGTTCGAAACGTCCATATATAATATGGTTTACCTAAAGAGAAATAAAATTTAAATTCAAAAGCCCAAAATTATACTAAGGGCCGGTTTTTCCATCTCTGGTTAAAGTACCAGTTACCTTAACCATCGGTTAGCAGAAAAATATCGCATCGAAATAGTAAATAACATATACTTTTGACAAGTAACATCAGTTTTTCGATGCGATATTTTTCTATTAACCGATGGTTAAGGTAACCAGTACTTTAACCAGAGATGGAAAAACCGGCCCTTAGTAATATAAAACTAAGTAATTTGCAAAAATTTACTAAAGTTAAAATATTGAAATCCAATATTAAAATACCATTTATACAAAATTGTGTCCACTGTGTGAAGAGGACGAAGAATCATTACCAATACTGTGTGGATACCCAGCTGTAACCAAATACAAACTCAACCAACTAGGTAGAATGTACTTTACATATGAGATCATGGATGTGTACTGGGTGTCATGAAAAATAGGGAACTGTTTCTTGAAAACTAAGTAAGGACTGTGTCACAATAGATCTTATAGGTGACAACAGCGACAAAACGCTCTACGTCAATACAATACAAGAATATAACATATTCAATGATATAAATAAACAAAGGTTTTATTCTCGAGTCAGTTTCAGATTAACAAAGTTTATTCCCAAAATGCATACAAAACTTTTCTCCCGGCCATTAAATTTAAATAATTTATTTATGCTTAATTCTTAATTGACACGTGCTGAAAGAAATAAACTCTGGTGTTAAAGAGATTTTTTACCTTTCCTTTATTCCCTTACTTTATTCCCTAGGTAATGAAGTAGTCTAGTATGAGTCAATTGCAAACATGTAAGATGACACTATATTTTCGTTCGGGAGAAAAATATAATGACGATATTTTTAGACACCATTAGAATGATGACGAAGTATTCGTCACTATATTTTATATATATTTATAAATATATATATATATATATATATATATATATATATATATATTTCTATTCATTAGTATCTTTTTTATTACGTTATAATGTGTCACTTGGTCTTCCCCTTCCCCTTTTCGCTGTAACATTAGTCATTCAAACTTGGTGTACTGGTCTTCTGCATTCATTCGCATCATGTGTCCCCACCATACTATTTGTCATGTTTCTATAAAATCTAGTATTGATTTGCATTACAGTTCTTTCCTTATGGATTCATTTCTTACTGTAGCTAACATTGTAAACTGTGAAATAGAATTCTGTGAAAGAGAATTATTGAAGAGGACAAGGGAAGAGAGTTGGAGAAACTCATCAAAATCCTGTTCCACAGAGGAATGTCGTGCTATATATGGAATAAATAATCTAAGTATAAATGAGTCCATAGACAATTGATTATATGTGAAATAGAATTGTCTGAAAGAGAATTGAGAGAGGAGAAGGAAAGAGAGTTGGAGAAACTCATCAACATTACTTTGTGTGTAAAATCTATTTAGTGTTGAAGTAATCCTGGGTGATGTAGTAGTGGCAACTGGTTTCCGGGCAAAGCCAGCGAGATGTAAGCAGCATAAAACATGAAATAAATGACATTTAGGTTTTTTATGAGAATCTTGTGTAAGAATGGTGCATATTAAGAGGCAACAGCATGGGGCCGTAGTGTACGCGGCCAAGCGTACCACCGCAACTGACTCTGTCAGCATTATCTTATAATTTCATTAAACCGGAGCATTACTCGGTTCAGTTCCGTGTACATTTGCCCCGCGTTTATAATCTCTTGTGTTGCTAATTACTGAAAATAGCAATTTAACAGCGACATTGTTTCAGAGACGCTCGCCGACGCCAGCTCAGGCTCAATGAAGACAATTAGACAACAAATTCTATCGACGCTATCTGCCGTCATTGCCTTCATTGCGTCTTGCTGCAGATTCAATGCACACATGCTGCATATCAACACATACGAGAACTCCCACCACCCGCCATGATAAACGCGACTTGTTTCACAACACATTCTCCGGCAATAAATTTACTGCTTCCTGCTTCATTTTAAAATTAAAATCTGTTGCAACTCCACATGGCCTCCGGTCGTTTCATCTTTTTAAACGATGACAAATAATAAAGAATTATGTACCTAACTCATTTAAATGTTCGACTTACTTGCATTTTCCCTGTCACTTCAAATCTAAATTGCTATGCAAATAAAACAATGTTACTTTCTTTTCTAACAAAAATGATTATAACCTTTGAGAACGCTTAAGAAAATACCTTTATAAACATTCTATATACGACAAATTATAAGGTAAGTAGGGGTGAGATTAACCACATTTTGGAAATATAATTATTACTCTATAATATTAAATTTATTTATGACAACATATCTAGGCTTATCTATAAGAAAAAGAAAACAATTTAAACAATATTCTGAAAGCTCTACTATGTAAGTAAGACGAACCAAGGCTATAGAATGATCTGGTTAACATATTGTTGACATTTGTCATAAGTGGTACACTCATTGTGCAAATAGCGACCACAAATTTTATATTTTATCCAATCATCCTTCTTTATTGTTCTTCTTTTAAATAAATTTCCTTGCATCCCTTATATTATTCAAGTTCATAATCTTGGACTTCTTAATTACAATCATCCTCTGATTCAGAATTTGTGGAATAGCAACTAGATCGTCTACCTTTCTATATGTCAAAAAAATTCCTGTTTTCCGTTGTATTAATCAACAATAGTCCACAATTTCAAAATGTATTGTGAGTTTTTAACACCCTGTACATTTCATTTTAAATAGCAGCAATATATTGTATATTAATAAACAATTTGGAATAACATATTAAAAATGAATATTAGCATCGTGTTGAAGGTTAAATCCATATTTTATTTAGCAAGTTTAACGTGAATTCGTGCGTAACTTTCTAGAATTTTATAACGCAGGAGATTACAGAAAAGAAGAAAATTAAATTATGTCAAGTAATTATAATTTTATGGGATTTTTAGGGAGAAAAGAAAAGCCCATTGTGCGTGTCTGAAAAAAGATTTTTGAGAGATTGCGAGGTTGATAAATATGCGAGTGTTTATAAAACGCAGGTGTAGTAAAATATGCTCTAAATGATTTTCATTTTCACCGATATTAATTCCACATAATGTACATAGCTATTTTGCATAGACATAAAATTGAATAGGATAAGGTTGAAGGTGGAGAAAAACAACATTGATATACGTAGTTATTGTCGTTAATTTTAATATAGGAGATAGAGTAGTTAAATTCGGTGAGACGGCGAACATTGCGTTGGCGTTAGCGAGAGCAGGAGAATGAAGGAACAAGTGAAGCTGACGATACGAAATGAGAATATGAAGAAGCGAAGGTTGTGCAGTAATATCGCCCCGAGCTGGCCGGGAGGGCGCAGCACGCGAAGATGGGGCGAACAACAGTCCCGCTATCTTTTTGCAAAACGTTAATTTATTGCCCCTGCACTCTCGCGCCGTGTACCCACTGAAGCATCTAATAAGAAAGATGGCACAGACACGAAATATGAATTGCTCTTTCACTCCTTTAAAAAATATGTTTTTACATGTTCAGGCATTATTTATAATTTAATACAGCGCAAACAATTAGTCAAGGAGAACGTGACGAAATTAAAATGAAGTATGGAAATGAATTTGAGGCTCTCTCTTGCACCCGTGTCCTGGGGTGATACAGACGCCAGCGATACACTCGCAGTAATAGCTCACAACTTAGTTCCTACACATCAAAGGAATTTTAAATAACTCACTAAATTTATCTTCAACAAAAATTAACAGTCAAGAACAAAGAAATTTCGGCATGTCAGAACATAAAATTCATATCCCTAAGACATAATATTTACTTTGTAAATTTTGTTGTAGGGGCTGGCTCGCAATAAACAACATAATATATTTGTTGTAAGATATATTTGATATTGTCCCATAGAAAGTTTTATGTGACGACGAGGCAATCGTTTATAAGTTTAGATATTCTAATTCAATGATTTTGTGTTAATTAAATAATTTTATGGTTAACATATTACATACTTTATTATTTATGATTAAAAAAAATCGCCCCTCCTTAGAAAAGTTTCTGGATTTGCCACTGTGTCCTGAACCCGAAATTTGTTTTCAAGATATTTTCTAACTGTAATTATGTGCTTTTAAATCTAGATTAAAGTAGTTTAATAATCATATATTATAAAGGAATTTGTAACTAGGAAAGAGATTAAAATATTACAGGACTAGAGAAATACAAACAGTTATTGAAAAATTTATTTCGAGATTTATGCAAGAAACGTTAATTCTGTTCTTGCAGTATTTAGTAGCGTGTGTATAAAATTTTGAATACTAGTATATGGTGACTCTCAAAATCATAATTTTGTAGACGAAAATCATGGTAAAACAAATTCATTCTTTAATACGGCCCATTTATTTCCTTTCAAATGATGCCTTCTACTTGAAACAATCTTTTAAAACAACAATACCTTTCTCTTATTTTCTCTCTTCATGCTAAAATTTGGTAATTGACTTAAATTTCCTCTTATACCTGCATTAAACACTAGTCACTTTTAAATAACGAAATATAGATACTACATGATGTACTGATGACGAATCAAAAATCATTTTATTAAAATTTGTAAAATTACGGATAGTTCATTTAAAATATACATTTTTAAAACCACTGGTTCGATTTTGTTCATAAAAATCAAATAATTGAAATCAATTATCAAAATTAGAATTAAAAATTCTTATTAAACAAATGGCACTAAAATTTTTTTTTTATTAAAGCACCCTTACGTCTTTCAAATGGTATTACAAATAATAGATAAAATAGTTCATATACTACTTTAATTCGACGAAAATTAGAAGTGGAGAACAAAGAAATTTGGGCTTGTTAGAGACAAAATTCATTGTGAAGAAATAATATTTACTTTGTAAATTCTGCTGCAGAAGCTGGCTCACAATAAACGACAAAAATACACCCTACCTACGTCGCCTGTACTCCAGTATCTGATGCTAAAATGATACACCAGCTCTCTAACATAATAACAAACTCGTCTTCTCAATTTTGATTCGGCAAACTTTTAATACACTTTCCCCACACATACTTCCTTTATGTTTCATACTTCACCGGGTCACTTTTATAGATAATTCCTACGTCAAATTCAAAACTTCTGTGCGCGGAAACTTAACTACCGCTCGGAGAAATTTACCAGAAAAATTGCCTACATAAATAAAAGGGTTCGGTGCGAAAATGAAATATGCATCCAGACTTTTACCTCGTTACCAAATTATCCCATTTACTTTTAATTTACTCCAAATGTATTCTCAGCCTTTCCTTTACTATGTTAATTAAACGTAGAAATAGTTGTTTCCATTTCATCTTTACAATTTATTTAATCAATTAAACCTTATTCCCTTGTAAAACTCAAATATTATTATGTATTTCACAATGCCGTACTTTTCACGATATTAATTCAGATCATTCATTTGATTCTTTTTCTGGTAATATTTTATTTGAATTTTAATTTTACCCAACAATCTTTGAAGTAGAACTACAAAATGTAATGGATTTCATATATGTGAAATGTGGTTAATATAGAAATATATAAACTACATGTATGCTCCTAAAAAAAACTTAAAATCTTTGGACATATTGTCAGATCATCTAACTATACCAACATTCAAATAAGTATTAAAATTATAAAATAAGGTAATTTGGTGTTCCATATATTCGACGCTTGTAATGAAACATGATACGAGAAGAAGAATCATCATCATTTGTAGTACAATGTTTCTAATCTAGATAGACCAGAACCTCAAGAACCTCTCGTGACAAGATTTACTTGCATTGGAACCTAAAACTTATATTGGGTTCAAAACCACTCGAACACAGCCGTATTTTTATTTGGATAAGGATTAGCGAAGCTGATATTTGATCCATAGATCTCATATAACCAAGTAAGTTATCATTGCCAGTACGAGAAGAGGAATAAAGTATGCATAATACCGTGAGTTTATTTTAACGTGAAATACCTATAGGATGTCGTATAGCTATGGTTACGATTTGACATTTGATTGACAGCAAGTGTTCAATTTAAAATAAAACAAAACAGATATAATATTTAGGTTAAACAATAATAAAACTTATTTATAATATTTTTGGGTAAGTTTGATGTGTCTAGATTGATTTTAAATTTTATATTTTATTTCTTTAATTATTATACATATTACCATCAAATAATTTAGTTTTTATTGTTTCCAAATTCAAAAAAATTAAGTACTGTGAGATCAGGAGACTTAGCGGGTCACTCTATTTGTCCACCACGTCCATTCTAATGATTCCAACGTTGTGAAAACGAAATATTTAAAAATATATATCTCAATTTGACAGTTAATAATCAGGTGAAATTGACAACCTGTGTTTCATTTTAAAGTAAAGGCTTTGATACATTGCTGTCTATTGAAGTCGTAACCATGAATATGGCAAATCCTATGTATCACGTTAAAATAAACTCAAGGTATATTTGACAATTTAGGAAAGAATGTGGAAGAACAATGAGCATAAAATTAAAAATAATCCGGGCGAATTGTTGGGAGGGTAATATGTTGATGCAGAAGCGTAATTCAGTCGCAAATGTCGGTTCCATCGCGTCACCCCGTAAATAAGAGAAGCAAACGGTACATATGTTTCGCACTCCTGCCCATAAAACAGTCGTGATGACACGTCAGAAAATTGAAGCAGTCACATGCGCAAAGCATGGCCCTGCTGCGCAATTACCATCCGGCAGGCAGCGGCAGGAATCGGCCATCGAGCGTGCCGGGACTCGCGCACATAAATAATCATTATTTAACGGTAATATGAAAAATGCGTGTAAATACGGCCGTAAATACATTACCGATCGCGAGAACTGTCAATAGTTCGTGTAAATATGGTTTCCACTACCAGCGCGTATGTTTTGTGTAACGCTCACTTCGCTTTGTACGAGATGGAAAATTTCCCTACTATCAAATGGATTGCTCCAGCTTTTTCACTACACAAAAAACTTTTAAGTGTAACATATTGCACATCGGAATATAAATATAAAATAAATATATCACTCACGGTTTATTACCCATTGCTAGATCTGCCAATCTGCTTTATCCCAGATATCGGCTATGATATATTTCTACCGCAGAAAATGTGTACCAGACATGACATACCTGACATCTGACTTAGCGAATGCAACATAAGGGTCACTTTTATTTGGAAATAGTAATAAAAAAAACTCGAAATGAGTGGAGTATGAGATCTGCAATTTGATTACCAGTATTATCAACTATTAAGGTAAATGGGGGTGAGATGGACTATATTTTGGAAAAATTATTATTACCTTCTTTATCGTTTGTTTTTTTTTTTAATAATTTTCCTTGCATTCCGTATCCCGTATATTTGTTTTCATAATCTTCAGCTTTTTCATTGTCATAACCCTCTGATTAACCATTTAACAATTCTTCAGAACTCGTGGAATAACAACTACATTGTCTACCTTTTTATATGCGAATGATTTTTTCCTGTTTACCTTTCCTCAGCGTAGGTAGTTCATCTGTCCTGAGATTAAATGGACCACTAAATTAGTGTGTACAAATAAAACCACATTTTTAGGTTACGTTAAGTCTTATGCACATTTTTATAAAGTACGTACATAAATAATTAGTTTAAACCTTCCGAAGTAGTAATTAACCAATGTGTATATAAGGTACAATTTTTAAAGTAAATCTTGGGTTATTCAGTGTTGACTGCATTAATTTTCAAGCGGCTACTTACAATGTCTCTACACAACAAAATTAATATTCCCTATGAGAGATATCACTCTAATGTACTTTTAAAACCAAAAGTCCATTTCTCCTACCGGTCCATCTCGCCCCCACTTACCGTAACTGAATATAATATACGGCTTTGTCCGAGTAATTCGGAACCCACTATAAGTTGTAAATCTCTTGCAAAGTATTTAGGCTGATAACATTGTCCACTAAAAATGCAAGTAAGGTCATGGACTAAGTAAAGCTTACTTCTCAATCAGAACGCGCTAATCATTTGTTCTATCAGGTGTTCAAATATTGTTGACGAACAGATGTGGAAACTGTACCAGCTATAACTATACGTATTGAAGCATTCGCACACCCCTCTTTTTCGAAAACAGTTCCGTATGTCTACATCGACAAATCCCTCCAATATCTGTTCCCGTTCAGTCATTCCTGTCGAGAAACTGAAGAAGCGAAAGTACGTTTGTTTCTTTCACTTTGTCCACGTGTTTATATGCGTTTACCAAACTCTTATCTTATTTGTTCCGGTGATAAATTCACAACGCGCAATCGGGCCCCGAACAGCGAATAGCTAAAGCTCTAGGCAGGAGGTTATCACGGTGTATGTGAGTAAAGCCTTCTTTCAACTCTCCGACCACGGACGGAAACGGATTTGTTTCCACTTTCAATACCCACGTGGACTAAATTACCTTTTGTGATAGATTAAACGATCCACATTGGTTGAAGCCTTACTCATAATTCCGAAATTGGGTTACAAAGCATTTTTATTTATTATATTTCAAATACAACATTGCTCAACGTAAAAACGTTTTCAAATTTTATGGTTTGTTGCATGAAGAATGTTTATTTTATGCGATTTTTATGCATCGATGTTATTTGCAGGTTATAGTTTTCTATAATTTCGAAATTGGTCTAGTACATCACAAAGTAATCCATTTTGTATAATTTTCATTAATAAATAAGAATACAGGATAAGTTAGTTCTACCAATAAGTGGTAATTGTAAATAGATTTTATAATGGGTCATTAGCGAACAATAGAAATAAGATTTCATTGCAAAATTAAGTGTTTCCTTATATGGTATAAATAATTTAATAAGAAGAATGAAATGTTATTGATCCGAAATATTGCAACAGATTATTGAGCGTCTTATTGTCTCAACTGCTTATTAGCATATAATATTCGTGAATATAGTATATCACCAAGGAATGGACATCCAAATTTCATTAATTAATTCAAGAGTAAATTGCTTGGTGCATGAAAGGAAATTACGGAGAGAAAAACAAAAGGCTGAAATGAAAGGTATTATGAATACTGATGAAACGAAGAGGGAACCAGGATATAGTGCATGATAGTTCGGCATTATACTTTATATTACACACAGGTTGCGTTAACAAAGGAAAATATAAAATTATGGTTGATCCGCCACACCAGAACAAATTGACGATCCCCCTGACATATAATTTCAATGAACATTCTATAAAAAGTTTGAAATTTGTTGCGATAGCAGGGTACGGCTAGGCAGCTAATAGGTGTATCACGGTATCAGCGATCGACGCCTTCCGGTTGTAGCACACGTTCGTTCCGGAATAATCCCCGGATTCGCCGAGCAAGATGCGACCGAGGAAACCTAATATGCCCGAGCCAGTGCCAATAGCGGTGCCAGTGCATTGATCGCGGCCCTAAGTGACAAACGGTAATGAATAAATGCCCCCGCGGAAAATAAATTGTGAATAAGCTTAGTACAGATTTACCAACCCTCGTTTCCCATGCATAAAATAAACACCGTCATAATTTTCTTTTGTGCCAACAGACGTCCCGAGATGGCGAACTACTGTTTAGCTCTAATCGCTGCTACCCCGAACTGTTTGTCAACCTACATTGGCCCCCAATTACGCCTCGCAATATTTGAACAGCTTCGCTTCAATTTTTTATAACAAAATAATTTATTATCTCATCTATGGCACAACATTCCTATGTGAACAGGGCCTCAAGTACCTGAGGTACTTTGTTTCATGACAGGTTTTACTTGCATTTTAGTGATGCTGATTGTCTAAATAAATTTTACACACAAAGTAATGTTGTTGAGTTTCTCTAACACTCTTTCCTTGTCCTGTCCAACAATTCTCTTTCAGGCAATTCTATTTCACATATAATCAATTATCTATGGAGTCATTTCTACTTAGATTATTTATTCCATCTATGGCACGACGTTCCTATGTGAAACAGGGTCTCAAATATCTGAGGTACTTTGTTTCATGACAGGTTTTACTTGCATTTTAGTGAAGCAGGTTGTCTGCCTAGCCTACAGTCTCTGCAAGGTTAGAACACACCGAGCCGTTGTGCGGTAACCCATCTAATTGGACAGGGCGGTTCTGTTGCTTATCTACACGATCAGACAAGACACGCCATGACCACACAACCGTAGTGGCTGACACTTAAATTTATCAGCTGTTTTATTTGTTGACGACTCTGAAATTAGGGATCAAAAAGGTACATTTTCACGGATTATCCGAATGATTAGAAATAATTTCTCATAACTAAAGCAAAAAGCGTCAGCCAATACGGTTGTGGTCATGGTGTGTCTTGTTTGATCGTGTATAGGTAAACAACATAGCTTGCCCTGTTTAATTGGATGGGTTACCGCACAACGGCTCGGTGTGTGCTGACAACCTGCATCACTAAAATGCAAGTAAAACCTGTCATGAAACAAATACCTCAGGTACTTGAGGCTCTGTTTCACATAGGAATGTTGTGAAATAGATGAGTGAATAAAGCGTAAAATTTGTATCACTTGTCAAAAGATATAAACATTTACAGTTTTGATTAGGGCTTAATGCCAACTACTAAGAAATTGTTTGATCCAAGCTTAGTATCTAGCACGTATGTCTTTAAGCATATCCATCTGATTTTGTACTTTCTTGTCCTTTTTCATTCTACAATCATTGATTGATAATTATTATAACCGTGAAATTATAAACCAGAAAAGATATGTAGCTGCATTGGCAGCAAGAATGTTTGTTTTCTTATCTTCTATAATTGCATCATTTTGACAAGTCCATAAATAAACACTTCAATAAATGACAATGGTTACTAAGCAAAGTACTTGGAAATGGTGTATTTTGTACGTATGATCGTAGTGTATTATGCCTTATGCAATTAACAATATGTAAGCCTTTATATTCCAAAATGTAAGAACAAGTAATTTTCTCAATTTTTTTATTAAATATTAAAAAAAGTAAACGTAATAGGACAACATTTCTAGGAGCAACATAATCTCATATATGTACTTAAGTACTTGTTTGTTGCAATGTTACCCTGAACTATTCCACTCCAGTTCGTTCAAGTTGAAACACGTTCATTCCGGTCCAACAATAATTTATATATACAGATTAAAATTAAACATATTTATGTTGTTAAGTACGTAGACAATAAGAAAAGTTCTGTACGAAACATGTGAAGAAGTATGTTATGTTAGGTTAGGATAGATTGCAATACCCTAGTAGAAAGAAACAATAGGTATATTTCATACATATAAAGTGGAGAAAATAGAGCAAGCTATTAAATTCCGGGCAATCTAAACTTTGGCGGTGACAGTGATAGCAATAATAATATAACGTGTAGTATGATGGAATGCTTGATGAATTCGAAGTAGGTGTTAATGATTAGGTCGACAGTGATGCTATAATTAGAATTCGCGGCTGGGAAACGCCTTTATTTCGCGCGAGGAAAGTTTAAATTGTACTATGATTGTATGACGCTTTAGGAAAACTTTTTAAGGGGGTAATAGTGCGCGCACGGTTCGTCGTTCATTCGCTTTGCGCCCTTCTGTCGCTCGATGCTGGTTCCTGCCATTCAGTGGCGTACTGGGGAACAAATCCACTAATATTGGGGTTATATGTCTACAAATTTTGATTAAAAAGTTTGTAGGCACGTACAGTAAATTAATATTGGAGGTATAATATAGTTTACCGGTTATTAGGGTGCATCTTTCCGGAGTGTTTTACTGAAAGCTGAGACTGATTTCAATAATGGTTCTTTAATTTCAACTTTGTTCCTTGCGGGCTTCTTTCGTTTTATTACGAACTACGGTCGTAGGGCGCGCCAATTTTATATTACCGCATATACTAAAAGTCTTCTCTTTAACGACACTTATTTACCAAACCCCATAACCGTTCAAATACCCAACTTCTTACTCTCAAACATCCTTCCTATACCATTTCTATTATCCCTTTATAACTATTATACATAGTACAAACCAGAAAATAAAAGAATAAATTAACGAATAATATAATTTATTTATTTACCAATGAAACTGGACATTTAAAAAAATGTCTAGATAGAGGTGGTCATTTTATAAGTTGCAGTCCTGTTGTATATTACTTGGAAAAATAGTTTATTGATATAGTAACAACAGAGGAAGTGATTCTCAAAGCCGCTAATGCTGTATTTTTGCGTAAGCCAGAGAAATATTTGAAAATATTAAATTTTTAGCTCGAAAATTTTCAAATTTTACAAAATTTTGTTTATAATATTTTTTAAAGAATTAGCTACGCTGATATCAAATTTACAAACAGAATTTAATTATCTCTTTTTGTTTCGGAGATATTTGCTGTCAAAGTTGCACCTCAAAAAAGTGTGTTTTTTGAGAATATTTCAAAAATGAGTACAGATACAATCTCAACTACTTTACCATTCGATTCTACGGGAAAAATTATATAAAGAAATGTTTTCTCCACATATACGTTCTTTGGAACGATTAGATGAAAAATGAGAAAATCGAAAAAACCTAAATTTCAAAATTTCTCCGAGGAAATTTTTGTTGTCAAAATTTTTTATTTTTTGAACTTAAGTAGATATCAATACGCTGATTCTAAATTTTCAAACAGAATTCAATTATCTCTTTCCGTTCTCGAGATATTTGAGTTCAAAGTTATACCTAAAAAATTAGGTTTTTTAGGTATACCGCTTAAATGGTTAGGTTTATGACTTCGGCGACCTCACCATTCAATTCTACGGGCAAAACTACATAAGTGTACCAATTTTCAGATTTTTATCTCAACAGATAGAATTTCTAGAAGGAAAAAACTGAAAATGGCCAAAAATCGAAAAAAATCGTAAGGGGTTCATCAGGCATTTTTTCAGATTTTGCCATTTTCGTTTTTCCTTTATAAAAATTGTATCCTTTGGAACAAAAATCTAAAAATTGGTATACTTATGTAATTTTGCCCGTAGAATCGAATGGTGAGGTCGACGAAGTCGTAAACCTAACCCTTAAAGGGGTATACCTAAAAAACCTTTTTTTTTAGGTATGGCAAAAACTCAACTTTGAATGCGAATATCTCGAGAACGGTAAGAGATAATTCAATTCGGTTTGAAAATTTGAAATCAGCGTATCGATATTTACTTAAGTCTATAAAATGAAAAGTTTTGGAGAAAAAAAGTTCGTCGGAGAAATTTTGAAATTTAGGTTTTTTCGATTTTCACATTTTTCACCTAATCGTTCCAAAGAACGTATATGCAGAGAAAACATTTCTTTATGTAACTTTTCCCGTAGAATCGATTGGTATATTCTTTAAGATCGTATCTCTACCCATTTTAAAGATATAGCCAAAAAACATACTTTTTTAAGGTGCAACTTTGATAGCAAATATCTCCGGAATGAAAAGAGATAATTAAATTTCGTTTGAAAATATGAAATCAGCGTGTCGAGATCTATCAAAGTACGCTATTTCCCAAAATCAAAATTTTGGGCACAAAAATGATTATTTTTGAGAGGTTCCGTGGTTGTTAACACAATTTTTGGTTTAATACTGTTGTTTAGTTTATTTTAAGTCAACACAACTTTGATATAGGATTATAGGTTTTGGAAATAAACAAAAATTAGTTTATAAACCGACAGAATAATATCGAAAACGCGTAATAGAATTGCAGGTTTTGAAATCAGCGCATCGATATTTTACTTAAATCTAGAAAATAGCGACGTTACTGACAAGCAATTGTAAATCACTTTACAATGTAGTTTAAATTTTTTTTAATATTCCAAGCATATATTTCCTCATTTCAATAAAACAATCGAAACACGAAACAAGATTTAAAAAAAAATTAAAAAGGGGCGTCATTTTGTAAGTTGCGGAAGGACGCGACATAGGTACCTTACTGCCGCCCCTGAAATGATTGTTAATTTCTATAATTATACAAATATTAACACGGAGCCTTATTTTCAAGTGTACCTTATTTAGCACAGGAACAAATTTGAAGTAAACATAAAAGTACAATGTATAAAATAATAAAAGAGAATTTGAGTGAAAGAAGTTGAAGGTAGTAAATAAGAACACACGTCGAGGAGTTAGTAAACGCGCGAAAGAATTTGATGTTGTAGCTCGTAAGGAGAATGCATACTGGATATGTTTATTAAATATTTTACTACGTGAGAACAGGTTGATTAGGATTGATGGGTAAATAAATTTCCCGTTAAGGTATGCCGACGCAAAATTCAAATTTAATTTAGATAATTTTGTGAAAGGATATAAAACAAGTTGGTACAGTCGGGCCGCTGGCTTATCACATATTTATAAAAGAAAAGTTAGTGCGAAGAAAACACAGTTTTACTACTGCAGCGCGGCACGCCGTAAAATATGATATTCATAGTAGCAATAGCTGCCTGAGTCGCGGATGGCGTCCCGGCGCCTGAGGAAATGGTTCCGGCTTGACACCCTGGCTTCACACCGACGCCGGCGTCGACCTAGCTATCAATCACCATTGACTTGTTGGACCACCGGATCCAACACGAATACATTTCATGTTCTACACCAATTTGTTATACATTGTAATTGTATTAACGCTCAATCCAATCACAAATAACAAATATATTAAACCTTCATCTATTTTTTCATTACATTACATTTACATCTAATCATACTATAGAAAAGTTAATAGTGTATATAACCAGGGATGGAATAACGTTAACGTAAGGTTACGTTATTTTATAACGTTACAAAAATATATATAATATATAACTATATAATTTTAAAAAATCATCAAAGTAATGTTATATAACGTTTATAATAACATTATCCGTATTCCCTTATTATAATGTTAAGATAACTTTATTTTTTCTCAAATTTGTAAAAAAAAATAATAAAAAAATATACTAAAACATATATTCATTGGTAATTGTCTGCTATAGAACAAGCAGGTTTGTGATTGCTGCATTTGAAAGTCTTCAAACGCTACTATGTATACATAATACATATACTAAAAATATTAAAATATAATTAAGTTAGAAATTTATGTTCTCTCTACAAATAACGTTATAATGTATCATTACTTGTTTGTTACGTTACGGTTACATAATGTTATTTTGATACTGTTACGTTATTAGGAAAAAATAGCAAATGAAACGTTATTATAACGTTATTGGGTTTCATTACGTTACGTTTTCCATCCCTGTATATAACCAACAAAATATTAAACCATAATTCTTGTTCGAATATATTCTAAAGAAAAATATACTAAGGAATATTTGGTGTCTACTATTTAATATACAGATAGATAGAAAATTTCAAAATTGTATCTAAAATTATGATCAAAGATATGTATCGAAATTTAATGAAACATCAATTACGAGCATCCATTAAGAAGCTATTTTTGTTTATGCACATTACGTCCACGTCATTAAAAGTTTATTTTCCCTATTACCTTTTTGTAACAAAACTATTACATTTTAACCTAGTTAGTACTGATGTTCATGATTTAATAAACTACTAATAAAAATCACTTTAAAATATAATGAAACATGATGCAAATTGCAATGCAATTAGTAAAGTTTAAAATAGTATAATACACTTAAAAATTATTTATCAACAACATTAAATCATGAATACAACTAACTAGTAAATTCTATTTTATATATTGCAACTTAATGCAATAAAGTTTGCAAATTTGAATGTAAAATCAGTATAAACTAAGCAACTAAGTCTTAATATGCATCTTGTAAGAAATGATACATACATTAGTGTTTACTACGCGATAATTTGGTGAAGAAGTTAAATATCATTGCGAAACCGTGAAACAAGTATAACGAATCAACTTATTAAGTAATATATTCTAAATTATGAAATATAGACTTAAAAATAATACAGTGATAAAATGAATTTCTAGCTTACCAAATTTTCTACATGTAGGGATGAATTGAGGATGGTAAAGCAGACAATGAATTCTTACCTAAAAATAAAAAATTGAAATGAGTGACAAAAAAAATACAAATACCTAAAAAATTACATTAATATTTGAGTTCGCAATATACAAGTAATATTTAGATCGATCGTAATAATTTTTGAAGATTTTTAAAATACAATTTGTGACAAAAAAGATAATTTATAACTATAATGAAATACCTATTGTGTTTCACAATTTAATCAACGAAATTTAATGCTTTCGGTAATTATACAAATGAAATTTTGTACCCATTAACTAAACTAATTTGGAACATGACAACATTTATGTCCTGAAGGGACTGGAATTAAGAACCTCTGGTATATTTGAATTTGTAAAACAAATTGAGTTTAATGCGTTCAAATAGCGATAGTGGCTGCTAATTCCCCCGTTTAAATGTAAAATTCCAAATCAAACTATCGTGTTTCCAATTTTCCCATTGCTATTGTGTGGTTGCAGGTTACTACCCGTACCGTTTTACTCTTTTTACACTGATTCATACCATTCATAAACATACAAAATCCTCCATTTACCAAAATACATTTCACAGAATTAGAATTATGTACGTAGATTATATTTCACCCGTCAAAATTTTCCCAGAATATTTTTCACGAAAGAATAATTAATAAAATATAATCTACTTATTCTATGTATGCAACATACAATTCGTATAGAAATAATAAAAATGTAATCAAATTGAAAACTAACTCTATAAGTTGTGTATTTGACAACACTAGTAAACGTTTGTTTTATTTCTTTTTGTTCTGTTTTAGTTTATAAATTATTTTCTCATTTTGAATCTACATAAATTATTTGCTTTATAAACAAAGACAAATCATAAACATAAAGTAAATAGAGCTCACATATTTATTAAAATAAACTACAAATAAATAATACTTTATACAAAGTTATTAAATAGCTTCATTTATATTTATAACAAGCTTTCATATTTTTAATATATCTGTGTACAACTCTTTGATGTCATTTAATACTTTGTGATATATTTAAACGTTTCCAGCTCTAGCTAGTATACTATTAGAAAATATTAATACTACGACCTTATTTTAGTATTTTAGGCAACATAATATCTAAACATACATAATAATATAGATTGGTCTTACATGTAGATAAGGTATGTAATATTTTTCTCTCCATTATCTATTTATTTAGAAAATTCAAACTAGTATGCCAGTGCGAAACACTTAAAACTGTATACTTTACGTTATTTCATAGTCATTTAAAATACGCTATTATTATATAATCAATAAAAGTGTTTAATTTACAGAAAAAATTATTAAATTATTATGTAATGTCTCAGTCAGAGAACATTGTAAACAATTATTCACAGATTTAAAAATTTTGCCATTGTCGTGCTTATACTAATATGCAACCCTAGTTAAATTCATAGCCATCAATTTGAGTATACGAAAAACAGTCATGTTCATAATTATAATACAAGATCTACTAATTTAATTCATAATAACAACCATAAAACTTTAAAAATAAGAAGATATTCCATAAATAGTACACTGTATAATCACCAAATTCTACTAAAAATTTGTCTATTAAAAAATTTAAAATTTCAATAAAGGCGTATCTTTTACGTCACTGTTTTTATAATGTAAATGAATATTTAGATGCACCACCAACTATAAATTAAGTTGTTGTAAATTAATTAGAAATTCTGACAGTTCTTAATTGTTCTTAATTGTATGAATCTCGGGTAATAAATAAATAAATAAATATATAAATAAACAACTCAGTCACTGAATAAATATTCCAGCTAACAAGGTGTTGGTTTGGGAATCTGCAACGTTTGCAAGAAACAGAAACCGCTGCGCTAATCACTGAACCACAACTGCCCAACGAGTAAAAGAAACAAACTAACTACAAGTGTAAAAACAGCGGTAATAAGTGTTCTAAAGTTGAATCAAAAAACAATCATCTGTGTAAAAAAGCAAGAGTGCACAAGAAATACCATTGGTTTTTGCCGTCCGTCATTTTACAAGCAAGTCATGAAGGCTCATTTGCCACATCTACCACGAAGACACTGGCACCTTCAGGATTAAACCTAACCTTCATTCGTTGTTTAATGTGCGTTAGGTTAAAGTCAGTAAAAAAATATTTAATAAAGAAAACAAATAAAAATTTACATTTGTAATTATAAATTAAAATCTTTTTACATCTCTAAGTTATTTCCAATTGCAATTAAACATACAGCCGAAATAAACCAAAAATAACCATTTTTTGGGTCTAAAATTTTTATAAACCTGCTAGAAGAAATACAAGAGACCAAGAAAGAACCTTAACAAATACAACTTTTAGGTTTTAAGCGTAAAATCATGTTTATACTTCCAAAATAATCCAAATACATCCATTTTTGGGTCCAAAATTATGGTTTTTGAAAATAATCCATATTAATAGACGTTGATGCGCTAATTTCAAATGTACAAACTGAACTTAATTATTTTTAAAGTTAGTATTCCTTACGATGGCCTAGTACGTCGAAATACATATAGAATAAATTTTCAAATTATTTATAACCAACAGAGTATTTCAATTAATTATCTCTTTTTGGTCCAGAGATTTTGCTTTTGAATTTGTACCTTAAAAAAGTATACTTTGGGTATATCCTAAAAAGATACAATCTCAACGATTATACTAATTAATTCTACGGGCAAAGTTACATAAAGATAATGTTTTCTCCGCTTATACCATCTTTGGATGATGTTTTTTCTCATTTTTCACCGGATCGTTCCAAAACCATGTGTATATACAGAGAAGACATTTCTTTATGTAACTTTTCCCATAGAATTCATTAGGATAATCTTGAAGATGGTATCTCTACGCATTTTTAGATATACCCAAAAAAGTTACATTTTTGAGGAACAACTTTGAGAGCAAAATCTCAGGAACGAAAAGAGATAATTGAATTATGTTTCTATATTATAATTGGCGTATCGACGTTTATCAATGTGGACTATTTTCAAAACCAAAATTCTAGACCGAAAAATGAGTGCTTTTGGATAATTTTGAATGTATAAGCACAATTTTACGCTAAAAACCTAAAAATTATATTTGTTAAGCTTCTTTCTAGGTCTCCTGTATTTATTTTTCCCGCAGGTTTATTATTAATGATTTCTAGCAATTAAATAATTGCACACATAATATACATAAATATAGCTCCATGGAAACTTTGTCACTGGATCAGATTTAAAATGGTTAGAGAGAGTAGTAATGATGAATGGTCATTATGAGCGGAATGAAAAGGCAACCGCTGCTAAAATATTAAAGTATCAAAACAAGAAGTTATCTATTTCAATTCCTTTCTAAAGTTAAATGATTGATGTCACCGCGGACGGGCGCAGTAATTTATAACGTGTTTACTGTATTTTATGGCGCCTCTGAATTCCAATAAAGAAAAATTATTGTGCGGTCAAATTTTTTCATCAATTGTCGGAGCTTTGAAACCCCAACATTTTTGCTTTGTGGAAATTTTTCCTGCTTTTCACACCAACACTAACCACAGAGATAACTATTCATAGTTTTAGTACATAACTCTTCCATACTTCCATTACATACAATCTCTAATTTTTCGTTTCGTTTCGACAATTTTTTAAATTTATCAACAAAAATTTCATTTAAAAACTAGTCATTCTATTACATAGGTCATCATTTTTAAAAGATATGTTGTAAATTTTTATAATTCCCTATTGGTTTTATTATTTGTTAAATTTAAATTAATAAAATATTTTTCAGAACTCATAGTAATTGAATAAAAGAACTTTTTTGTTTAGTTCTATAATGATTTATTTATTAAACCCAACGTTTCGGCAGCATCAACTGCTGCCTTCTTCAGGGTAGAAACAAATACAACAAAGCAAACGAATTACAACATATTTAATATACATACAATCTCCAATTTCTCGTTTCGTTTCGACAATTTTTTAAATTTATCATCAACAAAAATTACCTTTAAAAACTTGTCCTTATATTATATAGGTACCTACATAATTTTTAAAAAATATGTTGTAAATTTTTGTAATTCCTTAATGATTTTATTATTTGGTAAATTTAAATAAGTTTAAATTAATAAACTATTTTTCAGAACTTATAACAATTGAATAAAACAACTTTTTTTGTTCTAGTTCTGTAATTATTTATTTATTAAACCCAACGTTTCGGCAGCATTAAACTGTTGCCTTCTTCAGTGTAAAAACAAATGTAACAAAGCAAGTAAACAAGTAACTAAGAAACGAATTATAACATATTTAATATAGGAAGCCATGCTTTACTAATTTCTAAACCATCGTTGTGATTGAGATTAATATTCTTAGTTTTAAAAATATCAATGGTTTCTCTAATTAATGTTGTGTTGATGTAGATCTTGAAATAATTTTCGTGTTTTGAAATTAAAAATCTGTTTTTTTTTTTCATTTAAAAAATCAATAATATAAGAAATTGTTCTCGATTTCAAATAAGCTTTAACCGTTTTTATTTTTCCGGTTTCTTGACTTCTTTTTAACCTTTAAAGAATGTATTACAGTTTTTATATTATATTATATTTCACAATATTTAAAATAAGTCTACAAGAAATAAATTTTATTTCAATATAGTCACACAGATCAATAAAAAAACATTTGAAATTGCTAAATTCTTTGTTTATGTTCTTTAAGGCTTAATATTTATTATTACTATATAATATCCTGTAATTGGAACCTCGTGTTCTGTATTATTTGTTCAATAAATAAATAAATAAATATATTATTGATGATTATATTTAGATGTGTTTTTTGCAGGAATGAAAAAGCAAGTTATAGATTGATGTTTTCCTGTGTAAATATCCCTTTAGCAAATTCTATAGCGTGTATAAAGATGAGGACATGACACACGTAGTTCAAAAGTTATAATGGACATTCCGGTATCCCGGACTTCACTGGAAGATTATTAATCTATCAATAATACGGTAACGTACGAAGTCCAGAGTACGTAGCACGGGTTGAATCTCCAAAATAACATGACGTGATTTCGTGATTAGCTGTCAGCTTCCGAGCCTTACTGCAGGCGAAGCTCTGCCTCTGCGATATTTCGATGTCCTACGGTCCTGCGACCGCCAGGGACGTATTTCACACCGAACTCATTCATGACAGGGTTGCAAACTTATTTAAAATATATCACATTATTCTATACACAAGTTCAAATAGTTTAAAGTTCAAATAGTTCGCAAGCTAATTACATTTCCAGTAAACTAACTCTACTTTTATTTATTTAAAACTATTTATAATTAAATCGTTAGAGCTAAATTTTGCTGCTCATTTAACAAATTTGTTTTATTATACCTGCATTAAATAGTGCATTGTAAAACAAGTGCAGAAAATCACTTATTTCCCACGAGGTGTAAAAATAGTTCACAGGCTAACTAAAATCCAGCGAACTAACTTCACTTTTATTCTTCATTTAAAACTATTTATAAATAAATCATTAGAGCTAAATTTTGCTGCTCATTTAACAAAACATTTTGTATTATACCTGCATTATAATATTATATTGTGAAACAAGTGCATAAAGTCACTTATTTCCCACAAGGTGTAAAAATAGAGGCACGAGACTGCACACTGTTCGTAACCGACCTGCACAGACCGGTAGCGCGCTGATCGGAAAACCTGATCCTATCGGACACTAGTCGCCAGTAATCGACTGAAAAGTATATGACGGTAGATAAACAGCGAAAATGACACAAAAATATTATTTTTTCAGATGAAGATATAGTAATTGTGATTCTACCTTGCAAAGAAGTTGAAATAAAAGAAAGGAAAAATGTATGAAACATAGTTTTCTTTCACTTTATGATTTGAATACTTAGAATTAACTAAATCAATAAGTTTTTCCTTTCTGGGCAGACGTATTAGAATTCAATAAAAATGAAAATAGACATTATTTAACTAAACAAATGATTTTCGTATATTTTCAGTTAGTTCAAGTAAAGATATACTGCCAATCCGTTCGTTTCCTATCGCACACTTATCGACTAGGGCACGATCGGCTCGTCACAGATCGGAAAAATCGTCGATTAGTGTGCGCACCTCCATAAGAAACTATGGAAACTTATTTCTGCCGATCTTTTCCTTGTAGGTATGTGCCGATCGGTGCTGAACTGTGTCGATTGGTGGGATCACACAAAGTGGAAAATAGGTTATTATGCACGAGTAGCTTGTTATCTTATCTTGCTAATATATATAATTAAACTGTTATACACAAATGTATTTTTTAAGCTGAATCTTAAAATATTTGATACGAATACCTTGTATTTTTTTTTGTTACTTGTTTTTACAAAATGACAGTACTCGTTATAACTATTATTTAGGAATACGAGTATATTCCATATTTTAATAAATTAGTAATGATATTATAGTTATATTAATCCTTTGCACTTTCAATTATTTTCCAATTTATATTTGAGAAGAATGAAAAGAAAAATCAATTTATTGTTTATCCTAGCATCATTTGCAATTTTGATGATTAGGTATCAATTTTTTAAATCGAATGTCATCAATCGCGACTGTATCACTGTTTATAATATTCAATTAATAATCACCCCTCGGCGATTTCCTCGCAGAAAATCCGTCAAATACGGCCCTGCATAGGGGGCCAGCCCTGCAGTGCCCACTGCGTAGCGCATGTGTTGTGGTCAGCAGACTCACTGCTGAATTGTCCTCCAAAATTATTTTAAACGATTTATTTATTCGCGCATACACCGACTCTGTGGTTGGCAAAAAACGATGCATTTTAATACGATTTATTATATTTGCCAATAATACACGTTTTCCATAATTATTAAAAGTTTATTGGGCTAAATGTTCCAATATGACGCATAAATAATCGAAAATCCCACTGCAAAATTCAAAAATGGATTCCATAGCTTTACATCCCTGCTTTATTTACCAAGTCGGCTTTCCACATTCATGGATTAATTCGGAAAAGCAACGGTCAATAATCATCCTAAATATGTAAACATCAATATCAAGCACGCGTACACTTGCTTTGTATATAGATGGGTGACCGTTCGTATTAGTTGTACTGTATACCGTGAGTATTTTTTAACGTGAAACATGAGATT
Organism: Stenolophus ochropezus; assembly: GCA_035578165.1. NCBI lineage: Eukaryota > Metazoa > Arthropoda > Insecta > Coleoptera > Carabidae > Stenolophus > Stenolophus ochropezus. The sequence goes on from JAQOWZ010000014.1 coordinate 7,614,740, forward strand.
TATCATATCTATGGTTACGACTTGATATGTGTTTGACAGTAATGTATATATGCTAGTCTTATTTAAAGTAAAACATAGAGAACGAATTTTTTTTTGTTATAAAATTTTCTAACAAAAAAAACAATTTTAACAATCATTATTAACTTTCTGGTAGAATAGTAGAATGGTCTGCTAGATTTCTTGATCTTACTCATCTAGATTCTTTTTATTGGTGACCTTTAAAATCAGAAGTTTGTACTATGGGAAAATTTATATCAATTAAAAGTTCAAATTCAGAACATTTATCAAAATATTACAATTGCAATATCAATGTATGTAATTCAAAAAAATTATAACAGATTGAGTCATTACTTAGTAGGTAATGGATGCATTTTTGATTTTTTTTTTGTAATTATTGTTTAATTGTTCGTGATTATATTTACTTGTTGTGAAGCAAACCATTCTACTATTCTACCATTTCCTCTAAAATTATTAATGATTCTTAAAATTGTTATTGCATTTGGTGTAGTCCTGTTTAAAAATTTTAAAACCCAAAAAGCAAATGTCAAAATCGTTCCCTATGTTTCATTTTAAATGAGACAAGCAAGTATACATTACTGTCAATCAAATATCAAATCGTAACTATATATATGATTAATCCCCATGTTTCACGTTAAAATTACTCACGGTATAGAAAAAGATTCAGAATATACTTATTGTATAATAGAGTAATAAAAAGTATGAGCCAATCAGGTATTTATGAAACTAATGAAATTTAATCCCAGATGAAACTGTAAAAACAAATAGTTCTAATTAAAAATAAATAAACAATAACCATTACTGTTGAAATTTTCCAAATACATTTAAAACCACATAATTTCAATTTATGCGAACCCAGTGTTATGAATTTGGAATTATAATAATTAAATTTTATGTTTTCGAAACAATATTTAATAAAGAATATTGCATTCAATGTTATTTGTTTTCTCATGCAAACAAAATGTTTATGAAAAATGTATTTAGAAAATTAATTAACATGTCATAAAGGAAAACAATTCGAATACGAGTTCCTAGAAAAATATATTTTGCTCATAAATGTAGAAATAAATTTGAAGGTAATAAATTTTTATTTATTTATGATATATAGTGAAATATTCTCTTTAATATTTTAATTTTATTTTTGTTTTGGAACAAAGTAATTTTCCTCATGCTCATTATGGAGAATTCATGGAGCTGATAAATATATTTATGTAGGTATATGTACAAGCATCGTGCTGTAGAGAAATAATAAACATTTTCGAGAGGAAAGAATGTTTTAATGAAAATTACCTGCGGCATAATTTTAAAATCAACGTTGTTTATTACAAATACACGGTTGGTTATAGCATTGTTATTTGTTGCGAACAAAGCCCGTGGTTTCAGTTGTGTAAACAATTACATTTGGAACATTTACTGTGCATCTGTAAAATTGTTATACCTTGCTATTTGCAAAATTGCATTTATTTGTTTGTGCTATTTCATTCTAGCTTCACCTGCAATCATAAATATTTAATTCTTTTTAAAACCAGCTATGGAATGAGATTATTTATGCCTTTGTAAGTTTATTTTACCATACTTTGTATAAATCTATGAGTTAATTATGTTTATATTTTCCAATATAAAGTTTTAAACGAGAAAACTGAATTGATATAGTATCTCATTATTCCATTAAAGATCACAAAGCAGAAGAGAGATGATTTTACTTGAATTTTAGTTGAATAGATTTTCAGTTTACAGTTTTTGATAGGGACCTAAAGCTCATAGGTTTAAACGACTATAGTAGTAAGTTGATTGTGATCATAGTTCCAAATCAGGAATATTCGTTACTATTTATATTTGTTGTCTGGTACTTTTGAATCACAGTACGTTTTGTGATTGCTACTTTCATATTTGTAATTTTAAAGCGTGACTGTGATCAGAGCTTAAGGTACGGTTAAAGTTAGGAATATACGTTACTAATTGGAACTGTAAGGCTCGTTTAAATGGTGAGCGTCACGAGTCACGACATCATGGGACCGAGACATTTAATAGTACAGACGATGACAATGTTGCGATATTTTTGCCAGTACCACGACATCGCTAGTGTCACGTTGTCGCATATTATATCGTTCAGTTCAGACGATTGTACTACTGCGGTATTTAATCTCGTGACAATTAGTTTCACGTTCTTATATCACCGTCTAAACGTGCCTTGACACTGGCGATATCGCGACACTGGCAAAAATGTCGCAACAGAATCATGGTTTGAACTATTAAAGGTCTCGATGCCATGATATCGTGACGCTCTAATGAAGGTATTTTCTGCGTCTGTATGTGAATACCTACTGTCATGTTATTGAATGTCGAGCACTGTCTTGGCATTAAATGCTCCAACATCAATGATATCGTGTAAACGAAACTTTACTTGAAACGCTTAATGTGTACAATAGATAGTGAAGATGGAGACTGTGATTACGAATCACAGGTTTATAAAATATTGGAATGATTTTTCAATATCAGTATCTATAAGTGAGCCACCGATGGAAGTAATGATATTTATTTATTTTATTTTAGATTTGACGGAACTGGAAGAGCTGTGCTTCAATTAGTATAGAAAATCAAAGACCGAGCGCATGTTGATTTAGTGTTGATGTAATGTAAGCGAAACGGAAGATTGCATAGCGATGCACCCGGCGGAATCTCATTCAATATCGAGGACAAAAATAATTCAAATTGAAATCAGCGTTTAAAAATCGAATCACAAGTACGGCAATTCACGTCTGCATGAATTCCATACGTCAAGGAACGCAAAGTGAGGAACGTGCAGAAACTACAACACAACAGAGGGACGTAAAACGACATTCTGCGCAGGAAGTGGAAGCAGCAGCAGCAGCAGCCGGCTGGCCCAATCGGTCGTATAATTTATTGCAAATGAAAACATTCAAATATTCAAGAGTGCGTCGGGCGGGCATATGGCCATCATAAAACGGCACTGAGACTATTTGGCGGAGTAGTGTCTCTCGGTCGCACTTCCCCAATGCAGGGGTTATCAATCTTTTCCAACAAGACTCCACTTATGCCTTCTCAATCAAAATAACACCAAAAAAACACACCAGACTGAACTTCAAACTTTTTCTGCCCGTCTACAACAAACAAATCTTAAATTTTACTTTAATTTACTTTTAAAATTATATAAAGGTCGAGATTTAGGAAATCCAGGAATCGGTCTTAGGATAAATGAAATTTGGGCTTTTTATTAATAATTTTTAAATTGAGACATTTTGTACCAAAAATTGATTCATCATCAGTAGGATTTAGTTAGAGACATTAAATTGAATTTAAGTGTTTTACAACAAGCTTGACATGAAGATTGAAATGTTTTAATATATTATTGGAACTATAAAGCCCAAACTTCATTTGTCTAAATTTAAAAATTATACAAAATTTACCGAAAGTAATCAGCATTTTAAAATCAGATCTAATCGATACCATTTAAATTAAAAAAATGAAAACGTTTACAGAAAAACCTTATTTCGTCTAAATACCTATTTATCTTAGGTGTAAGATTAATGTCCCGTTATTACCGTTTTATCAAATTTTAATATAATTCAGATCCAGAACCAAAATGAAAAGCGTTATTATCGGTTTGTAGTTTATGAATTTAGAAGACATGACAAACTATAATATTATTTAGTTGAATCTACAAATATTTTCATTTTCATTTAATTGAGGAAGTCGAAAAGGATGAGCAGCGGTGGCCACTTGTTTAATGCGCTCCGACTGGAATTAAATGAAGTATGAGATCTGGGATTCAAATCCCAACTTCGTCAATCTTTATCCAAACAAAATTACTGTTGCATTCGAGTGATTCAAAACCTACTATACAATGTACACTAAAATGTAAGTAAAAATTATCACGAATTGTCACAGATGATGATCATGTCTGAAATGAAACGAATTCTAATAAAATGTAATAAAGAATTTAAATATTGTAGGAATTTGAATGTCATCATTTTCGTAATTATGAGTTTAATTTAAATATGTAAATATAAGTAGAATTGTCCCTATTTGAGGGATTGTTGGGAACCCCTGGATGTCACGCGCTCGCGTCGCGACGGTACTCCTCTCACTAGCCGGGAAATGTGCGAGGGGAGCGCGCAACGATTTGACATTTGCCAAAATAAAATCTTCGTAAATAATTAAGATCTACCCTGTAGACGTTTTATTACTTTATTTAATCAAATCAACTCAAGACCTCACTTTTGAGTGTTTTGCTTAAGATTTTCAATCTCGATTTGTAGAATTAAATTAACACTAAATAAACGAAAGTTGAGCTTCTAATTTACAATTCTTCGAAAGATTTACAGGCTTCTCAAATCCGAAATGATATTCGACGAAGGAAAGCAGTTACGATATGATAAGCATATTTTACGAGATAAGTATAAAACCGAAATAGCGTATTCATTATAAATTAGTACAACACACTCTTTATTCATAAATATGCAGCACGGAAGAGCCATTTTAATATAGAACGTTCTGAATAATCCCATATAAATACATGATTTTACGGCCAAGACACATCTGAAATAATATTTTATGGCATTATAGACAAGAACCATAAAAGATTTACTCCATGTATGCAATATTTATGTGAGAGTCTGGCTACAGAATATTATAAGAGGTGATTCGATTTTTCTATACAAGAGCGTGCAATTCAGCTCTCTAATCTCCACCATCTCGGAATTTCACAATATGATTTTGAAGATTATTTCAATAGCTTCAAACATCAAGGTTGCAATCTTTATATATACATGATTTCAGTTCATAGTTTTATTCATCTTTCTACATACGCACAGACTATCAAATGAGGATACTAATTTTTAACAATTAATTCCACAATAAAAAAAAAAAAACACATGAAGGTATTACTTATCTGATTGGCAACGCTGGGATTTGAACCCAAGATCTCACAGTTTGAGTTGGAGTGAGCTAACCAATTGTGCCAGCAGTGCCAGAATTGTAAAGCTTTAGATGGTAGATTCACTATTAACATTAAGTATCGAATGTAAAACCGTTCCATCGTAAAAATAAATCAGATGAACGATAATTAGAAGTCTGAATTACAAGGTTTAAAAATTCGTTAGAAGCGTATCTAATTTGAGTGTCCAATTTGAACGCGGTTGTGTCAGATGTGCGATAATTGTTAGGTAATATTTACGATGCAATTAGCAAGAGTGATTGGCGAATCAGGGAAAAAGGTTGCGCATTAGCCAGATTTCCTTGTGTGATATGCAGAATGAATCAGTTGGGCGTCGAAGGGAAAAAAGTCGCTTTTTAACTAAATACTCGTATGCGGGAAACAGTAACAGATAAAACATAAAACTGTGGTTGCGCGTGCGCTTGCGAAGCATGTGAATAATTCAGCTCTTTCCAAGCTCCCAGTTGCGATTTGCATACTGTATAGATAGTGATCTCCCGTGCCATAGTCAAGAGATAGCCATTTTATGAAAATGTTTTCTGCAGTTCACCGGCGTTCAAACCGAGAGAGCACGCTGTAGTCTGTGCTTGTCGAGACTCGTCCTGGCCCCTGGCCCGGCTGATTCATCTCTATGAATAATTTAATAGTTATTGTTGCATAAATACTGAATGTGTGATTAAATATCTCGTTGGCGACGCCTGCGAGCCGATCTGGAGGGTGGCAGATGAACGAATCTGGAGCTCTATTCCCACTGGAGCGCGGAGCCCAAACTCACTCACATTCCGCACTTCATACGACTTGTTTCACACACGACCGTTTCATCCATACGCCTAACACGTGGCTGCTACTCTATTTTAACCAAGAGGAGTAAACACCGACATCTACATTACATAAAGTTATCAAAACTGCAATATATACTTTACAATTAACTTTTTTAAATTGAACATTTATGCCGTCTTTAGTCAGCCAATAAGGTTATGTCATTGTGGCAAATATCTTGTCTGATCTTGTGGATAAATAACATAGTCCTTCCTATCCAATAGCTCAGTATGTGCTGTCTTTGCAGAGACTTTACATTATCAACCTGCATTAGTACAATGCTAGTAATAACTTGTCAAGAAGCATGTACTCTAAAAAAGTCGTACCACAGGTGATGCTGATGATAATGTCTTTAACTTCCTGGATTTACTGTCAATACTATATTCTTATAAATACTTGAGTAAGGTTATGTAGGTGTCATAGTCCTTTCAGTTCAACAATTCGGTATGTACTAACTTTGCAGAGATTGTACGTTAACAATCAGCATCACTACAATGCAAGTAATAACTTGTCCCGAAGCAAGTAACTAGTCTAGGACAGTCGTACCACAAATGATGCTAATGATATCGTCTTTAACTCCCTGGATTTAAGTCAATGCTGTCTTTTTATAAATACTTGAGAAAAGAAACAAAGGTAATAATATACGAGACGGTTGTAGGAGCAATAATGACGTACACTGCAGAAACTAGAGCCTATAATACCAAATCAAAATAGTTAAAGTACTTTTAAGCTAATAGAAGAATGGATAATTAGAATATGAATGAAACGAGAACATAATAAGCATGGGCGACAATAAACTATTTAAAATAGCTAGAGATACCCCACCAAAAGGAAGAAGATGGAAAGATGACTAAATATAATCACTGAAGAAAAAACAGGCCAATGTCCTATTGATAGACAAAGAAGAAGACTATGTTCTGAGAAAAAAAATAAAAAGTAGCAGAATAGTCGATTGACAGCGAAAAACAGTAGAATTTTTTCCGTCCGGTTGAAACGGCTGGTGTGAACCAAGCCTACTAGTCACTGACCGTTATTTGCCCGTTGCCCGAGCCAGTCACAGATTTTAATATTAATTTCATGCCGCCGTTAAATTTTATATCCCTTTCGCATGAACAGTGTCCGGTCATTTAGAGAGGCGGGGGAATGAGTTGATTTTTCTGCAACAGAGCGATAGGCGATATTTTTCACTGTTGGCTTTTATGATGAGGGTGTATCGATTATAGACAAGGGTATAGGTGTTTGGTTTGGGTTGAGAACTGCTGTGGTTTCATGTATGCGTGGCCGCGCACTCGTTGCCGCTTATCGTACAACTCGCCGCTGGTAATGCCGCTTTAAGCCTCCGCGCAAGCCCTTATCAATGCTGTTCGCGGATCTGATATTACTTAAACGCGCTTTTATTTATGACCGCAATTTTTGTTTTCAGTTCGACGTCCGTTTCACTTACTCCTCTGATGTTTCCTATACACGCTATGGGCTCGGTTACCAGACGTCCCTTAGACCCTCTGCCTTGGCCCGGAGTCTCCAGGGATAATACACTTTCTCCGGACTCCGGGTTTAGTAACAACATCATCGGGTATGAGTCCTTCTTTATAAAAAAATTACAATTTAACAATTACAATGAAGAAATTTAAAGAAAGAAACTCAATATAAATATCATCATCTATGGCACGACATTTCCAGTAGGACAAGATCTAAGTACTTGCTTCGCGACTAGATTTTACTTGCACTTTAAAGATGCAAGGGCAATATACACCAAGTCATTGAATAGGACATAATCACATAACCGTATTGGCTGACTTCAATATGGATTGTAAATAGTTGTACACAATAAAACAGGAACCTAGAAACACAAACAAGTTTCAAAATGTTCTCCAATTTTTATTTCAACTAATTTTTAGAGGTTCAATTAATAAAATAAGAAACAAACAATAATCGACAACCGAACTTGAATTGAACTGAGCGGAGTGTAAGATCTGGTGTTCGATTTAACGTTAACTATTAACTAAATAATAAGTGGCACTTTGTCGCTGTGGTTTGGAATCCACTTTAAACTGTAAATCCCTTGCAGAGACTTTAGGCTAACAATCTTTTCCACCAAATGTGCAAGTAAAAATTATCATGGAACGCATGAAATTCACTTCTAATGAGGTACAGGAGGTACAGATACAGGAGTTACCTGATGACGATCGAAAGATCGAAACGCGTCGTACCTCAACTTTTACCAAATTTTGTATTCCGTGCAGTATTATATTTAGTTTATTGCAATGAATCTCTTTACAACGACCTTTGCTCTAAACCTTATATTATATATCGTATCGGATATAATACTTACTGAGAAGTTCATTAAAGGAACAATTACATTTTTTAATTTAACGATGAAGGTTTCTTAAACGTTACCTGTTCATGCTGAAGTATTGTTTTTCATGAATTTGTTTTTGGATAAGTTTTTCTTGCACCACTTATATATTGCTTGTAAAAATAGTACGTATTAAAAGTATTATTAGATATTGCTTGCGCTAAGGTCTTTTGGCAGGACACCAGACGAAATTTGGTGAGTGTGGATATAGAGCAGAATAGTAGTGCAACGGTAGCTAGAGGCGGGTATGCCATGCGTTCTGCGCCCGTAGTTTGCGTTCAGCTATATTGTTGCTCGTATATTCGCTCTAATTTATAATATCGCAAATGGGAACCGTTTCCCATATCCGCAGTGAGCAGCGTGCTTGTTGCTGTTGCCATTGCCACCAGCAACTAGCTCTACGGTGCATAAATATGCATCACGCTTGCGCGAAACATGCGATTGCCAATGAACTATGGCCATACTGCACTCGCATCGTCTACCCTCCACCGCATCTATCTTTACCTGCACCACAATACCATTACTGCACGGAACTCAAAAACCTCCACTATCATATTTAATCTGCAAATATAAATTACCCCATAAACAAACAAGATATGAGCAGGCGCGCTGTGCCAATCTCACCTGCCTTTCATCTTTGCTGAATGCACAGTGCGAATATTTCACTGCCTACATTGCGCTTGCACATTCATTGTGCTCCAACAATTAGCGCACGGTTTCTATTCGCAAGTTTATATAGCTGGCTAGCTGGACCTCACTTACAATACCTCAATATTACATAAACAAACACAATATGCGCTCAAATTGCTACAAGCACAATACGCTCACTATTGCCTATTAAAAAGCAATCGACCTAAGTACACACTTCTTACAATCTGCTATTATGTGTTCATATTTATCTATTTCAAACATTGTATACTTCTCACGGCTTTCCAATTTTGAAACAAAAATATTATTTTTTCACAGAGAATACGTTTATTTCTCACTATTAAAGTCACTTATGCCCGGTCTTAAAAATGATAGTTAAACTATCAGTTAGTTACTGGACGGTTAAATTTAATTGCCAACAAAATTTTTGTTGTGTTCTATAAAGCAAATAACGAAGTAACTGTTGGTCAACTTACCATCAAAATCAAATATTGTACAATATGTACAATAGATGGCAGTCCATGCAATAAACCATGAGCTGTTACATATAAAAATAAAAGGTGATTAGAAACATATAAGTTACATAGTTGAAGAGTAAGAGCGATGTAGGCCTAATAAAAATTAATAAAGAACGTTATAGTGGCTGTATTTATAAGGATATACAAATTTTATTTTATTGTAGAATTGTATTTGACATCTGAATATAATCTCTTTCCGGCAAAGTCAAGAAATCGGTTACTCTGTAAATAATTCTACATGCTGTGTCGGTGTTACTATTTGATCTGTAATTTCGTCGTCTGTTAAAAAAACTAATTTAACTGATAAATTAGTTTCTACTAAGGACCGCAAAGACATGTTATAGATGACATGAAACATATTTGTTAATTTACACTTTAAAAATTGATGCAACATTTATACTCAAACAAGAAATATTTTACAGTATTATAAATAATTATGAACGATACATATTACTACATTATAAACTTCTAGAAACTATATTCTTGATTATCGTGAACTTTTTTATATTATTATTGATAATTCACATTACGAGATAAACGTAGTCAGAGAATTAGTAATTAGTATAACAACGTATTTGGTTATTCCACTATTACTAGACGACTGATTATGTTCGAATGAATGAAATGGGACAAATTTTGTTTTCTAATAACAGATGTAGAATGAATAAGTAATAATTAAACAATTTTAACATGAAATTTAAATTCGGGTAATCTCCGATCTCAAGCAAATGTTTCTGCAGGGTTTATAGATAGTCTTTTTCTTCGATTAGTAAACCGGAAAAATTCAGCATTTGTGATAATTGCTTCATCTCCCTTCATCAGCTTGGAATTGGGGAGGCACCCTTTATTACTGTCCCAAGACTCAAGACTACGATGCATTAGTCAACTCAAGCAGATAAGCAACGGTTACGGTTCAACTTAATTTTAAATTCAATCGCAGTAGCAGGGTAATACAAAATTTGTAAAAGTCACAATGTTCTATAATTTATTAGTCAACGAAATGAATTATTGAAAGCTTTTATCTCGTAAAATATTTTACGAAGAATTTCGTGCATTTAAATTCGTTTCGCAAGGACACAAGATGTATGTGTGTAAAAACTCAAATTTTAGTGGGGCAAATCCAAGATTTATAGCGAAAGTATGACGGAACTCGGAACGGTATATTAATTTTTAAATATAACTTACTATATTGGACAACTACTTTTAGAACATCCAGATAGATGAACAAAGATAATTCCAAGTATTTGTTCATTATTTTACTTATACATTGTGATGTCTACACATATTGCAAGAAATTACAATTTAGAACCTCATAAATACAGTAATATTTTATATAATTACTAGTTAACTATGATCCACTAATTCTAATATATTCCATAGTTACTGTATCGATGAGAAGTAAAAAGTGTGGTGGTAGAAATAATAATATTTCATGCTTTCTATCCCCTTCTGGAAAAGGTTTTGTTACATTTGCGTTAATGTTGCAACTTACAAAATTCTTGGCTTTTAATACGCAAGAAAAACATATTAAAATATTTCCATCTCGCTTATTTTCATTAAGCCATCTCAATTAACCCAAGAAAATTACCTAGTAACCACACACTTCCAGCAGAAAATTAGTGGAATTTTAGGGAGTCGTACATCAACGCAACGCAGACAAAGAAGCTCGGAGCGCGATCCCAAATATTTTTATCCAGTCGCTTTGCATTAACCGGAGTAAAGGAGCATATTATAACACAGCGGTTTTCAACATTTTACTAACTACTTTCACACTAATAAATGTTAAACCGTACCAAAACACATTTTTTATAACAAACCTATTAGTAAACGTGGAAGAAAGACTAATTATAAAGGTTCTTCGGTTTGTGTCAATTTCGATATTAACTAACGGTTTCGACTTGTTCTTGTGAGTTTCTGTTGTGTCATCAAAAAGTAAGTGTATTCTTTTCACAACGTTTATCTCATCATTTCAACTAATTTAGTTATTGTGATCGTTTTCGTCAAAAATCAACTATGATGAAGTGATAAAATCTCTTCCTTTTTAAGGACATCGCTTGACCGTTGTGCTTGCTTAGAACTTGGATTTAAGATTTCTAATAATGTTTTAAATTTATCGTTTATTAAAAAAATTTGTATGGTATGATATGGTACGTAAAAGAGGGTTTAAGTATTGTATGGCCTTTCTCACCGCGACCTAGAAGATCTATAGTGACACAACTCTTCCTTATTTTTCCAGAAACAGTTCCAGTTTTTCGATGAAGCCAATTATAGCTCCAGGAGTCAAGTTCTTGATCTCATCTGCCGTAAGATACCTCTTACCTAGTTGATTCCAACGATTCTTCGTCCTCTTCACAGAATCTACAGTCAATTTCAGCTTTACCAATTTTGTACAAATGATATTTTTAAGGATAATGGCTAGTGCGGACTCCTGTATTATTCTATGGTCCTTTTTGCTGAGTACTGGTAGATCGTTGGCATTTGTCGTATCTTTTACTGAGGCCTAGAGTATTTGCAGATATAAATGATACTGATATTTTTTTCTTATTTATCTCTAATTCGAAGGAATAATACAAATTTTTAGAGATAGTTCAGAAGTAGGCCACAATTGTTCCTTTTACTTCTGAAAACTATCATTTTCATTCGCTTTACTTTAAATATAAAGTGAAAAAGACGTCTACAAGAATGCACCTATTGTCATCAGTTGCCGATATATATCTCTCATCGAAAATATTTTCTTTGTTAATGCTTTGCGAACGAGCCTGTGTATTTAGTGTTCATTGTGCTGCGCGTCTTGATCTCTACTTCGAAGGAATAATACAGATTTTTAGAGATATTTCTGAAGTTGACCACAATTGTCGTTCCTTTTACTTCTGAAAACTATCATTTTCATTCCCTTTCTTTAAATATAAAATGAAAAAGATGATGACAAAAATGTACTTATTATCATCAGTTGCCGATATTTTCTTTGTAAAGACGAACCTCTGTGAACGATCGTGTGTATTTGGTGTTAATTGTCCTTACGTCTTGAGGACTTCTGGTTGGATAGCGAATAGCTGGTTCATTTTCCACGGAGCAGGAGGGCCTCGCATTAACCGTAAGGTGCAGCCGTTCCCCACTCGAAGCTCATTAGCCTGGGCCAGGACGCCACTTTGCTGGGATTCCGCAGCCGCCAGCCGAGCTGCTCCTGCTTTACGACCAGGGGGGCGCTGATTTAAGATTGTCAAAGAGCCTGGCGACGTCACGACATCAAATAAAATATGTACCTAGATTTAATCGCGGCTTTTGTGGAATTGATTCTACCACTTTTAGGTTACGATCTTCCGCACATCATTCCTAACCGAATATTCGAGGGGGTTTCAGTTCAATAACAGAACATTTTCTACATTTGAATTCAACGATAATACGATATATAATGTAAGATTGGTTTTATCAACTGGATGTTAATAAAAGAAGGTATTTTTTGGAGTTGCAGTCATTTAATAAAATCCATTAATACACCAACGTTTCAACTGTAAATCAGTCTTCATCGGGGTGCTGATAACATACAAAACATACAATCAAATATACAGACACACATTCAAATCAGGTAACAAAATTACATAAATGGTATTAAAACATTATCAAGTAAATCATGTAAATTATTTTACAGAAATCTTTCGTCAAACAGAGCCAGAAGATAGTGGTACATTTTTACAATTTTCGACTGTTATTCAACTAGAAACTTCTTGTATAAATCAGTTGGTTGATAACTGTTAAGTAACATGTACGTGTGTTTGTTTTATCTATGTTTGACGAAAGATTTCTGTAAAATAATTTACATAAATTTACTTGATAATGTTTTAATACCATTTATCTTTTGTTCTTCAAAAATTTTGATTTTAGAGTTTGATATACCTATTTATATTTTTAATTACATCTTTTTGTTCTTGAGATTTTTGCCCATAAAGTTGCACCTCAAAAAGTGTGTTTTTTAAAGGTATTTCAAAAATGATTATAGATAAAATCTCAACGATATAACCATTCGATTTACGGGGAAAATTATATGGAGAAATGTTTATCCACAAATACAAAGGCAGGGTGTTTATGGTCTTCTTGGGTGGGATCCTATTACTGCGGTTGCTATAATTTGGACTTGATATGATATCAATTGCAAATATCAACTACAAAGTGAGCTTGTAATTCTACACTAGTTATCATTACTTGTGGTTAATACATACTTACACACATAAGAAACGCTCTACTAATCTACACTCATGTGAGAATGTCTTACATTTATCGCAAATTTGAATTTCTGTCATGGTGACATTTGGCGTTTGACGTTTGAAACTGATAATAATAACAAGTACAATTGTTATTTGTAGTTGTTTTGAGTTATGAAATCCTACTCCTTATTTCTTTTTTAATGGATGAGAAAATGTCATGTACATAGGTAGTACACATTACTTGGAGCTATTAAGCGTTTAAGTTACTGTTTGTTAAATTTTCCTTATTTTGATTTTTTCTCAAAAATAAATTTTATTTTGTTACACCTAAAAAGAAAAGTGATGATAGATACAACACATTACCTAGAGCTATTAAGCGTTTAAGTTACTGTTAGATATTTTCCTTACTTTGCTTTTCCTTCATTGAATTCTTGGTATTTATGAGCACTATCACGTCCTGAATGAAATTTAAAGTTATTTTGGCACGTAAGCCGGTATTCTGTGCTATAACATGACCATATTTTACGGCCCGATCCCTTACAGTGCGGTATAAAACCCAGAGTGAGTATTAGGGAGTGGTGAGTACACGGCACACGTACAGTACACATGGGTACGACCCCTCACGAATACAGCCATTGTATCATTGCTATTATAAACACGGATCGGATGATCGAACAAGCGTGCTTTCTACGTAGGTAACCACGAGATGTGAGGGGTCTTCCATTCTCTCAAAATGCTTTTGTTTTATTATATACTCCTCGAAAACTACATTACTCGCATATAATTAAGTCTTATATAATTCATACTAAAAGAAAAACAACAAATACAGTTTAATAAATATTGATGTATTTTTTTTTTAATAGAAATAATTATCTTTGTAATACGCAATAATAAATTTAGAAAGCAAAACGACATATCGATGGCAATTAATAAATTTTATAATAAAAATATTAACTAACACAAAAAATATATTGGGTACCAAGTGCAGAACGTTACGTATTTCCCAACAGGTTTTTTTTACAGTTTAACCCAAGATAAAATAAACTTTCAAGCATAGTATGGAAAATAATGAGATTGCACACTGGTTATAGTAAATGTATATTGTGCAACTAATGTAAAAAGTTATCTAATTTATCTACAGCTTATAGTGTGTTTCATTCTACTCGGAAATAACGGTATTTTTATTTGGCTAACAGTTGTAACGCTAGTATTTAAACCATTGATCTCATAGTCCATTTAGTGTTTGGACAACTACAATTTTACTTTGGAAATCAGTAAAATAAAATATTAATATGCTACTCCTTTAAATTCAAGAAAATAGTCAATATTTCAGCAACGCTAAAAATTCTTGTAGGGTAATAGTCACAAAGATCATTATCATAAATAATAGTGATTATATTTTAACATAGTGTGATATAAAAACTTATTTGGACATCTACAATTTTACTACGGAGTAAAAAATAATTGCAGGATGACAAATGCAAGTAAAAATAATAACAGAACGGGAGAATTTAATTCTTGATGTCATTTACGTCCAAAACTCTTCTAGGGTATTTTCCGCTAGTTCAACTTTTATTTCACATACTGCAGTAGCACCTTGTATTATTGTGTTATTTATATATGATGGTCAAATAAGAAAATGCAATGGGAATAAAAATAAGGTGCAGGAGACTATATTTGAACGTAGTGTGATATAAAAACTTATTTGTAATTTACATATTTAACTAAAAATAATTTGAAGTCACCTGCCGTTAAAACTCTTCTAGGGTAATAACCACATAAGATTATATAAGTAGTAGTAATTAATGTATTCTTCCGGTACCTAATCTTTTATTTGGCATTCAGCAGTAGCAGTATCTATAGTAGTTTTATTTATGAATGATGTTACGTTACGAAAATAGAATGAGAATTGAATGAGGTGGAAGTGGAGGAGAGTATATTTGATCGTAGTGTGATATAAATAGCCCGGTTCGATCTTGGTATCGAATGATGTCGCCGTGTAGGAACAAGCGTACGTTATACGTATAATCTGTGTGGGCAGCACGTAGTAGGTGTGTGCGAACGTGAAACCCGGTGTGCGGACAGTGCAACCCCGACATACAGGATCAAGTGCGGATGCGACTGCCACCACCGCCGATTCAAGCTGAGTAAACACAGATAGGCCGCGCGTCACTAGCATTGTTTGAACATGCAAATTGTAGATTAAAACCAATTTCGCATTCAAAGTTACACAAGATCCGTCTTTCGCAGCCGTTGCCCGACCAACACCTGCGATGAACCACTCCGAGGTTTACTACGAGTGAGAACTTGCATGGACACGAACCGACACTTACTCTCTATCTAATATTGTCGCTCCTTTATTTACCTTTTCACGTTTTTCATTTTTTTAATAAGCACAATTTTGGGATTACAAGAAAAAAGGATTTTGTAAAAAGTATTTGTTCAGAAATATTTCGCGCGAAGTTATTATGAGGAATAAAAAATTCAGCAAAAATTTTCAAAATAATCGTAGATAGAATAGGGCCTCAAACACATGCTGTATTTTTTCATGGCAAGTTAAACTTCCACTTCAGTGGTGTAAGTTGCCAGAGAAGTATTTGAATTCCAGAATTTACACGCTAACTGTTTTCGTATAATATAAAAAAGTAAGTTTTGTATTTCTCTCTATAATATATACCATGAGTTTAATTTAACATGAAACATAGGATTTGTTATATTCATGGTTACGACTTCACATTTGATTTACAGCAATGTATGAAGCGTTCACTTTAAAATGAAACATACATTATCAAATTGACGTCATAGTTAGCTGTTAAATTGTGATATATTTTTAAATAACACATTTCCACGTCGTTGTAAAGGACGTGATAGATAACTAGAGTGGCTCACTAGGTCTTCTGATTTCAAAGAACATGATTTTTTTCTTTTTCTTATTTCTACATCTTCCAGTAGATTTAATTTGGCTCTTTATTTATGTTTATCGAGGGAGTTATACCTCAACAGTAACAAAATAAATTCTGCCTAATATAAAATTATAACGGTTCCCTATTATCTTCATTCCAAAAAATTTACGTTTATTTAATATCACTTTAATAAGTCAAGTTGCTAAAAAATGTGTACTATTTAAAAAAAATATATTGCATTTGAAAAAGAGTAAATTACGATTTCATCTTTTTCAATACTCATTTTTCAATTTCAATAAAACTTGTTTACTTACGTTATGAATTTTTATATAAAGCTTCCCATATTCAATTTCACAGTTTTCTATACGAGTCATTTACCCCCAGCATTCAATTTTAAGAGCAATTAAAAGTTGTTTCAAAAACGGTTCACAGTTCCTGATTGAGTTAAGGTGCTGACTTTTATAAATATATGAAATACGATTAAACTCCAATTTTCCATAAAAACGTGTCTAGTGCGCTTCGATCCGCAGTACGATAGGATCTTTTTATAATAATTCACCAAACGATTACGATAAATTACAAAGTTTAAAGCTTGAGCTCCTTGCAATCAGAATACGAGTAGTGCTATAACAGATTAGCATATTCTTCATCCTTCTTATCTTAACAGCACAGGACACTCAGACGACCGGACGGTCTTAAAATAACGCTGGCCACCGCTTTTTTACGGTTACAGCGTTCCGGTTGTCAATGCTAAGCGAGAGAGCTTTCCTAGCCTTACCGCTAAAAAACCTAACTTATTTTAAATTCCGAGAAAATATTTAGAATACCTTCATTCCTTTCATATTTCCCAGATAGCCAGTGAATTTTCAATCGTTTATACTTACATACTTTCATATATGTTTCTTATTATTTTATAAATACAGTTAAAACATTTTTACTTATGTTATATAAGGACTTATTTCGTTATATTTTTCAGATTTAATGATTGATTTAAATCACTTATTCTCAAATTTTTATTTAACATTGCAGATTTACGAAAATTGGTGGGAAAACGTGTAAGTAATATTACCACGTGGCAATACTTTCAAGAATTACTAAATCTGTTTAACTTCGTCGGTAAAACGACTTTATTGGCATACTATTTTCAATTTATAACGCAGAAATATTTTGCATTAATGTATGATATGTTGTTAAATTTACTTTGAAATATGGTACAGTAAAATTCGGTTATAACGACATCGAAGGGAACCCCGAAATTACATCACTATAGCCGGAAGTTGCTATAATCGATTTCAAACAAGTGGTCACAATTTCGACGTTATAACTAGTTTGACGCTATAAGTGATATCGTTATAAAAGGACTTTACTGTAGCTTTAAATTTTTATTTATTCTGTACATTATGTTTTCTTTTTCATAATAAATGCTATTTTGTGAAATACGTCTTTGAAAATCCGTTTTAAATAAAAAAATCTGATTTTTATTAAACTCTGCTCTTTTGCGTATGGACAACCCATTTTTTTACCAATTATTTCCCACATAAAAATGCTTCTTGTGCATTCTCCACACCAGCTAGAGTACCTTAGAGGTAAGTTCTGATAAACGCTCTTTTTGATATAAATATATATTTATTCATCTGCAATAAAGCACTGGAATAACCAACAGTGAGAAGTAACCCATGAGAGTTATATTTATATCATTTATTTAAAAAATATTTGAGTATAACGTTTTTCTGATTTGTGCGAAAGCAATTAAACTGCGTATCTCCAATCTGATTGATGGTATCAAATGCGATAAAATCTACCCAATTTTTTGACAATTTTCAAAACAGAGATTCATATCTTTATTGCGGTAATACTTTCGAACCATTGACTTTGTCATTTTATATGCCTAGTACTCTATTATTCCAACAATTTTTTTAAATACAAATTGTTGTATCTCTCAATTTATCTATTTATTTATAGAATTGGTTATCGTTTTTAAATTGAGTGTAGTGTGAAATCTAGGATAAAAACCAATTGCTCACTATTAGTCAAATAGAAATACCGCTGTATTCGAATGGATCGATCCTTAGTAAATCCTTAGAATGCAAATAAAACGGAACAATTACCTTTGCTACTTGTGTGACACACTTGATTATTATTATATGATTGAAAACATTTATAAAATTTGATTAAAGTTTTTGAAAAATAAATAGACAACGAGCTATAATCTGTAATATATATTTTGGTACTAAATGTTTATTAATTAATAATTTAGTGAAGTGAAGAGTAATAAATGAGGAGTATAATAGAAGTTAGCAGTTGATTAGAGATAAAATGATACACAGATAGTTTTCGCATGTTTAACATTGTTCTTTGCCATTGCGTAGTCGTACATGAAATGTAGTTCGTCAGAAACTAACTTTTATCAATTTTGTGAAGTAGGAAACATATGCAGTAGTTATAGTTGCAAATGCAAGTAGAAGTTAGTATTGGAAATGTGGTAATCCAAACGCTTGTTAGACACGAAAATAAACATAATTTGTCGGATATTTCATAGTGAATCGGAAGTGATAGTAGTGGAAACACTTACATGGATACATGATGTATGCAGATAATGTAGGTATGCAGTTACAACTGAATATTCATAGATAACATAACAGACACAGCGGTAAATTAACTGGAGTAAATTGGCAAGGTATTTTCATAACGGTAAGTAATTCCGACGATTGAGTAATTCAATTAGGCGGTGTCTTGTCACACGATGGAACAATGCTGGTTATTAACCAGCGCTTCGTGCTATAAACACAGGAGATGCTGTCGAACAAGCAGCCCTTTACTTTATATCTACTTCTATAAACACTACCTACTTTCAAACAAAACAAAAATACTTATTTTCAATTTCATTCATTTTTATGTCGCTTTATTCCAACCTATAAACAAAGATACGACCAGAAGTGACAACCTTTTAAAGTAACCGTTTCGATTTTCATTACTAAACTACTTAGCGCTTTACAAACTCACTCAAAACTTGTTTTTGATAATAAGTGCCTGACCAATTATATTATTAACTGCTACGATATTTGCTGACTTTGTATTAACATTGTAATAAATGTGAATATAAATTTTATTATAAAAATAAAAAATCGCATAGCTGTACTACTTTAAGTATTTTTTAGCACCAATGGGATATCAGCACTACCCAAAAAGCTTTTTTTCAAAGTTCCCTGTTTATAAGAAAGCATTTTGTGCCTTAACTCTTGGTTATATAATTTCGAAGAATAATAATATTATTGATCCAATAATTATTATTACTACATATTTTTTAAAAAGAAAATTCTTATAATACTACAAGAGTACAAGAATTGAAGATAATCTTGCTATTTTTGCACTTTTCTTGTTAGACAATAGCCTTGTCTTGCTTTGAAATTTGTAGCTCTTGTCTTGTTCTTGTCTTGCATTTTTTGCAAGACTGATGCAAGACCAAGAAAAATACAAGACTCTCGTGAAATACTAGGTAGTAGGATGTTAGAAGGTTTGTGATTGGTGCATTTGAAACAGTCTTGAAATGCTATTAGTGATATCTAGGTATATATAATACATATTACGAAACGTAATAAAGTATCAATAAATTAGGAATTTATATGCTCTCAGCGGTAAATATCGTTATAGTGTATCGTTATTTGTCACGTTACAGTTACATAACGTTATTTTGTTATCGTTACGTTACTAACAAAAACACAGCAAATGAAACATTATTATAACGTTATAGGGTATAGTTACGTAACGTTTTTCATCCCTGCTTCAAAGTTCAAAGTTTCAAAGGAAACTGATTTTGTAGCAACCAAAATTAAAACCTTTATCGCTTAATGGTTACTAAATTTAGAACAGGTATAGATAATATTATTAAAATCATTTTACGCAGCAGAATAAATAAAATAGAGTACCTATGATAAAATAATGTTTTAAAGTAATAAAAAATTCTGTTTTGCAAGATATAATCAAAGCTAGATTTCGACGAATTCTACATAAAAAATTAATGTCCCGATTAAATAAATATATAAAATTCGTTTGTAATATTTAGTACAATATATAAAAAAAAATATTCTGATTAAATAAATATTTCACATCAAAAATTCATTTGTAATATATAGTAGAATATTTGCAAAAAAATATCCCAATCAAAAAACAGTGATGGTTCGTTTTATAATTCGTTTAATTTCGAAAATTTCCAAAGCTCTAAATAACAGTTGGATTGTATTTTCCAAACATATTAATGATGTATTGGATAACATTTACCGGGGTAGGAGAGAGCATGTGCAACAATGGAATGCATGCTGAACTGCACTCATAAATGTGAATGTATTTATTCAGCATTTTCGCGCTAAATCATTATTTCTCTTGTTATTAAATATCTTCCTTTTTTCATTTTAAATACCTTTGTTTGTTTATCAGTAATTACAGAACGCTGTAATAATGCTTGTCAATATCAAATGATCTGCATAAAATATTTCCTAGATAACATTTTACGCTGCTAATGTACGACTTTTATCATGAACGAAATTTTATATGTATTTTATGTGGCTTACCTGGGTCACAGTAATGTGTTTTGCCACAATATTTACGTATCCTTTTTTATTTTATATACTTATACAGGGTGTGAAACAAATTGCGGAACATAGGACTTTAACATGGGATTTCAAAAACTTGTGGATACTGTAATTTCTATAGAAGATAAGATCATAATTGATCCAACACTATGTATGCTATACGAGATTTATTAAATATAAAATGTAACACATTCGTTAGCCATGGACATAAAAGATTAAATAATAGTTCTTATTGTCTGTATTTTAATATTATTCAAGTTGAATTTAGATTCTTGTTTATATACAACACACCAATATTACAAAAATATTAACTAAAACAAATATTAAATAAAAAGTAAGATAAGTACATCAAATTAAACAATTTTTTTATTGTATTTACAGATGAAACATACATTTTTAGACTAATGTCAGACTATACCAAAAACTAATAATTAATATCAAATTACCGTCACATCTAAGACATAGAATTTTTTTTTATTTCCATGGCTGTCTTATGTATGAAAATGTTTGATTTTATATTTAATAAATCTCGTACAGCAGACATACTGTTGCATCAATTATGATCTTATTTGATGTAGAATTTAATTTTGAATAACTTTGTATTTTTGTTTTGCTCTAAATTTATCATGAGAGAGAGAGTATCCGCAATTTTTTGAAATTCCATGTTAAAATCCTATGTTCCGCGTTTCGTTGCACATACTGTATAGCTATACATATAATATATAATATATATTTATTAATTAGCATCCAAAAAATTCCAATAAAATGTTTTTTCTGCTTAACAGCAGCTTATTATATGTTCAGTTGTTTTAATTGTTACATTTTCTACCTCTAAAAATTGCAATAATGATATAATTTTTATCCTGTGAACAATGTATTTTTCTTCAAATAAAATTGAATAAAAGTAGGATAAATATGAAATTTCTGTTTAATAGCAGCTTATTTTATGTTCAGTTGTATTAATTGTTACATTTTCTACCTCTAACAAATTGCAATAATAGTATAATTTTTTTTCCTATGAACAATGTAAAATTGAATAAAATTAGGATAAACATGAAATTTACTTGAATTACCACCGAATTTTGTGCAGAATAAAATGTCGGGATATGTAAATAAAAATGTATAAAATAAAGAATAACGATGGTAATAAAAATAAATATAACCCTTTTCCATGTTATTTATATGTTGTTTGTTGGGATATATTTGTGAATTTAGTTTGTTTACGTGTGTATTTTATTTTAATTGTGGTAAGCTCATATAATGTTTGTGTTATACTAATTAATTTTACAGAAAATACAAAATTTTGTGAGCTTGTCTGGGCTTAAAGCATATAAAATAATATAATAATAATTAAATCATAATTCGTAATGCATTCATAGCCATAGTGAATATTCAAATATGTAAAGCAAAACAACAACGGCTTGGCGGACATAATCCACGTTATTTTGGCTTTGACAACAATATAATTGAAAAAAAATGGCAAAAAGAGAAGTGCATGCACATGAATCCAGCATGCAAATGAGTGCGCAGGAAACAACGGTTGCGCACCCCGAATGGGAAATAATTAATTTATTCATTCCCCGGGGACTGAACGGGAAAAACCCCAAATATTTTAAACAATAGCGTTCCAGACTCCCGTCAAACATACATCTTCCAATCTATTACAACGTCACTACCTTTGTTGCCAGCGATTCACATGCGGGATTCAGAACGCGATATGTTGCATTCCCACGACAATAACGCAAATATCAATTCATCAGCCTCTAAAACTGCACCTACATCATCAGCACAAACTCCATCTCACATTGCAACTCCAATAAAACAGAAATCACTACAAAAATACACTTCCTTATTCCATTTCGTTCTTTCGGACTGTTGATATTCGTCTGATGATAATAAATTTTAAATTACTGGAGAATTAGGCTTTAGAATTTTATTTATTAAAATGACTTTAACTTAACTCTGTTAAGTTTATTATGTATGATTAATGGCCAGTTGCACCATTGACGTTTAAAGCTAATCTGTAGATTAAGTTCAGTTTAAATTTTTGTATTCATTGCACGGATTCTTAATCGAAGGTTAAAGTGACGTTAAGAAGTGGGATAACCTAACAAAAATGACGGTATTTAACACAATATCTAGAGCAATATTGACATATGGGTGTGAATCTTAGATGAGGTATAACTAGAGATATGGCATTGCCCAAATATATTGTCGAAAGATCTAAGGTTTAAAATCGCTTGCAGCCAGCAGTGTGAGAACAGTGGACCAGTCGAGTAGTTATATGGAAAACTCAGCCAAACAAATAATGAGGATAGGTGACTAACACTATGACCAATATTTCGTTCGTCTAACTGTAAGTGTGCACTGTTAGGTGATTCTCTACCATACATGTTTTGCTTGTTCAGTAGTATGTAGCTATAGGAGTGTGCCATATCTCTAGTTATACCTCATCTAAGGTGTGAATCATGGATATTGTCAAATAGAATGTAAAGTAAAATACAGGCGATAGAAATGAAATATCTAAGAAAAGTTAAAGGAATAACAATGTTAGATAGAGTAAGGAATAAATCCATAAGGGAACTTCAATGCAAACCAATACTACATTTCATAGAAACAAGACAACTGGACTTGGTGGGGACACATGATGCGAACGAACGAAAGAAGTCCAGTACACCGAGTTTGGATGACCAACATTACAGCGAAAGGGAAACAGAAAAGACCAAAGGACACATGAGATAACTGACAAAAAAAAAACATCCCGATGCAAGAAGCAAGAAGAATTACAAAGGGCAAGAAACAGTGGGCTAAATTAGTGGACATGTAAACTTAAAGGACTTTACTTTGTAAACTAAAAAGAGATGAAAATATTATAGGGATATAGAAATACAAACAGTTGTTGAACATTTTCTTTAGAGATATAAGCAAAAACTTTTTTCAGTTTCGGACAATTCATCAAAAAGGAACGTTGTTATTTTTTCGCAGTTAAAATGTTGTTTTACTTCTTATTACAAATTTCAGTTTATAAAATTTATATAATATGGTCCATAGCTTTTCTTTTAAGTGATGCCATCAAGTTGGAATAATTTGACATCTGACAACTAAGCTTCCCAACCGTCCATAAATGGTTGTAAACCCTGCATAAATCAGTTTCAAATATCTTTTCATATAACTTTATCTACGAGTACATATAGTTTCCGTCTATGTGAATATTTCTTGTAGAAGATATAATCCGAGATATAATCTGGACATCTTATACATTTAAATTAAATGAAAGAAATATTTGTTACAAAACAAATTCTTTAGGAACTTGTTGTCCTATTCCATTAATGGTGATTTCCAAATAATTAACAATAATACATCTATCATCTACCAAAATTCAAGAAGAGACCACTAAAATTCTCATCCAGATATTAGTTTTTGTCGGAGGGTCCAAGAAGTAAAGGTAGTATTTTGTTCAGAACAAACAAATGAAATGGAAGCGTTAAACAATTATAATAAAGAAGCAAACAAATTGAAAATAAACGTATGGAATGCAGCAAGCGTCATATGGCACTTATAAGTTGAAAACTTCAAAAGTAGATTTTGAATTTTATCACGATACTACACTACAAAAGTTAACGTACCATGCTTTACATAATTCTATCAACATTTTATAAGAAATAAAATTTCATGCGAAACGCGGTAATGGATTTCGATATTCCGTCGCTTTTACACCGCAAAATATTGGGTTATTTTATGAGCTGACTGTACAGTGTACAGTGTACACTGCAACACAATGTGAATGTAGTAGTAGCGTGATAAAGCATCGCGTCATACAGATAAAAAACCAATAAATGAAACTATTACATTTTGGTAAACAATTTGTACACAAGTCAACAATTTTGAATGAAAATTTAAGCTTGCAGCTCGGGTATTATATGCACGCTATAGTGTGGGATTTATGAAATTGACTTAATATTGGGCCAGCACTGTGGTAATGGTCGAAGTAATAGTCTCTCTACAAAAAACCTGTTTAACTCTATGCAACGCGTATTTATTTCCATTCTGCACATAGTTATACAATTCGTTTTTATTTTTATCGCAATTTTCAATCATTTGAGTGTAAATAACAATTAAAGAAATCAATAATACAAAAAAACAATTAGCACATATATTTTTCATCAAAACATTTGGAAGCTTTTAATGAAATAAAGTTACTATGCGAATTCCACCAACATTTTTATTTCAAATTTGACAAAAATGGCTACAAATATGAATTTAAAAAAAATAGTAAAAGAAATTGTCATTGTCTTTATCATTGTTAAGATGTTTTTTTTATAATAGGAAATATAACCATATGTTTTTCTTCCATTTTATGGTTCTGTACAAAAAATAAAAAAATCCGTATTTTTCTAAAACGCTTAATTGTTGATAATTCCGTAGAAAAACAATAATAAAGTTTTGGAGAGGAGATACTTGACGTTACGTAGAAGACTTAGATAGAGAATTTGATTTTATACGATAAAAATCATCTATCCTAGAATATTGTAGATACATTTGGCAGGTTACCCAGTTTCCATTTTCAAAACTATGTATGTAAGCACTAAACAGCCTTTATATTTTCTCAAATTTGTAATAAAAACTCATAAAATAAATTTAGACTACGGCGAATAACGTTATAATATAATTGTTATTTATTTCGTTACGGTTACATAACGTTATATGGTTATTGTTACGTTATTAAAGTTATATAACGTTATCGTGTATCGTTACGTTATGTTTTCCATCTATGGTATTAAATATTGACCATTGGCTTTCACAAAAATTAATACACATGATATTTAAAAGATTTTATTGTTTCAAATAGAAAATTTTCTAGTAATAATTATGTTTTTATGAGACATTAAAATAAAATTTTACTTAAACTTTGTATATTTTATATATGGTTTTTAATTTGTTTAACTTGATTTTTTTTTCATTTTAAGGTAAGGACTTAAGCACTACTGAATTTTAAGACAAACTAAGCCTATTTTCATTTATCATCCAATTTAATGGCATATAGGATTAAAGGAAGATGAGTGAAATATATTGAAATGAGTTTACGAGCTGTAATCATAAACACATTAATCTGACAAATGAAACTATGGCCATTTGATAGTAAGCAGCAAACAATGCTCATACACTTGTAATAAAACCGTATATTCAATTATTTTGAATCACTTATACAATAGTGCTCAATTCAGTGAACCATTACGGGATATTTATCTGAAATGGATCATTCTGAAAACGATTTATCCTGACGTTTTGAATATAGTTGAATGATTATTCTGTTGTAGAAGTTGTACGTGCGTTAGGCAGATAATCGCGCCGACATTGTGTTCGCTTAGGGCGAGCTGTATTTACGGCTGACCAAAGCACCGAAGGGCTTCTATGCCCTGCTCGTATACCAGCGAATAAACTTGTTAAATAACCTTTGAATAATTAACTAATGTGTTTAATATTAATCATTTGGAAAATTATAGCATACGCTTAGTTATTATTCCTGCAAGCCACAACTTGTAGACACAATTTCTTCTGTTTATAATAAACAATTAATCCCACTAACCGACACGCTCGAACAGGTAATTGTATTACTATGTGTATGATCACATGTGGTGTTTTGTGTTGTTGTGCATCTGCATGTTGCATCTCAATGTTCCAATTGCTCCGGGTTACAAATACGATTAATGTGCTACGCAATAACTAACTTACTCCGCTCTACAAAACAAAAACACCTCAATTATCAGCAATTTACTGCTATTACAGTTTTCAATTCTAATTTTGCACTTTAATGATATTCTGTCGTAAAAGCAAAAAGGAAGTCTCTATCAAACACAAGCATATTACGCATTTTGTACTTTATTTCACCGATAGTTCTCACTAACTACATCAACCTATGACTAAAAACGACGATGAACAACCGTAAATTATAATAAAATTAAAAAGTATTGTTAGAACGAGTTGAACATTTTCATTTTTCTAACAATGAAACAAAATTCAATTCAATTCCAATACTCAACAAGATACAACTTGTGTGAAATTATACTAGCTAGTAGCTATCAATTACAATTTTTCGTTTTTAGGTTAGTGATAGGAACTTGTTATAACTTTCCAAAAACAAAATTAGCAAAACCCAAATCAAGCTAGATTTTTCAATGCGTTACCGAAACATGGAAACTAATTTTTGAGAAAGTTAAATTAAACAAATTTAAACGGAAACAAAATGTTATCGAGGGTTTTCAATTTCTCTATTTCTCTAAATTTTCTGGAATTTTGCATTTTTGTTATTCACATTTTTTTAATATTCTCAAATTCAGTATTTAATTAAAGAAAATTTTAAATTTTGCTATTTTCGTATAAGCAAATTTTAAAGTAAGAATATAAAAATATTAATTTATAATAAATAGATTCGTTAATAATAAAAACTAATCCCAATCTTAAAACAATATTAATTTTTCATTTTTC
The DNA here is from genome assembly GCA_035578165.1 of Stenolophus ochropezus. Lineage (NCBI taxonomy): Eukaryota > Metazoa > Arthropoda > Insecta > Coleoptera > Carabidae > Stenolophus > Stenolophus ochropezus. Next base: position 7,642,236 of record JAQOWZ010000014.1, read on the forward strand.
GAGTATAAAATTAAGATTATTGTGTGAAAACGTGCTAAAGGTCTCAAAGATAAGGCTCTCAGATGTCACGGAAAACCTGGATTGTCTCGGTTTTGAATTTTGGAACAAGGTCTTTGAATGTTTATTTGTCCCGGATTTGTATATTTTCATTATCACTACTTAATTGATTTTTTTTTTCGGGTCACAATGCCTACGTGGAATGTATTTTTTCTTTAATGGAAACTCAATGGACAGTCGAGCACGACTCAATCAATTTTACAAAGTATTGTCAATTTTAATTTTAGTTGTAACGAAATGTATGATATTTTAACAAAACAGTACTTATTAAAAACATCCAAATCTTACGAAAAGAATGAGTGATTAAAAGCAAAATATAATTTATGTTATCATTTTAAGATTTTTATATGGGGCCCTAAATCAAAACCCCCTTGTTACACTGTTCCGGTTTAATTAATTAAAAATATGAGAGTGCTATTCACCGACAGAACATAATAATTATTTTGAGGCGGTAATTTGAATATGATTATTAATTACATTTAGGTTAGATTCCGTAACATCGAACAATTGTATAGGTATTGTTGTTGTAGTAGTTTGGTAATTTGTAAGGGTCGAATGAAAAAGTTGTTGGGCGTAGTTGGATTAGGTTTGATTTGTCTGGCAGAGGGTAGAAATGTAGGTCAGTGAAATAATAGTAGTAAGTAGGTGGTTAGTAAATGGTTGAAAGTTGAGTTGGGTTGTTTGGGCCGGGAGGTACGATCCGAAACGGAACGGAACGGACGTCGGACGGTCGGGGATGAAGGGAAATCTATCTGTAGGGCGCCGGTCGGGCCGAGCTCGCAGCAACCTGTGAACAATTACTTCGCAAATAATGAGCCCGTATGAACTTTGAGAAATGAACACTGATGTCTGTAAATGAGTTAATTATCTAAAGTCGCCATTTGGCGGAACGAGTTGCAAGCATGAACTTTGCCCACATCATTGCGGCACAGGGTTGACGCGTCTGTCGTTATTTAGATTGTCCTTTGTTGTGCATTCTTGACAGAGTGTAACGTGTAGCATACAGCGGTGGAAGTAATGGCACAAGATCGCGGATATCGCGTTTGGGATTCGGCTGGATGGCTGGATGGCTGAGCGAGCTAGCGCACATCTTTAGCTCGCTGTGACGTCATACGAACCTGAGATCCTCAGTTCAAGTCCCAGCGACCGACAACGTGTGATTTGTCGTAAAATAAAAAAAACACAGCTACTTGTGTATCACACTCGGATGCTATAGACTTGCCATCTATACATCTTAAATAGAAGTAGCACTGGCAAATGAAACAATCGACAGTACGGCAGTCAGAACTGCGGCTCGGTGTGTTCGGTTGCCCTATGCTCCGCCTGGGAGATTCAGGAACACATTATTATTATTTATTATGAACTTTGAGAAATGAACACTGATGTCTGTAAATGAGTTAATTATCTAAAGTCGCCATTTGGCGGAACGAGTTGCAAGCATGAACTTTGCCCACATCATTGCGGCACAGGGTTGACGCGTCTGTCGTTATTTAGATTGTCCTTTGTTGTGCATTCTTGACAGAGTGTAACGTGTAGCATACAGCGGTGGAAGTAATGGCACAAGATCGCGGATATCGCGTTTGGGATTCGGCTGGATGGCTGGATGGCTGAGCGAGCTAGCGCACATCTTTAGCTCGCTGTGACGTCATACGAACCTGAGATCCTCAGTTCAAGTCCCAGCGACCGACAACGTGTGATTTGTCGTAAAATAAAAAAAACACAGCTACTTGTGTATCACACTCGGATGCTATAGACTTGCCATCTATACATCTTAAATAGAAGTAGCACTGGCAAATGAAACAATCGACAGTACGGCAGTCAGAACTGCGGCTCGGTGTGTTCGGTTGCCCTATGCTCCGCCTGGGAGATTCAGGAACACATTATTATTATTTATTATGAACTTTGAGAAATGAACACTGATGTCTGTAAATGAGTTAATTATCTAAAGTCGCCATTTGGCGGAACGAGTTGCAAGCATGAACTTTGCCCACATCATTGCGGCACAGGGTTGACGCGTCTGTCGTTATTTAGATTGTCCTTTGTTGTGCATTCTTGACAGAGTGTAACGTGTAGCATACAGCGGTGGAAGTAATGGCACAAGATCGCGGATATCGCGTTTGGGATTCGGCTGGATGGCTGGATGGCTGAGCGAGCTAGCACACATCTTTAGCTCGCTGTGACGTCATACGAACCTGAGATCCTCAGTTCAAGTCCCAGCGACCGACAACGTGTGATTTGTCGTAAAATAAAAAAAAACACAGCTACTTGTGTATCACACTCGGATGCTATAGACTTGCCATCTATACATCTTAAATAGAAGTAGCACTGGCAAATGAAACAATCGACAGTACGGCAGTCAGAACTGCGGCTCGGTGTGTTCGGTTGCCCTATGCTCCGCCTGGGAGATTCAGGAACACATTATTATTATTTATTATGAACTTTGAGAAATGAACACTGATGTCTGTAAATGAGTTAATTATCTAAACTCGCCATTTGGCGGAACGAGTTGCAAGCATGAACTTTGCCCACATCATTGCGGCACAGGGTTGACGCGTCTGTCGTTATTTAGATTGTCCTTTGTTGTGCATTCTTGACAGAGTGTAACGTGTAGCATACAGCGGTGGAAGTAATGGCACAAGATCGCGGATATCGCGTTTGGGATTCTTATTTCGCTTATAAATCACCCGGCCCTTAACTAACTTCGGTACATAAACGAGACTGTGCTGGTTCTAGTTCGCGTTCCGCTAAGATGTACCACCTACGCGTACCTACTTACAATTAGCTGCTGTTGCTGTTGCTTCCTTATTTCCCATAACGTTCTCTAAACTACCAAATCTTCTAAGATTTACTCGCTTGGCTATATTAAGAATTTCAGATTTAATTACTTACATTTTGCTTATATCGCACTGTTTTAATTACTCACTACTTAATTTATACCGTACTAAATAAAAACACCCACTCGAATAAAATATTTCATTAACCTCGTTTCACCATTTCCCAGCAACACATTTTTCTCAAATTCTCCAATTACATTCCCGTACTTTACAAAAAATTTAATATTGCACTCTTGCTTAACCACACTAAAAAAGAAATATATTAACTGCACAACGTAAATAACGAAGCAAATTATTTAGTACAACTATTGATGTAAATATATACATTCAAATTGATTAATATTTTGATAGTCAACTACTATACAAAACATTTATGACTGCACATATAATATACATAAAAAAAATCGAGATGAGAAATACATTTATTTCTAGAAAAGTTTACTTGGATTTTAGTTTTGTGAGCCTACTGCTTCCTTAAGAAATCTACAGCTTATAGTAAGCCAATACTAGCCCTTTAATTTAATTCCAACACATATTTTATTTCTAGATACCACCTATATTTATATTTTACTAATGAATAGGTCTAATATAGAATAGAGTATAGAAAGCACTTTACAAATGAGGAGAATATCGTTAATAGTGTTGGAAATTGCAGTGCGTTTTTGTTAGGAAAATAATGCGGTGTATTATTTAAGTTATGTTTATTATTGTGTGTGTTTAAGCAAGTATATTTGGCGAGAAGCGAGTGTGATATGAAAGTGTAGTATTGTGATAAATAAAGGAATGCGCGCAGCTGTGAGGGTAGAATCTGCAAATGAAACAAGAGGAGGTGCGAAGTGCTGGCGCGTGTGAGATATTGTGCGGGCATCGTGCGGTATTATGAAGGAGCAGCGAAAGCGAATATTGCAGCGCGGTATGAGCACGCATCGCCATCCTGGCCGTCCGACTTCATTTCCTCCCCGATCGCGCGTCTGTTTCGCCCAAATGCCCAACAAATATCACTCTAACGTTATAGCTCGGAGGTTCGGCGGGAATGAAAGAAAGAGAAATAAGATAGCGAGTGAAGAATTTGCAGCTCGGGTGCCATGATAACATTTTGTCTGTGCCGTTGCCGTCACCCAGCCTGGTCCGATTGATTTTCCTTTGTTATCGTTCCTCAACCTCCTCCTTTTTTCTTTTTCCGCACTGCTTTCGCATTATAATTTATGAATATGCAAAGCGCGGAAAACGAGGCCCATCCCGGACGGATCGCGCCCGAGTAATCTAATGTTATAATTGATAAAGTTGTTGTTTCTAGCTGAGCTCCAGCCTCAGCTGAGCGCGGGGCTTTAGCAGCCCTGGAGGGTGCGTGAGTCGAGGGCTCTCGAGTCCGGCGACTGTCGCCATCCTGCCATCTCACCATCCCGCCATCCCGCCATGGCGTCGTTTAATTTCTCGTGCGAAATAGATTTGTCGGACCCTTCGGCAGTTTTTTGCGCGACGCATGTGGAAATCAATTCGTCAGAGCGATCAATCGTATCCGGCGGCTTTTGTAACGTCCTGATAGTAGTCTTAGCGGTCCCGGCACGCCGGACGCTCGGCGCTCGGCGCTGATCGCTGACCACTGTTCGTCCCCAACTCCAACCCTTCCTAATACCGTCAGCGCTCCAAGGCTTTGGGACTTGAGACTTTATATTTCCCAGCCAGCGCCAACTAAACGACTGTATAATCACTGTTAATCAGTGCAGACTAATGCACTACACTGTGTAATTCCCTGGAAATAAATAGGTGTGATATGAAGGCAGGATAATTATAGCGGTATATTTCTCTGCTTCGTCTCGCGTCTTGCGTCTTGCGCTCGCCCCACCTCCTCGTCGCCTTATGTTGCAGTACAAATATTGGTCTTCGTATTACACCAGACGTAACTGAATGTCAACACGATGTACTTCTAGTTCTCGTGTGTACATGGCCCGTGATGTATGGCGATGCTTCGCGCCAACACTCAACTACAAGTTTAACCAGACCATTCAAGCTTTATGAGTATTATGCATATTACATTACACCAGCTTATCATCTTGATCCCGGGCTTTACTTTTGCTTCCTAATATATACTCAATAATCATTACAAATGCTTCCAAACTTTCTCTGCAACTTCCCTCTTTTTCCAAATTCCGGGGGCCATTAGCTTTGATTATTCGCTTTTTTTATCTTATTTGCATATTTTTTGCGATGACCCGATTTATCACCAAGAATTTCTTTGAGCAAAGTTTACGACAGTAGTAGCCACGTCCTTTCTCGTTTTTTATGGCATTCAGTAGTGAATTTATATATGAACAGAAGCTGACGGACTGAGCTTTAAATGGAAGACGGATTTGATACATTTTTAAAAAGCGTCTGGCTTGTCTGCCTGCTCCCCCAAGTAGCTGCGTGTGGGATGGTGGTGCAGAGCGGCAGACGAGAGGAGCTACGCCCCGCGTGGACACATTAACCGTAATGAATGCAACGTCTTACTGCAGTGTTTTAAGTCCACTTTATAAGGGCTCCCGTAATTTGACAGGAACAAGAAGGCGGACGACGGCGTTTTATCCTACAATTTCTCGCAAATAAACGTTCATTCTTAATTAAACCATTTGAAATAAGACATTAAGGAACGCACCGCACCGGCTAATGCAGCCGAGTCCATTATGTCCACGTGCTGCGAGCTGAGCCTACCTGTCCCACCGCATTTTACACAAAACGAATTCAAAATTAAGAAATAAGACGTTATTACCAACTTCCAAGTTTTAATTCGCAATTAAAAAGAATTTTCGTTTCTTAAACAAAGTTTAACTACTAAATGAAATAAAAATTTACTTCCAATAAACAGGAAACTGAACGAAAAAAACCATGAAGTTATAAAAGAGTTCATGTTTCCGTGTTCACAATTACTTTTTTGCAAAATTGAGTGTATGTTCTAACACGCTATTCCCATACACAGAGTAGTTTTTTATTCTTTCTATCTCGTCCTCAATGTCCTCGTGGATCTACCCATCAAAGAGAAATTGTAATTATGACAGGTAATTTTGTTTTATGAAGATTTCAAAAACGAAATCAAAGGAATATTTCTGTCTCATGCATATTTTTTCACAAATATTCGCATTCGGAATTGTTGCACATTCCTTGAATAAGATATTAAATCAAAATGAAGTAATATAGCATACATTCCCTCATACTCATAGCTTCGAGTAGTTCAAATAATCTTGCATGTGCAGTGTGTACATGTGCATGTGGAATTAATTCACTTGAACTCATTCACTGCATCACGAAACGCTTAAACAAATATTTAATGTCACAAGCAAAAATAAACGCACGGGTATTTCCCGTAATCCTAAAACAACAAATATGCCATTAAATGTTAAATACTATCAATTTGCCGTTACGTTAAAATTCAAATTTCTTTCCTTTTTTCTCATCTTGCTTTCAATATCCAACTTTATTTTAAATTGAACATTTTTAACCAGTCGACGGCGATTTCATTAATATTTTAAAGCAGACTTTGACTTTCACAGCAGTAGAGCGTGGTTCATTTCTGTTTCGATTTAAATTCCTTTTCGGTTCAACTTTCTGGATCTTAAGGTTAAAACAATTTGTCACGAAGTAATTAAATGATTTCAATTTTTGTTTGTAGACGAAAAGGTTTTAAAAGGGTAGGTATTTATTTATTTTTGTCGACAGAGGCTTGGCGGCATGAGCATTAAGACGTAGCTTCAGAGTCGCCGGAGTCTGCGGCAACGGAACGGGACCGGGAAGTGTTCCGTTCCCCTAGCGCTAATTGCTTACGTTTCTGGTCACGTAGCATAAGTTCTAATAGAAATGGCGTGCATCCACCAACTACGTCTTTTATTCCGGCCTGAATTTAGTGCAGAAAAAATACACTCCGTGCGACTTTACCCTCGTTTCGGACTCATAAACTTTCCGTCCCAAATCATTTCACTTACGTTCATCGTAATTCAATTTCTCGCATGAAAAATACTCGTTATGACCGCTGAAAGGTTTCATAATCCATTTTCACTCAATACATTACTGCTTACATAATTATTACTACTTTCACCCACACCTCTCAGGCACTATTATAAAAATTAGATCCACAAATAGGATATCAATCCGCTGTCGAAAAGATTAGCATACTGCAAAGCCATGGCTAGATGTGCATGTCTTTCAATCCGTCATATAATTCTCATTCGACTGCATTAGACGAAATAATTTCATATCTCGTTTTAATGGTTATTTTAATTTGATATAAACCTAGGTCTAGTAAGCTGCCTTGTGGTACACCTGCTAGTTTTGGTATTATTTTCATCATCATTTATGGCACACATTCCTATGTGGAACAAGGCCTGAAGTACGTGAGGTACTTGTTTCGTGACAGGTTTTACTTGAATTTTAGTGATGTATGTTGTCAGCTAACAGTCTCTCACCGAGCCGTTGTGCGGTAACCCATCCAACTGAACAGGGCAAGCTAAGTTGCTTATCTACACGATCAGAAGTACTAGCTGATTATTGTTATTATATTATATGCGTGGATATATGAAATCAACTTTTACATTGCCGGTGATTATAGCCGTAGAAAGCTGTGTTTTAATAGTTATTTTAATTTGATATAAAGCTAGGCCTAGTAAGCTGCCGTGTGGTACACCTGCTAGTATTATTATTTTCGTCATCATTTATGGCACACATTCCTATGTGGAACAGGACGAGAAGTACTTGTTTCGTGACCGGTTTTACTTGCATTTTTGTGATGTATGTTGTCAGCTTACAGTCTCGTACCGAGTCGTTGTGCGGTAACCCATCCAATTGGACAAGACGAGCTATGTTGCTTATCTACATGATCAGCAGTACTGGCTGACTATTGGTATTATTTTATGTGGAAATATGAAATGAACTTTTGCATTACCGGTGATTATAGCGGTAGAAAGCTGTGAATATCGTTGTTGTTTTTATATGAAATTACTTTTGTTCTTATTGCAAGTATATGCAGCGTAATGTATGGCACTTGTGCGGCTTTATGAATTACAGTTGGTAAAACATGCATACGCCTGAGATCCAAGCGCGCATTAAAAATATGTAAGTAATCAGAAGTTTAGGAGGTAATGATAAAGAATGAGCGGTGAGCAGAGTTGCAGCAGTGACAATGACGGTAGTGTTACGATTTAGGTTAAGTTAATTATGAAAAGGAGGAACTAGGAAGAGCTGAATACTTACATAGTTCACAGCGTAACGGGCGCAGAGGTACCGGTACAGGAGCGGGCACAAAGTAATGAACAAGATATGCAAATGGTATTCATTAGACCCTCTATTGTCTACTGTACATGTTCTGTGAATCATTTCGCCTTTCGCCGCTGGTGCGCTAGCAGTCGGCGCGCTGGTTTTGCTTCGTTATGTTACACATTCATTATGTTTTTGTGCGGACAGTAATGAAATGTGATGTGAGGATTTGCTAACGCAATGGCACGCCCCGTCTTCGGCTTGTGCGAACAACGCTAATGGTGGTAATGCGATACCGCCGTTACAAAGACGGCAACCGATGTCTTAATATCACGCGATGTCTGCTGCAAGAGGCCTACAGCTCGAGGACACCCTACGTCCTCAGCCGTCAGCCCACGGCCTACTTGTACGCTACATACACACAACACAGGCTTCGCTTTGAAGTGATGTCCCTTGTCTCTGTCTCTTTCTCTCCACAAGCACTCTAGGGCACGCACTACGCATACAGATACACGTGCTTGTCCAACCCAATTGTTTATCATTTTTCATTTGCATATCCATCAATTGTACATAAATGTTTCATTTCACTCATTATATCCAGTAAAACATATTATTATAAATAAAGCAAACTATGTACAGCGGAAATAATATTTTTGTGTATTTGCAAATAACAAGTAGCTTTCATGTTGCGTAGAATACATAAACTGTTATCGAACACAATAGAATTTTTTCATTTAATTTATAACATAAATATCAAATAACTGACAGTATTCCCTATGGCACATTTATACAAATCATTTTATATTTTATTATTTATGTAGCCCCTGGTGTCAATTTCAAATATAATGAATAATTAGTAAATAAATGGATACATCATCGTATCAAATTAATTACTGAAATACGAGAATTAAAAGGTTTAAATGGAATTTTCCAAAAAAACTACATTTACTGTCAAATCAGCTATAAATGCCGCTAACGCACACAATGTCTACCTAATCATATTAAACAAATTATTTTTAAACAGAATCCAATTATTATTTCTCACAATTTTATTTTAGTCTGGAATGAAATTTTTTAGGCGGAAACAAAATTACACTGAACAGACATGATGAAAATCTCGTAAAATCATTCAACGAATTTACGAGTACTTAATTACGTACGAAATTCTAGTAATTAGATTATTTTTTATTTCTCTTTGAAAACATTGAACAGCTGGGGAAATAATTTTGTGGATGACAGTTAACCTATATTTTTACACACAAAATAAATGATGGTTTATTTTGTTACCTGCATGTTGGAACGGAACTGTTGCTATTGCTCTTGAACTTGCACTATACTATACCACCAAATGTTCTTTTTTTGTACACAAATCAAACACACAAACACACAAACACACTGCTTTTGTACATATCACCAAGTTGTCACTGATGTAATATGCATTAATTTATTTATTAAGTACGTTATTATCCGCTAGATGGAACTACTTACTAATATCAACAATAATTTCATTTCCAACTTATATTGGTATTTCCATATCTCAGCTATTCTAAATAATTTTATTTATTATACAAGTAAATATTTACATAGCGCTTAATAAATATCTGATGTTGTGTAAATAATAATGTAATCTGGCAATAGCTAACATACATTACTTTCCTTGACATTCTAGTTAATCTCTTTTTTTTGCTGGTTTATTACTTTGATTGTACACTGCAGTGCAGTTTTTGTGAAAATGAATGCCTACAGTGATAGTGAGTTGTAAGGCTTATAGTGCATCATTTATTCAATGTGTTGCATTATGTGTATTAAGACATGGGGATAAATTTGAACAATACTTGCAACCGATAATTTAATCGAGGATATTAAATGTATATAATATTTAATAGTATTGTGTCTCTAAATTAAGTGACTAATGTAATTTTGATAATTATAGTTTATTATATTGCTTTCAATTAAGTACGCTATTGCAGTGGTACTAAAACATCTTCACGTAAAGTAAACCACCTTATTTTTGTTCTGTGATCATTATCTTGTAGTATATACCCTTAATTTTTTTTTCTGAGGTATGGTAACACTCTGTATAGTATTCTGAATATATATAATGAATAAATTTAGAAAAATAACTGGTAAAAAATTCTCACCTAGGGCAATCAGTTAAATCAATAAGGTATATTATTTAAAAGTCCCAGAATTACCAACAATTTATTTATTTATTCATTTATTTAATTTAAATTGTTCAACAGGTAGAAGTCCAATTACAGGACAGGATACCTACAGCTTATAGTGGGTTCCGAACCATTCGGGCACAGCGGTATTTATTTTTGATTACAGGTTTGCCATCACTGGGATTTGAACAGTCAACTCAGCGATTCGAAGAGTGTTAACCAACTAAGCCACCGCTGTTCGTAATCAAATAAAAATACCATTGTGTCTGAGTAGTTAGGAAGCCACTATAAGCTGTAGGTCTCTTTCATAGACTTTAGACTGACAATTTACTCCAGCAAAATACTAATAGAATTGTCATGGGAAAGGTGAAGATCATTTCTTAATTTAACCTATGTTTGAAGCGCTAATAATGATGTTGATAATCTGACCATAATGTTTATTGATTTCATTGACCTGTAGAAAAGTCAAAAAAAGATGAAAATTTGATGTAATGTGCTACAGGTATTTATTGATTGATGATCACTAACCTAATGTAATGCGTATCAGAGTATATAAATTCATGTATGGGTAAATTCCAATAAGTGAGTGATTTTATGCAAGTCAGTAATAGGACAGTGTGAGTAAATAATGTATCCGTTGAGCAGGATTGAATAGAATTTTAAGCAAAATACTAATAAAATTGTCATGAACAGATGAAGTTCATTTCTTAATTTAACCTATGGTTGTAGTGCTAATAATGATGTTGATAATCTGACCATAATGTTTATTGATTTCATTGACCTGTAGAAAAGTCAGAAAAAGATGAAAAATTTGATGTAATGCGCTACAGGTATTTATTGATTGATGATCACTAACCTAATGTAATGCGTATCAGAGTATATAAATTCGTGTATGGGTAAATTCCAATAAGTGAGTGATTTTATGCAAGTCAGTGCTAGGACAGTGTGAGTAAATAATGTATCCGTTGAGCAGGATTGAATAGAATTTTACATCAGGTGGTCCTGCAACGTTCCTGTTGATTCATCACCTAATCGGAAATCGATGCGCGAGTGTGAGTACTGCTTCCTCCCTTGTAGTGAAAGCGGCTCGGCACGGTTCTTTACATCTATAAATCTAGTTTTCATTTGTTCCTCTGTACGTTCGTACAATATCAAATTTTTCCTCCCGTAAATGACGGGGAATGGGCGATATCCAATTGGCGTCCCCATACAAATGCAATTGGCGGGAGTTGGTTGGGAAATCCGCGTAATCTGCACTTTTACGTATTGAACTCTTACTGATATTTGACACGGATATACCAAACAAGATTAGTGGATTCATCAACGAAATTTGCGCCCTGCAATAATATTTTCTCCCCTACTTAGAAACTAGAGCTCATCAATTTTAAATGTAACCCTAGATTTATGAACATTGCTACATAAAGGGTGAGCGTATTATTATTTAAATTAGGTTTTAATGAATAAATATCGAGCAAAAGTTGATAAAATTTCCCCTTTCTGACATTATGCTACGATGCATTTTTACAAACTTTATCTTATTATCATTTTATAAGACACTTCTATTGTATCACTTTATTAATAATTTCATCAAGACATTCTTTATACAGGGTGGAAAAGAACTTTTATAATATTATTATTATATATACAGGGTGGATATGAACATAATGTAATAAATTTAAGGGTGAATAGTATGACATGTGTAGATTACGAAAGTGAACGAATTTTTTTTTAAATTCGCATATTTAGGTAAGTGTCGTTTTCATTATGATAACATTTTTTGTAATACTGGACTACTGGCAATGCATTTGCAATCTTCTGTAAATAAAAACATAATTTTCATTAAAAATACTATTTAATTTAATTATTAAGAATAATATCTTATACAACTAATTTTGAATGTATTTTTGATAAACATATTTTTAATAAAATATGAATTAAAACAGCAGTAAAAAAATGTTTCCTTAAAAAAAGTCGTATTTTCGTTTTTCGAATTTTTAAAAAATTATTTCACTTTCGTAATCTACACATGTCGTACTACTCACCCTTAAATTTATGACATTAAATTCATATCCACCCTGTATATATAATAATAATATTATAAAAATATCAGTTTTAATTACTTAGCAGTCTCTACTCAATTTCGAATACATTAGTGAGTACATTTAAAATATTTTAAAATCTCAGTGTTATGAGAGAACAGGCAAATGGAACCCATTTTCCCATTAAATAAATGGTTTAAATATATAACATATATTAAGTCTGGTATTTTGTGTAACATTCGAAACATAATATAGTAGGGAAGTCTAGAGTTACATATGAAATTGATGATTCAGCATTTTGCACTTTAAAGTGGATGTATACGTTTTTGGATAATGTGCAGCACGCAGAATATGTCCGAGAAGTAGCAAGTGCATGAGAAAGGAATGAAGACCACTCCAGATTTTTAATTTGGAGCGTCAGACAAGCAGAGTAGTAGGGCTTATCCCCATTTTAATTTAAAAATTAAACTAAAACAACGCGACATTCCCATGACGCTCGTGCATTCCATACATTACACTGTAAATGTTTTGTCCCTCGAACGCTTAGATTTGAGAGCAAAAAATGTCCGAGTGGTAACATGATTTTATGTGGGACGTTACGAACCCTGCCGTTATGAATATTTCACATTACAGGTACCCTGCACGCATATATGCATCACAGCATTCAGTTCGCTGTAAGTGCCACTACAACACCCTATGCTACATAATAATACCATTTGTCCACCGCAATACTATTAAATCACTACACCTTTTATCTATTCCGCCCGTGTTTTCCACCGAACTTAACCGCTTCGATTAAATATACAAAACCTGACTTCACCCACATACATTACAAGTAATTACACATTATCAAATACGTCATTTGCCCTACATTATCCCAGCATAATTTACTTCAAATTATTAATTAATTATCATATTGTCATCAGTTCCATTAACTTCTGTGTTACTAAATAAATATATCATCACAGCTTATTACTCGTTATTGCACGTGCCATTCTGCTTTGTTATAGACAAAATTCCTAAAATTCGATCACCACAGACACATATTTGCAAAACACAATTATAATCATAGCACAAAATTTCCAGGAATAACACAGCCGTAGGTACTTGTTTGAAACTCCAAAATGTTTCATTGTCAGAACCAATGTTAAATCAGGAGGGTAACCGGAGATGAATTTTTTCCCCGGACAAATGGTGAAAATATACGAATAAATATATTGTTGCTTGTATAAATAAGCGAAATATGCATCACAATCTTAATATATCTATTTTAGTGAATATAAAACACTAGTCAAGAGAGGGATTCCATAACTCATAACAAGTACAAATAACAATTGTACTTATTATTATATCAATTACAATCGTCAAATATTAAATAACACCATGGCGGAAATTTAAATTTACAATAAATTTAAGACATTTTCACATGAGAGTAGATTTGTAATGTTTTCATATGTGAAGGTACGTATTAATCACAAATAATGATGATTGTTATAGAATTACAATTTCACTTTGTAGTTGATATTTGCAATTGATATCATAACAAGTCCAAATGATAGCAACCGATGTTATAGAATTCCATCCAAGCAAAACGTAAACACCCTGCCTTTGTATATGTAGATAAACATTTCTCCATGTAATTTTCCCCGTGAAATCGAATGGTTATATTATTGAGATTTTATCTATAGCTATTTTTGAAATATCTTTAAAAAAAACACTTTTTTCAGGTGCAATTTTGTGGGCAAATATCTCAGGAATAAAAGAGATAATTAAAAATAATAATTTTTGAAAATTGAAAAGTTGCCTATTTTAAGGTTCTACTATAATTGAAAATAGAAGGTATATTTATTTATTTATTATTAATAATAATAAGTTATGGAATCCACGCCAGATCAGATATTCTAATTAGTGGTAGTGATAGTAAAGAAAGAAATGAAAGCAAATAAATAGCTGGTAGTTTATTTAAAGGATCTATAAACGCTTATATTTCTCCTTTATTAACTATTCAAATCCTCCATAGAACATGTGATCCTTTCATTGCAGCGGAATGAAAAACAGAGCAAGTAGGAGGAAAGTTTATAAGAACTGCATTTCAAAATCTAATTCAGTTGAACGAGCGTATGCATAACGGAAAGAGGAAGCCTGGTAAAAAATTTGAACCGGTAGAGGAAGGATGTATCTGTGGAGCCGGGGAGCTTAAATAATCCCGACACAGTTCTCAGCCGTGTCGCAGTGAGACGCCAACTAGTGATGAAACGACACCCTCAGCGCACATTTTTCTTTATGTATCTGCTCAGATATGGAGCTAGTGGCGGCGAATGAAGCCATGGAGCGCCCATCTCACCCACAGATACACCGTGCCTTCTCCTGCCGACATATGCCACAGCAACAGCTTTCGATTCCCCTCGATTCCTATTTTAACTGCTTTACGGTCGCTGTGAGTTTCAACGGGATTTTCAACTGTTATTGGTTAATAGCTATTATGGAAAACATACGATTTCCTCAAATACGTTCACTATAAATCCCTTTTCAAATTGCTGTGTGTTTCCAAGGGGCTCGATATCGGCAGACATGAGTAAGATATGTACAGTGGTGCTACAGCGATCCTATACACACTATAATTTATAATTAAGATTCCACGAAATGTAAAAATCGGTTCGGAGAAGCAAAGGTAATAGATACATTAATTAGAAACATCAAGTCCATGTTTCAACTGTTATTGGTTAATAGCCATTATGGAAAACATACGATTTCCTCAAATAATTCAATATAAATCCCTTTTCAAATTGCTGTGTGTTTCCAAGGAACACCAGTAAGATATATGAAGTGGTGCTACAGCCATCGTATACACATCATAATTTATAATTAAGATTCCAAGAAATCTAAAAATCGGTTAGGAATAGATGTAGCAAAGGTAATAGCTACATTAATTAGAGACATCAAGCCTGTTAAGCTAAAGTAGAAGAGAAACGACTAACGGCTAGCAAAAGACTAGGTCCATGTTTCAACTATTATTGGTTAATAGCTATTATGGAAAACATACGATTTCCTCAAATACATTCAATATAAATCCTTTTTCAAATTGTTGTGTGTTTCCAAGGGGCTCGAAATCGGCAGACACTGTGATGCTACAGCGATCCTATACATACCATAATTTATAATTAAGATTCCACGAAATCTAAAAATCGGTGAGGAGTAGATATAGCAAAGGTAATAGATAGATTAATTAGAGACATCAAGCCTGTTAAGCTCTCGTAGGAGGGAAACGACGAACGGCAAGCAAAAGACTAGGTCCATTTTTCAACTATTATTGGTTAATAGCTATTATGGAAAACATACATTTACTATAAATCCCTTTTCAAATTGTTGTGTGTTTCCAAGAGGCTCGAAATCGGTAGACACCGTGGTGCTACAGCGATCCTATAAATACCATAATTTATAATTAAGATTCGACGAAATCTAAAAATCAGTTAGGTGTATATGAAGCAAAGGTAATAGATAAATTAATTAGAGACATCAAGCCTGTTAAGCTTTCGTAGGAGGGAAACGACGAACGGCAAGCAAAAGACTAGGTCCATGTTTCGTAGAAGAGCAGTTAGTTTGCTAGTTGTACATTGTACAAGAACAGCGAGGAGGCACTCTCGACGTTGGTTGACAAACTGAATGCGGCAGTCAAGATGCTATTCGCCTGCTCCTTGTCCCGTGCACAGACTGATGCCGCTTCCATCTTTCTCGTCCGTCGGAACGTTATGAACGCTGCGAACGCGACACCGTGGAAAAGGACTAATATCCCCGCGGAATAATTAGATTGCATTCTCAAGTGTTGGGAATATCAATAACTATGTGCCGTTTGCTTAAACGCACCAAGCTATGACGACTTCATTCGGGGAATGTTCGCTCATTGTTTTATTCAATTACCGATCCGGTCTCGGGGCACTCGCGCGATACGCTACATTAAAGATGTTGACTCACTAAATACTTCAAACACCGCGATTTCATTTTTCCATACAAAACAATTAGATGGCAAGTGGCTTCTCTTCTCTTAATTCGAGCCTCTCCAACTCTTCGCTGTTTGGCTGCTCTGGATAAAATCATAGAAGCTGGCTAATTTCTTGAAAAGTGACGCATTGCGCAGATAAAGAGTGAAAATAAAGAGAGGGGATTTTCTGCTTAAAGTTCGCAGCTGGTGAAATTTATCTCTCGCCAGCAATTAATCGCAAAGTTTGTGAATGATTGTAAAGATGTATTTACGGCGTGCATAAAACATTAAAGCCTCGTGTAGTGAGGGCAGGCCAAGCTTAAAACATTGTTCCGCAATTCCTTGCATATTTAATTTAAATGAAACGGTTACACAGACCGATGTACGATCTGGAAATGGGGACCTTGTACATTTTGCTTTGCTTAGATATTTATGAACTTTAAAAGGGAATAAATTAAAATATATTGGCATTAATTATCTGATTACGGCGGCTTTGCACACCCTTCTTCTCTGTGGCCCTTTGTGCGGCTCTGGTTTGCCGATGCCAAGACGTGCACTGGCTTCCACCCTTCGTTCCTGTACTTCACACCCGTACCAGCACCCACGCTCAGCCTCATCATTTTCTCTTATTTATTAATAAGTGTTTCATTACAACGGCTCGTTCGCCCGTTCGAGCGATGCTTTATAAATGACCTTACAACCTACGGCACAACGCGCCCCATATATCAACTAACTTAATCATATTCTCTTTCACATCTTTACTGCTCCATTGACTCGGCGAGAAAAATCTGTTGCAAATTCAAGTAACAAGAATCAAGTGGGATCACAAAGAAATAAATACGATACTCACAAGAAATACACGTCGTTAGGAAAACAAGTGTAAAGCAAAACAAGAAGCAAAATAGGAAGCAGCTCCAGCCCAGACAGCACATGGTGACTGGGAGATCATACAAGCCCTAGCTAGGCGGCTGCACGAGATGATTATGGCAGACGAACGGTCAGTGCGAGCGCAGGTCGAATGTGTCGTGGGAATTGCCACAAGATGCTGCTACAAACTCCAAGAAAAAATAAATAAATACAACGTCCACGGAAGGAGGTTAGCCGTAGATTAGCAGCGGACGTGCCGGGAGCTGGGAACCGAAAACGATCGTAACGTCCAACCGGATGCACAGTGTTTCGCACTGCCTCACTGCCTTGACTGAGCGTCTAAGCCCTGGACGCCTGGACGCCCAGGACGCCCTGGACCCAAGCCCCGACACCTCGACGCCAAAGCCGCATTCATGCCTCCATGCGACCTAAATCACTCAACTAACGAAATATATACGTCTCAGACAAACACACCCGATACATCCAATCAATAATTATATCCCATCGCTTCCACCTCCGCTGCACGATGCAGGATGCACGCTGCAGGTGAATAAAGAAGGAATCCCCTGGGAACGTTCACGAATAAATAGTAAATAAAACCCAAAGTGATTTCAAGTGAAATTGTAGGTACGTGGCAGCGGATGGGATGGGGATAAATGAAGTGGCAGTTGGGAAACAAGCGGAAAGTGGCGGTAGGTTAGCAATTACTTGGAGCACCGCATCTGCGTCGAAGGAGTAGATGGGAGCTCCGGCTCGACTCAGCGGAAATGGAATATGGAAATGTGTTTAGTTGCAGGTGAGAAATAAAATACCCGCGGCATCTAGACATGTACCCTGTACCCCTGTACCCTGTACCCTGTAAGCTGACACTCGTCACGGACGTTAAATCGATACACGTACGGTATATTGCTCCCTGTGCTGTGGGCCGTGGGCTGTGGGCTGTATCCTGTACCCCGTATCCCGTATCCCGTATGCTGCATGGAGCCACCCTGCTAGCCACGGTGCCGGAATTAAAACCGAAAGATCCCCGGGGATAATTCAGTTATCTGAGTGGCCACCACCGCTAATTTGGCGGTAGGCTGCAAACGGTGAACGTGTCGGATTACACGCTCTACACCAACTCCCACTGCCTCTCTTAATCATTCATCTCTTAATCAATTCTTTCCTATTTGTTATTCCAATAAACAATTATCATTCGTTCATGTCATACCCCTGTGGATTCAACTCTTCTATTTTCTCGTATAATCAAGTTGTAGTTTTATTATAAGAATGAGTGATTCATACATTAAAATTGTTTTTAAAAATAAATAGTTCTTGAATGCACTGTTGGAAGCGTAAGCGAAAAAGTCCAGCGTCCAGCAGAATGTATGATTTTAAAATTATTCATATTCTTGGAATGATTTGGGAGGAAGCAGAGATAAAGCGAGCGGCAACCACAAATTTAAACCGAAACTGGTCGGAGATTGAATCTCATAAAGAGTCCATGCAGTTATGGTGCTGCGGACTGGCGGTCGAGTCCGGCATGCCTACTGAACCATAGGCCATATATCGCGAAGCATAAACGTTGTTTCTTGTCTGACAGTTTTTGTCATCCCTACAGAACATCCCCTCGCTTCCATTGTGGTTTTCTGGCATACAACACAAGTGCCACAATTCATGCTGACCGAAAGCGTCCGTCAGAAACGAACGAGGTTTTTTGTTGAGTGTAGGAGCTGTCGAACGCTTGCCACACCACGCGGACTAAACTACACAACAGGCCCGGCGAGACACAACTTCCACGAGGAAGTAGTTAACGCTAAGTTTGCCCCGTCACCATCTAAACTACATTCGATAAATATCACACGCGCTTTTAATTACACAACAACTCATTCAACTCATTTGTTATTTCGTGTTTTGTTCAAAACTTTACTGATTAATACATTTTGCTGGATAACATTATTACAATGCCCTAATTGAGTGTTCCGGCTAGAACTTTGATGTCTTTTTTTCAGGTCCGACTTTCAGTGACGTTAACTATTCACTAGTAAAATAGTATTCCAGTAAATATGGATCTACTATAAGCTTATTACATAGGTAAATAACATTGCTGTAATATCAAATATCTACAGTATCAGGTACGTGGGTTGATCAAAGGTACAAACGCTAATTAAAACAATAGATACACCTTGGTATACAATGTCAATGTCAAGCACATAACGATTTCCAGTTGACAGGTCATCATAAGCAATCAGGTATGGAGAATGAACAACAGACCACCCGGGAATTCCGGTAACGGTTAATAGGAAATGCATGCCTTAGGCCGGATTTAAATCAACCAGACCATACCTACAGTTCCTGTTATTCGATGAGCGTTGCAAATTCGAGTTGCGAAGTACTGAGGTATGGATCATTTACCAAATACACAGAAATATTCAGCGTTGCAAAAGCAGAAGAATTTGAGGAAACCGTGCGTAATCTAAAGGTAGTTTATTTCACTGACCAAATTACTTCGATCTTAAACACCATTTACTACAGAAAGAGACTGAAAAACTAATATAATTTTTTAATGATCCGGATTAGACAGTGCATTTATGAAAATTAGAATAAGTTGTTGATCTGGACGCGATTTAGAAATAAATATATTCCACATATCTTTTTATAAATTTCTATAACGAACTTACACTACGCTCAGCTCGAGTCGGAACACGTTAATTGATATAAGTGGGAAAAGTTAAGAACTCTGGCTGGTATGTATGGTGATTAGCAAGTAACTACAAGTTGATTATTCCTTGTAAGCACTTGATTCAACAAGTCATTCATATAGCGAACAGGCACCTGCTGTATACTTTTTTTAATGATCAAGATCAGTTTGCTGTGAATTCTTGTTGTGTCTTGTAGCGATCGTGATAGACAGAGCATTTAACTAAGAGTAAAATATGCAGCGTTATAAAAGCGGAAAGATCTTGGGCAAGGGTCACGTGGGCGGGCTATTTCTGTCGCAGGGTCGGCGGTGGTAATATGGCCAGAGCTGATGGGAAGCCGAGAAGGGTGTCGAGCTGGCCGGAAATTATTACTTTGTAGGATTAATCAGATTACAGCTCGTTCGACTGCGAGCAGCCAGGCTTGCAGGGCCAGCCGGTCAGCTGACAAAGGAACGGCACGAATTCAGGTTCAGGTTCACACTCGTTCGTTATTCATCTCTACAAGTCAAGAAATGCATCCTACCATTGCGTTCATTGTTGCGGTTTCTTCAATGTGAACACGGCATGAATCTGCACGAGAACTTTGTTGCTTTTGATTCATGTTCATAGTTGTTTATTATTCATCTTGAAATTAATTTTGATCATTGCTCTTTCAATACTTGATATAGGCTGACAAAATTATATGTTTGATCTACAAAATATAGAAAGCACTTCTTGAGATATTGTCGATAGTGAACGAAAATTGTTTACACTGTTAACCACTTTAGTTGGTGACACATCAAAATGTTCTTCGTAGTATTGGTCAACTTAAGTGACGATGATGGACAATCACTAAATTGGTTTAGGATTTAGGACAAATATTGATGGATTTTATGTCTTCCTACAATAACATAATTCCCGACTTCATAAAAAATAGTAGTGCAGCCTCAGTTGACTATAATGTTATTTGTACTCCAGTAAAAAAAGGAAGTAATGATGCGATGAAAAGTGGGTATTAAGAAGTTGCCGGTCTCTACAGAGATATGTAGCGTAATAAGGAAACAACGGCGTCCTTGCTTGTGGCTCGCTGACCCTGGCTGTTCACACGTATATCGACGAAGACGGAGAAGCCGAAGCCGGAGCCGTAAAGGAGAAGGGTTGTGTCAGTAATTAGCTTGTTAGTTCGCCATGTCGCGTCGCGTCACCGCACGCTCACGCTGGTACGGTGTACGGAGGACGGCGCTCCACAGCTCCGTAGCTTCTCAACTTCTCACTTCTCGCCCCAGGCCCCTGATCGAGGGAGGAATCTCAGCGTACATTTCAGGACGCCGTGAATTCCAAACATTTTTAAAACTTTCCCTTCTTTAACTTCAACATCGTATAATATTCCAGAGAATTTCGTGCATAAATTCATTAAATATCTAACAATCAAATTTTAAACTCAGTTAAAACGTACTAATTAATATCATTATAAAAAATATATTCGCTTTAAACGTGACCCTTTTTGCTTGGAAAGTTTTTGCCTAGAGTCGAAGTTCCATAAAGACTTGAATTCACAGAGGAGACCAACAGCACGAGGGGTGGACAGCGAGAAAGTTCCCCGCGACGATACCTAAACAAATACTCATCACCGTATCTTACATACAACAAGATAAATCAAAATTAATTGAAACCAGTGAACCGCTTGATTAGTTGCGTTATTAATTACAGCATCAAAGTTATCTTGCATCCAGTGAAGCATTTGCTACACAGCAGTCACTACCCATCACTACATTATAGCAGCACCCATAACAATGCTAGTGCAGCTTCTGATTTACTGTAAGCTCACACGAACACGTTAATCCCAGCAAATTAATACGTAGGCCCAAGAGCAGGAGAAGAGTGTTTGAAGTGAAACGGTTTTAATTGCAGGCGACGCTGCGTACCAACACTTAAGGAATGAAAGAAAGCAGCGCGGAAAGATGAGAATAATATCCATGAGGAGGTTGCGAGCTGAGGCTCGGAGGCTGTGAGGCTGCAGCCGACAACACGACAACCCTTTACATTTTAATTACGCTCAGTCTTAAAAGCCAATAAAGTCACGTTAGCTGGCATCTCATAACTTCAGCACACTCCGTACCAACCACCGTCGTTCACCGCACGCTGCTGCGATGCTGTTGCGACTCACGATCGCGACCTGCGACGCCGCGATGCCGTGAGCGTCCTCAGCTCAGTGTCGTGTCGCGGCGCTTTCCATAAATTTCCGCGGGCACGCGCTACAACCTGCGTCTGCCGTCTGCCGCCTGCTGCACACTTGGTTTGCGCTAAAAGCAAATGCCTTTCAGTACAGCTGGCAGGACGCTATTCACTCATTCCTCCATAAATATCAGATAACCACGCTCGTGTGCCCTATCTCTCGCTGCTGCATTACTAAATTACCCCTTTTTACACTAACTTGCACTATTCTTTCAATATTAGATTAATAGGGATCTCAGTTAACTATGTATAGAAGACATACATTTAAACTTACGGTAAGATCTATTAAGATTGATCAGTAACTGATCCACTATTCTTTTAATATTAAATTAATAGCGATCTCATAGCCAACTATGTGTAGAGTACATGCATCTAAACATACGGTATGGTCTATCAAGATTGATTATTACCTGATCTACTATTCTTTCAATATTAGATTAATAGGGATCTTTTAGCCAACTATGTATGGAGTACACACATTTAAACATACGGTAAGATCTATCAAGATTGATCATTAACTAAGCTACAGTTGGTAGAGCATCCTACTAGATATGGGAAGGCCCTGGCTTCAAATTCCAGTGAAGTAAAGTCCGTGAATCTTTCAAAAATTTAATACTTCATTATTAAATGCTGAATCGTCATGCAGTTTAAAATGTTGTAATTTTATCGTATAAAAACAGTGTCTCAGTTAGTTACTGTAATAGTTACCACCAATTAATAGGATGAACAAGACAACGGAATGTCTGTCTATATAAAATCTATTTTAAATTATATATGGGTATATTTTGGTAATAATATTATATCTTGCGACAGTTTTTGTTGATAGTCTGTAAGAAAGGGTGGGCCTGTGTGGTGCCTGTCGTTCAAACCAATTGTTTATATTTATTTAAAGTTGTCCGTGCTGAAAGTTTTGGAGCGCGACAGAATTCGCTGTCTCATGTGAATCTCGCGTGGAAAATATTCACACGTAAGTTCTTCAAGCACTACTTAAACATTGGTTCTACTTGCAAACTTTCGACATTTTTATTCGAAAATACCCGGTCATTTTACAATCGATAAGTAAGCTGCTCTCCACACTGCATACAAACTACTGATTTATTACGTCTATTTCCTAAAAAACCACCCCAGCATAATTTAAACTTGTAACACTAGATTGAATAGTAATTTATTATATTTCCGTATCATAACATTATACGCACGAACACGGAATAAACAAATTAGAACTTTTGTTAGAAGCTGCAATTTGATTCCCTATATGTGACAAGTTTAACGAGAAAAAAGTTTATTTTTCCGCTGAATGCAACTAAGTTTAAGTTTCTAATTTAAATTTGTTTACTGTCGCACTAGTTAGAGATTACGTTTGAGTTTAACAGCGAAGATAAATTCCTCAGCAGTGATATAGAGTTGTATAATTGCACATAGGTTGTTATAGGAATGTTGTGAAGCGAAACGGAAGCGGCAAGGGCTAGTTACAAGTTTCGGAGACTAAGACCAGCGGGATCTCTGTCAGCGCGATTCGAACCACAGCTGGTATTACCCAACTTCTGAAGAAAAACTATTTAATCCATAACCGCACATTAAAAGTGTCACAGTTCATTAACCATTTTCACGTGAACGATTTGAGCCCTGACAGTCGAGACGAAACAGTCCTGTTCCGTGCTCTTGCCCTCAAACAATGCTGTCAAAAAACACATGCCGAATGGATGTTGACATCCGCTGTAATTAGCGCAACATCCATCGGAAATAATTACAATATTGACTTAATTTGCACAATGTTGTCTAGTTATTCCAGGGATTGGTCACCGCTGTTGCCGAATTCGACCTTCCGTGTTATAATTTGTGCAAAAATTAACATCCAATTGCCGTGTTCTAAATTTAAAATTCCCCATTTCAGATAACTTTACATTCATTGTAATCAAATACTATTTTTACTACCTTGCCACCTTCATTTCCGGTAATATTAAATAAATTGCTCTTTTTTCAATTTTAATTATTTATTTGTAATAATTTTTACTTCATTATATTTTTTTTGAAACTATTTTCTGTGTTGTGTTTCGGGGAATCTTTTTAGAGGATGATAAGAACAAGTAAAGTTGAACAGCGTTTTGTTTGTATTTGTAATCCTTTAAT
This sequence comes from Stenolophus ochropezus, assembly GCA_035578165.1. Lineage (NCBI taxonomy): Eukaryota > Metazoa > Arthropoda > Insecta > Coleoptera > Carabidae > Stenolophus > Stenolophus ochropezus. The sequence continues at coordinate 7,666,425 of JAQOWZ010000014.1, forward strand.
TTCATTCATTAATTCCAGAACAAAACCCTACAGTGTATTCTCAATTACTTACGTGAAATATGAAAATCAAATTCAAACGGCCACAGCGTGAAGTTGTATATTAAATTGAAAAAGCCAAATGAATCTCTAATTAAAATCATCAAGCTTGCCAATTTAAAAGTAAATTGGTACTGCGGTTAGTCCCTGAGCAGAAAGAAAGAAAATGCATAAAAATAAAACTTCAATTACAGTCACTATGCATGCAATTTTTCAAACATAAATTATTTCATCAACAATTCGTATTGTTTGAAACGGAAACTGAAATGATATTACTCTTTTAATAAACATTGCTTCAAATTGACATTAATGTGTATTAATGGAAACTTTTTGCATTGCTTACATTAACAACTTGATTTGAAATTTAAATGCGGAGATTTATTTCCTAAATGAATTAAGTCTCAGAATCACGGAATAATAAATAAAATAAATAATATCCAGACACTACATTTCTCTTCTCCCTTACGCATTATTCGTTCACGCCTTCCGTATCCGCATAGTTTGCATATAGTATCTCAGGTTCGAATCTCAAATTTACATATTGTTTTATTGGGAAAATGTACTCCAACCAGAACGAAAAACGGTTTTTGTTACACAATATCGGTTGGAATTCAATTCACTCTCTTCGCATTAACTCGGGTCAATTATTTTTTTCCAAGTTATTTACATATTTTTTGCAGATAGTGATAACGAATTAGAAACACAAACATGAGAATTTTGGCTACTGGTAAACTTGTAAAGTGAATTTCACCTGTTCTTGTTTAAGGAACAGATTGTAGAGGGTTCCGAATAAGATTCATCACGTCAAGTTTTGTGACTTATTTGATTTGACTTCAAAATCAATATTTTTATAAATTCATTATTTGAATCGACATGATTTTCTATCTTGACTTGACATCAAGCAATTTCAAGTTACTTGATATTATTTAACAAACAGATTCAATTTTAAATTTATTACTAGAACTAGAATAAAATTAGAAGAAAATAGAAAATAACTGATGTATATATAAATATAAGTATTTATTGAAAATCTTATTTCAATTTCTTTAAACTACTGAAACGAACGTGACTCACCGCAGATGAGTCATCGCACCTGTCTTATCTGGCAGATAGTATTGTTAAGATCAAGTGGGTTAGGGGCGACGCCGCTATTGTTCGGGAATTTTATAGAGTTCGGAAGGCTCTGGAATATTCGAGATTAGCTGCCAGCAGGTGTATATACAGGGTGGTGACCGCGACCCCGGAACATAGGACTTTCACATGTAAAATCATACTTTCTTAATTTCCTGCTTCCCTAATAATTTTAGGTAAAAAAGCTTCAAATAAAAGTTGTAGAGCATAAAATTCTACATCAGAATAAATAAACAGAATTAATTTTACATGTCCTATAACGGCAGAAATTAAATATGAAAATACTGAAAATTAGCTCAAAAATAGGGATAGCTGTGGAAATGAAACAAAATTGTTAAGAAAAGATTGACATTTTATCTGTCAGAAGAATATAATTTAAAATCGAATGTTAGTGACGTTAGTGATAATAAAACGTCAATCTTTTCTTTTTATTATCACTAACGTCACTAACATTCGATTTTAAATTATATTCTTCTGACAGATAAAATGTCAATCTTTTCTTAACAATTTTGTTTCATTTCCACGGCTATCCCTATTTTTGAGCTAATTTTCAGTATTTTCATATTTAATTTCTGCCGTTATAGGACATGTAAAATTAATTCTGTTTATTTATTCTGATGTAGAATTTTATGCTCTACAACTTTTATTTGAAGCCTTTTTACCTAAAATAATTAGGGAAGCAGGAAATTAAGAAAGTATGATTTTACATGTGAAAGTCCTATGTTCCGGGGTCGCGGTCACCACCCTGTATATATATATATATATATATATATATATATATATATATATATATATATATATATATATTGTCGAAATCAATATAAATAGTTGGTGATACAAATATTGCCCAGTATTAAGTTATTAAATAAATGTTCTTAATGTTTATGTCTTTATTAATAATAATTACTTCTAAATTAAATTTAGTTATATAAATATTAGTTTTTCAATTATTTTTATACTTCACCCAAATAAATAAACGTTACATTACATAATAAAAATGATCAAAAATCAAGTAGTTTTGATTTTTCAAGTACTTGAAATATTATTCCTTGACTTGACTTAAAATTAGGCTTCCACTACTTGACTTGAGATCGGTATCGGTCAAGTGAACCCTAGTTTTGAACCACTCGGACTCACCAGTATTTTTATTTGGTTAATAGTATGTGTCGGAGCGCTCAAACCAGGTGATCCACCGCTGCTCGTGTTCTTAAAAATATCTATGAGTAATAAACCGTCTTGGGTATATTTATTTTTAATAATGTAAAACATTGATGAATGCATGTTAATATGACATGGAATATAGGTGTTTATAAGGTAATATGTTTGTGTAAGAATCTGCGATATATTGATTTATGATAGAAATATGTGAAAAGTGACAAATTGCATGAAAGAGCACATCATCAAGGTAGATAGCATCACAATGAAAGAGTGAAGGGTACGTAAGACGTTCGATATAAATAGCTCGTGTATGAGGTGTACAATCAATGAAGAGGATCCTTATGATTTCATTACCCTGTAACAAGTCGTAAGCAGAGAGCTGCGGACGTAAGTAAGTGTGGCACTTTGGGCTTGCTTTATCACCGCTTCCCATGCAAGCTACTCTAAAGCGCGATTCACACACGATCAGCAACATCATATATCTATTACTTCACATATCTGCTCTTCGTATTTTTAAAGACTCGCAACAAAAATCAAAACTATAATTATTATCAACTATTATGAAGAAAAAGAAACTGTTGAAATGTAGAGTATATTTCATGTTCCTATTGATATATAAATAAATATTAATAGTCGTCGCTTATTTCAAATTTATAACCAATTATTTAATTATCTCTTTTCATTCCTGAGATTTTTGCTCTCAAAATTATGTTTTTCTTTTAGCATATCTCAAAATCGTTTAGAGATATAATCTCACTGGTTATACCAGTCGATTCTACGAAAAAAGTTACATAAAGAAATGTTATCTCTTCATATACCTTCTTTGAAACGATTCGGTGAAAAATTAAAAGAAAAAACGATAAACCTCTACTTTAGTTCTTCGTTCAGGAATTCAATTATCTCTTACCGTTCTCGAGATATTTGCATTCAAAATTAAATTCAAAAAAATGATTTTTAACTATAGCACTCTAATAGATCAAGATACCATCTCGGCGACATCACCAATCGACTAAAATTACAGTACCAATTTTCAGATTTTTATTAGTACGGATAAAATTTTTAGAGCGAAAAACGAAAATTGAAATAAATCGTAAGGGATACATCAGCAATTTTTTTGGCCATTTTTTGTTTTTTCCTTTCTAAAAATTGTGTCCCTTGAACAGGAATCTGAAAATTGGTATCCTTATGTAATTTTTCCCATAGAATCAATTGGTGAGGTCGCTGAGATCGTATCTCGACGCATTAGCGAACTGTGTTGCAAGTAACTTTGAGATGTAAAAAGATAATAATTTTTATACGAAACGTGAATTTTTAATTTTTACTGACCCTTGTTGAAGAGATAAGTCATTACTTAAAAAAAACTACTAATAAGTTCAAAATCAGTTATCCGTACATTCATAAATACCGCAATGAAGATATTAAAGTCAGAACAGATAAGTTAAGAATACATATACCCTTAAATTTTTATAGACTTATCCACTTGTATATCCAAACATAAACATACCTCATCCTCAAATATATTAAAATCATTTGGTTAAACCTTCATCCTTATTTCATCAAAATTTGGGTAGACATGCACGCTGTACGTTAGCTACACTGCAAGAAGCAAGAAGCAAGAGGTAGACATAAAGAATGTTCAGTTAGGCGATTTTGGCGGTAGTTGGATGTTTATATCCTGCGAATGGAGCTTTAGTGCGAGTGACTACCCAGCGGGTGCATGCGTGCCCGCACTCCAGCTGTGCGTGACTGCGTGATCATACATCAGACGCAATGCGCGCGCGTAATATGTAGCCTTGGGGAGCCCTAGGTCCTTCGTGAATTGGCGGCCACAATGAGTCTTGTTTGACAATACACACAACCGTGTTTCATTAAATATTTCATTTCATCATTATTCCGTTGCAATTTAACATGTTTTATTATTTATACCGGGGTGAAAATCATGAAACTAGGAATTTCTCTACTTAGTCATGTGGATAAATGTTCATAAATAATGAGCCTCTATAAATCATGCTGCATTTTTTACATCATTTATTTTTCATTGAATTTATATTGTTCACAGGTTTTTAAAAAAATTATACTCATGCTATCGGTTCATTGTGAAAACAATACATGTCACATATAAATAATACACGAATATGTCAATGCATATTGTATACTGATTTGTAATAATAATAAAATATTACCTATTTTCTTTGCTGATTTATAAACAGAACCAATAATTCAACAAATAACTTCAACAGTTCATCCAAATTTATTGCTGTACAAAAACTGAATTGATAACTGTATTACTTTGTTTCGAACTTACAAACTTTATTTATTATTTCTAAAAGTAGAAATTTAAACGATATATGCTGAATGTAATGATATATTAACTGGCGTATGACAAAAGCGCACCAAAGTATGTTACTTAAACGCATCAGTGTCTATATAATAGAAATTTTCATATATTAATAAATTTGATGTAAGGTAGGTTAGGTTAGTTTAGATTACGTCAGGTTAAGTTAGGTTAGGTTAGTTTAGGTTTGGTGAGGTTAGATTAGGTTAGGTCAGGGTAGGTTTGACTGGGTTAGGTGAAGTCAGGTTATGGTACGTTAGGTTATGTTAGATTAGATTATATTAGGTTAGTTTAGATTCGGGATGAAAGAGAAACATTTGGAGGCATACCTCTGCGAGTATCTATTTAAAAAGTACTATCCGCGAGCAGAACGAATTCACTCGTATTTTGATCTAATCAGATGAACACGTACGCACTGAATTCCTAAATTTGACTGGTGCGCTTTTGCTACGTTTTTTTTTTGTGCGCTTATGAAATATTTAAAAATCTACATTGTGTGTTTTTGTCATGCAGCCATATTAACAGTACAAAATATTATATAATTTAAGCAAAAATATGTAAATATAATTTTTAATATATCTAAATAAAATGTAACACATGAATGATAAAAACGAAATCATATATTTTAATAAACCAATATTAAAATTTAAAATTACTCCGAATTAAATATGGTTGTAAAAAAATAATAACTCATACTGCCAACATTAATGATGTTACCCAATAAAAATTAAAATTTGTCCTTTCTTATAAAGAAGTTAAATTAAAAATTAAATCAAATTAGATGTGTCCATAATAAAACTATTTTTTGCACTTCCGGGAGTAAAAGATTACTTTACTCTTCATTTTCGAAGACTAAATAAAGACATGTTTGATATTTTGTGGAAATTATCTGATCTTTAAATATAGATTCATATATCGAATATGTTTTTTTTTTAATTTTAAGTGTTAAAAGGTTATTGTTGTATATGTATTTTATTAAGTTTTATTGTTAGTTTTACAGCAGTACCAAAGTTAACAAAATTTAACAATAACGAAGTCATATTGTCAGACGTTTTACATCCTGTAATAAAAGTCAGCAATAAGAGAAAAATAAAAAATTTGAAGCAATATTGGTTGATTGAAGCAAATATAAATGTATGGCAAATAGTGTTTCATACATCTGAAAATAATAAAAAATCAAGTGATCTAGAGAGGCGGCGTGGCGGTGGAATGACGGTAATAAAACGGCGCTGAAGCTGGGAAAATGGCACTAGTGTTTATGTGCGAAGAAGAATTTCCACTGTTTCAAATACGATCATTTCTAATGCGCACAGTGTCTGTTCCTGTTTGCTAACACAGAACACAAAGGGCCTAGCCGCCTAGCGAAATGTGAATGCATAAAAAATATATGTTCACTGAAACTGAAACGTAAACGTTACGGGTTTGAAAAGTGCTTTTTAGGTGAATAAGTGAAAATAATGATCTCTTAAATCAAAAGAGATTTCGCGTTGTACTTTATACTGGGACAGATACAGCACAAAATTAAAAGCAATGAAAAGAATAAGAAACACGGTTACGAGCTAGATATATTTCCTTTACTTTATATGTTGTATCGTGTAATATATCTATACGACATAACACTACGAGAACATTTATGTAAGATATTGTTCTTCACCTATACCTCTACTCTATTTTACAATTTCTCGTAACGACATCACATATCGTTAACATTATACACCGCAGTTAATACCACGGAAAATTTGTATCCTCTCATACTATTTTTATAAAACAAACTATTAAAAACACTGATAGATTCCCTCTGATTTTGAATAAAAATAAAGACAAGCAGATCAAAGGAAAAATAAAGTGCACGAAACATATCTCCTTTAAGATACATTCTCCTCTGAAGTTGAAATACAGTCCTGGGATTCATACATCTGATATTCAATTCTTAGAAAAATAACTCAAAATAAAAGCAAGAACAATAATTCCGAGTAAGTACATCATGTATAAGGTATCATATGAGAAAACGTGACGAGAAACTGTCAGAAAATTTTGTTATTCAATCACTAACGAAACTGGGAGAAAGAAAAAACGAATCAAGTTCTCTCTGTATATAGCCAGCCACGCGAAGAGTGGCATCTGCCTTCTAAACCATACAGATACAGAGCATATAGGCACCGGCAGACTCAGTCAATACACTGAGAAAGCTCGCCGCACCCGCACACAAACAAAACAATGCCAGCTCAACCCCGGACAGTTTTAAAACAGCGCTTTTTCACGCATAACAGAATGTTCATTCTTTCGTACATAACCTATAAGTCAAATATAAATATATGCTTTCTTGCTTTATTTTCGAAAAGATTTGCTTTGAAATGACACAAGAGTTTCCAGCGTTGCAGTTCAGCCTGAAAGAATTTAATTTTTAGTGGCTTTAAAGTACATAATAAAACCATAGGAAAACATAAAAGTCAAACGCAAATGAATAATTTTAGTTTTAGCGAAAGATTTACTTTGAAAAGAATACCGAAACATTGAACGTTTTATAAAAAAGTTTATTTTCAATAATGTTTGAACATGAACTGTGAGACGAGAGGTATTCTGTATCAATGAAAATAGTCTACCTTTAACAACACAGGCTCGCGGGATCAGTTTTAGCTTTCATCATCTGGCATCTGCGTCAATGTGAAACATTATATCGTAGCAAACGACATGATTTTACAATGAAACACTGTTGAACTGTACCTGTTTAAGCGCTTGTTAAATTTCAAATAATGCGTTATATCTCAATCGATTGCGTTTACAGTTGAGACAATATTGCTTCTGTATCCCACTGGCACTATGCTACGCACCAGTTACTGCTAAAATAAATGTACAGCGTCTATTCAAGCTCGTTGCTCTGCTGTCCTCTGTCACATCAAAGTCCAAGCCATGTGTACTTTGATCCATTTGCCTACGTTCACACGAAAAAGATTCATGCGTTAATTGCAGTCGTTAAATGACGTATTTCCCAATAGACATCATGCTCAAACAAAACTCTAGGGAAAAATTTTGTAAATACTTTTAGGAAATTAACATCTTCATCTGCAGAATGTTCACCAGAATTTTACGCCTTATAAGATAAATTAAACCAATTGTATATGACTGGAATTTTATTCTTCATGTGGGAATAGATGACTCAGGTTTTCATAATCAGAACCGTCGTTTAAATTTAGTTCTTTAAAAATAAAAAAGCTTTGTGTTAAGTGTAGCTTTTTTCCTGTAAATAAGCTAAAGTTAACAAAGGCTGTAGAACGTTTTCCTTGTAAAAATAAAGTAAAGAATCACGAAGATGGTAATTTGTGAAAATATCTTGAAAATGCAAGATAATAGTAGTTAGAGAGTAATAAATTTAAGCGCTAATGCTTAATGAAGGCTCGAATGGTTTGGTGAATTTTTTGGGTGACCGATGTCCGACATAAAACGCAGTGTGATGGAAGGAAATTGCGGCTGCACAGGCACAAATTACGGAGAACGACGTCGGTGCCGACGCCAATGCCCACGCCAACCGAATCTCACTTGTTTTTACAAAACATTCTTGTTGGGAACTCAAGGGAAAGTTTATTTGTACAGTGTTTTTCTTGATGTCGGTTTTTGCGCGGAAGTACCCGTTACAGCAAGTTTATACTATCTTGTATCTAGATTAAGATGAGTTTAGGTATTGCTCGTGCCCTGTGGAAATTAACGCGGTGCGGCGGTTTCGGTCTCGCTGCAGTGCGAACTGACAGGAAGACATCGGCCAGACAAATAGAAGATGAGAAGCACAGTCGCAACCCTAGTGCTCGTAACTTTTAAATAAACCACAAGGCAGACGATCCCTCATTCAAATTCAACGTTTATACTCATATAAATGCAAATTAAAAACCTGTTCATTTTATAATAATGATTCTTCTGTTGAAATTCAAGAATGACAGAAATATCAAGGGCCGGTGCAGCGGAATTTATTCCTTCACCTTATCGTAAAGTTTAATGGAAAATTGTAGACCCGGCTTTCACTTCACATGCTTCTCATTCAAATATTCAAACAGTTTTTTGGTTGTACTTCAATGGGGTCATCTCATCTTTCTGATTCTATTTTAGAAGACGTCCTTTTGCATTGTATTACGGGTACATTGTTTTAACAATTTTTTTGAAAAGACAAGTTTAATAAACGTTGGTAACAAAGTTTGATTTCCAAAATAATTGAATGGTTGCACAACGACTGATCTTACAGAGACAGTATTCTGGGAAACTCATTAGTAAAAGTCAACCTTTTGCATTATGTTACGAGTACATTGTTTTAACAATTATTTTTTTAAAAGACATTTTTCCAAAATAATTTAATGGGTGCACAACGACTCGTTACTGATTTTACAGAGACTGTAGTCTGGGAAACTCATTAGTAAAATGCAAGTAGAAAAAATAGTACATGTTTAGATACAACTTTTTTTCTGTTGAAAGAAAATCAAATTAGTGACCGCGAATATATCTTAAAATAATGAAAATTATTTTGTATAGGATTTAATATGAAAGGCCTGAAAAGAATATATTATTTATGGAAAAAATTGTGAATATTTTTTTGGATGACCCCATTGTCGGGCGACAGGTGACAGAAAATGATTTGCTGTTGGGAAAATATGAAACGAAATTTTAACAAATTCGTTTTCTTCGGACTTAACGAGCCGAACTGATAGATACGGAGCGGGCTGAAAGACGGGCCGGAAGTTACCGGGAATGCGTGCGGCCTATTGTCTGAAAGTTGTGCGCTTTCCGTGTCTCCGTGCCTCCGTGCCTGGCTGCGTGTGCCCCCCGCCACCCAGACAACTGCTAAACACTCCCCTGATGAAATTTCATAAAGGATCGCACTCGGCAGTGCACTCGCTCCCTTTATTTATAACAAACTGACAGTTTTACAATTAAAGCGGAAATGGACTTTCGCGGTAAGAGATATCACTTATGCACAACTCCTTCCCGATTTTAAAAGAACCGAACATTCGTCCAATGCCGTATCGCTTCGCCAAGACAATAGCAATGAAAATTTACCGTATTTGTATTTTCAGCTTCAGCTATTGTGCAATTGTTTCTACAAGTCCTTTCATTCAAATTCAACTTTATGCTCGGAACAAATATTCCATTCTCATATTGACTTTTGATTAATAACCACTCTGTATAATGCCGGGGAACCCAGTTCAGGAACTAAATAATAAATAACTTATTTCCAATCTTGTTAATACCAAGCTGCCTGTTTTAAATTATTGAAATGCACGCCTTGATCAAATTCGGCATTATGTATAACGAATTACTCCGAGGAATACAAGTTAATGCCGATGTGGTTTCGACTTCCCTTTTAGTTTCGGTCTAAGATTATATAGAGTTACCGTTACCGCTCAGCTCCTGTTCCTTCTGCGGCTGCCAACTTTGCATACCTATACTGTCAATACATTACATTATAACTCGTTCTGTTTCCGTATTTCGCTTCTGCAGTTATCTCTCCCCAGTGTTTCATACCAGTATATGCTCGTCTCCGAACGTTAAATATTACCGAATTAAAATATCCCATTCTACCATAACATACGATTTCAAATTTCCTTACATCCCAAATGGAATAGGTTACACACTACTCTATGTTGCATATGGACTAGTATGAACCTATTTATAATGAAAATGCTGAACCAGGTAACGATAACCTTTCCATTGAATAGTTGAATAATAGGAGACAGAAAGGGAAGGGTATCATGTGACATGATTAGATGGTAAAGTATCACAATTAGTCGAAAGTGTTTCCGAGTGGATGGGTAAGTATGACCGAGCTACCGAAACAAGATCAAGAGCAAAGTGTGAATTACAGTCGCTGTGGAAACTGTAGCAGTGTAGCAGTGTTCAGAGTGCTTGTAGCTCGGAGCTGGGTCCTATGACGAGGAGACAATGAAAAGCCGAAACAATGAGCGGCGCTAATCAGCTTCGGTGTGTTGTACAGTGTCCGCCAGGGTGTTAGCATGCAGACGCAGAGCAGGAATGCTCTCCGCAATCCCCTCGTCAACCGCCTTATCACTACATCAAATCAGTGTTGGAAGACGCGCAGATGCAAAGAAATCCTCCGAGATTTACAAGAAATTGAGAGATAAAATGGGGATAGTGGCCGGCGTGGCAGGGCTCCGCACACGGCAGCAGGACCCACTGTCATTTACATGCAGACCACAAAACCGAGAGAACATAAATAATATATGAATTCTCTGCAAACATAAGTCAAGATAGCAACGAGCAGTGTGAGCAGCGTGCGCATACTTCACCAACTCACTTCCCGAATTTCATATTTAAAGCGTATTATTATATGCAAGGGTCCCGCAGGCCTCTGCCGCAACCGCATGATATGCACAAGACAGGTGTAACGCCTGGCGTGCAGCCCAAGGGAAGCTTTCTGCTCGCCAGCGCGTGCCTCCCGCCCCATCCATCCCTCCCACACCATGTGAACCTCGACGCCATGTCGCCACGTTGCCACGTCGCCACGTCTACCACGTGGACATCAACGCCGCGCCGATGTTTATATGTACTGAATTATTCACGTTTACAAACATTTGTTTATTCAGTCGCGTGTGTCACACATTCGCACAATGTTTTCACTTAAATCTATTCCTCCATCCTATCTTAAAATCAAACGATTCTGTGTCACGTCATTACAGAATTGGGTCAAAAGAGAAAATGTTAAGAATTACCTTGACGGTCGAGGCTCCGGAAGGGCTGCAGTTGCTGGCGTTCTGCAGAGCCGCTCCGGTCATGGGGGGCGCGAAGCTGGGCACGGAGAACGGTACAAACAGCATGGGTGTCGCGCTGGGAGCCGCCACTGCAACGGGCACGGCCGCTACGACGGCCGGCGGCGCGGGAACTTGAGCCGGAACCGGCACCGGCACGGCCACGGGCACGCTAACCCCCGCACTAGTGTCGCGCACCGTGTTGCTGTTGCACTGTGGTGCTTGCTGCTGCTGGAGAGACCCGGAGGCTTCGCTCACAGGGGCTTTGCGACACCGGCACGGAGGATCCGCGACGGCCGCTTGCGGCTGCTGGTACTGCTGAGGCGGGTGTGCGACGCCGACGCCGGCCACCAAGGTTCGCTGCACGTGCGGCACGTGGATCGCTGCGGGATACAGCGGAGGCGGATACGGAGCTGGCCGGACCGCGGAGCTGCTTCTAGCCGCGCGAATCGGAGCGGCCGGATGGCACTGGTCGCACTGGCGACGGAGGATTGTTGGGCCGGTGCTCGCGGAGCTGCAGGCCGCGGCGGATGCTGTCGCTGTCGTAGTAGTCGTGGAGGTGGTGGCCGGCGCCGAGGCGGTCGTTGCACTTGCCACTCGACGCGGTTTCCAAACGGCGCAGGGATACACGCCAACCAGGCTGTAGCCCAAGAGAACCGGTGAAGGAGCCAAGGCAACTGCTGGAGGGTCCCGTGCCAGAGCCGGACGCTCGGATGCTGCAGACGGATGCAGGTTAGTCGTGGTGGAGTAGTGAGCACACTAGCACCGACACTGCACTGCACACTGTTTATAACTGTCACTGCTGTCGGCGACTCGGCAAGGTAAGAATGACTTGGAGTACGGTGTGCGGCGTGTACGGTGTGTACGGCGTGCGTCGTGAGGCATGCAGCGTGCGACGTCAGGACGTCAGGGTAGTGGTGGTGTAGCGGTGTAGCGGCGTGGCGGCGGCAGCAGCGAGTGGCAGCAGCGGGTGGCGAGGGGGGCGCGGGCGAGTTTGCGCTCGTGTTGTGTTGTTTGTTGTTGCGTCGATGGATGCGCCGCGGCAACAGTCACGCTGCGGTCGCTAGCGCTGCTGGTCGCACTCACACTAGCTGCTGGACCTGGTGCTCCGCTGGCGCTGGGCTCCACTCGCTCATGTCACGGGCCACGTGCTGCAAGACTCGTGCTCCTGGAGGGCTCGCGACGCGATACAACACTGTGCCAGCGCGCGGCACGTTAAACTCCCCGCCCCCGTCGGTCGGTGCAAGGCCCGATCCCTCTCTATCTACCCTCTCCCTCGCAGACACAGACAGAGAGCGCTGTACGAGCACTGTACACGGAGAAGAACGGAGAACGCGGCACTTTGGTCACGGCAACGACCAGGGCCTGGGTCTGGTCTGGGCGCTCCGTGCTCCGTCCTGAACGAGGCGCACAGTAACGGCGAAACAGCGATACAAGCTTCTCCGCTCGGGGCTCGGCGCTCGCTAGCCGTTCAGTCAGCGCTTAGCGGCACGGCTGGCGAACAACGTGAATGAGAAAAGGTCCTACGGTGCGGCAACAGCGGCAACGGCAGCGACAGCGGGCGTGTCGCGCGCTCTCGGTTCCATGAAACCCAACGCCAGCGCAATCAATGAAATATACACTACAGTACAGTACAGTACAGCACAGTCGGCCGGCAACCCCGTTACCGAGCGCTGCTGCCCGACGCTCTGTTCGCGGACCTTTCATATCCCACCTACCGACACTTTATCAATTAAGTAATCTGGGCTTGACGTCGATGCACCATCCTAGCTCTTAATGAGGAAAAATCACCCCTTTTTCACTGGCTGTCAGACAGAGATACATATACGTTGCTCGTTACATGTATGCATTCGCAGCCGACAGGAGATGGAACGGACACGGACACGCGTCTGGCCACCAGTTAGTGTCGGCATGCTATCTGACGCTGCTCCTAACACTAACATTGCCAGAGGGGATCCGCGTACAAAAAAGGGTAAACCAACATATCCCCCTCCAGATTGCGTTCCGCAAAAAATCATCTACAACTAGATGTATGGAAGCGGAAGCTCAAACTCCTCGCACTTGGAACGGCCAATAATGCGAAGACCAAAGACACACCATGACACGTTGCGAGGAAATGAAAGTAGATAAGGCAAATACGGTCCTGTAGTCCGGGCAGTATTGATATCTGGCAGTCTGGCGAGAATTATTTTTAATAATTCGCTAGCATATGAGGCCGGATTTTTAATTAACTGACGGAATATTTGTAGACCATAGTTTTTAATTACGACGAGGAATCTAACCGGCGGTGGTCGGAGTGCCTCGGAACCATCACACACGCAACAGCAGCCGGGAGCGCGTAATCACTATCATGCATACAAAATGTCGAAGCGCCAGACTAAGTATCACATTATTTCGTAATTTCCGCAAGTTGGGAACGAACACGAGTCGCCGGGGACGGAGGATTAACTTGTGTAAATTATTCGAGTCGCATACAATCTATTATTTCGGTGGAGCAACACTCGCTTGTCGCTGTGCGGAGAGAAATTGCAATCAATTTGCCTCGTCTTCGCTCCGGTTACCGACTCCGGCACTTTTGAGACTCCGGCTTATGTTCCGCAGCCGGGCTTCAGCCTCAATTTCGACGTGTTGTCTTTGATCGCGCGACAGCTCGCAGGGGTCTGCTTATTTTCTTACTTTTATTCAACGCGACGCAGCCTATGCTTATTTAATTACCGCATTGTCATATAAATAATCAAGTTTCGGCAAGCCATCGCTGGATGAGGGTATGAATATTTTATAGGGATAAGTAGATAAATCATGTGAAGCCAAAGCCAAATCTAAGCTACTTGAAAATAAACAGATATTCTGTATGAGTTTGTCTTTGTCAGAGCATGCTCATCTTGGCAAAAGCGACGGATGTGAGGGCAAAAACTGGGGTCGGTACATGCTGCGAAAGAGACAAATAATACTGATCTTGTGACACATCATGTCGCGTCATTTGGTTCACACCCAGTAAAAACTACCCCAGCTCACAGTTTCGTCTCGCGCGTCACCGTCATACTTCGTGCTTCCTTCCTTCTTCCTGTGCTTCTGTGACCCTGTGTTCCTGTGCAGCATTTGCATCCCTTATTTATTAAATTTCTCCCATCAACTTATGTGTGTTTTCCACTATATTTATTCACACAGCGAGAAATTGTCCATTTCTTTTTTATTGCAGCAGCATAATAGCTTGGTATCTGTTTTAGAATTACCAGCAGGCAAAAAGTAACAAGAGAAACAGAAAATTCAAAGAACACAATCGTTTCACCTGCACATTTACATTCTGAAGAAAAATTATTTTTAATTACTGCGTTCACGCAAACGTAAAAATTAACAGCAACCGGCGAGACTAATGTTTTCGTTGAGTTTTCGTTATTTCATCATTAATTTTCAATTATTTCCCATGTTGAAATAACACGGTCTGCGAACTACAGGCAGAACACCGTTCCGCTGAAGGGGACGGGGTAACCTGGTCCATTTAAAATTTAATTGTCTCGATAGTATTAACAAAAGAATTTTATTTCCGAGTTTCGCCTGCAGCAGAAAAACACTGGCCACGTGATAGTGTTTAAACAACGCGAAGATATCCAATTCAGTTACGCTGTGTTTTTCAAAAAACTAAAACAAATTGTTTCCAATAAAAACTAACTGCACTAGAACAAGCGAAAATTTTTACATTACACTACAATATAAGAGTGTAATGAGGTCACTATTTTACCCAAAAAATATACACGTTTTCTAAACAGATTAACTAGAACTTCAACGGACAAATTGACGTATTTTTTTAAGAGTAAATAAAAATATTTGTTTGTAAGCTCATACGAAGTACTTGGATGATACACACAAAATAATTTTGTAACAAAAATTTTTTTTGGGTGATTTATGTTTGGCTTGATATCATTTCGGTATTCTATGAAAAAATATAGAATAACTAAATATTGTAGATATTTAGTACCTACTATTAAACACGAAGGGAGCTACAAAAAGTTATAATAATATCCCTCATTCCATAGAGAAATAGAGAGTAGATAAAATCGATGAGAATTCCATGTGTTTCGAGACAGTTTTTTACTTGCATTGTATTGATGAGGTTCGCAGCGTCTTTAACATACTATTAGCTTGTATTCTGAACCACTCGAACACAGCGGTATTTTTACTTGAATAAATATTAGCAAATCTAGGATCTCATTCCCCGCTCAATTCGAATCGGAGTGCACTAACCAAGTGTGCCACCGCTGTCCCAGTATTAATACGTTGATGTATATTTATTTATTTGTTTATGAATCCTATATTATTTCTTAAGGCGACTTCTCACGAGTCATTTTTCATGAATCATTTTCAATGATTTTTTGAAATTGAACGTCAGAATACTTCATTCATTAGAATTTATAATCATTTCACACTTTCATAAAAAGTGAAACGGAGTTCAATTTTAATGATCATTGTTAATAAATGAATGTAAAATGAAGTGTAAGAACAGCGTCATAATTTAAACTTGCTTATGTTAACATAAGCATAAACTAAAACCTGTCAGTTTTCTTAAGTTTTTAACTATTGTTAACTAATATATTTTGTTCTACTGTTATTAATTAATATGTTTTGCAGTTTAAGTAATAACTACGTACATATTTCCCGAATTGCAGTACAAATTAACTTTTTCCGATACCATTGTAAATTGAAACAGTACATGGTCAGTCTCAACAAGATCATTAAAACATGATACATGTAAAAAAATATTTTTCATCTAATTGTCATGAAAAATGAATCATTGGAAATGATTAATAAAAAAATGACTCGTGAGAACTCGGTTTTAGTTATGTCTTTATTGGTACCGTTGTACGATTAGAATAAGTATTTATAATGTATTGTTGGTCCGTTGACGTTTGTAGATTTATTTGTGCAGGTTTAATAGCGTCACAAACGTCCCACAATTTGGGAATTGCGTAGCGTCTGATGTATATTTATTTATATGGTTTTGAGTCCTTTATTATTTTAGTTATATCTTTATTGGTACCGTTATTACGAAATTGTGCTATTAGAATAAGTAGGTTCTCAGTATCTTTAACATATCATCAGGTTGTATTTTGAACCACTCGGACAAAGCGGTATTTTTAATTGAATAAATATTAACAAATTGGAATTTAATCCCCAGATTTCATTTTCTGCTCAATTCGAATCGGAATGCACTAACCAAGTGCGCCACCGTTGCCCGAGCTTATATTAATACGTTGATGTATATTTATTTCTTAGTTATATCTTTATTGGTATCGTTATGCGATTAGAATAAATATTTATAATGTATTGTGGGTCCGTTCACGTTTGTAGATTTATTTGTGCAGGTTTAATAGCGTCACAAACGTCCCACAATTTGGGAATTGCGTAGCGTCTGATGTATATTTATTTATATGGTTTTGAGTCCTTTATTATTTTAGTTATATCTTTATTGGTACCGTTATTACGAAATTGTGCTATTAGAATAAGTAAGTTCTCAGCTTTTTTAAGATACCATCAGGTTGTATTTTGAACCACTCGGACAAAGCGGAATTTTTAATTGAATAAATATTAACAAATCTAGGATTTAATCCCCAGATTTCATTTTCCGCGCAATTCGAATTGGAATGCACTAACCAATTGCGCCACCGTTGCCCGAGCTTGTATTAATACGTTGATGTATACTTATTTCTTAGTTATATCTTTATTGGTACCGTTGTACGATTAGAATAAGTATTTATAATGTATTGTAGGTCCGTTGACGTTTCTAGATTTATTTGTGCAGGTTTAATAGCGTCACAAACGTCCCACAATTTGGGCATCGCGTCTAACGTATATTTATTTATTTAGTTTTGAATCCTGCATTATTTTAGTTATATCTTTATTGGTACCGTTGTGCGATTAGAATAAGTATTTATAATGTATTGTTGGTCCGTTGACGTTTGTAGATTTATTTGTGCAGGTTTAATAGCGTCACAAACGTCCCACAATTTGGGAATCGCGTTGCGTCTGATATATATATATATATATATATATATATATATATATATATATATATATATATATTTATTTGGTTTTGAGTCCTTTATTATTTCTTAGTTATATCTTTATTGGTTCCGTTGTGCGATTAGAATAAGTATTTATAATGTATTGTTGGTCCGGTGACGTTTGTAGATTTATTTGTGCAGGTTTAATAGCGTCACAAACGTCCCACAATTTGGGAATCGCGTCTCGTCTCAGGAGCGGTCCTGGCAGGAACCATCGAAACCCGTGCGCCAGCTACAATCCTGCCTGAGCCATCCCCACGTGATTTATGCACCTTATAAAGAAGTTGCCACGGAATGTGAACTCGGCGTAGTCAAACCACTTTGTTGCAATGAAATGAAGAGGAAAATGAGCTTCAAATAAGCGTAACTATTGCAATTTAACATTTCCAACCGAGAAGAAGATGGTGATTGCAATGCTAGATGGTTTTGGAGTGGCGCTACTATTACCAATATTCACTAACTCTATTTTACTGAATAGATAATACAATTAAAATGTTAATAAATATTTAATTATAAAAAAATAACTTCCCAAAACCTTGTCCTTCTTTTGTTAACACATTTCTGTAACGAGCACGGCTTTAAGTATTTACTGATAAACAAAATATAAATACATACCATGTGACCCAGAAAGGGTTACCAGACGTCCCGATTTCGGCAGGAATGTCCCGATTTTGGTAAAAAAATCTAACGTCCTGCATTGCCTTCGGAAAACCCGTTTGTACAAAAATTTTATAACAAAAAAAAAATTATAAATTAAAATTACAAGTATCCGTCAATTCTGGACATTTAAATGTGTGAATTAGTTTTTGCTTATATGAGGTAGTCAATTTTGAAGTGCAAAAATAGTCAGCAATGCGGCGAATAATTATTGTTAAAGAATTTGTTTTTGTTACTTTTATAAACGGTAAATGGGGTATGCGATTATAATCTAAATTCAGTAAATAAGTTATAAAATATAAAAAGTAACCACTATGGCTTCCATTATAATAATAAATACTAAACGTTAATTTGCAATAAATCTGGAGAGCAAAAGCGTCTCATAGATACAGATATTATAAAGATTTGTTTGATTTGGAGTAGAATTGTCAAGAACAAAAACTATTTGCTGAAATATTGTGGAAACACAAATTCCTAACTTATAATGAATCTGATATTTCCGTCGGTGCGAATGAAGTTCTGCAACAATTTGGTGCTGATATTTATTTATTAGTAAATAAATTATTAAGAGTAATTATAAAGCTACCTGCAAGTATGACTATCTCTTTTTTATATTAAGGAAATTGAAACTCTTGAAAGGAGTTGGATCTGAAGGAAGTTTGCATCCGATTTGCATCGACGAAAATAATTTTATTTTTTTGTATGTATAATTTTAATTTTTAATATTTTTGTCTAATTCAATAATTTTGTAT
Source organism: Stenolophus ochropezus (assembly GCA_035578165.1). Taxonomy (NCBI): domain Eukaryota; kingdom Metazoa; phylum Arthropoda; class Insecta; order Coleoptera; family Carabidae; genus Stenolophus; species Stenolophus ochropezus. The sequence goes on from JAQOWZ010000014.1 coordinate 7,685,299, forward strand.
GACTTAATAAATTTTTCGTTTAATATTATTGCATATTTTATTATTATTACTAAATAAAAAACGGTAATTCGCCCCTCCCAAACAATGTAATATATGCATGTATTTCTTTAAATAAAATTTGATAAACTATAATAGCCACAAGGTAAGTATAAAGTTGTGTATGAAATACCAATCACTTAGTTTAATATTTTTAAGATAAATAAAAAATCCCAACCTGAGGTATACGAATCCTATTCATCAAAGAAAAATATAAATTTGAAAAGAAAATTATGTACAAGTAATATAACTTGGTATTTGTTTATAGCAAAAGAAACCAAATTTATATTTGTTTGTTTTAAAAGTTTGGTTTGTTTGAAATCGTTAATTTCCAAAGCTCAACATTGCGAAAGAGAACAAGATCGTTGAAGAAGTAATGATCAGAGAAAAATATTCATAATATCTGTAATGAGCGTTTAAAAGAAAGTGTTGAAAAGCCTAACGATTATTAATAGAAAGCGAGGGTTGAGGGTTGAAATGTCAAAGCTAAGCTCGCCACAAAGCGACCGATACCGTTGCAGGCAGCCAGGCTTGTCGTAAACAATAAAACTTTATTTTCTTTTATACATCATCTTTTGTAATTTCAAACAAACGATACAGGGAGATCCCCTCAATCGCCCCTTGCGCTTGTCAGGTTTCGGGTTAGGGCGTTTTAATTCAAAACGCTTTGTGCAAACAGACAAAAATACAGGTGTGCCTTGATCAAATTTAAAACAAACAACTTGTTGTGAAGACGTGCTGAAATCCGTGTGTACGTGGCTTTTGACTCAAATTAAAAGTCACGTTGCCTGACGTTCATAAAACGGAATGAACATGAGTTTACTTGCTAAGCGTAAAATACGTAATGCTGCGTGAAATGCACAGGCCATACGCACGTACCTTCACACCAGCAAAAAATTATAAATTTTGATAAATCTGGGCTAATTCACTGGAAAATCATATTTTACGTTTCAAATTATTAGTCGGATCAAAACAATAAGTGATTGTAAAATCCATATTCAAAACAAACATTTTTGACATGGTTTCATTTTGTCACATTTTCCAATTGAAGTAATTTTTTGCTCATAATTTATTGTTTTTGTTTCAGACAAAAAATAGTTTTAAATAAATAAAACAATCACTCTATTGTTCCACATTTCCTTCACAGTTAATAAATAAATTAAAAAAATGTTTAAATTTTTTTTATATCTTCATCATTTCAAACATCTCTTCCATTTTATAAAAATGTTATCTTTTTTTCCTTAAAACATATTACATTTCTATTTATTAATACTTTTTTTCAGCGTCACAAAAACATTTTTCTTTTTCATATTCCAAAGTTTCATAAAAATTTACAGAATAATAAAAATACATGTTTAAGAAAAAGTAAGATTATGTTGTCTCGTGTCATTATTTGTGGATCATTTTCAATGAGTCTTTAAAAAGGAACGTCAAACATTTTATTCCTTAAAATTTATAATCATATCACACTTTCATAAAAGGTGATAAGGATTTCTATACTATATGATCATTATTAATAAATGAATATAAAATAAAGTATTAGAACAGTCATAATTTAATCTTGCATATGTTAACATGAGAATAAACTAAAACCTGTCAGTTATCTAAAATGTTCAACTGTTGTTAACTAATATACTTTGTTGGAATGTTATTAAGTGATGCAGTTCAAGTGATATATTTCCCGACTTGCAATTGCAATACGAATTAATTTTTTCGATGCTATTTGTAAAATGAAACTGTACATGATAAGTCTCAACAACATCATTAAAACATGAATAGGTGAAAAGGTTTTTTTCAGTTATTTGTCACGAAAAATGAATCATTTGAAATGATTCATAAAAAAATGACTCGTGAGAACCCGGCTTTCCTACTGAGTTAAAGTTAAGTTAAGTTAGGTTACGTTAAGCTTAATTTAAGTAAAGTAAAATTGTGATATATTTATAGGGAGCATGTAAAGTTGTATTAGTTAAATTTGCAGCAGAAATAAGTTGGAAAATCATTAAAACATTATACATGTGAACAAGTTTTTTTCATTTAATTTTCATAAAAAATTAATCATTTGAGTTAAAGTTAAGTTAAGTTAAGTTAGGTTAGGTTAAGTTTAATTTAAGTGAAGTAAAATCGCGTTATATTTATCGGAAGCGTGCAAAGATGTATAAGTTAAATTTGCAGCAGAAATAAAATGGAAAATATATTGAGGGAATTGGAAGCAGTAAGTGAATTTTTGTTCATCGTTTAAAGAGCATCATCTGCAAGGTTATGTAATAAAAGCATTGGTAAACATAATTTGAAGTAAATAAGATAAATAATACAAAAGCTTAGGATATTAAGAAATGTAACCCGGTCGGTAGACGTAGACTGCACGGTGTACCGGGCCGAATAACAGAAGAACGTGAATACACAAACAAAATGAATAAACAAAAGAGGGATTAGTGAACGACGCTAGGCGGCTCGACGCATCTCACGTCTCGGTGTATTTCACAGTGAGCACTGAGCACTGAGCACTGAACACTGAACCGACTCAATCTGTACCAAATTGAACCGAATACGGACGAACGGACCCGCACAACGGAGTATTTCCACTTCGTTCTCTCTCATTTCAACCAGAAGAATGTATTTTCATTTTAATAAATCATTTCATTTCTAGGTTACGTTTCTCTACACTTATTTAAACTAAAATCCCAATACTCACAATCCTCCAACAAACAAATTGTGACAGAGATGTATTTCAAATATACTTTCCACTATTATAACTTTTTATTTGTATCATATTGTAACGTTTATTTATTTAGGTGAAGTGTAAACATAAGTGAAATACGAATATTTAAATAACTAAGAATAATAAACTACAAATAGTAAAAGTAATTTAATAATAATAATTATTAATAAAGAGTTATACGTTAAGAAAATTTATTTAAACACTTAACACTACGCATTATTTATTTATACGATATTTATATCACCAGCTATTTATTTATATCACCAACTATTTATTTATTTCTACTTTACATGTCGCTGACATGCACTGACAGACACTGACTTCCTTCAGTGACTCTCTGTACACTCTGACCGATACTGACTTCCTTGAACCGCCCGTCGCGACCCTTATATCCATGTCAGCAATTAATCTCTAGAACATATCAGAGTCTTCCGGATTCTATAAAATTCTCGAATAATAGCGACATCGCTCCTTTCTATTTGACTTTTAACGCGACTAACCTGACCAGATAGGTTAGCCGTTCGTTACTATATTTTGTATTTATACCACGTTGAAAAAGATAATATTCAAATACGTACAAATGAAAATATGTATGTGATATATTAAATGATATGTTTTTTAGTTAATATTCTCATTAGGTATTATAATTAATGGTAATTTAAAATTTAAAATTGATTTAAATAAATTAGTCTAGACTAGTATATTTTTCTCCCGTTATTGTGAATTACATTTTAATGTTTGGTCACAGAATACCAACAAATTTGAAGGGTTCCTCGTTTAAAGTCGAAAAGTGGCTGATTCAAAGTTGTACTAACAATTGTTTAAAAATACATAAATGTGAAGCTTGTGAGACTATTTGACAACAAAATTTTAAATTAGACAACAATATATTTATACATTATAAAGATCATAATAATTCTAAGTTTGTATATTTAATATTAACAGTATAACACATGAATAATTTTATGATTACATTTACATATTTTGTTTAGACCCATCTGAAAAATACTAAAAACATTGTAAAATTGATTTGTATTAATTAAAGGTATAGGTAAAAAAAATGGGTTTCAACTCGCGAAATTCTCCACTAGATTATTAAAAAATTTTTATATAAGACCCCAAATATTTTATGTTACGAAAAATAGTAATATGAATTTTCTAATTATAAAGAGATATATAGGAAATAGTGCTTATTAATACGTTTAATAAAAATATATTTAAATAAATATATGTACCTATTTATTTCATCTAATTTGCTTTTATTATATTGATAAATTTATAATTTTAGTATTTTTACTATTCAAACAAAAAGATTCACAATGCTCCAAGGTCATAGAATTAATTAGGGTAACATCAAAGGTACCGACAAGGAATGTCGCTTCTGTGTATAACTATTCTGTTGTTTGGTGAAAAGAATGAAAGTCGAAAACAATCGTAATGCAGCTTCGGAATTTAGAGAAAACAATTTTTTGTTGTAGTTAATTATGTGTAATTTATCGGAGATCATTGTCCTGGAAATGAAATGGATGATGTTTAAGGAAATGAGGAAAAATGCCTCTTGCCAAGATGAGAATGGAAGAAGCAGCAACTTGGAAAGAAGTGCAGAAAAGCGATTCAAAGAAACATTCTCTCTGGTGAAGTGTATTCGAAACCAAAACTTTTATTCAAGGGAATATCAGTAAAAACCACGATACCTATGATGTGATTTATTACTTACGTAATAACGAGAATAAAACCGGTAAAAACGTCGCACACGAATGCGTGCCGCATTCATACGTAGGGGCTATACAACGGCAACAGCAACACAGCTACAATGCTGTACAGTCGGCTAGCTCTTAAAGCAGATATAGCAACACAAGGATAACATCCCTTTACCCACAGCTCTAGCTGCACCACATCAATTTCAATTCTAAACATCCCGAATCTATCAATTTCATCATAAAAGCGTTTGTTTGTAATCATTTGTATTAGAATTTAGATCATTTGAATAATGGCCATATGCAAATTAGATAGAGCTAGCCTAGTCAACGTGCAAATATATTTCATTTATTAGCATATTCAATTAAAAAAACACTCACATCTAATTAAAATATGTTACCCATATAATATGAGTACAATGAAAATAAAAATTTTAAAAGCTTTATCTTAAATATAGGTTACCAGAGAAGAAGAGCACAAAATTTAAAAAGAAATACAATTTGTAGTCTAGCCAACATAGACATATTTCATTTATTAGTATATTCAATTTTAAAAACACTCACATCTAATTAAAATATATTACCCATATAATATTACTACATTGAAAATATCATTTTTAAAAGCTTTATCTTAAATATAGGTGAATAGAGAACGAGAGCACAAAATTTAAAAAGAAATACAATTAGTAGCCTAGCCAACATAGACATATTTCATTTATTAGCATATTAAATTTAAAAACACTCACTTCTAATTAAAATATATTACCCATATAATATTACTACATTGAAAATATAATTCTTAAAAGCTTTATCTTAAATATCGGAAAATAAAGAACGAGAGAACAAAATTTAAAAAGAAATACAATTTGTAGTCTAGCCAACATAGACATATTTCATTTATTAGTATATTCAATTTTAAAAACACTCACATCTAATTAAAATATATTACGGATATGATATGATTTACATTGAAAATATAATTTTTAAAAAGCTTCATCTTAAATATAAGAAAATACAGAACGAGAGAATAAAATTTAAAAAGAAATACAATTTGTAACCTAGACAACATAGACATATTTCATTTATTAGCATATTAAATTTAAAAACACTCACATCTAATTAAAATATATTATCCATATAATATTACATTGAAACTATAATTTTTAAAAGCTTTGTCTTAAATATACGAAAATAGAAATCGAGGGAACAAAATTTAAAAAGAAATACAATTAGTAGCCTAGCCAACATAGACATATTTCATTTATTAGCATATTAAATTTAAAAACACTCACATCTAATTAAAATATATTACCCATACAATATGATTTACATTGAAAATATAATTTTTGAAAGCTTTATCTTAAATATAAGAAAATACAGATCGAGAGAACAAAATTTAAAAAGAAATACAGTTAGTAGCCTAGCCAATATTCCATTTATTAGCATATTAAATTTAAAAACACTCACATCTAATTAAAATTTATTTCCCACATAATATGATTACATTTAAAATATATTTTTAAAAGCTTTTTCTTAAACATAGGAAAACAGAATTTAAAAAGAAATACATGAATTATATTTTATATTCTCAAATTTATATTCAAATATATTTAAATTAAATTAAACCATTGATAAATGTGTTTACGTTGCTTTTACAAACTAAAAAGAGGGCATGAAATACAACTTTATGTAACATAAATGGTTTATTTACTTTTAAAATAAATTTTTCTTAATATTTCGGTTCTAGGAAAAATGTACGCATCACGTGTGTAACATAGTGTATTTTATCTCGTGCTATAATTTATAGCAGTTGACTAAAAAACACTTACTTTACATTCTAGTTGCATAAATAACTATTTTAACATTTAATTTTTGAAATATAAAATAAAAATTGAAATTAGCAATGTGTACTATTTTTCTATATAAGATAAATTAAGTAGTTTTACATACAAATAAAAAAATGTAATACATTGTGTCATTAAAATTATCATTTCAAAATGTTTTCCGTAAAAAATATATATACATTGTCACTATATTCAAATACCACTGTGCCCGAGTGGATTTAGCATGATAACTTCTTCCACCAAAATGCAAGTAAATTTTTAAAGGAATAGTTGAAGTTCACTTCTCAATTTCACCTGCGTCAACCTTCTAGTGTTGTAGCGCCAATTATGAGAAAAATATTTATTTCTGTTCAGTTTTTCTTGGTCGATCTTTTACTCATGTAGAAACTGAATATAGTAACTGATATATTTTACATATTTTAGGAGAATATGTGTAATTTGACGCGAAATGAAGTATGCGCTTCCTGTTGAGTGCACTTTTTTCTAAACGGGTATGAACGTGTATAATGGAAAAGAATGCCTATTTAATAAACTGATTTTGACGTTTACTGAGGTGAACTGAGGTTTTTACAAATTGAACATTACTGCACGCACAAGTACAAACAATTATACCGAAATGCTTTGATAATTGCCGGTAACCTGTAATCAATTCGTACAATACTATGAACATTTTTGCTTTGTGGAGAATTGCAAATATAATTAAATGCTCCCCAGTGAAATTTTGATAATTCGACTTGATCAAATTGATTGCGATTGATGTAACGAATTGATTTGTGAGACAAATTCAAATAGTGTCTGGTTTTTGAAGTGCAGAGAGGTAGGTACAAAGGCTAATAATCATCATAACTGCAGGCCGGTAATATTGCTGATTTGACTAGTGCGTTGTCCGCAAAACAAACGCAACTATTCTCAATTAGCAGGCAGCAGGCAACAGCAGGTTATGATTGGAGTGTTGGTGCAGTGGCATCAGCAGGGGTAAACGCGAGGAATCGTAGCGGTCAGGAGGCGGCAACGGTCGAGTTAACGAACTGGCAAAGCTTAGTTAAAGAGCCGCGAACGTACCGAGTGCTGCAAAAGCCGCCGAGCGCCGTCGTCCCCCCTCGCGCCGCGTCGAGCGTCGGACGTCGATTAGGTCCGGCAATTTTCTTCATCGTCGCCTGCGGTCAAGCTGGCGTAGAGTGTGTTTGGACAACAGGGACCCCTGCTCAGGCGACCGCTCCACCACAAACATGTCGATAATGGAAGGATGAAAGCGGGGACAGGCCTACAACCTACGACGCCTTCGTCCCGACACCCACTTGCCTTATTCAACCTCTTTATCTCATCCACGCGTCCATGTGCTTCTAATGTGCTCTCGCCATAAGGCGCACTTTCCTCCCTGGCTCGTGCTCGGCAAAAACACCAAACAATTAATACTGTTTTATCCTTCCCCGTGGACAATTGTTAGGGCTTCACTTCGCACAAGTATTTTCCCACCACCGAAAAAGACAAAGCCTACAATCTCCACACCACCACTACTGAATTTACTCACTAAAAACGTCCAAATTCTTACACATCCACCGCGTGAAATAATAAAACAATAAATTTATTTTAAACTAGCTTTTCCCGACCACGCGTTGCTGTGGCTTAGTCGGATTAAATGAAAAAAAAGAAAAAAGAAAGCACATTTCTAATATGTATGTGCCGTGCTAAGTTATCTTCGCCCTCGATAGTATCTAATGAAACACTTTCCACCTCAATTAATAATATACTTTTGTTGTTCTATTGTCCCTGTACATATAAATATTGTCAACATTATTATTATTTATAATTATTATTATATGTATATGTAATGTAAAAATTTGAACACCGAAAGGTAACAAATAAAATATTTACTACTACTACTACTTATTATATAAAAACACGTCCGTATTCGAATGTAATGTTGTATCAATATTTCATAGCGATTGGTAAAAAATTTGCAGGTCAGTCTTATTATGGTTACATCAATATTTTCTGTTATTAAGGAACAACACTGTCTAAAAAATACGTACTTTTTGGTTAAACAAACATAAATTATAATTAAGAAATCGACTAAAAAATACGTAATTGAGAGAACTTTTTTTTATATTTGTGGACAGAATGTATTTATTTAATAGATTTTTTTAGATAAATTATATTTATGAATAATCCAGAGAATTTTTTATAATAATATTTTAAGTATAAATGTTCCCTTTTCCATTTCCCTCCAAAATATTTAAATTCATAAATCATTTTCTAAAGTTAATGATTTCTGTGACCTTTGTTCAACTAAATTCTGATATTCATCAACCTAGTATTGGCAACACTGTATTGATATATTATACGGATTTCGCAATATCAATATCAATAGAGTTTTATTAAATCTATTTAAAATATTCTTAAAAGCTTTTAGAAAATTATTAGCCGTTCAATAAAACACAAAAAAATAACTTAATTTATCTGTATAAAATAACTTAATGTATTGAAATATGGATGTGGAAAGAATATACCAGGAAAATAATAAATAATAAAATAGTAATAGTTCAATAAAAAGTGTATTATAAAATCTTTGTTCGTCTCCTAATGTAGCCAAATATTAACCAAATAAAATACCGTTGTGTCTAATTTGGAACTTATTATAACCTGTAGTTGTCTTACAGAGGCAATAGACTGATACTGAACATTATGAAAATGTAATTTAAAAATGAGAAAACTTGCATCAACCTGTTCTATTTTTGCCAGTTAATGAAAAGTTTTGAAGACATCATAAAAATGAAACAACATTAACCTTTTTTTCATTATATTTAAATTTATATTATTGCACTGAAAAGGGACTCTAATTATTTTCACATTTTCTTTTCCTGCGTTTTAATATCAAACATTTGAGTTATTAAAATATACTTTGGACGACTTGGATATTGTGTTGCTGTACAAATGGCTGGTATGTGCATCTTAAAGATATAAACATAAATTACAAAATAAATAAACAGCAAAGTTTATGTTATGAAAAGTGGGTGAATAGTGTGATGTCATATTTATATATTCCCCTTTCTGTATTATTCACCGTACTCCACATATGAAAATGCAGCCTATTCATACATTGTATATTTTTATTAGCTTTCACTAGAGGATGCCATTAATGCTAGCATATGGAAGGATAACATTTATATAGTGCAATGTTAAAGAACCTTTCTTGACAATATTCACATCTTTTAGAGAACCATTCCAGAATAAGATCTTATCCACAGGGAAATATGAATGAGCATATAAGTGGAAAGCAACTTGGGAATATTTGACTGACTATACAATACCAATAAATTTCAAAATTCTTTACGTAAAATATTATCCCCTGATGTACAATATCATTATCCTTCAAAGATAAAGTTATGAATTATGAGGTTAGGTTTAAATTAAAAACAATTTCCCAAGTTGCAATGTGTCAGAAAATTGAAAACAATATCATATTTATAAAGAATATTAGCTAATACAAAACTATTGAATTGAATATTTTGGTTTCTTTGTTATCGTTAATATGAACACTCGATTGTGTGAATTAGTCGATAGTAGACTGCCTTATAAAGTGAAAAGCCTAATTCTTGTTAATACAAACATATTATATACATTGTTTATAAGCAGTTTTTTCAGCTCGCAAAGTGCAAAGGTACATGTGGACATTTACTTTTTACAAATTTGTAAAATGTAAAGTTTCATATGAGTCCTATTATTTTTGTGAAAACTTCATCTATAGAGATTAATAATAATCATTGATTGAAGTAATATATCAATTCAAAATTAATCATTAGGTTACTTATTTTAAAACACATTCCCTTCTCAATTTAAGCATTAAAATTAATTAAATAGAATATATCTAACTTGATTCAACGAAATCTTTTTTTCTTAGAACTAAGGCAATCAAATATTAGCAATAAGAATAATATTTCTCAAAATAAATTATGTTTTATTTGCGTTAAATGCATGTACTGATTTAACACAAATTTTTTGTTGTTAAATTTAGTCCAATTACTGAATTTAAATTTTAAATATTCTTGAATCTTGTTTCCCAAATGTAGAAATAATATTACGAATTGAGACAAGATCGTCCAAACAACCTCACTGTAATGAACATTGAACGTTATTTAAGAAGAAATTGATTTGTTTAATGTTATCTCTAAAATTATTCAAATTAGATCAAGAAAAGTTTGTTTTATTTTATCATCATACAAAACCTAGGGCTTCTTGGTAGTATTTGCTACAGACTTAATCAGGCACTGTTTGTAAGACATATTTACTTATAAATCGTAGACAGTTGATAGGAGTAGTTTCTCTGTACGGTATTAATTATCTCTAGTATAACTTTTTTGTTCAAGAAATATGTCATAGCAAATTCCATTATTTGCATTAAAAAAAAAACTTGTGATAATTTAAATCATGAGTCATATGAGGAAGCCAGATATAAACGTACTTTAAAATTAGTTGTACTTCTAATAATGAGAACTACCTTATATTACCGGTTTCTTCCACAACTTAAAATTAATAAATACATGTTTATTTATATTTATCATAAAGTTCATGTGAACAGTTTGATAATATGAAGAAGTTTAAATTGATTATGTTTTCACTAACGCGATGGTATTGTAGTTTTTTTTTAACCAAGTGCGATAATAAAACCATGAGTCATATGAGGAAGCCAGATAAAAACGTACTTTAAAATTAGTTGTACTGCCAATAATGAGACCAGCCTTATATTACCAGTTTCTTCCATAACGTAAAATTAATAAATACATGTTTATTTATATTTATCTTAAATTTCATATGAACAGTTTGATAATATGAACAAGTCTTGATTAATTCTGTTCTCTCTAACGCGATGGAACTGTATTTTTTAATGTTTATTTATATTTATCTCAAATTTCACAAACTCACAGTGATGTGAACAGTTTTATAATATGAACAAGTTTTGATTAATTCTGTTTTCACTAACGCAATGGTACTGTAGTTTTTTGTTAACCATAGTAGTTAATAATTATAATAAGAACAATAATAAGTAACGATTGGAGTATTTGGTTACCAATTAGTCAATTAGTGATTTATTACCGGCTGATTTTCGTGTAACTTGGAGTAAAACAAATATTATGAAGTCGGGTGGTTAGGCTCATTCCGCCTTGAGCGTAACCTGAGTAGGATCATCGGTTCCTGGTCGAGTTAAATCAGTTGTAAACCGCGGCAAACCGATATGCTTCTGCAGTGTAACCTAACATTGTTTCCGAGGAAAATCCATTGTAAACATGCTGGTAAAGGGCCTTCGATCGGTGGTCATTGCCGGTCACAACGACACTCAATCTCTAACCCTAGGGACTTCAAAATTTTAAGCTTAAATTAACATTATTTTACAACAGATTATCATAACCCTTCACGATCGATTCAGAGTTTCTGATGGATTTGAGTTTCTTATCGGCCTTCGTGTTTATCCTTTATTTACAACCATTTATTTCAAATAAAACATAACGAAGTTTTATTTGTTTTTTAAATTTATATATCTATCAATCTTAAAATAAATATATGACACATCATTTTTTTTGTAATAAACCCAATAGTGAACTAGTAATAACTAATAAAATTTTCTCGACAATACTTTTAGCACATATAGGTGAAAAAGAAAATAGTTGGGATGTCCTCTCCCTAATTAAAAAAATCTTATCCGAATATTTAAAACTGCTAATTATTAGTATTAGATTATTTCCTCTTTTTTTTTCAAAAATTTCATCTGCTGAAAACACCCATATGGGTTCGAAATATAAGTAAATATCTTGTATTTATGTTAATTTACCAATAAGGTGTGTGACCAATTTTATTTTTACATATATGATAATAGACAAAAAAATAAAATACCCGTAAATTTTTAAATCGATTCATTATTCATAGTTTAGGAGAAAATAATTATTAAAAATTTGGGGACAGGATATTGTAATGCTGCCTGGAGAATCACATATCCCTTCTCCAAAACACTAAATTGCTAATAACTATTTTATTGCAAACTAATGTTTACTTTTCGATATTATAATGAAAAGCGATAATATAGTTTTATATTTTATTTCTTACATACTGAAATACGATTATGGTCACATACCTTATTACAGTAAATTTCATTTATAACGACATTGCTTATAGCGACAAACTGGCTATAACGTCGGAATTGTGATCACTTGTTTAAATTTTTGGGGTCCCACCGATGTCGTTATAACCCGATTTTACTATAATTGTAAATATGTCAAACTTGCTATTTAGCAGATTATTATTAAAAAACAGCAATCAGAGAAGAAACATCATTTGATCATATTTTCAATTACAATTAAAATTGAAAATGTTAATTACTTTTTTATTCAATTTATTGATATATGTAATTATTAAAATAGCAATTTTTTTTCTGAAATTTAGATTAAAAATATAATATAATATATCAGCAGTAAAATAGAGAAAAGCTGTGACTCCGTTTTTTTTTCATGTAGTTGCACCCCCTGTCGGCGTCCTTGATGTCAGTTAAAGAGTTTTACAAAGAGTGAATTATTAGTTAGACGTAAATTATTTGTAATCAAAAATGAAATCATAGATATGTTTATGAAAAAACTGACCACGTGACACTAGCAACACCTTATTTGAAAAACTAACCACCCATGCAGTAGATTTCGATCAAGGCAATTTTTTGATCAAGTCACTATTTAATTTCCTATCTCCCTCGATAAATTGATTTGAATAAATCAATTTCGATTGCGCGATGCAATCTGGCAAGCGTGGTCAGGCTTCAGGCTTCGCGTACCGGAGCCCCGGAGTCTAACCGGAATTCATGGAGCGCTTCCAACCCGGAGTTTACGGCTCAGACTAACGTGTCGTTAGCTTATAAATATTTATTACACATTCCTGATTGCCATAACTGGCATAACTGATCAATCGGGATTGTTCGAAGCCAACGCGAGCACAACCTGTGCCTAGCTTCAAGATTAATTGCATAAAATTTAAATAACTTATGCACATAAATATGTTCTACTCACGTATCATTTTAGTTTAGTAATAGTTTACTTGGCAACTACTATTGCAACACAGAATAATAACAAAACCATGCATTGTTGCATAAATATAATAAAATAAAAGACAACATACTTAAAGTAAAAAATCAAATATTTTTTTTTACTTTGTAGCTGAACAAAGCTGAAATATAAATTGATATTGATTTACAAGTATCTATGTTTCCATTATTTTTAATAATGGAGTTCTTTCTGTTTATAGACAATATAAATTATTTAAAAGAATAAATAAACACATAACAAATCTAAGAAAATAAAGAAGAAAGAAAATGAATATTTCTTTAAGAAAATAAAATTTCTGTTTAGTAATTAAAAAGTATATAGTATTTGAAGTATATTTATATCTAAAACTTTTAAATATTTAAAAGACAAAGTACTACAAGCCGTCACTCCTTGAAATAGTATTCATAACTTGTATTTCATTACACATAATAATTTATAATTTACATGGATGATAAATTTAATATTGGCTTATTTTAAGATTTTAATTTAAATTAAAATGAAATATTTAGATTAGACATTGAATTAAAGTCCGGTATGTACTGTAATAATTTTAATCTAGATCATGTGGTACTTATGTTTTCCTTATTATCGAAAGTTATAAATAATAAGTTAGTATTTTTAAATATGAACTCAGTATGTATTTGAATTTAAGTTCATAGATACGATACGATATAACTATAAAATATGTTTCTTAGAACACTACTACCAAATACTGAGAATTTTCATTTTGATATTTTATGGAAGAAACGAGACCTAATCTAATTTTTCATTTTTCTTAGAAATTGTAATACTATTTTATAACAAGAATACAGTGTTTTAAATTCTAAGAACAGCATTCTACAACTTGATGCAAAAGTCCGACAAATGAAAATCGCGAGTATTTGAAAATTAAAATTGACTCACCATTGTAGTTCGCCAGTCATTCTTCATCAAGTTAGTGGAAGGGATCCATTTCTGCAACTAAAAAACCCCAGTCAGATATTTGCTAGTAAACTAATTTGGCAAATTGCTTCCCTAATATTATACATGTAAACTAGACATTTCCTCGGGCTACGAATTAATCTTTCACGTCACCCCCATTCTTAAAAAACAAACTTACACAATCATCCCATTTCCACTTTCAAAAATCATCCCTTTCCAATCATTAATCACGCCAACAAGGACGGAAAATGTGTGGGGTGATGACAAAGATAAAGAATCAATTCTTGTGATTTTGAGCAGTTGAGAAAACTAATAAAGTGATATATTCTCAGAAAAGTATTGTGAGACTACGGTGACGAATTGCGAACCAAAAGTCGTAGGTTCGATCGTTCAACTTTGTCATTTTAAAAAATATAATCAGCAAAATAAAAAATATATTGTTCTTTATAAAAGAAAAAAAACTATTTTCTTATATCAATGAGGTGAAATATTTTCATTATTACTTTTGTTAAAAATATTAAATTATTGTTGCTAGAATTAAGGAATGCACTATCAGGAATAGTTGGAAAAATAAATACCAAGAAAACTTGCAACCAAGAAATTATTAATTATTTTATTATTAAAGGACAATGACTCATATATAATACAAGTAACATTTTATTATTCTTGGAACTACATTCCTACCAGGAACAAGGTCAGGAATATTGCATTTCTTAATTATTTTTACATGGATTTTATTAGTACAAATTGTTTATGTCTATCCTTCCATATTCCAGCAGGAATATACAAGTTAAAACAAATTCTAAATATAAACCAATGAGAAACATTGGCCCATATTATGAAATCACTTTTATAGAGAGTTTTTGTTAAAAGTGACGTCTGGCCTCATAAGATTATAATGTAAAAACACCCTTCCTATAAGCTCTATTATTATAAAAATTTGGTCGTAATATAAGAAATAGTTATTATTGTCTTCTCTGAAATCTGAAACCTAGAATAAATTACACGAATTATGTATAAATATTGTAACGTTTATTTATTTAGGTGAAGTGTAAAAATAATTGAAATACGAATATTTATATAAATAAGTTTAATAAACGTATAACGAATTATAAAAACATAATAAAAGTAAATAACAATATGAATAAACAAATATTAACACTAATTTTGAAGTTATTATTATTAAAAAAGACTTAAATACTACGAACATTTATTTAAACACTTAAAACTACGCAATATTTATTTCCACAATATATTTATATCACCACCTATTTATTTATTTCTACTTTACATGTCGCTGACATGCACTGCCCAACACTGACTTTCTTCAGTGACTCTCTGCACACTCTGACCGATACTAACCTCTTGAGCCGCACGATGCGACCTTTTAATACCTGCGGACAACTAATCTTGAACATCCTAGAACCTTCTGGATTCTATAATATTCCCGAATAATCGCGACGTCGCTCCTATCCCACTTGACCTTTAACGCGACTACCTCCTCAGACAGGTTAGCCGTGATGACTCATCAGTGGTGAGTCTCGCTCATTACAATACATATACATTCAATTTTACACAAAATTTGCTTCATCTACTTCTAATTCCTTCTACAATTAAATAGGAGAGAGTTGCCAAATCGTACAACACATATTTTTTATAACTAATTTAATAAGCTGTTGGCTCTCGATGAAACATATTTAAAATATAATTAAAACACAGTCGCTTTAAGTTTTATAAAATAACTTTATTAGTCTTGATCGCGATTTCGGCTATTTTTCCATCATCAGAAGAATAACAAGTATTTACAAACAGTATCAATATATAGTATTACAATAGTAGGGGGGTTGTAATAATTGTTTAAAATTCGGAGGATAAAATTTCTGGGAACGGATAATTTTTAAAAAAGACAACAGTCGTAGCAATGAAAGGAAAGCTAAAATGTGAAATATCTGAATTCAGGATTTGTCCTTCGTAGAATCACGGCAGGTTAAAAAATGATGGTCTTCCGTGATCATTAATCAAAGCGAATAAGGGAATAAATATTTGCGAGGGTGATGACAAAGGTAAAAAATCAATTGGGGTAATTTGTGTGTAGTTAAGGAAAAGTAATTAAGTGATAAATGCGTGTAATGGCATAACTGAAATATTCGACGTTCGGCTGTTCTCCGGGAAGACAAAGCCGACGCCGAGGCGATAGCGCGTTGAGCGTCGGGCGTCGGGCTTCCCTAGCAGCGAGACGCTAGACGTCGAGACGCCTCGGACGCGCTGAGGAGTGATTTTGAATGTAAACATATTCAAACGCCTTGATTAATTTAACAGTCGAACGCATTTTCTATAATATCTCCCCGCTGAGTCGGGCAACACCAACACCAAGTCATTCACGGAGTAACGAGATCATGCGTTCTCATCCGCCAAAGTTATTATCCGACATGATGTGACATCTATTTTCATATTTTGCCGGATTTGTGTACCGGCACCGTAATTACGTTTTGGTCATAATCTACCAGATAAGCAGATTTTTCCTAACCTTTTCTTTAACCATTCTTCAAAAGCTTCATTGCATTCAATATGGTCCTGAACCATTGTCGATATATTACCATTTTGCAGAAGAGTATGAAAATATACAATATATTATGAGTAATGGTGAAAATATTTGATTTAAATATTATTTGAAAATATCTGCATTTCCGAAGTTCATTGTCACAATTTTGTACAAATGGTATTTTAAAGAACAATGGTCAGTGAGGACTCCTGTCATTATTTTAAGGTCCTTTTTAATGAGAGCTAATAGCACTTGGAGTTGGTCTTTTATTAAATTAAAAAAGGTAATTGTTTCTTTGAAGAACTCGTCAGTAAGTGTTGTATCCGATACGATATACAATATAAGGTTTAGAGCAAAGGTCGTTGTAAAAAAAGATTCAATGCAATAAACCAAATATAATACTGCACGGAATACATAACTCGGTAAAAGTGAGGTACGACGCGTTTCGATCATCATCAGCTATAAGAAATTACATTTTGTTACGACGTCTTATATTTATCTTATAATTTCATCTGTCTTTAGCAATTTCATTGTTGCCTGATTTTAAAAAGACAATCCCGCGATTGCATTTCTTAGAACTTGAATGTCATGTTCTGGTTTTTGTTACGAAAAATTTATAACTAATAATACTTTTTTATTCATATACATTCAAATTTATATATAAACATAGTTTAGCTATATGAATATGAATATAACTAACACCCTGTGCAATTAAAAGTTTGTTCATCAGTGGCGAAGACTGATGACATCAGACTCCAAATTTTTCAGTTTAAAAATTGAAATCTCGCTTACCACGACATATTTTTCAGTCGCGTTTTCACTATTATGCTTATTTCAGTCTGTTCTTTCAGAAAAAAATATATAAAATAATGTTTCAGGGCCCCATTACATTTATTTATAAAAAGCAGGGGTTGATTTCATTTCAATTGCAGAAAAAGATTTAAAGAAAACTCACACACATTGAATATCAGTTGATATATAAAATGTACAATTTCAAACTGTGTTACTCAAACAAATCTTAGTATGATAAATTCAAACTAATATTTGCTAATTAATTGGGGTGGTAAATTATATGCACTATTTATTGCACGCAATTATGTACGGTTTACAAATAAACATCTAATCCTTATTAACTGTATGTTTCTAGTTTTGCGAAAATTAGATATTGTTAAACACGAAGTTGGTTATATCTAATTAGATGACATCGCAATAATGTCAATATATGGAACAATAGGTATATTTGATATTCTAGATTTACTGTCGTTTTGAATCCTGTTTTATATATTGAATTTCTACTCAACAATGATATATTCATCAAACGATCGTTACATTAAATAACGCAGTGGAATAATTAATTTTATCTTAATCAATAAACAATATTTGGGTTTAAAGTTCTGTATTTTTTTTATTAATTACAACGTTTCGAAAACACGAAGATTCTTGCAAGAGAAAATCACTGGATAAGAAGACATATCAGAGAAGCAATCGAAATAAAGAAATCTCCTAATAATTTAAATTTAAATAGAGGCATTGAACTAAATAAGTCGTGGTTACCTGTCATCCGTTTTTAATTTATGTCAATGTCATTTGTATGCTTTCACTTGTTACCTATTTTACATGTTGTCTTGACTACTTATTTATATTTAGTCTTGTTATTTACCTGACGAAGGCAGCACTGAGTTGTCGAAACGTTGTAATTAATAAAAAAAAAATTACAGAACTTTAAACCCAAATATTGTCTATTGATTAATTATGAGTTCTGAAAGCTTCTTTCAATTTTATCTTAATTATTATAAATGAAAACCTTCCGCAACAAAACATATTCCAGTCTGTGAAAATAATATATTTTATCTACAACTATTGAAATATGGGTACATTATACGTGTGATACTACATATAATATACTACTCATATTACACAAGTGTAATATGAAATGTTATATTACACGCTACACTTTTCTGTAATAAATAGAGCATATAATTTAACACATAACATTTTAATAAACTGTTAATTTAATAATAATGTATTTTTTGTTATAAATATCAATATAAATGATTATAAAAGTATAATAAATACAATTTAAATAGTTACTTTGACATTTAAGTGCTACTGTGGCGCCATCTGTTAAGCTATATATGAACTACTCACATCTAACTGAATATTTAACAAATAATATCAGATTTTTATATGTCTGATAGTTGTAGATAAAGTATAGTATTTGACTCGCATAATATGGCTACATTACACTCGGATGATTAAATATACTACATATTATGCTTGTTAAATAATATACTATTATGTAAATACAATTATCGATGACTTTCTTTTGCATGTGAAGATTATTTTTGTATTGAAATGTGTTGATAAATTTGTTGACACAATGTATTTGTAGAGTGATCAGAAACAGAAGCAAAGACTCCACGGAGCAATTTGTGATGTAACACACTGGCCGTTGGTAATAACTAGAAGGAAACAAGTTGATAGAGAATATTTAGAATGGATGATATTTGCAAATGCATGTAGCGGTTTTTCAGCGATGAGGCAGAGAATATGAAACAAGGGGTGTGAGAGCATACGGGGTGCGGTACTCGCCGAAACTTGGTCGTATTGCGCCAGATGCAAGTTGAACAGTGCGGAGCGACAAATCCTCAGGGAAATCAGTCGGTCGAGCTAACGGAAGGCGGACAGGCGTAGGGACCGAACTATGTCTCCTCCTCTGCACTTTGCACCCGTGCACTGCTCATTCGTACCGACTTCATTCTTCAAACTTCTTACATGCCTCAACCTCTTCTTCACCATTTTTTGTTAGGCTAGGTTGTTTCTCAATCGACATGAAGAAATTTCTTTGTCCGACGATTATGACGGTTGCCGTATAAAAAGAAACTCTGGATGCTTATTGTCATCTATTAAAATACGACTGCGGTGGTACAACCCTTTGTATATTTGAACATTTATGTAGTTAAAAATTATAAACATAGTATCCCATCATTCCATTGAACATAATACATTATAATGGACACTTACAAAATTAAAATTCAAGTACCAGTGTAACTAAGTTTGACGTGTATCATGTAAATATAACCACATTATAAAACAGAATGATTCTCTGTTTTGAAACACTTAAACTCAATTTTTAAAGTCATACTGCCAAGCGTCAAACAATACGAAAGAGATTTTTTGACAACTAACCAAGCAACTGATATCTGACAAACAAACATCATGGAAACTGTGGGCCGCAATGCAGTGAAGGCGTCGGTATACCAAGAGCATTAAGACAATAATTAATCTAATGAGCCTTGGTCTGTCAGCTAACTCTCTCTATTAGCTTGTTCTTTACTTACTAGAAGGTGGAGTGACGTCAAAATTATACATGTCCATTACATATATATGTTTATTAAAGAATTTTATTTGCATGTTTCTACAAGATATCTACAACTACCTACCATTTGGACTTAGTTTAATTTTTAATTGATTAATGGTTGGCAATTTGGCATCACTGAAATTTGAAGCCCAGATATCATACTCCGCTCAATTTGAGTCGAAGCGAGCTTACTAAGTAAGCCACCTGTGCATGTTAATCCAAAATTAAAAACTGATCTGATGTAACAATCGGGTGATAACGAAGAAGCGACATGATGATAGTTGGTGACGTCACTGACTGATATTGATAATGAAGATTGAACAGGATGCATCGAGAACACATCTTGACACGAATGTATAAACACATTAACTTTTATTTACATAAAAGACACTGAAAAAAATCCACCCATTTTTAGAGCTAGTAGCTCTGTCCTGATGTCTAGACCACCGCTAAACTACGACTACGACTGAATTATAACCTAGTCAGACTCTATTCCTAACGTTAGTTCCAACAGACTCTAAAAGTGCAAGGATTGGTAATATAACTTTTACATACATCGTAAAAAACCTTCATGAGACTAGTAATCATTAGAAAATATAACATGTCCATGGTGCGTTCTTGTTGGAACGGAATTTGGATTGTAAAGCCTTTAGACAACAATGTGTAGAACAATTCGTAAATTGTTACAACATATAGGGTAAATTCTGTGAATGCTGCATAATTGTGCTTGAGAAATATTAGCGGTTTATACCGAGAAGAGTGAAATATGTGCAACGGTACGAACGACAGCGGGACGAAGTGTACAGACACCTTTGCATGGTGCCAAACTACCCTGCACTCCAGCTACGCTCTTCCTTAATACGCGGCCCGTTTTATTACCAATAAAAATGCTATTTTACTGCGTTTGGTAATGTTTATTTCGTTTTTATTCTCCATGCCGAAAAAACTTCTGTAATTTAATCTAGCTGTCGACTGAATAGCACGAATCATTCGGTTCGGTTACCGGTTCCGATTACCGGTTCCTGGTTACCGGATTCTGGTTACGATTGACAGTTTGGGAAGAATTTACAATCATTGGCCTAAATGGCCGCGTCCCCATTCTGTCCTACTAACTGACTGATTAATTTATATTAGCGGATGGTTGTCGGATAGGGTGCTAACTTCCAATTTGCTGCTTCCAAATTTCCCGGGTGCTGCAATGTGTTCCTCCCTCACACCTAAGTGCCCTTACGACATACCTAATAACTACTCAGGGTGGAAATATTACACTTTCCACCTTAATAAACCTACTACACTAACAATTTCTGTAAACGTCCCTTAAGAATTCATACCAAACATTGCATTTGCAAAATTCAATTAATACTTTCTATTAATTTCTACACATAGTCAGAGCTTGAGCCAAATTATATTCCGATTCTCTTCCCTCTTCTCGTTACAAAGGTTATTTCTGATTTTTTTCAGATATTAAACAACAAGACAAACAATACAATAAAATAAAAATACAAACACAATATTACAATTTGTTACAAAATCAACATATTTTTTTTCTGATCCAGAGAGTTTATTTCTTCCGATACAAGATTTTATATAAAAAAACACAAACAAAGTTATAGACGTATTGAATTTTATTACAAATTTAAAAGTACTTCAATATTAATTCTTTCCTACCTGTTCTATTCTATTTCAAAATTAAAAGTAATTCAGGGTTGTATGTAATGTGTCTAATGCTAATGTTCCTCTAGATGCGCTATGTAAAAATTGCCCTTACATAGCAAAGTGTCTATTTGTTTTATAGTTAGTAAGATGATAAATATAATTTATTTACACAAAACTAACTTTGAAGGGCTTCAACACAGATTTCTTTGTTTATATTATTTATTTATATATTTAGTCTTTAAATTTTGGGCGCCCCAATAACCCAGGCGCCGTAAGCCAGTACCTAAATGGCTTCCGCTTTAAGCCGCCACTGCACATATTAATACATTTATTCCATAAAATGGTGGGAGTGATTAAAAATTCAGTTTGAAATTAATTTTTGATAGAATTAGGTACTAGTAATGCTTTAATTGTATAAACTTTATTGTAGGTAGTAAATTCTATTTTATCTATGAATTTGATCAAAAATTTTCCTTAAATCAATTTAAATTCAAAGGGAAGCAGTACATTTAATTCACTTGCATTCAATCTGAACTTACAGATTCTTCTCGCGAGGTAAATCACTTGAAACTGATTTCTATCAGGAAACTGCACAGTGCAAAGTAATTCTAGCAAATGAAATACCAAATCAGTACATTGATTCAAAAGCGTAAAACATAGTTCCCATTAACTACAGCCAAAATCGAAAACAACACAAAATGGAATTGATAATTTAAAATGTAAAATATCTCGTCTGCATTATTACTAATAAAAATTATAATAATTATTAATAACAACCAGGTGCGTAGGAACACATTTTTTTGAGGGGGTAAAATACAGAGGATGGTTTTGATTACGTGATTTTGTCAACGGCGGGGGAGGGGCATTGTATTTGCTTGTAAAAAATATTTAAGTTACGTGGACTCAACTTTACTATTTCACACAACTTTAATGGTAGTCTCTAGATGGCGCACATATCGTTTCGGCCTCATTATTCTAGATGCATAATTTTCAATTTAAATTAAGAAATTAATAATAATCAGAATAGCAAAACAACATTAATGAATTTTGTAATTTATTAATTTAATTATTAATAAAAAACCTATTTTTGTTAAGTTTTTCAGATCGGTAGGAACAACACGTGCTTCTACAATCTAGTCCTTGTGGATTTACAACATTATGTGTCCGTACTTACATGTGCCTACCTCTTACAAAACATATGAAGTGAGACAGATCTGTTCAAATGTCATAATTAGGTGAAAACTTCCCATGTCGATAACAAATTTAATCTAATTATACCATGATATCATTGATATGTCATCTAAAGTTACTTTTAGACAAAACTTTTTTTTGCAGAATTATCAATTTTTTTCTTGATAAATTAATCATATAGGTATGTGTGTCAAGAATTCAGAAAATAACGAACTTATAAATCCATTATAAATGTTACGAATCAAGAATGAAAATTGTAATTAACAAAGTTAGACATTAAAAATATTAAAATTATTGGGGGGGGGGTCAAAATACAGTCCTTGCCCCTCAGAAAAATTACCATGGGGGCAACTGCCCCCTCAGCCCCCCCGGCTCCTACGCCCATGATAACAACATACGTAGTATATAATTTGGTGGAGGTACTTATCTACGCATCTATCTGATGATTGTTTGTTTAATTAATAACGGAATGATTTTATTTTAAATGTAAAGCCAAATTTCCCATCCAATTAATTGGCAACATCAACAATGCTTCTCCGGAAATGAGATAAAATAGCTAATTTCAGGCAGTGAATCACAACAATAAATTATTCAGGCTCTGAATCCGGCAGTGTCCGGGTGTAGTATCCACCATCCGGAGTGCGAGTGCGTGCACGTGTGTGATCCGGAATCAGGACTCCGAGATCCGGAATCCTGCAGCTCAAAGCTGGTGTCTTGTTACTGACAGGACGCCAGGACGACACATTCCTAGCCGAAAGTCGATGCCGTCAATTTCAGAACTAATTTGGGAACGTCGAATGCCGGATGCCAGAGTGGATGGCGGTGTCTTTTATTATGTTGTCTGTCACTAACTCTTTGTAATTTGATCTAATGATTCAATCTTCAAATTTCTTATTTAATTACTGAAGCTTATTGCTAAGAGGAGATTGAAATTCATTTGGATTACGCACTTCAATTTTAATTACCCGAATATTTCATTCTTCTTCTTCCACCACACATCAGGACTCAATACCATCTCAAAAAATATCACATTTTTTTTACATGGATGAAATCTGGAACTCTTACCATACATATTGCAATATAAAATATGCCAAAAATAACCATTTTCATTCATAATTTTCTTAAAAGATATTCCCACTTCGAATTTTCGTGACGTCATATATCAAAAACTCACACAAAGTCATAAGATATATCTGACACATACACATACACTGATGATACAAAAATCAAATGTAAAGTAAAACGTCAAAGTAATAGTTATTTACATATCAACTGTGGGAACGCCATTTTCCCGAATGAGCGCAATAAAACGAATCCGGGAAAAAAGTTCACGCAAGAGCTTTGTACAATATTTTTTTACGAAAAACATGAAATCAATAATTTTTTGTACAAATATTTTTATTTTCTGTATAAACGCATTGTTATGTGTTTTAATACTAACAAGTGCTGTGAATTTGTCTATATGACAGCAGTTGGTACCAATATGGTTAATCAAATGCACTAAATTTATTTTTTCTAAATTAAATTTCATTCAATAATCCACTATTTTCTTTTATTATTATTAGGCAAAGAATGTTTGAGACATACTTTTTTATTGTAAAAATAGTTTTTTAATAAGTGCTGCAAAAATATGAGTGTTATTCCAAAATTTCCCGCACGCTATTCTGGGAATACGTAGGAGGTTGAGATTCCCAACGTTGCTTAGGTGACGCGAATCAACAGATTTGTAAGAGTACAAAAAATAAATTTGTACAATTATTGTAGCCACAGCAGCACTGATATAACGAAATAAAATTTAAATATAAGACATTGCTGATAACTAAAAAATATAATAATTTCTATTTTTATGCTTTATCTTTAAATTATTCTTAACACTATTCTTAAAGTTCTCGCTAAATTTGTAATAAATCCACTTCTATTCCTTGGAGTAAAATTATCAGTGAACTATAACCATATTTTAAATATTTAAAGAATGTAAAAATAAGTGCACATATCCAGTTATAGTTTACGAGAAAGTTTAAAATTAAAGATGATCAACCGCCCTGCTTGTATATTAATGATATGGAAGGAGTATGCCGTTAAAAATAACATTATTTCTTTATTGCTGTGTGAATTCATCTCACGTTTACAGTTTACAACTTGGGGAATGACATATGCGGTTCCGGGAGTGAAATTATACACCAGTTCTAGCTTCATATATTGTGCTTTCTAATCTATGGAAACTGTCCTTGCCGATGCTAACCGAATAAAGTATTCAACATTGCAAAATTATTCATAAGACCTATTCATACAATTCTCAAAAATACCAGTTTGTTTAACGGGGCATTTATGTAAGGTATAACCTCCGATGTCACTTTTCACCTTAGATTAATTATTTTATACATAATATTTTTACCCATTACTGTGTGTACCAATTTTATGACACATTTTGGTATTAATAAAATATTACTCCATCTAACTTAAATTAAGTGTGAAATCTGAGGTTCAAATCCCAGATTCGTTAACGATTAATGAAATAAAAATATGAATATGTCCCAATAGTTTGGAACCTAATGTAAACTCTACGTTTCTTGCTGAGGCTGTAAACTGACAATTACCATGCAAGTAAAATTATGGAACAGGTATAATTCATTTTTATCTGCGAGCAAAATATTTTATTGGAAGTAAATAGATATCACACTGTCAAACAAACAAATAACAGGACAAGGAACCTACATCTTATAGTGTGTTCCCAATCACTCGGACAGAGTATTTTCATTTTTGGTTAAAGGTGTGTCCTCATTGTGATTTAAACCCCAGATCTCACACTCCGCTCAGCGAATCGGTTCGCGTAATCAAATCAGTCACCGCTGCCCGTATGATTATGGTATTGTTCATTAAATAAAGTATTAAAAAAAGTATAATATAATGAACTTATATCTGACATCAGCATCATGTCTCTGAACAATCGACGTAAAATTCAGTCTTGCCTTTTTTATACAAAATTTTTAACAATTTAATAAAAGACAGCTGTATTCTTGGACATCTTTCCCTAAATATTCAACTGTAATAAATTTAGAACAAATTATGAAATGAGGTCTCCAATCTGGCAAATGTGCAATATTTTTAATATCACTTGTGAGATAGATGTATTTGCTGATTCCTTAAATGTATGCAGAAGGAAGCTAAATAATTACTTTAGTTATATAGACAATTAATATTAATTTTCTAAGTTACTGTTAACTATTTTGCTTGTTCTTATTTTTTTATATTATTGTTTCTATTATTTACATTAAGAACATTTTTAATGCATTTATATATTTAATAGAAAATATGCGTATAATCATCCTGTAATTGGAACTTTTAGTTCTATTGGATTGATTAAAAATAAAATAAAAATGAAATAAAGTGAATCTAATAAAGAAATAATTATTATAATAGTAAATTGAAAAAGTGTCGAACCCAGGTAGATGAAACGTAGAACAAAGTGTCAGGTATGGTCGATTATGCAATTTATTTATTATCGTGCAAAAATAGAGCAATGTGAACACAACAAAGGTTTATTAATGTTTCATTACGAGGCAACATTTATTTGTTCCTTCTGTATTCCCGTTGCACCCTAACCCCGAAATTAATTAAACCAAATGTGTGGGGATGTTTTACTGCAGAAATTCGCGGAGTTCATTCGAGGGTCGTGCTACGTTTTACTGGCACGAAACATGAAACTCTAAAAGAGATGAAATTATTCATAATTTATTGTAATAAACTCATATTTAAGAAAAAAATACGTGATTTCCACAAAAAACGCAATTAACACCTACTTCCGCCCGTTTTTTACTGCTTGGAAAAACAACATAACCACAAAACGAGCATAACACAATACACCGCTCTCCGACAGAAACTTTATGTCGCGCATTGTGGAACTATTATCCTAATAAAATTCGGTAAGAAATGTAAACATGAAAGGTAATATAAAACAAAATATAACCCATTTTATCTATACTGCTCATGAAAGGACTTTAATTGTTTTAGTCTTGATAACAACTCTACTAAAACATTTCCATATGAACAAAAATTATATCATTTTATTTTACAACCACATACCTAAAAGAAAATAAAGAAATCCTTTGCTTTGCATAAAACAATGTTATTATTAAATACAAATACTTTCCTTAAAAAAATAATAGGTACATTTACTTATATATAAATATGAAAATACAGATATTTGATAAACTAAAAAAAATTAAAAACATTAATAATGTAAACTATATAGTATAATAATATAAACTATTGTACTGACGCATCGAAGCTGCCAGAATATTCAAGAGTCTAATTGCTTGGGTATATAAACCCAAGCAGAGAAGACTGCGAGCACAGTTATTAATTATTAATTATTACTCTTAAATTAGTGTTTATATTTGTTTATTTATAGTGTTACTTATTTCTATTATCTTTTTCTAATTTATTATTTGTTCATTAAACTTTTTTTACACTTCACCCAAATAAATAAACGTTAAACACGTTTTAAAGTTAGCTATTACTAGAGATATAAAGTGGGAATATTCTCTTGAAAAGGAATATATGTGGAAAAAATTCTTGTAACATAATTAATTCCCATTTTTTAAATTCCCAATATAGTAACATTTAGAGGATTTATTTAACGAAAAATAACTAAATTAAAATATTTTTTTAATTTCTCCTTAATTTAAAAAAAAGTAGCTTGTAATTCCTTTATAAACTTTAAATAATTTTTATTACACTTGTGTGTAAAGAAGCGTTAACCAAACTTGTTACATAATGTAGTAGGTATACTAAAAAGAAAGATTTGATTAAGTATATATAAATATATGTAATGTTTATAATATCAGCAATAAATTTCCCCGACAAGAGTCTCATTAAAAAATCGGCATCCCATTGGCCCCGAACAATGAATTGCGAACAATAGATATCTATAAATTAATCATAGATGTGTATACGTAATAATATTTTCTGAAGTTGGGATATATAAATCATTTGGTAGATATTGCTGGATGTAGTTCATACCTACCTATGCAAGACCATGTCGAATATATCGATCTCAGAATATTTATTACATGGAATACGCAACCAGACACATATATTTCACAGACAAAGATAGCCACGCTAACAACGGTCACAAAAAGACGTGTATTTAATCATTCAATAATTTCACTTGGATTTAACATGTTATAGGCGAGGTTGTGCTTGAATTATGGGATTTTACATTTTACTCTGACTCCTAGTCGAATCGATCCTTCAAATGAAATACACCAGTATTGTCCTAACTGGGGCAAGGTGACTTCCTATCCACACATTTCAATTACTCTATTATTATTTAAATTTATTTTCAACTGCACTACAATGTAACAAAGACATGTACTGTATATCACTTGTAAAAGTACCAATTTCAATATAAATATGTTAATAACTGAATATTGATGCAAAGTTATTTAAGCTCCAAGGAATATAAGTACATATAACCTCTGATGAGATATAAACTACTATCGGAGAAATAATTATAATCAGTTGGAAATAAACATCAATAACTTTTACAGTAGGCGTTCGATTTTTAAAATTTATACATCTCATTAAAGACTGATCATTCCTCTTTAACATATGTAGAAACAATGTTTTACAGAGTATAATTTTAGTAACATATGCGAATGCAAGGAAAAATATTAAAACAAGTAAAATGATTATTGGGCAACTATTCACACAAAAAGTGTACCACATATGACAAATGGCAATAATCGGTTAACCAGTTCATATCCTCATAGCCTTTGTCTATCTCACCTATATGGTGGAGGAGAGTTGGACTTTTTTGAACCCGAATAAAATATTTTTTGTGATTTTTAGAACATAGTTTAATTTTTTTCTTTATTCTTATAAATAAGCCTAGATTATATGTTGCTATAAATAAGTTTTAGTTTTTAAATATTATTCAGTATTGTAAAGTAATAATTATTTTTCCAAAAAGTGGTCCATCGTACCCCCACTTACATTAATATTAAAGTACTTGTAAAATATGGACCACTTGACAGTTCAGATTTATTTATTTGCTTTTTATAGTTAATTTTGTCAGTTACAAGACGATCAAAATTATATGAAATTCGTAGGATGGTAGGATTTTCATAATTACCCTACTATAGTAGGATAATTATTTTCTAAATCACTTCGTTTGAAATAATAACCAAATAATAAATGTTATCAGATTCTTACCACTTATGTAGCTATGGAAGCAAGTTATACCATTGATTTTAAAAATACAAAATCAATGAATTAATAAAATATTTTTCAGAACTCATAGTAATTGGATAAAACCACTTTTTTAGTTTTAGTTCTGCAATTTTTATTTATTAATCCCAACGTTTCGGCAGCATAAACTGCTGCCTTCTTCAGGGTAATGACAAATACAACAAACCAAATAAACAATTAACTAAGAAACGAATTATAACATATTTATTATAAAAAGCCATGCTTTACTAATTTCCAATTGAGATTAATATTCTTAGTTTTAAAAATCTCAATGGCTTCTCTATTTAATCTTGTGCTGAGAGATGTAGATCTTGAAATAATTTTCCTCCAAGGTATGCTCTGCGACTGACGATTTCTCAGGCTAGTTCAATCTAATCGATCGTTGATGTTCAATTAATCTTGTCATTACCCTGAAGAATGCTGTCGATTGAATTTAATAAATAAAAATTACACAACTAAAACTAAAAAACTTGTTTTATTCAACAAAATAAATAGTTATACTTACGTGAATGATGGTGCGAAATAGAATATTATCATCATTTACTGACAAGTATTTAAAATATTTATAAACGAGGCACATAGTATCTATACTTTTTTAAAAGCAAATTAATACAGCAAAAATTTTTTAAAAATACATAACCTGTTTTATGCAACCGCAGGAATTAAATACAGAATGTTCAGAAATGAAATAGTTTCGTTTTAATTAAAAAAACATGCTGAAAAAATATTTAACCTAAAAAAGAATATATGTAGTTGTTTGATAATGAATTTGCAATGAAATAATTAATTGATAATTACAATGTGTAGTGGTATTTTTTCTAATAATATTTACATATGCATACTTTTTTTATAGAGACATTATCCAATGGTGAACGCAATGTTGTGATAGTGGACAATTTTTTGTGAATGTAATGTACAAACTTTGAAATTAAACAATAAATCATTTGAGTTTTTTGAAAAAGTGGAAATTGGAAACTATTATAATGAATTTACGTGTGTGTACCTGTTGAAAAGCAGAGCAGGAAAATTACAATCACCTATATTGTGCTCAATTACAGATGTGATTGATTACAAACGACTTTTGCTTAGCATCTCGACCCAATTATGTATATTAATCATTAGCCTACAGCTACAACCACACAGGGAATACAGTCTTGTGAAATTAATAGCGAACTCTACAAAGGGAAATCAAATCCTGACAGTTCAACTATTAGCGCAAACACCGACAAACACAAAAGATTTTTGCACTATTATATTATATTATGAACAATAATTATATTACTACGTAAATTAATATACCATTATAATTGTAAACATCATGTCAAAACAGCAATAATAATGTTGGTAATTATGTGAAATTGAACCACGAAACAAAAATCTAATACTACATCGGTTTTCGTTAGATATCAATTTAGATATTCAGCGTTGCCACTAAATTGTTTCAATAATGCGATATGTTATTAGAAATAGTTCAATTAACATGTATATTGGTAATTCATATATTACTATGTAATAACACCTAATAACATAACTTGACAGGTTTATAATCGTGGTATAATCTCTAATACATACATTTGAATCTTCAATTTTCATTACAATAACTATTTTTTGTACAAGTGAAGGAAATATGGCTTTTTCTCACGCGTTTACAAATTGACTGCACAAGCGAAGCGAGTGTGTTAATTGAATAAGTAAGAAAAAGACATGCATATTTGTGTTAAACATTATTTTTTCCACAATCTTAAAATATAATTTTTCTAAAATAAATACATTGTACTTTTTTATGAATGAAAAACTCAATAGTAATATGTTTATAATTGAATTTAATATAAAGCTAACTATAAAAACATTATTCTTCATATAGAATGGTAGATATTTATTGTCAATTATTAACTCCATCAAAATTTATGACTCCTGACGTAGATGGATTAATAATCATATTTTTATTGGATTTTACTCACTTGTGAAGAAAGTTATTTACTTCGATCACTTATGAAGAATAGTATATTACATATTAAGAGTTGTAATATGCATATAACGCACAAAGTGTTAAAGTTATACTAGAGCTTATAATTCCACATAATTGCTTTACAACTTGAATAATGTACTATACTTTTTCTACGACCTCTATTTCAGAGTTTTTCGATCACACCACGATTGTACAATAATTTATTTGTAGATGTGTTATTAATAATTTCATAGATTTTCCTAAAATCTGTAATAATTGATACTTCATACATTTTTTTGTAAGTTGTGTGCTTGTTTAATTTTGTCCGCAAAATGGAATAATAAGACTGCCCGAGTCGTATCATGTACCAATTTTGGTCTAGGCATCAAAAATGACATTTTCTTTAGAAGAAAATATCTCAGGAGTGGAAAGAGATTAAATTCTGTTTGAAAATTTTCAATTGGCACATCGAGATTATTATTAAGTCATTGCAGATGTAATAACCATTTTTGTCTCAAGATTGTATTATTAAGATTCTAATTACATTATTAGCATCTTGTTAGATACTTTCATATTTTTAGCATTTAAGCGTTTTTTCATTGACAATTTTGTTATATAAAAACTCATAAATATTTTTTCAAGTCAATAACGTTATATTGACAATTTTGAGGACAACATATTGAATATTTGTTTGGTGGTTTTTTCTTCGCACGAGGCTGCGTGATTGATCGGGAAAAAAGATACTCGTATGTATATTTTTGTCGTGAAACATAGTTGCAAGGTGGAGCCACTTGTGATTAACCATAAAGCATAAAGCACTCGTCAATCGTCCCTGACAGTGTCCACATGGACGAAATATGGTTTGGGATAGTGTAGTCTGCAGCAACGAGTGTGTACACACAAGCACAAGCAATGTTTTGATTGGCTCCCTTCGGCATTTCATTGATATTTCCACGTTAGTTGACATTTTTGTCAGGGATCAAACGAGGTTGGTTCTGCTTTAATATGTAACATGGAGTGGTCGTGTGCAGCCCGCGGCAAGCAGCCAGGCACGGCAACAGCGCGCAGTTTTACAGCACCCTGCACAAATATTATGATAGAGAATGTGTATTTCGTGCGCTAATTAAACTCCCTAATTATATTGTCGTGCAGATGTGCGAAGTATTCTGCGGTTTCGCTGTCGACGATTCTCGACCGTCGACGTGCCGTGAAATTGCAAATTCTAAATTAACCTAACAATTTACTGGCCGTTTCGTGATATTTATAACTAACGACTACACTCGCACGATACTGCCTTCTACAATACACACCCCTGCGGAATTTATAACTTGCGCTACTACTATACTCTTTTTATATTGCATCCATTTTCTCAAATGGCATACATATATCGTACTTTTATCTGTCACTTTATAATTGATACCCTTCAGCCACACTCACTAACCATTTGTTCTATAATCACCACCAGTGCTTCACAGGACATGCGTTTATGTGATACAACCAATACAGTTAACAAATGCTGGACTGGACATGCACATTTCCCGACAACTATGAAAACTCGCACTTTTCTTATACTACAGAAAGCTTCAATGTTGCGGTTAAAATCTGAGAAATCATTTCTCCAGTATTTGTCAACACTGCGCATAAGTGAAGGTACTATTGTTCTAAATATTGAAAGAAGCTTTCAGAACTCATTATTAATAAATAGACAATATTTGGGTTTTAGTTCTGTAAATTCCTGTTCTATAACATATAGTAGTGTGGTCGTAGAAATAGTATTGTGTGCCACTCGTACAGAACACTGCGCATGAGTGAAGGTACTATACGTGTGTTTATGCCATACCTTCGGTCACACTCACTAATTATATATTTTATAATCACCACCAGGCTTCACAGGACATGCGTTTATGTGATACAACCAACACAATTCTTAACAAATGCTGGACTGGACATGTATATTTCCCGACAACTATGAAAACTCGCACTTTTCTCATACCAGATAAAACTTCAAAGTTGCAGTTAAAGTGTGAGAAATTATTTCTCACAGCATTTCTCAACACTGTGCATGAGTGAAGGTACTATTTTTTTCTTACGTCAAATAACTTTCATGCGTCAATTTCTGTTCTATAACATATAGTAGTGTAGTCATAGAAAAAGTATAGTGTGCCACTCGTGCAGAATTACCTTTTTGTACCTTGTGCGATTCCAGCACTCGACTTCGTCTCGTATGGAAATTTTCGCACCTTGAAGAAAATAAACTTTCTGCACTTGTTCTTAATACTATTTCTCATTGACATGGTTTGACTAATTTTATTGAAGGAACCCCAGAAGTATTATCTAAATAAATCATGAATTATAAGTCTACTAGAAAAATAAATTTAAAAGAGCAAGAAATTAAAAAATACAACTTTTAGATGTTAAGCGTAAAATTGCATTTATACTGCCGAAATAATTCAAAAATATTCCTTTTGGGGTTCAACATTTTAGTTTTTGAATATAGTCCTTATTAGTAGAGATCAATTCACTGAGTTAACAAACAGAATTTAACTACTTTTTTCGTTTCTGAGATTTTAGCTTTCAAAGTAGCAACTGAAAAAGTATGTTTTTTGGATATATCTCTAAAATAACTCTCAACGATTATACCAGTTGATTCTACAGTCAAAGTTGCGTAAAGTAATATTTTCTCCCCATATATGTTCTTTGGAATAATTCGGTGAAAACACAATTTTACTTTAAAAACTTTAAAGTTGTAAATTTAAGGTTAATTCTTAGTCTCCTGAATTTCTTTTTCCAACAAGTTCATAATTCATAATTTGTCTAAAGGCAAAAAAGGTCTGTCAAAAATCATAAAATCCGGGACAAATCGGGCATATACAAAATCAGGATAGTGCACTGAAATCCATGACTGTCCCGCGCAATCCGAAACGTCTGGTCACCCTAGTTTATGATGAGAATAAATTTGTTGCTTCTATTTAAGGTTAAGCTGATTTTTAATTAGAAAGAAATCCAATTAAAAGCTAACCTAAAGCTAATACGAATACATGTAAATGAGTAATGCATGAATGTGGTGGTATAGAAACAAATAATCAATATGTGATGCTTGTGGGAGACATATGGTTTTCGTTTTGGAATAGAGGAAAGCGTAAGAGTGCGACAGTGTTTAATTTATGATTCTCGGGCGCCGTGTCCTTCGCCTTACCCTCTGCGGTTGAGGCTGACCATAAAGGACTTGACGGAGATACAGCACCTCTTTTCCATGCTACTCAGCCTGTGTGCCGACGAGCTATGCTCCGCTTCTTCAAACTGAAATTTAGCTAAAATTAAATTCCCTTCCGCCTTTCGAACCTTTACTCGTCCTAGCGCCCGTTTGCCGTCAGGATATT
The DNA here is from genome assembly GCA_035578165.1 of Stenolophus ochropezus. NCBI lineage: Eukaryota > Metazoa > Arthropoda > Insecta > Coleoptera > Carabidae > Stenolophus > Stenolophus ochropezus. The sequence goes on from JAQOWZ010000014.1 coordinate 7,719,928, forward strand.
CTAAATCAAAGAACTTATTTGACACCGTCTTTAGCATTCATGAGATATTCGACGTGCCATTTCACAATATATTTCTTTTTATGGGTTTTACAACTCCAATGGCTACAAATTACCATTTTGGACATCGCTTTCTTCCAGCAAGAAAATCCACTGAAATATAATAATACCAAAACGTGCACTGCCATATACTCTCTGTTTATAAAAACGAACTGAGAGAGACAGTGCGTAAGGGGTATTTCCGTCTTTGTCTAACACATGTACGCGTGCGTATTTTAACGTGACGTAGCATACATTCTGATGGAAAAGTTTCGTATCATTGTTTACAATCGAAGAAACTGTGCCTTTGACAGCTCTTCTTTAATATTTAAAAAAAATGAAAAAATGGTACCAAATTATTGTGTTTGGCAACCAAATACGTATGTATCCTTTTTCAGGTACATAATTAGAAACTTTGAACGGATTGCAGCACAAGGACACAAAACCCCGTTAGTTTTTTTAATGCACATCCTAGTATTGACTGTGAGAAAATCAGGTACATAATTTTAAATTTTATATTTAAAAATAAGCAAAATAAAACAAAGTAGAAGAGGTGAAGAAGGCAGCAAAAGAAATGTGACAGTTTTGTTTTAAAAGCTTATTTAACCTAACCAGTAAATTCGAATCGAGTTATGTCCAATCTCATCAAAACATGCGAAGACAGTTATCGACTAGTTCTTACAATTCGATTTCAAAGTTAATTATAAACCGTGCAACAATATTTGATTACTATTGCTATCAAAGTCGCAAAGGGAATTCTCAATATAATGCAACACATAAATGCACATAAAAAACATCATTTCCTTCTTTTTTACTTTTCTGTAACACGATTTTAATTAATAAACAAAATTAATTCGTAGTTTTCAAAGTTGCTATCTATGAAAACAAAAGTTATAGTCGCCTCGCTTTATCAATGCTATTGCATTATTGTTTTCTGAAATGATAACCAACAACTATTATATCTGCTGTCACTGTCACTGTAGAAAGTAGGAAAGATATACCAATTAAAAATCTGTAATATAATCAAAACACACTCGCTGTAAGTTTCACAAAATAACGATTTCGGCTATTTTGCCATCATCAGAAGAATAACTAGTATTTCAAGAGCATATAAGTAACGCGAAAAACAATAAAATTGAATCCAATGTAGCAAAACATTTAGTAAAAAACAATCATCAATGTGAAATTTCAGATTTAAAAACATTCCTAGAAGCTTTTGAGAATAAGAAAGCCTTCAATGATAATAAAAATATTTGAATGAACAATTGGATATTGCCGATGCTCTGTTCCTAGAAATGTTATTCTCGGAATTTTAGACAATTATTACAACCCCGCTACTATTGTAATACTATATATTAATACAGTTTGTAAATATTTGTTATTCTTTTGGTGACGGAAAATCGCCAAAATCGCGATCAAGTCTAATAAAGTTGTTTTATGAAACTTAAAGCTAGTGTGTTTTAATTATATTTTAAATATATTTCAGAGGCCACAGCTATTCAATTAATTATAAAAAAATCTGTGTTGTAGGATTTGGGCAAGTCTCCCCTATTTAATTGTAGAAGGAATTAGAAGTAGATGAACCAAATTTCGTGTAAAATTGAATGTATACTGTAGAAATTCCAAGGTCACGTCGCGGGCGACAGCCGGTAGCAGACCTGTCAAGACTGTTATCCAGAGGGTACGAGAACATTTCCGAACATAATTGTGCAACTATAAAAATCCCGAGCAGGAGTTCGCGGGGACAGTGATTTTTATTAATAATAATTACTTCTAAATTAGTGTTAATATTTGTTTATTCATAGTTTTACTCAGTGGCGGCGCTAGACATTGTATATTACAATGGCTTAACCTTTAAAATACAACATAAGTTAGAATTTTTTGTTAGTTCAAGGTGAAATACCTTAATATTAAAGTATTTTTTTAAGGGAGAAGCAACCGTATGTTTTTTCCCTTTTTGATTCGTTCGCGTAATTTGAATATTTCTGCCTGACGCTGCCACTGGTTTTACTTTTATTTTTATTATCTTTTTATAATTTACTATTCGTTTAATAAACTATTCATATTTCACTTATATTTACACCTCACCTAAATAAATAAACGTTAGAGTATTATATAGGAGGATGTATGTGGAGAAATATGTTTTGGAAGAAGTGATTTGGGGACGCAGGGGGTAGAGCCATGAAAGGAACTGGATCTGAATTATGAGGTAGTGCGTGGCCGTGCACTCGTCGTGGTCAGTTCCTTTCGTGACAACACTTTTGATTCATGGCGAATACAAGGCAGAACGCAGAACATTCGCCGCCAGAATCACTGGCTTAATGGTGATGGCCAATAAAACAGGCCCCGGCCACTCTTCCCATATTGTCGGACATGGCCGGAATATGGAGCATTAACTCCACGACTCAGCGGGGCCCCTACTGCAGGAGATAGATTTACCCTCCTCCCCACAATCACATATTTCAAATCGATCACTTACTAATTGATAGTTACTGGACAATACACTTCCATACAGCTTTACTACCAGTGCAAACAAATTCAATGACATTCTTAAGGAGAGTTTATGCTCAAAAATTTAAGAATAAGAAATAAGAAAAGATAGTTAGACCCAGGGCCGTCACGAAGGGCAGGCCAGAGTGGGCACTAGCCCACCCTGAAAGAAGCTGTGCCCACCCAACTAACAATTCTATAGTTTTGAATAAAATGAAAAGGGTAAATCTGACTATGATCTGTTACATCAAGAGGCAGTAACTATCTGTAATGAGTCACACATAGAAATTGCAATGCAAATAATTAAAATATATACCAGTCCTAGAGTTATAACTGAAATTAAACTTCGGTTTAATGACAACAAAAATATTCTAATAAGAATAAGTTCATTTAACCCTCAATGTACAGCATATTTAAACTATGACAATATAAAACCTTTGGCTGAACATTACTGAATTGATTAATATATTTTTTTTTACAAAACGAACTACAAATTTTACCAAAAACATTTTAGAAATACGAGAACGAATTTTAAATTAAAATAGAAAATATAATTCATTTTTAAAATTGATTAGAGACTTACCAAGTCACTTTTTCTGAAGTATATATTATGTATAATTATCGTGATTCAAGTTTGAAGGACAGAACGCGAAAAAACTTTTTTTTGTTTAAGAAGAATAGAGACATATTTAATAAATACTATGACCGATACAAGGCTTACTGCTATAATAAATAATGAATGGCAATTGGCAAAAAAATAGAATTTGAATAAAGAAATAGACACCTTTGTTTCAAGACATCCTACACGTATTATAATTGAATGCAATTTAAAGTTCCGTTCTGGATACCTTAACCATCGGTTAATAGAAAAATGTCTTATCGAAATGAACAGACTATATCACAATATCAGCCTTTAAATGATTCTTGAACTAGAAAAAAAAAACAACAAATACAAAATTTCGTAGGATTCCAAAGAATAAAACAAAACTTATAGTCTCTTGAGGTAAATTTAAAATATTTTAAAACACAAAATAATCCTGTGTAATGTAATCCTGTCGGGAACACCCAGAGAGTCGGTGCCTATGCAGTTATTTATTTCTATTTAAGCAATAGTGATAAAATTTAATTCTCATAATTCCCATAATTGCCAACCAAAAATATCGTTCTATCCGAATAATTTGCGCATATATGTTGCTAATTAAACGCAGCTTCAAATTAACATGCCAATTGACGTCATCACTTGAAATCAATCACTAATTGCTGGATAACAAGCAATCCAATACGATGAAGCATTCCTTATTGAAAACTCAAAGAAAATTACTACTTGTAAGCATATTGACCTATTTTAAAAGTCGCTATGTCACTACTGTTACTAATTGATAAAGAACGAACAATATAAAGAACAAAGAAATAAACGAGCACAAAGAAATTAGCTACGTCTTTATTTCTTCGAAGACTATAATTTTAACTTATATGTACTTAGATTATGCATTAATTTTAAAATGAACTATTACAAGTAATAGTTCTTAAATTTAAAATTTAATAAGGAATTATGAAATAGGAAAGTATATACTTATATGTAATATGAACGAAAAAATTTATCTTATATGTACTTAGATTATGTATTAATTTTAAAATTAACTACTACAAGAAATAGTTCCTTGTATTAAAATTTAATAAAGGATTATGAAATAGGAAAGTATATACTTATATGTAAGACGAATAAAAAACAGATATATAAAAATGAATACACGAAGTGAATGTTGTAATCAGGGCATGTAACCGATTAAAAAAATCGGTTAATAAAAACCGGTAACCAATATTTTTATTAAAATTTGCGAACTTTAACCGTAATTTTAACTGATATTTTCAAGGCCGAAAATACCGGTAACCGTTAACCAAAAAAAAAAATAAACTGATTTTAGAGAACATCAACCTTTATTTTAATAATATCATTTAGCGCAAAAAAAAATTAAATATTTTTTTTATATACGGTAAATTTGTTTTTAAATATGACTATATAAGTTATGATAGTTTCTAATATTTACATTTTATTGGAGTCATAAAAATAGGTAGTCTCATTGGTAGATTTAGGCATCAAATTTACAATTAAAAAATATGAAAATTCATGTTTGATTTTATATGCAGCACGAAACATAATCGTTTTTCATGTGTCCATAATATTATTTTTTTTATTTATTTTTTATTAACCGATATATTAACCGGTTTAAACTGGTTTCAAATTTTTAAAAACCGGTTTTCGAACTACAACCCTATTTTTATAACGTTCTCAATATGAGTTAACCATTAACCAGTATTTTTTCGGTTACATGCCCTGGTTGTAATAGAAACTGTATATAATTTGTAGTAGTAATTTATTGGAAAAACTATTATTTTGGAGTTATTCAAAGTTGAGTGGAATGTGAAGTCGTGCCTCATAGTTGGGTGACAAAGCGCTTCAACAATCTGCTATAAACTGCAGAACAATTATCAAAATTACTTCATAATTCTGTCGAAATGGACTTCGAACGTTCCTGATTTACCCTCGTTCTCGCAGCCCTTTGCCCCTTCAATTCCGTCACTCGATTTCATCATTCACTCAATCCAAATAATTCCTTCTCATAACGCGATGAATATCTCGAGTCTTGATGAATTATTTATTACTTTATTAGGAAACAACTATTAATTATTCCTTTTTGCTCTCGGAGCTCCAAAGGGGATGAAAAATACAACACCCACGCTAGACCAAGCATAATAAAATTATTTAAATCTTGTGTTAAATGTATGGTCATTAATATTCACTGAAATTTAAGATAAAGGGAACTTTAAATTTGGATGAATACTATATTTCCCAAAGGAAACGCTGTTGTCCTTAACAACTTTAATCACGCTAGCTTCTGTTGAATTTAACTAGTTTAAGTTTGCTAAAAAAACAAACTATACCTAGAGTTTTGTTAATTCAAATTCCGAGCTAATCCAAAACAAAACTATGCTGTGGAACCTCATCAGTTCTGTTTATTTTTACTTCTAATTAAAAGCAAGCATCATGTTTACTGATACATTTATTACAGAACTATATTTTTCAGGAAATTTCTGTGAAACTTTCTGTTAGTGCAACATTTCTCAAGAACTGGTTTAGTGACATAAAATGACGCTTCTTTTTAGATTTTTTTTTAAATATTTTTCCGTATTTTGAACTGTTTATTAAAAGAAAATAATGTATGCCTCGAATATTAAACATTAATTTAACTAAATTGTAAAAACATTTAAAATTGGTTGTCAGTAAGGTCGCTATTATACAACAATTATTAATTTTATAAACTCACTTTTAAAAAGCAGAGAATATATGTTCGTTCTTTGGAACGATTAGGTGAATAATGAGAAAATCGAAGGACCTTTTTTCTCAAAAACTTTTCATTTTCTAGACTTAAGTATCGATGCGCTGATTTAAAAACCTGCAATCCTATTACATCTTTTCGATTTTATTCTGTCGCTTTATTATCTAGCTTTTACTTATTTCCAAAACATATAACCCCATATCAAAACTGTGTAGAGTTAAAACAAACCAAATAATAGTATTAAACCTAAAATTGTGTTGACAAACACGAAATATGCCAAAAATAGTAATTTTTGTGCCCAAAATTTTGATTTTGGGAAATAACGTAACTAGATAGATCTCAACGCTCTGATTTCAAATTTTCAAACGGAATTTAATTATCTCTTTACGTTCCTGAGATATTTGCTGTCAAAGTTGTACCTCAAAAAAGTGTGTTTTTTGGGTATATCTCTAAAATGGGTAGAAATACAATCTCAACGATTATACTAGTCGATTCTACAGGAAAAGTTACATAAAGAAATGTTTTCTTCACAAATACGTTCTTTGGAACGTTTAGGTGAAAAATGAGAAAATCGAAAAAACCTAAATTTCAAAATTTCTCTGAGGTACTTTTTTTCTCCAAAACTTTTCATTTTCTATACTTAAGTAAATATCGATGCGCTGATTTCAAATTTTCAAACCGAATTAAATTATCTCTTACCGTTCTCGAGATATTCGTATTCAAAGTTGAATTTTGGCAATACCTAAAAAAACAGGTTTTTTAGGTATACCCCTTTAAGGGTTAGGTTTACGACTTCGGCGACCTCACCAATCGATTCTACGGGCAAAATTACATAAGTATACCAATTTTTAGATTTTTATTACAAAGGATACAATTTGTAGAAAGGAAAAACGAAATCGGCGAAAATCGAAAAAAATGCCTGATGAACCCCTGACGATTTTTTTCGATATTGGCCATTTTCAGTTTTTCCTCTCTAAAAATTGTAACCGTTGGAATAAAAATCTGAAAATTGGTACACTTATGTAATTTTGCCCGTAGAATCGAATGGCGAGATCGCAGAAGTCGTAAACCTAACCATTTATGGGGTATACCTAAAAAACCTGATTTTTTAGGTATAACTTTGAACTCAAATATCTCGAGAACGGAAAGAGATAATTGAATTCTGTTTGAAAATTTGAAATCAACTAATTGATATCTACTTAAGTCCAAAAAATAATAAATTTTGGCGACAAAAAGTTTCGAGGCGAAAAATTGAAATTTACGTTTTTTCGTTTTTCTCATTTTTCACCTAATCGTTCCAAAGAACGTATATGCGGAAAAAACATTTCTTTATGTAACTTTTGCCGTAGAATCGACTGGTATAATCGTTGAAATAGTATCTCTACTCATTTTAGAGATATAGGCAAAAAACATATTTTTTTGAAGTGCAATTTTGACACCAAATATCTCCAAAACGAAAAGAGATAATCAAATTCTGTTTGTTAATTTGGTATCAGCGTAGCAAGTTCTTTAAAAAATATTACAAACAAAATTTTGTAAAATTTGAAAAATTTTGAGTTAAAAATTCGATATTTTCAAATATTTTCGGATTTATGCAAAAATACAGCATCCGAGGCTTTGGGAATTACTTCCCCTGTAATTACTACACACATAAACTGTTATATTATTAATTTTATAAACTCACTTTTAAAAAGAAGAAAATATATCTTTTGTATAATTTATTATAAGTTGTTAAACGATACGCCAAGATCTGATTTAATATAGCATATAACCCATTCCCATTTATTTGAATTTGATATTTTTAATAGCAATATTCTAATTCTAACATAGTTTTGCATTTCAATACTAATACCCTATTGCCACGTTGTGGAATAAAAGAAAAACGCTTTAGGTGCTTTTTAAAATACAAAACTAAGTTTGGACGTTTGCGATGTCGAAGTCTCGAAATAACTAAACCTAAATTAAAACTCTTCAGTCCATTGGTAAATTTAATTTATTTTTGGTATAGCTATTAGATGTTACGTAATGTTTTTTTTTTTTTCAATATTATTATTTTGTCTCTTAATTTAGTAGCACAAAAAAATATATTCACTGTAATTAGAATTATTATAACATAATTTTGAAACATTTTATTTAAAATGTAGTGCACATATATGGTAAATAATTTAATTTTGGGGAATATGATGATGATTAACGATTAATATGAAATGATTTGAACTTATTAGTGCTTATAAATCGCACGTGGCAACTACTAGCCAGATGAATAAATAGGCATTCGTTTTGTCGTGTTGCATATGTTACCACCAACAAACAGTGAAAAATAAATCACTAATAAACGATATTAATTTTCAATTGTTTCATTTTGATGTGTGTATTTTTAATATTCAGAAAAATAATGCGCAAAAATTAAGTGAAGCGTGCACAATATCGTGCATTTTAAATATGCTGCTGAATAGTGTATCATTGTTCTGCGAATATATATTATCAAACAAAGCCAACCATGTTTACGTTAAATCTGTGTGCTGACAAATGAAAAAGGCCAAACCTAAATAATTTTATTTATTAACCATTCCCATTGTTCAATGGAGCGTGTGGAGGATTTTAGCGCTTGCTAGTGCTTTTTATTTCTATTTTTGTAGATAATATATTTATTCGAATATGTAAACCATTTTATTAACTAGAATAAACAGAGGATACATAGGAAGGTTGCATTTGTTTGCTTCTGTGTGCTGCGCTATCGTCTTGCCCCAGGCCTTCCATAATTCACGTTCCAGAAACTGAAACATGTTTCAAATTTATCACATCTTAAAAATAATTCTCTTTGTCATTTCAAAACGACCACATTCGATTTCCAGCGCTAATAAATTCTTCAAAAAATAATTGTACTTCCATAACTGTTCACAATCTACAAAAAATATATCCTTCTTTCTACCTTATTGAAAACTGTCGCTACAAAAAAATAAATCACTACTTTTCTATCCAATTGTTTTTGAAAAACATATTTAAGTAAGGTACTAATAATTCATCAAATAGTACAAATATTTTTTAAGTTTTAAACCTAAACTTGGATTTACACATCAATTCAAATATATACTAAGAATCAGGGTTGGCCTGATTTAAATCAATTGATTTTTTAATAAAAATCATTGTTTTTTTATCAAAAATAAAAGAATACAAATTATAATAAAAATAAATTATTTGCTACAAAACTATTAATAATAAACAAACCAAGTTTTGTATTTAATAATGTCTTAAAATTGTCAGCCAGTACGGTTGTGTGGTCGTGGCGTGTCTTGTCTGATCATGTAGATAAGCAACATAGCCCGCCCTGTCCATTTGGATGGGTTGCCGCACAACGGCTCGGTGTGTGCTGGCCTTGCAGAGACTGTAGGCTGACAACCTGCATCTCTAAAAAATGCAAGTAAAACATGTCACGAAACAAGTACTTCAGGTACTTGAGGCCTTGTTCCACAGAGGAATGTTGTGCCATTGATGATGAATGTCTTAAAATTAAATGATATTTTATCACTTTAATAGTCATAATAGAAGAAAGAAAAATAAGTATTTAAATGTGTAACAAAAAGTAAAAATGCTCTGTTTTATTCAGATGAATAGTTTTGGTTTTATTACAGATTTTGGTTTTGTTTATGAAATAAAATATTTATATTGCTTTCAAAACAATTAAAAAATTACTGTAACACTTACATATTTTTGCAAAACCTGCTAATTGTAAGAATGGAGTTATTATATATTTTTTTGATGAAATCAATACATGACCTATGTACTAAATTGTACATATTATTAGGTCAGACAAATAATAGAAAAATTGTAACAATACTATTGCTTTAATTCTATGTCTATTGCTACCAGGTACGTATTCAGGAGAGGAGTTTGAGGGGCTGAAGCCCACCCCGAAATTCTACTATTTAGTTTAAATTTATCCAAATGTATTTAAATGTCTGAAAGTTTATTAAAAATCAAACATTTTATTAAATCATGAATTTTTTTGTTGAAAAAAGTAATAATGTTTACTTTATGCTTTACTTTTAAATAATTGTATTTTTTTACTAATAATATTTAAGTTTCCCTTAAATGGACAATATCACATCGGAAGAAAATGTCAAAATTTCGATTAAGTAGCAATTTTTTTAAGTATTGCTTAAAATTTAATCCTTGCTGGCACAACTGGGCATAGGAATACATTTTTTTTTAATTTTTTGATTTTGATTTCTGGTTGAACAATTTGTGGGGCTCAACTGCCTACCCTTATTTCTCCTTCTAATTTTATGGTTCATTGTGATTGGAAACATAAATTTTTAATTTCTTACTGATTAGTCAAACAGACAATGATTGTGTCACACAGTTTTGACTAAAGTTATAAAAATTTTAAAACCACAAGATGAGAGGTTATGTGCTAGTCACATCAGTAAATGTATAATAACCTACGACAGTATATTTAGATTTATTTATTGTAAATAGCCGTAAAAATTTTATTTAGTCGTCTGGGAATACTGAGCCATGCGACATGAGACAGTAATTGTTTAAGAATTGATTTTGTTGTCGGCGAAAGAGAAACTTAGATTGGTCGTTGTGATTGTAATGTGTAGTCTCCAGGCCATATGTGATGTCCCCTATAAAATGTTGATGGATTCGCCCCTGCCTATAACCTCCTTGTAAGGAACCCAAAGTGATCTACTTCGTCCCCAGCTATCGTGAAACATTTATTCCTCGAACCACGTGATGTAATACCGTGAATACGGCCCGTATAAAATGGCAGATTTACAAAACCACATCAAAGGATTGCCAATTATTGTTTCATGTCGAACATTTCAATTTCAATTTTTAAACTCATGTTTTATGTATAACTTGCCTTTCATAACACACATCTATTTTTAAAAGGGCCAACCAACAATTTCTATTTAAAGTGAAAAAATGTTGATAATCTTTAATTAAAAACAACAGTTTTGTCAAATATTAAAAGTGTATTGATTGGAATTTTATATGAAGTTTTGTTAATAAATATGTGTCACTCTTGCACTGTTTGAACTTGAAATATTCATAAAATGCCATTATACATAAAATATTATTTTGAATTTATTTTTCTCCAATATTGGGCGACGTTGAAGTGATATGACATTTATATTCATATTTTAAATGGTAAATTTAAAATTTATTTCGTATAATCCTACAAATATTCAACAAATTCTGCAAGGAAAGGAATTAAAATAAAAAAATATTATTATTCTCTGTTAAAAAAATATAATATCAAAATTATTTCTCTTGTTAAAATGAAATAAATATGTACATATATTTAAAATTAAGCGAAAATCATTACAATAATAAAAACTAAACATTTACTTGCAATAATAAAGTTATTAGCAATTTAATGTTCCGGAAAAAGGACGCGTGTTGTCAGTATGGTATGATCGTGGAAAAGGCAAGTAGTCTCTTTTATTTTACAATTCTAGCACGATGACGTGACAGCATCCCTTCCTCAAATAATTATTTTTTCGTAAACTACGAATATTGAAACAATCTAAAAAAATGCAGGTATTTTATTTTTTTGTCTAGTATTATATACCACATTCAGAGTTCTTCAATCTACCAGCAATATTTTCTAAATTCAGAAACTTCAGGAAAGTATATTTTTTTAACAGAAAAATTTATTTTAAAAGCTATCTGTAAATCGAAAGAAGTAGAAGATTGATTCTTTTACATAATCGTTTCCAGTTTTCCAATTTACATTTCTGGAAAATAATAAAATTCATATACTTATATCATTACTAATGTAATACAGAATGAATTAATTTTTAATAGAAAAAAATAAGTGTCTTTAGTCGATAACTATTAATGTATAAATTAATAATAGAAAAATAGTGCACGATCCTATTCCAACCGTGGAAATCATCTTGATGATTTATTTTGTTTTCATGATAACAAACTGCACCGCAGAAAGATCTTTCTTAATATTAACAATATTAAAAAATAGACTCACTCAAAACATCATGAAATATTATAGAATATTTTACAAAGAAGAAAGTAAGAAAAGAGCCAAAACTAATTTTTATGTTTGTCAATACAGAATTGGTTTTATTTAACTGGATAATTAGGAAAAAAACTTTTGGAATGGTAGTCATTTCATAAAATCCACCAATACACCAACATTTCGACAATTAATCAGTCTTCATCAGTTATATTTGTTAAATTAACAATTTATTTAAAAATTCATAAAATATAAATTTTCAATTTTTATTCCATGTTGGAAAAGGACCCGTACCACACTTTTGCCCAGAGGCAATTTAATGAGCACGTGGTTCTAATTTTGGAAGGTATTGTGCTTGAAGTAAAGGAATAAAAAGAGCAGAACAAGAGTTAGCAACAATAATAACAAATCAATATCAGTTATAATAATCTGTTCCAATTATAAATCACGCAGATGTAATTATAGTTTTGCTCTTATTATTGATTCATAACTTGTCGCTGTAAGTTGAAGCGATTTGAACAATCATTAAACTATGCAGAGAATTGTAGTTTATTTTTAGATGCAAAGCGCATAAATAGTAGGATTTCCATTGTTTAATCCAAATTGTTTGAAAGTCATGAGCGCCCATAAAGTATTTTTCAAGGAGGGGCAAAAAAAAACAGAAATATTATCATAAAAAAGATATATATTCTTTTGTACGCTTATACTAACAAGGCTTAAATTTTAAGAAACATTCAAAAAAATTTAATCGAATTTTTGACATTTTTGTTGAATAGTTCATGAGAGATTCCATTCCTAGTAATATTGTCCATTTAAGAAAAATATAAAAATTTAAGTAATGTTGTTGCACTGTTATTATACATATTTTTTATAAAAAAAAAATCCACAACACCCTCAGTATACTATGAGGAATAGAATATATAATATAAAAAATATATATTACAGAAATAAACTGCCAACATATACATATTAGTAAAAAAATAAAAATGTATTAAAAAAGAAATTAAACGTAAAACATTTTTTTATTGATTTGTAAAGGCAATTTTTAAATTTCTTCCAGTTTAAATAATTTACCATAAATATAAATGGAATAATTTATCCCACACATAAAAAACCCTAACCCGTACTTAAGCAAACATTAATAAATTTCTTATAAAACATAACGGAAGTGAAATAATTAAGTAATATGCCGTCTTTTTAAAATTTGCAAAAAGCCAGGGGAGGACAAATGTAGAGTGACCATTCGTACTGATTTTGTCAGTACAGTACTGATTTTTAGATCCTTGTACTGATAAACAAATTGTAACATATTTTGTACTGATTTTTTACATACTGTACTGAATGTACTAATTTTCGATATTTTATAATTATTTTTGGTAGATGTTTAAACATTTTCATATAATTTAAGTATTAACTAAAATTTCCATCTCTCGACATGGTTTGATTTTATTAGTAAGTGACTTGGTTGAAAGGTTTGATTTTGAGAGGAACTGTATACTTTAGTAATAGCAATAAAATTATAGCAGTAATATCGCTATGATTTTTGACAAAAACAATATATTATATTTAGATTCATAAATGTTTTGCCCAAGAATAATAAAAGCCTCGAAGAAATCAAATTTAAAGAAACTAAAACAGTATTTTCTAAAATACTGCTTAAACACAATAGAAGAATTTTTAAACACTAATCATCGCATATGCAAATTTCATTTTACATTTCAATATAATATAGTCAATAAGTAATCTAAATATAGAACATAGGTTTTGTACTGATTTCATTAAAAAAATAAAGTGTCACTCTAGGCAAATGCCCCCTCTTGCCTTCCCTTATGGGCGCCCATGAAAGCGCATAAATAGTAGGATTTCCATTGTTTAATCCAAATTGTTTGAAAGTAAAGGAGTGATTCTCGTGATTGTATAATTTACAAGTCTGGTAGAAGTTGTTGGTTGTAAATCTTTCGGATTTTACATTGTGCGCATTCTGGTTGTAAACTATTTATTCAGTGTTAGCGTTGAGCATGTTTGAATCTTGTGAACGTTTCACCCGCACTCGTAACTTCCTACAACAACTTGATAGTGGGTTAGTTTCTCTTTCCAAGTGCTAAACACGCCCACTGAGTATCACTTCTATCCATACTTCACCTTATTTTTACGGCCATCATCTTCATGCCAACTTTTTATCCCTGCTGAGGATTATTGCGGGAATCAAAAACCTTGCTCCAACATAAAAATTTTATAAGCATCTAGATCAAAGGTTAGTACTTTTTTACTAAACCGCAAATTATTCATTTAAAAGTGCGACTTTTACTCGCAAAAGCAACTAGTCCTTTTTGCGCAGTTTTTTTGGTGAGAAAATTGAAAATTATTACACCTCGTAATTTGAATGTGGTACATTACGGCTTTCACGCTAAATATTAAACTTTAAAATAATCTAGAATGTATCTTAAATTACTTACAAGAAATTTTTTAACGAGCAGTGGTGGTTTATCTATCGTTCCATTAACAGAGTCACCAATTAGTACTGCTTTCAAGTTCAGAAACTACTATAAAATGTAGGTCCTTTTCAAAAGCTATTGGATTCAAGTTTAAAATGCAAGTAAAATGTTCAGAACATTTCTTATAAGGGTTTAGGCCTTCTATTCAATCCTATTCTTAATTTCAAAAATCATTCCATTATTTTAATTACCTCAGCTAATAAAATGTTATCGTTCCTCATTTGAAATAGAAAACACTTTAGTTTTCTAAGATAAAGTATACTATAATTATCAATGCCACAGATTATTAGAATCGGTACAACGAAAATTTTGTATTTATTTATTTATTTTTATCAATTAAGGATAGACGTACAATTTTTTCATTAAACTTCCTCAACAATATCCTAATTATATTGATTATTCGCATTTGTTAAGGAAACTCACTCGTGTATTACGTACCTCGTCCCGCTTTTGTTAAACATTTTATTTACTTCCAATATTCTGCTGTATATGTAATTTTCAATTTATATAATAATGTGACACAAAATTGATTGAAACTAAGAATTTTAATGTCAATCACAACGATGGTTTGCAAATTACTAAAGCATGGCTTTCTATATTAAATATGTAGTAAACAGTTTCTTAGTTAGTTGTTTACTTACTTTGTTGTAATTTTCATTTCCCGGAATACCCTGAAGAAGGCAGCAGTTTATTTTACCCGTTCGGTTTAATAAACTATATAGAACTATAACTAAAAAAGTTGTTTTATTCAAATATACAATTTGATCCTCACTATATTTTAACAATTAAATATGGAGAAATTCAATACAAATTTTGCAGCCCAATAATTAGCACGTTCTAACTTGAATGGACGAGTCTATTATCTAAGGATTCTATTCTCAGAATCAACAACTGTTATTTAAGTCCAAGTTTATTGCAAAAGCATGGTACTGAAGTTTTTTCATCCTTTATCCTTATTTATTAGATTTTATATTTATTTCATTACTCTGAAGAAGGCAGCCGTTTATGCTGTCGAAACATTGGGTTTAATAAATAAAAATTACAGAACTAAAGCTACTAAATTGTTTTATTCAATTACTACGAGTTCTGAAAAATATTTTATTAATTCATTGTTTATTGTAAAAGCATGGTACTTAAACTTTTTCATCATTTATTTTTATTTATTAGGTTTCATATTTATTGTAAAAGATTGAGGTAGTGATGTTTCTAGACTTGTCCTACAATTTTATTTTAAATTTCTAGTTGTACGCTATTATATACTGTGATTTTGGTGAAATAAATAAAGGTATATTAGTTTATAATCCAGTCTTCATGAAAATTTGTATACAAGTGAATGTCGAAGCGATTTGATTAAGTGCGTTGCATTATTAAAAAGTATTTTACAAATTGAAACTATGTGAAAACTGTCAAAGACGAAGGGGAATGAAGACATTTACCACAGTATTGAGTAATTCGGCAGATTTGCATAAGAAAATAAAGCACGGAGACGTAGAAATGTTAATTTATTTCCCGGCATCGGTAACGCTAACGAAACGAAAAACTCGATAGTTAGGTAGGGTGCCGGATCCAACCCTCGACGCTCGACCAATATCTCCATCTGTGTCTTTAGTCGTCGACCTGATCCTTTTTCGATTGATGAATAATCAATTTGGGCCTTGTTTTACAAGCGGTGTCTGCGCAAAACCAGACACACCAGCTGCTTTCACTACTTTTACCCTGGGGTAGACAATGCCAGCTTTACGTCTGGATATTTGGACCCTACCCCAATGCCCAATCATTTTACGTACAACTCAATTTCATAATTGCATGTTTTCTTTCACAGAACTGTCATTTATTATACATTTCTTAAACGCCGTAATCGTAATAATATCCTCGTTTTTCTCAAATGCGTAAATTATGCAAATCAATTGTAGAGATAGTTTTGTACAATTAAATTTACTAACTTTTCCTTGTATCTTTTTATATAACATGTTATATTTTGTAAATAAGAATTAAAAACATACAAATGATCATGCTTATAATATTCGTAACAAAGAGAATCTAGTACTAATTTCTCATAAATCTACTAAGTTCGAAAAGAATATATAATATATTACATAGGAGCTGTATTGTACAATAAACTACCGGTAAATCTGAAAAAAAAACCATCATTACGATCGTACAGAATTGAATTAAAAAAATATTCAATTAAGAATTATTTTTATTCTGTGCATAAATATTTATCTCAATAATTATTTATGTTATATTGTGTATTATAATAATCTATTGTGCTATAGAAATATGCATTGTTACATGTACTAAGAAATTGTCTGACACATCCAATATCATGTATTTGTGATCTATGGAATAAAGATATTATTATTAATAAAAAATTATATTTTTTTACCATTTTCTACTGGTGAACTAATAAATTATGTTAAAGTAATGATTAGTTATTTTAATATATTTAGCTGATAATGTCCGAAAGGACAAAACGATCAGAACAAAAATAATAGAATGATGAAGTATGTTACTTTTTTTTTATACTTATTCAATATGTTCCACCGAGATCCAACATCTATTCCTTTGCAATTAATAAATAATAATTAATTCGTTACAAGCGAGAGGTGTCATGCATAAAAATTTTATTATATAGATATTATGAAATCAGTCAAATGATCGAAAGATATCCACAATAAAATACAAGCAGAAAATATATGGATTATTAAAATCTAGTCTTAACAGGGAAAATTATGATTAAATTTTTACATTATTTTAAGTTTCTTTAAAAATCTTACAATTAATTATAAAAAATAATAGAAACCATATTTACTTCGTCTGGATAATTGGTCTCTATCCCAATGCCCAATCATTTTACGTACAACTCAATTTCATAATTGCATGTTTTCCTTTCACAGAACTGTCATTCATAATACATTTCTTAAACGCCATAATCACATTAATATCCTCGTTTTTCTCAATCCACAATAAAATATAACCAGAAAATATCTGGATTATTAAAATCTAATATTAACAGGGAAAATTATGATTTAATTATTACTTTTCTTTACGTTTTTTTAAAAATCTTACAATTAATAAATAAAGAATATTATATACAACATTTACTATTAGGTCTTCATGATATTCATTAAATACTGATTCGCATATTAATTTGTTATAAACATCGACAATATATAAAGAAAAAAACTATATGTTGAAAAAGAGAAAAACAATTATGTATTATCTTTGTACGTTACCATCTGTAAGTATAAAAACTAGAAAAGTTATGTAATAAAAATAAGATTTTCTGTAAATGTACAATCTGAGTGATTACTCTCTCATTAAGCGAGAGCCAAATGAAGTGACGGACGCCGTAATTCGAAGTAAAAATTTTAAACGAAATAAAGTAATTCAATCAAGAAAATCTATTCCCGTGTAAAACAAGCGTCGGGGAAAACGATTGTATTTGTCAGTAAAAATTGGCTAGCGTTGGGGTGTCTACTGGGGGTTCTATCGATTGAAAGGGAAGCTCCTGTCCTGTCGAACGACAATTACCATTTACAAAGACGATTTGTGTTCACTTAAATGTCGGGGATATCCAAAGCGACAACTTAGGACAAACGCCGAAAAAATTACCCACTTTAATCATTCAACGTCTAATTCAAATCAAATTACTTCATTGCGATATTTATGCGTTGTGTTTCCCATAACTGCAAGTGTGTGAGCTGTTCAATGAAACCTAATGGACGGGAAAGGTGTTCTAGGGTATTGCTTTTCAATATCTACCAGAGTTTTCAAAGTTTTACCCAAATGGAATGTTTAGAAACTATGCATATAATCATATCTTTACCCAATTCCAATGCGATTTCCAACATAAAAAATAAAACCGGAGCTTAAGTACTTTCAAGATTCTGGAACAGAACACCTGTTTCGTTTTTTTATAATTCAATTGTCATTCTGAAGTCTTTGGAACAACTTTTATTTTGTTGCAACTTCTAAACTGTTTCAATGCAAATTATAGGAAAAATTACTTTCCCAACATTTTAATTTCATTTTTATTACGACTCGAACTTGAAATGTAGGTTCCTGAAGATGATATAGGTTGACATGCAACCTTACTAAATGCAAGTAAACCGTATCATGAAACAAGTTCTATCTATGAATGTTGTGTTATAAGGCGTATTCCATTTGTCACACCTTACATTTTTTAATCCGGATTACATATTTTTTATTTTACTTGTGCAGTTCTGTTTATCAAGGCGTATAACATGTACTATGAGTAATCCACTCGCCGAAGTACATCAAAAAGTTTTGATTCTAGTAATCAGTTCTGAAGTGGGATTCATAACAACTACAAATTACATCTGCACTTGTTAAAATATGTATTAATTACAAAACCAAATGTCAAATATTACCATCGCAGAAAATCAAATTTGCAATGAATTTAAGACATTCCCACGTCAGTGTAGATCTGTAATGATTTTTTTTATATATGTATAAGTATATGTAAGTACGTATCAACCATAGATAACCGGTACTGTTATAGAAAAGCAAGTATAGTTTGTAGTTGATATTTGCAATTGATATCATAACAAGTCCAAATGATAGCAACCGAAGTTATAGAATCCCGTCCCAGATCTGACTAGTAAAAGTAAACCAATATAAATGATGATAATGGGTTGGTGACTGCTTTATCGCTAATATTTCATTTCTGGATTTCATCTTTGAGTAAAACCATCCAAGGGTTATAGCGCCAAAGACAATCTAAATTTAATAATCCATTGCTTAATTAAATTTTGTGTTATATTCGAAGGTAAGTCACGGTTTGATAAACCTAGCTCGAAGGTTTATTTTTACGACAGAGTTCATAATGATTTTAATTTCATTTAGAGTTTACCTTAACACATTTAAGTTTCATAAAAATATATGAAGTAGAGCAAGTAATATAGCAGAGAAGAGGAGAGAGTGACGAAAGGTATACGAGAAGGAATGGGGTAGACTGGTAGCAGTGGCGGAACTATAGGTGGGCCAGGGTGGGCCGGTGCCCACCTTTAAAAGTGATGGCCCACCCTCGTGCCCACCCGTAAACAATGCAGGCATCAATCAAATATATAATACCATTATTACAATATTTTTTCTAAAAATTTGTAAAAAGAAAAAGACGGCGTAATCGTTGTCTTGAAATATTTAATTGGTATTATTGTGTCTGCACGGTGGTAGTGCTTGTATAACTAAAGAATTGCGCTAAGGGCTAAGCCGGTTGATGAGGCCGCTCTTTTACGTAGATACTTGTGATAGTCATTGCCGCGCGCTTTTACAAAACATGCCGATTTGATTTATAATTGATGTTAACTGACCGTCTTCATATCTGCCACAACATCTACAACATATCAGTGCACATGTAGTTTTCGTGTCTTTAAGAACATGCAGTTAATGTAAATTTTGATGATTAGTGCTAGTTAAAATGAGTAATGATAACATTATAGAATCTTTCGCGCCAACTTCCAAAAAAATTTAAACCTGTGGTTCAGTTTCCATGACATCTATTGAAAATTGCTTGAATATTGTAAAAATTATTTATTATTTTTTAAATATATAAGGGCATTTGGCCAATTCTTTTTGCCTCATTGGATGCAGTTTTTATTTCTAAACATTTACATATCTCACAGTTTGTTCTAAATGAATAGGTAATAAAGACATATTAGGAAATGAAAAAAGTAACATTGAATTTCCTATGTTCAGAAATTAATATAGACATTCGGTATATAACAATGACACGGCCCACCAAGATTTTCCGGTGCCCACCGCGTGGCCCACCTAACAATTTCCCTCTAGTTCTGCCACTGACTGGTAGTCTGGAAGTGATTTTGTTATGACGTTCTGTTCGTACGCAATACAGGTACGGGAAGCGGCTTCTAGCGCAACGCTGCGAGACAGTAATTTCACTTAAAGTTTAAGTGCACTCTCTCGTTACCTGCAACTTGTAAAAACTTTATTTAAACATTATTCGCAAGATTAAAGATAAGCACAACAGATATTTTGTTAAAATACTCCGCAGTGGAGCATGTTTTTATTCTAAACGCATTTCAGGCTGTGTTTGCGTTAGTGAAATGGATTTTTTTCACCATAAAGCATCAAGTTTCAAGTAGCAAGTTTTGTTATGAAATTTCACCCATAAAAAGCCAGATTTTTTTTAATAATCTGTTAATGTGTACAATGTATTCAAACAAACATTTGCATTGTAAACATGGGCAGGTAAGTGCACTGCTTTACGAGCGTCCCAAACTTACGGATCGTACATGTGCTCTTTGTATTTTTACTTTACTGCTGTTATATTACTTCTCAACATTAACCCTCTCTTGCTGTCTTACTCTCTTGCTTTCCTTTCTCAGATTATTTCCTCGGATCGCTGCTCTCACGAATTTTCAATTAAAATTTTACTACTATTATTTAAAACTTCAACGACTACATTATAACACAAAATATGCTAATTTATAATACATTCATTAAGAAACTATTTCTTCTTTACTTTTACAGAAAATATGGATATTCTACTAATGGATCACTCTCATAAATAATTTGAGTAATTGGTAATTTATTATACATTCATTATTTCTTCCACATGGTTTAGTATATATATTTTTAATAAAATATTAATAAAGAAAAATTTGTTAAGTCAAATCTATTGTAAAACAGAACAGTTCATTCATAATGTGCATTATATTAACTATATCAAAGGAATTTCTGATATAGTAACAAAAAATTTAAAGAAACATAATATTAGGACAATTAATGTAAATAAAATAAACTTAGGGAAAATCTTAAGTAACAATAAGGAAAAAAACAGAAATAACAGATCAAACCGGAATTTATCGAATGTAATGTACCAATCGTAATACAATTTACATTGGTCAAAGTGGGAGAAGTTTCGGAATACGTATTAAAGATGATATAAAGTCAATAAACATAAAAATTATTAATTCAGGATTTGCAGAACATTGTATCAAAAACTCACATTTATTCATAGGGTAATTTTCTGTATTACATGTAGCCGACAAAATGTCTGGAAAAATTTAGAGATTAGAAGAGTAATTAATTCTAAAAAAAACATTGTTAATGACCAGATTGAACTAAATACTTCACCCCTACTTAACATGTAATTGTATATATAAACAGGTGTATTACTTTAATTATGTAGTCTGATAATGTCCGATAGGACGAAACGATTGTCACTAATATAATAATTATTTTGGAATAACCAAGTGTTTTATTTACCTATCATAAAATATTAGTTCTAAAAGGATAAAGTTTGAAATAAGGTTCAATAGAATTAAAAGCAGTCAAATGTCAAGAACAAGTGCTCGGAAGGATGAAACTATTAATGAATAGTAAGTATATATTTTTTCTTGTAAAGTACTTGTGTAAGTAAATACTCGAGTTGAATAAATAGATAAATAAATAAAATCATTAGCTTTTGTTTTACAAGAATAAAGATATTTTTTTATTGCAATTTCGGCTATTATGCAATCATCAGAAGAATACATAAATGTACAGAACATTGTGATAAAGTTTGAATTAAGGTTAAACAGAATTAAAAGCATTGAAATGTCAAGAACAAGTGCTCGGAAGGATGAAACTATGAATGAATAGTAAGTATGTATTTTTTCTTGTAAAGTAGTTGTGTAAGTAAATACTCGAGTTGAACATCTTTCTAATTAGATCGTAATTGAAATCAGATCACTGTTAGGACGCTTCCGTTTCCATGACAAAGCTTCCCAAGGAATCTCTTTGGAACGAGTAAATGAGGAAGGAGGAAGTTATTTGCTGCCCGGATAGAACAATGTAGGTGTTTTGGTCATTAAGTCTAGGTTGAGAGACTCAAACTAAACTCTTACAAAAGGAGCTCATTCGGATTCGGTGTCGCACATTTCTCCAAAGGTTCTCCATTTCAGTTTCAGATAAAGGTGATACATTTCGCAAATCCAATAATATAACGTTCCACTTAAACTTCCGACACAGACATCTAGAGGTACATGCGTACTATAATTAATACAGTTTTCGTTATTAACAACTACATCCGTTAAATTTAGTCAAACTAGTTTTACAATTAAACTGTTTTCTCCATAACTTTAGTTTTTTCTTACTGTAAATAATTTATTTCAACATTAACATAAAAACGATAAATTTTACTTAGAATATCTAGTCAGTTACTTAACATGTGTTTCTCTAGGTGTAATATATTTACTTGCAACATTTTGTTGAAGAATCTTGTAGCACTCCCGTCTTTAAATTTTACACAGCAATTTGATTTGCAATTGGACATTGAATATTTTATTTGAATCTTCTCGACACATCTCTATACGTATAGATAATCAAATTCAGGTGCTTGCTGATATATGAACCAAAATTACACTAGTTTTCTACAAAGTTTCTCTACTACAAAAATTCCTTACAGAAAGTGTAGGATAACAACCTAAACAACAAAAAATTAATCCTTTCAAGAAAGACATATACTAATTATTTGATTTGGAAACTAGCAAGTAAAAATATAATTATTTTTGAATAGTTCAAAATACTTTATTAGTTATAGACTAGACGGAATGCTTATTATTGTTTCACTGAAGGCCAAAAGTATTCTAGGGTTGTAGTACGTAATACGATTCCTGTAGTGCTTTTTGTAAAAGGTAAGGTACATATTAGGCGAGATTCAGTTAGAGAAGAGGACATACATGAAGTAAGATTAGAGAATAAACGTTCATTGTTTTTCTAAATTATAATTATTTATCGTAGAATAGACGGAATGCTTATTATTGTTCTCAGGAGGCCAAAACTATTCTAGAGTCGTAGTGTGAAATATAATTCCTGTAGTGCTTTTTGCAAAAGATAAGGTAGATATTAGGCGAGATTTGTTGGAAAAGAGGACATACGTGAAATAAGGTCAGACATAATTATTTTTTATAGAATAGATAGAATTCTCATTTTTGTTTTACTAAAGGCCAAAACTATTTTAGGGTAGTAGTACGAAATATTGTAGGTAAATGAAAATTGCTGGATGTCAGTCAACAATTTGTTTTTTTATTCTAAATTTCGGCCTCGGCCAGTTTCTGCATCACATATGTCTTCTTCAGGAGGAGAAATTATTTGACATTTAAAAAAATTTCAACTCCTGAAGAAAGCATACGTGATGCCGAAACTGGTCGAGGCTGAAATTTAGAAAAAAATTATTGACTGACATCCTGTAATTTTCATTTACCTACAATTATCAAACCAGTAAAGAAGTCTCATCACCCAGTACGAAATATGATTCCTGCAGTGTTTTTTGTAAAGCTAAGGTTTATATTAAGGCGATATTCAGTTGGAGAGGAGAACATACATGAAGTAAATTTAAATATAATTATTTTTCATAGAATAGATGAAATAGTAGTACAAAATATGATTCCTGCAGTGTTTTTTGTAAAGGTTAGGTATATATTAAGGCGAGATTTAGTTGGAGAGGAGGACACACATGAAGTAAGATTAGAGAATAAACGTTGATTGTTTGGGCAGCATCGACACCGACGCGAAGGTCCGCGACTATGACTAGGTACACGGCGGCATACGTCCCCCTGTATACAAAAGGGAGCGAGTGCTTTAACACTAAGAGGAAATGGCAACAGAGGTGGCTGTCGAGATCCGCTTGTGCAAACAGAAGAGAAAATTGGACCAGGGCACCGAGCGGAAAATCATTTGGGGCATGAGTAGATCGTTGTCGTCCACCAATTGCGTATAGCATATACGTTAAACACGCTCCAAAGCTCCTACAAACCAGGACCCGTCCCCTGCGTATAGGTACGTGAGCGGCTTGCCGCATACCATATATCCTGCATACTGCATACAATGTTCCCAATCGTTCTCCACTGCAATCTTTCCCAACATTTTTCCCCTTCAGTCCCCTTGAAACACCGCGCTGTCCATGTGCAAACACGTTGGTGCCGGACAGATTAGTCAAGACTGTATTTCATTACAAGAGTAATGAAAGACAAGATATACTTAAATTTCTTGTCTTGTTTTTTAGTTAACGAGCTTCCAAATAATACTATACTCGGTTACTTCTTCTTAATAAAATATTAAAGAATTAAACAAGTTTTTTTAATTTTCATCTTTCCCAACATTTTTCTGCGGAAAACCCCTTCAATCCCCTTGAAACATTTGCGCTGTGTATGTACAAACACGTTGATGCCGGACAGATTAGTGTTTCACGAGAGTCTTGTATTTTTCTTGATCTTGACTCAATCTGGTAAAAAATCCAAGACAAGAACTATAAATGTCAAAGCGAGACAAGGCAAGACTTTTATATACAAGAGTAATGAAAGAGAAGATATACTTGAATTTCTTGTCTGGTTTTTCAAGAAATAACAAAACAAGACGAGAATTTTTATCTTATGAAACACTAGGACAGATAAAATACCAGAATGTAAATCAGCTAATAAGCTTCCAAAAATACTATTCTCAGTTACTTCTTCTTACTAAAATATTCGTTAATTCATGCCCACCTCCAAATTGTAGGTGTAGGTCTAGGAAACAACATCAGTCTTTCCCAACATATAGGTACGTGAGCTAGCTTGCCGCATACTATATATCCTGCATACTGCATACAATGTTCCCAATCGTTCTCCACTGCAGTCTTTCCCAACATTTTTCCCCCTTCAGTCCTCTCGAAACACCTGCGCTGTCCACGTGCAAAAACGTTGGTGCCGGACAGATTACTGTTTCACGAGAGTCTTGTATTTTTCTTGGTCTTGCCTCAGTCTGGCAAAAAATGCAACACAAGAACAAGACAAGAGCTATAAAAGTCAAAGTAAGACAAGGGAAGACTTTTATATATAAGAGTAATGAAAGACAAGATATACTTAAATTTCACAAGAAATAACAAAACAAGACGAGAATTCTTATCTTATGAAACAGTTAGGACAGATAAAGTATCAGAATGTGAATCAACTAAGGAGCTTCCAAATTATACTATACTCGGTTACTTCTTCTTACTAAAATATTCGTTAATTCATTCCCAACTTCAATGGTGTGGGTATAGGAGACAATATCATCTTCTTCCAATAAAGGGATTTTTCAAGTTTTCTTTAATTTTGACGTATATTAATATTCAAATTATTATTATAAACGATCCCTAGAGCACAAGTGTTTCTAAACATTGATCCGCAAACGATTATTTTTAAATATATTATTTTCCAATTGAAATAACCGAATGTGACAAATACACACAACAAAAATTAAATACAACATTCCAAACAACCTTAAAGATGTTTTACCAAATAACCACGACACACCAAATAATATAATCAAGATCCTAATAGAAATCATACGTATTGAATATATATAATGTACCGAGGAATTAGAGACCGTTTACTGTTGAAACTAGTGATTCGGGTGAGACGAAATATTTGTCGAATCTTGTTCGTCTCGTCTCGAAATATCTCGTCTCGGACAAGACGAGAACGATTTTAAAAATAAAACTTTGAGGCGGGAAAATATAATCGATATTTTCGGATTTCTATAATTTCGTCAAGATTTCTCAAGGTTTTAAAATTATTTTTACATAGAAATTAAATTTTTATGCCGTCGAAGTAGAAATATAGCGAAATAAACAAGTATCCACAGGAACTATATACAATAGTCCAAAATGTCACTATAAATCTAAATAACCTAATCATTCCATATGCTATCTGTCAGTAGTAAAACAAAATCAGAAACCTGAATATCAATCTATTTAGTTCTAAAATAAAATCTTAATGTATATATTTCTTTAAAAATAGTTCTCCCGACAAAAAAATTTCGAACGATAATGGTACACACAGATTTTAAATAAAATATTAATGGATATAAATTATAACTAATATCGTCTGAAACTAAAATATATCATTTGTAGAGATTTATCTATAAAAGGAGCTGTCACATATAAAACGCGATAAATGAGCTAGAAATGAAGATACTATTATTTTCTATTTAATAGCTAATGGAAGAGGCAGAATATAGATTTTTCCGTCAAAAAATAATTAAAATTTTTATTGTTGAGAAACACTGGCACACAGTATACTGCAACCACTTACTGCAGTCCGACAATACTTAGCTACATTGTGGAAAATCTGCTATATGAGACCTTATAAAAAGTTGAGATACTTTTTGAAGTCAATCCAATTTCTGGAAACCTCTGCTATATTTGTTTTATTCTGAACATAATACATCAGGTTTTTTTTATTTATTTACATACACGATAAGCAGTGGTCAAGGACGGAACATGTATTGTTTGAGAAAGAATTATAACAAAAGGAGTAAATTTCTTGTTTCTATACTTCCAGTCAATAAAGTTTTTATCACAGAACAGCAGCTAATGTAGGCTTCAGAACACAATGTTGTACAACACTAATTTAATCTAGATATAGATCACAACGAAACTTAAATATATTTAACACAATTGAAATATTAATAACAATAATTTGTCAAAAGCACGTTTGACATCTAAATACAATATGTGAAACAATAACATTTTAACTATACAAATCCATTCTGTCCAGCAAACCACGAAAATTAGTATTATTATTATCATATTATTAAGTTAAATAATTAAGAAATGTTGTACAACACTAATTTAATCTAGATAAAAATCACAACGAAACTTAAGTATATTTAACACAATTGAAATATTAATAACAATAATTTGTCAAAACACGTTTGAGATCTAAATACAGTATGTAAAACAATAACATTTTAAGTATAGAAATCCATTCTGTCCAGTAAACCACGAAAATTAGCATTATTATTATCATATTATTAAGTTTAATAATTAAGAAATACTGTACAACACTAATTTAATGTAGATAGAAATCACAACGAAACTTAAGTATATTTAACACAATTGAAATATTAATAACAATAATTTGTCAAAAGCACGTTTGTCATCTAAATACAGTTGTAAAACAATAACATTTTAATTATAGAAATCCATTCTGTCCAGTAAACCACGAAAATTAGCATTATTATTATCATATTATTAAGTTTAAAAATTAAGAAATGCTGTACAACACTAATTTAATGTAGATACAACACAACGAAACTCAAGTATATTTAACACAATTGAAATATTCATAACAATAATTTGTCAAAAGCACGTTTGGCATCTAAATACAATATGTGAAACAATATCATTTTAACTATAGAAATCCATTGTCCAGTAAACCACGAAAATTAGCATTATTATTATCATATTATTAAGTTTAATAATTAAGAAATAACTTCATTAAGGGATACTCTGCGTTCCTATTTAAGCTGCTTCTAAGTATAGCCCTCCATCTTCATTCTACATATATACACCCAGCATAAAGACCAGAAGGAAATGGTAATTGTATCATTATACGACATGCTTAGCTGGCGCAATTGTTATGTTTATATGGAGAAAACAGACACCCTGTAATATTCATAATATACATGACACGAATTTTGTCTGAATGCGCACATAACAGAACAGTTGCTAAAAGGAATAATCATAATAAAAAACTATTCGCTATGAATTTTTCGCGAAATAAAAATTGAACAATTAGGTTAGTTCAGAGGCGGATTAATCAATAGACAAGTAAGACAATTGTCTAAGGCTTGGATTCAATCGGAATAATAAATATTAATATTTATGTCAAAATTACATTGTCTTAATTAGTTTTGAAATTAACGCACGATGTCATGGAGTATAACTTAGATAAAAGCCATTTTATATTGTAACGAGCGTGACTCATCACAGATGAGTCATCACGGCTGACATGTGTGGTAGTTAGTCGCGCTAAAGGTTAAGTCGGATAGGAGCGATGTCGCTATTGTTCGGGAATTTTAAAGAGGCCAGAATGCTCTGGAATGTTCGAGAGATTAATTGGCGGTAGGTATATAAGGGCCGCGTAATTTTAAATAACGCACAAAAACAAAATTATATTTAATTTTTATCCATAAAATCATACAAAAATTTAATTAATTGATGACAAAAACAAATTATGAAAATGATGCCTGAATTATATTTTGTCTAGCGTCCGCTGTAGACTTAATCCGGCACTGAGTTACATTGTATTATTCTCAAAAGCATTACACATATTTTTACATTAAAGAAACCTAAAAAATTATTAATTAAAATTTAACTTTTACTTAACAATACAATAATTTATAACAAATGTTTACTATTAATAAGTCTTTTGGAGCAAATGTATAAAATATCCTATCATATTTATGATTAAATTTTTATATTGGTTATAATATTTTGTCACGTCAAGTAGATATGTTTATGCTTATGGTTGTAGGAATAAAGAGTAAATATAAATAATATTTTTGTTAAAATAATCAATACAAAAATAGAGATTTATGTATTCGTCCATAAACGAGAATCCCCGGTTCAAATTCTGCAAACATGTGGCTGTTTGTGTATAACCTAACTTTCTGTAAATGGAATTTTCATTCTGTTGAGTGGTTGTAAAATGAATAACAAAAAGTAGGAAAGGGCAGAAAAACGCGTCAAAAATCGATGTTATGATTGAATCAAAAAAGAGTTAGGCTTATAACAGGAACAAACTAATGTGAACGAACGCATACAATCAAGTTGGGACAGGTAGTGGGTTTAGTGCAGAGGGAAATCGCGACTGCAGTCGCAGACTGTAATAATTCAAAAACGACTGTGCAAATACGCGCGCCACGACATGGATGAAAGGATGTGACAAACGCGAGAGTTCCGCTTCGTCGTTCATTTATACTTCATCGCTTCTCTTTCGGTTTCATTCTATTCTTTCTTTTTCCATGCATAATTTAATATGTATCCACAGTTCTCGTCAAAATGTCTATAACGCCTGACCCTTCATGACCCAACCTTAAAATGTGCTCATTATATTGTTTCCAACATTTCACAAAAATATAATAAATCACACGTATGAAACTTGTGATATACCTTAAGGCCCATTCACAAATCAAAATTAGTCTTAGTTTTACGTTTTATGTTTTACGGCAATCTGCAGTAGCATTCACAAATCATGTTTTATTCGTGGTTTTAGTAGGTAGTGACACCTACTGGCAAATAAAGACACAGATTAAAGAAATCGGTAAAATAGGAAACCAGCACACATTTCGATCGCGTGATTCATGATCCCACGTGGTTGACAGTTGTTTTGTTTTGATCTGCACTTCATATAAAACAAGAAAAAAGGTAAATATAAACAAAATATGTAAATAGATATGTTGTAATACAAAAATTATTTTAGATGAATGCCGAGAAGAACAACCATATATCTCTATTTTTTTCTACGATCTTCCTATTGGTTCGTTCTTAAATATAAAACATAAAACTAAAACCAAGTTTGGAGTTTGCAATGTTCTATGCTAAAACCAAAAATAAATACTGATTTGTGAATGCTTGTATCAGAAACCAATGCTACAAGGTCACTAAAACTAAAACGTGAAACATAAAACTAAAACTAATTTTGATTTGTGAATGGGCTTTTACATGTGTAAGTATCAAATCAAAGTAATATCACAGAATAGGTGTATACAGAAGCGACAGTAAGACAGAGAAACGAAAATTAGAGAGAGATGGAAAATGTGCACAAATTTAAAGGGCTCATTGTTTAAAATCAGAAAGTTCACCTACATCTTAGTGAGAGATAAGGGAAGAGCACAAATTTAAAGGTCTACACAATGCTTCAAGGTCATAGAATTGAATAGGGGAACATGAACGGTGCCGACACGGATTGTCACTTCTGTATGTAACTATTCTGTGGTAATATATTGTGCAACAAGTGCAGATAGTTATCTATTTTCTATAAAGTAGAGATGAGATTTTAATAACAAATATTCGGTTACAAGAAGTAAGCGAAGTGTATGGCAGTAAATCATTTAATTTCTCTTGAAACTGAAATAATTAAATTTAATAATAATCAAATAAGAAATTACCTACAAAAGTATGGCGACTATATCTGTATAAATACACTCCTTTCCACAACGAGGACCACTAATCACGCTTTCAGATTATACAAAAAAATCTTAGGTCAAAAATTTACAAATATTCGTTATTCGGTTATTCAACTGAACTGCTATTCGTCACATCACTACAACAAAGTACGGAATTTTTCTTAAATTTATCTCACGGTTGTAGAAAATGGCCATTTTCAAAATTTCTAATACAAACTGAAAATTTTCATAGTTGTTACAGAATATATTATATTGTGCAACAGGGGTAGAAAATTACTTATTTCTTACGAGATGTAGAAGTTTTCCAAATTTAATTAACGAAAGCAGAAAATTATTAATTTCCAAAAAAAAGTTTTCATAGTGGTCGAAGAAAATAGTATATTGAGCAACAAGGCTAGAAAGTTATCTGTTTCCTACGAAGTGCGAAAGTTTTCTCACGCTTTAATAAACGATGGTAGGAAATAAAAAAACCATGAAAAACTAACCTTTTTGGGGAAAATGTTAGTATCAATAGTGGAGAAAATAATGTATTGTGCCACACAATCTGAAAGTTAGCTATTTTCCACGAGTGGAGACAATTACTAGACGAAATGATTTCTCACAACTCACGATAGTGAAAAGTGAACAACTTTCGGTCGTAGAAATATATTTTTATTATAAATTACAAAAGTGCACAATACAAATAAAATATTAATTTTGGTTTGATTTGGAGGTGGAAATTACAATGAGATTTTCTGATGTTTTAAAATTGTAAAGTGACCGCATTGAATGTTCAGGGTAACTGCCCAATGATGTACCTGTAAAGCATACAGACCCGTACAGATACATTTGAATTATTTACGATACGGCACTGGAGATGAGATTGCGACACCCTATACAGCGAATTACAGCCGTGTTTTATTCCGTGCCACTGAATACTCTTCTAAATTTCATTAGTAAATTTATCAAACAGGATAACAGGAATACAACACTGCCTTGCAGTCTGTTCTACTGAATCACCAGTGATTTAGACTGCTCTCGTTCGATTCTACCTAAACTTAAATCCTTTCGCGCAGAGGAATTCTTCTCTATTCTATTCACATTGCTAATTCCACAGAATTCGCCAGACATGCACGTTGCTCCTCTACTAAGCCATTAAAAAATTACATTTCGGATAGATCTCTACATCATTCAACGCTACGCTTTCAACATCAGACACTTTCTAATTTTTAAATATTAAAACTACCTTACAACATTATTATTAATATTATCTTGAACATATACAACATGTTTTGAACATGTAATTTACCATTGTCATTCGTATTAAGAAACGACGAATTACCAATTTTATTTTAGTTTTTAGTTGTTTAGAAATTTGAAAACTCCGTTTCAATTATTATACTTTTAATAATTAGAAGAAACAATGAGAAATCATAAATTATAAACCTGCTGGAAAAAAATATTAAGAATAAATTATGTTTATACACCTGGAATAAAAATATACTCATTTTTGGGTCCAACACTTTTGTTTTTAAAAATGGTCCACAGAGGTCAATGTGATGATTTCAAATTAACAAACAATATTTAATTATATCTCTTTCCGTTTCTAAGATTTTTGCTTTAAAAATTATAACTCAAAAACGTGTTTTCTTTTCAGTAAATCTCAACAAAAGAATAAAGATACTATTTCAACGATTATGAGAAAAACAAAAACTCTCTATTTTAGTTCGACTTCGAAAAACGACTGAATTCCAGTACTTTATTACCTCTTCCAAAAAAACAACTCTGTTTAACTGTCAACCTCTAAACAATAAAGTGAAAAACAATACTATGTAGAACATTTCTTATTTATTTCTTCATTAGACGTAATTTATACTACTAATATAATTTCAATAAATAAAAAAAAATACTAAATTACTTTACAGACGACCTTTCGTAATGTGACACCTAGATAACCTATAAGTTGTACAATAATGGCTATTTATGTTAATTATTTTATACAACCCAATTAATTTGTAATATACCACTAACAATAGATTTTTATTTTTATTAATTATCATATTTTCTTTCTTTCGTTTGGTATACGTCCTGTTTGATACAAGTTTAATAATCTGGAGAAAATTGGACTTAAATCGATGTACCCCTGTAGTACAAAAATGGTATGTGGATTTATGAGAAGAATGAGAAACGCCAATATCAATAAATTTGTTATAGTGGGATATGTAAATAGAATTGTTTTATTCCATCGATAGTTCCATGTATTGAATATCAGGTACGGAATTGAAGCAACGGAGGCAATAAAGTATTTCGCTAGGGCATTTGTTTATGTGGTCTATTTTGCATATTTTAGAATAAATTAGGCCCGATAGAGATCACTATCGCAATTTTAGTAGTAGTTTAAATCTCTTGATAGCACTCCATTTTCCGCTATAAAGGAAAATGAATGAAAATAGCATAATGTTAATTTGACAGGCTTTGGAATTTATAGAGCGGTATAGGCAGCAAAGTTAATATTATTTACCGACATTGCATGCAAAGTTTCTGTCTAAAGAAAATATTAATTTTGGCTGTTAAATAATGATGTGACATTCCGTTTTAAACACACGTTAATATTAAACGGTTGTCACGAATCCGACCATAATTGTTGAAGTTTGCTGCTGTCGAACCAGTACTAACTTATCAAACACACGCATCCTAAAAATATGCGCCCTAAGCATGGCTTTCACCTATAAATAATAATTCATTTGCTTTTAAACTCATAAAGAAACTCCGACTGCAAAACTACATCGATATCACAACTTTTTAAATGGGTCACATTTACACGTACAATTTCAACTTTGACTTTTATACTCATGCATATTTAACACTGCCGATTAATTACAATTCATTTAACCTTGAATCATAATTAATATAAAGTTTCAGATCAACACTGAAACCGTATACTACATTGTCTGGCTTCGAGATGAAAGAATTACGGCCGTCGTTATGTAGGTCCCTTGAACCATGAATATTAAAAGCAGAAAGTTGCGTAATTATACGACGGGAAGATCTTACTAGCAGAAATGAAGTCGTCAAGATTCGAATAAAACTAGCTCCCATGTTTCACTACTCAAATACTTAACATACCAACTTATAACCTTACATTTGAAACAGTCTTCCGCGTTCATCTATGCTTATATTACATTTTAATTAATTTGCAGGTGTGGTTTCTGTCATTTGCAATATTATTTCTTTTTCAATGCACATGCATTTAGTTCAGGGGTAGTTTTGATTGAAACAACGGTTGGATATGAGAAAAAAAATTATTTACATATTGGAAAACGATAAAGGACAACACTTTTGTATAATTTCTATGAAAAAAAAATGTACCAACCAGACTTGGATAATATATTTAAATTTTAAGATATTGTTATATCGGAACATATTTTGGTTGCTCTTTATAGTTTTGTAACAAATAAATAAATTTTTATTATAATTTGTATTTTTTTAATATGTTTGATAACAACCAATCTAAATATTAAATGTCTAAACCAACACAGGTTTCTTAAGTGTGTTTATATTTTAAAATCTAAATCATAAATTTGAAATTCGTAAATTACATCCATTATAAACCAACCTTTATTATTCAACTCTACAGGGAAAATACAAATATATAAATTTTCATAAATTTTGAACTAGAATTGTAAATAATTATTTTTGATACGTTTATTCGGTTTTGTACAAAGTGCATCAAAAAGAAAGCAAAAGAGCTTTTTATTATAAAAGAAGATATCAATGAATTCTAACCTTTTTGTTTTCAAAATTAGAAATCTAATAAAAATTCTATAAAAATATTTTTATTTTACACTTTTTTCTAAATTTGTGACCAAATTTATATTTGAAGTTTAGAATAACTTTGTTAGAAATGTTTATCAACACATACTCTGAATTTTAGCTGAAATCCCTTACAAAAATCTTCGTTTTGAAAAGTGCAAAAGAAAACACATTTAAATTCTGTAATTTGGTTATTTCAGCGGTTTTTAAGATTCTGATCAAAGCGTATTGAAAACTGGTCAGTTTTGAATAATATTTGTTCAAAAGTTTGAGAGAAGATAGTCTTGCCAGCACTAACAAACTATTAAATATTCAATTCCGTTAAGTGTTAAACAAAACACATTAAAATTCGATTTCCTCGTTACAGGGGAACCCGCTTTAATTTATCCTGGCGCCGAAACATTCGCTCAACAAAAAAACTAGGACTGAAATGAAAGAAAAATTATCTTTGGAGTAGAGCAAAAAATTTTCCAGCCAGATGCAAAGTTATTGTTTACGTTTAATAAAACAGTCCGCAATGGCAACTGGTCCAAGCGGCGTTAATATAATAGTATTTCTCTTGTTGGAACAGCAGCGCAGTTTCCGCTGTCCGAGAGCCCTAACCTCTCCGTCATCCACCCAGCGGGGCCCCAAAGAGATAATAATTTCGAGAGCTTCGCAAATAAAATTAAACAAATGCCAAAGGAGCATTTAATTATTTCCAAATAAACTTGCAAACAGATGTTTCAACATGTTAATGAAAGAAAATTTGCTTGTAAATAATTACATGTTACAAAGAGATATTTGCTCCCTTTTGTCACATTATATTCCCATTTAAGACAATAGCAGCAAACATTAACCCAATTTGCGACGAAAAATAAACGGTACTTCACCCAAGGAAATAAAAACAACTAATATACTACACCGACTTCAAACAAATTTTCGCCTCATAAAATTCATTAAAATTTAACACAATAAAGATTATTATATGAACAAAAACAATTTCTTATTCATAAAAATTACCTAAAATCAGGGCCGGACTGACCATCTTTTACTGCTAGTTGTAACCCTGCTGCAATATTCATTTCAGAATCAAATTTTATTTAAACATATTGACAGGATGGGATAAAACAACAACATAACGTTATGTAACGTTATAATAAATAATAAAATTCATAACAAAATCTAAAATAAAAAAATACCTATTTAAAATTATAATAACTTAGTCTGTAATTTGTAATTACCTGCTATAAGGAAGGCAAACATTACTAATTACTTTATAAACATTGTATTGGCAGTAGGTAACGTTATAATGATTGTTATGTGTTACGTTACGGTTACATAACGTTATCATCTTGTTACGTTATTAACAAAAAATAGCAAATGCAACGTTATTTACTATAACGTTATCGGGTATCGTTTCGTTACGTTTTCAATCCCTGATGTAAACTAAAATATCTTCTCTTGTAGGGCGTCCTATTACTTCCGGACGTGATTTCAAAATTAGTCCTAGTTGGGTAATATATTTTAAAAAGTATAATACCGAGTTATTAAAAATTGTTCAATTTGTATTTTGTGTATTTAGCCATAATGCAAATGTGGAATGTGTATTTACCTTAATTAATAGTCAATGGACAACAGAACGAAAAAAACTGCAATTTAATTCAATTAAGGGAATATTAAACACAAAAAATAATTCAGATATGATCACGAATTTTATAATCACCTGCATCAACGAAATATTATATTTTGTGCTTATACAGGTCAAATCAAGTCGTATTTATGTTTAGGTACAAGTGAAATGATGGAAAATGCGTTTTATAAAAAAGCCAAGTCCGATTCTGTTCAAATTAAGCAATAACTAACTTGAATTTCATTTTCGATTGAGAAACCAATTATGATTTAATTTTTGTTAAATACATTACGTAGTGTTAATTTAAAATTTCAGTTGTCTCATAATTACCAAAGAGAATTATCCTGCGAAACAAAAGGAACAGCAACAGCGATAATAAACAGGCATTTGAATGATTCTACAACATGGAACAAAAACAACTTTACGTCTTGGTCTTATCCTTGTCTGCTTGTGCTTACAAGTTACAAGGCTACAACAGGAACAACAAATTACATGATGCAATTAGCCGCTTCAATGCATCGGCGCACCGGTCTCCTACTACTCTGTGTAGGTACGGGACCAGCAATTCTCAACCGACGGCCCACTATCAAAACGCCTCAACGAATACTTTTTACTGACTAAAGAAACTTCTATTAAGACGGCTTCCAAAATTTTTTACCGTATAAAAAACGTATAAAATAGTAAACATTACCTTGTAGGAAATAATACGAAGAATTAAACAAGATCATATAATTAAAAAAAACATCCGCAAACTCTTTTAAAATAAATTGTCCAACATATCTTTCCAAATAATTTGACAACGACTTTTTTATATTATAATATCGTATCATACAATTAAAATTAAAATATCGTATCATACAATAAAAAAAAACATCCGCAAACCCTTTTACAATAAATTGTCCAAAATTTTGTTCAAAATAATTTGACAATAACTTTTTATATTAAAATACCGTGAGTATTTTTTAACGTGCAACATTGGGATTCATCATATCCATGGTGACGTATTAATATTTGGTTGAAAGCAACGTATTTGCTTGTCTCATTTAAAATGAAACATAGGGAATTAATTTGACACAAGTATCAAATTTTAATATTGTAAGAAATTACAAAATAAAGAACTAATAAATCAACTAACAAACAAGTAAGTATAGTAACGAACAATTAAACAATAATTACAATAAATTTTTAAAATCCATCCAATAACTGATGAATTTAATACGATGATATTTGGGCAATTGTAATATTTTGAAAAATATATTGACATCTAGCAGACAATTCTATTATTATACCTCTTCTTCTAATGTTATTGCTAATTCTTAAAATTGTTGTGGCACTTGGTGTATGCCTGTCAGAAAATTTTATAACCCAAAAAGAGAATTTCAAATACGTTCGCTATGTTTCATTTTAAATGAGACAAGCAAATATACAAATATCAAGTCGTAACCATAGATATGATAAATCCCATGTTACACGTTAAAAATACTCACGGTATGTAGCTGTATTCGATTTCAAATACATTACAGATGTATTTTTTATTTTGTAAAAATTGGAATAGTAAATGAGTAATACATTATTAATAAAAAACCAATATTATTTAAATTTTAAGTTTCTCTTAAATAAATAAATTTTTAAGAAAACAATTAGCATTGTTTTGTTTATGTGTTGCTTTACATTTAAACCTTGTTAGTCCAACTGGTCATAGATTGTTGTTATTTAACTATTAACCTTTAGTGAATATAAAGGTTTATTTATAAGTGACATAGAATACAAAACATATTTTAACATATGATTTAAATCATAGAAAATTGAAGTATCTATTTATATGTCTGTGTTTTCTATGTTCGTGCATATTTGGCCGGATTCGGTGTACTTCGTAGTAGTACAAATAAATTCTACTAGAGGGATAAGAAAAACGTGGTTCTGTTTATTACACGACACTGAGATTGAAGGAAAAAATGAATGCAGTAAATTGAATTAGTTTAGTAAAACATCAGCCAATTTA
Source organism: Stenolophus ochropezus (assembly GCA_035578165.1). NCBI lineage: Eukaryota > Metazoa > Arthropoda > Insecta > Coleoptera > Carabidae > Stenolophus > Stenolophus ochropezus. The sequence continues at coordinate 7,757,636 of JAQOWZ010000014.1, forward strand.
TATAATAAGAATTGTCTGTTATTATAAAAACAAAAAGTAACAGTCATAAATATTAAACATTTTATAATAATTTTAATTAATAATTAATAATCTAATTATAGCCTATTTAAAGTCAGTTATTAAATAAATGACTGTCTAGTTTCAGACTAAATAATGTGAGCTTTATAAATCCAGGGAAATTATTCGTGCAATGTTGGTTAATTGTTAATTAAGAGGAGGATTCCAAGAATGTAAGTTTGAGAATCGCTGTTGCAGCCAAGTCAGTAAGTAGTACACTGCATCTTCAGCTGAGGTGATGTGCCAAGTACCCAGGTGCTAACGAGAAAACGCAAGCGTTATATTCCTTTGCTTTATAATTAAAACACCTTATAACTAACACTGTTTTCAGCTTATTTCAAGCACAGTGTTAACAACAGCGAATAAATTACGAGGAGCAATCGAAACTTTATACACACCCATTGTAAAGTGCATCTGAAAATGTCTCTACAACTAGCAAAATTAAATGTAAATAAAAAACATAATATTCAAAATTTTCACATAATAATCTTAAAAACAATAATGAAAATAATTACAGGAAAAATTAAAACATATTAAGCTAGAGCCGATAATTTTATACAGATGCATATTTTTTCTTGGTAAGTATATTTTCAAATTTTGTATATTTCTGTACAGTTCATGTAATTAGAAGCTTATATTTTAAATTTAAAAATATATATTTTGCATATTTTGAGTTTTTGTGCATATTTTTCCATATTTTGGATTTTCTGTATTTTTCCTCTTTTTCTGAATCCATAAGAATGAAAATTTTTTAATTGACTTGAGATTCACCTTTTAAAATGTGAATGAGCAATATTTTTCATTTAAAATATATACACGTACAATTTAACTTTCAATAAACCGGTAAAACTTAAATAGAATTTACGGTACAAATACAAATACGTACGTAAAGCAAAAATTTTGAAAGATACGAACGGCTTAGAATTTTTAGAACCGTGAGTGACTTAATATACGTATATCTAATCTAAATCTAAAGATAGAATCAAAAAATTTTAAAAATATATAAATATATTTCAATTAGGATCACTAAATTAAATAATAATAAGTTTATAGTGACAAAAAAAAATTGACGTTAGGTACCAATTTTTGTGCGGTTGTTTCTTTTAATATCCTAATTTAATTTTGTTAATGTAGAAAATATTTAGCATGTTACCGTACTAAAAACTTATAAGTAAGGAGATATTTAGTACAATAATTATTGTTTTTTTGGTAAACATTTATATATTTTAGAAAAACCTGACTATTCAATAAAATGTGCAAATGCATATTTTAATTATTTTTTAATATTTTTTCTTCATAAAACTATCAGCTCTACATATCATACTAAAGCAAGAAAATATGAATTCAGGGATCAAGAATTAGAGAAATTCTATTCTAAGATTATTACTAATTGTGGAAAATAGTTGATGCTATTTTGCGAGGAAAAATATAATTTGAATAAATAGATAACGTTCGGAATCGATCATTAGTAAACGACATAATGAAGTAGCTAACGACGGAAGAGAAAATAAAAGGCTAATGCATCAAAACTGATCCGTTTCTGATTGTGGAAGATATCAATCAACGTTATGAGTGTCGTGTTTCGGCAACAATTTTATCTGACGAGACCGAGAACGGCGGAGCATAGTTGGAAACTATCCGGACAGTAATGGGCAAACGATAACTGTTGTATCATTTCTATAACTACAAATCGTTAGCGGCCGAGATGGGCCGAGATTGTATCGGATGCCGGGAATATTTTTATCAGACTTCAATAACTTGTTGATTTATTGTGAGTCGGTTTGTGTCCGGTGTGGGAGTCGCGTAGTGTCGGCTGTAGCGTGTCTAGCATTTCGGCTTTCGTGACGCAACGTTCAGATCAGTTATCGTGAATGCTTGCCATCAGTTACTATTATCAGGTCGCTGCGTTTAAGCTCGCACTTGAAGAATTCGCGTTACGCCAAACGATTCTTTTGTGCCGTTCCGACGCCTAACACCACCGACGCCATTCGTGTTATTAAATATCAAGTATTTTTATTGGCTGTTCTCTTATTTCCTTTGCTTTTCGTATAAACAAGATTTTTTAATTTACGATAAAATGAGTTTCCTTTCATGAATGTTTCGTTCACAGAAGGATTTTTATTTGCCACATTACTAATACGAAATTAGTTTATGTTTCTGAATATGACTGCTTTTCCATAATCATTTGTAACACACAAAAAATATATCAGTATTCATTGCTAGCTGTTCCGAATTTCTTTCTATGGTAATGCTGGTGTACAGAATTCATCGTCATTAGTACTACGACCCTAGAAGAGTTCTAACTTCAGACCACAGATAACATTATTACTTCACCCCATTTTTGATGAAATAGTTTGTAAGCCTAAAGTCTCTTCAAGAAAACCTACAGCTTATAGTGAATTCCGGATAATTCGGACACAGTGATATTTTTATTTGCTTAATATATGGTGACGCTCGAAATCAAACCACAGATCCTTGGGTGTACCAAAAATGATTTATCGCAAATATTGGTGATGAAATATTTATATCATACAGAGCCTGTATCAAACATCATTATTTTTATGTGGTAAATAAATGTTCTGACCACAGATGACATTAAGAAGTGAACTTCGCCCAATTTTTGATTGAATAGTTTGAGAGCGTATAGTCTCTTCAAGGAAATCTACAGCTTATAGTGAATTTCGAATAATTGGGACACAGTGGTATTTTTATTTGCTTAATAGTTGGTGACGCTGGAAATTCAATCTTTGTACTAGACATGAGTTATTGCTGATATTGTTAATGAAATATTTATACCATAGAGAGCGTTTATCAAAAATTAATATTTTTATATTGTAAATAAATGTTATTCTACCCCAGACGACTTAATAGAAATTGTAGTCGGCAAATAAAACGAAAAAAGTATTTGAGGTATTTGAAGGTATACGCACTAACAATAGAAGTAAAAATTGTTGTCGTTGTTTACATTAGTGTGGGAAGAAGTCGGCTGTATTCGAATGGAGCAGAAGACGGGGATGAGATGTTTGAGCAACATGAAGTTGTATAATTGTTATTTACGCAATTTAGTAAGGAATGCAATGAAGGAATGGGGTGATGGGCTCGCAAGAGGTCGCGAATAACGAATGAACACCGAACGTTCATTACTGTTAAATTAAATGAAACAGAGTTTGCACACGGACCGTGTGTGGCTGGTCGCTGGCCGACTGGGAATGAGCAAACCCGCACCGTACCCGCACACACTTGACGAGATTAGCTGTGTCCTCGTCCTGTATGCTGTGTACACAGCACGTACACACACACGGTGCACGGTGTACAAGCTCGCACCCGCACGCAGACCAATCGATCGTGAACGTGTAGCGGTGTACCCTGAATGGGCTCGAGTCGTACCTGCAGGAAGTGCTGGAGCCGTGACAATAACGCTACTCCATACTCCATACCGCTTTCCTACTGCGGACTAATTTATCATGTTAATTGATGTCAGCGGTATCCATTTATTTTGGGCCAGACTTTACACATAATATATTTAAAAGTTCGCGACAGCGGAAAAAGCGAGTGTCTGAGGAAGAGGAAGCGAGGCGAGCGAGGAACGAGAAGGCGACGGTGGCGACTGTCGGGCGTCAGGCGCCGAGCGAATCGGCGACGGACCCGCAGAGCCGCCAAGCAGCACTGCATCGCTATCTGCGGCTATGACCAACACAATCCACTTTGCAAATGCCCTAAGAATTGAAATGGGGCTCATTTGCATGTCTTAATGAGCGTCTTTGCAAGAAGAGCACGCTTGCGAGCTTTCGCACCCTTCTAGCTCCGCGCCCATTCCAACAACTCACTTTTATCCTTCCTCCCCGGGCTCACTGTCTCGAGCCCAACACCAGCTCCACTACTCGCACTACACATGCCTCGCGATCAAACTTTACTCTTGTTTCATTATACTTACGACTTCCTCACTATTTACAGCTCATTTAAATCCCTTCATAAATCATAACATTATATCTCGCTAGATAAATTATTTCACACTTACAAATTCCCAAGCTAAATATTTGAACATGGCTTGAAAGTTGGAAGAAGAAATAATAATAAAGCGCAGGGTAGTGTGAGACGTTTGACGTTTGACTACATTTACGTGGTAAGAATAAGGGTTGATGTGAGGATAGAGATACCTGTAGTGGTGGCACTACGAACTGTGAACGGTGAACAGCGCTGAACACTGAACACTGAACACCGAACACGTCCCAGCGAGTCGTTGGGTGTCGCTCGACCGGTCGTCGCAGGATAGAACCGGAGGAAGAAATCGGATCGACGTGTGTGCGTTCGAGTGCGCGCCCGCTATGAATGCCAAAGTGTCGTTCTCGTACCGTTGTGGTTGTGTCGCAACTTTCCCGCTGTTATTCATGTATGTTCGTGTTTTATGAACGACGCTTTTTTACGAGCAATTTGTACGAGGTGCACGTTCGTTGCGTTCGGTCGCAAGATCACCCATACACATCAAGTACAGCCGAGAGCGGCGTTGTAAGAGTGAGAGAAAACAAACGGCAGGTAGTGTCGGCGCTGCAGACCTCGCAAACTCCAGGACTCATTACTACCAACTCATTGATCAGAGATGACTGCAGGTTCATGACGCGGCCTGGATAAAATAATTCCCTCGAGTTATTTACGACAGGCGAACAACGCAGTACCGCCAAGCCAGCAGGCAACGTGGACCTGGGCCAAGCCACTACTGCGCTCAATATAATAACTGCGATCAGCTTTAAACGCACACAAACCTGCGCCTATTGTTCGTACTACTTTCATAATTACTCTTCTTAAAACCTATTCTGTTTAACGTGTAACAACAACTATAAGCAAACATTCAACAGATCGCACACCTACCATGATTAGAACGTACATATTTAAAACAGATCATTTAATCGCATCTGTGAACCATAAAATTTTTAAATTAGTTCCATCACCAAGCAAAGTCCCTGGCATCTCGAAAGTGTAGTGTCCTTGATCATAAAACCCGTTGAAAGTCCCGCTCAAAGTGGAGTACAGCAAAAAGGAGGTGAGTCCTAAATTGTCCACTCGTCGGAGCAAACAAGCGGTAAATTTCGGACAGATTCGATAGGTTCCGCGCAGACAAAGTGAAGATGAATGCCGACTAATTAGTCGCCATTATAAACGAATAGAGAGCTAGTGACATTTTGAAACGGAAATTAACAAGTAAAAAACGCAATCCCCTTCTTTTTCTGGCGATCGATTAGTTGTCAGCACTTGCAACGCCAGCGCTGATAAAGAGTTTTAGGCAGCGACCGGGCAATGCAGAGCCACAGGCCCGGCCAGAGAAAGAACTATCGTCCTCGCCCCACGCTGTCTGAGTGTCACTCTCGAAAAATCGCCAATTTACTCATTTGTCTGTCTTTGATTCCTCCATTCTATTACTTCCCACTCATATCCTCTAGCAGTTACACGCACAGAAGAAAAAACATTATTTTACAAAATAGTAACAAAAAAAAATATATGAAAAGAAAAACACCCACATGTAATATCTGCAAATCCAATAATTTATTCTTTAGTAATTGAGATCCTCTTCCTCTTAGGAATTTTCAGGCAGAAATTATTAAATGTAAAGCATACTTAATCTGAAAATCTAATCTAATAAAACATATACAGCCAGATTTACAATTAAAGCTAAATTCGACATATATAAACCTGAATCCGGCTGATAAAGTTCACAGTATTACGGGCAGCGGTGGTTCACTTCTTTAGTACGCTTCAACTAGAATTGACCGAAGTATGAAATTTGAGGTTCAAATCCGAGCTTCGTCAATTTTTATCCAAATAAAAAAGCTGTGTCTCGCTATAAGCTGTAGATCCCTTGTAAAACGAACTTGAGGCCGTGTTCCATCTAGGAATGATGTGCCACAGATAGTGATTTATCAGTAATAAAAGTAACGTATGAGTGTCGCCAATTAAATTACTTGTGATTTATTTTCTACAACAATGTAATTTACAGATTTTTGTGTAATTAAATTCAAATGATTTACATATTTTAATGTATGAGACAAGTAAGAGATAACTGTGTAATATATTAATGCGCCTTTGTAATACAGGAGATAAAATTTAATTTATTCAAAACTGAAAATACGAAGTTTTCCCTGTTGTACCTTGTAGTTAGTTAGGGATAAGTTTTAGCTTAGAAGTTTGTTTTTGATGCTTGAATGATTTATTATTAAATTGCTCGCTAATAGGTAATTTAAAAGTGCAGCTTTCCACATGTTGTGGGATTGTATGGATTGCGGCAGGACGAGTGAGAAGGATAAATAAGAGTCGAGTGTGAAGATCCGACTATTGGCGTCCGTCGTACGTCCGACGACGCGTCGTGGTGCAGCGCATGTTTCAAAGTGTAAGAGCACGGACAAACGTCAGCAAATTGTAAAATATGTGCGCCTGACACTTTAATTAGAGTGATGAAAAACGGGGCTTTGAAACTTGTTTTAATTTAGTGCCGTATGGTGTGGCGGGATGGAAATATGCACGGACGAAATGCTTCAGGCGAGTTCAGCCCAATTGATTTTCAGTACAGTTCTGCCCAATTTGTTACAGCCCCCGGCCCGACCATGCTCTACGCCACTGGCTTTGCTCAGCTTCTTTGCTCACCCCTTTCGTGTTATTCTTTCTTTCCCCTATACCGACAGACTTCGTGTCCACTATATCCACTACCCTCAAATGAATAACATCACAAATTAAGGACTCTGGGCTTTATATTCTGTCTGGCCTTAGGATACATACATTTTTAGGTATTATAATCATTACAGCACTCTCTTATCGTAATTAGTGCCCTCTAGATTCGAAAGATAGCAGCAATAAAAGTGATACAATATTGTTATTATTTTTTTAACTATGTTCGGAATTGCTTTAACTTACACTAAACGGAGTTAAGATCTGGAGTGCAATTTGCAAAATCAGAGATTATTAATTTAATACAATTCCACTGTATCCCAATGTTTTAAAACCTTCTATATACTGTAGGACAGCATATACATAAAATCTCTAGCAGACGTCTCTGGTTCCAACCCGGAGACTCCAGTTTTCAAATCAAATCTTCAGACTCCGGTTTAATAAGATAAATCTCCGGGTTAAATAATAATTTTAATTCATTACATATACTTATATATATGATTATTATATACCTAATATAATATATATAAAAGTACGACATTGTTTTCTTATACCCCACATTTCTTTTTTTTAAAGAAACAAAAAAATACAATGAGGTAAAAATTATTTAAAAAAGGAACACATATACAGCAAGCTTAGTAATTAAACCTAAAATCGAAACGCCAAAAAATGAAAATTTAAATTGAAATGATTTTTTTAGTAAACAACATAATAAAAATTAATTATCGAAATTACATTACATAATAAAAAAAATATTTTTTTGCTGTGATCAGTATGTTGTGTAGAATTTACCCTTATTTTTTTTTCCTAAGGTATGAAAACAAAAACAATAACAATAAACATATACCGAAATTTCTGCTAAAAACTGAAACTACGACCAAAACTGAAATTTTAATTTTCTCAGAACCAAAATTTGAATGTTAATTTAATGAGTTCTTAAAAATCTGACTCTAATATTTTTGGAGTGATTTTGTATAATATTAATCTATACGTGATGATATTGTCAATTTAAAATATTTTTAAGAAAATTATAAATTGTAGCAGATCTGAAACAGATATTCTAGTTTTGTCTAACTGAAATCTAATTGTTAAATTAAATATTTCTTAACATATGCTATACAAGATTGTATAGAAAAGAATGTGTCTTATATTTTGTGGCGTGATTTTATATAAATTTTTAAATTTGCTGAAAATTCATGAATGCATAATTGGTGAGTCAGGGCTCTTTCCAGGAGCGTAATGCATGGGAATGATGAGACACCACGTGATAGGACCGGGGTGGATATATTGAGGGAAATATTACCCACGCAGACTCGCTACAGAGACGGACTCACCACATAAAATATAATTATCTCTGATGAAAACTGATTAAGCCGTATTTTTAATTTAAACATCCGCCACTCCGAAATTTACTAACTAGACCGTATATCACCGTTAAGTTTTAATTTTATTTCATATTTACAGGTTAGACAGTTACAATACGGTAATTGTGTATTAAATTAACACATCATGCTAACTTTCTCTATTCAAATTTATCAAAGTTCTTTTTAGCGAAAAACAATTTATGGATAACTTTAATTATTAATAACTTTTTTATTTCATATTTACAAGTTAGACAGTTACAATACGGTAATTGTGTATTAAATTAACACATCGTACTAACTTTCAAATCAAATTTATTAAGTTTTTTTAGCAAAACAATTTATGGGTAACTTTAATTATTAATAACCTAGGATTATAAATTATTTATTGGAACGCAGCTTTTGCAATGAAAAAACATAAATTCGAATTTGACATGAACGCATATGATACAAGTTTTCATTTTTAAATAATGCAATATGTCATGTTACTGACATTGTCAAAAAAATAAATGAAATAGTAACTTACGTATTTTGTGTTTGACCATAAATGAATTCTACACCTGAAAAAAAAATAATTAAAATTTATAAAATATAACAAAATAAAATTGATAAAATTATTTGTAATATATTTTTAATACATCATACATTTTTAGGTTAAAAATGTTTCCTTGAATGAGTGAAGTATATTATTTAATTATTAAAGCACTTAAGCTTAGTAATTTTAGATTTGAAAATATTAATTTCAAGAACAGAGATATTTGAGAATATTAATAATAGAAGGTAGAATTTAATTAAATTAAGTTCTTCATAAGGTAATGTTAAATATATCATATATCCGAACATAAAATTAAAACAAGAAAATTCACTGTGTAGTTCACGTCATGGAATATGAAATAAAAGAAGTTTTTCACTACAGCAAGGAATTATAAATTCTACAGATCATTTTACAGGTAATAAAATAAATTAAAAAATAGACATGAGTATGGAATGAGAACGGAATTCCAAACATGCAAAGCATTTTGAAATTTCATTCTATGTATCATACTGCAAATTTAATTTTATTTCATAAAATTTGCTAATATTTCAAATCATTTCAAGTGGCACTTAATGTCAAACCTCTTGAACGAACAAAGGTATTTATATTGAACAATGATATAGATGAATTTGTAATAAATAATGAGATAAATCAATTAATATTTATTATAAAAAATGCAATGTGCAAGAATAAACTATAAACGAGAAAATCCTGATTAAAAAAAGATAACATGATTTATATTCTAAATTAATTAAAACTATTTTATTTATTTTATTCCATTTTAATTATATGCGTATCAATGAAAAATAGTTTTTGCATATGTTCATAAATAATGAAAATACAATTACTATTTGAAAAACTTGATTAAGCATATAACATTATTTCTTTTACAAGAAATTAATTAATTATTATTTATTGAACCGAAATATTTTTTTCTCTAGTATAAATAAATTATGGATAATTCTCATTAAATATTATTATTTTTATTTATTTATTTATAATTTTTTTGCAGTATTTTAATTAAAAGAGAAACTAGGATTTAAATTCCGCTCAATTCGATTCGAAGCACACTAACCAAGTGAGCCACTGCAGCCCGTGTAGTTACACTAAATTTAATTTTGAAAATTTAATTAAACTATTGTAATTTTTGCAACCATCTTTATTTATACTAATAATTACAACGATTTAATTAAATTATTACAAAATGACAAGATTGACATACCAAAAATATCAAACTGCTTACTATTGACACTTACTATTATTGTCAACTTATTTATAAAATAATACAATACCACAGTTTGCGTTATTTTTATTTAGTTTCAAGAAATTTTGTAGTACTTTAAAATTTAAAATAGCCTGTCCTATTCTTTAAGGAAGATAAAGTAATAATTTAAGGCGTTAACGAGCTGTATTATATTGTGAAACAAGGATCCACCCTTAATATTTAAGATTTATGGGTATTAAAAATAAATGAATTACCGTACATATCGCTAATTAAAAGATAAAGCAAAACTATGGCAACGCCTTCCCAATTATAGGGAGAGCAGTTTTCTGGTTCTGTAATTATCCAGATAAGATTGCACCATCCGCAGCTAACTTCCAGTCTAGCATTCCACGCCATTTAACAATTTCCATTCTACTGCCCGAAATAATATTTTTATTAATGTTGTAATTAAATAATAGATGACAATAGAAATAAGGGAATTGGATTCATTTTTGGGGTGCGATTAACCTATTTTTATATGGACTGTAATTGGTTTATGTAGGGGAAATAAGAAATACGTTCTTTTATTACAGTTTAACAAAAAAATCACTGTTTTATTGCATTTTTTCCTACTCACATATTTTCACAACATATTAACGAAAATTTATTAACTTTAAGTTATACATCACTTTGTATTCAATACTCGTAAATGTCCATATAATGTAGATACAACCCTATATAATTTATAATTTCAATTTCCATTTTTTTTCGTATTATATTTGACATTTTTTTTTAAATGCAAAAGCAACAATAGTATAAAAATATTTGACTTTTTTGCAGTTTTTTGTGGACCATTTTGTTTGATTAATACCTAAGAATTGAGGTGTTTTTTGGCGACTAAACAGGTTCATACCGTTTCAAACCAGTTTCATTTATGATATCATTAATGTATATATCGACAAAATACAATGGTTTAAAAAAAACCGTCAACGTGTCACAAAACTAGAACACCATTTGTTCAGAGAAATTATCACAAATAAAAGTAATACTTTTGTAGAAATTATAGAAGATCAAATATTATTAAATCTCAATTTCATTAATAAGTTTTGTAATTGTAATTTTACTATCCATTATTATTCGGAGAACTCTTTATTTACCTATTTGTGTATTCCATGTTACGAATTATAGATTTAAACTCTAAATGCTGCTGTTTTAGATTTGTCTTCTTTCGTTAGGTGTCATTATTACGAACCGTTTTAAACCGACCAGAAAGTACGGTTTAAAAACATACACAATTATTTCAACCAGGTTCGTCTCTGACGTCACCGTTGCAACGCAAAAATATATTGCATCAAACCACTACTACATAATTTTAAATCAATGTATCGCCAAAAAACACCTTTGGACTGATCTTATATTCCAGTTTGTACGAGTCGAAACACGCTACCATTGGCTGCGATAGTGTGCTAATCGTATAAATAAAACGAAGTTGATGTTGGCTTTAAAGTAAAGTTAAGTATCTGCTATTGAGCAGGTTAGCGTTAGGTTAACCGGTAACCGGTAACGGGTAACCATTAATACCCGGCGTCATTTGCACGCACGCACGCGTATGGCGGTGCGCAGAGTAAGCGGCTTGCGGAAGAAGAAAAAACTAAAACAAATAAATAAAAAGTTGTGACAGGCGAGAAGTTTCGATTCAGCACGTTCTTACGGTCAGAGTGATAAAGGCTATGTCGAAGGGCTGAAGGGCTGCTGGGCTGTTGGGGTGTTTCCGTCATCGGAGGATTCCTAGCTCGACACAACTCAAATCACGCCCTGCTGGTTCTTACCACCGCGGAAATGGCGAAGATTAGCGTGATTGAGTTACAAGTGAAATATTTTTAATTGTAAATATATGAATAATTATATCTAAAAATGTAATTGAAAGTTAAAATTATATTCCTATTTATTTATAATTAATGATTTATCATCAAACTTTTATGACGTCACAAGTGAATTATGCGCATGCCTAGAAGGGATGTGAGATCTGACTTTTTGAACGTAGGTTCTAGGTTGAGGCAAAACTCTCTGTTGACTGTTGCTATGGGAACCCAGCGCGCACTACTTACGGTAGTATGTTCTCCGTGAATTTCTGTGACGTTATTTAAAAAAAAAACATTTTTCGGGAAATCTTTTGAAGCAATCTTAATAAAATATAAAAATATTAAAAACGCTAAACTTCCCCATTCTGATTTTGTAATGAAGTATTTTAATTATCGTTTTTAAATGGACAGAGGTGACTAAATTAGTGCTCCAATTTAAATGAATGGAGTTTCAGATATGGAGTGTAAATTTTTTCTTTTAACAATTTGTTCCCTTCCTCCAGCAATTTCAGACTCCGATCCTGAAGGAAGAAAACGACGAACCACTGTCGTTACAATGTCCAAGTAGTTCGGGATCCACTTACTGGAGGAAGTAGATTGATAACCTATATAGAATTCTCCTTTGATTTGATTTCATTTCAGATGCTCAATTCCGTTACTGAATATTTTATTATTGTGATGTTTACATTTTTATTATTTTTTTGTTTTCACAACTTGTTCCCTTCCTCCAGCAATTTCAGATTCCGATTCTGAAGGAAGAAAGTGACGAAGCACTGTCGTTACAATATCCAAGTAGTTCCAGGATCCACTTCTAGAAGAAGTAGATTTACAATCTATATGGAATTCTACCTTTCATTTCAGTGGAAAGATACCATGTATATACATGATATATAATATTATAAAATTATTTAAAATAGGTCAGTTTCAAAATCTTTAATCTCGAAATACGTATTGTGTCTTTCGAGATTAAAGATTTTGAAACTGACGAAGTATTTTATTTTATTTCTTTTAAACAATTTTTTAATATGTTTCAACGAGAAGTGACAGCCGAATCAATCAACTTTATATAATATTATGTTTATTTATTACTTTTATTAAATTGAAATCATGATGAAGCATTTTTTGTTTTTCCTGTTTCAGGAAGGGACGATTTGGAGAGAACGTCATCGCTAACGCCTCAGCTCTGCTCTGCTCTCTGCAGCCGATAAAGTCGTTCTCGCGGCAAGCCGTTCAGATTATTAGTTTCCGCGAACCAGCGATGATACCGCGTGATCTATGGCTCTGCCAATTCGCCATCGGCCAACCGCTGCGCTCGTAATGTGCACTGCGCACCAAAACGCACCCTTCGCCACCACTACACCAATCTTCACTCCATCAGCATACCAATAACAATTCAATTGTCGACTCATAAGTATGAAACAAATACAAATTTCAACGGGAGAACAAAATTGTTTCACCAGCAGAATATGAATCATCTGTGGCACAACATTCTCCAATACCTGAGGAACTTTTACTTTAATTTTACTGCTATAGGTTACCACATCTTTTTAAGCAGCAAAACACTAATTCCATTTGCCACTTAAAACAAATCTAATTTACATATACACATACACAATATATACTGGTTGAAATAATCCACTCTTCGAGGTAGATCAGAAAGAGCAGATCCAACTATTCGCCACCACACTACAGCACTACACCAATCTTCACTCTATCAGCATACCAATAACAATTCAATTGTCGACTCATAAGTATAAAACAAATACAAATTTCAACGAGAGAACAAAATTGTTTCACCAGCAGAATATGAATCATCTGTGGCACAACATCCAGTACCTGAGGAACTTCTCTGTAGCAAATTTGACTTGAATTTTACTGCTGTAGGTTACCACATCTTTTTAAGCAGCAGAACACTAATTTCATTTGCCACTTAAAACAGATCTAACTTACATATACACATACACAATATGTACTGGTTGAAGTATCCACTTGCCGAGATAGATCAGAAAGACCAGATCCAACTGTTCGCCACCACATTACAGCACTACACCAATCTTCACTCTATCAGCATACCAATAACAATTCAATTGCCGACTCATAAATATAAAACAAATACAAATTTTAACGGGAGAACAAAATTGTTTCACCGGCAGAATATGAATCATCTGTGTCACAACATTATCCAGTACCTGAGGAACATTTCCATAGAAATTTTACTGCTGTAGGTCACTACAGCTTTTTAAGCAGCAGAACACTAAATCCATTTGCCACTTAAAACCGATCTAACTTACATACACACATACACAATATGTACTGGTTGAAGCGATCCACTTGTCGAGGTAGATCAGAAAGACAAGATCCAACTGGTCCGAACTGATTTCAGTAATCTGATCTGGAGTGGGATTCCATAATTCATAACAACTACAAATAACAATTGTACTTGTTATGATTTCAGTAATCTGATCTGGAGTGGGATTCCACAATTCATAACAACTACAAATATCAATTGTGCTAGTTATTATATCAATTACAAATGTCAAACCTCAAATGTCACCATGGCGGAAATTCAAATTTGCTATGAATTTAAGACATTCTCACATGTGTGTAGAAGTGTAGCGTATTCTTTATACATATAAGTGTATATATTGAAAAACAACATTTACTGAAGTACCTATATGTGTCGTTCTGTAGTAGAAACTATTTTAGAAATGAATCATGAAAGTTGAAAAGTAATTAGTAAGTCTGAAAACGGATTGGTGTTAAAAATCACCTCTGTATAAAAGGAAAAATGATTTCGTAAACTTGAAAGTTAAAAAAGTAGAAATGGGAAAAGTAGGCTAATACGGCCCTAACTAAATCTACAAGTACTTGCATCTCATATCCAGTCATTTCAGTCCAAAATTGTTACTTCCTATTTATAATTCATCTGAAACTGTTTACACAGAGCTTGTAATCAAAACTTTGAGCATCTCTATGCGCGCACAAGATTAAGTTAAAAGTGGAGGAAAAAGCACATTTATTGTAAATATTTACTCTACACATAATTTTACTCAACTCCAATGAACTGCTTATGAAGACTTAGGTCTTTTCATTTCAGCGGATTAAAAAATTCTGGTTGTGCTTTTAACCCATTTCGCACCAAGTAAATATTTTCTTCCGCTTCTTTTAACTTTTATTACAAAGGAAGATCTGATTACTCATTATTACTTATTCCATACAATGCAAATCTCAAAGTCTAAATACTACACAAAATTAAACGGAATTCGGAATTAGGACTCAGTGTAAATATTTCCCAAATTATTAAAACATTTTTCAATCAGTCATTCCAGCTTTTGTTCGCCCAAACTTAAATTAGCTTGTCTTATCTTGTGCCAACAAATAATTCGAGCGTTTTCTTGTCTTAAAATTATAAATTTTTCTTTATCTTTCAATATAACACTAAATGTTTATTCCAGTATATTATTTTAATAATTTATTTAATTATGTTCAATGACGGCTCGTGATTCAAATCTTAATTATTTATTTTTACTTCATTTATTTTCTGTTCGGGTAGCGATGTTTCGCTTGATTAAATTTGGGGGTATTTAGGTCGCTTGCAGAGAATGTAGGCTAACAACACAGACATCACTACAATGCAAGTAAAATTTGTGACGAAACAAGTATCTTAGGTTTGAGACCTTGTTCCATCTAGGAATTGTGTGCGTTTATATTTTTTAAATTCTAAATAGAGAACAAATGATTGGACGATCTTAAATTTGGTTGTACAATTTGATATGATATACAACTATAAAAAAAAAGAAATGTTCGGTACAAATACATAGATTCATAACACAAGATTTTAAGATACCATTTAAACAAAAAACAAAAATTTATCATTCATGATTGAAGATTGAAAATGACACATCCAAAAAATTAATTTGGAGTCAAATGGTACATATAGTAACTTTGTTCATGAAAATAATATGATAATTTTTTCTTTCCATGTTCCATTTCCTTGTTGAAGTTAGTGATCTTTACGAATTGCTCAAGTTTGTTAAAAATATACGAAATAAATTAATACTTATTTATTTATTTATTAGATGATTTAAGAAGAGAAAACATGCAATATTACTCAAAAAAGAGTATTAGCCTATAAATTGTCGAAAAAATAAGAGAAAATAACATGATAAGAACCGAGCTGATAAAATAGAATGCAGTAACCCTTCGTCCCACGATAAGATTTTTTTTATTTATTATTTTGTAATAAAGTACTACGAGATAGCAACTTAAAATGAACAATCTGTATTTGAAAACCCTCTCCGAAAAAATATCTGGGTACGTCACTGAATACCACAGGTGATATTTCCTTAAAAATTGTTTTCTAAGAACATTATTTATATTGTATTTATATTTACTTAGATTGTTTATTTTGAAAATCCAATAAAATATTAAAGAGTTTAACAGAATCGTTAAATGTAAGTTATAATAATAGTAGAAACTCAAGTAAACATCTTGTAGATAGGTAAGCCAGTAGGTAAGTTTACAGTTCTGTAAATATTGGTCAACGTTTCTGCAGATGTTGTTTTTATATTATACAGTAAATTACAAGAGCGAGCATTTATAAAAGCAGAAACTATAAAAACAATAAATTATCAAAATGGAAAACAAAATAAATCTGATAATAAGAGCTAGAATGTTATCGTTATTGCTAGGAGAGAATGAGATTCGGAGTGTTCGTGCTATTTGTATTTTTGCCCGTAATGTTTGACGTGTGGTCGAGGGCAAGTAGCAACCGGCAAGCGACAAGCGGCAACGTGTGCGTTGAGCGTAGCGCAAGTTGTTTGAGTAGCGTGTCTTGAAGTTTGCAGCTCGTTTTACGGTGCTTTTAAAATCTATTAGTTCCCAGGGAGAGCTTGTGTTCGATTTTATGGTAAGAGGGGTTTGACCACTTCCGCCATTGATTAAATTGCTCGTCGACTTGCAATAAACGGTGAAATAGTCAGAAACGAGAGCTTCAATGCAATCCTGTCTAGATGTAGTTTTATTTCACTTTAAAACCAACTGTTATCGCAATATACCGGATTCAATATATACAAATATATCACCTGCATTGCACATTCTACATTTATGTTTCGATTAGCTATAATACTCTTGTTTTATTTCAATACTTCACCAACTTTATTACTAATTACTTACCTATATTACACTTCCTTTCTTTTTAGATACTTATCGACATTAAAAAACACAAACATCACTAACAAAAAAAAATTATATGATTAAGTAAACTCATCATGAAAATTACTTTCTTTACGGATAAATAAAAACATAAATCATTTATTAATAAAATTATAATTAAAACTGTAAAACCTAAATAGATGAAGAAAATATGTACATATATAAGAAACGCTAAATTAAAGGCCCAAATTCACGGGTAATTAAATCAATTTTTAGATGCAACACAACAATTTTGCTTGAATATTATTTTAATAATTTGTTTATTTATATATCATCAGAGGAATTAATTACTAACGTCTGCTGATCAACTTCAGTTCATTTTTGGGTGAAATCGAAAATTATTATTATTTTTGGCCAATAAATTTTCATCTTTTCAAATCAGGCTTTTAATGTTCTTTGAATGATGTACTTTTTCAAATTTGCAAACGATATTTGATTATTCCTTTTTGTTCCTCAGATATTTTAATTCAAAGTTGTATATCTAAAAAGTGTATTTTTTTATACCCTGTATTTTTATTAGACGGAGCGATTAAAATTTTTATCTCCAAAACTAGATTCTGATTGGCTAGTTCTTCATCAAATTTACGCTGCATATATAATTTACTCTGATGTATCAGATGTGATAAGTTTTGAGGTTTTCTTGTTGGTTTTCCAATTTCTGTGACTTCAAATACATAAGTTCTTTTAAGAACTAATAATATCTGATTATTAATTATAAATTAATAATAAAAGAAGTCTAAGGTTGAATTTAATTAAAAACTAATAAAATTAGTTCTTAACCTTAATAACCTTAATATATATATATATATATATATATATATATATATATATATATATATATATAACAAAAAAAGTACCTATTGAGTCCAAAATGTATCATCACTTCAAGCCTCAAAATATATTACGGAGTAATTTTTTATTTCTGCATATTACATATATAGAACACTACAAAAAATACCGCAAGTATAAATCTGACTTTCGCATTCGCTCTTCATTCCTCGTAGATAAAAACAAGGAGTTTAGCATATTTCAAAAATTTCTTAGTGACCCATCAGGAAGGCTGTGTACATAAACCAAATTTAGATCTTCAAGATAATTGAGTTAAAAATGTTCAGTTTTTATACAAATGAAAATAATCAGTTAATATTGGAAGTATGAGAGTTGAAAATTTGTTAATGTTGAACCATACTGAGTAAGTTGAAAGCAGGGTAACCCTGGTCACAGATCATGGTAATAAAAATATGAATTTGTTTTTGACATAGAAGAAAAGAAACAATGGCATTGAGTAGAAGTTTGGGTAATTCGAATAATAGGGCGGGAGGCAACCCCTTCTCCCCTTCCCCTTTACCCCTTCCCCATTTCTGCTTCCGACCCTAGTTCGGAGTTTCGTTGTCGGAGCAATATTGTCGGCTGTGACCAAAATAGCGCGATTTGAAATGATTCCTGCACAGTTGACAGAATTGCCCACTACATACCAACTGTTGCATTAGCACTGTGAATCGTACGACATTTTACAACTTTTCCTTGTGGCTTTTACTGCTGTGCTTCGGCTACTCTTCATTGTTATAACTTTTTGCTGCTGAAGTACGAACGCTCTGCTTTGTGCCGTTTATGCGCATGTTTCAACTGTTGTGCTTACGTCTTTATTTTCATAAAAGTGGATATATGACACCCGCTCGTTTTTCAAATGCTTCTTTTATTTATTAATAAAACTAAAAATTCCATATTACTTCAAAGGGTTATATTTTTGCAAAGTTTTATTACAAAATAAATTTGTTAAAAGCTTTTGTTTATCATTTAATTACGCTCCGCAAAAAATTCCGTGTGTTTTGTTTATAATTACCACTAAAATTTTAATATTGTTTATATTATGCCATGAAAATATTTTTGTTTTTTTAAAGACTCTGGTAAGCTATATTCTAAACAAAAATGTTGTTTATTTTTCTTTATTTTCCACTTTTAATTAATAATTCATTTGCGGATAATTATAAAAGTATTCGTGACCAATTCAAATTATCATTAAATATTTATGCCATTAATAAAATATGCCATCACGTTCTATATTTTCATTATAACATCTTTTTTCATAAACTGATTATTAAGATAACACAACAGACTCAGTTCGAGTCGGAACACGCTAATTGAGTTCGATTTTTAAAATTTTATATTTGGTATTTTCATTATTAATAAGGCTCGCAAAATAAGCAAAGATCAAAATTAGATTGAAGTTTATCGTTATTTTGTGAGAATTTGAGGTAGAATATTAAATTCCGATAAAAATAATTTCTCTGTAGATATTATAAACGCAGAGTAAAAATAATAAATTCTCAATAAAAATAAGTAATTTTAAAATTACAATTATTTTTTTCACTTATTTCTTGTAACCGAATATTCGGTATTAAATTTCCTCATAAAAATCATTATTTAATACAAATTAGAGAAAATTAAATACCGATTATGTCCTAATCTTTACTGTCACTAAAAATATTACAAATGGTGATATTGCTGTAGTAAAATTATTAAGAATTATTTTCTTTTTCTGTTTTCCAGTCATAGTTATAAAGTTATTAGAATATTAATAATGTTAGAAATTAGTCGGGACAGGTTAGAACACGTCGGTAAAGCTGCGCCTATGTTAAATTTATTATTGGGAATTTTTGTCTTATTCTCGCGAATTTCTCCTATTCCCGGGAATTTATCTATTTGTTTCCGGGAATTATCCCATATATTTCTGGAAATTTCCTATGTAAGTACCCCCCGAACTTCGCCTATGTCAAAATCTCGTATAAAAATAATACATATTTCTTAATACTGAACAAATTGCATTACGCGTTCAAAATCAACCAAGCATTTTTATTTTAGTTAAATAAAATTTATTTACATGTAGAATATTTAAATATTTAGCAAATTTTGTTATTTATCTTTTAAAATTAAATAAAACACAAATGATATAATGCTGGGACAAATGTCGACTATGAAGTTATTAAACATAATGCATATTTTTGTCGTTAGGTTAAGTAGGCGATGAAATAAGATTGTCCCAAACAATGACAAAATCTTGTATAAAAATCATGCGTATTTCTTAATGCAAAACAAAAATTGCATTATGCGTTCCAAATCAATCGAGCGTTTTTATTTTAATAAAGTAAAATATACTTAAATGTAGAACATTTAAATATTTAGCAAATTTTATTATTTATCTTTTAAAATTATATAAAACACCAATTAAATAATGCTGGAACAAGTGTCGACTATCAAGTTATTAAACATAATACACATTTTGTCGTTAGGTTAAGTAGGCGATGAGATAAGATTGTCCCAAACCCAAACATTTGACATGGGAAAGCCGTTGTAAATTCAGTGCATTGGGCCGTGGGCCATCTAAAGGACACAGCGGTCCCGAATCCAGCTACCTACCACTCCCGTATGCGGAAGTTATGAGCGAATGACTTTACCCAACGAACCAGAATGCCTTCTTCCACTTCCGCTTGTAGCGTTATTGCTTCCGGTTGCTGGTTGTGTGCTGCCCACTGTCCTACCTTGCGCGATACCTATGACGCTATGACGTCATGACGCAACGAATCGTCATAGTCGCAAACATGGGCGCCCATAAAGTGTTTTCCAGGGAGGGGCAAAATAAAAACTTGTACTAACAAGGCTTAAATTTTAAGAAAAAAATTAAGGCCTTATCACACGTATGCACATAACTGCAACTTGTCGCATATAATCTGCAACCCCAAGCATTTCGGGCAACTTTTGACGTGTGATAGTGCGACTATTTTCATGCAACTAGTTTTACATTTTGTTCGAAAACCAGTTGCAGATACCTGCGATTTGTAAAATGCGCATGCGTACTGAAATTGTTTGGGGCAAAATACCCTAGACTGTTTGACATTTGTTTGAAAAACGTGGTTAGCAGTGCAAGAATTAAAATGGCAGTAAAAATGGAAAATTAAGAATTTTATAACATTATGATTTTAATGAGCAATGAAGAAGTGTTATGGCAGCCGAGGAATTCCTACTACAAATTGAAGAAAAAAATACATCAAGCAAATGACAAATAAAATAATTTACAATATTATTTCGATAAAATACTAATATTATCCATTTAACATTCTATAATTGCAAAGCAACTAGAACCATTAGTACCAACTTCAAAATTAAAAAATTACTGTATTTTATGCAATTTTGCGTACGTCTGATATCACAGGTTGCGTGTCGCAGAAACTTCTGTCAAATCAGTTGCAGATATGTGCATACGTCTCAACGTCTGATATCCGCTTTAAACAAAAAATGTTTGTCGAAATTTTGACAACAATATTGAATAGTTAGTAGTTTCATTCCGACCATTTAAGAAAAACATAAAAATTTAAATAATATTGTTGCATCCGGTCATTATAGATATTTATAAAAAAATACCTTAACACCCTGAAGATACCATGAACAATCGACTATATATAATATAAATATATACATATATTTCAGTGATAAACTGCAAACATATACTTATTAGTAAAAAAATAAAATTGTATTACAAGAGAAAATAAAAAAAACATAAAGAAAAAAATTCTTATTTTTTTTATTGCTTTGTAAAGGCAATTCCTTTCAGTTTAAATAATTTACCATAAATATCAATGGCATAATTTTTAATTTGTGCCACACATAAAAAACCCAAATCCAAAGTTAAGCACACATGAATAAATTTCTTATAGAACATAACGTTAGTGAAATAATTAAGTAATATGCCGTCTTTTTCAAATTTGCAAAAAGCCAGGGAAGGGCAAATGCCCCCTCTTGCCCCCCTCTTTATGGGCGCCCATGAACGAATCGTCATAGTCGCAAATGGGATGCCCGCGCCCGTGAAACCCCTTTACTTATAGGATATTGCTGTTGGACAATGGCGTATTAAATGTCGGCAAAATGACTGCAGATGAAAGAATAAGTATGATATGCGATATTGGCTATTTTTACCAATGCACGCTATACCGTTTCCGGAGATTCAAATATAGCAATAGCACAATATGATAATACACAATACGAAACAGCAATACCATCTATTTCTGTTTTTATTTGCATTTTAATAATGCAACTGGTTTGCTCGTGTTTTATCTTGCTCTTTGTGGTTCGGGGTTCCAATTTACTTCAAATTAAATTAAAAAATATTTTCATTTTTCATGAGTTTAAGAAAAACACTGCTATTGTTTGATAAAATAAAATATTATAAGGTTTATTAATTTAGGTGAAATATAAAAATAATTTAAATACGAGTATTTATATAACTAAGTTTAATAAAGGAAATATGAATATTAAAAGATAATAAAAAAAGAACACTATGAATAAACAACTATAAACACTAACTTAAAGAATATTAATTATTAAACACTAAGAATATTTATTTAAATATGTAATGTTTACCACTGCGCACTATTTATAAACAAGATATGTATTTATTTCCATCATTTATTTATGTTCACTACGCGTATTAATATCACTCTGTTCTCGTGGTCTCTTCTACTGGGCTTAAATAGTAAAGCAATTAAGTTCGGGAATGTTCTCGTACCTTCGACGGACAACAATAGAAGCAATTAATGTTTTGAAAATTCGAAAACTGGTTTTTGAGGATTGTAAAAGAAACAGTTTTCTGCCACTGATTGATAGGTATTTTGAATATTAAATATTATTTACTACAACTTACTTAATACTGATTTTACAAAACTTTAGGTAATTGTGTACATTAAATTTAGTTAATAAATTACTTTACATAATGGTAATAAATATTTGTTTTATTCAAATAAATAGTATCCAGTGTCCCAAAAAATGTTCTTCTTAAGTAAACTACCCTTATTTATACGAATTTCAATTTTTTTTTTTATTTCGTTATCATTACGTTTAATACTATGTCATATAAATGTGTGAACAAAGTTGTGGTATACCCTATATATCAAACTCGGAGACCATATAAAAAATACTTTATACCCGAGGTAACTTATTAACTATAGTTTTTCATTATATTTTATAATCAATGTAGGTACACCAAGTGTAAAATAACATTGTTACCTTTAAAATATTTTTTAGATATATGTGAACAATAAAATACATATAAAAAGTTTTATGTTTTTAAAGCGAAAATACAAAACAAGGATTACCTCCAAGTTTTGTTGGTTGCGTTTTGGAAAACTAATTGTTATTAATTTTAATTAGTTTTAATACAGGAAAATAATGTATTTTTTAATAATTTAATACAAAGTTTCATAAAAACATGGAATTTACAATGTAATTTATATAAAAAAGATAGCAGATATGTCAAAAGATAAGCTTTCCATTATTTTCCTACGCCAGTGACAAACCTCGTACATGGCTCTTTATACAAACTTTATATCGAAACATTAATTCTTTACTTTTAAGATCATTCCCTCTCCAACTCACGTATTTACAATAAACACAAAATTGTCGCGAGGGTCCTAAACTGTTATTTAGTTACGACAAATAAAAATAATTATAACCTAACGCGGAATTACTGTCGCTGCAACGAGAAAACCAGGACAAATGCCCAGCAAGATTTCAAGTAAATAATTTACGCATTGCAATTTCAGTCCCCGATATTAAATTATAACTAAGTGTCGCTGCAATTGGAATACAAAGTGTAGGCCATAGTCAAATAATACCTAAGTCATCATACAGGTTATATGATATAATATATATGCTATGAGTTTGATTTGATGAAATCCCTACTGGTTGACGGAGGGTGCAAAGACGTCGTACAGACGGTAACTATTGCCTAACCAGTGGTTCTCAACAGTTATGAATATACAATAGTGCGAGAATCGGTGGCTTTCTGGGTTAGTGCGTTACGACTCGATTTAAGAGGGTGTAAGACCTCGGGTCAAATCCCAGCTTCGCCAATATTTATCCAAATAAAAATACCGCTATATCTGAGTATAATGTATCTAGCAGAGATAAAACTTGTGACGAAACAAAAACTTCTAGATATTTAAGGCGCTGTTCCATCTAAGAATGTTGTACTATAGATGATAATGAATATGCAATACTACATAGGAAGGAATCTTGTTGACTGGTAGATGGCTTACAGAGAATAAAATTTGTGGAATTTAGTTATTTTGTGGTAGTCCATGTCTCCTACCGGTTTCGATCCCACGTGGGTCATCCTCAATGTAACAAATATGGTTACAAAATGGATAAAACTTATTAGTTACATGAACTGACAGTTAGCTGTTGACCATGTACAACAAAATTTTTCCTTGATATTTTCTGTCAACGAGAAATAAATATATTTGACCAATATTTAGTTATTTTAATCACACGACTGTATTCGTGTTATAATCACACAACACACTAAATGCCTTCTCTTATATATCAAAGCTGGTCTGAAACTACAGAGACACCCTTCAATTCTGTCCTAGGTAAACCACATCACCTTATGGTGAGCATCAGGGCACAAGAGATTCCTAGAAAACGAGAAAGCTGATATACATATCCTCATTTTGGAAAAACACTTCAGGCCTCAATCAAGCAAAAAACTTTCATATTAAGCACTGGAACCTTCATGTGGTCTTCCATAAAGCCATTACAAAGCTGGTTAAAAATTGGGAGGAAACACATTCCAAGCCTCAGTTACGCAAGAAAATTAATTTCTCCAGATACGGCAAACGCCAAGGAGCTACTAGTTCTCAGCAAAAAGGACCTTAGAAAAATAACCGGAGTCGTCATTGGTTTTGTCCTTTAAAATACCATTTATACAAAATTGATAAAGCTGAAAATGACATCTGTCGACTGTGAAGAGGACGAAGAATCGTCGGAAGAAGACTAAGTCAACTAAGTAAGAGGTATCTTACGGCAAATGAGATCAAGAATTTGATTCCTGGAGCTATAATTGACTTCATCACAAACTGAAAAACCAAGTAAGGCCTATGTCCCTGGTGTCACAATAAATCTAGGTCGATGGGACAAAAGTGATAAAACGGTTAAACCCTCGTTTACATACAATACGATACCATACGACAATATGCATGTGCCGTTTCTGCAATTAATAAATTTTATCCTTATTTTAATGTAATATTTGTTAAATGAATGACTACAAGAGAAACAACCAACATTGGCGAACTAGGGAAAGTTGAAGGTGCAGAAAAAGAAACAAGAGTTTAATGATTTAGGATCATCACCATTGACGCATAGGTGATGAAAAATTTTGATTTTACATTTCTTCACATTTATGAATATATATGAACAAGAATAGGTTACTGCTAGAAGATTGGTACCCCTGCCAGGAATATTGAGATTCGCTGGTCTGTCCTGCCTATAAGCCGGCAGGCGGCCGCAGTCTGCCCGCAGATTGCAACGGCATCTGTGTTCCAATGTGCGAACTTAGACCACACGGGTTAATACCTAATGTAGACAAACTTTACTCAATTTAATTTATTACTTGGCGACATTATGCCACAGCCAACTACAAATACTAACTCCATAACTCTATTCGAATATCTCTAGCAAAAAGTTTTGATTCACTGCTCTAGTAAGTTTCACTTCAGTTCTGACGTTTTTATGAACAAGGCAGGGACATTGAAAATATTTAAACAACCCTCGTATATTCGTAGTTTTAAATAAATACAACATTCATTATCCTTCAATCATTATTGTCACAGTTAAAATATATATTATAATTTATTTACACCTTATATATCACAAGCAAGAGAATTGAAACTAATAGAGGTAATTTAAAAAACGGTATGTAACATTTAATTCTAGCTACTTAATTTTAAGCAACTTAACACAGCAAGAATTAAAATTTGGACATCGTCGTGTAAAAATGTTCACAAATGTAATTAATTTTTATATTTCTATTATTAAGTAACTCCTGTAATGGTTTAAAAGATTGAACATCAATATTTTTGGCTTGTACTATAATCAACCTTTATAGTACATCATTCCTAGATGGAACAGTGCCTCAAGTATCTAAGATATTTTTCGTTTGGTTTCGTGACATGTTTTAATTTCATTTTAGTGAGGTAGGTCTGTAGGTTATGTGTTGTGAGCTTACAATTACTGCATACTATAGTAGGTTCCGAACCACACATACACAGCTGTATTTTTATTTGTATAAAACTGAGATTTGAACGTTGGTGTGTCATGTAAAAAATGAAGGTGTCAGATCGCAAAAAATATTGACTTACCCAACTAAATAACTAACTCAATTGTTATCGTATATATATTTTCTTAATTTTTAATGGTTTTAATTGGAATTCGGATTTTTATATTTGGAAATAAATTAATGAAAAAACTAACAAAACAATTACAAAACACACAAATTTACGCGACAATAATCAAGACAAGGTAAATCGAAAATTGGAATTTCCCAACATAAGATACGAAACATTCTTCAATAGGATATTGTAAAATTTTAACGCCTTGCAAATATTAGCGCTCAGATTTCAAGAACGACATTCCCAAGTCCCAACCGGTCCGATACTATGTGTGACACTCCGGTTAATTCGAGTCGAAGCCCATTAAGCAAATGCGCTGTAGCTATTAAATAGTGTTTATTTATAATTTAATATGAGGTTTATTGTAACTAAGTATGTTGTGGTATTTTGGAAGGGATGATAATGTAATAAAAATTACAATGAAAGAATAGATAGTATAAACGTAAGTCACATTCATTTCAAATTGAAGCGCGCTAACCAATGAAGTCATTCTTTTTCGTCTGAATTAAGGCTGTAATGTAGCAATCCCAAACCATCTAAGGTTTTGGAAGTGTAAGGGGTGAGGTAGCTAGGGGGTTGGACCGTAACTATTCCCCCACCCAAAGTGTTTAAGCGAAATAAGAGAGATAACATGTTTCGTTCAAGGTTCAGAATTCATTCTACGAAATAAGCTTCCAGAAATATGTATTTCTAATCTAACACGCGAAAATGAAAATAACAGTAATAAAAATTAATATTTTTATGTTTAAGTAAATATAATTTTCATTTGTTTATATTGTATAATAAATTTGTTATATTATCATGTAGAAAGGGGTAGGGCGGTAGGGGATAATCCCCTCCCCCTTTTCAAACAGTCTGTGGGCGTGACTACAGCTTGTTGTCGCCAGTAGCGACATCTGAGTTCATATACATGAACTAAAACAACATTATTTTATTTTCACTATATTTCAATTATTATTTAGAATTTTTTTAAAAACTCTGCATGCATATGTTGAATAGAGGTATATCTACAGTGCAACGCATGAGTTTTTATACATTTTATATTTGAAGTGCTCTAAATTAAACATGTAAAAGCAGTATTATTCCATACATTCGGCATATTTTTTAAAACAGTTCTATGGCATAATTTGGTAAAATCGATGCGTCACACCGTAGGTCAACTATTATATATTGTTATAAAAAAAATTCAATGGTCTAACATTAGTATTATGGACAATATGTTACAAATTGTAAAGCACTGTTTTCCCTATTTTTATACTGGTACATTACGCTCTTAATCAACATACCTAGATGGAAGAGTCGTCAGTACCTAAGGTACTAGTCCCGTCACAAGTCTTACTTGTATTATTAGTCGGAGTGAGCTAACTATTTGGGCCACGAGTGCTACAAGTAGTAATAATTAACAATTTGATAAGAGTTTTGTTGTAATTAATGTTTTAGTATATTGGAAAGAATAATAATGAAATGAAAAGACAATGAAAGAGTAGATTGTATAAAGGTAAGTCACATTTAGTTCAAATTAAAGCGCGCTAACCAATGAAATCATCCTTGTCTCGTCTAAATTAATCAACATCCCTAGATGGAAGAATCTTCAGTATTTAAGGTACTACTCCCGTCACAAGTTTTACTTGCATTATTAGTTCGACCAAGCTAAGTGAGCCACAGCTACTATAAGTAGTAATAATTTGATGTGAATTTTGTTGTAATTCAGTATGTTTAAGTATATTGAAAACAATGAAAATGAAAGAGTAGAGAGTATCAAAGGTAAAGTCTCATTCGGTTGAAATTGAAGCGCACTAACCAATGAAGTGGGAGTGAGCTAACTATTTGAACCACAACTGCTATAAGTAGTAATAATTAACAATATGATGAGAATTTTGTTGTAATTAAGTATGTTTAGGTATATTGGAAAGAATGGTAATGAAATAAAAATGACAATGAAAGAGTAGAGAGTATAAAGGTAAAGTGGAGGAGTTAATTAAATTGAAATTGAAGAGCAATGCGTTGGGTTTTTTGCAGTTTGCAGAGGACATGAAATGCAGGAGATAGGAAGGTGGTATGCGGCAGTCGCTTCAGCCGTTGCCGAGTAGAGTCTGCACAGCGTGAATGATATGCTGGCTGCGCCTGTGAAATGCTTTCACCAAACTGGAGAAATCTCCCAAACCGGAAACAGAAAACGTATTCCGTACCGTATAGCAGCATAGCTCACAAGCTGATGAAAAATGAGCACAAGACTTGAAAGAATTTCCTTACCATGCATTCCATATTCCATCAAAGCAACTTCCAATAAAAGTTACCAAAAGCAGTTTTCTACAAATCTATTTTGGAATTGTTAGGAAGAGAAAAGCCGAAGCTGGTGAAGAGAGAACAGGGAAACAGCAACACGTCCCACGGGTTCTGCTGGACTCAAGCCACTAGAAGCAAATCACCATTTCAAATGTCACTCAAACTAACAGCCATGCAAATGACAATGCCAATACTCCGTCGTGACAAATGGCCGGCGACAAGACAAGACGTGCGTTGCCTTCCCTTTACTTTCCCCTTCCTGCCTACACTACATTCCTGCACTACCCACACGGCTCACTTTATCACTACCTGCTATTATTTGTTTCCTTTCTTTTTACAAACATGCGTGAAAATATTTTCATCAATACATCTCCCAAAACGACATATAAAACAAATTAAAAACCACAAATAACTTTTTCATACATATTTTATAGTTTATTAAGTATTTAGAACGGTAAGGACATTATACTGACCGTAGAGAATTGTTTGAAAGAGGAGCGAAGCGACAATTCCAATTATTGTCCACTTTATCAATACCTGCTATTATTTGTTTCCTTTGTTTTTACAACCATGCGTGAAAATATTTTCATCAATACATCTTCCAAAACGACATATAATACAAATTAAACACCACAAATAACTTTTTCATACATATTTTATAGTTTCTTTAGTATTAAGAAGGATATTTTATCAACTAAACACAATTGTTTGGAAGAGGAGCGAAACGACAATTCTAATTATTGTCTGAGATCGGCATTCCTTACCGTTCGTGATGGTTATACTATTTTTTGCACGATGAAAATTAAATTTCGCTCAATACCAGTAAAAAATATGAAAAATGAGTTGTATTAACATTAATTTATGAAACTTTGCAGTATGTCAAAGTCCTGTCATTTGTGCTTGTTTTGCGTAAAAAATAACTGCGAAATTAATTTTCAAGGTACTGAAAAATATTTTATTAATTTAAACATATTTTCTTTACCACTACAACTTTAGGAGAATTTTGGCTTAGGTGAAATCAAGAAGTGAATTCCACCTGGATCATGACAATTTTACACTCATCGCTGCTTTCGTTCATACTATAAATTTTGTTTCTTAATAAATTTCAGTAAATTTACAAATCTCACACTCTACTTAGTTCGAGTGGGAGCAAGAATTAAAGGAAAAATTTTAATCAAAATTAAAACATACTGTTGTCTAAGATTTATTATTAATTGACCGAAATTCAAAAACCATCAATTTATCTTTTATTTGCGGCTTAATTAATCCGTGATATTAAGAAAGTTGTACCACAGAAATAACGATGAAAAAATTTACATTTTATTTTCAAAAACACCGATTTTGATTTGATTAATCATTTATAAAAGTAATACCAATAAATTAAGTTTTATCTATCATATAGGCCAGGGCTTAGTACATATCTATTTCTAATAATCGCAAATTATTTATTTACACTGTAGAGTAAATTTACTATCCGGTTTCTTAACTAAAAAAGGTGTACTACAAAAATGACGATGAAAAAATGATTAGATTTTGTTTCCACAAACACATATTATGATTTGAAATCAATAATGCAATAATAATTTATAAAAGTAAAACCAATTTATTAAGATAATACATACATTGAAATAAATCAATAATCAAGTACCCGTTTTACATTTTTCTATTAGGAACAATTTTGTATCACAAACAATGAAAAATGTTTGTTGACAAAAATATAAATTTTAATTGTAATAGAGGTAAATAAAATGTAAAGTAAAAATTTATTTGGAAATGTAAAATTAAAGTTAAATATTGATGAGATAAATTTTGCATTGTAAATAATTATCGGGCTTTAAAAATCTCATAGCATAATTAATTATGTATGGCAAATAAAAATTTGTTTCATTTGTTTGAATATCTGGCCAATTTCAGTATTATTTATAACAGTGGTAAAATAAATATTGGTACATTGCAGGCAACTAGTTTCACATCACTGTTCTGTGTGATACGTTCATTTCGCTGCGTTTCACAAAGCGAAATAAAAATATTCTGAATATTTGTATATCGTTATTCTATTTGTACTCTAGTTGCAAATAATTTAAATGTGATAATTAGAATTTTAATTCTAAGTAATTGCAAACATATTTCAAAAATAAAATTGTTGTTTAAAATATTTGCTGCACGAGAACGAAATAAATTTTTCGTTATTTGTCAGAATGTAATGTGGTTGATTAAAATATTTGCACGATTTGGGTAGATGAAATAAAACTTTAAAATAAATAGTGGCAAAGGTTACTATGTGCCATATGTTACATTCAAAATAAAATTCCCACGTTTCAAAGTTTATTTTGAATAAAAGCTGATTGTAGTTTTACCAACAATATTTTCTATTTGTTTTATGCATTTTATTTTAGTTAAATATTCTTCAGATAAAAACTGCATGCAGTATAGATCAGGTAAAAATATATCAACAATCCTACAGAAGACTATCTTAAACGTATTGCTGATTAGATTTACGTATCGTAGCTACCACTTAGTTTCTGCAGTAATCAATGCTTGTTACACAGATTAAGGACTCTAATTACAATAATACAAACCGATCAATAAATTACAATTCTCCAAGTTCCAAATAGGACTTAAACTAGTGATAACTAGAATGGACTAATTGTATAAAATATGACTAGTGTTGGCCTAAATATTAGCATGCTCAAACTTGCAACTACATGTTCAATATTAACCAAAAAACATCAAAAACCTATTTCTTAAAATGTTTTGTGGTATTTAAAGGTTCCATGGTAAATTGTCGTGCCAATGACTTATATAAAAGTGGAAAGTATTATAAATAAATTTGTTATACTCTCTGAAAATAAATATCTACAAATATAAAATATCCTTAATAAAATATAAGTAATGATTTCACGTGAAAGTACCTGCTCGTAAGTATATTTCAGAATCGTAAATTTTGCTGAAATATTCAGTTATTTTCTGCTTGTGACAGATTTTTTTAAGTATATATCTAAACAAATACAATGAAATATTCATGAAGCACGTAGAAATCAATGAAATATATTACGGCATTTTCAACAGAAAACAGAAATATATTTCACACTTCCATGCAATGGGATAAATAATGTCTTACATCGTTTAAAGGAGTACGGCAACTTGAAAATCAATTTTTGTTAAGTATCTTTCATCTACATACTGAAATATTTCACACGTATTTAAAGTACTGGACAAATGTTTCACATGTATTGTATCTATAACAATTTTTTTTGAATTAAAATTTTACCAGTTTTTATTGTTTTATGCATAGGCGTCCAGGATTTTACTTTAGCGGGTGGGGGTAGATTGGTTGGATAAAATATGAAAAATATTTTTCTTCTTGCAAAAATTAATAAATAATATTTATACAATTGGAAATAAAATATAATCCTATAGGTATACTATATAGGTACTATAAGTTATCAAAAAAATTAATATACCGATGGTAAATATCAGTGTTTTAGGAGAGTCTTGTAATTTTCTTGGTTTTGCAACAGTCTTGCAAAAAATGTACGCTGAAGACAAGACAAGAACTACAAATGTCAAAGCAAGACAAGACAAGACAAGAATAACAAATTTTCTTCAACTCTTGTACTCTCGCGTTTTTTTCTGCTAATTTGCTAATCTACTAATAAATACATGTCACTGATTTTATAAATAATGAAGTTATATATTTTTAAAATGTAATAATATATATATATATATATATATATATATATATATATATATATATATATATATATATATACAAAAGTTGTGAAAAGCAAGATATACTTCAATTTCTTGTCTTGTTTTTCGTGATAAGACAAGAATTAACAAAACAAGATAAGAATTCTTGTCTTGTGAAACACTAGTAAACATAATATTTATTTCGTTTTAATGCAATAAAAATTGTTACAATTTTAAAAATTACAAATAAAATACATTCTAGTTAATATATATTTTTTTTTCATTAAATATTTACGTTAAAAAAAATACGCAGATGTTTAATCAAATATAATAAAATATTTTCAGAAGTTACATCAATATCCCTATGAAAAGAACCAGTCGTGTATCTCCCATGGTATAAAAAAATAAATTTTAAGTTTTCTAAATCTCTAAAGATTGGTGAATATAAGATGAAATTTGAAATTCACATGATAATAAAGTGTAAAAGTAACAATAGTTATTTCGAATATTAATGAGTTGTTTTTTACGTTAAAGTTGTGGAAAAAAGTGAGGTTAATGAAAATCTGAGTTTGTGGGTAATGAGCGGAACAAGTCCGAACGCGAATCTTATTCCATATGTTTATACTTGTGTACGAGAACAGAATAGTTAAGAAGTGCCCCAATTATTTGGGATATAAATACGTAGAGAGCACAACAGAGCAACTTGGTTAACTCCTGCTAAACTAATTCCCAGCGAATAACGTTTCTGTAACGTTGTTGATCCGTCGACCGACGTTAAATGGGACATTCCTTGTTGCATTCATGTGTTACGTCCACTGACATATTTCCTAAAATTGCTGACAGTTTTGGGTGTCCCAAGCCGTCGGGACGCCGGAGACGCCGCGGGATCGCCGTCCCCGAGTCGTGGTCTGACTTTCGACGATCGAACGTGTGGATTGTTACTTTGTTGCGTCTTTTGTGATGCGGTGTCTTGAGACTTATATACGTGCCCACACCAAATGAATATATCAGATGCCAAAATAAAACACCTAAACCTCCAACATTTTATTTTTCTTTATTTTTATATAAATATATAACTTATACGTATTCACATACCAACTCGTTTTATTTTTCTCTACTTTTATATAACATGTGTTTACTTAGTATTCATACATGTTTATACATATTTCGTCATATTTTTTTTTCGAATTCCTGATTTGTACAAAAAAAGAACACATTTCCAATTAAAATTTAATATCTTTTTACATTCCAAAGTTGACTTGAACAAGCAAAGTTACGATTTTTAGTTTTTCACTTTAAAATTTTTCTAGACAACAGAAATAATTCATAAATTCCTATTATTTGGTTTTTGAAAATAGCCTATATTAATAAAAGTCGATGCGCTGATTTCAAATTTACAAATAGAATTTAATTATCTTTTTGTTTCCTAAAATTTTTGCTCTCAAAGCTGCACAAGTTGAAAAAAGGTACAATTCCATTATAATGTAGCGACAGAAACAGGTATATTATACACAGGTCGAGACTCGTTACAATCACCCTTCTATTTTGCTGACACATTGAAACTGCCAGAATATTCAAGAGTTTCATTGCTCAAGTATATAAACCCAAGCA
This sequence comes from Stenolophus ochropezus, assembly GCA_035578165.1. Lineage (NCBI taxonomy): Eukaryota > Metazoa > Arthropoda > Insecta > Coleoptera > Carabidae > Stenolophus > Stenolophus ochropezus. Next base: position 7,791,331 of record JAQOWZ010000014.1, read on the forward strand.
GAAAAGACCACGGGGACAGTCTGATATTAATACGAGTGGTGAACATAAATAGTTGGTGATATACATATTGTTTAAATAAATAGTGCGTAGTATTAAGTGTTTAAATACATATTATTAAATTAGTATTTATATTTCTTTTTATAATTTAATATTCATTCCTTAAACTTAGGTAAATAAATATTCGTGTTTCAATTAGTTTTACACTTAAGCCAAATAAATAAACGTTACAATTATGAAGAATAAATAACTTATAATTAATTAATATATATATATAAACAGACTATTATTTCGGTAGGATTTATTAATTGATATTTATGCTGAAAGACAAAACCTAATAAATATGTGTAGTTCTTTAAGTTCTTTGATGCAAATAAAAAAGGAAACAAAGAAACAATAACAGAGTAATAAAAGAAGATAGTATTTTTTGCAAAGTATGTCAGTTCTAATGAAGGAATAAATCACGTAATTGAAAAGGTTAAAGTGCTCTGGTTGGAGGATTATTATAAATTCTTGGGATCAGATTAAAATGAGCAGCAATAGAAGAGAAACAAAGGCAGAGAAAGAGAAATAGTACGGGAACGGGTGTGCGAAGCGGATTTCACAGCAGAATCAGAATCCCATAATTTACAATTCCATGTGTAGTGTCAAGTAATGCAATAAGTAATGGCTCGTCAATATGCGATACATACACACACGTACACACACGGCATCGGGAATCTATCATAAAGCCTGCTCACTCGCAATTATTCATCAGCGTTTTATGTAGCATGTAATTAATAAAGCTTAAGCGATCACATGATCCGGAGATTGCACGTTTGTTCATTATATATTAAACGCTAGGTAAATGATAGAAATATATAGCCGTTGTCGTTAATGCCATATTAATCACAGCTCATAGTCGATAGCCTGGCTGGATATCTGCCTCAGGCAAGGATCCAAAACATACACCCTAACATCATTTCCTTATCGATACCCAACATTACCTAACAAAATTTAATCTCCTCCATTCATAAAATATAATTAATATCACTAAACATTTATTCTAAATCATAAACAGGATATATTTCTGAATAAAACAACGTTTAATTTTAGTTCTGTAATTATTTACTAAAACTGAAAAAATTCTGAAAAATATTTTGTTAATTTAAAGGACTTCTTCCTAATTATGAAATGATACCGTGAGTCTTTTTTAACATGAAATATGGGATTTATCATATCCATGGTTATCATCTAATATTGGCAATGATTGACACCAATGTATTTATTTGTCTTATTTAAAATTAAACATAGGGAATGAATTTGACATATGCATTAGATTTTATTCTAAGAAATTACCAACTAACAAACAAATAAATCAACTAATAAAAAATTAAACATAATAAATAACAATTAAACAGTAATTAGAATACGTTTTCAACATCCGTTTATTAACTGCTATAAAACTGTAGATATTGAGAAATATTTTGAATTTGAACTTTCAATTGATCTAAATTTCCAAAGTGTAAACTTATGATTTTAAAAATCCCAATTTAAACAGGCCTATTTTATTATATTATTTCTCCTAAAGTTAGTAACGATTTACTATATTTAAATTAGGAAAAAAAATTATAACCCAAACCACAAATGTTAAATTCATTTCCTATGTTTCATTTTAAATGAAACAGGCAAAGAAGATTGCTGTCAATCAAATATCAAGTCATAACGATGGATATAATAAATCCCATGTTTTACGTTAAAAAACTCACAGTATTCGTCTAATTCGTACTGAAAATATCATTTTAATCTTACTTTTAGCGCACAATCATTGTAAATTATTTTTTGTGATGCGAAACAAAATGTATTTTATTATACAGGAAACTTATCTATATATTATTACCTATATTTTAAATTCAATGTATATAAGAAGAGAAATAATAGTAAAAAAATAAATTATTTTAATATCTAATATCTACTAAGAAATTATTTTTTTTTCACCATCGTGAAATAAAATGAATATGTTAAAATATACGCAAAACTGATAAAAAAATTATTAGTCAAATTTTAATTACGAATTCTAATTGGAAGAACGTATAACCAATATGGCACTATACTTAAATTTGACCAAGCCGCAACATTTTTAATAATCAATAAATATACACGAACCTCATGTTACAAACCTATTACATACTACTATGTAACTAAACTTAAACTACATATGTCATTTAAAAATACCTACAAGAACACAAAGTAAAAATTTGCTGCGTGTAAATAGTCGCTGAAGTTTTTTATTGCGAAAATTGCGAAAATAATTAGGAGATTTCAATTATTTGTAATCGGTGGTTTAATAATGTCAATTTTAATTAAATCTTGATTAAATTTAATACTTTGTGTGTTTAATGTTTTATAGTGATGGTTAGTTCCCAGTAATTTTTAATTATATTAACCAATTTCTGCAGTTCCAAACAAGCTGATTGACGGTGGTATATAAATGGTAAATATAATTAATATATCAGCAAGCTTATTCAAGTTTAATTCAAAACGACGATTTAATAACAAAGCAAAAAACTAGTTAAAACATGCATTTATATCACTACAGTGACATCCAATTAAAATAATAAACCTTCTCCTTCAAAAAAATTTTTCGTATAGGTAGGTATTGAACAAAAAAAATCTATATAATTTATTATATTATATACTTAGTTGTAAATTATATATATATATATATATATATATATATATATATATATATATTTATGTGTGTTCATAACTTATAAAAAAAAATTATAGAGAGATCAGGTGCATCATTTTGCCTGATAGTTATTGTAAATACATTTAAATCAGATAAACCATTATTATGTTTATAATAAGTGGTTTGTAATATCTCACTAGTACTGATAAATGGCAAACCACAAATAAATTAATGATGAAACATTGTAAATATTATCCTTTAAAAATTCATAAATACATCAAAATGTAACCGAGATGTGTAATAAATTTATTTCAACAAGGTTGCAAGTTCAAATTATTAATCATAATTATATTTTGACACATAAATAAATAGTATTATTAGTATTTACACTTTTATATTGCTGATTTATTATTGACACAATATTTATGAATTTCATATATGAATAAATGTGATAATGAAGGTTTATGGTGCTCACAATAATATTTATTTTTGCCATATTTTTTTATTTATGTTTTTCATATTTTGCACATATCATTATTTATACGCGTAATATAAAATAATTAAAATATACCATAAACTTTTCACAATACGAAGCGGAACGAAAAACATGACCCACAGTACACACGTGTATTCAATACATTCTCTCCAGGCGTAATTTTAAAACATAAAACTTTATTCATTATGTTTTTTATAAACATAAATAAATTATATTAGCAGAGCTTTATATTGTTTTTTCTCAAACTATTTTCTGTAAATTTCTTTAATTATATTTTTATTCTGACACAAAAATGTTTTTTTTAATATACCACCCAAACACTCATGCAAAGACAGTACAAATATATAAAAATACAATCAGTATACTTTATTGAATGTTTCAACGTTAATTTAAAATACAAACAGTGTGATACTTGAATTTAAGGTTAGGTACACCAGCAAATATGTAATTTCTGATTGTACGCACGAAATGTATAGAAATGTGTTGCTAAATATGAATAAATATGTTGAGAAAGACTTATTGAACTTTGCTGGTTTGCATGACTGAATTAGCTAATGTACTTAGAGATACAGCTAATGGTAATTGACCCAAATGGTGGAAAGTACTTAGCGTTATTGTAGGCAAAGGTTGACAATATGAGGTAAAAGTCGAAATTTCACTTTTATAACCAGAAAAACATAAACGCATATCGCGTTTGCAAATAAAATTATACTAATGAAAATGCAGATATTCTAAAAAAGTAATGTTCACTAGTTTACAGCTTCTTAGTGTAACTTTCATAATGCTATTTCTCACGAAATACTCGTAAATAAATATACATATCAGTGAACCAGACGTTCACCATACAAAATGAGAAGTGAATAATTTTGCATTGTATTTTTAAATTTCTATCTCCCAAAAAATTTAATTTAGGGCACACTGTATCCAGAAATCTAGTTTTCAAATTCTCACTGTTTTCCTACTCAATATATACTATCGAATAAAATATTTATATGCCCAGCGTAGTGCCGACTATAGAAGTGCAGAGGCAAAAATTCTGCTGCCTCAAACTTCTTCTATGTATGTGTACGCTTGTGCTGTTCATACAATGCTCACATCATTTATTGATATTTTCTCTCGCTGAAGTACTTGCTTCAGAAAAGGGAGGCATGCCTCAAGTGCTTTCTGATCTTTAATACTTTAATCAGTTGCTATCGCCTGCCTCACCATTTAAGTTCACGAGCCGCCACTAATACAGATTGAGATTAATAAGAAAATAATTAGAATATTTAAGGGACTACAAATTTTAGTAAAATAAAATAAAATTATTGAATATTGTTTTGGAAATTAGTTTATTTATGTATTCACATTAGACATAATAGTTACTGAATTCGTTGTTCTTCTAAAATTCGTTTTTAAATGAAAGCGATCATTCAGTAGGGCAAAAATTAGAATATTAGAGGTGAACACCCTTTTCTCAGGTAGTACACATTACTTGGACTGGTTTTTATGGTCGGTGATTTTGACCTAATTACAATAGGGCAAGAATTAGAGTACTTCATAGAGAGTGAACACCCTTTTCACAGGTAGTAAACATTACGGTGACTGGTTTTTGTGGTCAGTGATTTTGAGCTAATTAAATTAGGGCAAGAATTAGAGTAGTTCACAGTGAGTGAGCACCCTTCTCTCAGGTAGTAAACATAACGCTGACTGATTTTTACAGAGGGTGATTTTGAAATTAGAGCAAGAATTAGAGCACTTCACAGTGAGTGAGCACCCTTCTCTCAGGTAGCAAACATTACGGTGACTGAGTTTTATGGTCGATGATTCTGAACTAATTACATTACGGAAAGAATTAGAGTACTTTACAGTGAGTAAGCACCCTTCTCACAGGTAGTAAATATTACGGTGACTAGTTTTTACAGAGGGTGATTTTGAAATTAGAGCAAGAATTAGAGCACTTCACAGTGAGTGAGCACCCTTCTCACAGGTAGTAAACATTACGGTGACTGATTTTTATGGACGGAAGTTTATAAATCGCAAATTAAATTATATTTTATAAAAATAGCGTTAGCTAATACCAACACATCTTAATTTTAATACAATAATATACATTTAATAACTCTTGGTTATTTCGTAACTACCCCACCTTTATTCATTTATTTAAATGGTGATTAACAAGTAAAAAAATCTTCATTAGTTTTTCAGCAGTCGTATGGTGAGTACCGTTTATATTTTTTACATTTTTACTATAATAATTAATTGTGATCTACTACTATATATTAATGGAACTAGTGTACAATGTATATATATTGTTACAGTATACATATTTGTTTATAATTATTAAAAAGGATTTTTGTTATAAATAAACTAATTTATATTTTTTATTGTTTCAGACGAGGTCGAGCTACTTTCTAGATATAAGATATAGATATAAGGGGGGAAGCAGGTACTTCTTAGTTTTTTTCTCAACACTGAAATAATGTCCAATTTAAAGATTTAAGAGTAATATCCTCCCTGAATATTTTTCGACATATTAATTCCCGTAAGTACACTTTTAATTTATATTTTTCATGCGATTAATGAATTATTGACTTTGTTGAAACTTAACTTTAACATAGCACTTGTCTTGTATATATAATACATTAACTTTTTTCTCGAACAAATGAATAAAACTTGACACATTAGGTACGAAATGAGATCTAGATTTAAGGTGTGAGGTTTAGATATGAAGTGTGATGGTTAAATGTACGGTATGATAGTTACAATTAAAGTGTGCTAATGGTGTGATGGTTAGGTATGATGGTTAGATGTAAGGTGTGATGATTAAATATAAGGTATGATGAGCGTAAGGTATGATGTTTAATTATAAGGTGTGATGTTTAAATATAAGGTGTGATGTTTAAATATAAGGTGTGATGTTTAAATATAAGGTGTGATGTTTAAATATAAGGTGTGATGTTTAAATATGAGGTATGATGATTTAATATAAGGTATGATGATTCAATATAAGGTATGATGATTAAATATAAGGTGTGGTGGTTAGATATAAAGTGTGACTGTTAGACATTAGATGCGGTATGATGATTAAATATAAGGTGTGATGTTTAAATATAAGGTGTGATAATTAAATATAAGGTATGATGATTAAATATAAGGTGTGATGGCTACATTTAAGGTGTGATGGTTAGATATAAAGTGTGATTGTTAGATATAAGATACGGTATGATGATTAAAAATAAGGTGTGATATTTAAATATAAGGTGTGATGTTTAAATATAAGGTGTGATGTTTAAATATAAGGTATGATGTTTATATAGAAGGTGTGATGATTAAATATAAGGTGTGATGATTAAATATAAGGTGTGATGATTAAATATAAGGTGTGATGATTAAACATAAGGTATGATGATTAAATATAAGGTATGATGATTAAAAATAAGGTGTGGTGGTTACATATAAGGTGTGATTGTTAGATATAAAGTGTGATTGTTAAACATAAGGTACGGTATGATGATTAAATATAAGGAATGATGATTAAATATAAGGTATGGTGATTAAATATAAGGTGTGATGATTAAATATAAGGTGTGATGAATAAACATAAGGAATGATGATTAAATATAAGGTATGGTGATTAAATATAAGGAATGATGATTAAATATAAGGTATGGTGATTAAATATAAGGTGTGATGATTAAATATAAGGTGTGATGATTAAACATAAAGTGTGATGATTAAATATAAGGTACGATGATTAGAAATAAGGTATGATGATTAAACATAAGGTGTGGTGGTTACATATAAGGTGTGATAGTTAAGATATAAAGTGTGATTGTTAAACATAAGGTATGGTGGTTACAAATAAGGTGTGATGTTAGATATAACGTGTGATTGTTAGATATAAGGTATGGTATGATGATTATATATAAGGTGCGATGATTAAATATAAGGTGTGATGATTGCGGTGAAATTGTTAAATATTTCGTGTGACGGTTTGATCTGAGATGTGATGTGTAGAAATAAGGTATGGTGTATAAATGGATGCAAATTCCTACTGCAAAACTGTCCGGGAAGTTTTGAGTTAGGATTAGCTGTTAGGTACAAGTTAGTTTAGGTTAATAATGTGTCATGTTTTATTCATTTTTTTGCTTTTACTAATTTACGAGTATATTCTTTAATTCTTTACACATATATTTATAAATTTTTTACAATAATTTTTAAATATTCCATTTTTTGTGTAAATATTACTAGACTTATATTTTCAATAGGTATACCCAAATTAAACATTAATTTTTCCCTGACAAAAACAATTTATAATTTAAAACCCTCTTTCTGCAGAATTTATTTAATTATAATATTTGAATATACAATACCCCATAGTAATATATTATAAGTCGGGGCACTTCTTTCTCTGCTTACAGCATTCTGATCGTTGGTATGGGTTGCACGGAAGGGTTGTGATACCGCCCTCGTATCAGCGTGTCTATAAGTTGGCGTTACGAATGTGCTTTGTGCATCTTGCTACCCTTTTACCATTTTGGGCGTTAGTATGGAGGGCCGGAAGGGTGTCTGACCGCTAGCGTGTTGAAATGTCTAATTGTGGAGTGAGTTTGTACTAAGACTATATTTACATCAACAATATTTTTTCGTTTTATTTTCTATTTTTTTCTTGGCTTTCATGCCAATTCCCCTGACCCTTTTCGCTGGAAGTACACTGTATTAGTTTAAGTTGCGCCAAAATAGTTTTAAATCGCAGTTAGATTTAAGTCGCGGTTAGATTTAAGTCGCGAAATAGTTTTAAGTCTTCATCCTTTCCTTAAACCCAAAACCATCCCTTCCCCCCTTGCCGACGTGGAGAGACCTTGTCGTGGTGGCAGGGCTTAACCATCCTCAAAAGATGAAATGAAAATTCATAGAGGATGGAACCAACATCTCCACTTTTAAATTATAATCATTTTATTTCCAGATGAAGCAATTTTTATAAATTACTGTCTACAGATATTTTTAGGGAATAATAGATGACTAACTGAGACACTGTTTTTACACAGTAGAGTTATAACTTTTAGAACAGCATGACGATTCAACATTTAATAATGAAGAAACAAATTTTTAAAAAATTCATGGACTTCACTGGGATTTGAACCCAGGTCCTTGCCATAGCTACCAACCTATTTCTAATGGTATATTTCCTTACGGAAGAAGAAATGTTTAATGGTAAGTGCATTTTTATACAGAATAGTAAAATAAATATTGAAAAAATTACAATTAAATTCATTAACTTATATTAATAGTAAAAATAAATTATGTTCTCTTTTTTTTATTAATACCTAGACTAGAAAAGTATAAAATATTATATATTTTGCTAGAGGATGGAACCAACAACTCCATTTTAAAATTATAATATAATTTGTAATTGTAGTAATTATTATTTGTTATTTAAATATTTATAATAGTAATATGAATTTTAAGATATAGCTATTCAAAAATTACATTTAATTCATTAAATTTATATAGACAATTTCGGATCTGATTAGATCACACCTATATTAATCTGGTTAATGCAAATCTGTAAATCGAACTCTAGATATCTACCTATCTGAAGAAATTCAGAACATTATGTATTTATGTATTCAGAGCAAAAACGAAGTTTAACTCGCGAATATTTTAACTTGAAAATGACCGTACATCATTTACTGTTTACAAATTCAGGTTAATTTGAAAAGTTAAATGAATAAGTTAAAAATTCAGGTAAATCAAACCTAAATTAAACCGTGATTCAATTTTTTGTGTGAAGGGTCCACAACTTTTTCTAAATTTAGCACTTTTCGTAGATACTTTATAAACAAGAAGTGTTCATTTTATAATATGCTGTTCGACAATACGTTTTTCCCAGACGTTTTCAAATAAAAGCCTTATTTCTTTATATCTCCTCGTAAAAAATAGGTTCACGCCAACTCGGCAAAAATATATTTGTACGTGGAGTGGTTACTGATCGCTATAAAAGAATAAAAGCAGAAACTACAGGTCACAAATATTTGTATTTATTGTTGACAAACTATTGAACCGTGTCAATCGTTTAATTTATTTGTCTCTATGCTCTTTTCTAGTCAAATACCAATTAATAGTATAAATACTAAGTTATTTACATTCTGAAAGTTTTTATATTTTGTTCACCGTAAAATATGCAAATTATTAAATATGTTAAACATATGTTTGCTACTTTCAAAAGTTTTCTTGTTATTTCTGCAAATAATATAACCCCATATTCTAGTTCATAAAACAACCGTATTTTTCATAAACATTTATATAGCAGTTCTTAATTCACATGACATACTATTACCATTGCTGTTATATCAATATACTTTATCGCAGATATTGGTAATAATATATTAATTACCGTTGCACCAGCGAGAAACAATATACAGTATAGCATGATATAACTTCTGTTATTCTTGCACTTATTATGCTGATAACTACGTCACGAAAATTGTTTAAGGCTTATTTATATCATAGAATACAGAAAATAATTTAGCATGTAAAATATACTATTTAAGGAAATGTATCCATTTATAAGCAGAGTTGGCAAAAATCATGATTTTTAATTTTTTTTTTTAATTTTTATAAATATTTCAGCATTACTACACATTTTAATTGCTTTTAAAAAACAATATAAATATTTTATTTCGTAAACGAAAAAGGAAATCTGTAATAAAACCAAATGATTCATCTGAATAAAACTAGGAAGAGTAACAAATAATTTTAAATTTAGTTACATATTTCAATTCTTATATTTTCCTCCTGTTATGTGAGAAATAAATTGAAAATACTAGTTAATTTTAAGATATTATTATATACAGAATATATTTTAGTAATAATTAAAGGTTTCGTAGCAAATAATTATTTTTTTATTATAATTACTATATTTTGTTTATTTTCGATAAATATCATAATATCAATGATTTTTATTAAAAAAAAATCAATTGATTTAAATTAAATGATACTCATTAACTTTTTTATAGTTTTATATTCTTCTGCAAAATGGTAATATTTCGAATATGTTTCGGGACCCTATTCTGTATGACGAGAATTCTGATTAAAAAATTACGTTTTCTTTGCTAAACTAAAACTGGATTTTTGCTGCCAGAATTAAAATTAACATTTACATTAACACTAAGAAGTAAATGTATATTCTGGCTTCTCGATAAACGAACACAAGAATCAAAATGAAAACAACAATCACAAACAAAAACAAATAGGTTAACCTACAGATTTGTCAAATTATAATGTTTCAATTGCGCAGGCTTATTTAAATTATTTGCAAGCATAAAATCACTTTAAGATATATTAAACTTTGTTCTACGTTTTGTGTCAGTTATAAATACAGCTTTATTATTGGAAATTTTACTAAATAAAAAATAGTTTTATTTCAAAATTAATAATAAATTAAAAAAAAACGTAAACCACATTCATATTCATATTTTATAGTATAAAAGAAAAAATATAGGACACAATAGGGTATTTAAATATACAATTTTTAATGTGGAGTGTTTTTCTTTATTTACCCTTATTACTCCCCTGACATTTGTAAATAAATAAATGATTAGATCGTCCACGTCCCCGTTATTAACATGAAAACAATTACGATAGTGGTTGTGAATTATTAAAGAAAGCTGCTGGTTATTTTCTATTCCGTTACGAATTCAAAACTCGTGTGCATTACCGCATGTGTAGATTTTTTCAGATAAGGATGCGATTATGGCCGACTATAAGCTGGTTTAATGTTAATGGAATTCCTATGCAGATATTAGCTACTGTTGTTTAGAACCAGTGGCGGAACTAGAGGGAAAATGTTAGGTGGGCCACCGGGTGGGCACCGGAAAATCTTGGTGGGCCGTGCCATTGTTATATACTAGTGGTGGCAAAGTCCGGAAAAATTTGAGTCCGGACCCAAAGAAAAAAAAAGTCCGGACTTAAAAAAGTCCGAACTTTTCGGACAGTGTAAAATGCACCTTCACGGTACGGACCCGTCCGGTGCATTTGTGTACCAGTGCACGGTCCGGTCCGGTGTGGTGCATAAATAAATTTACGAAGCAAATAAAATTAAGTTTAAGTGAAAAGTATATTTTTGACAGCAATGATTTTAATACCCTAAAAGAAAGAAAACCGATTATTATATGTTAAATTAAATAAATTTGCACGGAAGTAATTTACTTGGCTGTATATAAAATATATAATACTTTTACTTATTTAAGTTAAGAATGTTAAATAATTTTTTAGGATGGAACCAGCCGGGTCCGGACTATCGCGGGTCCGGACTATCGCAGGTCCGGACTATCGCAGGTCCGAACACGGACGGGTCCGGACTCGGACGGGTCCGGATTTTTTCATTAATAGGGTCCGGACTTAGTCCGGACCCAAAGAACGGACTCAAAAAAATCCGGTCTCCGTTGCCAGCACTATTATATACCGAGTGTCTACTTTATTTTCTGAACATAGGAAATTCAATGTTACTGTTTTCATTTCCAGGTATAACTTTATTACCTATTAATTTTAGAACAAATTGTTAGATATGTATTTGTTTAGAACTAAAAACTGCATCCAATGAGGCAAAAAGAATTGGCCAAATGCCATTATATATTTAAAAAATAATAAATTATTTTTTAAATATTCAAGCAATTTTCAGTAGGTTTCATGGAAACTGAACGACAGGTTTAAATTTTTTTGAAGTTGGAGCGAAATAATCTATAATGTTACGTTTACTCATTTTAACTAGCACTAATGATCAAAATTCACAAACAGCATGATCTGAAAGACATGAAAACTACATGTGCACTAATCTGTTGTAGATGTAGTGGCAGATATGAAGACGGTCAGTTGACATCAATTATAAATTAAATCGGCATGCTTTGTAAAAGCGCGCGGCAATGACTATCACAAGTTTCTACGTAAAAGAGCGCAATTCTTTGGTTATACAAGCATTACCACCGTGCAGACACAATAATACCAATTAAATATTTCACGACAAAAATTACGCCGTCTTTTTCTTTTTACAATTTTTTAATAGCATTACTGTAATAATGGTATTATAAATTTTATTAATGCCTGCATTGTTTACGGGTGGGCCCGAGGGTGGGCCATCACTTTTTAAGGTGGGCACCGGCCCACCCTGGCCCACCTATAGTTCCGCCACTGTTGCTACTGTTGTTTAGAACGTATGGCGTAGCTTGTTTCAGACAGATTTGCCAACAGCAATAACGAAACGCTGCATCAATTGTTTACTTTGTGCACGGTCTAAATATTACGTAGGGATGAATATGTTGCTAGTAATTAGTTATCTGTAATTTATAAAATACATATACCAGATAACTAGGAAATTTTCACTGTAAATACAATTACACTGTTTTATTTTATAATGTCATGTATTAGTTGGCAAATGAAACAACTATTAATAAAAGGAAAAAGCATTGAAACACAAAACCTTTAACAAAATTACAATACGAACGCAGAACCGACAAACTTTTCGAGTTGTAGTTTCCACATTTAAGAGCATATAATATACCAAAATTATATCAAAAATATTTTATTGTTATAGGTTATTCATTATTGTTTATTTTGATAATATATTTCTTTATATATTAATTTTAATTGAATAAAAATATGATATTTAATATTTAAATTCAGAAATATCAAGAGTCTACTGTATTTAAAATTTATTCCCGAATTCAAAAAACTACTCAGATACAGCAATATTTATTTTTATATAAAAATTGACGACGCTGGGTTTTGAACCTCAGATGTTAACTAGCTATTAATAAAATTATGATAGTTTATCAATAATCATTAGTGTCTGACCGAAACACGAAACTGTAACCGAATATTCGGCTTCTTTTTTAGTTTCGGGCGAAAACGTAACCGAAACTGAAACTATATGTAATTAAGTTATAGTTTAATTAAATTTTTATGAAACACGGAAATCTAGTCCATTTCTTACTTTTTATATTATTAGATTAATAAATTAAACTAAAGATGAAAATACTTTAATTGTCTATCACCACCTCACAAATATTACAAATAATCACAATCAAATAAGTAGCTTTTCAAGAAGTATTTATTACTAACTGACAGGTTTTTGTATAATGTATGCTATTCTCTTAAAATAATGTTACTTCTATTCTTAATTTGTAATTATTTAAATCCTAATAAATTTTTGTGTTAATTTTACAAATTAAATTAATGGAATTTTGCCTTATTTTGTACTTGGCACCTCAGAATAATAATAATAAAATAAAAATTATATCTTCGAAAGGAAAAAAATTGAAGTAACGAACAAAACAAAAATATTAATTAACAAACAAAAAAAATTGGCGAGTGAAACTTGTCCGAACAAACGCGAAAGCGCCTGACACGACACGAACACTAGTTTTGACGAGGCCGAAATTTCATATTTTTTTTGCCAAATCCGAAACTGTGGCTAAAACCAACATTTTTGACCGAAACTAATAATCATCATCACTGGCATCATCCAACTCAAAGAGATTTTTGTCCGCATGTGAAATTGACAATATTTACTTGCATTTTGGTGAAATTGGTTATAATCCTAAAGTTTCTGCAAAGAACAACCATTTGGATATAGTGGTATTTTTATTTTAATAGTTGGCGACGCTAGGATTTGAACCCTAAATCTCACATTCCGCTCACTTCGAGTGGAAACACGAACTACATAAGTGAGTTACCACTACTCGTCCTTTTAAAAACGGGAATTAATAAATTTTAATAATATATTATTTATATTAGTTGGAATATTATAGAGAAAATAGTCTCATATAGGTGTTTTCTTGTACAAATGTAAAACCCAATAATCTTTTTACAACAAAATTTAACTTCACTATTCCTGAAAGCTTTCTCGTTACTATAAAAATAGTTTACAGGAATTGCAGCAAGTAATAGCATCGAATAGCACAACAAAATGCTGTAAACTTGAGCATTTGCATACTTTTGTCATTCTCATATTTGCGAATAATATTTGAACAAAGCTTCGTGTAATAGCTAATTTCATTTTACTCTAAATAATGCACATTTTTGTTACGGCTTACCCTCTCGTTCTCTTTTATTTGCCACATATGTTTGTGTAATGATCCTATTATTTTACTCGCATTAATATCATATCGTATAGAATAAGGATAGTCATTAGCAAATTATGTATTCAAATCACAAAATGTACAGAAACTGAATAAATATCAAGTGTGTAATTTATGCAAAATACTCGTGGACTAAAATTTAAATTAAAATTATGAAAATGTTGCAAGTTTAATAACAATTCGTTAAATTTTATATTCTGCAATTTAACTATAAATGTTAATTAGTTTTTCAAAACTATTTCAGCGAAATTATAATAAAATTGCATCTCATTTCCGCACAAACAATTGTAGATAAATTCGGTTTTAATTTTGAGTACCTATTGATTTCAATGCAGCCTCATACATTTCCTGTGAACTAACAACCACATTTTCCCTATCATGCAATTGCCATTTACATATTTCGATTATTGCTCATAATAATTAATGGCTCTTATTAATAATTAAAGTGTATTTGTTTGTTATATATTAAATAAAAATATACAGCTTTATTTGTACATTTGTAATTTATATCAGTATAAAAAACAAAGAATACAACACTCAATAAATCTATACATTCCAATAATATATTTTTGTGAATTCATCAGTTCATTATTTTATGTAGACCGGAAACCACTCCTTGCTAAATATATTAACTGAAATTTCTTTACCACACCCAAAATTGAAAAAATTTGATGGCATTATAAAAAAATCTATTATATTATAAAAACTATTAACGTTTTCCTCAAACTAAATCATTTTCAATTAAAACATTTAATTAGAAACTTTATTTTTATTAATTATTATTAATTTATGATCCAATCTAGCAACATACAAAAAGATCTTAATATATATTTTAACCATCACTTTCATATTAGTGCACACAAGAAATTAAAAAAATTATTGTTATATTTAAATAGATAAATTTACTATCACACCTCATTTTCTACTTGTCCATGACAATTACATCTAGTAGTAGAGATTTAACGGCTACCAGCTGACATTTTACTAGATTGGTAATGGAAAGTATACCAAAGGGAGATAAATTTTTATAAGTAATCAACAAAAAATTTAATCTGTTATTCATGTTAGAAAGTTACAGTTCAGTGCTGTAATTTATTGAACACTATGACATACCGAACAGTGTAAGTATATCAGTGCGTGCATAGATAATACGTAATTAATTTCATTTTCTCTTCTAGCGAGCAAGGTTAAGAATTTCAAAATTTCTTCAAGTATTTTTATTGGTACAGGAAAAAAGAAACAATGGTTTGAATTATTAATGATATGGCGGATAATAATAGGGTAAGTTGAGGAGAGATGGATCGGTAAGAGAGATTGACTTTTGGTCTTAAAAGTACATTAGAGTAATATCTCTCATAGGGAAAATTAATTTTGTTATATACACAATATGCTCTATGACCTCTGTCGAATTGACGGAAAAAAGTATAAAAACTAAAAATTAACCATTGTGCCTACCAATAATAATGACAAAAACTATATATTACATTATAATTTCACTGAAATTAGCATATCTCTGACGTCACTTAGGAGAATGAGAGTTCAGTTTATAATGCTACAAGTGGAAACTTAACGAATCTAATTTTTTTACTTACTAATATCGAATAAATGTTGTTGATGATAAATTAGTCATAACTATTAATGAAACAATAAGATATCAATATAAGTATGTAGGTAATTCAAAGAATGAAATAAAAATATTTTGATATTACACAACAGATTGTTTTAGAGTAAATTTGGTTGGCATTGAAATGTCAACTGTTAACATTGTCAACGTCTATGATTTTCGAAGACTGTTTAATGTTTACATACATCGTTTTAACAATGGAACCTGGCTAATCGTCTAAATTTAGATTATTCTATGATAGATTATTTTTATCGAATTCAAATTCTATATCTAATTCTCCTACGTGACGTCACATATCTCTTCTCCAAAACTTTATTATTGTTTTCTTCCGAAAATATCAACAATTAAGAGACTTAAAAAAATACGGGTATTTTTATTTTTTGTACAGAATCTTAAAATGTTCATATACCCTAAACTATGGTCATATACCCTAAACTAATTATTTATGTACATACTTTATAAACATGTACATAAGACTTCACATAATTTAAATTCGTAGAAATACTGTTATAAAAAGAAATACCAACATCTTTTTTTTTACTAAGAAGAAAACAAATGATATTCATATTTTAATAAGTGAAGCATTTAAGATAAATTGAAAAAGATACGGTACACGTACATATATTATCTTGTAAAAGTTTCTACTCAATTACTTTTCAAGTTTTCAAGGTTGTATTTCGGTCTATTTCATCATGCTTTAAAATTGATTGAAATCATTATGACTAAAGAAATAGAAACGAAAGCATAACATACGGAGAAAGTGAAAATATAATAAAGATATGTGTTCAAGTAACGAAACACACAAATCAATGTCAACGTTACAAATACGTCTAATAGCTAGCTCAGTAATCCCAGGTGCAAAAAGAAATCTGCTCACTGCAGTGGCGTAGCTAAAGGGGGGTTAGCTGGGTACGCTCACCCACCTGTTAAGATTTTCAAGATTTAAGCGTCTTTTCAATCATTTTATTAATTTTGTTAATATTTTTTTTAAAATTCATTAAAAAACATACTGATACAATATGCCGTCGTTCTCATTCTAATATTTTTTTATATGCTAATTTTTATAAATATTATGAATTTAATAGTAAAAAATACTCGTAAATTTAACTTTTAGTCATATATTTTTTACTTTATTTTATTTAAAAAGTTGTATTTGTATTAGTAATGTACAGTTTTAGTTTATATTGTCCACTATATAAAAACTGATAAAACCCTGTACGCATTTTTCTGTTAATGTAATCCAAGGATATATAAATATTGTCACTGACTTTAGAATAAAATTCTCTACAGAATAAGCAAATAAGAAATATTTTGTCCAATTTAAAATAAGAAAGTTGGTCCCACAATTAAAGATCCACTAGTTAGAAAAAAATATTATTTTCATTGATATAGTCTGAAATTTTTTTAATTTAGTCGACTTGGTAGCTTTTATGGTTTCTGAGATAGCAATTGTGCACAAGTTAAATGAACAAGCATATATTAAGATTTTATAGTTTATATTAAAATTACAAAATTATTATGGCGCCTTTTTACCAAAAATAACCCGCCTGTCGAATTTCCTAGTTACGCCACTGGCTCACTGCTCCACATGTTAGATTAGACCATTCTGTTCTACCTGTCTATCCGATAGATAATACACTGGGATCTTCCCATGAAATATTCAATTTTTCTCATTCAAATTATAACAAGAATGGCAATTTATTGTACTTAGCCAAAGCAGTATGTTCGCAATTGTTTTAATTTGTAATTAGATGGTAATTACAATTTATTAGCACATATTTTTTGAATAATAATTTACAGAAAGTGCACTTAATAATAATTATTGCAAACTAGGTTAAAATTGTACGGATATATCATTGTAAGCCAGGTTTGCGACAAATAAACTATGATATTTGCAATGCATATGTTACAATTTTCAATATCCGGTAAGACATATTGTTTTGTTAAAATATATAATTATGTAGATAATAAATTTTAAACAAAAGGTATACATATGTTTAGTTATTATTAATATATCTACAATAAGAGTAATTTATCTAGATATATTGTTTGGCGATAAATTTCTTGACATTGAAATAATTAAATTTAATAATAACTAAACGAGATACCCCCAACAAAAAATAGGGCGAGCATTTCATAAATGCACCCCTCTACGGAACAAGGACCACCAATCAAGAAAACGTTTCTTATTGTACAAAAATATATTATTCCATTAAAATTTTGCCGAATATTCGTTATTCGTTTGTTCGGTTAAACTGCTATTCATCACAACAAATTTTTTTGTTATAGAAATTACTTATACAGATTAATATGGAAAGCAATGCGATATATAGGGTTTTTCATACCTCGGGAAAAAAATGAAGGGTATGTACTACATCACATACTGATTACAAAAAGATTTTTTTTAATTTGCTAAAAAAATTAATTTTATTTAACGTGAACATTTTTTTTACCACTGATGGCTATTCTTAATAATTTTATTTAAATCTGCTACTATACAAGTTTCCATAGCGCCTAAGAAATACGAGTATCTGATATGTAATTAATAATGTAATCTGGCAACATACATATGTACATACATACTTTCGTCGACATTATTGTTAATCTTCTTTCTTTGCTGGTTTATTATTTTGATTATGTAGAAATAAGGATAATTTTGAACAATACTTGTAACCGATAAATAGATCGAGGATATCATATGTATGCAGTCGTATGTATGAATTTGTTATTATCTTTACAAATATTTCTTTCAATGCAAGGTTATGATATTTAATATTATTGTGTATTCAACACAATTATCTCTAAATGAAATGGGTATTATCTAATGTAATTTTGATAATTAATTTTTATTATATTGCATTCTATAAAATACGCTATTCCAGTTGTACTAAAAAACTTCATTTTAAGAAAACCGCCCTTATTTTTGCGAATTACATAAAAATTCTCTTTGTACTTTAATCAGTATATCGTGTGGTATATACCCTTAAATTTTTTCCTGAGGCTTGGAAACACCCTGTGTAAGTTTATATAGTTGTTATAAATTTATTTTATTTGAAAAATAAATATGAATAAAGTCGTAGTAACTAACTCGTGTTTACAGCAAAAGAACAAAGCAACTAAATTCGTACCAATTAAAATTTTAATTATCATAGCAGTTCAGTTCATTCATAATAAACTTGTTTATTACAAGCATAAATCTTGTAAGCTATCTACATATAGAAACCACAGAAACAATGAAAACAATCGTAAAAATACGAAACTAACTACAATATGCCTTAATAAGCATAAATATTGCACTATAACCACAGGTGCATCTAGCCGACATTTATAGTTTAAACATAAGAATGCTAAAATTATATCTAACTCACCATTTTCTGGAGAAAGCTTCAAACTTCGCTTCACAAATGTATCAATTAGGTAAAGTCTCAATGTTCCACAGTTCGGTAATAATATGAAAGTGAACCACACATACACGGATTACACTGTAGTGAAAATATTATTTGTTTTGAAAGTTCACACCTAACAAAACGATGAAATTTACACACGAACTATTTGCAGGTGTTAAATAAAAACGATTTTACACTTCACAAATAAAGCACCAAGACTGTTCATTTTCTAATAATTCCAATTAATGACAATTAGTGGGAAATAAGAAACGTTTAACACTGGCCCACTTCACAATGCACGCTATAAATTTTAAACTATTTATTGTTCGTATTTAATTCGTGATTTTCTAGTTAATTACACAGACAAAATTACAAACGTCAAACTGCAAGCCATCGCGATTAGAAACAAAACACAACCAACTTGTACCAACCAAAAACACTACGTATATGTTACAAAGAAACTGAATTAAACACTTATATTTTACAATACAAATATAATACATTTAAAAATAATATTATTACAATAATAATATATGCTATTTTTTAATTTATTTATCAAGACATTTTTATGAATTTTTAATGTCAACGGTTATAACAACTGATAAGAGTGGCTACCCTGAATTTTAAATAATAACGGTCACTTGCACATAAGTCAAATAAATATACAGTGTAATGCACAATAACTTTAGTGAATACAAACAATACTTGTGAATAATATTAGTGTTTATGCAACAATAATATGGTATGTGCATTATTTTATTTATATATAACATACATAATAAATTTCATTTATAAAACACAAAAAAATCTTTGAAAGGGAACATCTTTCAACGTGAAACGATACTTATTTTACTAATCGATAAAGTCAAGGTCATGTAAAACCGAAGATTTTAGTAGGCACCCAAACATTTTTAAAACAAGTAATAATGCGAAGTATTATTTGTTATATGTTCTGTTTTTGTTACAGATTTCAATGACACTTGTACCAAAGAATATTAGGAGTTACCTATCACGCACTTATAGCTAGTGTGGAGAGTGTACCACAAGAGTAGTACTGGTGTTACACCTATTCAATATTTTTTTGAGGTAAGTGCTATCTTCTATCATTTTTAGAATTAATAAGGTATTTGGTATTGCAATCACAGCTAATGTAAAGAGTGTAGCATAGTCTCTCGTTACAATAGCTTTGAGTGTCTGTAGTAGTGTAAATATATCGCAATAACCATCCTTCAAAATTTGAAAGGTAGCAATGATTAATGCAGCTTATAAAATGAAAAACAAGACATAAGTGAAATTCTTGCCCCGTGTACAAAATAAAAACTTCTAATCATTTTCATTATAACAATTTCTCAACAATTTAACTCCTGCACAATAATAATAAATGAGTTTAATAATAAATCATAAAGTATGACTCTTCATTTAGATTGAACTCTGCCTCCTCTTTCACAATCTCTATCCACATCGAGTAACTAACTAGTAACAATATCCCGCAGTCAACGTTCTCATATAAAATCGACATTTGGAGGTTAAGGTGAACATATTGGTCAGGTGTCTCGGTGGTACTTTCACCGTGCCGAGCCCCAGGCATTCCAGCGGAGTGCCGTGCTGGGTGATGCTCATACCTGATACCTGTTTCACTGTTCAAGGTTCATTTCTTCACAAGGTTCCAATTTCTTTTTGGATTATCTTAAGTAATGAATTATTCATTTATTATCATCATGAAACTAAGTAAAAACAGTATTATTAGTAATGCCTGTCTGAGGTGCACTCTTCTAATAAGTAGTGAATGCTTCTTAAAATATTTTATTTAATCACTATTTTTGATGTAATAAGCTTCATAAAAAGTATGGAAGTGATATCAAAAAACTAAGTTAGGGCGATTTATACAATAGACCTTAGAGTCATTATAATTGCCTATGTTAGAATTAGAATATTGCTATTAAAAATATCAAATTAATAATAAATTACAAGATATATTTTCTTCTTTTTAGAAGTGAGTTTATAAAATTAGTAATTAATAATATAATCGTTTATGTATGTAATAATAACTGGGAAAGTAATTCCCAAAGCTGCTGATGCTGTATTTTTGGGTAAATCAGAAAATATTTGAAAATATGGAATTTTTAACTCGAAAATTTTTAAATTTTACAAAATTTTGTTTGTAATATTTTTTAAAGAACTAGTTACGATGATACCAAATTTATAAACAAAATTTAATTATCTCTTTTCGTTTCAAAGATATTGGCTCTCAAAGATGTATCTCAAAAAAGGGTGTTTTTTGAGTATATGTCAAAAATGAGTTGAGATACAATCTCAATTACTTTACCATTCGATTCTACGGGAAAAGTTATATAAAGAAATGTTTTGCCCACATATACGTTCTTTGGAACGATTAGGTGAAAAATATGAAAAACGAAAAAACCTAAATTTTAATTTTTCGCCTTGAAACTTTTTGTTTCCAATATTTTTCATTTTTTGACCTTAAGTAGATATAGACATGCTGATTTAAAATTTTCAAACAGAATTCAATTATCTCTTCCCGTTCTCGAGATATTTGAGTTCAAAGTTATACCTAAAAAATCAGGTTTTTTAGGTATACCCCTTAAATGGTTAGGTTTAAGGTTTCGGCGACCTCACCATTCGATTCTACGGGCAAAATTACATAAGTGTACCAATTTTCAGATTTTTATTCCAACGGAAACAATTTTTAGAGAGCAAAAACTGAAAATGGCCAATATCGAAAAAAATCGTCAGGGGTTCATCAGGCATTTTTTTCGATTTTGGCCATTTTGGTTTTTCTTTTCTAAAAATTGTATCCATTAGAATAAAAATCTAAAAATTGGTACTCTTATGTAATTTTGCTCGGAGAATCGATTGGTGAGGTTGCCAAAGTCGTAAACCTAACCCTTAAAGGGGTATACCTAAAAAACCTGTTTTTTTAGGTATTGCCAAAACTCAACTTTGAACACGAATATCTCGACAACGGTAAGAGATAATTAAATTCGGTTTGAAAATTTTATATTAGCACACCGGTATTTACTTAAGTCTGGAAAATGAAATGTTTTGGTGAAAAAAAGTGCCTTGGAGAAATTTTGAAATTTAGGTATTTTCACCTAATCGTTCCAAAGAACGCATATGTGGAAAAAACATTTCTTTATGTAACTTTTCCCGTAGAATCGACTAGTATAATCGTTGAGATTTTATCTCCACCCAATTTAGAGATATAGCCAAAAAACACATTTTTTTGAGGTGCAACTTTGACAGCAAATATCTCAGAAACGAAAAGGTATAATTAAATTCCGTTTGAAATTTTGAAATCAGCGCGTTGAGATCTACCAATGTAGACAATTTCTCAAAATCAAAATTTTGGGCACAAAATGAGTATTTTGGGGATATTTCGCGTTTGTTAACATAATTTTTTGTTTAATACTGTTGTTTGGTTTGTTCTAATTCTACACAACTTTGATATGAGGTTATATAATTATTATTATTATTATTATTATTATTATTATTAAAACTTAAAATAATATAAAATATTTATTTTATGTGAAAAATAAATTGTAAAGAATTTCACAAGACAAGAATCAAACTCAGGTTCACTTCTATTGTTTGGTTCGCGAAACATAAAAAAGTACAGTTTTCGAAATTATATTTGACAATTATATTAAAAAATCTCTTATTCGTGACACCTGCAAAAATAAGTAATGCTCAAAAGTAGCAATTATATAGGAAACAAATTATAAAGAAAGGATTCGAACACTGGTTCTCAGAATAACACCATACTGGTAAATTTCAATTAATTTTGAACCCGGATTACCTATAATTAGCCAATTATAAATTTCTTTCTTGAGGTAAAACTATGTCGCTAATTTTTTTTAAATTGTACGAAGACCACACCTATGGGAAAACACATGGTGAGACTTAAATTTATTTATTTTTATTTAAATAATAGACGGATTCCTGTCTAGGTCACGCACTCTTCTTAAGCGCTCCTAAATTCTCATGATGCACTCTTCACTTTCCATAAGTGAATGCCCTGAAGTTGTCGACTGATGCTATTTCAAGGCTAACGTATATCTAGTCATCGTTGACTACTACTATTAAACTATAACTACCAGTATTATTGTAAAGTATTAATAATTTCCTATTGCGTATAATGCTACATTTTTATATCGTATAATTTTACGACTATGTATCATAAACTATAATGGATTGTAAATGCATTTATTATGTGCTTAATCTTATTGTCAAGGACAAAAGAAATCAAAGTATAATTAATTCTGATATTACAAGTTTTATTAATACAGTTCGAATCTTATTTTAGCAACAGATACATGATACATTGTAAACAATTGGTACATTTTGAAATGTGTGATAATTTATGATAATATATTTATTGTTAGTGTCTGACCGAAGTTTCGATTTCGTTTTCGGTTTCAGCCAGTTTCGGCCAAGAATTGGGATTGTTCGGTACGTTTTCACCCAGTTATTTTTTTTTTGTTTGTTAATTAATAGTTTTGTTTTTTACGTTATTTATTTTTTTTTCCTTTCGAAGACAATTATTATTTTATTATCATTATTCTCATTAAATTAATTTGTAATATTAAAAAAAATAACATTATTTTATAAGAATTGCATTTGAAAGAACCTGTTAATTAGTAACAAATACTTCTTGAAAAGATTACTTATTTAATTGTAATTGTTTGTGATATTTGTAACGTGATGATAGATAACTAAAGTCTTTACTTCTTAAGTAAAGATAGTCGCCCATATTCCGTCCTCACCTTTATAATAAAAACGCTTTTATGAAGCCTGCTTTATTATCTTATGAGACCAAACATTACTTTTAACAAATGCACTCATAAAAGTGAGCTCGGAATATGGGCCAGTATCTCTACAAAAAAAGTGATTTTTCTAATAAATTAAAGTCTTTTATTTATTTTAATATTCGAATAATACCTCAAAAGGTAAAAAACACTAGATTTCCGTGTTTAATAAAAATTTAACTAAACTTTATCATAAGTACATCAGTTTTGGTTTCGGTTTCGGCCGAAACTAGAAGAGGAGCTGAATATTCGGTTACGGTTTCGGTTTCAGCTGAAAATCGTGTTTCGGTCGGAAACTTTTTATTATATTTATTATTTTTTACGTACCATAACAGTTTTAGGAAACAAATTGACTTTTTCTGAATTCTGAATTAGTTGCATGTTAGTTCTGCAGGTATTTAGTTTATTGTAAATTCTATTCTTTTATAGTTTTAAATTTGAGTGCGCTAAAGGCTTACTAATATCTACCTGTTATTTTGTATTTTTAAAATTATTTAATATAAAATTTCCTTTCGAACTTCTGTGTGGAATGTAAAAAATTATTGATCTTTTCCTGCCGATGTAAATTTCGCCTTGTTATTAAATTTTATTCCGAAGGCAATTAATTTTATGCATTCACACCTTTGCCAATAAAAAACGCGTAATGTTATTAAAACAAGGTTAATATTCTCCCATTAATTTTTATTACGGCTCGTAAAAATATAAGAACGTATTACTCAAATATTTGCTCAGATTAAACATTTATTTTTCATATTGGTACTTGACAATGGTTTTACGAGGATAGTATATATGAATAATGTTGCTTTATAGGATTTTCTCATTTATAACGACTGAAAATTTGTTTTATGCTACGATGTAGAGAGAAAAATAAAAACAAAAGACAAATTTCACATTGAATATAAGTGAAAATGATTTTGTTCGTCATTGTTTATAATGATATTAATTAAACCATATGGTTTATTGGTTTTATAGTTCGTTAAACCATAAAATGATTATGAATTAAAGATGAATAATTTATAAAGCGACAGAAGACGTTCTGCATCTTGTAACACACTTCCCTATATTTCATTCATATGTCATCAAAAATCCTTGTTTTTTACCTACGATGAATTATTTACGTAATAATGTTAAATATACGTTATTTCATATTAATTACTCTAGCATTTAATTGCAAGGTGAAACTACAAAAAGATGCATTAATAATTACACATGTAATTAAAGCAAAAGAACTGAAATTATGACATTACTAAGAACCTGAACATTTGCAAGTTCATGGTCACGGTGTAGAAACAGGATTTTCATTAATCCAATTCGAGAAAGAAATTAACAAGGCTACTTACTTATGCACACGAAAGTATAGAATAGATATTTCACACGAAAAAATTGTGCATGTGTGTGTGAGACTGCGTGAAACAATTGCGAAACAAAAGGTAATGAATACAGGTTTGTAGAACTATGGTTACGAATGCGATTGCTATTGTTTCTTAAATAAATTTACTCACAATTCGGACGAAATTAAAATTTGAGAATAATTTGTTATAAACAATTTTAACATATTGTGAGAAACATTTATACCAGTATACAGTACTAGAATTAGTAAAAAAATATTTCTCACTAACAATAACAATCTAATTGGTCACAGGCATTGGTATTTGTAAATATTGCTACGTATACCACATGATGAATATAAACTCTAGAGTTTGATTTTCTAAATATGTGATATTAATTAAATAAAATACCGCTGTGTCTAATTACCATATAAATTTAGAAATGTACTTGCATAGCAGCTTATAATACTAAATGAATAATATGATTATTGATTAAATTAAAGTAACCCACCTTATTAAATGGATTAAGGTCTCTTCTAGTGCTAATGCAAGTTGGTATTGAATCAGAAATTTCAATTTATTATTTACTCAAATGTTATAGAGAAAGTTTTTGCCATATAAATAATACATTTAATTTGCAATTTCTAATGTTGTGTATAATTGACAATTTATATTTGATGAGAATTTAATAACAGAAGAGTAATTATGTGCGTTACTATGTATTGAGGTTTTGTTATTTATAATATTTATTTTTGTGGTAATCTACAAATAATTTACTTTCTCGCAAAATTTAAATTGTAAAATTACGGAGATTTAGAAGGCGATGATATCCGAGTGAATAAAAAGTGTGGATAAAGACGTGTTTCGGAATATATGGCAATACTGTTTACTGAATTCAAACTGGCTGTAATACATTTGCTGAGAGAAAAATTCTTAACTGTCGGAGTGACCCGTTTTCGTCTTCAATAGCTTTCAGTCCATAGGTTACTCTCGACAGCAGGCTATCGGCAGCTGCCTATTAACAACAATTCACTGACACTGAAAAAAATCACTCGTGAAATAATAAAACCATTTCAAGCATTCAGTACAGTTTTATTTGTACATAAGGTAATTATCATAGAGAAATTACAATAAATTAACTACAAAACCTAACAAAAGATACTACAGAATTTAACAATAAATATTTTTGTTTTAGTACTTACAATGTAATATGAATTTTATTTATTAAATGAGCACATGTCACTGGCTAGAGAAATTGTTTGTGAAAATTCACTTCAAGGCACACAAATCTTTAATGAGTTTTCTCAGTTGATTGTGTTCCATTATTTTTTAAGTCTCCATATACGTAACTTGAATGAGGTGTTTTAAATGATACGAAACTACCATACTGTTGACCATTTCTGACTTCATCGCTTGATGATATACTTTGAGAAGTTGAAACTTGGATTTGAGGTTGAGATTGAGATTGTTGTTGAGGTTGTATTTGCACCTCATGATTATTACTATTAAAATATAAAGCTATTTCATTGTTGTCTATCAGAGGTATATTCTGTTCTGATTCAGAAACAGAACTAACTGTTGTTGGTTCTACTGACTTCTGGGTAGAACTTGTTTGTTCTTTTTCTGGAACAAGAACAACTTGTCTAGTGACGGAATGTTGTGCTTCGCCATCAGGAATTGGGGAGATCTGTTGTTGCTGGTAGGAGACAGCTTGTTCAGAACCGTGTTGTTGTAGATCGCCATAACCTTGAAAACTTTGTTGTTGATGTACCTGAGGTGGTAATTGTCGTTGTTGTTCCGGTTGTTCAATTGCTGAAAGAATTGATTGCAGCAATCCTTCCGATAAAACTTGTTCATGCGGGATATTTTCTCCGTGTTGACCATTCAAACCATCAGCAGATTGAATCTGAAGAGTATAGCTTCCTAAGTTGCCTTGAACCGGAATGCTTTGAACTGCGTTTGGTACTGGAATTTCTTGAGATTGCTGGAATTCAGCATCTTTGCCCAAATATTGCTGTCCCAACGATTTACCTTGAATGTCTACAGAGTTACTTTGAACATCACTCTGAAGTGACACAACCGGTAACGACTGGACTCCTTGCAGATCAGAACTAAAAGTGAACGCAGGTATTTGATAATTGGTTTGACCAATGTTGGTGTTTAAAGAAGAAATTGATGCTGCATAACTTGAAGCTGATCCGGAAGGAAGAGCATACGATGTCAATGGTTGAGACTTTTGCGAACAATCATGACCTGGTAATGGTACAGTTGACTGCAAGCTTATTTGAGGTACTTGATATGTAGCCGAGTAGGAATTTCCAAATCCTTTTGAAAAGTCAAAACTTTGATCATAACCAGCAGTCAAAGCTTGGGGTTGTAAAGGAATTCCGTACGAAGAATCAACAATGCCAAGTGGTGCTGTGTAGCTGGTCAAAGGTCCTCCATGATCTCCTCCAAAGTTCAGGGAAGCACCACCGTGGTCTCCAAAGTTGAGTGAACCACCTCCATAATCACCTCCTAAGTTTGAAGATCCATGTACGTGAGACTGGAATGAAGTTGGCGCTCCTGGATTCGGCAAGCTGTACAAGTTTGAAGGAGGAGGTACACCACCTCCGACATCTTTAACTTTCGATAGATCTGGAACTGGTGGAGGAATATACGCTTGACCTTGGAATTTAGTTTGACTTAGCTCGATTCCATGAGCATCTTTATGTGATACTGAATCTCCAATAGACTGTAGTAAACCAGGTGGTACTGGTTCTCTAAACGCAACAGGAGATTTGGGAGGATTTATTTCCAAAGCATTTAGTTTAGTAGGAGGTCCGTATGATCCGCTTGGTAGTCCAATATTCTTAGGAGGAGACAAAATTGGTGTACCGTATTGTCCTCCAGGTGGCACGCCGTAAACACCACTTGGTGGAATTAATCCTAAACCACTTGATCCAAATGATTTGAAAGAATCTTTGCTCTGAGTTAAAGCAGCGGCATAGGGGCCATTAGGAGAGAAAGAATCTGCAGGAGGTGCTCCATAGGAATCTAAAGGAACTGCATTTCCACCTCCGCCACCACCTGACGGGAAGATTTCATATCCAATACTCTTAATCACTGATAAAGAAGAATCTTGCCCTCCGAAGATATTTCCAAATGATCCTCCAGATGAAGCATGTCCTAGCGAAACATGATCATTTCCTGATGAACTTACAACTCCTCCAGATCCAGTAACTGTATTCAAAGGTGCTCCGTAGGAATCACTTGGTTGTTGGATTCCATGTGATCCTCCTCCATTTCCATGAGCGAAGGATGACGCATAAGTCAACGACAGATCATTTTGAGGTGGAGCCAGAGCCAATCCTGCACCGTGATCATGTCCATTTTGTTGAGGTGCACCGTATAAGTTAGAAGGAGGATGAGAGACCAGACCAAGAATTGGTTGCCATCCATCATACTTGATATCTGGCGGCGTGGGTGGTGCTGGTGCTCCTGGATGAGGCGGCCCATGAGGAATTGGTTCAGGTGGTCCATAAACTGGAGCTGGTTGAATTGGAGGTGGTGGATTGTGCAGAATTTCTTTTGGTGGCCCATACGCAGGTTTAGGTGGGTTGAACACTGGAGGTGGTCCATACTGCGGCAAAAGGGACACCGAATGCGGTGGTCCATATGTTGGTAAAGAACCTCCAAACGCTCCAGTTAGTTTAATTGGACCATGTGCTGGTTTGGAACTGAACAACGGTTTTGGATGACCGAAGTTTACTTTCAAAGGCGGAATACCAAAGAATGGTTTGGACAGTTTAGGCGGTCCATAGATTGGTTTTTGTGGTGGTCCATATTGTGGTTTGGGGATAAAAGCTGGTGGAGGAGGACCATACACTGGTTTAGGGATTTTGAATGAATGGCCAAAAGATGGAAATGATGGTTTGTGGAACTGAGGCTTGTGATGACTAGGAGGATGGAATTTTATCGGAGGACCATAAATTGGTTTAGGCGGACCGTAAGTTGGTCCCAAATTGAAAGATGGCAAGGACGGTGGTAAAGCTGGTAAAGGAGGAGGTATATCAGGAGGAGGAGCTGGATAAATTACATTTTTCGTTGGTCCATCAGGAACTCCATAAACTGGAACAGGAAGTCCTGGATTGCTTGGTTGTGGTGGACCGTAGGTATCAAACGGCACTCCGTAAGAGTTACTTGGAATGGGAACACCATACGAATCACTCAATCCACCAGCCGGTATTTCTCTTCTATTTGTGTCGTCACTGCTCGCCGCCGTCGAATCCGACGCCTGCGACGCTGCTTGGTTATTACTGCTGCTACTTTCAGCTGACTTGCCATTGTTAACGACGCCGACAACTGAGCGCGTGAATACGAACACGCACAGCAGTGCAACAGTTACCTGCAACAAAAAATAAATGATTTCATTACTATAAAGAAATTCGCGGCGATATTAGAATACGTTAGCACTCGCGTATGAAGTGGAACGGTATAATTGCGCATCAATGAATGAATAACAGTGATTAAATAAATTTGTGAAATAAGGTACGCAGTCGCAGCTGAGCCATGACTGATGGGCATGTTGTCATGTTGAACTTCACTTGTGTGAAGTAAAGAACTACGCTACTGAAATATTCAGATCCTTCTGAATTATAAAACGTTTCGAATATGTATAAAGCAATTTTAATCCAACAGTATTGTAATTTTATTTCGTGTTCTACAGCTCTGCACTCACATTAATAAAACTTTCATTCAAATTTATTTTGTAAACTATTTTATTGCTTCTTGCGGCAAACAAAAACTCATTTAATAACATATATAAAATATAAACTTTTGCATTTATAACTCATAATTTAACTACTTTCCTACAAAATTTTAATTAATGTTTCGCAATTCGATACTCAAAATTTTTATTATTAGTTTAATAATATACTACTTAATATACATATTGCACAAATTTTATTTATAGTGAAGATCTCTTTAAATGTTTGTTATAGCCTTGATCCTAAATTTGATATGTAATTTTGGATCCTCTTACTTTCAACTAGTTACGAAAAAATACATAAAATTTAATTGGAATCCTAAATACTTCTGATAATTTACGATCAATAATCTACTGCCTATTTTATTAATTAGTTTTTGTTTTTCGTCTGTAAACAACTATATATTTTAATGAATATTTTAATTACCAATTGTTCAGTGTGCCAATTTATTCATTCGGGTATCTATTACATATTACAGCTAAGTTGAAGTAAACAGAGTTAACGTAATTAAAAGTTTTTTTATTTGCCCAATAAATACAACACATATACCACAATTTGTTCCAAACAATTGAAATGATTTGATTTGTTTGTTTGTTTGGTTTTTTAAATTCTTCAACAAAGGGCTATATATATTTTCCTTTATTGAAATACCTTTTAATATATTAGGAACTACATATTTGAATTTATACGTATATGTAATAAATAATTGTAACGTACTTTATAAGTTACATCACACATTTTTATTAGAATTTTAGCTTGTTGTTAATGTATAAAAAATCATATATTTAAGGTGATTATATATCATGGATATAAAAAGAGAGAACGAATAAAAATATTGTTAAATAAGATTTTTTAAATTTTAAATTGTTATTTAATAAAATTTGTATCTTCCTTTTTATTTTATTAGTACATTTGAAAATATTTTTTTAAGTAAAGAAACCTTTAAGTTAAACCGTTGATGAATTTCGAATCAAGTTCTTACCTGTCGCAAAAGCATGTTCAATCCAATATCTTCAATCACACACTGCACTTAACCTTAACAAGTCAACACATGTAACCACACCGACTATCCATATCGCGTAAGTTCCTTGGCAATGGCACGCTGAGTGGTTGAGACGAATGTTATATAGAGTATAAGCGTAAGGAGCTTTCCTACCGACCCCACTCAAGCCAACATCTTCTCGGTAGGAGAAAGTAGGCTATCAATGAAGAGAGGTAACAGACGCGAGAGGTGGTATGGTGGGATGGTGCGATACCTACACATTGATGATGGTGATGAAGGTGATGATGAGATGTGAAGATAAAGATTAGGAAATATGTAGTAAATGACCGTCATAAAGAAAAGTGATTGTTCTTGTAGCTACATTGGTGGCGATAACATTTTATATATTTATTTACTTATTTATTTATTGATACTATATCTGGTGCGATACCTACACATTGATGATGGTGATAATTGTGATGATGAGATGTGAAGATAAAGATTAGGAAATAGTAAATGACGATCATAAAGAAAAGTGATTGTTCTTGTAGCTACCTTCATGTCGATAACACTTTATATATTTATTTACTTATTTATTTATTTATACTATATCTGGTGCGATACCTACACATTGATGATGGTGATGATGAGATGTGAAGATAAAGAGTAGGAAATAGTAAATGACCATCATAAAGAAAAGTGATTGTTCTTGTAGCTACATTGATGTCTATAACATTTTATATATTTATTTACTTATTTATTAATTTATACTATATCTGGTGCGATACCTACACATTGATGATTGTGATGATGAAATGTGAAGATAAAGATTAGGAAATAGTAAATGACGATCATAAAGAAAAGTGATTGTTTTTGTAGCTACACTGATGTCGATAACATTTTATATATTTATTTACTTATTTATTTATTTATACTATGTCTGGTGCGATACCTACACATTGATGATGTTGATGATGAGATGTGAAGATAAAAATTAGGCATTGTAAATGACGATCATAAAGAAAAGTAATTGTTCTTATAGCTGCATTGATGTCGATAACATTTTATATATTTGTTAACTTATTTATTTATTTATACTATACCTGGTGCGATACCTACACATTGATAATTGTGATGATGAGATGTGAAGATAAAGATTAGGAAAGAGTAAATGACGACCATAAGGAAAAGTGATTGTTCTTGTAGCTGCATTGATGACAATAATGTTTCCACAACATTTTATATATTTACTTATTTTAATAATTTATTATTTATACCATATCCTACAGCCAGTGGCGGATTTGAGGGAGGGGCGACGGGACAACCGCCTCCCCTTAGACCGGCAAGGTTTTTGAATTTCGAAAATAATAATAAATAAATCTGAAGCTCAAAGGCGTCTCATATACACATATATTATAAATAATTGTTTGATTTGCCTAACTTACAATGAATCTGATAATCCCGTCAATGCAAGTGAAGTTGTGTTACAATTTGGTGCTTATATTTATTTATAAGCAATAAATTATTTACAATATCGATAACGCTATCTGCAAGTATGACTAATATTGAACGTAGTTTTTTTATACTAAGGATATTAAAATTCCATAAAGGTGTTGGATTAGAAGAAAGTTTTGACGCGACTCGCATTAACGAAAATATATTGATTATAAATTTAGTTATTCTTTTGTATGTAAATTTTTAATATTTATAATTACAAAAAAATAATATGTTTCTGAACCCGCCACTGCCTACAGCAGTGTTTCCCAAAGTGGGGTACGCGTCCCCCTAGGGGTACTTGAAGGGTTTGAAACGGGTACGCAAAGAATTAGAATTTTTTTTTTTTGGTGTATAAAAAAAATTATTGCGCACAAAATCGTTCATAAATAGATTTTGTTTCGATATAACAAATAATAGTATTCGTAGGAATCTGTCAATACTTACAAATTAGCAGTGAATCTGTGACAGATAAATCATTTTTGACACCTAATTAATAAATTAACACAATACAAATCAAACCTAACATACTAAAGCCTGTTTTTAAGAGATTTTAGAAAGAAGAAAGTTTTACAAAGAATAATAAAAAATATATAATCTGTACTAAAGTCTAAATTACAGGATGGTACATTAGAAAAAAAATCAACAACCTTTTCCTACAATTACAATTATTGCCTTTACTTCAACAAAAATTAGAAGGATACAGGAATCAACAGTCTTTTCCTATAATTACAATTATTGTCTTTACTTAAACAAAATTTATATAAAAGGATACAGAAATAAAAAATAGGTGTGCATTTTGCTTTATCATAAATAAAGGGCGGATTACTACAGTAAAAAAGTGTTAAAATATGCATTAAAAATCATCAAAATATAAATGACATATGCAAAAAAATATGCATTTTAGAATAAAAATATACAAAAATAAAATAATGCCACGTGTTTTTCACTTTTGAAAAAAATATTTTCATTTCTAGTTGCAATATATATTCACGTTCCATGAAATATATAATATTACAAAATATTAATAACAAAAATAAAAAATTTAAGTTTATAAATAAAACTAATAATAATAAAAATATTTTTTCACAAAATCCTGCTTCATGCTCACATTTCACAGAATTTTGTTGTAGTGAACAAAAAATATAAACAAGAATAAAACAAAACTGTACTGTTTTGAGAAAAACCAAAACAAAAAAAAATCGTTTACAATTCATTTTTAATTTTTAAGTATTTAATGCAAAAGATTTTAAAATATGCAGTAAAATATCATTATATGCAAAATATGCGTCATTTTTTTCGATGAAAATGATACGTAGCCATATGAAAAAAAGCTTATTGATATGCCAAATAAAAACCACATATGCAATTGCATAGATTCGCGCTTTAATTATAAATATAAATAATGATATATTTATACCGTATAAGACGTATAGTAGACGTCACCTCTCGGACACTCTAGCTGGCGGAGAGTGCACCACAGGGACAACTTTTATGTGAAAACATATGGTAAATAATTTGACTAGACCAAACATTCCACATAAATAAAAATCAGAAACCAATGGGATATGTGTCCATAATGAAATATTAGTATATAAGTCATACAATCTAAAAACTAACCGCTATAGCTTCTCATTATAATAATAAAAACTAAACATTAGTAAATTAATATAAAAATCAAAATTTGGTCACATATCTACCAAATTTTGATTTTAGTAAAAGTTTAAACATTATGTTGTACTAATATTATAAATGTAAAAAAAGAATAATAGATTATCAACTTTCAAGATTGATTAGAAAACTGCGAATAAAGCGAATAAAGCACATAAAAGGAAACATATTTTTTGTAAACCACTAATATCTAAAGTCATGCATCTAGAAAGTGATGAATGTACCAGCTGGGAAATTTGTGAATGTCGGAATAGAATATACTTTACCCGGATTTAAATTCGGAATATCTGTTTCATAATCATTACATTACATACGCTAATATTTTATGTAGGGTAACGGATGTCCTGAAAGATGTCATCTATTACAAATTATTAAATCATATAAGTATACTTATCCAATAATGGAGAATATGACCATTTTTTTTTCTTTCATTTTTCAATTTTGTACAAAAAAATAAAAATACCCGTATATTTTCCGGAGAAAAACAATAATAAAGTTTTGGAGAGGGGATATGTGACGTCACGTAGGAGACTTAGATAGAGAATTTGAATTCGCAGGATAAAATTCATCTATCAAAAAATAATTTACATTTGGCAGGTTACTCAGGTTTCATTTTTGAAACTATGTATGTAAATACTAAACAGCCTTCAAAAATCATAGGACATTGACAATTTTGGCAGATGAGTACAGACATTTCAATGTCAACCAAATTTACACCAAAATAATGTGTTGTGTAATATCAGAATTGCCTGTATTGATAACATTGTTTCGTAATTATAATTAAGTTATCATTAACAACATTTATTCGTCATCATTAAGTAAAAAAAAGTACAGTAAATTAATAACCATAAAATGCATGTTAAAATTGTGTAAAAAAAAATATCAGTAATACTATACCATTAAGTTATTTTTAAAAGAAATAAATCTATCGTTGTCGTATTGAATTTAGACATCAATTCGTTTTCCTTAAAATTTATTGACTATAAATCGCACGTCAAAAGTATCAATCGTTTATTTACTAATAAACGTCATGATTAATCATTCTTGGAGTTAATAGAAATTTAAAATGACCGGTAATGAGAAGGAAACAAAACTAAAATTACAGCTTTATTAAAATGCTGAACAGCTTGACATTTCATACTCATACACTGACACGCTCATACAATATCAATTTGTGTTCGAACGAAACTGATCCTGATTGTCAATTATTCCTCTCGTGTCTTCCTTTGTTGCGTAACAATGGATGGCGTTTTTGTTCTCCGAGTACTTTAACGTAATATACGAATACACTAATTTGTCTATGTTACGGGTTATGATAAATTGACAATAGTGGGTATAATGGTTGGAAAATATGTCATAATGTATGACATTGTTGTTTCTTATGCGCATACCGTACCTATTGTAGGAAATGACAGATTTGTTATCTGATAAATTAGTCGATGATGGAATAAACGATGATAAGTAAGATTCGAATCTAAATCACGATTGATTAATTATCTATTCTGTTCAGATTACAAGCTATTTCAATATTACTATTAATTATACCCGAATTTCACTTGTCTTGTCATGATCGATCTTGCTGTATCTTGCTTGTAATTCTAATAGTGTCAGAACTTTTATCATATCTAAATTTTATTGGTAGATATTATTTACAATGTTTTTCAAAACTCAAAAAAATAAGAGTATGCAAATACAAAAATGAAATGACATTAAATTCAAAAAAATTGAAATCCATATTATGTCTAGCAGTCTAGCGTATTTATATTGACAAAAAAGTAAACAAATAATTTGTAATTGTGTATTTATTTTATGTCGAAATAAATGCATATTTTATTTTCCTCGTACGTAAAAAATATATATTAACGTTATACATTATTTTTGTTAGTATGGCTATTTTGTTTTTACTCATTCTGCATATTAAATATAAGTTACACATTGCAAAAATATTTTGCATAAACATGCAGCACAAACATTTTTGTAGCCTTGTATTTATTTATTTTTGGCTATAAATAATTGAACACATGAAACATGTTTTATATTTAAATAAACCATAATGTAACAGGAATATTTAATTACGCAGATCCTTTTTCTATTTTCATAACATAACATCATATCTCATATTCTGGACAATATTGTATTATGTGTTGTAACATAAAAATTTATACACTTATATGATTTTATGTAATCATAATTATTTTTAGCGTTCATGATTTGGATGCTTTAATAAAATTACTATTTTGTTCAATTGTAAATTTTTATCTTACAATTGGTGATTTCTGTGGTGCATTTAAAACATTTTGGCATTTACATTAGAAGAATTAGAGATATTTTTATTGTATTGCTAACTAAAGTTAATCCTTCGTTAGTTGATCAGTTAATAAATTTGTCAAGAAGTGTTAACTTCTATTTAATCATGGTTAAAATATATGATTAATTTAACACTAGATTATCTAACCAATCTTTTAATCAGAAGCAAAATTACCAGCCCTAATATTATTTAATAAAGCTCTAACAAATAATAAATAAAATATTACTTATCGTATAACTTATTACCCATTATTGGTTGTTCCAATTTATAGTTTAGCAGAGATCGTTAAAGATGTAATTATGCTGAAGACAATATTTACAAGAAGTTTCCTTTCGGGTATTTTAGCTGGTTTGGACAGTACATTATAGGAACCATTTATGTAAGAAATAGATGGTATAGAATTTTATTTCGAACCACAAATAACTAATGATGACGTTTATTGAGTATTTCTTATGACTTTATAAGTTAAAGATCTTATTTTTTCTTAAAATTAAAAACGGTTTTAGTATTGGATATTGACAGACATTTTATTATATGTTGCCGGAGAATTTG
The DNA here is from genome assembly GCA_035578165.1 of Stenolophus ochropezus. Lineage (NCBI taxonomy): Eukaryota > Metazoa > Arthropoda > Insecta > Coleoptera > Carabidae > Stenolophus > Stenolophus ochropezus. The sequence goes on from JAQOWZ010000014.1 coordinate 7,828,534, forward strand.
ACTTCACGATTGTAAGATTCAAGCTTACAGTGTATTGTTTTATCTGTTAAAATGAAAAGTAACATAATAAGATTGATTGCTAATATTTATTTTGTTTCCAGGTATGGAAGCCTATAATCAAATGTTCATCAACGTCTTCAATCATAGCACCCACTTCTAAGACTCTAAGATATTCGTGTAAGAACAGGTATGTTGATCTTCATAATGAGTTACGTGAAGGCACGCATGTGGATAAACAAATTGTAAGAATCCTCCGATATTGTGACAGCGGAAGGTCGTTCAGGCCTAAGACCACTAGCAGAGGTATTCAGACTTTAGCTTTCTCTCACCAACTCAAAAAGTAGGCTGGTTTCCGACTGTCTCAGAAAAATACCTGCTTTGTAATACGCAATTACTAGCTCTTCCACGCTCGCGGTAAATTATGGAGAATGGATGCGATCTTGCGATCTGCAGAAAGTTAGGTTAGGTTAGTGGATAAGTAAAAGTATATTAATAGGTGATACCGTGAGTGCTATACTGCTAAGAAGATAATCACCCAATCACCTCTTTTACTCAATTTTGTTGTAATTGTTTTATTGTAAATTGATTATTTCCTTCAAATCTCACCAGTTTAATGAGTTACTCATATTTTTTCAATAGTTTATAACAAAACCAATATTAATAGGTGATACCGTGAGTGCTATACTGCTAAGCACATAATCACCTAATCACCTAATCACCTCTTTTATTCAATTTTGTTGTAATTGTTTTATTGTAAATTGATTATTTCCTTCAAATCTCACCAGTTTAATGAGACACTCATATTTTTTCAATAGTTAATAACAAAATCAAGCCAGATGTCCTGGACGTGCAGTCACTTTCCCGATTTAGTATGTATCCCAGAAATTGTTCCAGAATATTTAAATTGTCCAGTGTTTGTTGCAAATCAGTATTTTTAAAGTAAACTATTAGCCTGATAGTAATAATAATACTCGGCTCGATGGTTATCGTTAGATATCGTTAGATATCTTCTTATTGCTATAGAACTGCCAAAAGTTTTTAAAGTTCGTATTATTTTTACTGAATAAGATTTGTATATAAATTTAATAAAATTGTTACAAAATTATTTTTTTAAACTGTTTTCATACGGTCGGTTTGTTTTATGCTGCGGCACATTTTATGAAGGAAAATTAATCTTTAACTATTTTACTATTACAAATATGTTTCTTCCTTTATTTTTTATTCATTTAACTTTAAGTCGTAAATCAAATATATTGACATATATCTTTAAAAGATTCACGGTTATGAAAAACTGTCAATTGTATTTACTGAGTACACAAATAAAACAATTAAATTTTAGTTATGTAATGTTTCTGTCGTGAAATATATAATAAATAAACTTAAAAATGTAACTGTCTTATTACTATAAGAGTTTTTTGTTTGTCCTTAAGCCGATTTTTAAAAATTTCCATGGAGCAAAATTTTTTATAATGACCAAAATCAAAACATAAAATTACATGAAAAAATAAATACTAAAGCAAACATTTTAGAATGCTCTAATTCTTGATCTATTGAAATCAGAGACCTATCCAGAGCAGGAAAAACTGCTCCAGAATGTGCTCTGGTTTCAGTAGGCCAAGAAATAGAGCAAACACTTCTGGGTGCTCTAATTCTTGATCCACTGAAACCAGAGCACAATCCAGAGTAGCCAAAACTGCTCCAGAATCTGCTCTGGTTTCAGTAAGCCAAGAAAAAAAGCAAACACTTTTGAGTGCTCTAATTCTTGACCCACTGAATGCAGAACACAATCCAGAGCAGCCAAGACTGCTCCAGAATTTGCTCTGGTTTTAGTAGGCCAAAACATAGAGCAAACACTTCAAAATACTCTAATTTCTGACCCGGTGAGCCCCGATGTCCTCATGATTGGTACCAAAAAATCTGATCACCCTCAATACAATACACAATATTACGTTATTACTGCATTAATATTAGTAATATACCATATCCTGCATTATGTTCTAAAAAATATTATAATAATCTTTTTAGTTGAAAAAAAAGTTTCATGTTTCTTAACTAATCTTTCTTCTTTCTTAATAGCGTGAGTAATGTAACACTAATTTAAATAAACGTTAATTTCCCACTGTCATCTTCCATTAAAATGTTATAATCTGTCAGATCCTAATTTATAAAATGTATTACGTGAATTATTACAATTTTCGGATCTCTCCTTGGCATTTTTTTATCATGAGAATAAATTCAAAACTGATATCTAACAAACATGTTGTAACTTGCATAACGCAGTCACCAGTGCGTTTACTTATGCATAAGAAAAGTGAGATGTAATTATTATGATGAAATATTGACGTGGAATTATGTATTAATGATATTAAGTTGAATGCGCGCCATCGTAGTTTTTCTCGGACGACACATTAGCATATCTATCATCAGTGAAACGTCTATGCTCCACTAAAATATCGTAAAGTCTTCTAGTTCATTAAACATTTATCTATTTACAAGATAAATAATTCAGCACTTTAAAAGCATTCTGAATATCTTTTCTTTATAAAAATTCATGGTTCTATACTAAAAAATTAATTACATCTTACGAATTACTAATTTTGCCAACGACCACTCTGCGAATATGATACTTCATGTAAAACATTATTTTCATTGTTAAAAAATAAATTTAATTGTATTACTTACAGTTATTTAAAATAAAATTTGCAATAATAAGAGATAAAAGATAAAATAACTTTGGTTAATTTATTATTTCAGGTAATAAGAGAGATAAATTATTTATTCATTGCATCGCGAATTATTATCATAACAATAAAATAAAAATAATAAAATGATTTTACAATATCTGCCGCCCCTCAAAATTTTCCGCCGGGGTTCTAGCAACCCTTAACACCCCCGCTTGGAACGGCCATGCTTGTTAAAAATATTAATTGTATGGAGCACCACAAAATACAACAGTATTTTAATTGCTAAGTATAACAATTAAAAGTTGTTACATAAATTAGTAACTTGTTCTTAATTCTTAAGAAGTAGACTATGAAAAAATTAAATTAATTGTTAGACTATTTATAAAGGTTATTTGTTCTTTAAAATTAAATAGAATTTGGGCCGTATAAATATTTACATTCATAAAATTTATAGTTTATTGCAATATTTCATCTACCACAATTTATTTTGTATTATTACATCTAAGTAATACACTATTTATTCTGCAATTTTACTTTGTAATAATTAAAATTATTATCGGAATAAAATTACTACAATGTCATAATTTCGATAATCGTTAATTCAAAATTACGCAGGTCACTTTTCCTACAAGCTAGGGACTCATTAAATTTTATGAATTATTATTTGCTAAGAAAAATAATAATCATGTTGAGCACATGTTCGTGCATAAAAAATATTCAGTCTTAGTCCTGCCTATTGTACAGCGTGCGAACAAAAATGGTTAACGAACTCATTATTTTATAACAGTTCTCATTTGGATCAATTGCAAATTTGGTGATTATGCTTTTCTACAGCTGGTTCACTAGTAGAGCATGATGCTCAGTTACAGTTAGAGACGAATTTATTTCGGTGATGTCTAATTAAATTCATACTATGCAGCACTAGAAAATTTTACAAGATAATTATTTAAATTTATCTATTTACACTCAAAGTGAAAAAACACTAAATACATAGTTCCTATTCACGGCCATTAATTTTTGGCACAAGTAACTGACTATGCAAAACTAACAATTATAGTAAGTAGGCGATTATTACTCATTCTAAAATGAATAAATTTTAATTATATACTATCAACCAACACGAATATAATGTTTAATGTATATAGTGATTATGAAAATAGCAACATTTTAATTTCACAGATTTCAAACATAAAATTATAATTCTATTATTATTATTATTAGAACAATTAAAATACTGCTCTCAAGAGGAATCAGCTAAACCAATAAAAAAAATTTTAACCGCACCGAACATCTGTAATTTTGCATCTAAATTAGACAGGAAAAAACATTGCAATAAACTACGTATTATTAGTGCCATATTACCGCCTAGGCCAACATAGCTTTAGGGCGCCAAAATTTATGAGGTGACGATTTTTTATAATTTAAAAATTGTAAACAATATTCGAAAAATTATGAGTTGTATGTTCCATTTAAATTTACGACATTTAAAAACCCGGAAAATCAATTGAAAATGATATAAGAAAAAGAAATAAATATAGTGAAGTACATAGTTCAGTAAAAAATGCTTTCTATAATCTAAAATTATTAAATGACATTTTATTTTTGTAAATTCTTTACAATAAGTAAACAAAATAAATTTCTAAATAATTGGGTTCTAAAAATAGTAATTTCCTACAACTGCCCTCTTTCGAGTTTAAAAAAAAGTTTATTTTCACACACTAATATTTGAAAAGTAACCGTTGCTAAGCAACGTAAAACATTTAGCAATGGTTTAATTTATTTTAGAAATTAATTTTTATTAATATTTCGGTTGTAGGAAAAATATTGTATGCAACATCTGTATAACATAGTATTTTTTATCTCGTGCTATAATTTTCGCATTTGGCTGCGTCTCATGCGTTAAATAGCACTCGACTAAAAATACTTACTTTACACAATAGTTGCATAAATAACTATTTTAGTACAGGCTTTGGGGCGCTAAATATAGAAATCCGGTTCTGTTTATTATTCAAACAAGGTATCAATATCTGTTTTAGATTCTAAGATGCTTTCAAAATATACTTATATTTGAGCTTTATACTATAAATTAAAAATGAGTACAGGTAGATAAAATATATATTTACTTATAGGAAATTGCTTCATTACTTTACCAATAATTTTATCATAATTTTTTTTTATAAAAAATAAAGATATAAATAACTAGCAATTTAATGTAACTAATTCAAAATGTATAAAAGTAATTACCATATTTTAATGACCTATTTATAAAAATAATTAATATTTCACAGACTTTCTGTTTGAAATATTCTTATGATTTATTTTAATTATTATAATATAAAATTAAATATGATATTACTGTACAACTACATGTTTTATGTTATGGTTTTATTTATTACTTTTTTTGTCACAATTTTAAAGTTGGTCATATCAGAGTGAAAATAAGTATGATCGTACTGAAGCAGAAGATGCAAGACTTTATTAGCACTTAACACATTTTACATCATTTAACAATTTCAAAGTTGTTTTGATGTTTTAAAATGAGTTGAGATTCTTAATATACAATATATTTACATCTTAGTATGGCTTTAGTATTATGTTGGCAAAATTGAGATTGTCTGCATAACCCAGAAAATGTGTAATATACTTATTATAGCAGCAGTCGTATAACTTCGCGAACTTCAGTGTTTTAGTTTACGAGGTTGGCAGAACCATGTGCTGTCGGTTTACTGCAGATGGGTAGTTGTCTACCTGCTATATTTTCTTCTAGTGTTTTTATCGGTTCACTAAAAATTCATTTCACCAAACCGCAAAAATGAAATTTACTAGTATTTGTACGTGTTTATTCTCCGCATTTTACACCACGATATAAAATATACTTTCCATTCAACAGTAGGATCAGTGAAAAGTTATTTTATTGCAAAAATAGTTTGATGCGCTGAGAAAATTTCCTGGATATAAGTTATTATTCTAAAATGAAATTGTAAGATTAGCTGTGAACACAAAACAACCATATACATCCTTCTGTAATGAAATTTCGACCTTCTATTTTTCAAAAATTGAGAAATTGGGGTCAAATTATATTTTCAATTTGTATGAAACTCCAGCACACATTCTTAAATTTTCATCTTCCCTAATTTTGTCACATACATTTTCATTTTCTTATTATTAAATGTTACAGAACTCTGTATTCATGTTTTATTCATTTTATTTTTAAAATGTACACATATTTTCTAAATTAAAGATGAAACTTGTAATTTACTATATTTAATTTAAAAAAATATATAATAATTAATAATTAAATAATAGCACATTTCTAGCTTGTAACAGTAAAAATAATCAACAAATATATCATTTACGGCTTATTTCGTATCATTATTTTAAATAAATTCATTTTTCATTCCATTTCTATATTTCGATATATGAATTTTATATTATATTTAATTAAATGAATTTCACATAGTGCTTTGAAATCCAGAGATTGCAGTTTTAATGTGTTATAAATTTTAAATAAATAGCAACAAATAATTGCTTAACAAAACTAGTTCCTACAAACTATAAAAAAATCATCAAACATTAATAGACTTTGGGAATACGAACTATCCTTAATGGTTTTAGTTACCTAACAAAAAATAGTTTACAAAAAGTTATATTATTACTGTAGCTTTACTACATGTAAAACTTTTTTATGTAAAATTTCTATACTAAAAATATAAGCAATATTAAAAGTTATATCCCATAAAAATACGAGCATTTCTATTATTTTATATTTTATTTAAAACCGTAAACTGAATTTTATTTTATTGAATTAATTTATAATAAACATCGCATAAAAAAATCGAATTCACATAAAAAATTTCACGTTTGGATAAATGGAATAAATTATGCATTTGCATTAAATATGTAAATGTAAATAATGAATATTAAAATAGTGTGATCAAAATATTAGCAGGAAAAATGAATATTTTATGCATGCGGTATACACTACAATTTTTTAAGTTTAACTAGGGTAGGTTGTCAAAAAATGTATATTATTTTACAAGTAACTTTAATAATAAAAAATGATGAATTTTCTCGTAACTTATTCAAAGAGAGAAGAGTATATTGTCAACCATCAATCACAATTTCAAAAATGTAATTTGACTATAATTTTATCACAATGTTACGAAAATAAAAAAATGTCTTCTGTAAGTACAAAAAAAGTAATATTGATACGTGGAAACAAACTTGTAAAAATAATATCTTTATACTTTGCGATAACAGTGTTATATTGAAAACGTATTAATAATATAGGATATTGTTAAATTGTTTCTGGTAATTTTGTTGTAAAATTGCAATTTCTAAGAACTGCAACTCATTTTAAAAGTCTTGATTGCTTCAATTATTATAAAAGGTTTTTTAATACAATTTGAATTGTTTCTGAGTATAAAAACAGATAAAAGTGCTCAATTTCATTTTACAGAGTAACCATACTCCTTAGGTTTTAAGAATATTTTAAAATATCTATTATTTTTTATAATTGAATTTTTTAAGAATTTTATTAAATAAATGAAGCAAAGTATAAAATGTAATATATTATATTCGTTTTATCCGACATATTGATCCAGTCATGAAACAATATAGGTACATACATATCTTATAAAACTCGCATAATAATATAGTATTATAAAAAAATATATTTTTTATTAGAAATGATTTTATATAAAATGATTTGTCGTTAACTATCCAATCGCAATTTTATACTGAATAAATAAAAGTTTGCTCTATTTAAATTACAGAAAAAATTATAAAAATAAGAAGAAGCAAATTAATAAAGTTAATTAATGTTTTTATACATTTATATATATTTTTTTTTAACTAATAATAGTCTTTTTCCAGTTATTACCAAACATGTAACAATAATATTGTATAATAACCTAGATTAGTTATATCTAAAGGATGATTGTTTAAGGTAACATGTGCTATTTTATGTAATTTATTATTTTGTACTGATTTTATTAATGTTAAATACAGCTGAAGATGGTGAATGTTTAAAATCACCGAAACGTCCAAAGAAATAAAGGATTGTTTTTTATAAAAACTTCGCTTTTTGATCCAAATAACCTACAAAAAACCATTTTACTACGAATTAAATTAGGATCTACAACAACTATTGAAGACAAATTAATAAAAATAATGTTAGAAATGGCATGCTATAAAATTGTCGAAATGTAATATTACATAAAGTAAATAAAAGTGTATTTTATTTTAATTACGGAAAAAATTATACAAATAAGTGGAAGCAATTGCAATTTGCAAAAATGCGTTTGATTTTTTGTTAGAAATGACATGATATAAAGTAGTTTGTCGTCTCGCTGTCCAGTCATGAAGAATATATATACATATCTTATAAATCTCGCATAATATTATAGTATTATAAAAAAAAATATTTTTATTAGAAATGATTTTATATATAATTATTAGTCGTTTAACAATCCAATCGCAATTTTATACTAAATAAATAAAAGTTTGTTCTATTTAAATTATAGAAAAAATAATAAAAATAAGAAGAAGCAAATTAATAAAAATAATATTAGAAATGACATGATATAAAATTGTCCAAATGTAATATTACATAAAGTAAATAAAATTGTATTTTATTTTAATTACAGAAAAAGTTATACAAATAAGTGGAAGCAATCGCAATTTCCAAAAAAATTTTGATTTTTTGTTAGAAATGACATGATATAAAGTTGTTTGTCGTCTAGTTGTCCAGGTTGGATGTGTCGATGACTTGACAACGAAAAGAAAGTGGAGAAACGAGAAATTGAGAAGGACAGTAGTTTTAAGGTCAAGACTACACTTTAAACGGAACCGAATTGACTCAGATTGAACTTAACTCGCTGTATAAAAATAAACTGTCCATTTTCAACATCGATTTATATCTGCTAAATGTTCGTGTTATAGAAATTATATCATTTTTCAAATTTATCTGATTTCTACATTTGCAACTTTTATTTAAGGATATTAAATTTTTTTATACAAATTTCTAAAATGGTTCACTACAAAAATAAATAAAGGTTAAACAATCTTTTATATTTTGCCAGTTTTAAGTGAAATTTTAGCTACTACAGTAATTTGTATTAACGTGTAAATATTAAATTTTATATTTATGTCTGTGGTCATTAATATTGACAGTATGATCTAAATAAGCAATTATATTTATAAATACGTAATTAAACTTTCATTTATTATTTTGTTTAAGATAAATTTTGTTTTACTCTAATTAACTTATGTGTATATAATGATATAGTTTCATATGTAATTAACGTAATTACTTTTAAGAACATTTTAGTTATATATACTACGAGATTTTGGACTATACAAGCATTCTATAAAATAAATTCTCAGAAATTTTAAATTTATTTCTATATTAAAATCACGTTCTCACGTTCAATAGTTTATAATACTTATATGCGAACACGACGACTGCAGTATTTTGTTTTTAAAGACGAATTGAACGCCAGAGCAAAATAAAATCTAAGTGATCTAAGTTAATTATGAGATCATTATCGAATTTTAATACTCATAAAATATAAATACTGACCACTAAAGCTTCTCATTATAATAATAAAAACGAAACATTAGCTTGCAATAATATAGCTATTAGCAATTTAATTTGTCAGAGAAGGGATATGTGGCACCCCCAGTCTATCTCTCTTCTTTCACGATTCTAATACGCTCTTTCCAAAAATTTTAATATTTATTTTCTTGTACACAACGAATAATAAATCGATGTAAATAAAAATACGGATATTTTAGTTTTTTGTTTCGTATCATATATTTGTCAGAATATACATTAAATGATTTCATCTTTTTATAATAATTATGTGGTATTCTTCCGACTTTGAATTTTGAGAATCTGGCAACCCTGAGAGCACGTAAGGTCGTCGCCTTAACAATATAAAATTATTATGAAAAGAATAAAGGTAAAATACTTTAAAGGAAATATAAATTAAGAAAGTTTTACAAGTATTGTCTTGCAAAAAGAAATTTGTTAGCTGTCCATCTTGTGCGGTGTTTGTGATAAAGGCCGCGAACAAAGGAAAGCAACAGCAAATCATTAATATCATTTAGTTTTGTTGCGAGACATCAACAACTGCCTGGAATTGCATCGTAAATAATGAAACATGGACATTTATTTAATTACACTGCTTTATCTCAATACTAGAATAACTAAATTACTCGTTCAGGATTCTGTTTATCACTTTCCCTTTGTACAAATTTTACAACACGAGTGGATCGTAGGTCACCAGACGCACTGCGGAACTCTAAAAATAAAAATATAAAGCGTACGTGATCTTTATTCGCATTTTATATGTTAATGAACTTTCAGATTTCAGACTCAAATAAAAATTATATTTATTCGCCTTTACTTCACTTGGGAGATATACTTTATGTAGGTATATATTTCCAAAATGGAAACATGCTTTTATGTTTTAAATAATGCATTTTCTCCACGATCAATTATTACAAGAAATATATTTTTTTATATGTACTTGTATTTTATACAGTGAAAGTCCCATATAAAGTCCTTTTAGGGATTTAAAAATCCGGGCGTTACACGCATCTAGATGTTGCATACGCTGGTAGCAAAATGAATATTTTTTGTACTCCTATATAAATAAATCCCCATTATCTTAATTTTTCGGTTAATTATAGTACCCATATTTCAGGATTTCAGGACAGTGAAATATGATTCATAATTCACTCTTTTCAGCCAATCACAAAACCAGAAATCAATTATTCACGTTTATTTTAAATCTGTCGTGTTGTAGATCACCCTGCCTAAAGCTGTCTGAAAATTAATAGTAATCATTTGTCATTGTGTATTTTAATATTACCACTTTCTAAAATATTTATGCGTTTTTCCGAATTTACAGGAGTAGAAAATGTATAATTATTATTATCTTCTAATATGCCCCTAAGGAGACATTTCCCTTAGCGCAGCATATTTTACATTAGTAATAATCCTTCCATTTTTTAGTAACTTACTACTACCCTAAAATGGGTATGAGTTACACCCTTAAAAATATTACCAGTGAATTCCTCGCATCAAAGTACCTATGTATACTAATTTTCATTTAAAAGTTCCCACTAGTACAGCTACAATTACAGATTGAATATCAGCCAATAGGAATCCATATGACCGGTAGCAATGCGCGTCTCAGGATATACCGAGGATCCTGAGACGCTAGCACTCAGTCCCGCTCTGCGGGGCTCCGGGGTGGCAGCTGGCCTCTGGGCCTCTCCCTCGCCTGACTAGACCGCCATCCAGGGCATCCTGTGCCCTGAAGTTGGTCTAGTTCAGCCGGCCGGGAATTGGAGCACGCTGTATCGTGTGCTCTAATACTTGACCTGCAGAAACCAGAGCGCATTCTGGAGCAGATTTGGCTGCTCTGGATTGTGCTGTGGTTTCAGTGGGTCGAGAATTAGAGCACGCTGCAGCGTGTGCTCTAATTCTTGACCTGCTGAAACCAGAGCACATTCTAGAGCAGATTTGGCTGCTCTGGATTGTGCTGTGGTTTCAGTGGGTCGAGAATTAGAGCACTCAGAAGTGTTTGTTCTAATTTTTAACCTGCTGAAACCAGAGCACATTCTGGAGCAGATTTAATTGCTCTAGATTGTGCTCTGGTTTCAGTGGGTCGAGAATTAGAGCAGTCAGCAGTAATTGCTCTAATTCTTGGCCGGCTGAAACCAGAGCACATTCTGGAGCAGATTTGGCTGCTCTGGATTGTGCTCTGGTTTCAGTGGGTCAAGAATTAGGGCATTCTAAAATGTTTACTCTAATTCTTAACCTGCTGAAACCAGGGCACATTCTGGAGCAGTTTTGGCTGCTCTGGATTGTGTTCCAATTTCAGTGGATTAAGAATTAGAGCATTCAAAAGTATTTGTTGTAATTCGTGCCCTTATGAAACTAGAGCACATTCTGAAGCAGAGTTAGCTGCTCTGGATTGTGCTCTGGTTTCAGTGGGTCAAGAATTAGAGCATTTTAAGTATATTATAGTTTTTAAGTTACAATCATACACATATAGAAAATAAAATATTTAAATATCCCATTCAAACAGTTTTTTCAAAATGTTTAGTACAAAAATCTTAAAATCCGCTTATGGAAATTGTTTTTTATATTTTAATTTAGGACAACACCTAATATTTACAACAAATTAATTTTTTAAAATACTACTAATACGTAGTAAATACTGTTCAACTCTAGTAATAATTTAAAAAACAACTAGTAGTAGTAGTAGTAGTAGTACTTATAAAATTTATTCACCTCATTCAGTTTCATTTAACATATTCACTCTAGTTGAGACATAACAAGAAAGTAAAAAATTAAAAAAACGAATCTCTCTCATTTAGTGAAAAAATAAAACACTAGATTAATCACATGAGTAACCTATTCTGTAACATTAGACCCACGTAATGTATGGAAAGCAATACCGGGAAAAGCTAACGGATGTAATGTGGAGCATATTATGTGTCACCTGCGAATTTCGCCCATCCCACTGAAATTTCGCGCTTTAGGCATCAAGTTTGCATTCTTCATCACCGACGTCATGGGTTTGTTCCACGTGCAGTGAAATGCGCATCCTACAGACAAATTTCTTTTTAACTATTCTTACTTTCGCTGATCTGTTGATATCGTACCATCTGTACTGCAATTATACTAATACGCGCAATTATTTAATGTTACCTTCAATCCAGATCATAATTTCTCTGTTTAATGACTAATATTTATGTTTTAGCTGCTAATGAAAGGAAATTTATATTAATCATAAGAGAAAAAATATAATTTCACTAGAGATGCTATATAGCTATACATAATATATGCGTGTAGATAACATTTATTGTAAAATAAATTTTATTAAACATGGATTATAACAATTTCTATTTCAACAACACAGAAATGATTTAATGTGGTATTGTACATAATGCTTACATACGTAAATCCCTTTCACTATTTATTTTTATTATTTTGTATAATTTCACATCATATCTGATTGATTTTACAAAAGCATGTGTTTTATTACTTCTCATATGAACAAAGTTAATAAATTTTTATTTATTTAAAACACAGTTTCAATGTAACCTATTTATTGAAGAAGATACAAAGTATAACATCTAAAATAAGTACAAATAAATTTTTTAAAAGCTTTTCTAATGTTGTTATACATTTACTTTATAAAATATTGCAGATCTATTTTCTATTTCGTAAAGTGCCAATAGTAAATGAGTTAAAAATTCATAAAATAAACACAAGCATATGACAAACCGCCTCTCTATATTCGCACATTTTTTTATTTTAATTATTTATAAGTAATAAATAATACATTTGATCTACAACTGTCAAATATTATACCTATAATTCAATCGTTTTTTATCAATTAATGGTATTTGTTACTGTTGCTAATTGAATAATATTGACTGTTCGACAGAATTATATTATTCAATAATTATGTCAAATTAAAATCTTATCAATCAAAATAGTAAAAACCAAATTACTTTTAAGTAAATTTTTCTACATAAAAAGCCAAAGTTTGTTTTTTTATTAGCTCAGTATTGACAAGTCTAGTTAAATTTGTTTAGATCTAGTGATTTAGTGAAAACAACTCTCATATCTAGTGATTTTTATAAGAAAGTTGTTTTTCTAAATATAAAATGCAAATTATTTTAATAAAAATTATAGTATAATCTATTTCACTTATTAGAAATATATTTGTTTGGTTATATGAGTGATATATAAATAATAAAATTTATTTGAATAATTATTATTATTTGATGTTATAATTGTTGCTTTTTCTCAGTTTTTATATAGATATTTTTAATAATAAATGTGTTGAATGAATATGAATAATTGCTAATTCTATTTGCTACCATTATTTGTTGACTGAGAAACAAATAGTTGAAGTAAATAAATAAATATTAAAGTTTAGATGAAATAATGGTAGAATTTTAAAATCTAGTAACTTTTTAATACAATATCTGATGATTTATGTTTTTGTGACCTGGCAACATCGTATTTGTTATTTTAATATATTTATCTGTACCAGCCTATTTACCGATATACATATATTTAATTTAATGTAATGTTCAGTTAATGTAATCACAGGTAACAACTTGTTTTGATGCGAGAATTTGCAAAGAACAACAAACATTATTTATATTTGAATTCAGATAAATAGCAACTACGGCATAATTAGTTGGTAAATACATGTGTTTATGTTTAGTTTCACATTAAATTAATTAGTACTCGCAAGATGAAATATGAAATTACATTGGGAACTTGGTCGTATATTGCATTTGTTATTCAATCATTGTTCCACCGTATTGCGAGATGGGACAATATCCGTTTCATTTAGGCAACTCTTGCAAGACTCTTTGTTTTATTAACCGCTGTGCTATAATTACTTTTATTTCAATAGTAATTAAGTTTTTGGTAATTACGGTGTGCGTGTATGGAAATAGCGTTTATACTCTATTGACTAAATATCATCTTTTGAAATAAAATAAAATCCGTGAAAGTAAATGTTACAATCTTTGACAGACAGAACAATAAAATTGGTTTGCTGCTCCCAAAATACTTCTCTAATAGATCTCATAAAACTAATAGACCATAAATTACACCTAGCTAAACCCAATGAAGTCTAAATCGTTATATTATATAAAACTAATCAAACATTAGACTTTGATGTTTGGTCACGAATACCACATATATTTTATTATTTTTCTTTTATTTTGTAGATTTTTTTATATTCCGTTATCAACTTGGTAGTAATTACTAGATTTTTTTATAAAAGAAAAACACATTTTATATAGAGAAAAGAAACAAAATATAAGTAATATTAAAAATTAAATTAAAACAACAATATTACTTACAGCCGCTAGATTTTGTTATTGTTTTTCATTCATAGTTTTTTAAAAATAAAAAAATATTTAAATTTCTATCACATTTTTTTCAATATTTTTATTATGTAAGGAAATAAAACTCAGAAAAAATACGCTATCGAATAGGCATAAAAAATATGTATAATCCCATTTAAAAAAAAAAATTGTGCTGTAATTTGAGAACCACTGCTTTAAAAAAATATTTTATTCTATAATCAAATGGCCCCATTCGTCTCTTAAAACTTTTTTTATTTAGTATATTTTTGTATCTGTAATAACTTCCAAGTAAAACCATGTGCCCAACTTTCGATTCCACCCTGTATAAGAGATTATGATTGTCATTATTCAGATGATGAAGTTTGCACCACGAGCTATAGGCGTTTTATATAATACTATACTTTTTCTACTTCTGTAATTTTAATTGACTAATTAATTTTGAAAACCTTCAAAAGCCAAGGGTACCAGTATAAAAATATGTAGTATTCAATTTAATGTAATAAAATAATACAGCAAAAATGAAAAGAAACTTTGTGAAAATAGTAAAAGAAATACAATAGTTATATTATTAAAGAACATAGCATAGTCTGAAAATATGCATACGAGTTCATTTGTTTCCATAATTATGCGCTGAATGTAGATTTATATGATTTTTAAATGTAAATTTCAATTTATTTCTTATGTACAGGTTTTAAATATAAGCAAAAATAAACGCAGTAATTCAATTCAATCAGGAACGCTAATGGAAAATATATGAAATTGTTTTTGCTTAACATTATTAATTTCGCTTCGCTTTTGTTCGTAAATAAAAGGCATATGAATAAATAATACATAATTAATATTTTCAATTAATTTATTTTTCACACATTTTGATAAATCACTACTATTTTCATTTATTCTGCATAATTAAATACACATTTTTTAACGTACAGTTATAATTATTTTTCAATGTATAAAAATAATATTTTTAATTATTTACAATCACATGAATATATAATTTGTGAGAAATATATTATTAGACCTTAACATTTATTATTTTATTTGTACTTTGACTAGTATGTAACAAATAGAACATGCACACAAAAGTCTCGACTTAATATTAACCTATGAATCTTTTATTCGTACATAAATAACATTTTATTCACATCACAACTTGTCTTTGTGATTAAAGCAAAATTATAATAAATATGTCACTTGTTTAAAAATTATTTACATATTCGTGAGTAAAGTTACTTTTATACAACTTATTATGTATTGTTATAATATACTATATTATTATAATAAAAATACTAATATATTGTTTCTGTTTTAGATTTTTCGTTAATGCGTCAGGTAAGTGCATTAAATAAATACGTATTTTCAATTTTAAATTGTATTTTTATATATTGAAGTTAAATATTTCTGTGTATATTTATACTTATGCAGTTAAAATTATCTGACATTTTCTACATGAAGCACGCTTTATAAAGTTATTCAATCCATTATCATTCAAATATATTCATTGCTGCATATTTATAACCAAATACAAACCATAAAAAATAAAGCTATGTACACCACAGGGTGTGACGAATAACTTTCACACTCAACCAATAGCAATAAAATCAAGTAACGACAATTTTGTGAGTTTTCTAAAAAGAAAAGTTTTCCATTATATCCATGACAAAACACACTACAAGTGGTTGTAAGATCTGTTTACAAAATCGAAAACCGAAAAGGGAAATCGAGAAAGCCGGATATGGCCATACTTAAACAATAATTAAACACTAGATTAGCATTTGTTTGGAAAAGTTCCTTCCGATTGTTACGACATCTAGTTGTTGACAATTGAAATAGAGAAAAGAGTAGCCGTCCAATAGTTCTGTAATTGATATTTCTGGTTAGGAAATGTTTATTTTATCAATATTGTAAATACGAAATCTGGAGTTCAAATCTCAGTTTTGTTAATATTTAACCAAAAAGAGTGGTTCAGAACCCACTATACGCTGTAGATCACCAACGTGGCACGAAATGACTTTTGAAATGGCACGCTATGAATTAAGCTCAAATAAGTGTTGCCTGATTCTAGAAATTTCCTTCAAATTTTAAGAATTTACCAAGTCCATTTAGAAAAAAGATTTACAGTAAATATTTTTAAGGATTTTAAAGTTAGATACCTTGAAAGATTTCATTGTCTTGAAATGTCATCATTTGCTAAATAGTTATCCTGAAATCCTGATTGTGTTTGTGTCCTGTGCAAGATCTTCCTTCTCGAAAACCATATTCTCTACTTCATTTACATTTTTTCTTTATTCTATCGAGAATATTTTGGATAGTATTTTGCTAGAGTTACTGTAAGGTTATTCCTCTCTAATTAACCTGGTTAAAGTCACCCTTTTATGGTACCAAATGAGATAATTTTACGTTCCTAAAAGTACATTTTTTTACTTCAAGTTTTGCCTTTTCCTTTAGTAGCAGGCAATATTGCTGAAATTTAATAGTTTATGAAATGTGACACTTCATTACATAATGGTTGCAAACTGCTTCTGTAGATACCATGTAATGCAAGTAAAACATGTCATAAATCAGTCCTAAAATAGCTAAGCCACCACACCCAATTTATTTAAAACTAAAATTTAGATCAGTACATCTTTAGACTTGAGGTAAATTTTCTAGTTTGACTTATAGCGTCCAAACCAGATCTACGAATTAGTAACCCATCTAAGTCACCTCATATATCAGTAAACTTTTCTAAAAGAAAGCAGCTCTGAATAGATTAATGTATTTGATAAATTCGATGCATATACTATAAATTCACAGTACTCTTACCAAATTCATGTGTAGAATGAGGACATCATCATCAATAATCATTTCATTTTTCCTAATAATTCCTCCGCAATATTCATATTAGTCAGTACAGACCGAAACAAGTCATTACCAGCAATAAAGTAAATACGAAATAATTATATATATAATCATCAATAATCATTCATTTTTCATAATAATTCCTCTGCGATATTCATATTAGTCAGTAGGATAGACCGAAACAAGTAATTACCAGCAATAAAGTAAATACGAAATAATTGAAAAAAAATTATAGAGATATCTGCCAAGAAGACACTTGTTCAAGTAAAAACTTTGATAAAAATTAGTTTGAATTGTGTTAAATCCGCAACTTTTTGTTCGTCGTTCATTAAAATATCTAAAAAGTGTTGAATATTTTAGAACAAGTTTGCGCGTCAATTTATTCCGGGATGTAATCCCAAGCGTAATCCTAGTAAATAATAAAAGTATATCGTTAGTCGGCGGACAGATAATGCATGAGTCACCCCTGAACCCCATATGGTAAATGCAATCATGATTAGTTCTTTTGTTTCTTTACTCTTTTTAAATCATTTCCATCTGGTTTATTTTTCACATTTACATATAATTCGACAAGAATAACTACTCCCGATATAATAGTTTTCTTGATTACTATAAAAATTAAAATTAATTCGATTCCATTTTTAAGTTTAGTTTAGTTGAATTATATTTGAACTACAATATATATAGTTATACTCATTGCAAGCAAAAAAAGTTCGAAAATAAATGATTACACAAGACACATCGAAATAAGACGACAGAACAGTGAGAAGGTATGGAAATTCCTTACAACAAACAGACGTAAAATGGAAAATTACAGTTTCAAAAAATTGTAGAGGAAAGAATATCATAAACTCAAGTAATATAATAATTGCAGTAATATGTAGATTATAAGTCTGAGTAAGGCATGAATTACTAAATAATTTTTTCACTGATCTTCCGAATTGTTGTTTTATTTGTTTTTATTCTAAGTACAAAACAACTGATTGGACAACCTTGAACTTGGTTGTACAACTTTATATGAACTACACACAAGATGTTTTTATCATAAAAATTGAATAATGAAAATGATGCTTGAAACGAAGCGAAAAGAGTTCTGAGTCAAATGCAACGTTTGCAAACTTCATTTATAAAAAATCATGAAAACTACAAAAATCAATGTGATCATTGTAGATCTTTATGACGCGTTGATACACTTTGTAGAAAAAATGCGATATGAATTTGATATATGTGAAAAGGAATGCAGTGTTGTATTGTATTTGAAATAAGTATTTTGATAAATTTTTTGAAATACTTTTTTTTTAAGTATTTTATGGCTTTATTTGAAATACATCTTACAAGTATTTTATATTTTAATACATTAAAATACTTTTATTAATAAAAGATAATAATTTTAAATATTTAAAATATATTTTGTATTTAAAATACCAATTTATAAGTATTTGAAATACATATTGGTATTTGAAATATAAATCGTCGTGCTTAGTTATTTTTATGTTATATTATCTATCAGCTACACGTATAAATCGAAGAATATATATTATTTTTTTGGACACAAAGACTTCATTGCCATTGGATATATAATAAATTCCGTAAAAGTGTTTACTTTAATTAGATTTTTACCTTTTTTTAATTTTATGTTAAATTATTAAAAGTATTTAAAATAGTCAATAGTCAAAAGTATTTGAAATACGTAACAGTATTTGAAATACTTAAAAGTATTTGAAGTACTTAAAAGTATTTGAAATACAATATTAAGTATTTTAGTATTTAAAATACAGAATATTTCACACCACACTAATAGTAATAAAAGTTCAATTCTTTCGGTAGCTCATCACTATACCTACCCTATAATTGGCACGTAACCTATCGAGTTATCAAAAACTAAAATAATAAACGTGTTCATTCCGGTGTGTACACAATATTCTCCGCCTATGCGTGTCGAGTCCAGTGCGATGCGAAGCTGCATTAATCCGATCGAAATCAGAAGCGGAAAATGTCCTAGTGTCCGTCGTACAAGTTCGGTCTCATGGGTAAAATGTGCAAGCCCTGTTAACACGACTCTAACATTATCCACGACTGCCGATAATGAGCCGCGTACCAACACACGTCCTCTTGCCATTGTCTCGTGTTCGAGCATTCTTGCACCGACTGCGCCATCCAAAATGGATTTATAATAACAAGCTCTAGAGGCTCATTCATCATAGGATTTGCAATAATGTCCTACCTATGAACCTCTGTATACAATACACGCATAATGGGGACACATTACACTAATTTTTATGTTTTAGTGTATACATTTGTATGAAGTTGAGGCCTAATATCGAAATAAATAGTTTATTCAATATATTTGAATGGGAACATGTGCAGAAAATTAAGGGGAAGAGACAAAAAATGGTACTAGCGAAAGATCCTTGTGGATAAATATTGTTTTAATAAGTTTTTCCACAATCGTTAACAAAATTCATAATTGTTCAATTTCAATTTCAGCATATTGAATCACAAGTGACAAAATATAATAAAAATATGATTATTAATGTAATACACATACACTTTTTTTACTTCAACTAACTAACATAAAAAAGTACAATGTCTTGTTTTTTAGAAAAAATATATTTCGAGATTGTGGAAAAAACCATGTTTAGTACACGTGAGTACTACTTACATATGTCTCTCACTCAAAAGACATATTTTGTTCTCTTATACTAAAAACATGTTTTTTTTTTATGAGATAATTATAAACGAATATAAATTACAAGTACTTATAATTACAAAGTAAACTTCAAAAGTAGATATATTGCAGACAATGGTCACAAAACTCTGTCCTGAAAACTGAAAATTATAATTAAGAATTATTGTACGAAATATGAAGTGTAGTGATGTGCTCCTTACTATCAAAAATATCTTTATCGTACTTGATAGTACTGATCCACTTTAGAAAAAGACAATTTCAAGAACGCAACTATTTTTTGACTTACTATTTAGTTTGGAAATTGAACCTCAAATATCAGAAAAACCCTTATTATTTGTTTCAAGAAATAGACATATCTCTATCACATATCTTTGTTGCTAGGATTTAACTTATTTGGAAGCTCTGAAATTGACGATTTAATTTAATTGATTTACTATCATTTAAAATGTACCAATCAAACCCTTTGAAAACAAACTTGTGTTAATTTTTACATTTTACTAGCAATTTTTCAGTTATCCATGAGAAAAGCATTTAAACAATCATTAAAATATTTTTTGTTTGACTTTTATTATAATGTAATAGAGATTTTTGTTTTTAAAGTAAAGATAATAAAAATGTAAGTATATCCTTGTGATATTTTAGTGAAATCCTTATTATATTCGATTAAATAAAAATAATAGAACTTAAAGATAATTCGAAACTAGAAATTTCTTGTTAATGTTGCGCCAAAAACAAAATGTTGACAGCAAAATCGATGGTTATCAAATATCCACTTGTTTTCTACCCGTTGAACCATATATAGAATATATTATAATAAATTTATATCTTAATTATCCTTACACTTTTATCTACAAAGAGCTGTCATAATACATCATATTATCGACATACTAATTGGATATCTGATATTTCCATGTTAGAATTAGGACAATATCTGATATCTTGATAAAAATATTCTCCATAAAGGAAACCTTATAATCCCCTGTTTGCAAATTCGTGAACGGCAATGTTCGTGTGAATCCCGCAAAGTGTGTGAATGGAGATGTGAATCTGAACTCTGAGCTCGTGTGCGTACACAACAGGATTGTGTAAAAATACATACTGAACAGCTTGTAACTTGTAACATTGTGTTGTTTGGCACCGTCAATTGTTCATTACATAATTGTTGTGAAACACCGAATGGGTTTACTTCTTACCACAAGATAATACAAATTTTTATAAATATGTAAGGTTATGTTAGATTCGGTTAACCACAAGATAGAGCAATTATTTTTGAAGTTCACTCAATATTTTGAAGACTTTATTTCGACCCAAGGAGTGAAAGTTAAAAGTAAAAGAAGACCCATGTGGGGTCGAAACTAGTCGAAGCAGAAACATTGACTGACTTTCAGAAATTATTATCCTGTCCTATTTATCGACCATGTATTAGAAGACCTAGTGTCCTCCAATACAAAATGAGCGAATTATTAAATTTATGAATTGATTTTTAAAATCACTACTAATTAAATAAAACACCACTGTACCGAAGTGAAAACTATACTATTGTACCAATTGCAAGGTCACGCCTCGGGCGACGGCAGACGGGTCGAGACACGTTAGTGTTAGTGCCAGAATATTCGAGAGTTTAATTGCTCGCGGTATATAAACCCAAGCAGAAAAGACCGCGAGAATATTCTGATATTAATACGACTGGTGAACATAAATAGTTGGTGATATAAATATCGTGTAAATAAATAGTATGTAGTATTAAGTATTTAAAGAAATATTCTTAGTGTTTAAGACTTTATAAATAATTATTACTCTTGAATTAGAGTTTATATTTGTTTATTCATAGTGTTACTTATTTTTATTATCTTTTTATAATTTATTAATTGTTCATTAAAATT
This sequence comes from Stenolophus ochropezus, assembly GCA_035578165.1. Taxonomy (NCBI): domain Eukaryota; kingdom Metazoa; phylum Arthropoda; class Insecta; order Coleoptera; family Carabidae; genus Stenolophus; species Stenolophus ochropezus. The sequence goes on from JAQOWZ010000014.1 coordinate 7,850,550, forward strand.
AATATACAAATATTCGTGTTTCAATTACTTTCACACTTCACCTAAATAAATGAATGATATACTATTAAATGCAAATAAATTATTATGAAATAAATAGACTTTTACATAGAAGTATGGAACACTAATTAAAATTATAGTTTTAACAATTTTAAAAATATTACATTATTTGCATTACCTATATCTATTAATTTTATTAAAATAAGTTAAATTTGATAAGTTTTGATAATTATTAAATTGAAATTATTGGATTTATAATCTAACTTATTTTCATTTTAAAAAAATATGATAATAAGAATTTTAATAATATATGGTAAAAATATGACTGTAGTAATATTTCCTTGTAAGGAAAAAAACTAAATTGCTTTTATTATTTTATTTGTTTTAGATTATTTTTATGTATATATTATTAGGTTATTATTGCCTATAAGATTTAAAAATATATGAGTATTATTTTGAAAGTAGAAAGCACAAAAAGTTCTTATTTCATAATTACACAAATGTAATAAAATTAGGTGAAATATACAGCACCAATTTATTTCTGTCAAAAATAATACATTTTTAATTACCTCCTTTTGACATTTGAACAAACGAACAAAGATTCTTCCATTTTCATTTGGGCAAATTTGTATTGACGCTTTTTGCCGGATGTTACAACAGTGTTGTACGGTAATGAACATTTTATAGCTGCCATTATTTAAAAAAACAAAACCTTAGCTCAAATTACAAGTTCTTTGTAGTTGGTTCACACGAACTTATCACCTCTCGGCTAAATGAAAAGATTTAACTAACTAGCAGTGATATTCTGTGTGCAATGTTTTTCTAGCAGTTTTCTGATCATTAGGACAGTCATTTCACTTGTTTCTTTGTCGATTTTTATTTGTTACAAAAACAACAACAAAAATGCAAGGTTATGTTTTATTATTAAACACAGTCTTCAACTTTTTATTATAAACATACCAAAAAATTTTAACATTTACACGGTGTAACACCAAAATCGACCACCGCCATTATTTTCTTCATTATTATAGTTACAAAAAATACCATAGAATAAAGTATATATATAGGGTATTCCACAACTTAGGACAAAAATAAAAAGGTATATACTATATGACGTCCTGATTTTAAAACAAAAAGATTCTTTTAAAAATTCCCAAAGTTAAGGGTAGTTTAATTCAAGTAGATATTTTTTGGACCACTGGAATAGCTATTAATTACATAATATTAGACATTTATTAGTATTAGATATTATATAAACAGTTACTTTCATTGTAGAATATTTGAAAAAAAAAATATTTAAAATAACTACCGAGCAGTGGCATAAAATATATTTATTTGAAATATGTATGTGTTTAAAAAATTCTTTTTGTTTTATAGTCAGCACGCCGTACAGTATATACCCTTCAATTTTTTGTCCTAAGTTGTGGAATATCCTTTTATGCCTATCCTATAGTATAGTTTTTATAAATTCAACCATGTATTAGTTTTATATCCTTACATAATAAAAATATTGAAAAAAATGCGATTGAAATTTAAATAAATAATTATTTTGAACAAACAATATGAGTGATACATTTAAATTAAAAAGTTTATAATAATCGCAAAACACAAAGGATAACAATTTACAACAATTAGTACGTCAATTATTATTTGACAGCAGCTTTATTTTATTCTTTTTTATTTTATTTTCATCCGTAGCCTACTGTACATTAATAGTAAAAATAAATATTTATTTAAATTTCAATCACATTTTTTTTCAATATTTTTATATATAAAACTTTTACATAGTTAAATGAGATAAAATACTCTATCGAATATGTATAAAAAATAAATATAAACCCATTAAAAAAAAATAACTTTGTGTTGTAACTTGAGATCCACTGGTTTAAAAAAAATATTTTCCCTTGATAAGATGTCCGCCTTGGTACCCTACAACTTTATTCTTTAGTATTTTTTTTGTAACTATAATAATGAAGAAAATATTGGCGGTAGTCGATTTTGGTGTTACATTCTGTATAAAACCCCATATAATAACTGCAATATGTAACTTATTTGCCAAGTAATATTCTTATGCAGTTCTTGTACTGTCTTGCATTAAAATATGTAACCGAAGCGAACAACAGCAATATGTATATTAGTGAATGGTCGCTGTAAAGAAAAGAGCTGAAGAAATATTATGTGAGAGTGCAGGTTGCATTTGTTTCGCCTCCACTTAACATATGAACGAAAGTAAGACTGTCAGGCGTCATATTAGAAGACAAATGACGAGCAACGAGCACCGAACATACCAGAACAACGCAGCATCGTGGCTGAGTGCGTGTGTTAAACACCTATAAAAACAGAATTCCACTTTCCAAAAAGCATATCCGTGTTTGAAGAGATCACGGCGCCAAGGACACAGCGAGAGGTTTCTTCATCTTCTGAAAGTTGTGTCAACACACGAATTTCTTTCAATTATCGCTATTAAACCTTGAACGGTTTATTAAAAAATGTTTGTACTCTACACGCACATGAAATTTTAATTGCGTATGAAGAAAAATTGAGTTATTAAGACATGTATTAAGTAATTATATATTAAACTTAATTATTATTTCTAAGGATGGGAAAATAGTAAATAAATGTCATAATGCCCCCCACCTTAAACATTCTATGTTCTCAATACACATGAACTCTCTTAATTTTAAAAACAAATCATAATTTCACATACGGAATTTATTAAAAAATCAAAAAAGCATTGCATGATATTTTATAAGAAAATTTGTGATCAGGGTCGTTCCAAGAAAGGGTGTTAGCGGTTCTCAAAACCCCGGCGACAACGTTAAGGGGCGACAAATAATATAAAATAATTTTACAATTTGCAAATAACAACAATTTCTGTGAATAAATAATGTAGCTCCTATTTTAATTTAGACAAAGTGTATTGTTTAATGCCGTTCATTTTAAGTCTGTACCCTCTTTTCGTTCTCTTTTATGTTTATTATGTAAATAAACAGTTTTTATTGTGCCGAAATTTGGCGTCGGTCTTTTTTATCTTTGGTCGCCAATTATACGTTGGTGGTTGGTATTTTGGATCTTATTTTCTGTTCGTGTTCGTAAATATTGCTCTCTTTTATGTTTATTAGATAAACAGTATTTATTGTGCCGCAATTTGGCGTCGGTGTTTTTTGTCATCGGTTACCAATTATTTCAAGCACTTTGTTGGTGTCTGGTATTTTGGAGATTATTTTCTGTTCGTAAATATCGCAGCTTTATTATTCATTTTTGTCTAATCTTCTCACAATATATTATAATATAAACAAAGATCAAATCTAAAATGGTATCAGTGATTTTATATAGCAGTAATAAATATGTATATAAAAAAGTAAAATAATCGCAATCATAAAATAAATTTGTTTATTAAAACAATATGAATTTGCACTTGGTTTGTCCATATTTATTATAGAAACATATTAATGATCATTTCGACCTTGAATATCATTTGACGTCTAATGATATCCGAAGGACAAAGCGATTGCCATTATATTTTTATATTAAATTTATATAAATCAAGTAAACATTTCTATATCTAAAACCAATAAAATAAATATAAGTCACCTTTGTTTATATTATTTAGATTGTGTTCTTTTGAAAGGTAGTATAATACAACAATTTATATATGTGTCAAGTCGTTCAACTACAAATTGTTATAACAAAATACAAACCAAAGTTTTATAGCTCTTGCTAATATCTTGCTCTGATAATCGTTTCATTATATTGTGTATAACTTAAACATAACAATAAATTATACGACTTTATATTAAAAATTAAAATGTTATTTCTTATGTGTAATACTCATGAAATGTACAGTTTAACTACCAATTATTATAAAAGTAATGGCCAATTTTATACACATAAATTTATATTCCACTTAATTCTCTAACAATCAAATTTATATGTTCGTAAAATACTACTTAGCAAACAAGGTGAAAATTATACGCATTTAAATTTACCATGGCTTTAGGGAATGTAATATTACACAATATTTTTGACATTTCGGTGAAATAGTAACATAAATAAAATTAATGTATCGTCATATTTTTACTTAATTGAAATGTCATATTTTTAATAATAAAAATATCAAACAATAATTTATATTGAAAAATTCTTCCTCAAAGGAAAATTACCAAATTAAAATTCAATATTTTATTTGTACTTTTCAGTTGTATGTAAATTTGACAGACAGATTAAAGTTTCAATAGTTTGTTTGTATATTATATAACCTGTATGAAAATTATATGTTGAGGAAAAGGCAAACTTTTAGTTTTCACTTCACATAACCTTTTAGTAATATTTATCTGTTTGATTGGAATTTATCGATAAATAACTATATTCTAAATTCAAAATAAAAATTCAACATATTACAGCTTACAGCATCATATTGAAACAAGTATTGATTATTATTCTATCATGTAAAATCAATATGCTACCTTCAAGACTATGTCGATGGATATAAGTATCTATTCAGAAATGTTTGGTAATTTATCAATATTAATTAATTATTATGTTCTATATTAATTACTTATTTTTTTAAGGGTTAGATGCATTATTAATATATTATATATTTATACATTATAAAGATCATAATTTGGAGAATTCTGAGTTTGCAAATTTAAAAACAATACACGAATAGTTTTATAATTACATATTTTGTTAAGAAAATATTTTTATAAAAATATTGGAAAATAGATTTGTATTAATTAAAGGTGTAGGTTATTGTTTATATGAATAAGTAAAAAAATGATTTTTAACTCATGAAATTCTTCACTAGATTGTATATACAAAACTCAGAATATTTTATGTTATGAAATATCATAATATGAAATTTAAATCTAATCAAAAAGAAAGAAATAGAAACTTGTGCTAATTGATCAACTTGCAAAATACAGGCATTTTGTTTAATAAAAATGTTTACAAAATATATGTAACTATTTATTTCATCCAATTTGCTTTTATTATATTGATACATTTATTATTTTAATATTTTTACATTTCAAAAATTCTTTTATCATTCAAACAAAAATTTAAATGTGGAGCGTAAATCAGCCAACAACTTTAAAGGTTCACAATGTTCCAAGGTCATAGAACTGACTAGGGTAACATTGAAGGTACCGACACGGAGTGTTGTTGCTGTATATAACTATTCTGTGGTAATGTTGTAATATAACAAAATGAAAGTATAAAAAATAATAAGTCTATTGAAATTTATTTATTATAAGTCGATTAAATACTTATTTATGTAGATGTCATGAAAATTAAGCAATAAATGTATTTAAATATACGAATAAATTTTGTTTACAAAGTAACATATTTAACTTGCAATAAAGTATTTGTTGGAAACATTCAATATAAATTCTTTATCCTGTATAATAATTTGTAATGTCAGTTTCCCAACGCTTATTTCAATTTTAAATATTAGATGTATACCATATTATCAAAATATGTAGAATCCTACAACATATAATAAGTAGTGAGAACAGTAAAGTATGATCTTTAAGGATTAAAAATTAGGTGAAAGTTCCATTACACAAAGCAATTTTATTCCTACGTAATCGAATAGGTTCCACGTGATTCAGAACTTGAAATCATCATTTCTAATTGTAATAATGAACAATTTAAAAACATGGGTATACATGAATTTCAACATGACTACACAAGTTCGATTAATTCATGAGCAACATAACAATGGGTAGTTAGCAAAGGTACTAAAACTTTACATAGTTTTCAACTCTGATTCGAATACTAATTAAATTACTATTACTCGAGCTATGTTAACTACCTTTACACTGACAATATATTGTTCCACAAAATTCTGTTGTACTTGATTTGAATTTAATATGACTAAGAATGCAACGGAAAAGAAATCTTTGAATGCTAATTATCTTTACAGAACATGAACATTATTCGCCATAAAAAAAAATGCTGAAAATGTTCAATTACAATTGGTTATGAGTAAAAAAAATGATGTCAGTTATCATGAAACCATACCACTTCACTGTTCAAAAATTGTGTTGATAAACGCAAAATATTCCAAAAATACTAATTTTTGTGCCAAAAATATTGATTTTGGGAAATACTGTACATTGATAGATCTCGACGTGCTGATTTCAAAATTTTTAACGGAATTTAATTATCCCTTTTAGTTCTTGAGATATTTACTGTCTAAATTGCACCTCAAAAAAGTGTGTTTTCTTGCTATATCTCTAAAATGGGTAGAGATACAATCTCAACGATTATACCAGTCGACTCTACGGAAAAAGTTGCATAAAGAAATGTTTTCTCCACATATACGTTCTTTGGAACGATTAAGTGAAATATGGGAAAATCGAAAAAACCTAAATTTCAAAATTTCTTTGAGGAACTTTTTTTCTCCACACCTTTTCATTTTCTAGACTTAAGTAAATATCAATGCGCTGATTTCGAATTTTCAAACCGAATTAAATTATCTCTTACCGTTCTCGAGATATTCGTATTCAAAGTTGAGTTTTGGCGATACCTAAAAATTTAGGTTTTTTAGGTATACCTCTTTATGGGTTAGGTTTACGACTTCGGTGATCTCACCAATCGATTCTACGGGCAAAATTACATAAGTATACAAATTTTTAGATTTTTATTGCAAAGGATACAATTTGTAGGAAAGAAAAACGAAAATGGCCAAAATCGAAAAAAATGCCTGATGAACCCCTGACGATTTTTTTCGATTTTGGCCATTTTCAGTTTTTCCTCTCTAAAAATTGTATCCGTTGGAATAAAAATCTGAAAATTGGTACACTTATGTAATTTTGCCCGTAGAATCGAATGGTGGGATCGCAGAAGTCGTAAACCTAACCATTTATGGGGTATACCTAAAAAACCTAATTTTTTAGGTATAACTTTGAACTCAAATATCTCGAGAACGGGAGGAGATAATTAAATTCTGTTTGAAAATTTGAAATCAGCACATCGATATCTACTTAAGTTCAAAATATTAAAAATTTTGGAGACAAAAAGTTTCGAGACGAAAAATTGAAATTTAGGTTTTTTCGTTTTTCATATTTTTCACCTAATCGTTCCAAAGAACGTATATGTGGACAAAACATTTCTTTATGTAACTTTTCCCGTAGAATTGAATGGTAAAGTAGTTGAGATTGTATTTCTACTCATTTTTAAAATATTTTCAAAAAACACACTTTTTTGAGGTACAACTTTGATAGCAAATATCTCCAAAATGAAAAGCGATAATTAAATTCTGTTTATAAATTTGGTATTGGCGTATCTAATGCTTTAAATAAAATTACAAACAATATTTTGTAAAATTTGAAAATTTTCGATCTAAAAATTCGATATTTTCAATTTTCTTCGGGTTTACACAAAAATACAACATCAGTGGTTTTGGGATTTATTTTCCCTGTTATTACTACATATATGAACTATATAAATTCACTTTTAAAAAGAAGAAAATATATTTTTTTATAATTTATTGTAAAGTCAAACTATATGCATATGATCTGATTTTAATATTTAAGTATCTATTCCATTTCCATTTATTTGAATTTGATATATTTTTAGTAGCAGTATTCTAAATCAAACATAGTTTTGTATTTTAATATAAATTCCTGATTACAACGTTGTGGTATAAAAGAAAAACGCTTTTGTGCTTTTTAAAATACAAAACTAAGATTAGACGATTGCGATGTCGAATTCTCGAAATGACAAAACTGTCCAATTTATTTTTGGTAAGGCGTCTATATTCGAAGGCACCAAATTTATATATGCAGGTATAACACGTGAAATTTTCGAAATGGTTTTATAAATTTGAACACTATATAAAAAGTTCTAAAATCTTGAATCCTGTAAACATTTTTAAATCAGAAATTTGTTGAAAACCAACAATTACCCATTATGCACAAAGTGTAATTTAAATATGAGAAATAATAATAATATTTTAACATTTTATATACATAGTGGTTTGATTAAAAGAAAAGGTTGCAAAGTTCGATGTTCGAAGAAAAAGCTTCAACAATTTCTAGTCTATATTTCATGCAGGACAAAACAGGCAAACTGCAGAACAAGTTTTCTTGTTGAGAACGTCTGACAAACTGATCTAATTTACTTATCAGCTAGCAGAAGTTCTTGTATCCGTAATACATTTGCTATTACTTATTATTCTATGTTGTAATTAGGCTGGTAATTACTCAACATTCATCGTAAGTTAAAGGTAAGAAATAATGTGCATAAATTGACTTGCTATCATCATTTTCGATTTAATTAATGTAATTCCATAAAAGCCAAAAGCGTTTGAACAAAAAACTGTGAGGAAAGTCATGTTTTTACAAAGCCGTGTTACGTTAGATGTTAGACGTCAGAAGAAAGTTAAATCCTGAATGTCTTAAAGTTGTTATTATCATATGCATCATTGTTGTGTAAGCTAATAATTGTATCAAAATAATACTGCAATTACTATTATAATAATATAAAACCGTTGGACTTGGATTAGCTAAGTTTAAAAGATTATACATTTATAACGGATATAGAATACAGAATATAATATAGTATAGGAAACAATTTATGTGATAGGAAATTGATATATCCATTTATAAGAAACATAGAGCATAAAACATAGATATACACAATTTTGAAATTGACCAATGTTCTTGTTCTATGTCTGTTTTTATGTTCGTGTATATTAGGCGCAATTCTTTATACTTCGTGGTAGTACAAATAAATTCTACTAGAGGGCTAGGTAAAACAAAACAATGGTACAGGTGAAAATAATTTGCCTGTATTGTTACTTTTAGTTATACATTTAAATACTTATATTTTTCTTCTGTTATATGACAATTAAAGTGATAAAATATCATTTAAATTTAAGATATTATTATATACAGAAAATATTTTGGAAATTATTAATAGTTTCGTAGCAAATAATTAAATTTTTATTACAATATATATATATATATATATATATATATATATATATATATATATATATAAGAGAAATTAAATAAGGAGGCGTGCCGCTGTGATTGCTTATGACGTAGTAACCTGAATGGAACAAGGAACCTAACTACACTGAAATGCTATTACTTCTTCTTCTATCTAGTTTCTGTCTCACACAAAATTCTCGTTATCTTTCTCTAAGATATTGTTCGGATAATGACGTCACTATAAATCGTTATTAATTTTTTTCTCATGTATTATAAGTACTTTTTCAAATAAAAAAATACGTGTCTAATATTTTTATTTGAAGATTAATATATAAACAAATAAAAAAACCAAAAGTATATAATTATCGCATTTGGCACAACATTCTTAAACATATGTATGTACATATATACGTGAATAATAATAAAATTATAATATTCGTTGTTGCTTAATTATCATATAAAAAGAATTAAACACCATGTATAGTTTAAAATGTGATAATATTTTATTAACCACTTTCTTCTGCATACTTATATTTTTTTCATTCCATTTTGAAGATAATATATGTATATGTACGCTATAAAAATATATGTAGCTCTTAATATGTAAATATGTAGAAGATTAGCGGCACCACGTGTTGTGTTCTCCAGACATTTGTGGTGGAATAAAGAACTAAGTCTTAAGACGTACACGACAAGCAAACAATGCAATGAATTTAAGAGATTAACGTTAAGTGCATTGAAATTGAAACACTACAGAAACTACAAATTAATAATGCATTGCATTCTTAGACTCTAGCACAAAAATATACTACTTGCACCATTGTAAACAACACAAATTCACTCACTACGTACCCTATTTTCCAAATAGAGTACACGCCGTTTATTGCTATCACCAGGACCGGATTTACCAATAAACAAGTAAAAAAAAAAATGTCTAGGGCCTAAAATTTGGAGGGACCCGGATTCAATCGGTATAAAAAATATTATATTTTATATTATATATCAAAATTATATTGTCTCAGATGTCACAGAATAAGTGTTTCACAAGTCTTTTATTTTTCTTTGTCTTGCCTCATTCTTGCAAAAATGCGAGACAAGAACAAGACAAGAACAAGGCAAGAGTTACAAATATCAAAGCAAGACAAGGCAAGAAATTGTCTTGCAAGAAATGTGCAAGAATTGCAAGATTTTCTTTAATTCTTGTACTCCCGAAATTTTTTTGCTAATTTTAAATCAAGATTTATTATAAGAACCTATATATATATATATATATATATATATATATATATATATATATATATATATATATATGTATATATAATTAGAAAATTGTTCTTAACAAGTATCTATGTCAACTCTAAAATATATATGTTTTTAATGTAATAAATACTTCTTTGAGTTACTTATAATTTAAAATTAGAATTTTGCAATACATATCAAAACAGAATGTATTTATTTATTTATTACCTAGGCCATAAATACCCTATACATATAATTATAGCATAGATAAATATAGTTTATATATTAAAGTTAAATAGATTTGACAAAATATTGTACTGTCCCAAATATGTATTATAGGAGATTAACAATAAATATTAAACAATAATAAAAACGTATGAACTCAACACAAAAATAACAAAGATATATTTTCCATGCAAATTTGTAGGTTAAAATGTTTCATTTAAATTAAATTTATGAACAATAAATATGTCAATGAAATTTTTAATTGGAAAATGTATGATAGCTTCAATAAACAATACGAAAATTAAACATTTAATATATTTATTATTGCCAAAAAAATAAATCATGCCGATTTCAGCAACATATATTTCATAATTTAAAATAAATTAATAACAAATATTCGTTAAAATAGTTTCATATTTTTCCTCTAAGATGACCAATTTGTTATTTGTATTTGTACATATATAACTTATAATATTCGTAAGAATATAAATAAATAGTTGTCTAGACCTCTAGTATGGTTTACGTATTGAGAAATTTAACCTCTCTGTTCCATTTTAACAATATATTTAAGGTTAGGGATAAATTTATTTATTATACCAACACATTATTTATTTGAATGTAAACTAGTATGAATAATTAACGAAGTCATCTATTTGAGGTTAGGTTTGATTAATATTGATATGTTATTATATATTTGGTAAGCAGGGTGTTTAACTAAACAGTTAATTAGTGTAAAGTCATGTATAACTATTATACTAGCCATATAATAGGATGAATGCTGTGGATATCGATATTTGACATAAAGGAGCCACTGTAGGTTAATCAACATACGCTAATACCCTAACATGCACCAATATATTTGTTTATTAATTGCCTCCATATACGCAAATATATCACCAATTAAGATTTACATTGCAAATACTCAAAAATTAAACCCTAATTCTCAAATATTCGGTACAGTGATTCTTAAAGAGGTGGATTTTGATAAACCAAAATATTATTATTTTTTCCAATAACCCAACAAAAACCTCTATCATATATACGAGGTGTTTTTATACATATACATATATAGTTAATTACTACTTCAGTAGGTTTAAACTAATTATTATTTATTATTTCCAGTATCCTAACAAAAATATGTATCATATATACGAGGTGTTTTTATACATATACATATACAATTAATTACTACTTCGGTAGGTTTAAACTAATTATTTATGTACATACTTTAGAAACATGTGCATAAGATTTAACGTAACCTAAAAATGTGGTTCTATTGCTACACAGTCATAAGTAATTTAGTGGTTCATTTAACCTCTGCTCTGAGGACCTATGCGGAAGAAAAATGGACCAGAGGATTTTTATTTAAGTTAATGTTAAAAAGATCTATTCAACCAGTAAACAAAAAAAATCATTCGACGTAGAAAGGTAGACGATCTAGTTACTATTCCACAAGTTCTGAAAAACTGGTGTTAAATGGTTAATAAGAGGGTGATGATAATGAAGAAGCTGAAGATTATGAAAACAAATATGTAGGAAGCAAGGAAAATTATTTAAAATAACGATAAAGAAGGATGATTGGATAAAGTATTTAATTTGTGGTCGCTGTTTGTACGAAGAGTGTAGCACATATGACAAATAACAACAATCTGTTAATCAGTACATCTCCTCGTAGACTAAATTAGTCGCACCTATATAGTGAAGAAGAGTTGGACTTTTTTTAATCCAAATAAAATATTTTTTGTACCTGTCAGAACATAATTTAATTTCTTTCTTTATTCTTGTAAGTAAGACTAGATTATAAGTTGTTATAAATAAATGTTGTTTTTCAAAAATTATTTAGTACTATAGAGTAATAATTATTTTTCCAAAAAGTGATCCATCTCATCCTCAGTTACCCTAGCATAAGTACGAAATGTGCAATTATTTCACCGAATATATATATATATATATATATATATATATATATATATATATATAGTATTAAATTTTCATACAGCTAATAAAACAAAGTATTAATGTTTTCAATATCATTTTTGAATGATAATACATCCTATTTAATTATTGCTGAATTCAAGTCATGTTCCTGTAAGAAATACCGTGGCATAGAATGGATAAGTGAACACTTTGTAAAATGGAAATACTGAATTTTCCATGCAATTTGTCAATAAATTGATAGGAATACATAATAGCTGATTGCAATAATAAACGGTGATATGCATACATCTCTGAAGCTATTAACCAGAATGTGAAACACAGCTAAACATTCTATTCTCAATCCCAACACAGTAACACATGTTCCTATAGTATATTCAAACAGAATTCATTAAATGGCTGTGCAGTGCATGAAATATTCAGTGTCCAACTTTCTTAGCGTTGAATATGAAATCTGTACAGCAGCATCCAAACCATCGGAGTTGACACGACCGAGGAATTTCCTTCAGGCTACACAAAACGCTGCCTGAAAAAAGAAACGCGTATCATTCATTTATCTACCAAATATTTATGAGCAAATTTATTATGTATTCATTGTCATATGTAGAAATTGTTGTCATATGTTTGTAAGTCAAAAATTTAATGTATTCGCATTAATTTGTACAATAGCCAGTTGGGTATAATGAAACAGAAATAAGTTAACGAGGACAATTAATTTCCGGCTATTCAACTGTAAATAACAATAATAAATATGGTTTATTCCGAGGGATTAACGGCTGATATCTCAAGGCCACATATATGAAAAACTGACATTGCGGGAAAATGATAAATGGGAATAAATTAGCCTAATAAATTAGAATTGAACTTATGCCTTTCAATTTGCAAATTTACTCATTTACATTAATAATAGCTCTTAATATCGTCAATAACAAACAATTGCGCATCTGTTATTAATTATTGTATTACAAAAATAGAATCCGTGATTTTGTCTAGCAATGTAGTTCCACTTTAGGTCTAATTTTAATTTTAGTTGTTATTACATTGAAAATTGAATTAAATTGAAACTTTCAGTAAACTTAAAAATTTTAATTACAACCTCAACATAACGAAACTCGATACAACAGATTTCGGATATAACGGACAAAATATCCGATCAAATACGATAATTTTTGAAAATAAGTCCCTGTACTGACGTTTTCAATCAAGGGGGTTATACAGGAATCCCCACGTTAAAACTAATTCAGAAAACTTATTTTTATATAAAGGACTTTCGAATTTTACTGTTTTACAAATAAAAATGTAAGATATACGACAATAACGACTTTATCATAAATATATTTTCATTGAATACAATTTAGAAGCAAAAGATTAAAAAAATGATTCCTATCTCGTCTCGTCTCGTCTCGTCTCGATAAGGTTTTATCTCGATTTTCGAGACGAGATGAGAAAAGATAAATATTGACGAGTTAGGGTCGAGAGGAGACGATACAAGACGACCTAACGAGACATCTCGAATGTCTCGATCATAATTATGAATTATTTTGTTTTATTAGATATTTTTGTAGCACACTCGCTTTCGGGCTGTTCTTTTTTGAAATTTTTTTGACAGTAGATCATTCCAGATGGTAGGAAATGGACAGATTTATGATAGACACGATTCAAAAATTAATTGCAAAATTTCAAGAACTTAACTGTAATTTGAAAATTTAAATAAAGTACAAGCAAATAAGTAACTTACTTCGTCACTCATTTTTTTTTTCATACACATGTCAATAATAGCCCTTTGTTTTAGGTTTACATTCTCATTACCAAAAAAGAACTTATCTATTAATATTGGTGCATTTTGGAAAGATCATATATATGTCGCTTTGTATTACCATCTTTCATGTTAATATTCGTCACTTCTAGCTACATAAATACGACAAATACCATATTTATTGTCATGTTTTATTTCTTTGTTTTAATATAATATTAATATTTTTTTGACATTGGTATTGGTGATGCTATTCTTTCTAATTTTGCTTCTAGTGTAATCTAGAACTAGACGCACTGGCATTTATCTAAAAATCTAGCTGTACAAAGTTTAATGTTTTTGTCATTACAGTAATAGTAATGATTAATATTATTATTTATATTTTGTATTAAAACGAGAAAACGAAATGAATTGAAGACGAGATGAAACAGATGTTTATCTTGTCTTGCCTCGTCTAACAATAATTCTGAAATATTTTATTTCTTCATTTTTCTTTTAAAGGTTATGTCTCTAGAAGAAAAATAAAATGTTGACAAATCAAATAAAGAAATATCTAAAGCAACAATAATTGAAAATATGATTATTTAATTTTTTTAATTTTAGATAGATAGATAGTATCGACTAAATCGAGGTTTATCGGCTTAGGCTTGGTATGACACAGTGATGCAGATTTGAAGAAAGTAGTGAACCTTCCTTTCAACTTCTTCGAATCGGAACAGTGTCACCCAGAGAAAGTAAATGTACATATGTTGTGCGTGGCGTGAACTGTGTCTTGAATAACTCATCACTAACGTCATTCCCTTGCCCTGCCGGATCTTAAAATCAAACCAAATATTTTTATTATTAGTAATATTCTAATATTGTTTTGTCATCCGCCTCATTTCACTTCATTTTAAAGTGAGGTGATCTGAGGTTAGATTTTTAATTAGTAAAAACAACGACAATTTTGGTCAGCTTCAGAATGAGGTGTGACCAAATTTTTCATATATGTTGCTAAACAAAAAATAAATACCCATTTTTTTTTAAATTGATTCATTATTCGTACTTACGAGAAAATAAGTCAGCGTGGTAGAATCGTGAAAGAAGACAGATAAATTTGAAGCGAAAAAAACAGACTACTTGTCTTCTTCTACGTATCCATGATCGTACCATGCTGACGTCATATATTCCTTCTCCAAAACATTTAATTGTTAATATCTATATTATTATAAGGAGAAGCTATAATGGTATAGTGGTGTTTTTAGATTTTATGACTTATATACTGAAATTCGATTATGGCATATCTCATATATCTGAAAATCTATATTATCCTTCGAACTACAAGTAAATAAGAAAATAGTATCCATATCATTTACATATTTATTTAATAAAAGCTTCTAACGATAAATTTAAAACATTAGTCTGTGGCACTATTGTTGCCGTCTAGATCTAGACTTTCTAGATTCTTGTCTTGTCTTGTCTAGATTATGAAGACAAGATTGGAAATTTAGATTCTAGACTCTAGAATTTCATGACTCTAGATTAATTAAAAATTTAAAATTTACAAAATATAAATATATCATGCGAAGCTTGTTCCACCCAAGTTGAAACAGAGATTGTAAAATAACAAAAGAACGCTACCGAAGAATGATCTGTCCTTGTCTAAAGCGTATACAATCTAGAATCGTGATATCTAGACCAGACTTTTTAGTTTTTAGTCTAGACTTAGATTTAGTTGTCTTGTCTTGAAATTTCTAGACACAACAAGATTTTGCAATGTCTTGAATTGTCTTGTCTAAACAGCAACACTAAACACAACATTTGGAGGTGACTTTGTATCGGTAAAGGGGGAACAATTCTCTTCACTTTACCTGAGTTTAGTTGTGACAAAAAGAACAGTCCAAATAAGTGAATTAACTGAAATTTTGTGTATAAGGAAAGCGACTATAATTAGTGGTAGCTAACTGAGTGGAGTGTGAGATTTGAGGTTCAAATCCCAGCACTAATCATTAAGCAAATAAAAATATCACTGTGTCTGAGTGATTAAAATGCACTATAAGCTGTAGGTTCCTTGCAGAGTCTGTAGGCGACAACCTACTTAGTAAAATTATATAAAACCAAATCTTGATTTCATTCGCCTTGTGTTTCCAATGAAATGTTGGAATACTATTTTTATTATAAAAAACGAAGTATATTTTTTGTCCGTCTTTTTGGAAATCCCAAAGAGGTGCATCTACACTTTCTATATTTGAGTGTCCTTGATATGTCAACCTGTACCCACTTCAAGGCTACTACATAACAACACTTACTATCTACTTTGAATAACAATGCAACTAGTATGCATAATAAAAAAATATGTATAACAATAACCTGCATTAATTCAAACTTTATCAATACTTAATAAGTAACCTGCACACAAATTCTGGAAAAACCTTGCATATATGTTATTTATTTTGAAGAATAGTACATTATGTAACATGTTTCATAAACGTAACTTTACTCACGAGTGTAAAAAAAACTAGTCGTATACTAAAGTATTGTTTATTTATTGTAAATAAATTTAATTTTTATGATTCCGTGCTTTAATAAAATGAAATAACACATTTCGCAGATATTATAGCACAGAGGGAAACACATTTAAAATTTATTTAACAACAGGAACGACGTACCACCATTTCGAATATTGCATCAATTCATATACATTCAACAAAACAAAACGGCTTGCATTTATTATGGGAAAACTTTATAAATAATAAAAAGGTACAGTTCCAGCCGACGTTATTTATATTTATTTTCTGCAGAGATTCAGTTTAATTTGTTCACGATATTCATTTAAAATTTAAAAGCAAATGGATTTCACGCAACCCCTCACAAACAAAAACAACCATAAATAAATAAGATTAATATTAAATAAATGCTAATCGAAATTTCTAACCGAATCTACGCAAATATTAATATTTGTTCTGCTATAAAAACATTTATTAGACATTGAATTGAATTTACTTCTGAGGAAGGAAAAGAATTATTGATGAAGTATACTTTTAGTTTTATTTAAACAATATGTACGTAGAAACTACGCACTAATTTGTAAATACTAAATAGACAAAAAAGAGATATCGAAAAAAATAAGGTTAGAGTTTAAACAACAATAAATAGAAACAACGAAAAACAAATTCTGGCTACCATCAGGATTTCAAACAAAGGACAATTGAAGGATCTGATGGATGAAAAATGAAGGTGGTACATGACAAAAATTTGTTTTAGAGAAAATCGGGTTTAAAGTTTATTATTAAGACTGTCTATATACTTTGGTTCTGACAAGTATTTAAAATAAACTTAAGTGTATTATAAACAGTACATATATTTTAAATTCGATTAGTTCTGTTCAAGATAATTACCAGCAACCAGGAATTATGAAAAAATAGTCATCTACCTTCTTTATCCATGAAAAGTGTGTTTATTTTTTAAATTTCAAACAAAAAAGCTTACAAAAAATAACTATTATTCAAGGTGTTAAGATTACTTTTACTAACAAAATTATGAACAATTTTAATTTTCATGTCCTATGACCTGTAGGTAGAACCACCCGTGGCGTATTTACGGAGGGGAATATGGGGCATATATCCCCACTATGATATTGGGAAAGAATAAAAACTATACATATTATAAAAATATCTATTTACATAAACATTAAGTTGTTAGAATGAAAGGTTTGAAGTTAAATGCATTTTTGTTCCAGTTGTACATGTTATTATAAATTAAGTCATCTGAAAACCAAGGTCTTTAAATTTGAGTTATATTTTCTTTTGTAATACACTTTTTGATTATTATACATTTTTTTTATATTAAAAATATCTAAAATCTTATTTTTAGTACATTTTAGAGAAAAATGTTATTAGAAAAAAAATAATATTCTTAAAATTGGACTTTGTTACAAATTTTGATTTTTCAGTAATTTTTGGTTTTAATAAGCAAAAATTGTACTTTTCTAATAGCTATTTTATAAGTAAAGGATTTTTATTCCAAAAGAATACACACTTATTCTTACATGTTATCTTATCATCGGACTATTAATATATTTTTTGAAAGTATTTTGAAATTTAAATAAAAAATTAAAAACTTTTTGCTAATAACATTTCTCTCTAAAATGTACCAAAAATGAGTTATTAGAAAAGTACGAACAATACTCTTGCTGTAGGTAAACTATCCCCTTAAGCAATTTTTAAACCATAGTTAGTAATAAATGATACATTGTCACATGTCTCCTTCATTCATGAAGATATCTCAATTTTAAAATGTCCGTTTACTCCTTCATCCATCCGATTCTTCAATTAAAAAATTATTCTTTATTGTGTTACAAATTGTTAGACTATTTAAAACGCAAGGACTATGCCCCTATGACAGGTATTATGATAAAACCTTTAACAAAACCGACCCACGTGGAAATGTGAAAGTCGTAGAGTCCGGATCTGATCAGTGTAAACAAGTTGCTCAATACTCCGACAGGGAGACGCATTGGAAAGTGGGTCCTTGAACAAGCAAACATACTGAACTTGACTTTAGTATCGAGTACCCGAGCATTCCGAGACAGACGAACAGGTGTGAGCTTGCTTTCCTTCCCCACTCGTAGGCCCATACCCATACGATTGTTTCCGGTAATCGCAGGCTCGCTTGTCGCTGCTAGACATGCTGATGTAATTACAAAAATAGACCACTGCGGATGTTGATGATTTCATGTAATTCAACTTGATCTAATTATTGTTACCTCATATAAATTACTCTACTTCTTATACATATTATTCAATATCACATTCTTTCTCTGCATTTCTTTATATACGGGTGTAACAGAAATAAGTACATTAAATTTAACCAGTAATAGAGCTCATCAGGAACAACAATAAATATTAGTAACTTTTTTTTTAACATCTTATATTTTTAGCATTTTTACATTATACAATTAACGAGTCGTTTACATATTTTCATAATAATTTAATCCAGTAGCAAAATCAATGAAACAAATGTTTTTAACAAATGTGAGTTGTCAAATTTTTCAAATAAATTTTGAAATAAATTGATTAATAATTATTACATAGGTCAATTGTTATAATGTGTAAAAATGCCTGGATTTACAAATAGCGAGTAAACCGAAATTGTGCTAGCCTATAGCGAAGAGTGACGTTTCAAAATGTCAAGTCAATTTTGAAAATTTTCACTGTATGTCAAAATTCAATCAGAGATAAAAATATATACTAATAAATATACTCTCTACGAGTTCTATTCCTAGTTAAATTTAATGTACTTATATTTGTTACACCTTGTATATTATTTTTTGAGCAAAAGAGGTGCCAGAATCTTAAATACAAAAATATTCATCGTTTTAAAATATTTTTTACCATTTTTAATTATATTTTAACTTTTTAACTGAGTATATGTATTAATTTAAATAAAAAATAAACTGACTATAAATATTTTTGATTAAAGTTTTTTAAAATGCATTCATTATTCGAATGTTTTACTTAAAATTTATAACAAATATGATCTTTTTATTTGCACAATTTAAAAAATGTGTAAATAATTATATTTTACTTTTTTTATAATTTTGTCATTTACAACTTTAGTACAATAATTAACTATGATTTATTTGAATATATCTTATATTAAAAAAAATATATAAACAAATAAAATTTTCTTTACATTAGATAATAGTATGTTTTTTTATAATAATTGTCATTTTTTGAAAGTAGAATCAATTCTACATTTTTTCCGTTATTTAATACAGTTGAAAATATAATCAAATGTATATGTATCGCCAAATAATGAATAAATTCATAATATGTGAAATGATAACACTAAAATTATTTTAACTAGTTTCATTTTCCAAATACACACAAATAACATTAATAAATGATTTAAAATTACGTCGAACGCGCAAACATTATATTTAATTTTGGTATTGTACACTATACAAAATGTTCATTTTATGTATGAAAGTAAAAATTAACATAGTACTATCCTGTTATATGATTTGTGCGAAGACTACAAGAGAACTCTGACCTGCTAACATACATTCGCAACATAATATGTCACATTACTTCTTTGCTAAGGTCATTGACAGACAACATTGGGTAGTAACTATCACGTAATCGTACATTGCAATTATACTTTAATGAAATATATCAAATAAAATTTTTATATAAAATATTTATTCTTAAAAGCATACAAACATAATACCCACAAAAATACAACAGCAATCATAAAAAATAGAAAAGTGAAGAAGTATATATTTTATAATATTTTATTTCGTACAATATTTTTTTACAATTTTATATATGCATAAAGAACAATAGACATTGTTGTTATTATAAAATGTTGTTGTAAAGTTGTATTACTTGTTTTTAAATCATTATAAAAATCTGACTAAAATACTAGTAGATAGTACTAATAATTATTATTTATATGACGTGGTATACTATAGCCATCTGTGTTCTAACACGAAAATCTCAAGACCACGTGTTTGAAAAACACAACGCGCAGGTACTCTATGGAGTATGCGCACAGCAACTACATATTGTAATGTAGAAAGCATGGCTAAATTTCTAAATTATTGACAAGTAAATAATAATTACATGACACGACGATTACTTTAAAATATGAAAAATGTAAGTGTTTTATCTTAAACTGTCTATTCTCTTTAAAAATGTGAATATTACATGGTTATCCATACACATATTGCTCGGTCTGTGGTTCTGTCATTCGACTTAAAAATTTAGTGTTTATTACAATTCAACGTAGAGTAAGGAAGAAATAATAATATATGAAGTATATATTTATTCGATATTTAATAAAATAATGGCTGATACACAAAACATAGCACTGAAAGATATGAGGGTAAGAAATTAAGGTTATGTAACAAGTTTGTTTTGTAAATAATAATTATTTATTTTTAGGATGTCTTGCAAAAGTGTTTTCGACCTCAATCAATTCCTGAAGAGGAATTAAGTCAATTTAATACAGAATTACATGATATCTTGCAAGTTATATGGAATGATATAGCTGAAAGTAATTTTGTTGAGAAATTTAAACTACTTCTGGCAAGTAGATTGGCTGTAAAAGGAACAGAGTACTTAGTTATGTCCAAAAGTGATTTTCATAGAATTTTAGTGAATGCTGTACATTGTGGCTCTACTTTTGAAATTAAAGAGCTAAATATAACTGTAAATATAAAAGATGTAATGAATTTTCGGTATGCGGTAACTTACGGATTTATTACATCATTAAATAAGAATGATTTATCATATACTCCAGAATATAACATAATTTATGAACATATAATTAACAGCTGTAGAAGTCCGAGTTTATCATACCATTACCGACCGATATTAATAGATTTTCTCGACAAATTTCGCGAATATTTAACAATCGATAACTTTAACGAAATATTTCAAATATTTTATTATTCTCTAAATGTAGCAACATTAAATACAACATTATTTAAAAATTTATGTGAGGTTTTAAATGTGGATCATATTTTCACAACAGTTTTGAATACTATGTCTTGGAAATATAAAGAAAAATATGTATTATTACTAGGCGTAGTACAAAATAAACCAGCAATTGTTAAAACTATGCCACATGATGATATAGTAAGAGGAATTGTGTATTCTCAAGCTACTCCACATTTAACTCAACTGGGAGAATTATTATATGCCGAAATAATAAAGAGCTTGCATGACGATATTTGGAGCAATATTTATTATCCAGCTTTTAAGAAGGCCATAAATGAACAAGAAAATACTGCGTAAGTATACAACACCATAGTGTTTAAAAAAAATTAACATTCTTGATGTAATTTTTTTGTAAAAATATTACACCTAAAATAAATTATTAGTAGTAATTTCATTAATTAACTTTTGATTTTCAATGCGAAATTCTTTAAAAACCGTTATCTTTATAAATCTAATTGGATTCTAGTTGGACAAATATTTCTCATTTCAAATCTTTGTGGTATTGGATGCCAAGTACTAATTAGTTTTATTTTCAGATTATGTGCAAGAAACATATTGCAACGATTATTGCGAGCTGAATATCTCTCGTTAAATAAATTTGAACACATGTGGGACCACACAGAAAAATCATCCATGACGTATACATATTTATGTATAGTTAAAACTGGTTTAAAAATGGGTATTAAAAAACCGGAATTCGAAGACCAGAATATAATAAATTTTGGTATCGACCATAAAAACTGTTACATTAGAGCTTTATCATTTGAAATATGTACATACAGAAATATTAAATTAGAAAGTACATATATTTTACTGCAATTACATATTGAACTAAATATAAACGACGCAGACTCAACTCTAAGAGATTTGTTTATAAAATCTTATAAAGACTTCCTACAAAGAGTTGCAAATGCTATTTACGCTTGCGATAAAACATCAATTAAGAATCCAGTCGTAAAGCATTCAGCTTATTTCTTCCACTGGCTTTTTCCATATTTATTCAAACAATTTACAATTCATAGTAACTTTCAACGTACATCACTGTCTTTAGCTTATTTGTGTGCAACGTTAAATAGTTTCTCAAAAAATAAAAAGCTTACTGGCAAAAAATTAAATAGACACAAAGAATATTTAATTTACTTGAAAGCTTTTGTAAAATTAGATTGCCATTTCAACGATTTTATCAAGGTGTTGAAAATTAGCCATGGTGATAATACAGAGAAAATTATATCTGTAATTGTATCTGAAATGGATACTGCTAAAATAAATAGCAACTTACACAGCATTGAAACTGATGCATTTACTTATATAAACAGCACAAATCGAGACGTAAACACCAATGGAATTAAATTACTACGACTTATGAATTCGTTGTATCCGGATCAACGCGAATATTTGTATGTTTTACTTCAAATGTGTGTCA
The DNA here is from genome assembly GCA_035578165.1 of Stenolophus ochropezus. Lineage (NCBI taxonomy): Eukaryota > Metazoa > Arthropoda > Insecta > Coleoptera > Carabidae > Stenolophus > Stenolophus ochropezus. The sequence goes on from JAQOWZ010000014.1 coordinate 7,873,548, forward strand.
TCTCACAATGGCAAGAAATAAAAAACAGTACGTCCGAATCTATAATAGAAAATAATCCATTACACCCTGCTTTGTCAGTTGTGAACTATTTTTTAAAACTTGAAAGCGAAGATGAAGCAAATGAAATACTATATTTAGTGGAAGATATTGTGTCAAATTTACTTAATAATGTGTTTTCTTTACGAGAAGTAAAAAACAGAACTTGTTGCGTTGGGGTTTCGGAATGTTTTCGTTCAGAAAACTCTAAGTACCACAAAGCAACTGTTAATTGTTTGTGGCTAGTCTTGAAGGTCAGTATTATTTATACAAGGTGTTTCACAACTTAAGGAATGATCTACTGATAACAATTAGTAACAAATATTCCCCAATTTAACCGTACAATATCTGTGATCACAAATAACGCTTTAAAATTATGAATATGAAAGTAGCAATCACAAATCATACTGTGATACAAAAGTAAAAGTAAATTTGCAAAATTAATTATGATTTACATAAAATATACATTTTAGTGCCACTGGTTCGGTTTCTTTCATAAAAATAATTCAAATTAATTACTAGATATCGTCATATATTTTCCTGAAGTTGAGAAACATAATATGTTTAAAATAATTTATGTTTATATTATAATAATTTTCTGTAGGAATGTTGCAAGCTGTGTGCAAAAATAACAGAAATATCACGAACGGAGAAAGTTATGAACCTTGCATTAAGATTACTGTATAATGTAATAAATAAATGCTTCCATAAAGGTGCTTTAGAAGAAGCTGGTGATAATTTGGCCAAAATAATATTTTCCGCAACCAAAGATGGTTACTGTGTGGAAGTAATACACAAATTTATGTCAGAAATTCTGGAATCTCTACCACATACGCCTATGTCGGTGTCTAATATGAGACGAGCAGCAGAAACTCGAGTTGTGTTAAGTACTTTGGCTGTGAATGACCGTCAACTCTTCAAGGTATATTCAAGAAATTTCATAAAAAATATTTTTTGTTGTATGTTGATTCAATAGTGAATCTATCCTTTTCTTTTCTAAAGCGTTAATACGTCACAACTCAGACCAGTAGCGGCTTAAAAGATACTGTAAATGAGTGTTTCGATAAAATATCAAAATTATCGTAAAATAAAATAATAAACATGAAAGTACATATATTGTTTTATTTTGTTATTTCTTGAGGTTGCATTTCTTAGGTTATAATTGTGAATAATTCTAATAATGTTCTAAAATATAAACTATTAACTTTTTTATGTCTTTAATTGTAATGTCCAAATATGTAAAGATACGGAATAAACACGACAAATATTATGAGCACGCTACCACACTACTGATTTAGCTAAGGAACTGCTTGTTTTGCAGTGCCGAATTACGCTTCTCACTGCGCGCGCATCGATATAAGTTATCTTGTTATACGATATGATACTGCGATAAACACAGTGCTATTTTTTTAATCTTTTATACAAAATAAAACAACTATATATAATTGTTCATGATAAAATTAAGTATTATAAGCAACTATAAATAAATTAAGAAATACATTTATATAACAAGAAAACTCAGACAAATTGAATGAGTAATTCTCATAGACTAATTAATTAAATGTTTTTAAGTAAAATGATATATTTTAATAGTTCATTTCTTTCAGCCAATGTTTCATAAAACAATGAGATGCATGATAAATTATTGGAACAATTGTTTAGAAAATAAAACTGTTACGGAAAGTGTACAATTACTAACGTTAGTCGTTTATTGTATACAGCCAATAATTACCAATAAATTGGTTGAAATAGAAATTCTGGACTATTCAACCGAAATTTTTAATCTGGCATTAAAGAGTTTCGATATTCCAGCTTTTAATGTGCAGTAAGTATTTAGTAATTTGATTACAAATTTTGTAAAACTATATTAATGTTTTTTCAGCAACGCGAATCTGCAGGCATATTCAACTGTGTGTAATAAAATATTAGGTAATGTAATAAACAAAACTGGGTCAACAACAGAGAACAACGCTTGTTTGGAAGAAGTTTTTTTTAAGTACCCTGATATTTATAAACAGATAATGGAAGTGATGCAAAATCACCAGAACTATAAATATGTGATTCCGCCTTTGATGGCATTTTTCAGTACATCTTATGTCAGAAATGACGAACTGATTGAATGTACGCAATTACAAATAACTGAATTGAAACGAGTTTTCTTTAACTATCTTTGCTCTCTTGAAATTAGATCTTTTCCGCATATAATTGCAGCTGTAAATGCTTATAAGTCATTGTGTACATATAATTATATAAATGAAGATATAACTGGCGTTTTTCAAAATTTGAATGAAAATAATGTATTCTACTCATTTTATTTAATTAAAATTTTATGTGATAAAATATGTAATGATATAGAAACTTTACCAAATCGTAATATATTTAATACGGTAAAAGATATTGTAAATAATTTTAATAGTCAAATAATTGATTATGGCTTTAATCGATCATTACATTTTGTTTTAATAAACAACCCAAAATTTAAAAAAATCTCAGTTGACGATATGATTTTTCATTTAAATCATATGACAAGTTGCCAAAGTTTTTCACAAATATGGGACCTGATAATTAATAACTTAAAACACGTAACAGAAAATGAAAATATCTTAGAATGTATTGACTTATTAAATAAATGTTTAGTTAGCAATATCCCATTAAATATAAAACAAACTGTATTAGAAACTTTTAGAGAACGACTTATAAAAAATCCTGATGAACTAGAAAATCATGTGGAACTAATAGACATATTAATATCAAATTTATTAAAAGATGAAACTCAGTTTATAACTGAAGAATGCGTCAAAATATTGCTTTTATTAAATCTAAAAAACTCTAGTCCACGTATTAAAAACGTAATATCTGAAAATATGATTGGTACTGTAGCAGAAAAATATCCATTGTACATTCCTGTTATTACTGCTATGTTCTGTAATGCCAATCCGAATTTTGTTTGGAAAGAACAATTTTTCAAATACAGCTGTGTTATGTGTTTGTTGTACATTGAAGAAGAAAATACAACACCACTACTTTTCAAGAGTGTCCCATATATATTTACGTACGCTCTTGAATCTGAGAACAGTGAATTGATGCGAAATACTCTTAAAATTATATTTAAAATTTTACAAAGAGGAGAACCAGAATTTAGAGACTTATCTACAGAAATATTTAGTTATTGTTTTGAACAAACGCCAAAGAATACTTATTATTATATGATGAATATTTTACAAAAAAAGTTTCTTTTGTCTCTTTTAGATAGTCATCATACAATTCAATTATTAACAGAACTTTATTGCGAACGGCATAACAAAATATACAGTTTAGCAGCTTTTGACGATGAAACAGTATTAGCAATAGAAATTTACATTGTTGAAGATATAATTTTTAATATTTTAAAAGATGTGTTTATTAACAATGTAATTGATCGTACTAATATTGTTAGTTGGTTTAATAAATCTGTGAAACAAAATAAGTATAAAACTATATTAAAAAACTCAATATTTAAGTTGTAATATTTATAAAGAAAAATATTTTAATAAAATTTTTGTACGTTTCTTATGAAAATTATTTGTCACCAAACAATCTTACAAAAATCGACTCCTCCACCATCGTTTTTAAATAAAATTTCGTACATTTTCTATATTGTATTAATATTAATAAACGTGTCACAAAGTGCAATAAATTCCATACATATTATTTCACACAAAGAGTCAAGCTCATTGTCTTTTAAGTTAATACGTTACAACCTTAATCAGTGCAATGGCGGTGAAAATATTTAAAAATTCATTAAATTAGGATGTGGTGAAAAAGTTCATTTATTCTCTAATTTTAATATCAAAAATTATAAGATTTAGAAATTTAATAATATTTAGAAATGTATTCAAAAAGGGTTTTAAATTATAATTTATATTAAAACCCTTCATAAAAATAAAGAACTTGTGCGGATATAATTTTCATTCAGCCATTGTTTATTGTACTCCAACTTAAAATTCAAGAGGCCAGAGCAAAGGCCATCCATAATACTCTGTATATGGTATCGACACATCGGTCACATAGCTCTTTTCAGTTGACGTGCCGTGACGTCACTTAATTTCGTGGCGCGAACAAAACATTTTGTAAAAAATTAAACCGATAAACACTTAGAAAAATATTGTTTACAAAACCCGCAGAACTGTGAAAGTGTTAATTATTTACAAGTGACTAAAGATGGAAATGCCGCAGTTGCAAATTTTATTATACGACGATGAAACGGATTATCAATTTCAACGAACACAGGTAAAATAATTTTCCTATTCTAATTAAATGACTTGTGAATTTAATGATTAACAACTAGCTAGATATCTTGTTTTCATGTGTTTTGTACTTGAAAGAATTAAAAGAATGCATTTGTTTTAAGTTTTTAATTGCCTTCCCCAAGAAGTGTTATTTGCGATGTTTTTTTGTTTCATGGTGCGTTAGAAAAGTATTTACTCTTACTGCTCTAATAAAGAATGGTTAATAACTGTTTTATCTAGAAATAGTCGCGTGTGTGTAAGTAGTGAATAGAATCGCAGTGGTGGTGACTTGTTTGGTCGGCTTTGGCGCGATTGCGTTTACTGCCTGCTGCGCCATACAGCGGACGCGCATATTACCTATTGCTCATGGTACAGTGACGAGTGTGTTTACTTCGAGAGTACGTTCAACGTGTTTGTCAAACTATTCTCTGTTAAAGTGTCATCTTCTTTAAATTTGTATTGAAAAATAAAGTGAATTCTCTCATATAGTTATTTATGTCAGTTGCATCTTAAATCTTAAAAACTGAGACTGCCCGGCAAACTGACCTGTCATTTTATTGCCAACTGATAGAATAATTATTTGGAAATTTACTGAAAATGTATGTGAAAAACTATTTAAATAGTGTAAAAGACAAAATGAGTGCTTATTGATGTTGTAAACATGATTTGGTTTGTGAGAAAACCAGGTTTTTTCATTTTTGATTTCTTCTAATTGGAGGTTAAGTGTACTGTTGACAGCTAGTGTGGTGTATTATTTGAACTTTATAAAACGATTTAACCATGTTGTGCTTAAAGAAAGTGTACAGCGATGAACTGCTGCAACTGGCTCTTATTTTGAGCTTGTTGAAAGTTTACCCGGACTCTTATTTCGAGATTGACCCTTACATTAATGTAAATAGTTTGGACATCGGCAATGGCACAAGTTGGAGGTCCTATTCCCCGAACGTTTTGCGTTCGAATTATGTACACCCTAAAAGTCTGGACTCTATTCTTCTTAACTATGAGAGAGAAGTTTTCGCTGACTTAAATTCTTTGGGGCGTTATAACAGGATAAATGCAATTCATAACCGTAACATTACCGCTTATTTATTAAACGTCGACCATCGAAACCCGAATTCCAATTCTACGGAGCAACAATCACATGCAGAAATTCCGAACAATGGCCAGAGGACCGAGGGTGAGGCAAGCGCACTGGAGGCACCTATGACTGAGGCAACTGAGGCCCCCATCATGGAATTAACGCAAGAGGTACTGGCATTTTTATCTCTCACATCTGATTTCTTTATCGGATGATGCTTATTACTAAACCGGCGCATGCTACAATTTATTTTTGTTTTTCACGGACATTTTATACCTTTGACCAACCATGAACCGAAACTTATTTTTGTTATCTTTTTTAATGCGCTAACCCATATTCACAAAAACTTTCAAACATATAAACACAAGATTTACAATTGGAAAAATAATTAATACAGTTATAATACTGGAACACATGTAAACGTAAACACATGTTTTATTTCTTCCAACAACCTACATATTTAGTCATTGTATTGTGGAAATTCATAAATTTCTAATTAAAGTTACGATTGGAAATCTAATAAGGATCTAATAATAATTCTTATGGGTTACAATATAAAATACTTAAGCACTATTTCCCCATCGAAATGACACCTGTAGTGCACTCTCCACTTGAGTTTAACTCCACAAAAATGTTCCTATATTGCACCAAGATCTAACTTTTTATTTTTTTTATTCTCATAGAAATTGGATGCTAATAGGAATAGGCAATTTCCTTTATTAAATCATTTATTTGTCATTATGAGGATGATTCAATTTAATCAATTTTCATCACTCAGAAACTTGTTTAATGCACTCTGTAATAAGCGATGTGAATGTCCAATTATATTATTATGTATATCGCTATTAGTGTGTACTTTTGGCAGGATAGTTTACAAACAAAAATATTAATACAATTAATAAAGTAAATATATATTATATAATATTTAGATCACACACATGTGTAGATATCGTATGACAAATAAAACCGCAAAAATATATGTTAAAATTAAATCCAAACAAAAAATGTAAACATTGTTATATATTAATTATTATTATTAAATGATACAGTAGTGTATACATACATATGTATTTTAATATAGTGCGGTTTTGAAAAGCACGTCATATTTATACAACAACTTATTAAAAATATATAGTAGACACACAGTCTTCGTAATTTTGAAAATAACATACAAGATTTTTGCATACAATAGTTCATATAGTTAAGACGTTGTTAAGTAAAGAACAAGTTTACGGACCAATATTTTTTTTATATTCTACCTTTAAATTTTCTTATACTTTTTTAACAACCTGTATATTTCTGAATCTATGTACGCCAAGATAAATATTTTTATAATTTTTATTTTTTATATGAAAAATGTCCTTAATTTTTGTAGCATAATTATTTATAATTACAATGTTTTTAGTGTATACAGCGACATACTTAGAAAAAGAACATGTCTTGTTTTTATTTTATTGCACCTAAGACAACAAAAAGATAAGTTTTATCATTAATGAGACAGTCGTTACAATCGTACCAGTATTGTTTAAGTTAACTGTACATTTCGACATTTAAATTTAATGACACCGTGAATTCAGGACATGGAGATATTCGATTTCAATTTCTTTTCAAAGCGTCAATTAATTTATGTAGGGAGTGACAGGGAATAATTTTGTACCAATTTGATCAATAAGACATTGTTTACTGTGTTATGAAACGTTTAAGAGCCGGTGTCTATAGAACGAATTCTCAAGGATATATATTTTTAAGCGTCTTCGACGGATTTAGCTTTAGTGGTTGCTGTCAAATGAGGGCATTTTGAACACGTGCTAATAAATTCCCAAGTTTGTTTTTATTTTTTTGGCACACGCCTTCTATTCGTATTTTTGAAAATCCAGTTATATCTTGCTACACATGGGTCATACTAATTTCCATTCTAAGACATTTTTATTCTACAAAATTATTCACATGTGTCACTCTCTACTACAGCTTGTAGTGTCCTTGAAAATATATATAATAAATTAAACTTTATAAAATTTTATCAAAATTTGTTAATCCAGAAATGGGTAATATATTATTATATAATTTTTAAAAAGATTATTTTCATTGCTTGAAAATTTGAAATAAAAATAACTATTGTTCACATTGTAAATCACTATATGTCATTCTGATAGACATTAAATACTACATTGGCAATTTATTGACTTCGTTAAACTTTAATAGATGATAGATTATTGGAAATATTTAATAAACTCTCAATTTAAATACAAAAATAACTTGTCATAACAAACAACTTTATTTAATATATAGATATGATTTTATATTTTCTTTTATTTTAATTTTGTGGTTCTTGTTTTGTCGTGTTCGAAATTGTCTGACTCCGCAAAAATGAATAATTCAATCTAGAATAACCTTAAGAAATAGAATTCCATTTTGATTTTTGCAAATCTGTCACATAAATCTGTTTAAATTGCAAAACAAAACGTCGTAGTAAGATGATAAAAGACACAATATGAAATAATTATAAACAAATACGCATGATGTCATTGTTAGCTTGACGTGTCTCAATCTCAGCTGATCTGACGTTGCACAATGTTACGTTATTCTAGAAAACGTTAGATCATAAAACTAAGGTCATTTTCTCGATCATACACGAATGCATTATCATCGTTTACAATCAACATGTTATAAAAATATGTAATATTATATTTGACATGAGGTTGTTAAAGCATTCAGACCTGATGTAGTCTAATACAAGTTTTTTCTCAACTTGTATATTTTAAAAATGCATATTCCGTGTTTCCAGAATACTATTAACAGTAGTAATCGGAGAAAACACTGCTGACAAAGTAAAGTAGAAAATGCAGTATTTTCTGAAGTTTGATATTGTAACTTTTTAAAAGTAGCACATATGATAAAAAATGTATAAGTTATTGTAGTTTTATCTGTAAAAGTATAGGTATATGTCGTATACATTATTTACAACATTTATATGAATTTACAAAAACCTGTTCGCATACAAAAGAATATATAATTTTTAATAATGTCAATATACTTGGTAATTTTATCACAAACTACAGTACTTAAAATTTCAGTCTGATAGTGGTCCATATTACGAACGCACTTTCATAATAATAGCGCTTTTAGGAAGCGAGCTTTTACATTATAATATGAGGAGGCCAGATGTCACTTTTAATAAAACAATAAAATTAAATTTTGTATGATTGGCTTCACGCCTTCGAGGGTACCTGTGCCGTACCATGTTTGTGTATTATTCATTTAAAGGTTTTTTTTTAAATATATAGAACTATTTTGTAGGTTTTTCCGTAATAATTACCTATATAAAATGTCATTATGAAAATATTGTACCTAAAATTTGGTTTCTGAAATTTTTCCTAAATACAATGATAAAGACTGATTATTTGTATATTATGTTTTGTTGTTTATAATGTAGCATATATTTCTGAATAGAGTAGTAATTTTTAAGCTCTTCATTATATGTTAATTATGTGCGTGGAAATTTTTCAGTGATAAATAGCACAATCTACAGCTGTACCTATTTTGAAAATCGAAATGATTTTAAAACAATATATGCAGTTTAAATATGTATTAGCTCTTGTGTCACATAGGTCACTAGCAGTATTCTTATTATAATAACATTACACGGTTGACGCATTTCAATTTTTAATTTATTCGTCTGTTTTAATATCAGATTTCATTGCAAATAATTGAGTACATTATACATGATAATGAACGTCGTTGTAGTTGCTACGTGCTAAATTTTTTTAAGCCAACATTTAGAAAACAAATGAAAATGATTAATAGAACATCGTATTAGATTAAGTAACAAACAATTAAGGTTAAAGTTCGATGGAAGACAGGTGATTTTTATTTACTATTTCCCAAGTTTTGCATTTAATACGTGAGAAATTATAAGATGTCGCTAACCGTTCAAGGTTAAAATAAACAATGCTTATTTTATTAACTAAAATAATAGAATTACAACAAAACATAAATACAGCTGAAATATTCCAAAAATACCCATTTTTGGGTCCAAAATTTTGGTTTTGAAAATAGACCAAATTAACAGACGTTGATGCGCTAATTTCAAATTTTCAAACCGAATTTAATTATCTCTTTTCATTCCTTAGATTTTTGTTGTCAAAGTTGCACCTCAAAAGTGTGTGTTTTTGGTATATCTCAAAAATGGGTAGAGATACAATCTCAACGATTATTATTTGTTGGGAAAGTATATAAAAAAGAAGATTTAAGTGAAATTTATTTATTTGTAAGCCTAGACAAAGAAATTGAATGTCTAATATATTGATTTTGCGACAGTGAAGAACAATATAATTAAAATTACCATGAGAATATTAATATTTTTGTTTGTTTGAACAGAAAAGATTTAAATTCAATGTATTTGTTGAATACAATTAGTAATTAAAAAACTAATTATATTTGTTATAGTTGGTATAAATAATAACCTATATAATAAAATGAAAATAAAAAATATTGTTCTCATTCTTACAGTTAATAATTTCACAATGCAATTGTACTAAAATAAAAAAAGAAAACTAAATGTTTTAACAAAATTGTAAAATATATTAACTATTAACAAATCAACTATTATGATTTAATCATTAAATGCATCAACTGGAGTCGAACCCAGTACTATAGCCTTCACATTGCATTGTTGCGGTTTCTAATTGTCGTTTACCTTAAAATTAAATTATTCGACAATCGAAATAAATCATTTAATCAAAACAAAAAACCTCCTTAAAAAGTTGCGCAACAACTGAAAGCGGTATTCGCAAGGTTAAAAGAAAATGTTCATTTAGCATTAAAATAAAATACACAAAGGAGGATATTTATAGTGTATTTGCCCTGTTGACTGCGTTTCCAATCCTCAAAATAAGAGGAAAATCCTGTCGAACAAAGCTGACAACGTGCCAGGACTCGCACATTTTCCAAAAAAAATCATGGGTGATACAAGTCAACAAAAAGAATATGTTAAAGAAGTAGAGCATTGGAGTTTATTTTATCCAAATTCAAATTTGTTATAAAATAAGAAATTAGTTTTATAAAATATACAAAACAGATTTATTTAAAATTTCAGACATACGAGAATCCAATAAGAAAACAGATAACCTTAAAACTTATGACAGCTGATACATCAAATGTAAATGTACAGTGTAAAATTGTCGAAGTACTAGCCAATCAGAAGCGTCAATTTTGGAGGTTAAAATTTAAATCGCTCCTTCTGGTTAAAAAAGTATCGTAGAAATATTCAAAACAGAAATAAAATTTGAACCTAAATCGAAACCTTTACAAAAATAAAATATAGACAGGGATCAAAACCGAAATATGAGTTATAATGATTATTGTATCTCCGTCAGACTGAACAACGGGACTAGAAAAAATGTTTTATCGCATTCTGCAACAAAGCCTGAGTACTGTATAAAGTAACTGTGGTTATTTATTTGCTCAAGAGCATAAATTAAAAAATCTACACCATGACATTCCTAGAGAGTATATTATGGCTTCAATAAGCAAAATAAAATTATTCTAACTGTATTCACATAGCCAGCAGTGCCCGATTATCCGTAAAAAAACAAGTTTTAACTCTTCAATTGCATATGAGAAGCAGGTTACGTTTTAAGACGTTCTACTTAGCTGTGGTTGACAGGTTCAAGAGAATAACTGTACTTTGCCAACGACGCTAGATTCTTTGCATTTTTTTTGACAAATTTTTTTCTCTTTTCCTTAATTTACAATTGAGATGTCTATTAAATACTTTTCATACAAAATACCATTTTAATATTTAACGTAAAAAAACAATCGAGCAACGTTGAGATCTGGGGTTCGAATCCCAGCTTTGCCAATTTTTAATCAAATAAAAATACACCTTTTTTCGTCTGGTTGGGAATCCACTATAAGTTATAGGTCCCTTCCAGAGGCTGTAGACTATTAATATACACCGCTAAAATTCAAGTAAAATAATCTACAAATAGATGGGATACTATTATAGTTCATTTTTCATGTAGTAGGTTTAACGTCATTGTCTTCGCCCTTTAAGAAAGTTAAGCGTTTGTTTAATCAGTGCTTCTCTTTCTTACTAATGGGATAAAAAGCGATAGCGAATATGAGGGGCATATGTTTTCTAATCAAAGTAAACTTCAAATTTTATATATATTTTAGGTAAAAAGTATATAGAGACCGGAGCATGTATTTTTAGTAGCACTTCTGACAATTTAATTTAATTAACCTCCTAACGTTATTTAAATTTAAAAATGAAGTATTTTTAAAAGAGTCAGTGAGTTTTTTATTTATCTTCCAAATTTATAGATTTATTTTTCGTTAAAGTAAAACTAACCTAACACAATTGACAGTAATGACATTGACGGTTTAATTCGTTCCAAAAAAAAAAACAGTCCGGAACTAACCATAGTCCGCACATGCGTAAACCGAGGTACTTAAATTGATACATGAATTAATCACAAATCGTCAGAAATATCTAGTTGGAACAAACCTTATATCACTTTCGTCATTATTTTAGAACCACTACGACTAATCTATGATATTGTATGACATCAACAAATTTCTTTCCCTACTACTAATTTGATTCATAACATACCACACGAAAAATGAACTGTAGTAATGTTTAACCCACTATGAATTGGAGAAGGTACCGATTTCAGAAATAAGTTAATTTCTTACTTTTGAAAAAATCGACAAAGGTATTTCTGAATTTGCGATTTTAATGCAGTTACAAAATTAGGTTTAATAGATTAATAAAAAAAATCCTTCAAACGTTGGAGTTAATAAACTTGACAGAATTTAAACTAAAAAAGTTGTTTTATTTACTTTGGTTAAGTTAGGTTCATATTTGATTTGTACAAATAAAACTATTTTCGTGTCTCAGAATAATGTGATTCACTGTTTGTTTTACATATCAGATGTCAATAAATGTATCGAATATTATTTCTGTTTTGCGTTCAGAACAAAATACCTTCTCACAAATCAAAATATAAATTATGAACTTTGTTGTTGAATAGTTTCACGTTTAATATAATTCATAGCAAGATTAAGCTACATATAAGAATATATGAAATATTCTTTACGATCTTTTAAAATAATTTTTGTTGTTCAATAGTTTTACGTTTAATATAATTGATGGTAAGATTAGGCTATATTTAACAATAAATGAAATTAAGATCTTTTAAAATAATTATCTGCATTTACCCGTAAGTACCATAAGAGCAACTAGTTGCATAGCACGGGTATGTGTTGTAAATGTGGGTGTCATTTGCTTTGTTCAGCGCCCAAACTAATGCAATTCTTCAATGCGTTTATTGTTTCTTAGTAAGTTTTGTTCTACCCTATTTGAAAGACGTATAGCTATTATGTGGTCTTATTGTAAGTTAGTTTTCCTTTGAACTTACTGCAGAGTGTTTGGAAAATTATAATCCATGGACTTATTGTTATTTGGAGGTCCTCATAAAAGGTAACAAATTTTCAGACTTATACAGGTTGTTAAAAAGGACTATTTTATATGTTTAAAGTAATATATAGTTAATTTTCCTTATTTAAAAGCTTCTACAAAAGTACTTCGTATATTGAAGTATAGATTTTCAAAGATCAGTTTACATGATGTATTTTGCCAAGTGCATTTGGATTTAGTAAATAGTAGCGTTGATTGAAAAATACCTAAGGATATTATTTACTTAATGATAATTGGTAACTGAACACTTGATTGATGTATAAGTGTTAGTACTAAATGTTTAACGTATTATTTACTAACTCATAAATACCATATGCGCATTTCTTAGTTGTAAACTGTATTGCCAAATACGTAAATAGTTATTTGTATCACCACTCCAGAAACTGTACTTAATTTATAAAAGAAATATTATTACCACCTTAAATTTTATAAATTGTAGGTTTTTAGGTTGGTATCATTTTCGATTTACATAGTTATATAAACAATTCACTTGTTTTATTTAAAAAAAAGTAGTGGCCTTTGTTATAACCTAAAAAATAAAACGCATGTGAATTGATATTTTCAACATTAACATGAATAATAAATCAAAAACAGTAATTTTAATTGACGTTTTACATTTTTAATAAAATGAAATTAAAAATTTTGACAATATAATGCGAAAATGTTTAAGTTGACATTCCTACTTTTTGCCGGCCTAGATCGGAAAACAGAGAGTTTCTGGACGATTTTGAGTTAAGTAATACTAGACATATCAGACGGAAGCGCAACATATTTATTTATGCAACTAGTGTGTAAAGTAAGTGTTTTTAGTCGAGTGCTGAAATTATAGCACAAGGTAAAACACAATGTTACATATGTGTTGCATACAACTTTTTCCTACAATCGAAATATTAATAAAAATTAATTTCAAAAGTAAATAAAACCATTCATAAATGTGCCGCCAGTGCATGAAAAATGACTTTTTACAATCCCTAAAGACAGCATAAAGTATGTACTTTATGCCAGGTTGTAGAAAAAAGTAATTTATTTATTTATTTTCAATAAATGCATGTGTTACGAGCAAGTAAATACTATTAAATATTCAAGTGTTTTGGCATTAAATTAGATACTTATAATAAGTTATTTTTACTGTGAAACTTCGCATATAATAACAATAACTTTATAACAACAACAAATTTCAAATGCGTGTATTATGAATATATTATTCTAATAATTATGTTTTATTTAACATTCAGGTAACTAAGCGAAATAAAATTTGAAGTTCGATTTCCATAGTCATATTACCAGGAAAATTCAAATAGAAAAGATGTTAAGATGTTAAATTTAAATTGAAAACTTTTATATATTTATTTTTCTTAATGCTACAATATCGGAAAATAAACTATAACTGTCAAAATCCCGTTTAGCTTTTGTGTATCTTAAAATTTAAGTCTTGGTGTAACTGAACATTATACTATTCTATCAGTAATATTAAATTTATCTTTTGTGGGGTAATGTTCTTCTTTAAAGTCTAATTTTACTCGACTTTGTAAAGTACGTGTACTAATGACTCAAATATTTACGTATTTGTGTTATTTAGAAAATAGTTTGAAATCCGTCCGCTGGTAAAGTTAATAGGCCAGTGCACCTATGTGGTTTCTATTTGTAGAGAAAGAGGTAATAAGACTAGATCCATTGCTATTTACTCGCAATCTGCCAGTTGCTTTCAGTGTCAATGCCACTGGCAAACAATTCTGCCAAGTCCAAAGTATTGTTGGCTTTGCGTTCGTCTTTGCGTTTGCAAAAATAGACAAGGCGGTGTCTTTGTGCAAAATCCTTCGCGCACTGACTCACGGTTAAGGATTCTTCCTTTAAGGACAACTCCAAATTAAATTCAGGTCAAAACATGTTCATTATAAGCCATGGGCGCCCATAAAGTATTTTCCAGGGAGAGGCAAAATAAAAAAAAAACAGAAATATTATCATAAAAGAAGATATATATTCTTTTGCAGACTTATATACTAACAAGGCTTAAATTTAAAAAAAAAATTATACAAAACATGTTAGTCGAAATTTTGACAACAATATTGAATAGTTAGTAGATTTCATTCCGACCATTTAATAAAAATATAAAAATTTAAATAATATCCGGTCATTATAGATATTTATAAAAAAATACCTTAACACCCTCAGGATACTATGAGCAATCGACTATATATAATATAAAAATTATATATTGATAAACTGCAAACAAATACTTATTAGTAAAAAAATAAAATTGTATTAAAAAAAAAAAACAAAAAAAAAATCTTATTTTTTATTGATTTGTAAAGGCAATTCCTTCCAGTTTAAATAATTTACCATAAATATCAATGGAATAATTTGTGCCACACATAAAAAACATGAATAATTTTCTTATAGAACATAACGGTAGTGAAATAATTAAGTAATATGCCGTCTTTTTCAAATTTGCAAAAAGCTAAGGAAGGGCAGGTGCCCCCTCTTGCCCCCCCTTATGGGCGCCCATGTTATAAGCATTCAGACTTGAAACTTGCAACAACAAAAACAAATTTTAGTGACTCACACTTCGAAGTATATAAAGGAAAAATAAAAATTATTGTAAATATTTTATCAAAGTCCAAAACAGAGACAATAAAATATTGATAGGAAGACCGCTACATATCTGTTATCATATATCAAAAATATGTCAAAATAATTTTAAAGTTATTTAAAAATTATTTTAAGCTATTACAAATAAAACTTACTTTGTTTTTTCAAAATAATGTGATTCACCATATTTTGTTACTAATTCACAGAAGATAAAAAAAATGTTTGCTCGATAGGTTATATATATTTTCCATTTAATTGCTTATTGATCTTTCGTCACACAAAATTTTGGTTCTCATAAAAAAAATTCTACTCCATATCACACAATATACAGAAGCGACAGTAAGACAGAGAAGCGAAAATTAGAGAGAGATGGAGAATGTGCACAAATTTAAAGGGCCCATTGTTTATAATCGGAAAGTTTCCTCACATCTGAGAGAGAGATAGGGGAAGAGCACAAATTTAAAGGTCTACACAATGCTTCAAGGTCATAGAACTGACTAGGGGAACATGAAAGGTACCGACACAGAGTGTCGCTTCTGTGTGTAACTATTCTGTGTCCATACTGTATGTTATATTTTTTGCACGCTTGACAGAATTGAATACATATAGCTTATATCCATCATAGAGTGGATATGACAAATATCTGACTTCGTTGTCAATGTCAAATTATATTTTACATACCGAACAATATTTTTTTAAATATAAGGCCCGCAGGTTAAAAAGCATTACTAAAGTGGCCCGTAAAATCATTTGTGTTGGCCAGGCCTGCTTTAAATTGTAGTATAAATTACGTTTTTTATCGTCTAATAGTATTTTTTGTCAGACGCTATTACAATGTTACTGATAGTACCTTATCATATGTGGTTTTTTAATTCATTGATCATTTGACGTTGACGGACTGTTTGATCGCGCGAGTTTCGGTTTCTTCTACTGGTAAAAGTTAAACACATTACTAAATGAATGAATATACATGAATATGGACTATTTTTAAATACGTATTTGACTACCAAATTTTCGTTTTTTGTTTTTTATTGAAATTTATACCTTAGTACCTACCAGTAGCGGCTCGTGACCTTTAAGAGCACTGGGGCCAAAATAAAAAAAAAACATTAATATACAATATACACATATGTAAGTTTTATTGAAAAATATATTAAGTTTTCAAAATTTAATTATGTACATAGATATTCTCCTCTTCTATTTTTTTGAAGAGAAAATTTTTCGATGACTTTTTTTATTAAATTCTAGCATAGTAGTGAAAAAATAATGATGAATTGAAAGAGTTTTTACGGTGTTTATTCTGTCTTGAGCTATGATGTTTCGCAAAAATGTTTTAATAGGTTTTAACGTTGAAAAATATCTCTCTGTTTCAGTAGTTTCCACTGAAGTAACTACCATAATTTCAATAAATTTGTGTAATTCAGAAAATTCATGTATTAAATAATTTTCGGACAAAAAATTAATAAGCGCAAAAACGTTTTCAATATTACTTACGGTTTGATTTTGATACAGAACTTCTAATTCATTTTTAGTTTTTCTTGTGTAAGTATTTTATAATTTTTTATTAAAATATTAAAATTGTCTGTGGAATATTTAACTGAGTAATTGCGAAATATTTTGGGATATAAACTTGCTAATCGCTTTCAGTACGATACATGTGCCCCGATGCAAGGTGGTATAGTCTGGACTGATTCGCTAGCTCAAGGTCACAATTCAATGCATTGTCAACCCGCTATACATTACTTAAACCGTGAGGCAATAACAGTAAATGTAGGTAGAATATATCTGACATGAGCAAATTAATTATAATTGTAAATATATTTCCCATATATTAATAAAAAAAATATTGTAAAATTATAAGCGGAGCCAGGCCTCGGAGTCCCCATACGACGAGTCGCCACTGTTTAGTACATTTTTTTTTATTCCAATAGGAAACTAAAATAAATTTTTGACCTGGTATGTATTGAGTTAAACAGTTATAACAATAAAACCTACTATGCATTTTTCCCACTGTGTTTCTTCCCCTCTTAAAATGTATATGAAAAATATTTTGAGTTTAAATAAAAATTACACAATACAACAGATGCAATCCTTCATATTTCTCGGCTTGATGTCAATGGTTTTTATTAGTGAACCTTGAAATAGATTTTAATTAACTGGTTGTAGGTCAAATTTGTTGCTTTATTTATTTTACTGAGATTTAAATATTTGAAAGCGGCCAAAATAATCTAGAGTCAAAACTGTCAAAAGATTTAGTGTTATTTTAGTAATTGTCCCAATTTTAACATTTGTGATGAAATTATAAGAACACATCTTCTGACACCGGTACATAAAATGGCACAATTTTGCTATTAATACAACCGTTTGTCACCAAATTTTAATGTACTCGAAATTTTGTTGCTTTGTGACGAAAATTTATTTAAGAAATATTTTCAGAAATAATATTGCAACACTTTACTTTTAATTTTAATTTAATTTTAGTAGAACAGAAATATTTTCTTTATTTAATAATAATTAAAATCATCTGACATTAACAATTGAATTTTTTATGTTTACAAACACAAAATTGTAGACTATATTTATCATTTAATATGTAAATTATGTTTAACTAATACTATTAATATGTGGAATAATTTTATTAAAGAAATTTAAAACAGGTCAAGGATTACATTAATTTTATATAAATTTTTAATTATCTAATAAAACTTTATTTGATTTTGTATCTCCTGATATTTATTACATGTGTAAACATATATTTTTTGCAATGAAGATATATTAATATAAACAAAGGAATCATATGTATCTGAGTCAGTTATAATTATCGCGTAGTTATTTTATTAATAATGGATAATGACTCAGAAATATTTTGTTATTAATTTTCTAGTCAAAACATTTATGTTAAATAAACCAAATATTGCAATGTTAAGACATATATTTTATTTCACTCAAAATTATTTCTATTCTTCTGTAACTTCTCAACATTAATAAATAAAATCTTTGTATTCTAAGAAATAAAGAATAATGGAACTATAAAGACTACAAAGAAAAAGAAAGTTATAATTATTTTTTGAAAAGTTTACAATATTTTGTTATTAATTTTTTACTCAAAACATTTACTTGTATATTTTAGCAACCTTGTAATTTTTAAAACAATAGTTGTCAATTTAAGTTATTTGATATTTCTTCGAGTCATGGAACGAATCTGATAATAGAGATAATTTTTATCAGTCATTTGTAAAAATATTTCACTCTTTTATGAAGTAAAATTACGCCTTATCTTATTATAACATTTAAACAAAAGAATTAGGGAAGAAAAATATATATTTTTTTGAACTTAAAAAACCTAACCTATATTAATATAAATAAAACTTGAATAGATATTCCTTTGTTTAAAATTTTTAAAATATAAAATGGTTGACGATTGAGTAACCTAACCTAATTTCATAGTTTTCGAAATATGTCGCTAAAGTTTAATTTTAAGGTTATGTCTATAAATTTAATTTTTTTATTTTTCTTATTGGAATTCGTACTCATCATTTATTAAAATTTGTACAAATCTGTACTTATTTCTAAATTACTTTTTATATTTATATCAATAAAATTTATGTTGTTTGTATTTTACATTAAGAATTGAATTGAAATTGTTTTTTACTTTTCATCTACGTATTATTATTGTTCATTATTGCGAGCTAAGAAATTTGAAATTGATATAAAAAACAACGTAAAACATTATTAGTGAAGATGTTTCCGTTTAAAAATATTGGTAGTTCCGCGACCTCTTGGCCTTGATAATCAGTCGCCAAAAGATTCATACCTGCTCATTCGTTTTTCTGACTCATGTTTTGAGATCAAGGAAAAAACACATTACGTTCTAGGCTATGTTTCTTCGTACAATAAAATTGTTTTGAAGTCATCTTGTAGAACATGTACTGTTATGCAACATGTCTGTATTTTAAATTCGAATATATTAGAATACTGCAAAAATTGTTAAAGATATATTCAAAAACCTCAGCAAGATTTAAATTGTCTGTCTGATGTTGTTTTTGTATAAAACACATCATGGATATTTTAAAAATTAAAAGTAATTTCTCTTCATTGTAAAAAAGTATATATTTTGAATGACGTAGTACTGATAATTATTTAGCTATATGTTAAACTGCAATTATCGTTATCATTTCTACTAGATATAATAATTATATAGACAATTTCCATTCCTTTCATAGTTTTACTTTGTTAGAAAATAATATTAAGTGAAATGTTTCATATAAATATGTTTTATACACGTATCTATATTTAGTTTAACAGCTGTTAAATCATAATTAAACTTGGAAGAGATTTAAAACTCAAAAGAAATGACTCACTATGATACACTGAAGCTGATGCAAATAATTTATATTTGGAGAAACAAAACAAATACTTGCAAAAACAAAACAATTTTATGATTTGCAACTATTATATTTTAAAATAATTTGAATTATTATATTTATTTGAAAAAGGTTAATAAGAACATATTTTAATTTAACTTAACCACAATTTAATTTAAACAACAAAAATAATATTTTGGTTTTAATCTTTCATTGTATTATAAAATAAAATAAAATTATAAGTATGTAAATATTTATTTTAATCTAACCTGACCTAAAAATAACCTGGGGTTTACATACATCAATTATAAAAACTATTTATAGAAATATTTTTATATTTCATTTTCCATAATACATCTTTAAGGTAGTAATAGTGACCTAAACCTAAACTTGAATCGAATATAGGTTACTGGATTAGCAGATTATCGCTTACAATAATCTATTAACATACTATTGATTTATATTTCTGTTATTATATTTATAATATTCAAAGGTAGAATTTATACATTTAAAACTATATACACACGCGGTGTTAAAAAAGGGTACAAACTTTGAAGACATAAAGTACACCAACTAGAATCGAATATAGGTTACTAGATCAACAGATTATCGCTTACAATAATCTATTAACATACTATTGATTTATATTTCCTTTAATAATATTCAAAGGTAGAATTTATACATTTAAAACTATATATACACGTTGTTAGAAAAAGGTACAAATTTTGAGGGCATATAGTACACCACAAAGAAACAAAAATTAATTTTCAATTTTATTTGCAATAAATTTATTACAATTACAAGAAAAAAAAACATCTTAAACGATTTGCATTAAGTTTTTCTTTATGTAATTTAATAAAAATTAATAAATTGAATATATACACATGCATATGGAGTCTATCTAAATTGGTTTTTGACTATCAATTTTTTTTTGTTTTTTATTAAGATTTATACCTTAGTACATTGTTTTTTTTTTGTATTCAAATAGTAAATTAAAATAAGTTTTTGACCTCATATGTATTGAATTAAATAGTTATAACAATAACAGCTATTATGCAATTTTTTTTTCACACTGTATTTCATTTCCTCTTTAAATGCATATAAAAATATATTTTAT
Source organism: Stenolophus ochropezus (assembly GCA_035578165.1). Lineage (NCBI taxonomy): Eukaryota > Metazoa > Arthropoda > Insecta > Coleoptera > Carabidae > Stenolophus > Stenolophus ochropezus. The sequence continues at coordinate 7,894,480 of JAQOWZ010000014.1, forward strand.
TTGAAAGAAATTTGTTACTGGTAAAAGGCAAACAACAAACATCTTATAAATGATTTGGATTAGGCTTCTTTTATGTAATTTAATAAAAATTTTGAACTTTTTTAATATCTTGTAACAACTTACATTTGATTTTAGAATTTGCTTAAAAATATTTTTTATTTATCGGAAATAATTTCAGTAAAAAAAATAATTATAAATTGTTATTTGTACGCCCTTTAAATGATTTTAAAATAATTGTTCATTTATATATTTCGCAGTATTACATTTAAATTATTAAAATTATTAATTGACATGTGAAAAGCGACAAATGATAACGTTTAGTTTCAAAGCAACAAAATCGATTATTCGATTGAAATTGAAATGTATTTTAAAAGTTTTATAAAAGTAAAAAATATAAATAAATCTAATGTTATGTTTTCGTATTTAGTGCGAGATTTAGTGTTTCATTAGAATTTTTCGAAACCAGTTTGTTTTGAGGTTATGTTACTAACTGTCAACCATTCCGCACATATGAAAATCTTGAAGAAAACTGTGAATCCCGCCTAACTTTCTTCAGCGGGCTAGCTGAACGATTAACCTCACTTTCACCTCGAATACACTATACATGGAAATGGTCGGCTTTGCCATATCAGGATGTTTGCTTATTGCTGATTGTCCTACTTAACACAAGCAGTTTACATGATGATTGAGTCATCGAATCATTTTTAAAACTAAACTTGAAATATGGATATGGGCTGTGTCTTCAGGGGAACCGAATTAGAAAAGTACTTAGAGCTATATTTAGACAACTTTAGATAAAATTAAACTAGGGCAGGCGTGATAGACAGAATTGGTCTTGGAATTATGGATCACTTTAGTTCAAGTTCATTTGTTTTATGTACTAAATTTTTTTATTATTATAAAGCTATAATAGCGCCTTAACGGCTATTGCTCATTCCAGTGCTGTTATAACCTAGTACATTTTTTTAAGGTTGGTAGTACGGATGAACGAATAAACCTGGAGATTTATCATATCCATCGTTACGATTTAATATTTGATTGACATCAATATGTATGCTTGTCTCATTTTAAATTAAACATAGGAATTGAATTAGGCACAAGTATTAATTTTTAATATTGAAGAAATTACAAAATAAAGAACTAATAAACCAAATGACAAAGAACAAACAATTAAACAATAATTACAATAAATTTTCAAAAATCCACCCATTCACTATTAAGTAATAACTCAATCTGCTAGAAAACTCTTGAATTACAGACGATATTTGGACAATTATTGTAATATTTTGAGAAATGTTTTGAATTTGAACTTTTAATTGATCTAAATTTTGAAAATTTCCCCTTGTACAAACTTCTGATTTTAAAGGTCACCAATAAAAATAATCTAGATGTTTAAGAGTGATCTACCAGACCATTCTACTATTCTACCATATTTTCTAAATTATAAACAATTCTTAAAATTGATGTTGCACTTGGTGTAAGCCTGTCAAAAAATTTTATAACCCAAAAAGCAAATGTCAAATTCGTTCCCTATGTTTTTTTTTTAATGAGACAAGCAAATACATTGCTGTCAATCGAATATCAAGTCGTAACCATGGATATGATAAATCCTATGTTGTACGTGGAAAAATACTCACGGTATAAAAAAAATATAGCGAATGATGTTCTTGAAAATGTTCGCATTTGACCAGATATTTTGACCGTATATAAAAATATCAATTACTAGATAAACGAAAATGCAATATAAATATATTAGTGTTTTATTAAAATATGTTTTTTTTTTAATTTTATGTATACTTCCTTATATATTTCTCTTTTTCAAATTCAAATTAGCATATAGATATGATACTTAAAATTATTAATATCATATATTTTCCTATTACGAAATTTCTATTTAAATATGAGAAATGAAGAAACATTTGCCAAAAGAAATATGAAAGTTTGTAAAACTAAATAAAGGTTATTTGCATATACGCAAAAAACTATAATAATAATAAAATTTAAATAAATATACACGTCAATTGTATTTATTTCGAAGACCATTGTTCAAAATTTAAGTAATATTTGTAGAAATTTAATAAATAATAGTGTGTGAAAATGGTAATAAACAGTGTCAATAAAATAAACAACAAACATATTTCTAATTTTAATATTAGCATTAAAAAAAAATTGGTGTAAAAAAGAACATTTCGAATGAGTAAAATTATATCAACAATTTTATAAGATAATATAAAAGTCATATATTTTTACTTTTATGTCTGAAAGAAAAAGTTATTTTTGCCAAAAAATTATCTCTTTCTCGCCACTAAAGTAAGATAAAACTAAGAAAACAACAAACAAAAGCGTCTGCTACTTGTTTACAATTCTATGTACATTTGAAATTTTTATTTTTAGTTAGTACAGTGCACTTGGTTGCGACATGCTGCAATTTTTAGATCACAGGTTCAAGAAAATGCAATAATAATATTTATATAACAATATTACAGAACATATGCTTGTTGCTAAGATACTGTTTTTTGTAGACAATAAGACAATTACTTAATTATTCGATTAAACTAATCATTCTTAATTTCAGACGGAAACAAAGAAAAAATATTTATTTATTCATTACAATTTTAAATTTATAATTACAAAATTATCTCTTATTTAGTAATTAAGATTTTGGCGCTCTTTTTTCTACGCCTATGGTTCTGAGTGATAAATTTATTTATAAACAATAAGTATATAAAGGTGTGTTTGAAAACGAATTAACCAATTATTTTCTAATCTTACGACTGTGTTATTTATAATTTTAAAAATACCGCAACAAAGAAAAGAAAATGTTTGTTTTTATAACAAAGAAATAATTTATATCAATAAATGTTTATACTTCTATAGTGTTTAATAAATAAACACAAAGAAAATATATGTTTCTTTCTTGTAACATTTGCCAATAGCTAAACTACGAAACGACGTTAATTAAAGAATACATTTTCTAAAATATCCCACATTTTTGATAAAGTTTTGTAATGTACTGCAATTATAAACATATTATAAATGTCATTTTATTTTACTGTAATAAAATCTAAATTGCATTTTAAAGATCTACAGTTGAAATTACTAATAGAATACTCTCAAAACATGACCTAATTTTTATTAAAATGCAAGTAAAATTGTTGGAGGTTCTTTGTTTCATATTTTGTTACATTCACATATAATCAGCAAATTTGAGGCTAAATATAAATGTAATGATAATTATGAACTCAAATGTTTTCCACGAATTAAAAGTTTAACAAAAATGTTTATCTATAAAATTATTAATTTTAAAGAGCAGTTTATTATTTTCGGAATATTTTACAAAATAGTTATTTATGCAACTAGTGTGTAAATTGTTTTTTAGTCGAATGCAAAAATTAGAGCACGAGATAAAAAAAAACACTATGTTACACACGAGTTGCATACATTTTTCCTACAACCGAAATATTAATAAAAATTAATTTCAAAAATAAATAAAACCATTGATTAAATGTCTCACCAATGTGAAAAGTGTTAACGTTGCCTAGCAACGGCTACTTTTAAATCACTAGTGAATGATAAGTGACTTTACAAACTCTAAATATTTTTATTTGTAATAGTCACATTTTTTCATACAAAATCCCAGATCTCTTAGCTCACCTCAAATGACCACTGACTCATTTATAAAAACCGTTCTTTTTGTCACAATTAATCTGAGATATAGTGAGGAGATTTTTTCCTCCCTTGCCAATACTAACTCATCTCCAAAAGTTGTACTTGTTAAGTTTTTAATTGGGTTATGTTTTGCTGTCAGTTACAAAAGTGTTTCATTATTGAATTGAAAATATTGTTATTTAGTTTGCAATAATAATATAATTGCCAATAATATTGAAGATATTGGCCCGTATTACGAGCTCACTTTTATAATAAAATCGCGATTTTAACGCTCACTTTTACATCAAAATCTTTTGTAAAAACGAACGTTAAAATCGCGATTTTATCATAAAAACGAACTAGCTCACTTTTATAATAATATCGTGGTTTTAACTTTCAGTTTTATCTAAGATTTTGATGTAAAAGTGAGCGTTAAAATCGCGATTTTATTATAAAAGTGAGCTCGTAATACGGGCCATTGTGTTTGTAAATTTTAGTTTTATTTAAAAACAAATTTAAAGGAACGATATTTTCAAATTTCTAACATTGTTTTAAGTTTTGCAATTAAAAAATCTCAGCTCAGTTAATCTCCTTTAAACTGAGATGAGATAAGACAGATGACAAAGAGAATGATCTCACTTTAAACTGAGGTAAGATAAGACTGATGACAAAGAGAATGCAACTATTTGTGTGCGTTTGTAAGTAATGGTATGCACAGCATTGTGATCTGTTTATTTACGGTGATCCATAGATGTAAACATCTAATATATCATAATTTAAAGTTGAAAAAACGTTAGCTGGTAAGGTCGGAGTCTAAATCTGGTGGCAGCGTTTTGTCCTGCAATGCGCACATTCGCATAGTGCGTTGTGCTGATGACCCTGTGTTGTAACCCTGCCAAATCCGAGCACAACAGTGCAAGTGATCATGTGAACTCAAGGTCACTAATATAAACACAAATATGCTTTACTTTTGTTCTGGGCTAAATTTAATTCTATTCTAATTAAAACTACTTCTGACGACTCAGCCGCGATCCAATCGAAACATGTTAAAACATGATATATATTAACGGGGAGTTATGGGTCACGTGGTTAGTGTGCTTTGACTCGAGCAGACCGGAATTTGAGACCTGGGGCACAGAATAGGTTTGTACAGAAGCGACAGTAAGACAGAGATACGAAAATTAGAGAGAGATGGGGGAAGGCACAAATTTAAAGGGCTCATTGTTTAAAATTGGAAAGTTTCCTCACATATTAGGGAGAGATGGGGGAATACACAAATTTAAAGGTCTACACAATGCTTCAAGGTCATAGAACTGAATAGGGGAACATGAAAGGTACCGACACGGAGTGTTGCTTCTGTATGTAACTATTCTGTGCCTGGGGTTCAAATTCCATCACTAGAAACATGTAGATCCTTGCAGAATTTGTAGGGTGGTAGTGTTGCTGTCTAAATAAGACAATGCTTTGAAAAATCTTGTCTTGTATAGAAATTTAAATACAACACTTGACTAAGTCTAAATCTAGACTAAAAAGTCTTGTCTAGATATGAAGATTCTAGGTTGTTTCAAGACTCTACATTAACCTGCGCATACGCTTTTGACAATGAGAGATAATTCTTCGGCAGCATTCTTTTTCTATTTTACAATCACTGTTTCAGCTCGAATAGAACAAGCTTCACATGATATATTTATAATTTGGAAATTATATTTTATAATTAATTTAGAGTCTTGAAAATTGTTTACAATTTTCTCGTCATGATCTAGAATAAGAAAGTCTTGTTTTGTCTTGAAATTTCAAGACAAGACTTTTGCCAGTCTTATCTTGATAATCTAGACAAGACAAGAGTCTAGAAAGTCTATATCTAGACTGCAGCAATATAGGCAAATTACTAGAAAAGTTTAAAAACAGATAGATTTTCATCTCGATTTCATCTGCTATAGGGTTACTGTTTTTCAATATAAATATTAATTACAAGATTTTCTTGACTATTCAGTGAATAGAATAAGACAATAATTTCTGGAATTCAGTCAATATTTCAGAGGCGCTATTGCTTTTTCGACCCTTTTCGACTTCATATGGGTCTTCTTCAGGGATTTGACTTTCGTTTCCTGAGGAAGATTTCATGTGGGGTCGAAACCGCTTGGAGCAGAACTAACGCGTTCAAAATATTGATTAAATTCTATAAATAATTGTCCTACCCTATAAATATTAATAGTATTAACCAAAAAATATCCCTGTTGTCAAAATGTTGTAGATCCTATTAAAATGTGAAATTAAACATTTAATAAATTTATAGCATAGACCTAGAATGAAGAAATAAATCTAAAATAACTATTATACTACTACTTTTTAAGATTTTACTTAGGTAAGAAAATCAAAAACCCCTCTGTTTTTAAACTGTGGGATTGACTTTTACCACAACATATAAGTTGATACTTGCACTTATTTTGACAAAACAAAATCAGATTGGCACGCTTAGGAATGGGTAACAAGTCGTGATTACTTACGTATTTAATTAACAGCTGATTCAGAAAATTTACGATATTGGGAAACATTAATTATTTTTGTTTTGGTTATTTGATTTGTAGATATTTTAAAATCCTTGTGCCAATTACCTACAATATTTCTGGGAATGCGTTATAAATAAAACTTTAACTCATTTTAAATCCCAATTTGTTTTGTTATATTTTGCGTTTAATCTTTGACTAGCAATTTTTGGCGTCCTTCTGTTATCAGAAAATAGAAAAAAATCTTTTACGAGAAAGACGATGATTCATGAATTATTATTAAATAAATACAGACTCACTGCATCTGCAAAATTTATTTTTATGCGTTTCAACTGATAATATGCATCTTAACAAAACAAAGTTAATCCATGAATTATAATAAAAACAGTAAATCCAATGTCTAGGCAACAAATATTGCATTTTCTTTTGAATGATGATCATGACATGTAACGGTGAAATTATAAAATATACTTCGAACCCAAGATTGTAAAATAATAAAAAAAAAACACTATTGTACATTATTCACTAATCATTATTGCAATTTTGTTTTAAAAATAAGGAAATAAATCCGCATTATTTTTGGTAGAATGTATGTCATATGAGATAAGAAAATTAAATGAAAATTGAATTGTATATCAGGAAATTAACTTTGACCATGGTCTGTGACGCACTGAAGATACGCAAAAATAAATTAACATTTCTGTATACTTTTCTTTACAAATTTTCAAATGTTTTATTCAACACGATTAATTCAAAATGACGTCATATGTGGAGGAAGTTTCATAATGAGATTTTTAACCTCTCCAAATCTAAAACATTTGAGGATTTTAAAATATAAGAAGTATTTATTTTATCTATTAGTGTCTCGCCACTAATAAAAAACAATTTCATTGTTTAGAGAAAAAGAAATTTTGAGGAAAAAAACATAACTTCTATCGTTCGAACATGTTTATGGTTTTTTAAAAATATCAAAAATAAAAATACGACAACCAGAAATTTCTAACTATACTTTTAGTAAACTTCGTCTTTGGATTATTATTTCTGTAGATATTATACTACTTGTTTACTTATATGATGTTCAATGGGGTATGTAATCAAATATTGATTTTTACATATTTGATACTAGACGAAAAAATAAAATACCCGTATTTTTTTAATCAATTCATTATTCCTAGTTTACGAGAAAATAATTATTAAAGATTCGAAGAAGGGATGCTGTCAGAAACAGAATATCTGCCATTTCCACGATCCTACCGTACTGACGTCACGCCTTATTTCTCCGGAACATTAAATTGGTAATAACTTTATTAATGTAAGCAAATGTTTAGTTTTTATTATTATAATGATAAGCTATAGTGATTAGTTATATTTTATGACTTATATACTGAAATTTGATTATGGTCATATATCCAATTCTTAATGCTGGTTTATGATGGAGTTAATTTATTTATTTTAATTTAGAAATTTTAATTTAAAATTTTGATTTTTTCTTCTGATTTATGATAGATTTTAGTTTCTTAAATTTATCCAATCAGAAGGTATGACGTGATATTAAATTTAGTTTTGATGTTGGACTGTTAGATTGACATTTCTTTGAACTGAGGTGAATTTGTTTTGGTACAAAATGAATTTGATATCTGATTATTTTTATTTTAACATAAAATGAAAATAACACTCACAAACTGCCATTTGCAATTTGATACTAACTTAACCTATAAACTTCAGTTCAATGCTGTCTTGTGATTGGCTAGATTTGGAATTTAGAATTTAGAGTATAAAAATTGGTTATATTCCAAATTTAATTTAAATTTTTAAATATGTAAATCGTTCATAAACCACCATATTCGTTTTGAGTGTATTTATATTTTAAAATCTAAATCATAAATTAAAAATTCGTAAATTAAATCCATCATAAACCAACCTTTAGCTAAAAAAATGTTAAAAAAATTAGGGACCATTAATGCGGATTCACAAAAAATCATTCTGTGACCTTAAATTTAGTGAGCCCGTACCAACCTGTATATTTTAAGCTAATTGTCAATTACGACATTTAACATCGCAAAAAACTAATGATGCGAATGTGTAGATAATTAGTCATTTAACCTAAAACCGATAACCCATTTGATGTGGCAATATTCCGCGAACAATTGGCATAACCTCAAAGTCAAAGAACCCTGCGTAACCTTGACAGGTTATCACCAACGCATCGGTAATTAGAGGATGCGAATGGTGCAATCGGCAGGAATGGAAAAGCTGAGCGCACGGTGAGTTAGGAAGACGCGCGTAGGTAGAAAGGTCGGCCGGCCGACGCACCGATGACGTCGCGATGGTACAGACGCTGATGCGCTATGGGGCGCTTCTCTGCAGTTGCACAAACGGATGTTCAGAGTTCAGAAATAGATTGCGAATGCGGGTAACTAACGAGATTTGTCTTTCTCTGGAATGCTACACGATATAAATGAATTGGGGACACTGCTATATTATTTTTCACCAAAAAATACATTTTATGTCCCAAAAGTAATGAGAGTAACAAATATTTTTATTCAAAAATTTGACAATTGCATGTTATCAACTTCGAAATAACACCCTTATGAAACAGCGGCACAGAATAGGTTTATACAGAAGCGACAGTAAGACAGAGAAACTAAAATTAGAGAGAGATGGAGAATGTGCACAAATTTAAAGGGGTCATTGTTTAAAATCGGAAAATTTCCCCACATCTTAGAGAGAGGTAGGGGAAGAGCACGAATAGGTTTGTACAGAAGCGACAGTAAGACAGAGAAACGAAAATTAGAGAGAGATGGAGAATGTGCACAAATTTAAAGGGCTCATTGTTTAAAATAGGAAAGTTTCGTCACATCTTAGAGAGATATAGGGGAAGAGCACAAATTTAAAGGTCTACACAATGCTTCAAGGTCATAGAACTGAATAGGGAAACATGAAAGGTACCGACACTGAGTGTCGCTTCTGTATGTAACTATTCTGTGCCAAAAGTAATGAGAGTGATTTCGGAAACAAATATTTTTATTCAAAAATTTAACAATTGCATGTTTTCAACTGCGAAGTAACACCCTTATGAAACAGCGGTACCAATGAGCGCTAAATTAGATTTTTCATACGATTATCTTATTTGAAATTAATATTATAAATAATATTTATTAAAATACTTGAAGTATTAACTTCATATAAACAAAATTGTTTTAAATTTCTTAATTTGAAATAGATTGCGAATGCGGGTAACTAATGAGATTTGTCTTTCTCTGGAATGCTACACGATATAAATGAATTGGGGACACTGCTAAATGTTCATTTTTCACCAAAAAATACATTTTTACAGTACTTAAATAACTGTCACCGGTGCCTCAATTCGTTTGGGGCTCCGCCTCAAACTATTATCCAAAAATACCTTCCGATTAGGGACATGTTATAATAAGAATGAATAGATACTTGGACATCAATAGGTATCGGATGGAAAGAAAAATTCGATATTTTTAAAGTATCAAAAGAAAAGTGTTAGAAGTAATAAAAACAGTAAATATATTTTATAAATTATTCTTATGTTTAACAATAAAATTAAATGCTTCACTCTTCTTCATTGCAAGCACTAAGAAAAAGCAAATTATACTTGGGACACCAAACAGATGTACAAGAAACTCCTTCCACTAACAAGCGCTAAATTTTAATAGAACATTGCTATTGATAACCTTTTTGCACAGCTGCATAAATACGAGTACGTTAGTTTACTGTTTTGCATTCGTGTGCTGCCAAACATTTTTTTTTTGTTTTCATATGATTATCTTATTTGAAATTAATATTAGAAATAGTATTTATTAAAATACTTCAAGTATGACTTCATTTCAAATACAAACAAAATTGTTTTACATTTCTTAATTTGATACGTGTAGTGCGCAATTTAGGCCCTGCTCATTAATTTAATTGTGCATCTGTTCGGCGTCCTTAGTATAGTAAGCCTTTTCCCTAAAAGTAATAATAAAATAAATTAAAGATTTCCGGTACTGAGTTAAATGTACTGACATCAATAAAATACCAGAATTGGTGTTGATACTAAAATACCAATATCAAAAGAAAAGTGTCGATATCTGTATTGTATCAGTGGTAGTATTTCGAAACATCCATACTTCCGATTCTTTCGAATTTCAGTACAAGCTGTACTAGCAGAAACTGTAGGTTCATAATTCATTACATTAAAACTCGTCATGAAACAAGTATTTTCTGTACTACGAGCAGCGGTGACTCACTTGGTTAGTGCGCTCCGACTCGAACTGAGTCGAGTGTGAGTTCCGTTCAAATAAAATATACCGCTATGTCTAAATGGTTTAGCATTGGAACCTACTTCAAGCTGTAGGTCCTATGTATAGACTTTAGGCTAACAACATACTCCATAAAAAATGCAAGGAAAAATTGGCATGTTCATGAAATAGGGAAAGTTCATTTACTAATGTAGCCAAAATTCTTCTAGGCTTGTAGCGCCAATAATGTGGAGTACTTAAATAACTAAAAGAGATGGCTGAAACTGTAGAACAATCTACAACACTAAAACTTATCACGAAACAAGTACTTTCTGTACTTGACACTCTGTTCTATCTAGAAATGTTGTACCAAAGATGATTTCTTTGAAGTAACATAACGAACAGCAATGCTTCGCTAACACGTTTTAACTCGAACGGAGTAGTATGAGATCTGGGCTTCAAATTCCATCGTCGTCAGCTATTAATCAGATGTTATAAACTGTAAAGCCTTTATAGACATAAAATCAACAACTCTAAAAGGCAAATAATCTTATGGTACTTGAGTTCTGGTTCCAATTAGGAATGTTGTACCATTGACAACATAAATATGCTCTACATTTGTACATATTATTTGAAGAAATACGAAAAACATCATTTATGTCAGTTTTCATTATTTAAAAGTATGTTATCATCAAGTGGAGAATCCAGATATTCTATAATCTATAGTATAGCTAATTTAATAAAAATAGCCTGTTCGTGTCTCAACGACTCTTGGAAAGGACATTATTATATCAACATGTATAATCAAATAATGAACATAGTTTAGAAGTAGTGATTGAAAACTGAACATGAGATATAAATGTACATAATGTACAATATGGAGAGAGTAATAAATAACGTTTATTTACTTTCTATTTTTGTTTCTAAGCTAACGTTATCCAAAATATTTTCTATTGTTTATATACGAGGTACATCCTAAAAGTAATGAGAGTAATTTAGAAAAAAATACTTTTATTAAAAAAATTGACAATTTTATGTTATCATCTTCGAAGTAACAGTCTTATGAAACAGCGGTTCCAACGATATGTGCACTCATTATAGCAGTTCTGTAAATCTCTTTCTGGAAGATTGTTGAGAGTACCCGTCATGGCTTTTTGGATGTTTTCCTTGGTTCCAAAATGAGTTCGTTTGAGGTGAAATTTAAGTTTGGCGAACAAAAATAATCACAATGCGCCAAGTTAGGACTGTAGGGTGCTTGTGGAAGCATTGTATTTTTTTTTTGTTGATGAGACGATTTGCCTTGTGTTCTTGGAAGTCAATTTCCTTGAAATTAATTTTGCACAATCTTCCATATATGCAAATCTTCAGTAAGAATTCGACGCTAGACAGATTTCGGTAACCTGACTTTCTCAAAAATCAGTATGATGTTCAAATGCTTGTGAGTTCACAACAGCTTTGACACGGACAATATTTTCATCGGTTCTTGATAACGAAGGGCACCCAGATTGTTTTTTATCTTCAAAACTTTATCTTCCATCTTTGATTCAAAATTTTTAAGCTACGCATTTCATCTTGTGACGAGGAAGCAAAACAAAGGTGTTTTTTGGTTTAAAACAATATATTTTCGCGTTGCACCGGTAACATCAGAGACAAACCTGGTTGAAATAATTGTGTTTTAAAACTGTACTTTCTGGTCGGTTTAAAATAAGTTCATAATACTTGGGGTATGACAACAAAGTAGTGACATCTAACGATAGAGGACAAATCTAAAACAGCAGCAATTTGGAGATTAAAATTATAATTCGTAACATGGAAATATATTTGCAATTGCAATACACACATAAGAAAATGGAAAGTTCTCCGAATAATAATGGTAAATAGAATTAAAATTTAAAAACTTATTAATGAAATTGAGAATTAATAAAATTTGATCTTCCATAAATTTTACAAAAATAATACTTTCATTTTCGATAATTTCTTGGAACAAATACTAATCTAGTTTTGTGGCACATTGACAGCTTCAAACTTCTTCAAACAATTACCACAGAATAGGTTTATACAGAAGCGACAGTAAGACAGAGAAACGAAAATTAGAGAGAGATAGGGAAAGTCAACAAATTTAAAGGGCTCATTGTTTAAAATCGGAAAGTTTCGTCACACCTTAGAGAGAGATAGGGGAGGTCAATAAATTTAAAGGTATATACAATACTCCAAAGTTATAGAACGAATAGGGTAACATGAAAGGTACTGACACTGAGTGTCGCATCTGTATGTAACTATTCTGTGTAATTATTACATCTAAGGGTTTACATAAACCCCTCCATTTACCGGCCCGAGAAAGCCCCTAGCGCAGTAAAGAAAATCACTTCTATTACTTTTGGAACGTACCACGTATATTAAAATAAATTACTTATTAATTTAATAAATGTAAAACTACGTGTATGCACTTTGCAATGCATAGGTGATAATTGTTAACCTCGGAAAATTAAACATCAATTTCTTTGACACGAGGTTTAAGTTAAACATTGACCACCATTGTTGTTTTTTCTAGGAACGTTACATCAAGATTTGTTTTGCTTGTGTTATCAGGTTAAATAAGATTCAGTTCAGGACGTGTAGTTTGATAGGAATAGTTATCATAGTTCAGACACTAGATAAGTATGATTTGTATGCTTGTCAATCAGGTATTGACTACAAACGTTTCAATAACAGGAACGTTCATGATAATCACTGAAATTCTAGTTAGTTGGAAACGATTAGTAAAAGTGAGGAACATATTTTCGCTGTCATAGAAGCATCTTTATTTTTTATATTTTTTTATGGGTCAACAAGAATTTAAAATATACAAAACATATGTTTTACTATAAATGACGTTTGAAAGCGGTATCTTAATTACTAGATAATTTACTGATATATATTAGAGAGTTTCTGTAATTAATTTTTTGCAAGATCTAGCTATATAAATTTCTTATCGCTAATTAAAAATATTTATTTGATTATTGAGCTTGCTCCCATAATCGAAAACCGCTTCGATATTCGACTTTTTATGAAACCGTAACAGAGAACCGATACAAATAATAAATTTATTCTGTATAACCGAAAACATAACTGAACCGAAAAGATACCAGTATAAAAATAAATATTGTACTACACTAATAATATTAACCATAAATTTTACATATTTTTATAAAATTCTAGTGTAATTAATGTAATAATGATTAACTAGTTATATTTTAAAACGTAATTTTCATTTTTAGATCACAACTGAAAATTGAAGTAACTATTGAATAAAACAGCATTTTTTAGTTTTAGTTCTGTAATTTTTGTTTATTAAACTCAAAGTTTGTTGTATTTGAAATTACCCTGAAAAAGGCAACAATTTATTCTGTCGAAACGTTGGGTTTAATAAATAAAAATTGCAGAACTAAAACTAAAAAAGTTGTTTTATTCAATTTGTATGAGTTTTAAAAAATATTTTATTAATTTAAAGTAACTATACTTTTACTTGAAACAATTTACAATTTTAAACGAAACCGAAAAAATCGAAATTTGTTTGTTTATTTTAACCGAAATGAAAACAAATATAATATTATCAAAAAACCGTTACCAACAACCGAAACAGAATTTTTATTAATATAAAATCCGTTAACCATAACCGAACGTCAAAAATTTTCGATTCGACTCTCTGCTTGCTACATTATTTTTCCTAGTACGTCATTTTTATTTCTTAATGTTTATTTAACAAAATTTGAAACTGAGATTCGTTGGAGATAACCTAGAAGAGGTTAGAAGTCATTTAGACAGTTCTTTGACTGACTAGTTAATGTTTAATGAGTTTTGTTTGATGAGCTGCCAATTATTGAGTAACAATAGCAAAAGATAGCCTGCAAGCGTCCGAAAACAGCTTTCGTGTCAAAAACCTAGATATTTTATTCTTAACTCACGTGGAATGAAGTTTTGCTACGCTTCGTGATCATTTACGGTTCAGATATACTTAATCGTGATGTTATCGTGTGTTACCGAATATTTACTCTGCTGTAAACATTATAAGTTGAGCAGAAAAATTTATGGAACGATTAAAAAATTCCTGATTTATACTGTTTTATCGGAACGTGATTCCAGATAAATAAAATGTGTTTAAGTAGTTGATAAAGACAGGAAAATTCACACTTATATTACACAACTAAATCATCCAAACGTGTAATTTAAAATAAAATCTAATTGATTAGTTTTGAAAATGATATACAACCAAATTTTGGCTCTTGATTCATATCATAAAACGTTAATTCTAAGAATTGATTTACGAATCGTGATCTAAATCGAAGAACTATTAAATAATTGTGATTATATACAGGTGTACTATAACTTGAGGTATATATATGAATGACGTAGACTATTTACAAAACAAAAAGATTTTTTTTTTAATTCGCAAAATTAAGGTTGATGGGATTGAAATACACATTTTGATGTCACTAGTTTTATAGGTATGTTATAGGAATTTAAAAGAAAATATTATTAAACACTAAAATCAACTAGTCTCCGTACAGACATATTTACGCTTTGTTTTGAAATATATAAATCACTCTGAAACTTTCTGGATCTCAGTAATGTTTTCAAATGAATCAAAACTACATAACTGATAACAGTAGTAATAAGACACTAACTTGTTGAATAAAATTCGGGAGATAATCAATATGTACTACATTGTTAATAACTAATCATAATACTAGTCATCGTGATATTGCACTTCGAAAGATAAACAATGAATTCCTAAAATATTGTTAAATTTTCTTTAAATACATATTTTTTTTAAGATTGAAATCAGATCTAGTAATTATGTATAAGGAATTTATGTATATGGAATTTGTTTAGTTTTTTTTATTGGAATACCAAGAGAAAATAAAAAGTCATTATAAACATCACGTAGGTACTAAAATTCCAATTATCTTTATAGCTTCGATTAATTTTCATAGACCAAACAACTATTATTTCAAGAAATTATTGTTTATAAATAAATTTTTATTTATGATGATTTAATTTATTATAGTTTATAAGTAGAAAATATAGTTATTAACTATTAATTAGTGTTTGGAAAATTGTTAAATATTTTTTCATAGCCTTGTTTGCAATAATTAAAGTAAAAATTTATTATCATAAACAGTGGCGAATTAAGCACAAAATTTTGGGAACCTTACATGTACGTGTCAAACAGTAAACAGTACTTTTAATTCTGAGGAACATTACTGAAATTCAATCAAATCGTTTAATTTTTTGTCTTTACTTGTTTCAAGGGTTTTTAATAAAAATCATTGATTTTTATCAAAGATAAAAAATACAAATTATAATGAAAATGTATTTATTAGCTACAAAACTATTAATAACAACCAAAATAAGTTTTGTATTAATAATATCTAAAAATTGAATGATATTTTATCACTTTAATTGCTGTAATAGAAGAAAGAAAAATAAGTATTTAAATGTGTAAAGTAAAAATTCTTTGTTACTCTTCCTAGTTTAATTCAGATGAATAGTTTTGGTTTTATTATAGATTTCATTTTTTTATGAAATCAAATAATAATATTGCTTTCAAAACGATTAAAAAAGTGCTGAATACAAAAAAATAATTATTTATTTGATTAAAAAAAAATCAATGACTTATTATTTTTTTTAAATAAATCATGTTTTTTTCCAATTCTGCTTGTTTCGGTATTTCTTCAGGAGATGAATATTATTTTACTGAGTTTTAATTTTTACCCCCTGAAGAAGTCTAACAAAACAATTTACTGAAAATATATCGTGTTCTTTAACTAAGAGAAGATTTATATTATAGAAAGTCAATACTAGAAAGGAAGAGGTGATAAAAAAATAAAAATATATTTTTACAATTTACATTCGAAATATTCTAAATTAATATTTTCTGTTGTTTAGTATTATGTTTATATGTTACTATATATTAAAATATTTAAATTTATGACTAATAAATATGAAATTTTTGTCACATCCACGAAAATGACTAATTTGTCTATTCTTTTCACGTCATGTGATTTGTTTTAAAACTTTTTGCACGCCAACGTCCGAAAGGTTACACTAGGTCAGCTTGCCAACTTATATTATTTGGAGGTCACCATTAGTTACACAAGGTATCAGCTTATAAAAACTGTATTTTATTGTTTATTTGTCTCTTTTCTTTAAGTAGGCTTAGATTCAAAAATAAACAAAGTATTTTTAACTTTAAACTCGCGCTTGAAAATAATTTGCATTGTATTGAGAGATTCCATTGACGCCAGAATTTAAAACAAACACTTGCTACATACTGCACATGCGCGAATGATGTATTGGGACTGCATATACCAGATGCGTTTATTTTTGAATGCGTTTGTTTGATAGCCAAATATATTTTGGTGCATGGAACAGATACATAGGTATCTTCTTGGACAGAATATTTAAATAAAATATTTATTTTATCTATTGTCGAAGACAAATTATAATTCAAAAATGCGATGTGATGTTTGAATTGGTAAACCTCGAACAAAAATAGCTTGTAAGTGTATTAATTAAAAAGGAAACTAGGATTCAGGAAGAGACATGGATAAGCAAATGTTTTTGCATGTTTTAACGCATTTTCCATTGCAAAATATCTTTGGCATACTTTCTACTAACATCCTTCTATCTTGGAATATGAAGATTTGTGGCCATTCTCTGTTTACTTTTTAAGACAAACTACATAATAAGTACTTTTTAAAATTGTTAATGTGTATGCACTTTGGAAAATATTCACACAGTGTTAATGAAACTTTCAAAAAAATGTTCACCTTCATAATAATTAAGTTTTTTTACAAATAATTACATTTAATGGGGTATGTGACTAAATTTTGTTTTTTACATACAGGGTGGTAATTCGAACACCCGAACATAGGATTTAACATGTAAAATCATATTTTCCTAATTTCCTGCTTCCGTAATTATTGTAGATAAAAAGAACTTCAAATAACAGTTGTAGAGCATACAATTCTGCATCTGAATCAATAAGCAAAATTAATTTTACATGCTCTATAAGCTCAGGAATTAGGTATGAAATTGACGTAAATCACCCCAAAAATAAAAAAATGAGACAAAAATAACAAATGTTTAACTGTTTATCTGTCAAATTAGCTATGTTAGTTTAATTTTATTATTGTTTGTAATTACTTTTTTCTCAAATTAGGGTAAAAATTAACAATTTTATTTTATTTTTATTTTTTTTAATTCAAAATCAATTTATGTATTATTGTTCACTTCAACAATAATTTCAATTAATAATAAAAATATCGCAGCTAACTCCTACCATGTGACGTCACACGTCCCTTCTCCGAAACATAAAATTTCTAATAACTATGTTTAGTTTTTATTATTATAATCGGAAGCTATAGTAGTTAGTTTTTATAGTTTATGACTTATATACTAAAATTCGATTATGGTCACATACCCCATTGCATGTGATAATTTTTAAAATTTGTGTCATAAATTTTTAATATTCATTTTGAACACCGTGTCCTTTATTATAAATTGCCTTACATAATGCTATTGTAGGCCATGTAAAACATTTAACAATTAAAATACTAGAATATATTCTTGTTCCACTTGTAAACATGTTTTTATTGAGGATCAGTCTTTAACAGATATCTTAACTGGAAAGAAATGACGTAGGCATGACGTATATCACAACCTCCAACAAGTTCATGAATATGAAAATATTACATGTTATAATATTGTATTAATATTATCAGACCGCAAAATTATTACTACAATTTTCTAATGAGTTTTTAAACTATTCCTACTTCTTTATATTTGTCAATTTACTCTAATTTATTTTTAATATTGTATGCGAAACTGACCATACTTTCAGCATGGTTAATAAGTTTATTTTTATACTGCAATCGAATTCGTAACCTTGATTAAGTATGTTCTTCCACATACGCAAATTTATAATTATGATAGTTGTATGATATAAAAAGTGAATAAGCCATGTATTGTGAAGGAAGCTCATAAATATTGCAATGACTTCTATTCTTTATCTGTACGGGTAAATTTTATTGAAAATTTCCATAGATTGAATTTTATAATAGTAGCATAATAAAATTTTCAAAGATCTGTTGATTATATGTTTTCTAGACTGAAGCATAATTTTCAGGCAGCCAGCATATCATTAATGTTTTACTAGTAGTGTATTATATTTATATATTATTTTGTAGTAAAATACATATATTAATGTGTATTTTAGTATACATGCAAATATTAAATAAATGTGTATATAAATGTAGTCGTCAAAGTAATAAGTATTGATTTCTGTAACTGGCACAAAAAATTAACCACCTTTCGTATCCCTTTCCGTGTCATTGTTCGATAAGTGTCATAACCTCTACGTTGTACTGGTTGCATGTCTGTGCGTGCACACGTTTCACCATTCTGCCAACTATCGCCATCTGTCGGCGAGTAGCTGAACTGCTGGGTTTTCCCAGTTCTGACGCAAGCACATAGATTACGCATCTTGAAACTTCTGGAAGTAAATATATTTTTCATTAAGTTTTCCGGTTCAGATATACGGGTTTCCTATATTCGAACTTTTGTCATATTACGCAATAGAATATTTTATATTTGCTGAAGATAATTTGTTGAAAAAATAAATTGTTTCTTGGAAACAGAACTTGTCACTAAACAATATTTTTTATGTAGTTGTCACAGAAAAAAAATAATGAAGTTTAATTTTGTTTTTTTTGCCGGATTATTTAACTTGTAGTTGTAAATAATTGTATATGTCGAAACGCTAAACACATTCGTGTTACAAAGATATAATTTAAATTATTATTGTCATTACAATTCCGGTATATCAGTCAATATTTAATTACATATTTTATAAAATTTTAGTATTATTACATGAAATAAGTATATGCCTAATATTTACGTAATACATATAACAATAGTTTTTTGGTATTATAATTACTACGTCAATAATTTTAAAAATAAAATGTACGTGTAGTACTATCCGGATCTCAATAAAAAATACTGCATGCGTAAATCAAGTTCTTTAAGTACCTTCCAATTTACCTTCATTATTCTATTGTTCATAGTTAACTCGTTATTGGTGGGATATATTTTACATGTATAAAATTTGTCTTCAAATGTTTATTAAAAAAAAGATTACCTAAAAAATCGCTCTTTGTATTTTTACTCATCTCCAAAAAAATTCAACAAAAAAGAGTAAACAAATTATCCAGATATCAAGATTTTTGTGCGTAGTACAGCCTTAAATTTTTATTACATTTTAATGACAAGTAACTCGTTATTTGGGGGTCTGAATTTTGGGAATATTAATAAATGTTTTATGTTAATTATATTCAGAGAAAGTTAAAGACGTTTATATTCCTACTTAGGTTTGTGTGCTTTCCGCACAAACTAGTTTTATATGCGGAAAATTTGGTTAAAAATATCCTATGTTCCAAGAATTCCATTTAGGAAATTTGGTTTTATATTTTATCTTTTTATTTAGATTATAATATTGTTTAATGGTGTCGCAAATTAATAATACATTTTTTAAATATTTGAAAATTATTGTAGTAAATTTGATAAGTACAATCCAAAATTAGGAAAAACATATGCTATAGTGCTAACAGATATATTTTGTGTTTACGTCCAGGAGGGGTTTACCACTACCATTAGCAGAAGATTATTATTATATATTTAGAAATCACAGTTGGATTTAGATATTTTTATTTAATTTTCAATTTATGATTTAGATTTTAAAATATAAACTTACTTAAAACAAATATGATGGTTTATGAACGATTTACAAATTTAGAAATTTAAAATTTAGATTTGGAATATAACCAATTTTCATATTCTAAATTCCAATTCCAAATTCAGCCAATCACAAGAAAGAATTGTACTGACGTTTCTAGGTTATGTTAGTATCAAATTGCAAAAGACATTTTGTGATTGTTATTTTGATTTTGTGTTAAAATAAAAATAATCAGACCACAAATTCATTTTTACCAAAGCAAATTTACCTCACTTGAACGAAATGACGGACCAACAGTCAAACATCAAAATTAAATCACATGGTACCTTCTGATTGGATAAATTTAGGAAACTAAAATCCATCCATCATAAACCAGAAGAAAAAATCAAAATGTTAAATTAAAATTTGTAAATTAAATCCGTCATAAACCAGTCCTAGAACTATTTAAATAAGTATTAAATTGAGTGCTATTGTTGCAGCATAGTAATGGGAATTTGAAAATACAATATCACATGGTACCTTCTGATTGGATAAATTTAGGAAACCAAAATCCATCAGAAACCAGAAGAAAAAATCAAAGTATTAAATTAAAATTTGTAAATTAAAATAAATAAATTAAATGATTCATAAACCAGTCTTTAGAACTATAAAATAGTATTAGAGGTACTTTAGTATTAAATTGAGTTGTTGCAGCATAGTAATGGAAATTTCTGGAAGTTAATCATTGTAATTCATTACAGTCACAATGGCCTTTGTAAGTTGGTTTGGGGGCAGGCCTAAACTGATAAGATTCCATGTGGAAAGTAAAGTAAAGATTACGCAACAGCAGGGAAACTTGCGCTCCGATAGCTGAATCAACATTGAACTGCGGTAGTGGTAGACAGCGAGAGTCGGTTCGAATCGAACCAGTCCCCCGCCTATGTACAACACGTGCTTAGCACCAGCCTTATAATTATTAACAACGAGCGAATGTCAAGGGTATCACTTAAACACTCGTATCCTAGTGTGCAGCGATTTCTATTAGGTTACTTTGCTTCAGCCATGTTTATCTGTGTTTGTCAATTGTGTTTCATGTGATACGTGCTACTATCTATACTGTTCTCACAACTATTCCTATTAGATTCTGTGTTATTTCATTCGATACTTCAACTTGAGAGTTATGGTGTATGTTTGGTGATTGTTTTTTAAGTAAAATATCAAAATGGTGAGTTTTTACAGAATTCTCTGACTGATCATGCGTCATACTCACATCATCTTGCATCAACTAACTTTTGATTCAACTGTCATGCATTCTACATGGAAATATACTTGTTATTTATAATAAGTATTGCATATTTAATACGTCCGTATTTTCCTAGAAAACCTTGTGTTAACAAAAACGAATTGCGCATATCAAACTTCGTTTTTAAGAGTTCAACGCTTATATTCATATTCATACACTAAACACGTTATAGTACTATTTGTTACTAAACATTTACACACTAATCTGACGTGTAAATATGTGATTGTGTATCCAAATTTTGGTGCCAAAAGTCAATGGTATTTCGTATCGTCGCTGGGAAACACCTGTGGAATGTTAGTTCAGCTACTCACCGCTAGAGTACGCTACGTGCGCTTACGTAATGCTTGAAGTATTTGTATTATTTAAATAGTACATGTGCAAATATCTTCAAAGTCCATAATAGTAGCTATTATAAATTGCAAAATATGGATAAGTTTATTTACCATAGCAGACATTTTTACAGCAATAAACAATATTTTAACGGAAGAATCGTATTGTATTTTTAACTGCTGATATATTTTATCTTAACAATAACTATATGTAGTGCCTATTCACAATTTAAAAATAAACAACAGATATTCTAATCAGTACATACACATTGACGTAAAAAATATTCTTCTATTTGTAAAAACAATGTTTATAAATACCTGTTTAAATAGTTACATTCTAATTAGGAATTATTTCTTGTGGTCATAATGCAAATGTTTAAAAAGTTGAATGTATTTTTGCTACCGGATTACAAAGTGTGGTTAGTTGTTTTTTAGTTTAAAACATTAATTTGTTTATTATGTAGCATTAGTTAAATATAACTTTTTATTTTTGTATTTTATTATTAATTGAGGGAAATACCGTACTTATACAGGGTGTACCACAACTTCGTACATGGCATTTAGTATTAAACGTGCTGATTACGAAACAAAAACAAATTTCTTGAAATTTCTTTAAATAAGGGTAGTTTACTTATAAGAAGAACAATTTTTGTGCCACTGGATACTATTTATTTGAATAAATAAATTATTTATTACCAATACGTAAAGTAATTTATTAATATTATTAATTATAATACAAATATTTTAAGCATTGTAAATCCAATATTAATTAAGTTTTACTAAATAATATTTGAATATTCAAACTATCAATCAAGCAGTGGCCCAAAACTCTTTCTTTTACAAACCCCAAAAACTAATTTTGGAATTTTCAATAAATATTTTTTGTTCTCTGATCAGTACGTTATGAGTACGAAGTTGTAGTACGCCTGTATATATGAAATTATACAAAATGGAAACTTATTACAAAGTATTTAATGTACAATACATGTACACTATAAATAAAAAATGTTGATTACTTATTAACTTGTAAACAATTTAATCTGTTACTAAACTATAGTACAAATAAATTATATACTTGCTAATATTTTTTTGGTAAAAAAATTAAGTGGTAGGTTCGTACTTTGCTGCCACCTGATGGCGAAAAGTACGAACTAAACAAAACAATGAAGTACAGAACATCTCGCTTACGTTTAAAATTGACTTATTACCCACTTTATTTCTTAAAAATATGTTTTTATGACATGACAAATCAAAATTTAGTAATGAGGAGATAAATAACAGGGTATGCCTTACAGAACAGATGTCGCATGCATATATTATTAATAACCCACATGCTTCTATGATTTGCTTTGTAATTGTTCAACAATTGAATGCAAACGTCAAAGACATCAGCAAATTATTCATAATGTGTAATTACATTTTTATACATAAAGATAATATGAAATTAATTAATAATTAAGCCTTATACACAGAAAATTATTCTTATTGAATTTGAAAATGCGTAGTATGTTCATACACAATATGTTAGGAGGAAAATAATTTTTAAGAAAACACCTACAGATTGTTGGTAAACAAGTTTGAAAATAAATAATTTTCAAGGTTTTGATAAAATCCCTTATTTGGTATATGCAGTAAAAATAAACAGTCAGATTCACAAAACAGGATTCGCTCTTACTAATTAATGTAAGTCAAATTCAAGATAAATTCGACATATTTAAACCTGTTTTTATCTAATCCGATTTTGTGAATCAGGCTTAAACGTATTATAAATAAATTTTATGTTTTATAAAATATTTATCAATGTTTATTTGTTTATCTTAAGTATTAATTTATCTAATATTTAAATTAGTATAATTTAAAAAATTTTAAATGACATTATTAAATTTATTTGTTATCTTGAATTAGAACAGCGATGGAATAATTCCATATTAAAAATCAATTAATCTGAGATTCCATTTGATATTGTTGAACGCTATGTAGAAAACAGGTATTCTATCTTCCATCCTTTGATTAAAAAGCCGAATCCTCTTTTCTGAACAAGAAAACATTAATAAAACACACTTTTCAAATACCTGTACTCCATTTACATAACAACGCGTCCCATTTCGGCACATCATCAATTTTACTTCCCCACCCCCAATAAGAAATAGAAAATGAAAATCCTCGGCCCGGAGGTAAAAAAGGATTAACGTAGTCGAGAGTCAAGGATCAGCGATTGTGATCGACTCGGACGATTACTTAACAGAGACAATTTCAAAATGACAAATGGATACTGCGGTTACAGGGTAGGTGCATACTGCTTCAACCATGCTAATACGCCACAAAAAGAAAGAAAGCTCTTTCTATTTCGACCCTTCCCAATACGGCCCTAAAGTTTGTAAAACTGAACATTGTGCACAAACTTTAAAAAATATATAATCAACATATTTTCTAAATTTGAATTTAATATTTTAAAGGTTTATACACATTTCTGCATCAATGATTTTATAAGCCATGCTGATATATTTATATATATATATATATATATATATATATATATATATATATATATATATATATATACATACATATATATTTACTCTCCTCACATAAAAAATACTACAGGATAACAATAAATGTTAGATAAAGATCTTGTGAAGTCATGAGCGTTACGATTTTCCATTGAACAAATTTTATTTAAAAAATTGTACTATGAACTTACACGTTACATTAAATCCATGGTACTTATTACATGTGTGAGTAATATAAACAGAAGGTCATCAAAATACATACATACATAATGTATAAGCAATAGTACAAACAGTAAAAGTAAATATTCTAGAATTTATATAAATAATTTAACAATTCGTATCGTGGTACAAATATAATATATATTAGCCTGAAAATATAAATATTATGTGTGGCATTTTTATACAACCAACATTACTTATATTTAAAGCGGAAAGTTGCGAAAGAAATGTTGAGAAACAAACTACTATAAATTCGAATCCAGATGTCGTAAAATAAAATTTGATTATGACATAATTTGCATTTAAATTTGATCTAAACTAAATATTAAACAAATTCCAAAACAAGTATCTACCCCTGATAAGTTATTTTCAGTAGGGTTAGGTTAAGTAAGGTTAGATTTTTGGGTTTTTTTGTGGATGATTTTAATGTTAAGCAGAGATAATAACTATGTCTATTTTAAATGTTGATCAAGGTCTTATCTGATCAAAAATATATGTATAAGTATCTAACCTCTAAGTTAAATATAAACGGACAGCGGTGGCTCACTTGATTTGGGTACTTCGACTAAATTAAATGTGAGATCTGGAGTGGTTCGGAACCTTCTCCTAGAAATAAACATTCTCAATGGAATGGTGGGATATTATTATTATTATTTACTTTTTCTTGTCAATTGGTTTACAATCTACAGTTGAGTCTAGAATTTAATTATAATATATAGTGAACCTTCCTATTCTTTATAACTTATTTTATTGAGTCTGTTTTTTCCTTTCTCTACAAACTTCCCTGCACAGTTTTTTAAAGGCGAATTCCATTTTCCACTTTCAACTAATCCAACTTACATTTCTGAATTCGGATTAATAATATTTCATTCCTTTTGACTGGATCACCTATGCCCTGTACTGAACGAACTGATCCTATGTAATCCACTTGATAGATCAGTTGCTCCAGTTCAGATCGTTACGTGACTTTGCTGTTTTTAAATATTCGAAAAGAAGTGGAGAAATTACAAATTTGTGATCCTAAATTTAACACAACTTGAGTTAGAATTAACATTGAAGATGGTAAATGAAAAATCAGATATAATTTTACTCAATTTTAGATATTATAAACTAAACTAAAAACAGACTGATAATAGAAAGAAGAAAGTGATCCAAAATAGTATTCCATTTATACTGAATAAGTGAACTGATTTAAGTGATATATCTGAATTAAACCAACTGATCTAATCTGATTGGCAAAAGTAATATCACTTTAGATGCCTAGAGATTCATCTTCCTTACTCAAAGCACAGAATAGTTACATACAGAAGCGACACTCCGTGTCGGTACCTTTCATGTTCCCCTATACAGTTCTATGACCTTGAAGCATTGTGTAAACCTTTAAATTTGTGCTCTTCCCCTATCTCTCTATAAGATGTGGGGAAACTTTCCGATGTTAAACAATGAGCCCTTTAAATTTGTGCACATTCTCCATCTCTCTCTAATTTTCGTTTTTCTGTCTTACTGTCGCTTCTGTATAAACCTATTCTGTGCTCAAAGCCTACACCTTCTCTCTTCTTAATACTTGTTGTACTTGATATGATACTAGTATTAACCTCTAAATTACTTAGTGAAACATAACCTTTAAATAATACATAACCCGAATGCCGTTCTTGCATTACAACTTTTACTAAGCAACTAAGTTGACTTTCCACGGAATCTTTTCTTTCTCTAGCTCCATCTAGAAGAGGACCACACCTTCTCTCTTCTTGATAATACTTGTCTTACTTGATATGATACTAGTATTAACTTAGATGAGGTATAACATAGAGATATGCCACACTCCTATAGCTACGTACTACTGAGCAAGCAAAAGATGTATGGTAGTATGGTCGAGAATCACCTAACAGTTAGCTGCGTGAGAACAATCCGCCAGCTGAGTAGTGCACACTTACAGTTAGACGAACGAAATATTGGTCATAGTGTTAGTCACCTATCCTCATTATTTGTTTGGTTGAGATTTCCATATAACTACTCCACTGGTCCACTGTTCTCAAACAGCCGGCTGCAAGCGATTTTAAACCTTAGATCTTTCGACAATATATTTGGGCAATGCCATATCTCTATGTTATACCTCATCTAAGGATACTAGTATTAACCTCTAAATTACTTAGTGAAACATAACCTTTAAATAATACATAACCCGAATGCCGTTCTTGCATTACAACTTTTACTAAGCAACTAAGCTGACTTTCCACGGAATCTTTCCTTTCTCTAGCTCCATCTAGGAGAGGACCAAATCTAGTGTGCGTTGGGTAGAAAGTTGACAAATGATTGTTAGGACAAGTCACAGCGGTATCGGCCAGATGAAGCGTTGGTGTATGACAGGACCACCGAAATCTATGTGTCGGTGACGGCCCTAGCTCAGACCTTAGAGGTGGTCACATGTTATCATTTGACCCATGGTTGCCAACATCATTTATTTTCTAATTTGTGACGATTGACGGAAAGAATTCATATTTTACCGGGGGACTTACAGAGATTTGAATCTGACGCTGTAGACGTTAGCTCAACGGACAATTGGAATTAGGAATAAGAACAAGTTTGATCATAGTTCTGAACTAAACATCCTTGTAAAACAAAATTTATTATTGTTTTTTAGGAATCAGTATGAAAGTACAAATATTATAATTCAGGGTTGACCTGATTTAAATCGTGATTTAATTTTTTTTAATAAAAATCATTGATTTTTATCAAACATAAAAAATACTAATTACAATAAAAATATATTATTTGCTACAAAACTTTTAATAGCAACCAAAATATGTTCTGTATATAATAATATCTTAAAATTAAATGATATTTTATCACTTTTATTGTCATAGAACAGAAGAAAAAATAAGTATTTAAATGTATCACAAAAAGTAAAAATTCTTTATTACTTTTCTTAGTTTTCTTCAGATGAATCGTTTTGAGTCTTGATTATTATATTTGAATAAGAACACCAATTCTCCCACTTTTTCGGTTTATTATTGATTTCGTTTACGTTTATGAAATAAAATATTTATATTGCTTTGAAAACAATGAAGAAAGTGCAGTAACTCTGATAAGTCTTAAAAAAAAAACATTATTTATTTGGTTACAAAAAAACAATAATAGATATCTTTAAATTAAAAAAATCAATGATTTATATATTTTTTAAATAAATTATGATTTTATCCAACACTGTTATAATTGAACATGTTCAAACTTGTTACGTATAACCTTACGAAAAGTATTTAAAAGGTTGAAACAATAATGTGATATGAATTGATCTTAAAAATTAATTTAACATTTCATATAATCACCCCAAGTCTGTAAAGAAGTTGCTAGCTCTTAATAACGTTACTAAAAATTTTAACTAATAGAAATATTTGTAAAAGCTGTCATTTTCATATTTTATTTAGTGTCTACTATTTTTATTGGCTAATGATGTTAGTAACGTTGCTATTATTTTATATATTTTAGTGACTTTAACATTGAGACAGGTTGATAGCAAATACAAGGTTAAAATATATCTATTGATGATTTATGAATATTAATAAATCTAAAAATAATAAAACCAATTGTGATAATATATTTATTTATTTTACTTAATATGTTAACAATAACAAAGTTATTACATTTTATATCTTCTCTATAAGAACACGTTAGTATGTATATATTTTCTATTTTTCTACCATCCTTTTTTTATAAGATCTAATGAAATTGTCCCTAAAACGCAGAAACCGTAATGAGAGCAGTTTTAAAACTGCATGCATGTTTACACCATTAAAATCAAAGTAAAACTTATCACAAAACAAGTATTTATCACATAAAAGTTCTATTTCTTTTTGTGCCAAAAATACTATGAATTGAAATTCAAAGACAATTAAATATTAATTTATTTTTGTGTTTATTTAAGCCGAACATTTGTAAAGTAGTGCGAATTTCTAACTTTTATTTTACTTATCTGTGTATTTAAGAAATCTTACGTAAAAGCTATGACTTAAGTTGTTCACCTGACCATATAAAAAAATCTTATCTTATGAAAACCAACTTCTAGTACAATTTACTCAGTTTATTTGCAAAATGTTTACAAGACACGGATAATTTTTGGTAAGAGAAAACATTATCATTATATTTTTCTAAAAATGGTAAAAAGGTATTTCCGAGTGCAATGCAATATTTAACCTAAACCACAACACCACAAGTTTACTAATATTTGTTCCTATGACTAATAAATTAAGAAAAGTATTATTTCCGTAAATAAATGTACAATATGATTCATGATTTATGCAACTTGTAAATTGTAAGTCAAATATTGGACATATTGCACAGAAGTAATATATGTTTAATAAAAATAGAAAACAGAATACATACAAATGCTACTGACAGCAGCTGATATATTTTGTTTAAGTATATATTCTAAGTAAATACTGACATTTATATTATTATTTATATTAATAAATAAAAGATAATATGTTCCTAGCCAACTATTAACTAAATAAAATACATCTTATGAACTGACAATTTACATATGTATAAATTTTCTAGAAACATATCAAATATACATCACGCTTTTCTTTATCTTCTATATTTCCAAAACAGAAAAATGTAGTGGTACAATAACTCTTTTTATTTTGGTGATATTTGCTGTTAATGTTATATCTCAAAAAATATGTTTTATTAGTACTTATATTTCAAAAAAGAGTAGAAACACATTCTCAAAGATTTAGGTTTTTTCGTATTTCTTATTTTCACTCTATCGTTCCAAAGAATGTATATGCGGAGAAAAACATTTCGTTAAGTAACATTGTTCGTACAATTGTATGGTAAAGTCTTTTAAATTGTATCTGTATCACAAAATGGATAGTATTTTTGGAATATATTCAAAAAACTCAATTTGAGAGCAAAAATCTCAGGAACAGAAAGAGAATCAATTACAGTTTGAAATTTTGAAATCAGCGCATCGAAATCTGTCAATGTATATTTTCAAAAATCAATATTTCGATCTCAAAAATAGACATTTTAGGAATATTTTAGGTGTTTATGTTTACTTATTGGGAAATACCAGAAGAACTTACAGAAATATTTAAAGTTTAATTAAAAATGTGGCTTTTTGAAATCCTTACTGATATAGTTGAACAGGTAATATATAATCATAACAGACAATCATTGTGTACCTGTCACAGGAAAGTATTGACAAAAATTTTAAGAAGAAGGGTTTTAAAGGAAATTATATCCGGTAATGCTGGTACCACGTTGTAAATTAATACAATTAAATTATAAAATTGAACGTTTGTAATTGGTCATTCGCATATATTCATTGTAAGTTTCTTTTGAGTTTCTACTGTGTAATACCTTCAAAATTAATTTTTGATTTCTAAATTAGTTAGTCCTCTAAAGTTATTATGGATTCTTAAAATTGTTGTTGCACTTGATATAGTAGGCCTGTCAGAAAATTTTATAACCCAAAAGCATATGTCAAATTCGTTTCCCACATTGCTGTTAATAAAAAAATCAAGTTGTAATCATAGATATGATAAATCCCATGTTTCAGGTTAAGAACTACTTACAGTATATGATATTTTAGTGTAATTGAAGAGTTATACGGGGAAATTTAGAAGAAAACGAATGAGTAATTAAAACGCTAGTTCGTGTCGTGTGTAGAACAAAGGCCGTGTATCGTGCAACAGTGGTTTAATACATAGCTACATTTCTAACAAATTCGGTGAGTGTCATTTGCGGTGAGTGATGGTGATACGTTTCCGGGCATTGTGGCGTCAGCGTCAGCAGCGTCAGCGCCGCGTTGCGTTGCTGCGTCGCGTCGATCATTTGTTACCTTGGCATTCGTTGGCTGTAACAAAAGCAAAGCGGGCCGCTGATTGGCCAGCATTGATTGTGTCGGCGGGTTCCTTTGTGGACCCGTCACGGCTCATTGCTTGGGTGTCTTCTGACCTCGGCGCTTAGCGTTTAGAGTATGGAGCATGGAGCAGATAGCCCCAGCCACTTGATATGCGCACTACGTTTACATTCTACCAGTAACACTAATCAAATCAAATATCGCGAGGTCCAGGTTTTATATTAAGTTATTTCCAATCGCAGTTAAATATAAAAAGTTATACTTTTTAGATTCACACTCTAAATTATTTATTACAGCCGAAATTATCCAAAAGTAGACATTTTTGGGTCCAATTTTGTTTTTTGAAAATAGATCATCTTGATAGAAATTGATGCGCTGATTTCAAATTTACAAACATAATTTAATTATCTCTTTTCGTTCTTGAGATCTTAGCTTTCAAAGTCGCACCTCCGCACCTCAAAAAGTGAAGTGTATTTTTTGTATATCCAAAAATGGGTAGAGATACAATTTCAATGAGTAATACCAGTCAATTACGGACAAAGTTACATAAAAAAATGTTTTTTCCGCATATACGTTCTTTGAAACGATTAGGTACAAAATGAGAAAATCGAAAAAACCTAAATTTCAAAATTTCTCCGAGGAACTGATTTCAAGTTTTCCGTTTTCGAGATATTCAAGTTCAAATGTAGACCCAAAAAATAAGACCTCGGTGACCTCTCCAATCGATTCTAAGGGCAAAATTTACTAATTTTCAGATTTTTATTCCAACGGATACAACTTTTAGAAAAGAAAAACTAAAAATAACTAAAATCGAAAAAATGCTTCATGTACCCCTTAAGAGTTTTCTCGATTTTCGCGTAAAATAGTATATAGACTCATTAATTTATGCTTGATAAATAGTAAGAAATCTATGAATTATTTGGATTAGCGCATCGATATTTACTTACTTGCGCAAAATGAAAAAAAATGAACAAAAATTTTCCCAAGCGAAAAACTGATATTCTGGATTTTTCATTTTTTTCATTTTTCACCGAATAGTTTCAAAGAACGTATATGCATAGAAATCATTTCTTTGTGTAACTTTGTCCCTAGCACAGACTGATCAAATCATTGAGATTGTTTCTATACCCATTTTTGTGATATATATAAAAAAAATACTTTTTAGAGGCGCAACTTTGAGAACAAAAATCCTAGGAACAAAAATATGCAATTCAATTCTGCTAATTTCAAAATCACTAAAATTTGGGACCCAAAAATTGGTATTTTGGATTCTTTCGGATGCATAAACATAATTTTACGGTAAAAACCTAAAAGTTATATTTTAATTAAATACAAAATTTCACTTTTCGACAAAATGTTTATGACAAATATGGATAATAGAATTAAAACTATAAGTAATTTACTAAATATAACTCATAGCTGATATATTGAGTTACATTAATCAAATTATGATATGAAGAAATATGTTTTCAATAAAGGTTGCGACATATTATGATGAATAATTTAATTTATACGTTTTTCTTCAAGAGATTACCGTGTATTTGCACATACAATCCACAAACATGTACAAGATATATAACAACACAAACAATAGATATAAATAAATGGCATCATACTATATTTTTGTGTAACTGGAGTAAAGCAGATCGTAGTAGTTATTTTCATCGTAATATGTGAGATGGTAAATAATTTTAGTGATTGTTTCTCGATATTGAATCGTTTGTAATTGGTTGAATGTAAACATAGTAAATCTATCCCATCATCTCAAGGCTACGTCATATCCTACATTTGGCTTTGGTAAGTGGTTCCGAAAGACGCATCGGATATACGTCTGGTTTTTCTTCTTTATCCCAGAAGATGACGTCATTATGGCCGCTTATCAAATCCTACCGCAAATCGCATTGATTGATGTCTAAAATTAAATTTTGGTTAGGAACTGACATTTGTAATTTCCAGAGAAAAGCTGCGTAAAAGTGCCTGACATTTGTGAGGTGATATAATATTGCACCTTTCTTTTGGGATTGCCTTTGAAAGGAACTGCATAAGGTTATGCCGCTGACATTTTTACAATGCACTGAATTGAGCCTTATATTAAAATATCTGAAGAAATTTTTATAAGTATTATATTATTTAATTAGTTTTGTGTATTTTTCACGGTGAGAAATAATGAAATCAATATATTTTAAAGGTTAAAAGCATTCATATAGCATTACAAGCACTTTTGTAGTGTCTCAATTTAGTGTTTGTCCAAATATGTTTCTAATTTTGTTATAATAATTGACATAATAATCAGTGTGAAAAGCTAATCGAATTTTTTTAACTTTGAACCAATTTGGTCGAATTGTTACACTATATAATACATAACCTTATTGTCTTTCTTTTTTTTGTTATAATGATCTAATTTTATTTTTTACCAATAACCCAACAATTTTTACCAAAAATAGCAGAGCTGGCCTAATTTAAATCATTTGATTTAAATCACGATTTAAATCATGACTTTAATCAACTGATTTTTTAAATAAAAATCATTGATTTTTTATCAAAGATAAAAAATATACTAATTATATTTAATACAAATTTAAATATTTGCTACGAAACTATTAATAATAACCAAAATATATTCTGTTAATAATAATATCTTAAAATTAAATGGTATTTTATCATTTTAAATATTTAAATATGTAACTAAAAGTAAAAATTCTTTGTTTCTCTTCCTGGTTTTATTTTATTTATTTTTTAGTTTATGAAATAAAATATTTATATTGTTTTTTAAAACAATTAACAAATCATGATGTTTGCCAACCCTGAAAAATAGTAATCATGTAGTTTTGCAACTAAATACACAAATGAAATATTTAGTTTTATTTCAATATTTTAAAAAGTTACCTTTGAACTTTCCGATTATTATTTTTATTAGAGGTAAAATTGTCTTTTGTAACGAATAAAAAAGTTAATTCTGAAATTAACTTTTGTTTGTTGGAATTTATTTCCGTATGAGTAAACCGTTGGGTATTTTCCAATGATGGCCGATTCAAATTCCAAATCCTCCATTTGAAAACCCATTAATTGTAAATCCATCGAAACAATCAAGCATAATTCATCCGAAGCCAGCCGATGTTTTCCGAACGCTCGCCGCCATCATCAAGAGAGAGTGCTTGATGGCATGATGGGTACCACAATCTACCAGCAGGGGTTCCGACTAAAATGGTGATGGTACGCTGTGCACATTATAATATACTGCTCAAAAAAGAACAACAGGAAAGAAATGAAGAGAAAGATTGTAGGCGCAACATGATACTTTTAAACTGATGGTACTTCGGTAATTATACGCCGGGTAGAAAGAGACAGACGTATTTATTTGTTTGCCGATTATATAAATGTAGTTCATATAGGTTTTTATTACTAGTATCTAAAACAAATGTTTTCTATAGGTATTTGAACTTATTCAAGTATCCAAACACAAAAATAAAAGACAAACAATAACCAGATCTGTTTTTAATAATTAACTTCATTTGTTATTGCTTTAACTTTTTTTGCAATATTACAATTTATAAATATTCGTAATACACACAAAATTAATTTAAATTACGCATGCGCATAAAAACTTTGTTACTAAAACAAAAAAATGTTTGGTTACATATCTAGTAACAACAGGTGAAGTAATTCCCAAAGCCGCTGATGCTGTATTTTTGCCAAAACCCAAAAATATTTGAAAATATCGAATTTTTAGTTCGAAAATTTTCAAATTTTACAAAATTTTGTTTGTAATATTTTTTAAAGAATTAGCTACGCTGATACCAAATTTATAAACAGAATTTAATTATCTCTTTTCGTTTTGGAGATATTTGCTATCAAAGTTGTGCCTCAAAAAAGTGTGTTTTTTTAGTATATTTTTAAAATGAGTAGAAATACAATCTCAACTACTTTACCATTCGATTCTACGGGAAAAGTTACATAAAGAAATGTTTTGTCCACATATACGTTCTTTGGAACGATTAGGTGAAAAATAAGAAAAACGAAAAAACCTAAATTTCAATTTTTCGCTTCGAAACTTTTTGTCTCTAATATTTTTCATTTTTCGGACTTAAGTAGATATCGATGTGCTGATTCCAAATTTTTAAACAGAATTCAATTATCTCTTCCCGTTCTCGAGATATTTGAGTTCAAAGTTATACCCAAAAATTCAGGTTTTTTAGGTATACCCCTTAAATGGTTAGGTTTACGACTTCGGTGACCTCACTAATCGATTCTACGGGCAAAATTACATAAGTGTACCAATTTTCAGATTTTTATTCCAACGGATACAATTTTTAGAGAGGAAAAACTGAAAATGGCCAAAATCGAAAAAAATCGTCAGGGGTTCATCAGGCATTTTTTTCGATTTTGGTCATTTTCGTTTTTCTTTCCTACAAATTGTATCCTTTGGAATAAAAATCTAAAAATTGGTATACTTATGTAATTTTGTCCGTAGAATTGATTGGTGAGGTCGCCGAAGTCGTAAACCTAACCCTTAAAGGGATGTACCTAAAAAACCGTTTTTTTTAGGTATTGCCAAAACTCAACTTTGTATACAAATATCTCGAGAACGGTAAGAGATAATTGAATTCTGTTTGAAAAATTGGAATCAGCGCATCGATATCTATTTAAGTTTGAAAAATGAAACGTTTTGGAGAAAAAAAGATCCTCGGAGAAATTTTGAAATTTAGGTTTTTTCAATTTTCTCATTTTTCACCTAATCGTTCCAAAGAACGTATATGCGGAGAAAACATTTCTTTATGTAACTTTTCCCGTAGAATCGACTGGTAAGACCGTTGAGGTTGTATCTCTATTCATTTTAGAGATATAGACCAAAAACACACTTTTCTGAGGTGCAACTTTGACAGCAAATATCGCATGAACGAAAAGAGATAATTAAATTCCGTTTGAAAATTTGAAATCAGCGCGTCGAGGTCTATCATTCACTCTATTTCCCAAAATCAAAATTTTAGGTACAAAAATGAGTATTTTTGGGATATTTCGCGTTTGTCAACACAATTTTTGGTTTAATACTGTTGTTTGTTTTGTTTTAACTCTTTATAACTTTGATATGGGGTTATGGGTTTTGAAAATAAATAAAAGTTAGGTAATAAAGTGACAGAATAAAATAGGATTGCATGTTTTAAAATCAGCTCATCGCTATTTACTTAAGTCTAGAAAATTTAAAGTTTTTTCCTCGGAGAAATTTTGAATTATTTTATTTCTTTACAAAAGATATATTTTCTTCTTTTATAATATAATAGCGACTTTACTGACAACCAATTTTAAATGTGTTTACAATTTAGTTAAATAAAAGTTTAATATTCGAAGCATACATTTTTCCTTTTAATAAAACAGTTCGAAATAGGAAACAATCTAAAAAGGGGCAACATTTTATAAGTTGCGGAAGGACGCCACATATCCTACCGCCGGCTCTGCCAAATTTATATTGTTTTATTTAATAAGTATGTGTTTACAAACTTTTACTTTGACAATAATAGAAGATTCTCACCAAAATAAATAAAGTGAGATAATAAGTAGAAAAGTAAAACAATTTGTAAATGATGGCACGATAGAAGACAAAGTACGAACGATGGGAAAAATATAGAAATAAGTGTTCTGAGAAGTGTGGCGAATTCATTTCGTATAGCTTGACGAAGAGAAAGACGGAACCGACAAGATGAGATGGAAAATGCGGTTTGTTTGAATAACACCGGAAGCCTCAGTGGTATATTCACTCCTCTACTGTTTATGTTCGGTTCTTTGTTGCGACTTAATCGTAATTAGATCTTTTACGCTAACATGAGATAATTACACTCCGAAATGATGGCGTTTTGAAACTCATTCCGGATTTGCGATAGCCATGCTAGAAATTCTTTATTCTAGCCGGTACTACTTATCGTATGTGAAGTCTTAAGCATTTACCATTTGAATAATTTTTCACATAATTTTACTTATCTCAAAAAAATTGTTTCTCACAAGGCCAAACGAATCTGATATCAACTAAAATTAGAAGTCACTAATAAAAATATATACCCGTTATAGATAACAAATATTCATTTCAATCTATGTTTCTCAAATGTTATATCCCTATGTAGTCAAATGAGGATTCAATACCATAATTACAGGACCGGACTAATACTGTTTGGGGCCCTAAGCACTACTCGTTCGGGGGGGCCCTATTTATCAAATAAATCGTCCTAAACAAAACATTAAAAACATATTTAATACTGCTGTTTTAATTCAAAAATATCAAATATGTATTCTTTTAAATTTATTCAGAAACGTAATTTTCTTAGGAAAAGTCAAACAAAATTAATATGTTGGTTCTGTTAACCAAGATATGATAACAAATATAATTCAAAATTTATTAAGAATAGTTGAACATTTCAAAAAAATAAAATTTAAATACTAAAACACATCACATTTGCAAGAAAAGATTTAAAACATTTTCTGTCTACATTTTTAGGATGCAAAATCTTTGATTACTTATTCGAAACTAATTTTTCGCAAGATATCAGCTTCTATGTACAGTAACGAAAGTGAATCTAAGCGGGAAATTTGAATCAACCAATGATTTTTCAAAGATATATTTTGAGTATTAATGATTTTATTTAATGCGATATTTATTAATGGTTATTTTGATGAGATTACATTATAAAATAACAATCTATTTGTTAAAATAATCTAACAGAAATTTTGAATATTTAATGGCAATTTTCGGGAACCATGTTTAGCATAATTATGATAGCATACACTCATGTCTACATAGGTCTCGAACCTGAGCTTTCTGAACCAACAGAATATTCTAAAAATCTAAAACAGTTCAAATCTGTGATATTTTCAATACAGGTCTAGTCAATTACAAATAATAAAAACGATAAATTAACACGAATCATCTTGACCATATATTTGCCTAAAAGAGTTAGTAACCGAAATTAGAACAGAAAAATGAAACATTTACCAAAATTTAGATATGGAGCCATAATCTGAAACATTTTCAATAGAAACTAAACTATACAACTGAACTACTAAACTGGTAAAATAAAAGCGCTTATTCAACTGGCATGATTTGAGTACAAATCAGTTGATGAAATCTTGTGACATGTTATATGATTTGTCATTTAAATATATGTACATGCAAACTTTTATGCTGATTATAAGTGATAGTTATAATTAAGCAAGAGATATGATTTTAATATTAATAACTAATTAATACATGATTAAATAAGAAAAACTAATAACTAGAACCTGTAGCAAATTATGTATAAATAAATAGAGCAATGTAAATAACGTATAAAGCCGACCATTAATTATTATCTACCAAGTAGGCCATTATGAAAATGTCCGTCAAGATATTAAATAGTTTCTTTCTAATTCTAATTATTTACTTTTCTTGTTGCAACTTGCCTACTTATTACAAACATAAATCAATGTTTAGAATTTTCTATGAACAAAGTATTAGAATAAATAAAATAAATTGATTTATTATAGTTAGATGATAATAAAGTTTAAGCCGAAGTTTAAAAAATCTGATGTGTCCAACACATTACCTTCCAAACTTGTA
This sequence comes from Stenolophus ochropezus, assembly GCA_035578165.1. NCBI lineage: Eukaryota > Metazoa > Arthropoda > Insecta > Coleoptera > Carabidae > Stenolophus > Stenolophus ochropezus. Next base: position 7,932,445 of record JAQOWZ010000014.1, read on the forward strand.
GTAATATGTTCTTTAATTTTTTTTTTCGTTCTAGTACATTCAATATCTATAGTTAGTTTAGAATATTTTTAATTCAATTCATTCTTAAAATACCTTGAACTGCATATGCAAAATTCTATTCCTTATATATTTCTTTCACTTTTTTGTATTTTATAGTAAAACTGTTTCATATTTACTTATTTTATCTTTTAAAATTACTTACGTCAAATCTGACAACAGCGTATGTAAACATATGAATAAATTCGTCAGCCTCAATGATATGTAAAATTAATACATTTTTTTTTCTGTTTAGTGACGAGTTATATATAAAATTTATGTTTGTAATAACGTAATTTGTGAAAAGTGGTATTTAGACGTACTTTTTTTTACAAAAACGGTTTGAAGCTTCAAGTAAACTACTTCCGGTAAACCAATTGTAGTCAAAATCTAATCGGTACATAATATTTGAATATAACTCTTAAATACCAAATATTATGTTTTTTACATGTATATTATTAGAGTTATCGTGGACGAAAAATCGTCACACACACATTGTAAAAATAGAAAAATCGAGAATTTTGACCAAAGACCAATTCTCCTTTATCTATCTACATATATGTAGGCAGGAGGTAAAAAGGAAATGCTAAGAATTGAAAATAAAATTAATGTTATGCTTCTTAACTTTTATAATGTAATGTATAGTTTTCGATTTCTGGATATTTACTTTTAAAATTATATTTGTGTATAATCGTTTGTTTAACTTCAATTAAATTTAGATATGATTTTTGGATTATCATATATACCATCATTTCATTGAGGAATATATGTAAGTTAGACGAAATCCAGATAAGAATTTTATCTGTTTCCAGATAATTTTACCTAAGTCTTTAGTCGAGTTATCATTTTACTGTAAAAGACCAAACCATTTGGCATTTGGCATAACATTTTTATCCGGTTAATATTTGGCGACGTTGGGATTTGGTCAGAGCGCATTATTTGGTTAAAGTATGAATTTGGAATAGATGTAATATTACCTTAATGTTTAGTTGTTATTTTACTGTGAAAGACCAAACCATTCGGCATTCGGTATAATATTTTTATCTGGCTAATATTTGGCGACGTTGGGATTTGGTCAGAGCGCTTTATTTGATTAAGGTATGAATTAGGAATTGATGTTCGAATGTGTGTCACCAGCTTGGACAAGTTCCTCTTACATAACACATGTCATCACTTGCTGCTACCAGCAAGCGCAAACCGAATCTCCGTAGCACCGTAGCGCCATCTGAGATACGAGTAGTGATAAGTTGCACTACTACTTGTCATGGTACGAAGACCTGCTGTTGGATCTCGTATGTTGTGTACAGTTGTTCTGCACTCAGCAATTCTCATTTGCACGTTTGCACTTGACGGTTCGTGCCATTCTAGTTATTTATTTATTCTTAATGCATGTCAACACGTACCTGGATACGTTGTTGTTGTTTTGGATTGTAATTGATGTGTAATAGCGATGATGGGGGAATTTTGCACGATGAAAGGAATGTGAAACGGTTTTGAGTTTACACGCTGTAATACTTTCCCAGATTTGTAAACGCACGACAATTTACTACTTATTTGCTGTAACTGGTTATTATTCTTATTTTCATCCATTTCGACTATTACACCTTCTTCAAAACTAATTAATCATCATGCATCTGTATGGTACATTTCTAGATAGAACTGGATGACAAAAACCTTTTTACTTTCCTGGCAATAATAATTTTAATATTTACTGTTCTTTAATCTTCGTATTGGAAGTTGAAGCCACGCTATTTATCCAATATTTTTTTTATGAATAGCAATAATCAACTACTTATTTGCTGTAACTGGTTATTATTCTTATTTTCATCAATTTCGACTATTACACCTTCTTCAAAACTAATTAATCATCACGCATCTATACGGTACATTTCTAGATAGAACAGGATGACAAATACCTAAAATACCTATTTACTTTCATGGCAGTAATAATTTTAATATTTGCTGTTCTTTAATCTTCGAATCGGAAATTGAATCCCGCTATTTATCCAATATTTTTTTATTAATTACATCAACCTTTGAATTTCAAATTCTATAAACTATCCACTAGAAATTTTGGGGCTATAAATTACCGATTTTCACAGTAAACAATGAATTAACAAAAAATAACAATCAAAGAAAAACATGTAAACAAATTGGCTTAGAATTGCATGTCAGAGTCGAGTCAATATTAAACTATTTTAATGTTCAGTATTAAGTCATTTAGTCATCAGTTCATAGTGCCGAAACATCTAGTTTGAAGAAAGTGTTTAGAAGTTAAGAAATTAATCTCAAAGGTTTGCTTCATATTTATCTAGATTTCACATTCATTGGGTTTTCTTAGTAATTTGTTAATTTCTGCAAAGATCTTTAGTGTTCTATAATCTGTGTACCATAGACTTTATGCTAAGTTTTAGTCAAACACCATAAAGCTCATTTTTATAGGATTACATTTTATGTATCCATATATATTACTATAATATCATTGAATTTATAACCAGGATTGCATTGATTTAAGTAACTTAAAAAAAAATCATTGACTTTTTTTTAATAGGAAATGCTATTTTGTGAAACATATTTTTGAAATTATACTACACCTTTTAAAAAAAATCAAAAAGTCTGATTTAAATATAAAAAAAATCCGATTTAAATGTTTATTTATTTTTAAATCGGATTTTTATGCAACCCCGTTTATAACTGAATAAGATGTCAGATAAACTAAAAATCACCTTTTCCAATATCCGGACATAAAGTACATACTTTATGTCCTCTTTTGAGTTTGTAGAGTTACATGAAAAGTAGGTGTTGGTAGGCAACGTGAACACATTTATGAATGGTTTACTTTACTTTTGAAATTAATTTTTATTAATATTTCGGTTGTAGGAAAAATGTATACAACATGTGTATAACAGCGTTTTTTATTTTGTGCTATAATTTCCATCACTCGACTAAAAACACTTACTCGTACTAGTTGCATAAATAACAATTTTGTGTGTTTTTGGAAGTTGCATTTTTCTGTGAGTTTTCCTCGCATTGACCGCTCCGAGGGTAAAATATACCATCGATCAAAAAGACGATTTATTTATTTCTTGCTGGGATTTCCCCCAGTGTTTTAGCATTTTCCCTCGGAAAAACATGTTTTGTAATTTTTTCAAATGGCTGGGAGAATAATCGAATAGTCGGGGCTGTGTCAGAATTTGAAATAAATGATGCACTTTTCATCGCCATCTAATCCGAACCCCACACATCTAATCGATTAACTGTTTTTGCCTGCGTGGAGAGTCGAGAGGCCGTATCTTTTCGCAAGAGCTCGTGGAACGTGATTGTCGTTGCGTTTGGTCGCTGAGACTGTGAGGCTTTCAAGTGCACCTAGAGGGGGATAGGCACATGCTAGGGCGACGAAGGACGCTATCTTCCATCTCGGATCTTTAAATATCATTAGTGATGTTGGGGGTACAGAGAGTGAGTTCAGGTGCAGGATGGGCTGTGCCGAATTTGGAATTCCGATTAATTCAAATTTCGCTTTCCCTCCACTATTTGCAAAATTTGTGTCTACTACTTTTGCTCTTCAATGGCGCAGGGACTTACATAGAAAAATGTTCGGGTTCGGTTACGGTTAACAGTTTTTACATTTAATATTGGTTATCGGTAACGGTTATTTGAAAATATTATATTTGGTTTCGTTTTGGTTAAAATACAAATAAATTTCGGTTTCGTTAAGGTTTCGGTTAAAATTGTAAATTATTTTAATTTTACGTTGTGATCTAAAAATGGGTTAAGTTAAAGTTTCCCATTAAAATTCGTACGTTTATTGTAACAACATAAATTAAATCTATTACGAAAATTATTAACTTTCATTTTATATATTACGATAATTTTTCGGTTCGGTTATGTTTTCGGTTACAGAATAAATTTATTTTTCGTATAGGTTTCCGGTTTCCATATTTGAAGATATAATATTAGTTGCGGTTTTCGGTTACGGTTTCGTTACGGCATGTGACAATCGAATTTCAGTTTAAAAGTCAGAAAATACAAAAAGTAACCACTAAGTTTCTCATTATAATAATAAAAAGTAAACATTAGTTTGCAATAATCATTAATAGCAATTAAATGTTTTGGAGAAGGGATATGTGACGTCAGCAAGGTAGAATCCTAGAAGAAGATTGTCTCTTTCTCTCTTTCACTCCCAGTCTATCTTTCTTCTTTTATGATTATACCACGCTGATATTACAATATCCCTTCTCCAAATTTTTAATACTTATTTCTTCGTAAACCACGAGTAATGAATCGATTTAAAAAAATACAGATATTTTTTTTTTGTAGTATTATATTATATAAAAATCAAAATTTACTTACATACCACCATTCTGTGCAAAGCAGAACTCATTTTAAAAATTCATTACCTATCAGATGATAGTAGCAGGAAATGTAAAATGAATAAGACATAAGATATGCGAGCAACAAAGTTGACGTATGACTATATTAAAATATGTGAATATCTATTATAATATGCGATATGATCAACTACAATAGTCCATGATAACATAATAGTTGTAAAATAGACAATTTAGATCTGATCTTAATCTGTATACAAGATACCATGTCTAACTGTTGGGAATTATTGTGACTCATTTGTTCGTATTGTTTAAAGAAAAAACTTGTTAATTATTGTTAAAATAGCAAACTTTTTCCCAATGTAACAAATGAAAAACGGTGAAAATACTAAAGAGAAAGTAATTTTCGTCAAACGAAAAGAAAATGACGAACCCTTTTGAAAGGGACAGTAAAATTTTAAAACTTCAAAGACTTGTGCATTGCAGCGACAAACGTTAAATTACTACTTTTTTAATTCCGAGAATTCCGAAATTGAATTTCAAGGAAATTGGCAAATTGAAAATTGCGATAAATTTTTCTCAGCACAAACAAGAAAAAGAATATTAAGGTTTTATATGCAAGATAATTCAATCAATAACATTCCAGACAAAAAATTAAATTCAGAGAATATTATATTTTGGAACCTTTGAACCGTAGACCGATAACTTCTGTTTACCATAGTTCCATTTTTAACATCCGGCAAATATCGTTTGATATGGAATGAATTGCTATAATTTTGTTCAATTTCTCGGAATTTTAAATTGACGGTACGGCAGAAATTACCAAAATTTTATGCTTTAATCTTCAACAAATATATATTTGTAATTAAATAATATTAATTAAAAAGTGGGTCAATCAAAATGATATTTTTTTATCATAGATAACTTATGAGATATAAATATATTAAATATAAATACAGGAAAATAGTATATTTGTTATTAATATCATTTAAAAACGTAGATTTCCTATTTCTTTATTTGATTATGATATTTTAATAGGAAATAAACATATAATTCTATATTTGGTTTCCTTTTTTCATGAAATGTTTGCTGATAACTAAAACAATAATATTAAAATAATATTAGTTCGTGATCAAAGTTACCGTCTTCTAAATTGTCTATTTTTAAAGATATATCTATGGGTATAAGTTTAGGGATAAATTTATATTTTCATTTTTGTAGTGACAGCTAATGGAACAATATTTTTGAAATTTGTTGTTTAGAGAGACGTAGTTTTAGTTAGTACTTTTGGGATATTACATCCATTTGATGATGCTCGAAAGGACAAACAATAAAAGTTGAATAACCAAGTATGTGAGGTTATTTTTATGGTAAATGGTGATGTATTTATTTGGTTTGGATGGGTGTCGATGACTAATGGAACAATATTTTTGAAATTTGTTGTTGAGAAGGAAGAAAAATTAGATATGACAGACGTTTGATGATGTCCGAAAGGACAAACAATAAAAATGAAATAACAAAGTGTGTTTTATGGAGAATCTTTCTAATGCTCGTGTATTTATTTCTCTTGTTATTGAGAAAGAATTGGTAGTTAGATATCACAGTCATTTTATGATGCTCGAAAGGACAAACAATAAAAATTGAATAACCAAGTTTTATGGTGAATTGTTGTAGTGGTAATGTATTTATTTGTGTTGGATGAGTGTCGCTAACTAATGGACTAATATTTTTAAAATTTGTTGTTGAGAGAGAAGAAAGATGGGATATTACAGACGTGTGATGATTTCCGAAAGGACAAACAGTAAAAGTGGAATAACCAAGTGTGTTTTATGGAGAATATTTCTAATTCTCATGTATTTATTTTTCTGGGATGGGTGTCAATGATTTGTATGACTTTTGGATATCTCAGTCATTTGATGATGCTAGAAAGGACAAACAATAAAAATTGAATAACCAAGCGTGTTTTATGGATAATATTTCTATTGGTTATGTATTTATTTTTCTTGAACTTGTGTCAATGACTAATAGAACATTTTTTTAAATTTTAAAATCATTGGACAAACAATAAAAAATAACCAAGTGTTATGTTGTAGTGGTGATGTATTTATCAGGGTTGGATAGGTGTCGATGACTAATGGAACAATATTTTTGAAATTAAACTAAAATCGTTGAAAGCGCTCCCCAATTGTGACGTAAAATGGAACCCTCAGGCAACGGGCAAGTCCTGGCCTGGCAGTGTTATCTGTAATGCCCCGTGCATGCGTGCATTGGTTCAATCCGTGGTGGATGACAGATGATAAATGGTGTCTTGTAATAGGAATCTTGTACCCCGTGAATTGCCCCATTGCCCAACCCTGCCGCGATCCTTTCGTCCCTTCTGCTTTCCTGTGCGTTGCCGTTGCCGTCCCCGTCGTGCCCCCTCGGACACGCTCGGCTGTTTCCGTGCGTGCCCCAACCCCTCTCGGATTGATTTCATGTGATCATGAATTCGATCCATTGTGGGGAACATAATGTGGGATTGAGCCATGAAGCTGCTAGAGGATACAGGACCCCTATGCAGAATGGACCAATCCTAGCTTATGACACTTCCATACATGTCACTGGAAATTGTTAATAAATTGTTCTCTAGATGAAGATGTACCGCTTACATTAATCATCAAACTAAAATTCAATTTAAAATACGCATCGCTAATGGCACCACTACACAGTACACACGACTTAAAAATTTCTAAAGAAATTATTCATCGCTCACACAACAACCATTTTATTCTTCATGCACTTCTAATTCAAGTTTTATTTCAACTTCAAAACAAATATCACCCACATATATATTTAAAATTTACTTACAACTATTAAGCAACTAACTAATCGAATGGAACAAATTGTATTGCTGTCTAGACAAGACAAGACAAGACTTGACTAAGTCTAAGTTTAGATTAAAAAGTCTTGTGTAGATATCAAGACTCTAGATTGTTTCAAGACTACATTAACCTGTGCATACGCTTTAGATTAGGACAGATAATTCTTCGACGTTCTTTCAAGACAAGACGTGACTAAGTCTAAGTCTAGATTAAAAAGTCTTGTCTAAATATCAAGACTGTAGTTTGTTTCAAGACTCTACATTAACTTGCGTATACACTTTAGATTAGGACAGATAATTCTTCGGCGACGTTCTTTTTTTATTTTACAATCATAGTTTCAGCTCGCATGGAACAAACTTCGCATGAAGTATATATATTTCGATAATTTAAAATTTTTAATTAATATATAGTCTTGAAAATTGTCTAGAATTTTCTAGTCTTGATCTAGAATAACAAAGTCTTGTTTCGATAATGTAGACAAGACAAGACAAGAGTCTAGAAAGTCTAGATCTAGACAGCAACACCATTGATTTTATAAAGTTACTTTATAAAATCAATGGCAACACTAAGGAACAACCATAATGCAAGTAAAAATATCAAGAGAAAACAAAAACAATACTGTAAAGTACTGAGGCTCAAATGTAATTATAGTAAACTGTTATTATTTTATCTATTATTAAAACAAAAATTTTATGTATATAAAACGACCGTATCAAATTAGCTTAAAAGATTTAATAATTCACTTTTTCAATAAACATACCTAGAATGAAAATTATTACAAGGTATAATAGGTTTAATATTTTTTATAGAAAACTTGTACTTAATTTGTAAATTCATTAGAAATCTTGGAAAAAATAGTGATTGTTTATATTGTTTTAAATTGACAAATAACTAGTTTCTTACAAAACTTTTTGAGTGAGACTTTTTAGTGAGATGTTCTAGTATTTTTCAACAGACAAGCGGTCCTTTTGTATTATTTTCAGTGAATTTCACTGCATAAATTCAAAGTGGAAGGAAAAAACGGTCTCGACAGAATTAAATGAAGTATGTAATTCGAAAATTCCTTATGAATTCAGCGTTTGGAACAACGCAAACGCATACAGTTGTTGGATAACAAAGGTTTTGTAAGTCGCGCTACAGATAATTGCACCGAAACCATAACCAAATAGTTTTAACGGTTGAAGTTTCAGTATCCGCATTACATTATTTTTATTCTATCTCCTTGATATTGATAATTACTAAGGTCATATGCTACGTTTTTCTGATATGGTTATAATTGATTGATAATTCGGGAAAAAAGACCTCAATATCTGCTTTTTATTTTAATCAAATATATTAACAGATCATTGTATGGACTTTTTACAAATTATACGGAAATAATTATCAACGGTGAAAAAATGTCTTAAACAGGTGGAGGTGAATTTTTTTGTGATTTACCGTAACGGTGATATGTTGTAACGGACATGTTTAATTTGTTTCTAATCATTTTTTATTTAGTAATTAATACTTGCCTCTGGCATACACAGTGACAATTCTCATTTGGTAGAATATCCTAGAACGCATTAAAATTATCCAACAAAAAATATTAGATTAATGAAATATAAAAGGCGTGACCACATGTTACAGTAATTTGACAGAATATCAAACGTGATTTTTAATTTAAAATTTAGAATGCAAGAAAAAAATTAAACGAAATTGCTTTGCAACTAACTTTCAAATAGTTATGGACATTTCTATTCGATATCGCATGATCCATACCCTCTAATATGGAATACAGATTATACAGTGAGTCACAAAACTCACGCAATGTTATAAGAATTCTTTTTCAATTGTACTGCCTGTCCAAAAATCACAAAACCGAATATTATAATACATGAAACTAACATTTACATTCTGAAAATGAAAACCGAACATATATTTTTTTTTGTTAAAGTCAAATCTACCAACCAAAATGACATATTAAATACGGTTTAAACCAATGCATTTGGTGATGCTTCAATTTATGACGTCATCAATATATGCGGTTAGAAAACATTATTGAATACGGCACAACGCGAAAAACAACTAATATCTCAAAATGGACTTGCGTCATTAATGCAAGAACTACAAAATTTATTACAATGCTGTTATTGAGAAATTTAAATCGATGACAGATTCTAAGAGAATAATGTTGTAGTATATAAATTTTAAGTTTTTATATTAAATACATTTTCGTGTTACAATATATATTTTCTTTATTGATTTTTAAAGATAATAATAATTGTAAAAATTTATTTTGGCACACACAAAAGAAAAGTTTTGCGCACGCCTATGAGAATATATTAACTAGTCAACCACCAATGCCCTTATTGTAAAATAAAATAAAATAAGCTAAAATACAATATTTCAGCCAATTTATCAAACAGAATGTAAACTGTTAAGACGTATGAGAAATAGATGCGTATGATGAAAAAAGTTTCACAATAGACCGAAAAAATCCTAAACGATATTTACATATCTGTATCAGCTTAGCATATAAATAAAAATCCGTAGTAAATTCATGATTTCGATAAGGAATAAAATATGATTGGGCGGAGCAAGCAAGAATGAAGTCGGAGAACTGGCTTCACACAAACCAGAATCGAGAATCGAGAAGGCAAGAAGTTGAGCGTTTGTAATTACGGCAGGCACATGCTGTACCTATACGAACCGTATCTTGACGTGCGATCTAAATAATATGGACTTGATGAAATACAAAAAAGGGGTACCCAGTTCAGCTTATCATTATACAGGTTCAACGCGAGATGCGTGAATTACAGAATAATCAAACCGGATCATAAAAGAATTTTTGTAATTACACAATAGATCATTTCAGTCCGAGACGAATGACAATATCTTAATTTTTAATTCATTCTTGACATATCTTCTTATTGTGACTTTTCAATACTTTTTCACGTCTTTAACGACTGTTCAACTATGATCACTTACAGTGGCGGTTCGTGGCTTTAAATCATGGGGATGCTATAAATGTTTCAATAAAATATCAAAATTATCATAAAATTAAAAAAAAAAAAAACCTGAAAGTACATATATTGTTTTATTTTATTTCTTGATTAAAATATGAACTACGAAATATTTTATTTTTTTAATTGTAAGGTGCAAATATGTAAAGATATAAAATAAACACGATAAACATTATGACGACGTCGCTGCACTATATATTAAAGGTACTGCTTGTTTTGCAGTGCCGAATTACGCTTCTCACTGCGAGTATAAATGCTATAAGCTATGACACTACGATAAACACAGCTTTTTAGTGTTGCTAGATTTATTTTTATAATCTTTTATACGAAATAAGAGAACTATATACAATTATTCATGATAAATTTTATTATTACAAGCAATTATAAATAACTTCCTAAATAAATTTACATATCGACAAATTTTGGGGGTGCCCCTGATCACTTATGAAGATCGCAGTGCAAAAAAGAGGAAAGTCATTGTTTTGTAATTTAAGATATTAAACATATTTGTGCTATACAAACTATGTATTCCACTAAGAACCTAATAAACTTATAAATAACATAATAACAATAATGTACAAGTTATATCCTATAACATAACTCATTTTATCATATAACTTGTCATTCTCCTTTTTTGTAGTACACGGGATTCGAATCTGTAACTCTTTGCTTACCATGACAAAAAGTTGCTCTTTTTCATATCGAAGTCAATAATAAATTACAAGCTTTTATCTTACTGTCCCTAATTGTAAAAAATATTAGAAAACAATAAACCATGATTAATATAACCTAACTTACATTCTGTATTTGTCAGTGTACAATTGAAGTGAATTATGAATTTATTATACATTAATAAATATATATTATATTTATAATGTAGAAAAACTATGACTCTATATTATTATATTGAGGAGCGCAATTTTGATAATGGTTTTCGGGCACCAAATGTAGTAATACTGCTCTGTTATTTGTGTATGTAGCAAACTGTGAAAAATAATTTTGTTTAATGTAGTTATATTCAAATATCAAGAAGACAACAATTACCAGACGTCCCTATAAGAGCCGGACTGTCGCAAGTTCAACAAACAAATCCCGATTAATCAAAAATTGTATGTAAAAAATGTCACAATTCAGTAATAATATGGAATATCTGGTGAAAAAGTCGCATTTTTTTTGACAGCTTGTGAATGTATGCAATATTTAATCCTATGCATCTATTATTTTGTAAATTTGAAGGACAATATTTTACTCACTTGTTTGTTTGCATACGCATAAATTAGAAAAAAATGCAATATAACGTATAAGAAATAAAAACAGTTATAAGTATTGTGACAAATTTAATTATTTTTTTATAAATGCTACAAGTGTTAGAATGCATGTAAGAATTAGTAAAATATTGCTGAGTATGCAACGTAAACTTATATGTGTATTATATCTAGTTAGAAAGCAATTCAGTATGAATAGTGGCACATTTTTGTTTATTTTGCATGTCTATCACATTGTCAAACATAATCCATGTAAAAAGTAACAGTTAATTTGTTGTAAATAGATATTAGTATCACCTATTGACGTTATTGTCAAGTCATAATCTAAAATCAATGTCACTTTTTACTTGTATTCTTTTGTCGTAAAAGGAGCCGAACAACTTTATTATTTTTAATATCTCAAACAATTTTCATCAATAAATTGCAATGCACTTCTCAAAACAAGAATCAAAATTAGCAAAGTTTAAACAGATCAGCTTAGTATTTAGTTAGTGATAAGTTTTATGAAAGAATTATTATTTTTAATATTTCAAACTATTTTCATCAATAAATTGCAATACACTTGTCTGAACAAGAATCAAAATTAGTAAAGATTTAACAGATCAGCTTAGTATATATGGTGATAAGTTTTATGAAAGGACAAAATGATTCTATTATCTGGTCTTCTCGAACAAATTTGAGCAATAAAAGGGTGAACCACTTGTCAAGCTCTTGTCAAAGCCAATCAAAATCAAAATTTTTACTTGTATTCTTTTGTCTTAAAAGAAGCCGAAACAACTTTATTATTTTTAATATCTCAAACAATTTTCATCAACAACAAGAACAAGAATCAAAATTAGTAAAGACAAACAGATAAGCTTAGTATATGGTGATAAGTTTCATGAAAGAACAAAATGACTCTTTTATCTGGTCGTCTCGAACAAATTTGAGCAATAAAAGTGTCAACCACTTGTCAAGCTCTTGTCAAAGCGAATCAAAATCAAAATTTTTACTTGTATTCTTTTGTCATAAAAGGAGCTGAAACAATTTTATTATTTTTAATATCTCAAACTATTTTCATCAATAAATTGCAATGCGAATACACTTGTCTGAACAAGAATCAAAATTAGTAAAGATTAAACAGATCATCTTATAGTTTGGTGATAAGTTTTATGAAAGAACAAAATGACTCCATTATCCGGTCTTCTCGAAAAATTTTGAACAATGTCACTTTTTACTTGTATTCTTTTGTCGTAAAACTTAATCATTTTTAATATCTCAAACAATTTTCATCAATAAATTGCAATGCACTTGTGTGAACAAGAATCAAAATTAGTAAACATAAACAGATCAGTTTAGTACATATGGTGATAAGTTTTATGAAAGAATAAAATGACTCTTATTATCTGGTTTTGTCGAACAAATTTGAGCAATAAAAGTGTCAACCACTTGTTAAGCTCTTGTCAAAGCGAATCAAAATCAAAATTTTTACTTGTATTCTTTTGTCATAAAAAGAGCTGAAACAACTTTATTATTTTTAATATCTCAAACAATTTTCATCAACAAGAACAAGAATCAAAATTAGTAAAGATAAACAGATCAGCTTAGAATATATGGTGATAAGTTTTATGAAAGAACAAAATGACTGTATTATCGGTCGTCTTGAACAAATTTGAGCAATAAAAGTGTCAACCACTTGTCAAGCTCTTGTCAAAGCGAATCAAAATCAAAATCTCTTCCGTTCCACACAGGAAAGAATCAGATTAACGTGAAGAAATTACTGTTAAAATGTTGTAAGCTCAGCACGAGACTATGGTTAACTTCATAATCCGGTTTTCTTATCTTTTTTCATCTTTTGTAATGGTTTCACAGAAATTACGCTTTTCACACAAACCCAACCGTGTTGACCACAGCCACGGGGGGTTGAGTTGTGTACCTAGCTGACCATCGGGTAATTGAGGATAATTTGTTAACCCTTCTGCGGTGTTGTGGTAAACCTGGCAGTCGGATTTCGGAATTTGTCTTGCTGATGGGAAAATTTCCTAGTTTGCGGGTGACTTTTGGTGTATTTAAGTGATTTTTGACAGCAACTATGGAACGGAATATTTCGATGATTTTTAGACGTAAGTGCGAATGGATTTAGTCACAAAATATTTCTTTAGATTAGGTGATTGTCAAATTGTCAAATTCTGAATTACCAATAACGTAAAATAAACAACTATGGAATGAAATATTTCAATGATTTCTGGGCGTAAGTGCGAATGAATGTAGCAACAAAATAATTCTTTGGATTAGTTGATTCGCAAATTATCATGTACTATTAACACTTTTTCGTCGAAAATTCAGGATAAATAATATCATATTGGAAATAAACTACAATATGCATGGTGAACATGAAATGAACGGTTAAAAATATTGGCTTTTTATCTATATGTTACGATCTGTCTGGATGTCTAGTAACGGACATACATATGTCTATGTATTAAATATATAGACAACAAAAGTTATTAGTTATATTTCATAACTTTGATGACTTTGAGGTTATTTTAATGAGGGAATCTATAGGCAATATTAGCCGTTAATGGTTTTATAGACAAGTAGAAAGAAGGAAGTAGTATATCATGGAACAAATTTAGTAATCGTCACTTTACAGGCGAGTGCATAAAAGTCTCATCCGTGTGTAAAATGTTAAATACCGAAATTGAAAACAGGGCAAAAGTAATTTTAAAAGCGCAAGTACAAAAAATATATTTCTTAATTTTGAGACTAGGTTATTAAGTGTTGAAAATATAACTAAGTAGAAAGGAAGATGAAAATTTGGGCACAAGTTATATTAAAAGCAGAAGTACAAAAAAGTATGTTTATCTACAACTATTGAAATATGGGTACATTATACGTTTGATACTACATATAATATACTACTCATATTACACAAGTGTAATATGAAAAGTTATATTACACGCTACACTTTTCTGTAATAAATAGAGCATATAATGTAACACATAACATTTTATTAAACTGTTAATTTATTAATAATATATTTTTTATTATAAATATTATTATAAATCATTATAAAAGTATAATAAATACAATTTGAATAGTTATTTTGACATTTAAGTGCTACTGTGGCGCCATCTGTTAAGCTATATATGAACTACATACACCTAACTGAATATTTAACAAATAATATCAGATTTTTTATATGCCTGATAGTTGTAGATAAAGTATAGTATTTGACTCGCATAATATGGCTACATATTATGCTTGTTAAATAATATACTATTAATAACTTTAGGATTAGGTTATTGAGTGAATTTGTTGAAGGTATGAAATAAAGTAAAAAATGGTTGATGACTGTGGCAATTTCTGTCACGTTCGAAAGACCTCGAAGGATGCAAAGGCTGGCATTCCAAGATCGGGTGGTTTTTGAGTCCACGATTCGCGAAAGTCCACGAATTGCATAAGAATGAAATTAGAGCAGCGGATCTGATTCTGATGGCTTGAACGGTTTTGCCAATCGCAGTCGGAGTCTCAATTAGAAATCGGACCTCTTGCCGCTCTGTGAATCCGTTTAAAATGAAATAATAACTTGTCGTGGTCGTAGACCACTAGCGCGGAACCAGTGACTATTTTTGCAATTTTTGACGCTGCAAAAATCGGACGACGTAATAAAGGCGGCCATAACGGAAGGATAAGGATAATGCTGCTGGAAAATTGGATTGAATCAAAGAAAAAGCAATTAACCTAGGCTTATATCATTACGTCGCTGAACTTTTATTTGACTTTCGACTTTTATGGATTAACCACTAGCATCGTCATCTTTCGCCATTGTTCCAAATACAAACCATACTAAATCATATTTTAGCTGTAACAGAATTCGTATTCGCCATTTGCTGAAACTTTCGGACGTCAGACTAATCTTAAATAAAATACTTAGATAATAGTTATTTATACAAATATCTAGAAAGCAAAATCAACATATAGGAAATTGTCGCAAAACTATGTGACATTTCATTATAAATTGAAAATGTAAATGTATTCCATGCTATATTATAATAATTTTGTACTGTTACTATGACTGTTGCGATTGTAAGCGCGAGTAAAAGTATTTAATTCTGTTGTATCTAGGTTATGATATCCTCTGAAATCAAAGATGAACTGATAAGATGTTTGTAAACCATCCCACAGCGGAAATGAAAATGAACAATAATAAAAAGATGGTTGATGATTGTTTCGCCGATTTGGAAACACATTTTCTTGCGCGGCTTCATCTTCACACAAACAATGACAATCATCCTCTCATCAGATCAGAGATCACCGATCGGAGAATTGAGATTCGGAATGCTATTTGATGGGTTTGCCTTTGGATTTGCATACAACAATGCTTGTATTATTTACAGCCTTTTGTTTTTTATTATATTGTTTCTCCATTCATTCTTGTTTCATAACTATTTCCGATACGGAAAGCCACAAAATTCTTCTTTTCTTCATCATCAACCATAAAATATTAGCAGTTTATATCATTCCATTAGGAACATAAAGCAAATGAAAGATGGGAATTCTATCAGGTTATTTACAATTGCCTACAACCTCTAAAATGGATCTACACTTTTTAGTGGTTTTCAAATCTCGAAAACACAGCGGTATTTTTTTTTGTTAAACATTACCGATTCTGGGATATGAACCTTAAATCTCCAGTTGATAAATATGTAGTTGTAGAAGAGATATTTGAAACTTATTATAAAATAAGCCGATTGTCCGTTTTAAAGTTTTACTGGACCTGCGGTAAAGGTTCTTTTAGACAGGTACTTTCTTCTCTCGTATAATACTATGGACCGTTATTGTAAATTCAGTTTGATTTTGTTTAATGCGGCCATTTCTTTCCATTCTGGCGATGCCTTCAAGTTGAAATAATAAATGATGCCTTAGCACTAATCTTCCCTACCTTCCATAAAAGATTGTAAATCCCGCATAAGTCAGTTTCAAATATCTCTTTTGATTTTGATTACTTGAAACATTTTTTAAATGTTACGGTTGCTTAAAATATTTGTGTGGAGTGAAATTAGTGTTCCATTTCCCACTTTGAAGTAATGCAACTTACACTTTTGAATCCGGATCACTTTTTATTATTATTTTTATTTTTCATACCATTTAACTGGATTACTTTACCCCCTCTGCTGAACAAACTGAACCTAACTTCAGATTGTCATGTGACTTTGAAAAGAAAGGGAAAAATTACAAATTTATGATCCTAAGCCCTACAAAACTTTGAGTTAGAATTACCATCGGAGATGATAAGCAAGACAAAATCAGGTATAATTTAACTTATACAATGTAATAATAATAGTAGAATTAAAATTATAACTTCAATTTTACATTTAAACATTAACTAAAAACAGCTTGACTGGATAGAAAAAATGATCCAAAATGGCATTCCATTTACACTAAATAAGTGAACTGATTTATCTGATCCGATTGGTAAAATTATGTGTGTATTTGCGTAATGGGGTGTTTTGTGTTAGATTTTATGATTTCTGCTGACGGGTGTTGAAAAGTCTGGTGACAAGTGAAATCAAAATGGGAGAGTGTGTGATTCAAAATGAAAATGAATATTAGCAACGTCGAATACATTTATCATAGGCGGTAATGCATATATCAAGTTAATTCAGAATTCATGGAAAATGAATGTTAGCCATTTTGTAATGGAAATTTCAAAATTATACGAAGCACTCTACCCATCACGACATCGCGGACTGCTAGCGCATAGCATGCAAACACTGTGGATATGTCAAGTGTGATTAATGGAATACTCTAATCATTGTTTCACAATTGTATGTCACATTCTAAGGTTAATTGTTAATTAAAAATGTTTACGATATTTTTTTCCATTAGTTATTAGCACGGACGCGAAACAAAATCCCGCACGGCTCAGCGTGAGCCCGTATTCCACCTGGTGTCCAACCGCTCAGAACTTCCTTCCTCTCTCTTTCCCTGTATTAATTACTTTACATACATACATTATGTTGTTTGAGTCTACCGCTGGGTCGCGCTGTCGTGGGTACTGAAATTAATGAACGAAAAAAAAATAGAACACGTTTACATGATTAAACTAAAATGGGAGGAGCCGTGCTGTAGACAATGGGTAGTGGAGTGTTAGGGTAGCCAGCCGCATGGCGTGCTTGCCCGCTCTCTCCGCGCAGTTCTGCTTCGCGTCGGCCACACCTACATGCCTGCCCGCACACACACACACCGCACGCTCAACATCCAACACGCTACCCGCACGAATCCAACTCCACAATATTATATCGCTAATTACAAACCTAACCTCCAATTCTATAATTGTCACCAAATCTATATATGTTCTAAATTATTATACTTCATTTATTATATTATCATTCCTATTTGTATAAGTACAGGGAAAGTCGCAAATAACGCCCGTCAAGAGACTAGAAAAATATGGAAGTTACATGCGACAAAATAAACAAAAAATAAAATACATACAGTACCTGCACGAATCTACGACTACAATATTATATCGCTAATTACTTACCTAACCTCCAATTCTACAATTGTCACGAAATCTATATCTGTTCTAAATTATTACATTTCGTTTATTATATTTAACACTTTTGTCATTCATATTTTAAAAGTCGCAAATAACACCCGTCAAGTGATTAGAAAAATGTGGACGTTACATGTGTACCTAACCTGCAATTCTTCAATTCTTAACATTATCACCCAATCTATATTTGTTCTAAATTATTACACTTCGTTTATTATATTTAACACTTTTGTCATTCCTATTTGTATAAATACAAGGAAAGTCGCAAATAACGCACGTCAACAGATTAGCAATATATGGACGTTATATGTGTACCTAACCTGCAATTCTGCAATTGTTAACATTATCACCAAATCTATAATTTGTTTTAAATTATTACACTTCATTTATTATATTTAACACTTTTGTCATTCCTATTTGTAAAAGTACAAGGAAAGTCGCAAATAACGCCCGTTATGAGACTAGAAAAATATGGACGTTACATGCGACAAAATAGATAAAAATTCATGAAAATAAATAAATACAGGGTGTAATATAAATAAGTATAAACAGTAAATTTATCCAGTTGTAGAACTTGTCGAGAGCATCAATATTTATTAGTAACTTTTTTTGTAAACTTTCTAGAAATTGAGATTCGTCAAAGTTTTGTCATAAATTTCATATTTTTGTTCAATTTTGACAAAGATGTAAGTGTTACTTTCCAAAATTGATTGATCATAGGCCAGTACATAGTCTGTGTATTCGCCATTTTTAAAGGCAGATATTTTTACAGATTATAACTTTTATAATAATTAATTGATTTGAACAATTCACATTTCTCGAAAACAATGGGATTTTCCCGTATATTAAAATTCAATATATTTTGATTATGTTATCAATAATTTGCTACAAAATAATGTTAACAAATATATAATTTCACTTAAAATGTATATTGTTTACTTACAATAAATTATATAGTTTGACCACTATTTAGCTGTGACGTATTAGCGCCTCTATAGAAATGGACATATAATATGAGAGAGACGTACATATAACATAGCCCAGAAAATTTGACGTTTCTTTAATTTATGGTGGAATAAAAATGCTAGATTCTCAAAAAAAGTAAATATTTAGTAAATATTGATGTTCTCGACTAGTTCTATCACTGGATAAAATTTAATGTACTTATTTCTGTTACACCCTGTATAAACATTTATTTATAAAAAAATAAATTAACTTTGTACATCCTGCATATAGGAATGTATATAAAACTGAGAGTAGACCGATATATGACGCTATATCTGCGCTGAGATGCAATATTTTCTAATTTGTCATTAGTTATTGTAATGTAATGACTACTTTGGATATCAGTTATGTATATAAACCACCGTACTGTTCCAAATAAAATGAAACATAGATTATCATTGTCGCCTAATGTACTAAATTATTACACTTCATTTATTACGTTCAATAATTTTGTCATTTCTAGTTAAATTATTATATTGTTAATTAAGTTCATTTAATTATGATTCGAGATGTTGGAATAATAATATTCAGCGAGCTTATTATATTAGCTATTATTCACGAAGATTAGATTAGGACAAAATCTATAAGCGAGTTTTCTAATTATGACAATTAACAAATACATATGTCTCTTAAAATATCAAATTTTAAAAGTATTCATCTATTTTTTAAATGATAAGTGAATACCGTAGTTTTTATATATCGTAGAAATGATACTTCCATGTATAATATAAATTTATCTATTTACTATAAACATTTATCTTTTACACTGACAATACAAAATAGACGCAGTTATTATCAAAACATATAACATCTGACCTGTGTCGTATCTATGTTTATTTTTTAGACCCGCAAACAAGAAATGATTTTAAAATTCCTATTTTTAAATACATAGTACTTACAGTCCTCTTTAAAAAAATAAAAAAAACCTTATGTTAGTTGTATACTTATTATCCAATTTTTTGAGTTAATAATAATTTTTGATAATGTTTTTATTTTCTGGCAAATTTAAATCCGAATTATACGTTAAAATGTTTGATATTGGTGATGAGTTATTAATTTATATAATTATGAAATGAACTTAAAAATAAATACCTACATAGTTTTATATATAGAGCTTTTTTTTATTAATCAATTTCAAAACTAGAGCACTTATAATTTACTGCCGTTGCATTATAGAAATCTTGTTTAATTCGGATCTACTTTAATACTTAAATCAGCTATAATTATAGTAATAAACTAGTTTAACTATCGTGAAACTACTAGGAATTTTAGTTTCTAAATAGAATTAAAATATTTAGATTAATCTTCAAGTAACACTAGCCTGAATAAGATTTTTTTGCTTTATGCGATAAAAAAGTATTTTAATTTATTAACACACTATCTAGACTGTATTTTCATTTTCAAAACAATTAATATTGATATTCAATAAATGAAGTCTTTATGTTAGATTTATTTGCTAATTTCGCATTAAGAGAACAATAGCTGTCTCTGCATCATTGTAATAAAACGTATTTCACAGATTATAATAGACCACCTACTCTCATTTACTTAAATTCAAAAAGTTCTTCGTAGAATTTCAAATATAGTTGTGGGATATATCCCACAACATTTCATGTATAATATATGTAGTAAATTTTTATCTTATCCTCGTATTTACGCATACAATCAGATATTAAAATAATATATTTGTTTTGGTTTAGCATTTTTATTTATATTTTAATCTTTTGCAAATAAAGACGTTGTAATTTATTTAAATCTTTATTTATTTTGGTATATTTTACGAGCTAAATATAATAAAATAGTAAAATATAGTAATATTTTGCAATTATATTTTTTTTTGTTTGTTGATATTTGTTTTATCTTCTCGGAATTATGAAAAACATATTAAAAAAATAAAAATTTTGAATTGCATCCTTTTCATAAGAGCAATTAATTATAATTTGGATTATCTTTCGATAGATATTCATCATTTTATTATCTGAATGCATACATTTTTTTATTGATAAAATGTTATTTTTAACATTATCAGTCTAATGCGAGATTATTATTGCGCCCGGATTACATCAGATATGTTGCAGATGTTCATATGTATGTTTACTGCATAAAAATATTTATTTGCATTTAATTTAATAAATAAATTATTGCGAGACGATGATGTATCAATATTAATTGAAATAAAACAATCCAATATTGATTTTAACTTCAAAATAATTGCCGCTCACTTTTCAGAATAATATTTTATGAAAAAATTTTTTTTTTGAAAATTCAATTAGACACTAATTTTTATCACATATTCAAGAAAAAACCAAAGATAAAATTTTGCAAATTATTATTTAATCTTTATTTGATAACACATTTTAATGAATTCGTAATAAGTTTCAACAGTAAAAAAGGTCACATGTAATCTCTGCAGATATAAATGTTTAAATAAAAGCAAAATATATGACGTTATATACAAAGTTACATGCGTGTGTGAGACAGTCTAAATATTGTCTTAACTCTTGACATGTACTAACTTGAATTGGCGGAAAAATACTTGATAAGAAATTTATTGTACTAATTCAATATAGAAACTATGGTTTTAACTAATAATTATCTTCCGCAACTTTTTAATATCATATAATGAACACGTGTTTTCATATCAGCTTATCAATATACTGATTTTAATAATGGTGCGAATATAGGAATATCAGTTCAGTGAGTGTTTTAATTGAAATATGTTGTGTTTGTGAGTGAATTTTTTTGGATATAATGACGAAAACTGCTGCTGTAAGTGTTTTCTTGTTTATTTAGTGCATATTAATAGTGATAGTGTTTTGTGAAACTTTAATATATTTATCGTAAAAAATAATTTCTATTTATATTGAGAAAAATAAAATACATTGCATATTTAAATTAAATTTTAGTTATAAAATTTTAACAATTTAATTCATACAATATTTGTAGAATTCTTAGTGCGTAATTAATAATTTAAATTAAAAACACTTAATACAAGTGTCAAAACAATAATTTACACCAAAGAGATATTATATTATCTTTTAATACTCAGTATCTCGTGAAGAATTTCTTATCATCTTATCAGACCATTTATTTGGTAATTAGTATTATCAGTTATTTGGTTATGTTCGGAACAGTATAAAGTGACTTAAGTGAGTAGTTAATGTATAAATAAATAAAAAGTGTAGTTTGAAAATTTGGTAATGATTTATTTTTTTGTTTTAATTATATTATTAATTATCTAAAAATAGCTTTAAAATTGTATTTTTCATATAGCAATAAATATTGATAATAAAATTTATAATGTATTATATGTATGATAAGTTGCATTTTTAAATATTAATTGTTAATTTTAAGTCCAGTTTTTTGTATATAGTATATGAATATATATGTTTGTATGTTGATAATTGAAATAACCTAAAAATAACATTAAATATCTTGTTACTAACCATACAAATCTCGCAGTAACATTACATAATGAATATAAACTGTTTCTTATAAGTAATAACCATATGTGTATATCGTTTTTATTATTGTTGAAGTTTACTAATTAGTGTATTCTTTCCAGGATATGGATCTGATAGAAGTCCTGTGGAAACAGGATGTGGACTTAGGCTTCTCTCTGGAGATGCCTGGAGGCAAGTCCGTGAAACCTACAGATAGTGTCGAATTGAAACCTTCAGTTGCTGGTCCTGCGTCTTCCTTACCTGAAGACGATATCGAGAAGCTGAAAACTCTTGAGGCCCTCAATAATGACGCCTTAAAGGTTTGTCTTTATTTATAAAATAAATATCTAAAACAGGGTAAAGCTTTCGGTAGTATATTTATTTATTTTTAGAATTCGTAGCAAAAACGTCTGTGAAAATTTATAATTTTACACTGTACTAGCCCAGATAATTTGAGTCACTTCAAGGTTTATCGTTATTTCCTAAAAATCTAATCGTCAGACTTACGTAATTTTCTTCTTATTCTTGTGGTAAACTACTATTTTTATAAGTTGCAATAGGATGTTTAAAGTACAATAAAAAGTGGCTCTAACATTCTGGATACATTTTGTGTAAAATTATTACATTTGCTATTATAAATAAATTCTATAAACGTAGTTTACTACGGTAGAACATAGATTGATACTAAAATACATATTGGAGTTAATAATAACAAATTAGAAAAAAATCAGACAAATACTAGAGCTTTGTAGAACAATAAAACTATATAAAAATTAGATAAATTGAAAGGAATGTTTTGAAAAATAACCACAACAATTACCAGAAAAATTAAAACACATGCTATAATAAATAATTGGAACACATCTCAGTAAAAAATGGAGTATAATTCTAGGAAATTAAAAGATATCAAGTTTATTGGACTTTATGTATTAAGCAGTGCCTTATTACCGCTTATGCCAGCATAGTCATGGCTTAGGGCGCCAAATTTTAGGAGCGCCAAAATTTTTTATAATAAAAAAAATATGTAAACAATATTCCAAGTTTAAATTTACGACTGCGCTGTTGATGTGTAAGATATTAAGTGCTAAAACCAAACAACAGTATATCTCAATCTGAATATAGCTTTTCGAATCTTCCTAAGTATACCATCGACTATTGTTCATCAGAACATTCGTTTTCTGCGCTTTGGCGAGTAAAGAGTTATTTGCAATCTTCAATCGCTGAAACAGGTTAAACGGTTTAGCACTTATGGATATTAAAGCAAATTTAACAAGAAATTTGAATTTCGATAAACTTGTTCCTAATGTTACAATTTTGGTACTGGCTTTGGGACGCTAAATATAGTACCTAATTCGGCCCTGGTATTAATATATATTATTATATATTTAACTAAATAATATAAGAATTTCTTTCCTCTAGATACAGCGATTGTTATGTAGATGCATATTTAAAAAATGTTTTATGTTCCAGATATCTTAATATTATTTTGGTTTTAGACGGAAGATCTTTCCGATGTGGACGATTGGAATGGAATGTCCTATGATATCGACACAGAAACAGGTCAGTTTAGATCTAATATTTATTTCATTTTCTTCACAATTTGTTTCGTACTATTCACTTTTTTATATTAATATGATTTTTCAGAAAATAATTTTTAATGTTTACATTCAAATTAATTTTAGGATTAGCGTATAATTACCCAAAAATTAATTCATATTGATTTGTTTAAGCAAACTAAAATCTCATATTTTTTATGAACTACTAGTAAATTGTAATTATGTGTCCAAAGAGAATGGTACGAACGACGAAGTAGAACCACCTTTATCTAAAGGGTTATCATTTTTATCGCTGTGTCCTAAGTTGGTGGTAAAAACAAACATGGCATCTACAGCTGTTAAATTAATTCATATTGATTTGTTTAAGCAAATTAAAATCTCATATTTTTTATGTACTACTACTAAATTGTAATTCTGTGTCTAAAGAGAATGGTACGAACGACGAAGTAGAACCACCTTTATCTAAAGGGTTATTATTTTTATCGATGTATCCCTAAGTTGGTGGTAAAAACAAACATGGCATCTACAGCTGTTAAATTAATTCATATTGATTTGTTTAAGCAAATTAAAAATTCATATTTTATTTTTAATATAATACTAGTAAATTGTAATTTGTACGACGAAAGAGAATGGTACGACCTACGAAGTAGAACCACCTTTATCTAAAGGGTTATCATTTTTATCGCTGTGTCCTAAGTTGGTGGTAAAAACAAACATGTCATCTACAGCTGTTAAATTAATTCATATTGATTTGTTTAAGCAAATTAAAATCTCTTATTTTTTTATAATGTACTACTTGTCAATTTGTGTCTAAAGAGAATGGTACGAACGACGAAGTAGAACCACCTTTATCTAAAGGGTTATCATTTTTATCGCTGTGTCCTAAGTTGGTGCATGGTAAAAACAAACATGGCATCTACAGCTGTTGTTTAATCTAAGCGAGGAGACAAATTAGGTTGATAATGTCCTGTGTCATGTCGTGTGACACGTTTTACAACATTGCTGGATCTGATGGACTTCTGTCAAGACGGAGTTGAATGCTTGACCACCCAGATGCAACCAGCATGTGTTTACATGACATTTGTTTCAATTATGCGCTCATATTCTTACATACGACTACCTCTATTGCATATACATTACACACATTGTATAGACATAATAGTCACGGTAATATATACCTACAACAAAACGAAAGGTGCTGGTCTATATGGGCACAAGCATTAATATTCTGACGTTAATAATTTTTCAGAAATTAAAGATGAAGATAAATATCATAAAGCTGTTTTACACTTCACAATAAATTGCACAATTTTGTGACCTTCAATTTATTGTCGAAATTGGCAAGTGTAATATAGCAAAATTTGCACAATTTATTTTAAAATAAATCGTACAATAAATTGTGGAAATTAGAACTTGTTCTATTTTCTACAATTTCTTTGACAAATTTTTGGTTACTTTTTCAGTGCCAACTGTATAATATTTGACAAATTGAACTATTTCTGTTTGATGTTTATGTTTGTGCGAATGGTGCGAATCACATAAGTTTTTCTTTTTGCGTTTTGTTTCATTGTTGTGAAAATGTCATGGATTTCGATGTTTGTCGTGTAGAATGAGAGTAGAAAATTTAATTTAACAAAGTAATTAATAATTTTATGTCTTCTTTATTGAATGAATACGGCATTTTAAAAACATGAAAACAACAATCTTGCAAGGAAACACAACACAACAAAAAGTTAACCTTAAAATATCACCATGCGGTTGGTAGCCCTTCTCCCAACAACAATAAATTGGTAGAAAAGTTGTGAAGTATAAAACTGTAAGATTTTCAAAATAAATTGCGCAATTTATTGCACAATAAATTGTACAAATTATTGAGAAGTGTAATACAGGCTATAGAATTATTTGCAAAACAATCATTAACGCGCTACGACTCGAATTGAGCGAAGTATGAGATCTGAGGTTTAAGTCCCAATTTTGCCAATTTTTATCCAACTACAAATATCGCTATATTGGACCACTAATAGATTTGTTCGTTGACAATTCCAATAAGTGCAGACTAGTTCAGTGCAGTACAGTGTGGTGTCGCTTTAGTGCACATTATTGAAAATAGTGCAAGATCTTCAAAAAAAAAAAGAAGTGCAACTTTGACTATAATCTCATTCTAGAAAAGGCAAAATTGTCACAGACAGGGAGTGTTACAGAAATATATAAACAAATAGGTTGTTACTCGATATATCTGAATCTGAGGAAGAATTTCTTAGTTCTTCAAGCAACACGATGTTGAAGAAATCATCTTCTAATGTGTAATACAAAAAGTTCTAATTGACAATAATGGATCTATATTTAGAAATTCAAAAACTTCAAATGTTACATGATAAGGTCCAAAAAATGAAGACGATACGCACTTTTGTTATGTAGAAGAAGATTGTTGCGGAATATTAAATACTACCAGTTCCTTCTTGAAAAATAAAGTCATCCGTTCCGAGGAGCGTTAAATTTACAAGTATATTTGCTATTACCATTAACAGTAGAAAAAAAATTGAATAGACTTGAAAAACGATTCTATTATCTGTTCCCAAAGCCTTATTTTCTGCGCTAAAATTATCAGAAATTCTCGATGATTACAGCTGGTAGATGAATAATTTGTTTTTATTTACATTCGCGTTTTCACAAAATTCTTTCTCAAAATCAATTCAAACCCATTATTATTAACATTATTATGTTATGAGTATTATGTCCATAAATCAATGTTTTATGTAATAAAGTACATATTAAATTTTATTGGGATAATTATTTGGGGTGCCAAGGTTGAGGGTACTGCAAAATAAATTTTCTTCGCCTACTGTGTCATAAGGTTACAAAAATTAGCAGACATTGGATTAGATAAAAATCCTTTGTTATACTTAGCAATAAGACATGAAAATAAATTTATTTATATTGAAAATACTTTTATACTTTATTATAATTATGTTTTTTTTGTGGAAATGCCATTGAAATTATAGAGGAATACCCTATAATTCTTTTCAAATTCCCTGTGCGTATATATTATCAAAATTTCTTCTTCATTAGTTAAAGTTCCGACATTACCATTCAATCACTTCACATCCTTTTGAACGGTTATTAAAAGTAAAAAACTCTTGTACTTACCCGGGAAATCCGTGTTTGGCTTGATGGCCATCTCCATCTTGTATTCCAAGCCAATGGCTAAACACTAGTGGAATTATATCGATACGGAATGTTCTCATCAACATCAGATTGATCCAACTGCGTTCCAGGCAGATTAATAACCTAACAATGGGAGTTAGATTCTAGCTCTTGGCTTTCGGTACATTTCGACTGTTTTGGACCCTGCCTTTTCGTCCCGGTGTTAAAGGATTTTAATATTGCTCATTTCAAATAAATGTTAGAGATGGGACCGAAGTCGAAGAATTTGGTATTCGACCTATTCGGCCGTATTTTCACTATTCGATTTTCGGCCTATTATAATACCGAATATTCGGTTACAAGAAAAAAGTGAAGTACAACGCAGTTTTGTTACGTTAAAGTATATAATTATAGATGATCAATTTTAAGCAAACGATATATATTGAGTTTTTTTATTATTCTCGGTTTGTTTAAATAAAATGCATACTTTTGATTTTTTAAATTTACTCATTTTATAAAATACGCGAAAAATATCTTTATTACATAAACTTACTAATAAATAAATAATAGCGTTACAAGACAAAGGGCAAGCATTTCAGAATAAATAAACCCCTTTTCGCAAAGACCACCAATTACGTTTTCAGATTATAAAAAAAGATATTATTTCAGTAATGCCGAATATTCGGTTCAATTTTTCCGAATATTTCTTATTCGGCTAAACGATATATCACTAATAAATATCGCATTTTAAAATTAGGGTTGAGAAAAACCCGGATTTTATATGAAAAGCTCAACCCAACTGAGTTTTTCGGTTTTTTTTTTCTGAGTATATTAGAATATTTAGGGGTTTTATAATTTTTGTGCTTCTAGTGTTTTTATACAAAAATATAGTTAAATTTGAATAGATATATTTTATTTCTCTTACACAATAGAGAAAATATGAAAACATAAGAGGAAGATTGATAGTTTAACCAGTTATTTTACATATATATATATATATATATATATATATATATATATATATATATATATATTATATCTTTAATTTTTTAATATATTTTTACTTACATAAAAGTGTTCATTTAATAAAAAATATATATTATTCAATTGTAACTATAATTTTCTTAAAATTGGGTTTTTTATGTGGGTTTTATTTTTTGGGTAGAGTAAAATTATAAAAACTATTGAAACCGGATATATATTTTTTTACATATAATACTACCTGATAATTAATAGTAAGATAAAATTATCTATTTAATCAGTATATTTTATTGATAATAAATTTAAATATAGTTTGTTGCTATGTTCTATAGTTCTACTACTTTTATTTTGATTTGAAACGGTATATTTTCTAAAATAAATTATTATTTGTTACGCGAAAAATTTACTTTACACATCATATATGTATGATTTAGTAAAGCTACGTTTTTTACTATGGAGGAGTAAAACCATTTTTTAAGGTAAAGTGGAGTTAAACTTACGTTTATCGGCGGTGTTGCTTCAGCACGGTACGAAAAAGGAAGAGCTGCATCTTCCTCCGTTGGGCTTCGTTTGGGCTGCGACTGGCTGGACCAGAGCTCTGGCTGGAATATTCCAACGATAACTTACTCTTATGAGTAATGATGGTGGAGCTGACAGTTTGAGTCAGGGTAGCATGAGGTCGGCAAAAAATTCTATTGTTCACTCTTCCAAAAATTTCTCTTATGGTTATTAATTTAAAAATAAATTTGAGAATCAGAAACATTTAATTTTGGTTGTACTCTTGTACTCCACTTGAGGTATTGTTTCATTAGCTTCAAGTTGATTTGTTCTTGTTGCGTTGGTGATGCGGATCTTTTTGATATGATATTGACAATGGGAGATCAGGAGATCACTTTATTGTTTTGATTTTCTTCGCTGTTCGGCAAACCCACTTCAATATGTATTTGTGATGCATATTCACAACTCGTTTTGGAAAATAAAATTAAAAGACACAAATGATTTTTATCCAACCAATATAAATGTTGGTATAAGATCCATCCTGTAGCTTATTTTAAAAATTTCATACTTAGTCAAAAATTGGGTACAAAAAATTTCTGAGCCAAAATGTAAAATTTAGGTTTTTTCGTTTTTCTCATTTTCACCCAATTGTTCCAAAGAACGTACATATAAATATGTGGAGAAAACATTTTTGTATATATTTTTTTTCAGTAGAGAAAAATGATGAAATCGTTGAGAATGTATCTACCCATTTTTGCAATATACCCAAAAACACCTATTTTAAGGACAAACTTTAAACATTAAAACAAAATTTTGAAAATGATTTTTGATCAAAAAATTAGTTGAATGAGGTGTTGCAAAAAATTAAGTAAAACTTTTTTGTTTAAATCGAACCTACAATGTCTAATTTGTTGCTCTTTATGATGTAATTAATTTTTATTTACATTTTATGTTATATAATATTATTTTCAAGTATCATACCAAAAAAAATTATACCAAATTGTGACGTCCGTATGTTCTGGTGTGAAGTTATCCACGTGTGTATGCCAGATCCCAAATTGTTGTTTATGTTTGAAAGTTGGTAAAATAGCTTTTAGGTATCACTATATTTGCAGAAGATTATTCAGTTTGGAAGTTAAAATATTATAGTTGACGTTTGAAATTATGCGAATTTAGATAAGAACCTAGATACGTCATTGGACAAGGGGGGAAGTGGAGTAATTCAGTCGCGTTTTGGAAGATATCATTTTTAATAGCAGTTTTTTATTATTCTATTGATTGAAGCTAAAAATGAAAAATCGTGCAAGACCTCATTGGAACATCGTCAACATTATTAATTAACAGATTTTGTAAATAAATTATTTTATTTGAGTATACAAAACGAAATCTCTTCTTGCATACAAATATTTCTCTATAATTTATATTTATTTTGAAAATTGTTAAGCACCAAAATGTTTGAAATAAATTTGTTACTGGAGAAAACTTTGTTGAAAAAGAGATCTTTAAGACAGCTTGCAAAAAGCGTGTTCGTGAATACAAGTCAATTTTTCAATAAAACCATTACTGGCAATCAATAAAAATTGATAACAATATATTCATAACTTTTCTTCAGCTGCTTTGAAAGACCATATTGAATAACATTTATTCGAAAGTAAATGATTTTAAAAAATATTCCTCTGAGAATGACAAGCAATTTTTCTCTCAACCAATCCTCTTTGATTCACAAGCAGCTGCACATAGTTTGAAAAAGTTTAATCAGTCATTAATTCCACACTCGCAATCATCATTGTTGGTACACTCTGTCAACTATTACGTTAAATAAATGGAACGAAATGACACAAAATCACTGCTAAGACGCTGAACAGTGATGGATGATCCTAGTTCCCGAAGATGTGTACGTGTCAATAAACAAACATTTCTCCTAATGATATCTAGTTACAAGGATTGTAGTTTTATCTGACGTGTCTACCTCTAGACTGATGTCGGTGTCATCATTTATTCTTAATATCTTAGATATGGTCTCAGATTTTTCCCGAACGATTTGTTAAGATCATGACAATACAATCGATGCTACTTTATTTAATACAACATCAAACTTTTTTTAGGTTTATGGTAATTTTGTGTTTTACAAGTGAATTAACTTTTCGATTACTTACGTTTCGTAATGTTTTTGTAGACCAAACCCAGACGATTTGATTTAGACTTAACGGAACAAACAATGAAAAACAATGCATTGTTGCCATACTACTTTCCAAAGCCTATAACCGTGAATATTAGGCCTGTATAGACAAAATACCAGACAGACACATTTTATAGTACTTTTTCTTTGTCTGCAGTTTGAAACGAATTAAAAATTTGTACTTAAAAACATAGCTAAATGTTTGCTGAACACGAAATAATATAAGATGTATCACTATAAACATTGTGTTGGAGTATTTTAGTGAAATAGTGGATTCTGACTGTAAAGAATATTTTCAATAGTGATGTGACGAATAGCAGTTCAGCCGAATAACCGAATAATGAATATTCGGCGAAATTTTAACCGAATATTCGGCATTACCCCATAATATATTTTTGTACAATCTTGGTGCTCCTCGTTCCGGAGAGGGATTTATTTGTTCTGAAATGTACCAAACTTAGTTTTATTTATCTTCACCAACGCTAGGAATCGAACACAGAACTCCCGATATTATATACATCACTCAGTTCGAAAAAGAATACATTTTTTGATACTAATATTAAGGTGAAGAGTTATTTTAGTTTTGTCTGTTCGGATATGAAGACATTATAATACTGCATTTTAAACTTCAAGCTTTCATTTAAAAAATAAATAACAACATTATTGGCGCTACAACCCTAGATGACTTTTTTATTTGCATTTTTGGTGGAGTTGGTTGTCAGCGTAAAACCTCTGCAAGGGACTTACAGCTTATAGTGAATTTTGAACCAATCGCATACAGTGGTATTTTTTATTTGTAATAGTTGGCGACGCTGGGAATCTAATCCCAGATCTCGCACTGCTAAATTCATTGGAAATAATAAGTGAACCACCGCTACCCGTGTAAATAACAAGTTTTGTTTCATGTGAGAAAAAAATGATAATAATAGTAGAATGAGTAGTCGTTAAAATGAGCGTTAAAGAGAGGTTTGAAAGTGTAAATTGGTAGAGAAAGAGATTTTTTGCCGACAATTGCTCGTATTGTGAGTTTGAATTAAAGATGGGTCATTGTAATCCAAGTAGCCGAAGCTCGAATATTGGCCAGTGTTGAAGAATTGGCTTGCAAGTTGTCATGACTTCGAGTTTACTGAGAATGTTTTCCTAGTGCATGACGGCACATTTCTCAGGTGATACAACAAACAATATAAACACAATTCATTCATCGGGCCATCATGTATCTGGGGACATGGAAGCTACACTTTGTGGCTTCCAGACACAGCCTAGACGGAAAGTGACTATACGTTTCGCATTTAACTCTTCACGCATATACTTTTCATTCAATCACTTTTGACTTCTGTGTTACGTCGAGGACTCAAATCTGCTTCCTCACTGACAAGAATACCAATATCATCTCTATTACACAATCACACCAAAATTTTATTCAGTTTTCTTTTTTGGTGGATTGATTGTGCGTTTTAGGATCATTTTTATCGCATTCCTATAATACCAGACCGTCTGGTCTTCTTTTTGTTAGTTCTTAGTTTGTAGTGCGTTTCGAAACCATTTTTTTTTTCGGTGCAATAACCGCTAGAACTTACCGTAGATTGTCAGACGCGACGACTTTTTTTTTTTCGTTTGAAATCAAGATCGTCAATATTTACCATATTACCTATTACCTAAATAATTATAAAATGCACTAATATGAATCGATTAGTATCCGTAAGAACTATGTAAAATCAGCGAGTAAGAAATAACTAGTACAATAGAAACCTGAAGTATCGTTCTAAATGTCACTATAAAACTAGATAACTTAAGAATACCAATATCATCTCTATTACACAATCACACTAAAATTTGATTCAGTTTTCTTTCTTTGGTAGATTGATTGTGCGTTTTAGGATCATTTTTATCGCATTCCTATAATACCAGACCGTCTAGTCTTCTTTTTGTTAGTTCTTAGTTTGTAGTGCGTTTCGAAACCATATTTTTTGTTTTTCGGTGCAATAACCGATAGATCTCCGAGATTGTCAAACGCGACGAACTTTTTTTCGTTTGAAATCAAGATCGCCAATATTTACGATATTATCTATTACCTAAATAATTATAAAATGAATTAATACGAATCGATTAGTATCCGTAGGAACTATGTAAAATCAACGAGTAACTAGTACAATAGAAACCTGCAATATCGTCCTAAATGTCACTATAAAACTAGATAACTTAAGATTTCCAATATCATCTCCATTACTCAATCACACTAAAATTTAATTCAGTTTTCTTTTTTGGTAGATTGATTGTGCGTTTGGGATCATTTTTATCGCATTCCTATAATTCCAGACTGTCTGGTCTTCTTTTTGTTAGGAACTATTAGTTTGTAGTGCGTTTCGAAACCATATTTTTTGTTTTTCGGTGCAATAACCGATAAATCTCCGAGATTGTCAAACGCGACGACTTTTTTTTTCGTTTGAAATCAAGATCGCCAATATTTAAGATATTACCTATTAGTTAAATAATTCTAAAATGGATTAATACGAATCGATTAGTATCCGTAGGAAATATGTAAAATTAGCGAGTAACTAGTACAATACAAACCTGTAACATCGTCCTAAATGTCACTATAAAACTAGATAACTTAAGAATACCAATACCATCTCTATTACACAATCACACTAAAATTTGATTCAGTTTTCTTTTTTGGTAGATTGATTGTGCGTTTTAGGATCATTTTTATCGCATTCCTGTAATACCAGACCGTCTGGTCTTCTTTTTGTTAGTTCTTAGTTTGTAGTGCGTTTCGAAACCATATTTTTTGTTTTTTCGGTGCAATAACCGCTAGATCTCCAAGATTGTCAAACGCGACGACTTTTTTTTCGTTTGAAATCAAGATCGCCAATATTTACGATATTACCTATTAGTTAAATAATTATAAAAGGATTAATACGAATCGATTAGTATTCGTAGAAACTATGTAAAATCAGCGAGTAAGAAATAACTAGTACAATAGAAACCTGCAATATCGTTCTAAATGTCACTATAAAGCTAGATAACTTAAGAATACCAATATCATCTCTCTTACACAATCACACTAAAATTTGATTCAGTTTTCTTTTTTGGTAGATTGATTGTGCGTTTTAGGATCATTTTTGTCGCATTCCTCTAATACCAGACCGTCTGGTCTTCTTTTTGTCAGGAACTCTTAGTTTGTAGTGCGTTTCGAAACCGTATTTTTTGTTTTTTCGGTGCAATAACCGCTAGATCTCCTCGTGTTTTCATCGACAACTTAACGTAGATTGTCAGACGCGACGACCTATTACCTAAATAATTATAAAGTGGATTGAAATGAGTCGATTAGTAACAAAAAAGATTAACATTAGTTGCAAAACGGTATGATGTGTCCTTACAGAGACTGTAACCCAAAAACTTACATCACTAAACTACAAGTAATATCCTTTTAGGAATGGTGTACCAAAGATGATAATGAATAAAAAAGGATATAGAAATATATGGTTGCGTGAAGTTCTTGTTCTAGGATTTGTTAAGATGCGTAAGGACAAAATTGCAATGTACTTCCGAAGTATTCGTTCGTGCATAATAATTTATGCTGTCCGCTTATTATAACAAACTAACTCAGTACTACAAAACACAATAGAAATGAAAAATGGTTTGTGCTTAAAAACTGGTCGGTTAAACATTCACCGTTGAATACAATGACTTCGCTTGGCATGGCTGCCTCTGCATAAAAATCATACTGTGATCTAGATGTCTGCTCACGAACTACAAAACAGAAATCATCAGCATTCGCTGCTCACTGTGCTACGAAAATTATGTAAAACATTAAGCGCCGACTAGATTCAGAGCAGACACTTTGTTCTTTAAGTAGATTACTCGCAGACTCAAATCCAAATTGCGAACAACAGCGAAAATGAGTCGACAGAATGCGGAATTATCAGCAGGATTAAATATCAAAACAGAAAACTCAAAACGTAAAGATCAGGAAAATTTAAACCAATGTTAATTAATCTGCCTAATGGTTGCATGGTCAACACAAGCAACTCGACCAATATTGGTACGCAAAGTCAGTCAAAAAATATATCGTTTTGTGGTGACAAGATTCAACTCGATCGGTAGACAATATGCAGGGATACGCAATGAGTTTTCTTAAGATGTCGACAATGTACAATCTCCTTATAAGACCTACAGCTTATAAATACCGAATCCGGATTTAGTAAAGCTTTAGTATATGTCCCGGAATGTGTACCGGATTTGACGAAAATCAATTAAAAACTTATTTAAAATATACTACTAGCTTAATTATGCGGGTCAAAAATAAACCCTAATAAAAATGTTCAATTCGATTGTTATCCTTTGATATAGATAAATATTAATATCCTAAAATCTTTATAAGTATTCTTCCACTGTCCTGCTTTGCAGACGAATTGTTATGTGATGATGACCATGATAATGTTAGAAATTTTATTTCCTTTTATTTAGGTTCATATAAATTAGTTTGTAAATCCACAAGGGTAAATCCACAAGGGCTTAATTGCTTTACAACTCGAATTATGTACTATACTTTTTCTACGACTATATTTGACTGTTTTTCGATCAAACTATGATTACACAATACATTTAAAAAAATGACACATCACTAGTAAAAGCGCTAACTGCAAAACATAAAAACATGTCAAACTATCCACCTCTAAACAATAAATTAGAAGTATATACAATTAAATAACATAGTACTATGCAGAACATTTCTTATTTATTTCTTCATTAGAATTAATTTTGTCTTATTTATACTGCTCACATAAATTCGATAAATCAAAAAATCCCTAATTGAGCGATCGCGTACTTTACACACGGCTTTCCGTAATTTGACACTTAGATAACCTATAAATTGTATAATAATGGCTATATACATTAGTGGTCGTAGGAATATATTTTTATTCTTTATCGATATCATGGGGGGATATATCCCCATACTCATTATATACTAAAATTCGATTATGGTCATATACCCCATAGGTACAGGAAGAGCAAAATTTTTAACGCAATTTTAGTTATGTAATGCCAAATGCCATAAAATGAGTAATAAATAAACTAAACATAGTAATGTATTAGATTTATTTCAATGTGAAAAGTAAAAACAAAATTAAAAAGTAGAGTAGATGTGATAATTTCCCCGAAATTAACGAGAAATTCGGTGGTGTTTATACGTCAAAAATCATAATAAATAAACTAAACATAGTACTGTATTAGATTTATTTCAATGTGAAAAGTTAAAACAAAGTTGAAAAGTAGAGTAGATGTGATAATTTCCCCGAAATTGACGAGAGATTCGGTGGTGTTTATACGTCAAAAATCATAATAAATAAACTAAACATAGTACTGTATTAGATTTATTTTTATGTGAAAAGTTAAAACAAAGTTAAAAAGTAGAGTAGTTGTGATAATTTCCCTGAAATTGACGAGAGATTCGGTGGTGTTTATACGTCAAAAATCATGTCCTGAAAGTGACAACGGTTGAAATTAAAAGAAAACTCAGCTTTGTCCTTTTTAAGTGGATTAAGGCTAAGACGCGAGTCGTGAATCAGACCTTTGTGGGGTGCAAGTGCTGGTGTTTCGAAGCCACGACGTATTGTGGCAGGCAGGTCTGCTGTCTGCACTGCCTGTCTCAAGAGCTGGCAGCGTTTAAAATTCTATTGTTAATGATGCATATTTGCTTTTTTTCTCGGTCCCCACTTTAAAACAATATCCAATAGAAAGAGATTTTTCGGACTCGGAACATTATACCTGCGCTGTTATTATTAAAATTGATCATCATTTATTTTTGGTTGTCAGATATGTGGGAGGCGCGAGCGGTTTTTCCTTAATCCACCTTGAAGTTTACGTAAAGTAACTTGACATCCCCTGCACCTAAAACCTTCTCAGAAATGAGCATTCTTTATAAACTTATAAACAACATGGCGGCCCACATTCTCATTCCGAATACGTAATTACGAAATAATGTAACATTAAAATCTTATTTGATTCAGAAGTAATAACCGAAATTTAGTACTTGGTTTATCACATAATAAATTCAAAATAAATGGTAGTAACAAAATAATATAAAATATAAGATGACAGTAACATTAAAACCTTTTTTATTTAGAATTAGTAACCGAAATTTAGTACTTGGTTTATCACATATTAAATAAAAATAAATGAAACGGAATCAAAGCTTTTTGATGTTAAGCTTTGAATATCTAATGAAAACAACCCATTTCCAGAAATATTGTTAATTATATAAGAAAATATTACAAATTATCAAAGTTTAATATCAGTATATTTAAAATTACTTTCTTGTAAGCTATAAATTTCTGTTGTATAGAACATTATACTTTTTGCAATAACTTTGATAATTTTAGTTTGTATTTTGTTTTCGCTGTAGATAGAAAAAGTAAAGGCCAAGTATTAAATTTAAAATTATTTTCTTGTTTTTATTTTTTGGTAGTTATTATAAGGAACTCGAATCAAAAAATTTTAGAGTACGGTTACGGTTAACGGATTTTACATTAATAAAAATTCGGTTTCGGTTATCGGTAACAGTTTTTTGAAAATATTATTTTGGTTTTCGTTTCGGTAAAAATAAACAGATAAATTTTGGTTTCGGTTAAAATGGTAAGTTGGGGGTAAAGTATAGTTACTTTAATTTTCAGTTGTGATCTATAAATGAAAATTGCGCTTGAAATATTCTAACTAACTGCTAATCATTATTACATTAATTACACTAGAATTTTATAAAAATAAATAAAATTTATGGTAAACATTTTTAGTTTAGTACAATATTTAAATTTATACTGGTTTTAGTACCGATACTTTTTCGGTTCGGTTATGTTTTCGGGTACAGAATAAATTAATTTTTCGTATCGATTTTTGGTTTCTATATTTGAAGAAACAAAATATAGGTTTCGGTTTTCAGTGACAGTTTCATAAAAAGTCATAGATCGGTGCGGTTTTCGGTTACGTGTTTGATTCATTTGAAATTATTAAAAGAAGTTAACGACTAATTTTTAGTTTAGTATAATATTTAAATTTATACTTGTTTTAGTACCGATATTTTTTCGGTTATGTTTTCAGTTATGTGTTCATTACACAGAATAAATTTAATTTTTATATCGATTTTCGGTTTCTATATTTGAAGAAATAAAATATAGGTTTCGGTTTTCAGTTTCGGTTTCATAAAAATTCAAATATCGGTGCACTTTTTAGTTACAGTTTCGTTACGATTCGGGTCCCTGATTATTATTGTATTTGATTCATTTCATTAAAAGAAGTTAACGACTAATTTTGGAATTGTAAGTAACGTTTGAAGTTGTCGAGTTAGGTTTTTTCTTGTTAGAATTTGGTAATAGTTGATGACCAGTAAGGGATATTTGAAATAATAAAATATAGGTTTCGGTTTTCGATTACGGTTTCATAAAATGTCAAATATCGGTGCGGTTTTCGGTTACAGTTTCGTTACGATTCGAGTTCCTGATTATTATTGTGTATATTATTTTGAAATTGTGAAGTAACCTTTGAAATTGTTGATTTTGATTTTTTCTTGTTCGAATTTGGTAACGACCGGTAAGGGTGCAGTAGTGAGTAGTGCAATATCGGTGCAGTTTTCGGTTACAGTTTATTTACGGTTCAGGTTCCTGATTATTATTGTGTTTGATTCATTTCATTAAAAGAATTAACAAAAAAAATTGGAATTGTAAAGTAACATTTGAAATTGTCAATTTTAGTTTTTTCTTGTTAGAATTTGGAAACGACCGGTAAGGGTGCAGTATTGCAGGATGCACCTTCAGGACCCCGAGCGTGCTGAAACCTGCAGAAAACTCGGAAACAGAGGTTAGGTTTGGGTATCCGAATGAGATTGGATAAAACGAAAGACAATCTGGAATCGTTCCCCTTCCTTCGGATGGATTGCCCTTTTCCCCACCGAACTGGAAGTGCTTGTTCCCTTTCTCTGTTCAGTAACCATTGTCTGTAACAGTGCTTGCGTGGCAGCCATATTAGCTCGAGTCTCGTCGACAGGGCTTGGCTGTGATTGGCTTTAAATGTTTTCAAGCAGCGCAGTCATAGCCCAAGTGGCGAACCTCGCGCTTCATGTTTTCTGCGTTGCATTATTATGTCTCGATTGAAAAAGTTTTATGTGAAAATTAATGGCTGGACTTGATATGATACAACTTTTCCGATTGTTTTTGTGAAAGGACTGTTTAGTTTTAAAGTGAAGTTGCCATTGGATATTTACTTTTAAGCTTCGAAAGGTATGTAGATATAATCACCAGCTGACGTTTCATGCTGCTTTTACCTTTCCTCCTGCAACATCATTAGCCCAACAAAGGGCCAAAATATGAAATATTAATAAATTTTGTTTGTCATAATTCCGTTTCAAAGATGAATGTCAAAAATTCTCTTGTGTCCAATATGTGATTAATGGTAGCCAGGTTTTACTTATCCCTAAATCTGTAATTGTAGTTCGCTTCCTCCGATCCTTTGGGAATTACTGCGGCTCAGGTCGTTTTTAGTTTTCATATCTTCGGGTTTACTTTCTAACGATCTCAGGAATCGACTGGGAATTTTAGTTGCATAACGTGAATTACAGAAAACACACCGAACATCTGCTAAGAAATGATCTTTTGTAGATAGATGTTCACGTGGTCTAAATTCAGTGTACTATTTTACTAGTGCAAACATTTTGCGGTACAATATTGTTCTTCAAGAAATTTAACAAACAAACTAGTTATGTATGCACAACAATAATAAAAGAAGTGTTAGTAAAATAGCGCTCAAATAATCACAAATATTTTCATAACCAACAAAATATTTAAATATATTTTACATAACCTCCAATTTGTAAATATACAAAAGTGTGTACTAGGTTTTTGTTTTAACACATTAAAAACTTAAAATGAACATTCGCCGCCAAAAACAAAACATTAATCCGTCGGACCTGTTTCTGTGTGCTAATTGACATAGTGAAAGATCTCCGGCCGATACATATCAATGTTGTGGAGTGGTTGTCTTTTGTGGAGCTTTCACGGGCATTTTGATGCACTTTGAGTGTATCCCGAACCGCTGAGGTAAGGAGCAGGCACTCGGCCGACGGAAACTTAAAAGCTTTCGCAGGAGTCAAATAGAAAGGTACAAATTTGATGTAGTGAAAAGATAGAGTATGTTTGTTTTGTTTCAAATGCCAATATTTTAAAACGAAATATGAAAATGTATATAAAACATCTTTCGCAAAAAAAACAGTAATTTGGCGGTATATAGAAAACATCATATTTTTAATTATTATAAATAATGTACTAGGTAGCTTACAATATATATTTAATAAATAAGGAGAAGTATCTTTCTGAGGATAAATTTGATTTAAATATTAAAAAAAAATTATAATAGAAAAATATTTTTATATTGGCGGTATACAGAAAACATCATATCTTTAATTATTATAAATAATGTACTAGGTATCTTTCAATATATAATTAATAAATAATAAGAAGTATCTTATTGAGGATATAAAGAAAACTAATAGAAAAATATTTTGATATTGGCGGTATATGGAAAACATCATAAATTTAATTATTATAAATAATGTACTAGATAGTTTTCAATATATGATTAATAAATAACGAGAGTATCTTTTTGATGGTAAATTTGGTTTAAATAACAAAAAGCTAATAAAAAAATATTTTGGTATAATTTTAAACTTTAGTACAAACATTTGATATCATAGAAATCGTTTTTAATTTGTCATAATAACTAAATTAAATGATGATACAGATATGATTTTATAATCAAAACAAAAACCGATTTTTGGGTATCGTTTATTTTCTGTAATTTTTGTTTGGCATTTTTTTTTGTTACCAAAATGTATGTATTCTTTTATTTATCTTTTTGTGGATTAATTTTAAAAAACAATAAGTATCATAAAGTAAAATAATATTAATATTTATTGCTCTATTAAAATACTGTATGAACAGCAACTATCTAAGTTCTCTTTTTGTTACATTCTATTTTTATTTATTTTATATGTAGTGACATTAATGTAATATATAAATTTCTTTGAACATGTACGTCAGTGTACATTAAAAATATGTTATACTGATGTTTAACACTAAAACAATAATTTTTGTTTGAGAAAATTACAAAGTAATAATTAAACATAGTTTGTTCCGATGATAGTATACAATGTGACAAACTTTTCCTGACACTTGTTTTAATTGGAAAAAATAAATGTTTTGCAGTGTATAAATTGGTAAAAGTGATAATAATTTATCTATTTTAAAGTAATAGTAGTAATCTAAACTAACCTAGCATAACTAGAATTTTCCGGAGAAAAGTTATATTTATAGGTAAAACGGTATTTTAAAAATGATCTATAAAGATTTGAAAATTGTTTTACGTCATATGAAATGGTTTTTTCTCATTATGAGTGATCACTTATTTGTACGAAAATAACTGTCTCAAATTGCAATTTTCGATAACTAAAAATATAAGAAAATTAACGAATATACATATGTTAACATAGTTGCTGAATGTCTATAAAATAATTAATTTAGTTATAATCACGCACCTTCGAAAATTATATAGTATTATGGTCAGAGAAAATTAATCACACAGTTATGTAGATACAGTTTATTTTCCTTGCTCAATCACCATTGCTCAGCAGTCTTCATATATCATACCTTAAAATATTTTGTTAAATCACCTTACATCAACAGAATTTTACTTTCATTTCAAGTGGAAAAAAAGTATGAATGTCTCATCTCAAATTCTGCCACAGATATTTTGTGGTGTCATTTTGTTTGTTTAGTGCAAAGATCGTTTATGTTTTCTCCCATACAATGCTAACTTGTGTGTTTTATTATTTGCTTCCCAACAATACAAATTAGTGTTTTATTGTCTTTTGACAAGCAACATATGATGTTTATCATATTTTCAATGTGTATGTAAATTTTGAATTAGCATTTGTTTACTAATTATGTTTTTGGATAATTTTTATTTACCGAGTAGTGCTTTTCAATGTATTTAAATCGATATAAATGATACATTTCGCAGAAAGCAATGCAATCAAGCAAAGTCCGCCATTTTGTCGTACATGTTTGTCGTGATACCTTTTTAGTGTATTCTCATAATTATGAGAAATAATTCATGTAATTATTTTGATTATAATTAAATTATAACCTTTCAATTAAAACGAAATTTAATGAGTGCTTTTGCGCTTTAATTTATTATTTTTCTATACTTAGAAAAGTCATTTCTGCCGCTAAATATAGTTTAAATATATGTTGCGAAGAATGGAATTTATTGATAATTATTGCAATGAAATTATTCTTTTACAAATTCAGAGTAAATAACAACATACGTGTACATTAAATTGTCAACTAGCAAACCCTACAGTTTCTATTTTAATTACTAGTTTCAGTTTATTGAAATAATTAGAACTTTTTTCTAAGTTTTATTACAAATTAACGGCAATGAAACTATCATTTATTTCACTTACATGTCTTCATTGTTTTCAACTACAAACATCTATTATTTCATATTTAATAAATACATATTTTATTGGTAAACAAAACACAAATACAAACAATAATTAACTACAGCAAATTATATGTCTAACATTTTTTTAAATAATATGGAATATGGCACACATTTTATAATAAAATAAACAACCTAAAATGTATTCGAAATATTATATTTTATAGAAATAGGAAAAATGAAATTAAGATATATAAATAATTAATCAATATATTACTTAGCTTAGAACCATCAAAAATGTATATATAATTCTTCATTTTTTCAAATATATAACAATAATGTATAAATTCACAATTCTATAAAAATGTGCATTTGCTTCTTTAAACTTTATTTTATTGTCAAACAAGAATAATTATTGACTTTTTCCATTTACGCCGGTCAAAAATAAGGATTCGACTTCATATAATATTTCTTTTATATCTGCAATAATATTTGTATATACAAATTTATTAATGATTATCTACAAAAACTATATAAATATAATACGAATTTATTAACGATTAATCTTAAAAATCATGTAGAGACTATAGCAAAATTATTATAGTACTTTTCTGTTCACGATGCTCAAAAATAGGAATATCAATACAATAATATTTCTATTTACGTTATCAACGATAACATTAAAAATTCTTCAAAAACCATGGAGATTTCTGTTGTATCTTGTCGTATTATTACTTTTCACCGCTTAAATATGTAATTGTGCTCTTATTTATTTATTTATTATTGATTAATATTTTTAAAAACACGTAAAAACTATCAAGATTATTATTGAGTTTTTCATGCTGCTGAAAAATAAGGATACAATTTTTCTTTTATTCCTGCAAATAATTCTTGTATGAAATTTACTAATGATTAACATTAAAAATGATGCGAAAAGCATTATAATTGTAGTTATATTTTGACCAATTAACTTAAACAATACTTGTATATGCAATTTTATGAACGATATGCATTAAAAATCTTGCTAAAACCATAAAAACTCTTGTTGTATCTCGTCCTATTATTAGTTGTATTAAGTTTCACCCGTAAATTGTACTTGTGCTTTTATTTACGTGTTTATGAAGAATTAATCTTAAAAATCATGTAAAAACCATCAAGATTATTATTGAGTTTTTCGCAATGCTCAAAAATTAGGATTCATTTGCTTATTATTTTTCTCTTATTCCTGCAAATAATATTTGTATGAACAACTTTAGAATGATTTATATTAAAAATGATGCAAAAATCATTAAAATTGTAGTTGTATTTTCACCAATTATCCTGAAAAATAATGATAATTTTTATTGTTCTTGTCGCATTATTAGTTCTCACTGTTAAAATATATATTTGTGTTTTTATTTACGTGCTTAATCACTATTAGTATTAAAAATCATACATAAACCATTACAATTATTAATGAATTTTTCATAGTGCTTAAAAATGAGAATGTAACGACTTATAATTTTTTTATTTTATTCCTGCAATAATACGTGTATGTACAAGTTTATGAATGATTAACATCAAAAATGTTGCGAAAAACATTATAATTGTAGTTGTATTTTCACCAATTAACATCAATAATACTTGTATATACAAAATTATACGAACGATAACAATTTAAAATCCTGCGAAACTAATGAAAATTCTTGTTGTATCTTGTCGTGTTATTATGCTTGCATTTACTTTTTTATTAACGATTAATCTTAAAATTTATGTACCCTTTATCGCGATTATTATTGCGCTTTTCACGCTGCTCAAAAATAAGGATGCAGTTGCATATTATTTTTCTTTTATTCCTGCAAAAATATTTGTATATATGTTTATGACTGATAAACATTAAAAAGCTTACATGGACCATTAAAGTTATTGTTGTATCTTGTTGTATTATTAGTATTAGTGCTTGTATTTATTTGTTTATTGAAGATTATCTCAAAAATCGTGCAAAATCAATTACGATTATTATTGAGCTTTTCACGCTGCTCAAAAATAAAGATGCAATTGCTTATAATTTTTCTTTTATTCAAGCAAACCTGCAACAATACTTGTATGTGCAAATTTATGAGTGATTATCGTTAAAAATGATCCGAAAAGCATTATAATTGTAATTGTATTTTTACCAATTAACATCAATATACTTGTATATACAAAATTATACGAAGGATATAAATTTAAAATCCTTCAAAAATAATGAAATTTCTTGTTGTCTCTTGTCGTTTTATTATGCTTGCATATACGTTTTATTAACGATTAATCTTAAAATTCAAGCAGATATCATCGCAATTATTATTGAGTTTTTCACGCTGGTCAAAAATAAGGATTCAATTGCGTATAATTTTTATTTTATTCTTGCAATAATATTTATATATAAAACATTACAAATCGTAAATAAACCATCAAAATCTTGTTGTATCTTGTCGTATTATTAGTATTAGTGCTTGTATTTATTTGTTTATTAACGATTTTAACTATTATTTTAAAAATCGTGCAAAAACCATTACGATTATTATTATTGAGCTTTTCACGC
Source organism: Stenolophus ochropezus (assembly GCA_035578165.1). Taxonomy (NCBI): domain Eukaryota; kingdom Metazoa; phylum Arthropoda; class Insecta; order Coleoptera; family Carabidae; genus Stenolophus; species Stenolophus ochropezus. Next base: position 7,977,340 of record JAQOWZ010000014.1, read on the forward strand.
TGGCCAAAAATAATGCGTATAATTTTTATTTTATTCCTGCAATAATATTAATGTATAAAACACTACAAATCCTGAATAAATCACCAAAATTCTTGTTGTTTATTGTCGTATTATTCTTGTACTTATTTGTTTATTAACAATTATCTTAAAAATAATGCAAAAACCATTACTATTATTATTGAGCTTTTCACGCTGCTCAAAAATAAAGCTTCAATTACGTATAATTTTTCTTGCAATAATACTTAAATGTATAAATTTATGAATGATTCAGGTTAAAAATGATGCAAAAAGCGTGATAATTGTAGTTGTATTTTGGCGAATTAAGTCTCGCTGGATCTCGAGCGACGGAATGATGGCGAACACAACAAAATGGCCTCCGTAGCACGGCCGCCGCTTGCTGTGCGTGCTCTCTCTGCGCCGACCAAATTTATTCGTTTATAATTTTGCGGGAACGCCCCTTCTCATAAAGCTAAGCTATAGGAAATGTTTCATTAATCATTCCATGGGAAAGAATTTGTTGGTTATAGTTTTTATTCATTTTTTTATTTCCATTATTTTTGACAGTTTAACGGAACTAGACATATGACGTCGGCCGACAAACAGGATTTACATACAATTGAGACTTGTTTCAAATTAACATTCGGAGAGTATTGATTTTAGGATATCGTCAATAATTAAAAATAGAATAAAAATACGCAGACTATTTTTAACAGCTTAATCACACCAATAAATCTATATTTACATTGTAAATAATAACTTACAAAATTTTCAAATCTAAAATCTGAAAATAATTCAAATCAAATATAATAAATAAAAAAATTAAACAATCAATTCTAGATATCCTGTAATAATAATTGAGTTAGTTTAAATCACATGAATAAAACTATATTTACATTGTAAATAATAACTTATAAAATTATTACAAATCTAAACAATCTAAAATCTGAAAATAATTCAAATCAAATATAATATAATAAATAAAAACATTAAACAATAAATTCTAGATATCTTTTAATAATAATTGCATTAGTTTAAATCATATGAGTAAAACTATATTTACATTGTAAATAATAACTTATAAAATTATTATAAATATAAACAATCTTATATCTGAAAATACTTAATTCAAACCAAAGATAATATAATGAATAAAAACATTAAACAATAAATTCTAGATATCTTTTAATAATAATTGCATTAGTTTAAATCATATGAGTAAAACTATATTTACATTGTAAATGATAACTTATAAAATTATTACAAATCTAAACAATCTTAATTCTGAAAATAATTCAAATCAAATATAATATAATAAATAAAAACATTAAACAATAAATTCTAGATATTCTGTAATAATAATTGCATTAGTATAAATCACATGACTAAAATTATATTTACATTGTAAATAATAACTTATAAAATTATTACAAATCTAAACAATCTTAAATCTGAAAATAATTCAAATCAAAGATAATATAATGAATAAAAACATTAAACAATCAATTCTAGATATCCTGTAATAATAATTGCATTAGTTTACAAACACTAATTCTTTCACAATTTTCATTTTTGTCTAATGAAAATTAAGCGTTAATTCTATTGATTTTTCGTGTTATCCCCACATGGTAACATTATATGGAAAGCTATAATTAAAAGCTGTAGTTAGTAGATAATTAAAATGACATTGCTTTAAGAGGTAAATTAATTTCAAGATATTTAATGTTCAAATGATAGCTGTTACTTTATTTATAATTTATTTTCTGTCAAAATGTTAATTGAATTTTTTATTTGAGTAAGATTATAAGGCGCGGGCATTAAATATATCTAATGAATTCAGTTTTTATCTAATGATATATTCGAAAATAATGACCTGAAACGAATTTTGTAATATTATTTAAATAAGGATATACATTTATGTTAATTACGTCTCAGAAATAATTAGCTATTAACAAATTTTTCGCAAATTTTTATGATTATTATTAAACGTCAATCATTCTTTACAAAAAATTGCACAGTTAATAAACATTAGAGTTAAACCCATAGATATTAAAATCAACATGCTATTTGTATCATATCTATATGACTCGACAATATTTGTTAAGTAACGGATATTAGCTTCAACAATAAGTAACTTTTACACCATCTTGATGTCAGATATCAAAACCATTTTTAAAATATTTTTACATTCTTTTTGAAAATTGTTCGCGTCCTTCTATACTGAAACGTTCCAATAAAAGTTTACAGATATTTTAATTAATATTGCGTAAAAAATCCAAGGACATGTAAGAAATAAATAGCGTGTTTCGAATTTGTACTACGTCTATCATTACAACGAAATACAATATTGTACCAGTAAAATACATCTTTTATGTCGTACAAAAGCAATTAAGGACAATCAGGACAGAAAAGAGAGAAATATATTAAACATCAAAATTTCGATTACATTTTTATTAACTTTTCTATAAATTGTATTTAAAAAGTAATAAAGTAAATACATTATTAATAAATCTTTAAAATGTCATCTAGGTTATGTTTATTTTATTATATTAAATTGAGATTCTGATATGTGTAAAAAGATTGTATGTGAGAAATATTTGAGGAAGGAATTTAAACAAAGCATATATCGATCACTTTTGAGTATTTTCGTTGGGATTAGTCAAATATCAAACCCCTAAAACGAATATTTACTCTGTAAACATAACAGTGTCTCAAAATTCCAAACAAGGAACAGGTATTGAGTGAAATTTTTTATACAATTCTTACTATTTATTTATTTTATATATCTTTTTGTAAAATCAAGTTGAAGAGGGCTCTAGGCCTGTTGGAATGAATTCAAGAGCTTGGCGCGACAGACTGGTGCCGAGGCCATATTGACTTGGATGTTTCAACCCCTACCGTTTCGTCCTGACATGACAGTAAAAAAAATTAACTCTTTCAAGGAGAGCAATATTATAATATTTCAATAAATGGAATTGTATTTTGGCTTTTATATTTTCTTATATACGAATGTTTTAAAATATGATAATAATAACGGGCAGCGGTGGCTCACTTGGTTAGCGCACTTTGACTTGGGATAGAACTCCAAGCGATATTTGAATTATATTACAAGCATTTCTGTATACAAATACATTTTGACGATCCAATAAAATAATTTATCAGAAATTGTTTTTTTCTGTACATTTTACAAAAATTAAAGTGATATTGCTATTTGCTTGGGAAAACTATTTGGTATAAAATATATACCACTATTTGCTTAATTTTTCAATGTTTAAATGCTTAAAGCTTTGCAAAAATTAAATTTACTCGCTTAATATCTAGTTATTATTCAAAGAAATCTTCTTGAAACATCTACTACCTTTTGTGTAAGATTTGAAGTTCGATTCCTAGTGTCGCCAACTATTAACCAAATAAAAATACCATTGTGTCCGAGTGATTCGGAAACTAATATAAGCTCTAGGTTCCTTAAAGGGATTTTAGACTTACAACCTTCCCATAAAAAATGCAAGTAAAATGTGTTAAAAAATGGGTAAATACATACATCGTTAAAAAACAAATAAATACAAACTCCTACTATATAGTCACATTGAATAAGCAACAATGTTGCTTCATGTCAATCGTGATCAATTTTAATTTACTGTGCCAGAGGCGTAGAAAAGGAGGGGCTGACAACTACTCCAGTTGTTCTCTGGGAAAATTTTCTAGGGGGCAAATTTGTATTTTGCCTCCACTCCCTAATAATGTTAATACTTTTAATGTTTGACTGTATTAATTACAATTTTAATGTTTCATTCTTGATTTATAACATTTATAATGGGTTTATAACCTTTATTTTCTAATATCTCCACACACATATCCAAATGTCCCCAAAAAAAAAAAACAATCTAACAACGCCAGTGCTGGTAGATATTTTGTATAAATAAAAACTATAAACGCAGCACCTACATTTAACCTCATTAAAATTATTAGAAGCTGTTCGGGTAAACTGAATCAATTTAGTTCTACTAAGATACATAAATTTATTATATAATAATTACATTTCTAACATAGGCGACTATAAGGTTATTGCACCAATGATTATTATTTACCCCAATTCTGTAAGGAAGTTTCTAGCTCTTAGTAACGTTACTAACATCATTATCCAATAAAAATAGTAGAAACTAAATAAAAAATGAAAATGACAGCTTTTACAAATATTTCTATTGGTTAAATTTTTTAGTAACTTTACTAAGAGTTAGGAACTTCTTTACAGAATTGGGGTGATTATTTATATTGTTTAAAATATTATTCCACAAATTATATGAAGACATTCATATTAGTAAAATATTTGTTGTAATAAATGAAGTAAGGCGTAACCAGGGTAACGGAATAGGAGAAAACAACAATTAAACATTTCATCAACTTCCTTCATTAAATTGTTGATTCGGATTGAACAAATTTCCTCATTTTCGGTTGAAATTTCACGGGATGAAACACTTCCGGCCATGCTGCTCATTTGCCAGGTACAATGGGAAAGTGGGTTGGCCGTACTTCTGGGGCAATAAAAACGTTCCCCGTAACATTTCCAACAGGTACACTCTGACCAATCAGAGGAAACGTAATTTATAAAATAAAGCGTTGTGAAGGACAGCTGGGTCGGAATTAGGGTGCGCTGAAGTCTCACCGCTTCGCCGCTTGTATCATCACCACCTGCTTACTGTTTTAACAGTTCCAACTCTAATTCTGGGGGAGTTTCCGTTTTTTGTTAGGAATAATAGATTCCAGGGAATTTTTAATTTACTTGATGGAAGATGGTCGTTATAGATAGGAAATCGAAAACTGTACATTTTACAGACAATACATTTACAATATATACATCAGGGGTGGATTTCCATAACTAGTCACAACTACAAATAACCATTACTCCCTGTATATTATCAATTACAAATCGAAGTATTTTGTAATCTAATAAAACATTTCCTCAACAAGGTGTTGTGTTCCTTATTTGTCTTGAAATGTAGAGGGCGTTTACTATGCGTCACCTCCGAGGCACTAGAGCTAATGTGGAAATTGCACCACCAAGTAGTTCGGAATCATTAAAAACTGCAATATTAAAATTGAATATTTTTTGTGAAATAATTACTTTTTACTAGTATAATGTGACGAATAGCAGTTCAGCCGAATAACCGAATATCGAATATTCGGCGAAATTTTAACCGAATATTCGGCATTACCAAATAATATATTTTTGTACAATCTGAAAGCATGATTGGTAGTCCTCGTTGCGTATAGAGGGGTATATTTATATTAAAATGCTAGCCTCATGTTTTGTTAAGGTAATTTCTTGTTTGATTATTATTAAATTTTATTATATCAGTTTCAAAAAATTTACCGCCGAACAATATAACTAGATGAATTTTTTACTCTTATTGTAGATACATTAAGAATAACTAAACATATGTAGGTATATATTTTGCTTACAATTTATTATCTATATATTTATATATTTTAACATAATAAAACATCGTTGTACTTCACATATTTCTTGTAACCGAATATTCGGTATTGAAATAGGCCGAATAGGCCGAATACCGAATAATTATTCGGCTTCGGTCCCATCCCTAGCATATACTATACGCCATCTTCCAGGCACTCTAGCTAGTATGGAAATTGCACCACCAAGTGTTTCGGAATGCATTAAAAACTGCAATATTAAAATTTTAAAAAATGTTCTGAAATAATCAGTTTTTACCATCAACAAGGGAAACATTTTAGTATATGATTTGTGGTATATTTAAAAGTAAAGGTTTGGATTTTGAATGTTGTTATTTGTGTGCGCAGGAGAGTACATTCTCAAGGGCACTCTTGAAGCCGAACTCCCTGTATCCAACTGCAGCAGTCCTCTTCCTCTAGGGGACCTCCCCCTCCCAGAGTTCTTGCTCGAAGAAGCGCTTCAGCTCGTCGGCTTGGATGACGATTCTGCTCAGGTAAGAAATAATATATTACCATCTTAATTCTATATTCAAAAAATAGTTTTCAACGCTGTGAAAAATGTTATATTATTTTGCAGGAGAAAAAATATATAGGTTACATTCATGAAAATTTCATCGTTTTGCAAAAAAATAACAAAAATATGTTAATATAAAATAAGTAATTTTTGTTTCCTGACTAAATATTTTACCATCTTAATAGTAATTTATAAATTATAATTTATTATTTAAAGATATTTTAATAAATAAAACAGCTACATGTTGAGTATCAACACTTATTCGCAGGGTGGTAGGTCATGTGACGTCCTTCCACAACTTATAAAATAACGCCCCTGTTTAGATTTTTTTTAGATCTTGTTCCGTATTTCGAACTGTTTTATTAAAAGAAGAAAATGTATGCGTCGAATATTAAACATTTATTTAACTAAATTGTAAAGACATTTAAAATTAGTTATCAGTAAATTGCTATTACATAACTTTTAAAAAGAAGAAAATTTTCTAGACTTACGTAAATATCGATGCGCTGAATTCAATCCTCTTACGCATTTTCGATTTTATTCTGTCGATTTATTATCCAACTTTCATTTATTTTCAGAACCTATAATCCCATATAAAAGAGGTGTAGAGTTAAAACAGTATGAAACCAAAAATTGTGTTGACAAACGCGAAATATCCCAAATATACTCATTTTTGTGTCCAAAATTTCGATTTTGGGAAATAGTGTACGTTGGTAGATCAGAACGCGCTGATTTCAAATTTTCAAACGGAATTTAATTATCTCTTTTCATTCCTGAGTTAGTTGCTGTCCAAGTTGCACCTCAAAAAAGTGTGTTTTTTGGCTATATCTCTAAAATGAGTAGAGATACAATCCCAACGATTACACCAGTCGATTCTACGGGAAAAGTTACATAAAGAAATGTTTTCTCCGCATATACGTTCTTTAGAACGATTAGGTGAAAAATGAGAAAATCGAAAAAACCTAAATTTCAAAATTTCTTCGAGGAACTTTTTTTCCCCAAAACATTTCATTTTCTAGACTTAAGTAGATATCGGTGTGCTAATTTCAAATTTTCAAACCGAATTGAATTATCTCTTACCGTTCTCGAGATATTCGTGTTCAAAGTTGCGTTTTGGCAAAACCTAAAAAAATAGGTTTTTTAGGTATACCCCTTTAAGGATTAGGTTTACAACTTCGACGACCTCACCAATCGATTCTACGGGCAAAATTACATAAGTATACCAATTTTTAGATTTTTATTCCAAAGGATACAATTTGTAGAAAAGAAAAACGACAATGGCCAAAATCGAAAAAAATGTCTGATGAACCCCTGACGATTTTTTTCGATTTTGGCCATTTTCAGTTTTTCCTCTCTAAAACTTGTTTCCGTTGGAATAAAAATCTGAAAATTGGTACATTTATGTAATTTTGCCCGTAGAATCGAATGGTGAGGTCGCCGAAACCGTAAACCTAACCATTTAAGAGGTATACCTAAAAAACCTGATTTTTTAGGTATAACTTTGAACTTACATATCTCGAGAACGGGAAGAGGTAATTGAATTCTGTTTGAAAATTTGGAATCAGCACATCGATGTCTACTTAAGGCCGAAAAATGAAAAATTTTGGGGAAAAAAGTTTCGGGGCGAAAAAATGAAATTTAGGTTTTTTCGTTTTTCTTATTTTTCCCCTAATTGTTCCAAAGAACGTATATGTGGGTAAAACATTTCTTTATGTAACTTTTCCCGTAGAATCGAATGGTAAAGTAGTTGAGATTGTATCTCTACTCGTTTTTTAAATATACTCAAAAAACACACTTTTTTAAGGCGCAAATTTGGAAGCAAATATCTCCGAAACGAAAAGAGATAATTAAATTCTGCTTATAAATTTGGTATCAGCATAGTTAATTCTTTAAAAAATAGTACAAACAAAATTTTGAAAAATTTGAAAATTTTCGAGCTAAAAATTCGATATTTTCAAATATTTTCGGGTTTACGGAAAAATACAGCATCAGCTGCTTTAGGAATTACTTCCCTTGTTGTTACTGTATGCATAAACTATTTTGTCAAGTAATATTCTACAAGACATTTGGCACCCTTTCGCTACTTATAAAATTACCGCCCATTTTTAGTCATTTTTTTTAAACTTTCCAGTTTCATTGGTAAATTTAATTTGTTTTTGGTAAAGTCTATATATTCGGGGGCACCGAAATTATACATACAAGTATAACGCGTGTAACTCTTGAAAAAGTTTTATAAATAACCCACTCTGCGTGAGGATCTTAAACAATTGAGATAAAAATAGACATAGATAATTATATGTACATGATCACTTCCGTGTAAATGTTTACGCTAAATAAATAAATTGATAGTAGAAAACGTAAAATATACAGTTTTTAATTTTTACAAATAACTTCCAAGTATTTTCTTTTTCGATTTTTTTTTTATTTATTTATTTTGGGGACCCGGCACCACTCATATTTGTGCCCTTCTGCCACGCTTACCTTGCTTACCGTATAGCTTATTCGTGTAAATAATGTTGGGTTCGTCGCTTAGCTACTCGTTGAAATCACCAAGTTTGTGTATTGATTAAATAGGAATACGAAGTCACGTAGTGAGATTACCATGGCAATACTACAGTAGGGGATTGTTTTATAAAGATTTATTCATTCTGAAGGATCAGTGGTACTCAAACTTTTTTAAAAAAATATAAATTTTAAATCGTTATCATAAAAATATTAATAATTTTAGCTTAAAAGTGTATGTATACAAAAATTTTTAGTTATTATTCAAATTAATTGAAATTATTTTGTACAATTTATTGTTAATTAAACATTAGTTTGATACTTGACAAGTGTATAAAAAACGAATATCCCAAGTATTTATAAACGAGTTACATGGGTACTATAATTTTTATATTACAAATTAAAACTGAAATAGTAAATATATAGAAAAATATAATAACATTAATTTTTATGCAATAACAACTATTTAACTCATGCACAAAACACTGTTTTTAAAACAGCCAAAAGCTACAATTTGATAAGTGATGAGTAGAACAAAATATACGCTGAGATAAATAAAGTTTAATAAAATAGTTTAAATTCAATATATTTCTTTTTAGTGTGATAATATTGTTAATTAATATTTGAACGAAAATAAACTTCTGTACAGGGGTGGGATTCTATAAATTCGGTTGCTATCATTTGGCTTTGTTGTGATATCAATTGCAACTATCACCTACAAAGTATACTTGCTATTCTCTAACAGTAATGGTTATTTATGGGTTGATACGTACTTACATATACTTATACATATATAGGTAAAGAACACTCTACGTCTACACTGATGTAATATCTTAAATTCATTGCAAATTTGAATTTCCGCCATGGTGATATTTGACATTTGACGTTTGCAATTGATATTTTAACAAGTGCAATTGTTATTTGTAGTTGTTCTACGTTATAGAATCCCATCCCAGAATTGAAAACGAAATATACCTACTTAAAAACAAAAACTTATATTGAGTGAAATATAAATAATTAAAACGATTTAATTTTTCTTGCAAATAGAATTTTTTTATTGAAATTATTTTATCTTCAATTAATATTTGAAAAATGTTTAAATGAAAATATTTTCGTTTTTTGTTGTGTTTTATTAATTTTATCTTGAATTAATGTTTGAAAAATGTTTAATTTAAAATATTTTATTTTTTTTTGTTTTTTTTATTAATTTTGTATTTTCCCTCGCAGGAAAGCACTAGCAAGGAACCGGAAGCTACAGCGGGCGCAAGCGGTAGCGCCCGCGCGTTCGAGTCGCTGCGCGGCGACGCGTCGTCCCCCGACGCTGTCGCGTCGTCGTCAGCGTCTAGCACCTCCACGTCTCGGGGCTTTCCCTCCAAGGAGTTGGATTCAGACGAAGAGCTTGATCTACTCACAGACATGATTCAAACCGCGCAGTTCCACCACTCCCATTCCCGGGCCTTCCAGGTAGGAACACTCTTTTGTTTATGAGGTTATTTATAGTGTGTGAAATTAGAGTTGAGCTGCAGGAAAAAGTGTTTGCTATGTTATTGGTTGAAAACGTAAATTAGAATTTACATTAGTGTGAACAGAATTAATCCAGATTTGTTCATATTAGGAACAGTCTTTTGTTTTTGTCGTTATTTATAGTACGTGAAATTAGAGTTGAGCAGCAAGGAAAGTGTTTGCTATATGTTTTTGGTTGAAAACTAAAATTATAAATACAGTATAATCGCGTTAGTGTGAACAGAATTAATCCAGATTTGTTCATATTAGGAACAGTCTTTTGTTTTTGTCGTTATTTATAGTACGTGAAATTAGAGTTGAGCTGCAGGAAAAACTGTTTGCTATGTTATTGGTTAAAAACTAACATTAGAAATATAGTACAACCGCGATAGAGTGAACAGAATAAATCCAGACTTGTTCATATTGTCAAACTACTGCTTAAAAAAAAACTGTAAATAGTGGATTTTGATATGCCATATTTCTTGGACAAAAGGTTATATGAGCACCATTGTTGTGTCCGTAAACAGGGATCGAATTAATACCATTGGTGGGTCTAAGCACTACTTACTCATTGGGGTGTCCCCTCTATCAAATAAAGCGTTCTAAACAAAAAAAAACAACATGTTTAATACTGCTGTTTTAATACAGAAATGCCATAAATACATATTCTTATTCAGAAACGTAAAGTTCTATTATACATCTTGTAGATACCACAAGAAAAGTCAAACAAAATTAAAATTTTTGATTATGGAATTACTTTCGTAATGCCTTATATAGTTTATATAAATTAAGCGTATTTAGTATGCATTTGTTTTTATTTCATGCTATTGTGCATTACATTTAACTTCCTATATTATGTAATCTACTCTGAAAGGACAAATAAAGATTTGTAAATTCCAGGAATAGTGAAATTGGAAATAATAGAAAAGAGTAATATTTAAAGTTTTTATAATTTATGCTTAACGAATAGTTGTAACCTTGCGGTTAACGAAAAACGTTTATACAATAATTTGGTACAATTCTTAGTAATAATAGCATACATAACTACAAAGATTTCACAGTCAATTGGTTTATTAAAAAAATGCTTATATATTCGGAGTTTCTAACATAAAATAAAATATTTAAGGTTAAATGTTAATTTTTAATTCTTAAGGTACAAAATTATATTAGAAGTTTAATATTTGGTATGATAAATATTCATAATTTTGCATGGACATAGAAATTTCTGGAACATGACAAACATATTGTCCTAACAAAGCATAAAATCATTTAATAACTAATTGTCTGTTACCCTTTCCCACGTGAATAAGCATCACAATTTCAATGTTCAAATTTCATGGCACTTTAAATTTTGCCTACGCCATTTTCCACTTATTTTTTATATGGGAAAACTTAGAAAATTTCGAAAATCGCTAGAAATTTCATATCATAGTTTACCAAACAATATTTAGTAAAATCCGGTTATACCAACGTCGAAGAGATCTCAAAAATTTCATCTTTATAGCCGGAAGTCATTATAACTAATGAAAGTAAATTGACATTAGCGTATAGGGAATTTTGAACAAGTATGGTCACAATTCCGACGTTATAACTCGTTTATCATTATAAGCCGTGTCGTTATAATTGGATTTTATTGTATAATATAAACAAAAACCTTTACGCGTTCTTTAGTATAATAATAAAATATAATTTTTGGTATTCATTTGAGAATAGGGGTGTTTATACCGCGAATTTATTTTAATGTGTAATTTAACATGGGATTTGTCATAGCCATAATTACGAATTTGACAGCAATGTATCAGAGCGTTCATTTTAAAATGAAATATATGTTGTCAATTTCAAGTCACTATTAATTGTCAAATCGTGAAAACTTTTCTAAATAACAGATTTCTAAATCATTAGTTGGACGCGGTAGAGAAATAGGAACCTGCTACGTCCCTTGACTAAATAAAAAATAAAATTCAAAATCGTTCTAGAAACGTACAAATATTATAAATAAGTTTTATTATTGTTTAATCTCAATATTATATCAGTTATGTTTTATTTTAGAATGAACGTTTTAATACATTGCTATCAAATTCGTAACAATGGATATGACAAATCCTATGTTCTGTTAAAATAAACATGGTAATAAGGACAAATAGGACGAATTAAAATAATGTATAAACGGTATCGTTATAAACGGATTTTACTGTATGTTATAAACAAAATCGTTGCCCGTTCTTGTTTATTATAATATAATTTTTATTATTAATTTGAGGTTAGGGAATCGTTTGATAAAAAGGAGAAATTAAAAGAATATTGTGAAGAAGTCACACGTGTGCACAATTAGAAGTTGAACACGAAATAGTGGCGTAGCAATAACAAACAAATAATTTGTTCTCTTATTTACGTTATGTCTTGGTTATAATAAAATAATTTTTACTATTAATGTGAGGTTAGGGGATCTTTTGATAAAAAGGATAAATTAAAAAAATATTGTGAAGAGGTCACACGTGTTCGACAATTAGAAGTTGAACACGAAATAGTGGCGTAGCAATAGCAAACAAATAATTTGTTCTGTTGTTTATGTCGTGTCTTGGTTATAATAAAATAATTTTTATTATTAATTTGAGGTTAAGGTATTATTTGATAAAAAGGATAATTTAAAAGAATATTGTGAAGAGGTCACACGTGTGCGACAATTAAAAGTTGAACACGAAATAGTGGCGTAGCAATAGCAAATAATTTGTTCTGTAGTGTATGTCGTGTCGTAAGGACAGGAACACCTGATCAGGCGTCAAAGTGAGGTTAGACTAGTGTTTACCAACAGTGACGAATGACGAAGTGGACATAGTACGGAAGGTAGAAGTCAGTTGGTGGCAGGGTTTGAGTGCGGTGATACGTCGCAACGTCGCAAGCGTTGTATACCGTAGTGATAAATAAATATTCCATTTTTAATAAATTCCTGATGTTATCGTGCTGTGACAAAGTGTTGTTTTTTATATGTAAATAACATTGATTGAAAATTAATGCAGACATGCCAAGTTATGATAATGTAAAAGGTAATTTTTCATTATTTGTTTCTTGTCAAATTTTGGCTCTAATGAAGAATATAATGAGAGAATACACGCACTTATGAGGCATTAATTTTAACCTCGACTTTAAAATGTGTCATTATATTATTAGATTTACGAAAACAGACATTTTGCGAGATGTACGTAATATTTAAAATAATATTAGCATAACCTTGTCTTTTCTTGTTATACACCTTCCTCGTGTAAAAAAATAATCAAGAAAATTATGAGGGAATTTTTGGTTATGAGTTTTTAATGTCGTGTGATTTTTCAAAATGATTATAGCTGGACACATACTTTAATTACATTTGTATGTTTAAACTTTAGTTTAACTTGGTTTCCAAAACAGTAGTGTGTTTTCAAATGGCATGTGTATTCACTCAATATCATTTTCATTTTGAGTTTTATTTGCATAGGTAAGCGTTATTCAAACAAATTTTCAATTGTTTCGGTTGACGTCAATGATAAATCAGTATAAAGTATTTATTTATGACCGCATTTTCGTAAAAAATCATGTATAAACAAGTTCTAACCTTCGTCACATGCGTAAGTTTCCGAGATCCGGTAAAATAGTAAGTTATTCTTTATGAAACGTGTCTTTTTTCCAGTAAATTGTCAATTGTACAAAGTATTAATTAAGTAGGTATTTGTCCTTAAACTTACCTAATGCTTTCTTAAAAACACGCCCATTTAAATAGCATATTTAATATCAAACAAAAGACACAATTACTGTGATTGCGATTTCTGTTATAGTTATTACCGTGACATGAGAACTTTTAATTATAACATTTGTATTTCTTTGCGTTTCATTTCGCAATACGACGGATTTTCATTATTTTATACAGTCCCGCACATTTCTTACTAGAAAATGTTAAATTGTAGTTTACGTGGGAATAGAATTTTGAAATTGGGAACGGTTGGACCATCCATTAATTCTATTATATGTAAGTTTATAATTTTTAAATAGTATTCATAAACCAGGTAGTTTTATAAACTTACAGTATGTAGAAATAAGTACACATACTGTTTAAAGCTATATTACTTTATTCCGCACTTAAAATAAGTAAATATTAATGTATTAATTTTTCACTTACCATGCAAATTATTAAAAATTTAAATGATAAATTCTAATTTTCTATATTATAATTTGCAACATATTATTTAAAATATAGATATTTAGCTAACCTAACCCAACTTTGTATTTTAATATAGTATCTGACCTTTTTCATTACAAGTATAGATATAAAACAAATTATAAACTTTTAACATAATAGCTCTAGTATCTACCTACAATTTTAAAGTGTCAAATGTGTAGTACTAGTATTTAGATAAAAAAATAAGTAACTAAATAAATATTAATATATTAATTTTTCACTTACTATGCAAGTTATTAAAAATTTAAATGATAAATTCTAATTTTCTGTATTATAATTTGCAACATATTATTTAAAAAATATATATTTTTTTATACTAAGCCAATAATTTTTGTATTTTAATAAGCTATTTGACCTTTTTCATTACAAGTATAGATATAAAACAAATTATAAACGTTAAATAAATTTAAGATAACATAATAGCCCTAGTATCTACTTAGAAATTTTTAAGTGTCTAATATGTAGTACGAGTATTTAATTGTGATATATGCAAGTTGTAACGATAAACGATAATATATTCCCCTTTGGAAAGCTTATTTGTGTAATTATATTAAACACTGATTTTACGACGGAAATTACTTTTTGCCTTTCGTAAAATCACAAAAAGTGTTTGAACAAAAAACTAAATAATGTTCTTACGACAAAAATGTAATTTGAAATAATTCACAACGACCTTGACAATGGTTCTTTCCGTGTATGTTTAGAGGAAATACGATAAATCTTTGATGAGCACTTTGTTTGGATCTACACGTGTGTTATTTCGTGTGGATTTAATTTTACATGTTGAAAAACAAGTAATAATTACATATGTATAACCTCCAATTTGTTACGATAATTTTATATTTTATATCCAGACATCTACTTACGCAGATTTTACATCAGATTTGTACGTCGTTGTAAACAACAAGCAAAAGAACTTTGTAAAATTTGTTTGACGGAACAAAAAAACTACATACGGCATACGGAAACGGATACATAACATAAGGATTGTTTTCCAAATTGACATCAACATACGTCATAAACAGATTAATAATATTTATCTTGTAAAAAAATGTTTAATAATAACTAATTTCAACTGTTTTATATATTGTATAAAATACCATATTTTGTCAATTTGTAAATAAAGTTATTTACCGCTATGAAAAAAAGTGTTTGTCACAATGACATAGCCAAAAATTTAAAATGGGGAGGGATTTCGAAAGAATAACAATTTCATAAATTTTAAAAACATACATTTCTTTCAGTTATAACAAAAATAATAATTACAATAACTCTAACAATTTAAAAGAAATTTTTAATTTTAGTAACTTTATTATATTAAATTGGGGGAGGAGGATTGATCCCCATATCCCTCCCCTTGTCTACGCCACTGGTAAGTCATGAAAAGATAAATTATGAAGATTCAAATAATGTTATAACTAGCAATAAATAAATATTTGTTGACAGAACGTTTCAAAACAGTGTCTTTTTGTAAAGGTCCCAAGCAAAGACGATTTCTCTTTACAAGAATTTTAAAAGAAAATGTACATAGTATTATATAAAATTTTTATTTGGAAAATGATAAGTCTAAGTTGACCTCCATTCCGCTGAAGGTGTTGTGAGAAATCTTGCTTGAAGCCTGACGTTCTTCAATACCTGCTAGGCAAACTTGCTACATCATTATTGAATTTCTTCTTTCATCGATTGTCTTTCAGAAAAATTCGGTTTTTAAACACTTCTTCACCTTCAAAAAACAACCACTGCACATATATCTTCATAAGTAATGAAATATTAATTTAGTTTACTTTCCTTGCTGCAGCATCATGATGTCTGCAAAATTTTATTATTTGCGTTGTTGTAACTGTTAAACTCAATAATATTTTTTCATCGACTGCTAAATATAAAGTACAATATTTTTCTTCTTTTGGCTTTTAAAGATTATCAAAAATAATTACTCAACCACTAAATTTGAAGAAGCGATAATTTATTCATTGTTATTGGATATTTTTACACATCTTTACAAAATAATATTGTAAATATAATACCAGTGCATAAATAAAATGTAAATTTTATTTTTGTATTTTAGTTTTTTAATTTATTAGAAGTTTTTTAAAATATATTTTATAAAAATAAAGTAAAGATATAGCTATCGAATTCTGTCAGTCAAATGTCAAACATTTTAATTTTATTGTTCAAATGGCGACTATTGCTATTATTATGAAATTTAAGAGTATTTGATGTCATTTGATGCAAAATTTTCTTATCTTCCTATTGATACCACAACCATTATTGTCAGTTCATACGGGGTGCAACAGCCTGCAAAAAATGGTTTTTTTTTCATGTTAATCTCTTCTGTGCACTATGAAAAAAACACCCGGTATTTGTTCTACAATAAAATTAAAACTTACTAACACTAATATCTTCAATATTATTGGCAGTTTTATTATTATTACAAATAAAATAACGATATTTTAAATACAATAGTGAAACAATTTTATTTGCTGACAGCAAAACAAAACCAATTCTTCTAGTGTCATTCAAATATCAGCAAACACAACCTCTCGAGGTCACTTCATCACAGTTGATTTGTGACGAAAAGAACGGTCACAATAAATAAATTAGTTGAAGTGATGTGATAATTTGTGTGAAAAGAATGCATCTATAATAAGAGGGGTATTATAATCACATCGATTTTCTAATTCGAGATTTTAACGAATGGGGTACTAAACCGTTTAATTATTTATTTATTTATTTTTTGAAAGAACTGAATGAAATACGAATATTTGTGAAAACGCGACTGAAAAATCTTTCGTAATAAGCGAGATATTAATTTTTGAAGTGAAAATTTTGGCCTGTGACGTCATGTCATCGCCAGTGATGAACAAACTGTTAGTTGTACAAATTATTGGTTTTTTTGATATTATTATAGCTAAACTATGTTTCCATACAAATTGTATGTATTATTCATAAAACATTATTATTAGGCATAAATGAAATTTATTTTCGTAACAAAAACAAGTACATGCAGTAACATTTTGACACTGCCAAGGTGCATGCATGTCTCCCTTCTGTAAGTTCTAAGAAATGCGGGCGCGGGATTGTCTTTTTAAAATCATGCAACCAATGAAATTGTTGAAGACAAATGACATTACAGGACATCGACAAAATTTAATCTCTTATAGCGAGCGAGCGAAATAATATTCAAATGAAATATTTTCACTAATACTAAAGAGTATATATATTATACTTCGTATATAAAATTCGTCTTTGCTAATACTCATTATTTGACGTATATATTTTCATATTCTACAGCAAAATGGTACTATTTGAACAATGATTTAGGACCCTAATGTTTTCAAATTCAGTTGAACGTAAGGAAGCAGCTGGTTTTTTTTTATAATTTGATTTAATTTAATGATTGCCTTTTACTAAGTGAATGTGGTATTGAGCCACCATAGCAGTAATTAGAAAAGAAATATGATAATCCGTAAGTCTCATTGTAATTAATTTAAAATCATTTTTTTATTGAAGGCAACCAATGAAATTGCTAAAGACAGATGACATTATAGGACATCGCAACAAAAATTAATCTCATAGCTTACAAGCGAAATAATATTAATTGATTTATATTTTCATATTCTACAGCAAAATGTTACTATTTCGACCCTATTAATGTTTTCAAATTCGGTTGAACGTAAGGAAGCAGCTGTTCTTTTTCATAATTTGATTTAATTTAATGCCTTTTACTAAGTGAATGTGGTATTGAGCCACCATAGCAGTAATTAGAAAAGAAATATGATAATCCGTGAGTCTCATGTAATTAATTTTCTAAATAATATGTGCATGGTTATGAATAGTCCATTAGTGTTAGGGAATATTTAGTCTCATTGAACACAATTGAAATATTTGTGTGAAGTGGAAACGCTGTCCCGCTGGGAAGAAAAGGCTTGTTCTGTGGCACATTGACACTAATGATGCGCTGTACGAGCTTGTCGCTGTTGGCTTTGGTTGTTCCTCGTTGCTTTGCTGGTGTCCGCCGTGCCGTCTTGCCGTCCATGTTGTATGAAGTTAACCGCAAACCCAACCATGATTAATTATTCTCAAGATGGTGTGGGCAAGAAAGCGAAGATGGCCACATCGCCCCACGATTATATTGGAAATATACCACTTTCAAAGAGAAAGCAAAACAAACCGCATAGCTTACTGCATACACAATACAGGGTTTCATAAACAGCAAAAAATACCCTTAACCTTATAATTTACATAAAAATCTACACATATTTCAATAACTGAGTTCTCATCATCTGAATTATTCCAGAGGTCTAAACCTAACACCAGATTCACAAAACAGGATTAGCTAAAATCTGATTTAAATATGTCAATTTATACAACAAAAAATACCCTTAACATTAATATGTATACCAAATATATATACATGTTTCAATAATTGAGTTCACATCAGCTGAATTATGCCAGAGGACTAAACCATTAGCACCAGATTTACAAAACAGGATTAGCTAAAATCTGAGTTAAATATTTCGATTTTAGCTTGAATTTGACATATTTTAACCTGTTTAAGAGCTAATCCTATTTTGTGAATGTGGCTGTAAGTGATTATTATAATATTCGATATTTATACATATAGCATTCTAATTATAATATTACTGCAACCAGTACTACTGAACAAACGGAATTGTAACATAAATTTCTTTTTTATCTATCGCCACTCAGTACAGGTATTGGAATCATGCTAAAAATCTGATAGAGAGTTTTCAAAGGATAAGCACGTTTTGAAATCCCTAGAACAAGATTTTAATATATTTACGATGATTTCTGTCCGTGTGTGTGGATGGATGGATGGATTTTGTCGTAATGATTATTCATTTTGTAAAACTATTCTTCTCTAATTATTCACAATACCATACCCAGAAAACCTTAATCATTGATGTAATAAATAGATCAAATAACTAGAGATGTTTGAGCACATTCTGGAGCAAATAGAGCAATGACAGATAACTAGACTAAATACTAGAGCAAAAATGAGATCAGGGATTAGATAACTAAAGCGAATTATTGAGGCGATTAAATAGAACAATGTCAGAATAAATTAGAGCACATTGTAGAGCAAATAGAGAAACTACCGAAGACTAGGACAAATAACGGTGTATGCAGAAATTAGATAAACTAGAGTAAATAATAGAGGCCAATAAATACATCAATTACATTAGGAATAAAAGCTCTTTTTAGGGTAAATTACCAAATTACCAAACTATAGGGATTAGGACAAATACTTGAGTGCAAATAGGAGCGGACAAGAATTAAAGGAATAAATATAGGTAAACGAAAAGATAAATAAAGCAAATCTTCGCTTTAATACGGAAGCAATTAGAAATAATTTGTCTAACAATAAATGTCCACATGTCTAATGGATTATGTAATCTTAAACTTAAGCAGTACTTAGAATAATAACAAATTATTTCTAGTAATTTACAACATAGTATATATTTAGAAAATTATAAAAAACAAACAACATCAAATGCTCCAATAATGTAAACAAAAACTCAGAAGTATATATACCTGAAAACCAATTAATAGTCTCGAATTCCTGGTAGATTTTTTAAGAAGTCGTGAGAAAGTCCTAAATAACTATCAAGTGGCACAATTGAAAGTGTCGCCTGAAGTGTGGACCGATGCTGTCAAATCAGGAATGAGAAGTACCTGTTGTAGAAATTCTCGTTTCCAAAACATGAGCATCTGTCAATATTTACTTAAGTTAGAATTGCACTTCAGTATTGCTTACTTAGTTTAAGCTATTTTGATTTGTGTTCTTCAAATCAAACGAAATTGGTTGCATACGATATAACTGAAACAAATGATAAACAAAGATTAACAAAAATTTTATTAAAAAAATATGCAATCAGATTAATAAGTCGTAGTGACATTTATGTAATTATTTTCATTGCGAATATTTTCACTCATGTTTCAGACTAAATAACGTTTATATAGTTTATTATCAGATATGTGACACCAAGTTTCATATACGACGATTATAACTTTACCTTTAACTTCTATGACTCAAATACTGTAACACGTATTCTTGTTAGTTTATTCGCTAATTTAATTGTAGCAAGTTCAGTTTTAGTGTTGTTCTGTATTAAATTTAGTGTATATAATTTTTAAATGTTTTCGTTATAAAATGTCAGATGTTTTAAAAGAAGTAGTGTCAAATTTTGATAAAGACGTAAAAGAAAACATGGAAACTGGTGAAACAAGTCCAATAGGTTCTAGAGAACCTCCAACGAAGTTAGATGCTTCTGATCTAGAAAATAAATGTCTAGAAATTACAACTTTTGGGACTGTTGCTCTACATGATACAATTCGAAATCCAATACGTTTAGATCTTAGGATCTCTCCAAATCTAACTCCTACGATTTTACAATCGACTGTTACAAATACAAGAGACGACGATGATTTGACTCAAGTAATTTGTTCTGAATCTAACGAAACAGAACACGTTTTGGTTATAACAGACTTACCTGATTTAAATCCCGAAAAATCTGGTGATATTAATAAACCAAGTACTTCTAAAACAACAGACAGTACTAATAATACAAAAACTGATTTGGATTCAACAGATTCAGCAGAGTATACAATTATGAATATGTCAGACCAATCTATTTCAAACGTAACAGATTCTTCTGTTTTCGACCTCACCGATTCTGATATTTTGAATCTCACAGATTCTAATGTTATGAACTTGACAGAATTTCCAGTTTTAAATTTAACAGATTTTCCTGATTTTGTTACTGAAACTAAATCAGACGAAGCAAATTCGGAATCTGAGGTAATTAGATTTAAGGAATAAATGATTAATTTCAAATGTATTTGTAAGTCAATTTTTAATACACAAATAAAATTGTTTGGATGGCAATGTATTAGAAATTATTTGTATAAAATCCCTTGAAATTAATTATTATAATGATGCAAAATTATTTTATACGATGATTCCTATATAATTAAAATAACTAGGAATATAATTATTGGCACTGACAATTATTGGAAATATTGGAAATCTTCCTAAAGCAGATTGACACACCCAGTTATAGGTAATAAGGCATTATATATGTTTTGTTCTTTATATTGCAGAAAATTCCGAATTAACTTATTATTATTCTTTAACTTAATATAATAATTTTATTATTATGTGCTATGTGATAAATGGTATATATGTATAACATTGAACAATTTTTTGAAAAATCTATAGACCTTAGGGTTTCGTAATTATGTCCAGTTAATATTAACTTTTAACAATAGTTTTATGTTTACAAAAACAAAAAACTGGATATATTTTAGATATTCTTCAAAATACTGTCGTGTGTGTATTCAGTATTTCAAATACTAAAATACTTAATATGATATTTTAAATACTTGTAAGTAATTCAAATACTTTTAAGTATTTCAAATATTGTTACGTATATCAAATACTTTCGAATATTTTAAATACTTTTAATTATTTCACATAAAATTAATAAAAAATAAATAAAAATCTAATTAAAATAAATATTTTTATGGCGTTTATTATATATCCAACGACAACGAGGTCTCCGTATCCTAAAAAGAATCTATATTCTTCGTGTACGTGTAGCTGATAGATAAGAGAACACAAAAATAACTAAGCACTACGATTCGTATTTCAAATACTAATACTCGTATGTACTTCAAATATTTATATATAGGTATTTCAAATACAAAATATATTTCAAATACTGAAAATTAGTATTTCGTGTTAATAAAAATATTTTAATGTATTATAATATAAAATACTTTTCAGATGTATTTGAAATAAAGGCACAAAATATTTTTTAAAAACAGTATTATCAAAATACTTAATCTATTTCAATACTTATTTCAAATAGTATACAACACTGACAATCAGTAATATATTTTCGAAGTTTTTTCATATATGGAATATTTATTATTAAGTTTGAATCTAAATTATTGTGTTGGTATCGGAAAAACAAAATATAAAAAATGACCAGTCTTGTGTTCACAGCTTAAAGAATGAAGGATGCTTTTAGATATTAAGAATTTATTATTAAGGGATTATCCCTGAAACAGTAGTGTATCATTGCCGACTCAGTAGTCAGAAGTTAATGTAGCATATTATGTTGTTGCAGAGCCGCATATAAAAAACGGTGGTGTTCACAGCGTAAAGAATGAAGGATGCTTTTATATATTAACTTATTATTAATTATTATTATACTATGCACTATACCACATTTTATAAAACTGTACGGGATTATCCCTCAACAGTAGTGCAACATTGCCGACTCAGTAGTCTGAAGTTAATGTAGCATATGTTGTTGCAGAGCCGCATGCCGTTCGTCCGTACGATGAGCATGGAACAACGCTGGCAGGACCTGGCCAACCTGCTCAGCCTTCCTCCAAGCGAAGCTGGTGGTATGCCTCCACACCACTTTGCACATCACCACCACCCTGCGTTACACAACTACACACATCCGCATGGTCACGGTAAGTTGGCAAACTAATCAAACGGTTCATTTTCTTTTATTTTCGTAATAAATTAACAAAATGACAATCGGGATGGCTGGATAAGGCGCCTAAAACTATGGGCAACAAATAATACGAACGTTTTATTATTTTTTATATATATTTTTATACATTTTTATTTAACTTCAGTTCTGTTCATATTAAATTAACAAAATGACAGTCGGGATGGCTGGATAAGGCGCCTAAAACAATGGACAACAAATAACACAACTGTTTTATTATTATTTTTTTATATATTTTTATACATTTTTATTTATTTTAGCTAATTGTGTATCTAATTTAAAATGCCTTATACAAATTTACTTTGACTCACACTTTCTAAAATAATTTTGTCCGTTACATCGAATACAGATACCTCTGAAACTGTATCTTTTCTCATTTTTAAGTTATGAAGTAAAACCCAAAATTAGGATTATATAATCAAAAATTTGAACACGATCATTTTAAGAACTAAAATAAATATCATAGTTATATTTCAAAATTTCGAATCTTCGCATCAAAATCTATATAAAAATAGCAAAAATTTTAATGGATTTTTCTAATTTTTAAAATTGACTTATACACGTACCCTGTAGAAATGGTTGACAGATACAGTCTCAACGACTTCACTATTTGATACCTTATGCCGAAAAATGTATGTATCAATTTTCAAGAAAATTTTCCGACGGATACATTTTTTATGGAGAAAAATCAAAATTAGCAGTGATTTTCTATTGCAACAATATTTTAAATACATTAATTCCGAACGTTTATGTATGAATCAAACGTAAAATATATGACTGCTATTAAATATAAATATGAAGAAAATACGATTAATAAGTATCCGACCGAAATTTCGGTTTTGTTTTCGGTTTGATTATGATAATTTGTGATACGTGAGAACGTAATAAGTAACTAAAGTCTTTACTTCTTTAGTAAAAAATATAGTGACCCGTATTCCGAGCTCACTTTTATAATAAAATCGGTTTTATGTAGCTTGATTTTACATTATAAATTTATGAGGCCAAGCGTCACTTTTAATAAAAGCTTTCAAAAAAGTGAGTTACCTTAAGTACATAAGTTACGGTTCGGTTACGTTTTCAGCCAAAACTAAAAAAGGAGTCGAATATTCGGTTACTGTTTCGCTTTCGGCTAAAAATCATATTTCAGTCGGACACTACAATAAATATATCTGAAAAACGTTAAATGATCCTATTTTGTGAAATATATAAAGATGTAACAGGGGTTAATATAGACATGTGTATATTTTCACCAGGTATGTCATACGGACCTGAAGCAACAAGGGGTGTGTTGCTACATAACGCTACACTCAACCCACCTATTGGTGACATTAATGGGACAGGACCTTACACAAATATCGGTGAGTGTCATACGTACGGTTTTATGTTTACTTACAACTTCATTCACACACATCATTTCACATCCACACGCGGTTCATAAAACTATAAAGTGTTAATCGTCTGCAAATAAAACATCAACGTGTTCTAAGAAAATATTTATTATTTATTTAAAATTTAAATATTATTACATTATAACAAAAACTGAAAAATATGTATGTACTTTATTTGTAACCAGGAGTCAGAAAGTCAGATTTACACTATAGAACTTTAAAAATCGTCATTTTTGAAGGATAAAAGACATATTATTATCATGACATTTATTTAACGTCAATTCTAATGTTATACATTGTTAATAAAACAAAATTATCACATAATGTCTTTCTTTATAAATATGTATGATAAAAATAACATTAACAAACAATTTACATTACATTTATTGTACAAAACATATTTTGATTATATTTTATTATTATTATTATTAATTATTATTGAATTAAGTATCTTTTATTTTATTGTAATAATTCTAATTATGAACTAATTACTACTAGAGTCATTATTAAAATATTTGTAATAATTTTAGCTACACAATTATACACTGATATACAAAATATTGTAAGACAAATTTGCTAATTTTTAGGTGGCACAAATTTAGGATCTGCAGTTGCCACATCCATGAATTTAACAAATAGCAGCGAACCAATGGGTGAAACAAATCTTGGTCCACATTACAAAATTGAAACTCCACATGATATGCTGTATTATCCAGTAAGTGTAAGTTATAATTTTAAATGTTCATTTTGTTGAAACTTCTTAATTCTTGCAACGTACGCAACCAACATATCGTTTATGACTTTTTGGTAGTATATCATTATCGACTCTTAATATGAATTATTTATTTACAGAATCATTCTACTGAGATGAACCAAACCACAGAAGGATTTTTGTCATCTATCTTGAATGATGAAGATTTGCAACTTATGGACATGGCTATGAACGAAGGTAAATAGTAAATTTTATAAATTTTCCATTTTTAAAATGGAAATTATAAATGAAAAATATTGATTTATATTCAGTGACTAATACAAAATTAAAAAATTTATTAGTTTGAAGTTTGAAGTGTAAAGACATTTCAAACAACACAGTAAACTTTATAAGCATATAATTAAGCAATATTTTTTATTAGAGCGATTAATTATTATCTTTGTTACATTTTAGTACAGATTAATTACTATAAAGATTCTTTACTCACGGATATATCTGTATTATCTTTTTGTTGTGGAGAATGACATAAAAATATTGTCGAGTCATCGCACGTGCTTGAAAGAGCGTACAATCATAATACTGTGTCGTCGTGTGATATAATTCGCTGAAAAACTTCTTCAAGATGCTGCTCGAAAGATGAAAGTAATTTTTCGCGAGAGTTATAAAAAATTTTAAATTTTAAATGAAATGTGTATGCGCGATGTTTGTGAACAACGCGAACTTTTCTTCTGTTATCTCAGTACGTATTAATGTTGATATTATATAATTTTGACATATGTGTGAACTCTTACCCGATCATAAGTTAATTTTGTCGACTCATGCATATATAAATGTAACCTTGACTGCGAACCGATAATTGATAACAAAATGTAGTCATCTTGAAAATTTTTGATAGTTTTTACTTGATATGAATTTCACTTTCGTAGACACATGTGTATATTTAAAATTTTTGCCTTCAAATCATACAATTATTCTTAAAAATTTGAGTATGTAAGTATTCATGTAAATTATCAAATTTATACTATTATTGTTATCTCGGTTTACTAATACTAATCATTTACTATATCAGATATTATTTTTGTAAAATCATTCAACGTTTTATTAGTATTCATGATTTTACTGATAATTGTAATTTCCTTTTAACATATTATAATAACTTTTAACATGTAATGTTGATAAATAAAAATGAGTTATCATTTTTGTTATTTATTGATATTAATTAATTCATTTGATAGTTGAATTTGGTCATTTAATGTATGCTATTAAGAGATTAAAAAAATGTACAGTATTTTAAGTAAAAAAAATATAAACACTATTTCTCAGTATAATGTGGGATAAATTCTATTGAATACTATATTA
Source organism: Stenolophus ochropezus (assembly GCA_035578165.1). Lineage (NCBI taxonomy): Eukaryota > Metazoa > Arthropoda > Insecta > Coleoptera > Carabidae > Stenolophus > Stenolophus ochropezus. Next base: position 8,003,549 of record JAQOWZ010000014.1, read on the forward strand.
ATATTTCGTTAGTCATTCTTTTCTTATCACTGAAATTTGCTTCGTCTATATTCATAATCGCATGTACACAAAGTGTTCTATGTTTAAAAAATCTACTTCCGTAGGATATATACTAAAATGTTATTTTGATTTTAGGCATGTACACACGAATGTTGGACAACAACAACGGAGTAAGCAACTTGAGTATGAGCAACAGCAGTGCTGGAGCAATAGGCCGATCAGATGCAGAACGTATTGATGCTAGCAGTGACAGTGCAGTAAGCTCGATGGGTTCTGAACGTGTCCCTTCACTGTCCGACAGCGAATGGTGCGATGCTGGCTCGGATTCTGGACACACACCTGGAGATCACTACGTGGTGGATTACCATGGAAGGTAATATATCATCCCTTTCACATTTCAGTTCAAGATTCTTCATATACACCTCATTAATGAAATCGTGTATATATAGTTCTTATTACAGCAAATACCGCCCGTATGACTACAGCTATAACAGTCGACAGCATGCTACCAATCTTGGAACTTCGGATACTTCTAGAATCCCACCTGTCGCTCAAAAGAAGCATCACATGTTTGGCAAACGGTACTTCCAAGTAAGTAATGCAATCTGGGCCAAATTTTACACAAATACTCTTTAGGATACAGCGGAAATAACGATGCAAAATAAACATAAAATATGTTAACACTTAAAGTGCCATTATTTCGAAACTATAGTTGGACCGCTGTATTTAAATTTAAATATTACAATTTAGTACAACACTGATTACATTTGCTAGTATTATACAAAACATCATTAATACATTTTTTTATTTTAGGAGCAAGGCACAAGTGCTGTAATTACTCATCAACCACCCAACCCAGTGAAATATGAGTATGGAGATCCAACCACACCTTCTTTCACAAGTCCATTGGGTCAAACCGAAGGGGCAGTTGGACATAAACCTCCAGAGATCAAATATTCGTGCACAATGGAATTTGCTAGGCACCACCAACCAACAAGACCACCAATTGAGCACGTTCAACATAATCACACATATCACCTTCCTGCTGAAAGCACGGGTGCTATGCAAAGGCCTATCTCTCGAGACAAGGCGAAAGGTGAGAACAAAACATTATCTGGAATTTCTTTGTTACTGTTTAACTATTTTAAGACTTTAATTTGAAAATTGTTTTTGATTTTACTGGTTGGTAATTCCAGATAATTTTTTTCTAGGTCGCAAGAGCGACGAGGAGCATTTAACTCGAGATGAGAAAAGAGCTCGAGCGCTAAATGTTCCCCTGTCTGTTGACGATATAATAAATCTCCCCATGGATGAATTCAATGAACGATTGTCCAAATACGATTTGAGTGAACCACAACTCAGTCTCATCAGAGACATTAGAAGACGCGGAAAAAATAAAGTAAATTATAAAACTTTAACAATATATACTGATTCTAATATTCTTCATCTTTATAGGTTGCTGCGCAAAATTGCCGAAAACGAAAACTTGATCAAATTTTAAGTCTTGCCGATGAAGTAAAAGAAATGCGTGACCGCAAACATAGATTAATAACAGAGCGCGATTTCATGATTGCTGAAAGACAGCGAGTCAAGGACAAATATGCACAGCTCTACCGTCACGTGTTTCAGGTAAATATCAATTAAAACTAGGATTCATGTATATAATAACTATTTGTATATCGTCAATGATATTATTATAGTGGACCCTAATTCTCGGACAAACAATATAATAACATAAATTAGACTTTATTTATATTTTGTCGACATAGTAATATACTTTAGTATCTGATCAACTTTTGGTCTGTTGATGACATATTGGAAAATTAATGAACTTACCCTTATATTTGTGTGCTTATTCACTGTAATAAAATATAAATCAATGACTATGAGATATTTGTTAATTTAAACTGTGTTTTATTATAATGAATACCAAATATGTGTAGCAATTATTTTAATTGTTCTACCCACATTTCGAGCATGACAAAGTTTAATTAAAATCGTCGTTATTCTTGCAGCACTTGCGAGACCCAGACGGCAACCTCTATTCCCCGTACCAATACAGCCTGCAACTTTCTGCCGATGGAACAATGATGCTTGTTCCACGAGGTAATTCAACTATGACAGACCAAGAGCACAAAGAACCTCACCACAACTGCAAAGAGTGAACCTTGAGCCTCAAGGTGTACTTCATCTCGCATAAACTCTCAGTCTATCTGATAGGTGAAAACAGTTGCTCAATAGACAGTGTATTATTTTTATGAATAACTTACCCGACTTGACTCTATGAGTACTATGATGCTTGCATGGTAGGTCGCTTACAAGTGCAATATTCGAACACTTTTCTTATACTCTACCCCTCGCCGAAATAACATCCAATTCTTCTGTTTTTAGAATTTACTATGCTTCTTTCATCAATCTACTTCTAAACTCTCAAACCATAAGTCAAGTCGTAAAAAGAAATTTTAAGGCTGTAAATTTTAGACTTGTTTATTAGTTAATATTTAACAGAATTTTTATATCATATCGTCAAGTATTTTAGAACTAGCTACAGACTAAGATTTGATTTTTTTTCACTTTGCGGTCCACCAAGTAGCTCACTCTGTAAATCTTTGTATCTCGTATTTGGGTTTTTCTGGTGAAATACTTCCAAAAATAATGAATAATTTTTCAATGAGTTTTCTGGTAAAATTCATCATTAAATTAATTATTCTTTGTGTTTTCGGGTAAAACTCATCAAATAAAATTGAGTTATTTATTTATTATTCTTGTATATACTTTTTTTCTGTTTATTTTTTTTTATTTATACTTAAAATTTAAATTTCTCACATTCGTTAACTTGTTTAACTTTATTCGTAGACAATTTAACGTTAATGACATTTATTTTTTAAGTTTTGAGTTATGTAAGTGTAATGAAATATCTTAAGATAATAAAGCATTAATAGTTTTGTTCCAAATGTTTTCTTTATTTTAAGGAATTTTTGTGTATCGAAATAATTTACAGGGGTGAGTTACTTGAAAATACGTTCATACATTATTAACGTAGTTAACGTTTTCTCTAAATTTAAATTTCATCTTAAAGCATTACAAATATTGCATTTTGTATGATTCTATGTATTTTAACTTAACATATTGCACATTAAGGTTAGTTAAGATCACAATTTATCGCCTACTAAATAGTGCCTGCAATTGATTTTTAAGGTTGAATTTAAATAGTAGAAAACGTCATCATTCAAACTCCTGTTATAGACTCAAATTATTTTCATATACACTTATATTTTTCATTACGTCTCGGTAATTTCCTTATGAAAATAATCCATGAGCTTAAAAGTCAGACATACAATAACAGTTTATATATTACCTGTGAAGGTTACATACGAATTTAACTTGTTTTATGTTTATGCTTGTTATTTATTATTCTGTTTTAAGTATTGAGATATATATCCCTACGTACTAAGAATGTATATGATTATTTGATTTTCATTATTTTCTATGTTTATCAAAGCTTTTGGGAGGTTCAAGTAGTTATAGAGAAAATGAAAATATTTTTATAAATATAAAACAAGCAGGTGATCACATTTGCCTTCTTTTAGTTTATTGTACAGAAATGTCGAGAGCAGTGTTTTGTGCATGTGTAACCTGAAGAATGCAAGAAAAATAATATATCATTTTGTTTTAATAGAAAAATTAGTATGCTACATGCCCACTTATAGGTATCTGTAAAATAGAAATGTGTAGTAGTTTTGAAACAAATTTGTGTACAAGATGTTAATGTTAACTCATTAGTGTATTGGGCTTAAATTTTGCAAACAAAACACATAATAATTCCGAAATAATGATTATTAATAATAATAAAATGTAATTCGATAAAATAGTAGCCTTATATTTTTTATAACAGAATAAGTTTTGTACATTGAAACTAGTGTTAAGTTTACATTGTAAGTAGCTGTATAAATGGTAGTATGTATTATAACCACTACATAACACACGTGCTAAGTATGAGTGGGATCAGCTTTATTCTTGAATTATTATTGTATTTTATATAATAAACGTCATAACTACAATGGTTACATTATAAAATGGACTGTTGTGTTAGATTTCTTTGGAAGTTAATCATTTAGTATCTTATCATAGTTTGGTTGGTTTTGGTGCCAATTTACGATCTCTTAATAACATTTATGTATTTCATTTATATTGTAACACGATATTTGGTGCAAAATACACGTATGTAAACAGTACTCTAAATGTATTGATTTGTTATTACGGTTATTAAAGTACGATTGCGTCCGAAAGCCGAGTGTCGAGTTTGAGGTTTGTGTGTAGTGTATACGCCGAGGGCTACTGGTTTCAAGGTCAAACACAGACGCCGATCAATAATCTACTGTGCCGATGCCGTGCATCGTGACGGTTATGCAACGTGATCGTGGACGCTATTGCGTGCGCACTGTATTCGCGTGTGCATGCACAAATCTACACAATCAACACAAGTATGACAGCATCGCAACAAAATGCCCCGTAATACGGATGTGGACATGTAGAGTCAGGAAGCGTACTGGTCACTCATGGCCTAGTCCTGGCGGAAATGCACATTAACGAGAACTAACCGAATGCATGATGCGAATATGCGTCGTAATTCGCAGTTGCAAACATAGCCTAAAAGCTATGCTCAAGTGCTGCTGGGAGATATTGCGAGAGTCTGAATCTCCACACACGTTGTCGTTTCACGCTGTCGGCGCCAGATCCTGCGCCGTCTGTAGCACGCCGTCGCCGTCGTGACCCCGCGACGCGTACATCAGCTGGTTCGTCAAATTACTCCGTACCAAACGTGTCGTATTGTGTGCATTTGCGTACAAAGTACAATTTTACTAGCGGGTTAAGTGACTTACTATCCGACCTTTTGTTAGTAATTGCACGTGAATTGTGCGTTTAATCGCTTAATGCATTTAAAAATAAAAGTGGTGCACAAACAAAACAAAAATCAACAGGTATTAATGGTCTACAATACATGTGATGTGTTATTTAGAACTGTTACTATATAGACCGCTGATTTGGCATTTCGGCATGCACACATGAATGTAATTATAAATGATATTGGTTATTTAGCTATATTACGTTATAATTATTATCGATTTTGTTCAGTGTAGATAGATATAATAGATTTGGGAGTAGTTTTGGCCTGACTTGTTCTCTGAAGTTGCCTGAGAGCTGCTGGACTGAATAAACCTCATCATGTAATTTACATGACTTTTTATTTTCCTTTATATACATAGCCGTTAATTAGCGACATTTGTTTGCTAGTGTAGCCCTGGGTCTTCGTATTATTTGTTGCATTAGACTTTGATTATCATAATGCCGCAACCCTCGCAATCAGAACCCGCTCTGGATGTGATTCGCCTGGAACCCATGGGAAGATTCAAACAGACGCAGAACGGGACGCTTCATGCTTCAGGTGGGTCATGCTGTCACTCTCACTGTCACGACCATATGTGACTCGTACCCTTAACCCTTGTATTTTATTGTACAAAGAACTGAGTAGGATTTAGTAGATTTGTGTACATATATTACCAACCATACTCCTCCCAGTCGTAAATTGCGAAAATTGTCTCATTGCCAGACTATTTCGGTTAACTAGAACAGCGTGCAATGTTATGCTGGACGTCAACAAGTAATTTCAATAAATTCTTTGTCGTTTATTTTGAATCCAAACGAAGGTAATTTTAACTTTGTTGGTGGTACCATAGAGATATATGTGCACGTTTTTCCAGCATTGCATGCCATTATTTTTGTGTGTTCTTAACTGTGTTAATCGATGTTCCAATTACACACCAGATCCACATGTGAAAAGCGTGAAAAGCTCACGTGAATTCCCGCCATTTCTCAATGCGCATGATCGGCATTTCGCGCAGGAGCTTTATAAAATGTCAAGCTAAAGCACGAAAGCTCTACACGTACGTCGTGCTCTCTTACTACGTGCGTTCAATCAATTAAAATGTCCAATATCGAAATATATCAAATTATAGTACAATAAGAAGCATTTTAGCAATAATAATTAGAACGGACACTAGCTAAAGAGAAGTATCATTCAAATTAGTCTATTTTTCTTATACATTTAAAGAGAAATACATATACAGTGACAGACCAATATATTTTGCCGTGTTCAGTCTCTCATGTCGCTGTAAATATGTACATTTTATTACATTTTTACTGAGTGTAGATACTACTGTACATTTTTGTGAATATTTAACATTTTTAAATTGTAAAAATTCTACATAACTTGAAATTATTGTGGAGGGTAGAAATCGTGACCCTTTAGTAAAAGTCTCCGTTGTGACCGGTGTTCGCAACGTCGAAGCAGTTGTTTGGAGACGTCGGCAGTCAGTGATGAGCGAGCAGGATGTTGATGATGTTGCATTTCTTACAGGTATTACATGTTACATGTTTACGTACATACACACTACACGCCATACGTTGCATTTGTACTACCACTCTCACATTCACGTTCACGTTGTACCCCATGTTGCACACAATGTATACTCCTACTAATGATTGATTGCATTGCAGGCACAGACAGTCAAACTGGAATTCACAAAAAGAGTTTATACGAAAACAATGGAGTTGCTGTTTGTTCACAAAAGCGGGCCCTGTTTATTGCTGCCATCGTATTTGCTACGCTCTTCGCCATTTCAATTATTATTGCCTATACTGGACCACAGAGTGGTAATGTACTTTATTCATTTTTATCTTTTATTTTTTTACTTATTACATTCATACGTATATTCTTCATTTCGTTTATAAAAAAATATTGACTTTTAAATTCAGCAAAAAGTGCTAAGATTTAATCAGCAGTGCAATTATATAGATAAATACTAAAGATAAACACGCAACTTCGTCTTTAACCGCAGCTCTTTTTAACATCTGTTTTAAATTTGTATTTTATTTATATTCAAATCAAAATTATTGTTTTCATACACATTATTTTTATTTAAAATATATACGTGATATTTTGTTGGCATGAATAATTAGTAAATAAGTGAGTAAAAATCCTGTGGTATAGACTGCACATGTGCTGGCGAAAAGCCCCCAAACTTCGTGGACGAGGATTGGAACGTAACAAAAGCTTTCGTTCCACGAGCCACAAACGGGCAGGTGTTTCCGTGGAACAATGTTCGTCTTCCTACTTTCGTCAAACCTGTGCGGTACAACATCACCATTCATCCTAATTTAACAACCCTTGAAGTCAAAGGTACTGCACATTCATCAATCATTTTTCATATTTAATTCTATGTCTTTACTCAGGTCAAGTCTCCATAGAATTTAATGTAGAAAAAGAAACTCATTTCATCGTTCTTCATAGTAAAAATTTAACTATCACCGAAAAGGTACGGCAGTACCAAAACTTTATATTTGTCGTACTTATTATTATATTTTATGTAGATGATGCAAGATCGTAAAGGTCATTACGTGAAAATCACTCGATTATTAGAGTACCCCGGCGCGCAACAACTTTATATAGAAATTAAAGATAAATTTAGAAAACGAAATAATTATACTCTACATTTACGATACACATCAAAACTTACAAGAGAGTATGAAGGATTCTACATTTCTAGTTATATTAATAGCGACGGAGAAAGAAAGTAATAAAGTTATAAACAGTATAAACTCTCTGATTAAAAATATTTTTGTAGATATTTGGCAACTACACATTTCGAACCGACTTATGCACGTGCAGCGTTTCCATGTTTCGATGAACCGCAATTTAAAGCCAAATTTAAAATGTCGATATTTAGAGATCGTTTTCACATTGCGTTATTTAACATGCCTGTCGTTAATACCGAAGACGTCGGATTTTACATGGGGACAGGCCTTGTAAGAATTATTTCCCTGTGTTATAAATCCTTGTTTAATTTTAAACTTTTTAGCTTAGAGATGATTTTCAAGAATCGGTAGACATGAGTACATATTTAGTAGCGTTTGTAATTTGTGATTACACCCACATAAATCAACAAACAGAAAAGGGTGTTTCTGTATCTGTCTACGTCCCTCCTCCATTCGTATCACAAGCTCAATTTGCGTTAGAAACGGCCACTCATATTATGGACTATTTTGAAGATTTTTTCGGAGTACATTATCCTCTTCCAAAACAAGGTAATTTTTCAAGGACATGTAATTAAATGACGTTAAAATTCTCTGATACTCTTTCAGATTTAATTGCAATCCCTGATTTCGCGACCGGAGCAATGGAAAACTGGGGTCTAATAACTTACAGAGAAACTGCGATATTATATGACCCAATACAAACATCAACAACTGCACATCAGTGGGTTGCAATAGTCGTTGCACACGAATTAGCGCATCAAGTAATTTTAGTTTTGTGCTAATTATGCGCTATATATTAACTGTAGTTTATTTTTAGTGGTTCGGGAATTTAGTGACAATGAAATGGTGGAACGATCTTTGGCTGAACGAAGGCTTTGCCAGCTTTTTGGAATATTTGGGAGTGGATAGTTTAAAACCAGAGTGGAAAATGCTGGAGCAATTTATTTTAGATAAGACTCAACCTGCTCTAGCGTTAGATGCGCTTATTAGCAGCCATCCAATTTCGGTTGCTGTTCACGATCCCTCAGAAATTGAATCAATTTTTGATACGATATCTTACAGCAAAGTATTGAAAACACATTTAATTTTTTTGAATATATTTACATATTTTTTTAGGGAGCGTCTATATTACATATGTTAGCTAATTTTCTACAACAAGAAACTCTTCAAAACGGCCTAAACGATTATTTAAATACTTTTAAATATAGTAACGCTGAAACGAAAGATCTCTGGAATGTTTTTAGTAAACATACAAATCAATCACTTGAAGTTAAGGTATGGTTTACAGTTATTTTTAAATTTGTCGTTGACATAGTTATGTTCAGGCTATAATGGATACATGGACACAACAAATGGGCTTTCCATTAATAACTATATCAAGAGAAGGAAACACCATAACTGCAACTCAAGAAAGATTTTTATTAACTGTTGAGCAGGGAAACAGTACCTTAAAATTAGAGCCTAAATCAAAATATAATTATAAGTGGTTTGTTCCACTTACTTATTATACTGATATTGATCGCGAAACAGTTAATAATATTTGGATGAATATGTCTGACGGTAAGGGATATAAATAAAACAGGGACCCAAACCGCAAGAAATAACGGTTCTCGGTTCGAATTTTTTGTTTTATTTTTCGTTCCAATTTCCATTTTATATCAAATCTCAATTTTAGTTTCATTTGATATTGACCCTGAAGTAAAATGGATAAAAGTAAATGTGAACCAATCAGGTTTTTATAGAGTGATGTATGATGAGTATATGTGGGTTGATATTATTGAGGAATTAAAAAATAATCACACTAGTTTTTCGGCTGCAGACCGAGCTAGTTTGATTGATGACGCGTTTACTCTTTGCAGGTAAACATTTGCTTTTTCAATCCATTTTATGTTATAATATTCGCTGTTTTCTTAGGGCAGGATTATTGAATGCAAGTGTACCTTTAGAATTGTCTTTATATTTGGAAAATGAAAGAGATTATGTGCCTTGGGCAACAGCTATTGAACATTTTCAAGCGTGGAGCCGCAGACTGTCAGAATCTTTAGCATATAAATTATTTTTGAATTATATGCGTCGTTTATTGGAACCTGTTACTAAGTACGTTGGATGGAAAGATACAGGCTCACATCTGGATAAGTAATAATAATAAACTTTATTCTTTCCCAATAAGTTAAACTATTTCTATTTTAGACTCATGCGTACTGATATTCTGGCAACTGCGATATTATGTGAAGTAAATGAGACTGTAGCGGAAGCCAGGACGATTTTTGATCGTTGGATGAATAAAAATGAATCAATTTCAGCCGACTTAAGAGAAGTTGTTTATTCTGCAGGAATAAAATATGGAGGGCAGTTAGAATGGCAATATTGTTGGGGTATGTACAATAGCACAGAAGTTCCAAGCGAGAAGAAATTATTTTTGAAAGCTTTGGGAGTAGCTTCTGATCCTTGGCTTCTACAAAGGTAAAACATATTTATAGCCATGGGAAAATATATTTTTCCTCAATCGTTAACAAAATTCTATATTATTATACAACTTAAAATAGTGAGCAAAGCAGCATATTGAATCACAAGTGAGCAAAGTAAATAACTTTCTTCACAAGTGAGCAAAATACAATAAAACTGATTATTAATCCATCTACGTCAGGATTCAAATTTTGATGGAAATACTAATTGTACAATAAATATGTACTATTTTATATGAGGAACAATATTTTTGTAGTTAGCTTTACATTAAATTCAGTTATAAATATATGTACTGTTGAGTTTTTCATTAATAAAAAAGTACAATATTTGATTTTTAGAAAAATTATATTTTAAGATTGTGAAAAAATGTTTAGCACTCGTGAGCTTGTCTTTTTCTCACTTGTCCAGTTTTCCGAACGCGTGAGAGAAAGACATTTTGCTCACTTGTACTAAAATAGCTATTATTAATATGTTTTCTTTGTAGATATTTACTGAAAACCCTAGATCGAGAAATGATAAAGCCTCAAGATGTGAAAATAGTTCTTGCAGTAGTAGCTGCAAATCCAGAAGGGAGATTACTAGCATGGCGACATTTGAAAGCATATTGGCCTACAATGCATGCGTTATTTGGAAATGCTACCTTTATGATGGGTAGCCTAATATCTGCTGTAACTGCTCATTTATCAACCCCATATGATTACTACGAAGTAAGTTAAACCTCTCGAATACTGTGCTTATATATTACTATTTTATTTATTTAGGTATCAACGTATTTCAACGGAATGAATGTTGGATCAGCTTCCAGAGCTTTAGAACAAAGCTTGGAAACGATCAAACTTAACATCAACTGGGTTTCAAGAAATGAAGCTGATATTTACACATGGCTTCATGATTACTTAAAGGGGATAAAGTAGTTAATATTTTTCATGTACCTTCTAACTTTTATATCTTTGATATTGTTTTATAATTTTATTTATCGTTATTTTATTAATGTTAAGTGTGAATATATGTTGAATAAATTAATTGTTCACTGTTTAAAGGAGCACGTTCGGTTCGGTATATTATTTGAGGTATAGCAGGTGTGTAAATAGTATTTATTTGATGGATATATTGTGTAATAGTTAATTTATCAATGTATATGTATTTATTTTATATTTATGATCTCATATCCTTCTATATAGATATTATGTATATGTGATAAAATTTGTATATGTGAAAATGTCTTAAAAGTGTGAATTTTGAAATTTGAGTAACATTATTATATAAATTTTATAAAGTGTTATCTTTTCCCATTTATCTTTCAAATAAGTGTTGAGAAAATCAAATTAACGCGTTATTGTGCAGAGATGATGGTGATGCATGTAGTATGTGCTGCCACCACCGGCCAAATTAGGAACTGCTTTGTAGTCTGTACGTTGTCTCCGTCGGTCATGTTTGTCTATGGAGTGTGAGTGTATTTGAGTGCTTGTGTCATTTTCCATGAATTATCGTGCTTCTTTCAAAGAATTAATAAGAAATATATCATGAAATTGTGTTGAAGCTGCTTACAGACTAGTCTACTGCTACAAAAAATAAGGGTAAGTGTTTTTTGTCATTATATTGTATATTGTCATTTCTGACATGTCAAATCTGGAATGTAACAAGGGAAAATATCTTCAATATTTATATTACATGGATTTGTTTATTTATTTCATGTGGAATTCAATTTGACGTAGCAATTAATGTTTCATTATATACTTTCTTAAAAAATCTGGTCATTGTATTGTTAAAACCAGGTCAGTGATATTCCTTGAATTTGCAATTTCTTATTAATATTATTTAATGAAATATGAATTGTTTATTAGATTATTAGTCATGACCATACTGTTAACGTAATTATCTTAAAGCGGTTATGATTGCAATGACAACCAACTGGATGCAAAATCTGCGTAGAAACATCTTCGTTTTCCGTATATAAAATTATTAAAATTTAATATTCGTTTATACAATATAGTTAGTAAGAAGAAAATAGCTTAGTTTAATAATTTAAATGATGTGTCAACAAAATTTTGTTTATAAATAGTTGACATGTAATCATATGAAAAAAATTGGCTAGATTATCTTGTCTAAATTAATCACACATGATATTTTATTAATTGCACATATTTTATTAACTTATCATATCAAGTAATGAAATAATTTTACATGAATGCCAATTGTAAATTAACTCATCTGCTAATTAACAGCCGAACCGAAAATGTTTGGTTAATTTCAGTGATAGATTTTGCATCTGAACATAATTTATTGCATAGCAAGTTTCTTTGCTCTGTGCCTATAAATTACACCTTAATTATGATGCTTACACCTGCTACAGGTTCTTGCTTTAATAGCTAATATAAGTCTTGCTAAAATTTAGGATTTCGGTGTACCTTTATAATATCTTAAGCATATTGTTATGACATTGTATAGTGTGAAACTTTTACTTCCCACATCGTTGGAGAAAATAACAAACTCGTATTTCATTTTATTATTTTTATTTGCATATCATGTCTACTGATTCATTTATGTGGATGACATTACTTTAAAAGTTTTAAAACATTGTATTTTAATCCCTTTAAAACAACTAGAGCAATTTGTTGAAACAAAAATAAAACTTATAACTGAAACAGGTGAAATACAGTTTCAGTGTTTTACGGAAGATAAAAGAGTTTTCATTTATTTTTTATTAGAAAGCTTTTCTATACATAGACTATTAAAAAAAAATGTGTGACTGAAAAAGATGTTGATGAATGGCATTCATTTTTCAATTATTATTGAATAATCTATATTAAAGCTATCTCTATTATTGTATCGACAATGGCCGTATATCACTGTCAATGCGAATATCTTATTAAATTGTTGCCAACACTTGACACAATACAAAATATAAGTTCAAACGAGCTTTGTGTTGAAGTAACAGACTAGTCTTTCAAACGTTGGAACTTGTGCAAAAGGGCTTAGTGTAAATAAATGCTTTTCCAACTCAAAATACTTTATTTTGTATGCATTTTTTATTTCGGAAAATTAAAATGTTGCACTGCATATGCTTTTCATTAATTAATAAATGTCATTACTGTGCTTTTTATCTAATAAAATATGCATGTGTTTGTAAATTATAAAATCCCTAGGTATTTTTCAAGCATTTTATAAATATACGATAAAACTAACAAATTATAAATTTATTGTATTTTAATCAAATAAATACATACATATACGTACAAATGACTTGATAGTCATAGTTGCAATGTACGCACTTAATTTTTTTGTGGTTCCCAAAATCTTTCTAAAATTAGTCTGTAAGGAGCTAGGGTTAAGTTTTTTGTATCTAATACCTGTTTTTATTACAAGTATAGGAATTTTATAAATTACATGAAAATTATTTGAAGTATTGAGCGGAAAATGATTACAAAATTTAAAGGCTTATAAAAATATCCATTTTGGGTTCAAAATTTTTGTTTCTCAAAATAATCCATATTTGTAGACATCAATGCGCTGATATTAAATTTACAATCAGAATGTAAAAAATTAATTTTGTTCCTGAGATATTTACTCACAAAGTTGCACCTGAAAAAACTGCGTTTTTTTAGTATATCTCTAAAAATGGGTAGATACTATATCAACGATTACACAAAAAAAGTAGGACTCAAGTATATATCGATGCACTGATTCCAAATTTTCAAAAATAATTTAATTATCTCTAACCGTTCTCCAGATATTTACGTTAAAATTAAACCGAAAAAATAGATTTTTCAAGCATATACGTAATCCTCTAATGGGTTGAGATACGATCTCAATGTGTACCAATTTTCAGATTTTTATTCCAACGGATACAATTTTTACAATTACATATTACTGTTTTTGATATTAGTTCTTGTAAGAGATATTTGAAAATCATTTTAAATGTCAGTGGCACTTTTATAAAGTTATATGGGACTTACGGTAAAGTTCTTTAAAACAAATGAAAATATTTCGGATTAGAGAAAAGCAAATAATTATTGAAAATTTTCTTTAGAGGTACATGGAAGAAATTTTAGCTGTAAATCCAGCAGTTTGTTCATCACTGACAAATACACACACGTCACAAATTTTTACTTTTAAAATTGATATCTCGCTTCCCACGGAAAATTTTTCAGTCGCGTTGTCACTAATATTTAATATTCTTATTTCACTCTATTCTTTCAGAAAAAAAATGAAAAATAGTTCAGGACCCCATTGGGAAAGTTAGTATTTATTTATCCCCCACTTTTGATTCCATGAGTAAGCAATTTGTGAAATTTGTAAGTCTGTAAACGTGAGCAAGCGGTATGCCATCCTTCAATATTCTTCGCTACCCTCATACGTCGATGTTATTTATTCGCCTCGGTCTCATGTCAGAGAGATACATGTGCACTGGGCAACCTAAGCCCCCAGGCTGAGCTGAGATGATTACTACTCGTACTTCGTACTTGCTACTTCTATTATGAAATGCGCGATGACGAAACTCCAACAGCTTTCAGACGAGAGCGAGCTGCGAGCTTTTAACTCTAATTGTCCTACAAGTGGATGGCGAATATTTTTCAATGTGGACTTAAAGCGAGCTTTAATTATTTTTTTCTGGATTTTTTTGTTGAGTATACCATACTTTATAATATTTATTAATTTATTCGACCTCAAACTATTGAATTAGTAAAATATTGAAAATTAAAGAAAATTGGACGAACAGCGATTCGAATTGAAGTGATATTTGGTATTCGATTTCTAGTATTGCCTATTAACTATTAATTAGTGGTTCGGAACCCACTATAGGCTGTAGGTCCCTTGCTTTAGGCTGATAACCTACTTCGCTAAAATGCAAATAAAAAATGTTATGAACAGTTGAAATTCACTTCTCAATTTTACCTGCGAGCAAAACTTTTCTCAGGTTATTATTATTCTCTCACATATATTTATTTGTTTTTCGTATATATTTTTAACTATTACTAACAGTGACGTTTTACTGCATAGGGCAACAAAGCCATACCTCAGGGCGCCATTTTTTTTATGATTTAAAAATTGTAAACAGTATTTAAATAATTATTTGTTGTGTTCCTTTTAATTTTACGATAGTTACTTAAAAATCTCGAAAATTAAATGCAACTCATTTAAAAAAAGAGATTAATGTAGTGAAATGCACAGTTCAGTAAATATATTCTAAAATTATTAACTATTGCAAATTTGTTAGATTGTTTACAATAAGTAAGTAAAAAACTAAGGCCCATATTCTGAGCTCACTTTTATGAGTTCTTTTGTTAAAAGTGACGTTTGGCCTTATAAGATTTTTTTTAAAATCAGGCTTGTTAAAAGCGATTTTATTATTTGAATACATGCCCATGATTTTATATTATTAGTTAATAACTGAGCACAATAATATTTCATTTCCCAAAAATTGTACGAAAATTATCATACTAACGAAATGTTATCTGTGTAGAATCGTATATTTGGCCCAATTTTTGTCCAGGGATCAAAAATTTGCTTTTTGAGCCAAACTTTCAAGATTAGTACAACTTAGAAAAGGTTTCCGTTTTTATCTACCTAAAATTTTTGTATTCTTCTTTCATTAATTATGTCTTTTCAAAATTGATACTGTGAATGATGTACGGTTAAATTAATGATATGGTTGCATTGTTTTATTTTTAATTTTGGGTATTAATATAGAATAATTTTGTCATTTATGTATAATAATTATTAATTTAATGATAATTGATAATTTTTATATTTAATTAAATAATTACGTCGCTTTTTAAATATCTGTAACAATCCAAATTTAATTAAAGTTTAAATTGAATAGTTTGCAAATCGCTATAAAATTATAGTATTGTTTCTCACTTTCCATAATAAAAGTTAATGAAACACTAATTTCAAACCTATTCAAAAGCAAAGTTTGTTGGCACCAATAAATTCGACTTTTTGTCGTTAAAACTTTTGAATTGTATTTGAGATTCAGAAATAATAAGAAATGTGAAAGAAATTAGCTATTTCTGTCTTGTATTGTGTTTTCTTGAAATTGAAAAAGTAGGTATTCAGAATTTTCGTAGAAAGAGCTTGTAAGGAACATGAAAAGTAACGATAACACTACGTACAATAAATATTCATATTCTAAATTAAATCTTAGTATTCGTTCTTTAATACAAGTCTATTTTCACCTCATGCATAATTAATGTGTTTACTGATAATCTAGCACACTCTTATCAACAAACTCAATATTAAAGAAATTTTACAAAGTATGAAAAATTCTTGTACATGCTAAGGAAATGTAAATGATTTCCTTTATAAATTGTGGCAAATTTTGTAGGTTATTGGTTTACCGGTTTTGCTGTTTTTATGTTGTGGTTTATGTGAGAAAAATATGGAAAAGTAAATATATCATCACGCTTTTTAGTCAATTTGTAAATGCCATTACTGTTTGACGTGGAATCAATAAAAAAATGTAAAGTAAAATACGTTGTATTTAACTTGTACGTGTCTACCTTTGAAAGAAATGTGCAATTTAAATTTAAATTAATGACAAAAAGGATTCATATATTTTAATTAGCTGCATTAATTTTATTTTCCACTCTAATTTAATGTTGTTTTTTATTCATACATTTTTCCTTAATTCAACGCAAAAGATTGACCTCTGTTGTAGTTTATACAGTTGTATATACATGTTTTTCAAAAAGTCTTGACTTCTGTTAGAGTTGAAATGAATGAAAAATGTATGAATTTTTAACAAATTGATCAAACATTGATTCTAACTTCAGCATCTGCAAATATCATAAAAATTTCTATTCCCCAAAGCATTATTCTGAAACCTATTCATAAATTTTAAGATAAAGTATTTTATGTGCATATTTTATAGATAGATAACTTATAAATATTTTGATGTGAAGTTCCAAAATGAATGGAGAACTTAATTTTTATATTCATATAAATATTTGAAGAAAACATTCATAAAGTACCTACTATTTTTTAATATCTAATTACTCAATTGTTATGGTCATAAATAATAAAAAATGATAATAGAAATATTGATATACTATGAAATATATGCAAGAATGTAATAAGTATTTATTTGTTATTTCAGTGGTTCTGAAAGTTTTTGATGTGAAGGCACCCAAAATCGACAATATAAAATTTCCGGCACACCAACATTGTATACATGAAATTTTAAAGCCATTTTATTAATAATAGAAAAACATGTGATATATGAGCTAGATGTAATTTTCATAATTCCTTTATATTTTTTCTCTGTTTTTAGTTTTAATGTTATATCTTAGGTCACATTCACATAAGAGGTAGAAAATTGAACTAAAACTCGAAGTACTCTGGTTCCTATATTGCGATATTTATTCTGAATAAATATCCAAAAAAAAAAGAAAATTTAGAATATTTCATTCGCAACGTATCCAGTTAAAACTATCAATAGAAATATCTGGAAAATAGTAGCAAATCTGTATTCTTAGTGTTAACAAGTAGTTTTAGGTGTTTAAACATTTCCAACTTACCCCAATTTTAAAAATTATATCTTGTTTTTTAAAGTTCTAGTTTTATCGGATGATTTTGAGAAATTTCATCTCTTATTTTTTCTTTCAAGTGTTTTCTTGTTCAAAAAAATATGAGTAGGTAGTTCTACTTTTAATTCGTAAACACGATTCAATACTCATTCTCTGAACAACCAATTGATATCAGTATGAAGAAAGAGGTTTAAATGGTGAGATCCAAGAATTGTTAAAATACCTACTATGCTAAATTTCGCACCACGCCTGCGGCACTCCTACAAGTAATGAAAAGCACCCCATGGTGCCGCGGCACTTACTTTGAGAAATACTGGTCTATTTTAATGTATCTATTTTATGTCGAGTGTACTATTTCACCGTTTATGGTTTTGACAGTGCAAATATATTTGAATTTTTGTTTTGAACTCATTGGTACATTCCCTACAACAGCTATAAGTCATAATTTAAAAAAAAACTGCAGCAAAAATATTTTTTCGCGCCTCCGTTTCATTATGACTTGTATTACAGAACTTAAAATCGTCCAGAAAATCTCTGTTTGCAGGCCTAGACCGGCAAAATGTATGGATGCCAACTTAAATATTTTCGCGTTCTGTCAAAATTTTAAATTTTATTTTATTGGAAATGCAAAACGTTAATTGTGTCAAAATGTCAAACCGAGTCGCCAAAAAAAGTTTACTGTTCGCTGTAAGTTAAAATTTGATCTCAAGCCGCGAAATTAGATTTGCGTTAGATATGAGTTGAAAATAGTCTATTTTCAATTTTGCAAGATAGATTATTCCGCACAATGAAAATGCAAATGATGTTTGATGTTTAAATGAATAGTAATAATATTTCTTTAAGAAATTAAAAGTGTCATCGGCGCAAAAAATCTTGTGTATCACACACCCAGAAACTCTTTTGCGAGATCTCGCATTATTTGCATGCCTCGCTTTCAGCTCGGCTTGTCAAAATAAGCTCGCACTCACAAAAGCTTAGTTTCTGGACTAGTGATACAAATAACTATTTCGCACCTCCGTTTCATTATGACTTGTATTACAGAACTTAAAATCGTCCAGAAATCTCTGTTTGCAGACCTAGACCGGCAAAATGTATGGATGCCAACTTAAATATTTTAGCGTTACGTTCTGTCAAAATTTTAAATTTTGTTTTATTGGAAATGCAAAACGTTAATTGTGTCAAAATCTCAAATCGAGTCGCCAAAAAAGGTTTACTGTTCCCTGTAAGTTAAAATTTGATCTCAAGCCGCGAAATTAGATTTGCGTTAGATATGAGTTGAAAATAGTCTATTTTCAATTTTGCAAGATAGATTATTCCGCACAATGAGAATGCAAATGATGTTTGATGTTTAAATGAATAGTAATAATATTTCTTTAAGAAATTAAAATGTCATCGGCGTAAAAAATCTTGTGTATCACACACCCAGAAACTCTTTTGCGAGATCTCGCATTATTTGCAGGCCTCGCTCACAAAAGCTTAGTTTCTGGACTAGTGATACAAATAACTATTTCGCACCTCCGTTTCATTATGACTTGTATTACAGAACTTAAAATCGTCCAGAAATTTCTGTTTGCAGGCCTAGACCGACAAAATGTATGGATACCAACTTAAATATTTTAACGTTACGTTTTGTCAAAATTTTAAATTTTATTTTATTGGAAATGCAAAACGTTAATTATGTCAAAATGTCAAACCGAGTCGTCAAAAAAGGTTTACTGTTCCCCGTAAGTTAAAATTTGATCTCAAGCCGCGAAATTAGATTTGCGTTAGATATGAGTTGAAAATAGTGTATTTTCAATTTTGCAAGATAGATTATTCCGCACAATGAAAATGTAAATGATGTTTGATGTTTAAATGAATATTGTGTAAATGTTATCGCGGTTTTTGCTCACATGCGCAGGGGTTAGCGTCTTTCGGCCCGGGTATGTGTAAGATAGCGTGCAAACAGACGTCAGTTGCATTCGGGCGTCCAGCAGGAGCAGACGCCGAGATCTTTATTTTTGTATTGAAATTACGTGATTGAAATAGTGAGCTGTGACAATGGACGTCCTGCAAAAAATTAGAAGGTAGATGCTTCATTTATATTCTCTACCATTCTCTCTTTTTTGTAATTATACAAAAAGTTTTTTTGTTTTGTAGGTATTGTTTCATTTGCGAAGGATACTACGGTATAATTATTATGAGAAAATGATAAATGTGAATTAAACATTACCATATGAAATGTTTTATCCAAATAATACATATTTTGTTTTATTTTCTAAATACAAATTTGTAATATGAGAATAAATATTATTTGTAATTAATGTTTCAATACGTAAAATATTCAATATTTTATTAAAAAATAAACACATACTTCTTTTTCAAAAAATTGTTTTTATTTGTTATTCATAAAAAGTATTTTGTGGTGCATAATTTTTGTGTTTGTGATCATTTATGGAACAATATTTTAGTTATAATTAAAGTTTAGTTATAATTTAAAAACTAATCAATATGAATGTTACAAAAATGTATATTAATTTTATTTTTATTAAATATAATTTCTCTATGAAAATAATATTTTATATATTTTCTCTATGAAAATAATATTTTATAAATTTTCTCTATGAAAATAATATTTTATATATTTTCTCTTTGAAAATGATATTTAATAATTTGAATGAGAGAAAAGAAATATACATATATTTCAAAGAAAATAGTATTAAACAACTACATTTTTTCCATTTATTACATTAATGTGAAAAAAATTAATGTAATTAAAATTATATACTTTTTTTTACATGATATACGTTATTGTTATATCTTTATCATTATTTTCATAAAACAAAAAAAAGTATTATCAAAAAAATTTGTTTATTTGATTGTTATTTAAAAAAAAAAATCTGTGAATGAAAATATTTGTTTTAACATTACTAAACATATAGTAAACATTTTTATTTAAATAAACAATTCATGCACGAAGTAGATTTGTAGATAAAAAATGAAATTTGCTAAATTGCGTTTCTTTTTATAAGAAGCATTATTCCAAAACAAATGAAATTACAAAACTGAGGTACAAAGAAAATCTAAACAAAAGGGATGTTTTAATGGATTTGTGATTTGTCTCTGTATGAAAGATCTCCAGCTATATTTTGTCATGAACCCTGCCATTTTTCGCGTTTCTTACTAAGTATTTCAATAAATCAAGCTGAGAAATATATCAGTTCTCACTAAATTAATGACAGAGTATTGCAACATAAATATCACCAGTAAGAAATAATCGTGTACCTGCAATTAATTTATATAAACCACAATATTTATTACTCTACAAATAAATTTATCTTTGCTTTTGGTTTCCTCAAATTTTGATAATGATAAATGTTATCCTGTAACGATTAAAGTCGTTTATATTAAAACGAATTTGTATGGTGTATTCATTTAGAGATATTTTTTAATGATATTTACACAAAATCAAAAACAAATCAATTTTAAATGTGGTGAAGTCAACCACGATAATAACTTCAATGAAAATTCTAGTATGATTTCATACATAAATCTACTTGAAATATTGGTTTGTAGCTGCATTCATGTAGCTATTCTCATTCTGATTATAGGTCAAATAATTTACTTTTGGGTTCAACTCAATCATTTGTTATTATCTTCCAAATTCCCTTGACAATTTCATTCTTTGAATGTTTGTTAATAACTACTTTAAAATTGGAATTTTGATAACAAAATTACCTACTTGCGACTCATGCGTACCCCTTTTAAATATTTTTTACATTTCATATCCCTTTTAGAAAACATCTTGGATATAATATTAAAAACAAAAACTGTACTAATATCGTTTAGTATATACATTGTGTCCCCGAATGGGGTTTAAATGATATCTTGTTTTACTTCTGATTTTAAGGAAAATGTTATTATAATGTTTATTTATATGCGTGAAGTGTAAATAGTCTCAAAACACTAATATTTATATTACAAGTTTATTACATAAATAATAAAAATAACTAACACTCGGATTTAAACTGAACACACTATTTATTAACTAATATTGATGCTATATTGTCCAGGACGCCACACTTTTATACCTGCGGGTAATAATCTCGAACCTTCTAGAATCTTCCGGACTATAAAATTTCCGAACAATAGCGGCGTCGCTCGTATCTCAATTGTCCTATGTAGTAAGACTACCTAATCAGAGAGATCATCCGCGATGAGTCATCGACAATAAGTCATGCTCGTTACATTATTCTTTATAAAAGTTACTGTTTTATTTCAAATACCTAAAACCAATTTTCATATCATTTTATAATCAGTGATTCAAAATTAAATATTGGTTATTAAAATAAAAAAAGTTGCTTTTAAATTCTTTACGTAACTTTAGGAAATACTGATCTAAATTATTAAATTTATGAAAATGTAATCCAGGAATTCAATATTTGTGGCTGAAAAATGTTTGACAACTAGACATAAGAAGTCGAGTGTAGCTAAGTGATGAAATGATAGGAATTATAAAATGTCAATGAAGAACTAAAACTATTGACCGATTGTTTGTGAAAGGCAATGTTATCCACTAAACCATCAGAGTTGCAATGATCAATTATTCTTCGGCCCACTGCAGCTGTAAATGTACAAGTGTAGATAAATATTTCCCCTCCTTGTTAACAATTTTAACCTTACTGCAACACAAACACAGTCCGTATTGATTCTATTTCAGGATTTAAATTTGAACTCACTCGGCTGATATTTTCGCGGTAAAAATTAACTGGAATTGACAGGTGAAATCTGATTTTCCATTTATAAAAGTACAAGAATTACAGCAAACATTTTTCGGGAAATTGAAAATCAGGAATTTGATATTGAATACAATAAAAATTGATATGTCACGTTAGATTATTTCATCATAGTTATACTTTTGACAGGTCTCGCAGAGTTTACAGATTCCGAATTTTTCATTTTATATGTAAATGGTTTTGAAATATCGATTTACAGTGGTGTTCTAAGACAAAATATCAACTGCTACGTGAAACAAAGATACACATAAAAAAAAATAACTAATAAGTCATATAACTATTTTTTATGATTACTAATATTGTAGTTCTTAACACGAGCAGTTTTAACTGGGAATATTATTTGTTTAATTAGGTTAATTGCGATTACTACTAACCTTTAGAGAATGTTGTATTGCTTTGTGTAAAACGATATGTACCGGTTTAACACTATTCTAAATGTCCCTTGATAGCCATAGGATCAAAAGGTCCCTTTCCTTTAGTTCTACGTAAACCGAGTGTACTGTTTCTGTTTATTTGTGATTTCAAACAAATTTCAATGATTTAATTAGTTGTAGCTTTGTGTTTTAATTTAATTGCCAGTACTATTTTATTTTAAAAACAATATTACATTTCATTGTAATGCTTTACCTGGAAAATGAAAATGTGATAATGGGTGAATCAAATACAAAGCTTGCCGTAATTTTTTTATTAAAAAAGATAAAAAAACTTATTTTATAATTTATTTCATGCATGTCGTTTTCACCCAATCAAAATATTTAATTTGATAAAAACAGGTATTTTTTAGTGGAAAAAAAAAGATAAAACAGTAGCTTTGTCATAGTTCATGATTATATTTTTTGATATAAAAATTTTTATGCTGTTATTCGTGAAATAATCAAATAAATATAATTCGAGCTACAAATTTAATCGATAAAATTTACACAAAATTCCTGCGAAGTAACGACTACTTGGGTTAAAAATGATTCTTAAATCACTATAGCTTCGCTGTCGTGATTTAAATATCATTTTTGACACTCGTTTGTTATATTACTAATGAACAGGTCATGTAACCAGTTAATAAAAACCGGTAACCGATATTGAACGAAAATTGCGAGCTTTAACCGAAATTTTACCCGATATTTTTAGGGCCGAAAATACCGGTAACTGTTAACAATTCACATTTTATTGGAAAGTCGTAAAGGTAATTTTTTAAATTTTTTTAATTATTTTTTTTTAAATAATTTTTTTCATTATTATTTTAACCGATATATTAACCGGTTTAAACATGTTTCCAATTTTTAAAAACCGGTTTTCGAACTAAAACCTTTATTATTATAAGGATTAACCGTTAACCAGTATTGTTTCGATATTTTGATAAAATAAAAACTGCCATTTTTTGTCGTATAATAAAAAGATAAAAGATAGACACATGAGTTATTAGATTATTGGAAATTTTATTGAAAAATTTCATTGCAGTATGGGTAACATATAAATGCAAAATAACTTTGAAGTAATTTAATGATGAATTAGTTGCAAAGTTCCGTTTTAATTAAACTGCCAACAATATTTTTATTTAAAAAATAAAATTGACGTGACAATTTATTGTAACGTTGTTCGTGCCAAAAAGCTATGCTCTTTTGTTTGTATGTACTCCAAGTTTTATTACTTTATATTTTTGTTTTTAAGTCCTTATTTCATTAAAAAACTTGTTTGTTGTCAAAATTCAGATATTCAAATTTTCAAACACGAAAAACTCGATGAATATTAAGTTAAATGTTTCGCTTGGTGGAATCAGATAAGTCGGTATCGATTCGAATGTAACTCAAATGTAGTTTATTACTTTAATCGCTTAAAATCTTGTTTGATACATTTTCCGTTAACATCTTAAAGGCTTCTGTAAAGTAAAGTGGTAATCTCTTCGTGATTAAATATTAAAGGTACTAAGATGTGCAAGTTAAAATTATTTCAGCTCTAATCGGTAACATGAACTAGCAATTTAACTACTTGTAGTTTCTTCTCTGTTTTATTTTATGCCAGCTTAAAACTTGTAAGACATTTAGTGAGATGATGGCTTTTCAAATTACAAATTTTTACAAACCTTTTTTTCTTTTATCAGTCTGTTGATTTCTATAGATAATATGTTATAAATCTGCCGATATCTCAAGTACACTCATATATAGAAAGGGGAGAAACTCAACAGGAAATTTAGGGAGCAATTAATAGGAAGTGATTTGAGTGAAATTGGAACCTGTAATGTTCATTTACAATCTATTTCCATATTCTCTACTGCTCTATAAACACAAAATATTCAGTTTTAACTTAAATATCAAATGTAAACAAACGAATCAATAATGTAATAAAACCGTAATAATCACAGTTATTATTCAAATGTCTTCATTTGTTAAATGTCAATAATTTAAAAAGAAGTATAACCTAACTTTTCAATTAATTTTTCTTTTAAAAGTTTAGAGTATAAGTAGATGCTAATTAATGTGGGTTTGATGACAATTAGGTTATAATACAGTATCCCATCATTTCATTGAGGAACATTAGGCAGATGAAATCGAGAAGAGAATACCATTTTTTATAAGCTTTTTAGTCATTTTTTCTATCAACAGGGATCGAATTTTTAGGGAACAAATGTATAAAAATTGACAAAAAATATGAAAAAGGCAAGTTTTGAAACCCAGGATTGGGTTGGAAATGGCATTTAGCAAATTTTACCGAAAGATATAGAATTAGAAAAAATGAAAATTTGTTTTGCAAAAATAATATCTTTGTTATTAGCACGTAAAAAAGCTGAAAAAGTCATCATTTAGACAAAATTATTAAAAATAGGAAAATTGTCTGAAAACTGCAAAAACAGGCATTTTAGGCAAAATCATGTTAGGCTCAAATGACTAGAAACTGCAATAAAATGTAATAGTTTTTATTACATACCTACAACACGGACAACTACTATCGGAAAAATAATCATGTCAGTTCACTTTGACCGTGAATATATTCTATAATAATCCAAATAAAAAATTGCGGTAAAGTTTAAAATGATCATCATTTATTTCTTGATATACATATGTATAAAAGATAAGGTTAAGTACAGTCACTTAAAAAATAATAGAATAAATGTATAAAAAGACAGAATTTTTTGATACGAATTCGAATATGAGGATGTTTAACATTAAATTACTAATGAACATGTTATACTATTATTTTAAACTATAAAATATTATAAATATATCTTCTTCGAAAGGAAATGTACAAATTGAAAGAAAAAAGTATCACAGTATTGTTTATATAAGCATATAAACAAAAAGTCAGTATATATTGTAACATTTTAAACGCGGCTGTGTAAATTATTAATAATTTTAAAACAATTTCTGTTTCTTTTAGGAAATTAATAAAATATTCTTAGATTTGATGATTTATATAACATATTTTTATTTCAAGTAAAACCGTTGAGTAGTTTCCTGAATAGACATTATTAATAATTTTGTCAAATAAAAATTATTATGATAAAATATACAATTATAAATGTACTGTGTAAAAGTACACTGTATAAAAAAACAATATATGTATATATATATATATATATATATATATATATATATATATATGTATATAAAAATCTGTTTTTTTGTCATAGAGTTTAAGAGCAATAAGCATGTAAGAAAAAAGTTGTATAAAATGCTGATCATTTTGAATTTTTATTTATGTTACTAAAAATTACAGCCTGTAACGTACCTTTGTTTCTACATATGTTAAAGAGGAATGTTCAGTCTTTGATGTACTATATGAATTTTAATAAATGAACGCCTACTTGTAAAATTTATTGATGTTTATTTCCGAGTGACTATAATTATTTCTCTGATAGTAGGCAATTTGCTTAGAATAACAGAAATAGATATAAAAAATAGACAATTTTACGATAAATAGGGTAAACTTATTAAGAGCATAGAAACAAATAGAGGTTTGAAGTTTGTAGCACGCAAAAGCAAGAATGCACTAATTCAGTCCAGTAACATTATTAACAAACCATTGCAACAGAACGTCGAACGTACAAGTTAGGAAGTTAATTTGTTCTATGTAGTTTAGAGCTATTACAAACTCCCTTACTAGAAATATCGACATTTTTAAACAATACCCTTATATACTAAATCTAAAATATCAAGCGCGTGTATTCATATAGCTATTCTCATTCTGATTATAGGTCAAATAATTTACGTTTGGTTTCAACTCAATCATTTGTTATTATCTTTCAAATTCCCTTGATAATTTCATTCTTTGAATGTTTGTTAATAACTACTTTAAAATTGGAATTTTGATAATAAAATTACCTAACTTGCGATTCAAGCGTACCCCTTTCAAATATTTTTTACATTTCATATCCCTTTTAGAAAACATCTGGGATATAATATTAAAAACAAAAACTGTACTAATATCGTTTAGTTTATTACATAAATAATAAAAATTACAAACACTCTGATTTATACTGAACACACTATTTGTTAACTAATATTAATGCTATATTTCCCAAGCCACGATACTTTTATACCTGCGGGTAATTAATTTCGAACCTTCTAGAGACTTCTGGACTATAAAATTTCCGAAAACATCTGGGATATAATATTAAAAACAAATAGAGCTTAGAAATTTGGTTTGTAACACGCAATAGCAAGAATTCACTAATTCAGTCCAGTAACATTATTAACAAACCATTGCAACCGTCGAACGTACAAGTTAGGAAATTAATTTGTTCTGTGTAGTTTAGAGCTATTACAAACTCCCCTACTAGAAATATCGACATTTTAAAACAATACCCTTAAACACTAAGTCTAAAATATCAAGCGTGTGTTTTTGTTGCAGCGTCGCGTCGCTGCTCAAGCGTTTAAAGTTGCATGCGCTTGTTGTTCACTATATACAACGACGGCGGCCGACGCCAAGTCCCAGAGGACAAGCTCTTGCCTGTTTGTTGTTGTTTCTTCTTCTACCCTACGCACTAACGCACTCACACCCACACCTTCGATTTTAAATAATTGCTACACGTCTTGTCCTTGCGAAAAGAATATGAATGGTGCAACCGTCCTACCATCTCAGACTCTAAATTTTGAAACAAAAACGTTCCTTTTTTTAGAAAACACAACAATCCTTAGGCAGTGACGTCGCCAGCCAATTTTATTTGGACACAGGCCGGTCCCATCTAATCCCTTACTGGATTTTCGTGTAGTGTGACAAAATTTTGTGCTCAATTCAGGGCCGTAGTTAGGAATGCGCCAGGACTTGTCTCGAGCGAGATGAGAACGATTTTATAAACAAAGCTTCGAGATGAAAAAAGGAAATCAAGATTCTCGAATCTTAATAATTTCGACGAGATTTCTCGAGGTTTTAAAATTATTTTTCTTCAATCGTCGTAAATGTTAAATCTTTTGTGACTTGCTTCACAAGGTAGAAATTAAATTTCTACGCCACCGAAATTGAAACATAGCTACTTTTCCCCGCCGGCGTAGAAGAAAAATAAACAAATACCCATAGGAGGAACTATATAGAATCAGCGAATAAAATATAACTTATACAACAGAAACCTGCAATATCGTCCTAAATGTTACTTTAAAACTAGATAACCTAACAATGTAGTTACAAAAAACCATCAACAACTGACAGATTTAAATTGATAACCTAAAAATTCTATACGCCATATACTCGTAACTGTAGTAACAGTGTACCATTAAAAAACAAAATCAGAAACCTGAATTTTCATCATTTTTGTACGTATTATACTAATAATTGAAAACTCGAGAAATCTTGGCGAGATTCGAGACCGAGGCAATATAATAATATTCGAGACGAGATAATATATTTTATGTTTAAAATGAGACGATACGAGGAAAAGATAAATCTCGTTTCACAGAATCACTAACAATACCTGCCCTAGACGACTGTTACGTCTACCTACGTATTTAATTCGTAGTAAGATGAATGTAATGAAATACAGCATTGTAATACAATGTAATAAAAAAAAATACAAAAATTTGATTAATCTTGTATTGCAACAACCAGGGGTGCAAGAGGTGCACCGCACGAGGGCGGCAAAATCTAATAAGATTTTAATGTTGAAGAAGAAATTTCCAACAAAATAAACAGAATAAAGAACAAAAATCTAACAGGATATTTAATATTTGATAAAATTAGAGAAAGATCAGAAGATGTAGATCAAACAAAAAGATCCACATTTGAGAACAATATTTTTATAATCATAATATAAAGTTCTTGATCTGAAATTGCGTGAAATGAAAAAGATACAAAATAATAAACTCTTAATTGCAGTTTTCAGAGCCGAAAACAAAAATATTAATTTAGAAAAAGTCGAATATTTACAAAATTTTGGTATATTAAACTTCCATCATCAGAAGAAATAACAGTAGTTAACAGATTCATAGAAAATTAAAAAAAAAACTATAATTCTTTGTCTGTTTTTGATAAGTTTATAAACAGAAAGCAGTCTTCAGAGATACTTATCATTGACTGGCTACAACTTTTGGCTGCAACAAATCTACTTACGAGTTCGCTTTTTCTATTTTGACAAGGATTAACCGTCCACAGCAACTTTGTATGTGCCGTCAATAAATGTCCTATTTGATCCTTCTTGCATTCGATCAAAATCGTACAAAAAGTGTAGTCTTAATTTTGAGAAAATTTGGTGATCAAAAGAAGCGACGCCTAGAACTATTTTAATCTTTTAGTGCAACATATTTTATGAACCAACAAAATATATTTATTTTTTGTTAATTTATAATAAATTTATAAAATTTCGGCTTGTCCTGAAATGTTTTAAGACTTAATGTTTGTTTTGTGGAGACTATAATTTTTGTATTTACTATTATAATTTTATTAGGGTTTTTTAGTCCGTCACCGCAAATATTGTAAAAAAATCTTCCGTGTGCGTTTAGGAACATCTAGATCTAGACCTTAAAATTTAAAAGCACTCGTTAGGAGTGCTATTTTTAGGGAGGGCATGTGCCCACTCGGCCCACCCTTAGCGACGTCCTTGTTGTTAGGTGTATTCATTTTATAAATAAATTTGCATTGATAATTAATTTCAGGAATAAATAGAGTACATGATAAAATTATTATGAATATGTCATTAAAATTTAATAGAAGTGCACTTGTCTCTTTGAACTTCACTACTGTTTCTCTTTCATGTATTATATTTTATTAATTATTACTTTATTGGGATTTTTACAAAATAAAAAACTACGTATCTACTTTCGGAGAAATAATTATAGTCAATCGGAATTAAATATCAATAATTCTTCCAATAGACGTTCGATTTTTTAAATTCATACGTTACATTAAAACTTAAACATTTCTCTTTAACATGTGTAAAAATAAAGATATGTTACTAAGTATAATTTTTAGTAAAATAAATAAATATTCAAAATGATCAGCATTTTATACACCTTTTTTCTTATACATATTTATAAAACTTAATATTGCTCTTATATTATATGGCCAAAAAAAAATGTTTTTTTTTATATATTATTCTTTACACAGCATACTTTTAGACAGTACATTTATAATTGTTTATTTGACTAATTATAAATAATGTCTAATTTGGAAACTTCTTAACAGTTTTACTTGAAATTAAAATATGTTATATGAAACATCAAATCTAAGAATATTTTCTAAATTTCACAAAAGAAAATGAAACTGTTTTAAAAATATTAATAATTTACAAGACCGGCGCGTTTAAATGGTACAATATAATTTTAAAAATTTATTATACATGCAAATCATGTATATATTTTCATATTTTATATTTAAGTGTCATTGAAAATGTGCATTTTAATCAAATATTCATGTTTAAAAGCAATATCATGTACAATAAAAGAAATGCTGTCTTTTTGTTTTTATTATTGTAAGAACAATACTACGATACTTTTTTACTTTCTGTTTGTACATTGCTTTTCTAAGAAAATGTATTTATAATATTATAAAATCTGGAAATAATAGTGCAACATGTACATTAGTAATTTAAAGTTAAATTTTCTTATATTCGAATTCGTATAAAAAATGCTGTCTTTTTATACATTTATTCTATTATTTTTTAAATGGCTGTATTATATATTTTATATAGATTATTATAAAATATGTTCACCTTAAAAGTGAACTAATTAAAATATTTTACGATAGTATGTCATATTTTATTTGAAAATTAATATATAAAATTGACAAATACATGAAAAATTTCATTACGTGTACTTTTTGACCACAATATCCTACTTGAACATAAAAACTATTGCAGATAAAATGATTTCCGCATCTAAGTATAATTTTCCTTTGATCAACTTCCTATTTATTTTGTCCAACCGCAAACTAGCACGTTTCCACGTTTTCCACATAATTCTTATTTTATTTTTGACATTATTATGTAAATAAATATGCATTTTATACTACATGTCCTTTGCAGAAGCTGTTGACTGAACGTACAGGTACATTAAAAATGCAATTAAATGTGGTCACCGACACAGGTAGAATTTCTGCCTCATATTTCACAAAGAAGATAAAAAACTCATATAAATTTGTCATTACGTTTCATATTTCTAAACAGCAGTTTTTACTCAGATTGAGATAAATGTCATTAATATTTTTTATATATTTTAAAATTTAAAACAAGAATATTTTATACATGAATTACAAAGTGAAAAAACAAATGCATTCATAATAATTCAATCAAATGTTCATATTTTAGATGAGTGCTTTTGATTTATTTAAAATACCTCAAATGTGACATTCTGCGAACAAATTACATAGATTGAAACCTACGTAAAACAATTTGAAATTTCAATTAATTGCTCTTGAAATTCCACGTATTATTATTTAGCAGAGTGCGTCTATTATTTGTGTACAATGTCAGAGGTGAAATATTTTATCAACTTCTATATAAAACAACCTAATTGCTTTACCTATTCTATAGAAGCAGATAGTTAACACGATATAAATATTGATTTATTCTATGAAAGAAACATATTCAGGTAATCTGCATAAAACTTACAACAAAGTTGTGAACTATTTCAATAAAGTATTTTATAGTTAAAAATTGAAATAATCAATACAAAATTTACTGCTAAAAGTTTTATACAGGACACTGAAAGCATATTAAATATCTCACTGTAATTTTTTTAATCGTTTTGAAAAAGTTTTACTTTGTAAAAGAACAAATTAAATATTGCATTTGAGTGTTTTTATTATAAAAAATTACATTCCAACGTTACTGTCATTTTCCTGCAAATATTAAATTAATTTCAGAGAATGTCGCTAGAATAAAAAATATAGAATGCAGTACGACATTTCTAAATGAAAGATTAAATATCTTGAAAAATATTTACATAGTTTTTAAACGTTCTAAGTGCTGTAAAAAGAAAATACCAGTTTCATCAACAAAATAAATATTATTTCCCTTGTTACTAGTTTATTCATAGACCCTCAAGCTACTCTTGATTACAGTAGAGGAAGTAGACGAAATCAAGTAAATAATAAAGAAATAACTAACGAGCACTACCTACACCAGCAATTTAGAAATTCTATAGAAATTTTCCAGCATCGTGTAACGTGACCTTTAGAATGATACACCTTGACAACTTTATTTTAATTTGTGATAAGCACCCTTAATTTCTCTACGGAATTAACTTGAATGAACCAGTTTCAACATCAATTTTTCTTGGATTTTAATAGAAAAATATGACCTTAATTTACGTAACTACCAGATTTTCAAAATTCAAGTTGGGACAATACCAAATAATTATTCTAAAAATATGTATAAAATGAAATCATGTCAATAAGTATTCTGGTCAGGATTGGCAAAAATCATAATTTATTTTAAAAAAAATCAAAAATCATTGATTTAAAAAATCAATTAAATCATGATTTTTTGATTTTTTTTTTAATTTTTTAAAGATATCTCTTTACTACTACACTTTTTAATTGTTTTAAAAACAATATAAATATTTTATTTCATGAACGAAACCAAAATCATAATATAACTAAAACGATTCATCAGAATAAAACTATAATCTATTTAATAACTAGGAGGAGTGATCTGAAGTTGGCGTATTAAAATAAATATTTCTGATTGGCTGACGTAACGCCAGTTTTACACTCAACAATATTTGTCACTTTAGCTATCGTGTAAAAAAGTGTTTCAAGTTTCGTTTCACGGTTATCAATTTTTTTAATTCATTATTCTTATCACGTTATTGCATTTTATATTTGTGATATTTCACAAATTTTGTGTTCTTCAAACTTTATTGTGATCTATCACAGTGTAAATGTGGCTACAGCATTCACTCCTCGTAGTTTTTAAATGGAGTATAGGAAGAGTAACAAATAATTTTTACTTTTAGTTACAAATATAAATACTTACATTTTTCTTCCGTTATTTGTGACTGTTAAAGTGATAAAATATCATTTAATTTTAAGATATTATTATATACCTACAGAACATCTGGTAACCCTGGTAAACTACTCTGAAATTTCGCTCTTTACGAACTTTAAAATGGGTAATTTATTACGATCTGTCTAAAACAGATCTACCACGCCCAATTTGTGGATAAAAGGCGTGGTAATATATTTATGAATTCACCTGTCAAAACTTATATTAATGTTCCCAATGTTTCTGAAATTGTACGGACAATATTGTTTTCAATAACCTATAAATGAGTCACTTATCAAACGTTAGGTTATATTGCCGTGTTTAGGGGACCGTGATTTCTTCAATTATAAAGTTGTCACCCCAAGAACAGGGAAAAAGAATTATAGTATTTATTTTCTCGGTGTTTACGCTCTTTCCCCCATAGTTAGAGAAGTAATTAAAGTCGAGGGACAACATAACTTTCTCATTCTGTTACTAGATTTAGGTTCTCTGAAATTTCAATCGAAATGAAGTTACATATTTCCTCCACATTACGTGATCAAAGAATATGGTATCTGATTCATTATTATATCATTAATTGTTCCTATTACAAATAGAATGGGGTCATTTCACATTTTCTGTTTTATTTTTTTCCTGAAAGTCTACCGTCTACAATATATGCAAATAATATTTTCATGTCATTTAGGTACATTGTTTTGTAGATATAATTTTTTGAAATTAGACTTCGATTTCAAATCTCAACAGGACTCCATTTGCCAATACGTCACGAATCAGAATGATCAGCTCACTCTTGCGGACGAAATGTAAACTTCGTTCACCATGCTTTACCTAAATATATAAATATATTACACTCTGATGTAATTTCAATTATATTTCACGCTTACAAACCTGTAGTTCTACACTAACATAAACAAAACAAAAACCTGCGTATTTTTCGTCTGACAACTGTATAAATTTTAGGTTACTTTACATTACGAAGTATAAAATTATACTTCGTGCTTTACACTGACGTTCAACTTGTAGCGCCTCGGTGTACGTGTATGTGTGAGATGTATCTTTTGTGAGTTTTTGATTCGTGACGTCACGAAATTCGCAGCGCGAATATCTTATAACAAAGTTATGAATGAAAAGTATTATATTTTGGGGTAAATTATATTGCAATATGTATAGTAAGTGTCGCAGATTCCATATATGTAAAAAAATCGAAACATTTTTTTTTTAAATGACCCCATTTCCAACCACAAAATTTATTTTTCAAAGATCATGTTATGTATACAACTTGCGGTAAACGAAAACTTCGCAAGTAATTACATTTATTTTGTAACATGATCAATTTTCCAAAGACATCTGATATGTTTCTCAATATTCGCAATGAAAATTAAACTTTCATCAAGGTAATTAATTAACATCTCTAAACTAATTTTCCATAAGACAATGTAGAATATTGTTGATTCGTGAAGTATTCGCTAGAAAGATGAGAAGTTATTGTTTTCAAGGGTTTCAGCCTGATGAAAAGGTTTTCAAATTAAAAACAAACTGAAGTGGAAGAGCACAAAAGTTTTACGGTATGTCTTCTTTCCTATTAATTATGATAGTTCAGATTACATGCAAATTTATAACCTTTTATTTATTTAAACAAAAGTACAATACAGAACCCTGACAAGACTTTCCTAAATCTAAGTATAAAATAAAAAGTCTTGTCTAAATACCAAGACTCTAGATTGTTTCAAGACTATATATTAACCTACGCATACGCTTAGAAAAGGACAGATAATTTTTCGGCAGCGTTTTTTTTTTATTTTACAATTACTATTTCAGCTCAGATGGAACAAGCTTCGCATGATATATTTATATATAGATTTTTTTTTTAATTAATCTACAGTCTTGAAAAATGTCTACAATTTTCTCATCTTGATCTAGAATCTAAGTTTGCCAGTCTAGTCTTGATAATCTAGACAAGACAAGACTAGAGTCTATAAAGTTTAGATCTAGATGGCAACACAAAATCATGATTTTATATTTCGTCTGTGGAATTTAATAAAAAGTATGTCTCTTCGATTTTCATTTTTTAAACGTCTGAAAAAATCAATCGTGTGACAATGTATGGAAGCAGGAATTTACCAAATTAGATTTTTTATGGAAAAAAAAATGAACGGTGATGTTGGATTATCATTTGAATTGAAATTAAAAAAGAAAAACCTATGTATCGACGTTTTCAGATCTGTTAAAATACGAAAGAACATTGTTTGCACAAAACGACTGATTTTGAAATGATTATTTGTATAATATTTCATGAAGCAGATTATCAAAAACCTACTGAAGCACGATATTATATATGAGAAACTGTCCGCTGTTAATTAATTTTTTAAAACATTTCTTGTTTGACCACGGTTGTTATAATCTTGGTCATGTAGCGATAAGCCCCATTACACTTGTGTTTATTATAAATTACCGTGTATGTGATCTAAAAACCTTATTATATTTGCTATTAATTATGGAAATGTTTGTGAAATGTCCACGATAATATTCTCAATGGGTAGTTGACGTGATAGTGCATATTATTATAGAATTGCGTTGTCTCATAGATAGCCAGATTTTTTTGTTTTTCTTTGGAAGATATGCAATTTTGTTCGGGATTTTTGCGTGAGCCAGTTTTGATTGGAACAGTGTTGTCAGCGTTGTCCGAAGATATTTGAACAGTCTTCTCTAGGGAATTGGTTATTTTATATTACAGGTAACATATTTTTGTTTTTAATATCTTTTTCCCGGATCTAATAACTTACTCGAGACTATGATCTAATTTGCGGCATACTTCAGATATTAATTTCCGGAATATGATTTAATTTCTGACCTATTTTAGAAATTAAATTCCGCAGGTTAATTCGCAACATTTTGAAATTATTTTCAGGATTTAAATTCCACATTCAAACTTTTTCACGATATAACTACCTCTGATATAGCTGTCATGTTCATTCTCTAATATTAGGTCAACAATATTCTGTTATACTTTTCGACAGAAAGCAATTGATCTGTGATATATTATTCAATTTACATGTTAGAATGTGAAATATCTATTCATTTAAGTGTATATTACTAACCGGAGTGGAAAGTGTTTCATTACCGCTGAGGGCGAAGATAGTTTATCAAGACGCACAGAAAGACGTAATGAAACTTTTCACCGTGGTTTGTATACTATTTAATTCACAATTTGAAATGAATAATTTCACATGAATAAACGAATGTTTTGTTTTAGTGTTTATCATCTGTCACATGAACTGTCAGTTTAATCTTAAATATTGATTTCATGAAGCATGGAATTTGGACAGTGTAAAGTGAATATTACTGGGGTAGGGAAGTTGTCACTTTCCAACCCCAGCTATACTCACACTATACTTCCCAACCTCTTGGAAGATGAGGTTAACAATAAGTAACTTCCCAATTTTTTAAAAGTCAGATATCGCAATATTACTAGCCGGTTGTGAATAAAAATGTTTTTCCTACAATCGAGCATAAAGTACATACTTTATGACCCGTTTAGAGTTTGTAAAGAGTCACTTTTCACGCACTAGTGCTTGAAAAGTAGTCGTTGCAAAGCAACATAAACACTTTTCATACACTTTTAAATTAAATTTTTAGTAATATATCGGTTGTTTTTTATCTCCTGCTATAATTAAACAGCACTCGAATAAAAACTATTACTTTACACACTAGTTGCATAAATAACTGTTGAACTTTGTTATTTGTTTTATTATAAGTATATCGTTAAAAACTTTTTCATTGAAATTTCTTTTCAAATTATAAATATGCATTAGTAGTTTTCTACAAAGCAATTTTCTTTGTGGATTTTTAATGGCGTGATTTGTTATGATTGGAGGAACACATTGTTGTCTTTTGTCGAAATTAAAATGAGTCCTTCAAAAATCAAACAGGTCGTTAGGTAGACAAATCAATAAAACCTAACATTATAATATCCTCGTTCATAACCAGGGAATGTAACCGAAAAAAATACTGGTTAATTAATTAAAAATAATAATTATAAAAATTTCATGTCGAAATTAAAATGAGTCCTTCAAAAATCAAACAGGTCGTTAGGTAGACAAATCAATAAAAGCTATATAGCATTATAGTATCCTCGTTCATAACCAGGGCATGTAACCGAAAAAAATACTGGTTAATTAATTAAAAATAATAATTATAAAAATTTAATAAAAAATTACCATCTGAAAAAATATAACGAATGAAACAATGCAATTTATTTAACGAATATTCACAAAAATTCCCGTAATACCATAAGAAAAACGCAGGTCACTTTTCAATTGTAAACTTGCCTAATGGTGACAAAGAGACTACCTACTTTTATGGCACTCCAATAAATTATAAATTGTAAAATCTGTCATGACTCATATTCAAATACAAATAGGTATATAACACAGATATAAAAAAAAAATGTTCGTGTTAAATGATATTAAAATAAAGGTTAATGTTCGCTAAAACTGGTTTATTTTTTTTTTTTGTTAACGGTTACCGGTATTTCGGCCTTAAAATTATCGATTAAAATTTCGGTTAAAGTTCGCAATTTTAGTGCAAAATATCGGTTATAGTACAAGTTTAGATACATGAAATTCACTTTCGGATAAGCCGATGGGCCCTAATAAAGGTTAATGGGACTTGCGGTAATGGTACTTTTAGGCAGGTAGATTTTTCTGTCGTATGATGTTAAGGGCCGTACCAGAAATTTTCTTTCAAAATGTTTCCTAATTATATACTTTTAAATCTAGGGCAAAATATTCAAATAATAATGCATTTTAAATGCCGTCTTCTTATTTCAATTTGTATATTGTGAAGAGATTAAATTATTAAAATAAATTCAACCGTAAATTTTAAATACAAACAGTTATTAAATAAATATAAGAAATATTTGGTTGTTTAAAAAAATTGAATTTTATTTTTATTCATATTTAGACTTTTAAGGTCATTAACAAGAAATAAGTACTAATAAATATACTTCACAGAAAATTTTTAGTATTTATACATAGAGTAACAAAGACAAAAACGAAGTATTAACCACCTTTTCAATGGTAGAATATGTAAAACCCGCTTAAGTCAGTTTCATGTAACTAAACTTCTACTATACCGGTTTACATTAACCGGTTACATGCCCTGTTCATAACACGAGAAGTAAAAATTGTAAGACGAAAGTTTACGGCCGATTGTACGGTAGATTCGGACGGCGATACTGATATCGAAGTTAGTTTCGGCTGTCACGTATTTTTTTGAGTTCCACCTTTGTACATTGAGCTATACTAGGCAGTATATTCCGTGGTTGCGTGATACTTTCCAATATTGCTGCGTCGGGAGTAGGATCCGTAGTCCTGTAGGCCTCGTCCTGACCAATGGAAAGGAAGAAGAGGAGTTAGCGTGTAGTCATAGCGTGTTTCTATTCCTGTTCCTCTTTTGTTCTACGCGAGATGCGAGATACCGCGGATTTTGCGTCTTGTCTTGTACAGATAAGCTTTTCTCAGGGGACAACACCAGTTACATTAAGAAAAATTAACCTGTTGGTTGCATGGGCGCCCATAAGGGGGGGCAAGAGGGGGGATTTGCCTTCCCCTGGCTTTTTGCAAATTTTAAAAAGACGGCATATTACTTAATTATATCATATATATGTTCTATAAAAAATTTATTCATTTTTGCTTAACTTTGGATTTGAGTTTTTTATGTGTGGCACAAATTATTCCATTGATATTTATGTAAATTATTTAAACTGAAAGGAATTACCTTTACAAATCAATAAAATAAATAAGAATTTTTTTCTTTATGTTCGTTTATTTTCTTTTTTTACAATTTTTTTTACTAATAAGTATATGTTTGCAGTTTATCACTGTAATATATATTTTTTATATGTTAACAACAACAATATTATTTAAATTTTTATGTTTATCTTAGATGGTCGAAAGAAATCTACTAACTATTCAACATTGTTGTCAAAATTTCGACAAACATTTTTTGTTTAAGTGTTTCTTAAAATTTAAGCCTTGTTAGTACAAGAGTGCAAACGAATATATATCTTTTTTTATGATAATATTTCTGTTTTTATTTTTATTTTGCCCCTCCCTAAAAAATGCTTTATTGGCGCCCATGGTTGGTTGATCTGGGATATTATACGACCACCAATATTGTCTACTACAAAAAATGTACCTGCTCCATTATATTGAATTTTATACACTTAATATTATAACATACTTTCGAAGAAAACTATTTAATAACTAGATACAACAATAATTAAAGTTAATAATAAAAACTATGCGAGAATAGTTGGAAATATAAACTGCAAATTTTTAAAAAGCATGAACAAAATTCCAATAAAAATACGGAAGGTATTATTGAATGTAAGGTCAGACAACTTATTTATGAAAATACAGGAAGTTGAATAATTTCCTATTCGATCAGCTGTAAGAACTTCCGCTAAAAACATGAAAATAAAAATATTTCGTTTTGAAGTTTCAGAAGAATGTAGACAGCTGAATAAAACTGATTATCATATTTTAATACATAATTTTACAAATTACACTCTTCTCATAATTAAAAATTTATTGTCCAATAAAAATGCATTTTGCAAAAAAATTGTAAACACGAATTCGAAAACAAATATTGGCTTAATTACGTGATATGAATTTTTTCATTCGGAAGTTTTTTTATTAAAAACTTTCTAGTTCGAAATTATATTAAAATTTCAGCTCCAAATTCATAAAGCTGATGTAATTTGCAATTTGTGCAGTAAATTGAAATTACAGTCTATATCAAAGTAAGCTTAAATTATTTTGACGTACGTCTTTTAATTTTAACTCATTTTGGTGGCATCTACTTTAAGGTGTAATTTAATTTTAAAATTGTCACGGAACGACGTTTTTTAGATTATTTTAGATTAGGGAAATTATATCATTTACCATTATATATTTATACCGTTTAAAGGACAAACTATACCTTTCTATATACACTCAAGGCTAAAGCGGAAAGATACCATAGGGACCGTTTTAGTGTGAGTGAATAATTGATGCCGGTCGGATTCGAACTCAGTTCCATTATACATTTATAAAAGCTTAACATTGTATAAACAGTTTTAAATAAAATTCGTAGTATGAATACTTTGAATATTTACTGCATTTTAAGCAGAGAAACATATTTGGACTAAAAGGAATTCTTATGCTAGCATATCCCTAACGGTTATGGAGTTAAAAAGAGTGAATAAAATTCCATGCATTGCACACAATTTCCGAAGTATGTAGGACATTTCGTATTTGGTAGATCAATTTATTACTTTGATATTTTTTGATAAAATATGACATTTATGAAAGGTTGTAACCTTAATTGACTTGCAGAATGGGAAATGTTTGTAAAAGTCAACTCTTCGAATCACTGAAAACTATGTCAGTTTAAAATTCGCAAAGTTATTAAAAAGTTTTATGGCATATTAGTGGAAATTGAAACAAACAATGTTTTTACTACTTTTTTACTAATTCTAAGTAATCATCGCATTAATAAAATCTTTTGTATCTTCTTTTTATAGAGGGGATCAATATTAGTTACGAACGGAAACAAAAGCAAAGAATTCAATAGCACAGATATAAATAGAATTAGTTAATGATGGGATTAGTACTTTTATAGAGACAATTAAAAACACATTTTCCCGATAAATGGAAAAAAGTGATTTAGGATTTTCTCACCTGCGGAAATCCGATGAATATTTAATTATTGCGGAATACGTATTGATGTTAATCAGATTGAAATACTTGGATAAATTTTCTCAGCAATGAAATTCGAAACAATAATTAATTTGCTGATAGATTTAATTCTTTAAATGCCACAAATTGAAATAGAATAGTAGTCACTATATTTGCACATTTTATTATATTCATTTTACAACAATAACATCTACCTATTATACAACAATTAGCATAATTTTTTTTTCAGTCACTGATTCTCAAACTGTTGGGATCAACTTTGTTATTTAATGAGACCATATAGTTTTTATTTGCTTATTCTATAGAGTAGGTATATTATTCTTAATTCAATGATAAGTATATTATTTGTATGTCCTGAGAACACATTTTTTTAAGAAATATAAATATTAAATGAGTACTAGGTTTCTTCAAATATGGCTAAAGTTATGCAGTTTTCTCAAAAAACTGTTTGTCTAAGCAGGGTTGCATTAATTTAAGTCACTTGATTTCAATCACATTAATTTATAAAAAATCATGGATTTAAATCACTTGTTCTGCAATTGTTATTTAACATTACATTTTGTGAAACAGATTTTTGAAATTATACTATACTCATAAAAAAATCAGATTTTTATGCAACCTGTCTAAGTGTCTACAAATATATATCATTGAATACAGACTAAAATTCTCTATCGAAGAAGGAAAAAAATGTGGTCTAATTTAAAATAACAAAGTTGGTCCTCACCTTAGATGAGGTATAACATAGAGATATGCCACACTCCTATAGCTACGTACTACTGAGCAAGCAAAAGATGTATGGTCGAGAATCGCCTAACAGTCTGCTGCTTGAGAACAATCCGCCAGTTGAGTAGTGCACACTTACAGTTAGACGAACGAAATATTGGTCATAGTGTTTTATCACCTATCCTCATTATTTGATTGGTTGAGTTTTCCATATAACTACTCCACTGGTCCACTGTTCTCAAACAACTGGCTGCAAGCGATTTTAAACCTTAGATCTTTCGACAATATATTTGGGCAATGCCATATCTCTATGTTATACCTCATCTAAGGTCCTCACAGTTTGCGAACTACTGATTGGAAAAAAATATAATGTTCTACTCATTGAAATATCGTAGCTTGTAGTTTTCAAGATAATAGTGTACCACTTAAAATAAACACCCTATATGTACAACAATATAATTATTATTGAATTAGTAGTTTTTTACATATAAGAATTCTGAACACATGCCATTATGAGCATTGAGGCAATTTTGTTGAAGAGAGTATATTATGTAAAATAAACATTTCCTAAAAATAAATGTTAAGACGTTCCGTAACAAGATTTTCGTGCACTATCATTTTCCGTCATTGCGATCTATATACATTTGTGATTTTAATAGGCTCATTGTGCCCGAAAGGAATGAGTTTTCTTTATATAACGTAATTAGCTGGTGTTATCGCATCTCTTTCTTTGCAGATCGGATTCGTACAGAAGCGCTGGTCCATTGATGATGATGGAACTCTCGCACAGCCTCACGCTGAACGAGGAGGCCCTCAAACAGATCCCCGACGCGAAAAGGCCGGTGTTCGTGTTCGAATGGCTTCGGTTCCTGGACAAGGTGCTCGTTGCCGCACAAAAGGTCAGTCACACGGCCTTATCGCACACCTACATGCACGAATTGCGTACTTTGTTGTATTTATCGTTTTCTACTTCTATACAAACTAATTTAAAGCAGAATGGGACATTCTAATGTAGATAATTTAAGGTAAAAAATGTTATAACCATGGCATGTAACCGAAAAAAATACTGGTTAACGGTTAACCCTTATGGAGAACGTTATAATAATAACGGTTTTAGTTCGAAAACCGGTTTTTAAAAATTGTAAATCGGTTTAAACCGGTTAATATATCGGTTAAAAAAATAATTAAAATTAATTAAAAAAAAGTAATTATAAAAATTTGATTAAAAAAAACTACAAAATAATTAATTAAAAAAATAATAAAACAATACCATCTGAGAAAAATATAACAATTAAAAAAAAGCAATTTAATTAATGAATATTCTCAAAAATTCCCGTAATATCTTCAGAAAAACGCAGGTCACTTTTCAATTTTAAACTGGCCTGTGTTGACAAAGGCCGTATTTATTTGGGACTTTTTAAGTAACCTTAACGGCCAAAGAGACTACCTACATTTATGACTCTCCAATAAAATGTTAATTGTAAAAACTGTCATGACTCATCTTCAAATACAAATAGAAAACACAGATATAAAAAAAAATTCTCGCTAAATGATATTAAAATAAAGGTTAATGTTCGCTAAAACTGGTTTACTTTTTTTTGATTAACGGTTACCGGTATTTTCGGCCTGAAAAATATCGGTTAAAATTACGGTTAAAGTTCGCTATTTTCGTTCAAAATGTCGGTTACCGGTTTTTATTAACCAATTTTTTTAACCTGTTACATGCCCTGGTTATAACATTGTGGATTATGCTATAAAATGATTGAATTATGAAAAAAACTCAAAAAAAAGTTATTCCAAACATGAGTTTTCTTTTATTTTATTTTGGCGCTAAACAGGTATCGCGTGGGTTGTGACGTACGTGGGACTCATGACATATCTAAAAAAAAATTTGTAGAAACTGTACCACTGCTATTCCACTATTGGTGCCTTATGACAAATAAACTGCCACGCCAAGCGTTATGTTTGAAAACATGCCCCCACCATTTAAATGTCATGAGTCCTACATACGTCACATCCGGTAAAATTCAAATTTTCAAGAAATTTTTAAAAATTCATGTCTCGCTCAAATTAAATAAGGACTCAAAATTTTAGATTTGTAAGAAAAAATACGTGAGTTTCAGAAAAAAAATAAAAAAATCATTAGAATACCCCATTAACAACAAATATACCTTCAATTTTTATTGCTCATATCTGAAACAAAACTTGTTCTTTCTAGTATTTTATAGTAGCTGCATGCAATTTTAATTTAAATATAAATTAATATTTTATAATAAGGTTTTCAAAGGTGTTGATTTTTAAAATTATTTTGTAAATTAACAAAGCAAAAATGTGATGAAATATTAAATATTTATACACATAAATTTCATTTAAAAATAGGTTACCTTAATCACGGGCGCCGACATTTCAAAATTAGCTTGGAGATTAAATTTTTAATAATGATCAAAATCAAAATATAAAATTCCTACCAAAAAGAATACTAAAAGGGAATGAATAGAAACTAAAAAAAACTTATTTTTAATGAAAAATAATTTTATTTTGTGTTCAGCTTTCAGCAAACCAATTTTCGAGGGTTGTACATATATATTTTTTAAATTAGGTTAGGAGTTGATTTTTTCTAAATCATTATTTCTCATAGATTAAAATTCCTGCATGTAATTTAAATACAGTAAAATCCGATTATAACGACATCGGAAGGATCCCAAAAATTTTGTCGCTATAAACAAAGAAAGTAAAATAATGTTAACATATATAGAATTTCGTTACAAACGGATTTTATTGTATTAAAATGTTATATTAGAATATATTTGAAATTGTAATGTGCTTACTTAAATTGAAAGATCTAATTTATTTTATTGGTTACTAAGTTCCGTATTGCATTCTAAGAAACATTTTATGTATTTCAAAGTTTTGGAA
Organism: Stenolophus ochropezus; assembly: GCA_035578165.1. Lineage (NCBI taxonomy): Eukaryota > Metazoa > Arthropoda > Insecta > Coleoptera > Carabidae > Stenolophus > Stenolophus ochropezus. The sequence continues at coordinate 8,047,701 of JAQOWZ010000014.1, forward strand.
ATGAATTGGATGATACGGAAACAATATATTTCATATTCTGTCGCAGTTGAAAGTTTTCTAAAAACATTGACGTATCAGCTCTCACCGTCTCGATTTTAGTGCATCATTATTTTTTACTCCAGAAATAAGTTTTACGTTTATAACTTAAGAGTAAAATGTTTGCAATGCATTTGTTTACAGTCTGACATAAAAGGATGTCAGAAAAAGTTGGTCGAACAGCTGACCAATCATCTTCAAGAATCCCCAGGTCCCCCAACAAGAAAACTCATTGCGAGATGTCTTGCTACGTTATTTTCTGTTGGCGACACGTTTTTGCTTTTCGACACGGTTAATAAGTGCAACGATATACTTAAGAACAAAGATGATTCTCCTAGCTTCTTACCAACCAGGCTGTATGTAATATCTTTTCCCTTTTTGTGGCTTCCGAAAAAATTGATTAATCGAAAAACTAAATAACGTAATTCTATAAAAAAAAATGTTTCATTTCATTGATTTAACAACTAAAACACACAAATAGGCCTTATGGTACTTTCGTTAACAATAATAAACATTTAAGTATAAGTAAAAAAATAATGTAATATTTTGTAGAATTCTGGGTATTATACATTAATAAAAATATATATGCAGTTGATTCCACTAAATTGGGACATGTTGGGACTATTCTATGCCGAATTATGCGGATGTCCAAATTAAACGAACTAATAATAAATACTAAAATAAAACTAAAGAGCTCTAATTCTTGTTCAAATGTAATTAGACCAAATTCACTTTTCGTAAAAACCAGTCACCGTAATGTTTCCTACCTGTATGAAGGTGTTAAGTACTCTAATTCATGCAGTAATGTAATTAGATCAAAATCACTACGTAAAAACTAGGCACTGTACTTTTCACTACCTGGGAAAAGAGTGTTCACACACTGTGAAGTACTCTAATTCTTGTCCTAATTAGATTAAAATCACTCTCCGTAAAAACCAGTAATTGTAGCTGTCCCAATTAGACAAAAAGTTGTCTTAGTTAAGGAAGCTTACTCATTGTGAAGTACCCTAATTCTTGTCCTATTGTAATTAGATCAAAATCACCCTCCGTAAAAACTAAACACTGTACTTTTCAGTACTTGAGAAACGGGAGTTAACTCACTATGAAGTACTCTAATTCTTGTCCTAATTTAGATTTAAATCACTCTCCGTAAAAACCAGTCACCGTTACAATGTCAATTAGGCAAAAAGTTGTCGTAATTGAGCGTTTAAATTATATATTACTTCATTAGTTTGATTTCTATTCTTTGAAATTTGGTCCAAAAAAAGCGAGTGACGTCATTATCCGATGGAATTAAATGGAATCAACTGTATTTACTAAAAATATATTTTGAGTTGATACTTTGCTAAAATTTAACTTAAATGTATGCACTAGAAGCGTAAGAAGTTTCTAAGCTTTAACGCTTTAAGCTTTACTGCTACATAACGCAAGCTACGCCATCTTTAAATGTGTGTAGTATGGTAGCATAAGTTCTTCTTTGTGTCGTTAGTTGTGATAATCAAAGGTTATTGGTCGGATTAAGGACCACACCAGACGACATTTGTGACCGTGGCCCACAAGGACCGTCGCGACGCTGAATAACGTATTTCCATGAAAAATAAATGCAACAACTTGCCTTGTATGATGTCAATTCTGTTTGGAATAGTAAATATTTTATTACTTTTAAATTTAGATGTTAGAGTTTTTTGGAATTATAACAAGCGTATTTCGACATAAAATCTAATTCTATTAATTTCTGTTTTAATGATAGTCAATAAATAAAGTTGAATTTTACGCAAGGTTTATTGCTGATCACTTGTTTCGAAATATGGTCTAATTCTATTAATTTTGGTTTTAATGATAGTGAAAATCTATACGCAGGTTTATTGCTAATCACTTTTTTCGAAGCCACAAAAAATACAGAATTGAACAATATAATATGTAACAAGAAAATTAATTATAATTTTTTACTAGTGCTGCGATATGCTGTGTGGGATGCATGTATGAAAAACTGGGACGAATGATGGGAAGATCATATGAAGAAACAGTACAAATATTGATTCGATCGCTGCGAAGTGCGGAATCACAAACGAGAATTGAAATTATGCTCACGTTAGAAAAGGTAGCGTTCTAGCTTTTCAAATGTGGTTATACCTATTTACATAAGCACACTTGTCGCTTGTCACATTATTGGAAAGTCTGATGTAATTCTTTTATTGCAATACTAACAATATACGAACAGAGAAAATTGTATTCCATTGGAATTTTACATAAAATTTCAGTTCAAATATTTCCACGAATTCTCTCAATTCGTTTAAAATATATGCATAAAATGTATAATAGTTTTACTAGTATACATTAAACTAATTAATTCTCAAAATATTTAAAATTCAGTTATGGCATTTGCTTTTATGCTTTTACATTCTCTCTGTCCAGTGTTAAAGTGCATTACCCGTAGTCCTAAATACGTCAGTCATAATTTCCAATGAAATTATGAAATTCAAATTGTTGCAAATTGAATTACCACTTTATCCCTAGCTCCATTTAGCATTTACTGACCTATATCCACTTTAATGCTTAGTAGGAGACTTCACATAACCTCGTTCTCATCTCGTAGGTGTGTGCTGGAATGGGTAGTGCTATAACAAATGTCCACAAAGATATTTACAAAGCCACTCGACATTGTCTAATAGACAGAGTGATGGCTGTAAGATGTGCAGCCTCAAGATGCTTGCAAGAAATGTTAAATCATGCACCGTTCCTGTACACGACAGAGCTGGAAAGTTTGGCAACTTTGTGCTTCCGAGCTTTTGACGGATCTAACTACGAAGTCAGATGTTCGGTGGCGAAATTGTTAGGAGCGTTGATTGCTATAACACAACAAACCCAGTCCAAAACAAACCAGTCAGGTAGATATGGAACTGGAAATATCAGTAACTTCTGGAAAATACTTTGAAATGTTTCACTGTATTTCTGAATTTTATCGTTGGACTACGTCGTTATATTTAAAGATGTTTTTCTTTAAAAATTGATAAATTCATCCTTTTCTACCCTCCCAGTAATATTTCTGTTATCATACAAATGTCTGTTATAATGGAAGTCATATTTCTAAATAAACATGTTTTTACATATTCCACTTTTATTGTAGAATGCACATTGCATATATTCACATGATTCCAACGTTCAAACATACAATAAACATCATTCGTTATATTTTCCTTTTTCAAGTACTCTTCCTTTGAATTTCACAATCGTAATTGCATTCTTACAATCTATCCTTTGGAAAATATTTTTAACAAGGACTTATAGTCAATTAACGGATTCAGTTTTGGTTAGTACAAAAATAAAATGTCTTGGATAGTAATGAAACGATGAGAACGTAGTTTGAGATAACCAGAAGTTACTGATTAAAGGGAAATAAATGGCCAAGTAATTTAGCGAGAAAACGTTTGACGATTGAAACACATTTTAGTACAACAGTCAAAGGGTTTGAAAGCAGTGTCGCTGGATGAAGCGCTGAGCGTGTTGATGTCAGGATTTTTGAGAGGCGGTGTCGGTTTCTTGAAAGGAACGGGCGAAATGATAAAAGGAAGCTCAAGTGTTAACAGAGAAGTTCGAGTGGGAGTTACCCACGTAAGACTCTACAATTTGTCCGCTTCGATGTCTTATTTTATTCTGATTTATTCCACAGGCTTATGTGATATTTGTACAAATTCTTGGAGGAGTATGGCTGGAGAGAAATATCCGAACTTTCTTGTCGCATGTTTTATATCTTGTTGCGAATCCAAAAGCTGCTTCATCGCACGTTGATGCTGTGTATTCTAGAAAATGCATCAATTTCATTCTGAGAAGTGTGTTAGGGAAAATGTTGAGTGAAAAAGCACAAGTTTCTGCGTGTAAAGAAATCGCACAGATTGTGATAAAAGAAATGAATTCAATAGGTTTGTACGCGTCATTAATTCTCAAGTACCGCAAATTTACTTTTCAATTTTAGACTTTAACCCAGAAAACGCAAAAGACAGTAATCAGGAAACACTTTTTAGTCAACATCTACTTGTATGTGCTTTACAAGAAATTGGAAGTCTTATACTAAGTCTTGGGACCACCGCGCACGATTTGATAACAGATCAATCACTGAGTGAGTCTTCGTCAAATACTTCCAATAACCATATTTCAAACTCATATTTCTTAGATTTAACCGAGGCAACGATAAGTGTGTTAGTGCATCCATGCTACGCGGCTCGTCTTGCAGCCGCCTGGTGCTTACGATGCATTTGTGTAGCTGTTCCTAGTCAGATTACTCCGTTAATTGATCGATGTATCAGTGGGATAGAGGATCTACGAACATCTCCAGAAGCTATTTCAGGGTACAGTTGCGCACTGGCTGCAGTTTTAGGAGGCGTCAAATTGTCTCCTTTAGGAGTACCGCACACCAAAGGCAAAATCATTTTCAATACGGCGGAAGAATTGTTACGGAGTGCCAGTCAAAACAGTCGTCTTTCTTTGAACAGAACTCAGGCCGGATGGCTGCTTATTGGAGCCATCATGACTTTAGGTACATTCAAAGAATACAACACATTCCACCAAGTTTGTTAAAAATAATGAGCACATCATTTTTTAAAAACACAATTTTATTATGTAAATAATTTTGAGAAAAGATATTTTATTCTGATCGGTCCTAAAATCGGTAACACTTCGTCTCATTTCTTACATCTCCCTCTTATAAATCTAAATATTGTGGAAGTGTCAACATAACTTTACGGGATATTGAAATAAATATACAGGATTTTCGTATTAAGTTATGAATTTATAGGTGTTCCTGTCGTACGTGGTCTACTTCCTCGCATGTTGCTTTTGTGGCGTAATTCATTCCCGCGCTCTACGAAAGAGTTAGAATCCGAAAAGGCCAGAGGAGATGCATTTACTTGGCAGGTAACGCTGGAGGGCAGAGCGGGTGCCTTGTCCGCTATGCACAGCTTTCTCCAGAACTGTCCCGAACTTGTAAATGATGATATCATCAGAAGACTGCTTACTCCTGTTGAATCTGCACTTGCGATGCTTACAAAGTAAGTGCTCTTCAGCTATTCTAATTACATTTCTGTTTACTGCGACGGGATTAATGTTTTTTTTTTAATTGAAACACTGTTCCGGATGTTTTAAACGAATAAATTATTTTATTTCCACTTTCTATATAATTGTCACTTTACAGGCTTCTTGGTAGCTAAGTAAATAAACAATTACAGTAACTTACGTGTAAAACTTTACTAGGCTAGCCTTGTAAAATTTTACATAGCTCATCATAAAAAATAATAGAAAATAATGAAAGTTTTTTATGTCTTTTATTATAAATATTACAAACTTATTTTAATTAGGTTTATGTGAGTAATTCTACACATTTATAGTACATTTTCATTCACTGGCGAAAGACATTTGACATCTAGCTATAAATTGTTCTACCACCGCCAACTACCTTTGATTCCAAAATAGAGTAAATATTTTTTGAATAAAGTAAATTAATAAAAAAAAAACGCTATGAAGGTAGAAATAAAATTTTGTACGCGGCACGCGTGTAATTAAACTTTACTGGGCTCACAGGATTATGAGATTCGCTCCTTCGTCGCTCGCCTCACAAATTTCCAGCTCGCCCTGTAAAGATTTACTTACACCGCTAGCCACATAAATAACTATTATTCTATTCAATTCTAGATTTCTATAATATAGTTTAAAACTCTGAACTATAATATGAAATATAATGGATGTTACATTTTTTATTTATTCCCTCAGCATATCAAATGTTTTGAAGAGTTATGGACAGCAACTAAAAGCACCAGCTGCAATGGTTCGGTTGCGTTTATACGAAACGTTACTCCTTCTACCTCCTCAATCATTTGAGGGATCCTACACCCATTTGTTGAGGATGCTGGTCGCAGAATTTACCCTCACGGAAAATCCTGCAAACACAACTACCTCTATGTTGAGGTCGGTTTGCCACGCAGACGATTCTGTCATTTTGGGGACTTGGTTGCAAGAAACTGATCACAGGACCATCGAAGACCAGGTTAGAAATTATATTATTTTTTCAGGGATTATACAAATCCCTGTCTATTAGAATAAAAGTTTATATTGTCACGCTTTCGTTTCAAATTTAAACGGAGCTGCTTTGTTTGAAGATAATATATTTAAGCCGTAAGAGCGGTTACCTAGGATACCGCGGAAAATAATCCGGAAACATTAAATATAGAATTTATAAGCTGCAATCTGTCATTTTGTCTTCGTTCCCAAGTTTATTTAGCAAATTAGTTAATATTTGATCATGTTGTAAAATATTTAGTAATATATTAACAACATTGCTTCCATATCCCAGATGGAGCCTAATCGAAGAACAGATGGGGAACATGTGAGTAAACTTCAGAACAACGGATTACTGATTACTCCCTTGGTTTTTAATTCATTTTCATGATACTAGTTGTTTGATGTGTCTTCATTATTTATAAGCATGACATTTTCGACAATATAATTTCATTTTCATCATAGAAAGCTACTTGGTTTTCGTTTTGTTTTTGTAGCATTGCTGTTATAGTATAGTGTTGTTACTATCGAATGTTTATTTCAGCTTCAACCGAACAGCGCTGCTGGATCTGGTGCATTGGAACATGATCCTTGCTGCCTCTACCGTCGTGTACCTCCCGTAAGATTATTTTACATTCAAAGCGGCGATCAAATTTCAATTTTTTATTGATTTGATCTCTTGAAAAATTTTTATTGTTCGTGTTAGTTTAAAGTATAATTTCTAGGGTGAGATACTACCTGGTCCATTACCGTTAGGAGTCGCGGTAATAGATATGTCAGTATGTTTGTTTGGACAAATATTCCCCAGAGTTGCAAATAAACATCGTCTGCAAATGCTGGATCATTTTGCTGAATGCATAAAACATGCAAAGAGTTCACGGCAGGAAGCTGTGCAAATGAATGTATTTACAGCATTATTGAGCGGACTAAAAGGTTTAACTGAAGCTAAAACTAGTTTTGGTCAAGAAGATGTTAAGAAGTCAGCAACTTCTTTAATAATTGTAAGTTTATCATTTATTGTTGCACTCAAAAAATGTTTTTAATTTATGTGAATTGTTTTTGCAAGTATAAATTAATATTCAAAGATAATTAAAACTTTATGAAAGTAATTTTAAAATTTTAATTATGTTACATTTATTACTTTGTTTTAAGAACAAGTAATTAATAAGTTCTAGAATATTTTGTGAAAGTATTTCTAAAATTTTTATGAACTATAATGAAATAAAAACTTGTGGATAGGATTAAAAGATTAAATGTTTTTGTAGGGCGCTCTAACATCAAGCAATCCTATTCTCCGTTGCGCAGCCGGGGAAGCTGTGGGTCGAATGGCTCAGGTGGTAGCCGATTCGAGATTTACTGCCGAATTAGCACAGACTAGTTTCGATAAATTAAAATCGGCCCGAGATGTCGCTAGTCGAACGGGTCATTCTTTGGCATTGGGTTGCCTTCATAGATACGTTGGTGGTATGGGTTCAAGCCAGCATTTAAATACAAGTGTTTCTATACTGTTGGCACTTGCACAGGATACGACATCACCTGTAGTTCAAGTATGAATTATTTCTCATTATTAAATATTCAATAAATATGTATTCTTTTTGTAGGTATGGTCATTACATGCACTTGCACTCATCTCAGATTCAGGGGGTCCCATGTTCCGTGGTTATGTAGAACCGACTTTATCTCTAGCTCTAAAATTACTGTTAAATGTTCCTCAATCCTACGTAGATGTTCATCAGTGTATAGGGAAAGTTCTATCAGCTCTCATAACTACAATTGGACCCGAATTACAAGGGAATACTACATCTATTTGCATGGCACGATCTTCATTCTTGTGCGCTTGTGCCATTATGCAGGATCATCAGGATCCTTTAGTTCAGGCTGAAGCTACAGGGTGTTTACAACAGTTGCATTTATTCGCTCCTAGACATGTAAACTTATCTTCATTAGTTCCTACACTTTGTGTAAGTATAATGGGAGTTAAAAGTGAAACAATTAATGATCAAATATTATCTTTTGCAGCGAACTCTTTCTAGTAACCATTTACTTCTCCGTAAAGCTGCCATTTCCTGTTTGCGGCAGTTGGCTCAGCGTGAAGCCAAAGAAGTTTGCGAACATGCAATGACTTTGGCTAGCGAAAGCCGCGATGCAAATACTGTCGAGGGATTACTTATCACAGAGACCGGTCTTCCAGGAGTTTTATTCAGTATGCTGGATACTGAAACAGATGCCAAATTAATTAAAGATATTCACGATACTCTAATCAGCATGTTGCAAATGCTTGCTTCTGATAATTTATCTCTTTGGTTGGGACTCTGCAAGGATGTTCTCACTATTGCTACAGGTAAATATAAATATATATTCATTATTTCACTGTGTTAATGTTTTTGTTTTGCAGATAGTACAACAGGAAACGAAGATAATGTGAGTTTATCGGCAGCAGACGGAGATGATAACGATGATGGCGAACCGGATGATGATCAGATTGAGTTTCATGCTGCTGAAGATACAACCACTCATCCCGCTGTGCAACCTCGGTGGCCTACCAGAGTTTTCGCAGCGGAATGTGTCAGAAAAATTATCGCTGCTTGTGAACTAAATCGTGGAGCACATTTTGATTTAGTGCAAGCTAAAGAGTTGCAAATGATGAAGAGCAAGGGTGATTATTTAGTTTTACACTTATCTGATCTCGTTCGCATGGCGTTTATGGCGGCAACAAGCGATTCTGATCCTCTACGACTGGAGGGATTAAAAACTTTACAGGAAGTTATAGAAAAATTCGCACGGGTTCCCGAACCTGAATTTCCAGGACATTTACTTCTGGAACAATACCAAGCACAAGTAAGTCTTATATATTTATCTTAATTTCGCACACTAATTGATTGTACGTATAGGTGGGGGCAGCTTTAAGACCAGCATTTTCTCCTGAAACTTCTTCTTTAGTGACTGCAGCAGCTTGCCAAGTTTGTTCAACTTGGATCGGATCAAATGTAGCTCGCGATTTGAATGATCTTCGTAGAGTTCATCAACTATTAGTTTCTTCTTTAGGCAAATTACAAATGAAAACAAATACAACGCAGTTATACAATGAAAGTTTAGCTACATTAGAAAAATTAGCTATTTTGAAAGCTTGGGCCGAGGTGTACGTCGTTGCTATGATTGGCAATGGTTCTGCACCTGGCAGTACTACCAAGTTAGCAATTACTACTAACAAAAATAATGATGACGATTTTGGAGAGTTTGAATATCGTGGAGAGAGTTTATTGAATTTAGTACAACCGGAGTTAGTGAGCCTTTCAAAACACTGGCTAGCAGCTTTGAAAGACCACGCTTTGTTGTCCCTTCCACCGGAATTTGCTAGCCAGTTACCGCATGATGGCGGAGCGTTCTACACGACGGATACGATGGAATCTTCCCGCCCACATTATTCAGCATCTTGGCCTCCGATACTACACGCTGCAGCCTTGTGGCTCAATGCGGGAGGATTCACCAATAATTCTGATAACGAAAATTCGAACGATAATTCCAATAACAACAACGCTAATTCTGATACCAACACAGATAGATTCCACCTGTTGTTTGGAATCTGCATGGAAGCTCTTTGTAGTATTAGGTCTAATGAACCGGTCGAAAGTATTATAACTTGTCTTCATGCTTTGTATACTTTACTGGATTCTTCTTGGGCCAGAGAAATATTGATGGTTGATAAATCATTGAGCATTGAATTGTGTAATGTTTTACATCGTTTATTATTGACAAGAGATAGTCAATCAATCCATCTGCTTTGTATGGAAATCTTGAAACAAATTATAAAAGCAGCCCAAGAAAAATTAGATATCAACAAGAAAACTACAGACTCATCTAAAATAACTGATGTGGATATGTTGGGAGAAGGAGGCGAAAATGGAGTGATCACTCCTGGAAAGTCTTTAGTGTTCGCTGTTCTGGAAGTCTGCTTATGTTTGTTAGTGCGGCAGCTTCCAGCATTGAGTCCATCTCCAAATGCAACCATCATAACAGCATTGCGTTTGTCTCAATCTTTTGAAGATTCTGGGCGACTTATTGCTGTCGCTCTATCCAGTATGGAATCTCTGCATAAGTTGTGTTCTCCACACGGTGCAGTTGCAATATTGCCAACGATTTTGTACCTGACTACTGGTGTCATCAAAGAAATGGCCACCAAGAATATAAATGATACGACAGTAATGGCAAATAATGTTTCTGTTCAGTCTGCTTTACACTGTTTGAAAGTGTTGGCAACTGATAAATACAGCAGGGATGAAAGATGTGGAGAGACGTGGCAGAAATTACTTCAAAGTGCTTTAGCTAAAGTAATTGACCTCGCCAAAACAGGTAATAAAATATCAATTGTTGGTACTTGAATTGTTTTAACTTTTATTTTTTTTAAGGTTGTGAAGAAAATAAACTATTAGATGAAGTAACAATGATGTTAGCAATAGGTGTATTTGTTCTACATGCTCCGTCAGAAGTAGTATCTGCCCCTAATTTATTGTACCCTTGCATTAACCACTTCAGGCAATGTTTACAAAGCCCTAATACAATTGTAAGTACAATACCTTTCAATCAAAACATTTTTTTTATAAAACATTTTAGGTACGAATGAAATGTGTGCAAACTTTACGATCGGTTTTTGCACATAGCGATCGAAGCGTTGCTACTCCTTACATAAGAGCATTAGCTCCACGACTTGTGGAATCTTTGTATGCAGACTCGTCCAAACATGTTATCAACGAACAAGAATTGTCGGTTACAATTGAAACGATTACAACTGTAGAGTCGCTGATTTCGTTGGCTGATCCTAAACATCGTAAGTATTTTTTTATTTGTTACGTTTTTGATAATAAATATATACGTATGTTTGCTATCCAGGAGAATCTATGACAGGTAAATTAAAAAATATATATACCAATATTAGATTTTGCATACTTTAATAATGTGTTTTAAAAATAATGTAAACTTTTAGGAATACAAATGTTAACTCTTCTTGTTCCAATCTTGATAAGTTATTTACTGGAAGGGCAAGCATTACGATCAGCTAATAAACATGCTCTAGCGTTACATGATGTCAGTTTACATTGGCTTATTAAAATTGGACCTAAATATCCACAGGTAATTAACGCAAATAAACTGCAATGTTGCATAGTATTTACATAATTTGCTCGATTTAGGAATTCAAGACTTTAATGAGCCAATCAACCGACCTGCGTACACGATTAGAAAACGCTGTTAGAAACAACCAGCATAACCAACAACGTAATAAAATAGAATCAAATGTTAGCAAACCTGTCCCTATCCAACAACCTTCCATTAAACTGAAAACTGACTTTAGCAATTTTTCTTAAGCTGTTGATTTAATAAAAATAATTTACGTAGGTTACACTGATTGCACTTTTTTAATAAGAAGCACAGTAATATTTTTTGGTTTTTAAATTTGATTTTAATAAGACAATCTTGGAAATAGACATTTGCAATAATCTTAAATTAGGTGTGATATGTTATTTTTTTACATTTTATTTTAAATATATTGGACCGTATCTATTGATAAATTAAGTATATTTAAATTATAACCGCATAAAGCAATTTAGTAAATAAATTTTAATGGATTGTATAGGAAAGTGTAATTCCAAATATAATCTTGTTTTAAAATTGAAAAACAACATTGTGATTCTTTTGCTATTAATTTTTACTTATTTATATTTTATTTACAATTTTACCAAGAAAATGATTTTTAATATTTGTTGCACTTAACTTTTTTATATTAAAAATAATTTATAAGTGTACATAGATCAAATTGGCCTACAAGAACTATTAGAATTTTCTAAACGCTAAATTTAAATTTTAATTTATTACAATGATGTGTAAATAAGTCAATTAAATATTTATTTATTAGATACTGTGCAGAAATTATGTTCAATATAATGTCGTGTAGTGATTCCCTAAAATCTATATTGAATTGTTTCTTATATTTTATATCTTATCCTTATTGTTAATTTTAACTTCAAGAAAATTGATGTGTAATAAAAATATAAGAAATTAATAAATGTAACTATTTAATTATTTCGTGTATTATTATAAGATTGTACAAAATGCAAAACTAATTTTAACATTTGAAATATGAGTACCACATGTCAAATACATCAATGAAATCTATAAATATCTAATGCATGACTGAATTTGCAACAATATTAAAGAGGTAATTTTCTTAGAAATAGTTTTGCTATTCCAGTATCCGGTTAAGTAAGAAGACAGGAAAGATAAGTACAAATAGTATTACAGTTTTCTACATAGTAAAATTAATTATCCATAATATATATTAATTGATAGTATATTTTATTCGTAAGTATATGTGTTAAGTATATAGATAACAATCTTAATGATGTCATTTAATAGCTTTCTCATACTTGCAGTAATTGAATTAAAAATAAATATGATTAAATTCATCATTTATTTAAACCATTGAATAGCAATTTATTTTCATCGTCTTTAATTTTTTAATACAGTACAATATATTTATACATAATTGCTAAAAATTTATATGTTTTGAATGTCTATCATACGACGCAACCAAAGTAGCACGTATTCAATGAGTACAACTAGTCAACAAGGAGTAAAATTTTGTATTGTGACTCCGTATTATTATCTTGTCTTTAGTGATTTGTGATAAAAACTACAAATTAAATTGAACCAAAATTATTTCCTTCATAAAATATGAAACTTTGCTGACCTGACGAACAATATGATGGAAGAAAAAGTATCATATTTACCAATTTTTCATTAAATAAACGTACATTATTTGTATTCAGCTAGTAAATAACTACTGCATTTTGCAATTTGCTAAATTATGTAATTCTGTCGTGTTATCAGTTGAATTTTCTATTAAATTGTCAGCTTTGGAAGAAACACTTGCTTGTTTGTAGAGGTACCGGATTGAAAAGAAAATCCAGGTAAAAAATTAAGCAATAGTAATATATTATACCCAACATTGTTGTCAGCTCATTTGACCAGTTCGTTGGCACGCTGGCCTTTATTATAAAATAAGAAACACAAGCAGGTATAGAAATTCCCTCAGAAACAAGAATTCTATTTTAAGGAACAATTGCACACTGTAGGGTGCCAATAAGCGAAATTAGAAGGAGACTTATTTTATTAACCCCAATAAAAGTTATGAACCTAAATTTTCACAATGGGAAAATATTGAATTTTTAGTCAACATCAGTTATTGTTTTCATAATATTGAATATATGTTATATATTTAATAATAAATAAAGTAATTTATTTTGTAAGTGAATTTTCTTGAAATTTTATACATTATACTTTTGAATATTTTAGTTATTAATAACATCCTGTTCACATATAATCTATATCAGATTTATGTTAACTAAACCATAACATAGATATGAATAACCGAAATCCAATTAAAAAATACATTTGAAATCTGTTTATTTACATGATATATTAATCATTTTTGCGTGTATGTGATTGTTTGGGTATCAACAAAAATCTAAATTTACAAATTCAGTATTGCGAACGTGATTTACGCAAAATAGTTTTGATGTGAATCACGAATTCGGTGATTGTGGAACTACATGCGAATAATATATACGCATTAAAATCTCCAAGTATGTAAACGTTATGCGGGACTCATATTAAGCTCCTGATTAACTACAGACACCCTAATGATCACTATTATAACTTCCGTGCTAGGAAATTTTAACGAGATATAATTTGATTATTTTTCTACATGTTCTGAATATGTTTGTTATAGAATTTATGAATGAAAGCTATTGCTAAATTTAAATGTTTTCAAAGAATTATAAGACTAATTTCTGGAATGACACGAACGAGACCCGTTCACAAAAAATATTATTTCGACATACGTCAACATTTCAACATTTCCCAAGGTATAACTGTTTATTTTTAAATATGCATATTCACTATACCTTGTGTAAAAGTATTTGCATTATATATTCTATATGAAAATAAGTAGCTTTATTTAAGTAAATATGAACTTCGATATCAATATGTTTACGTGCATTTAAAGTCGTTAGTTATTATCAAACTCTAGAAAAATAAATGATTATTTTTAAATTAGATAGTGATTTTACAATTTGAAACTGTATTTTTATCTAAAAGTATATATATTTACATGTAACAAAAATTGAAATGATTCGCTCAAGTATTTGAAATATATCTCTTTTACAGACAATATCTTGTTTAAACACAAGAAATCATTATTTTTATCTTTGGAGTGCGGTAGAAATTCAACGACTTTTGAACTACTGGTCCATTTGAATTGAGACGTGGGACGAAAAGTATAACAGAAGTAGAGAGTTTCGATAAGCAATGAACACAACGCATCAAGCTAAACGCAGACGAACGGCACCAACAGCACTGGCAACAGCGTCTTCGTTCTTCATTGGTGGTAGCTACAACGCATGAGAAGGTGCATGCTAGGACCGTGCGGTAGTTTGCCCTTCTTAAGGGTAGTTCTGTGCAGTGTCGGTGCCATGTGGTGAACAAGCCAACGGAAGAAAGCTCATCATTGAATATTGCAGTGGTGATGGTTATAGTTCGCCAAATTGCACTCCAAACACGAATATGATGGTTGATTGAGACTTATGAGTAATTATAAAGACTATTTGTCGTCCGTCCAAATCCAGACGACAATAAACAATGCGTCACATCCTTATCACGTGACAGGCAATAGCAAACATTTTATATTATTGAGAGAGCAGGATCTTTAAACATCACTTATAGGTACATATCAGATCGAAACAGATATTTTTCAACAATAACTAACTCAACCTTAACTAACATGTGAATAAGTGTGATTGAACATGGCTATAAATGAGAGCGAGATACATCTGTCTAGCAATATTACAAACAATGTTATTGCTGGCGGGCCACATGTAGATTCTACATGTCAATGGATTATTACAGTAACTTACATTCTGGGCATTATCGGGAATAGTTTGGCACTGTACACTTTGTATCGAGGTGAATATAAAAATGGCAAAAACAAAAGTATTCTAATGCTCAGATACCTGGCTGTGAATGATTTAGTGGCGTTAGTGGGAATGTTGATTCTAATGTATTTGCAATTAACTTACGAGCATTTTTCGCACAGTTATTGGTTCTGCGTTGTGCGCGTATTTTGGCGATCGTTTGGTTTGGGATCAGGATGTGTTGCAATTTTTATGGCAGTTGAGCGATGGTTGGCGCTAACAAAACCGTTTTTATTCAGAATGGTATGTATTTTTCTTCTATATTGCATGTTATAAATTAAATAACATATCAACATTTCATTGTTAAATGCAATTTAATATGAACTACTTAAAAATAAATTTATTTAGCTACTAATAAATAATAAAAACTCTTAAATTTTGTAAGAAATTAAATCTTATACATACATTAATGAAATATTCATACAATACAATATTTATTAGTAATTAAACTGTTGAAGCAAACTCATAAACGTGAGAATAATAAAAATATTATTAAACTCTATATATTAAAATTGGCAGCAAACAATGTTTTGTTTGTTTAACTAATGACAATATTGTCAGTAAACGATTAAATAATTAAACCAATATTCAAACTATCAATAATTCAAGTTACACAGTTGTAATTATTTAAGATGAACAGATATCAATAATCGTTTTAAAAAAATACGGGTATTTAGTATTTAAAACACATAATATATTTTTTGTAAAGTTCTTATAAACAATTTGTTTAAAAAATAAAAATTTTACTACGGATTTTTATAGAATAAATATAACACAATCTTTTATATGACTAAAGATGTATTATGTTTGCTCATTCATTGTTTTATTTATCAGTTAAAATATATATAAAAATACAATTGAAAATGTTATCATTTTATGAAAATTCTTACTGACACAATTAATTCTAGTCACGTTCACAGATTCTTCAACTCATCATTGTAAAATATACGCATGAGGAATATATTATTAGCAATTATCCTGATTTATATAATGCGATTATGCAGGGTATTGGGCGTGAAAACAATTACATGTGCAAATAATTTAAATTCAAATATTTTTTATCGCTCAACGATTAAATATGATCATATGTCATTTTTTTATGATAGTACGCATACGTTTTCATTTTTCTTAATAATCTTGAAAACGAAATATATATTTTCTAATTATTTTTTATTTTGTTTCAGTACATAACTTATAAAGTTTTGAAACGAGCCATTATCGTTGTTTGGTTACTCGGCACCGCTTTGACATGCTTACCCTTCGCAGGATTCGGGTTATATTACAAAGATAATAAATGCGTTCGTTATCGACAGGCAACTGAACCCAAAGATATAGCTTTTGCTTACATTTACTTCACATTCGGCATTTTGCTTTGTATTTGCATAGTGTATTGTAATATGGAAGTCATAAAGGAGTTAGCAAGAGTTGGAAAACACACGCCAGTGAGAAGAATAAGTCGATCTCTAAGTCGAATAAGCAACAATACTGCGACTCAGTACAACCCAACAACTGAAGAATTAGCCTTTGCGAAGCTAATGGCTGTTCTGAGCATCTCGTTCGTCATTTGCTGGTTACCACAAATGGTACGGCTCAGTTTTCAATCGAACCCTCTTTTCAGTTGCAAATTCAAAGACACCATTGCTCATTGCGTTAAAAAATAATAATCAAAAGATGATTTATAAACTAAAATCATTTTAGAACTGTGTACTGGCAACTTTTACTTTCTACCCTGTACGTGTGCATGAGAAACATTTCGTATGTGTACACAAAAGCGTCATATATATTGTTGACTAGCATTACCCAATGAAAATTAAAAAATGATGGTCTATGTTTTATCATACCTCACCTTGGTAGATAATATTTATTGTTGAAAGTAATTAGTATTCTTAATCCATCCTGAATATGATATGATTCTAACATTTTTTATATTTTTTTTCAGATTTCAGTACCATTGGCCCAGTATGAAAATGGCAAGACGAACAAAATATCTCTCATCTATTACCGAGTAGCAGACATATTAATGTCCGTACATTTCACTCTGAACCCATTTATCTACGTACTGTTACGGTTTAAGAAAAACAGAGCACCAAAGCATTCTGCATTGCAGCCACTTAGTACTGGAGCACAAACTGTAAACACAAAATTATCTCATGATGTAATTTGTTAAATCTTAACAAGTATATTTTATGCATGTAGACACTATAATAGATATTACAGTGTTTCTAATTTTCACTAACTTAAAAGCATATTCTATAAAAGTACCTGTTGATATATTAATTTTATTTGATATGAAGTGTTTAATAAAAGTTAATTGATGTTAGTATTGATTATTATTGTAACTAATAAATTATAAAAGAAAGTGATTATTAAAGGTGTACAATTGTTAATTAAAAATAACTCATTTTAAATGAAGGTAAGATTGCATAGGGCTAATCTGTATATATAGTTGTACAAAATAAATATTTTAAATAACAAATTTAAAATAAATTCAGTTTTTCACTAGCTGTTTAAAAAATCAGTACTATATATATTTCTGATTAATTGTGCACTAAGTGTTAATGAATTAACTATTACTGTATCAGATCTAATCTATAGACGTAGAAATCAAAATTTTCAAATAACATTATCAAACATTTAATGGACAGTTTCCAGTTTTCTATAAAAGTATTTTTTCAAATTGAATTCTATTAAATCTGTCTAATGTGATTGATAAAAAAAATATATTTTTCAATTTGTATTGCATCCTATAATATTATTATGCATTCAGCTTTGAAATCTGAACTCATAAAATTTATCAAATTATTATAGTAATGTAGAATACAAGTATACAAATATGACTCCTATATTTATGTATTGATGACACAAACTGGAGATGGGTGTTTCCTACATTCACCACCCTTAAAAAAGAGCATATTTTCGTGAATTACGGAAGAACGAAAAGTTCCGCTTAAAAATGGATATCAAATCCATGAAGCTCATGGTCGACTCTAGATAATAGCGTTTTGAAGTTCCAAAATACCTTTTTATCACAGATCCAG
This sequence comes from Stenolophus ochropezus, assembly GCA_035578165.1. Lineage (NCBI taxonomy): Eukaryota > Metazoa > Arthropoda > Insecta > Coleoptera > Carabidae > Stenolophus > Stenolophus ochropezus. The sequence continues at coordinate 8,065,846 of JAQOWZ010000014.1, forward strand.
CTCATATTTGGTATACACATACTAGGTACATCGGACTAACATCTTTTGAACCGCCGAGGATTGTAAATAAGGGAGTTATTTAATAATAAAAATTTATATCGCATAGTACGTAAGAACTATAGGTCGTATGGAAATTTGGACATCAAATTTGAAATCTACGAGATCGAATTAGGGTAATAAAATAAAAATCACCCCTATATATACTGCAACTTGTTTTATCTTGTGCTCTACTTATATGAGTTAAACTTCTACTTGTTATATAGATTCAACTGTCATTTTTAAAATTTATTTAGAGGATGAATGACCTGCATTTCATCCCTGGACATGGCAGGTATAGTTCCAGAAGGGTAGAACTAAAATTAAGTAATTAATAACTTGTATAGAAATCTCACTGGAGAATTTTTTCTTTTTTAATTTTTTGGATATATAATTGCTAAATCCACAGTAAATAATACAACTGTATATATTCAGTTGAAAATTATATACCTTCATCTAAACGATAAAAATTCAAATCAAATAGACCACTCGATCAATTAAAAATAAGGGAGTTATTGTATAATAAAGCTTTAAATTATTTATTACGTAAGAACTATGGTCGTATGAAAATTTTGAATCTATGAAGTCGAATTATGGTACTAAAACCAAAAAATCACTCTCTTGATAGGATCACCCCTACACTTATGTTAACTTGTATGTATGTTGTGCTCTACTTATTTTATATGTTATGCAGATTTTAATTGTTATTTTTTTTTTGTTTATTTAGAGGGTGGGTGACATGCACTTTATCCCTGTATGCGGCAGCTACATTTCCAGAAGGGTAACATTAAAAATAATTAATAAATAACATATATAAATTTCGCTGGTGATTTTTTCTTTTTAATTTTTTAGTTATTTAATTGCTATACTACAACTGTATATATTCATTTACAAATTATATACTTTTATCTAAACGTTAGAAATTCAAATAAAATTGATTACTCTTATGATTGGTTATTTCGAAAATAACATAATACTATCATTTGATTATTTAGTTTAACAAAATCAATACTTCCTCTCGTCTCTGATTGGTCGTTCAATACTTTCTGTATCTTTTTTATTTTAAATGCTATTATCCTCCCTTATATTGCACCCTTTATTTTTTTATGAATCCATAAGTGTATTAGGAACTCCCATAATACGTTTCAGATTTTTCTCGCATCTTATAGAATTGTAGAATACATGTTCAAAAATATAACTCCTATATTTATGTATTGATGACACAAGGTCGTGTTGGGTGTTGCCTAAAATTTAATTTGCGGGGAAACGCGAATTACGTAAGAACAGCGTAATTACGTAACAAATTCCGAATCTGATGTCCAAATTGCACCCCCACATTTAGCTGATGATGTAATTTGATGTATATAATATTTATTACTGTTGTTCATGTTATTTAATTTTTAATTGTTATTTTTGTGATTGTTTAGGGGATGAATGACCTGCACTTCAACCCTGGATGCGGTTGCCACAGTTCCAGAAGGGCACAAGTGGAAATTATTATTAAATAACTTGTATATGTAGTATTTTACTTACATGAACAAAATCGTGTGTATTTATTGTTATATAATAAAGAAACTATTTAATATATATTTAAAACTACCCTGTGTATTTAAATAAATACTTTTGAATATGTAGTATAAATGATACAGCATTAAAAATAGTGTATAACAATAACGTTTATTTAATTGTTAATACTCAGGAACAATAGAAGTCTTCAACAACAATATGCAATAATTCGAGGTCGTTAGATTCCAAATCTGGTGTCCAAATTTCTCTATGACCGATAGTTCTTACGTAATCTGCTAATTAAATCTTTATTATTAAATAACTCCCTTATTTTCAACCCCGTGGTGAATTTGAATTCAGATGTTGTTAGCCCCATGTATCTAGTATGTGTATATTAAATTTGAACCGGATCTGAGAAAAAAAGTGTTTCTGGAGTTTCAAAACCATGGACTATAGTCCAGGGTTTTTTCGAGTTTTTCAAAATTTTTGATTAAGCGACGCTATCATTTAGAGTCGACCGTGCCGTTCACGGATTCGAAGTCCGTTTTGGGCGAAAACACCCCGTTTTAAATAGGTCATTTTTTAATATTGCTGAATGTAGGCAACACCCAACACGACCTTGTATCACCAATACATAAATATAGGCGTTTTATGTGTTTATAAATATTTTACAGCACTATTACATATGGAAAATTTTGAGAAATAATACAATGGATTCCTAATGTAATTTGGGATGTATAAAAAAAATTACAATGAGTAAAATAGAGGTAGTATTCATCATTTTATATAAAAATATGTCTGTATTTTAACGACCAACAACAGATGCGATCAAGTCTGATTTTTTGATGGACCAATCACAGGTCAGGGAAAATTCTATTTTTTTTTTAACTGTTTAATCAAAACGCAGCCCATTTTATTTTAAATTTGAATTTTACATTTAGAACAAAATCTACATTTATTTTCTACTTTACAATAAATAAAATTAGTGAGTGGGATTGACATGATACCTTTTACTTTAAATATTATATAGAATAATATTAGCAAAGTAAAACATAATATACAATGCTCCTCGATTTAATTAATCATTTTGATTTAGTGAAAATAAATGAGGTACTTTTTATTCATGTTTATTCGTAACATATATATTTCCAATTTATTTAATCTTACAAAAAAGCACCATCTTTAAAGAACAATTACACGTCTACGAAATTTCGTAGGAGGGCGTTAGACATACACTCTTCAGGAAATTCTTCCTTCACGCCATGGGAAACCTCCGAAAACCATGACAGAAGAGTGGTCTCTTCGCTGCTGCAACTGTAATAAAATAAATTACATTAGAATCATTTACCTTAGGTTTTCGCAATTATTTAGAACTGTTATACTCTGATTCGAACAGAGTTGTGTTAGAAAATACAAAATAACATAGATATTTACCTATAAGATTGTAGCAACGGATATAATCGTTATCATGAGTACATCTCATGGTCAGGAACCGTCGTCTTCATCCTTCGATGTCATCCCTCGTTGCTCTGCCTCCCACGAAGTTTCCAAACGTTGCTCAGCTACTTAAGACCATCTCCAACGCTGATTCCACCGATGTTCCGCTTCCAACGTCGTCTCCCACGTTGCTCGCCAGTCATAAGTCCCAGCTGGGCTCTAGACGAGATGGTAAACGGGAACTCTGAAATGAATTAGTCACATTCTCGCAACAGACACACAACATTCACACACGTCGATCTTCGGCCAATCTCCTCTTCCTCTTGGTTTCTCTCCGCCCGTTCAAATATTTTAACACACTTTTAATACAAGTCATCTGTTGTCGTATGCTGGAACTTCTAAACGTTGGTATGAATATAAATCGAACAAAATCAATAAAAATATCATAACCAATGATTATTACTCCTATATATGTACAGGCGTAAAAAAATAAATTTTGAGCTTTGTAACCCTTTTAATACCCTGTATAAGTTATTTTTCAGAAATTGGTTATTTTTTATAAATGCAAAATTGAAATTTCAATCATGGTATAGCTATTTTATTTTTTGGAAGTACTTACTGTTGTATATTAATCACACATTATGTAGTAATATAAACGTGTTTTCCATCCTATAAAAATAACGTAAAGAATAAGAAAATACTATCTTTATTTCAGATTTTAATTGATTTACTTAAAAAATAATATAAATAATATAATACTATACTATTTTCGCTGTCTTGAAATGCTATCTTACACAATGGAATAAATAGTTAGGTACAATAACATACATATATACAGTACAACAATAGAATTAGGTACATTATACAAGATAAAATAGTCAACAAAATAAAAAAAATGTGTATCGGTAACATGCGATGGTTATATTATTTTGTAAATATTTATTTCCAATACTTATTAATGCATTTATTAGTATCTTATCGACATATAGGGTTGATATTACAAATATCATATATGCATTATTAATAATTTATTTACAAGCATTTTATGGAAGAGAGTTTAAATTTATTATGGCTGTATTAAACTTATCAATTAATTGGCCAATTTATTGTGAAAATCATTTTAATTTGTACCAGTTTTTTACCAATTGGTACGAGAAATGTATTCCAAAGATTATAATTTCTACAATTTATAAACAAAATAAATTGTTTTTATCTGTATTACACAAATCAATAAATTGAAGGACACGAATTTAGCCAATTTATTGGTAAGTGTAATACAACAATTGGCATGTTACCGAGACAACATTACAAGACAGTAAAGAACACATTTTTGAAAATGGTAACAATCTGTCTTTATGTTATTACATATAACTTACTACAAGATTTGCACTAATTTAATAGATCTGCTATAGTCGCCACTGAATATTGATAGTTTTCATTAAAAATCTTAATAAAGTTATACTTTTTAAATTAAATTATTAATATTAAAAACCAATGAAAAAACTTGCGGTTTCTATAAACAGATGTGATCTAAAAAGGAAAAGACATCCAAGAAAGATAAAATTGTGATAATTAGAATTTTAGTTATTAAAGTTTGATATAACATAAATAATTAAAATATGTTTTAAAGAAATTATCAAAATGTGTTCTAACAGAAATATTTAAAATATATTAAAAGAAATAATTAAAAAGTGCTTCAATTCTTGCAGCACTAGTTAAAATCTGTACAAAAGTAAAAATACGAAAATATTAATTTTTTTTCTATTTACACTCAGTGAACTGACAATGAAAATGATACAAAATATTTGTACATCAACTCTATCAGTCTAAGATCATCTCTGTAAGATGCTAAAATACGATATATAGATATAAATACATACACCCGTGTTGTTAACTATGTTGCTCATTGTTATGAGTTTTTTCACCAAATGATGATGACGATGTAGATGAGGATTCATCGGTATTTGAATTTGATGCAGTCTTTAAAGCCCTTTCTTGTTCGATCCAACATCGGTCTCTGTCTTTATCTGACTCACTGTCACTGCTGTCGCTGTCTCTTTTTGACCTGGAGGACCTGCTCTTCCTGTCGGACGTATCGCATGCATGACGTGAAGACCAGTCCCGATCGTCGTCTGCCCAGCAACTATGGCGACATGAGACTTCTCTTTCCCGCTCGCGATCTCTCTCTCGGTGCATTTGGCAGTCGTCTCGGCGGTCGCAACGACGATTCGAACGAGAGCTGCGACTTTCGGGTTCGTCTTTACATTTCGAGCTGTTTTTTCGCTTTTCTGAACATACTACCCTGTGGCTATAAAAAAAAATCATTAGCAAACAAATTTTAATACATAAATGAATTAATATAATACCTGTGACATGTAGGACGTTCATCTCTTCCATCATTTCGGTGTTCTCGATGACGACTTCTTTCTCGATACATTGGTGCCATAACTTCCACTTTGATATTAGTTGTAGCTGTGACTTTTGTAGTGTACTGTCCACTAGAACTGCTGCCTGAGTCATTCTGCAAACAACATTTTTGTTAGAAATCAACTCACAAAGTATTAAAACAAAAAAGATGAGACAGAAGAGATCAAAATAAATAAAGGTCAACCAGGCTTTAGAACATGTAATGCGAAAAATAAATAAAGAAAAAAATACTAACATACCGACGACATAGTAATTATAACGAAGAACAGGAAAATAATGATAGAAAAGCAACAAGAAATAATGATGGAAGGAGATAAGAAACAAAAACTAAAATAATGCTATTAGAAAAGAATTCAATCAAGTCACAAAAAAAAATTAAATAACTTACAGGATTGCTATATTCGACTACAACTTCTGGTTGCACCACAATGCTCTGATTGCAACTTTCTTCGGTGATAGTTGTAAGACTTGGCTCCCGAGTAGCTTTATTCGATGGCTGACTCCGCCTAGACGATTTATTACTACTAGAGCTGTTCACACTGCTATTATACTGCTGACGACTAGCCACTGGAGATGCTACAGGTGGTGGCGTAGCTATTCTGTCGTTATGAGCCAAAGGAACCACCTAAAGAACAACACCAATTAAAAAACTGTTGCAGTTTTTTAATAGATTGAAGAACCTTACCTCTGCACTGGGTCCAAACACCGACAGCAGAATAGGGAAGAATATTAAACCGTTCACTAAAGATGTAGCTAAGCAGGCAGCTGTTACATTTAACAGATGGCTCTTTATGAAATCGAACTCCGAAAAGAACCAAACACAAACGCAGAGACCTAATGCCAAGTCTCCTTTTACAATCGCACAGAAATATAAATCCAAGCTTAATTTAACTCTTCTTTCCTTATTGCCTATCGCACTAATGTAACCCTAAACAAAAAACACAACAATAAGATCAAATTAAATGTAGAATAAAGTCAAACTTACCGTTAAAATCAGTGAGACATTTCTTCCAACTAGCACCCAATGCAGCGCAGTGAAAATGGCACTCATGGAGCTAATGTTGACTATAGACAGCATAAACATACTAATTGCAATACTAAACACATTGTGCCAAACTTTGGTCCATTTTAACAAGAAACTGCTTAAAACCAATGTAGTTATAACGGAAATAATTATAAGTTGAGCTATCAGCAGAAAATCGAGGTTTAAAAACTGATCGAAGTACGCGAAAATCAGTCCTAGAGGATAATTCTTCAGTCCTTTATTATTATAAGTTTCAGATATAGCCCGAATCTGTTTCAAAGTATCCACAATCTTCGATGTAGTCTTCATGTTCTTGAGATAAAACGGCATCTGCGTATAAACTAAAGGTTGCGACTTTGGTATCTTTAAATCAACTTCAGTTTTCGAACTGTAATACTGGAACGGCTTTGGTGACAAATTCGACTTCGAACTAGAGTAAGACAGCTGATCGTTGCTGCTCCATACGGATAAATAATTATAGAAAGCGTTTGAATCTATCAATCCATCAGTGACGAGTCTTTTCTTCAATATTACTGTTTTATCCACTGGAAATTCAACGACTCCAGTTTGCGAAAGTAACTTAAAAGCTAATACAGCCTTTTCAGTTGCATTTGGAAACCATTTTTCACTGTTCAAACAATTCTTAGCCAAGTTATTATCAAACTCATCTTGCAAATCCAGCAGAAAATCTCGAAAGTTTGCCAGCCAGAAATCATTCATATTTAATCCCCCATTCGAGTCTTTTAATACTGTTGGCACTTTAGCGAGAGACGAGTGATATTCATATAAAAGTTTTTGATTTTGAGGATATTCAAATTCAGTAGTGACTAAATAAAAGCTATAAAACCCGAAATACTTGTTTTGAGATTCTAAGTAATTATATTCTTGAGTACCTCTAGGTAAAAACATTGATAAACTAATATCATACTCCACTTTTAATCCGTTGAATACGAAAAATATTATTAATACAGCGTATGTTAGAAATAACATAAATCTCATAAAGGGGTTCAAGATTACTGACGTGTAATAGCCACTTAAATGCGAAGCCATGTGTGTATGTCTCTTGCGACAGATGAGTTCTGCTTGTAGCAAATTTTTCGAGTGATCATTATTGTTGTTTATTTGAGCTAGTTTAGTAGAAACTTCTCCGCAGCAGAAAAACGACGCCTGCTTACATCTGGATTCTAGAGACATCAAAGCCGGAATGACGAATAACAGAGCAGCAGTGTTGAAAACCACAAGAATAGCACACTATAAGACAAAAACATATATGAACAACGTTAACTACATTATGAAAAAACTATCCTACCTGTAACGCAAACATTCTCAATGCAGGAATAGGAACTATAGCTGCCGTGCAAAACGCAATCGCGTTGATAATTGCCGTGGTCAAGACATTAAGTGCAGTGCGCTTGACACTCTCACTCGTTTGCTGACACTTGTGGTAAGTGTTCAGGAGGAGATAGACGTCACGCATACCCAACCCAACACTTAAGTACGGCAAAATGTGAACGCTCAGGACGTTCATGGGAAAGCCGAGTACACTGCACAAGCCAATTCCAGCTGCCGTGGATCCGACTAGCAGAAGAACACCCAGCGCTGCTACCACTGAGTCTGTTATCACAGAAAACACCAGCTGCGGAAGAAATGCTAGTTATTATCAAATGCAGAATAGCAAAAATATTCTTATCTTAAAAATGTTACTTCATCCACGCCGTAATAAAAATCTCAACATGACTATTACGTTTGCGAAAGGTTTGAAACTAGTCGGTACGAATTACGGCGTTATCTACATCACATCACGACTGAGTAAACTGCTCAAAATTACTTAATGAAAGGCGAACGCACACAATTATGTCTTTCAAGTTTTGTAGAACTATATTTTAAGTGTCCTAATTAACATATTTTTGTTTGAAATGCACCGAAAAATTCAAAATAACACATCATATAAACGTCGGAAAGTCTTAAAACAAAAGCTACACTGTATAATTAAATTCTGTTATTACACCTGTAATAACTTAAGCAAATTATTTCATCCAGCAAAAACTAAGCTAAGTAACTTCATTTACATAAATACTAGTGATTATTTTTGCGATTTCATAATAAACTTACCAATAAAACAAGAACTCCTAGTAACTTCCAAGGATTGTAGTGTAAATGTTGCTTGAGAATATCATTCAAAGTGGCGGTGGAAAACGCATTGAAATGATATGAAGGTGATGTGATGTTATTTTGCGTCAATTGTTTAATTTCTTGAGAAAATTTTTTCTGCCACATATCCAGAACTACTGCAGCTTTTTCCTTGCTCCAGCTAACATGATGAGTCTTGTAAGTGTCTTTCCAGAATTCGAACATTTCATGCGCGTCCATCAGTTGCACCACGGTTTGTAAGGCCTTTGCTTGGCGAATGTGACCAGTTTTATTTTTAACTGCACCTCCAACTAGAAGATCTTCAGGCCAATGCATGTATTTTGCTGCGAAGCCATAACAACCGCTAGTTAATTCCGCACCAATGTCAGGAATCTAAAATGGTTTATTTAATTGTCAGTAATTTTTTTTTATATATTTAAAATGTAACATACTTGAGTGGAATTCTTATTTGGAGCGGTGTCCGGACAATCTGGATCTTCGGGATTTAAACATGGCTTTTCTTGATAAGCAGTTGTTATTCCTGCCCGCCGAAGATAATTTTCAAGAGTATGATAATCAAAATTAAATTCCATTTTCTTTATATCTTGAACCATTTGGGCGGGATTTAAATTTGTCCATTTAACTTTGTTTCCAATGCCACTGCATAATAAACAGATGTTAACTCAATGCAAATATTTTTTTGCATGACTACTATCACGTACACATTTCTTACCATGAAATAATCAACTGATATAAGCAAGCATGTAACCACACAGATTTATGAACTATCAATTACTTTTACATCTTTTACAGTACATAAATAGTTAATAAATTATACTTACGGAATATTTACAGGATAATCAGGTCCTAGTAACTTTGACCCTTCCCAAAAACAGTCGATTGGTGTGATTATCGAACACGGCATTATATTATCGAATATTTGTTCAATGAAATGAATGTCGTAGTTTGGAATACTGGGAGACTGGCAGAGATCTTTTAGTCTCCAAGTTCTGCGAAAGAGAATTTATTTTTTAATATAATTTATAATTCAAGCATCACGATAATTTGTATTTTATTAGAGGTTTTAAACAATCAAATTTTAGAAAGATAAATATCGCAACTATACCACCAAAAGTAATGATCTATCTTCATCTACCGCCTACTTATCCTAACATAAAAGAACTATTATCTGCACATCGTTTCATATTGTTTTAACATCTCTTTTAAAAGTACTTAAATTTTATCAAGATCTGAACTACGTATCATAAAATTTGCCCACCCAAAATAAACATTAAAAATTCTATCTCGGAAGTAAAAACATGATTGATTGCACTTACTGGTCGAAGACGTTGACGGTAACTTGTGTGGCCTGCTGTACCAAAGCCAGATGCTCTAGCAACCCTCTGGGATGCAAGAGATTTGCGTCTGGATCTGCAGACGTCTGAACAACCATTTGGTGCGTGGAAAGCAAGTCCACGGTGTTCTGCTGGGGTTGAACGAAGTGGGAAGCCGTAGATCCTTCCTCCATAGTGGTAGGAAGGTCTGTAGTAGCCACCCATAGTTGATCGATGCTCGAGTGGAACGTGGTGCTCTTCAGCCCCACGCAGAAGGTGCTCATGACAAGCAGACTGACGAAGAGGACCTTGCCGGCGTGCACCTCCAGGAATGTGCCGAAGGAGCGGAGGTGTTGCTGAAGACGGGCTCGTACCCATAGTGGCCAGCGGTCACCTTTTGCCTTGCCCTGAAAAATAATATTCTAAATATTAATGATTCCAAGAAATAAGTATTCGACACTATATTCTACTATTACTACTATGAATAATTATTCGGTTCATATTACATGTGAAATAAAGAATATTTAATGGTGTTATGTATCTTCTTGGTATTCTATTTTTATTGCAGCTATCGCTACATACTTATAAATATATCAACAATGTTTTATTTTTCAGTTTAAGTTACAATTAATTTAAAAATAAATCAGAAAATGAATAAATAATGCAAATATCCTTCCTCTAAATTCCGAACAATGGTCTGTAAACATAAAGGAATGGGTAATTTGCCGGTATTATGATATAGTTCTTTATTGTAAAATAATATGAAAGTAATTATTTCAAAATTTTTATTTTTTTCTAATAAGATCGAATATTAATTGATGTTTAAACCAAATCACACAGAAATAATTACCATTTAATTTCCATTAATATGAATTATTCATTTATATTTCTATTTGTAAATTATTTGCATATTTTATTAATAATTTAAAATATAGTTTTCATCAATTGAGTTTCTAATTTTGCAAGCATGTGCATTGCAAATCTATGTACGTGACTTTCAATGCATATGCACCGAGTAATAAATATACATAGTTCAATATTTACCATAATTATAAATTTATTACCACAACAGTATATGTCAACATCTATTTTAAATATAACTATTACTGTAAATAACTCAAAATATAACATCACAAAAAATATTTCTATATAAAATAAGTAACTACTTTTACGAGTAATATAGTTACATAAATTTGCAAAAATTGTCCGTAGGTATAATTTTTAGGTACGCAGCAGAAATTTTTACCAAAGATTAACCATTGAAAATTTTCATACTTATAAATATACAAAAATGGATACATAAACAAATATTTATTTTTCTCTCAGGACACACACTGTCTTATAAATAAAAAAATATTATAGTTGTCTAATTAGACATTTACATGAAACAATAATAAATACAAATCTATTTACGCAAATATATATTAAAACAATAATTTCTTCATTTCACATAGTCACAGTAAAGTTGCATTTTTTAATTTTAGTTCTGTGGCACAATTCTATAACTAAATTATTAAACAATATTTTTTGTGTGATAATGATACAAATTATATAATTATTTTGATGTTTATATTATTATTATTGTTGATACTAATTATAATTAATTTTGAATTACCATAATATTGTATTATCCTATGTCGCGAAATCGGGAGCGCACTTTTTAATTAATATTTTCTTAAATAAAAATTAATTAAATTTGAAACTGTCACTTATTTATTTACTGGATATATTATATATATTATATAAAATAATACACAAACTTCACAATTTAGGGAAATAAAAAATTGAGCGTAATTTACTTCAAATTTGAAAATTTAAAAATAGTTAGTTTAAATGAATATGTTAGTAAATAATGTCCATATTCATACCTGCAAAAGTGTATAAACAAACATACTGCTTCGCAAGAATACTGTCACAGTGTCAATCTATCACAAGAATTTAAAAAACTACGAACAGTTTTCAATAAGGAGTAACACATGATTAATTGCTGATTACAAGTGAATGTTATGACTGAGGTAAAATTTATAATCGTATGAGCGCTGTAATGTGTAGCGGGTGGCCAGCCGGATCGAGACGTTTCGTTCTGTCGTTCAACACGTCACACACATACATGCATATACACCGACACCAAACGTGCGAGAAAGCTGAATGCGCGCTCAAACAGTGTTGCCAATAGTCAGCCACTGTTCTAAGGCGCACACTACACTAATCGTATATTTACACCCCGCAACTGTCACTGCACGCGAGAGAGGGGCGAATTAAACCGCACTCACTATCTATTATCAAACAAATTTTAATTAATTACCACGCGCTTATACTATAACGTTTTTACAAAAATAATGCATTTAATAAACGACACAACAACTGTTCACTTCTTGTAGACATACAAAGTGAATGTCAGCAAGTTGGACGGAGTGGAGAAGTGGAATAAAACGAATTGAGGAATTGTGAGTGATTAGAAGAATTGAAATTTTTGGCGGTGAGCTAGAGTATAGGAATTGAAGGTGGCAACATTGTGTGTAAGCGAGATGCAAGATGGGAGTGAGGAAGCTTGCACGCAAGCGCAGGCGCAGAGTCACAGGAGGATGACAGACAGCGAGCGCATACCAAACTAGTAAATAACATAACACGGACCACCCAAGTTGCAGTGTGACGTCACGCGGACCACCCAAGACGAAAATATAAACGGGTCCCGTCCCACGTGCGAGGCTGAGGCTGAAGCTACGCTCAACTCCACCTCAGCTCTCCTCCGTATAATGTTCAGCATCAGTAAAGGACGCTGAGCGTCGCTCAGACCGACACTAATCACGTTAAGTGCATCAAACACTCACAATGCGCTCCGCGCTACTTGGGTGGTCTCGTTTCAAACTCGCGCCATGCTACGATGAAAAAATACTGAGCCTCGCTGCCATTCGCATCACATGCCGCTCAATTTACTCATAAACAATCGGCTTCCCCAAAACACCATGCTCTCAACACTCCAGTTCACACATCTCTTTCACAATCTCAGCATATTTACACTAACCGCATCATCAATGAGATCTTGCACGATTTTCTCTGAGAACATAGTTTTTAAACATTATAACTGATTTGAAATACGCAAAAATAGTTTTTAAAAATAATAAATAAACGGTTTCAATTTTTACAAGTCTTGCACATGATAATATTTAATGAAAGAAAAATTAGTTATATTTTATATTTCACAAAAATAAAATTCATTCCAAAAATATATTTAAAAAAATAATAAATATCTATTTCACAGTGACATACCCGTGCCACAAAGGGTTAATCGATAAAATAATGAGAAATATTAGATCCGTATTTTTTATTTTTCCCCAAACTGATTTTAATAATGCAAAAACTGCTATTAAAAATAATATCCTTAAAATCGCGACTGAATTACCCCAATTCGCCCCTTGTCTAGTGATGTATCTGGGTTCTTTCTCAACTTCACTTCGTTTCAAACGTCAAATATAATGTATTAATTCTAAACTGACGAATTGAAGAAAATTATGCAAATATAGTAGCACACAAAAATGCCTTACAATGCTTTAAATTACTTTAGAAACTTCCAAATGCACGTAACTACAATGTTAGGATAGGGGAAAAATTTCAAGAAAAAATATGTCTTCCAAATAAACCTACGGACGTCACACCATGGCTGAATTTTTGCAACTTTTTAAAAATATGATACTTCAAAACAATATTATATAACAAAAATGTAAATAAAAAAGAAGTACATCATATAGAGCAACAAATTAGACTTTCGATTAAAACCAAAAAATGTTTCACTTATTTTTTTTTTGCAAGACCTCATTCATGTCTTCCGTCCATATACTAAATACTGCATATTTCATTCATTCATCATTCACCAATACATTTCTGCTCTCGTATTTTATATGTAATCGTTAATAAATTATTCATTCTCAAACTATAACATCCTATTCATTTCTAATTAATTTCAATGCCCGCATTTTACTAAACTTTACAAATATAATGAGATCACAGTCCATTTAATTTTATAAGAAAAATATTTAACGGTTATTCACATTTTTTCCAACTATAAAAATACCTGACATGTATATTAGAACATTCAACAATAAAAATAGATGTCACAAACTCTTAATTTAAAATGTAACGGATGTTACCTCAATATAATTAGCATTGCATAAATACGCCAATTTCCCTTCCAAGATTTCACATCCTAAATTATGTTATCGAAGTACTTTAATTCTCGGCTTACAATCAATAACACGTAATTGACATTCTCGGCGTCTTCAACCATAAATTATGTAAGGCAGTAGTACACGAAATAGTCAAATTTATTCGCAACAAGTAGTAATATTATTTCGAAGTATATACCTCACAAATCCTTTTACAGATTGTTTCAGTATTACCAATTCATTTATCTATTTTAGATTGAAAATAAATTTGCATGTCCTTTTTTACCTTGCACGACACAGTACATATTTTCTCAAAATGTTATATAATTAATTCAAAACAAATAAAAACACTGACTAAGTGTTAAATGCATGTCAATAGTTATTTATAAATTATGTTTTGAAAACAAAAATATTATACTTCAAAAGAATTAGGTTTGTTAACGGTAACAAAAATTTTAAATTCATAGAATTATTTACATTAGATTAATTTATTTGAATACTATAATAACTAATTTAATGTAATTTGATATTAATAATAAAGTGCTTAATAACTATACTAAGTAATTAAATTGTTTACTATTAGAAATGTTCTCAATTACAATCACTAAAAAAAAAATCAATAGCATAATTTATAACAAGCAATAAAAAAACCACTGTAGGTAAATAGCAAATTAAATTTTTTTAAAGGTATAAACAGAGGAAGTTAAAATATAAACAATAACATAATTCATTGTCAATGGATCCAAATAGATTTAAGGAATATCCGTGCGTCATACACATCCTATCATGCATGTAAAGAGCATTAAATAATGCATAAAAGGAAGTCGAACAAAAATATCATTCATTATAAGCGAACCCGCAAGAAAAATCACGTTGTTATAAACAGATTCACAGACTAATTATCGAGTAATGGTTCTGCGAAATTCGAGTAATTGGAGCGATTAATTCTTAATGAGATGAAATTTGTCTTCGAAATTCGTGAGTGGGTGCCGAAATAAAGAATACTCCACGCCAAGATCAATTATTTTTTTGGTTACATTAATCATAACAGGAATCAAATTCCCATTGCATATTTTATTCATAATGTTTTGTTTCTTTCTTATCATAAAAAAACTACAATTGTTATCTTATTGTTTATTATAGATAAGAACTAAAGAAATAAACGATATGTAAATGAACAAGAGAATTGTTGTTTTTTGTATAGTTAAGAATGTTTATTAAAGAGCAAAATAAAAAAAGTGTTTATCTAAATATTGATATAAACTAGCATGAGAAGTATGCGTCCCATAAAGGCATTATTTAGCAGTAAAAGCAAGTGTTCGCAATAAAAAAGCCGGTTATAATCAAGAATTTATCTTTCGGCGAAATAAAGCAATTAATTGGTTTAATAAATGATAACATTTGTTCGGAAATGTTCTGGATGAATGAAATAGTCAGAAGTGAATTAGTTTAGTGAAAAGGCCTTATAGCTGGGTAAACACAATATGAACGGAAGTGCAGGAATCTTGAATCTCGATGGCAGATGGTTGACGTCTTCTCGTCTCCTCGTCGCCCGTCGCGACGTGAAGAGAAGAGAGAGACGCGAGAGAGAAGGAGAGCAGAGAGTGCGTGTATGCTGTGAGTCCCCTGGCCCCTGCGTCTCTCGCCCAAGCCCAGGTAGAGAAAGGACCGCGAGCCAGACCACACAAGACGCTCAGCCGGTGGTCCAACTCCGCTCACACAGGGCCGGACCGACATATGTGGGGGGAGACTATTTTTTGGGGATCGGACAGCTCTACAGGACGGAATAAAGATAAAACTCCAGGATCGTATTTTGCACGGACTGACGTAGGATCCATTCCATATATGTTAAAAAGAATTAACTTTAAAAAGGGGACGAAATAAAAATTTATTCAATAAAAATAGAAGTATTTTTATGACAGCATTTATGACATGACTTAGGTTTCCAAAAATTCAACACATAAAATAATTATACAAAATTTATGAAAAATATTCTGTAATATAGTAGTAGTAGTATTACCTACATGATTTCTGATTGATATGCATTGACGTATTTCAAATTTCTGACTATTTTTCATTCTCTAATATCATAAGCAGCAATATAAATTTTATTTACCTAACGAAGGCAGCACTGAGCTGTCGAAACGTTGTAATTAATAAATTTTTACAGAACTAAAACCCAAATATTGTCTATTTATTAATTTTTCATCACCTAATAATTTTATAAACCAAAATATAAATTGAATCATTTCAACACTCAAAAAGTTATACAAAATTTTAGAAAAATATCCCGAAATATAATACCCTAATAATTTCATAAGTCGTAATTTAAGTTGAATCATGTCAGCACTCAAAAAATTATACAAAATTTTTGAAAAATATCCCGAAATATAGTAGAAATAAATTATTTCTTTATTAAATGATTTCTGATTGATATGAATTTACGTATTGCAAATTTCTGACTATTTTCCATCCCCTAATAATTTCATAAGCCGCAATATAAATTGAATTATGTCAACACTCAAAAAATTATGCAAATTTTTTGAAAAATATTCAATAATACAGTAGAAATAAATTATTTCTTTATTACATGATTTCTGATTTCAAATTTCTGACAATTTTTCATCCCCTAATAAGTTCATAAGCCGCCCCTGTATTATCTATTCAATTTAGCAATAGTGTTCAGTACAGCTACGAAGTCAACATACTACAGTGAACAGTAGTCATACTAACTCCGCTAAGTGTAATAGCATTCTTGTAATACACTTTGTCATACTTACATCTATTAGCATTAATACAGTACCGGTATTACTGATTTGTAATGTTTCCCTTAATCCACAATAAAAATGCTACCAATTAAAAATAACGTTTATAGCGCCACCAGAAATACTAGCAGCATCATTTAATACTGTTTCAATGCAATTGACTAGTAATGTAATAAATACAAGAAGTTTACGAGTTAATTTTATAGTCAATTGTTTTACAAAATAGTTTTACATTTTCCGGTATCATTAAACGATAATTTCAAGTAATTGAAAATCATAACGATGAGTACACAGCGCTGGGCTAAGATCTTTTTAATCAGAACTGTGTTGTCATTTTTTTATATAGTTATGAATACATCACATTAATGTTATGTGAAAAAGGAATCTATAAAACAGCAATAAAACAAAATGTTAGAGGTAGTTTATAAGGGCAGGTTATGGTATTATAAAAAATTAAAATTGTAAAATGACTAAATGTCACAAGAAATAAAAGTAAAGAATGATTGTTTATTTGTAATGAAGAATGTGTGTAACTGTAATATAGTTTTGGAAATATGTAGTAAGTTTGTAAGAGTTGATAATAATTGAGGGTTGTGTGCGGATATTGTGGATCGGACCTAGAGTTGGAGACCACACACGAGCACGTGCGGCGGTCAGTGCAGTGAGGCAGCGCCTTGCGCCTTCCTAGAACAGCCGATGCCGAAGCACAGCCCGCCCTGCGCCCTGAGCCAGCCAAGCCGACCCACCTTCCGTCCGTTCCGCGTTCGACCGGTAATGCCACCGAACACAATGCTACGCAACCAACACCAACACGAATACCTCACACTACCTGGGTGGCATGCGACATTACCTCACTATCAAAACTCTAAACCGAACTTTCACGTAACATACATACTCCTATCAAATCGAAATCCTTCAGAACGCATCCGTCAAAGTGCAGAATGCCCGCTATTCGACCGCTCGCCTTGACGATTTATGGGAGGTAATATCTTTTGGAAAAGCTTTCCAACTAAATTCCGAAATGCCTGGGTGTTCCTCATGACAAAAACACGAAACATCTGAGAGAAAGTTCCCCGAAAGCCCTCTGCTATTCACAATAGATGCCTGTGCGTTTAGGAACATTACCAAACTCAATTGTGGTTTTTTTCTTCAAAGAATTGAAATCTTTTAAGTCAACAGTAACAATCACAGGTACCTGTACCTCTGGCTGTTTAAGTTACAAAAGTAACAGGAATTTCTTATTTATGAGTTTTACTACTATAGAAGTTTAAATTAGTTCCCTAACCTGAAATACTCCACGTGTTATATTTATAGCGAATACGGACGAAACTACAGGACTTTAAAATAGTTGAAATTAACAAACTTTATGAATGAAAATATATGTAATTTTTGTTTGTTTTAAGAAATATATATAAATGATAGAAAATAAATAGTCTGTATGGAATAAATACCTTTTCCAGCTGTTCAAATGCGGTGGTCGCATCTGCCCATCCAGTTCGTATATACAAATCTGAACCATGTCGTTCTGAGTCTTTCTCGCCTTCACCATTTCTGTCCCTGTCGGTGTCAGCAACTACCATCTCCACGCCCGCATTTATAAATTGTGTCCTCACTCACAGTTATGCACAACTACAACTGTCAAAATAATAATTACAACTGTCAAACCAAACTAACGCGCTTTATCAATCCAAATGCAGTTATTATCATCTATCATTCATTTCTGCTTTAACACATGCTTATCACATGATTTAATACACAACATAAACACACTTGCACTTCACTAAATTTTAAAACTTCTTAAAACTACAACATAGTGTGACACTGAGTTTCTTTCATTACACGTTAAAATCAACGTTACATGTCACTGTAAAGAATAATTCTCCTTGAATATCACACTAAAGTTTGTAGTATTTGTTTACCAAAAAAACGTACGATGTGTGTGACATTTTGCAAAGAATATAAACACACGTACACACATACCTCAGCAACAGAAAACTACTGATTCGTTGTCTCACTCGTCAGATCGGTGTTGAAAGCGATTCAGCCCATCTTCGGATCACCGTAGTCCAACGGACTTTCCCGAGTCCGGACCACACACCACACTGTCATCAAATGTGATTATTTTTGAAATTACATTTTAGATAGCTTTATAGATATGAGTTTAAACAATGTTACTGTGACAAACTTATCATTATTTATGCTTCTTTCATGCTATAAAGTAGTTTGTTTTGTGGTTATCTTAATTAAAAACTTTTTCAATTTTTAAGAAATATATTTATGCAAATAATAAATAACAATGCTATATTTGATTAATTATTTTACCTACTACTTATTGCACAGTAATATTTACACGTTAACTGATTTATTTATATACACATCGTACATAACCACACTATTATGAAATTATTTTTTATTTATACAATAGTGCATTTATAGATTAATCGGACCCATTATTTTGTGATAACTAATTTAATTAATGTATTAATTGCTTATTTATATAGCACGTTATTATACTAGCGACCGTATACGTTGGCAGCACGTCATTTTACAATTAACCAATTAAAACGTTTCTTTACTATGCCATTATTGTCTTAGCAAAGAAACATGTCTTCATTGGTAAATAATGGGGATGTAAACAGACTGAAATGCAAGCAGGAATGAAAAATATACACAACTTTTACAGAAATATTTTTCAGTTTAAGATGATTTCACTTAACAATTTTATTCAAAAATAACATTCCTGTAAAATGTAGTAACAACAAAACAATCTTGTAAGGGATCGGACATCGGTATTTTTTATTAATAGTTGATGATTTTAAAAATAAAATCAATAAGCGATATAAAAGTTTAATTTTTATTTTATCTAAAATAATTTTATTTTCATATTAAATAATCATAGAAAATAAATAAACTATACTAATTTGCACCGAATACGATATAAAAAATATAAAGGTATTGAACACAATAATTCAATCTATCGCTTAGTATGAAATTATTTAATACTGAAATTTGCATTAAATTCCTGTCTGTACATAGCAATATACACTTTTCCTAATTTTAATTTACAGTTTTCAATTTCAGTGTTACACATTCATTGTGACCAATTGTTGTAAATATCTATTTAAGTAATTATTTGAGTTTAAAATTTATTTCTGGTTATTGCACTTCCATAAAGCTGCTTTGAATATAAAATAAAGACTAGGAAAAAAAGATATTCACGAAATAACATATAAATCATAAATTTAGAGAGCTGATTTTACAAATTTATAAGCACTATCAAAGCTTCGTCAGTAATAATTTATCGGTTGGAATTGAACTATTTTTGTATCCGAAGTATTATTACCTATATCGGATCTCTTACCCTAAAATAAAAGAAATGATGTAGCAAATTTAGCAATTAGATACAAGAGCCATATATGCGTTATATCACTATAATATAGAACTCTTCAATTTATAAAATGTCATATTTACATATACTTTTATATTTTAACGGAAATAACAATAGATATGTAAATGAACATACAGAAATAATGAAATGTGCGAACGATTTGATAATGGGACAATATTAGAGTATGCAGTGTTACTTGAATTACAAGACTCGGTTAATATTCAAATACATAATAGAATACATATCATGAATATGATTATTTGCCTTCACTACGAACATATTCGTGTTATTTTTGACTGATTTCGTTGAATGGATACAGGCACAAACAATAATCAGCTTGATAATTTATTTACAAATCAGTACATAGTAACAAAGAGATGTAAAATTCAACATTTCTCTCCAATACCGTAACAAACCGTTTAATTTTATTAAATAATAGCGAACACATTAGAATTTTATATATATCACTACGGTGTACGGTAACAATCATCGGGCAAACACAAAACTGGATGAAATTTTACATCTCTAGTCAAAAATTACACGATACTTCGTTAGTAATGTTACAAAATGATACACGATGAATAGGTACTGTGATCTGCTTCATTATTATTTCTCTGTGTAATATTCACATGTGACAAACATCTAATTAATAAAATATCAAAAAAACCAGCTTATTAACAGGGCGAGTCCATTTCACTGGTATAACACTATTTATTACTTAAATATTAATTAGTATCTCTTTTAAATATGATATTATGAATTAATTATACATATTTACAAAGGAAGGGCTATTATGTATGAAGCTCCAACTAATTTAGAATTCACACAACAATAATTACAAAAGAATATCATAAGTCAATTAAAATAAAATGGAAATTAAAGTGTAGAAAATGTAATTCTAAATAATTGGAACCTCAGGCAACTACAACACACGTGCTGTTATTTACTGTGAAGCTTACTAAAAAATAATCGAAAAGCAAAATCAAACGAATTGGAATGTAAAATAAACACAACTTTTACAGAAATAATAGCACGTACGTTTTTACGTGCAGGCTCACACTTTTCTACCGTATTTAAAACTAGTTTCAATTTCAAATAACTTTACCTGAAAATAACATTCCTGACAACAATAAAAAACATGAGTAGTTGACTACATTATATAAAATAATTAAAACTCACTTGATGTGATATCTTTTAATCTTGCGTTCTTTTAAAGAATTTCTTCAAGATACAAAAATGTGAGCAACATAACTATCTGTAAAATAGTCGTGCCTGAATCGCTCTACTTCGTGCTAAGTGCTATGTATGTGTGACCTGTTGCATTTGGAATATGGAATATAATTGAGTTTTCCTTGTAATACTGCACGGTACACTCATCGTCTGAGTAAGGCACCAATTCTAGGGTCAGGAACATCCAGATCCACACAACAACACATGCGGTTAAAGTTTGGATACGAATATGATGAATAAAACGGTTTTCAGTTCGCTATCGGTTTCGGGACGGTGCGAATGCGTGCGTGTGGTGACTGCGGCAAAGAATACAACAGGCCAGATGTTATGCAAAAATACAGAAAAACCACAATAAACTCAAATAAAATACCTGATTTCGATAAAAAATGTAAATTTAAATTAAAAATATCAAAATTGCTCTGGAACTAGATTTAAAACAAAATTAAATTAAATTAAAAATAAGTGTTTGAACGTGGTTTTCCTATTTCTTGAATGATTTTGATTAGATGAATGTTCGACTTCGCATGGTATTTACAAAGACGGTGTGACTTTCTTGTAACAACCACTAAATTACATGTCAAATGGACAATCTTAAAACAATTATAATGGATTTTAAGGTAAACTTCTACCAAACCCAATACCAATGCCCAATAAGCGTTCTTCAAACCCATATAAAATATTTGCTCTAATTTTGAACTAAAAGTATAAGGTGCGATCAAAATGAACTCCAGTTAAATTTTACCTGAACTTCCATTATCTGTATTTCGATTGCACCATAGTTTGTTCGATTGCTTTGCTAGTATTTTTGTACCTATACTATACTAATAATCATGTTAGCAATAGTTACTTGCAAACCAATTTTGTGTACTATGTAAATAATAAAACGAATGAATATGAATTTTAATTTTTAATAACGAAACATGAGTAATCATCTACGTACAAATTCTATAAGATTATTATTAGCGACGGATTCGTTTACATTTGAACAATGTACTAGGTAATCCTTTTTATAACTCGGGTTGTGTTACGAAAGACTTACAAAATTTACAACAAAACTATAGTACGTATGAATTAAATGACACTAATTTGCTATTCAATAAATTCACACAAACCGAGATATATTTACACGTTAGAAAATTTCTATATTTAGTTATTAATTGTTGTAAGTATATAAAATAAATTAAATTGTTGCTAAATTGTTATATTACTTCTCATTTCCTCCATTCAAGCATGACTTATTAAAATACGATAACTGGAATTTACTAATTTTCATAAATACGCAAAATAAAAATAATATCCAAATCTATACATTTAGAATACATAATCTTTTTACAGAATTCATGACACTATTGCTAACGTTCTTATTATAAGAGATAGAAATTAAATTAATTTTGAATTTAATATTGGCAACCATAAATACAAGAACTTGAAAATATATTTTTGCTTTCGTAACCACAGCCTTATTTTCAAACTAAGAAACAAATAACATAAACATCAGCGCTGGTAAGACAATATTCAATTCAACCTAATAAAAAAATCTATCTCCAAAGATACGTCTTAGAAACAGTAATGAACGCAAACGCACTTTGCGTGTTTACACATTCACGCAACTCACACACGTATACGCACAGAAACGGACAGTATGCAACAAGTGGTTGAATATGAATACGCGAACACTGTCTTTTGACATACAGAACAACAGTCCAGCAGCACTGGCAGGGTCTACAAGCCAAACGAGGACTATAACTTGTGGTTGGAGGTGAGCCATGTCAGTCCTTCGTACAAACCGTCACCAGTTGTCGCACAAGAAGGCTGCACGTACCAGTTGCGGTCGCGAATTCGTGTTAATCCTAGTTTTTCCTGGATCTCGTGAGGTTTCATCGCTGGAAAAATTCACATTATATAACAAAATGCCTACAGTATCAATTTACATAACAAGCTCTAAACTTGCAAATAATAAATAAATTATTATGAGAAATCAAAAATTACAAAAATCAAAGCTGGCACACGCATACCTTACCTAGCAATTGCAATTATTATGATTTAGTTTTTAGACATGTAAATAGCTAAATATGTAGTACGATTACAACGATAAATTATATCACGCGACAATTTTTATGTTTTATAAAATCAATTTGAAAATTGCATGTGTTAATATGAAAACTAACCTAAGTATAAAGTCGGTTTTACATGTGTTATAAAAAGAATTTAGAGAAAAAATAATTACCATCAGGCAAGTCCTGCTTATTGGCAAATATCAATATGATTGCATCACGCATCTCGCGGTCGTTGATGATTCGGTGCAGCTCCTGGCGCGCTTCGTCGATTCTGTCGCGGTCGGCACAGTCCACGACAAAGATCAATCCCTACATAATTCAAACCAGATATTCAGATGAATAGAATCACGTTTAAAAGCCACTTTTACAATTTCAAAAGAAAATATTTTTGAGTGACTGGAGTCAAAAGTTTCCCCAATGAAGAAATAGATTCAGATTTCTGGACATCACATATTATTGAATTAATTAGAATTAAGTTTAAAAAGAAGTCTAGTAATTCCAATATTTATCTCAACAATCTGAATAAAAATTGAACTGCAGTAGTTTCACTTATTTAATATGGATAAAAATTAGTACCTCATTTAAATTGTTAGTATCAAATATGAATGCAGTCATTATAATACAATTAACACACAATCAGTTATGGAATATTACGACAGAAACTACCCACAGGCTATGTAAAATAATTTAATTATTATGCATTATTTTACAGTAAAATTTTACACATACATACTTGATTTTTTATGTTTAATATGAATTTAATGAATAATTATGTATAGAAACGTTTGAAATCACAAATCAAACCGCAAGAATTAAATTAAACATTTTACATACAAGAAAATTGTAAACACATAAAAAATATGTTTGTCAGCCAATTTATAAAAAATAAGTGATTATAGTAATATACCCGATGAACACAAAACAATGCAAACATATAGAAGATATATACAGTTAAATATTTAACGGAAAATTAATGATAATAAGCTATTTACTTTAGGAAAACAATTTGAATAATTAACTGTATTTTCAGGTCAGGATAACTTGACCCTGGCCTATTTTGGCTGACAAAATGAGATGAACGTATTTACTTAAAATAAACACAACTGATTAAACATAGATATAATAAATAACAAAAGTCTGTTTAAATATATGAATAATTTTGTAATTTTCGTCAAATTTCTATAATATAAATTGAAACAATGTATTATTTTTTTAATTAGATACCAAATGATAAAGCTAAAATCATGTAAGTAAATAAATATGACACTTTTGTGATTTCAAAGTAAACTAATAATGACGTCATAAGAAAATATATGATAACCAGGTTACGCTCGGTCATCAAAACGCTATTCATAGAAATTTTATAAAGAATATGAGTTTATTCAAATAAGGAATTAAGTAAAACGATAAATTTATACAGTTACATAATACATATTTTTCATTAATTGAAAAGACCGACAAAGAGCATTCTCCGACTCTTGCTCATCACAAAAATTAATTGAAATAAATTAAAGAATGTAATGAAATTTTTGAGTGCAGGTTACTAACAGCATCCAATAGATGGAGAGTTATGGTATATAGAGGAATGTACAATTAAGAAAGCATTAGATAAACACCCACCTGAGTTCCTGTGTAGTAATGACGCCACAGAGGCCTGATTTTGTCCTGTCCACCGACATCCCACACATTAAATTTAACGTTTTTGTACGTCACTGTTTCCACATTAAAGCCAACGGTTGGAATTGTTGTTACCGACTGACCCAATTTTAATTTATAAAGAATAGCTGTATCTCAGTTCAGGAAATGTCATTTAAGAAGAATTAAAGCTACATGCAACACA
Source organism: Stenolophus ochropezus (assembly GCA_035578165.1). Taxonomy (NCBI): domain Eukaryota; kingdom Metazoa; phylum Arthropoda; class Insecta; order Coleoptera; family Carabidae; genus Stenolophus; species Stenolophus ochropezus. Next base: position 8,091,183 of record JAQOWZ010000014.1, read on the forward strand.
GATTATATTATCATTATCACCAACAAATGATAATGAACACTGGTTTTTGAAACCAACTGTCAACAGACACAACTTGTCAAACTTGACAGACTATAACTTAAATCAATATTAAAAACTATTTCAATAAAAGGATACTTGTTTTTCCAGCTGCATCTAATCCTAACATTAGGATTCGCATTTCCTTATTACCAAATATTTTCGACAATAGTTTCCCCATGTTGTTCGCTGACAGACACACAAGTTACGTTCTACAACAACAGAGCATCAATGTGTAAACAACTTATATTAACATAATTCGATCTTCATTTGTCAAATATGCTGCAAAACAAATAATGCACAATATTAAAAATATATGCATATTTCTACTTAAGTGTAATTATTTTAGGAATAAATAAATATTAAAGCTCGCATTACTCAAATCAGAAATGACAAAAATAAATATAGCAAACATCCAGAAAGCTCAAAAAATTTCGGACCATTGGTATTTACTAATCACTTAAACTTGACAGAGGGATTGCAAAGTTTCAACTTGAGATAGGCGTGTTATGTGTGGTCTATGGCGGGTCACTACCTTCAAATCATCGATTATATATGATACTTACAAAAATATTCACTTTTTACACAATCGTTACATAAATGAATATGCTACGAATGTTTTCACATACAAAACTTACCAATAAACATCTACAAGAATTAAAAAAACTTCAGAAAACAAACTTTCACTGACATAAACGCCATGTTGGCCGGTGGAAAAGGATGTCGGTAACATAGAATGGGAGCAAACGTCAAACATGCTCACCTTTGCCACGCAGAGACATCTGAATTCAAATAAAATACTATTCCACTTACATAACTTTCTGATTTTTTATGAGTAGCATTTTTGGCCCGACAAATTTGGAATTTTCACAAGTTTATGTAATGTACATAATGTTCAAATAAACAAAATATGTAATTAGATGATAAATATTATAAAATAATAATTAATAACGAAATGTGAAACATAAAGAAAGGAATGGGTGGAAATTTTGACCCGACAAAAAAAAATATCTTGAAAATTTATGAGATATACGTAAAATATTTAGTACTCTATTTATTTATATAAAACGTTTGACCACTACAACAATATATTTTTTTAATCAGAAAAAAGGAATGGGTGGAAATTTTGGCCCGACAAAATAAAACAATTGCCCTGAAAAATAAATTAAAAGACACACGTAAAATATTTTATAATCTCTATTTATTTATATAAAGCGTTTGATCACTACAACAATATTTTTTTTAATTTTTTATATATAATGCTTACAATGATCAAAACAACATAATCTTCAAAAAACAGAAGGATGAGATTCGTCATGGAAATACTGGTAACAGTTATTTAAATTTAAACAGATACACTTCAAAAAACAGAAGTTTGAGATTCGTTACAAAAATAATGGTAACAGTTAACATTTAAACAGATATAGCGCTTATTAATTCGCGAACATTTTCACCATCACAGAGTAATTTACGGAATAATTTCCGTGCGATCGTTTCTGCCTCTAATTTCTGCGAAACTAGACGAGCCCGAGCAATCACTGAAATAGGAATGCCTGCTAATCTGGCAGCATTGAATCCATAGGATTTCGGACAGGGACCAGATATCATTTTATACAAAAATGTAACAGTTTCTTGATTAACATCATCTTCATCAGACTCCACTTTGCAAGCCTGTAAAAATCATTTAAAACATATTGTACAAAAAATCTTAATTTCCTTACCATATGGCCAAGCTGTATATTATCGTTATCTTTAAAGAAATCTAGAAGACTGTAATAATGAGTAGAGAATATTGTACGACAGTTTATATTAATCAAGCGATCTACATAAGCAGTTGCAATTGCTGTTCCATCGTAAGTCGCAGTTCCTCTACCCAATTCATCCAAAAATACCAGAGAATGTTTGGTGGAATGTTGCAAAATAGCAGATGCTTCTTTTAATTCTACTAAGAACGTAGAATTTCCACTAATAATATCATCATGTGCGCCTAAACGAGTGAAAATTCTATCAACTAAAGTAAATTTCATTTCTGATGCAGGTACATGGCATCCCTAGAAATATTTTTAATTAATATTACAATTTTATTTCAAAATTTGTTTGATATTTACCAATTGAGCCAAAATGGTTAACAGGGCAACTTGACGCATTAAAGTAGATTTACCACCCATGTTTGGTCCTGTAAGAATTAAAGTATTCGAATGGCCTTCCGTTCCAAATTCTGTACCATTTGGTACAAAGTTTTCTATATTTGGTATGAAGGGATGGACCCCATCTCTTATAATCATCATGGGCTAGAATAAATTAAAATGAACTAAATATTTAATGGAATTAAATTTATTTTTACCGTGGAGCTGAAAGGTAATACTTCTGGAACACACATGGTAATATTTTGATGAAGAGTGTACTGGGCTAAAGAACATAAAACGTCTAAAATAGATAAACAATAACAAGCCAAGCTCCAATCTTCATATCTTTCACTGAACTTTTCGAAAATTCTACGATTAATATCGAACAACACTTCTTTGCTCTTTGTTTCCGCAGCTATCATTTTAGCAAGGAGATCCTGAAATAAGATTTATAAATAACATAAATAAATAAATAGTTTTCTCCTACTCTTGTTTCATTTGTCGTATATCGTTTTGAAGGTTTAGATCCCTTTTTGGTCCCTTCTAAAGAATAATTCATGTTGGCTTTACGAGTAGCATGTTCAGGTACATCTAACTGAAATCTTTTCTTATCTGTACCAAAATACTGAACAGAGCAACCGAAGAATTTTTGTTGAGATTTTAAATAATCGTCCAATTCACTTTGGATACTTTCGATTTCAGCAATTGTTTCATCATATTCAGAGTCAACTCCTTTTTGAGGAATGATTTTTCCATCTTTCTCTGCTTCTTCCGCGTTAAATGAGTTCTAAAATTAATGAATTAATAATAATAATACATTATTTTCAAATATTATATACCTTAAAAAAACAAATAGTTTCCATAATATCAGGAAACACGCCATTTTCACCAAAACATGCATATCTTTGCAACATTTTTGCATTCATATTATTGAACACCTCTTGGAGATTTGCGGCTTTTTCAAAGCCGTTTAACGTTTGCATAAAATCTTGAATCTTTCTTTTTGAATAAGTTTTTTCTTCATACAAAATAGCGCGACTGTCTGGATGGTTTTTAGCCCGTAAACCATTTCCCAAACAATGAATTCTAAAATAATATTTAAGTATATATTGCTAAATAAAAATTAATATATTTACCTAGAGATAAGACGTTCTAGATCAGGCAAAGTTTTTAATACTGATCTAGCCTCTGTCAAATAATCTTGTTTTTTAATTAATTCAGAAATAGCTTCTTGTCGTTCACGAATATCTTCAACGTTGCAAATTGGTTTACAAACCCATTGGTGCAATAATCTAAATATTTAATCTATTAATATGCCAAATATGAAATAGATATATATTACCGTTTTCCCATAGGTGTACAACACTGATCTAAGGTTTTTTCCAAAGTTGGTCCTTCTCCAAGAATATGCAAACCAGACATGGCACTAGAATCCAAAATCATAAATTTGCTCATAGAAGTAGCTTTCGCTGTATCCATATCTGGTGGTATATATTGTTCGAATTTACCCAATGAAAATAATTGAGTATCCAACATACAATCCTTTAAATACCACAAGCAAGCACCTAAACACTTGATTGCTAATTCATATTCAATTTTACAAGTTGTTTTTAAAGGATCATCTACAAAAAAATGTGATTATATAAACGAATATATTTAAATATTGAAACGAACCTTCGCTAATCATGCTTTCTAAAACAACAGGGAATTGAATTTTATCTTCGTTATTATTAGAAAAATATTCATTTTCTTGTAGCAGCTGTAAAGCTTTTGCGCTACTCATAAATTGAGATTCGGAATTTAGAGATTCAAATGTTGCGTTGCCTGAAGTAATTTTTAAAGTGTATCTAGTATCCTTGCTTAGCTGTTTACGTTCCTCCAAAATCTTTTAAAAACGTATTAACATATTGTTTGAATCAAGATTTATTATTACTTACCACAGCAGGTGGAAATTGAGCCAACATAGTGAGAAGTCGAGAGTATCTACTATCATCTTTGAACTGTCCAAGATAGAAAGTGCCTATTGAAGTATCGACGAAACAAACTCCAAATTCAACCGAATTGTTCATCCTGTTTTCGTAGATCGCGAGCAAGTAAGTCGACAATGCTTGTTTAAATTGCAGATCCTGTAAACCTTGTACCCTTGTTCCTCTATTTGTAATCTGGCAAATTTCTCGCGCGACAACTTTGTTCATTTTGGAATTACTCTTTGGAGTATTTTGAAGACGTTTGGCCATTGCTGCCGGAGTTTCTGTTTGTTCTACACGAGCAACTTTATACCCTAATTCAACAAGAGTGCTTACCATACGACCGTACGCACTCTCAGGAAACCCAGAATGAGCGAAATCGCCCTTCATGTATGAGAATCCTAATTCATTGACGCCAACTACTGCGTCCATGTGGAACAATTCATAGAATTTCCCGACTTTAAAGAATAAAACGCAATCGTAATGATCGCGTTTAAGAGTCCACCATTGCTGGTGAGCAGGAGTTTGTTTGGAAATAAACTCCGGTGGTACATACAAAGTACGGGCGTCGTATTCAGGATCAGTTGGACGTTTGCCATTCTTATCCCGAATTTTCTCAGGTTTAAGAAACTCCAATTTATTGTGTAACCAAGATTGACCTTCCTCTACAAAACCATTCTCTTCGCCGTTTTCTGATTCTACAAGTTTAGACTGACGAGGTGTTGAAGATTTATTAGGAGTTGATTGTGATTTACTGGGTGTTGTGTCAGATTTACTGAACTCAAATTTAGTTTTTTTGGGTGTACCGTTAGTACTATTAGAGTTTTTAGATTTCTTTGTACCTTTTTTAGGAGTTATAAATTTTGATTTAATATCATCAATTGATTCATTAGGTTCATCGTCTGATGAATCGTTTGTTATAATCCTTTTGCGACGTTTTACGGGCATGATATTTTCATCATCTTCTTCAAATAATAAAGTAACAGTATTATTAAATAATATATTACTTTAATAAAATTACATACCATTTGATGTGTCTAGTTGTCTTTTCTCAGCTTTGATTTCTTGTTCTTTGTTGGGGTTATCTTCATCATTTTCACGTTTCTTTGCGTTATTTTGACCTGGCAGTTTGTTAAAATAATTTAATAAGGTATTTTTGCCACCACTTTGTCGACTGAACATTTTCACTTCACTTAAAATTAAAGTGATACAAGGTATTTCGAGTTAATTCACTGACACAAAACAAACAATGTTCGGCAATGGCGAATTATTTTTGTCTGGTTGTGTAGTAGCTAGAATTCCCGCGGAAAAATCAAGCTGTTCAACCAAATACTACAAATTCCCTACAAAACAGGCGGATTTTTGAAAGTAGACCAACGAACACAAATATTTGTATATTTGGGTTCGTTGGTAGGTGATGGTCTGTGGTTGGTAGACACGGGTATTTGCATTCTCTCCAAAGTTCCTTTTTGATTAAAAAGAGATCAAAACACCATTCACACATTTTGTACAATTTTCACATGGATATATGTTTGGATAAAGATATTAAATTGTTAGAATAATATCTAAATATTGGATTTTACAGGATAAATGCTAGTTTTGTACATATAATTTATTATTTACATGTAGCTTATTATTTGAACAAGTGGAGAGGGAGTTACACTTATTTAATACTAGTTAATAACTACGATGAGACTAGTTTCTGATTTAATATTTTTATTTTTAAAACATTTTAATAATTAAAAAAATAAATTTTTATCAAATTTTAACCAAAACAAACATTTGTAAAAAAACAACAATTATAATCTGCTTACTGGAGCCAAAATTATAGCAGTCCTCGATGGAACGTAAACCTGAAAATATTATTTATTTATTTATTTCATATAAACTATTTTTTTTATTATTTAACCTGTATAGAATTTCGACGCATGGCATATCCTTCTGGTTGAGTAAAATAGGAAATAGATGTGTCAATTCTATTTTGACCCCCAAATTGTGCATCGTCTGTACTGAGGATAATTTTATATTCTCCAGCATCTTCAATTCCAAGTCGATAGTCAGCGAAACTTTTAACCCAATGGAAATTGAACACAAATAAAAGCCCAGCTCTTTCAAATGCAATTAACTTATCTTCTTCGTGTTTCCAACTAACATATCCCTAAATATTTTTAGAATAAGTATGGTAAAAATTAAAAATTTTAATTTATTACCGGATTACTTGATAACCAGCCAAATCTTTCTTCTGCATGATTCATAGCTGCATCAAAATTATTCAGATATTTATATTTCAACAGATCATCATCTACTAAATTAAACTGACGTCTAGCATAATGATAGGAATCATTATTTCCAATTCTAGGAAAATCTAACCATTCCGGATGACCAAATTCGTTTCCTATCCAAAAAAATTATTATAATCTGTGTGAGAAAAATATATTTTTCATCTTACCAATGAAGTTCAAATATGCTTCTCCACCCAAAGCATGGGTGATAAGTCTAATCATTTTGTGCAAAGCAATTCCTCTGTCAATAATACCTGATGGATCAGATAATGTCGACATATGAGTGTACATTTCTTTATCCATCAACCAGAAAGCAATAGTTTTATCTCCCACCAGAGCCTGATCGTGGGATTCAGCATAAGCGACAGCGTTTTCCATCCAGCGCCTATTAGACAGAGTGTGGACAATGTTACCCATATTCCACTTTTCATCTGGTAATTCTTTTAATAGTTCTATCCATTTATCAGGAATTGCCATGGCTAGTCTGTAATCGAAACCTAATCCACCTTCATCAACTGGACGACAGGAACCAGGCATTCCCGACACATCCTAATATAAAAAAAATTAATCATAAATAAACATTATATATTTTAAATATACCTCAGCAATCGTTATAACATTGGGATATCGTTGATGTAAGACATAGTTTGCAACCATTAAATACACAACAGCTTCTGTATCAACGTTCAAACCGAAGTATTCATCATAATTACCACTGAAACCTTGGCCAACTCCTCGAGAATGGTATAACATAGATGTTACACCATCAAATCTAACATATGTAAAGTATATAACATTTTTCTGTACGTGTACATTATAATTATTTACCTGAATCCATCAAACTGATACTCATCTAGCCAAAAACACAAATTAGAAAGTAAAAACCTCTGCACTTCGTGCAAAGAATAATTAAATAAACGACTGTCCCAAAGCGGATGATCTCCTTTAGCTCCATCATGAAAGAAACAACTATTGGACCCATCAAACTGATTCAAACCATCCAGAACATTCTTACTTGCATGAGAATGAACAACATCGAGAAGAACATATAAACCATTACCATGCGCTATGTCTATTAATTCTTTTAATTGTTCAGGGGTACCAAATCGGCTAAAAATAAAAAAATATATATTTTAATTAGCAAAAATCTGAAAAGTAAATGAAGAATTTACCTTGATGCAGCGAAAAAACTAGTAACTTGATAACCAAAACTTGCGTAATATGCATGTTCCATTATTGCCATTAATTGTATTGCATTGTATCCTACAATATTTTTTTTAAATACATTATTTAACTGCAGTTTTAAATATTTTTACCTTGTTTCTTAATCCTTGGTATTAAAGAATGAGCAAATTCTAAATAGCTGCCTACTTTTGGCTCCGGTGTAGCTATACCTACGTGGCATTCGTATATCCTTAAATTTTTTGGTCTCGGTACTTTGGCATTTTTAAATTCATAAGTCTAAAATTTTACTGAATTAAAATAAGATATCTATAAAAATTTAATTAATATAAATGAAGATGTTTAAAATTATCTGATCACGAATATTTTGACCTTCCGAAAGTAAGTAAATCTAATTTCTAAAACATAAAAACTAAAAACTTACTTCACTAATTGGTGGGTGCCAAATTCTTTGTTTATAAGTTACTCCTTCAGGTTTGGGTGGCTGAACAACATGTGTAGCCCATGGGCATATTCTGTCCTCCATTGAACCCGATAATGTTTGTACTACAATCTAAAGATTTTGGTTTTTAAATCAAATAATTAAAATGTGTCGTCGTATACCTTCACTTCAGATAAATGCTTAATAACACAAGACCCATCAGGATTTCTTGGTATTTCTATTCTCCATTTTCCATAATCTAATTTGGTAAATGGATGGCTTGTTCGGTTCCATCCATCTAGGAAAGAATTAATTAAATGATATTATTTTAATCATGAAATAAAATACTTACTGAAGTCTCCTGTAAGAAATAATTGTACAGCTTGTGGTGCCCATTCTAAACAATGTACTGAATTGTCTGCATGTATATGAATTCCATAATCTTTATAACTATGGAAAAATGTGTTTAAATTTTGTTCACACTCTTCTATCCTGTCCAATGCGTCTTTAAAACACGCATATCTACAACATTGAAAAACATTTATAATTCGTTTTCGGCAAATTTTTATATGCAAATTTTGATAATATATTACACAGCAACTGTCATTTAATATTTAATGAAATACTCTTTAAAATACACTTGTGCGAAAACATAACCTTTCCAATCACGTGTGACCTTCACAATGTCAAACAAAGTTACAGAAACAAACATTTACCTTCTTCGTATTTCTTTTTCATATGGCTTTAAATAAGGATCACGTTCTAATAGTACTTTCAAATCTGGAACTTCAACTTCCATCGGATCTAAAGAAGAATACTTGCCACCCATGTTTCAAATACTTTAAAAATTACTATGAATGTAAGATAAACAGAGCGGCACAGGGTATATAATGTAGTGAGACGATTAGAGGACAACTATCATACATTCGCAAAATGATATTTTTTTTTCAAAAGATACAAAGTTCTAACGGGGAAATTTATTTTTGTACTGCATTTATTTCATATAGCATGCATTACGAATTCTCTTTAAAGTTTTCAATTTTATACTAAATTATGTACTTACTTTATGCTAATTAACAAACAAATAATAACTATTATCTATAAATAATTACTTCATGATTATCGTATATCCATACGTAGTGAGCATTATTCTTTAAATAAAAAAATACTACTATAAATAGATGTACTGCGACTGCTGCAGTCTTAAAATAATTTTTGTTATAATACATTTAAAAATTATAGGATGTTATTTATGATAATAAATACTACGATTTATTTAAAACAAATTTATTATATACTTCATAACGGTTTTTCTTCAGAAATAATAACATTGTCACCATTCTTGGTAATTATTTCATAGAAATACATGTTTTACTTTATACTGTTGTGAGGTGTGGTATTCAATACCAATATTTACAAAATTAAATCACAGCCTTTATAAAACGAGCAAGAAAATAAATTATACACAAATGTAAACTGCGTACAACTATACGTGAAATTATTCGGCAAAATAATGGCAATGATAATTAATATTCTACAAGCTGACCCCTGAGGGTAATGCACTAGTGAGTGGACGGAATGGGCTCTTTTCATTTTTTTTTCACAAATAGAAGTTCATATATGCCATAAAATTCAAATTAGCTCGTGACATCTGTGGAAATCTGCTGAACCAAATAGAAAAAAAAACATATAATAAACTCTAAAATATGAATATAACTATAATTATATGTAAAATTACAACCGAGTTCTGTCTGTTTGTTAATGAAAATAAAATATTTTGTGTTCAAATTTTCTGCCTTACGTTATGTCTGCTCACTCATCTATTTGTTTTTTTTTTTTTGTAGAGGATGTCATACGTCACAACTAAACCGCGGTAACACTTAACAATTTATTATAAGTGAAGTTTTAACTTATTAAATAAAATTATATATTTGTTAACATTGTCTTCTAGCAATTTATTACCAACATTTTCAAAATATGTTAAACTTGAATATACGAAAAGAGCCCATTGTCATGGATTCAAGTCTCGCGTAGCCATGGCTGTACACTGTTTTTTAATCATTACTATTTGATCTCATCACCCGCATTCAACTGCATATGACTATAGTAGTTGAGAGGTGACACAATTAAAAATCCTAAATTAAATTATTAAAATACTGTCAATTTTTTAATGTCACGGAATCATCCGTATTTTTCTTAGTTTTCAAAAGATTTCCTAAAACTATACCTATAAACAAAATCAAACCTAAATGGTGATTTGAAATAAATTTACTAGCGCAATCTTGAGGGCTTGAAATGTTCAACCCATAAATCTGCAATGTAACATACATTAAAAATATAATCACACAATATTAAAAAGAAATCGTACCTGCCAGACTAAATGAGATGTGACTAAGGCAACAGCGGAGTAATAAGGCCACGTTTGTTCGGCCATTATGCCTCCGCATGTGAGACTACTGACCATTGCAGTAGAAAAGCCGGTCAACCAATATTTAGTATTTTCTTTGAACTTTATAGCGGTAGATTTTATACCATGTATAATGTCGTCAGCAATGTCCTGTAACACATACCATAAAATACTTTCTTACTTTCGAAATTAAGATTAAATAAACTTACTTGATGAGCATAAATAGTGTCGTAAATAATAGTCCAACAAACTGCCGCAACGTACATAGGACCGCAAATTGCCCAATCTATTGTACCATGCACTGCAGAATAACCCAGTAAAATACCCCAATTAAATGTCATACCCAACATAAATTGAGGCCAATATGTTATTCGTTTCATAAGTGGGTATGTTACAACCAATCCTAGAATAATAAATGTTTCACCGTTACTACAAATACCAAAATAAATGTGTATTTGGAGAGAAAGATGTAAATAATCTACCTAGAGAACTAGCACCGAGGAACACGCTATACCAGTTTAGCTGAAGGAGAATCATCAGTCCTATGCTTAGTTGGCCAGCTAGATAAACCCATGCTTGATTCATAGTCATAGTACCATTTACTAAAGGTCTATCACTTGTTCTAGCTACCTAAAATATACAAATAAATAAACCAAATTGAAATAGTCAAGAAAAATCTACTATTACCTTACTATCTATATCCCTGTCCCACATGTCATTAATCGTGCAACCAGCACCCCTCATAACTAAAGAACCAAACCCAAAAAGTGTTAGTAAATAGAGGTCTGGATATGAACCTGGAGCCGCTGCTAAAGCTATGCTCCACCCACAAGGCCAAAACAATAACCAAGATCCTAAAATATTTATATACAAAGTTATGAATATATGTACAAAAGCTACAGTTTATTTACCTATTGGTCGATTTATTCTGCTTATTTTCAAGTAGGGTTGCACAGACAACGGAAATTTTTCAACGATCTGTGTTGCAAGATTAATTTTCTTGTTTGTCTTTGTTTCATTAATGTCATATAACGGATCTGCCTGAAAAACATTAAAGTAGATATTAAATTTTGCAAAATTATAAATGATTGGATAACATAACCTAACATAAGCAATATCTTTACATTTGTACTTACCTTTTGAGGAAATACATTTTTGTTAATAACTTGATCTAAACTACTCGATTTTACTCGTATTATTCGGGAAATATGTAATTTATTACTAGTACATATTGTCCGTAAAATGCTGAAATTGTTATTTGTTATAAATTTGTACATTTTATGCTTAGTAAAATTTGAGTTCACATTTAAAAAAATAGTTTATTCTAATTATATTAAATTCATTTTAGATGTACTACAAGTTATAATTTGATGTTACTGATGATATAAAATTATAATTTTAAGAGCACGCATGTGTCATTTCCTTCCGTTCGTTGTCAAGGTATGCATCTGCCATCTATCAGACATGTATGAAGTATTAATTGGTCTCTAATAACAAAATGTAGAATATATATTTGCATTGAATATATATTCATATACATACTTGTTTTAAAACTTCCAAAATTAAAATAATTTTTTTTTATTTAACTTATACACATAAATGAGGATAATAAACAAGCTCACAGCAAATACTGAGACATGAACCCAAGACTACTTCATGCCCAAGACCATTTAAAAAAAATATATTATCCAGCAGCAAGAAACATTCATTAAATAATATCACTACCAAGAATAGTTAAAATACTATTTTTATATTGTTCTTCTGTTTATTATTAAAATTGTTTAATATTTTCTTATTTACATTAGCGCTCTTTAATAATATGACATTAAACAATGAGATACATGTATTTTGAAAAGAAAATATTTAGGTTTAGCTGTATTTTAATAGAAAAAAATGCTTAATTATTATTTCAAAAATCGTAAATATTTTGTATTATGCGGAATACTAATATTTTAGAATATAAAATTTTAACATAGCACCAACCACCCACATCAATAAATGACCAAAGACGTTGTTTACGACAACAAATTCTAATTAAACTTGTTTAAAAAGAGCTGTCATTGGGGGATTAAACTCATGGGGTGCTTTTATCCCTTCGATTTCCTCGATTATATAAATTGCGAATCGCACCAGTCAGCTACATTAGTTACAACTAAACAGCTAAAGCAACAACTTGAACAAACAAAATGTTCATTCAGCATCAGAGTCTGGCTCTATTGTTGCTGATTGTTACGTTTACTCAGATTCAATACGGATTTTGTTCTAACATTAACTCACACGGGGAAGTATGTAAAAATATTTAGTAATAATGCAGAATATAATTTTTTGTATTTACAGTCATCTTTAAAGAAAAATCCAAATTGGATCGGATCTTCGATGGGTCGAAGACTAAAGCGAAACCCAAAAGAAGATTTAGGACCAGGGCCTGTGTATTTCAATCCGAACAGAGACGAATTTAACACTCTCGCTGAATTAATACAAGAAAATCCATGGACTGTTCTAGCCAGTGTTCCAGGTATATTTAATTATGGGTATAGCTACTTTGGTAATTTATTAATTCTACTTTCTTAGAAGGTCAAAAAAGGCAGATGAATTTCACACCCAGACTAGGTCGCGACGCTGGAGAAGAAAATATACAATTTCTACCAAGTGCTGACCGATGGCTTCCAGAATCCGAATTAGCGATGACTGGTGATATGTCTGTCCGTTCTCCACAGTTTTCTCCAAGACTTGGCAGGCGTGCTGGAAACAGCTTTGGTCTCCAATTTGGAAGATATGCGTGAATATAAATTACAATTATCTGTAACTCATATATTATTGTATTTAATGATGTTCATAATAAATAAGTGAAATATACTAGCAGCAATTTCATTCTTTATTCTTATAATGATTATGTGCTCCCTTAACATAAAGTTAACGACCGATTCGGATTTTTTTTTCTGTTTTGAAAAATGCTATTTTAATAGATAAAATTGAAGAAAAATATAAATATTGTAAATAAAAGCATTATTTAGATCTAATACAAGTAATATTTCAATTAAATGTAAACTAAATTTATATATTTTGGAATTAGAATTTTTTTCTAAGTTGTTTACAACTTTTATTCTATCTAAATAGATTGAATCAATATAGCTCCACCTAACATAGGAAAAGAATGGACAAATCAATAAAACTAAGGGCTAAGAGGGAAGATATTGAACGAAGGGTATTACAGTCATGAAAAACAAAATATTTAATGAAAATAAGTCAATTACGATCTTGAAGATCCAGAATTTAGATCAATAGTCAGGTCAAATACCGGAAATTGGTATTAGAAAGCAGGATACTAAATTAATTTCAGTTTTTAAAAATCCAAATGAAGCAGTTAAAGCGATGAGGATAACTCAGGAAATATAATACATAGAAATTTTAATAAACCCTCTGATTTAATCACATGTTAATCATAGATACATGCTTTCAAATAAGCTTCTCCTTACTAACAAAACATTCAACACTACAATGTCGTAAGGGCGCATGTTATCAACGTCTCTAACAAGATAAGTTATTCAACAATATCATGGCACTGGTTATAATATCACCCGATTCTATAAATATGCGTATAATAACAATATAGTTCGACCAACAAAATCAGTTTGCTGTTCATGTCACCTATATTATATAAGTATATGTACTGTATGTAAGTAATGTATGTATATATAATATAATAATTTGACCTGTTGTTTTGGGCGGTGACTGCTGTTCCCGTGTGGACTGGCCAACGGGGACAGAGTCTCCCCCAGAGGGGGACACAGCAACAATCACGTGACCTGGGAGACTGCTGCGACCCCTCGAAAAGGTACTAAATCACAGTAGACTTCTATATTTTGTTTTAATATATAATATATCATATCGTATATATTCTTACACCTCGTGTCCAATTTACTATTACCTATACAGCATAGATTCTAATTTTCCATTTTTCAAAAATTTTCACAAAATTAACAATAATATGTTACAATCTTGGAAGATAACATAAACGGAATTTTAGACGAATGCCCTAAAGATTTCAGTGAATTGGGCGTGAGGTATACGTTTGTTATGCAAATTTGGTTCAGCTGGCAACTCACGTCGCTTGGTATACTGTATACATAATAATAATGATTTACGAGCTGGTATTGCGCACTTGAGCAAGCCCCATGTATATAATATAACTTTTACGTCTAAAAAAAGAACTAATCTAAACGTATGTAATGTAATGTATATTATAATATGTTGCATGTAATGTAAATGTATGTTGTGTTATATATGAATATTATTGTAATACTAAGGCACATACCCAGCTCATTGCTTGTACGACGGGCACTATTCGGGAGAGGTGCCCAGCCCGATCGCCCGCGTTCCGCCAGCGACGTGTGATGGGTGTCAAGTCTTGGTGCATATCGACAAGGTCGGCACAGGGTCCGAGTGACCTGAATGGACCCTGTACAGAGCTTGTGCCTGCTATTTACAAGAATTAACACCTACCAGACATAAACAATAACCTGCGAAACGGGGCGAACGCAGCCGAACCTCGGGAGGACCGCACATCTCCTCCGTGGAAGACAAGCATCGCTGAATGGGTCATCGACTCATTACTACATCTTACTAAATCGATGTACTCAAATAGGAACGAATTATGATCAATACGTGAATCAATCAATTAACAAACAAACTCGATTCATTGATTAATTAATTGATAAAATTAATTGTAAGTATAATCGACGTTATTCGATGTGAGATAATTAATACGAAACTCGCACAAGACGGAGACGGAATTGAACGGCGACGGCGGCCGGTCTGTCTGTCACAACAACACAGCCATCACAACATCAGAGTGGAACGAGCTGCACTCACGGCTCTGGCTCAGGGCGACTTGGGAGTGGACATTGTCGCGTCTTGCAGCTCTCGGGCACCTGGCACTTGCACTGGTACCGCCACTGGCACCTGCACGGGGACCGCGGACACTGCCTGCACCGTCTGCTGGTCCAATGTGTCCGCACCGCCCACGTCCGATTGGAAGAAGCGATCTGCAATCACATTCCTTCATCTTTTCTCCTCTGCGTAAACAAACAACTCGTACCTTCATCCATGAGTATAACGGTGTTTGGCTCGGCGCTAGCAGTCGGCACCGGATGCGTCATCATCGTAAAGTCCTCCTGGTCGAGCGTGATGAAAGGCGCAGCCGTCCACCGAGGCACTCCCACGCCCACGCTAGAGCGCGCCGTGGCCGTGCTGCGTGCCGTGCCCGGGCTGCTCACCGCAGATGAATACATGCTGAGATTCGTGGGGCTGATCACACCAGACATTGTACTCATCGAGCTCATATTTGGATAACTGAAGAGCTGTAATATAAAACAATATCAATACACAACAATTCTTCTCGAAAAATACCAAACAGCAACGGCATGCAATTTGTTATTTTTCGTTTATAATTACGGTACGAAGCAGCGGACACGGCTAATCTCTATTCTCATTAACTTTACTCTAAAATAAAAATTCTTAAACACTTAAGTATAAATATAGAAAACTTATTAAACGAATTTCTATAATGGGAATGACAATTTGAATTTGAATATACGAAACGAGTAGAGAAGAGAGATTTACCGCGGACGCCACATCGCGTGCACTACCAACATGCCCCGGCTGCGTAGCGTGAAAGTGGTTAAAGGCTGCATAATCCCTGCTGGGGGAATATGACCCCGCCGGGGTGCCTGCACCCGACAATCGGTGGGACGGAGACTTCCTTCGGTCGTGCGTGCCATTAGGACTCAGCGGCGGGGATGACGACAGTTCTGAAGGGCCCAATATCTCCTCCTGCGGGGAGTTCTCCCCACCGGGAGGCGTGATGGAAGATGGCGGTGAGTTCGTCACATCCCCCGTGGACCGGATGATGGCCACAGGCCGAGCCATTGGTGGCAAAGGAGGTGGTGGAAGCATTGTCGCTGGAAAGTATTGCGACTTTGGACTGCGTGTGATATTAGATTGCATTTGCGCGTTCTGCGGACTGTTCTCTGCTTCTTGACATACAAATGTCACGAAGTCTGACAGCGTATCGTGTCCATTCTCCGGATATTTCACGGGAGATTGATGTTGTTGATGTGGGTCCGGACTATGTTGATAGAATATCGTGCTGGGGCTTA
This sequence comes from Stenolophus ochropezus, assembly GCA_035578165.1. Taxonomy (NCBI): domain Eukaryota; kingdom Metazoa; phylum Arthropoda; class Insecta; order Coleoptera; family Carabidae; genus Stenolophus; species Stenolophus ochropezus. The sequence goes on from JAQOWZ010000014.1 coordinate 8,107,762, forward strand.
CGGTTTGTGACGTACTTGATACTAAGGTCGTATTCTGCGCCATTGCTATAAATTGAAAATAAAGTAAAATAATATGTAGAAAAGATTGTTTGAGGTACGTACAATAGGCAGCCGAAACAACCATAGCATCAACGGAAGACGATCTATCAGCCCCAACTGCAGCAACGGGCTCAGGTCCGGCGTAGCTATTGCAGTAATACCCTGGATGCTCTATCTTCACACTGTTCATCGTCTGCTGCGTGTCGGGTAGCTCATGTAAGATGGATGCTATAATACAAGTATTCAGTGAGACCAAGCTACACACTCCCATGTATTGATAACTGCAACTATTTTACATACATTTGGACAGTTTCCAAAGCTCTCGGGATGAGAATACACCAGTCGCGAGTATTATATCGTTGCAGATAACTCCGTTGTATGGATTATGAGTGTAGCCTGCTGTAATAAAATTGGATTTTATTGTTAGTTGTTGTGAGATTTCAAGAGCAGTTTATATGTAGACAAAATCGATACAACAAAAAATTCTAATTCTTTAGTAAATTAAGTCTATTAAGCAGAGAATGTGAAGATAATTAAAAAGAACAATAAATTATACAAACCTTTATTTTTCCTTTCCTCTTCTTTTTTGTTGTTATAACAAATACCACTAAGAATTTCTGAAAAAGAAGTTAATTGAAAATAATTGTGTACTAATTTGAAGTACAATGTTACCGTGACTATTAATGAAATTGGCCAGGTACAGATCAAGTTCTCTCACAGAAACATTAATGTGGTAGGGGTTGACGCAGAGTCCGGGTTGTGAACAATCCGGGTTCTTCTCTAGTCGCTCACCGTCCGTGCTTTCGAGCGGAATGGCCTTGAAGAGGATGACCATGACAAGGTCCAGCCGCCAGACCTTGTCCGCTTGGCGAAGGCAGTCGATACGTCTCATCTTCCCCTTCTGGTCGGGGTTGGATAGGACGCATACTGCTGGTCGCTTCCCCGTAATGCTTAACACGAAATCCTCGCGACATTCTTGAGTAATATCCTTCCGGAGTTTGCCCAATAATCGCGATGCCCATTTTTGCTTTACTTCTGCTTTTTCGTTCTAGAAATTGCATATCATCAGACTCCCAATCTGCAGCGCCCGTTATGAATATTGAAGTAACTGCCAATATTGATTGGTGGAAATGCCTCACCCTCAAATATATCGAGCAGTTCATAAAGTAAGATTTGTAATAAGTATTTTTAAAGACGTTATGACTATTGATTTTGAATTTCCTGTGAATGAATATAATTGATGCGACAGATGCTTACCTGTAATTCATCCTTGCATTGACGCTCCTCCTCTAATGACATTCTCTTCTCGTGCTTCTTGTAATATTTCCTCTTGGCAGCCTGCAGATTGAACCATGTGTACGAGAAGGACTTGACAAAAGGCAACAAGGCCTCGATGAAAGGATGGAATTCATCCTGCACCAACCGGTAACACAAAAATACATCGGCAAAGGTTAGTCAGGTATATGTAGTCAGGCCTAGGCCGACGTGGTACATCGAACGGTCCATGCATAGAAAGAAAGACACCGAACAAGAATACTGCTGTGATCGCACATCGACAGATCAATCTATACTGCACGATGCAATGTCGCATAACAAATCAATGACAGTTGACAGAAAGTGCCGGTTGTTGTTTTTTGCTTTCGGCGTATTTTCTCAGTTTTACTTTTGTTGAACGTGTTTGGGGTCGCGTTGCATAAGTGTAATGTGACGAAGTGCAAACAGTTTCTCGTTTCGTCGTATTGTCCCGTCACTATTTTACTTTTCCTTTTCGACCATTAAATCCCTCATAAGAACTTAATTGCTAGTTTTTAAAAATATTAGTAGTTGTCTAAGAACATCTGAATTATTTATATTAGTAACAATTACAACCATTCACCCCTACTCATCCGCTAAATAATTTGTACGTTTTACGAAAATAAATGTGATATAAATATTTAGTATTCAGCATTCATCAAAATTATCGACAGAATAAAGTTGTTCTCGACAAATAAATTTGAGTACATGAATTATTTAAAAGAGTTACACGCTTGATCTGTAGAATGACGATATATTATTTTTAAGCATCTCTATTTGTTTGAAATTTTTGCGAGTTTAAGTATATTTCATAAATAGATAGAATTATAAATTTGAAAATGGAATATCTGTTTAGCGTAAAAAATGAAGGAAGTACTGTTGTTGTATTTTGGAATGAGTATATTTAGACATGTGCATGAATTGGTAATCGTTGGTAGCCGTAGCATCAGCAGCAGCGCGTTTCGCTTACTGCAAGAGAACATGGGTGAGACAGTGGAATGAAGCAGGAGCTTGGGTGGCGGTGATGGTGAAGGTGTTTGTCGAATGCAGAACGAACGGGCATGGGCAGTCGGGCACGCACAATGTCGTGTTGTTATTGCAGGCGTGTGACGTTGGGCGTCAATGTGCATTCCAATGGACGGCCAACAAACGGACAATGATACAAGAATGCAACAAGGGTCACGTAACGAATCTGCATGCACTACACATAAAATGCCAAATAAAAGTCGCAAGTCGCATCGCATCACATCGCATCGGGCATCGCAACAAACAGTTAGAGGAAATGTAAGCAATTCACGTATACGATCTGTACTCAAAGGTCCTGGTGTATGTAGTCAAGTTGGTCGCTCGTCATCGTCATTCGTCGCTTTTCATCCCGTTTCATTTCGTTCCGTACGCGACGTGCTTAAATCGTTTAGTTGGTCTGTATTTATATAGACCGGACATATTTTTAGCCGCTGGTAGCAATGCGCCCTCGTCCGCTCGTCACTATTGTGGTGAGTGCGTCGAAGTCCGGCCGCGGCCGCAGCACGAAATACGAATATGCTACGATACACATACACAGATATAGATATACTAATACATATACATAGGACACGTGAAGCGCGCGGCGCGCGTGCACTATGCATATATACGTCGTATCCGTATCGCAGTTCGCAGATCTAGACGATGGATGGATGGAAAGGCCACAACATGTAACATGGACACACGAAGTGCGCGCGAACACTCAAAATATTGAAAAAGAACATGAGAACACTGAATACGTCGCAGGGTCCGAGCGATGCCAGAGTCGCACGTACAGTCCATGTGACAAGATGGTTGCAGCGTGCTGTACGCTAAACGGGTGCACGGAATACGGCATCCGGCATCGGACCGGCCTTGCGCACACAACACTGTATGTTAATTACAATATATGTTAATTACATATCAAATGTAATGTTGCGGATGGGTGGAGGTGGTACGGGTTGTAGAGTGGTAGAGGTAGTGGTAGAGCACCTGTCCTGAGGAGGGCGTCTGCAGATACGAGGACACATCGGGCTCCACCATACAGCTCCTTAGCGTGTCCGGGATAAACATCCCTCGGCGAGGGCGAGGCCGGGGATGTGCCTCATCAACCTTGGTTACGTACTGTTTATACTCGAACTCCACTTGTTCCTTACTTCTTCAGTCTCACGTCTCCACTGCTCGTGCTCGTTGCCTCGTTGTCGTTGCTTGGCCACTACTCGCTACTCCTGGCTCTGTCGTCGCCTTCGTCTTTACGTCGGTGCGCACTCGCCACTGCACAAGTGCACGCACTCACCGTCTCGACGGCGCCGCGGACGCCATCACCAGTCACCACCGATCTAACGGAGATGTGTTTTGCTTACGTTTGTCGCTTATCGCTTATGCTTCACTTCCAACAACTGCTTATGTCCACCTTCGCACTCAACCTGTACCCTGTACGCGTTCTGCATTGATTTCTACGTCCTGACGACCTGACGACCGCCGCACTGCAGCTGTCGATATGTCGTTCAATTCGCACCAGATCACATCACAACACAAGCACTACGGACAGTTTCGGCGTACGACATGCATTCGCACACGACAGCCAGGTACTGCATCGGCCACGAAACAATGTGTTGTTGATTTACAGACTCGCCGCGGCTGGCTACGATTAATATAGACTCTAGCACTAGGATTTATTTATACATCGCGGTGCGGTCTGGGCCAAAAATTGCGTATGACGGTGACGGAGCGGCGGCGGCAGGCACTGCCGACTACCGACACACCACACTCGCGCCGTTGCGTTGCGCTACACTCCGTAAGTCCGCGTCCGCGTGCACATTCTCCGTCAAATCGATTTCGGCGGCGTGGACGCTGCCCAATGCCACTTCGCCGTCTTTCGAACTCTACTCCACTACAGGTGACTCTGACGTCTAATTCCAATTCACTACATACATCCACACAGCATTCAATAACAGAAATCGTATCAATTATGTATGTTTGTATATTGAGGTGTACATATAAGTACTTCATTGTTACACTGTGATATTGTGCAGTACACATACAACATTATTTAACAATATGTAATGCAAAAAAATCACAAAAATGTTGACCAGTAGACCACGTTGAGAATAAAGAAAGAGAATGGGAAGAAAAATCTAGATACTTGGTCTATGAATATGGCAGTATTACGTCCGTCGCAAAATGTGTGGTATTGAGGCTGGACACTTCCTATACGCGGTCTTGAATTCAAATCCTAGGAATAAGAACTAGTAAGACAATGAAACAGAAAGGAATTTTATTCTCACAGGATCGTACAACAAAAAATTTTGTCTGCTGTACTAAATTTGACGCTCCTCAAAAAAATCCAATTTTCGAAAGACATTTGACATCTTTTATTTCTTTTGATATTCGCTTTCAAATTTTTACTATAATAAACTAATTTTAAGTATATTCCCATAAATAAATATAACACAAATTCACTTGTGGTGTTATTACCATTTAATCTAGTAGAAAATTTATAATAATTAAATAAAAATTTCAGAATGAAAGTTTGGTAGTGCTATTTTGGTAAAAAATTGATAATTTGAAATATATATTAAAACTGGATCGGCGCCCCCTTTGTACGATCCTGTTTATAAAATGAAAATCCGTACCTTATATTCAGCTAGATCAGAATTAATATCTTCATCGGAATATCCCTTCATGGCTTTGGTGGCCACAGGTCCCATGTAATTATTAACAACAGCGAACTCCATTAAAGATAAAAACACAAACACTGAACAACTGGACATCCAAACGTCTATAGCCTTAACATACGACACTGGTGGTAAATTTTGTTGCGATTGTGTATTCTGTGTCGCCAGCGTTAACAGCGAGGTGACTCCTAGAGTTACTCGAGCAGGAATCGCTTCAGGCTTTATCCAGAAAGAAATCCATGACATGACAACAATAAGAGCTGATGGAATATACGTATGAAAAAGATGGTAACCTAGCCGTCGGCGCAAGTTGAACACAATGGCCAAACATGTGAAATTACCTTTAAAAAGTAATCAATAAATAGTTATACATTATCCCTCCTTCTACCTCTATATTTAGAAATAAATACCAATAATTTTGAAAACCCACAGATTGCTATTATTGTTAGCACTTTTTTTATATTTCGAATTCTTGACCAAATAATTAATTTTCTTTCAAGAATTCTTTATACTGACCTGTGGAATATTCAATAGTACAATCAGTCGTGTAATTATTGGAAATATCTAATTGCGGTAGTTCAATATCAGGATTAACAACTAATGGATCGGTCATATTCCAAATAAAAACTAAGTCCTGTACTGTATGCGATACTGAAAACTGCAAACTGCTTTATTATTTCATTTTAGTAATATGTTATTACTTACAACTTTCGATCATCATCATGCAAATCTGCGTGTCATGAGGGTATGATTCGAATTTCATTGCGCATGATAAAACTAAAGTTAATCTACAATTTAATTGTTATAAAGAAAGGAACTGAATTAAAAGATAATAAATCATACTTTGACATATAAAGAAGTGTTTTATCATGATATAGCCACAAATAATGATTAGGGATACTCATTTCATGAAAAGTAACTTTCTTTGCATTTTTAAAAAAACAATCTGGTCTCCAGATATTGTGAAGCCATTCTACATCTAAAATTCTATATTCCTCACTCATATTTTCTGGTAATCGCAACCTAGGGTCACGCCAACTTTGCGCTAAGAAAATGTCCGTAACGTATGTCTAAAATTTGTTAAAATTTAGTAATAAAAAATATGTGTTTATATATCTCACCATTGATTCTTCGTTGATAGAATCCAAAGATAAAACAGTTACGTGAAAATACACAACTGTAGGTTGCCCTAATAATTTTGGAGCACGATTCTTGTCATAATGTTTTGTTTTAACAGGTAAAATATCTCTTAATGATAAACTGGTTTCTGATATTTCTCGAGTAACATTACTCGCTCTAGAAAATTATTGTTTTATTTTTAAAATTATAGTATGTAGGTAAACTTACGCAGAATTTATGCAAACTAACAACCACACACCATACATCGCAAAAATTCTCATTACAGCTGATGAAATTTCGAGAAAAGTTCATGAAGTTTTCAATTGCAATTTATTTAAAGTTTTTACTGATTCTTTGACGCAGTATTGTTATACTAACAGCCATCATACGAACTCACACGTATAATTAAATTATTCTGTAATAGGCTTATATCCAGTTATCCAAGTCGATCAAATTATAACACCACTTTTATGTCAGCGGTATCATACCATCATTTTTCTAAATCAATGTCATACTGCTTCAAAAATTGAATTTGCCATCTAAATTTAGATACAAATATGATGTCGAACTCACACTTTTATATTACTCTCATTTGAGAGGTGACGCACACTTTCTTTTTCGCAAATATTCATGACACATTTCTTTTAAACCTCGAATTTTGGCGAAATCGTTTTATAAAACGAAAACATAACTGTTGTATTACATGCTGACTTTAGTTTATTTTCTAATAAATTTCAATACAGTTTTCATTTAATTACACATGATTGCCTAAAACCCGAGATTTCATCAATTTACATATATACTTATGTTCATGTAACGTTTGGAATAGTGCGTTACATAGACATTATTGCTAGGTCGCACACAGCCTTTCAAATGCCAATCAATCAAAGATACTAATAATACTTGTGATTTGTTGTACATACACCTTCAATATCGGCAAAATCATACTAAAAACGACAAAGTAATCGCACAAATGACATTTAAATTATTGCTTAAATGCTGTATTTAACCAATATTAAACACAAAGTGATCATTTCATTTCATTTTTTTCCTTAAATAAAACTAATTGTTGCACATATTTATAGAGGCAGTAATGTAGATGAAAAAAAATGATCACATTGCACATGAAATGCATACATACAACCATACATGATGATTCATGCTCTAAAAAGAATGTATTTCGAAACAGGACTCGTGTGTGAATTATTACTTTTTATTTATAGTTCCATTCAATATTATTAATACTTGAATTATAATAAAAAGCAGGTTTCATTTTTTCACCGTATCTATTTAAACAAATAGAATACAATAAAGTAATTCAAGTCAAGGAAATAAATTGCCAACAGATATTTCCAAATATTGCGTTTTTCAACAATTTTCCCATAAATTATTGAAATAAAATAAAAATGCATTAACTGAATGAAATAAATATTTATGAAATGACAATGTATATAAAAATGTAAATAATTCACAAGATAAAAGAATCACATTTTCTGAATATCAAAGTTAACCTTATTTGTCTCATGTTCTGAGACATTTGGTATATATTTTCTCGTTACTACAGGAGATAAACTTCAATTCTCTATAATTTTAAAGTTATTAAAAATAAAATTTACAAGTACTTTCATAATACTATGTTAATACAAAATCGTATAAGAACGCAATTATTTCGCTTAAACTGAAACAATTTCTATTATTTTTAATAATTACAGTATCTGTTATTTATTGAATAAATAAATATAAATACTTACAAAGATAAGAATAAATAACAGACACAATGCAAAACTTAAGTCACTGAGTGTTTAAAAAACTTATTGCTTTTAAAATTAATTACGTTCATATGCGACATTCTTATTTAAAATTTTCTTATTCAAGTACAAGAGTATCTATATAATATACATTTAATATTATACAGTGTCACATAGTTTTACGACATGCCATATTTACTAATATAAATTCATGTTCCTAACCGAAGTAAAACAATAAAATTTGATGATTCTAATGATGAAAAATCAAAATATCTCCTATGGTAACTAATATTAAGCACTGGAAATACCGGTATGCTACAAGGTGCTCAACTTTATATTTAAATATGGAAGAACACAAGCGAGTCAATGGTAATAATGGGACCTCCCAATGAAAAAGTAAGAATACTTTATTAAAATACTATTGTCATTACGTACAACAATTACTGTTAGGGTTATATTGCTTTATTAGAATTCTAGCAAAATAAAGCGTCTTGTACTTGTGATGTAGAATAAATACTTCTATATTACAGGAACTTAAGTAGTTACTGTTCACACAGAGATTATTGTTCATTGCTAAACTCCGCAATGAGAATTTTGTGATGTATCTTATTTAATAAACATTCTTACTTTTTATCATTGCCTGAACTCTATTACAGTGCTATTTAAGTGTCAGTTGTCTACTTAACGACAATGGACTCTTCCCACATTTTTTTTGTAGTTTATATATGAATATATTTCATATTATTATCTTCGTTTTAAGACAAATAAGCAAGAAACAAATTTTATAAATTCCATAAAAATTCTAATTAGCTCGTGACGTACTTAAGCCTTTGACGTTTCGACAGCGCCTCAGTGGACACCTGTGGTACCACAAAACAAGAAAAAAACTAATATGAAAAAATAACAACCGAGTTCCCCCTATGGGTAATGAAAACTATATTTTTTGTGTTTACAATTCTTTTGCGCCATTTTATATTTGTCTCTTTCATCTTATTTGTCTTTTACTATAAAGGCCATCATACGTCACAGCTAAATAGAGGTAACACATAAAAATGTGTATAAGTGATCTATACACATTTTAAATGAAATCATATATTTATTAAAATTGTTTGATAGCAAACTATTGAAAACATATTCAAAATATGTTAAATCCGAATATGCGGGAAGAGCCCATTACTTTAAAATTTAAAACAAATTCGTTCTAATTATTAAAATGTAAATAAATGTAATGCGTCCGAATAATTAAAAATGTAAATAAACGTAAGATGTACATACATGTATGTACGTATGTATGCATAGTAACTTAGCCTAAAACATTTGGCAATGCATATATTCAAACAGTAGGTAGGGTTGCTAACTATCACGAATCTGTCGGGAATTTCAGTACATATTTCTATTCGGGATCCTAATTACCCATATTTATAATCTTTTTGATTTAAGTCATTATTACTAACAAGTTCTTAAATGTGAGATCTGACTTGATGTTACAGAGTTTTCCAAACTATTGAGTCTTTATCGTACAGAAACATTTCTGCTACGAAAAATATAGATACACAAAACGTGTAAAAAATAAAACAGTGAGCTAGAAGTTGAGATCGATTTGTTTTCAGTTTAGAATACCCTGTTTGAAATAAACGACATAAAATAAGGTAATAGTCCACATAGCTTATCCGAACAGGCGGCGATCCTGTAGTCCGTATTCGAGCGGTCTTTTCTTCACGAGAGTTGGCAACCCTAGGAATGAGGCTGCGCTGAGTGCATCAGTTACGAGTTGTTCCCTGTAGCCATGGTAACAAACATTTGTTGAAAATCCGCAAGTTCTTGCCCTAGAATTTCTATACCAGGTGCTGGGTGTCCATGATGGTCGTCGCCAGCTGCCGTCCCTGCTTTGGCTGGGGCACCTGGTGCAGGCTTGTCCTTCCCCACCGGCGAAGTGCCCGCACCCGGCTTCTTCTTGTCCAGGTCGGGCTGGTCGGCTCGTCGAGGCACCGTCTGTTTCGTCACGATCACAGGTTTGTTGGGTGGGATGGGAGGCGGGAGGCCTCTCCCTAACATCGCACCCTTCTTGGGCGGCGTGAGCTGTGATGGCACGGCGGCGGCGGCGACGGTGGCCGAGCTCGCAGTCGGACCGGGGCTGGAACCAGGAGCAGGAGCTGTGGGACTATGGAACGGTACCTTGCCCTGTGGCACTAGTGGACGTATCGTGTTGCCTAGGAAACTACCACTCCCAGCACTGGGAGCTGCTGTTGCCGCCGCCACTGCTACTCCAGTTGGCGCCACGGGGGTGTGGACCCTAGCGCCGCCGGAAGGTAACGGAGATGTTACTGGCACCTGTGCATAAATAACACCATCACAACAATAAACTAGTTTTCAACGAATTTTCCCTACTTTATTAGCTGAAAGTGCAGTTGCGATAACTGGTGTTGCAGTTTGCCGCAATGCTTGACCCGGAGAAATTGATTGCGCAATTCCCGTAGCTTAAAAAGAAACAAATATGTATTTAGGTATTACAGAAGCAGTAAATCATACTTGGCCCAGACACCGGAACACTGGATACAGTTGCTGTAGGTTGAACTACTTTTGCGACGCTACTTGTCATGGGGACAGAGGATGTGTCATCAGCTGTTCGAGGTGATGAAGAACCTTTCCCACCACGCATAGGCATGACTTGTGCACGGAGGGTATCATTTTCGGCTTTTAATTTTCGTATTTCAGCATCTAGTTCTCGACACCTGTAAATTATTACATATTTACTGTAAAAAAAAAGTAACAATGTATATAAAACAGTATAAACCTTTTTTCTTGTTCAGCGAAAGAATTCTGTAACGTTTTCCTATCTGTTTCAAATAATTGCATTTGTTTCTCTAACTCTGCTTCCATTTGCAACGATTTTTTACTTTCTTCTTCTAAACCTTCAGCCATTGTATCTATTCGAGTTTTTTCTTCTGATAAAATCTTCAAATATATATTATAAATATTAATTTAATCAGATTAAAAAACAAGTTATTATTATAGAGTACCTGTGCAAGATCTTCGCTTCGTTTTCGCTCTTCAATATATTTCAGGATAATCTTCTTTCGCTCTGCTAACAACAATAGGACGATTTGTTTTTGGCGGGCTTTCTCTTCATCGGCGACCTCTAGTTGCCTTTTGAGCTCCTTCTCCAACTTCTTTCTCGCTGTCCGCTCCAGGTCCAGTTCCTGCCAATTACTGCTTTACACTGGTCGCATTGCAAAACATTTTGTTCAAATTTTACAAAATCAAAGTTCCACGACAATAGTGATCTCTGACAATACTTGCCGAATCAGAATTTTGAAAAATTGAACAAATTATAAAGAAATAAATAAAAATTCTGTCAAGTTATTTCTATTAAGTAAAAATGAAAAGCTCGACACACACCTGCTTTAATCTCGTTCGTTCCATTTCCAAGCCATAAGTAATATCATCCCCTTGTGCTGTATCATGTTCATGTTTGCACTTTTCTTCTTCCAATTCCTGTATAACCTTCTTGTGTTTCAATTCAGCATCTCTAATAATATTTGCCATGTGAAGCTGCGCTCTTCGTTGCTGGACAACTAAATTCTCTAAGGCCTCGAGTTGCTGATCGGCCAACATCGCGATATCTTTATCATTATACGGTGGTTTAGCATTGGGTCCATCAGCAAACATGTCCCGAAGAAGGGCTGTATAAGGATCATTTAAAACTACGGGTCGATAACGACCCAAATTCACTACTTCTTTCAACTTTTCGGACTAAAGAATAAAAACAAATAATAAAGATTTCAATTTAGTTTGAGTTGAACTTACTTTAAGAGCTGCAATAACAATATCACGAGCCTGAAATTCGCCTTCATAATAGCTAAGTAATTGGAGTAAATCTGATCTTGTAAATTCGATTTTCGTGTTTCGCTACAAAAACAAAAGGTTTATAAATAACATAATACATCATTGTTGCATCTAAATATAGAACCTTGAGAGTATTGCTGGCGGTTGTTGTTCTGTCAATTTGATCAAAATGACTAATTTCTGGCTGGCTCCCAGAAGGAGCTGGGGTGGGTGGTTTCTCCGGAGTTGCATTGTTCGCTGCAGAACCTCCGCCACTAAATCCTATTCCCAAACTACTAAACCAACCATTTTGATTGTTATTTGAAGCCATATTGAATCTTATTTGACTTGACCCGGCTCCATGTACTTTCCAAGTATTATATGTTAATAAACAATCACACACATTTTCGCATCATGTAAGTGCACTTTAGATCGCATTTCCGTGAATAAATCAACGAGCCGGTATTTCGTTGAAACATCGATACTTGCAGACAATACAAATTTCGACTATCAATATAATGTGAAGTTATTCACTTTACATTTTTCGTTTAGAAAACTTGTATATGCACACAGGATGTTTAATTTACATTTATCATGTTAACTACAATTTTATTATTCACTTTTGCATTAACTCACTGCTTTTAATTTGATGAACAATGATTCATAATTACGAAGTACTTTCTTGTTAAATAACCACATACCATTTTGCATGTTTACACCCAAATACTATTTACCCAAGTAAAAACCCTGTAAATCCCTATGTAACACAAATAAGAACCAGAAACCCTGACAAAAATGAAATTTGCGAATATCGACTCAACGAGCGCTTCCACACTTTGTTCATACCACGCACAATCGCGTTCCCCACCCTCTCTTTCAAAATAACATCATCCTTCGAAGACCAATAACATTTTTTATAAAAAATGTTTTTAACAAATTATTTATCCTTGTAAGCAATTTAATGTAAAAATAACTCATTAATATAATAACAGGAGAAGTAAAATATCAATATTTATTAAAGCCTTAAACACGGCTTTATTGCGCACAATCCTTAAATATGGGCGGTATTTGTAAAAATAGAATTTTTTTCTTACATTTTTCAATATAAATACCTTCAATTTGTATAAAATATGTTAACTCACTGTATGAATATTGCTACTATATGTAATAAAGGAATGTATTTAATGTAATAAACAGCTAAAGATGATTTATTTTGCAAGCTCCAATCGTTCGTGCATTACGCACTGCACTCCCAATCGCCGTATTTTTATTGGTGTCGAGTGACGTAATTAGTTCCACGTTGGCTCCCTTTGAGTGAGTAACAGAACCAGATTGCACACAGCAATGACGTTCCAATAAGAATATTAAATTCAATCATTCTTTTTTCAAATATAACATTAAAAAGAAAATGACTATGTGCTAAACAATCTAAATATTGTTTCCAAGTATTTTGGGTGATGCAAATAATTTGTGACATCTAAGTTACTTGTTCCTGTACAATATGTCAGATTTAGGCATAATGGACTATTTTCTCTCCAAAAACAACGATAAGAATGATATAAAAGTTGAACCAGATATGGATATTTGTGCAAACTACGATAATTCCGAACTTATGGTACGTTAATTTTACTTAATATTGACACACTATTCATCTAAATCCAAATTACTATAAATATGTGGTAAACGTCAAAATGGGTGTTGGTTGTAAACATGTATGCATTTCATACTTGTTATTATTAGCTCATTTCTATAAACAAAATACATCGACCTGCTTTTTTTGCTGGTACATTTTTCGTGAAAAATTTGGATTTTTAAAACTTGACGCAATAAAATGTCACACGGTGCATACTTCATTGTATCCATATTGTAGAGTTCGGATTTCTTCGATTCTATTCTATCAATGGAGAAAACAAATCTAGAGGGTGATTTGACGTCTGGTTTGTTTGATAATTTGGAAATGGACATGAACCTTACAAGCGATGGAAGTGTAACATATGATGATGTTCAGTGTGAGACCAGCACGTTTTCGGATAGTGGATTAAGCAGCGATTTACAGGAAATGCAAGATCAAATTTTATCAGATGACGAATTGTTAAAATCTATTCTTGATGCATCTTCACCTGACCACGTGCCCGATGAACAGCCGGCACCAGTTGTCTCAGTTAAACCTGTCGAATATGTTCGGCCCATCATTACACAAACCGTTCCTCCAGCAGAAAATGAGAAACCAAAAATTATTAGTATGTACTACGAAAACAATATGTTGTCCTAATTAAATATTGAATTGTTTTAGATATTATCAAACCGGTACAAAAGTCCAAACAAGTAATTAGAGTGCAGCCCCTTAATGGAAATTCCCGGTTAGTTTCTTATAAGAATTTAATGATTTTTTAAATATTGTCATTATGATTATATTTCAGTTCTGTATTGTTGCCCTTTAATATCAAAGATTTAAAAACCATAAAGATCATCAATACAAATAACTTAAAAGCCGAAAATATTAAATTTACTACTGCTCCCGTGAGACCTGCAAAGAAAATATCTACAGAAAAATACATTATCAAACCTACCCGTAAAATTGAAGTTGAAGGTAGTGTATTATATTTATTATTATATTGTAAAATAATAATGAAAATATTTAAATTACAGATAAAAATAATGACATACAACGTAAACATCGTCAACCCGCCGTTATAACTCCAGAATCAACAAATGTTGAGAAAGATGATAGCACAGAAAGCCAGTATCCTTTATTACTCTTAACACAGGAAGAAAAGCGTCTTTTAAACAAAGATGGCATTCAGCTTCCCTGCAGATACCCGCTTACTAAGAATCAAGAACGAGAATTAAAAAGAATCCGCAGGAAGATCCGCAATAAGATCTCAGCCCAAGATTCCCGCAAAAGGAAAAAGGAGTACGTTGACGGACTCGAGGAGAGGGTGAAACAATGTTCAGAAGAGAACAGATCTCTGGTGAAGAGAATAAAACTTCTTCAATTACAAAATAGCAAACTGAGTTCTCAATTGAGTAAACTTCAAGCTCTTGTCTTCAAGACAGGAACCTCGCGCGCACACCCTGCCACCTGCTTAATGATTGTATTACTCAGTGTAATGCTGGTCACATTACCAAACCTCCGCAACAGCGGCGGCAACGGTGCCGTAGATAAAGAACTCAACACTCTGCATCAGTATGTTGCACGACGTGCGCTCCTCTTCAGTCAACAAGCGACAAACGAAGACACCGCCGCGCTGAACATGGATGAGTTCATTACTTTCAAGAAGAACGGAGAGGAAGACAACTCCCAGGAAATCGTGGACGCAGTGAATGGGAAGTCGTCCACCAACTTGGATATGTTCGACAGTTTCCAACCGGAAACCGAGGATGGAAACGAGTTGGTGGACGACGACGGCGGGGGAGGAGATGACGATGGCAGCTTCACGAGACATGGGATGAAGCGGTACATAGAACCGGATATAGACGAGTTCTGGCCACCGGAAAAGAAACAGAATATTTCCATGTCAGCTACCCAACGGGTAGTGAATCGCACCGAGTATTACGAGTGACATTCTTTATTCCCTTAACCTACCTTCGGAAGTAATATATTTTTATTTAGAGTGAGAGTCGAGCGAAAGGATGAGAAGCTGAGGAACGCGCATTAGTTGTAGCATCAGAATAATGTATTTGATTATATGTTGAATATTATATTAATTAATAACACTGCATGTATGTTTTTGTAGTGCATTGATCACATTATTCTGTTCTGTGTTTACATGTTAACTGACACATGTTCGTCAGTCTTGGGTTAGAATGTGTTACATTTGAATAAAATGAAATTAAAAGCTTCGAGTGGAATATAAGATGGTATTTTGTATACATTTTGTATTTTTCTTTCAATCAACATCCAAAGTCCTATGATTAAGCGATAAAGATAACGCGAGCCAAGTGTAACTGATAACGGTGTAGTGATAATTTGACGAAAGTGACAAGTGCATGCGAATTGCGTTTCAGACACAAACGATGCAGTGACGGTACATATTTACAATGAATAAAATGCAAATAAAGTTTTAACGGATCTATATTCTAAAGAATAGCCACAAATGAAAATAAAATTAACTGGCATAATGAACATTGAAAATTTCTGTATGCTTTCAGATTTTATACATAACGTTATACGAGCTATTCGTAATTTTGTTTTATACGTATATAAATAAAATTCAAACAATTTATTTAGAGTAATTAAAAAAAATAACATAATCTTCAGGATTTAAATCCCAAAGCATACAGGATACATACACAAGTCAAAAATGAAAGCAGTCGATCAAATTTTAATTGAGATCAACAACAAAGCATTAATTTACGAGGAAATCACAAATTACGTTAAATAGAAGTGTCAGTCAGCGATGGTTTGGTGGGCGTTTTTCTGCTAAGCTGCACACGACAATCTGTGTTCGGATCTCGACTGCATGAACGGCGTGAAAATGATATAGAAAATAGGTTTCGAATACACAATATTAGAGCTGAACACAATTTGTTATTGCAGCTGTAAGGAATTTCTTTATCTTAATTTAACCTGAATACCGCACAAAAGCGCACACGTTATTCGCCAACTGTCATTACTAATCATACTATAATTATATTTACATAGTGTTATGAAATGTTATTAGCTTTATTATTCACAAGATAACTTTTCAAGCAAATTTGATATTCAAAATGTGATTTCCGTTAGTTAATTTATAAAATAAATATAGTAAAGACTAAGTATTCGAAACAGTTACATCTTCAATATCAAATTTGATTATGCATGTATGTATGTGTATATACTTTACGATTTCGTATTATAAATGAATTTTATTTTTGTTTGTTTGCTTTATGGTTACAAAGATGAATACAGAGTAAGGCGCTTTCTGCAGACTAACTTTGTAGACATTTTGCTTCAGATATGATTTAATGACATACTTATTCTAACATAAACTTAAGGCTATTAACCGTTCACTTACGCTATTCTTTTCATTCATAGATAAACGCAACAACAAATAGTCTGAATTTGGTCTGTATGTAAAACATTTTAGTTATCATATCTTTTATTAACTTTCTAACGCCTAAACGATGTTAATCCAATGCAATAATTTATTAGCTTTGTTGTGACTATACGAACTATTTTCATTCTACAAACATATAAATAAAAATTAAAAAGTAAAGGTGAAAACCGGAACGCATGTTAATGTATTGTATTAAAATTTGAGAACTTGAGTGAGCCCACTTGATTGGCTTCACGCACAAACTGACTGTAGAGATCAAAATAGAATTCAAGTAGACGTAGACGCATAGAGTAGTATCCGCTATCCGCAACTGAACCGATCTGAATTGATCTGGTCCGATCCGACTGGGTCACAGCTAGTTACAGTTACACTTTGACCACGCTATATACATGTACATACATACATAAGTTAACAAATCATTCAGAATCGGATTCGGAATCAGAATATGACACAACCGGACAGAGACAGAAAGTCAGTCGGTAGTTGTCGGTTGCTGCACACAAACTCAACCAAACAATCAAAATCACTATCGAATAAAACTTAACTAATTCAATTCATCATTCATTATTACAACTGAATACACAAATCCTGTAATAATGATGACTTCACACTAATGTAAGTATGAGAAAATTGCTGACGGCCACTGAGCACCACAGTTTTGTCACTTTGATCTTGGTTTATTTTTCTTTTTATGGAAGCGGCGGAAACAGAAACGAAATATAACTAATTAAACGAATAGTCTTTACAGAAACAATCACGTGTACACTGACTGCGAATTTCCTAGTTGACGGTAGCAGTACTGTGAGTACAGTGCAACAATGTTAGATGTTGATCGGTTTCGCTGAACTGTAGTCATTTCGCCCTGGCAGCTTTTTTCTTCTTACGTTTGAAGAAACAACAACATCTGAAACAATTATTCCTAGTAAGTAACTATTCCTCTAATAATATAAATAAGTTTTTTCGTCTGTATACATACTTGGTCTCATCTAGAAGTTCAACTTCTTGTGGTTGCGTTATAGGAGTATTACTATGTCCAGCAGTAGGGTCGTCCGTGTTCAGTTCACCATTCGTAGAACTAACCACCTGCACAGGGGAAAAGAACGAGCGTTTTTAAAACAGCGACAATAACAAAAGTTGATATAATATTAGTAGTATAGTTAATATCACACCACTAGAACACCGATACCCACACCGCTGACAGATGAACTGATTCGATTCAGTGACAATCAGTGAATCTGATTAGTAAACCCACCTGCACTGAACCGTGTCTGTCCGCTGGCGTCAGGTTACCGAGCGTGCTCTGTTTAGATGCCTCGTTCCACGCGGGCACTTTGCTTGGATTCTGAAACACAACGTACATCAATGTGCCGCCGCCGTCGCTTTTGCTCCACATTCAGATCAGCGCTCTTCATCTAATCAAAAGCCACAGACAGAAACCAGAAACAGAATAGAGACAGACAGAGAGAAATACGATTACGGATACCAGATAACCAGATACGCGCAATACCATAACGTCTTCTAGCAGACATAATCATATTCATACAAGGCAGCTATATACATCTCTAAATAATATACTACTAAACACAATTCATCCCTAAACACAGATAACTAGAATTATTACATCACCTTCACCCAATTATTTAATCCAATACTATAGTTAATGCATAAAAAACTACGATTTTCCAAAACAAAAATCAGGGATGAAATGCGCCTAGGAAATAACCAACTCTATGGAAACGAATAAATACTGTCTTCTCATGGTTTCGATAAAAATTGGGCACGGAAACGCTGGCAATGACAATCATATCATAATATATACAATACAAATGCATTATCCGGATTACAAATGTGAATATGTTGGGACCAGTGATACATAATCTGTCATATATACAAAGTGTAATGTTATGTCAGGGCATCACTGAGTGTTCCTTGATCGCATTATATATTACTACAGGACCATCGAATGCTATAAGTCACGTGAAATGAAAATAGTCAAACCTCAGTTGTCAATACCAAATGATCAAAACTATCCTCTTCAAAAAGATAACTTAGGTTTTCCTACAGAACAAATGAAATACTGTCAATGTTTGTACCGTGCATCTCGACTGAAAATCATAAACTAAACACCATTATATTCTTTGTACACTGAAAAACTGTTCAGTTCACGAAACCTGTTTTCTTTGTAACCCAAAATTAAATTTAATATAAATATTTATATATTCATTATAAAACATTTAGTTTCGTGAAATTACAATATTCTCTGTGTGTACAAGACATCAGAAAATAAAAACAATTTCATTAAGAAGAATTCATATATTAATGAAAAAAGTCAGGTGTTAATGAAATCGTTAAATTTACATGCAGTTAATATTATAAGCAAATGGTGTTTGTCACATACATCATTTTGCTTCTTTCAACCTTTTGTCAGAAGAAAAAAGGAGGCAAAAAAGAATATAACATACACGAATGAAATCCTCAAGTGCACACATACTACATGAAAAGACTTACTTTATTTGTGGTGTGTCTCTCTCTATTCGGTGACACCACAACCTCATGGCCAGTCTGCAACGATCCGACGGGAGTGCTCTGCACAAAATAAACCAAACAATTTACTTTTTCTGAAGTACACAGTGCATTAACAACATCCTACAGACAAATATTTATGTTTCAAAATTACTTAATGTAGCTTCGTTACTTTCAAATGCTAATTTGTTATTGGTTCTGTACGTATATATTAAAAATATAAATTAACCATTAAGTTGTATATATAGTAATGTTTTGTAAAATATTTAATAATTCTAAACATATACAATGGGTACCTGACGAAATATGTGGAATCTGTATCGATTATGTTACTACTAGCAATATATTTAGAAAGGATAAACATGTTTTGAATCTATTTTTATCTTTTAAGTTCATTTTTCTTTATTAAATAATTTACTATTTAAAAATGAGTTTAAAACTAGAAACTGAATCATAGCTCAGGGACTAAAAAAAATATTGATTTTAAGTTTAAATATTAATCTTCACAGTTGCTGTTTGTAGGTTTACTATTTTATTTAAATTCTACTGGTTTTCAGCGAATTTAAGCAACTCTACTATTTCGTTTTAGCAAGCGCAGCCGTAATTACCTTATCAGATTTAGTTTTCCCTAAATGTGACGGTGGCGCATGTCTTATTTGTTGCAGAACATACAGATTGGGCGGCTTTATTGTAATAAAGAACATGCATATGTGTGATTAAGTGCATACGTGAAGGAACTAAAATTATATATCGGTAATATAGTACGGGGTCATTTACATTGTAAAATATGTATCGTTCTATATAATTTCGAACAAAAATATAAAACATAATTTTGAGATATTAACAATAATGTTTTCTACTGACTTTGTAATAATTCGCGTATAGTATTTTTTTCTTTTATTCTATAAAAATGTATAAAAAGAAGTTGTAAAACGCAAGTCACGCAAAAATTGTGTTGTATTTGTAGTAAAGGGATTATTGTAAAATGTAAGTAGAAACTAAAAGGTAATATTTATAAACGTCCCCGTACTCAAAAGCGCTGGACTAGAACTAGAATGATAAAAATCCTATGTTTACCATGGCCTTGCCGGTCCAGTCAAACTCGCCGTCGTCGACGTATCCCCTCCGTTCGAACAGATCAGTGAAGAGTTTTCGCAAATATTCATAGTCCGGCGTTTCGAAGAAGTCGAGCCGGCGCACGTAGCGGAGGTAGGTGGCCATTTCATCCGGATGGCCGTCGCATAGCACCTCTATCGGGGTGGCACGCTTCGTGTCACCGATCTTCTGGTAACGTTCTTTCAGCGTGTCAGCCTTTAGGCCCTGCCATGGTAGTGAACCCCTCAGGAAGTACATGAACATGTGGCCTAAGGCTTCCAGGTCGTCTCGTCGGGACTGCTCTTTACCCAGATGGGTATTTATACTCATGTATCTAAAACAAACAAAATTAAATCAAAAAAATGCCGGTGTAGGTCAAACAATAAATGGATTAGATATGTCAAGAAATAGATATCCATAATAAAATAATTTAAAAATTGTTGAGGAAACTAAAACCCACCCAGGTTTTTAGTATTAATAAACTATTATGTAATAAATTTCGTAATTATCCAATTTTTTTTTATTACAAGATGGAAAAATTTAAAAGTAATCAAAGTATACTTAAATTTTTGCAACATAAAACTTTTAAGTGTTTGTTTAATATCAACATAGATCAATAAAGTATATCATTGATAACGTGCTCCATATCTGAACTAGAAGTATGCGAAGAAAATATGTATCAGTTACCTTGCCGTCCCCGTAAGTGATTTGTGTTCTCTATAAGGAATATGTTTATTAGTTTCCAGCTCAATATATTCTTTTGCCAATCCAAAATCGATAATATGAATTATTTTATCTCGTTTTGTGGTACTTCGGCCTATGAGAAAGTTTTCAGGTTTAACGTCCCGGTAAATTAAATGCCTGCTGTGGACATACTCGATTCTATGTAGCTACGACAAATATATAAAATTAATTTTAATTTAACAAAACGTGTGAGATTTTTTACCAATTGTATGGCGATCATCAACACAGTTTTTAATGAAAATCGTCTGTCGCAAATGTCGAAGAGATCTTCCAAACTTGGACCCAAAAGTTCCATTACTAATGCATTGTATTTCCCGCATGGACCAAAGTAATGGACGTCAGGAATTCCCTCTGCAACATAATTATTCATCAAAAAGAGTATATTGCACATTTAATAAAATATACTTACCTTTAGTACCCAACAATTTATAGAAACGGTACTCTAAATGTAGTTGTGGTGCTTTGGATTTCATTGATTCCATTTTAATGGCAACGTGTTCATTATTGTACAAATTTTTACCTAAAAAATCAAACACATACAGAACATCGTCTATATAGACAACATTTCATTTATTTGAAATCAAGTGTACAAAAAGCTTACCTAGGCGTAATTCTCCAAAATTCCCACTACCAATTTTTTTGCCCACTCGATAGTTAGGGCCCACCATCAGTACTCCCGAACTCGAACTGACGGAATGCCGAGACGAGTGCATTTCACTGCCCCCTGCTAAGTCAAATAAATTTGTTAACGATGTTCTCAAAGCATCAAACATTTTTATCATGTTATATAAAAAATTTCAAATTTTAAGAATAGCTACTGGTGATTACACCGGCCACAATAGTTGTAACTCAACACCAGCGACACTACCTATTATCAAAACAACTGAAGACAATAGGGGATGTAATCAAAAATTGACAAGAAGAAGAAGTATTAAAAAAATGACTACATCCAAGTTCATATAGTTTATAAAGGGTGAAAAACAGTTCTCACCGTGTCGTTTAGCGTTTTTCCTTGGATCCATAGCAGACATTTGTGGTGATGGTGATTAAAACTAAAAAAAAAATATTACATTTCAATAACGTGTTAATGAGAGTACATAAATTTTATTGAATTTCCATAGGAATATTGCCAAGAATGTTTTAAAAATATACGGAGGAAAAATTAATCGAAATCTTCCAATTCATACGTAAGTACATCTTCAAGAACTTTTAGTATCTCAAAATTTCTTTGTATTCAAAAGATAAGTGACTTATTCTGAAATAAGATCAATGTTACCAGGTCAATAAAGAATATTTGCATCGACCGAAAAAGTGTAAATAGGGAATACGAAGCTGGGTCAGTAATGAACTAGGTGGTAGTCTGTCTTTATTTTCAGGGCATTCTGATTGGGGTAATGACTCACACTAGACTAACGGTGAAGCTTGAATATTTTTCAACTAAATCATACACAAACTCGCTTAACAAATAATATGTGACTAAGACAATTTGTTTACATAACATATGATACCGAATATGATCTGATATTGAAAGACAAATTCTATTTGCAAAACATAAATATATTAGGCATGTATTTAAAAATTTCGTTGGTATCAGACACATTTTGCTTCTATGGCTTCTTTGGATTACGTATTTTTATGTATTCACATTTTATTATGTCTATTAGATTCAATATTTGCTAATATAATTATTACTTGTTTCCATAATTGCGTATACAAATGATATATACCATGGAACAACAAATTGTAGCTTTTAATATTTCATTAAGACAATCAATACAATATAAAAGAAGTAATTAATGAAAGAATTTATTTGTTTAATTTTTACAATATTTATAAAGATTTTCAAAATAATGATTCATGACGATTTCTTCGAACATTCTGCAGGAACTGACTCATATTTAAACTACAACCTTATTTATATAATCACATGTCAATTTTTGGTGTTCTGGAAATTATTACACGATTATGGACTAAGTAATGAAATCAAGATAACAACAAACCTCGAACATAGATCACAACTACTATCATATACTTGTCATTCTGCTTAAAGCAAAAACATAGTCTGCATTGTATTTAGTCCTCTCTACCATCACCTAAGCCAGTCACATATTATTTGACATATTACCTTAACCAATAACTCTTTTCAAATAATTGGTATTTCTCATTAGACAACTACTAATAGCAAACGTATTGGACTTAAGCAAAGTAATTTACAAAAATTACTGAAACAAAATCAACATATTCTATCTTTCTATACCTTTTTAAGATCTGAGTACACCATATTTCTGTAACGTTCAAAAGGAAACATATATGGAAAATATTTTTTCACTAACACATATGTTTATATAAAAATGATACAATCAATCAATTTCAATAAATATTTTATTTTGTGCTTAACAAAGGGCAACTTATTACAGGTGCTGGATAACTCACGTTGATTAGATAACTTTAAAAAGTGATAAGATTTAAAAGATATATAAACATGAAAAATTGCAATGAAAAACAATATGAATTGTTGAATTTTATCTCATTTCTCAAAACTAACTCGTAATATGTTGAAATAGTTTCATGAAAGACTTATTTTGTAACATTAGTTCTAAGTTTTCAGAATAAATACAATGTTACTGTATTGAGTACTTCATATGTATTTTTGTAAAATTACTTTGTAAGAAAGAAATATATATACAAGAGGGTGTAAAATGAATATAGACTGAATTACCTGTAGAATCTGATGAAAGATATTCTATATTGTACGTGGTAGCACTGAACAGTAGTACTTACACTTCATATTTTAGTTGGAAATTTAATAATATAGCATACTTAAACTGCGTTTTCCTTATTTAAAACTTTAATATCACATTTTGTTTATATATCACAGTACCTGCCCAATAGTTTAAACGATTTATGGTAATTCCCAATTTGCAATTTCATACAGAATTGTTACCAAAAACAAAAACAATGCTTTACACTAACATACATTGTAAGTTAGTGAAAATGTTTTAGGAAACCGAATAAATAACAATTCATATTTCAATTCCTATACAGTGCAGGCCCCACAAGTGACCAGCGCCATTACTTCCCTGTATACCGGGTCAACGTCATTTCGTCCCAAAAAACACAAATATTCGTGAATTCTCACCACCGGCTGTTCACTACACACGTGAAAACTACTCTAAAATCAAGCACGCTGTCCAAAACACCACCGAAAAGCGACCCCGACACTAAATTATCCACGTATTTTACAAAACGTCTAACAATCATCCATTCTGCGATTGTATCATTGACTTGGGGTCACGACTAGGCATGCGTCGTCGGCTCTCTGCTCGTCGTGGTTTCCGATATGTGTCATTTACATACAAAAATAACTTGACAAAAAAAACTTTACATTTATCCAAACTTTATTCATTCTATATAAATATTAAAATTTTAATCACCACAAATATCTATAAATTTTGTAATTATATTCTGCAAAATGAGAAATAATAAATGTTCCCAGTATAAGGCGTGGTAAATCATATGTGATCATATGGTCCGTAACCATAGCAACGCAATTTGTTTACATTTTCAAATTCGTTTGTTTCTCAGTATTATAAGAAGTTTATAACAATATCGTTTTATAATTAAATTTTCATCTAATAAAACAAAACCACTGTCAATAATTACAGGTAAAAAATGGATATTTAATATTTTAGGTTATACAGAAATAGATTCAAATATTTAATATAACTTTATATAATATGAATTAAATCATGTTTACAAATTAATTATTTAACTTTGTAATGTGTAAGTGACTTTAGGTACTACAGAAGTAATTTCGATTAATTGTTCTTTCTAGTATAAATACAAAAAGAGGTTATGTCATCTTGCAAAGAAAGAGAAACTTTATCTTCAAAAATACCATATAGTGTTACTAAACCAAATACTGAGATCAGTCATCAATATACTTTGAAAATTGTAATTGAATCTATAATATGGTTTAAGTCTGTACCTGACAGTCGCATAACTATAAGGTATGTACGAACAGGTTTCAACTTGTTCGAAACAACAATGAGTCACAATTGTCGTTTTCCAGTTTCTGCGATCCAATCGTACAAAAATTTTATACCATACCAGAAACTATAAAAGTTAAAGCTGATGAATGCGTATATTTAGAAAACGTACAATGTCGGTTGAATTTAGAAGTTCCTTCCGAACGAGCTATAGAAACATTTTCCAAATGGTCACCAGCAATTCTTTTGTCCAATTCCAAAGAGGAAATACTTAGTCATTATGAATTAAATTTAGCAGATTTTAAATTAAGAAAAACGGTTCGTAGTGACTTAAATAATAATTAATATTATCTAATTGAATTTTATTGTAGACTGAAAAAATATTTAGATTAATACCGTTATTTGATTCTGTACAAAGTGATATAAAAATTGCTGAAATAAGTCTTATCCTCACAGTATATGATAATAAAATTAAAGTTAATACCCCAGAACTTGCATACGTAGTACCTACATTTTTTAAAATATCTGATCAACTAGAAAAATGGAAAGAAGCTCAAAAAGTTATATTTAAAGAGAAGGTAAGACAACAAAATAAATTATAAACATATGTACTACTCTACGAAATGCAGGAAGAAAAAAGAATGAATGAATTGGAAAATAAATGGAGAATCGAAAGGGATCAAATGCACAGTACATTAACAAAAAACATTGAAGGTACACAGAAGATGTTAGGAAAATTAAAAGCTGAACGAGATTCTGTAAAAAAAGTTGTAGAATTGTACAAGAATAGAAAAGTAGAATCCGATTCATTAAAAGAAGATAAAAATTTACAAAAGAATATAAAGGTAAAAAAAAAATACTTCTTTGTATGTAGATCACATATTTCTTGACATTATTTGAAAGAAAATCATTCAAAATATTTTTTTTTTGTATATCAATTTGATGTAAGAGCTCATTGGCCAAAGGGTTAACATAAATATGAATTTCAGGAAATGGACCAAATAAAACCTAAAACTGAAAAACAAACTTACCCTCTTCAAATTAACCAACAATTAAACAAACCGGTGAAAGGAATTGTGTCGGCTAAAGAAAATTCAAAATTAGTTAAAGATAACAAAGAATTCCGAGAATTAAGACTTATAGTTAAAAAACAAACAGAGGAAATTAGAATTTTACAAAGAAAGTGTGGAAATTTGAAAGAGATACAAAAATTAAATGAACAAATTGTACGTATAAATTTTTATAATTGCTTCTTTTTGTAAATTTATGTTTTTTTTAGGAGATATTAAGATATCATAATGGTATGAAAGATAAAGAAATTGCGCATTTGAGAGAACATTGGGCAAAAGCAACTCGTCGACTTAATACGTACCAAAGACGAGAGATGGAAATATCGAAGCAAGCTAGAAAAGCGGGAATACCTGTCGTGTAAATATTTTGTTTTTTTAAATGAGAAATAGGGAATTTAATGAAATAATTTACAGATTCCAAGAATTTTTGAATATAGATAAAACTGAACAACAACGTGATTTAGAACAGCTTAGATCTATAAAACGAGAACTAAAAGAACAATCGAAAAAGGAAAAGAAAGAGGAATTGTAAGTTTTAAAAATATCTAATGTGACTGTACTAAAAAAAATGAATTTTGAATTATTATTATTGGAAGAATTAATTTTTATAATATTTAACTTCTATTTCAGTGACGACAGTGATAACGAAATAAATATTCTTTTAAAAACTGGAACATATTCCCGAAATGATAAACTTATTAAGTTACTGGAACAAAAAGAAAAGGAAAAAGGCAAATTTTCAGGGAGAACAAAAAAATAAAAATTTTCACATTTCATATTTTTTGTAAAATTGTAAAATAATGAATAATACACAATTTTTCTATAAATTACTTTCTATATAATATGGCTTTATTTGTTCGTATCCTACATAATATTACGTACCTGTATGCTTTTATAAAAATATTTTGTACAAATGAGTACAAAGTCAAATGCATACTATTGTTACATTTTAAAAAAATTATATACAATATTCTTATAAAAAGTATCACTGAATATTAATCTAATATTAAAAAATCTAATTTTTATGCCTATAAATTTCGAACATATCGTTTAACTATCACACTAGTATTCAGTTATTCACTATCACTATAATATTTAGTCTTAATATCATTTTCAATTTGTCTAATATTGTGTACTGTTTCTGGATGAATATAAGACCTCCTTTGGCAATAAGATGAGTACAATAAATAAATGATAGCTCCTACAGCAAAAGTAATAGCTATTGCAAGTAAAATAATGTATATACGATAGTTCCATGTATCGTACAAAAATTTGTTTTGAACTGACTTTGGATAGCAATATGACTCAAACTTGGAAGGAATGTATAAATAAGCATCATCGTAGCACTCAGTACATTGGTAATCGACCCCTGCACTGCAAAATTTGCAGGTATAGTGGCAAGGAAGACAAACTCTACCAGTGGTCTCCTCGACTCGTTCATCCACATTCGCAAAATAGCGTTCAGGACAGCTGTTAAAGCACATACCGCTGTACAACACCATCCCAAGCATGCATTCTGGAAACAGAGAAGTTTATTAGTGAAGAGAAAAGGAAAATGTCAGATGTAATGGTGAAAATAAAACAAACTGTGACTGAACTCAACTTAAAAAGAAAAAAAAAAGAGTGTACTTAAACCAAAAAAGTAAAAAACAACACTCACCAGGTTTGCGACGGTCCAAAGCATTCGCCTATTAGAGACGATTACTTTGATATCTCTGCAAACACGACTTATAAAGCAATACCCAATCACTCAGAATTCAGCCACAATTTATTTTTAATTATTATTACAAAGATTCGTTTTACATGTACTTAACAACCTATACTGCAGCTGTGGCTGGCAATTAGGTCACGATTTCGTGCGATCTGGAATGGCCGTTATACGAATAGGATAGGAATCAGTCACCTTCGACTTCGTGATCTAACATCGAGCCAGCAGGCTAAGCCTTCAGATTATGAACACTTTTCAAATTGGACTTGATCTAAACTTAATATAGATGAATGTACGTACGCATACGCACAAGTAACCTTACTGCAGACACACAGATATACGCACGAATGTACGAATGCAGAACACACCAGGCCTATATTGCACAATGTTCTGTATTCGCACACCCAACTCAGCCAATGCACTAGTCGGCCGAAAATTAATGACATGATTGACTGTTATATTCATATTCATACATGTTACAAACAATCATAAGTCAAACAATTTCGTAAAGTAAACTACAGGAACTATCGTATTTATTAATTAAAATAGTATAAATTGTATGAGTATTTTAAAAATATATATAAATACATAATTGTAAGGAAAAATCACAGCAAGTTGTTAACAATATTACATTAGAAATGATCAGTTAATAAGTGTACGCCGTAAACATAACAATAATAATGTATAAAAAGGTAGCTAGTATATTCAGCAACAATTAGTAATGATGTAGTGTTCCTACGCCTCAAGTATATTCATCTCAGCCTTCAAATATTTCTCATTTGTAAACCAAGATGAACTAGCGAGGGACGAATAAAGGAAACACCATCAGAAATATATCCGGAGCCAATCACGTCGATCATAATATGACTGGTAATTATTAAGTTACTAAATTTTAATTGCACTTATAATCTCGAACCACGATTTTCCGAATACATTATAGATGAATTATATCAAACATACAATATATTATATATTCATATATATATTTATAAAACATAAATATAACAACGGTAACCTTTAGAAGACAGTAAGTAAGCAAATCTGTTTCGCCATGGGTTCGATTGGATTTGGAATCATCATGAACAAATTACTTTCAGTTCCTTGATTCTATTAACAGTGCAGTACTAAATGAATAAGTGACTGGCGAAACACAATGCATGGGACTATACTCGTATGATACACACATATGGAAAAGTAATCGAAACGGCTTCTAGATTGAATGGGGGACTACGTTTGTCTTTTGTACATTATACTAATCACACTTCATACCTTCACTATATTTCTCAATAGCCAAGTTCCGAAGTGTGAAAAGTAGATTCCTAAAATTATTTATAAAAATTGTTATGTTTAGTAGTTTAACAAATATGTAATTTAGTGCATTTGATGAAGTTTAGGCCAGCATTTGATGGGAATTATGTGATGCGTCAGATAAACAGTCAAATGAAACACGGAATCAGTGACGTTTGTACCTAGTGCTCTTGTTGGAATCATTTGAGTATTAAAATTAAACAAAGATAAATCATCGGTTTCGACAATTTGACATAGAACACAAATATACACTCATTTGAAATAAAAATAATATATACAGACATAAATCAGTGACTATCTTTTCTTGAACAATTAAAGGGAAAGTGTTGTACCTAACGCCAAAGCTTTTGCCTTAACATCACTGACTCTATAATCACAAATGTAATATCAATTCCTTAATAACAGAACTATCAATCTTTTCTGCCATTGTATTGCATTGTTCTTTCCCACATGTCTTAAATTAATATATAACCGTGTAAAAAATCCATTCAATACCTATTAACATTTATCATACACAATAAAATTTGGCACACATTTCTAAAATCTACGTGTAAAAAAGAATATTAAATATAGATATTTTAAGCGATCTACATTAAGTAACTTTTAGTCTTAAATTAGTAATAAATTAATATTTATACAAGCTATTCACAAAATGCTAAGTAAGAAAAAAGGGGCTGTAATAATAAATTATAGCTGCCTCATTTTTACACGTATAGAAAAAATACTTACTCACTGATTTCATTAATAAATATTGACTTTGCTTTGAAATATACCCTACCTACTATAAAAAAAGTTATTCAAGGCAAATCGCTTAACATTTACTTATGTTTAGTTACATTATGGTAGCATACTGTAACATTAAATTGCCAAGACGATTTCATCTCAGTTACTTAAAATAAGTGAAGTACTTGATATTTCTTACAGCTTACTTCGAGATTTTGATCTAATATCACCGTAGTTTCTATTAAATAAATTGCTTTAAATAAAAAGATGGACCAAATAAAAACTATAAGAATTTTTGTTCAGTCATTGAGCAACTCGTGCCACTTTTTAGTCATTCACCTTTTTTGCTTTAATAAGCAATTATCACTTTTGGTGTCTTAAAAATGGCGAGTAAAAAATGCTATTCATTTTTATTTGATCTATCTTCAGTAATTATCCTTAGAAAATTTAATTTTACTTTATGCACCTTAATCAGATCGATATTTATATTTAATTTATGTGATGTAAATTATATATTTGTAAGTTGTATTGTGATGTATTTATTTCTGCATTTTAATGTTCATTGCACCATTAGTGAGTTGGCTACTTAATGTGAACTACATAATTTTGATTACGTCATAAATAATGTATAAGTAGCAATAAAGGAAAACATTTAACATATATGAATACCTAAGAATGAATGATATGATGAAAGCTGCCTTAAAAATGACAACAGGATGACCTCTTCAATAGATTTAACATAATCTATATCGTTTGTCATTTCATCAAGTCTTTAAATCACTGTCACTGTTCAGTTAAGATATGTGATGTCAAGTTGCAATCTCATTTTATCGTACTCATGTACGATTCAAGTGACCCGTAAGTACACTTGAACAATTTATGTATCTACACAAATACGAGTGCACATTACTCTAAAAATAATTCGCTAAACAATGACAACTAAATATGAAAAATCTATATGTAATTAAAAACAAGACATGCTTATTGTTCGATAATTACACAAAAATTCATTTAGAAAATCGATGTTATTTGTACGATTTACCTAATTATCAAGATTTAACGAAATGAACTAAATTACTTGTGATGCTACGAGTACAGTACGCACTATATCTAGAGGTATTAACTAAGATTCCTGTACCATTTTCTCTTTGACTACTTAACCAAACTCGAAAGGAATTTATCTTGTTTCCTATATATCGCGAGCGACGTAAAAAATAATTTATATTGCTACTACCTCGTTCATTTTGAAAATTATATACGGGCTTTAATATATGATGCACACGCAGTGTTAAACTGTCAGGCAACCATTGATCATCGTTGTACGAAAGTTGAGTATACTCTCGTGAATTGTTTTCATTTTCTACTACACTAAAACTGAAGTATGCATGAGAACACTGCACTCTATTAGCAAGACTTTGATGATATCGATGATGAAGAAGATCATCACACGTTGCTGTTGATGAGTGAGAAATGAAGTGATATTTGCTGTCGACAGGCACCGGTACAATCATGGGTACCGTTACCGGTGTAAATGAAGTCCATGTGTTGGGTGAGCGATTGTAACACTGATTTACTATTCGCCGGCAATATAGAATGACTGATACAATTGAAGAGCAAATGAAACGTGCGATGAAAAGGGTGTTATCTTTGCAACTTCCCAGGTCGCAGAGGTTAATAAACAAATTTAAACGGATAAGAAAAAGAACAGCCAAACACAAACCTAAACATGAACCGCTATCTGATTTCACACAACCTGAGCTAGCGTTTTCAGCCGATATCTTCAGTACATCTGATGGCAGCATATCCTGCAAGAAGAAAATTTATAGATATTTATAATAATTATTATTAATACTAGGTATTATTGTTTTTTTTTTAAATGTGCACAGTATGAAAACAATAGAAACAAGTAATCTGCTGGAAAAATATATACAGGACGAACGAACCGTAAAAATACAACTTTTAGGTTTTTAGCATTATATTTTTTGTACAATAATCCAGAAATATCAATTATTGGATCCAAAATTTTTGTTTCTTAAAATGGCCCGTATTCATAGCAGTCAATGCGCTAATTTCGAATTTATGAACCGAATTTAATAATTATCTCCTTTCGTTCCCAAGATTTTTTTTTCTCATAGTTGCACCTCAAAAACGTTGTTTTTTGGGTATATTTCTAAAATGGGTAAAGATACAATTTTAACTATTATATCAATCGATTTTACGGGTAAAGTTACATAAATAAATGTTTTCTCTGCATATACTTTCTTTGAAACGGTTATCTCTTACCATTCTTGAGATATTTACGTTTAAAATTAAACCAAAAAAAAATACGAAAAATTAAGATATGACCTCGGCTTTTGGACTATGCTTGAAAAACTTATTTTTTTGGGTGCAATTTTAAAAGTAAATATCACAAGAACGGTAAGCGATAATCGTTTCAAAGAAGCTATATGCGGAGATAACTTCTTCTTTGAAGTACAAATTTGGGAGCAAAAATCTCAGGAACGAAAGGAGATAATTAATTTCAGTTCTATTTTCAAATACCAAAATTTTGTATTTGTTCGATTGTATTTGAAAATTTTTAAGTTAAAAACTAAGAATTGTAACTCTTCATATCCTTCCTTGTAAAACACCACCCCCCCCCCCCCCCCAAAGCCCAGTTGTGTTGCTTGTTTTATATACATATTTGAATAATAAATAAAATATAGAGAATTGAAAGTAACTGCAAAATTTGAAGTTAGAGTTAAATTTTTCAAATTTAGAACTGTAGAAAAAAAATCAGAGCTACACCAAATTATATCCCCTGAAAGTTACTGAGTGCAAACTGTACTAAATACCTTGGCTTCGCTTTTCCACGAGTCACTGTCATCTATCGAATTGTGCTCCATGTTGACATTAGTATTATCGGGAACGGATGTAGGCTGCGGTATCTTGTCGATTTCAGGTAACGTTTCCGTACCGTGTAACACCAGTTCCCACTTTTGCAGGCGCGCTATCAACAAAATTACATAAATAAAGGGGTGTACAAATGTGTGCATTACTGCAATTAAGCAACTAAATTAGTTGTCATTCACAACAATATAAGCGTACGCAATCACAATAAATAAAATGCATCTACAAAATATATTTCTTAAAAACTACAAAACAAACTATACTCGAATTTAAATAAAACAAAACAAAAGAATAAAATACTCATTACACAAAACAGGCAGATCCGGCGCTCTTTCTAAAGTTTGAAATGTAGTAATCAAAATGCACACGAGCAAAAATAATGTAGATATTTTGTTTCAAAATAACCTTGTAATGTCTTGAAACAGGTGAAGTGTAATAATAAATAGCATGCAACGAATAAATAAGAAATAGGTTCGGATGTGGGAGTGCATTGTTAGGAAAATGATTGTAAAACGCAACGGAACGTAAAATTGACAACTGAAACGAGAAAAAAACAAAGTGTGCAATGAAATAAAAAAATAACGAACGCATAAACAAATAGTAATAGTGAAATATACGCTGATTGCATGCAAACAAGAAATGATCGAATTACCGGCAGTGTACTTCTTGCTGCTTTCGGTGGGGATGTCGATGGGCGTCGTTAATTCAACCGTATTTTTAACAAACTTCACATTTCGGCTCGGATTAAGATCTCGGCTAATTTCCTTTTGTTTTTGCGTCTGTTTCGCTACGTAACTATCCCGAGATTTAACGTTATCGCGAGCAGGAAAAACAGGGTACACGTACTGGAAATTTGTATACTTTTGAAAGACTTGTATGCGGGAAACATTCTCGAATTTCCCCAACACAATATCCGTAGTTTTATCGAAATTAGACCGGGATTTAGTCACGTTATAAAAGAACGACGATGGTGGAACGGTTGTTTCCTGAACAGTTAGCAATTTCACTTTTTGCGGTTTTTTCTTCGGCCGCGAGTTCGGATTCACATTTATATTCACGGTCCCGTATTCTACTTTAGTTTTCGCTTTCTGGTTTCTTGTATTCGTGCTTGATATCAAAGTGGTAATCGAAGTAGGTTTTTGTGTGGTTTTGCTTTTTTGTTTTTTTGAGCTTTTAACTTTTTTAGGTGTCGATTTTGATTTGGGTGATTTAGTCGGTGCAGGTGTTTCAGGGATATCGGATGGAAACTTTTTAGTCCCGTATAAAATTAGCGACCAATTCTGTAATGTTGCGCGTCCTGAAACCGAAATGATAGTTAGTAATGATGAGATGATGAATGTTAGTTTTTGTTAGTCGGTTACAGTGACATGAGGAAAATCTCAATGGTCAATGCAGATGCGTGAACTTCGGTTTTTTGTAAATAACTTACCCAGCAGTCGGCCGTCGTTATGGATTTCCAGTTGCCATGTTCCGAATGGCGGTTCGCCCCACGAATGTACCGACATGAACGGCCAGTGGTTGAAACCGAGACGGGACGTATCATGCGATCTGTTTCATATAAATATATACATGTTATTCATAATCAACGTACAGCAACATTTCTAATCGATTCAGTTACCTGTGGGCCAACAAAGTAACCTTCGTTCCCATGGGCGATGTAAGCTGAATATGCAGATCTCCTCTCCGTTGAGTATAGATACTCAACTTGGCTTGAACGTGCTCTAGAATTTGCACTCCTTCGCATTCTGTCACCGCTAGCTTCAAAACAACGACGCTCTTCGCAGGAACTAATTTATCAACATGTGGTGCCGTAATCTCGCACTTACGTTGTTCAGGAACTGTTACCCATTTTCTCGCCAGCTTCACCATTGCATACGCATCCATCAGTCCGTATCCGAAACTGTGCGATACGTTTCTGCCCACTCCATTCGTCTGCCAATCTGGAGCTATAAGATTTTCAGGTCGCGCGGTTCTTACAACTATGTGTTGCATATCTCTCCAAGTTAACGACGGGTTTGCTTGCAGTGCGAGCGCACAAATACCAGCAGCTAGCGGTGCGGAAGCGCTCGTACCCGTGTGGCTATTAGTGCAAGAATGATGCAAGTCCGTGGTGATGACCTGTCGGTCACCTAGCGCTCCACTGCTGTATGTAGACGCAAGTGTTGAACTGCAAGCCTCGCTGTACCAAGGTACGTGGCCTTGTTCCGTCGCACTCGAAATGGACAAACTATAGATTGAATTCGTGTACCCATCACAATTGCAATTATCGTGGTCTCTGCCACCATTGCCTGAGGCCCAAACGAAGATGGAACCTTTACCGCCTCGGCCTTTGGTGACGCCTTCAATGAAAGCTCTTGTCGCGAGTTCCCCAGGTCCGTCTACTGTTTTGCCGTCGTCGTCGGGTCCCCAGGAGGCACTGTAGATGTCGATGTGCTGAGGGTTGAGGCTGAGCGAGCGTGCCTCGACGGCGTCGGTCACGTCGCCGTCCAGCATGCGGACGCCGCCAACCTGTGCGCCGTGAGCGATGCCCAGCGCACACACGGAGTTGTTGCTGGTGGCAGCGACCTCGCCGGCGCATCGCGTGCCGTGTCGGTTCGAGTCGATCATGTCGTACCGCGGACTTGGGTCGGAATCGTGGCTGTTTACGTCGTATGAGGCAAGCGGGTCCTGTGTAAACAAAGTTTTTGTCAAGCATGCAAAATGAAAATGTAAACGTGAAAGTTATATTTATTTACTATATGAGAATTGTAGTATTTTTAGTCGTCCACGTTTTAAATTTGATATTTTTGGAGCGTGTCCTAATCAAATATTGGTTTAAATGGATATCATATAGAGATCAAAGCTTACCGGATTCATCCAACATAGTCCCATATTTGCTCGTTAAATAATGAAAATTTAAATGCAAGTTTCAAAACATAGTTACAAATCGTTTAATGTATACGACGAACGATGTATTATATTGAATATTTCAGTAATTCGTGATATCAATATCAATAGCTTCCATTAGCGCTGATAGTTACCGAGATTTAATGCCTGGTAACCGCATTCATAACAGAAAAACAAGAAAAGGCTTGATTATATTTACATAAATTTATTCAGTTTACTGTGCAGTGGAGATGAAAGCTTAATAAGACTTTATTTACTCATTAAGTCTAATTAAATAGCAATTAAAGGAATTCTGGATAAAAGGTATCCAGAAAAATATTTATTTGGGAGGACTAAGGACATCTGAAGATAAATGTATAAATATTTTTCTATCTGTGGGAGAGAAAGAACATTTACGTTAATTAAAAAACAGGAGATAAAAATATTACCCTAATGTTTCACTGTTGCTATATGAAACACTTCAATCAAAATTCAGTTATTAAAGTAGCTTCAAAGTTATAAGTATTATTGAACGTAATTTAACATAACGGTCAAAGGTTTCTTAGTATTTGTAATCATATTATAACTTTGCAGGAATAACAATATTAATATTTCTCCCATCTATCTAACGACGTTATTACTTTGTATTCAACTCTTTGATGTTCGTGATTAAATACGTATTTGTACATACTTTGCAAAAAAGAGTCAATAAGTAAGTGATTAATTAATTAGACAAATTGAAGCAAAAAATGCAATTTTCTAGATAATTACATATTGTACATGCAAAGGATTTTTAATACATTCCATTACTAATTTAATTTTCATTGCTTTATAAAAAATCATCTTTATAATCGACCATTTCTTTTCAATCTTAAAACATTTTCTTGAAAGACAGCACAACAAAAATATAACATCTTATAAAAGTCTATATGTATTTTTATTTTCATGGACCTCAGGCAATACATGAAAATAAACATTTTGAAGAACGTGAGGGTATACTTTTACGTCGTGCTCATTGCATGTATTGTAGG
Source organism: Stenolophus ochropezus (assembly GCA_035578165.1). Lineage (NCBI taxonomy): Eukaryota > Metazoa > Arthropoda > Insecta > Coleoptera > Carabidae > Stenolophus > Stenolophus ochropezus. Next base: position 8,144,450 of record JAQOWZ010000014.1, read on the forward strand.
CGAATAACTGATCAAAAAATAATCGGACTTGTTTATATTTTTTCCGATTTCTTTTTATTTAAAATCACGTGCAAATTTTATTTAACATGCCATTTCGAATATGGTTTACAACTCACATAATTCTGTATGAGATCAGGATGGTCCTTTTCGAGTCCATCATCCAGGATGGTAACAACTGCGCCCTTTCCAGTGATGCCTTCCAGCCAAGCTGGAATGACATTCATATCGAGACCATTGCCACGGTTTAGGTACCACATAGAAGGCCACCGTGGGTCCGAATCCAAAAGCTTCAGATCTCTCTTCTTTCGAGTACGAGCTACTTGTTGTTGCGACCAATGTACGCGCTCATCTATTGCTAGACGAGCCCTATGACCCAAATGAGGCTTTGCAGAACGCTTCGAAACTCCCCGGTGGATGAAGTGGTAGTAGTCTGGGAAGATCTAGAACAGAAAAAATAAAAACGTAAATACAACACGTAAATCAAAACAAGAATATTATCTTGTAAATAGCAGCTCTTGTGCAATTTCTGTATTAAAATGCAAAAGGTAAGATGCCATAAATATAAAGTTAAATAATATAGTGTTATAATTATAAGAATCACGTGAGATAATAAAGTGCATTATTGTTGTGAGAACGAGGAATACAAAGTAATGAAAATGAAAACAATAAAAATAAAGAGGTGTAGCAAGTTTCATCTCTCTGAGTAAAAGTTCATGATAATGAAACGTCATAAACAGAAAATGATTCCACTATTGTGGAGCAAAATTTGATAAATTGTTAAATATTATATTATGAAAGGAACAAACAACAGAAACATTGTGAGCTCTCAGAATTCATTAGGACAGTTATTCAAACACAGAGCGCAGTGATTGAAGAAGCAAATTACTTCATTTAAATGAAATTTTCTGTCGGCACGTGAATTCAATAATTATTTAATCAATAGTATCATAACAGCAACGTGCTGTTTCACAGTTACACTCAAAAAGTTTCAAAGTATCCGGCGAAACTTTCATTCTATTGAGTGACAAAGTTATAATCAGTCAATATTAAACAAAGTTTCCTTCTACTTGTGCGAGTACTATACACTCTGATTATTTTGGTTGATGCACAAAAGTTTCGTATTTTTAAAGCGGATGTTTCAACGTCTGCCTATTTACTAACCGAAAACCCTTTGAATTTCAAAATATGAAACATTTGATTCAAAGAAGATTAATGAATAGCGGGAGTTCTCAAAATTTTCAACAAGTTCAGACGTGATGATTTTGTCAATATAATTGGAGCATAAAATATTGCTGTATAGTTTCTGAGAAATTTGAAATGATGCTCTTAGAAATGTAAATAATTCTTGATTCCATGAAATATTATAATAATGATAATGGAAATACCGACGTTGTATATATGAATTTTATTAATACATATAACATCACGATTTATTAGTCATTATTGGGTGTGCCAGTCTACTTTACATTTACAATGATTTTTAAATGACAATAATTAAAATATAAATAACTAAAGATATGATCCTTGTTTGCAAAATAAATTAATACATAGTTTTAAACTTTAAATCTTGAATAAATATATGTTCTCGAGAGCTATTTCGTTTGAATTTAAAATGTGGAAATACTATCGTTATCCATTTGAAAATGTCACCGTAAAAAATTCATTTCGTATATATGGCTTAAAAGGAATAAAAATTGTTCCCGAGGGATCAATATAAAAGCGAACTATAAATTAGTAGTAGGTATCCGCATAATATGACATACATGAATCATATCTCATTCTCACATAACCTAACACGATCTTACAGTACAATCAATACGGAAGACCCTAGTAAAAGAATCCCAATAAACTTTCATTGAGATCGTGAAACGTGGAAGTTGGTAGTCAACAGACAAAAAGTTGTTGAGTGTGGTATAGTGGCCTATGGGTACGGTGGAGTATTAAGACGTCGGTTATTTAGCGTGGAAGTTTGGTAGTCGCCGTAGCCGTCGCCGCCGGCATGAACACAACGTCGGCACGTGACTGGGAGCGAACGGGACGAATCGGGAGCGAAACTGTGATCGATCTCGGACCCACACTCTGCGAACCAGTGTTGGAGTACGGTACACATTTTTGCATAACCTTAATCGCACTCTACTACGGATGTAGAGAAAATACATACATAAAAAGAAATATATACAATATCCTTATTAAAATGCGGGCAATATGCTTTATGTGTAATCAGTTTCTTCCTGCTTAAGACTTTTCAATTAATTTCTTTAACCTTTAAACATCCGCAAATATTATTTATTTTAAATATGAAGAAAAATATAAGTTTTTACTTTTTTAAACTTAATTATTTTTTCTTCTTTGGCTCGTGCTTCTTAAGGTTGAAAATAAAATTAAAAACCTTAATCGCACCCTACTACGGATTTAGAGAAAATACATACATAAAAAGAAATATATACAATATCCTTATTAAAATGCGGGCAATATGCTTTATGAGTAATCAGTTTCTTCCTGCTTAAGACTTTTCAATTAATTTCTTTAACCTTTAAACATCCGCAAATATTATTTATTATAAATATGAAGAAAAATATAAGTTTTTACATTTTTAAACTTAATTATTTTTTCTTCCTTGGCTCGTGTTTCTTAAGGTTAAAAATAAAATTAAAATTAATATCTTGAGGATTATTTTTTGCATTTTAAAATTATCTTTTTTTAGACTTAATCTATGAAATAAATTTAAATTAAAACGAAGTTTTCTACCTCACGGAGCAGATTAAAAAAGAAAGAAAAACATTTCATTATCTTGATGTAAATTAATAGAATTATCTAGTATTTTATTTTATTCATGCATTTTTCTAAACCTGTTATATTACTTGCACGACTTTAGTTCAATAGAGCAATCCTTGACATTTTGTAAGGAAGCAAGCTAATTAAATTTATGTTCTAGTTCATAGCAAGCAATATTCTATTTATTCACAAGAATATGGTGAAGCCAACATAGAACATAGTATGTGTATTCATGGTTTAATTTATTAGCAAACGTTAAATCGGGACAATATGCTAATAAGAATACGGTACTAATAATAATAATAATACACTATTATTTAGTATTTTAACTGTAATAAATCATTTATTTTATATTAAACCGTTACATCCGGTTATAAAATTGGGAACAAAAATTGTAGCATTACGATTTTATTTACAATTTTTTAATACAGATATAATCATATTTATTTAATCTTCTTCTACTTTGCGGATTATATGCATTAAAAAAGTGTCAAAATATGCATGTAATATGCATTAAAAAATCATAAAAATATGCACGACATATGCAAAAAAATTGTAAATATGCACTTTAAAATAAATATTTTTATATACAGTATTTTATTTGGAACATTTCATAAAATGTATAAATACAATTACTATTACAGGTAATTTTACGTGCAGTAACTTATTGTTTCAAATTCATAAAAAGTTCAAACTCTTTTTTAGAAAAAACACCAAAAAAATCATCTTTTATATGAAAAGTGCTTTTTGCTATTGTTCATTTTTTTTAATATTTTAAGTTTATTCGATTTCTAATTTTTATTATAGCTTCAAGTTTACAAATTTCAGTGACAGCTACTGTTTACTAAACTTACTTGCAAAATAAGAATTTTTAGCTCTAAGCAGTTTGAAAACACTGATACAAACACATTTATTGGTATGACGAGAAATTAAATATGATTGTAATAGTTTGAAAGTGTACATTTTATAAATATAAAGACTCATTTGTTAAAAGTTCGACCAAAATTATATTTCCTGTAATGTATTGTTTAAAAAAACCAAATTTGTCAAAAATTATTTTTTTTTTAAAAGAAAGTATTAAAATATGTACTAATATACAAAAAATTTCAAAATAAGCAGTGAAGTATCATAAAATGAAAAATATGCATTATTTTTTATATTTGGAATTAACTTCTGATGAAACGTGAACATATGAAAAGAGTTTGTTGATTTTACTAATAAAAACGACACATGCAAATGTATAGAATCCGCTCTTTAGTCATGTGTCTATAAAAGTTTGAGAAGTCCTGGTTATAAGAATTTAAATAAACATTAGATATGCGATTCCCTTTTGACTGATATGTAGTGCTGGTTGCGCAGAAGTATGTCATTAGGGGTCCTTTCATTTCATACCGGGTGTTCGATTCTCACAGTTCATTCACAGTAATAAAAACCTAATTTTGGGTAGAAGCATTGTAAGGATATTTAATTGTAGGGGTAAGGTACGAGTACGTCTCTGTCGGATTTCAAAGCATTGTCCTGTTCCGTGTTTCGCAGTGTAGAAGTGCTTTTCCCACCGCCTTTGCCGTAACTTTCAATTCAATAACACATGCTCACTTTACACGCTTCTAAATACTCATGCTGCGGTGCTATAATTCCAACTCGCACGAATAAGCTATTTTTAGTTCGGTTTCACTAGAATGCTATATAGCATTTAATAGTAATTATAACAATAAGAATAAACAATGTCCTCAATGCAAGACCTAGATGAGAGCTTGCAAAACTTTTGTATTCAATTACTTGTACAGTTATCCATTATGACAGGAAGTTCTAAAGATTTTTTATACGGATTCTTCTTTTCCATAGAAAATTACGTTGAGAAACATTCCATTTCTAATTTAGTATGGACAGAATTCTTGAACGAGTAAGATGACAGATTCAATCTGACTCTACACTTTTTATTGTAAATAAACTTCATGCTTTGTTACTCAATTTTTGGTACGGAAATTAAATCAAAATAAGTAATTAAAAAAAAACAAAACATTTTTATTGTACATATAGCTTGTAAAATATTTTTCTGGAAAATATATGTTTTAATAATTAATTTTGTCGACAATTCAATTTGAATCAATAAAAGTCAATCATCCATGTTAAAATATCTCATTTATATTTATTTATTGTACATAAAACATTTGTGTTGATATTTAATTCATGTGTGTTGAAATAAAAATAAAATATTTTTTATATACCGTATAGACAGCTTTTAAAATATGTATATTATTATTATTTTTAAAGTAATTAATGAACATGTAAATTTTATTTTAAAAACGAAGAAATGCGTTTTTAAAAAGTTATTTTATTTTACGAAAAGCGATTACAAGTTACAAAGTTAACATATGAACTATAACTAACTACAAAAACATTCTCACGTACATTTTATACTAAGTAAACATGACACCCTTGCAACTAAGCATCTTATGAATTATAAGATGATGTAATGTTCTTACTTATTACGAAATCAGGGTGGTTCTGCTATATAATTCCTCCCCTGTTAGATGAAGGTATCTCCTCCAAAGAGATGACTTCATTTTTTGGTCTAAATTTTGTTTTATTCTTATAGATGTCGTATTTACTTTTACATAATTTAAAAAGCTTAATTAATATAACGATTAATATAATTATTACAACTATTAGTGTACAAATATTGTTAATGTTCGAATGCGAATAAGAATTATCTAATTTCACTGTGGCTTGATCATTTAAAGTAATTTTTTCCAAAGATTTTATGCTTATGGTTTTATTAATGATTTTTGTGGGTGACTTATTATCGAAGTTAAATTTAAGTATTTTGCCCACTGACTTGTGAAATTCGTAGTTATCATTATTGACTTTACAATTCTTTACGGAATATATTCCTTTTAATTTCTTCTGTAATACATCTTGTTCGCATTCAAGTTTTATGTCTTCTTCATTTGGTAAGTATAAATATTTTACATTCGTATTGGGAATCTGAAATATTTCGTTCTTATTGTGGACTTTAATATAATTACAATGTTTATTATCGTGATGACAATACAGGTTTGTTAAGCAAGTATCGATAACATTATTTTCTTTTTGACAGAAGTGGGTTGACATATCGATTTTAGTACATTCCTTTAATTTTCTAATTTGACAATTCTGTTCTTCGTAGTATCCAGGTATAATGTTTAGAGTATGGTAATTATCGGACAAAGAAGTGGGTATTGGAGTAAATTGGATTAGGTGACTTTTATATTCAGGAATTGGAATAATTATTATCATTCTTAGGCTCAAGTTGTCATATTGGCAATATGTTTTAATTAAATGGCTACTTTCCCAGTTATTTATAATGATTTTGTTTATTGGTTCTTTAATTTTATTCTGAATCATATTAATTATTTCTTCTCGCGATAAGAGTCCAAAATGGAGGGTGTTTAAGCTACAAAAGGTGAATGTCTCTTCGATCTGAATTAGTGTGATGTATAGTTGATTGGCTATATGAATCAATTCGTTAAACAGATTTTTGACATGTTGAATTTCGTGGGCTTCTAATATAAATCCCAATTGTTTTTTTAATGACGTTAGATTTTGCATAATATTAATATTATTCTGATTGATTAAATCTAATTGTTTATTAAATTGGTTTGTTAAATTTTTATTGTGCCAAATTAGAGAGTTTAGGCTATTTTTTAGAATTTCTTGATTGGTGGATAATTTATTTATTAAGTTATCGTATTTTTCCGCGTCTGAAGCGTCCAAATTACCGCTAATACTTTTTATGATAGAACCAAGACCATTAATAAGACCGCGTCTATGTCGTTTTGTGAATATGTATTTTTTAGAGTCTATTTTACTGATTATATTTTCTAAGATGTTCATGCTGTTATTGAAAGTGCCGTTAGAGGATGATAGGGTTAAGGGTTGAAGTTCAATGTAAAGTTTATGTTTATTCTTTAGTAGATTATTTATTTGGTTTAATACGTTATCGAGATTTAGATTAACAAAAATGTACTTTTCATGCGTTTGAACGTACGCATCGCCTAACATTACTATGTTTATGCCGGGGTTTCCGGTTTCATTTTTGAGCAACTCGGGATGTCCGATGGTTGTGTATCTGCAACAGCACGTGGTTTTTTAATTTGGTTTAGTTTATGTTTTTTATTTTTATTATCAATGATTTGACATCTTTCGGGAATTATTTTTTCTACGTTTATTATTTTAAATTTAGGTTTTTCGCATTTACCGACATTTCTTTTATGTTGTTTTAAATATACTTGCTCGGGTAGGTCGATTGTGTTCCCAGGTTCTTTAGAATATTTCTCTTTACTTATTTCAATATTTCTTTTAATTTGATTATAAACTTCCTGCATCATTTCTTTATGGTTTTGAATGTAGGAGTCTACGACTATTTCGTCGGTTTGATTAATATTATTTAAATTTAAATGTCCGAATAAAACATTAAGGGGTGTTTGTTTAGTGACCGAATGTATAGAATTATTGTATGCGATTAATGCGTAATTTACTCTTTCTTTTAATTTTTGTTCTTTAAATATTTTATTTTGGTTAAGAATTCGAAGATGTTCGATTAAGGTACTATGAAATCTTTCGACGATTCCATTTGATTTAGGGTTGTCAATACTGGTAAAGTTAATTTTAATTTTTCTGATATTTAAATAATTAGTTAATATTTGATTGTTAAATTCTTTGCCGTTATCAGCGATTATTTCTAAAGGGATACCATAGTGCGAGAAATATTTCATTAATTTGTTGATAATAGTTATTGCATTTTGATATTTTAATTCGTAGGCTTGAGCGAATTTAGAGAAACTGTCTACGATGGTCAGGAACTTTGTTTTTTCTAGAGATAGTAGATCTATGTGGATTTTTTCGAGGGGTTTATTTGCCGTGGGGGTTAAAATGTTAGGTATCTGTATCGGATTTCTTTCATATTTATTTAATAAGCAGGTTTCGCATTGATTTATATAATTTTGTATGTCTTTTTGCATGTTTGGCCAATACATTGTTTGTTTTAGCTTTTGATAAGTTTCTGTAATACCACGATGGTTTGTTTTTCCTTCATGATATTGGCTAATTTTTAATATTTGTTCGTCTCTGTCTTGTACGTCAGTTATTAAGTTTTTACAAGAGATTAGTTTATATGAATTTGATCTGAACATAATTTGGAGTACGGCATTAAAGGTTTTGATGAACTGTTCAGGTATTAGGCAGTAGTAATTTATTCCGGGCTGTAGGTATTGTTTTATGAATTCCATAATAGTTTTATTGCAATTAACTTTATTGAGGTATAGGTAAAATCTTTGAATTTTGTTGTTGAATAATTTTTCGATTTTTACGTGATTTTTGGTATTAACTTCTTTTACTACAATTTGATTTCTTCCTACATTCACGGGTGATTCGATATAAGTCAGTCCATTCAAAGGTTTCTCGTCGTCTGAATGTGCTGTTTCTGTACTTGAGGAATTTTGATCGTCTACTTCAACAACGATTGAACTAGCGTAATTTTTAATTTTGATGTCTTTTGGTTCTTCAAAAACATTAAAAATTATTGAACTGTTTTGGAAAATATCTTCTATTAAGGATTTTATTTGGGGCCATTTTTTCTTATCTAATCCCGTACAGATTTTTGGTAAGTCTATTTCGTTTATGTCATTTTGTATTAAATAGTCCAATAACGTGTTTAAACAATGCCGGATATTTTGCATGGTGGGTTTTTCATAGTATTTATTCTTTGTTAGCAGATGAATTATCGTCCTGTTGTTATCAGGTTGTATTACAATCTTATCGTCTACACATGTAAATTTGTCTATCTTGTCTTTTGTCTTGTACCGGTGGTTCACTTGGTCAGCAAAACCTTGAGACATTGCAAAGTCTCTTGATATGCAATGAACGAGTGGATTTTTACTTTCAAAAATATCGTCGTTTTTGTATTTAATTTCGAAACCAGGTTTAATTCGTGACAAACAATCAGCTACATAATTTTGATTACCTTTCTGATATTCGATATAATAGTTAAATTCTTCCAATTTTAATTTCCACCTAATTAATTTTTGATTTGGTTCCTTAAGGGAATTTAACCAAATAAGCGGTCTATGATCGGTAATAATTTTAAATTTTCTTCCTAAAAGGTATTGCCTGAAATGTTTCGTGGCCCAAACGATTGCCAATAGCTCTTTCTCAACAGTACTATAATTTTGTTCGTGGTTGTTAAGAGTTCGCGATGCATAAGCGACGGGTAAATCTTTGTTGTTATGTTTTTGTGACAAAACTGCTCCAAGAGCATAATTGCTGGCATCGGTGGTCAATATAAACTCTTTTTCAAAATCTGGATACTGCAGTATCGGATTAGAGCTTAATAAGTTTTTACAAATTTTGAAACTTTCCAAATAGTCTTTGTTATGAATATCAATTTTGCTTCCCTTTTTCAGACAGAGTGTGAATGGTTTCGTGATTTTAGAAAAGTTGTTTATGAATCTACGATAATATCCGAGAAGGCCAAGAAAAGATTTTATTTCTTTTGGGGTTTTTGGAAGCGGGAAATTTTGAATTGTTTTAATTTTTTCAGGATTTGGTTTGATGCCTTGAGTAGTGATTATATGTCCTAAGTAGCATACTTCTTTCCGGAAGAAGTCGCACTTGTCTGGCTGTATTTTTAAATTCGCTTCTCTAAGTTTTTGGAAAATTTTGGCAATATTTTCAGAATGTTCTTGAATGCTAGTGCCTAGTACGATGATGTCGTCTAGGTAGACAAAACAAATCTTATTAATGTAATCACGGAGAACATAGTTCATGAGCCTTTGGAACGTAGAAGGGGCGTTTTTGAGCCCAAAAGGCATGCGGGTGAATTCGTAATGGCCACTGTTGGTGTTAAAGGCCGTTTTCTCAATATCCCTTGGGTCCATTTCGATTTGATGGAACCCGCTCATGAGATCGATTGTTGTGAAATAGCAACTTTTGCCTAGTTTGTCTAGAATATCGGTTGTGTCCGGGATGGGGAATTTGTCGTCTATAGTTTTCTCATTTAAACGGCGATAGTCTATTACCATTCTATATTTTTGTTGTCCCGAGGAATCACTTTTTTTGGGCACCACCCAGATCGGGGATGACCATGGGGAATACGATGGTTGGATTATATTATCTGACAGTAATTTAGAAATTTGATTTTCTACTTCCTCTTTATAAATCTCTGGATATTTGTAATTACGAGAATAGACAGGTGTTTCATCACTTGTTCTAATGCGATGCTTAATTTTACTTGTGAATGTTAATTTTTCATTATCTTTAGGTATTATGTCATTAAATTTATTTAATAATTTTATTACTTCTTTCTTTTCTTCGTCGTTTAAATGCTCGATATTAATGTTTGTTCCGTTTATTGTTTCCATATTAAAAACCGTGTGTTTTGAATTTTGATCGAAATATTCGAATTTATGTTTGTATTTATTTAAAAATGTTATTACCTCTTTTTGCAAATTTATATGAGCGTTTAATATTTTTAAACCATTAAAACCGAGTAGAATGTGAAAACTGGAATGAAAATTATATAGGTAACATTTTAATTCTTTATCTTTATATTTTATAAACGTATACTCGTCTCCTGTAGATTTACCGTTCATTGTATTAATGGTGAAGGATTCTTTGAAAATTTTAAACTTGGATTTATTTTTATAGACGTAATCTTTACTGATGAAATTTTGTGAGGATCCGGTGTCAATTAAAATGTACAGGTCTTGCAGTTTTAGATATGGCAAATTGCTAATCATATTGATGGTCATTGATTCAAATTGAGATCGGCTATTTTCGGAAAATTTACGTTTTCGTTATCGTTCTGTTCGTCAACTAATTCAAGATATTCGAGTTCTTCGTAATTTTGCGAGTCTTGTTCTGAGTCAGGTTCGATTTCGGGGTTTTGTTCGATATTATATAGTTCTTCGGCGACAAATGTAGGTCTTGATTGTGGTGTGAATCTATTATTTTGGTTGGGTCGGAACGAGCGAGTACTGATAGACATTGGAGTTGGTTTATACATGGGTTTCTGTTGTGGGGGTTGTCTGGGAAATTGAGGTTGTTGATTTGAGACTGATGGTTTATTAACGAATTGTTGTGTTGTTCGGAAGGCATTAGATGGGACTTGGTATGGTATTGGTTTGTGTACTGTCTGTACAGAGGGTTTAGGCTGGTTTTTAACGTACTGCAAATCATTTGTTATTAAATTTGCTATTTCAGTCAATGATGTTGGGTGTCTGGCACTCAGTTGAGATTTGTAAGGTTCTCGACAATTTTTTATAAAGCATTGGGTTGCATAAATTTGACCAAAGGCGATCATGTTTTTTAATTCCTGTCCTACAAGTTTAATTTCTAATTTGCTCTTATAAATCAAATATAATTCGAATATTTTTTTATGATAGTCAAAAATGGATTCATTTAATTGTTTTAAGTCACAAATTTCTATCAAAATAGTTGCTTCATTTCTTTTATCGCCGTAATTTTGTATTAAAAATGATTTTAGTTCACCCCAAGAATTTGTTGCTGTGCCTGATAATAGTTCTCTTGCTTGGCCGGTAACTTTTTTCCTTATTGATAGCAATATTAATTTTTTAGTAATTTCTGAAGGGCTCGATTGATTAATAATATTAATAACCTCTTCAGTGGATGTAATGAAATCACTTAGAGTTTTGCTGTTACCGTCAAAATTTGGGATTATGTCTAGGAACATAAGTATGTCCTTATTGAGATGTGTGAAAATGTTTGCTGTGTCTGGAGTTGGCGGTGGAGTCATTTTAAATTAATATAATAATAACAATATTTAAATAACAATTATAAGTTCAGCTTATGAGCTTATTAAATATTAAATAGGTATAATAGTTTGAATAATGGGTTTGCGACTCACAGTAGAAGGACTATGGTGCTGATGGCAATCTTCATTTGCCCTGTTGTGGTTTCGGGGATGGAACGGACTGCGATGCTCTGATGTTCCCTCAGGCTGCTCGTTGTTCCTCGTCCTCGTAGCTGGTGGCTAGTTCTGGCTCTGGCTCGGCGACGGCTCGGACTCTGGGCACCAGGAGTTGATAGTTCCCTTGTAGTTGTACTCGGATTGTTGGAGATGGATGCTGGCTCTGACTTGGCGACGGCACGGATCGTCTCGGCAACAATGCACTTTTCGCGAGATTCGGATTTGCAAATGAACGATTGAAATCGACGGCTTAACACAGGTTTTTTTTTTGTAAATTTACTCAGTGAAGCCGTTTGCAATCCTACCGACTGCGCCAATTTTATTTTAAAAACGAAGAAATGCGTTTTTAAAAAGTTATTTTATTTTACGAAAAGCGATTACAAGTTACAAAGTTAACATATGAACTATAACTAACTACAAAAACATTCTCACGTACATTTTATACTAAGTAAACATGACACCCTTGCAACTAAGCATCTTATGAATTATAAGATGATGTAATGTTCTTACTTATTACGAAATCAGGGTGGTTCTGCTATATAATTTGTATATATAATTAATTAAATTATTGCCTAATTATAGTACAATTTGATTTAAAAATAAAACTCGTTGACAAACTTGTGTTCTCCAGTACGCGGTAACTAACGAACGAGTCTGCAAGTTTGAACCAAAGTAAACCAAAACGAACACGAAAAGAAATGTTTTATTTTAGTAGAGCTGTATATTTTGAACTAAGTGGTTGTCTTCTAATGTTTTATTTGTTTTTAAGTAAAAATAGTGAGGGATCATCAACGTGTCTCGTGAAAAACTCTGAAAATGTCAACACATACCTAACCCACAAAACAAAGTAAGTTTAGTAAGTAAAACAAAGCGAATAAAAAATGTTTTATTGGCGTTTTCTCAACACATTTGATTGATTTAAATTGCTCTAGTAATGGAATATTTATTTATTCCTTTGTGTGTTGTTTAAAATTCTCTGAAGTAATTAAATAACTTATAGACAACTACTGGAAACAAGCTATTTATCCCAAATGACAAATTTACATGTATTATAAAAATAAATTATTGAACAAGAATGAAACACTTGTAACGTACTTTATTATCTAAACAAAACAAATAATGTAGATTATTCAAAGTTGTATTAGTATTAATTATAAAAACAAAAATAAATGGTCTTTCGCAAAGCTAATCCTTAGGATTAAGCGTAAGAAATATGATCTTGGTTTAAAAAATAATATATACGACAAAATAAAAACTGTAACCATAATATACGAAAGTAAAAATTTAATTACAACACACGGCAGTTAATTTTGATTTATAGACATTCCTTTATTTTACTCCATTTTTGCAAGAAAGTAATAATTAAATTTTGCATTCAAGCCATATTTTTTAATTATCAGTTTTAGTTACCACTATCACGTGTCATAATAATAATGAATTATTTTGCAAGATGTAAAAAACTGGCGTGCTAGCATTCGGTCTGAAATTTTTTCAGTAAAATTATTAAAATCAGTTTTATATTATCTACACAGAACTCTTTCTTTACATGTACGCTATGCGGGTTGCTATCGCATGCAAAGTAAAAAAAATAATGGAACGTAGAACACATACATAAAACACGCTGACATGCAACGTGAAATTAAATTATAAAACACCATACGAAATTACGAAAGTCTGAAAATTTTCTGCGTTATTTTACACTATCTACGTTTGTAATATAACATGAACATTTTTTACATAATTATCTACTATTTTTATTTATGTCTTGTTAATGAACTAACATATTATCTTCACACCCAATAATGAGTTATGTTTATGCAGTACTCATTTACGAGATTTCTAATGTGCAAATCATTTTAACAACAATAACAATAATTACATAAACAAAATAAATAACAAATTTACGTTTGACACAAACAGTATGTTGTGAAAAAATAATTACTTACGTTGTTTGTGAATCAAACAAGAAAAAATGTATTATGTATATAATTAAGATGATGTATGCATATATAATTGCAACTTCTTCTTTTACTTCTAGATAAACAACTTTCTTAATTGCGGTTTTCATTTTTGCTTGATAAATTATATTGCAATTTTCATATTGCAGTTTATATAAATATATATGTTTCTAAAGTGTAATTATTTTTATGTAGACATATTAATTCGTATTTATTAATAATGCATAGAATGTAATTTAAATTTTCATATGTACACAGTAATTAAAATATGCAGGAAAATTCCTTTTTTTTTTATAAGTAAATATTTGTTTATTATAATTTTCATTTGAATGAATAAAGAGAAGTATAATGTTAAACAAAGATAGTATATTGAAAATGACCTTTAATTCAAATTTTAGAAAGTACTGATTGTTTTTACATAAAGGAATAGTCTTACAGATTATACTTGTGCTCATTTTATTCATATCTCAATATAACTTTATACAAAAATTGCACTATTAGTGTATTTAATAAAAGTAAATAATATATAAATACCCTAATATCATATAATTAAAAATATTAAATTGATAAATTTTATTACAAAATCAATAATTTAATTGTGCTTAAATTGCTTAATTTATCAGCAAATTCGCATTATACAAATGATTAATAAACACTAATTAGCAAGAATAATATATGATTAGTTTTTGTAAACAAATTATATTTGTAATAATTATAAAACAGTATCAAGTTGAAATGCCAATAAATAATTATGCCAGTGTTTTAAAATTAAAATCTCATTACATTTAAATGAAAATGCAAGTTTAATAAATACATTTGTAATAATTAATCTAGGATGCAATACGCGTTATAAAATATTTTAAAATCAAAATTATTATTTCAATTAAAACAGCTGTTAACGGCATTATTTTAGTTAACATTTATAAAATATGATTTTATTTGATATGTATATTTTTATTTGTATAAAAATATATTTCATATTTATTTATTTGTAACTAAAAAGCAAATAGATTTTTTTTGTTTGCTTTTTCATATTTGCTAATTATACGTCTGATCGATTTCTTGTAAAGTTCAAATAAAATATTTTTAATGAATTTGAACGTTTGTACAGTATGTGTCACAAATTTACAGATATTGATCATCATTTATTTTTGAAGAATAATAATTTTACCAGAACAAAATCTCGTTGAAATTTAGATATTGTGTTAAAGTTAGCAACCATATATTATATGAAAAACCCCATAACAAAGTACAAATAAAACGCTACGGTAAAACGCAAAATATTTTTGTGGAAAAGTGCCAAAATCTCAATTTAAATTTGCATCCTTTTTTACAGTTAAAAAAGGCAAATAACACTCGAAACCTCATGGCAACATTTCTCTCCAAATTGAATTCAAATGTACAGGAAATGGAATCTAATTCACTTGTCCCAACTGGTTTGCAAGGAAAACAATCCTCTCGGACGAATTTTAATGAAAATTTTCTTCATTTCTAATTAGACTCTCTAATTTGACGTTTTTTGTAGATGATAAATTACTCTAATACCCCATATGAAATACAGTCTTCAAATACTACGACTTCATCAATTTTACCCTAAAAAATAATTAATAATGCTGCCAATTCCAGCGGCATATGAAAAGTAAATATTGTAACTTTGTATAATGGATCCCAAACTCCCATATGCACACGAAACAGAAATTCCATTTAATGTTTAACGACCGCACAACGCTTTGATCATATGCAGTCGAATTACGGTGATAGATGAAATGATGGGAATTATTATAATAAACCTGTACTCCTACAATACACTTTTATTTTAATTGTCCAGCTAATACAACGGATCTGAGTTCTTATCTTACTGAAATCAATTAAAAATTATTCCGAATATATATTTTTTTCGTTAAATTACAATGAAAGCTATCTGCAATAAACAAAATATTTATATTAAATTAAATCTACGGTAATAATACATTCTTATTTATTTAAATATTTATAGATAAGAGAGGTTTTGTTTTTGGTCAAAATTTTTAACATATGAGCACGAATTAGAGTCCCTAGAGTAAGATTTTACCATTTTCAGTGATATCTGTATGTGTGTCTGTGGCGATTTTTCGTCCACGATAACTTGAATACGATACATGTAAAAAAATATAATATTTGGTATTTAAGATTTATATTCAAATATAATAAATAACCGGAAGTAGTATTTTTCTTGAACTTTTAAACCGTTTTTCCCAAAAAAAAGTACCTCTAAATACCATTTTTTCGCAAATTACGTTATTAATAAATATAAAAAATAATGTTCTATGTTCTACCGATCTGCCTAATTACTTTTATATATAACTTCTGGGTATTCATATATTCACAAAATTTGACATAAATGCTGTTGTCAAATTTGACGTAAGTAATTTTAAAAAATAAAATAAGAAAATATAAAGTAGTTTTAGTGTAAAATTTAAAATATGTAAGGAACATATTTGCACGCGCGAATCAAGGTAAGTTCGGTTCCGGTTTTAGTAACGTCAAAAATAGATGTTTTTTTCGGTTATGCAAATTTTAGGTAAGAAATGAATTAAAAATATTCTCAACTGTCATAACAAACTAATTTTAAAAATACAAATTGAATGTACTAAAAAAACCATATAATAGAATATATAACTATTGTGGCGAGAGGTAATGTGTTGGACACATCAGATTTTTAAATTTACTTTTGAGTATTTAAATAATAGACTACTACATGTCAGCAGTAATTTAAATCAGTCCCATTTAATTACGACTGCTCTTAATTAATCTATCCACATCATTAAATTATTTTGCTAAATAAACATATGAGATTACATGAACTAAATACCAAATGACTACTCAACTGACATTGGATTTAGCAGTTGGACCTTGTACTAAAAATGTAATTATTTTTATCAAAAAAGTTATCAAATTTATTTACCCATATTTTTAATAGTCAATGCAAATAAAAAAATTAATATATGTTATTTATAGTAAGGTTTTTCCTGTAAACAACTGTACATATTGTACTTTATTATTATTTATTCGGATTTATGAACGTGTGAATACACTTTTTCGTACAAATTTATGAGCGTGTGAATTATTTTAAATAGTGTGCTATAACTAAGCATGCGTTATTTTGCTAAATAGAGTAAAAGAGAACAGGAAATAAAGTAAAGTGTAATTCATTTGTGCATTTATGGAGTAAAGTGGCGAACTGGTATACTGTTGCAAAGGGCAACAAACTGCGTAAAGTTAACTGTTTCATTATTTAGCAAGAATTAAACAAGTAATTTACGGATGAAATGAGTAAATTGACAAAGCGTACGCACTATTTGCGTTCACGTTAACAAGCACAAGACGCAAGCACACTGACTTTTCTAACTGTAAACTGTCGCTTATGAAACAGAAATTTACACTCGCGAAGTACTAATGAATTATAAACATCTCAGTTGGAAACAAACCGAGTGATGCTTACCAGTTCTGCGAACAAATGGAATTAAATCAAGCTACTTACGTTTCTTCCTTCTCCACATTCATTACACACAAAAAATTCAATGTTTTAATTGTCTAAATTAACCGAATAAGTAAATTATAACTTTAAATGAACAGATATTCACATTCACAATGATTCATCGAAATAAAATAATAGACCTTTTTAACTGTTAATTTTTATGAAACAAGCTACAACGTAATACAAAAATTCACATTTCTCTTAAATCTTTTATGTATATACTACTTTTTCTCTTTTGAAATCAAAATTATTTCTTTTTCGAATATCATGTATTGCGCCGATAACATAGGACATTGGGGCTAATGCCCCTAAGGAAAATTTTCTGCCCCATGCCCCCAAGGAAAGCGCAACATTTTTTATATTAGTAATAAAGTCCTAAATTGCTTTTATTATAAAGAATTATTGTACTTCCTATTTTTTAGTAACTGACTACTACCCTAAAATGGGTGTGAGGTACACCTTTAAAAATATTACCAGTAAATCCCTCGCATCAAAGTACCTATGTATAAAAATTTTCATTTTAAAATTCCTATTAATTCAGCCATAATTACAGATTGAATATCAGCCAATAGGAATCCATATGACCGGTATTAATGCGCGTATCAGGATATACCGAGGATCCTGAGACACTAGCACTCAGTCCCGCTCTGCGGGGCGCCGGGGAGGTAGCAGGCCTCTGGGCCTCTTCCCTGCCTGGTGGTCTGACTAGACCGCCTTCCAGGGCATCCTATGCCCTGAAAGTGGTCTAGTTCAGTCGGCGGGGAATTGGAGCACGCTTCAGCGTGTGCTCTAATTCTTGGCCTGTTGAAACCAGAGCACATTCTGGAACAGATTTAGCTGCTCTGGGTTGTAGTCTGGTTTCAGTAGGTCAGGAATTAGAGTACACAGTAGTGCTTGTTCTAATTTTAGGTCTGCTGAAACCAGAGCACATTCTGGAGCAGATTTAGCTGCTTTGGATTGTGGTCTGGATTCAGTAGGTCAGAAATTAGAGCACTCAGAAGTGTTTGTTATAATTCCAAGTCTGCTGAAACCAGAGCACATTCTGGAGCATTTTTGACTACTCTGAATTGTGCTCTGATTTCAGTGGGTCAAGAAATAGAGCATTCTAAAGTGTTTGCTCGTATTCTTGGTCTGCTGGAAACTGGGCATATTATGGAGTAATGAAGCTCTAGATTTGTGCTCTGGTTTTAGTAGACTAAAAATAAGTATTCAGAATTCTCTGATTCTTGGCCTGCTTTACTCTAGAGCACTAATTCTCTGGATTTTGTTGTGATTTCATTAGCTTAAAAATTATTCATACCTTTTAGTATTTCTTTTTTTTTGCAATTTTATGTTTTGATTTACGTCATTATAAGAAATTTTGCCCCCAAGGAAATTTTGAAACGTCGGCGCCCATGATATCATGTCTATAATGTGTATTTTTCATTAAATTTTTGTGGCAAAGAATAAAGGAAGTACATTTAATAAAATGGGGCAAAATAAAATAAAAATCTTTTATGTAGAGAGTACATTTTCGCTGATCCCTTTTAATTTGAGTTGAAATCAAAATTTAATTTGCTGGTAGGCAATTCTGGTTAAAATAAAGTTTTACTGTTGTGGAAGTTGATTTAATTATTCGTTTATATCTTATTTTCTGAATTTAATGTCTGCTTTTATATATTGTACGGTAGTACTTTATTCTCTAAGATGTTTACTTGCAATATATTCTTTGCAAACCAATAATAAAGCTTCCAAAAAGTCTAACCTTTAAAAGACATTTATTTTGTTTATTTTTTAAATTACCTTTATGGACGGAGCGAAACGTAATTTTATCTAATTATGTTTCTCATAAGCGAAGATAAGGTTATCTATTTTGGAGAATATACAAAGAAAAATTACATGAAGATATAAAAGGACATCAATTTGTCATTTGCGATAGTGTATGGTAAAAAAGAAAACATTAAAATTGTGATACAAAAAAGTCATTATACTGATTTTTAAATTACATACAAAAACCGTTGTTGTAATTTCACTGTATTTTGTATTATTCGTTGCTTTTGAATATTTTCTATTATATTACGCAACGCAAAACTATTATTTCAAATGTCAGTAAATATCAGATCTTTTTTTATTGACTTTGTTCATTTTGTTCGTTCGTATTACAGAGCTGGCAACAATTGATTTCTTTACTCCTTTGACAGATGTCATGTCAACTTGCGAAATATTGTAAAAATTGTTTGTTTTCAAGTTTTTAAAAAGAATTTCATATTTCTTGTTCTAAATTGTGTTTCGGAAGTCTTTAATGTGATTTACGGATCAATTTTCTTTTAAATCGCAAAGTTTTATTGTTATTTTTTATTGGTTTGGCTAATGAAATCAATTATTTCATTAGAGTATTACTATTTAATGGTTAATAATTTATGATTTATTAGACTGATATAATTTATAGCAAACTTCTGAAAATAATAACCATATTTAACTCATTATAATATTTAAGGAATTAAGTTTATGGAATAGAATTCCATTTATAATTTTTAATAACCGTATCAAAAACTCTTTATAGTAGTGTAGTTTAACAGTTATTTACAATTATATCTAGTATTCCAAACATTCATATTTCTTAGAAATATGCTTCGCTGTTACTCTTATTTCACGTACAATATAAGATAATGTAAGTGCAAAATGGAGTCTAGAGCTCTATTTTGGGGCGTAGTGAGTAGTGAGTCATAGGAAAAGTATTTGGTATTAGTGCAGATATTGGCTAGATGACCAGGAGGAATTTGCTGGTTATGACATGTCATTGAGCGGTTGAATAGGATAAAAGTTGACGTATCGTATAGGATGCATTACAGGGTTAGCAAACGCAATTTGTCTTGTGGAACTAATTCACGGGATAGCGACTTATTAGGTTAGGTTTCCCTTGGCTGTGCGCGGAATTTGATTAGGGTGCAGCATCCACTCGCTTCGTTACCTACCGCTACCCACGGCCATTGCTACCAGCTTCGTACACAAACAATTTACACACAGATCATATAACTGCGGTTAACACCATACAAACGTTCACATGCTCCTTTGCAGTACGAGCATCTATCAACAAAATTCATTCTTTTTACTGTTTTTATCGGGGCATGTAACCGAAAAAAATATTGGTTAACGGTTAACCCTTATAGAGAACGTTATAATAATAAAGGTTTTAGTTCGAAAACCGGTTTTTAAAAATTGGAAACCGGTTTAAATCGGTTAATATATCGGTTAAAAAATAATTAAAAGAAACGAATTAAAAAAAGTAATTATAAATATTTAATTAAAAAAAAAATAATAGAAAAATTAATAAAAAAAAATACCATTTGAGAAAAATATAACAAATAAAAGAATGTAATTTAATTAACGAATATTCACAAAAATTCCCGTAATACCTTCAAAAAAACGCAGGTCATTTTTGAATTTTAAACTTGCCTATGCTAACAAAGAGACTACCTACTTTTATGACTCTCCAATAAAATGTTAATTGTAAAATCTGTCATGACTCATGTTCAAATACAAATAGAAAACACAGATATAAAAAAATATGAAAAAAAAATTCTCGCTAAATGATATTAAAATAAAGGTTAATGTTCGCTAAAACCGGTTTATTTTTTTTTGCTTAAAAGGTTACCGGTATTTTAGGCCTGAAAAATATCGATTAAAATTACGGTTAAAGTTCGCAATTTTCGTTGAAAATATCGGTTACCGGTTTTTATTAACCGGTTTTTTTATCCGATTACATGCCCTTGTTTTTATATTCTCTCTCAACACTCTTTCTTATTCTTTACTGGATGTGTCAATCTTCTATCTCGCAATTATTTTCGCCGGTACAAAATGTATTACAATTTTTGGACTTATTTCTGGCTGTACTTTCTGAGATAAAATTGAATTTTGTGTAATCACCTTTTCTTATTATAATGGGGTATGTGACCAAATTTTGATTTTTACATATACGATACTAGATAAAAAAATAAAATACCGTACTATTTTAAATCGTTTCATTATTCGTTTACGAAAAAATAATTATTAAAAATTTGGGGACGGGATGCTGTCACGTCGTCGTGGTAGAATTGAAAATAAAACAGGTAGACTGGGACCGTAAGAAACACCTGCCTTTTTCTACGATCCTACCATATTGACATCACGTGTCTCTTCTCTGGAACATTTGCTAATAACTTTATTATTACAAGCAAATGTTAAGTTTTTATTATTGTAATGAGAAGCTATAGTGGTTACTTTTTATATTTTATGACTTACATACTGAAATTCAATTATGGTCACATACCATAAAAGCGTTTTGTTACTGATTATGTCAGGTTATGTATTGTTATTTATTTGTATATTTTTATGATACAAGATAAGATTCTAGAGACGAAAGAGATAGGCTAGATTTAACCAGAAAACTTCCAAAAAAATTTAATCTACAGAGCTATCAATATCGAGTGTAGTATAAAAAAATATCTTTCGTGTCTTCTCGCAATTTCTTAAGTTATAAACGATATTTATAACCGATTATGACCTAATATATTTTCTTTCTTATACACATTTATAGGAGTGCCAATCGTGACATATATAGGTGACACAATTTATATACAGTATGTCTACAGATCGAGTTGCAACGAGGGAAAATATTTTTATTTTTTATTTTACGATTTATTTTCAAGTTTCAGAGAAAAATCGAAAATAGGTCGACTTACTTGAAAAATTTTCCAAATAACAAGTTCGCGTTGTCGTAGTAATAATTGTTGACATGACTTTTATTTAATTTCAATAACATAAATTTAACAACATAAATAATATAAACAATAACTATTCTACTCAATCCATTCACGGCATTCAAATCGCGCAATTATAATCTTTGACGCAATTCTTTATAACTTTTCTTCGAATTTCTTCCAAAGTTAAATAAATCACAGCGTCTCTAATCATCTCTATGATTAAAACAGATTTTGCTAATTGACAGCCAATGAAACTAGATAAATAATGCTAGTTACTATGACAACGCAAACTTGTTTTTTGGGACTTATTTTTTTTTTTAACTATGTCGACCTATTTTCGATTTTTCTCTGAAACTAAAAGAAAACTTGAAAAGGTTAAAACTAAACTAGCTGTTTTGGAACATGCATATAATAAGAATATATTTTTCTCGTAAAATAAACAAATGTTTTTCCTATTTGCAACTCGATCCGTGGACATACTGTATACATAATAATTTTTATTAATGTTATCTTATACACATTAACGTGTAGACTTTTGATGTTGTTTCCATTAGTAAACGTAGATTTAGAAACTAAAAGTGGATATTTATTTAGCTGGGATTGGAATGATGATTGTCCAACGTAGAGTTTGGAGCACAATGAATTGTTTGCGGGATCTCCCCTAAGTACGTGCCTGGGGTTTGGTATTGTATTGTATACCCCTTGCTGGCTCAAGGTGATACCAGCGGACACCGCACATAATACAATATCCGACATAATTTGTTTTGTTTCAATTAAAGCGATTTTGTATAAACTCACAAAGTTTGTACAGACATTAACGTTGTATTTCGTTGTACTTTGTACTAACCTCTAATGAAAAGCAATTTCTAAACAGAATGGGTTGCTTTCCTGCTAATCAAATTGTCAATTTGAGTGAAACCGAAACTAATATCAGGGAGCTCCTTTCAGTTTTTTTTATTGCCATCCATTGTAACAAAACGACCTTTACAAATCGCTCTTGCGTCCTAATTCCACTTTTTGCCCAAAGTTATTTATGTTAAAAACTAACTAATATTGTTTATTACATATTACAGATTTATATAACGCACTACAATATTGTAATTAACAGCAAAATCAGTTATTATTATACTATTAACCCTACAAGATATTCATCAAGATATTCAGCTACGTTATGTTTTTGAATTTATGACTTGAATTTAGATGCTTTATTATACAGGGGAAATAGATTCAATCTTAACCACAATTAGTCCAGAATATATCTTTCTACACACTTTTGGTATACATACCTAGATGAGATTATTATTGGTGTTAAAAACTTTGTTTCGAACTAACATTGTCTTTATTAAGAAATAACGTAAAAATACAAATGTATGTTTTTACATTATTTCTTAATAAAGACAATGTTAGTTCGAAACAAAGTTTTTAACGTGAATCATCCATGGTCAACAAATTTCAAAAAAACATTATTATTGGTACAGCAAAATTGAAAAAAATGAGATATATAAAACTTATTAGTTTGAGTATTATTTTCATTATGTACCAAAATAAAAGGAATTAAATAATAAAGTCGTTTTCTTTTTTTTTATTTTCGTTTCCTTTTTTTAATTGAAAATTTCATGAGATAATAAAAAAATAAATCACCATTCATTTCTTCGTAGACTATATGAATAATATTTAAATTTTCTGAATATATTAATAGCGAAATTTTCCCAAATTTGTTATCACCTCTATATGTAATTATGAAATAATCTTTTTACTACGTAAAACTTTTACTTTTAAATAGGTATAATTTTATTTTCCAACCACATTTGAAAACTTTTAACCACATTGTGATAATGTCTTCCGTTACCAAGATATCGCTCTTTAAAAATTGACCAAATATTTGCATAAAACACTGAATTATTCAAAAAAATAAAAGAGATACCGTACTGTCGACCCCACCATTCGATTCGACGCAAAAAGTTACATAAGTACGAATATTTTCATAATTTTTGCTTTAAGTAAAAAAATTATAGAACAAAAAATCTGAAAACGGCTGGAACAAAAAATTGGAGCATATTGCTTTGGATTTCAGCAGAGGATCTTAGCATTTATATTTAAACTTTTTTATAAATAAGAAATGTAATATATCATCACAGATTATTCCTTATATTTTTTTTGCAAATAAAGATTTTTTTACGGTATTATTTATTTAACAAGTATTGTGTTTATAGTAAAATAACACCGTTTTTCTTTTGAATTAGATGGTGTTCAAAAATAAAGATTATTCAAAAGAAGTATGAAAAGTCGAATATACAATTTACAATTTATAATTTCAAGCAGAAAAAATTAATAATTATTCATTTATTCTGACTGGCAGGCTAATTCTTTAATAATCGACCAATCAGTGAAACACAAAATAATATTACTCATACAATATACTCTGTAATCTAATTCTACTCTTATATGTAGT
This sequence comes from Stenolophus ochropezus, assembly GCA_035578165.1. Lineage (NCBI taxonomy): Eukaryota > Metazoa > Arthropoda > Insecta > Coleoptera > Carabidae > Stenolophus > Stenolophus ochropezus. The sequence continues at coordinate 8,168,841 of JAQOWZ010000014.1, forward strand.
AATTTTCTATTGTAACAAAGTAATTTTACTGCGCAAAAAATTAATCATTTGAGAAAGTTCGTGCCACTCTAATTATTTAAATTTACCGTAAAAAATGTGCTAAAGCTTAGAAAAACAACTATAAAATAATAAAATAAACAGTGCATTTTAATTTTATACATTGTTAATGTTTATATAATTTAAGGTTACATATCATGCACTTTTAGTAAACCGTTTTTCTCGATAAAATATAAAATAATATGATAAAATTGTTATGAAAATGTGTACCATGACGCACAACTTATCAGTACAAAAATCATTCGCATTGTCTGTTTAAAAGTTATAATGAATTTCTAACCAAAAAAGTATAAAAATAACCATGTATTCATATTTTCGGCATTGAAAACATAAAAAAAATCATGTTAAATACAGGATAAAAATATCTTCAAAGTAACCTAAAACCTTTTAAAATAGTAGTTAACAAGAGAATAATAAAAGAGTGTCTTTATAACTATTTTATTTTTAAATTTCTTTTCAAAACTACAAAAAAATGTATAAGGAAAACTTTGAACAATTAGAATTGTAAACAAAACAGAACAATTCATTTTTAAGATTAAATTTTGTGAAAAATTGATGGAATGAAAAAAAATCATATCTATCGTAATTTCTACAACTAAATCAAGAAATCAAAATCATCTTGCCGGTAGAATTAAAATCTAACTGATTCACAATTTGCCAAGTCGTTCTTGTTGTATCGACACTGACTTATTCCTTTTGAAATTTCAATTTACTAATGGAATTTATTTTCGTTTTTTAAGAAAAACAATTAACATTTAAAAATAAATGTTTTGTGTGCCGGTTATTCAAAAGTTCCCATAATTACATTTAGTGCTTACTTCATTTCCCAGAAATTTATTTCATTATATCCGCTCGACATTTTTCAATTACAAATATGCATTCTTGTAGTTGAAATGTTTTCTTTTACATTTATTCCTGTGCCTGAAGCACAATTCCACGAAATCTGACATTACTAAAATACGCGAACAAAAACATCAAAGCTCTTATTAAACCTGTTTCAGAGCAATCTGTTAATTAAACACTGTATTAAATTCAGAAGAGTATTTGAAAATACATTTTATAAAGATTAAAAACATTTGAATTGTAAAACTGACGACTTGAAAGCTGCAGAAAGGTGAAAAGGTATGACTTCAAACACTGGCGTTCATTCCTACAAAAAAACAAATACCTTTTACATTGAACGACATTCAATTTCAGCAAAAATTTAAATTCAAATTATAAAATCGCAATTTTCAGGAATAAATTCGAGCCATTACAAAAGAAACAAAGTGGTGGTTTTGATGAAGTGACAGATTTTTATTCGATTCCACCTTCGGCGAAATTCTTTTACGGTGACATTTTCTTTGTGGTACTCTCTCAATAAAGATTGTCATCTGTACTACTGTACTCAGTCTACATAATATTTATTCTAAAATTTATTAAACTTATGAAATGTATCTAAACTTGCTTTTCTCTAAATTTATATCCCTTTTAAATCTGGGTTAATTTAAAATACATCTTTCTGCATTAAACTGAAATAAAAACAGCAAATGACGTTTTGATAATGAACAGTAAAGCTACCCACTAATCTATCAGTAACAACACGATTTTGTTATTATTTATTCAAAGTGTTATTAGCTACAAACTTCAATAAACCATTTAGCTACACATAAATCAGCTCAGCGTGTAAAATAACTGAGCCGAAATCAATTGTTCTCTCGATTGTTCTTCATGTAAATCATAAATTATATATGAAGATATATTTTGCATGCGAAAATCAATATTACAGAATATAACTTCAAAAAGAAAATAATTAAAAGAAATTTTGGAAATACGTGGTCGCGAAATAAAGACTCAACAATACATAGGCGTAGTCAGGGAGGAACTTTCGAACTAATTAATTCAGGGACTAGACGTTTGATGTTTAATTTATTTGTGGATATCAATACAACATGAAAATAGCGACTTCTAATACAAAATTATTATATTGTTGGACATTTTAAGGAACTACGGGCGAATCTCTAATGTTGATGTTCAAAATGAAAAAAAACAACAAATATAAATTAGAATGTATTTTATTTGTTACTTTCTCAGTTTTAACTATTTTATTGTAATAAACCAAAATAATTTACATATATTATATTTTATTTCCAATTTCTATGTAAAAAAAATACAATTATTTACGAGCAAGGAGAAATCTTTTTTTTATTTTCTATCCAACCCAAAGCATTTATTTTTATCAAAAATATAAATTATAATAAAAATTTAATTATTTGCTACAAAACTATTAATAACAACCAAAATCTGTTCCGTATATAAAAATATCTTCTAATTAAATGATATTTTATCAATTTATGTCATATAACAAAAGAAAAATTTAAATATTTGAATGTGTAACTAAAAATTCTTTGTTTCTCTTCCTAGTTTTATTCGGATTAATCGTTTTGGTTTTATTACAGATTTCGTTTTCGTTTATGAAATAAAATATTTATATTGCTTTTAAAACAATTTAAAAGTTCAGTAATATTTAGATAACTTAAAATTAAAAAATAAAAAAAAAATATTTGATTAAAAAAAAAAACAGTGATTTTGATTTTTAAAAATACATATCTTCATTTAGGCAATTAAATATTTAAAACATAAAATTAAGTTTGGTAAAAAAGTGGTATGCAAGCAATTACAAATACTTAACGACTGAAAATCTTAAATTCAAAAAAGCGACTAATTTAATTATATTGTTTTATGAATGACCTCATTAAGAAAAAAGTCCTTTCCTGTATTTGAGATGATATAGACTAAAAAGTTGAATGTCTCTTCTGCAAAATGCGAGGCCTTTTAAAATGTTAATAAGGAAACGTAAAGAATAAATCCAAGACAATAAAAAATAGAATGAAATCAGTGACATTTTGTGAGACAAATGCCCCGAAATTATATATTAATTTCGCTTATTATTCATGAATTCCGTGTGTGAATTTCGTGTATCGTTTAATATTTAACAGGACACGAGAAATTCAAATACAAATGTGGCCCAGTCCGATTTGCTGTAAATGCGATTACATAAATATCATTCCTGATTCGCAGATTTAAAAATCTAATGAATTCTCGTGGTATACGAATAAAATCAAACCTGCTCATATTTCATGGATGTGTTGAGCATTTTTCTCGGATTTCCACGCTATCAAATTACATAAATCACGCATTAAGCATCTACTTCCGCAGATTTGCAACTGTTATTGCTAGATAGCGAAATATATTTTCTATTTATTTACATAATCTCCTTAAATATTTCAAATATATTTATTTCCTTAAAACCGGTCCCTACCTTAGTCAAACAGGCACACCCAATAACAGGTAGTGAACCAAGACTCAGTATTTTTAAACAAAAATAAATTTATTTTCGAAATTCTGATTTATTCTCGAAATGAAAATTTTTATCTCATGCTAATAAATATAGATATGTTGACTCATCACAGATAAATTTACTAATCACAACAAAAAATTACAGACGTTTATGTGCGCATTTATAAATTAAATAAGTTAATTTCGCAATAATTGTACATATTCTCGAAAAATAACCAATTAATTACATTTAACTTCGGAGAAGCAATTAATATTCTTATTACTATCTGAAATTCTGAATAAAATGATGAAAATAGAAAATAAATTCTGTTTTTTTTTTAATATTTATATATTAATCAATATTAAACTAAATAATATAAGGACATTCAAGAAATGTACACACACAATGGGGTATGTTACTAAATTTTGATTTTTATATGATACTAAACAAAAAAATAAAATATCCGTATTTGTTAAATCGATTCTTTATTCGTAGTTTACGAGAAAATAATTATTAAAAATATGTAAAAAGTAAACAGGTAGACTGAAAGTACCATACGACGTCACGCGTTCTTTCTAGGGAACATTAAATTACTAATAACTTCATTATTGCAAACAAATATTTAATTTTTTTTATTGTAATGATAAGCTATAGTGGTTAGTTTTTATATTTTATGACTTACATATACTGAAATTCGATTATGGTCACATACATACATCATTAATTTATACAGTATATGCAACGAAATGCGGACATAGATTTAAAAAAATCGCGGATATTCTCTCTCTTGATAGAATTAAAAAAAAACTACAAAGTACAAAATTAAATTCTACACCAGATAATTAGTGCAACAGCATGTTTGCAGTACGAAATTCGATATTAAATATAAAATAAAAGATTTTCGTTCAAAATCAGACAGCCATGGAAATAAAAGGTAATATATATGTGACAGTTGTGACAGTTAATGACATGTCATTATAGTTAATGTAATTTGATAATAATTATTAATTTTTATTGTAGTCTAAAATTAGTTTAAAAATGTTTCAACCGTCAATATAATAATATAACCGCTTTTTACTTTTTATTTAATTTATTTTAAGTTTGTATTTTTGTAATATATGAGTATATTATTTAAGAAAAAGAATCTAAATTTAATTTAAACAATATTAAAATACAGCAAATAAGAATTATAACCAGTAATACTTCATTAAACTGTCACAGATATTTTCTTTTATTTCCATGGCTATCTGATTTGTAACGAAAGTGTTACATTTTATATTAAACATATTTAGGATCTTATCTAAAGTAGAACTTAATTTTGAACAACTTTGTATTTTTGTAGTTTTGTTCTAAATTTATCAGGGGAGAGAGTATATACGATTTTTTGAAATCCCATGATAAAGTCCTATGATAAAGTCTTCGTTGCACACCCTGTATAATTTTAAATAATAACACCATTTTTGCAAAAAAAAAAACTTATATGGATGTTGGAATGTAGATAGTGTTATCATACGCAAACAAATGAAGTGTATATCTAAGGAAATTTATTCAAGAAATGTAAATTACGTCACTTTCTGGAAATTGGCTGAAATCATACGGATTCAATGGAAGTAATGAAATGGCTTGCAATTTCCGTCCACATGAGTAAAAACAAAACTAGGATCTATTTACTCTTTACTCTTTTCTGCGGAGATTCGTGCTGTTTGAATTACATATGGAATTATCTAAATTTCAAATCTGAATTTCCAATGAATTCTTTTAAATATTTTTAAATTCATACATTTAAACATCAGGGGTATCGTAACCGAGTTTTCGTCAGCAAATTACGTTTTAAATATATAAATAAATTTATCTTCCATTTCTGAACTTTCCAATCTGTACGCAGGTACAATAATTGATAGTTAATAGTTGCAATGAGGATTCTGGAACCGAACTCAAACCGAAAATCCTTACTCGCATATGTCCATAATAGTTGAGCGGTCGTAAAACATTATAAAATCAGAAAAATGGTAGTTTCTAAATTTAAGAAAAGCATCCAAATTGAAGAATTATGTAAGTGTGACCTTTCCGCGTTTTCGCAAAAACTAAACTAAAGCAGAGTGTTTATTCTCGAGCAGTCACATCCATTCTAAATAACTACACAACTACAGAGCTGGACTGCTGTCTAACTGACGAAATCAATATTACGCATTTGTATCTACTTCGCTATTCCATGTCCCAGAATGTGTATGTAATGTACGATTTATAATACGTGTGCATGTAATACAAATCTTGATAACAAAACAGAAAACATTAACAATATTGTCTTTTGCTGTTTTTAATCACAATTATTTGTAAACCACTAAATTTTAATTTATGTCCTAAATAATAAAAAAATTGTTATCGAAGGGCTAGTTGAAGATTAATATTCTTATAGTCAATCAGCGCTATTAAAGGTACATTTGAAATGCATTAATGCACATGCAATTAATTGTATTGATAAATACATCAATAGTAAACTGATTAAAATAAATTTGCAAAATCAATGCCTAAATAAATTCGACAGACAGAGCCATAAGGTCACATGTAAAGCCATGAATTCTGATGCAATCATTCGTCACATTCGGGCTTTTTATAATCCATTTATAATATCAATTATTATTACCCAATTCTGGATGTATAAACATCTTTACACATTGGCATTCAAGCTAGTATGTTGTATAATTTTAATACTTTTATAATTTCTTCGTAAAATCATACATTTCTGTAAATAAAATCTTTAATATAAACAAGTTATTGTTAATAAGAAATGACGCATTTACAAGTAACATCTGTACAATACTTTTTTTCATTGAAAATAGTCATAAATTATTTTTATATGCAATTATATTAGCGGTGTTAAATATATTACAATATATTTGCAATATTTCAAAAATAATACGAGAAATACCTGAATTCGTATTCTGCCTATTATTTTTATTAAAATGGACTAAAGTTTGTTAGTTATTTTAATAGTAACCTCTATTTAAATATTCAAATAATATAACGGTTTATCTACTACGTAAAATGATAATTTTGTTTTTCGCATTTTTACGAATACAAGATTAAATGAATTTCATACAAATTTTCCGGAATAAAAAATTTAAAAGTATTATCATTATCACAAAAATATAATTTGTTTCCCTATGATATATTTATAAAATATCATACAAATTTTCCGGAATAAAAAATTTAAAAGTATTATCATTATCACAAAAATATAATTTGTTTCCCTATGATTTATTTATAAAATATCCGTATATAATTTTAAATGATGAAATCATTTTTAAAACATTTTCATATTATAAACTAAAAATACCTATAAGTTAAAAATATACCTTTATTTATCTTGTAACTAGATTAAATTTTGAAATAAAAAAATAAATGAGATTTCTGATCTTGCAAAAAGTAATAAGATTCCAGCAAGTAAATTACACATTTGCTGGTGTAATTCAATTTTTGCTGATAACAGGAAGATATATTCGTCCGAAGATCAAAAGGTTAGGTTATCTCCAGATCACCCTTGACATCAAAGATTTTTAAATTATTTCCTAACTAATGGCTTTCTTAATTTTATTGCTATTTGCGAATACATGTGTCATATGCCGTATCATCTTAGCTGAATTATCATCTTTCACGAGTTTTTCTGCTAATTGCTCAGTAAATCACAGTATTTTTTTCTACATGTGTAGTTTGTAAATTTGCATATTAATTATCAAAGTTTACGAACAAACATATTTTGGATAAATGTTTGTCTTGTTACAAATTACAAATATTAAATGATAATTTATTTGTTTATTACACTTATTAACTATTAATATTACTAAGCTAAATATATAAAATTAAATTAGGCTATAAATGTTAATATTTGAGAGAAATGAAAGAAAATGTATTTTTGAAAAAGTGCAGCATGCAATTAGTGCATTTTTGTGCCCCAAAGAATGACCTTCGGATGGAAATACCTGCGTGCACCTAAGTTGTAGGTAACATTTACAACTAAAATAACATTGGGACGTTTTTTGTAAACAGAAATTTATGACCTTGGTTGTAGAGCAAAGAAATAAATCTATCTGTGAATAAACTGAAAGAAGTATCGCATTTCTGTAAGTTCCTTGTAGCTCGCGTTGTAGGTTGTATAGCTGAATGCCGAATAGCGAATGGAAGTGTATCGATAGGATTTTCTCTTTTGTGCTGTATACCTGTCTACCGCTATGCGACTATGCGATGCTACCTGAATAACCGCGTTTCCAACATCAACAGTCTTTTAGCCCGTTGCCCACAGGTATTCAGACAGAGTATGGGGCAACACAGCTGACAATTGACCTGACAGCGGTCAGCAGTCATCAACAAATTATCCCAATGGTGAAATAGCAGGAGAGAGAAAAACAAGAACATGACATGAGTGGCACATGACTTGAGCACATGTGCTAGTTACTAGTGCTACAACTACAGCGTCTTCATTCCTTACCTCACCCAAATTCACGAAGCCGTGGTCTCTGGCCACAGCATCCGCGGTACTTTTTCCTCCGGAAATATGCAGTGCCCATTGTTGAGTATAATGAGCCGAGGAAAATTGCCATAGAAAAGCACAGGCGCACAATAAACTAACATACATCATTATCTATACGAGCACAAATTTCCTTCAAAATCACTGGCTCTTCTTTTCTCAGATATTTTATTTTGTAAACATCAAACCAGAGACAGTAAACAAACAGAACTTGTAGTAACAAAATACGTTTTTACAAAAATTTCGAGACTAGTTTAATTTAAATTGTTAGATCACTTCACAAAAAATGAAAATAAAATTTGGTTTGAAAATATTTCACTAAGTCATAATTTAACAAATCGAACTGTTAACTTTTTGAAAGAAGACACTTATCAACATATTGATACAGGAACTTGAATGAAATAATTTTTGTTGTATAAAGTAAATAAATAAACTTGTATGTAATGTAGTAAATAAAAGATCAAGTGAGTATTTTGATTCAAAATCATCTGAACAGTGAATGAAAGCTTTGCGGAAAACGTGAAGCAGAACGATGAGAGAAACGAAGAGTTTTTTATAGCCACACAGAATTTTGATGTATGTTTTATTCACTTTACGTCCACATTGTCGCGAAACAGTGAGAGTACGACAAATAACACGACAATCGACACACCCGACAGTTTGACAACGGCAGCGACCACTGCCCAACAGTTTCAACGACCAACACCAACTCTCGCACGAGCGGCCATCACATCACGGTCGTGCTCTCTGCTATCTCTTTTCTCCTCTCCTACGTTGCGATCCAGTGACACTCAAACTTTCAATCCACGTTTTGTTATGTATTCTTCTGTATCACAGTTTTACCATTTCTGCTCTACTTGTAATTTTTCTAAAGTAGCGTTTTTCACATATAACAGAAAACTCACATTTCCACGACGTAACATCTAATATATGTTTGAATATAAATCACTACGTCAATACAGTAATTTGTACATTATCTATGAGCAAAACAAATATATCAACTTAATAGTAATTGATAAAAAATAATACACATAATTATTCACTTACCTTATATTTAAATAATTTTCTACAATGTTGACTAGCTTAATACGATGCTGTATTTCAATTATATATACAACTGTACATTTGACGCACACATTTTTCTCGCCTCATCCACATTCATAATCGCATAACAAAAACATAGTACTCATTTAATATAGAAATAGTACAAGGAATACATTGAAGAGAAATATGTATTTTAATAAATTTTATTCATTTATTTTACAATCAAATAATTGTATTGCAAAAATTAAATTCTGTTACGAAAATGAAAAATTATTACGAACATATAAAAATTAAAAATTCTTGTAATGATGATGGAACGTAGTATTTGTTGTATTAGATTGATTAACATGAAGACAAGCCCGTTGTACAGAAGCTGTCATTGGAGGGGGCCCACAACTGAACACACCAATACTTTGTACCTGAAACATAATATGCATAAACTAAATAGTAAAATATGTAAAATAATGTATTTACATCTGGATGTAGACTTTGTAAACTCTTAAAGAACTGTGGAAACATAGGCCTTCCAAAATGTGTAATAGCTTTCAGCCCAGTGAATAAAGATTTTCCAGAAATTCGCTGAAAATGTCTCTCGCAAATATATAATAAAGTTGTACGTAGATCAAACTTCTGATAGAACTGAGTTACGAATAAATGGATGCTCACAGTTTGTGTAGAATCAGCCACTTCCAATTCTCTAATAATATCAACAAGCCACTCAAATTGTCGTTGTGTCTTTGTAATCCATATAAAATAGACCTTCTTACAGTTTGCTTTATGGGCTATTTTAGCACGGTATACTATGTCCTTTAATATACTTGCAAAGGGAGTTACACCAATTCCTCCTCCAACTAACACAGACACATCATATCGATACCAATCCTGATGGCCTTCTCCATAAGGTCCATCCAGGTATATCTTTGGAAAACTAGATTTATCTTGAATTAAATTTATATCATATAGTTGTCTAATATTTGTAGTCCAAGGACCTACTGCTCGAATATGAACAGTTAAATTCGGTTCGTTTGGACTTGAAGATATAGTAAATGGATGATATTCAGAAGGATTTAAACCTAAACACGCAATTCTAATCCATTGGCCTGATTTGTACTCAAAATTACTGGGTCTTTTAAACTCTAATTTAGTCACCGAAGATGGTAAAAGTTCAGCATTGAGAACTCTAATTTGTACTTTCTTCCTACTTGCAGATATAAGCATGTCTATTACATAGATTATAAGTGGCCCAATGAAGAAGTTAGGAAAGAATGGTTCTTGAATCAGTCGTCCCATTCCATGAAGAAGCATAAACACAAAGAAGAAGGGATACAAGAGATGACCTTTCCAGAACAAGGTCCGGCTTACTCCAGGTATAGCACAAATGTACATCACTGCAGCAATCAAGGTAAGAACTATTCCAGTAAACCCAGTCATAGTTTGCCAACACCAGTAATGAAATTTAGGCAATTCATGCGTTGCATGAAAATAGTTTCTAAATAAGCAAGTCAGGTCATCAGCAGTTTGCGTTGAAATGTGATAGAAATTAAACGAGTGACCAATAATGTGCATCAGAGTGAAAAATAAAGCCCAACATGCAATATACTTATGCATTTCAACCGACCGATCGAAAGGAACCCAATTGTTAACAAAAGTTTCTCTGAGAACGGTAATCGTATTCCTACACATGGTGATAAGTAATGATGAATAGGTGAACATCATAGCCGAGGCGGCACCTCGGGTCACTGTTACACCATATCCTGCTATTCTTCGCAATCCGGAATGCTCTCGTTCCACGGAGTAATAGTAAGCACGTTCGGCAAAAATAGCTAGCAACACGATTGTATATAGACAAACCCAAAATATTTCACGCATGTTAGTTTCAATATAACGCGAAATTCTATACCAAAAAGTGATTCTTGTGTTACGAACGTCGGGTAAAACTTTTTCTTGTTCATCGTCAATAAGCTTACTATCTGTAACAGAGGTTGTTGCTCCCCCAACTCTATTTTGAAGCTCCCTTGGGTCCCTATAATTAAAAAAAAATTATAACTTCGTTTTAATTAAATGTAAATATATTTTACATGTATAAATTTTCAATTGTATCCACAGCTTCATCCAAATATGAACTTCGTTTATTTTTCACTGGATCATGTTTAAATCCAATATTAACATTACCGATTTTTTCAATATCATCGTGAAATATTCGATAGAAATCGTCGAAATTCATGCCATCTTTGTTTAATTTTGCATCACGTTGAATTTTATCAAATATTGCTTGAAGATCTTCAGGTTTCGCTTTAGCATTAACTGTTTCCATTAAAGATCTAAAAAAAAATCAAATTAATTATTCATTTGAGAAATGTGTGATTTTCTTACTGAATCATATGTTTAAAATCTTCTTCTTTCAAATATCCCGTTTTATTAATGTCATACATATCAAACAGCAATTTAGCTCTGTCTTGTCCTGATCCTGTAAAAAACACATTAATTTTTTTTTTTTAAAGTATGTCGAGTAAGTTACCTTTAGCAAAAATAAACAACAAATCTAAAAATTCTCTGAAAGACACAAAACCATTTCTGTCTTTATCAATTAGTGAAAATATTCGACGAATAAATTCTGAATCAGGTGTCATAGAAAGAGCCTCAGAAAATTCATTCACTGTTAACTCAGTATTAATAACTTCTTTAGCTGTCCGTTTGTCCATTTTCTGTACCTCATCGTCAGTGTGTTGAATATTAAAAGCTTGAGCAAAGACTACTCTAAAAAACATATCTAGTTGTTTCTGTCGATAAGCTTTTGTTATAGCTTGCTTCAACATTGGTTTCAATGCAAACTGAGTTCGAGTTCTTTGGATATCCAGAGTTTGAGCGAATTGTTCCAATGCTTGGCAGAAATTATCTCTTAATACTTCAGAGTCAAATTGCAGTACTAAACTGTATTCATGTTTCATATTTAACATTAAATGCAAACCATCTGAGGCCAAGTATAAATCGAAACTTGCTTCGTTACCCCGATTATTGAAGTCTATAGCTCGAAGAAGAACTCCTCTTTGGGTGTTTACTTGAATTTGTTTACTTTCTACGTCCAAAATAATAACGACACAACTTAATGGATTTTTGAATCCGGTCCATTCCTTCACTGTAAAAAATATAAAAGTAATATTTATTTGGTTAATCAAGTAATTGAATAATTGATTCTTGTAATCAAATATTTAGTTAACTTATAATAACCTTGATAAAGTGTGTTTCGATTCTTTTTAAATGACTTCCTAACTACATTTTCTCTAACTGCATTACTCCTCTTATTTGTTTGGGCAAAAGTGTACCACCAAACAAGACCCGTTACAACTAAAATAATTAAAATGGTAAATACTAAATAAAAATTGTATTAAGCAACACTTACTAGTAATGAAAATTCCAACAAAAGTAAAAGTCAATATAAAAGATACATCACTATTAGAAAAATAATCATATGTATACGATTGAGTGCAATTTTCATTTAAATTTGTCGCATTAAGTTGGGGTAAATGATAACAATTATATTGATTAACAGGATTTTCCGTTATACAATTGCTCGTATTTAAAAGTGGTCTACAATTTGGATGAATGTCCTCTGAAATTAATTAATGTATTAATATCAAATTTTAAAAATATAGATAAAATGAATTATTATTACCTAAAGTTCTAGGAACTCGAAATGGATTTGGTGGTATATCATCTTCATCCATTTTTGTAACAGCCATTACGATATCATATACATCAAGTTGTTTGATCCGCTCTATTTCTTTATCCGTGAATAATCTATAATTTTAAATTTAATAATAATTAAAATACAACTAGCTGATAACATACTCGTTATTTCTGTTTTCAAACCAAAATCTGTCTCCATCTCTAATTCTTTCGAATTGATCCTTAATAACAGCTTGGAAGAGTGGTCCAGGATTATCTCTAGTTTCTAGAATTCCTCCTACCCATACGTCGATGTTGTCCCATGAGTTATTGTACAACTTCATGAATTCTTGTTTAACTGTGGAATTTGCAGTATGGAAAACTTCGTTTATATTCGTCTCATTTACTGGAGGAAGATTGTATGCTTTCCTAGCGCTGTTATAGTCGGGCAAACCGTGATCTCTACCTCTCTGAATGTTTACTGCCATCAAATCTCGACGAGAAAATTCCAACGGGCCGAAGACATTTCCTTATTTTAAAATTTGAATGTTTAGAATGTTTTTTACAAACAATGTCAAATGATCAATTTTTTGAAAAGTTTTTTTACTAAATATTTTCATTCACAATTAATTTTTTAAAGAATAAAACGAATTTTTGTATTTAAATGTACCTCTTAAATCTTCAACTATTTTATGATCCTCTGCTTCACAAAGTTGTGTTGCCATTCCCATAAGTATTCGATCTATATCCATTACTTCACCATTAGATTCATTATATACAGTTCTAATTGCATCTTGAGGCCTCCAAAAAGCATTGCATGTTCGAACTGCATTCTGACTCCAATTTTTTTGTTTATATGAACATCCATTTCGCCCGTAATCTCTCAAATATACACCTTAATAATAAAAATATTATATCTAAACCACCCATTTATGTATTAGTTAGAAAATCTAATAACATACCTGGAACAACAAGAGTATGACCAAATCTCATAGCTGCTGATTGGAAAAATTGATCAATTTGGGGGTCAATTGTTGGATTATAATTGCGATACGGAGTAAGATTTACTCCCAACCATTCTGGCAACCATATATTAATAACAATATGTTGTTGTGTAGCAATTACCCATTTTCTAGCTTCATTGTAGATTTTTTCGTCTGACCACGTAGGATTGTGTTTTTCTATTTCCGTCGCAAGATAGTTGTGCCATCGAAACCATAAAATGCCAAATGATAACAGAAATGTGTTCTCATTACCTCTGGGATTGCCAAGCTCTGAAAGTAATAATGTTAAATATTATTGACATTATATTGTTAGCAATAATTACTGAAAAATCTAGCAACATTTTCTAATTCATGTCGCTGGGCTTGTTTCTGATGAAGAGCTGGTGGTGGCGGATTAGCCAATGGAAGGCGGTCTTTATTTATCGCGGGAAACAGTCCTGATTTATCTGTAGCTAATAAACCTTTTCCAACTATTTTACCATCTTCGTTTTTCCTAAGAAAATCTGACCATGACTTGGTACTACCATATACTAGGCCACCATCCAAGTATGGTGTAATTTCATTAATCTGTTGGCGAGGATTATTAGGACTATACCCTGTTTTCATATCATATCGAGTACGAAGTAATGGCAATTCTGTGTGGTTGTTTTCCATTCTATATCTATGTTTTTCAGGAATTGGTATATTGAAATATTCTGGAGGACATGCTGGTCGTTGAGCGTCAAGTACTTCTTCAACAACTTGTTGTCCTATAATTTTAATTATTATTTATTTTACATTTCAAAGATTAACACATTTTATTTGATAAATTTTATTGATAACTTATTAATACAGGCAAATAATCAGTAAATATTTACCGAAAAATACCAAAAAAGCAGTTTTTCCAGTTCTAGATTGCGACCCAATATCTCCAGATAGTAATTTATCACTAAGTTCTAAGGGATTCGGTCTATTCCACCCAGAAGGTTCATATGAACCATCTTTATAGGCAGCTGGCCATCGTCGTAATAATGGTCGATCTTAAAAACAAAAGCAATATTGTTACAAAAATTATCGAAGGCATTTTAAATGTTAGTGTAATGTGATATTTACGGTTTACTACACTTAAAAATAACCGCAATTTCCTATTGACTCATAAACCACTAACGCAGTTCATTGTTTGAATTGATAACTTTATTTACAAAAGCGCATACATTGTGTGTCATTAATATTAATATAAACTATGAAATTATGATATGAAAACGAAAAATTTTCGCGAAAACAGAAGCCGCTAAAATCATCAATATATTTACTTGTTTCTTGATATTTCTTGCAGTTTATTAACGTTTTACTCATATTAGTTTTTCTGTTATCTATATTTAACTAAATATAATTTTTTATGAAATAAACACAAAAAAATGTCCTAAAGTAGCATCTTCAGACCAACGTTTCTAAAATTTACGTTATTAATAACACTTGACTGACTTCTCATTTTTTCATAAATAATTAAAGAAATTAAATATTAAGGAGCATCACTTACCAACTGCACCCAGATCAGGTCTGGCGAGGTTGTTGTACCACCCATCATACCCTTCGTACTCAACTACCTTATTGAAAATATATTTGCCTTTCGTATAATCTCCAGTAAGAAGCCAAGTAGCCAATTTATGTCTGTTTTGTTTATTCTTGTTATATTCTCCAACCCATTCTTTTTTTGATGGTTTATTTGTTGAAGGGTTTGTTGGTAATAGTGGAGGTCTAAGTGGTGGTTTATTCTGTGATTTTGGGGCTAGTACAAAATACGTATTATTAAATATAACAATATAAAATGTTTTGTATTTAAATAAAATTTAAATTTAAAAATATATATCCAATACTAATAAATTTACAATAAAATACAAATTTTTTAAATAAAATATATGTACAAAACATACAGTTCTATTAAATTATTTTATACTATTTGTTTTGAAATATAAGAAATTTAAAACTATTAATTTTGAAAAATACACTATTTTTCACAATCTACATATTTTCTTTTTTAAATTCAAAAATAAATATTTACTTGTGCTTGTAGTTATCTGCGATGTACAAAAACGCGCACTTAAAAGTATCACACAACATATTTTCAGTAACTTCATTACTTCTAACTTTATTACCAATACATTTAAAACCGAATCTATTGAAGCAGTCAACAACGAACTGTGTAATAAAAATCCGTAAATATGAATTAGTAGTTTAGCAAAACCGGATATTATAGAAGATAAAATTAATCATGTGTGGCTTCAAGATTAGGGTATCTTTTATTTCCCTGTTAAATATTAGTATTTTTTTAGCGGAAAACTATTTTATCTTTAAAATGTCCATAAGATTCTGATATCAACAGGGAAAAAATCCCACAAAATTTTTGTATATTTATGATTACACATGTATTAATATTGTTTTTAAATATTTTCCTGTTTTATTTTATTTTAATTTAAATATTCTGAAAATTTAAAAATAACGGATCAAATTTTGCGATAAGAATTATAAATTTATTAAATTAACATTACAAAAGTACATTATTTATGAAATATGTATGTATATAAAATCAATATTTGCCAATCAAACTGAACATAAGTCAATATTTATTATCAATATTGTATTTCACATTTTTAACTTAAATAATCCATGTTTTCCTTATACAATAAAAGTGAGAAGGTTTGAAACAAACAAAATAAATGATACGTAATACTTTTATTTACAATTTACAAAACATACTGAAAATCTATAAATAAAGGCACAACATTATATTATGAATATATCATACAAACATTTGCTTGGAACTTTACAATAATTCGATCTACAAAATTTGATTTAATACTATATACAGTACATAGGTAATAAATTTGCATTTATTTACTTAACAATATTACACTGCGTAATTTTTATTTATTTGGCTTTCTATCTTTAGTCAAGTACAAAAATAACAGGCACGGGTATATGATCACTTGCACATGAATTACATTTGTTCATTTATCTATACATGCCAAAACAATTCTAATCTCCCTCGTCTATCTTCCAGTAGTCAGTCTCCAGTAAACTGTATATTACAAAATAATTCTCAGTTCTTTTAACATTTATGTTTGTATCCGTGCATCATCTATTCGTTACTATTGTAATCAAAACGTCAAAAGAACCAATGCAACCAGTACTACATTTAAGTCGGACAATTGGTCAGGGTAGAGTCCAAATTAATTAATCTAAGAGAAAATCTTCAATCGTGCAATATCATTGGTTACTATTGTTTACGCAACAACAAAAGTACTCCAATGCAGTTACTAGGATTGAGCTGGACAAGTTGAGCAACTTTTTACTACTATATTCAAAGCAATAAACAGTCATTTTTACCAAATAATCATAATTCATGAAATAAACTGTAAAAATTTTGATTTTTTGTGTGAGAGAATAAGTTGCTCAACATGCTCCATGCATGATTCAACATTGCTCTTCCAACGTGGAAATATTAACATTACAAATGAAAAACTGGTCAACTTTATTAAATGTATAAAATATTACACCTGAAAGATAAACTTTTGCTTGCGCATATGTGTTTTTGAAAATAAAATGCAGTAACAAAAATATATTAAAAATAAATAAACATTTATTTAAATCATAATGAATATTGAATTACCTACAATAAACTAGAATAAATAAGAACTAACAAATATAGATAAGTTCAATATTAATTTATAATTAATAATGGAAAATTTGAAATTAATTTTATTTATTGTCAACAGTAAACATTTCTGGAAGCACTTCTGGCAAAATTAGTTAGAATAACATATAAATCTACATACTTATTAGAATTATACGTATATTACTTTAGTTTCCAATTTTTCTATTTACATATAATTCAAAAGGTAACTACAATAAAATAACTAGAATAAAATGAGCAAGAAATAGTAAAACGAATAATAAGTAACTTAAAATATTAACAAATAACTCAGTCAATTTATTATAAAATATTTTTCAATTTACAAATAAATATACGCAAGCAAATAGAGATTTGATAATATTCATTGTACAAGACGAAAATTTCGTTATACTTCATGCACTATTTTAATCGTCTAATGTATGGATTTTAAAGATTGATTTTTGTCATTTTGATACTTGAGTTGATTGATAGGATTCAGACTCACCACTACCCATCGAAGAAGGTGAAACGGACACGATTTTGCTAGTATTCTTGGTTGACCAACTGATAACCGAATCATGGGTCTAAAACAAATTCAAAAGCATCTAAGTTACAACTGAATAACAAAATTAAAGAATGAATATGTGTGTAGGTTTCTCACTACTATTTTGGGTAGCGCGGGTAATAAATAAAAATTTTCATAATTTATTTCTCGTGTGTACGGAGTCTTTTACAAAATGAAAAAAATTCTGTACAATATATTTAATTGCAAACTGATATATAAAAAAATGAAACAAAAAAGTTATTGTTTAATAAAGAAATTATTACAGAAGAAATATAATAAATGTGTTCCTATTTCAATGAATAATTTTCATACCTTATTACAAGAATACCGCATTCTTTTACTAGGATGCACCTTTTTCTTTGATTTCTTACTGTGTAAACTTTCTTGTCCACTATCACTATCACTGGAAGAATGCTCCGAGCAACTGTCGCTGGAATCGGAGCTAGAGCTTGAACTAGAACTTGAACTATCTGAAGCAACACCAGATGATATTGAAAGATCTGTACCGAGGGCTATCCGTGCCAACTCAGGTTCATACATCTTCAATCTCGTAAACCATTTACGTGTTAACTTTGGTCTACCTCGGGCTGTTTTATGCCATACAGTTGCAAAATTAGATCGACTACAAAAGTTTTGAGTGACGGCTATCGTATCGTCCAGATTAAGGACTACGTGCCACCATCCTCCTGGTACAAATACTGTTTCACCTAAAACAAGTAAATTCTTACTTTACGGTTGCTATTAGCGAATCTTCTATTCACCAAACATCGTACATCGTATTTAATGGTGTATTTTAAAAGCCGGAACAAATTTTGAGTATAGTATGATACAAGAATATTCAGGATTATTATTTGCATTTATTAAAGGGGTATTCCCACAGATGTTTTGTTCGAAAATATAAGTTTGTATATGAATACGTTTTACATTATCATTCCGATTGAAGACAAATTCAAATTATTTAGTGACGTACTTTAGCCTTTGACGTACGATAGCGCCGCAGTGTACATCTGTGGTACCACAAAATAAGAAAATACTTTTTAAATGAAATAAAATATTTTTTAACATTGTTTTATAGCAAATGATTGAAATTATATTCAAAATACGTTAAATTTGAATATGCGGAAAGAAACCATTCTGTTTAATTGTTTTCTTACCTGGCTTCTGCAGAATTTCGATTGGGGTACATTCGGTGGGCCACGTAGACTCTCTAGTCCGCGGATAAATGACATGAAACCACGTAATAGCTTCATCCCGCTGTTTTCCTCCTAGCACACCAGGTACCTTGAGTAGTTCTTTGGGCGTATTAGTAGGAAACAAACACCATCGCTTATGGCCCCGAACCAAGGCATTCCATGCACTAGTTCCTAAGGGGTCTATGTGAATGCCGGTACCAGATCGGGCCGGCCCCATAACAAACCACCGATATGGAGGCCTCCTACTTTCACCAGCATACTTAAACAAGTCATCTCGAAAGTAAAGAGGCACTGCATAATCTAGAAGAAGTTTTTTTCGGCTAGGATGTTCACCAAAACTACTATCGAATATGTACAATGGGCTATCATCTTTGGTTGTTCGCATATATTGAACATAATACTTCATTTTGAGCTTCACGCTGTAACCTTCGTTGTCCTCGCCACATTTAAATTTTTGGTTTCGATATTTCTTCGCTAGTTTATCCATGGTCCACTTTTCCTGAGCCCGCCACGCATTTTGAGTATCAGTTATAACTACAGGTTTAGAAGGAAGTTCATAGTTTCTTATAAATTCTTCAGGACTAACTGTTTTTTCACTAATTCTTTCGCAGTTATCGTATACTACACTAAAGGATTGAAAATTGTCAGCATATCCCTGTTGAATCCATGATTGTTTCGTATTTAATTCTGCATGGAAAAAATAAATCGATTAGTAGAATAATGTGATTCATTTTAATGTTTAATTTATAAATATTATAATAAAATAAATAAACTATATTACATATAATACAATGAATAAACAGGAAAATAGAAAATTATAGAAGAAATATTAATTTCGTAGAAATTTTCCTGTAAACAACATAAATTTAACGGTTAAAGATATTTTTTGGAAACATATAAACCAATGAAAATAAATGTTAAATAATATGTTTAATTTATTTAAAAGTATCTATATTAAATATCATTTATAGTGAAATATATTTATTTCAGTATAAAATCATAGTTTATTTACTATAACTAGGTTAGAATAGTCATTATCATCCTGACCTGGTCGAGCTTTTTGCTTTACATCTTTTACTCGTTTTCTCGCTCTTTTATCTAAATGACAAATTTCTGCCATGTTTTCGAATATATTCAGAATATACAAATTGGTAAATTCACAGTAAAAAAATAAAAATACACACTTATATCTAAAGATAATACTTCACGGTTTCTCACATGTAAAGAACTTAATCATTTTACTCATTTTACTGGGATATTTAATCCCAGAACTCCGAATTCTTAAAGGTATAACATACCCTGCTCAAAAAAAATATTCCCTAAATATATTAATTCTCATAATTCTGATATATTTTTACCGCTTATTACATTTCAAGCTACTATATTAGAGAGGAGAAATATTCTTCTCTAAATATTATCAAGAAAGGTCTTTAGTAAAATGAAAAATACAAGTGAATTTTCTGTGAGAATTCGTCGCAAGGATATTCAATCAGTTTGAAAGATTTACCTGAAGATAGCTGTTTATAAATCTAGTATGAATATTGAAAAATAATTTCTAGAATTTTAAAAGGAAAAACAAATTTTATTTTTTTCCAATTACAATATTTCTTTAAATAACATCTGTAGATAATAATATACATTCTTGTGTTACAGTAGACAGATTTGTACTAGCTTTCATTACATCTTTTTTCTTTATAAAATTCATATTTTCAATTAAAACTCTGAATTCATTTCGAAATTTTCTACTATAAATAGTATATATAATAGGATTTATGCAAACATTTGTTGTTGCTAACCATTGTGCTATAGGAAATAAATAATTAAAAGAATTTAATTCTTCTCTTGTATCTGGGTAGTCCAAAAATTTAGCGGCAATAAATAATAAATATAAAGGAAGCCATGAAATTGCCAGTACTATAACAACAAAGAAAATCATTTTAATAATTCTTATTTTTGAATTATTTTTTCTTTGAATTGTGATCATTTCTCCAGGAATTGTTCTAGTACTAATTTTCTTGTACATTATTAAATAACAAATAGAAATAATTAATAATGGAAATATATAACTTAATATCAAGTTCACTATTATAAAATAGGCATCAGAAGCTTTTTTGCTAGCCCAGAAGTCTGCACAAATCTAAAAATGGAAATTATTTCTATTATATTACATATACAATACGTATTACTTACTTTATATTTTTTCTTTTCTCCTACAGTTCTAGAAGAAAAAACAAATAACCATGGTGCCATGTAAATAATCGGGAGAACCCAAATTGCTATAAGTGCTATAATTAATTTTCTTTTTCTCTTTATAAAACTAAATGGTCGATTGATTGACATACACCTGTCTATAGAAATTGTTACTAAATTGTTTATTGAAGCATTTACTGCTACTGCTTGAATATATGCGACTAATTTGCAAAGTACGCCTCCAAAAGGCCATTCTGAAATAAAAATATTTGTATAAAATTCATAATATTTAATTTTAATTTACCCGTCATCAAATTAGATGCTAAAGTGAATGGGACGCAAAATATGGTTGTAAGTATATCTGCGACAGCTAAATTTCCAATAAATATATTTGTAGTTGATCTAAATGACTTATTGCGAATTAAACATGCAATTATAAATCCATTTCCCAATATTCCACATATGAAAATAATTCCATAAGAAACGCATAGCAATACACTGACACTTAAAGTATGTTTCCACATTTTACTTAGTAGTTACCTGTTTTAATGAGTTAATTAATAAAATCCCAAATTTATTTTTTATAAAATATATATTTTCCTATGTAAAAATACATATCTAAGAATATAATGAATACATTGAAATTGAGATAATATACAAATTATTATAATTTGTCAATATGTATAAAAATATTAAAATTTAATCACAGTTTTATGGAATATTAAGATGTATATATATATGGATTATTGTACAGCGAATTTAAATTTTCAATAATTCTTACTCCATCTACATACAACATCTTTTTGATCTGCATCCCAAAGTGCAGCAGCGAGTGTTCCAATTTTGCATTCATCTGGTTTTACTTGCGTCCAGTCAAGCAACATTTTGTACACAACCTATAACAACAAATTCAGTTCAATGAATCATACTGTTACAGTACGATGATTCAAAATATGTGCAAAAAAATTAAGCGTTGATGTTTGATACATACTTCCTTGAGACCAACATTCTTATTATCAGCATAAAAATGGTCCATCTGTCCTTTAGAATACCCCAAAGTCTCACCTACTTGTCTCCACCCTTCGCCTAAATGGGTGGACACAAAGTTTATATGTTCTGATTTAAGTAACTGATCACTAGCAATAATTCGGTCAACAGCAGCAGTGCGAACAACGTTTTCCTTTTGTTGCCCATTATTTTTTTGCTTGTTGTGGGCATTTGAATATAAGTTGTAGTTATTTACAGCCCCAATATGAACACCACTTGAATTTAATACATTTATTACTTTCGTGGAAGCTGAAAGATAGTAGATAAAGTAATTTTAATAAAAATAAGACAAGTATGTTACCGTGTGTTGTTTTCGTTGAGCCATTTGCTGATTTCTTTCTTGGGTTGGAATTTGTTGTATTTGAAGAAGGAATTTTCTTCTTGGTATTTATAGGATAACTTATATTGGATTTTCCATTCTGATTAGATTCTGTGTTTGTCTCAGTTTCGTCTTTGTTTGGTTCCTCTATTATGAGAGGTTCTTGTTTGATATTTTCACGAGGAGCATCTGGGACAGCATCCGTGGTTAAATTATCATCATTTTCAATAACCGTGTATTTAGACATTTTCACTGTATATTAAAATTATCAGAACTATATTATTTCTTGTTCTAATTAGAAAATTATTGAAACTTTCAAAGTAAAGAACGAATTAATGACCTACACTTAAATGGCATATGATTATACTTTGTTGACGTTTTGATGACGTAAATGATTTCTTATTATTATATATTTAAGTTTGAAAGTTTAAAATTACGTATATGTGTATGCTAATTACAAATCATCATTTAATGATTTCTGATGCTGAATAAGTGAAATGAATATTTTAATCATATAATATATTGACCTATTTATTTATCTAATCTTTTTAAATACATGCAATATAGGAAAAATTATGGAAATACAGATATAGGTGGAGAAAATAATTGGATTAAGCTATACATATATATTATATATTTCTTTGTTTAAAAAATATATTTCATTTATCCACACAACTAAAAAAATAAACGTGATGTCATTTTTAACAGGAGTAAATTATATAACAAAATACCTAATATAAAATAGTACAAAATAAAATAAATAAATTTGTAGAATAGAATTAATTCATAATTATACCATAATCTAAACCTGCTGTCGTGATGTCTACAAAGGTGATAAAAATCGTAATTATCTAAACATTTGTCGAAATTGTTCTAATTCAAATATACTTGTTGATAATCTAAAAATACAGATACATTATATTTTTAAAACAATGACATTTTAAACCACTTACCTTCCAAATCCATTAAAAAGTGATACAATTTCATCTCTTTGAAGATGGAATTTGTTCCTCGTCAAATCCAAATGCGTACCATCAGATTTCATTCCGTCAAATTTACCCGAAAAAAGAATTTTTAATGCTGTACCTAAACCTTGTGTCTGAAAAAATAATTATATATAGGTAACAATAAAAAAATAACAGAACTTGACACTTACTTGTAATTTTCCCCATAATTTACATTTATCGCAACCCACACAATCCATTATTCTAGATATATTTCTAAAATGTTGTCGAAATTCTTCTTTTATCTTTTTAGCTTGTTGTCCACCGTTAAACATAATTTTTTCATTAAAATGATTTGGAAAAACTCTGAAATAATATTTATTAATTAATATAAAGTGACTATTTTATCATCAAACATAAATAATCAACAAAGGACTCATTAAAATAAATCATAAAAAAAGTTATTAAATCTTTTTTTAAATTTTATTTAATTTAACATGAAGCATATTATCGTCATTCTATTGTACGAGGAAAAAGCAATTATTGAATAAAGTAATAAAAAAACGAATATGTAAACATCTTGAATCTTATGTGACTTAAGTCACGTACTTTATATATTACTCATAAGTTGTAAAATATGTGGTCACCTCTAATGAAAAATAAATATGATCTTTAGCACTTATAATTTTCGTAGAAGATAGTAAGGAGGACTGATTTTTTTTACAGTTCAACATTTTGTTTAAAGTTGAAAACCGAAAAATGTTACCAATTACCTTATAATTCGTAATAATTCTCCAATCATAACTCGGACATCTTCATCATTAGTTTCGTTTCCGGAATAAAATTCCTCATGCTCCAAATATGCTGATGCTTTTGCCAAAGCTCGCAATTCGAGCAAATATACGAAATATAAATTTCGTAACCAATGTGGACCCTCCCCATTTGTTAATGCTGGATCAAATCTTCTTTTGAATTCTTCCAGGTTTGGACCCCAATGCCCATTTGGAGAAACAAAATTTAAGTTTTTCTTGATTTCTACAGAAAAAATATTTGTTAGTTTAAAAATAAATGATGATATTTATAGATAGGTATACCTGATAATAAGTAATGTGAGCATAAATGGACGTTTATACTAGCATGCAATCCAGAAACAACTCTGTAAAACACCCGTTTTTCTAAGCACATGCCATTTAAATTAGAATTAACTATATAAGATTTGATATCGTGCCGCGGCCTAAAAGACGCAAGTTTTATAAAATGGAGATATGTATTAAAAATGATTATACCTAAAGCAATTTTCCTCGTATATACTCTTCCATATCCTATGCGCTGATTCTCCCTTATATCCAGTGTACCTTTCAGGATTCAAAAGCAAATCGACGTATTCTGCATCTCCATTATCATCTTGCTCAACACAGAAATTATCTTGTGCATCATCATGCTCTTTCCATAATTCAAATTCTTTGTAATTTGCATCACTGATTGTTGTATTCAAATAACTTAATTCATCATTATGATCATGATTGCAATCTGATTCTGGTTTCAAGTACTGGAACGTCATACAATGTATAAATATTAGTATTTTTAGAAATTAGTAGAGTAAGTACTTTATCACTTGGTGCTTCAATATAAGTATTGTGGTTTTTAAGTGCTCCTTTTAAACCATTTGGAATTTGATTATCATCACAGGCTTCAACATGACAAAATTTCATCACACAACGACTGTCATCCGACCAGAATGGGCAATCACGCTTTAAATTCACTTTATAAAATCTAAAATAATCATTTGCAAGAATGCTTTTCAATAATGGATAAATTTTTACATTGTTAAAATGATCAACAGTGTCAACACTACATGCACAATCGTCTATTCTTCCCTCTAGCTGAAAAATAAATAAACAAGATAAATTTTAATTTATTTTTTTACAAACAGATAAAGTGTTTGTATACTACCTTACAAAAACAGTAATCATCCGGCTTTGTGTCAAAATAACTTCTACAATTCGTAATTAAAAACAATAACAACACAAAAATTCTTAGTAATTTCAACAACATATTGTGGTAATAAATTTGTAAAGATTAATCAAGTTCCTGATGCGATAAGATCGATCTCATGTTTACACGTATTTACAGACTTTTAAGACCACGTATGGTTTGTATTAATCCCGTCATATATTTTTAACAGGTACACCTACTATCTAGTTGCCGTGGAGGGGGTTATTCTAACTCATCTTAAAAATCCTTACATTCAACAATAAAACATCTCAATAAATATAAAACACGATGCAAAAATGTTTACGGAAATTACATTAACAGGCGGACATTTCACGTGTATCAAATATCATGCAATTTGACAGTTACAAAGAAAATACAGTTATTTTTTCATGCAAAAATGTTTTGCTATTGTTTAAATTTGTAATACTTAAAAAAAATGTTTTTCTATATTTGTTATGAAATATGTACACAACAATATTTATCTTTAATGTTTATTTTATAATGTATAATATAACCTTTACAGGTTTTCCTAAGCCTGTGTAGAGATGCAATGTACAGAAATAAGAATTTTCAAAATTCTCTCATGTAGTTGTATAATATGAAATTTAATATTTATGTCTACATTTTCACGAAATAAGTAAAAATAAGTTTTTAATATCATATTTAACCTATTATTTAAAAATAATGATAGATTATATTCATAATAGCAGCGCCTCGCTGTGGTAAATATATAAATATAGCAAACAAACGAAATTTATATTTGGTGAGCTGAAAGTTAGTTGGCGCCAGTTGGCGCTCTTGTACACATGCGTACATGTCAAGGACATAGATATGTCAAAATTTTTTACATTGCAGTAATATCAGGTTATGTGTACGAATTCAAATATGTGGAAAATTTTGCGATCAGCTTTTAACTTAAATTCACGAAATTTGTATCGAAGAAACAAAATCCGAATTCTTCCAGTATGTACATATGTTATTGGAGGTAGTTTAGTAGCATATTACACTTTTAAAAAATCGTATTTACCGAATGTACATACGGCTAATCCAAAATATGTAAGTTTATTAGTATTTAAATAACCCATGCTCTTATTTTTATATCATTTGGTAATTTTATTTAATAGAATGATGAAACAAGAAAAGCTGTAAAGTTGACATCTCGAGAACGCCGTTTTATCAGGTTTGCTTCTGTAGAATATGATGGACAGTTATATATGACACCACAAGATTTTTTAGAATCTGTGGTTGAACAAGAACCAAGACGTAAGTTAAAAAAGTTTAAGTTAAGAGATCTTTCTATTTTATTATTTTTTTCATTTATAATAGCTCGCTTAAAACGTCGTGTACTGACTCCCAAAGATATTGATCATATTAAAGATAATACACCGTCTTTAAACCATGGCTCACTTAGATTATTCCGCAATTTAAGGGATAAAGGTAAATTTATTAAAATACACTAAATACGTTTTAATTTTTCCTAATGTTTTAGGAATTGTATCTTATACAGAATATCTTTTCCTTCTTTCAATTTTAACGAGTAAGTAATTTTAAAATAATCTTTAAAAACCACATCCTAACATAGATATTTAGAGTGATAAAATATTCAACCTTGACTGAAAACTAAATTTTATTTGAAAATATTGCGTAAGTGTTAAATTTTGTTTGCAGAGCCGCAATCTGGTTTTCAAATAGCGTTTAATATGTTCGACACAGATGGAAATCAAAGAGTTGATAAAAATGAGTTTCTTGTGGTAAGTACCACAAAAATATTCAGAACAAATTAAAACATTTCATATATAAAATGGGCTAATCTGGACATTTGGTCCATTTATATTATTGATTGCTGGGTGTAGGAAATTTAACTTTGTATTTAAAATAGTAATTTTATTACCAACAAGTTTACCGGTGCTTTTGCGATTTTAATATTTTTAAGTTCTTTTTTTTATTTTATGATAAATATAAATTTGTAACAGATGCGAGAATTATTCACTGGTCATAAAGATCGGTTCCGCATGATGGATGAGGCAGATAGAAAAGCAGTGAGTTACGCTGAGCCAAAACGCCAAAATGTGCTGTTTTATAATAACTCATAATTATTCCAGTAACAAGTTTCCATGGTTTTTTGCTGCTGTGATTAATCTTATTTACATTATGGTAATTAATTGCATGATAAAAAAAATCTATCTGAAATTTCGTTTTATGACTTAAGGTCATTGAACTAATACATATTAACAAATCTAACGGTTGTTGAGAATTTATGTTGCTTTTTATCCATGAGAACTTTAATCTGGAAGCTAAATCACTAATATCTGCTACATTTAACAAATGTCCGTGTGTTTACCAGCTAAAAACTGTATCATTGCTGTGTATATAATATGCCTTTGCTTGTAGCCCACAATATTATTGCCATGTTCATCATATTCAAATCGAACTTATTGTAGATGGAAAAAATATTCAGTTTCGCGTGGAAAGGCAAACGAGGCATTTCAGAAACAGATGATGATTCAAAATCTGTACAAGAACAGTATGTAGACGACGAACAGGGTTTACAGCGAAGACATATTGTTGATACCACATTAATTATTCACTTCTTTGGGGCCAAAGGCAGGGATGAGTTACGATATGAAGGCTTTAAAAAGTTCATGGAAAATTTACAAACTGAAGTACTAGAACTAGAATTTAGTGAATTTTCCAAAGGTTTGCCAACAATTTCAGAGACTGACTTTGCTAGAATTTTACTTCGATATACTTACCTGGATACTGACGAGTAAGTTCCTATTACAGTATTTCCTTAAGTGTTATTAGATACACATTTTTGTAATATTATATTCCCGTAGATATGACATGTACTTAGACCGTTTAATGGATAGAATAAAAGATGTAAAAGGAATAACCTTCGAGGAATTTCACGTATTCTGCCAATTTTTAAATAATTTAGAAGACTTTAGTATAGCTATGCGTATGTACACCTTAGCTGATCATCCAATTTCCAAAGGTAGATAAAAAAAAATTACTATTATATATCACATATGTGCTAATTGTAGATGAATTTCACCGTGCTGTAAAAATTTGTACTGGTACAAGTCTGTCTGAACATATAGTGCACACTGTATTCGCTATTTTTGATGAAGATGGTGATGGTCTTTTAAGTTATAGAGAATTTATAGCTATTATGAAAGATCGCTTACATCGAGGATTTAAAGTATGTAACCTTTTTTACTTACACACTTTACACTTTAAGCTCACATATTTTTAAACTTTCATTAATATAGTTTAACATCCATATTATTAATTTAAATTAAATTAACTAACAATTTTTAACTAATTATAATTTAACTTTTTTTTATATTTTGCAAGTTAATTATTAATTAATTATTTAATTGGGAATGAATAATTTTATTATGTAATTGTTTATTTTCATTAATTTACATTTATTATTTAATTAACATTAATTAGTTCATCACATGTTTATCATTTATTAATTTGTTGAGATAAAATATGTTGTTTTTAATATTATAAAATAATTTTATGATATGAATAATTAACACCAATTAATTTATTAATATTGTTTTAGTCTTACGCAAAGAACGAAGGGTGGGATGCGTTTAAAATGTGTCTCAAACAAGAAATGAAAACACCGACATAAATATCAACCTATATTTACCCTTTTTATTATTCAGTATTGTTTGTGAATTTACTTCATGCCTAGTCATTTTAAGGAACATGTTGCCATATATCAGTACAATTACAATTTTTATTAAGGAACTTCATATAGATTATCATATAACGACCAAGTGCAATGTAATATTTAAGACTGCTTTAGAAATATTGTATTGCATTTTGTGTTTAATTCTTGTTAACATGACCGAATTTTAAAGGTTTTAGACAAAAAATTTTATAAACAAGTGATACATGTAACAAATATATAAATATTGAATTCTTTGGAATGTTTATTATAAAGTTGTTATTATAATATTAATATAAACACTATTTATGAATTTGTTTGTATTTGATCTGTGATTAAATCATTTACTTAATCAAGAAATAAGGTTCTTTTATTAAATATACTTATTATTTAGTGGAGAGTAATAGAAACAAAACAAATGAGTTTTCAGTTTTTTATTGAATGTAATATATTAATACAGAGATTTCCATTAGTTTATTAAGTAAAAATGAAAATGGTAAAACAATGTTATATCAGATCTCTCTTTAAGAACTATTACATTTATCTAGATCGAATATCTTTTACAATTATGTGATATAGCGATTCAAATTAATTATCTGTTGAAGATAATTTTATAATATCTTTGGTAATATCATAATTCATGACGATCTAAACCAAGGATCACATTTTTCAAATTATCATAATTTATATGAATCGCAGGGATCTTTAAAAAACTAATTTATTAAGATGACATTTAACACTGAACTAAATTAGCAAATGCACCGTGATAATATCACAAAAAAATGCTCTTTCATTTATAATTTTCTACATATACAAAGATTTACTTTAGCTTAATTAAAACAATTTGTGATTCTGAACAATATTATGTACATATTTAATGTTATAGCGTCTTCCACTAGTATTTTGCCAACTATTAACTACAGGGTTCTCTTCTGAGAATATTTTATTGCATTGTCCAACTTTGGCCCACAACCACTAATTTGGGATGAGATACTAATTGTAGTTTTGATTTTACTGGACATCACATAACTCATGCAATCGTAATAAACTATTGTAATTATCAACAAAATCTCATTCGCAACAATAAATTACATGAACTAATATATAAACAAAAGTACATGTAATTTAATACAAATTTTAAATTTAGGTAACATTAATGTATTGCACATTTTTAGGGTAAATCATTAAATACAATTCTTCAAAACACGATCTAATTTCTAATATTGAGGATGTACGTTTTTTTGTGTTTTGAAGAATGTGCCTCTCTGTACTATAACTTACGCACAAATAGGATTTTAACTAAATATTATTCTAAGGCAGACTAGTTCTACGTTAAAATAATTTAATATACTTCTACATTATTCTTATTTAATTGTAACTATTGTGGAAAATTTTAAAATTATATTTGCTTACATCAATTCCTGATTTTTAGGTTTGATTTTTAATTTTTATTGTTATCGCTAAACATCACATCTAAGCATATTTTTTTTTTCTTTAACATACATTATATCGACCATTGCTTACTAACTAAATGTTACAAAAATCAGTACATTGCATTGTTATTACTTCATGTATCAAGTGATTAAAATATCGTACACAAATGCGTCAGAGACCAACATCCAAGAGATTGTAAATCCCAAGATTTTTTTCAAAATATAAAATGTGTTATTCTCTAGTGGAAAACGCTATTAAATTACTAATAGTGGTATATAAACAAAGCTAAGTATTGTAAAATTTATCTTTTGGATGTGTGGTTTAGTGAAAAACAGGGACGATTATAATATATAATCTATTGTAAAGTTAAGTAACTGTTAAATTAGTGAATTGTGTTAAGTAAATATTCTCGCCCCTATATATAAAGTGATATCGTATAATCAGAATATAAAGTCATCTGAAAATATGAATTTTGCAAATGGTCGATGATTAAGTTTTACCCTTTCTGTAATGCGCATTTGTGCACCTGTGGTTGTGGATGCAATCTCGTGTCAAGCAACGAATCCCGATGTAGTTTAGAGCCAGTGACATTCCATACTACCAAGTATCAAACTTAAATACAAATTAATCATATGGGATGTCTATAATACATGAGAATAATTTTGGAAAAAGCAATGAGAAAATATATGTATAAAAATACAGTCAAAATGTCGATCAATGAAAGACTTTACGACATACGTTCAATACTTTTGAGCATGCGCGAAATTATGCGCCTTACAACATACGTCGTGCTTTAATAACTATTAAATTTTCAAAAAATACAAATATGTAAATATCTCACAAAACCTTTAGTTGAAAATCAGGTCCTCATTTGGGTGCTAACACAAAAATATATATTAGCAAATTTTCTTAACTTATATTTTACCCGTATTCATAGGAAATATACCGAGTGTAAACTATACTCAGTATAATTGCCACAAAAACATTAACACCCGTATTCATTTATTTGGATTCATTAATTCTCTTAAATGACTTGATAAATGCTTTAATGTTCAGTAATATTATTGTTTCAAATTAATTATGAATATGGCTGTTAATTCGTGTTTGTCTTACGACAGTCTACACAAATACTAAATTTTTAATTGTCTGATTAACATTATAAGCACCAGACTAATTAGTTGTACATGTATATTGCGTTATTCATACCCATCTATACCAATAAGATTAGAAATTTGTATCTATATCAAACAGTTTTGATACGACATTGGTATAATTGGCTATAAATACTGTTGTGTAGGTAGGTGACTTAGTCGGGTGATTAGAATCTTAAAACCATGCACTGGATGAGATGAGATAGATTGGTTTAGATGCAAGGGTAATATTAACATGAACATGTAGAAGTAGAAATGTAATGTAACGGGCTCTGACTTGTCACTAGCACGAGCTAGATTTATCACTGGCAGTGTTGGTCGCTGTAGCGCTTACACTCCCACGGGCTACGGTAACTTGTTTACATTGATATGATTGACATGTTTTGTATTAATGGTCACACTGTTTCTAAATATGCTTATTATGTCACATGAAACATTCTAATTATAATTAGTTGAACTCTAGAACACTCAGGTACACCGACTGTGTACAAAGTAGATCAAATGAATATTAAGCATTAACTAGGTAGTGGTTTCTTTGCGAGCGGAAAACGATACGATTGAACGTATCCCTTTCACTGATGTCTGAAAACAGAATAACCACATGAATATACCACTACAGAAATGTCTCCTTCTACTATGTTCATACTATACTAAATTGCTGTTACACTTCAACAAAAGTGTAACAATGTAAAAAAAACGGGCCTACCTTTTTCTTGGAGCCATTCAAAAAATCTTTGTACATTTCAGATCTGAGGTATCTTGAATAACTGTCACTTTTCATTAAATGATAAACGTGAGCCTAAACAGAGTAATCAAATTTAAATTCAAATATAAAATATAATACACATATTTGAGAACTAGAACTTACAGCAGCGGCGTCAAAGCTCCAACGATCAGGATTTTCCATGTTTTTCTTCGTAATTTCATAGGATCGAGAATCGACATTTATTGGACAACTTGCGTCTGGTGCTAAAAATTCTGTCCAAATTTCTTGAACCTTGTCTTGTACTTCACTTTGTGGCAGTGCTTTTAATTGTTGAACAGCTTCCCAAAATCTATAATATACATGATATAATTTTTTGATAATAGAAATACAAATATATTCACTTTAAATTTTCCCCGCTAAATTCCTTGTCAAGAAATTTGACGAAATGCTCCCGACCGATAGGATCTTGAAGTAATTCTTTCAGACTGAAAGCCCATCTCTTCACTCTTCTGGCTGATATGTCTTTAGCTTGTTTTTCCTGCTCCCACCATTCTGGGTTGTCTGAGATCCACGGATTAGCGTATTCAGGTGCGACGAAGAAGTAATCGTACTCTAAGTACTGTTCGAAGTACGCAATGCAAGCATCAGCAACTTTGGAGACTTTGATATTGCGACGATCAAGGCGGGATTTCAATAAAGTTATTTGTTTTTTTACGATGTCTACTGCATTTACTCCTTCTGGTTCTGAGGTAGATGGAGATATTCTGCTACCAGTGCTAATCTGCATGTATTTATTGTTGCGCAGTGGTTTATTCATTCGACATGCTTTTTTAATATCAATCTCAGTAGTGTTGACACAGCCAGGCTAAAATAATAGTTACATTTATGCAACCAACTATAGCGCATATTCTTTTATGTAAATTTGGTGGTATCGAGAAAGATTATATAAACTATATGCTAATCTAAATAACTGTCATCGTACAAGGACAAGGTCATACCTGATATAATCCTTAGATATAAATTAAATGAATGACAAACAATTTGTTATCAATACGGAAACAGAACTTACCATTGGCCGATGTACATCCCAAAATGCACGTTCTTGGCTGTCGAGAACTTTTCTTTCTAATTTATCGCGTTTCTTATCAACCTTACTTTGAGCTTCGGCTTGCATGAAAATAAATTCCCATTTTCTGGAAAACATTTTTTGTAATCTGGCTAAATTTTCAGCCTCGTAATCGGCGAGTTCTAATCTTGTTTTATTTTGCATTGTGCGCTTGCATAAATAAACAGCTAGAAATGAAATTTATAATAATTACTAATATTTTGCACTGCAAGCTGCATTCTTACCATAATCAGTATTTTCTGGCTCCCAACAATTGGAAGGCCAAAAATACGGAGTTTGAAACCGATAAAATGTGCTATCACTTTTAACTGTAAGCATGTGGTCATCAATAGGGAAAAAATATCCATGTGCAGCCATTAAATGTGCTAAATGTAAAGCTTCATTTTGATCTTCTACATCTAGATTTTTCATCATCCATGTTATCAGATCAGAACCCGTAAAAACCGAAGGTATTTTTGACATGAAACTTTTTACTGTTCTCACTGGAACTCCCGTTGTCTCATCTTGCATTTTTTCCACAATGTGTTCCATCTAAATAAAATCAATAATTACTACCTGTTGATGTGTTTTAGCTGTTCTAAATAAATAAATGATTATAAATCAATTTCTTGTAATTACTGCTTAATTATACATTTGTTGATATAAGGCAAGAATGTTGTTCTATGAGTTTACTTTCTTAATAAATCATTGAATATGTATAAGAATTCCTGGAAAGGATAAACAAAAAAGTTTTTTCTACAATTCATTCAAGATTTTCTTCATTATCCTTTTTATTAAACCTCCAATCAAGAAATGTCTATCTTTTCTTCATATAAGAATTAATATCTTGCAAAACCAAAATAATAAATTATTCTATATTCAAAAACAATAGTTTTTTTTTTATTCGTGAGACGCTGTATTTTAATCATAAAAATTAATTAATGGGAATTTTATGTGTCAATTTATAATGTATATAGTTTTTATAAATAGAATAAGGTAAAGTTTGTGCGTGTAAAATTACCAACGGAAAGTGTTTTGCCGTTTCGTAACTGATATTGTTTTTGCGGTTACGCCACTGAATTATAAGAAAGTACCATTCGCATGTAAAGGTCAAGTGACCGATTGTACAGTAGACAATAGCAAATTCACCTTTCGATAGACAAGATGATTCGGTGACTCGTCTGTGCTAGGGAACTGATGTATTGTAAGAACGGTAACTGCTGGCGGGGAATTTGCATCTGAGCTACTCCCAGCGCAACCTCCATTGCTGGGTTCTTGTTTGCGCCTGGCAGCAGTCTTGTCAGAGTTCATAGTGACCATATCAGTAGATGGAGAAGAGCAACATTGCTCTCCTAAACAATTACAAACATTGTTTGTCGATCATCTTTCAAAGATGTACACAAAGCAGCAACCAGTCAAATCACATTGTTTTCATTATAGAAATAGCAAAAATTACTCTTAAAATTCGTAATTACTTACCGCTTGTTTACAAAAAATACAATTTGTGTTTCCCGTCGTTTACGAATCATATCCGCATTGCAGTGTATTTCGCACAATTATATATCTCACTATGAAACATTTTCGTGTTTTCACAATCATTGTGTTCACACAGAAGCATTACAGTTGCTGTTCATTTGCATATGATTATCGTTCTTTTACACATCAATGTTTTGTACGTAAGGTTTGACGGATGCAGTGTTTTAAACCAGCGGATATGAAACTTTAGCCCATCTTCTCTTGGCCTACTTTATTCTAATTACAGCAAACAGCTGAACAGCTGTTGGTATTCACTAGCACCACCATCGATCACTGAATTCAAGTGTAGGGTTGCAATAGTGGCAGCTTTGTCATACGAAACTAGGCAGGGTGGAATTTGAGTTTTCGAATAATTTTGACTAATAAATATTTCATATTGTAATCATGTCATACATTAAGAATTAATTCTACGTATTAGTAATTAACATTTCTTTTTATTTATATTTGCTTATTATGAAAAGTTTTAAATTCAAGACCTGTTGATTCATTATAATAAAATTCATTGTGCAATATTTTGTAAACAATGCTTAGTTTGTTTATCATGAAATACAAAACCTAAATATGATAACGATTCATTTTTCTTTAATGTATTTTAATAATAGGAATCGCTTAATTTCAAAATTAATGTTAAAGTATGTAGCATGTAACTAGTTTTTGGATTGATAAGACAAAAATTACAAATCATATTTTATGGAAACTACTTACTCATATGATTTATTTTCATTATTTATTACAAATGACTTTGGACTTCTGTCAAAAGTCAATTTTTATATTACATACAAGAAATCACGTAAAGATAATTTTAATCGAAATGTTTTTTTTCATTCAGCTAATTTCAAAATTTTAAACTGAATTATAATCTTTTTATCAAACAGTTATCACCAATTTAATTGCGTGGTTAAGTCATATTACATAAGATAAACATAATTTTAATATTTCATGTTAAATTTCTTTCGTCTTTCTTTAACCTTGTTTTTTTATGACCTTCCAACAAATTTTTATTAGTGATAATTAATATTCAATTTCTTATTTATAGATTGTACTACTTTCAAGTTTTGTCGATAATACTTGTAACTACAAAGTAATTAGCTATCGATTAGAATGAATTATGAAGGATACATATTAAACAATTTATGTTTAAAACATTTATTTTTCAAAGAAACTTTTTAACACAAATCACACTATGAATGGCTAATAACTTAACATTAACTGGAAGATACGTAACATTGACAAAGAAATTAATAAAATTCGTTAGTTAAAATACTGCATTTAGGTAATCTTAAAGTATTTCAAATCACATTTCGTTACAAAAAAATAAATTGTCACTGGACATAAGGAAGAAATACAAATACTACGCGGTTTACATTTGAATAATTTAATAAAACCGGAGTGCATTTAATTAACAGAGCTGAAGTAGTCTTTGCTGTTAACGGGATCAGGCTTCATTGTCTTGCTTCCTGGGTGCCAACCAGCTGGGCATACTTCGCCATACTCATCCGTGTACTGGAAGGCTTGAACAAGTCTCAAGGTCTCGTCAACGGATCTACCAACAGGCAGATCGTTTACAGTGATTTGACGCAAAATTCCCTTTCCATCGATAATGAACAGTCCGCGGAATGGGATACCGCTGTCTTCATCAAGGACATTGTATGCGCGAGCGACTTTTCCGGACTTGTCTGCTAGCAACGGGATGTTCATCTTACCCAAACCTCCCTCTTTACGAGCCGTGTTGATCCATGCCAAATGGCTGAAGTGGCTATCAGTTGAAGCAGCAATTACTTCGCAATTAATTTTTCGGAATTCTTCTGCCCGGTCAGAAAAAGCGATGATTTCCGTTGGACATACGAAAGTACTGGAAAATTACATACAAAGTTATTATTTATATTTAAATAGCACCAATTATGTCGGTTAAAATTTCCTAATATAATTGCTACTTACAAGTCTAGTGGGTAGAAGAAAAGTACGACGTATTTTCCTTTGTATTGAGATATATTAATATCTTTGAACTCTCCATTGACTACAGCAGTCCCAGCGAAATCAGGTGCAGGTTTTTGCAGTTGCGGCATGTTGAATTTGTGTAAAAATTAAAGACTTTAAAAGTTTGCCGGCACGACGAGTAGCACCTACTACAAGTAACGGAAGCAAATGATTTTGTTCTTGAACTGCCACGTTATATATAACATGTGGCCTGAAGTTAGGTTCACATGGCTAAAAAAATTTCAATAAAAAATAAATAATTGTTATGTATACAATGCTGTGATATTTATTTTGTTTGTAAATTTATTTTAAATTATTGTTTTATTTTTTTTTTACATAAAAACATTAAGTACGTTACTTTTAAATATATTTTTTGTGTTCCCTCCGATGTTTAGTTATAATTACCACTACTGATGTCTCTACTGTAGTAGTTTCGTTACAAATTTAAAAGTTGACAGTTGTTGTGTGAGAAAGTAACGAATTTTCATATTGTAACAGTAAAGTGTCAGAATTTAAGTGAAACAAAAGAAAAACAATGCGACCAATGTAAGTTTAAATATAATATAATATTATTTTAGTAGATATGTTGTGTTATAATACAATGATATAAATTTTAGAAGAAAAGGAGGTGTACGCGTCGTTCCCATACCCAAAACACCAAGAAACCCTTCATCAATTAACGAAAATACCTCTAAAACACATGATCCTGTTGAAGTATTTTGTCGTATTAGACCACTTCCAAACCCTTCTATTGATATTCGATGTATTTCTTTACATTCTTCAACAAAACTTGGATTTTTATCTAATACAGTGAAAAATCGTAAAGCAGTATTTTATACATTCAGTCATATATTCACTGAACATGCTAATCAGAAAGAGGTGTGATAAATCTTTTATTTTATAAATCAGTATTTTTTCTTATTATGTATTTTCTTAGATATTTGATCACATAGCTATGCCATTACTTCGAGGTCTTGTAAAAGGTAAAAATGGTTTGCTATTCAGTTATGGTGTAACTGGTTCTGGAAAAACTCATACCATGGGAGGTGATCAGAAAAATCCGGGAATTGTTCCCAGATCTATAAATACATTATTTAATACACTTGGCGGTTGTCAAACTCCTAAATTTTTTATTAAACCGGACAAACTAAACGGATTTGAAGTTCAATCAGAAAATGAAGCCTTGGCTGAGCGATTAAAAGAAATACAAAATAAACGTAAAAACAGTGGCAAGAAGTAAGTTAAAGTTTTTATTAAAGTCCATATATTTATAGATATATAATATCCCATATATACTCATTCACATTCATAACTAGATTCCTATATTTCCTTCTATTCCGTACACTAAGAATCACATCCACCTATTTACATACCGGACGTTCAAACAAACGTAAAGTTTTTTATCCTTTACTGAAAAATTCCTATCTTTTCTTATTTTATTCCCATAAATACCTAATTTCTATAGCAAAAAAATTATTGATAAATATTTGTAGAAATTCGTTTGAAGATATGCCGTCATATTCTAATGATTGCTTTAAAATTGAAGATTTCAATGATAATCTTATGTATACAATGTTTATTACTTATATTGAAATATACAATAATTGTGCCTACGACTTATTGGATGATAACGTGAGCACCCGTTTGTTACAACAGAAAATTCTTCGTGAAGATTCTCGTCATAATGTTTTTGTCCACGGTTGCGTAGAAGTTGAGGTAAAGACAGCGAAAGAAGCACTCCAA
Source organism: Stenolophus ochropezus (assembly GCA_035578165.1). Lineage (NCBI taxonomy): Eukaryota > Metazoa > Arthropoda > Insecta > Coleoptera > Carabidae > Stenolophus > Stenolophus ochropezus. The sequence goes on from JAQOWZ010000014.1 coordinate 8,207,698, forward strand.
TTGTATTTGCTTGGAAATCAACGAAAACGCATGGCAACTACTTCACTAAACGCTGAATCTAGTCGCAGTCATTCTATTTTTAACATAAGGCTCGTGATTTCGCCAGAAAACACAAATGAAAGTACACGTAAAAGTCAGTTTGTCATTTCTCAGTTATCTCTAGTGGATTTAGCTGGCAGCGAAAGATGCAAACGTACAGACACTGCTGGGGCTCGTTTAAAGGAAGCAGGCAGTATCAACAACTCTCTTATGTCTTTACGAGCATGCCTTGAACTTTTACGTGAAAACCAGCAAACTGGTCAACACAAACACATTCCATATCGTGAAAATCGACTTACTTATCTATTTAAAAATTACTTCGAAGGTGAAGGGAAAGTTAACATGATCGTCTGCATAAACCCTTCTATTAAGGATCTGGATGAAACAGTGGTATGTATATTTATTTTAAAAATTTACTTCACCGATTAAATGGGATTGGCTATAATTGTATTTTTAATGTTTATATAGCATGTATTGAAATTCGCTGAGATGACACAAGAAGTTAAAGTTGCTCGTCCTGGAGCGAAAGTTAAAGACAAAAAAGATGAACCAGAAGAAGTTAAAATTGACAGGCTGCTTGAAGAAATACAAGAAATTCGAGCGAAAATTCGAGAAAATCAAACAGAACTTCCCAGGTGTACTCAGATTAGTCCAGAATCTAATGAAATACAAGAATTAATCAGACTCTTGAAGATGCGTAAACAAAATGTAGATTTAAGAAACGCATTACACAAATTATGTAAGATAATGTACATAGGTTTGCTTTAAATTTTTTATAATTAATTTTTATTTAGATGCAAGGTATAGAATACGGTTAATAGAACTAATGGATATCATGGAAAAATATGAAAAAGCTATAAATGATCATAATGAGAAGTTACCTGCTCTTAATTTGAAATATAAAAATTTGAAAAATAAATTAAAAGAAGTAAAGCTTCAATATGATAAAGCAAATGAAGAAGTCAAGAAGAAGGATAAGGACATAAATGTACTTCAAGAAAAGGTTTTTAATTTTTATAAAATATATAATTACATTCTTATAGTTTAAATAATTATAGATTTCCGAGAAAGATTTCAAACTCAGGCAAAGCGAATTGGATAAACAGAAGCAAAAGCGTAAATTAGAACAAACTTCAGAGAAATTAACTCATCAGCTGGATGGAAAACTGCGTCGTCAACGAGAATTTTACAATGTAATAATATATTATAAAACTAATTATTAAAATTTTTATATGAATCTTCTTTTAGGAAAAGATGAAAGATCAAGCAGAAAAATTAGAATTAGTAAAAGATATTTTATCTGATCATCCTACTCCACCAAAAGTTAAAAGAAATTCAAGAACTTGTTCAGCCACTTCTACGGTAGAACAAAATGAAAATGTTGATCCAACTTCAACTACTGAAGCAGCTCAACCCGGTACTTCTGAAGAACTTTGTACATATCGAGCACCTGAACCAGAAGCAGAACTAAATAACGAATATAATCATATTTCACGCAGGGTAAGTAAAAAATAAAAATTCTTATCACAAATACGATAATGATGATTTTTTAGGACTGTCCTGTTTCTAATACACGTTATCGCCGTTCACGATCAGCTGGCGATAGATGGCTTCAACATCTTCCCGCTAACCCAGTGCCTTCTGGAACAGTCTTCCAGCCTAAATTGAAAACTCGTAAATCTGTTAGCAAACTCACTGATATAAAAGATGTTATCAATCCAAAACAGAGCAAATATATTCTTGTCAACCAAACTGCTGATGAAGAAGGTGGTTTAGAAACAGAATTATACAAGGTAATATATTATATTTACTATTATCAATACGTTATTAATTCTTTTTTTTATTAGGGAAATATTATACCAACTGCCGGTGGAGGTGCGCAAGTTGTCTTTGAGGACGTAGAAACATTAAAGCAAGAATCTCCGTTAAAACAAACTCAATCTGCAACCCCAAAACCCAATTTGCGACGAGTACATCCAAGCGTAACCGAAGAAAGATGCACTCAAGCAATTGGGCATCAAGTACCCAAAAAACCCAAGAAATAAATAAATCTCACACCTTATTAATCAAAACGTGATACAATTTTTGATTTTGATATTTTTTCATATTTAAATTATTTTTCTTTTGTAAACAAATGCTTGTTACTTTCCAGTCATTTGAATTTGGAGATGCAAGAAATCTCCAACAAAATTCACAAAACTTTATTAATAAAATGTTATAAAAAAATCTTTTAAGGAATATTTATTGTTTAGGGAAATACATTAGAATATCAATCTACCTCTCCATAATATCTTGTAAAAAATCTTTGTGACGTACTAACGCTTTAACGAAAAACTGAAAAGGATAAACAACGTAAAAAGCATTAATGCGTCCTCGCGCAGATATGAATTTTGTATGGCATGTATTGCAATTTTTACGTATTTATTTATTTTAAATCTATTGAAAATTATACAATATACTAAACTTCTATTAAAAAAAAATGAAAACGATCCATCTTCAGCTACTGAAGCAGCTCCATTGGTTATATTACTTTACAGCTTTTTCTGCGATATTATATTAATTTGCTTACATTTGTTGAATTATACAAACACTGTTTTTTAATAAAGTTTGATACTACATATAAAATGCCATTGTGTAATTTTTTTTTTCAAAAAACTTTACAATTTTATATAAGCTACATTTATGTCATCTTGTGATTGCAGCTTTATATAACCATAACCTAACCTAAAATTTCTGACAAGTAAAGATATGTGAGTTCATGTGGGAATAAATGAATTTAAGTGTTTGTTTAGTTATTAAACTGTAACTATATATTTAATGAATCATGTGCTTGAATGTACTTTGCCAAAAAATAATTCCATATTTATCAAAACAAAATAAATTAATTATTAGGATAAATTATTGCCGGAGATATTTGTTAATAAGTGGAAATTTACAGTGTAATAAATCTAGTGAACCAAAACAACTTGTTAAATATGATTCTTTTGAAAATATATCCAATAAGACTAAAGATACTTATTTAGACATGGTAAAAATATTTGAAAATAGAGACGTTCATAGACGAGGACACGTTGAATTTATTTATTCAGCCCTTCGTCATATGGAAGATTTTGGTGTACACAAAGATCTGGAAGTGTATAAATCTTTAATAGAAGTATTACCAAAAGGGAAATTTATTCCGACGAATGTAATCCAAGCAGAATTTATGCATTATCCTAAACAGCAACAGTGTGCAATAGATCTCTTACAGCAAATGGAAGATAATGGTAATAAAATAATTTGATTTGTCAATGTACACGATTTATTATATTTATTAAATATATAGGTGTGATGCCAGACTTGGAAATGGAAGATATTCTTATGGCTGTATTTGGTCGAAGAGGGTATCCGTTGAGAAAATACTGGAGAATGATGTATTGGATGCCAAAATTTAAAAACTTGTCGCCGTGGCCCCTGCCAACAGCCTTACCTAATGATAGTTTAGAATTAGCCAAACTGGCAATATCCAGAATAGCTAGTGTGGATCTCCACAGTGAAGTTATAGTATATCAAGTACTCAACCGCTATTATCAGTTGTTAAGATATTGTAACATATTTTTCTTTTACACAAGACCTCAGACATTGAAGATTCTATTGACGATACATGGATAGTAAGTGCTCAAAGTCCAGTGCAGAAGGAATTATTGAAAAACCATAAATTAGAAAAACCCGTTTATGTTGAAGGATCTTTCCGAATTTGGTTGAAAAACCAATCTGTAAATTATTTCATTCTAAGAACCGATCCTCCAGAAATTCATCCCAATCAAGAAGTTGATGAGGATGGTAAAAGAATCTAAATAATAAACTTCAATTTTTTTAAATAATATTCCTTTATTTTAGATGTTAGTAATTTACATATTCCGTTTTTAAATATGTCTAAACCAAAGACTAATGTTATTAAAGCACCTTCTGTTCACGAACAAGAAGATGGTACAATATTAGCGGTATGTTGGAGTTAAAATAAAAATACTTTCTGTTATTAAAAAATTTTAATAAACAGGTTTGTGCTACGGGTACATCAAGTAGAGATTCTCTTTTATCTTGGGTGCGACATTTAGAGAAAAATGATAATCCTACTTTAGGAAAAGCAGTTGTAGTTTTTACTTTAAAGTCTCCGTCATCTAGAGAAGAATCTGCCGACACTATAAGTATAGAAGAAGAAAAGAAACAAATTGACGATAAAAAATAATTTATTTATTTATTGTACACATTTTTTTTACAAAACAAAATAGTACAGCGTGCCTGTTATTTATTACAAATATGTCTTCATTTCACTCTGTTTTGTAAATTTGTGTACACATACCGAAATATGTTAATCACTCATCTTAATTATTAAATTTATCGTAAATATGAATTTTGTACATTAATGTAAAGTTTTTTAAAATAAAATATTTTGCAAAGTTGAAAATATGAAATTGATTTTCTTAGTACTGTGTTAATGTATTTATGTAGTAATATATTTACTCAATGTTCTATTAGGTATTAGCTGAGCGAAGCATTTTTATTACAAAGAATGATTAAACAGTTCATAAGAATTATGTAGGGTCGGACTGTAACATTTAATTAGATATGAAAATTATATGCAGCATATAGTGTTAACTGGTTGCGGAGTATTAGGCGTTTTATTTGGTATAACATAAATATATTATAGAAATGATTTAATTAAATGTTTAGAAATAAATGGTAATCATGTGCAACATAATAGCATACTGTATGATCGCGAATTTAAACGTACAGCACAGATGATGTATCCGATCATTTAAAGTAAGGAAGTTAAAAGTAAATGAGTCCGCCTCTGCGTGAGTATGCGAATAGCGAATATACATGGCTGAAAGTAGACAGGCCAGCAAGGCAGGGGCCAGTCGTCACAGCCGTCAGCAGCCTGTGCCCCTCACCGCACCATCGAGTCGCCACAACCGCAACTCGTACGCGTTCAAGTCTGCTCAAGTGGAGGAGGCTGCACCAGTCGATGAGAGGCAACATATAATAACATTCGTTTCTTTCAAACATACCAGAGCATATTGTTATTTGTTTCTTTTAAAAACGCGTTAAAAAAATCTACACTTTCGTAACAACCTATTGTGTTATTAGCGCATTTCTTAGTGGTAAATACAGTGATTTTGATTTATATTTGAAGTATAGTGAGTCCAACAACCTTGTTTTATGCATTTAATCAAAATGGTTTCACCGTGTTTTGATCCAGTGAATGTAATATTATTCAGTGTTATTGTTTGTGTAATAAGAAAGTGACGTGTGGGTTGAGTGTAGGGAGAAAATGATTGTTGTGAACAAGTGTAAAGTTTACATTATTGCGAACATCTAATATGAAGATTTGTTTGGGAAGCAAATAGTAAATTGTCAGTGGATAGTGTAGTGAGAAATGAAGATCAGTGATTACCGAAGTGCGGTGACTTAGCGAGGAAATAACAACAGACATGTCCAGTTGGCATCAGCACCATGCCACAGGTGTCTACGGCGAGTGTTGCATTGGTGACTGCTCTCCAGGCGACCTGTGTTACTACACTTGGGATAGACGTGGATGTCCTCATAACCCTGTTTTTAACAGGTACCCACTGCCCTAGACATAACATCATAATTCTTATCGGACTGAAGGCCGGATTACCTTTTGCTTGTTGATTAATCTTGGAACATGACCGATAATAATCATTGTTTTTATTGAACTCATTATATACATTTGCATTATTGGTCTATTAATGCCTTTTAAAGTAAACATTTTAATGCATGTTAGTGAACTACGTATCCATTCTATTAAATTTCAAAATACACTTTACATGATAGTAGTAATAAATTATTTATTTCGTTTAAATTTCTATACTCAAAAGAGACAGAAATAGTATAAAAAAAAATATGTATTCAAAAGGAATTGTGAATGAAAATGGAAATAATTTTGACTTGGTACAAGAAATTTGCTTTCAGAAATTATTATTCTATTTAAAACTGGATATTGAAAGTGTTTTTGTAGTGCATAATTACAAACAATGAGTTTAATGCATCGATTATCATTTTCTGTACAAATTTACAATTTTGCAATCTAATGAAAGTATGTACTATAAAAACTCAAAGAATGTGCCCGGTTTATCAAATAAAAAATGTTTAATTTATATATCGTATTAAAAAGGTTAAATAACAATTGAAGTGATATTAATTTTAATAAAAGATATATCTAAATGAATAAATTGTAAGCAAACAGAAATGAGTAACATTAAATAAGATGATGTACTCAGCTAAAAATGAAAATGAATAATTTAATGTTGAAATAATAAGAAAGAGGTAAGAGCGTGTATTGTTGTGCAGGTTCGTAACAGTGGGCTCGATAAAGTATGGGGTACGTGTGGGAGCAGTGTCGCCGCCCCCACCAGGCGCGGGCGCGCGCTACCGCGGCCACTACCACCGCCATGAGTCGCTGGCATCGGCGTCCGTGTCCACGTCCACGACGTCGTCAGCGTCGGATAAGGAGTGCTGTTGCAACGTTGTCAACTTGCCATGGCCTCGGTCGGTCGCGTCCGCGTCCGCGTCTGCGTCCGTCTCCCGGATTCCACTTCTTGCAGATAAGCAACAACTCTCTATAAATAGCTGCGGTATTTTTAGTTCAGTAAATAGTGCGGACATGTCCAACGGATATGCTGGCTGCTCATCGCTCCCGCCAGCCGAATGTGAGCGCGAACGCGAGCACACAGACGAAACAGCGAGTCAAACGACAGCCGAAGCCGACGCAGTGTACCGTTCGCGTCCGTCATGGTCGCACCCACCTCAATTCGGGTTGCGTTCGTGCGTCGCCGCGACTGCAACTGAACACCTGCGGTTCTCTACCTCTACTACATCGTCATCTTCGTTCTCGTTCCTACAGCGACGGCGGGTGCTAGTCCGCTCGCGTTCGGACGCCGACGCCTCTTGCCTACCTGTGTCCGTACCCGTGCCCGATACAGACGATCTCATCGACCCGGATTCTCGAAGAGACACACTGGATCGCCTCCACAGATTCCGCTTCGGCGGAAATCGCGGCAATGTTAGGGGCAAGAAGCGCTCAGACGATAAGTCGGAACGGCTGCGGGAGCTCACGGACAGACTGAAGAGTGCCACACATTTGCCTACGTCACAGAAGCATGCCTCGTCTCCTCCACCGTTGCAGTTACAGTTGCAGAATCATCTTCATCAGCATCATTCGCAACCCCCACATTCGGCGCCGCTTCCTTGCAGCAGTGCATCCGGCCCTACCTCAGTAGAAGAGGTTCCGGAACCTTCCTTCAATCCCGTACCACCACCACGCACAAAGCACTCGCAGGCTTCCTCTGGCACGCGGACCTTTACACCGACTACAGCTGCCGTGCCTCCGTCACTACCACCTTCGCCTCCACCTGTCTTGGACGATGTATCAGCTGTGCAACTTAATCTTCCAAAACCTGAAGCTAGACCCGTCGTTGGTTCATATATGCAACGGACTATTCCATTCAGAAGTGCATCATTTTCTTTAGTTGACTTTTCTTCCGATGGAAAATATTTTCGAAAACGTAATACCGAATCTGATAGCAAATTGGAATCTAATACACACTTAAACGATCCAATAACTAGAGCAGCTTTAACTTTACCTCGAAAAAAAGAAAATCAATTACGATATTTGAATTCAACTTCTATTGATACAGTTCATCCTACAGCAACAGGTGATCACAATTTAAATAAGTTATTTGAAATTATTAAAGAACCTAAAGATGAAAAAACAAATACTAGTGAATCCACAAGCCAACTGGAAAATAAACAGGAAGATATTGTGGAAAATATTGGTGATGTTTTACGACCGGAAAATACTAAACAAATGCGCGCGTCGGTTGGAGATAGTGTGTGTTCTACAGAAGATAGAAAAAGAGACAGATCGAGACGTCGAAAGGGTATGTATATCTCTCAGTGGCCGGACCAAAGAGCATCCGTAATGCTTGCGTACGCTCAAGATGAGGAAATTGCCAACACACTCGAAGAAGCAGTGAATACTTTAAAAGAAAAAGCTGATGAATTTTCTACACTTGGAAATTCAGTTGAAGAGCCTATATCAGAAGATAGTGTTAATAAGAGACTTGATACAAATTCTGAAGAAAAACTAGTGAAATCAGATAATAAAACTTTCAGTCGTGTCGATTCATTTTCTGAAGGAGAAAATGAGCAAACAGAACGGAGACCTTTAACACCTATATCAAATTCAAATTCTAACAGAGATCATTTGACGTCACCGGTACTTAGTCCGTCTGACGTATCTGATACTGAAAGCAGAGCAAGTGCAGGTAATGATTCACTGAGTCCAAATACACCCAGACGTTACTCGAAAAGACCTTTACGCGGTCCATATGGGCAAATGCTTGAGGCTGAAATGAAAAGGCCTGATACCAGCAAAACATTCACCAAGCATCAACTAAACAATGAACTTAAATTTCTAGACGATTTATCTAACAATTCTGGTGTGTATCATCGATCATCGAATCCAAATATGGCAGCCAGTATGATGTCTTTAGTTTCTGGGAATTCGATGAATTTGAATGAAACGAAACCAAAAAATGGTGGGCGGTTGCGAGGTTCCTCAAATCATTCTTTAGATGACTCCAATTTTAAAAATAATACTAGTACTACGCCAAACACGACGTTTACAATAACCTCGCCATCAAGAAAAGTCAGTGGTGATGTTTGTTCTTCAGCACCGGTATCCATTCCAGGATTTGCAGATATAGAATCTGGCCAACGAAGATTATTCGCATGTCATCAAAGAACAACTTCTAGTCCGTCCAAATTAGAGGAGATTACGTTGCCCCCTCTGATAGATCGAGCAGCGTCTGCTGAACCGTCGTCCGACTTTTTATGTGAATTTCTACGCACAAGTTCCGAACAGTTAACGATACCTTCTACTACTGAACCTGGGACTGGTCCAGTACCCGACGTAAGTCACTTTTTATTTATTTATGTTTATAACGATAATACCCTGTTTTAAAATTAATATGAAAAATCTTTTAAAATTCCATTGAAAAAGTTTTGTTGTTGTTTATAAAAAGTTTGAAATAAAGTAGATAGTATTTTTATTTGGTGAGTAAAATGGGGTGAAATCGTACGATGTTGCATTTGTCGGTTATCGCAAACAAAAGTGCAGGAACTCGGCTGAAAGGTTGAAAGCGATAAAGGATTGATTACAATGCGTACGCACACGAGACGAGTGTGGAGTGTTGTGATGTTCGGTATATGTATATATCTTATACACACAGACACAGATACGAGCTTTGAGATTCGGGCGTCGGACACGGTGGAGTGTACGCATTGCTTAGCAACGATAGCGTCATGACGCTGGGAGTTATCAGAAGCGCGCGGGGAGCACAAGGCGTCGATTCGTGTTTGTTACGACGCAGTACAAGTATGAGTGTACAACCAGTTTTAGATTTATGAAAACGCATTTTATAGTGGAACGTTATATTTTGATTTGTGTCGATATATTACGGTGCGTTCTAAATGTCGGATAGTGACAGTATCGATCGGATAAGGCCAACATTGTTCTATATAAACTCGTGGAATTTGGTTGTTGTAGGGTCACAGGTGTGGCAAATACATGTTTTTTAAAAAATGTGTTATTACGGTTTTATAATGAACTGTAATTGTTGTTCGTTTAATTATTCCAATCATGCCTCATGTGTTTAACTGCTGGTGTGATTGTTTAGCCCTTGTTTTTTAACCCCGTGAAAATTATCTGGGATCCGGCATGCCCGATGGTAATTGTTTATAGTATATTTATTTACATTTGGTAGATGAGTACTTGTATGGTAGTAACAGTGGTAGTGTGAAGATGTTTTTGTGCGCATTCGTACGTTGTACGCCGTGTGGGTGTGGATGTGTATGAGATGCACGTGTCATGTATGGATGTTCCACACGTCTCGGGTGCATATACATGCTACACATGTATATGATCTATTAGTAGTTATTTGTATAAGTGCGAAGGAGATCAGTGCGCTTGCCTCTGTACCTGTGTGTGTTTCTTACACATTCCCCTTTAGTTTATAAGCACACATTTGTATATCTTTGCGCAGTACCACACACTCAGTGCACTGTCATGTGATGTGCATAGTTTTGTGAAGAACATTCTTATAGGACTTCTCTTAAGATACCGTCATCAAATGGAAAATTATGAAGTTGTTAAATAAAAGTTCAAATTATTCGTAGCCATGAGTGGGTGTAATAATAATATTCGCGATGGCCTAAATCTACATTTAAATAATTATCTAAACACAGATTCCGCCGGTTCTATAACTTTACCTAATAATTGTTCTGAAGATAGTGAAGATGAACAGCTTTACCATTATGGTTCTTGCTCCGAATTTGAACAATCCAATATCACCAGTACCATTCTGGTGAGTGCGCTATGAATCCTGCACTTTTGTTAACTTTTCATTGTTATGATTTTATTTTTACAAACGTGTTTTTTTCTAGGATACTCGAACGCACATTGTTGTGGAATTATACGATACCGAGCATTCATATGTAGAGTCATTACAAATTTTAGTCAGGGTGTGTTTTTTCAATTATTTTTGCGATAACAATTATTATTTGTATATAATTTTACAGAAATATTTGGAACCATTAAAAAGTGCAGAAAATTCTTCCCTTTTAGATGCAACTTTGGTGGATGAAATATTCTATCAGGTAATTGAAGTATATGCGATTTTTTTTATTATTAGAAATAATATAAATATGAAATATAGGTGCCAACATTGTTGACATACCATCAAGAATTTTTAGAAGAATTAAAAAAACGGTTAGAGCACTGGGATGTTAAACAAAAAATCGGAGATGTATTTTTAGATGTGAGTAAATTTATTATTATAATTTTAATGACATTTTAAACTACATATTAATATATTGAATATTTTACATAAAAATCATTATAATTTTAAAAAAATGTGTTTTTTATATATGTGATTTGAATGCGTTTTATTAATTGGAATTATTTCACTTTTAAGTTAACTAAGCCAGCTGTTGTGGAAACTTACACATCTTTTATTAATAATTGGAAAAGGGCCAAGGAGGTCATAAAAACTACAAGTCAAGCAAAACCTGCATTTGCTAGGTTTCTTGAGGTATAATTGAAATAAAAGCCTATGAGAATTTAATAAGTTTTTTTTTATTTTAATATGTGTAGGCTATGGCAAGAGAACACAAAGGAAAGTTAGCTTTGGATTCTTTGCTTATTAAACCAGTGCAAAAATTTCCAAAATACGAATTACTTATTCAGAGGTTAATAAAACACACAGATCCATCTCATCCAGATTATCCATTGTTGCTGGAAGCACAGAAAGAAATACACGAAAATTTAATTAAAATAAATTGTACTGAACGAGAAACTGTTGAATATGAACAACAACAACAAAATTTAAGAGAATTGGAAGGATTAGTTGAAGGTTTAGGAAATTTAGTTACTGCAGATAGAATATACTTGCGACATGATCTGGTTACAATGACTTCTGGACAAGGAACCCGAAAAGAAAGGGCATTATTCCTATTTTCTGATTTATTAGTCATTACGAGTATTAAACGAAGAAGTGGCACAATAAGAAAACCTACAGGGTATATTATTATATATTAATTATAATTAATTAGGGACTTTAGTTTATATTTTTTTACAGAAATTGCCCAGGTAGTGTAACGAGTACTTTAGATGCAAATAAGTACAAATTGTTAATGCGAATAGCTTTAGATGATTTAGAAATTGTAAAAGGTATTATTTTTGTATTAATTTTATGCTAATAAATATTATTTAATAAAACATATTTTAGGAAAAGATGAAAATGTCAGAAGAGTAATGTTAGAAATGGAAAATTTACAAGAGGATATAAATGCATTACACCAAATTAATGAGCTAATATCATCACTACATTGTCCACGCGGTCAACTCGAAGATATGGTTAAAGAAATGTCGAACGCTTTAAACCGGCAACTAACTGAACAACAAAATAGTGATTCGCAACTGTCGTATTTAGATCTCACTTTAAACACACAGTAAGCTTACCATTTTATTTTGTAACTTGTACTGTATGTAAACACTGAGTTTTACTTTATTGCAGAAATGGAGTAGAACATTTATCAATAGTTTTTTCTCAGCCCGAAAAACGGGCAAGTTGGGAGGAATCATTTAATGAAGCAAAACAAAAATTAGGTATATTATAATTAATATATTTTTATAAAAAAAAAATAGTAATTTTTTCATTAATTAATTAAGTTAGTTAACACTTTGGTTTGATTTGTAGCAGTTTCAGTTGACCGACGCCCATCACCAGAATTTTTGGCACCAGTACCGATTCGAAAAACTCGAGCAGGATTGCAGTTTACATGCGCAGCGCCCACATTAACTACCGCCTCGAACGTCGTCCGTGATGTCTGGGTATGCAATAGTGATGGATACGTAGGGCAAGTATGCGTGTTGAGTTTACATCCCGAACCAACAGTTACATCGTGCAATGGCGTTTGTAATGCACGCATATTATGCGTTGCCTCAGTACCAGCTGGCACTAACAACTGTACGAGAAGCACTAGAAAAGTGCAGCAAGCTACCACGGAGGATGACGAAAATAGAAGCACTAATATTCAGTTAGACAGTAGTTCTTCCAGTGCAGATGAAGAAGACAGTGAAAGAGAAGAATATGTAGAAAATAGAAGGAAGTCACCATTAAATAGAGGAAAGTCGGTAGAAACTGCAAGTACTGATTCTTCTGATGATACAGACTGTCAACAACCAACAATGTGGTTGGGAACAGAAGATGGTTGTATACATGTCTACAATTGCAACGATAATATACGAATAAAGAAAAATAAGATTAGATTACAACATGGATCATCGATTTTATGTATAATGTAAGTTTTTCAAGTTATAACAATTTACATTTGTTAATATTATTGTTATTTTAGATACTTAGATAATCGTGTTTTTGTTTCAATGGCAAATGGAGATATAACAATTTATTCGCGAGATCAAAGTAAGTTATATACTGTTAATAATTGTATAATGAAATAGTAATTTAATTGTTTTACAGATGGTGGTTGGAATACGTCTTCACCACTCACAGTATCTGTGAGTACAGCGATGATGCCGGTCAATAGGATGCTACCAAACAGTGGAAAACTATGGTGTAGTTGTAATAATGCTATCAGAATATTTAACATTCATTCATTGACCGTAGAACATACATTTCAAACCAACGGAGACCAGAATAAATCGATTACTTGTATGGTAATGTCTGGCCTAGGTGTTTGGTTGTCGTTGCATAATTCAGCTGTTATTAAATGTTTTCATTCGCTTACGTATGAGTTCTTGTGTGAAGTGAATATGGCTCCTTCTGTGACGAAGATGTTAACAAGTAAGAATCGTAGATTATTAATGTGTATATATAAATTGACGAATGTGCATTTTGAAGGTTGTGACGATATAATCCGTCAGCATAAAGCAGCTTGCCTACGAGTGACATCGTTGTTAGCGTGTAAAGACCTTCTGTGGGTGGGCACAAGCGCAGGAGTGCTGTTGACGATGCCGCTGCCGCACATCACCACCTCCACAACGAAGATCTCGGTGATGCCAAGCATCACAGGTGTGCCGCACGGACACACAGGGCACGTACGGTTCCTCACGTGCATGGAGAGTCCGTCGGCAGGGACGGCAGCGACGGGCAGTGCTGCACCCGACCAATATAACTCCAAGCTGCTAGTCATTTCCGGTGGAGACGGCTACGAGGACTTTCGCAGCTCTAACATGTCTGATGTGGCCGGGAGGGAAGATTCTACCAACCATCTGCTTCTGTGGCACGTCTAGTGCTTTCAGACTCAAATCTGATGCATTTTGAGGGCATGTGTGATAGTAATTATTAGCCATGAACCATATGTACGAGTATAATTTACAATAGTAAATTATTTGCATTTTCATACAGAGTGCTGTGTTAAAAAATCGTGATAATTGATAGGAATAGTGTCCTATCGCTCATATTTTTAAGAAATTGGTTTGGTTCATGTTATTTATTCGTAAATAGTATCTTACAACAGGCATCCAAGAACTGTACTAGTACTATATTTTCTCCATATTTTTATATGATTTCAACTTTGTACAGATTATACTATGTATTTAAAGATACTCTTCATTTGGAATAAAGTAAATATTCTAAACTCTCGAATGCTATACTATAATTTGTAATTAGTTTTCAGTATTACAACGAATTCATAATAAAATGTATCTGCATTGTGAGAGTTTAGTTGTTCCCAGTTAAATTTTTTCAAACATCCAGTTATTTTATTTTAAAATATATTGATGCCATTATGTACAACGAATATAAATGATTTAATATACACTTTTAATTGTACACAACGGTCACTGTTAGATTATTTTATTAAAAACGTTTAAAAATTACACAAAAATTAACTTTAATATATCGTTGAAATAATGGATTAACTTATTGTTTATAAAAGGATATTTTTTCTTCAACGGTATAATGTTTCTAAAGATTAGGTACATGAAATTTTAAATTTCGTTCAAATATGGACAAATCGTTATTGTTTCTTATTATTTTTATGAGTATGTCTTTGAAAATTATTGTAACGTGATCAGAAAATAAAATTGTCCACCAAAAGCAAGAAAAGCAGCTACTATTTATGCACAATGTGTTTGTTTCAAACTTTTTCAATACAAGTTACACTTTTGTGGTACCGTATTTTAATGCATCCAACAGAGATTCGAATAATATGGTTATTAGCTTAAATGAGGTATAACAGAGAGATATGCCACACTCCTATAGCTACGTACTACTGAGCAAGTAAAAGATGTATGGTCGAGAATCGCCTAACAGTCAGCTGCGTGAGAACAATCCGCCAGCTGAGTAGTGCACACTTACAGTTAGACGAACGAAATATTGGTCAAAGTTTTGTCATCTATCCACATTATTTGTTTGGTTGAGTTTTTCATATAACTACTGCACTGGCCCACTGTTCTCAAACAGCTGGCTGCAAGCGATTTTAAACCTTAGATCTTTCGACAATATATTTGGACAATGATGCCATATCTCTATGTTATACCTCATCTAAGGTTATTAGTGAGGAAATTTATTATTATAGCACTTAGCTTATCAAATTGTATCTTTTGACATTGAGATTATCTCGAAAAGATTGAGTTCTGGGTTCGAATTTCGATGGAGGCATGAATTTTTCACATTTTTTTTTAATTCTTTAGATATTCAATAACTGGATTAACTTTGATTCCGAATATATCGTAAAACTCTATATATTGAATTATATATTATATACTTTTATCTGAAAGTTAAAGATTGAAATCAAATAAATTACTCTTTACTAGCCCGCTCAAAAAATGTGCTTTTTCTGATCACTAATTGGTCGATCAAAATATCATTTTTTTGTGCTCAATCTCAAACAGTATTACTTTAAAGGGGGTGAAATTCGGAAACTTCTTTATTTGAAACATTTTTTTCTAGGATCAACTTTACGTAAGTGTTCCATTATGTGAAAATATATTAAATACTGGGCATGAAGTGAAGAAATTTGTAGCCGTAGTCGTTAAAAATGAAGTGTCACTCTGCGGACTTGTTTGGATGAAGGTACGTGAAGTTATTTATATAACTTTTAGAGTATTTGGTAGCCAGTTTCCTATAAAAGTATTTTTGAAATTTTAAATTTAAACCCAGGTTCCATAACTCTTGTCTGATTGGTCTATCAAAAATATCAACACTATTCGATCTGAATGACATCTATCGTCCAACTGGCGAAACAGAACAATCTTTTAAAATTAAAATACTTTAAATTATTATGGTGTAGAGTATTTATGAATAAAACGCCTATATCTATGCATTGGTGATACAAACTTGAGATGGGTGTTGCCTATATTTACCACCCTTAAAAAAGGCATATTTTCGTGAATTACACAAAACGGGGTGTTTCCCCGCAAAATCGAATCCATGATCCTGACAGTTGTCCCGAAATGACAGCGTCTCTAATTGTTCTTAAATAAATTGTATATGTATTATTGTATTATTACATTACTGTAATTATATGTATTTACTATTTTATAATAAAGAGACAGTCCAGTTATGTAATATGTTTTATTATTTTTACCATGAAACCTTTTGCAACCCTTAAAAATAGGAAATAAGGATTAAATTGATGTGTAATAGACACTAATTGATACCAGGAAGATAGACAACCCGCGAAGTCCCTCACTGTATCTTGAGACATCGGTTTTTCTATAACATATGTGCAGAATTGCTTTAGAACCCCTAGTTTACTATATATTCACCCCCTAAAGTAGGTGTCATAGACTTTAAAGAACTCTGGAACTATAAGAGCTAGAAAAAAACGGATAAATTTTATTAAGTTAATTAGAACTTCTAGAACACGAATCCAAGGTCAGATTTGCAGATCTTGATTATGTAACAACCGCATAAAAAGGACTGAGATATATGGTAGTGTGATTTTATTATAAAACAGGTAAAGCAATAAAATATATGATGTAAATTAAATATGTCTTTATTATTTAACAATAAATACGTACAATTATATTGATACATATACAAGATATTTATTGATTATTTTTAGTTCTACCCTTCTGCAACTGTAGCTGCCGCATCCAGGGATGAAGTGCATCTTATTCACCCTCTAAATAAACAAAAAAAAACAATTAAAATTTGTATAACGTGTAGAGAAAGTACAGTAACTCATATATGTATAGTACAAGATACACACATGTTAACATTATGTGTAAGGGTGTAAGGTAAAGACGCTATCATCTGGGGACAACCGTCAGGACACGGAGTCGATGTCCGTTTTGGCGGAAACACATCGTTCTCGCGTAATTCACGAAAATAGGTCATTTTTTGAAGGTGGTGAATGTAGGCAACACCCAACACGTCCTTGTGTCACCAATACATAAATATCGGAGTTATATGAATATATACAGTTGTATTTAACAATTAAATACAAAAAAAAAGAAAAAATCTTCAGTTAGATTATATACAACTTATTTATTGATTATTTTTAGTCCTACCTTTCTGGAACTGTAGCTGCAACATCCAGGGAAAAAATACGAAAGTTTTGTTCTGTAGGGGTAGTTTATTTGAAGAATTTTCCGCAAATCATTTCTATTTTCTGAACCACTGCAGACAGAAATATCAAATATTCAATATTAAGTTCTACATCTAGTTCTGGAGTGTCTCTTTAGTGTAGTTTACTTGAGAATTTTCATAAAATAATTTAAATTTTTTACACCCTAATACATAAAAATCTTGTTTTGTGTCTGGATCCAATATTAGTTTCTTCACCTACCAAAAAAATTAACAAAATTGTAGGACATTCTTTTGTGACCCATAATTTTCTCTAAAATGAAAAGTCATGGAAGGAAATTTTTCAAATAAAACTTGCTTGTAATTCTATTCTTAATAAAATATATTAACAAAATTTTTCTCTAAAGTTAATAGTTTCCAAAATAACAATTCTACTGTAACATCCATATCCTCCCTTAATGTCAACCCCTCAAGGATTAAAATTTGAGTAGACAATAAGTCTGTCTATTTTTCGTGTGCCAAATTTAAATAAAATCGGCTATAAAAATATCTCACTTATATACTAAATGTTGGATTTTCCCGTAGGCCAAATACACGTATGTATATATTCTTAATAACAAATAAAGAAAAATCTAAAACTATGTATTCATACAATATTGTGTCTCTAACATCTCCGCAGATAAAAATCTCATATTTTGTATCAGAATCCATTATTAGGTTCTACATCTATAAAAAAATTTAAAAAATTCTACGACATTGTTTAAAAAACTCATGTTAAAGTTATTTATTATTAAAGTTCTATCATTCTGGAATTGTAACCGTCGTATTCAAAGATAATGTATGAAGTGCAAGTCATTCACCCTCTAAATGAACAAAAAAATAACAATTAAAATTACATTAACTTATATATGTAAAGCACAAGATACACACAAGTTATTATCATATGTGTAAAGAGAATGATATTTTGGTTGTATATCTCGTAGATTTGGTGTCCAAATTTCCATACAACTTATAGTTCTTATGTATTAAGCGATTTAAATCTTTATTATTAAATAACTATAACACACGGGAAAAATGGTTACATTGCATCTGAGTTCCAAATTCAATGATGAATGCATAAAAATATACGGTTTAGTAAAGGAATGGTTTACTAGCATTGAAATAAAAAAACTAAATATATGGGATATTCACTTAAAGATTTGTCAGAAAATTCTTTACTTCCCATATTTTTGAAGAAAGGAATATAAAGCATGAAATCTATGTTATTTATACAATGTATTATATATACATTTAACATTATTGTAGTGGACGAGAGTATTTTAAAGATTTCATATTATTATTAAAAAGTTCTGTTGGCTGACACTAATATTTATTATATTAAAATGTTTACGAAATAATTATACGTAATAATAAAGATTGATATATTTCTCGATATGTTTCCAAAAATTAAATATTTTAATTCCATTAATTCATTTCTGTAAATTCCCAAGTAAATTAGTAATTATTTCTAAGTAAAATAATCAAAAGAATGCATGTATATTATGATGTATTTATCAAAAATCAATGTTGTACTTTAGTTTATGTTTACAATGATTAATCAAAATTAAACCGCGACATTGTAAAGGAAAACCACAGATTAAATTTTACGTCTATATCTACAGATTACAAATATATACTGTACTCTTTTTGTTTTATTGGTTACTTCAGGGTCATGTTGATTTTACAATAGAATTGCAATATGATAAGATCTACTGTTTTTAAAGTATATGTATTTTGTAAACTTGTTTCAGAAAATAATAAAAATATAAATATTTCAATATAACCACGAATTATATTAATTATTTATTTATATAGTATTCCATTACATATTTCAAATTATTATATAGGATCTACTTTAATATTTTATTTAATATGAATAGAGTATACAATAAAAAACTACAAAATAAATATGTTCATTTATTGTTCACATATTTATTTATAATAGGGCATGGTTATCAATAGTATAAGCTTTTAAATTAAATGAAAAATATTGTTTATATAAATAACTGCACATGCATATTGGGTATTCCAATTTAAAATTCATGTCATATTTATGGTTTAAAAACCGTACCAAACAATCATTTCCCATCATGACTGGCACTTCCAAGTGACGACATAAGAAATTTGATTGTTTCATACTTGGGATTTTCCAAAAGATTTCGTTTTACTAGTGGGCAGCCAGCGGCGAAAGACTTTCCGCCCTACCGTCAGCTCGTGCGTCTTGATCTACATCATATATAGCCAGTCGCAACTTTTGCTCCGCACATTTCTTCGTTAGTTTCCTTAGGTATAACATCGCTTAAGTGCTCTGCCTCGTTGAACAACTTACGTCACTGCATCTTTTTCTTTCAACCATGGTAAATCACTTATTTACATATCATTATTTTAATTATTCAGTAATTATTTCGTAAATCTTATGGTTTATTTTACATTTAATAAAAGTAATTGGCTATTTTGTTTCAAAGTGTACGAGAAAACAACTTTTTTAAATTTAGAGGTCAACCAGTTAATGAATTTTTTATATTTTTTTGTTATAATGAAATAAATTTTGTTTCAGAAATCCATGTGTAGTGTATTGTTATTGTGTATGGTGGGATTGGCTGCAAGTCAGAGGCCGTTCTACGCGCCGAAGCCAGTGCGTTACCCCGACGTGGCTCCACGGTTCCGTGTGTCTACTTCCACCGAGGAAGTGCAGCTAGGCAACCGCAATGGAGAGGGTGTCACTACAGAGAGACTGCCGCTGGACGCCCGTGGCAACGTAGACGTAGTGAATCAGATCAAATCCTGGCCTGAAGATAGAAGACCTTTCTGGTACATTAACGCTCAGCACATCGAGAACGCTCGAAACCGGCCTCAGCCGGCCCCAGTGCAACCTGGCCAACCCGCACAAGAACCAGTGCAACAACTCAGCTTGGCCTCACGTTCTTCGTTTTTGTCTTAAATTGTAATATGCATTGTTCTGCAAATTATATATTGTTATTTATTGTGCCAAAGCTTTAATATTATATTAGCCTTAAGCTTTTTAATGTATTCTCTGTAATAATAAAACAAATAACAATTTAATTTATTGTTTATTTTTACATAATATGATACAGTATTTGGGAGTGGTAATTGCACAAAGGGAAAATAATGCAAATATGAAACATAAATGTGAAATAACTGAAATTTCACTCACACTAAATGTATGTTTCCGTTAGTACTCCTTTGGATTTAGACTATTGATAAATAAATAAATAAATAAATTACATAGGTATCGAGTTTCGGCAAAAGCATATAGCGTTCATACAACTGTATGTGCACTGAAATAATAGTGAATGATATAGAGAAAGAGAGAGAGAGAAAGAGAATAAAGGAAGACGTATTGGATGAAGTCGGTGCAGGCCAGGTGTGGTGCTTGACCGCTTGGAGTTGGAGTGCTTGGGCTGCGATGTTGAGGATGCTGGCGTCCCGGCCGTCACAACACACCGCACACGGCTTCATCCAACGCATCCAACAGAAACAGATACAGATGTCTGTTACTCTAGCTGTAGCTTGCTAGGTAAAACACACAATACATACAATACACATTATTTATACAAGTTACATATGATACATAAAATGATTCTATACAGGTTCTTGCTTAATGTGCATACGGGCAAATGGAATATTAAAAGCACTTTGACACATTATCAGCAAGTCGTTCGTTTCTGCTCAGTTGTGAGGCATCACTGTAATTGTACGATACATATTACTATAATAATACTATTTGCATATACAACAAGTTGTACTTACCTTTCATTGGTCCCCTGGTGCGCATACGTTTAGCGAGAATGCAGCAAATGTTTCACCCTTCTTACCAATGGCCTTAGCTTGGTATTGGCCAATGTCACTAGAATCGCAGGAAACGATCTGCAGGTTGAATCTGTTACCTTCTGCTGTGAATCGGTATTTGGAACTTGACTCAGGTACAACTTTGCCGTCCTTGAGCCAAGTTAGTTTCAATGGTACGTCTTCAGTCTCTGCTTGGAAACTGGCCGACTCCCCTTCGTTGACTGTAGCTGATACTGGGAATGTTTTGAACACAGGGCTTTTTGGTTGTTCGCCAGGTACCAGGACGTTCAACGTGCACGAGCTGAAACTCTCCCCGGCATCGTTGAAAGCCTCACACGTGTATGCTCCAGAATCCTCCGGGAATATCTCAGCAATTTGGAGTTTGTAAATGTTCGCTTCATTCGTGTAGTTGAAATCTTTGCTTGGTTTGATCTCCTTGTTGTTGTGTAACCAAACTACGTCGAATTTGTCGGCTCCGATGATACGACAAGATAATGTCACGGGTTCTCCATCTTTTACGAATGCGGACTGCAGGTGACTTACAATCTTTGGAGGCTTATCTCCGCTCTTCTTCTTACCACCGGCGGAATTTGCCATGGCTGCACATAAACGAATTACCATTATTTTCAAATATATTTAACCATTTGTATTTATACATAACCTCTGCGGTTTTATCAATTATTGAGTTACAAAATTACATATTAGTAAGAATTTTGGTATAATGAAACAAAAACTAATGATGAAAAATGAATGTAATATGAACACCCTCTCCCCTACTTACGTTTAATGGTTAATCTGCATCTGGTTTCCGTTGTACCGATGGAGTTGCTGGCTCTGCAAATGTATACACCTTCATCTTCTGGGAAAACTTCATTGATATGTAATTTCGCCATTCCGTTCTTGTACTTCAAATCAAGTATATCTGAAGAAGTTAGTTGTTTGCTATCCTTGTGCCATGTAACTTGAGGTTCTGGATCTCCAGTAACTGTGCAGGTGAGTGTTAAACTTTCACCATCATTCACCGTTAAATCACTCAGTTCCCTCGAAAATTTGGGAGCGCACATCAAGGAATCATCAGGTGGCACTAAGTAAATTAATATTAAAAAAAATGTTTTAAAATTTTAATAAGGATACTTACAAGCTAATTCTTTAGTTGCACTCCTAGATCTAGAAGGACTGCCTGTTGTATCTAATCTGCTACCATATTTCTTAATTGATCGTTTATCAGAAGAATCATTTATATTTAAGCTTGACGATGAACTACTCTGGTTAAGATTTGTCTATAAACAAAATAAAATTGGTTATTATTGGCAATAAAATACAATAACTGTATGAATTTCATATAATTGGAACTTATACTTACCGAAGTATGTTGTCTATGGGAAGAGGAATAGTTTGATGATGACTGTTGAGTGCTTTGGCGACGTACACTAACCATAGCTGGAGCGGGCTTAATCGGTTGTTCAATATATTTACGATCTCCGGAATGCAAAATCTGGTTAGCAATTTGTGTTTGTTCCGCAGTGCTGGTTGCGCCTTCAACGATAACGACGCAAGTTGTTTCATCAGTACCGTGGCAGTTAGTAGCAACGCAACGATATCTTCCAGAGTCTTCGGGTTTGCAGTCTACGATTTCCATGGTGACAACACCGTCAGAATGTGTCATGCTGTATTCGTATTTGCTAAGCTCCCTCTTATCCTTGTACCATTTTACAGTTGGCACTGGCTTGCCGCTCAAACAGCACAGCAATTTGCAAGTGTCGCGTTCTTGCATTACACGAGGACGCAACAGGAAAGTAAAGCTGGGAGCGCATTCTTGTTCCTCTTGCCAGAATGTGTATGGCAAGGGTTCGCGCCTTCTGACAGGTTGAACTTCAGGTTTGTATTCAGGAATGACCTTTGGTAGAGGTTGGACGTTTAAGAAGACAACTTCTTCCCTAGATCCGTAGTGGTTCTCAGCTCGAATGATGTATTCTCCTCTGTCTTCTAATCTGACTCTATTGATGATGAAGTAGTAATCATCACCGATGTATCTCTTCATGAATTTGACGCTCTGTCTCAGTTCTACGTTATTATGCGACCAAGATAAGGTAGGAGTAGCGATAGCTATAACACGGCAGTAGAACTTCACGCTCTGGCCCTCGTAACAGAATGCACTAGTCGGTTTAATAACGAATCTAGGCGCAGCTTGTCTTCTGTCGAATGATGTTTCATGTATCTTGTACTTGTCGATAAGTAATTTACGTAGGGATGAGTATTCAGACAAGCGACCAATCGGTAAAGCGAATGCATCCCAGTTATCGTATTTGTTCCTGATTCTGTCGCGCATATTGGTGTATCGCGAGGACGAAATAACCTGAGTGCGGTCGCTATGATCTCCAGTAAGCCATGCATGCAATAAACATTCTTGTGCTGTCATTCTCTTCTCCTTGTTTTTAACTAATAATCTGCGAATGAAATCTTTACCTTCTTCAGATATATTAGTAAATGTTTCTTCATCGAAGTCCCAGTCACAAGCCTTGACATTTTTCAAAGTTTCAATGTCATTGTCTCCAGCAAATGGTGATAATCCACTAAGAAGAACATAAGCTAACACACCGACGGCCCACATATCAGTGTAGAAGCCAACTGGTTCACGTTCTACAATTTCAGGTGCGGCAAATTCAGCGGTTCCGGTAGAAATCTTTACTACTTCATTTGGATCTAATTTAGTAGCTAAACCGAAGTCAATCAGTTTAATATTCGTACTTTTGCGGGTCTGGCACATAATATTTTCAGGTTTGATATCTAGATGAATAATATTCTTTTCATGCATATGTTTAATGGCTTCGCATATCTGTCTCATGTAGTTGATAACTTCTGCTTCGGACATCTGGTAACCTTCAGCAGTGATACGTTCGAATAGTTCTCCACCAGACAAAAATTCAAAGATAAGAACCATCTCATCATCATCTTCAAAGGCATCATGGAGGTTGATTAATTTAGGATGATGCAGTTGATTCATGATATCAATTTCTTTCCTAATAAGTTCTTTCTCCATGGCATGTGATACAGGGATGAATTTAGCTGCGAAAATATTTCCAGTCTTACGTTCTCTACAGCGATGTACAACACCAAATGCTCCAGTTCCAATCTCTTCCAGAATATCATAATGATCATATACACTGCTGGTGGAAATTTCAACTGGTTGAGGTACGTATTTAGAGTAAATATCAAATACATATTGATCGTAATCTTTAGGTGTTTCATTAACATTTGTCCTAATCTTCTTTCCGTTTTCATCAACTTCGTATTTCCTCTTGTGTACAATCTTCTTGCCAGTATCTTTAGTAGTGACAAGAGTACTGATTTCTGATGGGTCGGATCTACCGTACACGTTCTCAGCATATACTCTGAATTCATACTGATGACCTGGAGCCAATCCGCTGATGGCCATGGATGTAAATCTTGTATTTCCAACTCTGATCCAGGTTGACATGGGATGTTCACGTCTTTCAACCATGTAGTTAGTGATATTGCTGCCACCATCCCAAACTGGCGCCTTCCAGGACAGAGCAAGGGAATCAATACCAATGTTATCAACAACTGGGTATCTTGGAGGATCAGGGCGATCACTGATTTGAATCTTAATAATAGTAGAGTCTTGTCCAAGTTCATTTTCGGCAGTTATTCTGTAAGGACCACTGTCTAATTTGCTGCCATCGCGAATGGTGAGGATAGCATGGCGCTCCTTAACTTCAACAGAATAGTGACCACCGGATTCAATAGTTTCTCCTTCTCTAACCCAGGTAATCTTAGGCTTAGGATGTCCAGTGAATGGAATCTTAATGACAACATTTTCTCCTTTGTCGAAGTAGGCTGTGTCGCGGAATCTTGGTGGAACGTTCAATTTAGGAGCGGTCATGATCTTAAGTTCAGCACGAGTAGATTTAACACCTCCTTTGTTAACGGCACGGCAGACATATTCGTCAGCATCTTCTCCATACACATCGTTAATAACCAAGTTGTATACGTCATCTTCAGCATAGATATGGTATCTAGATCCGCTTGTAATTTCTCGGGCTCCCTTGTACCAAGTGATAGTTGGCCTGGGTTGACCAGTAATCGTGCACTGGAAGTGAGCGTTATGATTCTGAATGCAGTTGACACCACGTAGTGGTTTGACAATTTCTGGAGGTACAGCAGCAAGAGGATCGACAATCTTCACAGAATTAGAAGCTGTAGAAGGTTCAGAAAGTCCAGCAATATTCTGAGCGAATACTCTGAACTCGTATTGACGTCCTTCAATCAAATTGGAAATGTTAATCATGTTTGGTTGACAGATAGAGACATTAACGCGTTGCCATGCGTTGCTTCCTACTTCCTTCTTGTCTATCCAGTAACCCTGAATGCGAGCACCACCGTCATTTTCTGGTCTGTCCCATTCCAAATTGACGAAGTCTCCTCCAACTTGAGTGACTTTAGGTACACCAGGTGGTGATGGAGGATCAAATGGAGCTTTAGCTTTCACTGGGTTGACTCCTTCTAGAGCTGGACCCATGCCATTATCATTAACAGCCATAACACGGAATAAGTATTCCTGGCCTTCAGTAAGACCTTGTACAGTGAACTGCGTGTCCTTGCAGTTGCTGTTGATTATTATCCAGTGAGTGAGAGTCACATCCTTGCGCTCAACGACGTAGTGAGTAATGCGCAAGCCACCATCGTAGCTCGGTGGTTTCCAGTTGAGGGTACAAGTATGCTTGGTGATGTCAGTAGCTTCCAGAGGTCCGTTTGGTGGTCCAGGTAAGCCAGTAATGTATACGGTGAAGCTGGCAGATACACTACCACTGTCGTTCTTTACAGTTAATGTATATGTTCCAGCGTCTTCCTTCTTAATATCCTTAATGAAGATAATAAGGTAGTCGTCAAAGATTGTGTATTTAATGTGGTCAGATTCTTCAACTTTGCGACCATCTTTAGAAAGAGTAACTTCCATTGGTTGATCGCCAGAGTAATAGATTTTAATCTTGGTATTGTCACGTTCAGGTAGGTACAGATCTCCAGGCATACGTTCAATGCGTGGTGGAGCTATAAATAAGTTTAAAGAAATTAATAAACAAAACATTATACATACAAAAAATAACTTACTTCCAATCTTAAGTCTGCAAGTTGTTGTAACAGATCCCATAGCATTGGACGCTTCGCAAGTATAATCACCATCATCTTGCTCCCAAATATCGGAAATGTGAAGCCAGAAAGTGCCTCCCTTAGCTTCAACGCGGAAGCGACCTCCGAGAGTAATCTCACGGCCATTTCTTAACCATCTGCAAGTTGGTACGGGCTTGCCAGAAGCTTCACATTCCAGGGAGAAGGGTTTGCCCAATGGCACAGACACATTGGACAAGGTACGCACCCATTCCGGTGTAACACCATCAGCAACTTCACAAACCTTAACAGGAGTAGTGCAAGTGCTAGGTTCGCTCTTTCCAGCGGCATTCACTGCAAAGATGCGGAATTCATAATCGGCGCGTTCAGTCAAACTAAGGACAGTGTAAGAAGTATCAGTGACATTGTAGTCATTGCATTTAACCCAAATGGCACTTCCAATTTCACGTTTTTCAATGATATAGCCAGTGATTCTAGAACCACCATCGTTGGTAGGTGGTTCCCAAGTGAGATCAACGTAGTTCCTTCCAACTTTAACCACTTTAGGTGTTCCAGGTGGTGAAGGAACATTAAACTTGCCCTTGAGCTTGAATTTAGATGAAGAAGCAGAAGGTTTGCTGAAACCAGCAGCATTCTTTGCACGAACTCTGAATTCGTATTCATGTCCGCTCTGCATATTGTACAGAACGTAAGTATTCTCTTTAATAAGGTAGTCATTTGCAACACGCCATTGAGTATCTTCAGCAACATCCCTGAATTCGAGTTTGTAGCCTTGGATGCGAGATCCGCCGTCGCTGCGTGGTCTATCCCAAGTGAGAGTGACGGTGCTGGAGTCCCAATCGGTGACGCGAGGTGCACCAGGTGGGTCGGGCACTGTGAAGGGGAACTTGGCGGTAATGGGTTCTAGGGTTTCAAGAGGTTCACTAATTCCATATTGGTTTTCAGCACGAACACGGAAGCTGTATTTCCTGTTAGGTTCCAGACCCATAACATCATAGTGGCAGCTACGAACGAAACTACTGATCTTAACCCAGATCTGTAAGAAATAAAACATAAAATGTAATATACGTTCAATCCTAATCTAGCGTGTCAGAAAGTATATATGTATTTATGTATGCATAAATTAATAAAATAAATACTTACGCCGCTGGGGTCGAGTTTTTCAACAACATAGTTAGTAATTGGAGAACCGCCATCATCAAGTGGTGGTTTCCATGACAAGCTGCAGGTATCTGGAGTAATATCAGACACATCCAAAGGTCCAACTGGTGGTGTAGGTTTGTCAACAACCAGTACTCTGCAGGAAGCAGAGTCTGATCCTTCAGTGTTAACTAGTTTAATAGTATAGTTGCCACTATCAGTTCGCTTAGCGCACTTGTTGTGGAAAATGCAGGTTGTGTCAGTGACTTCGTATTTAACTCGGCTGTCCTGGAGAACTTCAGCACTATTGATGTACCAGGATGCCTTCGGTCTTGGGATAGCAATGAACGGTACTGTGATGGTGAATTCTTCCCCAGCGATGACAATCATGTCACGAATGCTTAAATCTGATGTTATCTTTGGTACACATGGTGGTGCACGACAAACAATGATATCGGATGATGTACTCCATGGTCCTTGTCCGGCTGCGTTCACTGCTGCTACTCTGAATTCGTACTCGTGGTTTTCAATAAGGTTTATCACTTTGTAGGTAAGATCAGGTACATGAGCATGGCAAGCCTTTGTCCATTTATCTTCACCAATAAGTCTCTTTTCAATAACGTATCCAGTAATTGGAGATCCACCATCGTGACGAGGCTTAGCCCAGGTGATGGTAATCGAATCTTCTGAAGTGTCGATGCCTCTAGGTGTTCCAGGAGCACCAGGTGGATCAAATGGATGTCTGGCTCTGATAGGATCGGAAGTTACCGCTGGTTCTGATTGTCCGTATT
This sequence comes from Stenolophus ochropezus, assembly GCA_035578165.1. Taxonomy (NCBI): domain Eukaryota; kingdom Metazoa; phylum Arthropoda; class Insecta; order Coleoptera; family Carabidae; genus Stenolophus; species Stenolophus ochropezus. The sequence goes on from JAQOWZ010000014.1 coordinate 8,235,788, forward strand.
GATTCTCAGCCATGACACGGAATTCATATTCTCTGCCAAGAGTAAGATTGCGAATTCTGCAGAATGGAGTGGTGACATAGCTGCTGACTTTAGACCAGGTTGGTGACCTAGCTTCCTTCTTCTCAACTACGTAATTGGTAATATCAGCACCACCGTTGTCTTTTGGTGGCTGCCAGAAGAGAGTGAGAGAATCGCCAGCGAACTCATCAGCGCGCAGATTTTCTGGTTTGCCTGGTCTATCAAGTACACGAACGTTAATGGTAGCAGTATCGAATCCGGATTGATTGCGTAATTGTAATCTATATTGGCCAGTATCACTACGCTTGGAGTTCTTGACAACAAGGCTAGCAGATTCATCAGATAATTGCTGGAAGACTCTGCTGTCAGATTCATCCAAAATGGTATCATTAGCGAACCAAGTGGCAGTTGGTTTGGGGAAACCAACGTATGGTACATGAATACTGAAATCTTCACCAGCACGGACTGTAATATCTCTAACTCCACCAAGGTCCATGCAAGGTTTATTGGGCTGTTCTTCAATGCGAATATCACTAGTTGGTCTGCTTGGTTCAGAATTGCCAACGTCGTTAACAGCAATAACTCTGAACTGGTATTCAGCTCCTTCCTTTAGTCTAGGTACAGTATACACAGTAGTAGGAATAAGAATTGAATTGGAATCAGTCCATTCAGTGTCATCTTTGCCTTTCTGTTGAATAATGTAACCCTTGATCTTAGATCCACCATCGTTACGTGGTGCTCTCCAGGACAATGTAACACTGTCCTTGGTAATACGATCTGGTTTAGGTGGTTCAGGTGCATCAGGACGGAATCTCTGCAACTGAGCAGTGATTGGTTCAGTAGGCTTACTTGGTTTGCCAGGTCCTGCTTCATTGACAGCAATAACACGGAATTCATAACGATTTCCTTCACGCAGATCTTGCACAGTGAACTGATTATTTGGTGTGGGATAATTGTTAACCTTTATCCATTCTCCTCCGCGTTCACGCTTCTCAACATAGTAGCCAGTGATAGGCTTGCCTCCAGTATGAAGTGGAGGGTTCCACTGCAAGCTGCAGCTGTTTGGACTGTAGCCAATAACTTCGGGTTGGCTGGGCGCATCTGGGGGATCAAATGGACTCTTGGCAATAACTGGTTTGCCTTCCAAAGGATTGGAAACACCATAGATGTTCTCAGCACGAACGCGGAATGAGTATTTTTTGCCTTCAGTCAATCCTCTAGCAGTGAATGATGGTCTTGGGCAGAATCCAGGGCAAGGCCTCCAGGAATCAGTACCAAATTCACTGATTTCAACAATGTAACCAGTGATGTCGCCGCCACCATCATCATCTGGTGGATTCCAGGATAGTGATACGGAGTCGGGTGTAGTGGCAGTGTATTGCAGAGGGCCTTTAGGCATTCCTGGTTTATCAACAACAGTTACTTCAATGTCGGCAGAATCAGCGCCGTACTCATTCTTAGCAGAAACTGTGTATTTGCCAGAATCGTCACGGTTAGAAACTTCAACACGGAGTTTAGTGTATTCGCTTGTAGTTTCAGTGGAGACTCTGTTGGACTCGGGTATTAATACTGTATTCTTGGCCCAAGTAATCTTAGGCGTAGGTGCACCAGACAGTGGAATATTAATATTGATTGGTTCTCCAGCACGTACTTTGATCTTGCGACCGATAATTCCATCCAACCACAATTTGGGTTTCTCCTTCATTGGCTTGGCAGTCAAGACATGAGATGTGTCGCTCGGTTTACCGTTTCCAGCAGCATTAACAGCAGAAACACGGTATTCATATTGGTGTCCTTCTTGTACACGATCATCATAATATTCCAGATGACGGCATGGTTCTTTGTTGAGTTTAACCCATCGGCCTGTTGCTCTGTCGCGCCTTTCGATGTCGTAGCCAATAATAGGTGATCCACCATTGCTGATAGGTGCAGTCCATTTAATCTTAATGTGGTCCTTGTCAGTGTCCACGGCTTCTGGACGACCAGGTTTGCCGGGTACATCGTATTGGTTCTTAGCAACAACTGGTTTGTCAGTATTAAGAGGTTCAGAGCGACCTTGTAAATTCTCGGCAGAGACTCTGAATTCGTATTTGGTGCCTTCTAACAGTCGTGGTACAACACAATGGTTGTATTTAGGATTAACGTAGTTGACGGCAGGTACCCAGCCTCCACCATGAGTGAGATCACGTTTTTCAATGACGTATCCGCTAAACAAATGTGGTAAGTTAATATATTTGTTACTATGATTTTTGTTTTAAAACTTACGTAATTTCACTGCCTCCATTGTCTTTAGGTGGCTTCCAAGACAAGGTAACACTTTGCGCAGTGATTTCTTCATATTCAAGAGGTCCCTCTGGAGGTCCAGGCCGATCGAGCACGATGACTTGGAAGGATCCTTGGTCCATACCTGAATCATTCCTCAACAAAATATGATATTCACCACTGTCAGAACGCTTAGCGTTAACAGTGTGAACAACAGTGTGATGTCCAATAGATGTGACGGTAGTACGGTCATCAGTAGTAAGACTTTTAGCTCCTACGGACCACACAACTTCAGGAGCCGGTTCACCAATGAAGTCGATATCAATATGAAGGATAAGTCCAGCCTTGATGCGGATATCATTGAGAGGAGTCTTGATTTTAGGAGCCACTGAAACAGAAAATTATTTAAAATAAAATGTTAAGAAAGACTGAAAAATACAACATACAATATCTAGCTTTAGCTGTAACCAAGTCAGATGGTTCGGATGGTTCACTGTTTCCAGCGGTATTTGTAGCAATAACACGGAATTCATATTCCTGGCCTTCTGTTAAATCAGGTACGGTAGCCTATGATTGAAAAAATACGTTTATAATAAAAAATAATATTATCATTAAAAATATCTTACAGAATTTTTATTAGCTGGTACGTGGACAGCGTTTATCCAGTAGGGGCTGCCCTTTTCTTTCTTCTGAATAATGTATCCAGTGATTGGTGAACCACCATCAGATTTAGGTGGTTTCCATTCAAGATCAACATGATCCTTATCCCAGTCAGTGACAGCTGGTTTACCAGGAGCATCTGGTTCATCTGTAAGACAATATAATTAAAATTTGATCTCATTAAATTTATCAATTATAATACCAAATTCATTCTTGGCAATGATACTCTTTGGAGTTTCTAGTGGCTCCGATTCACCAATGGCATTAACAGCTTTAACACGGAAGTAGTATTCCTTCTTGTGAATCAGTCTGGTAACTTCATGATTCAAGGACGTGCTCATGCCAGCATCGGCCCAAGTACCACGTGACATATCCATTTTCTCGATAACATAGTGCAAAATTGGAGAACCTCCATTATCACTTGGTGCCAACCAAGAAAGATTCGCGCTCTCCTTGGTAACTCCACTAACATTCAGTGGTGCACGTGGAGGTCCAGGACGATCAAGAACAGTGACATTCGCAGACGCAGAGAAAGATCCCAAATCGTTTGTCAATGTCAAAGTGTATCTACCAGTATCAGATCTTAAAGAGAATGGAATATCGAAAGTCACATGTGTGTTAGTAACAGACATATCCACTCTGTTGCTAGGCTCAATTGTCTTGCCATCGATTTGCCATTTAGCTGTTGGTCTTGGGGATGCTTCAACGGGAATATTGTAACTGATGCGGTTGCCAGCTTTTACAGTAATATCTTGGAGCAGAGACTTGTCGAATGATGGAGCCACTAAAAATTAAACATTTGTAATCTGTAATTTTTGTTACTGCAATAAAGTCTTACAGAAACGAGGCTTAGCGATAACTGGCAAGGAGGCATCACTAGGTTCTCCGGGGCCTCCTTTATTCACAGCAATAACTCTGAATTCGTATTCTTCACCTTCGGTTAAATCAGGTACAGTTGCTGTCGTCTTACCAGCAGGAACTTCAACTGCCTTCTCCCAAATACTGAATACAACATTTGAAATGAATACTTACCCTTTTAACAAATCTAAAAATTAATCATATTAAATATACCATACCCGTGTTTTGGTCGTTTTTCAACAATGTAATGAGTAACTGGAGAACCACCATCCTTTTTGGGTGGGGTCCATTCCAGGTCGACGTGATCTTTATCCCAGTCTACAAAAAAAGAATTAATTATATCATCCTTACCAATATTGTGGAAATCAAATTACCAGTAGCTTTGGGTGTGCCAGGTTTATCTGGTTTTCCGAATGGATCTTTCGCTGTAATACTCTCTGATGATGTCAAAGGAGTAGATTCACCTTGTCTGTTAATAGCGCGGACTCGGAATTTGTAGTCATGTCCTTCAATAAGATGGTCCACACTAAACAAAAAAAAATGTAATAACTAAATCCATACATATTAAGTGTTTTATTTATACTTCATGTAAGTAGATGGGGTTTCTCCAACAGGTACCCATCTCATATTTTCAGTGTCTAGTTTCTCAACAGCATACGATAAAATTTCCGAACCACCGTCATCTTTCGGCGGCCTCCATTTCAATACACAGCTTGATTTGGTAACGTCATCAGCTCGTAGTGGTCCTTCTGGTGGTGTAGGTACATCCAAAACTGTAACATTGACAGTTGCTCTGTCTGTGCCGTTAATATTTTTAGCGATCAATGTGTAAGTGCCACTGTCTGAGCGCTTAGCGTCAGTGACACGCAACTTAGTTGTGTAATCCTCATTAGTGATCTTGATGCGATCGCTAGGCAAGACAGTATTATCTTTAAGTTCCCAGGTTTTGGTTGGTGGGGGTTCGCCAATAACAGGTACATCGTATTCGAAGGTTTGTCCTGCACGGACTTTAATGTCTGACATGTAGTTACGGTCAATTTTGGGAGCAACTAGAAAAAAATATTTGTTTCACATAAATTGTTTTTAAAGTAGCATAATACTTACGATTTTTGGGTCTAGCAACATGTGGTTTGGTGGCATCACTTGGCTCACCAGGTCCAGCTTTGTTGACAGCTCTTACACGGAATTCATATTGAACACCTGGAATCAAATCTGGTACTTTACCAGTAGTAACATCTCCTGGAACTTCAGCGCATTTGTCCCAATCTGGACTGAATTTATCGCGTTTTTCAATAACGTAGCCGGTAATGGGTGATCCACCGTCTTGTTCAGGTCTAGCCCATTTAAGCTCAACGAAGTCTTTGTCGTAATCACTGATTTCAGGAGTTCCTGGTTTGCCAGGCTCGTCAAACGGATTCTTAGCTTCAATTGCTTTATCAGCGGTGAGTGGTTCAGATTTTCCTTGCTTGTTGACAGCACGAACTCTGAACTTGTATTTATGTCCTGGAATAAGGCCATCAACAGGCAGTTTGGTAGTTGGGCCATCGGTTTCTCCGGCTGGTACCCATCTTCCAGTAGCTTCATCCATTTTCTCAACAACGTATTTCTCCACGGGCTGACCACCATCATCAGGTGGTGGATTCCAGCTGAGTGTGGCGCCATTGGCGTGAACATCAGATACTTTAAGAGGTCCTGCAGGTGGACTTGGTTTGTCCAAGATAATAACTTCAACTTCGGCAATGTCTGTTCCGTTAATGTTCTGCGCAGTGATTGTATATCTGCCAGAATCAGCACGAGTTGCCATACGCACACTAATTTTAGTGTTATAATCAACGTGTTGCACTTTAATTCTTTCAGCGGTTTTAACTTCCCTTCCTTTGAGTTGCCATTTGGTGGTTGGTACTGGCTCTCCAGAAACTTTTACATCGAATGCGAAGTTCTGTCCGGCCTTAATTTTAACTTCAATCAAGTTAGTGCGGTCAATCTTAGGTGCCATGTTTCTAGGCTTAGCGATGATGGTAGGTGTAGCATCGCTGGGTTCACCAGGTCCGGCTTTGTTAACAGCACGAACTCTAAATTCGTAGGGTTGTCCTTCGATGAGATCTGGAACGGTGGCGGAAGTCTGGTCAGCTGGAACTTCCAAAGCTTTCTCCCAGTCGCCAAATTTGTCTTTCTTTTCAATTACGTAACCAGTAATAGGAGATCCTCCATCTTCAACAGGTGGAGTCCATTGGAGATCAACGTGATCTTTGTCCCAATCAGTTGCTTTGAGGTTTCCTGGTTTACCGGGTTCATCGAATGGATTCTTAGCAATAATGGTTTCTTCAGCAACCAATGGTTTTGATTCACCTTCTGCATTGACAGCAGCTACACGGAATTTGTATTCTTTTCCGGGGGTCAAACCAGTAACTTCCATGCCTGGTTCAGTAGAACGACCACATGGTACCCAGCATCCAGTCTCTGGATCCATCTTGTCGACTTGGTAGTATTCGATGGGAGTGCCACCATCGTCCTTTGGTCTCTTCCATTTCAGTTTACAGCCTTCCTTGTGAACATCTGAGGCAGTGAGAGGACCTTCAGGTGCAGATGGCTTGTCAGTGACAGTGACTTGAATAGTAACAGTATCTTTTCCGGAGCTGTTGGAAGCAGTTACAGTGTAATCTCCAGAATCATCGCGTTTCACGGGACGAATGACTAATTTAGTGAAGTAATCTGGATTATCAATTTGTACGTTTTTGTCGTTCCTCAATGGTACAGCACCATAGCGCCATTCAACAGTTGGTGGTGGTTCACCAATGATGTTGGCTTCTAATTTCAATGATGATCCAGCCGATAAAGTTATGTCACGCAAATTGCGACGATCGATGCGAGGTGCCACTATAAAAAACAATTACTTTCTAAGTTAACGCTTTCAATTTAGAATTAATAAACTTACAAAATCTGGGTTTGGCAGTAAATGTCTTTCCTGGTTCAGATGGAGCACTGAGACCTGCTTTATTGACGGCAATAACACGGAACTGGTATTCATTACCCTCGATAAGTCCACTGACAACTCCAGTTGGTTTAGGGCTGTTGGTTTCAACTGCCTTCTCCCACATTGGACTGTATTTGTCCTTCTTCTCAATTATGTAACCAGTAATGGGCGATCCTCCATCAGAGATAGGTTCAGGCCATGTGAGTTCAACATGGCTAGCCGACCAGTCGGATGGTTCGGGAGCACCAGGAGCATTTGGCACAGCTGTAAAATAATAAATTAATCAAAACATGTTTGCAATTAAATTGCATATAATACTTACTGAATGGATCTTTGGCAATAATAGAACCAATGGTTTCCAGAGGTTCAGAGACACCCTCCTTATTAATGGCTTTTACACGGAATTTGTATTCATGGCCAGGAATTAATCCATCTACTTCCATTTCAGGTACAGTTCCAGCTGTCTTTCCAACTGGCAACCATACACCTGTATCAGGATCGAATTTCTCAACAAGGTATCCTTCAATTGGTTCACCACCATCGTCTTTGGGTTTCTTCCATTTGAGTGTACAACCATCTTTGTGTATATCAGAAACTTCCAACGGGCCTTCTGGTTTTCCTGGTTTGCCTAAAAAATATTAATGAGAGTTAAGTAACGTTAATACTTGTGACATGAAGGTAGAACTTACAAATAATATTGACTTCAACTTCCACCGTATCGGTACCGTACTTGTTGACAGCTGTGATCTTATATACTCCAGTGTCCTTGCGTTCGGGTTTGTCGTTGAAGAACTTGGAATTATAAGGAACGTTTTCGATACGGCGATGGCTTGTTTGAATGACAGTCTTGCCGTCAATCAACCATGTAGCATCGGGCGCTGGCTCGCCGCTAATCCTAACGTCAAAGTGGAATGGTTCTCCTTCTTTAACGGTAAGATTACGTAGATCACGACGTTCAATTTTAGGTGCCACTAAAATATATAAAACATTAGTAAAACATATTAATCTACGAAGAAGTCAATCCTACATTTGCGGGGCTTAGCGATGACTGGTTTAGAAGCTGCACTGGGTTCGCCAGGACCAGCTGCATTCACTGCACGAACACGGAATTCGTATTCTTGTCCTTCGTCCAAGTTTTCAGCAGTTCCTTTGCATTCATGAGGACCAGTCTCACCAGCCTTAACCCAGCGATTTGTGCCCTTTTCTTTCTTTTCAATAATATATCCAGTGATTGGAGACCCACCATCTTTTAATGGTGGGGTCCATCTCAAATCAACATGATCCTTATCCCAATCTGTTGGCTCTGGAGTACCAGGTGCACCAGGCTCGTCTATAAAATAATTAAGTATGATTGCATTGTTTTACAAGGTGAAATATAGAACTTACCGAACGGATTTTTAGCGACAATGGTTTGTTCAGCGTCAAGTGGTTCAGATTCACCTTCTGCATTAACGGCCATGACACGGAATTTGTATTCTTGGCCAGGTTCAAGGTTGTTGCATTCCAGTTTGGGTTCTCTGCTACGACCAGCTGGTACCCAACGTCCAGTTTCGGTATCCATCTTCTCCACTTGGTAGTATTCAATCGGAGTACCGCCATCATCTTGCGGTGGGTTCCATTTAAGAGTACATCCTTCCTTGTGGACGTCACTGATTTTAAGAGGACCTTCAGGTTTACCAGGTTTATCAAGTACAGTTACTTCAATGCTGGCTTCATCTCTGCCAGAACTGTTTTCCGCTTTGAGGGTAAATGTACCAGTGTGGGCTCTAGTAACACTGGAGATTACTAACTTAATTCTGTAATCTTCTACTTCAATAGAAATATCATCGCGCTTCTCATCAAGGCGAGCTTTGTTCAAGAACCAAGTCTTTGTTGGTGCAGGTTCACCCGAAACTTTGACATCCAATTTGAAGTGCTGTCCAGCTTTCAATGTCATGTCTCTAAGTGTAGTGCGGTCAATCTTAGGTGCCGCGAATCTGTCTTTAGCGGTAATAGTTTCGGATGGAGGAGATGGTTTACTCTGACCTCCCTTGTTTACAGCACGAATACGGAATTGGTATTTCTGTCCTTCAATGAGATCAGGTACTGAAGCTTCAGTTTTATTGCCAGGAACTTCAATAGCCTTCTGCCACCTAGAACTAGAAGGTTCTTTCTTCTCAATGATGTAAGCAGTAATTGGTGCACCACCGTCGTTTTTAGGTGCAGCCCATTTAAGATCGGCATGACGACGATCCCAGTCTCTAACTTCAGGTTTACCGGGTGCATCAGGTTCACTGTATGGATTCTTGGCAGTTGTTGGGATTTCAGTTTCAAGAGGCTCAGACTCACCCTCAGAGTTAAGGGCTTTAACTCTGAACTGATAGTCTTTACCTTCGTTCAATCCAGTAACATCAGCTTCAGGAGTTTTGGTCTGGCAAACTGGTACCCAGCGACCAGATTCAGTGTCCATGCGTTCAACAAGGTAGCCAGTAATTGGTTCACCGCCGTCATCTTCGGGTTTGTCCCATTTAAGTTTGCATCCTTCTGCAGTAACATCGGATACATCAAGAGGACCTTTAGGTTTGGATGGTTTACCAATGACAGTAATTTCGACTTCCACGGTATCAATACCAGAGTCATTCTTAGCTGTCACGATATAAACACCAGTATCACTGCGCTTGACTTTCTGTAAGATGAATGTAGTTTTGTATTCTTCATTTTCAATTTTCAGTCTATCATGAGACTTCAACACTTGCTCCTTATATGTCCAGGTGATAGTAGGTGCTGGTTCACCCTTGACATCAGCTTCCATGCGCAAAAGTTGACCTGTACGCATTGTTCTCTTCTGCAAGTTCTTACGGTCAATGCGTGGAGCCAAGAAACGTGGTTTAGCAATGACTGATTTGGATGGATCACTAGGTTCGCTAGGTCCAGCTTTATTAACAGCAACGATACGGAACTCATATTCGTGTCCTTCTTCTACATCATTGACTCTGCCGCTGGTGCGATCACCAGGAACAGTAGCAACATCTTGCCAGCCGCGACCAGCTTTGTCGTGTTTCTGAATAATGTATTTCTCAATTGGAGCACCACCGTCGTTCTTTGGTGGAGTCCACGCAAGGTCAACAAAGTCCTTGTCCCAATCTTTAAGTTCGGGACGACCGGGTTTGCCGGGCTCATCGAATGGATTTTTGGCTACAATAGGTTTGTCTGTTTCGAGTTCTTCCGATTCTCCTTCTTTGTTGACGGCACGTACCCTGAATTTGTAGGGTTTACCTTCTTGTAGACCAGTAACAGTAGCTTCTGGTTCTGTGCTCTTGCCACATGGAATCCATTGGCCGGTAAGGGGATCAAGTTTTTCTATTTCGTAATAATCAATGGGACATCCACCGTCATCTTCTGGTTTTTTCCACTTGAGTTTGCATCCATGTTTGTTAACATCAGAAACGTCAAGAGGACCTTTTGGTTTAGATGGTCTTCCTAATACAGTGATTTCAACATCGGCTCTATCTTCACCGACTTCGTTCTTGGCAATGATTGTGTATTTACCACTATGAGCTCTTTTGGATCTCATGATGAAGAACTTAGTGTTATAATCAATATTATCAACTCTGACAACATCATCAGTTTCGAGGTCTTTATCCTTGAATAGCCAAGTAACAGTTGGTGCAGGTTCACCGATAATGTTGATGTCGAGTGAAACAGCAAGACCATTTTTAACAGTGACTGCGTTGAGATTAGTACGATCAATACGTGGCTTCAAGAATCGTGGTTTGGCTGTGTGCCAGTTGGTCTGTTCAGATGGTTCGGATGGACCAGCTTTGTTTACAGCTCTCACGCGGAACTGGTACTGGTTGCCTTCTTCTAGTTTAGGGACAGATCCAGTGCATACATTACCTTGCACTTCAGCAGCTTTGACGAAAGTACCACCGAATTTATCCATCATTTCAATTATGTATCCAGTAATAGGAGCACCGCCATCGCGCATAGGTCTCTCCCACTTAAGTTTGACCATATTTTCATTCCAGTCTTCAATTTCTGGCAATCCAGGGGGAGAAGGAATATCGAAGGGATTCTTGGCAACAATGCCAGTGTCGTTTTCTAATGGTTCAGATTCACCTTCTTCGTTAACAGCCTTTACTCTAAATTGATATTTCTTTCCTGGTTCTAGACCAGTAATTTCTTGTTCTGTTTTCTCAGGGTCGACAAATCCAGCCGGTACCCATCTGCCAGTGGTAACATCCATCTTTTCAAGAACGTAACCAGTGAGGGGAAGACCACCATCATCTTTTGGTTTGTTCCATTTAAGTTTGCATCCTTCTTTGTGGACGTCGGTCACTTCTAGGGGTCCTTCTGGTTTACCAGGTTTATCAAGGATGATAACTTCAACTGGAGCTTCATCAAAACCGTTAACATTTTCGGCTCTGATTGTGTAAGTACCAGTGTTCTTTCTAGTGGTATCTGTGAGTGTAAGTTTGGTATTATAATCTTCATTTTCTATCTTAGAGAATGCGGTATTCTCCAATGGCTTTCCGGCAAAGCTCCAAACGACGGTTGGTGGAGGTTCACCCTTGATGTCGACATCGAATTTGACATGCTGACCAGCACGGACTCTTACAGTTTGTAGTTTCTCGCGGTTGATAAGTGGACGCAAATTTCTGGCTTTGGCAACATGTGGGTTGGTAGGTTCAGAAGGTTCTGATGGGCCAGCCTTGTTCACAGCACGGACTCGGAATTGGTAAGTATTTCCTTCTTTCAAACCAGTTACGCGTGCTTCAGTATCAGGAGACTGTAAAATATGAACATGTAAAATAAATATATAAATAAATAAAGTAATAACTTACATATGTAGTAAGAACTTCATCCCAAGAGGTAGAGAACTTCTCTTTCTTTTCAATAACGTATCCAGTAATAGGTGCACCTCCATTACTTTTAGGTGCTTCCCATTTGAGATCAACCCTATCGACATCCCAGTCAGTAAGTTCAGGAGTTCCTGGTTTACCGGGAATATCAAACGGATTCTTCGCCACAACAGATCTGTCAGTTTCGAGAGGTTCGGATTCTCCTTCCTCGTTGAGGGCTTTCACACGGAAGTCATATTCATGTCCTTCCTGAAGACCCTTAATATCCATATCAGTATCAGCTGTACGTCCAACTGGAACCCAACGACCAGTAGCTTTGTCGAGCTTCTCAACTTGGTAACCAGTGATTGGTTTGCCACCATCATCTTCAGGTTTGTCCCACTTGAGTTTGCATCCGTTCTTCGAGACGTCGTTAACTTTAAGAGGGCCTGTTGGCTTTCCAGGAGCAGAAAGAACAGTAATTTCAACCTCAGCTTCATCTTGACCATGTTGATTTACTGCACGGATCTTCCATACACCTGTATTCTTACGAATAGAGTTAGTAATACTGAGTTTCGTGTTGTATTCAACGTTGATGATCTCAATGTTTCCTTCAGATTTGACTTCTTTCTCCAGATGGATCCAGGTGATTTCTGGAGGAGGTTCACCTCTGACATCAACGTCATATTTGATGGGTTTACCGGCACGAACAATTATTGGTTTTAAGTTAGTACGGTCAATTCTTGGTTTCACTAAAACATAACAAATATGTAAAAAAAACTATTCGCAAAATAATTACGATATATTTACGGGCTTTGTGTTTGCAAATCTGCATCTTGGAGGCATCTGAAGGAGGTGAAGGACCAGCTTTGTTCACAGCAACAACACGGAACTGATATTCACCACGTTCTTTAAGGTCTTCAACTTTAGCTTCAGTGCAATCGCCAGGAACTTCGCAAGCTTTTTCCCAATCTGGTTTATACCTGTCTTTCTTTTCAATAATGTATTTCTCAATTGGAGCACCACCGTCACTCTGTGGTTTCGTCCATTTCAAATCAACACTCTTATTGTCATAATCAACAATTTCGGGTGTTCCAGGTTTAGTTGGTTCATCTGATAAAAATTTGAATAAATAAAATAATACTTACCACATATATAATTATATACATACCGTAAGGATTCTTTGCAATGATGCCTTTTTCAGCAGTCAGTGGTTCAGAATCACCTTCGTCGTTTACAGCAGTGACACGGAATTTATATTCCGATCCAGGGTTAAGTCCAGTAATTTCCATTTCCAATGGTTTTTTGTCGCCAGCAACGCGACCAACTCTCACCCACTTACCAGTGGCCAAATCCATTTTCTCAACTTCATACTCACGGATGGGACAGCCACCATCATCTTCTGGTTTATCCCAAGCAACTTTACAACTCTTGGCAGTGACATCAGAAACTTTAAGTGGACCTTTTGGTGAGCTGGGTTTACCAAGAACTGTAAGTTCTACAGTTTCAGTGTCTTTGCCATTAATATTTTCAGCAATGAGTGTATATTTGCCACTGTCTTTACGGACAGCGTTGTTGAGAGTGAAATCAGTGTGATAATCAATGTTCTCGATTTTAATGCGCTCGGTATTAACAAGAGTGACATCATCTCGCCAGACCCATCTAATCGTTGGTGGAGGTTCACCAGAGATATCCACGGCCCATTTGTGTGTGCGGCCAGCTTTTATCATAACAGACTTGAATGTGGTGCGATCGATGCGGGGTTTCACTGAAATTTTTTATTATTGAATAAGTTATGACATGTATTATTTTCAAAGGAAAACATACAGTTCTTGTGTTTACAAATATGGTTGTCAGTAGCTTCAGAAGGCTCACTAGCACCCGCTTTGTTGTGAGCTCTAATTCGGAATTGGTATATCATTTTCTCTTTTAGACCTTCTACGCGACCCTCAGGATTACTGTCACTAGTCTTAGCAACTTCAACCCAATCGGCTGTGAACTTGTCTTTCATTTCAATAGTGTAATGAGTAATTGGACGGCCACCATCGCTCTCTGGCTTAGCCCAGCGCAAGGTGACACTCTTGTTGTCATAATCAATAATATCTGGTTTACCAGGACGTCCAGGCTCATCTAAAATAAACATATAAACACATGTAATTAAGTGAAATCATACTGAAAACGCCTCTTGAATTCGTTTAAAAAAAGTCTGATGATGATGATGATGACATTACAAAAATTGTACATTTACATAAGAATAATTTGCAGGACCAAATGGCCTCACTACAAAAAATATGTACTACCTCCCTTAAAAATGGGATGGCTGTAATAAATATACACATCACGGATCATTTCGTCATGTTTTTTACCATATCGAAGAGGAAATGTTTATAAAATGTCGAACGCTGCAAGTAATTATGCCCCGGCTCGTTTAGTTGTCCTAAAATAAATTGTTTACCGTATGGATTCTTAGCAATGATGGTGTCATCTGTTTCCAAAGGTTCAGACTCTCCTTCCTTGTTGACCGCCTTAACACGGAACTTATACTTCTTCTTGGGGGTGAGTCCGTTGAAGGTGAACGTGTCCTTGTCCGGACCTACTTCACCACAGGGAATCCATCTACCAGTGTCCAAATCTAGTTTCTCCAGAACGTAACCAGTGATATCGGAACCACCGAAGTCATCTGGTCTTTGCCATTTGACTTTGACGTGGTCTGCACGCACTTCTTCAGGAACCAAGGGTCCTCTTGGAGGTGTAGGTTTGTCTACAATATAAACAGAGTAATATCTGTACTTCAATTCTTATCACATTTCTTTTACCTAGTACAACAACATCGGCAATTCCCTCACAGGTGCCAGAACTGTTGGTAAGTACCAATTTGTATTTGCCACTATCGGCTCTTACAGCTCTACGTACAGTAATTACAGTGTTTCTCTCATATTTATCAATAGTAATTCTTTGCTCTTTATCTTCTTTAATTTCTTTTTTATCCAGCATCCACACAACTTCAGGTTCGGGTTCACCACCGTATTTAATATCGTATTTAATGACTTGGCCTTTCTTTACAACGATATTAATCAAGTCATTTCCAATAATGAACGGTTTGACAAATCTGCATTTAGCAATGATTGGTTTAGTAACATCGCTAGGATCACCTGGACCGGCTTTGTTAATAGCACGAACTCTGAATTCGTACTGATGACCTTCTTGTAGTCCAGGGACTGTACCTTTAAGGGCATCACCAGGAACGATTATTCCTTCACTCCATTCAGTTCCGAATTTCTCTTTGTATTCAATGACGTATCCTGTGATTGGAGCACCACCGTCATTATCAGGTTTAACCCATGTAAGATCAGCATGATCCTTATCCCAGTCTACAACTTCAACATTATTGGGCTTGCTCGGTTCATCCCAAGGATCTTTAGCAAGAACAGGTTTTCCAAACATGGCGGGTTCGCTTGGGCCAAGCTTGTTAACAGCACGAATTCTGAACTTATATTCCTTCTTGTGAACGAGATCATCACAACGGAATCGAAGTGGTTGTCCAGAAGGAACTTCACCTACATTATCCCATCCGGATTTCAGACTGAGGTCTTGACGCTCAACAACGTATTTCTGAATTGGAGCACCGCCATCATCTGCAGGGGATTTCCAGGTAACAACGCAAGAAGTCTGGAAGACATCGGTGACATCTACATCTTGGGGTTGACTAGGAACATCTTGCATGATAACGTTGATATCTTGGGTAGTTTCTCCTTGTCCGTTGGATAATTTAATTTGGTAAGGACCAGACAAATTGCGAGCAGGTTTCTTGATTTTATAAATGATTTTCTCTTCACTGACAATAACTTCAACGTCTTTAAGAGGTAATGGTTTACCATCTTTTACAAGTTTGGCTTCAATTGGGGTCTGTTTGGTGCCCTCAATCTTGTAAGGAACTTCAAAGACAAGTGGCTTGCTGATTGGTCCTTCCAGAGTATCTGGGAAGCTAATAATAGGTTTACTTTCACCTTTCTTGACAGTGAGTTTCATGGAAGATTCCATTTTTCCAGATTCGCATTTAATTTCACCGTCATCTTCCATCTCCAATTTATTAAATACAAGTTGGTGTTTGCCACCACCTAAATTCTTGATTTCGACTCTTTCGGAAGGAACAATTGGTTTTCCGTTGAAGAACCAGTCTGCTGGAGCTGTGGAGTCTTGCAATTCAACATCAAGAACAAGTTTTTCACGTTCAATAGCCACTGTATCCTTGAGTTTCTTGTTGAAACGGTTTTGGTAGTTGACAATAATTTCAGCCTCAGTTTTGTCAGCGTTTGTAGTACAAGAATACATGCCAGCGTCTGTTACTTTGGAGTCTTTAATGACAAGTTTACGTTTGCGACCATCTTTGGTAATATGAATACGTTTGTCTGGTTTAATTTCTTGTCCATTCTTAAACCACTGTACGTCACCAGTGGAGTCATCAAGTTCGCAAAGAAGTGTGATGGTATCTTTCTCGATACATTGTTGATGTTTGAGTACCTTAACGAATTTGTAAGGATATTCGGTGATCGTTACAGAAGTTTCTGTCTTCTCAGTTTGTTTAGCAATTCTTGCTGAATAATCTCCAGTATCTTCAAGAACTGCACTTTTAATGGTAAGTCTGCAAGTTCCAGACAAGTCCTTGGAAATGCTGAATTGGTCACCGTCTTCTAATTGTTTATCGCCCTTGAACCATTGTACAATAGCCATGCTGGAGCTAACTACGCATTCTAGAATGCATTCGTGTCTAGTGAAACCTTCAATCTTCTTCTTCAAAGGTTTGGTGAAGTTGTAGGATGGATCAGGTTCTTCGACATTGAGGAAAGCTGTGCAAGTGATACCACCGATTTCAATGGTGTATTTGCCAGTATCCTCAACTTTAGGACCCATAATAATAAGTTGATAAGTATCATTTTCATTCTTAAATTTGTACTTAGATCCCGGGAAGAGTTCCTATTGAAATATTGGAAGTAAATACAATGTTATATGAAAACATAACTTTTTACGTACATCTTTGCGGAACAACCATTTCGGTTTGCAGTTGGGCTTGGAGAACACTGCCTCAAACACAACTTTCTTATCTTTCCCTTCCTTTGCGAATTTATCAATCAATGGTTTCATGAAATTTTCTTGTTTCTATAAAGATAAATAACAAGTGAGTAAATCAAGTAAAGACAAAATTTTAAAAATCTGATATGAAAAAAGATCGCACCAAAATTGCTGTGACTGTCGCTCAAAAACCAAACTGGAAACATTGAAAAAATATAAAAATAACGTGATATTAAAATACGTAACATAAAGTATACGAAAAAGTGAAAATCACTTCAAAAAACCTCGGTGAAAATGAAAATATTGGTGGAAAAACATACGAACACCAAATAGAAGGAGTTGTAAAGAATACTCGCACCACACACATTATAAATAAATACATCCATGCAGACAAGTCCACACATCATTCTATCGATGCGGTTCTATGTACATCATTACCGTCAATATTAAACAAAGATTTTGTTTATTAAAAGAGAAAATATATTACGAATCATGAATCAAATTAAGATTAAAAATGCAAGTCATACAGAGAATAAAAGATAAAAAGAATCAAAAAAAGTTTCAGTTGAGATGCTGTGTGAAGCGTTCGTTAATTGGCTTTGATAGATTGTTAATCATCAGATAAACCCAGACAGTTTTGGCAACATGCCAAGAAGGTAAAAAAAATTTGAAAACTAACAGGCAAGAAAATTTAAGAAAATCTCTTCTAAAAGTTTCTGCAGTAGAACAATAAAAAAGACGGTGATAGATACGTGCACTCTAGTAGAAAACTTATAACATAGCAATAACATAACATGAACATGAATACATCGAGACCAAGTGCACATGACAAGAAAGGAAGAGTGCTGTTACATCCAACCTCCTTTCGCTGGAAGTGATGTAAAACTGGCCAGTCAGGTATAAGTTCTGCGAGCGAAGGTCGCCTGGAACCAGTAGGGTTCTACAAACAAAAACTAACACTGAAACCTACTCTAATGGACACTACTCAATACAGATGATGGAACCTATTCACATTGATACTGGCATTGCGCATTGGCATTATTCAATTTCCTATTCCTACCACCTACAATCAGTACACTACCGCTACCCGACTATTTTCCTCATTCGCACAAGCTCACAAGCATACAGGGGTTTCTTATATATCTAAGTTGTTATTAACAGTGTATGTGTGTACATTAATACATAAACAAACGTGACGGTAACAAAAGCGTGCCTTTAGTTACATTAGTCACAGTAAGTAAGCAGTACTTTACATTTAGTAACAGTTAACTTTTTAATAATTACAAACATAAAACATAAACTGATTTTAGTACAAAATTTTATTTAGTTTTGTTTTATTTAGCATTTTTATTTATAGTGAGTTTTTAATGGTTTTTTCAAACCAGAGATTTGTTTGTTAAACTCATTTATTGCAACTTTTTCTAACAATTAAGTATTGAGATATTTAGACGTCTTAAGAACGTGAATATTCATAAAGAATGTTGCATGAGTTTATCAAACAAATAGTATTTTTTTTATTTATATTTGTTTAAAGTTTATATTTATGCGAACCTTTGGTCTTTTTGTCACTACGAGTTTGGGCCAATCAATCATATCGGACAACATCTGTCGACGTTGTATATCAAACACGTCCTAAAAGCATGTCACGTACTAAGCATAAGCATTACAAAAATTTAAATTGCAGTAAAGAATTTACTTTTAACAAAATTAGTCTACTGTCCTCAGCCAAAAATCTACATTTACTTTTAAATTAACTACAAAACAAATGTTAGAACTGTAGGACATTTTCTAAACAAAATTTAATTAACTTAAACTACTGGAAAGTATTAGTGGACAGGGATGACAAGAAGGGTAGACTACAACATAGACAATACAAGAACAAGGAATACATATATATAAAGATGAGTCTCCAGAAAGCACATAAATGTTAATGCAGCCACTGTAAGATTAAATATTACTATTTATTATGTTTTCCGTTACTGGTACCTACTTTGCCAAAATAGTACACATTCAACCAAAGGAAAACAAATCTCTAACATCGATAAATAGTAACATTGATACGTGAACCTCGATTTTCTTCAACTTGGGCCAGTCCGGGATGAGACCAGCTAGCGAAAAGCGCTGTTCATTCGCTTTGCAAAAGGGAGAGGCGAATTCGTCATTCTGCGAAAGTAAATCGAAGGCAGCATAGAGTAGCAAGCAACCAGAACAGAATGTACTCATCACTTCCAATTCATTCACTCATCCTCGTCATTCACGAATCACGATATAGAATTCAATGCACAGTGTAGTAACGTGAATAGGTGAAAGGCGCAGTGGTGTGATCATTTCTCATAGAATTAATTACAGCCAGTGACCGATGCTATGATTGTACAGTACATGTTTGGTTGAGAAAACAATGAGATCGTGTGTGAACTGCCTTCAACTCAATACAATACAAAATAGAAAACAGTGCAATAAAAACACAATATGTGAAATAGAAAAATTAGTGCGTGTGACAAATAAAACTTCCTTGTGTGCTATTACTGAAAAAGAATTGCAAAAACTATCAACTGGAAAAAATTAGACAAAAATATATTGTTTTGCGATTTTAAAAATAATTGAAAATAGTTTTTATTTGTATTATTGATGCATAGTGATTAGTGAATGTGTTTATAAGCTTTATTTAAAATCGCATACAATAGTTTCGGTTTAGCTGCGATCGATTTTTCGATCACTTATTTTAGTTTCATTTTTATGGAGACACATCGTTATAATATATATTTTATTTAGTCATCATTTATTTTATTTATTTATGTTATTATTATTTTGTATTATTTGTGTATCTACATGTGTATGTACTTCTAACCAGAAGTGCTGTATACTTTTACGCAAAATCTATTTATAGGAAATACAGGATTGTGAATTTATTAGAGGAAGGTTCACCCAACCTTCAACCAAGTCCAGTTGGTAGATCCTTTTTTATCAGCTGGTATCCTAACATATTCCTTGCCGTCGACAATGACTACTATACTGCCATCTGCTTTATCCTCATAATATCCAGTATCAGGACCCGCTCCTAACTGAAATGTTTAAGTTCCATCCAGCACGTTTATTATGTGTCTTTTACTCAAATGTGTTGTGTTGTGTATATCAAATGTAAAAAATAAAAAAAAAACTATCATATTCTATTCTTATTATCCGCAGCTATTATGATAAACCGAACGAGAACCACAGAAACAAGTATACTAATTAAATACCTGACCTTTTCTACTTTCTTCAGAGTCGGCATTGGTTTCTCAACTTCTTTCAGGTCACCCCAATCGGGATCTTCCTTCTCTTTTCCCCATTTGGCGTACTTTCTTTTCTTCAACATAGCACGGAAATCCATGCCACTTGAATCTATAAGACAAGCAATGTTTCAGTTGTATATTAACCCCACAAACATTCTATTAACAATTGAAACAGAAATTAACCTGATACGTAGAGCTGCATTTCAGCTGAATCTTCACCATGAATGTTAGAAACAACAATTCTGTATTTTCCTTCATCATTTGGTTTTACTTTCCTCATACACAAAGTGATACTGTTCGAGTCACCATCTGTGAGGAATTTAAAACGACCTCCTTCAATAATTTCAGTAGGACCCTGCAGGAAACATTATAATATCATGAATACATTTACAAATAATGCTGTATACCTTGTAAAATTTGAAGGTAGGGGCTGGGTTACCCTCAACTTGTACTGTAAGGTATCCAGTTTGATCTGAAAAGAATAATTCAAATTAATTATATAAATTACCCTTTTTTCAAACTCTATTAATATAAAAATTTTATAAATATATATTTTTTCATGACAGAGATACTATATTTAGTAAATACTTTAATGTAATAATTAGTTTATTACCTTCAACGGCAGAGTAATTTTCCTCAACGTAGACAATGCTGGGAGGTCCAGCAGGTCCAACGTTTTTGAGGGGAATAGAAGGTTGGTTAATTCTGTCCTCAATATCTGCCACACTGGGTCGGCGCATATCAGCACTGGGACGTCTCCGCTATATAAACAAATATGTTATAAAACCCGAAAATACTTGCTTTAATCAGTGGAATTTGTATTGTGTTTTCTGTTTATTAATTTTTAATCAGACTACTTTTACTTATTACTTCCAAATATAATACAAATAATTTACTTTACTAAGTGATCGAATAATATACAACATAAACTAAAGTGTTCATTGTTATGTGATGTAAAACTACAAACTGCAGCTATGTGAAAAGCATAAACACAAGTTAGTGAAGCTGTAGAATACAAAGCATCAAATTGCAGGTCAAGAAAATACCTATAATCAACTCTACTTTTATCTCCAATATCTACATAATGTCGCAGGCTTTCAGTAAATTTGGATGTTTCATAAAAACCCTGGACAGTACATGAAATGCTACCAAATACTGAAATAAATTCATTAATGAATAACATTTCATGCGATGCCAAGACTTTTCATAAAACAACATCTCATAAAGACTGCAGCATATCTATCTCAAACCTACTACTACCTACGAAGCGTTAAAAAATTGTAAAACCTATGTACATATTAAAAAAATTAAACAAATCGACTAAAATACTAAAGATCTACGCAAAAATTAATAAAGATCTACAAGTTTAGGAGTTGCAGCAGCTCTATAAATGTAGTAACTAATAGATTAATAACTAATTTACATTATACAGCGGAGTAGTGAATAGTTCGTTTTGGACATTTTGGAAAGCTATTCTAAGAGAAATAGGTAGGCACTAACATCTATTGAATTTTTTGGTTTCTGGAAAAGTTAAAGAGAGACATTTAATATTTTTCTAAAAGAAAATCGCTAGAAAAAATGTAGTATAGCAATTTCTATTCTAGAGTATCTGTACAAGAGACGCGATGGATTCACAGTCCCTCTTCTAACCTGCTTATCCGAAAGTGGCTGCAATTCTCCCGGTCGACTGCCTTTTTTCTATTAATTCCGAGAAGAAAAAATATGTCTTTAAAAAAGTCGATACCAAAAATGTAAAAACAAATGTAGTAGGTAAAACAATTCAAAACATTCAAAGCAAAACACTTTCGATAGAGATTATCTTTGGCATTGTTTGAGCTGAATCTTTCATTGACTCTGTTTACTAGCGCTTACGAATATAGCAACAATAAACAATGCCAAAACAAAAGGCCAGTTTTGTGTTTAACACAAATCTCACCTTAGGATCAAATACCTCACCAGGACGTAATTTTCCAACCTGCAGAGAACGAACATACATATTTAGGCAACACAAGACAACATAGATGGGCGCATACTCATAGTCGTAGCCGTAGACATCAAGCCATCAACAGAACATTGAATATGCAATGTGAAGTGAGTTATTTCATTTTAATAGAGTTCAAGGGAGACGGACACTGGCTAGGACATCAGTATGTGGTGTATCTAGTCCCAAAACACGCATACGGATATCTGAGCCCAAGTGACAAGTGGACAATACAGTGAACGATGCCGAGGAGCGTAGACAAGACAATACAGTCACGCGTGCAACGGCCAATCAGTAAGCGAAAAAGACTGCTGAAATGTAAATCATTGTGAAAGTGACAGCTCTGAGCAGAAGACATTATCGAGCGGATGCACGATGCACGAATCCAATATCCTATAGAACAAGGGTTACCTTTTTCTCTTCCACTACTTCTCCAGGTCGCAGCTTTCTATGTTCCTAATAAACACAAACAACATTTATATGTGTACACAAACAACTATATCACACAATCCCAGAATGGAAAAACGGAGAACCACCTAGTTGTTGCCAATTGAAAACGAATCTAATTTTATCCACTAATACTATAAGTAGAGTACGAAAAAGAAATAATACCTCATCGCTGATAATGAGACTGGGTCTGCGACCGCCTTCCTCCGGAGGAATAAGAGAACCACGACGACTAGACGCTCCGGACCCTGGAGCCAGGGAACCCTTGCGGGAATCGCCAGCTGTTACTTCAATCTTGGGCATTTCTGGAGCCTTGATCTCCGGAGCCTTGATTGCTGGTACCTTTGGTTTGGTTTCCTGAAACCCATCATACAACTTTTTATTTCCGTATTATTTCATCATAGAAATTCTGAGTTTAAAGAGCGACGGAAGAGAAAGAGAAAAAGAGAAAATCCAGGGACAATTCTCACCTTTTTCTGCTTTTCGGGTAAGGGTGTTGGTATATATTTTTCCAGAACCGGAGGTGTATAATCCTCTATAACTATTTCCTCGGGTATACTCAAACTTAGATCTCTTTTTTTAGTATTTGTATCTATTATTTCACCTTCTTTTCCTTCAGTTTTCTATGTAAAATTAAATGTTATAATATTTAATTATTGATTTAAGATTATATTACTTTAAAATGTGAAGCATAGAAAAGTACGTGAAGAGAGAATATGAGAAATAGTGTACTAAAGAGTAAAGGAATAAAATCTACAGTGAAAATGGAAACTAAAGTTAAAAGTGAGTTTATAAATGTTCAGAAAGATCTAGAACTGTACCAGTAACGAATTATTATAGTACTTACAATTCGCTACTAAGTTTTATAAAAGCAGTACAGTATATAAAAGTGTAAACGAGAAAAAGTAACGAATAAAGACAGGGACATAATAGAAGTATGGAAGAGAGCTATAAAAGTAAATATACATAGATAAAGAGTAAAGAGCTATAAAAGTAAATATACATAGATAAAGAGTCAAGAGAGACAAAGAGATAGAAAAGTCGTTGCAGAGAGAGGAATGAGGCTCTTTTTACCTTGAGCTCATATTCCAACTTAGCTTTTTCCGACTCTTTAGCATCCTTTTGCACGGGTTTCAATTGTATATTTAAAAAAGAGTCTGACTTTACTTGTTGCCGAGGCGGTATAACTCTTTTTGGTTTTGGTTTAACTTCTTCCTCAGACTACATATGGGGATACGACATTTATAAAGGGAATATTTACAAGATAAACAACAACATCAAATATTTACAAACTAATTTTAAATGTAAAAATGTTACCTTTGGATTCTTGCTGTTAACAACCTTTTCTTCGGTCTGTAGATCAGCAAACAGACAGAACACCGAACAGGAACAAACAGAAACAGGGACGACACATAAAACAAAAGACAATTATATTAGACGTATATAAAAACACGTTTCATACAATTCAAAATTCATGTAATTCCATTGCAGTTTAGTAAAACTGTGCTACATTGTGTAACATGCAATGCAAATGTACTGTGCTTCTTTATATAATTTTGCCGTGTATATTACGATTTACAGCATAAAGTACAAAAATTGTGCATGTCAAATTTCTAAAATTGTGCATGTAAAATGCGTGCTTAATAGAAAATTCTAATTGTGTAGCCAACTTTACCGGTTCTACAATAATAGGTGTAGTTACTTCCTTTTCAGGTATATAGGCCATTGGATCGTATTTAACCTTAATTATAAATAATATTTAGTTAATATTAAGCTACAGAAAACAAAATAATGTACAGTATATGTAAATGTGTGCAGTACCTTGCTAAGCGAAGGGCGTTTCTCTAAATTAGGTTCTGGAGTTTTGAGTTCAGGTTTTTTGAGGTCAGCTTTCTTGAGTTCTGTGGGTTTGAGTTCGGTCTTTTTAAGTTCAGTAGGTTTAAGTTCTGCTTTCTTTGGTTCTGGAGTGAGTTGTGCTTTCTTAAGTTCTGTGGGTTTCAGTTCAGTTTTCTCTAATTCAGTGGGTTTTAAGCCGATTTTCTTTGTTTCTGTGGGTTTGAGTTGTGGTTTTTCTGGTTCAGAAGGTTTGGTTTCAAGTTTCTTTGGTTCTGTGGGTTTGAGTTTAGGTTTTTCCGGTTCCGGTTCTTGTTGGGTTGCCGGTTTCTTAGTTGGTGCAATGTCATTGGGTTTCTAGTGTTTATATGTAAAGTTTGCCAATTAATAAATGATCATAACAAATATTTAATTTTAGAATACTCACCGTTTCTATTGTGGTTTCTAGTTTTTTCTTTTCTTCTACCTGTTAATTTATAAGAAAATTGTAACTACTCTTACTACACAACATTTATTTTAGATAACATACCTTTGATGCGGCAGCTTTCTTTTCAACAACAGAAGAACGACGAGATTCGGTCTTAGATTCTTCCTAAAAACAAATCAACAAAACTAACGTCGTACAACATTAAACATTGAATTACCCACCTGTTGTACAGAAGATCGCCTACTGGCAGTTTTAGTTTCACCATCTTGGACCACCAACTATAATACAGTACATTAAATACAATACACAACCATACAAACTAACAATAACAATACCTTTTCTTCAGTTTTAACAACAGAGCTACGCCTGGATTCGGTTCTAAGTTCCTCAACCTATAAATACAATACATTCATGCAACGAAAATAAGAATTAAAATTTTACAATATATACCTTAGACATTTTACGCTCAGCTTTCTTTTCAACAACTTTTTCCTGTTCCTAAAGTTAATAATATTTTGTTAGTTAAGGAAATTACTTTTAGAACAAATATTTTACCTTTTTAACTTCAAGTTTCTTCTTTTCAACATCATTGACTTTCTTTTCCTCCTATTATCAGACATTTACAACAATTAAAGTAACAATAAACAAGACATCACACTATAATTTACCTCTTTTTTCTTCTCTGGTTCTTTCTTTTCTGGTTCTTTTTTCTAGAAACATACACAAAAAATATACAACCACAAATAAAAAAGGATATCACAAAGAATGAAAGACAGCACAAAGGATGTTCGAAAAAAAAATTGTATGAGTGTAATGTATGTGTTTACCTTTTCTTGTGTCTTTTTGGTATCAGTTTTGCGTGTGTCAATAACTTCCTATACAAAAAACAAAATAGGATTCGTAAAAAATATTAGTTGGTCTATTTGTATGGTGTACCTCCTCTGTTTCAACTTCTTCGCTGCTTTCTTCTCCTTCGCTTACCTTCTCCTCTTTCTTTTCTTCCTTTTTCTCCTTGACTACGAGCGTAGCTGAGGACTCATCTTCGCCAAATTCATTCCTGAAGACGACTCTGTAGCTTGCAGCGTGAGTTGTCTTCGAACTGCTGATGATCAGCCGAGCAGTCTTTCCATCGAATGAAATTCTCACATCTGATGATTCGCGAACGACTGAAGAGTTCTTGTACCAAATCACTGTTACGGTTTTGTCCAGAATTGTGATGGAACTTTCGAACTCAGCGGATTTGCCTTCGTCGACAGTCTAAGAGAAGACAAATTTTAATTGACAATTAATGAAAAAAAAAAAACTGAAAACTTACAATATTTGTCAATCCTCTGGCAATCTTGGGTTTCTCTCCCTTCGGTTTTTCTTTTTCTTCTTCAGGGATGTCAGTAACTTCAACAGTTTGTGAAGTAGCTTCACCTTTCTCGTTTTTAGCAACGAGTTTGTATGAACCTTTATCTGTTTGATTACATTCATTGATTTCTAATTTCACAGCAAATTCACCATCACGAACTTGTTCAACATGAACATGATGCCTAGAATCTTCTCTAACAGCACTCTTCTCCTTGAACCAAGTACAATCAGGAGCGAACTTGCTAAGTACTTTGCACTCAACAATAATTGTTCGCTTTTTGATAATCTTGACAATTTTAGGCTTTTCTTTAATAACAGGAATAATTTCAATGTTCAAAGTCAAATTGGCGTTCAATTCTCCCAAAGTATTCTTGATATTACATTTGTAGAGACCAGAGTCATCTGTATCTGGATCTCTGAGTTCTAATTTAATGTAATATACATGTTCTTGTTTCTTTTCAACGCTGATTTTGATCTTGGAAGACTCTGATACAGTTTTTCCATCGCGGTACCAAACAATGTTTGGTTTGGGGTCTGCACGGACTGTGCAGTCCATGATAACGAGTTTTCCGTTCTGCTGAGAAGTAATGCGGGGTTTCTCGACGAATGTTGGACCGTCTCCTTCGGGTTCTGGTTCGGCTTCGATATTGAGATTCAAGTTGGCGTTGCTCTCTCCATGGTCGTTCTTCACATGGCACCTGTAAGTACCGCCGTCAGCTCCCGATGGATCCTGATAGAGAAAATAGCGTTAAGAAAAGTAAAAGGAAGCAATGACGATTCAAAAATACTCCGACTAACGCCATAAATATTACAAATCTAAATCATCTTTGAAATAGACGCGTTGAAGAATTACTTTTTCGAAAAGATAATTCACATTTACTTAATGAATTATACAAAATTTGCAATAGGTAACGATAAATAGGTAAGAATCGTCAGTGGGAGTGTTTTTTTTTAATGTATATTTACTTTGATTTCCATGCTAAGTTCATAAATATCGTCCTCTTTGCTCAAGATGATCATTTTGATTTTGGAGGACTCTTTAACAACGGTGGCGCCACGGTACCAAGTGACAGCAGGCTTGGGATTAGCCTTGCACTTGCACTTCATAGTGATGAGGGTACCCGACTCGTTCGGGATAATTTTGGGCTTCTCGATGAATGACGGGGCTAAACCGCCACCCTCGTCGCCACCTGTAATTCATAGAAACATGAGACCATCGGATCGGCGACAGCTAATATATTACCGAAACTTTATTATGTACGAATGTTTATAGGTATAGCTCATGCAAGCGCACAGGCACATAACACGGCCAACACAACAACAACGTCCCGGCAATGTCTGGGTCTGCATATTTAATTACGGACACTGAAACAAACCTGAATAAATAGATACGTTAGTAAGGTATATCATACTAGTACATAACAATCTCGGGCACAAGACAATAAGAAAGAGAGACAAAGAAAGAATAGAAGAGTTTGTGTGCATGTATGAAATGAAAGAGTGTCTAGTGTAAGGTGTGTAACAATACAAATACAGTGAACGGGTGGTAGTATACATAACATTTATAATCATCATCATCATCGACATAGACATAATTAATTGATCATCATCACCATTGACAAGGTCAAGAACAAAGTATAGTCATCATCATCATCATCATCATCATTATAATCATGATCCGTTTGATAGGTTGGTTGCACCGTACCTTGGAAGTTGAGAGCAATGTTAGCATTACTCTCGCCGAAAGCATTGAAGGCATTACAGCGGTAGTTGCCGCCGTCGTTGCGCGTAGGGTTGGAAATTTCCAGCGTGAGGAGGTACGTGAACTTTCCAGTCGCTTTCCGCGACAACCTCACTCTAGAACTTTCCGACGATATAGTCTTGTTGCCCAGGAACCACATGATATCTGGCACGGGATGTGCTTCTAAAATACACTCCATTATAAGCACGTCGCCGTCTTGACGAATCGTTGGCTTTTTAGGAAATCTCGGCGCTTTCCCATCGGGGATTCTACATAAAACATACGGCGTATTTACATGTAACACGCATTAGATGTACACTAGTCACCAGCCATAAACACACACTGAAAATATCTATACGTAAAGTAGGAATATAATTATAAGGGTTGTTATCAGGTATAAATGATAGATATTTCATGTATAGTTATAGTATAGCGACAGTGTGATATGCTTACTTGGGCTTTCCAGCGCCCTCAAAATTCAGATGTATCGTGGCTATACCCTCGCCGTAGTTGTTACTTGCGATGGCGCGGTACACCCCGCCGTCGGTCGTTTGTACTCCGAGTATCTCTAAGCGAGCCAAGTAGTACAGCGTCTGGTCCATCTCAAGCGAGATCACATATCGGCCATCTTCCTTCACGACAGTTTCGCCGTGATACCTGGAGCGTTGCGTGAACACGTCACTCTGCACCACTTACAAAAGCCATGCGTGTGTTTGTATTTTGCTCACCATGTCACTTTCGGTTTCGGATCACCGACACATCTGCATTCGAACGTGATTTTGCCGCCGTCATCACTCTGCCGAATGACTGGGCGTTCGGTAAACGTTGGCTTGATGCCGTTTTCCGGTACCGGTGCCTCGTCGCCTACATATACAACACTCACCTAAACTCACCCGTTTCACGAGGGGATAATAAGACAGACAGACACGGTATTCATTTCATGAGAGAGAGAGAGAATATCATCTTATATGCATATGAGACCAACTTATAACTAGTATAACGTATGTGTGTACTTATATAATAGTAGGTATCTATATGAAATATATGGAACGTGGAATCGTGGTACGTAGAGTATAATATAATGTGTAATCATCTTTTAGTTTTAGTTTAGAAGTAGAGTTTAGAGAGAGATATTTAGCCAGCAAACAACACACGCTCAGCTTTAAGTTTCCATTTAAGAGTTCTCATTTGACTAACAACAAGCTCAGCTTTTAAATACAGATAAAGGTTTAACCGGTCGGAAACAGAACAGATAATGTATCCACGGATATACATAATGGCATAGTAGAGTAATAGTAGGTACACATTACATTACATTACAATGGCAATACAATACGGTATAATGGGTAGGTGATGCGTGAGGGGTACTGGGGTAGATGTGAATGGTACAATTACAGTAACAAGACCTGCTGAAATAAGTACATTTGACAAACAACAGTGTAAATAGTGACAGATATAAGTCAAGTCAAGTCAAATCAAATACAGAAAGAACGAGAACGAGAGTGACCCAGGACATCGCAGGTGACAGCTCAGAGCATCAGGCAGACAGCTAAAAATACTTTATCCACATAGTCTCTAGCCATCAACCGACAAACATAAGATAGATAGATATAAGATACAAATCAATCAAGATCAAGATTCGAATTCAAAATATCTACCTGAAGGCTAACACTCGGCATACACTAAACTAATTTATTTACAGACAGTGCCATGACACACAAAAAGAATTCGAACTGTCCAAACACTGATTATGTACACGTTACGCTGACACCACATATTAATAGAGAAAATGTTAAAAAAGTAAAAAATAAAAAATGAAAACTGCAAATTAAAAGCTGAGCTAAGATTAGGCAACGGTTAGTCGTCAATGTGTCTGTACATGTGTGCTGACTTAAACAGTGATTTATCTCGGGTACCAAATCTGACCGCAGTCGGAAAAACTCGTAAAAATGGTTCCAGCACAGTGCATGTGCCCCAGCACACGGTCCTGCCGTGTGCAGTGTGCTTAACTAGATACATAGCATTACATTCAGACTCAGACCAATGTATCTAGAACATATACAAATACCTACTATCAACAAATACCTCTATATAGCTATAAGTCTACTCGCACGGCGCAAGTCTTTCGTTCGAATTCTACGGGTAGGTATTATCTCTCTCTGCTGACGTGTTGGTTTGGTGCATTACAACTACAGTTACTCGCAATATAGGTATGTTTATTAGTTGAACAAATTCACTCACGAACTCAATGCACTTCAAACAGCACTTAATCAAATAGAAATCATAAAAAATAGTTAGCATTATTATTTATGCGCGAAAAATAAAACCTGAAATATGTTTAATCACAAATAGCATGTCCGTCTGTCCTAATATACATCATAGGTAGAATTGTACCCGAAATATAATACTGTGTATCATATAACTCAGGGGCAACATGGACTCCGCATCAAGAACCATTTCACGAATCAAAATGCGCTAATTTACCAAAATATAATTTACTCTCAGTCTGATACATGTATGTATCCACGAAATGCGGTTTTTCAATACCTTAATAAATCACTAAATTACCAAGCTGGAAGCTCAAGTTAATATAATTTGGCGTTAATCTCAGACCAGATATTAACATGTAATTAATCCGAACTTTCGTTCGGAGCCATAACGCCTGAAGGTAAGCTTGCATATCTAGACCCTCTCTACAAAATGTAATCTTCCGAAAGTTTGGGACACAGTCTACAGTCGTAGAGAAGGACTTGGAAGCATTTGCAATTAGAATCCAATACGGGGACTTACTGTCAAAATTCAAGCTGATGGTAGCATTGCTTTCGCCCAGTTCGTTCTTCGCAGTCACTTTATATTTGCCAGCATCCTCAACAGTCACATTTTTTATTTCTAATGATGCAAAGTACGAATGTCCGTCTTTGTCTACCGTCAGCTGTAAGATTTAAAATCCAGTGTCAACAGATTGTCGTGTTAACTAGGGTTTCTTTCTTTATAATTACTTATCATTAACATATTGTTAGTAAACGCAGCATGCCGTCCACTGCTCATCACGTTTCTATAGTGGTCGGACATACTATCAGTTATTCGTTTTATGCGATATTGTGTTACAAGTATTCCTTAAAATAAACGAAGAAGCTGCCTGTATAACAGATTTGCATGCAAAAATAATTTTAGGTGTGTTGCCAAGAAAAATATGTGTTGAGAATCGCTAACTGGAACAAGTTGCATAAAGACGACATTATAGCACACGCGCAGATAATAAAATACCTATGCTGTGCGTCAGCTTCAACATATTTACGTCTTTTTTTTTCTTATACTTTAAGATGTGCACTCACCTTGTGACGTGGCGATTCTTTTACAGGTGTTGTATTATGAAACCATGTCACCACCGGAACCGGATCCGCTTGGATTCGGCACTCAAACAACAAACGTTTTCCTTCCTCTTCTTGTCTAATTGAAGGTTTTTTCGCAAAAGTCGGCGCTATTCCATCGATTTGTCTGCGCAAATACACATTCAATTACTCATATTATCTTACATACTTTGATACACACAAAAAAAACTAGCGTTTTAAAATAGTTTATGGATTACAATCATAAAACCGCGCCATCGAACTATAGCCAAATCTTTTGTAACTCTTATTTACTCATCCAATTTGGCATATTTCCTGACATAATTACATATTAGTTTGATATTAGATAATATCATTATTTTTCACAGAAAACACAGATTTAGTGATGTGTTAAGAAATGCAACTACAACTAGATCACACGATAAACTTACTTTTCCCTCGGCTCGTCCATTGCTGTAAATATAAGAGATATTTTAGGGCCATGTCTAGAGGATTTTCGGAGTAGTAAAAGTTAGAGTGAAATAAAATACTTACGACTGAAATTGAGATTGATCGAAGCTGAAACCTCGCCCATTTTATTTTTCGCTTTGACCTTGTAAAGGCCGGCATCTGATTCGATGACATCGTCGAGTTCCAGCACCACCAAGAACTTGTTCGTACCCACGGGTTGTATCTTAAAGACAGTGCGACTGTCTTCGGAAAGCAGAGTATCGCTCCGGAACCACTGGATATCCGGTTTGGGCGAGGACAATAACTGACACTCGAAGATGAGTTTGTTGCCATCATCCTCTTGCCGCAGTTGCGGCTTCTGGGTGAAGCTGGGAGCGAAATCTTCCGCCACTCCCATGCTTACTGTTTTGTTAGCCCGAAATCGTGGACATTAACTCGGCCCTAAAATCCACCACGTAATTAATCAACTGGAAAGAACACACACACAAACGTGTATAAAAGCTCGCTGTGCAGCTTGCAGCCCACACCACGCACTGAATCAACGCTCAAAGACTTGGACTCGGGGATTTATCAAACACAAAATATTTAATTCACTTGGCATATTATTCACGGATGTAATAAATCACTTTTGTTGGCCCAGTTACCGCGACGGTAGGTAGCAAGCGCGTAAATGTATTTTTGAGCGTCGATACTATTCGCGAACGATGATTACATCAGCACTAGCAGAGCATAGAGAATAGGGTATAGCAGCAAGAGCACATAAGTGTTGGCACCGTTGACAGCGATGACACTTGGTGAGGCACTGTAATGTTAGCGCACTTAGGCTGCAGCACTCAAGTTGCCGCCTCTTCACATACTCCTATTAACATAAGACACTCGCGCGCGCGAACCACAAGCTACAAGCGTATACATACATATGACATATATGTATCTTCAGCACCAAGAAACTTGACTTACTTAGGTACAATATGAGGATTATATCCCCTTCGTCGTGATGTCTCGCACAATTGAACGTTGAACGTGAAACAGTCCAATGGCCCTTAGCACTGCCCGCACGTTAACACACAACAGAGACAACCAGTCAAAGAGAAGAGAATCACAAACTACTATTAACGCGTACGCGTATTCTCGTATTATATTATATTATACACTAGGTGCCAGTCGGCCGCTGGGGTGCCGTCGATTCGTTCGTCCTATCCTATGTGGTTCCTTCGTGGCCTCCCGAAGCACTGACTAGATGTTCTTCAGAACCGACCCGAATCTAAAGTAGAGCGGGACGGACACCAGGATCCCCTCCCTGTGACCCCTCCAACAACAGCAGGCGTCGGGCGTCGCAATGTGGGAGCGGCCAAGCGACGACGGCCAACACTTAAGCTCCGAACACCGCGTAGACACGTTGGTATGCAAACACTCTGCCACCTCCGCACTCTGGCATGGCATCCCTGCTGCCGAATCTATCTGTTACTCATCAATTATGACTAATCGAATCTTAAAATACAATACACAATACATCTGTCCCGATGCCTCATGCCCAATGCCTTCGATACTCTTACTTCATCCCATTGTTCACATGCATCTTTCATCGTTTCATCTTTCTAGAAACAGAACGTGAACGTGATCTTCAGCTCGTCAACAGATAAACATCACGGCCGGGATAGATAAATTTAAATAAGTTTAAAAATACGCGAGAAAAGATTTGCAATAATGACGAACAGCTATTAAAAATACACACAAGATTCAAGCTTCTAGCTGAATTGCAAGAAACGCAACATCACTTTGAAAACATCTGTATTATTTACGGCTAAAGTGTCACACTGCCCCAGTTCTAAAAACAGATCTTTCATTTCTGAAACATTTTATGCCTTGAATATAGAACTATCTTCCCGTAAAATCATAAAACAGTTTTTGTTGGACAAATATATATATACATTTTCTGGCAACGTTTAAAATCAATTTCCAATCTTTTCAATTTCCGGATTACCAACAACTCCTACGTATCAGATGAACGAACTTTATTCTTAAATTTAACTGGATTTTAATGAAAAGTAAGACGACCAAGATAATATATTATGTAGATATAGCGACTCTGTTATTATTGTAACACGAGCCAAAAAAATCTGACGCCAATTCATGGTTGGTGAATAAAAAGATAAATAAATCCATAAGATAAGTTGTCGCTCAACCTTGTTGACTTGTTGCTAACAGCAAACAGTATTTATAATACTGGTGTGAAGAGTGTAAAAATAATGAATAAAATAACTACTTATAAACAGAAAGTGTAACCAAGTAGCAAAGTCATTTTGATTTAACTATATACTATCGTATGCAAGCATTCCATTCTTGAGCTAAACAAGGCAGCCCGCGGTCTAATTTTAACATACAACAAATTTACTGTCTTCTTCTACGATTAAAATAGATTGACCGCACGGCAAATATTCCAACTGTAACAAAAAAATAGCAACTCTAGTTTCCCTTATACTGACTGGGTCACATCAAAATCACTAACAAAACTACATTTATTTAAATTTAACTAAAGTGAAATAGAAATCAGTTGAAAACCGTGTTATAAATTTAACTTCAGAAGGTTGTTTTCGTTTTTAATTGCAGTAAAAAATGTAGTAAAGTATTTTCTTTGCAAGAAAATAAATAGACTACCGAGAGAAAAAATAAACTTGCAGAAAACTGGCTTTAATTCGTGTTTCATGATTCAGTATCCTAAATAAAACTTATTTGTTTTCCCAGTCTCAAATAACATTATGATTAATGAAAGACTTTACACCATGACGGAGGCTGAAATATGTAGCTGTAGCTGTAACAGTTGCTGTAGCCGCTGCCGAGTATCCAGAGCACGGCCACTCACCGGATTGACATGATTCGGAAAACACTAAATAAAGAACATGAAACAGAACGACGCGAGGTTCAAGAACAACTTACCTGACTGACACACACAGTAACCGTGAAAATAAATAGGTACATTACGTTGTCTTAAAAACATGACTCTTTCCTCTCACACAGGACTCTTACGTCTTGCGTATACACCATCGCATCTAAAAATATACTTTCTAGATTTCTTCAAATTATGCCACATTATGTAATGACCGCATTATCTTATTTTTCATAATTGCAATCTAAAAAATACTACATTAAAATTTGTGTTGCTCTATTTATTATTCATTTTCTAATTTTAGGTAAAAAGATTTGTAGCCAACGACAGCCAAATACAAATTATGTTGCCTTTTAGTTTTATATGTCTGTTTATGAGACTTTTACGGAATGCAAATATTTTTACCATTCCAACTTATTTAGAGCGGTATTTGTAAACAGAAATGTATATTAAAAACATTTTGTTTGCGATAAACATTTCAGCTTAAGCTAACAATCGCATAAAATGAAAAATGATACCGTAATAAAATTGGTCATGCTTCGAATTAATAGAAAATAATAGTATATACATTTGTACTACATTGGAAATATGCCTTGTTTCTAAAACGAATATGATGTGTAACGTAATAAGAGCGCAAAAGTTGGCAGACGCATATTTTTCATCATTGATATTAAGTTTAAATAATAAGTGAAATTGAAATCTCATTAAAAAGAAAATATCCACTAATCTTCCAGAAATAACTGTGTTGGCCCAAGTATTTTTAGCATAGACCAGCGAAAAAGTAAGCAATGTAATCCTATACATACAGAGGCGAGTGCTATGCCTCGCCATATAAGTAAAGTTGAACGAAGAGCTATGGACGCTTGCGCGAATGGCGTCGAGTATCGCGATGGGGCGACGTCACCGAGTGCCACAGCTGTGCGTGGCAGCACTAGTCAACATTCGGTTTATGTCCCGCCTAATGCAACTGCACGCGATGAACGACGCTTCTCCGTTACCTCCTGAGTTTACCTCGACCTGTTGCACTAACAAAACATTGCGGGAGGGGCAATTAATAGTCTCGTAAAACCAACACATGCTACATGCTAATTAAGTTCAAGACAAGCATTCGCGTTCCCAACACCACCTGTGACCCTCTACTCTACACCTTGTCACTACCTTAACACTATCCAAATTCTAAATCATCCTCTCCAATAAAAATACATTCTAATTAATGACTTTTAAAAATAAATCAAATCTACATAAAAAAAAAAAATTGGACTTCTTAGTTTACAGATAGATACGTACAAAGAAAACTAAATGTAGCAAGGATGCCAAGTGCACACTAACCGAAGATTTAAAATAGCTGCGCCTCTAGGAATTTAATCTACAGATATTACATTTCTAACTAAAATAATTCAAACTCGTGTATTAAAAGATACACGATGGTACGCTCGATAAACAAAAATAATTAATAGTCTATAATTTCAAATCGTAAAAACAATTTTGTATATTTATTTTAATTATAACAACTGTTTCAAACTATTATATTTCTTTTGATAAATTAAACCGTATACAATTTTATGACATTATTTATTTATTAGTCAAACTGTTTCAAAAGTAGCTTTAATATTTTATTTTTCAAAATTCCTGAATGTGAAAACATCCAACAAAAAATAAAATCAATTCCTTCCAACGCCCACACGTTAGTAATATAGCTTTTCATAAATAGTTTCAGGCATAAACAAACGTTTTTATATCTTCTAATTATGAAAATTTTAGAGTGTTAAATATTGATATCTGGTTACAGAAATCATGCAAGACCAATGTTTTATTTATAGCCGTAAAATAGATCAAAACGGCTAAACAAATGTAGAAGTATTTCATAAAAATCAGGATAAATATAATTGTGTGCAAGAGCCTATCACTGGCAACCATCACGATTTATATATACATACATATATACATTCGTTGTGCTAAATTGAGAACGAATTCTACAAACAAAAATATCTTATAACACTTGGTATTTTACTCCCCTTTAAAAAACACAATAAACATACTTTATTATTAATATACTTATTATAATAAATCATGAAAATTATTACTAATTTTAAAAAATGATTATGCTGATGCATGTTAGTTAATAATATTTACTTAAAATTAACTCATTAATAATATTTATGTATACTCAACAATACTATTTTTAAATATACCAAGTAACTGTTTTCACTTTTCATTTTATAAGAACTTACTAAAGATTTATACTAGCAAGTGATTGCTATAATCTATTTATAGAAGAACAATTAATAAAGTTTGTCATTTATTTGCATTATTCAAAGAAAAGTGAAACTAAAATATTATCAACATGTAATAAAGTTCGATAATGTTTATTTTTTCTATATCCAAACATCTACAAAAATGCTTTAAAAAGCTGTTTTTACTACGGCTATTGATTTTTATCATTTTTAGCATTCAAAGTCAAAATTATCCGGATAGTTTAAATATTAGTTTACTATTCATATTTGAATTATTCAGTCATTCGAGACTGAATATGTGAAGACGACAACTAAATAAATTAATTTTAAATTAATTTAAGTCGAATAACGTCATGTATTAGTTTTTGTTTAAGTTCATATACTACTTTTAGAAATGGACGCTTCAAATAACAATCACTTAATATATTAGTAGTGCATTTTATGTTACAGCCTCTTTTGTATTTTTTTAAATAAATGAATCTGTGTGACGCCCATTATCCATTATTAATTGAAGCGTCTTTTAATAAAAGGAGTCCATAAATTCTCTCACATTATAATATCAATGAAATCTATCACGTAATAAATAGTTTCAATATACAAATACTCGACTAATGATTATTACTCTATCCGGATATTCGAAACAGTCGTATATACAAATACTCAATTAACCTTGTAATGGTACATCAACAGCCCTAGTTATTACACAATATTTTCTCAAAGTGATACATTTTGGACACCACAAATTATAGGAATGCAAAAAATTAACTGGAACAAAACATTCTTTTCGTGGAAGCCAATTGACGAAACAATATTAACGAAACAAAACAGAACAGAGAACATAAATCAAATATAAAAAGGTAAAATTTACTGACTCTTCTTGTCATCTGAATCAGGAGTCGGTGGTTTGGGGTCAGGGTTAGAATCACCAGTCATTTGTCGGCGAAGATTTTCTACAAACTCAGGATTAACGTTCTGCATTTGTTGAGCTAGATGCTGTCCTCTGAAAACAATATCAAATATAATGTGTTAATATTATTTCTTTCTGCTTATTTCTTACGCTTGCAGAAGTACGTCAACATTTGAATCATTTTGGCCCATTGACATCAAACCGGACATACTGAAATGTTTGAGACAATGTCGACACAAATCATACAATAATAACAAATACGCAATATTCGCATTGAATAGAAATAATTCATACTTACATATTCTGCATATTCGGATTCGACAGCATCTGAGATGCCATGTTCATCAAAGCCGGGTTGTTCATCAAGGAGTTAATATCCAGATTGAGGCCGGGTATAGGTACAAATGGAGGCATTGCTCCAGGTTCTTCGCTAAAGGTGGAAGGCTCACCACTAACTTGTTCTAAACAATAAATAATCATATTCTCATTAACAGCAATACCAAACCAAAACACATTTAAATTTACCATAATAAAAAATCTTTCTTACCTTTTGCAATCGCCTCATTCGTTAACTGCAAATTGTTCTTATAGTTTTCGTTATCTGGTTCTAATTCTAGAGCTTTCAAATAGCTCTTTTTAGCGTCTTCATGCTTATTCAGCGACGAGTATGCAATTCTGTACAAATACATTTAATAATAATGTTTTATTACCTAAATAATGCTTTACCTTACCCTAGTCTGCCATATGCTTTACTATATAATGGGTCTAATCTAATTGCATTTTTGCAATCTTGAATTGCAGATACATGATTATTTAATTTACTATGTGCTGCAGCTCGGTTGCAGTAATAAACTGCATTATTTGGATTTAAACTTATTGCACTACAAAATATAAAATAATTAATAACACACTCGAAAATCATACTCTTTATAACATCTTAATATTTACCGAGAATAATTATCAATCGCTTCAACGAATTTATCTTCTTTCATTAAATTATTACCAATATTTTTTAGCTTTTCTGCTTTCGCCTTATTTTCGTCAGAAATCTGATCAGTCACGGGTGGTTCCTTTAAAAGAAAAATAATAATTAATAGATGGATATTGCACAATAAATTAAATTACATACGTCAGCCCAAATATCGGAGGTGGTAGAGAATAATTCTACTAAATCTGGCACATTTCGTGCTTGAGCTGCAGATCTGTCCACATTATAAGCAGATTCTAAACATTGCACAGCAACTTCCAAACTTTCGCTGGAATCTTCACTCAATGTTCCAGCTTCAAGTTCTGCTCTCATAAACTTTAAAATGCTCAAAACAATCTTCTGAATAACCATATCACCCATTTTCTAAAATATAATTCTATAATTTAGCGGCGTTAAACCAGTTCCTAGTTGAAATGATGTGGCATGAACTTAATACATTAACAACATATTTGCCGGTACCATATATCTTGTTTTAAGTCAAAACAAAGCTTTATTTATAAAAAATATAGTACGTTATACAAAATAAATTACTTTTAAAATAACTATATCATAAATAAAGCACCTGTTCTTATTTAAAATAACATACAAACTACTTGTAACCTCCAAAAATTTTAACCATCACACATTGCATTACTTAAGTACATATAAAGTTATTTACATAAAAAATAATGTAAAATAAAGTGTACATACCTTCGTTTACGTTGTATCTATTTAATTTGATATAATTAATCTAATAAACACATCAAATTCTCATATCACGTTCAGAAAAAACAAGTCATTTACACAACAAGCTTTTGTCTCAGTCAATCAGTCTCAGCCCTCTTTTAGTAGTTAGTTATTCATAATAATTGCAGATGGCGTACTTGTACAAAAATCAGATAAATTTTTCATTTGTTAATTTAGCAAAAGAAAAATTTATAAATAATAATAATAAGCATTACCCAAAGTAAAAAATATTTTTTATAACAAACAGAGTCCCATTGTTGGATAATTCTGAATAATTATGCTGTTATTTATGTTATTATCTTACTACTATTAATAATTACTAAAATTTAATTTAACTATTTACTTAAAACATTTAATATAATTTGTATGCAACATTTTAGATGTCATTAAATAAAATATATTACATATTAATCGAAATCGATTTTGTATTTCCCTCTCAATTTTTCGTCATGCTCTCATGTACGTACGCTCATTCAACCTGATTTGTAGAATTACATGTTTTTAGAACGAATATACACGAGTGGCAGGTGTAAGGTCATGAACTCCCATAGTAGTACTGTATTTACATAAATTGGACTCAAGTATTTAGTAATTAATAAATTATTTATCAATTCTCGGAAGTGCAATCAATTCTATAAATATGCAGTAAAATATAATATCAATTTACGAATAGTTTAGTTTAAAAATTGATTTCATCACATGTTACTATTGAAAATACTAGCATCATGGACCAAACGATAAAAGCTGAGATGTTAAACGATAAAAATAGGAACAATTCCAACTCATTGTGTTTAACAGTGGAATTATGTGTGGTTTGTGGAGATAGAGCCTCCGGAAGGCACTATGGTGCTATCAGCTGTGAAGGTTGTAAAGGCTTTTTTAAAAGATCCATTCGAAAACAATTAGGCTACCAATGTAGAGGAACTAAGAACTGTGAAGTTACGAAACACCACCGAAATCGATGCCAATACTGCAGGCTGCAAAAATGCCTCGCATGTGGAATGAGAAGCGATTGTGAGTATCACCTGAATATGCTTGTAGTTAGAAGCTAACACCAAGCTATTTCAGCTGTCCAACATGAACGTAAGCCAATTTTAGATAAAAAAGAAACAAGCTCTAGTTATTCTTCCAGTTCAGTTAACAAGATTTTCATTCGAAAGGATTTGAATACTGATTCCCCAATTATGCAGTCTCCTCTTCAGTCTTGCGATTTAGGACTGTCAGTATTAAGCAAACGTAAGTAATTCATTTTTCAAGCTTTGATCTTTTTATTGTAGACGTAATTTGTACGCAGGTACCATGGAAATATCCTACCGTATGTCACCAAGTCAAATTAGCTTAGATGATGAGATGTGTATAGATAGCAACGTAACTGGTGCAGGAGAATTAACAGATATATTATCGTTAGCACGTGAAAAGAATGTTATTTCTAAGGCTTTGGATACGATGGCAAGAGTACAATGTCTTAATGGACCAGATCAAACCAATAACATTGAAAGTGAGAAGTGTTTTGAATTGGATGGACCACTTTTATTAGAACACAACATGAATTTTAATTTACAAACCCCAGAACCTGTACCTCCATATCTTAATATGCATTATATCTGCGAAAGTGGATCGCGATTGTTATTTCTTTCTGTACATTGGGCAAGAAGTATTCCTGCGTTTCAACTTCTAAAGTACGTATTTTATTTAACTGCATAAATTACTCTAATTTTTCTATTTTTAGCACTGATACGCAAATTGCTCTTCTTCGAGGCTGCTGGGCCGAATTATTTGCTCTAGGTCTAGCACAGTGCTCACAAACGTTATCTCTATCTACGATACTATTCTCTCTAGTTACCCAATTGCAAACACTGATTGTTCAAAGAAAAATGTCAGCAATAAAAGTAAAACAATTAACAGAACACATTCATAAGCTTCAAGATTATGTTGGAGTGATGAATCGACTACATGTAGATGAACAGGAATACGCGTATTTGAAAGCTATTACTCTGTTCTCTGGAGATCAATCCGCGCTTGTTGTTCGGAAACAGGTGGAAAAGTTTCAAGAGAAATCATTCCAGGGTTTACGAACATATGTGCATAATAGTTTTCCAGAGGATATTGATAGATTTCCAAGGTAAGAAATCTTCAAATTTATTTTGTTATATTTGTCATTTCTTTCCAAACCTTTGAACAACAAAAGCGACAGAAAATATTGCCAGTTCTCTTAATATACAGGGAGTAAGCAAAAAACGTTAAAATTTTTTGACGTTTTTCGCGTTCTTTTGACCTGTAGTTACCCATCAAAAATAAATAAGAAGACCGTAAGCACCCTGTACGATAAATCAATTTTAATTTTTTTGTAGGCTGTTACTTCGTCTTCCGCCTCTTCGAGCTCTAGAACCACAAGTTTTAGAAGAATTGTTTTTCATGGGCCTTATTGAGCAAGTGCAAATAGATAGCATTATTCCCTATATTCTTAGAATGGGAAATAATAGTAGTAAGTTCTTATATGAGCGTTATTTATATAATATTAATTGTATTTTCTTATTTAGATTCATGTGGCAGACAAGTCAAAGTAGAACAAACAGAAGATTACATTTGCAAATGACAACAACTACACAAAAACACCAAGCAGGGTTTATACATCACTTTGTTCCTAATATATTTTATAATATTTAGGTTATTAGGGACTTAACTACTTCAAATCAAAATAATTGACTATGTATTGATGAGTATTCAGAAAATATTTCGACAAGATACACAAATTTTAATCAATATGCCAAATCAATATTTTTGTTACTTAAACATTTTGTATTAAATAATTATAAGAAATTCGTAGGATGTATTGACTATTTTTTGTTTAAGTATTATTGATTTATTATTTAAATAATTTACTATATTGCTGAGTGGTCTTTATGTAAGAATTGTTTTATTATAATTCTTTGTGTACAACATAATATTTCTGAGATTTGTATGAAATTCCATT
The DNA here is from genome assembly GCA_035578165.1 of Stenolophus ochropezus. NCBI lineage: Eukaryota > Metazoa > Arthropoda > Insecta > Coleoptera > Carabidae > Stenolophus > Stenolophus ochropezus. Next base: position 8,278,017 of record JAQOWZ010000014.1, read on the forward strand.
TTTTGTTTAATGTGTAAATGATGTGATAGAAACCTTTTAATAATTTAAGGCAGTAGATACTTAAAAATTGTATAAAAATATTACTTCCGAGTAAATAACTTTATACTCAGGGAGTTGGGTTTAATAGTTTATAAGTCACATAAAGATTATTTACTTAAAAACAGTATAATTATTTATGATGTACATTTTGTATGCTTTGCACTTTTCAGTATGTGATATTGTAGAATAAGTGCCTTTCAATAAATGATTTATACAAGTGTGTTACACATTTATCATTCTACATCATGCGTGCTAACAAATGAACAAATTTAATTTAGGTCAGGTGAAAATTTTATTAGTGGTCAGTCCTTGCCGACTGAGCCACTGATGATAAAAGTGAAACACAATTTAAAATAATATTTTTTAGATTTTATTATTCGTTTTTATAAAAATTGTGCATTCAAAAATATTTTAGAAATTAAATATGGTACAACTTCATGTATTTTTGTAAGAAAGAGGTGGGAATAAAAACTTAATGATGTAATGTAATTTGTGTGACCTTATCTGCCTGAGTTGTTGCGATAACGTACCTTGTCATGTGAATCAGTCTAGTGACTTAGGTGTCGTCCGCTGTGTTACTTTCAAGCTTATGATGGTTTATTGTTTCTAGTTTTTTGAAAAGAGATAATATAAAAAATCAAAATGCGCTACGCACTCACATACACATTTACGGGCCTTGTATCGTTATTTGTTTTATATGTCGGTAAGTTTATCAGTTTCCTTCGAATGTTTAAAATTACGGCACGTGATCTGTTGGGATGTGTCTGTGGAAATATTGTAATGTTGTTTTTTAGCCCTATATTACACTTTGCAAGGGAAAGGTGAAGCCGTTAGTGTAGGATGGTGAGTTTTTAAAGTTTTTAAAACTTTTTGTAGTACAAATAAGTAGGGCAATTCAAAACTTTGACGTTTAACTTTTAAAGCTGCACCCTTTTATCTTTATAAATAAAAGAATAAGATTACTTACAATATTATTCGTTGAAGGTTTATGGAAAATACGACACCCTATATGTGGGGTGCAGTTGGAATTGCTATGGCCGTATCACTGTCGGTGGTAGGAGCTGCTGTGTAAGTTAATATTTAAAACTTTTGGAGCACCAATTAAAAGAAAACTCACTTATAATTAAACATTAATATTTACTTATTAGGGGTATTTACACAACGGGTGCAAGCATCCTTGGTGGAGGTGTGAAAGCACCCAGAATTAAGACCAAAAACTTAATTTCTATCATTTTTTGCGAGGCTGTAGCCATTTACGGTTTGATTACTGCTATAGTTTTGTCGGGGTCTATAGCTGTGAGTACTAGTTCTATCAAGTTAGTTTTGTTTTCTACCTGTATACATTGTAGGCGTATGATTCTCACGTGGTTGATTCCAATATCCGAATAAAAGAGGCGAATTGGTTTACTGGTCATGTGATGTTCGGTGCCGGTGTGTCAGTTGGATTAGTTAATTTATTCTGTGGTCTTTGCGTTGGAATTGTTGGTTCTGGAGCTGCTCTTTCGGATGCTGCGAATTCATCCCTTTTTGTTAAAATATTAATTGTTGAAATTTTTGCTAGTGCAATTGGTCTTTTTGGATTGATCGTTGGAGTTTACATGGTACGAAAAACAGATTTTGAACTATATATTGTATTACACTGTATTTCTTTTAGACTTCGCGAACTGGTACAATGGGAAATACCGCCAAGTAGAACAATAATATCATCCGAAATGTATAGTATTAGTACGTAATATTGAGATTTTAACACTTTACTCCTTCAATGTGAACTGTAAATTTGCTTTCCATTTTAAGTTATAGTCATCATTATTATAATAAACTTTTAAAACTAGTAAATCATGACTCGTGAATATAAATTTATCCCGCCCCAGATAGTACATGCGCAGTGTAATGACCAAAACAAAATCCAAATAAATACGGTCAATATTATACATATTTAATGATTACATGTACAAAATTATTTGATATTTAAAATTTTGAAATAAATTAATAATTCCTATAATATTTATTTACGCACCAGAATTTGTCAGTGCAATGAATGTACCCCTTTATTGAACTTCAAATTCACGTGACAGTTCTCAGCTGAGAGGTGTCTAGTTTGGATTTGGGTTTGGTCAAATTACTACTTTTATTGAAAATTATCAAATATTTCAAACAAAAATGAGAGCCATACTGGGAGCTACATTTGTAGGGCTAGCGACAGCAGTTTCAACAATCTTGAGTAAGAAATTGTAAGACATGAATTATTTGGGTACTAAAACTAATTCATTACAGCTCTGTACCATGTTTTCACTGGAAAAGGCGAAAAGATCAGTGTTGGATGGTAAGTAGAACTCATGTAGTTTGTAGTATGAATAAGTTACATCAATCTTTGTAGGTTCTTAGAGGAAACGTCTCCTTATATGTGGGGAACGATTGGGATCGGTCTATCAGTCTCTCTTTCAATTGTTGGAGCTGCTGTGTAAGTATCAACAAAAATTTTGTGCACTATATCTTTATTATAAACTGTGTAATTTGTATTTTGTAGAGGAATTCATACAACAGGTGTTAGTATAGTAGGCGGTGGAGTAAAAGCCCCAAGGATCAAAACTAAGAATTTAATCTCAGTTATTTTCTGCGAAGCCGTGGCTATTTATGGACTTATCACTGCGATTGTACTTTCTGGATTGTTAAATGTAAGTAATAACACTGATTACTAATAACAAAACAAGTAACAACTAAAACATATATTTCAGGATTTTCCCATGAAAGCAGTTATTGATAATCCACTTTTAAAAGGTACCAATTGGTTCGCAGGGTATCTCATGTTTGGAGCTGGGTTAACTGTGGGTTTTGTAAACTTATTCTGCGGTATCGCTGTTGGTATTGTGGGCTCTGGTGCAGCCTTGGCTGATGCAGCAAATTCTGCGTTGTTCGTAAAGATTTTAATTGTTGAGATCTTTGGCAGTGCAATTGGATTGTTCGGGTTGATTGTTGGAATTTATATGGTATAAAGTATGAAATTTACGTATTGAATTTATAGTAATTGTTTTTCTCTTTTCAGACATCGAAAGTTAGTATGGGAGAAAAAATTCATTAAACACAAAATATGTGCATCGTTTTTGTTGGGCCATTCGTGTTGAAAAAGTTAGTTCTCAGATGTAATTAGGTATATAAATATATGTACATAAAATGTGGAGTGTTATACATGCGACTGAAGCACATAAGTGCACACTCAGAAATTAAAATATCTCCACTTACATAATTTCATTAAAAAATAGCATTTTTAAAAATCTACATTATATAAAAATTCAATTTAAAATATAAATAATCCAACTGCTTCAATCACATGACTAACATTTTACTTTTAATAATTAGTGTCTCTTTTCCCATTTATCTGACATTCGTTCATAATTTATGTGGAGAGTGTACTACTTTGAAATTATTTCAAGGAATTTTGGTTTAACTTAAACCGAATTCTTTTTCGGGTTGTAACAACCTTAACCGGTCACTTAATACCAAAAAGTATTTTATATTTACAAATAAAGTCTCTTCCGCTCATTTTGACACCACTAGTCAATTGTTTCTGATAGCTTGTTTGTAGATACAGTTCTGGAACTTTTTATATTTTGTCATTTAAGTCAAGTTTATTTAAAAAAAAAACTTGTCTTAAGTGACACATCAAGGTGTTAATAAAACTTCATTTTTTTCTCATAAAGTTGTGTATTTATTTATTATCAAGTATAAAAATATAGTTTAAACTCGTTTACTTAGCAGCGAGTAGTATATTTCTAATTTGATCGTAAGCCTCTGCTAGGCAACGAACATAATCAGCACCGTCTGTTGCTGGGTAGCTAGTAACTAGCGTCCCCAACGAATCATCTCTAATCACGTACCCAATACCATAGCCGTTAGGAACAACGGGGCCGAAGCCTCCAGCCTGCACTGCAGGCGAAGATAATGTACTCGTGGAAATGATATTTTTATTTATGGCATCGTAGGCAGGATCATTGTATAAATCAGGTATATCTAAACCACGTTGTTGTGCGAGATACTTCATGACGAATAAATGTCTGTCGAATCCTTGGCCCATAGCAGCTTCCTTTGTTAGGTTTCCGTGCACTTTCGAGCATTCACGAATCATATTATAAAGTTGTTCTTGTGGTGGTAAAGATGAACTATTGACGCTTTCACTATAAGCCTATTTAAAGATATTCATGTGTATATAATTTTACATTGTTCAACAAGTATAGAAAGTCACCTATTTCCTGCGAGGAGATGCTACAGATTATAGGAAATAGGTAACTTTTTAAGCTTTGTATGATATAGAAAAAGGAAAAACAGAGACATATTTCTAGAAAATAATATTATTACTTACCTTAGTGGCCATAGTACATGGACGTATTGTTTCTGTTCTACCGTGTTTAAACGCAGCTGTGCTACATGATTCATAACTCGCAACGAACTTTCTGTTCTGCTTATAATAAGCTGCCTATTACAAAATTATATTATTTTATCAATATATTTCTCATACTTACAAACTTACTTGAAATCCTAATTGCATTATAGCGTCAGGGCTCACAGAATGTTTTTTACATAATTTTTTATCAATTCCATCGGTTATAATATAATGTATTGCTAAAGAATCACAAATTGCTTTATAGTTTTTAGTAGCTTGGACAACTGCGGACTTAATTTTATCATTGTAATTAATACCTGTAAATATATAAAATGTATATCGTCATATTAAATATATGTATAAATCTTACTTAATTTCGTTACTTTTTCATTAATCCCACTGCTATCATATTGACTATCTGGATGGACGAAAGGATTTTCATTGGTATCACGATAAATATCCTGAAAATATCTCAATACGGCAACACCATCACCCCATGAATGTTCGAAATTAACACCTCCAACACCATCCTTGGAAAATATTAGTGAAAACGATTTATCAAACCATCTGTAGAAAAAAAGAAAAATATTATGTTAAAAAGTAAAAATTGTGAATAAAAAGAACCTATTCTTTCCGTCTCCATGCAAGAAACTCCGTACCATTTTGTACTTATCATCATTGATTACTTCATCGTCTAAAACTAAATTAAAAAGTGCTGAATCAACTAGGTGTAAGAATTTTTCGTTTCCAGCTCTGATCAATTCCTGGCGAATTTCTGCCCAAGTATTACGGTTTTCAGTCGTTAAAACTCCCAGGGGAAATTCAGCTGCCGGTGAATCATCATTTAAAATGTGACTTAAGCAAGATTGAAGCACATTTGGTGGTAAAATATTTCCCTCAGCGTCGAAACCATCGAAAATATAAAAATTACCCTTGCGCATAACTAGAACATGTCGTGCCGAATTATCTTGATAAATTCTGTCTTTGTCCTTCTCAGGTATTCTTGTGGAATTAAATAAATTGTAATACTGACTCATATCTAATGGATAGGCATTAAACATGTAGGCCCCATACCAAGAAACTATTGATGGCAAAGCACCAGTTACAGTCCGAAAGAATTGTGTATCACTTTTCTTCGCATTTAAGTGGAACACTTCTGGTTCCAAAATCCCTTTCCTTAAAGATTTCATAAATCTTAAAGAGCTTATTAACATATTTGTTGATTTTAGTAACTGTGTTTCATATTCAGGTTTAGGTGATTTTTCAAATACTAGCACAGGATTGTAATTTATAGGCAACGAAGTCCTGTCTCTTAAATACATGTCGAACCATGGTTCAGAAATATAGCTTGTATGCTTATTATTATTATTTTGCTCAACTAACAAATCGTGCAATTTTTTACCTGAATTATTTTTGAACTTATTTACTAATTCTTCCGTATTTCTATATTGTGTATCATTCAAAATAGGTCTCTGAGCAGCCAGATATCGTTCGCAGGTTTTTTCCAGTGTAGGTATAGGTAGTCGAGGCAATGACTTTTGAAAATGCATCGTTGGAACTCTGCTATTTTGAATATATTGATATTTTTGGTCAGTAGAATATCTTTTCAATACGGTTCGCGTATTTGTTGTAAAATTACTTCTTGTGAATAAATGTAATGAATTCATGATTATGTTTAAAATCTACAAAAACAGCACTACAAAATATATATTTATAACTATTAAAAAGGACCCACCAAAACTACAACAACTAAAAATTAATAAAAATATAGTGCACTTTGCCCTTCAGAGTTTATTCACATAGTAATACGTGTGAAATTAGCAAATTGAATTTAAGGATAACAAAAATAATAACCTCGCCAATTCACAACAAACACATGTGTTTGACAGTAACAAGCAATAACAAAATTTTTAATAAAATTTACACAAATATATTTTTTAAACAATGTTTCTGAAACCTTTTCGAGTTAAGTCCAATTCTCAGATGAAAAACTCCGAACGGTAATTCTAATTTTTGTGCTCAAAAATTACCTAACCTAAATGAAATTATTATTTTTATTGCAGAAAAGCTTTAAAAAATAAAATAACTCAAAAGTTTCCAGTATTGAAAGATAATGACTTAGATCTTATATTCAATAAACAAGATCCCATAGCTACATCTAAAATAGTGACACATTCCAATGAAGTAGTGACCGTCTACCTCGTAAAAAAGCGAGCAATGCTTTTTGAATACGAAGAAGTACTATATCCTTCTGTTTATTTTATGTGGAATTTTCCAGATCTTATTTTATGTTTCACTACCCATCCCTTAGTTATAACTAAGTTAGTCTCTGGTGCTGATCTCATGTTACCTGGTGTAATATTACCAGAAGGAGCTGAGGGCCCGAGTAAATACGGTCGTTTTGAGAAAAACACGATGGTGGCAGTAAATGTCACGAACAATAAAGCTGCCTTTGCAGTAGGAACGACAGCTCATTCTAATATGGATATGTATATGGCAGCTGGTAGAGGCAAATGTGTAAATGTGTTACATACGTGGAATGACAATTTATGCCAGATGGAAAACCAGAATTCCTTACCTGTTCCAGAGTTAGGTCCTCCAACCTGGTTATTACCAGAAGAGAAAGAGGAGGCGACAAATGAAGAAATTTCTCAACAGCTGGAGACGATTGCCTTAGAAGATAACAACGATACCGAACAAATTGAAAGTGTAGAAGATCCGGAAAAAACTTCAGAACATAATACTGAAGAAATGGATAAATTACTTTCATACTGCTTTTTAAAAACAATAAAATATTCAGGAAAGAAGCTTGCCTTGCCAATTTTAACTAGTAATTTTTATAGATTACACATTATTGCCGCTTGTCCGAAAGGAAAAAACTTAGAAATTAAAAAAACAAGTTACAAAAAACTAAACAAATTCCTTAATGAGATGAAAAATGTAAGAAACTCATCATACATAAATAATATTAATAAATTCATATATATTATTTTAGGAAGGTATTATTCACGTTACCGAACAAACCAAAGGAGTTGAAACTGTAACTGCAATTAATTACGAACATCCGAAAGTGATAGAATTTGTTAAAGATGTTGATGATGTAAATGAACCTCAGTTAAATCTAGATAACAAATCTTCTTCTTTAAATGTAGAGGAAAATTTCACAGTTACAGCTGCTGTTTTACCCATATTTTCGGATATGGGTCTACGGTACTAAAGATTCTTATTGGAAGTGTTTATTCCCAGGAACGGTTTCCGTAAGATGTCCATAAGGTGCACGTAAGATAATCAAAATTTAAGATGTTTCCATTAGGGAATGCAAGCCTAAATAAATATAAATGTTTGTTAAATACACCTTAGAGACACCTTACAGAAACTGTTCCTGGGAATAAATTCGGCCTTTCTTATTTTATGTTTAGTAAGGCAATAAATAAAATATTTTTTTTAGAAAAGGTGATTCTTTGAAACCAGCAGATGTTCGTAAATATGTTACAGAATATGTCAAGAAGAAAAAATTAAATAGTTTAGAAAATCGAGGAGTAGTAATTCCAAATAAAGAATTAGCGGATGTTATTAGAACAAACGAAAATGTAATGTGGGATGAATTAATGCAAAAAATATTTAGCCATATGAGTACCTCTTTTAAAATTAGTACTGCCAGCACTCAAGTTTCAGGGAAAGGAAAAGTAGAACCTATTATTTTAACAGTTGGATCCCGATCTGGAAATAAAAAAGTAAATCTTAAGCCCATCTTGACACGGAACTTAATCTCTTACTAAATTCAGTACATCATAGTACCGCTTTTAAAAATGTAATGCGCAATACAAAAAAATAAAATTTTCTAATTTTTTGTACAAAAATAAGTAATGAATTAAGTTTTTTGTTTTTATACTTGAGTACAAGAATAAGTCCTGTGTCAGACTGGCCTAAAATCGGGCAAATATTACAATTACAAGTTTTTACTTTCAGGTAACTTTAGTTGATAATTTACAACTGTTTGGTATCAATGCTGCTGATTTTGGCAAAGAATGTCAACACGGTGTTGCAGCTAGCACTAGTGTAACTAAACCGCCTGGTAAAAAATGTGATCAACTATTAATTCAAGGAAATCAAGTTGCATTTGTTGGAAAATTGTTAACAGGTTTGTGATATATATACTTCAAATAAAAGTATTACCTAATTTTGTTTTCAGAAAAATATAATATACCCAAGAGATTCATCAGAGGATTAGAATTAGCCGTAAAAAACAAAAAATAAATATTTTTGACAATGTATAAAATTTGTTAACCAAATAAATTATTATTATTATTAATGTATGTTTTTTTATTTTGAATTCCTATGCAGATAACTAATTAATTGTTTTTCTTTCGTACAACATTTATTAATAAAACAATGCTGCAATGATTTTTTTATTACTACAATCGTTAACGTGAGTGATGAAAAGTGGCAAAGTACTTATTTATTATTACGATGTATGTATTTAAAATATACTAAAGAACTACTATCTTATATTGTTGTATAATTAAAATAATACTTATGATTATAAATTGTATTTAATAACTATAGTTTATTATGCCGGTAGATGTCTCGTCGAGTCAGAAGTGAGTTAAGTCCGAGCAAGTGTATGTGATGAAAAGTTTTGATTCCGATATAAGTTCTTAAAAAATAATTTAGTTGATAATAATTACTCATGTTTTATTCAGAGTAATGAGCTAGAGAATGTTATAACAAGAAATTGAATTACATATTTAGTGTTTACCAGTGATATAGCAACGAAGAAACTGAGCCGATCAGCTAACAAAGTGACTTTTGACGTGGCAGCGAGTTATTTTACGATACAACTTGCAATATTGTGTAAATTTGTTATTTGAATACACGTAGATAAAGATTGTACAATGGGGTTGACAATTTCAACCGTATTAACACGCCTATTTGGTAAAAAACAAATGAGAATTTTGATGGGTAAGGTTATGATTTCTCTAATATCTTGTCATGTTTAATTTAAAATAATTAATGCTTTTAGTTGGACTCGATGCAGCTGGTAAAACTACTATATTGTACAAACTGAAGCTAGGGGAAATCGTAACCACGATTCCAACCATTGGATTCAATGTGGAGACAGTAGAATATAAAAACATTTGTTTCACTGTGTGGGACGTTGGTGGCCAGGATAAAATTCGACCTTTGTGGCGTCATTATTTCCAGAACACGCAAGGATTAATATTTGTTGTTGATTCTAATGATCGCGAACGTATTGCTGAAGCCGAGAAGGAATTACAAAATATGGTTAGTATCGTATGGATATAGTCTAACACAGTTTTGAAGCCCAAAACTTGTCTGCCATACGAATAGCTTATTGAATATTTTGTTTTTAGTTACAAGAGGATGAATTACGGGATGCAGTATTGTTAGTATTCGCCAATAAACAAGATTTGCCTAATGCTATGACCGCTGCAGAATTAACAGATAAACTGCAACTGAATCAACTACGCAATAGACATGTAAGCCGTTAAATTTTATTGAAAGTAAATAACAAATAAGTTATATAAATATTTGTTGCAGTGGTATATCCAAGCAACCTGCGCCACTCAAGGTCATGGCTTATGCGAAGGATTAGATTGGTTATCGAAAGAACTTGCGAAAAAGTAAAATTATTTCTAATTTAATGTTAAATTTTTCATCTAAATATTAAGTTTCGTTCTAGTTAAAGTTCGAAATTAATTTAATCATGTAATGTGTACCGTCATTCAATTGCTGTTTGTGATTTGTAATTGACTGATAACTCTAAAAGTAATAATAAATTTTAATAATATAATTATTTGTAACTTTAAAAATACAACTTGTATTATAATTACTTTTTTAAACACAGTTGATTTTATTATTTTAAAGTATATGTTAACAATTGGACACATTAGTTGGTGCGAAGCTGGTAGTCTCCGTTTTGGGTGATGTATCGGACCCACGGTAGAGCTTGGTAGCCACTTTTCTCGATGATTTTTAAGTATCTCACCTAGAAAAAAGAAATCACTGAGTTAACACAGCTTCAAGATAGTTCATTTGTTTTTTTTTTTTGATTACATAAAAATTATAAAAATTTGAAAACGATTTTTCATTATTTTAAACATATCCCTAATATTTTCTTCTCCTCAAAATATCCCAATGTTTTTTTCATATACCTAGCGTTAAAATTTTCCATAAATTAATCGACCATTTAAACACACATAATAATATATAAATTTCTAAAAGTGAGCTCTTCCACCAATCTTAAATATAACTTATTTTCATATTCAAATTTAACATATTTTGTTTTATGTTTTCAAAAATTTGCTGTAAAACAATGTTAAGAAACATTTAATTTCACTTAAAAAGTACCTAGTACACTCATAATAAATTATTAAATCTGAAATAAACATAAATATTTGATGTTGTTTTTATAAACACACAAAAACATTTTGTTTTTGTTGTCTGCGAGTAAAATTCGGTTGTTTATTTTTACATAAAATTATAATTATATTCTCAGACTTTATTATATATTTGTACAAAATAGTTAGCTTTTTCTTGTTTTGTAGTACCGCAAATATCCTCTGCAGCGTTGTCGAAACGTCAAAGGCTAAACTACGTCACGAGCTTATTTAAATTTTTATGGAATTTATAAAAAAAATATTTTTCTTCTATTTGTCTTAAAACAGAGATGAAAATATGAAAATTATTTATATATGAACAAAAACAAAATAGTAGAAGAGCTCATAATTTCATTACATTTTTTTAAAAATGATTATACTTTAAAAAAGAAACTCGTAATTTTAGTGTCTAAAGCTCCAAATAATTTAAATAAAAATTAGAAAAAATACATCTAGTCAATATAAGCAGTATTTTTTACCTGTATTCCCGAAGTAGTAAAATATGGTATTTCAAATTTGACTTGGATCGGCGGCTTTCCTTCAATATCTTCACATTCGACACTTGGTAATCCAAAATGAGCCCGCATCAAATATTCCTTGCCTCCTGGGAACGACTTTATTGACCAAGTAATTGCATTTTGTTCAGGGGCATATTTCACACTTCCAATTGTTGTTTTAAACTTGGGCGAATCGGCATCACCAGGAACAGGAATGATTATTTCGACATTGTTTGCTGTAGATCTGCGTTTGAATTGTGATTTGGCTTTGATCATGTATTCAACACGACTATGAGCGTGGCGTTCGATTACGGATTCAATCCAAATTAACGGTTTCACCTAATATAGAAACAAAATTATTACAGAGAGAATTATCCCGAGACTTTATTTTCTTACATGCGTGTTTAGTCGGTACGACATGAGTTCGAATTCGCCATCCGGAGGAATGAATGAAATAGTTCTATCGTTTTCAAATCTAGACAGTCTTACACATTGATGGAATTTGACGTCTTCCAGTTCGACGGACTTTGATTTCCCACGTCCAGTACTTTCAAATAATACTTTGTCATTTAAACCTAATCTTAACTCTGGCATACCAGATAAGTACACACGCATCTTTATAGCACCTACAATCTCACTCCGCAAAACATTGCCATTTGCATTCGCTAGCAAATTCACAGATTCAATTACATCCAAGAAAACTTCGTTCTTACGATACTTAATGCCTTCGGATCGCCAAGATACGGCATTGGTAACGGCCATAGGTATCCGAGGTTGAATTTCAAGTTTATGCCCTTCTTGTGTTATGTATTCTTGAAGAATTTTGCTGTCAGTTGTTTGAGGATACCCAAAGTCTAGTAACTCATCTAAAAGTTCATATATTACAACAAAATTGTCTCTAATACTTTCTTCTTCCAGTTCTTTGAAGTATTCAACCATGACCTAAAATAACAAATAATTATAGTAAAAAGTAATACAGGTGTAGTTAATATATCTTACCTGAACTATTTTATGTAAAAACACAAATACTAAAGCGATATTAGCGTTTTTCTTAGTAGTGCTCACAATATACAAGTTATTAGTTTTTATATAAGCAAATGTACAGTCCGATGTTTGCAAAATAGGTGTCAGAAGTCCTTCTTCCTCTTTTTCCATTAAAAGCGGCATGAATTTTTCTATTACACCTAAATCTATGTCACCTCTATAATTACGAGATATCAACACCTAAAACAGAACCACACAATAATAAAATTAGAATACGTTTACTTATAAAACATTTACCTTCCCCTTCACATCTAAAATATATATTGCTGACGACGACATCCTTAATATTTAATTTTTAGGTAAACAATTAATGTTACATTGGTTTTATAATTGTAGTAGTTAAGTCGGTATTTTATGAAATGGTTACCACTGAAATAAAAAAAATATGTAGATTAAACGTATATATGTGCATAAATAAACATTTAAACAAAAAATTACCTGAATAACATTAACAATGAACATCTGTAAATTTTATACACGTATCAAATTCACTATGTTTCTGTAGTAAGGTGGTACTGGTACTAGTAATACTTGTCATGTAGAACTTACGATTTGTTACACCAGTTTCCTTCGGTATCTGAAGCGGTTTATTTAAAATATAGATTTGTATATAAATTACAAGCGCTTCGGTAAAAATTTATGAATAATAAAATTGTTAATAACACAATATATAAACTGAAAAAATCAAATAAGAATAATATTTTGAATGAATGACAGAATGTAAATGAATTTTTGATAAAACAGAGCAAGCTGTCGATGGAGTAAGCCGACGAAGTGGTTCGTATTACCCAGCATGCACCGTGAGTGGGAGTGAGTTGCTCGTTCGTGTGCCGTTGTCGCGTATTTGGTACTTACGGAGTATCTGATTTGTCAATAATGCGAAGTTCCGATAAATGAATAAAAGTAGCAATTTGTGCATCATTGTCTGCATGTTTTACATTTGATATGTTTATTAATAACGAGTGTGAAAATTGTGGCTGTCGAAAGTGGTGACGTAGGTCTCCATTGTACCTGTGCCGTGCCTTACTTGATGAGCCAATACCACAAGTCAGCGTGGAGACGTGCTTCACCGCAGTTTTATGGCAACGGTTGCCACATTTGAACCATTTACATTTCTTCAGCAATTCTACATGACATTTCGCTACTGAAAATTCTACAATGAACTTGAGTATGTAAACAGATTAGCCCCGCCCCACCACAGATTATTGTAATCAGTTGTAAATGATTAAAATTTCTTCAACTCTTCTGCTAGATGTAACTAGAATTTTTAAATAGTTTATCTCGAGAAATGTGTATTAACATTATTCTTAGTTGACTGAGTGATAACGAATAATGTATGGCCGAGATATCTATGTTTACATGATTCTTGAAACTCCATTACTACTGTTAATTACACTCCAAGTACATCTTTCAAGAGAATTGAAGATAAACGTTTACCGTTTCAGAGTACGACTACATGGATGGACGAATCACTTTCCGGGTGGTGACCGCCTCTAAACTTTTACGCTTGTGATTACTTTTCGACCATCAAGTAGGTACTAATGTTTCATATACAACAAATAAATGTGCAGCTTTTCAATAAACACGCACACTAAACATCTATGGCTTAACATTACTCCTAACAGTGCCATGTCTGTTTGCATGCTTGGATACCTGCAGAAAACTTTGAACATACACCATGTCTAATAATCAGCTGGTGGATTCTTGTCTGTAAGTAACATGTATGTTTACATCTTATGGGATCAAATAGGGTGTGGTGCTTACGAAGTATTGGGTTACTTTGCAATATCATATTCCTATAATTCTTCTCAAGGTTTTCATGTTGTTTGTTATTTTGCATGTTTTGTGTTCATTTTATAAACCATTGTTTGTAAAAATAATCAAATTCCAAATGAACGTGATGTTTTTCAAATGAACATTATGTTTTCTGTTGACTAATCATTTTGATATTATTATCGTTCAATGGTTAATTACTCATCTTGTTAAACATAAGAGTTATTTTTAGTTCACATAAAGTTCATATTTCAATGTTAGATGTGCACGGTATTTTAATTTTGTTACAAGTGCATCTTGTCATATAAGAATGATCCATTTCCTTCATAAATTAAAGAATGGTTGAAAATGCTTTGTTTACACGAGCAGGCTGGTGAACCGACGAGTGGAACAGAGACAAGAGCACAGCATCACCCACACTGAAATAACTCAGAGGTACACAGTATTATCATTAACACTTCGCCAACTCTTTTATAATGAATGTTTTAACTTCAGTAGTGTAAATTTATTTTCCAGCTTTTCCTTTTGTCATGTGTTTCTTTTCTACATACATTCAATATTTTTATTAATTTGTAAATTGTGTTCATGTAACTCACATTTAACATAAAATAATTTTACGTTTCTTTTTTGATGTTTATAGAAGAGTGCTACAAGATAAAGGAGCAGAGATGCAGCATTACAAGTAAGCATCCATTCTGTTAGTTCATTCATTCATTTCATTTGATGCATGTAGTTGTATAGTTTAAAAATGTGTTGATCAAGTGTGTAATTCGATTGTATTGTTTAATTTAAGATCGACAATTGGAGGAGAAGCATCGAGCTCAGTAGGTGATGGTGTGAGCGGCTCTTATCACGGACACAGCAACGGACATTCTGAGCACTCACCAAATTCATCGCATATTTCCGTACACAGTGACGACCCCCTGGTTGGCAATGTGCGTACGCACAAGCAGCAAACTACTCAACAAGTCACTACTGTGACGAAGGTAGTTCGCGAAGTCCAACACCTAGGCGGCGAAGGTCAACCCGTGGATTATGTGTCGATGCCACTCGGGATGTATCCACACGCAGCTCACGCACACGCACATTCCCAATACATGGAGTACAACCCGATGGACCAGTCTGCCGCTCACCACATGTATTCCCACTTGCCGCACGTGTCCGAACCTCAGTACCATCCGCATTCGCATTATCAGGACTATGAGCACTACCCCGGCTCGTATGGCAACCCCGGGCCTTACAGCGGCGGTCCGAGTGGCTACATGAGCTACACCGTAGGCGAGAGACCTTCTACGCCTCCGAGCCCTAGTGAACACAGTGGAGCACCCTCGCCATTGCCGCTAGCTCAACAGACTGCCACTGCTGGTTATCTGTCGTCGGGATACGATGAGATGCCAGATCATTATAGAGTGACCCCTTCTCCTGGTGGACCAATAACCATGGATCCGTACCAGGATGACCCAGCTGTAGTATATGGGTACGTGTCACCATCACCGTACGGATCAGCTGCTGGGCACGTGCCAGGCGCCGCTTATGACACACGGACATACGAAGAGACATTGAATGGCCCTATTACTGTTGGAGGTCCCATGCGATCTATGTTTGAAGAGGAAGATCTTCAGAAACATATGAGCAAAATGTCAATGTCATTGCATGGACATAACTTGGGAGTGGGTCATTCTCGAGCACACGGTATTACCTCACCGGGAAGTGCTGGAGGAGATGATGAACAAAGAGGCATGCGTTGGCGAGATCCCAACCTTACGGAGGTTATCGGCTTTTTAAACAACCCCAATAACGTCATAAAAGCAAATGCCGCGGCCTATTTGCAGCATTTATGTTACATGGATGACCCAAACAAACAGAAAACCAGAGCTCTGGGAGGCATTCCACCACTTGTAAAATTACTTTCCCATGAGAGTCCCGATGTGTTTAGAAATGCTTGTGGTGCGTTACGCAATTTATCGTATGGTCGGCAGAATGATGAAAATAAACGTGCTATTAAAAATGCAGGTGGGATTCCCGCTTTGATAAATTTGTTACGTAAATCAGCTGAGTCTGAAGTGAAAGAGCTAGTGACGGGTGTGATATGGAATATGTCGTCTTGTGAAGATTTAAAGCGGGCCATTATTGACGACGGTGTAGCGATTGTAGTCACTAATATAATAATACCACATTCCGGTTGGGATCCGCAAGGTAATTCCGGAGAAACTTGTTGGTCCACAGTATTCCGAAATGCATCAGGTGTGTTACGAAATGTGAGTTCAGCTGGAGAATATGCCAGAAAGAAATTGCGTGAATGTGAGGGTTTAGTTGACGCTTTACTCTATGTTGTTCGTTGTGCCATAGACAAGTCCAACATCGGAAATAAAATTGTCGAGAATTGTGTGTGCATACTTAGAAATTTATCATATCGATGTCAAGAAGTTGAAGATCCAAATTATGATAAAAATCCGCTGCCAACGCAAAGTCGTGTTACTGCAAATTCGAAAGGTAAAATATTTATTTGCGTATAATGATTCACAAGTAAATATTATTTTTACTTTATAGGAGAAAATTTAGGTTGTTTCGGCGCAAGTAAAAAGAAAAAGGATTCACAGAACACTGAAGCAAAAGAAACTTCAACAGGATCTGGAACTAGTCATAGTAGTACGCCCAGAACGGAGCCTGTGAAAGGTGTGGAACTCTTATGGCAGCCAGAAGTTGTCCAGTCATATTTAGCACTTCTACAGAGCTGTTCAAATCCAGAAACTTTGGAGGCAGCTGCAGGTGCTCTACAAAATTTAGCAGCTTGTTATTGGCAGCCAAGTATAGAAATACGAGCTGCAGTACGAAAGGAGAAAGGCCTTCCTATTTTAGTAGAATTACTAAGAATGGAAGTAGACAGGGTAGTATGTGCAGTAGCAACTGCGCTTCGTAACTTAGCCATAGATCAAAGAAATAAAGAATTAATTGGAAAATATGCAATGCGTGACCTTGTACAGAAATTGCCATCGGGAAATCCGCAACACGACCAAGGCACGTCCGATGATACGATAGCAGCAGTACTGGCCACATTAAATGAAGTTATTAAAAAGAATGCAGAGTTCTCACGGTCATTGTTAGAGGCCGGTGGTGTTGAAAGACTGATGACGATAACACGGCAAAGACAAAAATATACACCACGTGTGCTCAAGTTTTCTGGTCAGGTATTATTTACGATGTGGCAGCATCAAGAGCTGAGGGATGTGTACAAAAAACATGGTTGGAAGGAACAAGACTTTGTAACAAAGACTGTGGCTGCTCGGAACGCCGGCCCTAATTCACCAAATAATGCCAACAGTACGTTAAACAGGCCGATGGCTTCGCAGAGTGGTACGCGGTACGAGGACCGCACGATGAAGCGCAACGCTGCGCCGAGTCGTAGCGTAGCTCCCGGAGTACCTGGACCCGGACCGGGCTCCGGATCTGGCCCTGGTCCTGGAGCTGCCTCTCTTCCTGTGTACCAACGGGTAAGTAAATCTATATACGTGTCTATGCGTGTTTTTGTTGCTTGCTGTTTGCTTACTGTGTTGAGCTAACATATCGGTATTTGTGTGTTACTAACTAGAATGAAGAAATCCCAATGGCAGAGATGTCATACCCTGAGGGTGGCATGCAGTCGCCGACAACTGCTCCGCCTTTGGTAGGAGGAATTCGAATCTATCCTCCAGGCCCAGGTCCTAATCCGCCTCCTGTAAGTCATGCTCATTAATGATGTAATTTATCCCGGCCAACGAAATCGAAACACAACAATATATATCATGTCAATTTTTTACTCGTATGCCGTGATCGCTCGGGTAGCCGTGGGCCCGAGTCAGTGGCAGTTTCACAGTCCACAGCATTTACTCATAACATTTCCAGTTAGAGATAGGGATCGAATTCGCTGCTCGCGGCACACCCTTGCGGTCGTGAGCTACAAATTCAAGTAGATTTTAATGCATAGACGACGTAGTTAAATGTAACTATTATTTTATTTATTGATGCAGATACACTATTTTGTTTGAACGACAATGTATATCTCGTACATGACATTAACATGCACAACGCACCGAACTATATAATATTCCAGGTCTCTCGTATTAATACGTGCATACATGATAGTCTTAATGCGAAGTGCAATATGATTGTATATCTGTTAAAATAATAACAATCCATTCCATATGTAGTTATCATTTATTATAATATTGGTGATATACTGAACACGTATTGCCTCACTTTTCACCTTACAGTATTGGATTAAATATTAGATGTTTATGTACAGTCGTCTTAGATGTAATAATATGACGTTTACTATTATTCAACTGTTCTATTCCATATGTAATGTTACTCTAAAAATCTAGGAGATAGTTGGGTATATTGTACAGATCCAATGATATTACTTGCCGTACTAATATCATTGGAGGTGTGGACCCACAAATGGATCACAAATAATCTAATTTCATTTGATTTTTTACTTTTTTACTTATTTCTGTCAAACGCCGTATATACAATACATAAACTACTATTGTTACTTTATGAAATGTTTTAGTCTTCCTTAGTCTAATGATGTTTGAACATGTATTAATTCATATCTGTGCAGAAATATAATAAACACGATGTGTGCGTGTGCTTTGATGCATTCGTGCAATAACTGTGGTTCAGTGGTAAACTGTCCCCTAGTTATTAGACGTCACTCAAATGTCATTTGTAAACAATAGCTCTTAGCGTAAATGTATTTAATAAAACATTGATACAGTTGATATAATTACGTTGATGTTTCGTTGGCGATGACCGATGATTGACCGCAGCAGTGTTCAGGTGAAATGAGAAAGGCCCCAACAGCCATGTTATGGCAGATACACGTTACTAAGGTACACACAACAGTAACATGTAACATATACAGAATCACTTATGCTGTGCTGTACATATACATAAACAGGTTTATGTTTGTTGAGTCTTCAGCGCGCTAGCTTCAGTAGCCTCTGTTCTCTCTCTTTGTTTCAATGAGTCAATGAGTGTTGCGTCCCGATGCTCCTCAACCTCAGTGCGTGTTAGCTGCCTCGAAGGTAAGATAAATGTTGTCCTGCATAGCTGTATGGGGCCTTTGGTTTACTTGCCGTGGACACTGCGTCGTGTAGCGTGTAGTAGTACCCATTCATGTCATGTAGACCATATTTGGTTCGTTAGTTTGCTAGTTCCATTATACTTGATATTGTATTGCCTTGTATTCTGGTTTTTGGTTATCTTAATTATTTCTGTGTACGCAGAGTAAACGAGAGGCCCTGGAGATGCATATTGCGTTGTTAATTGTGAGATAGAATGTTTATTTGTGATGTTTGATAGTAGACATTCTGTCTCTGCTGTGTGTAGCGAATAATGTTTGATTCATTGTAATATTTACAGCAACAAAATACTGGGTTATCAGTCAATGCAGCTGGAGGTGGGGCAGAGCCGTTGTACGCGCAGGTGAACATGGAGAAGAAGCGAAATCGACAACCTAGTGTAGCAGGAAGCAGTAATCATTTTGATCCAGGTGATCACGATGAAACCAGAACGCACCTCACGGCTGGCAAAGATTCTTGGGTGTGATCAGAGCAATCATATCATTAGTTTACTAGCATATTCGCCTTTGTTTTTCAAATGACACGATCTTTTTATGGTATCGTTATGATCTAGTAACGTCCTATTAGCTATATGTAAATATAAATACATAATATGTTGTATTATTATAAAGTAGTGACGAATTCCAGATCAAATATAATATCAACGTTCTTTGTTTATCATTGTTCAAGCCTAATAGTAAAAATATGATCAATTTTCATATTAGATGTTTGTTCCTAATTATGAGCCAGACTGAACATTATAATACCTACAGTAGGAAAATAATCCGCTCGCTTTTTTGATAAGTAACGTCAATATTATACTTTCATGCGACTCTTTTGTATTATTATTGTTATCTATATCGAATAAGGCACATGTATCAAAATATAGTGTACTGTGATGAACATAAAAATTATGATGGTGTAATTTTAAATCGAAACTTTTTATTTTAATGCGCATTTAAACGTAAAAGTATATAAAATGTTTCTTTCTTAAAAGTTTATTTAAAATAATATTGATTTGTGACAGAAATATATTGTTTTGATGCAATAACACTTAATGTGTATATAAAAATGTTATTTGAAATTTTATTTAATAAAAATTTCAACATTTTATAAAATATATGTAATTATTTCCTGGAAAAACCTTGTTTCCCATTATATAATGCATGTATTCAACTATAAAAAACATGACTTTAATTATATTCTACGCGTAATGAATAAATATTACTCATAGCATTGGAAAATTTTGTAAAAGGTAACAATTTCTTATCTAATTTATTTTATTGATTTTTGAATTCCAAATTTTACAACGTACCAACATTCCAGAAAGAAAATTACTTGTAGTTATTTTGTGTTTGAAGGAGTGATAGTGAATGACAGTGGTGATTTTAATTTCACTGGTGTTTTGTCTAATTTGTGATCGGAATGTGTTGGTTAAGTCAGTGAATAATTTGCGGAAAAGTGATTCATCGATGCACCGTTTATCGGTGTATTTGTTGATATTACTATACAATGAATTTAACCCTTCTAAATGATTTAAATATTAAATAATGACAGTCAAGCACAAAGAATGATGATCAGTAATTATTGTTCCTGTGTATAAAGTAAGTAGTTTGGCCTTTAATTTCTCCCTCTTTTTCAGTTTTATTCGTAATTCGACCTTTCTATTGCAGGAAATTCTAGATAGCTTTGATACTCAGTACCATGGGGTTGTTTTGTATGAAGAACTTTCAAAGCAGGAAAATTCTTCTAGTTAATTTATAAAGAATGGCTCCAATGCTTTATACTTTGTATGGATTTGCAATATTTTTCTTCTTTTATTGGTGTGGAATATGGATTCTTCATTTTATTGCTATATTCTACGGGTATGTACAATTCCATAGTTTACGTTGGGTGGATACTGTGGCTTGTGTTGTTATTATTATTAATAATACTTACAGAAAATATAAATTACATAAGAAAGTATGTAATATACCGCCAGAAGTTCCGTATCAAGGGGTTTCTATCCTGAAGCCACTCATGGGCGTTGATCCAAATTTATTTTCTAATTTAGAAACATTTTTTACAATGAACTACCCAAAAGTAAGTTGTGCAATAATAATATTAAACTTTTATAAATGGTTTATTTTTTAGTACGAGATTTTGTTCTGTATAGAAGACGAGACTGATCCGGCAATTATGCTAGTCAAAAAGTTAATGGAATTGTATCCTACTGTAAATACAGATTTATTTATAGGTAAGTTGTTAGTTTTGCAAAATAGTGTGAATATATTTTAACGATTTTTTTATTTAGGTGGGAGCAATGTGGGTGTAAATCCAAAGATAAATAATATGCACAAAGCATTTGAAGCAGCAAAACATGAATTTATTTTAATTTCAGATAGTGGAATTCGCAGTAAGTGTGAATAATTTTAATATTATTGGAGCTAATATATAACAATTCATTTACATCTTATGAAGTTAATCTTACAGTTTATATTGCCGGATGCGGGTACCAAAACCATCATTTCACTCAAAAACACTACTTGTTACAAAAGTGTCTATTTGCATTAGTTAATCATTTTTTTAAATCTAAAACAAAATTTTAGACTATTTTGTTTGAAACATTTTTGCCTAAAATAGTTTTACTCATGGAAAAACTGATCTTTGTTTTAAACTTGTATGTCCTGCTATTTCAAGGCATTGTATTAATTTTTATTTTTGAATTTAGTGAAGGAGGATACTCTTCAAGATATGATGCAATGTATGGGAGATAAAGTAGCATTAGTCCATCAAATGCCTTTTACATGTGACAGAGAGGGTTTCTCTGCTACTTTAGAAAAGGTACGTAAGATGGTAATAGATTTCCAATTATAGAAAAATAATAAATATTTCTATTCTTAGATTTATTTCGGTACAGTGCAATCTCGCATTTACTTAGCCGCTGATTTTGTAAAAATAAACTGTCACACTGGAATGTCAGCATTAATGCGCAAATCACTACTCGATGAAGTTGGTGGACTTAAATCTTTTGGCTGCTATTTGGCAGAAGATTTTTTTATTGCGAAATCGTTTACGGATCGGGGCTGGAAAATTTGTATTAGCAGGCAGCCGGCGATGCAGAACTCTGGGTTATGTGATGTTACTAGTTTTCAAGCTCGTCTAACGAGGTAGTGTACGAGAATTAGTTATTGTTTGGAATGTAGCATGATTAAATAGAGAAAATAGCTAAATAGAAGCGATGTATAATAAAGATTGTAGGGATCTGTTTGATTCCATCTTTATTACTAATGTTATAAGAAGATTGTAGGATAACTGCAAAGTAGTACTGTTTGTTGAAGGTGGGCAAAATTACGAGTGGCAATGCTTCCGCCTACAATCGTATTGGAACCTCTGTCCGAATGTATGGTAATAGGAGCTGCAGCGGCATGGTCGGTCTCTATATTATTTGGGTGGGACTCCTTAGTTTTTTATATGGTTCACATATTGATTTGGTTCTTATTAGATTGGGTATTACTTTCAATAGTTCAGGTAATAATACCTGCATATAAGTATGGAATGTAATTTATTTGTTGTTATTTTTGTAGAATGGTACATTGCCATTTAATAAGTTTGACTTTGTTGTGGGATGGTTGTTCCGAGAATGCTCCAGTCCGTATTTATTTCTACACGCGCTGTGGAACCCAGCCATCAAATGGCGCTCCCGAGTGTACAAGCTGGCATGGGGAGGACTAGCGCAAGAACTAAAACCAAGAACAAGATATTAGCGAATCTCAGTGAATATGAGACTACTTTTATAATGTGCCGTCCGTCCGTCACGATTACGTACCACCGTACATACATAACATTTACATGAACATGAGCGTACAATATCCATATGAAATGAACGACAGTCAAACAAATGGTCAGTGTGAAAGTGATTCGACTTCGTGTTCAAGTTTGCCTGCTTGTGTGTTTTGTCTGTCATGTGGAATCTCGTCTCTCCTTGTTTGTTAATAACTACTATTCATAATAATAATGATTGAATTAGCGCATATTTTCATTGAAATTTAGATGTATCTTAAGGTTTTAAACCTTGGCCAAGAGGAGATCTCATTTATTTATGTTTCAACATGTTTTATAGTTTTTTTATTACTTATGCATCACTTACGCGTAATATTTTACTATTCACTTTTTTAATGTTTTTGTTAAAGATCTGTACAGTGATGTATTGCAATGGAGATCTGACAAATATACTCAATTATTATTTACCGATGAATCTTAATAATTTATGTATCACGAGGACTATATATAATATATTTTAATTTAGAAATTTATTCGCCTAATTACTCATTTACTTAAAGACAATAAATATATTTTCTTTTATTTTTAAGTATTATTAAAAAATGTTAATGTGATAAATTTTCAGTCAGGCTCCTTTGTTTTCTATATACATATATCATTTCAGGAAATTTATAAATAAAATTATTTCTTTTCTATTTAACGATTTATTATTTTCCTGTTTATTATATTCTCTTTCCTATTCCACAATATCATAAAACACTTATACTAACGCTTGACGCAGGTTCTAATGCATTACAGCTTGTTTTGAATGTAAGTAAAGCATATTGAATGGAATGTGATTCCCGCTTATTGTATATACCTGCACAGGTGGCGTGATTAGTTCGCAGCCAGGTAAATTCCACCTGTGGAACGTCACTGCATGCCACATTTTTGGTGCGCGTCAGTAAAATCTTGCGTTAGTGATGTGTATAGTGCAAAATGAAAATAATGTGTAACCTTTGATGAAAATACCGAAGATGTATTTTACACTTTATTGGTAAGTCATATTTTGAAGTATTGTTACTGTAGAATAGTAAGAAGTAGCAAGAATTTATCGCCACGGTGGCTTTATATGATATGCAAGTACTATTCTTTCTACTAATAATATTAATAAATTATTTATTTATTTTTATTCTAAAGACAAATTAAACCTTTATTATTTATTAAAAGGCGAAGTGTGACAATTCAAGTTATTAATATATTTATTAAAATAAAAAAATACTTGTTATTCCATTTATGTTCAAGTTCATTATTTGAATGTCACTTTATCAATGACGATCGGTATTGCTCATTTATTGCTAATTATAAGAATATTATATGCAAAGAATATAGATTACTGATTTCTAATTATGGTTTCTATCTATGCATACGCAGTCATATGTTACTACCGTGTACGTCTGTATGTTGACATTCTTTACATTCCACTACAGTGAAAAGGTGTGGTACTTAACATGTTTTTAAACACATATTTACTCAAAATGGCGTTTGATTTGTTTCTAAATAAATTTGTTATCGATCTATTGATCTTATTACAGAACAATTTGTTATGTTTTGTTTCTGCTATTTCTAGAGATTCAGAGAAATAGCCTTAAATACACCAAATTAATATTTAAAATACTAGTACTGTATGTACATATACTGTACTCATGGTCATTTGAAATTAATGCATAAATTATTTCACATGAATCATGTGTTTTAAGTTATTTAACAGAATGAACAAAATGTTATATTTTTATTTTATCAGAATTATATCTTAGTTTCCATAAGTATAAATTTAATTCATGTAATTTTTTAAGAATGAATCATTTGTTAAAATTTACAATCATATCAGTATATTTAAAAAAAATAAGGATTTAAGGGGATATTATTTATCTTATCTTTATCAAGATATATTTTAAAGTGAACAATTTACAATATAAATTACTTGATATTTTTATCAAACCATTAGATAAACTTATTCGATTAGATATTGTTTTAATTTTCACCGAAAATGTAATTTTTGTGCGTCATTTCAAGTTATTCTTATTTGTAGCGTATGGTACAATTGTAAAATATAAAAATGGCTTACCACTCAAATGGATATTCTGGGAGCGAGAGGGACCATGAACGGGATGATCGCAGCTCCGAAGGGGGTGGTAAACCCACGTACCTCATGGAGCACTTGGCCACGTTCACAGTTACCAAAGAAACGGGGATCGTCTATCCTGCCGATGGTATGAGACGACTGCTGCAACTTGAAAAATCCAATGGAATTTGGTCACAAAAGATGCAGTTGTGTCTAGATCGGTCATGGGTTCTTATCATGGACTACGAAACTGGAGTATATAGTTTTAGTATAATACTGATTTATTTCTTCTTACCTGATTTTTTTTTAGAGTGTTATGGAACGATTTCCTGCAGCTACGATCCAAGAACCAACTGCATTCACAAGTCATGACCCTATGGAGATTTATAATAATATTTTAGTATTTATAGTCGGGAATACGGGCAGTGGACAGAATCAACATCCCGAAATGCATATTTTTCAGGTAAGAACTGCATTTTGCACTTAAAGCCATTTATAATGTAAATGTTTTGTTTATAGTGCCAAAGTATTTCCGCACTAGACTTAGTAGAAGATTTAAAGCAACTACGTGCAGGAAAGCCTATAACAGGACATAGAAACAACAGCATTCCTCCTCCACCAGCAAAAAGTCCTCCGCATCCTCCTGGCATTGTAAGTACTCACAGAGATCGAGACCGGGACCGAGATCGGGAACGAGATAGAGACCGAGACCGGGACCGGGATCGAGAACGAGATAGAGACCGAGAACCAATGCCTTACAATTACCGAGAATCAGACTCTGAGCTCACTGTAATTAATGACGAAACAAGCTCTACAACTAGCGAGAAATATGAAAGAGATGTAACTATTTTAAATCATTGCTTCGATGATATTGAAAAGTTTATTGCGAGACTACAGCATGCTGCTGCTGCTTCAAAGGAACTTGAGCGTCGCAGAAGAAACCGTAAAACGAAAAAGCGAGACCTTGGAGACGGAATGCTGACAATGAGAACAAAACCACCTCCGGAAAAAGAATTTATTGATATTTTCCAAAAATTCAAACTCTCTTTTAATTTGCTGGCTAAATTAAAAGCACATATTCATGACCCAAATGCTCCGGAGTTGGTACATTTTCTGTTTACTCCTTTAGCTCTCATAGTTGATGCTTCCCATGAAACTTATTATGATCCCAATTTACCAGCAAAAGTAGTTTCTCCACTTTTAACACGAGAAGCTGTTAATTTATTGATGAATTGTGTCACAAGCAAGGAGACAGAACTTTGGCATTCATTGGGAAACGCATGGCTCCTACCAAGGTAATTTTATAAATTATTTAGTAATTATTGATTTGTAATTATTTTGATATGTAGAGATCAATGGAAAGGACATGTACCATCGTACCATCCTATATTTATGGACGGATGGTCCCCAGAATATCCTATTTCTGATGAACCAGATTCAATGGAACCTAAACCAAATAGAGATGTGCATAATGATGAACAATATTATTACGATGAGTACGTATTAATATTATAAATTAATATGTTTTTTACTAATTATTTAATATAGGAGCCAGAAAATTGATCCATCAAGCCCAGAACGGGACCTACCATCAACACTGAGAGATTTAAGCGTTAAAAGCGATATATCAGTTGATTCCATTGAGCGTAGTGGAAATGACGACAGATTTGATCGCAGCCAAGAAGGATGGTTGGAAGATTTGCAAGCAAGGGGAGCTAATGTTGTTCAAGTTACTTACCCAAGAACAGCTAATAATGATAAAGAACTCACAGTAGTACGCGGTGAATTCTTAGAGGTGACTATATAATTTTTCATTACATACTTAGCTTTTAAAATATGAAATACAGAAAGAAATGACATGCTTTAGGTGTTGTCTTTTATATATAAACGTATAAACTATTATGTAATGATTCCTTTTATAGTTTGCGTAACAAAATCTAAATTTACTTTTATGGCGCAAAAATGAGAAGAGATTTAAATTTCCTGGAATTTATCAAATCTTAAATTTTGATTTGTTATAGATCCTGGATGATAGCCGCAAATGGTGGAAAGCCAGAAATTGGAAAGGTCAAGTTGCTCACGTACCTCACACAATAGTAACACCGTACCATTATGGAAATCATGGTAACAGCAGCGAACCTAATGACATATTCAACAATCCTCTGTATATTCGAAACAGAAGGGTAAGTTAATAATATTTTTCTATAGAATTTTGAAAAGTATTTTAATTAAATTTGAATAGGATTCTCCTTCTGAAGCCTTTAGTGGTGGACAAAGTCCTAGCCAAGTAGATCATGGACCATCAGTACCATCCTCAGATTGGGTTGTAAAGGAGCGAATTGGTAAGAAAGGCGAATTCCGCTATTTCTAATCTTCAGTGCTGTTTGTTTCACCGTGTGTCCTGTTCTTGTTTTGTATCGTTCTGTTCGTCTGCATTCCTTAGAATATATATTTTATTTAATTTAACTGTTACTGTAAGTGTGACATACTTGTGTTGTTTGTTATCATACATTATATCGATATTAATTTAATTAATTTAAACATGGAGTAAATATCTCATGAAATATTTAAAATTCTTGACGATTTTTCATACAGTATATAAATACACGTAATTATATG
Organism: Stenolophus ochropezus; assembly: GCA_035578165.1. NCBI lineage: Eukaryota > Metazoa > Arthropoda > Insecta > Coleoptera > Carabidae > Stenolophus > Stenolophus ochropezus. Next base: position 8,305,736 of record JAQOWZ010000014.1, read on the forward strand.
TAAAAATGTCTAATTGTTTACATGCAAATAATTTATAAGTTTGTAATACATTAAAAATATAAATACGAACTACTAAATGGGTGGAGTATTATAAAGAGAATGGTATCAACTTCTAGTTGTCTGATAACAGAATGTTTAACACTTATACTGTTATATGGGAAACTAATTTAAATAGAACATTAATATTATTGTTATTAGACATCAAAATTTCTTGTGATAAATTTTATATTTGTATGATCAGGCAAATAAATTTATATAAAGAATACTCAAACTGTTAGTGATAACGTTTTATATATTTGATAATGTATTTTGAAAGAATATATATATTTACATATATATAAATACAGTTTTATAAATGTATTGTTATTGTTTGTATCCTGTGTTCTTGTCCATATGTTCGTAAGTTGTTTTCTGTTTTGTCCTTGTAGTTCTTTCAGCTTGTTCGTCTTTCATTAATCCGAAAGTTTCAAAAATTTTCTTAGGAAATTAAATGTTAAAAAATAATAATTAAAATAGGAATTCCTCCACCACCTCCGCCACCACCACCCCCAGATATGAATATTCCAATTGCCCCTACACCTGACAGAGGAAGCCCGATTATGAAGAGAAATCCATCCATAAAATCTACCAAATCAGTTGCTCCTTTACATGATCATATGAATGAAGAATTAAAGAATGTATTAACAATGTTCCGAGATCAGAAAAAATATTTAGATGTGATGAAAACACCTGAAGTGTTCATTAAGCAAACTTCCAATCCTGCAGAAGTTCAAAATTGGTTAAAGGAGAAGGGTTTCACTGCTGCAATTTGTAAAAAAATGAATGGTATGACGGGGTATGACATATTTGCCTTGAGCAAAGACCAATTAGAACAATACTGTGGAGCAACTGAAGGAAGACGATTGGCGTCACAACTCACATTACAAAAGCAAGTTTCTGGTGTAAGTAATTCATAAATAATTATTATGACGTTAATATTAATTACATAAATTGCTTTTAGTTTACGGCAGGTAAAAACTCTGAATTACGTAAAATTCTGCAAATCGCTCGACAAAAAGCAGAAAAATAAGATTTAATAATGCAAAGTAATTGATGGAAAATTTGAGAATATTTTCTTATATAGATAATCATATATTTAAGGATAATATAAATAAATTTGTTTTTGGATATTATTATATAATGAAGTTATTTGATTTGTATATATTGTAATAATAAAAGTGATTAAAATATATAAATTATATGGAATGTTTGAATTTCCGTGTGCAAAGCTTGGATCAATTTATAAGTTATAATTGCGCGCGCATGTAATAGTTCACAGTTTTCCCTGAAGATGTACCTAGGTGTTCGTCGGCCGTCGCGCCGCCACCCTAAAACGGTTGTAGTATTACGACATAGAGAATTGTTCATGTCCAGCGCCAGAAAGCTGAGAAAGGCTTGGAGCGGTGTGTGTTAAGCGAGTTGAGTCTGAGTGTGTGTAGTGTCTGGGAGCGTACCAGGGCGCCTGGCTCCTGCTAATTCAGTTGCCGACCAATGTTCACTTGACCGTCACTACGGAACGTCTAGTCAGGCTGGACAGTGACACGGGCTCGGGGCAACCGCTACCGCAGCCGGGACATATTGGAACAGGGCAGAATGTAAGTCATGAATGCTCTGTACTAGTGTATTGCTTAATGCACTGAGAATGCACGCCAGCATGTGGATGTGTGCGTCGAGGCCGTAGACAGCCTTAGCCTTGTTGTCCACCTGGTGTACAGAGTGGGATGGGCCGCCAGAAAATATATTTATATTTGCTTGGTGTAGCATGGGGTGCGAGAGAATTTTATTAGTATATGACGTCACTTAGTCGCGATACATCTACCAAAAGACCTTCGAATTATAGACTCGTAAAGTTTTTTGTGCTCGGGTGTCAAAACAATATGTGCATCAACCCCTCAGTAGGATTCACCTAAATTCAAGTGTGTATAACTGATCCCGACTATAAAATGTGATTTGTCAGCGGTTTGTGACACTGTCATTCGTGGCAGAGGTGCATTTCGTTAAACTGAACTACAATACTACAACATACATTGTATTTTAGTACATAATATTTAGTATATGGCATAATCGATCGCAGGCTCAACGAACGTTGGCAAGAGTACTCTGGCGGGTGTGCGGCTTGGCATGACGTCATTTCTCCATGAAATTCCTGACTGCCGTGCATTATAAATAACCAAAATACCTTTTATTATCCCCTCATGTACATAATATTGTGGCAGTGTACAGTGATGAAAATATCGTACTGTATTTTGTTAAATTGCTTGTTTTGTGAATGATACATATTGGATTTGTAGTGGCCTATCAATATATTCTTATTCCGGGGAAGATAAATGCTCGGTCGAATCCACAAAATATGTAATTGCGAGGAACCGATGCCATAAGCAATATCAAAACTTTTATTCATATGACTCATCTGAGATGAAAATGATGTTCTTGTGACACTAGCGGTATGAGTATGATTTCTATTTGACCATGTGATTCCTGGGAGCACATGTCATCGAAACGTCATGTCTTTGCTGTCGACAGTCAACCACTAATGATAGTCTTCATGCTTGGATGCTTTGGCATTTCTCTTCAGCCATCGTGTTTAATAAAAAATTACAATTACAATTGCTGTAACCTTACGTCTTCATTATTCCTACATACTAGTCTATTGAATTTCGAAAGAGCTCACTAAGGTATTCGTTGTTGCTGTGAAAAGTGTACGTGTGTGAAATATTATTTCTAGACATATTGGAATGCAGTTCAAGTTGTACAATTCTGTTCATTGTGATTGCGTAAAAATCTATTACAAATACGTATAATTGATAAGTGAAATTATGTCAAAGCGTATCCTCGAAATGAATGAATAGAGAGGTGTGTTCAGCGCAGCGAACATTCATGTGTTTTATGTGCGGCATACATCGTCATAAACAGTGAAGAGTGAGACCCTGTGTCGACGGTAGCCCAGATAAATACAAAATTAACTAAAGCTCGATCACACATCACACCGCTTACTGGTGGGCTACGTCATCTCTCCTGTATGCCCGTGAGCCTGTGTCTATGCCTGTGCCTGTGTAAACGAGAGTCCGTGTTGTTGTGTTTGTGTTACTGTGTAGGTATAGCCTTAGCTTAGCTTAGCATGATTGTGTGGATGTATGGAGATTTCGCGCTCATGTGTTAGTAAGTGCGCGCGCATCGCGAAACACCCAGATCAAATACATTAACTATGAGACGATGACCAAGATGCTGTATTTATCATAAAATTCTTATTTTTTCATTTTTTTACACGTGTCAAATCAATTGGCTGTTCTTCTCTATTCCGTTGTAGTTAAATATTAAGAGCGTTAATGGCCACGGATCGTGCGTGGCGCTGACATAGGCGACGTCGACGTCGGACGTCAGCGTCCACTAGCTCGGCGCTTCGAGTCCTTGGGAATTTTATGTGTATCGCGCGCGCGCTTATTTTACTTCTACTGCGGCGCATGCATTTCATGGACTTTTGCTTTTGCAAAATTCTACTACATCACATTTCTCACCTATTTTATTATTATTAAAATTCTTCTAACTGCGTCAATAATACTGTATCAAATGTCTTATCATTTACGTAAATGCAGGTTAAAATAATACCTTTATCTTTGGAATTTGACATTTGTTTAGTATTGTTATGAAAGTTATTTTTTAATATGAATTAGAATACAAATATGCTTCGTTTACGCAGTGACAGAATTATTTTTATAAATATGTTACATTTCCCGGATATTTTTTTGTTTGTCGAATTATAGTAGTGTTTGGCATAATTTATCAGTGATTCATGTTTCCTGTACGATTTGACTGTGTGTAACTTATTTTCATTTTACCCGACCACGATCACTAACGTCAGCTATTCATCATTATCGTATTATTGATTGTTTGGAAGTGTAATGTATATCTATCGGACGCAGTTCGTTTTGGGTCGGACGTCACACTTATTGTACTTGAGACATTTTATTTTTATACTTCTGCAAAGTTATATGGGAATCTCACGTGTTTGATAAATGAGATAGTAGGCACTTAAATTAAATTAAATGACGTATATTCCATATCTACTCTATTAAATGTTTGTAGAGCTCTTCACAATTGTTTAATTTTATCAAAATATAATGAAGAGACTCTTAATATAGCCGTATATCATTGAGCAACTGTTTAGTTAGTAATACGTAGCCTTAGTGCATAAATCCGTGATTATTTGTTAATCTCTACGCTTTATATTTGTCCTCGGTCATCATAAATTTCCGCTAGCAGCTAGTATATTACAGAGTGGAAGTGAGGCATCAGACATTAACACAAGAGGTAGTGGTGAGCTGTGTGTTGTGGTGTTGCTTTAGCCATTAGCTGTTAGCAGTAGACATAGTGTGAAGGATGTTCACTTTCCACTTTTAAAAACCGATTAAAGAAAAAACAGTTACAGGTAACTTTAGTCGCGTTCGCGCACGTGCATCCGCATACGCTTGCGCACACTATGAGTTTCTCCCTGTTTCGCATCGTTTGGTCGAAGCCGAAGTAGTTCCGTAATAAAGATTTCCTTGCTTTACTTTCGTCTTCATTCGCCGATCCGCAGTATTAAAATAATAATAAAACATAGTGCGAACGAATCGTGAAAGCAGCGATTAAATGGGAATGTACTCTAGGTTGTCATGAACACGTTACACGTCTACGTTGACAGTCAATAGCCGATAGCCTATAGGCGACCGACTGACCTAGTGTGTGTTTAGCGTCGTCTGCCGTCTTCGCGCAACGAGCAGCGTTTCATTTACGCCGAGGTTTACGTTACTTCTATTCCGCTTGTGCCTTTCGTTCGTTGTGTTTATCCGATCAATACCTACCTACTCGCGTACTATTTTTATAATTCTAAGGATAAATATGTGACAAATTCGCGGAAGAGTTGGATCCACTATAGACTGTAGGTGAGCGTGCGTCGATTTCGTGGCCGAGTTCTACTATACTCGTCGTGGCCTCCGTAGCTGTCTACACTCCCGTGTTGCGTCTCTCGTCCCCTCGTCAACGGCAACGGCTCAGGATCATCTATATCTATAGCTGTATATTCCAAACGTACGTCGCGACGTTCTACGGCGACGCTGTGCGCGTGCTCCGGCCCCGGCCACGCTGGCTGCTGCTCGTGCTTCTGCTCTTCACGAACTTGACGCTTCATCGCTTCGTCTGCTCGTTCGCTTTTCGTTTATCGCGCAACTCCATGTTTCTACCGACAGCTGCACAACAGCGCGTTTCAATACGTTGGTTATGTAATAATCCTTGCTCTCATAACTGTAGAATGGGACGGCAGCGGGCGTCGCGACACCTTTATGACGTACAAAATTCGATTGCACAGAATGCATTGCGAGTACGGCCAACCAACTGACCGGCTTTTTCAAACGCGGCACATTAGTCACATTGGTATCGTCACGTGCTATTTTAACTTCTTAATAAAAAGGGATGAGTAATTTCACATTGACTCAAACTAAACGCATGAATAATAACATATTTATATTGATTGAAACAGAACAAATAATATTTTATGGTTTTGGGTCTGAGCAATCGGGTTTCTTGTTTCATCGCTCTTGTTCAGCAACAATATGATAGTTTGATTGTGTTTGTTCTTGGACTTGACTGAATGCATGTGCTAGGTGCGTGTTACTGTTCCTATATGAATTGTTTTACATAGAATTTATTTATAGATCTAGCTGTAAGAGATGGCTACGATAGATGGGCGGCCCGCGCAATATGGAATCACCCTAAAGCAGTTGCGCGAGCTTATGGAACATCGGGGTCGCGAAGGAATAGTAAAAGTAAATGAAGTGGGAGGAGTCCAAGAAATATGCAAGAAACTGTACACATCGCCCAGCGAAGGTTCATGCTCTTCTGCTAGTCACATGGCCCTGATCTAATGCATGTTATTTTTTTTCTCACAGGTCTCAGTGGGTCTAACGTAGATTTGGAACACAGAAAAGAAACATTCGGTTCCAATGTAATACCGCCGAAGCCACCGAAGACGTTCTTACAACTAGTATGGGAAGCCCTACAAGACATTACTCTCATTATATTGCAAGTAGCTGCTATCGTGTCTCTTGGTTTGTCCTTTTACAAGCCGACTGATGAAGAATCACACAGTAAATACCGATGTACATTTTGTTTTCATAATTCTACTGTTTCTATTAAATTTCAGCATTTGACGACGATGAAACATCTCACGGCTGGATAGAAGGTGTAGCTATTCTTATTTCTGTTATTGTTGTTGTATTGGTTACTGCGTTTAATGATTATACTAAAGAAAGACAGTTCCGTGGTCTTCAAAGCCGTATTGAAAGCGAACACAAATTTTCTGTTATTCGACAAGGCGAAGTCAAACAAATATCTGTTGGTGATATTGTGGTTGGCGACATTTGTCAGATTAAATACGGTGACCTTTTGCCTGCTGATGGAATACTCATCCAGTCAAATGATCTCAAGGTAAAACATAGCCGTTATTAAATGTTTACAGATATTTTTAAATTGTGGTTTATGTAGGTGGACGAGTCATCGCTCACTGGAGAATCCGATCACGTGAAGAAAGGCGAAAACTTCGACCCTATGGTTCTCTCTGGCACACATGTTATGGAAGGTTCCGGTAAGATGTTGGTGTCCGCTGTGGGTGTCAACTCACAGGCTGGTATCATCTTCACCCTACTTGGAGCTGCAGTCGACCAACAAGAAGCAGAGATCAAAAAAATGAAGAAAGGTATCATTGTATGCTTGCTCACTGTAACACCCCCCCGTACTGCATGTGTTTTTTTCACCCCTCTTCGAGTGTTTTTACATGTTATAGACATTCCTGTACGAATCTTACATCGTACTTTCATGTGAAATACTGCCAACATCACTATGTTGTATGTGTCAGTAAGCGGATTTTAACATATTACCGCTTAAATGCCATTACCAACCTGAATGTTTGCACTACTCTACTAGAAAACATGTTGTTTTTTCATTGTTAATTATTTTCTTTAATGTTTATTTATTTTTAAAACAAGTACATAATTAAAACAAACTGAAAAGATAAATATAAAACAATAGGATATACATATATAAAATGCATACGTTTATGAACTGCAGCTATAGATTTTATTGGTGCCTTCTATTACGTGATATGTTATGAACAAAAATAGCTGTTACAAAGAAATGTATGCATATCTTGATTTTATAGTTATTGTTAACTAACGTTTTTTGTCTCCAGTTTTTTTATTTCCATATTTTTGGTTTATTTTTAATCCGTGATTTAATTTAAGAACCTTTTAGTACAGTGTTCATTATTATTATTTACCCATATCAGGACTTTGGGAGTGTTTTGAGATTGCTAATATATTCCTTTTGCATGTGTTTTGTACAGAAGCTAAAAAGCAGAGGAAGAAGAAAAGTCTAACAGGTGAATTTTCAATTTTGTATTTTTATAATTTTTTTTAGTTATATTTTACATATTTACTTATATATACGTATGGAATTTACATATGTATATATTAAATAAAATAAATAAATTATAATTTGAATATTTAAAAATTACTTTGGTTAAAAACGAACAGTATAATTTTCTCTTTAAATTTTAATTGCACTGTTGCATGTTAGTACTTAGCTGTAAAATGCATGAAACTTTAAAAAATAAAGTAAACTTGTTTTACCAGGAGATGAAGAATCTGCAGTCACAGGCAACAGTCACATGAATTCACCAGCACCTGTTTCCAATAAACACGATGTTGTGCCAGAAGATCCTGCTGAAAACCAGAACCACGTAGCTTCTGCGCAAAGCAGTGGCGAAGGACACAAGAAAGAAAAGTCTGTCCTTCAAGCAAAATTAACCAAGCTTGCTATTCAAATCGGTTACGCTGGTTCCACCATTGCTGTCCTTACTGTCGTCATCCTTGTCATTCAGTTCTGCATCCATACTTTTGTTGTTGAGGGAAAATCGTGGAAGAATACCTATGCTAATAGCATGGTGCGTCATTTGATTATTGGTGTCACCGTTTTGGTTGTAGCTGTACCTGAAGGTTTACCACTAGCTGTAACATTATCGTTGGCGTACAGTGTTAAGGTTAGTTAATTTTATTTAATTGTTGTAAGTTTTTTGCAACATTTTATTGATGCTTTTAGAAAATGATGAAAGATAACAATCTTGTACGACATTTGGATGCTTGCGAGACTATGGGTAACGCTACTTCCATCTGCTCAGACAAAACAGGAACTCTCACAACGAATCGAATGACAGTTGTGCAGTCGTATATTTGCGAGAAACTATGTAAAACCATGCCTAAATTCTCCGATATTCCTTCTAATGTTGGCAATCTAATTATCCAAGGAATTTCCGTTAACTCTGCGTATACATCACGTATTATGGTATGTGTAAAATTAGAAATGTTTGTCAAGGTATTCTATTTTTATTGAAACCTGTAGCAACCGGATGAACCCAGTGAACTTCCCAAACAAGTTGGAAACAAAACCGAATGCTCTCTTTTGGGATTCGTGCTGGGCTTGGGAAAGAATTATCAAACTATCCGAGATGATATTCCTGAAGAAGTATTTACCCGTGTATACACCTTTAACTCAGTGCGTAAATCCATGAGTACTGTAATCCCGCGACAAGGTGGTGGTTATAGATTGTTCACCAAAGGTGCTTCAGAGATTGTGTTAAAAAAGTAAGGCATTTATTTATTCTGGCCTGTACGAAAATATAATAAAATATTTATCAGGTGTGCCTTTATCTACGGTCATGACGGTCATCTTGAAAAATTCACACGGGATATGCAAGAACGTCTACTCCATCAGGTTATTGAACCAATGGCTTGTGACGGCTTACGTACAATTTCTATTGCTTATCGAGATTTTGTTCCTGGAAAAGCTGAAATTAATCAAGTCCACATTGATAATGAACCAAACTGGGAGGATGAAGAAAACTGTGTTAATAATTTAACTTGCTTGTGCGTTGTTGGTATTGAAGATCCCGTTCGTCCTGAAGTCCCAGACGCTATTAGGAGATGCCAGAAAGCTGGTATCACTGTGCGCATGGTCACTGGTGATAACATAAACACAGCTCGATCCATCGCCACCAAGTGTGGTATTATCAAACCTTCTGAAGATTTCCTCATTCTCGAGGGCAAGGAATTCAACAGACGTATTCGTGACAGCAATGGCGAAGTAAGATGGAATTTTAAAGTTTATTATTGTTGTTACTTAATGTGATTCTATTCAGATTCAACAACACCTTATTGATAAAGTGTGGCCTAAACTACGCGTACTCGCCCGGTCTTCACCTACTGACAAATACACGTTGGTCAAGGGTATCATTGACAGTAAAGTAAGTGAAAACCGAGAGGTCGTTGCTGTCACTGGTGACGGTACAAATGATGGTCCAGCGTTGAAGAAAGCTGATGTTGGCTTTGCTATGGTACGTAAATAATGCATTTTATATGTTTGAGAAATGCTGATTTTGTTGTATGATGCAGGGTATCGCTGGCACTGATGTAGCCAAGGAAGCGTCCGACATTATTCTTACTGATGATAATTTCAGTAGTATCGTGAAGGCTGTCATGTGGGGTCGTAACGTGTATGACAGTATTGCAAAATTCCTTCAGTTTCAATTGACTGTTAATGTTGTTGCTGTTATTGTTGCGTTTATTGGTGCTTGTGCTGTCCAAGACAGCCCTCTAAAGGTATATTTATTTCATTGTCATACAATACAATAATAATATCGTGTTGATTTATTTGTTTAGGCTGTGCAAATGTTGTGGGTAAACTTGATTATGGATACGCTGGCTTCCTTAGCATTAGCTACTGAACTGCCTACTCCAGATCTATTGTTGCGAAAACCATATGGTAGAACAAAACCATTGATTTCTAGAACTATGATGAAAAATATTCTAGGTCAAGCGATATATCAGTTAGCCGTTATTTTCTCGCTCCTTTTTGTTGGTAAGTGACTATTGCTTGTTGTAGAAGGCATAGCTTTATTCATTTGTGTATTTTCTAAGGTGATAAAATGCTGGATATTGAATCTGGTCGAGGAGCAGAGTTTGGTGCTGGGCCAACTGAACATTTCACGATTATATTCAATTCTTTCGTCATGATGACTTTGTTCAATGAATTTAATGCTAGAAAAATTCATGGGCAAAGAAATGTCTTTGAAGGCATTTTCACGAATCCAATTTTCTATACGATATGGATAGGCACGTGCGCGGCACAGGTTAGTTCTGTAATTGGATAGGTTTGTGCAATTAGTAAACATGGTTGTTGTTTATTTCAATGCAGGTAGTCATTATTCAATGGGGTAAAATGGCATTCTCTACAAAGCAACTGAATTTAGAGCAGTGGCTGTGGTGCCTGTTCTTTGGCGTAGGTACACTTCTGTGGGGCCAACTCGTCACAACAGTACCAACGCGTAAAATACCAAAGATTTTATCGTATGTGACTCGTCGTCTTGAGTTTAAAGAACTCATTGGCGATCATGAATACTTCTTGACGTTACTTCTCTTGCTTGTAGATGGGGACGTGGTCATCCAGAAGAGTACACAGAAGCTATAAACCTTGGAGAGGAGAAGTTTGATGTGGATTCAGAGAAGAAGCCCAGGGCCGGTCAGATTCTCTGGATAAGAGGCTTGACTAGGTTACAAACCCAGGTAAGTTACGAGCGTTGTTGTGCACATTTCTTCTTTTGTTGCTGTTGACAGCAACAGCAATTATTACCACAAGTAAATATCACGCAATTGTCTGTACCATGCGAACATTGACTTGCCTGAGGTCATATCTACATACATATACATATATACGTGAACTCATTGCCTCGGTACTGATTTTCATACAGTTCAACTAGAAAGATCTCAGGTGGTGAAACGGCGTGTGCAAATACGTATCACATATCTTACATGACTTATATTATAGCATAACCGGTGAACAGAGCTCAGTATTGGCAATTTACTGGGAACAGATAGTTTTTATTCTAGTCCATAGAACAGTGATTCACAACATCTGCAGACAATGTGAGATTGAAAAGCATTAAGTTCGAGTAGTTGTGCATCACTGATGTGAAACAACTTGAGGCTGATCTTTGTCCTTTTCAATTTCCATGCGCCTATGTCCTGTGGCCCTTTCATTCCACATTCCTTGAAGGAATTTATTCATTTCAGCGTTACAATTCCAATGCATACTCATGATGAAACGCGCATTGATCCCAAGTTCCAATCCTGTTAGTTGTTCCGCGACCTTGCTACCACATCCCCGCCTCTAGTCATTGCCACGCCTCGCCCCTAAACGCACCCCGTTCCCTGAGATCATTTCAGATATGTGTTTAGCTGATCTTTCTTATGAGCATGGTGCATTGACAGTGATTGTGTGTATTATTTGGAGTATCTCTCTTACTACGTATATATTACATAAATAGGTAACCAAATATGGCTGTTTCAGCCCCCCCAGTGTGTGCAGTAAACCTGCTTTGAGTGTCAGTGTTCCTAGTAGATTAGTTTGGAATACAAATTCCTGTATGTCTTTAATTTTCAGTTGAAATTAAGTGCCCGTGCCAATTACAGAATGTTTGTGTTTTGTCGGAATCTAGTGGCATCTTGCATATGTTTTAATTGAAACTGAAATGAATCACACGTAACGCAGTCATGATGCCGTCTAAGAATTCGACAAAATTTACACTCGTCCTCGTCGAAACGTGTGAGATATTTCATTGTTAGTTAGCTTGTTTGATTGAGTATTATTAGTAGTAAGATATGAAAACAAAAACAAAAGCGAATACATAACGCGCACAATCAAGTTGGTGATATTTTAAATGATTCTTTAGTATCATTTTAACTTTTCAGACAATAATATTAATAAGTAGCAGGTAGTAGGCGTGAGGCAGGAGGCAGCACAGTTCAGATCTGTGTTGGACCGTGCCAGATGCCTTGTGCCTGCGAAGTGCGATGCATCATCAGTCACACCACCACTATATAACTATTGTACATTGATTTACTAACCCGTTCGTTCATCTATATACTATATTTACTATTATTTCTTTTGTTAATAATGGTTTAATTTTCAAGGCATGCTTTGACTTAACGTTTAATCCATTCGTTCCAAGGTTGGTTCATTTGCATCACCCCTTGTCCAATTCCTATTCCCCCGGCCCCTAGTGTCCAGATCACAGTGAACACCGCGGTGCATCATCACTCGAGTCCATTTATTTCTGTCAGGTAGCACTAGCATAGCATTACCGCAATCGGATAGCACTATGATCCATGATTCGCGAGTCGCGAGTGAATCGTTCCGTTGTCCGTATAGAGATATGTACATATATATTATACTATTAGCTGCATGGGTCCCCTGCCAGTTGCCATTAACCCTAGCCTCGTACCATACCCTGGCCTTGACCAGTCCGGAACCTGTGTTACGTTCGCCGTTCGTTCACGTTCTTACCGTGTGGTAGTTGGCTGTGTTGTCTGAGGTTGCACTCACCCTTCCACTTACCACAACTTCCGCACCGCAACTGTGTACCCCTCTCCGTCTTAGTTCGTTAATCGTTTATCGTTTTCTTGTACTGACGGCCAGCAGCAGAGGACTGCTGGCTGCAATTCTTTATTTGGTTTGATTGTTTGCTTCCCACTTGTCTCCGTTAATGTTTTGGTGTTGCAAGCGATGCCTGTTAGAAATGCCCTGCATCAGATAAATATTCGTGTGCCCTTATACCAGCCCTGTCAAGTGTCCTCGACCAAGCCCGCGTGCAGCCTGTCGATTATCATTTTTCACATACGATCACTTATATACAGTTACAACAGTAAACATTACAATATTAAATAGTTTCACTTGTTTCGGGCAAACACATTAGAATCATTCAGACATAATAACGTGTATATTTTCGTGTTTCTTCAAATCATTACATGTACACAGTACTCTACATAACATGAAATATATTTACGTTCAAGTTTCTCTATGTGCCTCGGTTGCACGTTATCCACCTACCGACATCTCTCCTTTACGGAAACCCGTACACAACTTCAAACTATATCCAAACATGAAGAGAAAAGAAATTGCGATCGATTCAAGTATACATCTTCCAACTTAATTACTTAAATATGGTTTATTTATTAGCCGGCCGAACCAATGAGAGAGACTGAGGTATAGGGAAGCTCTGGGTGTCTCAAGCAAATCCTGTCGCAGTACAAACAAGTACGTAGCTTGTAGTAGGCCTTTTGCTTATGCAATGATTTGATGACTGCGAAATGCGAGCGTTACTGGTACTGCTGATGATGTGATTGCACTGTGGTGTTAGCTGTGTAGTTTCCCCGGTGTCTCCTAAGCCTCTTTTCGTCTCACTTTGTTATTGCGTCCCCTTCGTTCAATCTATCTCAATTCACTTTTATTTTCTGCGTTGAGTTACGTTACGTTCTGAGTCTGAGAGATGAACGTCACGTCACGTTACGTCACGTATTCGTATTCGTGCCGTTTCTGTGAAGTGTCTGTGTCACACTCACACTACGCACGGCACGAGTCACCCGCCAATCTGTCCTCTATATCTGTGTCGCGTGTGTGTGCTGCGACTTGCGACTATTTGATGTTGTATGTATCGTATTCGTGTCATAGTCATGTATCTCAGCTGCTGCGACAACACAGCCAAAACGAAACGAACTTTCTTCCGTGTGGTGACGGGTTCAGTTGCGCGACACACGCACACTCACTCACTAAATGTATTTATTATATATTATATATAGAATTTTCTAATTGTTTTCTCTTCTCTTCTGTGTCCTTATGACTCCTCTTTCATGTCAGGTACTCTGTAAACGTTTTTGTTTCATTAGCTGTGTGACTATCACTATTTAAATAATGTATGTGTATTTATTTGTTTGCTTTATATATATTATCTGTGTATTAACGGATGCCCTGAAGTGAATCACAGTGCCTTGCATTCTAGCTCTGTTAGAGAACTTGCTCACTCCCCGCCCATCACCAGATCACCAGTTCACTTCACCAACTCACCATTTACCTTTGCTCTAATCCTCACCTCAAGCACACCTTCATCGTGTACAACAAGGACACATGCTTCTAAGTCGAGTATTGGGGAAGGAACGAGATGTCTCACATGCGTAACCGTTTGTACCTACTAACCGCAACCGCTTTGATTGCCTCGCGGCTTCCCAGCTTGTGCACGCAGCACGTCGCTCGCAAACCTGTGTTGTGTGTAAGCCGGAACGCGACTTTTGTGATCATACGATGGTTTATGTTGCCGTAAGCACTCTTAGAGTGTTCTGCAACGTACACCATTGATCGGGAGGTGTTGGGTGCTTCGCCTTGGTTGTCTTATATTACTATTAATGTATAAGCTTTGGGGTGCGCGGTCAGGTACTCGCTCGGATGTCGGACTGCTCGGCTCGGTGCTTGGCAAGTGTCGCCTCGACGGTGACATTCAACGCTTTACTTTATATTTCTCTCTAAGTCTTGGTCTATCTACTCTTTTTCTCTCTGTGTCTCTAGCACGCTGTCTATCGTTTCCGTTTGTAAATAATATTGATATTCCTCTTCGCGGCCGTGTCTACATATTCTTTTCTCATTCACGTATGTTATGTTATTGGCCTGCATCATTACTTACGCCTTGTTTGTCAAAGGGTTATAATTGCACTGTCGGTTATGGAAACAAAATTTTAAATTATCACCAAGTTTTTACGGTTACTGAAAGTTAAGAGGGATATTATATTTTGTATTGATTTGAGTAGAATGAGACACTAATTTGCCGAAGTATCAGCATGAGAGCTCGCCGAGTGACGATTGTATACATCAGTAATACTTATATTGAGTTGGTTCGTATATATATTAATATTTGATGTATGAGATGAGAACATCGCGTCGTACCTCATCACATGGTCGCCGCGATGGACATAGTGTGAAACACACAAACACATGGAAACCATGTACACATGTATTTATTGCGTATATTTAGTTAGTAGTGTTGGTAGTTGTTAGATACGCAATATAATAATAGATTATACATATATAAGAGTAGTAAGTTTGTATGTATGTATAATCTAAGATACATGTGTAAATGAGTTGTAACGCGGACGTTGCATGCGTGCGCGTGTGACGTGCATGTTGTTCCCAGCCTCATGAAGTCCTGCTTCCCTGTGTTTGCAGCTGCGAGTAATCAGAGCTTTCAAGTCTACCCTGGAGGACCTGGAGGAGCGGCGTTCAGTACATAGTTTACACAGCTTACACAGTTTGCGCAGTTCGCGAAGCCACACAGGCCCCTGGCCACCTCGGCCATTGTCAGACATCACGTACATAGACGAGGATGCGTCCGCAACCAAAGTGTCGCCTCAATCAGCGCACAATTCCTCGCTGCCGCTGAAGAGCGAGGAGTACGGCGGGGCCGGCAACAGACTGCTGTCACCTCATTCCGCATATTACTTGCCTCCGTCTGTCCATGCCACCCACGCACCACCGCCACCGAGTAACCCCGAGCTGCCCCGGCCCGTGCATGAGACTCGCATTTAAATCAAAACAAAATCAAATCCCCATCCAATATGCCGACTCCACACAATGATTCCACTACCTTCCATCGCGTTTCTCTCTTGAGTAGATCGCGTGCTGTGTGTCGGCCAGTGGTCCTCTTACACCACTACTCCAAACTCCAATCACTCTTCCGTCTGTCAAGCTTCCCGATCAATTGAGTTCAGATGAATCTCGTTCTAGTAAAGATTAGCCTTCAGTATATCCATCAATACTCTACAAGAGCCATGCTCCTACATAATCCTCCACCTCTGCTAGCTTAGCACTGATGATGATAATTAGACTTTGACCGAAATCGAGTATTGTTTATGATTCTTATTATTATGAATTATTATTATTATTTTTGTATATATTGTTTCGTCGTCCACTTGTAGTTGAGTAGTTGAGCTCTTTATGTATAAGCATTTTACATAGTTTATTTATATATAATATATATCGTATCGCCATCGACTGATCGAGTTTGGAGCGTATATATTATATATAATGCAGTACAAGAACAGTATATGATATGATATACATTATATCTTATAGAGACATGAAATATTACGTTACGATTAGAGCTGTCAGGTTAGTGGTGATGGAGATTTGGTTTATTTTACTTGTTGACGATGTTTAGGGGACCCTTGTACATGCATGCTCGATGCTCATACATTATGCTGCGAGTCAACTGTATTGTGTCGACCGTCACGGTTCTGCGCCGTGTCCTATTCTCGTGTTTACTGACACGATTTCACATTCAGAATCAGCAGGTTATTTTATATAATACACACCTATGGAACGTACCGTTTATTCATTGTTATGTTTAATTATTGCGTATTATTTATATTCACTATGATTATATTTATTATCAGTGTTACTGAAACTTTGACATTACTGATATTACTCAACAACTACTACATACTGCTACTATTGTTTATTACGTATTGTTTTAATTATTTTAATGTTAAACTTAACATTTACCGTGACTCTTATTATTAAAGTTTACTAATACTTTACGACTTACTTACGTCACTGGTACAAAACGTACACTATTCTCATTATTATTATTATTAACATTAAACATTATTATTATTATTATTATTATTATGATATTTTACATATTAAACTACCATAGAGTTTATGTTCTGATGCCTTGATGCTCTGTTCTTAAGTCTGTTCAATGATTGATTTTTTAAAGCAATACTACACTCCACGGCCAGTGAAGTGTCACTATACAATCTTAAGTAGATATTGGTTTATTTTATTTATCTTGGTTTTTATAAGTTTTATTTTTGGAGCAATCGTGTGCCCATCACACATGGTTGTGTCTCATTGTCATGTGATACACTTAATATTGCAGCACCTAAGAGGCGACATGCACTCGTCTTCTAGTCCACAATGGACTTGTTGTACGTGTGCATGTTGCGCGGAAGCAGTGTTATTATATTAATGCGCAGTCAGTCTCATCATGTTATCAGTTTGTATTCCATTTAGTACGTATGCAAGTACTGCTCATTAAACAACAACGCTGCTACCGCCACCACCCGGAACCCTGTTTTTTTAGCTCTTACTTAGTTATTACGTACACTTGGCTCTTCTGGAGATTGATTTGAATCTTGGTAGTATCTTAATCTATCTTACTCTGTGCACTTGACTCTGTTATTTGTTTGTGTGTTATGTCCGTGGCGTGACCACTGCCCATTGTCTATTAGGACCACTCTTAACGTTGCCCTTTACTCTTGAAGGTGATAGGTGGTGAGTTGCAAGAGCGTTTGATTCCGGTCCCATACAGCAAGAGCTCCACTGACCAAGCTGTAAGCCGCTTTCCTACATCTATCTGTCCGCTACGGTGCTCGTGATTGCTTGTTCGTTTCTTTGTTTTGCTTATTTGTTGATAGTGTTCTCCGGTATTGTTGTGCTTCCAGTTTTCTTATGAGAGTATTACTATAACAAGTATTATATAAGCATTTCTCCAATGATACCGGAGCAACAGTTTTATGATTTCAATTGGCTGCAATTTTCTATTAACACTTTCTTCTTGTATGCGATTGATGAGGATTAGGTTTGGTCTGTAGTGATAACGCTTGTGCGAAGCAGTGGTGGCCGTCATAGCGACCATTGTTTCAGCATATTCGTTCCAAGCTGTGCATGCTGGAATGATACGTTCTCTTCATAGTTGTAACTGTTAGAGTCACAAGTAGAAATCACAGAGGCACGAACACTGAACAAGTGCTGCTCCATTTCATTTTGCATATTATTTGTTTTGAAATTACCAAGTGAATCTGACGTAAACTAATAGATCACGCAGCAATCGATGTTCTTGCTCGTTGGTTGTGATACGCCTGCGGTTGCGTACGGTGCTTAACGCGAAGGGTCAATCATATTTGTATCTGTACGAATAGTACCTAAATTATCAAACTCAAGTATCAAGTATTCGATTCTCATGATCTATTGCATCAGTTACATATCAGTGGTTGGTCTTTCGCTGATTTCAATACCAAATTTATTATTTTTATTATTAGAAATACCTGTATTTGTATATATTATATATTTGTTTTATTTTGTATATTCGTATAAATTCTATTTATTTCCTTTATGTAAAATCTGAACGTTTTATTTACCACTTTATATATAATTATGAACAGAAGCGTTATATTTTGTATACTTACTCAGGTTGTTAAATAGTGACTAATAAACTCTTAATTGAAAAGCAGCTAAACGTACATTCGAACGCATTGTTGTTACTTGTAATATGAAAGACACAGCTCGTCCAGCTGCTCATGTGCGTATGCGATGTGCATTCACATCACATACAAGTACTAATGTTTGTTATGTGAGTTTTGCGTTACCGTTTTATGTTTGGTGTTGATTTTGTTTGTTTTGTCTGTGTTTATTAATAAACTTAACAAGTGATTTGACTTCGCGCGACGACGCACGTACATACGTTGGCCACTTCCTGTGCCAAGGTTCCTGTTCCGTCATGGAACCCGAACCTCCAAATCGGTTCAACACAAATACATTTAGCTCTTGGCTAATAGTAATCAGTAATTTAATTGCATTCGTATACCAGATGAGATGTGAAATGAAATGCCTTCGGAATGTCTACGTACAGAATGTATGTACATGTAATAGCTGCGCCGTGTTTAACGTTGGCAGCATGTTTCGGTCAGTGCATGATTTGTTTTATGTTTTAACACATATACATGTATGTATTTATATATGTACAATAGTAATACACATACAGATACATGCATATATATGTTTCGTATTAAAGATTACTATACATATATAGAGTCGTATGCGACATATGTGTGCGCGTGACATGGTACTGGTAAATGGTAGGTTTCATGTAATTCGTAGTTGATATGTTGGTTGCATCTTATTATTGTATAGTATATATTATATTCACATCCATAACGATCAGTAAGTCAAGTCACATTCATTTATACGTGTATATGGTAATGGTGATGGGATCAATAATGCGCATGCATTGGTCGCATGCGACTAAGCAAGCAAAGCAGTACTCTATGCTCATATTGACTCTGTACTGGTGTACTGTACTGTTCTGTTGTAATTCGCGCTGTGCTCGGCATATAACCCCAGGAATGTTCTATTTTAATCCTCCCTGTTTTGTTCTTTGTTGTTCATTTCAGATCCGAGTAGTAAATGCTTTCCGTCAGGGCCTAGATGCTCGATACGGCGAACACAGCAATACTTCCCTAGCAGAAGTTCTCCGAAAACAGTCATCACTTAGTAAGAGATTATCACAAACTTCTTCCATTGAATACGCTGATAACATCCCAGACGAATTGACGATTCCTGAGATAGACGTGGAGAGATTGTCCTCCTATAGTCATACAGAAACAGCAGTTTAGCTTCCTCTTATCCTGTACCCGGCCCCGGTTCTGAGTCTCGGTTTCGAGTGAAGTGTCGGCGGCGGCGACGGCAAGGCGGCGGTGGCGGCGGAACGGGCCGCTGTGGCACCCTGGTGACCTTGTCATGTGGTTGTGTCGTATAGGAATAGCGTTTGTTGCGCATGTAGCCACGGTATTCCTCTACATGTACTCGACATGCGAGCGTCATGCCACGTCACGGGTCGGCCCGTTTCTGCGTACCAAGTACTTCCAACCAAGTACTCTTCAGCGAATTCTTCATTCGTTCATTTTTATTCACTTATACATACATATATATTCTTATACAAACTGCTATTGGATACAGTCAATCCTGGCCACATCGTGTGTATGTCTGTTTGTTAATGATTTATGATGCCGCATATTCTAATATGATTATGATATGATGAACAATAAGTATAATGAATCGGAGTTCGGAGCAAGGAACGTTAGTCTCACGCATGTGTGCGTGCGTGCGTGGAGTAGACAACGGTGAACTGTGAACACGTTAGCAATAATGGGTGAGCTACCAGTTCTCCCTTTGAAATAGTGTTAATTTAGGTGCCTAGCTGAGTGCGCGGCCGGTCCGTCTGCGGGACTGGTACAGAGCCGGAGACTCGCGCGGCCCCACTCACACTATAATCCACATTTAACTTAACTTTTACACTTATTACCCACACAATATAACACTATACATTATACAACATACGCATACGATACTACACAAGGAGAATACAGTATACAGTACTAGTACCCGTACTCGTACTCAGATACGTGTTATAACCTAACCTGTACCCTGTACTATACGATAAGGCAGGGACGATGGGTGATGATGGGGAATGAGAGCACACCACACCACTACATTCAGGGCGACGAGCGAAGAGTCGGAGCTGCGATCCGCGCACACCGGGTGTCTAGCTCTTGCTCTCGGCTCGCGCCCTAGTCACAGAACATCACCCATACTACATACGGCGCTGGCGACGCACTCCATTCTCGTCCCTCGTCCTGAACATACAACAACAACATATTCATTCTTATTTAAATGAAACATTTCATTATTTTAAGATGTAGTAGACATAATGATATGTTGTCTGCCAAATGTTGTTGAGGGGAGGCAATAAGTACATCTGCAGTTCTTTATTAAATAGCATTAGTGTTTATATACATATAAGATAAAACGATAATAGTTGTTAGTTGAAATTACTGCTTCTCCTCGCCCTCATTCTGTTGTATTTTAGGTCTAACTTTGAAATTAGCTGTTAGTATTTAGCTAAGTTATTACTTTAGTACTTACTAAAAGCTACGGGCCACACGGTGTGTCGCCTTCTAGATAATGAGAATGATAATGACTTTGTTTTATACTTAATCTATGTGTACTTAACTTAACTTGATCTAAAGGATAACATTACTACATTACAAATGTAGATTGTAAGTTGTGTAAATCGTTCCGCTGGTGCCGCACGCGTCTACTTGGTTCTCTGTCGCGTCTCACCCATTCCACTTAATTTCGTAAAATATTTTGCATCATGTTAATCTTCACTTGTGATCAATCAGTATTTATCTACATTTATTATTCATATACAAATTTGTGTTATTGGATATTCTATTTTACATGTTTAGACAATGATTTACAAAATATGGGTGAATGAGTCAGTTAGACACGTGCTCAGCGAGAACTGCGCACACATTCACATACTTGCTCCGTATCGGATCCATCTAAATTCCCAAATCCTGCATTACTAGTCATCACTGCGCATTCGTCGTCACCAAGTTGGAACTCGGTCGTCACTCGTCACTCGTACACGGTCATGCGTCTTGCGGTTGTTGGATGTTGGCTATTTTAGCAGCTTTTTTATTTCCGGCAATCACAATCAGTCATTGGAGCTGCGCATCCTCCGGCAACGTACGCAGCTCCAATCTCTTGGACAAAGCTAAAGACATCCGACTACCGTAATTCGGTTATCGCAATACAACACAACAGAACGATCGAAATTTACATATGTTTGAGACCACGCCAATGGCAGCACGTTGTTAGAAACTCGTGTTTATTTAAAAGCATCTGAAATTATCTCTAACCATGATTTGAATTTTAGTTTATTTAAAAGATGAAATTTTATAAAGTTAGCAGCTGCCAAGTGTTAGTGTTTGAAAGACTAGTAAAAGGTCTCATTGTCGGATTTCCGAGGTTGTCAGACACGGTGCCTCATTGCGTATCCTTACCCAGTCGTTTTGGCACTGGCCTTGTAAATACGTATCTATATCCATGCCTATTGTCGTGCCATCTTGCCAGATAGCTCTAGACTTTCCCTCTCATACAGTAACAGACACACTAGATCGGACTCGGCCGGTTTGGTGGACACGCCTTCACGCACAGAGTCGAGCCGAGCCGCGAGAAACGCACTGTCTCGCGGCGCGCGTCGCGACGGTTGCGGGTCCGCTGAACTTTCAACTTGGAGCAGACGTTATCTATTCTCCTTCTCTGGCTTCTGAACGTTCGTAGCTCGCACTATGGTTAACAGTTAACATCAGCCCAACAGAGGTGCGAAGGAGAATAGATGACCAGCTCTAACCGTGTGCCGCGACATGAACCATTCACTATCATACCATACTCTACCATACCATCCTCGCACGTCGATGGCTGTTGTTGCGTTCTAGGGGCGCAACTGCAGTTGTCGTGCCACGTGCCGAAGCACGTGTCCTATCTGTAATCTAAATTATCTGTGGTTCGTCACGCCTTCGCCCAGAATACTCCATACACTTCTAGTTGATCATGACGATTTGCATCTGTCGGTTTATTTCTGCAATTGCGTTCTTTGTTAATTGATGATATACGAGTATGATGTTGAAATCAAGATAAATATTTATTAGAGCAACAGCTGAGTGCTAGCTGCTCGTCGTGTTGAAACTTAATGTTGTTGTTTCTCGTAATTTTAACGCTACAAACTTGTTCGTTAACATCTCTTATTAACGTTTCGTACGTGATAGTTAGCTACTTAACTTATCCTACACTGTATCGTAGCCCGTTGCCCGTTGGGGGTGGGAGATATCGTGAGTCGTTATATATTTTATATTTTGATTATGTATATTAAGATACTATTAAGTTTAATTTTATTCGTCGGAATGTCTTGTTTTTTATTTATTTATTTTATATACGTATTGTTTCTATTGAAATTAGCAACAATGCCCGGGCTGGCCCCGCAGTATTGCTGCAGATCGTAGCGTATGGAATGTATTAAGTACTGAATGTATTGCCTTGCCTACGAACCAAGTGCGAACACGAACTCTCCCACTGGAACAAACGATCGAACTAAAGGTGGATCGGAGTACAGTCGTGACATTTAGTTCTTAAGTTTTATTGTCTGTCTCTGCTTTTACTTTATTTATATACATTACAAGGAAATGATAGTTTGAGCTTTCAATGAAAATTAAGAAATTCTTTTACGTATCTGTTGGTATATTTATATGTTGGTTTGCTTATAAAATGATCATCATTTCAGGATTGTTTGGATAAGAAACGAACGTATATTATATATTTTTTATTGTTCATATGTATGTACCTGTAGTGATTGTAAGTGATACAAGTGACAGACATGATTGGGCAGTGTCGGCATCTAACTTACTATAGAATTCAGAGGCCGACGTGCACGCTTGCCTGTATAATTTATTATCTATTATGATAAATATGATAAAATAATATCTGATAAATATCAGTGGGCCATGCATTACCCAGCTGACTTGTTGGGCCTTCTGCATACTTCAATTTACACAGATCGCAGCAGACATACTGCTTTTATTGGAAATGGAACGAATATGTTTTGTTTAATAAAATATTATTCATTATGAGCGTGTTGTCATTCCGCTATAAGACTAAAAGAGGTGAACGCGCTTTCCACATAATTCACACGATGCACAACCACACCACATGTACCATGTACCTGTCCACGTCACTCACCACCATACTACATCTCAACTTGCCTCCGTTTCCGTATGTATCAATATCAATTCATTTACATTACCGTATAACGTTAATTTATTTGTATTATTACTAATACTCTACTGTACAACGACCATGTAGCAACACGTAGCTGATGTACTTTAATCATAGGAGATGTTGATCAATGCACAAGATGTGGTACATTGAAATATTGTAATTCACAGTATTTGATAAGTTTTAAAGTATACAATGTGTACCTGACTCTGTGTTAACTTTACTTGACTGTTCATTTCTCTGGCACTGGATTTGATCCCTTGTTCGTTACCACACTACTACTACATTCACTTCTACCAGAACAGAGTACACTCAACACTTATGAACAACATACATTGCCAGATTGACACTTTTACAATTATACATCCACAATCTATTCATTTTGTTATAATATTTATTCACTGTACGATTCATTGTTATTACTTTCACATTTGAATTTTGCCCATAGAGAAGATATTATTTACTAATTTCATTTAGAAACTTATAATGATTGCATTTGTTGTTAATCAAGTACTTAATGCATTAGTAGTAATTTATTTTCAACTTTTTTGTTACTTTTTGTTTGTTTTGTTCTTTTATTTTATGTAATTATTGTATAAAGTTGTAATTAAAGATGTTTATCGTTGGACGTATACAAGGTACTAAGATCAAATGACCGAAAATAAATGCAGCGAATGATGCATGAACATTTAATATTGTGATTTTTGTATTCAGTACAGAAAATCTACCAATATTTGGTATTAAATCCTTTTTACTGGTTTTGGTTGCGTGAGTTACTCCGTTGCTAGTTTAATTGCGTTGGTAATTTTGATTTAGCGCACGGATGAAGCTGCCTGCACCAGAAGGAATACCAATAAAAGTTTTACAATATCCGAGAGTGTAACTGATTCTTTATTGTGATTATTTGCTGTGTTTCCGACAATATTTTATTTTATAAATATTTATTTTGAAACAAATTGGGCTACTCCATATAAAACAATACATAAATTAATATAATTTTGCGTTGTACAATGCAAAAAATCTTGAAACCTCTTAAAAACTATTAAATAAAGTATTAAATTATTCTAAATTGCAAAATTCTTAATAGTAGGTTATAATCCTCGTTGTGCATTTGTGCAGGTTCAAAACCGACGTACTAAGATCCAATAATTATTTTACTCTCGAAAGACTTCGCTCTCATTGTGGATCTGGTGCAGTTCTGGCATAACCCAAATGTTGCAAGGTACATTTAATGTCTTTGTAGACGGACGGATCTTCTACTGTTCCTGAAATCTGGACAAACGGTAAGTAAAATGAAATAATTTCTTTTATATTTTTATACCTTGACTGCCTTATCTCGAGCCAAGTCTGCTATAGACTTCCTACATATTTTACCAGACCTAGTTCGCGGTAATCCTTTTACAGGAGCCGCAAGTTTAAATGATGCAATAGGTCCAATAAGTTCACGGACCATACAGACTATTTCGCGGCTTATGGTTGACTCGTTTTTCTTGGCATCTACACAGATAGAAAATAATTTGAATTAAAATGTACAGATATTCAGTTTTTGGATTTAGATTAACGACGTTAAACGTAGACTTCGTGCAGATGAAAGTAGGCCTTGGATTGCGACTGGAAGTAGCTTTAAAACGCGGAATTTAGACTATCAGTCAGTAGGGTGGAGCAAACTATATTTTTCTCATTCTAATAAGATTTTTTAGTTATCAGAGTTTGTGTTTATTAAAAAATGAAGACCATAATACATTATTAGTTGATATATAGAATTTCACAAGAATTTATAATAAATTTATTTAAAATAATTTTGTGGGAATTCGGATTCAATCGATTATTTTCAAAAATTGTCACGCGGTTAATGTTTTATGAATTTAGGTGAAAGTTCATTTATAGCTACATAAGAACTTCTGTAGAAAGTATTGTTTGTAAAACAGAAATTAGCATTGAATAACTAACTTTTTTTTGTAACGTAGAGACAAAGTGGAATTTCCCCTTTTGTTGGTTCAGGTACTCCGATGACCATAGCATCCGCGACATCTGGATGAGATAGCGCAACATCTTCTAGAGCGGCTGTAGATAATCTATGTCCTGCTACATTGATTACGTCATCATCGCGAGCAGTAACGTACACGTAACCAAATTCGTCGAAATAACCAGCGTCCATTGTGTCGTAGTATCCCTGTGTAAATAGTTTGTTAAATATAATATTTATTTTGAATGTACTAGTCTTACCCGATATCTTGTAAAATAAACTTGACAAAATCGTTCTGGGGCTTGGTACAATGTGGACATTGTTCCAGGAGGTAAAGGCATTTTGATGACAATTCGGCCTAATTCATGAGGTTTTGCTTCCGTACCATCGTTTTTTATTACTCTTACTACAAAATAATAAGTTTTATTAAAACGGGAAAATAAAATAAAATTGATATTCCTTGCCATCGTATCCTGGAAATGGCATGCCGGCAGAATACTTGGGGGGATTAAGATTATGCCCAAGTCCTAAACATGTAGCAGTAATGTTATGTCCAGTTTCAGTCTGCCACCAGTGATTTAAAATAGGAACTTTGAAGGTTTTTTCAGCCCAAGCCTTAGTTTCATAATCACAATGTTCTCCTGCTATAAAAATCGTCTTTAATGTTTCCAGACTGTATTTGCTTCTGAAATGACCCTCTGGATCTTCTCGTCTTAAGACCCGAAAAGCAGTTGGTACAGTGAAAAAAGCATTAACTTTATGATCATTAATTACCCTAAAAATATGAACATAAAAATTTTCTGTTGAAGTTTTGAATATTTGCATACCGAAAGTATTGACCTGGGTCTGGAGTCCTATCTGGTTTTCCTTCATACATGACACTGGTTATTCCGTATAATAACGGTCCGTAGCAAATGTACGAATGACCTACAACCCAGCCCAAATCACTAGCGACCCACCATACTGCGTCTGGAGTCATTCCGTAAGTCACACTCATCGTCCAACATAAAGTAGCAATATGACCTCCTACAGGTCGCTGAATTCCTTTTGGTTGCGCTGAAAATTAATTAAATAAATTATATCATGATTTTAAAAAATATTTAAATCATACCAGTGGTTCCCGACGTATACAAAATGTAAAGAGGTTCATTAGCTTCAACGGACACACATTCATGTGGTCCTGCCATGTTCATAGCATCCTCCCAAACAATATCCATTTCTAAATCCAACGGAGCTACCTCTACATTACGTCGCTGGTAAATTATGCACTTATTTGGTTTAAAAGAGGAGCGTTCAATTGCTTCGTTCAAAATTGTTTTATACCTAGAACAATTGTTAAGAATAATATTGTTTTCTATTTATATTTTGAAAATACTACACTCGAGTTTGCAGAGTATTATAAATAATAAACGTATAAATAAAAATAATATTTACAGGACCAAATAAAAATATTCCTGCAAATATATGTAACACCTTTTTTGTAAATTTTGGTACAACTTTTAAAAATAATGGAAAATTAGTATATCCTTACCTGATGATTTTATTAGGTTCAACCCCACAACTAGCTGCAATAATAACTTTGGGCTCAGCATGTTCAATTCTCGTACTTAGTTCTCTAGCTGCGAATCCGCCAAAAACCACGCTATGAACAGCGCCGAGACGAGCTGTGGCAAGCATCGCGATCACTGTTTCAGGAATCAGGGGCATATAGATCAACACGCGGTCACCTCGACCCACACCTAGTTTGGCTAGCGCACCTGCTAGGTGTGAAACCTGAAAATTTTTTAAATTATATTTTCTGATTTTAATTTTTTATGTTTTATAATGGCTTCACTGATTTTACAATAATTTTGCGAGGAAACTATGAAAGTTTGAAAAAAATATATATTAATTTTAATCTAATGTAAAAAATTCAATTAGTAGATTTCTGAAAATAAATATGTATAGACTATCGAAATATTTCTGTACCTGCCAATGGGTGTATGATATAACATTTTGTTTATTCTTGTTTGTATTTGCAAAAAAATCAATATTCTCGTGTGGGGAATAAATGTAAATATTCTTACCTTATCAAGAAGTTCGGCATAAGTAACTTTTCTTACGGTTTTCGTCAAAGGGCTGTCATGAATCAAAGCAACTTTATTTCCTTTTCCGGCCTCGACATGTCTGTCAACCGCGTTGTAGCAAGCGTTTAGTTCTCCTCCTACAAACCTTTAAAAAAAATTGTACATCTTGTCGAGAAATATCTATAATATATTTACCATTTCGTGAACGGTTCTTCACTATTATCCAAAACTTTTGTCCATGGTTTCGTCCAGGTAACTTGGGCCCCGACTTCCCCCCAAAACTTTTCGGGTTCCTTAAGGGATCGTCGGTATATTTGCTCATACTTTTCACTATAGTATGGGTTGTCTTTTATAATAATATCTACAGGAGGAGAGTTGTTAATTTCTTCAGACATTGTCAAATACTTGTTTTAAAGTGACTGGCGAACAATCTTGCATGTAAGAATAAAGGATAATATGAGTTTATTTTCAGACCAATTTTCTGTAATAGTCTTCTATTATTAATAAAGAAAATAGGACAATTTAGTTAATATGCTTGTTTTTTATTTTTTTTTCAATTATCTGCACATATATTATGATATGTTTAGTTTAAGTATAATTTTGCGAAATATTTATAATAAATGTGTGCAGTTATACAAATGTTAAGTATATTAATTAATTCAAGTGACATTGACCGTATCAAGTAAACAGCTATTGTTCTTTTTGAAAACATGATCGCAATTACTCAAAAATATTTTATTATATAGATATAATAACTTGAAAAAACACTTTAATTGTTGATAACAATTTAACAACATTTTTATTCCATCCACAACACAAACACTAATAACTAAAATTCACCATTAGGGTTGAAAGTAGCATTTTCAAATCTTTGGTCCCGAATATGGTTGGTGAAATGTTGTGTTTTTTCCTGATGATCGGCTTGTTTGATCTTGTCATCTTCAGGTGTCAACATTGTAGAATTTTCAAGCACTACACACACTATAACTGCGTTCTACTCGTATTAGGAATAGGGTGAATACTGCTTAGTCGCGGTTATAGCTTCTTCATAATACTGACCATGATTTCTAAGTTCCCCCCTTTTACTCTGTTAGACAAAGAGTTATTATGAATTATGTATTGAAAACAATGAATTTGGCAAGTTTGATGTTTTATAATGTAGAATAATAGAATAAAATTCTATACTTATTGAAATTTGATTGAATATATTGAACGCCTTATTGTTTAAATGACTTTGTAATATATTTTAAGATGACTTTGATAGAAAATATTGTTTTTTCTCAAACGAATTGTAGTAGGTTTAAATTATTTCATCATCATCATTTTCATTGAGCAATTAATAATCATTATACATGACCGTTACCTATTATTATTATTTTTGTACAAAAAAATATTTTTTATAATTTTTTTTTTAAGAATACACCATTATATATCCACATTTATACAATTAGAAATGGTTTTTTATAATATTCTGAATTAAAATTTGTTATTTCCATAGTTGTTAACATTTTTGATATTAATTTATATTAGTATACACAAGTGTTTAAAATAACTATTTTTGTTTTTATAAGGAATCATTAAATTAAAATTTTGCTTAAAATAATTCAAAATCAGAATTTAAATTAAGTTAGTGTTATATTAACATGTATATTTTTTTATTTTCATGACGTTCAATATATGTAAAAATGTAAGTTTTTTTACTTAAATTTTTTATTAATATAGATATATTTAAAAAATTTAAAATTCGCGCATTTATTCAATTAGTTAAACAATTGTTTAGCGTAGTACCCTCTGTTGCGTACGTTTGTTTATGTATAAAAGTTGTGAAAACTGAAGTGTTGTTGACTTTTTTTCAAAATTGGTGAATTGTAGGTGTAGATATGACTGATAATGTAAAGAACAAGTGTTGTAGCAGCTGTAACATCATGAACATTTTGTCAGGATCCATCTGCACGTCATGTCAGTTAGTTTGCCCACATATCAAGGTAGGAACACCAGCTTATGCGATATTTTATCCCCATTATGATTTACGTGTAATGAAACATAAAAGATAAAAGGCCTGTCGTGTTAAAGTGGTTTTTGACATCTGACTTTACACTCCCATTATAGATATGGCAAATTTTAGGTTAAACATATGATTCCGTAGGTAGTGGAAGCTATGTATCCCCTTTCTTTACTCTGCAAATATAGACCTGTAGTAAATCTTAATCTTTGCGAAAATCGATAGCGAAATAGAATTTTCAAAGGAGGAAATATTTGTTTTTGAAATTTCGTGTTAACGAACTTGATTAGAGCAATTGTATGATTTTTTTTCTACAATTTTACGCTTTGTACTTTAAATAGGAAATTGAAATTGCCCCAATTAATTTTGTAATTCAAATATCTTTATTCATTTTATTGTATTTAAAAATTGATGTGATATATTTTTTAAATTGTAATGTTTATATATCTTTTCAACATGCACAATCTGCGTAAAATAAAAGATCATTACATACAGAATGTACCTATACTGGATAATAATTGAAAATAAAAAATATTGTAATGATAACATCGTCTATTTGGATTTTACTTAACATGTACAAAAAATGAATGAATTAATAATAATAGTGACCATTTCCTGGCATTGTTGACATGTAAATTTTCACCTGTAACTCAACTCTTGACCTTAGCACCGAGTTTCAATCTAAGTCATTCTATTATTCAAATAATAAATTTAGAAACCATGAGTAAATGTGGATGACGACTGAAAAATAATTTACATTTAAGTATTATTTGTACATTATATAAAAATAAGTATTTTAAAATAAATGTAAACAATTATAGATATACACAAACCAATTTGCGTACAATGGTAAAGTAAAAAAAAAAAAATTTAAGTTTTTTTTATTAAATATATATGCACGAAATAAATATTATATGTTATACTTACTATATTAATAAATAAAATTATGTATTGAAATCGAGAAAAAAATTATATTTATCATAACAACTAAGTACGCCAATTTAGTCTTCATACACCTATAAATTATATAAAATCAATGATCTTTTGAACCGCCCTTCATTAGAATTACTTCCCTTAAACGGTTTTTCAAACTTCCCACTAATTTTCTTGGAGTTTGGGAGTCAATTTTATCCCATTTTTCTACCATAAATATAATAGTTATACTACTATTTTAGGTAAATAATAGTATAAAAATACAGACAATAAGAATTATAATCGTTGAACTGTCACATAGATATTTTTTTTATTTCCATCGCTGTCTGGTTTTTAACGTACATAAGTATTACATTTTATATTTAATAAATCTCGTACTGCAGACGTAGTTTTGCATCAATTATGATCTTACCTGATGTAGTAAACTTTGTACTTTTAAAGTTTTGCTCTAAATCTATCAGGAGAGAGTATCCGCAATTTTTTGAAATCAAATGTTAAAGTCATATATTCTGCGTTTCGTTACACGCACTGTATATATGTATAAATAATATAGTATATAGTATATGTGGTTTTTTTCCATTTTTGTAATTTAAAAGTTAAAATGATAGGTTGTCTATTTTCTATAACAATGCTGTAAATTTGTAAGCATTGTAAATAAATTATTTGATTATTAGTTTAATTGTGCAAGGTCAGTTTGAAATTTTGAGATTATTTTTTATGATAATAATATGTAATAACGTTTTTTTAACATAAGAATCACGTGAGCGTCAATTAAAAAGAGCTAATGAAATTAAATTTTTAGTTAATTCATAGTCAATTAAAGTGAACCTCATTGTTTATTTTTCTTGAAAATAGTATCTATAATGGGAATCAGAATTGTAATTAGGAATGCTACCCTTTTATCTTGTTTGTGGGTAGCGTAACGAGTAACGAAGCGAATCTTAAATGAATTGTCGCGGGTGATTTGTTTATAGCTTGTTAAAAGGTCCGTATTTGCGAACAAGGAAGGAATCTGCTTGGTCGACGCCAGCGTCTAATGCCTCAAACTGTATGCATAAACGACGAGGCGTTACAATGTATTTACATAGGCGTCGTTTATTTACCCATAAGTTTTACATCAATTTGCCTTGAAATTAGGGGGACATATATATCTATATAAAACCTAAATCGTAATGAGGTCTTGCAAAAAAAATTAAGTGAAGCTTTTTGTTGTTTAAATCGAACCTACAGTCTAATTTATCGCTCTATATGATTTAATTCATTTTTATTTACATTTTATGTTACATAACATCGATTTAAAATATCAAACTTTTAAAAAGTTGCAAAAAGTCAGCCATGTTGTGACGTGTGTAGGATCTTTTGGAAGACATATTTGTTTTTTGATAAGACATAAAAATTAGAAAAGAAAAAATATATATTAAATGTAATAATATAACACAATTTTATTTCTTGAAATATAATTCTTATTTGGGATGAAATTATCCACGCATGGAAGGGGCATGGTAGCTTGTTTGAAAGTTGGTAAAGTGGACAGTGCGTTATTGAAAGCATCGTAAAGCTTTTGTGTGCCAGTATATTAGCACAAGATTATTCAATTTGTCAGTTTGTATGTTAAAACATTATATTTGACGTTTGAAACGAAGTGAAGTTAGGCAAGAATCTTGATACGTCACTAGATAAGAGGGGAAGTGGGGTAATTCAGTCGCGTTTTCACGCACAACATCTTTAATTGCAGTTTTTTCATTATTAAAGATTAATTTGGGGAAAAATAAAAAATAGTGGTCTAATATTTTTCGTTATTCTATCGATTAAAGCTAAAAAACAGTGCAAGACCTCATTATCAATCATTTATCTGTAATGAATTATTGAAGAATTGAAGTGTCACTGTGTATTTATGCACATGCTTTGAATAGAGTTTATTTTGTGCATTTTAGCAAAATCCGTGAATTTTTAAATAGGTTATAAATTATTCGACTGACAATGTAAAATAATATTGAATATTTAAATTAGCTAATCTATCCTAACCTAACAAAATATGTATAATAGCATTTGTACACAGATTACTGTTTTTTAATTGTTATTATGAGTAGTATTAATAAAATATATAGGTGATTTACTAAAATCTGGATTAGTAAAATCATGAATAAATATTTAAACAAGCTTATATACAAAATATATTGAACATTGAATTTATTTATTCTGATAGTTTTCCGAGTATGGTAGTCGTTAGTAAAATCCCTGCTCGACGCTTATGTAGTGTGGGAAGGTGTAAACAGAGGAATAAGGGAAGAAACCGATTCAAGATTCGAGACTGTTAAATTGACTGTACGACATTGGTAAACGCACCATCTGTGTGTCTATTAGTGTATAATTGTTGTTTATCACCTGGAACAGAACTCAATTAAGTATTCGGAACAGAGTGCAAGCAAATATAATTTACATTGGACATCACCTACGTTTTACTTCGTCTTCTAAGTAATAATAAGACTTATTTTTGTACTCCGCTTATTAATTTTTGGGATTCATAACTTTTTCTTTATAAGACTTCTGCTCAAGGAAAAACTGGGAAAAGAACAGGAAAATGAAAGAAAAATTAAATCGTGTTTAATATAAACAGAAAATTGAGCTAATATTTTTAGAAAATGTATTTTCCACAGTCTGAATAAAATGCAGATTAAATAAAATGTCGTATGTAGAAACAATTATATGAATTTCAGTATAATATAATAGGAATAGATCATAGGCGTCCGCAGGATTTTTCCAAAGAGGGCATATGAAAATTTCGTTTGAAAATTAATACTTTCGCTTATATTTTGTATTCTATATCTGAGGTTAATTTAAAATATTACCTGTATTAAGTATAAATGCCTGATAATCGTAAATTACAATTATTATAAATATTATGTTACAATTAAAGGTACTAAAATTTTCTTATCATTACTTCAACTATTTACGCAGTTATTATAATTTATGATATTATGTTGTAAAGATATCTAAAAATAACCATTAAGCAATAATTATTTATCGTTTCTTCAAATTTAGTTGTTGTGAAGTACTTGAGCTATGTCGCGCTCCGATATTTTTGTAAAAGTATATATTTTTATTGAGTAATAATATTTTAAATACTTTAAAAGCTAAGGGAGACAAGAAACCCTTCTTGTATAAAAATAAAAGTTGGTTAAGTTTCTTAAAGAATTTTGCTAAATACAGTAAGACGTTTAACTGTCTTATCTTAACATTTTAGTTTCAGGTCCCCAAAAAGCTAGATCCACCACTGCTTTAGAGTGTAGTATTCCTGTGAGAAAAAATAACATACTTGATAATGAGAAATAATCCGTGATTATATATTTCTTTAATTCAAAATTGGGTCCTGAATATATTTTTTTTTCTGAAAGAACAGGGTGAAATAAGTATAATAGTGAAATCGCGACTGAAAAATATGGCGTGGTAAGCGAGATATAAATTTTTAAAATGAAAATTATAGCCTCGACGTCATCTGTC
Source organism: Stenolophus ochropezus (assembly GCA_035578165.1). Classification (NCBI taxonomy): domain Eukaryota; kingdom Metazoa; phylum Arthropoda; class Insecta; order Coleoptera; family Carabidae; genus Stenolophus; species Stenolophus ochropezus. Next base: position 8,339,610 of record JAQOWZ010000014.1, read on the forward strand.
TTCGCCAGTGATAAACAAGCTGTTAGTTGTACAGGGTAAAATCTAAATAAAGCTAAATTATGTTTATAATAAATAAATAATTCATAAATTTTTAAAATCAGGCAACCAATGAAATTGCTAAAGACAGGTGACAGGCCAAGACATCGTAACAAAATTAAATCTTTTATAACTCGAGTACAGCATAAGTTTATACAGAAGCGACAGTAAGACAGAGAAACGAAAATTAGAGAGAGAAGGGGAAAGTCAACAAATTTAAAGAGCTCATTGTTTAAAATCGGAAAGTTTCGTCTCATCTTAGGGAGAGATTCGCGAAGTCAACAAATTTAAAGGTCTACATAATGCTCCAAGATCATAGAACTGAATAGGGTAACATGAAAGGTACCGACACGAAGTGTCGCTTCTGTATGTAACTATTTTGTGACTCGAGAATGAAATAATATTTAAATGAAAATTATTCATTTATGCCCATTAGTTGCATTTTTTTATTCTTCTGCAAAATGGTAATATTTAGACAATTGTCCAGGACCCTTTTAGTACGAATTATATGTTTACTGTAGTAAAATGTAGGTGTAGAGAAAATTTATCTTTCTCTGGGATGGATTACGTAGCCTGAGACTGTTGATGAACAACAGATTCAATTAATTTGACAATATAGCGATGACCGTTATACGTCTTTCTTAACTGCTGTGTACACATGTGTTGAGTGAGTGCTTTGAAGTCGTTGGTTTCATTTTCCTTAGCCAAGCGAGGAAATACCTCGTTTGTTAATATTGTACGGCTTGGCTTCCTCACTTATTCAATCACAGAAACCTTTCCGCCAACGTGAAGATACCTTTCTTTTAATCATTGAGTTTCATAACTTTTTAGAACAAAAATAATACCTTTTGATGTTGGATATTAAATTTATAAATCGATAATACTCTTCATGACATAGTAGATTTAAATCCAAACCTGCAGAAAATAAATAGTATATTGTGTATCTAGTGCAGAAAAGCATTTATATCCATGCGAGTAAATCTTTTGCGGCACGAGACGTAGTCGAGGGTCTCAATTTTATATGAACTTTTTTGACGAGTTGCACACTATATGTTTTTTATATTTATACAAAACTAATATATTCGACACTTTGACAATTATTTCAATAATTTTCACATAAACATTCGGTTTGTTACCCAACAGTCAATAGTGGTAACGACTTTAAAGGCAATGGAAATAATTGGTTTTGGTAAAGACGGAAATTCCTATTTATTTCCGTCGTCTAATCATAAGTCGTGGACAATTGTTCCTTTTGACAGATGGCGTATTAAATGGAAGCAGGGGTGGAAAACGTACCATAACGATACCCGATAACATTATAATAACATTTCATTTGCTAAATTGTTGTTAATGACGTAACAATTATTTACCGTTGAGAGAAGATGAATTCCTAATTTATAGATATTTCAATATTTTGCATTGTATATTTTATAAATTTATATACACATATAGTTACTAGTAGCGTTTGAAGAATTTTTCAAATGCACCAATCACAAACCTTCTAATATCCTACAATCAATACGATTGCACATATGTCATGTTATTGTTTATAAAGTAATTAGGAATGCTTGTCTTATAGTAAGTAATTACTAATTACTGAATAAGGTACTAATATTATAAATACAATTTTTGAGTTTTTTTTTTTGAACATTTATTATAAATTTGAGAAAAAATAAAGTTATTTTAACGTTATATAACGAAATAAAAATAACGTTATATAACATTACGTTCTTGATTTTTTAAGTTATATAACATTATATAACGAATTTATTTTTTAATAACGTTACGAAATAACGTAACCTTATTTTTCTAAATGAAGGTGAATCATTTTCTATAGCTGCATAAAAAGTATTTTTCAGTTTTAATTTATTTTCAAGTTTGAATTTTAATTTTTGGTCAGCGACATTACTATTCGATTTTGTGGGCCAAGTTGCATAAAGAAAAAAAGAAATAATGATAAAACTGAATTGTGATTTTAACAATGAATTGTTTTTTTTTATCAATATGGATTAGCAACTTGCATTATGATAATAATTTAAAATCACTTTGATTTTTTAAATTGTAAATAAAATTGAAATATGTATTAATTTTAATGTCCAATTTAAATAGATTTCTCATTAAAATTTGGTAACCAAATTATTATATTCTTTTCATACATTTTAAATTGTGTATAGAATAACATTGTTGCATAAAATAGATTTTATTTTATTTAACTTTAAATTATTTTAGATACTGATTTTCCTGAATATTGAAATAAAAGACATGTTTTATTTTGCGTAATATTCTTCCGATCCTTTCGTCCATACGAAACTATCGCTCAGTGCATTTAATTATCTTTCAAAGAATAAACTCCTTTCTCGTATTTCACTTTTGAAAAAGAACTCATTTTTATTACACCGCTTTAAATTTGATATCTCCTCCTTTATGTCGTGGAAAATAATAATTAAACACGCATGTGTGAAAAATACGTGTATGGGTGTATGTATTCTTTTTTTCTTTTTCAGTTTGAAATAAAAATGGAATAACTTTGTTTTACGGCATTCATTTTAAATTTAAATCCGGTTTATAGTCGAAACTGGCCGAATTTCAGGGAAAAAGTTATTACGAAGGTTAATAACTCAATAGAAGGGTATAACTCATTCGCAAGCCGCAAAATCAAAACAAAAATTCCGCAAATTTTCATTAGGCTATCAAGCGTTTTTCAAACGACCGGGATCATAAATAAATCAATTAATGTCATTACAGTTTTCTCCCTTAATAAATATTAATTTGTATACATACATTATATTATATCATTTTATCATTTTTCTGGATTTGTTATAAATGTTGCAACAGCGTCGGCTGTAGATTGCACGTGGCCCTCTACAAAATGACAAATTATCGCCCCATTAAACCTAAACTTTTTAAAAATATATGTCATTATTTTAAATTTATATACATTTAACATAAAGTTAACAGTTAATTAGTACAAAACAGTAGAAAAAACTTTTTGTTATATGTTCTATATTTATTTGTTCAAACAATTATTTGCGTGGTAATGGAACGTAAAAAGTTTTTAATTAATTTTAATTTAGAGAAATTCCTGTCCCCACTTGCTACAATGGCATTTCTTTCATTTTTTTTATAATTTCATTTTAAAGTATGATCGAAACTAAAACTATTGAAGAAAAGCCGAAGAAAATGTTTGTATTAATAAGCGAGTTACAGGCTTCCAAAATTTGAAATAATCAATGTGACGTCACGAATAAGAATTTTCTTGTCAAACTGTTTTCTTCTTGGATCAGAATGTTCTTGAAGTATATGCTGTCTACATTCTTAAAAATTGCACGTGTATTTAAATTATATAACTTTAAAAATGATATTTATTATTTATATTCAAATAAAAACTGTTTGAGAATAACAGTGGCGCTAGTGATGCAAACTTTTAACAAATTACATATAAAGAGGTAATTTATGCACTAATCTCGTTAATAATACTGTCACCGATAAAAAGGAAATAATAAAAGTTAATATATAAGACACAAATTCTACTAATAAGTAATAACACTTTAAAAGTACACAACTGAAGTTTACTGTGACTCAAGGTCACGCCCGTTGTGTTCTTCAAGCTTATTCGTCAAACTTATGGCGGGATTTTTCACTTGCCAATCAAAACATTCGCGGTCTTTTAAACCCAATCAAAATATTGATGCAATTCATATAGATGACGTCACGCTATAACAAAAAGCCCCGGTATTTCATAAAAAATAATAAATCAATTAATTCTCGATATTTAAAAATTAATTTATATTATAAAAATAGGACAATGTCCATGTAATGATTTTCCTCTCTAACACGTACGATAATGAGATAGCAAATAAAAGTCTCATCTATGCCATGCGTTTACGACAAAGATGCAAGATAAAAGTTCAATAATTCTTGTAGCAGAAATTAATGACATGAGAATCAACTGCGGGAAATATAATGTATATAATACTATTTTTTTGTGAATGTAGGGCTGATTATTTTTACCAGGGCTCAATTAATTTTTACCAGGGCTTAGCCCTGGTCAGCCCCCCCCTGGCTACGGCCCTGGATGAAGTCATTCATTTCTCTGGAAGCAAAGATCTTTCGCTTCAACAGAAGGCTCGGTTATTTCTTAGATATTACCCTCACTGTTGCATTGGTAGGATTTTAAAAGCATGCCTTAAAGGTCTAGGTTACGTTGAAAGGATCAAAGGTCAAACCGTTTCACAAATAATATTTCAAATGGTTAAGCGAAATTAAACCTACACAAGTTCTTGGTTACAATTATAAATTACATACAGCAAATGTTAGAGGTAATTGTATTTTTGTTTCGTGGGTGAAGTACATATTGTGAACTGAGGACGTTATGAAGTGTCGGCGTCGTGTCCGTCGGTGCATGGCCCCGTGATATTAGTTACGTGGCTAGTTGACAACGAAGGTCCCTCAACAGATTCCTTTCTGTCTTCCGCTTTTCTCATTCCATTTTCTTTGCCCTGCTTTGTAATTGTACCGTCACTAAACACAAACAAAATAAAAACACAATTTTATACTCATTACTGCACGTACGGGAAATTTTTACAAAGAAATTTCTTTCTTAAATTCTTAGATGGTACATTTTCTACGACTTTTGTGAATATTAAAATGAAAAATAAGTTTTGCAATTATTGAATATTATAATATTTCTATATGCTTTATATTCATTCTTAATGCCATAAATATTCATTTTTAAGCTTAAAGTTTATATTTTGTGTTAGTTTTTTAATAAAAAATATATAGCATATTTATATTTTTCAATAACGAAGAATATGTTTATATGACATATTTTTTTATTCTCATTATTCTCATTATAGTATAAATTTACATAGTTTCAGGGCCGGATTTATATTGGTAGGGGCCTCTGGGCAAAAATTTGTTCGGGCCCTTTTTCAACACGAAATAAAAACTGCAAATCAATATTTTGTATTTGATTTTTTTAATAAATTACAAATAATTGAATTTTATCATTTTCTAATATGGCTCTTTTTTATTTTCCAGTAGTATACATATATTTTGACAATTTTTTTGACTTGGTGAGGGCCCCTGGGCTGCAGCCCAGTCTACACACCCTTAAATCCGGGCCTGCATAGTTTTCTAAGAAAGTCGTTCGTAATTTTATATTATTGCAAAACAAAATGAGTATAGAATTCAGTAAAAATATTATCTATAATAATATATTCTTAGAAAATGTACTTCTTATTAATGAACTTGTTTATTACAACTAAATACCTTAATTGCAGAACATAAGACTTTTTACTTTTCAGTAAGTGGAAAGAAAATAATTGCTTCAAAGTTCTAGTTTAATAAAAATAATACCTTATTAATCTTTTTAATTGGAAGGATTATTTATAAAATAAGTACTATATTCTATAGTTTTATTTGATTTAAAGGAAATTAAGAGAAAATAATCACTGAAGTGTCAATTTCAATTGAAGATAGGTATATAAAGTTATTTACTTAAACGGACTACGACTTTGTAGTCAAATTAGGAACCGCTAAAGTCTTATAAAACATGATGAGATGCATTTTAATGAATTTTGTCTTTGTGTAACTAGTACAAAGGTTTAAAAGTTAATCCCGTTTAATTTAACCCTATAAAAATAATTTTAGTCACGGGAAAAATGGTTTTACCGAACATTTCCTACATAAAAAATTCCCAAGTGTTTACTCTTAGATAAAAATTACATGAGCATCAAAATATCTAACAAAGGAAAAAAGATTTATAGCAGAGAAATGGTGTAATTACAAAAATTGTTTTAAAATGTGATATAAATGTAAGGATGGAAATTTGAATGCTGTATGTTTGATGAAAGCAAAGAGCGTATCTACAATTTCCTGAAGTGGCAATTCTTCTGTAGCCATGTTACTCGGATTGCTTTTTAATTAATTGCAAGCGAGATATGTTTGTTTCATGGGCATTTTTCATCTCGACTACTGCTCTATATTAATTAATTTGCCATTCGGTTTATTTAAAAACGAAATCATCTTTCACTTACGTTACATAACCAATTGAAACTAATATTTATTGTGTAATAAAATAAATAAAAATCCGCCAGCTGTGATAAAGGCAGAAAATTTAAACTACAACTACAATACTTGCAGTGGTGGAATTAAAAAAAAAAATATTCGAGAAAACCTAAATTTCAAAATTTCTCGGAGCAACTTTTTTTCTCAAAAACTTTTCATTTACTAGACTTCAGTAAATATCGATGCGCTGATTTCAAATCCTGCAATCCTATTACGTTTTTTAGATTTTATTCTGTCGCTTTATTATCTAACTTTTATTTATTTCCAAAAAAATAACCTAAATTGGGTTGACAAACGCGAAATATCCCAAAAATACTCATTTTTGTGCCCAAAATTTTGATTTAGGGAAATAGTGTGCATTGATAGATCTCGATGCGCTGATTTCAAATTTTGAACGGAATTTAATTATCTCGTCTCGTTACTGAAATATTTGTTGTCAAAGTTGCACTTCAAAAAAGAGTGTTTTTTGGTAATATCTCTAAAATGGGTAGAGATACAAGCTCACCGATTATACCAGTGAATTCTACGTAAAAAGTTACATAAAGAAATGGTTTCTCCGCATATACGTTCTTTGGAACGATTAGATGAAAAACGAGAAAATCGAAAAAACCTAAATTTCAAAATTTCTCCGAGTAACTTTTTTTCTCCAAAACTTTTCATTTTATAGACTTAAGTAAATATTGATGCGCTAATTTCAAATTTTCAAACCGAATTGAATTATCTCTTACCATTTTCGAGATATTCGTATTCCAAGTTGAGTTTTGGCAAAACCTAAAAAAACAGGTTTTTTAGGTATACCTCTGTAAGAGTTAGGTTTACGACTTCGGCGACCTCATCAATCGATTCTACGGGCAAAATTACATAAGTATACCAATTTTTAGATTTTTATTTCAACGGATACAATTTGTAGAAAGGAAAAACGAAAATCGCCGAAAATCGAAAAAATGGCAAGGGGTATACCTTAGATTTTTTCGATTTTTGGCCATTTTCAGTTTTTTCCTTCTAAAAATTCTATCTGCTGAGATAAAAATTTGAAAATTGGTACACTTATGTAATTTTGCCCGTAGAATCGAATGGTGAGGTCGCCAGGACCTTAAACCTAACCATTTAAGGGATATACCTAAAAAACCTGATTTTTTAGGTATAACTTTGAACTCAAATATCTCGAGAACGGGAAAAGATAATTGAATTCTGTTTGAAAATTTGAAATCAGCTAATCTATATCTACTTAAGTCCAGAAACTTAAAAATTTTGGAGGCAAAAAGTTATGAGGCGAAAAATAGAAATTTAGGTTTTTTGGTTTTTCTTATTTTTCACCTAATAGTTCCAAAGAACGTATATGTGGGCAAACGATTTCTTTATATAACTTTTCTCGTAGAATCGAATAGTAAAGTCGCTAAGATGGCATCTTTACTCATTTTTGAAATATTCTCAAAAAACACACTTTTTTGAGGTACAACTTTGAGAGCAAAAATCTCAGGAACGAAAACAACTAATTTAATTCTATTTATAAATTTAAAATCAGCGCATCGTATTCTATCAATACAGACAATTTTCAAAAACCAAAATTTTGGACCCAAAAATGGGTATTTTGGCTGTATATGAAACATTTTGTAGTGAAAAATTAAAGATTGTAACTTTTTATGTTTAAGAATTTAAGAAAAGATTTTTTTTAATTACTCACATATATTTTAACGTTATGGTAATTAGATTAATTATTTTATTCCTACTTATTTTACAAGAGTAATGAGTTATAAATCGTGATAATAAATTGTTGAATTGAAAACTATAAAATTTTCTATTGTTTGGAAAGTACTGTAACATTGTATTTTTATAGTATTATAACAAATATGCGATATATGTATTTAATAATATTTTAATTAAAATACGAATAAAGTGATATATTAAAACTGCTTTATTATTATTTATATATGACATGACATTATTTTATTTAATGAGTATTTTAATTATTTTATCATTTAAAAACAGGTATTTTTAAGCCTTTGACTTTATAAAACAAATTATAATTCTAAGAGGCGAAACTTTATTTTTATTGAAACAGATGTACACGATCTTTTTCCATTTGAGTCGTGAGACTTTTATCTTTTTTATTTGGCATTTTCCATTTATTTATTTGATAATAGAAACTTGATCCATCTTTAAAGAACAGTGCATGTATATAAAATTTAACAAAAAGTGAAATACAGTAGAGACATATATACTTCTCTTAGAGTGTAGTTTCACGTTTAAAAGCAATATTTCTTTTGTGTTCCATAAATTTGTGTATGCATATATCGTTCGAATATGTCTTATACGAAAACTTTATTTAAAAGACAAGTAAGTAATGTTTCACCTTAAATTCAATAATACTACATATTTGCAAAAATATTTTAAATGAGTAAATGTACTTTTCGCGCCTCCGTTCCATTATGACTAGTATTACAGAACTCAAAATCGGCCAGAAACTCTCTATAGGAATGCCGACTTAAATATTTTAGCATTACTTTCTGTCAAAATTTTAAATTTTATTTTATTGGAAATGTAAAACGTTAATTAAAACAACTATTTTTGATTTATTATTCATATTATACTCGTCTTGTGTGATTATCATTACGTTAATTGTTGAAAAATATCAATTCACATTCGTTTTATTTTTTAGGTTAGAACAAATGTCACTAAATTTTTTGAATAAAACAAGTGAATTCTTTATATATCCATGTGAACCAAAAATGTTTCTGAAATATTTTGTTACAGCTTTCAGTAATTAAGTCTTATTATAAGTTAGAGATTTGATTAGTGGTTAGAATACTAGGTTTTATTTGAACTTATTATTAATTGAAGTTTTTTTCTGTTGATGCAATTTGTTAAGTTTGGAATAAATTTTTATGATTGGCAGAATTGAATTTAATTGCGAGAACTATGCAATATTGCAAGTGCTTTTTTCATATACGTTGGTACATAATAAAAAGTGTGAGTTAGCGATTGTAGAATGCAATTTCAGCATGAAATTTAGCCGCTACTGAAAACTCTCGTAAATGTTTTCATGTTTGAGCGTTAGTTTTAACATACTGCAAAAGCTGTCACTCTGAAACATTGATATTGGCTTGCTTTGCTCGACACACTGAATATTTCTTTTTATATGAAAATATTCTCATTTATATTAAACATGTTTATTTCTGCATACATGAATTTTGAAAAACAGTAGAGGCGCTATAATGTAGTTTAACTTTACGTAATTATAATTTTTACAAATGCTTTTGACGTGAATAGGTTATATTTTTTGAAATTAACCTTACAAACGTTGAATGGTAAACATGATTAGAAGAAATTTTAATTAACATTTTCTTTTTAAAATTGACTCAGTTAACAAGCGTTTAAAACAATGAAAACGAGATGAAACGGTCTCTTTTGGCAATGTGGGTTAGACTTGTGATCAATCTTGCACGTTAAATGGTTTAGTCAAAATAATTAAAGAACTACGGTGAAGAAAACAGCTGAAAGACAAGCTTGTATCCTTCTTTAAATTAAATTCATTTATATTGATGTTCTACATAATATATACGTGGCTTTAATATACTTTTCATTAAAATATCTATTCTTATTTGTCACCTGATATTACATGTGTAAAAAACATGAAAGAATATTGCAGATATTTTACAAAAATGGTGTTAGGTGTCATCGTACAGTGCTTTGCAAAATGTATTTTTTTCAGAGAGAATCATAGGCGTAGTTAGGGGGTACTTGATGGTGCTAAGCTCCTCCAAATTTTGAAATAGCACCCCCAAATAAAATTTTTGTAAATTTTAATAAAGGTTATATATACAATGAAAAAATGCCCTTGTATTTATAGAATAACAAAGAAATATTTTTTCCGGTAAACCGAAAATTAATTAATACTGCAAGTTTGTGAATTGTATTAAAAGATTCATTCCTAATTAATATTTACTACCGTACCATTGAAGAACTATAAACCGAAAAATACGATTTGATTTTAAAGAATTTATTCTATTTAATAGAAAACTGTTATTACAGTACTTACTATATGTTGTTGTGAGACATTAAAATGACATTTTGTTTTAATTTTTTGTTTATAAATTTAAAAAATATATAACATTATTTTGTAAACCATCTTTTTGTTTTATTTTAAAATAAGGATTTAAGCACCCCTCAATTTTAAAGTCTAACGTCGCCTATGGAGAGAATAAAATTATGTTTGTATTTAACATTTTAATTAATATGAATTAGCCAAAAGTAAGTCTACATCAATTTGTAAAATGAGATTATTAATTTCAATTTGTATCATATACATTTGTCATGTTTCTTAAGGTCAATTATCCCTCCTCTTTTCAAAACAGGTTTTTTAAACCACTGGTATCCACCAGTTCAAATTATTTTTATTTTATTATCACGTTATTGGTTACACCTTACACCATTTTTTGCTCCCTGAAAACATTTTTACAATCACTGTATTGTCTTCTTAACTAAAAAGTCACAGAGTCGAGTCTTTTCATCATTCTTATTCGATTACACGAGGGCATAGCTGCATAGGAATTGAGTAGTCGTTAAACAAAAAAATTCAAAGATAGAAATAAAATTGGACTATTTGCAAAAAATCTCATTTCATGCTGATATATGTTTTCGTGTTGTAATTAAGCAATTTTCTCATGCTGTAAAAATTAAAAAAGTTCATTTTACTTGTGAATTCTTTGGCTCGTGAAATTTCTAGTTTTGTATGCAATAGTTAACAAGAGCAAGAGGAATGTGTACTGACCTGTTGCTTGCTGTAATTGCCTTCAACTTTAAAAATTTTAAGAACTATTGTAAATTAGATGCAGATATTATTTTCCAACCTCCTAAGTTTGAAAATTAAATTAAAATATATTTAATCAAACAAATCAGAGCTTCAAACCTTTTTTTTTTATACTATTATAAAAATTTGAAGAACTATTGTAAATTAGATGCAGGTATTGTTTTCAAAAATTCTAAGTTTGAAAATTAAATTAAAATATATTAAATAAAACAAATCAGGGCTTCAAACCGTTATTTTTTTATACAACTTTAAAAATTTGAAGAACTATTGTAAATTAGATGAAAGTATTGTTTTCAAACCTTCCAAGTTTGAAAATTAAATTAAAATATATTAAATCAAACAAATCAGGGCTTCAAACCGTTATTCATTTCGGTTTTTGTTCCGGTTCAATTATTAAAATGTATAAATATATTAGTTCGATTCCTGTTTTCGGTTCTTCGATTTAATTCTGATAATTTATCTATTATTTATATAGTACAATTTTATTAACGCGCGTGTTTAATCATGTACCGAACTGAAATAAACCGACATTTTTTCGGTTCAGATTCAGTTCCGGTTCGAAGCCCGTAAACTAACATAAAAATTAGTGTCTGACCGAAACACGATTTTCAACCGAAACCGTAACCGAATATTAAGGCTGCTATTTTAGTTTCGGTTGAAAACGTAACTGAAACCGAAATTTGTGTAGTTCAGTTAATGTTTTTATTAAACACGGAAATCTAGTATTTTCCTCACCTTTTCAGGTGTTATTCGATTATTAAATCAAAGACTTTAATTTATTAGAAAATATATTTTTTTTTGTAAAGATAAAGTAAAGGCACGCTTATTAAAAGCGTTATTATTTTAAAAGTATGTTCGTAATAAGTATCAGTGTCTTTACTAAAGAAGTAAAGACTTTAATTATCTATCATCACCAAAACTATTAATTAACAAAAAAAAAAATAGGCGAATAAAACCGTTTCGAACAAACCCGAAAGCGCCAGAAACGACACGAATACTACTTCCGGTTGGGCCTTAAATTATTTTTTTTTAGATAAAAGTTAGTATATTTTTATCAAAATAATAAAAATGATTTAAAACTTGTAAAGGTGTGTATATTATTTACTATTAATTAATTTCTTTTGTAATTTCATTGGGCCATATTCCAAGTGGAGTTTTATAAAAAAAGAAAACATTTTTACGAAGCGTGTTTTTACATTATAATCTTATGAGAACAAATGTCACTTTTAACAAAAGCGTTCTATAAAAGTGAGCTCGGAATATGGACATGATCTCTGAAATTCCTTTTATGGATAGAGTATTCCCTTATTTTAGTGACAAGTTTTACACACATTAATTGAGAGTTGCAGCGTTGGAGGACGGGTCCTAATTTTATTAACTTTGATACAATATATTGTTTCCTAAAGTTTTTGGGTTTGGATTTCAATCTTGCACCTCTAGCTCACTAATGATGTTGCTTTCAATTCAGCTAGTGTTGTTATTATGTCATTGTAAAATTCAGAAACTTGGAAGTAAATCTAATTTAATGAAAGTAAATAACAGTGAATAAAATATTTCAATCTTTGTATCAATGTGAAAGACAAATATTCAATAATATATTTACGGAATACCTGCAGGGGATTTGTCATATTTTTTTACTTAGGTATAATGTGGAACAATATATATTTATGCGTATAATATAATAATAATAAATAAACTTTGTTGGAATAGTTTGGTATAATAAATCTATTATTAGGTTGTCTGAAATGACAAAGTTAATAATTGCATATATGCAATTAATAGAAACATTCAATAAACAAATCACGTATTTAAATTGCATACATACATTAAATATGAAAGTCCTGGAGTTTATGATTCTATTGTGAAAATTATAATACTATTATTCAAAGTTAAGTTTGTATTTAAAAATAATTGTAATTAATAGTACAACTTTGTTTGTAAAAGGTCGACCATTGAAAGATATACACACGTTTAATATACATATTTCTATAAATGGCATATTGTTTGTATATTTTATAATATATTTATTTTCACAACCTATCCATTATTGGATATATCTTACTTACCCCAAATTTTAAAGCTGGATTCTCTTATTTTGAGTACCTTTAGGAAATTTTTTGATTGTTTAAATATTTAGAAGAAGAGGCAATTTTTCTTGGACGATTTACATTTCTTGTGCGTGTCACTGGTTTCTTAGTACCTAGATATTTATTATTAATTAATAATTATCAAACGTTGGAACAGACATCGATTTATTCTATACAGAAAATGCTGTTCCTAGTATGTGAATTTATTCTTAATTAGAGCGAACGAAACAAGCTGTTGATGCAGTTTGTTTATATTAAAAAAAATTGATCCACTCGCCACGGTAGATCAGTTGATTCCGATCAGATTGTCAGGTGACTTTGTTGTTTTTAAATATTTGAAAAGAAATGGAGAAATAACAAATTTATAATCCTAAACCCAATACAACTTATGAGCTTGAATTTCTATCTCAATATTAAATATTATACCCAAAAATTGTTGAATGTACATTTAAACATAAACGAAAAGCAAGAATTTAAGTAATTCAAAATGGCATTCCATTTGTACTGAATAAGTGAACTGATCCATCTTCTCTATTTGAACTGCACCATCTGATCTGATTCGACTGGTAAATGGAATATCATTATAATCATTTCTATGAATCCTCGAACCGTCAAAATTAATAAAACTTTTGGAACCAGTTTTATTTCTGAAAAATGATAAATTTAGAAAAATACGTTTTAATTTTGGATTTTATGTAGTTTTGAACAATTTGAACTAAAGGAAATCTGAAAAAGATTTGGAAAATATTCGTCAGTTAACATCCGCTACTTGTTCAACAGCTGGTTAAATTAGGTTTTGAGAAAGCAGCTAAATTGGTATTCATTAACCAAAGTCTAATTCTAATATATAAATATTATCTCATAAGAAGAAAGAAGTTTGAACCTTTATGTTTGCAATAATATGTCATGAATATGATTTAATTTATTATGTAATGTTATTTTTTTTTACTTTTCTTTACATTATTACTTGTTATTTACAATGTTATTTTTTTCTATAATAAACGATATTTTTGTCAAACACGTTTTTGAAAGTAGGTATAATATATTAAATTTTTATTTAAAAAAAAATCTGATTTTTATTTTTTATTTTTTCAAAAAAATCTGATTCAAAACAAAAAAAATCTGATTTTTATGCAAACCAACTTTGGATAAAATTTAAGCCATTAGAAATAGATAAAACATTGGCCTTCAACAGTTTGTTTGACGTTAAAAAAATTTAATTGCATATGCAATTTAATATAGTGGCATGTGTGCAAAGTGGATGACAGATGGTGGTAAAGGTAGATGATGGACCAAGTGGTAGGGGTAGATGCGAAGAGCGCCGGCGAAAGAGGCGGCGTCATCTCCCTCCGTGGGCGCCGGTCGTCGCATATAAAGTCCGACGCCAGGACTCTACAGCACCGACTCGACGCTTACTGTGCGACGCTTCCAGATTCCGTACTCTTCCTTCAACAAGTAAGTGCATCATGACACAACACTGTTGCGTGCCACACATATTTGCTCAAGAGCTTTTGATGTTTACCACAAATAATATTTCCATTCGACATTCGTGCTTTACTTCACTGTTTGTTCTATTTGTTTCGCTATTACTGGTACTATTTTTGAGTTTTGATTGCAAAGATATTAAACGAGCGTCCAGAATATCTTAATGATTGTAGAAATTTTCATTTTATGGTGTAGCAAAATGTGCAAATATTTGAAGTTTAAGTTGGCTTGAAATCGCTATTTTTGATCTAATTTCCTCCGGGATATGGTATACGTGATGCTTGTTTTCTCATCATTACACCTTTATAATATTTTGAGCGTCAGCGACAAATTTTCCCGTTTTCCGCCAATAACTTCATCAAAGCTTTGTTTAAAAACGATTTGGAAAATATTTTTTGCACCCGGGGCAATGTAACGTAATGCTGATATGTCAGAGACCGGGGAAATCTCATTCGATGTTATGTTGGTTGGACTACTTTCGTTTAAACATCTTTGCAGTTTGCAGGAAATCGAGCACGCTCGAAATATTGCAATCGACGAGTGCGTTCGATTCCTGTAACAAGCTATGATAAAAATCACATACTTTCACTTCACTTCTCGTGACACTAATAAGGACAATAAACTTAATACATGAGCTTTTTCTTTATAAAACTTTATAAAAGTTTTCATAATCAGCTTACAGCTTAATGATACTTTCCAAATTTAATAATCTCAAGTATTGATGTTCAAAAAATAACATATGTTTACACATGCTTCACTGGTAAACACATCATATTTTAGGGGTATCTGGGTTCTCATGACAGGTGCATCCTATTGTAATAATTTACGTAATTAATCTATTAGTACATATGCGTGGTACGTTGCGCTAACTACTTCGGGTATGAATCTTCTAAAAAAAAATAATCTTATATAATTTAGTTACTAACAAAAATTTAATGTTTGTATAACAAGAAATGCACATATTTTTGTTAATCTTGATTATTTATATTTAAAACCAATTTATCAATTAAACAATATAACAAATTATACCAATTCAATTAATATTTTAAATTACATATACATTTACAGCCAGATTCACAAAAAATACTTAGTTTTTAAACTGGTTTAAATATGTCAAATTCAAGCTAAATTCGACATATTTAAACCGGTTTAAAAGCTAATCCTGTTTTGTGAATCTGGCCATTACAGTTTCATTTTTTTAATCAAAGTTTGCACCAATATTTAATAATCCAAATTATCTGCAAAAATTTTTAATTAAGGCGAAAATTCACCTACTGTGTTGACAGTTATTATTTTTTGTTTACCTGCCCGAAATGAAGATAAAGTAAAATGGTTAAGTCTTATTATCGATGTTCTCTTTATTGCTTTCTTGCTGCTTTGTTGCAACTTTTTCCGTTATTTATAAGAAAGTTTTGTTTGTATTGAAAGTAATTAAACCTTTACTTATATTTAAGTTTAAGCTTTTAATAGGCTATGGTACCTTTCAGCCTCGTAACGTGGATACGTGTAAAGATAATTAAACGAATTGTCTTGCCATTCAATGCTGGTTGAAATCTCTTTGTGTTGAATACAAGCATTCAAATTTTGTATGTCATTACCTCAGATATTGCTTATAACAATTTTCAAATATATAACCAACTTGTAATATACATATATTACACTACAAACAAAATAGTTTAGGAATCTGTCAATTTCAAATAGCATTTCTATTTCTATAGACTGAAATATGCTATATTTTAATAAAAACATTATTTGAACAAGAACAGAATTTTGCATTTGAAATACTTATAATATCGATTTGATTCTTTCATGTAAGATGAACTTTTTTTTGGAAGCATTTAGCTAACTCAAGAAATGCATTTATGAAATTACCATATAATTGAAATGTACTTTCTTTTAAAATGTATTTCATTCTAATATTACTTTTTGAAAAAGTAATAAAAAGATTCATAAAATAAATTTTATATATCATAAATTTTAGTGTTTTACAAGACAAGAATTCTTGCTTTGTCTTGAAAAACAAGACAAGAATTTTTAATATATCTTGTCTTTTATTACTCTTGTATATAAAAATCTTGTCTTGATCGTCAGTTTCTTGCATATTTTTTGTCTTGCTTATTAAAACGTTCGCAAATATTCAAACATATAATAAATTATTCTTGTATCACATGAATATTTTTTTGAGATTATGTCAACAATTATTATTAAATGAATATTATATGAAAAGGATAGTTGCACATATTATATGTACTTTTTAGCACAAAAGCCATATTTTTACAAGCAGAAAATCTTTTTCCAAAGTATTCTCGGATTAATTAAGCATTTTGTGCCTCTTGGTTGTGTTTTTAAAAAATTATTATATTATTTATCAAATAACTATTATTATTGTATATTTGTTTTAATGAAATTTACATATATGTATGTTGAAAAAACACTGTATTCATTTTTTAATCATTACATTTTTTTATACTAAATAACAGTCATATATTAATATTTCTACATTTAAATATATATATACCTACTTATTGTTTTCATAATCACTGACAAATGTGTATAGATAGCTACATATAATAAATAATAAAAAAAAAACGGAAAAATACAAGAATTGAAAAAATCTTACAATTCTTGTAATTTTCTTGCAAGACAATTTCTGGCATAGTCTTGCTTTGAAATTTATAGCTCTTGTCTTTTTCTTGTCTTGTGTTTTTTGAAAGACTGCGGCAAGAGGAAGAAAAATACAAGCCTCTCGTGAAACACTAATAAATTCTAAAACTTTCGTGCTTTCGTTTGAAGAAAATTAATATTTTGCAAAATTTTGCAATTAAATAATATTTGAATAATGATTATATATCCGGATTCACATAGTAACTTTTATTTCTCGTGCATTCATCACATACTACAAAGTAAATTTTGATTTACAAAGTAAAGGAAACGGATAGAAATCAAGTATAATTTCTTGCAGAATACACATCATCAAACATTCCTGATTAAACATACATTTACATTTCGCCCATATTTAAACAACACAATTGCGTAGATTCAAATCCCATTTCTAATATCTATTAACTAAACAATAATGTTGATGTTTTGATGATTCGTATTATAAGCTGCGAGTCCTTAGGCTGTGGGTTGATAATTAAAATGCAAGTAAACATTTTCAAACAGGTAGAATTCATGAGATGCAAATCAAGTACAAATAAACAGATATATTTCTTCTTTCGTTCATAAATGGCAAAATGAATATAATCAATCATTCATAATTTTTGTATCAGCGTAAAACAGTTCAGCATATTCAGCACAGGATAAGCCGTGATGATATTTCAGAATTTAAAAATGATCATTTTAGATGCTTGCATTGCAACTGTCAAGCTGTATCCTTTTAGAGATTTACAGCTTATAGTCGGATATGAACTACTAAGATAATTTAATATTTTGATTAATAGTTTGTGTCGTGGAAATCTGTGGCAATTTTTCCCTCATTACAGAAATGTTCTATTCGTGGACTACCACTGCTTCTATGAATACTGTAGTTTGATACAAACAGAGTTAAACTGTAAATTCCAAATTCTATCGTTCAACAGTATCCTGTGGAGCGTTCTCTCAATGCGATTGATATATAGCATACCTACACCTACCTACGGTATTATCAACAGACATTTAATGTTAAATGCGTATTTAATGAAAAAAAAGCATTTCAAAATTTTTATCAATAGGCATTCAGTTTTAAATGCGTATTTAATGAAAAAAAGCATATCGAAATTTTGATAGCAGTTTTGGAAACTTGTATAATATTTTATTTCTACAGGCTTTTGTTCATTACTATTTAACATACTTCAAAAGGACAATATCTGTGATTAAGAAAAAATAAACTACAAAAGTACTAAATTGTCGGCAGTTTAAAAAGATTACACCATAATTATAACCATTTTATACTTTAGATACAAATAGCAATAAAACTTTATCTAACCTATTTTAATTGTTAACGTAAGTATAAATGTAAGTCATTTTAATAACTTAGATATGAACATAAATATTGGTGTAAATATTGTCGACGATAATTAAAAAAATGTTAGGGAAATGTAAGCATCTTACGTAACGACTCAACATTAATTGACAGACAGAACAATATTCCACTACAAATAACACCATCAATTATTGTTACATAAATTAACAATTAATGGGTCGACAACGTTTTTTAAAATCATTTTCACAAATATTGTTTCAAAAGCAACATTGATGTATTACTACTAAACATCTTTTAAAAGAATATTGTTGTGAGATTTTAACGCCCTTTAAATTTTAGCGCCCAGTTTTCAGGAACGTCTTCTGTCCCTTAAAAAAAATACCGAAACGACGTTCTTGACCCTTCCGACTCTATGATACCATTGCTTTTAAGTTTATTTTTAAAACTCGTTCTGTAAATATATTTGTGTTTTTTTATTTCATAACAATTTAAACAAAATCGACATTGTTCTGGAATTTTTGGGAATGACAAAATTTAATTATTTTATATGAAAACAATGTAAACAAAAGCGACATACGGGTACATTTTCTCAGAAACCGAAAATAGGCGGTATTTCCAAAGATAAGTTTATTAAACTCTTTTAAAATGATATTGTATTTTAGGAACGCGGTCCGACCTTAAAAAGTACCGAACCGACATTTCCGATTGTTTAATTTTTTTACACCACTGCGTTCTTGAAACATTTTCTGAAAATATATTTGTGTTCTTATTTCATAACAACTTACATTGTTCTGATATTTTTGCGCATAAATAAAATCTGATTATTTTATTTGAAAGGAATCTACACAAAATTGACATTGTTCTTCCAAAGTGAAAGAGAATTAAAATAATGAGCGGAATTTCCTCAAATAAATTTACTAGACATCTTTGAAAAGAATGTTGTTGTTAAATTTTAACACGCATTTCAGGAAAGCGATCCGTCTCTTAAAAAAAAATAACGGAACAATATTCTCGTCGGTTTCGGCTGTATTGTTTATGTGTGTTTTTGAAAGTTGTTCTATAAATATATTTGTGTTTTTTATTTTATAACAATCTACTCAAAATCGATTTTGTTCTGATATTTTGCGAATGAAAAAATGTGATTATTTTATTTGAAAACAATCTACACAAAATCGACATTGTTCTGATAGTCTTCCAAAGTGAAAGGAGAATCCAAATAATGGGCGAAATTTCCCCAAATAAGTTTATTACTAAATATCTTTCAACAGAATATTGTTAAATTTTAACGCGCTTTTCAAGAACGCGTTCCGTCCGTTAAAAAAATACCGGAACGACGTTTTCGACTGTTCCGGCTCTATGATACCATTGTTTATAAGTGTGTTCTTGAAACTTGTTCTGAAAATATATTTGTGTTTTTATTTCATAACAATATACACAAAATTGATATTGTTATCATATCTTTGCGCATGAAAAAGTGTAATTATTTTATTTGAAAACAATCTATACAAAATTGACATTGTTTTGATACTCTTCCAAAGTGAAAAGAAGATCCAGAAAATGGGCAGAATTTCCCGAAAGAAGTTTATTAAACATCTTTCAAGAAAATATTGTGGTGAAATTTTATTGCGCTTTAAATTTTAGCGCCCTGTTTCAGGAATGCGTTTCGTCCCTTAAAAAAAATACCAGAACGAGGTTCCCGATATCGACTGTTCCAATTCTTTGACACTACTGCTTATAAATGTGTTTTTGAAAATATATTTGTATTTTCTATTACATAACAATTTACACAAAATCGAAATTGTTCTGATATGCGAAAGAAAAAATGCAATTTATTTATTTGATAACAATCTACACAAAATTGTTTTGATATCCTTCCAAAGTGAAAGCACAGAATAGGTTTATACAGAAGCGACAGTAAGACAGAGAAATGAAAATTAGAGAGAGATTGGGAAAGTGCATAAATTTAAAGGGTCCATTGTTTAAAATCGGAAAGTTCTCTCACATCTGAGAGAGAGGTAAGGAAAGAGCATAAATTTAAAGGTCTACACAATGCTTCAAGGTCATAGAACTGTATAGGGGAACAATGAAAGGTGCCGAGTGTCGCTTCTGTATGTAACTATTCTGTGGTTCAACCATGTAGTTGTCGTCGATGTATAAAGACAACTACATGGTTGAACTATATTTTTTGTAATTAGTGACACAATATATATATATATATATATATATATATATATATATATATATATATATATATATATACTTTTAGTCTTTGCCCTGAAGAAGCTGCAATAGGCAGCGAAACGTCCTAGACTAGCCACATAAATTATTTCCGACTGCAGTCCTGTTTATTTATTTATTCCATCACCATCAGTCGCTTATTCCTCTCTTCATGAATGTGTATTCTACCCCCTAGAATGCAGAGCAGCACGGTGGTGATGTTATCCATGAGCGTAATCGCCATGCTGGTGATGTGCGCTCCGGTGAAATCCATTCCGCCGCCGCAATGCTCGCCCAGCGTCCTCATGCAGGCCGACGCCAAGTACCGCCAGATCTGCCTCGTGCTCAGTCAGCTCCAGAACGCTCTCGACACTCCCCCAGAGGACAGAGGTAGGGATAGGAATCACCTACACCTCACAGAGAAACATTTGCTGACGTGGGTCGTACGGAAGATAAACAAACTACAAACAAAATTAAATTTTGGCGACGTTATACCTCACAAAACACACACAAGAAAAGCCGATTGACTAAAACACAGAAAACTTTTAAATTGAAATAAAACATTATTGGTTTTTTGGCAAATGTCAACTGCAAATGAACAAAAATTAAAAAGAACACTTGACTCATAAACGAATTACAAACAAATAAGTAATATAAGAACGAAATTGAACGTTTTGAACACGAATGTCGACAGTTAATGAAGAACCAATTACAAATATTATTGGTATACAATAATACAATCAAAATTAGAGATTATACATCAGACACGCACAAAATAAAAATGAAGAAATACTATTGGCACTATTTATGAAACTATAAAAAATAGAAAGCATCAATAAAATTGGATTAAATTGTGTTTTTAAAATTGATTTTGTTTGAACGAAGCGAGCAAATAAATTCTCCTGGGAATAAAAACAAATATGGCAAATAAATTTAATAATATTAATGAAAAACCAATATTGCATTTTAAGAAGTTGGCAAAAATTCTGCAGTGCAACGAGTTCTAAATTTAATCGAAAAGGGATTAAAAATCATTGTTTACTATTGAAAAAAGTTCCATAACTGAAATTGGGATTGGAAAAAAGTCATTGAGCATTCTGACATCCTGTAAACGCCGTCCTACACATTTGTTAAATCCCTTCCCTAAGTAAATTAGTTTGTTTGTCTGTAAAAACGAACCTGGGATCATTTGTTCAGGAATTAATCTTGCTTTGAGGGAAATGATCAATTTGTGTTTCTGTTAATCATTTGCTGAACGTGAGCCAAATTTAAATGCGGCTATTAAGTCAATATTTACTCTTCGTTTGAATATCTGAGAATGAAAAGAGTAGGATATTGTGTCTAACGAATGTGGGTCTAAGTTTCAGATCCATTTGAGCCCATCGACACTGGCATCAAGCGCAAGGATGTTGACCATGTTTTCCTTCGATTCGGCAGACCTAGAATGTAAGGTGTCTACGCTACACTTCCAAGCTTCCTATGGACTGACTGTACTATGATTTTCTCTTTTCTAATCTCTATCAATGTGAACGTGAATTATTTGTTCTGTAAATTGCAGACCCTGTTATTCTATTTGTTTGTCACATCATTTTGTAATGATAGCCCATAGTTGTCATGTATCAATTTTTTGTGATGTAGTGTTTGTAACATGCATTTAGTTGCAAATAATATTATATATTTATTGATATAATTATGTTGATATATGTCTATTTAAAATATACCTGTCATCCTTAAAAGCAAAAACATTTCATGACATTCCTGTACTATCCTGTCATCGAATGAAATCGAATAATTAATTAATTTTTTATTTGATTCAAATATTTATTATATAGGTGAATAGTGCATAATTTAATACAGCTTTGCTTTTTATTTTTAAGAAAATATTTATACATAAAAAGCTTTCTAATCCTTTAATTTTATTTGCAAAAACTTTATAGTTTAAATAACATGAAAACATCATAAAAAATTCTTTTTGAAATCCAAGGATTTAAAATTTTATTATAACTTAGATCTCTCAAAAAGTTATAAAAACTTTTAATATTAATATTATTACCAAAACTTTTTTAAAACTTAACGTAACAAATGTTACGGAAAAATTACAAGAAAATATTTTAATACTTTATTATTATTTTAAAAAAAATATTTATATGGTCAACAAATGAAGATAAGGTACAATAAAATAAAATGTTGAGCATCATTATTCTTCCACGTGTATCATCTAGATAGA
Organism: Stenolophus ochropezus; assembly: GCA_035578165.1. Taxonomy (NCBI): domain Eukaryota; kingdom Metazoa; phylum Arthropoda; class Insecta; order Coleoptera; family Carabidae; genus Stenolophus; species Stenolophus ochropezus. The sequence continues at coordinate 8,362,505 of JAQOWZ010000014.1, forward strand.
GCGTGCTTATGCAACTTAATGAATTTTAATTGTTTTTTGAATGACAGGTCATTATAGCGAATAGGGCTGGTAAGGTAATATCCGTTAACCTCACTCCGGTTCAGCCGTGTATGTTTTTTCTATTTTTATGAATTGCAATATGTTTGAATAATTCAGAGTTCTTTGGGTAACAGATGGAAAAATCGCGTCACGGCAAACATGAAGTGAATATCTAATAAATTGTCTACTGCATGAACAAAGAATGCGCAATTACTTCTCGAAATTCTTTGAGGATCATGTTGATCTTTGCATTAAACAATCCTACAATGCACATATTATAAAGGTGTTAAAAGATAATAGGCTATATATCAATAAAATATGTGTATATTATACATGACATAAGTGTATGTAAATAAGACATAAAATATGAAAACAGTGTTATTAACTTATTAACAATTTTCATACTCATAATACCTGCTATATCCAACTATAATGGAGTCATAACTTCAGCAGAAAGAAAATATCGCATGCGTAGTGTATAGAAGATACGAGTAATAAAATGAACAATTTTATTATGAATTCAAACACAATGTATGTGGTTTTAAAGTAGGTAAAACAAAACTTTCCTACTTTAATTAAAAAGAAAAATAAACATTTTTAAACAACTATTTTTATGTGAAACATCTGTTCGGATCATTATTTTTGCAATTAATGATTTATATTTGAAGTTGGAAATTTGGAGTTTCAAAATAATTTAATCGCTGTATTTAAATAAAACTAAAAATTTATAAAAATATATATTATACAAAATGTAATTCGAATTAATCACTAAAATTCGCGATGAAATTTTGAAAGTCAATATCGTCAGATATATTGATTGTTTCAAAATTTGGAATGGGGTATGTGACCATAATCGAATTTTAGTATAAAAGTCATAAAATTAAAAACTAACCGCTAAAGCTTCTCATTATAATAATAAAAACGAAACATTTATTTAAAATAATAAAATTATTAGCAATTTAATGTTCCGGAGAAGGGATGCGTGACGTCAGTATGGTAGGATCATGGAAATAGGCAAGTAGTCTTATTTCTTACGCTCCCAATTTACCTCTCATCTTTCAGGATTCTACTACGATGATGTGACAATATCTCTTCCGCAAATTTTATTTTTTGTCAAGTATCATATATGTAAAAATCAATATTTGGTCACATACCTAGTAGCATATGGTAGTGTGCAATCAATTTGGATTTTCAAAATTTTGAACTCTTCAATATCTGATTTTCGAAATGTAATTTTCAGGGAAAATAATAACGATATTTAAAATTAAGGAAAAAGGATAATATTTAAAAAGTTTTTATTTAAATGTATATTTATATTGTTGTTTATTATGAAGCACCTATTAAAGTATTAATAGTTAGAGGAATTAAAAAATAATAAACATTAATAATCATAAAATATAGTTTATTTCATTAATGGAAATACATCAGATGTTTGATTTCAATCCGTTCTAACAGTTGTTAATTGTCAAGGCAATAATAACATTCGAATTATAGAGATACTATAGTATATAATTATCACAATTTCTTAATAATTAAATTGACAATCTGAACAAGGTCAATATGCAATTTTATTGCCATAGAGGAAATATTAACATTAATAAAGTGAAAAAGAAACAAAATAATAAAAAAAAACATTCCAAACGAGTATGTTGAATTTAGTTGTCCTCAGGAAAATAAGACACGAACACCACATCGCCTCCCACGTTAATGAGGCACTGTCCCTGAAAAGAAAATCCTTTGAATTTGGGAACAATTTAATTGCTCGAACAATAACGGCGCGACGAAACTTCTTCTCGTATAATAACATGTCACAAACACGGCAGAATTATTTATATATGAGTATGCATTTTCAATTAATTACATGTCGTGTTCTAGAAACCTCCAATTTTAACTGAAATTGATTTCTTTACTTTACCTATGTTTGCTAAATACAACTTATGCAGCTGTCAATTTTGTTCTAACAGTTGTTATTTTATATATGACTGACATAAATTAATTTTAATTTGCAATATTTACTCGCATGTAGAAGCAGTCATCAAATTTTGAATTAGATCAAATATGTAAATCTTTAAAAAATGTAGAACAATTTTCAACAAAGCAAACTTAAATTAAATTAAAAGTTTAAAAATGTGCAGCAAAATATTTAAAAAATCATTTTCACAAAAATAAGTTTGCTTTTTATTTAATACGCAAAGTTGTATTATCTACTTTTCTTTTTCGCGGAGATGAATATGAATCTTGTATAATAGTAGTTTCGTCTTTCGTATATTTTTACAAAGGAATTTTAATTGAAATTCTTGTGACTTATGTAAGTATGTACGTTTGCATCTTTTACGTTAATATATCATAATCTATTTTTGGATTTGCAATTATGTCATAATTAAAAAACCTGCGACGTAAAATTAGCTAAAAAGTTAAACTCTATCTCAACAAAACGTAAATTTCTATTCCATAATCATCACATCCGCTGAATAGAGATAAGAACTAAATCACAGGAAATGTTTATCTTCCTTCAGAAACTTCATTTCCTTATCAAACCCTTTGGAATAACCTCTACTGTGAAATTATGTACTTTTTCTTTTAACGAAAAAAAAGTTAATGGCTTTTTTTGTGGAGGAAAAAGTATAAATGAAATGTGTTACGAAGCGTGAAAATACGGAAAAATTATTTTTTACCTGATTTTTGTGCGCGTTGTGGTATAAGACGCATTCTGTCATGAAATATGACACCATAGCGTTGCCACCAAGAGCTGTTACATGGGCTCGAACTATGGCGAGGACTTCTGTAATGAAACTGTGGACGAAACCGCTTAGCCCACCACCCTAAAATTTTTGTTGATTTCCTAAATTTAATAACTCTTTCTGGGATTTTTTTTTGTTTGAACTTACTTCTCTAATCGACGTGGTTTCGCGGATAAAGAAAAAGTTTAGATATCCTAAATAACGTTCTATCTTACCACCAGGAACATAAGATAAAGGAGTAATATCTACACCGTGTCTCTCTTTGATTGGAGTCTACAAACAAAAACAGTTTCACAAAAAGAAAAGAAGAATAGAAAAAGTAATATACATGTCTTTGTTTGGGATTGATTCTGAGTCGCTGAGGCGACTTTTGTCTATGTTTCGGCATTTGAGGATTCAAAAGAGAGCTTTGATTAATCACTGGAATACTGTTTTCTGGGATATGGTCTTCTTCAAGACTAAATATCAATTCGTCATCTAGAAAATTTATTAGTAATTTTATAAAAATTGAAACATTAACTGTTATACCTGATTTTTTGTTTAATTCTTTGGAAGGCAAATGGCACTTACGTTTGAACTTATTCAATCTCATTGGATCTCCAAGACCTAAGGCCATTCCTACAATAATTTCCAATATATATTTTTGTTTATAAATGACAGTTTTGTTATTTACCGAGTAAAGTAAGCTGAATTTCGTCAGGTTCTGGCAAGTCTACTCGAAATTGAAGATCACAAAGAGCACAAGGAATCATTCGACGGAGTTTGAAATATACGCTTTGTAGTAATTTCTGGAAGTGTTTACCAAAGTGACTAGCCGATTGATTGAGCGGTATTTTCGATCGCCAGACTTGTGTAAACATTTGCAGATTTTTAACTATCTCTAACTCTTCGAGTCCAGGTACATTTTCGGTGTTCACTACGTGAAAACCATCAGGAGGCCTAGGTTCTACCAATAAATTAATAACTTCTATATCTTCGGAGTCATCTACTTCTAAAACGCAGGAATCTTTGTTGCCCGAACCTAAATCTAAATTCGATTTTTCGTCGTCAGATTCTTCATTATCTGATAGTAATTTAATTGGCTGTACAATATCTGTATCTCTAAGTTCATAAATCTCTTTATTTTTCTTAACAGTATCTACTAATAGTTTCTGCATTTCTGCGAGTTTTTTGTCCTCGGTGGTAGCATTACCAGCGATAAGTTTAGGTAAAGGAGGTGGGGGTAAAGGTAATAGGAAAACAGCGGTACCAGTAGCAACTCCTACAAGCATGCGTTCGCCGATAGTAATGCGGACCTTTAGACCAAAAATAGTATTCATAGCTTTAACTTTCATCTTATTTACAAGCAAACGATGAAGCTCATATTCTAAAAATGGCAAACTTTCTGATATTTCTTTGGCATTAAGCTCTCCTTTCAAGTCACGTTTAGGTCTACAAACATAGGATTGTAAGAAGCAACCACGACCAGTAATCGGCAAGCCATCAGGCATTTCAATCGTCGTTAGAAGAATATCTGGTACTTTCGCCATTCTATAATGATTGTATAATTAAAGAAAAATAATACCTAAATTTAACGTTACGTACTTGCAAACAGAACAATACAACATATTAACCCTAAAAGACATAGAAGATTCGCTGTATGGAATGTGACAAATGCGACAAGATGAAACTGGAGCCTGCGTATTTGAACCTGAAAATTCTATTGTTGCTTCGTGTTCTGGACTTTCGGTTACTTGTGTAATTTTTGAATTCTACGAACAAAACCTGTGAATACAAAAACATACACAAAAAATATTAACTCACGGTGTTAGAAGATTCAGGATGTTTCGCGTTCTTCTCCCGTTCGAAATCAGTCCGATCTAAAGAACTCGTCATCAAATCTTTGTTCGGTACATGAGATTTATGTAAATTTGGCAAACCAGTTATCCCGTCAGTCATTTCTCCGCTATAGAGTGCGATGACTGCTGCAGTTCCTGAGGCACTCAGCACACAAACTTCATCACTGAATACCAATAACATTTATCGTAAAATCTGACCTTGTTAAAAAATAGAAACATACCAAATGCTAGTAGATTCAGTGTAACCTAATACTGCGTTGCAGTTTAAAGCTCTAGCGTGCGTTCGAATTTCCATTCGAAGTTCCGACCACCAAGTATCGCGAGTTTCTGGTTCCTCTATGTTGGTTATGCGTTCTAGAAGTTTCACGGATCTTGCAGAAACAGCACCACCTAATATAAAAAATGAATTTTAGAATTTATTTTTAAAGCATTATAAAATGAAACTTACCTAAATGTAAAATGAAACCTGGAGGATACTTCGACATGGTCAAAAATGGATACTCCATCATGTCGAAGTTATCAACGGTGGGCCTGAGAAGCGTGCTTCTAATGTGGTGGTACCCAGGAATGGTACCGCCTGATCTATCGCTTCCAGTTAAGCTGTTCCCTGTATAAAATGCAAGACGCCAACTAATAACTATGTTATTGTTGTTAGAACAACACAAAATCATATGCATGGTTATCGTTACATCGATACAGTTCCGTCAATACAGTTATTGAATTTAGCTTACTGGTCCAATATTAATTGCAGAGGATGAGAGCATTTCTAGAGGTTTCGAACATAGATTATTCATGAACATAAGACACCGTTAAAAAAAAGGAGAAAAAAGTAAGAAACACTAACATTAATACAACACAGTTAAGTCAGCGGCCAGTAAATTATACTCACGTTTCCTATGTATTCCTACCGCAAGAAATGAATGATTGGACCACAAAATGAAACAAAATCATGTTACAGAAGTAGTAATAAAATGAATTACAAATCGCTTACAATATCATGATATAATTATTATTTAGTTTGCCATTACTATTATTACTCGAATGAAGAGTTGAATAAGTAGGTAAAATTGTAAGCAAGTAAGAAATAGTTTAAAAGATGCTCACCTTTTGGAGTAATACTTAAGTCAGAATCCGAGGACCTTCGGTGGATGCAAGGAATGGCGTTGAGTCTAGCGGGTGATTGCGACATCTTTCCTCCCGTAGATTCGGTTCTCTGATGTCCATGACGTTCTCGAACGATTTCTCTTTCTCTTTCACGTTCTCGCTCTGTTGAAGGCACGGGAGATTCCACGATGCGCCTGTCAGAGGTGTACAAGCAGGGGGCATGCTCTGCATTAGTGTTACAGTTAGCGTCGTCAGCTGTTATTGCTGTCCCTCTATTACAACTATCGCCGGTATCGGGTCTCATAACGATATTCGGATCTTCGGTGCAGGGTGAGGTAGTTATCTCGTTTAGTTTTTCTTTACTGCACGCTTTGGTTGGAAGTTCAACGGGACTTGAGGATGGTTTTTCGGGTAGGTTTTTATTAGAGGTTTTTAATATCCCTTGGATATTGTTTACCCTGTCCATTAAAATGGTGGTCATTGCCGATTCCACTAAACCTTCTTCCTTTGGATGAGGAGTTTTATGCATAAATTTGGAAAAAGGATTTTTTGGTTTTAAGGATTTACATTTCTTTTTAAAAGTAGAAAATATAGAAGGTTTCTTAGATTTTGTATTTGAAGCAGAAGACGCGGCTTCTTCCGCATTTTCAGGAATTGCTGTTGCCGAAGTAGATGCTACAATGTTTACCTTGTCCATTAGCATTGTATTCATCGCAGTTTTTATTAAACTCTGTCCTTCGACGTTTTTTTCATTAAGATCTGGTTCTGGTGAAGATCTTTGAACAATGGGTTCAAAAACATTGTCATCTGATTTTGCTGCTGTTACAGGTGCGCCACTAGGAGCAATGATATTAACTTTATCAATTAACATTGTCTGCATAGCAGTTTGCATTAAGTTGTTCTCCGGTGGACTCCTATCAAATTCAAAACTTTTATCTTTGATTGGAGAAGAGAGATTATGGACTTTGTCGATGACATTGTGAACTGCGGATTTCACTATATCTAAATTAAGATGTTCGTGTTTAACTGGCGGTGGTTTTACTTCTTCTTCTGCTCCTGGTTGTACATCTGGAGCTAGAATATTAACTTTATCAATTAACATCGTCTGCATAGCTGTTTTCGTAAGGTTTGGTTCAGATTGGTCTTCTTTGCTAAAATCAAAAATTTTCTCGTGTTTAGGTGAAGTAGGAGACAAGTGACTGACTTTATCTATAACAGAATGAACAGCAGACTTTACCGTATCTAAAGTTGAATGATCACGTTTGTGTTGATGCTTTTCTTCTTCGAGTTGATCGTCTGAAGTTGTGATAGGTATGTTTTCAGAAGCCATAATGTTGACTTTATCAATGAGCATGGTTTCCATGGCTGTCTTCATAAGACTTGGTTCTGAGTCGTTATCGAAAAATGATTTTTCCGTATGCTTAGGAGACAGAATATGAACTTTATCTAAAACGTGATGAACGGTTGTTTTAATTTTATCTAAGTTAGGATGCTTCGATAATTTTGGAGTGTCATGTTCTTCGGGTACTGGAGAAATTGGTGGTGTTCCAGCAGACATAATATTGACTTTATCTAGTAACATTGTTTGCATCGCTGTCTTAGTCATTGTATCTTCTTTTATCACACTTTTTGAAGTTTTTGTTGTTTTTTCTTCGCTAGGTGTTTTTGTTTCTTCAAACTCATATACGAATTTATTTTCAGTAGGAGAAGAAATAGGAGGAGTCAAAATATTGACTTTTTCCATTAGAATTGTTTGCATAGCAGTTTTAATTAAACTGTCACTACTTACTTCTGACTGTGTTGGAGACTGCGGCGGTGATCTAGTTGTTATTAGTTGTATTTTATCCATAATTAAACTCTTTACAGAATTATGATCCTTAATATAAATATCACTTTTTCCTGGAGTATGTTGAAGACTTCCTGTAGTGCACCTACGTTTTCTCAAGAAAGAAGGAGATTTCTTTGGTAATATATGTATTTTATTTATAGTAGATTTAATAAAAGCTTCTCTAATATCGGGATCACTTTTAGATAATGAATTGGAAGTACTTTTGCGAAATTCTTCTTTGACGCGTTTAGAAACTGGTGCATTTTGCGCAGTCATTAAGTCTATCTTTTCCATGAGAATAGTTTGCATAGCAGTTTTGATTAAACTAGTGTTTCCTAAATCAGGATTACTTTGAGACAGTAGTTCTTCGCTGGCTCTAGGTGAAATTGGTGCCGGTTGAGATGTCAGTAGATTAATTTTTTCTTGAAGAATTGTGTGCATTGCTGTTTTTACAAGAGGTATGTTGGTTAAATCTGGTTGACTTTGTGAGTTATTTTCGAAACTTTCGTTTTCTTTAATAGTAATATCTGAATGGGATTTGCTGAGTTGTTTATTGAGTTTATTTTTTGACTTTGGTTCTGTCATAACGGAAAATTTGAACAGAGGACTATTTCTAAACATATCTAATTTCTTTTCTATATTTAGAGAAGCTGTTTTATTTTCTTCTTCAATATGAATATCTGTACAAGATCTACTTAGTTGTTTATTCAGTTTTTTATTGACTGTTTCGGAAAAAAGTGGACTTTGAATTAATTCAGCTATTCTCTTTTCTAAATCAATAGGTATCTTTATTTTTGTATCGTCTGTGTTTATATCCTGATCCATTTCGTCGCAAGAAATACTGAATGTTCTTTGCAATTTTCCTCTTCTTTTTAATTCAGGTTTCTTAGCAAGAGAAACCTCTTTTAATTTTTCTATTTCGTTAATGTCTGACAGATCTGTACATGATATACTTAGCCTACGTTTACGAAGAGGGTCTATTTCAGTTTCTGGTATTAAATTTACAAATGTTGCATCAGTATTTGTTACGTCTTCATGCGAAATACTGAAAGTTTTATTTAATTTACTTTTCGGTCTTTCTACAATGCTTTTAAAAAGAGCACTATGTCTTAAATTCGCGATTCGCTTTTCCATATCTTTTGGTAAAACTATGTTAATATTACAATTATTATTTTCAAAATTTTCTGGATTTGGTATTAATTTTTGAAACATTGCATCGCTATTAGTTACGTCTTCATGAGAAATACTAAAAGTTTTATTTAATTTACTTTTTGGTTTTTCAACTATACTTTTAAATAAAGCACTATGTCTTAAATTCGCAATTCTTTTTTCCATATCTTTAGGCAACATAATGTTAACATTACTACTATCTGTATTTTTTAATTCGTTGATTTCTGTTAAATCGGTACACGAAATACTTTTTCGACGTTTACGACTCGAATCTATTATATCTGTATTTGCGAGTAAATTATCAAATTCGTTAGTAACAGAAACATCTTCGTGTGATATACTAAGAATTTTAGTTAATTTGCTTTTAGGTTTTTCAACAATACTTTTAAATAATGCACTATGTCTTAAATTGGCAATTCTTTTCTCCATATCTATTGGCAATACTACAGTAACATTACTATTAATATTATCTACGTTATTTTCTATTTCGTTATTCTCTGCAATATCTGTACAAGATCTACTAATATTTCTAGTTAATTGTGGCCGTTTTTTTGTTGCTTCACTTTTCTCTAACTGCTCTATTTTCTTTTCTACGTTAGCGGGGAATATAAATAAGTTATCATCATTAACTTGTAAAACCGGAGCTGTAACAGATAATATTTTATCCGGTTCAGTTGAAATATTGTCATTGAAATAAGAAAACTCTAATTCTTGTTCAGCTTTTTGTTCATTTTGAACATTTTTAACAATAAGACTGACTGTATCGAATTCCAGTTTATCTTTAATTTCTGAAGGACTATCAGATCCATCTGAGCTGGACAGTTCCGAGTCTGAAGAAGCATTTGAAGTTGGAGTTACTAAGGCAGTGTCTGGCAAAAGAAGGTACGGTTCTGAAATAGTTTTATTTAGTCCAGATGGTTTAACTTCAAGGTTTGTTGTGTGAGTTTCGTGAGTTTGATGGGCACTGCCTTCCTCTGTTTCTTCATTTAATGCAGTCACAGATGAAGAATGAACTGGACCAGAATCGTGACATTCGACTATACAATCGAGACTAGTATATGCGTTCATTACTGATCTTACTAAAAGTTGTGCCATATAACTATTATTGCTATTTTGCTTCTTTTTCTTCCGTAACTCGCGTAAATCTATTAAAGATGTTCGAATTGCGCTAGATTCACCTCGTGAACTAATAGATGCAGTATCTAAATTCAAAGATTCTTGCATTGACGAATCTGACATTTTATTTTTCAAAGCAGACTTCATGTTTTGCCTCAAATATTTAATTTTATTAGAGAGACGAGTACTAGAACCTCGAATTTCTTCTTGACGAAGTAGTTGCTTTAATGCAATTTCCTTTTTAATATCATCTGTAAGACTTCTGCTAGAGAAACTAGTTTTTAAGCCGAATGGCAAAGGCTCGTATTCAATCAAAGGTTGAGAGTTTTGTCGTAAAAACATCGGAAGATTTATCTTCTGACTAGGTTCTTTAGGGTAATCGGGTATGGACACTGACACAGAAGAGTTGGGAATGGAAGAAGATAGCGTAAAGCGTTCAAATATGTTATCATTATCAAGTTTGAGACCGTTATCAAAGGCAAGGAACTTTAAATAACTCAGAGCTTTTCTAATCATGCGCACGCACACAGGGAAATAAAAACAATTTATATTACAATAAAGAAACAAAAATATTCTAATAAGTTCTACGTGCAGTATGAAAGTGTGCATGTGTGTAGTACAATACGTAACATAAATGAACACTTACTCTTCTGCGATGCCGATGTCCAGTTGCTGCTGCATCTCATGGTGTTTAACGAGAGTCACGACTGTTCCTATTCCTCTGCCGACTATACCTGACTCTCCTTCCAGATCAAAACATTGACTGTATCCTATTATAGCATTTCCACCAAGATCCAAAGCTTTTACTCCTATTTTCCGTTGTAATACTCCATTTAGTTTGGTCAGTATCGTTTGGCGAGCTTCGTTAGAAGCTCTTGGTGTTCGGATTTTATCTATCCATTGGTATTCTGGATCGTCGTTAACTATTAGCTCTTCGATAAATCCGTGGATTACTTGCGCATGGAATCCATGCGGAATCACAGGAGCTAAACAGTAATATTATTTTATTTTTAAATTTGATTATAAATAAAAATAATAATAATAAACATCTGCACTGAATATCACTTTCGTAAAACTATTCTTGTAATTATATACATAAACAAAATAATATCAAATATATTTCAGATTCAAATAAAATGCGAATAATAGGAACAGAAAAAGCATAAAGTATGATAAAAAAAATATATTTAGTGTATTTAGTTTAAAATAAATAAGCAATACATAATACAATTCTATAAGTTGCAACTTACAGCGAAAGAATTGCACTCCGCAAGAAGACTGCCTGAACTTATTAAAATCTGAGAAGAGTTCAACTTTAACAGTAACATTAACTTCACCCCTGATTCCATGCATTGTGTCATACACTGGAATCCACCCAGAGAGTACAGAACTGGACGGTTGATCGACATTAGAATCGCCACCCCAAGCATATTTCCCAGGAATGGCTGTAGACGGTATAAGAAGAGGATTCAAATTCAAATAAACTTTCCCTATAGCGTCGTTAGCTGAGTATGTGTCATGGTCCATCAAACGAATTTGTAATGGTTCGTCTTGGAGCTCCGAATCGTCTACCTATTAAATTAAAATATTTTTTTAAAAAATGGATATAACTTTTTAAGAATTAGAAGTACCTCGAATCGATACCATTCGGAGTTCCATTGCGGATTAAGAGATTTGCGACAAACGTCTGTCTTATAAGTGGTGTTGCCTAATTTTATCTCCACATAAGCATCTGTCGTGTCACTGGATCTATCCATTACAGGTAGATTTCTGCCAGCTATTATTTTGACTTTGACTTTCCCAGGCATGGTGAAGTACTATTTTTGAAAGAGAAAATATGCGTAAATAAAATTTGCTTTTTATGATCTAACCTTGTAATAACAAACAGATTGCAGTAAATAGAGGTATTTTTAAATTGTTCTACCCCCCTCATTTGTAAATATACAAATATTATGTAATATCACGACATAAACAATTACCTTTTTTAACTGCAACACTACACTGAACTGTTCTACTATGCATTCGTTAAGAATTGGACTATTACATATCGATATGCAATTGGAAACTTATGTGGGTTGATGTTATCACAATATTTTGACTAGACTTCCATGTCAAAATAAACATCCTCCGTTCATTCATACTCCAAGCAGCAAATCACTCTATAGAACTCCTGCATGAAAGTGTACATAAGGACTCGGATAATATTACAACTACACGTGTAAACATCGAAATTGACGAATAAGAACACAGAGTGGGTGGACTATATGCGTACATTCGGAGAAAAAATGTATTTTTAGAGAATAAATAATTTATTTATCGATATTACTGCATACATAATTTATATATAATGCTGTATCAATCCTAATGTTGCCTTCAGTAACTATTGAAGTTGTTAAAAATAAAATCAAATCAAAAAAATAGAACAAAATTATGTTCTTATACAATAACTAAGTATACGGCGATTGAAGCGACCTCCGAAACTCCGCCTCTAAAATTGTACATCGTTTGTCCTTCAGATTATATTTTGTACTTATACTTAATTAAAAAATTCATATTACCATAAAATATTTTATAAAATACATGAAAATATTGTTTGCAATATTTCAACCCAAATTTAGTATAAAATAATTAATTGTCAAGTAGCTGATCGACCTGTCAAAATGCTCGGTCTACAGATGTACCAAGAGTTTTGTCGGATAAAATGATTTGTAATTATTTATTATTATTCTTTTAACTTATAAGTTATGAAATAATTGAATTTATGTAATGCTACATGACAACTTGTCCCAATTTATTTAAATTATATAATTGCAAAAATTCATAGACCCGCCATGAGAAGGACCCAATTATATGAATATACGCGCGAAAAATTGCCACACTGAAAAAGCAAGTTTCAAGTATTGTTTCTTTTAATTTGTGAAATACTATATGAAATTTCAGAATGTATAACAATTTCTTAATAATGCACACCGTACAGAGTATCTAAATAATAATTATTTAAAATGTTATAGCAATTTGTGTAACGTATAAACATAAAAGTAAAATTTATATTGTAATTTATGAAAGATGTAGTGAAATAGTATATATAAATAAAAACGCGTATAAAAGTATTGTTCTTCATTAGAAATAAAGAATATATTACTTAAGTAAAAGTAATAGGACAAAAAACACTAATAATATTTATAGAATATAATCATAACATTCATTTGAATATTCTAATAGTATTTTTATGTCCTTGTTTTATACGAGACAATTTTATATGAAAATTAACATTCATGACAATGATGTGAAAAAAATATTAAAATAAAATTATGTACATACGATAATGTCATTGCCATAGACTCAAGGATTAGTATCTGTTTAACTTTGCAACTGTGTAGCAATATTGTGCAAATTATGAAAGGGATGAAATAAAAGCAGAAATTAAAATTATTCTGCGTATTTTTATTGTAAATGCATCTGTCTGGTACATTAACATTTTAACAGATAAATGATTACTGTATTAAATAGTCAATAGGTGTTCCAAGCAAATACGTGCTGAAACACAGCCAGGCAGTGCTATACGGTACAGAATATAAGAGTTAATACATCAGATGATGATCGAGTAATCTCAAGCTATAACGTTAATGGTCGTGTTGGTGAACACGACCATAACGTCGTACGCAAGAGCTTTAATAATAAGTTTTAGGTTTGTTAGTTATTTACCTATACTATTTCATGTTTAGAAATGTCTACGCAGCATCACTGACACGTGGTCATTATATCGTATATCACACTCTAACTCTCTCGCCCTGTCAACATTCATACTGATTTCCCTTCTGGAAGATTTCCTATGTATATTAAATTTAATTCTTGGAAGTCTTGCGATAGTTATAAATAACAAAAATATCAATAATTATGGAAGACCATGCATACACACATTACATTACAGAGACATCATCCACATTCACTGTATCAAGCAGTCGATTCTCTTGCGCTTGTGCGAAATGTTAACGAACGATTGAAAGTTCATGTTATGTTATGCTTATGAGAGGCGAGACGTCGTAATTGTAACTGGTTACTGGTAAAGGAACATGGATTGACACTGGTGCAGTGCTGCCTTGCTTGCGTTTGCTTGCAGTGTTACGATTCGTAATATTGCATAGTTGTAGATTGGTTGACGTCTGCATCTGCTGTGCGTTTGTGTCGTACTCGGATCTAGCGTACGTCTACGTTACGTGTGTGATGTCCGCGATGTTGGTGTTCGGTGTCGCATGTTGTCGATGTTGTAGCTGTTGCTGTTGCTGTTAGCTGTACTGTGTTACAGTGTCGCGTCACATGTAGATGCTATTTGAGCAAATTTATAGGTAAAAATTGCTAACAGAACCTTGTACAAAACAATTCATTTGGCGTTTCCATAAATTAGGCCTTCGTATATGTATGTGGGATATAAATTGCAAACATACTTATAAATATATTACATTGTATTGGTATTATCTTACACTCATATACTACCATAAAAAGTCAGGATCCTTTCTTATTTATAAATAACAATTTCATATCATTTTACATGAATTATTTGATAATTCATCATTTTACAAAACAACGTTTACGTTTATATATTTATCAATAACAAATTATTTTTAAAAATATATTAGTACGATTATTTTATGAGAATCCTGTTCTTTTTACGTGTAAAACATATGAAACAATGATATATTAAATGAATTACACACTTACAGTAAATACAAAAGTTCATTGTTCAATTTGCCACTGTTAATTGTGCGACAACAGGAATACAATCCACTGGCATTTGAATTCGTTTCTCTAAGATCAGTATACATCCCGTGAGTTTGAATGTATAACAATTCGTTCACGCTTGTTAACCTCTTGTTGCAATATGAGAACAGTCACCGTGATTAGTTCAGTTTCAGTTTAATGTTGTGCTAAATACGAGTAATTGTAATTGTTCACTGTGCGCGAGCTTGTGTGTTATGTGCAATGTGGTTGCATTCGACATTTGAATTAAGTACTTTAAGATTAAGATTCGCAGAATTTCATATTCTAGACGACTTTATATCAAGATCAGACTAATCTCAAAACAGACTTAACAATATATCTTATAGTTTAGGTGTAAAAAAATTGCGATATTATATTTCTACATCTTGATATACGTATATATTTATTTATTTCATACAAAAAATTAAATTGAATCAAAATGCGTGTCACAAACAAATTGAAGAGACAAAAAGTTGTAGAATGCAATGTGTGTGTAATGTACATGTATAGTCATTGTATTTAAATATTTAGTATAGTTGTAATAGTGTGTTAGGTACCTGTGAACTGATCTCTATATTTGACATTACTTTTGTACTATTATATATATAGATCTTATTGTTACAGAGTGTACGCGTTGTGTAGCTTACTGTATAACACTGCCCATAACTCATTCTTACCTATCTATTCTAAACATATTAATTTAATATTCGACTGAATGTTTACAGGAGCTCACTTTTATGAATATTATTTGGTATATTATCGTTTGACACGGTGTAGTCAGTTTCACTATTTCGTCGCCGTAGCGTTTCGTGTATGCTGGGTAGGACTGTGCACTGCTTTGTACATTTGTTGTTGGTTTGGTTGGTTGTTGGTTCAGGTTAGATCACAGAATACAAATATAGACAAAAACGAGTCTTCTGTTAGTTTTGAATATATTTAAATTCAGTGATGCGGTTTAGAGGTAGCAGCATGAAATAAACGTCAACGTGATTGTGATGTATAAATGCAAGTGAAGTGGACTCAACTGACTGTTAACTTGTTATTGCTAAGTTTGGAAATGTATCTCCTGCAATACAATGTTCTAGTTGTCGTTACAATGGATACAGTGAATATTGTACTGTGATTTGGTGTTTCATATGATTGTAGTTGCATGTACGTACCATAATATCGTCTTTGATAGAACAGAATAGTGAAACTGGGTAATATTAGGCTGTTTAACAAGACCTCTTATATTTCGAGAGGCTAGTTTTTTTATCAAAAACATCTTATAATAACTCTATAACAATAGTACTGTTTATATTTATTTATATATATTTTATATATATTCATCATATATATAACCATCCACTAACAATATAATTTAATCGTTTAATTCGATTTCGTAGTCGGAAATGGAAGAGTGACAGTACTGTTTAACAATTAACTAAGTTGAGCATGTCTGAGGCTCCCGCAAACGATCCAATCGCATGGTTGAGCTGACTAAGTGATCTCAGGCCTCTACCACAAATATAACAACGGAGAAACCTCGATGCCCAAAACCGACGCACCGTTCCGGGTTCCGTCACCGTGCCGGAACGACGAAAACGTAACCGTAAACCGTAACGAACATGACGTACGTGTAACGTGTACGCAGTACTAATGTATTACATTACTTGCAAGTCTACAACGTGCACCTATTAAAAATTGTCACAACCGCATTGAGTTTATATATTGTAGTTTAGTGTTCTTATATACGATGAATCACTGTACGGTTTTGGGAATCGGAATCGGCCTCCCCCAGGTGCTGGAGCACCGAGCACCGTGTTCATGTTCATGTCTCTCCTCGGCCGTATCCGTGTCCGTCTCCCTGTCTATGGCATGGTGGCTAGCGTGCCGTGGCGTGACGTGACGTGACGGTGGCGGGAGCGATGCGAGCGTGCTTTCGTGATCGTGATGTGACTGGGTGACTGTGAATGCAACGGTTACTGTCACTATATAAACGAGTAGTATGTGCAACGTTGTATAACGTTTACGTATATGAGAGAGAGAGTTATGGTTTATATTATAGCGTGTATGTATGTAAGGTGCATTCGTTGATCATTGCCTCTTGCCTACATAAGTACGTATAGATCTAGCACAGTCTGTCCTCACTGGAACTGGAGAAACTAATCGTTAATCATAATCGTAATAGTAAAAGGTTCGGCACTCGTGGACTATAAATTCGCTGGTGTTGTAAACTCGTGCTCGATGATGTGCTGGTGAGCGGGCAGTGGGCATGCGAGTCCTTGTGCTTCTTGTTGGGCGGGTGTATGTATGTTTGTGTGTCGAAGTAAACGCGCATTCAATCAATTCGCTGGCAACACGGTGCATATTATATATTATATATGTACAGAGAAGTGTTTATTGTTTATTACGCCTGTTGCCTACGGTACGATTAAGCACCCGCCTACGCGCCTGTCACCTGTCACCAACATCGACGGCATACGGCAATCCCCGGACCGCGCACCGGAGCTCTAGGCCATATGATGAGCGCGCTTACTTGGAAGCCACCTGAATATGTTAGCCAGCGGTGCGTATCCGGAGTCGGAGGAAGCCACATTCTCGTCGTGTGTTCGTGTTCAGTCCGTTCTGTCGAGATCGCCGAGACCGCGAACAGAACAGCACGTAAGGAAGTTCACCATGATTGCCATCAGTCACTGGTCGAACGCGCCGACCTCCGTTGTCTAGTCTCTATTTGCCACGGTAGATTTCTATTATGCGGTCCTGGTCGACGTACTCGAAGATGTGTGGCGCGTCCATCAGGATCCCTACCGTGCCTGCGGTCGTCACTATGAAGAACATGTACAGCTGTAGTCTGTCGATCACCATTGCCACGTACTTCCAGTCTTCTCTGGTCTGTATGGAAATATATATGTTATTACACTTATTCGGCGTTTGTCTTCTTCAACTAATACAAACCTGAATGTACAGATCTTCGTTGCGTAAATGTTCCGCTATGAATTCCACCGCCTCCGTGGCTTTGGAAGCCTCAGGCGACAGCAGAATCGAGTCGGAACTTTCGCTCTCTCTTCTGCAGCTCTCCGTACCGACACCAACACCGACGCCGACACCAACTCCAACGCCCAGATCCGAGTTGAGTTTTCTGTTGATCTTACAGTTGGGATGGTGAAGGTCAGAAAGCTCCATTACCTCCACTTTGCTCTGGGACTCGATGGAACTGTGGACATCACTGTTTACAACGGTGTTGCAGCTACTCAATTCTAGTGCCATGCCTACCTGATGTGTTTGGGAATATCCGCAGGAGAGCCGTAAGGATGTGGAGGTACTCCCATGCCCGGCATTTCCATCATCCATCGCAACCGCGTTTTCCGTGGTCGCTTCATCAGAAGCATGGCCGGTAGGTAGTTGAGAAATACGGACCGAATCCACGACGGCATTCTTTATCAAAGAAACATGATTGTCACGAGAGAACGATAAACGAAATAATTATTTACCTATGCGTCCGAGGACCCCTGAAGTTCCAATTGATAATGACTACAGTTACCAGAATACTGACGGTGTTCATGATGAATGTGAACAGTAAATATTTGGCTATCAGAGGCAACACTAATGATGTTGGTGGGAGGATTTTTGATACCAGTAACAGGAACACAACCAGTGACAGCAAAATGCTGATACCGAGAGTTACCTGTAAATAAATACCTCCTTTTAGATATTCGTTTCTTTTTGGTGTAGTTTGAATTCAATGAGAGTTCAGGGCTAAGTATTTTTTGTATCCTGAACATCATCATTTTTCTTATATTTATTTCTTATTTATAAATTTTATTTACCTTTTCTCCAGCTTCGGCAGGCAAGTAGAAAACAAGAACACAAAGGAACGAAATAAGCACTGTTGGGAGTATAAGATTGACCGTATAAAACAGAGTTTTCCGGCGAATAATTATATAAAAGGTGATATCGGTTTCTGTGGGATGGTTACCCTCATATATGTTGAGGTAGGCGGGCACTTCGATGATGTCCCATGTTCCTGATTTCCAGTAATCGGACAAATCCACGAAGTTCTTATTATTGTAAAGCGCTAACGATACCTGGTCACCGTTAAACGTCCACGAACCAAATTTCATAATACATGTTTGCTGGTCGAAGGGAAAATATGTCACATCTATTGTGCATGAACTCTGCGACAAAAAAAAATATTAAGAATCTATCAAAATATTAAAAAAGTAAAATTTACTTGATAAATGGCTGGTGGAACCCAAAGAACTTCGCCGTTGGGATATATAAGAACGTTGGATTTGTATCTGACTTCGTAGTTACCGTCAGCGCTGAAACAAAATTTGTTGATAAAGAGATGAAGTTCCTGCGAAGAAATTTTGACCTACTTGTTGAATAACACAATATCCGGTTTCCAAACTTTGTCAGGTGGTAACCGAAGTACTGCTATACCACCGTAGTCGGCCTCATCCCACTGTAACTGGTAGTCATTCCACACTAATCGCAGCCACACGTTGGATTTCATAATTTGATTCTTCTCATTCTGTAAGCAAGTACAAGAAATGATAGAATTTCAAAGAGAAATGGGCGTGTCACTTCTTGTACTTATATGTAAATAATGGAAGATGAATGACTTACCACGTTAATAAGCTGGACGAAAGCAAGACCGAATCGGACATCCACTTTTTCAGTCATATTCTGAACTGGACGTATGAGCTTATTATACCCTCTAAATAAGTCTCTTACAAGACGTTCTTCGTCTTCAGAACATTTACCTACAAACGTTTATAAATAGAAAATTGTTGGATAGAAATACAGCAATAATTAAGTTATGGCGCACTTTAGAAAGGGATGCACTTAAAACTAATCTAATAAGTCAACGTCTCGAAAAGAAAGTGAATGAGAGGAAGTGTTCAATGAAATGTTCATTATTCTGATAAGGAATCTTCGTCCAGGATCATTAATTTCAAAGTAAAATGATATAAATATTTAAAGGGGCGTGCCTGTCGGTGCGATGAGAGTAGATTGGGAAGGACATCAGTGAGAAGACGTTGATTAATATTGAAATGCATGATGCAGTGTTAGAGATGTGCCCCGCCCCCCTTTCTTTTAGGCGCGACGTGTGACGCAAGTTGACGGACATGGAATGGCAAGTGGCCGAGAGGACAGTATTTAGAGATGAGAATGAGAATAACGAGAATGCTGGCATATTGGATATAATGATTGCAGGACTGAGAGTTTATTTTGTTTCTGTTTACGCGCGCGTCCATGCTTTGGAGGGTGCGCCGCGCACTGCACACGGGCGAGGTGGGTGTGTACCGGTGCGTGTATGTGGCTTTCTGGAGGGTTTTAAGACAAGAAGACGAACCTATAGCCATGAGGCATGTGATGAACAGCACCGAGAGCACGCGAGCTGTCATAGCGCCGCTGCCCCAGCGCGTCATCGGCATCTCTCGGCTCTCCTCCGGGCGTTGTGGAGACGACGGGCCGTCACTGCTGGCACGGGGACATGTCCACAGCACACCACACTGCACTGCACTGACCACTAGCTCGAGCAGAACTGGATGCAGATGCGGATCGGAGAACGGAGGGCGCGACTATACGTAGGCGAGCCGTGAACAACAACAACAACGGCTAGGAGCGGAGTGTCGGGGATACGCCTCAGCGTCAGCGAGGAGTGCAGCGATGTGACGGTGTCTAGCGCTGCGCCGCGGTGGCATTCCGACGCGGCCGGTTCGGCATATCACGACACTCCGACGATCACAGCGTGTTGTCGACACCAACACGGAACGCCAACGACTCTCCGTCCATTTTACTTGCTAGCGAATTGCGCGGACACTGACTTGACGTCGTGCACGGCTTACGTTACCGAGAGACCGACACCACCCCCTTAGAAAACATAATGTATGCTGTGTCTAGATTGCATGTTGATAAACGCGCAGGACCGATACCAATGGACCAATAGGTGCAGCTTCCCTCTTGGCTATCGATTCACCCTCACGGTACATGCGCTTGCGTCGACGCTCCACGCGCAATCACCGCCACTCTCGCGCCTAGACGTCGTCGTTGTTATCGTCACCGTGTCGTCAATGTCTCCTTGTCAACGGCGTCTTCACCGTAGGCTACTCCACCTCCACGTCACCTACACCGTACCCGCACTTCGTTGCCTTGGCAACCGCGCATTTCCCATTCCGTCTATATTACTAGCAACTTCTGCATTCCGCTATCCCGTGCGCGTACCCAATATAAACGTTTTTATTTGGAATTATATTTATGCGACCCTTCCTTGCTAAATTTCAATGGGCACGTTTGGCAAAATCGGAAATTAAATTTGTTATTCATTGAAAGAAAAGTTTTGATTGGCAATTCTGAAGTTCAATCAGCCCCTAAGTTTGCCATGATTCGATCTGTAATTCGACACGTGGATACGAATGAAAGATCTTTGTTAGGGTGACCCGGGAGCATCGCAAATACTCGTAGTGTTTTATGTGGGGGCTGTTTGCGATGCGCTCGTATTTGTCAACAAGTCGACTGACTGTTTGCATAAATCAAATGGTTTATTCTTTGTTGCTTGTCTTCATCAATCTACGCTAATTTCGGTGCAAACATCATTCAAATATTTGCGAGTGATGTGTGCAGGAAGGAATTGAAAATAACGATGTTTAATATTCGTTAGGAAGTGAATGTAGTTGTAGTTATCTCATTGTGTACGTACCGTTTGAAGTGGAGCAGTGTAGGCGGCTTCATTATTTGGTGGCAGCAGCAGCAGCTGTAATATACTCGTATATGCAGGCGATGCTAACTTTGCTTTATTATCGCAGCTAAGATAAACGGGGGAAGGAAGGGATTTAAGAATGGATTACAGAGGTCATGAAAAAGAAAACATAGTTTTGTCAACCACACCATTCTAATTTCACCTTTTATGCTTTACACATGTGGGGCACATCGCATCATGTAATTATTAGAATGCTGTGAAAATCGAATTTCTACAGTACTTAACATTTCTGTGTCTTTTAATTCATATAACAAATTACAATTCATTTTGTTACACAGTATTTGTTAAAACAACTTGTAATAATAGAAAACAGATTTCTGCATAATAGGTACCTTTAATTCAACACTTGATCTTTATAATGCACAGTACTTAAACTGAAACGCATTTCTGAAAATGGATTGTCGATATCATTGTAAACGAACCAATTGTCGCAAATCCAGCTAGAGCCTCTGCGCATTAACATTCATCATCAACGAACGTTAGACTTAAAAGTACCTCTGGTAACAATGAAATTGCGAGTTTCTTTACAATGTTTTATTATTATAATTATTATTATTATATTATTATTATGTATATGATTTAAATAGATTTGTAATGTTCAACATGACACACTAAATAGCGGGAGTTTCGGGCGAATCACTATCTGTACGCGGTACAGTGTAGAGACTATAGAGGAAGATAATGGTTCGCGGAAACTCACACCTCCGCAAATAGGGCCCCGTGCATCCATTAAGAGAGATAGATGTATCGTTATCGCCCATCGGGGTATTGCAACCAATGCCCCGATGACTAACGTAACGCAACGTATTGTATATTTGTCTAAGGAAAAGAATCGCGCGATGACGAACAGTGAACAGTAAATGAATATTGCACGCGCGTGATGTCTGTGAGTGTCGGTGTCACGTGTTCGCGTATTGCTGTTCTGTGAAAGTGAAATGGGACGATTGATGAGAGAATTTATAGCCGGTTACCGAGAGCGGTAACGGAGTATTGTCGAGTGAGTCGGCGTGCGAGAGAAGGAAAATATGTGAAATGAGCGTGGAAGGCGAAGGGACGCACGCTAGAATACGAAGCTTCCGTGCGAATGCATCATCGCGATGTCCATGAGCAACTTCCTTCGTGCGTCATTTATTTGTTCGAGAGTGTAAAAGTTTGTCATTCCGCGCGCATGCGTGCCCTTCGCCTCTTTGTGAATGCCGTCGCTTCTCTTCTCGGTTCAGCATCAGCATTTCATCGTTTCGGCGTTTTCGCGTGCCAGTGGCCGGTCCGGTTCTGGATTTAATTAATGTGCACCGCACTATCGATTCCGGATACGACAAGCCGTCGTCTTGTTCGCGACTGCAAGACTGGGCCAACGGTTTTAGCGTTTTAACGTTTAGTGGTTTAGGCGAACCGACTGTTTAGATTCCATTTCAAACATTTTCCCTGTTTTAAACATTGATTCTGTTTGTGTGAGACGCCGTAATGGGACGTCAGGTTGCGGACGACAGCGTCGTCCCCGGCTTTGTTGGATGCAATAGTGACAACGCCAAGTAGCGTTTGTCTTATGCATCTACCGTTTGCCGTTTACCGTTTGTACGAGTATTATTTGTTTACGTGTGTATTCTGTTTGTCCTTTACGATCCGGAGCGATTATTTATTAGTTATTCTTTTTAGATCATAGTATTAGAATTGTATACCGGAACTTTAATAATTGCTACGTGGCGTGCTAAACTGGATATGTAAGAACGTGTTATACTTTTATTTAACCGACCATGCCGCTAAGTATATATAAGTATAGTTGGAAGTTATCTCTAGTAATAATGCTAATAAATGTTACTCTATTAACATGCTTTACAGATGAAAAGAGAATAAAATAAGCTTATGAAACTAGAACGAAGATGTAAAACGCTAGATCTAAAACATGGGGCAGGCATGATTTGTTTTTATTATTTTAATTCTTTGCATAGTACGAACGTTAATTTAAAATTTATTTAAAAGTCCTTATTTTAATTTATTTAACAGATTTAAAGTGTGCGATTCGGGAAAAACATAGCGGTATTTAAATATTCTTCGCTTCATTTGTATCTAATCTACAATATAATTAATTAATTTTTAATTAATATACGGCACAAATACAAAATCGCCATCAACAATATGTTAACAATGTTGAGCAAAAGAACTGATCGTAGTGACGTCGACGACGGCCGTGCGGAAGCGGAAGCGTCGACGACGGCACGACGCGCGTTCTGTGCGGAATTGCAGACAAATGAACGAATCTCAAAGACTATCGCTACCGCATCGAGCGTCTGCAGCGAGAGTACGCGCACGACTTCCATGCCGTACCCACACTGCCGCGCTGCCTGCTCTAAACGTAACTCAACATTTAACTTCTTTATCACAGTATGATTGTGTCAATACTTCATTATTTTCTAAAGTACACGGTACAAAACCAAGTATTTGTATAAAACGACTCGCGTAGCTATAATAATACATAATAATATTAGACTTGTGTTTGGAGAATGTTTGTGTCGAGAGTGGCAAGGTGCAGCTTTGCAGTCGCAGCGCCACCCATCACCACTCGCACACAAACCGATGGTGACCGATGATGTAACCGTACTTGTAAATGTAAATGTGTAAGTGAACGCGAATGGCTGAAAGACCGCTTGTGACAACGCTTGGGCACCACCGGCTACGACACGATGATGTGCGGTGCCGAGAACAGTACCGCCAGCGTGGCGATGATAGTGAACAGCGTAAATATGATAAGGCACAGTCTGTCGACCACCATGGCCGCGAACTTCCAGTCCTTGGTGATATCCGCGGTCTCGTCCTCTTTGCGCAGCTGGTCTGTGATGAACCGGATCTCCTTCAGGATCAGTGCCAGCTCGTAGTCGGCTCCGATGCACGAGTGGTTCGATACGAGGCTTTCGTGTAGTCGGCCTCCGTTGCCGTTGTCCTCGTTTTGTCTATACTCAACACATGTCAAAACCTGCTCGTTTACTTTGTACCTACAATCTCTGACTTACCTGTACACCGTTCGGAAAAACGCCGCCGTAGGCAATGTTGCTGGAGTCCCGCCAGTCCGATGGTTGTGCCGGAAATCGTCGTCAATATCGAGCACGTTTGCGAGCAGACTCTTAGAAGAGCGGTCCTTCAGTTCCACGTCCTGTAGGTGTAGAGGCTTACGGTCCGTGGCCACTGACGATGGTCGACTTGGGTGGGGGTGGTCGTAGATGGACGTGCGAGTGGGCCGGCTCATCCGCAGAATGCAGGGGAGCCAGTACAGAAACACAACTTTGATCTGTCAACATTAACACACAACCCATAAGTCAACTGTCAATATCCGCCACTGAATAACCGTACCCAAGCGGACATTTCGTGCGTATCGGCGTTCCGATGATGGTAGTTGAGGATAAGGATGGTGGAGACCACCGACGAGGCCACCATAAACATGATGCAGTTGAAGTAGGTTCCTAGCAGGGGCACAGCATCGGAGGTGGCCGGCATGGTCTCGGCCACCATGTTGAGGAAGACAGTAAGCGACAGAAGGATTGTAACACCGAGAGATAGCTTCTCGCCGGAGTCTGGCGGCAAGGTAAACCCGAGTACCGCCATTGACGCGATCAACACGCACGGAACGATTAGGTTGAAGAAGTAGTACAGAGTTCGCCGCCGGATTATAATCACGAATGTTATGTCGATGTATGGTTCCGGGCAGCAGTTGTAGTAGATTTCGTTTCTTTTTCCAGGCACCCCTACATACAGCCGACATTGTAAATCCACTACTTCGACAGTATTAAACCTTTCCCCACAAACTTGCCTGTGCGCAGAACAACTTTCAAACGGAATATGAACTATTATTTCCACGCATAGGCATATTTGTGGAGAACAAACTAGCGATGGACAAACCTAGGAGTTCCCACTCTCCGTTGGTGATAAAGCTGCTGATATCGCCCCCTGAATCGTCTTGTAACTGAAGATCGAGCTGTAAACCGTCGTATGTCCAACTACCGAATTTCATCTCGCATCGCTGATCGTCGAAGGGAAACCAAGTGATGTCGATTTTGCAAGTGCTCTTAAATATCCCGGGCGGAACATACAAACAGCTCCCGTTGTTCCTTACCACCACGTTGGTGGGGTAAGTCCCGTCGAATCCTTCGTCCGCGCTATAATAACACAACATATACGTGGAGGACTTCGCATTTCATTGCTTTTAATGAAGCTAATTTCATCAAAAGGACTAAATTACTTTATGTAGATATTGTTATTAAACATTTACAATAAAGTTATAATATATTGTGTTCGAGAGAGGAATACATGATGAGCAGCGAAGGGAAAATTGACAGAGTCACGCGTGCGGCTTGATACTAGTCGGTGTTGTTGACTGTGATACGACGCACTTAAGCTGGCCGCACACGTGCACAGTTAACTCACGGATCTGACCTAATAACCAGCAGGCGGGCTGGTGAATCGAAATTCTAAACGGGATATTCCGCTATGTAGCTCCAACCGAATTATGATTTATAGCAAAGAATTTATTCTCTTCTTCCAGAACGTCAACTGGATAAACAATTAGGAAAATCAATAAGTAGCACGCGGCATGTATGGTAATGATTTGTAGCAGTGAATGCAAATAACAAAGTTGGAGCTAGGTAGGAAGTTCATCTCCGTGGGCTGCTAGTTGCCGTCGGCAAATAATCATCCCGCTAGAACGTTGGCGAGCGCGGTGCCGACGTAGTAAGTCAGCAGCTGAGCAACCCACGGTCTGTGGCTTGTGTCGTTCGTTACCTGTTGTACATGAGCACGTCTGGCTTCCACAAACGATGCGGTGGTATCCTCAAGTCTCTCACCCCACCGTACTCCGAAGAATTCCACCTGAGGTTCATGTCATTCCATTCCTGCAACCACACACTCGTGAAATGCTGCCGACGCTCAAGGTTACTCAAGCCCACCAATTACACAATTTCCCACACCCTACACTACACCCTATCCAATGGACATGTCAGATTATTCTATTACAAAAATAAAAATTCGCGGTGGCTCATAACGAAGATTGATGAATTAATTCCAATTACTAAAACAAAACACTTGAAATCCGTGACTCTAAGCATTGCTCGGATCATCGAGGCTGACAGTGAACTAGTAAAGCAGCAGAGATTTAAATATTATCTTTGGTTTTTAATTGAATTCCGAGATAATGTAGGTTGTTTGGATGAAAGTTGTGCTGGCATGATGTGAAAGCGCTAATACGAATGCGATGTCACTCGGGAATGTGTAAGTTATGCATCAGTTTAGCAGCAACAATTGGAACAATAGCGCGTTCGCTTTTGATCTGTAAGCACGCACGCCGTCGCCGACGGGAAAGGGATGGAGATGGATACAGAACAATCGACAGCACTGGATGTTGATGTTAAGTAACGGAAAGCGTCTATGTGTTGGCGCTAACACGTTTTCGCGCCTTTTTGCTAGTGACAGCGTTAACGCCTCAGGCACGATGTGCCAGGCAGCATCCGTTACAGTTTTAATGGCTTGAATTTTTAATCCGTTCAACTTTTTGTTTGTCGTTTCTTGCCACCCTTAACGAGAAATAAACCCTTTTCAAAGAATCGTTCCCAACTTTTCAACGCGAAAGTTTTTATTAGTTTCTCTGATGAGGAAAAGAACCAAATCGAATAGAGATTTTCGGCGTATGCTGTACACTTACCAATTTTAGCCAAATGTTGGTGATCAGCAGCTGGTTCTTTTCATCCTGAAAATGAAGCGATAAACGTTATTTCAAATTTCACTACGCTCAGACTTATTTGCGCATATAAAATTCAGGCAGCGTGCCATCCGAGTAACGTATATAATATACGTTCGTTGTTTCCCCCGAATGTAATTCTCTGTCCGGCAAATAAAGGACCGTCAAAAAGCGGCGGGATTTATCCCGAAAACGAAGTCGGCATGCTATAAATAACGCTTTATGCAGATTGCTGTTGGGCTTAAGGAGTTAGGTTAAGCAATATAAACTCACCACGTCTATGATTTGCATGAGGGTGAGGCCGAAGCTCAGTTGCAGAGGATCCGACTCGTTCACCACCGGCCTCTCCAGCACGTTGTAGTGGTCGAGCAGCTTGTGCAGCAGGCGTTTCTCGTTATAGCCGCCGGACGATTCTGCATTACAAAATACAACATCCTTGTTAACGCAAAACACTTCTGCTTCATCTGCCATCCGGTCAAGAGTCCTACTCCATTTCAACTCCCTAACCCGTGTCAATTGCAATCAGCACGGAATACTTCTAATTACCAGCGAGCGTAGTTTACGAGCCGAGAAGAATCATAAATTCCATAATCGAAGCTGTGTTGAGTCTAACCTTACTGCCTTTCATATGTTTTTGTGTACAACTTGATGAACACCGACCGTAATTTTTCTTGTGACGTTTATTTATTCGCGACCCAAGTTAGAGGACGTTTATGGGATGTTCGTTTTATAAAATTTCAACATGTTTAGTTGCTGGCGAATTGTGTGTAGAGTTAAATTTGAAGGGAGTGTTAGTAATGGCTGATGGTTTTTGTTGTGGGAGATTTGGAACATGGGTCGGGTGGAGCAAATACCGGTTAGTGAATATTTAAGAATTTCTTGTAGCTCACGTTGTTGGCAACTAGAAGCCCGAGTCTGTTCGTCCCACATCCGTCGACGCCGTTCAATGTTCAGGCACCTAATTACAATAAAGACGCGATGATGTTGCCACAGCGACACAATCTTCTTCACACTATACGACATGCTATTCTATTGCCTTCACACTCAACATTTTCTCAACTTTTTTAACAAAACATTTTGTTTGTTCTTTCAATTTTAATAAATCATAGATATTCATTAGCCCGATGTTCATGGAATAGGCATCAAGTATCTTACGATAAGCTCCTTGATAATTTCTAGTTTTATTTTATAATATAAATAAGATATTTGTAAAATTAATTTGAAAACATGTTACTATAAACTGGTTTTATCGTAAATCATTAGTTATAAGAAGGGTCCTTATAAAAGTTTTCAACGGAGCCCTTGTTTTATTTTTTCGTGCCCCTATTTTTGCCACTGGATATATCTTCCGTCAAGTAAACGCTTGTTTAAAAAACAAAACCATCAATTACCGAAAAAGGTCTGTCACAATCAGCTAGAGAGAAAAAGTGGAAACGTGATGATATATTCATTTATTTATTTATCATCACGCGTCGTGCCCCTGGGATAACTTTGTACTTTGACAAATTCGGTAGATTATATATTTTTAGTCATGAATAGAGGTTTCCAGTCGACATCTCCAGGGTATTCACATATGGAAATGGAGAATACACCACTTGGGAATTCTAGAAGCAGTTAATAGCAAGTGCATGAACTCAAGTTGTTTTAAATTCTCTTCGACTTTGATAAAGAATTTCATGTTTCTTTATTCCCTTGGTAATAAAAATAATTTAGAGTCTGCAGCAAGGTTGGAATTGTGGAATTTTTCTGATCGAATCTGATAAATTTGTTGGAATACATCTGTCAAGTTATCGTAAATAAAATAATATTGTCTTTCTAGGATCATAGATTCTGTAAAATCTTAAACGATTAACCGTTAGTTCTCCTATTATCAATCAAACTGGCCCACCATTGTGTGTGTTTATAAATTAAAGCGGAGTTCAATTTTGTTTGACTTTGATAAAGAATAAACTGTTTCCCAAGTCCCCTGATATTTGGAAAATAATTTAAAGTGAAAAATTTAGTTCACATAAGGGCCGTCATTCCTTTTAAACACATTTTTCATATGAAGTTGAAATCTGAAAAGTGGAAGATATAGTATGAATGATGTGAAGTAAATTTAAGCGTTCGAGACTCAGAAGCCATTGATCAATTCGACACGATATCATGACATTTTTTACAAAGCGTTTAATTGAAATTTAAAATTCTTGTTTCAATGTGTCACACCTGTGATTGATAAATTGATTAAAAATTTGGCCTGACTTGAGTAAATATATAACATTTATCAGTTTCACGGGAAATCCTTAGGAAAATGACTTCCGGAAATTTGAAATCGAGCAGTTTTATCCCTGCCGGAGTACGACACACAATAGTCGCCTTTATGGTTACTACCGTAATGGCTACAGTGCCCTTGAGATAACTTCTGGTAAAAGCTCAAAGGTATAAATATATCATCAGCGAAATCTCATAAACGAAACGCCCAACAATGAGGAAAAAGTCGTGATATATTTATTTAATTTTGATCCTTCTAAAACTTTCAAATATTCATTTTTATTGGCATGACATTTTTAGGCAATCCAAGGCGCAAATAACGTAATACTGGTTTTATTTCATTTATATTTTTTCTCTGCTAAGTACATCATTAATTATTTGAATCAATATTCTGCACTTTATATTTTATTGCTAGATATATGACCTTTTCAACAAAATGAAAATATTATACCAAAACATTAGTAACTAAATTTGTCATAAAGAATGTCACAGCAATATTAATATCGGGAAAGAAAATATTATTTCTCGTTATTGCGGAATACATTAGGAAGTGGATTAAAAAAAATATGGAAAAAGTAGAAATACATCTTATTAACGTAACTACATTACTTCTTGGAATGTAATCAAATTTTTAACTTTCTTTTTAAATATCTAAACTAGACCAAATGAATGATCAAATTCTTGATTCACGATCTAATATTTGATTTAATGCCCAAAGTAAATGATCCAGAAAATGTTTACTTCGTTACTTTAAACAAAATTCAATGGGAGTTTTATTAATGATAAAGGAAATTGTTTTGTTTGCCTTTATTTTGGAAATTTACATAAAGTGTATTGGCAGCAATGAGTAGAGATATATGAATGCAATTTGGTGGAAACAGAAGTTGGTGTGTAATTGTAAATGAAACCGGTGATCCTTGACACAGTGGGGCGATTTCTTAGTGTTTTTGTTGTGGGTGAATAAGGTGCTGTCGAGTTCAGCTGAATCGAACGAGGTGCTTTTTTATTTTGGAAAATGCGGTGCCAGATCTTGCGCCAGTATGTCGACCAGAGGATAATAAAATATAACAGATTGACGAAGAGTGTAACAAACTTTGAAAGTATGAACATAATTTTTATTCAGAGCGCGTTTAGAACTTTTATCAATGGATAAAGATTATACGAGACTTTTCGAAGAGTATGTGGGTGATAGGTAAGTCATTTTATAACCTCAATGTAAAAGAAACGATGCTTGACTCAAAGCATATGCGTACCTAATTTTAAATATCTATTCATAACAGAAAACTTTCTGATGTTGCGAGTTTTATTGAATTCTCTAAGGTAATTTATATTCACAGAATCTTCGCTGTAAATTTCAAACATTCCTCTTTAAAGCGCCTTTTACATTACACCCTTTTCTTCTACATCCTATTTCACGTTGCATCCGCAGTCAAAATTAAAAATTCTAGCTTTTTCACATTTTTCCAACGAAAAAAACAATATAAAAAGGGTAATGCTTAAGTAAACGTTGAACTCTTTAAAAATAAAAACAGAAAGAAAACGTGTCATCAACAAATATTGGATTTGAGGTGACACTGCTAATTGAATTGAATAATCGGAAATTAATAACAACATTTTGTAATACAAATAACATTGTTTTGTTAGCTTACTAATTCATGTATGTGCTTTTTCTGTTCAAATATTTGCTGTCGACCATATTACATTAAAAATTGCATCCTAGCAAACAACTGTGAAGCAGATATTATTACAATACAAGGAATATTTAAATTACACAGAAATTTAATTATACCGTTTCAGCAATGCAAATAAAAATACAAAAGCGGTTCTGGCCATGGCTTTTATCAACTTTTTTTTAATATATAATTTGCGGTAAAATGCTAGATACCTGTACAAATGAAATTAATTTTAAAAAAAGAACACAATAACTTTGTTAATATCATTATATATATATATATATATATATATATATATATATATAAATATATATATATATATATATATATATATATATATATATATATATATATATATATATATATATATATATATATATATAAAGACAAAGTTCACGTGTTTTATTTCTATTACTTAGAAATCTATCACAAATTGTAGGCTGAAATTATTCAAAGTATGAAATGAAATTCATTCTAGGAATTTCTGAATGATGACATTCATTTGAATATAAATCATTATTACTAAATTTCCGTAATATTGGTTTATTCGGATATAAATTCCTGGTATAGTGATGTTTCTCTGAACTTGATTATTTGAGTTAATGCTTTATAAGCTTATTATTTCATATATTTCTACCTGATAAATATTATTATTCTGCGAATTTTGTGATGAACAATAATATCACTAATTCTTCGGAATTACATTGGCTCTGTACACTATCCGACTGTATGAATTATAATGTAAATGAAAGCACTTAGGAATTAATTCAAATAATTTTACTGTGTTTTTACGAAATGACGGAAATTCCAATTACGGGACAAATATTTAATCATTACTGAAATTTATATGATGCAATGTTGGATCACCTTAAAATATAGCCTCTCCAAACCTACAGCTTACAGTGGGTACAGAACTACTCGGATAGAGCGATATTTTATGTAGTTAATAGTTTGCGTCTCTGGAAATAGAACCCCAGATCTTACAGTCTGATAACCACGAATGTGTAGGTGTATACAAGAGAATTGCAATTATTTTGAAAATTCGAATTTCAATTGTCATAACCAGATCTAGTAAATTAGTAGATCTAAACGTGTAATTATCTATTTCTAATTTGAAAGATGAAATTATCAGAAATAAACCTCGTAATTATATGCAAGTCAGTGGCAGCTAAATGCGTATTTCTAGTTAATTATAGAAGTACATTATTAAATATATTTTTTACATTATATTGTGGCTTAATAAGCTCAAGTGTGACAATCAGTCAAATGATCACTGAATAGTTTAGTCGCCCAGCAACATTCACAACTTTGCTGACTAATTACGATATTCTTCTAGAGTATTTTACGCGATTCGATTGACTTCGTCTACCATCATTCGGCACCGACCAGCAACGATCAGATCGGCAGAAATAAGTTTCCATAGTTTCTTATGGAGGTGCGCACACTAATATTAAAGATATCGCACACTATTCGGCACCGACCGGCAGCGACCGGATCGGCAGTATATCTTTACTCGAGCTAGCCGAAAACATATGAAAATCATTTGTTTAGATAGGTACATTGTCTATTTTCATTAGTATTGAGTTTTAAACAGGTTATATTTTGAAACCATGATTGCCAAGGAAGAAAAACTCATTATTTAGTTAATTCTAATTATTCAAATCATAAAGTGAAAGAAACCTGTTTAATTTTTTCCATTTTTTTTCTTTTCTTTTTTACCTTTCTTTTATTTCAGCTTACTTGCAAGCTAGAGTCACAATTACTGTTTCTTCATTTGAAAAATTATTATTTTTGTTTTTTTTTCGCTTTTTATCAACTGTCTTATACTTTTTTGCCGATTACTGCCGACTAGTGTGCGATAGCAACAGATTCTTCCGATCTGGTCGTTGCCGGTCGGTGCCGAAGAGTGTGAGATAGCCTTTATCCTCGATATGAGCTGCAAAAACTGCAGCTCGTAAATAGATATCTGGCGAAATTCATGTTTTCTTTTTATTTGTTAAATTTACCTTAATTCAATTTTGATTTTAAAGTTTAAATACATGTTTCAAAATGAATGTAGTTATACAATTATACAAAAATTAGTTTTCCAAACTTTATTTATCAGGAATAATTGGCAGGTAAACAGCAAAACCTGAACTAAACAGGAATTTCGGGTAAAAGTCGCGGTAAATCGTATAAAAGACAATTTAACAAAGCAGATATTTAAGAATTAACTGGATTTGTGGTTGTAACGACAAGAATGCTTCATTTTTATTTCTGTTTGCTCTTTACGGATGATTGTGGTAAAAAAATATGAACTGAAACTAGAGCTCAGAATAGTTACACACAGAAGCGACACTCCGTGTCGGTATCTTTCATGTTTCCCTAGTCAGTACTATGACCTTGAAGCATTGTGTAGGCCTTTAAATTTGTGTTCTTCCCCTATCTCTCTCTGTGTGAAACTTTCCGATTTTAAACAATGGGCCCTTTAAATTTGTGCACATTCTTCATCTCTCTCTAATTTTCGCTTCTCTGTTTTACTGTCGCTTCTGCATAAACCTGTTCTGTGACTAAAGTCAGAAACTAAAGAAACCTGAAAACTTATTGCCACAAATTTACAATGAACGGAAAAAAAGAAAAGACATATTACTTTAAAATTTAAATTAAAACTATAAAGAAAATTGAAATATTTATTTTTGTGTAATGCAGCACACCCAGAAATAAGTAACACTCGCCGCCACTGCTGCTATTATTAGAACTGGAGAAATTGGGTTGGAAATGAAACTATTGATATTAACTTACGATTAGTTGAACAATAAAACAGAAACAGTTGTAGTTGCGAACAAGCAACAGCTAACAACTGGTAGGAAGGCAGAGAAGGCAGAAAGGAGCATAAGCATAAAGCGGTGTTTGATGTTTGCTAGATGCGGTGGCTGCTGGTAGTGAGTGGGAGTTTCAGTGGCAACAGCAAGCAGACTTCACTGAAACTTGAGATACGATCCATCACTTGCAATGCGTCCCTTCTCACTTTATCACATGTGACTTTGCGCTGTGCCCCGTTGTGCCGTGACACGACACTCGCGAAATATTACCCAATTTCTAACGTCGTTCATTTTATTTTATTTATTTCATAGTCCCAGAAGAACCGGTTGTTTTCAACGCCGGAAAAATACTGCCCGGGTGTAAAGTCCAACTGCCTACCAATTTTAAACTTAAAAATACCCCAATAATGCCGGAGGCATTCTACCTACTGCCAATTTGGATTTTTTCTCACGTAGCTAAATAAAAACTAGTGTTTCACAAGAAAAGATTTCTTTTCTTTTTATTTCTTGACTTGTCTCGAAAAGAGATTTAAGTACATTTGTCTTTCATTACTTTTTTATATAAAAATCTTGTCTTGATCACAATAAGTAAAATTTATGGTTAATATTTACAGTGGAGTACAATATTTGTATTTACATTGTTAATTTATTTTTCGTATCGATTTTCGGTTTCCATATTTGAAGAAATAATATGTTTCCGTTTTCAGTTACGGTTTCATAAAAAGTCAAATATCAGTGCGGTTTTCGGTTACGGTTTCGCTATGGTTCGAGTCCCTGTTTGCTCGTCATTTTCTTGCATATTACTTGCCTTGCTGATTAAAACTTAATCAGGGATTCCCATTTTCGCAAATGATTTTGAACATTAAATAATCTTTGTATCATATGTACATTTTTTATGTTGAATTGAAAGAATAATACAAGAATAAAAAACTGTATAGTTTGTATAAGCAGAAAAGCTTTTTTATAAGCTCCCTGGTTATAAGAAAGCATTTTGTATATTATATGGTTATATGATTTCAGAAAATAATTATATCATACACTCAATAATTATTACTGTCATATATTTCTATAAAAGTAAATTTATATATATTTTTGAAAATTTTTATGGATTAATTTTTTTAAAATACTTATTTGTACATAATTTTGTACGTTTAGGTAAATAAAATCAATATATTAATGTTTATACATTTAAAAAAAATATACTTTAATATTTTCATAACATAATAAATCTAGATTTTAAATTAGCAAAAAAAAAAACTGCGAGAGTATACAAGAATTGAAGAGAATCTTGCTATTCTTCTATCTTTTTTGCAAGATAACTTCTTGCCTTGTCTTACTTTGAAATTTGTAGCCGTGAAGGGGACCTCCCACTCCAAAAACGATCCATCCAACAAAAAACAAAGTTTCTTGAATGAGAAAAAATGAATTGGCATATAAATATGCCTAGTTACATTTAGTTTTACATTTATTCTTTTAGTCGCACAGCTTTGACGGTTGTATATATGATTCACGAAAGAATATTGTATTTGCGGACATTATGAATTGTTTTTCTTTCCTTTTATCCTAAGAAAAAAAGAGGTGCGGACTCCTTGAGGGTGGGGGTTTACAAGCAGTCGCTTGTTTTGCTTCTTGGTAAATCCGGCCCTGTTTTTGTCTTGTTCTTGTCTTGCATTTCTTGCAACACTGATGCAAAACCAAGAAAATACAAGAGTCTCATAAAATACTAGTAAAATACGTTAGTTACGGTCTATCTTTTATCATGATTCTACCATGATGACGTTATTTTATTTTTTATCTAGTACCATATATGTAAAAATTAAAATTTGGTCAGGTACCCCATTTTAAACTTAAAAATACCCCAATAATGCCTCTGGAATTTCACCATGAATTCCACCCTCTGTTCTCGTGAAACATATTAACAAGACACCAGCAAATTTGAAATTTTTTCTCTCGTAGCTAAATAAAAATACGCCGGGCTTTCGTTACCTGTTTAATTATTTAAAAAATGTCAAAGATTATTCTTCAAACATAACCTAAAAAACGAATTGTAATTAAACTTTCAAATATTCACTTTTTTGCCACGGAATTCCTATAAAAAAGTACCACTACTTTAATTACGGAGAGCGGTGGCTCATTTGGTTAGCGCGTTTGAACTCGAACTTAGCAAAGTGTTAAATTTGGGGTTCGATTATCAGCGTCGACAACTATTAACCAAATAAAAATAAAGTTGTGTTCGGAATCCACTATAAGCTGTAGGTCCTTTGTACAGGCTTTAACCTTCACAAAAATGTAAGTAAAAAATGTTTTTCACTTCACAATTTTACTAAAGTTTAAGCACCAAGGATTATTATTTTATATATTACTTCATTAATTATTAAAATCAATATTCTTTACAGAGTAATATTCCGCTAAAACATTAGTAATCAAAAATAAATTTGTAATAAAGAAAGAATCATAATTAATATCCAGAGTCGTCAAATATTTACAATAAAAGTTTTTTATTTTATTTGCAAAAAAGAAGAAAATTGTAAAGAGCTTTTTAATTGAATAATTTACAATTACTTTAAAGGTAAAGTGCATTAGTATGTAATAAAGATACGATAATATAATAATTGGCAACATCTTGCATAAAAACTAAAAGGATAAAAAAAGAAGTGATAAACGTTTTCTGGCAGGAAGTCTGCGAACATGATTGTGTTTTAGAATGAATGGAAATTCTAATTTCGTTGTTAATCATATAAATATGGTAAGTGATCACGTTGGAAAATGTCTGGCAGAATAACGAAATGAAATTTCCAAGTTACCACAGACTTCATCTTTACCGGAAACCCATAATATTATTTAATTTTACCCTCTTTAACAGCGCCAGTACGCGTAATTAAATTGTGACCGAGCAGTACTGGTTGTTCTTAATTTCAGTTTGGATCACTGGCTAACAGACTCTATTATACATAATTTATTTAATTAAATATGCTCTAAATCTAAATAACGAATTTAACTGACTTGTCTGCCTTCTGTATGCATTTATACATAAAATTATACACCATACTTCATAATTCATAACCTATATTCCACCGTTCGCTGTTTGTCTATCAATTTTCCTGCATAAAAATGCTTCAGCAGCAAAATGGGATTCGCAAAATCACAAACTTATATGCGAAGAGCTAGGCTGGTAGGCTATTGATTTATTTGAATTACAAATTTCTCAATTCGCACGAATAATTACAAAAATTATGAATATCTTAACCTCTTTCAGTAATCATTTGACTTTGTAAATATTTGTCTTACGTTTAGCTAATGGCGAAGTTTATCTTTGTTTCAATACTAAACCTTCCTTTAAAAAATATTAAATAGTTGTCAAAGATTTAGTGATAACTGGTTCATTATTTTCACATACAAAAATTATTTGTGTAATGTTCCATTTTATTAGCTGTTTATTTTGTAAAAGTATAACATAAAAGTGTGTATAGAGAAGAAGTAATAAAGAGTAGAAGGTAATGTGTAGTCGACACGAGATTTTTGTTGTATGTATTGAATAATTTGTAAGCAATTTCTGGAAAAAGTAATTACGATTCATCTTAATTTGCAACAGGATTTTTTACTCGAAAGCAGAATTGCGCAGATGTTAATATTCATGAGTGACGGAAGGACGCATTTAAAGCGTAATTAAGGTGGAGTAGTGCTCTCTACGTTACGACCACGGACATGTATTAAGTATTTAATTATTTTTGGGACAATTCATGTGCATAATTGGCCCATAATAATTGGTTGGCATTAAACAATAGTCCTCAGTGTTCGCAATTCCGATGCATGTGCCCCAATAGCCCAGACCGATTGAATCAAATTAATTTGTCGCATAAATAGCATATTAAGTGACTTGTTCATGCTTATGACATCGTGTGAATTTAAAAGGCCTTTGCTGATAATGTCAAAAACAAAAATACCTCCATTGTCATCTTGCAGCGAACATTCAACATTCAACTATACTCTATTCAACTATGACAGCTGCAGTTATGCTAATTCCAGAAAGTGTTGAAATTAAAGCGATTACATGCTGTAAATCCATTTATTCGATTTGTTCGGACAAGAGCTAAAATTAAGTACAAAATCGCATATCGTTTTGCCGTAACTGATTGGTCACAGTTTTAAAATGTTCATTGATAATCGGATCACAACATCAGAACGTTATTGTATTATATCCACATAACAGGCTCGTATCTCGTTAATACGTAACCACGCTTCCCTTGCTTCTCGAATCGAGGACGCAGTCGACACTTACTTTTCGACTAAAAACGCGCCAATGAACCAGAATTCAGCCTGAAATTTTAAAACACTCTTCGCTCTTCCCATCAGCCTCACAATTTTACATCATTTGCCCTGGTTGTCATTTCTATTGTGTCCTAAATTCAAACATCTCTTCTTTCTTTATCAACGAAACAAAAACGCGAATTACTTCCAAATATTTTTTCACAAAAATCATTACCCTTATATCATTTGCATTAATAAACCCTACAGTTTATAGTGAATTGAAATATATAAGTAGTTAAATAAATTAAATAAAAACACTTGGTTTTGTTCTACAGTTTAAACGATAATCCTTTATTGCACAATTTCGGCATTTATGCCATCTACAGAAGGAATTATATTACATTATACAGAAAAGTTCTTATATATACAGGTTTACCTAGATTCTAATCATAAATGTACAATTAATAATTTGACAATTTTACACAAAGAAAAGAAAGGTTTACGGCTCACGTTCTTAGAAGCCTAAGATTAAGAAAGCCCTAAATTCAGGCACTAAGGTGATGAATGAACAGTTAGATGTAATAAATTTCCCGTTCATATATACTGGAATTAAATAAATTTGCAAATCACTAACCCCCCACTAGTAATAAGCTGTACCTGTATATATAAGAACTTTTCTGTATAATGTAATATTATTCTATCTGAAGATGGCATAAACGCCAAAATTGTGTAATAAAGGATTATTGTTTGAACTGTCGAACAAAACCAAGTGTATTTATTTAATTATGTTCCAAGTGCCAACAGTCACGTCAATAGATTTTATTATATAAGTAGTATTTGATTCTGGAAATTGAACTCCGTATTTCATACTTCCTTTAGTTCTAGTTGGATTTATAGATCGGAAATTAATAACTAGCGTCACTTTATTATAAGTAAAATTTGTATCCGCATTGGTTGAAGATTTGTGTCTTCTTAGGAATGCGAACAATACTCGTGTAAAAGTAGATAGAAAGAGGTAAAAAGAAATGCTCATTTTGTAAGTTGTAAATACAGTGGAGAGTAATTTGTAAGTGTTAAGATACAAAGGTTTCTTTTGGAAACAAAACGTTTTTTGTTGCAAGTTTGGTAAATGATTTTAGGTAGCTGCGGGACATAGTTTTTCTTGGGAAAATAACAATAAACGGAGCACAATAGGTTTGTAATATGGTGTGTTTGTGTTTGAGGGAGGAGTAGATTGAGAGATGCGACAGAATTCCTGGGAGACAAATCAAAAACGTGTTACCGTGCGCACCGTGAGCAGTTTTGCTTTGCTGGGGTCTCAGATCTCAGAAGAAATGTGAAATGCGAAATACGAAATACGTAATACGAAATACCGAAACTCGAGTCGCTGAGTCAAACTTGAGCTGGGCGCTTAGTAGCTTTTCATCCACCGGCCGGAGAAAGCAATAACGCTTTGACATTGTATTACATTGGTCAGGTGTCATAAATATTTCATTGAAATCGCCTATTTTCAATTTAAAATTTATTGCTGAAATTCTAACTCGAATGCCAATTTCCACGAATTCTCTATTTCCTTTATCTCAAACGGATTGGTTATACGAGTACACGACTCTTTAGATTACGTATAGCTATAACATCCGTTATATATACGTACATTACTGTGTATGCATTACGCTTCTTTCAAGATTCCAATCATTGTCAATATAAATATTTTCCGTGTTTTCTATATTTCTTGACGGAGGTCTCATTTTACATTTATTTCTACTCGAAGAATAAGTGACATATATTGTGCATTATAAACAACTTACTTCTGAACTTTCAAAACTGCACTTTTATTGCTTTTTCTATCTTTGGAAAATTTCCTTTAAAATCATCAAACATATACGCACACATATACATGATCATATGAATTTTACCTCTACGGATTGTTTAATTTGTAATAGGTAGTTGATTTATATATTTCTACTCGAAGAATAAGTGACATATATTGTGCATCATAAACAACTTACTTCTGAACTTTCAAAGCTGCACCTTTATTGCTTTTTCTATCTTTGGAAAATTTCCTTTAAAATCATCAAACATATACGCACACATGGTATATGATCATATAAATTTTATCTCTGTGGATTGTTTAATTTGTAATAGGTAGTTGATTTATATATTTCTACTCGAAGAATAAGTGACATATATGGTCCATCATAAACAACTTACTTCTGAACTTTCAAAGCTGCACCTTTATTGCTTTTTCTATCTTTGGAAAATTTCCTTTAAAATCATCAAACATATATGCATACATGGCATATGATCATATGAATTTTACCTCTCCGGATTGTTTAATTTGTAATAGGTAGTTGATTTATATATTTCTACTCGAAGAATAAGTGACATATATTGTCCATCATAAACAATTTACTTCTGAACTTTCAAAGCTGCACCTTTATTGCTTTTTCTATCTTTGGAAAATTTCCTATAAAATCATCAAACATACGCACACATATACGTGATCATATGAATTTTACCTTTGCGGATTGTTTAATTTGTAATAGGTAGTTGATTTATATATTTCTACTCGAAGAATAAGTGACATATATTGTGCATCATAAACAACTTACTTCTGAACTTTCAAAGCTGCACCTTTATTGCTTTTTCTATCTTTGGAAAAATAAATTTCCTTTAAAATCATCAAACATATATGCATACATGGTATATGATCATATGAATTTTAGCTCTGCGGATTGTTTAATTTGTAATAGGTAGTTGATTTATATTCAGGTAGAATTTGCCAAATCGCATCGAATTATCCGTGTCGTATTTCGGATGTGCAAATTTCCCGATTTGCTTGTAATTGAAGAGACGGATATTCATTTAAAATTCATTTATATTAATTAAAAATTCATGGAGCGAAAATAATTTCAGTTCATTAGCAGTGCAATGTAGTTTGTGGCTGATCACTCAAGTGTGAGAGAAAACAAAGACTTACTTGCATTTAAGTAGAAATAGTTTGCAGAAAGTTGCTACTTCTCTAATAAATTTCATTGCTGCCTTGAGTTACATGAACTGCTTTATATCAAGTAATGAAGTATCGCAATTAATTATAACTTTTAGAAATATAAATCTTGAAATTCATTTTACAAAATGGAGGAAATTCATTTGAAATGAAAATGAGTTTAAGATGATGCGACGTGGATGTCACAGGCATTACAGGGTTTTCACACAACGTCGAAAAAATAACATCAACGCTATATACGTTTTTTTCCTTATTTCTTTACCGCTTAACCTTTTTACTTCAGAATACACATCATACGTCCATTTATAAATAGTAAATAAAATATACAACGGTTTACTATCCGGTATCGGATTTGCCGCAATATGACTGAAAATATTGAAGTTTTATTTTAAAATAAGATATTGTAATACTGTTGTAGATATTATATTTTACTACAATAGAATATTTGTAGTATTGTACGCAAAGAAAAATACATATAAGTTCTGAACAAAAATAGATTTGAGTTTTTTATTATTTTTAGACACTTAAAAATAAATACAGTTTAAACATTCTGTAAATATGTTGTTGGTTTGTTTTTCTTTTTCATCGGAGATAGTAGTTGAAATAAAGGGTAGCGGTGTTTCATTTGGTTAGCTCTGTCCGACTCGAATTGAGCGAATTGTGAGATCCGGGGTTCAAATCCCAGCGTCACCAATCTTTAACCAAAAATGAATACAACTGTACCGAGTGGTTGAGAACCCACTATAAGCTGTAGATCTATTACTGATGTCGTAGGCTGATAATCTAGACTGCTAAAATACAAGTAAATGTTACAAACCAAGTACGTATTCCACATAAGAACAATGTACCATATAAAAAAGTAACCGAAAAAATAGACTATCAAAATTAAAATAAAAATAGTTAATATTTTCATATTATAGATTTTCATTTTATGGAAATTGAAAAATAACCGTTATTTTAAACATTTATCAACCCTGCTGATTATTATACTTTTAAATAATGTATTAAAGGGTGATATAGTACATTATGCACCAAAGGAGAAAAACTTGATTTTGCTCTCGCAAGTGAACTGTCGGCACGAGACTGACTTTGGCACCCAAGTTAGCAAAAACGTTCCTTCCGAAGGCAATGCGATAGTTTTTGTAACGAGTGCAAAGAAGAAACTGACCGGAAAATGTCTGTTTAGAGGTAGCAAAATGTGTTTTTGTTTCCTTAAGATTTTCTTCCTAGGGAGCAAAAATGCGTTTTGCACTTTTCGGCTCGTTTTGCATGCACTTGTTACAAAAAGATATTTATTTATTTGTGTGTATGAAGAATAGAGAATGGGGTCTTAAAACATTTTTTCTGAAAGAACAGAGTGAAATAAGAATATTACTAAAAAAGCTACTGAAAAATCTATCGTGGTTAGCAAGATATAAATTTTTAAAACGAAAATTTTGTTCTGTGACCTTATGTGTCTTCGTCAGTTAGTTATACAAGGTATTGGTTATTTTCATATTTCTATAGCAAAAATATTTCTTAGAACGCAAGTTCTAAGAAATGCAGACGCGCGATTCTCTTTTTTAAATAAGACAAGCAAGGAAATTGCTAAAGACAGATGACATTATTGACATTACAGTACATCGCAACAAAAAAATTAATCTCTCATATATCTCGTGAATGAAGTAATATTTAAATGAAATATTTTTATTAATAGTCATTAATTGTTGTATATTTTCATATTCTTCTGCCAAATAGTAATATTTCGACAATGGTGTCTTCCTCAGTTAGTTATACAAGGTATTGGTTATTTTCATAATCCTATAGCAAAAATATTTCTTAGAACGCAAGTTCTAAGAAATACAGACGCGCGATTGTCTTTTTAAAATCTGACAAGCAAGGAAATTGCTAAAGACAGATGACATTATTGACATTACAGTACATCGCAACAAATAATTATATATCTCGTGAATGAAGTAATATTTAAATGAAATATTTTTATTAATAGTCATTAATTGTTGTATATTTTCATATTCTTCTGCCAAATAGTAATATTTCGACAATGGTGTCTTCCTCAGTTAGTTATACAAGGTATTGGTTATTTTCATAATCCTATAGGAAAAATATTTCTTAGAACGCAAGTTCTAAGAAATGCAGACGCGCGATTGTCTTTTTAAAATCTGACAAGCAAGGAAATTGCTAAAGACAGATGACATTACAGTACATCGCAACAAAATTTAATCTCTTATAGCTCACGAATGAAGTAATATTTAAAAGAAATATTTTCACTAATACTCATAATTGTTGTATATTTTCATATTCTTCTGCAAAATAGTAATATTTCGACAATGGTTTAGGACCCTATTGGCGTACGCTAATAATTA
The DNA here is from genome assembly GCA_035578165.1 of Stenolophus ochropezus. Taxonomy (NCBI): domain Eukaryota; kingdom Metazoa; phylum Arthropoda; class Insecta; order Coleoptera; family Carabidae; genus Stenolophus; species Stenolophus ochropezus. Next base: position 8,405,911 of record JAQOWZ010000014.1, read on the forward strand.
GTGATGTGACGAATAGCATTTCAGCCAAATAACCGAATAACGAATATTCGGCGAAATTTTAACCGAATATTCGGCATTACCGATTAACATATTTTTATACATTCTGAAAGCGTGATTGGTGTTGGTGGTCCTCATTACGGAGAGGGGTGTATTTATTCTGAAATGCTCGCCCTAATTTTTGTTAAGGTAATTTCTTGTTTGATTTGATTTGATTAAATTTAATTATTTCAGTTTCAAGAAATTTACCGCCTAACAATATAAGTAGATAAATTATTTACACTTTTTGTAGATACATTAATAATAACTAAACATATGTATACTTTTTGTTTAAAAATTCTATATATTTATATATTTTAATACAACAAAACAGAGTTGTAATTTAGGTATTTCTTGAAACCGAATATTCGGTATTAAAATATGCCGAATAGGCCGAATACCGTATAGTGCAAATATGGCCGAATACCGATTAATTATCTATATATTTATATATTTTAACACAACAAAACAGAGTTGTAATTCAGGTATTTCTTGAAACCGAATATTCGGTATTAAAATATGACGAATAGACCGAATACAAAATAGTGAAAATATGGCCGAATACTGAATAATTATCTATATATTTATATATTTTAACACAACAAAACAGAGTTGTAATTCAGGTATTTCTTGAAACCGAATATTCGGTATTAAAATATGACGAATCGGCCGAATACCGAATAGTGAAAATATGGCCGAATACGGAATAATTATCTATATATTTATATATTTTAATACAACACAACAGAGTTGTAATTCAGGTATTTCTTGAAACCGAATATTCGGTATTAAAATATGACGAATAGGCCGAATACCGAATAATTATTCGGCTTCGGTCCCATCTCGACTAATAATGTATCGAGAATTGAGCTGATGTGAGGGTTTATTTCACGTGGAATAAGAGGTGTTAGCGCGGTATCGGTATTGGCTTTCAAATCCCATATTGGGCGACAAACGTCAAACGCCATGGATAATAATATCGGCCTCAGTAGGCCTTGGCTTATTGCATAGACATAGGGCAGTAGGGAGCGGCAGACTTCGCCAAGCCGCAGGGACGGACCGATTACCGCAAATCCCTGTTGCTGCCTAAACCTAAACCTGAACGCCAACAACTAACTTTCACAAACGTTTCTCTTTCATACAACCAAATAAATAACTTCCTAAAAACATCCGGTCGCGCAAAACCACACAAAAAACACAATGCAGATATAATACACCCCATTTACAAAATGCGTAATCCTACTTATGAAAAATCCTACAACAAGCAAAATACAGGGTGGCCCAATGAAAATTATCAGCGCAATTTTTGGACACTTAACATCAATTTTGCAAAAAACGCTCGAACACGTCAATTTTAGTATAAAGAGGGACAGTGTGTGCAACGAAATCCGGAACATAGGACTTTAATATGGGATTTCAAAAACTGCGGATACTCTCTCTCCTGATAATTTTAGAGTAAAACTACAACAGTACAAAGTTATTCAAAATTAAATTCTACGACAGATAATATCATAATTGTTACAACTGCATGTCTGCAGTACGAGATATATTAAAATGTAAAATGTCATATTTTCGTTAAAAATCAGACAACCATGGAAATAAAAGAAAATATCTATCTGTCAGTTCAGAATGATTATAATTCTTATTGTCTGTATTATAATATTATTTAAATTGAATTTATATTCTTTGTTTTAATAATACACCAATATTACAAAAATATTACAACTATAAAAAAGTATTAAATACAAAGTAAGACAAGTACACCAAATAAAACAAATTTTTAATATATTTACCGACGACACATCCATTTTTATACTAATTTTTACCCCATAACATAATTTAATAATTAATACCAAATTACATTATCTATAATGACATATCATTAACTGTCATAAGTGGCACATAGATATGTTCTTTTATTTCCATGGATGTCTGATTATGAACGAAAATGTTACATTTCATTTAATAAACCTTGTACTGCAAACGTTCTATTGCCTCAATTATGATCATATTTGATGTACAATTTAATTTTGAATAACTTTATACTGTTGTAGTTTTGATCTAAATCTATCAAGAGAGAGAGTATCTGCAATTTTTTGAAATCCCAGGTTTTTAAAATTCTATGTTCCGCATTTCATTGCACACCTGTATACAACAATTTGAACAATGTTCATAAAAATGTAATCTATCCACGTGTCTACTTTGGAATATAAACACATGCCATTTTCTAAAGGATTACAAAATTGAATTCTGCTTAAACATACGTATTTAAAAAAGATTTCAAATTTAAGGACAATAATATCCCGTTTGCAGAATCTGTTTTATCAACAATTTTACTAGAATTATCGTTCTATGTGTTTTCAGCGAAAAATGGATTATATTTTCAAATAACAAAATACCAGTCCTATTTATTGTATAGTGATGTCAGCAATTAAAAGGCGTGGGTCGAATCGTGGGTAGACATGAATGTTTGTCCATTTTTAATTTCAATCAATTCATTTCATCACCCCATTCGATTGCACACGACAATAATAGTTAAGCGGTTGTTAATAAAAATATAATCGGCTTATAATTTTATCACAGTTACAGTTTATTTAATATTATTTACTATAAAATAGAATATTTAATCCAAATTAACAACATTAATAATTTTAGTTAATTTATTCGTTTTTCTTTCTGGACATTTCTACAGGATTTCATTTTCAAGTACTGAATATTTTGTATTAATAATTTAAATAACTTAAATAACTTAACTACAGAAAAACCTAATCAGCCAATTAATTTTAAGTGTACTGATAGTAAGATAGTAGTAAATATTTAAAAAAATCAAAAGTCAAATGATACATGCGCAGATGACATATCTCTGAAAATGATCTTATTTATTATTTTTCTTAATTACATATGATATCACACATATTATAAACATTGCATTCTTGAATGCGAGATACCTGATGTGTGGAAGAGTTCAATTTAAACCAATAGCAAAGCATAAGAATTGTACCACTTTTGAGGACATGCGACCTGTAAGCATTTTTCCAGTATTGTCTACGGTTCTAGAAAGAATGTGCTATGATTAAATTATGGAATTCTGTATAAGCAACAACATTATACCAAAAATCATTCTGGTTTTAGAACAGGACACAGCACAAAAATCTGCCTCTTAAACATAGTAGATTCTATATTCTGTTGATACAAATTGATTTTTCTAAAGCTTTCCATATGGTTAATCATAGCATGCTTCTCGCTAAGCTCAAATATTACAACTTCTCTGAAAACGCAGTAAAATGGTGTGATAGTGATTTGTAAAACAGAATCTTTCAAGTGAGCGTTTCCCCTACAATGCGGTGTACCGCAAGGGTCTATTTTGAGGCTTTATTTTTTATAATCTATGTAGCTGACATGACAAATATTTTAAATTTTTGCATTGTTCATTCTTATGTCGATAATACTCAACTCATGGCGTCTATTGATCCTTCTCGAATAAATCAACAGTGTAATATACTCAATACAGAACTTGAAACAATAGTGTCATGAATTTTGGACAACGGTTCTTCTTTTGGTGGTCGGTAACTATAATCATTTACTGGATATAATGCTGGATGTTGTGAAACTGAACCTCGCCTTTGACATGCTATCAATAAAGTTTATTATTATTATTAATTTAAGGGTACAACAATGTGCAAATATAACAACTAGGTATAGGTTTCGTACTCGACTAAATGTGAAACATAATATAATCAAAAAGCAAGACAAAGACTAATTGAAAATTCGTTTTATAAAATGTATTTTCAATAGACTTGGATATTGATACTATGAACAGACATGTGGAATTGATTTCCCCAATTACGCTGTGCTCTGAAGCTCTGAAATGCATCTTAATAATAAGATCCACTTGTTCTTCTTTTGGTGGTTGGTAACTATAATCATTTACTGGATATAGTGCTGGATGTTGTAAGACTGAACCTCGCCTTTGACATGCTATCAATAAAGATTATTATTATTATTAATTTAAGGATACAACATAGTGCAAATATAACAACTAGGTATAGGTTTCGTACTCGACTAAATGTGAAACATAATATAATCAAAAAGCAAGACAAAGACTAATTGAAACTTCGTTTTATAAAATGTATTTTCAATAGACTTGGATATTGATACTACGAAGAACAGACATGTGGAATTGATTTCCCCAATTACGTCATGCTCTGAAGCTCTGAAATGCATCTTAATAATAAGATCCACTTGTATACTAACTATAGTGAAGTGCTGTATCAATTAATAGTTGCAAGAGATGCATGCTACAGCTAATTCGTCTATTAGAGACTCTTATGCGTTGCTTCCAAGAGAAGCACCTGCTTCTTGATCATTTTAATAGCGTTAGAGTGGTTGGATTATCAGGTTACTTTTGGAAGGAACTGGGGCTTAGTAGTTTCCGATCTACTTACATGTTCATATTGCGGACACTTTAGTTCATAATCTACCGTCGGCTGAAGTGGATATCAATATTATATCATCCGTAACAAACCTCAGATAAATAAGATTATAACTTATAAATAAAATACACTCACGGATGAAGTATTAAATCTGCTTCATCGCAGATATTGGTAATGATATATTTATATCATAGAGTTTATTTAGTATTTACCAGATATTATCTCCAAGGCACTCTTGTTCGTGTGGAGAGTGCAGCGGTATATATTGATATTTTCATTTTTTCTTATTAAATACTACATTCATTGAATTATAAATCCAAAAAATGATATACCTAACGTAATTTTCTCGAGGAATACGACATCAATAGATATGTTTGAAATATTAAATTCATTGAGATAAATATCCGAAAATTGGAATGAGCGAGTTTAGATTTTCAAATAGAAGTTGCTTATCTAATTTTTACTTAAGTCCAAAAAATTTTGGAGAAAAAAATACTAGAGCGAAAATGTGCAATTTGAGGTTTTTCCCACCCAATCATGTATATGTGGAGAAAACATTACTTTGTATAACTTAGTGCACCGAGATAAATTAATATAAGCAATTTTTAAAAATCATAATTTTGGACCCAAAACTTAGATGTTTTTGGAATACTTTTAGTTTAAACCTAAAATAGGTTGAGATACGCCTTTGTCGACTTCAGAACTAACTTCAGAACCGTATGACGATTTAATAATTAATAATATAATAAGTTTCAAGTAAGATTTTTTAGTAATTACTATGAACACCATTTATATATAAAATGTAGTACTAGTATTGTTCCAGATAAAATGCAACATAAATTGTCAGCGTCAAATGAACTTGTCACAGAAAATCAATATATTTACAATCATAATTACAATATATTTTTATTTTTATTTTCTTTACTTCGCGCAGTTTTTAATCTTGTCCTTTTCTTATGTTTTATAAAAAGTAATCACTTTTTAATGTAAATATTCTCGAAACTGAGGAAGGATTTGGTCTAGGACGGTCATAACAAACATTTCTCAAATTATAACCAGAATTGTACCACGTAACCATTCGAAACATATTTAAATGATAAGTTCATTTATCTGGAACAGTGCGGTATTATATACACATAAGTGATATCCATAAATAATGACTAATGATTACAAAATATATATAAATTTTTTAATAATTATGGACTTGAGTGGAAGTGTCCTGAGGTGAAATCTCTTTTAGTGAAGAGTGTTTATTGATGTAAGCATTATTATAAGGGCATGTAACCGGTTAAAAAAACCGGTTTACATAAACTGGTAACCGATATTTTGAACGGAAAATGCGAACTTTAACCGATAATTTTAAGACTGAAAATACCGGTAACCGTTAACCAAAAAAAAACCGGTTTTAGCGAACATTAACCTTTATTTTAATATCATTTAACGCGAACATTTTTTTTTATATCTTTGTTATCTACCTATTTATATTTGAATATGAGTCATGACAGTTTTTACAATTTATAATTTATTGGAGTGTCATAAAAGTAGGTAGTCTCTTTGTCACCATTAGGCAAGTTTACAATTGAAAAGTGACCTGGGTTTTTCTGATGGTTTTACGGGAATTTTTGTGAATATTTGTTAAATAAATTGCATTGTTTTATTATTTATAAAAACCGGTTTTCGAACTAAAATCGTTATTATTATAACGTTCTCTATACAAGTTAACCGTTAACCAGTATTTTTTTCGGTTACATGCCCTGATTATTATTGTTGAGAGTTGAGGAAGAAAGCGAGTGAAACTAGAAAAAAAGTATGAAAAGTTACCTGGGTTTTTCTGATGGTATTACGGGAATTTTTGTGTATATTCGTCAAATAAATTGCATTGTTTTATTATTTATAAAAACCGGTTTTCGAACTGAAACCGTTATTATTATAACGTTCTCTATACGGGTTAACCGTTAACCAGTATTTGTTTCGGTTACATGCCCTGATAATTATTGTTGCGAGTTGAGGAAGAAAGCGAGTGAAACTGGGGAAAAGTATGAAAAGTGACTTTGGTTTTTCTGATGGTATTACGGGATTTTTTGTGAATATTCGTTAAATAAATTGCAATGTTTTATTATTTATAAAAACCGGTTTTCGAACTAAAACCGTTATAATTATAACGTTCTCTATACGGGTTAACCGTTTTTCGGTTACATACCCTGATTATTATTGTTGAGGAAGAAAGCGAGTGAAACTGGGGAAAAGTATTAGGCCGCCCCTGTTTGTCGCAGCGTGGCATCGTGCCCTAGTGAGGCAGGATGCGACGCCTGCGTGTTCGTTCCTGCAGCCAGCCATCAGCAGCGGCTAACGTTAACCTTATTTCTTCAATGCCCAAGCCCAACAGCCTTCTTCACATATATTTATTTATGAAATTGCTATGCGGATACAGATTTTTCCTAGCTATATTATACTGAACTTTGGCTTCTTACCTTTCATACATTTTTAATGCGATGACATGATACTTTTCAATATTTAATACCACTGTTTTATACTTCTATTTTATCTGGAAAACATCGGAAAATATCTTCTTAGAACTTACTCTACGAATAGCGTCAAAATATCTTATTTCAGAACAAACCCAATTTTGGGTCAAACATTTTTTAAATAAAACTTTATAAACAAATCTTAACACTTGCATTTTTAACCTTAAAATTTCATAAAAACTTTATTATAAGTATAGCAATTTATAAAATAAAATCTACATAATCAAAGAATGGTTTGAAATCTACAGTGACTCCCAAGTCAAAATAATACACATGATCTCTATAAATTTTATTATATTATAAAAAATCATCCTTAACCCGTCATAAATATCGTAGAAAATATTATGTCAAAATTGGAAATAGGAATAAGAAAACATCTGATATCTAAATGATATAAAAAAGCTTTAAGATTATAATAATAATAATAATGGATATAAATTAACCCTGTCTACGTCAGAAATTTGATAAAATCAATTGAAAATGATGTTAGATAATAAAGGAGGTCCACCTAAATATTAAGTCTATGTTATTGTATATTATTTACAGGTGTATCCTTTTAAGTGTGTCTCTAAATTTGAGGGTTCTGTAAACATGTATTTCTTTGGAGGGATATAATTTTTTTTTTTATTAAAGAAAGGGTAAATTTAGTAATTATATAAATTTTTGTTATAGAGAGATCATTTGTATCATATTGACTGGGAGTTACATATTACAAGATGTAAGTCTTACTCAGAAGGAATAAAAGTAATAAAACAGGTAGAATTGTCATCGTAACATCGTAACCGTATCAGGTTTTTGGTTGCACGTAGCAAACGTATCCAATTCGTAAAAGATATTTAGCTGAAACTTGAATCCGCAAGTCCAGGTCTATTTCTGTACAGAATAGAACCGGAGATAGAAAAATCAATTATTTTTAGGGATTTAGAATAAAACGAGCATCAGCATCAGCATTTCCATTATGTGCACTCGCAACGCAATGAGAATCTCGTGTAACGACCTTGTGCCGTAACGATTAATCTCTAAAATTAAAACTTTACTACAGACTGCACTGGTACAATTGAGAACATTCTCTTTATAACTGCACGAATACAAACTCTAAATAACAGCGGAGGAGAACAGCTGAATCATCTCGTCACATATTACGTACATGGGAACATTTATCCGACAGCGAGTGGCCAATTGATTCTACGATACACGACCCGTTGTTTTGTTTCCTATTTTCAAATGGCTTCTATACTTTTCACATCATTCTCATTACGGTGTATTCTAAAAATAACAAACGATAACCAGACTAAAAGCCATTCAAGAAATTCAAATAGTAATTTCATATTTGTCTAGAAAAGGGATGGCGAAATTACTGAATTCCATCAGAGCTGGTAACAAATTACATTACCGGTGTTATTTTCGATTACTACAAAAATAAATTTCGCTTTTAGTCCTCTTTTTGGATTTTTGGAGGATTTTACAAAACAGTAATATTTTCAGCCGTATTCATAGAAAACAAGATAGTCCTGGATCAAAAACGATCTAAGTAATCCTACTTTAGTAGGGACTAAACATTCGGTATTCTTAGTGAGAGTTGGTTCTAATTTATTCCGGTATTAATTAATACTCCCTTAATATTTCTTTATCTTTTAACTGTCAAAACCAACCACGTTGTTCTGCGTTCTAAACGTTGACGTTTATACCAAATGGTTAGTCCATCGATAAACCAAGATAGGAACAGGACTAAATATAGTCCAAAGTTAGTTCTACTTTAGTACTAGACTAAAGTTAAACACCCTCTATGAATAAGTACATAAGTTAGTTCCGAGATGATTCGACTTTAGTCCGGTTTAATTTATCTATGAATACGGCTGTTTCAAATATTGAAAGAAGCTTTCAGAACTCATAATTAATAAATAGACAATATTTGGGTTTTAGTTCTGTTATTTACCTGACGAAGGCAGCACTGAGTTGTCGAAACGTTGTAATTAATAAATTTTTACAGAACTAAAACCCAAATATTGTCTATTTACGGCTGTTTCAGTTTTGTGAAGCTTTCAATTTTGATTAAATTTTCTAGGTATTTTACGATTAACGGTTTCGATTCTAATTTCGGTTACTAGTTCTGAGAAATTAAAAAATTTGTTTTGCCTATCAGCTAAAATGTTTCAATAAAAATAGATAACTAATTAGCTTTCAGCACCACTATGATTCCATTTTATTTTTAGAATCCTGTAAATTAAAAGTTTGACATGTACAAGCAAACAAAACTGCATCACATATTGGCTACAATTTCGTTAATAAAATCCGTTCTCCGAAATTGTTGCACATTTATTTACAGCTAATAAAGTTTTTACAAAATGAACTTTGACATATAACGTTTTACATAACCGAAAAACAGCAATAACAAAAATATCGAGCAATGTTTCCATGGACACAGTTTCCGCAAACCTTTCATGTTCTGAGTAAATACGGATAAAAAAAACATAAAAACTAATTTGCCTAAAATTTAAATGCTGTTAAAGTATAATAGTGATGAAAATAAAATTGAACCAACCAATCACAAAACTAGAAGTTTGAAGTAATGCCACATTCTTCCAACCCTTTGACTTTTAATATTAGTGATTATATTAAATTCTTGCATGTGTCGCAAAGAAGGAATTCTATTTGTGTCTTACAAGCTCTTTTGCATTTCCTCAATCTGCATTCTTGTAGAGATCTATTGCTTCGATTTCGTATCGTTGGCACGACTTGTAATTCATGGTTTCTCTCACTAATCCTGTATTCCAACTAGTACCACATTAACCGCGGATACTATTTCCGTTACATTACCGGAATATGGTTAGTTATATTTGTAACCGAGTGCTAAATTGGGTTGAGGTTAGTTTTCACACAATTCTGACCAGTTGCGAAACTCATTTTCGAAATTTCTCCATTAAATTTGTTTATAGGCAGGGCCGTATTTAACATTCAGGCCCCCAAATTTAAGGGGTTCCCATTTTCATTCTCTATTAAAGGTTTTTTTAACTAAGCAACTGTTGATGAAGTTAGGTGGTCCAATTTTTTTCTGAAATTAATAAAATTTTCACCCCTCAAACTAAAGCTGTATTACTTGGAATGGAGATCAGATCATTTAAAGTAAATGTGCTTATTAAAAACGCGATTAAGGAGCGACCTTAACCACCGCTTAATAGAAAAGCATCGCATCGAAATAGTAAATTAAATATACACATATATTTTTGATAATTTAAGTCAGTTTTTCGATTCGATAATTTTCTATTAACGGGACTTAATCTTGTACTAAATTCAGTAAAAACTATCTTGTAAAACAGGAAACTAAATTCATTACTTATTTTAGGATATGAAATTAGAAGTTTTTCTATTTTCTTGTACTTAAACTGCGCAAAAAAGATACGCATTATATTTTTAAACGAGTTTAAGTCAGATTGGCTTAAGTTGCGAAAATTGAATTGATACATCAATTCCAAGGAAAATACTGGAAGAATACTGTAAAATTATTCAAAAGGGAATTAGTTAACTTGCTTATATTTAGCACAATATTATAAACAGAAATAAAAAGGTAATGTTCGCTATTTATTACAGCTTATTTGTTCCGAGTTTATTGATTTAATGGCAGATAAATTGGAAAAGAAATTTAGTGAGGAAGTGAAAGACTTAGTTGATTATTCCCTTATTTTAGATTCTAATCCAGACATTATAGTCATTTTAATTATCAGTTTTTACAGTTTACATTCATTATGGTATGTATATGGGAAAATATAATAAAATGATTATTAGGTTAAGGTATGTGTTAAATACATATACTTGTATAACAAAAAGTATAGTCGTCCAACAAAAGAAGAGTTAGCTAAAGAATGTAACGAAATTATTGCACATGTCAATCGGGCATGTGAAGAAGCAAAATGTAACAGATTGAAGTTTTCTTTAATGTCAAAACATTCAATATTATGCACTATGATTTTATTCGATATTTCACACACGTCATATAAACCCAATCAGAATGCTTCATTTGATGGTCATAGGTAGTTTTTTAGTGAAGAAATTTGATAAAACCACAGTATCATTGTCATGGTTACATTTTGTTGATATAAAATATTTTAAGTTTGAACTGTTGTCATTCGTGAAATAATCAAGCAAATATAATTCGAGCTATGAACTTAATAGGTAAAATTTATTCATAATTCCTGCGAAGTAACAACTTGGGTCATAAATGACTCTTAAATCTGGAAGCTGGAATGAGCTTCACTGTCGTGATCTAAATGTCATTTTTGACACTAGTTTGTCTGTTACTACGCAACAACTATTCGTAAATTTTTCCTATAAATTCATGGCTCTTATTATATTACTTATGATAAAAAATTATTCGCAGTCTGTGTTTGATGACGAATTTGATAAACCTCTCAGCCACGACTAAAATTCTTAAATGCAACTCTGTAGAAATAGATAGATTTCCTGATTGTGAATGATTGAAGCACAATGAAAGAAAGCTTGCAAAAGGCTGTCGGTCTCAGGATTAGTTTGGACTGGAGTAAGTGAAGGAAAGGGAATACAGGTGTTTGTTGTGCAAGGTAAGAAGGTAGAGCATAGCTGGTGGACCGAATTTCTCAGCGGATATTGTATTTTGACCGGATCAAGGTTGCGGAAGCAATTCTGTAAACCGTTACGTTAAGATATCGCCATCAGTGATCAAAGCAGGGCTCTTTACTGAACAGGATTTACACTCCACTTAGTTCGACTCGCCGGAACCTTTTCCAAAGGAATGACCCGAAAAAGTTCTTACTCGATTACTTTTAACTCTAAAATTCATATAATACAAGCACCTATCCCATGCCGTGTCAGAACATTTAAACAAGCAAGCCTTTGAGAACAAAGTGTTGTTTACCGTAACTTTAAAACAAAGAAGACTATAAATAATATAGATACACGTGTCTAAAAGGTCCTTGAGCAGCTCCACTTCTCGTTACTTTATTTTGCAAGATATGTTATAAGCAATTTATAAAACAGAAAGACTTCTCAACCTTTCATCTCAACTCAGCTTCAATCACTGTTGCAAAACAAGCAAATTTATTAATTAATTAACATGAAAAACTGCTTTCAGGATAACATGTTTACTTCACTTCATATAAACTCTATTGCATTTCATTTTATAATATTCTTTAATCTTATTATATTCCCTTGTGTATACCCACGGTAAAATTTCCCCGCAAATAAATTAATATTTAGAATTTTATGTTCAAATATTGGATTTATATTTATTTCTCATGTGTACATATAAGAGCTAATTATATTTAAATATTAAAAATGTATGTTTCCATGCAAAGAAAAAAAATTGACATCCGAAGTATGTGAAATAATTGAACACTATTTTAACTGATACTTTAGGAAATGCTAACTATACTAATCATACAGTCAGAATAAAACCTTAGAAACTTTTCCAAATAAAACAGAATGAAAAGACTCGCATTTGTATAGTATATTAAAAAGATTATGAGTTTTGGGAATCAGTATTTTTTCGGATAAAACTCAATTTAATCTGTTTGAGTTGGACAGTTATGTTTGGAGAAAATCAAATAGTGTGCTTAATAACTGCAATTTATGTAGTACAATGAATAATTGGCCAATTCTGAACAAATTTGTAAGTGTTACAGGTCTGTAAATCTGTAAAAAAAGACAAAAATACACCTATTTTTGTTATATTAATATAAAATTATACATAAAAGTGAATGATTTCGTTGCGATTTTGTTCATTATTTACAGATTTCAGATCTGTAAGACTTATAGATTTGTTCAGAATTGGTCTATAAAATAGACTATACCGACTATTAAAATAAAATTAAATCTGCTGAAAAATCAGGGCTGAGAGGTACTCTAATTCTAGCTCTAACGTAATTAAATCTAAACCAACCTCCATAAGTTACCGTAATGTTCACTACAAAGGAGAGTGCTCAAAATCATCCTCCGTAAAAATAAAAACCTAAATTCGGTTCATAAAAGTGTCTGTCCCAATTAACCGATGCCCAATTAAACGGAATCGACTGTTTATATTCTTTAACATGTGATCAAATCAAAATACAAACCCGGTATGTTGGGTGCTTTAGTTGATAGAACTCTATCAAGCATTCCCTACTTCAGGTAGAAGTGCCATCATTGAATTTATGCTATTATGAAGTAGATTTCAGTAATGAACTCGACGATCAATGTTTGAAATGTGTTGGTGGTGTATGAGTATTGTGTGCATTTGTAAGACAAGTATTGTTGGGTGTTGTAAGATTATAATCCTTGAATCCAGTTCGATATAAAAGGTAAACTCTCCATACGTTTAATTTCGTAATATTCTCTAATCTTATTGATTTCCGGCTCCATTTTGTGAAATAACAGAGTGCATTTAGAAGTTAAGCCTTAATACACAAAAAAATTGAACTATACAATCCCTAATTCATTTTCAGATGTGCATTCGTTATTATTTTAAAACATGTGCATACCGCATGTTTGTTATTGCGAAAAATTTTACATCAATGGAATAACAAAAATTCAGTTCGTTTCCACTGAAAATTGGTTCTGTCTGCCTCTGACGTTTGCCTCACCTACTGATATTTTTACCCTGAAATTTGTTTTTTCTTTACGTTCAATTTTGTACATACTATTCTCACTATAAATATTTTACTTTCTAATTCTGCAATGTATTTTAAAATTCACATTCATGAAATTTTTATATTTTTCCATGCATTACAAAGGACTTTGTCAACAAAATAACGCGAAATCATTCATTTTCAGCTTGTAAAAATTAACCGAATTGATGGGTAATTTCTCTTTGTGTTCAAATGACGTATTTATGGGATTAATATTTTAGGTTAAGTTGATTTTTCTTTTTTAATTTATGCCCTTTATTTCACACGTTTTTATTTTGCTTGTAATTTTTCGAGCCACTGTGAATGATTAAGTTTCGCTTACTTGGAGATTAGTAAATACAATTTATTTCAATGAAAAGAAGTCTTTTTGTTGAAATCAAACAATTTTTATCCCCCATTTCAGAATTATAATTTCACTTATTAAGTGCCATCCGTAAAAAGTGGAAATACGGTTTGCAAGACTGGATGGAAATATCTTACATTTTCTATACAAATTTAATTAAAAATTTTCATTGTTTACTTACGCGAAAAGCAAATATTAATTATTTTACTCCAACTTTTATTTCTCATTTTCAGAAATAATGAAAGTAATATTTCATTAAAATACTCTTTATTTGACAATTCAAATATTAATCTTTGCTTAGAAAATAAAAACAATGATTCGTTCTCGTTTTTAGCAGGTAGTGTTAACAATTATTTTTTCTCCAGTGCTAGTACTGATTTTTGTGCATTGTAAGAACTCTGCTAATGACATATTAATTATGTCTTTTTTGCACGTTTCTTGAATTTTTATAATGCTCTTTTCCGAACATGAAATAGAATCATAAGGATTAAAATTCTTTTTATAAAATATTCTTGTCTAATGATACAAAAAGACTATTATTACAAGAACTTATACAATGCAAAATAAAACTACCTAATCTCCCCTTTTTCCAATCTTTGTTTTTTAGCTTTAAAATTATTTTTAATAAAGCATAAAATAATGATCTTGAATTTTAAATATAGCAATTTGAAAATATGAATTACAAAATACTTTCAGCAAAAATAATTTTCCAATATTATTAAATATTAACGTTTTAAATTCTTACAATGTTGTTTTAACTTTCTTGAACTAAAAGAAACTTTACTAAGTTCAGTAGTTTAAAAGTATCTGCATCACAGAATTATATTTCCAGTAAAAAATTGCAAAACGGTGTTAAAATTGTGCCGGTGTTGTGTTCATAAGGGTAGATTCACTTCTTGGCAAGTTCGCTAGTTAGATTAAGTTTTAGATTAATTTCTTCCGGAAGACGGTTCGAGTATTTAATTAAAAAATATTAGAAAATACAACGTTGGGTGATATTGTAGCATTAACGCATTGGTAATATTGGTTTACTGCAAGGACTTGAACCGAAAAATTATGGGTTTCGGTTACGGTTAATCGTGTTTTATTTCAATAAAAATTCGGTTTCGATTATCGGTAACGGTTATTTATTTGAAAATATTATATTGGTTTTCCTTTCGTTTTAAGTAAAAGTATAAGTTATTTTAATTTTAAATTGTGATCTGAAAATGAAAGTTGCACTTTAAAATATAACTAGTTTATCATTATTACATTACTTATACTAGAATTTTATAAAAATACTCGTAGGTAAAATTTATCGTTAATATTATAAGTTATTTAAAAATTTTATATTGGTTTTCCTTTCGTTTTGAGTAAAAGCATGTTATTTTAATTTTAAATTGTGATCTGAAAATGAAAGTTGCACTTTAAAATATAACTAGTTTATCATTATTACATTACGTATACTAAAACTTTATAAAAATAGGTAAAATTTGTCGTTAATATTAAAAGTTATTTGAAAATGTTATATTGGTTTTCCTTTCGTTTTGAGTAAAAGCATAAGTTATTTTAATTTTAAATTGTGATCTGAAAATGAAAGTTGCACTCTAAAATATAACTAGTTTATCATTATTACATTACTTGTACTAGAATTTTATAAAAATACTCGTAGATAAAATTTATAGTCAATATTAGAAGTGGAGTACAATATTTATATTTATACTGATTTTAGTACCGATATTTATTCAGTTTGGTTATGTTTTCGGGTACAGGATAATAGTTATTTTTGTATTAAGAGCGTGAAGTTGTTTTAGTATATAAGAATGTCATTTAAACGTACTAAAAACACAATTCATGCTTGAAATACAAAAAATATTTTTTTCTACAACAATTTTTCCAGAAATTATAATTAAAATAAAGAAAAAAATTAAATTATGCTCTTACGAAAATATCATAGTTACCTTTACTATAAAGAAAAATGAAAGTTGTTTAAATATATTAAATTGTTAATTTATAACCGGGACAAAGTTTTTCAAAACCGTGAAAAAACATTTTTTTCACGGTTTGCATGGTTGTCATGGTAATGTATTAAGAATATAACACATGAAAATATGACATACTTTACACCAAAAAATTAATGCACAAATGTCAACATTTTTTGACAGTTGTAGAAAAATTTATTTTTTGTATCGGTTTTCGGTTTCAATATTTGAAGAAATAAAACATAAGTTTCGGTTTTCGGAATTAATGCACAAATGTCAACATTTTTTGACAGTTGTAGAAAAAAATATTTTTCGTATCGGTTTTCGGTTTGAATATTTGAAGAAATAAAATATAAGTTTCGGTTTTCGGTTACGGTTTCATAAAAAATCAAATACCTGTGCGGTTTTCGGTTACGGTTTCGTTACGGTTCGGGTCCTTGATTTACTGTTTATAAAATAGAATATTAGCTTTCGACCGACGGAGACGAAATTTTGAAGAAATTCGGATATCGTTTAAATTTTATTGTATTGTATATGTAAAAATAATAATGTTTTTTACGCGTGTGATCAAATTCCTGATATTTTAGCATATTATGATTGATATATTAGTAGGGTGATGGGTTTTAAAATGAAAACGTTAGAGAAAATTTTTCCGATGTTAGCGTGCTGTTCCCATGTCGGTTCCTTGAGAAATATCGTGTCATCATCGTTACATTTTTTATATATTGATTAAACAAGTGAGTTGGGATAAAACAAGAGACATTTATTGACAAGCCCCGTCTGAAAATTTCTTAATTCGGCACTGACATATTGACATAATCCGTATGTTTGTTGTGGTAAGTAAAGCATTACCACAGTTACACTTTGTATTGTGTTGGCGGTTATTCGACAAGCTTTATCATCCGCAACCAGAAAGAATTTTTTGCGGTTACGAATTCGCCCTAATGTGAAAAGAATCGCTTTCGTCCATATTAAAAATGTCCGTGGAATATCTAATTGTCCCGCATTATTTCAGTCTTTTTGCAACAAAAAGTTACGTTTGCAAAAAGTTGTTACTTTATTAAAAACTAATCTAAAAATATTTAAAAATTTTACTGTTTCATTTAGAATTTTTTGTCGTCAAAGACTGCGTTTTAAGAAGAAAAGTTTTAATAAGTTTCTCATTAATTTTAAATTAGATTTAGTTAATGTGGACTACGAACTAACTGCTTCTGACTTACATTATAGTTTCTTCGAAATCTCTAGTAACCTTCTCGTATGCAAATAAAATAAATTAAGTTAGTTTTGTAATTAAAGCAATAAATTCGAAGATCTTTCCTAATTGTAAATAAATTTAGTTTATCATAAAAATTAAATTTTATTTATATTGGACAATGTATACATTTTAATTTATTTTTGAAATATGAAGATGAACAATTTTGATTTTAATTGAATTTGAATAATGAGAGTTGGTTAGAACTGATAAAGAATATGATGAAATGGTGAAGAGAGTGCATAATTTATGTGATCAGCTTAATCACGGAACATAATTCCGACGATATTGAATAAAATGATTGAAGGGAATTTGTTTCACACCATCAGGCAGGCGGTAGAGCCATTATCTATATTCTATTATATAGTAGCGCATGCACCCTTTTGTGATTATAAATGGACCTTTAAAGTCTAAGTGAATGATACATTAGACTTTTCATATTCCATTTTTCGGGACCATGATGTCCGCTTTACTTCATAACCGTACAGGGATATGTGTTTTAAAAATGGATTCTAATATCATGTCAGCAGGACGCGTTATATGAGGCCAGAATAACTGAAAAATGTAAAACAAAATGAAAATTTGTGAGGCGCGTAAAGACTTCAGGGGAGACTTGAATTTGCTTTATTTATTTGCTATAAATTCTAATACAGCGTACGGCAAATAATTTAAATGAATACGGCCGTTAAAGTAGATAAGAAGTTAATATGAATAAAAGTGAGTTTGAGGCGAGCCGAACCCGAGCAAATGAGATAAAAAGAAGTAGTTTCGTTAGTGGATAATGCGCTCTCGGGAAAGAAATTCGCTGTAATTGGGAAGCCGTAGTGTTTCAGTGCTTTTAAGTAGTCGAAGCAAAGTTAGAGTTAGGACAACTGAACTGCTATGTATGCAGCAAGCGAACACTGAACGACGGACGGCGGAAGAGTGGATTCATTACTGCACGTCATTTCAATGAGATACACGACTCGCCCTTGTACCTCATCCTTTGCTCGGTAATGAGATGAAAGTAAATAGGTGAGCACAGGCCAGGAGTTTTTATTCACAGCAAATAGCTGAAATCACTAGAAACGTTTCGGTCCCAGAGCTGCAGCACTATTGATAGCAATGATGTTCCATTTGGACGAGTTTAGAACTGCCTCGAACGGGGATTTAGAGAAAGATCCCGCAGTTAATGTGAAATGAATGGCCGTAAACAGAGGGTCCGCTGCGCAAAAAAACCAACATGGCGTAGCGTAAAGAGGTCCATGTAGGAATGAGAAAGTTTATCACTTTATCACATGGCGTGTTAACCTCTGTCAGCCAGTGTCTTTTTACTGGAACGTGCTCGGTGCACGCACTCTTAACCCGAGTGTACGGTGACTTATGCCGAACTCGAAACGCGAAACCTATTTACCAAATAGATACCTTCGCGTCGTTGCCGATGCCGTCGCCGTCGCTATCAAGTACTCTCGCACTCTCCAGCAGCAAAACAGAAACAAGATTAGGATCAATAACACGAATATATGACACTGTAAAAAAAACTACGGCACCAAGTTTATTTCATGTGTGCTTTCGCCATCCAGTGAACATGCTGACTGTTCAATCATTTTTTTACTCTACTTTTTCTTAATTTTCTATTTTTCCGCAACGTAGCAATTCAGTTCTGTCGCAAAGTAATCTCAGGAGGAGATAACGTTGCCGTGATGTTACTAATAAACTTAAAAGAACGAGAAATGTGTGTTACAACTGCACTAAACTTAAATTACTCGACTCGTCCATTTTACTGCTCATAACATTCCAATTTCTTTAATCACTCGATTTCTCTCCTCATTTACCAACAAAAATAAAATATTCATCACACTATTTATTAACGCCTAGTACACACGACATTTATTAATCTGAAACAGTGTTTCTCAAACTTTCGACCCATGCGTACCCACCCCTTAGTACAAAACTTCTGGGCAAATAATAAAAAAATGTCAAAATTCAAAAACACATATATATGGATATATATATATATATATATATATATATATATATATATATAAAACACAAATTTTTAAAAAAATCTGGGATATACAGGGTGTTTTTAAATCTCTGCATGAAACTTTAATGACAGAATTTGATGTACTAATTGTAGAACAAAAATACTTTTATAGAAATTCGCAAAAATAAGGGTGGTTTATTCCTAACGAATATTTTTAGTGTCATTGGTTTAATAGGGCATTTAATTATTTATAATTATGTTATTAATGAAATAAAAGTATAACCACTGCCTACAAATAATCATTTATTAATTAGTTATTATCAAACCCGTGTCACTAAAAATTTTCGCAATGAATACACTGTCCTTATTTTTGCAAATTTAAGAAAAAAATATTTTTATTCTATAATCTATATATCAAATTATATGTCATTAAAATTTCACGTAAGGGTATAGAAACACACTGTATTATTAAAAACAAAAACTGTACTAATATTTTTTAACATACATCATACAGTGTGTCTTCGGATGGAATTTAAAAGTAATATGAATTTAGTAAATTGTTATTCTGTATAACATTTTATTATCAAAGCTTCAAAATAAAATTTTGGTTATTTAGAAATTATAAAGGACATATTACAAAGTAGTTTAAACAGATTTTGTCATGTTAATTTTGATTTATAATGAATTAATTAGCTGTCAAAGATGAATGAACTGTCACAGATTCACAGCTAATTCATAGGTATTATATTGACAGATCTCTACGAATACAATCATCTATCAAATCAAAACTAAAATGATACAATGTACAGTTAAGCGATTTTGAAAAGCACAATGAAAAAAAAATTCTTTGCGTACCCTTTGCAATCCCTTTGAGAAACACTGCTCCTAAAACGCATGCTTGACTATATTAAAATTTCGATTATCATTTTCATCATCAAATTCTATTTTGTATCACTTAAAATTCGTAACATGACCTCCCGAAAGACTTTAAGGATAATGACACAAAAGAACTTTACTGACTTTTATAAAAATAAATCTAATTTTGTAAGTTATATCGTCTCGTTTTACATTTTTTTGAGATAAATAATATGCTGTAAATGTAATGTACGCTCTGTAAATAGATAGAATGTTTTCTTAAAATTAAAGTTAGCTTGTTCAAAAATACGCGAAATTCCTACTCGTTGCTGTACGCAAAAGTTATGCTGGTTGCACTTTTAGTTGAAGACTTGTTTGGCGAAATAATATTTTATAAACTTCCTGAAAAATTTACTAAATACACAAACAGAAAATTGGTATATATGGTTGTTGTGATTCTATAGGTAAAATACATATATCTATATTTATTTTCAATTATTTTATTCATTGGTTATAAAAATCACTAAATTTTAATTATTTAATTCGTCCAATTATTTACTCAAATATTTGATATAGATTAATTGGAACACATATTTATTTTTCAAAACATGATATATGTACTTGAATAATTTGCAATTATATCATCCACGGAATATTCCAGAACTATTAGATCAAATTGTATTTTTATTTCTAGAAAAATGGATGTTACTATTTGATTTTACGCAGGGTTGGCCAGATTTAAATCAATTATTTTTTTTTAATAAAAATGAAATGAAATGAAAATGTATTTATTTGCTACAAAATTATTAACAACAACCGAAACAAGTTATGTAATTAATAATATCTGAAAGAAGAGAGAAAAGTAAATATTTAAATGAATAACAAAAAGTAAAATTTTTTTGTTACTTGTTTTAGTTTTATTCAGATGAATGTTTTGGTTTTATTACATATTATAATATTATTGATAGAGTATTTGTAGTCGGTTCTTGGTGGAACATATTTATAAATAATAATACAAAAAAATCAAGAATTCTCATTTACATTTTTTTGTATTATTATTATAAAATTGATTTCAAAACAATTTTTAAAATGCTGTAACATATATATTTTTAAAAAATATCAATGATTTTTGGTTTTTTAAAACAAATCATGATTTTTGACAACCCTAGTTTCGTTTATGAATACAGAAATATTTAATATTTTGATGTGTTTAGTGTAATAAGTGAAGTATGTCAAGAATTAGACGCAGTTTCTGCCTCTTGGCCTACTTGGAAGTTGTGGAATTACATATAGCTAATTGCAAACGTATGTGCTACTCATTTATTGATTGAAAAGTTACGAGAATAATAATGTAATGTAATGAAATGGCATACGTATTTACCTAGCATACAAGGTGTCAGTTTCATTATAAATATGCAATTTCAATGTAGTTCATAAGGCTCAGAAATATAAAATAATGAAATGGTTTATAAACTCGTATATTCATTTTTGTTACAATATCAAATTATTTGTGTATATTGGAAGCAAAAGCGTCAAATCCATAAATGAATACATTTAATTAATAAAACTACATATCCTATTTATGTCAGCAAACATATCAAAATTATGTACATAAATTACAACAGCAGTGAAAGATACACAAAAAGCTTTTCCAAATTGAAATTCTCCGTTTTGCAGTGGTAGTGTGGACCACCATAGCGGTCATTTACACTTTTTTCATTCTACGCGAAACATATGTGAAAACTATGCTAGAATTTACGATAAGTTGTTAATTTAATTTACTCTAATTTAATAAAACATTCGCTTTCATTTTATACGCATTCTATTTACGGCTAACGAACTAAAATGGAATCGTGCTGCTGTGCTTTAACATAATTTTGCTAATTTGTATGAAAAAATAGACTATAGTAAAAGTAGTAATAAAAACAATTTTAAATTGTGTCCTAATTTTAGCCGCTATAACATCAGCGCAGTAAAGTAGTTTACGCTGTAATTTTTCACTTGTTTGCCCAGTGTGAATTTTTGTTATTGCCGCTGAAATTATCTTATTATTTTTGGATAAAATTATGGAAAATAGCTTTTTCAATGTACAAATTGTAGTCATAAACGTGTCGTAAACGAAAAGAATAAACGATATTTATTTATTTGTGTCGCGAACAACAAACTATAACATCGTTTTATAGCGCTTTGAGAACCCATGTAAAACTATTCTGTCCACAAAGATAGTTGGAAAAATAAAACAAGAGTTGAAACGACAATATTGGAATCCCGTTGAGGATTACGGATTTCTTTAAAATAAAATGGCCACAAGACAGACTTTTTCAAAATCATACATATGTATCTCACTTGATTTGTACTTGAATTTTAACAAGAACTAAAGCCAAAATCAATAAACATGTTATTTTTGAAGTCTCCCCGACAGAATTTAATCTTCTTTCTCGATAGTTATGATTCTGCGAAGTTATTTATGTTGGAAATAAATTAAGAGACTTAGTGTTTATTATATGTGAGATCAATTTCCTGAAATATTATTTCTCTTTTCTCAGAAATGCATGGAATAATAAAACTGGAACAAAGCGTATACAATAAATTATAATTAAAATTCTTTTGTTAAAAATAATACCTACAAATAAATTTTATTGAAAAATTCTTTATCCGCAAAAATATGAAATTTAGTTAGGTTATATTACTAATTAAAATATTATTAAATTCGATAAAATTTTGCTGGAGTATCTTTTTGCGGTGAAGCATTAACTGTTGTAGGATTTAGTATTTTCCGGATTTTCATTTCGCGATAAATAATTGACTGCGGTCAAATTTGAACGGGAATGCAGTCAGTAGGTGAAAATGCATGAAATTGTAAAGATATGAAGTTATAATTGTAATAAATTATGAAAATTCTCTCATTAAAAATAATACCTAGAAATAATTTTTATTGAAAAATTCTTTAACATCAAAAATATGAAATTTATTTAGATTCTATTATTAATTAAAATATTATTAAATTCGACAAAATTTTACTGGAGTGTCTTTTTGCGGTGAACAATTAACTGTTGTAGGATTTTACCGAGAAAGAACCGGCAATGCTGTAAATGAAAATGAAAGAAAATTTTTAAAATTATCTTAGCGATGAATATTATTTGGTAAAGTATTTTCCGGATTTTCATTCCGCGATACATAATTGTATGCGGTCAGATTTGAACGGGAATGCAGTCAGTAGGTGAAAATGCATGAAATTGTAAAGATATAAAGTTCTAATTGTAATAAATCATGAAAATTCTCTCATTAAAAATAATACCTAGAAATAATTTTTATTGAAAATTTTTTTATCAGCAAAAGTATGAAATTTAGTTAGATTATATTACTAATTAAAATATTATTAAATTCGATAAAATTTTGCTGGAGTATCTTTTTGCGGTGAACAATTAACTGTTGTAGGATTTTACCGAGAAAGAACCGGCAATACTGTAAGTGAAAATGAAAGAAAATTTTTAAAATGATCTTAGCGATGAATATTATTCGGTAAAGTATTTTCCGGATTTTCATTCCACGATAAATAATTGCCTGCGGTTGGATTTGAACGGGAATGCAGTCAGTAGGTGAAAATGCATGAAATTGTAAAGATATGAAGTTCTAATTGTAATAAATCATGAAAACTCTCTCATTAAAAATAATACCTAGACATAATTTTTATTGAAAAATTCTTTATCCGCAACAATATGAAATTTAGTTAGGTTATATTACTAATTAAAATATTATTAAATTCGACAAAATTTTGCTGGAGTATCTTTTTGCGGTGAATAATTAACTGTTTATTTTATTAATTATTTTGGCAATGAATATTATTCGGTAAAGTATTTTCCGGATTTTCATTTCGCGATAAATAATTGCCTACGGTTGGATTTGAACGGGAATGCAGTCAGTAGGTGAAAATGCATGAAATTGTAAAGATATGAAGTTCTAATTGAAATAAATCATGCAGTACAGTAAAATATGAAATATTTGTGTGGTGTATGTTTGAGATAAATGATTGCGGTGTTCTCGACTCGCGTGTTTACAGTCCGCCGGAGTCGGAACGTTTTCGAGACTTCACGATATAACACAAGTCCCAATAAGCCATGCTAATATTTTACAATATTGATTTTGTTTTACCCGCTAAACTTCTTTTTCCCTTTTATTTTTGTGTCTATTATTTTGCCTTTTTCGTTGAATGGTGTTAAAGAAGATTTCCGATATTAGCTGACTCGCTAATACCGCGGTAAGACGAATTCATTTCTTACGTTTCCTTGTAATTTTTCTTCGATTTCTCTTCCAATAACCATGTCGGAGACTGCATTGAAAATGACTGGAATAATAAATTATCGAGCTGGAATATTACTTTGAAAAAATATAAGGAGAGTCGTGAAATATTATTAGAACGGAAAACAAAGTAGATAGATCAAAGAAACAGATAGTACTTTCGGTAAATTCATATTTCAATAGATTGTTTTTTTTTCTTTCTCGCGATGTCTGCGTTTTGTAATTAATTTTAGATTTTTGCAAGCGGCTGGAATGTACTAAACGACAATTTAATTGTATGAAGTTTTAAAATATTTCAAACTTTTTTCCCATAAAATGACGTGTCATGTTCATACGTTATTTAAAAAGCGGCAGCTACATAGGTTTATTGATTAAATTGTCGAATTAATGATTATATTTTAATCTGCGTTGAAAACAACTTTGCGAATGATAATTAATATCCAGTTGAATTTATATTTTATATTCTTGAATGCACAATTAATTAATTTTGCATTATTGTGCATTACATGCATGCACATTGTACTACTTTAGTTGCGTTCGAACAGATTTGTAGTAATTATAATTCAATGAACCGTTGAATTCTCCATGGAATGTAGAGTACAATAATTCGCAAATAATGAGGAAAAGAAAAAGAAAAGGAGTAGTTGAAATAGATTTAGTTTGTGGAGTTGAGTCAACATGTTTTTGTATAATTCGTGGAAGCGGAGAAGAGGTTTTGCAAGTGGGTCTGCATACAATAAGTAGCGTACAATTTAGAAGTCGTACAATTTCCGCACAATAGTTTAGGGAATTTGAAATATATACTTTATCAGGAGAGCCAGCGCACAACTTACAAACTCTCATATTTTTCAAAGTTCATAGTGAAATGTTTAAGTGACTTCCGAGATTCGGTCTCGCAACATTTCCGAATGACGGATAGGGCATATAGAGAAGCAGCATATGTATTCTTATTTTTCTAACTTTCCAATTTTGACCTACTTGATTACTAATGCAGAATATTGATTTTCAGGTTGGAGTGCTAATGCTTGCTGGATGCTGGTAAGTGGAGGACAATAATTGATTTATGCACGCTGCGAAATTTCAAAAGTTCATATTCATATTATGAAATTTACGCGAAGATAATTAAAAGACGCGTAGGTTATTTTTATGACGTCGTTTATTCACCTCATGTTTTTATGGTGTTCGCAATCAGACCTAGGAAGTTTAATTAAACAGAGAACAATGTAGAAAAGCGGGTAGTAGAGTCGAATGGCGAACAGTGAACAGCGGCAGCAGCAAACGCTGGAATGACAGCACAGCGGACATTCGTTTAGCGCTGAATGCCAAATCGCGGTGCCTTGCGCTTAACTTATCTGGAAATAGTTTTTTACTTCGCTTGAAAACACTGTGGAGGATTTTCTGTCCCTGTAATTGATTACAATATGTCACTGCGCACGTTTCAGATTATTCGATTAACTACCATTTGACCTGAAGTGAGGGTAAAAAACGATTCGACAGCGGTAGCGGCGATGACCGAATTGTGAAGAACATGATACAGTGTACGGGCTCATGAACATTGAACACGTAGTTTAATAACGTCGTAGTCGTAGTCGTAGTGTAGTAGTATCGTGGGGCACAGTTCCCCTCGTGGCAGATTTAAGGGCGCAGAGGTCGCGCGTCCTTCGGCAACGTTTAACGCACAACGTGGGTCGCGTTAACCTGCACATTAAACTTCATAATGAAATCTGCCTTAACGCGGACCTAGCAACACGCGGAAGACAAGACCATGTCCTCTCTCCTACGTATTCATCGCCTTCGCCAAGAAAATATATGATAATTGTATTGAGTACGGGTTCTCTTGAACGCGTAATTAACTTAGGACTAAAGTTCGAGAAGGAATTGTTTAATTCGTGCATTGTGTCGAGCGGGCATGTAGCGTTAACGCTAACGTCATGACACCGTATGTAGCCAGTGACAGTTTAGAGGAATACGGATGGAATTCCACTCATTAATGGAATGTAATAAGTTGGAGTGTAAAGTAAAAACAAACGGTCCGAAATAAAGGATAATTAGTCACGTAGGCTGTACGGCAAACGGCAACAACTGCTGGAGGCGCCAGTTCCGGACTCGTTGCTGCACGTAGAGTCCGGTGCACGTGCCGCTTCCGGTCGTCTAATATTATTACTTCTCGCGTTAATTGATAAACGTTCAATGCTTTGTTATGCGCCCACGGCTTCTTGCTTTTTCCGGAAGCGTGATATATTGTGTGCAGAGAATACATGAAGGGCAGCAGGACACGTAGGACACAAGAGGGGGTGTAAGATGAGAATTACTTAATGCTTGCGGCAAGCTCGCTACGCTCAGTGGGGCTGACGATAAGCGTATGTCACCGCTCCGTTGCCTATGTCCACATACGAACATGTGTACATACATACGGGAGAGTTATTCATTATCCCGTGTAGACATTAATTAATACCAGCCCGGAGCCGGGAAAAAGGAAACAAACAAGTATAAAGGGAATAAGTTAGGAGTCTGTTGTCGTGTTTGGCGCTACCGTGATTTATGCATGTGAGCGATACAGGAAGGAAACGGTAATCCGATCCGATATGAGGAATGATGTTGTGGGTCGTTGAAGCGCGTCCTGAAACGCTCAATCGGGAACGGGAACGCGCGGATGACAAACGAACCTCTAGTTAGTGTTAGCGTTAGGGTTATAGAATATGATCATGATCATACCATTCGGAAGCGACAGACAGATGTGCAAGAGGAATGCGAACGTGAGTGCTCGGTGACGGTGTCGGTGCCTGGTGCTCGTGGTCATCGTCGCCGAGGCCGCGGAGCCAGAGCCGCCAGTGTCCATGGGTGCCGTCGGAGCCCGCATGTGTACTCGTGTGGTGACGTGACTCGTGACTGACGTACAGGTGGCGGGTAGTGACTTGGTGTCACGCTGCTACGGCCTAGGCTCTAGGTGCGAGAGTGTTGTTGTTGCTGTGGTGCACTCGTTCTTGCTCGATCTCGGTTCCGGTACTCGATTCTCACGGTCGTGTGTGGGCTTCTTTACTTTACTTCTTTACTTTAGCGTTTACTTAGTCTTCGTATATTATTGCTCCTTAGTTATTAAGTATTATTAGTTAATTATTAGTATTATATTATTTAAGCAAACAACGTTATTTAAGTGTTATATATTTATAGCGGAACAATCCTTGATTTAGTTGAATATAAGTTTAGTTAAATGACAAGTACATAGTTTAGTTTAACGTAGCATGTACGTGAGTTTAGTTTAGTTTTATTTAGATCACTGTGTTTGGTTACCGTCACAAGCGCACATCACACGTACCGTGTCTTGGCAACGCATGTAGTAGAGGTCGTGGTCTGCTGATCTCGTGGTCTCGTGGCGTGGTGCAGGAAGTCACGGCTTGGCTGATGAAGATGTTATGAATGCATGCGTTCGTACAGTGGTTGAGCGCGTGCGAGCGATCGTTTATTATGTTTAGAATATTAGTTTAGTTAGTTTATTTTTGATTACCGACGGTATTGTTTACGACCGTTACTTCATGTTCGGTTCATTCTGGTGCCTACTTCGCACATCCGTATACTGAAGTCATTTTTGCGAATCCGAGACCGTGGCTCGTGCACCAGAAACGAGTGCCACTGCGCTACCGCGAGCCCACTAGTCGTGCGCTAGCGGCAGGGAGACCATCGCGGCACATGGACGCGATGCTGCTGCGTGGACGCCGCCTGCGTGGTCCGCACACTGCGTGTTGTTTGCCCAGGTGCGACGAGGACGGCTGCACCCCGGCCTGTCCTAACTCGGCTTCGCCAGCGATCTCTCTCCCCGGGATCAATGAAGGGAGGCGCACAAGAGCACGCGCAGCATCCCTGCTGCTTCCCCTGGCCTCCCTCCCCTGTACACTCATTCTGCTGCCACATCTCTATCCCCCGACCCGATTCACTTCGGCAGTTCGGCTGTTCGGCACCGACCACCGCGCGTAGTCAACCAGCCACTCTTCTCAGCACGCCACAACCTCTACCAACTACAACCTTATACATTTTAATGGACTTCGTTTCATACCGAATACTCGCAAACATCGCCCGAATAATCAACTCAAAAACAAACTTCGATAAGTTCGTGACTTTCCCTAATAATCGGGAATTTCTTTTGTGTGCGTCTTCTGTCCAATACATAAGCCCACTTCCTTTTTATTTCCAAAATATTCACAACTTAAAATTCCTACTAATATTATTCTTTGCATATTTTTACAAACAATTTTTTTTTGCGGATGTTAATATTTATAAATATTTAAATTGAGGTTTAAACAAGATTACTGATAATATTGGAATGCTAAAAGTCAACAGTATTGATAACAGATACGTTGGGTTTCTTTCCTGACCACAAATTTCACAAATGCCAATGAAATCTCAAAAACCGTACTAATAATTTGGTTAACCATTTTTAAATCATTTCCTTTTAATGTTTTAATATTTAATCAGCAAAGTCAAATACTGCGAGAAACAGTTACAAAGGCTTGTTAGCTTTTCCTTTGTTGCCACAAAAAAACTTTTTAAAAAACACAATAACTTTCGTTTTTCGCGTGCTTTGCACAAAAAAATTGCATTCTTTAAATTTAATTTTGATTTTAATAAATAAAATAATATTTATTTACCGAAATTAATCAGCAAATTTAATTAAAAATATTATTAAGAAGGAATAACACAATATATACATGAAATATACTTAATGCTGTTATGAAATTCGATTTTTTTTAAATTAGAAATTCGAAAAAATGTACTTTACAACTTTTCGATTTTTTTTATATAGTAATAATATTCGTTATTGTATTTCAACTACGTTGAGTTTATTACAATTTGATGATAATGGGGATGAAATAACACTTTTACAAAAATTTCGTTATAACAATTTACGTTGTTGCGCATTGTTAATGAGGATGAAATGAGACAAATACAAACATCTATACCCTGGCCGGGATTCGAACCCGGGACTCCTGGTGTAAGAACCGGTAATTTTTTATATATATAAATATAGCAACCGCGATAAAAAATTGTCTTATTTGGAGGAACATAAAACAAAATATTCAAATAATTATTAGTATAATAAAATAAGTTAAGTACACATTTTATAGTTTCTTTATTATTCTATTCTCATAATTTTATAATTGGAAAACAATTTTATTTTTTCTATTTTAATTATTTTTTTATTGCATATTTCATTTACAACTGAAATCAATACATATCGAAACTTATATTTCGAATTTTTTAATTTTAAAATTTTCGAATTTTTTTCGAATGAAATTCCGAAATATTTTTTTATTAAAAACGACAAAACTAAAATATACTTGAACGAAAAATATAAAGACATTATAAAAAATTATATTTATTTATTTCTTAAGTAAAAAATTACAACAATGAATAAATTTATTTCAGTACAGTAAATATTTGAACCGCAAAGTACTTGCAAGTACTTTATAGTTCGCACACATACATTTTCAACAAATTTTTTTTATTTTCATTGCAGTAGGTACAGAGGTATTAATAGTTTTGTAACAAAATAATGTTGTTGGGTTGCATCGGTTCTCGGCACACAGGGCATTTCGCTGTGTGAGAGATTGAGTTAAAAATACACTTCCAACAGAAAACATGACCACATGGTAGTATACTAGGATAGCTTTTAATCTCAGCACAAAGAAAACACTCATCTGACATATTAGTGTAATCTCGCTGAATTTCTGAACTTTCTGCAGACGGTTGTTGATAACTGCTCTCGTACAATTTCTGAAATATCGCGCAAATTAAATACAACAAAGATACTCGTCCTAGCACAGTCAGTGCTTTTGTAGAGCTGTCATCACCCATCCAACTTCTTAAAAACACCTGGAAAATAATGTTTAGTTACTTGTTTAAATTAAATTTTAAATCAATAAACTAACATATTGAATTCTTGTCAGTCTATTGGAAATATTGTAGTATTTTCCACTTAAATAAAATGCAGTCTGGTTAAATCTAATAAGTAACTCTTTATTTGTTATAAAAAATTGAACCCATTTTAGCAAAATCGATTTTGCTGTTGGTGTTAATTCATGATTGTTTTTAATTTTCTTTTCAAAATGTTTTAAACTTTCATCATATAACTTATCCCCACCAATAAATAATAAAAGCCATAACATATGTATCTGTAAATATATTATTGTATTATTGTTATAAATAAATTTAATATTATATACCCATTTATTTGGAATATTATTTTGTGAACTATTAAATCGCAAAATACCGCTGTATTCTTCTCCAAGAGTTTGAAATTTTGATAAAGAGGTTAAGGAATAATAAAGGAAATTAGCCAAAGGATGTGAATATTTTAAATATTTATATCTGACTTTATTTCCACTTAACCTAATAATATCAGATAAATAATGACTATACAAATCAGTGAATTGTTCGTCTTTCTGAGAACTTCGAAGAATATCCACAGCATTAGCGTTATAAAAATTCATTATAAATTTAAACTTAACAAAAACAAAATTATAATTTTATTTAACTCAACAACAATGAAAGAATATCACAGAAAAATAGTAAAAATTGTGTTTGACAGTTGAGGTGCTATTGATAACTCAGTCGCGTAGAGTCGGAGCGACTCGGCAACAATTGTATTTCTTCTTCTTGTTCCAAGAGCAGCGACAAGCCGCGTAGCGTACGTTGTTCACAGAATACGGGTGCGGCATGCGCGGAAGTGTTTGCAGTTCATGTAGAGACGATCGGTTACAATCCGCCAGCCATCGCCCAAGATAACGGTGTTGAATCTGTGGTAAGTGCGGTCCTTGAAACGAAAACTGACCCTTCACAGTGCTAAAATCAACAAGTTATGCGAGTTTTGTACAGACCGAAGTGTTAGAATTGAGTAAAATAGTTGAGCAAGTGTATGAAAGTTTTAAGCCATGACAGCGTAACTGAAGTGCTCCGAGGACTCAGAGTTGACGTTGTTGTATTAAAAGGGTAATCGCGAGTGTTCTAATTTCTCTCAGCTTTGAGGGGCAAACACGACATAATAAAGTATTTCGAGAAGGTATGTAGCTTGATCCGGTGTGTTGTGATTCCCGGTTGACAAGTGAAATTTATGTGCTTCACTCATGTCTATCTTATTATTTCATGTGTGTGTTTGTGGGCAAGATGCGCTCTTATTCCTCTTCTATACACAGCATGTACTATGGTTTTAAATATCATCTTAGGCAAAGGTGTTTATGGTTTGGTACATTGCCCCGTGATTCACGTCCCGATGTGTCATACCAATTTACTTACATTCATGTTTCAATTATAACTGCGAAAAAATTGCAATCTATTAGTCAGTTTAATTGCAGTCATCGCCTAGTCTTATCTCATTCTTCTGATAAATTTTTTAATCGGTATTTTGGTATCAAATTGTTGCTAATTGTAATAAATATGTGCGTGTGTGGACAGCTTCCTGTTGGGTTGTGGTTAGCTGCATCATCACTGGGTTGCCTGATTTACACATTATTACTTATTATTTATTTTACCTCTCTTTCTATTCGTTTTTTTTGGCTTGGAATGAAATATTTATTTAATAAGTCTTTGTTTTATTTTGTTACAAATATTTTAGATTTTTTTGTTACAGGTGAAAGTCTCGCTGAATAAATCAGACAGTGAGACACAATGCGTGAATACAAGATTGTAGTTCTTGGGTCCGGTGGTGTCGGCAAATCTGCCCTGACAGTTCAATTTGTGCAAGGAATTTTTGTGGAGAAGTATGATCCTACCATTGAAGACAGTTATCGAAAACAAGTTGAAGTTGATGGTCAGCAATGCATGTTAGAAATCCTGGATACAGCCGGCACAGTATGTTTACATTCTTTACTTTGTTTATAGTTTGATAAAGTTATTAAATCAATGCATACCATTACTCAAAAGGAAAAAACAGTTTAAATGAGTAATTATTTGATAAGCAATTAAGTGTTTTATGTTTATAAGAACAATTAATACCAATCATTATTGACTATTAAAGTTTTAGTATTCCAACAATTTTCTATGACTAATGTCTTCTATGAGTAATAAAATATTTGTATGTTTATAGGAACAATTCACAGCAATGAGAGATCTTTACATGAAAAACGGTCAAGGATTCGTTCTTGTTTACTCTATAACTGCACAGTCCACATTCAACGATTTGCAAGATCTTCGAGAACAAATTTTGAGAGTAAAGGTATTTGAAATAAAATAAATAATTGAACTGTTGCAATGTAGATCATGTTAATGATTAATATTCATTATGCAGGATACTGATGACGTACCTATGGTGTTGGTGGGAAACAAATGCGATTTAGAAGAGGAGAGAGTGGTTGGCAAAGACCAAGGCGTAAATTTATCACGTCAGTTCAACTGTGCCTTCATGGAGACCTCTGCCAAAGCCAAAATTAATGTAAATGATGTAAGTAACATCCGTTTATTAAGTAAAGAACAATACAATAAATATTAACAATTAAACTAGATACGCTTATCAGTAAACAATTAATGATGAAACTCCAACAATACATACACTTTTATAACAAAACAATACGTTTACAATAACCACAAGTGATGTCTGAGTAATAAATGTAATAGTCAGACTACTTGTGAATGAATGAAGCTTGAAAACATAAATTGAAACTATAAATAACCCATAACTATAACATCGACCTTCGCAGAAGTTGCAGGTAATATAGAAGACAGTGTAGAGCAATAGACTGTAGCTAATTTTGCCTGTCCTTGAATATATTTATGTTTTAAGATATGATTAAGTGCATTAATTGATAACAATTTATCTGTGACAACATGGAATTTTTTATGATGATTGTTATAACATTTCTTTATTTATTTGAGATGTAGTTGTCGCGTGTGGTATCTGTATTCGATGTAGTAAAGTATATGTATCGCGTGAACACTTACTCAGACGTATAATTAAATGTTCGTGAAAAGTACGTCATACGAAAAACATTTGTGAAATTAAAGCGTAGGTTTGAACTTAGAATTTCCAAGTAAGCGAATAATTCTATCCCAACATTTAACAATGATTTGTAGTTGATGCAGTTACATGATATAATTTTTTACAGATATTTTATGATCTAGTACGACAAATCAACAAAAAGTCACCAGAGAAGAAACAAAAGCAGAAAAAGAAATCAATTTGTGTGCTTCTATAAAATACAAACCAAAAAGTTTAAGCAAAACACAGAAGATAAAAATAAAAAAGAGAAAATAATAAATATAATAAATGATCCCAAGACTATATTATAAGATAAAGAGTGTGTGAGGCAGAAGTGGTTTGATCGGGATGTGCAAGTGCAAATGAAACAGATCACACTTATCATTCCTGGTTCTGGTTCTGGCTCTCTCTACTGTTCGAAACGGAACGCATTTGCAGATAAACAATTACCACAGGTGCAACACTAAACAGACAAGCGAAACGCAAATTAAATTAAAATACGATATGTAGAAAATCCCTTTATTTCATATTTAATCAAGAATGTTTGTATTTGTATCCATTTAATCAATATATGTCGGTTTCAATTTTCTGAATCAAATTTGTTATTAAATTTGGATCTGTGCACATGTTTTTACTTAAATCGTAAGTTATTTTTCTAACTGTACTGCCAGATATGTGGTGTCAGTGAAAGGGATTATCCTGTTGTTCCAAGCTAACTAACCTGTACTCTGTACTACATGCGCGCACCTTTTATTCGTTGGTTCTACTACCGCTCTACCTTCGGTTGCTCACCGTTCACCAGGACAATACCAAGTCAGTGACCACATACGATATATGACGTAGGATGATTTTTTATTCTTATAGATTTAAGTAAGAATGGTGCGGAGCTGCAAGAGTTTAATGTTGCCGTTCCGACCGATGTATGTAATATACATTATCATCTGGACATGAATGCGACGGCAGCACCGTGCTTTATCCGAGACGAGTTTCTCTTCGTTATAGTTTGATATATGCACTTTTACCTGAGATATAGTAGAAGGTTCTCGGATAAAGCATGAGCCTCGGCCGTGTAGTGAGATAACGATAACAGCTACACACACACGCAGATCAAACACATATCCTACTAATGCTAAGTCAATGTGTTCACTGAACAACTAACGTTGGTTGAATGTGTGTGTGTGCCGGTGTCGGAATGAAGTTTGTTTTGGGAGATGCCGTGTGCTATGCTACTTCTTGGAGTAAGCGTTACCCGTTCAGCTAACTGTTTGCACCCTTTGGTATGTCATTGTGTCGAAAGAGCTTTACTATTACGACTATGTTTTAATATTTTCATATAACTATTGATTGGATAATGTTTCATTTGTAATAACCATACCAGGTACAATAATCTTAGGTTTAATGTTACGCTATTGTTATAAAATGTAAGATCACCTATATGATTGATTGTATGTTACTTGCGTACTAAGTATGAATCGTGTAGAAAATTTTAAGTATATATTATATATTTTATTTATAATGTAAATCAATTATAGAGTGACAATTGTAAACTAATAATTAGAGATGAGGCTTACTCCAACTGTGAATTGTGTTATGAACTTTGTTATCGGTTCTGCCGACTGAGATGTACAGCTGTAACAATCAATGTTGAGACTTATTTACTCTCTGAAATCGACATCTTCCATTTCAAATAGATCGTTTTACAGTTTGACAAATGTGTCTCATGTCATGTATATGAATCATCATGTTTTGTAATCAATACATAAGCAAAAACAGAAAAGGTGGTTCAGTTGTTAGCAAGTACAAATTATGTTTACACGAACTCGCAACGTCAATGTGTTGTAGAGCTGCTAGCAACACCAATTCTCGTTGTTTATGTTGTTTTAGTTTGTTTGGATGTCCTCAGTTTTGTTGTGACATTTTGTGTAGTCATTTCAGTTGTTAGCTTTCCGTACACATAAGATCACAAGATGTGCACAAATTAAAACAATCTATTACCGTACAGTAGTGGTTAATAATACATTCAAATAAAACAAGTATCACTGAAATGGCCGATGCAATTTTTCAATGATTCCGTTGATTTACAAGTGTTTGTTTCTGTTTTGTTCCGTGTCACTGCTATCAGTATTACCCTTCCACGTCCACTGCCTCTGTCTTCTTGCACTCGACTCGCTCTTCGTGCTCTCCCATCCACTTCTTGCTCACTGTCACCGCCATCGCCACGATCGACAGCAATCCGTGTGTTCCGTGTCGCTCTTACTCGCTCATACAATTCCAACTCAGCAATCTCAATCTCGTGTGCGCCTTGCGCCTTCTACCTTCCGGGTCACTCTTCGATGTGAAACACGATCACGATACTGCGCCAGACCAAATATCAGCACATGCCTCTATGCACAAAGCGGGCGCAAATCTAACAGTAGGTACTCGCTTGCCATTAGCTTGGTAAATGCATGTGTTAATTCATAACATTAACATAAACGATAGTTCAGTACATACATACATATATATTTATATTTCTAAAATATGGATCATTTATTTCGAACACATTCACGATATATGTGTCGAATATTATTGTCAGTTACAAATTTCTTCCCAATGAATAATTTATAAAAAAGTTGTAAAAATCAATCTTGTTGTTTTTTAATATTAAATGTGTGTTATTGTATTCTAATATTGAATCTAAATATAGTTCGAATTCAGTAAATGTTTCTATTAATAACAACTAGACTTGGGGGAGCAGAAATTCCTGGTTGGGCAATAGATGAGGAGTCCAGGGCAAGTCATCTGATGTCTAGTCCATCGTCCATCTGGCGCCCGAACGCAGAGGACGTAGCGTCGCGGCGAGCTGGCGTCCGGCAGCTTGTCGCGCGCGTCGCATGCCTCGGCTGGTGGCAGCTGCGAGCTGCCGTCGCTGGCGTCGTCGCCACCCACGCAGCGCGCGTATTGCGTTACGTCGCACATGCGCCGCACCGCGTCGAACGCCGTGTACGGCGGGCATGTGTACGTGTGTACCACCGCGGTCGACGCGTTGCACATGTAGTACCGCCTGCAGTCCGTAGCGTTGGGAAAACGCACACCGCTCACACACGGCGCTGGCGTCGCTGGCGCTGCTTCTGTAGCTGCTACGCTGCCGTGTTTGATTCGCACATGGTCTTCTGCTTTCTCCACTACATCTAGATGCTGTCGCACCGGCACCGGCAGGATCACTTGAGGGCTGAACGCCGTGATGTTTTTCTTCACGAAACTTTTATTTGCCAAGTATTTGTTGAACAAGGCAGACACCACTCGCTCGGTGTTCTGTTGATCTACTCGATGTGCACTTTGCTGAACGATATGCTTCAGCACACTTGAACCAAAGAAGTTTAGATTAGTTTCGTGCGGTACCGGGAATGGGACGGGAAGCGAAGCATGTTTAGTGTGCACTAGTTGGCCAGTAATTCTGTTTAATTGAATTGGCAAGAGGTTGAGGGCGTAGTGGGACTCTGCGGGGTAGTGGCTCTGAGGGTGGTTGATGATGACGTTGACGCCCGCAGGACTGGGGATCTGGGCGACGGTGACGGGCGTGGCGACGGTGTCCGTGACGGTGGGCGTCGTGCGTCGGAGGAAGTTGGGAGGCTCGGTGTGCGCGACGGCCTTGAGGTTGTGCGCGAGGTCTGCGATGCGATTCATTTGCGTAGCGATTTGATCACCGTTCACGTCAGTGACGGGGATATAGGGGCCCCGCGTCATCGCTGCCTGGTACGAGGCAGAGAAGGGACGCGAGGTCGACGACACCGGCGGCCAGGGCCGGTCTATGTTGTCCGTGATCACTTCGGATTCTTCATCGATACGGTCTGCGTTTGACGTAATTTCAATGACGTGTGGAATGATTAAATTCAACTCATCCATTTTATCCGTTGCCAAGTGCTCGTCTTCGGTGATGTCCTCTTCAGGCTGTTCGGACGTGCTAGGGTACTTCATGACTGGGATGAGCTGGTCATCGTTTCGGCAGTCCCACTCTGGATCGGGCAGGACGCATTGTTTCAGGCTCGGCTCGAAGACCTGTTTGCATCAGAACCAATTACTAATTGTATGAAAGCAATAAAGATAATAGATTAGATGTAATTTGGATGTGTATTTCATGGGTGACATTTCCCAGTGTTGGTAGATTTCATGAGATAAACCGACAGTTCGCTCGCGTTTCCACGAATCATCGAACCAGGTCAATATTGTGATTGGTGCGAGGGCTATGTAACCATGCAGCCATGCACGAGGACGCCGGGCGTCGGGTGTCGGGACGCCAAGTGTCATGTGCGATGTGTGCGTGTGTATTGCACCGTGATGTCTAATCTTATCTATGCACCCGCGTGTTATTGTAATATTGATTTTCTGGCCATTTCCTGTTTGTTGTTTATCTTGTGTTTGACAGTAATTTGGCAACCGTAGAATGCGCTACAAGAAGCTATAAATTATCTGCTAACTACCACATGCACGTTCAATGCTATGTATTTTGTTATGCGGGAACGCGGGCTGCTGCTTATTTGTTATTAATTTAAAAAGGAAAATAATTGAGGTGGAGTATAGGGCGCGCGAGCAGGAGAGCTATACCGTGAAAAAACGGATGTTTCACGTTGCTCAAGGCGGGGAGTAGAATGTATGGAGTCCGCATCTAGGCGGCTGTTGCTGTTCTCACGCTGAGCACGGGCGTTTTGCTTGCTGCCTGCTGCCTCTGCTTTCTGCCTTCTCTCTGCTCGTCATGCGAACACCTCGCCTACCCAAAATTTCCTAATAAATACTATTCATTTCGAACCAATAAATCTTTTTTATCCTCCATTCAACTTATTTCTCCATAAATCTATATACTGCCGTAAAAACAATACTTTCCCTCATCACCTTTTAGATTTATTTATTATTGTTTCTAAGAATAATAAATAACGTACGAAAAAAAATTCAACATTATTGTAAAAATAGACAAAAACTAAATAAAATAATTATAATATTTTTCTAATTTATAAAGCAGTCAATAAAAAAATAATATTCCTTATAGCGTTGCCCATCCAACTATTTCCTCCGCGAGAAATGCTTGAACGCATTCATCACAAGTAGAAATAAAAATAAAATATGCGCGATCCGTTTTCTGAAAGTTGGTATTATTATTGCGATGTTGTTTTGCGAGTGGTGAAGTTTGGAGGTTGGATATGTAAATGAGTGTAGAAAGGGAGGATGAAATGTTAAGAGCCTCCGACGAGACTCAAATGGCAAAGTCGAGCTTGGGAGCTTGGAAGAAGATTCAGGTTGATAAGCGAAAAAACGTTGAACCGAACATGTCTAAGTTGGCCGATCTGCCGATGTCCTAAAACATCTAATTCCTAATATATCAAAATCCCAGGGGATCTGGTTAACGCATCTCCGCTGACGCATTGTGATGTCCCACTTAGCTGCATGTGTGATATGTTGTCTAATACCCTCCCGGAATAATGCATGTCATCAGCCCTCCCTATTGTTCTATCATTGCTCATAATACATAGTCATCTCGCATACATTACCATATCTCAAAAATTATCATACACCTACCATTCTCTACACTGATTTCACCAGAACACTTCATTATCACACATCCATAAAAAAATGTAAATTCATTAATAAAAATTTATATTTCTTTTATCCTTTTCCTTTTTTACCATTGAACTACTTATATCCATTTTTTTAGAATTATTCATTGTACATTAAATTCAATAAAAAATACATAAAATCGTATAATTTTTTAATACCTGGTCTTTGTTATTTATTTATTTCTGTTTTATATTTATCTATAAAGACATACATTACATATATATTTTAAATAAAAGAGGAAATTAATAAAATTTTACATTATAAAATACGAGTATTTTTATACACGTAAAAAAATAAAACCGTAAATGAATTCGTAGAAATTATTTTGGTTTGTGATTCAATATAAATGGTTTAGGTTCATATTTAGGTTCATTGAACTTAAAAAGTTTTAGTTCAGTTCGAGTTCGGAAAAAATCCGGTTTCTTCGGTTCGAATTCGGGGTCAGTTCCAGATTCCTGATTTATTTTTATAATTATTTCTCTAGTTATAATTTAGGTGTTCTTAATCGTTTATCATCGTGAAAAATACAAATATAGATAACAAAATATTGGCGGATTTAGAGGAGGACTACAGGGACTATAGCTCAGGGCAGCAAAATTTAGGAGCGGAAAATTAAAAAAAAATACCATATAGGAACAAGTAACAACAATAATCAAAAATAATATGTGGATCTGATTTTTAAATTATTCAAAACCACTGTTGATCAAAATTAGGGTAGTTCTAATCATTTTGTGATATGAAAAAACCAATGGAGTTAAAGTTAAAGCGGAGATGGCATAAGTATAAATCCGCCACTGTACAAAATCTTTAATATTAAAAGTGCATGTGTAATGTGAGAAATAAAAATTAATTAACACAGGTGGTTATGCTTCAGTAAAAAATATGTGTAGGTTTTGTGCGTGATAGCGTGACGTAGGTCATATTGACATAATTCCGCCTTTTGTACGAGAGAAAAGAAAACATTGCCGCAAGCTCAGCTGTAACCGTTTTTGTGTCTATAAACTGGCTCTGGGTGAATTCTCGCAATAAGCACAAGTGCTCCAAGTTGAAATTATGAATTTGGCAAGACGAGGTCGACGACGAATAAGACACGAGGCACACGGCCGACAATTTGTTTAACAATTTAAGCAACGTGCGGGTCCAACTCCGTGTTAATTTATTCCACTAATCGAATATAAGTCGCGTTTAAGTTCCTCAAATTCAAATTCCATTTAGTCACAAGCACAAAGACTTTCCTCGCTAAATTATTTTTAACGGGAAAATCTAATTCCAATACCTACATATTCATTACTTAATACCTATCATTTTCCATAAAATGAATTAACTTCAAATCGGTTTAATTACGCTGTTCTAATTTATTCTTTAAAAGATGTTGATTAACATTCTTTTTCTTTGAAACCGTCAGTCAAAAATTAAAAAATATAGGTATAAACAAAAGATAACAAAAATGTTTCAATTTTTAGAGAGCAAAAAATATTGTCAGTAAAAGCGCAAATTTATTTAAATTTAATCTTTGCGTATCATGAAAACTGAAATTAATTTCCCGAGGTGTCGAGATATTCATCTGTTTGATCAACAAAACGGTTTTAATGCCATGAGTATTGCCCTTGTATTCGTATTTGTGAAGTATGCTTCGGTTGTTGATATAATGGGAACGCACTGCTATGAACCGTATTCATTCTATTAAGCTGATTGTTCTTATAACCGTTCATCATCATACTCGACCGTTACTTTATTAAATCTAATGTACTTATTGAGGAAATCATAATTAAAAAGGAAGGAATAATTAAATTTGTCGAGATTTCCATTCAAATCGCGCGCCTGTTTTGCTTTTGTTTTAGTTGTGACATGCCAAAATGGTGATGAGTCGTGTGTTGTGTTTTGCTTTATTTTTCGAAGTTAAGTGCTTTCCAGCATGTTTCATCAGCCAAAAGGTTAGTAAAGAATATTGTTTTATAAATTCATTATTTAAACTTACTAAACTAACAGATCAAATCAGCTGTTCAATATGATAAACTTATGTATGAATATTACATGTTCTTAACTTGAAGTTTCTTAACAATTTGTTAGTGTTGGTGGAACTTAGTGTACTTTTACATTATAACTGTGTAATACTTTATTTTGATAAGCACAGAAAACTGTGATAATCCCTATCCTATACCCATAGACTTGCAGATACGTTGTGGACATATGCTAAATATATAAAATATTCATAAACAAACAAGATATGAACTTTGCAGAGTTGAAGTTTGCATCTAAAATGCAATAAATAAGACATGCCGTTTACTCCCTAGCAAGAGACTCTAACCTTGCTTTTTTATTTCAAGAAAAGATGCACTTGCACCTTTAACATTTCTTTTAGGTATCACAATGAGAAATTGTTTTTACCAATTCATTTGTTTTTTTTTTAATTTGGATTTGAAAATTATGTAGGTACATATTTCATTTAAATTATATGTTTATATATTTAAAAATAAATAATATATAAATAAACATTTCTTTGCTAGTTTAAAATATTAATCATAGAGGTGGTACATGCCTAAATCATGATTTTGAGCTATGAATAAATTATATGCTGAAATTTTATGTATAGTTGTATGAAGATATTTGAAACTCATATATAGAATAAGGCGATTGCCCCTTATAAAGTTTAATAGTACTTACTGTAAAGGTTCTATTAGACAGGGGAAGTAATTCTCAAAGTCATTGATGTTGTATTTTTGTGTCAACCCGAAAATATCGAATTTTTACCTCGAAAAATTTTCAAATTTTACAAAATTTTGTTTATAATATTTTTGAAAGAATTAGCAACGCTCATACCAAATTTACAAACAGAATTTAATTATCTGTTTTCGTTTCGGAGATATTTGCTCCCAAAGTTGTACCTCAAAAAAGTGTGTTTTTTTAGTATATTTCAAAAATAAATAGAGATACACTCTCAACTACTTCACCATTCGATTCTACGGGAAAAGTTATGTAAAGAAATGTTTTGTCCACATATACGTTCTTTGGAACGATTAGGTGAAAAATAAGAAAAACGAAAAAAACCTAAATTTCAATTTTTCGCTACGAAACTTTTTGTCTCCAAAATTTTTCATATTTTGGGCTTAAGTAGATATCGATGCGCTGATTTCAAATTTTTAAACAGAATTCAATTATCTCTTTCCGTTCTTGAGATATTTGAGATCAAAGTTATACCTAAAAAATCAGGTTTTTTAGGTATACTCCTTAAATGGTTAGGTTTAAGGTTTCGGCGACGTCATCAATCGATTCTACGGGCAAAATTACATAAGTGTACCAATTTTCAGATTTTTATCTCAACAGATAGAATTTCTAGAAGCAAAAAACTGAAAATGACCAAAAATCGAAAAAATCGTCAGGGGTTCATCAGGCATTTTTTTCGATTTTGGCCATTTTCGTTTTTTCTTTCTACAAATTGTATCCTTTGCAGTAAAAATCTAAAAATTGGTATACTTATGTAATTTTGTCCGTAGAATCGATTGGTGAGGTCGCCGAAGTCGTAAACCTAACCATTTAAGAGGTATACCTAAAAAACCTGTTTTTTTAGGTATTACCAAAACTCAACTTTAAATGCGAATATCTCGAGAACGGTAAGAGATAATTCAATTCGGTTTGAAAATCTGAAATCAGCGCGTCAATATTTACTTAAGTCTAGAAAATGAAAAGTATTGGAGAAAAAAAGTTCCTCGGAGAAATTTTGAAAGTTAGGTTTTTCCGATTTTCTCATTTTTCACCTAATCGTTCCAAAGAACGTATATGAGGAGAAAACATTTCTTTATGTAACTTTTCCCGTAGATTCGACTGGTATAATCGCTGAGATTGTATCTCTACCCATTTTAGAGATATTGCCAAAAAACTCACATTTTTGAGGTGCAACTTTGAGAGCTAATATCTCTGGAACGAAAAAACATAATTAAATTCCGTTTGAAAATTTGAAATCAGCGCGTCGAGATCTATCAATGTACACTATTTCCCAAAATTAAAATTTTGGTCACAAAAATGATTATTTTTTCGTGGTTGTCAATACAATTGTTGAATTAATACTGCTGTTTGGTTTGTTTTAACACTACAAAACTGTGATATGGGGTTATAGGTTTTGAAAATAAATTAAAGTTAGTTAATCAAGAGACAGAATAAAATTGAAAAGGCGTAATAGGATAACAGGTTTTGAAATCAGCACATCGATATTTACTTAAATCTAGAATATTCTAAAAAGGGGCGACATTTTAAATTGCGGAAGTTACTAAGGACCGTATTATGTACTTTTAAATCTAGATTAAAGTATTCTAATAATAATTGCATTTAAAATGTGCTTCAATTTGAAAATAGATTAAAATATTATAGGGATAGAAATCATTAAAAAGAAATGTTATATATTTTCAGTTTACAAAATTTTTGCAAAATAAATTCTCTATGAATTTGTTTAATAAGGCCCATTTCTTTCCCTTCATTTTATGACACCTGATCACTAAGCATCCCAACATTCCATAAAAGGTTGTAAACCCTGCATAAATCAGTTTCAAATATGCCTTCATACACTACCTATACCTTTTTATAGTAAGCATATTGTCATAGAAATGGGTATATAAATTTGTGCATATTTATTGTTATTAATTGGCTAACAAAGTATAATAACACAAATAACCTGTGAGAATGTATTTATGTATGTATATTATTTTGTGATGATAGATTTTGGTATGTAGCACGGAAAATAGTAATTAATTAAAACAGATTGATATATCTTGGGAAAAGG
This sequence comes from Stenolophus ochropezus, assembly GCA_035578165.1. Classification (NCBI taxonomy): domain Eukaryota; kingdom Metazoa; phylum Arthropoda; class Insecta; order Coleoptera; family Carabidae; genus Stenolophus; species Stenolophus ochropezus. The sequence goes on from JAQOWZ010000014.1 coordinate 8,449,544, forward strand.
ATAATACGCGTAGAAAAGACGTGCGCGTAATTCCGTTACACGCGAATGCTCCTTCTCTTTTCTTTTTTCTATTTTACCGGTTCCGTTTTTACTGATATCGGAAGTTCCGTTTCCTATACTGCAGGCTGCAGCTCATTTATTGTTATACTTCTCACGTAATACAGCAAAATATACAATGCATTGAAAACTGCTCTTTCTCAGTAAGTGATAGCGTATCAAGGATTTCCAGTTCTTACCTGAACCATAAAAACAAGTCAAATTCAATAAAAGTGATTCTGTTTATTATTGTAAAGTGTAACGGTTTATTCGGACCATTCCAATTCCATTAACGTGTTATTTTTATTGTCTATTTAAAATATATAATAATAAATAAAATAAATAAATAAATAAAACACTCTTTCAAAACAAAACAAAATATATGTCAAATATCATCCAATATAGCACTACATGTGGTGCACTTTCCATATTAGATATAAATATTTGTGGCGACATCTGTAAAGGATGATAAGTTAAAATACATATATTTATTTATAGTAAATATTTAATTTAGTTTTATTTGACAATTTTTATGAAGATTTATAATGCAACCAGCAATACGCAAATATATACCAGGTTGCAAATCTCTCACACATATTAATAAAGGTCATTGAACTTTGGATTGTTTGAAAATACTAATAGGTTTGTAGCTTTGTGTCAATTTATTTACTTTGTTTAAACTAAAATGACAAATGAGTTTTCTTTATTAAAAATAACACGTTAAGTACAACAGAGTGATCAATAACAATTGATAGTGACCGATGATTTTCTTTAATGATATTAAAACTACACTTATAAGTATATTTGAAGTATTGACAGCGTTGACAGAACAATAAATAAACAAATAATAAGAATACACTTCTACGAACACAAATGCTAATATATATTTTCGAAAATAAAATTTGAGAACTAGGCAGGTGACTTGCCTATTAGAGCTGATAAACCATTGACTATGCCAAATATCGATATATCTATAGTCATGATTTAGAACTATCGATAGTTTTATTTACATATTTGACGGGATATTGAAATGAAAGAAACAATACCTATATATGAGTTGAAAAAATCACAAAATCAAAACTTCAATATATACTTTAACGCCAAAAGAAAATTTATTTTGAATAATAAGTATAAGTATATATTTTTTAAATTTTGATATAAAACGTCACTTTAAGGAACGTCACTCTTTTAATAACTAGTTAGGAAATAAGAAGTTTTCGTCAGTCAGTGATGAAAAGTGAATTTGTTTGAATATTGGTTATGAAAAGTGTGTTATTTCGAAACTTCAATTAATCTTGAAAAGTGACAGATTATATGTCAAAATTAGAATAAAATTTTATGAAACATGTTTAAAAATGCAATTTTGTGTTAATTACTCGTTTTGCAAATATCCTACCGTTATAAAAAATGAAGTATTTTCCAACTACTTATATAAATAGCTATTTTTGATCTTTCTGTTTATATAATAATAAAAATAACAAAATTAACTGTTGATTCAATATTATTATTTTTAAAAAACAATCGATAGTTTTTTTAATAAAACTATCGATACACAATATTTACTATCGATAGTATATTAGCTCTAGTATCTATCACTTCATATTGATCACCCTATACTATAACAGTAACAGTAGATGAAACACCAAACCTTGAAAGCAATGAAAGCGAAATGAACAAGGAATTAGACTTTGTATCTGCATTTCACTAAATGAACTAACTGTTGTCTATTTAATTGCTTGTTGTCAGTGCAGGCAATAAATAAATGATGTTTTTTTTAGTAGTGTCACTTAGAGTAAATGTTGAGTGTTAGTAAAGTAAAGGGTCTCGTTTAATCCTGTGCAGGAAGAGGTTGTTTGGGATAGGAGGATTTTTGTAGGGGGCACGGGGCCAACACACTAGTATTCCCGTTGCTCCGACTCGCCTCTGCATCGTCGGTTGTTTATTTGCGTCGTGGCACTGCGGTCGAGAACTAATTAATTAAACCCAGGTAGAGGGTATGAGCTACATGACCAGACATATTCTAATCATATTATTTATAATATAAGCAAATATTAATAGTATATTCCGTAAATAAAAGTGAAATAACGTGAACCTGGTTGCGGTTAACCGCGGTTACTGTAGTTTTATTTGCATTAACGGAACGCATTACCGGTACGATCTTTGTTTGACGTTTTCCATAGCACTCTGCGTGATATAAAAAAAACATTAAAATATTATAAACTATTGTTTCTAACTTTAAAACGGTTTGTTTAAATATCAATTTATTAACATGACTGTGTAGCATTTTTCAAGAGCTTTCATTTGATATGTCACAAAGGGTATATTGCCATTTAAGATTTAAAAGTTGGTGAGATAGGTGAATTTAAAAAAGAAAAGTGTTTGTAAAAAGTGGCCTATGTGGTTCTATGAGATAATTAGATACACAAATGACAGATAAATTGTGGTGGGGATAGATTTACCGCGGAAACCAAGAAATTTTGCTGGTTGTTGTGGTACGACCGGTAACAAGATTTTTTCAGCAACCGCGTTCCGAATGGAATATTTATGGAACTTTTCAGCATTTACGGAACACTCAACCAAGAACTGGTTATACCGGTACGTTACCGGTTGATTTACGGAACATACTATTAATATGATGTCCAGCTATACATAAATCTTTTTTTTTTTTTTACAAATATTTCAGTTATTATGGAAATAATATTAGTTTCGGTCTTTTACACAAAATCTTATTTTATCTTAGGTCAACTCAGTTGGTCCAATTATGTTGACCGTTCTTTTTATCACAACTCAGCTGAGATAAAGTGAGATTGAAGTAAATCTTATTTGAAGAACTGGGTTATTTTCAATCAACAAAATTAATTAATTAAACCCGGGTACAGGGTATGAGCTACATGACCAGACATATTCTAATCATATTATTTATAATATAAGCAAATATTTAATATGATGTCCAGCTATTTATAAAACATTTTTTTACAAATATTCAATTATTGTAGAAATAATATTAGACTCGATCTTTTACTCAAAATCTTATTATAAATTAAACCCGGGTAGAGGGTATGAGCTACATGACCAGACATATTCTAATCATATTATTTATAAAATAAGCAAATATTTAATATGATGTCCAGCTATATGTATAAAATATATTTTTACAAATATTCAATTATTGAAAAAATAATATTAGATTTGGTCTTTTACACAAAATCTTAGTATATCTTAGCTCATCTCAGTTGGGCCACTTATTTCGATCGTTCTTTTTATCACAACTGAGCTGAGATAAAGTGAGTTTGAAGTAAATCTATCAGCTATCCATAAAACATATTTTTACAAATATTCAATTATTATAGAAATAATATTATTCTCGGTCTTTTACACAAAATCTTGGTATATCTTAGATCATCTCAATTGGGCCACTTATTTTAACAGTTCTTTTTATCACAACTCAGCTGAGATAAAGTGATATTGAAGTAAGTTTTAGTTGAAGAACTGGGTTATTTTCAATCAACAAAATTGTTTGATTATTGAATTTAAAATATTAGGAGCAATTATTAAATAAACCTGTAAATGATACATTAATTTCTTATTTACATATACAGTATTGGCCATAAAGATAGCAATTTTATGTCATCAATAACTCCAAATATGAACAAACGAATTAAAAAATAATTATTATTACATTAACAGAAATTAATAAAAAAATAATGTTCATTTTTAACTGTAGTACATAAAGATAGCAACTACAATAAAAATTTATTTTAAAATAATTAAACATAAAAGAACTACTACATTTATGGTAGAAGAATGCGATAAAATTTACTGCCAAACTCCAAGAAAATTAGTGGAATATAGCAAACCATTTAAGGGAAGTAATTCTAATGAATGGCGATTCAAAAGATCATTGAATCTATGTAATTTACAGGTTTACGGAGACTAAATTGGCATACTTGTTATAATAAATATATTTTTTTTCCTCCACTTCATTACGAAAAATTTAGAAAATCAATATATATATATATATATATATATATATATATATATATATATATATATATTATTTTATTTTATTTATTAATATAGTAAGTTATAATATAAAATTTATTTCGTGTATATATATTCAATTAAAAGAATGGAAAACTTTTTTCCTTTACTGGTGTACGGAGACTAATTGGTTTGAGTGGAGTTCGAAGAATAGTACATATTTTTCGGAGATAGTTCTGAAGCTGACCACAATAGTCGTTCTTTTTACTACTCAAAAATCTCAACTCAGCTCACTTTAAATTGAAATGAGATGAGGCGGATGACAAAATTTGCGATTATTGTCTCACGATAACCACTGAACAAAATTTCAAAATTGGTTCATTGAATTATACTTCTTACATTATTAACTATGTTACAGAATGTTTTTTGTAATTATAAATAAGTTATATAGTAATTATATTCTTCTTATTTTGACGTTCCATGGTTTGAAAGAATAAATATTTTTGCAATAAGATAATTCGTTTTATATTTAATAAAGCAATATAAATTAGCCCTTAATTTATCCACATTTATTTTTAGAAATATATTGACGATTATTTTGGTCTTTCGGATATCATTAGATCGTTGTTTTTCTAAGTTAAAAGTTATTTTGTATTTATAATGATGAGTCGTTGTAGTATTGATGGGATAGGAGAGAAAGCTAGAATTTGGGGAAGTTTGTGAATATTTGGGTGTAGTGTAGTAAATTAGTAAATAAGTAAATAAGTTATAGTAAATGTATTCTTATTATGACGTTTCATAGTTTGAAATAATAAATGTACTATTTTTTATAAAAATATGTTTTGTAATAAGATAATTCGTTGCATATTTAATAAAGCAATACAAATATATTTACGATTGTTTTGATGTTTCGGATATCATTGGATCTTTGTTTTTCCAAGTTAAAAGTTAGTTTGTATTTATAATGATGAGTCGTAGTATTGATGGGATAAGAGAGAAAGATAGAATTTGGGGAAGTTTGTGAATATTTGGGTGTGTATTAACTATGTTGCAAAATGTTTATTGTAATCAGGGCATGTAACCGAAAAAAATACTGGTTAACGGTTAACCCTTATAGAGAACGTTATAATAATAACGTTTTTAGTACGAAAACCGGTTTTTGAAAATTGGAAACCGGTTTAAACCGGTTAATATATCGGTTAAAAAAATAATTAAAATTAATTAGAACAAATTAATTATAAAAATTTGATTAAAAAAAATTACAAAATAATTAATTAAAAAAAATAATAAAAAATTACCATCTGAGAAAAATATAACAATTAAAAAAAAGGTATTTAATTAATGAATATTCACAAAAATTCCCGTAATATCTTCAGAAAAACACAGGTCACTTTTCAATTTTAACACTTGCCTGTGTTGACAAAGGCCATATTTATTTTGGACTTTTTAAGTAACCTTAACGGCCAAAGAGACTACCTACATTTATGACTCTCCAATAAAATGTTAATTGTTAAAACTGTCATGACTCATGTTCAAATATAGATACTAATAGAAAACACAGATATAAAAAAAATATTAATTTTTTTTCTCGCTAAATGATATTAAAATAAAGGTTAATGTTCGTTAAAACCGGTTTATTATTTCTTGGTTAACGGTTACCGGTATTTTCGGCCTGAAAAATATCGGTTAAAATTACTGTTAACGTTCGCAATTTTCGTTCAAAATATCGGTTACCGGTTTTTATTAACCGTTTTTTTAACCGGTTACATACCCTGATTTATAATGATGAGTCGTTGTAGAATTTATGGGATAAGAGAGAAAGCTAGAATTTGGAGAAGTTTGTGAATATTTGGGTGTGTATTAACTATGTTGCAAAATGTTTATTGTAATTGTAAATAAATTATAGTAAATGTATTCTTATTATTTTGACGTTCTATAGTTTGAAAGAATAAATGTTCTACATGTTTTATAAAAATATGTTTTGTAATAAGATAATTCGATTTATATTTTATAAAGCAATACAAATTAGCCCTTTATATATCCACATTTATTTATAGAAAGTTAAAAGTTAATTTGTATTTATAATGACTCGTTGTAGTATTGATGGGATAAGAGAGGAATATTCGGGTGTGTAGTGTAGTGTGACTGTTGGCACTTACCAGTCCCGCAGTGCAGCGAGTAGGCACCCAGACATGCGCGTGCGCGTTGCGGGCAACTCCGGGCACGGGCAGCAGCACGCATCTGTAGAAGAGCCGGCAGTCCCCTGGGTACCGTCGCTTGGATTCCGGACAGATACCTTGGCATGCACAATTCATATACTCCGGGTTACCACGCGTACACACCCAAAATGAGTTACATCAACTTCCCCCCTACCATCTTTCTTCCAATTTTAATAAATATCCTCACAACTATTTGTACTATATACGCTCTACTCCGATAACTTTACACCCAAAGGTGCAAAGGTAGAGAGGTTTATGGATTAAGTAAGTAAGTAAATGAGTTACATAAACTTCTAAACATTTCCCCGCTACGATCTTTCTTCCAATTTTAATAAATATCACAAATATCAGAACAACTACTTATACCGTCACTGTAAGTTTCAGCTAAGATGCAATATTTACTAATATGTCATTAGTTATTACCAGGGCATGTAACCGAAAAAAATACTGGTTAACGGTTAACCCTGATAGAGAACGTTATAATAATAACGGTTTTAGTTCGAAAACCGGTTTTTGAAAATTGAAAACCGGTTTAAACCGGTTAATATATCGGTTAAAAATAATTTAAAAAAATTAATTAAAAACAAATAATTCATTAAAAAAATAATAAAAATTACTACCTGAAAAATATAACAAAAAAAATGCAATTTAATTAACGAATATTCGCAAAAATTCCCGTAATACCTTCAGAAAAAGACAGATATCTTTGCAATTGTAAACTTGCCCAATGCTGACAAAGAGACTGTCTCGAAAAGGACTACCTACTTTTATGACTCTCCAATAAAATTAAAATTGTATAAACTGTCGTTACTCAAATTCAAATACAAAGGATAACACAGAAATAAAAAAATATGAAACATTTTTCGTGCTAAATGATATTAAAATAAAGGTTAATATTTGTTAAAACCGATTTTTTTTTCAGCTTTAAAAATATCGGTTAAAATTATGGTTAAAGTTCGCAATTTCCGTTCAAAATATCGGTTACCGGTTTTTATTAACCGGTTACATGCCCTGGTTATTACTGTGGATACCAGTTATACAGGGTGTTTTTATACCTCTGTACGAAACTTTAATGACATATATAATTTAATATAATGATTACAGAACATTGCGAACATTATTAGTGTCACTGTACAAATTACACACGTAAATAATAACTAATTAATAAATGATTATTTGTAGGCAATATATATATTTATTATTATATTATACTTAATTCATTAATAATATAATTATAAATAATTAAATGTACTATTAAACGGGCAGCAGTAAAATTTTCGCTAGGAATAAACTACCCATATTGTTGCGAATTTCAAAAAAAAATCTTTTTGTTTTGTAGTCAGTATATCAAACTATACATATCATTAAAGTTTCGTGTACAGGTATAGAAACAACCTGTATGTAGTTCTTCTAAGACATATTTGTAAATGACTTATGGAAAGGTTCCAACTTTTTGTGGCAGGGTTTTTTGGGTCGCGGAAAATTGCAACAACCCTGTTTTGTGGAGGGTTGGGTAGCTTAGTGGTCAGGCGTCATAAATTACCTATTTCAAATCGAAAGCATCGCTTTAAAAGAAATGGGCAGTATTAAACAAATTCATATTAAAATTACTTTGTTTACATTTTATTTCTCGCATCTATGTGTAAAAGAAATTGTCAATAACTGTTTGTATTTCTTTAATCCTGTAATACTTTAATCTGTTTTTAAGTTATAAATTGAATCACATTTAAAATTTATTATTATTATTATTAAAATACTTTAATCCAGATTTAAAAGTATATAATCAAAAAACATCTTAAATACCAATTTCGTATACGGTCAAGAACAAAAAATATCTGCCGTAAGGAACCTTTACCGCAATTCCTATAAAACTTTATAAGGGGCAATCGGCCTAAATTATAACGATTTGCACATATCTCTTGCAAGAACTATACCATCGTACCTTTTTCTGCAACATAGGTTGTCAAAAAATATAGTTTGAGAAATGTTTGTGATATGTTTACTAATTTATATCCTGACCGTCGTAGACCAAATCCTTCTACAGTTTCGAGAATATTTAAAATGATGGATGTATAAAACAGGAAAAGTCAAGATTAAAAATTGCATGAAATGAAGAAAATAAAAATTTACTACGTGCCAAAGAAAAAAAAATCAACTAGGTATCTACAAAAGCTTTAGCAGATCAATTAAATATTTGCAAAATTTCTGTATTTAGGTAATTAAAAGGCGAAAATATTGTATGTATTGTATTTTCTTATTGTAAAAGTATTGATTTTTATTTGACACTATTCTACTTTACTTTATTCATAAATAAGTAAATTATGATTGATAACTTATGTTGCATTTTATCCATAGTAATGACTATTGACAGATTAGAAAATATTGCATCTTAGCTGTACGGTACAATATATAACAGTAATTCAATAGAGGATGCATCTTTTTTTTTAAATATATATTATTCACAGCTTATTTCCTATTGTTTATCTCATTGGTTAAATTAGTCTTGTTGAATATTTGGACTTCCGGTATGCTTCAAATATTGAATTTTTTATTGTTTTATATGACTAACATTAAAAAACAAATATACAGGTGTTTATTTTAAGTGGTACACTATTGCTATGTCGGGAACTATAAGAACTACGAGGTCGGTTGAATTAGCAAACAATTTCTATTTTATAAGATTACTGTAATGAGCGAAACAATTTTTTTTCAACCATTGGTTCTCAAATCATTTTTATTTAAGTATGACTATTCAAAGAGTACTATGAAAGAAACAGAAAATAAATCAGTAAAACAATTGTTAATATTATTATCAAACTTTTCAAGTGTACCTACTTTTGTAACATCAAAATGAAAATTTTTTCTTATAATGAGAAGGTAGTAGTATGTATGAAGTATACATTTTACTTTAAAATAAGCAAGTTGTACCCCATATTTTTAGAACCACTGGTCGAACAAAAATGTTGTTTCCTTCATTAAAGTAGTTTTATAAAATAGAAATTGTTTGCTAATTTAACCGATTTTGTAGCTCTTATAGTTCCCGAGATAGCAATAGTGTACCACCTAAAATGAACATTCTGTATGAATAAATATATAACTAAAAGAACCAAATTAAAAAGACAATTTTCTTTCCAGTACAGATTCGAATCATGGGTACTGAACACAAGACAAATAAATAAAAAAGTAGCTATAGAGATGACGTGGTTGAGAAGGATGAGTCACAGAAATGAATAGATGGGGTCTTCCACTATTTGTTATGAAACTTTATTTAATTTGAAAGCGATGTGGAATTTCAAAAAGTCTTAATTTTTGTTCGATAAACATTTTTTTTAAATACTCCGTTCGTGTATCATTAGGCATTTACAAAACACTTTTGGAATCAAATTTCTCACTTTTCGTTCCGTTCTAGTCGAAATACGTTAACAAATGAGCAACGCTACCCGTTTTGTATTGATTGATATTGATAAATGACCGTGGATCGTTTTAAGTGGAAGTGAGGTTATGTTAAAGACGTTGGTTTTATCCATGCGGTCGTGGTCGCCCTTGTCTGATGAAATGTATGTTGACATTTATGAGTCGAAAGGGGAATGGAGTCACGGTTCATTATCTGGTTGCGATTTCGGCTCAGGTGAATTCATTTTAAAACGAAAATAACACCGCTCAATTTTCCTAAAAACTCTCCTATATGACCTATTTAAAATAGCTCATTGCCTTTTGACATTCAATTTTCAAACGATCCCTAACATTACATGTATACACTTGCTATATTTAAAATATTTCACACACAAAAATCACACCGAAAATAGAATTTATATCTAATTATATCTTTTGACATTTCGCAAAATTTTTCATGTAGTAAATGTATTATAAAAATAATTTTGTTGTAATAAAAACATTCAATATGTGAACCACACCAGAGGTCAATGTATTCCAGGGCCGTAGCTAAACAATTTTTTAAAAGGGGGCTAAAGTCATTTTACGGGAGGCTCTAAAATAAAAATTAAAATAATACTATCTTTATCTAAAATAAATTCATAAACCATATTTTCAAGGTTGCATTGATTTAAATCACTTGATTTAAATTAGTTATATAAATTTAAATGGGATTTAAATCACATTAATTTAAAAAAAAATCATTAATTTAAATCACTTCTACAATTGTTATTTAACATTTCAGATTTACGAAAATTGGGGGAAAGCGTGTGGGTAATATTACAATGTGGCAATACTTTAAAGAACTATTAAATCTGTGTAACTTTGTCTGTAAAACGACGTTATTGGCATATTATGTATTTTGAATTTGTAATGCAGAATTTTTTTGCATTAAAGTGACTTTTTTTTTTAAATTTAGTTTGAAAATAAATAAATAAATCCGATTTAAATAAAAAATATTTATTACCAATTTTACATGTTGTCTTGACTACTTATTTATATTCAGTTTTGTTATTTACCTGACAAAGGCAGCACTGAGCTGTCGAAACGTTGTAAATTAATAAAAAAATTACAGAACTTTAAACCCGTATATTGTCTTTTAATTAATTATGAGTTCTGAAAGCTTCTTTCAATATTTAAAAAATATGATTTGTTTGATTTTTTTTAAAAATCGGATTTTTATAAACCCTCCATATTTTGTATCATTTCAAATTTTCAATTAGCTGCACTATTATGAGCACGAGCTCTTTTGTTTTATTATCATTTTTGATAGAAAACACTTGTACGTAATGTAAAATAATCTTTAAATTTAATTTTAAATATTGTAGTAAGGAAAACGAAATTCCGTTAATAAATACCTATTAGTTTCTTGACTATGTGATATTGAAACTAAACAGTGTTACTTTTTCGCCAACATGTAGCGAGTATTTGCTGCTACGGGATTTGAATTTACGATGTCTGTAACTTCACGATTCAAAAATCATAAAATGGCGTGTGGTGTTTGTGTGTGAGAGCGGGAAACGAATTGTGAGATAAGACAATGTGTCTGGTTTAACTGATGAAAACTTTGAACTGCGCGATGTTAATTAGACCAGTAACGCAAGGCTGAGATGAGCAAGCTACGGCAACGCCACTTCCAGATAGATGAACGGCATGCGAGATCTAATCGCGAAACACTGCCAATCCCAATATTTCTCCCTAAACCAACAATATGACACTTTAAAATGCTGTTTGTTTTTCCAAACAATTTCGACACATATCTATCGTAGGATTTGTATTGTTGGACATTTTAAATAAGCCGACAAAACTGCGCTTCAAATATTAAAAAAAAACCTAATAATGCCGGGAACACGCGGTATATATAATGACAATTAAGTAAATTCTCAATTGAAGGTAATTTTCATTAGAAAAATATACAGACATACGTACATTACTTGAAATTTCTTGCACATACGCAAATGTAATGTATCCTTGACAAAAAAGAAGAGTCATTACAGACATCGTAGTAGTTTTTGAGTATTATCCATGCCACTATACTTCATTGTCAATCGTCAACCCAAATAAGAATAATTTAACTAGATATCAATATTAATCTCAACATCAACAAACTCAACAATCATTCGACTTGGTTATTGGTTTCTAAACTTCATCGGTACTTTTCACGTTGTTATATTTGAAATGATCATTACCTAAATTATCATTTGACACATGGCAACTAAATTAAGTATTAACTGTAAATGATCATTATCTATTGTCATGTGTCCCGGGTATAATAACTTCTTGACATTATTTTAGTAATGGGGATTTCCAAGAAGAATTAGTTGATAGAAATTTATATTGCAAACTAAAATTTGAATTAAATAGAGTATAATGATGTAAAAATTATTATAAAATGTTAAATATTTATAAGAGAATTTGGAGAATTAAAAAAGGGGGCGTGCCCCTGTGATGCCTCTGATGTACTAACCTAAACTGATCACAAACTTCACTGAAATACTATCATCAATACTTCTGCCTATGTTCTGTCTCACATAAAACACTAGTTATCTTTCTCTAAGCTATCGTTCTGGTAATGACGTCACGATAAATATTTATTAATTTATTTCTCGTGTAAAAATAAGAAAATGTGTCATTTTTATTTAAAGATTAATATATATAAAAAATCAAAAATTGGTGGAAAACCTCATTTAGTCCAATAGAAGGTACTTAATGAGAATTAGGATATTTCTTGGCTGGGTAGCCAAATTTCATCTGCTGAAGAAGATCCATATTGGGTCGAACCGGTCGAGTTCAAAAAAATAAATGTGGCTGCTTTTCAAAATCAATTTCCTATTTAAAAAAAGTATTTATTTTTCTGGCTCAATGAGAGGCAAATAAGGTTCAATTATTAGTAGATCACGTCTATCACCATGAGAATTCCAATATAACAAATAGCTAATTAACAAAAATATGACGGAATGTGTTTTTACTACAATTAAAAAGGGTTTGATTTTGTTATTATTAGTTAGTAACAAGAAAGTACGAGTAGCGGTAAAGCCAATGATAGTTTTTGTTATTACAATTAAGAACGCTCGATTGGTGTGGTCACTCGCGCTCACAGATGATGTTTTATTCCATGATCACATTCTGCTGCAACTGCTGCACTCTCACAGAGGCCTTGGGTCGTAATGCACTTCTCAGTGCCCAGGGGAATCTATTCGCTTCATGCATATGCAATTACCGGGATAAACAACCAGATTAAAAATATTGTAGCGTCACTGTCATCGATCTATCAACTGGACTTGAAGAAGGGAATTGCTATTGCTATCATACATATTCATGTATTGTTTTTGCCGGTCTAGTACGAACACGTGTAGCAAGGGTAGCAGCTAGAGGCACCGCTATGAGCAAACAACGCGTTTCCGCAGTTTATCCACAACTGCCCGGCAGTCACGGTTCACGGACTGTTACATTGAACACGGTTTGCATCTTGCGGGTTCTTGCTACCGGCATTGCGAATGTTCATTACTTTATTATCATTTTTTTTTTATACTTTATAACCGTTAAACTACCACCATTCGTACACAGACCTGTGAAGGTGACGAAATAATAAAATAAAACAAATTATAAAAATACATCTAGAATTAATTTACGGGCAGTGGTGGCTTAGTTGGTAACCTATAACCAAAAATAAATACCAGTTTGTCCGAGTGGTTCGAAACCCACTATTAGCTATAGGTCCCTTGTTCTTTTACTAGATTTCGGTTTGTTGGACAATGTAAATTAAATTAATATATAAAGCTACGTTTCCACCTCTGAACATAGTCACAGGTTTTACTTTTTGTCTTTGCCTTAAATTTCGACCATTCCATTCCTGCACAGTCCTGTGAGAGTGACGCCATAATAAAATAAAAGAAATTATAAAAATAATTAAAAAAAACTCATTACATCCAGAATTAATTTACAGGCAGTGGTGGCTTAGTTGGTAACCTATAACCAAAAATAAATACCACTTTGTCCGAGTGGTTCGGAACCCACTATAAGCTGTAGATGCCCTGTCCTTTTACTGGATTGCAGTCTTTTAGACAGTGTAAATTAAATAAATAAATAAATAAAGCTACGTTTCCACCTCTTAACATAGTCACAGTTTTTACTTTTTCTCTTTGCCTTAAATTTTGACCATTTTCAGCTCTTAACATAGGCATAATCATAATCATTATTCTGATTAAAGTTAAATACATATTTAAAATAAATAAATACCACTGTCTGAGTGGTTCGGAACCCACTATAAGCTCTAGGTCCCCTGTTCTTTTACTGGATTTCGCTCTGTTGTGTAAATTAAACAAATAAATAAAGCTACGTTTCCACCTCTAAACATAGACACAGGTTTTAATTTTTGTCTTTGCCTTAAATTTCGACCATTTCCAGCTCTTAACATAAGCATACATAACCATAATCATTATTCTGGTACATATTCATTCGCAAGTATGTAAAATACGAAGTAAAATACGAAGTTAAATACATATTTCAAGTATATTAAAAATTATTTGATTGTTAAATTATATTAATAATTAGTAACTTTAGAAGGTAATTACAAAATGTTGAAATGTAACTGCTAAGTATAGTTTTCATAAATTGTTTTTTTTTTATGTGGTGAGCTAGACAAAATAATTCTGACAGCTGAAAGTCTCAATTTTTATTTTATTTTTCATTTCGCTGTCTGTGTTTATTGTGAACCGAAGATATAATTTTTCTTTTTCTATTTTCCATCTCAAAATCAACAGTTCTACACGTAAACACGGAAATTACAATACACTGCAGTGTACCTATCTTCTCTCCAATAAAACAACGAATATGGCTATGACAAAAGTTTGAAATTTGCATACTTTGTGATTATAAGCAACGACAAAAACTACGACTATGTTTAAAACAGGAGATGGAAACGATCAACCGCATTCACGAATGTCAAACATTTCAAGCTTATGATTAATACTTAAACTGTGACTATGTTAAGATTTGGAAACGGAGCTTAAATTAAAAATACGTATTTCGATTAAGGCTAGAAAGAAAACGTGTAAACGATACTTGAACTTAAACCATACCACAGAATAGTTATATATAGAAGCGACACTCCGTGTCGGTACCTTTCCTGTTCCCCTATACAGTTCTATGACCTTAAAGCATTGTGTAGACCTTGAAATTTGTGCTCTTCTCCTATCTCTCTCTAAGATGTGAGGAAACTTTCCGATGTTAAACAATGAACCCTTTAAATTTGTGCACATTCTCCATCTCCCTCTAATTTTCGTTTCTCTGTCTTACTGTCGCTTCTGTGTAAACCTATTCTGTGACCATACCAGAGATCTATTCAAGATAGTGTACATTTTAGAGGTTTAAATCACAATTTTGACAAACTAAATCACATAAATTGTCATAAAGGAATTTAATTACTTACGAACCATGCCAAAGCCTTAAACAAGCTTTATTGTACACTAGACTAAATAGAAGTTTAAATTATTTAACAAGTAATCTATGATATAGGTCCAAATTAACTTTGTCCTATCGTAGATCCAACTAGAGTAATCAACACTTGAATTAGTCCATACCATAGGAGATTAGTAAAAAAATGTAAACCACGCCAGACTAGAGAAATGTCAAAAAGTCATAAAATTTTAAAACATTTGGAATATATTAATTGTAGTAGGTTTATACAGAAGCGACAGTAAGACAGAGAAACGCAAATTAGAGAGAGATGGGGAAAGGCAACAAATTTAAGGGGCTTATTATTTAAAATCAGAAAGTTTCGTCACATCTTAGTGAGAGATAGGGGAAGTCAACAAATTTAAAGGTCTACACAATGCTCCAAAGCCATTGAACTGAATAGGGTAACACGAAAGGTACCGACACGGAGTGTCGCTTCTGTATGTAACTATTCTGTGATCATGTGTTGGGCGTTTGCGGATGGCTTTTTTGGCGAATTGTTCGTTGCATGTTTTAATTTATGTTTAGCCAGACGGGGGTTATTGGGAGCGAGACAGTTTGGCTGGTCGTTGGGCAGCGTGAAGCCGCAAAACGACCGGAGCGCCGGTTGCCTAGTCCGCACGTTCTTAAATAATTCAGCGAAGAATACGTGGAAGGCAACCGACGACTACGCACCGACTTCTCAATGGAGGCAGAGTTTACACTACCCGCTTCACAAACCACCTATTCCCAAGCCTAAAACCGTCCTTATATTTCGGTTTCACTTTATTTTACTACCAAACTCTCGTACCTATTTTTGACCTTTAAATTTGGTTAAAATAAAAGTACAATACTAATAATAGTTATTTACGTGGCCAGCAGTGTAAGTTAATCTATACAGGGCGAGCTAGAAATTAGTGAGGCGAGCGACGAAGGAGTGTCCTCTTATAATCAAAAATGTTATTTCCACCTTCATAGCGTTTTTTTTTTTTATTAATTTACTTTATTCTTCAAAAAAAGATTTACAAAAAAAGATTTACTATTTTGGAATCAAAGGTAGTTGGCGGTGGTAGAACAATTCATAACTAGACGTTGTCAAAAGAGTTTCGCCAGTGAATCAAAAAATCAAAATGTACTATAAATGTGTATAATTACTCACATAAACCTAATTAAATTAAGTTTGTAATATTTATAATAAAATGCATAAAAAAACTTTAATTATTTTCTATAATTTTATATACTTACTGTAATTGTTTATTTACTTAGCTACCAAGAAGCTTGTAAAGTGACAATTATATAGAAAGTGGAAATAAAACATTAAAAGTGACCGAAATAAAAGAACTTTGTTTTCGATTTCGTTTCCGTTCCCCATTTCGGTAAAGATTTTTTAAATTTCGGTTCCTAGCTATGTTTACAACGGAGTTGTTTTTAAATTTAATAACATGCAAAACTATAAATTTATCTGCAAAAATGTTATGGGAATTCTTTTTCGTTCTGGCGATATTTTAATTTTATATAAAGCATAGTTTACAATTGAAGTTTTGTTGGATTTGTTGGGAGTTAAACTGATCTGGCGAGAGAGCTAGTGTAAACCAAGCCGAAGACGCCAGCGTCTTGGCTTGCATTCTCAAACGTTCTGTATAATTCATCGGACGGGCGCGCGGGACTTCATTTGTTCGGATTTATTATTAAATTAAGTTAGGTTTTTGACTTCGCAAGGCTGAGAAAGAAAGAACAGCATTTTTCTCCAGTAAATTTTCTTTAGATAAACGTCAAGCTACAACCGTCCTTCGAGGTTTCACGGACGTGATTGATATACGCTCCCTTATTTCTGTAATTTTCCAAAAGATGGCGTGCAATCACCATAACTAACTTTTAGAACAAAAACCGCGTTTATATTTAGATTCGAATCCTGGAATATATATAACAACTAAAAGTAACCATTACTCTTATTAGGTATTAATTACAAATTGAAATCGAAGACATTTTTACAGCAATGTAAAGTCAATATGTCTTGTTACAAAACAAATAACGATTAGTGTTATAGAATTGCAAGATCAACTGAAGTTACAAAATCCTACCCTTGATATTTTAAAATTGAAAATATCTGAATTTCCGAAGATCATTGTCACAATTAACTTAAAAAATTAAAAATTGTAGTTGTTCCTTCAAAGAACTCGTCAGTAAGTATAGTATCCGGTACGATATACAATATAACGTTTAGAGCAAAGGTCGTTGTAAAAGTTGAGGTACGACGCGTTTCGATCTTTCGATCAGTTACCTGATGATGATCGAAATAACCTAACCTTTGCTCTAAACCTTATATTATATATCGTACCGGATACTATACTTACTGACGAGTTCTTTAAAGAAACAATTACATTTTTTAATTTACTTAATATTTTACATTACAATATGCAATAAGCCGTGATAATACGATATTTGTAAAATGGATTCCAAATTTGTTTCAAGAAAAATTATTTTCTATGACTGCGGTTGTTAAATAACAGTTTATGTAACAATTATAAAAGTAATTGTTTTGTTTTTCTAATGATGTATCGATACTGTATCATTTCTTCGCCTAGGCAATGAAATCATATTTCTAGGCTAGGCTGTTAAGTAACAAATTGCACTCCAATTTAAAAGCAAACTTTTAGTGTCTTCAATAATTGATATAGTGCTATTGAAATCAGATTTTTGACATTGGATTATTTCGTTGCCTAGGCAATGAATTGGAATTTTCAGTCGGTAGTAACGTAGTGGATTATATGATGATTTTTTTTTTTTAATGAGTAATAATTGTGATACCTGAAGCTTGGATAGACGATTTAAAAGAAAACTTTTAGTGTCTTTAATAATTGATATAGTGCTAATGAAATCAGATTATTGTCATAGGATTATTTCGTTGCCTAGGCAAGGAAATGGAATTTCCATTCGGTGGTACCGTAGTGGATTATATGATTATTTTTTTTTATTAATGAGTAATAATTGTGATACCTGAAGCTTGGGTAGCAGCAGCGTCGATACTCCAAATCCCTAGGAGTTGGACCGCGAATAACACCATCACAAGTCTTGCACACATGTTCCCTAGCTTGCTTACACTGTGCTACTGACTTCGCATCGCAGGTGTGCACCAACTCAAATAAACAACTCGTGTACCCAGCCAAGCAAATATATGTCGCATCGTATTGTCGTTCACTCGTTCATCGCTCTTCACAACACTTAGCGCTCGGACGGCACTTCTCGCTAATAAGCTGCTCTACATTCTACCATCTACCTCTATCTCTACGTCATAATTACAGCGTTAGCACCTCGTACCGAGCTTGCTCAAATACTCCAATTTCAATCTCTTCCACTTCATGGAAAAATTAAATACGGAATGTTACCTTAATTCAGGGCATGTAACCGGTTAAAAAAACCGGTAACCGATATTTTGAACGAAAATTGAGAATTTTAACCGATATTTTTAAGGCCGAAAATACCGGTAACCATTAACCAAAAAGAAATACACCTGTTTTAGCGAACAGTAACCTTTATTTTAATATCATTTAGCGCGAAAATTTTTAAATATGTTTTCATTTACATCTGTGTTCATTTGTATTGGAATATGAATCATGGCAGTTATTACAATTTACATTTTATTGGAGTGTCAGAAAAGAAGGTAATTTCTTTGTCAACATTAAGCAAGTATACAATTTAAAAGTGACCTGTTTTTTTCTAAAGGTATTACGAGAATTTTGTCAATATTCGTTAATTAAATTGAGTTCTTTTATTTGTTATATTTTTTCAGATGGTAATTTTTTATTATTATTTTTTTTTTAATTAAATCTTTATAATTCTTTTTTCTTTCATTAATTATTTAACCGATATATTAACTGGTTTAAACCGGTTTCCAGTTTTTAAAAACCGGTTTTCGAACTAAAATCCGTTATTATTATAACGTTCTCTATAAGGGTTAACCGTTAACCATTATTTTTTTCAGTTACATGCCCTGCCTAAATTACATTATTAACAATACTTCCCTGAAATATGCATCAATTTGGAATTTGGTAATAAGTGTGGTTTGTTGCATAGGTTAATTTGTAACTGTACTACTACAAATAGATCCCAAGGGATAAAACAAGCAAGTAGTTCGCAAAGTTTCATAGCGATTTAAATTGTAATGGTTCAATTTTTTATATTTAATGGGGGTTATATATAATAACAAATACTCCAATTTTAATCTCTTCTATGTTGTCATAAAAAAATTAAATACAGTTATGTTACTGTATTATTGAAAACCAAGGAATGTTTTCTTGAAATTTGCATTAAGTTGGAATTTAGTAATAAGCACGATTTGTTGCACAGATTAATTTGTGACTCTGCTGAAACAAATAGATCCCAAGGGCCAAAATAATCAAGTAGTTCGCTAAGTTTCACAGTGATTTAAATTTTAAATGTTCAGTTTTTAGTATCTATGGGGTTTTCAATGGTTTTTTATTTTTATATATAATAATTTTCAAAGGAAATGTTCCACACGTATTTTTTATTTTTAACATCCCAATAGTAAATAAGCAAAAATGAATAAATATTTTGGTATGTATCTTCTAGCACAAATGGTGAAACAGAAAAACTAGTAATGATGTTCTCTTAAAGTGAACCAAATTGCCAAATATTTCGCAAATTAATTTAAGTCCCTTTTTGATTTGTTTTATGGTGGCATTCTCCACATCAGCCATAGTGCCGACAATTATAGTATACCATAATTCCATTGAAGAACATATGATATACGATTATTCATGAGAATTCCTCTGTCTCTAGACATTGTTACTTGTATTTTTGTGGTGTATGTTAGCAGCCTACAGCTTCTGCAAAGGACTTATTGTTTCGAACCACTCGGACACTACGGTTTTTTATTTGATTAAAAATTGACGACGTTGGGATTTGAATCCCAGGTCTCACTCGTTAAATTCGAGTTAGTACACGCTAACTAACTGAGCCACCGTTGTCCAAATAATTCGCAAATTAATTTAAGACCTTTTTGATTAGTTTTGTGGCAGCATTCTCCACATCAGCCATAGTGCCGACAATTAAGCAAGCGGTATAGGTTGTTTGTAAGATGCTGCAGGTCCTGTTTTAAAGTTGATAATTATCTTCTTCCATGTGTAGTGTTAGCTTTAATATTTCGCAAATTAATTTAAGTCCCTTTTTGATTTGTTTTGGTGGCATTCTCCACATCAGTCATAGTACCCACAATTAAGGTATGAAATGTAATTAAGGTACGAAATGTACAAGCGGTATAGGTTGTTTGTAAGATGCTGCAGATTCTATTCTGAAGTTGATAATTATCTTCTTCCATGTGTTGTGTTAGCTTTGTTGGTGCAATTTAACTTCTTGCATCCGATTTCCACGAGGCATGCGTTCCGCGAGTGCAAAGGAAGGAAGCGGAAGTCGCTGTTGGATTGTGAATTATGACGCGGCACTGCATTGCGGACTACTGACTCCAAGACATTTCATGTGTAGCACGAGATCCGTGTATTTGCTCAAATTAGCTGCTAAATAAAAATACTGCTACGTACATACAGACTCGCACTTACAACATGCTCAATCTTCTAGCGGAACGAGGAGATACTTTATCAAACAACCTACACAAACTTTAGTTTGTATTATTCAGAATGAGTTGCACGGTTTTTATTTTTTAGCTTTAATCGATAGAATAATGAAATATATTAGACCCGTATTTTTCATTTTTCCTCAAATTAATCTTTAATAATGAAAAAACTGCAATTAAAAATGATGTGAGTGAAAACGCGGCTGATTTACCCCACTTCCCTTCTTGTCTAGTGACGTATCAGGGTTCTTGCTCAACTTCACTTCGTTTAAAACGTCAAATATAATGTTTTAACTTCCAAACTGACAAATTGAATAATCTTGTGCAAATATAGTGGCATACAAAGAACTTACACTCTTACACACATCACAATATGGCTAACTTTTTGGAACTTTTTAAAAGTATGATACTTTAAATCGATTTTATGTATCATAAAATGTAAATAAAAATGAATTAAATCATATAGTGCTATAAATTAGACTTTGTAGGGTCGATTTAAACAATAACAAGGTTCACTTAATTCACTCATTCATACCTTTTAGAGTTCGGTGAAATGTAATGAAATTCATGTTGTAATATCTAGGCCCGGCGGACCTAAGTACATAAGTCAAAAAAATACAATTATGTTTTATTATTGCAACAAGTCCGTCTTTAAGAAACTCACAACTAGACTAAAGAACATAAGTCAACTTCGCCTGGTAACCGACGAAAACAACACACGGTCTTTTGCAACCTTAACTAATGTTACATTCTACAGACGCACTAAAGCATATATCTTGACTTATGTGAAAAAGAACACCCTTACTTCGGTTACCAAGCTTTACATTCGGTTGACTTATGTTATAAGGTATATAAACACGTAATTTCATTAGACCGACATGTCTGGACTTGTCTATAATTATTAGAATAGGCTCTCAGTCAGTTAAACTTTGCTGGGGTAGAAAGACATATGCTGTGATTTTGTTGCTTTGATCGAAGAATATAAATAAGTATTTAAAATGAATTTAGAAAGAGGAAAAAAATTAGTAGAACTGGCACTGTCTAACGCGGACAAGGAAAAATGTAAAGATGGTAAGTTGTACATATTAAACTTTGCAATGTTATTTTAACTATATTGTTTGTATGGCTAGTTTATAATTTTTAGACGAAAGAATTGAAAATGTTGTTATGGATGTGGAACTGGGACCGTCCACATCTACAGATCATTTTACCGCTACAAAATCATGTAGTGATGAAGAACAAGCGGACTTTTCTAGCGACGATTCTTTACAAGACCCAAATTATCAACCTTTTCAGCATGACGAAGCTACATCTTCACCAGATGAAGATGACTTAGACAGCAATGCTATACAACCTGCTAAAAGTGAATCTAGTAAGAGCCTACGATTTTTAAAGAAAGATAAAAAATTAAAACGCAATACTGGACAGAGCTATGAAACTTTAAAAGGAAAAATAATTCCTGGCAGAATTATGCAAGAACTCTCAACATGTAGAATGAAATGCAAGGAAAGGATACCTACTTCCGATAGACAAGCTGTATTTGAAGAATATTGGCGTTTGGGATCATATACAAAGAGATCAGGATACATGGCTTCGTTAATAGATATTGAAGATAAAGCTACTATAAGAATACGTGTTTCTGATCCAGAGAAACAAAAATTTAGAACAAAAACGTATAAATATTTTTTGACAATCCATGGAAAGCGTCAACCAGTTTGCCGGGGTTGTTTGCTGAAGATATTGGATGAAAGTGATAATTTTATAAAAACAGTAGCTTTAAAGAAGAGATCGTCGATAGCCGGTACAGAAACAGACGATATGCGTGGAAAAAGCTTTATACCGAAACATAAGATATCCGACACAAAACGAGAAGAAATTAAAACACATATTCTGTCATTTCCATCATACGAAAGTCATTACTCAAGAAAGAGTACATCAAAAAAGTATTTACCTACTCATTTGACACTACAAAAAATGTATAACTTGTATAAAGAGACTCATACGAATCCTACATCTATAAAAATCTATAGTCAAGAATTTCACAAATTGAAGCTCTCATTTAAAAAGCCCCACGTTGACACCTGTTTCACTTGTGACAAATTTAGCATGCAAATAAAATTATCCCAAGATGAGCAGACCAAAACAGAATTAATATCCCAACATGAACATCACAAAATGTTAGCAGACCAAGCTTATGATGAAAAAAAAATTGATACTCAGTTGTGTAAGAATGATGATACTGTTCAGACTTATACGTTTGATCTACAGCAGTGTCTCCCTACACCATCTCTTCGCACATCTGTAGCATTTTACAAACGTCAATTGTGGACCTACAACTTAACCGTGCATGACAACAAGACAGGAAAAGCAGTATGTTACATATGGTATGAAAGTATTGCGGCACGAGGGGCAAACCAGATAGCCTCGTGTCTATATAAACACCTGCAAACTTTTCTACCGCCTTCCACAAAACATGTAATATTCTATTCTGATACGTGTTCTGGTCAGAATAGGAATTCTCATGTAAGCTCTATGTTTACTTGGGCTTTGCAAAATACAGCCATTGAAAAAATAGACCATAAGTTCATGATACCGGGACACAGCCATTTGGAAGTTGATACTGATCATGGGATAATTGAAAAAAAGAAAAAGAAAACAGAATTACAAATATATCATCCTCATGATTGGATACAACTTATTCAGTCTAGTAGTCGAAATTTTCAAGTATTTGAAATGAAATTGGCAGATTTTTTGGACTTTTCTTCGCTTTTGAAAGCTTCATTAGTTTTAAGAAATAAAGATACAGATGGACAACAATTCAAATGGTTAGAAAAAAGGTGGCTGCGATATGAAAAAGATTTTGGTATGATTTTATTTAAAGATACTCTAGATAGAGATGTACCATTCCGAACATTAAATTTAAAAAGAAGAGGATCTTCAACACCCTTTCCCAACATTCCAGCTATATCCAACCAGCCGTTACCAATATCAAAAGAGAAGAAAGATGACTTAATTTCTGTTTTCCCTTTAATACCTGATGTTTTCCATAATTTTTATTTGAATTTACCAACATTGCATAATTTACGAAATACCGATCCAGATATAATGGAAGACGAAGAAGAAGTCGAATTTTAGTGTTTTTATAGTTATTTGATACTAATTTACTTGAGATTATAATACTTAAGTAAATGATCTTAAAAACGTAAGTCAATTTTATGTTATGGTACAAATAACTTAAGTCACGAAACAATCGAAGCAGTAAAATTTTTAGAATGTTTATTATTTTGTTATATATGAATCATTATAATTTGTATAAGTAAAAATAAAAAAATAGTAATTAAAATTACTCTGTGTTTTACTTAGTTTTTTGTGTTTCCTGTAAACCTTACATTTTTGACTTAAGTGTTTAAGTCCGCCGGGCCTAGATATAATATAAATGTGTATCACTCACGTCTTATTATTCAATGATAAATGCGCCAACCTCTTGTAATGGAGATGTTTGTAATAAAATATTCGAAAAGGTAGGCGTTTTACAATATCTTTTACTTTTTGAATTAAAAATGGATTTATGGTACACAATTATCTGTTTAACTGATGGGTCAGTAAAGAAATAAAAATTTTGATTCCAATTAAAAATTAATTTCTACAATAGAACAGGTATTCTGTAGGGGAACGAGAAGATACTTTATCAAACAGAACATAAACAAAGTTTAGTTTGTATTATTCAGAATTCATACCTTTTAGAGTTCGGTGAAATGTAATGAAATTCATGTTGTAAATAATATAAATGTGTATCACGTATCACTCACGTCTTATTAACCAATGATAAATGCGTCAACCTCTTGTAATGGAGATGTTGGTAATGAAATATTCAAAAAGGTAGGCGTTTTACAAATCTTTTACTTTTTGAGTTAAAAATTGATTTACGGTACACAATCATCTGTTTAACTGATGGGTCAGAAAAAAATTAAAAATTTAAATTTCCAATTAAAAATTAATTTCTAGACTAAAATAGGGATTTTAAATTGGTTTTAAAATTCGTTTAGTTAATAATCAAGTTTTCACGATATTACTTTGTTGGATACAAATTTGACAAAATTCCTGTTATTAATTGCAAATTATCTCAGGACTGAGAATTATGAGTCCATTGGTATGAATCTGGACAATGTATGTTGCTTTCCATGATTTATGTAATATTTGTAAAGTTGGAATGCAAAAATGTATGGAAAGCTCGTATGTGCTTTTGCGTGCGTATGTATAGAAATGACTATTCCCAAAGAACATTTAAACTCCATTTGGAAAATTAAATTAATTTTCATAACCTAAAAGTCAATACCGTGTCTGCACAAGATTTTCCACAGCAAAAAAGATTTTCTAAAGATTATGTTGTAACATTTGTCAGTTACGAGTTTATAATTTACTACATTAAAAACGTCATGTTCACAGAACATTTACGTACTCGTGAGATCTGGGCAATAGATAAAATTTGTAGTATTTATTAACACACATTCGCGTAAGTGCCTACTTCCGGAACAGAGAAGTTTCCAAGCGAACAGGAATACTGAATAGGAGTAGAATACGAATCCTTAATTGGCACCGTTCTCGTGATATTAATTTGATATTATGTATTCTTGTTTTATTAAATCTTTTAATAGAATACCTACAGTGTTAACGTTTAAAGTTATTTCTCAAATTTAACTTCATTTCAAAGTACAAACTTTGTTCCCAGGTTCGAACGTGCCTTCCAAGTTTCAACACGTCCGACCCCAAATTGCTCCAATTGCGAAACTACTAAATTTTAATTAGTAAATAAAATAAATATTGTATGCGTTCGTTTCCCCCACATTCAAAATCATTTTTGGGGTGGGAAAAAGTTTCAATTTCAAAGCCAATGTATACAAAATTTCATTTTCCAATACAATTAGACTTGTTAATTGAGTTCAATCGCCACTGCCCATAGCTTTGCAGAATTCCGAACTCTCTGGATTAATCTGGCAGAGCTCTATCGGTTCGTAGATCTTATCATTCGTCGTAAAAAATACCGTCAATGACTCTACTAACACTTCTAGGGCAATGGCGTTCCATTTACCAAAGACACTTATTTCAGGAGCTCTTAATTGCTACTGAAATGTAGCAGTTTGATATTGATATTAAAAAAAACTATCAACCATTATATTAGGTAATAGATATGTCGACACTTTGTCATAAAACAATTTAAGTGTTACACGTAAACCATACAGCTTTGTAATACTTGGTTTACCAATTGCCACTCGTCATAAATCTCAACAGTTGTTGAACTTAAGTCCACAGGGATGATCTGAGGATTAAAGGACAATTTGTTTGTGTATGTATTTCATGTTATGAAACGTCCACGTTGTCAGAACGATCATGTGCATTTGTAAACTGCAAGGATTCCTAATCAAATTCTATTATTTATATTGGGACAAAACATAAGTTGAAAAATGCTTATTTTCTAATAAAAATATTACCTAGGTTTCTTTTTATTTTGTGAAAAATCAAATAGTAAAACAAAGTACAGTACAATAGGTGAAATGGAAATAGAAATAGTGATGTCCTTTTCGGAGAACATAAGCATGACTACGTTTACACGTACGGTAAAAATGTACTTTGTCTTGACTTTGACTTTGAAAAGCGCATTTTGCATGTTAACAATACCGTACTTCTGTTTTACCTAACTTTTCTACGATAAATATATCAAGCTTGACTCATGTAAGTGACTTTCAAAAGATCGTGTAAACACAAAGTTACTTTCCTTTGTTATTAATGACTTCCTTTGCAGTAAATAACCTAACAGTCAAATCACATTTTTATTTTAAATGTAGACATAATCTGAGATATTCACGTTTTTAAATTTATTTATAAATATGGAACATATATAATAATGAGGTCTGACACGATTTTTCATTTTTAGCTTTAATCAATAGAATAATGAAAAATATTAGACCCATATTTTAATTTTTCCCCAAATTGACTTGTAATAATGAAAAAACTGCTATTAAAAATGATATCCTTCAAAACCTCATTATATATTCTTCTTAACACTGAATAAAAAATATCCTTAAAAATCTATATTTTTTTAATTTAGAAAGAATAACAGACACCAATAAATATGACACCTAGGGATGTCGATTTTCGAAATTTTGGTATTCGAATATTCAGGAACATAGTCGTATCCGGATAATTCCGATATCGAATAATAAAACATTCGGCTAGGCGAATATTCGATTATTCGGTAAATCGAATATCTGGATATTCGAATAATCGAATATTCATGTAATCGAATATTAGAATAGTTACCCATATTTAAAAAAAAATGATTTGATCAACAACAAAGATTACATTTATTAATTATGCAAATAACAAATAACGTTTTTTTTTTATATTCATTTTTGTTCGATTAACCAGTAGATAGTATTAAAAATTTAATATTTTAATTATTCTGATTTATTTGTAATTTTGCATACCTAGTTAATTATTAATTACTAATTGTTCGTATAACCGAATTATTCGTATATCCGAATTATTCATATATCCGAATTATTCGCATACCCGAGCTATTCGAATATCTGTGTTATTCGATATTCAAGTTGTTCGTATATCTGATTTAATCGAATATCCGATTTATTCGTATATCCGAATTATTTGGATAGCAAATTGCGAATATTCACCAAATTTTCATTCGGATTCTCGAATACTCGAATATCATTAACAGGCCTAATGATAATTCATGGTTGACACAGTCACAGAATAATTGTTATAAGTTATGATAAGAAGGGAAAAGGTTTTGTTTTTTCCTTTGTTGATTATGAATGAAAATGCGCATTTGAAAAGTAATATGCACCGTGTTCGCGGTTGAAATGGTTAGCAGGCAGGCACATTTGCGCGGGAGTACATGGCATATGTCAAGCTGCATGCATGAGCGCTGAAGACAGAGCTGTCCCATTAATGATTAACAAGCAGTGCTATTCGCACTGAATGCGATGAAAGAATGCAATTAGACACAGCCAGCCTAGGTATGAATCAAAAAGACTCACAAAGTATTCAGAGTATGTAATGAGATGCCTGAGCTCGCACCATGGCAGTAGATGACAACATCGTCATTTTTTATTCACGAACATACCTCGGTGGTTTCGTCAAAGTAAAAAATATATACCAAATTTCCATTAAGAATATTACGTATGTCAACATATAAGCAACTTAATTATGAAAATTACTTATTATACCTAATGTTTATACCGGGAGTTTATTTTATTAGTAAACAAGAAGTAGTTTCATTACCATACTTACAGAATGACAGTAATTTGTTAAAGCGTTTATTTTATGAGTAAACATAGGGAATACTTGTCAGACGTGTCAAACTGTTACTGTCACTGTCAATTCAAAATGGTTTTAAACACAATTCAAAAAAAGTGCAGATTATAACATGGTATAAGTCAAATATGAGCCTAAGACAAGTTTCAGATGTATTTGTTGCTACATTTATTAAAAAATAATGTGTACAATGGTGACAAACAAGTATTTTATGGTACTTGAAGCCCTGTTTATGGGGCAGTGCCCCTATGAGACATTTCCCCTAGCGCAGCATTCTTTACATCAATAATAAAGCCTTGAATTGTTATTATTTTAAAGATTTATTGTACCTCCTTCTATTTTTTAGTAACTAATTACTACCCCAGAATGGATGTGAATTACACCCTCAAAATATTACCGACGATTTTTTCGCATTAAATTACCTATGTATACAAATTTTTATTTAAAAATTCCCACTAGTACAGCCACAATTACGGTTTGAATATGAGTCAATAGGAATCCACATGACCGGTAATAATGCGCATCTCAGGATATACCGGGGATCCTGTGACGCTAGTACTTTTTTATTTTGATTTTGATCATTAGAAAATTTTGAAAAGTCGGCGCCCATGGCCCTGTTCCATCTAGAAATGCTGTGCCATAGATGATGATGATTACAGATAGATCTCAATGTGTACCTTCCAAATTTCAAACCAACTTTAATTATATATTTCCATTCTCGAGATATGTCCTTAGTTTGAGCAGAGATATGCTACACCATTCCATTCTATTGACCAGTATTTACAATGGAAAGTCTAAAAATTTAAAACGAAGTTTACTATTTACGATGTTTTTAGAGGTTATGCAATTTTTAGATGGAAAACATGAAGATCGATTATCAATTATTAACCGAATAAATAAATAAATCTCAACTTATGTGCATATAGAAGTCGAAACCATAATGCCCTAATGACAAAATTCCTAACGAAGAATCTAATAAAAGTGGAACCAGACCAACGATATGTTGGTAATTTTTTCAGGCGGAAATTTGAAGAGTAGTTATTGTAATAATGTCCGTAGTGTAACTTGTAGATTCTATTCAATATTTCAATCACTGTCTCGATTTGCGTATATACAATTTATAGAAATGACAAGCCGTGTGATATGAAAAGTTAACGAACCCTGACAACTTCAAATAAAAATAAGTAATTTGATTCAAGTCGAAAGTCAACATTTGAAATTATCCGCTCATTTCAAGTAGAAAAAGTAATACAAAGATAAAAGACTTTCCTTGCAACTGGTTTATTGTCTCTTTAGGTAAAATTAGCTAAAATAAAATACCACAGTGTAGTTGGTGACCGTTGACATGCCCCAGTTACGGAAAAGCAGACCGGAGAGTTATGGCTCAATTAAACAGAACAAACATGCGGTGTTCGAATCCGGCTTTCTGCGCTTTTCTTTACAACTTACACCGCAACGTATTGAGCAAAATTAAATACAATAAATATGTCATCATGGCTTATTACCCATTACATTTCACATACATTGAATTATAGTAAAATAATGATACTGAAAACGACATATACAACATATGGTAAATACATTAAAAGATGTGAACTTACCATATCCATTTCATGGTGTTAAAAATTATTTTGTTGTTGATGTAGCATTGATATTGATTAGATGTGGTAAATTTGTTTTTTGATTACTTGGCGTGAATAATCAAAAAATATTTTTTCGAAATTATCGAAAATTTCAGAATTATTATCGAATATCAGTAACTAAAAATAAATATAAAAATATGACTATATGAAGTCCAAAATACTTGGAATTTACAGAAATGTTGTCTACTTTCATGAATAAAATACAATTACAACATTAATGAATTAGTTACATGTGGCAGTGATGCCAATTGGTCACTAATTATTGTTTTCAAATGACAATTTCAGACAAAATAGGTAGAATGTAGGTATTCAATTTAAAAGAGATTTATTTAGATAAATAGTATTTATGAATAAATATCTTTAAATTATAATATTTTAAATATAAATATTCCCTATTCCATTTCTCTCCAAAATATTTAAATCCATAAATTATTTATTGAAGTTAGTGATTTCTAGTGACTTGTGCTGAATCAAATTCAGATATTCGACAATCTACTATTAGCAACACTGACCCGTGGTACTTGCTTAAAAATATTTGCTAATAATAAATGATAAATATTATCACCATTGCTTTAGGGTTTCGAGAAGAAATAAAAGATAACTACCAGGGTTTTTTATATTTAAATAATTTTGTTCTTGCATTCCAATGATATAACATTATAAAATATATCTAATTTATAGTGGTTTTCATATCACTCATAAATAATTTTTTTGATAATAGGTATCGACTTTGAGGAAATTATTATCACCATTGTTTTTGGGTTTCGATAAGAAATAAAAGATAACTACTAGGGTTTTTTATATTTAAATAATTTTGTTCTTGCATTCTAATGATATAATATTATAAGGTATATCCAATTTATAGTAGTTTTCGTATCACACAAAAATAATTTTTTAGGTAATCGTTATCGATTTGAAGATTAAAACACTGATCATTAGCAGAAAATCGAAAGCATTTAAGTATTTAATGTTTACTGTCCAACATACAATAAAACTTGGTATAGGTATTACCGGGCATCAGATTGTATTTTTATCTAGAAAGTAATATCGATTAAACAAAACAAAGTGGGGTATTAAAAAGTTTGGAGTCATCGAGTCATCGTCGTTTGATATTTTTAAAACAACATGGAGAATCAGGCCTTAACGACGTCACGTCCTGAGGAATAGCCCCCTGGTGGCGTAACGTCTAACGCAAAACACTCATTCCAAGATTCGACGCATGGCTAAGAGGCGGCATCGTGGTTAAATTATTTTATTGGAGGGACGTGCTCAGTGCGTGCACTCCGTACTGTATTTGGCGTGTCGCGGGAATTATGCAGGGTCACCGGTCCTGTGCCACTAGTCCTGCAGCAGGACTTGCTCCTGCTGCGCTAACAGAGTTACTCACTCCCGTTCACATGTCGTTATATTTTATTCACCTACTTCACATGGAACTACATACCTTATTCATTTTATTACTTTTTCGATTTTCTACGGAATACTCGCGTTTTCATAATAATCCTTTTCTAGACATTTCCACCTTTGCTTCAACTTTATTTCATATTCATTACCTTTCTGATCATTTCATATCGACAAACAAAATAAAAGAAATTGTAGAAAATTTAAAGTTTAAAAAGTTTATTTTTTATTGTTAACAGATCCAATATATTATTTAATTACACAAATTTTCATGAAAAATAACAAATCAAAATTTCTAGGAGGGTCTCAAGAAGGCTGCGTGACAAAAACGCACCGTTCAGATTTTTAAACATTTCATAATTGCACAAAAAAAAAACCAAACACAAATGCACCAATAAAATGTAGAAATTTGGTATATATGCGTATGTGTGCATCTGATTTGATTAAAATAGGAGTAAGTTCGTTAAGCTCGCGGATAGTACATTTTAAATAGATACTCGCAGAGGTATGCCTCCAAGTCTTCCTATTTCGTCCCGAATCTAACTTAACCTAACCTAATATAATATAATTTAACATAACTTAACCTATCATAACCTGACTTAACCTAACCAAATCAAACCTAACTTAATCTAATCAAACTTACCCTAATCTGACCTAACTTACCTAACTTCACCAAACCTACACTAACCTAACCTAACCTAATCTAACCTGACCTAATCTAAAGTAAACTAATCTCACCAAACTTAAACCAATCTAAACTAATTTAACTTAACTTAATCTAACCTAATCTAACCAAACCTAAAGCAATGTATCAAAGCTTTATTCACTTTAAAGTGGAACATAGCAGATATAATATTGAGATTAAACAATAATAAAACTCATTTATAATATTTATAATTTTTTTAATTATTACACATATATCCATTAAATAATTTGGTTTTTCATGTTCCCTAGTTAAAAAATCAAATGATGTGAAATGAGGAGACTTAGCGGACCATTTTACTTGGCCAATGGGTCCATTTCAATGGCGTGGAAATGTGTTATTTAAAAAATAAATCATAATTTGACAGTTAATAATGACATCCAATGTTTCATTTTAAAGTGAACTGTTTGTTACGTTCGTTCCCATGGATATTGCTAATCCCATGTTTCAGGTTAAAATAAACTCACGGTATGTTCCAAAGGAAAAATAATATTACACCTATTATATTGACCATATATACATACATATGTATATTTATAAATGCTGACCAAATATGTTTTTATACTTGAGCTCGTAGATTAGTTAAAATTAACATTTATTTGTTTTGGAACAATATGCGTAATGTTTTGTGTTCCATTTTTGAAATTTAATAAAAAATAATATCATAGTGACCATTAAATATTTACAGTAGCAAAAAATGTTTAAAAACAGTGATCAAACATATGTTTTTATACTTACAGGTCATAGATAGTTAAAATTAACATTTATTTGTTTCAAAACAAATGGCGTAATGTTTTATGTGTTCCGTTTTTGAAATTTAATGCATTCTTTGTAGAATAAATCTTGCAGCTCATGATTCCTGCTGTGAAATATTTGTTACATGTAGAAAAAGTTGATGGGTAGCTATTACAAATTTACAATAAAAAATAAACAACGCAGAGAGATTTTTCGTTCCATGATGGACAATTCCACACGCCAGGGTTTGTAGTTTTTTCTACGCGTGAGAACGCTGTCAACGAAGCCTCGAGACAAGATAAATTAAGACATTTGTCATATGTACGCGCAGTGTTTTTACGGTTAGCATTATTACGGCATGTAAAGATCCGAGCTCGTTTGCATACGTACGCGCAATTCCTGCACTAGTAGAGTTGCCATGTAGCTTTGTCGCTATGTCGCTCTGTCGCTACGTCAGACGCCCGGATTACGAAAACGACTTTTTTAATAGAAAAAGCATTTTTGTGTTTTACAGATTTTACTGTTATTGGAGCGCTATAGAATTGTAGCTGCATTTAATTTGCCATATCATTACGCTGGAACACCCATTAAATGTGTTTTATTTTACAATATACGTCAACACTTTTACGATCATATAAATAATTTTTACAAGCGGTCATTTCACACAGTTCTTTTCCCATTTTGTCCCTTGTAAAATTCATATTATTTTACATTTCTAGTAATTAATTTTAGAAAATTAATGACACAGACATGTCAAAAATATTTTTTTTACACTTTAAAATGAAAAAAAATATATTTTGTTATTTGTAAAACGTTAAAATCTGGACAATAACCGCCAAAAATTGTTCCATCTACAAAACTTAATCTAAATAGTCTATCTAGAAAGGGCAAAATGTAAATCTCTTTGTAACTTTTGTATTTTGAATCGCAGAGATATAAAATTTGAGCAGTGCTTCATAACAAAACATATTTTTAATTTTTGAGAAAAATGATAGCTACACCTAAAATAAGTTTAATTGTAAAACTTGCGTATATTTATAATTTTTTTCTTTTAGAGATATTTAGTGGTATTCCTTTTGTCAGTCAAATCACATCAGATCAGTTAGATCAGTTCAATTATTCACTGCAAATGGAATACCATTTTGGATCACTTTAGCTCGTGTTTTTCGTCTATGTTTAATTGCAATTGTATTATTATTATTATTATTACATTGTACGGATTAAATTATTTTTGATTTTGCTTGTAAATCATAAATTTGTAATTTCAAATATTTAAAAACAGCAAAGTCTTATGACAATCTGTTCAACTGATCTACCTCGGCGAGTGGATTATTTATGTTTAATTCGTTCCGTAGAGAGGGTAAAGTGATCTAGTCAAATGGAATGAAAAATAAGTGATCCGGATTCAAAAGTGTTAGTTGGATCAATTCAAAGTAGCAAATGGAATGCGCTTTTTGCCTTCAAAATTTGGTTTTCATTATCCCAGCATTCGATTTTACTTAAAAAAAGAATTAAATCTTGGAAAATGGTCAAAAATTGTAGAATATTTAAGGATTTTTAAATTTTTCGTGATTTTGAATACTACCGGCATAGGTAATGTAGAATGAGATAAATTTTTATTTTGTATTAGTAACGCAAAAAAACTTTAATTTTAATCCCTGGTTACAATGATGGAATCTCTTTACATAATATTGCATATCAATGATATTCAGCCAGCTTTAATACATCTATTTTTAACCTATATAAATGTGCATGTCAGAATATAAAGTTACATTATTGGAAATCATATTTTCATGTTTCGTTACAGTGCTAATTTCAATAACATCAGCAACAGAGATTAATAATATTATGAACTTTAACCAGTTTGCCATTCTGGATTTCTAGTTTGCTTTGCATACGTACCGCCCACAACAACTATGCAAACATGACTATAATAGAGTTTACTTGTTTTTCTGTCTAGGGTATTAATTGAGCAATAACTCCACGGTCTGGTGGTTCAATGATTAGCGCTTGGTATCCTATAAAAGAGGTCGAATTTTGTACATAGTTAGAAAATTTACAACGGAAAATATTTTAATGAAGTTCTCTAGAGAACCGAAATGAAAATTCCACTATTACCTACATCGTAAATTAACTCCCATTATACTAGTATGAACTTGTTACAGAACGAGAATATACCTGAACGTGTTAGTAAAGTACATACTATATATTTTTTGGTTTATTTATATTGTTATTTATTCATTTTAATAGTTAAAAATCATTAATATCCAATGCTTGTCAGTTCAATTATAATTTAATTGAAAACAGCATAAAAATTTCTACTTCAATTTATGAGTCAAACTTCAAGGAAAATCAGGGTTGTATTTAAATTTTTCTGAGTTTGTTTAATTACCTACGTACTAAAACTACATGAATCTAAAATTTGCATAAAAAAAAATAACTAGATATTAATAGTGAGCTGATATTGTTATTAGGAATCTATATAATACAATAAACTACATATTATTTTTAATATATTCAAAATAATCCAACTTTAACAGACAGGTACCGAATTACCCCGCTGAGTAGCGGTACACTCAACAATTAGAAAGTCAAAGGTATAACCTTAGAGATCCGAACACATTGTAGAGTTTTTATCATTATCTCATACATCATTCCTATGGTAGTATGACTTTAAAAAGTGAGTGCCCATTGTTTATTTCTAATAAAATTTATAAAATGTTTATTATTTATTTTGTATGGCTATATCACTGAACATAAATTAAATTCGCAATTAACAATTTGATGACACTTGAGAGAAAAAATGCACAAAGACAAAAATGGTAAAATGCCAAATATACTGATGTCTAGAGTATTTCTACCGGATATGAATTTTTATAAGTCCTCCAGCGTAATTCGTACTTTGGTAATTCGTCCAATTAACTGCGTATGAATTTTCCGCAATGGCAATAAGGATCTTTGATGTTTCCCATTACGATGATAATTTTTCTTTTTAGTCCAAGTAGGATGGTGAAGCAAGATTCAACACGCCGTCAACGGGTATCAGATTATATCGTCATGTTTCGAATCAATTTTTCCAGCTTGTTCAGGAAATTAATACAAGGATCTCATTAGTGAAATTAATAAAATCGCGGTTACGGGTTAAGGACTCTATTATATGCTCCCGTATCCGTAAAACACATTAACGTAATTAAACTTGCCTTCTGGCCAGTAAAACCTATATTCTTATATTTTCATTTCGGATTTTCTTCTGATTTACTACGTATTATTGTAATCCTTTTAGTAATCAGAGTAAGGAAAATGAGATTATCAAACTTGAAAATTAAAATTCAACTTTACATCATCATCTCTGGCACAACATTCTTAAATAGAACATAAATTTTTATTTTGTAAACATTCTAATAGTACACGTGCATACATTAGTAATAATTCTTGACATTCTATCAGCACAGTACGTAAAAAGAAACAGAAGTAATGATGTCGTCCTTTCGTAAACATAATCTTAGGACAAACCGCTCTCTACAGGGGGATGAGACAGACACGTTAATTTTTTTAAAGTTTTTATTATTTCTTTATAAATATTTGAGCATTTTATAATAATTTAATCCTAAATTTTCAGTATAAATTTCTTTAAAAATTGTTTTCTAGAAAATCAAACGTTTAACCAAATACAAATTACAGATATGTACCTAAATATTATCAGCAGTATTTATAGAAAAATTAAGCTGGACTAAAGGCAATTCATCTCTGAACTAACTTATATACTTATTCATAAAGGGTGTTTAACTTTAGTCTAGGACTAAAGCCGAACTAACTATAACTATATTTAGTCTTGCCCGTATCTTGATTTATCGATGGACTAACCTTTATTTTTGGTACAAACGTCAGTGTTTGGAATACAAAACAACGTGGTTAATTTTGACAGTTAAAAGTTAAAAAATAGATCATGGTCAAGTAGAGCCAAGGTATTAATTAATACCGGACAAAATTAGAACGAACTCTGAACAGAATACCGAATATTTAGTCCGTCCTAAGGTATGATTATTTAGATCGCTTTGGATCCAGTACTATCTTGTTTTCTATGAATACGGCTCTTTGTGTATAAGCATAACAAAAAGTTTCAGTACTTTCTTTTCTTTATGACAATGTAGTCTTATATGCTTAGTGACATTTTACTTGCATTTTAGTTGTATAGGTTAGCCTTTTTCTGCAGGAATTCGAAACACAGGGACACAACGGTGTTGTATACATTTTCAGTAAAAATATTTAAATGGACTTTTTAAGGATTTCTGTAAAATACAGATCTTTTTGAAGTGATGTATATAAGGTTATTCCTTTAAATAATATATTATGTTCTTCAAAAGACTATTGAAATATTAATAATTTTAATTATGGCTTGTTGCAGATATTACAGCCGTGATTACAGCTTCGGATCTTCGTACTCTAATTAACGGTAAGTGGTGATTATATTTTAACATTTATTAATTAATTATTTATGTCAAACTATGATTTTCCGGAAAGAAAAACAATTTTGCAATAATTCTTTTAATATTAAATGAAATGAAAACTAGTCCAAAGTATAGTAACACGCAGGATTTAAAGTTTATAGAGACGAGGTATATTATTTTAATTAATAAACTAATGGTATTTTTGTTTTATTTTTTGTAGTGTGCTATTTTCTGTGATGTTTCCATTGTTTTGAAATGTGTTTGTTGTTTTTGATGGTTATCCATCTAAATATGAACTGTGCCCATCAAGCTTGATTCAAACAGGAATGAGTTGATATTTTGAGGCCATTGACCTCGTAAAATTAATTGTGTTTTGTGGGATTTAATTGTTTTTCAATCCGGAAAACAGTTTGCTAGTTAATGAAAGCAAGAGAAATTCATTTTCCTATCTTGGTATATAATGGAAACAGATTATTCCTGTAGTGGTTATATTTGATTGATTTCAAAAATGCGTAATGGAATAAAACGTTTACCCGCAGTGCATTCAACGAACAATTACATTCGGATCACAGCAGACATAATCTGATAGCATCAGGACCGTACCATACAATTTTTCAGCTCTGTATTTATTGATTGTATAGAAACGGAGTAAAAACGTATTTGCTTTTTGTGGCTTAATTCCTTTGAGAATTTTGTTTTCAGCTGGGGGATTATATATGATTGTTTGCGAACTACACATTTTTTTCTCTTTAAATCAACCTATTTAAATTGTACGCAAAATAGAACGGAATTTAAAAATATTTTCTATCGCTGTTTTATTCTTCGAAAATCCACAAAATCGTATTAAACGAAAATAAATACGTACATATAAACTAGGAAATATTTTCGTTTAATAAACCAATTTTATCCTCTTAGTATGACAATGAGCTAATTTTTGTTTAGAATAAATGTTTATGATGAAACCTTCAAACCTTTGATAAATATTAACAGAGCATATTTGATCCACGCCTACACCAAAACAAATTTATCGTCATTTGTGAAATATCCCTAAAGCATAATGATACACCCACGTTTAAAATTAAAATGAATAAATTGTGAATTCCAACAACTAGTGAATTTATATAAAATAATCATGATTCATCTTTAAAAATGACATTAACGCATTTGTATAAAAACATTATTTACGACTTTTATATATGTAAATATATTTTTTCTCAAATGACCCATAAACTAATTTCAACTTTATGCATAAATTTGTATTTTAATTAAACATAACTATAATGCATATATAAATATATGAATTTTTAATAATAACTCTATTTTAATTTCAATAATAATTTTATTGGTCCTGTCAATTTTTAAAAAGCTGCAATTCATAAATAAAAATATATTCAATTAACAAATAATTATTTTATCAACGTTTATTAAAATCAACGTCAGTGAAAACAATTTCGAAATATTGTTATATAATGGATTCTGAACTCGGATACAGCGGTGTTTATATTTATAAAATGATCCGTAAATCAAAAAAGTGGTGAAATATAAGTACTAATAAATTTAGTAGCTCACCTTTTATTTCGTACTTTTCATTTCTAGATGTTGATAAAAAAGGAGAAAAAGGTGTAACGCATGTACAGTTGGCAGTGTATTTAATTTAGTAAATAAATATATATTCGAGAATGAAGCAATGTTATACTTTACCAGTAATTTATCACTGCTTGTTTATCTAGAGTAATTTGTAAAATGTTTGAGCAAATAATGTCGTCCTGCATAGAAAAATCGTTTTCTTTTTCAAGCTGTTGTTAGCAGAGTTCACTTTTACATTTTTAACGCGACCTTACGGCGAACAGATAATTAAACTTCATAACGAAATCAACAAACAGCTACAAAATGGGAACAGGTACAACCGAAATTTCTCCTCTGTCCGTAAAGGATTTGACAATGGCAAAAAAATTTAAAATTACACGCGTAGCATCGAGCGACGATCTCTATCCGCAGTTGGCGATTTTGCATTGGGCCTTAATCCAACTTTTAATTCATGTCTGTGTGGCAAAAAATTCAAACAAAGATTACCATTCGATTGCGGAATTTCAAAAATTAAAAACGAAAGCTGGAATCGAGGTGCTAACCTAAAATAAACTATGACTCTGTTCAATCGAATTTAGAGAAATCAGTTTAAAAAATGGAAAGAATATATAATAATTAATATTCATGAAGAAATAAAATTATATGATTAAAATATTTCCGAAATACGAGAGCTTTTTGTTATAGCGTGACGTCACTTATATGAATTGCATCAATATTTTGATTGGGGGATCAAAATCCTGCCACCAAGTCTGACGAATGATTTTGAAGAACATAACGAGCATGACCTTGAATCACAGTAAACTTCAGTTGTGTACTTATATATTAACTTTTATTATTTCTTTTATATCTCCGAAAGTATTATTTACGAGATTAGTGCATAAATTACCTGTTTATGTGTAATTTGTTAAAAGTCTGCATCACTAACGCTAATACTAATAATAATGTTTTAAATTTATCGTTAAGAGCAGTTATTAAAGAAAAATATAAATAACATAGACATTATTTTCTTATTAACTTATTCTTAACAAAACTAATCCATAATTAAATATATAAAAATCGTTCAATTTTCTTCATTATTTTTAAATATTTCTCTAATACTTAATTTCTGTATGTCTCAAGAAAGAGTGCTTGAAAATGTATTTTTATACACGTGTAAAGTTTATTTCTAATATTACCTGGAATACTTCACTATTTTATTCTCACAAATCTTAAAAATAATCGTGCAACAAATTCTACCACTGCTATTCTCAAACAGATTTTATTTGAATATAAATATCATTCTTGAACTCATATAATTTAAATACACGTGCAATTTTTAAGAATGTAGACTTTTACTGCATTGTAATATTAATTTAGTTTTTATAAATATAACAGTATATATTTCAAGAACAAAAATTTATCGTTAAGAGCAGCTATTAAAGAAAAATATAAA
Organism: Stenolophus ochropezus; assembly: GCA_035578165.1. Lineage (NCBI taxonomy): Eukaryota > Metazoa > Arthropoda > Insecta > Coleoptera > Carabidae > Stenolophus > Stenolophus ochropezus. The sequence continues at coordinate 8,489,516 of JAQOWZ010000014.1, forward strand.
TGACACAGACATTATTTTCTTATTTATTTATTCTTAACAAAACTAATCCATTATTAAATATATAAAAATCATTGCATTTTCTTCATTATTTTTAAATATTTCTCTAATACTTAATGTCTGTATGTCTCAAGAAACAGTACTTGAAAATGCATTTTTATACACGAATATACTTTATTTCGAATATTACTTGGAATACTTCACTGTATTTTCTTCTCTCAAATCTTAAAAATAATCGTGCAACAAATTCTTAGAAATGTATTTATAAAATATTCATTTCTCTAGAAAAATATTCAGAATAAGTGCAATATTAATATTGTTTTTCAATTTCCAAGTAAAATCTGATATTTACTTTATCGAAACAGAGATTTAAATAAAGATAATGTTATAGCGTATAAAAATAACTGCCTTTTGTTTAGACATAAGATGAGAGCGTATATAAACTATAAACATGGATGTTCTTTACCTGTTTAATGTGATGTAGGGTAAGAATTTTCTCAGCGTTTTCTTATTTTACTAAAATAAACTTCGCAGAAATTGCTTTTGCGAAAATATTTTAATAAAAATTTAATCTTCTGTATTAATTTCTACACCGGAATGCAATTTAATTGGTTATTGTCTTATATCTATTTTAGGGTACAGAGAATATTAGAAATTATGAACAAAATTAAATATTTTAAGAATTTTATTAGTTAGAAAAATATAGTAGCTAGTTTTTGGGATTCTGAATGTATTTGATGATAAATTGAATATAAATTTAGATTGAGGATCGCTGAATTATTTATATTTTTAAAGGTTTTTTTTATATGTTTATTACCATAACCGAAATACAAGAAATATAAAGAAAAATAAAAAGAGATGAATAATACTTTGTTTGGGGATTTTTTTATTTATATTTTTTTGTCAGTAATAATTAATAAATGAGGTTGTGGTAAAAGTATAAATAATCTACAAAAGGTTGTGAAAATTCAAGAGATGAATAATCTTTAATTTGAGACTTTCTGTTTTATTTATTTTAGATTCATTTGAAGGATTCAATGTATTTTTCAGTTTTTAGTATTAAATAATTACGTTCACAAGAAAAGTATAAAGAAAATAAATACTTCATGTGTATTGAAATGGAGAGATGAATAATCTTTTGTTTGAGAATCGGTGTTTTATTTGCAGACTATCCGAGAACGTGTGTGACAGTTTTCCAAAATAGCTCTTTTGTGAGTAGCCCAAATGTTTTTTAGTATTAAATAATTACGTTTACAAGAAAAGTATAAAGAAAATAAATAATTCATGCATATTGAAATGGAGAGATGAATAATCTTTTGTTTGAGAATCGGTGTTTTATTTGCAGACTATCCGAGAACATGTGTGACAGTTTTCCAAAATAGCTCTTTTGTGAGTAGCCCCAATGTTTTTAAGTATTAAATAATTACGTTCACAAGAAAAGTATAAAGAAAATAAATAATTCAAGCGTATTGAAATGGAGAGATGAATAATCTTTTGTTTGAGAATCGGTGTTTTATTTGCAGACTATCCGAGAACGTGTGTGACAGTTTTCCAAAATAGCTTTTTTGTGAGTAGCCCCAATGTTTTTTAGTATTAAATAATTACGTTCACAAGAAAAGTATAAAGAAAATAAATAATCCATGAGTAGTGAAATGGAGAGATGAATAATCTTTTGTTTGAGAATCGGTGTTTTATTTGCAGACTATCCGAGAACGTGTGTGACAGTTTTCCAAAATAGCTCTTTTGTGAGTAGCCCCAATGTGGCTTTGTATTAGCCGAAACTAGCATATACGTGCATGCATGACCTACATTCACCCCTTTCAGATGGCTGGAGCGACGTCATCATCCATCGCGACGTCACTCACGTGATGACGCTCACCTACCTCATAAAAATTATTCACTTTACTTCCCTCTTAACGTCACCAGATGGGCTATTTGTGCGATATATTGATCAGTTTACTTCTACGCATAATATTACCAATATCATAACCTAACCATTAATTCTAAATGTCTCTTATGTGTCACAACAAACTCAGAGCTTACGAGGAATTGAAAAATAATTTTACATAAAATATAATCATTACATATGTATTCGTAGGGGATGTTAAAAAATAGGTTAAGTAATTTTGAGAGTATATAATTTTTTTAAGCTAATTTATCCGATTTTTTACTATACTTGGGGCGCCGAATAGATGCACTAACTAAATTAGTGGGCATGGTTTAAATTGCATAGTACAGTATACGCTGAAGTCAGTTTTACATGTTAATACTTGAAGTATTTTAGTAAATACTATATATAATATTAATTTCAAATAAGTTAATCTTTTGAAAACAACAAAAATATTTGGCAGTATATTATACAAGTACAGAAAAAATTATTTTAAATTTTAACCTCCAAAATTGACGCTCTGATTGTTTCTTCAAGTTTACATACATGTTTAGCTATCATAAGTTTTGAGGTTATCTATTTTCTTGCTCGTTTTTCGTATTTCTGTGACATTAAATAAATAATTTTATTTAACAACCAATAATATTTCTGCATATTAAATAAGTACAAAACTTCTGTAGTGTAAATCTGACTTTGGCATTTCAAAAAAAAAACAGGATATAGTTAGATAGGATAGCGGTCGGCAACTATTATGTAATGAAGTGTCACATTTTATGAACTCTTAAATTTCAGCGATGTCGTGTGCCACTAAAGGAAACGGTAGAATTTAAAGTAAAAAATTATAATAAAATAAATTGTACTGTTTAGAGACGTAAAATTAATTTTCATTTGGAGAGAAATAACCTTGCTCAGTAACTCTAGCAAAATACTATCAAAATTTTACTCGATAGAATAAAGGAAAGTGTTGACCGAAAATGAAGTAGAGAGTAAGATTTTCGAAAAGGAAGATTTTGCACAGGACACAAACACAATCAGGATAACTATTGGCAAATGATGGAATTCCAAGAAACGCTTTATCTAATGTTTATAGACAATGAAAACTTTCAGGATACCTAACTCTGAAATCCTTAAAAATATTTAGTGCAAAACTTTTCCTAAATGGACTTGTTAAATTCTTAAAATTTTAAGGAAATTCTTAGAATCTGGCAACATTAACTTGAGCTAAAATCTTACATATATATATATATATATATATATATATATATATATATATATATATATATATAAATGAAATATTATAATATTTGAATAGAATGCCATCTTAAAAATTGACAATAAATGTTTTTTTTTAAAAAAAAGGATACTTTTATATATTTTAGTAAGTTATTATTGTTGTTTATGCATTCATACCATAGCTTATAGCATTGATAATGAATGCCTTTCATGAAGAGAATATTTAAACGGTACAATTATTCTAATTTGGCTTGATTGTCATTAGTAATTAACAGTAAGCAAATAGTGATTGCAACAATAAAGCACGTTTGGGGCAATCGCAAAATAAATTATAAGTGTTATTGAATAGTGATCTTTGTTGACAATTCGCTACTCAGCAAATGTACACATAATTCCACGAATAAATTATTCAAGAACATCATACTATTGTTTGCACACAATAACACCAACTATGCATAGACGGTGCAAAGTTTAAGGAAGCTCTAGGTTGCGATAGATTAAGTTATGGTTTAGTTAGATCCTGCTAATCAGAATTAACGGAATTGTTAATAAGTTCATGTCGCTGATCTTGGTAGCGACACTGCGAATACTGCCTACGGAGCCATATACATATATGCATGTCAGAATCCATGGGCGCCCATAAGGGGGAGCAAGAAGGGGCATCTGCCCTCCCCTGGCTTTTTGCAAATTTTAAAAAGACGGCATATTCCTTAATTATTTCACTACCGTTATGTGCTATAAGAAATTTATTCATGTGTGCTTAACTTTGGACTTGGGTTTTTTAATGTGTGGCACAAATTATTCCATTGATATTTATGGTAAATTATTTAAACTGGAAGGAATTGCCTTTACAAACCAATAAAAAAAATAAGAATTTTTTTTTCTTATGTCGGAATGAAATCTACTAACTATTCACATTGTTCTCAAAATATCGACTAAAATTTTTTGTTTACGTGTTTCTTAAAAATTTAAGCCTTGTTAGCAAAAGCGTGCAAAAAAATATATATCTTTTTTATGATAATATTTCCGTTTTTTTTTGCCCCTCCCTGAAAAATACTTTATGGGCGCCCATGCCAGAATCAACGCTAACTTGGGGAGCCACATAATTATTACTTTATTTTCTATAATTTATTAGAATGATCACCAGCAATTGATATTTCATTTTATATGAAAACTGGGGTGGGATTCTGTAACTACGGTTGCTATCATTTGGACTTGTTATGATATCAATTGCAAATATCAACTACAAAGTATACTTGCTGTTCTATAACAGTAATGGTTATTTATGGTTCATTCGTACTTACATATACTCATACATGTATAAAGAACACTTTACAAGTCTACACTGATGTGGGAATGTCTCAAATTAATTGCAAATTTGAATTTCGGCCATGATGACATTTGACATGTGACATTTGTAATTGGTATTTTAACAAGTGCAGTTGCTATTTCTAGTTGTTATGAGTTGTAGAATCCCACCCCTGTTCGTATTTAAAGCAAGGATGGGATAACGTTAATATAAGGTTACGTTATTTCATAACGTTATAAAAAAATAATTCGTTATATAACATCAAAAATCGACAACTTAACGTTATAATAATGTTATTTTTGTTTCGTTATTATAACGTTAAAATAACTTTATTTTTTCCTAAATTTGTAAGAAGCAATGACTAAAAATTAGGAATTACATACAATGATATTTGGGTAATTGTAATATTTTGAGAAATGATTTGAATTTGAACTTTAATGTATTTAAATGTTGAAGATTTTTCCCTACTACAAACTTCTGATATTAAAGGTCACAATAAAAAGAATCTAGATGTGTAAGCAGACCATTATACTATTCTACCATTTCCTCTAAAGTTATTAATGATTCTTAAAATTGTTGTTGCACTTGGTGTTGGCCTGTCTAAAAATTTTATAACCCAAAAAGCAAATGTCATATTCATTCCCTATGTTTGGTTTTAAATGAGACAAGCAAGTTTACATTGCTATCAAACATTTTTTTTTAATTTAATTTAATTTCTTTTAATTATTTATATCTTTCTTAAAATTAACAAGAGATTTGTAAATTGCAAGCATTTTATGCATAAAACAAAACATTCGCGATAATAACTTTTCATTACCAAACTAAAATCCATAAATAAATATTGCTGGAAGCGAAACATTATTGTTTCAGATTAATTTATATATTTTAAATAATTTACTTTTAGTTGATTAATTAAAACCAATAAAAAAATTGCAATCAATAAATGTGTATTAACGCTTACATTAAAAATTGAATACTGGTTAGTCGAATTTATTTGTTACATAGCAATATTTTTTTGAAATTCTATTGCAATTTTTTAAATTCAGAGAGTAGCAACGCATCGATGAATTATTAATAATTATTTCCGAGGCTCGTCTTGAAGTATATGACATATTTTAAAATTTTAGTGTAGTACGTTCTCTGCATTTCAAAATTTAGGGTGTTCATGAATTTTCTACACTCGAGCTTGTCGCGTGGCAGATTTGTTAATTTTTAAATATTTTCGCTTGTGGTGCTCCTAAATTTCAGGACTTTACATCCTTCAAATACCGACGTATTAAATTTACAGGTTTTCTATTTCAAGATTCCTTATAAATAATTGTAAAGATTAGTTATTTTAGTATAATGTTTAGTTATTTCAAATAAGTTTGGCTATCAAAAACGAAAATAATAAAAATGAGATCTTCCAAAAGTAAAAACTCAAAATCGTCTTTTTTAAAAGAATGTTTGGATATGGTACAAATATTGATTTTTGGAGTTTTCCTTAAAATAATGTTGTTGTCGATATATTTTACAGAAATCAAATAAATAAAAATAATAAAAAAATATAAAAGAGACACTCATGTTTTGTAAGATAGAGATGCAGCTAAGATTTGAATTTATTTGTGTAGAATTAAAACCGTCATCGCTGTATAGACCGTAATAAGCAAATATACTAAAATAATAAAAAAATGAACTCTTCTAAAAGTGAAAACTCAAAACCGGCTTTTTTTAAAGAATGTTTGGATCTTGGATATAGTTCATCTATTGATTTTTGGTATTTTCATTAAAATTGTGTTGTTTTCGATATATTTTACTGAAATTGAATAAATAAAAATAATAAAAAATATGATAGAGGAACTCATGTTTTGTAGGATAGAGGTGAAGCTAAGATTTGAATTTATTTGTGCAGAATTAACTCAGTCATCTGTCGTTGTGTAGACCGTAATAAGCAAATATTCTCCCACCTTTTATGCTTGAAACTTTTATTAGTAATAAAAACAAAAAGGTTTATTAGATTTATATATTCTCACAATTAAACTTAAGTCATTTTCCGAGATATCTAAAGTGCCGTTACTTCTCTTTTTCTTCTTACATGAGTAATTGCGGAACTATTCCAAAACTGCGGCTAAAAAATGCTGATGTAGCGTACAAGCAAATGTGACATGGTTGGAAAGAAACTAAAAATAGCAATTAAGAAATTCATAACAATGACAAGCAAACAAAGGTCATGGACGACGGCATAAATAAAAATAAGTTCGTGTCAATCAAATGTCATTTTAGGTTGGGCACGTTCACAAATAGGGACATACATCTGCAAGTTATGAGGGTATAAATAACAATACTTTCTATTCAAATCAAATAAAAACATTACAGTGCAGTAGCGGTTCGTGAAGTAAAATTTTAGTGAGGCAGGCGATAGAAACTGAATAAAAACTTATTGAAATGATATTCGTTTATCAGAAAATTAACAATCATTAGTACTCTGAACATCATTTACTTAACACCGTCTTAAGAGTTTGTAAAGAGCCAATATTCACACACTGGTGGCATATTTATCAATTGTTTTATTTACTTTTGAAATTAATTTTTATTAAATTTTGGTTATAGGAAAAATGTATGCAACACGTGTATAGTCGCCTCGCTGTATCAACACTAGTGTGTCATTGTTTTCTCAAATGATAACCAACAACCATAATATCTGCTGTCACTGTATACACTAGTGGTTGGTTATCATTTCAGAAAACAATGCGCAATAGCAATGATACAACGATATAAGTATAATTAAACAGCACTCAACTAAAAAACATTTACTTTACACACTACGTGCATTAATAACTACTTCATTATTTCATGAATCTTTCATCCCATTTTTTTTTATATTTTTAAACCATAACTTCGAAATGTATAATTTGTTGTACCGTTCTCTTTTCTCAATTACATATTTAGTTAACAGTCGACACTAAAGATTAATATTGTCTTTTATTAGAACATGCTTTAGTTCATACAACTTTTAATACATATAGTGGTAGTTTACTTTTAGTATTACTAATAACTAATATTAGAATTACTCATAACTTTATATTAAAATATAAAGTTTTATTTAATACCGTCTGTGTTTATTTAATTACAATTTTATTTGTTTTGTTGTATAGGTATAGGTAATGTATTTCATGTTATGATCATTTCGTGGTAGGTACTTTAGTTTTTGTAAATCAGGTAATGAAATCTTTGGTATAATTTTAGTAAACTCATTCTTTTAGGTGTTTATTAACGATGCAAGCAGAGGTTGTGGCTAATAGTTGTAAGTTTTATTTAATATTGTCTGTGTTTATTTAATTACAATTTTATTTGTTTTATCGTATAGGTAATGTATTTCATGTTATGATCATTGGTACTTTAGTATTGTGAATCAAATAATTTTAGTAGACTCATTCTTTTAGGTGTTAACTAACGATGTGGACATAGGTTGTGGCTAATAGTTGTATGTTTGGTGTGCAGAGAGATTTTTGTGTGTATTTGCCCGGATAATGATACAAAGGAGAGGTATCGCTTTCGCTTTGCATAAATCAATGGTTGTTAGCTGCTTTGTCTCTCATGTCTTTCCAATCTTGTTGATCTTGTTGATTAGGTGAGATGACGTCATCAGTCTCCGTGTGTGCAAGTTGACACTGAGGTCTGGTTCACCTCTGTACTCTGCAGTCTATACACAGTCGATAGATCGATCACGGCTTTGGGTAATTGTGTGCCCTATCAGCTCGGCGAGCGAGCTAAGTACAAGCATTTCGGACACTTGTGATTTTCTACCATCAGATTACACATCATCAATATGGGGAATACGACAAATTGGTTTTAAATTCATCCGACACTCAATCTTCGTTAATATTCTCTCTTATCTAATCCATATTCATAGCTCGGCCAATTAGTTTTTCATGGTCTTTTGCAGGTGACTATTTTTATATACTTCATACTTTATTCAATAACTCAATTTCATTTTTATATTTTAATTAATATTGCTTTTTAACTGACATCTCTTTAACTTTAATTTAAATAATTTTCTCTGCAAAGGACTCGAATCAGTGGCGGCTGGTCAATAGGGACGCTAGGGCGCAAGCGTCCCAAGACAAATAGGGTAAAAAATAAAAAATAAATATTTTATTTTACATTAAACAATCTCTTAATATACATAATTATATATCTATTTTTTTATATAAAAACAACAAATTGCACTAATTAAGCTATTTTCGTTGTAAGTTTCCTCAACCCATGTAACTTCTCTCACTAGAGCTCAAAAAATTAGCGCCCTAATACAACAAGATAGTTCGCTGAGTATCACACTTGCTTTCTTATGATCGGACTACTTCGGTTGTTTTCGTATACTATACGGCATACAGTTAATATACGCAAAAATTGCTCGAACTGTGAGCCCAAGATCGCTGTTGTGTATCGTTTAGTAGATCTAGATGATAAACAGTAGTGAGTTGGGATTCTATAGCTCGTAACAACTACAAATAACAATTGCATTTGTTAAAATATTAATTACAAACGTCAAACGTCAAATGTCACCATGGCGGAAATTCAAATTTGCAATGAATTTAAGACATTCTCACATCAGTGTAGAAGTGTAGAGTGTTTTTTATATGTGAATATAGAAATTCAAGTACAATTTGTAGTTGATATTTGCAATTGATATCATAACAAGTCCAAATGATAGCAACCGAAGTTATATAATCCCACCTCTGTTTTGTCTTGTGGACGGGTATTACATTAGAAAATTATGGTGATCTTGTCAAAAAGTGATAAAATATTATATTTCAATAAAAAACAGAAGATTAGACTTTTCGTAGAAACATTAAAAAACTAATACGAAAAATAAAAACTGAAAAATTTTGATTGATTAAAAAAAACTGTTATATAAAATTTATGATTTTCTATTAATGTAGTCCACCCTTCATGTTACACCACAAGCCGCGACTGACTCGAATACATTTTATTTGATTAATAGATAATAGTTAGGAATTGAACTACAGATTTTACCCTTGTTCAAGTCGAAACAAGTTAGTAAATTAAACTTTCCTGACTTGTTGAACAACTATTTTCAACGATCGTATTTATTGGAAAATGAGAAAAAGTGTAGATATAAATTTGCTTGGGTAAGTTAATTTTTCGTAGTGAAGAAATTTGTGGAAGACAAGCAAAGAGAATAAATAACAATATGGCGGGATAATTTTGGGGCAATATATAACATTTTTACATGTATTAATAGAAAATAGTTAAGGATCGAACTACAGATTTTATCCTTGTTCGAGTCGAAACAAGTTAGCAAATTAAACTTCCCTGACTTGTTGAACAACTATTTTCAACGATCGTATTTATTGGAAAATGAGAAAAATGTAGGTATAAATTTGCTTGGGTAAGTTAATTTTTCGTAGTGAAGAAATTTGGGGAAGACAAGCAAAGAGAATAAATAACAATATGGCGGGATAATTTTGGGGCAATATATAACATTTTTACATGTATTAATAGAAAATAGTTAGGAATCGAACTACAGATTTTATCATTGTTGGAGTCAGAACAAGTCAGTAAATTAAACTTCCCTGACTTGTAGAACAACTATTTTCAACGATCGTATTTATTGGATGAGAAAAAGTGCAGGTATAAATTTGCTTGGGTAAGTTAATTTTTCGTAGTGAAGAAATTTGGGGAAGACAAGCAAAGAGAATAAATAACAATATGGCGGGATAATTTTGGGGCAATATATAACATTTTTACATGTTTAAGCGTTATGATGAAGAATAAGGTTAAGCAGCATGGCTGCTGTTGCTGATGCTAGGCTAACGCTGTTCACCGTGTTCCAATTTCGCTGTAAATTATTGTTGCTCTGTTTTCGTGTGTACGCGTACAAATGATAATAGGGTTTTTTGCGTTGCGGAGTTAGCTGTAAATAATCCTCTTAAGTGGCGTGTTGAATTTCGACACGGAATGAACTGAAGATCGTACGGAGCACGCATGTAGGTACTCTCGGCCAGCCAAATTGATGCTATTATTCATACGCTGTCATACCTGCCTATTAAATTCTATTTTTCTTCTCCCTAGATTGCTTTCTAAATATTTATTTGCAATTATCGAGTTCACTCTCGTTGTTTCAGTTTCTTCGCCATTCATGAATAAAACAATACAAGTTTGCACTTGCTTTCACATTTATTTTACTTTACCGGGGGATTTATGTTGGTGGAGGCCTCGGGAAAAGTTTCTTGGGGCCCTTTTTCAACATGGAATAAAAATTGAAAATTTATATTTTTTGATTTTTTTTTAATAAATTGTCAATTTAACAAATAGTTGAATAATTTTTAATACCATTTATCGCCCTGATGAAGACTGATTTACAGTCGAAACGTTGGTGTATTAGTGGATTTTATTAAATGACTGCTACTTCTAAAGTTTTTTCCTAATTACTAATAATCCAGTCGAACAAAACCAATTCTGTTTTGATAAAGATAAAATTTAGTTTTGGCACTTTTCTTGCTTTTTTGTAATGTATTTTATAATATCTTCCTATGATAATACTTTTAAAATATCAATGTTGATGATCACAAGTATTAGATGACGGTTTAGGCGTTGTTCGATCATAACAGTGTTCAGCCTATTTTTTATTATTGTTAATTTTGAGAATAATCTTTCTGCGGTACAATTTGGTATCATTAAAACAAGATAAATTCTAAAGATGACTTCTACGTTTGGAAAAGGATCCTGCACTTTTTTCTGTTATTAAATTATACATAAATAGTTCTCGACTAAAGTCTCTATTATTTTGTTCTATTAAAAAATTATTCCATTGTAAATTAGTAAAGTTATGAGTTCATAAATTTTGGTGTTTTCCAGATTGGCTCTTTCTTATTTTCCAGTAATGTAAATTGTTGACAAAATTATTAACTTAGGGGGGTCCTCTTTTGGTGGAGGTTCCGTTTTTGGTGGGGGCTCCTGGGCTGCAGACCAGTCTGGCTACCCTTAAATCCGGGCCTATATGTGACATTACTTTTGGGTACTTTATTGGCGCAAAGAGTATTACATAAATTTATGCATCGGCAACCATTTTTTAGTTGCGGGTCAAATAAAAAAGAAGTTTTGGGTCAATAGATATATACATTTTAAATCATTCAGTTAATGTATAATAAAATAAATTTTATAGAGAAAATATAAGCATATGCTTTTAAACTTTAACATAAAAAAACAAAATAAAAGTTTCGCTCAATATTGTAACTTCTGGAGGCAATTACATATATCTGTACAAGCAGTACATATCAATTTATAATAATTTTCAATTCGTATCTTTTAGTCCACACATTTTACAATAATCTAATCAATTATTACTAGAAAAATTGAGAGAACGTTACGCTCGTCCAATAAGAAATGATAAGATTCACCAAATCAAACCAAAATGTTAATCTTCTTTATATTTTCTCAGTGTTCATTTTATATGTGTTTTTAATTTGTTTTTATGTGTATATTATACATTTTTAAATAAAAATATAAGTAGTTCGAGTAGGTCATTTGAAATTATCAAATGGGTCACTTGGTGTCCCCAGGTATTGCTAGGTTTGATCCGACGGGATTTGAACTCGGGTTCTGAGAAGCAGACCTGAGTGAGAAAACAATATAAGTATTTTATGCTTGGTAATATGAGGAAGTTTATTTGGTTTATGAGTAATAAAGAGTGAAAGGGGCATTGGGTAAGCGGTTTACAAAACACAGGTACATTATGTCTCCCAGAGCGAAAGTTTTGAGTTGGCAGAGTTTTATAAATGTGAGGGTGCTCTTTTCACAGGTGAACTGTGCGCGCCAAACGTCAAGCAGAGCTAATTAGCAGCCAAGTATTCCGCAGTGCCGTAGGATTATCAGCAAAGTTTGCGGCTATCAGTCACTCTGACGTCGCGACGTCCCGCGTTCCGACTGTCACGTCGTTGCGACTTACGCCTGCAGCTAGATACGACTACTCTTCTTTATTTACACCGACACTACCCCATTTTCTCTTTTTCTTTACTAATCACAAATAAATCGCCCCAAGCTGATAATTACCGAAGAACAACTTTCATCGTTCTTTTAAACTTGTTTATTCTAGTTAATTCTTGTTTATTTTCTTCAAGCATCTAAAGAGGGTCCAAAACTATTTTTTTAAATAAGAATATTAGGGAAAACTCTTTGTTATACACCCTATTTTTTGGTTATTTTCATATTCATATAGCTTTCACGTACTAGTGCTTGAAAAGTAGCCGTTGCTAGGCAACGTAAACATATTTATCAATGGGTTAATTTACTTTTGAATTAATTTTTTATTAATATTTCGGTTGTAGGAAAAAGGTTGTATGAAACACGTGTGTAATATACTGTTTTTTGTCTCGTGCTATAATTTCCGCACTGGACTAAAAAACACTTACTTTACATACTAGTTGCATAAATAACTATTATGTATTTTATATGTATATGAATGAAAAATTATTATTAGGCATCAATGAAATTTATTTCAAATAAAACAAGAACACGCAGTAATATTTTTCCGCATGTTCTAAAAAATGCGGACGCTCGATTATCTTTTTAAAATCAGGCAACCAATGAAATTGCTCAAGAGGTATCACGTAACAGCACGTCGCAATAAAATTTAATCTTTTATAGCTCGCGAATAAAGTAATATTTAAATAAAATATTTTCAGTAACACTCATTAATTGAAATATATTTTCATATAATGGTTTTAAGAACCTATAAAATTTTCTATTTTTTCTAATTATTGTTAATCATTTGCAGCGAGATTCAAAAAACAGGATTAGTTCTTAAACAGATTTATATTGTCGAATTTACCTTACATTGCCGGGTTCTGAAAACAGGATTAGCTATTGAACATGTTTAAATATGTCGATTTTATCTTAAATTAGTTTAATAAAGTAATTTTTGGAATTTCTTCAAATTCCGTTATTAAGACATTTCTTATTTTTTCTTAATTATTAATCATTTACAAATATATTATCACAAACTACTGATTACCGAAAGACAACTTCTGAATAGTTCTATTAATTAATCTTTTGCCTATTTTTGTTTTTTTTTTGCACAAGTTCAACAATTCGACATTTTCTATTTTTGTAATTATTAATCATTTATAAATATATCACCCCATAATAATAATAATTATTAAATAGATAGTTGTAGTGATTTTTTTTAAATAAAAATTTGTATTTTTTTATATTCACATACAGATTCGTATTTTTTGCAACAATGAGAAAAACAAATACGTATTGAAAATTTTCAAAATATTGACCAACAAACGTTGACGTAATAATATTCATATAAAAAAATATATTTCAGGCATATCTTTGCCACATATGAAAGAAATAAAATATATTAAGAACAATAGTCAATCTTTAATAATTAATGATATAGAATAAAAATTGAAATGTATCATTAGACTTCACAAAAAGATTAATTACATTTACAAACTATTTTGTGTTACCAAATTTGTAGACCTGTAGCAGTGGCACATTTCTCGAGTTCTGTACGCTATTGCAGCTTTGTATTTTTGGAAAGAGATTCCGAGATTCGCTTCCCTGTCTGAGATTTAAGATAGATTGCGGACGCCCTGCAAACAGTGGTTGTTATTATAAGGTAAAGTTAAATGAAGAGAGGTCAAGTTAAGTGTTAAGCACAACATCATCCCAAGATAATCAATATTAGCAGAATAGTATGTAGATGAAATTCGGCGGTCGGCATATACGAGCCGTAGTAAACGAGTTAACTTGAATAGTAATGACAACTGTCCGAAAACAAAGAGCTATGTTTGTATTTCACTTGGGTATATATGGACACTGTATAATAGCCGGTATTGTTCACAAAAACCCGCACTCGTAATGGTTACATTGATATTTACCCCAAAAAAATAAATCACACCACGGCAATCATTTGCACACCAGGCGGAAAAATTACTACAAATAGCAAATTTCACGTTCGTCTATTCTTTATTATTCACGCACTGTTTTCTACTTTATTTGACAACACAAATAAGATATATAAGCATAGGCGTGCATAGGCGTGCACAGGGAGGTGCCTGGGGGTGCCCGGGCACCGCCATTACCAAATTAAAACTAACAAAATTGTAAAATAGTTTTGAATAATACATTCATATTTGGTTCAAAAGTTGATATAAGAAAAAAGTTCAATCTGTTTTTACACTAGAATTAGTATTTTTTTAATTATGTTGAAACGTAATATTTTTACTTAACACTAAATTAATAAAATGGTAAAATAAATGCTTTTCGAGAGAAATTATTTGCGAAAAAATATACTAAATTTTTAAGTGTAACTAAATGCGGTACAAAAATAAGCCAAATCTACTAATTAAAGATCCTTATTTTGAACGTAATACTATCCATCCCATATCAATAAAAACATTATTGATTCGTTTTTATCCCATTTATTTTGTAAAGTTGTATTTATGAAGAAATAACTAACGAAACTAGTACATCTGGGCACTCCCATTACCCAAACTCTGTGCACGCCTATGTATATAAGCACAGAATAGGTTTATACAGAAGCGACAGTAAGACAGAGAAACGAAAATTAGAGAGAGATGGAGAATGTGTACAAATTTAAAGGGCTCATTGTTTAACATCGGAAAGTTTCCTCACATCTTAGAGAGAGATAGGGGAAGAGCACAAAAGGTTAAAGGTCTACACAATGCTTCAAGGTCATGGAACTGTATAGGGGAACATGAAAGGTACCGACACGGAGTGTCGCTTCTGTATGTAACTATTCTGTGATATAAGAAAGGAATGTACAATAGTGTTTTGCTAAAACAAAGCATACCGCAATGCTCGTATTTATTTTTCATAGGCGCAGTTAAATTTTAAAATTCAGGGGTGCTTAAGTCTTTAAAATAAAACAAAGAGTTCGTTTACAAAATAAAGTGTTTGTTTATTTGTTTAATTTATAAAAATATATTATTTAAAGTTAAAATAAAATTTCATTTTAATAACACATAACATAAAAAAAGTGTTGCCATTTACAATTTTAGGGAATTCTCATGTTACAATAATAGTTTTCAAAAAGTAATTAGTTTTATCCATATCCAAGTGCATTCCTGAAAAAAAAATTATTATCATGGTCTTGCCTTGCAACAAAAATATCTTATGCAAAATCATTCCTTATTATCTGTATATTGAGAAAGAATAGGTTAAATAAATAAAGTAAATTTAGGGGTTGCAATTCTTGAGTGGTTGGTAAACGTTGTCGTTATTAACAGATCCCCCAGTAATTAATTTTTATTTTGCAATAAATGTAATAAAAATTATATTAAAAATTAAAAATTAATTTGGTAATTGATGTCGGGAACTCTTAAAAAAATTAAAGGAAAATAGATTATGTATGTTATTGTATGAATCATTTCATGTTGACTATTTTCAACGAAATTATAATAAAATTAAAAGGAATTATGTATTATGAAAAAACTAAATAATACGTGACATCCTAGACGGATAATTCTAATTTTAATTTAAATGTAATTTAAAGTAAAGTTTTGTTCCGGATCCATCGGTTAGTAGAAAAATATCGCTTCGAAATAGTAAATAACGTATATTTTTAACAACTACGATTAAAAAAAAATAAATGTGATTTAAATCACTCATTTAAATCAAGTGATTCAAATCAATGCAATGCTGTTTTTTATTTTTTGTTAAATATCATTTACTTATTAAAAAAATGTTTTTTATACTTTGCCCTAACATAAAGGTACGTGAAATATGGAAATACAAACACTAACCATTAAGTCTAAGTGTGGATATATAAGTAATATGTTTTTCATAATAACAAATCATTTGAAGGGAATTTTAATAATGTAGTGTATAAGCTTTCCTGCAGGAGAATTAATCAAAGTTAAACCATTTGTCAGAGCGCTAATGTGATGGGAAGTTTGCCAATAAAAGCGAATTACATCAAAGACCCTAGCAAGTAGTATCTTAAATATTATTGCATGAGCTTTTTCAATCTGTAATGCCTCTTAACTCTTGTATGGATTTTTCTGAAAATGCCATTTCAATCCTTATTTCGCTTACGTACAATATTAACAGAATTCAATTTCACAGTAGATGGAACTGACATCTATTGCTACAAGAATTTAATGCACTTTTAAAATAAGTTACATGTAATTAACTATATACATAATTTGTCATCAAATTTCAGGTCAACGAGCTCATTGTTATAAAAATCTGTCCTTGAAATTAATTATTAATTTAAGAACTATAACAAAGAAAGGTAATCAAACATAGATTTTGTGAAACAATTGTTAGAAGTATCAAATAAATCATGTTAATTATTTTGGTCATTAAATGCTTTTGTAATATGTATGCTTAAATGACAAACTCTTTACCAAATAAATAATTTTTACATGTCACAATATACATGCATTTAAAGCAAATAAAACATTATTGTAATGATCAAATAGCATGATTTTACTGTCTCATAGCTAATAAAACTTAAAAAAAGTTAGAAACGTAAAATCTGATGTTTTGAAGAATTTAATATACCTGAAAATATTTTCTTCATCGTATTACATGCGAAATATTAAAATTGAATTTCGTTTTTCTCTCGAGAGAAAATATCCGAATGGAAAATATTTACTTACTGTTCCAGTGAATTTAATCGCATTTGTAATAATTACAGTTTAGGATGGCATGCTCTATTTAATAATTTCCATTGACATATTTTTTGAATTCATTTCATTTATTCATTCCTCAGGCGTTACAAATTACCACGGTAACTATATTGACTGGTACCTGTGAAATGTAATGAAATAATAATTTTGAAGATCAATAAGGCATTCACTGGTTACCAATAAACCTGTCGTTTTTTTGCTTTTATTTATGTGGCTGTAATTTTCACCACTTCTACGTGATATTTGGGAAAAATTGCTCTAAATTTCAACATTATTTTTATTTTTCTTCTGAGATTTGTATGGGTTTAACTCTTATTGAGGTGTTTTGTAAATGCAATAAAAACAATATATTTTCATTCCTAAAATATTTTACACATTACACATGTATTCGTAGTACAAAGGAATAGATTAATTTATATTTTAAATATGTAAATTATAACAGAGATTCAAAATAAGTAGGTATATAAATGATTTATTATTAAACAATTTTTTTATCATTTTTAATAAATAGGTTATAGTTTACTTAAATTGATTGAAGGAAAAAAGTATAAAAACTAAAATTTAACCATTGTGCCTACCAATAATAGTGACAAAACTATATATTATCTTCACTGAAGTTATCATTTGAAATTAAAATTTATCTAATATAGAACGAGAGAGCAGTTTACAATGCTAAAAGTAGGAATTAAATGAATACAGTAAAATCCGTTTATTTCGAAACTGCTTACAGTGGTAAACTGGTTATAACGTCGAAATACGCTAACGTTATTTTACTTTAACATTTATAGCGACTTCCTGTTCTAGCGTAAAATTTATGGATTTCTTTCGATGTCGTTATAACTTGATTTTACTGCAACACATTTCAAAGTAAATTTAATAAAAAATCACAAATTAGAGCAAACATTTTCTGCGTTATAAATTTAAAATAATTTATTAGTAAAGTCGTTTTACCGACGAAGTTAAACCGATTTGCTAGTTTTTTTCGTAAATCTGGAATATTAAATAACAATAACAGAACAGGTAATTCAAATCAATGATTTTTTTAAAAAAATGTGATTTAAATCACTGCAAATCAATGCAACCCTGTGTAGCGAGGAGTCTTTTTCGTAAAAATTAAAAATGTGTTGTTAAAAGTTATTTTGTGTTTATATTATAAATATGTTTGCTGAATAGTTCTGTCAAAATAAACAGAAAATTAAATAGTCTTTTTATGAAATTCGTTTTATCCCTTTAATCCCGTTTATTAGCATCTTGCACGAATTTCCGGCTTTGTTGTTGCTTATTTTATAAATTTTAATAATCCGGGTAAATGTATTAAAAAAATACGCCGTGGGCTGAATTTCCCCAAATTCAATTTCAAATCAATATGTTAAGCGCGCTTGAATTAATATTTTTGCGTAGGAAATTAATTGATTCATTTGGAATGAAATGAAACAAGAATTTATTTCCATGTTAATGATTTGCCGAAGATGAAAATAAACAACATGTGATATAGTGTAAAAATGGAATACGGGACGAAGTTGTGGGTGGGGGAAGTTTTACGGATGTTTTATCCGGAGGTCACAGTCGCCACAACGGAATGTGTTCAATAATGGAGTAAACAGGGGAAATTTATCGCTGCAATCCGCGTTGCGTATTATTTGCGTACGCTACGTTGCCCGTTACTGCACTACTCACTACATCAAGCCTTTAGCATCACATTTTACAAAGAAAAACGCTAACAAAATATCAATATTTCAAACTAGGTCTTTACTACCTTTGCCGTATAACCTTGCTTTTCGATTTCTCTCATTTCATATACAGATAATATAACCTAAAAAATAAAGTAATATCAGTCGAATTTTAGGTTAGGTACACCCAGGGGCCCCCACTAAGGAGGGGACCCCACGAAGTAAAAAAATTTCTCAACAATTTTCATTACTGGAAAATAAGAAAGAGCCAGCCTGGAAAACACCAAAATTTTTATATTTGTCAGTTGTATTGTAACTTTACTAATGTACAATGGAATGACTTAATTTTTTATAATACTGTTTTTAGACGAAAACTAATGATGTATAATTTAATAATAGAAAAAAGTGCGGGATCTTTTTCCAAACGTGGAAGTCTTGATAACAAATTGCACCGCAGAAAGATCATTCTCAAAATTAACAATATTAAAAAATAGGCTGAGAACGGTTATATTCGAACAACGCCTAAAATATCTATTACTTTTAGACATTAACAATGATATTTTGAGAGTATTACTTTACAATGAAGAAAGCAAGAACAGTGCCAAAACTAAATTTTATGTTTATCAATACAGGATTGGTTTTAATCGACCTTATAGTTAGTAATTAGGAAAAAATTTTTGAATAATAGTCATTTAATAAAATCCTCTAATACACCAACATTTCGATTGTAAATCAGTCTTCATCTGGGTGATAAATGGTATTAAAAATTATTCAATTATTAGTTAAATTAACAAGTTATTAAAAAAATATATATATTTTTTTATGGGTACACCATTTTTCTGAAATGCTGGTCATAGTATTTCGAGGCAGTTGATATAAAGGTGTTAAAAAATAATAATTTAAGGGTAAATATTTCGACGTCCTGAATCTATATCAAAAATACAGTTTTTGAAATTCTAAATTTGATTTAAAGATTTTTGAAGCAAATATTTTAAAGTCCATTTTTTTGATAAATAAAATTTGGGATTATTTTAACACCCTGTATATTCTATAAAATTTTTGTTAAAAATAAGGTTATATACATTTTACAATCAGTAAAAACCAGAAATGAACATACAGGGTGATTGAAAATATACATTGCATCATAAACAACATAAATGCGCTAAGTAAGAGTCATATTTTTTATTTATTGCCTGATGAAATGGCAAAAATGTTCCGCCGGAAAACATCAAAGCAACATTGAAAAAATATTTGCATGTATGCATGTTATAACTTGTACTCTCACGCTCACATAAAATCTTCCCTTCCAATTAATTGCGAACAAGATCTGATAGGGATTGTCGCCATATAATGAGATATAACCAAGAATAAATCTTAACTCTTGTTTTATTTTTATTAAGAGATTTAATCACAATATTATGTATTGCAGTTGCAGTATCACAGATCTAAATAGAGTTAAATATATCATAAACTTCATTGCTGTAAAATGGTGGAGGTTCAGGTTTACATTTCAAATATCTCAAAATCTAAAAATAAGCAATAATTTTTTATTTGACAATTATAAATCCACTTAATTAAATGTACTATAGGCAGCGGTGGCTCACTTGGTTAGTACGCTCTGATTCAAACTGTGTTGAGATCTAGGATTCCATATACGTAATAATCAAAAAATATTTATTTTTGGTTCCAAAATTTTGGTTTTTGAAAATAGTCCATGTTGATAGACGTCGATGAAAAATAAGAAAAAAGAAATCCTATATTCCAGTTTTGGAATCAGTGTACTAATATTTATTTAAGTCCAGAATATAAAAAAAAATTGGAATAAAAAGTTTCCGATCAAAAAACATAAATAGAAATTTTCAGTTTTTCTCATTTTTCACCGAATCGTTTCAAAGAACGTGTATGCGGAGAAAATATTTCTTTATATAACTGCCCGTAGAATCTAATGGTGTAATCGTTGAGATTGTATCTCTATCTATTTTTGAGACATACGTATCTAAAGAAGTTACTTTTTTTAATTGTAACTTTGAGAGCAAAACGTCAGGAGTCTTGAATGAAGTTAAGCACATTTATCTGTCAAAATGCATTTAAAATATTGTGAAAATATATACAAACCTATACATTATGACTTAAAAAAATTTAATATCCTTTTAAATTAGTTTTGTTACAATCATTTACAAGTTTTATAAGACGGTATATTTTTCCAAAAACACCAATGGAACAATAAGTCATATACAACGAGTGTAATATACAATTTTTTGTACTTTGCTTTATATATTTAATAAAAACCTTAAAAATTTATTTAGAGTGTAATCTAGGGATATATAAATGTGAAATATGGTAACTTTGTTGAGTGAAGTTGGGCACATTTATCTGTCGATATGCATTTAAAATATGATGAAAATATTTATAAATCTATACATTATGAGTTATGAAATTTTAATAACCTATTAAATTAATTTTGTTTATTCGGTTTTCCTACTCAGAAATTATATAAATTGTATTAAAAAGCATTTAAAAATATTTGAGGTTATCAATTTGACATCTAAAATGGGGTGCAGTTGTTAGAAGTACCAATTTTACAACAATAAAAATACCAAAAACAGTTTAACAATATTTTATATTATTAAATTATTTTCGCTATAATAATAGAGCAATTGTTAACGTAAAGTTTAAAAAGAAAACTACGGAAGCATAGAAGGGCCATACGCAAAATTATTTTACTGTTAAAATTTCATCCTTTTCTCTTGAAATTTCAACTTTAAAAAACTTGAAATTTCAATATTTAAACTTTAAATTTCACCTTTTTAACTTGAAATTTCAAATATTTAATACTTTAAATTTCACCTTATACACTTATTTCAAGTTTGGGGAGCTGTTAACCTAAGTTAGGTTAGGTTAAAGGAGGCACTAACCTAAGTAAGGGGAGGCACTAACCTAACTTAGGTTAGGGGAGGTACTAATCTAGGTTAGGTTAAGGGAGGGACTAACCCAAGTAAGGGGAGGCACTAACCTAAGTTTAATTTAGGTTAGGTTAGGACTAAAGGTGAAATTTCTAGTTTTAAAGTTGAAATTTTGGTATTAATAAAATATATTTTTATTATTTATTATTTATTATGATAGCTTATTGATATTATTTTTGAAACTATCTTATGATTTTCTGATACTATTCATATTTATTCCCTAAAAAAGTAATACAAATATAATGTAAAATTTTAAAAATAATTGCAATTGGGAATTGATTTTTTCAATTAAAGTAATTTCAGTAATTGCATTTTCAAATACTTGAAAGTCTTAAAAGTAATTGTATTTGTGTTCTTTTTTCAAATTAAAATTGGTAATTGGTATTTCAATTACTTTTTCTCGGTAATTTGCTCAGCTCTGTTTGTAAATAAATATGAGCATAGAATGAGATAGGATTGGGTTATTGAATATTTGGATCGTTTGGCGTTGAGGGCGCGAACAGCATTACAAGTTGATTAGAGTAATCGAGTGTGTGGGTGGGTTTGCATACATTATCCCCTGGCCAGTAAGGTCCAGGTGGACGTATTGGTGATTCCGGCCCCTTGGCCGTGGAATAAGCCAATTCAGGTCGATATTAATATTGCGGTTATCTTTGCACGTGCTGTTTTGTATTCGCGGGCAAAGCGGCGACGAGGCAGCGTTGTTGGAGCGATGGTTTACCACGGCTGACCAGCGGTATGTTGTGTTTGTTATCCCTGTCCTGTTACAGTTGTAGCCAGATTTTCACAACACGTATCTATTGCATTATTTATACTACATGCACTATTTCACCGACAATTTCCATGTGTTTTCTCAAAACATCAATCTATTTTTATTAAGAACCACACAATGCGGCATGTGAACAATTTTTTATTTTTACATACATGATACTAGACAAAAAATAGGATACCAGTTTTTTTTTTAAATTGATTCATTATTAATGTTCTCTCTAATTTTTTTGCTGACAATACGATATGAAAACAAATTTTTATTTTTACATACATGATACTAGACAAAAAATAGGATACCTATATTTTTTTAAATCGATTCATTACCAATTCTTTTTTTTTTGCTGACTGCGTGGTACAAAAGTATATGAGAGCAAAAATGTTCAAAACGATTGAAGTTAATTTTTTTTTTGGTAAATACTCTTGAAAATTATTTTAAAACATTTTGGTAACACAGAAACCACGTATCTATTGCATTATTTATTCTACATACACTATTTCACCGACAATTTCCATGTGTTTTCTCAAAACATCAATCTATTTTTATTAAGAACCACACAATGCCCTATGTGAACAAATTTTTATTTTTTACAAACAGGGTGGCCCAATTAAAATTATCAGCGCAATTTTTGGCACAACATCAATTTTGCAAAAAACGCTTGAACACGTCAATTTTAGTATAAAGTCATTTGTTTAAGCTTACTTGATAGCAATTTTTAACACCTGATAAAATTTGTTTTAAACAATATTTTTCAGAAACTAATGAACGGATTTGAAAAATAAAAAAACTGTTGAAAAGAGAATTGAAAAGCCTTTTTCAACTGTGTCATGTTTGACACCCTTTTCCATTTAAAATTTTTGAGGTGCAGTCCACTCCCATTTTAGGGTTGAAGTTATGTCATTGGTATTAATTCATTCAGGTGTCCCCCCTTTATACTAAAATTGACGTGTTCGAGCGTTTTTTGTAAAATTGATGTTGTGGCTAAAAATTGCGCTGATAATTTCCATTGGGCCAGCCTGTATATGATACTAGACTAAAAATAGGATACCAGTTTTTTTTTTAAATTGATTAATTATTAATGTTCTCTCGATTTTTTTGCTGACAATACGGTATGAGTACAAATTTTTATTTTTACATACATGATACTAGACAAAAAATAGGATACCTATATTTTTTTAAATCGATATTCATTGTCAATTCTCTAATTTTTTTGCTGACTGCTTGGTACAAAAGTATATGAGAGCAAAAATGTTCAAAACGATTGAAGTTAAATTTTTTTTTTGGTAAATACTCTTGAAAATTACATTTTAAAGCATTTTGGTAACACACAAATCATGTATCTATTGCATTATTTATACTACATGCACTATTTCACCGACAATTTCCATGTGTTTTCTGAAAACATCAATCTATTGTTATTAAGAACCACACAATGCGGTGAACAAATTTTTATTTTTACATAAATGATACTAGACTAAAAATAGGATACCTATATTTTTTTAAATCGGTTCATTATTAATTGTCTTTGTAATATTTTTGCTCACAATACGGTATGAGAACCAGTTTTTATTTTTACATACATGATACTAGACAAAAAATAGGATACCCGTGTTTTTTTAAATTGATTCATTATCAATGTTTTCTCTAATTTTTTTGCTGACTGCACGATACAAAAGTATATGAGAGCAAAAATGTTCAAAACGATTGAAGTTAAATTTTTTTTTTTTGGTAAATACTTTGAAAATTACATTTTTAAGCATTTTGGTAACACACAAACCACGTATCTATTGCATTATTTATACTACTTGCACTATTTCACCGACAATTTCCATGTGTTTTCTCAAAACATCAATGTATTTTTATTAAAAACCACATAATGTGGTATGTGAACAAATTTTTATTTTTACATATATGATACTACACAAAAAATAGGATACCTATATTTTTTTAAATCGATTCATTATTAATTCTCTAATTTTTCTGATGACTGCGCGATACAAAAGTGTATGAGAGCAAAAATGTTCAAAACGACTGGTTATTTTTTTTTGTAAATACTCTTGAAAATTACATTTTTAAACATTTTGGTAACACACAAACCACGTATCTATTGCTTTATTCTACATGCACTATTTCGCCGACAATTTCCATGTGTTTTCTCAAAACATCAATCTATTTTTATTAAGAACCACACAATGCGGTATGTGAACAAATTTTTATTTTTACGTACATTATACTAGCGAAAAATAGGATCACTGCATTTTTTTTTAAATCGATTCATTATTATTGTTCTCTCTATTTTTTTTTTTTGCTGACAATACGCTATGAGAACAAATTTTTATTTTTACATACATGATACTAGACAAAAAATAGGATACCCGTATTTTTTTAAATCGATTCATTATCAATTCTCTATTTTTTGGTGACTGCGCAGTATAAAAGTATATGCGAGCAAAATGTACAAAACGATTGAAGATTTTTTTGGTAAATACTCTTGAAAATTACATTTTACAGCATTTTGATAACACACAGACAAAAATAGTTATCTATATAAGAGCATTGATTGAAAAATATATAGATAGGTTAGCTTATGAAAAAATTCGTTTCACCTACGTAACTGTGTGTCTGGTTGCATTTGGGTTAATATCAGGCGTTTCTATCAAATATTATAAAAAAATGAGCAAACGTCTTAATTTTTCACAAATTTAATAAGTAAATCATTATTAACTTTTTGAAATTTGGTGAAAATCATTAGCTAATTTTTAGTACATACCTCAATATTATTGGTATTAAGTACCTATTTCTTTGAATCACTGATATTAAGACCTGTTTTTTTTTAGTTATTATTACATTATACAAGTTGATTACTAATTCCATGAAATAAGCAAAATTAATCATTGTTAAATTGTTGATTTTACTACTGTTAAATTAGGCGTTAAGGACCCCAAGTACAGGAATACATTAAATAGTGAATTACATACGTCACTTGTCTTGTCTCATTTGCTAATATCGTGAAATAATGAAGATGTTTACATATTTTATGAACTCAGCAAATAAAGCGATACCTAACTACTAACATTTAATAGAAATACGCAGAAAATTAGGTTAGCTTAGGTTTAGTTTTAGACGTAACGTTTATATGTAAAATAGAAAATATTTAGATAATATAAATATAAAACTTGTGGCGTTACTTTACAGTATTTGTAAAAAGTATTAATTGCAAACTCTTATTAACATTTGTGAATCTTAATTCATACTTCTATATAATTTTCCAACACATAAATGTATTTTAAATTGTACTATAAAAAAATACGAACGTTAAAATGCTCATTAACTTCAATTGCAGTCACGATTTGAACAATTCGAAGCCAGTCATACACATATGTTATGTTGGTTGTATTAATCTTTCTGTAGAGTTGATTTAGTAATTCTGCTCTTTAATTTAAATTATTATTTTTAGGACTGTACAATTGAAATTATTGGTTTTTAAAACTGGTTTTGGAACGAGAGCGTATTTATTTATAAATGATTATAATTTGAAAGGACGAAACAATATTTATTTGTATTTTATTATCACTGAATTATTATTATTTTTTTTTGCAATAAATCTATTTTTGAATTTAATATGTCTTATTCTGTGTCTGTGTTATATACCGTGAGTATTTTTTAACGCAAAACATGGGATTTATCATATCCATGGTTACGACTTTGACACGATATTTGATTGACAGCAATGTATACATGCTTGTCTCGTTTAAAATGAAACATAGGGAACGAATTTGACATTTGCTTTTTGTGTTACAAAATTTTCTGATAGGCTTACATCAAGTGCAACAACAATTTTAAGAATTAGTAATAAGTTTAGAGGAAATAGTAGAATAGTAGAATGGTCTGCTAAATCTTTCGATCTTATACATCTAAAGATTATTTTTATTGGTGACTTTCAAATCTTCAAATTTTAGATCTATTCAAATTGAAAACATTTCTCATAATAATACAATTGCACAAATATCATTGTTTATAATTCAAAGTTTTTTAGGAGATTGAGTCATTGCTTAGCATTTCTTGAATGGATTTTTGAAAATTTATTGTAATTATTGTTTTATTGTTCGTTATTTTACTTACTTGTTGGTTAGTTGGTTTATTAGTTTTTTATTTTGTAATTTTTTACAATATTAAAATATAATACATCTGTCAATTTCATTTTAAATGAGACAAGCAAATATACACTGGTGTCAATCAAAAAAGTCGTAACCATGGATATGATATATCCCCACGTTTCACGTTAAAAAATACTCATAGTATAATTAAATAATGCCAATTATATCAATGTTAGAATTGCCATGTGAATATTTGTGAATTTTCTATTTTTTCCCGAATTTGAGATAATTTTTTTGATGTGTGACGTTACGGCCCTGCGTATTCTGTTTTAGCGTTGAAGCCGGCATGATTATCAATTCCCTCGGTCGCCGAAACGTCTACAATTGTTTGCACTCTCTGTTCGCGCTCATTTGGTTGGTGAACGTGATCACTAGACTCAATTCTGCACGATGCTGCTGTGTGTGATTTTTACTATTTGTTCGTTCACGTATTACTGCCGTAGTCTCTATGACAAGACTTACAACATACGTACAAACTCTCAAACTCACCCCTGACGATAAAAACTATCTTGGCTTTGTTTATTTAAAATAACTATTAATAATTAATATATTCGTATTGCTTCAACTCCCTTGTCATCTACATGGAAACATGAAAAATTTACATTTGTTTTGTAAAATTCTAATATATCATAATACATATATTAATTATACAATATTGAATTTGACATTTATTTATGTCTATTTTATATTTAAAGTTATGTTTTTTACAAATTTGGAACTAAATATTTTGTACATGTATGTAGTTTTCTGTCTGAAGAAGAAAGAAACAATTGTTTAAGTCATTTTCTTATATTTTTAGTGTGAAGTGAATAGTAAGAATATAAAGACTAGTGTTTTAATTCAAATAAATGTTCAGAGTTGAGATAATTCAAAGAGAAGTTCTAAATTTTATATCAAAGAATCCTTTCTAACTATCGTGAATAAACTTTTAAGTGTGTCGTTCGTAGCGTAAAATTACCATGAACTCTGACAATACTGATTATTTTAATGTCCTTAACTGCCATTCTTTTTCTTTAACAAATATTC
This sequence comes from Stenolophus ochropezus, assembly GCA_035578165.1. Taxonomy (NCBI): domain Eukaryota; kingdom Metazoa; phylum Arthropoda; class Insecta; order Coleoptera; family Carabidae; genus Stenolophus; species Stenolophus ochropezus. The sequence goes on from JAQOWZ010000014.1 coordinate 8,517,199, forward strand.
TTTCATATTTATTGAAGGATGAAAAGGGAATCAAGAATATAATAGCAGACAGTTTTTTCTACATTCATATTATTAAATTAAACATATAATATTTATTTGTTAAAAATGAAACTTTATTTTTATAATTATAGACATGCGAGTCATAAAATATTGAATATGGCACTATTTTTTTTCAGTAGTAGAAGAACGCAATTTCAGGAACGTTATTTTATTACCGTAAAAATGCGGTTTTTAATCCGAGGACCTAAAAATGGTGATTTATCTATGGTGAGATATAAAATATGCTTTTGCGTATAACCTTAACTTTATTTTTATTTTAATTTGAATAAATCTACGAAATTTCCGAAGCGGGTTTAAATTATAGGACGTTACAATCAGACAAAATGTTATTTCGAGTCTCGTAATATCTTTAGTATATATATATATATATATATATATATATATATATATATATATATATATATTTATATACTTGTGTAGGTAGTATTTTCAGTTAAAAATTAATATATGAAGAGTAAAAAAATGTACGATTTTATGCAGTAAATATTGAAGTAGGTACTTTTAATAATACTAGTGGTGGCAATAAATTACTGGGAATGCGTGCGTTTACTTTGAAGACGGCAATGCTATTTGAAAGATAGACATTATTTTAGCAGAATGTTTGAGAAAAAGAGGCGAAAAGATATCTGTAGGAAATAAAGGGTGGCGTGCAGACAACACCAGAACGTGAGCAGAGCGGTAACGGGTAACGGTAACCGGTAACGGTACCGGAGCGGGAACAGGTACTCGGCATCGACCACTGCGGAAAGATAGCGTCGCGACGCATGCAGTGAGAACGACGGGATCACTGTCACTGTCATTTCTAATTATACACTTTTACTCGAGGATTTCTAATTTATGGCTTATTCGAAGGATATTTATTGCTGTATTTAATTTATAAACAATCATATATTAATCAAATTAAATTTGAATCAAAATCAAAGTGGCTTATTAAAATATTTGTTATTAATTTTATTTAATAAATAAATGATGTATATTAATCAAAATAATAATTTAATACCGATGGTGATAGATTTCGCTCTTAATAAAAATTTTATTTGTTTTAATTTTATAGTTATTATTTCGGTAAAAAATATTATTACGAAAATTTATGACAAACAAATTGTCAATTAATAAGTAATAAGCTGATTTAATATATTTATTTTATTTATTATTACATATTTAATTTTTCAAAAAAAAATAAAATAATTGTTTTTATTTTATAGTTATTATTTCGGTAAAAAATATTGTTTCCAGAATTTATGATAAACAAATTGCCAATGCATTAATAGGTAATAAGCTGATTTAATAAATTTATTTTATATATTATTACATATTTAATGTTTAGCGGTTTTCCAAGTATTGTTCATTCATATACAATCCAATATGCATTATAGTCATAATATTTATTGGACATATTTTATTTCTAGGCAGTATAGTTAAACCAGAGAATAGTTACATACAGAAGCGACCTTTCATGTTACCCTATTCAGTTCTATGACCTTGGAGAACTGTGTAACCTTTAAATTTGTTGACTTCCCCTATCTCTCCCTAAGATGTGACGAAACTTTCCTATTTTAAACAATGAGCCCTTTAAATTTGTTGCCTTTCCCCATCTCTCTCTAATTTTCGTATCTCTGTCTTACTGTCGCTTCTGTATAAATCTATTCTGTGGTTAAACTATGGTTTTCTCCTATTTGGTCTAAGTAAATAATGAAATTTTAAATAAATATCTTGACTGATTTTCAAAATTGCATTTGTATTTATTAGACATAATCTCACTTAGTTGAACCTGTAGCAGAGACGGTACCCCTGAAATAATTCGAGAACAATACCCAACAATTTTTGTTATAATTTAGCAGGTTTCTCTTGTAGCACGTTCGAAATTCAGTGTAGATAAAGAGGCGTGTAGTATTCGAGAGAAGTATGTACCCCGTTTTTCGTTTCTGGGGTGTGTGACCTACGTCATATCCGACAGGAACGGTCACATGCGCACGTTCCACGTACTGCACGTACGTTCACGTAAACATCGCCGTACGTGAATGAATATATAATATTGCATCTTCAGCTCTAAATGGACACTGGCACAACCAGTTATCGCGTTCGTTGATGTCTTACAATATATTCGTCCGTGGAGGACAATATTATAATGTATTGCTTGTAGGATTCACAGGCGCCGACTTTCAAAAATTTCTTGGGGTTAAAATTTTTAATAGTGGTCAAAATAAAAATATAAAATTACTTACAAAAAGAAATACTACAAATGAATGAATGAAAACAAAAAAAAAACAAATCTGCTCCAGAATGTGTTTTGTTCTCAGTAGGCCAAGAATTAGAGTACACGTTTTAAACTGCTCTAATTCCTGATCCACTGAAACCAGAGCACAATACAGAACAGTCAAAGCTTCTCCAGAATGTGTTCTTCTGAGTGCTCTAATTCCTAATCCACTGAAATCAGAGCAGAATCCAGAGCAGCCTATTATACAGCAGAATGTGCTCTGGTCTCAGCAGACCTAGAATTAAAGAAAACACTTTTGAATGTTCTAATATCTGAACCACTGAAACCAGATCACAATCCATAGCAGTTCAATCTGCTCCAGAATGTGCTCTGGTTTCAGAAGACCTATAATTAGAGCAAACACTTTTGAATACTCTAATTCCTGACCCACTGAAACCAGATCACAATCCAGAGCAACAAAATCTGCTACAGAATGTGTACAGAATTAAGATTTGGTAGAGCGAAATGACAAGTATTGGCTATGAAGTGACGAAAGGCTTAGGAGAAGGAAAAAACTGGGACGAATTTAGTGGAAGGCTATAGGGGTTATAGCCCAGAGCGACAAAATCTATGGGTGGCAATTTTTAATACCAAATATAATATAGGAACAAATAATATGTGGATCTGGCTTTTAATTTATACAAAACCAGTTTTGATCAAAATTAGGGTAGTGCCAATTATTTTGTGATACTAAAAACCTATGGGGATAAAGCCTAAAGAAGGGGAAGCGGACGCAAGTTTCCAGTAACCCCTAAGCGGCATAAGTATAAATCCATCACTTGGAAAAAGGAATCTTTGAGGCATCTAAAGACATTGTGCAAGGAAGTTCGTAGAGAAAGAAAAAAAAAGAGGTTTTGCTAGATGATTTGAAGTCAAGACAAGACTGGATGAAAGAAGATATTAAGAAAAGGAATATATGATGATTATAATTAAACTGATTGGCAATAATAAATAAATATTATTATTACTATGCAGATCTTTGAAATGTTAAAGAGCCAAAGTATACAAATATTGGACAAGGATGAATTAAGGTAAAACTCCTTTAATTTCCATATAAATTATGGGTATTTTGTAATGATTAATTAGAAAATAAAAAAGCTAAAAGTAATGTGTACAAAAATCAGACTAGGATTAAACAAAAACCCATTGTAAATTAATCAAAAGTGACTGAAGTAACGTAATAATCGTTCCAAAATTCAGCACCACTTATCATCATAAAAATGATTAATGAACAATTAAGTAAATTTAAATATCGAAAAACTGAGCATATAAATGATGGTATGGTGGTACGTGACCGACAGGGACGCTTAGGACGCTTGTCGTCGTCAAGCGTCGAGCTCTTCCGCGGCGTCTTACGCTTCGCTTGCGTCTAGTGCGGATTCCTTGCGACAATAATGAATATGTATTGCATTCCTGGCTAATTTGCATTACGTGTGGTTTTTGTTTCATCGATTTTGGGGTGTTGATTGCGTTCCCACCAATTACAACCAGGGAAATGATGCCGAGTATGACTAGGATGGCGCTTCGGATCATAGCCTTAATTACGCATTACTTTACCAAACAACTCAAACCTTTTCTTTGTTTCTTTTTTATTTCAACCCTTTTCTTATGCTGTCTTACATCTAACGAGCACAAGACCTACATTCATTGTTTTATTTTGCCTCCAATTCAGCAGTTTTGTTTATTTTCTTCCCAAATGAATTCATTTCATTATAATATATACAGACTGCTACATTAGAAGCCGCACCTAAGGGATTTTAATTTTAATTTCTAAATTTTAACCGAATATTCGGCATTACCGAATTATATGTTTTTGTACAATCTGAAAGCGTGATTGGTCGTCCTCCTATTGTTTGTTAAGGTAATTTCTTGTTTGATTATTATTAAATTTAAATATTTCAGATTCCACCGAACAATATAATTAGATAAATTATTTATTCTTATGATAGATACATTAATAATAACTAAACATATGTATATCTTGTGTTGAAATTTATTTTCTATATATTTATATATTTTAACCAGGGTACGTAACCGAAAAAAACCTGTTAATAAAAACTAGCAACCCGTAATGTGAACGAAAATTGCGAACTTTAACCGTAATTTTAATCGATATATTTAAGGCCGAAACTACCGGTAACCATTAATAAAAAAAATCAACTGATTTTAGCGAATATTGACCTTTTTTATTATCATTTAGGGCGACAATTTTTTTTATATCTGTGTTATCTGTGTATTTGAATATAAGTCATGACAGTTTTTTCAATTTACACTGTATTGGAGAGTCATAAAAGTAAGTAGTCCTTAGAGATAGTCTACAATTGGAAAGTGTCTTGCGTTTTTCTAAATGTATTACGGGAATTTTTGGGAATATTCTTTTATTTGTTATATTTTTTTCAGATGGTAATTTTTTATTATTGTTTTTCATTAATTTAATTTTTTTCATTAAATTTTTTAACCCATATATTAACCGGTTTAAACTGTTTTTTGAAAACTGGTTTTCAAACTAAAACCATTATTATTATATCTCTATAAGGATTAACCATTAACCGTACAGGCAGAATACCGAATTATTCGCATCTCAAATAAAAATTATTGACTATATGAATGCTTTACTACAAATTATTGACTATCAGGTGACTTGTTGAATCAAGTGGAGCAAATCAAGGTGTAGTCAATACTACCAAGAGCATTTTAAAAATTTGGTATTTAACAGCAGTTTCTTTCTATAAAGAAGAATTTAGGAGCACTTATTTTAAAGTTAGGAAGGAGAATTTTAATTTGTTTATTATATTGAATTGTAAAACGATTTTATATTTTTGTTATTGCAATAGTGAACATTAAGCTAATCTGTATTATTAAAGAAAATATTTTGCGCGAAAAAGCAGAAAATTAATATTTATATTTATTAAATTTATTATTTTCTCATTCGGTTCACGTAAGTGGAAAGCGTGATTGTAATTATCCATTAATTAATAATTGAAATAGAGCAATTTTATAAAGGATAATTGAGTGTAATTTGCAGTATAACTCATTTAACTTTTCAGGAACTATTATCTAGTATTAAAAACAATTAGAGGTAGGACGAAAGGTCCTAGCAAACCTGTGGATGGGACGCGGACAAATTCTCTTGACAATTCGAAACTGCAACTGCCGCAATACAGTAGTTACGCTAACTAGGAAAGGAAATAAATTTCCCTGAACATTCGTAAAGTTACAATGCAAATAAAAAATCTCACCAGGACATAGATAACTATAACTAATGATTATTCCTATGTTAAACTTATTCCCAACACTGATACAACCTGTTTTTCTACGACTTCAAATAGATAAATAAAATATGTTACCTTCAATGTGCTTTCCGTAATATTTTACATTATAACGTCATTAAAAATTTATGAAAAATAAAGCCTTAACGCATAAGAGCTTTTTTATATTATATGAGGACTTGTTTGTGTTTGTGGGTCATGGACTCAAGTATGTTTCATTCTTTTCTACACCGATTTTTCCTATAACATATCGTCGTTGCTTGCTCATTCGCTCTTTTAGAAGTCTGCATTGTTCACATCTTGAACAATCTAAATTCTCTCTTGTTTTACTAACGATGAGAACCTACATTTATTATAACTATAGCTTTTTTTCTTTGCGTTAACAATTGCTCTCTTGTTATATGGAAAACGGTTTAATAATATTGGATATTGTTAAACTGTACTTCTAAGTACTGCGTCCCACGGAAAATGTCAAAATAATAATCTTAAATATTTTAAATTGTTTTTTAATACAATTTGCAATTATTATAAAAATGAAAACCAAGTATTCAACGGTAATTTAAAAGAATATTATTATTTCATAAGTCTTAACGTATAGATTTAAAATTAATGACAGAATCCGACATACATACTATAAAGTAATTATTTTAAAACATCAGTAATTGTGCTTTTTAGTTTATGACATAATTATTTAAGGATAGTTTTTTTACTTTGTGTAAAGCTTATAAATTTTTCATTTTGTTAATTATGTACATTTTAATTAGTCTCTTTTGTTTTATTTCGTAGAAATTAGTATTATAATATAAAAGTTTGCGAAATAAAATATGTATGTCAACATGAAACCATTTATTTCATCTATCTCTATAAGTGTTAATACACAAAATTGTTTTAAAATATAAATGCTTATTAAATTCAGCTCTTCTGCCACTCGTCATGTGATCTGTATATACTATTCCTTTTCCTACTTCTTACTTTCAGATATATCTATCTCTCTCTTGTGTTATATATATTATTAGATTGATAGACACAGTAGTGTAAACGTGATAACAGATATTTTCAAATATTTAAAAAATGTCATTCATATCATTTATTAAGATGATTTTGGCGTCGATAATTTGTACTACATTATGTGTCAGAAGTCCGTTAGTTTTTTCATACAAGTCTCGCTGTATGTTTCTTCCATTATTATATTTGTTTATTTCGGAAATCACTCGGTTTCATCCAACAAGACGATGTCATCAATCCCCCCTTTTTCCCATGGTAATTTGAATCACATGGTTAGGATTGATGACATGAGGATCAGCTTGATGAAACTAACTTTACCTTGATTTTTGAGACCTTGCTGCTTTTAGGTATGTCGTCCCACAGATAATGATATTTATGGACTGAGTTAAATGGAGTAGTCTTATCCAATAAATAATTTGGTATGTTTTTTAAGTTCATTTTTTTAAATTGATTTAAATGATATCATCAATCCCTCTTTTCCGCTGGACAATTTGAATAACATTGTAGGATTGATGACGTGAAGATCAGCTCGTGGAAACAAATTTTACCTTAGGTCCTTGCTACTATTAGGAATGTCGTGCCACAGATGATGATAAAATGGAGTAGGTAGTCCTATCCCCCTGTCCGATAAATAATTTGGTGCGATATTTAGTTTCATTGAATTTTCAGTAGTCAGTACAAACTATTCGATAGAAGGAATAAAAGGGAATTCGAATCTGAATACCATGGTTAGGATTGATGACATGAGGATCAGCTTGTTGAAACAAACTTTACTTTGGTACTTGAGTCCTTGTTCCTATTGAAGATGTCGTGCCACAGATGATGATTAATGGAATAGTCCTATCCGATAAATAATTTGGTGCGTCATTTAGTTTCCTTGAATTTTTAAAGTCAGTACAAAGTATTTGGTGGAAGGAATAAAGGGGAATTGGAATTGGGGTCGTTGTAAAAACAAGGAGAAATGGTGGGAGTTGTTTTTAGGTAGTTTTTTCAAGGTCTAGCCTGGCGAAATGATGTAATTGTAATATAGAGCAGGGTAATTAGAAAAGGGTATGATTATGGAATGAAGTAAGAAATGAGAGTATTTTTTGCCGAGGTAATTGCGCGGTGTATGTGTATAGGAACTGCGGCAAACGTCCAACCGCATCGTGTTGTAACTTGTAGCTTGTAGCCTGTCAACATCACGAGACTGTCAGGATGTGAGAGTGTGACAGGATCAGGCATCACATACACGAAATGACGCACTGGGTGAACGAAGGTATATGGAGAATGCGTTTGCGCGACGCGCCAACTTGGCGCTCCGGACGCTCGGGCACTCGGCGTCTCGGCGTCAGTCCGCCGTGGTGAAGCCGCAGTGACGCACGCTGCTCGGTCCGGAGTCGGCTCGGTACGGGATGTTTCCGCGAGCGTCGCGACGCTTCCGCGCTGCGAGTGTGGCAAAACCGACAAGCGCGTCTTACTGTTCTGTACTGTCCCTCAACTACTAGTCTAGTTTGCTACGCAGATGCAATTGCTGCTCAATGTCCCCCATAAAAGTGCTGCTGTTGGCGCCTCTCCTGCTACTCTGTGGTAAGTCTGCAATGTGCCGCATGCTCCTTTCAAACTTTACAACTACGCGCCACGGTTCTTCTTCGTCCTTCAAAACCGACTTACCACTTATTCTTACACATTCTCACTATACCTGTATTTTGAAAAAAAAAAACAACTTCTTCTTTACCAAAAACTACAGATTATTACATTCAAAGTTACACATTTTTACTTCTTATATTCACGAAACACCTTCTAAAACTTTACATATCTAATTAAAAAAATACAAACAATTTGAAATATATAAAAAGTTTGATACTTCATAATCTGTGATTTTTCATGACATATCATACAAATTTGGTTTACCAAAACATACTGATTATTATCTAAAAAGTTACATTTCTATATAATTTCACATTTCTAATTTAAGATATACAAACAATTTGAAATATACAAAAAGTTTGATTCGTCATAATCTGTGATTTTTCATGACACATCATTCAAATTTTGTTTACCAAAAAATACTGATTATTATCTGAAATGTTACATTTCTACATACTTTCAAATAAAAATGATTTCAAGTGTAAAACAATTTGTATACTTCAAATTTTTCTTTCCAAAAAAGCTAATTACTGCCCTAAAATTTCACACTGCTGTATTTTTATAGATACATACCTTTTAAAGTGCAAAATAAGCTTTATTTTATATGTTGCGGCTCAAATTTTACTTAGCGTAGAATCTCACATTTCACATTTTTACAGATTTTTAAGTGTAAAACAAGCATTACTTTTTGTACTTCTTATATTCACGAAAAATCTAAAATTTCACATTTCTAATTTAAGAGATACAAACTATTTGAAATATACAAAAAGTTTGATACGTCATAATTTATGATTTTTTATGACACATTATTCAAATTTTGTTTACCAAAAAATACTGATTATTATCTGAAATATTATATTTCTACATAATCTGAAATTCAAATAATTTTAATTGTAAAACAATTTGTATACTTCAAATTTTTCTTTCCAAAAAGCTAATTACTGCCCTAAAATTTCACATTGCTGTATTTTTACTGATACATACCTTTTAAAGTGCAAAATAAGCTTTATTTTATATGTTGCGGCTCAAATTTTACTTAGCGTAGAATCTCACATTTCACCTTTTTACAGATTTTTAAGTGTAAAACAAGTATTACTTTTTGTACCAAAAAAGATTTCTACATTTTTACAGTACACACAATACATCATTTGATTTACATAAAATTTTATTGAAGTAAAATCGTAATTGTCGTTTGAAATTTCACATTTCTACACTTTTACAGTCACAAACGATTTTATATGTAAAACAAGCTTTACTTTGTGTATGCTTGTCTCAAGTTTTATTTAACGAAATATCTCAAATTTCACATTCACATTTACGTACGTTTTCAGTTGTAAAACAAATTATATATCATATTTAAATTTTGTTTACGGAATATTCATGATTAGTATCCTCTCATGTTTTATATTTTATATCTTGTAGGTACACGTGTAGAATGTTTATTTTACTAAAATTTTTATGTAAATCTATATTTATTCTTAATCCATTATTACTTTCTTCGATTGGATCAACAAATAAATAAGATACATATTGCGATTTCATCAATTGACATATCCAGATTTTGTTGTAGTCATATTAAAGACTTTTTACAGATACAAGTTTTATGTATATCCATATCTACATCTGACGTAAACTTTTCAATAGAATATTTTATATTTAAGATAAGCAAATAATGATTTAAAGTAATAAATTATCTTTTAAATCGTTCAATTGGAAATGGTACTGTAATAGGGTTTTCTTTTTATATTTTAGACTTAACAATTTTTAGTGATAAAGAAAACATAAAAAGATTAAACAGTGAACTACAAATGTCATACCGTACAAATTTCGTTACATTACTAGTGGTCTAGTATTTTAAAAAATATTTATTATTTGTTTCCCTGTGGTACATTCTCCCCGTCAGCTAGTGTTAGCAAAAGTGTCGTTCGTACTTTTCTAATAACTTTATTTTTGGTACATTTTAGAGAAAAATGTTATTACGAAAACATCGAACTGTTTTTTTAATGTTGATTTTTCAATAAAATATAATTTAAATTTTGGTTCTTATTTTTTTATTTAACATGTAAGAATAAGTGTGATTTTTTTTGGAACGAAAATCCTTTACATAAAGGAGCTATTAGAAAAGTACGATTTTTGCTTATTGAATCCAAAATTTATTGAAAGATCAAAACTTGAAAAACAGTTATATGTTAAGAATATTATTTTAAAAACTTTTTCTTTTTTTTCTAATAACATTTTTTTCTAAAATGTACCAAAAATGAGACTTTAGAATAATACAAACGACTAACAAACTAACAGCTAATATTATATTGTTACTAGTTCTCAAAAGAAGTTCAAGATTGATTCCAATCTAAGCAGTATAACAAAATCTTTATGGAATTTTGTATATTTGTGGTACCTTTTCTCTGGGTATTCTCATATACATGGATAAAAAGTTTAGAGAAAATGAGAAATCAACTATATTTTTTTATTGTATTGAATGAAACTTATTTATATTTAGTTTACTAAGAATTAATTGAAATGAGCGTTGAAGTAATCCAAAATTTTATTTATTTTACCGATGAAAAGTTTATATGGTATACGCATCCTATTTTTTTGTGTGGTTTGGATAGTATAACAAGTGAATTTTTCGTGGTGTGCCTTTGTTCTTTCTGCAGGTAAATGACTTTCAAATAAGGCGATACAAGCGTAAGATGTGCTAACCGACAACGTTCTTCTTCTCATCTTCAACCTCTTTAGCTTCCGTTTCTGCCTCTCCTTATATTCTAACAGTTTCCATACATTGCACTATTTATTTTGCATATCTCGCTAAACGAAACAAAACATTACATTGAATCATATGCATGCATATCTCGGGAAACTCATCTAAACGAAACAGATTTAAGCAAAATATTTTTGTTATACAAATACTCCCGCAAGGCCACTTTCAAGTCTGTTTTGTCCTGGCTACATGGAATAATAAAACACTTTTATTTATTTATAAAGCAAAACTAGTTCATACTGTAATTGAAAAGTTCGAAAAAACGTCACAAAACTTTGCAATTAATTTCATAAATGATTGTTTTATTTTTATATAAATGGAAATATCACTATTTAACAATCATTATAGGTAGTTTTTCTTATTTACCCATTTGTTATTAGCGATTACTAATAGTGACTTGCTGAGAAAATTGTTGACCATAATTATTGTTCGCAATCAAAAAAGGTTACTAAAATAAATACGACTGTTATACTACAAGTTTCATAAAACAATCTGTTAACGTAAGAGTCCAAATTTTACAAAGGCCGACTGTCACAATAGGCTTTATAAAACATGTTTTTTGTACTATTTTTTATTGAGTTAATTTTATAATAATTTTATTAAATTTCTCTGGCAAAAACATGAGTTGGTGTTTTTCAATTTTCAAATTATTTGATGTATTTGACAATTAATCAGTATTTCTGTATTGTGAATTTTGACTCTACCGAAACAGACAAATAGCGAATTGCCTACAAAATCTAAAATGCTATTATTTTATCAAAAACTTATAATTTTTAGGTTATATGTCATTCATGTGTCAATTTTAAAAGTAGTTATACCAATCCTGTAAAATGAAAAGCGCCAAAAACAGTGCGTTTATAGATTTTAACGACGTGTTGTGAGTGCGTTTATAGATTCATAGAAACATTAAAATATAAAGCTGGATTAAACCTTCAGTGGGCACTAGACAAAATGTAATTCGGGCCTGCCTTTTATAAATATTTTTTGGATCTTGTCTACTTATAAGTCATCAACTAAAGGAGTGTTTATTATCAATTCATCATATTTTTGTATGATTTTATGGATAAAAATGAAATAAAACTGATAAACAACTGATCATGACTAATTTTGTTTAGTCGCTTTGTTTAAAATAAAACATAATTGTACAGTTGTAGAACTATTGTCGTTTACTCATATTTTTATAAAGTACTTCAAAACTTTAATAATTTTTTAAACCTTTTTATTACAAGATTTGTTTTTTTTATTCAGATTACTTTGAATATATAAAATTAATAAGTCTTCATTTAAATTTTACTCGGTGGCATCGCATATGAATTTTTAGTAAGATAACATAATTTTGACATATAATATATTTATTGTACCGATTGAATCCAACACCTCCGAATTAAGGGCCCTAGATATTTGTCTTATTTGTCTATTGTTTATTTCGTCCCTGCCAAAATATAAAAAATATTTTAAAGAATGAGCCAAGCGTAAATAAAATTTGACGTATTGTGATCCAGCTTGAATTAAAAACGCTAACAAGGATCGCATTTTAAAAAGATGTTAATCTGAATGTTAATTTATAAGACAGGCACGTTTAATTCAAATGAATTTAATTTAGTATGTCAGTGTTTGTTCCTTGGGAGAATTTTTCATCTGACCGTTGCAGTGAGTAACTCAAACCGATGTTTCATGAAAGCATAATGACCAAACAAGGTGTGTTATCTTAAGGGGGTTGAGAGCCCCATCAGAAGTCTTCCGTCGTGCAGTTGAGCATGAAATTAACGAGAAAGAACAAGAAGCAAATCTCTCCCGCACGTAGATTCAAACGCTAACGTATTTCGCCTTGCGATTATACTCTGTAATTGAATATTTTTTTAATTATGTCGCCTTTCGCTCACACTTTGATGAGGTTAAATTATAATCTTCCATTTATCAAATTACTACTAAGCAATATACAAATATTATACATAATAAATTTTAATAGTATATTATTCAATGAGCATGTAATGTGTGCCATAACTCATAAGTATCAAGTTTGCAACACGAGTATACATTTTTTTAATATTAACTTACAATATTGATCATTTTATAATAATTTTTATATGAATATACTATATACTATATTTAACCTTAAAATAATTTGAAATTACAGATTTCTATTGAAATAAAAACAGGTCACATCATGTTTATTAATAATGTTATATGTCCTGCAGAGTTTTTTTTATTTAAATCAGATTGTTTTTTATTTTACTTTTTCCGATCATAACGAGACAGATTTTACTGTAACACATTAAGTAAATTTAACAAAATATCACATTTCAGTGCATACAAAATTCTGCGTTATAGATTCAAAATAATATATCAGTAAAGTCGTTTTACCGACGAAGTTAAATGCATTTAGTTAAATAACAATTGCAGAACAAGTGATTTAAATTTATCATTTTTTTAATATTGATTTGAGATAAATCTGACTTACATCAAGTGATTTAAATCAATGCCACCCTGATGTCTTGTCTTTTTTGACAACATGTTTTAGGTACGGTGCCCATTATCTCTAGACAAAAATATACATTACAAAAGAAAGTATTAAATTGAACTGAAAAGTAAATCATTCATGATATCTTAAAAGCAATTTAAAAAAGCGAAATGAGGAAATTCGTAATGTTTTCTAAGAAAAAAGGTTAATAAATCTGTAATTTATTAACATGATTTATTGTTTTTATTGAGTAATTTGTTTTTCCCTATATATATTTTTTTAAATTCATGAATATTTGTTTATATGTGAACTTCAATTAAACATAACAATGTTTTTAAATATTTATTGATAGAGTTTTATAATTTATTGTTCTTAAATAAAAATGTAATGTTTGTTTTTCTTTACATTAAAAATACAGTACAAAAAATAAAATATTGGGCTTTTACTTTATAAATAATTATAGAGCATATCGCGTTAAAATACAGTGCGGATGGGGATGGTATAGTTATGAGTGTAACTTTTTGTAGATTAATAAAGACTAAATGATGTTTCCATTTCTAAATTGTCCATAAGCTCGCAATAATCTCAGAACGGCAAAGTGTTTAAAGTATCATCAACAACAGCGAACAATTAATTTGTAGTTGAGAAATTGGAATTGGAATCGGTTGTAGCAATAACAGTCCAGCTAACTGCGTTACTTGATCGCTCCCCATCTTTGCCGTCTATTGGTTTCTCTTTGTGCCACGTGGTTGCTTCCACCCCAGTATAATGCAAATTACACTTGATGAGTATATTTCGACTTTTTCATATTTCGAGAGAAACAGAACAGACAGTGAATTACATCTGTCACGAAAGTTTTTTGTGCTATTCGAAGGAAATATTTTAAAGTCATGTAGAAACGTTTTCCAAGTTTTCTTAGTGCTTAATTCATTAATTATATCTTATTTTTTACTTAGAATTTAATGAAGTAGATTGAATTAAGAGAAGAGCAAGAAAATTGGAAAGTCGGGAAAAATGAAACATAAAGAATGAAAGAATCGCACGCTGCTTACGAAGAAGCCTTTTTTGATTGAAATTTATAATATACTCCATACATAATTTCATTTTCTGTAGTCTTTAATCCATGCAACTAACCATTATATTTTTTTTCTTTGTATCGATTGTATATAACCTTATATCCAGGGAGTCGGATCTCTTTGTTTTTAGGTTCAGTGTTACGGCTACGTTTTTCAAAACTCAAAAATAAATTGCTCCGGTTAACCGTTTAATATAAAGTAATAAAAAATAAATTAATAATGTATTTATTTTTAGGTCTAAATATTCCTACCATTAACAATATTACAATGAAATATTAACGCTAAAATAATTATCATTTCTGATTAATAATATGTCTTTTAATATCATTTGTTTTAAATTGTATCTTTGAGTAATAAGTAAATATTTTTTTTATACTTTGCGTTAACAATTGTTTTGTTACTCAAAAACGATTTAATATTACCGGATATTGTTAAACTGTTCTTGGTAATTTTTTTGTTGTAAAATTGGTACTTTAAGTATCAAGGTTAATTTAAAAGAATATTCAAATTTCGTAAGTCTTAACTGATAGATTTGAAATTTATTTCACAATATTCTATACGAATTATTGTCCAAATTCATTCAACAGGGTTACCATCTTTTACATAGATTCCTAGATTACACTTAATTAATTTTTATAATTTAAATTTTTGAGCTTTTTATAAAACAAGTGACGCAAAGTAAAAATATACCATATTATACTCGTTTTATACGACGTATTGTTTCATTCGTGTTTTTGGAACAACCCATGGAACAATATACCATCTTATAAAACTTGTATAATTTTATAATATTATCAATGGAAATAATCACTTATAACTTACTTAAGTGACGATACATATAATGAAATTTACGCTAAGCTATATAATTCTGGTGCAATATTACATTTGTTATTTTCAGAGTACTCTAATATGGTAATATTTTTATCAATACGGTACTTATTAATATGAATACGTCAGATATTTTTTTCTTTATTTCATTTGTCTTATATGTTACATTTGTTTAATAACACAGTAATTGTGAACCACATGTGCTTATGATATATGTAGGTACATTACTATTACTACTACTTGATAATGACGATAATTTCTTAATATAACCATATAATGATATATTTCATCATTAAAATTACAACTTTAATATTATTCTGATAGACGACATGAGTAGTAATAATTTTAATGTTTGCCGTAATGAAAACCTTTTTGTATTTTGGGTTACCGTTACGAAATATCGGTTCAGGTTCGGATTTAGTTTTTAAAATTGGAAATTAAGTTTCGGTTTCGGTTAAAAAAAAACAGATTAATTTTGCTTTTGGGGTTTGGGTTCGGTTCCGGTTCAACTCCCTGCTTATAACTACAAATAATTAATTGAGTTTTTTCTTCTCCGAGTATATGGACAGGTCCTTTTATTATCTCTGAACAATTTGTTATGCTTCAGAAACATGTAGTTCGTAATCTAATAAATGCAATTAAAAGTTGTTTGGCCGTTGTGCCAATGAGAAAACTATCCTAGAGCAAAGAAAGGCGATAGATAAATACGAGAGAAAAGGACACAAACATGACATATGACTATAAATGGACCAGATTAATGCAGAGTATGTATATGCATGTGGAATTAATACATGTCAAAGATACACCACAGCGCTTACAAATGCAAAGACAACAACTAAATTAACACTCGCAGATATAATTACTATGTACCAATTAACAACTACTTAACACTCGCTGTAATTAAAATTAAGAGCTCTCTGCACCAACACAAGCGCGTTCTATTTTTACCATATTATAAATTTCAATTAAATTATTCTGCAATTCCATATCTAGCTATTCTCATACATCATTTTTCTAATTATTAAATTTTCTTGATTTTATTCCATCTTTTTTAAATAATAATGAATTTAAAATATCTCTGTGATATCTCTGACATTAATACATAATTATAAAATAAAAAAATATGAGTATAGTTTTATAGGCAACGGTGAGTCACTTGGTTAATTGAGCGAAGTGAGTAATGTTGCCGTCTAGACAAGACAAGACAAGACTTTGCAAAATCTTGTCTTGTGTATTAATTTCGAGACAAGACTCGACAAGACTAAATCTTTTTTCTTTCTTTTTCTTTAGTCTTCTTTAATTATTTTGTATAATATTTCACCAAGTGTAAAAAGTCTTGTCTTGATCTCTAGATATCAAGACTCCAGATTGTTTCAAGACTACATTAACCTGCTCATCGCTTTAGACAAGAACAGATAATTATTCGGCAGAACTATTTTTCAATTTTACAATCACTGTTTCAGCTCGGATGGAACAAGCTTCGCATGATATATTTATATTTTGAAATTAAATTTTTAATTAATTTAGAGTCTTGAAAATCTACGATGTTATCATCTTGATCTAGAATAAGAAAGTCTTGTCTTGATAATCTAGACAAAACAAGGGTCTAGAAAGTCTAGATCTAAACGGCAACACTAGGAGTGAGATCTAGGTTCAAATTCTAGCTTCACCAATCTTTATTCAAATAAAAATATCGCTGTATCGAAGTGGTTAAGAACCCACTATAGCTGTAGGTCCCTTGTAGAGGCTGTAACTTCTATAAAAGAAAAAAACATTTTAAATTTGAATAAACCTAAAATCACTAACATAAAACTATATACTTTTTCTGTGATAATTAATGATGTATATATTTTTTACAGACTAAATGGAGAAAGTCCAATTAAAGAGTGGTGCACTATAGAGATTTTAATTTTTAAGTGTTCATTAATTGTTAATTGGATTTCTGGTTTGTTTCACTGTAGTTAAATAGGTACAGAAAAAATGCGTCTATAAAGATCATAAATTTATAATTTTATCCGGAATTATAAAATAATAGAACTTGTAACTTAATTTTTAACCATAAAAATATTTATATTTTTGTGTGATTCTATAATTAATTATGGATATATATTTTATAGACCAAAATTAGTTTTATGGATCAAAGATTATTCCTATATTGTTATAGAATATAAGGTGTATAATTTATTAGCGTTGCTATCCAGACAAGACAAGACTTGAGTAAGTCTACGTCTACATTAAAAAATCTTGTCTAGATATCAAGACTAGATTGTTTCAAGACTACATTATCCTGCGCATACGCTTTAGAAAATGACAGCATTCTTTTTCTATTTTACAATCACAATATTTATATTTCGAAAATTTAAAATTTTTAATTAATCTAGAGTCTTGAAAATTGTCTAGAATTTTCTCGTTTTGATCTAAAATAAGAAAGTCTTGCCTTGTCTTGAAATTCCAAGTTTTGGGTTGATAATGTAGACAAGACAAAACAAGAATCTAGAAAGTCTTGAACTAGACAGCAACACTAATAATTATTCTACATGAACAAGTATTTTAATGGTGAGGGTTGTTAATTTGAAATATTCTTAGCGTGCCCTTCGTGTTGTGAACCAAGTATCATAAACTCGGGAAAACTGAAATACCGACTTATAATTATATGTTTGATACATGGAACAAATCACTCTTGTAAGCTCGATACAACCTCATCGAATTACAATCTGCGAAACTTTTACAACCCTCAATCATTTTGTTCGTTTTGTTTCTCGCAATCTCTCGACATTGAATTGAAACCGCAGTAGATTAAACCGACACCTCCACATGTTCATATTTTTATTCAAAATCCTCCCACGTCATGTTTTTAATTATATCTCTGACATTTGATATTTTTCCTAATAAAATACAGTAATGGATCTGGATTATCGTTTTGCATTGCCGAAGGGTCCCAAAAAACTTAAAACTAAACAACGTAATACTCTATAACTTTATATTTATAATTAAACTCATGGAAGGTAATATATAGATGAAAATAGATTGCAGTATTATTTACGAAACTGAATGATATGAATATAAAAATAACTTTTTATTTTGGATTTTTATTTTTCGTTTTTAAATATTGTATTTGAAAATTGAATTACGAATGTATTTTTTTCATTGTCCAGGTCATATCTGGATCTATTATTATTGGTTAAAAGCAGAAATATTCCAATAATGCATATGTTTAGGTCAAATATTTCAGTTTTCCTTTTTAAATAATGTATCAATTATGTCATTAAGGAAAGATTCTTAAAATTGTTAAACTTCTGAATTTTTTTCCGTTGAATCGAATGGTGAAGTCGTAGAGGTCGTTATATTTTCAATTTAAACCTAAAATAGGTACTCCAAAAATATTTATTGATAGAGTCTGATTTCAAATTTTTGAATAGAATTTGATTATCTCTTTTGACTCCTGCGTTATTTGCGCTCAAAGTCGAACCTCTAAAAGTGTATTTTTTAGTATATTTCAAAAATGGGTAGAGATACATTCTCAACGATTTTTCCAGTGGATTCAACGGCAAAAGTTACATAAGGAAATGTTGTCTTTACATATTCGTTCTTTAGAACGATTGGGTGAAAAAAGAGAAAAACGACAATACCTAAATTTCATATTTTTGCTCGGAATTGGCAGAAATTTCCTGTGTGGTGAACTCTCTACTGTAGCAAGAGTACCTAGAAGTCGCCGTCTAGTAATCGCCCTATATGATGTAAATATAATGGTACGTATTCCGATTTCACTCGCTTTTATGAAGCCTGATTTTACATTATAATCTTATGAGGCCAAACCTCACTTTTAACAAAAATACTTATAAAAGTGAACTCGGAATACGAGCCTTTATTACCAATAAAGTAATAGGTAATAAGCCATGAGTGAAATATTTTCTAATCTTACGATAATGCTATTAACGGTGTAAAAAAATACGGTACGATTATTAATAAATAAGATATTTTGTATTCAGTGTTAACCTAAAAAAATATAACTTATTCTCTTGATTGAAAATGAAGAAGAAAAACTTGGATATTGAGCTAACTTCGTTGGGGTTGGAGCATATCAACTTCGTATATTTAATTCTTCGGCGGACATATCCCGGAAATAACGAAAAAGTTAATTTGAAAACACGGTTTATTTGATTGCAAAATTTAGCAGTTGATTCGCGAGTGTGTGTATGACGTTGTTTATAACGCTTGGCCATTCGCACCATTAAATTCGCAGATGATTATCTGCGAAATTTAGTTGCATGAATAGTGCTTTGAAATATCTCTCCTCGCACATTGGAATCTCAATGTCATTCATTAAAATGACGCAATCGCGTATGATCTAGGGGTAGTTTACCCTTGGACAACCGGAAGGAGTTTAGTTACAGTTAAAGTGGAGGGTTCTCCATCTTTTAAAAAATTTCAATCAGCATTAACCACAAGTATTTCATCATTCAAATTTAATTTTACAATCACACGAATATAGTATAAACAAAAATTTATTCACATTTAACTTTTAAATAAAAATAAAAATGTGTATACAAAAGAGATAGGTTAGTTTAAATTAGGCAACACGTAAATTATGTTTCTCAATTAAAATTTAACTTTAGAATCACATTTTCCAGGTTTGCATAAACAAAAATTATCCATTTAAATTTAACATGAGTAACTAAAATTTATGTAAAAATGTTTTAGGTTAGTTTATACTAGTGAATATAGCATTATAAATTAATAATACATTAGAAAAAGTTTCACAACAAAACCACAGAATAGGTTTATACAGAAGCGACAGTAAGACAGAGAAGCGAAAATTAGAGAGAGATGGAGAATGTGCACAAATTTAAAGGGCCCAATGTTTAAAATCGGAAAGTTTCCTCACATCTGAGAGAGAGATATGGGAAGAGCACAAATTTAAAGGTCTACACAACGCTTCAAGGTCATAGAACTGACGAGGGGAACATGAAAGGTACCGACACGGAGTGTCGCTTCTGTGTGCAACTATTCTGTGACAAAACATAAGTTTTAAATTTGTGTACAATAAAATGTGTCCTTTTATTCTTTAATAACCGGTCTTATAAACGATAATTAAACTATCGGATAGTTACTAAACGGTTAAATTTAATTGGCAACTAATTTTTGTTGTGTTCTACAAAGCAAATAACGAAGTAAATGTAGCAACTATTAGTTAACTAACCCTTGGTTAAACTTACTGACCGTACATCAACTTCAAATATTGGTGTTTAGAAACATAGAAGTTACATAGTGGAACTGTAAAAATGGTGTAGGCCTAATAAAAATTAATAAAGAACGTGATAGAGGCTATATTTATATGTAAATACAAATTTTATTGTACTATTATCCTGATGTTACAATTTGATCTGCAATTTCGTCGTCTTTTGAAAAAGCTATTTCAATTAATGAAATGGTTTCTACTAAGGACCACAATGATATGTTATAGGATGACATGAAACAGATTTGTTTATTTACACTTTAAAAATTGATGCATTTTATAATTAATCTGCTATCCAGAACTGTAATGAAACACTATTTAAATAGAAATTGAATTTTGAAGTGTGTCACTGTCAATTAGACTCCCAACTAAAATTGAATACATCGGTTTTCTCCACTTAATTTATTCTGTAGATTTAATCAGTAGGTTATTGTAACTAACATTTATAGTACAGAAATCGACCAGTTAAATTAAATTAACCGGATAGGTTAGTTAACTGACTTTTATAAGACCGGGTATTAATGAAATAAAATTAAAATTTGTGTTAACTGTTTAAGTATGATTTTAATAATCTTTTACTTGAACTAAAAATGTTCATTAAAATTTAATTGTTAATATTTTTCAAGGTTTATAAATACTAAAATTTAACCTAATAACCGTCAAATTAAAACTAAAATGAGTATAGAAAAGATTTAGTTTAGTTTAGTCAGTATCTTTTTTAAATTTTTATGTGTATAGTTACTTTAGATTTTTATATATTTTATACAAGTTTAATTATTTGTAAGTAGAGAATGAACACCATATAATGCGTATTTAAAATTGTATTTAAAAATATTAATTTGTAGTAAATCAACGTTCGTCTTCTCGTTGACTACCCTACAGATTGTGATATGTGCATCTTGTCCATCTCCTGATCTACATCGCAACTGGTCATTTACCTGGATTTAACAGTAATTTAATTTACGACTAAACTCTGCAGAACTGCTATTGCCTTATTTATGATACTAATTCCAGATGTACACGGAAATAACGATTTAATCTTGTCTGGTTGCACGGATTTGACCCTAGATTGTGTCATCCCTCTTCAAAGAATCACCAGTCCATTGGTTTATCCTTCGTTCTTCCATGGTGCTTTATTGTTAATTAAACTTATATTTTCATAGATCGAAATTCATGAAAAATATATTTTAATACATCAATTTACTTCCTTGTACAAACTAAAGGCAGTATTGTATTCGCGAAAAATTTCGGTATCTCGCAAAACTAAAAATGATTAGCCGTAAAATTATGAAATTTTGTATACGGGACTGCTATATCTAGTTGTGCACCTCCCTTTTTCATTGTAATCGGCAGTGCCAAAAAAGCACTTTGCTCATAGTGATTTTTTAAATTTTTCACATAACTCAAAAACGATTAACCGTAAAGTATTGAAATTTTATTTATGTATTTAATATAACATCTAGTTATGCATCTCCATTTTTAGTTCCAATCGGTATTTTCAAAGGATAGTTTTCTTTTGTAAATAATAATAATAATAATTTAGTTGGCTTTTAATTTTTGTATGAAACATTTGATAATAAATTGATATTGACAATTATCTTGTCAATATATTTTGTGAGAAATAGGTACGAAATAAATGAAAACCATATCTCTTTCCATACAAGTTTTTGAGCGATTAAAATAATTTTGTGCAATGCAATAAGGAATTGTGATAAACATATTCAAAAGATGATCCATTTCGAAGGGAAGTTCGAAATGAAACGAAAGGAAATTGAAGAATGATTAGCCGTAGAATGATCTCATTTTCAAGCGAAATGTTTAAATGAAGTGCAACAAAAATGTGTATAATTTAGCGAAATTATAATTTTGGTGATACATTTATTTATTTTGCGTTACGCTTTGGTGTTTCGTATTTTCTTTTTGGCATTGTTGCAAACTTGTGAGACGTTGGATAAATCATTATAGCTGAATTTATTTTCAAGCACATGATTTATATTTCTTTTTTGGAAATAAAATTGCAATTTCCAGATTAGATGTTACGACATTCGCTTCCATTGACTGTTAAGCGAAATGTTTAAATGAAGTGCAGCAAAAATGTGTATAATTTAACGTATAAGGAAGTCATATGGTGTCCACATCATGATTTTTTAAAATATTGAATTGAAATTTTGGTGATATATTTATTTATTTTGCAAGTTACGCTTTGGTGTTTCGTATTTTCTTTTTGGCATTGTTGCAAACTTGTGAGACGTTGGATAAATCATTATAGCTGAATTTATTTTCAAGCACATGATTTATATTTCTTTTTTGGAAATAAAATTGCAATTCCCAGATTAGATGTTACGACATTCGCTTCCATTGACTGTTTTATCGCGTTTGGAATTTATTCTTGGTGTTATGAGTGTGGTGTATTTAAATTTCATAAAGATAGTGCGAAGAATGGAGCGAAGCGACTCTGATAATCGAAATACAGATTGCAAATTTCGTGACGTCCGATTTCCTGTTACCGGAAATCAGAATAAGGTCTGGTGGAGGAATTACTGTCGGGTTTATTTTATTTAGCGCTACATCTTCAGTGGATTTTCCACTTGGCACGCATTGTAGATTTGTTGGCACTGTATCCGCCATTTTATGTTCATAGTTTTCACAGATCTTGAAAAATGTATTTGTCTTGAATTTATTATACTGCACTGACTATTACTACATCTATTTCTGCTTTATTGATTGCACCAAAAATGAACAACCTCATATATTGCAGCGCTTTAACCAAATCATTTTCGTTTGACAGCATTTAGTTAGATTTCAAATTTAACCCAATTTTACGCCGATCATTATAAATTTTTTGCATTAATTATTCTGAAGTGTACACGCTCAACCGTTGTAGTTAGTTTGTTGTAGTTTGATGCTAAAGTTTCAAATATGTCTTGTAGTATTATCTAGGGATGATGTAAAAACTTTCTAGAAAATTTATGCAAAATAATATTGTTATATATAAAAATAAACAAGCTACTGTTCTAATTACAATTTTGAAGAAATCTACAACTATAATATGTTTTTATGAATTAATTAATTTTAATGTTTTTATTTATTTGTAACATTTTGCAGACTGGAAATATTATTTATTTATTTACGCACTGACGATGCAGGAAACTAAAAAAATAAGCTACAAAACATATTGTAATATGTAATTTATATCTCATAATATATTTTAAAAACGTTGTATCAGGATCTAATTAAAATTCTATTTTTATTATTTAATTTATTATAATATATTAGAATTTGAATAAGGTGTGAAAAAAATACAGTCAATCATACAAGGTATTGAATAAAGGTCATAAATTTAGAGTTTCCAAATTTATACCAAAATTAGGAATTCTTTACTTAAAGTGTAAAATTAATAAATGATAACTTACAATTTTAAATATAAAATTATATATATGAAAATCTTCTAAATAACCACTGATTTTATTTTAACGTAAACATGGGACTTCTTATAACTATTGTTGCGAATTTGATTGACAGCAATGTATCAGACCGTTCGATTTAAAATAAAATATAACAGACGTAATATTGAGGTTAAACAATAATAAAACTTATGTACATATTGCCATTAAAAAATTTTGTTTTTAATGTTCCCTAGTGTTAAAAAAGTCAAGTACTATGAGATCAGGAAATCTAGTGGGCCACTCTATTTGTCCATCACGTCCATTCCAATGACGTGGAAATGTGTTATTTAAAAAAATCACAATTTGACAGTTAATAATGACGTTAATTTTAGAACCTATGTACTGAACTGTATGTTTTAAAGTGAACGCTTTGATACATTGCTGTCAATCAAATATTAAATCGTAACTATGAATATGGCAAATCGTATGTTTCACGTTAAAATAAACTCACGTTATTCAAAATTGG
This sequence comes from Stenolophus ochropezus, assembly GCA_035578165.1. Lineage (NCBI taxonomy): Eukaryota > Metazoa > Arthropoda > Insecta > Coleoptera > Carabidae > Stenolophus > Stenolophus ochropezus. The sequence goes on from JAQOWZ010000014.1 coordinate 8,541,693, forward strand.
TAATTTTTGAAATCCTGTACAGTCAATAATAAATAATTAAATCTTTTTTTTATTTTTTTAGAAGTATAGAATATCAAATGATTGATATTGGCACAGAACATATTTTTATTTCATATTGTAATTTTTCAAATTTTTATTAACATGGTACTGGTTTGTTGAGAGAGAATTTGAAATAGTTTTTAATTACAATGTCAACTTTTTATCTAAAAATTGAAAACCCCATTGTACACAAAAAATGTACGCCGTGAATAATGTGGCGTTGATAGTTAGGGTATGCATAAGTGGCAGTTATTTGGTATTCAGTATTGAGTGTATACGTAGAAGGTGGAATTGTGCGTAGGTGGGTAGTGCGTAGCAGGGGTTTCGGCAAGCCCGATGAGACCAAAAGCCCGACTTCCCATGGGTACGGCCCATACAACACGACTCACACCGCCATCACTATATTGCACTACTGGGATATGTTTTACATTTATTATTCAGAAATACTGGTTGCGAGTCGGCTTGCTACTTTGATAAAGAACGCCTTTATTGAAAGATTACGTGTTCCCTGACCCCCAAACACGTATAGGCACAGGAAACACAAAACCGAAACCGAACGGATCGATCCAACCAGATAGATAGATAATAACACTTGATGTTCTTTCGTTTCTGATGCGAAATGAAGCATCTACCCATCATATTTTATTTCCAGGAACAATGCTTAATTGCTTAATTTATTATCATAAACGAATATCGGTTAAATTCTACTTTTGTAATGTCAGTAGAAAATGACATTACATAATCGATAGATTACGATGAGTCAATAAAAGAATATGCCATGAAAAGTGCCAAAAGAAGTATATTATGTTGAAGAGGAGAGTAAATTATAAATAACTTAGGGGACCTCCAAAAATTTTAGTTTCAGGCCCCCAAAAAGCTAGATCCGCCACTTATATGTTCTATTGTGATATAGCCCTTACTTAGTTTTCCTGAACAATTCCAGATATTTAATAAAATTAATTATAGCTTCAGGAGTCAAATTCATGATCTCATCTGCTGTAAGGTATTTCTTAGCTAGTTAGTTGAGTCTCTGTGTGGTTACACACAGTGTATTCTTCGTCCTTTTCACAGAGTCGATTGAATTTCAGCTTTGCAAATTTTGTCCAAATGTTTTGCAAATTTCAAAAACATGAGCTTACGTGTTCCCTGACCCCCAAAAACGTATAGGCACAGGAAACACAAAACCTAAACTGAACGGATGGATCCACGCAGATAAATAGATAATAACACTTGATGTTCTTTCGTTTCTGATGCGAAGTGAAGCATCTACCTATCATATTTTATTTCCTTGTAGAAACAATGCTTAATTGCTTAATTTATTATCGAGATAAACGATATTTACTTTGTCTTCCTTGTTAAACTTTAACAACGTTAGTTTCTACTAAAAGGTTTCCAAAATAATATCCTAATTATCTTCGTTTTATCTTTTCGCACTAATAAGCAGTTTAATTCTTTTTATTGGGAACGGCTTAGAAAGTAATATATCGTATTACATTTCACATAAATAAAAAGAGTTTGTAATGTATTTAGAAAGATGTTATAAGCATTTTGTCGTTTTTGTCATCGCGACCTATAAGATCTAGTCGCTGATCTACCATGAAGATAATGAAACTTAAGTTTCAGGGCCCCCAAAGCTAAAGGGCCCTCGGACTGGGCTTATTATTATTATTTTTTTTTTTTTGATAGAAAATTAATAAAACTATAAGACAAATTATGATGAACATAAGTATTGGTTCTTTCCTAGAAGGTATATTTCATACATTGTAATGACTAGATACAGAGTATAGGGTAGAGGTTATAAAAATTATCATAGCAGTTGATGCGGATAAATTGGCAAATTGAATGGCTCTGTCAAATATGTGCTTTCATTTAGTCAATCCACATTTTTGTAATATATAATCCCTAATTTGCATTTTCCTAAATTTGACTACTATATGAAATTTTATACTAGCAGAAATATTTTTTTTCAAATTACCTATAATAAAAAATAAATATAATTTGACAATGCTAGAAAATCGGTTAAATTCTATTTCTGTAATGTCAATATAAAAAAGACATTACACAAGCAATAGATTATGATGAGACATTGAGAGAATATGCCATGAAAAATTGCCAAAAGAAGTATATTGTGTTGAAGAGGAGAGTAAATTATATTATTATATATGACTTAGGCTGTCTCCAAATATTTTAGTTTCAGACACCCAAAAAACTAGATCCGTCACTGATAAGATCTATTGTGATACAGCCCTTACTTAGTTCTTCTGAACAATCTCAGATTTTTAATAATATCAATTATATTCATGATCTCATCTACTGTAAGGTACTTTTTACCTAGTTACTCGATTCTCTGTGTGGGTTACACACAATATGTTCTTTGTCCTCGTCACAGAATCGATAAATTTTAATCTTTGTTTTTGTTCAAATGTTTTACGATTGCAAATTTCGAAAACATGATATAAAACGGTGATACAAAGGTGGTTATAATTCGTGGGATTTAATTTCCCTTTAACCTTAACGTCTTTGCTGTTAGACTATTAGCGCAATTCTTAGATCGTTTAACGAAAACGTAGCCATTTGATTCAGAAAAAAGTAGAAGAAAATTTATTACTGGAAAAGCGGTATTTACTTCGTCGTGCTTGTTAAACTTTAACAACGTTAGTTCCTACTAAAAGGTTTCGAAAATAATATCCTAATTATCTTCATCCTGCGAGCAGTAATTACAGGAATTGCAGGCTTTTTTATTAAACGTCGAAATCCGCTTGATTTTCTTTTATTTAAGGGAGAAACAATTTCGTTTTTCTTTTGTATTAGTTTGCGTTGAAAACAAGATGTTAAAAAGGATTTTCCTGTTTATTCTACTTGTTGTTTTTCCCTGTTTTCCTTCCCCTGGCTAAACTTCGTAGGATAACAAATATTACTTACCTATGTGTTTTATTTAAGTAACAAAGTTTCTTTAGATCCTCTGGTCAAATTTTGAAACGGTGGGACACTTTTTTATTAATATTTAGTAGTTTGGGTTCTTCGTTTACTGTTACACATTTTTGAGGAGAAACGATAATAAAAAGATGTGTAGTTCAACTTTTTCTTCATGATAACTGTTAAAATAACTTTTATGGATAGTATTTATTTTTAAAACGATGTACTTTATTTATTTATTATAAAAAATATAAAAGGAAATTGATACAGTACCATTTCCGATTGAACGATATTTTTAATAGTATATTTTATTTACAATTTTAAGGTAATTTAGATGTGGACATACTTTGCAATTTTTGTCAGATTGTTTGTCTGGTGAAGGTATAAATTTTGGTATAAATATAAAACGGTAAAGTTACCAAGTGCAGGTTAAAGCTGAAGGATATATAAATTATAAAAAGTGAAAATGTAATGAAAATGTTTTTGGTTCATCGTTTTCTACATGACATTTTATATAATTGTTAAGATAATATAAAACTTTTATAGATAGTATTTATTTTTAAAACAATGTACTTTATTTATTTATTATAAAAATATAAAAGGAAATATATACAGTACCATTTCCGATTGGACGATATTTTTAATAGTATATTTCATTTACAATTTTAAGCTAATTTAGTTGTGGACATATTTTGCAATTGTTATCAGATTGTTTGTCTGGTGAAGGTATAAATTTAGGGAGAATACAAAACGGTAAAGTTAGCAAGTGCAGGTTAAAGCTGAAGGATATTCGTATTGTCAGCTACTTTTACAATGATTATTAACCGAGCGAATTACAATACTGTACAGTTTGTGTTTGAAGGGATTGGTAGTCTGCTTTCAGTGCGCTGGAAAGGGCTTTCAATCGAGTTAGAGTTCTATCGCGAGGGCTGGTTTTAGCTTTTGGGTATTCATCGCGAAAGTCGAGAGAATTAAACATTCATAAGGAAAACGTCAGTTTTAAAACGCATGTTCTGCTTTCGGCGACTTCATAACCCAATGTGTCGACACATTTTTCATTTGTTGTTCGCACTATTGACCAGTTATCGCGAAGAAATGGTGAAATCATATTTCAAAGGGGCATTTTTATTTAAATAGTAATATAAGTAGAGGTCGTTTTGTCGTTCCGGGGGTTCGAATCCTCTTCAGTGTATGTGTAAGTAAAAAAATGGTATCTTGTATGTCATACATTTTTTTTAGAATCTAGACAGTAGAGAAATGTGATGTACATCACATTTTAAGCTGTCCCATCAAAATAAAAAACTTCCACATTACAAAATGTTATCTACCACGAGATCTAGCTAGATTTATCTTTGATATTCCAATGAAAAATACGTTATTGTTAAAATTCAAATACTCTGCTATAAATTTACATGTTTTGGTACGCAAATATTTAAACAAATAATATAGTACAGTGCCAGACTACAATTACTTTTAATTGAGCTGGAAATTTATGCTCTTGGCTACCAGTTTTTCATACGTGAAATGCATGCTGTACTTTCATTCCAACTAATTATGTTAATATCTTTTACATGTCACTATTACAATCAACTTTTCTTATTAATTTACCGTCCACTTAAATATGTATTAAGAACTCTTTAAATTCAACGGAAACCTACTATTTAATTAATAATGAATTTAAATTTTAATGGGACAACATTATTTTCAAACTGGAAAAACCAACTGTCATCGTTACACAATAATTTACTTAAAAATAAAAGTTCTTTAATGAATGGTGCACCGAGCAATAACAATCTATGAATGATATTTTCATTATACAATTTCGATATTGAATACGCATAACATTTGTAATTTACGGTACCCCTGAGGGGAAATAATTAGATCTGGTGAAACTGGGACTTTTTGTCACTGAGATCTAACGACTATCCATCATTTACGCTAACTGTACTTCAGTCCAACGCACATGTAGTTGCATTAAGCTCAATGAGCTACTGGAAAAGAATGTTATTGGGCTTTGTACTATTTCGATCGCAGATCATTGGGTTTACGGGCGTTCATGTCGACCTCAAAACAACAAAGATAATCATAATGAGCTTCGCTTCATTATTCTCTGTGATGAAACACCGAAATTTGGTGGCGGCACGTAATGAAAGAAACTCGTTAAAATTTTGCAGGTTATATTGATATTTTGCAGAAGACACATTTTAAGTAAATTTGCACCTAAAATAATTCTAGTTCAAATATTACACTAAATGTTTTTACATTAGTTTTAGTTTAAGAATCTATTTTTCGATTAAAAAAAATCTGGATAGTCAATTGATGAAATCATTCGGTTATATATTATTTAGATATACATTCTATAGTTAAAACACTCTTAAGGTAAATATTTTTAATTAAAATATTTATAAAAAGTGTGTTTCTAAATGGAACTAAATAGTAAATATGTTCTTATGTTATATTGGTTGTCTTAATTATATAAGACATTTAATGCATTTTAAAGTTTTACTATTTTTGTATATTTAAAAACAAGGGTTGGAAAAATCATGAAAAATATAAACACTAATTCAAGTGTAATAATTATTAATAAAGACTTACACACTATGAATATTTATTGAAACACACTTAATACTACGCACTATTTATTTACACGATATTTATATCACCAACTATTTATGTTCACTACTCATACTAATATCACTGTTGTCGCGGACTTATTTGCTTGGGTTTATATATCAAGAGTAATTAAACTTACGAATATTCTGACAGCTTCGATGCGTGAGTATAATAGAAGAGTGATTACAAACATGTCTCGACATGTCTATGATCTACCTGTGACCGTCGCCCGCGGCTTAACGTTGCAATCGCTACAATATTAATAATAAAGTGTTATAAATATATTAACATTAAAAAATATTTATTTAATGTAGAAATATTTTAGATATACTTGAAAACAATGTCGTGAATCCCAAAAATTATACACCTACGAAAATTCACTGAGAAAAGGATTCAGTTAATTCATTTATTAATTTGATATTGTTCATGAAAAATAGAATTTTGGAGAAAATTAGTTATTTTGCACAATTTGATTTAAATCAATGATTTGTTTTCAAAATCACTTGTTTTAGAGCCTAGTTTATGTGATAAATATTATGAATATTATATTTTCTATTTATTATTTGTAATGACCAAATAAATAAATGTTTAAAAAATAAAAGATATAAACTTTTCTAGTAAAATAAAATGCGCTGTTTAAGTGAAACAATAAATAAGGATATGAAATAATAGAAATTATTTACAACTTGGCAGAAATTGAAATGAAAATAATAATAAAAGCCAGGCGATCTGGCCGAATTTTCCGCAATAAATTAAAGCGTTGTCGACGTCGCGACGCCAGTGAAATGAGATGTGAAAATGCATCGCGACGTTGGTTTCGCGCCAGCAGCAAGCATGCCGCAACAAGGGGAATCCCCTGTAGTATCTATTACTTTTTCACAAGCCACGCCCATGTAAGAACAATAAATACGTGAGTATGGTACTTTATACGATGACGGCCATTATGGGTAAGCGGATACCTCGAGAGGTTCGCCACAATCATTACTTCTTTAACAATTCACGGCTTATGACGACGCAGCACAATCATCTACTTATTGATTTCGTATTTTTAGATCCTCTATTCAGATATACTATCAACTACGGTCTTACTATTACACTCATTTCATTTTATGAATACAAATATCAACTTGATTAATCCATTTATTTATTTTTCAATGTTATGATCGTTTTGTTCCGGGCAGTGAATTGGCGTTCTGTTTGAGATTTTAGATTACGTTCTTATAAATTGAAAATTTATCAGTGGCGGCTCGTCAGGGTGGGCTGGTGAGGTAGTACCTTACTATATAAAATGAGAATTATTTTAATCTTCTAGAAACTTTAAATTTAGCGCGTAATATATTTACAAGATCTAGTTTTCAAAATCTCACTATTTTCCTATCCTATACTTATATACTGTCGAATAAAGCGTTCGTACGCCCAGCGCAATGCCGTTACTGAGGCAAAAATTCTCCCGCCTCAAATTTCATCAATGTGTGTGTACGACTGTACTGTTTCTGCAGTGCTTTATCGATTTTTCTCTCTCTGCAAAGTCTGCTTGAGAAAAAAGAGTCTTGAGGCATGCCTCAAGTGCTTTCAAATTGGTCTGATTGTTCAAATATGGTCGTGGACATCGGATATGTTTGGATTTTAAATTTACTTTACTGTTAAAAAATGGCAGCAGTTTTTTGGTATGCAGATGACTAATAACGTTCGGAGCACTGATGATATTGTTAATTTCCTGATAAATGTCATTTCAATAAATTTTTATTCAATTGCTATCGCTTGCCTCACTAAAATTTGAGTTCACGAGCCGCCACTGAAATTTACATATGCACATATAAAGTAAAATTTACTCATATCATATAGGGTAAAAAATCACAATAAAATAATAAAAAACTAATAGTGAGACAAAAGACTCTAATAAAGGTGACTTTATTTTTATATTCACTAAAATTTTGGCGCCCTCTCGAGCCAGCCCTGGACGACTGTTACAGTTATAATAATTTTTCGTACACGCATTTTGTTTTCGAAAAATAAATAGAATTGAAAGGAAAAATAATTTCAGATGTGAAAACCTAGGAGTAATAGTTGAAGATAAAATTGGCCAGGTGAATATAATAAATGCACCATAATAAATTTGAGGTTAAATTCCTGTAGAAAGACTCACCCCATTATTTCCTGAACAATTCACAACGAACAGCACATCCACATATTGATTTCGTATTTTTAGATCCCATATTAAAATAACATTTAAATCAGCCAAATTATATCAATTTCTATTTCATTTGAGAAAATAAATCAACAGCTGTCAAAGCTTCCATTCATTGATGGCGATGTTTGATTTTAAAATTAATAAACGATAAATCATTAAAAGTATAACATGCTTAATATTTATTAGCCAATGTTGCAGTTGTATACGAAGCATTCACATGCAATGAATAGCGTCTTAAGCTATAGAAGTGTGTTTACAAAGGTATTATGTGTGCGAATTTTACGCAAAATAATTGCGGAAAAGAACGTATTAACCTATTTCTCTACAAACTTTTATGTTTGTGTGTCACATTTTATTTAATGACACTACTTTCTGTATTGCAAATAAATTATTCATATATTGGATACAATGGCGGGTTTATTCTGTTTTTATTGTTTAAACCATAAATTTTAAAAACGAGCTATAAGTTTAAAGAAACAGGTACTGACATTGACTTGAAGCATACGGTCATACGATGACGCTTTTATTGTCAAATGAAATAATTATCACGATTTCGGCACATGCGAATTAAGACAGAACAAGAATTTGTTTTGTTTATTTTTTTAAATATAACAAAGTTAATTGTTACTAAAACATTCGAAAATAATAGAAAAGCAAAAATAAATATCTTTTTGAAAACTTTTTTGTTTTATTTTTGCGTAAACCCGAAAATATTTGAAAATATCAAATTTTCAGCTAGAAAATTTTCAAGTTTTATAAAATTTTGTTTGTAATATTTATTATAGAATTAGCTACGCTGATACTAAATTTACCAACAGAATTTAATTATCTCTTTTCGTTTCGAAGATATTTTCTCTCAAAGTTGTACCTCAAAAAAAGGGTGTTTTTGAGTACATTTCAAAAATGACTTGAGATACAATCTGAACTACTTTACCATTCGATTCTACGGAAAAAGTTATATAAAGAAATGTTTTGCCCACATATACGTTCTTTGGAACGTTTAGGTGAAAAATAAGAAAAACCAAAAAACCTAAATTTCAATTTTCCGTCTCGAAACTTTTTGTCTCCAAAATTTTTCATTTTTTTGTCTTAAGTAGATATTGATGCGCTGATTTCAAATTTTCAAACAGAATTGAATTATCTCTTTCCGTTCTCCAGATATTTGAGTTTAAAGTTATACCTAAAAAATCAGGTTTTTTAGGTATACCTCTTAAACGGTTAGGTTTACGACTTCGGCGGCCTCACCATTCGATTCTACGGGCAAAATTACATAAGTGTACAAATTTTCAGATTTTTATCGCAACAGGTAGAATTTCTAGAAGGGAAAAACTGAAAATGGCCAAAAATCGAAAAAAATCTAAGGTATACCCCTTGCCATTTTTTCGAATTTCGCCGATTTCGTTTTTTCTTTCTAAAAATTGTATCCTTTGCATTAAAAATCTAAAAATTGGTACACTTATGTAATTTTGCCCGTAGAATCGATTGGTGAGGTGGCCGAAGTCGTAAACCTAACCCTTAAAGGGGTATACCTAAAAAACCTGTTTTTTTAGGTATTGCCATAATTCAACTTTGAATACGAATATCTCAAGAACGGGAAGAGATAATTGAATTCTGTTTGATAATTTTAGATCAGCGCATTGATATCTACTTACGTCTTGAAAATTAAAAGATTTGGAGAGAAAAATTCCTGTGAGAAATTTTCAAATTTAGGTTTTTTAAATTTTCTCATTTTTCTCCTAATCGTTCCAAAGAACGAATATTCGGAGAAAACATTTCTTTATGTAACTTTGCCCGAAGAATCGACTGGTATAATCGTTGAGATTGTATCTCTACCTAGTTTAGAGTTATAGCAAAAAAACATACTTTTTTGAGGTGTAAATTTGACAGCAAATATCTTAGAAATGAAAAAAGATAATTAAATTCTGTTTGAAAATTTGAAATTAGCACGTCGAGATCTATCATTCTCAACTATTTCCCAAAATCAAAATTTTGTGTAGAAAAATGAGTATTTTTGGGATAATTCGCGTTTGTCAACACGATTTTTGATTTAATAATTTTGTTTGGTTTGTTTTAACTCTACACAACTTTGGTATGGGGTTATATGTTTTGAAAATAAATAAAAGTTAGTTAATAAAGCGACAGAATAAAATCGTAAAGGCGTAATAGGATTGCAAGTTTAGAAATCAGCGCATTGATATTTACTTAAGTCTAGAAAATGAATAGTTTTTGAGAAAAAACCTAATGCAGAGAAGACAATTCTCAACTAAAGAAATATATGAGTTTATAAAATTTATAATTATTATATAATAGCGACCTTACTGACAACCAATTTTAAATGTCTTTACAATTTAGATTTTTTACAAATAAATGTTTAATATTCAAAGCATATCTACATTTTTACCTTTTTAAAAAACAGTTTAAAATACGAAAGAAAACCAAATAAAAAAATCTAAAAAGGGGCGTCATTTTATAAGTTGTAGGACTGCCGACCCTGAATAAGCAATGACGTATAGATACTCGTATATATCACTTGAAAATTGATACAGTTTAGAATGTTTGTTTGGTTTCTGCTGTCAACTAAATGTCAAATACTAGTCAGCGAATATCTGATTTGATAACAATCATATTACAATTGTCACGGAAACATTAGTCACATTAATTAATCCAACGTCAAAATTATTCACATTTTTACTAATTTTGGAACGTTTCCGAAAGTTGTTTAATAGTTGATTGTAAAATTTGAATATTTTATACTGTAAACTTTCCAGGTATGTCAGCTAAAAAGTTCGGTAGGTAAAATAAAACGTAAAAAATATCTATTGTTTTGGCGAGGAAGAGTAAAAATTAAAGCAGATAGCTAGAGAAGGATATCGTGTAACACAGCTTTTATATAAATAACATATTCCCTATTGATTTTTACATCCTGATATGTTCCAGTGAAGGTGTAGCAATCACGCAAAAAATCTCATTATGAAAACTTTACTAGATAACGATGTTCTGAGATTCTATACGGTATCAGATAACCGTAATAACAGCGTATGAGGCAATTTAAATTACTTGAGATGTTTTATTAAAGCTAATACATAGTTAAAGTAATGAAAGTGCTGATCGATGAAGTAAAGTGCAGGCTTTGAAGGTTATCGCAAGCGTAAATAATAATAAGGAAATTAGGTAAGATGTGCAAGGGTGCGGGTCGTTAACGAAATCATATTTCAGTGGCGCGTGCTAAACAATGAGCGATCAAATGAATAAACCTCGTCAGGATACGCAAACCATTCTCTTCCGCTTGGATTACATCAATGGAACGGCGGCATGGCCACAGGCGGCCTAAATTTCTTCCCTTAACCAAAATATACACATACACAACATTCTAATTTATCTCCGTACCTAAAAAAATGAAAACAAAACTCTCCTTTTGCCACATTGAATTTATACTTCTTGTAAACTTAACATAATCTATGGTGGGTACCACGGCACAAGAGAATCATGGAAAACGAGAAAGCTGATGAACTTGCAAAAAAGGGGCTAAATTTTCATACCACGGACCGGAACCATGTGGTCTTCCACAAAGCCACTATAAGAAGGTGGTCAAAAACTGGGAGGAATCTGCCATATCCTCATATTGTAAAAATATTCCACGCCTTAATCAAGCAAGGAAATACATTTCTCCAGTTTCGACAAACGCCAAAGAGCTACTAGCTCTCAGCAAAAAGGATCTTAACATAATGACAGGAGTTCTCACTGTTCACTATCCTTTAAAGTACCATTTGCATAAAATTGGTAAAGTTGAAAATGAAACCGGTCGAAAATCCGAAACCGTAACTGCGCAGAGACTCAATCAACTAGGTAAGAGGTATCTTACGGCAGATGAGATCAAGAACTTGACTTCTGGAGGCATAATCGGCTTCATCAAAAATCTGGAACTACTTCCTGAAAACTAATAAGGGCTGTGTCACAATAGAAAATGGGGAAGGGGAAGACCAAAGGACACATGGGATAACTGACGAAAAGAGACGTTCTGATGCAAGAAGCAAGTAGAATCAGAGTGCATATGTGAACTTAAAGGACATTAAATTATGTAAATAAAAATTAAGATTAAGTAAAAATGTATACATCCTATCTCCACCTGAGGGTAGAAGGATGACTGACTGTATATATATATATATATATATATATATATATATATATATATATTAAGTTTAATATTTGTGTTAAGCTCCCCTATTTGCTATAAATCGGAAGTAATAATAAAACCAATATTATTCCCTGAATGAGTAACTGGAGATATTGTAGGAAATTGCAGATACAATATCGTTAAGTGAGTAAGTGAAATCGTGTATTAATATTTAATTGTAGTATATAATGATTGATATTTAATTATATAAATTAACACAGGAACCAGGTTAAAAATTTATTGCAGTACAACGGGGTCCAAATAATAAATAAATGAACACATACGAATTAATATTTGATGGATCACACGATCATAGAATTCAAATTTTCCCCATGCCTAAAAAAAAACAAAGTGCAAAACTCTGCTTTTCCCGCATTAAATTCATACCTCTTGTAAACTTAAGATAAACTATTGCAATTACTAATTCGAATTCGAATTTCGGGGAGAACGCTCTACTTTAATATTTTAGGATACAGAAAAAAAAATATGGGTATTACATAATTTAATTCGTATATACTCTAAATGATGAGATGTCATGTTAAAACTGTTTAAAAAGTGACTTAAGTCCGTGTTGAAGCGTGCACCAATCACAATGCTTCCCCTACTGCGCGAGAGCTTAGTGGGCGGGGCTTAAAGGTATATAAGCAGGTATTGAAGCCAGCGACATTGAGTCCCGGTAGCCTTCGGGCTGGGACTCCAAGGAGGTCCACCTCCGAACTGGATCACATGTTGATCCTCATCGCGATCTAGTTCGCGAAACTAGACCACGATGCAGGTGAAGGTGGCCCGTTTTCCAGTACTCTGGAATGTGATCTGTATCACATTCTAGACCACTAGGACAGGGATTAGAACTTGCTCTAATTACTGGCCCAGTGCTCTGGAATGTGGATCAATGATTCTGGAGTACTGGGTCTGTAATTAGAGCAAGCTCTAATTTCTGGCTTAGTGAATTGGAATGTGATCTGTATCACATTCTAGATCACTAGGACAAGTATTACCGTTTGCTCTATTTACTAGCCCACTGCTCCGGAATCTAGTTCAGTGATTCTGTAGAACTGGGTCTGTAATTAGAGCAATATCTAATTTCTTACTTAATGAACTAGAATGTGATCTGTAATATATTTTAGATCACTAGGATAGAAATTATCATTTGCTCTATTTATTGGCCCAGTGCTATGGAATATGATTCAGTGATTCTGAGGCCCTGTAATTAGAGTAAACTCTAATCTCTGGCTTAGTGAATTAGAATGAAATCTGTGTCACTAGTACAGACATAAGAATTTGCTCCAATAACAGATTCAGTGATTCCGAGCGTTTAGAGTGGAAATTAGAGCATGCTTCAATTGCTCTAGATTAAGTAGTAGATGAAGTATTACATCACAATTGATTTTAAAATATAATTTCAATTGAAAATGTGATATGAATCTGAAGTAATATTATTATTACCTAAATGGCTAGCTATAGTTGATATAGGAAATTGGAAATACAATGTCGTTAAGTGATTAAGTGAAATCGTGTATTAATATTTTAATTATAGTAAATAATTATCGGATATTTAATTAAACAAATAATAAAGCAGGAACCAGGTTAAAAATTTAGTGCGGTACAACGGGGTCCAAATAATAAATAAATGAACATACAAATTAATAATTGATGGATCACAGCATTCGGTTAAATTGAAATTAAACTTAACGAGGCACGAATGTTCTATTTAGAGATTTGGCAGTAAACATCTTAAATTGATAAATTGCTTATTGGATAATGACAGCAATTGATTGAAATTTAACCGCTGATATTTATCTACATAACCGATTTGTTTCAATGAAATTTCATGCAGCGTTTATGTAAAGTATATTCAACAATTTATTTGCAAATTGTTGTGTATTTTGTGCAAAAATGTGGACTATGTTCCGTAATTAATATCTCAATTTAATGTTTGACTAAAATTACCGTGGAGTGAAATTTAAAATGTCATTATGTGGGAAAATATATGTCATACAAATTACAAATTTAATATTTGCTATAGCCGGAAATATTTTTCAATTAATAACAGACTATTAAATTTGGCATTAAAATACGTTTTCGTTCAATTACAGTTAAACGAAATTAAAGAATAATTATATATCGAAATACATAACCTATTTTCAAATGGAATAACTGTAAATAATCATAAAACGAAATAAATAAAAATTTTATTGGTACTAAAATTTGCTTGATAGGAACAAATAAAATTTTTATTTAAAAATCAGATATGTATCTTTATTTGTTTTTAATTAAATTATTGTTGTGGATTTATTGTTTTATTGATAATGCTAATTAGAATTCTGTTAGATAGAAAACTAATATTATTAAATATTGTTATTCCATTACTAAATATAAATATGAAACTTGTATTTTTGAATTCATTGTATTTGTTTAATTGATTATAATTAAATTCGCCTCGCTTTAAAATGGAAGATTCATCTACACATACAACAAAAAGGTGTTTTCAGTTAAATTAGTTCAAAATCCTATTATACATACAAGATTTATCTATTTGGTCCGAAGTATAAAAAGAAAAAAGGTTAAAAAAATCCATATTTTAGCCCGGGTTCAGTGTTTGTATCCGCTTCAGTTTTATTCGTTTTGTTAAGTGTGAAATTGACAAAATTTAATTTGTTTTGCTTTTATAACATGTCAGTTATATCATAAGCGACCTCGGAATTGAACAATTTTCGTCGGATTTTACTTGGTGAAATATATGACAATGTTATTTCGAGATCTCACGCCAACCGAATAAGGTATATCTTAAAATTTCACCAGAACAAGAAGCCAGAGACGAATATTACGCATAACGTGTCCTCTGTGGGTCCAAAAAAAATTAAACAGCATTGCGAAACTTTATATCTATCGTAAAATATCACGTTTCAAAAAATACGCTACGGAGAATTTATTACTATTTGCCACCATTTTTCTGAGTTTGGGAGTCAATTAAAAATTTATTTATCATTAACTGTCTTCGGTTACTAGTTACGAGTTCTTAATCAGTGCTACAGCTTTAAGTATGGCTTTAAAAAAATAATACAGTAAAGTTTGAGTTGGACTCTAATGCCCGATTTGAAGAAAAGGAGTTAACAAACTCTGAATTAATTTTAACCTTGGTTTAAAAGTCAAATGCGTTTCCTGAAATAGTCCCCAAAATATTAACCCCGGTTTAGTAAACCCTTCAATAAAATGACATGTTTATGTTAGTAATTGTTCTACATTTGATGCATACTTGACAACATTGATTTTTGTGACAAATTCAATCTTTTGACATAAAAAATATATAATTATCACATTGTTTCCAGTTAATATATGTAGATAATATATGCCATTATAAATTTTTCTTTCTTTATTATTTAATTATATTTATTAAAGCACAGAATGTTGACCTGAAGATACGAGTAAAATATAACGTATAAAAAATGGAGTTTAGTAAATGCAATTGAAAATTACAAAAATATAATTGAAAATAAATACAAAAACAGATA
This sequence comes from Stenolophus ochropezus, assembly GCA_035578165.1. Taxonomy (NCBI): domain Eukaryota; kingdom Metazoa; phylum Arthropoda; class Insecta; order Coleoptera; family Carabidae; genus Stenolophus; species Stenolophus ochropezus. The sequence goes on from JAQOWZ010000014.1 coordinate 8,557,138, forward strand.
TTTTTGCTATACGGCATGTAGATACTTTACTAATATTTTAATCTTCTTCACCTGCAATATTATAAGTTAGCGCTCAAAGAAAATGGAACATGGCATTAAATTTTGTTTTTTTACTCGATCGAATTTGTATTATCTTCAAAATAAAAAGAAGTACATTTTTGGAAAGACTGAACCAATTTTTGAAGTCTATGTCGTTATAAAATTTAAATAGGTTACATTTTGTGATACGTTGATGTCTATATTCAGGAATAATGTACACAATATTATCTTCTTAGAAACTCTTCATCTGAAAAACATCTTTCTTCAATCATTGACGCAAACTATAAATATATGGAATAAAAGTAACTGCCGTGAATATTTTTAACATGAAACTTGAGGATTTATCATATCCATAGTTACGACTTCATATGTAATTGACAGCAATGTATATTTGCTTGTCTCATTTAAAATTAAACATAGGGAATGAATTTGATAGAAGTATTAAATTTTAATATTGTAAGAAATCACAAAATAAAGAACTAATAAACCAATTAACTCACAAGTGAAGTACAATAATGAACAATTAAACAATAATTACAATAAATTTTCAAAAATCCATCCATTGCTGCTAAGCAATGACTGAATTTGCTATAAAATTTTTGATTTACATATACGATACCTGTGGCCAAAAATATTGGATATTTTGGTTGTAGCGCCAATAAATATTCAATTGCCACTACGAGATATTTGACATTATTTATTTTTAATTGTTTTATTTAATAAACCAAGCAATAAATTATCCTGCTATTCCAGTATCCCATACATGAAACTTATATACCACATCAATGTTAGATATTTACTTTTTATGGTTTTGGGCAAGACATTATTTCAAATATTTATTGGCCCTGGAAATATTTTACCCACTTTTTCTTATACCTGTAGATATTAAATTTTAATGGCATTCACCTCAACATACTAAATTCAAGTACATTTTGTAGTAACTGAATAATAAAATCTATCTGGAAACAATATATTCCCAAAGAGGATGAAATATGCGAGTAGTAATACTCAGGTCTTTTCGAGACAAACCTTTTATACTAGTTATACTTCATACTACTTATGGAAAGATATGTAAATAGAAATTAAATATGTCATTAATGAATATAATGTGAAGTTATAATCTATTCAAAAATGCTAATAGTTTTTGTGAATTTATTTATGGCTCATTTTTTCAATTTCCAATTACAAGAATGAATCTCAAATTCAATACAAGAATGAATCAACTATGAATCATAAGTGTGTATTATTAATTCAGTGTAGGATTGTTCTGTGATTCATACAAATAAAAATAAATCAACAATTTCGAAGTATTTTATTATTTATGTGATGAGTTGAGATTTTTCAGTAGAAAAAAGAAATATAATTGTAGTATTTATTAACGAACACTGATGTAGTGAATGCAGTCAGCTGCAAAACTACGTCTGGAAATCTTTACTATCTTACGAACAAGATATAAATAAGAAATTAATGAGCGTTTTATTTACAACTTCATTTTATAATTGCTCCAGCGATAAATATAAAATTTATATATTTAATTGACCTTTTTTAACTATTTGTTTGGTTTATAAATAAAATTAAAACTTATTAATACAGTATCTTGTATATTATTGGCATTTTTGTTATTATTACAAACAAAATAACAATAATTTAAATTCAATAATTAAAGAATTTTGTTAATTTACGGCAAGATATAACCCAATTCTGAGATTAAAATCTTAGCAAGCGCATAACTTTAGAGAGAACGGTGAAAATAAAGGAATTATCTGAAGTTGGCTAAAACTAAGACCGCAACTATTATAAACTATTAAGTAAAAAAATGGCATGAACCTTACTCTTTCTTTTAGAAATGTTGTGCCATAGATACTAAAAACTAAAGATGACAGGTCAACAATTTAAATTATTTCGCGGGTATTATCAATTAAGGTTTTTTTTTTTCATTTGTTAATTTATAAATGATGATTGTATGAGTCGTGGGTAGGAAAATAATTGTTGAAAAAAATGTCAAAACCTTATTACTTTCTTTTAGGACTTTTAGATAGTAAAGATGAGAGGTTAACAATTTCAATTATTCCGCAGGTATTATCAATTAACGTTTTTTTTTTTCATTTGTTAATTTATAAATGATGTTTGTAAGAGTCGTGGGTAGGAAAATAATTGATAAAAAAAATGTAATAAACCTTATTACTTTCTTTTAGGACTTTTAGATACTAAAGATGAGAAGTCGACAATTTAAATTATTTCACGAGTATTATCAATTAACGTTTTTTTTTCATTTGTTAATTTATAAATGATGTTTGTATGTGTCGTGTGTAGGAAAATAATTATTGAAAAAAAAGTCATAAAACTTATTATTTTCTTTTAGGACTTTTAGATACTAAAGATGAGAGGTCAACAATTTAAATTATTTCGCAGGTATTATCAATTAATGTTTTTTTTTCATTTGTTAATTTATAAATTATGTTTGTATGAGTCGTGGGTAGGAAAATAATTGATAAAAAAAATGTCATAAACCTTATTCCTTTCTTTTAGGACTTTTAGGTAGTAAAGATGAGAGGTCAACAATTTAAATTATTTTGCGGGTATTATCAATTAACGTTTTTTTTTCATTTATTAATTTATAAATGATGTTTGTATGAGTCGTGGGTAGGAAAATAATTGATAAAAAATGTCATAAACCTTATTATTTTCTTTTAGGACTTTCAGATACTAAAGATGAGAGGTCAACAATTTAAATTATTTCGCGGGTATTATCAATTAACAGTTTTTTTTCATTTGTTAATTTATAAATGATGTTTGTATGAGTGGTGGGTAAGAAAATAATTGTTGAAAAAAATGTCACAAACCTTATTATTTTCTTTTAGGACTTTCATATATTAAAGATGAGAGGCCAACACTTTAAATTATTTGGCGGACAATTAACGGTTTTTTTTTCATTTGTTAATTTATAAATGATGTTTGTATGAGTCGTGGGTAGGAAAATAATTGAATGTAAGGGTAAAAGGTCCGCCGCCGCCACTGGTTGGCAGAAGGGCGCTAGTGAACCGATTACGAGCGGCTTTTGGGTGCGCGGCCAAACATAAAAAAACACAATTTCATAAAAAATATCTAGAAAAGCGTGGAGAGTGTCTGTGGCAGAGACATCGGCTGCTTTCGCAACGGCCATGATTACAATCTCTTACTGCCAGCGTCGGCAACCCGCTGTCACTATACGACTAAGGATGAGTATTGCCTCCACATATCTCAAAACCCTTTCCCGATCTTTGTTTTTATTTGCTTAAATATTCCGCCAACTCCCAGACGCTGAGAGATCTAACTGCCTAACGTACTAAACCCACATCAACACCGTACTTCCAACACCCCAGACGCTCTCTTATAAAAACCAAATTACAATTATGAATTCTCAAAAAGGAAGCATCTGTTTCTTGGATTATTTCATCCTTTGTGCTCCTCAACATGATTTTAATTCATTACTAATTTTAAATAATACTTATAATTTATCACTCATAGGGAATGTTAATTTTGTTGTTTCCTAGATCTACTTAAATTGCCAAGAAAAATTTGTACGTTATATACTCAATCAGTTAATTACAACTTCGGTATATATAAACTAATTATTTATGTACTTTATAGCTGTGTGCATAAGGCTTAACGTAAGCTAAAAATGTGGTTCTATTTGTACACAGTCATAAGTAATTTAGTGGTCCATTTAACCTCTGCTCTGAGGATAGATAGACCACCTTTGCTGAAGAGACATGGACTAGAGGTTTTTATTGTTAAAAAGATCGATTCAATTGGTAAACAGGAAAAAATCATTCGCACATAGAAAGTTAGACGATCTAGTTGCTATTCCATAAGTTCTAATGAACTGTTGTTAAATGGTTAAACAGAGGGTGATGATAATGAAGAAGCTGAAGATTATGAATACATATAGGCGGAATGCAAGGAAAATTATTTAAAAAAACTATAAAGAAGGATGTTTGGATAAAATGTGTAATTTTCGGTCGTTGTTTGCACAAAGAATGTACCACATATAACAAATGACAACAATCTATTAATCATTACATCTCCTCATAGCCTTGATCCGTCTCACTTATATATTGGAAGGGAAGAGAGTTGGACTTTTTTGAACCCGAAGAAAATATATTTTTGTAGCTATCGGAACATAGTTTAAATGTTTTCTTTATTCTTATAAGGTCGCCTAGATAATATATGTTGTTTTTTAAATATTATTCTGTATTATAGATAATAATTACTTTTCAAAAAGTGCTCCGTCTCACCCCCTCTTACCCTAAGGACATAATAATTTTTGTAAATTTTAATTATTTATTTATAAATATTTGAACATTTTAACAATATAGAATGTTTTCCGTATGTTACTATAGACCTGAGCGTCTGAACACTTGATCTAACATTCAGAATCGATATGTGTTAGTTTTTGGTAATAAAGATTAATATATCGCTTCACTGTCATTCTGGACTCGTGAGAAAGTCTCAAAAAAAAGAATTTATTTTACATGATATGGTGAAGAGAGCAAACGATGATTTCCATTCAGCTGCAGCCCTAGAAAACTTACCATATTTTGTAAGAATTGTCTCATGTCTACGTCACAGAATAGTTTTATACAGAAGCGACAGTAAGACAGAAAAACGAAAATTAGAGAGAGATGGGGGAAGGCACAAATTTAAAGGTCTATACAATGCTTCAAGGTCATAGAACTGAATAGGGGAACATGAAAGGTACCGACACGGAGTGTCGCTTCTGTATGGAACTATTCTGTGTCTACGTCTGATGAAAACGCATGTGCATCAGAGCAAACGACTCTGATCGTGGTACGAACAATCAAACGGATTTTTCTGTTGTTCATACAATGTTTAGACTGACGGCTATACAATGTCGTTTGTAACTGTTTTAATTTGTAACGTTTTGTTATAATTTTTGTTTAATTGTAATAATGTAGAATTTGTAAATATAATACATAATTTTAAGAAAATCGTTGTGTGTTTCTTCAGTTGCGATCCTTTGAGCTGCTGTGTTCTGTCGTCGTGTATCACTGTCATTTGATCATCCAAGTAATCAACGCATCATTTTTTTCACAAGAATCACCCACCCTCCCCCTTTGTTGCACAAATGAAAAAACAATAATTCCGTTCCAAATAATGATTCTTTATTAAAAGATAATTTGTTTGAGAACCTCAAAGAGTTGATTGAACATTGCAGTTGTCATTGTTATTTATTTTATTATTTTCCCAATCAAGACATGAGTTACTACAATTTGCTCGTTTTTTAAAATGTCTAGGATTGTCATACCCCACATTATTAAGTGCGCTTCAAAGGTTGGATCAAGAGTTTCTGCGTTACAAATATATTTTGAACAACAATCGTTTAGCTGGTCATATATACTCGACTGAAATGATACACTCCTACATACGTCTTTCTCTTTGTAAAGAGAGACTACTGCTGTCCTGAGAATCGTCGATATATACTTTTTATAATCAGCCTTTGTAAAACGTAGAACTTGTGATCTTTTATTGAGTTTGATTCTTTGTCCTGCCGGTTGGTCGTGCACATTTAAAATACAAATACAAATATTTCTTTGCTGTTTACATGTGGGTGTATACAGCCAGCAGCGAAGCATACAACTGCGTGAGTAAACCTTCAACGTTTTGCAAGTAAAATTGATTTTACTCACGCGTAAATGCACAGAATTTGTCTATCTTATCTTTACCTGGAACTTGCAGAAAGAAGGAATAACGCATGAGAAACAACACATGCTACATCATTCAATTATTCAAATATAAAGAAATAAAGTGAATTTTGTGCTTTTGTTTCGTTTTATAGGATGCAATTTCCAGAGTTTCATAATTAGTAACTAAAAGGAATGCATAGACATGTATGCATGTACTAACAAAGGAATAATGATACAATTTTATTAAAATTAATAATTAATTTTATTTATTATGTTTACATTCAATAAAAAACTAAATTACATTTCATTTTACATAGTTTCATATTCTGAAAAATATTTATTTCATTTCTTTGACAGTTCTTTTATGATTTTTCTTAGGTTATATTTTAATTAAGCGTTAAGAATCTGTATTTTTTATGGCAAATAAATTGGCAAATCTTAGTTCCGTTTTAATATCGGAGATAAGAAAATAAATGGCCTAGATAGTGTAGATAGAGAAATAGTAATAACGTACTCGTAATATGATTGTGTATAACGCAACAGTTATTGCCAATAAACTGTCGTAGGAGATGGAAACAGCGAAATGAATTTTCCAACTTATGTTTCAGATATCAACTTGCCAGCTAGCAGCATACGAATGTAAATTATAATTGAAAATTCTAATTGGTTTTGTTAATGGTCCATGATTATATATAATTAAATACTCATTATAAGATTTATAGAACATCCAAATTAATAAGACGTTTTTTTTTATTCAAACATTAGTAATAGCAAAATATCTAGAGTTTGAGAAAATATAAGCACTAAACGAAAACCTAAATAACACTAGAAATTTATTGCAATATTATATGGATGCAGTAGTATTTGTAGTTTGTTATTAAGTATTTCAAATTAGTCAGTTTTAAAAAACCTTAACAAAAAAAAAATATCCGTGAAAATGTGCAAAATGATATCTATTTTAATAAATATATATTATTTATTGAATGATATTAATATATTTTAGAACAGAAAATATCTTTATTTTATAATATTAGTAATATAGAAATTAATAAAAATAAACTAATTCTTTCATTGATAATAAATTACCTATTTAAAAAAATATGTAGCAAATTTATTTCACTTCTTTCTTTATAATTTTAGTATTTTGTATTTTTTTTTATAATTTTGTACTTAAATTTCTGTGTACAACGTAGGTATTTAATAACAAAAGTTTTTTGTACTTATAGTAAATCTATTTTGTTAATTTACTCCTGTCCAGTTACTGGGTTTACCTATTGGGACAGTGTATTGTTATAAATAAATAAATAAGAAAAACTTAGTTTCATCCTACTTCAAAAACTTTCGCACCATAAAACTTACCCTAACTTACCTAGGGAACATTTTATCGACGAAATTTCAATAGTACAATCCACTTGTACTTATACATTGTTATATACTACGATCTCAGCATCATCTAACAATTATTATCAGGAAAACTAGCTCTATGTCATCTCTCCCGCTGTGACATCTCTCTTGAAATTACCTTATATCCTTAGATAATTTTAAGTATAAAATACCGGATATTCTCATATCCGAAACTCAATATTACGTGATTTATGAGCGATATTACTGTGAAATCATTTATGACACAGCGCTTATAACGACGAAAAGGCAAAAGTTTGCTTGAAATAGGATGCAACTTTTTTTTTCGAATTTAAAAAAAATCTTTTTGTTTTATTTTCAGCACTTCATACATTATATACCCTTTAATTTGTTGTCCTAAATTGTGGAACATTCTGTATGCGACTTTTACTGTAAATTTAATAGAGCAGACATTGTTTACACTTATTTGTATTTTACTATATATTTTCTATAATAATTGTTCTCTCGGAAAAGTCCATTTGATTTTTGTGTCGTGATATCGATTCGAGTACTATAAAGATGTGGAATTTTCGAATGAGATTTAATGTGAGGAAACCCAGAAGTGTAAAGCCAGATTAAGATGTTGAGGTACGGAGAATTTAAGCTGATATTAGGCTTCTTTGACGCCGGGTTAAAACAGTTATAGTTAGTCACGTAGTGCAAAATGAGTTATCTAAAATGATTATGTTATAATCAGGTTGATGTTAGTTCACATGTGCCTGGGTCATAACGTACCCTAACTAAGTCAGCCCTAGTTAACCTTTATTGTTTTATGTAGATGCTGTCACACTTTGAGCAAGTTTTAGGACGAAGGATTTGTTTGCTTTCAAAGGTTTTCCCTGCTTAACATGCACAGTTTGAATATCAAGCTGCATAATTACTCAATCATTTCATTTCTCAAAATATTTGACTTAACCTAGTTCTCTAATTTACATTTGCGTCATACCATAGGAGCCGACTTTTGAAAATTTCATGTGGGGCTCAAATTTATTGAATACAAAAATAAATATATACATACATATTTCTCAAAACAAAAATAAAAACCTATTTTAAAGAAAAAAATGCCTTAATTGCCATTGAAAAAAGTTTTTCGTCTATGATTATTGGTATTAATAAATTCATTTGCTACTGTAATTTTTGTTTATCTTTAGTGTGATATATTTTTTTATTTAAATCTAATTCTTTTGCCCCTGTTCCTAATTTTTGTTCAAGATTATTAGTTATTATTGATACTGATGATGAAAATGAAGATGATGGTGATTGTGCTTGTGTTGGTGCTGGTGCTGTTGATATTATTGGTAATTTTGATGTTGATTTTTCAGTGTTAGGTTTTGATGTACAGGGAGCTGTAACCGAATTTTTATATATTTTGATTATAAATTTGTCCATTGTAAATCTTACAATCTTTCATCTCTTTATCTACATATATAAAAATATTTAATTTTGAACGGACTTTTATTAAAAAATTGTTAATTAATTTACCTTTATACGAGTACCGGAATACGTTAAAGGTTTCAAACAGTAATGGCAAAGATTAGAAAAGAAACATACAACTATTGCACCAAATTATTTAAATTTTGTACTACCTCTTTTTAACTTCACTACATTAAAATTAAAACGTCAGTGAATATGTATCGCTATTGAGCTAAACAGTTCTATTAATATTAGCCAACCTGCCAATCACCTTATTCCTTAGTGACTGTCATTTTAATTGGACAAAAAGGGTGTTTTGATATCATACCGACACCAAAGATCTGTGCCGACACAACAGACCCGCCACTACCTGACCTATTATCGTCGGTTGCCGCAACCGAATTTATTGCACAATTTGTGGAAACAAGGCGATTTCAATACTTCATAAAAATTAATTGTAAGTAATGTAAATCAAGATAATATATATACTGTACTCTAATTCTATCAGTGTTTTGTTTTGGAACACTTTCTATAATTTTTGTGATGTTGAATAAAGAGCATTTTAGTAAAATAATATTTTAATTAAATACAAATATTAATTCGGTTATCAAATTTTAATTAGAAGAGTAAATCCGTATCATGTGGTATTATTTCAAATATATCTAAAAAAATGTTGATGTAAAAAACTGACATTTACGTAATATTTGTAAAACGTGTGTGTTATATTTATTTATCCTTTTGAAAATTATTTTATCGTTTGAAAACATGCTGTGTGCATTTCATGATCAATAACAATTGCATTTTTATAATTCACTTGATATCGATATTACAAAAAATTAATTATTTAACTATAGCGCACAATATTCCATTGTACATTTAATAAATATATTCATGAATATAATTATATGAATACTTAATTTATTATTAATGCGAATAATATTTATCGCAAAACGTAGGCTATAGGACACGAAGAGAAATAATTGAAAATATCCACTATAGAGAGAAAAAAAATGTTTTGGTAATTAGAAAATAATTCGATTGCTAATTAATCAATATAAATTTTATTTGGCACAAATTCAGATGTGTGAGTTGGATTATTTTTACTTTTTATATAAAACACCTCTATATTTTTAAAAATAAAATAAAAAATAAAAACATGGTATAATCCGATATTGTGATACGTATTTTTAATTTAATGTAAATATTTTAATATGATATTTAACTAATTAATTAATAATTTTGCATTGACTTAGTTTATTAAAATTTTCGTTTTACGATAATGTCACATAATTATAGGAGAAAAAATATATATTTAGCGTGCTGCAATTCATAATAGAATTACAAATTAGCAAGTCATATTTCCCAGTCGGCCACTAGAGAAAAAAGCTATTTCAAGGAGTGTTCCATATCTGCTCAGCATAGACGAGAGTGTTCGAAATTTTACAAAAAGTTACAAAACAACAATTCTGTCTTAAAGAAGATATATTTCTCCCAGAAGTATCAATGTTTTTTTGGGCCAGAGCGAGCGAAGAAAGCTACGAAATGGAAAAGAGCAGTGATTTAATATTGCAATATTCAACCACGCGTTCAGACGAATTATACGTAATATTCCGCAACATTTGGTAACACTCCCATCAACTTATGTTAATTTCTATTTGCCTCATCTTCCTTAAAATTATACCCTAACGTCATTTTGCATAATGTACTCAATATTAGTCATAGACTACACCGCGAATTACCCAGTGAATTAATTTGTAACAATATCTTTATATGTTTGGTACGATTTAATTTTTTTTTATAGAATACACAATAAATGATTATAAAACTATAATTATACTGTTTTTACTCCTAAAATATATTTCGGATTTTCTTATTCCAATATGTATCAGATTTGAAAATCAAAATCTTCAAATTTGGAGAAATCATTTAAAATGATTAAAGTACAATGTTTATTAAATGTTTGTACTCAAAGAAAAGATAATATTTTTTAATATTACAAGTGTACATTTAGTTTTGGTTTATTTATAGGTATTTATTACTACGTGACGAATAACAGTTCATGCGAATAATCTAATAACGAACATTCGGCGAAATTTTAACCGAGTTTTCGGCATTATCGAATAATAAATTTTATTGGTGGTCCTCGTTGCGAAGAGGGATGTATTTATTTTGAAATGCTCGCCCTATTTTTGTTAAGATAATTTCTTGTTTGATTATTATTAAATTTAATTATTTCAGTTTCAAGAAATTTACTGCCAAACAATATAACTAGATAAATTATTTACTCTTATTGTAGATACATTAATAATAACTAAAGATATATGTATATCTCTTATTTAAAATTTATTATCTATATATTTATATATTTTAATAAAACAAAACAGCGTTGTATTTTGCTTATTTCTTGTAACGGAATATTTGGTATTAAAATATGCTGAATAGGCCAAATACCGAATTGTGAAAATATAGCCGAATAGACTGAATACCGAATAATTATTAAGGTTCGGTCCTATTTCTAGTATTTATTATAAAATATAGTAACGATTGTTTCGTGTAAGATATCTGATTGTCTGACATCGTTATTACCGATATATTTTTAAATAAATATGGATAAAACAAGTGTTGTTCTATTGTTTTTAAAGGAAAAAAATGTATATATAATAAAAAGCCAAATATTACAGAGCAAAATATGTAAATACATTGATACTAATTGTAAAGGACTCCTGTTAGGTCATAAGATATTTTTTGGATGGTTGTTCCAGAAATTTAGTAACCCTGATTATGTCCTATAGTAATGGAATTTAGGGATAAATATACAGAGCGAAATGAAGAATATATTGGACGAGTTTTGTTTTTTTAATTACTCGCAGATTTGTGTATGAGTGAAATTAGTTTGGATTCTAATTGTAAAGGATTCCTATGAGGTGATAAGATTTTTTTTTTTTGATCGTTTTTCCAGGAATTTAGTAACCCTGTTTATGTCCTATAGTAATGGAATTTAGGGATAAATATACAGAGCGAAATGAAGAATATATTGGACGAGTTTTGTTTTTTTAATTACTCGCAGGTTTGTGTATGAGTGAAATTGGTGGGCATCGACCCGTAATAATGCGAATGTGAGAATTTTTATTTATCGACTCGGAAAAACAAAATTTATATTTCCGTTATTGGTTCGGGTGTTTAGAAGTGACATGAAATATACAGTACGTAAGTTGGCCGATGGAAACATAAATCATGAAAGAGAGCAAATATAGTATTATCGATTGACGAAGTGTGTAGGAATTAGTATGATTAGCATTCTTTATAGCGGTAATTCTTATTAATTCAAATAAGTAGTGTGCTACTGCGTATAAATACCAATAAAACCACGGTCGTAACATCCGGATTTTCCGTTGCAGCCAATTTCGCAGAATTTAGGGATCTGCATACCACTTCATGTATTTTTAATGCGTTATTCATGAGACGTACACTACAAGTTGGAGAAATCTGACATGCTATTTCAGTAAGGAATGTTAAGTTTATAATGAATTTGAATTTTCTTATGCGCGCGTTGGACGCGACGACACGGCAGTAAAAACGTGCCTGTGGCCCAACAAACAAACTGGAAAACATCATTTTCCCGTGGTCACATCAAATGGAAAATTTAAAAATCGTAAATCTCTTGGGAAAAGTTTTTATTCATCTGCTGGCCTTCCTAATTCGTAATGCTAGTCCGTGCTCTGCGATTTTATTTCACTTGTAATTTCCACAATTCGTCCCACGTACATCACTTCACAACGGCCATCAATGTTCCCATATAACATGTATAAATTTTAAACCGACATTTCACATCTACTCTTTACATCTCTTATTACAATTATTACAAGCATATTATATTTCATAAGTAAGCAGCTATTACAACTTATCACTAAACAGGATATCTGCTCTAAATTTGAATTCGTAAAACTATATTATATATAAGTAGTTTTCTTTATTTTCACATTATTTGTAAAAATAAAGTCGTGATAATCCCTATAAAGAGTTACAAAATATTAAAAAATATATAAATTTTGTAGCAACGCGAAAAGTGAGTAAAATTCGTACTAGCTTGAATTTAAAATACATTTTTAGTATACGCCAAAGTGACATTAAAGTTTTCTATTATATATATATATATATATATATATATATATATATATATATATATTAATTGTAATAATACATATGAGTAAACAGAACTACTGCAGGTATTGTGAATATTGTGAATCTGTAATCGATAATAGTAATCAAATAAAAAAACTTCGCTGCGATGTTAAATATCCCAGAACAATGCATGATTCGAATCAACAATGAAAATAATTAAAACATGATCTCCTCAACGAAAGAAAACATGCTCAAGTTCATGTAATATAAAGCTCTAACTCTATATTCAGTATAAGTTGCCAAGCGGACGTGACAACGATTTGTCGCTGAGCAATGAAAGAAACTATTCTCGATTTACTTTCTGCATTCATTCATAATTCACTCGCGAGGAATAATCTCGAGGCCGCAGCAAGTCTTCCTGTTCCGTTCATTTACGCGAAGGACATCAACGGCTATATTCAGCACAACTTTCTTGCATGCATAATCACCTTACTCACATTCATTATAAAATATTGAGCAACCCCGCGCTTCATAAATAAACACTACTTTTTCAAATTTAAAGCTTCATGATATAGAAACCCACAGAGAATCTCACACTGGCAAAAGCCAAGCGGAGAAAAGTCACACTGAAAAAAGCCGCACGGAAAAAAGCCACACGGGAAAGAACCGATTAGAAAAAAAATACCACACGTTTTTTTTGTGCATTTTGTACCCTGTCCGCTTTGTATATTGTAAGCTTTTGCCCCTGTTTGCTATATAAACACAACTACTTTTTCAACTTTAAAGCTACATTATGATATAGAATCCCACGGAAAAAACTCATACCGGCAAAAGCCACGCGGATAAAACTCACGCGGAAAAAAGCCGCACTGGAAAGAGCCAGCTAGGAAAAAATACCACACGTACTTTCCTGTGCATTTTGTACCCTGTCCGCTTTGTATATTGTAAGCTTTTTTCCCTGTTTGCTATATAAACACAACTACTTTTTCAAATTTAAAGCTACATGATGATATAGAATCCCACGGAAAAACCCATACCGACAAAAGCCACGCGGACGAAAGCCACACGGAAAAAAGCCGCACAGGAAAAAGCCGACAAGGAAAAAATACCACACGTTCTTTCCTGTGCATTTTGTACCCTTTGCGCTTTGAATATTGTAAGCTTTTTTCCGTGTGGATTTACCTTGTAAGCTTTTTCTGTTTACTTTTTCCGTGTGGATTTTGCGTGTGGTTTGTACCCGTGGGATTTTTTTGGTCACTACGGGAACACCCACAACTTTTTGAAATCTAAAGCGACATTATATCACAGAAACCCACGGGAAAACGCCGTACGGAAAATAGGCTACAAGGATAAAAGATTACACATTTTTTTCTGTGCATTTAGCCCCTGTGGGTTTTTAACTTTGTAAGCTTTTTTCTGTGTTCGCTTTTTACCTTGCAAGACTTTTTCTGTATACTTTTTTCCATGTGGAGTTTTCCTGTAGTTTTTTTTTCGTGGATATTTTTTTTAGTCTCCAAAGGATGCTTAGTTTTTAAAATTTGATATAAAATACATATACAGGGTGATGACTCGAAAACCCGAACATAGAAATTTAACATGTAAAATCATATTTTCGTAATTTTCTACTTCGCTAATTATTTTAGCGAAAAAATGCTTTCAATAACAGTTGTCGCGCAAAAAATCTGTCTAGTTAACTGCGTTAGTTTGAAGTGAACATTACTGCATAAATTAATTTTAAATTAAAAAAATAAAAACAAAATAAAATTGCTATATTTTTAGCATAACTTGACAAAACAATTACAAATAATAATAAAAATAAACTAACGTAACTATATTGACAGATAAACCGTTAAATTTTTGTTATTTTGTCTCACTTCCATAGTTAGTGGTATTTTAGGGATGATTTACGTCATTTTCATAACTAATTTCTGAGGTTACAAGGCATGTAAAATTAATTTTTCATGTTGATTTAGATGCTCTACAACTGTTACTTAAATATTTTTTCCTTAAAATAATTAGGGAAGCAGGAACTTACGAAAATATGATTTTACATGATAAATCCTTATGTTCGGATGTTCGAGTCACTATACTGTACAAGTAAGTTTTTATTTGCATCTAAAAATACTGTATTTATTTCCAGTACTTTTGATATTAACAAGAATAATATAGATATAGTAGATGTAGAGAGAGAGTTATGGACAGAGAATCGTGAGAGCAACGATGATTTAATCTGCAGAAGTATGAACGAGAGAAAGGAGAATAGATTCGTGAATAAATCGTTATTTTTGGGAAAACAAGCTTTTCCTACAGCAATTATTGTATTCACTTTCAGTACATTTGATATCAAAAATAACAATTTAGATTTAGTAGATGTAGTGAGAGAGTTATGGACAGAGAATCGTGAGAGCAACGATGATTTAATCTGCAGAAGTATGAACGAGAGAAAGGAGAATAGATTCGTGAATAAATCGTTCTTTTTGGGCAAACAAGCTTTTCCTACAGCAATATTAGGCAGTCAATTGCAAGGACTTACATTTCAATTTCCAGTATCCGAGCGCGGTTCTGGAACAGCTTAAGTGATCCAAAACTGTCCTTTACAAATCGTAACATACGGGCGAGTTTATCTCGTCTCCGTGCATCTGCGTCGCCGACGCTGTTGTGTTGCCGGGGGGCATGCGACGTCCTCCGTCCCGAACACACGCATCCACTCATTTCAAAAATTGGATGGAGAGAAAGGAATGTGCTCTTTTCTGCGCACAACATCAGCGTATCATGCAAACGATTAAATTATGTATCACGTGTTCGCAGTCGTATTTATACAACCGCCAAGCCAATTGCCTACGGCCAGGATTTAGGCCCGTATTTCCCTAATTTTTTCTCTCCCTCGGAAAATATTCTACGGTGAGAGTTGAGAGTTGAGAGTACACTTCGCCATCCACATAAAATCAACACCAATCTTCTTATATTATAAAACGTTTTTACTAAAACATCAGACAAAAGATTCAAATTCCTTTTTCAGCAAATAGTAATTTATACTATATTCTATAAATCAAATATTAATTTAAATTACTTGATATAAATCAGATTTAAATCAAAGTGATGTTCTTTTAAAAATCATTGATTTATGTCATGATCTGCAATTGTTATTTAACATTCCAGATTTACGTAAATGGGGAAAAAAGCGTGTGGGTAATATTACCATGTGACAATACTTTCAAGAACCACTAAATTTGTTTACGTGATCATATAGAAACCCACACGGAAAAACCCATACTGGCAAAAGCCACGCGGACAAAAGACGTACGGAAAAAGGTTACAAGGACAAAAGATCACACATTTTTTGTGTGAATTTGGCCTCCGTGGGTTTTTTACTTTGTAAGCTTTTTTCTGTGTTCACTTTCTACGACAATACTTTCAAGAACTACTAAATTTGTTTAGGGCTCTCAGATATTAAATTAACTAAATCAGGACAGTTTGATAAAGCAAGGGAAGTTATGTATTAAGTTGATTAATAAATCAAAATATGTTTTACTTTTATACATATACACTTTTAACTTTTCGTAAGATTTGACTGTTTTTAATAACTCGTTTTCTGTTAGATCCATATATTTCTGAACAATTAGAATCAAAATTGAAAATACTATGTAAAATAACTTCTACCGTGTAACAAAATAATGAGTTATACTTGTTTACTGAATTTTCATTAAAGAAAAAATACGTTTCTCATCGACATTGTACCCCGGGATCAAAAAAATATATTCATATATTTTCAATAATCTAAATATAGTTCTGGAAATTCTTTGTCCATTTTCGTCAAGAATTGAGTACTGCGCTTGTTTGGAATAAACCACAAAATGTAACAATTAACAAAGATTTAAATAAAATTCAATTAAGTAGCGAGTTTTGAAAATATATAAATCCGGGATAAATAGACTTCCCGAGACCAAGTTTCGGGACACTTCAAAATCGAGACAATCCCGGTTTTCCGGAACGTCTGAGAGCCCCAAATTTGTTTCACTTCGTCGATAAAACGATTTTACTGGTATATTATTTTGAATTTATAACGCACAAAATTTTTGCACTAATTGTGTGATTTTTTGTTAAATTTACTTTGTAATATGTTACAGTAAAATCTAGTAATGAAGACATCAAAGGGAACTCATAAATTTCGTCACTATAGCTGATAAAAGTAAAATAACGTTAGCGTATTTCGACATTACCTATAACCAGTCACTATAAGCGGTATTGTTATAAACTAAGTTTATTATAGTTTTTTTATTGTTTCTTTAAATTTTTACTTATTCTTTATAATAGTTTTATTTTTCATAATAACTGCTATTTTGTGCACACGTTTTTGAAATTATAATATTCCTTTTTAAAAAAATCCGTTTTAAATAAAATACGATTCTTATGCAACCCTGATTTTAATATATAAAGTTCAGATGCCTGTATTTTCCTTAAATTTAAAAATAAAATTATTTTTTCCAATTAGCTAAAACAAACTGTATATATAATTACCAGTAGATAATATAGTAATTATTATGTTCATGAGATTGAAATGAAAGATAGTATGAAAGATACAACTCATAAATTATTTATAACAGAGAGAGAAGTTTTGTTTTCGGATAATTTGGGCATATTTGTCATCACGCTATTTTGACGTCACAAAACAGAAATATATCTCTTACTACTGAATTATTAATCATACTTTGTTTGTTTGTTCTATTTATATGGTGTTAATTGTCAGATTTTTATTTCAAACCATAAAAATTTCACGTACAAGGAAATTTCGTTCTGGGGAATTGGTAGCAGTTAGTGACAAAGCAGTTATTATTACGCGTGCGATGACGTTAACATTTTTTATGTAAAATATTTTGTTTTATGCAAAAAGAAAGTATTTATATTGTTTAAATAAACTTTAAATGAGTGCTGAAGTGAATAAGCAATAAATGTTTGCGTTTTATTTTGTTGAAATGTGAGTGAAACTGTGACCATAACCTAAACATTTTCTGTGTGCCGCGTACTATGTGAGTATATTTACAAGTTTTTTCTTTATGTTTAGTAAGTAATTAAGTTATAAGGACGTTCTGTATGGAATATTAAGAACATATAGAAGTTTAGAGTAGTCTATGTGCTTCTATTGTACCATAGTTAATTCATAGAGATATCAGTCTGCAAACTCCAACATCCAGCATATCTTGCTAGTGGCTGCATTATGCATTCCAAGTATACTTAGTTAAAACAGAAACTGCATAAATAGCAAATGAGCAATAGTGACATTTGTAACAAACGCTCAAATTACAAGCTCTTATGATGTAGTGAATAGTTTAGGGCGTCACAGACGTATCGTACCGTTAAAAACTTTCTACATTAATTAGTTAGTAATGTTAATGAAAATGAGGTAAAATTGGCGGGTTAAAAGAGGGTTTAACAAGAGTCCTCAGTTGGAAAACAGGACAACAGGGCATCAGGGGGCAGGGATTCTCAAACGTGATAACTGCTTATCTCATAACACTGCGGCATTTTCTTACGTGAATACTTACTCTTGAAAAGTACAAAAATCATTTCAAACTTAATATTATTTCTTTTGAAATGAACTAACAATTTAGTCTATTTATAACACATTACTTCTCGATTAATTAAATCTTAAATTTTATTAACTTGTTAAAAAACCACTTATTAAAATTGCGAACTTTAACTGTAATATTAACCGATATTTTTAGGCCAAAAATACTGGTAACCGTTAACCAAAAAATAATCCAATTTTAGCGAACATTAACCTTTGTTTTAATATTATTTAGCGCGAAAAAATGTTAATGTTTTTTTTTATATTTGTTTTATCTACTTGTATTTGAATATGAGTCGTCTGACTTTTTACAATTTACATTTTATTGGAGACTCATAAATATATTTTTTTAATTCATTTATTTATATATTTTTAGTAAATTTTCATAATTAATTTTTTTAAATTAATTTTTTTCATTATTTTCTTCACCGATATATTAACCGGTTTAAACCGACTTCCAATTTTTAAAAACCGGTTTTCGAACTAAACCCGTTATTATTATAACGTTCTCTATAAAGATTAACCGTGAACCAGATTTTTTTTCGGTTATATGCTCAGATAAATATATATTGAAAATAATAATGATAAATATTTTAATTAAATATTTCATATATTTAAGGTTTTGTGTTTGAAATATCTAGATATCAGTTTATTTATCCATAATCTGTAAATACAGAAATATGTGTTAACGGTCAATGATATGGTCGAAGCCGTGCTTACATGCATGTAATACTGGTCACATTACCGTATTACGTTCTCGCCTTAGTTTGTAATCGTAGATTACAACACGGATTAAAGACTGGTTTAGTATGCATTTATCATTATCTTGTACAAAAGTACTATCATTGTACATTTGTAATATAATATAAATAAATTTAACAATATACAAGTTGAATTCTCTATAAAGAGTAACGTTTTCAAGAATCTTACATTTACACTATTTTATGGTACAAAATAAATGAAATTCTTGTTTTCCGTACATCAAAAGTTAGGGGAGTTTTATATGTATTTCAATTGTTTAACTATAAAATTGTTTTATTTACATTGTTACTTGATATCAGAATTTATGTTTATATTGTAGATAATAAAATAATATACCTTTATAATTAATAGTAACAATCCTAATCGGTAAACAAATATTATTTTATTTATTTCTAAATAATAAATCGATTGGACCCTTAGTCGAGATAATTTTTTTAAATTAAATTTTGTATATTCAAGTAAAGCCACGGTTTCATGTAGAGAATAGGGCCCTATACTCCATTTTTGTCGGTGGTCCTTTTTTCTTCAGTCCGACGCTGCTAAGTATAGTTAATTATGTAATTACTGGGAATCAGTGATTGACAATTTAAATTAGGTATATAGAAAGTAGAACCAAAAAGAGTTTTTCAAACTAGTTTAAAGGTCGATAGACTCTTGTTACAATTTATTTTTCAAAAATAGAAGTTCTTATGTGAATATGTAATAAACTCTAAGAATAACAATGTAACTGTAATTATATGTAAATAAAATGTTTTTGTACGTACGTCAAATTTTCTGCGCCATGTTACACGGCTGTCTATCTCATCTGTACTTTTATACAGCTAAATAGCGACAAATTCCCTGCATTTAATAATTTATTTTATGTGAAGTAGGTATATATTTTTTATGTGAAATTATATATTTGTTAACATTGTTTTATAGCAAATTATTGAAAACATACCTATTCAAAATATGTTAAGATTGAATATAATTTTTTTAATGAATACAGAACTGGTTTTATCTGAAGAGAAAACCAGTTTTTAAAACTGTTTTAATCTTCTGAATAATAAAATACCGGTTTTGTATAAATAAAGAACCTGTTTTTAAAACTGGTTTGATATTCTGAATAATAAAAGACCGGTTTTGTATAAGTAGAAAACCTGTTTTTGAGCAAAAACCGTAATTGAAATTAGTTTGTTGAAGTCGGTTCGGATTGGGTGACCTTGTAATAAGAAGTGATAATATAATTAAGTTAGAAGTACGCTATTTAACATGTGTGGCATGCTGGCGAGAATTTCGGTTAGTGCGGGGGAAATGTTGGGATTCCCCAGTACAGTACACATTCCAGGCTAATGTTATGGCTCAGTTTCTCAAAAACGTAACGGCGCGGGTTTCTGTGCAGCTGGCTGCCGGAGGCCTTAGACCTCGGGGATCCGTCGCAAACACCTCTGGGTATAATTCAAACTCCAAGCAAGATCAAATTGGCAGTCGTTTATTCAGGCACGGTTCGAGTAACCAGTAACGGATAATGTATTCGGTTCGTGTCTAACTAACGAGCGTCCACTGCCGCATCGTGCAGCCTTTTTACACATGCTAATTGCATTTCATTTATTTAGTGCCAGCGTCTAAGATGTTTACTTTGAATTTACATCGATAACGGACGGACGAGGACGAGTGCCCAGTTCATTTCCTCTACGCTTGTACGCTTCCACTTAATTCCTTCCCTCTACTGTGCATACAAATCTCATCTCTCTATACCTCTATATAGTTTGCCCAATTTCAAATAAATATACACACTCACTTGTTCTCTATTCATAATGTCCGTAATGTCCACCATCGTTCGGTAATATATCACTTTTCTTTTCTACTAGATATACCATATACTTTTATTTGTTTCTAACTAATTTTGTTATTGGACATTCATAATATTCATTAATATTTTTACAGTTCAAAATATAACATTTTTTACATATTTTTTTGTAATCTTTCAAACTTTATCAATAGTGAAATTGAAAATACAAGTTCTTTTTTCGTATGTCAAATTCCTTCCAATTCACATGAGTGACTACTTATATTGCCGTCATTTTTTGGCAAACATAAAACTGTCTCTCTTTGCCGTATGTTCGTTAATAATGAAATATTTACAAGCAGTAGCGGCTTGTGAACTACAATTTTGGTGAAGCAGGTGATAGAAATTGAATAAAAATTATGAACTGCATACCAGAAGAACCTGCTGCCATTTTTTAAAAGTAAACTTAAATTTAAAATCCATAGATGTCCGGTATCTATGTACTGCCACTTATGCTACATTTGAACAACTACAAAAGCAATGGCCAAAATTTCAAAAGCATTCAGTTCGGTCGCATTTTTTCTTCCACGGGCAAGTAGATCTATTAGAGTGCACTTGAGCCTTGTCTCAAGTCTCCCTTTTCTGAAGCAGGTAATGCAGCTGTGAACATTGTGAAAACAGCACAGTCGAACACACACATTGATGAAGATTGAGGCAGAAGGATTTTTGCCTCTGCACTTCTGTAGTCGGCACTATGCTGGGCATACGAATACTTTATTCGCCATAATGTATAGGATAGGACAACAGTGGGAATTTAAAATATAGATTTTGTGGATATATTGCATTCTTCTCATTTTTTATGGTGAGGCATTGTCTCACTTGCCTCCCTTGACGAGCCGCCACTATGTACAAAATGTGTTTTTAAAATAAATAAACAGGATGTTTTAAACAGGAGAAAAGGTAAATACTACATGATGTACTGAAAACGAATCAGACAGTATTTGATTAAAATTCGCAAAATAAACATTTTTAGTGCCACTTTAGTTTCATAGGTGTTTTTAATATTTTATTTAGATATAAACAATAGAAGCAATTACCTAATCCGTTAAATGTCTGCTTTTAATAATTAATTTCAATTATTTTGTTTGTCATATTATAAACAACTAATTAAAACCAGTGGCACTAAAAATGTTGACTTTATTTTAACTGCAATTAATTTGGCGGATTTTAATAAAAATATGTTGATTGGTTATCAGTACATCATACAGTATTTGTAATTTTTCCTGAAAATGTAAAACATTTTATCCAGTTCATATATGCACAAATTTAATCAAATAATCATTATTAATGAGTTCACTGCTAAATAATATTAAAATATATTTTCATATAAAATTTAAATCTGTTAAATTGTTTATTAAATAATTTTGAAAAGAGTTGTATATTTGACATTTTTTGAGTTTCTCACTTTCTATTTTTATTGCTACATAACATTTGTAAGATAACTTATTTTTGAGTTGTGACCCAAATTTAGAATTTACAATGAGAGCGATTGAAATTGCCAGATGATTTCTAGTATTCCTTTTAATTCTTTACGGCTATCTCGCTTATAAATTGCTTATATATTGTTGTTTACATTTTGTCCAATTTAACTTTTCTAACTATCATTGCATTCTACAAATTTCAAATTTCCTTTATTTCAAAAGTTTTTTCGATTATAAATAGTAAACTAACTTGATATTTAGATTTATTACGCTATAAATTACAATTTTCTCATTCATATTTACTAAGTGTAAGTGTGTAGTTTTATTTTTATTACACGAGGTTCTTATATGAAGTATTTCACATGGAATAAATAAAGAAACTTAACCTATAAAAACTTATAACGTCAACGTTCAGAGTTTAAAGAAATTAAAACTATAATCCTTCTTTGCGCTATCCTCATTAAGTAATTCTTCACAAAAAATAATAAGAAATTTAATTAAACAAAATGAAAGAAGTAAGTGACCTTTAAAGAAAGCTAGTTTGAAACTAAAACCTCTACTTTACGCTACTCTTATTTTTAATCAAGGAGCTTAAATAAGCGTTACACAAAATGTCTTGACACAATAATAATTTATCCACAAAGTAAAGAAGAAACGCGAGTAGACAGACAAAAACACAAAGATGTTCGGGGAAAATCTAATCTTTCAAACACACCAAAAGTTAATAAGAAATAAAATAAATTTATCATCATATATTATTTCAGAGAAAACGCAGATTTACGACTTTAACAAAATTTGTTCCAAATAAATGATATTAATACTAATGTCAATTTGAAAATAAATTTATATTAACGAAAGTATTATAAATTTGAAAACATCACAATTTTCACATACTACAATTATTTTCACATTGAAATCATTGGATAATCTTTTACTTGACTGGTGCAGGCTGAATAAGTTATGTTAAAATATTAGCTGCAGTATCTAAGTTACTGATAATTAAGTAAATATATCAGTGTTTGCTTATTTCTCATTGCTGAATGTTTATTGATAATCAGTGTCAGTGTCAGTTGCCAATATTTGACCGAATCCGAAACTGCGGTCTATTGGTAATTATATATTTATACAGTATACATATTTATCAAGCGTCACCTTCTAAGTACTTTAACTAATATGAAAACAGCTGATTTATAAGTTCTGATTACTTATAGGAAGGTATTACAAAAAGTTACCTACTAGATTTTTTAAAATAATTCATAAAAGTATGTTTGTCTTTCACTCCATATAATTTGATTGTGTGAATCTGTAATCTAAATAAACAATTTTTCTTATATCTAACAGTATTTCAGAACAATTATATAATTTATTTATTTATTTGCAACTTCCATAATAGATAACTTCAAAACTTATACAAATTGATACATCACATGAAGAATATATGTACCTACAATGTAAATTTGAAGTAATAGCAACTCAGAAGAGTAGTATAGGATCCTATACTACTCAGAAGCATTAATCTTTATGGTTAAAATTTAAACCATTATCCATTTCTTCAAGTTCAAAACAGGGTATAAAATAGAATAATACAGTGGCTGATCCAGGTGATATTCTCAGGAGGGGTAAAAAAGTATTTAATGAATTTTAATAATAGGGACAATATTCAAAAATAGGAATATACAAAAATTAAGCCGACTTGGTGCCCAGATTTCTGCCCATAATTTAATGTTGGTACGAACAAGGAATTGTATACTCTTACTTTAGTTCTTGTTGACAGTATTTTTTTTGTTAAAATTATGCTTAATTTATTGCTAATTCTACATCAATTTTTCCATGTTGTGTTTTACTTGTTCCTGATATTTAAACATCTTTATTTGTGCTATTTCTTCTTGTCGTAGTTTAAGTTTAATGTTTCTTGGATCTTTTGATATTGTCATACATTTGATTTTATCTCCAGTAGTATACAATTTTTGTTTCATTAGTGATATATTTTTTTGTCCTGGTTAATGATGAGACTTTCGTTTTAAAAGGGAAACTTTCCTACCTTGACAGATGGTATTTAAATAGGAGTTTTGGTTAAAGATACATTAGTGTTGATGTTATAATTGGCGGCACGAGCACGGGCAGGCGAATGTTAGTAAACTCCTCGGTTCGTTTGTTGGAGTTGCGAAGTGAATCATGTGCACATGCAGCGTGCCTGTGTTTGTCGAGCTCCGTTATTAATATCATCTTGAGTAGTTCTGACAGATCTCATCGTTCACACGATGCGAAGCTGTGATTCTCGGCAATTCACACTCGGCAGCCTAACATTCAGCACCTGTGCCGAGCTCGACCGTACCTGAAAAATATCCGCGGTTTGCTAACTAATAGCCGACGGCGGTCACCATTGACAGCTGCCAAGCCATCATTGATTCATGATCTATTTGCAAACAAGCCCGCAAATATGTTAACATACTTTTTCCGCAACTATGGCTTCGTATTTTGCATTTGGATATCATATACAATTTATCACTCCTGGTCAACAAATCCTCATAATTACGCATATATAACGCCCACTGTCAAATATGCTACATTTCGGACACAAATATGGATCACATCTTTCAAAATACAACGAAATTCGGATGTATATCAAAATTTTAATCGTTAATCAGCTGTGTTTTGGTAAGAATAGGTACCGGAATACTTTTTAAAAATTATATACTAGTTAGTGTCCATATATTCTTTTACTATTCGATGGTTGTGAGCTGGACAACCATCGTGCTGAAACCATCTTTCGTCCTTATTTAAAGTCAAATGATTTAAACTTGGTATAATATGATTTTGTAATGGCTCCAAAAATATTTCACCATAAATATTTCCATTAATAAAAAATGGTCCAATTACATGATCCCCAATTAATCTGGCTCAAACATTAACTTTTATTGGATATTGAGCCTTACTTTCTTTAAGTAAATGTAAATTATGCCTGCTCCAATATCTACAATGTTGCGATTTTACTTATCCTGTTGTAAAAAAAGTAACTTCATCAGTAAATATAATTTTGTTCTTGAAGTTTAGATCGATATTAATTTTCTCATAAAATAGTTTACAAAAGGCAATTCTTTTTTCATGGACATTGTTTCTTAACTCTTGGTGATTTTGAAAATCGTACGAATGAAATTTTTAGTCTTTTAGTAATCAATATACAGATGTTTTGCTGATATTTAATTGATTTGCCAAAGCTTTTATAGTAAGTTGGTTATTTTCTTCTATTGCTCGTAATACATAATTTTTTTATTTTCATTTCGCACTGGTTTTAATCTTCTCCTGTTATTATGTTTTGTATCTAAACATGCATTAGTTTAAAATTTTGAATATATTCTTGAAATTGTGGTAGGATTTGGTCTTCGATAATCTGAAAATAAGTTAAGGAACATGTTTTTTTAACTATTTATTATTTCTTTCGGCAATATTCCAATGTTTATCTGTAACAAAAATCAATAATCTCCGTGAAAAGTGTAATACCCCCACATAATTTTTGTGATGTGTTTAATTACGAAAATTTAATTTTTCCTCAAATCCTTCGGGATATGGTTTGCAATGTGTAACATTAATTTCATACCACGCAGATATATTTGCTTATATGTTTATATTTATACCTTCAGCATTGTTTTGAATAGAACTGAAATCGCGTTAGAAGAGAAATATTACGAGAAAAATATTTTCATGAGAAAATTTCTCACTTTATGTAAACAATGAATAATGTATAACAATTGTTTCTTTCTTATATTTTTTTGAAAAGAAACTGTATAATTATTTTTCATACTAGCTTCTTTATGATTTTCATAATTTCATACAACGAGAATGCTATCTGTGTACATTCTACATTTCGGTGAATGTTTCGATTTATGTTGAATTTTATCTTCTACGTAAGAAATAAGAAAGATCCAACCTGGTAAACACCAAAATTTATGTACTTGTAACTTTACAATGTGCAACGGAATGACTTAATTTTTAATAGAAGAAAATAGTAGTGTCTTAGTCGAGCACTATTTATGTATAATTTATTAAAAAATAATATCCAGGATCTTTTTCCAAACGAGGAAGTCATCTTGAGAATATATCTTGTTTTCATAATAACAAATTGCACTGCAGAAAGCTCATTCTCAAAATTAATAATATTAAAAATAGGCTGAGAACTGTTATGATCGAACAACGCCTAAAATGTCATCTAATATTTTTGAGCATCAACAATGATATTTTTAGAGTATTATCATATGAAGATACTATAGAATATTTTACAAAGAAGAAAGCAAAAAAGTGCCAAAACTAAATTTTATGTTTATTAATTCATAATTGGTTTTATTCCACTGGATAATTAGTAAAAAAAAAAATCGAATACCAGTCATTTAATAAAATCCACTAATACATCAACGTTTCGACTGTAAATCAGTCTTCATCAGGGTGGTAAATGGTATAAAAATTATTCAGGTATTTGTTAAATTAACAATTTATCAAAAAATATTTGGTTTTTTAATTTTTATTCCATGTTGAAAAAGGACCCCCACCAAAATTTTATCTAGAGGCCCCCACCAATGTAAATTCGGCACTGTTCAAACCCAAACTCGGACCGATTCCAATCAAATAACCTCAAAATTGAATTTAAGCTTAAAAAATAGTTATTTTAAAAGAGTGAGTTTTTTATTGATAGTTTCAACAAAAATATGGTCTGGAACTAATCACAAACTGGAATATCTAGTAGGAACAAACCTTCTAATTTTAACACAGGCGAATAGGGTGTAAGGAACTGTAGTGTTTTTTCCGTGAAAATCCCTGTTTTACATATTTTATAGTACTGCAGTGATATGACTCAGTCATGGAATAAGTTAAGGATCGTAAATCACAAAGTTTGTAAAGTTATGCGCGCTGATTTATTTAAAACTTAAAAGTAATATTAAAAGAGATAATAATAAACGATTGGGCATTGGGTGAAACTGCATCGTAATGCAGGGAGCAAGTCTGAACCTGCAGAAGTTCGGCTCACGAGAATTAGCGTGCAGTAGGCTTTGCGTGACTGCCCCGTTCCTATCACTTAGCTGGAGAAGACACGACTCGGCGTATCTCCCACACGTTTTCCTCTTCTGCGCCTCACATGTTTTCAGGTTATTATGAGAAACTAATTATTTACCCCTATACAATCATTTCAAAATTGTTTCGGTGATATAATTCCAAAGTTTTTTAAATTGAATGAAATGTGTAATAAAAAGTAATCAATGTTCGTTCGATTTTTCTCGTTAAGTTGATTACGTTTTGAATACGATGAAAATGAAAAGCACGTATATAATTTTGTTATGATGAATACATCTATGATTTATTTCTCGTGTTGTACGCACATCGCGAATCTCGAATTAACTACATTTCCTTTTGCGTCACTATTAAGTGGATGGATACCATTAGAGTATTGCTACACTCGATTAACTATGTAATCAAACTTTTCTCACAAATATATGAAATATAAACGCGCAACTTTGACTTAGTTACATCGTTCCGACTCGATTTAATCCATATCAAAATAAAAATACTGCTCTACCCTAGTGGTTCAGAACCAGAACTGGGCAGTAATTAATTACTTCAGTAATTAAATTACTAGAAAAATGTAATTGTATATGAAGTAATTGTAATTAGTAATTTCGGATTTTTTTTAGAAGTAATTGTTTCTAGCAAGATATTTCAATTATTTTCAGTACTTAATTCTTTTTAAGTAATATTATTAGTATTATTTTCAAAGACAAATTATTTCACGTAGGTAGTATTGATTTTTCTGTGAGTCAGTTTTATAATATACGATGTACGATAATTGACAGAGTGTAATAAGCTTATGCTTTCCTTAGAAAGTAGTAAGATATGAAAAGATTCCGATCCGGCAAATAGTAATAATGATAATGTTTCCTACTATGTATTTTTTTATATAATAAGTACGTATTAAGTAACCACTGCATCCTGATTATTATTTTTGTATGCAATGTTATGTTATGAAAAATATAATTGATTTTACAATTTTATTTACTAGTAATTAGTAATTCAATTACTTTTTTGCGAATGTAATTTAATTATTGAATTATTAAGTACATTTTGGACAAAAATTAGTAATTAGTTTTTAGTAATTACTATTTTTGAGTAATTTGCCCAGCTGAGTTCAGCACCTACTATAAGCTGTAGGTTTCTTACGGAACCTGTAGTCTGAGAAACTACATCACTAAAAAGTAAAACTTAAGGTATGTGAGGCCCTGTTTCGTATAGGGAAGTTGTACCAAAGAATATTATTTTTTAAATAATTAATTTAATCATGAAAAAAGTATGAAATAATGTGATAGATGTTTTCTGTTTTTATTTGAGGTTATAAGGTCTGAAAAACGATGTAGAAGTTGTGTAGTTTTGTTCTGTGAAAGAAAAAATTCCGTGGTACATAACCGCGAGATATCACGCGTGGAACGCAGACTCGGATTTCGGATTCCGCACGTCCGAGTCGGCTAAACACCCGATTCAACTAACTAACGAACTACCGGTCGAACCACCAACACACACCCAATCATTCTCCTCCTACAAATCCTTTAACTCAATTCCATCTACCTTTTCAACCAATTACCACACGAGATAATGGTTGTATAATTGTTATTGTGTTTCAAACCGAACTATCTAAGTTTGCCACAAGTTGCAAGTACGTTTTATCTCGGTGCCATTGGTTTTATTTGTTCTAAAAAATCTTTAATAATCCTTTTGTAGTATCACCATCTGTAGCACAATATCTTTCAATGAACAAGATCCGAAGTACTTGAAATACTTATTTATTGTAGTGGATTTCAAACCATTTACAGTGTTATTTTTATTTTTCAAGTCGCGTGCTGACCAAATGAGTATTCGTTTTAATATTGATACTAATTGAAAACAAAAATGACGTTGGATTTGAATTGGATTTACACACCGAAATTTTCCAAGCCTTAAACCACACGGCTATCGACACATGTTCATTTACTTATTAAAAAACCAAGTTGAGAAAGACTGGGGATAACAAGATTATGTTGCTTTCATCTTCCTCATTCATTATTCAACCTACTTAAATAATTAACTCGGATAAACATAGATTATTTTTATACATTTTATCATTTTTACGAACGTTGCTGCCTTATATTTAGATACATTAAAAGTTGCAATTTATTATTCATTCAAAGGACCAACCTAATCATCGGTTAACCTGTATTTTATTCCTAAAAATATGTTTTTTATCAGAAACAAGTATTTTTATTAATAATTAAAATTGGATTATAAAAAAATATAGTCAACTTATCGATGTACTACTTCATCACCGATTTTGATGACATTTAGAAAAAAGTTCCTACTAAGCATGAGAAGAGAGAAATATGGAAAACATAATATAATATGGCGGTCAGAGTCGGTTGACCATGAAATCGCATTTACTTGTTTTTAAACCTATTTAATACAAAAGGTGTGTACCGATCTATCCTGACCTAACATAACCTAATCAGATTATAATAGCTTAGCACATGCTGGATTAGGTTTGTTTAGATTAGGTTGGTTTAGGTTATATTAGATTAGGTTAGGTATGGTTAGGTTTGGTTAGGTCGGGTTAGGTTAGGTTAGATAAGGTTAGGTTAAGTATGTGTGTGTAATAAACAAAGATTTCAAGGTCAAGCAAGTCTGACCGCCATTTTTTATTATTTTTTCCTTATTTATCATGCTTAGTAGGAACTTTTTTACAAATTTCATCAAAATCGGAGGTGAAGTACATCGAAAGTCGGCCAAAAATATTATGTTATTTTGAAAAGGTTTTATTGAGTTTAATGTCGGATATACGATACCTCACGATGGTCTTAGTAAAAAGAATATACCTATTCTATGTCCGCATGTTCAGGTATAGTTTGTCTTTTTTTAAATACTGTGACTGAAGTACCATATTCTAAAATAATCAATCATTACTGCGATCACAATCACAGTAACTAAAAAGGAGCACTTTTGCTCATCACTAATATTTTATATTATTTTACGTTTGGATGAATTGCTCTCTGAATGCGGTTAGAGTAATAGTAACTTTGAAGGGAAAATTGCGCGTTAATTTTTGGTTAATAGTTGTTGCAGAATAGAGGATGTGTCGTTCATTGTTGGCGAAATTGCTCCAAGTTAAATAATATGTTGGCTTTGCGTGGGGCGTGTGTTGAGAACATGTTCGGTTGTAGTTAGCGGTGTCCGTATTGGCGTTCGCTTGATTATGTCTGTTTGAAATTGACATCCTATTTCGTCATCTGGAACGTAAAGTTTGTAACTGAATAAGCGGCGAAAGCAGTCTGAAACAAACTTCAATCAGTTGGAAGACCAGGGACCCCGTACGAAACCTTTTACTTTGCCGTTTGATTTTTTTCACTCGAATGTAATTCTTGCTAATGTACTTCACATGAGCGGGATGCTCTTTCTGTATTCGTGTTTCATTACCATCATGCCTTCAATCCTGATTACATTAATTTACTTGGTTTCTTCAATTTGTTTTCCAAATTACTTAAACGAACTTGGTAATTCTTTAAAGCGCGGATGTCAATTCTAATATCCGGAAAATAAGAGCACGCTCAGGATTTTCTTTATTAAAGATTAAGACCTTAACAGTTTTATTTCAAATCTCGTAACGAGTTTTCGTTCTGTGTGGCAATTATGCAACAAGATGGAAAATTGATTCTTGGTTTCCATGTGTTATAAGTTTGTAATTTCGAATCTCCTGTTAGAAAACGATTTGGCATACACGTGTGTTCATTAAAACCATTAAAGGTGGATATTACTTCTTCTGCTTCCTTTTCACATTTCACTTATTGTGCTAATAGTTTATTATTGGGTTTATTACAAAATAAAAAATTATAAAAATGGTAAATTTTGATTTCTTTAAATATAATGCTAACACCCTATATACTTTTAATGTTAACAATTTTCTATGTAGTAGGATAAAGGAAAGAATCGTGAAATTTGGGAAAGAATGAAATTGAAGCAATATTGTTGTTGTTCGTCTTTCAAGATTGGTGAGAAGGAATCCGTCCACTTGAAAGAATTACAAATCTTGCAGATCGATTCAACATGTATCTAAATGCAAAAGAACTATATTGAAAAATAATAATAAATTCCGGTTATATTGCAACAGTTTTTATACTCATTCAATTAATTTTTTATAGACTAAACGGTTGAATTGTGAAAAGGAAAGTAATATTTCTATCTTTTTTGTAATCCGAACGAATTTCAAAGTTTAAATTGAATCAGCAAGAGGGGTTTCATCTTTTTGTAACTCATACTGTCAAGTACAGGAATTTGAACATTTAACATTATGTATCCCTTAGTCTTCAAATTCATGTTTTGATTTCTGTGCCTTTGGTGGTATACCTTTTGTGGAACAATATTTGTAGAGTGTTCCGAGAAATAAACCCAAACGTGCATCGAATTCTATCTCCATGTTACGCATATATGCACTCTAAAAAACAATTCTGTGGATAGCTATGTTACTTTCATTGGAAATAGGCATTAAAGGTCTATCAACCAATATAGAAAATTAACTCACTTACTAGCAAGCAGTAACGTGTTTACAAACCAGCGAATTTACTTATTGTTGTTAATTAATGTTGTTAATTAATCCATTAATATATGCAGGTCTTGTGTACAACTGTCGTTGTTTATCTTTCCTAATCGGTAACACCGTTTTTAGTGCTGCATTGCAGGATTTCACTGGCAGTGATGGCTCACTTATTTTGCGCGTTTCGACTCAAATTGAGGTGAGTGTGATATCTGTTGTTCAAATCTCAGCGTCGCTAACTATTAACCAAATAAAAATACCGCTATGTGTAGTTCGGAAGCCACTATAAGCTGTAGGTCCCTTACAAAGGCTGTAGATTGACAACGTATATTAAAAGGCAACTATAACTATCTTAGTAAAAAACTTGTCATCAAAAAGAAATCTTTAAAATTTTGCTCTTTGTCAAGTTTAGGATACAATATTGAGGAATATAATTTGTGATCGATATAAAATACATGAAAATTTGGATATGAATCACCAAAACGTTAATATTTTCTGATAGAGTACATACAAATTTTCCTCAGTAAAAAAATCTGTGTATAATAAATTCATCCTGTCTGTAACATTACTTCTAATAACTGATATTACAGGCGAATAAAATATTCACAACATAGTTTCAAAACATCATAACAACACATGAAGTTTCTTCCATAGCCAATTTCGTTAAGTACCTCTCTAGATAATGTTAAGGTAATAACACTGTTTGTGGGGTGTTATTTTTTGTTACAATTATTCTGGCAGTCAAATGTGTGAAGTATTAATTGAAATATATTGATTTGGGTTGATCTACGATCTTACACTTTAATCCTGGTAACCTTCTATTTATTATTTAAGAATTGATTTTCGACGCGTGGAAATATGAAATTGTATTGATGGTTACAGCCATAAAGCCAAAACAGGTCATTGTTGCTATGAATGCCTAGAAGATTATTAATTTATTTTTGTATAAAACTTAACATAAAAATTAAAAACAAAACATGGAGAATTCATTTTCTTAGTGTAAGCACAGAATAGTTACATACAGAAGCGGCACTCCGTGTCGGTACCTTTCATGTTCCCCTAGTCAGTTCTATGATCTTGAAGCATTGTGTAGACCTTTAAATTTGTGCTCTTCTCCTATCTCTCTCTAAGATGTGAGGAAACTTTCCGATGTTAAACAATAAGCCCTTTAAATTTGTGCACATTGTCCATCTCTCTCTAATTTTCGTTTTTCTGTCTTACTGTCGCTTCTTTATAAACCTATTCTGTGGTATAAGTATTAACCAGTTTAGAAGACAAGCTCAGACATGCAATAAGTGGCTCATTTCGCCGTAGAAGGGTAGTTGAGTTAATGACAGTATCTAATTGATACATATTGATTGGGTTTGATCTTATTCGAATCCCACTGACCTTACATTTATTATTTATTTAGGAATTGATTCGCTGAGGGTCTAACCAAGTGCATTGGGCTAATGATAGAAAGCATTAGTATAAATATGCGGTGTAAATATTCATGTTGGGCGTCACATGACCAGGTGAGTGTGACGCTCATCAGACCGTTCCTTGGTTTTAAACTAACATTCCCACAACATTACTTATTCATCGCGAAATACACCGACGAAAATAGGAATTCCCCCGATATTCAGGCTTATAAGTTCACTAGGATAATAACATATTTACTTGTTGTGATATTCTGACGATTTATGTCTTATAGTACACTCAAAACCAGGGCATGTAACCGGTTAAAAAAACCGGTTAATAAAAACCGGTAACCGATATTTCTAACGAATTTTTATTGAACATTAACCTTTATTTTAATATCATTTAGCGAGAAGAAATTTTAATATTTTTTTATATCTATGTTTTCTATTTGTATTTGAACATGAGTCATGATAGTTTTTACATTTAACATTTTATTGGAGTCATAAATGTAGGTAGTCTCTTTGGCCGTTAAGTTAAAAAGTCCCAAATAAATACGGCCTTTGTCAACACAGGCAAGTTTAAAATTGAAAAGTGACCTGCGTTTTTCTGAAGATATTACGGGAATTTTTGTGAATAATCATTAATTAGATTGCTTTTTTTTAATTGCTATATTTTTCTCAAATGGTAATTTTTTATTATTTTTTTCAATTAATTTTTCTGTAATTTTTTTTAATCAAATTTTTATAATATTTTTTTTAATTATTTTTTTAACCGATATATTAACCGGTTTAAACCGGTTTCCAATTTTTAAAAACCTTTATTAATATAACGTTCTCTATAAGGGTTAATCGTTAACCAGTATTTTTTTCGGTTACATGCCCTGCTCAAAACCAAAATGTGCTTGGCTGTAGAAAGATCGTTTCTAATTTGAAATATGAAAGATAGACGATAAAGATATTATGCTTTTTGAGCTAATAGAAACTGCAGAATTGATTACTACGTTTCTCAATACAATTCAAATTGAAGTCCATAAAAAATTGAAGAGCCATCAATGGCGAATTAATTGGTAAATTATCTATTTGCTTTTTGTGGAAGAAAATCTATTTCAATTATATATCGCACGAGAACAGTGTATTTTGGGACATAAATTAGAAAAGTTTTATTTCTTTTTTATAATAAGCTAGAAATCAATGATTACTATTTCGGAATTCGAATGAATATTGGAACAAATTTATAATTCTTAAAACCACGCATTGAATACAAAACAGCGACGTCTGTTTTTATGTAAATTATAAAAGTTTCAATTATTGATTTGAAATGATTTCAATTATGAGCGTAAAACTGATTTCCGATGAAAAAACCTCCAGAAATTTCATTAATATCGAATCAGGAGGCACCTTAGTCCTTCGTGGAACTGGTTTCCCCTTCGTGGGACTTCAATATATTATCAATCAACACAGAACATAAAATATTTATTTTTTAAAATAAACATTATAAATATATAACATTCAAAATAAATAAATATATCAATTAACATACGTGACAATAATATATTATTATACAAGTTTTATAAGATGGTATATTGTTCCATAAGTTGAAACAATAGGTCATATAAAACGAGTATATTATACAGTTTTTTATACTTTGGTTCCCTTATTTAAAAAATCTTAAAATTTCAATTAAAAAAATAACAGATTGTAATCTAGCGATAATAAATGCGAAATATGGTAACTCAGTTGAATGAAGTTGGGCACATATAATACATTATGAGTTAAGAAGTTTTAATATCCTTTTAAATTAATTTTGTTTATTCGGTTTTCGTACTGAGAAATAATATAAATTGTATTTAAAAGACATTTAAAAATATTTGAGGTTATCAATTAATCAGTTTTACATTTAAAGTGGGGTGCAAGTACCAATTTCACAACAACAAAAATACCGAAAACAGTTTAACAGTATTTTATATTGTTAAACTATTTTCGATATAATAATAGAGCAATTGTTATCACAAAGTATAAAAAGTAAATTAAAGAATTATAAAAGAATTAGGTACCAATTTTACAACAAAAATACCAAAAATAGTTTAACAGTATTTTATATTGTTAAATTATTTTAGATATAATAATAGAACAATTGTTAGCACAAAGTATAAAAGTAAATTAAAGAATTATTAAAAATTTGATACATTTTCTGTTTTGTATGTTTTTAAAAAGTAATAAAAAAAAATGTTGTGAGTTTTAGTATTGTGTTTACTGTGTAATGTATGGTTTTTTAATGTGCCGTAAATTATCGCAGTGATAATGAATTATCTGCAGCAGGAAGTGGAATGGGTGTGGCACCTGTAGTTAGAGAGAGGCTATTTCCGGCGTATCGTGGCCCTTATTATGCGAGTATTTAGTTTGCAATCAATACACATACAATTCTATCAGACGGACATAATAACACTTGAGCAAGCCGCCAATTTTCCATGTCATTACCAATAAATGCCAAATGGAATTAGAATTATTTCTGCACTTGACACAATGCCCAATGTCCTATATTTTACCGGTTATATTCAATTTTAATTTTCACACTTTTTGCTCTTAATGTTCTTTATTATCACTATCATTTGATATTATGGGCTATGATATTATTAGGTAATTCGATTGAAGTGCATACAGCAACTATTAATAAACTCTCTAGGGATGTAAAATCCGATAAAAAAATAAAAGAAAAGAGATTTTTTGTCGTATATCACATTTTTTTTATTTTTTGAAAGTATGGTATATTTTTAAAAACGTGTTTCATACAAAATCATTTATTATAAAAAAACACTATCCATATTGTGCTTATACTTTGAAATCAGTGGCGTAGCTTTGGGGGGCAAGGGGTGACAGTAATTTAGGGGTGACACCGAAGTGTCAATTGAAAATTTATAATTAAAATTATCTAATTTGAAAT
This sequence comes from Stenolophus ochropezus, assembly GCA_035578165.1. Lineage (NCBI taxonomy): Eukaryota > Metazoa > Arthropoda > Insecta > Coleoptera > Carabidae > Stenolophus > Stenolophus ochropezus. The sequence continues at coordinate 8,593,313 of JAQOWZ010000014.1, forward strand.
TTTGTGTATTTAAAAATTACATTTTTTTATGTTTATATCCAAAGACTTCACCTATATAAAAATATAAAACAATTATTGAATCTAACTTTATTTGTTCATGAAAATGGCACCGAATAAACAAACACCAAATTTTATGTCATGAATTTGCTTTTTATAAAAATGTAGAGTGTCTTTCAGATTTTCTATTTTTTTTTTCGTTTTGCATAAAGGTACTTCCGTTACATACTTTTAATGGAAAACTAAATTTTAATCTGCGAGGAACCACCAATTAAGCGTTTCGTATAATTGGTGACCGATAATAAATAGGACCGACACCAAATTGCGGCACAATAAAAACTGTTAATGTAATAAACATAAAGACAACAAAAAAAAGGGTACAATTTTAAAATGTAATAAAAATGGCGTTGAACAATATAATTTGTCTAAACTCTAACAATAAAATAAAAATATTAAAATTATTTTATATTATTTGCCGCCCCTCTAAATCTACCGCCGGAATTCTGGGAACTCCCAACATTCCCGCTTGGAACGGCCCTGCGTACTTCTTGGTCTTAAATGAATTAAACATATGCTGCCAAGTTGTTACTTGTAAATGTTCGTTGTTGAACTGTGAGTTCAAAGACCAATTTCGTTAATTTGTAACTACATCAAAACCTTTGATTTAAATTGAAAATTGTGATACAGTATGACATAAAACGTACGTCAATCAACCGTTGATTTTCAGGGTACTCATTTTGAACTATATTCCTACTGTAAAAACTTTGTACCGAACAAGTGTGACACCATCATTAATGCCCCGGGTGGCACCAACTCTAGCTACGCCACTGCTTGGAATGTTAATAACAATTGCAGAAAAAGTGCAAATTTAAATTTGATTTAAATGCAACCCTGAAACATTATCATTTGTTTGTTGAATGCCTGAAGAATTAAAGACATAACTGCATTAATATGAATTTGTCTTTTTGACATTTGCCCTTGGCATTTCAAGGGCTGTGGGGCCAATAATAATAACAATAAACTGAAATGCAAAACAGTATTTTTGTGATTTATATGAAGAGTTTATGAAATAAATTGGGCACTTTAACTCAGGAAATTGATTTTCTATAAGAACGTGAAGGGTAGGTTTATACTCAATATATTTTATTGTCTGAACATCGTGTTTAATGTTTATCAGTGACAGTGGAACAAGCTAATGTCTTTACGTTCGATCATCGTCCACTTCACGAAAATAAAGAGCTGTCAATGAAAATATTTGTGAGTAGTGAATGTTTTTATTGGCGTTAGATATTAATTATTGAACGCACGTCTATTCGATGTTTGATTAATAGCACTTTCTACAAGTACGTTCATATTTGTAGGTATAAATTTTAATGACCTGTGGATTAATGGCTTTGTATTGAACGGTAAGTAACGGAACGACGAAAGGACGAACGGGAAATAATCATTCACCAGCTTCTATAACTTATGCGAGAGCATTCCAGCACGATATGACACATTTGTAATTTAATTTAACACGAACATGGAAAATTGGCCTGCTATGCTCGTTGTGGACTCCGAGTGCTCCATTCAAACTATTTTCGGACGCGGTAATATTCGCTTCCTTAACAATCTGCACTGCCGTTCTCGCAATCTTGTTGCGAACTATTAACGACAACCGTTCTCTTCTTCACCGCACTCACTATTTTAAGTTTTAAATAACAATTTTATTTACAATTAATATAGCTAATATAGGATCAATCCAAAAAATTATCAACGAATTGATAGTTAATAACAGTACTGTAACGTTTATTTATTTAGGTGAAGTGTAAAAATATAATTGAAACACGAGTATAATAAATGAAATATGAATAATAAAAGATAATACAAACTTACAACACTAAGATTATTTATTTACATGTAAACACTACGCACTATTTATTTACATGATATTTATTTCCACCAACTATTTATGTTCACTACGCGTATTAATATTAGACTGACCTCCGGTCTTCCCGCTCGAGGTTTTATAGCAGAGCAATTAAGTTCGGCAATGTTCTCGTATCTTCGAGCGTTAGCACAATAGAAGCGTTGCGAACAAATCTTGACTAGTCTGCTAGCGGCCGTTGCCGGCGACGTGACCTTGGGATAGCTACAGTACTAAAAATTCTGGCATCGTTTATATTAAAAAAAAATCTGGAAATAGTATGCTAAAATTTTTATAACCAATTTTATGATTATATATAGTTACAGATTTAGCACAATACCAACCTGCAAGTGTTTACGTGTATGAATGAAAATATTCAAATTGTGTATCTCTGACATTTGCTTATGACAAGACTGCAATGTTAATTTGCAATACTATAATTAGTTTAGCCTCAGGTACAGATCACTGTCAAAGAAACTATGTTATCAAATCAATATTACTCAAGGAAACATAGAAATCATGCAGAGGTCTTTAGTAAACAATTCTATAAATAGGAGTAAGTGGATCTGCCAATAAATTAAAACTGTTATCACAAATACCTTTTTGGCCTTCTGCAGTGTGAACATTGTAATTAAACACCTTTAACGTTACCGGTAGTTTTGATTTTACGCACCGCTGTGCGGTAAAGTAACTCAATATTTTTTAGCTATTTAGTTAATAATAGTAATAATAAAGATGCTTACAAAACTGCAACCTACCGCAACTTATTATTCAATACATTCTTAGGAAAATACAAAATTTTGATTTCGTTTGACGAATCATTGTTTTTTAAATTTCTTGTTGCAGAGCGTACCATATTTTTTTCAAAGAAGCTCGCTTGTTAAAGTCTATGGTTTCACTTTAACAATATTTTTTTAGGAAATACATATGTCGTCCAAAAAATAAAATACATTATGTGTGCGTTAGGTATTTGTACTTTGGTCGGGTTCATTAAAGCACGACGCGAAGAGGAGTGCTTTAATATAAAACCTCGCGCTGTAAAATACGAGGTACGCCCCAAAAGTAATGAGAGTGATTTTTTTTCTGCGTTAGGGTTAAATGGGAGCATGAATGGAAGGGGATCTCAGGTAACGGTTCCAACCCTTACTAGATTTGTGCGTACCCTTATATGTAACAATTTTTTGAAGAACCGCAGTCATGTTTTGCTTGCTCGTCACGAGGTGAAATGCAGAGTTAAAATTGACAAATTTTGAGCCGCAAATGTTTGAAATTATTAAAGCAGTTTATGGAGAAAATAGTCTGTCGTAGGCATAAATTTACAGGTGGCAAAGATGGAAGATACAGTTTGAAAGATGTATTATGATCTGGTCTCCTTTTATTGACTAGAACCGATGAAAATGTTGTCCGTGTATTGTTGACACAGAAAAACATTTGAACATCGTGCTGATTTCTAAGAAAATCGGTGTACCGAAATCTGTCGTACGTCGAATTCTTACTGACGATCTGAACATGTAGAAGATTGTACAAAATTCGTTTCAAGAAACTTGACTTTCAAGAACTGAAGACATGTCGTCTCTTCATCAACAAAAAAAAAATATAACTTGACGTACTGTAATTTTTGTTCCCCAAACTTAAATCTCACGTCAAAAGAACTCATTTTGGGATCATTGAGTACATCCAAAAAGTCGTGACGGGTACTCTCAACAACCTTCTAAAAAGAGACTTACAGAACTGCTATGATAAATGGAAAAATCGTTGGAACCATAGTATTTTTTCACTACGGTGTTACTTGAAGTTGACCTACTGTACTGGTAATGTAAATAACTATAGGAGATCGAATATGAAATACGATTTTGTTTATTTGTAATTGCATTGAAAAATTTTGATTTGTACATGAATAATTTTCATTGAGTGTGGAAATTAATTTGGTGTTGAATGCATTTGAAATTGGCTCCGTTGATAGAAGTAAACCCGTTAACTATTGCGGTAACGAGGTGGTATTTGGGAAAATGCGGCATTTTTCACGGTGTAAATTTTCGTTATTATCAACTTCAATAATGAATCCATATTTAATTAGTGGCATCGCCGGTAAATAGCGATTCCGCTGGGACCGCATAACCCAATCAAAATTTTTGAACATCCCCTGTAAAGTTCAAAAAGAGTAACTGTGTATAAAATGTCTGAAAATTAAAAATCTAATTAATAGTTTGTTAGTAGGGTAGGTATTCCCGTTGGGCATCTCGTATTCAGCTGAATTCTTTCTGGTCCCCTTGTGTACGCTGTAGCAGAATTTGGTTAGTCCGTAATTAACGAACAATGACAACGGCCCGGTCTATAGAGTTTCACTCACTGTTTTGTTATTGAATTATGCGGAAATTGTCAGATATATCACTCGAAGAGTGAATAATCCTTTGTTGCAAACGTCACTATTACTTATTCACCCTTTTCTCCTTAAATATTACAATAATAATTTACAGATATGAACGTTACATTAACCTTAAAATAACTAAAATTACCTCTTAACCCTAATATTAATTTTAAAAAGTACTAAATACGTATTTCGAGATCTAAGTTCTCATCATCAGTAGTATAACTGAAAAATAATTAAACAGAGTAGTTAAGATTACTAAACATGTCAACCATGTCAGAGGTCCTAACAACTCTGATGGGCAAGGAAGGGAACTGGTAATATATAGGAACGCAAGTTTCAAATGAATGGATACTTAACTAAAACTAAGATTATTTGTCCAATAGTATATCATTTAAATTTAAATCGTCCAATAAGAATCAAGTTTAAGCTTGTATTAAATCAAACAGTATAGAGTTTGGCATAGGAACGAGATCTGCATTCATTAGTTTATTTTTATATTTATTTATCCAACACCGTGTAATTATAACGATATAAGTATGCTGTTTTTAGATAAATAAAGTAGCTAAATATATTAGCTCACTGTTTTTTGGTTCGTATCATAGTAACTACGTTATAAAACCTTCTCTACATTATTTTGTTCCTAAATGTCATTTCGAAATTCCATCTGTCAAAAATCTTGTATGTATTTTATATCAATGATTAAAATGTGTTGAATAAAATGTTGTATGGCACACGTGTGTTAATTACCTAAGTCACTTGAAAAAGTACCACATTCGGCCTAACGGCCTCGTGAGCTCAACTTTTACCACGTGACTTATCTGTAATGTAACACACTTGTACCATAAATAACTATTATTATTATACTTTCATAAGTGAAATGTTAGAATTCTAACCTAATTTAATATAAATAGTAAATAATAGTATATTATTTAACAAGCATAATATGTAGCCATATTATGCGAGTCAAATACTATACTTTATCTACAACTATCAGGCATATGAAAAATCTGATATTATTTGTTAAATTTTCAGTTAGGTGTGGGTAGTTCATATGTAGATTAACAGATGGCGCCACAGTAGAATTTAAATGTCAAAATAACTATTCAAATTGTATTTATTATACTTTGATAATCATTTATATTGATATTTATAATAAAAAATATATTATTAATAAATAACAGTTTATTAAAATGTTATGTGTTAAATTATATGCTCTATTTATTACAGAGAAGTGTAGCGTGTAATATAAAGTTTAATATTACACTTGTGTAATATGAGTAGTATATTATAAGTAGTATCACACGTATAATGTACCCATATTTCAATAGTTGTAGATAAAATAATTTAAACAACAAAAAAACCTGTAAAAATAGCGTTGAATGTTTTTTGATTATGCCCGTAAGGTTTGCAGACTAATATTTTTTACCAGAGCAAATGTAGGAAAATGAATTTCTCTCGTGTAGTCTGCAATGTACGACCTGGATAGATACATAGACTGACTGTTGGCGCTTTTCAGGAAAGTGAATGTGTTAGTATAAAATTGGGACATTATTGTTGGCTGCACTGAACGGAAGTAGCTGTCCACGTGAGGAGCGTTGCGTATATAGGTCCAATATCGGTAAGTGAATTTCGATATTCCCATTACATTATATGGTGATTTAGCTAATAGCTGAAGATGGAAAATTGCTGTATTGGTTTGCCTACTCTTAATTCACTCACTAAAAATCGTCAACAAAAAATAAATTTTAATCTTCTTTCCAACCTCGTAGCAATGACACCAATTTTGTATTCGATCTTTTTATAAAATTAAATTATATTTAAAAAATTCGAAATATGTTAAAGTTCATAATAAACATTGTTCCGGAAATTAGGAGTAGATAATATATTGGCTTTTTCTTAGACAATTAATAATATATTTATTATTTTTTTTTAAATTTATATTAATAGTTAATTTTTATTTGCAAATATGAAGTTGAAGTTCTTTCGTTTTCTCCATTGTTGAAATGAACGTTGGGAATAGGCATTGATTTTATAATTATGTCTGAATAAAATATGAATGTTAAAATCTTGGATGAGTTCTAGATTTTTCAAATAAAACAACTATATTGATGAAACATTAATAATTTGAAGTAATGCTTTATTAATAAACTTCCTGTTGAATTAATTATTATAATTATATCGGCGAACGTCGACTCCTATATAAAAAATGTTCTATATTAGTCGACTAGAAATGTAAGAATTAAGGGTTAATATCAAACATTTCGTCTAATGGTTCTGGTTTGAAATTTAAAATGTGATAAAATTTAATCTTGTTCGCGTTGATTGAGGGTTCATAAATTATATTTGCGCGTAACTTCTTGTTCGCGGTTGTAAAAATTAAGTTGGTTTATCCAGTTATATCTCGATTTCGATTCGAGTCCATATGTGTTTATGTGATCTTTCGTACTGGTTTTATCAGTACAGTACTAATTTTCAGATACTTATACTGATAAACAATTTGAAACATATTTTGTACTGATTTTTTACTTTCCGTTCTGAATGTATTGATTTATCTATCAACTCCAGAAAGAAATAATTTGTTTTAACGCTTGACTAGTAACTTGGTAACACTGTTTTCTTATGAAAAACTGTTAACTGTAACAATAATAATAAAATTATATGAATAGTATTTTCTATTATTTGAGGACCCTAAGCACTACTCGATCGAAGATCCCCGCTATTAAATGGTGTGTTTCTTGTTGTATAATTTTTTTTCGCTAGGAGCAATGAAAGTGAATTTAATCTGTCTTGCTGTATGCTGCTCTTTACTTGATTTTTTATGCGTTTTAATTGCGATAACGATCGTTCTCCAGTGCAATTCGTAATCATTAAAGTAAAAAAAATGCGAAAGGCTATCTCAAAGTTTAGGAATATAGACTGTATCCTATCTTTTCGAATCACACCGTAGCAATCTTCTAAAGTTATTTTTAAAATCTCACTTTCTTTCATCTTTGTCATCTCGGACTAAGATCATTGTTTAAATCATTTGGATAGAATGCCTTTAAGTTTTCAACTTTAAGTAAACATTCATCTCTACAGAAACCCGGGTCCACCAAAAAACGAAAATCTGTTCGTTTAGCGTTGTATTGCTCTATTGGTGCGGGAAATTTGAATTAACAAATGATTTTTTAAAGATATATTTTGAATATTAATGCTTTTCTTTAACGCGATGTTTATTAATGGTTATTTTGATGTGATTGCATTACAAAATAACGATATATTTGTTAAAATAATCTAACAAAAAAATTGTACCTATACCGTGAGTTTATTTTAAAGTGAAGCATGAGAGTTATTATAGCCAATAGTTACGTCTAGATATTTGATTGACAACAATGTATCAGAACGTTCAATTCAAAATGAAACATATAATATTGAGGTTAAACAATAATAAAACTCATTTATAATATTCGCAATTTGGGTAAGTTTTATATTTCTAGAGTGATTTTAAATTTTATATTTTAATTCTTTAACTATTGTTAAGTATTGCCATTAGATAATTTCGTTTTTATGTGTCGCAATTTTAAAAACATAAAGTACTGTGAGATCAGGGGACCTAATGGGAGTAGTGGGTCACTCTATTTATCCACCACGTCCATTCCAACGACGTGGAAATGTGTTATTTAAAAATATGACAATTTGACAGTTAAAATTGACATCAGTTTGACAGCCTATGTTTCATTTCAAAGTGAACGCTTTAATACATTGTTGTCAATCAAATGTGAAACCGTAACCATGAATATGGCAAATCCTATTTTGCACGTTAAAAAAACACGGCATATCTGCGGAAAAAATATTTGATGGAAATTTTCGAGGGCCCCTATTTAACTGGGACCCTTAAGCACATGCTTAGTTTGCTTATGCATGTCTAGCCATGAACATAGGTCTTGTACTTATTTCATCAAAATAATAAATGGTCACTGTAATGTAAGCAATCGATTGCGGATGATGATAGAAATATGTGTATGAACTAGAAAAGTGGTAAATACTGGTAGTGGTTGAAGAGAAGCCACGTTGCTGATGTTATGTCGGTCGTGTCTCGCGTTCGTCCACAGGGAACGAAACTTGAAGTCCGTGAAATAATTGTCGTTCTAAAGTCGGCAAACTTCTAGAATTGTTTTTCCATATTAGAAAGGTTTTTCCATCCGTGGCTTTCGCCTCGATGTGTCTGTTTGTGCAAGCGAGATTTAACTGCGTAATCAATCATCTTAATGACGGGCTGCGTCTACGTTCGCATCTCCATGTCTTGTACTGCTTTGCGTACCTACATCTACACCTACAATGTTCTATACAAGTATGAATTAGCTTTTTAATATATTATTTATGTAACGCCGCTCTGTTTGCGTTTGATGGGTATAAACAGCTGACTCATGTCTGATGCTTGTATTTCTATTCCTATTAAAATGTATTTACCTTCAAATAATAAACCTAAGTATTCTTACGCTTATTTAACGCTGATGAACTCGTATTACGATTATATGTTTGTCAAATAGCTCTACCAACTTTTCACTAACGGACATTGGTGCATAAATTGTATACTATGTTACGAACTCTAAGTGTATGGCCCTTATTAGACTCCTACTGAATGATTTTTTAGTTTGTTCAGTTACCGACGTAATAAAAATTTACATCGTGAATAAATAACTAGATAATAATAGTAAGCTGATACATTTGTATCATTATTAATAGGTACCTATATAATACATTAAATTTTACAATAAAAATGCAAGTAAAATATACAGGAAAATTAAATTTACATTCATTTTTAATAAATATATCAAAAGTATAGTAATTATTATATAAATACTTTATGTAGAAAAAATTTACCCTTTTCTGTGAAGTTCGAACGTTGTTTTCACCATTAAATTCCTCATGCATTTTATATAACTCAATTTTGCTGTTCGATACTCTTTTTTTCGAAAAATCAAAAACATACCTTATTATGATTTTACTGTGAAAATTTGAGTTTGGTATGTGCGAAATTATAAAAGTTTATAATTTTTCCTTATTATAATTATTTTTACAAAGCGAAAATAAAAATATAAATGTCAAAAAAATATATTTAATCAAATTGATTTGAGCTTAGTGACATTTCGAAAAATTAATAGAGACCTTTTGATTGGAATATGTTGGATTCCTGAACTTCGTGTTGGAATTCGTCGATATCCCTTTTTTCGAAAAATCAAAAACATACATTGTTACGATTTTGTGAAAATTTTAATTTGGTACGTGCGAAATTACAAAAGTTACGTAGATATTATATTTTTACCTTTAATGTTATAATCATTTTTGCAAAGCGAAAATAAAAATAAACTATACTTATCAAAGAAATCTAATTTTAGAAATCCCTTTCTATATTTAATCAAATTGATTTGAGCTTAGTGACATTTAGAAAAATTAATAGATATTTTGGTTGGAATTTGTTGGATTCGTGGAAGTTCGTGAAAATTTTAATTTGGTACCCGCGCAATTATAAAAATTACATAAATATTATATTATTATTTTTAAAATTATAATAACTATTGTAAAGCGGAAATAAAAATAAACTATATTTATCAAAGAAATCTAATTTTAGAAATCACTTTCTATATTTAATCAAATTGATTTGAGCTTAGTGACATTTAGAAAAATTAGTAGAGAGCTTTTGGTTGGAATTCGTGGAAGTTGTCGTAATGGCAGGCGTGGAAAGGGAATTAGGGCCCATGAATCGTAGATGATCTGGCACATCGGCATTACCGTTCGTATGTGTTACTGAAAAGAAATCGTCAATCAAGTTGTTTGCTACTGATCACAGCGCCACTTTCCTTTGAGTTTTGAGTGTATACACCGTATATTTTATCGTCTTTTATCGAACCTGATTTTCTTCTTTTGTTACTTGCACGTATGCGGAAGGAATTAAAACTTAAAAGATGCCTTGGGGAAACAAAACAAAGTACAACTCTTCGGTGGTAATTATAATGCGTGAAGAAAATACGCTACGTACAAATGTTATCGTATAAATAAAATAAAAGCTGGAAAATTAATCATTTTCATCTTGATGGAATTATGTTGAAGTGTGTCAAGTATAATAAATTATTTTTCATTGAATATAATCAGTTGCAGTTGAATGCAACTGCAGGGAACAATCACGAATCAATCGTCATCCGCTTTCCGGATGTAAACACGGTCTCCTTCTACTGCTTCCGCTATTTCCATTGCCATTTCGAACAATTATCCCCCTCTTTCTTCCGAGTCAAATGCAGTTTGTACTTGCAGCATCATTCCAATAAATTTACAAGTTCTAACTAGATAGACTTCCCACCATTCCTTCTAACAAATTTATCAGCTTCGAGTCAATAACGATTTCATTATTTACTTATTAGTTTCCGTTGCTTCGGAAGGATATAAATATCCTTCTTATTTAATATCCTTTTCGTCGCTAGAGGTGGAAATTTCTATTGCCAACCTCTTTACGAAATTGATTTTATTTTCTATTTTATAATCTTGTATCTTGAATTTAATTTTTAAAATTCCATACACTTTATTTTTATTTATTGTCGTTATACTATATTTAGAAACTTGTATAGAAGAAACTTCTTCTTAAAAATAATAACAGATAGAATTCTCATCACGATTTAATTTATTTTATGTTCATCAATTTATAGGATGTTATATAAACGGATATATAGTTGTGCCTACGCAGAAAAATAAGAAAATAATGAAATTCATTTCTAGGAATTTCTTTCAACATATACATATGTGAGAATACTTTCGCAATCCAGGTATTGCGAGTTCGAATTCAATTTTAACATATCTTTATATTAGTTTTTGATTTCATCGTATCACTGCCGATTTCATTGAAATGTTGATAAAAGGTTGTTAAACATTAGAGAAAAAAATAACCTTCAGTTACAGGTTTCGAATTAGGTTTTTCTGAATAATAGACGATTGTATACTCCATTATAAAATGACTGATTTTTATAAGACAAGCATGAATTAAAAATAATATCCTTGAAATGTGACTGAATTACCAAACTTCACGCTTTTTCTAGTGATGTACCAAGGTTCTTACCCAAGTTCACTACATTTCAATCGTCAAATGTAATGCTATTAATTTCCAGACTGACGAATTGAATATATATTTTTTTTGTCCTATCAAACAATTTCAAGAAACAAATGAGTCTTTGATTTTATCGTATCACTCTGCCGATTTCATTGAAAGGTTGATAAAAGGTTGTTAAACATTAGAGAAAAAAATAACCTTCAGTTACAAGTTCCGAATTAGGATTTTCGAATAATAGACGATTGTATACTCCATTATAAAATGAATGATTTTTATAACACAAGCATGAATTGACGCTTGAACCTTGAGCAAAATACACAATGAGTGTAAAATGGCACTATAGAGAAGAATCGATCACCCTGGGAAAATAATGTTATAATGATTTAGTGAAAATTTTGAAAAGAGAAATCCTTAGCCGACGGCCTTGATGTATTTTAATGGTGAAGCTTCTGGGAACACGTAATGGTCGCAAATGGGGAGACATTGATATATAGTCAAATTCACGTATAAATGGCATTCCAATGTGATGACGTCACTTACTATGTTTATAAGAGATAGTAGTAAAAATTGAAATTTATTAACATCTGTCAAAATTTGATATTAAATTAAATAAATGTAATAAATATACTTTTACTAATCATATCATAAATAGTTCGTCAAATTGCAGATTGAGTAAATTCATCAATTCCTGTAACTTGCTTTTTACGATTTCTTTTTTTGGTGATGATAAGGTTCCACATTTCATTTCATTCAGGATCTTTGATATTGTGGAATGTGATACACCGAAAGCAGCACAAACTCTCTAAGACTATAATAATATCGAAAAATATATAAATACTGTCATTAAACATATAACCTCAAAATATAATACTTACATCTTCTGAAGAAGAAAATGGAATTAGAGGACCAACTAAACATTTTTCTTCATGAAAGAATGCAGAAGCATTCAAAATAATTTGTTTGCTATGTCTAGATAATTTTTTATCACTCATGTTCAATTACAAAACGACGAAGTAATTTTTTATTATTTTTTTAAATTATTTATTCTATAATTTTTTTTAATCAAATATTTATAATTACTTTTTTTTAAATTAATATTAATAATTTTTTAAACCGATATATTAACCGGTTTAAACCGGTTTCCAATTTTTAAAAACCGGTTTTCGAACTAAAACCTTTATTATTATAACGTTCTCTATAAGGGTTAACCGTTAACCAGTATTTATTTCGGTTACATTCCCTGTTTGTAACTAACTTTTAGTAATTTCTAATTACAGTTGAATATAAAAAGTTACAATTTTTAGGTTTTTACTGTAAAATTTTTCATATACAGCTGAAATATTCCAAAAATACCCATGTATGAGTCCAAAATTTTGGTTTTTGATTGTTGACACCCTTTAAACCCAATTTTAGGTCAGGTTTGGGTTCCTTTTTACCCATTTTAAGGTGTGACAAATTTCCAAATGTACTATACAATATGTTTAGACACTTTTCAACTCATTTTTGGGTATACTATGCAACACATAATCGTGCGTTAAACTTATTTTTTTAATTATGAACACCTAAATCATTGTTAAGCACTTTAAACCCATTCCAGGGTGCGAAATAACCCAAATAAACCCATTTTTAGGTAAAATTTATTGATTTTTTTGAAAAAACCAAATTGATAGTCGCCGATGCGCTGATTTCAAATTTTCAAACCGAACTTAATTATCTCTTCCCATTCCTGAGATATTTGACCTCAAAGTTGCACCTCAAAAAAGTGTGTTTTTTGAACATATCTCTAAAATGGGTAGAGGTACAGTATCAACGATTACACCAGTCGATTCTACGCGCAAAGTTACATAAAGAAATGTTTTCTTCGCATATACGATCTTTGGAACGATTTGGTGAAAAATAAGAAAAACGAAAAAAACCTGAATTTCAATTTTTCGCTTGGAAACTTTTTGTCACCAAAATTTTTTATATTCTGGACTTAAGTAAATACAGATGCGCTGATTTCAAATTTTCAAACCGATTTCAATTATCTTTTACCGTTCTCGAGATATTTGTGTTCAAAGTTAGACCTGAAAAAATCAGTTTTTCAGGAATAATTCTGAAATGGGTTCAGATACGACTTTGGCGACCTCACCAATCGATTCTACGGGCAAAATTACATTTTTGTACCAATTTTCAGATTTTTATTCCAATGGATACAAATTTTATAGAGGAAAAACGAAAATCGTCAAAAATCGAAAAAAATCGCAAGGGGTTCATTAGGCGATTTTTCGATTTTCGCGATTTTCGTTTTTTCGCTCTAAAAATTGTATCCATTGAAATATTAATCTGAAAATTGGTACACTTATGTAATTTTGCCCGTAGAATCGATTGGTGAAGTCGTCGAGATCGTATCTTGACCCATTTCAGGGATTTTCCTGAAAAACGATTTTTTTCAGTTCCAACTTTGAACCCAAATATCTCGAGAACGGTAAGAGATAATTGAAATCGGTTTGAAAATTTGAAATCAGCGCATCTGTATTTACTTAAGTCTGAAAAATGAAAAGATTTGGAGCCAAAAAGTTATCCAGCGAAAAACTGAAATTCCGGTTTTTTCTTTTTTCTCATTTTACACCAAATCGTTCCAAAGAACATATATGCGAAGAAAACATTTCTTTATGTAACTTTGTGCGTAGAATCGACTGGTATAATCGTTGAGACTGTATCTCTACCCATTTTAGACATATAGTCAAAAAACACACTTTTTTGAGGTGCAACTTTGAAGCCTAATATCTCAGGAATGGGAAGAGATAATTAAATTCGGTTTGAAAATTTAGAATCAGCTCATCGGCGACTATCAATTTGGACTATTTTAAAAAACCAAAATTTTTGACCGAAAAATGGGTCATTTTGGATTTTTTCGGCTATAAAATCAAAATTTTAAGGTGCAAATCTAAATATTGTTAGTTTTCATGATTAACTATGATTGTAAATTACTTGGAGATGAGAAAAGATATTAATTTTTATTTGGATATGGTTTGGAATATATTTGCGAATATAGATAACAATTATCAAAACAAAATTTCCAAATATAAGTACTTCGGGTCATCATTTCCGTTGTAGGCCCAGGTTCGTGGTCCAATTAACAACTATCAATTGTTTTACAGACATCCTTTTGTTTAGATAAAGTTCATTTGTCCTAATTATTTGTTTATTAACTGTTTCTTATATTATTATTTCCACCTTCTATATACAGGGTGGCTCAATGAAAATTATCAGCGCAATTTTTGGCCACTTAACATCAATTTTGCAAAAAACGCTCGAACACGTCATTTTTAGTATAAAGGGGGAACACCTGAATGGATTAGTTCCAATGGCATCACTTCAACCCTAAAATGGGGGTGGACTGCACCTCAAAAATTTTAAATGGAAAAGAGTATCAAACATGACACAGTTCGAAAGGCCTTTCAATTCTCTTCTCAACAGTTTTTTTATTTTTCAAATCCGATCATTAGTTCCAGAGAAATATCGTTAAAAACAAATTTTATCAGGTGTTTAAAATTGCAATCAAGTAGGCTTAAACAAATGACAAAATCGAATATCAGTATTTTTCCCGTAACGTAGAGGGCCGAAATAATAGGATAATATACTTTTATAATCTCGTACATAATACAGTCACAGATGTAAAAGAATAATAAAAGTTAATATATAAGACACAAACTAATAGCACTTTAAAAGTACACAACTTAAGTGTACTATTACTCAAGATCACGCCCGTTGTATTCTTCAAAATGTTCCATGTCGATTATCTTTTGTTTTCTGCTAAAATATTTTAGAAGTAACTCGTGTTTGGTATCAAATGAAAGGATTATTTGATGAAGCCTGGCGTGTAAAAATGACAAAAAAATTCCTTGTCGAATGTCTTTTGTTTTCAGCTAAAATATTTCAAAAGTAAGTCGTGCTTGGTATCAAATGTAAGTACTCGACTATGTTTGGCGTGCAAAAATGTCAAAAATCATGTCAACAGGCTTTTGTTTCTGGCAAAAAGTTGTCAGAAGTATGCAGGGCATGTAACCGGTTAAAAAAACCGGTTAATAAAAACCGGTAACCGATATTTTGAACAAAAATTGCGAACTTTAACCGTAATTTTAACCGATATTTTTCAGGTCGAAAATACTGGTAACCGTTAACCAAAAAAAAAAAATCGGTTTTAGCGAACATTAACCTTTATTTTAATATCATTTAGCGAGGAAAAATTTTAATATATTTTTTTTTTATATCTGTGTTTTCTATTTGTATTTGAACATGAGTCATCACAGTTTTTACAATTAACATTTTATTGGAGAGTCATAAATGTAAGGTAGTTTCTTTGGCCGTTAAGGTTACTTAAAAAGTCCCAAATAAATACGGCCTTGGTCAACACAGGCAAGTTTAAAATTGAAAAGTGACCTGCGTTTTTCTAAATATATTACGGGAATTTTTGTAAATATTCATTAATTAAATTGCTTTTTTTAATTGTGATATTTTTCTCAGATGATATTTTAAAAAAAAAATTTTTTAATTAATTATTCTCTTTTTTTTTAATCAAATTTTTATAATTAATTTGTTTTAATTAATTTTAATTATTTTTTTAACCGATATATTAACCGGTTTAAACCGGTTTCCAATTTTCAAAAACCGGTTTTTGAACTAAAACCGTTATTATTATAACGTTCTCTATAAGGGTTAACCGTTAACCAGTATTTTTTTCGGTTACATGCCCTGCTTAATACATACACTCTAGTGACGTCATCACAATGCCATTTATACGTGAATTCGACTATAGTGTGTTTTCTATTTGGGGGGAATCAGTTGGTTTTATCCGTCCACATGTGTGAGGTCTAAGGCCGAAGAAGCGATTTGAAGAGGTTTAGTAATAAATTACCACGGGAATGAGTTCTCGTACTCATAATGGTCCGGGGCCATTGTGAGGGAGGTCATTATTTCCTCTGTCGGCTGTTTTCATTCAACTTCGGAGTCGCACGTGTACGTGCATGTAATTGCCAACACGTGCGCTAATGCATCGACTTGTCCTAACCACATCAATATTATTCTGTTTGTTTCTCTAACTACAATCAATACTATTCTTGTATACAATATTTAGGGCCATTGCAAGTTGCTGCCGTAATTGTCTTTTGCAAAGTTCACTTGGATCTACTATACTTCGTTTTTAAACTATAGATAGCACTATACTCTGTTTTTAAACTATAGACAGTAACTAGAAATTCTAGTGAGAAAATCAAAGCCTGTGATTGGCTGCTGAGCCATTTCATGAAGCCACATTTAACCAGACAAAATTTCAAGTTAACCTTCTCAAACGTAATTGAAACGTCAAACTCTCAGTAGTTGTCAAATCACTTGCTGAATTTGCACGTGTTTCTTATTTCATTTCACTTTTTGTGATATTTCATGGTTAAAACCAGTTGTTTGCAGAACTACCAGTATTTCAGTAACGCTGTGGTGTAAATGTGACTTCGTCTAGTGCTGTCTATAGTTAAAAAACGGAGTATAGACGAAGTCACCTTTCCACCACAGCGTTAGTGTAATACTAGTAGATCTGAAAAGAACTGGTTTTAATCGTGAAATATCACAAAAAGAGAAATGAAACAAAAAACACGTGCAAATTCAAGTTATTTGACAACTACTGAGAGTTTGACGTTTCAGTTACGTTTGAGAAGGTTAACTTGAAATTTTGTCTGGTTAAATATGGCTTCTTGAAATGGCGCAACAGCCAATCACAGGCTTCGATTTTCTCACTAGAATTTCTTGTTACTGTCTATAGTTTAAAAACAGAGTATAGTTTGCTTTTAAACTATTAATATTTTTCAAGTTTGCAACCGTTATAGAGCTACAATGTATAAAAAATATTTGTTCATTCATTTAATTTCTTAATAGGTTTTTTGGTCATTCCATTCCATCTATGGCACAATATTCCTATGGGGAACAGGGGCTCAAATACCTGAGGTACTTGTTTCATGGCAGGTTTTACTTGCATTTTAGTGATGCAGGTTGTCAGCCAAAGTCTCTGCAAGGTCAACACACTCCGAGCCGTTGTGCGGTAACCCATCCAATTAGACAGTGCGGGCTATGTTGCTTATCTATCAGACAAGACACGCCACGACCACACAACCGTACTGGCTGATTTTTTTTGTCATTACATCTAAAAATATTATGCCGTGAGTTTCAGCTAAGATGCAACATTTTCTAATCTGTCATTAGTCATTACTATGTATACCAAAATACCACCAAATCGTTCTAGATAAAATGCAACGTAGGTTGTAATGTTAAATGATCTTGTCATCATAATTTAAAGATGTTTTCTACTGAAGAAAATATTCGAATAGTTTCTTGGTACAATGAGGTCTTGCACGATTTTTCATTTTTAGCTTTAATCGATAAAATAATATTAGACCCGTATTTTTTATTTTTTCCTAAATTGATTTTCAATACTGTAATTAAAAATGATATCCTTGAATACGTGACTGAATTACCCCACTTTACCCCTTATCTAGTGAAGTATCAGAGTTCTTACCTAACGTCACCTCATTTCAAACGTCAAATGTAATGCTATTAATTTCCAGACTGACGAATTGAATATATATTTTTTTCTTGTCAAATTTTTTGTCCTATGAAACCTTTTCAAGAAACAAATATGTCTTCCAAACAAAGCTACGGACTTTACAACATGGTTGAATTTTTGCGACTTTTTAAAAGTTGATATTTTAAACTTTAGCGCCCAGGGCAATACATTTGCTGAACCCCCCCCCCCCTCTTCCAATTATTTTTTTTTTTTCTAAAAAAATAAATTGAAATTTATTTTAACATATAATTTAATTTTTCTAGTTTTACTTACTGCAAAGTCGGTTGTAATTTATAAACGAAAAAATTTCCGATTCTATTGAAAGGATAAAAAAGTTTTAACTTTATCTCGGTCACAATGCAAATGATACAAAATATACTATTTGGTCATTGGAATCTAATTTTGCCGCCCTCTAAATCACTCGCCTACGCTACTGTCATTTGTAATAGGTTTCTTTCTTGCAGTTCTATTAGTACTTACAAATTGTGTTTTTGTTACTGCATTGACAATTTGACGATGTCTCTTTCATTAAAACTTTCGAACGGACTGATATTTTCTTATATTCGGTAATATCGGTTTCTTCTACTGGTAAAAGTTGAATATTACTATAACCAGCAATGGGTAAAGGTGCGAGTCATTTGTATGCTGTCCTAATCATCATGATTTTCCGTGAGTGTTTTTGTTCATAGTCCCTGCACAATTTGTTAGATTACAACATGATTTAATAAAGTGTACGTGCCTAGTTTGAAGTTGTCATTTTTACCACAGTTGTTTTAATGGATTTCCGCAAACTTTGTGTTGTTGGATAGAATATCTATACTTGTTATTCTTTAATTTATTTAGTTTGTTGTTTTAAGTAGGTCGCGAATTTACAAAAAATTGCAGCAATTTTAAACCGCACATAACTTTATAACTTCATAATCATTATGTTAATGTCAATGGCTTTACATTGCCGTGGTTGGCTCGTTAATGCGTTGGTACATTATTTATTACACTTTTGTGAAGTTTCTAGTTTCTAACCTAAAATTTACTTAAAGAACTTCTAGTATTTACACTGTAATTAATTTGTAAGATAATCATTAATTACTAGTGAATGTAGTACTTTACATTACATACAGATAAATGATCACATAATTGATTTTTTTTTAACTGTACGAAGCAAAGAAAGTATTGTAATCTCGAAAAAATTCGAAATATCCATTTTGACTAGATTCGTATTTCACATAACTCAAAAAGGATTAGCCGTAGAATGTTGAAATTTTGTATATGTACATGTAGTTGTGCACATCCCTTTTTATTGCAATCAACAGTGCCAAAAGAACACTTTCGTCATAGTGTTTTTTGAATTTAGTTGGCTTTTAATTTTTGTAGAAAACATTTGATTTCTTGTTCATAAATTGAGTATATGATTGAAAACATTGATAACTGTCAGAATATATTTCGTGAACAAGTTTTCGAACGATTATAGTTAATGTATCACTAGTTCAGAAACTGAACTTTTGCGAGAGCAAATATTGATAGTCTGCAATTGCGAGATCTGACAAAAGAGTTTTTGGGTGTGTGATACAAAAAATTTTTTGCGCCTATGACAGTTTTATTATATCAAAGAAATATTATTACTACTTAAAATTTTATACACTATAGGATTTAGGTTGGTAACATTTTCGATTCACATGTTTATACAAACAATTCACTTGTTTTATTGAAAAAAAAATAATGCCATTTGGTCTAACCTAAAAAATAAAACGATTGTGAATTGATATTTTTCAACAATTAATGAATTGTATTCGTAAAACAAGAGAATAATATGAATAATAAATCAAAAATAGTGGATTTAATTAAATTTTTACGTTTTCAATAAAATAATATTAAAAATTATGACAGAATATAATGTTAAAATTGTTAAATTGGAATTCCTTTTCTGAATGATTTTGAGTTCTGTAATACTAGTCATATAGGAAGGAGGTGAGAAAAAATTATTTTGTGTAATGCAATAAAGAATAGTGAGAAACATTTTATTAAATTTTACAATATATGATCCATTTCAAAAGGAAGTACGAAGATATGAAACGAATGAAAGTAGAAGAAATATTAGCCGTAGAATAAGTTCACTTTGAAGTGAAATAGTGAAATAAGTTTAAATAAAGTGCAGCAAAAAATCTATATAATTTACCGTACAAGGAAGTCATGTGGTATCCACATCAGATTTTTTATATCTCTTTTATTGGTAATATTTACGATCAGTAAGTTTGGGTTGAACTTAAATGACTATTTGTTCTGTAAAGTAACAATTTGGGAATGACTTAATAATGCAAAGCGTTTAAATTAAAATTTTCGGAGTTTTATCAACCAAAAAATCGCGATTGAGCAATTTTCTTGAACAATTTTTTATCTTGTTATACACACAAACTTAGTTATAAACGTCTCTCACGGGAACAAATTATTTATGTCGCACATAAACGAATAAAGGTACGAAAGCACAAAGAAATAGGAAGTGCCTTCTCCCGCCGTTGAAAGTACCGGAAGCACATGTTTATGTGAAAAGGAATAAAAATTAAGTAACGAGAAAATTACACTCGCGTAAAATTAATTACATTATAATAAAATTATTAGATGGAAATACATACAACACAAGAGATGTACAAAAATATACGTGAAAGATATAATTCAATTATCAGTTTTTCAGTCTTAATTTGCCAAGGAAATACGTCAAAACACACAGCTATACGCACAAAATCCATTATTATTAATGAAATTATTTGCCTTAACTTTACTTTCCATCGGATACAATAAAAATATCGACGTCAAAATATCCCAAATATATTTGATAAAGACAAATCGAATAAAAAGAAGATTGATATATTGTGACGGACTATTAATGTCTGCAAAACTAAAAATAGAACATGATTCCCAGTCAAAAAATAGTGAAAAATTGCCCGAAACCGCAAAAATACACATTAATGTTGTTCTTTAGTTACACAAGCAAAAATTACAAAAACGTACATCGAATGAAGAAAAAAATTATTAATATATTCATTACTGCATGAAATAAAAAATATGAAATATCGATAGCGAAAAAGTTTGTGCAAATAAAGTGGGATGCCACATTTTATTTTGTTGCAATTATGACAGTGTAATTTAAATTATTGTATAGTGAATTCATTTTTTATTAACATTTAAAAACAAATTTAATTTGGATTTCAACTTCAGTTAATATTTACGTTGAATCAATAAACATTCTAGTAATTTGGAATTGTTTATTTCTGTAACATCTGTTGTAATTATAATGTAGAACAAACATTTTTATTTCAATAATTACATTTTTAAAAATAATACTAATTCTTGTAGAAAATATAAATTGAAATAAACGAAAGACAAAAATATGAACAAATATAATATTATTTCTATAAATAGGTGAAATATTAAAACAGCTCAAAGGTCGTTCATCACTGTCTTATCAATTTTAATGAATATAAAAAATAAACTATTTCTAACAAACAATATCAACATTGAAAAAAAATACATGCCATACAAATATGGCAATCGTGTGAACTAATCTGATATATAACCTTGAAAGAAAATGTTTTATTTTTATTCACTTTGGTAAATTAATGAACCATTTGTGCCTGGTTTCATGAGAAGGAGTTAAATCAAGAGTTATCATACTCTGGATCAATTTTAACCTAGGTTTGAGAGTTAAATGGGTTTCATAAAATAGTCTTCGAAATTTTAACCCCGGCTTAGTAAACCCTTCAATAATTTGACAACATGTTTAGGTTGCCAATTATTGTAAATTTGATGCATACTTGACAACATAGATTTTTGCGTAAAATTCAATTGTTTAAATTTTTCTTTTAACAGTGACAGGACATTTTCACGGTAATATGTAGGTATCACATTGTTTCCAATTAATATAAGAATTATAAATAATATTTCTTGCCTAATTATGTGATATATATTTATTAAAGCAAATAGAATGTCCACCAGAAAATAATACGGAGAACAAATGTGGTTATTAAATGCAATTTAAAATTATAAAAATATAATTTAAAATAAATATAAAACAAGCCCTACTACATTATTAAAAGAGAGTGCGGAAAGAAATTGGAACATGGAATTAAGTTTTTGTGTTCTTATTCGAAAGATTGTATTTCTAAAGTCGTTATAAAATTCAAATATGTTTAGTAAAATGTAAATATAAATTTTGTAATACGTTGTTGTCTAGGAATAATGTACACAATATTATATAGGAACTCATTATCTGAAGAATATCTTTCGTCAATCATAGATTCGAACTACAAATATATGAAATAAAAGTATCTATACTTACATTTAAAGCAAAAAAAAATATTTGTAAATGTTTAACCAAATAAAAGTAGAAATATCATTTTAACTCGTTTAAAATTTAACCCCATCGCCATAGACGGGTTATTTTAACTCCGCATTTAAGCCGTGGTTAAGTTTAAGTCTTTCTTGTGGAACCCCTTTTCAAATTTAATCTAGAGTTAATAAATTTAACTCGGGTTAAAATTTAACTCGCTTTCATGAAACCGAGCATTAATGAATTTTTGCAGTGAACAAAACGTTCATATATATATATATATATATATATATATATATATATATATATATATATATATATTTCTGAATCTTGTCATTGATTTAGGATTAACTTCATGCGTGAATCTTGTCATTGATTTGGGACTAACTTCATGCGTGAATTTATGATAGAGCTTGGTAAATATATAATAGATATTGACAATTCTTTCTTATTTAATGACGCTTGGAGTAATAAATTGTACATGGGCCGTGACACTATAACAAATTGATTCATACGTAGCCCATATATAATTTAGCTCTATCATTCAATGTAATCTGTTGCTGACACACTATCTTGATTTTTCCATTTGATCAATCAGAATTAGTTGAATAGTTAGTAATCTCCTTGTTCAGGCCAATACTCCATCAAAATCTATTATCAAGGTTTGACACGGCCATGTATTATGTATTGTTGGAAAACGTGTTGCGGCTTCAGTTGACAAACGTATGACACAGTGGCATTAGCTTAAGCTCAGGATACACTAGCGCAATATTCGCAGAGGAACAATTTGCATCCTCTGTACATTGTAAATTGTAAATTAGACATCATGTATATATTCTATACTTACTTGTATTTCCCTTTTCTTATTAAAAAAACCAAATTAATTTTTATTTTTCTGCTTTTGTAAATTACCAATAAATATAAAATTCTTTAAATCTCGAGTGCTTCGGCAACAACTATAAGCTGTACACCCTGTTGGACATTGTAAAATAAAAATAAAAATTAAATAACTTCAGACCAATTTTCGAAAATATTAATCGTCTTTGACAATGCCGTTGTTAGACTGTTTTTTGGTGCCTGTTTGGTTTTGCGAATATATAAATTTATATATATATATATATATATATATATATATATATATATATGTATATAAATATTTTTTCAATTATGCTGCTATAACAACAATAATGTCGATAGTCATCAACAAAATATGAGGTGTTAGGAAGCTAAAAATATTTTAAATATAACGAATTCTTTGTCTCTCACTCCAAATTACATACGTAATATTGGGAAGTATATTAATAATTTTAATAAAAGCTTAGAAAATATCAATACTGAAGGAATACTAAATTAATGATTTTATATTAAATATTTGAAATTATTTAATCCTTTGATGTACTTATATGTGAAAAAACTAAACTATCTTCCGATTTTGAAGAAACTAGTTGAAGTTCAATGGCTCTCGTATCATCATATCGTAATATAGAAAAAAAATTAAATAAGGACGATACATTGATAAATGAATTTATTAAAGGTATAAATAGGAGATAAGAGTTAGTACTGCCTTCTGTATGTCATAAAATTATTGTTAGTTGTAAGTACTGGCAATTTAAGATTACATTTTGTTAATGAATAAACGCAAATAGATATTTAACATCCATTATTATTTTATCTGCACGCCCTTGGTTTTTGATAAAAAATAAAAACTGTGACGCGCATTTGATTTAAAACATTTTTGAAAGTATCTACTTCTAGTACAAGCGAGTGTGCCAATTGGACAAATAAGAAATAGACATGCTAACGTGTGCTAAATAATCATATTTTTATTGTATTATGCTCACATGTGAAGAAAGTTATTTATTTTGCACAAATGTGATTCAACATGCTGCTTTGCTCACTGTTTTAAATTAAATAATAATAAATTTTGCTAACGTTTGGAAAAAATATTTTTTTAACGTCTCTAAAACCACCTTGATTTTCCAAATCTTTGATTTGAATTTTTACTCTACTTTAAAATGTTATAGTAATACAAGACGTCAGCATAATTAGTAGTTATATATTAATTGTTCATCATTATTAATAATATAGGGTGAAACAAGAACTTTAAATTGGAATATCTATAATATACTATTCATAATATTAAAAACCTTTCCGTATTATCATTATTAGTAATTATATATAGAAAAGTGAAATTAATTAAATTTGGAGATTGGATTATCCAAAACTCCATATGATATTTTTTTTAATTGAGGTTAATAGAAATAGAAGATTTCTGTATAATTTATTGATCATGTATTAATAAGTGGAATGAAAGCAATTAAAATTTATTGTGGAGTTTAATATAACGAATTCCGGAGGCCAAATTATTATATTCAAATTACTAATAGAAAATTTAATATAACAAGTGATCATATTATTGATTGGCAATGATATATGTATTTAAACCAGAGTTGAGATGAGAAAAACTTAATTGGGTATTTTATGTTTTTGTTTTTGTGGTTATTTTGATATTTATGTGTTTTATATTTTTTGTGTTTCAAGTGTTTTGTTCATAAATATAGTTAATGTTAAGAATTAGAACGGATTATTTTATTTTACGAGAGAAAATATGAATACGGAAAAGAAACACTGAATAATTAATTTTGTTTAACCCATTATTATACATGTATACAATGAAACAGTTTTTATTTAATGTGTGCTAACTAAACAATTTACGTTTATGTAAAAATGAATATTTTGTATTTACTTCAATAGTAGTCTTTAATTTTATACACTGTTTCTTTTATTTGAATAAAATAGGGATGTATTCATGTAAAACACTTGATAAAAATCACTTATTCTGGAATTAACATTCCAGATTTATCATGTGACAATACTTCCAAGAACTACTAAATCTGTGACTTCTACAATAAAACGACTTTACTGGTATATTATTTTGAATTTATAACGCAGAAAATTTTTACACTAATGTGTGATTTTTTGTTACATTTACTTTGATATGGGTTACAGTACAATCCGGTTATAACGACATCGAAGGGGACCCATAAATTTCGTCGCTACAGCCGGAAATCGCAATAACTGATAAAAGTAAAAAAAGTGTTACAGTATCTTTTTTTTATATCATTGATTTAAATAACTTGTTTTGCAATTGTTATTTAACATTCCACATTTACAAAAATTGAGGGAAAACATTTGTGGGTAATGTTACCATGTAGTAATACTTTCAAGAACTTCTAAATCTGTTTCACTTCGTCAGTAACGACTTTACTGGTATATTATTTTGAAATTATAATGAAGATATTTTTTGCACTAATGTGTGATTTTTTTAAATATTTTGCTTTGTAATGTGTTGTATTGAAATCTGGTTATAACGACATCGAAAGGATCCCAAATGGTTACAATTTCGACGTTATAACCAGTTCGTCGCTGTAAGCGGTATCGTTATAAACAAATTTTACTGTAATTTTTTTACTGTTTCTTTAAATGTGTATTTATGTTTTACAATATATTTTTTTTTCATATAAATGCTGTTTTGTAAAACACGATATTGAAAGTATATTATACCTTTTTAAAGAAATCGGATTTTTATGCAACCCTGGAATAAAACTATTTAGTTTTATAAAAACATATTCAGATTTCCAAGTTTTTTACAACAAGTTTTTTCGGTCGGGTAACATTTAAACAACCCTGATTCATACAAATGTTTGTAGTTCCTAGAAGTCTTGATTTGATATTTTATGCGCCAGTTATGGTGATAGAAAACATCAGTATAATTGGTAATGATATATTCATTGGCCATCTCGCAATGAGCACATAGGAACATAGAGGACCGAGCGAATGAATAGTGTCTGCAGAGATTTAGCCTTGTAACGCCAGAGGGACAAGCACAGCTAATTTATGGTGCGGGACATCAACGTACAGACAATAATTTAATCCAGTGTGATAAATAATGCACGATCTTATCGCGGTGTTACGTACACACTGGAATATCACTTCTTTTGTTTTCTCGCCTGGTAACTACCAAGACGTCATTATACATACACATGTTGTATTGACTATGAAATGGACTATCCGCTCGCTAATGTATTCAAAATGGCCGCAACCGGACATGGACACGTCTTATTAATTAATTATTTTTGTCACGATATGCTATTATCATGTGTTCATTTTATTTTCACTACAGTTATTAACTGAGACTTAAAAGTTTGCTTTTTTAATGAATGGTCATCCACATAAAAAGATTACTCAACACTTTCAGTTCAGCTAATTGTACTCTAGGGTGAAATTATTATAAAATATGAAAATCATGTGAGACTGCATGTCATCCTAACGCAAATTAACACGTAAAACTATTGATTCTTGAAATGACGCTTCGTTTTAGATAAAATTCAGTTTCAGCCTTTAAAAATTTAATAATATTAAAAATGGTAATAGTATATTGTTAACCGAGGTGGAAAGTGTTTCATTACAGTCGAGGGCGAAGATAGCTAACCAAGGCGAGCAGCGCTGCGGTTAGATATAGCCCGAAATGTAATGAAACTTTTACCGAGGTTTGTATACTATTTTATTCATAATCTGAAATTAATTAGCTCACATGAATAAACGAATATTTTGGTTTGGTGTTAATCGCCTGTCAAATGAATTGTCAGTTTGATATCTAACCTCAAATATTGATTTTGAGGTTGGAAAGTGTGAAGTGAGTATATTGTGGTTGGGAAGTTGTCACTTTCCAACCCCAGATATACTATACAATACTTTCCAACCTCTTGGAAAATTAGGTTAATAATAACTAACTTCCCAATGTTTAAGTCAGAAATTGCAATATTGCTAACCGATTGCGAATAAAATAGTTTTTGTACTACTACTATGGAGACTTGAAATATTCTCATATTATATATCTTCTAATATCTGCACCATATTGTTTTTGAAGAGCATGTAAGTTTTATTAATTATTAATATAAACATTTTGTTCTACCTTAACATAAATGATTGATATAGTCTTATCAAAAGTGTGGTCGTAAAAAAAGTACAGTGTGTCACTTGTGCAAAATCACCTAGTTCCGATCCTGTTTGATTCCAGCACTCGACTTCATCTCTTGCCGACAATTTATTATATAATACATATTAATATTGACTCCGAAAGATAAGAAGATAATCTGTTTTAGTTAGTCATGCTACTAACGAATTGAAGTTTTGAAGTTTTGTAATATTATTAAAAGAAAAATATCTTATAAAGGAAAAGTAATAAAGAAGTATGAAGAAAACTTTTTAAAATTTTTATTTTAAATCAGTTCTGTCGTACAATGTACAATACAATGTTTTTTTTTTATAATTGTATATTTCAATTCAAATAAAATTATCACTACGACTGAAAATGTGTCACACGTTTTGGTAATGATACATAAAATGTACCATTAATTTTTAAAAATCCGGTATTTTGGAGAACAATTTAGTAATATATAGAATGCTTAAAATATTCAAAGATATCATTTAAACATTCTTATTCTCGTATTCTATTCAAGTAAAGAATTATAATGAAACCTAAGTTTAACCTAAGGTAAATGCTATAATGTTGTACATTTTTTTTATTAACTATTGTATAATATACCAGGACTAGAGTTTTATGGAAATATATAACTTTACAGATAGTTTTCTTTTATAAATTTTAAATTATAAACTGCATGTTCTTTTCAAAAGTTATTCACTTATATCCAGCACCACTAAAATACAAATAAAATTGCAATCTATCAAGTACTTGTTAGATTTAACTCTCTTCTTTCTATAAATGTTGTGTCGAAAATTGGAAACTGTGTAATTTACGATATGATTGAATATCCGTTTTCAATATGTGAATTTAATTGTTTGTGCAAGGCGTGAAAGCGAAATACAGCGACGAGAAGAGGCAAAAGTCTTCCATCTCCCAGAATATTATATAATATTCATTGCACCCCGGTGTTAGTAAGTAATAGGTCGGCAAACTAGAGAACTTCCTGTGGGAATCTCATCCTGGTATCCCGTGTATTCATAAGGTATTGGCTCATCCTTTGATGAGACTAAGGCCGTACATACTCTGCTGACCAGAATATAGTTTCTTGTGTAATAACCCCCAAACTATCGTTACTAGACCTTGTGATAGCACTTCACCAACATACATGTACCCTAAACTCAAATCAAACCAAGTTTTCATATTTACACTGTCATTATTTTGTAAACATTAGCATTTCAAGGTTTTTTGTTTTTATATACCGTGTGTCTCACACAAATGTTGTTGTAGATATTTAACATGAGAAAACAGTTTTTGGTAAATAAAAACCTACCGAAAAAAAAGATCAAGAACGGACCTTAAAAAACATAACTTTTAGTTTTTATTTTAAAACTATGTTATACACTCTAAATAATCTGAAATACTCATTTTTGGGTCCATAATTTTGGTATTTAAAAATAAGATTTTTGCTTTCAAATTTATACCTCCAAAAACTGTGTTTTTTACCTTTCGACACTCAGTGAGAGAGGTACTCGAATCATGCTAAAATTGGATAGTGAGTTTTCAATGGATAAGCACGTTTTGAAGTCCCTAGAACACGATTTTAATATTCTTACAACGATGTCTGTTCGTGTGTGTGGATGGATGGATGGATAGATGGATGGATGGATGTTGTCGGAACGCTTACTCAAATATTAGTGAATAAAAAAGTTGAAATTTTGGATATAACATTCTGACAGTTTAGATTAGATCTGATTACATTTTGGTGTTAATCGTGCAACCGCAAGTAGTGTTTTCATGAAGATTTGAAAAGTTTTTCTGAAATATCTTAATTAATTATGAATATATGAGAATTTTTGTAAATAATAATTTAATATTGTGTCATTAGCTAAAATTTTATAGTTCATATTGAACTATTATAAGTAAATATGATTCGGTAAATTTGTTACAATTGCAGTTAATCAGTTTACCTATGGAAATAAATGTTTTATATTTGACAGTGAAAATTATTATAATTTGCAGTGCAAATATTTTAAAAATAGTTATTGAATACTCTAAAAGGAATTGTATTAATACTGTAAGTACTAATTATTTTAATAATTTATTTTACCGTGTTGTACTCCACGTACGTATACAACCTCGACGACATCACCAATCGATTCTACGGGACTAAGAATAGTAACTTTTTATGTTTAATCGTGATTAGAAATAACTTGTAGATCATTTTAATTCAAAAAGTGTTTAAATTGTAATAAATACTTCAGTAAGTTTTGCAGATACCTTATATAAACAAAAAAAAAAAATAAAGTGCCGTCATTGGCTTTAATTATATAATAATTGTGAAACTGCAGTTTGAATACCTGACGCTTTATTCTACTCTATTCAGCAAGTACTGCCTGTAAGCACTCAATGTAAGTTAAATCAGCCACAACAATAGTATCTTGTAAAACTAATTAACATGTACATGTAGTTGAATCATTTATATGGAGAAATGAATGAAAGAAGCATTGTAAACGGCGAATGGTTCATTTACACAACGCGGTAATGTAGAATTTATTTTAATTACTGCAAGTAATGCTGGCTTACTAATTGGGAAGATACTTGAGGTGCGGCAGGTATATGTAAACACTTCCTATTTGCGCATTTGCAATTAAATAGTTCATATAAAGTTAAAAAAGTGCTGTTGTGTTAATTAAAAGACAAGAAATACTGTATATATAAACATACACATGGTTTATATTCTAAGCAATTTTAATCAATATAGCACTTGAAAACTTTTATCTGCTTTTCCATGTAATCCAAAATTTACATGCTAAAACAACACATTACATACGAATGATGTTAGGAACATATGCAAATTTCTTAAATGTAAATATTTTGTCTCAATTCCTCGTTGGAAGGTTTTGCTTATGTTTACAATATATTTGCTTTCCTGATAGCTTTCTTGTTTCTACACAAATTTTGGCACTCAATTCTAAAATTTTATCGTTACGAAATTATAATTGAAAACTAAACATTCGTTATTTTAATCTAGTTATTGTGTTGTATCAAATATCCTATTAAAAATTTATTGTTTATAATTAATAAAATAAAATGAAAATTGCATAACAAGCTTTTATTTCAATTTTCAGTTAAAGTTCAAATTTCATTAATTATGATTGATATACATGTCGGTTATATTAAGTAACAAACATACTTGTACTTATACTGTGAATATTTTTTAATATGAAACATCGGATTTGGCATATCCTTTGTTTGATTTGATATTTGATTGACAGCAGTGTATTCGTCTGTCTCATTTAAAATGAAACCAGGGTAGCATTTTAAATCTGATTATAGCACACTATTTTTTTTTTAAATGATTGAATTAAATCACTTGTTCTGCAATTTTTATTTAAAACTTCTGATTTACAACAACTGGGGAAAAAGTGTGTAGGTAATGTTACCATGTGGCAATACTTTCAAGAACTACTAAATCTGTTTAATTTCGTTGGTAAAACGACTTTACTTGTACCTATATTATATTGAATTTTTAATATAGAATTTTCTTACATTAATATGTGATTTTTTGTTAAATTTACTTTGAAATGTGTTACAGTAAAATTCGGTTATAACGACATCGAAGAGATCCCAAAAATTTCATCCCTATAACCGATAAAATTAAATAACGTTACCATATTATGGGCTTTTAAACAAGTGGTCACAATTTTGTCGCTATGAGCATATCGTTATAAACTGATTTTTTTGTAATTTTTTATTGTATTTTAAAATTTTTACTTATTCTTTATAATATGTTCTTATTTTCATATAAATGCTTTTTTATGATAGACTATTAGTATACCTGTTAAAAAAAAGTGCATACCTTAATGGAATATTGGGAATGAATTTGACATTTGTGTTTTGTTATATAATAAAAATGTTTCAATTTTAAATACATTGGTATTATTACCTGGCAGGCCTATACCAAGTAAGAACTTTTGAGAAAGTGGTAGAATAGTAGAATAGCCTATTAGATGATACGATTTTACACATCTAGATTCTATTTATTGGGGATTTTTAAAATTAAGTTTATACGAGAAGAAACAGTTCTAAAAATATTGCAGTTGCATATCAGATTTGGTTATTGCTTAGTTAATGGAGTTTTGAAATTTGATTGTTTAATTGTTGGTTAGTATATTCACTTATTTGATAGTTGGAATATATGTTCGTAATTTTGTAATTTCTAAAAATATTAAAATTGTTTTATTTTCAATGCTGTCAATCAAATATCAAGTCGTAAGTATACATATCATATATCCAAGGATTCACGTTAAAAGTATATGTAATGTAATGGCCTATTTTTGTAGTGTTATAAATTGTTGAATTTGATGAAATTTATTTCTGAGTTTAATTGTGAAAGTTTTATTGGTATAGGATTATGATTGAATAATAAATGGCTGATTATTTTGTGTAGTTATTTATACATCCCGTGGGAAATACATTGAAATTCAAGCATAGTGCTTAAAGAAAACAAAAAATACATAAAGTTTCTCAATTAATGTTTTGTTGTTGTAGTCTTAAGGTACGAAACATCTGCAGGGAGTAGGATTTACGCACGAATTACTCTCGGCCTGCTAATTAAAACAATAAACACTCCTTGTCATAATGAAATGCGTTTCGCGGTTCACTTGCCTGCATTATTTATAAACACGATACGTGATTTCAGACGTTGCAGTGTTCTACATACCGTACCCCTTACACTGCTACCCTGCTCAGCTATATTTAAATTTTATAAGAACCAGGACGCATTCTTGTTCCTGGTGCACATCAAATATGAATATGGACTCTTCGCTTCTATTTCACATTACGTTTCGGATTACGTCAACAGTTTAACTACTGAAAAATTGCTAGTCATTTCAGCGTTAGCGCTATGTAGTCCTATTTTTTTACCAGCGGAAGGATTATAAAATATTTCTTTCATGTTATATAGTAGTATATTAAGAAACGAGTTTTATAAACGTAATTTTAGTCGTCAAATGACAACGGTGGCTCACTGGGTTAGCGCGCTCCAATTCGAATGCGGTATGTGACTAAATTTTGATTTTTATTTTACATATATGTTACTAGACAAAAAAATTAAGTACCCCTATTTTGTTAAACCGATTTCGTATTCAATTTTATGAGAAAATAAGATTTTGAGGCCTATTTGGTATTCGGCCGAATAATCGGTTCCAAGAAATAAGTAAAATACAATGCTGTTTTGTTACGCAGAAATATATAATTATAGATTAAATTTTAAACAAAAGATAAATGTTTAGTTATCACTAATGTATCTACAATAATAGTATATAATTTATATAGTAATATTGTTTGGCGTTAAATCCTTTACAGCCAGATTCACAAAACAGGATTAAATATGTTATTAAATTTAGCTTGAATTTGACATATTTAAATCATTTTCTCGAAATTAAAATAATTAAATTTATTAGTAATCAAACAAGAAATTACCTTTTAAATATTTATTTGTTTGTATTAATATACCCCTCTCCGCAACGAGGACTACCTATTACATTTTAAGATTATAGAAAAATAAATCATTTGGTAATGCCGAATATATTCTGTTAAAATTTTACCGAATATTCGTTATTCGGCTATTCGGTTGAACTGATATTCGTCACATCACTAGTAGATATGTCAGCGTGGTAGAATCATAAAAGAAGAGATATTAAAAGCAAAAGACAGTCTAGCTGCATTTTTTCTAAGATCCTACCATGCTGACGTCACATATCCCTTCGCCAAAACATTAAATTGCTAATAACTATGTTATTGCAAATAAATGTTTAGTTTTTATTATTATAATGAGAAGCTTATTGGTTAGTTTAAATATTTTATGACCATACTATAAATAAAGATAAATATTATAGTTTATTTTTACACAATGACAGCTATATTAGTAATTGTATTTACTAGTGCCATCTATTGATGATGATATAAAAAAGGCTGAAAGTTTACTTCAGTGGATTCAGCCCTATAGTTATTTTTTTTTTAACTATTTGAATAACAATTAAATATTCTTGTGATTCTAAGAACTAAAAAATTAGGTTAGGTTAGTTGTAAATGCAAAAAAATTTGACCTAATATAATCTAAACTAAAAATTCAAACAGTACTACCGTTGTATATAATGAATATCAATTATGAAAGGCATATATGAATAATTCATGGTATATTGAGATGTGTTATCAAATGCAAATAATAGCACAACAATTTTAAATATGAACTATTTCATACATATTTTACTTTGTGTTTTTAATTAAACATGACATTAAAAACAATAAGGGCCACAAACATTTTATCCAAACTCCCCACGCGTATAAAAATAACTCGTAAAATATCAAATTACAAATGTATGTTTTAAATGTTAACAGGACTGAAAATGCAACCGCAATGCAAAAAATGGAATCATTTTTAAAAATATTTACACTAACTGCAGCATTCCACAACTGACAGAGCTAATCGTGTGTGATCCAGCAAATAGAGAAAAAATATGGGGCGCAATGCATTTTTAACGTGGTTTCAATCTCTACCCAACACGTTACGAATAAATATTGTAAGGTTTTTTCAACTGCATTTCACACTTTTAGAAAAAATTGCCTAAAAATAATTCTCATTGTCAAGTTTTAAATATTCGTTCCCAAGACGATTGTCAACTATTCGTTTTTATTGATTGCGAATATAGTAAATATTAATTAGAAATAGTAAAATAAAAATGTAAATGAGGTTATGTTAAGAAATAAATTGTCATTTATTAGTAATAAAAAGTGTTTTTCCGTTTAAAAGCATTTGTTTTATGAAAGAACAAACATTTTAAATAAATTATTTCCCTAGAAAATAATGCAATACAAATATTTATTCAAGAGAACTAAATAAAATTTCTGTAAAATCGATGAGTCCAGTTTCCCGTATCAGATTAAAAAGTAGCAATATTTTAAAAGATTGCCAGATTGCAATCCCCTGTTATTTAAGTTTCGGAGCAGAGATCACAGATTCAGATTTGGAATCGAGATTTCAAATACGAATACATATCAAATCGAACAGGACAAATTCACTGATTCAATCAGTATTCGGTAGAACTTACGCGTGACGGACTTGCAAACTTTGTAATATTTGAACCGGACGTAATATGAACTCCCAAAGCAAGATTCTACGCAAAAAAACACATAGATACTCAGATATTGATTACCTTTATGAAGATATGGAATATATTTTATAAAATGATTTAATTTTTCGGGTATTTTTTGTAAAGTTTAATGTGTTCTTTCTCTAAATATTTGAAAGAAAAGCCTAGTTTATACGGAGAGTGATTTTAACCTAATTACATTATATACTCAGATATTGATTACTTTTATGAAGATATGAAATATATATTTTATAAAATTATTTTCTTTTACTTGTATTTTTTGTTGAGTTTAATGTGTTTTTCTCCAAATATTTTGAAGAAAATTTCGTGAATAATATATCGTTTAATTGAGACAGTACCGGGTGACTAGTTTTTACGGAAGGTAATTTTAACCTAATTTCATTAGGACAAGAATTAGAGTACTTCACAGTGAGTGATCACCCTTCTCTCAGGTAGTAAACATTACGGTGACTATTTTTAAGGAGTGTTATTTTGATCTAATTACATTTGGGAATGAATTACAATATTTTAAAATGAGTGAGTACCTTTTACAGGTAGTAAACTTTACGGTGACTAGTTTTACGGAGGATGATTTTGATATAATTAGGGCAAGAATTAGAGCATTTCACAGTGAGTAAGCATCCCTCTCAGGTAGGAAACATTACGGTGACTAGTTTTTACGGAGGGTGATTTTGAGCTAATTAGAGCTAGAATTAGAGTAGTTCTTATTGCATGAGCACCTCTTTCACAGGTAGTAAACATTACAAGGAATGTAGGGAAGAAATAATAATACAACTGCGTTTATCGTCTCACATCATCAAGGACTAGTTTCTACGGCGGGCGATTTTCATGTAATTACATTGCGGCAAGAATTATTCTCAGTTTTATTTTAAAATATATTATTAGTTTAATTGAGGAGGCAATTAATTTCTTAGTACCATTCGTTTGTAACCAATAACATTGTATTTCAAATACTTTTAAGTATTTCAAATATTTTTGAGTAGTTCAAATACTTTTAAGTATTTCAAATACAGTTATATTTCACATAAAATTAATAAAAAAAGTAATTAAAATAAATAT
The DNA here is from genome assembly GCA_035578165.1 of Stenolophus ochropezus. Lineage (NCBI taxonomy): Eukaryota > Metazoa > Arthropoda > Insecta > Coleoptera > Carabidae > Stenolophus > Stenolophus ochropezus. The sequence continues at coordinate 8,628,802 of JAQOWZ010000014.1, forward strand.
ATATTCAATGGCAATGAGATCTTTGTGTTGTAAAAAAGAATCTACCTTCTTCGAATTATACGCTTATCTGATAAAAGAACACAAACATAAAGAAGTACGACCATTTGTAATACTAATATGTATTGCAAGTAATTATACAAATGTATTTCAAATACAAAATATTTTTCAAATATGGAATATTAGTATTTTGTATTAATAAAAGTATATTAATTTATTAATGTATAATATATTTTCGAGATGTATTTGAAATAAAGGCACAACGTACTATTTTGAAAAAAGTATTTAAAAAAATATATCAAAATATTTAATCTATTTCAAATTCTATACAATATTTTTATTTTTTATGAAATTTGATATTTTATTTATTAATTAAATTTGTAATATGTAAAAATTTAACATGTTTATTAATAAAGCTTTTTTTTGGAATGCGTGACACATTCCCGTGAAGAATTAAAATGTAGAGAATTCCAAATATATGTTATTAAAACAGTACAACTAAAAAAAAAATGTACCTCAATGGTGTATTTTATAATAATTTTATATTCCAGCCTGAAGTGATAACATATGCGGCGTATTTATCCAACATGGCATTTCCATGATTCCCCTGCATAACTATTACGCGTGTTAATTTTCCACTACATGAAATATTTGTACTAATTAACCATATAACTAAATTTTCAAACTATGTTTAATTTTGATTTACTAGTTTGCAGCCATAGGTATTAATCATCAAAGTGCACAAATGGTGCTAGAATTTTTATTTTAATTTATGGCAATTTGAAACCGATATTTTACAGCAAATTTGACATTTGTCGATGAAGTTAATTAAATATGGGACGAAAAGGAAAATATTTATTGTTTGAACACTCGTCACAATAAATCAGAACTCACGTGCAATTATTTTTAGTTAAATATTCAAACGAGCGATATTTTTAACGAATGTATTTACTTTTTATCGATAGCTGTTCTCCATGAAATTGCATCACTATTTAATTTTTATATCGTAGGATTATACGATGAAATATTAATTGACAATGAGACAATTAAAATTATCTTTAACAAATGATATATAGACAAACAAATGTGAATTTAATATTTTATCCAACACCGTGTAATTATAACGATATAAGTATGCTGTTTTTAGATAAATACAGTAGGTCATAAGTCACTAGTGAGCTAAAAATATTAGCTCACTGTTTTTTGGTTCGTATCATAGTAACTATGTTATAAAACCTTCCCTACACTATTTTGTTCCTAAATGTTATTTCGAAATTCCATCTGTCAAAAATCTTGTATGTATTTTATATCAATGATTAAAATGTGTTGGATAAAATGTTGTATGACACACGTGTGTTAATTACCTAAGTCACTTGAAAAAATACCACACTCGGCCTGACGGCCTCGTGAGCTAAACTTTTTCCACATGACTTATCTGTAGTGTAACACACTTGTACCATAAATAACTATAATTTATGTAAATAATTATAAAATCACACGCTAGGAATTTAATAAAATTTTTGAGAATATAATATTATGTGTGTAACTTATTTTAAGTTTGTCTAAATTAAAAATATCCTTTAGAAATTACTTACTTAAAAAATAAAATAGTACCGATGAAAGTGATAAGTAACGAAATTATGGATGCAATTGATTTTGATTTAACTTGTCTTTGGCCTTATTGAATCCATTACTTTGAGGTCATATTTTCGGAACATTCAATTTTAAATTTTCAATTAAGGGTAGGGAATTTATTGCATAGTAGTATTACATGTAAATGACGTGAAATTACCCCATTAATTAATTATAGTATGCTGACCCGTGAAGGCACGGTGGCACGGACACTGGAGGTCTGAATCGATGACACGATTTCAAGGACATTTTTACACAAAATCATCCCCTCGTGCAATTACTTCGGTCACATTTACCAATCTCCCTAACTAACAAAAAAATTATTAAATTAACTTTGACAAACGACATTTTAATCATGAATGTGTAAAAAGGTATCTATAATTTTATAAACGAATCTCTACTACACTTTTTCTACGATTATAAATTAGGATATCTGAAATATATCAATTTTTATAGACTATGTGTAAGTGAGTAATACGTTTCAAATACACAAAATTTTGACAAGACGAACAGAAATAGTAATAATGCGTCAGGCGTATAACTCACGGGTTTCTTGTGGGAAATTTGACGTTAAAAATTTGTTTATAATTTTTAAAATCTTGTAATAATTTTATTTTTTTCTGACTTCTAACCTGTAATCTAGAAAATTAAACTTTACAAGCTACTAACCTGTAAAATTGACAACTAAGCTATAAAATTTTTACAAGTTACGAGTAGCAGTGTTATCGTTTTGACACAAAATTTGAAACAAAAAAATTATAATTAAAAAAAAACTCAATTTCAAATGTTAATTTACGTTTATATTTGATCTAACGCAATCAGAGCCGTTTGCCCTGATATATGTATTTGCGTCTGACTTTATTAGACGATAGTATGCGACTATTACAAAATATAATACGTTTTTCAGGGCTGGACGGATGCACTCTCTTCCCTGTTTACCATATTTTGTAAAAAGTAATCTGCTTTTGAATATTTTCTCACGAATCCAAAATGTGAGGCGATAAATTTTAAATAACAGTTTTTTGAAGGAACATAACATTTTTTTTAAATTTTAAATGCTAGAATCATTTAAGAGGGAATAAAACAAATTCTTATTACAAAATACAATTAGGACAATTAGTTAATTGGTTCATGGCTCTGGTTGATTAGTAATGCCTATGGAACTGGATGTTTCACTATTTTTATATAATGAATTTGTTAATTTAAAAAAATATGTATCTTCAACTTTCTTTTTTTCTTTTATTTTTTCTGCACCTCCTTTAGTTTTTTTTTTGTTGCTATCTATTGCAAAACTTCCGAAAATTATCAAATGCCTTACAAAAAAATATTTTCAATTCTAAATTTATAATTTACAAAATATATTTTCATATATTTTATCTTCGTTTTACTTCTTTCACGATTTTCTGTTAGACTATATTGTATATTTGAATATAGAACGTTTGAAACAATAACGACAACTCTTATCAGAATTGTCAATATCAACCGTCTGCAAAGCGTATTATTATGTCTATGAGTTTCTATTATGTGATAGAATGTTCCATCTCCTTTATAAGTACTTTTTGTTTTATTTCCTCAGTATGATCTTCTGGGTAACAAAATTATGAAAACTATCCCTACGTATATTTATAATTTGTAATTTGTAAAGTTTGGAGATATGAAAAATTATATAATATTGTAATAATAATTCAAACAAAATATTACATTTCAAGTGGCCACTGGGAATTTTCCCGCTGTTCTTCCGGGCCCGTCCACTCCTGTTCTCATAAGAGTATAGTTTTTTATCTATATTTAGACAAGTTATTATAATTAAGCTTATAGGAGTACTTTATATTCAGTTAGTAAATTAGATGAATGTGAAAGAGAAAATAATGTTGGAGCTGGTCAATATTGCAATATCCATTGATCGCTGAACTAGTATTTCGTGTGTTGTACCGCCCTAGTTTTGGTAAAAATTCTGGAAAGAACGGCTCATCATTTTTCATAATACAGTAACATTAGCATTATTGCGTGCTAGGCCCCGGCTTGAGTTTGCCACTTTATCTTGTCGCATCTTAATAACCTATTCGTAAGCCAACACTACAACGGCAATCATTTCTGAATTACAATGTAGCAATCAATGCGGTACGGATGCGGACCTATACATCTCTTCTTCCACCGTGATTCTTCACTTTAATAATGTCCAGCGATTATACTTTCCAAAATAGAAAACTCTATTTTTAATCCTTTTATAGTCTCTTTACTTTGCGGAGAAACTTATCACTGGTAGTCTTGTAGTTTAAAAAGTAGTTATTTATCTGCTGAAGCTGTATTTATGATTATTATTGGAACTATATGAAATATTTCCCATATGTTACTAGTACTGCCGTCTAGACAAGACAAGACTTTGCAAAATCTTTTTTATAAGCCGATTATAACTGCATCTTCAGATAAAGTGTGTGTTTGTATATTTCTGTTTAGTAACATAAATTGTGTGACCGTAAAGATATATACTTTGCTACTCGTGTAGAATGGCCTATTTCCTGCTCGATTTCATCTCGTGCAGAAATTTTCTCACTTATTGCATAATGCTACAAAAATTTATGACTAAATAATGTTAGCAGAGAGCTGTGAATAATTTTTAATAATAGAACAAAGTTTCAAGTATATTTTGCTTAATTAAATGTAGTGTAGAGAGTAGTGCCGTTAATATAATTAAAAAGTATGGCCGGTGAGAAAAGTTCTGTACAGACATTTTTATCTTTATGCTGGTTTCCATAGTAACAAATAACTCTTAACCATAATGTGTAAATTGAAAAATAAATTGAAGTATTATAAATGTCAAATATGGTATAAAAATGTACTTATAACCACATAATATAAAAGGAGCTCTTAATAATGTATAGAATTTATTCATAAATGCTGAAATAATAAAGTAAAAGTTGTCAAAGCTATTGGAATAATTTGTTGAACGCAGCTTATATTTTTTAATATAGCTCCTACAAAGACAAATTTTATTTCATTTTAAAAAAATGTCTGATACAAAAAGTCTATCATAAACAATACGTGCAATATTATACCGGACAATAAGAACAAAGCATTTTTGAATCGTTCAATATAGAATTAAAAATCCTTTGATTATGAAATACTGTCCCACATCAAAAGAATTTTTTTCTTTTTTTGTACAGCATAATTCTTTTGCTTTGTTTTCTTTTGATAACAAATCGCTCTTTATGTTGGCGTGGTAAAGATAACTCACGTCTGACATTGACGCATCATCTTAACGCACCAGGGCTCTGACTCATCTAAAATGCAACATATATTTCCTAGACCATCACTTTTGCAGAGATGCACACGATCAAATGAGTTTCATCTGATTGTACGCAGCGCACTAACACTCAAATTCAATTACGAAACAACATATCGGTGTTGTGTTCAGAATACGCCACATTGTATGGAATATTCATCTAAAATCACCTACACGCTTGTCATCAATACATTTTCCATTCTTTTCATTAGTGCATACTTCTTAATCGACACAGTGTCATAGGTTTGTATAATTTTATAACTAATTTGATTCAGAATACGCCACACATGTATGGAATATTCATCTAAAATCACCTACACACTTGTCATCAATACGTTTTCCATTCTTTTAATTATGAACCTACTCCTTAATAGTTACAGTATCACAGGTTTTTATCATTTCATCCCTAATTTGATTTTAACCAATAAAAATATATTCACTCAAACCAATTAGTCTCCGTACACCAGTAAAGGAAAAAAGTTTTCTATACTTTTAAAGTTTTATATTGATTATATATACACGAAATAAATTTTATATTATAACTTACTATATTAATAAATTAAATAAAGTATTGACTTCCTAAATTTTTTGTAATGAAATCGAGAAAAAAAAATTATTATAACTACTATATACGCCAATTTAGTCTCCGTACACCTGTAAATCATAAAGAATCAATGATCTTTTGAACGGCCATTCATTAGAATTACTTCCTTTAAACGGTTTGTCATACTTCCCACTAATTTTCTTGGAGGTTAAGAGTCAATTTTACCCCATTCTTCTATCATAAATGTAGTAGTTCTTTTATATTCTTTGAGCGTCTCGTTTTATATTTTTTTAAATAAATCAAAATATGAAGACTGTGGAGGCGTTTTTAGTTGTTGTCTACAATTGTACAATAACTACTCTAGCAATCTACGTGTAGTATGTTTGGGGTCATTACCTTGTTGAAAGATTTAAGAATCCCTTAAACTCATTTTTCAGTACATTTTCCAAATTCTCTTCTAAAATATCTCGCTTCCTATCAATAAAAATTAGCAAATGAAACGTTATTATAACGTTATCGGGTATCGTTACGTTACGTTTTCCATCCCTGGTTTAAAGCTTCGAAATGTAGATAACCTATCTTTATGCAAAGCACACTAAAGAACAGAGGATTATGATGAATGTTGTTTTATATGTGTTTGTATAAGAACATTAAATATGTAAACGCATATTAATATGCACGCAATTTGTAATAATGCGTACATGTCATATTGTATCAAAATTCACTTAATCTCTACAAAATATGTCATCACAACAGTATTGTTATTACAATTATAATTCTGGGGATGATTTCCAAATTGCATTGGATTGTTTTCAACGAGCTTTGTACACAGTTTCAAAATTATCTTCGCAATTTCATTTTGCGGAAACTATGTATTAACAAACTGGAATCCAATTAGACTCTGGTACTCAATAAGTCGTTCTGATTGTCAAATCTATACTCATAATCTCACGTTACAATCAATTTTGGTAATACAAAAAAATCTGAGCTTTAAGATTAGGAATATACTTTGTAATTTATTGAGATTGGAAACAGAAAGTAGGGAATTTTATTATTAAATTATTATTTATATTTATTGGAATAAGCTCTTTTCACTGATTAAAACATTGTTATCTAAAATTATGCAAAAGTATTAGTTCTTGAAAAATACTTTATTAAAATATATATTTGTTTGTTTCACTATCATCAAAAAAATAAAAAAAAAATGTATATTATTTAATCCTTAAAGTGTAGAACAACAACAGAAGTTTATAGGAATTTAAGTTAGGTTAGATTAGGTTTGTTTTGTTCGCATAGGGTAAGTGAGGGTCAAATGGATCATGCACATTTTGGAAAAATAATTGTTCTCTATGGTCTGTGATGTTAAATAAGATTTAAAAAACATTTTTTTTTCATAACAACTTATAATCTAGGCTTAGGTATACTTATTAAGAATAAGGAAAAATTTAAACTGTGTTCTGAAAACTAGAAAAAAAAATTATTCGGGATCATAAAAGTCCAACACTTCTCTACTATATTGTGTAAACAGCGACTGCAAGTTATACATGTTACCCAATCATCCTTTTTTATCTTTTTTTTTAATAATCTTCCTTGTATTCCTCACGTTCGTTTACATAACCTTCAGCTTCTTCATTATCATCATCCTCTGATTAAACATTTAACAATTGTTCTTCAGAACTCTTGGAGTTGCAACTTATTCGTCTACCTTTCTATGTGCGAATTATTTTCTTCTGTTTACCGGTTGGATTGAGCCTTTTAACAATAACATTCCTGTGGTCCATCTTTCCTCAGCATAGGTGATCCATCTGTCCTCAGAGCAGAGGTTAAATGTACCACTGAATTACTTATGACTGTGTACAAATAAAACACAATTTTAGGTTACATTAAATCTTATGCACATGTTTATAAGGTATGTACATAAATAATTAGTTTAAACCTACCGAAGTAATACTTAACTAAATGTATATATAAGGTACAAAATTTTTTGACAATTTTTTAAGTAAATCTTGGGTTATTCATTGTTGACTGTATTTTCAATCGGCTACTTACACTATTTCTAAACAACAAAATTAACATTACTAATGGAGAGATATCACTTTAATCTACTTATAAAAACAAAAGTTCACCTTTCCTATCCTATCCATCTCTCCCCTATTTACCCTAGTGAAAATAGTTGTATAATACAATTAAATTAGAAACATTACAGTCGTGTTTTGAAAACTAACTTTCATGGTCAGTAAAACTATTAATAGTTAAAAAGAAAGAAATTAAATTAGTCTAGATGTGATCCTTACCAGAGTTCTAGACATGGGGCTTAATTTTAGCCTTAGATTATAATGAAAATAGTGTCAGAGTATAATAAATGTAACAATAATTAGTTGAATGATAAAAAAGGGGCCAAAAAACAAGAAAATGCAAATAGAAGCGAGAACCGCAAAACTGTTGTTTCATAAATTAGAAGTTTCCCTTTTATCCCTTACAAAAACGGGATCAAGGCACCACTGGCTACTTGGAAAACGTGGGAAAGCGGAGAAAAAACTTCACACAAGGCAAGAAAACCTTCTGACTACATATTTATTCGGCCGAAGGATCGGAACCAGGAAAACACGTCGAGCAATTTAACAAATTTCACATTCGAAAAAACCACGCCATCTTACGTTTTCGCTTACTGCGTTACTTTCACGTTACAATAAAAACCTTCATACGGTGCTATACGATCTCATTTCAAACAATCGCTTATATAGCCTGGAAAGAACAAAGAAATCACTTTTTTATTTTATTAACATCGTATTTCAATGCAGTGTATTAGCTGCTTTTGGTGTATGAAAAAAATTAATATGATTTTCCCTACCTCCGATCGTGCTGAGAAATATAATGTTTTCTTCTCGCGCTTAATACAGATTCGTATTCTGTTCACACAAATTCATTCCACTCAAATAATACAAATGATTAAAAATCTATTTCGCCCAAATGCTACGAATTATTTACCAATGTTAATATTCAATATATTTTTTATTGTGAATAAAATAATAATTAAATGAAAAACTTGTTATTTTTATCTAGATTTTTTTTGCAATATTATAAAGGACCGAATAATATTTTTCTATTGTATTTTACATTCTATATAATGTAACTAGATGAAAGAAAATAGAATGAAATGTCGTGTATGTTAATTAATTTTTATTGTTGCAAAACAAATTATTTACGTTTTTTTAAAATATGTGTTGAATGGAAAGAGATCAATGAAAAACATTGATATTTGTCAACTATAGATAGCATTGAATAGAAGGACAGCAAGATGAAAACACGATTTGTCAATATGAAATATGATAAAATATTTCATAACTCATCCGTGTTGAAAATAGCGAAACATCCCAGCTATAAAACAATTTAATTACATCTTTAAACTGAAATTCATAACATTCTGTATAAAAACATAACGTCTTGCATAAAACGTAATAAAGAAACTACAGCAAATGCGCTAACCTTTTGCACTTAACGAGACATCGTTAAATTAAATACAAAGATAAACAAGTAAATATTTTATTCATCACTTAATCTATTGCCGTAGTTCGGACACAAATGTCACTGCAGGATGAAAAGGAGAAAATGAATAACCGTTTCATGTGAATGCAACGTGAATAGCTACGCGGAGTTAAAATGTATTGAAAAAGAATGAATAAACACCGAATAGGGATTATTTTGACATAATTGAAATTCTTATCAAATTCATTACCATTTCTAAATGTAAATTATTGTTTTAATATTCAAATTCCTTAGAATACTGACAAAATATTTACCAGTAAAAGGTAAACAACCCTTTGATATATGTAAATATTTAATTCGCTCTCTAAATGCTAAAATCCACCAATCATCATTATTGATATAACCTTTCCAAAAGGAGCTGCGCTTTATTAAGGGCAGAGTTGTGCATAAGTACATCAAAAAAGTATTTAAGTAAAAATACAAATCAAATCTATTTAAAAGTACATAAGTACAAATACAATACTTTTGTATTTAACTCATATTTATAAGTACAAGTACTTTTAAATTATACTATGTATAAATATTACATTTTGTTTGTATTTTGTATTACAACAATATTTTACATATTTTATAATAATATAAAATTCTTTGATAAATTATCTATAATAAAATAAGAAATATATTTTACATACATACATATGTATATATAAAATATAAAAAACAATAGATTTAATTACTATTAGACAAAAACAGATATAATTATAAAACTGTTTGATGCAGAAAATAATAAAGCATTTATTCTAATTGTCTAACTTGTTGGCTTTTGAAACAACTAATGTTTCGAAATTATCATCCGTTGATGCATTTCATTTCGGTGCATTGATCAATAATCAAAGCAAATGTAAACAGTCGTTCTACTGGTCCAAAACAATGCAGACATGTATTATATTAAAAAAAAAATGTTTTATTGTTGGATATATATTTAACATAAATCTATGTTTTCTAGAATCTATGAGTTATTAAATAACCTCTAATTCAATTTTTTAATTTGAATTATTTGGGTAAGGTTTGTTTTCTGCATTAAAGTCGAATAAGTTTCAGCAATGTCTCGACAAAATACTTCATAAGCTTCAAAGTACTTATATATGAAAAAAAGTATTTAAATACTATTGAATATATTCATATCGTCAATTAAAGTACAAATTGTAAGTACTCTAAAATAAATTTATTTAAATACAAATACTCTAATAATAAAATATACTTAAATACAACTACAATTAGAAGGAAAAGTATTGAAATCCCTATTTAAGTACATGCCCAGCTCTAATTACAGGGGTAGTCTACCTACAGAAAAAGTTCGTTCGTAATTTTCTAATATCTCTTTTTTGGTACATTTTAAAGAAAAATGTTATCAGAAAAATGTTTTAAAAATAATAATCCTAGTGTTTTAAATTTAGATTTTTTAATAAATACTTTAAATAATTTAAATTATATTTTATTGAAAAATCTAAATTCGAATACAGTTCGCTATTAAGAATATTGTTTTAAAAACATTTTACCTTAACATTTTTTTTTAAATGTACCAAAAAATGATATATTAGAAAAGTACGAACGACATTTTTGCTGTAGGTGGACTGTACCCTCAAGGCAACTTCATAAAAAATAAGCTTAATTTGATAATTTATAGTTCTGCATAGTTCAATAATAAAAAATGTTGTGTCAATGATTTTAATGTTTCCCTGTTAAGCCAGAAATATTTGAAATATAGCTACGATATTTGGCTGTCTGAAAATAGAGAAATGGGTGGATTATATCAACAATATCTATAGAATAGAACGGGAACATATTACACAGCTGGCGAATAACAAATGTGACGATTAGCGCACATATGTTTTCTCATTCATCACTACAATGTACAAGAAAATTAAGTTTTTACAATTACCTGTATTGTACCATTAACAATACAATCAATGTGCTTCATATACGTGAACTGTTATTATATTTTATCCAATCATTTGCTCAAATTGCTTTTAAATAACGATTTTTCAGTAGGTCATCTATTCCATTTTATAAATTAGAGCTCAAACGGTGAAGGCGATAATTTATACAATATATTTAAACTCATATTTATCAAAATCTATTAAACGAACACGAATGAAAACACACACTGAACTTGAATTAACTTAAACTTTATTTACATTATTCATAATACTACATTTTAAACTGAAAACCAGAGATAGTAAGTAGTAACTGTAACCTGAAGTGCGTCTGAATTATTTCAGACGTCTATACTAAATTTACAACTAAACTGATTTGCGTCTAACATAGTCAGACAACTGACTGAGCTTATAGCTGACTCTTCATTACGACTTACTGACTACGAGTAATGAACTGAACTAAGGCAAAACTACAATTCGATTGAAACCTGTAAACATTAATTGATAGGCAGAAATCTACCATCTCAATTCCTTATCTAAATATACCGTTCTATAAACTATAATCCAATTTGACGCCATAAACCTTGAATATTATTTTAGAAGACAAATATGTCAAATGTCCAGACGCCAATAACAGAATTACAGGTGAAAAAATGCAGGGCTACAATAAAGTAAAAACAAGGACCTTAATTTTTATTTTGTTGGCTCAAAGTAAAATTCTTATTATGGACACATAAAATTCCTAAAAAAAAATCCTAAAGATTCAAAATATCGTCTAATTTGATTGGATATACCAAGTACTATATAGAAAACAGGCCTAATAGTCAAAGTGCCAAAAACGGGGACGTTCTTAGTAACTCCAGCTGCCCGTAAATGTGGAATATATAAATACAATCAGGATAATTATTGAGCAATTAATGGAGTACTAAGACGTCCTAACCCTAAAATCCCTGAAAATATATTCATCATTGCTTAGAACATAAATACAATCAGGATAATTATTGAGCAATTGATGGAGTTCTACGACGTCCTAACCCTAAAATCCCTGAAAATATTTACTATAAATCATTTGTGTTTGAGTGCAAGATGTTATTAATGAAAAGGGAAAAGTTGGCGTTTTGTTTTACGAGTGGTTTGGGTTTCCGTAGTGAAAATTCGTGGGTGTTTTTCGGCAAATTGGGCTCTACGTTGTTCATCATTGCTTAGAATATATAAGTACCATTCCATATATGGCACAACATTCCTATGTGGAACAAGGCCTCAAGTACTTGAAGTACTTGCTTCGTGACAGGTTTTACTTGCATTTTAGTGATGCAGGTTGTTAGCCTACAGTCTCTGCAAGGTCAGCACACACCGAGCCGTTGTGCGGTAACCCATTCAATTGGAGAGGGCGGGCTATGTTGCTTATCTACATGATCAGATAAGACACGCCACGACCACACAACCGTACTGGCTGACATCTATAAGTACAATCAGGATAATTATTGAGAAATTGATGGAGTTCTAAGACGTCCTAACCCTAAAATTCCTGAAAATATTTGCGGCAAATCATTTTCCTAAATGGACTTTAACACTAGGTTTATATGCTGTTGTGTTAACTTCATTGTTATTATAACGTGTGTTTGAGTGTAAGATGTTATTAATGAAAAGGGAAAAGTTTTGTTTTACGAGTGGATTGGGTTTCCCGTAGTGAAAATTCGTGGGTGATCAGGATAATTATTGAACAATTGATGGAGTTCTAAGATGTTCTAACCCTAAAATCTCAGAAAATATTTACTGTAAATTATCTTCCTAAATGGAATTGGTAAATTTCCAAATTTTAAGGAAATTCCTAAAATCTACTGGGTGTTAATACTAAGTTGTAACACCCGAAAACGGCAGTTAGAACTCATTGAAACAATGGGGGTTTCCAAGATTTTTTGATTTTTTTATATGATAAACTTTAAAACAAAATATTGGACCCATATTTTTTTATTTTTCCAAAAAGTTGATAGTATCCGAGAAAAAAATTAATAAAGTTTACGGACAATGGGTTTGACGTCATTCCCCTGACTAGAAAAAGATAGTCCATGTGCGCTATGAGATAGAACTATAAGTAGCTAAAAATCTGAAGTGAAGTTAGGCTACGAGTACGGCGTAAATTCAAGCATTGAATATAAACATAACCTGCTTTCGTGATTCATGCTTTCGATAGATGCATTTACCAGTTACCACGTGTGTGTGTTCTCATATATTTTAAAATTAAATGAAATCGAGCTTGCACTGTCATTTTATCACATGAAGCTAGCTATCGGAGGCAGTGTTGCGAACCGGTGAAATTAAAACTTATGTGCTTATAGTTGGCAACACTGATCAGGGGAATGACGTCACAAGGTCATTTAAATAAAACTTTAATTTCAATTTTTAAATAAAGTATTCAACAATTATATATTATTTTAGTTTTATTACAATATACTAACGACCAAAATTGATATGCAGAATATATATTTTAAAAAGGCGTTGTCTTGGAAACCCCCATTGTTAATATAACGTGTGTTTGAGCGTAAGATGTTATTAATGAAAAGGGAAAAGTTGTCGTTTTGTTTTACGAGTGGATTGGGTATCCGTAGTGAAAATTTGTCAGTGTTTTTTGCCAAATTGAGCTATACGTTGTTCATCATTGCTTAGAATATATAAATACTATCAGGATAATTATTGAACAATTGATGGAGTTCTAAGAAGTCCTAACCCTAAAACCCTGAAAATATTTGCTGCAAATCATTTTCCTAAATGGGCTTTAACTAACACCAGGTGTAAATGCAGAGAAATGTTGTTCTGTTAACTTCATTGTTAATACAACGTATCTTTGAGTGTAAGATGTTATTAATGAAAAGGGAAAAGTTGGCGTTTTGTTTTACGAGTGGATTGGGTTTCCGTAGTGAAAATTCGTGGGTGTTTTTCGGCCAATTGGGCTATACTTTGTTCATCATTGTTTAGAATATATAAATACAATCCGGATAATTATTGAGCAATTTATTGCATTCTAAGATATTCTAACCATAAAATCCCTGAAAATATTTACTTTAACTCATTTTCCTAAACAGACTTGGTAAATTTTTAAATTTTAAGGAAATTCCTAGAATCTACTAGGTGTTAATACTAAGTTGTAACACCCGAAAACAGCAGTTAGAACTCATTGAAACAATTGTTAATATAACGTGTGTTTGAGGGTAAGATGTTATTAATGAAAAGGGAAAGTTGGCGTTTTGTTTTACGAGTGAATTGGGTTTCCGTAGTGAAAATTCGACAGTGTTTTTTGGCAAATTGGGCTATACGTTGTTCATCATTGCTTAGAATATATAAATACTATCAGGATAATTAGTGAGCAATTGATGGAGTTCTAAGATGTTCTAACTCTAAAATCCCTGAAAATATTTACTGTAACTCATTTTCCTAAACGGACTTGGTAAATTTCTAAATTTTAAGGAAATTCCTAGAATCTACTGGGTGTTAATACTAAGTTGTAACACCCGAAAACGGCGGTTAGAACTCATTGAAACAATTGTTAATATAACGTGTGTTTGAGTGTAAGATGTTATTAATGAAAAGGGAAAAGTTGGCGTTTTGTTTTACGAGTGGATTGGGTATCCGTAGTGAAAATTCGTGGGTGTTTTTCGGCAAATTGGGCTATACGTTGTTCATCATTGTGGCAGGGCTAGGGACACGGTCTAGGTAACGCGCGAGTAATCGCAGCTTGGAACGTAACCCAGAGCCGAGCCCGGCGGCCGAGCAAGGCTCCAGTTCAGCTCAGCCACCTTATGTTGCCCAATCGGCGTTGTTGCGTGACGGTCCACGCAAACAACAAGGGATATCCACATCAGTGACTCTCAAACTCATGCATTCCTAAACGCGTAGCTCTCAAGCATAATTAACACCCGAGCAAATACAACACAACAATCTATTTGCATCTTACAAAGTGATTAACACTACACACGGTTACTTAAAATAGTACTAATTTGTCTCACGTGCACCAGAATTGGGGTGGGATTCCATAACTTCGGTTGCTGTCATTTGGACTTATGATATCAACTACAACTATCAACTACAACTTTTTCGTTAATAATAGCAAATTAATTTTGGTTTTTACAAAAAATCATTTTTCCGAAATCGGGTCCCATGTATTTTATAGAATAAAACATTAGAAAAGCGATATATTAGGAACTTTGATATTTGTTGGTAAGATGTGGACTTTATAGTTCCTTCATTTATTTTTAATTTTAAATATATCAACAATTAAAAGCAAATGATGGAAATTTTAGATTTTATCAAATTGTTTCTATATAATAATAATTCTTACAATAAGGACATAAGAGATTTCTTAATTTAAGATTAAATATATTTTTAATTTTTAAGTTAATAAATTACAATATTTAGGTATAACAATAGATAGTAACGACACACAAGATATATGATAAATGAGAGAATAATTAAAATGACAAAAATATATCACGCAATAAAACATAATTTTATAAAAAAAAAATAATTAATAAAACAAAAATAACAATATTCAACACAATATATAAAGCAATATTGACATATAAGTGTGAATCACTGATATTGTTAAATAGAATAAAAAGTAAAATAAAGGCGATAGAAATGAAATACCTAAGAAGAGTTAAAGGAAGAACAATGTTAGATAGACTAAGGAATGAATCCATAAGGGAAGAACTTCAATGCAAACCAATACTAGATTTCATAGAAAACAAATATCTTGGTGGGGACACATGTTGCGAATGAACGAAAGAAGACCGGTACGACAAGTTTGGATGACCAACGTTACAGCGAAAAGGGGTAGAGAAGACCAAAGGACACATGGGATAACGTAATAAAGAAGATACTGACGAAAAGAAACATCCCGATGCAAAAAGCAAGAAGAATCGCAAAGGACAAGAAACAGTGGGCAAAATTACTGTACATGCGAATTTAAAGGACATTAAATTATGTAAACAAAAATTAAGATTAAGAAAAAATGTATACTTCCTATACATGAGGGTGGAAGATGATTTCCATCTACATCTCCATCTATGGCACGACATTCCTATGTGAAACAGGGCCTTAGGTACCTGAGGTACTTGTTTTCCTGACAGGTTTTACTTACATTATAGTGATGCAGGTTGTCAGTCTACAGTCTCTGCAAGGTCAGTACACACCGAGCCGTTGTGCGGTAACCCATCCAATTGGACAGGGCGGGCTATGTTGCTTATCTACACGATCAGATAAGACATGCCACGACCACACAATCGTACTAGCTGACTGGAACATGTTTTAATATATATTATTTAGCTCTTAAATTTTAAATTCTATTTTACTATTACTTGTTTATTGCAGTTGTAGTAATGTGCAATAAATCAGGATGACGTATATTTTTTATGATAAATTTTCCTTGTAGTGTGAGAAAGTGCAGGAAAGATAATTTACTAATAGGGTAGCATGTGCAAGATAGGATAATAGCTTTTCTATTCATTTTATTTGTGTTAAGAATGTAGAAAAGCTACAAAGGAAAAGCAACGGCATTAAGTACTTGAAAAGTTGGGGAGCCCACTTGTCGTGAAGTATTCTTCCGTACGCTGTACGTTGTCCTTTGTATCGGATCCGTCATGTTTTCCACTCGGAGAATTGCTCGATTTAAAGCCGCTGAATGCGACCTGCTGCTAACTGGCTTTTTATTTATATTTTCCCTAACCTCACATCACCGTTCTTCTTCTATGTTTTGTGCAGCTTACTCATTTTTAACACGTGAAAAGTGTGTCAGCTGATGACAGGGACATTTATGTTTAACGTCACGAGAAACAAGATCTAAACTTCGATCTTGCAGTCTACAATTATTAAAAATGCTTTCGGATTAATAATGATATTCTAAGGAGCAACAGAGTCAAGCACGACAGTTTTGATAATAGTCTTAGTCAATTCTGAATAGTGCTTTTAGAATTTTTTTTCTCGTTTATAGACAATACAAAATAAAACAAGATAAAAGACTGGTAAAGCAAAATATAGCAAGAAATAAAATGAGAATTCTAAATTAGCTAATTTTTTACTTTCCACTTATCTTAGTAAGATAAATAAATTATTGTATTTGTCTTAAAAATTGATGAACAAGAATGTTTTGAGATTAGAACTTTATTATTTTCTGAATAAAGCTCGTATATGTGTATTTGCAGACGCAAGAGTGTTCAAATACTATGAAAGCAAGGAACTGGAAAAGACAAGAAATTAGAGAGCAAAACATATCAACGACACAATTTTTTTATTGTTGTTTTGTACGAGTATGAGAAAAAACAACTGCAATATTAAATAAACTGACATGTATTATGTCTCTTATAGATAATCAGATATAATACACATTTATTTAAAAAAACATTGATTTACATCACTTGTTCTACAATTTTTATTTAACATTCCATGTTTACGAAAATGGAGTATATGACTAAATTTTTATTTTTACATACATGATACTAGATAAAAAAATAAAACACCTTATTTTTAAATCGATTCATTATTGGTAGTTTACGAGTAAAAAATTATTAAAGATTTGGGTAGGAATGTTGCCACGTCATCATGGTAGAATCGTAAAATAAGAGAGTTTGACTGGGAGCATAAGAAACAGACTACCTGTTTTTTTCACGATATTACCATACTGACGTTACGGGTCCCTTCTGAGGAACATTGCTAATAACTTTATTATTGCAACTAAATGTTTAGTTTCTATTATTATAATGATAAGCTATAGTGGTTAGTTTTTATATTTTATGACTTATTATATATTGAAATTTGAGTAGGTCACATATCCTATTGGAGGAAAAAGCGTGTGAGTAATATTACCATGTGACAATACTTTCAAGAACTACTAAATATGTTTAACCTCGGTATTAAAACGACTTTACTGGTATATAATTTTATATTTGCAAAGCAGAAATTTTTTATAATAATGTGTGATTATTTTTTTTAATTTACTTTGAAACGCTTTACAGTAAAATCTGGTTATAACAATATCGAAAGGATTCCAAAAATTGTTATAACCGATAAAAGTAAAATAACGTTAGCATATATGCACTTTCAAACTAGTATAACAATTTCAACGTTATAACCACTTTGTCGTTATAAGCGGTATATTTATAAATGTATTTTACTATAATTTTTTTTTATTGTCTTTACTTTTTTTTCATAATAAATATTAGTTTGTGAAAAAATCGAAAAAATCTGATTTTTTGATATATTTTTTTTTAAATCGGATTTTTATGCATCCTGTTGATAATAAAAGAATAGTATTATAGGCAGGAAAGTGGCATGGATAGTTTTATGTGGGGCATAGAAGAGAATGATTATAGATGGTGGTTCGCGTTGAGAGCCGCTGATATAAATGAAGGAAACCTTTAGGTGGGCTTGAGCCGGCGGTTTAATCCTTGCTCGTATGGCGCGCACGACATCCCGCCGCTGAGCGCCGCTTTCGGGCGTTGGGGCGTCGGGGCGTCGGCGTCGCGACGATTTACCGTGCGACGTGAAACAATCCGCAAACCGCACGGCGGCAGGCAGCGATACCTTCCCAAGCCATCGCCACATTTGTTTTTACTACGAGTACGCGAAAGGCGGAGTCGTGGCTTTTTGTTTGTTCGGCGTAGCAGCGTCGCGACGACAGCGTTGTTGCTCTTTTATTAATTGAGTAACACACTGCGGTCTTTGTGCACTCACTCGCCTTTTTCACTTCGCGAAAGCCGGTTTTAAGCATCGATTATTGGTTTACTATACGTCGATGTGATTGTGCCAACTTTTTAGTCTTTTCAAACAGGAAGTCGTTACACCCTTTGCTATTACTCACTAATTTATAATTTGTTTCATCAGCAAATATTTGCTTAAGCTAACAAAAAGAAAACCTGATCTAAAAGTCATGGAATAAAATACCACTTAAAGTGCTCTCTTATTAACCTCATTTTATCGCTGTTTCTTCTTTCTTTCCGATTCCACTAAAAACAGAGATTCTTGCCCTTTTTCCTTAAATAACAGACATTGTAAAAATCTCCAACGTAGAATTATTTATTAATTAAATTCAATAATATTTTTTGGTCAATGGTTAGAAAATGAACCCAAAATAACACTGGTGTTCAGAAAGTAACCAAAGCCTATATATGTATGTTTGAGTTCATTTCTATCAAGGATTTAAGTGTATTAGGATTATTCAGTCGCAGTACTTTTGGTATTATTTAAAGAGACAAGAACAACTTAAAA
Organism: Stenolophus ochropezus; assembly: GCA_035578165.1. NCBI lineage: Eukaryota > Metazoa > Arthropoda > Insecta > Coleoptera > Carabidae > Stenolophus > Stenolophus ochropezus. The sequence continues at coordinate 8,647,940 of JAQOWZ010000014.1, forward strand.
CCTATACCATTTTTTTTTCATTTGTTGCAATTCGGGAACAATCTTAGTTATATATATATAGTGTTAGTATCATGTACTTAGCTGAAGATTTGCTAATCGGCTTGAAACGTCCTAAACACGTAATAAAGAAAATACAACAAGGAACATAAAAAAAGACCTTCGAATTATTTCCTAAATTTATTTTATCTCAAAAATGGTTCCTATGTTGTATTCTTTATACCTACTGGAGTCCTCAGAAGTGAGTGGGAATGATATATGTACTTATTTATTAACGAAATTAATGTCTTTTTTTTGACAAGAACTAGAATGATTAAAGGTAAAGAATGAATGAATGAATTTAGTGAAACAATTTGTTGAAGCATGTCAAAAAAACAGTTACGATAATATGAAAATTTGGTTTGGAAATACTTGTCTCATTAAAGCAAAGGTCATACCTGAAAGTTAATATGGAAATATTTCGACTGGAGTTTTTTGTTTTATGAAGGAATGTGTCAAGTGGGTATATTTCATAGGTAAAATATGTCATTTACAATAAAGTGAATGTGTAAATGAAATGGTCATTTATTTGTCAAAGTAGCAAACAGTTCCATTATATATTTTAACAACTTTTTGTTGGAACTAATAATAGTGGCATTATTTCCGTGATTGCGTGAAACATTCGATTGTGTACAATTGAACACGACGAATTAATTCTGTTTCTATATTAATGTCTTTTTTATTTAGGGTAAAACATAAACTAGTGTGTAAACAATGTTTTAAGTTTTTTACATCTAATTAATTAACGAGTTTATATTTCACGTTCGTTATTACAAAACTACAGCTATAAGCGCATTTTCCGCGGAATAAAAAAGTATTTCACGCGGATCTATCTGCAAAGCTAAAACTGCTACCTACTTTATAATTTATGGTTTTGAAGTTTTTTTGCTGAAATCCGGATTTTTACATTTGCGAGTTTATCCTTCCACCTTCAATGATTTGATCTCATTATTAAAACATTTTAGGCTTAATTATGTATGCTCTTTTTCACTTAAACATATGCAAACACAACTAAAAATATCGTTTAACGTTTCGGTAATTTGCGAACTAAATATAAAATAACCTTGGATCTAAAAAATTAACTTTTAAATATTAAAATCTTTACACATCTCATGTAATTTTGTGACAATAAGTTTTTATTTATTGAAAAATGTGTCGGACTACGATTTATTTATTTTTTGCCCCAGAAAGATGTCAGGTATGCAAAATAGTACAGGTACGGATTTTTGGGTTTCATTTTTAATTTCTACAATAAAAATACATTGGAATAATAATTTTTAGAAATATTTAATGAAATGTCTCAGAAAATTTTGAAGAACAATTATTGGTTTTCTACTAAGTAGATTAGAATTATTTTACTTTTAGTAAAATTTTTCAGAAAAATATATTTTCGAAGTACCATACTATTGGATGTCTACAGAATATATTTTATGCAATAACCGAGTACATTTTTTTGGTTGTTTTGAAAACGGCGTAGATCAAGCTAATAGTGGTCATCTTTTTGCTGCTGCTAATGAATTATATGGTGAAATAGATCGTAGCAGATAATATCATCATCATTTATTCTTGCCGGAATTTCCAGTGGTGAACAACCCCAATGAGTAGGAGGATAAACAATTAATGACAATGCTAATGGCACACGAAGAATTGCGTGCAGCATACACAGTATAAAACTTCGCCAAAATGCGCTGAATACAATATTGATCAGCATGCGTATGTTTTTACTTCTCTACGAGTATATCACAGAGTCCACAAAATATGAGCATATCGTCAATGTTTATTACCCATTTCTGGGTTTCCTAGATTCATTCATTTTAGTAAAAAATTGAACATACTAGAGGTTATGATTCTTAGTAAAATATTAAATATTTGAACTCTACGTAGAATAATTATTAATTCGTTTTTTTATATATAAAAAGAAATGACAATTGACAAAGAAGAGAAATGTGTAGATATAGTCATAAACATCATTTTAAGAATAATACTGAAAATATTTGGAAAGTATAATAATCGAAAAGAGGTTTAGAAAAAGAAGTCAAACAACCGCTAGAACGTACCATCAAATAAAAACAACCTTTTTGACTACTACATCGAAACTGACCACACGATATTCTTCTCTATTGTATGGTGACAGTTATCCAATTACACAGAGTAGCAAATTTCAAAGCACGGAATGGAAATACCTGAAAACAATATTAGGAAAAACCAGGTTATACCGAATACGAAATTAGGATACATGAATTCAATTTGAAGTAAAATCTATATTGAACTATTAATAGAAAAAAAAACTTTATTGGCTCGGATATTTAATTAGTCTACCAAAAAGAAGAAATGTTAAAAATATATAGAAATTCTGCACAACAGTAAAAAGAAGTGGAGGAAGACCTCAAAAAATGGGACGATAGAAGATATATTAGAATAGAAGTAAAGTCAAAGGATAAATTATTGTGGAACAACTTTGTAAGTAACTAGTAATGTGGAAGAAAAAATTTGGCACCCTAAGGTCATCGCACACTATTCGGGCACCGATCGACACAGACCGGCGATGCACCGATCGGAAGAATCTGATGCTATCGCAAAATAGTCGGCAATAATCGACAGAAAAGTATAGCAGACGGTTGATAAACAGTGAAAAAACACCAAAATATTAATTGTTCAGATGAAGAAATAGTAATTGTCACTCTAGCTTGTAAAGAAGCTGAAATAAAAGAAATGAAAAAAAGAATGAAAAAAAAAAATGAATAAAAGAAGGAAACAGTTTTCTTTCACTTTATGATTTGCATAATTAGAACTAAATCAATCTTCGGCAGTCATGGTTTAGAAATATAACGTATTTAGATTACCGTACTGATTACCTATCTAAACTATGGAAACTTATTTCTGCCGATCTGGTCATTGCCGGTCGGTGCCGAACAGTATGCCATAACCTTAAGAGTAGTAGAGAAAGTAACTATATATAAATACATATGTGTGTTACTCCAAAATATATTTATTGGAATTATTTATAATTGAGTGAATTTTCCATCAAATCTATTTATAAAGATTCAAGAGTATTTTTAGCTATTGCTTGTATAAAATGAAAGCAGCGATTTTTGTGAAAAATTGTCGAATATCCCAGCCTACAATGGTAACGTAGGTAAGTCCAAAAGCTACAATTAATATTTTAGTGGCAAGATTTATATTTCGTCCGTTCGTCATCAAATATTCACCGTTCGGTCGCCTTACAATTTCCCATGTGATGTTGAGTTATAGACGTTTTTGGTAATTTTAAATGCGACGCTCATTAAGTTTGCAGCACGTGGTGAAAGAGAATTTTTAAATCTGCGAGAGTAAATATTGAATCATTTGTGAGGTAATGAATCTGGATTTATGTCGCACTAGCGTGGAAATATGAGAACAATATTCAGATTTCTCTGTACTAAATCTCAACTGCGCTACGAACATTTTGCAAGGGTGCTACTTTTCAGTACAACTTACAGAGAATTTGGGAACAGACAAATTTTTATACAAGCTTTATCATTTTTTAATAAAGTAATGTTAGTGTTTTTATGTGTAGGCTTAGTAACAAGGTAATATTTCATTTTTGAAGTTAAAATAATAAATGCTGACATTCATTTGAACATAGAGAGCCTACATTTTATATTAATATCCATTTGGAGTTTCATTGTCATCTCCGTAAAAATGTATTCATTAAAACAATATTCCATGGCGAAAATATTTACAATTCTTTCATTAAATTAAAGCAGCAGTTACAGTTGAAAAATTAAAAAATGTTTGATGTTAGAATTTTAATTCAATTAGTTTTGTTTGTATATCGCATAATTGAATCTGAACGAAAATGAATAAAATATGAGATTAGGTAAATTAACTTTTGGGCGTATACATTTTTATTAGAATTTGCTTATTAAATATGATTGAATACGCTTGCTAGTGCACTTGCAAGTGAAAAATATAATACTGCAAGGTAATTAAATATTTAAGTCCATTTGCTTTCTTCCTCGAAACTTTGCTTTAATAAAATTCATGTAATCGTAAACATTGTTGAAAGCTCCGGACTATATACGTAAATTCATTTAGACCCTGCGCAGTCTGGCATTTTCTTTTTTACTTTTCATTAACCGTGGATCAAAATTTAACAGTGTATTAGCGAGCTCACAACTTTTATCATTTTTTACCGCCAAACATAAATTTAGAGGACATATTTATAAGATAATGGAAATATAGTAACACTACTTTAGTAATAAATTTAAAACTACAGTATTTTAACCATTTATGAAATTCAGTTCATTAAAATGTTTTTGTTTATAAAATTTTTATCCGTAGTGAATAAATACATTTCTTAATAAGCTAATTACACTAGTAGTAATTAGGGGTTATTTCAGTTCTTTAACAAAGGCTTTTATCGTATTTCGTGTCTTTGTAACAACATTGTAAGATTTTAAATTCAAATCTTTTTTGAAATCAATAATAAAATGTTGAGGCTATGGAAATAAATGAAAATATTTTTTCTATCGTCATTATCACCATTTGACTGAATTATGTTTTTAATAATAATAATAATAATACTTTATTGAGGTAAACTCAATGGCCAGGTTCAGTCAAAAATTATCTTCCACCTAACCAATACAAAAGAAATAAAAAAACAAAAACGTGCATTACAAATTACAATACTAACTAAAAAAGGTGGAAATTATCAAAAAGCAATAATAAATAATTAAAAAATGTTTATGACTTTCGTTGCTGTTGCTAATTGAAAAATATTAACAGTTCGATGGAATAATATTATTCAATCGTTATGTCAAATTTAAATATTACCTTACAAAAGAGTAAAAACCAAATTACTTTTAAGTAAATTTTTCTACATAAAAAGCCAAAGTTACACTACTTTTGTCATTTTTTATACTTTTCTTTCCTTGTTAAATTTAAACTGTAGCTAAATAACACTAGAAATAATTGCCTTGCTTTAAGTATGCCGTGAAACAGCGAGCTATTGTTATTTATCTTTCAAAGTATGATGACATATTTGGTTATAATGGACATATATTTTCCATGTTATAGTTGTGGATAAATTATAGTATTCTAATCGCAGGTACTGGCTATTACTCATTTGAATGATTTACAACACTTGCTTTTGCTCGTGTTGGCAAACTTCATTCTTATGAGTAATAGCACCCATTACATGCTCATTGAATAATGTACTATTTTTATATTAAATTTAAAATCACCACATGATAGATTTTTTAAGTTGAATAAAATATTATTATACAGAGTAGGAGGTAAATATGAAAATGAATTTTTATATTTAATTTTGTTAAAAGTTGAGTGGTTGTTAAATTTAAAAAAATATATTAGAAATTGTAGCGTTAGTGTAAATATGTAGTACACCCAGAATAAGGTAAAGGGGTTTAGTAATTGTAAGTGAATAATTAATGTATAAAATCGGGGTCACTTAAGAATGTTAGGAAGTGTATTAACAATGCAACAAGACGTAATTATAGTGGGGTACATGTTTTATGAAATAGAACAATTAATTTATATTTAAAGTAGTTGTTCTCTACATGTTTTCTTATTCTTCTTCACGTAATTGCAGTGTTCCATGCTTTCATGATTGTTTTACTAGCATTACACACATCACGTTTTATTCATGTTTTATGCCTGAATTATCTTAATTACTTTTTATTTATAAATACACTTTAATATTTCCCAAGCATTACCTTCAACTTACAGCCAAGAATGCATTAATGACGAAAGTAATTTTTAAATGAATTGTATACTTTTATGTTTTTCTTTTGATTCTAAATTACCAACAACGTGGAAAGTAATAACCGTTAGCATTACAAGTTTTCAAATAAAAATTTTCTTCTATAACTAAGTTATACCAATTATCTGTCACTTTGTAGCACGGGTATTATGATTATGTATCCATAGTTACTTGACTGAAACACTTTTCTACAGATGGTTCCTATACTAAAAATATCTTCCTGAATAATATCTATCATAATGTGCGTGCTGAATAATATACTACGCATATTATTATTATTATTATTACAAGTTTTCAAATAATTTTTTTTTTCTATATTTTAAACTAAGTTATACCAATTATCTGTCACTTTGTAGCACAGGTATTATGAATATGTATCCAAAGTTACTTGATACACTTTTCTACGGATGGTACCTGTACTAAAAATATCTTCCTGAATAATATCTATCATAATGTGCTCGCTGAATAATATACTACGTATATTAAAGTGATATTGAAAAGCTAATACAGGGTGATACAAAATGTATGAATTGTAAAGAAACACTAGTCCGTTGTCTAAAGTGGCCATTTTTGTAGATATCCGCAATTCCGTCTGTTCCATATACAATATTTACATGTATCGATGACAAATCGCTCAATGGATTTTAGCTCGAAGTCAGGTTTTGGATTTGTTTGTGAAATCGACATTATTTATTTCTGCAATGTGAATTTATCTGTAGATATTCTTTTTGCTGTAAACTACGCAGTTCATTCAATGGCTTGAACTTTTTAACTAATGTTATTGCAATTTTATAACTAGTGCTCCAACAACCATGGCTAACTACTTTTTAATAAGAGCAACTTGCGTATCGTTGCAGATACAAGGATAATTAAGTATTGCCTTTTCATAACGAGGATAAATCCTCATTAGTCCAATTTGATTTAAATGATGAAACTTTTCATTTGGGAACGATGTTTCTATTACCATTTCATTTAAAATTCATTCCGCCATTACAATACTACAATTGACCAATTTAAAAATTAATTCTTTAATGGCAACTTTCACTATATTTATTCCATTTTATCAAGCATTATGTAATGTTCATTTCATTACCATAAAGTTAAAGAAGAAATATTTCACTTTATAAATTAAAAATGGGTTTACGGTACACAATCATTCTCTGTTTAACTCATGGATCAGTAAAAAATTAAAAATTCACAGTTCCAATAAAAAAATTACAACATAGTTTTTTTACTATAATTTTTTTCATGTACAGTACAACCAAAAATATCCATTATTGGGTCCAAAATATTGGTTTTTCGAAATAGTCCTTACTGATAGACATCGATTCGCTTTGAAATTTATGAAAAAAATTTAATTATCTCTTTGTTCTTGAGATTTTTCTAAAAAATGTAACTCTAAAAAGTATATTTTTGGTATATCTCAAAAATTAATAGAGATACAATATCTACGATTATACCAAACAAATTCCTTTTTCTCATTTTTCACCAAATTGATCGAAACAACCTAATGTGGAGAAAACATTTCTTTATATTTACTTTGCCTATTTCAATCAACTGGTATTATTGTTGAAATTGTATCTCTATCCATTTATGAGATATACCCAAAAAACATACTTTCTTGAGATATATTTGAAGCAAAAATCTCAGAAAGAAAAAGGGGTAATTGCACTTTGTAAAATTGAAATCAACGTCTATCAACAATATTTTTAAAAACCAAAATATTGGACACAAAAATACGTAACAACCTAAAAGTTGTATTTTTTTAAGGTTTGTTCTTGGCCTCCTGTATTTCTTTTTCCAGCAAGTTTATAATTCATAATTTGTTTAGGTAATTTGCCTGGAACATTCGCTATTTATTTTGATAACATTTATTATTTAATGAAGCCTTTCTGTGTTTCTTGCAAGGGGCAACGTACTTTAGTTAGGGCGCCTACTAATTTCGAGCCGGTCCTGGATTCTCCGATATAGCCCCTTCAATAAAATTGCTTAAATCCCTCCACTGATTATTTCTAATAATATCTAGTAAAGTTTCTGCTACCAAATTAGCTGAAAGCGTGGTTGATATATTTATTTATGTTTATACTCCCGAGTGCTTAGAAATGAAATGTTGGATCAATAAAACACAGTCAGACTAAGAAGATTTTGCTAACAATCCTTTAAAAGTATAACTCAGTTTTATGCGAAATAAAATTATGTAGAAATGCTTGTAATAAAATTGTATGGAATCAATTTTTATAACAGTATGTGAGAACTGAGCAGGGTCGTCAACTATTAATCAAATAAAACATACCGTTTCGTTCAAGTGGTTCGAAACTCAATATAAGCTGTTGGTACCTTGTAGAGACTTTAGTTTGACAACTTACTTCATCAAAAATGTAAGTAAAAATTGGAACGGGTGAAGTTGGAATTTGGAAGTTGAATTTCTTCTCCGGCCAAAACTCTCCTAGGGTCTGGGGTTGTAACGCCAATGACGAATGAGAAATTTGAGAAATTAATAATATCGTAATATAATCAGCATAAGGAAGAATAAAGATTTAGAGGCCAAATGGGATATGTAACTATAATCAAATTTCAGGATGTAAGTAATAAAATGTAAAAACTAGTTTCCGACCACAAATACGGGCTCGGTTTCGGTCAATTTCGGCCCAATTGAAACTAGTGCTTGTCGTATCGGGCGCTGTCGGTTTGTTTGGATTGGTTTTACTTTTTGGTTTGTTAATTAATAGTTTTTGTTCGTTATTTCAATTTGCTTCTTTTCGACAAATATTCTTGAAAATGCTGTTTATTTGATTGTAATTATTTGTGAGGTGGTGATAGATACCTAAGTCTTTACTTCTTTGGTATTACGAGCTCACTTTTATAGAGTGCTTTTATTAAAAGTGCCGCCTACCCTAATAAGATTGTAATGTAAAAGCATGCTTCCTAAAGATAGTTTTATTATAAAATTGCGATCGTAATATGGGCCATTATCTCTATAAAAATAAGGTGATTTTGTAATAAATTGATGTCTTTTATTTTATTATTAAGTTAACTACATAAGATTCGGTTTCTGTTACATTTTCAGTCGCAACTAGAAAAAAAGACCGAATATTCGGTTACGATTTCGGTCGGACACTAATAAAAAGTAAGCACTATAGCTTCTCATTATAATAATAAAAACTAAATATTAGCTTGGAATAATGTAGTCATTAGCAATTAAATGTTTTGAAAAAAGGATATGTGACGTCAGCATGGTAGGATCGTGGAAAAAGGCAGGTAGTTTCTCTTCTTTCACAATTCTACCAAGTTGACGTCACAACATCCCTTTCCCAAATTTTTAATAATTATTTTCTCGTAAACTACCATTAATGAATCCATTAAAATTGAGTATTTTATTTTTTGTTTCGCATCTTACATATAAAAAACAAAATTTGGTCACATACCCGATTAAGGACGAGTAAATAAAGGAATAAATATGAAATGGTAGTTAGTAGAGCTATATATTTTTCCGAGTAATAAATAAACTGAAGGTGGTAATCGCATTTAAGTAAGACGAATGAAGTGTCAGAAGATGTCAGAGAAAATATGGTGGCGATAAATGAATTTGTAAGAGCAATGCAAATAGCACAACTAACAAGCTGTACGCACTGTCGCATAGCATTAAGTTAGTTTAAAGAAAATGCGAGTTTAATTGGACAATTGTTAAATTTATGCACAAATTGCTTTTCCGATGAATAATAATTCAGCGGACGGGTGCTGGGACACGGTATGAAGTTAGAACGTGCCACTCCTGATAACGCTATGCAAAATTACTAGACCTGTATCCTGTGGCTGTATACGCTATACGCTACAGCAGTACAGCTACATATGCGACCAGCCTGACATAAGCCATGTAAAACGTAACACAATTTACTTTCCGCCGCCGTATCGCGGCAAATGTACGAGGGGCTTGTACCCCCACCCGAATCACACGTCAGCCCACTTTACACGTTATTTTACAAAACATCTCGCGCTAAATACACGCACAATGCATCACTTTGTTGCAATTTATCCCTTTGCTACCATCACAGGTTCATTTTTTCCTACTCATTTTGTCACAAAATCCATTTTCCTTTGCCCTTAGTTTCAGTGACGTTGCCAGCCGATTTTATTTGGGTGGGCACAAGCCGGCTTGACTAAAGTATTAAAAACCAATATTTATTATTTAACAAAAAATAATGAAAATTACATAATAAGCAAATCTGAGGGCCAGTTTTCCTTAACTCCATTTTTTCCTACTCATTTTGTCATAAAATCCATTTTCCTTTTTCCTTAGTTTCAGTGACGTCGCCAGCCAATTTTATTTGGGTCCGACATTTTTTAGGGTGGGCACCCAAAGTATTAAAAACTAATATTTATTATTTAACAAAAATAAAAGAAAATTACATTATAAGCAAATCTGAGGGCCAGTTTTTGAAGTTTTTTTTCACTTTTGGTTGAAATGCCGGTTACCTTAACCAAATAGTAAATAACGTATATTTTTCACAATTGACGACAGTTTTTCGATGCAATATTTTTCTATTAACTGATGCTTAAGGTATCCGGAACGAAACTTTAAATTACATTCAATTTAGAATTATCCCTCTAGGATGTCCTTAAGTAAAGGTGTCTATTACTTTATCAAAGTTATTTTTTTTTTTGAAAATAGCCTTTCAATGTTTTTTATAACTAAATATGCAAGCCTTTTATGGGTCATAGTATTTTTTAAATAAGTCTGACCCACCCCTCGCGATGGTCTTGCTTAGTTTATCAAAAGTTATTTATTTATAGTGACGATCGTTCCACCGTTTTCAACATCATCAGACGTAGTCTTATAAATATTCTTTTCTCCATAGATGGTGACTCGATGTAATAAAAGGCATAATTAAAGTTCGAAAACTGTTCTAGAATTCCATAACTCGTACAACTACTAATAATTATTGCACGAGTTAAGTATCAATTACAAATCAAAATCGCTATTCTATAAGGCAATTAATTAAAAATTGGTACTACAACCCTAGAAGAGTTTTGTATGCAAGCGATTTTTTCACTTGCATGTTTCATGGGGTAGGTTTACAACCTAAAGCCTATAGGGTTCTGAAATACTTGGACACAGCTTTATTTTTATTTGGTTAATAGTTTGCGACGCTAGAAATCATAGGCGTCGGAATAGGGGTGCAAGGAGATGCGCTTGCACCCTACTGGCTTTTAAAAAGAAGAAAAAAAGAATAATTTACAAAAAATAATAATAGTTTATTACTGCAAAAAAACTATTTAAACGTAACTAGGTAGGCAAATGAATTATTATTTGAACAAACCTGAAGTCGTCTTAGTTGCAGTTCAAATTTGTTTATCATATTATCGAGGTATTCGTGTTTTATTCCATTCAATAACTTAATCCGATTTGTATGTCGATCATATTTGGTTAATCTTATGATATTGTGTACATAAAAATAAAACAATAAAATAAAAATAAAATATAGGTACCGTTTTATAATTCATGTCATTCTGAGAGAAATCAGAGAAGAAACATCATTAAATCATGAAGATTGAATTTCTTGACGGGATGAATTATAAAAATTTGTGGCCAATGAAAACTTTTTTAGGTTTTATAACGTACTTATGTACTTGTTCTTCTAATAATGTTTAAACGTGGTTTATCTATATTTACATATGGAAAACAATGTTTATAAAGAAATTAAAGCTTAAGTTGTTCGGTGGTGATATTGAGCACAGTGGGAAATAAAGTAAATTAAGCAACTCTGTTCTTGGAAAGCATGAATAATTAAGCGAGTGACATTCTCATTAGGAAAACACAAGATCATTAACGATCTAAATACTAATCATTACATATTGAAATACATTTTGAATATTAAATGAAGGTATAATTCAACGTTATTTCCAATCATGAAATTTCGATGTATTGTTGTTATTATTTCATTTACAAGTTTAGCATAACGTATTTGCAAATTGCATATCAATACGAGCTATTCTATTCTGTGCACGCAATTATTATAATTAAAGTGCAATTATAATGTTCGTTATATATTTAACACTAACAAATCTAAATCGATCTGATGACAAAAAATAGAGTCATATTATTATTTTATAAATGTTTAATGAACATTGGATATAATTAATGTACACTAGGTAATAAAAACGGTTAACCTATTTTTAGAATGTGTAATTCTGGCTCAAAAACTAGTGAAGAAGAAGAAATGTATTATAAATTTAGTGATCAAAAATATGTCTGAAATAAAATAATATTTGTTGGTTAAAAATTACCATTATTTCAATTATAAACTTGTTTAATTTTTTTTTTTATCCTATACATATTGAAAATAAGACTTTCCTGCGTGTGCGTGCGCAAGAAAGTAGACATTTGCCGGCCAGACCTACAAAATGTCACTATTCCTTAGATACGAAAAAAACCGTTCATGTGCGGATTAACAGATGGCGTTTAATGCGTTAGAAATAATAACCAGAATAAAATACGTCAACATGCTTTTAAAATATTGTAACTTTAGATAATTTTGATACTTTAGTAGTTAGGTATTTTTATTATATGTTCTGTAAATAATAGAACAGAATTGCTAACCTTATTTATTTGTCAAAATAATATGTTTGTTTTTTGTTCTTATAATATTTGTAATGTTGGTAATCAATTCCACATATTTCATTGAGGTTAAGTTAAATGTTAAATTATTCAGTGTTCGAAAGATGTCTATATTATTTTATTATGTTGTTTTGTTGAGTAGGATAAAAAATAGAGTGTAGGATAAAAAAAAGAGTATATCGTAGCAAAGTTGTTTTCTGGTTCTCAAGAAGTATCCAGCCTCGACTGCGTCTCGGCCGTATACATATCCTTTGGATCAGAAAAGAACAACTTTCCTACCTAGCAACACAAATAACTATTGTTAACGTTTGTTTTTTTACGTTTTTATTTTAATCAGTTCTGCGAAATGATACTTTATTTTTCATTTTATTTCAGTTAATATGCAAGTATATTAGAGTCAGTTACCTCCTTTTTTCAGAACAAAATGAAGTTGTGGAAAAAGCAATAATCATTAAATAGATACGGTGAGCATTAAGTTGAAAAATCGCATGAACTGTTTGCCACGAGTTCATTAAAATAAACTAGAAGGTTATGAGTGCAAGATATGAGGAATAGTAAACGCAAGGGAAATATGAATATGATAAAACGCACATGTTCTATTGATCAAATGTGGTCATAACTGTAACCAAGCCTCATTGCCGACGCCGTAGGCCGTAGACGTCGGCGTCCGCGTCACCGTACGTTCTTATACACGCTACTAAAATATTCATGTCTGTTTCCCTCTTTACCATCGTGTTGCTAGTGTGTGAAAACAATTTTAATTTTCATTATTCATTCATTCGTTCCGAGTACTTTTTAGTATAATTACAAAATCAACATCGCTATTACTAATTAATTCCAAATGACTCTTAGCTACCGACTGAACGACACTAAAATTATTTTATTCCGACTTTTTTATTTACATTAGCGCGGATAATTTAATGGAAATCAATTTCATATTTTTAATTGATTTTAAATTATACCGTGTTCCATAAAACTCAAATTTATGACATTTCAACACAACTGTGTCAATCTCATTAGTACCGCTAATTTCTTATTAATTTTATAGGTTAAATTAAGCTCACCATATAGCGTTCAGAACCCGGCAGCGCTTATAATCAGGGCCGTCCCAAACGGGGGTGTCAGGGGTTCTCAGAACGACGGCACATTTTGAGGGGCGGCAAATAATATATAATAATTTTACTATTTTTATTTTATTGTTATGATAAAAAAATAAAAATTTATTATTATTATTATTATTATTATATATATATATATATATATATATATATATATATATATATATATATAATATACAATTTTATAAATAATGCCTGCAATGAATTAATAATTTATCACTCTTATTTTAATTTAAACAAAGTGTATTGTTTAATGCCGTTCTTGTTACATTTCAAATTCGTACTTTATTTTGTTCGTTTTTATGTTTTTAGATAAAGAGTTTTTATTGTGCCGCAATTTGGCGTCGGTCTTTTTATCATCGGTCACTAATTATATGAAACACTTCGTTGGTGGTCCCCTAGAGCTCATAATTTAGTTTTCTGTAATATCATTCTGTGGAATAGTTATTTAGCATCTTTTGAATCTTAATTTCTGTTTCTAATATCGTAGTTTTATTATTTATTTTCGTCTAATCGTATATTGTAGCAAGGTAGTACGTACACTATTTTGATTGTATTTTCATTAAAACCAAGCAACGATTGAACGCTGATTTTCAAATTATTAATAATTTAGACTAACAAGTAATGAAACAAGTTCATTGTTCGGTTGTTCGTTTGCATTTAACCCTGGTTGACATATGACAATAAATTTACAAATACTAGATACTACCTTTCGTGTAAATTTTATTACTAACTTAATACATTTCCTGAATAATACGCAAAAATTATAATTTATATTTAATTACAATTTTAAAGATTTTATTTTTAAAATATTATTTTTTGAGAAGCCAGTATATTCATAATTATATAAAATTCTTATTTAAGCAACAACTATTTTATATTATAAATTATTGTTATAAATAATTAAAAAAATACGGGGCGGCAAATTTTATCTAGAACCCCGCATTAATGCGCCTTGGAGCGAGGCTTATAGTGTTGGAAAACATTTCTGTGTGGGAAGGTGACTGCAATATCTAGATTAATTTAGTTGCCTTACTTCTTAGAACTTTGTATTACATTAAAGTTTATATAAAAATAAACTCATACAATGAAAAACTAATCTATAATAAAATATAATTTTTTTAAATTAAAAAAAAAGTTTAAATATTAGACAGTTAAAATACAATATTTTTATTATTATTGTTATTTTGTTATTGTTGTGATAGATTTAATCCAAATAATGTAAAGCTAAAATTAAATTGGATTCATTTCGTCCAGATGAACGATATGAATAAATCCTTCAAATATAATTTCGATTATCTTGAATACAAATGCATCAGTCATTGTAATCTTTCAAGACAAGGACAAATACCGGAAAATTCAATTGTATCTGACGAAATTCGTGTTTTATACAATAATAATTTATTTGTAAAATTAGAAATGTCATTCTTATTTGACAAGTTTTTTTTGTTTCAGGTAAGAAAACATTTAATCATCATTTGAATGCAGTTAGAATTCTCCGTCCTTACAATTATATTTATGAGTAAGTAAATAAAATTCAATAAACTTTGACTGATGATATTAATCACTAGTGTCTTTTTTTAATTTATTCTTCGTCAATCTAAACCAAGAACTAAAAGTTGATGATTGGTGGATGACAAATGCCGTTAACCTCCAAATTATCAAAGAATGAAACTTTTTCAAATTCCTGATAACATAGAAAAACTTTGCACATTTATCATGCGTTCGACTTTACATTTGCTACGAAAGTAAAGTTTTGGCTGTTGAGCAAAATTAGATATTATGTGTTACAGCATCTTCCGAGTAAATTATACAGAGTTATCAACTTCTTCCTGCTGGAAATATTGATAAACACATAAAAATGGGAAGCGTACAGAAACTTAAATTGTGGGATTTACGACTAAATTGATCAGAGATTCAGAAACACTGAGTGTGTATATTCGCGATGAGAATTTTTATTTCTGGAGAAAACGGATTTTATTTCTCCCTTTAAATTGATTGCGTGACAATTATTTGAACTAGTTATCATCAATAATTCTTGTTCTTGTATTCTTAGGGCGTTCATATTTGATGTTACAAATCAGGATATTTCAATTCATACATATTTTATATAAAAAAATCATGTTCTATATTTCCTTCCTGTTTCGTAATTGTAACTTTAAATTGGTACTGTTGTTAATTTTAAAAGTAAATGAAACCGTTACTAAATGTGTTTATATTGCCTAGCAACGGTTACTTTTCCTACACTAGTGCGTGAAAAGTGTTTATGTTGCCTAGCAATGACAACTTTCAGGTTATTTATGCTATAGTATAATTTTTATTTCATACTGTGTCGCATTTCCATATTTACAATTGTGATTTCAGTCCGATAAATGAGTCTTTACGGTATTATTCTTTATGGTACTGTATAAGTATATAAATTTAATAAATACTTATACGTCCTTTAAATGATTTTAAAATATTTGTACATTCTGATATTTTGCAATACTAAATTAACTAATCATATTTTAACACAATTCTATTAAAATTTGTGATTGACATGTCATAAATGACAGATAACAGGGTTTTTCCTCTTAATTTTTTGAATGACCACTAAGATTTATTTTTTATTTTTAGAGTAACAAAATCAAACCTTTGGTTTAAATTGAAAAATGTGATACAGTTCGTAATAAAACGTTATATGTCATTCGTCCGTTAAATGATAGTCTCGGTACTCATTTCGAAATATTCGTACAGTAAAAATCCATTTACCAGACTTATAACGTAAATTACTATTACATGCTAATAAAGTAAATTGAGGGGCGGAAGGGTGTCACCAACTCTACCTACGCCGCTGGTTATATCCTAAGTCCGTTATATCGAAGTTCTACTTTACCATTCTTTTTCCAGATTTAGTATTAAAGCTGTTGATACAATACCAATCGATGCATCGTCACAATAGTTTCCATTATCAACTGAAATGATTTTTTTGTTTCTGTTTGTTTGTGAAAGAATTTCTTGTTTCCTATTTCATATTTTGAAGCTTAAATCATATTGATCTTATATTAAAATATGTGTACATTTAATTTTTACTTTTCACGTATTACAAACAATTTTTCTTGATATTTGAGTTATGGTCAATGATTGGTTTTAAAGAGCAGTTGATTATTCTCGAGTTTGATGTATGAAAGAAGTAATAATTTAGTGAATTTTAGTGAGGCGTGATATCAGGGACCCGAATCGTAAACGAAACCGTAACCGAAAATCGCACCGATATTTGACTTTCTATGAAACCGAAAACCGGAACCTATATTTTATTTCTTCAAATATGGAAACCGAAAAAATAAATTTATTCTGTAACCGAAAACATAAGCGAACCGGAAAAATATTGGTACTAAAATCAGAATAAATATAAACATTGTAGTAAACTAAAAATATTAACCATAAATTTTACTTATTTTTATAAAATTCTAGTGTAGTTTATTTAAAAGGATTAACTAGTTTTTTTTAGTTAATTAAAAATAAAGTATCTATACTTTTAGTTAAAACAACTTACAAGTTTAACCGAAACCGTAACGAAACCGAAATTAATTTGTTTATTTTAACCGAAACGACAACCAAGATAATAATTTCAAAAAACCGTTACCGATAACCGAAAACGAATTTTTATTAATCTAACAACCGTTAACCGTAACCGAACGCCAAAATTTTCCGGTTCGAGTCTGTGCTTGATATTTTATCTAATAAGGGAATTGTGATATCTAGGGGAAAACAAAGACAAAGTGATTTCCAGTTTAATCTAAATTAATTGCGTGACAATTATTTGAACTAGTTTCCGATGAATTGATCGGGTGCGGCGGAAGTTTAACTTGGTGATTTGCGGAATCTTCGTCCCGAAGGGTTTGATTATTTAATAATGACATGTAAAAAAGTTTGTAATGAGAATGAAGATTAATTAATAAAATGATTAGAGACGTGCATTGAATGACAGTTCTAAAAAATCCGATAGCGCGTGATTGATTTCCATTTGTAAAGTTGGAGGTTAATTCAAGCACATGCGCACGGTTTTCGATTTTGAATTTTTCACTGTTCGGTGCCATCTATCCCGAGTCCCAAAGGGGCCTCTCGATTTGGGAATCACTGCTATACAGGATACATTCCGGATAAAATTGTTATGAGGCAGCAACAAAACTGAGAAAAGTATCACTGAATCCGTTCGTATTACGTTAACTTTACAGCTTCCGCGAGGTCGTAACGTCATATAAACTTAACATTACGCGCCAAATTCTATAAATCAGTTTTAACTCTTAACGTTTTCAAATGAATACCCTATGCTATAGCTGCCTTCATCCTTCATGAATATATGTATGTGTATAGCTACTTTAATCGTTCTTGCTAACATTCATAATGACGAAGCACCTGTTTAGTTAACACCACCGATGCTAAACTTCCTCACTACTTTTCATACTCTCAATCTCAATCTTTATAAAACAATTCATATTTACATGATCATTTCGTCCTTTTGCACACCACAACGAAAAATACATTAACGATTGTTTTATTCTTTCGGACATCGTCGAACAAAAAGACAAAACGACCATTGATAAAAGATTGGAAATAGAGTTCACAATATCTGAAATGAGTTTCTATTTATAAAATAAACTATATTTATTATTTGTGATAGTTTTCAAAAGCATATAGATGTCAAATAACATTTTTTTTCTAATTCTATGTCTCTAGAATACTTAAATTTCTGGCGCATGACAAAAGTGCACCAAATGGTATTTTTTTTTTTACAAAAACGTACCACAGTATGTTGCATATATAAGCGCACAAGGGTTATAACTGAAATGTTTATACAGGGTGAATACTGAAAACCTTGACATAGGGAATCAATATGGGAAAACAGTTTTTTGCTGTTTCCATCTGTCCCGTTAAATAAAATGGAGTCTGTGGTATCGTTGGTTAGATTATTTAGTTTTGCGGCTAATACTACCAAATGTAGTGTAATATGTTTTTTTAACTGAAATATTTGATAAAATATATTGTATTTTGACAGTTACCCTTCATATTTTTCTAATAAGAAACTTTTAAACAAGGGTTCCATAGTCGAGTGGATACGACGATGTATTCGTAATACCAAGACTGCCGCGATTCGATTTTTTTTTAATTTAATGTCGTTTTATAGCCTAAGCATCTTACAATTGTATAAAAATTTAGGTATTTTTTTAAAATACACTGATATAATATAATAAGCATATTTTAAATATAATTTAATTAAATAAAAATTGGACCGAGGTGGTCTCGAACCAGGACTATGTAGTTCATATTATAAATAGAATTAGGTTAGGTCAGATCAGTTTATATGAGTTTAGGTTTACTGAGGTTAGGTTAGATCAGGTTATGTTAGATCAGGTTATGTTAGGTTACGTTAGGTTAAATTAGATTATATAAGATTAGGTTAGATTAGATTCGGGACAAAAGATGAAGACTTGGAGACATATCTGCGAGTATCTATTTAAAGCGGAACGCATTCATTCGTTTTTTATCTAATCGGATGTACACACTAAATTCTTAAATTTGACTGATGCGCTGCTGCTACGTTTTTTTTTTGTGCGTTTATAAAATGTTTAAAAATCTTCGTTTTGTCATACAGCCCTGAGAAACATAACAACTATAACAAAATTTATAAATAATATCTGTTTTAAACTAACAATTAATTTTTATTGTTATTATTTTATCTATTCTGTAATAAAACATAAAATATTGTTAATAACATTTGAGATGATTATTAAGAAACACAATGATATAAATCGTATAGATACTTTTGTCTGAATATTGTTGTAGTGTTTTTACAGTTTTTTTGTTAAATGCAACAGGAAAACTGTTAGAACAGTCTATTGCCAAAAAAATGTAAATAAATAACGTACAAGTTGGCAAACTTGCGTTTGAACAATAACAGGGGATTTAGTAAGAAAGTAGAAAGTTTATGAAGTAAAGAGGATTTGGTAGTTTTAGCCTTACATACAAATACGAATACGTATACCGAACAGTTGTGTCTGTGAAAAACAGTGCGGTAGCCCATTGTACCCGAATCAAGCAAAGCGATAAATTATAAAGCGAGAATCTACCCACCTTGCTCTGGGAAATTTTTAAGATTTGACCGAAGTTTTAATAAACTTGAGCATAGATCACAGAGGATTATGAGCAAAGCACCGTTTAAAAAATGAGCTTCACTTGTTTTTATGCAAATAAAATTTCTTTCAGAAAGGAAAGAGCAAAATTCGTAGACAATATATTAGTCTCTGAACTTTGAAACATCGGCTACACCAAATTCAAAAGCAACATTCCCCTAAATTCATTGACGTTTTACTCACTCTAACTATAAAAGTAATTAATATTTGTATTTAGAACAATACTTATTATATTATTTTGGTAAATAGTTCTAGAAACCAAGCCCGGATTTCAAGCTCAGTTGCGATTGCAAGAATAAAAATCGGACAAAAGATTCCATAAATCGTATTTTGAACATAAATTAAAATCACATACATAAATTTCCGTACACAATACAAGAAAAGCTATTCATATTGAATATATGTCGAGTCCGATAGGTCTGATGTTTAAAGTGTTCTGTAGTTACAATCCCAGGTACGTTTTGAAATCTGACAATTTTAGAATAGTATCTCTTCTTGAGTAGAAACACATTCGATGTTCTTTCATAATTTTTGTAGTTCACTTGACCATAGCAGTTGAAGAGTCGTTAAAAATACTGAAAGGCGGTTGTTGAGAAAAAAATCGCGTAGGAAATAATTCTCTGGAATTGGTGAATTGTATCCCTGGGACTGCTTAGAAACGCTTTATCGTTGTTTAACACTCTAGTGTTTTTACGACTCATAAAAGATTTTCACGTATTTAATTGTCTTAAATCTTGGTAGTTGCCGTTAGCAACACTAGTCGCAACAAAGAAACTTTATGATCAAATTTTCGTGAAAGATGGTCGAGTGTTTTGTTTTATTTTCCTTGTTGTTATCTATCATTGTTACTCCAGTCTATTAAAGCAAAAGCTTCAGTGGTTGGAAATTATGTTTGAATTGCACAAATGTATGCTGTGTTCTACTTATTACTTTATATCCGTCAGGAACTATCATTACGGCTGTAATAAAATTCTTATTTTAACATTATTTATGGCTTATTTTTCATTTATTTTTAAAATATTTGATGCAAATGGCTTGCTCTATGAAATATTCATATCATTATTTATTCATTTATATGGTTTTATTATTACATGCAAAATAGATCTAGCCGTGAAAGATTATATACATGAACTCAGTTGTTAATGAATTAGCCACAATGTAATGAAAATATGATTCATATTTTTTACCTTAAAAATACATGACAACAAATATTAATTATGTTAGTTTTTGTATGATGAAGATAATAATAACAATTCTACGACCACTGGAAATTCGCACTTTTCTCGTACTACATAAAGCTTCAAAATTGTCAACAGTTTACCTTCGCCCTCCAGCATATTGTTCTTTACGTCAAAAAGTTTCATAAGTGTATTTTGTTCCATAATATTTAGAAGTGTAGTCGTAGAAAAAATATTGTGTGTAACTCCTACAAAATCACCTATTTCCTTCTAGTGTGATTTTAGCATTCGACTTTGACTCGTGCAGAAATTTATGCACGTTGTGGAAAATGACCGATGATAGCAATGTATACTTGCTTGTCTCATTTAAAATAAAACATAAGGAATAAATTTGACAGAAGTATTAAATTTTTAAATTGTAAGAAATTACAAAATAAAGAACTAATAAACCAACTCAAGTATAATAACGAATAATTAAACAATAATTACAATACATTTTCAAAAATCTATCCATTATCTTTTAAGCAATGACTCAATCTGCTCTAAAACTTTTGAATTACATACGATGACATCTGGGTAATTTTAATATATTAAGAAATTATTTGAATTTGAACTTACATTTAATATAATTTTTGAAAATTTCCCCTGGTACAAACTTCTGACTTTAAAGGTTACCAATAAAAAGAAACTAAAAAAATTTTCTATTATTTTACATTTCCTCTAAAGTTATTAATTATTTTTAAAACTGTTGTTGCACTTGAGGTAGATTTGTCAGAAAATTTTATAACCCAAAAAGCAAATGTCAAATTCGTTCTCTATGTTTCATTTTAAATGAGACAAGCAAGTATACATTGCTGTCAATCAAATATCAAGTCGTAACCATGGATATGATAAATATAATAGTAAACTAGAATATGGGCACCATTTTTATGTGGAATAATCTAATTTGAAGTTGTAGATAATAAGCAGCGATAGTCAGTGAAGTTGTATTCTGAATAGAAATAAATTTATAACCCAAAAAGCAAATGTCAAATTCGTTCTCTATATGTTTCATTTTAAATGAGACAAGCAAGTATACATTGCTATCAATCAAATATCAAGTCGTAACCATGGATATGATAAATGTAATAGTAAACTAGAATATGGGTACCATTTTTATGTGGAATAATCTAATTTGAAGTTGTAGATAATAAGCAGCGATAGTCAGTTACGTTGTATTCTGAATAGAAATTGATGTTGTGTTTTGTTCGTGTTATGATTTTAACAACGCTGAAGTGAACGCCACTCGAGGAGGTTAGCTGGCATGTAATTCCTAAGTGCGTAGTATGTATGCTCTAGCATCAGCTCAGCTAGGCTCCGTGTATCCTAATCAACTCCTTGTAATTACAATGACACACGCGTCGGCTAAGTCAAGCATCACGGCAAACAACCAGTAGTCTGCAACACTGATCCAATTGGGGCCATCTCAAAATAAACCTGAAATTACAAAATGTTTTACTCTTTGCGGAATTATACGAAGAAGACAAAGTGAGCTTTTCCATGTTTTTTTTTAATTGTTATATATTAATTCTTAAACATACATTTTTTTTGCAATAATCCTTATAGAACACGTGTAATAATAGCTAAAATAATAATAATAATAAACTATTTTATTTGGCAAAGTTCAGCTATAGCTGGTCTTACACTTAACCTTATAATAAAATATATAAATACATATTATAACCAACTTAAATCAAAATAACCTAATAATAACTAGTGTCCGACTTAAGTTTCGGTTTCGCTCAAAAATGCTGGTTTCTGCCTCAGTTTCGGTTTTGGCCAAAAATTACCTGAAACTTCAGCCTGACCGAAACTAGTGTAATAATATTAATAATAGTAATTTTTAAAGTGGTGATAGATATATAAAATCTTTACTTCTTTAGTAAAGATAGTGGCCCGTATTCCGAGTTCAATGTTACAATAAAATCACTTTTAGGAAGCCTAATTTTACATTATAATTTTATGAGGACAAACGTTACTTTCAACAAAAGCACTCATAAAAGTGCACTTGGAATATGGTCCAATATCTCTACAAAAATACAGTGATTTTCTAATAAATTTAAGTCTTTTTATTTAATTTAATAATCGAATAATACTGTAAAAGTAATAAAGAACTAGATTTCCGTATTTAATAAAAATTTAACTAAATTTTAATTTAACTACATAAGATTCGGTTTCGGTTACTTTTTCGGCCGAACCTAGAACAGGAGCCGAATATTCGGTTATGGTTTTGGTTTCGACTGAAAATCGTGTTTCGGTGGGACACTAATAATAACATTACATTATAACCGCAGTAAAGTTAATGTAACAAATGTAACATGAAAATCAATATTAACGAACATGACTTAAAAAATAAATTAATAAAATTTTCAAATGAAATGTCTCATTTAGAATGGTTGTTGCATCAGACCTTTGGTAGAGCAGAAAGCTTGCAGCTTGCAAGGTTATGCACTGCAGTACAACAATATCCTATTCCTGAATGTGTACGGTTACTTTAGTCCTAAAAACACTTTTTTAAATTTAATATAAATATTGAATATTTTTATTTTATTATAATCTGTTTAACCCTATAATTAATTTTCAATGTAAATTTCATTAAAAATTGTTTTCTCGGAAACCTATTGGTTAATTAATTTTTCCCTATGACCTTCGTATTCCATGTACCAAGTATTTATATAAAAATTAGGTTCATCCTCGTAACTGTTTACAAAATTAATTTGGCAGACAATATGAGTTGTAAAGATTTGAAAACCTTTTTATTAAGATGGAAGTAAAATTGTTACGATATTAATAATCGTAAATCATATTACGAAATAAGTGATCTCGTATCGTGAAGAGCAAGTGAAATGACTGGTTGTAAATGCAGCTTTAGTGGTAGCTCACCTCAAGTGTCGTTCACTTGCACATCGTTAAAATTTATAACAAGAAACAAAAAGTAGCGAACATCAATTTCTGTTCCGTCCGCTACGTGTTTTGTATCGGTGATTCAGGGAAAGTTCCCTCACCAACCAACTTCATAGGTCCCGATACCTTAACAGGAAATTACGGAAGGAAAGCGCGCCATCTCAATAGGCCAAATTGTTACGGGTCTCTCCAACGCAGCTAATTTCTCCGCACAAAAAGAACAACTCCATTGCACACGATTAGTTCGGCTACGGCTTCGGGACACCAATCTTACAACGCGAAGTTTCTTTGTATTCATGAACCTCACAACATAACCTTTTCCATACAATTACATTAATAAAACAAAAAAAATATGTGGACACCACATAATTTTCTTGTATGCCTTATTAAATTATACACATTTTTTGCTGAATTTCATTTAAACTTATTTCATTTGAAAGTGAGGTACGGATCTCTAATTAGTCCCATATACAAAATTTCAACATTCTACGACTAATCATTTTTTAGTTGTGCGAGCAAAATGGATTCAGGGTTGGTCAATTTGGATATTTTCATTGAAATCTGAAAACCCAAATTTTCGTGATTCCAATACTTCTATGGCTAATCATTTCTGAGTTATGCAAGATACATATGTATGTACATGTACATACATATAGTGTTACAGTCTAGATCTAGACTTTCTAGATTCTTGTCTTATCTTGTCTAGATTATCAAGACAAGTCTTGCAAAAATCTTGTCTTGAAAATTTAAGACAAGATAAGACTTTCTTATTTTAGATCAAGACGAGAACATTCTTGACAATTTCAAAACTCTAGATTAATTAAAAAATTTAATTTTTCAAAATATAAATATATCATGCGAAGTTTGTTCTATTCGAGTTGAAACATTGATTGTAAAATAGAAAATGAACGCTGCCGAAGAATTATCTGTCCTTGTTTAGAGCGTATGCGTAGGTTAATGTAGAATCTTCAAACAATCTAGACATCTAGAGCCTTTATACCTAGACAAGACTTTTTAATCTAGACTTTGACTTAGTAAAGTCTTGTCTTAAAATTTCTAGATAAGACAAGACTTCGTAGTTTTCTAGACGGCAATGGATACTTGCGTTAAAATTTAAAAACTGAATTTTTTTGCGATTCGTATACTTCCTTTACTTTGTACAAGGAAATAAAAAACGGAACATACATAAATTTATTATACAGGGTATAGAAAAAAGTCTCAAAATACAGTAGGTATCCAGAACATCAAAAAAGTCAAAAAAAATGAGCGAACGTCATTAAAGGAAAAAGAAAAAAAGGCAATGTAATTTAAAATTTATAATTGCTTTCAAAACAAACACAGTAGTATTTTTGATTAATAGTGGGTTTCAGTTAGAGGAAATTCTTCATATTCATGTACTTTGAAACACACCATAAAATGTAAATCTCTTGTAGATTGTAACCTAACAATTTGCATCAATAAAATGCAAATAAATGTAATAGAAGCAGATGAATTTCATGCCTCGTACCCTTGAACCAAAATATTACCAAACATGGAAAGCCTTGTTCAAAATGAAATCTAAAATATTGATTTTAAAAAAGATATTTTAAAGGTGTAATTATAGAAAAGTTGTTGATATTAATCTGTGTTTGCGCTGCATATACAACTCTGGCAATATCACCTATCATTCATACAAAAACTAATTACCAGTGCAATCTCACTTCATCAACAATTCATTCCTCTCTGATCTCTCATCTCGTAAAGAGCATCTCATTCATCCATTCTTAATTCGAAAATATTTTACCGAAGCGCCGGCAAAACAAAATAAAAAGCATGTATTCGTTTTTGTCGGAATGGAAGAAAAAATTCATTAATTTGTTTGCTCTTGTTACGGTTGATAAAAATAGCAGGGGTTATATTGAAAATTTGTAAAGTTGAATATTTATGTTTATTGTACAACCACGTAGGTATGATCAGGGCCGGACTTCCACTATTGGAAAAATTTTAGAAAAAAATACGCACTCATATTCATATACAAAATAGTTGACTAATTATAATTTTTAATTATATACTATGTTTTTAACTAAAACAAAAAAAAACGACTAATATTTATTCAGGTTATGTTTTTTGCAGTACATTTATTTATTGAATTGAACCCGTAAAATATATATCGGTTTTTGGTTCAAAATAAAAGGTTCAACTTGATTTCAGATTCGCTGACCTTGCAGTTTTTTACGGGTTAAAGTTCAGTTCCAGGTCTTTCTAAAAAATGCATATTATTTTTGAAATATATTGTTTGAACCAGTTTATTTTCATTTTTTCAAATTTTAACCTAACCTAACCTAACCCAACCTAATCTATTCTACCCTAACCCAACTTAATCTAACCGAACCTAATCGTACCTAACCTAATCCATCCAAATCTGATCTAACTCAACCTAATTTAACCTAACTTAATCTAACCTACCCTAACTTAATATTTATCATATAAGTTACGTTAGTTTAGGTTAGGTTAGGTGCGACTGTGTGTGTACAAAACTTTTGTATTAAATTGCTTTAAAAACAAATGAAACAGCGATTTTATGGTCAACCAAGTCTGACCGCCATTTATTATTATTTTTCCCATATTTGTCATGATTTATAGGAACAGTAATATGTTCTTAAATATTGTGACCATTTTTAACAACCGTATATCAATTCAAGAACGTTACAAAAAATTCAACAAAAAGTTGAGACCATCTCTGGACTGAAGTTGATTTTGAATTTGGTTAGGATATTAAAGTAAAGTGTGTTTGTGATACTGGAGAGATAAATTTGTTTTTAAGGAGCAAATGTTTTGAAAAACAAGTAAATTAGCTATGATTAGTGGGTGTTGAACACAACTGCTCGTTTGAGAACATTGAACATCAAACACAACGAAGCTAGTAGCAAAGGGCTGCAGGACATTATTTGCGACCAACAACATAATCTAACCTAACCTAATGTAACCTACTCTAACCTAATATATTGGGTTAGGTTAGATTCGTTTACGTTGATTTAGGTTAGGTTAGATTAGATTGAATTAGGTTACGTTAGTTTAAGTTAGGTTAAATTGTTTTAAAAACAAATAAAACAGCGATTTCATGGTCAACCAAGTCTAACCACCATTTTTTATTATTTCTCCCATATTTGTCATGCCAAATTTGATTAAAATCGAAAGTGAATCGACAAGTCAACCTTATATTAATGTAATATGTTGTTAAATATTGTGATATTTTTAACAACTGTATATCAATCGAACAAAAAATTAAACAAAAAGTTGAGACCATCTCTGGACTGAAGTTGATTTTGAATTTGGTTAGGATATTAAAGTAAAGTGTGTTTGTGATACTGGAGAGATAAATTTGTTTTTAAGGAGCAAATGTTTTGAAAAACAAGTAAATTAGCTATGATTAGTGGGTGTTGAACACAACTGGTCGTTTGAGAACATTGAACATCAAACACAACGAAGCGAGTAGCAAAGGGCTGCAGGACATTATTTGCGAGCAGTTAGTCGACGCGGTTGCTGGTTGGACGCAGTTATTTGTGTCAACTGGTTGATCGATTTCCAACTCAGTTAATTGACAGTTTACATAACAAACAAGCATATTTCATTGATCTATTGTTAATGTAACTAATATTTTAAAAACCTCACTTAATACACTCTTTGTGCGAGCTTGAATCAAACACTGAAGCACAAAGAAACTAAGGAGCTTTCAATAAAAACAAATCCGCCTGCCATTTTCAGATTGAATATCAAAGACGACGCACGCTTTCTATTTTTCTTAAAAATAATTTTGTATTGGGTTCAAAAAAGCATGATAAGTTCATAGTTTATAGGTTTATACCATTAATAAAATATAATGTTTTCGTCAAATCGAATTAAAATTCTTATTGAAAAATAAAAATCGTTCCATTATAAATCACTATAATTCAGAAGTTTGTCTTGATTTATTATTTATTCAAACAATAATTCATTTTCTACTTTAAGTATCTAATGTTATAAATTACTTTCCAATGGAAAACAGTTTAATAGAATAAATATACTTGTGTTCAGAGTAAACCAGTGGCGTGCAGTCCATATTTACAAGTTGTGCACTGTACAACCTGGAAAGATAACAAAATAAAAGTATATTACTATTATTTTTTTTAAATTTAATTTTGTCATAAAAATATAATTATTTTATTGAGAGACTGTGGGAGAAATTAGCGCGTTGAATATGCTTAGTGTGATCCAAGTGCACTCATCGCTTGTGCACAGTCAGCGCACACAAACACATTGCGCGGAGAGAGATAGAATACAAGAGAAACAATTCGGAAGATATTCAATCGCCGCTTCTCTGTCTCGCGTGCATTGGAAATTATGCACTTTTGTATAGTTAAATAATTCTCGCTTGTGTATTCTAATTTATAACTACATTTTATTATCCGTGTAAATAAAATTATGATAGTTATAAGGCCAACACTTAAGATTTACTGAAGTAATTTTTTTGGCCATGTTTAATTTTTGTTACAGTGGACAAAAATATGTACATTTCTGTACGGCTTTGTTGATAAACTTACAAATAATTTACTTTTCTTTTAATTTTATAAGTACAATTTTTTTTCAATATTTATAGGTATAATGTAAAAAATATGATAAATTTATGAGAGAATATATTTCAATGCTTAATACTTTACACACACCCATCACAAAATACCATTGCACGTCACTGTAGTAAACATACATAAAATTCTTATTTTGTGTAATGAAATTACATCTCTCAAAATAATAAATATTTTACTGGATCGTTATCTTTACTTCGGCTTCATTAAAATGAATTTCTCAGAAACATTAATCAAAAATGCATAAAACCTGTTGGTTAATTTTCCTAATGAATTTTTTATGACTGATGAAATATCCTTTAAGTTATTCATCCTTTCCTTAAGATATCATCGTGGTATGTATAAATTAAATTCCTGAAAAGAATTTTAAGCTGCTACCGATAGCTGTGCATTAATGCATTATCTTGCTGAATCTTTTTTCCTTAAGAGACAGAAATTTTACCTTGCTGTTTACACTACAAAAAAATAAATAAAAATATATTTTCTTGAAGATTTTTTGCTCTCCAATTTCTTGTTTTGTTTTAACAAGTACAAGGATTTTGTAAAACACAGTACAATACAAACTCGGTATAAAGGACTTCGGATATAACGGACAAATGTTCGATCAAATTTTAAAAAACAGCAACATTGACGTTTGCAATCAAGGAAGCAATACGTGAATCTCCGAATTGTTTTCCACACTGTATTATGTTTTTACCTGACTTACGCCTTTAACTAACGTTTAAGGCCATCACACTGTTCGGAACACAAAAATATTAATATTTCAGATGAAGAAACAGTAATTGTAACTCTAACTTGAAAAGAAGCTGAAAAAGAAAGAAGAGGGAAAAAAGAAGAGAAAAAAAATGGAAAAAAAACAGTTTTCCTTCATTTTATGATGTGAATAATTAGAATTAACTAAATCAATGACTTTTTCTCCCTCATTGTTTAAAAATATAACGTATTTATAACTTAATAAATGAAAATAGACTGATTATCTATCTATACAAATGAGTTTCGTATGTTTTCGGCTAGCTCGAGTAAAGATATACTGCCGATCCGGTCGGTTCCTATCGCACCCTTGTCGATTTCGGCGCGATCGGCTCGCCACAGACCGGAAAAATATTTGCATCGCCACGCTGTCGAGCCGAGTAGTGTGCACACCTCCATAAGAAACTATGGATATTTATTTCTGCCGATCTGGTCATTGCCGATCGGTGCCGATCAGTGTGCAACAGCCTTTAACCTCGATCGATTTAGTCTGTTATATAGAGATTCTTTTGCAAGTGCAGTTAATAAAGATAAAGTCGATAAAAATAATATAAAATTATAAAAAAATAATTGGAATTAAAATGGAAGTAATAAATGAGATATGGGTAATTTTATGAGCTAACAAATTTTATTAGTTCGGAATATACGAAGACACTCTAAAAATATTTTATGCAAGATATAAACAGAGTAATAAAGCACAATAAGGAAATTAAGAGAACGACCCAAAACGCGCTTAAAAAGTAACTGCGGTTTACATAAAATCTGTTTTTCCCATTCATTTTTACAACTTGATTATCACCTATTGCTGAAGCGATTCTAGAGCAACATGCGAAATATTTCTTTCACGATGCATTATACTTTTATTTTTATTACTGCGATTATTACAGCGAGCACTCAGACTTTTCAATACAATTCTTCTGATAAATTTATTTCGTCGAAAATAAATGTTTCCCTTGTAAATTTCTCATTGCATTTTCTTTGTCCGCTTTTTATTATTTTTTAAGAATCTTTTTAAAACCCTCTATCAATCAATGTTTCATTGAGGAAAACTTTTAAGTTATTTAGAAATTTGTTTCAACTTCGTAAACCAGTGATCCAAAAGTACAGCAACAGTTTATTTCTTTTTGGAAGTCAATAATAAATCTCGAAACTAGAACAGAGGAAGGACTTTATTTTTTTAAATTATATTTTCATTTTATTACTTTTTAAAAGCATGCCATTATTGTTTCACTTACATGTTCTGATATTTACATGAACGTAATTTATAATTTTTAAATAATAAATGGATATATTTTAATACTTTATAGTACTAAGTTGTAAGTTAATAAACTATTCATGATCTATGAACTAGTATAGAACTGTGCATAGTCGGCGTGAGTAAAGCGTAGACAATAAACAGCTTTAATAAGGTACTCCAGATCAACATTGCAAAGATAACTCGGCTATTGATCAGATAAATGTTTCAGCAAGACAATAGCTGAGCTAAAAGCATCGATTTTAAATTACAAATTATCTATGAAACCCAGAGATATTGAGGTTAGGATTACCTAAAGCGGATTTATCGTTATTATTGCTGTTGCAAATAATTCATTACTTTAATTGGATCATTTGCTTCATTACAAACCATTCTCTTACGACATTTCTGTAATTCTAGTAATAGCACAAAACAATTATTATTATTATATTCCCTATAACTATATACAACCTATATAAAGTTATGTATATTTTATTATAACCTCGGTATAAAATCGATTAAAGCTGGTTATTAATATTTTTAATGAATATCCTCGAACATTAATTGTCATTATTTACTACAAGGGTGTAGCAATAATCTAAATATACCTATTTTTAGGAATAATATATACTGAAAGTGAGACAGATATCAGTGTATAATTTTGAGAATTTTTTTCGAGTTTGATAATTTTTGTTCATAAAATTTGAAATAAAAATGGTGAACCAAAATAATTAATTATTAAAATAATTAGTAGGTACTTACAGTATTAGTACAATCCCTTTTAGAGTATTCGATAATTATTTTCATATATTTACTGTGTGAAACATAAAACATTTATTTCCATAGGTAAACAAGCCGCAATTGTAACATATTTACCAAATCATTAATTACATGTAATAGTTAAATAGGGCTAGGTACAAACAAATTTGAATTATAAAATTTTAGCTAATGGCATAATATTAAATTATTATTTACAAAAATTCTCATATATTCATAGTTAATTAATATATTTCAGTAAAAACTTCAAATCTTTATAAAACCACCACCAAATCTAATCAGATCTAATCTAGGATGTCATAATGTTATATCCAAAATTTCTACTTTTTTTATTAACTAATATTAGAGTAGTTGTTACAACATTCATCCACACATCCATCCATCCATCTATCCATCTATCCATCCATTCATCTATCCATTCATTCATCCATCTATCCATCTATCCATCTATCCATCTATCCATCTATCCATCTATCCATCCATCCATCCCTCCGTCCATCTATCCATCCATCCATCCATCCATCCATTTAACCATATATCCATCCATTCATTCATCCATCCATCCACACACACGGACAGACATCATCGAAAAAATATTAAAATTAACTTTAATAAACTTCAAAATGTGCTTATCCATTGAAAACTCACTATCCGATTTTTAACATGATTCCATTATCAATCTAACTGAGTAGGTAGGAAAATAGGTACACTTAGTAACTTCTTCCGTAGAATCGAGTGGTGAAATCGCCAAAATTCTATCTTGACCTTATTTAAAGCTAAAATACTTAAAAAATATATATTGATAAACCTTGACGCGATAATTTTACATCTTTTACATTATTTTCTCGGTCAAATGCATAATTACATTAAAATAATACAGAAACAGTAAATACTGGTTGCTCTGGAAAATACTTTATTTTCTTTTTTTCTTTTTCAAACGATGCTGGGAAGCCCTAAGGCTCTAGGGTAAAATATACTTCCTTATGGACTTGGTTGTATATTTTTATTATTGTTTATCATTGAAAAAAAGTTTAGAGTTTTATTGTGACTAATTTCGAGAATAAAAACTTTTTCTTTTCTGCAAATTTTGTTCAGTCGAGAGAGCATAAAAAACGATACATAATAAATAATTCGAAGGTTTATTCGTCCCTACTCTTATAAAATTTTTCGTGCTTCCATTCCTATATTTTTATTATCAAGAAACAATTTTCTTTTTTCTTTTACCTTTTGGTACGACCTAAGGTAAATACACTAAATATTCTATCAAACGTATTCTTAAAAATTAAATGCATTTCTGTAGACAATTTTTTTTAGTTATATACTTACATGTAGAATGGAAATCAAGATGTTATATCTCATATATTTGATACGAAATTAGGTTAGTAATTATGAAATTATCGATGACTTGAAAATTACAGTCTGGACGTAGAATTCACATTACAATAATTTATTTATTGTTCAAATGAAATAAAAAGAGCTATAAGGAAGTTTATAAAAGTAACTATCGTGATTAGATGAATAATTTATTTTAGTGGATGCTTAAATGATTTATGAGCCCGTAATTATTATTTATCGAAAGGAGTAGCGAATTATCCAACAAGTGAATGGGAATTTCCAGCACTTGACATGAAAAATGTTTTACTGATCAACTATTCATCATAATATTTGTTTTTGTATTCTTTATCCTTGAAAAAATTGATAAAATTGTATAGGCTTGTCTGTATCATTACAATCAATTTTAAGGTTTAGTTTAAGCGTAGACATTTATTATTTATACTTGTATTAAGATATAAATTACCTTATACTATATTATGTATTTTATTACACATAATGGTATAGATTATGTTATATTACTTAATGCAAATAAACTATTATAATTTTATTCAAAATATTAAATGTGCACATAAAATGTAAATGCATATTTGTACTTGTCAATAGTATGAATTTACTTTAATAATAAAATTTTTAAAAATATCAAATGAATACGAAATACCTACGCAAATGAACTTATTCTTCTTTATATTCTCAATTATCTCTTGCTGTTAAGCTGTTTCTAGACAGAACATAAAGATATGAAAATAAAAATAATCATAGGTAGGTACTGTGTAAAATAACAAAAGAATTAATTATATAATTTAAGAGTCTTTATTTTTAACAGCTTACTTTTAAGCAAAGATAGCAGTTGTCTACCAATTTTTGAGTCAAAACGGCAGAGTTTGCATTACTCTAGTTTAACTAACTCTTGCATCTTGTTCCTAGAAATGAAGTAGTGTAAGAGGGGGAGAGATGGGCCGGTAGGAGAAATAGACTTTTGGTTTTAAAAGTAGATTACAGTGATATTTCTCCATTAGGAATGTTAATTTTGTTTTTTAGAAACAGTGTAAGTAGCTTGACTCTAGTTTAGAGAATAATTGCATCTTCTTCGTGTTCCTAGAAATGAAGTAGTGTAAGAGGGGGAGAAATGGACCGGTAGAAGAGATGGACTTTTGGTTTTAAAAGTATATTAGAGTGATATCTAGCAGCCGCTTCAAAATTAATGAAGTCAACACAAAATAACCCAAGATTTACTTTAAAAAAATATCAAAATCTATGCTGAGCAGAGATAGACCAGAGGATTATTATTGGTAAAAGGATCAATTCAACCGGTAAACAGAAAAAAAAACATTGACACATAGAAAGATAGACGATCTAGTTGCTACTCTACAAGTTTTGAAAAACTGTTGTTTGGGTTAATCAGAGGGAGATGATAATGAAGAAGCTGAAGATTATGAAAAAAAAAGGAAGATTATTAAAAAGAAAAACGATAAAGAAAGATGATTGGATAACAAGTATAACTTGTGGTCGCTGTTTGCACAATATATTGGAGATGAGTTGGACTTTCATGAACACGAATGATTTTTTTTTCTAATTTTAAGAACACAATTTAAATTTTTCCTTATTCTTATAAGTGAACCTAAGCCTAGATTACATGTTATTATGAAAAAAAATTGTTTTTTAAAT
This sequence comes from Stenolophus ochropezus, assembly GCA_035578165.1. Taxonomy (NCBI): domain Eukaryota; kingdom Metazoa; phylum Arthropoda; class Insecta; order Coleoptera; family Carabidae; genus Stenolophus; species Stenolophus ochropezus. The sequence continues at coordinate 8,682,127 of JAQOWZ010000014.1, forward strand.
CTTATTTAACATCATAGATCATAGACGAGATCATAGAGTAACAATTATTATTATTATGAAAACGAATGTGAGGGATGCAAGAAAGATTAAAAAAAAAGATAAAGAAAGATGATTAGATAAAATGTGTAACTTGTAGTCACTATTTGCACAAAGGTGTACCACATATGACAAATGTCAATAATTTGTTAAACAGTTCATCTTTTCGTGGCCTAACACCCCCCCCCCCCCCCCCTTCTCAAATTCGCAACGGCTTGCAAGATGTGTCAAATAATAGTTCTTGATTGGAAAATGTTAAAAAGTAATAGAGTATGATTGAAGCACACGCTTTACATCTCTTAGTTGAAAGGGAACTTGTGTAAATACGTAATAGTAGACAATCGAATGTAGTTAGGCCGTGTAGAAATAGATACGTATGAGCGGAGCAAATATGGTAATGGACATTACCATAGTGCTATGTGTCAAAAAAGCATTCGCTGCACTCCGGAGACTGGATATTATGGCGTGATAGCATGTATGTTTACATATTCACGTACATATTTCGCACAATCAATACCAAATTGCCGAAACATGATATCTCTTGACATATTTCATTTTAAACAACTCTAAATGTTTCCGCTTTTTCAATCTACTCTCGACGAAACTAAATTGGAAAACTTTACACTCACTACCATCGAATGTGTAGCACTTTCAATTTTTTCCTTGCAGCTATAATTTTCTCGATATTTTTAATAAGTTTACGAAGTTAGTTTTAAATGTTACACTGTAGGAAAATAACAAAACAAAACTTTTAATGAAAATTGAATATGTGAAAGAAAAACAAAACGTTTATTGCAAAATAAATTTACTAAGACCTTTTGGAAAATGCCATTCTTTTAAAATTTTATTTTAATTTGCAATACGCAACTACAAAAGTTGTAATTAAAATTTAAATGTCAAAGAGCTTAGGCGTAGTTAAGAAAGTACTTGGGGGATGCTAAGCTCGTCCAAATTTTTAATTACCAAAAAAAATTTCTGTAAATTTTAATAAAGATTATCTTCATTTTAAAAGAAAACATTTATTCTTTTACATAAAAAAAAACTATTACATTAAAATGAGATTTTATTTTAAGTTTAATGAATATTTTATGTTTTTGTTTTATTTTAAGGTAAAGACTTAAGTACCCTTCCATTTTATAATCTAACTGCGCCTATGTCAAAGAATTTTTAAATAAATATACAAACAAAATTTTATTTATAAATTTAAAAAATAAGTACGAAAATATTTCAATAATAAAATAATTGTTTGATGGAACAAATTAATATCTATCCCATTTTCCATATAATCGTTTACTTGATGTTTGAGATGCACATACGAAAATAATTAAAGTATGTAATTAATTTGGATTAATAGCCGCTGAAAACTTAACCTAATCTTTGACGTTTCTGTGCTGAAATATATAGTAATGTATTTCCTTCCGCTGTTAACAAATAGGAACGAATTTCATCCTTTAGAACATACGGCGAGATAGTTGAAAATATGATTTTATGCTCCAGACAGCTGCGCGTGTCCAATTTGAAACTTCCTCATGTAGTAAGTAATTATAAAATATGACAACTATGCAAATTTGTCTACAGCAAGAAGCGACGGTGAGATGCCAATTTGCAATTTTGATTATTAGTATACATATGTTAATAGTTTATTATGGAAATGGCCGAACATCCAAATTTCCAATGATGTTTTTTTTGCAAACTTTGCAAATGAATTCGGAATAATTACGAATTCGTAAAGGTGGCTTTACACGATCAAAGAATTTGAACTATTTTATGTCATATTTTTACATCATATTCTTTGATCAAATGGCTCCGCTTTACACGTTCAAAATTTTTGAACTATTTTCCCTTATAAAGTAGGGGTATCAATAAAGAAAAGAAAAATATAGGTTGATCACAATGATATATGATTTCACATTTGTTTATTTTTCACTTTATGATTTGATAACAACATAATCCCTAGAATTAACTAAAATTTGAAGAAAACGACCTTGAAATTTAGGACATGCTCTAAGTGAGAATTTCTATGTCATAGCATATGAACTATGAACAGTCAAATTTCTTTGAACGTGTAAAGTGTCAGAATCACATTGAACAATACGAAGTTGTAGAAATTGATGTAAACTTATGATCGTCTAAAACGCCCTTAACAAGATTCCGAATGTCACTACTAACCCAAAAAATTGCATCTAAACACAAAATTTTTGTTCTATTGTGCAATAGAAATAGATTATTTTCTAGTAAAATCACTTTCTAAAATGACTACTTTCAGTATCATTATTGCTTGTTAAAATTCATTGCTAATTTGTAATTATTTATATTAAAGTTTATTTTTATAAATGAAATGTTGACATACTCTTTTAAAAATAATATATGATATATTTTTGACATACATATGTCGTTATGACAACAATACTATTTTATAATAATATTAAATTATTAATATATTATGAATTATATCTTCTGCAGATTGAGCGCAAAATTTTACTTCCCCTTAACTTTGCCATTCTATCTGGTGCTGCCATCAAGCGGCCAGCTTTCCTACTACCCCATACAGGAGCTTTTCATTTCTGGTTGTGACCCTCGCTAAATAGCGGTAGTAAACCAGATCAATATCACGTTTACCAAACATGTGCTGCCATCTCTTGCGAGCTTTTACTACCCGCGCATACGCTTTAAAAGCTTTAGCACAGACATCAACCCCAATGGTTGTACTATTGCATCGTAGAGTGTGCTGTAAACAACTCTCCAAGTGGGAAATGGAGACAGTGCTTTGTCAGCAGAAAGTTCAAGGGTCGTGAAATGGATTTGGAGGGTAGATGGCTCTGTAGAAACAGTTGAAATTCGAAGTATGTAGATGGTATTGCTAAAGAAACTATACAATCCATATTTCGGTCTTAAACTATATCAGATTTCAGATTGCGCATGTCTACATTTTGATACAAATTAAATATTCAATATAAGAGGCAATTGAGGCTGAAAATATCCACTACAAACAATAGTAAAAAAGTATAAGATATTTATATTCAATTATATTAATATTGTATGCATTACTGACTTTAATTTTAGGAAAATTGTTGCACGAAAACACGATAAAGATAAAAATATTAATAGTGTATAATTCTATATTTTGTGGCTCATGGAAATTGGTGGCCAGTACTACATCATTTGGACGATAATTCCGCGACAGCATTATAAGAAATCACATGCCACTTCTTTCTTAATAAAGAGTTACCTTTCTTTTCCTCCACTTTATTCATACGCAAACAATATAATTATAATCATTTTCTAAGCTGTTATTTTTCTCATTTATCATAATTTATGAATACTGTAGTAGATGCGTTTATTACTAATAATGATTCGGGTGTGACGAAACATTTCTCGAAGACAAGAACGATTTTTAAAACAAAACTTCGAGACGAGAAAAAATTGAGATTCAACAATTTTACCGAAATTTCTCGATGTTTTAAAATTATTTTTCTTCAAACGTCATAATGTGAAATCACGTAAATAAATATATTCTAGATACTTTAATCCAAAAATCACATGTGGTAAGATCAATTTTATCAAATTTGAAATGAATAAACATTTAATAACTTTTCTGCAACAATATTTGGAAAATAACTCGCTAATATATATGATAAATTCGCGAAAAATGTAACTTATTTCTGTCAGGGTATAGTAACATTAAAAACTGAACTATTGAATTGTAAAGAATGATATTGTAAAAATAGTAAAATATCGTACAAATATAACTTTAGGAATCTCAAGAATTCCATATGCCATCTAACAGTAGTAACAGTGTACCATTAAAAACAAAATTAGAAACCTGAATTTTCATTATTTTAGTACATTTTTATATGACTATTGGGTACGCAAATACAAAATGCAGGTGAAGCAGATAATTATATTGTACTTACATTTTATACTAATAATTATAGTCGCAAAAAACTATTTTTTCCTAAATATATATTTTCTTCCCTAAAATAAGAAAATTTTCCTAAGTACGGAAACACTGTATAGATGGCGTTCGTGACAAAGACAACAATATTTAAAATTTAAAACTCGAGAAATCTCGGCGAGATTCGCGACCGAGATGAAATAATATTCGAGAAGATAAATAAACGAGACGAGATAAAATATTTGACATTTAAAATGAGACGATGCGAGAAAAAGAAAAATCTCGTCTCGTCTCGTCTCACAGAATCACTAATTACCAACTTTCAATGGTTTTAAACCTTTGGCATGTTTCTCATTAATTAATTAAAATAAAGTTAGAGATACTTTTTGATAAAATCTGTAATGATATTTTTGTTCTGTGTAAATTTTTAGTTGGCTATTTCTATTTTCTATTGGAAATTTATTTAACGGTAATTTTAAAATAAGTTCCAGAAGTTTTTATAACGTAACATTTAATTAAATAAAAATAGATGACATTTCGAGGTATATTATTTTATATTATTTATATATAAAGTTTGCCAAATAATCAATATAATGTAGTGGAGTTTGTATAAATTTAGAATGCAAACTGCACAATAATAGTAATAAATATAAACTTGATGTAATGTATCATTTAACGCATTGACTATTCATAAAATCTGTTTTTGCAAATGACAGTAAATAAACTTCATTAATTTTAATATTTGTTAAAAATTAATTAACATTTTTAGAATTAAATTCGTAAATATGATTTTGTAATATTGATTTAATGGTTCATTCATACTATACAAAATTGTGAACAATTTAAAATAAAATGGAAGAAATAAATGTGAATATAGTATAAATTTTATATTGCAAATAACTGGAATACAAAATAAATAATTTGACAAAACTAAATTGATGCTTTTACCAAAAATTGTTATATTTTGTTAACACATATTGCAAATAATTAACAAATATAATAATATAAATAAATGAGCTACATTAAAACTGGCTGTTAATAAAAGCATTTTTTAATTGATACTTCATTTGTTTAACTTAACTTCTACTTAAGTGCAACAAAATATTCAATACAATTAATATTACGTATATATTCGGCATGCAATTTCTGGGTCATTGACCCTAACCTAATAAAAACAAAGACCTAATTGCCATTGCATATATAAAAAACACCGAAAAATAATTATTTTAATTATTTTTTATTTTATGTGAAATAATGAAAAGTATTTTAGATACGCAAAATTATTTGAAATACTTAAAAATATATGAACTACTCAAAAGGATTTGAAATCTTTAAGAGTATTTAAAATCCAATATTAAATATTCTAGTATTTAAAATATACTCAATATTTCAAATACAAAAAATGTAATATATTTTGCCGAAAATTGTAATACTTTTGTTAGGTATTTGGATTTTATATCTTTTTTTAAGTATTTTTTCCAACACTGTATTTTGGTTAGATTATAAATGGGTTTAAATTTGATTGAAAATATAATTTCAACTTGTAATTCTAAGAATAATGATGATTGAATTATAGCTAGTAATTAAATATGAAATGAAAAGTTAATTATGATATAGTTGAAGTGTAAGTTGCAATTTGAATGAATTATAAAGTAGAGTTTTAAATTCCAGTGTATTATTCATTAAATAATGGGACAGCAACAGTGAGAAAGCGCGTTTCTGTTTTATTTTTACAATTCGTTGAGCGCAAAGAATATTTACGTATTTCTTTGCTAATCCACAAGCCCCAGAGAGGTGAACAGAAGGAAACTACTGGCTTTTGTTATGTGCTCCATGTTGTATGTTCCTAACTCTTTGTTATTCTTAAAGGCAAAATAAAATCAGATTGTACGTTTGTTATGTTTATTTTATACCAAGCTGTAAACTGTATCCGTCGTTACTGCGATTCATAACGGCATTTACTCTACACTAGCTTTCAGTGTCCACCAAATCTGCACACAACAAAAATAAAAAACTATTTTTAGTAAAAGTGAGCAAAATATATTTTTTTTATGCGTCCGGAAATTGACTGCAAGAGCGAAGCGAAAAACAGACATGCTCACGTGTTATACATGATTTTTTCCACAATCTTGAAATATAATTTTTCTAAAAAACGAAACATTGTACTTTTTTATTAAAGAAAAATTTAACAGTACATATGTTTAAAACTAAATTTGTAAAGTTTTTGTTCCTTTATTTGGAATTGTAGATATTTATTGCACAAATAATTTCCTCCACCAAAATTTATGACTCCTGACGTAGATGGATTAATAATCATATTTTTATTATATTTTCCTCACTTGTGAAGAAAGTTATTTACTTTGCTCACTTGTGACACAACATGCTACTTTGTTCACTGTTTTACGTTGTTTATAGACGTCAAAACTACTATATGTCTTGCAAAAAGTACTGTAAGCATTAAGTTGTACTTACACTTTTTGTTTTTTAAAAGAATTTAAACTTAAAACTTAAATACTTTTTCATAGAACTTCACCTAAATATGTCTAGGATGAAATAAAATTGTTATTTATAGATTCGCAAAACAGTACACATTAAACCTTCAATGATGGCATTCGAAAATTTTTCATTGTGAAGATAAAAATTCTATAAATTTTTGTATATTTATATTCTGTGCTGGGGTGTTTATTATATTTATACAATAACAAAAATGTTTACATATAGAATTTAGGGATTAATGTAAAACATTTTTTGCGAATTTATATTTTTTGTCTTCATTGTTTTCGAGGGAATTAAAATCTTTCATAGAACTTTACCTAGATATGTCTACGACGAAATAAAGTTGTTATTTATAGATTTGTAAAACCGTACACATTGAACCTTTAATGATGGCATTCGAATATTTTTCATTGTGAAGATTAAAATTCTATAAATTTTTGTATATTTATATTGTGTGCTAGGGTGTTTATTATATTTATACAATAACAAAAATATTTACATATAGAATTTAGGGATTAATGTAAAACATTTTTTGCGAATTTATATTATTAGTCTTCATTGTTTTTGAAGGAATTAAAATCTTTCATAGAACTTCGCCTAGATATGTCTACGACGAAATAAAATTGTTATTTATAGATTCGCAAAACCGTACACATTGAACCTTCAATGATAAAATTCGAATATTTTTCATTGAGAAGATTAAAATTCTATAAATTTTTGTATATTTATATTGTGTGCTAGGGTGTTTATTATATTTATACAATAACAAAAATGTTTACATATAGAATTTAAGGATTAATGTAAAACATTTTTTGCGAATTTATATTATTAGTCTTCATTGTTTTCGAGGGAATTAAAATTGAATTCCATATCGATTACAATTTGATTTTAAATTAAAATTGATGAATTAATTTGTCAAATTTAAAAGCTGGAAAGAGAATTAAGCCGTTTAAAGTGATATTTAATAAGTAAGATAAAGCTATTAATTTTTCTCATTAGATTTGCGGAACCTTGCAATTTTTACATCGCAACCTCAATTAAAAAAGAGCGGCAATGAAGAGGAATAAAACATTTTTCATGTGAAATAAATACAAAAGTTTAACTTCTTTTTAAAAGTAAGAGCGCTGTGCTTTAAAAATCTTTCCCCGAATCTTGTAAAAAGTTTTAATCGACTGGATTCGTGTTGAACAATTGCAGCCTTCTGCTTCTTACGACTTATTCTTAAATCTTAATCAACTCTCGTATTCCTCATTAAATGTTTACACTGCCTTATTTATTTGCTCGTTGCACAACCTTGCAGTTTAAACGCAACATCAAAAATTTAACAGGAAGTGCTGGCTTAAGTAAAGCAAAACGACCATAATACACAAAACTAAAATTCAGCTACATTAAATATTTTCTTCTCAGGCGATTAGTAACTTCATAAATCCTTTTTCAATAACATTGCTAGCATTTTTAGAAAAAACAATAAATGAGTCTAGACGAGATAAAACGAGAAGTTTATTTATTAAATATACGAGGAATATTTTATTTTAATGCATACCTATATTATGTATGTACAACAGTGGCGCTGCTAGAATTATTTTTTGTTGGGCGGAAACCATTGAAAATATTGTCAGGTTGGGCGATATATATTATGATTAAGAGAATGGTAGGTAGTGAATTATTTTTTTTAATTTTCAAGCAACAAATGAAATATTAATTAAAATTATAGAAAATAGTATATTGCTATCAAAATTAACATGGACGGAAAGGTACTTTTATTATTTTACAGTATTAGCGAGGTAAAACAATTAAAACAAAATTCTGACAGTTACAATCTTGGGACATTGTTGTTCTTAAATAATTTTTAATACTTTGTAAATAGACTACAAAAAGATAAAACACAACGTGCACAAGAAGATGATACTGTTATTGTAATATTACATCATTTTTGTATTTCGTGAAAGATTAAACTAAATTCATATACCGCAAGATCAGTTAGATGTTTTATTTTCGTTTTGTGGTTTACGTCATATCTCTCAATGGTTTTTGGCAATAATTTTAATTCGTTTTCAATGAAGGCCGAGTCACAACCATAATGGTTTGCTAAAGAAATTAATTGTTCTAAATTTTAAAAAATAAAACTAGATGGATTCAAAGGACTAAATCTCTTCAATGTGTAGATATATAATAAGATGTGACAAAATACAATACATGCTTTTTAATAATAGTCAGATTCGTATTCTTCCCTTACCTTTACATTAATTTAGGTTGGGCGACTGGATGAGCGAGAAAAAAATTGGTTCATTTCTCGTCCAATCGGGCCCACTCCTAGCGCCGCCACTGATGTACAAATTTATATTACACGGACATCAAATGATATTATTTATTTTAGAGAATTAACACAGTAAACCATTTATATATCTAATCGATTCCAATTGTGTTCTAATTATTAACACATCTCTAGAAAACAGACATTCTGTTGGAATAGTAGTAGCCCATTTACTTAGGATATAACGAGCAATTTTTGTTGTACGTGAAAAACATCTTTCATTTCGTTTAAATCAGTCCAGCAAATATCAATTTATTTTTCACTTCTCAAATTTTTATATTTACTTTCCGGGAGTTTATTTTAACGTGAAACATGGGATTTCGTATAGCTATGGTTACGACTTGATATTTGATTGACAGCAATGTATCAGAGCGTTTAATTTAAAATAAAACAAAACAGATATACTATTGAAGTTAAACAATAATAAAACTCATATAAATATTTGTATTTTGGCTAAAATTTATGTGTCTAGAGTAATTTTAAATTTTATATTTTAATTCTTTAATTATTATACATATTGCTCTAAAATAATTTCGTTTTTAATGTTCCCTAGTTTAAAAAATCAAGTACTGAGATCAGGAGACTTAGCGAGCTACTCTATTTGTCCACCACGTCCATTCCAAAGATTCCAACGACATGGAAATGTGTTGCTTATAAAATATATATCTCAATTTAATAGTTAATAATGACGTGAATTTGACAACCTATGTTTCATTTTAATGTGAACTCTTTTATACATTGCTGTCAACCAAATGTGAAGTCGTAACCATGAATATGTCAAATCCTATGTTTCACGTTAAAATAAACTCACGGTATATCGTCATTGTTGTTTCAATCTTGTTAATTTTTGGGAAGCTTTTCAATTTACTAGACCCACCTACCTAGGCATAGCAGTAGTTAGTTTAACTTTTTTACCATCGTAATTATATATTTTTATGTATGTAATACAAAACGAGATAACTTCGAGACGAGAAACTCTTCTCATTGCGTGTCGAGTCGTGTCTCAGTCTTGTCTCGTCAAGGACTTGTCTCGGAATACCGAGACGAGACGACAGATAGTTATTTGTTATTTATTTATTTCCTCTGATGCACTAAACACTATTCAACTTGTGAGCACAGAATAGGTTTATACAGAAGCGACAGTAAGACAGAGAAACGAAAATTAGAGAGAGACGGAGACTGCACAAATTTAAAGGGCTCATTGTTTAAAATCGGAAAGTTCCCTCACATCTTAGAGAGAGATAGGGGAAGAGCACAAATTTAAAGGTCTACACAATGCTTCAAGGCCATTCAACTGGATAGGGGAACATGAAAGGTATCGACACGGAGTGTCGCTTCTGTATGTAACTATTCTGTGTTGTGAGTTTATTTATGTAAAATTGTAATTTGTAATGGTATGGAGAAAGGAAGAAACAAGTTTTAGCATGAGTGGGATTGTTTGGAAATGATGTAATAAATGCAGTTGTAATGGAGGGTATGATTTCGCGTGTGTTTAGTAAATAGAGTGGTAGTAGGTTAGCTAGAAGTCGTGACTCGGAACGTTATATCGTAGCACTAGTGTCATTTCATTCCTCGCGTGTTCGGTGTCTGTTGTATGTCCGTGTCACCTACAACTAACAACTCCTACAAGTCTTATTTAACGCAGCGAAAGAGAGACGATAATTAAGCATCACCTGAGCACTGGTTCCTGTTCCTGCTTGCTGCTTGCTGGTTGCTGCTTGCGTACTTGAGCCACGAGCCTCTTAACCGCGCCGTAATTAATAGTATCCCCACTTTAATTGCTGCTTTCCAATATCCATTGCTATTAATTATATCGCTTGCTTCCGATATCATTTCTGAATCTGAAACACCTTCTTCTGATTTTCTTTCAACTTCACTCAATTGCCGAGTACACCACTACGGAATTTTCTCGATTATAACTTTCAAAAGATACGGTTTATAAAGCTTGCACTCTACATTCAACATAATCAAACTAAACCTCAAATCTCCGACAAATAAATGAGTTACAAATCTTCAACCAATGCCTTTGAGATACTCATTTTTATACTTGTACAACTTTTCTGATTATTTCAAAAATTGCTTTCGAATTAGAATTTCTCTCCATACATTTTATTATATATTACTTTTTGAATCTCTTGGGCAGAGTCGGCTCGTCTATATGCACTGCAGAACTACAGCACTCCCAAGATTTCTCGATATATAAATGTTTTTATTAATTTATTTATAATTACTTATAATAATTAATTTTTTCTTGAAAATAAAAATTCATCGAGCAACATTACGAAGGGCAAAGAATGCTAGCAGCACTTTGTTTATCGCAGTGTCATACCATATAGAAAGATAGCTTGTACCTATGCGCGCGCAATCATTTACATTTGCAGTGGGAAGCGTAATTCGGCACTGCAAAACAAACAGTTTCTTTAATATATCAATAGTATAGCAGCGTGCACAGAATATTTTTCGTGCATATTCCGTATATTTACATATTGGGACACTACAATTATAGAAATAAAAAAAATATTTCATAGTTTATATTTTAGAACATTATTAGACTTATTCATAATTATGATCTTAGAAATGTAACCTCAAGACATAACAAGAGAAAAAATATATGTATTTTCATGTTTTTTTTTTTATTATTTTTATAATCAAGTAATTCACAAAACATCAAGCTACTTGACTTGATGAAAAATGAAACCCTAGTTAGTATGGATAAGCAACGTAGCTCGCCGTGTCCAATCGAATGGGTTACCGCACAAAGATCTTTTAGAGACTGTAGATTAACAATCTGCATTACTAAAATACATGTAAAACTTGTCGCGAAGCATGTATCTTGATATTTAAGACCTTGTTCTTAATAAGAATGTCATGTCACATACCAAGATTTTCTTATTACTCTCAAGTGACCGAATGATATTGTAAACAAGCAACATTTGCTAATATTGTTTACAGTAAAAATTGACTGGCTAATTGAAAATAATTACACGACCAAATCTAAACATGGGATGTATTTAATTGTCAATATTATATTATACTACGCTATTGTGCATCATCAGTGCAATTAATTTAGAATGCACATCCGTGTTCATTACTCGATTTAGTGCAAAAATATAGTTATTAATATACAATACAAAATTAAATTATAATAATATTTCACTTCTAATTTGAAATGAAATTCGTACTAATACATATCCAGCATCATAATGACAAACTCGGCATGTCACGTGATAGTAATACATCAGTTCCACGTGGTTGTGTTGTCAGCTGTCAGCTTAATATTAAACACTCATATTCAAATCTAAACAGATACAAAACTTATTACTTGGCCTCTCTAAACTTCGTTCGCATTAGAGCACTTCAAATTTTTAACCTTTTTGCTATTTCCTACTTTCCATGCCAGCTAAAGTGCCCAAGAAAACACGTCTAATAAACGCCAGTGTAATATAAATATCGCCAGTAAGCTATTTTGCCAGTACCTGTATTTTATAAACAAAATTGTTTACATAAAGTGGATATTAATTTACTGTTTTGTTGTTTAATCAAAAGTAAATATAAAATTTAAAAATTGATTTGATCTAAATTAAACTCGGGACGCGAAATTTACCAGGCCCTGCAAGGGAGTTTGCTTATATTGGGTTTCAAATCACTAGGGCACAGTGGTATATTTTGGTTAATAGATGTTGAGGGATTTGATCCATGATCTGTCGTTTACTATTCCGAAGTTTACCAACAGGAATATATTCAAATAATTTCATTTCCTTTACAAATGATTTAATTAATCTACATGATCACCAAGACAAAAAAAATTTAATTCGAAACTTTTACGTAAGTTTTCCTTAGATCAAAACCGAAAATATTTATTTTTCTAATTTTGACGTAAGTATATACTTTATGCCCGATTGTAGAAAAATATGTTTTTGTTAATAGTTCATAACAACGGATCAAATTGCATTTTTAGATTAGATTAGTATTATTAAGCAATCATCTCTATTAACTTTAAGTTTCTTATCATTTACCTTTTATTCAGCTAATATCCATACCAGATCTTACCAAAATGAAAACAGCTATCGAAATAAGTGATTTCAGGTTAGAAAATGCGAGCTTACTTGAACCCGTGTTCTTAGCTAAATTGAGCCGAATAAATCCTTTTCAAGTCATTTACATTTTTTATTTGATACTTGAGAAAGTACCTCTCGATCCGAATAATAAGCAGTTGATTTATTCAATCGTTATAATTGCACTGTAAAGCAATTATTATCAAGCAAAATGAAATTGATGTTGAATATTTTTAATGACTAAGAGTACGCATAAAATAATCAATGATTGCTTTGATAAAATATTCATAACTAAATGCAATTGGAGAATAACGATTGGCAGTTAAATTGAAAAAGAAGTATTATTAAAATGTATTCCACTTTCTGGCTTAATAAAAGCTGGACTGGAAAATCATTTTAAAATGCTTTATGTAGAGTGGATTGCATAGCGCTACGTTATCTTGAGGATTAATTTATTTTTGTAAAATTAACCGCTATATTCTCACACAATATTACATATTGTTGATTTTGAAGTTAAATTAACCTGTCATTTTCACTGTGTTCTTTATACTTCATTTACCAGGAACTCCAAAATCTCGAAACAGGTGCATACCGTATTTTGACACACTGTTTACGTTTTATGCAGTATTGTTGATATTGTGTATTAAGGTTAATTAATTTCAGCAAAAGATAGTAAATGGATTCGCGGAATAGCTAATATATTTGCAGTGAAAATGCTTTGATATAACGTGGTTTGTGGCTGAAAGGATATATAAGTTGAGGTTTAAATAAGGTTAGGTTTCGTGAAGTATCTCTTAGTTGTTAATAGGTACGCTGCCACCAAATTGCTTGTTCTTTCCGTCTACCTTTGATAGAAGCTGCACCACATCGCTTTGTATCTAAATTTTTAACTAGTTAAAAAGAAGCCAAAGAATTTTCTTTTCAACATTAAACGATCAAAGCAGAAATAGTTAAATATTATTTTTAGGATGGAACAAATCCAACTTAAATCGTTTTTATGTAAATATAAAAACAGGCAAATAAAAAAAGCAATTAAATCTAATTGCATACTCTTGAAATGAAAATACGTATACATCATTAACTCTCCAGTTTTATTAATCATTATTAGATTTGTACTGTGGTCGTCGGTCGATATAAGTCATATAAAATATTCACTTATGCGGCATTATGTGTATGAAGTATTAGATGTATTGAATCAAAATTACGATTAACTATACATTAAGTGTAAAAATACCTTCAATTGATTCACATTATTTGTCTGATAAAAATATATCCACATTCATACATATTATAATTTGATTAACGAAAAGGTGTAGGTTGATATTTTCATTTTTGCTAAGTAACATTTTCTCTAAGAGATCTCTTCAATTTAATCATTAGCAAAAGCACTATTATCATTAATAATAATATATAAAAAAATATTTAATTCTATTTTTGTCACTGTTGCTAGTAGTTTTAAAATGTATCTCAAAATTATAACTAAAGCTATTAGCACGAGCGCCGACTACACGGGGGCATCGGGGGCCCCCAGGGAAACATTTTCCTTAGCGCAGCATTTTTTAAATAATTACTAAAGCCTTGAATTGTTATTATATTAAAGATGAGCTCATATCATTTACTGAAAATAACATGTGGTTCATTTAACTTAAATTAGAGGAACGTATAGGTAAAATACAATAATTTTAAATAATTTACATTAAAAATTAGGTTTTTAGGTTCCCGTCATAGTTTTGTAGTATTTTTTTGGTAATGCACGCATTTTGCTCACTTCTTTTTATTATTTTGAAAAGGAGGTGCTCTTGGCTAGTATTGCTATCTAGATCTAAACTTTCTAGACTCTCGTCTTGTCTAGATTATCAAAACAAAATTGACAAAAGTCATGTCTTCAAATTTCAAGACAAGACAAGACTTCGTAATTCTAGAATCTAGATCAAGACGGGAAAATTCTAGTCAATTTCCAAAACTCTACATTAACTAAAAATTAAAAATTTTCGAAATATAAATATAATGCTAAGCTTGTTCCATCCAAGTTGAAACAGTGATTGTAGAATAGAAATAGAACATTGCCGAAGAATTATCTGTCTTTGTCTAAAGCGTATGCGCAGGTTAATGTAGAGTCTTGAAACAATTTAGTGTCTTGGTATGTAGACAACAGTTCTTAATATAGATTTAGACTTCGTCAAGTCTTGAAATTTCCATAGAAGACAAGATTTTGCGAAGTTTTGTCTTGTCTTGTCTTGTCTAAACGTCAACACTACCCATCGCTAGTAGCTTTTCAGCTTCTTTCAATTCAAAATAAATGTAGATTGGTTAGTTTTTTTTTATAAATTAACTATAGCTGTGAATATAAGTATAGATATAATAAAGGTTTATTAACTAAAATGGTCCATATTATGAATCCATGGTGATGTTAATTGTTAAGTAGCAATGTATTCAGAACCGCTGAAGTGGTGGCAAAGGAAAACATTGTGAAGGATGTAGGTTCTGTGTTTCCGGTCCGGAGTCGGAGCGCAAACGTAAACGGTAACGGCTGGGTGGCCCTAATGATCCGTAAATCGATACTGGCTGAATGGAAGATGAACTCATTTATAATATATTTATGTATTTTTGAATAATTTATTCGATTCGATCAATAATGAGTATTACCGAATTCATAAATACATACATGCGTTCCAGGAATTCACGTCGATTGAATATTTAGACGAGCGTGTCATCAGAGCTGCTGTCTTTGTCAGGGTCCCTTACGCGTAGAACAACGGACAATGCACAGATACTATCGCCACTTTGTTACGTACCCTCTAAGGGCCAATTTTTCACTACCTAACTACCAATTTGTTTACTTTTGATTTATAACCTTAAAACTATTATAAATCATAAAAAATGTTTATACAAATTTCAAGCTCATTAAACATACATACTATGAATATATAAATAGTAATGTATATTATTGTCTTTTCAGTTAAATAAAAAGAAACTTGAATTCAATTTTATCGATTGGCTAGCACACTATGATATATATTAAAACAGAAAATGTGTTAGGTATATCAATAATTAAAAACGTGTCTATCTTTTTCACCAAATTAAAAAAAAGGTTTTTTATTATTACATTAGTAAAATTTATATTTAGTGTTGGTATATTTTTGTGAAAATACTAATTTAAACGTGCTAAAACTAGTTCATCGTTTCTGGCTGGTAAAAATATTTGACATTTTGTTTCAATTCCAAGACTAACACTATGATGAAATAACATGATTTAAATTTTCATATTCGATTTTCTGGGTTATAAAACATGCAAAATTAAATGTAATTATTAAATTAATGGCAGAATTTAGTTCTCCACAACATTTATTCGAAAAATTTTTGTTTAAAGTTAATAAGGCACTTTGACACAAAGAAAAACGATTTTCTCATGTTAATCGCCTAAGGCCCGCTTTTCTTGTTACACCCAGTATACTAGTATATATATTAGTAATACAAGTACTAAGTCAGCAAATATTAGCTTTACCTTTACTCAATATTACTTATGAATTACGTCAACTGAACTATTAACTTACTTAATTAGCCACTAGAATGTACTGATTTAGACTTGTTACATTCCTCCCGCCTTCGAAAAATTTGTTTTAATATAGAGGAAGGCATGTAACCAAAAAAATACTGGTTAACGGTTAATCCATATTGAGAACATTATAATAATAAAGGTTTTAGTTCGAAAACCGGTTTTAAAAAATTTGAAACCGGTTTAACCCGGTTAATATATCAGTTAGTAGAAACTTAAATAAAAAAATAATAGAAAATTACCATAAAAAAAAATGTAACGAATAAAAGAATAAAATTTAATTATTATAGAAAGTCATATAAATCATGTGTCATGCTGCATTACACGATGAATCCCAAATATTCATAAAAATTGCCATAATGCTTTCAGAGAAATGTAGGGTATTTTTCAATTATATACTTGCCTAAAGATGACCAAACGACTACTTACTTTTATAACACTTCAATAAAATGTAAATTGTAGAAACTATCATGTCTCATATTCAAATACATGTAGATAACAGTTTTTTTTTGGTTAACGGTTACCGGTATTTTCGGCCTTAAAAATATTGATTAAAATTCCGGTTAATGTTTTCTTTTAAAATATCAGTTACCGGTTTTTATTAACTGGTTTTTTTAACATGTTTTATGCCCTGTTATATAAAAAAGATGTCTATTGAAAATGTTTATTTTAAGATGCCATATGTTAGTCTTCTGTGGTACTTTATGCCCTGCAACTGCAATTTTGTTTCTCAACTTGGTAATTCCAGCAATTTTGTTGCTTGAAATGTAATCCAATGTACGAGAAATTCTATTTTTCTTGTCGGAAAAATTGAGGATTCCGATTACTTAACAGTAATGCCAATGATGAATAAACGAACTGATTATTATTCTGAATGAAGGGTAGGTATCAAATAAAAAATGGAAATGAGTTGAGAGGGATTTATTCGGTCCAATTTAGTTAAGAATACGGTTGGAATAGGTCTCGTGTTAAGTAAGCGGGCAGTAGCTGTGCATTATGCCTTGATCGCACGGAGATATATACATTACATGTAGAAAACTAGCTTGCGTTATACGCGCACGAAACGTAGGGGAAATAACTTGTGAAATTCATATATAATGCACAATGCACTACATATTACTCCTTAAAATAAATTTCATAGCGCTCATGTAAATTCCACGGTTAGTGAAGAAAAATTCTAGGTGCGTTTGGTAAATGGAAACAGTGAGTACGTTTACACTGTGCGTACCAAGCGTTTGGTCCCAATACCAAATGACGTCACAAGATGGCGACGGACGATGTAAACACTCCGTACCAAACCTTTGGTAGGTACGCAATTGGTACACAACTTTAGTACGTTCCAAGGGGGATGTACCAGACCCTTCTCATACACGGTTTAAACAGCAAACGTACTAAACCGATTTATACGTTTTAGTTACTCAGTACATCAATATTAGTACAAATAAGCTATTCCTATCAAAGACGAATATATATAATATATTAAATTTAATGAAAAAAAAGTGACGCAGGTCACTTTTCAATTGTAAACTTGCCTAATGCTGACAAAGAGACTACCTCTAAGGACTACCTACTTTTATGACTCTCCAATAAATTGGAAATTGTAAAAACTCATATTCAAATACAAATGATAACACAGAAATGAAAAAATGAAATAATTTTCGTGCTAAAAATAAAGGTTAATATTCGCTAAAACCGGTTTTTTTTTGGTTAACGGTTACCGGTTTTTTCAGCATTAAAAAAATATCGGTTAAAATTACGGTTAAAGTTCACAATTTTCGTTCAAAATAACGGTTACCGGTTTTTATTAACCGGTTTATTTAACCGGTTACATGCCCTGCATTGAACACAATGTACACAGTGGCCACGTGACCCCGGCACATGCACAACGCAGACATAACACAAAACGAATTACCGAACGCACCTTAAATATACTTACATTTAAAATTGTGGCGATTAAATATATGATTCTTCGTATTTTCAGGTACATTTATAGAAAAATTACAAATATTGCAAATATATATTATATTTTCCATGTATGGCTGTCTAATGTTAACCTCTACTATAACCACATTTAAAAGACGCGCCAAATATACTGTTAGCACAACAAGCTCAACAGATGCAGACCGGTCTTTCTGTGTATGCACAACGTACAGAGCGCATGATTTAACGATACCGTTAGTACACTGTGCGCAAAAAAAGTATTTTCGAACGCTTAGTGTGCAAAATATTCAAACTGTGTACACTGTTTCCATTTACCGAACGCACCTTTTGTAAGTTCGGGCATAAGAATCGGAGTCAGCGACAAGATTTATACGGAGACTCCTGAGGGAGCCAAGTCAGACAGGCACATAACTTTGTTATTTTGAGATATATAGATTAAATCTCAACATATGTAGCATAATTCGATAATATCACAGATTTCTTCCACATGGGGCAAGTGGTGTTACGGAAATTCTCCAGACGTTCTTTTCCATTCCAACAATTCGCTCCCAAGATAGAAGCGAGTTAATATTGAATGTGCAATGCTATAATTTATCGCTTTCCAACTGCTTTTCCCACACTGTACTACACAGACTACACCAATAATTATTTTCTGCAAACCTTTGCTTAGAAATAAATAAGCCAGAATGTGGTCTATGCTCCCAGATGGATTGGTTCTTAGCTATTTTAAATTTTAGTTATTATTTTATACCTCTTGCGATACAAAATTGAGACGTCGTTTATCTTTCTTATAATTGTTAAGAACTTATTAAAGATATTATAAACTATAATTTACTGGATTTAAATTAATCAAAAAAAAAAATAATTAAAAACCACGGTATAAATAAGCAATTAATAAAAGATTCAGACTAATCTTCATTGGTCGACGCACTTTCCCTGTAAGATATGGTTATGGGAATGTTTCCCAAACTTTCAAGCTATGCGTACCCCTTTCAAAAAATTTTTAACACTTCGTTCTTTGTTCTCTTTAGATATACTATTAAAAATAAACACTGTGTTAATATTGTTTTTATACAATACCCTGAATGGGGTTTAAAAGGTAAGAAAAAAAATCTGTTTTAACTGAAAATGATATTCGTTATTTTTCAATCAAAAAGATTTATTTGATTGGACACTTATCCATAAAGTTCACTTATGTGTTGACCATATATTATCCATTCAGCAAAATATATATTTTAATGATAACTATATTTTATGTTACAATAATGACAAAGATCGATCGCAACGTCGATGTAGTAAAATAATGTCGTTTATGACTGAAACCCAGTAATTCCTTCTTTTAATTATCCATTCAGTCAGGAAATTCAAACGCAGACTTTATCATGTTTGTCTTGATTTGGATTATATTAATTAGCTCTGTGAATAAAAACGTCTGTACAATCACAACTAACAAATAAAAGGCGTATTCTATTGGGCATTTGGATCAGATCACCACATAATATATATGGATTTAAGTGATCCATTTGCCGAAGTAGATCAGAAAGACCAGATCCAACTGATCCGATTTTAGTGATCTGGGGTAGGATTCCATAATTTCAGTTGCTGTCATTTGGACTTATATATATGCAATATCAATTGCAAATATCAACTACAAATTGTACTTGAAATTCTGTAACAGTAATCGTTATTTATGATTGATATGTATCTACATATATAAAAAAACACTCTACACTGATGTGAGAATATCTCAAATTCATTGCAAATTTGAATTTCCGTCATGGTGACATTTGACGTTTGACGATTGTAATTGATATATTAACAAGTACAATTGTTATTTGTAGTTGTTACGAGTTATAGAATCCCACTCCTGAAGTGGGATTCCATAACTTCGGTTGCTATCATTTGGACTTGTCATGATATCAATTGCAAATATCAATTACAAATTTTTACTTCCAGTTGTATGAAAATAATTGTTATTTATGCTTGATATGTGCCTACGCATATAAAGAACACTCTACTCTTTAACACTGTTATGACAATGTCTTAAATTCATTGTAAATTTGAATTTCTGCCATGGTGACATTTGACGTTTGTAACTGATATTTTAACAAGGCCAGTTGTTATTTGTGGTTGTTATAAGTTATAGAATACCATCCCTGATCTGACCCGACTGGCAAAAGGAATACGACCACAGAATAGGTTTATACAGAAGCGACAGTAAGACAGAAAAACGAACATTAGAGAGAGATGTGGAAAGTCAACAAATTTAAAGAGCTCATTGTTTAAAATCGGAAAGTTTCGTCACATCTTAGGGAGATATAGGAGAAGTCAACAAATTTAAAGGTCTACACAATGCTCCAAGATCATAGAACTGAATAGAGTAACATGAAAGGTACCGACACGGAGTGTCGCTTCTGTATGTAACTATTCTGTGATACGACTAAAGACTATTTCTTAAGAAACTTTATAAAGGGCAATTAAGTATAATTTTTTTGAGTACCCCTTGCAAGCCTCACTTTGGGAAACATTGGGTTGTGGTTTTTCAGAATGTCTTTCTTTAGTTGGTTAGAAGGAGTAATGAGGGTAATATGGCAAGTGTAAAAAAAACTCTACACTGATGTGAGAACGTTTCAAATTCATTGCAAATTTGAATTTCCGCCATGGTGACATTTGAAGTTTGACGTTTGTAATTGATATATTAACAAGTTCAATTGTTATTTGTAGTTGTTACGAGTTATAGAATCCCACCCCTGGTCTGATGACAAAAGTGATACGACTAAAGAGTGTTTCTGAAGAAGCTTTATAAAGCGCAATTAAGTATATTTTATTCTTCGGCACACAAAAATGACAACAAATTCCTTGCGTACCCCTTGCAAACCTCACTTTAGAAAGCATTGGGTTGTGCTTTTTAGAATTTCTTTCTTAGACTATTTTTTAAGTGACTTTATAAAGCGCAATTAAGTATAATTTTTATTTTGCTTCACACAGAAAATGAAAAAAATCTTTGTGTAGGTACTTCTTGTAAACGCTACTTTAGGAAACACTGGGTTGTGTTTTTTAAGAATGTCTTTCTTAGTTGGTTAGAAGAAGTAATGAGGGTAATATGGCAAGTGTAAGAGTACGTTCCTGGCGAATCTGTGAACGGAGGCCGAATGTCAGATCGATTCATCAGAAAATGTAAATTCCAGTGCCGCTGAAATATCTCGTTTGATAATAGCAGCATCGAGAACAATATGCCGTGCCCCCTCCCATTACACGGGCACGGGTCGGTCTGGGGCAAGGATATCAAACCACTAGCCTCCTCGTCCCCATTCGCCATTCGTTCGTCGTTCGTCGTTTGGTTACCATCTTCCCATGAAGGGAACGCCAAACGACACAAAAACACTTAAGAAAATTCATACAAAAGATGTCGCTGGGACACACGATCGCCTTTGTTTTAAATTCCGGGCGTAATCCGGCATTCAAGCCGTCGCCTGTCCGCCCTGCACGGGGCGTCCCGACGTCTGAATCAGATCGCATGCAATATGTCAAGGGTGCAATTGTAACGCGCCCTCGGCGATCGTCCTTTCTTTCTCCGACCAATCTTCATTACCCAAATACAATGCGGATTTTATTCCCCATAACTCATCCGCATTAATAAACATAACCTAGCAAATATCTCTAATTCTTTACTTTTCAATTTCAAAACCGCTGCTAATACGAATACTCTACTAAATAAATCATTATCTTTGGCAAAACCGAGGGCAAAACATTCTTAGGTGGAACAGATCCTCAACTATCTAAGGTACTTGATTCGCAATTATGTTCACTTTTTTTACTATGTATATCTTTTATTGAATTTTATTTGGAGACTGAAAGTTTAGTAACTAATAGTATGTTCCACAAATTATCCATAGTAACCCTGACCATGAAACCAGTTACCTTGTGGTTAGTGAAGTAAATGCAATTTCTGGTAATTTGCGGTTAATCTTACGCGTATGTCATGTATCTATCAGTTCTCAGTTGTCTGATCTATTGTATGGCAGTGAATCGTTAATGTATGAAACTTAAAATAAGAAAACTGTTAACGTATTTATACAATACAGATTGTTTGAAGAATTTTATTATCCATTAATTTTTATATTTCATAAATATATGGTAATTGTGAAACAAAACAATTAATTCGTACCTCCATATTAAAAAAAAATATAAAAATTCAAACAAATAATTTATGTTTCGCGGCAAACCGGCAAACAGCTGACCTAACTAACCATACTAATCGCCATTTGTATCCGGTTACTTAAAACTTTATTTAAATTTCGGAACATACTAAAAGTGTGCCACCGTTTATCATCTACTAAATAAATAGTACGATATAAATATTGAAATAGACGATTTTTTTACGACACATAAATACACCCTCGATTTTCTTGTGGGGTAAAACGTGTAAATATTGTGTTTATTTTATAGTAAGCTTATCGAGGTGCGTAAGTGTTTTAATATAATATTGTATTTAGTATTATTTTAACTTTAAACTATAGTAATATCTAAAATATTTTTATATAGAGTGGTTCTATAACTCGTGAAAAAAAAATTAAGAGCATATACTAGACGACATACTGATCACAGAACGTGAACATTATTTTTACCATCGGTTGATTCTTAATAATTTTATTTAAATCTGCTACTATACAATTAATTGTTTACATAGCGCCTAATAATTGTCTGATGTTGTGTAATTAGTAATGTAATTTGGCAACAGATACATGCAAAGTTTTGTCGACATTATTGTTAATCTTCTTTCTTTGCTGGTTTGTTATTTTGATTGTGTAGTGCAGTGCAGTTTTTGTGAAAATGAATGCATACAGTGATAGTGAGTTGGTGGATATGCAGTTATGGGAATAATTTTGAACAATACTTGTAACCGATTATTAGATCGAGGATATCAAATGTATGCAGTCGTATGTAAGTATTTGTTATTATTTTTACAAATAATCCTTTAAATACAAGAATATGATATTTAATGTTATTGTGTCCTCAATACAATTATCTCTAAATGAAATGTATTATGTAATATAATTTTGATAATTAATTTTTATTATGTTGCTTTCAATAAAATACTATATTCCAGTTTTACTACAAAGCGTCATTTTAAGTATACCACATTTATTTTTGCGAATTTCATAAAAATTCCTTTTGCTCTGTGATCAGTATGTCATGTAGTATATGCCCTTAATTTTTTTCCTGAGGTATGAAAACGCTTTGTAAATTGTCAATAATTAGTAATGATGAGACGAATAGAAGTTCAGCCGAATAACCGAATAATAAATATTCGGCGAAATTTTAACCGAATATTATTAAATTTAATTATTCCCGTTTCAAGAAATTTACCGCCGTACAATATAACTAGATAAATTATTTGCTCTTATTGTAGATACATTAATAATAACTAAACAAGTGTATATATTTTGTTTAAAATTTATTATCTATTTATTTATATAATTTAACATAAAAAAACAGTGTTGTACTTCATTTACTTCTTGTAATCGAATATTCGGTATTAAAATATGATGAATAGGCTGAATACCGAATAAGCCGTATACTGAATAATTATTCGGTTTCGATCCCATCTCTAATTAGTACTCTCCAATAATAGTGAGTTTTATATTTTTTGTTGCAATAAATACGTCGAGTGATAGAGATAAGAATCTGAAGAATTAGAGATAAAATAAATGAGAGAGAAAAGTGCCGATGATCCGAATGAATATTTATGATTTATTTCATTGCAGGTTTCTGTAAGTTTTTATAAATGTCATCGTGATATCGCGCGATATAATTAAGTTAAAATTTCGTAAAACTCGACAGTAATTAATATAAATGAAGCTAAGTTTATCGAGTGTAATTAATTGGTATATAAACTGATTACTGCCTTATTTCCACACATGCGTCTAGCGTATTTCCAACGCGAAAATTAACCGATTCATGTTCGCTTCTTGGGCATGCACCTACGCAGCATACGAGGAGTATACTAATTTAAATTGGTTATAACATAGTTAGCGCTTATTGGAAAGCATCTCTGCATTGTATGCAAGGCTATTAACGATTGGAAATTAGCAAAAAAGACATCATTAACTCTATTATCCTATGAAGAGCAAGCTTCCATAATAGTAGAAAAAAATTATGATTCCAAACAAAGAACGACATGTGATAAATATTGTGATCGTTGTGAATTGTGTGCGCCATTTATTTAGTGTTTAGTACTCAACTTATAGTAAAGGCACAGAATAGGTTTATACAGAAGCGACAGTAAGACAGAGAATCGAAAATTAAATAGAGGTAGGGAATGGGAACAAATTTAAAGGGCTTATTGTTTAAAATTGGAATGTTTCCTCACATCTTAATAAGAGGTCTACACAATGCTCCAAGGTCATAGAACAGAATAGGGTAACATGAAAGGTACCGACACTATTCTGTGGTAGAGGCATACGTATATGAAATTCACTTTCGGATAAGCCGATTGGCCCTTATAAAGTTTTATGGGACTTGCTGTAATGGTTCATTTAGGCAGGTACTTTCTTCTGTCATATGGTGTTAAGGGCCGTACCAGAAATTTTCTTTCAAAATGTTTCCTAATTATGTACTTTTAAATCTAGATTAAAATATTTAAATAATAATGCATTTTAAACGCAATTTTTTTCTAATTTCAATTTGAAAATTGAGAAGAGATTAGAGTTAATATGAAATAAAAACAGTTATTGAAATAAATATAAAAAGTATTTGCTTCTTAAAAAAATATATTTATATTTCGATTTCTAAGGCCATTATCAGGAAATACTAATGAATAAACTTTATACAAAATTTTTAGTATTTATACATCGAAGAACAAAGGCAGAAACTAAGTATTAACTAGCTTTACAATGGTAGGAAAATCTAAAAGGGATTAAAGCGAAGTGATCAACAGAGATTTGACTAAGTCAAGTTGTTCATTCGTAAGATTTTTCTTTTCATTTGGATTTCCAATTTTTCTAAGAACTACTTTATTAGTTATTAAAAATTTTCGTTAGAGGTACACGGTCAGTTTTTGACAAGTCATAAAAGTTATTTCTGTGCTTACAGTTTTTAGTAATGTATGCATAAAATTGTAAATACGAATATGTGCACATTCTCAGAATATAATTTTGTGGACGTAAGTCATGCTGAAAACAACATTCAGAAGAAATAGTTCAACATCTAGCATATCAGCCGTCGACGTCGAAAAAACGGAGTCTCAAATATCTATCCTATGACGAGAAGAATATGATACTACCCTGTTCTTACTTTTCAATTGATTCTTTTGAGTTGGGATAATTTATAAATCCTGACCACAGAATAAGTTTATACAGAAGCCACAGTAAGACAGAGAAATGAAAATTAGAGAGAGATGGGGAAAGGCAACAAATTTAAAGGGCCTATTGTTTAAAATCGGAAAGTTTCGTCACATCTTAGACAGAGATAGGGGAAGTCAACAAATCTAAAGGTCTACACAATGCTCCAAGATCATAGAACTGAATAGGGTAACATGAAAGGTACGCTTTTGTATGTAACTATTCTGTGTCCTGACCACAAAGCTTCCCACCCCTCCATAAAAGGTTGTAAAACCCGCATAAGTCGGTTTCATATACATCTACTTCTACTATAGCAAAAAAAGACATCATTATGCTATGAAAAGTAAGCTAACATAATAGTAGAAAAAAATATGATTCCAAACAAAGAACGACGTATGATAAATATTGTGATCGTTGTGAATTGCGCCTGCCATTTATTTAGTGTTTAATACTTACAACTCAACTGGCCCGGTTCCCATGCGGTGTAAATAATAAATACCGGGATGAATAACTGTAACTATCTAAATGTCAAGCTGCATGAATGAAAAAATCCATGACGTCAAGATTTATATTCCTCTAGCATCAAAAGGTAAAAGCTCCGACTGGCGCCGGCTGTCCTACGTCAGTCTGGCGACTTCCTAATAAATGCTGCATAATCGACCTATGAATTATTCGCCACTGTGATACCATCACTTTGACATCTTACTCATACGGTTATACCTCCAAGAAAATCTTCATTATATTTAGATTCAGGTACATTTTACTTCATAACAGATATTTATAAAATATATATATTCAAATAAACTATTCTTATATTTTATTTATTAATTTTTATTTTTGTAAAAGTTTTCTCATTGAGCCATTCAATAAACAATTTTATTATTCGCCACTTTGACATCTTACTCATACGGTTAAACCTCCAAGAAAATCGTCATTATATTTAGATTTAGGTACATTTTACTTCATAACAGATATTTATAAAATATATTCAAATAAACTAATCTTATATTTTATTTATTAATTATTCTTCTTGTAATTTTTTCTCATTGACCCATTCAATAAACAATTTTATTATTCGCCACTTTGACATCTTACTCATACGGTTACACCTCCAAGAATATCGTCATTATATTTAGATACAGGTACATTTTACTTCATAACAAATATTTATAAAATATATATTCAAATAAACTATTCTTATATTTTATTTATTAATTATTCTTCTTGTAATTTTTTTCTCATTGACCCATTCAATAAATAATTTTATTATTCGCCACAGTGACACCATCACTTTGACATCTTACTCATACGGTTATACCTCCAAGAAAATCCTCATTATATTTAGATTCACGAACATTTTACTTCATAACAGATATTTATAAAATATATTCAAATAAACTATTCTTGTATTTTATTTATTAATTATTATTTTTGTAAATTTTTTTCTTATTGA
This sequence comes from Stenolophus ochropezus, assembly GCA_035578165.1. Lineage (NCBI taxonomy): Eukaryota > Metazoa > Arthropoda > Insecta > Coleoptera > Carabidae > Stenolophus > Stenolophus ochropezus. The sequence goes on from JAQOWZ010000014.1 coordinate 8,709,216, forward strand.
CCCATTCAATAAACAATTTTATTATTCGCCATTGTGATACCATCACTTTGACATCTTACTCATATGGTTATACCTCCAAGAAAATCGTCATTATATTTAGATTCAGGTACATTTTACTTCATAACAGATATTTACAATATATATTTAAATAAACTATACTTATATTTTGTTTATTAATTATTCTTCTTGTAATTTTTTTCTCATTGACCCATTCAATAAACAATTTAATTATTCGCCAATGTGATACCATTACTTTAACATCTTACTCGTACGGTTATACCTTCAAGAAAATCGTCATTATATTTAGATTCAGTTACATTTTACTTCATAAGAGATATTTATAAAATATATTCAAATAAACTATTCTTTTATATTATTTATAAATTATTCTTTTTGTAAAATTTTCCTCATTGAGCCATTTAATAAATAATTTTATTTATAGCGTCACTAATTATTAACCAAATAAAATATCAATCTGTCCTAGTGGTTTGGGACCCACTATAAAATGTAGATCTCAAATTCAGTGATTTTCAAATCAAGGTGGTGCTGCAATTTACGAAATTTTCAAACATACTGTAAATGCGTGTTTCGATAAAATATCAAAATTATCGTAAACTAAAAATGAAAACTTGAAAATATACTGTTTTGTATAGTTATTGAGGTTACATTTCTGAGATCATAATTGTCAATAATTCTAAAATAAAAAACCAGTGCCGTATCTAGGGCAGGGTCATAGGGGCACCTGCTTAGGGCGCAAACTCAGAGGGGGCGCAAATTTAGACTCTTTCCTCTACTATAAAAAGAGTGAAACTATAGCAAATAAATAAGCAATTACGACACTCTCTCGGTGACTGAGCGGGAAATACAATACGACACATCATTTGAAGAATTTGATTTTATATTGACATATTTAATAGAAATATATATGTAATAGCAAATTTAATAAAAATATATGTAGTATCAATTTTTTTATTGAAATAAATAAATTACAATAGAAAATAAGAAACATCTTAATAATGAATATATTGATGTGATTGAGAATATTTTTTATTATTATTATGGGATATAATAATTTTCTTTCGATTACCTTCTGACTTAAAATTGTTATTCGTAAAATTTTTAAGAAATAAGTGATGACTGTGTTTTACTTCTATATTAATCAAGCCAATAAATAAGTTAACTATAATGATAATCTTATAAAAAAAAGGAAAGACCCGTGTCAAAATAATATTTCCGGGGTATTTTTTGATGGTGAATTCAGCCTTCTATTCTATAAAAACGAATATTTTACATAAAACAATAAAACAAATAAAACTTTCAAAGTATAAAACAAGAAACAAATTTTCAGTATTCTATAAAACACAAAAAATAAATGTATAAACTTATTTTTTTGGAATCTTATTTAATAATACAAATTTCGTGCGGAATTTGAGCCATGTGCCTGCGAGGAATGTCGTGAAAATGATGATGAAAATGAAATGATGCACGTAGTACTAAACATAATGAAAGTTCCACACCCTAGAAAACCGTATATGAATGATCAGTAAATATTTAAACTTTGTTAGAGACAAATTGAAAAAGAAAAATTTAAACGGATTTATTAAAAGTTTTGATTGGAAAAGATATATATATATATATTTTTATTCTTATTTAATAATAGAAATTTCGTGCGCAATTTGAGCCATGTGCCTGCGAAGAATGTCGTGAAAATGATGATGAAAATGAAATGATGCACGTAGTACTAAACATAATGAAAGTTCCACACCCTAGAAAACCGTATATGAATGATTAGCCCGTGTAATAATTAGCTGGAATGAGCGAAGTGAAATAACGAGACGGTTTTTCTAAGTAGCGCGAGCAATTTGTTATGAATATCTCGCTGGTATGATTATGCGGACCCGTACCCTAAAGCTCATAACTAATTCATGTATTTATTTATTTATTTATAATTCAGTACAGTAGTCATTAGCTGGTTTCATTGTGCCCGACGCATTTCGATTTGAATACAAATAGAGCATTGATAGATTTTCATTTTATTCATTATCAGTGGCGGAACTAGAGGGAAAATGTTAGGTGGGCCACGCGGTGGGCACCGGAAAATCTTGGTGAGCCGTGCCATTGTTATATACCGAGTGTCTACTTTAATTTCTGAACATAGGAAATTCAATGTTACTTTTTTCATTTTTCAATATGTCTTTAGAAATAAAAACTGCATCCAATCAGGCAAAAAGAATTGGCCAAATGCCCTTATATATTTAAAAAATAGTAAATAATTTTTACAATATTCAAGCAATTTTCAGTAGGTGTCATGGAAACTGAACAACAGGTTTAATTTTTTTTGAAGTTGGCGCGAAAGATTCTATAATGTTACTTTTACTCATTTTAACTAGCACTAATCATCAAAATTCACATAAACTGCATGTTCTGAAAGACACGAAAACTACATGTGCACTGATCTGTTGTAGATGTAGTGGCAGATAAGAATACGGTCAGTTGATATCAATTATAAATCAAATCGGCATGCTTCGTAAAAGTGCGCGGCAATGACTATCACAAATTTCTACGTAAAAGAGCGGCCTCATCAATCGGCTTGGCTCTTAGCGCAATTCTTTGGTTATACAAGCACTACCACCGTGCAGACACAATAATACCAATTAAATATTTCAAGACAAAGATTATGCCGTCTTTTTCTTTTTACAAATTTTTAGAAAAATTACTATAATAATGGTATTATATATTTTATTGATGCCTGCATTGTTTACGGGTGGGCACGAGGGTGGGCCAACACTTTTAAAGGTGGGCACCGGCCCACCCTGGCCCACCTATAGTTCCGCCACTGTTCATTATTCCAGTGTAATTATTAGTTTTTTTGCTACAAATGATAAAAGTTTTTATCCTGTTATATTATTATCGCGTATTAAATATTCATGCGGAGTCAGTTTGCCAGTATGTGAGTGCGTTTCAACGCTTCTATAAATATTTAACTTTTATAAGCGGCCCACAGGAAACAGAGAATGACGGCTGACTGAAAGCAATCAGACGGAAGTGTAAAAGTGAAAACACTGCGTCGCTAATGAGTTTACAATAAAATATTTAATCTAGTAGCCGATACTGTGCCATTCGATTCACTCATTCCCCTTTCCCACGGTTACTACTACTGCTATTGCTAACACTGAACATCACTTAAATTACATGTAAACCGGCTAAATTACTCACATTCTTTTTTTACTGTTTCTGTTATACTTTCTATTGTCCATGAGCAGGGTCACTCCAATTATCATTGACGCCAGGGCGTTAGATTAAATTTGCTGTCCGCTATAGTTTTATATTGTTTATAATAATAATATAAGGTAAAATATAAAAGATAAAATATTTTTTGTTTAAATAAGAATTTTTTGTAAACAAAAATGACCTTTTTAATTAATAAAATATTTAAAACTATAATTAAATATAAATCATAATTTTTGGGCATTAATCAGGAAATATATTTAGTTAGTAATAAAATTTACAAAAATAGTTACTATTTACTATTTGTAAATTTCATATCAAAGTTTAAATTTAAATGAACTAGTGTTATCGTCTAGATCTAGACTTTCTAGACTATTGTCTTGTCTAGATTATTAAGACAAGAATTTCTTATTCTAGATCAAGACTAGAAAATTCTAGACAATTTTGAAGACTCTAGATTAATTAAAATTGTAAAATAGAAAAAGGTCGCTGCCGAAAAATCTGTCCTTATCTAAAGCGTATGCGTAGGTTAATGTAGAGTTATGATATCTAGACAAGACTTTTTAATCTAGACTTGCAAAACTAAAACGAACAAAAGATCTTGTTTCATTGTTTGTTAGTTTAAAATGTAAAATTATTTATAATTTGAAAATCATCAATTGTTGCTTGGTTTTAATGGAAAAATTGGAAAATACTGTACGTGCTCACTTATGTTATATAATATATGGATTAATTTTCGGTAAAATTTTATTTTATTATTCATTTAAGCAGAAAGGTATTAAACCTTTATTTATGTTTATATATCCTAGTTTTTTTTTCTTATGTTCTGAGTACACAACAACACATTTTTCAGAAAATAATTATATTTTTTTGTTATAGTTTAAATTTTAATTTCCGCTGTCTATTTTTAGTACAGTTCAACAACCTAAAATACTAAAATTACATTTACTAGCTAAATGTTTTAATATCATTTTTATGCTTTTGTTTTTTTATTGTTTATTTTTGTATAAAGTTTCTAGCTGAAACATTAGCATTTAATATTTATGTATGAAATTAATATAGAAAAAATAAAGTAAAAGACAATACGTTATAATTTATATCAAAATGAAACAATGTTCAAATAAACTCCTTACGTATTTGAGATCTTGTTCTATCTAGAAATATTGTATTATTGAAATTAATATGAAAAAATAAAGTTAAGGACAATACGTTATAATTTATATCAAAATAAGACAATGTGCAAATAAACTCCTTACGTATTTGAGATCTTGTTCTATCTAGGAATATTGTGTGAATGGTTTGTGTAAAAAATTGTTAGAGTATTACCGTTTTTAAGAGTTTATTGGAAAATATTTTAGTTTTTATTGGAGGATTGGCGTATTTATAAATCCCGGTTCAATATAAAGTTCCCGTATTTAGAATCACTTTTACTCTTACAGGTCTTTTGCGCCAATACGGCAGCTCGTGCACACGTACTTGAAGAGTTGGGAGCAAAGCTTATAACTTAATGTATTACCAGCGTTCTTTTTCTGTTTGCAAGTATTTTCAAATCCTTAAGGAATTTACCTACTACCCTTTGACATTATAAACATTTGGAAAGAATCCAAAATTGTATTTAACAAACAGAAAACTTATTTGTCCTTGAAAATTGTTACAAACAAATTTATGTTTGTCCGCAAAATCGACACTAACTTGTTACAAGTAATTCCGAACTGTCTCTAGTAGTAGAGGTGAGCAAGTTGAGCCAACTTGCTGGAATGTATGTATGGGTAAATGTAGTTGTAAATAGTTTCCAACACTTGCCAACTAATATGGAATATTTTTATTTCGTATGCAGGCATTCACTTCAACTGAAAACAAACTCTACTTTCTTTAAATTCTTGATAAATTACTATTTTTCAAACCATTTCGTTGTTTTCAAAAACTTCTGCTATCGATTTACAAATTTAAACTCACATTTATTCTTTTTGGATACCTACTGTAAAATAAATAAATAATAAATGAAATACAATTCCAATTATTAACTCGTCGATGAGATATGTTATATATATTCAATATAGTATACGTTATATGGTTTAATATAAAGATCAATTTAATGTAAGATTAAGTGCAATAAACCAAATACGACACTATGTGATATACAAGACTCGGTACTAAGTAGGTCAATACATGTTTTGATCTTGCGATCATCAAGTGACTAAGTTATTAAATTATGGAGTGGTTTATATATTGATGCAGCAGATAGTTTAAATAATTTTAATTTTAAACACTATATAGTTCTTTTATGATTATTCCACACATCATTTTCATCCAATGAGAATGCTTTATTTGATGGTCATTGGATAGTTTTTCAGTGAAGAAATTTGATGAAATCACAATATATGATAATATATCATGGTTACATTTTGTTGATATCAAAAATTTTATGTTGAACTGTTTCGTGAAATGATTAAGCAAATATAATTCGAGCTATGTATTTAATTTGATGAAACTTGCTCATAATTCCTGCGAAGTAAGAACAACTCGGGTCAAAAATGACTCATAAATCATTCTAGTTTTGCTGTCGTGATCGAAATATCATTTTTGATACTCGTTTGTCTGTTACTACATAACAACTATTCGTAATTTTTTTCAATAAATTCATGGTTTTTAGTATATAACTTATGATTAAATTATACATAAAGTGTTCTCGATTAACATATTATTTTCTTCTACTAAAAATTTGTTATTGTGTAGAATAATTTTTTATGTATAAAATTTTAAAAAATATTGGGTTGTAGTTTAGTAAAGTTACAAGTAATTGAATTTTAGTGTTTTCTAATATTGCACTTGTAATGTATATATTTTCACAATTGTTTGACTTGGTGGGAGCCTCAGAACTACAACCCAGTCTGCCCACCCTTAAATCTAGGCCTGTGTGAAGGTTAGTTTTGGCACAGTGTTAGTGGCTACATAAAAAACGGTATGAATAAAAAAAATTGTTATTGTGTAGAACATTTTTTTATGTACAAAATTTTAAAAAATCATTTGTTTGCAATTTGGTAAAGTTACAAGTAATTGAATTTTAATGTTTTCCAGTATGGCTCTTGTAATGTACATATTTTGGCTTTTTTTTTGACTTGGTGGGAGCCCCTTTTAGGTGGGACCCTCTTTTTGATGGGGGCCCGTGAGCTGCAGTCCAGTCTGCCCACCCTTAAACCTGGGCCTATTGGAAGGTTAGTTTTGACGAGGTGTCAGTGGTTATGTTAAATTAGTGAAAGTATGAATAATTATCGTATGCTTTTAATTTGATGGCAACTGATATACAGGTAAAGCAGAGATAAAAGGAATAAGTCCCTCGGGAATGGAAGGAACTGTGATGTCCCCAAGGAGCAGTGTTATGTACAATGCAACGAAGCAGCGGTGTTGCATTTTGGGCCTGCTAGCGAGCCAGGCGTTTGTAATTAAGTCGCGTCTTAGATTTCTCCGTCATTTCCTCCGTACATGCTCATGGTTTCCGCCGACGCCGACGCCCGACGCTGGCGTACTCTCATTTACCCGCACGGCGGCGAGGGTGCATGCATTGCGATTCGTGCCCTTCCATTTACCACCTACATGTTTGTTGCTAATCTCGAAAAACCTAATTTCATTCTATGCAACATGAAATTATCATCATTTCTTCTTAAACTTTTATTGTTACTTTTTATCTAAAATATTTCAATAATTAATTTCAAGAATAACAAAAATTATAACCTTAATCGAAATTTGAACAAAAACCAAATTTAAAATCAAATCCTTTTATGAGATTTATAACATTTTGACGCACCTTTCAAGAATCGTCTTCTTCCAAGTTTTAAAATATCTTGTAAAGAGATCAAGTGTTAAAAGTTAATATTTATGTATTGTAACGTTTTATTTATTTAGGTGAAGTGAAAAAATACAATTGCAACACGAATATTTATATAACTAGGTTTAATAAACTAATAAATTATAAAAAGATAATAAAAGTAAGTAACAATATAAATCAACAAATATTAACACTACTTTAGAAGTAATTATTATTAATAAAGACTTAAACACTAGGAACATTTCTTTCAACACTTAAAACTACGCAATATTAATTTCCACTGTATATTTATATCATCAAATATTTATTTATATCACCAACTATTCATTTATATCACTTTACATGTCGCTGACATGCACTAACCGACACTGACTTTCTTCAGTGACTCTCTGCACACTCTAACCGATACTAACTTACTGAACTCCATGAGCCGCCCGACGCGACCCTTATATACCTGCCGCCAATTAATCTCTAGAACCTTCTACAGCCTTCCAGACTCTATGAAATTCCCCGAACAATAACTGCGTTGCTTCTACCCCACTTGACCTTTAACGCGAATACCTGCCCAGACAGGTCAGCCGTGATGACTCTGTCTCGCTCGTTACAGTTACATCCACGCATTTTGCAGCCACATTTAATTAATTTATTAATTAACAATAAATGCAGTAAATGTGTCGTTGGTACGAAGGAAACCGGCACGAACAGGAAAATCCCCAGACATCTCAAGATGCGTTCTCAAGCCTCCTCAGATCAGAACATAAACTGAGTGTTATTGGGTTCGCGCGTACCTGCTAATAAAACCATTTGACTGTTTCTGTCAAAGTTTACTCTGGTGCGAGCACATCATACGCTAATCTGTTTCCCTTCTGTGCCTCGTTTCTCATGTCTGCTTATTTGTACCATAGGCGTACGTGTAACATATTAATTCTATCTGTAACATATCGGTACAAACTTGATCAAAACATTACCGAATTGGTGATGGTAATAGGGTTTTCCAAAAGGACGTATTTTAAGGAAATTTATATTGTAAATTAGAGTTTCAGTTCAATGTAATGATAAAAAAAAATATTATAAAAAGACAAATCCGAAAATTAAATAAAGGGGGCGGAGCCGCTATGCCTATGACGTAGTAACCCGAACGGACTACGTAGTTCACTTCTGCTTCTGCCTAGTTATCTTTCTTTAAGCTATTGTTCCGAGAAGAGAACAGAGAAATTAATTTCCAAAGCCGTTAATTTCGAATTTTTAGCACGAAAATTTTCAAATTTTACTAAATTTTGTTTGTAATATTTTTTAAAGAATTAACTACGCTGATACTAAACTTACAAACAGAATTTAATTATCTCTTTTCGTTTCGGAGATATTTGCTCTCAAAGTTGTACCTCAAAAAAGAGTGTTTTTTCAGTATATTTCAAAAATGAGTAGAGATACTCTTTCAACTACTTTACCATTCAATTCTACGGGAAAAGTTATATAAAGAAATGATTTGCCCACATATACGTTCTTTGGAACTATTAGGTGAAAAGTTAGAAAAACGAAAAAACCTAAATTTAAATTTTTCACCTCGAAACTTTATGTCTCCAAAATTTTTCATTTTTTGGACTTAAGTAGATATCAATGCGCTGATTTTAAATTTTCAAACAAAATTCAATTATCTCTTTCCGTTCTCGAGATATTTGTGTTCGAAGTTATACCTAAAAAATCAGGTTTTTTAGGTATACCCTTGAATGGTTAGGTTTAAGGTTTCGGCGACCTCACCATTCGATTCTACGGGCAAAATTACATAAGTGTACTAATTTTCAGATTTTTATTCCAATGGATACAATTTTTAGAACGAAAAAACTGAAAATGGCCAAAAATCGAAAAAAATCTAAGGTATACCCCTTGCCATTTTTTCGATTTTCGCCGATTTTCGTTTTTTCGTTCTAAAAATTGTATCCGTTGGAATAAAAATCTAAAAATTGGTATACTTATGTAATTTTGCTCGAAGAATCGTTTGGTGAGGTCGCCGAAGTCGTAAACCTAACCCTTAAAGAGGTATACCTAAAAAACCTATTTTTTTAGGTATTGCCAAAACTCAACTTTGAATACGAATATCTCGAGAACGATAAAAAATAATTCAATTCGGTTTGAAAATTTGAAATTAGCGCACCGATATTTACCTAAGTATAGAAAATGAAAAGTTTTGAAGAAAAAAAGTTCCTCAGAGAAATTTTGAAATTTAGGTTTTTTCGATTTTCTCATTTTTCAGCTAATCGTTCCAAAGAACGTACATACGGAGAAAACATTTCTTTATGTAACTTTTCCCGTAGAATCGACTGGTATAACCGTTGAGATTGTATCTTTACCCATTTTAGAGATATTGCCAAAAAATTCACTTTTTTGAGGTGCAACTTTGAGATCAAATATCTCGGGAACGAAAAGAGATAATCAAATTCTGTTTGAAAATTTGAAATTAGCGCGTCGAGATCTATCAATTCAAACTATTTCCCAAAACCAAAATTTTGGTCACAAAAATGAGTATTTTTCGGATATTTCGCGTTTTGCAACACAATTTTTGGTTTATTACTACTCTTTGATTTGTTTTAACTCTACACAACTTTGATATGAGATTATAAGTTTTGAAAATAAATCAAAGTTTGTTAATAAAGCGACATGATAAAATTGGAAAGGCGTAATAAGATTGCAGGTTTTGAAATCAGAGCATCGATATTTACTTAGATCCAAAAGATAAAAGTTTTTACAAAAAAATATATTTTGTTCTTTTTAAATGTGAGTTTATAAAATTAAAAATCGTTATATAACAGCGTCCTTACTGACTACCGATTTTAAATGTCTTTACAATTTAGTTAACAAATGTTTAATTATTGAAGCTACATTTTTCCTTTTAATGAAACATCGAAATACGAAACAATATCTAAAAAAAATGTAAAAAGGGGCGTCATTTTATACCGTCAACCCTGATTGATGTTCTTGTAGAAATTTTATGCCAATGATGGTGTTGGTGCTTAGCAAGAAGAATGGAGACAGAAGGCTAGTATAAAGTTAAATACTATTGCAGCAGTAGAAAAGAAACAAGTTGGAGAACAGATGTTTTTATAGGCGGTTGCATTACATATTTAAAAGTAATCCTTTCTGCAGAAAGTCGGGGAGCATGCAATAAAACAAAATAATTTAAAAGTTTAAAGTGTCGCACTGATGTTTTTCTTTGAAGAGACGCTACGTCGATGTCAAAATTAGGGTAAAAAGTGAATTCCTTCAAAAGCGTATTAATTTCAAATTTATGTCACAGTTGTGAAAGTTCCTGCTCAAAAGAGACTGATCGAACATTCTGTAGCAACTTCATAAATATTAAAAAGAAATTTGAATCTCTTTACAAAATGTTTAAAATATTTATCTTTCACATATTGGAGATAAACGCATTTTTAAAATAAACAGTGAAGACCTACGGACAGACGAACGATCATTGCTGACAGTTATTGGAAATTATTGAGGATGAATTGAAATTTAAGAGCAGGGACTACGCCGCTGTCTCCATTCGAGCGTACTTTACCTGCTGCCAAACTTACTCTACCTCACTATTTATTATTAACGGCATGTAGAACAGGCCACTTCCATATATTTAACCAGCGTTATACTTCAACTTCTATATCACCTCCACTTATAAACAAATCCAGCTAATTAGGGGCCTTTTGAGACATATTGAGACTCCTAGGCAAATAATTTATTGGGGCCTACTTTTAAAATAAGGAAAAACGGAAAATATATAAGAAAAAAAACTTTTAACGTGAAACATGGGATTTGACATAACCATGGATATGAATTTAACAGCAATATATCAGAGCGAAAAATGGAAAATAGATAAGTAAAAAAAAAATAACTTTTAACATGAAACATGGAATTTGACATAACCATGGATATGAATTTAACAGCAATGTATCAGAGTGAAAAATTGGAAAATAGATAAGTAAAAAAATAACTTTTAACATGGAACATGGAATTTGACATAACCATGGATATGAATTTAACAGAAATGTATCAGAGCGTTCTTTTTGAAATGAAACATAGATTGTCAAGTTCATATCATTATTAACTATCAAATTGGGATTTTTTTAAATAACACATTTCATCGTCGTTGTATTGGGCGCGTTGGACAATTAGAGTGGCCTGCTAAATATCCTGATTTCACAACTTGATTTTTTTTTAAAGCAGGGAACTTTAAAATCGAAATTATTTAATGACAACATGAATAATAATTAAAGAATTAAAAAATAAAATACAAAATAATTCCAGAAACATTAGAGTTTCCCAAATGACAAATATTGTAAATGAGTTTTACTATTGTTTAAGCTAGGTTTCCACCTCTTAAAATAATCACAGTTTTAGTATTAGTGACAACCTTGAGATGTTTGGCATACGTGAATGCGCTTAATCGTTTCCACCTCCTGTTTTAAACATAGTCATAGTTTTTGTCGTTGCGCATAATCACAAAGTATGCACACTTCATACTTTTGTCATAGTTATAGCCGTTGTTTTATTGGAGAGAAGATAGATACACTGCAGTTTATTGTAAATTCTGTGTTTACGTGTAGAACTGTTGATTTTGAAGTGGAAAATAGAAAAACAATAAGTATGTCTTCGGTTCACGGTAAACACAGACAACGAAACAGAAAATAAAATAAAAATAGAGACTTTCAGCTGTCAGAATTATTTTGGCTAGTTCACCACAAAAAATCCAATTTATCCAATTCAAAATATAACATAAAATAAATAAATTTCAAGTGTGAATAGGTAAAATAAAAATTAACTTGTATTACTCGTACATATTAAATCTATGAAAAAGTATATATGACAAGTGAAATAGTAAATATTAACAATTTATCAAAATCACAATTGAATTTTCAGTTTTCGCACTTTCGCAGTTGCAATTTAAGTTCGAATAAACAATTTTCCAGGAAAATTCATGTTTCATAAATATTATATAGGTAAGATTAATGCGTTCATACGATATTGTAGCAATGTACTTTTTTTTAATTTTTAATACATGCATTTTTGTGTTGTTAAATAAATTCTAAATGCTATTAGCACCTTTGGAAAACAAGTTTGGTGTAAAAATGTAAAAATTTCTATGATAATTTTCGCTAGGAATTATTTGAATACTTGTATTTCATTTACAATTATTAACTTACTAAAAATTTATATTTATAAATTGAGTATTTATTAATCCCTATTGTTATTGATGATTGGCTTTTTATGTAAATGAAAAAACGTGATGAATACATCGAAAAAATTGTCAATTAGACATGGTTATAACGTCAGTAAACAAATGTCAAATATTGGGAAATTATGAAAATTAACACAAGATAAAAACGATAATAGCATGTTGTTCACAAAAATGCTCGTTATTTTTTACCAAAATTGACTTGTTACGAATCAAGGGGAAAACTGGACCATATAAGTCAAAATGTTATCGTTCATCGCTATATCATTATTTTTATGATTTTTGGGTGTAATTTATATACGTGGTCATTTGTATAATATGCACCATAATTTCGTGGGAAGTTGATTTAGTAGCATAAAAAGGAGACATTCTGCATTCTATAAATCTTTAACTTTACAGACAGGTTAGAAAAAATGTCATAATGTAGAAGGAATAAAAACTATATTACTTTTTAATACAGTTCCTTTGCACTTGTGACATCGATTTGGCGCTTTCTAATTCTTAGCACGAAGGAGTTTTTTGGTGCATTCTTAGATTCTTACAAACTTCGTATCAGCTTCTACTATATTACCTTCTTATTTTTTCTTGGTCGTATAAATGATAATTACAATCAACTTTATCTTGAGTATATTTATTTTTATATCTTTCCATGCATTATTAACTTGAAAAGTTAATTAATTCTTACGAGATATAAAATGTTGTTTAAAAACGTTTTCTTTCGATAACTCCAGAATAATATTTTATTGCTTATCCTTATTATTATATCCTGAATTAAACCTTAAAATCTAACCTAATATTTATTAACAATTTAAACGCCATGTCAATTTTAATTGAAACCTTTTTTTGTATGTTTTTCGGATCATTATTTGTTATTGTAAGAAACGAATAAATGAAAAATAAATGGGAATATATATTTTATTTGTTTGTACAAATGAAGTTAGCGGTTGTGTTGAATATTTGTGCTTTATGTTTATATGAAACATTTTGTCATTTGTGTTTTTCTTTCACTCGGGTAAAAATTGCTTACATTAAAGTGTAGAAATCTTAAAGTGGTAGTAATTTAGTTGTGCGCATTGCAGTAATAAATTCGTTAGAATATTGAGTGCAATGCAATTACTTGTAAGCCGGGAATATTTGATTGGATATATTATTCGCGCGATAAGAGACGTCATTGCGAACTGTGAGCTATAACGATCAGGTGCTTTACATTTCCGTGCGTTTATTAACTGTTTCGACTAAATTATCTACCGTTGAATCAATAAAAGCATACAGAACGCTGTGATAGAGATGTTTAACATCATTATGCTGTTAACTAAGCATCATTTTCACCTGCTTTTGTTTCCAATACATTGCAATTTGTTCCTTTATTAATCAATTGTTTCATAATAGAATATATTCAACATTTAATATGGGCTCGTTTACCCGTTTCAGATTTTGTGTTATAAAAGCACAAAATTTGAATTTAGAAATTTCCAAAATTTTTATTTTTTCGAAAAATGTTAACTATAACTAAAAATAATAAAATTTCGGTGGAAAGCACGAGATGTACAGTGTTGTATAAACTACTTAAAAAAAGTATTTCGGATATGAAATACAAAACACCATACAAAAGTATTACAAGTCTGAAATAAAATAGCTAATATTGTGTTTCAAATAATTTTAAGTATTTCAAATACTTATATTTTTAATTCATATAAGATTAATTGTATTTCAACCAATGCAAAGATTAAAAAATAGTTTAAATAAGCATTTTTACGGTGTTTTCTATAGATTCAATTACAATGAGGTCTTTGTGTACTAAAAAAGGATTTATGTAGGTATATTTTTCGTATTTTACTTGTAGCGAAATTATATTACAAATAAACTAAGCTCTTTAGTGTACAATTTACGCGACCTAATTGCTGACAACACATTACGATTTACATTTTAGCTATAAACAAAAACTAATATTTCAAAGACTAATAGGTATTTTAAATATTATATGTATTTCAATTACCAATATGTATTTCACATCCTATTGTATTTCAAATCCTGTATTTATTTAAAATATAAATGTATTTCAAATACTAAATATGTATTTCGAAAGTATTTTACATTTTAATAGATTAAAATACTTTGATCAATACACAATACTAATTGTCAATATTTGAAATATATTTTTTATTTGAAATAACTTTTGTGCAAGTATTTAAAATAAAAGAACAAAATACTTTTTTAAAAAAGTATTATTTCAAATAATATACATTTTATACTTTGTTTTTTATCATGTTTACACCTTGTTCGTGCTATTTTGTACTTTTTTTCAACTTTTCGATAATTACTTTTTATGTGGAGCTTATTATTATTTGTAAATTATAGGTATAACCCAAATAAAGGTAAAATGTCACTGACACAAAACAAATGTCACTAGTTTTTGTGTTGTGTTCACGACCTTAATGCTCATGCGCCAAGTTTAGTGCTGCATACGTCACATAAATATATAATTTTTATTTTTGAGCAATAAACAATTTAAAAATACATATTTTTTTACATTTATATTATTTGTATAGCATAATTATAGTTTTATAATATAAAATTTTTAAAAAGCCGAAAAGGTTAACGAGTCTATTACTAATTATTCACCTTTTTCTTATCTACAATTTATTTGAATATACAAAACTATTAATATTAAAATATCTATTTTTACTGATGTATATAACAATTAATTAATTCTTATATTTTGTTCCAGGTAAGCAGAATACCAACTCACAATTTTAAATGAAATGTGGAACAATAAAATCGAGAACTGCGAGATACAAGGTAACAACTTCAAACTAGAAATTTATTGTTTTTTAAAAGTTGTTATTAATGTCAGCGAATTCACCGCGAACATTTCGATGTTTGAAGTTTATATCAGAATGCTTTCGAGAAATAAAAGTATTGCGAATTACGATCTTGACATTGGAGTAATATTGCGAAAGTTTTATTTTAAGTTAGAAATCGGATATTACACTGTATCACCTTTCGCGAGATATGATTATTTCTATTTTACAAAAAGTATTGTATTTCTTAATAGCAAGGTATATATAAGGATAATATTATAAAAACGATTAAGTTGATGCCCATTCTTTTTATCATATTATAAAGTGCAGCTTTATTGTTCAATAAAGGCATATATACATAAAACTAACTTGCTATAATACTTTTTACGAGTTTAGGTAATTTTATGAAATAGCTCTTCATACAATTTGTATCTTTCTTACAATTTTTCTCGCGTATGTTGACAAATATATGTAAGCCACAATGAAAGCTCGTATTTATTTTTTCAGCTCGTAATATTTATTGGATTAACTTGAAAAATGTGTACATGACATTTATTTTTGGGGAGCAATAATCCGATATCAATTCACAGCACTTTAGATTTGTTATCGCTTAATTTATTAACCTAGATTTTTAGGGGAAAATGATAAATCAAAAATCAACAACATTAAAAACAAAAATGTGTTAAGGGTAAATACAATAAAATGTATCCATAGAACGAATAATAGAAAGATGTTCAATAATAGATAGTATCTCAATATCTGTTATAGATCTTATAAAATCAAGTAAAGATGTTTTAAATGAAGATGTTTATTTGGTGTTCAATTATCCCTTTTGATATTAAGTATCGACAATTTTACTTATAGTTTAATGGACGTGTAATTATTGTACAAATTGATTTTTACCTATGTACATACAGTGTGTCCTAAAGAAGTGTTGTCATAAGCATTTAACATGGGAAACAGTTTTTGGTAAATAAAAACTGTCCGGCTAAAAACTAAGTGACCATATTGCGTAGGACGATACTACATGTATTTCTACATTTTATTTTATACAGACTATTTTATTTTAATAGCACAATTCAACTAAATTTACAAAAAAGTATTAAATTTTCACGTGATGCTTTTATTACTCTATATGTAAAATGATAGGTATCAATTCATGGTTATGAGGTTGGAGTAATAACCTACGGAATCGAAGATCCTCAGTTCGATTCCGATTGTGGAAGTTTATTTCTTATAATGTTTTCTGCTTTTTAATGTTAATACAAAATTATAAATATGTTTTGTAAAAAAAATATATTTAATGAGAAATAATGAAAATAATCTAGATATAAAGAAAAAGGGGAACAATTTTATTGACAAATAACTTCTTAACAGCATTCATCAAGTAATATTATTAACAAATGTATTTATTAAATGCACAATTATGAAAAAAATATTAAAAATAAACTTCAACAGTTCGAATTCGAATAGTAGTTCAGCCGAATAACCGCATATTCGGCATTACCGAATAATATATTTTTGTACGATCTGAAAGCGTGTTGGTGGTCCTCATTGCGGAGAGGTGTGTACTTGTTCTGAAATGCTCGCTCTATTTTTGTTAAGGTAATTTCTTGTTTGATTATTATTAAATTTAATTATTTCAGTTTCAAGAAATTTACCGTCAAACAATATAATTTAATAAATTATTTACTCGTATTGTAGATTCTGTAATTATAACTAAACATACATATGTATGTATTTTATTTAACAAAAGAGCGCTGTACTTAATTTATTTCTTGTAACTGAATATTCTGTACTAAAATATGCCGAATAGGTCGAATACCTAATAATTATTCGGTCACCTATCCCATTAGGTATTTTTTTTTTCATTTGATGTAATTGTCGAAATAATATTTGAGGTTAAAGTTTGTATAGTGTAAAGATAACCTATCTCATGTAAAATGCAATATTATACACAAAAATCTATAGGATAATTTAAATAGATTATTAGGTTATAAAGAGAAGGAGATATAGGTGAAAGAAAGAGGATATTGCACGTCCTGGTAACATATTTGCAGAATTTATATGGAAGTGGGAGAACGGGTCGTATCTCATAGAAGATTCTAGGAATAGATATGATCGTTTTACCTGTGGTATTCCGACGTTTAGAGGAATCAGTGCACCTATGATCTTGTAAAAATTACCCCGGTCACGTAAATTCATTTCGAGTGTGGCCTAGCAAGGTAGCCAGTGGATGAATAACGTCGAGCGTCCATATGATTAAACGCGTCGAATTTGCTCATTTTTCATCTGATATGGCACCGCACCACTTTTGGGATTTAATCTTTTAATAAATATCCTGACGCGAATGCCCGTTTATTTCTCACCGCAAGCTCCACAATTATTTAATCGCGAATCTAAAAGAACGAATTTAAAATACGATTGCTAAAACCTCGTTTCTCATTTCACTTTAGAAAAACTCGACGTACTTTCGCAGATTTCAAATTACGTCAACGTGGCATCAAATTTATGTGGAAATTAATTAGTAAAATGATCTCTATTTCTTTTTTTATTTTCTTTATAAACATAGATAAAACTCAATGAAACAGCCTCTTCATATACAGTATTCCCCATAATGATAGCAATTTTTGAAATCATCAATAACTTCGAATTTAAACAAGGGAATTCAGATATAAACAACAGAATTATTGTACCCTTTTAACAATTTTATTACATTTACATAAATTTTTATTTGTATTTTTTATCTTTATATTTTTTTTTGCTAACAAGTTGCAAATTATAATTATTTATGATTTGGTTTTGAAAATCTCATTGTGATTTCTTTCAATTACCTCCATAATAAAATTGATGGAAAATCAAGTTTTTGGAAAGAATTAGTTGATTTTTCAAGTACTTGAAATATTACTACTTGACTTGACTTGAAATTTGGCTACTACTACTTGACTTGAGATTGATTTCAAGTCATGTCAAGTCAAGTAGCTTGAATAGGAAGTCAAGCCGTGAAACTCAAACTATAAAAAAAAAATGACATACCCTGTGACTTCTAAAGAAATTAAGCTAGGATTCATTACTAAATATTAATCTTTTCCAATCAGCATTTCTCCAATTTACGTGTTTCTCGGCAAAGTCTTATTCTTATTTGTGAGAAGGGCTTTCTTATTGGCCAACAATTATAAAATCTTACAGTGACTATTGAGTCTTTGCACTATTCTTGAATATATTTTTGCACATTATTGCTTCACTGTTATTATTATTCAAAATATTCAAATGTTTCTGTTTTTATGGCTAATACTGCATCAGCAGTAACTTCATCCCCTTAAATATTACATTGTAATAACTGTACCGCTTAAAATACAATAAATAATTACTATTGTGATCGATTATTGCAATGGACAGTTTTATGATGAAGGGTAATGGGTATTTGCGAAACAATCTGTAATCTCATATGTACAATGTAGCAAGTAATGTTATGATTAGAAAACTTATAGGTCAGGTAATTAGAAATAGGTAATTATTGGTAATTCAATATATATTCTCGAGTTGACCAATTGATGTAATGTTTGGTGTAATATCGATTACCTTACCGTTTACAGTAACCAGATCCATACGTTGCAGTCAGAGTAATATTAAATTTAGTTTAATGTGTTTATTGGTCCGGGATTATAATTCAACAAACTACCATTACTGGAAATGTAATGAGATTCAGCACAAAACACAAAATAACTTTTCTGCCAAATGTTTGGAATAATTTCATCACTCGCAAAAATTCGATATTACTTTCTCGTTTAAGGTTGCGTTGGACGTCTTAACTCAATTAATATTTTAATTATTAATTCGTTAATTAAGTCTCGTGCACTTTACAACGAAATTAATATTACTGTTGCCCGAAACCAAAAATTTCACAAAAGTTTATCTCGCAGTGGACGCGCAAACGTCAAATTTCATATTTCAAGCATGAGGCGTCTTCAAATAGTCGCAAGTTTATGAAAAACAAAACTTGCTTATTATTGGGTATGTATTGGAGACATTATTAATACATTACTTGGAACAACGGAATGAACTCAATTTTAATTAGTAAATGTATGTCCTTGTTATTTAAAAGTACAAATGTAAGCACATTGAAGGTAGTTTAATGATAACATTACCGTTTGTTTTTCAAGCCAGCAAATAACAATTCAATAACAACACAAATAAAAATAGTAATGATTTCCAACATTACCACTTATTGTTTTACAAAAAATTGTAACAATAATAATATCATAGAAAAAGAAGTTTTGTTTTAATTTATTTTCCTCCATAAGAAGTTTTTGTTTGTGTTGTTTTTGCTCCTTTAATCCTTATATTCATCCCACCAACAGCTGTTTCACCTTTCGTTTTATTTCTCTTCACTTTTATAAAAATATAAACATAAAAACGTATCCGCGTGAAAATATCTATCGACTTTATTGATAGCGCTCTTTGATCGAATGCCTTACTCATATTTTCTATCAACATTATTAACTGGACCATGTAGAATCATTACCTATTAAGTGTATTTATAATAAAAGTTAATTGATATTAGTATTAAAAAAAAATAAGTCGGGTTATTCTAAGATTAATTTAAAAATTTAAATTATGGGCCTTTTTCTGAAATAATCCTAAAATATTATTATATTGTTAATAAAATTGCTATATATTTTGTATTTAGCAGATTGTAGATTTTCAAACTAGAATTTAAAATACTTGATCCCTAGATAGAACTGTCAGCACCGATGCGTTAGAATTGAATTGACAATTCTGACTTGTCCGAACATCGAATTGATAATTCTCAGAATTTCAAATTCCAGAACTACAGGGATGGAACGCAATTTAATAAAATGCACATGCTCACTTGTTCACGAACTTCTTAGAACTGTAGGTTCGCACAAACCTATGATCACTCTAAACTAAATAAAAATATTTTTCGTCATTAGAATAAACGATGGATTGTATTGTGATTAATTTTACATTTATTTGAATATTGTGATAGCTACTTTTACGCCAAAAATAAATATGTGCTGAAAAATGTATGCCGAGGAAAATAATTTATCTAATTTATTTGCCGAATTTAACGAATGAAAAGGTTCGCCTTTCAACGATCCGGTGACATAATTAAATAATTAACAATCGCAAATTAATCAGCGTGTCAAAGTAAAATGCATCCTAAAGTCTGCAAATGAAAAAGTAGCAGATACAGTGATTAATAGTGGCAGCATTTAGTAACATACTTGTCTGTGTTGATTTTACCATTTGTGCGAACTGAACAAAACAGAAAAAAAACAAAAAACGGTCAAATTGAATACGGCCATGGATTGGTTGGACTGCCGTTAACGAGCTACGCTTACTCACACAACCGCCGCTTCTATACAAATACGCTGTACGCTCAGCCGTAGGAATCGCACAATGCGTCATTTTCAGCTTTAATTACCTGAGTGTTCGCATTGCGCGGGTTTCTTTACGCTACTCGTGTGATCTCACGTGCGTGGCGCGGACTTTTCACACGCTCCTAACGCTTAAATTCATCCCGACCGCCGACCGCAGCTCAAACCGAACGTCTCATTTACATCTCCGATACTTTGTGTCCTCCATAACTTTCTATCAGAATTATTATTTTCAAATAGGAAATATACCCAAATATAAGTCTATAGTTTTAAACTTATTCTAAATAATAGACCAATTCTGAATAAAACTGTAAGTTTTACAGATATGTAAATCTGTAAGTAATGAACAAAACGTATTTATTTTTGTTGATTAATATAAAATTACACATAAGAGTGACTGCTTTCCTTGCGGTATTGTTGATTGTCTACAGATTTAGAGATCTGCAAGACTTACAGATTTGTTCAGAATTGGCCTATAAATTTGCATCTGATCTACCGTTCCCAATATTCATATTTCATAATAAATTATAATAAAAAAATGTATGAGGTCCACTCAAACTGAACGTTTCATTTACATCTCCGATATTTTGTGTCCTTCTGTATAGCTTTCTATCAGAGTTATTATTTTCAAATAGGAAATATACCCAAATATAAGTCTGTAGTCTGTAATTATTCTAACATTCTAACTAAATTTACATCTGATCTACCGTTGCCAATATTCATATTTGATAATAACAAACGTCTCATATACATCTCCGATACTTTGTGTCCTTCTCCATAACTTTCTATCAGAATTATTATTTTCAAATAGGAAATATACCCAAATATAAGTCTGTAGTCTGTAATTATTCTAACATTCTAACTAAATTTACATCTGATCTACTGTTGCCAATATTCATATTTGATAATAACAAACGTCTTATATACTTCTCCGATACTTTGTGTCCTCCATAACTTTCTATCAGAATTATTATTTTCAAATTGGAAATATATCCAAACATAAGTCTATAGTTTTAAAATTATTCTAACTAATAGACCAATTCTGAATAAAACTGTAAGTCTTACAGATCTGTAAATCTGTAAATAATGAACAAAACGCATTTATTTTTGTTGATTAATAAATTACACATAAGAGTGACTGCTTTCGTTGCGGTATTGTTGATTGTCTACAGATTTACAGATCAGCAAGACCTACAGATTTGTTCAGAATTGGCCTATAAATTTGTATCTGATCTACCGTTCCCAATATTCATATTTCATAATAAATTATAATAAAAAAATGTATGAGGTCCACTCAAAGTGAACGTCTCATATACATCTCCGATACTTTGTGTCCTTCTCCATAACTTTCTATCAGAATTATTATTTTCAAATAGGAAATATACTGAAATATAAGTCTGTAGTCTGTAATTACTCTAACATTCTAACTAAATTTACATGTGATGTACCGTTGCTAATATTCATATTTCATAATAACAAATGTCTCATTTACATCTCCGATACTTTGTGTCCTTCTCCATAACTTTCTATCAGAATTATTATTTTCAAATTAGAAACATTCCCAAACTATAGTTTTAAAATTATTCTAACTAGATTTTAATCTGATCTACAGTTGCCAATATTCATATTTCATAGTAAATTATAATAAAAAAATGTAGGAGGGCCACATAAATTTCACATATATTAGTAAAAATTTTGAATAATTAAAAAATATATTGCGAGTTTCAGCTAGGATGCAATCTACGTTGTCAATGTCAATTGAACTTGTCATCATAATTTATTCATTTATAAATAATGTAAAGTACATGGGCGCCGACTGCATGGGGGCATCGGGGCTCCTGCCCCCAAGGGAAAATTTTGTAGAGATGTTTCCCTTAACGTACTATTTTTTTACATCAGTAATAAAACCCTGAATTGATATTATTTTATAGAATTATTGTAAATCCTGATTGAATATCAGCCAATAGGAATCTACATGACCAATAATAATGCGCGTCTCAGGATATACCAAGGATCTTGAGACTACTCAGTCCCGCTCGGCGGGGCACCGGGGAAAATAAGTTTTTTTAGTTTCTATTCATTGCTTTTTAGTATCTCTTTTTGGTAACAATTTATTTTGAAAATCTGACAACCCTGTTTCGAATCCCAAATTGAATTACCAAAATTGTTACTTGTCCTTAATTTAAAATTTTCAATAATTTTTATGCGTACTATTCTAATTTTGTCTTTGAAACAGCAATAATTTAAAACGCAAAGTCGTAGTTTCAAATATTGTGTAAGGTTTGTGTCTTTTGATCATCTCATCGCCCTAAGGATACAATGAGCTATGTAGTCGCGCTTTCTTAATATTCTTTTTAATTAATCATGCTGTTCTAATTTTTTCTTTAGATAATGAATAAAAATACAGCAATAATTGAAAAAGTATAATCTAAAAGGCATGGGTGTCTATTTAAGCATTTCATCTTCATTCAGAAACAAAGACTAGAATTGTTGAGCGTTCTTAATTTAAAGAAAAATAACATTTTTTATCACGGTATTCTAATTTCATCTTTAGAATTTGTACAAAAATAATACAGCAATAATTTAAAAACTATAATGAAAATGTCATAAACATGAATAATAATTAGCATTATTATCATAAGATGTAGGAAACAAAATTGCATGAATTTAAATTTTATGTAGGAAGGAGTGTTTATACTTTGGAACATCGACAAATACGAAATTATTTTTTAGATTAATTTTAAAAAGTATAATGAAGAGGTAAACAATTTAAATTATATTTAGCATTGTTAATTATATGATGTGGGAAGAAAAGAACGACATTTAAATTGAAGTAGGATGAGTATATATTTTCATTATTTTTAGATTTTAATTTCATCACCACCATTTTTATTTTTCAAATGAAGTTATATAAAATCAATTATTATATTTCAAAGAGCGGTTTATTATTCCTGTAGTTATTTAAGGAACTGAACTAGGTCATTAAAAAGTTAGTTCCATTTATGGCTTGATATTTGACAGTAAAATGCAGCAGTGTAGTGCTTGATCATCTTGTATGATAGGCTAGATTAAGAATAGCGCATATGAAATATATTTCGGCATGACATTTTGCATCGATTGCTAAAAATTTATAAATGTGTCATTTACATAGCGACCCGACGTCCTTGGAACGCCCACAGAAAGGTCAAACTTCAGATAGGATGTAATAAAACAGAAAACAGAACGGCGAGTAGAACACACGCTATTTCTATTAAGATTTACAAATCTTCTACTAGGTACCTTCCGTTGTGCAACCTACTACATATCTACATCATATTTTAACAATTTATTTCATAGCAAACACATACGCTACAGTATAAAATTTAAACTACATTTGTATGTTTACGTATTGTTGTCGTTAATACGCCAGAAACTTTTTTTGTGAAGACGGTATGAATAGATCTGTTTCTCTAATAATGAAATTTTAAAATTTTCCAGTGTTGTTTGCAATACTTGGACCTATAGCTGACCAACGATACAGTCCAATTTTGAAAGCAAATATCTTTGGTATGAAAAATATTAAATAAATTATGTTTGAAAATTTGAGATGTATTTATATGCTTGTATCAGAAGTTTTAGAATTTTTTGATTTTTTACTTAATTTAATATCTTTTTCTTATTTTTTTAACATTTCAGAAACAGAATAAATATTCATAACCAATAATTGTCAAGAAATGGGTTTGTTGAAAAATCTGAAAAAGTTCACTACAAATTTTTAATCGTACGTACAAATGATGGTATAATATTTTTATATTGTGAAAAACGAGTGTCCATATTTAGCGGAATACTTTGAATTCATTCCGTTCTATGTCAGTATTCTATCGGAAAGTCTCATACACTTATCGAAAACGCTACTAAACTTTGTAGCTACTCTTGGAAGCACTTTGTAATATGAATAAGAAAAGTACAATATTGGAGATTTTTAAAGAATTGTAGATGAAAGAAAATATCTTTTAATAAAGAAAATGAATCAATATATCCTTGCAAAAGGTATATAATAAACATTTCAAAATCAAAATTGATATCCAGTATGACCTTATGTACATAAGTTATAAACTTGCGGAAAACCTGCAGTATTAAGCTTTATATACCGTGAGTTTCAGCTAAGATGGAATATTTACTAATATGTTATTTGTTATTACTATGGATGCCAATTATATTCGTATGTACCACAGTACCGTGCCAGATAATATGCAACATAGGCTGTATGAAGAAAAATTTCGAAGGGTTACTTGGTGCAAGAAATCTTATCTTGTAAAACACTATTTCAGATAAGAAATGAAGAATATGAAACTTAAATGGGACTATTAGATTTTTGAAGAGTAAACATAGAAAGTTGAGCATTAAGTTCGATTTCAAAGCCACTACTGATTTTATATTAAAGTCAAAAAGAGACTATCATCAATTTTTGTCCATTTTAGATAAGAAATGAAGAATATGAAACTTAAATGGAACTATTAGATTTTTGAAGAGTAAACATAGAAAGTTGAGCATTAAGTTGGATTTCGAAGCCACTACTGATTTTAAATTAAAGTCAAACAAAAAGACTATAGTCAATTTTTGTCCATTTCAGATAAGAAATGAAGAATATGAAACTTAAATGGGACTATTAGATTTTTAAAGATTAAACATAGAAAGTTGAGCATTAAGTTGGATTTCAAAGCCGCTACTGATTTTAAATTAAAGTCAAAAACAGACTATTGGCAATTTTGTCCATTTCAGATGAGAAATGAAGAATATGAAGTTGAAATGGGACTATTAGATTTTTGAATAGTAAACATAGAAAGTTGAGCTTTAAGTTGGATTTCAAAGCCACTACTGATTTTAAATTAAAGTCAAAAACAGATTATTGGCAATTTTTATCCATTTTAGATGAGAAATGAAGGATATGAAACTTAAATGGGACTATTAGATTTTTGAAGAGTATATAGTCAATTTTTGTCCATTTCAGATTAGAAATGAAGAATATGAAACTTAAATGGGACTATTAGATTTTTAAATAATAAATAAAGAAAAACACTCGGTTAACGTTTCAAATAATTTTATTAACAAAAATTATTTGAAACGTTAACCAAGTGTTTTTCGTTATTTATTATTTAACTAAGATGTTTCAACGAGAGCCAACACACGCTTCTATCAATTTCATTAGATTTTTGAAGAGTAAACATAGAAAGTTGAGCATTAAGTTGGATTTTAAAGTAAAAGGGTTTAGCGGTGAATGCAACTAAGCCGCAAACCAGCTCTTGAGTATTAAAGGAGAAAGATTGGTGTAGACAGTAGCGACCTTAAGCATCTTGTTGTTAAAGCTATACAAGCAATTAGTGCTTGATCTTAGATAGAATCACACGTGCAAAACGAAACGTTGTCCGTGAATGAATAATTTTGTCGGTGGTTCGCGAGTCTGAATGCTGCATATAAATAAGGAAACACTAAATATAGACTGATGGTGTGTACTTGCTTACGTCCACACATTGATTTTAGCGCGACTGCCCAACCAGGGGTGCATTGTTACAGGGCAGAACATTTTTAGCCTCATTATGCACGATACCACGCTCAAATTTTTCACGTCAATTTAAACCTTACACATATTATTATTTATTCATTTTAATATCTTACCATCGCTCTATTCATATGGTCATTTCAAAGCAAGCAAGATACGGTAAATGATAGAAATTATGATGAAAGAACTTACAAACCATTGACCTCTGTAAATAAAATTAGACTGTTTTGGAGTTCACATTATTTTTAGGATATTCACAGCAAGTATATAAATAATTTTTCAGTTAATGAAATTATAAAAATTATGAGTACACGCTCCAAAAAAAAATTAATTATTCTTTAAATCAAAGTGTGGTATATTTTCCGTTGGTTTTGGCAATTATTATTTTTTTTATTCAAAAACGTTGGTGTTTATCTGACTAGACAAAATGCCGTTTCTTGTATTCCTGTGATTTTTCTGTGCAATTTTATTATAAACTATGGACTGTCGACACCCTGCTTAGAGTCAATCCGTTTGTAAAATGGGCGTCTGATTCGACGCGCTGCCTTTTGAATGATGTGAGTCCTTTAATTAAACAGTATGTGATGGTAAGATAAGATCACCAAGCTTTAATTTTGAAGTTGCGCAAATGGTAGGGGGCTAGTAGCTATTTAATTTTAATGTTGAAGTCGCTAATAAAATAGCAATAGACAATAGATTGTTGTCTCTTCAAAATGCTCTGATATTATAATACGTACTTTACAATTATCGTCAGCCAAACAGTAAAACGACTTGGCTATGATTTACTTTAAAATTCTATTTACTCGCTAATGTCAATTAGCAGTAAATTAGTATTTTGTGAAGTATTATATTAAAGGGTTATTACATTATTTTAATCTACATTAGGGCTCAAATTGTCTCCGAAAAATATTTAGAAATATCGACAATTGTTTTCAAAAATATTAGATTGATTAATGACAATTATTTCAGTTTTTAACCAGCTATGGAAATGGCACATGTCAGTAAAAATTGTATAGATTTGGTTTATGTATTTTTCCAATAAATATGACAGAAAATCTAGCCGAACTAATAAATCTCGAACTATAATTATATAAATTTTAGATTGATTCATAAAAATTATTACAGCTTTTATCCATAGAATAGAACTGATTGTTATTATTCATATTTTGTTAAACACTGTTTCTTTAACATTTTTTCTAGAGTGTTACACATATCATTTAAAGAGTAATATTTAGGTGTTAATTAACCTTTGTAAAATATTTCCAATAAATTATTTGATCTGGTCAAGATTTAAAAATGTAAGTAAATAAAAAATTTCAGGTTGATAATGTGCGAATTAAGAATTAAGGTTTGTCAGAGTCCATTGCGCTGAAGAAAGCAGAGATACGAAATTGAGGATGAATTTAATAATAATGAGAATTTTATATAAAGAAATGTAAATTGTGCCACCCTGTAGAGATGGAAGGAAGAGGAAGAGCAATGATTTGTGTGGTTGCCGTAGGGCTGCAATGCTCTTTTGTGAAGCAATGAAAAGTCTTTTGACCGTAATTAAGACACGGCTTGGACCACAACCACGTGTTTGTTATTTGCTGCCGTGGAATTTTAATTAGATTGGGCATTTTTGCTTTGAAGTCGAAAGGGATGTGCGAACACCTCTCGGTTCGACACGGAGCGCGTTAGCGCGTCTCTCACGGTTTTTGTCTGCTGTTGTCAGGGCTTTTGTGCTGCTCCAACAGTGAAACCTTTTGTATTTATTTGACGCTTGCCATTTTGGCCAGCAGTCAATATTCGATCACTTTTGTTTGGGGTACAATGGTTCGTTGTATTTAAAGAAATAAAGCGATGTAAATTACTGGAGTATCAATTAGTTGGCCGTTACGCACGGGGACCGGATGTCCGACACACGTTTCTATCACATCCCACACCACCACTAAAACTTCAATGATATTGCTTTTCTTTCCACTTCTACACCACCTACCATCAATTATTTATTACATTTAAACATTCTTTATTCATTCCACACACCTTCTAAATTTCGACTATCAAAAGTAAATGAATTACTAATAGAAAATTAACCAACAATAATGTTAAAATACTGAATCCTTAAAATCGACTATTATACAAAAAATATTATGTTTCATTCAAAAATATATGAATTACTAATATAAAAATGAACTAACAATAATGCCAAGACACTGAATCTATAGAATCGATTATTAAATAGAAACTATTAGGATTTTTTAAGTCGTAAAAAAAAAACAAGTAATATGTATTGTGTTCTAGGAACATTTAGAATTTATGTTGAATAAAACTAATATTATTATTTATTTAGACCCTACATTATTATTAAATTAAAATTTGGGCATAAATTCCGGTTTCTCTTTTTATTGTTGTCGGTATACGGTTTTACTTAGGGTTTCACAGCTTAACTTAATATTCAAGCTACTTGACTTGACTTTACTTGACTTGACTTGAAATGAAGTCAATCTTAAGTCAAATAGTAATAGCCGAATTTCAAATCAAGTCAGGTAATAATATTTCAAAATTCTATTTCCTCCTCACTCTATTCTAGTACTGGTGATAAATTTCAAATTTAATCTGTTTATCAAGTAATATCAAGTAGCTTGAAATTGCCTGATATCAAGTCAAGTAGCTATGATAGAAAATCAAGTCAAGTCAAGTATTGAATTTATGAAAAGCTTGATTTTCAAGACAAATCAAGTAAAGCTACTTGACTTGATGAAACTCTAGTTTCACTATAAAATAAGCTGCAGATAATAACAGTTTCGGTTTTGTCTGTACTAAATTTCGATAAAGTTTTCTGTATTCATTTTTCAACGGTCTGTACAATTCCTCATTACTGACTATACAAACCAGTTTTCGATAGAAGTACTTGTAGCCGGAGTGAAAAGTACACCAGGTGAGAAACACCAGCTAAATTTGAATTTGAAGCGTATAACTAAATTTGTCGTTTCCGTTTTTATTTTTGCGTTCTATCAATATTTTAAAAAGAGAAGTTTGTTTATTCATTTTCAAGTTGAACTCTGTGAAAAATTGAACAAGATGTAATATTTACCCAGCAGAATTTCGTAATTTGCTTATTAAATTTTGTAATGAATTGGGGGTTCTGGGGAAAGAAGAGGAAGCGAGCGCTGTCCAGTGACACAATTCGGGCGAGCGCCCAGGAGTTTGGCAATTGTGCACAGTGGCACATAACTTTATAACTTAGTTAATTTGGTGTAATTTTTCTCTGTGTGCAGGGTCGACGTAGCCCATGTATTAGCAGTTATTGCGATACAGTCCCGAGGTTGGCGCGTTGTTTTTTCTTAATTACGAAACGTCTGGAACGACAGGTGATGCCGAACAATGGTTTAGTAATTAACGACATGATTTATACGCCCTCCGTGTGTAGTTTATCGATGGGCGATGTGAGTTGGTAGATTACGTGTGCGCTGACCGCTTCTTGCTTCTTCCTTCTTCACCAAATGACTTCACGTTTACGCGTTCACACGCTGCAGATAACCTACACCACTACAATCCCATCCCACGGGATCTCCCGCCCCAGCTTCCCAGCCCGAATGGCTTCAAGATGAATGGATTCATATTAATAACCGTTTTATTAAAATTTAATCACCTGTCATTTACCTCGCTGAATTATAATTTCCCAATTTTTTATTTTTATCTCTACCACTTATAAAAAATCACGCAATTCACATTCAAGGTTGGACGTAATTCCTGTAATTTATATCATCATTGTTCCTAGCCGTTCGACCAAGATGTAACTTTTCGTTTACATCACCTGAGTATCTAGGATTGTTACTTGTCAAATACTCAAACCACATTTTCCTAGACCTATACTACTACTACTATTACTATTATTCGGGTCGTGCTATTTTCGTTAGGTAGTCAACTATCTAAGAATTTTCTTCTGGTGTTCTTCACTACACCTATTAATTCGACTTATATTTTGGAGTCGTTGTATTAACTCAAGATAGTCAGCAATAGATGAAAAAGAAGTAAAATTCTGGAAAAATTCAGAATTGACTTTTATTTTATTTTTTTCTATTGCTGTTGAACTTCAGAATTTGGAAATTCTTTAGACATTTTATTTGTATTTTAATAATGAAGAATTAATTTTTTGAAAAATTCATGGACTTTACTGAGATTTGAACCCAGGGCCGTCCCATTTCTAGTAGGATGCTCTACCAACTGAGCTACAAAGTCCCGTGCAGGTCATGAATCTTTCCCCTGTCTTTTACCGCGTTTTTTTTTTATATTGAAGGAACTTATAGATTATGTAGTTGAACCTCGATATAACGGACGTTAAAGCCGAAAGTCCGTTTTATATAAATAAGTTTTCCGAGTGCAATTAAACTTCATAAATTTTCGAATATACTCTCCGATTGCAACGTTTTGTCCGTTATATCCAAAGTCCCTTATATCCAGGTTCTATTGTAATGGGTCATGTACCTTAGATTTTATATTTTAGTTCTCGTCGAAGCACGTTAACAAAGTGAGCCACTGTTGGACTTTTTGTAATTTATTTTCCAGAAAAAGTTTATGAAAACGTAAAATGTATTGTATTTGCATATCGTATTAGATATTCATTTATACGGGCAATGTGAAATAATTGAAATGCTTGAGTGTGATGCGTGGGGCCGTATCCGTGTCCGTGTCTCCGGCGCGGATTTCAAGGGATTAGGCAGGCCGATGAAGCCAGGGTGTACACATGTCTGCCGTAACGTACAGCAGTGAGCAGTGAGCAGTGAGCAGTCCACGGACTGTAGACCACTGGAGTGGATTGCGATATTCATAACGCGCCCTCTCCGTTCCGACACGCTCGTCCGTCTGCAGCAGATCCCACTTCTTGCAGCGTTTAAATACGCAGTCAACTTCTCAACGAGTTATAACCTCAGAAGAATTAATTTTAATAAACTCATCAAAACAGACACTTTATTACTGGGAGCGTTAACAAAAGCGGATCGATTTCCAGAGAAGACTTGGCTGAGACTGAGATTGTTACAGCGCGCATTTTGGATGACCAGCTATATTCTGCATGGCAATCACAACTTAACCAACGTCAACCATTACTATTTTCCACACTTATGACTTATGTACTGAAATTTGATTTTGGTCACATATCCCATTGTACCGTTTAGAAAAATAACAAAAACAAATTCTTTAACAATATTTTTACAACATTTTTCACCTCTTTGCTGACTAGTTTTGCATTTTGACAATCATTGAACTGACATTTAAATATCTAGAATTGACGGGTATTTGTAATTTTAATTTACACATATTTTTTTACAAGAGATTTTTGTTCAAGCGAAATTTTTGTACTAAAATCGGGACATTCCCGCTGACATCGAGATGTCTGGCAACCCTGTCTACACTTTTAGTTGTTTCCGAACAACTCGGTCTAACAGTTGATGATTCTGAAAACCGAACATCAGATTCATACTCCGCTCAGTTCCATACAGTTGTCCATAACTTTGATGAAATAATGAATCTAAATTTCTTTTACATCTTTTACTATTAACTTTAGAAATTTGGAAATTGTTTAGACATTTTTTTCTCTTTAGCTTATAGTGAATTCGGAAACACTCAAACATACCGATAGAACATCGATATAAACTTATATTTTAAAATAGAATTACATTTAAATGGAATCATTAGTCAAAAGTAACTAAATTTCGGTTAGATTAAAATTTTGTGGTGACAGATACTGCTGGTCGCATTGACAAACGTGATTTAATGATGAATCTAAATTCGAACACTCTACAAAGTCATGAGGAATTTAGTGGTGAAAGTCATATTAGATAGATATTTTTATGATAGTGAAATAGCTGAAGTGTGGAGTGGACGGCAATCTTGCGAATGAACTTCTATTTTAAAATGGAATTACATTTAAATCGAATCATTAGTCAAAAGTAACTAAATTTTGGTTAGATTAAAATTTTGTGGTGACGGATACTGCTGGTCGCATTGACATAAACGTGATTTAATCACAGAATAGTTACATACAGAAGCGACACTCAGTGTCGGTACCTTTCATGTTCCCCTATACAGTTCTATGACCTTGAAGCATTGTATAGACCTTTAAATTTGTGCTCTTCCCCTATCGCTCTCTAAGATGTGATGAAACTTTCTGATGTTAAACAATGAGCCCTTTAAATTTGTGCACATTCTCAATCTCTCTCTAATTTTCGCTTCTCTGTCTTACTGTCGCTTCTGTATAAACCTATTCTGTGACATGGATATAAACTTCTATTTTAAAATGGAATTACATTTAAATCAAATCATTAGTCAAAAGTAACTAAATTTCGGTTAGATTAAAATTTTGTGGTGACAGATACTGCTGGTGATTTAATGATGAATCTAAATTCGAACAGTCGGCTAAAAGTCATGAGGAATGTAGTGGTGAAAGTCATATTAGATAGATATTTTTATGATAGTGAAAAAGCAGAAGCGTCGAGTGGACGACAATGTTGCGAATGAGCAAGTAGATGCTATAGTGGATTCCGAAACACACCGATAGTACATGGATATAAACTTCTATTTTAAAATTGAATTACATTTAAATCAAATCATTAGTCAAAAGTAACTAAATTTCGGTTAGATTAAAATTTTGTGGTGACAGATACTGCTGGTCGCATTGACAAACGTGATTTAATGATGAATCTAAATTCGAACACTCTAAAAGGTCATGAGGAATTTAGTGGTGAAAGTCATATTAGATAGATATTTTTATGATAGTGAAAAAGCTGAAGCGGCGAGTGGACGGCAATGTTGCAAATGAACTTCTATTTTAAAATGGAATTACATTTAAATCAAATCATTAGTCAAAAGTAACTAAATTTTGGTTAGATTAAAATTTTGTGGTGACAGATACTGCTGGTCGCATTGAGATAAACGTAATTTAATCACAGAATAGTTACATACAGAAGCGACACTCCGTGTCGGTACCTTTCATGTTCCCCTATACAGTTCTATGACTTTGAAGCATTGTGTAGACATTTAAATTTGTGATCTTCTCCTATCCCTCTCTAAGATGTGAGTAAACTTTTCGATGTTAAACAATGAGCCCTTTAAATTTGTGCACATTCTCCATCTCTCTCTAATTTTCGTTTCTCTGTCTTACTGTCGCTTCTGTATAAACCTATTCTGTGATTTAATGGTGAATCTAAAAGGTCATGAGGAATGTAGTGGTGAAAGTCATATTAGATAGATATTTATGATAGTGAAGCAGAAGCGGCGAGTGGACGACAATGTTACGAATGAACTTCTATTTTAAAATGGAATTACATTTAAATCAAATCTCTAGTCAAAAGTAAGTTGGCCTAAAGAGTCATGAGGAATGTAGTGGTGAAAGTCATATTAGATAGATATTTTTATGATAGTGAAAAGCAGAAGCGTGGAGTGTTGTGCAATGTTGCGAATGAGCAAGTAGATGCTCATCCCGAGTACTCTACGTTTACGGAGTGGATTTGCGAATGACCTTTGACGTATATTCAGATATCATTTATTCAAAGCGGCTTCGGCTCCGATGAATTACAGCGTGGACCGTGGCGGTAGTGGCGGACAGTGGCAGGCTGCAGTCAACCAGTGAGGTTGCGAGGGATGAGGTGAGTCGTGTCAGGCCGCGTGGTCGTCGTTTGAGAGATAGCTCCCTGTATTTTTTATGAATATC
This sequence comes from Stenolophus ochropezus, assembly GCA_035578165.1. Lineage (NCBI taxonomy): Eukaryota > Metazoa > Arthropoda > Insecta > Coleoptera > Carabidae > Stenolophus > Stenolophus ochropezus. Next base: position 8,742,926 of record JAQOWZ010000014.1, read on the forward strand.
GATTTCTGACGCTTATAAAACGTATTCTCATGAATAAGTAAGTCGAGGGCGGAAGGAAAAATGAAAATGATTAGTGTATCTAATACCGGAGAACGTCGGGACTCCTCTGTTCTGAGCCTTGTGAAGTGCGCTAGTAATGAAGAAAGCGCGTTTTCATTTACGCAAGAAACAAATTGAATAGGTGCCACCGGAATTTAAATGTCTCAATAATACACCTCTACTTCTCATAGTTTCTTACTCAACAATTTTATTCTTTACGAAATTTTTACCCGCATTTTAGCTTAAAGGAACAAACAACTGGACATGATCAGACACTTTTATACATTCTAGAAAAATATATACAAATTTAATTGTCGACAAATTAAATAAAACTTTTATCATCTGTTCACTTTGCTCGCACTAAAGGATAACAGCGTTTTTATGTAGCTCATAGTTTTATTATTTATTTTATATATAAATATATCTTTGTTATTTGAAAACTGTATATTTACTTTTTAAGTTTTATCGCCCAATTGTGTCCATAGTATTGTCAACAAATTTAAACTAGTATTTGATAATTATTTATAAACATGATTTTGGATGAAACTTCGTAAATAATTTTTTCCATTTTAAATGTTTAAATTTTGAACGAAACCAACTAATTTTGATAAATCAAATATTTTCCATGAGTACCGTTCATATAAATTTTTAAGCGATGAAAAATCTATTTTGCGCTTACAAAAATTTATGAGAAGGTAATCAAATATATTGATTGTCGTTTAGATGTTTATATCAAAAAATATCAATAGCTTGTCACCAAACTCATAATTTGTCAAATATAATAAATATTCAATATGAATGTTTTGTTAGAGGCTTCCAATTTCTTTTATTAAGATGTCGTCCGGTATTTTGAGGTTAAGTTTGGGTTCCTTAGATGTGGCCGATGCTTGGAGCATACATATGCCCGGTCGAAATGATAGGAATATTTCAGTGATATCCCACACGAGTCCCGAAGTTGTCTTGCCTTAGATTTGTCTGGATTTCCCGGCGCGTCCCCTAGAAATAAAAATACTCTTTAATTCTGCACGTACTTTTAATGATGTGCTTTAATTAAGGCAAGGCTTGTTCACATTCTGTGTGCGACTGTTTGCGTACCCGCACATTTTGCTTTACGACGACACTCATACGAGAGCGCAGCAAGAAGCAAGATAGCAGGATTATTTGCAGGAAAAAATTGTACCTGCTAAACCTAAAACACAACCTTCCAATTTCACAAGTCTAAACGAACAATATGTCTATGCCACAACAATAATTTGGTACAACAAAAGTAAGACAAATTTAAATATATTAAATAAAATAAATGATCGAAATCGAAAAAAATTAAATGATAAATGATTAAAATTGTATTTACACATTTCAAATATTTGAAAAACATCTAATTTTGGTCGAAAATTATTGTTTTATTATAATTTATACTCACAATTTTTAGTTTAACTATCTTTGTTCGTTTTTGATGTATAAATCTGAAAATTAATACTCATTCTTTTTTATTTCGTTTGAAAATTTGGAATCGACTCATTATCATGTATTATTTTCATAAAAATAAAATATTATTGAAAATATCTCAATATCTGATGTTCATTGTCACAATTAAATTAAACAATGTAATTGTTCCTTTAAAGAACTCGTCAGTGAGATTTGTTCCCGAAGCAGTATATAATATATAGTTTAGGGCAAAATCGTTATATAAAAAGATTCAATGCAATAAACTAAATATGATGCTGTACGGAATACAAAACTTGGTATATGTTGAGAAACGCCACGTTTTGATCTTTCGATCATCATCAGGTACCATTAATTACCTGATGAATATAACGATCTTTGCCCTAAACTTTATATTATATACTGTTTCGTCTCACTGACGAGTTCTTTAAAGGAACAATTACATTGTTTAAAATAAAATATAAACCTAATATCAGTGCAAATACGACCACCAGTGACTTTACCATATTAAAGTTAATAAATATGCAAATTTTTAGAATTGTATTTCTATGGATATAACATACCTACTTTTACAAAGTTGAAATAAAACATAATTTTTAAGATTCAGCTTTGATTAAAATAATTTGGAAATGCTACGAAATACAAATATATTAATTGAAAAATATGAATTTTTAAATTCTTACTGGCCCGTTATATTTTTTTATTGATATCTTATAAAAAAGTTGACCAATAGAAGGAGAAGTGAGTTGTAAACGTCATAGTGGCATTTTGCGGTGAAGGATGTATGCAGCCGGTGAAAGGACAGTTGGTCCGCAATCGTCCATAACATTCGCAATTTTTCCATCGGCGCCATCTGAATCGGGAGAAAGACAGTAGACGCAGAAAGCCGAACAATTTTCGTGGCGTTGGAAGACGACAGGGGAGCAAGGGCAGAGTGGGAGACCGGGACGGACGCAGGTACTTTTGATTAATGTCCCTTTCTCTCCGCCAGTCGCGGAGTCTCTCTGGTCCTGTTTCCGGACGCTTCTTTCTTGCCGTAAGAGAACACTAGATGCGGTCGCAATGTGCGACCACTCCACTCACTTTGTACACTCGCGTCTCGTTCGTTTCCTGCGTTTGTTCGTTTGTATTTCATTTCCCCACTTACATACGTTTCTCTTCCCCAACCACCTTCCTTTCTTTATCTTCTTTCCTTATCCTCTGCTTTGCTCTTGTCCGACATAAGAGACGGCATCTATTATTTATTCGCGACGTCACTTCTTGTTTTCTAGAGCTATTAGATATACATATTAAACGCCAAAAGATTGTGCATTAACCGTCTCGTCAGGATTAAAGTGCCTTCACGGAAATCATCGTCTTGCTACGTTACATATAAATATTCATTCTAATAGATTTCGTACTGTATTTTTCGTTTAAATTTTTTATTAAAATACAGTATTCTACGCACCTCTGACTAGTTTTCGTAACGAAGTACTAGGTCTGTTCGATCAGATTATTGACAGTGCAGTAGTGTACACTACTTCCAACTAATGAAAAAACAGGAAAGTGCAACCAGTACGAGTGCAACACAACATCGAACTGTCAGTTAGCTGTCAATAGTAGTGTAGCACTTCTTGTAGCAGTAAATTTAAGAAATATGTTAAAAGTTATTGCAATAAAATTAGATTTTGCATATTCAGATGATACAACTCGTTCCCAAAATTTTTCTGATGATGTTGACGGTAAATCTACAATATACAGCAACTACATCTTCCATAGTTGTTTAGGTTAGTTTCACAACTGACATTTACGTTATCCCCACTCCAGCTTGCACTAACTGCACCTCTATAGGTAGTGCAGAAAAAAGTGCACATGTCGGTGTTAAAAAGTTAACACTGGGATGACCTAGTGCAAGTGATCGAACAGACCTACTAAGAGGGTTGAGAGATGCGTAAGAATTTAAAAATAAGGAATGAAGTAATTGTGTAATGTATACAATAGTTTGTGAATGTGAGGTTTGGGGTAAGCCCCTAGTTATAGCATAAAGGTCCCCAAAGTCCGGTAATTCCTCATACAATGGGTACAAAACGGCAGTATAGATATTTAGTGCATAGAGTTTGGAGCAGAGTCATTGACCGTGGAAAGGACAGAAGTTGCGAATTGGAAGGGGAATGAGGCATGTAATTCCTCATTCTCAGTTGAAACAATTCGGTAGACGTGTCAAGTAAATGAGAATTGATGTTCAGGTTGTGGTCGAAGCGGGCACTTCCAATCTTTAACAGCTTCGATCAGACGACTGGTTAGCCGGCTGGCAGCAAGAGTTACAAATCGTACGACACAGTCCACTGGCTGCCTCGGCCGCCGCCGCTTGACGTTTTGTTCTGCGGCAACGTGCGTCGATACGGAAAATTGAAATAAATTCAAGCGCTTCATCCCGTGAAGAGGCTGATGACGGGATAATATTTCAATAATTCCTCCGCGTACTTGGCTAATTCGATTAACATTGCGCGTGATTATAATATTCACGACAGACTGAGCACGGCACCGGTCACAATATAATATTTTCACTGGCGCCGGCTGCCGGGTGTCGGGTTTATATTTCTACGCGGAATATTTGGGTCGCCGTGCCACGTCGCATCGAAATTTAACCGATATGACATGCGACGAGACGTCTGAATCGTTGTGTGTACTATGCATCATTCAGGTGACATCTGCAGAATAATGTACACTTTCGCAGCGCGCCGCTTCACAGATAATATATCGCGCAACCTTTATAAAGGCAGGCGGTATGAATCAATTTATTTTATTCACGGTTACTCTTCACACATAATGATGGCATGCATAACGATCGCTCTAGCTCAGCCGCCCACAGTTCCGTTCTCACTACAGAGATGCTCAAACCTCAAAACTGCAATTCCGTACTTTCTCTACCATTACACTAATTACAACAAATGCTTTTCACCATGTGTTCACCATTTACAAACACTTCTGAATTTTACCTTTTTACAACCATTATTAACCAATATAATGATTCAGTGGATATTCTTTTTTGTCAAGTATTTCTTATACAAAAACTGTGGTATATTGTTAACAAGTTTACATTATCTATTTTTTTGTGAAAATTGTATTTGCATTTGTTGATAGTTGTAAAAAACTACAACTTGCAGAGAAATCAGACAACTTATATACCTAGTGGTATTTATCGTCTTTCGAATTGATGTTCAAAGTTCACGACTTTTGATTTGAGATAATATTAAATTGGTCCCGTATAGGGAGGGTTAATATCTGGTTATATTGCAAAGACGTGCGCTTTAAAGCAAGGCATGAGGAAATGTAAAAGATGTGTAAGTGACGATGAGACGGTGTAATGAAGTGTAATGTGGGTATTGTTAGTCAGTATTGACCTGGTGGTGGTTTACGAGCGCCTTAGCAGAAGAGGCGTAGCGCTACGGGGAAACTTAACTCGTGTTCCGCCCCACTAGCAGCACGATAAAGCGTGCCCCAAGCCCGAGAAGTGTGAACCGCGAATGGAACTTATACTTTCCATGTTTTATACCCGGCAGCAGCAGGAGCGCAAATAATATCAACCAAATGCCAAGCGCTTCGGGTTAATTCCCCGTTACCCATGTGTGAATTCTGTCCATCAACTGCATCAGCGTACACTACATCCGAATTTGAAATTCATGTGGATAATAAAGGATCGATTGTGCGTTAATGTGAATCGCCAATGAATTGCAGCATTTTACAATTCCTTTGATCGTACAGAGGTGGGTACTTAGACGAATGCGTTCACCCCAGGGACTCGAGATAGAGCAACCGTGTTCGCTCCTCCCACCGGAGGTGTGCAGTGCCGGTGTCAGTGTACGCTACGGTCAACCATCAATTACTATTTAGAAATGCCGAGCTGATTCACGCTCACGTTCTGCGATAATTCCATACTGCGCTCGCCGACCGCTGACCAAACATTTCCAACGGATTTAGACTTTACAAAACTACTCGCTCTGTTTTAATAAACACAAACAAATGGGAAATGACTTGAAAGTGAGACGCAAAGTACGCGTGGTGCTATTTTCATTTTTTACAAAGGACAGATTTATGAATTGTTTCATATGTTGGCTGAGCGGGAGATGAAAAAACGAGTGTGTCGCCAACAAGAGGTCGAGAAAGAGCAGCAGGCAGCAAGACCTGAAGGGGATCGCAACAGCGATTTCCCGTCCCGTCCCTTGATTTCATAAGATTTCTCATCCTGGTATCGATTGAGATAAATGAGGACGCGCGTAGAAAAAAGAGAAATTCGCGGCTAAAGCTGAGGTAGTTAAAAGACAAACAGAGTATAAATTGAAAGTACGTATGCGAGTGTGCAGTCAAGGTTCGTTTCTCTTTGTGTTCTGGACAACGCTGTGCCGCTGTAACGCTATAACGCTAAGCGGGTACGCAACCAGGTAGGAAGAAAGAAATTTGTGTAACGTAACATTCGCGCAGCCTTGGCAGTGATATGTCATCCTGTATACAGCGTATCTGTATCTATCCGAACCGGAACAGCGCTGACGAGGGATCAGTAGAAACCGCAGTAACAAACAAAAGGATGCATGGGATTCGCTTTGTCACCTGCGACTAAAGCACGTATCGCGTATACGGGCCAGATATAATTTCCGCTTGAAAATGAAGTATGCGGAAATGGTCATTTCAGTTGATGTTTTCTCTTTGCCAGTGCCCATATATAAATGGTTCTTATCCATTCCTAACCGCTTTAAAGGGTAGCCTTTTTCGAACATTAACATGCGAATCTTTAGAGATGTCGCTGTAACCGACGCCATGCATGCCTGCATGTGACAGCTGAATTATTTTGCTGGTATTTATATGGCGTTCTTCAGCCGCGAACGGGGCGGGAGGCAGGGGCACGGGCACGCTCGCCTCTTTCATATTTTCATGCCGTGATCTCTCGCACCGACGCCCTCCCACATTCGCTTCTTTCTACATTATCCCCCGGTTTAATGCACTATCAAATATACTCGCATATACTTGTTTTCAACTTTCTCTTATTTACATTCTACGGGAAACTTGCCAAAATTGTTAATTTTCCGAATGGAGGAATGGAGGACGGCACAGTTGCGTATTAGAATGGAGTGCAATTCCCGTTCCCATTCTTGTTCCCGTTCCCGACCTTCCGAACCGTTTCGCTGTTCCTACATCCCGCGACGACATCAACGTCGCGAATCCGATTGTTTTGTGAGACGGCCAATTGTACGTGATGCGTAGCACTGTAAATAAATCGCAGCAAAGGCGGCAAATCCCGTTGACTCGTCAGCACAAGTCGAACTCGTTGACGAGGCTGCACTACGAGTACTCGTACATATGTGTCAACACACCACGCTGCACCATGTCGCATCTGTATGTCACCAAACGTCTCCAGTTATGACGCAGAATAAAATCGCTCCAAGTTATTGCGGTCGTAATTTGGACTGAAATGAATACAACGTGAAGAATTTCCCTCGGTGTATGTATCGAAAGCATTTGTCAAACCGTCTTAGATATACGAGCGTTTCCTACTGCATGCAGAATGTAAATAACAATAACGAGGCACGAGTAACAGTGACCAATGCGCGGTGAGCGGACAGGAATGCGAGCGGACAACCAGAGACCGGTATAATATTAGCCGGGGTTACGGCACAATCCCAACAACTGCTCCAGACTTTATTTCAGCTCTCTTCAGAATTCCTGCTGGGAAAAAGCTAGTCCGCGCCGCCACTACAATTGATAATAATGGTCGTACATGGAATGGGTGCGCGGCGGGACGGGGCGAGCAAGTGACGGGAATGTTCTCTCTGACACCGCTGCTTAATGCCTTTTAACGGAGTTCCGAAAGTTGCCGGTATAATCCTGCACCGTCACCTCGCTGGCTCCTCCGCCATAGATAGGTAATGTGTAATGTGTGCGGACTTAAAACTTCAGCTCTGCGTTATACCACTAAGAAGTTAATATTTTTAATGATTTTATGCAAATTTACCATCGACGTCTTCTTCGCAGCGACAACCATAAAATGTGTCAAGTCACTATTAGCAGGTCGTGCACGTGCGCGAATTCTGAAGTGGAGTAGTTGGTAGTTCTGTTTCGCGGATGCAACGTAGCGAAATGTTACGCCGGCCCGGTATGGCCGAGATTTAATCAATGACGTTCATTTGTCAGATTACCGGTCCGGCGGCCCCGTAGGTTGCCCATTCGTTTCGTCTGGCCGTTACCGACGTCACCTCTGCTGACCCCGTCAACCCGTTACTCCTCCGCGCACTCCGTCACTACATCCCCTCTCCTTCTCTCGTACTATATCCGGCCACGGCATACGAGTATACCGCCACGGTACTTGTGCTCCAGCTCCAAACCGACAGGTTACCAGCGTGTGCAGCCGACACTGCATGTTACCTTTCCAATGAAATTTATCGATTCTGGCTCTTTTGTTCCGATACCTGGCCGAGGCCGAGGCCACCTAGCCAATCAGAACCGCAGTGGAACCCTCTTCTCCAACGGGACACCTTACATCTACCACATAACTAAACTACGTACGAGTACAATCTACTTCAATAGCTCTCCTCGTATTTACTCTACAAAATTATTATTAATTTCTTTGTTTAACATAATAAGAAACTCTCATTTAGATACTACTTGAACTAAAGATTTGATTATTCCTCACATTACACATATCTTTTGTAGAAGAGAATTAAAAATCGTCAGCTGAACAAATCTAAATTTCTTCCCAGTAAAGGAATTCTCCGTAACAATCTAAAATAAAGTTAACAAGCTGTTATATTTGAACATGTGTACATTAGAAGATGGAATAAAGGAAGAATCACGTACATGACATTGGTCACCAGCGAAGCACGCATTCACCTTTGTTAGACTGTTACGGTCCCTAGTCTTATATCAGAAATGAAAAGAAACATCGACCTATTCCGAAGGAAAAAAATAACAAAAGAACTAAGTGGAATATTATCATCATTATTGACATGTAAGAAAGGACAAACTTAGAGTAGCCTCCGAACCCTCTGTAGTGTGATGATATTATCAAACACTAAAAAGCTAGTTGAAAATATAAATTCGATAAACATTTTTAAATATGAATATATATAGTGAATTTTTGATTGAAGGATATGTAGGAGTTTAGTAGGTAGCAGTTGAACGGAGGGTGGTTTAGTGCGGAAGGATAGTGGAGCAAGAGCAGTAGACAATGGGTTGTATGATATTTGGGGAAAATAATAAATCCGGTTCTGGCTAGGGGGTCGAAGTGTAGTGAGTAGCTCGTAGGGTTTAGTGGGGCGAGTGGCGAGGGTGGAGGGGCGAGAGGACGGCGGCGGTGGTGGTGGCGCCGCGACGGCCGGCCTCGTGGCGCGGCGCGTCACTCCGCACTGCTCGGTCGCGCACGGTCGCGTTCGGTGTGTGTGCTCAGTGCTCCGACACACCGTCACCAGCAAGCTCGCGCGCCGTCTCCTGTCTGCTGAAGCACATGTGCCCACGGACGCCGTGCGCGGCTAGTGCGAGTGCTCCCGTCCGCCAGTGCCAGTGCCCGTCACCGTCGCTCGGCAGCACCTCCTGCGGTAGTTGTGCAGAATGCGTGCGAGCGGCCGCGGAGCCTGAGTCCGCTCCCGCTCCCGCGCCCGACGATGTAGGCTAAGTGGCCGAGTGCACGTACCTATTCACACAGAAGGAGTTGTTGTGACCGACGACAGACAGACGGTGACGGACCCTGTGCAGCGGCTGCATGCCGTCACGTGGTGTTATGAGGCTGAATGTGACGTCACTGGTTGGCGTCGCAGTGACGGTGACGGTGGCATGGTTGACGTTGTGGCAGGCTGCGGTCAGGGCCAGTGAGTTTCCGGAGCGGGAGTGCTGCGACCCCGTGTATCCGCCGCCTGTTCCCACCGCGCCGTCCTCCTCGGCCGCTACACCGACCGGACGCTCAGGTGAGAACCGAGAACCCTTCCTTCCTTCCTGCCAGGGCGAGCCTGTCTTTTCTCTAATTCCACTAAGTCTCCGCAATCCTGCCCTAAGTCTCCGGAGATATGAACCTCTCAAAAATAAGCCTCTGCGCGCTTGTAATGAATATAGCTACCTGGCTATATGTCATGAGTCATGATGCGATATTATCGTTACGCTGGGGGTATTGTATGTCACATGGCCAATCTCAGCCATTTGTCGGCTTCTCCGGTGCCGGCGCTATCAACTCGCCTGGAGGCCACCGGGCGTACGTGAGGAAGACTCCCCTTCAACTTGTCATCTATCACAATTACCACGTCGAACGATAGCGTTGAAGCCAATCAGTTTGTAAGGAGGTCGCGGGGACTTGAGTGACCCGCGTGCACCAAGCCGCTACCGTTCTTCTGCGAATATTGACATGCTGCGGTCGATTCTCTCCTGTGCGAATCGCAACACCTGGAGCATATTGGTATATAATGCGACAGTGTCAGCGCCTGGCTACGCACGGCTTGTTAATGTGGTTCGGACAACACGCGTTGCTCTCAAAGACGCCAACTGCTCTGTACCAGTTCTTGTGTTCAACTTGCGTGAAAAGTCGTTTACACTCGGCATGGAGCACGGAACATGGAGCTTGGCTTGGATGGGAGTTGACCGTGCTCTGCTTACATTTCATCCAATATGCATTGGCTCTCCACTTTGAACCGCGTCGACCCTCTGTCGCAGTTTATCAATGCTCTATACTGCCACATAAATGTTGTCTTTCTGTGTTATTTTTGTCCTGGACACCGCGCTGAATCTTAATAATTTAATGACTTGTGGCATTTGATTGTATAGTCGCTTGACAGAATCTTCCAGCCCGCTAATTAATTCATTGCAGTTGTCCTATAATTTGTCTTGTTCAATGGAACACTTAGCGGTAGTTCACACGTTCACTTAACGCTCAATCTGATCGATTTTGCCCATAATTTACGTTCATAACCTATAAAAGTAAGAAGCACATGCATGTTTCTTTTAAATTTAAGTGTGAATAAGGTTAGCTTTCGGCTTTCGGCAGCAAGTGAATCAGATCACGCGGTACACTTCTCCGGAAGTCGTAAACCGAGTTCTCTCCGGGTTGGCCACGTGGCAGACTAGTGTACTTTTTATATTCTTCAACATAACTTGAAACAAGGATATCCAGTTCATTTGACATGCAGTTTTAAAAGCTGCGCTCCTTGCAAATCTCCCCTTTATTCAAATACATAAAATAAAGGCTCCTGCTTCATCTCACACTTCCAAACAAACAATGAAGTTTGTACAAACCGCTTGTGCAGCGCTGCTAAATATCGCGATGAGATAAACCCACTTTTAGTTTCGATTAAAAATCCACCATCGGCTGTCCGCGTCTCTGGAGTATCTCCACTCTGTTTCGTCTTATCCGCTCAATTTAAATTACTCGATCAATAAAACCATTTACATATTTATCCATTAGTCTTCAATTTTATTGTCTCAATTGTGAATACATTTCGCTAAATCGTAAATTGATTCAAACGAAAACATCTCCTTTCTACGTGATCAAAAATTAAAACAGTACGTATTTGGAAAATGTTTTGCATTAAGTGGTATCAAGTTGTAATTTCCCAAGAAAATCTAATTATACGTCGCATTCGATAGCAGCACTACTGGGTTCGAATCTTTCTATCGGTGATTCAATCTGACAGACAATTGGATACGACTTCTTGACCAATTGTCTGTCTAAATATTATCGTTAACTTTGGATACAGTGCTTTGCCTTTCATTAATAAAATTCGTTTTTAATTCAACAATCATTGTATACACTTAAGACAAATGGTCAAGGAGTTGCGTGCAAGTTACTACATACGATTTTTTTGGTTTTGTAAAAGTCCAATAATAAACGAGTAATAAATAAATAAAATTTTCATGATATCGCTATCAGTGCAATAGGTGAAAGAGAAACAAAAGTAGTGATGTCCTACTTTAGTGTGACAAATCGCTCTCTAGTCAAGAATTTGACGTTACAGGAACGCGCTTTTTATATTTAAATTATTTATTTTTATATAAATATTCTCCATTTTACCCTAAAATTAATCTTCAATTCTTTTGAAATCCATCATTACTTACAAAAAAAAAAAACTGTGGTATATTAGTTGTAATAATAACTTATGCAAGTATATATGCAGATCTTAAACTAATGCAATTAGTATTAAATTCGGAAAATATCCGTTGAATATATTTAAGATAGACAATTGGTCAAGGAATTGTGATAAGTAAGAATTATCGACTAAGCAAGTAAGAAGAATGCATTTATCAAGAAAGATATGGGTACGGGTAACGTACAATGTAATTATAAACGCAACATTTGTTAGCGGTAAAGTATTTTAAAAAGTGTCAGTTGAAGAGTAATAAGCGAGTGTTTTTCCCTATTTGTCTTCCTTTGTCCTTGGCTGGGAGACATTTGGGCATCATCGCCGTCGGCCGTCGCTTCTTGCGCGTCCCGGTAATTACGTCGGGTAGGGGTAGCTAGCGATCGAATGCGGTATCCTTCATTGGGTCTGATCAGCACTTTGTCACATCTGACAACCGTCGGATGCTGGAGAGAACGCTTCTCTGCCTAAACGTTACGCACACTCAGACGTTATTAATTATACCCACGTTCTAAATCAGTATCACTATTATCATACTCAATTACTCACCGACCTTACGTTTCACAACAAATATCACTCAGTCTTACCACTCTTGATAAATTTTCTTACCCACTTCTGTCAAAGCCTTACAAGAGAAAGTTACAACATACTTCAAACGAAATAGCATCTTATGTACTGCTGATTTAGTTCACATTTTAACTTATGAATACACACAAAAAAAATGAAAGACCATGAAAAATTATGACATATTAATAAAATGCTCTCTACATATTCGAAAGTATAACCACAAGAATAATACAGAGATGTAACATTTGCTGTTTAACCTGTTCCATTAAATTTTAAATTTGTATGACTGGTGTCATTATAATAATGGATCCCACAGCACCTATGCAGAGAAAACTCCTGAAATTTTGCTTGTTTCTCTCCAACTTTACTTGTATTTTAATTTACCGCATGTCATTTTGTGTTTGCAAAGTACATATACGAGTAGTTTTTAGTGCATAATGTAACTTTAAAATTTTAAAACTACTACTAAATTTAGTTTAATGTACTGCATGAATTTAATTTCAAAACTATTTAACAATGTTGACAGAAATAATATAATATTCATTAAAATTGTTTATTTGTTTGCACGCAAAATATTACTAATCATGATTTTAGGAGTCTGTAATGCATTTACAAATAAAATAAATTATGTCATACCCGTACGCATAACATACGGTCCAGTTCAGTCACGATTCGAATACATAATGTGAAATTTTGAATTTAATAAAATATTTATAATATGTGTTAAGATTGTATTTCAATATGTATAACCTGAAATTTAAGAAAATATATCTTCTAAATAAGTATATTGAGAACAAATTCTTCACAATAATTTTGAAGATAATGAATTTCTATAATTTGGTTTAAAAAATAACAACTTATGCCACATGAAAAAATGTACGATTTTCAACACGAATTGTACCAATGCTGATATAAAAGCGAATCCGAAATATCAATTTAAATAAAATTTGGTTGTCGTGTTCAAATATTCGAAATTAAAAATCCACTGAGGTTGTTTTTTGGGAAGAAGTAATTCACATGACAAAATATAATTCATTTTTCTCATTTCAAAGCGTAATTATCGTACAGACTAAAAAAATGCAAACCAAATGTAATTACGTTAAAAAAATACTGTTAAAATTACCAATTAGATTTCTTTCACACGACAGCGTTTTACCTTGCTGAATAAAACAAATACGTCCAAAACAAACCTTCACAGATGATGTTACTCAATCACAACAACACTAGTTCATCCATTTAATTCGGTGCAAAGAAAATACTTGTAATTATTCATTTGCTTACACGCAGTCCATATCAATTTACATTGAAAACGCGTTGCTTGTTTACCACATCAGGCGAAATTCGATCAGTCGAAAAACATGCTGTTGCTATGGTAGATGACCTAAGGCTGAAAACCAATATTCGACTTTTGTAAATTATTTATCGTTTATTTGCTTCTTATTCTGCACAATTAAACAACTGGCGAATTTCAAACTCAACAATCAGATTTTCTAACCTTTAAAGTCCAACTTTGCCACGTGATCAATTCTGCTTTTTACAACTCTAAAAAGATGTTTTTGGCGATTGAACCAGGTTCATACAATGGTTTAATTTTTTAACCCATCATTCAAAAAAGCTGACATTGTGTCACAAAACTAGATTGGTATTTGTTCAGAGAAATTATCCTAAATTAAATAAATTAAATAAAATAAAATTAATATTTTTGTAGAAATTATGGAAGATCAAATTTTATTAATTCTCAATTTCATTAATTTTTTAATTGTTTTTATATTATACCATTATTATTCCATTTTCTTATGTGTGCATTGCAAATATTTTTCCATGTTACAAATTATAGATTTAAATTCTAAATTCTGCTGTTTTAGATTTGTCCTCTTTCCTTAGATGTCATAACTTTGTTGTCATACCCCATCTATTACGAACCATTTTTAAACCGAGTACGGTTTAAAAATATACACAATTATTTCAATCAGGTTTGTCTCTGATGTCACCATTGCAACGCGAAAATATATTGGTTGAAACCACTTCTAAATAATTTAATATCAATGTATCGCCAAAAAACATCTTTGTTCATTATTATACTATAGAAAAATAATTGTTTTATAAAAAAGTTTGACATTTGCTACAGTTGAATGTTATAAACATAATATAATTTTCCCTTTAAAGTTATAAATATAAACAACAAACCTTTGACAAAAAATAATTTAAAAATAGTATTACATACTACGGATTACGGACGAAAAATTGAAAATAAATCAGATATTCGTGTTCATTATTTGTTATAAAAGAACAATGGTGTTCTATGAAATCCAAATTTTTCAGGAAAATCAAAAAATATGACAGATGTATTAATTGGATTGAAATTTCAATCACAATTTATTGGAAAAAAATAAATTTCAAAATTTGTTGCAAAGAACAATGGTCTACTGAAATTTCAGTAAAATTAAGTTATCGAAACATGTGACAGATGAAATAAATATAACGTGCGTAATTCTGTAACCATTGATATGGCAATCTGCTTTTAACAAATTTTATTAATGGCAAAGTTTTTTGCTGGAAATATACTCTATAAATTTTATTCATTGTACAGTGAATAAAAATAGTGAATTTTAAATTTCCAGGTACATAATTTAAGGAAGAATTTGAATTTAATTCGGTAAAACTACAATTAGTAACTTTTGAATTAGTTCGGGAATATGTTGGCATTTGAGGTTATATTCACACAATGGATACAAAATACCATTATAAATAGATAGAGTAATTCCCAAAGTAACTTATTTAAATTTGATTCAATTCGAAAACGATTATATAGCATCGTTTTGTTTGTGCGATTGTTCTGTGTATTTACCCGAAGACACTAATTCCCGTGGTTAACACAGATTGCTGGCTAATATATTTCAGTTCTAATTTACTTCCAATAAACTAGTTCGCTTTCTGCTCGCTTTGCCGTTTCAATATGTTCTTTGCTATTTACTTTCTTTGTTTAATTTATTTAGTTGACCGATTCTGTTTGTAATATTCATCGCAATTAATAAGGAATTATTTCTGGAATGTTTAGTTTTTGATTTGCAAATACTTTTAAATAACAAAGTAAATATCTTATAATTGAAATGAGTGCAAATATTTAATATCTTTGTGTTTGCCATTTTATACATTTCTCTTCTGCTTCACTTTCATAAATATTGACTTGTCGGTTGAGTAGCGTTTCAATGCAGTTTTATTTATTTTCGACTCGATTGCTCACTTGTAATCAAAGTGTTGTCTTTCTTGAAAAATATGTTTTCTCGCATTGTATTCCTAGTCGCATATTATTCTGTATTTATTTTTATCGTTTCGATTGTTAAAATAATGTTTTAAATTTAAGTCAAAATTGTGTCGCCCGTAAAACCTGTCGAAACCTACTAAAGTTGCTGTTATTCTAAGCGAAAGATAATAAATTTCTATTAGTTATAATTGCCTAAGTTCATAAATAACATTTAGTTTCGTTGCTATTCATAACGTAATACCGTTAAACAAAAGCGTATCGTAGCGTAGTAAACGACAGACATCATGCCAAAAATAGTCAAAATGTTTATAAAGACCTTTGTACCTTTGCCCTCGAAAAATGAAAATTTGATTTTTGATTGTGGTCTTCGTCACCGAGGGAGGACTATCTGTATTGCCACCTTTGTGTATTTGAGATCACGTATTCAATGATTTATGTCAAGTATTTTTGTAAAAACATTAGAACTTGTTGTAGTTACGATTATTTATTATTATTTTCAAAACTATAGCAAGCGCACATTGGAAATATAACTTTAAAATTATCTCGATCATTATTTACAAGTTCTTTTAATCTTTTTTTAATTAATGTAAAATTTTGAGGTAACATAAAAGTTACACCTTAATTTGTGAATATCCGTTAAAATTTCAAAATGTCACAATGGGTACGATTGCAGTATCTTTCTTATTTTATGTAGCGGTCGGCAAAAAAACAAAAAGTTTTATACGTAAAAAATAAGGTTAAAAATTGCGTAGAATACGAGGGTTAAACGTAGACGTTTTTCGTTGCGTTGAGCTCCCACGCAGTGCAAGTTTGATGATGATATTAGAAGTTGCGGAAA
Source organism: Stenolophus ochropezus (assembly GCA_035578165.1). Classification (NCBI taxonomy): domain Eukaryota; kingdom Metazoa; phylum Arthropoda; class Insecta; order Coleoptera; family Carabidae; genus Stenolophus; species Stenolophus ochropezus. The sequence continues at coordinate 8,759,166 of JAQOWZ010000014.1, forward strand.
ATGCAAATTGTTCGATTTTTCAAGTTGGCAACAGTTAAGGCTTTATTTTTAATTCCACGCTCAGTTTCATAGCGGTAACGGTTCATAACGAGGTACGGTTACTGTAATTAGCCACTGCACTGATTGCCAAGTTAATCTGGTCCACTGAACGAACAGCGATCTTCTGCTTCACTGTTCATCCTCTATTCACTCACTACTATCGTGGTATGAACCACTCGCCAAGCCGAATTTACACTTCGACTTAGATTATCACCGCAGAATCAAATACTGCACTTTTATTCAAAAATCGGATCCGGTAATCCATAAATGAACTTTTGTGTGTGAAATTAACTGGACATAAATTTCAAAACAATTGAAATGGCGTAGAGAATCTAAAATTAGTTGTGAGGTTATATTTTTAGAGTATAAAACAATTCATAAATAATTTCATGATAATAAGGCAATATGTAACACGATTTTTTATGAGAATGCCTTGTGATCAGCGAAATGTATAATCGCCTGTGTATAATATGAATAAGTGGGTCACAAATAAAGATAACTACACTGTTCTAAATATATAAAAGGGGTAGTGCTGCAAATTCAAGCAATGAATAGACATAGAGGAAATGCTAAATTGCATTGCCTTTCATTTTTGACCTGCATTGTAGATGAATCAGACGTATACATCTAAAATGCAAAGTGTAAATTTCTCTACTCATTTCATTTCATCAGCTTTTGCTTCGCAAAACAAAACTGATCAATCCCGCGCTGAATTCATTTCCTATCGAACCTTCTGACAATCTGCATGGAGTTTATTGATAACATCATTTTATAGATCAAACACTAAACGATGAAAGAAATTTGGAAGGCTATGAAACAATGAAGAGCTTACATAATATACACACAAAGCAAAATTCAGCACAAAGAAACTGCTCTAGAATTAATTCAATCATTCATTCAGATTAAAGTAAGATGAAACGTGCCCAAATAACAAAAATGCTACATTATAAATGCCGATAGCTGTGTAGATGCGTTGTCTTGCTTGGTAGCTTCACATCTAATTTACCAGCTTACGATTCTTTTCTCTTTCTGTATACATACTTAATTACATTTCACATATATTTTAGTATTTTTCCAGTCCTTGTATTGCAAGTTACATTAAAAATTAAGGATACTGTACGGATTAAAAACCCCGATCAATAGATGCTAGCAAAGGCAACGATGATAAATTTAACCCCATTATCACTGCTTCGGAAGATTAAGGATTTCGGTAAATTTGATAAAATTTTCAAGGGATGCGAGTATGTTTGCCTTAGGTATTAAGAAGAAAACACTTGATAAGCGATAGGGTAGCGATTCAGGTAAAGAAGATTCGCTGGCTCGTACGGTTTAATCAGAAGAGTTGCCGTAAGAAGTAGCGAATCGGCTTTAAGTTAAAACTGAAAAAAGCTTGTTCAAGTTCGCAGACATTCAGGGTCTATGCAAAATGTTCAACCGAATTCACTTACAGCTAGAATAGTCTAATCTAAAAACTACAACTTCTAACTAATAGCATGTACTTGTACTGATAGATAAAATAATATTTGATAGCAAGAAGTCTACAACACAATAGGTCTGTTCGATGAGATTATTGACAGTGCAGTGCAGTGTAGTGTAGTGTAGTGTTGGACAGCATAGGTTTGTGTAGTGTACACTAGTTCCATCTTCTAAAAAAACAGGAAAGTGCAACCAGTTCAAGTGAAACACAACATTGAACTGTCAGTAGCTGTCAGTAGTAGTGTAGCACTTCTTGTAGCAGCAAATTATGTTAAAATCTGTTGCAATAATATTATATTCTGCAGATTCAGATGATTTATTTTTGTCAAGTGATAGTGATGTGAAATTTGAAATAAATTTGAAAACACGAAAGAAAAAAGGATGATGAATTTATTCGTCCCTTTAGAATTAATCGTCAGCTGTTTTATTATCTAACAGATAAATTTAAATCATCAAATGAATTCAAGAAATTATATCCAATGAAACTTATATCTGCTGAAAAACATCTTGCAGTGTTTTTATGGTTTTCTGTACATGAGGCAACTTCGTATCGTGATTCGGCAGATCAATTCGATATGTCCCTGTCTATAGTGACATTGATTATGCAACTTCATTTTCCATGGTTGTTTAGGTTAGATTCACAACTGACATTTACATTATCCCCACTCCAGCTTGCACTAACTGCACCTCCTCTATAGGTAATGCAGAAAAAAGTGCACTAGTTATGATTTTTTTCTCATCGAACAGACTACACTAATTGCACTATTCTCATCGAACATGTCGGTGTTAAAAAGTTAACACTGGGATACCTAGTGTAAGTCATCGAACAGACCTAATATTTTCATGTACAAGACAAGACATGTAAGACGCTCTGCAAGAGGTCCTAGATTGGCCTCATGTCAGTATTTTAATATATTTGTTGTTTGTTGAATTGCACGTATATTGAATGATGGAAGTTTGCAATAAGATCCCGGATCGGTAGTAGGTTAAAACAGAAAAAGAATCGGTTCGCGATGCGTGTGGGAGTCGTTGGCGAAGCCATTCGTCCCCCGACAATAGAAGTGACGGCGCGGTCGCGGTTTTTGACACGTGCGGGAAGTTCGCCAGTGACTAATGCACGTGTCACTGTCGCCGTGAATGTGTCCAAGTTTGTTCATGAATATCTTCAAGATTTGGTCATGAATAATTTGGAACTCGTATCGGAAACTTGAAACCCGTAAAGTCAATAGGGTTTATGTGAAGTGATAGTGTTGCACTTAATGAATCGGTTTTTCAAAAAACATACTCATAAACTAAAAATTAGAAGTTTGCTTAGTAAGGCTTTCTGGAAATTCGCAAGTTGAAGTCTCTACAAACATAGATTATAGATGATTTTGAATTGTGATATCAATAGGGGTGTTAATGAAATAATGTAAGCAATAAAGGGATGTAAGTTGAACATATCTCAAAGTAAAATTGAAGTTTAGCTGAAATGAAGTTGGAAGAATTAATGTAATAATGAATAATTTGGACCTCGTATCGGAAACTTGAACCCGGTTAAGTCAATAGGGCTCATGTGAAGTGATCGTGTTGCACTTAATGAATCGATTTTTCAAAAAAGTCATAAATTAATGAAAATTCTAAGTTTGCTTAGTAAGGCTTTCTGTAAATTCGCAAATTGTGTCTCTGCAAACATGTATAGATTATAGATAATTCTGAATTCGGATATCAATAGTGAAGTTAGAGAAATAATATAAGCAATAAAGGGATGTAAGTTGAACATATCGCAAAGTAAAATTGAAGTGTAGCTGAAATGAAGTTATAAGAGATAATGTAATAATGATTTGTTGAGAGGTTAGGCTGAGAGAAATGAAAATTTGAAGTTAGTTTAGTAAGGTTTTCAGTAAATTCGCAAACTGAAGTCTCTGCAAATATGTATAGATTATAGACGATGCTGAATTCAGGTATCAATAGTGGTATTAGTGAAATAATGTAAGCAATAAAGGGATGTAAGTTGAGCATATCGCAAAGTAAAATTGAAGTGTAGCTGAAATCAAGTTAAAAGAGATAATGTAATAATGATTTGTTGAGAGGTTAGGCTGAGAGAAATGAAAATTCGAAGTTAGCTTAGTAAGGTTTTCAGTAAATTCGCAAATTGAAGTCTGCAAACATAGATTATAGATGATTTTGAATTCGAATACCAATAGTGGTGTTAGTAAATGTAAGCAATAAAAGGATGTAAGTTGAACATATCGCAGAGTAAAATTGAAGTGTAGCTGAAATGAAGTTAGAAGAGATAATGTAATAATGATTTGTTGAGAGGTTAGGCTGAGAGATGTATGAAGGCATCGAAGCGACAAGGAACAAGACTTACAAGCAACACTGCAGGATTAGGAGTAGGAGTAGGGCGTAGGGTGCAGGCTCGGAGAACGAGTGTCGACCATTAGCGGTCGACGACGCGGGAAACGATCGCGGCCGAATTATCGCGCGCGTTAATCGCGTTACCAGCCAGAGAAGGCCAAAGTTTCATATCGCGCTTACGTTAAGCCAACGACTCTAACGTCTCCGTCAACACCAATACCCCACTCGCACTTAACCAACTCCTGCATTGCTGTTTCTATTGCTTACGGCTGACTTACAGGATTCAATTTTAAACACCAACTTATTCATGAAATTAAGTTTTATCCCGTGAATTTTAAACAAGGACAATTAACCAGCCCACGCTTTTTTCCATCAACTTTTCATCAAAGTCTTCTAATGATTATGCACAAAAATCAGATGACGATATTATTTCATGTTTCACCAATAATATGTGTACAATTACCGAAGGGGATCAGTAGTTAGTCGGTGGGAAGGAAAAGGACAATTAACTAACTTACCCTTTTTTCTGTCAACTTTTCATCAAAGCCTTGTAGAGATTATGCACAAAAATCAGATGACAGTAGCCTATTTGTACAGTTGAGGAAGAAAATCAGTAGTTAGTGTCGAGATTATTTATTCTAAGGAATCAGGAGTCAGAGAGAAGGAAGACGGACGACGCACCGGAAACCGGAAGGGAAACGAGCGAATTGAAGTAGTTGTTTCGCGTATCGAACTGATTTGAAGAAGCTACCGCTGCTGGTAGACTCGCGCGTCTCTCGTTAGTTAATTATTCAGCTGCTAGAGTGCGTCCTCATGCCGTCTCCTCAAATTTATCGTCTCCCTAAATAAGTGATAGCGAGCAAAGGTTGTAACTGTGCGAATCGCACTAACACTAACTACAACCAGCCAGTTATACATCAGTCACACGCGTCCGGCACCAAACATTACCACTTACATCAATCCATTTCCTTGGCTAACTTTATTTCTTTCCCAAAACAATCAAATATTATCTTTTCTAACGGCCGCTCAGTTTCCACATCCCTCGAACAAAAGTTCATAACAAAAGATCTGATGTTTTTCGAAATCTCAACATCATGACCAATACTATTAACTATTTACCAACAATATTTCAGTATTCAAAATGTTTTTTCTAATCTTATGTATTCGTAGAATGAAAGACTCAAGCATCGTGTTTGTGTCATGACTAATTCCACAGCGCACTTTGAGTACTTAATCTGTGGAACAACCATTGTAATCAAGGCGACAACAAGAACAGGGATACTCTAATGTAATCAACACTACGTACATTTAAGGGGAACAAATAGGTGCTGGTATATTGCCTGTCATTTTCTGAGGTACTTTCGGTTGAATCTCCCAAATGGCTGATGTTAACTCGAACAAATGTATTCAGTTGATTTGAGAAATAACATCAGTTGATAATTAAATTAATAGCAGTCACTGTGTGTGATTTTCTAGAACTTTCCATTCCAATACATTTCTAATTAGTTGAAAAACATATAGTTGAATAAAAGTTACAGTGCATCAAATGTACAATTGCATCATTCCGTTCGATGTAAAGAACGTGAAACCTAGTTGAATGTTACAAAAAACCGTTCCCAATTTGAATTCTTGGAAACTTCTTGACAATGATCCAATTTCCACCTGACTCGAAAGGTTGCGGAGTTCTCGATTGATTGAAATTAAAATTCTGTTCTTCGCGCTATCTATATGTACATATATAGAATAGTTGACTCGTGCGTACATCCCAGATATTTTTAGCAGTTACCAACTATATCTAGTCTTCCATCTTGTACCTACATTTTTCCACATAAATAAACACTCGAGATAATGTTCTATTTTGACCGAGTGTTCTACCGATCAGGTGATTACATAATGAGTTAGAATTAATAACAAAAAGTGACACCTTCATTGTTACGTGATCGTCAAGAGCTAAAACGACGCATCGCGTGCTTTCAAGTTGAATTGGTTTATATATTTATATAGTCCTATACTTTATGAACTTTTTCTATTTGCCGATTTTCCTATTAATATCCGTTTTAACCTCTTATGAATTTATTGTTTATTTCAATAGGCCAAATGTCAGCTTGTTTTAATGAAACACTTGAAATCGATTTCTTACAAAACTGTTAACCGTAAAAAATGTTTATTACATGTTACGACAAAGTCAAGAATCGTCGTTTCAAAGACAACTGTCGATATGGTATTCCATTTTGCAAATGTGAAATATGTGTTCAATGAGTTATTGTTAAAATGGCACGTGTAGCATAGAAGTTTCGTATGTAATTTATACAGGATGCATTTGTTATATATCCATTCCAATAAAAGATTTTGCTGCAAAAGAGAATAGAGAAACTTGGAACATCAAAAGGCAGCTAACAATTACATGCATGTTACACGCAGCGTATCGGATGCAGGTAGCTAGTTTTTAATTGGCATTTTCCCTGCTCGGTTGATTAAAGTTTACTCTGTTACTTTGACTGTGTAGTCTCAATGTTCGCAAATCATAAAGTATGTCTTTTATTTGCGCAAAATGACAAGTCGTACCTTCAGGTGTAATAATGTATTTCGCCAAACGTATCCCACTTTGCACAAGAAAACTTTTTATTAGCGAGCAGACATTATTTTTCGCTTTATTCTATTTCCTCTGACATACTTTCAAAGGAATACCATTTGAAAAATTTTATTGCATGATCAATATTATTACTGCCTTGTTATTTCTCCTATATCGCACTTTTATAAAACAAATATACACTATAATCCCCATATATCCTGCTGTGACACACTAACAAATATTAAAATAAAAACTACCATACCAGTTTTTAATAAATTTTTCACTTTAAATCATTATTCTTATAGAAAACTCCAGAGTTTTATGATGACCGAAATAACAAAAGATTCGTCACTGGGTCACTGTATTTTAATAGTAAATTTATATACTTTTATTAAAATATGCATAGAGATCATTCGATTCATTACTAAATAATTTTGATTTTCCCAATTCAAATAAAACCAAATCGTTTGAATTTTATTTGTTGCATGTGTATTAAACAAAAATCAACAATAATAAAATTATATTTCAAATATGAAAAACTAAAACAAGTTTGATGTTTGTTATAATCCTGTAACTACGCCCACTTTACTCATACAAAACTCATTTTGTAAAGTTTAATCAAATAATAGAACACCCTTTCATTTCAAATATCACTAATTGTATTCCAATTGCAACAAGAAAAACAAAAACGATTTTATTATAAAGACAACTACACATTGATATAAATAGCATTGACTTTTATATGAATTACAATTGATTTATATTACAATTTTTTTGTGTTATTAAAGGTCAAGATATACATTATGAATTCTCTTATAAAAATATTTTATTGATAATTACATTTAGATTGTATGAGTGACACTAAAACCTAACAAATAGTTTCTAAAAATACGGTTGGTAAGGAAACAACATACATTTAAAATTTAAAAATTTTCCTTTGATATACATGACTGTGTTTTATGTTTGTGAATATTGTATTGATACTATTGATAGCTTCGCGAAAGTGGTTTCCATGGTAACACTTGTTTGATATTGTTGTTATTATTGTATTTTCTATGAGAAGCATAAAATGTCAAAGTTTATTCTGCAATAAGTTTTTCAAAATATATGTCAGCAATAAATATTTATAACTTTAACCGATATTTTAATAGATATTTTTTATTCATGAAAGAGGTATTTATTTTATTAAAACGTTGGAGTTGGTTTATATGTACTTAAAATCTGTGTGGGTAGAGTAGAATGTTTATCAGGTAGCTAATAAAATAAGTCATTTCCAGAGAAGAAAATTTGTTGGGGAATAGAAAGGACGCCGAATACAGCGCCGAATACAAAACACGAGAATGGCAGCAAACAGTTGTTTGGGGTAATACAACCGACCCTGATTCGTGAACTTAAAATATTTGACCAATTTCATTTTCCAAAAAGAAAAATTTTAGGCGAATTTTTTTATCGCTAGGCCCAGATCGTAAATAGAATACGTCCAGAAAATCGGACGCACATTTCAACTGGAAATATTGAATTTTATTATTCAATATTCCAGACGGGCTACGATAAAACAAAAAGTTTGAAACCTTTTTCATTTTATATCGAATATCATTATTATTAAATATGTAGGACTTTGACTTAATCTCGATTCTTATTTTCTACGCACCGTCCTATATCATTCTCCACTTCTCCATTTCTATGAATCTTTCTCTCTTTAAAAATAAATTTCTCATTACCATAAATTTAAATGGAATAAATAAAATAAAATTTGTTTCTACATCCATAAAATTAGAATTTAAACTTCTTTGCACTACATACTTCGAAAATTATTTTTTTCATATATATTTATTAATTTTAATTTTATGGAAATTCATTTTTCAAACATTGTTCTCAAGTTTACTTGCATCGTATTACCATAGTCTATAGATATCTTACAGCTTCTGTATAGTGAGAAACAGCAGTATTCAGTGCATCTGAAGGAATTACAGATAATTAGAAATAAATTAGAACTATCAAAAAAAAAATTATAAACAAATGAAAGAACGTATCTTAACTCGGATTGTAATTTTTGCAGCTTTTTAAAAGAGTTATATTTTTGATGTATTTATTTATTAGTAAATCGAAAACAAATCATTTTTTCAGTAGTGATCTTTTTGTTGCTGACTCGAATTTGCTAAGGACCCCTGACAGGAAAAGAGATCCATTTTCGCTTAAGGCAGTTATATTTAAATAATATTTTCTTTTTGCTTTCATCATATTATCTCAAAATACTCGTATATCGATCTCTGTCCTTCAAAATGCGACAATAAAATCATTGAGTGATTTTTTTTTTTAAGAACACTGTTTTTTGCCGTATCCATTTCTGTTAGTTCCGGAAAATATCATATTCAGTTTTAAAGCGTGTAAAGAAACATCTCAGAAAAAAATGTGCTAAGATCGACTTTAGAGTCTTTCATTTTTCTTTTCAAGAGGTGATAGACTCGCCAATCAGTTACTCCTACCACCAGTAAAAATTGTTTTACCTTGCTAATAATGTTAAATACTAAAAATTACTTCACCCGAGACTATTTAAAAAAAATCTCGTTTAAGAATGGATAAAGATCGTTCAGTAGTTGCAATACATATCAGCCTATTAGAAAATTTGAGCTATCCTCTAAATGCTTTTCTTTTTCGCACGAAAGTTTATTTCATCGACGATATGAACTATTTCATGTTTGACTCTTCGTACCGCTTGTGCGTAAATCCGCCACTGTCCCGGAGCAAATTTCGAAAGAATTACTGGCAGTATTTCATTTGGTTAATAGTGGCGACAAAGGGAAACAAAACTGCTTGGAAAATATTAAATGTTGGTTGTAGTTTTGAAGTTATGAAACCAGGCGAAAGTTTTGGAATTATTGTGAAGTTGGGATCATATGTGTAGTACGTAATTTTTGCATGTTTGGGGGTTAAGTTATAATCAGTAATTATCCTATCAAGTATATCCAGTTCCGCTAATCCTTTCGTTTAACGCTCGAGTAATGTTCTTAATGAATTTGTAACTTGTGTGACGACATAATATAACCGCGGGGTCTCAAGCAGTTTGCAATCCGTTGTATGTTAACATCTACCCGCTGGTACTCGCGAATACTTGTTTCAATTAAAATCGAACAAAGCCATACTGATCTAAATCTCCACTTTCATTTCATTTGCAGTATTTCTCGCAATTGCATGCACATTCTTTTATTCGAAACTCCATATACGAATATATACATGGGGATATTATGTATTGTGAGAGTAGTGATATTTGTTGTAACCTGTAACTTGTAAGAACGAGAATATTTCCAACAAACATTTATAGGTTAGGTTAGCTTAATTCAACAAAAATATGTTTCAAAATAAGTATAAACGTGTATTTCTACGTTCGGCCACGATAGTAATAAAGGGTAGGCAGTTTGAATAATTTTTTCCCAAGATTTATTTAATAGTATTTCCATTTTACTATGTGTTGTGTTATGTTCATGTCATTACCGTAAGGTTAAAGAAGAACACAATAATTTATAAAATCTTTCACTTTTTGAGTTAAAAATAGGTTTACGATTCACAATCATTGCTGTTTTAACTGATGGGTTTCAATTTTTTAGTTTTTCACTCTAATTCTTTTTTATATACAACCGAAATAATCCAAGAATAACTATTTTGGATCCATATTAATAGATATCGATGCTATAATTTCAAATTTAAAAACAAAATTTAATTATCTTTTTTCATTCTTAAGGTATTTGCTCTCAAAGTTGCAACTCAAAAAGGCTATTTTTTTTTTGGTATATCATAAAAATGGATAGAGTTACAATTTCAAAGATTATACCAATGGATTCTACGGGCAAAGTTACATAAATGTTTTCTCTGCATATACGTTCTTTGGAATTAGGTGAAAAATGAGAAAATCGAAACCAAAATTTCAGTTTTTCGCTCGGGAACTTTTTTGCTCCAAAATTTTTCATTTTCTGTACTTAAGTATCTCTACCCATTTTTCAGATATATGTACCTAAAAACATACTTTTTTGAGGTGAAACGTTGGGTACAAAAAAATGGTTTTATTGAATGATTTACAATGTATAATCACAATTTAACTCTAAAAACTTAAAAGTAAACGAAAAAGTGCAACTCTCCTGCGCTTTGATGCGTCTTTTGATTCGCTATCCTGTGTATTATATCTTTTATTTGTAATTTTACTCTATTTTCTTTTTCTTTTTACTTTGTTTTGAAGAGCAATTTAAAATCTAAAATTTGTTGAGTTTTGTCGTGTCATGATAAATAAAAATAGTTGTAATTTAATTCCGGAAAAGTAAACATTTGCAAGTAGACGGCAACAGTGTCTTAGTGCCGCAGACTCCATGCAAAGCAGAATGATTCGTTCATTGTTTGAGGTTTTGTACAACTGTTTGTATTCATCATAAGTCGCTACCATAACAATTAATTTCGTTCCTAGGCTGTTTACACTAGTGTTAACGTCTGAACAATTATTTAGTTTTAGACATTAATGCCTGGTATTATCAACGCAATTTATATGGCATTCAAATTAAACGTCACTCAATTTAACATACACCCGTTTCACTTAACTATCTTTCCAAAAATGTAAATCTCTCGATCATGATTTTAAAATTATTTATTCCATTACTCTTTGAAAACACTGAAAAATTGACATTTGCTATTTTTTTATATATTTGTTTATTAATATACGAAAAACAGAAGAAAACAACAATGAAATTTTTTAAATTAAAATGCCTGTATAACTTTTATAATTTTGCTCATAAAAAGCTTAATTTGTACAGTAATATTGTAATATATATTCAATTTTTAAGGGCATTTATATCCAAAATGCGTCTAGTAATAAAAATTGTGTTTTATACGGAGTGTTTCTATACCTCTGCACGAAACTTTAATGATTTATATGTATAATTTGATATACTGATTATAGAACAAAAAGATTTTTTTTAATTCGAAAAAATAAGGGCAATTTATTCGTTGCGAACATTTTTAGTGCCACTGGTTTGATAGTACATTATTAAGGTATTAGACACCTACATAACAACTAATTAATAAATTATTATTTGTAGGCATCGCTTTTCGTTCTCGAAATATTCGACAGTTTTGACCTCATCGGCCCAATAATTATACCTAATCCAGAAATGGGCAGTAAAACGACGTTAATTTGTTTCTGAGATTGTAGCTAAACTACTATAGTTGACATATTTTGAAATTCGTTCATATTTTTGAATTCAGCACACAGTATTTAACAATTTTTGAAATATAAATTTGCAGAAGTGGTATTTTTTATCTTCATTGAGATATAATTTTCATATAGCAGGTTTTGAGGTTACCCTAATAATACCATAAAATTTATGTTCATTTTTATTTGTATGATTGAAATGAATGATATGTGCATTTTAAAAAGTGTGGCACTAGGTGAACCCGTTAATGACGATTTAATTTATTCGCGTAATTTTAAAAGATTGTGCCGAATAAAGTCCTTGAAACTCATAATATTAAGATAATATCTATGAGATATAATTTAAAATACGTTCTTATTAAAAATTGCGTGCATAAAACTTGCTCAAATCCTTTTCGTTAAAATTTGTTTATATCACGAAAAAATAAAATAGTCATGAATCAAAATAATAATACACTAATAAATTGCAGTAGATAAAATCTAAAATAAAATATATTTAAATGTTTTTAGAGTAAATTACTGCACAAAGATTATTTGAGCGGAGAGAGAATGTTGTTTTAATAACAGATTTGTCGTGTTGTTCCTGTGTGTTGTTCTGGTAATATCCAGGATAAAACTTCGGTAGTTACTTCAAAGCAACATACGCATGAACTGTTATTCTTTCCCTTTGATTATATTGGGTGGTAAAACGCTGTATTGTACAAGCATTTTATTACACTTGGGCGCAATGACCTGCATTTATGCACATTTTAATTGTTCTACTCTTATTATTATAATATGTTCATTATAATATCTATTAAAATCATGAAATACCTTTTACGAGAGGATATTCTACTTGTAACAAACTTTAATATAATAGTATGTAGAAGAATAAAAAGAAAATAATTTTCCACAAATTTTATTCGCTTCAGTAACAACGTCGTTTCGACTTTTCAAATAATATATCAATATATTTTAATATATACATTCTTATCCATAATAATTTTTTTTATGAATTAAGATCTTTTGGTGAAGTGGATGAATTGATCTTGAAATAAGAATTGAAGTCTTGATCGATTTATTCTTAGTAATTTCCAACTAATATTTTATTAATAACTATTATAACTTTAACTTTATACATTGGCAATTTCTACAACTAAAATACAAGTAAAACTTGACAAAACTTTTTCTACATGAATTTTTATTTTTGGCTGAAATTTATGGGTATTTGGCAATATTTTATGACAATAAAATTTTTGAGCGATAATAGAACTATGATATATTAAATATAAACATATCTTACCCAAATGTCTTCTGCTTACGATAACCAGCCATTTAATAATTATTTCTTGCAAGGATTCTTTATTTTAATATCAATATTCGACCGAAATCGAACATGTTTCTACAAATAACTAACGCTTGAATGCATATCTATCGTTTATTCCGGTCTCCAGTCGTACGGAATTCGATATAATATGGGGTAAAATACTCAAGATATATTGCTATATATGTGCCATATATGAACACTCATGAAGTAACATTCTGATTCAGCTTTACAAAAAAAAACTTCATGAAATGACGTTCTGATTCAGTTAAAAAATAGGAGTGTGCCATATATAAACATGCATGTAGTAACGTTCTAATTCAGTTTTCGAAATAAAAAAAAATTAATGTTCCATATATGAACATTCAAGAAGTAGGTAACATTCTGATTCGGTTTTACAAACAAAAAAACAAAGAAAAATGGGAATGTGCCATTTATGAATACTCATGTAGTAACGTTCTGAATCAGTTTTACAAATTAAAAAAAAATAAAAATGCCAATGTGCTATATATGGCACACTATGCGGTAAAAGGTTAACAAGTACGTCAAGCTGTTTCATCTTGGAATGTTGTGCACACACAATATACCTAAAATATTTAACCGCAGATCTCACATTCGAATCGGAGCGAGCTAACCATTGGATCAACCACTTTCCGTACAAATTAATAACTAAACTTTACAAAATTTAATCTAATTTGGCGAGTTATTTGGGTGAAGAATTTTTATCGAAAAAAAATAATCAATGAACAATTGGTTGTCTGTGAAAATAATGGTGGAGAGTGTAAATATGCTCTTGTAGATGGCGTAGAAAAAGTAATAATATTTACAGAGTAGATGCACGATTGAAATCCATTGCATTTTACGGGTATGTATAGGAGCGAAGTTGCAGAGTGTAAGGTTGTTTATATTCCATATATAAATCCTTTCCAATCATTATTGAATATAAATTGAATAATCTTGAAACTACAGTCACAGTGGGTTAGATTGAATTCTGCGAAGATTTTCGCAAACCGCGTGATGGCTTCACACATAGAATACATGAGAAACACGCGTTTGTGTCAGATCAATAGTGGCTGGATGCTTGGAAGTTCGACTAATAGGCGACGACACGGCACACGGAGTTCCATTCGTGTCGCATTCTTTGCCGTTGAGTCTCCGAATCGCTGGCGGTTTACCGCTGATGACTTGCCGGCAATATATCCTCATTTCCTCCGAGTGTGTGAACACTGAGCGCTCTCAACTCTTCCACGACCACCTTGTTAGCAATCAAATCACACTATAGATTTTTCAGCTAATTTGTCCTCCCCAAGCGACCACTCGAGTTTGTGGTCCCCTCGTGGTCAATCTCAGGTTCGGAAAGGAAATACGAGGGCCCGGATTTATTATTGAAGAAGAGTTTCACATATAATACCACTAATGATTAGAATTTTACCGTCATGATCACGACTGCTTGTTGTTGTTTTGTCGCATTCTTTGCCGTTGAGTCTCCGAATCGCTGCGGTTTACCGCTGATGACTAGTCGGCTATATATCCTCATTTCCTCCGAGTGTGTGAACACTGAGCGCTCTCAACTCTTCCATGACCACCTTGTTAGCAATCAAATCACACTACAGATTTTTCAGCTAATTTGTCCTCCCCAAGCGACCACTCGAGTTTGTGGTCCCCTCGTGGTCAATCTCAGGTCCGGAAAGGAAATACGAGGGCCCGGATTTCACATATAATACCACTAATGATTAGAATTTTGTCGTCATGATCACAACTGCTTGGTGAGACGAAAATGAATGTGACAGCAGAAGTGACGATTTCCTACAGTAACATTTCGAGTAACATACAGAAGCGAGCTAGAAAAAATTATAAGTAAACTTCTTGTCACGTATGTATTCGGCATAACAATTCCTCAAAGTATATAATTTTTCAATTAATTACTTGTCGTTTAAAATTTTTTGACAGACAGTGAAAATTCTCATATGTAATACCACTAATAACTAGAATTTTACTAGAAATTTTTGTCGTTATGGTCACAACTATCGCGGCAATTTTCACTAGTGAAAATTATCATATGTAATACCACTAGTAATTAAAATTTTTACTTGAAATTTTTGTCGTTATGGTCACGACTGATTTTTGCGACGAAAATCGAACGAGTCCGCAGGACGAGTGACGATTTTTTAAAATGACAAGTAAGAGTGAGTTAGGCAAAAATTACAAGTAAAATTCTAGTTACGAATGGTATTCGGCATGATAATTCCTCGAAATACATATATTTCTTTCTTTTAATTACTTAACTGACAATTGTCAGAGAGATTTGAATCAGTTTTGTTTAATTCGCCAAAATACTGTGATCTAATTGGACGACAAATTATGAGTGGAATTGTCAGTGTAAAGTATTTTACTTGTAAGTTGTCAAATATCATCACAAGTATCATTTAGAAATGCTGATAATCATCTACAAATATTAGTAATGCCACCAAATTGGTGGAGCTATTTTTGGAACTAAATAATATACTTAACCCTTTTTATGAATTGGAATTGGAATTAGTTTGACAATTGAGGATGATAACGACTAATCGGGGTTAGTGGCTAATTCTTTTTGTAAATCTGAGTGTACATGATATAGTAATTTAATTTTTGGGGGCCAGATTGTTCTTTGGGCCCGGTCCAGAATTCGCGGACTAACGGACCTGACCAGACCGCCGCTAGTCAATCTCCAACATAACCGCTAACCCTCCATTCCATTTATTTATCGCCATTACCTGTACTGTACTCTATTCCCGACATTGCAGACTGCATTTTAAATATTAAATTACGTGTGCAAGATTTAAAGGCGCTGTTAACGATTGAATTATCTACCAATTGAAAAGCGCAGCGCTTAATAAATTTATTTAAAAATTAGTGGCGTTTTTATAAATATTTACGACGCTCTTACCGTCTCATCTTTTCCGACGAAACTAAAAAGAAATAAGAAACCTGCTAATTTATTTATTACTTACTTTCAAACTAAAACAGATCACTATTAAAAAAGTGAAAAATTCTTTTACACCAGAGAAAAAATTAACTCAATTACTTAACACTTTTTTCTGACACCATAAGGCTAATTTGCAGGGTTATTCGACTGCATATGATTTCAATACACGAAACGAGACAACTGCAATTTTTTTGACAGAATTTTCTAGATGTTAGGAAATGGACAGATTTATGACAAAGGACACAGGACGATTTTAAATTAAAAAACTAATTTAAAAAATTGAAATTTATATAAAATACAAATAGTTTAAATAAATGGCTTATTTTTTGGGTTTACCTTTTCATTATCAAAAAAGAAATTATATTCTTTTTGGAATTTTGGTGTATTTTGGAAAGATGATATTTAAGTCGTTTTGTATTACCATCTTTCATTTTAATATTCCGCACTGCATATCTAGCTTCACAAACAAAACAAATACCATATTTTCGGCATTGATATTGGTGAAATGATGGTGTTATACTTTCTAATAGTTCTTTTAATCTCGATATTTTGTGTTCTATTGGGTTTTTACTTTTAATGATTCGTTTGAATGTAGATGGCTTATTGCTGTTCTCATAGTGATTATATGCTTTCAAAAACAAAAATTTTATTTTGTCATAAATTTCACTACCCACCTATAGTTGAATATTTTTTTCTTCTATTTTTGATATACAAAGAGTGTCACTTTTTAAAATTGGTTGACTATAAGCCAGCACATTTTTGTGTACTTGCTTGTCACAAAGGCAGCTATTTTTACATATTATAATTGTTATAATAATTAATAATCGACTTGTATGTTAATTTCAAAATTTATTTTAAAAATTTGACAACACGCTTGTCGTCAAACATTATTATAATGAAATTTTAATAGATATTGCTTTTAACTCTACTGAACAATAGTATATCAACAAAAATCCAGCTGAACAGCAAAAATATAGTGCAGAATGAGAAATTTGCAATAAATACAGCTGTGGTTTTTTTTTGGCCATGCACATTGATTTGTAATTGTGAAGAGCCGTGATAAAAGAGCAATTATCTCGTCCATTGATCGGCAGTCTGGTAAAATGTACAAACTAATTCAAATTACACTTCTACGAAACAGTCTTTCTACCGAGTCTTTTATTAAGCTAATCAATACATATGTCATAATGGTCTGGAGAAGTACGCACTTAAACGATTTTTATGAAGAGATTAAGAGCAGTTTGATCCTAATTAGTTGCTGAGACCTCTCAGGTTATTAACAATAAAATAAAGCAGGTGCTATATAATTTAATCACAGATATTTAGTCGTACACTAATTGCTTGACTATGTCGTTCCATTTCTTTGTTTATTCTTGGCAAGGAACATGCAGCGTACTCATTAAAACAACACAAAGGTGAAGGGTCAAGAAAGCGTGGATTTTCCCCTTTTATATTTCAGTTTGTCGATGTCGATAGTCGGCCGGTTTTAACCTGTATGCTGATTTAGTTCAAGTTCAAATCAATTTTGACTTTCTGTAACAAAATACAATATATTAGAACCTCAATATAATGAAATTTGGATATAACGGACAAAATGTTTGGTAAATGTAAAAAAAAATGAAAACATTCTTTTAATGTTATATATGTTTAAATCCCAAAGTCACCTATCGGGAAAGAAACACATATCAAGAAGATTATGGTAGTTTGAACGCATTCGAAAAACTTGTTTTTTTTATAACGAACTTTCGGCTTTAACGATCGTCCCCTCACCGGTATTATTCAGTTATATTGAGGTTCTACTTTACTACTATTATCAAGTCGTAGCATGTTTGTTAGACAGATGAAACGGAAACGATTTCATTTGTTTCTTGGCCATTTTATTTGCATTTTAGTGTTATAGATTTTTAACCTAAAGCCTCTCCAATAGACCTACAGCTTATTGTTAATGCAAAATAGCATTTTATTCACAACTCAACAAACTTTTTTGGAATTTTTTATATACTTGCTTGGACCATTAACAGGTTATTTAGCACGGACTGAAAAGCTGACATTTTGTACAAATAATTAACGCAAAATATTTTATATTTCTGCTGTTTTAATAAGTATAGTATTGTCACGAGCGTGATTTACTGCCAATGATTTATCGCGATCAGCCGTTTGGTCAGCCTCTAGAAAATTCTATGAGGTTCGAGAATAATTACTCACAGGTATAAATTGTCGCAGAATGGGAAAGACAGGTAATCCAGTTGAGAACAGCGACATATGAAGTAGAAATAAATATTGATACTTAGTCGAAATATATTTTGATATCATATGAATATAGACAGGGTATAAAATATACTACGGTGTATAAATAAATGAATATTAGGTAATTATTATTACGTTGTGTGTGTATTACTAATCGTTAAGTTTAATTTGTGTTATTTTTGTTTTTGTCATTTTTTTTCTGTAGCTTATACCTGTTTATATACTTATTTCTCTGAAATGGTCGTTTTTTTTATTGCTCGAAACATACGTCCATTTGTGAATTTGGAAACTGGCAAGCCTGATCAGAAATCGTTAGTATATACAAGTCCAAACAAGGTCCATGTTTTTTTGGGATGTAGATCACTTAAGGGTTGAGCCAATGATAATATTTCAGTTTAGCCTAAGCTGCAAAATTTAGTAACAGATAGTTATGGGATCCGGACGAGGCACAACATTCACAATTTATGAATTCGTATATTTGTCTGGAGGTGGAACGGGCACGCCCATCCTAGTCCGGTAAACATGTGCTTTCTAAACTTTTCTTATGTTCTTCTTTCCAAGTTTTATTTTTTCTTGACCTTATTTCAATAGTGAATTATTTACTGTATGCACTTCCTGGAACAAGATACTAGAAAGTAGAAAATAGGCTACTAGGAAACAGTAAAATAGTATTCATGTTGTCGTACATGTCAAAGAAAATCGCTTTTAACTAAATAATAAAACCAGAATATTAATTTTCAATACCAGTAATTTTATTATAAATAACCAAATTTATTATTGCACATTTCTATTAATAACATTCTACAAATGACATCGTAGTTTATTAAACATTTCTGAGTAAGCCAATTTGCTTTATTAAGGATTTTGAAAAAGGTTAATTAAAATGTTTTCAGAATTTCATATTGAACTTCGAATATAATTATCTATTGTAAACCTATTATTTTAATTAAATAAAACGTCTGCATATAAATATTTTCGCTAATTTTAATTAATATTTTAATAACACAACTGATATAAATAAAATTTTAAAATATATTTATTATGACGTGATGGTGTTGCAAAGCCGTTATATTTCATACTTCTTCTGATCTTACAATTAGCTGTGTATGCACTTAGAACAAGATTCTCTGTGGTTTATTGAATTTTGGAAAGAATCCATAAATTTTGTTGTTTCTTTTGGTGATTAAGAAAATTAAAAAATACGATGTGGGTGTTTGAAACAGTGGCCCAAGAAGTGAGGAACAGCAAATCGTTAGCCAGCTTTGTTTAATTACTAATCCACAGAAGGAGAAACAAACTCACGCATCACGCATGTTCGTGTCTCGCTGCCGCACTTTTTAAGAACGTCACGTAAATTATAGTTTTCCATAACGAGGAAAGCATAATTTATTCCGAGAGCTGTAATGGCATGTTAAATATTTGTACTCAATTTAAAACAACCTTATAATTATTTACCAACGCGTATTTTAGACAATCTTGACAATAAATATTATTTATACAATTATCACCATTATCTAGTGCGTAGAATGACCCAAGACAAGACATTAAAGCTACTGGACTTAACTTGACTTGAAATCAAATCAAATTTGGGACAAGTAGTAATAACCTAATATCAAGTCAAGTCAAGTAGAAATATTTCAAGTAGATACTTGAAAAATTAAGTAGTTCTTCACGACTACTTGATTTTTCATCAGTTTTATTAGTAGTTTCAAGAAATCACAATGAGATTTTCAATAAAGACTATTATTAGACAATAAATTCATAATTAATTCTAATCTGCAATTTGTTAAAAAAAAGCTGTTATAAAATTATAAAATAAGTTATTATTAAGTAAAAGAAATAAACATGAAAGTACAAATATTGTTTTGTTTTGTTATTTCTTGAGGTTGCATTTCTGAGATCACACTGTTCTAAAATATAAACTATGATATATTTTATGTCTTTAATTGTAATGTCCAAATATGTAAAGATATGGAATAAACACGATAAATATTTTAAGCACGCTGCTACAGTACTGATTTAGCAAAGGAACTGCTTGTTTTGCAGTACCGAATTACGCTTCTCACTGCGAGTGTAAATGCTTGCGCGCGTATCGATATAAGCTTGCTATACGATGATACTGCGATAAACAGTGCTGCTAGCATTCTTCGCCCTTCTTAGTGTTGCTAGATGTATTTTTATAATTTTTTATACAAAATAAGAAACTATATACAATTGTCCATAATAAAATTAATTATTATAAGCAATTATTAATAAATTAATAAATATATTTATATATTGAAAAATTTTGGGGCCGCCTCTAATCCTTTATGTCTTTTTATTTTTAACAAACTACTAAATAAAGCTAGCCTGTAGTTCGTTTCAAATAGAAATGGATCTGACAATAATTCTCGCGCATCTAATGCAACAAAGTTGAAGGAGATGGTAACATATTTATCGTTTTTTCCAATGGTGCATACAATGTGCCGCACAATACCTACTATAACGACCGTTGTCCCTCCTACCAATTGCCCTATGCAGTACGGGGTTATAGTTGCTATATCTAGCCAAATCAAACAGTGTTTAAAATTGCACTGAACCAATAACCTAGGGGCGTAAACCATATATGGGAAAACATTTGACCAGTGGCGAGGTTTTTTTAATAATAAATGAATTTTTATAAATATTTATATGTTCAAATTTATTTACATTAATATTTAAATTAACATTATATATACTATTTTGCAAATTAAGTAGAAGTGAATGTCTTACATCGGTTTGGACATTGACTATATTTTTTTTTGAAATAACGACTAATCTTTAGATTCTTCAGGCAATTCATTCTCAGTTCCTTTTGTAAGCAGTAAGTATGCCACTGGTACAAAACTCTACATCGTATTGGTTGTAGAATAGAAACGAAAGTGTATCTTTCGCGTAGGTCCTTTTCTATAAGAGACGAACTATAATAATTTTTGGAATTTAAATGGCGGAATTTGCAATTCTCTACTTTAAGTAACCCAGCTTCTTTTTCGAGTTCCCAGAAATGGAGTTTCATAACTGATAAATACAATGTAATGAAATATCCCTAGGTAATTCGAATATCTGATCTGTCTCTTACTCATTTTACATCAGTTATTTTCCATATTTTCCTCACTTCATTCTATAGTTCTTGTGGTAAATTTTAAATGTATGAAATGTAATCTGTTTATCAAGAAATATCAAGTAGCTTAAAATTGCTTCATATTAAGAAAAGTAGCTACGATAGAAAATCAGGTCAATTCAAGTTAAGAATTTAAGAAAAAAAAATCAAGGTATTTGACTTAATGAAACTCTATGCAATAAATAATTAAGAATGATTGTTTTATTTTATCACCAAAATCTTAGAGCGTAAATTGTAATTATAAACGCATGAACGTGAAACTGAAAAATTATTGAGTGCAGAAAATATGATTTGATTCTCGTTCCTTGCTTGGACAGCTGAAGTATTTTTTGCGTTCCCTTTTATTGATTTGCTTGTAATGAATTGTAAACTTTGTACGTTCGTTCACTTTGAATTATTTTATTTACATAAATAACAGGCATATTGACTGTTGCATTACATTTATGAAGATCCGTTGCAGGAAATGAACAGATTGCAGTTCGTTAGATTTATATCGTTTCATTCCATTCACGTTCACGCTGAACGGCAAAACGACGTAAACTCCATACCACGTAAGCATTAAAATTGACTGGAAAATCAAGTGTTAACATTCTACTTTGAATTATATAAATAAAACACATAAATCTTTATTGACAGCTAACTGGTTTTCTCACAGAAACAATACCGATGGAAATTATGATATATGCTCACTATTAAATCAGTTATCAGGTCCAGATCTTTTCATATAAATACTCCTTTATTCATGGGCGCCCATAGAATATTTCTCAAGAGGAGGCAAAATCCGAAAAAAACTGACTTATTATGAAATAGATATATATTCTAATGCCCAGTTGTACAAACAAGGATTAAATTTTAAGCAACACCAACAAAAAAATTATACATAATCGAAATTTTGACAGCAATTTTGAATAGTTCATATGACATTCTATTCCGATGTAGTATTGTCTATTTAAGAGAAATTTAAATATTATAGAGATAAACAGAAAACATATTTATTAGTAAAAAAAAGGTAGAATTGGTCAAAAGTAAAGCATAAAGTAAAAATTCTTCCTTATTTTTTGGATTGGTTTGTAAAGGTAATTTTTAAATTCCTTCCATCTTTCGAAAATTCCTCAAAAAAATCTTTAAGAACCTGGACAAAATTAAGTTTATTGTAGTTACTTGTCTTGCTTCTACTTTCTAATGACAGTTGAAATAACTAAGCACAAATAATAACGGGATAATTTGTTCCACACATAAAAATTTAAACCCTAAAATACAGCAAACATTCATATATTTCTTACAGAACATAACGATAATGAAATAATTACGTAATCTGTCGTCTTTTTAAAATTTGCAAAAAGCCAAGGGAGGGCAAATGCCCCCTCTTGCCCCCCCTTATGGGCGCCCATGTCTTTATTCTAATGTTTCATTCGTCACTATAAACTGTTAAGTTTCTTTCAGAAACTGTTGGCTGACTTTATACTAAAATGCAAGTAAAATTATACAAATAATTATTAAATCTTGGTGAGAGACAGTAAGACATAATTGAGTAAAAAAATTCTATAATTCAAATTTTCTGTTTATCTAATGATAATGTCTTTTTAACCATGTTTGTTCCAATCTATTTATTAATGCTAATTTCAGTAATGATGACATATAGCTGTCAACAGAGAGGGGTTTCCAAAACAGTGAAATATTACAAAATAAAAGACACCTCAAATAAGAGAAATTATCAAATTTTGACTACTTATATATTCAAATTTTCAAACCTCAGATCTATATATTTTACGGTTTACTATAAATTTTATTATGAGCATTATTGAGTGTTGACTAAACAATATTTTATTTTTATTTTAACGTAAAGAATGAAATTTATGAATATCTGTTTCGTCCTCGAAATGTTGAATAGAAAATACCGTATTTTATTTTTATTCCTTTTGAATTTATTGTCATATTGAGATACATTTGCATTAAAAATAAAATCCTAATGTCTAATGTGACCTTTAAATTTAAAAATATTTTAAGAATAGACACTTCAAAGACTCAGGTATCTCATTATGAGTACAACGGTGGAAGTAAATAAGAAAAAGATCTTTTGTACTTTGATGTTGTAAAGGTAATCCTTAATTCTCATATAATAATTATATACTCCGTATATTAGTTTAATACGTAAATATGAGGGATTATCAGTTAATCTGATTTTGTAAACTAAACAGATATAGCAGCCGTTTTATTCGATTAACTGGAGAAGAAACACGAATTAACAGAATCACAATATTTTGCTACGTGATCATTTTGTCACCCCTACATACATATAACATTACATTCATTCCAGAACGTAAAACCAAAAATCGCTAAACAAAATAGGATTATTATTGGGAGGATCCAATTCAAATTTTTATATGATATAGCTTTTTTAAATAGTATTTAACTAAAAGTTAAAGTCCATTTACTTTGAAATTTGACCTCTATTACATTTTATTTTTATGTGGCAACATAACTTAAATGTTTGAGTGAAGTTGGAAATTGGTATATCATAAATAGGGTTGATTCCATTTAAATTAATTATGTCAGTTTCATTTCCTGTCATTAAAATATATTGACCACTATTAATACCATTATATTTTAATAGTTAGTAATCCCCTATAATCCTTTGCAGAGGTTGTAGACCGGTAGGAATTTTGATAAAGGTTTCATTTTTTCTAATTTCGATTACCATTTGAGGATTAAATAAACTATTAGGTATGTGTGAGTGGATGTGGAAGCGAAATGCGAATGCATTTTGTAGAATTTCTTTGTTGCTTTTTAATTAACATTACATCCTGTCATTAACATATATTCACCATTATTAATGTCATTATATTTTAATAGTTGGTAATCTACTGTAATCTTTTGCAGAGGTTGAAGACCGGTAGAAATTTTGATAAAGGTTTCATTTTTTCTAATTTCGATTACCATTTGAGGATTAAATAAACTATTAGGTATGTGTGAGTGGATGTAGAAGCGAAATGCGAATGCATTTTTAGAATTTCTTTGTTGCTTTTTAATTAACATGAAACACCTCCCGCCTGAAGTAGAAAGGATGGGAACGGTAGAAGGAAAGAGTAACGTAATGAAGCGTCAATAAAGACGAGGGCAATTTTAATGGGTATCTCAATTAAATCTAAATGAAATGTGTGAACCTCCAGCACAAAACCATCCGACTCAAGTATATAATTCCCTCGTTTGCATCATAGATGTCTCTCTTCCAGCCTCCATTTGTGGAACCGGCGTGAGGATTTGCGAAACAGTAGACGGATTGTTTTTGGAAAACACCGCGCTATTTGGCGACAAAAAACCGATTTACGGATGTGAAAATGAGTTTGTTATGGTTGTGAGTCACTTATCCTCTTACACGAATAAATAATTGACTTTGGGGATTTTTGAGTTTCGTGCGCATGCGTGTGTAATCCATTTAATTAATGAAAACTCTACACTAAATGAATTATGGACAAGTTTTTTTTCTTTGAACGCGGAAGATTGTTGACCAAGTGCACAACATTGCATATATTTGTATGCCGTCATCAGAGCCGAGCAAATTTTCAATTTTCTAAACCAAATTTCTTTAAACAAGCTCATGAACTAGGAAGTCCATTCAGAACAAGAAAATATCACTAGCCAAAATTTATTTCAATCAGATTTTTAAGCTTTTGCTTTGCAATTTTAATATTTCAATGTAGCCATTTGAAAATGAAAATTTAATTGAGAAAAATAAGTGGAAAGAAAATAAGAAAGTTAAAAAATTCCATTACAAACAATCTATAAATATAACACCCACACTTCTGAATATGTAAAGTTATTAACATATTAAAACATTTCAATGTAAATTGTATTTATTTCTTCAACATTGCTGCATGACAAAAGCACACCGTTCAGTTTTTTAAACATTTCATATGCGCACTAAAACAAATGTAGCAAAAGCGCACCAGTGAAATTTAGGAATTTAATGTGTATATGTGCCGATACCGATACCGGATAACGTTATAATAACGTTTTAATTGTTAATTTTTTGTTAATAACGTAATAATAACAAAATAACTTTATGTAACCGTAGCGTAACAAATAATGATACACTATAACCTTATTTGCCGTCGAGAGAATATAAATTTCTAATTTACCGATATTTTAATATTTTTATTATAAATATTATGTATATAAAGAGGATACTAGTGGTGTTTGAAGTCTATTTCAATACACCAATCACAAATCTTCTAACGTCCTACTATCAATACGACTGCACAAGTGACATGTTATGTTTATAATTAACAGAGTTTTCCTGTATCAGGTAATTGCCAATTATAAAATAAGGTATTAATAGTTAAATATATTTTTAGTTCAATATTTTGTTATGAATTTTGTATCATAAATTTTAGAAAAATAAAGTTATTTCAATGTTATAATAACGAAATAAAAATAACGTTATTATAACGTTATGAAATGATGTAACCTTATACTAACGTTATCCCAACCCTGAAAAAAAATATGTTCATTTTGTTTTACTATTAACAATTTAAATCAATGGCTTCGGTTTTAATTCCAGTTACTATAAATTTATTTTATTATATTATATTATTATTTTATAAAGTGTACAATAACGTATTTCTCTTTGCGAGATATTTTTCGTATAAAAATATAACTCCATGTAATCATGGTTGTAAGTATCTCAATGTTGGTCTTTTCTGTTATCATCCTATAATAATGTACTTTCTTTGAAAAGGACGTACAGAACATTTACTACTATATAATAATTATATTTACTACAACTCTATGAGAGTTTTGTCCGCAGGACAAATTAGGAAGTGAATTTCACCCGTTCTATGACAATTTCAATTTGCAATTTTTGATGAAATAGGTTATCAGCTTAAGGCCTCTGAAAGAGACTTAAAACTTATAGTAGATTTCGAACCACACGGACAAAGTAATATTTTTATTTGGTTAATAGTTGGCAACGCTAGGAATCGAACCCCAGATTTCACACTCTACTCAGATCGAATCGAAATGCGCTAATCAAATGAGTCATCCTTGCCCGTTTGAAAATATATTCTATAAATATTTTTTTTAGAATTGTTGATATCGTAGGTAGATGTCAAATATATCAAAATTGTAATGAAGTGATATCTGGACTGACGAATCAAAGTAGTGTAAAAGAAAGATTAGCAAGATCTGACACTCTGCTCAGTTCGAATCGAAGCGCGATAATCAAGCGAGTCAACCACTGCCCGTTTAAAATATGTTCTATAAATATATTTTTTTTAGAATTGTTGTTATCGTAGGTAGATGTCAATTATATCAGAAATATAATGAAGTGATATCTTTTATGAGGAATCAAAGTAGAGTAGAAGAAAGATTGCAAAACAGTGATTAAATCTGAAGAAGGCCGGGTGAGATTCGGTAGTGTGTAGAGAGGTGTGGAACAGGGCGTCGAGTGTCACTGTAAAGGGAGAAGGGCCGGAGGAAAACAGACGGTTGGTTAGGGTAGGCACGAGGCGACAATTAACCGCGTGTACCACAATTGATGGTTCTCTACCAAATCCTTTCGAGCCAGCGTAATTCCTTGCTCTTGACCACCGCTAATATACTATACCTCTCCTAATGGAACATTTGTACATGCAAAATTCTCTCCTTTACATTTTGTTTCTTAATTGTGATTAATAGTTAATTGTCCAACTATAGTTTTGAAAATCTGAAGTTATATGTACGAAGATAAATATATAAAAATTAAAAGTTTTAAAGGTTCTATTTGTTTTGTATAATTTTATTTGTATATGTACATTTCAATTGTGATTAATAGTTCATAGGCCAACTGTAGTTTCGGAAATCTGGCAAGTTGTATGTACGAAGATAAATATATAAAAATTAAAAGTTTGTAAAGCTTGTCTCTGTTTTGTAAAATTTGTAGTATTGACATCTTAAAAACAAAAGTTTCTAATTGATGTATTGTTTGCTACAAATGTAAAAAGGAGTAACAAAATGAGGTATCGTACGGAAAGAGATATAAAAGATATAAGTGATTTTTCTGGTTGAAATGGCCGGAATAAAATGTTATGGTCATAAAGCAATGAGCTTTATCGTCATTTAATTATTGAATGCTCATCAATGGCAAACCAATCGAAGGGGTGGTGTAGGCCGACCGAGCTGGCTTGTGAACATAAAACAAGGCAATTGCGAATGGAACCAAATCGTTACTTTTACGAATTGGAGTGGAGTGGAGTTTTAATGCAGTTTTGTTTTATTTTCGCCGCGACATGATAGCGGTCAGAGTCGTCCAGCGGCAGTGATTGGCCAAGGGAACCCGGGACCGGCCAAGTCAAGACATCCCGTTCCGCGGTCCACGTTTACAGCTGTATGGCCCGATGAGTAATCGTATATGATATCTTTCTCTTATCTTGGGCTGGACCGCTGGATTGCTGGATTGCCGTGGCCGACCCAACGAATTCGCTCGACCGGGAACCGTGCCGTTATTTTCTGCTACTGAACTCGTTATGGATCGTCGCATTGTGGTTTAATACCGGGGCATACGCGCCGATGCTTCGCTCTCTCATCGCCATCAAATAACTTTGCTATTGATGCGGTTTTCGTCTCTCCATGTTCCCCAACTACAGGCCAATCTCCCGATGGCGCTCATGCACCTGCTTGCACTCTTCTATCTCTCTTTTTCTTTCTCTTTTCAATTTTACCTTACAATCCTCAAATTTTAATTACTAGACCTCATCTTAACAGGCTGTGCATTTCAGAAATCATTGTGTCCTTTTAATTTGGAACATACAATAAACTGAAAATTTTACCTTTTTCTTCAACAATCCTCAAATTTTAATTACCAGACCTCATCTTAACAGGCTGTGCATTTCAGAAATCATTGTTTCCTTTTATTTTGGAACCTACAATAAAGTGAAAATGTCTACACTCGTCTTTTTGCCTTTTCTTTCTCTTTTCAATTTTACCTGTTTTTCCAACAATCTTCAAATTTTAATTACCAAACCTCATCTTAACAAGCTGTGCATTTCAGAAATCATTGTGTCTTTTTAGTTTAGAACCTACAATAAACTAAACATGGCTGCACTCTTCTTCTTGTCTTTTTCTTTCCCTTTTCAAGTTTACCTTTTTCTTCAACAATCCTCTAATTTTAATTACCAGACTTCATCTTAATAAGCTGTGCTTTTCAGAAATCATTGTGTTCTTTTAGTTTGGAACCTACAATAAACTGAAAATGTCTGCACTCTGATTTTTGCCTTTTCTTTCTCTTTTCAATTTTACCTTTTTCTTCAACAATCCTCAAATTTTAATTGCCAGACCTCATCCTAACAGACTGTGTATTTCAGAAATCATTGTGTCCTGTTAGTTTGGAATCTACAATAAACTGAAAATTTCTCCAAGAGCCTTTCTACATTTTTCTTTCAATTTTTCCTTAATAAATTTTCGAATTAAGCAAAGAAACAAATTGTCTAAATAGTTTGCTAAGTCCCGTCGTTTTTCTTGTATTTGTTATTATTTACTGTTGGAGAAATTTTTATTCTGGAAGAAAATATTTTGATATTTTTCTGGTATATATGAAAAGATTAAAGATATTTTATATTTAGCTGGTATGAAGAGAAAATATTCCGGTGAATGTATTGGGATATTATCCGGCCGCAAGTTCGCTAATAGGTAATGTCGCCCTTATTCCACCTAATTGGAAGTTTTGTGAGTTAAGCGTCGCCGAAAAAACGAATTTGTGTTTGTTCAATCAATAATTCGCTCAAGTCGGGCTTTCTTTCATGTGAAAAATAAAGCATTATAAATGTTATAAGGACTTTGAAAATATTAGATACATTTTTCACTATTACTGACGATATTTGGATCGATATAAACGCGGTTCTCGGTCTCATCTCGCTTTACGGGAACGTGACAAAACGAAACGAAATCTTCGTGACGATTTCATAGCAAAACCTTTAAGTGATACGATAACGTCACCAACACGATCGGGAAAAATAAAGATGTACAGTAGCAACGACAGGGAAAAAGGATAATTAGAAAATGTGAGGCGGGAGGCACAGAACTGCGCGAATACCAAACGAGCGAATTATACTTTGTAATAGGTATAAGGAGAGGTAGAAACAAAAAGTGCTGTGTTCGAATGTGTGTGCATACGTTTGGCAAAGTGCGAGCTCGCATGCATATTTATACAAAAATAACGCGTGAAATTTGCACATGACGCGGTCGTCGCTCGGCTGGGCTTTGGCTTTACTTTCGCAGACCCTGCTAATGTAACAACGCTTTCATTTTTTCAACGTCAGTTGAAATATTAATTTCTTAAGCTGATTCGAGTCTCTGATTTGAGCGGTCGCGCACGAAACCCTGCTTCGACCATTGGGTTACACTGATTAGATATTTTTCGGTCAATATTTCCACTTTAGTTTAAGGACACAAACAGAATTTAATTCCATGGCATTCCACTGCCGGTCAGCGCTATAAACTGTGCATGCATGCCTTGAAAAATTGCACGACGTATATTCACTGGAATTATGTCGCCCCAGCACACAAATTTCTTCCGAATTCACTTGATATAAAATTCTGCACAACTCCAAATATTTCTCAAGAATTCTTCTTTTCATGAGCCCTCTTCTCTCACAATGCAAACGTAATCGTTTTCGCAACTGTCGACAATCACACCGTTAAAACCACAATACATATATCTTACAAAAATTTTCCACGCAGCACAGTTTCTAACATTCAAAACATACGACGATTCAACAATTAATACCGAAGAAAGATTTTATTATATTTACCAATATGTCAACCGCCGGGATGCAGAAAAGTTTATTTTAGTTTATCTGCAACTGTTAAATCACTTCTTATTCATAATTTGTAAACATGGCCGAGATATCAGTATGATTAAAAATATAACGCGTCACCAGATGTTTAAATGAAGTGGTATTGCAACCCCACATCTAACAAGTGACTAGTCAAGTCCTTAAAACAGGCTCCTTAGCAGTTACCCGTGAGAGAATATGTCAACCGACGTGATAAGAACAGCCAAGTGAGTTGTAGCTCAGTTGGTAGAGCAACATCCCGGCAAGATGTAGGTCTGGGGTTCAAATCCTGATGGTTGACATATTCTTTTCACAATTTATTTCAGTTTATCTGCAACTTCTTATTCACAATTTGATGTACATGAATTGATGATGTGGCAGATTAAGTACTATTACGAATTAGTTAGAAATGCCCTTCGTGTTGAGTTGAATAAAATGTTGAAGGATTTTTTTAAATCACCAAAGGATTTGAAAGACTGAAAGGGCAAGTACTTGAAGGTGGTGTAAAACACTTAGAAATTCGTTTAATATTCGTTAAACTCCACAATGGTAATGCTGAAATATCTGGCGCGAAATGACGGCCAACAGATCCAGAGATCTGTGCCGGCATATCAAGTCTTTCGCGTCAAACGGCAGGAAACCAGGGACTAAAATATTTATAACCATCTTCCTGCGGGTTACTTTCCTTCAGCGTTTCCGTTTCCAGACTATGCCGATGTAAATTTTTCAAAATATTTACCTACATCCGGAAATGATTACTAAGTCTTTTTTAATTATCAGTTCTTGGTCCGGAAATACAATTTTAAAAATTTACAAACACTGGAAGTAAGCCAGGTATGCTAATATTTGTCATTGTAGTGTTTTTGTGCATAAATATACGGTGAATTTAAAAGCAAAACAAAGGCCATAAAGCCTACTGAATATTGCATAGTGTTTTGCAATTTTATATGGTATTTGAACCGCATAAAGTGACGCAGAAAGGACGAAGAGCGGAAAGAATTTTTGACAGTAATCGTTGCAGATGTGTTGGCGTTAATCACAAGCGTAGTCTTATTTTGTATAAGCAGGCTGCAGGACAGGCCGATAAATTTATTGCCTAAATTTTATTAAATTCCAACTGTATTTAGTTCAGTCATAAAAAATCCCTGACAACTGAGAAATATCGCTGTTTCTGTAAACGACACTTAATTAAAAATGTCCTATAAGTTGGATACACTTGTAGATAGCGGTGTGGATCTCGCATCAACACGCTATCGCGATTCTCACGCTCCTTCGACGCATATAACGAGGATAATTTGTGACTTGTGCCATTGCACATGTTATCGGTGATTTCACCCTCTACCCTTCAATCTTCATACCTCATGTTTACTTACATTCTGTTGTCATGACGCTAACTTGCTCCGTTAATAGTTCTCTGAAAGAAGCTTGCTGAAATACAAGTTTCATGTTTGACATGTATCAGCAAATTTGCACGCCCAAAGTGCTACGAAGGTAACTTCTTCAAACTAAATCGCGAATGGGGTCGTACCGAACAGACTTCAATTTTTCTTGTAAACAATAAAATAAACAGTAAAATTCAACTGTCGATACGTTTGGAAAAGAGGTTAGCGCACATGCTCTACAAGCCTGGTTCAATTCCCATCAAGTCAATGACATGTGAATCATCCTTATTTGATTAGTTTGAGACAAGTTGTTTATGAGTCGTAATTTGAGCTTTTTAAACAAAGTTTATGTTTAAAGATATTCTTGAAAAAGCTATACTGAAAAATAGTGGATACCTCTATTAAATCGGTAAATGCTTGGGGATGTTTTGATTTAAAAAATATAATTATGACCAAAGAGAATTACCGACATATAATTGAACACCTAGAATACCACATTTATAAATCACAAAACCGGGACATTTAAAAATTTTTTCTATTCAGAAATAACAAACATATTAAAACAAACACATTTTAAATACACAAATTGAAACAAAAATAGAAATCACAATTGATAAATGTAGGTAATTCCTTTTTATCCGATCCCATTGAAAATTGATTTGAGAAAAAATCATATTTGTGTGTATTGTGCAGGTATAGCAAATAAATAATAACAAACAATTTAAGTAATAAATTAATTACCGTGAGTTTATTTTAACGTGAAACATGGGATTTCTTATAGCTATGGTACCGACTTGACATTTGATTGACAGCAATACATCAAGACGTTCAAGTTAAAATGAAAAATAGCATATATAATATTGAGGTTAAACAATAATAAAACTCATTTATAATATTTGTAATTTGAGTAAGTTTGATGTGCCTAGAGTGATTTTTAATATTATATTTTATTTCTTTAATCATTATACATATTGTTTTTAATGTTCCCCACTTCAAAAAAACAAGAAGTGTGAGATCATGAGACCTAGCGGGCCACTTTATTTGTCCATTACGTTCATTTCGACGACGTGGAAATGTGTTATTTAAAGAATATATCATAATTTAACAGTTAATAATGACGTGAATTTGACAACCTATTTCATTTTAAATTGAACGCTTTGATACATTGCTGTCATAACGTAACCATGAATATAGCAAATCCTACAAGTACTAAATTTGTCATCGGATATGAAATCTGGGACAATTATTTGTCCCAAAAAACGGAACACTGGGTCAAACGACACAAAACAAGAACAAATCCTGAAAGTTCAGGACGTCTGCTCATCCTAAAACACTAAGAATCACAGTTATTATATCTAGATGATTCCTTTTTATCTAACCATTGAATATATATTTGACGCAATACTGGTATATTTGCATCTTTGTATTGTACATGCATAATATAACTACAGAAAATTTAAGTAATAAAACAAGTACTTATTGCAAATGTTGATAGATAATGCAAGTACCTACTAAATTTTTACTTGGATTTGTCCCAAAAAATTCTGCGGGACACTGGGACAAACGACACAAAACAAAAACAAATTCTGAAAATCTGGGATGTCTGGTCACCCAAACACCATCTACAGTATAACCACAGAAAAGGTTTATACAGAAGCGACAGTAAGACAGAGAAACGAAAATTAGAGAGAGATGGAGAATGTGCACAAATTAAAAGGGCTCATTGTTTAAAATCGGAAAGTTTCCCCATATCTTAGAGAGAGATAGGGGAAGAGCACAAATTTAAAGGTGTACACAATGCTTCAAGGTCGTAGAACTGAATAGGGGAACATGAAAGGTGCCGACACGGAGTGTCACTTCTGTATGTAACTATTCTGTGGTATAACCACAGAATAGGTTTATACAGAAGCGACAGTAAGACGAGAATCAGAGAGAGATGGGGAATGTGAACAAATTTAAAGGGCTCATTGTTTAAAATCGGAAAGTTTTGTCACATCTTAGAGAGAGATAAGGGAAGCCAACAAATTTAAAGGTCTACACAATGCTCCAAGGTCATAGAACTGAATAGGGTAAAATGAAAGGTACCAACACGGAGTATCCCTTCTGTATGTAACTATTCTGTGCTTCGACTCTAACGGATACACCTTCATTTGTATTAGTCGATTATATTGAGCTTCCACAGTATTACCATCTGGTAAGAAGTTTGATTAAAGGTGATGATCCAAACTAGGAGAGGATATTTGTAATTTCTGTGTTTGAAGTTTGGGCTTAGTTAAAAGTGCGAGTATGAGTGTCGACTGAGTGGTCGAAGAACTCAGCCGTCTCGGTGTTCATGCGAGAGCGAGAATGCGTCTGATTAGGGTCCGAAGGCTTAGCACTCGGCGACGTTAATCTATGATTGCGCGGCATGTTGGTCGCGTGACAAGCCATGGCTGCGTGTAAGTGGTCACGACATACGCGCCTAACCCCACAGCCACCTACACATTCCACACAACACACTAACACATTCGCTAAATAATCATTTATTCAAACTCAACCAATATTGTTCCATTTCGGTGCTAAACACACTCTGATTTCCAAAACCCCCAAACCCAAACTAAAAACCATTTGTCTCAACAAATCATTCCACAAATATTATTTATATTTATAATGGATTTTTCTGCTTCCATTAGAATATAAAGTTATTTTTTTTTATCTTTCAGCAGCGGTTTTTCACGTACACTTATTATTCACAAGCAGTGTTGTATAGTATTTGAAATAGGTATTTAAAATAGATTAAGTATTTTGATATTTTTTTAGAAATACTTTTTTTAAAAAGTATTTTGTGGTTTTATTTCAAATATATCTCATATGTATTTTATATTTTAATACATTAAAATACATTTATTAATTCAAAATACTAATTTTCAATATTTGAAATATATTTGAAAAGTATTTGAAATTTCAATATTTCTGTATATCTAAAATATAAACCGTCGTGAGTTGCCTGTCGCGTAAGTTGTACACTAAAGAGCTTAGTTTCTTTGTACTATAACTTAGCTACAAGTAAAATACGAAGAATATACATAGATCCTTCTTTAATATACAATGACCTCATTATAATTGAACTCCGTGAAAAAGTTTATTTCAACTATTTTTAAACTTTGCATTGTTTGAAATGTAATTAATCTTATGTAAAATAATTGAAAGTATTTAAAATACTCAAAAGTATTTGAAATACTTAAAATATTTGAAATACTTAAAAGTGTTTGAAATACTTAATAGGATTTAAAATACAATATTAGGTGTTTTATTATTTGGAATACTGAATATTTATAATAAAAAAATGTAAAGTATTTATTAAAGACTAGTAATAATTTTGTTAGGTATTTTGAATTTGGTATTTGAAATACTTTTTTAAAGTATTTTATACAACACTGTTCACAAGTGAATAAAATGGTTCATTATACACAGTACTATTTTAAAATTTTAGAACAAAATAATTTATTCATTACTTATTTTTCAATCGATTATGACTTTTCATTAGTAATTTAGATTATTTTTGCAAAAAGGTCATGTTCATACATTTTAACTTATTTCATATAGCAAGCTGTAAGATAAAACATCATATATCACACGTGGGTGAAATATCACGCATTAAACATTAAACTCATAGATAATGAGATATTTCGCTTACTTGTAATATATTGTACTATTATATTTTGCCAAAGGACATAAATGCATGCGTACCATATGCGTCACATTCTGTTAATATTTATTAATAATTTATAATTAATATAAAAAGTAACTTTAAATATACTAATTTAAACAAATAATATAATATTTGTATTATAATCATTTGTTTGTTTTGAGGATTTTGTACTCTATACAAATTTTTGATACACATTTATGTACATATTTAACAAACGTCATGTATTAGGATTCAAACCCACGATAATTAATATAATTTTTATATTATTCCACGTATAATTTTAAATGCCAGTGCTTAGTTTCTTTTCTTACCACGCGTCGGCGCTGTATTAATTTCTACTAATGAGCTGTCACAATTGTCTTTCAGTAATGACCTTTATTATAAATAAGTTTGTTTAGTGTTTGATATTTCTGCAAATAATATCAAAATGAAGTGTTTAGTGGTCTTTTGATAACAAATAGAGCAGGGCACCTACTTTTATTATGTAAGTGAATTTTATTTCTAATAAATTTATAAACCTGGTAAACGTTATTACGCGATAAATAGGGGCTATTTTAAAATCACTTTACGGTAATTTATCCATATTATTTGCAACTAAATGTTGAATTGAAGCAAATGCACTATATTAGTTTATCAAATGTTGCCAGTTATTGTTGGATTACTCTATTAAAGTTTGGATATAGACTATGAAAATTATTAATTATAAATATGGAATTGTATATGTATATACAAATATAAGGTTATAATATACTTGAAGTGAGTTTCTTGATGTTTTTAAAATAAGAAAAACAAGAATATTCTGTTGATATGATTTCGATTATGTATGTTTTCCTCAAACTTATAAATTAATGAATATGAAACCAGAAATACAATATTTTTATTAAAATTATAATGAAAATTGAATAACTCTTAAAACTAAAGACAAACTTTTAAATTAATTATTTTTAGATGCAGATATATTTCCAATTTAATTTAGATTTTTATATGAACTTCGCAAACTAAAATTAAACTACTAAAAATAGAAGCAAGAAAAACTAATATTAAAAATATATAAGGTTTTGTTTTATATCAATGACTTATGAATAATAATAAGAGAGAGCAAAAGTAATATTGGAAAGTTGATTATTTCTTGCAATATAAAAATTTACAAAATGTTGAGATATTTGTGGGTTCTTGTTAATAAAAAGGCGCCATAATGAAGTATTAATTTATTTAATGTTAACTATAAAATATTAATTTACAGGGTGTTCATTTTACTTTATACACTTTTGCTAACTCTAGAACTGTAAGAGCTACGAAGATGGCTAAATTAGCAAACAATTTTCATTAAAATTCATTTTTTCAAGTATTGGTTCTCAAATTATGGATTTCTTATTTTTAATTTCAATCTTTGTTTTTCTTGTTTCTATTTTTAGTAGTTTAATTTTATGGTATTTACAAGGTTCATATAAAAATCTAAATTAAATTGGAAATATATCTGCATCTAAAAATAATTAATTTAAAGTTTGTCTTTAGTTTTAAGAGTTATTCAATTTTCATTATAATTTTAATAAAAATATTGTACTTCTGGTTTCATATTCATTAATTTATAAGTTTGAGGAAAACATACATAACTGAGATCATTCTGCACAATATTCTTGTTTTTCTTATTTTATAAACATCCAAAACCACCTCAAATATCACTATTATTATAACCTTATATTTGCATATACATATAGAAATCCATACCTATAATTAATAATTTTTATAGTCTATATTATTATTCAATGACACAATATTAGCATCTACCCTTAAATAATATTTTTTTGAGAAAAATGCATTTTAGGTTTATTTTATATCAGTTTCTATATATATATATAGTAGAGAAAATGAAATGAACACCTGTATATTAATAATAAAAATACAATTATTTAACTAAAAATAAAAAATATATACAGGGTGGTGACTCGAACACCCGAACATAGAGTTTTAACATGTAAAATCATATTTTCATAATTTCCTGCTTCCCTAAATATTTTTAATAAAAAGGCTTCAAATAAATGTTGTAGAACAGAATCTAAATCAATAAGCAAAATTAATTTTACGTGGTTTGTAAGCTCAGAAATTAAGTATGAAAACTGTTGCGTATACTGTTACTGCTTCTTGATATATCAGATAAGTCAGATTCCCCTTTTCATTTAATTCAAAATTTTGCAGTTGGCAGTTGGGTGGGCACCTGGGTGGCCACAGCTGCTTTCAGGGTGGGCCAGTGTGGGCACTCCTCGCGAGTTGGGTAATTGTTAAGGGTGAGGGGATAAGAAGTGGACATCATGTAGGTTGCATATACTATTACTATTTCTTGATATATCAGATATGTCAGATTCCTCTTTTCATTTAATTCAAAATTTTGCAGTTGGCAGTTGGATGGGCACCTGGGTGACTACAGTTACTTTCAGGATGGGCCAGTGCCCTGCAAAGGTGGTCGAAAATAGAATGTGGAGATTTGTTTAAAGTGTGAGGTAATGCTTTGTGTATATGAGGGATGAAGTAAGTAAATAATACAATAATGAAGGTGTGGTAGCAAAAGAAATGTTGGGTAATTGTTCGGGGTGGGGGGCTAAGAAGTGGACGTCATGCAGGTTGCGTGCGTGGGCTTGCGTCGCGTTGCCCAGCGGCCATCGCTTTAATGGCAAGGGGTAACGGTTAACTCCAGAGATCAACGATACGATATGGTTGCCTGCACGGCGCACACTTTAATATGTAATATTGTCGTAATCATGCGGGGCTAGGCAAAGGCGAAGGCGACAGTCGCTCACGTAAGCCATATCATGCCACGGGGTCTGCAGCACCTGCCTGACCCCGCAATCACGGCGAGACCGTTGCCCCGACTCGTATTTCATTCCCACCGACCTTTATCGCTCTTTATACGCAGCCTAATCGAAGATGTAAGCATTCAATTTAATGAGCGCAATTTTAATGAGGCCGCTGCTCCAACTATACATTACTCCACTGCAGCTTTCTTTCACTTATCAAAATTATTGTAAAGTAAAAAGTAAACTTCACTATATGCTAGTCTCATTCAGCTTCCCACAACTTGTATGAAAAGAACCGATTTCTTTCTTTCAAAACTATATAGTGAATCAAACATCTCTAGGTTAGGTAACACTAGTTCTTTCAAGCTTTCTATATCCTTTTTTGGGGTGGATCGGTCCCCGTTTCTTGATTGATGATTCTTCTCCATGTCTTCCTATTTTTTGTTTTCTACTTTTATTTTATTACTCCTGTTCATTTTACATCCACTTCTATTTGTTGTGCCGTACCTCTTTTCCTTTCTTTCGAAAACTATAATTTCATAATTCCAAATTGCCCTAATTTGTCAAATTCAGTTAAAAACCTTTATTGTAATTTCGTACAATACCAACTTCCAAGCTATAAGGTGTAACAACTTTTATTAGAAACTTGCGTCACTAAAATATCAATTATATTGTCATGGGACATGTAGTACGGATGCCAATAATGATTAATTTCTTCTAGAAATGGAAAGAAATAACAAATACAACAAGCATAATTTTAATGAGGCGCCTGGTCGAGTAGTCGGCGAACACATTACTCCATTCCGGTTTCTTTCTACCTCCACGTTTCCACCTATAGAAATAACACTCACTTATCAAAATTATTGTAATTTCGAGTAATTTACCGTAGGATATGAAATATTTCCTAAATTAAGCAGCGCTGGTCAGGTTATGATTATAAATGCAGACACAGTAAAGGCTTCCACGTTGTATCTGGATTTTTATTCCAGCTTAATGTGATATCGAGCGGATGATTGAATAAATTCAGCTGTGGTAATGTGATTAAGTAATCGCTTTTCGTCTTTTATTTAAGCTCTTAGCTAAAGAAAAACTTTGCAATCTATTATAAAAACAGCGTGTCGTGACAAGCCTGATATGAAAATCCAAATCGTAATTTCAAATGATCTAATATTCACGAATCTTAATAATGCATCTACACTCTACGGTCTACAGCAAATTGTGTTTGGTATTGAATTGTACGCAGGGAGTAAGGAATAAGAAGGGGCAGGTCGATTTCGCTGGGAAAAACATGATGTTTTGACAGAGAGGACTGACAAGCAAGCAAGGTATCCGTTTTGTTTTCCGTTCGCGGTAGACATACACGTGTAGGGTTGACCGAGTACCCGTGTATAGTGATACGTTGTATAGAAAGCAAGGCGGTATATCGTATCTAGCAGCTTGCGCTCGTCGACTGCGACTCTGCCGCCGTTCGCCGTTCAGATAAGAGGACGAGCTAAATGGCCACCAGATTACGACGCTTGGAAGTTCTCGTGATCCGGCTGGATAGTTCCTTCCTGTCATTACCGGTAGCGAGTGGTCTCGGACGGTTTACAAGTCCCCTCTAGACAACATGCCACATTCCGCGCCTCATTGCCCCATTAGCCGAATCATCGTAACTGGCCATTTTTCCCCCGCGATTTCATCATGTTAAACATGAGTTTATCTCTCACAATTTTCTGCAACATGAATTATAATTAATTTGCATGATATTGGATGTTACGCCATCAGGCGTCAGTGCGTCAGCCAGCAGCTCGGCGCTTGTATATTCAGCGCGGAACGCGGAACGCGGAGTAGGAACGGAGTAGTGCGCGCTTTCGTCTGCCAGCCAACCGACAGCCGGTGACGACTGCCGCCTGACGCCTGACGCCCGACGCCCGACGGCTGCCGCGGCCAGACGTACAGCTCACTGATTTGGATTGCATAATTGTTAAGACTGCTGGCGGAAGCGGAGCCGAGCGCCCCATCCTCCCGGTTCACGTCGTCCTCAAAAGAACATCATTTGAATATCTTCATAATCTCCTTTGCAGTTCGTTTCGTAATTAAAACAAACTGCGTGTGTTTGTTTTCATTTTGTAAAGTCAAATTTGCCGCAGGTTTGTTTTATTTTTTAATGAACACAATTATAAGTTTGGTGGCATTTCGTCTTGATTTGATGTTAACGAACATCGAAACTAGGCGGACGACAACGGGCGTAATTAGCACGAGCGTTTGGCGTCGAGCGCATACCGCGATGCTCATCTGATTACGGCGCTTTGGTACGTGATGTCGAGCAGAAGCGCAGGGCATTGCGTGCTGCAGCGGGCACTGTAACGCCGTAACTAGGAAAGTGTGCCGTGTGTACTCTGTGCCGAGGCACCCGCGGGACCGAACCTACCCGCCCCAGACACACAAATCACATACTCGTACTCGTACGAGACGACATCACTTAACTCTTGTTACGCGCACATATAATCTGATGAAGTAGCTAACGTGCTGTTCTGATTCCAGGGCCGAACATAAAAACTGCCATCGCCATCCTAAACTGCTTGCTGGCCCGCCAACTGTGCTTCGAGGATGCCTCTTGCTCCGCCATCCTGGAGATTATCCCGCGTGTCTGCGGACCCGAGCTAGGTGAGTACTTCCACTTCCGTATCCGTACAGCGTACAGCGTATAGCCGGCGAGCGAATTCATTAGTCTGTCCTGGACGACCCGACTTAATCTCGACGAATTGCGACCCTCATTCCAATGCTTTTTTAGCTGGCCAAAGGGCCTATTAGGCCAGATTGTTTCTCCGAAGTACACTCTTTTTCGATCTTTGCCAAACTCCGTAAGTGATAGCTTAAATAAATATGGCTACTATTGTTGACGTATAATAAAACAGATAATTGGGTTAGCCGAACTAAAAAGAAATTCCAAAGCTGATTTGGGGACCGTATGCGATTTCAGTTGGACCAATGTATTGCGGTAATTTAATTGTTTTGCCCACAAAACTTGAGTCCAGCTGGGAAAACTTCACGTTGTCAAGAAAACTTCGTTATCTCGAAGCAATATACCTTTCACATACCGCGACCCATTGCCGTTGCGACATTCATAACCGTTTCATTTATAATCCAATCTACTTCAAATTCTATTTAAATTTTGTTTAAAAACGTAATCATTTTACACTTTTACCAAATTGTGTAGTCGTCGTCATCAATATTAAATGATACAATTTGACAATGCTACATGAAAACATTGGACTAATTTTATATTAACGAGTTTGAAACATGACAACTGTTGTCACAAAAATTTATTAAATATTTAGAGAAATCTTGTAGGGACAACTGGGAACCTTTATCAAATAAAAATATAATGAGAAAATTGTTGTTTGGGTTACGATGCCAAACAAATCTTCACATTTCTAATTCTATTATTTTCGTACTTCAGTTTAACTGTTTATCTAATTAACATATCGACACGTTTATTTTGCAAACTGAAACAAATATTATGATGACAAATACAGACTGTATCTATTCTTTCGGTTTTGGAGTTTTGAAACAATTAATGATTATTGGTTGATCGGCCACAGGCTGGTTGGGGATGGAATACATTGCGTAGAGATAGTCACGTAGCGGGTGTAAGTCTCAGGAATGGGTGTCGGTGTGAAATGTGTTATCGCGTTATCGAGAATCAGAGCGATTGCGACTAGCGAGTACCTGGAGTTCGTCGCCGGCTGCAGTTTTATATTCCGCTCCTGGTAAATGAAGGTCGCAACGTGGCGTGTATTGTCGCTTCGTAAATCAGTCCACGCTTCATTGCATTTGTTCCACTGCACAAATAAACGTAATTTTAGCTCAATCTTGTGAATTATTTCACTTGTAATTAAGCGCAGACAAAGGTTTCCAGCGTGTGCACAATATCAAATAAATTAGTTGTTATGGTACTTTTCGTTTCGTTTGTTTTCCGTATGTACTCATTAGTTTAGCTGTTAATTATTCAGCTGGGATATCCCTGGGCTCACCACAACACTACTCTAACAGATTCTGCAAGATTACCATCAAAATTTTACACTTGTGCAAATACGACCCACACACCAAAAAATTAACCTACATACACATACTCGCCCCAGATCCGAATTCAGGAAACGAGCAAACAGATAACGCACACTCAGCAACAATTTCAGACTTCTACTTCAGTGGAAGACACGGAAAATTCGCAAAAATATACAAGAAATCAAACACAAATATAAATAAATCATTACCAATATCTGTGATTACCATTCGGTATTAAGCAAGGAGTGATATTTGTCGCATTCTTTTTACTTAAAATTTTAGTAAATCTTAGCTCACCTTAATTGGCTCACTTATTTAAATCGTTTTTTATATCACAACTAAATTGAGAAAAAAAGAAGAGAGTTGTTCTCCCCTTGCCAGCAATGTTGTTCCAAGATTATTTTTCATTGTACTAAATCGCATAAAATTGTATTAAAATAGTTAAAAGTGAAATATTATTAAAAAAATAATAAAACAAATAACAATTTTCGTAATATAACTAA
The DNA here is from genome assembly GCA_035578165.1 of Stenolophus ochropezus. NCBI lineage: Eukaryota > Metazoa > Arthropoda > Insecta > Coleoptera > Carabidae > Stenolophus > Stenolophus ochropezus. Next base: position 8,801,669 of record JAQOWZ010000014.1, read on the forward strand.
TTACTTTTATTTATTAAATATAAACAACGAATAATGCTTTAAATTAAATACACTTTGTTAGAGCTTAAAACACGTATATTTTTTAATGAATTGTAATTTTATTCTACGTTAATTTTATTATCAATTTTTTTAATTGTTCGCCAAGTTAGTGTCTAACATATAAAACATAACCACTACTATTTAATGTTGCCATGTTACCAATTTCAAGTTTATTTTAAATTTATAATTAAGAACAGAAAAATAAAGCTCATACTATGTTTCGTGAATTGGTTCTAAATTTAGGATGCACTGTACTATTGTACTAACATGTTTTACATTGTACTAAATTAGTACAATTGTACTACTTGAAACAACTCTGCTCTCCAATATTCAGTCACTTTGAAAAGTTATGGTTGCTGAATTTTGCAATTATTGAATTTAAAATATTGTTATTTTGTTTGTAATAATAACAAAATTTCCAATAATATTGAAGATATTGTGTTAGTAAGTTAATTTTTTTGTTAGCAAAACGTCAATTTAAACTTTATAACAATATTAAATGAAGATGTAAGTGATACGGACATTATTTTCTTATTTGCACCTAGTTCGGAGAATAGTATAGATTTTCAGCTCATCTCACTTTAAACTGAAATGAGATGAGGTCAATGAGAGAAAAAGTGCTGCTATTATTTACTGAAATTTAGTGACGACCATACAATGAAATGACAAACACAAATCTGTGATTGTACAAGATTCGAACTTGGAATAATGAGGTTGCAAATGCTGAGCATTAGTTATTAGGTTAACGATCCACTCTATAGTTATGTATTTGAGGTATGTGTGGAAGTATGTCAACGATAATAAGCTACAGTTAAAGCGCTTATTGTAAAATAAAAAAGCTTATTTGCACTGGAATCCGGCGGAAGAAAAGAACTTATCTAATCTGCGTGACAGAGTGAAAAGCGCAAATTTTGACGTTTTGAGTATTGTTACTTTGCGAAATTTACAGCTGCTTGGAGCTTAGCTTAACCGGCTTTCGTTGCTCACCTGCTTCCTCAGCGTTATCCACTGTTTCAATATCGACCCCTTTACAACTTCTTCTTCTTGTTTATTCTGATTTTCAACTCTCCCAATCCACCCTTCTCATACAAATCGGATAATCGACCTGGGATTTACACTTCCGTATGTAGAAATATTTTTAAAACACTCAAAACCGGGATTTGGAAACTGCGTCAAAATTTGTCAGCTTACCGCTCGGAAAATTCATTCCAGAAATATGTAATTGGACAACAAAATGATGGATGGGATGATAAAATGTTTATTAGGTTAGGTCAGACTGAGTTACTTTACTTTGTAGTTTATTATTATTAATATGTTTTCTTAAATAATAATAATAAATATAATAATATTCTTTATTTTCTCAACTGAAATCTCTGTAGATTGAATATAAATTGGAGATTTTTAACAATTTGACATATATATCTATTATTTATAAGATTTTTTCTTTAAAAGTTTTAATACTCTCGCAAAGATTAATATGTTTTCTTAAGTAATAATAATAAATATATTAAAATTCTTTACTTTCGTAACTGAAATTTCGTTAGATTGAATATAAATTTGAGAATTTTTAACAATTTGACATATTTACCTATTATTTATAAAAAAAATTCTTTAAATGTGCTAATACTCTCTCGAAGATTTGCGTCTTGTTCTTGTTCTAAGAAATGGAATATGTAACTGATAACTACAATGAAATTAAATTTCCTTAGGTAACTCGAACTGCTAATCTGTCTCTAGCTCATTTCACCGCAGTTATTTTCCATTTCCCCTTCACTTCATTCTAGTTCTAATGGTATATTTATCTATCTTCAAATTGCTTTATATCAAGCTAAGTAGGTAGGTAAGATTGAATATCAAGTCAATTAAAGTGATGAATTTAAGAAAAGCTTGATTTTCTAGTCAAATGAATTAGCGAATTTAAGAAATGCTTGGTTTTTATGTCAAGTACTTGACTTAAGAAACTCTACTTTATTCAGGTGAACAAGAAACAGTAGTTATATATTTCTGCACATAAGCGTATGACAAATTTTAATTATTTATTATTAAATATTGAACGCTATTTATACCTAAAATTAATTTTCAATGTGAATTTAATTAAATATTGTTTTCTTGGAAAACTTTATTGATAAATCAGTATTTTATCTGAATTACAAATATAATGCATAGCTAATAATTAGAGATTGTTCCTTAGATTAAAAATTTTGTATGTGTTGAAGTATCTACGTTGTAGAATGTTTTTAAAACACTCAATCCGAGATTTGGAGTGTACGTCAAAATTTGTCAGCCCATGGGACGCTCAGTCTTTATCGCTCAGGTGAATGAAAGCCCCAATGAATTCTATTTGTGAAGTTGGCGCTAGAGAAGTTTGAGGCGAAACATAGAGTACGAGATTCAATGCACTTACTTAGCTTTGACGCTCGTTTTTCTTAATGCCACTTTTTACCACCATTTTCTTCTTACAACACACAATGACATAAAAATCATTACGAGGATTTTGTTCTTTCTCTTTTTCTAAAATGTTTCAAATTAACATTAGTGCAGACGACATAACCAGTGCCGTGTTCGTAAAAAATACCAACATTGTTTCGCCCAGAAAAAGTACCGAATCGTCGATTCCCCATATTCTTAAAAATATTCTCATAAAAATATACTTACCTATATGTTAAAAATGCATAATCTTAAATTTTGTAATAAATTTAAAGCTTCATTAACTCATTAAAGCAAGTGGAATTGAAATGAAATTGCACCTGTTTCACAGAAAATTTTACTTGCGTATTAATAAACCACAACATTGTTCCGGCCAGGAAAAAGTACCGAATCGTCAATTCTTCATATTTTTAAAAATATTCTCATAAAAATATCCTTACCTATATTTTTAAAATACGTAATCTTCCATTTTTAATAAATTTAAAGCTTCATTAGCTCTTTAAAGCAAGTGGAATTGAAATGAAATTGCACCTGTTTCACAGACAATTTTACTTGCATATTAATTGCTATGTCAAATTATTATTAGCGCTGACGTCATGCCTTTTCCAATAAATGCAAATCTATATTTTCTACTATAGTTTATTATTAATTCCTGAACTCTATGAAGCTGACAGTTAAATTTAGAATAGAATTCCAGCAATTTCATTGATAATTGTTTTGTTTATAAATGTTTGAAAATTCTGAAAATTTAATTATATAACATCATTATATTTTAACTTAAAATATTAAAGTAAATTTCTTTAAAAATTGTGCTCTCGCAAAACCCAAGGGAAATACATGATTCAAGCTAGAAAGTCAGTAATGATATTAGTTTACGTTCTAATTTATAATATATTTGTAACAAATAGATTGTTGTTATTATCAAAGACAAGTTGACAGTTTATTTGACACCATAACCATCACTTATTGAACGGGCACAATGTGATAGTGATAGTATCGCATCCGTTTGTAATGTGTCACTGGCATTGAATAACAGAGGATCAATTGCTATTTAGTGGCCAATAATTAACTATTCAATTTCTCGTAAATTGATTGAGATCAAATAAACGTTTGAAGCGGCTTATTTCCTAGCCTGACTTTGTGCTTTTTATTTTTAAACCCTCAATTACCTCAATCTACAACCAATTTCAAATATTCTTATGTACCCTAATTACTACAAAAATGAAACCTGGGGTGTATTCTTCAATACAGTTTTTAGTTCCTCAGATGAGAGTTTGGTGAACGCTGTTTTCATAAAAATTTTACCACTACTGAAATTTTATAAGTAAAATAATAGTCCGAAATACATAAGCTAAAATATTGTAACTTCCATTTTTTGAATTTTGACTTTATTGGACATATGGTGTGATATACCTGAGATCTAATTTTATACAAAATCAGTAAATCGTATCTTTGAATATAGATAGAGGTTTTCGCTTAAAATATTAGACGTACCTTCAAATTTTTGATGTAATCTAAGATTCAAACTCGTATTTTATCAACACTAAAGTAAAAAGACGAATTTGTACAGAAATTTAAAGATACAATATTTATCTTTAGTATATTTGTTTTTTGTTAACTAAATTGAAAGAATGGTTACAATCATTATCGGAAAACGCCAACAAATATGTAAAATATCTTCGTAAACATTACAAGTATTTTGCAAAAGCAAAAAGGCGTAATTTGATCAAAATACTAATTTAGAAAAAATATTTAAATTTTACTATTTGTAAAAATTTTCGTTAGAATTAATCTTCTTTGTCCATTGTGTAATACATTTTTACAGCAGTTTAAATATTACTAAAACTTAAAGATCTCAAAACTACAAATTTTAAGTTACGATATTGTAACTTACGACGACCTTTAATTTATAACCCTTTTTAAACGGACAGATGAATTTAATTTAATTTTTCAATGGCTTTTCTGCAACTGAAATTAATAATGATATTTTTGCTTTGCTGTCAATATTTAAATGTAGTAATTAGTTATGTATTTATACCGAATTTTATTTGCAGTTAATCACGGAGTAATGATAATTTTGATACTTTCAATGCAATATGTTCCTATTGCGCTAATACTGTATTTCAGATTAATAATTCATACTCGTAATTCCATTTAAATGAAGTGATAACAATACGTCATTTATGCAAAAAATATGGAATGACGGCATCAATAGGCGCGCGCAGTAAAAAGGTGGTCTCCAATTTTATCTCTCATTGTACTGGTTGACTAAATTAAATATCATTGTAGCAGACATTTATATCTTAAACTAACCGTCTTAATTTTACTGATAATATTAACTAATTTCAGTTATAATATTTCATTTGCAAATTAATATAAATTATGAAGAGAGGAATAAGCGACTGATGTTGGTGATGGAATAAATAAATAAACAGGAATGCAGTCGGATTTTTTTATTATTATTATTATTTCGACCACAAAGTGTAATAGTCTTGCGAATGACGTGTGCAATTTTTCTTAAAAAAAATTCTTTATACATCGACGACAACTACATGGTTGATCTATATTTTTTATATTCATTGACACATTTCATATACTTTTAGTCTTTTCCCTGAAGAAGCTGCAATAGGCAGCGAAACGTTGGCCTAGACTAGCCAAATAAATTTTTCCGACTGCATTCCTGTTTATTTATTTATTCCATCTAATATAAATTATGTTATAGTACTGCAGCATTATTGCATGAAGTGCATCAATTTGATATGTGAAATAATTGATTATAAACTGGCGCCAGGAAGGTAGAGAATATTTAATTTTAAATCGATTTAAAGAAAAATTAAAAGTACTTTGTCTTTATTTGATTTGCCTTGTCGTTAGAATTAAATATTTAAGAGAAATAAAAAAAATTAAATGTTATTTAAACATAATTATACAAAATGTTGGTCGATCAATAAGAAAATGATGATATGAATATCAGATACACCCTCGGGTATTCTACGAATGTTAATCTTTCAAATATTCATTTGAAGAAATCGGCCTATTGATTTTTTCCAAAGCTCCGAGGTATGTTTTACCATTTATTTGAAATTCCTCTAATGACTGTTTAACTGCAGGCAGCAAAAATAAATGTGACGCAGTAAATAAGAACTCCAGAATCAAATTGAATATTGAACAAGGCTTTGCATTGTTTCATATTGTATAAATCACCCATAATTCATAGTTTTTGTCTAACTGTCATATTGTTATCACACAGTATAAATTATTAATCTAAAAATTATTCAATTTTTGAGAGCTATTTATCATGAGTTCTTCCTTTTTAGCCTATAATTTTAAAATATGATAAAAAAATCAATTTTGAAAATAGTTTTATAGTTTTATATCAGATGAAATATACCACTTTATCGATATGTACAGAGAATTGCCACACTCAAATTTATAGGCATAAAACCTGATGGTATATCTACACACCACATTTCATTTTTAATGCCACTACTGGGATTACGACTACTGTAATAGATATGAGATCTGTTGTAGACAAAAAGTATACTTTTGGTTTTCCACAATCTAAAAAAAGTTAATTATTTAAAAAATTCTAAATTATAATATTTTGTCACAAAATTCATTAAACGTCTTTGAAAACTACATATTATAATTTGACCTATAATTTTTTTGACTGTTTCAAAAACTCAAATTCCAATTTTCATTAAACAGCCAGTATTTCATTTCGAAAAATGCAAGTATGCAGTTATTTTCCCTCATTGTAATAGAAAAATATTTAGAGGAATTCAAAACATTTTATTTATTGCCAGAGTGAAGTTGTTTTTCCCATCACAGGTGTTTAGTGCAATTCCTGGTCTTTTATTAAAAAACATATACTATTAGGGCTATTAATAATTCATTTGTTTTTATTGCTATTTTTTCCTGTAATTTTAACGACCGCTATGTATAAGTAAGTCCATTTTTTGGCAAAATTGAGTTTTCCGTATAATTTTTGCATGTTTGCAAGTTTAATTTAGTCAGATCAAAAATTATATGTACAGAAGTTATATCCAGTCCAATTGTCCAAGAAAATTGAAAACTTTAAATAGTTTTTTCCTAAATTTTATCTGTTTTTTCGAAAAGCTTTCTTTGTTTCGTCTGTACATTTCTTACATTAATACTTGCAAATGTTTGTAAAGAAATATTCTTTACAAAGATTTACAAGTATTACTAGCGATTTAAACTAAATACGACGACAAAAGTTGAATTGGTTGGGTCTTGGATCACACCTTAAGACGACCTGATAATAATATAGTAAGACGAGCAATTTACTGAAATCCACAAGGAAATACAGGGAAGACGCAAAAATAACCTGAAAAGAGAGGTCACAGACGAAACAAAGAAAGCACAGAAATTAAGAAAACTAAAGTCTCTTCTAAAAAATAACATTGGTTCGTTGTGTCTGTGTCTCACCTACCGACTTTCTCACTACGCTAAACATTCAATCCTTTTATTCTAATACTTTTCAATTTAAATGACTCAACATTACACAAAATATTTTTACAAAGATTTACAAGTATTACTAACGATCTAAACCAAATACGACGACAAAAGTTGAGTTGGGTGGGTCTTAGATCACACCTTCAGTATTACAACTCCACTTTCGTCGTCGTTAGTAATACTTGTAAATTTTTATAAAGAAATATTTTGTGTAATGTTCAGTGTTAGTAGTAGTATTGCGTTTAAATTGGAAAGTGTTGGAATAAAAGGATTGAATGTTTACCGTAGTGAGAAAGAAAGTTTTGAGATTATTTGTGGGTCTTCCCTCTATTTCCTTGTGGATTCCAGTAAATTGCTCGTCTTACTATATTATTATCACGTCGTCTTAAGGTGTGATTCAAGATGCGTCCAACTTAACTTTTGTCGTCGTATTTAGTTTAGATCGCTAGTAATACTTATACTTGTAAATCTTTGTAAAAATATTTTGTTGTATATTTTAGTGATCCGAAAATATATGTTGTAGATAAATGTGTGGCAAAGGATCAGAAGAAACGTGAGAATTGTTTTAAACAAATTTTATTGGTATTGAGAACGCTGCGACGCAACCAGCGTCATCTTCAACTCAGAACAAGTGAATTAAAAATAATAGCACAGAATAAATAACAAATACAAAGTCGAAGTATAAAAAAACATTTTTCATCTAAAAAGATGCGTCAAGGACAAGTTCTGACTAAGTAATAGTCAGAACTGACGAAGATGACGCTGGTTGCGTCGAAACGTCCTCAATACCAATAAAAATTGTTTAAAACAATTCTCACGTTTCTTCTGATCTTTTGCCACACATTTACCTACAAAAAATATATTTTGTGTAATGTTCAGTGTTAGTAGTTGTATTGCGTTTAAATTGAAAAGTGTTGGAATTGTTGGATTGAATGTTTAGCATAGTGAGAAAGCCGGTAGGTGAGACACAGACAACGAACTAATGTTATTTTTTAGAAGAGCCTTTAGTTACCTTGATTTCTCTGCTTTCGTTGTATCGTCTGTGACCTATCTTTTCAGATTATTTTTGGGTCTTCCGTCTATTGTCTTGTGGATTCCAATAAATTGTTAGTCTTACAATATTATTATCAAGTCGTCTTAAGGTGTGATCCAAAACTCAACCAACTCCACTTTCGTCATCGTTAGTAATACTTGCAAATCTTTGTAAAGAAATATATTGTGTAATGTTGAATGTTCATTGCGAAATATAGTATTGCGTTTAAATTGAAAAGTGTTGGAATTGTTGGATTGAATGTTTAGCATAGTGAGAAAGCCGGTAGGTGAGACACAGACACAACGAACTAATGTTATGTTTATTGTGGCGGGTGGCGTGGAGGCTGCTCTTTAAGCCGTACCATTTGCCAAGCTCGCACAAGGATTAGCGGAGTGCAGGCGACGAGGTTTACCGCCCGCCCCTGTTTGTACTTCCCTAAAGCGGGTACTACATGCTCCATAATGTGCCGCAAATTACCGCATATCTACACGCCAAAACTATCATTCATTCTCAAAAATTAGTCATTTTCCTGTATCTAATTTAAAAAAAACCTAACGAATTTTAACCAAATAAGTAAGTAAAATTTAAATGGAACAGGCAACATTCACCCCTGAATTTCACTTGTATCCAAAACTTTCCTAGGATTGTAGAGTCCAGAATGATCCGCATATCTATACGCCAAAATTATTATTCATTTTAAAAAATTATTTATTGTCCCTTACCTAAATTTAAAAAACCTAACGAATTTTACCCAAATAAAAATACCGCTGTGCCCGACTGATTCGAAATCCACTATAAGCTTTAGATCCCTTGTAAAGGCTTTAGACTGAAAAGCTACTCTACCAAAATGCAAGTAAAATTGTAATGGAACAGGTAAATTTTTCACTTGTATCCAAAACTTTCCTAGGATTGTAGAGCCAGTGATCCGTATATCTACACGCCAAAACTATAATTCATTTTCCCTTACCTAGATTTAAAAAATATCTAACGAATTTTAACCAAATAAAAATACCACTGTGACCTAGTAATTCGAAACGAAGTATAAACTTTAGGCCCCTTTCAGATGCAATTGTAATGGAACAGGTGAAGTCCAGTTCTCAATTTCATTTGCGGTTAAAACTCTCTTGCGGTTGCAGAGCCAATGATGATCCGTTTATCTACATGCCAAAACTGTTATTCAATTCCAAAAATTATTCATTTTCCCTTACCTAAATTTAAAAAACCTAACGAATTTTAACCAAATTATAATAATGTTGTATCCGAGTGGCTCGAAACGACCTATAAGCTTTAGGCCCCTTGCAGATGCTTTAGGCTGACAACCAATCTCCCAAAATGCAAGTAAAATTATAATGAAACAGGTAAAGTTCACTTCTGTATTTCACTTGCATCCAAAACTCTCCTACACTATATTTCCCACAATTGATCCTCACTTCATCAATTTATGTTGCAAGAATTATTAAACTTTTATGTTGCATCTTTGTCGTATACGCATAGCATAGATGACTCTTTTATTCTCTATCTCATTATCGTATATGTTACAAAGGGGTACATTTGCTACCTGCATCTAACCAACGACAAAAATGAAACAGAAACAGTAGTGTAAACGCGGTTTTAATATGTCATTCATGTCATTAATGTCATTAATGTCATTCATGTCATTAATGTCATTTATGAAGGTGATTTTAGCGTTGACAATTTGTGTGTCATTATGTGTTGGTAGTTTCGTTTAGTTTATTCTACAACTCTTTTCTTATGTTTCATCCACCTTTATATTTGTATATAATACTGTCAGATTTGACAATTATTTACTTCGGAAATCACATGATTTCACCGGACAAGATGATGTCATCAATCCTCCTTCCCCCCAGCGATTTGAATAACATGGTTTACAATTGATGACGTGAGGATCAACAGCGGGAAATACAGTGTAGGATTGTAGAGCCAATGATGATGACGCACGTATTTTCAATGTCATTTCATTACAGAATAAATAAAAATAAGGTAAAAAGACAAATGTATCTAATATACTTTTTCAGTATTATTTATCAATATTTATTACTTGCTTATGGAAAAGTATGATTACAGCTACAATTTGTAGTAAGTAAATGATTATTTTCTTATTCTTGTATATTGCAAGTAGAATTGTATTTGCCACCTAAATATAAAACAAGAAATAATAAAGTTGCTACAAATATTTACTCTGCTACTAGTGAGAAAAATCTAGGTCGGTAATATTAAAATGAAATTTAATACAACAAAAACAGTGAACATTACGTAGATAATTACTTGGTTGGCGTGAACACATTCAGGTGTGTAATTGAAATGATTTGTTAAATGATATATAAGTAAGCGTCGTAGGACAAGTTTCTCAGGTGGAAAGGAGAATGGGCGAACTTGTAACTAGTTCAAAAGACGGGTTCACACAGTCGATATTGTTACAAAATAAACACTAAATTGTTTGCTTTCAAAACCAAATTATAAATATATTGTGTAATTTGTTAGTACATAAAAAGAGAATTTCAAATTTGTAAATTAGTAAGAATATATAAAAAATATCAATTGAAATAAATATGTACATTTGAATAAGAATGACACAAATTCTTTTCCCGATTTTTGTTTTCTCGCATATGTCCTATATAAAACTTAATGAAGTGTTTAAATACGTCTGAATTTTAATAAACACACCACCAGATATTTCTGAAGTTGTAAAAGAAATTTTAATTCCTTTACATGATGTCCAATGAAGATATGAAAATACTATATTATTATACAAGTTTTATAAGACGGTATATTGTTCTATGAGTTGGAATGGAACAATACATCGTATAAAACAAGTATAATATACTATTTTTATACTTTGCTTCACTTATTTAATAAAAATCTTGAAATTTCCAATTAAAAAATTCCAGAGTGTAATCTAGGGATATATTTGTGAAATATGGTAACTCTGTTGAATGAAGTCGGGCACATTTATCTGTCAATATGCATTTGAAATATGAAAATATTTATAAATCTGTACATTATGAGTTATGAAATTTTAATATCCTTTTAAATTAGCTTTGTTTATTCCGTTTTCATACTCTAAAATAATATAAATTGTATTAAAAAACATTTAAAATTATTTGATGTTTTCAATTCCAAGTGGGGTGCAGTTGTTAGAAGTACCAATTTTACAACAACAAAAATGCCAAAAACAGTTTAATAATGTCTTATATTATTAAACTGTTTTCTATATTATAATAGGGCAGATGTTAACACAAAGTATAAAAAGGAATTAAAAAACGTATATCCTTGTCTAATGGTATTCTTTGATTGTGAAAAGACTGCACTGGAAGTTTTAGAAAATGCAACATGTAAAAGAAACTATTTAAATGTTTAATTCGCTGAGTGTTTTTGACTGTTGTAAATTGTGAAATAGGTCGATCCAAGTTTATTTTTATTCAGAAAAGTAGTAGTTTGGCGACGTGCAACTAAGTAGCAATTTAGAAGAGATATCAAAAAGTTGAAGTAGTTTGTTGACAGATGGCCAAGAGAGACAAGCAGAATCGCCTGCAGCCTAATTGAAGAAAACAGATGAAGACTAAACATACAGAGTGTTCGAGCTCAGAATGACAAGTGCAGTTCATGAACTTTGCAATTAGCGTACTTTAGACAAAGATAATTATAATGTCGTTTGTTTTTACTTGTACAGCGCAAAACATAAAATATTCATTGCGTGGCTTTCATTTCCGGAGCGCAGAGTATCTGCGCGTTACACACACGGCTTAGCGTTCACTTTGTCACATTCCCTAATGCCAAATTCATGATTTTATCCCTTTGCCGGCAATTCTGTTACAAGATTACACTTCACCGACTAGTGTAAATCCAAAAATAACCCTACTTCTTCATTGACGCTGCACTGAACCATCGATTCTACTTAATATCCCTAACTATTCCAATTCATTCGTCTCACTCAAAAGCACAAAAATCTTTCAAATGTACAATTTTAGTTAAAGAATCTAGGGACTGAAGGAAATATAGTAAATCACCGACTAGTGTAAATCCAAAAATAACCCTACTTCCTACCATTGATTATACTTAATATCCCTAATTATTCCACTTCATTCAATTCAATCAAAAACACAAAAAACTGTCAAATCTACCATTTTATTTGAAGAATCTAGGAATCTCAGGAAACATTGTAAATCACCGACTAGTGTAAATCCAAAAATAACCCTACTCCTTCATTGAACGTTGCATTTAACCATCGTTTCTACTGAGTATCCTTAACTATTCCAATTCATATGTCTTAATCAAAAACACAAAAATCTGTCAAATATACAATTTTAGTTGAAAATCTAGAGACCTAAGGAAATGTAATAAATAACCGACTAGTGTAAATAAAAAATAAGTCTACTTCTTCATTGAGGCTGCACTGAATCGTCGATTTTACTTAATATCCCTAACTATTCCAATTCATTCGTTTCACCCAAAAACACAAAAATCTGTCAAATGTACAATTTAATTGAAGAATCTAGAGACCTAAGGAAATATAGTAAATCACCGACTAGTGTAAATCCAAATTAACCTTACTTTTTCATTGAACGCTACTGAACTATCCATTCTAATTCATATCCCTAAACTAATCAATTCATTCGTCTTACTCAAAAACACAAAATCTGTCCAATGTACAATTTTAGTTGAAGAATCTAGGGACCTAAGAAAATGTAGTAAAACATGAAAAAGCGCTTTCAAATCTCATCTCGTGGGAAATTACTTTCTGCACTTGTTGCACAATAAATATTTTCACATATGTACTACTTGCTTTTTATTATTACTTGGAAATAATTACAAGATTTTCTTGACTCCATGAATAGTACAAGTTTCTCAAGTGGGTGCCGTGGCACCTTGGGGTGCCTTTCATTACTTGTAGGGGTGCCGTAGGCGTAGTATGACATTTAGCATCGTATGTATTTTGACAATTGTTGGATCTGAGCATTTGAACTTTCTTCTTCATACTATTGTCAAATGCTGAACTAATGAAGTCGATAGAACATAATATGCTGATATTTTGATCAAAATACACCCATATATAAGGGAATTATTAAAATTACAATAGCTCATGTATAATGCTATTTTTTGTACCTTTTATTCTCATTTAAATAATATATATTTAATTAGAAAACAGGTTTTCCTAAGATTAATAAAATGTCTTTAAAATTTCATGCACATGATGTTGGTGGTACCTGAAATCTTATAAAATCGATTGGAGGTGCCTTCACATCAAAAAGTTTGAGAACCACTCAAGACCGGGCCCCATATTTATTTATTTTTTGTTTTGTCTTGGCAACTTAGCTCATCAACTCAAAGACTATTTGTTATCAATTAATCAAATTTTTGTATGATTTTATAGATAAAAATAAAATATAAACTAATTTATAAATCGGGGTTTATCTAATTTTGTTTAGCGTTGTTCAAAATGACACATAGTTTATTTTGGGTTAAAAAACAAATATAGAGTATAAAATCATTGTAAAATAAAACACATATTTTCTATTTTATAAAATAACTACTTAACATATCATAATTTTCAAATTTTATAGGTGCAATTTCTTTTCTATCTAAAATACACGGGTATCTTTTTAAATTTCTCACTCCACTGGTAACATTTGTAACGAACTTCACTTGTAGAACTACTATCGTTTAGTTATATATTTTTTAAAGAAAACCTTAATACCTTATAATTTACTAATTTTCCAACACGGTTTATTAAAAGTAGTGTTTTTTTTTTGAGTAGTAGTATTTTCCTACATATTGATCATTGATATAAATTCTGCTCTGTGTTAAAGCTGGTAATACAACATAATTTTGACATACATGATATAATATTTATTATCCCGCTTGAATCCGAGCCCCTTCAAATTATGGGCCCTAGACATTGGAACCACTGGAATAGGGCAATAAATTTTTGGAATTTACTTTCACTCCCTGAAGAAGAGGCATGTGGGATCGAAACCGATCGGAGCAGAAATAAAACCTTTCAAAATTGACTAAATTCCAAAATTTTATTTATTGTCCTATCCTATTACATGGAAAATAATATGCAAAAGGTCTGAACCAATTTTTTTTTTACTTTATTTTATGTAAAATCTATAAATTTTAATCTTGAGGTTATAAAAATAATAATTTTTATAATGTAATAGAATAATATTTGAGTTTGTGTTTGTGTGAAGTAATAGTCTGAATGTATTTCGCAATGTGGATATTTCTCGGTTAATTTCTATGTACCTCTGTTTCTGTGAGTGTAAACTTCCATATCAGGTGTTGTAAAGCTCCTGTAAAGAATTGAAAACTAGTTCTAATTTGAGTAAGTAGAACGCGAAGTGAAGAAGCCGCGCAGTTGTTGATACACTGAGTAACTTTCCACGCCGATATCGTCTTCAACTCAGCAACCCGGAGTTTACTTCGGTTTCATGCCTCATCAGTACAAACTCCGGGGAATTCAACATTCATCTATCCTTTTACTCATCGTCGTTTTACCTCTGCATCAATAGCTAACAAATTTAACTGGCTCGTTCACTTCCATAGAAAAATGCCACAAATGACAAGCCATCAAATTTTTATTTTAACATAACCAAAAAGATGTTAAAAAATATACTAAATTAATAAAATATTTAGGTAAATAAAAACACTTGGTTATTCCACAATAATTATTATATTAGTGACGATCGTTTCGTCCTTTCGGACATCATAATAATGTGTTCCTGTATCTCCTAAGCGGAGCATAGGGCAACCGAACACACCGAGCCGCAGTTTTTAACTGCCGTACTGTCGGTTGTTTCATTTGCCAGTGCTACTTCTATTTAAGATGTATAGATGGCAAGTCTATAGCATCCGAGTGTGATACACAAGTAGCTGTGTTTTTTATTTTACGACAAATCACACGTTGTCGGTCGCTGGGACTCGAACTGAGGATCTCAGGTTCGTATGACGTCACAGCGAGTAGAGATGTGCGCTAGCTCGCTCAGCCATCCAGCCGACTTTCGGACATCATAAGACTATATAATTAAAGTAATACACCTTCATTTCCATAGAAAAATGCCACCAATGACAAGCCATCAAATTTTTATTTTAACATAACTAAAAATATGTTGGCAAAAAAAATTAAATATACTAAATTAGTAAAATATTTTCCAGAACTCATAGTAACTACTTGAAGTGGATATTGTAGTGGGTACTTGGTGGAACATATTTGAATATAGGAACATATTTGAATATAGGTAAATAAAAGCACTTGGATATTCCGCAATAATTATTATATTAGTAACGATCGTTTCGACCTTTCGGACATCATCAGACTATATACTTAAAGTAATACACCTGTTAATATATACAATTACATGTTGAGTAGAGGTGAACTGATTAGTTCAATCTGGTCATTGATAATGTTTTTCATAGACTAATGGCTCTCTAATCTCTAAATTTTCCAGACAGTTCATTCATATCCTTTGTCGGCTAAATGTATTACAGAAAATTCTCCATTGAATAAACGTGAATTGTTCATACAATGTTCTGCAAATTCTGAATTAATATTTTTTTGTTTATTAGATTTATATGTTCTTTAATTCATATTCAGAAATTTCTCCCGCTTTGACCAATGTAAATTGCATTACAATCGGTACATTGTATTCGATAAATTCCGGTTTGATTTTTTATTTATTTCTTCCTTATTGTTACTTACCAATTTCCGTAAGTTTATTTTATTTACGTTAATTGTCCAAATGTTATGTTTCTTTAAATTTTTTGTTCTATATCAGAAATACCTTTGATGTAGTTAATATAATGCCAATTATGAATGAATTGTTCTGTTTTACAAAATAAACTTAGAGAAATTGTATATTAACAATAAGGAAAAAACAGAAATAAAAGATCAAACCGGAATTTATATAATAATTATTGTGGAATAAGCAAGTGTTTTTATTTACCTTTACTCGTAGTAACTGAATGAAACAACTTTTTAGTTTTTGTTCTGTAATTTTTATTTAATAAACCCAACGTTTCGGTAGCATAAACTGCTGCCTTCTTCAGAGTAATGACAAATACAACAAAGCAAGTAAACAAGTAACTAAATAACGAATTATAACATATTTAATATAGGAAGCCATGCTTTACTCATTTCCAAACCATCGTTGTGATTGAGATTAATATTCTTGGTTTTAAAAAATTCGATGACTTCTCTAATTAATCTTGTGTTAAGACATGTATATGTAAAAATGTTGTTTTCTTCAATTAAATATACTAATTTAACAATTTATATAAATATTAAATATGAAGTCGTTGCTGATACATTTTCTATTTTTAACTGTGAATTATTTTGGTAGTAGATTTGTCATTTTTGTTATTGAAACAGTATATTGAATTGAGGAGTAAATTTTGATTACAACTCGTCGCCTTGTCGGATTTGTTTCGGGCTGTAAAACTAGCATTCCGCGCAATCAGGGCATTTGCAAAGTGGCCAAATACAAAAAATTCCCAACCAAACTCCGACTGTTTATTCAAAACACTGGGATTCGTTTTTGATTGGATTACCTGCGTACTTCCCTTCGGTTTTACTAAACGTTATATCTAAAATAGCTTTTAGGTTTACGGTTTAGGATTTTTTAAAAGTGGGTTTGGAAAGTAAACACCATAAATGTAAACTGAATTTTCTCCTGTATCACAAGCTATTTTTCAACATTCAACAAAACAACAATACAAATTCATATTTTTTATCTTGTACTGGGAATAAAAATAATGTTCTAGAAAATCTTGTACATATAAATTAAGATTACGCAACAAGTGCAGACTGTTATCTATTTCTTACAAAATTGAATAATATCGGCACGAGAGGAAATCGAGTAATGAAAATTCTGCACTAGTGACATCTGATATACCGTGAGTTTATTTTAAAACATAGAATTTGTCATATGCTTGGTTACGACTTCGCATTTGATTGACAGAAATGTATCAAAGCGTTCACTTTGAATGGAACATAGGTTGTCAAATTCACGTTATTATTAACTATCAAATTGTGATATTTTTTTAAATAACACATTTTCATGTCGTTGAAATGGACATGGTGGACAAATAGAGTGGTCCGCTATTTTTCCTGATCTCGCAGTACTTATTTTTTTTAAACTGGGGAATATTGAAAATGAAATTATTTAATGGCAATATGTATAATAATTAAAAAATTAAAATATAAAAGTTAAAATTACTCTAAACACATCAAACCTACCCAAATTTCAGATATTATTATGAGTGTTATTATTGTTTAACCTCAATATTATATCTGCTATGTTTCATTTGAAATTGAACTGATATATATTGCTGTCAATCAAATCTGAAGTCGTAACCATAGCTATAAGAAATTCCATATTTCACATTAAAATAAACTCACGGTATTATTTTTGATCACACTGCTAAATATTACGGAATAGAAATATCGGAAAGAAACGACGAGAAAAGTGCGAGTTTCCCAGTTTCCGTGGCGGTCGTAGAAAAATAATTTCGATGTAAAAGCTAAAGAAGGATAATGTATAAAATAGCTTTTAGATTTAGGAACTTTAACAAAAGTGGGTCTGAAAAGTAAACAGTATAAAAGAAAAGTAAATTTTCTGAGTCTCCGAGTTATATCAAACTAAATTTGTTGAGAATAGGAGACGAGGAAGTGGTAGATAATGGCATTTACTTGCTACGTACTGTATATCGACCACTCTCAATTGTTCTCATTATGACGTGAGTTCGAACTGCCCGACGCGGCTGACCACTCGACGTCGACGTCGCGACGTCGTCCGTCTGCCCTTGCCGACTAATGATAATGAGATACTCTCCATTATATCCATACTTAATTCCTACATTTTTTATTACTTTTTTCCAATAGTTCTGTGACGCACGCCATATTTATAATTACTAACTTTAATAATACAACCCAAACTTCTAATATTTCTATCTGAGATTTAATTTTTAATCTCGTGTTTCCCAATGAATAAAAGTTTTTTTTTGCAACACAACTGTGACTGAAATTACAAGCACGTTGCTTAATTCAAAAGTGCTATTGTTGTAAGAGAGCCAATATTCACACTCGTAACAATTAGTATTGATTTTCTTTTGTTCCACTTACCTACATCGAGTATGCATTTAATGTACCTCCGTGTATGTGAATAAATAAATGAAAATATAAAAATATAACAGTTAAGAGATATTATCTATATAAGAAATATACTTTGATATGGAGGACATTAGTCAAATCAGAACTTTTTCAATGCTTTAAATTACTAGCGCGTTATTAAAAATGCAGCACACATCGCCACTATTAACCTACAAATGTGACAAATATAACATATCCTGTAAATAATGGACCTCTTGTAAAGGTCAAACATAAACTGCAAACTTAAAACAAGAATATGCAATATTTAACACATTAAGTGCCACGGACAAAAAGACGAAAGTCACAAAAAATCTCGTGCATCAGAGATTAACAGTTTTTAATAAAATAAAGCAGGCACCAGTTTCTGATTTGGCAACAGCGGATAGACCCAGGAACAGACACCAGTGTCTGTCGTGGTACTTAACGTGTTAAGACTGGTTTATAATGGATTTAATTTTTTATTTTAATTTAGAAATTTTAATTTATAATTTTGATTATTTCTCCCGGTTTATGACGGATTTTAGTTTGCTAAATGTATCCAATCAGAAGGTATCACGTGATATTATATTTAGTTTTGATGTTTGACTGTTGGTTTGACATTTCTTTGAAGTGAAGTGAATTTGTTTTGGGTCAAAATTAATTTGATGTCTGATTATTTTTAACATAAAATCAAAATAACACTCATAAACTATCTTTTACAATTTGATACTAACTTAACCTATAAACTTTAGTTCAATGCTTTCTTGTGATTGGGTGGATTTGAAATTTAGAATTTAGAATATTAAAATTGGTTATATTCCAAATCTAAATTTTAAACTTATAAATTTATAAATCCTTCATAAACCACCACATTTGTTTTGAGTATGTTTATATTTTAAAATCGAAATCATAAATTGAAAATTCGTTAATTAAATCCATCATAAGCCAGCCTTTAAAACAAATGCTATAAATATCTAACGATGAGAATACAATTGTAATTTTTTTAGGTTAGGATATACGAACAATTTAAATGTAAATTTGTTTTTATAAGCGTGTTAAGTATAATGGAAAGACGTGTAAATTTTGGGCGACATTTATAACGATGTTATAAATGTTATAATTAGGTAGTAATAGCAGAAACCGCTAATGTTATCCTGTGTCCAGTCCAGTCCTTGTTGGACGATAACCGTAAAACCCGGTTCTCGGTTTGCGGCTTTTTATTCACTCTTCTTATCGGCAGACGAATCGCTTAATTCGACGCACCTAATTTCAACTAAAAGTCTCAGGGGACGAATGTTTCTCTAATCAAATCTCTGCTAGCAATACTTCACCGCGGGATTTGAGTCGGGATATTAAGCCTCGACATACGTTTTCTTTCGTCGATATATGGGGATACTTTTTTACTGGAAACCTGAAATTGTTTCATTCCGTAGGATTAGGAAAACATTATTGATATTGATCATTACTTTCTGAATTGTACCGAAAATATTTCTGTTTTAAATTTTGTATTAAAACTTTATAATTACTCTATAATACCATATTTCATAACAAGTTTCAAAAACGTCACTAAAGACAAAATATTTTAAGTTAAAATACTTAAAAATGTATTTTAGATACAAAATACTAAATACCAAACAATTTTTGGGCAAAATACTAAAATACTTAATATTGTATTTCAAATACTTTTAAATATTTCAAATACTTATAAGTAGCTCAAATATTTTTAAGTATTTCAAATACTATTACGTATTTCAAAACACTTTTAATTATTTCACATTAAAAAATTAAAAATCTAATTAAAATAATCTTTTTTACGGGGATATTATATATCCAATAACAATTAGATCTTTGTATCGTGTATCCTAAAAAAGAATCTATATTCTTCAAATTATACATGTAGGTTTTAGATAATAGAACACAAAAATAACTAAGCACGATGATTTGTATTTTAAATACTAATATGTATTTCAAAAACAAAATATATTTTAAATATTGAAAATTAGTATTTTGTATTAATAATAAATATTTTCATGTATTAAAATACAAAATATTTTTCAGATGTATTTGAAATTGAAAGGTACTAAATACTTTTTAAAAAAAATATTTCAAAAATTTTGTCAATACACTTAATCTATTTGAAATACTTATTTCAAATACATATATTTCAAATAGTGTACATAATGCTATTTTACATAATGACAGCGTTTTTCCACTTTTTTCAAGCCATGTGTAAAACGATTCGATTCCATAGCTATACATAAAACCTCATTAAAATTGATGACGTTTGACACGACGCTACATCGTTGCTCATTTAAAACAATTATACTAGTCATAAGTCATATTTTATAACCAGAAATACAAATAGTAGTATCATAGTAGTAAAGCGGTGAAACAATAAATAAAAGTTTGAGTAAATTAGGTTATGTTAAGTTGTTAAAATAAAATTATTGGTAACTGAATCGGTAGTGAATTATAGACGGCATTGTCCTAAAGGTTGTTGTACAGTAAACGAGGATGAAACTTTATTTATAGAAAACACAAGTCATGTTTAATTTTAACCTATACACTTTCATTATCTCTTGAATTTCCTCAACAATTTTTCCAAACTTTTCAAATGTTTTCCAAACTTAATATTGGAATTTTTCCCTGTAAAATACTTGTTCAAAATTTTTGAAATATTGACATGAGTGAAAATTTGCACATTTGTCCAACTAATTTAGCAATGTAAACGAAATAATTGAGTCATCATATCACCCTGGTCATCGGTATAAATTGATTGTGTTGCATGCTTTCTGTACGAATTACATGAATGATAATATTTGAAATTGCACCAACACTGTCATATAGGTCATATTAATATATCCCTCGCCTAGTTTATAAATAAACTCAATATGTAACATGCATTATTTCAGTTGATGTGTGGACAATGAAATTAGTTTATGCAATAGGTCGATGGACAAACATACTAAGTAACTGACTTGTCCAAAGGTCCCAAAATTTTTATAATTATTATTTACTAATTACACTACATTTATTGATTAATTTTAAAATATTATCACAATTTTTATTTATAAAACTGCGACAATAAATTATATTTGGAATGGGATTATTTCAATGTTTGGGTCAAAAAAATTTGTTTTAAAAATAACGCTTAGTAATATTTTCGTTTATCCTATTAAAATGTGTATTAATTACTATAAAAAATTCTAAAATGTTGTATATTTTTGTAACTTTTTCCGTAGAATCGACAGATGATGTCACAAAGGTCGTACCTCAACCTATTTAGGTTTAACCTTTAAAACAAAAATGTATATTTTTAGTTCCAAAATTATGAAGCCCTAAGGATATTTAGGACGTTGCCAAAGTGATATTAAAACCTCTTCTCCAGATTTGATTATTTTACTTGTCTGTTTATATTTTTAAATAAATAATTAATATTGCCAATCTATACTTGAAATTTAAGTAAAATTTGTGAACATAAGTTAACCTTACGAGAATGAGCACCGCAATTACAATTAGAAGAATGGAAAAGTTGTATGAAGTACGTGATAACAAGAATGAAGTTTATACTCTTGAAACATACTCGTTACTACTTTGATTTACGAGGGCATTTATGACTGAACCTGGTTTGATATAAATCAAATGCGTTATGACATTAAGTGCAGTCTTAAATTTAACAAAAGCACGAACAATTTTTTCAGAGTTAAAATTTTGAGTCTAGTTCCAACGAAGATACGCAAAACATAATATAGATAATTCAGGTTTATATTAAAAGCTGTTAGTTTTATTTCATTTGTAAAGACATAAGACTACATATTAAATCCCAATTTATAAGATCACATACGTGAAATTTAATATTTAATGTTAATAAAGGTCGTATAGTTTAATGTCGATTTAAATTTTCACAAATCAAGTGTAGTCTATTGTCCGTAAAACTTTTATGGACTATAAAGTCGAGTAAAAATTGGTATAGGGTGTGGTGGAATTCATTAGATAATTCGAATTTACCGCCCTACAATTCATACTTAAATTGCACTTCATTTATGTTCTTATATATTCCCGTACACTTATAGAATAATCGCCTGTGGTTCCGAGAACCCAAGTTCGAGTCTTGTCGATACAAATCTTTACGATATATTTATGTACCTCTGTGATACATTCTTTATACTCGCTACGGTATAAACATAGCATGAGATATATCAATTATAAAAACAGATCTGGCACATTATATATTTATTTATATATGCACTTATTCTAATATATACAATAAATCTATTGAAATAAGTAATAATTTCCTTTATTTTAAAATGGAGTTTAATTAAATATTTATGTAATGATTAGTGCCGGAGAAATAAAGAAAATGCTTTATTTTAAGTTATCGTTTTGCATGTACGGGTATACCTACTAAATTATATAATAATAATAATAATATGTGGCCAGGACATAACCACTAGCCTGTCCTCTTTATATTTTTTATTAATATTTATATTTTATATATCCGTGCGTGGACTACTGATACGGTAAAATAAATTGTATAAATAATTAGTAGTTACAGTATTAGTACAACTCCTTTTAGAGTATTTGATTATTATTTTTACAATATTTTCACTGTCAATTATGATAATTGTCACTGTCAAATATTAAACATTATTTTCTATATGTAAACAGATTAACCGCAATTGTAACAAATTTACCGAATCATAATTACATATAATAATTAAAGGGAGCTAGGTAGAAACAAATTTTAAACTATAAAATTTTAATGACAATTTAAAATTATTATTTACAAAAATTCTCATATATTTAAAATTAATTATGATATTTCATAAAAACATTCAGATCTTCTTGAAAACAACATCTTCCGATTGCACGATTAACACCAAAATCTAATCTGATCTAATCTAGGGTGTCAGAATATTATATCCAAAATTTCAACTTTTTTTATTCTCTACTATTTAAGTAATCGTTATGACAACATCTATCCATCCATCCATCCACACACACGGACAAACATAATCGTAAAAGTATTAAAATCGTTTTCTAGGGATTTGAAAATGGTTTTTAGATGATTCCAATATGTCTCTTACTGATAGGTAAAAAGTATAGTTTACCTCACATATCTGAGTTTCTAATACTATGATGAGGAAATCTTTAAAAATGACATTTTACAACAGATGAAATTCAATACGATGTAAGTTTATGGATTTTTTGACAGGTATTTGACAGTAATTTAGATGTTACTGTGAATTTTACTTTTCCCTTTCTTTTGTATTATTATTGTTATATTGTAATTTTTATTATTATTTGTATAATACGAGAACAATAACGACAAGAGACATATTTTACAATATTTGTCAAACATCTGTCAAAATTGACAAATACTTTACAACCTCATATTGAATTACATTTATCCTGGAATGATTGCTGGCATTCTGTTATATTTTTTATAAACTTAAAAAAAGATCACTAATTCCTGATCTGATTTAATAAAATAGATCTCAAAACAAAAATTTATATTTGATCAGATCTAGAACATTTATGATGTGAAGATTTTGATATAAATCTTTTTTAAATTGATGTCACAAAATTGGTGATGGTTAACTGGTTTAATAGTATTTTTGGATCGGTTTTGTTTTTGGGGATGAATTTAGTAGGGAAATGGTGACAGGCGTGGAGTGGTTGCAGTTGGGGCGTCGTTGGGACCGGCCCAACAGGACTCGCGTCGCGACGTCGTGTCGTAATGGCAGAGCACATCACTGCATTATTTATTCGACTGTCTGATGTCTACCCACACGCTTCTATCATTACCTCCAACATCACGTTACGACGGATTAATATATAAGCACTGCAGTATTCAGCAATAACGATCGCTCAAAAAGCGGTTCCCTGCCGTCACTCTGTCAGTATCATCCGTTACTCAAACACTGGCAGCCCTGCAGATAACCCAATCTACTCCAATCCGAATACCAAGTCCGAGATCCTTCAACATCTTCAAAAAATTGATGAATGTGAACGGCCTCGTTATGCTTTCCTCTCGCTTCCTGCTTCCGCCTAAATATACATCCTCGACCTTAACTACGTAACCTACAGTTCATCCCCGTAACCTTCAAATTAAAAACTGCACAATTTAAAAACTCAACATTGGACGTTACATTCACTAGCAAAACCTATATTGATAATATAAATAAATATAAACCTAAATATACATCCTCGACCTTAACTACAAAACCTACAGTTCAACCCCGTAACCTTCAAATTAAAAACTGCACAATTTAAAAACTCAATTTTGAACTGAAATAAATTGTGAAAAGAATATGTCAACCGCCGAGATTTGAACCCGAGACCTACATCTTGCCGGGATGTTGCTCTACCAACTGAGCTACGGCTCACTTGGCTGTTCTATCACGTCGGTTGACATATTCTCTCACGGCATTACTGCTAAGAAGTCTCTTTTTAGGACTTTCCTAGTCACATGTAAGATGTGGGGTTAAATAACCACTTCATTTTAAACATCTGGTGACGCGTTATATTTTAAATCAGACTGATATCTCGATCATTTTTCAAATTTCAATTTTGAACGTTACATTCACTGGCAAAACCTATATTGATAATATAAAGAAATATAAACCTAAATATACATCCTCGACCTTACGTAACCAACAGTTCATCCTCGTAACCTTCAAATTAAAAACTGCACAATTTAAAATCTCAATTTTAGACGTTACATTCACTGGCAAAACCTATATTGATAATATAAAGAAATATAAACCTAAATATACATCCTCGACCTTAACTACATAACCTACAGTTCATCCCCGTAACCTTCAAATTAAAAACTGCACAATTTAAAAACTCAATTCTGGACGTTACATTCACCAGCAAAACCTATATTGATAATATAAATAAATATAAATCTAAATATACATCCTCGACCTTAACTACATAACCCCACAGTTCATCCCCGTAACCTTCAAATTAAAAACTGCACAATTTAAAAACTCAATTTTGGACGTTACATTCACTGGCAATACCAATATTGATAACCTAAAACCTAATATCAACACATAACTACATTGAAATACTAGTAAACATCCAATAGTCCATTCCAGAATGACATCAAAAAACCATCGCCATGTTTGTTGAGAGGCATACAGCTGTTATTCGCCTTATATCACTAGTTTGAAAGTGTTGTGTTCTTAATTGTTTTATACTTTCCTATAAGAATTTTTACATATATTTACTTTTATTCCTTAAATATGGATCTCAAAAATTAATATCTGTCTAATTTAAGTGGTGATGTTAAAGAACATTACAAGAAAAAAATATCTGTTATAAATAACTGCGATCTTTACTGTTTGAAGGATTTAAATTTCGATTTTTTGAATTTTCCCAATATTGAAATGATTGACTAATCAATTATTTAATATTAACCTATTATTACATCGGACAACAATTGAAAGCTTTTAAAAGTTTAGAAACTTATAAATACTACGAGGCAGCCTTACTACAGAATATTGACTATATGAAAACTAGTTTTTGTGCGCGTACTATTTGTTTAACATTTTTTTTTTAATTTCAACGTGATAGTTTTTTTGTACATTAAACACTCTCAGAGATTTTCTGAAAAAAATTGAAAAGTTTAAAAGTGATCATTTTAGAAGATCGTACCATATCTTGTGCACATTGTACTTGTGTTGCTGGTTTAGGCAAAATATGTAATCATGTAGATACTGTGCTATTTGCGTTACATTTGAGGAAATTAAAATTATGTACAGACATTCTTGCTTTGTGCCCTATTCTATCTACGACAATAGCAGCAATGGCAAAAAAATCTTAATTTTTCAATAATTTCACCACGATTTTTTTATAGCTGGAAATCTCAAAAAAAGATCATTTGTCTCTTTCTGCTCTACTATCACAACCCACAGCAAAGCAAAATGAAGACATTTTCTCAAACTAAAAATATGCAAGTATGATATTTGAATAGGATTATTATCTACTTGTACATATATATTCTTAACACCCTGGAAATTTATGTAAAATTACTTTAATTGTAATTACATCAGTTTCTACAATATAAATCAGAAGTTTGTATGCCTCTCAACATACACGGCCGATCCGTCAAAGTCACGTGATCTGGAATAATCTATTCACATCTATTCACAACTACTAACATTTATATTGATATAGGTTATTTAACACAACATATTACATGTATTTTTTGTGTACCTTCGTCTGTTTCTTGTCAGAATAGTGTCCAAGTATTCTGCTACATGGTTCGCGAAGGATCAAGGAAGACAAAAAAATAAACATTTTAAAGAAAGTATATCAATTCAGCAAGTATTCTACTTTTAAGTTGTAAATAATGTAACACGAGATTGAGGATTTGAACCATATAGTAATCACTATTAATCATTATAATATATCTGTGTCAGAGTAGTTTTATGAAATGTTCAACCCTGGGCCATTTTTTAATGAATAATATGAAATATTAAATTCTGTGCGATATAGAGCGTATTGTAAAACAAGTTTAATTTTTATTTTTGTATGATATAAATGAAAATATTAAGTACATATCACTACATTGAACTAACAATCGGTCCTCATTTCGACGTCTATTCAATAAAGCATATTTTAATTTTCATTATTGATTATTATATATAAATAAACATGAGAAATTCATCATAGTTCAAGGACTCAATTTTCTGAAATGTGAAAATTGAGAAAAGAGTGGAGTTATGAAACTTTTTTCACTATTCGATTCCCTAGCTATTGGTGATGAAGATAAAAATAATATTCCTGCTTCGAGCATTACTTCACGTTATCATATTTCTTCGATGGAATCAATAGCTATTATAAAACTATGAATTTAGCTGTCATAAATAATTCTTTTGATTTTAATGACCTGTTTGGGGAAACTAGGACGTGAACTTGATCTTTTCCGAAGTGGGTTATTTCATTGTTGGTATATACTTTTTTCAGTAGCGACATAATAACTATAGGCATTTACTGGTAATATAATGAGAACAGGTTTCCAAAATTGACAACTTAATTATTAGTTGGTTTGTTCTAATAACCCTAAAATCACTTTTCATTGTACGTATTTTTCAAACCCTTCGAATGTTGAAAGATTATCGTCCAAAGTGCTGGGGTATGAAATGATGGAAATATAAGGTTACATATAAATGAGTATGTAGATATAAATGAAGGCAATTATGAGATGGTGGAGTGAGGAACATAAACAAGGATGTTGGAAGCAGAGAATCAACATTTAGGATTGAAGCTCATGCAGTGTACCACTGTAGCACTGTAGGTGGTTGCGTGTTGTTTATACCAGACAATCTAAATAAGACACATTGTTGGAGCATTCTGTAGGTCGTTTATGTGTATCACTTCATTCGGAATGACGAGCCACGAGCCAGAGTTCATCTGAGAGAGAATGAGCGCTTGCGCAATCCAACTCGTTATCCTAGCCTCCGTTTCATTCCCCACCGTTGACGTTTTTCAAACGCTAAGTTTGGCGCATTGCATTGTTCGTCACACAACTTTACTGTAAGTATTAATAAACCAGTGTGACAAATTATTAGAGCGATCCTTATTATCAACTTTGCGTGTCATCTTTTATCAATAAAGTAAAAGGGAGAACGATAATATATCATTCGGTTGACAAGTGCACAGACCCAGCACAGAAACGTCTCGGACAATGAGGAGGTTAAGCGATGAAAATCCAATGAATAGCTACTCAACAACACAAATGCGCGCTGGGCTCTTCGTTTTCTACCTGACAACTCTTACAGATTCAGACCCACAGCGTAAAAAACTATATCCAAATCTTTTCACCTGTCCTTTCTCAATAGAAAAACCACATGTCTTCACATACATATTTACATCACTCAATCATTCATTCCACTACTTTATCAAGGTCAAGGTTCATAATATCATTCGTCCTTTATCCTAACATATTAACTATAAATGACAAATGATAAGTTATTTCCAAAAAATAATTCATTAATTTATATTGGTATATAAATTTATTATATCCAATGGGTTATGAGACTTCTTGACTGGGATGATAATTGTAGGTAAAAGAAAATTACTGGATGTCAGTTAACCAAATTTTTTTATTCTAAATTTCAGCTTCGACCAGTTTCGGCATCACGTATGCCTTCTTCAGGAGGTGAAATTATTTGACATTAAAAAAATGTTTTTTTGTAGAATACATTTAGATCCTAACAGAATTGGTCAAGGCCGAAATTTAGAATAAAAAAATTTTGTTGAGTGACATCCAGTCATTTTCTTTTACCTACAATTATTATATCCAATTGGCCCAATAGTGATAATACAAGAAACTTACAAGTATAGAATCCTTAATTCATATAATATTCCTCATACCTCTATTAGTAAATTAGTACCAGGGAAGTGTCTGATAAATTCCCATTTCGTTAAACATTTATCATCATTAATCCTACGACAAATCAAATTGGTATAACGCAAAATTAATAATAAACCTTGGTAAATATATTTAAGAATCAATATAAAAATATAATAACCCACTTGGTTATTCTACAATTTATTAATTGTTTCGTCCTTTCAGATATCAGCAGTCATCTGCATACAATCAAATATATATTTATTTGTAAGTGCGTCAGATTTCCAAGCTTATAATTTACTTTTGGAAAATTTTGATATGCGTCACTTGTTTAAAATTGATCTGGTTTATTTTTTCGCAAGTCAATTTTTGTAGAGTGATGGATAATAATTGATTGAGTGTAATAATTCAAAGCATTTGACCTGGAAAGCAGTGTGGAGAACAGTAATAAAGCTAGAAACATATGAGTGGTTCTTAGCATGTAAGGAGATGTTTAGAAAGAGAGGGCTCCATGGAGACCGATCGAGCGCTACCGGCGTGCCTTATCGAAAAACGAAATAACATGAAGTTGTTGGATGTTCGGCGCGTTCGCGTCGTTGTGTTGTCCATTTGTCGTCGACGCTCACTGCTCTTCATGCAGTCATTATCAGACGTGTTCCCGATGCTTTGTAATCATTAGAGCGTGCAATCGATATCAGTTCGCGGGTGTATGGTTACCGATGAACTGCCCAGGTTCCCAACTACTGCCAATTGTGCGTGTACGCATAATGAGCTTTCCCGAGATTTTCATTCCTTCATAGACTAGCTTCATATTGTATTGTATTGTCCCATTTGCATGTTAATAGATACGTTTACTAGCCTGAGATTAGAGCAGTGGTAATATTTGGTTGATAGTTGTCGCCTGTTGGAATTGTTACCACGGTAACCAACTGAAATGAACGGAAGAATACTTGAGAGAAGAATTTTTATTATAGGCTAATTGAATAAAACGAATTAAAAACGCAAGAGTCCACACGTTAGTTAATTGCGTTTCGCAATTAGTCTTCTTCCAGATTGGTGCGGTAGGTTAATTGTCGCTGTGTCTGCCCTTGCTGTCACCTAGCCGAGCCGCGACCGTGGCCAAGGCCCGAGAGCAAGAGATATAGATCGCGCTGGTGGCCGGTGTCAGAAACGTCCGTCGAAAGCCCA
Source organism: Stenolophus ochropezus (assembly GCA_035578165.1). NCBI lineage: Eukaryota > Metazoa > Arthropoda > Insecta > Coleoptera > Carabidae > Stenolophus > Stenolophus ochropezus. The sequence goes on from JAQOWZ010000014.1 coordinate 8,831,348, forward strand.
AAAGATTGGAGCGAAACGAAATCCGTCAGGTTTTAAGTAATTGAAACGAAATTGCATGTCACACATGAGCGTCTGCTGACTCCGACCTGACTTGTGACCCGGAACGGAAGAAGTGAAGGTGTAACTGTGTCACATGCGAAATGACTGTTTGTTCGTCTTTAATTACTTTCGGCGGCTTAGGTGGCCGTTCTGCTTCCGGACATGAGTGTCTTTGCTCAAGTTATCGATCGTCGCATCTCGAGACGAGAACGTCGTCTTAGGCGGAGATGTTATTACATAAAAAAAGGAAAATGTTATTTCAGAACGAATTGAAATTTTAATGCCATTGTTTACAAAATGACAGCTCAGATTGTGAGGAGTTTTAGTTCCGGAAAGGGAAATACGACGAGCAGCTATTTAGTTGAATGCGGCGCGCACTGGCCTATTAGTAACGTGCAATTTATCATTCTGAAAAGAGAGCTCGGTGTGGCAGCACCGCGTTAGGCGTTCGGGGCAGGGGCGTGGGGCGCAGGGCCAGGATGCTGGGGAATGGTGCTCTGGCACTGGCACTGGCACCGCGAACGCAGCTCTGGCGTGGGTCTCATTGGATGCGTCTCTTATTAATATAGACCCGTTACCCTCGGCGGCCAAAAACTCGGCTCGCTACGTCGCTACGTCGCTACGATACGAGAGTGGGGCGACTTGGGATGCCAGCCACTCCGCGGACGTTCTCTATTCGAAGCGGCGCAGCGGTTTGTAAAATTAATTATCTCCACTAATTAATCGTTTAAAGTTTGCCATTGCATCTGCGATGGATCCACTGAACTTGTGACGTGGACAGAGACTACCGACTAGAGACATGGACGTGTAGACGTACGGCTTCCCACTTCTTAGCAGTCATTCGGCTGGGGCTTCAGAGGCTTTCGATTGAGTGGAGTGTTTGTCCGATTTAATCGGCAAATTGTGGGAACAGGCACTCTCGGCCGGCTGGAGTGGTCGGCAGTCGGCTTGGGCTCTCGGCTCGCTCGACTTGGCTGCGTGTAATACAATAGGCTTGATACCGCCACTGCCTTCGCCGCTTACAGAAAAGCTCCTATCGAACCCGCCACATCACATTAGCTTACATAATGCACGATAAGACCTGCTATATGGGCCGCGATTGTTATCGTTCTCAACGCGGCTGCACGCCGCTCTCGCCTCGGGGGACCATGTCATCCTTCCTTCGTCCTCCCCGCCATTGTCTAAATACATAATACGCGGTCATCAATGACCCTTGTCCTGCTTGTGCCTCAAGCTGTCACAGTTCTCCTTCTAATTCCGTCTAAAATTACTTCTCCGTATAAATAACTCAATCTAGGTTGAGGGAAAAACTAAAAACCAACTAGTACCCCTTACTCCAAGCCTGTCTTCCGGCATGAGCGTTTGCTCCACTCAACCGAGGTTCATGTAAACATCATGCACGGATGTGATCGATTCGTTTGGACGATATGGCAACGCTGACATTTTCAAAGTATGGACCTGCTCTCTGCTCTTTACGTCCGCACAGCAGATGAATTTGTACAGTGCACGGTTAATTCGAAACTGACGAATCGAATTCGTCGTTTAATTAGAGCGGCGTTTGACTCGGCAGCAGCTAGCACCTATGACAAGGCAAGATCACGGTCAGCGAAACTGATGAACCGTGGCGCGATTTTAATTAGATCCCGCCAGCACGGAGTTCATTTGCATGGACTTGTTGTCCAGCTGGCCACGTGCTACGAGGGATAATTCGACGCCTTCGGTGTCCATCTCCGTAGGATTACTGCGATTTGTCCCTGAGCTTCAGGTCGACCCCTCAAAACGCTACCTGTCCCAACTTGTTTTTACTCTGTGTAATCGTACAGCAAACAAACCGTGAATTCATCACCCCACACTCTTGTATCCAATCTTTTTCTCTACGTATATTTTAGTTCTTGGACTTCTCTGGGGAGTCCACGGCAGGTGGATTCAAATCAAAAGTTTATATATTTCTTTGATCTATTTACTAGTTACGCTGATTGACATCCATAATCATAACTTTATATATTCCCAATCTGCTTTATCGTACAAGGTGTTTACCAAACCTGACCTAGAATACAGAACAGAATTAAATTCGTATTCTTCAAACCACAGACCTCATCTAACTTAGATTTAGTGAGCTTGTGATCCTCAAAAGATATAAACATCATAACACCCCTTATATTTAAAAAAAGCTATTTTTTGTCTAATTCAACGTCACTATTGTTAATTATGTTATCAGCTGTTTTAGATGGAGATATAGATATATTTTTAGGGTAAGGATTTGAGGAATCAAACCCGAGATGTTAGTTATGCTGAATTTGGAATCAAAGCATACTAATCAGTTTGCATCCGTTGCAAGCCGAGTAGCAAATAGTTGAGATACACTATTCTGTTGTATGTAATGCATTTCTCTGCACCTCAAGATGCAGCAGAGCGACCTATTTCCTATTTACAGTAAACCACCTCTAAATACTCTGTCAATGTGTAATTAACTCTGTTATCCTGATGTGAGTAGCATTCGGCGAGATATGTACAAGTAGTTTGAAATATTCATCGCAGTTTACCTCCTTTCCAGACCGGAATACTTGAACAATCCTCAACTTCCCATGAATTATTTCATATATGAATTTTTCGCAGATAAATTTCCACTCCTCTTTTAGTAAATCGCACTGAAATAAAACGGAGAGAACAATAATTTGTGAAATGCTTTTCAAATTAATAAAATTTTCATGTATGTACAATTTATTTCATATATTAGAAGATATTACATGACCTAAATACATGTCTTTATTAAACTACAAATACGTTTTTTCTCGTTTTCAGCATAATGCAATTCGTGTGCGAGTAATCGAATTGTTTGGTTGACGTATAGGAATTTAATTCATATGTCGGAAGATATGAATTTTTGGAATAGAGTTTCGTATGATTCTGTGAATTGCACCCTTGTGTGAACTGTATGTGCAGTCGTTTATCACCGAATTGAACTGTTGGTGTTTATTTTGTGACGGGGTAGTGCAGTTGACCCAGCACAGTGGCGCGCTTAGATTTTTCCCTCAGGAGAAAATTCTACATTCTAAAATCGTATCCTACCAGGTACCAATGGTACAATATACAACAAGTTCAGAAAGTTACTGATTTTCAAAGAAATGAACCACATAAGTAACATAACACAAGAAGTATAAAAGTGTAAATTTCCATGATGGTTTTAAATCACTTTACAAATTTCTGATTTTTTGACCTAGTTGGGTGAGTAAAATCTGCTTCATCACAATTTGGAAAAAATACCAAAATATGCATCAGTTGTTCGATTTTTGTAAACTAGAGTACCTAGATCAAAGCGAAAGTGGTAGTCTCGTTAATTAATATATGAATCATTTAGAGCAGGGCTCATCGAAATTGACTTTTAGAGCGGAAATAAAAGAGGAACTACAACTATTGGCTACAGGGAAGTGCAGTATCTTCCGAAAAATATATAGAGAAAAACATTATCATTACTGAAATTTGGGACAAAACAAACCAATATTTAGGCTTAACAATAGATAGTAACGGCACATAAGATGTGGACATAAATAAGGGAATAATTAAAACGACAAAAATATTTCAAGAAATAAGTAATAAAACAAAAATTATGGTATTCAACACAATATATTTACAGAGCAATATGGACATACGAGTGAATCATGGATATTGACAAATAGAATGAAAAGTAAAACACAGGTAACAGAATGAAATACCTAAGAAGAGTTAAAAGTAATAAAAATGTTAGATAGAGTCAGGAATGAATCCATAAGGGAAGAACTTCAATGCAAACCAATACTAGATTTCATAGAAACAAGACAACTACTTTGATGAGACCACATGATGCGAATGAACGAAAGAAGACCGGTACGCTAAATTTGGATGACCAACGTTATAACGAAAAGGGGAAGGGGAAGACCAAAGGACACATGGGATAATAAAGATACTGACGAAAAGAAACATCACGATGCAAGAAGCAAGAAGAATAACAAAGGACAAGAAACAGTGGGCAAAATTAGTGCACATGTGAACTTAAAAGACATTAAATTATATAAATAAAAATGAATATTAAGCAAAAATGCATACATCCTACACCTAAGGGAAGAAGGATGACTGACTATATGTATATATACAGAAGAATGAAATCTTAAATACCCTGAAATAAAAGGAAATCTACAACTAGTGTACACCGAAAAGTGTGGTGTTTTGCACCAGTGAAATCTGTGACAAAATAAAGCAATGGATAATACGGCGTAATTTATATAGAGAAGAATGAAAAATAGATGAAATTAGTTTTTTGCAGTGAAGTGAAATACATTTGCCGGGTACGCCAGTGAGCGGGCAGTTGCGGTTTGCAGTGTACATCGCACGGACGTTTTGTAGTCTTTGTATGCGACTCAATAGCTCTTTCCAGGATACCTGATGCCCTGGCGAAAGCGCACAACAACGCTCGCGTAAATCTGACAGGCAAATCGCGCGCACTGCACAGAAACCTTCAACTCGTAAAGATTAAGTTTTTACGACTCGTGCTAAGTTTATGACATTACGATCGATTATTTTATGTTGTATACGTATTGCAGAGGTATGTATGGCAATGCGTTTACGTTACGTGTTATGTGGGTCGCTTGATACAGATCGCCTACTGCTGGTTGTTAATGCGTTAAATTAAAGTGGGCACTTTTTGCGAGGCAATTCCAGCCACATTTAGACGTAAACGTCGCATTATTAATAACGTTGTGGCTCTGCGGCGATGAGCGCCGAAGAAAACTAGGTAGGAGAGGGGCGTTGGACGTGGGCCGCAAAGCAACCCAGGGGTCTGGCAAACTGTCGCTGTCGAGCGCTGAGCCACCGTGGCTACTGCTCCATTGTAACCTACGATCGCAATTTGTCCTTTATGCCATTGTTTCACCCAAAACGCCCTCTTCTTAACAGAATGCCTAATTGACACTGAAATTAAATCATTACGTTTTCACAATTACGGCAAAAACAGAAAAGCCACCATTACTCACATTCTACTAATCAAAAACTAATAGTCTTATCGACATCTTAACACAAATCAATAAAACCACTTTCAAAACAAATGCAGTAAAGAGCTGTTTCAATTTTACATATTATTTTTTATTTAACAATACAATAGGCAGTAAATAGTAATACCACAGAATAGGTTTATACAGAAGCGACAGTAAAACAGAGAAACGAAATTTAGAGAGAGATGGAGAATGTGCACAAATTTAAAGGGCTCATTGTTTAACATCGGAAAGTTTCCTCACATCTTAGAGAGAGAGATAGGGGAAGAGCACAAATTTAAAGGTCTACACAATGCTTCAAGGTCATAGAACTGTATAGGGGAACATGAAAGATACCGACACGGAGTGTCGCTTTTATATGTAACTATTCTGTGGTAATACCATAGTACTTCACAGTTTCGTTTTCTGGTTAAATGTTTTTCACTTAGTAAGTGAACATTATCGTTGCATTATAATAATTTTTGTTTTAATTTTAACAGCACAATTATAGCTTTTAGTTAATTTTTAAGTTAAGATTGATTTAATTTTTTGTCCAGTAATATTTAACGATCACTCAACTACTAAAGTCATGTGTAGCAAAATGAAGTTAACAATGAAATGAAAAATCATACTTTTACAAGATTTGAACCCGCAACACCTGTAGGTATCGGAAAATTATTATTACTTAAAGTGGAACAATTCAGAAAACTATTGAACAAAGTAAACAAAACATAACCTAATTTAGCAAAAATTGCGACAAAAACAGAAAAGCCCCATTACTCACATTCTACTAATCATCGAAAACTAATAGTCTTATAGACATCTTAACACAAATCAATAAAACCAATTTCCAAACAAATGCAGTAATACAGAACTTCAAACTGAAACTTCACTGAAAACAGGAAAAACCTTATTTTATATCAACGAAAACCGGAACTGAACCTAAAAAAATTTCGGTTGTTTATTTCGGTTCAAACACGCGCCTTAACATAATATTGCTCCAAACAAAAACTTAAAAAAAATTGATAACTCGGAAATGAACTGCAAACCGAACAAAACCGGAACCGAACTGATACTTTTTTTCCGATCGGACGAAAAGTTCACCTTTCCGGTTTGTTCCGAACCGGAAAGTGCATTATTCCGGTATTTTAGTGTTGTTGCTAGACTACTAAAATAACATTCCAGGAATATTATTCCGGGCTGTGACAAAGCATTCTCGTACAATACGCAGTTTATTGTTTTCCATAATTAAATAGATAATCATATTTATTTCATAATTATTGAATATGTACCACGTAGGAAGAGTGACTTCCAGGAATCCCGGTGTTGCTGGCTTCGCCTACGGCTCGTCCCACAATGTTCACCATCGTCCGGGAATATAGTACATTTTCTACTAGATACACAATATACTATTTTAATTAAACCGGAACGAAAACCGAAACTAAAATAGTTACAGTTCGAAGTCCTGCATTAATCAAATTACATGACAAATGACCAACACAGTTAACGGGCAACGAAGGAGTAAGAGTTCTGGTGTAAACCCTCAGTGTCGCCAATTATTAACCAAATATAGTATTGTACTATTATAACTGATAACGTATACACCACTAAAACTAAAACTTGTTACGAAACAAGTACTTCAAGTACTTCATACTCTTCCCTAGCTAGAAACAAGTTTTTGGAATATTTTTTTTTTAATTAATTTTTTATTCAATCAACATAATATTCATAAAATACAAAACTACGAACCATTTCAATATTTTGTATATAACAATGCAATACGTAGTAAATATGTAGTAATACAGAAGTACTACACAACTTCATTTTGTGGTTACATTTTTTTTCACTTAGTAAAGAAAATGGTGGTTGGATTGTAATTTTCTATTTTAGTTCTAACAACACAATTGTACGAGTAGCTTTTAATTAATTTTCAAGTTAAAAAGATTGACTTCAATTTTTCCTTTAATGTTTAACAATCACTCAACTATTAAAGTCATATGTAGTAGAATGTAGTTAACGATGGAATGAAAGACCATACCTATGCAGAATTTAATCCCGCAACACCTGTAGTTATCGGAAATTTATTATTACTTAAGGTGAAATAATTCAGAAATTGACCAAAGTAAACAAAACATAACCTAAGTTAGCAAAAAAGGATTCGTCGACGGATATAAGAATATTTGTGCGAAGTTTTAGGGAAGATTTTTTCGAACATACATGATTGGTTTTATTCAACTGGATGTTTAATTAAAGAGAGGCACTTTTGGAGTTGGTGAAATTTATTATTACTTAAGGTGGAACAATTCAGAAACTATTAACCAAACTAAACAAAATCTAATCTAATTTAGAAAAAAAGGACTCTTCGACGGATATAAGAATATTTGTGCGAAGTTTTGGTGAAGATTTTTTCGAATATAAATGATTGGTTTTATTTTACTCGGTGTCTAATTAAAAGGAGGCACTTTTGGAGTTGCAGTCATCTAGTAAAATTCACTTATACACAGTCTAAATGTTGATGTAGGTATTAGTAAATTTTATTAAGTGAGTGCAATTTCAAAAGTACCTTCCTTTTATTTTGTCGAATACTTGAAAATTTTAAAATACTGTCAACCTACAATATGACGCTGTAGAAATGATGTATACAAGTACAGAATTTGTGGTTGACAGCAATGCATTCTAAAGAATCTCCGTAAATCATTTCCTAGGAATCTCAATAATTTATTGGAGCAGAGAATTGTGTTGAATAACCAAAAAAGAAATAATTTTATTATGATCGTTATAACTTCAGTGGTTGTGGCTGCGATTTGCGCGTTAATGTGCAGGTAGCAAACAGGGTGATATGGAAGTAAAACATCCCTTCACAGCTTAAAAGATAGGTTGATTGTGTAATGTTGGTTTGGTGAAGAGCACGCGAATCTACTGATGGATGAACTTGCCGGCTGGATGACCTGGTATGTTTATTACGCCGTTCGCCGTTTTACCATGCTATGTTGCTTCTGCTGTTCCGCTGCCTGTAATAAAAGCACTCGTAAGTGGAGATACAAACACGGACAAAACGATCAAAGTCATTTTTTGTTTTACTACATCCTTTTTGTAACACAAATTTGTATTTAATCATCTTTAGCACGTCAAGGTAGTCTAACTCCAATTTGTAAAAACAGATTTTTAATTTGAGCTTTTTTTGCATAATTTTCGTAAGGTTGTTAGATTTCCAAAATGACGGATCGGGACAGACACATTCCTAGCAACCAAATAAAAAAAGATATAACAATAATGTAATACCTTGCAATTTAAAAAAATGCAAAAATTTCAGTCGATCGTACGCGAACTTTTTGACACTTTCTATAAACAGATTTTTAATATGAGCTTTTTTTTGCATAATTTTCGTAAGGTTGTTAAATTTCCAAAATGACACATCGGGACAGACACATTCCTAGCAACCAAATACAGAAAGATGTAATAATAACTTAATACCTTACAATTAAAAAGAAATGCAGAAAATTCAGTCGAACGTACGCGATTTTTTAGATACTTTTTTTGTATCTGTTTTTTGTCAGAACTTGAGTGTCCAGAAGGGTGAAGAGACGTCTCGGATTTCCGAGATTCACCTTTTTTGAGTCATTTTTTCCTTTGTCCCAAAGAACCTTTTTGAGAGAATTGACCCGGTTTGCATATCCGATTCAAAATTTACAAATTACAAATTACAGGAATATACCAATGAATGGAATTTTTATGGCTTCATTTTAGGAACAATTTCTATATTAGAAATTTTGTAATTATTTTTTTGCTACACCTGCATATAACGCAAATATAGTCTTTTTTAAATAAACATTCAATGGTCAGACAATCAATCTAGGTATTTACTGAGCGTAGGACGATATATTTGTCATTTTAAATGAATGAAGTGGAAATAGTGTGAATTTAAATTTTGTGTATATGTAATGTGTAATGTATTGATATTTTTACTTAAAAGATAAAAATCGTTAACCGATACCTAAAATTTTACTAATCCAAACCAATCAAAACTTTTATTATGTAAAACGGATCAGAAAGTTGCGTTCAATTGTTTGTTTTTAATATCTGTTAGATTAGTATTTTACGATGATAATCAAAAATCCTAACCGGTAATTTGCCCAAGAAATCTAGTGAAATTTTGGCATCTCTATTTGCAGTTTGCATAAATGCAAACCATGAAAAATTTTATAACACTGTTATATCTTTATCTTTTGTTTTTCTTAATTAACAAAGACAAAAATAACTGCTCTATTAATACACAAAAGTGTTGTCGTATTAGAGGCACAATCTCGCGTGCATGTGGCCAATAATCGTTGGCTTTCTTAAGAGTAAAACTCATTTATCCTTTGTAAGGATTACACAACTCCGAGTGCAAAGAACAGTGTGGAGAATTAGTTACGTATGCCGGTATGCCGTGTTAAATATTCACAGTAAACTTGACAGTGAAAGGGATCGATTAAGTAGAAGGTTCACTTCGCCCTAAGCCATAAGCTGAAGATCGCAAGGTGTGTAGCCTACTCTTGGGACTAGGTACATGATCACCTACATTAGCTGCTACGACGGGGAATTTTAAAATATTGACTAATAATCCGACAGGTTGTAAATATAGGAAATGCACTTAAACTAACAAATTTGCTTGTTAAAATACTTGAGGTAAAATACTACAACTACTTAAACCGTTAGCATTTTTAACTTATTTTTTCTTCATATAAATATAAATTTAGGTTTTTCTTATTATTTTTTTGTAATCCGCAATAACTTCTGCAATATTTACCGTAGAGTACTCAAATTTTCACTGTACACTCACAATAAGACCTATTTTTGATTTTTGAGTAACAAGGGTAGTACCACAAGACATCGACGAGTACGTTTCAAAATTTCAAACCGAATTTGATTATCTTTCTTTGTTCTCGATATATTTGAGTTCGAAACTAAACCTTGACATATCTGTTTTGGGCCCTAATAAGAAAATAATTGCCGGTACGATTTCGGCAACTTCACCATTCGATTCTACCAAAAATTTTAAGAAAGTATACCAAGTTTAAAATTTTTATCAACAGCTTTAGATTTTATCAAACAGACTATACAATTTGAAAAAATTGCGATTTTTAACAATTCTTTATAACTTTTGTATTAGTTTGATTTTTTAAATGAAAATTTGTACATATATGTATTTTGGCGAAAGGAATGAATTCATGAAGTCGATTAAATCTGCCCCCAATTTTCAGATATCAAAGAGGGTTGATTTTCAAGAGTTGAAAATTGGTTGAAAAATAAAAATCTTCAAATATTTATTAATAATTGTACTTAAGTAAATTTTGATCTTTTACTGATGTCGAAATATTTTCGTTTAAAATTATGAGTGATTCCATATTTTTTTTTAAATAAATAAGTAAATAAAAAGCATTAAAACAAATAATATTAATAAAAAATGTATAATCCATTTTACTATCATTTATAGACATTTCTAAATTAATTAAACGTATGACACACAGATCAAAGACCATCAAAGAGCATCAATGAAATCTTTGATCATTTAGCATTATTTGTGGTATCACAACTTGGTTCCATTTCTAATCAGCTAATGACGATGGTGATTGTAGTAGACAAATATTAAAACTGAATTTATAGAGAACATTTTGTCAAACATTATTGACCATTTTTAAAATTTGTAAAACAGTTGAAAATAAACGATTTTTTTAGTATGTGAAACAACGAATAATTGATATTTGATAAATACGAACGATTTTCACAACCACAGATGACCCCAGAAAAAAAATAATTGACGGTTTATTTATAAATTTTGGTATAGAATTTATGAATTTGGAGCGATCTCTTAGTATTATTCTTTACAAAAAAATATCTGTAAACAAAAATACGTGAAAATATCTATTATGCGCACAAAATGGTGAATGAAAAAATTTCCCTTACGGCTATCATGTGTAGATGCGTACAATGCATTAAATGTTTTATAATTGATACCGGTCCAGTGAAACTCAACTACAATGACAAACGATATTTTTAACAGCATCAAATTTTATTACGGTCTGTTCCCTGAAGCGTAATAATTCCATTTAGAAACATTGTTGCTATATTTATTCTAATTTTAGTTCTACATACATGCTACCTCAAATTTTCATGCAAAATGTTATACCTGCTTTTCGCAGTTGCATTCTGACATGGCAAACTCAGAAATATTATTATACTTAGTTTACTTTACCCTTTTGTTCATTTATCAGTGAATTTTAATTTTTGTAGCGGTAACACTTCTTTATAAATTTTTACTGAAAAAAACACTTGATCATGTTTCACAAAAATACAGTTGAAGATCAATTTTTGTTGCTCTTGAAAAATTTATTTTTCTTCATAACATAAATTTGTAAGAGATATAGCTTGGGTGATATCAGTTTTGAATTCCTTATACAGAAATACATTTGGGCATAAAAATATATTGATATTCTGTAATTCAGTTGTTAATTTTCAACCACTTGCTAAATTTTTTCTCCAATGAATGAAAATAGATAGCACTGAAGAAAATATCAAAACATCCCTTATAATGTTTGTTTTTATTTGTCAAAAAATTTAGCAACTGGTCAAAAATTAAACAATAAACTATTTGAATATTAAGTTAGAATTGAATTCATTCCGCTGAAAAATTAGGACTAAGAGGTAGTCTAATTCTTGGTCCAATGTAAGTAGCTCAAAATAACCTTCCGTAAAAAACCTCATTTACTATCATAATTGAGCGAAAAATTGTCCCCATTAGGCGTTTAAATTATGTACTAGTTTGGTTGAAATTATTTGAGATTAGGCACAAAAAAGCAACTGCCGCAATTAAATGGAATCGATTTTATATATACTTTAACATATGGGATTGTGGGCACCCCCGACCAAAATACAAACCCGGCGTCTATGGCCCTAGTATCAATTTAGTTAAAATAATAATTGTGAAGATTAAATTCCCCTTTTTTTCATACAGTGAGAAAAAAGCAAGGGAGTGATTAGATTTGGGTTGTTTTGTAGAGTTTTGTTAAGCTGCTCATTTAAAATGAATACGGCAGCATCAATAGCTTGTTGAATTTGAACATTAATATTAAAGAAGCAAATGGATACGGAAGCAAGAAGCAAGTAGTAGCGAGTAGCTTAGTGCATAACGACGTTAGGAAATAAAACCGAGGCTTATACGTGAGAGTGAGTAGGTGCGTGTGCTAAGTCGCGACACACCACACACGAGTAAGCGTGTATCGATATCGAGCGACGAGCGGAGCTTACGGAGGCCGCAGAAGCCAGGCATTCGTGCTCGACACTAGCCACTTTATCACCGACTTATCTACCTTCAATATTTCTTTTGTCAGAGCCAATAAGTACGCTGCCTAAGATGGGACTGAGTAATTTTTTATAAGTCGTATTATTACCGTAGGTGGCTGATAAAACTATAGTCTCTGTGGAAATCTAAAAGTCAAAACGAGCGCAAAGTTGACGTCGCCTTTGTAGTCGTTATGCGTTGTTTATTCCTCCGGCGTTCCAGCAGAGTTTACTGCACTACCTTATAGTTTTTCAAAGCATTTTAAATGTATTCATTTTTTATATATTTAAGTCTTATTTCACGTGAAAGTTTCCGCTGCTGTAACGAAACTGGGGGAAAGAAAAAGCTTGTTTGTTTTTGCTAAAGACCAAAAACGTTCTGCTCCATTCTGAGGACTTCATTTGACAAGCCCGTTAAAAAACGAAAAACAGCTAAACAAATTTGTATTCACGCGGCCTCGTCTCGGTTTCTTGTAGTATCATTTTAAATAAAGAATAAAACGACGGTGGACCAAGGAAACGTACGAGTGAAGAGGCACGTACGTCAACAGTAATGTCGCTGAAAGTTGTTACGGTGGGACTTGAGCCGACGAAGAGCACAACAGGGGCCGTAACATTGTGTTACGCGTCGACACGAGCGCCTGCATGTTCATAACCGTCGGTCAGAGACGTGCCTCGGCCCTTATATCCATATCTACTCGCTATAGCTACAGTACAACTATATATCCCAGTGCTCCAGAGATAAATTCCAGCAGACAGCAGAGTGCGTGATTAGTGTTTAGGTTAGGTTGTTGTGACGTAAGGTACGCGGGAACAGTTATGTAACTCGTGTGCACTCGTACTAGCGTAGCGTAGATAGGTCAGGCTCAGCTGAGAAGCACGCGCACGGCGCACGATAGACGATCGTCGGTCGTCGGTCGCCGGTGCCGGTCGACTCGACGCTCGTATGCTCTACGGGGAAGCACCGCACCGTGCGGCGTGCTTTTACACTTTACCGTTTCTGTCGCTCCGCTAACTTGCGGCGTCGACTACCGCAAGGCTAAGAGAATCTAGAGTCGCGAGCGGAAGAAAGAGAGCCGAGTGAGATGCCAGCAGCTTCTCCCCGTGCGAACAACAGAGACAGAGCACTAACTTTGGATCAATACAGCACCTTGAATAATTTATAAAAGCATGGCATCCCCTCGCCGTCCACTCCTCGGCTCATGGTCCGCCTTTATGCTCTTTCTCGCCGCTGGGCCATCTCTGTCGCTCTCTGGCGTGGCATGGTCGGGCTTGCGCGGACGCCCCAGGTCCACGTGCTCGACTCTGGCCGTACTCTTCGTCTCGGCCTTATTTACACGACACCCACAGATTGCGTTCTTTAATTATCAACATCATTCATTCACCGCCAGCGCGTTCGATCTTCATTCGACAACGTAATCATATTCCCGCGCCAATGTTTGCACAACGGATCTGTCCCCGCGCGAACATAATTAGATAGCGCGCCTCGTCAGCCCGTATGTTTGTAAATCTCGGTTTCAAATTCACGCTGACCCCCGCCCTTGCACTATACTCTGCTATCTATTCCTGGCCTCATCGATGTATAATGAACGTCTCAATTATTTATTTGTGCAACTCATTTTGAATTCGTTCAATTCCGACGTGATAATAAAGAGTGAGGCTTTGCGGAGGGTAAGGTAGACTCGCGACTCTGCTTATTTGAGCTGTGTACAACGTCGCTGCTGGTTATTTATGTAGGGCTCTTTGTCACCTGCATAATAGCGTCGTCGTAATAACTGAAATGCAAAACGGATTGCCTGGCCCGTATACCTAACTCCAACTTGTTTCTTTTTAAATAAAATGTATTTATGGAAATCCTGTTATGTATTTATTCATCTCGCAAATGAGTGCAAGTTTGGAAGTGCCGGGTGGTGGGAGGCAGGGGTGCTAAGAGGGAGTGGGGACGATGATGAAGTGCATGCAGCACCGAATGCGAATAGCGAATGCCGAATGCCGAATGCGGACACAACGTCAGTGGGCAACATGCGGTCGTCCATGCAGATCCATTTGCCCTAACACGCTCCGGCTTTATTAAAACTTTCATTCTCTCCATATTCAAATGCATTTTGGATAGTTTAACCATTATACCGGTAGCGATGCTTCACAGCAGCAGTGGAGAACGTCCGGTTCCATACTCCATACTCTCTGTACTCATACGGGTATATTGGTTTTTTCGCCGGAATTCATTTTCTGACGTCACCAAACACCGATGCAATCCGACAGCGCCCGTGGGTAAACGCTGTTCCGGCAATTGAAGGGCAGTGGAGTGCCGATCGAATCTGCACTTACGACTTTGTCTTCCAACTCTTCGGCCCTTTTGTTTGCTCTGCTACTCTCCTTAATACACTTTTCTCTTTGCCATTCATCAATTCTTAAAATATATCATCTGCTTCCTGTTTTCAAGCACCCTTCACTTAAGCGAGGCGAGGAAGAAGCTTCGCCAACTAGCCGCTAGGGATTTTATTAGATAGGAATTAGCAACACAAACATTCTCTTATCAGTCTTTATTCTTCCTACCAGGTCATAAACTTAAAAGATTTTATCACTGATTCTTCATCGATTTTATCAATTACTACAACCCATGTAGTCAAGAGCTGCACTTGTAAAAGCCAATAAAAATGATTTGTATCGTCGACTTGGTCCGCCAGTGGCTGGTACTTTTGCACGTTGTTTTATTTCATTATGATGAACTTCTAATTATATACCATATTTTTATGCTCGCAGTAGTTTATAATTTTTTCACGTGCCTCTTTCTCACAGCTGCATAAGTAATAACGTTACGTATGTCAACGCTGTAACTGTATATTAACTTTACTTTAAAGTATTTTTAAACTTCATTATAAACGCGACATTATAATTATATCGTGGTACAAATCCTAACTTAATACCCAATTACTAATGCAATTGCTAATTAAATGTGGCCTGTTGATTTCAAATAATTCAAATCTAAGGATTAAGTGAATTTCTAACCATTGTCGTTCTACAGGAAGAGAACTTATGATAATAGGAAGGACATGAAAGAGCTCATCTTTACATGGAAGAATAACACTCAACATGCAACCAGGAAATTAATTCTCTGAGAGAAAATCAATAAGTAATTTGGTTTTGCAGAATTTTTATTTGGACAAAATACTTAAAAAGTTAAATCACTTGTGCGCAACATTATAATACAAGGATTTGGAAATAGATTAAAACTACAGTAGCATTTGAGCTCCTGGCTTTAACTTATACATATTGCGCGAAACTTCCCATAAAAACTACGTGACTTAATCATGTTTATGAATGATATCCTTTCTGCCTCACATTCATTTCTTACTGCATTTTATTTTCTTCTAATTTTCTCACGGAAGACAAAGAAAACTTTTATTATAATACAACAAACACAGTTTACTTATAACATAAATAAAAAAATCTGATATCTCCAACACATTACCTCCCGCCAATATAGTAATATATTCTATAATATGTTTTTTAGTACCAAATATTATATTAGTTTGTTATGACAATTGAGAATATTTTTAATTCATTTCATACCTAAAATTTCTTTAATCAAATTTATATAACCGAAAAAAACGCATCTATTTTTGTCATTACTAAAACTCAAACCGAACTTACCTTGATTCGCGCGTGCAAATGTATATTTCTGCCACTTTTGTAAATTTTAAAATAAAACTACTTCATATTTTCTTGTTTTATTTTCTAAAATTACTTACGTTAAGTTTGACAACGGCATAGGTCAAATTTTGTGAACATATGAATAACTCATCTGTTCTATGGAAATTCCTCAGCCTGAATTTTTTTTTGTAGCCAGAATTTTGATCAAAAACAATACCTCCTTTATCTATATATACCCGAGAGATAAATAAGAATTACTTGAATTATAAAGTCACAAAATTAATTTATCATTTACGATACATTATTATTACTTCATTATCCCATTACAAAGTATAAGATTTTTAGAGTTTATAGAATATATAAGCAAATACATAACTGACGGCCTATTGGCAAAGTAATGATATATTTATGTACTGTAAAAAATATTTACTAGAAGTTGTCTTCCGGGTAGTTTTACTGTCGTGGAATATATCATAGATATCATTTTTATGTGAAAACTAAATGGTAAAGAAAATAATTTGATTCAGCTGGAATTGAACTCAGAACCATGGCTATCATGTAGTCATTTAGAGACTATATAAGTTAAAACAAAAAATATAAACAAGGAATAAATAAAATTCTTGTTTAAATAAAAAGCTTTGAAGTCAATAAAACATTAAAGCACGTGGCGTATTGTCCTTCTTATTAGCACGGTAGAATTTAATAAAGAATTCAAAGCTTGCACAACGCGTGAAAAGAATGCAGCGGTATATGAAGAATGCCGTCTGCAAATTAAGATAATTGCAGAACAGTGATTCACATGTTAAAACAACGATGAATTTATATATGAAGTTGGAAAATATTTGGGAAAGTTAAGAGCGTTCGTAAAGTAACATAAAAATAATATACCTCCGCGACACTTTGTAACTTCTTCAACTTTTTCTCAAGGGTGTCAAAATTAATTCAAAGTGGAGGAATTTTGGGAAATTGATCTCTCGCGACAGGACGGACCATTGGGATTATATAAATATGAATTTATGTTATAACAAACAAGAATTTCAATACTTTTCATCAAGCAATTTACGAAATAAGTTCCTTTAAGTAAGTGAAGTGTGCCAGTAGCCTTATACAAAATTTGTTTTCCACTCAAGGGAGCCAAATATCTCGGGACGTTATTTAAAACGGTTAATCAATTTTCGGACGAATAACCTTACATTTTCAAACACTTGCTTCAATTCCATTTCATAATGGAATTATTTCACATGTTTACGAGCAGAATGTATATTTTCTGCATCATGATTTCGCCAACAACTTTATGTATCTTTACAATTTAAATGGGGTTATGTAAAGGGGAAGAGTTTTACATTTTAATGTTCTACTTTTGTTCTGTAGTCCGCTATTTCATAACATACACTAGAACTAAACAAAGAACCTACTACTAGGTGTATCTAGAAAAACAAATTATATTCACAGTGATGTGACGAATAGCAGTTCAGCCGAATAACCGAATGACGAATATTCGGCAAAATTTTAACCGAATATTCGGCATTACCGAATAATATACTTTGTACAATCTGAAAGCGTGATTGGTGGTCCTCATTGCGGAGAGAGGCGTATTTATTCTGAAATGCTCATCCTATTTTCTGTTAAGATAATTTCTTGTTTGATTATTATTAAATTTATTTATTTCCGTTACAAAAATTTACCGCTGAAAATTATAATTAGATATATTATTTACTCTTATTGTAGATACATTAATAATAACTAAACATAAGTACTTTTGTGTAAAATTTATTATCTATATATTTATATATTTTAACATAACAAAATAGTGTTATACTTCACTTATTTCTTGTAACCGAATATTCGGTATTAAAATATGCCGAATAAGCCGAATACCGAATAGTGAAAATATGGCCGAGTAGGCCGAATACCGAAAAATTATTCGGCTTCGGTCCCATCTCTAATATTTAGGTCCTAAATTTCAGTACTCGTATTCTGTATAAAATTTTGATTATGTTTAAAATGGTACTTCATGAAACAAGAGATTTAAATTACAATTGGCATGTTACGGGTGCACTTTTGACATCTTTAAACTTTGATGTGGTTTATGTATTTTTCAATAGTAGACACGATACAGATACCTGGCGTGTCAATTTTCATTAAAAACGACACGAAGTATATGTTGTTAACTCCCGCCTATATTTTTTTAACTACATGTTACAAATGAAGTTAAAAACTCGTATTTTTATTTTTAATTTCAATTAAATTCTGCTCTTGTACTGAATTTTATGATAATAAAACGAAATACAAGTAAACATTTGTTCTACAAAGAAAAAAACACATCTATTTTTGTCGTTACTAAAACCCGAACCAAACTTCCTTAATTCGCTCGTGCAAATATATATTTATTCCACCTTTGTAAATTTTACAATAAAACTACTTTATATTTTCTTATATTATTTTCTAAAATTACTTACGTTAAATTTGGCAACGGCATGTGTCAAATTTTGTGAACATATGAATAACTCATCTGTTTTATGGAAATTCCTCAGCCTGAACGATATGTAACATTAATATAATTTATATATTTTTTTTAGCCAAAAGTAAAATATCTTTTTATTTAATAATGTAAGTTGCGAAAAAAAATGGTATTTAGAGGTATTTAAAGCTTCAAGTAAAGTACTAGTTTCTGTTAACTAATTAAATAGTCAAAATCTAATCAGTTCATCATATTTGAATATATGTCTTAAATACCTAATATTATATTTTTACAAGTATCGTATAATATATGTTTTTAACTCCCAGCTTATATTTTTTTAACTACATGTTACAAATGAAGTTAAAAACTCGTATTTTTATTTTTAACTTCAATTAAATTCTGCTCTTGTACTGAATTTTATGATAATAAAACGTGATACAAGTAAACATTTGTTCTACAAAGAACAGCGTGTGATTTTAATAAGAATTAGGACAAAGGAAATATATCACTTCATTTCACATAAAGAAGGAATAAAACAACTTCATCTATCCCTCATTGGGTTTCAAAATTATCCATGAATGCATGAAATGATCCATTGTTGTAAAACATGAGACAACAACCTGCAAAAACTTCGCACAAAGAAAACAATGCGCTTCTTACACAGCTAAAGTTAGATGAAATAGTCTTCCGTAAGTATGTGCGGAACGGTATCCCATCTAAACTCCTTTTTTCTCTATACCGGCTGGTGGTGTTCACTAGTTAGCATGGTGGTATTCGTGAACCGTTCCACTTTCATTACAAAAATTATATATTCATTATTATTATTATTATTATATATATATATATATATATATATATATATATATATATATATATATATACATATATTTTCTTTTATTTCCATGGCTGACTGATTTTGAACAAAAATATTAGATATTAAATTTAATAAATTTCGCTCTGCAGACGAAATTGCATATTTCAAATAAGTGTGATCCATAGAATTAATATTCTCCTATAAGTATACAAAATTTCAAATTAATATCTTGCACTGGGGAGATACTATTCATAAATAACTGATTTCCCATGTAAAACTTTCATGTGTCGGTCGTGCTGGGACACCCGGTATATATATATATATATATATATATATATATATATATATATATATATATATATATATATAAATATAACTATGAAGCAAGAACTAATGACATGAAATATTTTGCAATATCGTATCGTATCTCAACTTCTTTTTTCTCTATACTGGCTGGTGGTGGTTCACTAGTTAGCACGCTGGTATTCGTGAACCGTTCCACTTTCATTACAAAAATTATATATTCATTATTATAAAAACATAACAATAACCAAGCACTAATGATATGAAATATTTTGCAATATCGTATCGTATCTCAACTCCTTTTTTCTCTATACCGGCTGGTAGTGGTTCACTAGTTAGCACGCTGGTATTCGTGAACCGTTCCACTTTCATTACAAAAATTATATGTTCATTATTATAAAAATATAACAATGAAGCATGTACTAATGATATGAAATATTTTGCAATATCGTACCGTATCTCAACTCCTTTTTTCTCTATACTGGCTGGTGGTGGTTCACTAGTTAGCATGCTGGTATTCGTGAACCGTTCCACTTTCATTACAAAAATTATATATTCATTATTATAAAATTATAACTATGAAGCAAGAACTAATGACATGAAATATTTTGCAATATCGTATCGTATTTCAAAATGGCATTATATATTTTTGAACTTTCATCAGAAAACAAAAGCCGTGAATAAATGAAAACCGTATATCAAATTATAAACTCATTCTAAATCCTTTTCACGTAATTTCATGAATTCCTAGAAAGGAAAATAATTAATGTTTATTAATAATAAATTATTAATAAAATTATTGAATTCTCAATTTTATTATTGGATTCCATTCTGTAAACAATCTTTATAGTATAAAACAGTGGTACTCAAACTTTTTGATGTGAAGACTTATTTGGGTGTATTTTGGAGAAACATACTTGCATTTTATGTTCTACCGACTTCAAACGTTCTCTCATTGATTACATGTTAACAAACGTAAAAATCTTAGATCACATTCACACAAGAGCAAGAAAATTTAACTAAAACTTGAAGTACTCTGACTCCTATATTGCGATATTTATTCTGAATAAATATCCAAAAGGATTCTAATGAAAATTTAGAATATTTCATTCACAACTTACGAGCATATTTCAAATTTATCAATAGATAAAATATATGTGGAAAATAGTAACAAATATGTATTCTTAATATTAACAAGTATTTTAGATGTTGTAAACATTTCCAACTTTCTATCTTGTATTTAAAAGTTCTAATTCTATCAAACGATTTTAAGAAAATTTCATCTCATTTTTTGCATGCTGGAATTTACTTTATTCAGTTCTTCACATTTTTCAACAAATTACAAAATTCAAGTTTGTTTTATTGCTCAAAAAAAAATGAGTGGATAGTTCTAATTATAATTTGTAAACACGATTCAATATTCATTCTTTGGACAACCATTTGAAATCATTATGAAGAAGAAGGTTCAAATGTTCAGATCCAAGAATAGTTTAAATACCTACGAGGCTAAATTTCACACCATGTCCGCGGTACCCCTTCAAGTAATGAAAGCCACCAAGTTACCGCGGCATCCACTTTGACAACCACTGGTATAAAGTATCAAACCTGATATTTATGTAAAGTAAAAAAGTTTTGAACACTTTTGATGCTCGTTCAATAAAGTATTAAAAAGTAATAGAAAAATTACATTGAGAGGAAACGAGTTGGTACAATTTTTATTTAATTTAATAAAGTTCCATGCGTAGACACTTTCGTCCAATGTTGAAATTTTTTGAAATGTCAAGATATTTTTAGAATTTAGTACCGTGTACCTAATAAAATGGTCAAACATAATGTGCACCCTTCGTTTTTAATTCTGTAACACAAATGAATATTTATAAATGTTTTTGCTTTAATGTTTATTTATTTATAACACAATATTATAAAGTCATTTTTATATACTTTTAAAAATCAATTCAATATGTATATATTGTTTATAACAAATACAATTCTAACCTATAAAAATCCAGTCCAAAAAACATTATTAGATACATTTTAAAACAGGATTTGATATTTACGTTTTAAAATTATGCTTCAAGTATGTCATAGTTACAGTAATCAAAAAATACTGCATTGTATAAAATTGTTACTGCAACAACACAAATCGATTTTCGTAAAATTATTATACTTAAAATCCATAGGTATAGTAAGTACAAAATAAGTGGTTAACATAATACTCTGTAAATAAACAAACAAATGTCATTTATTGTTAGGTGCATCATTTTTGTGTAAAGAAAATAAGCGCTATTTGAGATTTTCAATTGATATTTGTAAATTCGGGATTCTTGCTTACTTCTCGGATTCTGAATTTTCATTTGCAGGATATGCGCTGTTTTTTAATTAATCATCCAACAACGGATTGAAATTTTTATATTGTTGTTTTAATGAAAAATAATAGAATATTTTACAATAATTTTGCAGTAAATATTTATTTTATAACATAGTGTAATTTATGGAATGTTATTTTATTTATTTCAGTAAAAATATTTTGAAAATAGTATTAATTAATTAAAGGCATTCTGTGCGAAATAAAAATCAAATAAATAAAATTCCTTATCATAATACATAATTAAAAAACTTATATTATCATTGTAATGCGCCATATATGAAAATATATAATATGCCAATATAAAATCACTAAAATATTATAACACAGTAAAGTCAAATCGTCTAAATGCTTGTTAAATTTTGGAACAAACATAAACAATTTAAATTAATTAATATATTATTATTATTTGTTACAAATTACTAGGTATATGAAAATTAATGTTCTATTATCATAATCTAATATTGTACTAAATGCATTTTACTTGAAATACAGTATCTTAGAAAGTAGATATTTTTCAAATCAAATTTCCATCTGGCAATTAAATTGTTTTTTCTTTTTGTGTGTATATTTCTTTTATAATTCATAAAATAGACTTTAGAACGAGCAGTAAGATTGGTGAGTGATAATAGTTTTCTTATTTGTGTAATAAAGTGAACGGAGAGAGCTTTCATTTATTTTTAATTAACTATGAGTTAATTAATTTTCCCCATAGAATTCATAAGGAAACTGATTCAACAAAGCGAACGAGATACAGAAATTCAATGTAATGAAATCTAAACATCTTTTGACAGAAGTTTTTCTAAGATTAATCAGGTTAATGTTGAATAATTGCGTGTTTGTACTTGCTTAGTGCACATGTGCTTGCTAAGCTCATAGATATAAACCGTCGTCGTTGTTTAGTCAAACAACAAATAGAGTTAGAAATAAGTTTCAATTTAAAACTTTTGAAATCGGTACGAATAGTTTTTACCTCACTTCCCGTGTCTTCTATAACAACTAATATGACAAAACTTATATTTTAAAATTTTCACGTTGCATAAAAGTTTTCTTCTAAAACTGTCAAACATTATTGTAGGTGAAAAGTGCTTGCTTGCGAGCTTTAATTTTTAAATCATTTAGTAAATATGTCGATCAAATGAACACCTCCGCTTTCTTGACTTGAAATTGGAATTTCTAACTATTGGTAGCATTTTATTTTCTTTTTAATTGAAAATGACAAATATTATAAATTAGTTATTGTACTGGATTATTAGTAGACTGTTGTCAATACTACTTGTAGTTTTATTGGTTTCTTCTCATTTCTTTTCTATTCCCCATAGAATTGGGTCTCTCGTCGCTCGAAGTTTCTGTATTTAGTTTTCTCTAAATTCATTAATAAGTTTGAAAGCCGTTGGTTGTTTTAAAGGTAATATCCTGTATATAGAGCTGCCGTGTATGTTTTGTGTCGATTTCCATTAGCCAATGAGTACAAGTCGATTTCATTGTCAGGGTAAATGAAGGCAGGTTATTGGTTAATTGATGGTGACGTAAAATGACGTAGCTGCCACGTGCTCGGTGACCGGTGTAAAAGCCAATGATGATGATTTAGTAAGTAGAGAGTAGGAAGATTTGAGGGATTTGTGCTGGAATGCTGCGGTCTAGAGCTGCGGCTTGTGCTGCATTCTGGCGGCATTCAGATTCGGAATCGCAGGCCAAGCTACGTTTGAAACTTGATTGTTTCGCAACTAACTGGAGTTGAGAGTTAGCAGAACAGCACATACGATATTCATAAGCACGCTGTTAGTTATGAATAAGCAAGACTGCTTAAAACTTTAAACAAACTGGTCAATTATCGCGAAGATAAATGCGGCAATTCCACAGTCGAGAAGTCTGTGGCTGTTTAACACCCGGATCGCGCAACCAGAAAACTAAAATGACCTCATTCATGAAAATCGCCGGTGAAATATTGCCTCCGTTTCAATGCGGATCGATACAAAATACTTCCGTCGGCATCTGAACACTGAACGGGGCAGGGGATGCAGCTAAGACGTAATGCTGGCGTGAATTTTCAATTCGTTCTAGTTCTTCTCTTTAATGTGTTCGTGATTCTACATGGTCGCCGCAAGTTGCGCCGCTTTGCTCTGGAGATGGTGACGCTCGATCGCGACGCCGACGGCTTCATTCCTCACCTCCATTCCTTCAAAATCATTCCCCACTATACTCTGTTTTTAAACTATAGACAGTAACTAGAAATTCTAGTGAGAAAATCAAAGCCTGTGATTGGCTGCTGCGACATTTCATGAAGCCGCATTTAATCAGACAAAATTTCAAGTTATCCTTCTCAATCGTAATTCAAACATCAAACTCTCAGTAGTTGTCAAATCTCTTGTTAAATTTGCACGTGTTGTTTGTTTCATTTCTCTTTTTGTGATATTTCACGATTAAAACCAGTTCTTTTCAGAACTACTAGTATTTTACTAACGCTGTATTGTAAATGTGACTTCATCTAGTGCTGTCTATAGTTTAAAAACGGAGTATAATTATTATCACTTCTTCTTCATTACACCTAAACATTCGTTTTAAAACTAATTTGTTCTAACACGTTTTATTGTTCCCAATGATCTCTTACATTTTAACTAAAGTAGATTCCGAACCACTCGGACACAGCATTGACAAGGGACAAGGGACCTCCGAATGATTTCACTCTTTTCGCAGAACGTTCTTTTTCAAAATTAAAATTCCATAACTCTAGATAGACTAAACGATTTAAGTATTCTTGCATTTAGAAACAGGTAACATGGAACTTGAAGAATGATTTGGACGACATAATCCAAACATTCGTACAAGATTCTGAACTGTAAAAGGATTTTTGATCTATGAACGTATGAACTGTTGATCGAAGTTTACATGTTAATAAATGTTATTGGAATTAGAAATGTAAATACATGTGAATACTGTTATTAAATTGTTTGTAATGAATCAATGCAATCTGGGGAAGCCGCTATTCGCACATACTCCAGAATCTCTTCAAAGGATAGTTTCTCCATTGGTTACAGCAGAATTTGAATCTAAGATTTCACACTCTGCTCAGTACGAATCGGAACGCACTAGTCGAGTACTGTTTCATAATTTCTATCATTTCATATTTGCTGTTGCTGTTGAAAGCCGAAGTTTATATTTCCCAAACTCTTGGTGTTCTTATTTCGGTAGAATATTTGTAGGTTGGAGTAAAAACAAAGTAAATGCAAGAGTTTGGGGACAAAGGCAAATGGTAATGGGGTATCGACAAATAGTTAGAAGCACGTGCATGCCAATACGTCACCGATTAGGGCATCTTTGAGTTAATCTAGCGAACGGCGTCGATGAACGGTCGGCCGCGTATACGAAGGATGATAGGGTGATACTTGAGGGTGCGTCGTCTCCAAACATACTGCGTAACCATACTTTGTGTCCTGACAGATTCTTTCACAAAAAATGCTACCGGCATTTTTCACCCAATTATTTCCTTTTGGAAAGATTATCATATGTAATACCACTAGTAACTAGAATCTTACTTATTTTTGTCGTTATGGTCACGACTGATTGTTGCGACGAAAATCAGACGAGTCCGCAGGACGAGTGACGATTTTGATACACAGGTTTGATACTTTATATAAGTGGTTCTCAAAGTGGATGCCTCGGTACATTGCGGTGCCTTTCATTATTTGTAGGGGTGCCGCGGAGATGGTGTGAAATTTAGCATTGTAGGTATTTTAACAATTCTTGGATCTGAGCATTTGAACCGTCTTCTGATGTCAAATGGTTGTCCAAAGAATGAGTATTAAATCGTGTTTACAAATTAGAAGTAGAACTACCTACTCATTTTTTGAACAATAAAACAAACCTGAATTTTATAATTATTTCCTTTTGGAAAAATTATCATAAGTAATACCACTAGTTAACTAGAATCTTACTTGAAATTTTTGTCATTATGGTCACGACTGATTGTTGCGACGAAAATCAACAACAAGTCCGCAAGACGAGTGACAATTTTCTAAAGCAACAAGCAGAAGTGAGTTAGGCAAAAATTACAAGTAAAATTCTAGTTACGAATGGTATTTGGCATGACAATTCCTCGAAATATATATATATATATATATATATATATATATATATATATATATATATATATATATTTCATTTAATTACTTGTCACAATTTTCACAGACGTTGCATCCAAACAACGCCCATTTAGTTGTAAATTCCGCGATAATTGCCAGTAACTGACAATTGTCAGAGAGATTTGAATCTGATTGGGTCAATTCACCAAAATATTGTGATTTAATTGGATGACAAATTATGAGTGGAATTGTCACCGATATTTGGATAATGACAACGCTTGAATATGAACCCCAAATCTAACTCTCCATTCAAGTTCAAGTTCCAACGTCATTAACTATTAAACAATAAAATAGCATATATGTCGAGTAATTCAGTATCCACTATAAGCTATACGCTATAGAACAGTTGTAGAAGTTGTTGGCTAACAACCATAATTGGTCTCAAATCTCAAATAGAAATGAACTTGTCAATCATTTTCGTACATCTAATGCAACGAACAAGTTGAAGGACACAGCAAGGTATATATCGTTCTTTCCAATGGTGTGAAATATTCCATGCAGTACATACCACAACCCACAACCATCGTATACGGTTGCCCCATCTACCAGTTGTCCTGGTGACTAATTTCTAGATTTTCCAGGCAATTTATTCTTAATCCTTTTTCTTATTGGTTGCTCAAAATATGATACGCATCTTTCGTATAGGTCATTTTCTACATAAGGCGAACTATGAAGAAAAATGTCCTTATAAGGTTAAAATGGCAAAGAAGAATAAGTTCAAATGATGACCATTTAATTAGCACGCCTTCCAATGTCGTTACAAAGATATTACTATATATATTTGTAATAAAAATAGTAAGTATGAATGAAGCTAAAGAAAATATGCAAAGCGAATGAATAAATTGTTTGATTTCCAGAATTAACTCTAACCGTTCGTGAGTTTCGCGTGTTCAGAGTAAAATCACACTCGGAAAACTTGGTAATGAGAGAGTTTCATAATGTATGAATGCATGTAAGAAAAACATTTGTTCGGTAAAATTGCTCAAAACTACTTTCCCAAGTGTGAGGAGATTAAATAAAAATATGCTTTTCATTTGCAGCCGTTACCTTTAAAACCGTAGGAATGATAACTTCCGCCGAGCGCGTAATAAAAAGCAATGCAAACCGTTGTGCTACTTTTCCACTGTCACCATCTTTATGCAACATTGCGCGACTTTATATTGCTGAAGAACATTATATTACACTATTCCCTAATATAAATACGACACTACCGTCAATTCACTCGCAAATTAAGCAGCTTGTGAAATCTGCTGGCAGCGCTGAATCTTTTTCATTCAACTGCTTTGCATTTACATTTCTTCCGGTCTTCTTCATACAAGTAATAGTGTTTAAAACAAAACAAAATGCGCATTCTAAAATTCATCTTCAACCTTTAATACAATTCCTTGTTTCTTACTCTACTCTTTTACTTTATACCTTTCATATATTTCTACTAATTAAATTTTTTATGCATTTCATGTATACGACTGACATATTAACAATTATAAAATATAGATTAGTGATATATAAATAATCTATGAAGACATAAAAGTTTTATTCATTAAAGCCAAGGGAACTACGACTACTTGATTAATATTAAATTTCTTGGAATTGTGCATATACTACGTCTAGATAATTAACACTGTAAGGCTTTATGCTAACTCAGTGTAAACTGCACTTACTAAGCTGCACATAAATTGCTCTTAAAATAGAGTTTTTTGGTTATTATAAATAACTATAGTTAATCAAACGGTTACAAGATCATACCATCTTGAGAGAACAATTTATAAAGAAATTTAAAATTAAAAATAAAAGTAAGTGTTCCAAAAAAGCAAAATACTCTCTTGTATTTCTACCCGTTTTTCTATATTATGTGGACACGGTGCAAATCGCTTGTAAATTGTAATTTTTAGATTTTTCCCAATCGTATGCGGCGGCCAACTCGACGCGCTGCCTTTTCAATGATTCTGAAATATAAACGATACGACGAGTCGCTGTCGAAAAATATGAAAATATACAACAATTAATTAGTATTAGTAAAAATATTTCACTTAAATATTTCATTTTAAAAACATAGTCGCGCGTCCGCATTTCTTAGAACTTACGGAAAACAAACATGCATGCGGCCTGGCAGTGTCAAAATGTTACTGTATATTCTTGTGTTTGTTACGAAATAGAATAGGATATGAGGATTCCACTCGAGTTGTACAGTATATTTTTTCTACGACCAACACGAAGAGAAACAATAAGTTATAGGTATTCACACATTTAAGGTTATAATCACGTGAACGAACATTTGAAACATTTACCTAGTGCTTAGAGTATTGTGGGAAATTTAGTCGTTGTTAAGTATCAAACAGTTTAACATATTATGAAATAATTATTTTAAATAAATATTGTGATGATATGAAGAATAAAATATATCCAGATTCAGACTGACAACAAGTCAAATGATTTTCATATCCACTCTAGGGTGGATATAAACTATGTATCCATTCTGTCAAACGTGCAAAAATCATAACATATAGAGTATGGAGTAGAAAAAATAAATTTTATTTGTGCCTAATAATATTTTTTTTATTCATATACATACATATTTGTATATAAACATAATTTAGCTATACGAATATAATAATAACCAATGCTCTGTACAACTAACAGTTTGTTCATCACTGGCGAAGACATATGACGTCAGAGGCCAAAATTTTCACTTTAAATATTGGTATCTCGCTTACTATGACATATTTTCAGTCGCGTTTTTACTACTACGCTTATTACACTCTATTCTTTCAGAAAAAAAAAATGGTTTAGTACCCAATTTAATTTTTTTTTCGGATTGCTTCAGGAACACAGGCGTCTTTATTGTTACGCCACTGATGCTAATAGTTACGTCACGACAAATTATTAATTTATTACTTGTTTACTCCAGATATCAGGCTATTTTGTGATAGTTTTATTTTAATTTTTAATTTCTTTTTTATTGTTGGAGTTTTTGTAAAAGTTACCCGCGGTCGGCGACCGTCGCGTTTGCAGGAAAAATGCCGAGTGTGCGTGAACGTCGTGTTTGTTCTGTTTCGTGGCGCCCATTTCATTTATTATCGTGCCAACGGTGCAGATGAAGATTACATGTTCTTATCAATTACTCGTGATATTAGCAATCAAACCATTATATTCATTTCACTCCCACACTACTTTCCTGCAACGGATCCAATAAAAAATTCTCTTGATCTATAGATAAGTGAACTTACATTGAAGCGCAAAGAAAAGAAATTTCTTCTAAGAAATATTTCACAGAATGAAAACTGAAAAGCTACAAATGCATTTGTTACAGGATTCTTTGATTAGTCTTTGTTACATTTTTCATTAAAAATACCATATTTTTGAGTTGATTACTTTTTTCTTATTAATTAATAAATAAAATTTTATTTAAAATTGTTAATAATAAGCAGGGCATGTAACCGGTTAATAAAAACCGGTAACCGATATTTTGAACGAAAATTGCGAACTTTAACCGTAATTTTAACCGATATTTTTAAGGCTGAATAAACCGGTAACCGTTAACCAAAAAAAAATAAACCGGTTTTAACGAACCTTTTAGCACGAAAATGTTTCATTTTTCTTTATTTCTGTGTATCATTTGTATTTGAATATGTAACGACAGTTTTTACAATTTCCATTTTATTAGAGAGTCATAAAAGTAGGTAGTCCTTAGAGGTAGTCTCTCTGTCAGCATTAGGCAAGTTTACAATTGAAAAGTGACCTGCGTTTTTTTAAAAGTATTACGGAAATTTTTGCAAATATTCATGCATTAAATTGCATTTTTTTATTTGTTATATTTTTTAGATAGTATTTTTTTTAATTAATTGTATCTTTTTAAAATTAAATTTTTATAATTATTTTTTTTAATTAATTTTTTAACAGATATATTAACCGGTTTAAACCAGTTTTCAACTTGCAAAAACCGGTTTTCGAACTAAAACCGTTATTATTATAACGTTCTCTGTAAGGGTTAACCGTTAACCAGTATTTTTTTCGGTTACATGCCCTGATAATAAGTAATTTTTCCCCAAAACAATAAACTAAAAACTGATACACATATCATTGGATACAGTGTTGTTGCCAGTCTGAATATAAGCAAAAATTAAGATTAAAATTGTGTTTCGTAGTTTTGATAGTGTAGAAGATACAAGTGTTTGTAAGATATATCTACTGCAACCATTTGGTTACTTGTTCTGTTATCAAATTTCTAAAACTTTGCGAGATTAACTTAAACTTAGATTAATTTTGTTAATTTAACTTTACTTTCTGATGTAGCCAAGAACTTAAAAGTGCTGTGAAAGAAAAATATGAGGAGCAAGTTTATGCGTTTGAATCAATGGAAATTCATCTAGGTGGAAAAATGTTTTTTAAAAATAAACTAAATCGCAATTAAAATTAAATTATCGCCCTATTTCAAAACCCTCTATATGTTGGAAAATACAAGTAAAACAGTTAAGTTAAAGGAGAAATATTCATCAGAAAGTATTGCTAAATGTTCTGTTATTTATAAATTTTATAATACATGTATAAAAAGTATACATTAATATAACAACCAGGAAAACTAGCAGTTTGTTGCGCAAAAGTTGATATAATAATTCCATTTTAAACATTTATAAAGGTTGGTTAAACTTGTGCATTTAATAGCCTCATAAAATATAAAGCAAAACAAGAGTAGCGCTGCCATTGTTTTTTACTCGCGGTCATTCATTGGCATTCATACATTTTTTATGTGCGACTTTTTATACTCGGGTGAAATCTTTACGCACTCTGATAGTCTTTCAATAATATCAATCTATTTTTTATATCTTTTCCCTGCTCTTAAAGGCACTTATGACATCACGTATCTTGTACCCATCTTGCTTTTCTTAATCTTTTATTCTCCATTTTCCAAACACTGCTCAGAGGAACTTTTTCTTTTATTGTTTGCTGGCACTTCCATTCTTCCAATATAATTTCATTTACCTAAATTTTTGTTTGATCGTAGAAAGAGTATTTTTATTGTTTTTATTTCTTTCTCTACGGCAAATTAGAATCTTCTTGCTGATTATTAGATGCATCCAACAAAAACTCGCTAAAAAACGTCGAGTTTTAGTGGAATTAGATTCTTGTACGAGCTTTTCCTTTACAAACTGCTCTATAAAATGTAGGTAAAGCACTCATAAAAACCACATATATAATATTAATAATTAATAACTGAAATAAAAAGTACAGTAAATGATGAAACTGTTTTACAATATCTGAATTACCAATATTTGAATAAATACAAATACTGCATTTATTTTTTTAATAAACATTGTCATACAATGATTTTCATATGAAAAAGTGATGTTTATTTTGTAATTTTATGAGGGATAAACTATAATTGTTAGCGTGGAAAAGCATTCCAACTTTGGACATATAGAGAGCAATAAACCAAAGTTCTGGCAACTTGAAACACCGGTCATCGTTGGAAATTAGGGTCGACTTATGTACCCGATGTTACCTTAATTCATAAAATATAACACGAAAATAGGACCCGACTTAAACGTCGAATTGGGCCTTGTTTATATTTCAGAATATTCTTGTGGGATTCAAGAGATGTACATTATTTATCACACAAAAGTAACATCCATGTTGCAGCCTACATTTTTAAATGTTTTGAAACAAGTGGTTGTATTAAATAAATAATTAACTCACATTTTATTACCCACAGCTGATGTATCTAATAGAGCAGGGATGCTTTTAAAATAAAGAAAATATATTTTTTAGTAAAAAGGCACCATAATAATGTCATAATTTATTTAAAGGAAACTATAAAATCTTAATTTTCGGGTGTTCATTGTACTTTACTCACTATTGCTATCTTAGCTACCGTAAGAGCTACGAAATCGGTTAAATTAGCAACCAATTTCTATTTTAAAAGACTAAATTAATGAGTATCAAATTTCTTTTTCAACCAGTGCTTTTTAAATTGTGGGACCTACTTTCTTACTTTAAATTGAATCTTATTTTATACTTGCTTAATATGTAGACAATTTTATTCTTAATTCAGTGAAATAATAATTACATACTTTTGGATAAATATGCATATTAAGTTTGTATCAGTTTTTATATGGAAACAATAAAATGAACCTGTATATTAGTAAAACAAATAAAATTATTGAACTAAAATAAAGTAAAAAATATGAAATTAGAAGTTAAATTGAAGAGTATTTTTTACTACTAAAAATATATAATTTATTAAAATAAAAATTTTAAAAATATTAGGTTGAGAACGATGGCACTTTGTATCATATTTTTTTTAAGTAAATTAAAAAAAATATTAATGAATTTAATGAAATGATTGAAAATGCGCCCAAATCTTGAAAATCTTGACAGGTGGGTGAGCGTACCCAGCTAACCCCCCCTTAGTTACGCTACTGACAGGGATACTTTTAAAATAAAGAAAATACATTTATCTTGAATAAGATTTGATGTGGTGTTTCTGTTTGAATGGAAATGTTTGTAACGAGGTGAAGTTAAGTTGAGGTGTATCCGTTTATAAATAGAAAATAGTAAGTAGGTGAAGTTGTTGTAATTGTAATTATTCAGGGCAGAGATGCATGTGCTCGTGTTGGTCACCTGACCCTCGAGCGTCGAGATGTCACGACGCGTCATTGTTTCACGCTAACAAGAGCCACTCATTCGAAGGCTGAGCGCCGAGTGAGTCCTGAACGTGAGTCACTGAGCCCCTGCACTTGTACACTCTAAACTACTTGTGTCGCAGGCCTAACTAAATCATTCCTACCAGGCCTTTGTGCCTCCGTAAGGCGGCTGTGATTTTATTCCTAAAGGACCAATGATTTTTTTACGCTTTCCGAACGTGTGTTGAAGGGGTGCAGATATAAATGTAGATTCGGGCGAAGAGTAGATGTAAAGGCGTTTCGTTTTAAAGAAAAATGCTTCAGATTTCATTTTATTTTATGGAAAAGGTGTACACATAAAATAATACTTTTCTCGTAAATTTCTATGTGTACGTGTTTGACGATTTTCGAGACACTTGCGACGATGACGACACGCGTACGGATTGCGGATTCTTGATAAATATCGATATTTCAAATTTAAATGGAAAAACTTTAAAACGGCATTGGCACGGATATATACGGTCTTAAAATATGAATAAATATGATTTATACGGACGGCCGTAAGCCTTCACATGTTGGAAAGTGAACGGGACAAATGTATCGCACTTTCTATGCGATACGTTCCACCCTCACTCTGGACTCTTACTTGTCCTACGTGCTCTCTTTAAATCCTGCTCTGTCAAAACCCGCACCGTTCTGTCAAAACCTATGCCTTCTAAACCTCCACTTTGTAATACAGTTAGTTATAATTTCCCTTAACTTCATTCCCACTCTCTTTATGAATATCCATTCATTTTTAAATCTTACTCCTTCAAAACCCATGACTTCTAAAGCTACACCGTTTAAACAGTCACTTCGCACAATAAGGTTGGTTACCATAATAGAATTTTAATGAAAAAACTACTGAATTACAGAAAGTACATATATGAATGTTGACATTAAAAATATTAAATATTTATCAGCAATTATTTATTAATTCGTTTTAAATAGAAACAGCTTTCGGTAATGTGACGTACATAATGACAAACGCTGGTTGGTTAAATTTTAAGTCGCAGTCTTGTTGTTATTTCACTCACACCAGCTATTCCGTCACTGTCCACTTTATTATTTATTTACTTTAAACAATAGATAATTAATAATTTTTAAAAAATATGGGTAAATAATTTACTTGTAAGTTTTTCTATGTACTTTTTATATATGTTTCTATCTAAATACTATACCATTAAAAATCAATAAGTTAAAATTTTTGTTTCCTAAAAATTTTTGAAAATTAGTACCAATGTTTACTTTTATCGTTTTTGGTGAATATGCATTTCTGTTCAAATTTTACTACACGAAAACCTACACTATCTAAAGCCATACTGTTTAAACCTTACTTAATAAAACAGCTACTTTACCTAATAAAACATATTTCTATTTAAATTTTACTTTTTGAAAACCTAGGCTATATAAACTCATATAGTTTAAATTCACACTTTATAAACAACATATACTTCGTCTCTTTTGACAGTTGTACTTACATCTAAATCTTAATGTATCAAAATGCACACAGTTTAAAGCTACACCGTTTAAAAATACCTTATCTTATTTTGAAAAGTTATATAAAATTCATATGAAAATGATTAGAAAACCTCGATGCCTTTTTGTCGTGCCAGTGATTTGGAAAGATGGCAATTATAGGGAAAGATTTTAGACGGCAGGACACAACATCGCCTCTTAAAGAGGACAAAGAACGTGAACGGCGGACACACGAAGGACGTGTACACAGCACGAACGTGCTCCTTCTTTTTTCCCATCCTCCATCCCTTACCAAAACAAAAAGAAAACACATTTCTCCGCAATATGACCATCCATGGATTTCCGCTACACCCCGGTCGTTTCCGTTTGCAAATATAACCTACCCGACTGTCTAAATCTAAAATTAACTCCAGTTAAGCAATTACACTCCATGGAATATTGATTAGCCAGCATTAGATTGTATATGAAGGTTTAGGTCAGTGTTATTATATAAATATTTGATCGCTGAAACGGTTCCAGCGATAGGAATTTGAGTTTAGTATTTAGACGTACACTATATTACAATTGCTTCATTTACTTCGCGCTAACATATTATCTGTTATTCCTCTTCTAAATAATATATAACATAAGTGCAGATCCGCTCAATTCAATCGAAACTAATGTACCTTAATTGGAATATAATACACTAGCTACGAATTATATAAATGGCAAATACTGGTCAAGTTTTTAGTATTTGTTATTATAATGTTTAAACCATTTTCAATTAATTTAGAAATTTTGGAATGTGTACTGCATTGGAATGAGAATTTAGACTTGGAAACCTCGTACATAGTAATGTATTAACCAGTGCTCTGACAGATCATTTTAAAAAGGATCTAGATCAAGATCAATATCTTCACGTTCTAAATATTCTAGATCAGGTGAAAGATCAATTTTTTTATTGAGATCTACTTTATGAGATCAGATTAGAAATTAGTAATCTTTTTTTAAGATCATAAAAAGATCACAGGATGCTAACAGACCATTCGTAATTTAATATGACGTTTTGTACCCCATATAACATATGCACAAGTTATAACTTGCACAATCTTAAAAAAATATCTGATCTTTTTTAAAAATCATAGACCTTATTTATTTGAGGTACATCGAAATCAAGATCGGAAAATATTAAATAATCTAGATCCACTGAAAAAATCACGAAATTGATTTAGAGTAATGATCTAGTTCAGTCACAACACTGTCTATAATATAGGTTAAGATATTAATATATTATCCTTTTTCCTCTTATAAAAATATATATGTATTCCACAACTTCAACTTATTTCAACATGATGTGCCTTAATTAAAATATAATAAAGTATTAAGTATGTCATCTTTAAATGACACAACTTATGGTTTTTGATATTATAAATGTTTATTATATTAATTTAAATACTGTTTGTATTTATTATCTGTTTTTATTTTGCAAACATTGGAACGTGTAGTGTTTTAGAATGGAAACTTAGAGGTAGAAAGGAGAAAGGTCATATGTAGTAATATATATATATAGAATAAGATGTGTATGCAATATGAGGTCGGTATAAAAGAGAGATATTAACATAGGTAACATAGGAGTTTTCTTTATTGTAAGGGTAGAATATGGAAGTTGGATTTGCTGCGCAGATCAAAGAAAGCGAAAGAAGCTAAGTGGAGCCGTTGTGTTTTGTGTTCCAGTGGCATGTTCCACGGTGACCGTGACGAAGTGCCAGGCAGCCCTGAGGACGTTGCAAGCCTTTCCTTTCTTCAAGCCGACCTGTCTGTGCCGCGAGCCCCACGTCGATCCGGAGTGCAATTCCTTCAGGGACTTCCTGTTCGATCATCCTTGTGTATTCGTACTCAAAAAAGGTACGCCACTACTGTACACTACTCAATACTAACACCCATTGCCAGCCCTCCTTACTGCATCATCTACTTCAGTGCTTCTCAAATTGTTTACGACCAGCAAATTTCATATCCTTTACACAAGTATTCATTATAAAGGCCTTATCACACGTATGCACATAACTGCAACTTGTCGCATATAATCTGTAACCCCAAGCATTTCGGGCAACTTTTGACGTGTGATAGTGCGACTACTTTCATGCAACTAGTTTTACATTTTGTTTGAAAACCAGTTGCAGATACCTGCGACTTGTAAAATGCGCATGCGTACTGAAATTGTTTGGGGCAAAATACCCTAGACT
Organism: Stenolophus ochropezus; assembly: GCA_035578165.1. Classification (NCBI taxonomy): domain Eukaryota; kingdom Metazoa; phylum Arthropoda; class Insecta; order Coleoptera; family Carabidae; genus Stenolophus; species Stenolophus ochropezus. Next base: position 8,867,809 of record JAQOWZ010000014.1, read on the forward strand.
GTTTGACAATTGTTTGGAAAACGTGATTAGAAGTGCAAGTATTAAAATGAAAATTAAGAATTTTATAACATCATGATTTTAATGAGCAATGAAGAAGTGTTATGGCAGCCGAGGAATTCCTACTACAAATTGAAGAAAAAAAATACATCAAGCAAATGACAAATAAAATAATTTACAATATTATTTCGATAAAATACTAATAGAATCCATTTAACAATCTATAATTGCAAAGCAACTAGAACCATTAGTACCAACTTCAAAATTAAAAAAATACTGTATTTCATGCAATTTTGCGTACGTCTGATATCACTGGTTGCGTGTCGCAGAAACTTCTGTCAAATCAGTTTGCAGATATGTGCATACGTCTGATACCCGCTTAAAGTGTTCCAAACTGATTTATCGTAAAATTCAATATATACGTACCTCCTCTATGAGAGGAGTTCGATCATCCTTGTGTATTCGTACTCAAAAAAGGTACGCCACTACTATACACTACTCAATACTAACACCCATTGCCATCCCTCCTTACTCCATCATCTACTTCAGTGCTTCTCAAATTTTTTACGACCAGCAAATTTCATATCCTTTACACAAGTATTCATTACAAAGTGTTCCAAACTGCTTTATTTTAAAATTCAATGTATACGTACCTCCTCTATGAGAGGGGAGTTTGATCATCCTTGTGTATTCGTACTCAAAAAAGATGCGCCACTACTATACACTACTTAATACTAACACCCATTGACAGCCCTCCTTACTCCATCATCTACTTCAGTGCTTCTCAAATTTTTTTACGACCAGCAAATTCCATATCCTTTACACAAGTATTCATTACAAAGTGTTCTAAACTGCTTTATCGTAAAATTCAATGTATACGTACCTCTTCTATGAGAGAGGAGTTACGTTCGGTAAATCTCATCTACAACCTAGTTGAAAAGACCTCGGATTCGATTTCCAAAATTGCAAACTATTGAATAATAAAATACTAGTGCTAAGATTGAAACTCAATATAAAATTTAAGACCCTTAAACACAGTTTTAGCTGACATTAAATTTTAAATCAAGCGAAATGATCAATCTAAACAGGTTAAATTTTCCAATATCGGACAAAGCAAGTCACTATTTATTACATAAAACTAATATTTGTCTATATACATTACTGGAAACATTTGTCTCTGAAGGTAAAATTGTTTTCAAGGAATCCAAAAACTAATATAGGTTACACCAAAATTGTGACATGTTCTATATCAGGAATTTGGTAAAATGATGTTATATTAGGCAAATTTTTGTTCATTTCATGAAGTCCGCAAAATAAAATCGGTAATTTCACTGTTATCGGAAAATTAGGTTGAATTCAGTTAGGTTTTAATTATTTCTCTAAAAAGGTAATTTCATTTATTTGATACAACATACATATAATACTGTGAAAAACAAAATTGAACTATTATGCAGGAATATGTTTATAGCAACCAATGAGGTTGCAGTACCAGGTATTGGGAACCCCTGACGTAATCTAAAATTTGTAAATCGCATGACGCGAAACCGTCTCTCCACTCCTGAAAATGAAATTTAACACGTCACTCTATTCCAGTGCGGGTGAATTTTTTCCAGTGAGTACTTGAAACATTTAGATCGGAACGGAGCGGGCGAGATGTAAATGTCGAGCGCTTCAACATCGGTAACTGCATCAGCCGCACGACAGGCGGTCTTGCAATTCACCGATCGCGGCTTTGTTTACTGTTTGTATTTGCCGAAGTTCCGTTCCCGTTCCCGTCCTCGATCGGTCTTGGCCGTGGCCGCGATGGATTTCCGTGCGGTGTGCTCGAACTGATACCTCCGCCGGCTCATGTCGCGATTGTCTCCATCCGATATTTCTGCAAGTTAATTTCAACTGTAATTGAACAGTAATTGTTTCGATAATTAACAATGATTACGTGTAACATTGAACTGATCGACGATCCCGTGTTCTTATTGTAGGATATCGTATTCCGAGTAGGTTAAAGCCGATTCGATACTTGCGAGCATCCCTGCTTCAAAGTCGCCAAACTTGAACGTATTAAGATCATGAAAAACTTCTGCTCCATTTCTTCTGAACAAATGTCGATCGTTGTCCACGAGTTCTGCCAGTCCGTGCCCAGCGTTTCAATTGAACTTTTATGACGATCGTTGACTACTGAACTAGAAATTGATCGGTCAAGGGAGAAGTTATGATTTCAGTTGTTCGATACTCTACTCTCATTCTAATTAGTATCCTTTTTTGACCTCTTATCCTCCACGTATTCTAATGATTCACTTTGAATTAATCATCTTACGATTCATCTAAATTGTAACGTCATGAAAATAAAATCATTGTTAATAACCAAGCGATTTATAAGCTAGATCTTTTATTCCGTTATTTATCGTTGTAAAACACAAAGATGATTTTGACTGTGCAAATCATTGATGATCGGAATGAGATGTATTGTATAAGTTCCAAGATGTTGGATCCGAGGAATAGAATATGATAATTCGGAACCTTTGTATTTTTCATATAGCATGGAGATTGTTGCATAGAGCACAGAGCACAGAGCGTCGCCATCTGTAAACAATGAGATGCGACTCGCAATGCAGGATATGCGTCGGTTGTAATAACAGATCGCGACTCTTGATACATGATATGATGTAAAAGAACAGGACACGGAACGCAGAGAGGAGAGGTAGAGAAGAGAAGGAAAAGTAACGTGTACGTCTCTATCTCTGCTCGTCCGTTGTCGTGCACCGTAGGCAGATCGCGAATCTAATCTAAGCCGTCATGTCACGTCGCCCTTGCCCTGGCTGCGTCTCCGACTCGGCTCGGCTACAAGTCACGCGTGCATGCGTGCGCGTCACGTTGCTCGGCGCTTGCAAATCCGATGGAATCATTCCGTTCCGGCTTAATTCGTTTGTCGGGATCCGGAACGGTAATATTTTAAAAGTGAACGTTTAATTGAAGACACTTCCAATGGGAATTCGCCGCCATAAATAGCGGACAGTCGGCGATCCGGACCCGGCCTTTCCGGCGTAGACTTATGTTCGACACTGCCGGCTGGCGGTTGCCGTTTGCTGCGCGGCTCTGCGATCGAACAACAGACAACATGCACCATGTTTGCGTCCTTTAATGCAATATTCACGCTCACGCACAAATCATGCCGCTACAAACATTTTTGTCCCTCTATAAAATCATTCATTCTGCACACTTTACTACTCGCCAAACTTCCACAAAATTCAATCAAATCACACCGAATTCATTACCTATGATTACAAATTGTTTCGGCACTGTCGTTGTTCTTATAATCCAGATTCCAGCTCTATCCTACCAAACGATATACGATTGTTATCATTCCTGTCGGTATTATATCTCACGGGTTGTTGGTTTTGTTTGCAGAAAAAGATCCATATCCGGTAGACGCGCTGCCAACTTGCAATCATGCATTGTCGGTTTGCCAACAAGAACGCAAATGTATCAAATTATTCGACGATTTCAAAACGAATTGCAAAGTCCGCGAGGGAAAATGTCGCATGGATGACAGGTAGACAAAGGTGGTGTTCTTAGAGTAACGTTGACTGATGGCCCTGTTGTGTGTTGCAGAGACTTATGCCACGAATCGTGGACGAATCTCCGATTATCGCCAATGTTCGGTTGTATTTGTCCGAACAACCACATGAAACGTCGTTGCGACCGTATCTTCAGCTTGGTAAACCACAATCCGTGTGTGGGTAAGTGTGACACTTCATACGCGACACCAGACGGCCGTCTAACCAACAAACTGAAACTGAAACACGCACATGACACGTCATCGGACACGAACTCGTTACACTTCAAGACGTATGTCTATTCGTTCTATGATTCGCGAAGCGGCTTTCTACACATGTTCATATCTTATATCTAAAGTTGCAGACGTGAAATTTCACGTTGCAAATGATACATCAGGTATAGGTCCATAGTTTCTGTTACATGATATGTTTACGAAGCCGCCTCTTGGAATCAATTTCTGTTTCTCCACTATTCGTCGCCGTTCACCAGCTCTTTGCTCGACTGTTTCTTCATCACGGCAGGCTCTACCCTCTCTGCAAACATCATGAGACGCAATTGAGGTTTTTTGCACAACTGTCGAATGACGGTGTTGATGCAATTGTAGTCACAAGAGAGTAAGCATGGAAGAGAGTGTAGAGCATAATGCCTTGTCAAGAAACGCGATGTTTTCACAACGTCGTGTACTTACTCACTATGTATCTCAGTCTCTGTTATAAAAAGCATAAGCGTACGTGGGAATCACATCTCCACCTTACAAATTCTCCTAGCGATCTCATATTTGTTACAATTTACACACATTTTTACATGTAGGGTGTTTTCTCAACGAATACTAAAATAAAATTGTATACATTTCAATTTGTCGACAAAATTTTTCCTTGAATTTAAATATTTTTATACTATAAATATAATATTCGGGAAATTTATAAACATTATTTATTTGTTTTATACAACTAAATTTAGTAGATTGGCAAATATTAATAACAAACTTTTTCACCAAATTTGACTAAAGTGCTTTTTTTGTTTTTTAATGTACATATATGTTGAAAGAAGACATTCTCTATTGTGTTAATATGATGATGATGTTTGTGTACGGTTTATGTTAGTTATAACGAGAAAAGAGAAAAACACGTTATCACTAACCACGGACCAAGTACACTTTCACTAGTCACTAGCCACTAGTGAGTGGACACGGGCGCGCATCACATAGTGTCTGTAGATGTTGGAGCCAGAAGCGCCAAGTGTATGCTGTGCCTGCTCACCATCACGCTACAACATCAGCCACGATGTCACTAGTCACCTGCACCGTTCTCGTTGACTGCTGTGCACACCAGCACCGACCTCGGCACCTCAGTGTTCGTAGCACGAACGCACCTAACGCTCACTACGCACAAGCACTACACACATTCGCGACACATGCACACAGCACGTTCTAGTTCCTGTTTGATTTATATGTTTCAGACATTCTTCCGTTTTCCTTTGATCTGTCCGGCACTGATTCTGCACTGTACCCGTACGATCCCGAACAGGAAAATTTCAAAAACTTCTGGTACTCCCCGACTAACCGTTACCCGTACTACCTGTTCCCTCCCACTACGAGACCGCGAATGCCTGGCACTGCGCACGCCTTCGGCACCCACGCCTATCGCACGCATCGCACGGGCTCTGCCCATGATAACGATATCCAGGTGTCCGTAGAGGAGACGATCGACGACTCTTTACGGTTACTGACTGCAGGGTCGCCCGATGCCGGCCAGGGTGAGACTTGAGACCACTTGTCTGTTTGCCCCCTTTGTCAGTGTGTATACTGTATACTGTCTGTTGCTCTTCGTCGTTCTTGCGGGACTACGACTACCACAGGTCTGCGCGGTGTAGTACAGCTTGTTCTTGTTTTGTTGTTCTGCGTTTGTTTGTTGTGTTGCTGATGCGTAGTTCGCCGCGATCAGTGTGGATGTGTGCGTGCTGCTGTGTTGTTGGTTGGTCTCATAGCATTAGTGTTAGTTGCCATCGGAGTGAGCGCGTTCTCGCGATAAGAACCTTGGCGTTGACGAGCTGAGCGACCGGGTACCATGCAGAAGCAGAACCAACTGATTGGGCCGTCGTTTCAGTTAAAGTGATATCGCCGTCGGAAAACGCATCTGCCTCGTTTGACTACGGGCTAGGCATTGGCACTGAGTCTCAGGTAGAGAACCCGCTAGTAGACGCGGATAGCGAGGACGTTCACGCCGCCATACTCAAGGATCACATAAGCGTTACCATGTTAAAGAACAGGCAATCCCACGTCCACGGGCCCAACAACGTCTCCCAGTACGACGAGGAGCTCGATCCCAAGCCGTCCTCGCATCACCATCAGGGTCACAGAAAGGTTCACGCAAGTAGGTATAGAACAGCCATGAAGCCACAGACTGTAAAGTCCTCAGTTGTCAGTCCCTCATCCTAACCGCTAACCGCTAACCGGCATACTGGCATTACCGGCAACCGGCACACGGATCCTACCCCAACGACCGGTACCCGGTGACGTGTGACGTGAACTAGTCTTAGGCATTTGTCTATTTCAAATTGGGATGACTGTGCACAGGTTTGATGCACCTGGATACCCCTACATTTGTTACTGAGGCACGTAGATTCATTGATTTGCATGGATTTACCTTTCTGGGGTTCAAGCAACAAGCACGTATTTCATTATTTCATATACGATACGATACGCCTAGTGACGAGTTATACAAAGCGGGTCCCAGATATACAAGCACTCTTAATCCGCTGTGCCGGATTCTCGCGTACAGTAAACATGATTACCTACTTCTGTAACGAACTTTGCAAATGTGCGTACGTGCCATTGCCGAGTACGCGTCGTCTTCGCGCGTCCGCCGTCCGTCGCCGTCGTCCCGGCACTCGCGTCGCGGCTCGCGCTGCCTCGTGGCGTCGAGTGCCAGCTCACGCCCGCCGTGCTTGTTCTAGGCAACTCCGACGACCGCTCTGGCAACCACGAGCTCACCAAGCTCGTGTTCCAAAGCACGTGCCACCTGGCCCTCAACAACTGCAACAACAACTACAGCTGCCGCATGGCGCTGCACCCCGTGCTGCACCACTGCGACATGTCGCGCTGCAACCGCAACTCGTGCATGGAGGCTCTGCAGGCCTTCTACCGGCGCCAGGACCTCACCTGGAGCCTGGAGATCGCCTTCTGCCTGTGCAAGAAGACGGACAACAAGCAGGACCCGTGCATGCTGGCGCAGGAGAAGCTGCATCCCGTGTGTGCGCAGCGCGTCGAGGGCGCCCCCACGCCCACCTGCCACTCGCTCGCCGAGACGTGCCGAGAGGACAACGAATGCAGGTTTGTTCCTCTTCCTGCTCAACTCACTTCCCGTCTCATGAGACTCATTTCTCACTGATTTATTTCCTAACAAATCAAATATCCTACTACCACCTTGTACTTTACCTACGCTGATCATAACTTTTATTTCCGACTGATTTATTCTCTTCTTGTTCCTTGCATTCCTGCTGCTCATACTGATTTGCCAGTGCTAGTGCTAGTGCGCTAATATTTATAAATCAGAGTTGGGTCAAATTACATGGTTCCATTATAATTAGTGAAGTTTTAATTCTGTGTATCTGGATCTGTCAGAAGTTGTATGACGGAGCTCCCGCGGGATTGTAGCTGTGGGGCGGGCGGCAGTCCTGGGGGAAATGAAGGAAACATGAGGCGGGTCGGGGTTGCATTAATTAGAATGATTGTGATGATTGTAGGAGTCGGCTGGAGCACTATGAGCAGTCGTGCGCCGTGGACAGCGTGACGAAAAAGTGCGCAGGCCCGCCGTCGGAGTGCCGGACGGCGATGCTGGGCATCCTCGGCACCGAGCTGCGCACCACGTGTGCCTGCAAGGGCACCGACCTCACGCAGCTCTACGACTGTCTCGGTTGGCAACGGTTGCTTTGGGTTAATCCTTGTGTCGGTATGTGCAATCATTCATTACCTTTATTATTTGTTAACTTCCATTAATCTACAATTGATGTAACTTTTATATTATTTTATATAATCGATCAATAGATCGATTAGGATTTCGTCTTGTTGCAAATCTAAGTTGCTTCACTACAGATCCATTTGTATTACATGTATTGCAAAATGATTTTCTTGTAACTGCAAATTCTATATATTTGGAATTTCATTAAAAAAATAATGGTTCTTAAAAATAAAAGCAAAATATAAATAAATGGATATATAAATTTACGTATTATAAGTAATTTTAAATCATTAATACATTTCATTTAACAAACGTTACGAATGATTCAAATTGCATTGTCATTTATTTGAAAAATTTTTAATTGCAATTTGGTGTACGAAATTATTAATCGAAAAATAATTATAGAATAAACAGAGATTGATACGTCATCTGCATCTATTGAAAACCGAGTTAATAAAATACAAATAAATTGATTTTAAACTTTTAAATATTAAATCGCATCTTTATATTCCAAAGGTCACTCGGATATTTGAATGACGAGAAGTCTAAAAAACTGCTGAAAATGCATTTTTAAAATAAACATAATCGCATGAAATTTGCATTGGCAATCACAAAATCAATAAGCAAACAAATGTTGATGTGACATTGTCAGCATTTTCATAAAACGCATCAGAAATGATCCGATCCTTTCAATATTAATACGTGCATTACTGTAAAAATTGATTTTGTATTATACAGTGATAACCAAGCGGACGGATTTGGCTCTTATGAAATTTGTTTGCAGTGGAGTCGCAAAAGAATTACCATTTGAACCGGACGGAACAGATGCAGACGACGACGCTTCCGACCACCACGACGACGCGAACGACGCCCGACTGGCGCACTACCAGCAGCACGACGCCGGCGCAGGCCACCGTGAACACGATCACCACCACGTTGCAAACCAAGGAGATCACCACTGTGAAACCGCCGCCCATTACTACCGTCACAACGACTACCACCACCACAGTTTCACCACGTAAGTAGAATTTATTGCTTTGTTTTGAATCCCGATGAAATCAAATCAAATTATTGTATATCCTAATCGAACAACAATGCATAAACAAAAATTGGTACACCCAATTATGGGTAGTAATAATACGCAATAATGTATGTGCTTTGGACTCGCAACGTAAGAAATTAACTTGCTACCTACTTTTTTTTATCAGACGCGACTGAAATAAAATATCTATTTTTCAAAATTTCAAATAACTATTTGTATAAATTCAGATAATTTTTCATTTTTCCCGTTCCAAAACTGTAATTCATAAATGCATAAAATACATAAAATTGTGCTAATTATACTTTCGATGTTTGATTATTAATGGCAAATTTTATTTCTACGTAAAAAGTATAAAAATATGTAATGCCTTTTTTAAAAATTGTGATTTTGTTCATTCAAATTCTATGTAGTAAATCAATAATAAAATAGAAAATAATGTAAAAAAATATAATAGTTAAAAAACTGTATATAAGATTAAATTTTAAATTAAATCTATTTTTGCTTTACACACGTAGTATTACCCTGAAAGATAATTTTAATCTGTTTAAATATTAAATAAAAAAGTTTTTAATGTGATACATACAATTTAAAAATTCTTTTTAAAGTTTTACTTGTTAAAAAATTAATTGAAATACCAATAGTCTACAACTTTATAGAAGTAATTATTTGTATAGTTGAAAAACGCTTTTTCAAGCTCAAATTTGAAATACTTTATTTAATATATAAAAAGATTGAAAGATTAAAGCAACTTAATAAATACATAAAAGTTAGTAATAATGGACAGAATAATTATTATAAAAATTATGTGAAGTGGCCGTTTATTAAAGTATGATATGATATAAACTATAACTTAAACGAAAATGGAAACAGAATAAACAATTAAAATCTTCATGCGTGAATTAACCTGTAAAGTATTCCATAATGTCCAGTTCATTACAATGATAAAGTTAGCAGAATATATTAACATAATTTATAATGTTATATACATCTATACTACTCTGAATATTCAGGTGTTAATTATTATTCACATTTGGAAATAGTTCTGACAGTAACGAGCATCATTGCAATAAAGTAATTCATTTAATTATTATTGATGAATCTTCTGTCTACATTATATTAATCTCATTCTGTTTACAGGATTTTGTGTATTCCAAAGACCACATCAGCCTAATCAGTATATTCCAGAAGGAAATACCAAGCGAGTGAGTAAATAAACATAATTAATTTCATTTTATCGCTGCAAGTCTGTAGAGAATTTAATTACACAAACATTTATTTATGTTGTATTATTTACCAATTATTAACAAACTTTTTACTGAGTTGTAAATTTCATTATTCAGAGGTCATTCATTATCACACATATTTTCAACGCATACAGGATTCATAAATATTTTTCATGAATTTCAGGCAGTTTCAAAACATAAGTGTATTGCTGGGCGCATTTGTAATTTACCGTCTTGTTTCATTGGCGTAGCCAAAACCAAAAATATGCAAAGGGGCGATTGCATCGCCTTTCATTTAATATTATAGTTTAATAATTGAATACTTATGATAACATTATGAGGAAGTGTTTTTTATTTTATTAAAATTGTCTTCAAAAGTTATATTCCTTATTATTTCACTCAAAGATGTCTAGATTTCACATGTAATTTTAATCACGCTAAACTTCTCCATTTAATTGAAATAATAAATTTAAGTAGAGATTAAGATTGTGTAGAAATGTGTTTTTTTTCTATAGCAGATGTTAAAATGCAATTTTATAAACTCAAAATAGTGGATAAAGTAGCACTTTAACCGCAAGGGTAGAAAAGTAACACTTTAACAGCAAGGGTAGATAAAATACTTTAACTTATATTTATTTGAAGTACATTTCTATAGCCACTCACATTACTGACATTTTAAAATTGTTCGCAAATAAAAATTATTTTTTTCTAATTTCAATTTCTTTAAAATCAGATACAGAAAAAAATTGAATTTTATACACGACGGTAAAATTAAATTATCGACTCGCGAAAAATAATTCACTCGCGATTATATCACTCGTGGATTAACACTTTCCGTTTGTCGATAAAATATTATTTTATCGTCTTGTCACAGAATAGTTACACACAGAAGCGACACATCTTTCATGTTCCGCTAGTCAGTTCTATGACCTTGAAGCATTTTGTAGACTTTTAAATTTCTGCTCTTTCCATATCTCTCTCTCAGATGTGAGGAAACTTTCCGATTTTAAACAATGGGCCCTTTAAATTTGTGCACCTCTCTCTAATTTTCGCTTCTCTGTCTTACTGTCGCTTCTGTATAAATCTATTCTGTGGTCTTGTATAAAAAATAACTATTATTTAACTTTTTTGTGTAGATGTACCACGAAGATGAGGTGGAATGCTCAGACATCTGCCACTGCGGAGTAGGCGAATCTTTAGTCTGCAACGAAATCTGCGTGGACCGAACCCCGTGCAAAACAGAGTTCGCCCTTTACAACCACGCTGCCCCCGCTTATCAAGCCTTCCGTGGTCGCTGCCTGTGCTACTCCGGCAGGTTCATCTGCATGAAACCCACCCCTGGAGACTATACCCTCCCGCAAGGTGTGTTCCTCTTCCTCGGCTACAGCGAGCGCGATGAGACGCTCCTCAAGCCGCACAGCAACCTCAGCGTCCACGACGCCGTCGAGTCCTTACAGGAGTTCTTGAATCGAGAAGCTGACAACGAGACGTTATGCACATTGTCGCTCTTCAATGTCACTAAAGAGAATGTTATTCTTATTGCAAAATTGTCGGGGGATATCGAAACTAATGAAGTTTCTCCTGCTGCTTTACTCCTTCGAGAAAAGGTATTTGAAAATAAACATAACAGAAAACTTAGGTTTAATTTTCAAAGTTTCCAATATTAAATAAATAAAACTGCTTTGCCTACAAACTACTTTAATTGTACAAAAACTTCTACTTTATTACGAAATTCAATGCTACTACTGCCATCTAACACGAATCGTTTGAACTTATAAATTCAGGCTTGTACTGTAAGATGGCATTAGTAGTACAGAATAAGGGTTTTTTCTCCAAATGACTATTATTAAAGAAATTCATATCGAAAATAAAAACATTATATATTTATATATTTATAACGTAGCAAAACTAATGATAACATGTTACAAACTTTATATAAAATTGTTTTGCTGCCACGTAAATATAACAACCTGCGTTGATCTTACGATCTTATGTACGAAATCATTTAAATACTTTTGATAGTAATAAAAACCATATTTCTTTCACTTCTATATTTCACTATATAATAACAGCAATTATGTCTTTCTTAGTAACAATGAAGAAATTACTTTAAAAGACAAAATTACTACCGAAATGTATATAAAATAAAATGAAGAAATAGCCATGAAAGTTTATTTTAAGTAAATCTTTCTATAATACATCCAGCAATTTAATTTTCAGTAATGTTTGAAATTGGCACTGTTAAAAGAAATTTTTATCAACCTCAAACTTAATTATATTGTAATCAGACAAAATCTAATATGTTTAGTACGTTATTAAAATAATTAATAGTAACTAACAATACTTAGCATCTTTAACCTGAACTAAACTGAACGGAAAACTATATTATATTTATAGCGTAACAATAAGAAATATAATTTATGTTTTATCAAAAACATAAGTTATAATATACATTAAAGCGTATTATTTAACTTGTCAGTGAATATGATATGAAGAATGTATGTTTCTGTATTAGTTTTGAAAAAAGATAAAGATAATGTTTTCCGTAGGAACACTGTGCAGCGCTACTAGAAACCATCAGCGAAAAGATAAATTCGCAGCACTCCGACTTCAACTCTCACCTGCTGCTATCAATATTCAAGATGGCAGAAGTGGAGATAAACCAACTGGAGCCAAGTGCAGGAAGCATTCACACGTGTTCCGCCGTGGCTTTGGTGCTGGCGCCACTGCTAACACGGCTCTTACACTCGTCACACTCATTACTAACATCCTGACATTAGGCAAGTAACGTAAGTAAGGTAAGCACAAGTAACAATACATATCCTTTTACAATGATAACACTACTAGTCAATAAAAGAATTGTATAATTGTAAGAGATCTATCCTCGTAGTATTGATGATAGTGTAAATGTCAATGTTGACTGTCAACCAAGAAGAATAAAAGATAGTGCTTTAAGTTGTAAGTAAGGTACCACACGTACTCGTATAGATAAAGTTAGCAATAAGATCATCTAGGTAATGAAATGAGAGAAAGAACTATATTATTACTATATTGATATAATAGTTCTGCGCAGCAATACTACTGCTCATTGTATCTGTCCAAGTGTGTGCCTGACCTGAACGTTGAGCGTATCAGTCCGTGGTGATTTGTAGATTACTGTCCTTGTTTGGATGAAGTGAAGTGCTTGGCATACTGATGCATCATAGTGAATAATATACATATATGTTTTTATCGATGTGTCACTGAATGATGATGACTAAATTTAATAATATTGTACAATCGTAAAACGTCTTCCCATGTAAAATGATTAAATGTTCGAGATGACAGATGCAAAGTTGAAAGAGTTTGCAGCTGCCATCGACAGTGGCAAGTACAGACACAGTGTACTGTAATGACTTGCTAACGTAGATTACGTGAACGTTAACGTTAAGCCTCATCTCAAGTACCTACTGGCGACTCGTGGCTGCTGCTCAACAGTAGTAACAGTAAGAGTCACACACTCGAACCGACCACACACCTCAACCTCCACTTCGCATCCCGTTTCCCGATGGAACATAATCGTCTTCACGCTACCGTCACTCGTATAAGGCGCACGATATTGTAGCATAATTCTAATGTTAGTCAGCACATTGTTACAAATACACAATATTATGCCTATTTACAAAAACTATTGTTAATCGGAATATTAAAGATTCTTGAGAGTTTGTTATCATAACTTTAAGAAACTAAAACAAATAATTCAAATAAAATGACAAAAAAACACGAAAAATTAAATAGGTATATATATACTTATAAGTATGTCGTCGGTCCTTTTCGTTTGCATTTTTGTACAAATATTCCTACATTTCTATTTGTAATGCAAAGACAAAAGTGCACACACAGACTGCTAACGTGAAGGGTGCATTTGTACATTACTATAAGATGAGACGCTATGAAACAATATTAAATATAAACATACATATCATTGTATAATTATTTAATGGACCATTTCGCTAATGATGATAAATAATATTATGATTGAGATAACGATACGAGATCGCTTATTGATTATTCGTTCAAGTGAAGCCAACAAATACTAAATACATAACTATAAATACGTATAAGTAAAGCATAGGTATGGTAAAATGTTGACACGCGTAATTATATAGTACTATAGTCTGTTACATACAATGATTGGACTGCTTGTTTTGCTTATCACCGTCTGTTACTTTGTCCAGACTAAGGAACACTGTTTCTTTCCGTAGACAACGAGCAAGCCTCACCGTCCGAACACCTCGTACCTTGTCCTTGTCCTCTGTGTTAGTCTGACGCCCCTAGATCTCAATATCGTTATGTTCAGTGTTACACGGCAACACTTCACCACACTACCATGACTTCAATGTTATTGTATCATACATTACATCTACTCAGTACTCATTCATTACTCGTTCGTGTTCCACTCCACCCTTCTTTTGTTCCATACTTTACTTTCTTTTACTCATCTCTCTTTCTTTATTGTATACAACTTTATTATTGTGATATTTGTTATAAGTTAATATCAATTGTTGTAGGAAAATCCAAATAAATTGTTTTCTGTGTGCTATATATTCAAATATCCATTATTTTTATTACTATGTGTTATCACAATAAATGTTGTCCTTAACAGAGTGTTTTCTTTATTAGTAAACATGGGCTTATCGAATGCTGTTCAACCTCAGATATCACATAATTATTCGCAATGTTTACTAATAAAATAAACGCTTTCATAACATTGCTGTCACTTTGTAACTATGGAGATGAACTACTTATGTTTACTAATAAAGGCAACACTCTGTATATATTTATATTTTGTTTAGTTGTTCTTAAAGGGTTTCATTTATTCTATACATAACCATTAAGGGGAAATGTGTCTTCAGTAATAAAATATTTACCTAGGAGGATAATGTTTTCTACTTAAAAGGTAAGATTATTAATGTAAAGAAAATTATCCTTGTCATTCTTTTAAACAATTTAGTAGTAGTAATGTCTATAGTATTAGAATTATTTAAATTTTATTTGATCATATTACTATGAATTTTTAATAGTAACGACACCCTAAACAATTGATTCTGTTCTTAAAGACCCACTTATGTAACATCTATTGTCAAATTTAATAAACAAAGTAATATTTTTTATTTATATGCTTGTAAACTACCCCTTTCACTGCACTATATATTTTTTTAGCAATCACCATTGAATTTAAAACTCAAATACAATCTAACAATTTGTTCTCGTGTGTTATAGTCTCAATTCAACAAATAGTCTATATTTATGTATTGGTGACACAAACTTGAGATGGGTGTTGCCTACATTCACAACCCTTAAAAAATGACCTATTTTCGTGAATTACGCGAGAACGGGGCGTTTCCTCGTAAAAAGATCATCGAATCCGTGATCGTGACGATTGTAAAACTTTTTGTCACAGATCCGGTTCATATATGGCATACATATACTAGGTAACAAGTTCTGAAGTCAAATTCGTCAAGGGGTTAAAAATAAGGGAGTTATTTTATAATAAAAGTTGCTTTTTACATAAGAACTATAGGTCGTATGGAAATTTGGACATCAAATTCGGAATCTACGAGGTCGAATTAGATTAATAAGAACAAAAAATAACCCCCTTAATAGGAACACCCTATCACATGTTAACTTGTATGTATCTTGTGCTCTACATGTATGTATTAATATGCTTGTTCTACTGGTTATATAGATTATTTTTTTTGTTATGTAGAGGGTGGATGACTTGTACTTCATCCTTGAGTATGGCAACTACAGTTTCAAAAATAATAATCAGTAAATAACTTGTATATTTAATTTCGCTGGAGTTTTTTTTGTCATTTTAATTTTTGTTATATTTAATTACAATAACACAACTGTATATATTCAGTTACAAATTATATACTTTAGACCGTCTTAAAAATATGTTCCGTTTAAAACTTCTTCTACTACTACTTTGAGGTGTCCCATAAAATTGGTAATTTTTTTATAGATGTATTATCAAGTTCTCAGTCTAGATACAATTTTTGAGATGTTTTCCTTCAATAATATAGATAACATAAAATAATTTGTTAAATATCTTTAAGTAAACTACCCTTATAGGTTACACTACAAAATTTTATATTGAATGTAGTATTGAAAGGTTAATTCATATACAAAATTTAAAAATAATACTATAGGGATAAAAGTACTCCTTTAACATAAACATCTTTACATATCTTGTGCGCTACTTGTATGTATTTTTCATACACACTTTACAAGTAACTGGAAAACTATTAATTTTAGAGGAAAATTTTATTAGAATATTTTGAAGAGAATGAAATTTTGGGCATCTTCTATTTGAAACAATCTTTTGTCCGCTGGTGTTTTTGTTTCATAGTTAATTGGGTCATATATTTTTTTAAATATATCATATGTATCATGAATGTATTTAACATTAACATTAGAGTATTAACAACTATGGTTTGAAATAGAACAGCGATTTTAGAATTTAAATATAATTTGAATGCGGTTATGTAAGCATGAACATCAATTAACTCTAAATTAAATTTTTAAAATAATGTAATTTTGCTCTATATTCAGGTGTACTTCCTATATATGTATTTAAATCCTGTACTCTTACAGATTTTTTTTGTCACCCTTTTAATAAAGCACCCCTATACACATTATAAGTATATGTACTTCGTATTGTAATATACTATGGTATTTTCTTGTGTCCGATTTTGATGAAACTTGGCATACAGGAACTAGGGACATAGATCTAGTAGACATCAAATATGAGCCTCTAGGGGTTGAGATTATTATTGAGAAAATATTAACTTTAGAGGAAAACTTTATTAGAGTTTTTTGTTAAGAATAAAATTATAAGCATCTTTTATTTAAAAAATTTTCTTATCCGATTTTTCTTTTTAAAGATAATTGTTTAAGTACATATCTGTCTTAAAGATAAGTTCCGTTCGAAACTTCTTCAAGAGAACTACTACTTTGGGGTGCCTTATAAAATTGGTATTTTTTTTTATAGATGTAGCATCAAGTTCTTAGTCTAGATACAATGTTTGAGATCTCTACCCCTAATAATATACATAACAGAAAATAATTTGTTAAAAATCTTCAAGTAAATTACCCTTATAAGGTGCCCTAAAAATTTTATATTTTTTTATGAATGTAATATTGGAAGCTTAGTTCATATACAAAGTTTCAAAATTTCCACGTCAATATTATGGGGGTAAAATAATGCTCTTCTTGCGGAACTTCAATCGCGAATTACGTAACAAAGAAGCGAGAGCGCCAAAAACGGACACCGGCACGGGAAGCGGAAGGGTCGAATTAAGGGGATGACATGTCTAACTCCGAAAATTTGGGGTTCAAGGTCAAAAACCATGGGCTATAGCCCAGGGTTTTTTGAGATGCAACTAATTAGTGAAATTAGGGGAAAAAAATATGCTATCCTATAGAGTCAACCGTGAAACTAACGAATCTAATGTCCGTTTTGTGCGCCAACCCCTAGTTTAGGGGTAATTCACGTTTCCTCTCGATTAAAATTTTTGTCTCCGATTTCGAAAGTTTGCATACATATAGTAGGGACCTAAACTTAGTGCGGAATATAACTTGAGCCTTTAAGGGTTGATGGTAAGGGAGTTATTGAACTTTAAAGTGGGATTTTGGAAAGGGTGTAAATATTAATCTTAGAGAAAAATTTTATTAGGATTTTTTGTTCAGAATAAAATTCTAAGCAACTTTTATTTGAAAAATTTTCTTGTCCGATTTTTCCTTTTCTGGAAAATGGACCTTTACTTTTCCGTTATATATGATAGACAGGGTAAAGTATAAAGAGGGTGTTAAAGACAAATCATCTGTAGATTCTGAATCTGAGGTCCAAATTGCACCCCCACCCTTAGGTGATGATGTAATATGATGTATACAGTATTTATTACTGTTATTCATGTCATTTAGTTTTTAATTGTTATTTTTCTGATTGTTTAGGAAATGAATGAGCTGCACTTCAACCCTGGATGCGGCAACCACAGTTCCAGAAGGGCACAAGTGGAAATAATTATGAAATAACTTGTATATGTAGTATTGTACTTATATCAACATAACCGCGTGTATTTATTGTTATATAATAAAGAAACACTTAAATTACATCATATCTTTTATTCCTGTACCCTTTCAATAATAATTTCTCCCTTTCATCCCTTTCCGCCCTTTTTTAAGAGTTGGTTACGTAACCAAGACCCTTAGGGCAAATCTTCAAGTAAACTACCCTTATAGGTTACCCTAAAAAAAATATATTTTCACTTTTATACTATAGGGGTAACCCTTAAGTGCTCAAGTTATATTCCGCACTGTTTAGGTCCCTACTACATGTATGCAAAGTTTCATCGAAATCGGAGACAAAAATTTTAATCGAGAGGAAACGTGAATTACCCCTAAACTAAGGGTTGGCGCACAAAACGGACATCAGATTCGTTAGTTTCACGGTTGACTCTATACGATAGCATACTTTTTTCCCCTAATTTCACTAATTAGTTGCATCTTGAAAAACCCTGGACTATAGCCCATGGTTTTTGACCTTGAACCCCAAATTTTCGGAGTTAGACATGTCATCCCCTTAATTCGACCCGAGGGGGTAACCACTCCATGTAGTCCGTGGTACAGCCCACTTGTAGTCACTTTGTAGTTACTGTGTAGTCTCATGTAGTCCTATGTAGTCATCGTGAAGTCCCATGTAGTAATCGTGTAGTTTCATGTAGTCCTATGTAGTCATCGTGAAGTCCCATGTAGTCATCGTGAAGTCTCATGTAGTCATCGTGAAGTCCCATATGAAGTCCCATGTAGTCATCATGTAGTCTTCTGGTTAACGGAAATAAGCGAACATTTCCGAATATTAGCGAAAATCAGACCAATGAACGGCTAGCACATAGCTACTGGTATATGCACGTGTTACTTTTTATAAGAATATTATTTGTGTTCTCGCTCGTTAAACAGCTCTTAAAATAGCTAAATGAATATGGAAAATAAAGGTGAATTTCGAGGTGCTGAAAGTCAGTATTGTTGTCGTAGTCAGAATTATAACGAGGATTATAGAACAGAGACAGTTATACCTTCGGTTATATCCGATGCTACCAGCGATGCTTTAAATTTTTTTGGAAAATTGTGGAACAAAATTTGGCTATCAGAGTGCCTATATATTTAAAAAACATAACCAGACTTTGTTGCTATGATACACCCGTCGTTATGCAAAACATTAAAATAGAAACCATAAAGAATTCGAAGAATTTGCGAAAAAAGAAATGAAGTTATTTATTCCAAAAACGAAAACATGCAAAATTATTATGACAAATATTATATATGTCCAGAAAAATAAAAAAATTCTGATGGCTATAAATTACTATTAATTGAAATAAGGTACTACGTTAAACAAAAATTAATTAGTGACAAAAAATACTTTCATGAAAACTGCAAAAGATATGAATAATAATCGAGATAATAATAAAATGCAGCGTTAGGTAAGTATCAATATTGAGACCTATATTTTTAAAATTTTCTCCTTAATTTCTGACTAAAACGAATACAATTACAAAGCGATATTATTTTTTCAACGCAAACTTCGACTAAAGTTTTTCCTATATTTGAGAATAGGAATTCAAAAATTTTATTCGCTAACGAACTTCCTTGCGATGATATAATATTTACACAAATAGAAAAATCAAGGCAAGAGGCTATTTTAGATGCCTTCAAAATTAACTTGTAATTTAAATATAATCGCCAAATCTTCTGAGCTTTGTGAATAATTAGGTGGGGAAGAATCTTCGGACGAAATAAGTGAGGAATTAGTGAAACTGCAAGTGAACAAATCACAAATAATGATGAAGAAAATGGTATATCCGGAGAAGATTGGCATGCATTAACAGGGTTCTTCAATGGTAATTTACAATTGAAAGATTATTCCGAAGTTATAACAAAATTAGACATTAACAGTCCATATACTATTGTAGTTTAGTCGATACAAATAGAAAAGAAATTATAGTCAGAAAAAGTTCCATATGTTGGCTGTTAATATAATAATATTACAAATTTCTTCACAGACATCATTTGATACAGAACTCGCAATTGGCGAATGGTGCATTTTTCTAAAAGACATAATTGCAAAACAAACATTAGTTTAGTAATAAATTTTTCAAAAAAGGCAAACAATTCTCGCCGCACCGTAATGCAACACCCTGTATATGTGAAAATAATTTTACGTTATGCTCCTTAAGTGGACGAATAAATTCTGTTAATAAATGGATGCTGTATTTCTAACTACAACGGAGATATCGAAGACGGGTATTTCGATGACTCACCCTGTATATATATTATATGAAATTTCTTTTAATAGGTATCATGTAGTCTCGTGTAGTCATCATGTAGTTTTATGTAGTTATCATGTAGTCTGGTGTAGTCATCATGTAGTCTAGTGTAGTCATCATGTAGTCTAGTGAAGTCATCATGTAGTCTCGTGTAGTCACCATGCAGTCCTTTGAAGTCTCAATGTAGTCTGTGTAGTCCCATGTAGTTTCTATGTAATCTCTATGAAGTCTGAAGTCTGTGGTACACTTTAAAGTTCAGTGATTACCCCCTCGATTCGACCCTTCCGCTTCCCGTGCCGGTGTCCGTTTTTGGCGCTCTCGCTTCGTTCTTACGTAATTCGCGATTCAAGTTCCGCAAGTAGAGCATTATTTTACCCCCATAATATTGACGTGGAAATTTTGAAACTTTGTATATGAACTAAGCTTCCAATACTACATTCATAAAAAAAAATATAAAATTTTTAGTGCAACTTACAAGGGTGGTTTACTTGAAGATTTTTAACAAATTATTTTCTGTTATCTGTATTATTAGGGGTAGAGATCTCAAACATTGTATTTAGACTAAGAACTTAATGCTACACCTATAAAAAAATTACCAATTTTATAGGGTACCCCAAAGTGATAGTTTTCTTGAAGAAGTTTCGAACGGCACTTATCTTTAAGACAGGTATGTACTTAAACAATTATCTTTAAAAAGAAAAATTGGATAAGAAAACTTTTCAAATAAAAGATGCTTAGAATTTTATTCCCAACAAAAAACTCTAATAAAGCTTTCCTCTAAAGTTAATATTTTCCACCCTTGTAAAATATATAATTGAATAACTCCCTTATCATCAAAATCGGATACAAGAAAATACCACGGTATGTTACAACATAAAAAGTACATATACTTATAATGTGTATAAGGGTGCTTTTATTAAAAGGGTGACATAAAATCTGTAAGGGTACATAATTTAAATACTTGTGTAGTAAGTACATGTGATACCTAAATATAGAGCAAAATTGCGTTATTTTTTAATTTTAATTTATCGTTAATTGATGTTGATGCTTACATAACCGCATACAAATTATATTTAAATTTTAAAATCGCTGTTCTATTTCAAGCCATAGTTGTTAATATTCTAATGTTAATATTAAATACATGCATGATACACACGATATATTTTAAAAAGAAAATGACCCAATTAACTATGAAATAAAAACACCAGCGGACAAAAAAGTGTTTCAAATAAACAAACTTACAAAAATAAATCTGAGTCCATGTTCATGTCATTTTTAAGGGTGGTGAATATAGGCAACATCCAACACGACCTTGTGTCGCTAATATATAAATAGTTATATTTGTATATTGGTGCAATATAAAGAATAGTTTAAAGTATTTTAATAAAAAAGATTGTTTTCTCTTTCTCTGTTTGTGCAACAGATGTCACTCAGACCGAAAATTATTGATTTTTTGATCAACCAATCAGACGAGATCTAATGGGCTTCAATTTAAAATTTACAAAATACTTTTTCTTACAACTGGGCATAAAGTTTGTAGTTCATGTTTGTAAAGAGTTGCTTTTCACCTAATTGTTTTCCTGTTAAGGGGGGTGTTTTTGTTTTTGTTTTATTCTACTAATTCGTGGTCATAGATTCTGAATCTGGTGTCGAAAATCACGTACGACTAATTCTTAAGTAATCTGTTAATTAAGTCTTTAGTTTTAAATAACTCACCTATTTATAAGCCCTTAGCGAATTTCACATTTAAAATTTTGACGGTATAGCAGAGAAATAAATTATATTGCTTACAAACAAATTTAAAAATAAATAAAATTTTGAAACTTTTTAGATGAATTTACCATTGCTTGATGCGTCTATAAAAATATAACCAATTGTTTAAGGATTATAATACAAATAAAAAACGTTGTATTTATATTTATCTTTCAATGCTGATATGAGTGATATACAATAAATATCAATTGTATTGAGTTGTATCGCAGTAGTAGTTTTTTTGTATATTAGAAAATCAAGTCTTACCTTCGTTGTGCATTATTTTTCTATTCACATATAAATACTAATTCACCATTTTAAATTAAAATGGAAGAGAAGATGTTTTTAATAAAAGAAAAAATTGTATTAGGAATGAAAAACCTGGTAACATGTTAAATAAAAACTAGAACATAAAAGTTTATACATATTTAAATACACAGTTGATTATATATTTCAATTTTATTTTGAAATATGTACATTTATCGTGGATTGACAGGAAATATTCCACATGTAATATGAGAAAAAGATTCCAAGTAGTTAGCTCACTTTTCCCTACGTTTTTAAAAATTTATGTAAAATTACATTTCTTTTGACACAATCATTTTGAGTGTGGTAAACTAGTGTATTATTTAATGATTTAAGACTTATGTACACTATTCCTGATAAGAATACTGATTCTGTTACAATTTTGTTTTGTGTTTATGAAAATTGTTGTTATGAATGTCAGAACCAATATCTTATCAAATGACACACTATAAATTCTTACCTAGTTCACAAAGTATCACACATCATCATATCTCTAATGAATTAATAGATAATACTGACCATGTTTTATATTATGTTGCAATTTTATTTCTTTCCTTTCTACTTTTCGAAAGAAACAACAATTAAACAAAATTATACAAACAAATTAAATATATAACAATGTTAGAAAATTTACTTTATATTATTTTTTTGTATTAAAATTTGGTGTATTATTAATAATTATGAAAATAAAAATACTCTAATATCTACATTAACTTTCATATATATCTCTAGTTGAATCTATTAACTTTTTTATAACAAAACTCATTGAGAAAATAACACCAGTCATAAGAAAAACTGTCATATTTTTCTTATATTAATGTGGTGCAAACACAGAACAGTAGGTAACATTCATTTCATTTGTTATACTAGTTGTTCCCTTAAAATTTAAAAATATTTGGGAACAGAACAATGAACATTAATACAGTCAGTGAATGAAATGTTTAGCAGATTATGACAGTTATAAACAAATATCCATTGTGTTTATCCTATAAGTTTTAGTTTCATTTTCTTATTTTCCATTTATAAAAGTAAAAACATACATACATGCATGATAAGCTTTAGACATTAAATGCAAATAATCATCTACTTGAAAGTGAAATGAACTGAAACTGAGAGAGAGTATGAAAGTAACATTTATTTACAATGCGCAGTATTGTCATTGACACCGGCCGACAGATATTTTAACACCACCATGCTTTGAATTTCAAGAGTTGAAACCTAGTTATATGATAAAGTGATATAGGTTTGAATATAGTCAACTTTAAGAAAACTTCTACTTAGATAATTTAGTAAGAATGTATGAAGGCAAATATAATACTCGATAATTATGGCCCCTTTCGACCATTTAAAATATATCTATACTTAAAGGCATTTCTTTAGATTCACAAGAGAACATTTCGTTTAAATAATTACATAATTAGTATCTATGATAAGGAGTAAGAAGTTAGAATTATGTGGGAGATGAGATCACAATACAGTATCCAGCGTATCCAAAGATTTCAGGACTCTTTCATCTCGGGAGCACCATTCTACCAATTCTTCGATTGTCACTACGCCATCCTTGTTCGTATCTATCAACTGAAACAAAACACCAGTCAGCTACACAATGTCATTATTAAATAAATATATAACATAATTATCATAATAAATCAACAAAAAAAATGTTCAGTTTAACTTTTGCAAAAAGATAACACCCGTTAATATTATATAAAAATCCGTTAGTGTAAATTTATTTAAACAAAACTTAAACAAGAATTGTAGTAAAGAAACAAACGCTTATTTATAGTAAATATCGGTGAAATGTAATACCAATTGTCGGATATACAAGGTGTTAACTAAAAGAGTTGCAAATATTGAGGGATTATAGAACAGTAATGTGTAAATAGAAAAATATTAATAAACATGGTTCCGTAAAAAAAAACCACAATATAAAATGTTATTTGTTTCAATAATAAGAGGAAGTAAAAATTATCATGATTTTGTGTCTTAAGAACACGTTTTTCTTATTGTATCATTTATATAAACGATGATAAATATATTATGGTATATTTCGAAATAATAAGGGTACAAATTTTTGGTAGGAGGATAAATCGTTAAAATAAATTATACATCAAATATACCTTTTTTAAAAAATTACAGAAATATAGACATTGTTGTTAAAAAGATCATATTTTGTAACAGTTTGTGTTAATCATTAGGATTTTTTGACTTATTTTTGTGTAATATTATATCGTAATGTAAAATAAAAATGTCACTACTGATTTATTATTATTATTTCATATTATTGGATATCAGTAATAATATATTTACACTAAAGAGGGAGTTTACCAAACGACACCTCTCTGGCTTAGTTAAGGAAGAAAGTGCACCACATAGAGTCATTTTTATGTTAGAAATAATTGGTGTGTAATTCCTATCGCCCGGATTCGAACTTAGACCACGAACATCTCTTTGGAGATTGTAGTAATAAATGATTTTACACTTAAGCGAAAACTTACATGAAATATTTTTTCTACGTGCTCTTTCGCAGAAGTTTCGTCTACTACTGGTTGAGTAGACCTGCCTAGCATTTCATAGATACTTGTTACTACGTCCACCATTTCAGTTTTCGTGATAAGTCCATCTCCATTCAGATCATACAGTCCAAACACCCACTGCAGTTTTTCTTGGACACTGCCTCTTGATACTTTGGATAAGATGCTCAAAAAATCCTGAAAAATAAATATTTTAATTATATATTCTACAAAAACATCATATAAACAATAATTAATAAACATTTTATTAATATTTAAGACAGGTTTAAGAGTCCGGAGTTTTCCGCAGGTTGAGTTGACAGGTGCTGCCACTGCAGTTGAATTTGAAACTACAATCTAAACGGTTTATTTTAGATCTTTAAATGGATAGATATTAATTGACATTATTAAGACACGAATAAATAATTTGAAAATGAAATATTATTTTTATTTTCCTTCATTTCCAAATTATCAAAATGTAATAATGATAAGTCATGTCACTGTTTTTCGATAGAATTCCGGAGGGTGACTTGACAGCTGCTGCCACTACCGTTAACATTTCAAACTAAAATCTTTTAAGGGTTTATTTTAAATCTTTACATAACTTCATATTTATTATGAATAAATAATAAGAAAAATGGTTCATTATTTTTGTTTTTATTTGTTTTCAAGTCACCAAAATGAAATTACGATGTAATTTATGAGATTAAGAACGAAATTTCTTGGGTTTTATGAAGACAACCCCTAATTCACTTACAAAAATTTCGTCGTGTTTTCCCTTTGAGTAAAACCATTGTATTCAACTTAGATGTTGTTAGTAAACGGTCAGTTTACGTTGATAAAAAAATAATTGTTTCCAAAATAAAGGAAAGCTAACGAGCGATAAATTTAATTTTTTATTTAGAAGAAACGAAACGACTGCTTGCATGAACATTCCGCACGAATATCTCTTCTATGTTTTATCGTCTTTTGGAGAGTGAAGTTTTTTCTCAGAGAAAAAAGTCTGGTAAGATTGTTTACGGCACGTGCTACATTATTAAGGAAACTTTTTTATTTTGTAGTGATAATAATAAAATGAAATGAGTCTTGTTTTCCTGCTAATTATAACCACAAAGTTTTAGAATTAACATTTGCAAAAGAGCAATTCGCAGTTTTAAAACAACACAACAAAAAATTTAAATAGAAGTTTCATTAACCACAAAATATAAAAATAGTATTTCATATACAATATTTTATATAATTTATTTAAATATCTAATGTTCTGTTTTTAATATTGCAAACTTTATACAAATATAATAAATTGGGCCCTGGGCAGTAATTATTTTGGAACTCCCTCAGCTCCCCCTAATTTAGGATCTTAAAATACATATTTAAATCAAAATAATGCTTATTAACAAAAAAAAAGTAAACAAACATGAAATATTTTGACAAAAAAAATATATATTAAAACATTTCCTAATCTTTCATTGAGCAAATTGTTTTAAAGATTCGTCATATATTAAGGACTTTATAAATCCCTTTCAATGGGTTCCTAAACAATTAAAAAAGAAATCCTGAAAGAACAGAGTGAAATAAGAATATTAGTGAAAACGCGATTGAAAAATCTTTCGTAGGTAATAAGCGAGATTTTAATTTTTAACGTTTACTTTTTCCACACGAGTGTTTGAAAAGTACTTTTCACGCACTAGTGCGTAAAAAATAGGCGTTGCTAGGCCTTTGTTTAATTTACTTTTCAAATTAATTTTTAATAATATTTTGATTATAGGAAAAATATTGTATGCAACACGTGTGTAAGGTTTTAACTAAAGTTCATATTTTAAAATGCAATTTTTGTTCTTTTTTGGGAGCCCTGGATAACTGTCCATAATGCAACTTTGTTTGCAATAAATTTAAATATGATTAGAAACAAAACAGCATCTTAAAGTGTTCGTATATCGTCAGAACGGAAACAATTTTACATTTTAAAGGTTAAACTGTCTCATAGCGGAAGTCATGTAAACTAAAGTCAATAAGGAATGTTTGCAATGAAATTTAAATATGATTAGAAACGAAACAACATTTTGAAGTACATCATAGAATGAAAAGCAGTAGAGATTGTAGATGGAAATTAGGAAGCGTGGGATGGAAACAAGAATTCGGTAGTGGCGCGGAAGACAAATCAGAGCATCAGTAACAGTCGGGCGTTATCGAGGCGAAAAGGAAGCGGAGAAGTCGACTGCTGCTGACGCCAATAGCTCTTCGCCCGCCGTCATTTTCTCCATTCAGATGTCATGAAAGAACCTCTATTTTTCATATCACAACTTTCCCTCTTAACATATGCACTCATTCGCTTACACATGGGAATTCTTTTCATTATCAAAGATCACTTACATTTATAAAGCTATTCAAAAATTTTTCATTTTGACGTGTAAGCGGAATGTGTTCCTTTCAAATTAAAACAAAAAAATTTTCTACTTCCACTGAATTTCTATATTCAACTTGTTTTACGAATAAAATTTTAAAGGGAGATCACTTTATTTTAAAAATATATTATTATGTATTAATTATACTACAACTATAGTTGAGAATATCACTTGATTAATAATGAGTTTACTTTCACTCTAGTGGATTTTTTTAGACAATTAAAAAAATGAAAACAAAACAATATATAAAGCAACAATTATATAGCGAATAAAGGATAATGAAGCAGACAATTAATAGCAAAATACGGGACTGAAATAAAATCTCAAAGAATAATGGAGATTTACAAGGGTAGATAAAATATGAAATGAAAAAAAATATGAAAAATCCACAAACAGAAAACCTACAGAACCATGGGCGCCGACTACATGGGGGCATTGGGACTTCTACCCTCAAGAAAAAATTTTGTAGGGACAGTGCCCCCAAAGAAACATTTCCCTTAACGTGCCATTTTTGTACATTAATAAAAAAGTTCTGTATTATTATTATTGTACCTCCTTCCTTTTTTTAGTAATTGAGTACTACCCTAAAATGAGTGAGTTACACACTTTAAAATATTACCAATGAAATCATTGCATCAGAGTACCTACGTATAAAAATTTTCATTTTAAAATTCTGTCTAGTTCAGCTACAATCACAGATTGAATATCAGCCAATAGGAATCTAGATGACCGCTGATAATGCGCGTCTCAGGATATACCGGGGATCCTGAGACGCTAACACTCAGTCCCGCTCTGCGGGGCGCCGGGGCAGTAGTGGGCCTACGGGCCTCCGCCCCGCCTGGTGGTCTGGCTAGACCGCCTTCCTGGGCATCTCATACCCTGAAGGTAGTCTAGTTTAGCCAGCCGGGAATTGGAGCACGCTTCGGCGTGTGCTCTAATTCTTGGCCTGCTGAAACCAGGGCACATTCTGGAGCAGATTTGGCTGCTCTGGATTGTACTCTGGTTTCAGTGGGTCAGGAATTAGAGCACTTAGAAGTGTTTGCTCTAATTCTAGGTCTGTTGAAACCAAAGTACATTCTGGAACAGATTTTGGTTGCTCTGGATTGTGATCTGATTTCAGTAGGTCAGAAATTAGAGCACTTAAAGCCTTTACTCTAATTCTTGGCTTACTAAGAACAAAGCACATTCTGGAGCAGATTTGGCTACTTTTGATTGTGCTCTGGTTTCAGTGGATCAAGAATTAGAGCACTCAGAAGTGTTTGCTCTAATTCTAAATCTGCTGAATCTCTGGATTGCGTTCTGGTTTGGTGAAACCTGAGCACAAAATAAAAGTAATTCAAAATTTTTAATTGAAAACAAGGTTTTTTAGTTTCCATTCCCACCTTTTAGCATTTCTTTTTGGTAGTAATTTTATATTTTGATTTGATTAATACATATTAAAATTTTCCACCCAAGAAAATTTTAAAAAATCGGAGCTCGTCTACAGAACAGCTTACGAGAATCGTGTGAGTATAGTTGAAAGAGACAATATAAACCTACGTGAGGTCTAACAAAAACCTACGTGAGGTCGAAACCGGAAGGAGATGAAATATATATTTTTTAAATTAATAGCCTTCCAATAATTTCAAAGCATTTTCAGCCAAACTCCAGTCAAAAAACTGTATTTCCACAAGAAAAAAAAACGATAACAAAACAAATAAAAACTTATAAATATTTTAATATTGTTCCTCGTGATAATAAGGAGGTCCTAGAAGCTAGATAATCTAAAGCCTAGTGCTTGTACAATATAAAAGAAAATATAAACATCGAGAAAAAAGGCAGCGATAATGAAATGAGCTGTAGGCCATAATGGAACAAATAAAGGCTGGTAATCCTTACGGTGAGCGTATTATCTCGTCGTTGCTTCGCCGCGTTCGGCGGTCCACAGGTTGGGAATTCGTCCACGAAGAGACAGAATAGGAAACAGGGAATGCGAGTACACAGCACAGAGGTGTGTATATTGATTTCTTGTGCTATAAATAGCGAACAGGAGAGAATCAGGCATGTGGAGATGGCGAGTCGAAGAGAACGAATGGCACCTAGCACGTGTTTGCCTCGGTGTAAATTGTAAAATGCTGCCGCTGACTGTCCTTCGGTTACGCACAACCCGCAACCCGGCGACTTCAGCCGAAGCGAGCGGTTCTTAACCTCCGCAAAGCCTGCTTTCCGCTCTTTCTTACTGGCTGCTTCCCGCGCCCGCCAAGCGGGAAGTCAGGTTCAAATCCCACGCTCGACTTCCACTATAACTCGGAAATGAGGAAGATGAACTTCTATTTATTTATACTCATATTTATAAAGCTATTCAAAAGTTTTTTATTTTGACAGAATGACGAGGTATTTCTTTCAAATTAAAACAAAAAAATCTTCTACTTCCATGAACTTCTATTTTAAACGCAATAAATTTCAAATACTTTATTTTTACAACAACTAATATGTTTTAAAGTTGTAAACCTCATCAGTGTTTAACCTACGGAAATTTGCCGAGATCTAGGAAAATCCTATATTTCCTCAGGAAATTAGGAAGAATTTTTTTATATAATACGAAAACTGCATTCAGGATTTAATAATTTTAAAATAAGGTTTTAGACGGTTAATTTTTTTTTACATAAAATCCTTAAATTTTCTTAATATCTGTAAAAAAAAGTCAAATGTAGGGAAATTTTTAATTTGATTTTAGGGAAATAATTTGTATCCTTCTGACAACACTGGACCTCATTGGGATTTGAATCAGGACTCGAAGATATAAGATGATAATACGATATCAAAAAAATTCAATAAAAATTATCAATACCAGCATCAGATCGAAAGTAAAGTATTAATTCTTTCAAGTATCACAAGAAAAATGTAGGAAGTAATGAGAAGCTCGTTGTTCTTAACCTCCGCAAATCCTGTTTTCCGCTTTTTCTTACTGGTTGCTTTCCTTGCTCGCCAAGCGGGAAATCGTAGGTTCAAATCCCACGCTCGACTTTCACTATAACTCGGAAATGAGGAAGATGGACTTCTATTTATTTATATTCATATTTATAAAGCTATACAAAAGTTTTTTATTTTGACTTGTAATCAGAATGACGAGGTATTCCTTTCAAATTAAAACAAAAAAAATCATCTACTTCCACTGCATTTCTATATTCAACTTGTTTTACGAATAAAATTTTAACGGGAGATCACTTAAGAACTTTATTTTAAAAAAATATATCAATATGTATTAATTATAGTACAACTATAGCTGATAATACCACTTGGTTAATAATGAGTTCACTTCCACTTTAGTGGATCTTTTTTAACCTCTGCAAATCCTGCTTTCCACTCTTTCTTATTGGTTGCTTTCCTTGCCCGCTAAGCGGGAAGTCGTAGGTTCAAATCCCACGCTCGACTTCCACTGTAACTCGGAAATGAGGAAGATGAACTTCTATTTTGAGTGCAACAAATTTCAACAACTAACATGTTTTAAAGTTGTAAACCTCATCAGTGTTTAATCTAACGGAAATTTGCCGAGATCTAGGAAAATTCTATATTTCCTCAGGAAATTAGGAAGAAACTCTATATTTAAAGAGAAAAAGCTATTTTTAAAAATATAAAAACATCAATATTTCTATATGCGATATAAAAATGTGTTAAATGAACGGAAGTATTAAAATATAGATGAATAGATGGTACGGTGCATGAAATTGTTTGTTGTGAAGTTTGTGATTTGTGTTTGTGGTGATTCCCAGTTCCACAATTCATTTCACGTGACTATGTATCGACGAAACTTTTTTTTTATATAATACGAAAACTGCATTAAGGATTTAATATTAATATTAGTACTATATAGTTTTAGAATATTTAACTTTTTTTCCAAAAAAAACTTAAAAGTTTCGATTCATTTTCCAAATATCTGTAAAAAAAGTCAAATTTAGGGATTTTTTAAATTTGATTTTAGGAAAATAATTTGTAGCCTTCTTGCAACACTGGACCTTATTGTGAATAAAACCAGGACTACGGACATAAGATAATAAGAAAGTATCGATACTTGACTATCAAAAATATCCAATAAAAATTATCAACACCAGTATCAGATCGAAATAATGAGAAAAAAATAACTATTGTTTTTATAAAACGTAAAAATATTTTATTCTTATATATTTAACAACAAAATTAAATGTTCCAGTCTTTTTCATTGCAAGTACCAAAAAAAAGCAAATTAGTAAGCCTTTTTCCCAAAAGTAATAAAAAATAGTTTCAAGTTCCAAAAATTTTAATCACAAAGAAACATTGATATTTGATATAATAAACTAAAGTTTTCTAATACTGGGTTAAATATACTGATAAGAACAAAATAGCGGAAAAACAGTATTGTGTATTGATACTAAAATACTAGTACCCAAAGAAAAGTATCGATACACTACCCAGGACCCTGATGTATTTATGTATTGTAAATAAAATTGTGTACATTTTTTTTATTCAATTCAATTTATTGCTACAACATAGAAAAAATAGCAACAGAACAAGCACTTCATTATTTATTTATTTTAATTTACACTATCCAACAGATCGAATAGGATAGGCGTCTACAGCTTATAGTAGGTTTCGAAATACGCGGGCGCAAGGTTTTTTATTTTTGTTTAAAGTTTTTGTCGTCACTGAGATTTGAACCCCAGATTTTACACTCTGTCCAGCAAGTCGAAAACTTATTATTGCTCTATATGAGACGAGAAAAAATAAAAGTCCAAAACAATGTCGACTTTTGCACCTCTTTGTAAATTATTAGAAATATATTGAAAGGAAGTACATGCTCCATAGTCGATACGAGGCACTTTATTTTTATTTGATCGTATCGAAGATAGAATTCCCTATCTAGCGATAACTTGTAAAGATTCCGGAATTGAAATCGACAGATGTATTTGTGGCAATTTGAAATTTTGATTTAAAGGATTTACTGAGAAAATCGCAGGACTGTGACAAACGAATGTTGAATTTTGCTCAGCTGTATAATACATTTCTACAGCGATGATTTGAGGATTAAATAAATGATTGTTTGGTCAAGTAAAACTATAACTGAAACATGGACGCCCATAAAATATTTTTCAATGGGGGGCAAAATAAAAAAAAAACCATAAAAAATATATATATTTTTATGTCCAATTGTGCTAACAAGGCTTAAATTTTAAACAACACTTAACAAAACATACTAATCGAAATTGTTATGATTGTTGAATAGTACATTTGATATTCTATTCCAATGTGATATTGTCCATTCAAGGGAAACTTTTATATTACAGAGATAGACTGCAAACATATATTTACTAGTAAAAAAATAGAAATGTTAAAAAAAAACAGACATAATGTAATTCTTTTGGATAAGTTTGTATGGCAATTTTCAAATTCATTCCATCTTTCGAAAATTTCTCTGAAATTTCATTAGGAACTTCTTCAGTAAAATGAAGTTTATTGTAGTTAATTGTCTCAGATTTCTCTATTTTTTAATGACAGTTAAAATAACTAAACACATATACTAACGGAATTATTTGCCCCACACACAAAAATGCTAAGTCCTAAGATATAGCAAACATTAATAAATTTCTTATAGAACATAACGGTGGTAAAAGAATTTAATAACAAATTTGCGAAAAGCTAGGGGAGAGCAAGTGCTCCCTCTTGCCCCCTCTTATGGGCGCCCATGAACTTTACTGTACCACTGTATGCAATAGTAGAAAGATATATTACAAATCTAAATGTGGACTGCTGCCCATGAAAAATTGATGGGAAATATAAACAAAAGTGAAGTATTATGTGAATTATTTCTGACGATGAATGAAGTATGACGATAGCAATGACGTGGTATATAATTATATATTGCAGCGTTGTGCATTTTGCTGGCTTATAACTCGACAATTTCCTTGAAGGAAATGAGTTACGGAGTGAAAATAAGCTATAATGGATTTAAAAAAGATGAAACTCACCTCGAAACTGATTTTACCAGTGTGCTTCTGTTTGATTGTGTTGAAGACGTAATGCGCATAGTTTGTGGCATCTGGAACAGAGAATAAAACCCATAAATCATAAACGTCTTGCAAATGTTGTTTACTTTACGCAGCTAAACTAAGTTCTAAGTTCGCAGTACAAATGTTTTCAAACTCAACTTCCGTCGGCTTTAATGAAAAAGGAGATAATTTCAATGCTGCGGGGCCAAGTATTAAATTAGTAATAAGTTAAACACTGCAATCCCTAACTGATATTAAACCGACGGCTGTATCGTTCAAACAAACTTTCGAAGGTTATCTCAATTCTGCCATACTGGATTCCTGAGGACGAAGAAGAATTGTCTTTCTTAAGGACCATTTACACTTGTCCGTCAATGTTCTATTTACTCATCTAGGGTTGTAGGGACACAATTAAAGTTAATTTCAATAAAACTACAGAAAACTACTGTCTTATCAGTAACTATGCAAACAAATTTAAAAAGAAAGAATTTAAGACAATTAATCATGTCAGTCATGTCTGAAGCCTAAAGTATACTAACAACGAAATTATGACATACACATAAATATTCTGTAAAACGATTTTCGATTTATTAAAAAAAATTATAATTATTTAGTAGTATTTAGTAGGAATGACGATGGGTACCCGGGTACCCGGAACCTACCCGATAATAATGTACCCGGGTATCAAAAATAGTACCCGATTACCCGAAATGTACCCGTTACCCGTTTATTACCCGTTACCCGTTTATTACCCGTTACCCGAAATCTACCTAAAATCTGTTGTTGCCAATTATAAAGACAGTTTTCAGCTGCTGGAAACATTGTAACCACACGAAGATCAAGACTGAGTGCAGATATATCATCCATGCTGATATTTGCGAGAAATATGAGATATTCCTAAATAATTAAATCAAATATACTTCCTTAATAAGTTTTATATTGCTGATATACTCGTGTGTTATGTAAAATAACAATGTTTTTTTTTATTTCCATACCAGAAAATAATATTTTTTCTTCATTTAATAAAC
The DNA here is from genome assembly GCA_035578165.1 of Stenolophus ochropezus. Classification (NCBI taxonomy): domain Eukaryota; kingdom Metazoa; phylum Arthropoda; class Insecta; order Coleoptera; family Carabidae; genus Stenolophus; species Stenolophus ochropezus. The sequence goes on from JAQOWZ010000014.1 coordinate 8,901,955, forward strand.
TTATAGATATGCAAATAACAAAAATTTATATTAAAAAGATGAATGTGGAAGAATAATGGATATTTTAAGGGTATCAGGTAATTATCGGGTATCAGGTTATTATCGGGTATCGGGTAATTATCGGGTATCGGGTAATTATCGGGTAACGGGTAATTATCGGGTATCCGGTTCTACCCGGGTATTCATGTCGGGTACCCGGGTACCAAAATTTTCAGTTTTCGTCATTCCTAGTATTTAGTCAATTCATAGTTTTTTCTTGAGTAGTAATTTGTTAATTTAAATTTGACATGAAATATATTGAGCTTGAAATTCATTTAAAATCTAACATCCAGATTCATAAAAAAGATTAACCACTAATCCTGATCAGTTATATCCCTTGTTAACATCCTGAAATGTTAAACTTAAATTCGATCCCAATTCATTAAAAGAATTAAGTATATTATTTAATATCAAAGATAATTCTACTAGTTTGGTAGAATTAGCAATATTTGTGAATGATTATCAGCATTTGTAAATGATACAGAGGAGGATTTGTGGTGGTATTGCCTACTAGGATGTCAAATATCACCATAAATCTTCTCTGTATCATTTAAAAATGCTGATAATCATGTACAAATGTTGCTAATTCCACCAAACTAGTGGAGATATCTTTGGAACTAAATAATATACTTCATTCTTTTTATGAATTGAGATTGGAGTTAGTTTGACATTTCAGTATGATAACAAGGGGTATTACTAATCCAGGTTTGTAGCTAATCATTTTTATGAATCTGGGTGTTAAAGTTTTAAAGTGTTTTAAAAAATATATCAGACCTAACAACAATCTGTTCCTTACTTCAATTTCTTGATCAGTCAAAATAATTGTTTCTTCTTTCAATCGGAGTTTACGTCTAATTTATGTTCCCACTCAGCAGATGAAGTAAGAACCTGGTGTTAAATGAAATGAACTGAAGTTTAAGGTCAAGAAAAAGTAAGAATTGTATTGGTGTTACTTCCATTCCTTTATATTTGTTTCAATTTGAGTTTACGTGTAATTTATTTTCACTCAGCAGATGGAATCAGGAACCTGGCGTGCATCAAAAGTGTAGGCTCGCCTTTAGGGAAGAAAGGGAAACGAGAAAATATTCGCGAATGGTTCGGAGGGAATTTGGCTGAATTATTCCTGGTTGGAAGTGTTTTACGGCTGCATTTATTTGTTCGTAATTGGGTTGGTGAATTTTCGCAACAGTTTGGCAACAAATAGCTTAGAGTCGGTAGGGTTAAAGAGGTTAATTATAAATTTAATTTTGGAAGAAGAGGAAACGGAGACGCTTTGGAAAGGTCACAGATAGGACTACCTGTAGTCTGTAGTAGACTAGGGATCGAAGCGTTATGCTCCTACGCAATTTCCCTTGCGTTTTCCCAACCCCCGCTGTTCGTTTTTCATTTAACCACATCACTTCACGGATGAGACTTTTCCGATAAATAAACACTATATTTCCATATCAATACTGAATAAATAAACATTTTAACAATTCTTCCACTTCACTGTATCTTAGCATCTCGTACGATACTTACTACAAACTACCGCATCGTATCTAAAATGTTATATATGTCTGTATATTTTTAAATTTACGCTGCCACCAATTTGTGACACCACTTTCTAAAGGAGGATATTGGCGCCATCAAACTGTAGCACATCCTTTCAATAATTTCCTTTACTACAAACTTGTAACATTCTTACAGGATCACTGCTACCAGTTTGTGACCCTCTCCTTAAAAGAGTAGGTATTATAAAATATATATAAATGGGTTCTTTGTCAGACCGGATACGGAGCAAATATTAGGAGATGGATATTGAATTAAATAGAATACTCACATTTGTATAAAAATATAAATAATATAATAAATAATGGTTTACAATTGGTTTGGTCTCCATTGACACTTCTGTCCACCACCGCCGTCTACCACTGACTATACCACTCTACTTCTGGCTTCTCTCTTTCTCTTCCTCTTTCCATTTACAACCATTACCTTGCACTATATATACTATGAACAAGTACTAAGTCAGCAAATATTAGTTTTACCTTTACACAACATTATTTATGTATTATATCCATTTCCTACTAACTTAATTGGTGCCACTAGAATGTGCTGCCTTAGACTTGTTACATACCCAGTGCCGGTTTAACGCCTAGACCATATAGGCCCGGACCTAGGGCGGCAAAATTTAGATTTTGTTTTGTATAAATAAGCGCTTGGCGAAAGCTAAAACGGCAAAATTTAAACATTTTTCAAGAAACCAGTTTCTGTTGCAATATGGTAGGTAACCATAATAGAATAATAGCAGACAGGTCGGGAATCGTTCGCTGCCCTTCCATTGCACCGACGTGTCGAAGATACGAGAATATTCAGAACTTAATTGCTCTACTATTTAAGCCTGAGCAGAAAAGGCTGCGAGGACAGTCTGATATTAATACGCGTAGTGAACATAAATAGTTGGTAAAAATAAATATCGTATAAATAAATACTGCGTAGTGTTAAATGTTTACATAAATAATCTTAGTGATTAAGTTTTTATTAATAATTTTTATTCTTAAATTAGTGTTTATATTTGTATATTCATAGTGTTACTTATTTTTATTATCCTTTATTATTCATATTTCGTTTATTAAACTTAGTCATATAAATATTAGTGTTTCAATTATTTTTACACTTCACCTAAATAAATAAATGTTACATTATTTGTCCTGGCTACTCCATTGTCGACAATTTTAAACGGACCTTGGGGCAGCAAAAACCTATCCGGTGCTGTGAATACCATTAATGTCTCAATTTTCTTAAAGAACATAAGACATGTAAAGTCAAGAAACATAGAAATTTGTATTTTTTAAAGAAGTTCTACGTTTTGTTTGAAATAATAGTAAAGTGTGACCACAGAGTAGATAATTAATAACACATATTTATAACGCTTTGTACATTGCGAACAACCAGTCTGGTAAATATCTGTGAACTGTGGTAATTGCAAATATATTACATGAGTTAATACCGACATTAGCGTATATTCCATGGGATTTACATGTAAGCATTGACATACATATCCGATTATGATAAAGCAATATATCTCACTTTAATACAAGATATACCTGCATGTTAAATGCCTCAGTAATAGCAGATAATGATCTCACCGCAAATTCAAACGATACAAACATAACCAAGAATTGTTACGTCTCCAAAGAGCGTTCATTACAACGCTTGCATTCCATACAGTTTTTATCGATTTCCTTCGTAAATAAAAATAACTCGCTGTCACATATTGAATTAGGGGAAATTTTATTACTAGGGTTCACTGGTTAATTGTATTGATATAATTTTAATACCAGTTATTAACAGTAAACTGAATTATTACTACGATGAAAATTTTATTTTAGCTTACCGTATTTGCTTTAGCCTTCGGTGTTTATTGCTTGTACAAGGATACAACACATTAAAAATATAAAAGTTAATTTACTTTTTTATGGAAGTTGAATTATAGTTTTTAACAGTGATTTCTTCTTTATCTTTTTTGCCAGTAAATTCACGTCCAGGATACCCTTATATAATCGAAATTAAGCGGTGTCCTTTGGCCAGTGGCGGCGTCAGACTGTTTTTACAGGGGCTCGAGCCACTGAAAAATTGTATTATTATTATTAAAAATGAGTTTATACATAGTAAACAATATTTGTCTGTTTAAGTGATCAAGCAGTAAAATGAAAAATTCGTATTTCTAATTAAAAATTAAAATCTTTCTACATCTTCACGTTATTTTCAATCACATGAAAAGTTACAATTTTCCGTTTTTTTAGTCCAAAATGAGATTTTTGCTTTCAAAAATGTGTATTTTGGGTATATCCCTAAAAAAGTTATATAAAGAAATATTTTTTCTGTACATACCTTTTTGGAACGATTAGGTGAAAAATCGGAATTTCAATTTTTCGTTCCAGAACTTTTTGCATCTACTTTTTTTATTTTCCGGATTTAAATAAATACTGATGAGCTGATTTCAAAATACTATCTCTTACCGTTCTCGAGATATTTCCGTTTCATGTGAGACACACAAAAAAAGTTTTTCAAGCATATAGACCTTTAATGGATCGAAATACGACCTCAAGAAAAAAAAAATTCGTCTAAAATCGAGAAATATGTAAGGAATTTAGGGTTTTTTGATTTTGGCTATTATCAGTTTTTCTTTCTAAAAATCAGTTGGAATAAAAATCTGAAAAACAGCAGACGTAATAGTAATTTTGTCCGTAGAATCGATTGGTGGGCTATGCTTAAAAAATCTTCTCTTTTTTTATAATTTATGTACTATATTAAAGGCTGAGCCTCTGTAATCTACAATGTTTAGCGCCGCCACTGCCTTTTGACTATACCGGAAAGTCCAATAATTTGTCGGACATGTTTTAAAATTAATCTGTAATCTAAATGCTTGTAAGACGTGTAAACAAGAATCGTCTAACAAAAGGTGGTAAGAAACGTGATTGTCCAATTGAACACCATTAAAATGCAAGTAGGTAAAACTCAAAAATAACAAATCAAATTGCTAAGAAAAAAATTATTCTGTGAAGCAATGATTGTATTAAGTTGGCTATTTTGTCTTTTTCTGTTTATAATAAAATCTGAACCACTCGGACACAGCGATATTTTTTATCAATCCCAAGTTTCATATCATGCTCGATTACCAAAGAACGGCCAGTGGTTGTATTAAATAAAAAAATGATAAATTGAAATATAAAAGATACTTGTGTATTTTACTTCTTAGTATCATATTTCTGCTTTCCCTGGCAGGATTATGTGAAGGAATCTATGGTAAAATATTTGCAAAGAAACAAGTCCTTTGAATATGTGATCTGCTCGTATTACATTATTCCAGTTTTAAGGCTTTGAAAGAGAGTATCCTATTTATAAACTAAAAATATCTTATGTAATAATGCTTGTCGGTTGTCGCACGCGTTTTCTTTTTGCACAGCGTAACAAAGGTTCAATTTCTTTATTCTCGGGGTATGCACGTAAGAATAAGAAGACTCAGAAAGAAATGCCCAGCGGGTATTTTGTTTCGGACAGATATTTTCTTTACTGCAAATACAAACAAAACGTTGATCGCTGTGTTTCGATAAACTCGGACTAGCACCATCTACGAATTTAAAATACTTATATTATTGCATCAGTCGCGACGCGTGTTATCTTAAATAATGGAACCACAATCATTTTTTTTAATTAATTACATTTTTATATAGAATATGTTTCTATAAAGGTATATATTTCCCGTAAACTCTTTTAGTTAGTCTAGTTGTTAATAGTTTTATATGCAACTATTAAATAATATATACCTATAATCCAATTCTTTTTTATCAATTAATGACCTTTGTTACTGTTGCTAATTGAATAATATTAACAGTTTGATGGAAGAAATATTATTCATTCGTTATGTCAAATTTAAATCTTACCTGTCAGAATAGTAGAAACAAAATTATTTTAAATAATTTTTTCTACATAAAAAGCTAAAGTTAAACTACATTTATCATTTTTTATACTTTTCTTTGCATATTAAGCTTAAACTGTAACTAAATAACATTAGCAATAATTGCCTTGCCTTACGTATGCAATGAAATAGTGACATATTTGGTTATAATAAATATATATTTTTCATATTATAGTTGTGGATAAAGTATAGTATTCTATTCGCATGTAATGGCTCTCATTCGAATGAATTACAATACTCGCTTTCGCTCGTGTGGCAAACTTCATTCTAGTGAGTAATAGCACACATTACATGCTCATTGAATAATATACTGTTTCATTCAGAAATTTTAGATCTATAAACATTTCAATACATAAAATTTATTATCATTTCTCCAGAATTATATGGAATATAATTTCTTATGTAATATATATATATATATATATACATAATTAATACAATAAAACGAAGACAGAAAAGAATAACTGCATTGGTAGACAATCAAAGTAAATATCTGAAAGTAATACTAACTACTGTTTTCCAACACAGATCTTATTATTATCAGACCATCCATAAGTAAAATACACTGATTAACGTTTATATTTAGCACCAATGTAAGACAAACAATCTGTATGCAATTGTCTTGTTGTTGACTCTATCTAATCGGAAGTTCGTTACCAGTACACAGTTCAAGATCTGTAACCATATTCAATAATCAATCCAACGTACATTTGCATAGATACTTGTCTAGTGCAGATTCTCCTAGATATCCTTACATTAAAATACTCGTATTACTAAAATACGTCATCAACTAAGTACAAGTATTGATTTAGATTTAGAACATGAAACATTTAGTAAAATTTTATTTGATTTATATATAAATAATTTTAAAATTTTAAATAAGTTCTTCAATAGTTTATCAATATAAAATAAAATAACTATCTGTAATTTTTATAGTAGATATAACCAGAAAACAAAATCAAAGAAAAGACGTTTTGTTTTGATTGTATACATAGTAGTAATCAGTCAAAAATAATCAGAAATTAGTTGAACAATATTAGAATATATAGTGATTAATGAATTTTAGCACGAAATATTTGTTAAATAATAATAATAATGTTAAAAATAACGCATACAACAACAATAATACAACATAAAGTATGTTTTAATGTGAAAATACCGGGAAAGATATATTTATGTAATCAAATAAAATTTAATTTCTACAATTTTGTATTTATTACATTTCTCTTAATAGTGATATATTACTATTTAATGATTTATTTATACAAAATAAAAATAAAAATTGAAATTGGGCAAATAATAAAATAACTTTTGTGAGATCACATGATTCTTTTGTTTCCTTCAATTGTCAAAGAAGTACAGAGAAAAAAGTTTGATCTCCTAAGTAAGTGAAACTTTATGTCGATAATTCGTCGAAAAAAAAAACGTGAAATATACCGGAACTACATTTTAAAGACAGGTATTATGTTTTGTCATAAAAAGAAATGAAATTGTATACAAAATAATATTAAAAAAAGTTGATTTAACAGATTTGCATGTCAAAAAAAGTTAGAAGCTGGAAACGATTTACGATTTTAATTTTTAAATCAAAATGAGGACAACTGTAATACCTAAGCAGGTAAAAGTCTGTAAAAAAGTTAAAGAAAGTATCAATTGTGATGATAAGATTGAAAATAATCAAAAAGCTATTGATGTGAATCTGAATATAAACGAAGATGGTAATGAGAATCTGAAAGATAGCAGTCAAAGTCAAACAGATGGCATATGTACAACAGAATCCGAAAGTCAAAATACACAGACAAGTCTAGAGAACTCTACAGACGATAGTCAATCACAAACAAGGTCAAAAAAACAAAAGAAAACAGTTGTTCTTCCCGGTTTAACAGGACTTAGTAATCTTGGTTCAACGTGTTATATGAACACTGTTATTCAGTGTTATAATAATACTAGGATTCTATTTGATTACTTTACTGACCCCAACAACTATAAAAAACTAAAGAACTGCGACTTGACGAAACAATTTTTCACTCTAGCAGTGAAACTGTGGTCAGGTTATTTTAAAAATTATTCTCCTGCAAAATTTAAAAGCGCTATCACCCGTTTAGATCCAAGATTCAAATGCCGAGTACAGCAAGATGCTCACGAATTCATGGTATCTTTAAATATGTTGTTACATAAGGAATTAAAACAAGAGGTACAGTCCTTAGATACTGTTTGCACTAACAGCCAAAAAAGTTGGGTGGCGACTTCAGATGGAAAAACCAGTATAATTTTAGAAACTTTTTGCGGTCAGCAGTTGAATATTATTAGTTGTGACAATTGTCAAACAAAACGGGAAAAATTGGAACTATTCGAAAGTGTAACACTTGCTTTACCAGAAGCAGGACTAAGCACGTTGGAAGCTTGTTTAAACAAGTACTACGGAAAACAAAAACTGCATGATTATATTTGTGAAAAATGCTTTAATAACAACGAAATTAATATGGAAATTGAAGTCGTTGGTCATCCATCAGTTTTGGTGCTATGTCTGAAAAGATTTTCCGCAGCGTTTGTAGATGGCAGTTACAACTACATCAAAAATGAAGTGAATGTTACCTATCCATTAGAAAACCTAGATTTCTTTGGCGCGATATATAATTTATACGCAGTAATTGTACATCGAACAACAGGTCAGACTTTGGAAAGTGGACATTACTTTGCAATTATAAAAAATATCAAAAATAATGTGTGGTATACTTATGACGATAAATATGTAGACGAAGTGTCATTCGAAAAAGCTTTGGAACCTACTGACGCTTATATTTTATTTTACCAATCCAAACCTGAAGAATAAAAAAATATTTATTATTCAAACATGTAAAATGGTTTTAAAAACAATGTTTTATATGTAATTTATAAAAATTTAAAATTGTACATAATATAATAGAAATTATCTTTTAAATAGTATTAAGTATTAATGACAAAAATATAAAATTTATCATTTTAATTTTTGTAGTAATGTATATATTTTCAGATAATTTTAAAATATTCTGTATGTTTTAATAATTATCAATATGTAAACTATTAGTTTTGTTCATAGATAAGTTATTTTACAGATTGTTCAAATATTCATTTATATGTATGTTTTGAAAGTAACTAATGATTTCTTATATATTGCTTCTAGCATATTTAAAATTTGTAGTTATATGTATATGAATTTAGAGATAATTGTAAAACAATTCAATATTTATTAATAATACAATATTTATTAACAATTACCGTTATGTAAAGAGATAATATTGTATGTTTGTCATTGTTAATTTTATATAAAACACTATTTTCATTGTTTACTTAGTGAATATATATTTCTACTAAATATTTATTGTTGTTCTTTTATTCTAAATAGTTTTTCTTTTGATTTCATTGATTATTTCAGAACTTTCATATTTGAAAAGCAGTGGCGATTTTTTGGGGGTAAAGTGGATGGTAATTGTCCCCAAAAATTTGGACAACGAAAAGAAAATTAATGGGGGAGATTATACTTCAATTGTTTAGTCACTCTTTTTGCCTGTGGGCTAAATTTATTTGATTATTTGTATTCATTGCAATAAAAAAATTATATATTTTAAAATTGATAAAAAGCAGGGACCCGAACAATAACGAAACCGTAACCAAAAACCGCACTAATATTTGACTTTTAATGAAACCGTAACCAAAAACGGAAACCTATATTTTATTTCTATGGCATATGGAAACTGAAAACCGGTACGAAAAATTAATTTATTTTGTAACCTAAAACGTAACTGAACCGAAAAAATATCGGTACAAAAACCAGTATAAATATAAATATTGTACTAATCTGCCAATATTAACCATAAATTTCACTTATTTTTATGAAATCCAAATGTAACTAATGTAATAATGATTAAATAGTTATATTTTAAAGTGCTATTTCCATTTTTAGGTACAACTTAAAATTTAAGTAACTATACTTTTACTTGAAACAACATACAATTTTAACCGAAACCGTAACGTAATTGAAATTTATTAATTTTAATCGAAACGAAAACCAATATAATATTATCAAAAAACTGATACCGATAACCGAAACCGAATTTTTATTAAAGTAAAAACCGTTAACCATAACCAAACCCTTAAATTTTTCGGTTCGCGTCCCTAATATAAAAACTCTATTATTATAATTTCTGAAAATTCGCCACTGATGAAAAGTAAATAAATAAACTACTACTATAAACAAAAATTCAACAGATGTGGGATCATTTTGTTTGAGGTAATTTTTTAAGTGTTTTTCCGACTGTCATTCGCTTCGCATTTCCTTGTAAACTGTATATTTTCCAGTCCTATTGCTTTGTCGATTTAGAAGTCGTCAGGATTGAACGCCACAGGTTGCTTCTTGGGACGATCTGAAGGCATTAGTCATACTCAGACGTGCTGGATTAATGGAACCTATCAGGCAACAGTTTCAAGATTTCCGCAATATTAGTCCACCGTTTCTTGTGCTACTAGCTTACATTGCTCCGTATTTAGGATTATCGATGGAATGAATGTCGAGATTGCGGAATTCTCACTTATTACAAACAAATTAATGGTTGTAATTTTCCAATGAGAATGCTCCTTCGGGAATCCGATATTTATGAGATATTTTCAGGAGATACCGATGCATCAAGATAAAATTAAAATTCCCGCTCCGACAGTACTAGATGGCACTGTACGTTATTAAAGATTAGAATCATCAGTCCTATACCTTTTAAATTGTAATCAGGGTTGGCCTGATTTAAATCAATGATTTTTTTAATAAAAATTATTGATTTTTATCGAAGATAAAAAAATATACTAATTATAATAAAAAATTAATTATTTTCTACGAAACAATTCATAATAACTACAATATATTCTGTATATAATTACATCTTAAAATTAAATGATATTTTATCATTTTAATAACAGAAGAAAAATATAAATATTTAAATATGTAATTAAAAATAACAATTCACAATAAATGTACCCAACTTCATTCAAAAGTGTTACCATATTTCACATTTATATATCCCTAGATTACAATCAGTTATTTTTATTAATTGAAATTTTTAAGATTTTTATTAAATAAGTGAAGCAAAATATAAAAAATAGTATATTATACTCGTTTTATATGACGTATTATTCTACTCATGGAACAATATACCGTCTTATAAAATTTGTATAATAATATACTATTGTTATTCTAGTTTTATTCAGATGAATCGTTTTGGTTTTATTATAGAATTCATTTTCGTTTATGAAATAAAATATCTATATTGCTTTTTAAAATAATTACAAAGTGAAGTACTACTCAGATAACATTAAAAATTGAAAAATCAAAAAAATCCTGATTTATTTAATTTAATTTTTTTTAAAATAAATCATTATTTTTGCCTACCCTGGTTGTAATAAACATATTGTAATTTGTCGAATAAATATTGTTTTATTTGAAAACGGAAACTGTAAAATGATTTATTGCAACACGAGGCATTTTTTATGTAGCTAGCTGTAAGCATAACATGTTTTTTGTAAAAGAGAATGTGGTTATAGGCATTAGTATGCTGAAAGGTTGAAGTACATTGTTTTTAAAACAACAAAGAATAAAAATGTAGTAAGTTATACAACAGTTTTTTTTCCATTAGTGGTTGCTGCAGTTGCTGTAATCTTCTTAATGCTTAATGTATATTTCAGCGATGTTTTCCATACTTAATTTTTTTGAGAAAATGCATCAAGTACACTATCTTTTAAAAGTAGAGAAACAAATAAAAAGTATTGACATCTTATGTTAATGTATTTTTTTTAAGTCTTTGCTAGTATTGATTTTATTTCTTAGTATATAAATAATAAATTTCAAGATTAATTTTGTCTATTAATTTAATTGTCTTGGACGTGTATGAAAATACAAATTTGCTTTGTGTATTTTATATATTTAACATTTTTTTTGTGCCTACTGTGGTATTTTATAATACCTCGAGGTAAATATTTGTCAACAGTATGAAAACATTAATCATACAAATATTCAAGAGTAGTGTGAAACAAATAGTTATTGCCAAAGATTTAATCTTCACGAGCAAAGCAATTAGCAATTATCATAAAAGAAATAGTGTAATTACTTCCATAAAACCTGGAAGATAACGAAATACTAAAACTTAAATCTGAAAAAATAGATTAAGATTTTAATACTTTTTATTTGTTTCTCTCCTTTTGACTGATAGTGTAAATAGAATATTGTTATATTTGTAAACTGAAATTTTATATAACATTTCTACCAAATGAAAGACAATTATTTATAGCTTTAGAATTACTGTAAGAAACAATATACGGAAGATAGTACACGTTATCTTTAGAATTGTATTCTATGTAGTTTAATACCCCTGTGTAATATAAAGTCTCTGTTTATCTATATGAATATCAGGTATTCTGAAGATACAAAGGATCTAGGTCTATTTATATCTTTACAGAATAAATATAATTACGTTTCGCTACCCTCGTTATTTAAATTTAATATGACATACATAACAAAAACAAACTAAAACTGAATATAAAACACGCAATGACAATAAAATTTGTGAGATCCCTGTCAAATTTTCCAGTGGTTCTTAAACTGATTAACTGTGTTTCCGAATATTTTGTATTTAAATTTGTAATAACTAAAGCTATACCAAAACAGTTTGAGAACTAGTGGTTGATGTATTTTCACGTATTTGTATAGAATGTTACTATACAAAAATTAAATTGAAAATTTATTAAAATTTTTACTTTCTTGATTTTGTTTCTAGAGCAAAAACAGTTTGAGATCTTGTATTAATGTAATAACCCGCCATAATTCAAAAGAATGAACTAAAATGTTTAAAATATGATAAGTAAGTAATTTTGCAATGGTATTGCTTTCACGATCAGAATACGATGCCCTCATGTGTTTCAAAAGTCTAGTCAAAATACTCTCTCGATTGATTTCGTAGTCATAAGACGATTAAAATTTAGACTCAAAATTATTAAAATAACCTCAAATGTCAAACCTACAACTACAAGAAGAATAAATTGTAAATATACAATTATTATTACCTTTTTTATTGCAGTTTTTAAGAATAAATAAGTGTGTAGAGCTAATGGAATCCATAATTTACTTGGGCTAAGAAATTTTAAGTCTCTCTGAATCCCTTCAATTATTAATATTAAATAAATAAATAAAATTAATAATTCAGGTAAGTATTAATTAATGTCTTATTTAAATAAATATATAATAACATACTTGAATATATATTTTTAAATATATATTACAAATTTGGTGGCAGCGGCGGGATTTTTTTTTTACACACCGTTGTATGTCAGACCAAGTTGGGGTGCCTGACATAAAAAAATAAAAAAAAAACAATATACCATCAGTTAGTACTAGGTTTGTGCTGGTTTCTTCCAGAATATGAAAGTTTGTTCTATTTAAATAACAGAAATATTAACAATATTCTAGTGGAAATATCAACTTTTAACAAACCAGCACGAACCTAGCACTAACTGATGGAATATTTTTTAAAAATTTTTTTGACAGTCATCACCGTTGTTCACTAATTTTATATAATTTCATTCGTTATTATTAAATTGCGTAAGATATGGAAAAAGGAATGTACAAAACAAATACAAACATAAAATTTTATTGCCCCAAAGAGTTTCAACAAAATCCAAAAAAAACTTACTCTTATTTGTTTTTTATTTGAAAGGGTAAAACGGTATTAAAATGTTCTGTACGTTATTTTTAATTTGTGCAGGATATAGAAAACATGGATATACAAAATGCACCAAAATTTAAAAAATCCAACGAAACTTCCACTTATTTGCTTTTTATGTGAAGGGATAAAACAGTTTGATAAAGTTTGGTCCGTTATTTTTAATTTATGTAGGATTTAGGAAATAGCGATATTCAAAATGAATACGAAAAGCAAAGTTTGGTTGTACAACATTTCAACAAAATAAAACTTCCACTTCTTAGTTTTTGTTGAAAGGTCAACAGTTTGAGGACGATGTTTGGTGCGTTCTCCTTTAATTTACGTATAGGGCTACGGGTTGTACTGAACGAATATCCGAAAGTGTAGCCGAGCCAAATCTCGGCTTGTAGATACTTTACTTCCCGTGTAACTCATAAACACGTAGGGATCGCTAGCCACGTGTGCTCAACAAGTTGTTATTTACCCCTAGCTGAATTCATTCCTGCCGAGAAAATCCATAAAGGGTTTGTTTCAATTCCGCACCCGTGTTCCACGATAATTTTTTTGAATTAAACTTTTACAGTAAATATGGAAATTTCATTTGAAACTTTGCGATAAAACCAGGTATTCTCTAATGAAAAACGTACTTAATGCACGTGGAAAATAATCACAAAAAAGTGAGTAGGTATCTATTGTGTAACAGGGGGGCAAAAATAATGAAGTTACTGATTATGACTTACGATGATGACTTTCAGAATGACAATGATGCACAACACAACACTAAAGCAAACACGATTTTGCTTAAATAAAATTTATTTACATTTTTACAATAAACTAAACTATACTAAAATTATTACAAAGGACTAAACATTGTATGAACAATCCGTCTGATTGTCCATACCGCGATCAGAGCGAAGTGCTCCGATGTACGTGAGTCTTCATCAGACGTAGATACGCGACTATTCTACAAAATCTGTTAAGTTATCGAGGGCTGAGACGAAATCATCTCTTTGCCCTCCTTACCAGATCTTGTAAAAACTAATCTTTAAAAATACAGTTCTCACGCATTTACAATGACAGTGAAGCGATAAATTTTGAACTTTATTACCAAAAACTAACACACGTCGATTCTGAATGCAAGAGATCTAATTTCTTTACTCTCAGGTTTTCAGTAACATATGGAAAACATTCCATATTGTTACAATTGTAACGCTTATTTATTTAGGTATAAAGATAAACACTAATATTTATATAACTAAGGTTAATGAACGAATAATAAATTATAAAAAGATATTGTTTCAGGTATTATTTTTTTGTTTCATGTATTATTTTTTTCTTTTCAGGTTTTTTTTCAGGTGATAATTGTATTATTCTTTATTTCAGGTGATAATTATGTTTTCTATGTTTTTAGGTACCTAGACAACTTGTTATAATAGTATTATTATATATTGGCTTAACCATCTTCTATGAATTTTCATTATTCAAAATTTTTATTTTACATTATAAATATTAACTATTTTTTATTTCAATTAATTATATATTTTTTGTTAACAAAGAAAAATTTATAGTAGATGGAACCAACGACTCCACATTAAAATAATTATTTTATGTAAAATATTTATACAAGCACATATAAAAAAATAGTAATAAAATTTATTGCGATGAAAAATATATGACAAATATTTTCAATCTAATATTTAAAATTCATCATAAAAATTAATGTTTGTTTTTAATATATTACAAAACGACAAAAATTTGATGTCCAGCAACATATCAAATTTAACCTTTTTGTTACACATTTGTTTATTTATTTATTTAAATGCTTTTCACCATAAAAGTTTTAAATTTATAATTATTTTTCATTTATTTATTTTTCTAACGATCTCTTTCAACATTTTTGTTTTCAGTTACTACAACTTGTTGCAAACAATTGAAGCTGAATATTTTTTTATCTATCTATTTATTACATTTTTAAATGTCATGTTGCAAAATTTTTTACATCGATTTTGCACAATATACTATTATTGTGAAAAATTATAGTAGTTAGACATGACAAATTCACAAATGAAATTAATAAACATAAAAAGCATTAATTTTTATTTTCTTTTGTCTGCAATATCGAAATGATTAACGAATTTTATAATTAATGTAATATTTTGTTTTATTACAATCTTGAATTTGAAGTACGTAAGTAGAAAATTAAGATTGAATAAATTCCAAAAGTAATTACCTTTTTTGAGTAACAACATAAAAGTTAAAATATTTTCTTTAAGAAAAATATGAATGTTTTACACTAGGTCTCGCTTTTTTGAGGCGATCCTGAAATTGTGTATGCATTATCGTGTTTTTTTGTTTAGGATCAGGTTCCTGGTAAACAAATGGCATCAACACGTAGTGGAATGGAAGATTTTTCCATTTAGTAGGGGAGGAGATTGTTCGCGAAATTTGCACCCTGATCAATACCTGACTTCCTATATTTTTTAACAACAAACAAAAGGAATAAAAGCATGCTGCATGCCATGAAACCGAGATGCAATAGATGTTTACTCATGTGCTTACCGTGGCTTTATAAATACATGAGATTCGGATGGGACATAGTTTTATTGCTTGAGGTTTTAGACTACAAAGATTGCAGCTACGACAAAGGATTTGTTGGTGAGTTAATACAAACATTTTCAATTTTTGGTTTATCGGTATACCAACAAAATATCATATATATACAGGTATTTATTTGGTTATTAGATATCTAGAGATTGTTTTCGTACGTCGGGAAAAAAATAAAGTGTAGGTATATAACAAAAAGAATATTTTAATATACCCAAAATTAGGGGTGGTTTACTTGAAATAAATATTTTACTGACTCTAGTTTGATAGGTGTTTTAAATATTTTACTTAGATATTAACAACACAAGAAATTACCTAATTTGAAAGATATCTTACTACAATAATAATAAATAAATTATTTTGTTTAACGAAAAACTCCTCCAATCAATGGCACTAAAAATGTTCTTAATTTTACTCTATTGTCAATATATCATAGAGCATATACGCTTTTCTTCACCCTATATCATAAACAATATAATATTTAGTGTCCCAACCGAAACACGATTTTTAACCAAAATCGAAACCGTAACCGAATAGTCGGAGGCTCCTCTTTCTCTCTCGGCATCGAAATTTATATACTTAAGCTAAAATTTAGTTTAATGTTGATAAAACACAGAAATTTTGTTTTTTTTTTACCTTGTAAGGTATTGTTCGATTTTCGATTATTAAGTTAAATAAAAGACTTCAAATTATTAGAGTCACTTTATTTTTGTACAGATACTATCTTTACTAAAGAAGTAACGACTTAAGTTTTCTATCATCACCTTACAAATATCAAAAACAATTACAATCAAATAAGTAGTCTTTTCAAGAAGTATTTGTTAGTAACTAACTAATAATGTATTTTTTTCTCTTAATTTACAAATTAAATAATTTCGGACTTGGTACCTTTGCAGTAGAAGCCTCAGAATAACAATAATAAATGAATAATTGTGTTCGAAAGGAAAAAAATTGAAATAACGTACAAAACAAAATTTAATTCGTAGGCACAAGAATAGATATCGGCATTATCAGTATTTGTAGTAAATAGGTATTATTGAAGACAATATGCTTTGCATGAACAAATATAAACAATGCACACGAATCTAGTTATAGTTCCCATCTAATTATTGACCGTTCTCACTTCTGCTTGACTATACAGGTAGTTGAATAGCTCTGATAGCAAGACCATCGCAAATTGATATTATTGAAGGCAACATTCTCTGCATGGACAAATATAAACAATGTATGCGTTACGGTCTCGGAAACAGCGAGCGGACTATCTGTTCCATTCCATAAATGGTAGGTTTAGTCCGGTTGGTTCCGGCATTACATTTCTGTGAACAGAACTATCTCCAATGTCAATTACCGCTGAATTCGGAATTGGACTTGAATAATGAAAGCGTAAAACAGAGCGCAGTTAATGTTACCGTTCTATTAATAACTCTACAAGGAGATCATTTCGATTTTCAAGTTGTATGCGAAATGTGATTGACGAATGGATTGGTTAACGCACTTGCATTCGAACTTAACCTAACATAATTGGAAATATCACTGTGTCCAAGTGGTTTTAATTTGTTTTGTATCAAAAAACAAATTTTGGTTTTGTATTCATAAACATTTATTTCTAATTATAATAAATTTTTCTTATATCCTATCAAATCTACAATAATTTTACGAAATGATTATAAATTCTATAATACTATTAGAAAAGAAACAGAATAATAAGGGTTTAACCTTAAATTTGAAAAAATATCAATATGAATCTCTCTTTTTTTCTTTGTTTTCTCTAGTAGCTTTTTTTAATCAGTCCCAGATAAACGATTTTTCTTTCTAATATTTTGGTAATAAGATATTTTTTCTTTTGCAATTTTCTTTTATTTATTTACATAATTTAAAATTACAGGTTTAAATTGAATGAAAGAAGAATAATTTTTATATTACAACAAATATAAGTACGTTTTTAATTTGAACTGCACAAAACTAAAGAAATTACATTTTCTTTCGAATCTAACAAAATTTGATTGTGCAACGATTGAATTTAGAATGAAATTACAGATTGAACACGATATATTTCCGCTTCCACTAGATGTCCAATATACTGCAAGTGCTAAAACTACGCTGAGGAAAATTGTTACCAGTACTGAAAATTTTAATTTAATCACGGATCTCCAATTAATTATTAATAACGGACAGCGGTGGTTCACTTAGTATACGAGCTATGGGATTTAAATCTCAATGACCAAAAATAAAATATCCCTTTTTCGAGTATTTCGGAACTCACTATAAGAAGTAGGTCCCATGTCCTTTTATTGGACTTCAATGTATTGGACAGTAAATTAAATAAAAAAAATTAATAAAACAAACAATAAAAAAATTTGCTGCCCCTAAAATTGGTCGCCCGAGTGCATTGTACGCCTTGCACGCTTGCTAGGCGCAGCGCTGGTTTCCAAGAGTACGATTTAAAAAAAATACTTATTGGATATCATTGTTCATCATGTATAAGTAATACTAAGGTAAATATAATCTTTAATTTTTTATTTTAGAACTTGCCTTCGCCTCTGCATTTTCGCGCTGATTTGCTATTTGCTATTGGCTGTTAGCTCAGCGGTGTCGATGACGTCACTCACACCGTCGTTTAAATGATTGAAATTCTAAAGATTTTTTTCTGGCGTATTAGAAACTTTTCGGCAAAAATAAAAACACGGGTCTACTATTTTTATATACAGATTAAAATATTTAAAAACGAAAAAAATTGGAAACTATTATAGATCTTAAATTCAAATGTGTATTACAAATTAAAATAATTAGAATGTCTTATTTTTTTATTCTTTTGAAAAAATAATGTTTATAATCCAGAATAATTAAATCTTTAAAAGCTATACGTGTGAGTTAACTAAATATTAGTCTTGAAAATGAAGTTTGCATAGAGATGTAACTTTAACTAAACACAATTTCCGTGTATTATCAAACACTGAGCACTAACTCCATGAATAACAAATACTCATTCACGTATCTGTCTAGTATATTCCATATTTACAACACTATATTCCTTCTCACCCAAAAACGTCAAATTTTTGAGTGATGACGCTTCGTTGACAGAATAGGAATAAATTTCACAAGTGAATTATCGTCATTGGCTATTTGCAGTGACATCAATCAACTCTGCAAACACAACTTCAAAATCGGAATCATCTCAAAGTTATTGATAGAATACTTTTTTCTATTTGCTCGATAGGAAAATCTTTTACGTAAAAGCTGCTATATGCTTTTGTTAATTTAAAAAAAAAACATTTTATTCGGCATTACTATTTTTTTTATAGTTTCAAGTATACGAATTTCAGTGACAGCTACTATTTACTAATCTTACTTACAAAATAAGAATTATTTAAGATCTAAGCAGTTAAAACAATTATTCAAACACCTTTTTTGTTTTGGTTGGTTTCAATGTGTAGGTATATTTTTTAAATATAAAGTTTCATTTGGTAAAAGCTAGACTGAAATAATATATTCTGTAATGTACTGTTTAAAACAAACAAATTTGTCAAAAATTAATTAAAATATGCATTAAGATGCAAAAATTTTCAAAATATTTTATATTTGACCTTAACTTTTAATGAAACGTAAACATATAAAAATAATTTGTTATTGATATGTCTAATAAAAACGACACAAGCAATGGCATAGAATACGTTTTTTACTTATTTTTTATTACTAAAGTTCCACCCTGATGAAAAAACTATTTCTTTTAAACTAACAGCAACAGCAACAGGACTATATTTCGATGAAATGCCAATTCTTATCAATACTTATATTGTTCAATATAATTTATTCATATAATTTTGTTGTGAGAGACGCCCGTTGCTGCCCGTATTTTTAATATAAATTTAATTAAAAATCGTTTTCTCGGAAAACACCATTGATATCTTTTTTCTTTCTGGAATGATGTATATGAAGGTGTCTGATATTTTACTCTTTCGATCAGTAGCGTAATTAAGGGGGGGTTATTTGGGTTCGCTCACCTACATGTCAAGATTTTTAAGATTTAGGCGCTTTTTCATTTACTTTATTAAATTCATTAATATTTTTTAATTCATCTCAAAAAAATACTGATACAATGTGCCGTCGTTTTCATCCTAATATATTTTAATATGTAATTTTAATAAATATTATGCAATTAATAGTAAAAAATACTCGCAAATTTTTAGTCATATATTAAGGTTTTATAGTATACATTAAATAAATTATGAAATTATTATGGCAGCTTTTTACTAAAAAATGATCCGCCTGTGGATTTTCCTAGTTACATCACTATTTTCGATGATGTGAGTAATATGACAATAAGACTAAATATTATGTAATTAATAGTAAAAAATACTCGCAAATTTAACTTTTAGTCATATATATATATATATATATAAATATTAAGGTTTTATAGAATATATTAAATAAATTATGAAATTATTATGGCAGCTTTTTACTAAAAAATAATCCGTCTGTGGATTGTCCTAGTTACGCCACTGTTTTCGATAATGTGAGTAATATGACAATAAGACTTTTTGGCGCTTGGCTAGGTCGAAAGTAGGTAATAAATTTGCGCGGAATTAAAGTTGTTGGGAAATTTCATACATTGTCGTGACCAAAAAGCAATAGTGATATATCACCCGTTGCACGTATCTGTCAAGCGACATTAGCCAATAAAAAGCCGAACAAAAAGCACGTGTGACGTGGAAAGTTTGCCAGTTGCGGTATTACATCCCTCAAGCACAGAAAGCCCAAGTTTGCAATCTAAACTAAACTGCTGCCAAGAATTACACTGGCCTAACTATCACCGTCCATTGTAATGTTTAACCCAGATGGCACCACAATACATTATACGACGCTCGACGGTCACAAGTTACGTGGGAACCGAAGGCCTCGCGCAAGGATGGACGACAAAGCGCGAACTGCTGCTAGATGTCAATTTACATAATTCAACCTATTGTTGGCCCAGATTTCCCTGGTTCCCCACACAAAAATCTCCTTCAACTGCCTCTCGCACGCTCCGCTCTTAATTACCCCACACATTATAGCGCACGTCCACAACAGAAAATTTATTTCCTCATTTGGGAATCTTTGATAACGCGGAGCTGCGAACTGGATCACGTCACACGGCAATAATTATGCGCGTTTCTACACGTTCGAATACTCTCATTTTCTATCCTTCTACATCTGTAATCCTCCAAAGAATTCTATATTCCCTGAAAAACTAACCACTAATTTCATTACTAACCTAGACACTCAACATTATTTATTTGACATGAGATATTGGCTCGTATTACGAGCTCACTTTTATAATAAAATCGCGATTTTAACGTTCGTTTTTACAAAAGATTTTGATGTAAAAGTGAGCGTTAAAATCGCGATTTTATTATAAAAGGGAGCTCGTAATACGGGCCATTGTTTTTCAATACCGCTTACTTGGTAAACATGGTCACCTAGGTCAATAATAAATTATTATTAACCATGGTCGATAATGAAAACTGTCACTTTTTAAAGAAATTCAATCCTCCAAATCTAAATACTGATTAAATCATTTAACTCAAGAAAAAAGAAAAATATTGATTCACAATTTAAATATATTGTCTAACTTAAATAAAATTAAAAATTAAAAAGTAAGGTTGAGGTTGTTAATTCAATATAAATTTGATTGAGATTTAAATGCTAATAGTGAAAAAATAAATAATTATACTCTTCTCAACCTTAGTGTATAACATAGTATTATTAACTCTATAGTTTCAAATTATTAGTTTGCAGACAATTAGGGAAACATATTATTTAATAGAACATGATATATTTGCAATTATTTATTTGTTAAAATATAATAACAATTCCTTCGCCCTTTGGGATACTATCAATTGTTTTATTAAACTTTTTTTTAATTTATGATATAGTGAAAGTCATTTATAACGCCGTCGCTTATAACGATGAAAAAGTAAACATAAACATAAAAAACCTTTAATGTTGTCAAAATTCTTAGTTCTTAATTTAAAATCAATTTAATTTAGATATAGGATGATTTGGTTGAAAGTAATTTATGTTTTTATTTTAAAAACAAACAGTAGAAATGAAATAGAATACTCGAATATGTGAACAAATCGCTAATTTGAACAAAATATTGTTTAACATTAACTTCTTTATAATGTGAACAACCTAGTTCTCGATCATATTAACACAGAATATGCACTACTTGTTAACTTCCCCTATTTATTTGTAATTCGCAGAAACAAGCGTAAAAGTTGATAGGAGTACTGTTACTATACGGTATAAATTGAACTAATGTAACTATATACATATAAATTGAAGCAGCCTTATACAAATGGTTTCTACGGCAACGTAATAAATAATAAATATATGTACATATTTATTTATATTTATTTCATAAATGTTCGTGTTTTATTATCCATATTATGTTACATTTTATAAACTCTCGGCTATTTAAACAGTTCGGTAATATAAACAAGCCTAGATATATAATATCGCGATTGTATAATAAATAAAAAGTTGAGAACAAATAAATTTATAATATATGGAATGAAGCTAGTTTTTAGCAGTGATAGGATGTTTGGTTTCAATAACCTGAATTAAAATCCCAAAGAGATTTTTTTTTATTAATACTTTTCACAAAAAGTGGACTCGGTGGTACACTCTCCAAACTAGCACAGTGTCTTATATATATTATTTTCGGTATCTCAATAAAGCAAATTGACGCATCCAGTAAAATAAAATATTCTTTTTGTGAACAGTAAATAACGTAATGTAGAATATCTACAAAGCTTAGTAAAATTATTTGGTTGTAATTGTAGCTAAAAGGTTATAAGTTATTTATATGTAAGTAAATTATTTGATTGTGTACTACTCGGTCAATAAAACATTAAAGTTAGTTCTCGGCAATGAATATATTATTAACCGTGAGTCAATAGTTTCGCCTGATCGTCTCATCATTGATTAATTGCTATCCATTAAAAAAAGATTCGTTTATAGATTACGCCGTGTATTACCCGTTGAAATAAAAAGGGGTAAACAAAATTTATTGTACTTTTTATCAGCCGAGTAACACTTCATATGGGCTCTATATGAAATATTTTTTTTATTGACCTAATTTTTGCTTTTTATAGCTACGTTATTGCGGAGTAATACTGAAGAAAAACATATGCGAGTACTTGTGAATCATAGAATCATTTTCTAATTATAACTGACAGAAAAGGTACTAAGAATTGAAATTAGTTAAAGACAAGTAAAGTGAGAAAATTAATTTTAAGTTTCTCAGAATGCAATTAGAAATTATTGTAGTATTTTAACTCGTTGGAAATATTTACACTAACCTTATTGTCTAATTGGTACGTGATATTTGTTGTTTTAATGCGAATTACATATACTAACACTAAACAACAAGTCTATATAAATAAATAAATTAAATGTAAAACATTCTTATTTGAAAATAAATATGTACCTAAAAAATAAACAATTTGATGTTAATATTTTAATTTGTGCGACGCATTTTGTTTTGCATTCACTCTAACAAGAGTTGTGTGTCTTAAAATTTTTAATCTAGCGTAGATTAAACACCATCGTTTATTTTCGTAATAGTTCGGATGGTATCGGTAGGTCTAATATTAAAAAAAAAAATATGTGCATATTTATTTAATTTTCTTAATGTTTCTATAATTTTCACAGAAAATAAACAAACGAAAATTAATATCCAATATTTAACAATATAAATATATTTTCGGAAAAAATACGTTTTGTTAGATATGGATGCTTTCCAAAATGTAAACCATTTCAGCAATCTTATTGAAATAAGAGAG
The DNA here is from genome assembly GCA_035578165.1 of Stenolophus ochropezus. Lineage (NCBI taxonomy): Eukaryota > Metazoa > Arthropoda > Insecta > Coleoptera > Carabidae > Stenolophus > Stenolophus ochropezus. Next base: position 8,925,603 of record JAQOWZ010000014.1, read on the forward strand.
TCTTCATATCAATTTTAAAATATATTATTTTTTATTGTCATATACAGATACCATACATAAATAAAAAATTAAATTTATTTTGATTCGGGTTTCAGATTTACGAGGTGCGATTATTTAATCCAGTTACCAGTGAAACCAAAAACTACATTATATTTACTGTTTTCAAATAATTTATAAATATACAGAATGTTAGTATATATTTAATATATAAATATTGAACTATGATTTATATATCATAACTTTATATATAACATAACATAAATTTAACATAAACATAAACTTTAACATAAATTTAAAATAATGTACTGTAATATTTCAATTTTTTTATTTTCTGTATTAATATTTATTATTTCTTTAAAGAAAATCTATATAGAGTACAAATATACTTTTTCTTGAAATCTTGAAAATAATAGTAAGAAATGAACGTATTTATTACAGAGTCGCAACGATAGATGCCGGGGTACCAGGACACAACTGAACGAATCATTTTGTAACCAAGGAATCATCTATAATGTGACATTAGAATGAGGTTTTTATTTTAACTTTGAATATTATTTATATTTTTGTTTGTAAATAATATCTAATATAATATAATCTAAATTAACCTAACATAACCTGACCTAACCTAATCTAACTTAACCAAACATAACCTGACCAAACCTAACGTAACCTAACCTGACCTAACTTAATATAACCTCAACAAACCTAAACTAACCTAACCTAATTTTATTCCATCGTCGAATAAATATTTACATCAAATTAATTAATATATAAACATTTCAATAATAACCACTGGTGCGCTTATGTAACATACTTTGGTGCGCTTTAGTAACAAAAAATACCATTTGGTACCCTTTTGTCATACGCCGTTCTAAAAATGTTCTGTCGTGGTGTCAGTGCTGGTGTGATATGTAATTAAATAACGCAGCGTATAAAAACTATAAAGTAGGCCATTCTTTTCCGCGTTATTTAATTTAGAAAACAAGTGTATTACATTACAACCGCAAAGTTTCCACTTTCCAGACTAAATCCCAGCAGTGAGATAACAAGAAACAATAATTCCGCCATTTTGCTTCACATGGAAAGTTTGGGTAATATTCTTGACATTACGTGTGATTTATACAGTATAATTACGCGCGTATGTAGTTATCTAAGGAAGAATGTAAAGATAATGACGCTGACAGTTAAATATGCTCCAAGTTTATAAATAGTGTTTGTTGTCACATGCTCTAACCAACCGGAAATGGTTAGCCGACATGTTGGACAGTGTAGAACTACAAAATGTCGACGGCAGGTGGCCCTTTACTAACCCGACATCTCGCCACAATTTTTATTCCAAAAATTTACAAGAACTACAAAACTTATTTTCTTTTGAACATGCCATCCTAAAGTTCTTGTAATTAACTTTGTTAATTAAAACATCTACTAATCAAACAACTAATTTTACAAATAAATAAAAATCTGTATATGTTGTAATTATAAAGATAAATCATAAATAACGAATGAATCTGTAACACAGGGAAATTGAGTTCTAAAAACAGCATTGTATATTTCTATTTGCTTTTAATTATTTTCCAAATGACAATTAATGATCAATTTAGTTTCCTATAATTTAATATTCAAGTTCAAAGCGCCTGTTGCATTGTTGGTTTTGCAATATTTACAAGCATAAAGTGTATTTTGTAATATTTATGTCCAAAAATTAATTATTGTCATTTCAATAAATCAATTTTAATTAATGCAAAATTAAATTTAAATAACGAAATTGTGAATTAAAATATAGATCGTATCGGAAGTTTAATTAAAATATAGATTTTATATCGGTTCTCAAATTTTTAACAATAATTCTAACAGACCACAAATAATTTTCTGTCAGAAAAATATTTAATTATAACACTACTAATCTGTAATTATAATCAATAATAAATAATTCAAGTTTTCATCGATAATTAGGCATTAAATATTAATGACTGTTTAAAACATAAACGCGATATTTTTGTGAAAATGAAGTAATGCATGAATTAATTTATCGGAAATGATGGTTATACTCTAGAGACAAAAATAATTAACCAAAATTTGACTCACCGCCTTGTGGAAAAAATTGAGAGAATATTTGTTTGAAGGATTCTTCATCCACCATCCCAGTAGGACATTCCTAGAAAACGAAATACTAAATAAGAAAAACTATAAACAAAAATATGAATCAGTATTATTAATTTTTACTATATGGTGAATCTAACACAAGTAAAACTGAATTGCACAAAATTTTTGGTTTTCGGTGTATTTATTACTGTGCAATTTGATTTTAATTTTAACACAAAAGAGGAATTAATAACAAAAATAATTATTATTTATTGCAATAAAATATATGAATGAAAATTTAATATTAATTTCCGATTTATAGTTATAAATTTTATTATTCACAGAAATTTATTGGTAAAACAATTTATATTAAATTGACATAGAAGTGCATAAATTATTAACAATAATAAAATATTTTATTATAACTTTATTATAACACAATACAAATTCCTCATATAGCGTTTATATTTATTTTATTCTTGATTCGGATATTTCCAAGCAATTACCCTAATTCCTGATCCAATGAAACCAGAGCAATTATCTCTAAAATGTGCTCACTAGTCTAAGAATCAAAGTAATTACTCTTATTCTTGACCAAGTATGACTAGAGCAATAATTTGCTCGTGTTCACTAGGCTAAAACTTAGAGCACCTGCCATTAATTCGCTCAGTGAAATTAGAGTACAATCCAGAGCAATTTGTTCTGAAATGTACTCGAATTCATTGGTTAAGAATTTTTGTAATTACTCCAATTTCTTACTCAGTGTAACGGGATCACAATTCAGAGCAATTTACTCTGAAATATGCTCTAGTTCACTAGGCCAAGAGTTAGAGTAATTACTTAAATTTTTGATCCAGTGTAATCAGCGCACAATCTAGAGCAATAATCTGGTTTAAAATGTGTTCTAATTCATTAGGCTAAGTATTATAATATTTTTTTGAAAATTGATATTCTTTTTCCCGAGGTACCTATTTATGGGTATAAAATAATTCGGAAATGGATGACTTGTTATTTTATTTTCACTTAGGGAAAGCTTTGAAATATATATTTAGCGCAGTATTTTCGTAGGTTAGAACTTGCAATTTGCAATTCGAATTTAAGGTTTTGTAAAGTTCTCCTTTAATGCGCTGAATTTCAAATTCAAATATATGGAAGTTTGAAATCCTAATCGTTTAATTGAACGAAGACTTACCTGTTTGAATCCCCGGTACATAAGCTGAATTTCTTTGCGTGTAAATTTTGTTGTGTTGGCCAATTTCTCAAGTTCTTCGGGTCGATACCTTATGATGTGGAAGTTGAGTTCATCTAATTCTTCCTCTGAAATTCACACAAAGTTTTCTTTTAATAATGTGCATCAAAATTGATTTTCACTTACAATGTACAAACTTTTTATCAAAATTCATTTCTCAAAAGTTTTCAGCTAGAGTATTTGAGTAATTAACATTTTTAATACATTAAACAACGCGAGAAATGTTTTCTAGCGGTGATTTAATTTAATCTCAGCTTATGAAAATGTTTTACGGGAAATGTTGCCTCAAAAGTGAAGTAATAAATTTAATAATGTTTCTCGTACGAAACATGTAGAATTAAACTCGAAATGGAACTATGTACGTTTATTAATAATTGTTAACATTACTATTTGTAATTGTTGTTTGCATGTTATTTTAATAAAGTACGTTTCTGTTATGTATTTTAGGATATATGTATTTTTAAACAAAGGAAATACAAATTCTTTTAACTCTCCGCGGTACGGGTATTTGTCTATGAGACAAACGACATCTCATTTTTTAAATAAACTACACATTGTTTTAAGTTTTGGGTTGGGTTTCCTTGTATTTTCCTCAATTTGGTTAACAAATCATAGAGTTCATTTTCAAGTGAAATTGCGTGTGCAGTTTTAACACTAGAAATTTTGTGTCTGAGAAATTTCACCCGTTCCATCACATTATAACTATATTTCTAGACGGTGTGTTTCTAATAGATCAAAAATATAAAGTTAACTAAGTAAACTGCTGGTTTAGTTGACAATAATTAATACATATTTGAAAGAAATTCAAAATCTTCAAATGTTACATTATGATGTCCAATGGTCCAAACAGATTAAGACTATATGGACTTTTGTTACGTAGAAGATTGTTATGAAACATTAGATGTTGTTAGAGCTTATAGTGATAGCAAAAAATTACAACCCAAAACAGAGTAAAAAAACTAACAATCCTTCAAGAAACTAAAAATCGAAATGCGGCAAATCGCTCAAAGAATTTCTGAAATACAAAACAGCAGAAGAACTGCGATCGTAAAAGTACTACATGGTAGTTGTTTTTATTACCTGAATCGCAAAATAGGTTATTTTCGTAAAAAAAAAGTAGCAAATGAGTTTGCCAAGACATTGTCAAACTATCTATATGAACTATCTGAAAGAATTATTTGAAAATATTGGTATTTTTTATTATCGCGTACAAGACATATGAAAAATAGAAATCATTTATTTAAAAGTGTATTTTTGCTTATTTCCAATTAGTTATAACTTTTAAAAACTGTCTCTCAGACACTATTCATTCCATCTTGAAATATAAAATCACCTGTTCCCAGAATGATTGCTTATTTATCTCAAGCTTTAACTTGCTGCAAGATTGTTCCTAGAATTTGTGACATAATTAAGGTAGGATTTGCAGAGACGTCCTACTGCGACAAAATATTTGACGCATTGGATGTATTAAGAAATTGGATGGTGAACGTGGAAGGTGTGAGAAACATATCACGGCTCGTAAGGTCCTGGATATCACAGGATATCAGGGATGAGATACACAGGAAAGGTTATCCAATTTTTGGTGGATTGTTGGTTTTAAGAATTCCCCAAATCAAATTCTCGCGTCTTAGCTTGCACGCTCATTCGGGACAATTCTGGAATATATTTCGGTAATGTCATCTTAACATCGAATAAAATTCTAACAATGTTACGAGAAGTTTCAGAAAGAAAAATTTAAAATATCCTCAGGCATTTCTATGCCCTAAAATTTTCCCATTGCTGTAATAAAAAATTTCATTTCTCGAGATGAGAATTTGAGAGCGTTCATTGATAAACTTACATTTATACGAAATTGCAGTTTATAGTAGTATTTTTATCGAACTCCAGATTCAATCTTTGACTTGTAAATTATATCAGTTCTTGCTGAAACAGGCACTAACTGTCAGAAAGGTAGAGTGTAAGTACTGTTACATTTTTGAGTAGTGTAACTTCATTTAATTTTAATTCTCAACACGTTTAAATATAAGTTTTAATTTTTCTTTTAAGGTTTTCCTTATTTTTTATATCTGTGTCAATAACATAAGATTTAATATATTGCCAGGACAAAAATTTATACAGATTCTTTTTATTTTCTATGGTATAACTTTACCTTTAAAACTGGGTACAATCAACGCCTATATTTAATATATTGCCAGGACAAAAATTTATACAGATTCTTTTTATTTTCTATGGTATAACTTTACCTTTAAAACTGGGTACAATCAACGCTTCTCATCCTCATTTGGGAAAGCAAGTAACGTATTCAGGAAAGTGCAATCAATTCAGAAATTTGGGCACAACAATAACCTATTTATATTTTTCGTATATTTGGATTCTACAATTTATTATTATCTTTGGAACATAAAAAGCTGGATTCAGAATTTGCATAATATAGCAAAACGTAACATAACAAAAAAAAGTAAAGGATTCATAGTTTTCATAATAGACTTTGTAACGACGTAGTATAGCTCATTTCACTTTTATGTTCTTGTTCTTATATTCAGTTGTATTTTGACATTTTATAGTATAAAATGTTAAAAAATAATCAATGACACAGGCGATATTATTCCGATAGTAATTTTAATATGTTCGCTATTAATTATCAAGTTGAGAAGAAAGAAAAAATGCTTTATAAATTATACCCAAGAGACAACTGGATTATTTACAAATTATTTTATTAAAATGGAATCACATACAAGTATGAAAGTGACAGTTTTTGATAGATTATAAAAAATTATAAGACACCATTTTTAATACAATACGGTAGTGATACATTACTACTCATGTACATATCGTAGCAGTAAAGAAATGAACTTTGGTCATTTCCTTACGTTATGTTATGTTCTTACATCTTACGTGAACTATGAAACCCTATATTGGTTTACATACACTGATATTTTCGTTACGTTATGCTATTTTATATTATGTAAACTCTGAATTCAACTTAAATACATCTTAACATTACTGACTTTTAGCGGAGAGTTAAAAAACATTCAAAATATAGTATTATCATTTTAGATTTTGAACAATGATCAGTGATTACAGGTACCTCACTCTCCCACGGAAACAGAATGCTCTGTTCTTAGCAACAATAACACCTTGTAAGAGACGTTTATTTATTTAACAAAGTGCTTAACTAGTATAAAAGGAATTAATTATTCTGTATAGCTATCAACTAATTATGGCACAAGCATCCGCTTCTAATCAGGATAGAGGATACAGCTGAATCTATTAGCAGCAGAGGAGAGTTGTGGATGCAACATCTGTGCTGAAACCAGCATTACAAATGCCATGTGTCTACACTTCTTCTCACAAGTCGCAGATTTCATTAACACAACAGGATATTGTTTATTTCATTGTTGCCACAATGGGAATATTGTCACCATAATGCTGAATTTACGAACAGGAAAATTGTTTCATATTCATTAATAATATTTTCTCATTCTACACTTCGCAACTTCATCTGCATGCAATGTGAGATCAGGGCTTCAAATTCCAGCATTCTTTACAATTAACTAAGTAAAAATATCTCTTTGTCTGAAATGGCAGTAAAACTAATATAGTGTCACAGATGATAATAAATTGTGTAGAATATTTGGTAAACAATTAGTTTCCCAATCCAGCATTACAAATGCCATGTCTACACTTCTTCTCACAAGTCGCAGATTTCATTAACACAACAGGGAATTGTTTATTTCATTGTTGCCACAATGGGAATATTGTCACCATAATGCTGAATTTACGAACAGGAAAATTGTTTCATATTCATTAATAATATTTTCTCATTCTAGACTTCGCAACTTCAACAGCATGGAATGTGAGATCTGGGCTTCAAATTCCAGCATTCTTTACAATTAACTAAGTAAAAATATCTCTTTGTCTGAAATGGCAGTAAAACTAATATAGTGTCACAGAGGATAATAAATTGTGTAGAATATTTGGTAAACAATTAGTTTCCCAAACCAGCATTACAAATGCCATGTGTCTACACTTCTTCTCACAAGTCGCAGATTTCATTAACACAACAAGGATATTGTTTATTTCATTGTAGCCACAATGGGGAGATTGTCACCATATTGCTGAATTTACGAACAGGAAAATTGTTTCATATTCATTAATAATAATGTAACACGGTCGCTTGGCGACTGTGCATTTTTGTAAAATTTTTGGTATTGTAGTATTCCAGATGTTACGAAATGGACAAATTTATGACGAAGGACGCACATTTTGCGCCTTCAAGCTTGTTTTCAAATAAATAACTGTCCGTTTCCGTACGTGATGTGCTCGGTGGACATCAATAGTTGGGTTATTTTTAGCATAGTTCATACTTAGGGGATGAGAGCCGGGTAAACATAGGTTGAGAACTTCTGGATTTTTACCATTACATGGTGCTCCAAAGTTTGAAATCTCGCTCTCTTGTGGAACTCTTCGACTATTGTGGATGTCTTGACTGAATCGTCAGACATACCTTGGTATTTCTTAGTGAAATAACCAATTAGTTGTTTTACTGTGTGTAAAGGCTCTCTCATCGTGGTGTAAATTTGTAAGTAGCTTTTATTATATTCTTTGTGGATTAATATTGATTTGTACATCGATGTAAAAAGGATTTCAAAATTGTTTGAAAATTAGAAAAGTAAGAATTTAGAGTTTATATAGAATTAAGTACACGTTGTAGTTTATTTGAATTATATAAATGTTTTTGATCGCGGTTGGTTATTAAAATTTATATAAATTTGTTACTGTTGGAATACCGTGTTTGATTTAGCCCATCCTATTCGAACCCCTGTTTTTGTGACGTGGTAGCACAACGCGTAGGTAAAACTCTATTATTCTAATATTACTACCCTGCACCAATCTGACCATATAGTAAACCGCGTCTGTTATCATTATTATCATTCCCTTGTCTGCTTCTATCACGGCACACTTTTAAATAAAGTGATAGTGGTGGCAGCGACTATCGTTTTCGTTACCCCCTCGTGTAAAAGTTGTTCATTAATATCATTCGTGGATTACTTTTGAGGCAAGTAAAACTCATAAATTAAAACACTCGTATATCAGGTACTAGATTTCGTCATAGACGACCGTATCATATTATAATATTTTCTCATTCTTGGCTTCGCAACTTCAACTGCTTGGAATGTGAGATCTGGGCTTCAAATTCCAGTATTCTTTAAAATTAACTAAGTTAAAATATCTCTGTCTGAAATGGCAGTAAAACTAATATAGTGTCACAGATGATAATAAATTGTGTAGAATATTTGGTAAGCAATTAGTTTTCCAATCAATGATTCGTTGGTTTGAAAATTAGCTGCTACCATCTTGTGATAAATGGAAAAAAATGATGTATTGCCAACAAAAAACGAGATTTGAAATTGTGTTACATCGGATGTAATTACATCGATGCACTGTTCGTTAGATTAGATTGGTTTTTCTGGCAATTTCCAAATTTAAAAAATTCCATTACTATGAAATAATAGTTACACACATTTACTCAATGTTGGACTAAAAGTTTTCGAACAATACTTTGTAAATAATGAACAAATGCCTCTGAGAATAGAAATTTTGTTTGGCAACTACATAATTATTAACCAGTAAATTTTTCCGTGCAATATGTCAGAACTGTCAGACATATTTACATGTTCAAAAGTAACTTGAAAATTTGAAGTGTACATATTGTTTTTGACATGTTTCACTAACTGGAAAATGCAAACTCCTATTTTATATTCAACAAAATAAACTTGTTACAATTAAAATTACTTATTCCACAAATAAACTGACAAGTATTAAAATTTTTGTTTACTGTTTAACGACTGCTTAACTACTAAGAATCATATGCACTCAAAGTGAGTTAGGGTTTCATCAAGTCAAGTAGCTAGAAATTTTTGTGAATTACTTGACTTGATTTTCTACCTTAGCAACTTGATATTACTTGATACGCAGATTGCATTTTAAATTTATCTAGAACTAGAATTAAGTGAGGGGGAAATGGAAAATAATTGATGTGAAGTGAGGAAGAGCTCGAATTACCTGGGGATATTTCATTACATTGTAGTTATCACTTACAAGAGTACCGCAAACTCTGCCATTTTCACTTCAAAAATTGCTAAACATATAGGATAACCGGGAATCTTTTAACGAAATTAATGTAAATGTTCCTGTTGAAAGACAATTTTCCAGGACTGCTCTAACTACTACAAAAATCCGTAATAGTTTAGGTGATAACTTTAATAGAAGCCTCATGTTTCTATATATTTTCTTACCTTTATATTATTTTTGCAGATTAGAATTATTTATGATGTAGTTTTGTAAATAAAAGTCTTTATTGGAAATCTCATTGTGATTTCTTTAAACTACATAAAAAATTGATGAAAAATCAAGTACCTAGTGTTAAAGAACTACTTGATTTTTCAAGTACTTAAAATATTACTACTTGTTTCGATTTGAAATTCTGCTACTACTCCTTGACTTAAGACTTGATTTCAAGTCAAGTCAAGTCAAGTAGCTTGAATATTAAGTCAAGTCGTGAAACCCTAGATGTAATACTGTTCCCAGGATTTGAACTTGTAACACCTGTATTGCAAAGCCGGTGTTTTCTTATTGTTATTTAATTTAACAAAAATATTAATAAACGGACAATAGTGTCTCACTTGGTTAGACTTAAACAGAATGTGAGATCTGGTCAATCTATATCCAAATAAAAATACCGCTGTTTCCGAGTGGTTCGAAACCCACTATAAGCTTGCAGATGATGTAGTTTTATAACCAACACCAGTAAAATGCAAGTAAAATTAGCAAGTAACAACTATATTGGTCCTGTTCCATCAGAAATGTTGTACCTAGTGGTGGAGAACTACCGAAAATTATCGATGGTAAAATTTCACTATCGACAGGATTCGATTGTTAAAAATATATTTTTAGTTTAGTTAGCAAAACTGTAGTGCTGTTGTTGTTAACATAATGGCAAACAGTTGTTGATGTTACAATACGTGCTACAGTATTTTTCTGATGTCTATAGTAGTATTCTGTTCATTTGGATCAGTTCAGATAGATTAGATGGATCAGTTCACTTTCCGGTTCAAGAGGAATGCCTTTGAATTTATTATTATTATTTTCTTTAAATTAATTAATAAATTAATATTTCCAGGATACCAATAAATTTTAATTTTTAAAATGTCAACATTTCAAAATATAAATGTATATTTTCATTTATAATATTAATAATAAATACTAAAATTTATCCTGAAACCTTTTTATATTATTCTTAAACTATCGAAAAATATCGATAATGTAATAATAAGTTATCGATATATATCGATGGTTTCTACTATCGGTAGTTCTCCTCCACCATGTATGCCACAGATGATGACGAAATAGTAGTAAAACGTAACACTTTTTGGTGCAAAACATATGTTCATAATTGGCTACGTCCACATGGTCGGAAACCATTTGGCTTAGGTTAGAGTAATAAATTAGAAGGGTTGTGATTTTTTTCATCGTATAAATAGGGAGCATATTTGCGTGTGTAACGCGGCAGAAACCACAAGTTGCAGTGAAAACAGTGTTTCGCTATGTGAACAACCCTGAATGCTAAAACCTGGGACCTTTTCACGACCCTCGTCACTGTCACTGTATAAACACAACACCAGGTGAAAATTACAATTCTCTCTACCCATGCCAATTTTTGACATTGGAAGATTTCTGTTATTATGAAAATAAATATGTAAATGTGCATAAAATGATACATTTCCAACTTTAGTATCACGAACTCAGGCATCAAGTAAACTGTTTTCATATGAACGATTACATTTTTTTTAGTCGATTATCGGAGAAATTAATAAGTTTTTTGGATTTTGGAATTGTAGAAAGTAGATTTGTCTTTACCTCATATTTAAGTTTTGAATGGAACTCACTTTAGTCGCTGTTATTTTTGTGCAGAGCTGGGAGTATCTTACAAAGAAAGATACTCAATAGTATCTAAGATACAAAAAGTATCTAAGATAAAGTATCTTAGATACTTTCTATTTTATGTAAAATGTGTCTCATATTTAAATACTTTTTAAAAGTATCTATATCTTTTATTTTAAAAAAGTATCTTTCATCTTAAAAAAAGTATCTTATTTACCTATATCGAAAATACTTTACTAAATACAGCCGAAAAATACTGAAATGTGTTAAAACTAGTCAGCGTGCTGCGTACATTGTATTTCTGTTTATTTGCCTAACTGAATTAATTTTAGTGTTGTACTGTTTATTGAGTAATTCTAATACATGGAAAGACAAGCTGTAAAATACAAACAAGCTGTTTGCTTCCTATGCATTTAGTCGAGGTCCATTGAGGGTTTCCAAGAGGACGTATTTTAAAGAAATTTATATTACTAATGAAAATTTGAGTTAAATAGAATGTAAAGATATCAAAATTATTATAAAATATATAAATAAGAGAAATGCGAAAATTAATAAATTGGGCGTATCTCTTAACTTGCAGTTATTAAGGAGGTACCTACCCATTTATAAGTATCTTAAGGTAGGTATCTGAACGTTTCTAAGTTATTTAAAAGTATCTAAGATACTTTCATGTACCTTAAGTAGTTATATTAGATACTTTGAAGAAATATTTGTATCTTAAGATACTTAGAATAAAGAGTATCTAGATACTTAAGTATCTTTAACAAATTTATGTAAGTATCTTTTAAAAGTATCTAGATATATTTTAAAAGTATCTTTCTCAGCTCTGGTTTTGTGAATGTAGTGTGAATGAAGATGAAGTGATATTGCATATTTAGGTTATAAAACTAGAGACTTTAGCATTTAGCAAAGGACAAAAAGGAAATATGAATTTATTGTGTGTGTATGAAGTTTGAAGCAGTGTGATATAATTGGGGTCTTAAGCAATTAGGTTAAATTGCGCAAATAATGCCAGTAACACAGAATCTCGAACATGCTGAAACAATTACAGACTAACCGCCCTTTGCCCAGACGAGACATGCTTGCTTTGGTGCATCTGAGTCCGAGTCATACGCTTTCTGCTTTCTGTGCTGTTCTAGCGGAATAACTCACCCAAATAGTGCTATAAAATTTTCCGGTAGATTAATAATAATACGTGTGCACATAAATGCATATTTTACGTTTCGTACACGTTTGCATATACCGAAGATTTATGGAATTTTACTAGTGCTTGCAGAGGTATTTTTTGATTTTCAATACTTTTTGTTCTCTTTCGATGATATTTGGCTTTTTCTTTTGCTATTACAGCGCATTTCGCGCTGAAACAGCACCGGGAATTAGGATAGTTTAAATTTGTCATATTCACTGTTTTATTTTCAGTTTTAAGCCTTTTCATGATTTATTTATTTTATATCAATTTACACCTAACATTTACAGTATAACATGACTCTTTAAACATATAACAATTTTTAATTTTGTGTGATGTTAATAAATAGAACTTAACACAATGTTTTCCATGGCGTAAATAAGACTTTATTCACAACTTAACAAGCTGTTTTTTTATATTTTGCTTGAACCACTTGAAGCTAGTTATCAAGAACATTATACAGGGCTTGATCAAAAGTTAGCGAAAAGCAATGGTTATTATGTAAAAATAGCTAACCTAAGATATTGTACGTCCCTTTTTCTAAATTTATAATTTTCTTTAATAATCGATTTTTACACAATCGTCAGTAATATGACGTTTGTCAAACTTAAAACAATGGAATCCAATGTTGGTTCTAGTTGAAACTTTGTAACAAAATCAATAAAAAGATACTCGGCCATCATCAGGAAATACAAAACAAAACCAACGGCTGTAAAGGACACACTGAATCAATCGACAGGTTTTTTCGTGTCAGTATATTCTTCACCTCAACCAGGACAGGTTTTGTTGTCTTCGGCAAACTCCTCTTCATCCTGTAGTTGCTAGACTTTGCTTTACTCTTTTCTATGTTTATCTTGGCTTATATACAGAACTTGTACTTGACTACTACTTAACCATAGCTATTTAAAACTCTAAGGTTACAAAAGGTAACTGTACAAAGAATTTAGGAAGTAAAAGGAAAATCAGCGTTGTATTTAACTTTTTCTGAGTTTGTAGTAAGCTGATATTTTTGTATCATTGTTAACAGGTATCTATATAATAAAATAAACTACATATTATTTTAAATATTGTAACGAACGTGACTCATTACGGATGAGTCATCGCGGCTGGCATGTCTGGTCAGACTTTCGCTAATGGTCAAGTGGGATAGGAGCGTCGCAGCTATTGTTCAGAAATTTTATAGAGTCCGAAAAGCTATGGAATGTTCGAGATTAACTGCCCGCAGGTATAAAAGGGTCGCGGCTGGTTGCTAAAGGTCAAGTGGGATAGGTGCGTTGCAGCTATTGTTCAGGAATTTTATAGAGTCCGGAAAACTCTGGAATGTTCGAGATTAACTGCTCGCAGGTATAAGAGGGTCGCGGCTGGTGGGTCGAGGAAGTCAGTATCGGTAAGTGTGCAGTGAATCACTGAAGGAAGTAAGTGTTGGTCAGTGACATGTAAAGTAGAACTAAATATATTGTTGGAAATAAATATAAATAATTGGTGATACAAATAAATACTTACTGTAAGTAAATATTGTGTAATATAAAACGTTACAATATATTTAAAATAATACAACCCTGCTGAGTTGCGGTACACCCAACGATTTGAAACTCAAAGCCATAATCTTAGAGATCCGACCACACTATACCAAAATTATAAGCATTCATTGTCTCACCCACTACTACTACTACTCCGGTTTTACCCTAAACTGAAATTGAAATAATTATACATTTTAAATTATGATATAAGTATGATTTTTTATGCGGGAAGGATGGAATAATTGTTGATGGTATCTGCAAATTTACGATTTCCATTCGCAATTCTATTTGATTTAATTTGTGTGTGATATTTACTAGCACAGATCCGGCTATTAACTTAGGTCATATAAAATAAATGATCTCCGGCATATGGTGGTTGAGTACAGCTGAAATGTGTGCTCATTTGTCGTTATTGTTATGCCTATGCCTACTACTCGTAACGTTGGGTTTATACACTAACTAAACTAAGAAAATTAACCGACGGTAAATTAACTATAAACTTTTAGAGGTTAACCCCAATTTTTCTTTCATAATCGCTTCATATATTCGCCTATTGGAGCTTGTCGCTTCGAGCTTTATTGCAGATAAAAATATGAATATAAAACGGAATATATTTGAAATGAGTAGTTAAATTTATAAAGGCTATTTACAGGAATTATTTATAAAAGGTGAAACGCATGAAATTGTAAATCCTTTTACTGAAAATTTCAGTTTTGTATTTTCTATATTAATTTATTCATAATATTTTTCCATCAGAAATTTAACATTTTCATATTCAGTTTTGTCTATTAAAATAATTATTATTATTTGTGACAGTTCTATTTGGGAATGATTTGTGAAAGCTAATATTGCTTTTCATTTAATGAAAATAATATTTTTTTCACTAAAAAATTGTTTTTCACTACCACTTACTTGATAACATGATAACCATGGTCACCTAGGACAATAATACCATAGTAGATAATTAAAACTGTCACTTTCTGAGGAAACTCAAATCCACAACTCCAAATATTGTTTGAATCATATGATTTAACTCAAGAAAAGTGTAAAGTATGGATTCATGAATATTAAGAAACAAATTATGTTCATGTCAATATATTTGTTATTGTTAATATACATATATGTACGTATACCACAGTTGAGAAAAAAACATTATTGACCAGCGCCTTATGTCCCTCGATTGCTTCGCACTTCAAGACACAACTTAGTAGTTTTTCATCAATGGGTAATAAGTTATTCGTAATATATTTATTTTATTTTATATAAATCCATTTCTAATTAAAAGAAAGATTACCGTTAGTACTTGGAGTGCTAATGTCTTATAAGTTATAAGGGTTGGTAAAAATAATGCAATATGAAAGAAGCCGAATTTAAATTCGTCGCTAAATTTCTTTAGCAGGTATCAGCTACTATCTGTCGCGTGATTTGTCTGCGAAAAAAGAAGTGATAAACTAAAAAATTATGCGAAGAAGAAGTCGATGAAACGGTGATAAGTAATGGAAGCAAATTCAAATATTTCCCTTTCAGATGCGGCGCCCAAATTCGAGCTATTGAAAAAGCCTTAAAAAACAGACATGATTTACGATACACTATTTCGTAACCAAATCGTGCTTGAGATCGCACAGCTTTCCCTAGGCAATAACATAAATCAAACGAGAAGAAAACGAATAAGAATCATTCGAATTAAAATGTAAACTGGCTCTGAAATATTCCTACAGCCCATAGACTTGACTACCTTTGATAAATTGTTCTAATAAATACAATATGAAATATATTACGCGCCTTGCAAAGTGACTATTTATACTTTATTCTATTTCAGCATGAAACGAACATACAATACAAAAACATGCAAATCAAATAAGTATTATTCTTAATACAGTATAAATATGTTATCTTTACGTATTTATTGTACAAGGTACAAAGTTCAAAGGACAATTATTGTTGTTAATTTTGTGTGTACAGTACTCGAACCTATTTAACAGACACATTTTTACCCGATTGTAGTGCTTTTTTTTCTACGACTACTAAAATAAATAACCATTATTGTACAACTTATAGGTAAGTGTCACATTACGAAAGGCCGTGTGTAAAGTACGCGATCGCACAATTAGAGAATTTTTGATTTATCAAAATAATGTTAGCAGTATAAATAAGACGAAATTAATTTAAAACATTACGTCTTATGAAGAAATAAATAAGAAATGTTTTACATAGTATTGTTTTATTGGATTGTAAATATTTCAATTTATTATTTAGAGGTTGACAATTTGACATAGTAGTTTTTATGTTTTCTAGTTTGAGTCTCTTTACTAGTGTAGTGATGTGTCGATTCTTTCAATTTACTGTATGATCGTGGATTGATCGAAAGACAGTCAAATAATGGTCGTAGAAAAAGTATAGTACAAACATACACTTCGTGCGTAATATGCATCTTACAGTTCTTAATATGTAATATACTAATCAATTACTCAATGGCTTTTTGAAAATAAAAACGTGAAAATGTTAAATATGTATTAGAATTTTATTATTGCGGTTATAAAATCAATGTTTATTATTTTAAAATATTTTAGCGTTCGCTATTTGCTGGAAAAGTCATAAGAATAAAATGGAAAAATAGGTAATATATAGCTGAATTTAAGATTAGAGTTTTACGCTGTCGTTTCCCGTGTGGAAATTATCTATTACACATTTCGAGATAAAATTCTACTATTTCCTTGTCTCTATTACTCACATTTTTAATTCTAAGTTATGTTTCATAATGTACCATTATATTTTCCAACTGTAGCTTATGTCACAAATGACAAAATTGGAAATCTTTCCCTCATTGCGAATTATTCCTCTGGGTGCTCCTATTAACATTCATGAGAACTGTAATGTGTTTTGCGGTATCTGTAGTATAAATATATCACGAAGCTAGATTCGCACGACTGCTACTTTTATTGTCACATTATTTACCTAAACTAGGTTTGAATTTCGCGATTTCCTTGAATAAATACCCGGCGTAGAATAATTTATCCTAGATAAAACCAAATCCTGCGAAGACATTATTTGGCATCCCAGTTCCAAAACAAAAGGTAGATCCATGCATAAATAAATAAATAATATAACCGCAGTACTTCCAATTGTTTGCAATAACGACATTTAGGAATTTAACAGTTTTACTTATTTTATACCCATGTCTATAGTAAGACATTCGGCATTTAAACAAAGCAATACATAATGAAGAAACAAATTTTTGAAAAATTCATAGATTTCACTGGGATTTGAACCCAGGGCCTTCCCATTGCTAGTAGGATGCTCAACCAACTGAGCTACAAAGTTTTCAAATCACAGTGAAGTCCATGAATTTTTCAAAAATTTGTTACTTCATTATTAAATGTTAAATCGTTATGCGGTTCTAAAAGTTATATCTCTACTGTGTAAAAACAGTATCTCAGTTAAAACAAAAGATATGCATAAATAAATAAATATAACCGTTGTGCAGTACTTCCATTTATTTTCAATAACGAAATTTCGAATTTAACACGTTAACTGCCATGAGGTACATCTTATGTGTCTCACTAAAATATCCTCGTATGCTCTGAGATACATCGTTTATGCCTCAGTGTTTGAATACACATTATGCTCCGTTGTCTAACGTTTGTACCTCGCAACGCATACCTGTGAACGTAGTTTAATTCTCGGTGGCCTGACAGACCAAAACCTATTCATAGCGCATGATTTTTTTGTTTTTTAGTCTCAGAAATGATAAAATACTGAGGTGAGGTACATATATTGTGCCTCAATAAAATTCTTCAAACTTTAGAGCAACATTAAAAAAAATCAATTCTGTTATCATACTTGTATTTTCTAATATGAAAACACCCTAAATCTGTAAAAAAGAAAAAATGGCCCAAGGGACCCACCTTTTTTTTAATGGTGGCAGTTAACGTGTTAAACAAGTTATACACCACTAACAGTAAAAAGCTTGAAGCTCCATAGGAAAGCTACAGAAGAAGTAGCAGATGAATAATATTTGCGGAATAGTGATGAATTTAAACTTGACCTTTGGGCGATAAGAGAGCGAGAGAAGTCGTTCGCAAGCTAGAAGCTTTGCAAGGATTCGCATTGTGTAAATTCTAACCTTGTGGAAATGCTCTTTCTAAATTTAATTAATAGTTTCCGAGCCCGTCAACAGCATCGTTTTTCTTTTGCTGAAAAACTTGAATTGTTTTCTCTAGAATGTAATGTGATAGCCATTTGTTGCCACGTGCAAGTTTTTACTTGCAACCAACTGCTAATTTATTTAATTCTTGACAATAAAAACACTTTAATTCGATTTTAAGTTTCGCGGAAGTATATAATGGCTTTATGTGTCATCGCGTACAACTTCGTTGCTTTATGTTTTACCTCTTTTTCTCTTCTCCTAAAAGCTCTTCTGTTTGCACACAAATTAATTACAGAAATATGATACATTGTTCTACCACTTTCTAACTAAGTCACTTAATTAAATTCGGCAATTGCCTTCTCTGTTACAGTGTTATTTTATTTAACTTAAATCTTATCAAACGGATTCTAAAATGATGCTAGGACATTGAACTAAATACAATAAATTAAAAAACATTGTGAAATTTTATAGTTTTAGTCTAACTAAGTCACTTAATTAAATTCGGCAATTGCCTTCTCTGTTACAGTGTTATTTTATTTAACTTAAATCTTATCAAACGGATTCTAAAATGATGCTAGGACATTGAACTAAATACAATAAATTAAAAAACATTGTGAAATTTTATAGTTTTAGTCTAACTAAGTCACTTAATTAAATTCGGCAATTGCCTTCTCTGTTACAGTGTTATTTTATTTAACTTAAATCTTATCAAACGGATTCTAAAATGATGCTAGGACATTGAACTAAATACAATAAATTAAAAAACATTGTGAAATTTTATAGTTTTAGTCTAACTAAGTCACTTAATTAAATTCGGCAATTGCCTTCTCTGTTACAGTGTTATTTTATTTAACTTAAATCTTATCAAACGGATTCTAAAATGATGCTAGGACATTGAACTAAATACAATAAATTAAAAAACATTGTGAAATTTTATAGTTTTAGTCTAACTAACTCACTTAATTAAATTCGGCAACTGCCTTCTCTATTACTTTATTTAACTTAAATCTTATCAAACGGCTTCTGAAAAGATATTCGGACATTGAACTAAATACAATAAATTAAAAAAACATTGTGAAATTTTATAGTTTTAGTCTAACTAACTCACTTAATTAAATTCGGCAATTGCCTTCTCTGTTACTTTATCTAACTTAAATCTTATCAAACGGCTTCTAAAAACATGTTAAGACATTGAAATAAATACAATAAATTGAAAAAAATATTGTGATATTTTATAGTTTTAGTCACGGGATAAGTGTTTGAATTGTATTCTCTGTAAATATGAAAAAGAAAATGATGTGTTCGCTTTAAAATATTGGTAGGAAATAAAGTGAAAAATGTGAAATGAATCCAAGTTTAAAATATATTTCTCTTCAAACTAAACAACTTCGCAAGAGACGAACTAAACTACTCCAAACTAATGGAAACTTTATTAGGTTTGGAATTAAAAATTTACAGTCCAAGTCCAACTACGATATGAAGTTGCAAATTCTGTAAATTCAGTTCTGTCAATATGAATAGCAGAGGTTGATTCTGGCAAAGCAAGTCTTAGGTATCTGTAATCTAATTGAAGAGATCTTTCATGTCTAGCAGTGTATATCAAATGACCAGAGTTGGTAACAGACTTGCCTTCATCAACACTGTCAAGTACCAGTTATTTTAACGGGCGAGATTAGCGAAATGTCAGATCGAGCCAGCGATCTCTTGATTTCAATCGGCTTTAATTACACTATGATGAAATAAACCCATGAAGATGCGGATATCAAACTTATAGCGAACAAATAATACAAAGGAAACTAATTGTTTTTCTTTTGTTTTCCTTTCGGATTTTTATTTACTACAGTTAATTTATATATTGCTTGTAACTTCATTTTAATATTTTTAATCGTTCAAGTTGGAAAAAGTTGAGATCATGTAAATATTATCCACTTACGAGTGAATTATATTTTGATGGCTACGTTCAAAGTTATTGACAGCTTTCAAACTTGGGGGAAATAAATATGATATTCAGGTTATTTTTAGCTAATATTCACCAAATAAAGTACGAAAATATAAGTATAAATACACTTTATAAAATTGTAAGAAAATTGATTTTATTTTGTCACAATTGTTTCTTTTAATTAAGTATATAACATTCCGAGTCGTTTATTTTATTTAACTTCAAATAACGTTTAAGTATTTGTAAACTGTAGGCCACTTGAGAGTTCAAATTTATTTATTTGCAATTTTTTATAGTTAATTTTACCCGTTGCTAGACGATCAAATAAATAAGAAATTCGTATGATTTTTCATAATTACCCTACTATCTTAGTAGGACAATTAACTATAACACTTCGTTGACAATGGTAACCAAATAATAAATGTTAACAGAAACTTACGATTTATGTTGCTATGCAAGTAAGTTATACCACAGACTAAGTAATATAATACTTACATATATAATAATACACTTACATGAATGTAGGTGTGAAAACAATATAACTGCCATACTTCTTTCAATATCGAAATATCGAAGATTAATGGCTTCCTGTTATTTTATTTTAGTTACAACCAGGGCATGTAAACGGTTAATAAAAACCGGTAAC
The DNA here is from genome assembly GCA_035578165.1 of Stenolophus ochropezus. NCBI lineage: Eukaryota > Metazoa > Arthropoda > Insecta > Coleoptera > Carabidae > Stenolophus > Stenolophus ochropezus. The sequence continues at coordinate 8,946,316 of JAQOWZ010000014.1, forward strand.
CGATATTTTGAACGAAAATTGTGAACTTTAACCGTAATTTTAAGTGATATTTTTAACGCCGAAAATACCGGTAACCGTTAACCAAAAAAAAAACGGTTTTAGCGAACATTAACCTTTATTTTAATATCATTTAGCGCGTTTTTTTAATATTTTCTTTATATCTGTGTTGTATACCTATTTGTATTGTAATGTAAGTCATGACAATTTTTACAATTTACATTTTATTGGAGAGTCATAAAAGTTGGTAGTCTCTTTGTCAGCATTAGGCAAATTTACATTTGAGAAATGACCTGCGTTTTTCTGAAGGTACTACGGGAATTTCTTATTATTTGTATAATTTTTTTTTTTTAATTAAATTTTTATAATTAATTTATTTTAATTATTTTTTTTTCATTAATTTTTTTAACCGATATATTAACCGATTTAAACCGGTTTCCAATTTATAAAAACTGGTTATCGAACTAAAACCGTTATTATTATAACGTTCTCCATAAGGGTTAACCGTTAACCAGTATTTTTTTCGGTTACATGCCCTGATTACAGGATTACCACAATTTGATTCATAACAATTTTACATGTTTTTTGTCTTCTGGAATCGAACAATATTTTCGTGTATTATTACCTATTGTTAGATATATCAGCGTTGTGCAAATTTTGGTAATGATAATATTTTTTGTGCATTTTTATTTAGTCTGGTAGTGATATTGAAAAGAAACCCTGTTGCGTCAGTGGGAAATAAACAGATAAGGTTTTTATGTCAACAGTGAGCGAACGCGAACGGACTCTTCATCAAACATTGTTTTGAAAGACAGAATGTCAGTTTTAAATTCCACTTCACATTCCGCACCATCAAAACATGTTGCTCTAGCAATTGTTTATTTACTCGTTATTTTATATTTTGATGAATTTCCCCTGCGTACGCGTAAACTGTTTCAATATTGTAAAAGTTTTTCGGGCAGATAGCCCACGAAAACTTTGAATTAAATTTGATTCAAATCACGATAGCTTTGTTTTGAAAATACCGTACGATGAGCTTCATTTCAATTTATGAAAATTAAATTTCTGTTTAGGGAATACACCAGACGACGCTAAAATATAAAATATTGATTTGGATTAAGAGAGTACTAAAAAATTAAATGCGAAACGCTAAACCACAGTGCTGAGAAAAAGAAAAGATAAAATTATATTGTACCAAATATAGCTTTTCAATGATATCACGCCGCTTTCAAATCTTTCAAAATGCACTTGCAATTCAACGAAGCGTGGGTTTTATTTCTCTATCGATAACTATCTCAACCTAACATTTATTTAAAAAAATAGTTTTATTTGTTCTGATTAATTTAGGATATTTTTTATTTACAACGCTAAATTACTTTTTCTAATTTTTTATTCTAGAAGAGGAATGATTCTTGTTTCGACTAGAACTTTCAAGATGAAGCCTGCATAGTGTTTCACGAGAGTCTTTTATTTTTCTTGGTCTTGCAACAGTCTTGCAAAAAATGAAAGACAAGAACAAGACAAGAGCTACAAATTTCGAAGCAAGAGAAGACAAGAAATTGACTTGCAAGAAAAATGCAAGAATAGCAAGATTTTCTTCAGTTCTTGTACTGTTGGGGATTTCTTGTTAATTTAAAATATATATTTATCATAAGTATCTACCTATAAATATATGTCACTGATTAGGAAAATAATAAAATTTGTATTTTTTAAAAACATTAACATATAGAATTTTTTTACCTAAAAGTACCGAAACATATAAGTTTTAAAAAAATACATATAATTTTTCAATACACGACTTCATTTAAAAAAATATATAATAATAATTATTATTACTTGCTCAGTAATATAGTTCTTCTTTGAAATTATATAATATAAAATATAAGTTAAGGCACAAAATGCTTTCTTATAACCAGGAAGCTTTGGAAAAATGGTTTTATGCTCGTACAGATGTCGCTGTTGTGCTTCTATACTTATTTAATAATAATTATTATAATATAAGATATATATTTGAAAATTGACATTGAAATTATCTAAATAAAAAAATGTTCACGTGATTCAAAGATTAATTATATGCTCATTTGCGAATAGGGGAATCCCTACGTTATAAGCTACAAGACGAGAAATATACAGGAAAATGACGATCAAGACAAGATTGGTATATGGAAGAGTAATGAAAGACAAGACATACTTAAATATCTTATCTTGTTTTCAGAGACAAGACAAGAAATAACAAAACAAGACAAGAAGCCTGCATGTGCACAAAATTAATTAACAACAATTAACCACCAAAAACAACATGTCGTTAGCAAGAGGAAACCAGAGCAAAACCTACGGGCGGAAAATTGACCACTGTTTTTCCTGTAGCTCTGTTTTTCCTCTATTTAATTAAAAGCTAATAATTGACCGTATGATATCAATACGTCAGCGACAGAACTTGAAAGAAGCCAGCGACCCCTGTGGAGAGAAAAAGAAGGAAACGTCTATATCGGATCATAAATCATAGCATTATGAAGCTTGTTGACAGTGTCCAGAGCTTCAATTACAGTCGCGACGAATCCGGAGAATGTTTATCGCTTTTTACCGCTGTCGGTTTTCGCTCGTCGGTGTCACATACCAGTTTGGACTCGATTCTTCCACCAGTTATTTAATACCGATATGCCTGACGCCTCACATAAGAATGTGGACAACATTTCTTATAAATATATCACGCATTCATTCAATCCATATTTCAAACACCGTTCGAATATATATTTGCACATTATTCCATTGTCCATGAAATAAGAAATGCTCAACTTTCAAGCTTTGTACGCAGTGACGTCGCAGCAAATTTTATTTAGGTGGGCACAGGCTGGTCCGACATTTTTAGTATTAAAAACCAATTTTTTTTTTTAAGAAATAAATGTTATTTAACAAAAAATAAAAGAAAAATACATTCTAAATAACTGTGAACGCGGTTTTTTTTTCACCTTTAGTTAAAAAGTCGGTTATCTTAACAATCGATTAAAAGAAAAATATCGCATCAAAAAACTGTCGTAAGTGTTCAAAAATGTATGCTATGTACTATTTTGATGCGATATTTTTCTATTAACCTATGGTTATGGTATCCCGAATAGAACTTTAAATTACATTCAATGTTTTTTCCAATTACCTTTTAATATTTTTTATAATTAAATTTGCAAGTCTTTTGTAGGTCATAGTATTTCTTAAATAAAGTCATTATTCTGCTTAAACAAGAAAAATTTCTTTCGCGTCCTACCCTTGAAAATAGAATAATAATAATTATACATTATATAATATCAATATAAGAAAAAAGACTGTGTCTCTGATCAATTTTAAAAATTAATTATATTTTCTATTTTAATTTAAGTCGTCGTCGTATTTTTAAAAATGTTTTTGGTAAAATTTGTAGCTCGTTTTGTAATTTTTTTTTTATATAAATCAGTTTTGTAATGTTTAGCCAAAGATTTAATATTGTTATAGTTTAAATATACTTTACATTGAGGGTTATATGAACTTATACTTATATTAAAATATTTTTATTGTTACTAAACCGAAATATAATTTCAGTTATAATGCTAAGAATGGTAAATATGTATGTACATTACTTCCATTGCAATTTCTATGTTTGACTCATTGCAGATAGTTACTGCCTTTTGATATATCAGATCATAGTCAGATTTCCCCTTTTCATTTAATTCAAAATTTTGTGACCACCCTGGCCCACCCCTCACGACGGCCCTGTTTGTACGATCAATTTTTTGAGATTATTACTTCCCACAACTTTTTTCCTGCAATTGATTAGAACCACATATTAAAAATGTAAAATGTTCATAATTTCTATGTAGGTTTCCATTAATGAAAAAAGCTAAAAATAAATTCCAAGCTATAAAGTATTTAATTAACAACCACCTCAAAAATTTGTCGCGAAATTATCCCTTGTTTAATTAAATGAAGGTAGGAAATTATCAACATTTGAAAAATTAAAACAGTTTGAGAAAAACGTATTTTATCGGAAAAATCCGTAGTAATCCATTCTAAATACGGATGTCAGAGCACATGCTCAAAAATTTTATCCGGATTAAACCTGAAAAATTTATCTGCAATCAATTTGGAGCTCACATACCCGCGAGATTTGAAATTAGTGCAATGAAATTAAACTCATTTGAACCATAAAATCTGAAGCTAAATTCATAATTAAAATTAAGAAATTATCTGCAGCGAACATAGTTCATTCTTTCCTTTTATTAGCATATTTCTGGAACGAATAAAACTACAAAAATGCATGTTTCTTATCAATTCTACAAAAGATTTAACGTTTACTTATTTTGTCATAAAGTATTACAATTAAAATTTGAAAATTCCTTTCCATGTCGAAAACATATGCAATATAAATGATAAACTGTATTTCGAGACCAAATATTTTCTAAAAATACCTATTTCTGTGTCAAATTTTTGGTTGTAAAACGTAGTATATATTGATATTTCGGTTTTTGCGTTTTCAATATTGCATACATTGCGGTATAACTCTGAAAATTGGTAAACGTATATAATTTTTGCAGTAGTATCAAATGATAAAATCGAAGAGGTGATATCTCGACCTATTTCTTTTTAAATTTAAAACACTCCAAAATTATGATTTCTGAAAATAGTATGTAGTGAAATGATATATATAAACGTAATTAGATAGTTGTCTCTCTAAATTTGTTTTTTTAGTTTATTTTAAAAATGGTTAGAGATACAAACTCAATGATTATACCAGTCGATTCTCCAGGCAAAGATACACAAAGAGATACTCTCTCTACAATAAGACCTCAGCGACTACACCATTTGATTTTATTGAAAATTTTACGTATAAAAATTTCCTGATTCTTATCTCAACAGATACAAGTTTCAGTTAAAAAAAAATAGCTAAATATATAATAATAATAATAAAGTTTCGATTTCAAAATGAATTATAATATAACATTACTAATTAATTTCTGAATAAATTATTTTGATATTCATACATAAATAAACCAGTTTGCAAAACAATATTCAAGAATACACTTTTATTATTCCAGATTTTCCAAATTAATTTTTTTTTGTTGTACCTGAAATGTGATATAATTGCAAATATTCCATATCATGTTTAAAATGTTTTAAATAAGAGCAATGACATTAAGTGATTATAATCAACATCCATAATTAAAAATTAAGAAATGATCACATTGTAGCATTAAAGGAGTTTTATTTATTCATATTTCTTTTGTTTTGTTCTACAAAGCAACTTTGAAGATAAAAGACTCTTATTGAAACAATTATTTTCCGAGACTTTAGTTTCAGAAACAGTGGGTTTTATACAAATTAAAACTCGGGTAGAACCATCTTAACATAGACCTTGATTTGTCGCACACAACGTCATAATTTCAACAAGAACTAGCTCCGTCTCTTTCTGGTTTATAAGGATTTCACAATTCCTATGTGCTGCAAAGGACAGAATTGTATCTGATACTTGGCAAGCGTACATTTATTTTAACGAAGTGCTAGCCTACGGCTCCGACGACAATCCTGCACTACAATATCTTTGAGAGCTTGCATAATATTTTCTACAAGACAATCATAATTAAACAGACACAAATGTTCTAAATATTTTCACTAATACACACATATATATTCATAATCTTGCTATAAATGTGTACAAAAAAAACAAATAATGTAAATCAATTTTAGGTAAAGTAATTGAACAATATTATAGTTCGTAGATTTCATAAAATGTTATTTTTTATATTTAAAAAATAGCTAAATACAGTAAGAAGTATGATGGAAATTAAGACATACTCTTAAGGCTGGTTTATAATGGATTTAATTTATTTATTTTAATTTAGAAATTTTAATTAAAATTTTGATTTTTTTCTTCTGGTTTATGATGGATTTTAGTTTCCCAAATTTATCTAATCAGAAGGTATCACATGATATTATATTTAGTTTTGATGTTTGATTGTTGGTTTGACATTTCTTTGAAGTGAGGTGTATTTGTTTTGGTACAATACGAATTTCATGTGAGATTATTTTTATTTTGCCATAAATTCAAAATAACACTCACAAATTGTCATCTGCAATTTGATGTTAACTTAACCTACAAACTTCAGTTCAATGCTTTCTTGTGATTGGCTGGATTTGGAATTTGGAATTTCAAATATAAATATTAAATTTGTAAATCACTCATAAATCTGCACATTTATTTTGAGTGCATTTATATTTTAAAATCTAAATCAGAAATTGAAAATTCGTAAATTAAATCCATCATAAACCCGTCATCATCAAGTCAAGTAGCTTGTTTTTTGTGAATTACTTGACTTTACTTGATTTTCTATCTTTGCTATTTGATTTGATATTACTTGACAAAAAAGATTGCCTTTTCAATTCATCACTAGAACTAGAATAAAATGAGAGGGAAATTTAAAATAACTGATGTGAAGTAAGCAATAACTCGATTTACGTTGGAATATTTCATTACATAAGAGTATTGTTAGAATAACGAAAGCTCTGTCATTTTAACAAAAGTTGCTAAGCAACCTTAATTATGCGAACTTTGCTTAGAAGTAGGTTGTTAAAAATAAAAAGATAATAATGATATTATTAATGACTTGTTTTATTATTTTACAACAGCACGCAGTCGATAAAGGGTAACTAGGTATTTTTACAGGAAATTAGCTTAACTGACTTCCTGTTGAGAGACAATTTTCTACGCCTGCTCTAAGTGCTACAAAAAACAAAAAACCAAAATAGTTTAGATAATAACTTTATTAGAAGCCTCATGTTCATTTTTATTTTCTTACCACTATATAATTTTTTTGTTAACAAATTGCAAATTAGAATTATTTATGACTTAGTTTTATAAATAAAAATCCTTATTGAAAATCTAATTGTGATTTCTTTAAACAACATAATAAAATTGATAAAAAAATCAAGTAGTCTTGAAGAACTACTTGATTTTTCAAGTACTTCGGTAACTTCTACTTAACTTGAGATTGACTTGATTTCAAGTCAAGACAAGTCAAGTAGCTTGAATATAAAGTCAAGCCGTGAAAACTTTCATACCCTAGTTTAGTAATTGAAGTGTTCCTACATATTACTTGAAGTATCTAATGTTTACGTCAAGTACTTTTTTAAATATTTAAAGGATAATTATTGTAGTTTCATACCCTAGTTTAGTAATTGAAGTGTTCCTACATATTACTTGAAGTATCTAATGTTTACGTCAAGTACTTTTTTAAATATTTAAAGGATAATTAATGTACAACAAATACCAGTAAAGTAATAAGTTACTTGAACTGCCTAGTAAAAGTACTGAAATAAAAAGAATTTAACTTAACATTAATTTTTAAAAACTTCATGGCATTGTTAATTACATTTATCTTTATTTAAATTTTAGTAAATGACAACATAAATTTCCTGTCCCATCTGGAAAATTATGATGAAAATCTGTTTTATTTTGTGAAATATTAAAGAAAATTGTTCATTGTCACACATATGCAATTTTTTGCACTCAAAATGCGTTTTTCGCATATTTGAAAATTTCATATTACCGTAATTTGAAACCCGCAAAGCATAGCTACAATAACAAAATGTAAATTTTAAAAAGTGTCATGCAATGTATATCTGGAATACATTGTAATTAAACTGACAACTAGCAAAAACATTTTAAGAGATAACCTAAATTATTGTCAAGCTTCATTTTTGCTGCAGTTTATTCACAAATCTAATGAGAATTTGAGAACAAAATGCGAATAAAATGCAACGAACATTCGATAATGCAACTGGAATTCGTGCCAATAATCTGGCTTTCATGCGAAGTTCAGAAATTGTTCTATATCACAAATTTCGCAGAAGTATTATTTCAAATAATTTAAGACAAGCATTTGCATTAAATTCAGAAAAACGGGTCGCTTTGAATTATATGTATATGCGTTTCAAGAAATTTACAGATAAATAATAACTACATAAAAACTATTAAACTCTATTTTAATAAGTACTTTATTTAATTGATTTTAAATTACCTAAAAATACGATGAAATTTCTTGATTAAAACAAAGTTATAAATAGATAATAATTATAGAAATGTCACTAAAATAAATGAATTTCCTGTCAAGAAAATATATCTCAAACAACCCTTCGTTTGTTGTGCACTTTTTCTAATAACACAAATAAAAATTAAACTTTTTAATTGCACTTTGTAATTCAACTTCCGTTTTGACAAAAAATGTTTAGCTTTAATTAAAATGTCTGTTTTATAAATAACCAAACGCACTGATTTTTGTTCTAGCAAAAACAAACAAATTTGGAAACAAATACCATTAATGTTTGAGTAAGGGTAATAATGTAATAGTGCTTGTGCTATGGATACAGATTTGGTAAATTATTTATAAAACGTTACTGGTCGAAATCAGAGGATTTTTATTTATTTATGTGGATCTTTCAACTGGACTTCAAGCACAATTTGAAGCAGAGGATTTCAGTTTCGTTAGAGATAGGAGTTTAAAAACTTTTTTTATATAAATATGTAATTATCTTTAAAAAAGCTGTTAGTTCTACTAACTAAAATTTGAAGGTTAAACGGAGAAACCAGGGTTACATTGATTTAAATCAGATTTAAATCACATTGATTTTTTTAAATCATTAATTTAAATCACTTGTTCTGCAATTGTTTATTTAACATTTCAGACTTACGAAAATTGGGAAAAAAACACGTGCGGGTAATGTTACCATGTGGCAATACTACTAAATCTATTTAACTTCGTCAGTAAAACGACTTTACTGGTTATATTATTTCGAATTTATAATGCAGTTTTTTTGCGCTGTGTGATTTTTTGTTAAATTTATTTCAAAATATGTTACAGTGAAATCCGTTTATAACGACATCGAAGGTATCCCAAAAAAATCGTCGCTATAACCGGAAGTCGTTGTAACCGATAAAAATAAAATAACGTTAGCGTATGTGGGCTATCAAAAAAGTGATCACAATTTTAACATTATAACCAATTTGTTTTGTTAGTTAGTTTTTTGTTGTTTCTTTAAATTTGTACGTATTCTTTACAATGTTTTTTTTTCATGATAAATGCTATTTTGTGAAACACTATTTTGAAATTACTATACCTAAAAAAATTTTAGTAAATCGAATTTAAATAAAAAAATGGGAGAACCTATTTTTAAAAAGTGAAAGAGTGTATAGAATTTCATAATGTGATTTAGTTTTTTACTTTCCAAATTATAGTTTTTTTACAATAGATATTCGTAACTGATAAAAAATTCATTATTTTAGAGATAAATAGAATTTAATTTGAATCCGTTGAAATTCTATCTCATTCCAATTGTATAAATTTTATCTACGGGAAATTTGCGATACTCGCGTTGACAAGTAGTGAAACACCGAGAGAATTTTAAAATGAAACCGGATAAGCAAAAAACGTAATTATTTTAAAGAGTATTTGAAAATTTGAAGAGTTATGTAAATGACTCGTGTAGCTAATCGTTTAAATGCACGTTCCAAGTGGATTTAGTGCATAATAACAGTTTCATTGCAGTTTTAGTGACAGTTACTTCACTAGATTGCCGCTTTATCAAAATGCACCACAAAAGAGATAAAATCTACTTTATAAATCACTCGATACTGGATAGTACTTGCTGCAAAATGTTATATCACAATATTTTTCAATTGAATACAGGACAAATGAACTTATTATCCACGTTCATATTCTGCTGAATAACAATCATAAATTATTCATTTTTGTTGTTTATAACTGCAGAGAAAAATATATTTTTTATTTAAATCGGATTTTTTTGTTTTAAATCATATTTTTTTAAAAAAGTATAGTATAATTTCAAAAACGTGTTTCACAAAAATGCGTTTATTATGAAAAGAAAACATATTGCAAAGAATAAGTAAATATTTAAAGAAACAATAAAAATCTAAAATAAATTGTGACCAATTGTTTTAAAGCCCACAACCCTAACTTTTTTTTTACTTTTATCGATTAGAGGGACTTCCAACTATAGCGACTAAATTTTTGGGTTTCCTTCGATGTCGTTATAACCGGATTTTACTGTAAGACATTTCAAAATAAATTTAGTAAAAAAATCACACATTATTGCAAATTTCTGCATTATCAATTCAAAATAATATACCAGTAAAATCGTTTTACCGACGACGTTAAACAGATTTTGTAGTTCTTCAAAGTATTTCCACAAGGTAACACCCACACACTTTTTTCCACAATTTCGTAAAACTGGAATGTTAAATAACAATTTGATTTAAATCTGATTTAAATCAATGCAACCCTGGAAAATATTTAACAATGCAACTAGAGAACGCTTAGTTACTTTTACTAACAAAAATAAAAAATAACGGATCTGTACTATGTATATGTCACTGGCTTGAGCAGAAATAAAATTTATTACTAGGATGTTACAAGTTGTGTATTGTATTAGACAAATACACTTCATCATAGCAAACTAAGGGATAGTAGACTTATCCCTAGCTTACCCTAGGTTGTGTACTGAATGTTAAATATTAATGTTTAACAATGGGCTACCCAAACAAACATTATTAGTGCCACAATATTTGTCTTCACCTAATGCACAACCCCTTGAAAATAGTTTATATAAAATATAACATGGACATTTCATTTAGCTTTAAAAATCCGTAATAATTACATGAAATTAAAAGGCTTGTAATTATTTGTTACGTATTTTATAGAGTAATATGCAATGTGTAGTAATATAATATTCTAAGTATTTTAATAATTTTATATCCTATATAATTAAAGGACGTTTGGCGAATATTTTAATCGCATGGTAAAAATGGCAATAGCTTTATTTAAAAAAAGTAAAGGAAGATTTTGGAACCTAACATAACCTAAACTAGCAAAACCTAACCTAAACATATCAAACCTAACCTAATCAAATCTAACTTAACATAATCTAACTTAAAGTAACCAATAAGTAAAAGAAATAAAAAGAGACAAAAGATTTTATTTCGCTAAAAAAAAAAAACAAATTTCGCAATGTAAATTCCTTTACTCATGGATAATATCATAAATATAGCTTAAATTTTTCTATTTAGTATTTATTTATTTAACTTTGCATCTATTATTATAAACCTAGTGTCTATTATTTTATTGTGCTTATATTATATAAACTTGGCATGTTTTATTTTACTGAGCATTCTATACATAAATATATTTTCTATTATCTATTTATTAATTTTTTTTTACAAAGACAAAATATTATTGACTTCGCAAAACATAAACTAACATAGAAAGCGAATTAATTAATATGATAAATATTTAAATACATACTTACAGAATTATTTACCAAGATTAAATTTTTTTACTTAACATATTTAATTTTAACATACCAATAACTTTTTATACTTAGCAATGTAATTTTGCAAAAAATTATAATACAGTGCGAATTAAAAGTAGTCTATATATTGTCCCATCTGCCAATATATTTTCGAAAAAAAAACTAAAACAACAAATATTAAATAAGCCAAAGTAAGTATTAAAAATATATAAACAAGTAACGTACTTTTTTAAGATTGCAATTTTTTCACCTAATTTTTCCAAACCGTGTATAAAATAGTTCAATACCACAACTAGCCAAGTTGTGAATAAAATATTATTTAACATCATGGAAACCAATGCATTAGCTCACATTTTAACAACGGCAGAAAAAGTATCCGTCCCTCCAAAACAAACGAATGGCGATAAAATTTAATTCGCATTTTTGCGAGCATTGTTTTGCGCAACAATAACTTTTTGCCATATTTCAAAAGCATTGAAACGACAATAGGAGAAAAACCATAATGTATCTTCCGCAAACCGTAAGTGTCTCCTTATATCTGGATTAAATAATAAAAAGTTTAAAAATTTACGCTTGGCGGCAGCCACAAGTGGATGATGCTATGATGCCGGTCTCTTGAAGGCGTCACGCATACGGCTCCACGTGATACGAAAAATAAATACTAATTTTGCACCACGCTGTCACGGTTATTTATGTTGACAATTGGGTCGAATACTGAAATTTACGACGCGTTTAAATTTATTTTATTTTCGAGGGACTACGAAACTTTGCGAATCCCGTCAGAAGGAATTCTACCAGAGAATTTCATTTTTTTTGTTGAATCAAAAATGCTATAAGGGTAGTCTGCTTGCATTTAATAATAATTAGTACAGTAGTGATCACTTATAACAAACCTGTTTAAATTTTACAATTAGATTTTTTGGTGGAACTAGAGAATTTCATTTTTTTTTTGTTGAATCAATATGCTATACCTAAGGACAGTCTGCTTGCATTTAATAATAATAAGTACAGTAGTGATTACTTATAACAAATCCGTTTATATTTTACAATTAGATTTTTTGGTGGAACCATAGAATTTAATTTTTTTTTGTTGAATCTAAATGCTATACCTAAATACACTCTGTTTGCATTTAATAATAATAAATACAGTAGTGATCACTTATAACAAACCCGTTTATATTTTATAATTACATTTTAAACGTCGGATTAAATATTGTGCCAAAAATGGTTATGTTTTAGCCGTTGATTTGAACATTATGCGTTCAGCTCTTTTAACTGAACGTACCGCGATCAGAGCGGAATGCTCTGATATAAACGTATGTTTGAACCAGGGTTAAATCTGATTTAAGTCGCTATAGCCGGAAGTCGCTATAACCAATAGAAGTAAAATTACGTTAACTTATTGTGGGCTTGTCACAATTTCGACGTTATTACCAGTTTGTCAAAAAAAAAAGTCAAAAAAACCTTATTTAAATCTACAAAATCCGATTTAAGTAAAAAAATCAGATTTTTTAATTTTTTTTTTATTAAAATTGGATTTTTATGCATCCGTAGTTTGAACTCTTCAGACGATAGGACACGATTCTTACAAAATATGATAATATTTCCAGGTCTGAGCGGAAATCATTCCCTGCTCTCTTTACCTTTACCATATTTTGTAAAGACTAATATGATTTAGACACTTTCTCACGAATGTAGAATGACAGGTGATAAATTATAATATTTCTTACCAAAACCTAACACATGTCACTTAATAAATTTGAGATTAGGTATTTAATCTTTCTTAATATTGTAATTTTAAAAATATCTATGTATCACCAAAAAGTTCGTAAGACCTGTATTAAAATTATGTGGTTCTATTAAAGTTTATTATTTTATTTTTATTGATTTTGAGAAAATAATTTGAGAAGTGTTCCGAATTTGCGAGCAATCTAGACTATCCCGGAATTTGAAATTTAGCCGTTAAAATACCAATTAATTATTTCACGCTATACATATTCTGCTTATAATCTTATAGGATTAATTGTTATTAGTACTAGAGTAGTTCTAAATTGAAACTAATTAAAATTCCAAGCACAAAATGAAATTGCAAAGAAAACTATCCTGCAATATATGACTTTTTAGAAGTAAATTCTTCCATGAAAAAACTAATTGCTAATTCTATTTTTATAAAGAAAAGATAAAACAAACTTACAAGTTAGTGGGCGTTAACATCTTATGGAAGAAGAAGAATAAAATAATTACCTGAAACAAAAGAATGCAATTGTAGAAACTAAGTACAAATTATTTCCTGGAAGAAAATATAAGGTAAATAAAAATGTAAATACGTTTAACTTTAAAACAAACTTAATTTGCTGGAAAATTAAATTATTTTATCTAACCTAAACATATTATAAACTTATTCTTCTTTCAATTATAATTAGTGCTAATTTTTATGTTATACGTATTTCCGTAAAAATTAATAATGTAAAACAGAATTTTTGTAGAAATTAAATGAAGTTATTATCTAGATTTTTTAACCATATTATCTTTAATTTAAGATAAGTTCCTTTTGGTTGCTTTAGAATATATCTACAAAGTTTAGAAGTAAGTTTGTTGCTAGATCAGATAAGAAACCTCTTTAATAAGTGTTGCCACTATTAAAAAGAAAAGCATAAAATTTTAATTCTGTTATAGAACGAAAGTGGTAAGTGTTTTCTTTTAATATCTACTACATTCTGTATGTAAATATGCAAAAGACACATTTTCTCTTTTTACGTTATGTTACAAATTCTTCCTTTAAAATTCACTTTTTAAGATTGAAATTCTAACAACGAATCTCTGTTCTAATTCAATATAAAATTTAATTATTTAGCCAGAACATACAATAACAGATGTGACAGCTGTGTAAGTATTTTTTTCAATTATCTTCTACGACTTCCACAAAATTATTTTCGTATCCATTATTCTCGAGACTTTTGACGCAAAAATCGATTGCGTTTAAAAAATAATACGACGTAATTTATTTATTAACCTACTGGGAAATTATCAAAATCACCTAACTTTCAAATTACTCGCAACATATTTATTCATGAATATTGGATCAGAAAGGAGCATATGAAATTTTATTACAATTATTAATAATGTAAATTAAAGATTACTTCTTCAAGTATATATAGTTCTCGTTTTGTTTTACTTACAGTTTACCGTTTAAATATTTTATAAGTTTAAATGAATTAAAAGTTAATTATATTTATAAATATTTAAATTGACATTGCAATTAATTTTTGCGAAATTATACTAAAATGTCAAACGCACTAATGTTGAGAATTGTATGAACATTTAATTAATTTAGAATAATTATAAATTTTAATAATGTGGTTTTTCGAAAATTATATGCCAATTTAAATGAATGAAATAAATGGACAATATGTAACTGTTATTTAAAGCTAAATTAATGGCATTCTATAATTTCCAAAATACACAATATTAAATCATATTTTATATTCAAATTAACAATTGTCATCAAACTGATATTCTTATTAAATAAAACTAGCATATGTATATAAGATAATAATGAACAAAATATCTGATAAGTAAATAAATAAGTAAGGTAAAAAAAATATTTTAATCTGAATTCAAACGTAGTTTGGTAATACCCATTTAATACTGTATCTCTTGATTTGCAAAACGACAGTACATGTTCACGACTGATAGTGGGCGACCAATTCGTCTTCATGCAGAATTTAATCAGTGCAACAACTTTGCCAGGATTTTAATCAAGCGGCATAAAAACCAAAAACTCTTTTCATCAAACTTACATTTGCAATTAAAAAACGAATATATCTTCTTTTACATCACTTTCTTCATATATACATATGAACATTTATATATTCTTGTATTTGTTTATATCATTGTGATAAATAATCAATTTAAAACTATTTCAAATCCAATAAAACAATATATTTTGTTTATTTGTTTAATAATCGTAATATTTTAAATTAATTATCATGTAATGTCACACTTAGATAACCTAGAAGCTGTATAATAATAGCTATTTACATTGGTGGTTGTAGAAAAATAATTTTACTAGAAGGAGCGAATGAGGAAGATAGATTTACATTTACTTTTGTACATATTTACTATGCAAAATCAGATATTATTAATACTTAAAAGAACTGATTTATATATAAATATGAAAAACCAACAAGAAAATAAATCGTTCCTTTTAGTAAAAAAAAAAAACAGATGATAGCAGAGTACTGTCTGGTGACTATCAAGTCATTATAAGGGTGTGTCATAAGTTATGTCCGAAAACCGGTAATTGCCGTATAAACCTAACCAAAGAAAAAAACTTCAAAGGGTTTTTGTAAAATAAGTTGCTTGAAATTTATAAAATATTATCCCATAACATACATTGTGTCAAATACAAGAGAAGGCTGATATACAAAATTACCAACTTATACATAAAAAAAAGATTCTATCAGATTAAAGTACGGTCTCCGACAAGCAATTTTCGACCTTTTGATGCTTTTATAACAAGCAGAAAGGTCGTTTGGAAAATTTGGACAAACTATTATACCAAGGAAACGATCAGATAAGCCTGCATTAAATAAGAAAATGTTAATATGAGAAAAATGGTTTCAAAGAATAAAAATGTGTTAAATTTATGATAACAAAAAACTACATTTAATTATAATGCAGTAGAATCTCGATATAACGGATAAAATATTCGGTGAAATGTAAAACATATTTAAACGTTCTATTAATGTTTCAATTCAAATGTTACCGATTTTGAATCAAAGAGGTTATGAGGGAATCGAAAAACTTGTTTTTAATATAACGGATTTTCGACTTTAACGGATACCCGCTCTCGTTTGGTCCGTTATATCGAGTTTCTCATGTAATAACAAAAAATACAGTTCTTGTAAATTGATATTGAAATAAATGCACTCAATATAAATTAATAAGCAATGTAAACATTTTCATTACCCTAACCTTAAAATATTTCTTCATCCAAGAGATGGAAATTATATTACTTAACCCTACTTCGGAACAAGTTAATGGTACATGTAAAACCTCCTTTACGTATTAATTTTAATTAATAAAACTAGGTTTAGTTCCCAATGGAGTAATCTAAAATACTTGGCCCAATTTTGTATCCATATACATAGAATAATTTCATATAGAACTGTATTAGTTAGGTGTTTCCCAAGAGTATGATACCTATATTGATTTATTTGTATAAATGTGATTTTGACTGATATATTTCTTGATTATTCGAACTATAGAAAATACATTTTCGATTATCAAGAAAATATAGAAAAAGTAGAAAAAATTGAAATTGGTAAGATTTTCGTTTATTTCAAGACTGTAATATAATAAAATATATATTGTCACAAATTTGTAACAATAAAATATTTTATGTCAATGCGATACCTTTGCAATATCCGTTTCGATATTTTCACGTTATGTTGTTGTTGATTATTTTTTTATTTTCTCAAAAGACATGCGTATGGCTACTATGATCCTATTTCACACGCATTTGGTAACATTTGTTTTTACAAGAAAATATAAATATTTGACCCTAAGACAAAAAACTAGAAACATTTCAACGGCCCCGAATGAAAAGGAGGATAATTTATGAGAAATAAATTAACAGTTTTTCAATTTATTGATATGTGTAATTATTAAAATAGCAAAGTTTTTGCTGAAATTTATATTAAAAAAATTAACAGTAGGTAAAATAGAGAAAAACTGTGACTCCGTTTTTTTTATTTGGGTACACCTCCCTGAATAAAATCCTGCGTGCGCCCTTGAAATATTCCTTCGGTATTTTAATTCTTTGATAAATAAATAAATAAATAGCATTATTTGTCTATAAATTAAATGTAACAAATTAGTCTGATTTGAGGTCAAAACAAACCTATATTATAAATGTCAAAATGCACTTATAAAATATACATATGTATATGTTTAGCTGTCATATAAATTGATAAATGTATTGATAACAAAAATATGATGCGAATAATACTAAAACCATATTTTATATTTTCAATATGATACATACATAATATTATTTGAATCGAGTTCAAAACTTTTAAATGTAGAAATGTATTTTATTTGACCAGCATAGATTAGAACTTAAAGTGTACTAAATTTATTGCATTAAAAAATTGAAGTAATACTAAGAAAAAAAGTTTATTTATTTGTATGTAAGCCAGGTGGGTAAATTGAGATTATAATTACTGAAATTTTATTTTAGGAATAAATGTATAATCACAGGTAAAGTAAAAAATCAGGTTTATTTGGGAATCTAATGTAAACCTATTGGACATTCGTCTCAAAATCTCCCTTCGCTAAATGGGTTTCCACTAATGTTTATTTAAACCTAGTTCTTTTAGATTCCAAGCACGATTTCGACGTACAGATGGTGCATGTCTCTATTCAGTTTACACAACTGGTTTGTCAAACGTCACATGATTTACATATCGCACTATTTTGCGAGAAAGGCGTTTCTTTGTATGCAGATTATTGTTGAAAGCTCAAAAAACAAACCTTTTATTCTTTTTACACTCTTCACGCTTCATTTCAACCATATTTCACAGATTATGCACCAAACGCTAGAAATTTTGACGGAAATACATAAACGAAACATCAAAGATACAATGAAAACATTGTCATTTATGAAATAAAAACGTGTTATTTAATTATGAAATTAAAAACAAATAGTGATCTACAAAAATCTATTCAAAACGAATTGCTGAATTGGAAACAATTAAAACAATGTAAAATACAATTTGTATTATAGGAAACAAAATTTTATTTTTATGCAATATTTATAACTTTAAAATATCGGCGAAAAATGAATACATGAATCTGCCAGTTTTGAAATTTAATTAGATCTCTTCGACCTATTCTGTAACGCTGAAAGATAATATGAAAGAGCTCTAACGTCGTTCCAAACGTTCGTCACTTTGCATTGTTCATTTTTAACGAAGAATCGACTACCACGCTTAATTGAGTGGCAATTTTATCGTTACTCTGACTTTTCAATTTTAACAGTTTCAAAACTATTTTTCATGAACAAATAATTTTTTATTCAAGCAAATAAAAAAATCTAGAATGCAACATTTTACGCTTTTTCAAACTGTGTCAAATAATAGAAATACAAATACTGAAATCAGTGAACATTTCATGGAGCAAAATAAAAACAAAAATCAAATTATTACTTTATAAATCGCTTAACACGTTGTGTTCTGTGCCAAAACCAAAAAATTAAAAACGAATAATGTTTGTTATTGTTTTCCCTGCCAATTTGTATTCTACTGTTGTACAACCGTATTAATAGAAAAGATTCAATATTTAATTTAACAAACTTAGATTCTTCCGCAATACGAAGCTGGAATGATCCGTTATAAACTAGAATTATTGCAAAACACGAACATTTTAAATCTTTATCTTTCTTTATTTATTCTTTTACATTGCATAAATTCAAATTACACTTTTATTGGTTCTGCATTTTTTGAATTGGCTCACATAAAACATTTCTGAAATTGTGTATATAAATATTATTGCAATATTATATTGAATCTAGTTTAATATTAGATGCAGCAAATGTTATAATATTTTTATTATTTCTGTAATGTAATATGAAAATAAAATGTCTCCAAAATATTTATTCTATCTTCATTGCAAACCAAAACATAGTTATATTTCTTGTTTTTCACTGAAGTTTATATACAACTTTTTTATTATTCTGCCCACTTTTTTATATACTAAACAAAGTTAAGTTACCTTATTATTATTTTCAGCAGGAAATACCAAATTCTATAAATGTCGAAATAATTTATTTTATTGTAGGTACAGTTAAATGGATCACAAATTTTTAGAATGAGAATAAAATTATATTATTTCTGAAATATAACTTATACACAGATATTAAAATTAAAAAGATTTTTTTTTTGGTCTTATGGAAAATAATAAAATAAGTATTAAAAAAATTATAATAATGTAAAAATGTGATGTGGCAAAGTTAAACATAAAATTTATATATTTTCAAATAATATTAGGATATGTACTTATAGTTTTTTTCAAAACATTAAAATGTTTTACTATATTTGATCTGAAAAAAGTAAATAAAATGTATTTATACTAAGCACATATATTACGGAATCAGTTTAGATTTTAAATAAATAAAAAATCATATATTTTCAGCATTCACAATGTTTTTACTAAGAACAAAATTTATATTATTTCTTATTTCTACAAACATTGAAACTATAATTTTGAAAACTAAATAACAAAATTTACACAAATCACAATTGAATATTGGAATCTAAAATTTTAATTATATAGTTTTCCAAATAAGAACCCAATTTATATTTTTCTGGTTATAAGTAAATATGTTATTATATTTATTGAATTAGAAATATAATATATAATTATATCCAGCATAAAAACTGATATAAATAAGATATTGTTTATGTTGTTACAGTACATGTTTTGAAAAAAAATGAGTATAGTGTGAAAACGAGAAATAAAAAAAAATAAAAAAACAAAATTTACACAAAACACAATTGAAGATTATAATTTGAAATAATAAGTACTTATTTTCAACTAAGATCATAATTTATATTATTATATTTTTCTAATCATAAAGTCATAAGTAAACATGTTATTAAATTATTCAATTTGAAATAATATTGGCAATCTACTAAATATAAATAACAAAGTATATATACAAAATTTACAGAAATCACAATTGAGGATTGGAATCTAAAATATTAAATAGATATTTCTGCAACTTACCAACACATTTTAAATTTTTCTGGTCATAAGTACTAAGTTATTATATTTATTCAGTTTGAAAAAAAAAATTATGTATCCAATACCAGTAATATAATTTATATTTATGTTATCATGGTAGTTCAGTTTTATATAAAAGAAAAAATCCAGTGGGCACAATTAATTTGAAAAATAAATAACAAAATCTATATAAAAAAATAAAATTCTTAAGTTTATAAACGATATATTTTTGGTCATGAGTAAATATGTTATGTGTTAAATAACACAATTTATAGAAAAACGAAATTCTTAAGTATATAATTTATATTTTTTTGGTCATAAGTAAATATGTTATTATATATATTTAGTTTGAAAAACAAATGTTTATGGCAGTTTAGTATTATAAAGAAAAGAAAAAAATTTTAGTGGGCACAATTAATTTGAAAAATAAATAACAAAATTTATAGAAAAACTAAATTGTTAAGTATATAATTTATATATTTTTGGTCATAAGTAAATATGTTATTATATATATTTAGTTTGAAAAAAAAATGTTTATGGCAGTTTAGTATCATAAAAAAAAAGAAAAAAAATTCTAGTGGGCACAATAATTTGAAAAATAAATAACAAAATTTATAGAAAAACTAAATTCTTAAGTATATATTGATATTTTTTGGTCATAAGTAAATATGTTATTGTATATATTCAGCTTGAAAAACAGATGTTTATGGTAGTTTAGTATTGTGAAAAAAGGAATAAAAATCAAGTGGGCACAATTAATTTGAAAAATAAATAACAAAATTTATACAAATACTAAATTCTTAAGTATATAATTTATATTTTTTTGGTCATAAGTAAATATGTTATTATATATATATATATATATATATATATATATATATATATATATATATATATATATTCAGTTTGAAAAATGTTTATGGTAGTTTAGTATTGTAAAAAAAAAGAAAAAAAAATCCAGTAGTCACAATTCAAAACTTGAGTGCGAAAAACGTAGTTAGAATTTTTTGGAAGAGACACCAACAAGCGCTCACCCATTGCGTGTCCGCGTCGTGATGGCGGGACGACGAGCGTCGCACAGCATCCGCCGTGTCTGCACTGGCACTGCCGAGCGTCGACTGAGCGTGGAGCAGCGATGCTGTGCGCGGGATGGCAGGATCTTACGCGCAGGAGGCAGGATTCAGCAGGATGGCAGAAGGCAAGCAGAGAAAGGGAAAGTTAGGGC
Source organism: Stenolophus ochropezus (assembly GCA_035578165.1). Classification (NCBI taxonomy): domain Eukaryota; kingdom Metazoa; phylum Arthropoda; class Insecta; order Coleoptera; family Carabidae; genus Stenolophus; species Stenolophus ochropezus. The sequence goes on from JAQOWZ010000014.1 coordinate 8,967,671, forward strand.
ACTGGGTTTCGGGTAGGAAAATATTGGGGAGCTTCAAGCATCCAAATGGGGACGGAATTAAACGGACATGCTTGATGAACGAGAAAGAAGGTTAGGGTGAATAAGGAAAGAAAAGTTTGGTTAGGTTCTGAACTTTGCCAGTATTGGCAGTATATACGCTTCAAAATTTACAACAATATATAGGCTTTGTTTTGTTTTGTTTTGGTTGACCACCTATATAAACAATGTATTTACCAAATTAAAAAAAAACATTTGAAATGAAAACTATACTGTCTGGACGATTTAACTTGGCGATGAGTTAAAGTAATTTATTATTTCTTTGCGGTAATGAAAAAGTTATAAAAACTATAAACGCGCCAGAAAAAAAATCAATTCAATAAAAAAATAATATACATTACAGAAAATTGTAATAATTTATTTATTACATATAATAAAATACTAAAATGTCAGGTATAAAGTACAGATCAAAGTAATTAAATTAAAATTAAATAAAATATATATGAATATAAAAGAACAAAATAATACAAATCAAACCGGATATTATTTATATAGTATAATTAACAATTATTAATATTTTAATTTAAATTTATCACTCTTGTTTATCATCCATAGCTTACTGTAAATTAATAATAAAAATAAATATTTATTTAAATTTCAATCGCATTTTATTCAATATTTTTATTATATAAGGATATAAAACTAATACATGGTTGAATTTAGAACAAAATATGGTATCGAATAGACACAAGAAATATGTATAATCCCATTTTAAGAAATATAACTTCTTGTTGTACCGTGAAAACTACTGGTTTAAAAAATACAGGATGTCCCCCTACAACTTTATTCCATAGTATTCTTTGTAACTTTAATAATGAAGAAAATAATGGCGGTGGTCGGTTTTGGTGTTATACCCTGTATATCGATAGATCGTTTGATCGATCTAAATGATCTCAGGAATCTAAGGAAGGGACGATGGAGGATCAAACCCCCTTAAGAAAATTTAAGAAATTGTTGTTTGACAAAGTATAAATAAATAAATAATAGAAGCCACCATGTTTCAATTATAGATAGAAAAAAACATTTTGAGTCTTTTCCTTTTGTATTTACATCAGAATAAGGAGTTGGGTCCGAAGAAAGTTTGACCCGATTCGTACCGACGAAAAGTAGTAGACTAAAACTGATCATATAGTTATTCTGTCGTATGTATTATTTTTTTAGTTTAATCAGGTAATAACCTTCTCTAATTCAATGATTTTGTGTTAATTATAAATGTTTTGCTTAACATTATTATATATTTTATTGATTATGATTAACCCTCCCTAATAGCGTTTATGTCACGAAAGTTCCTTAAGGTACTTGAAACTCTATTTCATCTAGATATGTTGTGCCACATAGGACACATTAAATGAACTAGAAAACTGACGACCAAACAATCTTTATCTAGAATCTCCTAGTCACAAATCTCATCATGAACTCATATATAAATAAGTACAAGTATAACAGGTATAGTCGTTGTAGATGATATGTAATATATAACATTAAAAAAATGTAATATACTTGAGCCAAAAGATCCCCAATTTTTAAAAATTTAACAAAGGACAAAGATAACGAAGTCTCTTGTACCACTACGACGAATTTATTACTCTTCTGCGATAAAAACTAAAAATAATAAATATTTTTTAAATAAAAATAACGATTGAAATATGTTGAAGCAGAATTAAATACGATTTTCCAATAATAACAAAATTTATATAAACAATCGCATTTAAGAATATTTAGGTATCTGAATTAATGATTAAAGATTTATTGAAAAAGAATAATACGTAATTAAAGAAATTAGATTTTTGTAACACAGTTACTGCGGAAATGTGAAATATAATATTTGCAAATTAACATCCCTCGAAATTTCCAATACACAACCTGTCATTGGAACAACGCCACTTTATTGAAATACTGGTAATCAGGTAAAGCAAATCAAATTCCATATTTGGTTCCATAATTGTTAATAATTGCGGGAAAGTTTAAAATATAATTACAATTTGTTTTCAATGTTTGTAGTCAAGTGTACAACAAGCAATCAGAATCAATCGCTTATTAGATGAAATCATAAATGGATTTCCATTCAACAGTAGTACCTATTGTGGTACTCGCTATACGAGATAACCAAATACAAGTGAACGAATAACAGTCAATGAATATTTGGACAAAGCTGCAATTTTCACTTGAAAATAATCATTCGATGTATAAATTTCAATTGTCCAATGTCAATATGTACTCTATAATATGCAACTGTAAAATGTACATATTAAATTTATTTCAGGAAAATACGAAATGTATTACCATTACATTTTATATTTAATATTAAATTATTGTATGAAATTTACAGCATAAAAAGATAGAGAAATTTAATTTAAAAATTCATTAGAATTTCCATTTACTTATTTATATATTTTTATATACATTGAACTACAAAAGTTTAAAATTCATAGAAAAATATTTTACATTCTAGGTATTTGCAAATTAATTTAAAAATGAAAATACAATCAAACATGCATTATACTTAATTTTGAAACAAGTACCAACTCGTATTTTGCCTGACATTTTTCTAAAATCTAAAGAGTAATACAGCGAAAACTAATTGTAAAATGAAATATGAATATTTTAGTATTTAATAATTAATTTCAACTTTGGAAAATTTTAAAATACAATGCTGCTGTGAAATTAATGAAATTTTACTATTAGGTTAATTTAAAATGTATTAAAGTATAATTTAAAATAAAGTTTTTAAGCTTAACTTATTGAAAATTTTAATAAAATATGACAGGTATATAAATTGCCATTTAACTGAAAACTGATATAATCACTATGAAGCTCTACTCAAACGCTATTTAATAACTTAGCTGTTAATAATGTATTAAAGTAAGTTTAATTACTTTCAAATTCTGTACTATAGTGTCTTTCTCACCTCGAATCGATATATTTTTAATTTCTGCTTTATTAAATATAAAAAAGATGCCTCATTAAGTTTTAATAAATTAGAAAACTTTAACACTTTAAGATATCAGCCCTTATAAATATAAGAATAGTTTAGTTACTGTTTACTAGAAGTTTATGAAAAGGAAGTTTCACAGTATTATAATAGGGGTAAATATAACCTCAAACAAAGAAGAAAGCTGAAAAATATATATTGAAATTTGGAAGATAAACATTTTGACAATTATATAGATTATAAAGATAAATAAAATTTAATTGAATTATCAAAAAGTAATTTAAATATTCATTTTATGTTCAAGTGTTGTTATTGCAATTTATTTGCAATTAAAACATTATGAGCGCATATCTAATGAGTACTTAAAACAAGAGTTGTTTATTTTTAGTCATATCTTTTCTGTATAACTGGAAATTTGTGTAGGTTTTGTTGAACACTGTGTAGGCGGTATTATTGATGAATTTATTAGTAGTTTATGAGTTATAAATATCAGATGCATTAAAGTCTGAAATTTCCAAATTCAGCATTATTTTGCATGTAATGTCAACGAATTTAACAACTATTTATTCATGTATGTATATTCATTTTCTCATTTTTTGCATTGTATAAAAGCTAAATTAAGGTCAGTGGCGAATCCAGAAACTTTCCTAGGGAAGAGCGAATTACCGCTTTTTAATTTTTTTAAGTAACCATAAACAATAAAATATACAATAATCTTTACCACAAAATTTATTAACAAAGTCGTTGATTAGGAAAAATTATGGTCAAGTTGTCGACGTACTACTTCAACTCCGATTTTAATGCAATTTGGTAAAAAGTTCCTATCAAACATAACAAATATAGGAAAAATAATAAAAAATTTGTCAGACTTGATTGACCTTGAAATTGCTATTTATTTGTTTTGAAAGTTATTTAATACAAAGTGTGTACACACACACGCATCTAACCTAACTTGAAATAATCTAACCCAACCTAAACCAACCTAACCGAATCTAACCTAACTCAACCTAACTTACACTAACCCAACCTAAACTAATCTGATTAGGTTAGGTTAGATTGGATTAGATTAGGTTAGGTTGGATTAGATTAGATTAGGCTAGGTTAGGTTGGGTTAGGTTACGTTAGGTTCGAATAGGTTAGGTTAAATTACATTAGGTTAGATTAGATTAGGTTGGGTTAGGTTAGGGTAGATTAAATTCGGTTAGGTTAGATTACATTAGATTAGGTTGCGGGTTGGGTCACGTTAGGTTTGGTTAGTATAGATTAGGTTAGGTTAGGTTAGGTGCGTGTGTGTATAGACACCTTTTGTGTTTAATAGATTTAAAAACAAATAAATGCGATTTCAAGGTCATCCGACTCTTACCGCCATTTTTTATTACTTTTACCATATTTGTCATGCATTTCATCAAAATCAAAGGTGAAGTAGTATACCGAAAGGTTGACCAAAATTATTAAAAATATAAATTATATATACAAAAAATAACTAAACTTATCATCAAATTTTTTTCGTCGATGTGAATCGGACCTAAACTTTTAATTCCCTTAATAAGTATAGAAAAGCTACATTCCGCCGTACCAGGGTTGGACTGAAACTTTTTTTTGATGAAATTTGATATTCCCAAATAAGAGAATAGGGCCCTCAGCTCTATTTTTCTCCGTCACCCCTCCACAAATCCGCTACTGATTAAGGTTAGAAATATATTTAGTTTGTAAATTCGATGATTCCATTAAGATTCCAGAGTAAACATGTGTATATTGACAATGTGTGTTTAATGCGCGAGATATAACGAGATAATTGGATTAGCCGTTGCACCTAACGTAACCGATTTCAATTCCTGCTGCGACTCGTTAACATAGCGCAAAATGGCGATCACGTTCACCCTCGCAACGATTGAGGTGAATCAGTTATAATGGAGTGGCCATCAATAACGAACAATGTTCTGAAATGAGCAAATAACTGTTCAATTTTTTTCTAGGTTGTCTGTTTTTGAAGGCTCCACTAACACAAAAATGACCGCTAAATAGAATTAATTTATCAATGCAGTTGTGGATTTGTAGTTTTTCGCTTTTTGATGTCAGCTGCAGATATTAATTATAAATTGTAACTTTCAACATATTGGTTGCATATAAATATCACCCGTCGTCCGACGTTCATAAAACTACATATTACTCCCAACCACATTTCACATTTTGTAATTTAAATCAAAATAAATTGTAGTGACTTTATTAAATCATTTTGTTATCATGTAAATCATAAAAAGTGACACAAGCGTTTAATACGGAAATCCGTTTTCCTTGATAAGATTCACTCGCTTTATTAAAAATTATAAAGATAAATAGGTCAGCAAATTTAATTCCACGGATTGCTACCTTTTTTTAAAAAAACTATGAAATATAAAATAATATTACATTAATGGTAATTAAAATTAAAAATAATGAATTTTAAATATGTTAAAAAATTCACTGTACTATATCTAAAAATATAAATTTAATTAGAATATAAAAACGGGTGAAGTTAATTAAAAATTAGTTTCGTATTACCGATCTACAGTTACGGGATGCATTTGTTTTTGGTCAAAATCCGTAATGATGATATTTTTCTACTTTTACGTTTTATATATGTCTTTTTTTGACCATATAGCTTATAATTGGTTCCGAACCACTCAGACACTGCGGCATTTACGTTAAAGATTAACAAAATAGTCCAAAGTTACTATAGTTTCAAAAATCTGATTATATTCGACAGGATAAAACGATTGTCACTATATTTTCTAATAAATTTGAATGTACCAAATAAAAATTTGTAATGTTTGTGAATATTCTCCAAATGAGCGAATATTGTAACGTGACTCACGGCAGATGAGTCATCGCGGCTGACCTTTCTGGTGAGGTAGTCTCACTAAAGGTCAAGTGAGATAGGAGCGACGCAGTTATTGTTCGGGAATTTTATAGAGATCAGAAGGCTCTGGAATGTTCGAGATTAGCTGCCCGCAAGTATAAAAGGGTCGTAGCTGGAAGAAGTCAGTATCGGTCAGAATGTGCAGAGTCACTGAAGGAAGTCAGTGTTGGTGAATGCATGTCAGCGACATTTAAAGTAGAAATAAATATATTGTTGGAAATAAATATAAATAGTTAGTGATATAAATAGTGCATAGTGTTAAGTGTTTAAATAAATATTCTTAGTGCTTAAGTCTTTATTAATAATTAATTCTCTTAAATTAGTGATTATATTTGTTTATTCATAGTGTTACCTATTTTTATTATCTTTTTATAATTTATTATTCGTTTATTAAACTTAGTTCTATAAATATTCGTATTTCAATTCTTTTTACACTTCACCAAAATAAATAAAAGTGACAATAAGTTAAACGTGGTATTTACAATAAAAGGTGATATTTTTGTTGTGCGTTAATTTGTGCGTTTGTCATTTTCTCTATCTAATATCTCATGCAGAGAAAATTAAATTAGGTAGGTAGCAGAGAAGAAAAGGTTATTCAGATATTTTTAGCGAGAGAAATAAAAAATGAAACAAGAGGGAAACTTTAGTAATATTTAGAGCTAATATCGCAGAATACAGTTTCTTATTTACGGGAAATAAGATTATTCCGAGTTAATACAAATCCTATGTTCGAATGTAGGAAGGAAGCCGAGCAATATGTGCCTGGAACTTTAATTCATTTGCATGGCTCTCGCCTCGAACGAATTACGGACCATGTTGGTAAATTGTAGCGGATGAAAAAAGGACAAAATGCCTCACTTCACAATGCGAAGTACGGGGCTTCATTCTTAAGTGGCGTTTACATTCATATAGTAAATGTGTTACTTGTACCAATAAAACTAGCAACACAGCTACTCACCTATTGTAAATCTGTAAACTACATAGAAAAGAACTTTATATGAATGACAAGTAAAGGTAAGTCCAAATTTTTCGTTGATAGTGAAGTGAAAAACAGTGGCTCGTATTACGAGCTCACTTTTATAATAAAATCGCCATTTTAACGCCCACTTTTACATCATAATCTTATGTAAAATTGAAAGTTAAAATCACGATATTATTATAAAAGTGAGCTAGTTTGCTTTTATAATAAAATCACGATTTTAACGTTCGTTTTTACAAAAAATTTTGATGTAAAAGTGAGCGTTAAAATCGCGATTTTATTATAAAAGTGAGCTCGTAATACGGGCCTATAAGTTTACGTTCTAATTTAAAAGTATTGCAATAAAATAGTATATTGTACAACAAGAGTGAATGTGATGCCTATATCGCACGAGAACGAATTTGCAGGCACGACCCAAAAAGGAGTGCCTCAAAGGTTCGCGTGCGATATAGACATTCCACTCGAGTTGTACAGTCAATTTTTTCTACGACCAAATACCAAATAATAACTTACAATCGAACTAGACGTTTTCGTCAAAAACAAAGCAGGGTTATGTCAGTTATTTTTTGAAATTTATCAATCAATTAAAAAAAAAATACTTAAAGTAGAAGTGGAGTCAAATAATAAAAATAATTCAAGATTAAATAATGTTATATTGCAATGAGAATAAAAATAAAAATTATATACATTACTAATTACTGGACAGGTTTCATGTTGGCAGTGAATTTTATATCCGCACATGGTGTGGATATAACATACATATCCTTACATGATAGTAAGAAGAAATGTTGCCAATATACAGTACGGAGTATAAAAAATATAATCAGAAGGAGAGACTGTAAAGTTTGTAGAATTTTACCATGAGTGTTTGTGGGATACCCATAACCTTATACCACAGAATAGTTACATACAGAAGTGACACTCCGTGTCGACACCTTTCATGTTCCCCTATTCAGTTATATGACCTTGAAGTATTGTGTAGACCTTTAAATTTGTGCTCTTCCCCTATCTCTCTCTAAGATGTGGGGAAACTTTCCGATTTTAAATAATGAGCCCTTTAAATTTGTGCACATTCTCCATCTCTCTCTAATTTTCGTTTCTCTGTCTTACTGTCGCTTCTTTATAAACCTATTCTGTGAACAAATACCAAATAATCACTTACAATCGAACTAGACGTTTCTGTCAGAAACAAAGCAGGATTTTGTCAGTTATTTTTGTCGTTTATCAAGCAATTAAAAAAAAACGTAAAGTAGGCATAGAAGAATAAAAAAAAACTATATGCATCAATAATTATTTGATAGGTTTCATGTTGGCAGTAAATATCCGCACATGGTGTGGATATAACATACATATCCGTACATGATAGTAAGTAGAAATGTTGCCAATATACAGTACGGAGTAAAAAAAATAGTCAAAAGGAGAGACTGTAAAGTTTGTAGAATTTTACCATAAGTGTTTGTGGGACACCATAACCTATTACTACGACTTAATTGTTCTTCGATTTAATAAACAAATAACAATGCTTTAAGACGAATTTTGAATTGACAGAAAACACGGCTGTGATTTCTTCAGGTCACAACTTGTACTGACGAGTTAGAAAATATTTTGCATGTAAATAGCTACTTGCCCCAAGCAAATCACTTGGTTAGCCACTTGTACATGTAATGTAACAAATATAAACGCGCATTACATACTTTACACTTACAACTCAATTCACAAATAACGATTTGTGAGGAATATAATTTGATACAGGGCGCTATATATCTTGAGCCGTCCCTGCCACCTTATAAATAATGAAATGAGAAATAAATTAAAAGTTTTAATCGTCGATTTCCGACATATTTAATTCAGTTGTAATTCAATTTTTTCTTTTTTTGGAAATTATTAAATAAGAAATAAATATAGAAAAAATGTATGCATTAAAAATTGTGCAAATTACGCATAAATTATTTTAAGTGTAGATGATTTTCAAAACATAGTAATGTCACAAATAAATAGTGTAATTTGAGCTAAAATTAAATTAAATTTAAACGAAAGCGGATGCATGCGACATATTTCAAATAAAACTGATTGAAGTGACCATAAAACATTATTTATTAGTTTATTTATAATGAAAATAAACATCACAAAACAATCATATTATTTTATATATGTGAAACATGAGGCACCAATTCAATTTAAACTTTATTTATGGATAATTCAATGCCACTCAAAAGTGGATTAAAAGGATATTTATTAAAAGCTTAAAATATAAACTCTGAGATTGTTTTAGCTCAGGACCTTTTTTGTCACAGCGTCGGCAAATATGAATAATAAATTACTAAAACGTTCGGATGACAGGAATTAAAGTAAAACGTGCCTGAAATACAAATAGAATCTAAATATAATAGCTACAGTGCAGAATTATTCCACATTCTGATTATTTACAAATGACGACCGTAAAATAAAGACTGCAAGACCGTAATCCCTAAACAATTTCTGCTTCTTTATTTACGTATCGCATTCAGATGCAAAATGAGCATTGCGAATTTTACATTTTTAATTAAAAATCGCGAAATGAGATGCCTACTTAAATTATGATTTCACAAATATTCTACTTCGCTGTTAATTTAAATTTTCAAAATGGAACAATACGTTGTATAAAACGAGCAAAATATACTATTTTTTATACTTTGCGTCACTTTTATAAATATGTCAAAAATTTAAATTACAAAAATTAATTAAGTGTAGCCTAGGGATTTATGTTAAATATGGTAAATATGTTGAAAGTTTAATATCCTTTTAAAATAGCTTTGTTTATTTGGTTTTCATATTTATAATAATTTCAAATTGCATTAAAATACATTTAAAAATATTTGAGGTTATCAATTTGACATTTAATATACCCAAAACAGTTTAACAATATCCGATATTATTATCCGATAAAACAATAGAGCAATTGTATAAAAACAATATTATTTGTTCACTCATTGTTGCATTAAAAAAAAAACATTTTAGTTATTAATAAATATTTAATTATGTTTTGTAGGTTATTTTCGATTTTTACATCATGCTATTCAGTAAGAAAGGTATTGAATCGTGCTAAATATCGGATAGTGAGTTTTCAATGGATAAGCACGTTTTAAAATGTCTAGAACACAATTTTAATATTTTCACGATGTTGTCTATCCGTATGTGTGTTAATCGCGCAAGTTTTTTTTTTCATGAAGATCTGTAGTGTTTTTCTGAAATATATCAGAGTTTTTGTAAATAATGGTTTAATGTTATGTCATTAACTAAAATTTTATAGTTCAAATATGTGTCTACGTAGCCCCATTTACAAATAATTAATGATTCGGTAAATTTGTTACAATTGCGGTTATTCTGTATATCTATGAAAATAAATGTTGTATATTTAACAGTGAAAATTATTATAACTGACAATGAAAACATTATAAAAATAATTATCGAATACTCTAAAAGGAATTGTACTAATACTGTAAGTACTAATTATTTTAATAGCAAAAAGGACAGTCGACATGAGCTGGCCACATCAGATTTTTTTCTGTGGGATTTTTAAAGATAAAATTACTAGTATATTAAATATAAATTGCATATTTTTTGGACCATAAATATGTAGTTTTATTTGAATAAAAATTATAGCACTCTGCGTTTTACAAGTTTGAAGTGCGTAATGAAAGTAAACATTCATGTGTCAATTTTTCAAGAGCCATACAAAAGATATCTTCAAGTAAGGTTATGTATTCGAGTGAAAATGTAAACTCGCTACAACCACGGTATACGTTACTAGCTTCATACACGTGAATTTAAATAAATAAAAAGTGCCCGCGGGTCCACAACAGAGAACTGAGCTGAGTAACTAAGTTACGGAGCTCAGGCTGTCCTATTGTTCCGGGAATTGTTAACAGAGACATTATAACACACTCAATGTCTCAAGAATGCCACAATGAGGGCGGTATTATTTTTGGACACGCAAATATTTAATGAGGCTACCACGAAATTTAACTATTTCACACAAAAAACATAATTTAAGCCGTGTACAATATTGCCCTAAGTGTTTTCTCATAGTATTTTACAGTATTAGCGAGGTGAAATTGTTTTTACTGGTGATAGAAGGAAATAACTGGAGGCCGTTTAGACAAGCTTGTCACCTTCTAGAGCAGTAAAAACTGTTACCTCACTTATATTATACAATACCTCAGAATAGTTACATACAGAAGCGACACGCCGTGTCGGTACCTTTCATGTTCCCCTATTCAGTTCTATGACCTTGAAGCATTGTGTACACCTTTAAATTTGTGCTCTTCCCCTATCTCTCTCTAAGATGTGAGGAAACTTTCCGATGTTAAACAATGAGCCCTTTATATTTGTGCACATTCTCCATCTCTCTCTAATTTTCGCTTCTCTGTCTTACTGTCGCTTCTGTATAAACCTATTCTGTGACAATACTTTATTTGTTATTCACTCGTAAATAAAATAATTAAGACCAAATGTTATGTTAAAAAGTTGTATGACAAACACAAAACACAATTTTCAATGAAACTACTACCCAGTAAAATTAACAGAGTTTTACAATTTAGTAGGTTTACAAGTGACTAATACCATTGGGTCCCCCCCTCTATCAAATAAATCGAATTAAACAAAAAAAAAGTATTTGTTGTTCTACAAAATATATTAACACGAATTGACTGTGAACAAACATGTTTAATACTGTTATTTTAATACAGAAATGTCATACATATTCATTTATTGAGAAACATATTGTTCGACTATACATCTCACGAAAAGTCAAATAAAATTACATTTTTTATTGTGTTAATATAGATAATTGTGATAACAAATATAATTCATAATTTACTATGAGTAGTTGAATATTTCATAAAAATAAAATTTTACATAATAAAATACATCACATTGGCAAGATATGATTTAAAACAGTCAAAATTTTTATAACCTAAAAATGTTGTTGTATGAGTATGTGTAACAATATTTAAAGGGCAAAGTAATTATTTTGCAGGTAATATGTAAATGCATAAATTAATTTAGATATTGATATCAAAATAAATAGCTATACAATATAAATTAAATTATTGTATTAAGCCATAAATGCATATTTAATGACATGCATTAAAATTTCAAACATAAAATTGATTTTAAACTATTTCTCCCACTCTTCAAAACTTCCCTAAATTCAGTGACCTGAAAGTTTTAAAGCAACTTCACTAAATACATCGTGGTTTTTAATGTAATCCAACTAAATACCGTTATCATTTCAAGCCAAAACAAACTTTTGTTTAGCTGTAACTTCAAGTTTAGATAGTTTTTACAATTAAATAGATAAAAAGTAAGGTTAAGGGTTAAGTAACTGTTAATAATTTCCAAACTTCTGAAAAGATTTTTCAAGAATCTAAGAAGTTAAATTGCTACCTATTTATCTTCTTCAAACTAGTTTCGTAATTGATTAAAACGTCCTGAAATGGATTTCGTCTAAGCCTTTGAGTCTCTAGATTTTCTAATAGTTTTTGTTCTAATCAAATTCATTTCCAGGAACCTTTGTAATTTAATAATAAATTTCTCAGTACACTGTTTTCCATGGAAAATTTAGTTTATTCAATGTCAATTACGATATCATTTCTGCATGTAATATGATATAGATGCAAAATAATGTACTTAAAATCAGTGGCGGCACTAGACTTAGATTACAGTTCAGCCTTTAATTTAGCATATAAATAAAAATATCTCATGTTTTCAAACAAAATTACATACATAAATGTGCTAATTTTCAGATTTTTGTTCCAACGGATACAATTTTTAGAAAGGAAAAACTAAAATTGTCAAAAGCGAAAAAATATATAGATTCCTTACATTTTTCTCGATTTTTGAAGAATCCCGTTTTTCGCCGAGGTCGTAATTCAACTTTTTTATTCTAACTTTTAACGGAAATATCTCAAGAACGATAAAAGATAATTTAATTTTGTTTGGATGGAATCACCGCTTCAATATGCACTTATGTGTCCAGAAAATAAAAGAATTTGGAAAAAAAAATCCGAACGATAAACAGATATTTCGGTTTTTAAATTTTTCTTATTTTTCACCGAATCGTTTCAAAAACATATACGCAGAAAAAATATTTCTTTATGTAGAATCAAAGAGTATAATAGTTGAGATTGTATCTCTACCCATTTTAGAAATATACCCAAAATACATACTTTTTAGGTACAACTTTAAGTGCAAAAATCTCAATAACGAAAAGAGATACATGTGTTCAGCGTGCAAAAAATAAACACCTCGTTTGCCACTATGTACTATATATTTTCAAAAACCAAAATTTGGAACTAAAAATAAATTTAAAAATGTAACTTTTCATGTTTAACTGTGATTCGAAATAACGTGAAGATGTAGAAAGGCTTTAATTTTTAATTGGAAATGCGAATTATTAATTTTTTACTGATCCATTAGTTAAACAAACAATGATTGTGTACTTGTATAATCCCATTTTTAACTCAAGTAAAAGATTTTATAAAATTTTGTATTCTTCTTTAACCTTATGGTAATAAAATTTCTACAGCGGCTCGGAACAATTTTTCAGTGATTGAAATTGAAACAACTATAAAAACAGCCTTAAAACAAATAAATTAAGTTGTACTATATTCTTAGCTTCTGAAAAAAATAAAATAAAATCGTTTATTTATGCAATTGGCTAAAGAATTAAAATTGGTGTTCTAAGCTCAGGATAATCCAACATCGTTTCGCTCTGCGTGTGTGAACCTGTTAATGCGTAAACTAAGGGTGGGGGTAACAGGATCACTTTTACTGGAGTGGGGTAAATTCCGGCTACGGCAGTGAAGGACTAGAGATTCAACGAGCAGTTCCGCAAAGTAGCGTACATGTTCGCTCGTATAATATTTATATAAATTGTTATTTTCCTGCCAAAACTTTAAGTGGGCATTATTTACGTTTTTACTCACTGAAATATAGTGATATCATATCGCTATAAATTTAATATATCTGCAATAAACTGCAGGGTTGGGAAATGGAAGGCTGAGACTTGTTCGTTACTTTATTGCTCAAAGGAGATAGTATGAAATAAGTGCAAATTAAAAATAAATTAAATTTCACTAAACTCTTACCCATCACTTAACATACTTTTGTTAAAGCGAAGCAAAAAATAAGGTTCGATGCGCACTGTCGCATATTTACAAAAAAAAATGAACTTACGACACAGAATAGGTTTATACAGAAGCAACAGTAAGACAGAGAAGCGAAAATTAGAGAGAGATGGAGGATGTGCACAAATTTAAAGGGTCCATTATTTAAAATCGGAAAGTTTCCTCACATCTGAGAGAGAGATAGGGGAAGAGCACAAATTTAAAGGTCTACAGAATGCTTCAAGGTCATAGAACTGACTAGCGGAACATGAAAGGTACCGACACAGAGTGTCGCTTCTGTGTGTAACTATTCTGTGCTTACGAGGACGTTTCGAGAATATATAACTAATTTTTTCTAGGGGAAGTTCATATTTTAATTTTGATTCAGATTACTGTTATTATAATATTCTTTTTATACACAGTGAGAACATTTACATATGTTGAGCATTATTCGAAATTACAACATGAAGTATGTAATTTTTCACTTAGTTACATTACTTTTCCGTAGGAATAATTTAGTTATAATGTAACTACTTTCAGGCTTTCAGAATTGTAATGTAAATATTTTATTAGTTTCGTAGAATTCGTTCAATTAACCTTTGAAAAGATTATGCTTTCAAAACCGTAGCATTCTTATAGAATATATGCAGTTGAATAAGGGTGATACGCAGAAGTAGAATGACAAACACACACATATCCACACTTTCTCGGGATTCGAACACGCAATACTTGATTTGGATGTAATAATTTAATTTTGAATTTTGAAGTTCAGTAAAGAAACAGAGAACCAATTACTTCAGTGCGGTATTAAGCAGTCGAAAACTGCGATATTTTTTTTTTTTGATAAAGCTTTGTCATGACTGGGATTTGAACCCTAGATCTTATACTCCGCTCAGTAATGAAATAATGATGAAAATTATTTACTTAAAACTTAAACACTTACATCCAAATTCATAAAAAGGAATTAGCCACTAACCCGAATTAGTTATACCTCTTGTTGGCATCCTGAAATATCAAACTCCAGTCCCAATTCATAAAAAGAATTAAGTATATTATTTAGTTCCAAAGATAACTCTATTAGTTTGATGAAATTAGCAATATTTGTAGATGATTATCAGCATTTCTAAATGATACATAGGAACATTTTTTGTGATATTTGACAACCTAGAAGTAAAATACTTTGATTAGGCATTCGCAAAAAGTTCCAAAGATAACTCTACTAGTTTGGAGG
The DNA here is from genome assembly GCA_035578165.1 of Stenolophus ochropezus. Classification (NCBI taxonomy): domain Eukaryota; kingdom Metazoa; phylum Arthropoda; class Insecta; order Coleoptera; family Carabidae; genus Stenolophus; species Stenolophus ochropezus. Next base: position 8,982,917 of record JAQOWZ010000014.1, read on the forward strand.
AATTAGCAATATTTGTATATGATTATCAGCATTTCTAAATAATACAGAGGATGATTTGTGATGATATTTGACAACCTACAAGTAAAATACCTTGAGTACGCATGCGCAAAGCTTTCATTAAAGTATGATTATAATCAATCTTTTCTCTGAAGATTTTCCTGAGATTTTTAAATTTCCATCGAATATCTATCGAATATAACATTCTTTATATTTTCTAAAAATCTACTAAAAATTACCGTGGTTCACGAACAAGGACTGTCCAATCAGGGCCTAGCTTTACAAATGAAAAGAAATTAACTTTTTCAAACAATAATCAAAAATCGAAAGAAACAACAAAAACTGTAAAAATTTGAAGAACTAAATACTTAAGATTTTTTAGAGTGTAGAAAAATAATTGTCGATTTTGAAGTCGTCGGTACCATTTAGTCGTCATTTCGTCAATATAGTTATACTGTGATAACACCTTTTGCGACAAAGGAAACAATTGTCATCACTTTATTTTAGTTTAGGTTGTCACAAAAGAATGATTAAAAGAAGTGGACAAACTGAAGTTAGTGTTTGTGAAAAAAGAAAGACTATTGTACACAAAATAATTTCTGAATGCGGACCTGAGAGAAATCACGGTGTTTGCATCCCTTTAACATGGCACGAGTAGCGACAGTGCGGCTTTAGTTTTCAAATGAAAACGTCTCAGAGTCATAATTATACGTCATATAATGTATAAAGGCTGACGGCGTTGGACTGTCCTCTAAAGTCTAAACAACGACAAGTCGCACTCTATTCGCTTTTCGCTCCTGTCCTGTCCACAACTGCTGCTGCACTTTTCCAAAATACTACAAAGGAACCACGGCAGGAAATGGATTTAAGTTGTTAGCAAATTAATTTGCGCAAAACCCACGAGTAAAACCAGAATTACTCAACAGTTTCCCTACGAAATTGGTCAATAGTTAACGCTCTTGTACTCGCTAAGTAGCGTGAAATCTGCAATTCAATGTTCGCCGCAAGTAATAACAAAAAATAACAAGCTGTATTGTTTAGAAAAACAGGGACATGGGTATCATTTTTTTTTTGTTTGATTTGTATACAAATAACAATGTTTAAAAAATTACCTAAATTTAGATGTAAATATTATTATTTATAAATAGGACATGTAACCGAAAAAAATACTTGTTAACGGTTAGCCCTTATAGAGAACATTATAAGAATAAAGGATTTAGTTCGAAAACCGGTTTTCCAAAATTGGAAACCGGTTGAACCCGGGTAATATATCGGTTAAAAACATTAATGGAAAAAATTAATTAAAAAAAAATATAAAAGTTAATAAAAAATGGATTAAAAAAATAATAATAAAATACCATCTGGAAACAGAATACAATACATTTAATGAATATTCACAAAAATTACCGTAATATTTTCAGAAAAACGCAGATCACTTTTCAGTTGTAACTTTTCCTAATGCTGAAAAAAGACTACCTACTTTTATGGCTCTACAATAAAATGTAAATTGTTAAAATTATCACGACCCATATTCAAATACAAATAGGTAACACAGATATAAAAAAAATATTACCAAATTTCGCGCTAAATGACATTAAAATAAAGATTAATGTTCGCTAAAACCGGTTTATTTATTTTTTGGTTAACGGTTACTAGTATTTTCGGCCTTAAAAATATCGGTTAAAATTCCGGTTAAAGTTCGCAATTTTCGTTCATAATATCGGTTACCGGCTTTTATTAACCGTTTCTTTTAACCGGTTACATGCCCTGTTTATAATTTAAAAAAAATCTCTTCCTAATGCACTTAACTAACTTCTTACGTTGATTGTGGTTAAAAATATTTAATCAAATTTAAATAATTTGATTTTTTATGTTGTTCTTGTTCAATGCAATAGGCTCTAAAATGTTCTGTACCCAATTTATTCGGAAAACAATTAAACCTAGTTCTTCGAATTTAGCTTTGTGAAATAGTAATACAAAATCACAGTGTAATTTAAAATTCAAATGATGGGGTTTAGAGTTAACAGTAATTTAGTCCATTAATTACCGTATTCAAGTATGAAAAGCATTTAGCTGTAAAATGCCAACGTTGGCTCCATAACCCATATATTACAAAGTGCATGAAACCGCAGAATTCAGAACTATTTCAGCATTCAGCGCTTGAAGTCAAGGTCATGGTCATCATTTCCAAGCTGATTGACTTTGATCGAAATTTCCAAATAATGTAACACGCAGTGACAGGTCGCCGCTAGCATAAATTTCACACCAAGTTAAATATTTCAATCAACCCAATCGGAAAATTGAAACGACTGAAAATAATTCATAAAACGAGCAGAAAACGAATGCAATTGTGTATGCGTTTTAATTAGCTGAAATTATTTTATATTTATACTCGTAAAACTAACAATTAAAGTTTTGAACTTTAATTAACGTAGAAATTTGCTAACTACGACAAAATTAATCTGGAATTTATGTGTTGCTTCCAGTGTTGTGCTCTGCATGTGCATTGTTTGCTATCATTTTATCATCCGCACTGAACATGTACCCCTATACACTTTTCGAATTAAACAAATGCAAACTTTGAAATTGGTAACTCTACACGTGGATATACAATGTTCATATTTTATATTAAAATTACAACTTGTAACATAAACATCACGAGATATAAGACATGAAACGTTACAATTATTGTGTTCCACTCTAAAATTTTCATATTCAGACGAAATAATCTAAAAATATTCGTTTTGGGTCAAATAATTTGGTTTTTGAAAATAGTACATGTTGATAGACGTCGATGCGCTGATTTCATATTTATAAAGAGAATGTTATCTCTTCTCGTTCCTGAGATTTTGTTTGGGTACATCTCAAAAATAATTAGAAATAGAAACTCAACGATACTATTCGCTTCTACGGGTAAATTGTAAAGTTACATAAAGAAATGTTTTCTCTGCATATATCACATAAGTATTTTTAACGTAAAACATGGGATTTATTATACCCATGGTTACGACTTGATATTTGATTGACAGCAATTAATATCTGTTGTAACCATGGATATGAAAAATCCACATGTTTCATGTTAACGTTCTTTGGAACGATTCAGTAAAAAATGAGAAAAATGTCTATATGGACTATTTTTAAAAACCAAATTTTTGAACCCAAACATTGTTATCTTTATATTATTTCGGATATATAAACACAAATTTACTCCGAAAACCTAAAAAAAATATTTATCGTTCTTAATCTCCTGTATTACTTTGCAGCAGGTTTATAATTTATAATTTGTTTAGGCAATGTATTTGGTGCCACTTTTTTTAACTCAGGAAAAACTAAATATATTCGACTGTTACTTTAATAATATTTATTATTTAATAGAGCCCTTCTGTATTTCATACAAGAGAAGTTGAAGAATATATTAACAATCAGAGCTAATGTAACCAAAATTACAGACAATGTGTTATATTTATTTAGAAGTGATACTCATCTAATCCAGACGCTAATAAATTAATGGGAAATTACAGTCTGACTAAACGTTAGAAATAGGTTATGTTAGCAAAATAAAGCTGACCAGTAAAATTTACTAGAGCGTTAAACCGTTATAAATGAGCTAGCTAAAATAATACTTTGTAGAATTTAAGTTACTGTATGTTAAATAAAATTCTGTATTTTAAACTGTGACCCTATTGTGTCTAGTTGTTTTTAACTTTCTAGATAAATGTGTCTGAAACAATTATTCATTCTGTTACTAATTCGCAGTTACATAGAACTTCATCTCCTAACCTAACTCTTCATAACCGAACAAAATTTTATCTTTCGTACTTTCTTTTAATATAGCAATTATACAAAAATATATGTTAAATTATTTAAAATATTTGTTTTTATAATTTTGTTATCAACATCAATATTATCAATAAATATATTAATGTAAATTTTATTATAACATTATAATAATTAATACAATTTTAATATATATTTTATATATGTATTGTCTATATTTGTTAAGTATAATATTTTTTAATATACCCTTAAATTTTATTGCCAGATTTCATTATTGTTTTGTATCACTGGTAGTATTAATTTTTAAAGTTTATTATTTGCGATAAAATTTATCAAACAAGAAACGGTCATAAACACTGGGAAATATTTTTTCAGTACTGAATAAAAATGATCCATAAAAACGGTAGTATATATTTTACGACACGCACTATATTTTATCACATATAGATTCAAAATATCGGCCAAATATAAATTTGACAATAACACACGTCATAAGGTTCAAATCAACCATATTTCAATACCTATATTTTATTCCACAAAACTAGAAATCGAAACACGGTTTCCATATGAAATATATATTAAAATAAATGTTCGCGTATATATTGTTATTTATTAGTCTGTACATAAACAAATTTTCAATAAATTTTAATTCAATTGAAGTTATGGTTTTTGTAGCTCATCTTTTATTTATAAAATTCTTCTTCTTTTTCTTGTTTAGCTCGTTATGAACCTTGGCTTCCTCTACAATCTTCTTCCATTCTACATAATTTGGAGCTAGAGTTTTCCAGCCTTTCACTTTCATTTTTCTTAAGTCTGTTTCGACGTCGTCTAGCCATCTTTTTTTGGGTCATCTTTTTTTTTCTCTTACTATACAATTTTCCTTTTAATTTTCATATTCTTTGAGGCATTCTTTCTTCATAGATTCTCATAGGCGTGCACAGGGGAGTGCCTTGGGGTTCCAGGCACCCCCATTACCAAATTAAAAGTAACAAAACCATAGGTTTTTTAAGTGGTAAAATGATTTTGAATAATTTATTTTTATTTTGTTAAAAACTTGATTTTAGGTGAAACTTTTTCTTATTTTGACTCGATTTAGTATTTTTTAGATTTCTGTTTAGAAAATACATTTTCTGCTAATAATCTGTTTTTTTATAGTTGCATTTATATCCATGTTGTTAGTTATCTTTCATTTCTAAATATGAGAAGCTTATAACACCATCAAAAGTTTTATTTCCGATTTTTAAGTTTTTCGGGATTCTTCTTTCTATTGAAACTTGAAATTTTAACATTTAATTATTTATAAAATGTAAGATAAAAATGGAACGGGTAAAATTCTCGATTTCACTAAGCCAAAATAAATAAGTAATATATTTTATTTCTGAAAATCTAGTAATCCAAAATACCCATAAATGAGTAAAGAACAGTGAGAGTATTTTTTAATTTTTTTTATATACTTTATAAAATTATTAATGTAATTATATCTGGTAAATTTTAACGCAGGTTTGTTTATTTATTTATTTATTTATTTATTTATAATCTATCAATCCAACAGGACATAAGTCCCAATTACAGGATGATGTGTGAATAATATAATACATACTAATACATAACATTGTAAATACGCAACAAAAATATATACATAAACGAATTTGAAAAAATAAACAAAATAACAAAACTTAAGTAATAAACAGACAATTATACAATAACATTGTTATCAACAGATAAATAATAATTTATCAAAGATCTTTTGAACAAACTGTAAGGGTCTGCAAAAACGGCAATATTCGAGGGAATAGAATTGTAAATATTACACATGTGTCTAATAGGCGACTTACTTTCATAGTTTGTCCTGACTTTACTACAGCGAAAAGTGAATTTGTTCCTAGAGGTGATACGTGGAACACTAAGAGGAAGGTGGGCGAGAATATAACAATCAGTAACAATATTGTTTAAAACTTTGTATAAAAACAAACAAGATTGCATTTCCCTACGATATTTTAATGAGAACAAATTCACTTCAAGCAAAAGTTTATTATAGTTAATGTCATAATTAGGATACTGATTAAATTTTTTAAAATAGCAATATTTAACAAAACGTTTTTGAACTGATTCTATAACGGAAATGTATTTGTTGTAAATCGGATTCCAAATTTGGAAACAATACTCTAATTTTGACCTAACCAACGAACAATATAAGTTTTTTAAAGTTGACACACTATGAAAAGGTTTACAAGTACGAATAATAAATCCTAACATTCGAATAGATGACTTAGTAATATTGTCAATGTGCAAATTAAAAGTCAATTTATCATCAAAGATCACTCCGAGGTCTTTAAATTGGTGTACGCGTTTAAGACAGAAATTTGTTTGTGAATCCGTAAATTAAAAGAAAACTCCCTGGTTTATTTATTATTTTAATGTGACAAGCAATTTAAGTCCAAAAAGACAATGTTATAGCTTTTGTAATTTTAAAGTGCCATACTTTACAAAGCGTTCATAAAATATTTGAAATTACGTTTTTATTATAAAGTATGTGTGTGTTGTACAATTTTCATTATAATATCCTCATCCTCAAAAAAATGTGTACATTTTTCCCTGTAATTAAGAACGCAAGAAATTTTTGCACAGGTGAACGCAATTTTGCGATGAATTTTTCATCAGAGTTCATATTGTCTTTTGAGCGTATAGAAATTTTAAAAAACAACGAGCTTTGTATGGTTTTATTACTGTCTTTTCATGGTTTAATAAAAATTTAATGAGTACTTGTAATCTCAGCTTCATGTACTCGATTCTACGACGTAAAACTTCTTACATAACTGGAAATGTGTTATAAAAGATATATTATTAGTTCTTTTAAACTGTTAATATGTGAAAAGAAATATAAAACTATAGAAATATTTTTAAGGTTAGCTTATATCATTGATTATGATTGTCAATGTTTCATATCGATAGCTCATATCTTATTTCACGCAATGTAACTTGTACAGCCATTAGAATCTTTCGAATTGAGAATTAATTCGCATGACTTTTTTAGCTTCAAATTTTGAGCTAATGACAATCACAAGCGAAATTGAGAAGGTTAGCTTAATATCTTTGATTGTCAATGTTTCATATCGACAGCTCATCTCTTATTTCACGCAATGTAGCTTGTACAGCCATTAGAATCCTCGAATTGAAAATTAATTCGAATGACTTTTTTTAGCTTCCAAATCTTGAGCTAATGACATTCACAAGCCAAATTGAAAAGGTTAGCTTAATATCATTGATTGTCAAATGTTTCACTTTGATAACTCATCTCTTATTTCACGCAATATAGCTTGTACAGCCAATAGGATTCCTCGAATTGAAAATTAATTCGAATGACTTTTTTTTGCTTTCAAATCTTGAGCTAATGAAAATCACAAACCAAATTGAGAAGGTTAGTTTAATATCATTGATTGTCAATGTTATACTTTGATAACTCATCTTTTATTTCACGCAGTGTAGCTTCTACAGCCATTAGAATCCTTCGAATTGAAAATTAATTCGAATGACTTTTTTTAGCTTTCAAATCTTGAGCTAATGACAATCACAAGCCAAATCGAGAAGAAATAAAAGCAGATTCCCAATACTGGGTTGGCCGTAGGCCAGTAGGGAGTGTAGCGAATGTGAGTTGGAGAATTAGCCGACAGATGGGGAATAACCGGTGAATGCGCAATGCGGTAGAGGGTGCACAATACTAACCCCAGTAGGAGCTCAAATTGCCGCAGATGTAGAAGAGCGGCTTTCATTACACACGCAATCCATTACAAATAATTTACACCTATTATCACGTCTTTACACTATTAGAAAAATGCATTATAATAATATAACTTTATATTTACCATGCAGAAATATACAGTTCATACGCTGAAACAATTTTTTTATAATAATCATTATAATGACGACAGGGCACAAAAATATACCTAGCTTTATGCCCTTTGCAAAAGCTAATCTATAAATTTATTATTCTTGTTATAACATACAAAGTATATGTTATATTTTTATTATAAATGGGGTCCTGAGCCATTTTTTTCTGAAAGAACAGAGTGAAATAAACACAGTAGTTAAAACGCTACTGAAAATATGTTGTGTTATATTTCTTCGCCAGTGATGAACAAACTGTTAGTTGTACAGGGTATTGGTTATTTTTATATTCGTATAGCTAAACTATGTTTACATACAAATTTGTATGTCTATGAATGAAATATAAATAATATTTATTTTTCATAACAAATAAAAGAATATGCAGTAACATTTTGACACTTCCAGGCCGCATGCATGTCTCCCTTCTGTAAGTTCCAAGAAATTCGTACTCGCAATTGTTTTTTTAAAATCAGGCAACCAAAAAATTGCTAAAGACAGGTGACATGACACGACATCGCAACAAAATTTAATCTCTTATAGCTCGCGAACGAAATAATATTTAAATGGCATATTTTCACTAATACTCATTAATTGTTGTATGTTTTCATATTCTTCTGCAAAATGGTAATATTTCGACAATGGTTCAGGACCTTATTAATATGTACAGATTTCTAAATGTCAAGTGATACGAAGATATTAAAAGTCGAAATTTGTTAAAACCTAAATACCCGAATGAAAGAATTTATAAGTTTGTTAATAACATTTTCATCATCATCATTAACTGTGACACAACATCAAGATTTCTAGATGGATTAGGATCTCAAGAACGGAGGACATTTGTTTCTGGATAAATTTTACTTGCCTCTTAGTGATACATGTCATTAACAGTATGTAGTACGTTCCGAACCACTCGGACACAGCGCCCAGTTCAAGTCAAATTGCTCTAAGTGAGCCACGGCTACTCGTAATATTTTAAGTTTGTTAAATTGAAATATCCTGTAAATATATAAATAGAATATGATCATATAGTTATAAAATGAAACTTCTATAAGTTGAAAATATATAAAATAAAAACAATTCATCATTTCGACCATGCCTGAAAGTGACAGATCTGTTTATATCACAGTATGTGGTATATTCATACTCTTAATAATGTGGCTAGCAAGCAAATATATCACGACTCCCAACGAACACTGTCACTAAAATATGCCGTGAGATAAATTTCAACAATACCGCTTACCATTCTAGGTACGTCCTCATCACATATCCATTTATTCAAGCAAGGAACTGTGTGGTTAACTTCTGGACAGGGTACTGTTTTGTTCTTTAAAGTTAATTAAATTGTAGGTTGCTTTACTAGCAGTAATTACCAGCTATGATATATGAACATAAATTAACAAGATATGAAATTCCTGTGGTATTCATTTGGTTGCATTTTTTTTATTAAATATGATACCAAGATCACGAGTAGAAGTATTTCGAATAATATTGATACCATTTAAGTTATACCTACAGGAAAATTATACAATTTCTATTTCGAGTGAAGCTTACCACAGAACACTTATGAAGTTTAAAGATAAATCATCACAGTACAATAATGGTATAATGTTTCCAAATCTTCCTGAATACCAATAAAGTCGTAATTAGATTGAACAGCTTTGAAAATTTTCAAGTCATCAGCAAATAGTAAAAACTCAGAATGAGTAAAGCATTCCGATATTGAATTTATGTAAATATTAAATAAAAATAGGACCTAAGTGAGAACCCTGTGGAACTCCAGAAGTGACCTTAATTAATCGGGACTTGTAACCATTGCAGATGACTAGCTGTGAGCGATTTATTATATACGATTCAATCCATCTTAAAAGTGAGCCATGAATACCGTCCGATGATAATTTAGCTAATAGTTTCAAATGATTTACATGATCAAAGGCTTTACTAAAGTATTTTCTTGTATTTTGTTTGTTAAAACTGATAAAACTTGAATATTGTTTCGTTTTGTCGTTTTTCTTGTATAGGTATTTAAGTAAAAATAAATCTGGTACCTACAACTGTAAAAGCCATATTCAGAATTCTTTTCTTTTTGCATATGCACGCCGGTGTTTCATCTTAAACACTGACATCTTAAACTGTTCCATTATTCAGTATTTCGTTGACAAATTATGTAAGACCTTTGAGTCGCGTTATTTTGCGGGCTCATCTCTACATCGCGTGATCTGGTTCCAAATGCCAGCTTGCGGACTGCACAAAGACACTACAGGAATGTCCAGTCTTTTTCTTCTCTTCTCGCGGACTTAACCGAGTTGAAATGTCTCGTAGGACCGATTACATTGTTTCACTTTCTATAGACGCAGTACCCGTCCTGAGCATGTTCCTGCTTTTGACAGCAAAACGTTAGGATAGTGTGACGTTCAATTAACCAACAAGTCAGGCACTTAAGAAAAAAACATCTTAAATTGGCCTTACTTAAACTTTATATAATATATCAAATTGTTTTCTTCCAATATCAAAAGTATAATAATGACATTATAATAATATCAATTTTGATGTTTAAATATTGAGATTACGTTAGAAAAGGGTCACCAACTTTAAGGGCACCAAAAATCAATCTAAAACATCGTCAACTATTGATCAAATAATCCAGTACTGCAGATTTTAAAAATAGATTGGTTGATAATATTCACTACAAAATGCAAGTACACTATATTTTTCACAGTTGAACCTCACGTCATTAATTTCTGCTGTAAGAATGATTAAACTATTATCTTGCATCTTTGTCGTATACGTATAGCATAGATGAAAGAGGTATATATGATAGCTGAGTTTTACCAATGATAAAAATGAAATAGAACTAGTAGTGCAACCGAGAGAATAGATATTTCCCAAAATTAAAAAAAGAGTATGTCATTCATGTCATTAATGTTATTTCTCAAGGTGATTTTGACGTTGACAATTTGTGCTTCTGTGTGTTGGTAGTTTTATTAGTTCTTGGGATTATTAATTAATTTGTTGTAGTTTGTTTCCAATTTTGTGCGTAGTTTATAGTTGTATTTTTTATTACTAAATTAAAAGCTTATTCTTTGACTTTCGATAAATAACATAATTAAAATAGAGTAGGTTATATTTGTAATACTATCAATTTTGAGATTTCTCTACTTCGGAAATCACACGATTTCACCAGACAAAATGACGTCATCAATTCCCCCAACGATTTGATTTACACAGTTACGAATGATGACAAGAGGATCAACAGCGAAAATAGACTATAAAAACCAAATGACTTATTAATTAATAAAATACTAGTTTATATTTATTCGTGTTTCAATATGAAAAAGATGCCAGAAAAGCTTTATCTACGGTCGGCTGTATTTAGCAGGTTTACGAACCAACAATAAAAGAGTGACAAATAAAATTTATGTGCAGGAATCAATGGTGCATGAATGAGAAAGTGAGAGACTAAGAATAAACGAAAGGCTGCCAAAGAGCAAAATCATTATGAATTGAATAAGAAGAATTGCGCTTTTATTAACTGCTTACGCTGAAGAATTGTTCTTTGAATAACAGGTGCAGTGAAAAGTAAAGTTTTACTTTAGTATTCATCATTTGGTGAAAGTTGTTGATAAACAAAAACCTTGTTTATATTGTTCAAAAATGGTTGGCTCCTTTAATTTATAAGTTCACAACTGTCATTTTAATGTTAGTGCCTTATATATTAATTATTTTATGATTGTATTTATGTGTATTGACGTTTGTTGAAGGGTCTTCAATATAATAACTGTAAATTTATGTCGACAACAAATAGAATATACTATTCAAAAATTATGTAAATATCACATATCATTCGTCATTTTATATTTCCATTTATTTGAATTACAAGTCCCAAGTGTGTAAAATGATCAATGCATTGTCAAACAGCACAATATGTACTAACAATTTGTGATGTCATACAATCAATTAAAAGGCCAATTTTTCCCTTTTGCACTTCAGCAATTAACAGTTTTGTAATTTATCACTTTGACTGTGTATGGAATATATGTCTATGTTTAATAATTAACGAAAACAATTCACATCATTATTTTTACATTCCAATAAGTTTTTTATGATTCATATTTTTTGACAGATTCCAGGAAAATACTTATTATTTTTCTATGTATTGTAACGACACAAACTCACCGTAGATGAGTCATCACGGCCAACCTGTCTCAGGTAGTAGCGTTAAAGGTCAAGTGGGATAGGAGCGACGCCACTATTGTTAGGGAAAATATAGAGTCCAGAAGATTCTGGAATGTTCAAGATTAGCTGTCCGCAGGTATTAAAGGGTCGCATTGGGCGGCTCAAGAAGTTAGTATGGGTCAGAGTGTGCAGAGAGTCACTGAAGAAAGTCAGTGTCGGTCCGCGCATGTCGGCGACATGTAAAGTAGAAATAAATAAATAGTTCGTGATATAAATAAATGGTTGGTAATATAAATATATTGTGGAAATAAATATTGCGTAGTTTTAAGTGTTTAAATAAATGTTCGTAGTGCTTAAGTCTTTAATAATAATAATTACTTCTAAATTAGTGTTAATATTTGTTTATTTATATTGTTACTTACTTTTATTATCTTTTTATAATTTATTATTCGTTTATTGAACCTAGTTATATACAATACACGTTCCAGTATTTTAATATTGCTTAAAATTCATTATCCAATTTGGTGGCAGCGCAATATTCAAATAGAAGAGAATTAATATTTATTGCTGAATGTATAAACAGAGTGAATGTAAAGTTCTATTATCTTAAGCCATTTTAATTTCCATCTTAACTAAGTTTAATTAGTGCCCATGTAGGTAGAGCTACCAGCGTTCAGTCTTTTGTTGTATTATTTAACAAAGTGTAAACATATATGAAGAGAATATGCATAATAAAACTTCGAAATTAACTTGTATACAGCAGGCTAAACTACACAAACTTCCAGCTTTCGACACCTCACTAACATGCTTTTCACCTAACCTAACATTTGCACTAGTTCCTAACTTTCCTGCCTTTTTCCGCAACTCAACAAAAGCAGCGTATATGTTTTTTCCTTAACTTTTGCTTTGATCGTACGAGTATAAATTGGTTAATGGTTTTATAAGCCTTTGAATATGGCTACCAACATTATAGGAAATACTCTATTAAAAAGCTTTTAACACAATATGAAAGTTAATAATAAACCTAAAAATTTTCTCGTTAGTGGAGCAGATAATTATATTATACTTACATATTTATACTAATAATTCTGGTCTGAAAAAATAATTTGATTTTTCCCGAAATATATAATTTCTTAGTAATTTCCCAAAAGAATGTTCAATTTCTCTAGATCTAGGGAAATTTCCCTAGGTATAGAAACTCTGCTGCCTGCAATATTCGATCTTAAAAAGTCGAGAAATCTCGGCGAGATAAATTATTTTACATTTAAAATGAGACGATTTGAGAAAAAGAAAAATCTCGTCTCATCTTGTCTTATAGAATCGCTGTAACTTCGCAGTTTTATTTCACTCAGTATTAATATACTAAGTGCCGCCAGCTTTTTAAACAAAATTTTAGATATTCAGATATTTTAAAATGTTTTTAAAGATTTACTTAAAAGCTTGTAACAAAATATAAAATAATATGTTGTCGTATAAACGTTTGTTCTTGGCAGATTCAGTTTATTCAGAATTATAATCCTTATAGCTGTCATATTTCAAACAAAAATTGTTAGTATATGTCAGTGATTTTATACTATCTAGATACCAACACTACTAAACAGTTTGTTGTCATCATAGTAACGACATACTTTGAAGCATTATCTTTGAAAAAGTATGCCAAAATAGACAGTCTCTGATGCGCTGTCTTTATCTGAAGTGTACAACTATCTGTAGTGTTATATCACTTGCTATCAACTTTTGACATAATCTCGAAAAAAATGCACTAAATTCAAATATTGTCATTATAATTACTCTATAAAATTAGTATAGAGAGCGAAGTCGTCTGTAAATGCCATGTGGTTGGGAGTACACAATAGTCCATCATAATATTTGTTCCAACTGGCTGGACTTAATATGAAGCCTTGTGGGATATATGTTTTTTAGTTGTACATTGCACTTCTTCCCTCAAAATTATGCTTATCTTACAAGCATCTTACGGACTATAGATATCTCAGAAAAACATTTACAGAAACCTTCTCTTTTATAATTTGCCTGTGAAATATCCTTCACTTGTGATGTTTTACATATCAAACATTTTCTAATTATTATAATGCATAAATTGAGTAAAGCACGTTATAAAAATCAGAATAGCATTAACAAAAACAGCTAGGTTAGGTTGAAATAAGAGGAAACTGTCATGAACTTGAGTGATAATAGACATACGATTTCCTTCATGCTGATTGGTTAGTCACTAGTGATAGCAACAGAAACAAGATAATACTATACATACTACAGAAAGAGATAGCGCAAAAAATGTTACACATGTTGAAAACACAACGTTTATAGGACATATATTGCATATTGATATCTAGATAAGTACAAAATCACTGGTATAGGTGCTGTTTATCATTACGAAACGTAACAATACTCAGTTTTGATTACATGTAAAGCACGTTGCATTATCATTAATTATTTATAAGCTAATTAACGAACGGTGTATTTAAAGCTAATTAAATGCACTTAACCTTTACGTCAAAATGTATAAACGTTTATAAGACACGAGTTTCAAACGACATTTAATCCTGTTGCTATAATATTTTAAAATTTATAATGAAAAATACGTTACGGACACTATTTCACTCAATCTATGATATAAACATTTATAATTTTACATGAGCTTTCTGTAACGACTTATGAGGTAATTATTTAATATTTTTTAAATGAAGAATTACTGCTGGCTCTAAATAATTCTCTACAAACTAAATTAAATGATTAAATTTTCTAAAAGATCTGTTTACTAAAATGAAAGTGAAACATTTGTCGAATAAAAACTAAATTTGATAAGAGCATCTTGTGTAGCTATAGTAAAGAAACGGTAATTCTATTTGTATTTGATGTGTTGCAATTTCATTTTGAATCTCATAGAAATTCACATGAGACGAATCTGCATTTGTACATATGTTTCCTTTACATTTACGTGCTTTCGGCAAAACCAGCCAAATAGCTACGCTACAAGCGAGCAAAGGTTACACTTGCTTTTTTGCTCCACTTTGAGCAATGTTACTCTCTTCACACGAAAAGTTTTAAGGCTAGTGCATTTCCTGAAGATTAATTGCTTTTTCCTTCCACGCCATGTGTGCGTTTTCAAATTTTTATACCAATCTTGAAATCTAGACAAAAGATATTAATGTCGCACTAGAATTTTAACCTTTGTAAGGATTTTGAAGGCCAGTTTACTTCAAAACAAATTTATTGCTAATAAAATTTTATTAAAAGGAAAAATGTATGCATCGAATATTAAACATTTGTTTAATTAAATTGTAAAGACATTTAAATTTGGTTATCAGTAAGATAGCTATTGTATGACAATTATTAATTTTATAAACTCACTTTTAAAAAGAATAAAATGTATCTTTTATAAAGAAATGTTTTCTCCGCATATGCGTTCTTTGGAACGATTAGGTGAAAAATAAGAAAATTGAAACAATTCAAAATTGCTCCGAAGAACTTTTTTTTAAAAAACTTAATTTTCTAGACTTTATCCATGCGCTGATTTCAAAACCTGCAATCCTATTACGCCTTTTCGATTTTATTCTATCGCTTTATTAACTAATTTATATATATATATTTTTTCAAAACCCATAACCCCATATAAAAATTGTGTAGAGTTAAACAAACCAAATAACAGTATTAAACCAAAATATGTGTTAATAAACGCAGAATATCCCAAAAATACTCATTTTTGTGGCCAAAATTTTGTTTTTGGGAAATAGTGTACATTGATGATCTCAATGCGCTGATTTAAAATTTTCAAACGGAATTTAATTATCTCTTTTCGTTCCTGAGATATTTGTTATCAAAGTTGTACCTCAAAAAAGTGTGTTTTTTTGCTATATCTCTAAAATGGGTAGAGATACAATCTCATGGATTATACCAGTCGATTCTACGGGCAAAGTTACATAAAGAAATGTTTTCTCCGCATATTCGTTCTTTGGAACGATTAGGAGAAAAATGAGAAAATTGAAAAAACCTAAATTTGAAAAATTCTCCGAGGAACTTTTTTTCTCCAAAACTTTTCATTTTGTAGACTTAAGTAAATATCGATGCACTGATTCCAAATTTTTAAACAGAAATCAATTATCTCATCCCGTTCTCGAGATATTCGTGTTCAAAGTTGAAATTTGGTAATACCTAAAAAACCTGTTTTTTTAGGAATACCACTTTAAGGGTTAGGTTTACGACTTCGGTGACTTCACCAATCGATTCTACGGGCAATATTACATAAGTGTACCAATTTTTAGATTTTTATTCCAACGGATACAATTTGTAGAAAGAAAAAACGAAAATCGTCAAAAATCGAAAAAATGGCAAGGGGTATACCTTAGATTTTTTTCGATTTTTGGCCATTTTCAGTTTTTTCCTTCTAGAAATTCTATCTGTTGAGATAAAAATCTGAAAATTGGTACACTTATGTAATTTTGCCCGTAGAATCGAATGGTGAGGTCGCCGAAACCGTAAACCTAATCATTTAAGGTGTATACCTAAAAAACCTATTTTTTTAGGTATAACTTTGAACTCAAATATCTCGAGAACGGAAAGAGATAATTGTATTCTGTTTGAAAATTTGAAATCAGCGAATCAACATCTACTTAAGTCTAAAAAATTAAAAATTTTGGAGACAAAAAGTTTTGAGGCGAAAAATTGAAATTTAGGTTTTTTATTTTTTCTTATTTTTCACCTAATCGTTCCAAAGAACGTATATGTGGTCAAAACATTTCTTTATATAACTTTTCCCGTAGAATCGAATGGTAAAGTAGTTGAGATTGTATCTCCTCTCATTTTTGATATATACTAAAAAAACACACTTTTTTGAGGTACAACTTTGAGAGCAAATATCTTCGAAACGAAAAGTGATATTCAAATTATGTTTTCAAATTTGATATCAGCGTGGCTAATCCTTTAAAAAATATTACAAACAAAATTTTGTAAAATTTGAAAATTTTCGAGCTAAAAAATTCGATATGTTTAAATATTTTCGTGTTCACGAAAAAATACAGCATCAGCGGCTTCAGGAATTACTTCCCCTGTTGTTACTACATACATAAACTATTTTTCCAAGTAATATTTTTTTAAACTGTCCAGTTTCATTTGTAAATTTAATTTATTCTTGGTAAAGCCTATATATTTTAAGGCGTCGAAATTATAACACGTGTAACTCTTGAAAAGGTTTTATAAATAATCCACCATGTATGAGGATTTCAAACAATTTAGACAAAAATAGACATAGATAATTATATGTACATGTTCATTTCAGTGTAAATGTCATACGCTAAATAAACAAATCGATAAATATAGGAGAAAATGTAAAGTTTACAGTTTTTAATTTTTACAAATAACTTCCAAGTTTTTTTCTTTTTCGATTTTCTATTTTCATTTATTTATTTTGAAGGCATATATAGTAATATGAGTATTATCTATTTAAAAAAAAATATTAAGAAATAAGTACAGTAAAATTCGGTTATTATAAGAAATAATTCCGTCAATATAAACAGTTTGTCATTATAAACGCTGTCGTTATACACGTATTTTAATGTATTTTATAAATTTTAAAAAGGTTAAAAAATTGCAAACAATAATAATTGTTTAAAGTTTTAATTCGCAAAATTAATATTATGTGTGAATAATGAAATGATAATTCCATATTGCTATTAGGATTTTGTACAATAGAATCATGAAAAACAAATGAAGTAATACGAAATGACAGTGTTTACAAATTCTAGGAATAAAATAAAAATACTGAGTTTATTCAGTGTAATTAATGATCTGACCAAATGCTTTGAAGAATGCATCAATTTGGTTTCAAGACATTTCTCATTTTTCATTTTAATTTAGTTGTTAATTTACGCTAAACTAGGGATGTACACATTCAGTATTGAGTGCCCTACTTTCACACAAAATAGTTGAAACTATTTCCAAGTAAATAAAACATTAAGAGGACACGTTTTTATCGAGTACTAGTAAGAAATATATGTCTCGGTATAAATGCATACTCTATATATACCGACTTTATTTTCAAATAGTGGATTTCAAAGATTTCAAGCTTTTCTTTAATAAAAATTTAACAGTTCATAATTTGATAAATTATGAATGTCTAAACTGGACTAAATTATTGTTGAACCAGGTTTAAACTTGTCACTAAACAAGTACTAAGTTACTTGAAACTTTGTATAGGAATGTTGTTTCACAGATAACAGGTGTAAACGAGTTTGATATAATGAAACTTTATGGGTAAAACTCAATTTAAGTAATATTTTTATTTTATTTAGAACTATAAGTTGCTCGTGTTGAAATTAGCTATCTCTGAAATTGAAGCCATAAATTAGGCCCTAAAAAGCGCGTAAAAATTCCAATGTAAACAAGGCATCTGAGGATAAAGTTTGCATATTAAATTCCTTGTAAGAATCACGTTTTTGAGGAAGAAATCAGTTTGCGTGTAAATGAATAAGAAGTTTGCTTGCCTCTCTGCATAAATTATTCTCATTTGTAGGTGAAGAGCAACGTCTGTTGAATCTAATATGTGCCTCATTACCGAACAAGAAGGCTGGCATATTGAAATGAGGCAATTATCCCTCCGAAGTCGAATTCGTTCTAATGTCTGCAAAATGTGACAGCCAAACACTAAATTTATTACCTCAAACGAAGGCACGATCATTATTTTGCTCTAAAACCTTACTTAAATAAATCAATCATTACTTATTATTAAGGTGAAATTGCATTACTTATTTACAGTTCTGGACATTTCAACTTTTAATTGATCTAAATTTTGAAGATTTCACCCAATACAAATTTCTGATTTTACAGGTCATCAATAAAAAGAATCTACATGTGTAAGATCGAGTGATCTAGCAGACTATCCTACTAGTCTACAATTTCCTCTAAAGTTAATAATGATTCTTAAAATTCTTGTTGCGTTTGCAGTAGGCCTGTCACATTATTTTATAACCTAAAAAGCAAATGTCAAATTCGTTCCCTATGTGTCATTTTAAATGAGACAAGCAAATATACATTGCTGTCAATCAAATATCAAGTCATAACCACGGATATGATAAATCCCATGTTTTACGTTAAAAATTCTCACGGTATATGATACTAGACAAAAAATTAAACTCCCGTATTTTTTTAAATCCTTTTATTATTCTTAGTTTACGAGAAAATAATTATAAAAACTTTCATCGTCGTAGAATCGTAAAAGCGTAAGAAACCTCGATCCTACCATGCCGACGTCACACATCCCTTCTCTGAAACATTAATTCGCTAATATATTATGGCAAACTATTGTTTACTTTTTAATTTTTTTTTATTATTATTATGAGAAGCTATAGTTGTTATTTTTTATATTCTATGACATATAATGAAATTCGATTATGGTCTCATATCCCATTGACATTATTTAAAACAAATGAAAAAAAGGTACACATTAAATTTTTCATTATGTTTTCAAAAACGGTTTAGTCCTTTTTTCATAATTTCTAAATTGGTCCATTTGGAAACAAAACAAGCATTTGTTGAACCATTTAGTAACGTCAATATTCGTGGAATTGAGAACATGAACATCGAACTGGGAGTCGAGAAGCAGTGTTTAGCTAAATGTCCTTTATGTTTGTTGGAATCCTGCGGTCCCATTAGCTATGTTAGTGAAATGAGTGTTCTGCTGACGGCGCATAATCTATACAAATGTTAATTTCACACCGTGCTAATGAATGCCCTTTAATACAACGGGCCTATGAGTCAAATATGAGATAGGGTTAAACGCTTTCAGGGTTGATGCCATGGTGCTAATATGCAAAACATCGCCCTAACTGTTCTATTCACTTCGCACAAAAACATTTTATTTGAAATAAGTTGCAGGATAATACATATTGTTCGTGAAATAAGAGGTAAGCTCCAAGAATTTTGAATACATCGTAATATATTATCAGGCAATTGTTTTCACGATAAAAGCTCTGTTCGTTGAAAATTGATAGAGTGCACATCTGTCAAATAAATATTTCTGGGAAATTTAAACTAAAAGTCACTATATATGCTATAATTAAATAGAGCCTGGAAAAGAGTCTATCTAACCGATGTTTTCATGTGGAATTGATAGTTCTAATAAGTCAAAAAATGACAATTTATTGAACTTATTTCTCGACTGATGTCGCTGATGTAATAGAATGAATTTAAAACATTAGGTTTGTTTCAATTAGATATTCCTAACGGTTTGTGATTAGTTCATGTATCAGTTCATGTACCGTGGTTTGCGAATACGCGAACTATAGATAGTTCCGGACCATGTTTTTGTCGGAATGAATTGTGGACTGATTCTGAACCGTTAGTATCACTACTGTCAATTTTGTTAAGTTAATTTTAGTTTACCTGAAAATAAATCTATAAATATGGAAGAAAAATTAACTACTCCATCAAAATGCAAATAAACTTGTCATGGAGCAGGTTAAGTTCACTTCTCAATATCGCCAATGATGAAAATAAAAACAACATATTTCTACTTCCCAAATCAGTAAAGCGTACATAGGTACAGATAAAATTTGAGATAATTGTAACAAATAATTATTTAATTATCAGATTACTTGTACTTCGTGGGGTAATATTACTTGTTTCTACATATTACTAAACTGAATTCAATACAAAAATAAAAGTACATCAATTAAATTGAACTAGCCTTGACAATCTTTTAATGCAAAAACCACAATTAGAGCTCCATTGCATTATAATAAGTCCATTTAATTCATTTAATTCCAGTCGTATAATCCTCGTTTTATTACAAAACAATACAGAAACTATGTTATCACGAAAGCTTAGATATCAGTAAAGCTTGGCTTCCTATATCGAATTTTTATAATTTCACGTGTACGTGGGGTAATATTACCTATCTCTACATATTACTAAAGTAAAATCAATACAAAAATAAAAGTACGTCAATTAAATTGAACTAGCCTTGACAATCTTTAATGCAAAATCCACAATTAGAGCTTCATTGCATTATAATAAGTCCATTTAATTCATTTAATTCCAGCCGTATAATCCACGTTTTATTACAAAACAAAACAGAAATTATGTTAACACGAAAAGCTTAGACGCTAGACTATAAAATATCAGGATTCTATAGTTTAATGGTAACAGTAGAATAGCTAGTTAATGAAAAAAAAAAACGTATAAGGTTAAGTTTACGATAGTTCATTAACTTACACAATTACGCATTACCTAGTTAGTTTAAGCAATTAATTGATGATTTTGAAGGTTAGGTGAGGTTAAAGTTGACTTATCGACGTGTTGTCGTGTCACTTCAGTGGGTAATTGCAAGGGATGCGCTGGTGTACTATAAATTCAGCTGAATGCAAGCTAATAGGTGAATAATTGTAGTGTAGTATCTGGTAATATCATGAGAATGGACATCTCTGAGGGATAATTAGATCCATGTTGCGTTGATGACGCCGATAACATTGTAAACAATTCGCTTCAATCAGGCTGCAGTTGGTACGCTATCTCTTAGGATTCACGTGAAATTAAGATGTCAAATTACTGCAGGATAAACTTGCGCTTGTGCAAGATTTATTGTTCGTGGTTAGTCTATTAACTGTATCATACTTGCTACTGAATTATATTGATAGTTATGGCAATAATGCATCATTTACCGCTAATTACGGCGATGGATTTATCCTAAAATTGTGTCCAAACGCTCTACACTGTAGATGCCGATTAAACGATAAACAGTTTGTACATACATTTTGGAAATCAAATCAAATGGAAAAACCTTTCCATATGTCTACGCCAGCGAGATTTTTGTTTTGCTCTGTTATATTTTTGTCGAAAAAATTTACGTTGTAAGAATTAATCAGAAATTACTAAATGGAATTAAGCTTTGCTTTGCCTTTATAGTTTTATCTTAATTACATGTGTGACCAATGATAGTAAATGTAAATATAAAAGAATTGATTTGAATCCGAGACCTACATCTTGCCGAGATGTCGCTCTACCATCTGAACTACGGCTCACTGTTTTTATATATATATATATATATATATATATATATATATATATATATATATATATATATATAAGGTGTTAATACTAAGTTGTAACATCCGAAAACGGCAGTTGGAATTCACTGAAACAATCATCTTTACTTAGATCAAAGATTTGATTTGGAGCCCCAGATCATAGTTATTAGCGTTCTTTTGTTTTTCGAAAAATCGTTATTACTCCCTTGAAGGAATATTTAAAAAATACAAAAACTTTCAGCATTTGCTGTCGGTTCTCTAAAACATTTGTATTTAGAATTATTTTATCAAATAACAAAATGGCGACCGATCAAAAATAACAAAACCAGATATTTTGAAAACCAGTCGATGAATTTTTGAAAAAATGTGAGGTTGTATATCACTACATTTAAACATGTGGTGATGCGTTAATTATTAATCATACCGATATCTTTGTTTTTTACATATACGTATGTCCTCAAATAGTTTTGCCAAACTTTAGGGAAAACCTTCAATTCTGAAAGGATATTTATTATATTAAAATATTTTGTTTTCGGTAGCCTTGCACCATACTATTATACACTTCTTTTCATGTTTTTTTCTCGCAAGTTTTAACATACTTTAGTGCAATTAAGCAACCAAAATCTAAGAATTGCCTGTACTTGTGTGGCTACCTTTAAAACAGTAGATACAAATGGACCTGACAAACGATACTTTTCCTTTCTTACGAGACAAAGTACCTTGCGGCGTGATTTCGGTTAAAGATCACTCAACATTTGTCCGTCGTAATGAAATCACGTTTCGGAAACCGTAGCAACCTGAATAATTCTAGTTAAGACAGGTGACGTCCTGCGTCTTACCTAGCAAACAACGAAATAGTAGCAACCGTAGCAATTTAGCGAGTAATAGATTCATACAGGTCTTGTTTGGTGACGTGTGCACATAAATCTTCGGCTGACACCATCGCAGATTTGTGTTGGAGCTAGCTTCTCGCTACAGCCCTTTATGTTTGTCATGCTGCCTGAGCACTCACGCAGTCATTTGCAAATGGGAAACAGTCATGAAGTTCAGACGTAGTAGAATATAATTTCCATTTCAAATGTTTTTTATTGCACATACAAAAGGTTGTTGTTTTCCATTTTCTCTTAAATTTATTTGATAATCACATACTTTGCAAAAATAATTCAATATTTAAATATTCTTTTTGGACACAGTACCTAGTACCTACTATAAAGGAATCTTCAAAGTTATTGCAATAATAATAGTATATTTAATGTATTGATTACAATGTAATGATTTTAGAATTCGAAAACTTAAGTTTGGTTTACTTAAAATAAACATTAGTGTCATAGGTTTGATATGTGTTTTTAATATTTAAATAAAATATTAACAATATAAAACCAATATATTTTAGATTTTAATGATTAATTTCAATGATTTTGTATTTATGAAAAATTATAATATATATAATTAAGTAAACCAGTTTTAATGGGGTATGTGACTAAATTTTGATTTTTACATATATATGATACTAAACAAAAATAAAATACCAGTATTTTTTAAATCGATGCATTATTCGTTGTTACGTTATCGTGGTAGAATTGTAAAATAAAAGAAGTAGACTGGGAGCGAAAGAAATAGACTCCCTGCTTATTTCCACAATCCTAACATAGTGATGTTAACACGTCCCTTCTCCGGAACAATAAATTGCTAATAACTTTATTATTGCCAGTAAATATTCAGCTTTTATTATTGTAATGAGAAGCTATAGTAGTTAGTTTTTATATTTTATGACTTATATACTGAAATTCTATTATAGTCACATACCCCATTTTCGTACAGTTTTTATTTTTTATATAAAAATTAATATTTAAAAAATCTGAGAAATTAAAAATGAAACAATTATAATCAGGACAAGATCGTGACCCGTGGACGTGATCGTGAATTTTTCCGGTTTAGTCTTGCGTAAGCAAGCATGATTCAAATTATTCAGTCGTCATTAGACATGATAGTGCCGTGTATAAATAAATATACATCATCAAAGATTGTAGGCATATTTTGGTATAACAAATCTGGTGTAGACAGATTGTGATAGATGATATATTTTAGCCTTGAGAGCAGTAACGGGCAGACATCTCAAGGGTAATCACATATGTAAATGTAGAATGCACCATGGGGGAATTTGGTATTGTTATTATACAATACAGTTTGTCCAGATTTGCTTGCCTGATAAAATTGGTTATCGAACGATAACCTAACGTTTTATTACCCAATTCTGGGTATGCCAAATCATTTCGAAAATTACGAATTTATTTCGTATTTCGTATCATTAACACCACATTTTAGCCATCGAGTATTATGTGTCACAAATATGAGAAACAAATATTTCAATTTATATTATTAAATCATATGTTATATGATTTATAAAATATAAAACAAAATTAGATTACTCACAATTTCTGAAATGCAAAATTAATAGCAGCAGTGGAAAGAGAATGACATACCTGTAACAAAAGAAAAACCGTAAACACAAATTTAAAAATTATCTACAATAAAAAATATTATCATTTGAAATTTATAGGCATAATAAAAATATTTATTTAGCTTTAAATTCACCACAAACTTTCTCCTTCTGTACAATTTTCCCCAAGATATTTTTTGCGTCTTACGAGGTTGTTAAGACGTCGTGCTATAAAAATGGCAATCATTTTATCTCGTTTACACCAAAGAAAAAATTCCGCATTCATACCTCGAAATAAATTGAACCAACTACGTTTAATCTTAATTTTTCCACATATGGATTTATGCAAAGTGTATAATATAGTGCACTTTAGATAATCCGATTGTGTCCTAATTCTTAATACCTTATAATCCAAACATCGAAGCTATCTCCTCTGATGTGACCCTAAAATTTATAGTCATTTACGGGATTTCCGAGCGAAGAAAAAATATATTGATCCGTCATAAATAAATTTAGAGTTCTACGCTGCCACCAGTTTCAACACCAATATCAAATAATACAAAGACAAAAGAAAACATCAATTTAACCTAAAATTTAAAACGGCAATAAGAAATAAAAGGCAATCTCCTAATCTAAACTGCGCCGTCTATAAGTTACTATTTCATTTGTTAATTCCTTAATTCTTAATACCTTATAATCTAAACATCGAAGCTATCTCCTCTGATGTGACCCTAAAATTTATAGTCATTTACGGGATTTCCGAGCGAAGAAAAAATATATTGATCCGTCATAAATAAATTTAGAGTTCTGCCACCATTTTCAACACCAATATCAAATAATACAAAGACAAAAGAAAACATCAATTTAACCTAAAATTTAAAGGCAATAAGAAATAAAAGACAATCTCCTAATCTAAACTGCGCCATCTATAAGTTACTATTTCATTCGTTAATCGACTGGTAGTGAATCAAGGCGAAATCTGGGAAGTTCTCTGGCCATATATTTGCAGTGTATTTGCAGTGGTTGTAACAGTGTAAGATTCCCAGTTGGACCATTCTGTAGATGTCCCCTTACGGCCCTAGGACCCTGTTGAATCACGCATGCATAATGTAAAGTTTCCACGTGATCCCGATAATGTCTGTATTTACAACTTCACTTTCCCAAACGTCCGTTGAAATGGTCACACAATTTACAGACTCCTCCGACGTATATTCAAGTATGAATAACTTCAAATTCTACCATTAACAGGAATTACAATCCGAATTTGATAAATTTATATATTTAACACTACGCCTCCAAAATTTAATCGACTAATGTATTAATCGAACAACTATTATATATAATTAATTCCATTACGGTTAATTAGTTAATTGGTAAATTGTATCAAAAATGTTATTTAATTATGTACTAATATCTTACTTAGTGTTCCACATATTAGATTTTGGCTTCAATACAAACACAAAACAAATTTAAATTATATATATTTTCTGTCTTCAAATTGGTAAACAAAAACATAAGCATTTAGTTTCGGTTTTCGTGATTATTTTGAAATAAGTATAACTTAAAAAAGGTAGTTCGATTTGGACATTTTCTACAAAACCAATGATGCACAAGAAATTATCAGCTAATTTTAGATCGAAAATGTAAAACTTGCAGTTAACCAATTTATCGTAACCGCATTAATGGTTTATACGCTTATTAACCGTGTTACCAATCAACGGTTAATTAGTTATGCGAAAGTAAAAACTTTTTCACATTTACTAAAATACTTTTTAACTTGGATTTTGTTTTTTTCTCTTATGTATCAACGGGATTTGAACCCGCAACACCTAGATTGTAAATCCTGAGTCCTAACCATTACTCCAACAATCTACTGTTGTTTTTATAGAATGTAAATCTAAATTCGAGCCATTTGAAAAGTGCTGTAGAGGTTTTAGTAGTGTAAATATAGGTTAAAGATGTGCATCTTTAAGTCGTACCTAAGCTTACATCGATCCACATATGCAGTGGCAACGGTCTTCCATATTTCCGCTAGGAAGCAATTTTAAAATTTATTTTTCCGGATGTGAGAAATAAACATAATTTCCTTGAAGGCGATGAAACCATAATTCCTAAGATCATATTTTAGATAGAAAGATCAATCTAGCCAGTCACAACCTGGAAAATATTTTCAAACGTAACTGTTTGAGTTTTGCGATTTTACTAGTGCAAAGTTGCCAATCTTTTTATTTTAGTTCAGCAGTTGATATTGAACCGAATATAACAAATTGCTGAGAAGTTAATTAATTTTTGAAGTGTAAAATCAATAACTAAATAGCACAACTGCTGTAAATGATTACCTACAAGTTACAACGTTACAAGATATACTATAAGCTGTTAAATTTTCTGATTCTTTGTAACACCTGGTATAAATTAAATTTTATCAACACATTTCAAAGAATATTCAGGTTATATTCCTTTTATGCTAAAAACTACGATAAATGTAAAGGATTTTGATTTAAATTACAACTGAAGGTTCAATTTCGATTTAAAATCCTGCTATTTATCTTGATAGATAAAATACTATCTCGCTTACGGTTCACCAAAATCTTTAAACGCAATGATTTTTCATTTGAATCACAGATAAAATTCTACGAGCAATGCGGCAAACAATCAAGTTTATTAAGATAAATTTTATTTAATTAAACAACAGCATTTATTCTTATAGTACATAGCATATGTAGTAAATACGCCAATGTAAATAAACAAATATATTCGTGGATAACTAGTATTTATATAACATACATTTAACTAATTGGAGCAAATAGCAGTGAATCGTAATAGTTTAAATTTCTCTGTAGAGCACGATCTGTAGCAGAAGTTTTGAATGCGCAGTCAAATAACATTTAGCAAAATAAATAAATATGCATGCAGATATCTACTTTCAAAATATCTATTAATCTACATTTAACAAAATATTTTAAAAATGAGTTTTATAATGGAATCATGGAATATTGTTTTTATACAATTTTTCTATTTTATTCGACAAAGTTCGCGCTAAAAGTTTATATTTGATTTAACGGGCATTTATATTTTGAGGTTTCAATTGAAAATCTGTAATCCTTCGATTGTTCGGAAATAAAATTTCACGAGAGATATATTTCAAAATTAAATCGTAATTGATCATAGGACAGTCATAAATAAACAAGAGTACTCGTTCGGTCTGTCGCAAATAACGTCAATATTTTATGACAATCCCAGATTTGTTTAATCGGCCGTGGAAAATATTCTGGCGCACATTTTCACCTGTGACAAAGCTTCCCTTGTTTGTTTACGTGACTAATACTTTTTGTTTTATTTCCCGAAAGTTAACATATTGTTACTCATAGGCGCCGACTTTTCGATATTTCCTTGGGGGCAAAATATCTTATACAAATACTGGAGCAAACACTTTCAAATGCTCTAATTCTTGATCCACAGAAACCAGAGCACTATCCAGAGCATCCAAAACTGTTCCAGAATGTGTTGTGATTTTAGTAAGACAAGAAATAGAGCAAATAAACCTTAATTCTCTAATTCTTGACCCACTGCAACCAGAGCACAATCCAGAGCAGCAAAACTACTTCAGAATGTGCTCTTGTTTCAGCAGACCTAGAAATAGAGCAAACAATTCTGAGTGCTCTAATTCTTGACTCACTGAAACCGGAGCACAATATAGAGTAGCCAAATTTGTTCCAGATTGTGCTCTAGTTTCAGCAGACCTAGAATTAGAGCAAACAATTTTGAGTTCTCTAATTTCCGACCCACTGAAATCAGAGCACAATCCAGAGCAGCTAAATCTGCTCCAGAATGTGCTCTGGTTTCAGCAGACCAAGAATTAGAGCACACGCTGAAGCGTGCTCCAATTTCCGGCCGGCTGAACTAGATCACCTTCAGGGCACAAGATGCCCTATTATTGTCCCAGAATCTCCGGTATTTCCTGAGACGCGTATTATTACCGGTAATATGGATTCCTATTGGCTGATATTCAATCTGTAATTGTGGCTGGACTAGTGGGAATTTTTTAATGAAAATTTGTACTCATAGGTATTTTGATGCGACGAATTCACTGGTAATATTTTTAAGGGTGTATCTAACATGTATTTTAGAGTAGTAGTACTTAAAAATGGAAGAACATACAATAATTCTTTAAAATAATATCAATTTAGGGCTTTATTAATATATCCTAGGGGGCATGAGCCCCGATGCCCCTATGTAGTCGACGCCCATATTATTACTTATATATTTTTAGAAACAGTTTAGTAATTATTAAAACTTATCAAATTTGAAAAGTTCTTAATTATTAAATTAATTATAGAAACATTTTGAAATGTAAATACGATGCAAATTTATTAATAATTCAATATGACAATGTAATTTAATAACTTTTGACATAGTAATTTTCAATTGTAGATCAATTTATTATTCAATATTATTCATATTTTCCTATAAACTATAGGCCTATTGTATAGAGTCTGATAGTAAAATTAAATGACCATTTAATTATTATTGCACATGAATGAAGCAGTCATTTAACTACCATTTATTACGTTTAAAACAATGGTTTCATGAAATTAATAATGTGGTTTACTATTTTTATAACATTGCAATTTTCACATTATAAATCAATTTTGAATTATTCAGTTTGCTATAAATAAACATCTAATTAATGTTAAATTATGCAGTACTAATAATATCACAAATACTCAAATATTAATAATGTAACCACCGTTTGCAAAAACATTAAACGAACTTTGCAATAATATAGTTATTATCAATTAATTGTTTTGAAGAAGGGATACGTGACGCCAGCATGGTAGGATCATGAAAAGACAGGTAGACTGTCTATTTCGTTCTCAGTTTCTGTTTTGTTTCATGATTCTACCACACTGACGTTACAATATCTCTTCCCCAATTTTTTTAATATTTATTTTCTCGTAAACTAGGAATAATGAATCGATTTAAAAATATACTGCTATGATATTTTTTGTATATTATCATATACCTAAAATTAAAAATTTGGTCACATACTCCATTGTAATTTAAAAAGTATATTAGGAAAAGTTAATTAATATTAGTAAATAGTATTTCAGAAAACAACAAATCTAAAATAGATTAGTCAATTGTAAATCAGAAAACATTAAATGTAATGCAGTATAGTCAATTTTTATTCAGAATATAATTGAATTACATTTGATGGTTTCTGATTTACAATTTTAAAACAGAATTACATTTAATGATTTCTGAAATACAACTAGCAAATCATTAGGTGTTATTGTTGCTTTCTTAATAATACCTAATTAATCTGAAATACAACTGAAAAAGATGTGGAACATATCTAAAATATATTTATTAATATTCTACAGATAGTTTAATTTTGTTTTTGTTTTTATTTTTGCATTTATTTAATACCTGTTGAAAATCTCTATACTACCAAAACAAAAGATTGTCGTATCAATGATAAGAAAGATCATGTTCATACCTATTATTTTGGTTTGCAATGCCAATTTGGAATGTCTACATGTAATTTCGTGAAGGAAAGTACCACAAAAAAGAAATTTCGAGTGCGAAACGCCTTTGTTTTGCATTTATTTAATACCTGTTGAAAAACTCTACTACCAAAACAAAAGATTATCGTATCAATGACATCATTGTTCATGCCATTTTGATTTTAGGTTTGCAATGCCAATTTGGAATGTCTACATGTAATTTCGTGAAGGAAAGTACCACAAAAAAGAAAATTTCGAGTGCGAAACGCCTTTGTTTTGCATTTATTTAATACCTGTTGAAATTCTCTACTACCAAAACAAAAGATTGTCGTATCAATAACAAGAGAGATCATATTCATACTATTCATTTTGATATTTGGTTTGCAATACCAATTTGCAATGTCTACATGTAATTTCGTGAAGGAAAGTACCACAAAAAAGAAAATTTCGAGTGCGAAACGCCTTTGTTCGTGCGCTCTATAAGTTATCAAATTTCAGCAAGATTTCCTCTTATTTCCCGGAGTGTCCAAGGGCCTTACGATGAAGTACGGTGGTGTAACCCAGCTCAGCGATCGAGAACGAATGATCGCTGCAAGACTGGAATTCCAAGCCACACTAGCACAGCTAGTCGTAAATTGGGCGAAATTTTGATCATAACCCTACATGAGGGGAACTTGAATATAAAAACAGATTGTCAATAATTTCACCTGTTTGCCAGGGGAATTTATTACTCATTTAACCGCAAAAAATGCTTCACAAAATCAACAATTTTTACCTGTGGTTGTACAATAAGTGAAAAATATATAATCATAAAAACAGAACATGCTGAATGCCGAAGAAAACTGTATTGATAATAATTTTAATTTCAAACAATATGCGCAGAATCCTAATGAGAAATTTATGTTTATTTATTCTACTACTGTCTAGTTGTACAATAAAAGAAACATATTTAAATAACAAAACAAAATTAAGATGTTTGTTTGGATCGTATAAGATCTTTAGTGCCTTCTTTTCATAACGTAATAAATGAAGTCAGACAAATAAAAACTAAATAATAGATAATGAATTCCGGAATTTCAACGATGAATAAATGAAGAATTAGGTTAGTTTTTTCTCGATAAGACAAGATAAATGATTTGGAATGTTGGCCAGACAGATCATTATTTTATACGCTTAATGATCTTTAATATCGTTGATTTTTGTTTCAAGTTGCTAATTTATCAGAACGTCTTTAATGGAGTGAACGTAATCGAAATGGATGCACCTTTCCACACTAATTATTCGCGGAAGTACAATAGCTTGTTTAAGATGAAAAATTAAGATTACACAAATTTAAATTTCGGAGATTTTTAAACTGTGCATTGATATACATCGGTTTGGTCACTCACAATATTTTTCATTGGAATAAATACTATTTTACTAACATATTCAATTACTATATAGAATTCCGAATTTTACCTGAATTTTTATGATTTTAGTTATTAATGATTTACTTAATTTGACTTGGTTAACAGTTCACATCTTTGGTCTAAGGGCGAATTTTAAAATCGTTTGTTTTTAAACTCAGGTGAGTTAGGTTTTTTCTGAAAAATCCAGATTTTCTCAACCCTGGTTTATACATTTTTTTTTGACAACGAAAGTTAATAATGTCACTTATATTCGTAGGAAAATAATTCCATTATAATACAAATTAAAATAGCAACACACATAAGTAAAGATTGAAAAAAATGTAGTACGGAATAAATAATGATGATGACAGATGTCAAACGGGCTGTATATACATATAAATATTTAGCGCGAAACATACAATAAGTAACACAATTACCCTAATTCTGTAAGAAAGTTACTAGCAACGTTACTAACATCATTAGCCAATAAAAATAGTAGACACTAAATAAAATATGAAAATGACAGCTTTTACAAATATTTCTATTGGTTAAAATTTTTAGTAACGTTACTAAAAGCTAGCAACTTTACAGAATTGGGGTGAATATGTAGGTATAAACATCTTAACATCCTTGTTAAGCTGTTACAACTTCCTTGGAAGTAAAGACATATTTACATTTCTTGTAACTTTAATAACTATTTATTATAAACCTAATTTGAAAGAAAAATTGACAATAAATGTATTTACTGAATTTTACAAATATATAGGTATCTACGAATGCAAAGGTAATGCAACCTACAATCAATCTGAAATGACAGGGTGAGATTTTAAGGTCGGCGAAGATAATCGCTAGCGTCATCGTGTGTCGTCAGGAGGATTCGGAGGACTTTTGCTTGATAACTCAGTTATTGGCCGGGAATCTGGGTCGGACAGAGGTCCGTAATGTTCGTAGCGGTCACGTCAAATGCCCGTCTTTACTACGCTTCAACGGATGGATTATTTTCATCCATAAAACATATCCACATCTACAATTATTTCACTAAAACAGTCCTGTATGCTTAAAATATACTATTTATTTTGGAAACTCTGTCTTATAAAGCTTATATTGTAATATTGTATATAAATTTATTTATTTATATATAAACATCAAAGGAAGTAATTACTAAAGTCGCTGAAAAATAAATTGAAAATAATTAAAAATATTTTTAAAATTTATTGAGAAATCTTAATAACAGAAAAATTTGAGAGTTGGTATACTTATACAAAGTTTCCTTTAGAATCGAATAGTAAACTCACTGATTTCGATTCATTTTAGATTTATTCCAAAAATTTTCAGGAAATACCCATTACGATTTTTATAATATACAGGGTGTAAATGAAACTAGAGAACGCGATTTTTCTTGGAAGTTATAAGAGATACAAAGAAATCTTTCAAATAAAATTGTTAGTGTTTTTAGTAAACTACATAAATTAATGTAAATCAGAAAAAAAAAAATTCGAAGATATACCAATTTTTGACTTTTTTTTAAATGGTACGCCTGTATATTTTTACACTATTTAGTACGAAATAATTTTTGCTTTAAAAAAGTTTCATAAGTTGTACCTTATTAAATAATTAAGTAATAATAGTAAGTAAATTAAGTAATTAAATTGGAAGCGACAGTTGAATAAGACCAAGGACCAAGGATGTCTGTACAGCCAAGATAATAACTTATAATTGTATCTCTACCCATTTTTGTAATATTTGTAAAAGCAAACATTCAAAATATGTAAATAAATTGTAGGGCAGGAGTTTATGTGTTGGCCACATCAGATTTTTTTATATAAAGTTTGAGATTCCTCTTACACTCTTCAAAGTGAAATTTCGAGTTTAAATAAAACCCAAGAGGATAAGAAATGTTCAGTTTCCTGCCAATATCTTTCAGTTTCAATATGGTTTATATTTCCAGACATCACAGAATTTATAATGCACGAATATGTTTTTATCTACGTCAAAAAAGTTTCGTGGAAGTAAATCAAATTATGGTGATATACTTTTCAATAGAGTGTATTGATTATAGTTTTTTGATTTCCGTGTTTTTAAAAATTAACTTGGACTATTTTTGTCAATAACAGGAAATATGCAAAGTAATAAAATCACTTATTTTATGGTGAATGCGTATCTCATGCATAAAAATATTTGAGTAATATTCTCATCATATTTGAATCATGACAGAGGTCTAAATGACACTAACACAAACGTGTGACTAAGTCAAAATATGTTACATTTAATGAGAAGTAAATAAGTTAAAAGTTTTCTGTGAGATTTTTTAATAATCTTTGTTAATTAGAGGTACTTAACAAAGCCAGCAAACAGTTTAATTTTTGCTGTAAACAATAAATTAGTTCAAACAACTCATTAAATATTTATTTTAATTAATAAAGGAGAGTCTTGTTTGAAGTTATGAAGAAATAGAGAGCTGACAAATACAATCTTGACGCATCGTTTGGGAATCATAAATCGATGAAGTTGATGGTGATGTTTTCGCAAGGACTCAAAGCTTGTTTACATCCTCCTCTCTGACGTTGGCTTGCCGACGGATGGCTGCAAATACTCAGCGATCACTCGCACTTTTCACTTTTCAATTTACACTAGCACAAGCATTTTCTTAAAGGAATTTCTACTTTGTAAGATGCATCAAAACATATTTGTGATTGAAATTTAGCGAGATGCAACGTGACGTACATATTTTAAAACAACAAACACTTTATTTATCTTATACGTTTTACTTTTCTTGTAACCTATCTTTACAAATAATGCATTATATATTTTCACTACATAATATGGAACCTTATATATTTTTATTTTGTAAAAAACCAAACAGTAAACAAAAATTAAATTTATAAAAAAAATTGTGACAACTATCATTACAATAGGTGAAAGAGAAACATAAACGTATGACAAACTGATAAGACGAAATATTCCTGGAATCTCGTTCCTCTCGTCTCGAAATATCTCGTTTGGGCAAGACGAGAACAATATTAAAAACAAAGCTTCGAAACGAGAAAATAAAATAGATATTCTCGAATTCAATAATTTCGCCGAGATTTCTCGAGGTTTTAGAAATTAAACTCTGTTAATTTTGTAAATGTTAGTACCATCATCTAGATTTATTTTAGATATTTTACTCCAAGAATCCCATATGGTAAGATTAGTTTTATCAAATTTGAAATTAATAAACTGCATCAATTTACTATAAATAATAACATTTAATAAGTTCTTTGCAACAATATTTAGTAAATATCTAGCACATATATGATAAATTCGTGGAAAATGTAACTTATTTCTGTCAGTGTACCATTAAAAACCAAAATGGAGCAGATAATTATATTGTACTTATCTACATATACTAACAACTATAGTCAGAAAAAAATAATTTGATACCCTAGGTATGGAAATATTGTGAACAGACGAAACATGCAATATTCAACCTTGAAAACTCGAGAATTCTTGGCGAAATTTGAAATCAAAACCAGATAACAATATTCGAGACGAGAAATAAACGAGACGAAATAAAATATTTTACATTTAAAA
The DNA here is from genome assembly GCA_035578165.1 of Stenolophus ochropezus. Classification (NCBI taxonomy): domain Eukaryota; kingdom Metazoa; phylum Arthropoda; class Insecta; order Coleoptera; family Carabidae; genus Stenolophus; species Stenolophus ochropezus. Next base: position 9,017,694 of record JAQOWZ010000014.1, read on the forward strand.
TAAAACGATACGAGAAAAAGAAAAATCTCATCTCATTTTTTCTCACAGAATCAGAGATATGCTCATTTTTTTAAAATTATAATTATTTATTAATAAAAATTGAATATTTCACTTTAACTTATACTCTCTTTCCCTCTAAAATTAATTTTCTATGTAAATTTCTTTTGAAAAAGTAAATACGAAAATATGTATTCCATTTTCTCAACTATATATTATTTCTTTATTTCTTATCATTCGCAATGATGTCAAATTCATATCAAAGATGCATGCAGAAATCCAGAATAAGAGAGATTTCCAGATCACACGTGCACACAATATTCTTCGCTTTTTCTATTCACTTTTCCATTTGTATTTTCCACTCAGATATGAAGAGACACATACAAACTATATTTTATTTTTTGTAACAAAATAGAGAAATCGTATATTCTCGATCACAATACGAGGCCATACATTTTCTAAATTTAAAATATATAAAAACATTCAAAGATATAAATGATGTTTGTCAATAGATACGAATATATGTACAATGGGTAAATTTCAGTAAATATTTACTGAATTCAAACGTTAGCTATACATAAATTGATGCAGGAAAATGTTACTAAATGGAGAACTGGACTGTGAAACTATTGAACACGGTTAATAATAAATAGAGGAAGGAGTATTTAATCAGTTAGCAAGCACAAAGTGCATATTGGTGTACACGCCAATTCTATTTGATGATTTTACCACTGAGTACATATGTTACATTCATTGATTATTCCTCTATTTCTATGTATACGTTCCTGTAATAAAATCATTCTAATAGGTTATTTATATTTTTGATACATCGTCCAAATTAAAAAGAAGAAAAAAGCACACATATATTTACTATTTTTACTATTATTTATTAAATACAAAATAAACTATGACTCATAGGATGCCCACAAAAGCTTCATATTTCTTTTTGAGAGTTTTGCGACCTATTCCGTTTTTTTCTTGTTTTTACAGCCAATCGTTATCATATGTCACGAATTTTGCATTGTACATTGCACCAAATGTTACTGTCACACAACCCGGCAAAAAAAGAGCATGAATTTTATCAGAATTCGTACCTCAGTTGGCAGTACGATATACTAAATTTCAAAGGAAAAAACTGTAACGACAAAATAAATTCCAAAGTTTCAAACAAAGCACGTCAACTTTGCATTAATTCATAACGTTTTCTATTTTTCTTATTTTCAACTACAGTTGGAAACAAACTTCAAAGACACCAAATAATTTTTTGAAAAATGAAAATTCATATTTTCTATTCGCTTCAATATGTTTTCATAGTCCTTCATTTCTTTAAAGAATATAACTATATATTTTTGTCCAATCCTATTGTTTTTTTGTGTCAAAATAAAAACAATTTTTTTTTTAACTAAAGCTAACTTTAAAACACGTTTTGTAATAAAACATTATGGAAGAAGTTTTAATCACGAGTGTATCAAAGGGTTTAATAAGCAAGACACATATTAAAAATTAAGACAACGGAAATATATAAATAAATTAGTAAATACAAGTGTTGAATTTATTATATAGCCCTCTGGAATAAGCAACAATGTTGCGCCATTACAGACGTCGTCAATTTTTAAGGACGATCCATGCGTTTCATGTATTGCGTTTATAATGTATTTCATCAAGCATGACTCACTGCCGATGACTCATCACGACCTGTCTGGCCAGGTAGTCTCGCTACGAAGGTCAAATGAAATAAGAGCGACGCTGCTATTGTTCGGAAAGAGTATAGAAGGTTCGAGATTAATTACCCATAGGTATAAAGTGTCGCAGCCTGGAATTTGGGCAGTCAGTTGAGAATATAGAGAGTGTGAAGTCAGAGTCAGTAGAGTTAGTCGAGTAAAGTAGAGTGAAGTGAGTCGAGTCGAGGCAGATGGTCCGAACAGAGACATGTAAAATGGAAATAAATATGTTGTGAAAATAAATATTAATATCTTGTGAAAATTAATAGCGTATGACAATAAATGAATATTAGTTAATAAATAGTGTGTTGAGTGTGACATACAAATTGTTAAGTTTAATTTGTGTTATTTTTGTTTAAATCAAAGTGTTTGTTATTTTTGTCGTTATTTTATAAACTTGTAATATAAATATTCGTGTTTTGTGACTTTTTACACTTCACTCATATAAATAAATGTTACAGTATACATAAAATTTATGCACCCAATTACCTAACGCAACATCGTTGCTTATTCGAAGCGACTATATGTGCATATGTGTCAAGTTTAATGAGAATAAATGCAGAGAATTAGTTAATTAAACAAGGTTAACTAGCATAGGATTGTGTTAATCCCAGTTAGTAAACTAGTTAATTCAGTATATCTATTATATCTAGCTGCAATTAGTATATTCCAATTACATAGAACATGGGTACTTGCAGAAATTTAAAAGTTTGCACAAAACATGGGTCCAATTACAGCAACGTACCCTCTCAACAGGTAGTGTGTAAATTGAGATATTGAGAATACAACACGCAAGTTTGTTGCACGAACACAATAAGAGAATTGCATTGATTTGTAGGGAGGATTAGCTTGTCATGTGATCATGCAGCATCATTTGCATGCAAGAGAATTGCTTTTAACTGAAATCAACACTGGATTACAACTCTGTCGCTTTGTTTATCACAAAAGGGATGCGGATTCAATTCATTGTTAACGGAACCTTCGCAAATTAAAAGGGCAAGCTCAATTGGAAACGGACAATCAATTTCAGACCCTAAATTTCAATAAAAAATTTAACAGCCAACAAAAATCTGACGATGAAAAAAAAAGTAAATAATTTAATTCGTAATTTTTACAATCATTTCGTACTAACATCGCTAATTACTGTGATATAGTTTCAAAACGAATAATTTTCTTGTATAAATTCTAAAATGAAGTTTGTAATTAATTTCTGAGCTAAATTAGGGTAGATTTAATAAACGAAATAAAGTTTCTATTCATTATTTATTGGTGTGAAGTTTTAATTCACTCTGGAAATTACTTATCCCTAATAAGTGAACGAGTTTACGGAGAGTAAATAAATGTCAAAGAAGGAAAGTCCATGAAAGTTTGTGAAATATAGCGACACAGAAGTAAGAAACAGTTGCGCACGAACCTAACCTTAAAATTGCCGAGCCAAACACACATAATTTTTTGTCGGATTGGACACAGCTTAAAAGAAATCTGTTTGTGGTTTTTCAAACTTTTTTAATCCTCTTTGGAAATACGTAGAATTTCGTATAGGAAGATGAAACCTGTTGACACAAGATATAAATAACCCATGCGATATGAGAAATGTTTGCGAATATACAAGACAAAAGTCTTTCAAATAATGCGATTTACGTGTCACTCCATTTAAAATTTTTACAATGTTATAGTGAATATAGTGTGGACGTCTAAATAAGACAAGAATTGATTAAGCCTAATTCTATATTAAAAAGTCTTGTCTACATATCAAGACTCTAGATTGTTTCAAGACTCTACATTAACCACCGCATACACTTTAGAAAAAGAGAGATAATTCTTCGGCAGCGTTCTTTTTCTAATTTACATGTTTCAGCTCGAATGGAACAAGCTTGACATGATATATTTATATTTTGAAAATTTTAAATTTTTAATTAATCTAGAGCCTTAAAAATTGTCTAGAATTTTCTTGTTTTGGCGTAGAATAGGAAAACTTATCTTGTCTTGAAATTTCAAGAAGGTCTCATGTACTGCATTTATAATATATTGTAACGAGCATGACTCACTGCTAATGACTCATCACGACCTATCAAGTATTCTCGCTACATAGGTCAAGTGAGATGAGAGCGACGCCGCTATGATTTAGGAATTTTATGGAGTCCGGAGGACTCTGGAAGGTTCGAAAATAATTACCCGCAGGTATAAAGTATAGCAGCTTTCAGTGTGGGCAGTCAGTAAAGAATGTAGAGCGTGTGAAGTCAGAGTTACTTTCAAATTCAATAGCATAACCTTCAAAATAAAATTCTTTATGATAGTAATGACGACTGGAAAATTTTACTAATTTATTTTTCTTGTACTATAAAGATTTTTTTTAAATAAAATAGTACATGTAAAATATTTTGTATTAAATAATATCTTGCAAGATCTTCAGAAGTTGGCGAGTAGTAGAAATGTACAAAATTATAAGAATGACTACTATAGTGCTTTATTCATTCTGTGCACTATTCATATACCAACTTGCTAACTTCTGAAAATGAAATTTACTATAAAAGTTTACACTACAATATAGAGTTGAACGAATGAAATAGGGCAGTAAATAAATTATGTACATATTGTAGCGCAGCATATTTACTTTATAAATCATATTCATAGATATATTCCGACATTTATGATATGTCTACAATATAACTCACAATAACACTACTACAAACATTTATGACTATTGTTCATGACATGTTTCTAAACGATGTATACATTCTAGAATATTTTATTACGCCTCTAGCTGATATCAAACCTTGGACTTTAGATCCATAATAAAATATTTTCTGGCAATCCAATCGGTTCGCACGGAGAAATAAAAAACTGTATAAATGTCCCAGCATATTTTAAAAAAAATGTCGGCAGGATTTGAGCGTCGAGAAGGGATACAAATGCTTGCAGTATTTCCGTTGAGGTTAGGTTAGGATATCATTCGCATATTTGTAGCATCTTTCAACGCGTATTCTCTTTATCAAACAAAATATATAACGGGGAAAATTTCTTTGAAATATAAAATATTGAAAACAGCAAACACATAAAGTTGTTTTTTTATTATTCTTCTACAATTAATTATCAAGAATATTTTTTTCATCTATAAAGCGACATTTATCATACTTGAAACATGATATTTAGCCGAAACCGAAACCGTAACCGAATATTCGGCTTCTCTTTTAGTTTCGACAGAAAACGTAACCTAAACCGAAAATTAAGTACTTAGATTAAAATTTAGTTAAACTTTTATTAAACATGGAAACCTAGTATTTTTCTTACCTTTCATTAAATTAAATAAAAGACTTAAATTTAATAGAAAATTACTTTAATTTTGTAGAGATACCATCTTTACTAAAGAGTTTAGTTATCGATTACCTCATAATTATCACAACAAATTTGTTACTAACAAGTTCTTTTATAATGTATGCTATTCTCTTACAATAACGTTATTTTTTTTTCTAAATTCTATAATAAGCCTTTGTCTTAATTTTATTAGTTAAATTAATGAGATCTTGCCCCATCTTGCGTCTTTATACTAACAAAATAACGATAATAAAATAATAAACTTTTAACAAACAAAATAAAAAATAGGAGAGTGAAACCGTTCCGAACAAACCTTAATTTTTTGCCGAAACCGAAACTGCGGCCGCAACCAGCATTTTTGGCCGAAACCGAAAACGAAAACGATACTTCGGTCGTACATTAAAATTTATATTTCGACTTTTTTTTATACATGTACACGGTAGTAGAAAAATAAATTATTGTGTTTTTGTTTGTTATTATGTTGTGTTTTTTTATATTTGTTAGATATTGTACTCCTTTATGAAAGTAAATGAATAGCATTCTGAGTATTGCGAAATCCTGGCAATTTTTAAATTCATACAATTCCTCTTCGCACATTCCTCTGTGATAAATTCGGCTGATAATCGCATATCTGGGAATAAATATATCACTTGCTGCGATTTGCAAATCGGAGGGATTATAGAGAAAGGGAAAGGATTGATGATTTAGGCATTTATAAAATTAAAATGTACGCACAGTAGGATTACCTTCGTCAGCCAAATTGACTGGAAGTACAAATGTAAATCCGCATTGATATTGTGAGAAATTATCATCCATGTCCTTCCTTCATCAGACCACTTCATATAAAAATATTATAGTTTATATTTTTGAAATTTAAAAATAAAAACTAGAATCGTCAGATGATGACAATAGTAATAAATAATAAATACATAGTTCAATAACCATGCTACTTTAGTTTTATTTATATGTTCCATAACAATGGTTTCGGTTTGAATTCGACCAATATTAATTAATCAATAAATTACTCCACAATAAGGTATTGCCGAAATGAATACATCACTTTTGTTCGTTTATTGGAACCATAAATATCTTTAAAGGTCCACAAAATAATCGCTAATCGACGAAGAAGAAGCTAAAGAGGAAGCATCAGAGTTGCCACGCATTGTTTTGGTATTCAAGATGATATGAAACCCATTCATCCAAAACTGATCAATACGTCAACGCTATACGGGTTAGGGTAAATTCGGACATTACAAATTCCCTTTTAGATATAAATATCACTCATATTACATATGCACTAGAAAACAGAAAAAAATAAGGCAATTACCATGAATTATTGACTATGCTTACAAGTACAGTAAAATGTACTTGCGACTTTGACTTTGACTATTTAAAGGCATCTTTTGTTAGGTACTTTATAAACACTATCGTACTAAAAAAGGTAAAATGATAAAAGAAAAATACTCGGTTAGTTTAAAAAAAATTGAGTTTATTTCAATACGTATTTCGGCTTACTAGGCCATCATCAGGAAAATAACTGTTACAGAAATAAACTCAATTTTTTTGAAACTAACCGAGTATTTTTCTTTTATCATTTTACCTTTTTATAATAATGATTCAACGAGAACCCATTAAACTAAGTATCGTACTTCTATATAACCATCTATTATAAGTCACACCTGAATTATATCAAGTTTGACTCATATAAATGATCTTCAAATTATCGTGTAAACACAAGATTATACTTTACTTTGTTTTACTTTTGCTGTAAATGATAACATCATGTAAAATTTTGGTCGGATCTCATCATTTTGTACTCCGAAAAAATTTCATGAAAATTCACAATTCTACAGTAAGGTACCTGTTGTCTTCTTGTCTTCAAAGTCAAGTCAAAGTACATTTTTACTATACCTGCAAAGGTAATCATAGTAAAACATAAAACTAGAACACATTAGAATTAGACCATATACTAGGGAAAGAACTAAAGTAATAACTAATGAAATTACTAAAAACTTGAAAAGGCAGTCACTAAATTTTTTGTGTTCCCACGTTATCATGTCTAGTGTTATAAGATTTTGTACATATTGTTCATACATGTTAGTTATTAAGTTTTATTTTGTACATATTTTCTTGTTCTGTTTTATTGTTGTATTTATTGTCGGTAAATTTTACGTAAATTCCTATCCTTTACAAATCCCTTAAAATATTGTTCCCATCAAATAATATGTTGTACCTGTAGGGCTGTCAACGGATTCCGGATATCCGGTTTTATTAATATCCGTTATTTTTTAATGCAGCAAAAACGGTTATCCGGAAAGTCCGGATGAAACCGTTATCCGGATAGAACCGGAATTTGATGATGTCCGGATCTGAATAAAACCTATATCGGCAAAATAAATTGATATTTTTACAACAAAATTTAAAATAATATATTTTTTTTTCAATAAATAATTTGCTTCAGTACATATTATTTGTAAGTTATTTTATTTGTTACCTACCTAACCTGACCTATACATGTAGGTTCCTAAATAACACAAGTAGGTATAAGTAATATCAGTGAGTATTTAATTATATGATTACTTACAAAGTTATAAATTCCATTAAGATTTCATAGATTTATACGGATACCAGAATAATCCAGGCATCGTTTAATTGTTTAACTTAGTTGTCGGATTCATTCATATTCTAAGTTAATACGAGTGTCGAATACAATCAGATATTGGTTTAATCCGATATCGTATTTATTCAAATACTGGTTTAATTTTATATTTGGATCGGATTTATTCGGATATCGGTTTAATCTGAATATTTGGATATGGATTCATTCGGATACTGGTCTTGTCCAAATTTTGGATATATTCGGATACCGGTTTAATATCCAGTTGTCGGATTTTTCTAATACCGGATATTCTTGTATCCGACTACTTAGATACATTTTTTTTTTTAGGATTTATGCCCAGAGTCTTAAGATCCAAACTTCAAGTCCATAACCACCTTTATAAAAAACCGATAGCTTTCCCTTCTCTGATCTATTCAAACCTTAACTTATAAAATACAGACAGTCATCTGAAGACATCGATTCGAGAAACTTCTTAATTCTATTTCATACTCATTCCATTCTTATTTCAATTACCTTCGCTACATTCTTAGAGACACAGTTTTTACTCTGTAACTCATACCGAATTCACATACGAAGTTAGCTAAGTATACCAGAAAATACCACCGTAAATAAAATATATATATGTAGTTTATATTTGTGCATTTTCATTTTAAAACCAGTCACTAGTACAACACATATTGTTTGATGTTGTTGATGTCACAAATGTAGTACGAACGTAATTTGGTGTCACATGAGGCGACACAATAACAAATTTACAAGAATTACGAATTTACTATTTTATCTATATATGTAGAACAAATTTCTATTCTGGAAATGAACAGGAATGCACATACTCTTGAAAATATAAAATCATTTCGACGTTCTTATAACTTTAATCAGTGCAAAAATGCTTTTCATCCCGCAATTTCGTTGGTAAGCTCAAGAAAAAATACTGCGACAAAATAAAAGTTTTGTGAGGTTGAAAAAATATAAACAAGAAATATAGAAGGCTACAATCTTTTACAAAAAGCATTTCTGTAAAAAAGAATCCATCTGAAGAGTAATTTAATTTATGAATTCATGATTTCAGCATTTTTATTTGACGTCGTCGATTGAAAACGGCTTATTTAAATTTGTACGCACTCCTGCCCAGTTTTGATGAATTAGTATATGAAATCCTCGATGGAATGATGGAATATATTTGACATTTTTGACACACACTTCGGTGGAATGAATATTTACTTCGGGGATAAATTTTTCATTCTTTTAAACACAGTTTCGCTGGAATTTAAAATACGAAAGAAAAAGAGAATATTTAAACATTCTGAAATTGAGAAATAAAGAATAATTTAAGAGGAGGTTTAAAACACTTTTATTATACTAGTTGCTATGACACAAAAATTAGTATTGAGTGACAGAATAAATGAGCAGTCGTTAAATATTGTAAAAAAAAATATAATTTAAAATTTTCTACATATTTCTGGAAATAATTGTGCGCCTACAATGTCCGAGCAATAATTAATGATCGCCAAATGAAGCAATTATATAGTGTAAGTTTTGAATTCCAATCGATGACCAAAATTCCAGAAGACCTTTTGCAGTTCGCTCTTTGCATTGTTCTACTACGGCTGGGAATATACTGCTTAATTTTGTTTAACAATTCAATCGATATCTGTTACCTGAATTTGGTTTTAAGCATACGGTGAAAATTAATTAATGTACATTGTGTGATATATCTGACTGATACTGTTACCTTTATTCTAAACTATTAATAGATACATAATTGGCTATTACTTACACCTTCCATATCTATATTTAGACGTAAATACTAGCAATTATTTATTTTCATTTTATCTTATTTTAAAATATATAAATATTTAATATCAGATACTTAAAGATAAGAAGGATTTATGATAATAATTATAAATAATAATATAAACTTTCTACAACAAAACCTTCAAAAAAGTTTTACTATGAAACTAGCTTCAATTATGTAACTTTTAAGTGCATTATTTAAACATAGCCCCAAATACCGATATAGTTTTTTGTTGTAAAATTTCCACGATAAAATCTGAAAAGCATTTCATTGCGATTGGTTTTTTGTCTTACCTAATTCCACTACAAATAAACGTCCATTTCCAATGTGTACCGTTTTTGTGTTCATACTCGCAACAGAATTTTAACAAAAATGTAATCTCGTGCATATGCAGTGAACGGAGGCTAGATCCACTCTGAATTGGCTTTACTGCATTCTGTCGCACTTTAAAGCTCGAGAAACCGTAAGAGCAAAATGAGAAAAACCTGCCTCTTTAGTCGGTTTCATTGGGAATATACTCTCACCCACACTTTTGGAACTTAAAAGAGCTAATTATTGTTTCTTTTTTTTTCATCAATTTTTTATATACTTTTATAATACAGATTAACAAATAAAATTTTAGTTGACGTACTTTAAAGCTCGAGAAACCGTAAGAACAAAATGAGAAAAATCTGCCTCTTTAGTCGGTTTCATTGGGAATATACTCTCACCCACATTCTCAGAACTTGAAAGAGCTAATTATTGTTTTTTCTTTCATCACATTTTTTTTTTTATACACAGTTATAGTAAAGATTAACAGATAAAATTTTAGTTGTCCTATATAAAAATTAACCCTTTTGCCGATTTTAAAATACCTTCATTAAAGTTTGTTTAACATTACAGAACAAGTTATTTAATGATATTAATTTACTGGTTCGAAAAGCATTTTAGCAATCTTTATCTTAAAATTTCAATAGATGTATTTTTAATTAATAATTTTCCAAATTGAAAAGAATTATTGATTAGTATTATTTAGATTTTACACTATTTTAGTCATGTTTTCAAACTTTCAATTTTTCTTTTTAACGGTATTTTTTAAAAATTATTTCTTTTACCTGTTCTTGTTTCAATTTATAAACATATCTTCCACTTTTGATTTATGGAATAAACAAAGTTGAAAACAGTTTCTACTGAAGACTAACTTAGTTAACTAAGTTTTTTTTTATTAACCGTATTAAAAATGGGCTCGCCGCGCTTCTATTGTGGTAACGCTCGAAGATACGAGAATATTCTCGAACTTGCTCTACTATTTAAGCCGAGCAGAGGAGATCGCGAGGACAGTTTGATATTAATACATGAATAGTTAAATAGTGCGTAGTGTTAAATAATCTTAGTGTTTAAGTTTCTATTAATAATTGTTATTCTTAAATTAGTATTTATATTTGTTCATTCATAGTGTTAGTTATTTTTATTATCTTTTTATAATTAATTATTCGTTTATTAAACTTAGTTACACAGATATATAGATATTTGTATTTCAATTATTTTTTATACTTTTCCTAAATAATTAAACATTACATTATTATTATTATAATCAGGGCATGTAACCGGTTAAAAAAACCGGTTAATAAAAACCGGTAACCGATATTTTTAACGAAAATTGCGAACTTTAACCGTAATTTTAACCGATATTTTTCAGGCCGAAAATACCGGTAACCGTTAACCAAAAAAAAATAAACCGGTTTTAGCGAACATTAACCTTTATTTTAATATCATTTAGCGAGAAAAAAATTTAATATTTTTTTTTTATATCTGTGTTATCTATTTGTATTTGAACATGAGTCATGACAGTTTTTACAATTAACATTTTATTGGAGAGTCATAAATGTAGGTCTCTTTGGCCGTTAAGGTTACTTAAAAAGTCCAAATAAATACGGCCTTTGCCGACACAGGCAAGTTTAAAATTGAAAAGTGACCTGCGTTTTTCTGAATAAATTACAGGAATTTTTGTGAATATTTATTAATTAAATTGTTTTTTTTTAATTGTTATATTTTCTCAGATGGTAATTTTTTATTATTTTTTTAAATTATTTATTCTATAATTTTTTTTAATGAAATATTTATAATTACTTTTTTTTAATTAATGTTAATAATTTTTTAAATTGATATATTAACCGGTTTAAACCGGTTTCCAATTTTTAAAAACCGGTTTTCGAACTAAAACCTTTATTATTCGGTTACATTCCCTGTTTGTAACTAACTTTTAGAAATTTCTAATTACAGTTGAATATAAAAAGTTACAATTTTTAGGTTTTTACTGTAAAATTTTTCATATACAGCTGAAATATTCCAAAAATACCCATGTATGAGTCCAAAATTTTGGTTTTTGATTGTTGACACCCTTTAAACCCAATTTTAGGTCAGGTTTGGGTACCTTTTTACCCATTTTAAGGTATGACAAATTTCCAAATGTACTATACAATATGTTTAGACACTTTTCAACTCATTTTTGGGTATAAAATGCAACACATAATCGTGTTAAACTTATTTTTTTAATTATGAACACCTAAATCATTGTTAAGCACTTTAAACCCATTCCAGGGTGTGAAATAACCCAAATAAACCCATTTTTAGGTAAAATTTATTGATTTTTTTGAAAAAAGCAAATTGATAGTCGCCGATGCGCTGATTTCAAATTTTCAAACCGAATTTAATTATCTCTTCCCATTCCTGAGATATTTGGCCTCAAAGTTGCACCTCAAAAAAGTGTGTTTTTTGAACATATCTCTAAAATGGGTAGAGATACAGTATCAACAATTACACCAGTCGATTCTACGCGCAAAGTTACATAAAGAAATGTTTTCTCCGCATATACGATCTTTGGAACGATTTGGTGAAAAATGAGAAAAACGAAAAAAACCTGAATTTCAATTTTTCGCTTGGAAACTTTTTGTCACCAAAATTTTTTATATTCTGGACTTAAGTAAATACAGATGCGCTGATTCCAAATTTTCAAACCGATTTCAATTATCTTTTACCGTTCTCGAGATATTTGTGTTCAAAGTTAGACCTGAAAAAATCAGTTTTTCAGGAATAATTCTGAAATGGGTTCAGATACGACTTTGGCGACCTCACCAATCGATTCTACGGGCAAAATTACATTTTTGTACCAATTTTCAGATTTTTGTTCCAATGGATACAAATTTTATAGAGGAAAAACGAAAATCGTCAAAAATCGAAAAAAATCGCAAGGGGTTCATCAGGCGATTTTTCGATTTTCGCGATTTTCGGTTTTTCGCTCTAAAAATTGTATCCATTTGAATATTAATCTGAAAATTGGTACACTTATGTAATTTTGCCCGTAGAATCGATTGGTGAAGTCGTCGAGATCGTATCTTGACCCATTTCAGGGATATTCCTGAAAAACGATTTTTTTCAGTTTCAACTTTGAACCCAAATATCTCGAGAACGGGAAGAGATAATTGAAATCGGTTTGAAAATTTGAAATCAGCGCATCTGTATTTACTTAAGTCTGAAAAATGAAAAGATTTGGAGCCAAAAAGTACTCCAGCGAAAAACTGAAATTCCGGTTTTTTTCTTTTTTCTCATTTTACACCAAATCGTTCCAAAGAACATATATGCGAAGAAAACATTTCTTTATGTAACTTTGTGCGTAGAATCGACTGGTATAATCGTTGAGACTGTATATCTATCCATTTTAGAGATATAGTCAAAAAACACACTTTTTTGAGGTGCAACTTTGAAGCCTAATATTTCAGGAATGGGAAGAGATAATTAAATTTGGTTTGAAAATTTAGAATCAGCTCATCGGCGACTATCAATTTGGAATATTTTAAAAAACCAAAATTTTTGACCGAAAAATGGGTCATTTTGGATTTTTTCGGCTGTAAAATCAAAATTTTAAGGTGAAAATCTAAATATTGTTAGTTTTCATGATTAACTATGTTTGTAAATTACTTGGAGATATATTACGGGACTTTTTGTAAATATTCATTAATTAAATTGCTTTTTTTTAATTGTGATATTTTTCTCAGATGATATTTAAAAAAAAAAATTTTAATTAATTATTCTCTATTTTTTAATCAAATTTTTATAATTAATTTGTTTTAATTAATTTTAATTATTTTTTTAACCGTTATATTAACCGGTTTAAACCGGTTTCCAATTTTCAAAAACCGGTTTTCGAACTAAAACCGTTATTATTATAACGTTCTCTATAAGGGTTAACCGTTAACCAGTATTTTTTTTGGTTACATGCCCTGATTATAATTATTATCAATTTTCCTTCGCAGTTCTGAAAGAAACGGCACAGGGTATAGTTTCTTTCTGCGTCGTTTCTCCGTTTCTTTTAAGGTGACCAAGACGTCTCTCAACAGTTTGGATAATGTCCGACCGTCTAAAGTGATAAAGATCATTCACCTTCCATTTACCACGTAAAAAACACATTTGAAAAATGATTATGGTTGATTCTACTTCCACAGATATCCTAGATTTTTTTAATTAGAACATTTCTGTTATGGCTAATGTCGTCTATATATTATGTATTGGGAAATAAAAATGATTTATTTTGACATCGAAATGGAATTCTCTGCAGGAAAAATTGTAGTAATATTGAGAAAATTAATTGTTTTATTTTTGGAAGTAACGAATAATCATTAATATTATTAAGCTTTACAAGCTTAATATTAATAATAATAATATCCGATTTCCAATTAAAAAAACAGTATAACATTAAACAAATATTATTCTACTAAATAATAGAACAGATAATAATTATTTTATTTTAGATTAAAATTCAATAACAAATTTATATGCAAATCAAATAAGTGATACCTACATGTCTGATTAATTAAAATTTGTATTAATTATATTTTCAAATTTCTGTTATTTACCATTAAAAAATAAAATAATTTGTAGTTTTACTGAATGCACTTCATCTAAACATTTTAATTTCATGATAAATAAAAAATATACAAAATGAAATCTTCCACTTCAAAAAATTTTCCACTCGACGTGAAAATTAGTAACATATGGCTCTTAACATCTCTCTTTTAAAAGCTTAATTCAGAAAATTTAAATTCTCGAGAACAAAAAGACCACGAGTATTATAAAATTATATTTAAATTGCTTTGCTTTAATTTTCCGTATGAAAATATTTGCACTACAAATGGGAATAAGAGCAACCGACTGTAAATGTACAAACAATATCAGAGCTTTTTGTTACTCGTGCAAATATGTCCCTATTTATTCTAACGAATGAACATTTTGCGCACAAAAAGAGCCTAATTAATATAATCATCCATCATCAAAGTTTAAATAAATAAAACAATGAATCTATAATTTTTTTGAAAATATTAATAAGCGTGTATAAACAGGATTAAAAAATCTGATGTGGCCAGCACATAACCTCTCGCCTGTTCTTTTTACTGTTTTTATTAATATTTATATTTTTTACATATACGAGTATCCGTGCATTGACTACTGACAGGGTAAAAAAAAATTAAAATAATTAGTATTTACAGTATTAGTACAATTCGTTTTAGAGAATTCGATAATTATTTTTAAAATAATTTTACGGTTAATTATAATAATTGTTAATGCCAAGTATAAAACATTTATTCCCATAGGTAAACAGATTAACCGCAATTATTACAAATTTACAGAATCATTAATTACTTGTAAAAGTTAAATTGGGCTAGGTAGAAACAAATTTGAACTATAAAATTGTAGCTAATGACATAATTATATATTTAATTCTTATATATTCATAATTAATTAAGATATTTTAGAAAAACACTTCAGATCTTCATGAAAACACCACTTCCGGTTGCACAATAAATACCAAAATCTAATCAGATCTAATCTGGGGTATCAGAATGTTATATCCAAAATGTAATATTTTTTTTATTAACTAGTATTTCAGTAATCGTTACGACAACGTGCTTATCTATTGAAAACTCATTATCCAATTTTTAACATGATTCCAATATCTCTCTTACTGAGTGACCGGCGGTAAAAAGGGTCAGAAACATGTTCTGGCAAAATATAAGCCCAGTCTAAATTAACATGGGTCCGTAACAACTCTTTTACAATGTATGACATGTTTTTTGTTTTAGTAGTACACGCCAAAAAATGTTACTTATTATTAACACTGTATCTATCTACATATAATAGGTTAAAAATAGATTTTTTATAGAACAATAGATTTTAAAAGAATAATGGTTTAATTTTAACTAACCTATAAAAAATAATTGTTCGACAAAACAATAAAATAGTATGATACAATACTTTATAAATTGTTTGTTTTATTTTTAGTTTTATGAAAGCGAAATAACTTTATTGCTACCTGTTCCTATTGCCAATTTATGTTATGGTCTAACAACATAATTATTCCATTCCATAAAATTGGTAGTTACAAATAAAAATAGTAGTACACAGTAATATTTTTAGCAACAAAGCACATTGAAACAACAATAATATTTACTCGTAAATTCATCATAAATCATAACATTCCAAACTTGACTGTAAATTATAGTACAGAAGTAAACTTTTATTACTGAACATAACGATGGACGTTTTCACAGTTTTCATTCATGCATATTTTATATCAGATTTTATTACAAAGGTTAATAATTTATAAAAACGTTAACACCAACAAAATTTAATACTTGATGAAAATGCCGAAGTCTACAAAAGTCTTTTTATAAATAATTTACAAGTTAAATGAAAAAGTTACGTAGACTTTTGCTTAGGACGGTTTATATCTTTATAAAAATTGCAAATCAGAGATATCTAGTGCTTTAAAAAATACACTAAATACAGGGTGTTAAAAAGTCGAAAAGTAACAAAAGTAACAACTAAACTAAAAATGAACCGTTTCAAAGATATGGGAGTTTTTCATAGAATAATACGTAACGAAAATTTACAAAAATTTAATCTAGTATTCTGGGAATGCTTTATTGTTTCTTAAATTTTATATATTGAGTTATCCTTTGTGAAATACGAGCAAATGAATTAATTCAACTGGGCCCAATTATGAAGATAATAAAATCGGTTGTACAGCAACTACCAACAAAATGAAGCGAGCAAGGGTAGTTAATCGTTTCATTACACTTTACAAGTTTCAAGACATAAATCTTAACCCTTTATTCAGTGCGCAATAATTTCGCCTAGGAATAAAAACTGTTGCTTTTTAATCTTCCTACCGCTCATTTCAAAACACTTTCCTCACACTATATTACATTTCACACAAACTTTATGTTCAAATAAAGTTTCTTGTTTCTTAATTAATTACAGAGAATTTTTATTTACGCCACATAAAAAAAATAAGAATATTTTATCAACATGAATCATTACCCTTTTCCAAGCGTACAGTTTTTCATTGCGTTCCTTAGGAGCTAATTTCATACGATAGTATTTTATTTCTCAAGGGTTGTTACGAATGTTAAACGTTTTATAATATATGTTTGAAATAACTAAGAGATTAACTGTATGGCAAGGAGAGTTCAAACAAATCTACTTTTTAAAAACTTATGTATACAACTACATTTAGTTGTACTTAGCAAATAAATAAAGTGTTGTAATCCGGTTTGAACCTTTATGGTTGAAAAGGCGTTCGAAATAAAGAATGAATTACTAACACTAATTAATTTATTATATCGCGAATAAGTATGTTCTTTGTTGAATTGTAGCATTAAGTTAGGTGACGCGCAAGAATTATTTTTCTTTTTTTGATGCGAAAATAGGATCCTGAACCATAGTCGAAATATTACGATCTTGCAGAAGAATATGAAAATGTACAATAATTAATGAGTATTAGTGAAAAACCTGTCATCTATCTGTAACAATTTCATTGGTTGCCTGATTTTAAAAAGGCAATTACGCGTCCGTATTTCTTAGAATAATAATTTTTTCATTTATATAAATACAAATTTGTATCTAAACATAGTTTAGCTGTACGAGTATGAAAATAACCAATACCCTGTACAAATGACAGTTCCTTCATCACTGGCGAAGACAGAGGACATAAGAGTAGACTGACCATTTATTTTTTTAATGAAATCAGTACAAAACTTGTTCTTGATTTAGATTATTTATTGACTACATTACGTTGAAATGATTATAGTCATTTAATATAATATTTAAAAAAATGAAAGTAAAATGAAATTTCATGACATATATAATGATTAATATTTAAAAATTCTTCTATTGTGTAAAAGCAGTGTTCTAGCAAATACTGTTTATTGTTTTTTTTTAATTTTATATCTTCGAGGCGTTTAATATTCTCAAGCAAAACATTTTATAAATCCAGATATAACTTTTACTATATTATTATTTGCTGAAATTAGCATTTCTTGAGGTTTGCCTTTGTTAAGAAGTAGATTATTTGATGAAAACTAGAGTTCTGCTTTTTCTATATTAGCTTTACAAACCTTAGCCTCTTTATAATCGTTATATGTAAGGGCAAATGAAAAAATTATAGCAATATTAATTCTATTGCTAAAGTTTATATTTCTTCTCAAAATCTAACAGTGCAACCAAGTCACTTACTAATCAAATCTGAAGTCATTTGTTTTATTACCGAAATCGATTTCGATAGATAGAAATTTTATTTAATAAGTACTTAAATTACATAAAAATGTATAAACATCTATCAATAAATAATTATAAAAAATCGAAAATCAGTACATTCAGTACAGTACGTAAAAATTCAGTACAAAATATGTTAAAATTGTTTATCAGTACAAGGGTCTGGAAATCAGTACTGTACTGACAAAATCAGTACGAATGGTCACTCTACATAAGAGGCCAAAATTTTCACTTTAAAAATTGATATCTCGCTTACCAGAACATATTTTTTAGTCGTGTTTTCACTACTATGCTTATTTCACTCTATTCTTTCAAAAAAAAGACCGAATTACAAGGTATACAAGGAATTGTTAATACCCTACTATAAATAGAAATGTACCATTTCTAATTTACTAAAAATACTCCAATTGGAATTTTAGAAAACTCTTACTTTCACTATAATAGATTTTATATTACTGAACGGAATTTTGAATATCATTAATAAGTCAATTTATCCAATGCCTTTAAAGAAAATATAAACAATATACAAACAATAAATACAAAATACGAAGACAAGTAATAGATATACGTTAAAA
This sequence comes from Stenolophus ochropezus, assembly GCA_035578165.1. NCBI lineage: Eukaryota > Metazoa > Arthropoda > Insecta > Coleoptera > Carabidae > Stenolophus > Stenolophus ochropezus. Next base: position 9,036,306 of record JAQOWZ010000014.1, read on the forward strand.
ATAATATGCATTAACAACATTAAACGTTTAACTATGCATCTAATGATGTGGGTACACAACAAAAGTGTAGAAATAAAATATTAGTTTAGGTTTAACAAAATTGCTATGCACTTTATACTAATATGATTATTCTTTCGGTACCTTTCATCAATTCACTGATACTTGTTATTTCCTAATTAAATATCAGTATAAGTCATTAAAAAAATCTATTACGACAGACCTATTGGTATCAGCAACACTGCTAACTAGGGCAGTAAAATTCTTCCATTTGCGTGTATTTTTCCTCGTGCGAAGGTCCCGTTAATGGAAGATTCGCATCGATAAAGTTTAGGGTCTAATGACTAGATGTTGAGAACAGAGTTAACTTTTTGTACGATTGTTGAATTATCAGCAAATCGCCGTTTTTGCTGTACGAGGAACGAATACGTAGCACAACTTGCGAACTACTGTATAAACAACCATTTAAGATGTAATCTGATTTTAAACTTGCATTACATTATTACGAGATGAAAGTGCTTCATAGCGATTTCGCCGATTTCGTATTGATCATTTAACATTGACATTGCAGCGAACTCACTAAGCGAAATTAACACCCGATACGCAATTCGAGTAGACTAATTTATTTGTTGAAATACTATCACCTATTAAACAAATTACTGTTTCCGGATTTTTGTTTGAAATGTAAATTTTTTGTTAGTAAAACATTCAGTTCCCTAGTTAAGGAAAAATAAAGTCACATATTTCCTCATTAGAACTGGACGAATAAACAGTTAGTTTGGTCCTTGCATCGTCGAGTACAAGAACCGACTTACGTTTAATTAGCGCGTCCGTTGCACGTTTCTTTGTAGTTAATCTTCCTTAGAAAAGTACGCTGAGCGTAGTGTTTAATAACGACGCTCCTTAGTGCTTCCACAAGACCAACCTGGCAACCTGAGTTTTGCTCCTTCTGGATTCGTACGAACTGAAAATTTATCATTTCTTGGAATGTAATCTTTCAGCTATATTTACTAATATTTACTTGTAACTCCACTAGGTTGTTGTAGTGGAAAAATATGTAACTCGCGTTTCGACATGGTGTAACATGTTATATCTCCGGTTTTCCGAAAAAAACAGGTAAATCTATTTTTCATCGTTCATAGTAGAAGTAGATGTATATGAAACTGACTTATGCGGATTTTTCAACCTTTTATAGAGGGGTGGGAAGCTTTGTGGTCAGGAGTTATAAATTATACTAAGTCAAAGCTATCACTTGAAAAGTAAGAACAGAGCCATATCATAGATGTTGAACTATTTCATCTGAATGTTGTTTTCAGCATGACTTACGTCCACAACATTATATTCCCCAGGTCTTCACATATTCGTATTTACAATTTTATACACACTAAAACTGCAAGCACAGAAATAACGTTACGTTACGTACTGACCATGAATGAACAACTTGACTTAGTTAAATCTCTGTTGATCTCTGCGCTGTAATTCCTTCTAGATTTTCCTACCATTATAGAGCTGTTTAATACTTATTTTCTGCCTTTGTCTTGTATGTATAAATATTAAAAATTTTCTGTAAAGTATAATCATTAGTATTTCCTGATAATAGCATAAAAGGGGCCGTTCAAATATTACGTAAGCAGATTTATTACAATTATTTCCCCCCCATCCCCCTTGTCAACAAAAGTAAGCAAAGCTCTTACCCCCTCCCCTCATGCTTACGTAAACATTTTTCAATTAAAAATTTTTTGGGTTGCCATTCGTGTTAAAAAGTTAATAGCTACCGATGACGTAATTATCATCTAGACTCCCCTACCCCCCATGTCATCCAAAATAAGCAAAACAAAGACCCCCCACCCCCCTATAGTGCTTACGTAATACTTGAACGGCCCCTAAACCGAAATACGAATTTAAATAAAATATTTTTTAAACACCCAAATATTTCCTATAATCATGTCAATAACAGTTTTTATTTAAAATTTACGTTTGAATTTATTTTAATAAATTAATCAATCTCGTCTCATTTTTTAAATTGAAATTAAAAGACGTGCATTTAAAATGCATTATTATTTAAAAATTTATATCTAGATTTAAAAGTACATAATTAGGATACATTTTGAAACAAAATTTTTGGTACGGCCCTTAACATCATACGACAGAAGAAAGTACCTGTCTAAAAGAACCATTACCACAAGTCCCATAAAACTTTATAAGGGCCAATCGGCTTATCCGAAAGTGAATTTCATATATGTATGCGTCTACTATACCATATAATTTTTGAATAAAGCTTCATTTGGTGAGATAAAAATGATAGAAAATAACATATAAGTGCAATTTTATTATTTATCAAAATAGACTTATCTAGTTTTTCTAGGAAGCAACAGATATATCTACAAAATGCTACTTTATGTTATGTACATTATAAATCCAGATTAAATCCATTTCTAGGAATGTTACAACAATGATGAGATAGCTCTACGTTCCAGGAGCGAAATTTCGGTGGATGGAAAAGTTCGCACAAAGCATTGCAGGGAGGTAGGCCACGGTCACGGACAGTGGTGGCTTTACGCACGGTAGACCAGCCTCTCGAATTTCCGCTAGAGGTAAAGTCATTCCCGCGGAAAAACCTTGATATACTATTGCGGTTTATTGCTACGAAGTAAGCTTCATTCCTGCTTGTTCGCTACTACCAATTCTATTATCATTTCTCTACATTATAAATTAATAATTATATTCTATGATGGTACAAACTAATTGATATTAACGTGATCCAACTCGAAGGAAATGGAGTATATGATCTGTGGTCAATTTCCTACGTTACAGGCTGTCAACCTACACTGAAATATGTTCTTTACTTCTTAATTCAGTGCCGTATCTAGGCAATTTTACGCTCTGGACAAACTTAATTCTTTGCGCCTTCGTCACATTTGCAAATTAATTATTTAATTATAACAATTCAGAATTTTTGTGTATCATGTTTTAAAAAAAGTAAGCAGAAATAACACTTCATTTATAAAAATAGTATTTTAACAAACTTAGTAAGTGGTTTGAATAATACAGAATTAAAGCATCGGTATCGGTACAGATATTTTTCATTATTCTATTTATTGAAACTGATGCATGATAACGTTTTATTTTTTAAAATAATAATAAGAAAAATTCTCAACCACACCAATTTTTAAGATATTTCATTTTCTGTTTTTATTTATTTATACCTTGTTCAGAGATATTTCGTTATGGCTTTAACTTACTAAGCCTGTGGTTAACCGTACACAGCAAGACATTCTACCTGTTGGCGCTCAGGGTAGGATTGCAAAATATTTAAATTCGGAAATCTCTAATCTCTACGCGCATTACGTCTTTCAGATTTACTTGAAATAATAATGAATTCGCAAAATTAAATTAAGTCTTTGACTATTACTAGAAATATAAGATAAGAACAATCGTGCTTAACCGGTATTAATACATATTAGGGAAAACAAGATACCAAAGGCATACCTAATGAGAAGGTATATAAATGAGTTTTCAAAAATTTAAAATCAGTAGTAATACTAACGTTCGTACTGAGGTCAATGATATACATATTTAATATGTGGCGACCATTTGAAGACGACAATACTGATGTTTCACCAGTTGAAATTTATGATAAAATTAAACGGACGTTTTTGCCGCAAGAAGCGAAAAAAATAGTTTTGAATGTGTATAACTATTTAAAAGAAAAAGATAGTGAAAGTGAAAATTCGGCTCTGATAAAAACATCAGAAATGACGAAAGTGCCGTACAATACTGTTCGTGATATAGTTAGTGGAGTGAGACCTAGAAAGAAAAGGCGTGACGCAGGTACTTCGAGAATAGTGAATTCTTTTCAAGAAGATACAATTCGACGCAAAATATATGCAATGTATGCCGAAAAAAAATTGCCGTCTATTCGCATATTGTATCAGAGACTCAAAGACGATGAATGTGAAATAAATTATTCTCTGACTACTCTGCATTTAGTTCTCCATAACATCGGGTTTCGTTTCAAAAAAATTGATAAACGGCAAACAATAATGGAAAGTCGAAGAATACGTGAATGGCGCTTCAAATTTTTAAGAGAAATAAAAAAATATCGTACTGAAAATCGTCCGATAATATATTTGGACGAAACTTGGTTTGACACCTACGACACAGTACCAAAAAGTTGGACGGACGGTACAAATGATTGTGCAATCGATGTTCCGCCAGCACGAGGTAAGAGAATTATAATTCTTCATGCCGGATGTGACCAAGGGTGGATAAATGGTGCGCGATTTTTAGCTGGCCATAACGTTAAAAATTTATGTTTAGATTATCATGACAATATGTCCGCTGATATTTTTGAGACTTGGTTTTGTGGTAATTTACTGCCAAATTTGCCGAAAAATAGCGTTATTGTTATGGATAATGCCAGTTACCATTCGCGGCAAAGTACTAAAATACCATCCAATTCCATGAAGAAGGCCGAGATTCAGGAATATTTAATTAACAACGATCTATACTTCGAAGATTCATATAATAAAAAACAATTATTAGAAGTTGTTCGAATTAAACCTCCAGTGAAACAGTATGTGTGTGACAATTTCGCAAAACAATTTGGACACGATGTACTTCGATTGCCTCCTTATTATTGTATTTTTAACCCAATTGAATTAATTTGGGGGCAATTAAAATGCAATATAAGACGGAACAATACATCACCGACTGTTAGTGACGATGTCATTGAACTAATTAAAAGTGAAATGAACAATATAACACCAGAAATTTGGGCTAACAGTGTACGTCATGTGATTGATATAGAAAATCAATATATTGATATTAACAATATTACTAAAGACTTTATTATAAATATTCAAGACTCAAGTGACGATAGTGAAATGAATTCTGATAGTGACAATGATATTGTCGAATGTATACCAGTGTAATATTATGTATTTCTTGTTATGTATGGCACTAATGTTTAATTGCAATAATTATTAAATGACGAATTGTTATACAATGATATTTTTATGTAACATTTTTTTTTGCTTTATTATGTATGGCACTAATGTTTAATTGTAATATTTAATTAATGACGAATTGTTATACAATGATATTTTTATGTAACATTTTTTTTGCTTCATTATCATTATTAATATTTGTACAAAATTCTGTTTCATTATTAAAATTGAATTAAAATTGAAAATATTGAATACATACCTGTCCTCGCACCCCTATAAATCAAGCTTAAATCCCTAACAATAGTCCCGCTGAGAGAGCCATAACGAAATATCTCCGAACAAGGTATACTTCAATAAAGGTTCTATACTATATTTTTAAATAATTTTGCTATATATAGTTTTTTTTAAGATATCAGTATAATAACAAATTCTTCAAATTATATGTTGTATTGTACATCCTGCTCAGTCATCGAAAGATGTTACTGCTTAATTATCTACACTTTGGTTTAATTCTTTTGTAGTAGAGAAAAAAGTCTGAATTTGCGCCCCCTCTGAGTTTGCTCGCTGGGCAGGTGCCCCTATATCCCTATCCTAGATACGGCACTGCTTTATCTATATATAAAATATATTACACTAAAATAAATTATTTAAAAGTTTCTTCAAATTAGAAATAAATTGCGTGATTGAAATTAAGGCACTTAAGATAAAAATCTTGTGTTAATTTAGAACAAGTTTCTTAATGCGTATTCTTTTCCGTATTAATATGTATCCCTATTGAGACATGTATATCTTGGCGTCACATTATAACGGTTTATAATCCGGACGTAAATTGTTGTATTGTACATCCTGCTCAGTCACAAAGAAAGTGTTGTTACAGCTTAATTATCTACACTCTGGTTTAATTCTTTTTGTAGTAGAGGTAAAAGTCTGAATTTGCGCCCCTCTGAGTTTGCGCCCTGAACAGGTGCCCCTATATTCCTGTCCTAAATACGGCACTGCCTTAACTGTATATAAAATATATTGTGTTGAAAAAAAATATTTAAAAGTTTCTTAAGATGAAAATCTTGTGTTAATTTAGAACAAGTTTCTTAATCTGTATTCTTTTCCCTTTTAATAGGTATCCCTATTGAGACATGTATATCTTAACGTCACGTTTTAACGGTTTTTAATCCGGACGTAAATTGTTGTATTGTACATCCTGCTCAGTTACAAAAAAAGTGTTGTTATTGCTTAATTATCTACTCTCTGGTTTAATTATTTTTGAGATAGAGGTAAAAGTCTGAATTTGAGCCCCTTCTAAATATGCGCCCTGTCCGGGTGCCCCTGTAACCTTGTCCTAGATACGTCACTGTCTTAACTGTATATAAAATATATTGTGTTGAAACAAATTATTTAAAAGTTTCTTAAGATGAAAATCTTGTGTTAATTTAGAACGAGTTTCTTAATGCGTATTCTTTTCCCTTTTTATATGTATCCCTATTGAGACATGTATATCTTAGCGTCACGTTTTATAACGGTTTATAATCCGGACGTAAATTGTTCTATTGTACATCCTGCTCAGTCACAAAGAAAGTGTTGTTACTTCTTAATTATCTACACTCTGGTTTAATTCTTTTTTTGGTAAAGGAAAGAGTCTGAATTTGAGCCCCCTCTAAATATGCGCTCTTAACAGGTGCTTCTATATCCCTGTCCTAGATACGGCACTACCTTAACTGTATATAAAATATATAGTGTTGAAACAAATTATATAAAAGTTTCTTGAGATGAAAATCTTGTGTTAATTTAGAACGAGTTTCTTAATGCGTATTCTTTTCCGTTTTAATATGTATCCCTATTGAGACATGTATATCTTGGCGTCACGTTTTAACGGTTTTTAATCCGGACGTAAATTGGACAGAGCAGCAGAGCAGCGGTCGTTAAAGCACCCAGTTGCGCAATCCGGGTGCCGCTGCTAAAATTCTTATTATACACATAAATTAACGCATTTTTGCGAGCCGCGTTTCGCTAGCACGTTTCAGTCGTTACAGAATACCTAAATGGACACAGCCATGTAGATTTACAAGCTTTGTTGCAAACAATTACAACGTTTTTGTAATCCGAAGATCATGGGTAGCCGACGAAACAAAAACAGCACACAAAAAATAAAAGGAAACAGTTTCCTCAATTTCAGATTCTACCTTTATTTTTTCTCCTACACTTATAAATTATTATAAATATACACTCTATATATAATAATTAATATTAATCTGCTTATTGCATATCAGATATATTTATACTATCGATATACAATATGTAATTGTGAGATTTATATTGAGATTTTTTTCTATATTTTTACTATCTTAGTTTGCAGTCATAAAAATGTATAGGTTCTAGTTTTAACGGGGGGGGGGGGTTTATTTTTCTCTAAATACATTATGTGAGTGGTCGGATTCTGCCACGTGCTACTCTCGTCATTTTTCAATTTTTCGTTCATAATTTGCATAACTGCAAGTAATTGAACCAAAAGATTGGAAGCTATTTTTATCTAGTATCAATCCAGGTTTTAAAAAATATTATGAGCCCTCAAGCACAAAGTAGTTATTAATTTCTTTGCATTTATTTTAATATTAAATAATTATTTATATTTTGCACCATATAATACAGATTATGTTTATTATTACAAAAAAAAACTATTTATGTCCATATGTTCGTAATAAATAAATTAAAAACTGTATTGAAATATTCTTATTTTTTATTTGTATATTTTACCTAGCCGAACTCATATTCGATGGTTAGTTAAGTATATAAAAAAATAATAGGCTGAGTGGGCACTGGTTTCATAATGATTATCAAAAGGAGAGCTAGACAAAAAAAGGTTGGGAACCAGTGGTTTAAATGAATTAGTCCAACATGTCCCAATTAAGCGGAATCGACTGTACTTATATTAAAGGAGGACATCAATATTTTGTTTTCGTTTTTCGTTTTATTAATTTATTTCATGTTTACTATTGGTATTTTTATTAAATAAAAAATGATACGTGATAAAATATATTGAATAGAAGTAGGTAGCACTTAATTATTCTACAAATTGTATTTGTATATTTATTTACAGCAAATAATAAGAAATAAAAATTGAAATACCGACATGTAACTTTATTTTTGTGGTGAAATGTATATATCCTGATATTTAAAGGTATTGAATAGCATTGACCTATCTTTGGAACCGTGATACAGTTACACACTCCATATCTTGAAAATAGATTGGGCATAGAGGTTGTTAGCAGTCTTTATTCAGTTCGGCGGTGGTGAATGTGCAAATTTGTGGCCGTACGAGTGTCTGGGTCTGAGTTGTCCCGAAATAACCGACTGTATATAGGACGTGGCTAAAAGAAACTGATAGGAAATCAATAGGGTGACCGTCGGCGATGCTACTTTATATATTTTTCATGTATCTGATGCAGAATTTAACTTTTTTGATCACCTCGTAAATGATGCTTCGTACCAAGTTTATAAGAGGGCGTTAAAAGACAACCTCAAGATACTAAATCAAAGTATGTTATGCACGTTCATATACTGCAATCTGCAGTATGTCATACTGCAAACATAATATTTCTCGCAAAATATATTTTTCGCGGCTCAGTCCCATTATGACTAGTATTATAGTACTCAAAATCGTCCAAAAACTCTATGTAGAGATGCCAAGTTAAATATTTTAGAATTATATTACGTCAAATTTTTTAATTTTAATATATATTTAATTTTACATTCTATCAAAAAAAATTATTTTATTTTATTGGAAATGTGAAACGTTACATAATTAAACAACTATTTTTGATTTATTATTCATATATTACTCGTGTTGTACGATTATGATTACATTAATTGTTTAAAAATGTCAATTCACATTTGTTTTTTTTAGGTTAGAAAAAATGTCATTAAATTTCGTGAGTAAAACAAATGAATTGTTTATATATCCATGTGAATCGAAAGTGTTACTAACATAAAAACCTATAGTATATAAAATTTTAAGTAGCAATAATATTTCTTTAATAAATTAAAAGTGTCATCGGCGTAAAAAATCTTGTGTATCACACTCCCAGAAACTATTTTGCGAGATCTCACATTATTTGCAAAATAAGCCCACTCTCGCAAAAGTTTAGTTTCTGGACTAGTGATACTAGTAACTATTAAATTATATATTTTTGGCGACAAAGAAAAGAGCTAGAATTGTAAAATCTTTGTTGGTTTATTAATTTTATTATATAAAAAACATTTTATGGCAATATAATTTAATTTTCAATAATAACCTTCAAAATATTTGTATCAAAGATAAAAACAAAATTATAATTTGATGTTTCAGTGTCGTCAATTTGTTTTATCGAGTTTTCTCAAAGAAGAATAAAGTCTTTGAGATCTATTTTGCTCCTTTAAGGGAAAGACATAAAAATTGCGAAAACGAAGTAATATTCTTGTTAAATCGCTCCAATTTCGGGCAATTAGAATCACAGACCTAACAAGGCAATTATTGAAGGATCAAATAAAAAATCCAGCAAAAACTTCAATGACACACGTTGAACGACAATTAAGAATCCGTATTTTCACTCACAAGACGCGAACACCAAAGAAAATTTATCACTACTGTTTCTACAAGATATCAGAAAACTTGTTATTGTAACAAATGTAGTATATTTATCATTAAATTTATAGTCAGAGAAATCAATTGGAAAGATTGAAACTTTGTAGTTTTCTAAATGCCATATGAAATTGATTTTGTTATCTTTTCACAAAATTAATTTTTGAAAAAATAAGACCTACTTACATTAACCCAACAAAAAGAAGATGAAAATGATTTACCTGTAACAAAAACGAAATTAGCAAACACAAAAAATAAAATTAGTGGTTTAGTAGATAAAATAGCTCTCTGAGGTGCATTCTTCATACCAGCTAAAATTCCAGAGAGGTGACATCTTCAGTATAAATATATCATTACTAATATAAAATTTATGTATGTAAAATGTTATTCAAACATATCAAGTTAAAGGTTATAATGATAATATATTTTTGAAAACTGATTTATTGCTGCTATCCTAACATATCCTTTAGCATTATCCTGGCTCATCTTTTGTCCTTATACGTTAACGCATTCAGGAATAATCGTTTCAAATATTTATAAACTGTGGCTCTTCGCTTCTAGCATAATTACTTACGCACAAAGGATTTATTAAAAATGCAGTTTGTTGCCACCAAATCCAGATCAACACCTGATAAATATTTCAAAGGTGGATTTTATGCTTTCAATGTGTCTTAACCTATTAAAAAAGATGATTACTTAAGCTAGGATTGTACACTTTTTTTACAACACTGTCAACCATAAATAATTCCTAGTTTTATTTCAAAGTTGTGTAGGTATTAGGATTATTTATTTCGTAAAATAGAACAAAATGAAATTGTATACTAAAATGCTAAATAAGTTCAAAGCATATAAAGAATTCATAAAAATAAAACAAAAAATTAATAGAATCCTGAAAGTCTCCAATATAAGACAGAATAGTTATTTATGTACCAACGGTTTTACGAAGACATTTATGCCTGACGTCTACACAAGATACGCCAAGACTTTGCAAAATCATGTCTTGTCTAGAAATTTCAAGACAAGACTTGATTAAGTCTTAATCTAGATTAAAAAGTATTGTCGAGGTATCAAGACTTATTATTTCAAGACTCTAAATTAACCTGCATATAGGCTTTAGACAAGGACAAATAATTCTTCGGCAGCGTTCTTTTTCTATTTTACAATAACTATTTCTGCTCGGATGGAACAAGCTTCGCATGATATATTTATATTTCGCAAATTTAATATTTTTAATTAATTTATAGAGTTTTGAAAATTGTCCTAAATTCTTTCGTCTTAATCTAGAATAAGAAAGTCTTGTCTTGTCTTGAAATTTCAAGACAAGTCTTTTGTCTATCTTGTCTTGAAATCTAGACAAGACAAGAGTCTAGAAAGTCTAGATCTAGACGGCAACATTAATACAAACAACAATTTTTTCTATAGCCTCTTAATAGATCCTAATGGATATAGTAAAATACCAAGCCAGATATTTAAACTTTGTTCTATAAAAAGTTTAGTGCAAACCTCTGACAGAATCCTCATTTAAACTAAATGTAAATAATAAAAATTCATGCGAAATTTAAGAACTACATAAAAACAAATTGGCTTATCCGGTAACGGGTGATAAGCCATTTTGGAAAAAACGGAACAATAATATTTTATGTTACTTATGTGGAAATCAAATCCACAAACTCCAAAGTTGTGCAACACTGAGAATTTTCGTTTTAAATATTTACAAAAATCCAATACAATACATCGTTTAAAAACACGAAGTCATTTCATGAAACGTTTCATGAATGGAAATTAGGCATAAGCTGGATATCTCATGGAACATTTTGGGTATATTGTGTAACTTTTCATTGTTCTAAAGTATCTTTCGCTAAAGTTAAATCTCTTATAGCTCAATAAACATTTTATATCTTTGTACAGTACGCAGGATTTGCCCGTACAGTACATTTGTTTTATCGTGAACAACTTTTAAATTTTACAGTCGTAAATTACACTTCAAATTTGCTTGAGTACCCGCACAAATTAGAAATTTTATTAAAGTCGGCCTTTCGCAATTAAATATTTTTGTTTACTCAACAATGCCGATTGCAGATTATATTGACAAATTCTAACGACTGCACTTACATTCAAGCAGTGTGTCAGTTAATTAAATTATTTCATTTATGTGTTTGGAATTTATCTCACCATATACCATAAGATTTCTCCGATTTTCTCAGATAAACTGTTATTTTTAAGCACTCAACCCTCGAAAAATCGACTCGCAAGCTCGCAATTTGCGAGTAGAAAAATAACAAACACTCTTATTTAAACAAAAACAACAAAACGTAATCGTAAAAATTAGTAATATACACTTAGCAATTTAATTATTAACTAATATTCGTTTATTTATACACACAGTATTTATTTATTTATTTCTACTTCACACATCGCTGTTCTCCAGGGGACTGATTCTAACTCGACTCGACTCACTTCACTCTACTCTACTCTACTGACTTAGACTTCACACTCTCTACACTTTCCTTCACTCGCAACTGACCTCCCACACTCAAGGTTGCGACACTTTATACCTGCGGGTAATTATTCTCGAACCGGACTCTATAAAATTCCCGAACAATAGGGGCTTCGCTTTTATATCACTTGACCTATATAGCGAGACTACCTGACTAGATAGGTCGTGATGAGTCATCGGCAATGAGTCATGCTCGTTGCAATATAAATATATAACGGTTATAAATTATTACCTTAGATTTCTCTGTAAATATGTATGTACATTTCAATTCAATTTTTAACCTATTTCTTTTGACATATTAATATTATATTGTAAATTGAATACGAGACTAATAGCAAGCTAATCTTTGTAATAACTATTATTAATATTTGGACACCATTTCCATAAAGTGGAAATAATTTTCATACGCACAATGTGCTCCATAAAATTTCCGAACAATAGCGACGTCGCTCTTATCTCACTTGACCTATGTAGCTAGACTATCAGAGCAGACAGGTCGTGATGAGTCATCATCTGTGAGTCATGCTCGTTAAAATATTATTTTATTTTTTTATTTAATGAAGATTCTTTTATTTATTACTCATTTACATTTATTCTTGTTTACCCTCCAGTAGTTTTTACCGGTTTTCCTAAAAACCTATAAAAGATGTACCGCTATTTTTTATTTATTTAATGCACTAACTAAAAAAAATCTTCAGCGAGTATTCTGCACTCTCACTGAATTTGCTTGAATATTTAATATTTTCGGAACAACAAACCAAAATTTTGTTTATATTTGCAATTTAATATTTTCCGGTAACCAAAAATACATTTATAAACTGAAATTCGCTGACGTTGAATCTGTGAAATCTTTAACAATACTTTTGTGACAAATGCAACTGTTCGCAAACCTTTTCGAATCAGTATAAAATATACATAGGTAGTATGTTTTAAAGAACAGCTGTTATGTATAATTCAAAGTATACGAAACACTAACAGATAAGAGCTAGCTCCAGGAATCATCAACATTAAGCTTCTCTCCTACACAACGGATGATATATCGACTGAATCTCAATACAAATGATAAATGTTTTACTGATACCCGTTATTCCGCAATGCGTAAGCGTAACCCAAAACGTAGCCGAACAATGCATACGTTATATTTTCTTTTATTTCTTTTCTCATATGCGCAAATAATGATTTTATTGTTACTTACATGAAAACAACAAAATACAATCTTTAAAAATTAAAATCCGTAAACAAGGTGTTAAGCAGAACATGTAACTGAAAAAAAAAACTGGTTAACGGTTAGCCCATATTGAAAACGTTATAATAAAACCGGTTTTATTTCGAAAACTGGTTTTTAAAAATTGAAAACCGGTATAAATCGGTTAATATATCGTTTAAAATAAATAATTTAAAAAAATATATCACCTGAAAAATATATCAAATAAATGAATGCAATTTAATTAATACATTTTAGTATGTCAGTTGTTCAATAAAATAAAAAATATGTTGAATATATTGAAAATCTAGGAATTGTCCACAGATTTTAATTTCAAACAAATTAAATTACTTGCACAGCTGAATACCAACCTAAAAGTCATATTATATTATGGACCAATGAAAAGAGACCATGTTTTGTGCATACGAGGTCAAACATGAATATTCACAAAAATTCGCGCAATACATTTGGAGAAACGCAGGTCATTTTTCAATAGTAAACTTGCTTTAAAGCTGACAAAGAGACTACCTACTTCATGCCTCATATTCAAATACAAATGAATGCTCTCGCTAAATGATATTAAAATAATGGTTATTGTTCGGTAAAACCGGTTTTTTTTGGTTAACGGTTACCGGTGTTTTCGGCGTTAGAAATATCGATTAAAATTACGTTTATAGTTCGCAATTTTCGTTCCAACTATCGGTTATCGGTTTTCATTAACCGGTTTTCTTAATCGGTTACGTGTCGTAGTGTTAAGAAACAAATTAAATATTCTGATGTCGAGAATTTGTATCAAAATGTTATTTTTATTCGCAAAGAGTAGTTTACTTGGATTAAAAGTTTATTTAAAATAATTATATGTTAAGTATTGTATAACTAATAATTTTTAAAATCCTTGTATACACTATTTATGATTGTTCGAATTATGTGTAATATGTAACACATAATACAATAAATTGCCTTCTTCCCTCTGGTGAAATGTATTCCTCCTGGTTATTATTTTACGCAAAATTTTTATCGGGAGAATTGTTTTTCAGATTGCTTGGGGGTTTCATAACAAACCAGGATTTTCAGCGACTAAATTGAAATTGGGAGATGCACTGAAACTTTTGTCACAGTTTCAAAAATAGATTTACTATTTTTGCAGAACGAAAATTAATGTGCCAAAGTCAAACAAAACTTAGGTTATGGTTATAAACAAGTGTAGTTTACCTTTTATTGGTGAGATGATGTTTATATCAATAAATATTGTAACAAAACACTGCTGAATATTGTTTATAAAATATTTCACTGGAACAGTAACACTAAAATCACTTAAAATGTTCAAATATTTTCAGTTACACGCACTAACAATAACGGTAGTTGTTAAACAGATGACGCAATATTGCACACTGTTGCCAATAGTAGATAATTAAAATTTAACATCAAATTGTTTAAGCAGGAAATAAGAAAATGTTTTCATATTTAATTAATATTAAACTTTATTATATTAGTGTTTTTAACAATATTGCTGTTTTATAAAATAATTCCAGATAATAATATATTATTATATATGATTTTAGCATATAAGTGTACAAAAAATTGTAAGTGTACTTTAATAAATGAACTCTATTATTTCTCTTTATTTTGTATTTAATTTCTTTTCCTTTGAAGATCAAGGTAAAATTTATAACGTATACTTATAAAAGTCGTATCATTTGAAGAGTATTTAGAGCAAATATTCCTCATCAAATCAATAAAGTAAGAGAAGAGCAGAATTCGTGTAAAATTAATGAACTTTTTGTATGCTAAGATCTCAGTGCGACAGATCTACCTAACAAAAGAAAAACGATTTATAAAACAAATCTGCAATTTCGCTGATCCGTGAGATATAAATGTCAAATTTTGTTGGAGAAAATGTCCCAATATGTAGGAGTTATTGCTTTCTGTCAATTTTATCCGACGTTAAACAAGAATCTGTTCGACGAGATTGCTTCTATTAGATTTAAAACTGAAAGTTTGTTATTTGAACCATTAGCGAATTGGGTAAATAAAGGTTGTTTGTTGATATAACACTTTTCTTTTTTAGAAAAGTATAAATATTTCTTTTAATTTACCTTAAAGCTGTTTGTCTTATCGCCCATTTTCGATCGGTATATTTTTGTAGGGATATTGTTTTCACTTTGCTGATCAATAAAATTTTATTCAATCTATTTTCGACTGACATTCGAACTTTAATTTAAATATATCATCGCGGCTTTTAATATAGCTTTATTTACACATATATAGATTTCAGTCAGTTCGTTTATTTTTGCTGTAGAAGATATTTATCACTTATGTATTTAAAGCGATTTGATGAGATATTTTCCAATGATCAAATAATTAAAATTTAAACCTATAACTTCGAATAAGAGATAGAAAAAATAATAACAACGATTTATATTTTGTACCGTAAATATAAAATTGAAAAGCGGATTTATATCGCCTACTTTTAAAACTTACTTTAAAACTAACTTTAACTTAAACTCTAATGATGTGTATTTATACAGACTTTTATAACTTTTTATATTGTTCATATTTGTTCATAATATTTAGCTAAAATATAAATAAAAGTATCATTTAAACAATATATCACAACTATAATACACATTTAACAAACATGATTCATTTATTGCTTTTGTGATTGATTTGATTCTTTTTAATTGTAAATATGTGGATATTTTTTAACTAAAGCGATTAAATTAAAATCCGTAATTGAATTGGTCTTTTTTTGAGGTTTTAATAGTCAAACATGAACAAGTGCTTCTATAAACAGTTTTCTCGCATACGTAGGTACAGTAGAAACCAACTAAAACCAACTTTAAAAGATTAAAGGTACTCAACTTTTAAAGTAGAAGTTAAAGTTAGAAAAGGGGAAGATGACCGCATAAAGTGTCCCGTATACTAGCGTACTTTTAACTTGATAGTATTAAAGTTAAAGTTAGTTTTAAAGGTGGCTATATAAATCCACATTAACCCAGAATTTGATTAGGTACGATTATTTTTGGTTAACCATTTGTTATCTAATTTTCAATATTATTTGTTTGACCTTAAGTATAGACAGATGAGTGATTGAATTATTATTTTCTTCCGATTCATTTGATGATGAATGGCTTTATCTTAAATTTCCTAAGTCTTCCTCGCAATACCGAGAACGTTAATTTTCTTAATCTTAAATATTAAAACAGTAACAATAATACATAAGTGCATCGAAAAATTTAAATTCTTGTTCTTGTCGCACTATAACCCATTATGAGTCTTGGCTTGATCAAATATTTCCTTTCATATTTTTCTGTTATTAACCTTGGTTGTCCAGTACTTAATTTTCATTATTTTCATGTCACTCAATACTTCATCCTTCTATTGTTTCCTGAGTGTTTCTCTTTTCCTTGTTTCCCATGTTAATCGCTCATCAGACATCGTCATATGTCCAAACCATTCCAATCTTCGAGCTTTAATAAATCTTATTATAACAGCAGAATTTGTTAGTTTTCCTAATTCGTAATTCATTTCAAAGAAAAAACAAGAAAACAACAAATACTAAATCTTGTTTGCAACTGTTACTTTAAGAATCCCACCAAAATGCAATAATGAGAGTAACTAAGAAATAACCAGGTTTCAGCAACCGGGATCTGTAATTGTATTTTCTGTAATTTAATATTTTGGAACAAGCAAATTAAGATTTAGGTAACGATTTGTTATTTAAGGTAGAGAATTTAATAATAATTGCTAATGAATTTGGGTTGAATCAAACCTTCCGTAGGTCGTAAAATCTTTCCGCTGTGCAATTTGGCAAATGGGAATATTTAAGCTGTGTTTTTCATCTCTCGTCGTCTGTGGTTAAGTGCTTGACGTATGAAGCAATGAAATCCTTTACGGTGAAAGTGGGGAGGTGGAATAAAATGCGAGCATCATTAGGCAAGTTTATCACAACCATGCACCATTCTCACGATATTTACACTCGCTGTGTCTGTCAGACCACGCCAGAAACAAATATAAAACAACTGCCAACGTGCCTGTTGGTTATGGCTTATGTTTATTACACACACATCCAACATCCACAAAACGCGATTCCTAAAATGTAGCACAAAAATATCATTTGCCAATTTCCAGTTTATACCAATAATTACTTTATACCCTGTACCATTTATAATTTTCATTTTGTAATAGAATTATTATTATTACTATTAGTGTAATTCAACAAAACAGCATTAACAAACTAACTATTTCTGTGTTATGTGGTTAAAATGCAAATATAATATTTCTTATTAAGACTGAAAAGTTGAGCAAATGGTAATTCATTTAAAAATTAACAGAAAATGAAACCGAAAGGAGAATTTAAATACTTTTAAAGATTTAATTAATTCATTTACTTACTTAATTTAATTTTTCCAGCTGAAATTTATACTGAAAGTTTGTGACTTTGGTTGTCTCAAATTTACGTAATTTCTTAATTTGAGACGTATTTTATTTTACTTTGGAATAATTTTAAGCAAATCACAGGCATTAACAACTTTTGTACACCTTGGACTACATTCCGGAATTCTATAATATAACTAAGAAACTAGCATTTTTTTATAAAACGATATTTATATTACTTTATTCTTTTTTTATCAATTTATGAACAAATCATAGCTAACCTAACCTAACTAAATATCTAAAGTCTTGTACAATATTCTAACAAACATCTGCATTCTAGTGTTACTACATAATTTGTAACATTGTAATTTTCTATTAACTAATGATGGAGACAAAGAACCATATTCCTAGCTAACATTTATAATAAAATTGCTTTTATGAAGTATAATTTTACATTACAATCTTATGAGGCCAAACATCACTTATAACATAAGTACTCATAAAAGTAAATATCTAATGTTAATAAAAACCAAACTTTCATTAATACAAGGACTCGTTAGGCCGATTAATCCTCTTCCTACAATAACTTCGGAATTTAAAATATAAGTTAACAATAAATCTGAATTCTAAATATTAACACTAAGTTGTCGTTTAATTATGTAGATAGATAAATATATTTATTGTTTGTAAAAAATTTAATCTTTATAACAATATAGTCGTCGGCAATTTAAAATTCAAAATAAGGTGAAAAAAAAAACGATACATTTTTAATTAATTTATACCTACGTAATGTATCTTTATAACTAAACAAAAAAAAAGTTTTGACAAATTAGTATTGTAAAAAGGTCTACTAGTATCACTAAGTTTAATAATAATTTTAAGTAGGTACAGATTATATTAAAATTGAAATATGTTGTAAGACAATAAAAGTGGAAAAAAACGTGTTATATTTAACGTAACCTATTCTCCATGGTCCAAGATAGGTTATACACAGCAAAGCAGAAGGAATGATCTTTGCGGACCATTAAACGTACTATATTTTTTACCGTGTGATGTAGAAGATGCGACGTACGATAGCTGCGTGAATGTGCTCTTTTATGAGCCCTTTTGTTCTTAACGTCAGACACTTCAAGTCGTACTTTACACCGGTCTAAAGTTTTCCTGTATATTTTTTACGTTTCAGATAAATTTTCCTCCAAAACTCACTTTTATGTAAATAAATTCACAGTCGTGGAAAGAATAGTAAGATATATTTTCTCTTATTTAAAATTTACCACGTGGAGTGTCCTGTCCAAGAAATTTATAGAATGGAAATAAAAGAATTTATAACAATCGCTACAAATAAGATACGTATCGGGATATTATCTTGTATCACAGATATTATAAAAAACTTTTTTCTTTAACTAGAAAAAGTGATTTAAATTATAATCTTCAAAACAGTTGATTCTGCTTCGCTAATTCTTCGTCAAGTTTATATTGTATATAGGGATTTTTCATTTGATACATCAGCTGTTATAAGTATTGAAGTTATCTGTTATTGTATTCTATGGTATACATTTGCAAACAAATAAATATATTGTATATTATTCAATTCAAAAATATAGTTATAATGGGGTACGTGACCAAATTTTCATTTTTACATTTTTACATATGATCCTTAAATAAAAAAATTAAATATCCACTTTTTTTAATGAATTTATTATTCGTAGTTTACGTGAAAATAATTATTAAAAATTTGGGGATATCAGCGTGGTAGAATCGTGCAAGGAGAGAGATAGGCTGGGAGAAAATAACACAGTCTACCTAACTTTTTGCACGATCCTTCCCATACTTACGTCACCCTTCTTCAAAACTACACAAATATTATTGCAAACTAATGTTTAGTTTTATTATTATAATGAGAAGCATTAGTGGTTAGTTTTTATATTTTATTATTTGCGTGCTATAACGTTTGTTTATTTAGGTGAAATATAAAAATAATTGATACACCAGTATTTATATAACTAAGTTTAATAAACGAAATATGAATAATAAAAGATAATAAAAATAAGTAACACTATGAATTAATAATTATAAACACTAATTTAAGTAAAATAATTATTAAGTAAGACTGAAACACTAAGATTATTTATTTAAATATTTAACACTAAGCACTATTTATTTCCACCAACTATTAATTTTCATTACGCGTATTAATATCAGACAGTCCTCGCGATCTCCTCTGCTCAGGCTTAAATAGTAGATAAATTAAGTTCGGGAATGTTCTCGCACCGTCGAGACTACTGAACAATGACAGGATAGCGGCCGTCGCCCGCGACGTGACCTTGGGATCGCTACAATACTAAAATTAGATTATGGTCACATTCATATCCTATTTAAGGAAACATGTTTATATAATTTATAGATTATAGAATATCTTTATTTTTGAAAAATCTAGTAACTTTCTATAATGTATATCTGAATTTCGCAATCACTGCTCGTAGTTAAAAAAGGGTATAATAATATATGATCGTTCCTGTCTTTCGGTAAAAATCCAACAATTTGCCTGTTAAAATGAAAGCAAAATTGTGATGTCTCTGGGAGAAATGAAAGGAACCGTCGTCATCATAGTCTGGCGATATAACGATATAAAGCTTGAAAATAATTGGACGAAAATTGAACTGCTGTTCATCTCCTTATTGATTAGAAATAATGACGACAGACACGTTTAACTTTTGGAGCTATTGAACGTGTGAAATCAAACGTAGAATTTGTTAATTTAAAACGCACCCCTTGGACCTGATTCGTTTCGCCGTTATAATATTGCTGTCTTACTCTATAGGCTGATATTAAATTGGAGAAATTTATGTCAGAGCTGGAAGTGAACGCTAAGCTGTGCAACCGACTCGAATAATATTTTGTTCAGTTAATATGAAACGTGGTTGCATATTAAATCCTAAAGAAATGGGGTCCTTCGTCGTCACGTACCAAATGCCATTCCGTTTTTCGTGATTTATAACAATTATACATTCCGAAGATAACTTCACAAGGGTCGCAGGATCCCACTAAATTTCACCTTCAATTTTCCAAACTATTACCAAAAATTATTAGAATTATTCATTCATCATTCTTTAGCATATAAAATGTAAAACCTTTTGAATTTTCTATTGATTAATTAGGTTTACCAGTTTCAAGATATTAACACTTTGTTTTCATAAACATAAAATATAAAGTAAGCTGATAACTAAATCATAACTGTATCTGTACGGTAATATTATTATCGTACTGACTTGCCAAAATAACATAGGACAATTGGATAATATAACTGTAACCATAAAGTCGTATCAGCCCATACAGACCACAGACACAGAATAGGTTTATACAAAAGCGACAGTAAGACAGAGAAACGAAAATTAGAGAGAGATGGATAATGTACACAAATTTAAAGGGCTCATTGTTTAACCACAGAATAGGTTTATACAGAAGCGACAGTAAGACAGAGAAGCGAAAATTAGAGAGAGATGGAGAATGTGCACAAATTTAAAGGGCTCATTGT
This sequence comes from Stenolophus ochropezus, assembly GCA_035578165.1. NCBI lineage: Eukaryota > Metazoa > Arthropoda > Insecta > Coleoptera > Carabidae > Stenolophus > Stenolophus ochropezus. The sequence goes on from JAQOWZ010000014.1 coordinate 9,057,477, forward strand.
TTAACCACAGAATAGGTTTATACAGAAGCGACAGTAAGACAGAGAAACGAAGATTAAGAGAGATGGAGAATGTGCATAAATTTAAAGGGATCATTGTTTAACATCGGAAAGTTTCCTCACATCTTAGAGAGAGATAGAGGAAGAGCACAAATTTAAAGGTCTACACACAGATCTGATCAAGAAAAGGTTATTGATAAGAAATTTTTATAAAATATTTTTTATTAATAACGTCTTCTAATTTCTAAAATCATACCAGGCCTTATAGTCTTAAAATCCTCGCTTTACGATCTAGGAACTCAATTGACATCTGCAGTGGTTATGATACTGTAACGAACGTGACTCACCGCAGATGAGTCATCGCGACTGACCTATCTAGTCAGGTAGTCTTGCTAAAGATCAAGTGGGATAGGAGCGACGCCGCTATTGTTCTGGAATTTTATAGAGTCCGAAAAGCTCTAGAATGTTCGAGATTAGCTGATCGCAGGTATAAAAGTGTCACGGCTGGAGGTTCGAAGAAGTAGGTATCGGACAGAGTGTGCAGAGTCACTGATGTCAGTCAGTGTTGGTTAGTGCATATCAGCAAAATGTACAGTAGAAATAAATAAATAGTTAGTGATATAAATATTGTGAAAATAAATATTGCGTAAATTTAAGTGTTTAAATAAATGTTGTTAGTGTTTAAATCTTTATTAATAATTATTGTTCTTAAATCAGTGGTTATATTTGTTTATTCATAGTGTTAGTTATTTTATAATTTATTATTCGTTTATAAAACTTAGTTATGTAAATATTCGTGTTCCCACTATTTTTACACTTCACCAAAATAAATAAACGTTACAATACTCATATTGATACACATTATTTTAAATTTATGATGATAAATTTTATTTTATCTTTTATAATTATTATTAATATTAACTCAATTTACCACAGAAGTTAAATATAATAGAAAGTAAGTATGGTTTTCCTTCCCATGACTATAAATAAAGCAGGCAATTTGATTCCAAAAACAAATTTATAGTGATGAATAATAACTGAAGAACAGAGAATAACATTAGTCATTTGCCACACTTTTATGAATATATGGCATATGACAATATCATTCTCTGTATTTAAAACATATTTGAAACTAAATTCCACTAACCAAAATAATGATGCCCCATTCTTTTGATGTCTATTGTCCAATTTTCGAAAACGCTCTCCAGCATCTTACGTGTATTGGTGTGTTCTTGATGATATTGTTTGAGGTTTGTGATAAATAGATTGTGTTTTCGTGGATATTCAGTGTACTAGCCAGCACTGGATAGCATAAAAGCTAGAACTGTGAACATAGTAAGTCCTTTAATGGGTAGCGTGGAAACAAAGGCATGTTGGCGGTCACAAGACATGCTCTGTGGCTACTTTACAGGACGGCATTCAACCCGATTTTCAACAAACTATAAGCAATAAATAAAATTAGAATAAAGTATCTTCAGAATCTGCTACGTCCAGAAAAATTATTTGACTCATTAATAAAATAAACATCAAGTTGGGTAAGTGGGGGCGAAATGGACCACGTTTTGAAAAATTAATGAGTATTATATAATATTTAATAAACGAAATTTATTTATAACAAAATATAATCTAGGTTTATTTATATTTATATATGTTGTGAAAACCACAAAAAATATTTTGTTCGTATTTACTATATAGGTAAGACGGGCCAAGGTTATGAGGGGATTGTCGCGAATACTAGGGCGAAAACTGAGTACACTACAATTGCTCTAAACATACCTCACTAATCGACTGACTTAATACAATGGGGTATTCCAAGCCTACGGCTTTTAAAGAAATTATTATTGGATATCATTGTTTACCATACATAAGTAATATTAAAGTGAATATAATCATTATTTTTCTGATTTTTAATACCATAATATCAAAATGAAATTGTAATGCATTTGAATCGAGTACGTAAAATTCAGTATCAGCCTTGTTGTGACGAAGAAGGCACTCGCTTCAGCCTATTGGCTCTTGTTCGAACGCGCCACGCCTCTGACTCAGACCTACGAATGATGTTCTCAGCTGATTCTCAGTGCCTGTGACGTCACACGCACGGCCGATTTTCTAGGGTGTAATTTATTGAAACTTTAAAAAATATTTTCTGGCGTGTTTGAAACCTTTAGGCGAAAAGAAAAAATACGGGTCTCATATTTTTATGCATAGAATAACATATTAAAAAATGAAAAAAACTTGGAATACCCCATTACACTACACAAGTATTTAATCTGTAATTACTCAAAACTGGAATACTATATTAAATTTATTACGTTAGCAATCAACTCTGAAACGGATGAAAAAAAAAAAACTGTTGTTCATCTGGAAAAACTATGCTTAGTGTCAGCTCTTACCTAAAATACAGTGAGCTGAGTATCAAGGTGTTAACCTTCAGTGGCCTCCTACCTCCCCTTACAGCCACCCCTGTACCACCATCTAGTATCTGAGATGTGCTGATAGAAGGATTCTTTCCTTGCTCTTAGACGTACGGATATAAGGACTCTTACCTTACTCTAAACCAGGGCATGTAACCGAAAAAAATACTGGTTAACGGTTAACCCTTATAGAGAACGTTATAATAATAACGGTTTTAGTTCGAAAACTTGTCTGTGTTGACAAAGGCCGTATTTATTTGGGACTTTTTATATAACCTTAACGGCCAAAGAGACTACCTACATTTATGACTCTCCAATAAAATGTTAATTGTAAAAACTGTCATGACTCATGTTCAAATATAAGAAGAAAACACAGATATAAAAAAATATTAATTTTTTTTCTCGCTAAATGAAAAATAAAGGTTAATGTTCCCTAAAACCGGTTTATTTTTTTTTGGTTAACGGTTACCGGTTTTTTCGGCCTGAAAAATATCGGTTAAAATTATGGTTAAAGTTCGCAATTTTCGTTCAAAATATCGGTTACTGGTTTTTATTAACCGGTTTTTTTAACCGGTTACATACCCTGGGAAAAACTATGCTTAGTATCAACTCTGACCTAAAATACAGTGAGCTGAGTATCAAGGTGTTAACCTTCAGTGGCCTCCTCCTCCCCTTACAGCCACCCCTGTACCACCATCTAGTATCTGAGATGTGCTGATAGAAGGACTCTTTCCTTGCTCTGAGACGGACGGACATAAGGACTCTTACCTTACTCTAAACCATACTGTTGTAAGGACTCTTTCCTTACTCTAACTCATGCTGTTGTAAGGACTCTTTCCTTACTCTAACTCATACTGCGTTAAGGACTCTTTCCTTACTCTAACTCATACTGCGGTAAGAACTCTTTCCTTACTCTAACTCATACTGTTGTAAGGACTCTTTCCTTACTCTAACTCATACTGCGTTAAGGACTCTTTCCTTACTCTAACTCATACTGTTGTATGGACTCTTTCCTTACTCTTACTCATACTGTTGTTCCATACTCTAAACCATAGCGATATAAGAACTGGTAACGCTCACTTACCCCAAATACACCCTTTTCACCTGTTCACTAAGAACTCTATTCGAAGACGATCTCTTTTCTCTTGTGAAATCATTGTGTAAATTAATTTCCCCCTCACTCATTACCTCCTCATAAAATTATTAAGCTTATTTATTATCAGTTAATAACCATTACACAATTCTAATATCACTTATATTAATAGCAATTCATGCTACTTCTATTTTATAACACTCGCGTCAACAATCGCGACAGGGATGAACTGGTTAACCGATTGTTGTGCTTCGTCATATATGGTACACTCTTTGTGTAAACAGCGACCACAAATTACACATTTTATCCAGTAGTCATTCTTTTTGGTTTTTTTTTAATAATTTTCCTTGCATCCCGCATATTTGTTTTCATAATCTTCAGCTTCTTCATTATCATCACCTTCTGATTAACCATTTAACAACAGTTCTTCAGAACACATGGAATAGCAACTAGATCGTGTACCGTTCTATGTGCGAATATTTTTTTTTATGTACCAATTGAATTGTTGTTTTTAACAATAAAAATCCTCTGATCCATCTCTCCTCAGCATTAGGTTATCGATCTGTTCTTAGAACAGAGGTTAAATGGACCATTAAATTATTTATGACTGTGTATAAAAAGAACCAAATTTTTTAGTTATTTTAAGTCCTATGTACATGTTTATAAAGTATGTGCCTAAATAATTAGGTTCGACCTATCATAGTAATTAACTAATTGTATACATAAGATACAATTTTTCTTGGAAATTTTTAAAGTAAATTTTGGATTATTCAATGTTGATTGCATTAATTTTGAAGTGGCTACTTACATTATCTCTAAACAACAAAATTAACTTTCCGTATGGGATAGATCACTCTAATGTACTTTTAAGACCAAAAGTCTATCTCTCCTACCGGTCCATCTTTCTCCCACGTACCCTACTCTAATTTCGCTTCACCACCCAACAAATTAATTCTGGTACCATAACCTTAAAATTTCTGAAAATACTGGATGTAATCTTAATTTTTTTCATCAAAACTTTTCGTTTTAAGGGTAGGGGATAAAATTTATTTCTAATTATGTAAGACAAATTAAATTTTAAAATGTTTGTTTGTAATTTCTTGAAAAAGTAATAGCTAAATAAACCTTAGTTAAAAAATTGTAATAGGTATAATTTTAGGTTTCATTACATTTTACAAAAATATATGCGTAACGACTTCTATATATCAAATAAAAGTTTTAATCAAGTTGAAATCACAAAAGGAAAAGTCCAAGTCTTAAATATAAATGCACGCAACTAACTTTTCCAACATTTCATTCCATTGTTGAAAAAACGCTCATAACGAGCAGCCGTACTTTTTATATTTTATCTCGTGTAATTTTTTAACTGGAAATTTTATCCAGCCGAATTAACTCACATACAGAACTATTTTTGCAATGGGGAAAATAAATCCAAGGAACGTGAAACGTACAGTCATCACAATTAGTGTAAATTACAGGAGCTTAAAAATCAATTTAACAATCTACTTCATTAAATTTAAATTAGAACATTCCTGAATTCTCAGTTTTAATTAAATGCTCTTTGTAATAATTAGTATAAGTTACAAAGAAAATATTCTCTGGTTTCCATTGTTATCTATAGCATATCATTAATTGATATTTAAAAAACAACATACAAAATTTTATAACAATAATTTTCATAACATTTACATTGATCATTTATTAATTTTATATAAACAAGAATATGTGCGTCATTTTCAAAATTCTATATATGAAAAATTTACATGGTTGTGTTTTATTGGCCATGTTTGATTGATAAATATAATTATATTTGAGTTCCATTTGGCTATGATGCTAAACTTACAAATATTTTATTTATTTTTTTCTTAATTTTTGTTACTATGATAAATATATAAGAGAAAATATATTAATGCTCAATATATATCACACACCCAACCTAGAATGAGTGTAAACCCATCACAAAATACCTTGGCACGCCACTGTATTGCACTTAGTACTTTTAAAGATCCTCTGCAAAAATTTAAATAAGAATGAATGATAAATTTTGTAGACGCATTTTATAATAAAGAGTGTTTGTGTCAAAACATATATCTATGCGCAAATTAGGTCAAAATATTTCATTTTGTCTAAGCCATTTACAAAATGAAATAGGGAAGTAAGTTCCCAAAACTATACCGGAAGTAATCTTTTAAAGGAAACATAATAAATAACATTAAATGTTACTATTCATGTTACAGGAATATATTTTATATAATTAACGTATCATATTTACTGTTTTATCAAAAATTTCTACAAGAAAAAGTAATTAGATTAGGATTAATTTGTCTTGAATTGTATTAAAAAAAATAACGAACATGTAAAATGTGAAAATCAATTAATTATTTTGTTTTTGAAATTTTCGTGATCAATTAGACTTTTATTTGTTAAAAATGCCTAGTCATGAAGGAATAAATTTTAAGTTAAGCTCAAAACTGTAAAATTCCAAGAGCTTTTAATGTTTTAATGCAGCATAATTTATTATTTCCATAGACAGAAAACTATTAATCTTCAATATCTTAAAAGAAAGTCTCTCAAAAGCAATATTTATGATTACAATATTATTACATGCGAAATACTATTTTCATCACTATTCGAAATGAGGTAGCACTATATACACATCATCAAAATGCAATTAACCTAAAAAAACGTTACGATTACTGTCAAGTAGATGAAAAAGGATGATACATAAATAGTGAGAGAAATAATAGCACTTCTTGGAAATGACGAAAATGGAGGGATCTTGATGAATACGTTAATATTTGAAAGAAGTTAATGCTTTTCACCTTCTTTGTGCTTAAGGTTTTTGTATGATTTCGGATCTTAATTTTTCTTTCATGAAGCGACTTTCAATTACGAAAGCTGAATATGAACTAAAATTAAAATTCAGGGCGGGTGGCTTTAGGAGGTAATATTTTCATTTTGCACTTCAGATATTTTCGGTATTCATATTTTTCAAAGACGAAACAAATATTTATACACACAGAGAACTTTGTCATGAAATGCACACATCTCATATTTGAAAAACGACTTGCTTATTGTATGCTTACATTTGATGCTTAATAATTTTTAAAACATTATATACCAAATATTACACAAAATCCAAGATTTTATTTATTATAACGATTTATAAAATATGAAGTATATTAAAATAAACTAACATTCTGTTGCCTGTTAATTTCTTTTATTATCTTTCTATGTCTAATATATATTCACACTAAGTATTTGTGATAAAGTAGATATAAGTATATCCATAAATCTTTCATATGAATTTGTTTGCATATTGATACTTCTCTAGACATAAAGTGATTTATTTTGAAATAACCTAAAAATATTTCATGTTCTTACAAATTTCAGTAGCGTATCCTTACAAATTTTAAACATTACAAATCAAACTGTATTGATCAAAATTTTTCTATTTATATTTAATTTATAAAATATTTCACATTTTATACTTAAAATAAACTTATAAAAATTTGGCTTAAATATTTTTTTGTTTAAGATCCATGTTTTATTGTTTATTTAAAGATAATGCCATAAAGATGTTTATAAATTATATATTTAATTATTTACTAATGATACTATTTTCTTTCCTCTTTCAATAAATTTTATGAAGTTAGTTCAATGATAACATTTTTCCATTGTTAAAAATAATGTACAATAATTAACAGCTATTTTTTCCGTGCGCCACTGAGACCATTTTTTATGTTGCGTGTAAGAGTGAAAAGATAGTCCATTTTTCTCAAAGTAACCGAAATCTTTTGACATAAAGTCGAGGCATTATATTGATGAGTTTTTTACGGCATCAATTTGTTTTTTCTCTTATTTTGTGGTACAAAGAGCCATACATTGAATGACGTTTATTAATGTTTGGGTTAAAAAGTCCACTTCATATTAATTGCTATGTGGATGTAAGCAGGTAAATGTTTGCCCGATTCCACTGGCTTATACCGCAAAATTCATTTTGCCGGTTTGAAGGTTTTTTTTTTGTTAATAAAAACAAAACAATACGTATCTGCATTTGATTTATCTACATTTATTAAAAAATTCATAAGCTATAAATTAAATATAACGATTGTGTGCAAGACATATCAAATTGACTTATACATTTCTCTTTTCTCTCGAATCCAATACTTAACTTCTCCGTAGAATATAGGAGTAATATATTCCGCAAGAAAATTTGCACCTTACAGTATGCGAATTTGATAAATCGGGAAATAAAAGAAGTGGAAGATATTAGGTCTGTCATTTTAAATTTTACCCAGCTCTCAAACTTTCCAAACTTCCCAACTTATGTATTATAAAATCAATAAAACTTTTAAATTTAATCGAACAAAGCTTGTGTTCATAAATATTTACTACATCAATAATTATTACAGAAATTTTATCCATATATTTTCCCAACAAAACAACAAAACCTTACTGATTCCTTATTTTCACAATTTAAATTCAATTTTTAATATTTATTAAAGATATTGTAGCCATTACAAGCTCACACTGCTTATTTTTATTATTCTTCCATTAAACTTATTTATATAAATATTTGTACTTGAATTACTTTTACACATCACCCAAATAAATAAACATTACAATATGTTAAAATTAATTAATTCATATATTTGTTTCAAATTGATGAAAGTTATATTGTTTTTTTGCAGTCTTCTTTGTATTTTATTTTAATTTCATAATTATACTGAAATCTGAGATGACGAATAATATTTAATTGATTTTCAATGGAAACATCTAAGTAATATATCAAAAATATATACAGTATAATTCGGCTATAACGACATCGAAGAAACCCCAAAAATTTCGTCGCTATAACCGAAGATCAATAACACTAGTCTGCCGATATAAGCGGTGTCGTTATAAAGGATTTGATTGTATAAAAAAATATAACCTGCGCAGATACGAATTTCAGATTTGGCGTATTTTTCACGCAGCACAAAAATTATCTACTTGCGTATGATTAAAGCGTAAAGTTTCGGTATTTATGAATTAAAGTTGTATGTCATACCCCTTGGAACTGGAAACAAAATATCCGTGTGAAATATGCAAAATTCGTGTAATAAATCATTAAAAAAAGAAGTCGAGACAAAATTGGCTCTCTCGAGTGTAAATGGAACTTTAGTGTTGAACAGAGAACAATGAAGATGAATCCGTGTGAATGTTAAAAAGAAATATAAAAAACAACAAAAATGGGACGTAATTTTACCAGCTGAACCCAGACTCTGTTCCAGTTTGTATGTTTAAGGCCATTCAGCATGTAATAATGTGCATTTACCCTCCTTTGCAATTCTTTAGGCCTATTCACGCTTTTGTTTCACTATACAATGTCAAATAATTAAAACAAGTTCACAACAAAAGCGAATGAAATAAATTATTTCACGAGCCAATCATTATTTGTACATCTTTAATTAACTAACTTTTACTTTATCATTATTTCTACACCTAATTAACAACCCTAAAATTATATTTTCGTCAAAAATAGACAGAATTTGAACATGGGAGTTAAAAAAACGCAATTTTTCAATTATCATTTCGAATATATTATATTCATCCTCAGATAATTGCATTGAAGAAAAAATATCTTCTTTTTTTTTCTTTTGCTAAGGTCTTGTTTTGTTCCATTCTTTAAGGTATCTAGTTGCTGTTGATCCATATTTTCAGAAATGTCTTCGAGGAATCTCATTATGTTAATGATTTTTGAACAATTAAGTTTTTTAAAGAGGTAGCGTCCAGTATTTTAAATTTGTGTCGAAGGTAGTCGAAATTTGGACATGGATATTAAAAAATCAGTTTTTTAATAACTCCAACGTGTCAAATTAGTGTTGTCCTGTTACCGTCTAGACAAGACAAGACTTGACTAAGTCTAAGTTTAGATTAAAAAGTTTTGTCTAGATATCAAAACGCTATAGATTGTTTCAAAACTACATTAATCTGCATATACGCTTTAGATGAGGTCAGATAATTCTTCCGCAGTATTCTTTTTCTATTTTACAATCACAATTTCAGCTCGGATGGAACAAGCTTCGCATGATATATTTATATTTAAAAAAAATAATTTTTTTAATAATCTAGCGTCTTGAAAACTGTCTACAATTTTCTCGTCTTCATTTAAAATGGGAAAATCTTGTCTTGTATTGAAATTTCAAGACAAGGCATTTGCTAGTCTTGTCTTGATAATCTAGGCAAGACAATACAAGAGTCTAGAAAGTTTAAATCTAGTCGGCAACACTATTTCGAATATATTATAGTCATCTTCAGAGATCTGCATTGAAGCAAATATATCTTCTTATTTCTTTCTTTTACTAAGGTCTTCGAATTCTTATCCCATTTTTTTAAGGCATCTATAGTTGTTAGTCCATATCGTGCTGTGATGTCTTCAAAGAAACTCATTATATTGATGAATGCCGAACAAATACGTTTTTGTTTTATAATGTTTCCCGTAAAATGGTTAAATAATCTAGGTTATGTTTATTCATAACTGGACAATTTGTGATATCGAACCCTGTTATACACGGAATGAACAAGTATTATTAACTAAAATTAACAAAACCTGAAATATGTTTTCATATATTTCTGCTATCCTAATTTACAGTCTTATTAAACAATATAATATATTTACATTGAAAACTATAAGTTCACGATTAAAGGACGTATACGCTAATTTGAATTATGAAAAGAGTTTGTCACAATGTCAAGGTCGTAAGCAAATTCTATTTGCTATGTAGAAACCTCGCGTTATTTGTTATGACTTATGTTTACTCCGTGGCAAAACGTCGTGAAATATGTCTCGTAGTGACAGTGAATAAGAATTCCCTGTGTCGTTGCAGGATTTTTCTCCAAGTGTAATGGATTGGTTTGAGTTAGAGTGACGACACGATTATTAATTTCCATAGCCGCCAGAAATTTGTCTTATTCGCAAAAACAGCCGGCGTTGCAGAAGTTTCGTTTCACCCAACAATTACTTACAGTAGAATCAAATTTCAGGTTAGAATTTCACATTAGTTACGTCGTTTCTTGTAGGGATTGGATTCCCAGGTTAAAATACTACACAAAAAACTTCAGAGATGTATGAATACTAAACCAAAACTTTAAACTAGTTTAGACACGATTCCTGCAAAAGTTTTATCAGATAATCATTCCCTTTGCCATTAGTTCCTTAAGTTCTTAGTTGATTTAGACTCTAGGTCGAGTAAAAGAAAGATTTCAATTTTATATTTTATCAGATTTTCATCAAATGACTTTCTGTTTTCTAATTTTAGAACTGTATCTAAATAAGGCTCTAAATGTACTGTTTTACCGCCCAATGAATTTATATGTATTTATGTATTTACCACATTCTGGAGCAGATTTAGATTTTTCAATAGATCAACAATTAGAGCATTCTGAAGTGTTTCTTCTAATTTTAGTTCTGCTGAAACCTAATACAATTAATATTTAATTTCCCTTCATTCCTTTCTAGTTTCTTTTTTCTTGCAATTTTATGTTTTAATTTTGGTCATTATAAGAAATTTTGCCCCTAAGGAAATTTTGAAACGTCGGCGTCAGTGCGTACATGTGATAATTTATAGCAAAGTGATTGCAATCATAGTAATGATGACAGACTTTTTAAAAATACGATGTTTGACAATACGATATTACTGTTTACAATAATCTAATTTTTTTTCTGATCTATTCACATCACTATATTTTTGGAAACACACGTATTAATTAAAATTTTCCAATATTTACATTTCGAATAATTTACAATTAAGAAATATATTTCACTTATAAATTTATAGTTAATCTGTTGTTCTTTTCTCTTTTTTCTCTCTGGTATTTAGAACAGAAGGTATTTTATTTTTCGTTATTAAATATTTATCTCCAGCTAGCTTCAGTTGTTGGGGAAGCCACTTGAGATATTGACAGAGTCGGTTAGAATTGTTATTCGTGTATTCGTGCCCATCACGTAAAATATTCATCCTGTAGAATTGAATGCTTCGCGGCCTTTTTAGCTTATATACGATTCGACCCTGAAGTGTAATAAACTTCAGTGTAATTGCTAACTTAGTATTGTGAACCATATTACTGACTTTAATGTTTACTTTAGGGACAGGACCGTAATAAACTAATACGGCACCTTAAAATAGCCTTAATACTAAGCGAAAAATGTCGCCATTGTTATGGCCACAATGAAACATTACATAACTTTAGAGGTTAACTTGAAATTACTCTCAAACCCTTAATAATTTTGACCCAGGGGTACCAACATAGGAATAGAAACAATAGGAATTTTAACATTAAAATAAAATGACCAGAAAAGCCCACAGTAAAATAAATTTTATTTTAATTATTACTGATATGACGGTTAAGCTATTAATAAATAATTAATTATATTAGGTTAGGTTTAGTAAAGTTAATAGTAATGTCTAATATTAATTGCAAATTAAATAGTACTACGATTTTTTAAGGCGTTAGCACTTTGGTTTTGAAAATCTTATAACAGGATAACTTTATAATATGATCAATCAAACTTAGATAACAATATATGACTAAATTTTTATTTTTATATTCGTATACGACACTAGATAAAAAAAATACACGTATTTTTAAAATCGATTCATTATTCGTAGTTCAAGAGAAAATAATTATTAAAAATTTGGGGAATGAGTATTAAGCGTGGTAAAACCGTGAAAAGTAGGCAGACATACTGGGAGCGAAAGAGACAATCTATCTGTCTTATTCCACAATCCTACCATGCTGATGTCACGCGTCCCTTCTCCAAAACATTAAATTGTTAATAACTATAATATTGCAAACTCATTTTTAGTTGTTATTATTATAATGACATGCTATAGTGGTTAGTTTTTGTATTTATGACTTATACCCAGGGTTTATTTTAAAGTGAAACATTCGATTTGCCATGTCCATGGTTACGACTTCACATTTGATTGACAGCAATGTATCAAAGCGTTCATTTTAATATGAAACAAATTCACATCATTATTAACTTTCAAATTGTGAACTTTTTTAAAAAGCACATTTCCGCGTTGTTTGACTGGACGCAGTGGACAAAAAATTTGATTTTTTTAAACTGGGGACCAATAAAAACGAAATTATTTAATAGCAATATATATAATAGAAACATTAAACTTACCCAAATTACACATATTATACATGAGTTTTATTATTGCTTATTCTCAATATTATATTTGCTGTTTCATTTTAAAGCGAATGCTTTGATACATTGCTGTTAATCAAATGTGAAGTTGTAATCATGGGTATGACAAGTCCAACCTTTCGCGTTAAAATAAACTCACGGTATACTGAAATTCAAATATGGTCACATACTCCCTTATCATCAGCCATACCATTAGTCAATAATGTCAAGATTTTCCTTTACCATCTCTTATTACAACAATACACCACTACCACAATTATTTCTTGTGGATAAACAATTGGTAAATTTCCTGTCGTAGTTAAGGAAAAACTAAATCCGTAGATTAAAAGCAATATATTTGGTGGCAAGGTGAGAAAAATCTGTGGATGAAATGAAAGAGAAGCCATCCTAATCCCCAACAAAGCATAATTGTTCTTTTTTCATTTCTGTGGCAGTGATTGATTTTGGGGCGAGTACCAACAATTTGAGCGTGTTGCGTCTTATTCCTCCATTCTCTTCCAGCCTTTGTCTTAGGTACATGCGAACCGACAACACCCAATTCGCATAATGAATGACTGTCAGATGAATATAATACATTACCTGGAATTGTGCTTCACTCTATTTTAAACCAGCCTTAATATTGATGTATTCTCGTAGCGCTTATCAAACTTCAGGGACTTAACCTTAAACTTCAAAACAAAAATTCCTGGCGTCTAGTGATGGAAACTTCGATTACTTACTCAGGTACTTAACAGCCATTTCTAAAATCGCTTACAATGGGGGTTTCCGACAGAACAATTTTTCAAGAAATTTACACTGGAAATTAATTTTGGGGTTCAATAGAATATAATGAAATAAATAAATAATTAAAATTAAGTAAGCTAGAGAGCAGTTTTTCATTTGCTTATAATTATTAGAACTGATAATTTTATACAAATGCATATCTTTATTTGCTAGGTAGGTATATTTTCAAAAAATTGTATATTTGTGAAGAATTCATATACTTAGAAGCTTATATTTTGAATTTAAAAATGCATATTTTGCAAATTTTACAACATCGTGCATTAAATTCAACTTTCAATAAGCTGATAAAACTTAAATAGTTATTTACGATACAAATACAAGACGAAAAACAAAAATTTTGTAAATCACGAACGGATTACAATTTTTTAGACCTGTGAAATGATGTTTTGTCCAGATATACGTTCTTTAGAACGATTAGGTGAAAAATAAGAAAAACGAAAAAAACCTAAATTAATTTATTACACTTTGACAATAGCCTAATAAGCTGACCCTGCCTAGTTCTTTGTGAAATATGAGGGAGTGTTAGTTCGCTAATATTTAATCTATTACCAAGATTTTTGTTGGGAACTCTACCCCACAAACTTTCATTAATATATGTGTTCCGATTTTTCTCGTTGTAGCAATAAAAAAGTGTTTCACTTAAAATTGAACTTTTCTAAGCCAAAGTTTTGTTTGTATTTCATAAATTTTTAATATTCCGTACATGTTCTATGGACACATCCCTAATTGAAAATTAAATTTGAATAGAAACACGTATTAAACTGTTACTAATTACCTACTACAATTCTACAATGTTTGGATTTTCTGCTCTAATAATGGAAACTGGAGCACATTGTGCGTATGAAAATTATTTCCACTTTATGGAAATGGTTTCCATATATTAATAATAGTTATTACAAAGATTAGCTTACCATTAGTCTCGTATTCAGTTCACAATATGATATTAATATGTCAAAAGAAATAGGTTAAAAATTGAAATATACGTATATATTTACAGAGAAATCTAAGGCAATAATTTATAACCGTTATATTTTTATACTGTAACGAGCATGACTCACTGCCGATGATTCATCACAACCTATCTAGACAGGTAGTCTCGCTGCATAGATTAAGTGAGATAAGAATGACGCAGCTATTGTTCGCGAACTTTATAGAGTCCGGAAAATTCTAGAAACTTCGAGATTAATTACCCGCAGGTATAAAGTGTTGCAGCCTGGAGCTTGGGCCGTTAGTTGAGAGTGAAGGACAGTGTTGAGTGTGTGAAGTCAGAGTTAGTAGAGTTATTCGAGTAGAGTAGAGTGCAGTGAGTGGAGTCGAGGCAGGCCGAATAGCGGCATGAAAAGTAGAAATAAATAACTTGTGGAACTAAATATTGATATATTGTGAAAATAAATAACGTAGAATTAAATACTGTCGTGTAAAAATAAATAAATATTAGTTAATAATTAGTGTATTAATTTTTGTTTAAAACATAGTTTTTTATTTGTTTCGTTATTTAATAAACTTTTAATATAAATATTCGCATTTTATAACATTTTACTTCACCTATTTAAATAAATGTTACAATACTTAAGGTTAGGATAAGTTATTTTTAGTTTGAAAGGATTGAATGATGGTTTAAAGTTAAGGTTTTGGAACAAGTAAGAACAATTTTGGGTAATGCAGTACAGAGAATAAGAGAACAGATATGAGAGAAACTACGTTCAAGCTTTAACCAACTTTAGTCCTCTGGGAGTCTGTAAATAATCTACCACTGAAACTACACTCGCATAACTGCTGAAACTTACGAATGAAATCTTTTACTTTTAGTTACTTTTATCACAAATGCACTGCACTTCAAAATAAAACATATTGTGAGAAATGCATCTCTGGAAAAATGAACTTCAAAACATTACATTCCTGTTAGAGAATTGAAAAACTTTTTTAGTTAAAAATAGTATTTATGCTATATATAATTGTTGTTTAATTGATAAGATAGTAAGACATTCAAAATTCACATTTTCGATTAAAAATTAAATCTGTTTACATCTCCAAGTTATTTACAATCACAGTGGTGTTTATTGAAAAAATATTTTCTTCACAATATGTTTAATTAAAGCAATATGTATATTACGGTTACATTGTATTGTACTCCAATATTGCCCCCAATAAAAAAATTTAATTCCGCCACTGACGATCACTATAAAAATTTCAATTATTACACAATTTTTTTCCATTATATTTTGTACTTGTTTGGTTCTGGCAATTAACTACTCTTTTATATTGATAATTAATAAATTAAAATGCTATTTAATGTCTGTATATTTCAATTTCATTTGCTTCTGTCATTAAATTTTAGTTGATTGCATTTTAATTGTGACAATTACTGTTTTGTTTGAATGTGATGAAAATATAGATTAAAAAAATGCATTCGTTCCATTATTTATTGTAGGTAAATAATGACTCTGTCTAGAAAAGTTACATATAAATAAAATTAGTATTAAATAAATTGTAAGCTAATACAATACATTTAATCGCTAAATTTATAGTATCAAGTATCCGCTGAACAATCAATTTTTAGTTGCAATAAAATTTATTTTGGTAAATCATCCAATAGATATAATTTAAGAAGGAAAAACGAAAATATCTTAATATCAGTATATAGATTTCCAGATCCAACATTTTTGACCGAAAGTAGTATTTTAAACGTGTAAATACAATTTTACGTTTTGAAAAATAATTCCCTAATCAAATTCGGTTTGTCAAATGTAAGAGTGATAATTTTATTCACAAGACTACGTTATTCTTGTTTTTAATTGCAATAAAATTTATTTTGGTAAATCATTCAGTAGACACAATTTAAGAAAGAAAAACGAAAATATCTAAATATCCGTATATAGATTTCCAGATCCAACATTTTTGACCGAAAGTAGTTTTTAGACTTGTAAATACAATTTTACGTTTTGAAAAATACTTCCCTAATCAAATTCTGTTTGTCAAATGTAACAGTGATAATTTTATTCACAAGCCTACGTTATTCTTGTTAACCTTAAACAAAATTAGCATACTTAACACTACGTCAGAAAAGGATGTTTACAAAACCCTAACATAACCTAATTTTGACGTGCTTAGTTCATTTGTTTTGACGTCTATTCTCCATAATGTTGGTATTCTAAATAATGATAAATTTGCTATTGTAAGCATTGGCTCATTCTTTTTAAGTGCCGTCATTATCTCAAAGCTTTGTTGTTATAACACAATGGATGTTATGAATTTTTAAAGGCGGGTATTAAATATTAGTTTATTTGATTATTCGTTCGATTTACGTAGGAATACATATTTAATTCATTCAGGTCGTTAACCTAGTATGTCCATTGCGTGTTCTAGTCTGCATACAATACTAGTTCTATTTGTACACAAACTATATTTATTATTACTGTTACTTTTAGTAAATTACCACTAATGATCAACATTTATTTCTAATCACTAATCAGATCCAGATAAAAAAATAAGGATATGGAAAAACAAGGAAACAGTTAAATACAGTATTTTCTTTATGATATGTATTATATTAATTTTATTGTTTTACTTGTTTATTGTGTTTATTAAGAATATGTTACCTTCATACTAATTTGAAAGTTATTTGATGAAAAGTATATACGGCATAAGCGCCGAATACATAGGGGCAATGCCCGTTATAATTATTTTAAAGTATTAATAAACCTCCTTGTATTTTTTAGAACTGACTACTATTTCTCACGTCAACGTACCTATGTATAAAAATTTTCATTTTAAAATTCCCACTAGTACAGCCACAATTACAGATTGAATATCAGCCAATAGGAAACCATATGACCGTTAATAATGCGCGTCTCAGGATATACCGAGGATTCTAAGACGCTAGCACTTAGTCCCGCTCTGCGGGGCGCCGGGGAGGCAGCAGGCCTCTGGGCCTCTTCCCCGTCTGGTGGTCTGGCTAGACCGCCTTCTAGGCCATCCGGCCCTGAAGATGATCTAGTTCAGTCGATCGAGAAATGGAGCACGCTCAGGAATTAGAGCACTCAGATTATTTGCTCTAATTGTAGGTCTGCTGAAACCGGAGCACATTTTGAGGCAGATCTAGTTGCTCTGAATTATGCTCTAATTTCAGTGGATCAAGAATTAGAGTACTCAGATTTTTTGCTCTAATTCTAGGTCTGCTGAAACCAAAGCACATTCTGGAGGAGATTTAGCTGCTCTGGATTGTGCTCTTTTTTAGTGGGTCAGAAATTAGAGCACTCAGAAGTGTTTCCTCTAATTTTAGGTCTGCTGAAACCAGGGCACATTCTGGAGGAGATTTGGCTACTCTGGATTGTACTCTGATTTCAGTGGGTCAGGAATTAGATACTTTGACATTTAAATATTAATACCTACAATGGAATCTAAATAATATTTATTAAAAAAGAAACTGAAACAAATATTTTTGTACAAATAATACATTAAATTATGAACTATACACAAATAAATTTTCAAATTATATGAAACATACATTTTTTTAATTGAAATTTAATATGAAATATTCTGTTTTCAATTAAATGAAAATTTAATATACATATTTTGTATTATCAGTAAAATAAATAACAATGAATTATTAAGTAATTTTAAATAAAAAAAGTATCAATTCTGAATCTAAGTGACGGTTCGCAATGAAAGAAATAAAAAGAAACTGAACTTAATGAATAAACAGCATTCTTCGATCATCTGTTGAATATTTAATTCTTTGATGGACATGACCTTTTGTATAATTATGTATCTGAGTCAATGCTCTTCCCTAAGAAGTAATTTGTTTCTTTTTGGGTTAAATGTAAATTTAGGGCTCTGCTTTACGATACTACGTTTTATGGAGCTGTTAAACAAAGTCCAAATTGCAAATTGACCATTTACAAGGTAATTGGGACATTATTCTAAATTGTTTCAATGTATATATTTCAATATTTGCCTTATGTCAACTAATTAAACATTGTAAACTAACACATTAAGAACACAGGATAAAGTACAATAATAATTTATTCTAATTTTCCACAATAAACAATAATTAAAAACAAACTGATGACTTCGAATAATAAATTAATTTTGAATTTCTGTTTTAGTTTGTGGTGTTCTAAATATCAATAAAGGATTTTATTTCGATGCAAATGTGCATGTGATAGCCACATTTATTATAAAAATATAATGACAATCACTTAATTTATACTTCATAAGAATAAATTATTCTCAGATGATGTCCGAAAGAATGAAACGGTTAAATATATATTGTAACGAACATGACTCATGGTCGATGACTCATCACGGAGGCCTATTTGGTCAGATAATCTCACTAAATAGGTCAAGTATGATAAGAGCGACGCCGCTACGGTTCAGAAATTTTATGGAGTCTCGTAGACTCTAGATGGTTCGAGATTAATTACCCGCAGGTATAAAAGTGTCGCGTGGAAGTTCACCTACATAAATAAACGTTACTTTTATATTGATTGATGAAATTTCACCATGTTGATTACGGACTTTCCTACTGTTAACAGTGGCGGGATTGGGGGGTGTAGGGGTGGCAGTAAACCCCCCCCCCATGTTTGGACAATAAAAAGAAAATTATTTTAAATTATACTAATTAACTCTTTTAGTCACTCTTTTGCCTATACAATGACACTATTTTAAACTTATTATAAATATTCCATTATTGTTCCCTCCAATTAAATTGCTGACATCCTGCCATTAACTGCTATTAATACAAAATAATATTTTGTAATAACTTTCCAATATCTTTAAAAATTAATACAACTTGAGATGAAGAAAGAAGTACTCTACTTCCACGACAAGAAAAGTCGGTAAAATTTTGCAGAATCCTCGGAGACGGAATGTACATATTTTACCAAGCTGTCATGCAGTGAAGAAGGCTCGTATTAAAATTCAGCACGAACCCATTGATTCTGCTGACGTCAATTAATTTTTCACGTTTTTTGAAGTGTTAAATTTTCCCTCATAAAAAATTAATGTTTCCATATGAACGTGCGCTCAATATCACTTAAAATTTTATTGTTTGTTTGAGAACGTTATAAATACCCTACCGCGTAGGAAATACGTGTAATTGAAAATGTAAGATCTGCAATTATTCTGCGCCATTACAAAACAGTATTTAAACATGAATAAAACATTCTGTTTTCTTTGTTAAACATTATATTTATCTATTTTTATTTACTGATAAAATGGGAATTTAGTTAGCCCTAAATATAGAGGGTGGAAAGGTCAAAATACAGTGTCTATTTTTACCGGAAATAACACGTGTGCTGTACAAAACCAATATAATTATTTTCCTCGACTATAATCGATAATATTCATATTAATGGTTTGTTTTTATTTTCTTTATTAATTATTCAAATTTTTCTTGTGTGCGTTGCAATAGAAAAATGTTGTAAATAATTTAACTAAAAATAACATGCCATAAATAATTTTTTATCTAAATTACATTATAATTGTTACACAAAGAAAACCTATCTAATATAATCATCAGCATTGACATAATATTTTCAAAATTTCATATTATTAAAAATGGAATCATCATCGGAGCACAGCATTCCTAGATGGAACAAGGCCTCAAGTAATTATTTCATTACAAGTGTTACTTGCATCTGCAAGGGACCTACAGCTTATAGTGGGATTCGAACCACTCGGACAAAGCGGTATTTTTATTTGAATAAAGATTGGGAAGCTTCTAACACGCCAGAAAAAAATTCTTAAAGTTTACATGATGAACAATGATATTCAATAAATATTTTTATTCATAATCGGTTAGTAATATGACGATTTCTGAGTTGGGAAGTTAGTTATTGTTAACCTCATTTTCCAAGAGGTTGGGAAGTATAGCATGAGTATAGCTGGGGTTGGAAATAGACAACTTCCCAACCCCAGCTGTACTCACCTTATACTTTTCAACCCCAACGAAATCAATATTTACGGTTAGAAATCAAACTGACAGTTTGTGTGACAGATGAACAACACCAAAAATTGTGAATAAAATAGTATACGGTGAAAAGTTTCACTATCGCATCGCCCTCGACAGTAATGAAACACTTTCCACCTTTTAGTTAGTAATATACTATTTTAAAAGCTGTAGGCTTGGAATATACACACAATTACGCATAAAGGGTATTTACACAAATTACTAAAACAATGCGATTGAGTATCAAACCTTAAACTTTCAAAATTTAATAACCAAATGGTAACGGCCAATTTATCACGGTTAGTTTGGTCACTAAAAAGTAACCAAGACCTTAACAAATTTCGTTAATGTAGATGATTACTGTAAAAGTAACCGCTTTTACTCATGATCAATTTCGGAATATACTATAAAACAGGAATAACATTTTATAAAAAGTCTGCTTGAAAATTATTATGCTGATGAAGTCTGAAGAAAATCCTCTTGATTTGAGGTCTTAGTTCGCTTTGAGAAAGAAGTACTTATGCTGAAGAGTATTCGTATTATTTATTTGAGTTTTTTCATTTAGAAGTTTAAAGTGTTTTGAAGGATGCTCCATATGAAGAAATTTTATTCAAGTTGCGGGCCGTGAATTTCAATCTAGTGAAGTGAGCGCATCTTGGGTCGATGTGAGAACATATAAGGATCAGTTTAAATCTTGTAAATGGACCGTCGAAAAGGCCGTAACATTAATAAGATCAGACGAGAGGTGAGACAGTATGAACGCCTGGTCGTGTGCGTATGCTAATTCGCGTAAATGAAATAGGTTAATCTGGCTAAAATTAAATAACTACGCTAGTTTAATCCTCTTACAGACGTTCACTTGGCAATGCTTCAGCTCAAGCCTTTTCTTCCTTTTGCCTTTTTAATTTGTGGACATTTACTAATGATAATTATAAGTAATGATAGATTGCTCTTAATTAACTCCATAAATTAAAAATTCTTAGATAGAACACTTCGAAGTTCGAAAATGTAAAGATAATTTAATTTCGATTCTGCACAATTTATTTTCCACAACCAATACTACTAGACTACTGATTTTATTAAGAATTTTAATTAGAATTAATGATAAATATTCATTGACTTGTTTCATGCTTCAAATAAACAGTATTTCGTTATATTTATATATTACCTAGAATAATATATCATTATCACAAACAAATGGGTTACCAACAAATTTTATTTACATTTTAAAATATGAATTGTTTCAAATTGTAGTAATGGATTTTTGCTGTACGTATTTATAAAACAAAATTAAATCCGATATGCATGTACTCTAAATATATAGCCCTAAAATGACGGCTATATTTCATTTGTGCACATTATTCATTTTATTTAATAACGTACTGTCATTACTACTTTTAAATCGTTGCAATAAAAGACAACCATTATGGATTCACAATCTAAAATATATATCCACATGCAACAATATGCGGAAGGAAGAAATTAGTCATGAAAAACACAGATATAATAAGCAAAATGCGAGATATCAGCAGAGAAGTACTTCGTTGTTCTACAATTATACATATTTTAATTAGAAATTATAATAAATCTATGGTATGTACAACATTCCCAGACGGACAAACTATTTGTTTCGGAATAAATTTTGTTTATATTTAGCAATATATATTGTTAGTCTATAGCCTTTGCAAATACCTACATCTTATAGAAACTTCTGAACAACTCAGAGTCATCTCTTTTCATAATTATAACTAAACTTTCCTATAATATATATATATATATATATATATATATATATATATATATATATATATTAAATATATACTAGGCCAAAATAAACATGAAAACAAATAAGTACTAATACCATCTTTCTTCTCCAGCACAATTCCGCACATATGAATTAATTTGTTTTAGTCATCCATATCACACAACATAAAATATATAATTTTTATATAATTACGATTAAATACTTGTCAAATAACTTTGATTAAAAAATGCAAAAACACATTTTACGATCAATATAAAAAAACTAATGATTCATAAACAAACTCAATATACTATTTAAAAACTAGCTTTAATAAATTAAATAGTTAATGTTAATTTATTAATTGAACAAACCACGACTGCAGATTATACCTATTTATACTTTATTGTAAGAATCGGCAATAAAGGTAATCTTTCTTTTCCAGCTGAATTCCGCACATATGAATTAATTTGTTTTAATTATCTATTCATAAAATGTGTACTAAACTGTGACATGACAGAAAAGAACAAAATATATTTATTTTTTTACTAGCACTTTTAGTTTTGAGAACACAATATTAATTTTTTTTTAATTACCAATTTAACCGTTTGAGCGCCTGTAAAAAGGATTCTAGCTACGCCGCTGAATTATAATAGATAACTTGTAAGAAAATATAGGCTTTCCTATTCCCTGTGAATCTGACATGTGAATTTATAGTTTCATTTTAATTGTGAAGGGAGCTACAGTTTATAGTGGGTCTCAAATTACCCGGACAAATAAATATCGGTGAAGCTAATTTTAGAGCTTGTACGTCGCTGGCATTGACTTCCCCTTTCAGCCCAATTCAAATTTCCGTGTCTCAATAAACATTTCGCTTTGACATCGTAAAAACGGGATAGCTGTAGCTGCTAGCCTTTTGTTTGTACCACAGTAGGTTTAAACGAGTATAACGACAAGTAGTAACGTGTTTACAAATGTGTTAGCGCATGCGCCAGTATCCCTCATGTCATTACTCGTATTTTCGATCGAAGATAATTCTTTTTCGATATCAATACAACACTCAGGCAATGTCGACTGTCGACTTTTTATTGGAGTAATGAACTCGAACAATACTGCTTCCGGTCGCTCAATACCACCAGGAATGCACGAATTGTAAGCAGGAAACATGCCACGAATAATGCACTATGAAGATGAGGGCCATTTTACGTTTTATTCCTACTTTTATACTTACTATTTTACAGTTATTTAAATGTTTGAAACTTTTTCTCCATTACCAGAAGTAAAACTATTCTATCTAGTCATTTTACTTCTTTTATATAATTACTCTTATTTTATTATTTATATATTTGGAACTAACATTTCCCTAACCTAAAAATTGTGAAATAAAAGAAAGTGTATTTTACAGTTATTTAAATGTTTGAAACTTTTTCTCTATTACCAGAAGTAAAACTATTCTATCTACTTATTTTACTTTTTTTTATATAATTACTAATTACTCTTATTTTATTATTTATATATTTGGAACTAACATCTCCCTAACCTAAAAATTGTGAAATAAAAGAAAATGTATTTCACATTGACTCAAATGTTTGAAACTTTTTCTCTACTACCAAAAGTAAAACTATTCTAACTACTTATATTACTTCTTTTATATAATTACTCTTATTTTATTATTTATATATTTGGAACTAACATCTCCCTAACCTAAAAATTGTGCAATATAAGAAAGTGTAGTTTACAGTTATTTAAATGTTTGAAACTTTTTCTCTCCTACCAGAAGTAAAACTATTCTAACTACTTATTTTACTTCTTTTATATAATTACTCTTATTTTATTATTTATATCTTTGGATCTAACATCTCCCTAACCTAAAAATTGTGAAATAAAAGAAAGTGTATTTTACAGTTATTTAAATGTTTGAAATTTTTTCTCTACTACCAGGAGTAAAACTATTCTATCTACTTATTTTATTTCTTTTATATAATTACTCTTATTTTATTATTTATATATTTGGAAATAACTTCTCCCTAACCTAAAAATTGTGATATAAAAGAAAGTGTATTTTACAGTTATTTAAATGTTTGAACCTTTTTCTCTACTACCAGAAGTAAAACTATTCTATCTACTTATTTTCTTTTATATAATTACTCTTATTTTATTATTTATATATTTGGAGCTAAAACATCTCCCTAACCTAAAAATTGTGAAATAAAAGAAAGCGTATTTTACAGTTATATCAATGTTTGAAACTTTTTCTCTACTACCAGAAGTAAAACTATTCTATCTACTTATTTTATTTCTTTTGTATAATTACTCGTATTTTATTATTTATATATTTGGAACTAACATCTCCCTAACCTAAATTGTGAAATAAAAGAAAGTGTATTGTTATTGTTTTGCCTGTAATATGTCACCTGAGCACACCTCGGAACATTTGTGGTGTCAATTATAGCAAAACATGTTTGATGTTTTCCGTTGGTCATTTTTTCTCGTGAATCTTGCGCTCAATAAATATTAGTTACCAAAATAAAACTGTCTCGAATGTCACATGCAGTTATTTACGGGATAAGCTCAAATCTGTGGAAGCTAAAACTGTACGATTACGAAGGGAATACACAATGACAGCCTTTCAAATTACTATTTGCATTACTTGCACAAATTATTATTCAAAATAAATTAATAATTTGACAAAAGTATTCCAAAACGACATTTGGTCAAATCAGAGCTGAGAGTATCTTACAACAAAAGATACTCAATAGTATCTAAGATACAAAATGTATCTAAGATAAAGTATCTTAGATACTTTCTAGTTTATGTAAAATGTATCTTTTATTTAGATACTTTTTTAGTTTATTAAAGAAATTTATATTGCTAATAAAAATTTGAGTTAAATATAATGTAATGATATAAAAATTATTATAAAATGTTAGATAAATATTTATGAGAAATCCGAAAATTAAAAACGGGGCGTATCTATTAAATGGCAGTTATTAAGGATGTATCTAATCTATTAGTATCTTAAGGTGAATATCTGAAAGTATCTAAGATATTTAAAAGTATCTGAGATAATTAAAAGTATGTAAGATAATGAAAAGTATCTAAGATACTTTCATGTATCTTAAGTAGCTATATTAGATACTTTTAAGAAATATGTGTATCTTAAGATACTTACATATCTTTAACAATTTTATCAAAGTATCTAGATATAGAATAAAGTTCAACTACATAATATAACCTAAAATTAGTAGAATTATTGGAAAATTGAATAAAAGATTTTTTGAGGAAATGTATTGGAAAATAAGTGAATTATTGAAACTTTAGGTAATTGTCCAAATTTGTCTCTTAAATTGATGTTTTACTACCTATATATATTCTACAGAATAAAGGTCAAGTACAATACATAATTTAAAATAAGTAGAATTATTGGGAGAGTGAATAAAAGATTTTTTGAGGAAATGTATTGGAAAATTAGTGAATTATTCAGACTTTAGGTAATATAATCCCTTATCTAAATTTGTCTCTTAAATTGAAGTTTTACTATCTGCATATATTCGGTGGAATGAAGGTCAACTACACTATATAATTTAAAATAAGTAGAATTATTGGAAAATTGAATAAAAGATTTTTTGAAGAAATGTATTGGAAAATTACTGAATTTTTCAACTTTAGGTAATACAATTCCTTGCCCAATTTTGTCTCTTAAATTGAGGTTTTACTATCTATATATTTTCTAAAGAATATAGGTCAAGTACAATACGTAATTTAAAATTAGTAGAATCATTGGAAAATTGAACAAAAGATTTTTTGAGGAAATGTATTGGAAAATTAGTGAATTATTGATACTTTAGGTAATTATCCAAATTTGCCTGTTAAATTACGATTTTACTACCTATATATATTCTAGAGAATAAAGGTCAAGTACACACAATTTAAAATTAGTAGAATTACAGGAAAATTGAATAAAAGATTTTTTGAGGAAATGCATTGGAAAATTAGCGAATTATTCAGACTTTAGATAATATAATGCATTGTCCAAATTTGTCTCTTAAATTGAGATTTTACTATCTGCATATATTCTAAGGAATGAAGGTCAACTAAATTATATAATTTAAAATTTGTAGAATCATTGGAAAATTGTATAAAAGATTTTTTGTGGAAATGTATTGGAAAATTAGTGAATTATTGACATTTTAGGTAATTGTTCAAATTTGCCTGTTAAATTAACGTTTTACTACCTATTTAGTTTAGAGAATAAGGTCAAGTATAATACGTAATTTAAAATTAGTAGAATTACTGGAAAATTGAATAAAAGATTTTTTGATTAAATGCATTGGAAAATTAGTGAATTATTCAGACTTTAGGTAATATAATCCGTTATCTAAATTTGTCTCTTAAATTGAGGTTTTACTATCTGCATATATTCTGTAGAATGAAGGTCAACTACATTATATAATTTAAAATTAGTAGAATTATTGGAAAATTGAATAAAGATTTTTTGAGGAAATGTATTGGAAAAAGAGTAAATTATTCAACTTTAGGTAATATAATGCCTTGTCCAAATTCGTCTCTTAAATTGAGGTTTTACGATCTGCATATATTCTATGGAATGAAGGTCAAATACATAATATAATTTAAAATTAGTACAATTATTGGAAAATTGAATAAAAGATTTTTTGAGGAAATGTATTGGAAAATTAGTGAATTTTCAACTTAAGGTAATATAATGCCATATCCAAATTTGTCTCTTAAATTGAGATTTTACTATCTGCATATATTCTATTGAATGAAGGTCAAGTACATTATATAATTTAAAATTAGTAGAATTATTTGAAAATTGAATGAAAGATTTCTTGAGGAAATGTATTGGAAAATTAGTGAATTATTCAACTTTAGGTAATATAATGCCTTGTCCAAATTCGTCTATTAAATTGAAGTTTTACCATCTGCATATATTCTAAAGAATAAAGGTCAAGTACAATACATAATTTAAAATTAGTAGAATTATTGGAAAATTGAATAAAAGATTTTTTGAGGAAATGAATTGGAAAATTAGTGAATTATTCAACTTTAGGTAATATAATGCCTTATCTAAATTTGTCTCTTAAATTGAGGTTTTGCTATCTGCATATATTCTGTGGAATGAAGGTCAACTACATTATATAATTTCAAATTAGTAGAATTATTGGAAAATTGAATAAAAAATTTTTTGAGGAA
Organism: Stenolophus ochropezus; assembly: GCA_035578165.1. NCBI lineage: Eukaryota > Metazoa > Arthropoda > Insecta > Coleoptera > Carabidae > Stenolophus > Stenolophus ochropezus. Next base: position 9,084,873 of record JAQOWZ010000014.1, read on the forward strand.
ATGTATTGGAAAATTAGTGAATTATTGAGACTTCAGGTAATTGTCCAAATTTGTCTGTTAAATTAAGGTTTTACTACCTATTTAGTCTAGAGAATAAGGTCAAGTACAATAAGTAATAAAAGATTTTTTGATGAAATGTATTGGAAAATTAGTGAATTATTCAACTTTAGGTAATATAATGCCTTATCCAAATTTGTCTGCAAAAATAAGGTTTTACTATAGCTATACATATTCTACAGAATTAAGGTCAAGTATAATATATTATTTAAAATTAGTAGAATTATTGGAAAATTGGATATAAGAAAAAGAGAAGTATTTTTTGAGGAAATGTATTGGAATGATTGATTTTATTTCCAATAGGAAGTAAGTGGTCCCTTGTTAATAAACGATTTGGTAACCGCAGCAGTAGGTTAACCTGAAGAACGTTTATCTTGTTTATTCGTTGTTTCGGTTTAGTTGAAATCCTTTTCCGTGAAGATGAATAGCACGCGCGCAGTTTTCATCACTGTCACTCTGTACTACACTCGTTAAATCTGCTCTAAGCCCAAGCTGCAAATGTAATATCGCCTATATATTGTTTAACTGATCCCGACAAATGTACCGACAAAACGCATTTATTACATGTAGAGCTAAAAGCGTAAAATACGAACAACAAGGCAAGCTTTATTTTCCAACTGCAGGGAATAGTATCCTGATTTCTAACCTACTCACAATGTGCTTTTTTGGAAAAGCTGCGAATGATTCCAAAAGCTTTTCATTCATCAAAATAAAAGTCAAAACTTGTATTTAGGTTAAAACACAATCTTACAAGTTCAAGGATAAAATCTATTTCTAGTTGATATTGGGACAGATAAGCACTCTTCAACAACATAATATAGTAATTGTTTTTGTCATGTCATAAACTTATCACAAAATAAAATCGTTTCTTTTAGTACATCACGATAATTTAGTAGTAATTTCAACCAAATTATTGTTTTCATTTTTAATATAGGAAATCATAGCAATAATTCAATATTTCATATGATCTATATTTAGATGCAATGTAATCTATCAAGATACGATAAGGAATGAATACCTTTTATTTCAACCACAGAAAAAGTTCCAACTAAATTTTTATTTAGATTATAATCCGTTGTAGACCTCTTCTACAAAATTAGCACACTTCCAACTTTCATTAGTAATTCGAAAAAAAAAGATTCTATTTTTTTGTCATTGACTCTCTTATATTTAACGTATATTCAAATAAGAGACAGCTCTAATAACTCCTAGCAAAATCCTAAAAAAAAATATTTTTTCTTCAAATATAAAAATATTATACTTGAAAAAATAGAATAATAACATTTAAAAAGTTACCAAAAGGGATATTTTCATCAAATTTTTGTAAGATTTTCGAATAATTGACGGTTGAGGTGAAAGACGTTTATCCTTTAGGAATATTAACAGTAATTGAAGAAATGATCTCTACTTCGTCATGTTTTTCAATTTTAATGGGTTTTATGAAGTATGAAGCTTATAGTACTTTTCACCAATGCAGAAAAATTACTTTTCATGAAAAATCTACGAAACCGATTTATTTCAGTCCCATTTGATGTCTCTTATTTCATCAATAAGGTATCTCTTATTATCCACCCACTCTGAAATTCACGTCGAATAAAAAACACTGATTTAGCAAGGTAGGGATTAAGAATATTTAATATAACCTCTAAATGAAAGTTTGTGAGCACATGTTTTTTTTTAAATGTAAGCAATGAACGTGTAATACTCATTTCATTTGAATAAGAGACACTTTCTTAACATATTAGGTACATGCGTAAATGCGGTAAATTAAAAAATTTCAAAAAAAATTTTTTTTTAATTTACTCATCAATTATGAAAGAACTAGTTACCATCAATAAGTTTATAGAGACATGATAAATTATTTTCAAACTGCGTAAAATCCTTCGTCTCTAAATACCCTTATCTCTTATTAGTTATTACCCTTCTCTCCCTTAGTGCATTATATAAACAGAATTGGTACAGTAAGTACTATATATATTTAAATAAATTTAAATTCGAAAACAATAAATTTCCCAATTCTTCCGAGCAAATTGTGAGAAATTGGCGTTTTTATCGTTGGTCGTGCCTGCTAAAAGAAATAATGCGGAATAGGGCCAAAGTTGAAAACGACCTTAGTCGTATTTCGGAAGTTTGTCAGTTACGCCCTCTTTGCTAAACTGGGCCTGCTCCCAACTTCACGCATATCAATGAGACTAACAAAGCAGCCAAGAGGTTGAACTCGAATAAACGTTAAGCTATATGCAGGAATTTCCATTGTGCCCAGTGCCAATGTTAGTCAATAAAAATATAATCATCCTAGGAACGATTACAGGCAAAATAATTGTTCAATTGTCATCATTATTCTAATAGAAATACAGAATTTAAAATATCTGAATGTCCGAAGTTCATTGTCACATTTAAATTTAAAAACAAAATTGTTCCTTTCAAGAACTCGTCGATGAGGATCGTATCCGATGCAGTATACAATATAAGGTTTAATGCAAAGATCGTTGTAAAATAAGATTCAATGTAATAATCCAAATATGACACTGAGCGGAATACAAAACTCAGCACTTTTTGTGTCACTAGGCGTTTCGATCTTTCGATTTCGAATTTCAGTTACCTTATATTGTATACTGCATCGGATACGATCCTCATCGACGAGTTCTTGAAAGGAACAATTTTGTTTTTAAATTTAGAAATACAGAAAATCTCGTGATGACTCGATAACTTACGCATTAGGGTGTATTAGCTAGGTAATTTTAAGTCAAAAATCCTAAACTCAATATTGCAGGATTTATGGGCTATATTAAATTTAATAGAGTAGGGCATGATTGTCATGGGCGCCCATAGAATATTTTTCAAGGGGGGGCAAAATAAAAAAAAAAACTGACTTATTATAAAACAGATATATATTTTAATGCCCAGTTGTGTCAACAAGGATTAAATTTGACATTCTATTCCGAGGTGATATTGTCTATTTAAGAGAAACTTAAATGTTATAGAGATAAACAGAAAACATATACTTATTAGTAAAAAAAGTAAAATTGTTTAAAAGTAAAGCATAAAGTAAAAATTCTTACTTATTTTAGGATTGGTTTGTAAAGGTTATTGTTAAATTCCTTCCATCTTTCGAAAATTCCTCGAAAAAATCTTTAAGAACCTCGATAAAATTAAGTTTATTGTAGTTAATTGTATTGCTTCTACTTTCTAATGACAGTTGAAATAACTAAGCACAAATAATAACGGGATAATTTGTTCCACACATAAAAAATCTAAGCCCTAAAATACATCAAACATTAATAATTTTCTCACAACACATAACGGTGGTGAAATAATTACGTAATCTGTCGTCTTTTTAAAATTTGCAAAAAGTCAAGGCAGGCCAAATACCCCCTCTTGCTCCCCTTATGGGCGCCCCTGATGATTATACTTTATTTTATTTATTTAACTATATTTAACACAAAGTTAATTACAAATTGTTCAAAATGTCCTGCATCTGTCTGAATACAGATATCTAGCCAGATATCTAGAGTAGAGAAGAGTATCAGGTTCGGCTTGCATGGAATGCACTGACAGTGCATTTGATTTGACTCCGTTATTCGTGCGGTTTACCTTTCGCTATATTAAATTTAATATCACCCATAAATCCTGTAATATTGAGTTTCGAACATGAGTGTATAAGGTATTTTCGACTTAAAATTATCTAAGGAATATACCATATACAGGGTGGAATTGAAAGTTGAGCACATGGTTTTACTCGGAAGTTATTACAGATACAAAAATTTACTAAATAACAAAGTTGTAGGATAGCAAGGGGGCATTTGATTATAGAATAAAATATTTTTTTAAAACTCAAAGTTATATTTTTTCAAATGTTATTATACATATTTTTTATACCGATCCTAAAGTTTTTTTATTGTTTATTAATAATATAAGGTAAAATACAGAAAAAAAAACAAAAATTTACTGGCTTTTCCAAACATGACTTTTTTAATAACAACATATTTTAAACTGGACCTAATTAAATATAAATGATAATTCATGAGTATTACTTAGAAAATATATTAAGTTAGTAATAAAATATACAAGAAGAGTTACTATTTGTAAATTAATTTTCATATCAGTCAGCTTTAAATGCAAACGAACAAAAGATCTTGTTTCCTTGTTTGTTAATCCAAAATGGCAAGTAACTATTCCACTGAACGATATTACAAAAAACTAAATTGTGTGTTGCGAGATAACCAACAAAGTTTTCATATAATTGGTGTTCGAAGATAAAAAGGACCGACGCCAAATTGCAGCACAATAAAAACTGTTTATTTAATAAACATAAAAAAGAACGAAAAGAAGGTACGAAATTGAAATGTACTAAGAACGGCATTGAAAATTACACTTTGTCTAAATTAAAATAAGAGAGATAAATGATTTATTCATTGCAATTGTATTGTAGGTATCACATTTTCAAATAAAATTATTATTATTATGCATTAGTAAAAATATAACTTATTGCACTGGTTACCATTTTACAATCTAACTTTTACACTGCGTTAACTAAAAGATTTATAACTACTCTTAGAGGTAAACTTTTACATTAAGAAAAACTGAAGATGGAGTATATATAAATATTAAAAATTAATTTCCAATTCAGATCATATGTTGTAAGATAGTGGAACTTCCCCATAAAAAACCTGTCTCTGGTATGATCGATTGCAAAGCATTAACGATGAAGTCTTGTTTTGGTATCCAGTATAAATAATTCGTAAAGTTGCGTCAAACAAAAACAAGTGAATTAAGTGAGTAAAACATTATTCATTACTACCCTAACGCCACTAAAGTGAACACTCAGTAGCAAAAACATCTGCGCACAACAAAAGACTCAATCTCGGCCAGCAGATTTGTCAAGGAGGCAATCTTACTCATCTCCTTTCTCTGCAAGAACTTGTCAAAGAATTTTAACATTGACAAATTAAGAGGAAGATAATATTCATTTGCGGGCAAACGACAAGATAAAGAACTCAAGTTTAAAAACGAAACCATCTTAGAATAAGATCCGGGTTAGATTCAATAATTGTAACTATTAACCAAAAAAATACTGTTTTCCTACGACCACTGTTAAAAATAACCTTTTTAACGGTCGCTTAGCAAGTTATTGACAACGAATTAAAAGTAAAAAAACAAAATTTCTTTTAACACTTATTTTCAGTTGTTCATAACAAATACATCATGTCATAAATGTCATTCTATAATGCTTAGTTTTTATTTACTAATACATAACTAGGGTCGTAGAAAAAATAGTGTATGATATTTGTGTTTAAAGTAATTATATCATAAATAACTATTTCCTGACAAATTCTAAACTTTTAAGAAAATCGTCTTATAATGTGTTATTTTTCTGTCCCAAAATATAGTTTTTAGAGACCTTCTAAGTCTATTTACTGCCGGCGGCCAACTATTAACTAAATAAAAATACCACAGTGTCCGAGTGATTCAGAACCCACTATACGCTGTAGGTCCCTTGCAAAAGATTTAGACTGACAATTTGTTCCACCAAAATTGCAAGTAAAATTGTCATGGACTTGGTTTACTTCTTATTTTCACCTACAGTCAAAAGTCACCTAGAGTTGAAGCTCTAAAGTTTTTATTTTCAGGATTATTTAAACCTTATATAGAATATTTCTATATCTCTGCACGAAACTTTACTGACATGTAATTTGTATATTAATTATAGAACAAAAATAATTGTTTTAAAATTCGCAAAAATAATGGTAGTGTATTTGTTGCGAACATTTTTAGTGCCACTTGTTTGATATTACATTTAATAAGGTATTAAACACCTACATTATAACTAATTAATAAATAATTATTTGTAAGCTGTGTTTATACCTTTATTTCATCAATAATATAATTATAAATAATTAAATGTACTATTAAACCAGTGGCACTAAAAATGTTCGCAACTTACACTGCTCTTATTTTTGTGAACTTCAAAAACGTATATATATTTTTCTTCTATAATCAATATATCAAATAATATATGTCATTAAAGTTGCGTGCAGAAGTACAGAAACACCCTGTATAAATTATAAACATGAAGACTTTTTTGAAAAAGTTAAATAAATATCTATAATTCGTTTAACAAACTTTGTAGAAGGTGTGGAAATAATTAAAATTTTGTTTATTTTATGTAAGTAAAATTTAATACCGACAATTTGTCTTAAGGATACAACATGCAAATGAAGTTTTCAAGAAAATATTAGCAAGTAGAGAAAGAATTCTCTGGAGATCCGAAATTTCACGCATTTCATTTTCTTGTCCCTTGAATATTTAGATAAGGTGATAAACATGAACAAGGGTAAACATACCATTCTGTTTTACTACGCACAAGACAGCAAATTACTCTCATTTATAAATTTTTTATACACGGAACTAAAACTTAACCTCAACAAAAAATTAAATTTATTCCGAGGTGTAATATTTCGTGCAAGACTCGTTTCACGATAGAAAAACTAGTGAAATATCAATATTTTGTTGACATGTGCATTTTGTTTTTTCTTGTTTATTCTACAAGAGGTGACATATTTTTAAATAGCGTTTTTACTAAACATTTTGTTTGCGTTGTATGAAGTACAATCAATCAATGCTAGAATAAAAAATAAAATATGCCTAACGACAATCACAAAAAATAAAATACATTTATTCTGCATACTTTTCACACAAAAAATATTAAGATGTATTGATAAAAATAAATTTCTTTTATAAACATAATAAAAGAAAAAGAGTCTTAAAAACATATTTCTTAACAAACATAAAAGAGATTTAAATAAGATCCTTTTAAAAACAAAACTTCTGTAATAATCTATTACATTTTCCTTTCACGAAGTTGCCTATTTATTAAAAAATATAACCTAACCTAAAAAACTTTGAATAATTAAAATCAGAATTTATGTTCAATACAGGCCAGCTAGTTGCATGTAAATGACTTTAAATTTTCTTCTAATTGCAATAAATTTATTTTTCAAGCAGAAAATAAATCATGAGTCGTTAATTCTGAGATACTTTAATGTTTACCTAGTTAACAAACATATGTTTCTATCGTCTAAATATAAATTTATTATTCTGCAAGTACAACTAATTTTATTTTATTGTTTCATAAAGAAATTATAAATTTGTAATACTTATGCACATTTCCTGACATTATTTGATCACGAAAATTTTAGCCAATTTTAAGATAGTTATAATAATATTGGTTTTTGTTTCAAAAGAAATTATAGAGGTAAGCACAGGTCGTGAATTTTTACGGGTCACGGTGGGTCACGACGTGACTCACGTGAGCGTGATTATTTTTATTTTTTTTAGTCGTGATCATGCGTGAACATGAATGTTGGTAAATTTTTACAATTAATCTTATTAACGTTCATGTCTGCACAAATTTGAAATTGAATTTATTTCGTACGGTTTTCAGTTTTTTCGCTGTAACAATTCATATTTGACAAAATAAAAAATAATGATATGTTATTGAAAGTAAAAATATAGATAATAAAAACTAAGGAATTACAAAATCCACAATTAAAATCAGGATACGAATGTGGCCCGTAGACGATATCATGAGTATTTCCCAGTATGGTACTCGCGGACGAGATCATGAGTATTTTCCAGTATAGTCGTGCGTGAACAAACGTGATTCAAATTATTCGGTCACGACTGAACGTAAATGCTAATGAAAAGTCATTCACGTACCAACCTCTACAATATAACTAATATAAATTAATTTAAATAAAATAACATTTGAAAAACGTGCTTTTATAAAAAAAATAGGAAAAATAAAGGTTACTAATTACGAAAGCCAGTTTTATGTTTATTATCTTTATTATCTGTTGACATGCTTTGTTGGTGTTTTTGTCGGTTATAAAGACATAATGAAGATGTTAATATAATAAATATAGAAGTTGAAAAGTGTTATTTATATTCACGTCAATCAATAATGCAAAAAAGTGTAAATACAATATCTTGAACGCCGCTATTTTAATCAAAATATAGGTTATTGATTTTGTTTTAAGCAGCCATTAAATCATTTTGGTTTGGTGACATTTTTGTGTGGAAACGACTTACAGGTTAAACATATTGATTTGGTTATTTTCTCGGCACTTTACCTAATTAAACATTAACATTTCACGGGTATCAACCTAGAATAGAATTCTGTATCTTTAATATACAGCCAGTATTCTGCCATTACTTATTAAGTGTTTCGTATTCTCTCGAATCGACGCAATTTTGTCTTAGCATTACAAATTTAACAGCATTAAAATTTATTTTCATTAGGACAGAGTGGTATTACCAACGTTCTACTAAGCACAAATGTCAAATAGGAAAGACGCAGTAATATAGGAAAATGTATTGTAATTGTATTGGGGCATTACAAATTTATTTTATTACCTTCATTTACATTTCAATTCTGTCATTAGTAACTAGTCTCATAAATTATAGTTTTACAAACACAATAATTATAGTTAATAGTACGTCAAGTTAAAATAAAAATATTCCTAACCTTAATCTTAAGGTGACATAAACTGCCACATATTTAATAAAAAAAAAATATGCATTTTAGAAATAATTTTAATCCAAAATATTAAAGCAGAGAGTACCATCCACCTTTAACCAAAAATATAAAATAAGTTTCAAAGAACAGATTAAAAAAAATAATTATATAATAAAAAAATAATCATTTACAACTACTAGTTCATTTCCTTTTTTAGTTAAATATCCATCAGATAAGTTAACGAATTTCATATTTTATAAAAACTGACTCTTGAACAAAAACTTTTATAACGTTTTTAATTTGGATTTGTATTTAATATATTTTCTTTTATATTGTGACAGTAATAGAATTTTAATAAAAAAAAAATACAGAATTACAGAAAGTAAAAATTTTTATGAATGTGGACATAAAAAAAATATTTTTCAGCAAATATTTATTAATTCTCTTTCAGCGATCGTTACTGTGACGTATATTAAGTGTAAACGCTGATTGGTTATATCTGAAGGCGTGACAATAATACCACGTGGTCTTGTTGCTATTTCACTCACACCAGGTATTCCGTCTCTGTCCAGCTTACTCCGCCTTAATCGACGTCATCGTTCCCTCCTAAGAACTTTATTATTTACTTCAAAACTACAAATAATTACTCATTTAAAAAAATACGAACATATTAACTTTTCGGGAAGCTGTCATATAAATAAAATTTAAAAATTGGTCAACTACTCTATTAAGAGCAAGAACAGTACTAATATTGAAATAATGGGCGTAACCCGTAAACTGTAAAAGGTGATATTAGTTTAAAATTGAGCAATTTTTCTTATTCCATTATTACATTACAATACAAACGAATTCAAAAGAATAAATGGGAAAAATAGGCGAGGGGTAAAGAAACAAGGCATTTTCGATCAATAAAAATGTTATTACAGTCCGATAGGTATTATATCCTTTTCATGACATGTGTAATTGTGTAGTTCAGTCCTCCATTATACTACAAAACGGAAACAAAGTTACACTGCTGCCCGACAAATGTTTGCTAAATTTTATCTGAAATCTAAAAAATAGAGTTCATAGCAAAATGCATTCAATGATTTCAGCAAAAATACTAGATTATAAAATAATCATATTTTCCATAATTATTAAGTAATCGAAAACAGCACCGATATTTGACTCTTTAAGAAACCATAACCGAAAACCGAAACCTCTATTTTAGTTCTTCAAATATGGAAACCGAAAACGATACGAAAAATATTTTTATTTTGAAAATTTTTGGAATGATTTATTTGAATAAATTATGAAGACTGCATTAGACCAAGCTTCAAATATCCTTCATGCAATCTACATTTTCTTGTTTCAGCAGATCTGCTGAAACTACTGTAAATTTCATATTCTAAAGAAGTTTCATGAAATATTTAGAATTGCAAAGATGTAATACATATTCATAAATTTTCAGGTAGAAAACTGAAACTTTTATTTTAAACAACAAAAACTGTTTTTTGTAACTTAACACTCATTCAGTTTAAAATACCTAATAATTATTCTCCATGTTGGTTATAAGCTTATAAGTGTCCAAAAAGATACGTAAAATATTTACAAATGCAAGGAATATAAATATGAATTTAAATTTAGCCAAAATTTATAGATATCGTATGAAAATATTCCCAAACTTTTGGAATAAATTATTCAAAAACCCAAATTTAAATTTCTTATAACAAGATTTTAACGTTTTCAGCTAAGCTTCTAACACTGTCTTATATTATTTGTTACAGACGGTTTGGCAAAGAAACCCAGGTGAAAGTTGAGACAAAATAGAAGAAAAGCTCAAGTAAAGTAGCCGACAAGTATAGAAAGATTTCTTCCAAACTGCAATATAAAGCTCTCAAGACTTGGAAAAATTGCATACAAAGAAAGAAGTATACACATCGATATAGCTAAACAGCGCTTTTGTATTTTTAAACTGAGTTTATTGTGCGATTTCATAGAACTTCATTCTATTTTAATATCCTACTGTAAATACTACGATAGAAAACATTTGGTTTGTTGTTTGCTTTAGATCTACGTAGAATGAAAATATAGGTGTGCACCACACCAATAATATTTGTATTTAAATCATAACAATACGTAAAATATATTTTTGGACTTCATAAAACCAAATTTACTTTATAGCATAAGATTATGAATGCATGCAATATTATGTACCTATAAATTTAAATTTATTACTGCCCCTGCCTAAAAACCACACTTCATTTATTTTCTGATATATATTTATTGTTCTAGGTAATTTCAAGGCGTATAACCGGATATAAAAATTGTTAATAATCGATATCTTTGAAGAAAAATGTATTTTTTTTTATCTGGGTTATCTATTTGTATTTGAGTTATACAATTTAGATTTTGGGCAAGTTTACAATTGGAAAAACGACGTGCATTTTTTTCAAAGTATTATACGAAAAAACACTGTGATATTTATTCAGATTAAGTATTATTCTTTGGATTGTATTAAATAAAATATAGTTGTATTTATTTTTGTTATTTATGTATATACTAGTGCTGTTATATATAAGTATATAATAAAAATGTAAGAATTATATTGAACTCTTTTAATTGATATTTGTTCAGATGGTAATTTTTTATAATTTTTTTACATATTAAACCGTTTTATATCGATTTTTAATTTTCAAAAATCAGTTTTTGAAATAAACCGTTATTATTATAACGTATTTTTTTTTGTTTGTAATTTTTATTTATATATTATTTACATATTTATTATAACGTTCTTAAAATGAGTTCATCGTTAACTATATTTATTTTTTCATTTACATGCCCTATTTAAATAAAACAATGAAATATAAAAATATTGTTAATTTTAAAAAAGCGTCCTATGAAATATGTAGTTAATTACGCCCACGTAATAAAAAATTCTGAAAAATTGCCCAAATTTATCTTGTATATTAGTAAATGTTTCAGTAAACAATATCAACACTCCTTGACCAAATACAAGTAACTAATAACGGTTAATTAAAAAAGAAGATTAATTGCTAATTTCCCCAACAAAAACTGAACAAAATGTGATTAATAACCTGTTCAGGAGATTGTCAAACCCGTAATCAAATATTGATAAACAAATTATCCACGCGCCATTCGGTTTAAAAGGAATCAGATCATTTGGCATAGTTCATTCCTTCTGGAATTTCATTCCACACGGCGTATAAAATATTTTGACAGCGTGTTTAATTTCATGGAAATAGAGAACGCGCCCCTTGCAAAACTCGCACTCGACTATATATAGTACAGGAACGTGTAAGTTAGGTTAGGTTCACCTGCTTATAACCGCCGGGAGTTAGGCTGCTTTATAACCTCAACAAATAGCACCTCTGTTAATCAACATTAACTTACTTACTATGCAATTAAATGCCAAATATTTGGCGCCCCCTATTTGCGCCGTGTTTCATTACATTTCATTCTATACTATGCAGGGTTGGCAAAAATCAAATAAATCATGTTTTTTTTGATTTTTTTAACTTTTAAAGATATCTGAGTATTACTGCACTTCTTAATTATTTTAAAAAGCAATATAAATATTTTATTTCATAAAAAGAAAACGAAATCTGTAATAATACCAAAACGATTCGTCTGAATAAAACTAGGAAGAGTAACAAAGATTTTTTTAATTTTAGTTACATATTTAAATACTTATGTTTTCCTTCTGTTATATGAGAATTAAAATGATAAAATACCTTTTAATTGTAAGATATTGTTTTATACAGAATATATTTTAGTTATTATTAATTATTTCGTAGCAAATAATTAAATACTTTTTGTAAATATGATTTTTTTATCTTTCATTTAAAACAATGAATTTTATTAAAAAAAAATCAGTGGATTTAAATCATGATTTAAATCAGGCCAACCCTGATATTATGCATTAAAAATATTAACTTTTTAGAAATGAGTTATAAATAAATTTTTGGTAATATTCCGTACTTAATGTAACAATACATTTTATTAAATTTCTATAAATAAGTCTTACTCTCTTACACCATAAAATATGTGTTCAAAGAAAATAATCCAATAAATTTTACGACTATAAATATTCACACTTTATGCTTCATATTACTGAATTCTTCTTTATCTAATTTACTACTTCTCACAATCACTAACAAATAATAATTGAAATATTTTGATAAAAAGTATTTTGTATATAAAATTATTTTATTGGCAATTTTTCCGCAATATGATTTTACGAATATTTTGATTGCATGTGAAACTGAAATGATTTTACAATTTTACATGTTTTTAAACGCACGAATGTTTGTATTTATTACTTTTGATTTTTGCTTTAAATTCTGTAATAAATAAATATAAAGCTGTCAGAATATATTAACTGCGTAAATATTATGTTTAAATACTTTTAATAATTTATGTTTTTAATTAATCTATATCAAATGTAGGTTAATCATTTCATTAATTAATGTCATAGAGGAATAGATTAATTAATTTTTTATTTGCATGTAATTTTAATGACTAGCAATAATATTTCCATAAAAAATTAACATCATACTGCTTATTCAAATTTAAAAAGTTTTAATTACAATTTTATTCATTGCGATATAAGGTAATTTTTTTATGATTAATTATATATTTTTCTAAGTAATATTTTTAAACCTGAAAAATTGATAGAAAGGAAAGTTTATCAATTATAAATTTATTTGAAAACTCTAAAAAGTCCTATAAAAGTGGAAAACATTTCAATTTTTAATGTATATGAAACCAGAGATATAATTAGCGAAAGTACATTATAAAATAATAATATAAAGTCGGAAATAGACAGCAAGATAAGAATAATACATTTGTATTGATAGAAATAAATGTACAAAATAAAGAACACTACTTATAAAAATTTCTATAACACATATTTAGAAAAAATATATAAATGGTATTAATACCAAAAATAAAAAAAGAGTACACATGTTTTGTTTTTAAACAAAATTTCTTTTTTTTTAGAAAATGTGGACAAGCCCATATTAAATAAATATAAAAATTGTATTTACTACGTTAATTTTATGAAAAACAATTTAATTTATTCTATTGTACATTAATTAGAGTTAAAGAAATTAGAAAAAGTAATATTAATATATAGAAAAGATAAGAATAGTGTGCAAGTCATCTATTGGTACCTATTATCAACTCCGCAAAGTTTAGCAATAAATTTGTGCGCATCATATTTCGCACACGGAAACTTTAATATGAATTAAATTAAAACCAGAAAAAACACAACAAAATAAGAAACAGTACGAAAGTAGTTGTGTTAACTAAACATATTTTCGGAATGGAACATTTGTTTTGAATGTAGAAAGATTGGTAGATAAAATTATACAAAACAAAGAACACAAAAAAACATATTGAATGGTAATTATAAAAAATATAATATTAATAATTTTATATATGTAATATTTTTTGTACTTTTTGTTAATTATAATAAAAATAAAAATTGTATTTAATACGTAAATGTATTGGAACCTATTACCAACGCAAACAATAATGTACGCACTATATTACGTACAAATTTTAATATATTAATTGAAAACCGGAAAACAAACTACAACAAAACGAGAAACTGTAAGATATTAGTTGTGTGAACTAAGTATCTATTCGGACGGAAAAAAACTTAATGAATGGCAATTATAAAAAATATAATATTATTAATTTTATATATGTAATATTTTTTGTACTTGTTGTTAATTATAATAAAAATAAAAATTGTATTTAATACGTAAATTTATTGGATCTTATTACCAACGCAAACTTTAGCAATAATGTACGCACTATATTTCGTACAAACTTTTAATATATATTAATTAAAAACCAGAAAAGAAACTACAACAAAACAAGAAACAGGAAGAGATTAGTTGTGTTAAGTAAGCATATTTTCGGAAAGTAATATTTGTTTTGAATGTAGGTAGATTGGTAGATAAAATTATACAAAATAAAGAACACGCAGAAAAAGATATAATGAAAGGTAATTATAAAAAATATAATATTAATAATTTTATATATGTAATATTTTTGTACTTTTGGTTAATTATAATAAAAATAAAAATTGTATTTAATATGTAAATTTTATGAATAACTCATGTGTTGGTACCTATTGTTAACTCTACAAACTTTAGCAATAATGTACGTACATAGAAACTTTAATATATATTAATTTAAAACCAGAAAAGACTACAACAAAACAAGAAACAGTAAGAGATTAGTTGTGTGAACTAAGCATCTATTGGGACTCCCACAAATGTGCGCTTCCTACCTTTTTTCTTAGCGCCTCCAAACATGTTTAGGTGTATAGGTTATGTCCTCATGCCGAATCGATCTATCACCGAGTAGTGCAGGCCAGTGCTTGTCTAGGATGGCAACTCTTTGAGTACCGGTAAAATACGCACTGACTTGCCATGCCACGCGCGTGCTTCCGTCCAACCGGTTGAACTTTCAAGTTGGCGCATGCGCGCTGCCACCATTGTGGCAGGATTATGAGTTGTAAATAAACTTAAGCGATGCTTTGTTCCCAACAATTGTAATTGGGGATTCAGAGCAAACATTCACAAATAAATACTAATTTAAGTTAACACACTTTAAGGTTATGTTTTTACAAGCTACACATTTTGTAAACAAACAAAAAGTATTTATTTTATGGAAATAGGACGATTAAAATATTCGCAAGAAATCTTATTTAAATATCACATACTTACAGGTTTTTTAAAAATATTCTTCTTAAACTGAATTTTTGTAAAATATGACCAATAGTTATTTTTGAATTATTATTAAACTTTTTTTTACAATTTGTAATTACTAACAGAAAGAGTTGTAAATAAACTTAAGCGATGCTTTGTTCCCAACAATTGTAATTGGGGATTCAAAGCAAACATTCAAAAATAAATACTAATTTAAGTTAACACACTTTAAGGTTATGTTTTTACAAGCTACACATTTTGTAGTAAACAAACAAAAAGTATTTATTTTATGGAAATAGAACGATTAAAATATTCCCAAAATAGATCTTATTTAAATATCACATACTTAGAGGGTTTTTTAAATATTCTTTAAACATTATGTACTTCATAAGCTACCTTTTAAGATTGATATTTTGTAAAATATAACGAACAGTTATTTTTAATAACTTATTAAACTTTTTTTTTACAATTTGTAATAAATAACATGAAAAGTATTTGTAGTCAATATATGGTAGAACATTTTAAAAATATTTAAAATAAAATTTAACTTTTTGAACAAATATTGAATTGAAGTTTTATATTAAAAATTTGGAATTATTTTTTAAATATTTACCAATTTTATTTACATTGCTAAAAAATTATTTACTTTTATATATATGCTATTTTTATAAATAATAAATATTTGTCAATAAGTATTACTTTTTATAAAATACATTTTATCTATTTAATTTCAATTATAAAATAGAAAAACAAAACTAATTATATGAAACTGTTTTTTTATTTCTATTTGATTTTTGTTTGTAGAATATTGTAACATTTATTTATATGGGTGAAATTTAAAAAGTCATAAAAAGCGAATGTTCGGTACAATATGCTCTTAAATTTTAAATAATAAATTAATATTAATATTATTCAAGAATTCTTAAAAAATTTAAAATTTCATCTCAAACAAATACATAATATACTTATTATAAAAAAGCTTTAAAATTCTTTGTGAATTTAATTTGCAGGTATTGCCCCCTGTGAAAATAAAAGCCGACGCCTTTGCATTGATTGAAATTTCCTTTGATTTCGTTGAAAACTATATTTATTGTTATAAGTTGAAAGGAATAAAAGCGAAATATTCGTGCCTGTTCATATGTTCATCGAACATAAATATTTAGTTCTAGTTGATTTATACGGAAAATTGCTCTGCGGTTCATCTAACATTTGCAGATGCAGTTATTTGACAGTTGATAAATGTACTTTACAAAGAGAATCATCTCAAATGTACATACATGAAGCGTCTAAACTTGGAATCATATATTACCAGGAATTAAATTTAGATCCATGAAGTCACACATTGACAAATAAAGACAAAACAATTGCGTTACTGTTGTAGAATAACAAAACAACATCGGCGTTTATTTCTTCACCTTTTATATTTAACTCCATCGAATTATTTTACTTATTTTTAATTCCTAACTTTTTTAACACTTAATTCTTTTATTTGTATTGTTTTAAAAAATGAATTTTCTTTTTTCATGTGAGCTTTTAAATAAATAAAAATAAATAAATTTATTTTATTTTTGTCTTGTATTATCTGTATCTAAAAGAGTCAAAGTTATCCAAGAGTACAATAAATTCACAACTATTTAACAAGCTATTAATCTATACCTAATCTATTCCTTTCTGTTTCAGTTAACCAAAGCTCCGCGAAAGCTAAAAAGTTCGCTGCGATAAAGCTCAACGTAGCGTTGTGCTCCAATCCAGGCCCGGACTGAATCTCTTTGCCCCAGGGACGCACCATTTGTCAAGAAAAATGCGCGTTGCAAACAAATATGACGCCCTGACATTACTTTTAAATGTGTGACTCGGTTATGAAAACTTGTATGACACAATTGAAACTAACTCGAATTTATGGATACGGTCCTGGCTGTAACTACAGCAAATAGGAAGCCATAAAATTGCAGACACTATTCAGTTAGAAATTTAAGTGGAAGAAATTTTATGTTTTCTTTGTAATTACAATAAATCGATCTCAAATGTATACCTGTTACTATTAAATTAAAACGTTTTTCCCAGTAAAAACTATGTATTTAAAATAATTTATGTTGGGAAATAGCAGACCAATTTTTAAAATTATATTAATATTAATAATATATAATTAAGCAATTCTTGTTTGAATACCAAATTAAAATTAATAAATTAATAATAATATTATTCCGTATATTTGAGTAAAAAAACAAAAGATTGTATGTTCAAAAAAAAATTAAAATGCTGTATTTTCTTTCCAGAATTTTACAAACAAATTTAATAAGTTATTTAACAATATTAAAAATAAAAATTATGTTAGATATTTTGATTAGATCTGTATATTTTATATTTCATCTTTATTTTATTATTTTTACGTCAAGAAGAAATATGAAAACAACAAAAAATTATGACGTGTACATGTAGATTAAGAATGCAGCACATTTTTCATGGTTTTATAACTTTCAGTGCATTCTCAAGCTGAATTTAAATTAGCTATTGGGGTGGGTGAAATATGCAGTCCTTAGGGAAATTATTTCTATATACAAGGACAATTTTTCTATGCTTACAGTAAGCACAATGTAGTTGATATTAATTATATACATAGGAGTTATTTTATTCGTTTATCATAAACTCAATAAATTTGCTTATTAAACATGACATCTAGAAATGCCAAGACGGATATTTTTTTTATAAATCTTAACCTCAAATAAAAGTTATCTACCTTATCGCTAGATGCGATAATGACACGTAGAGCAAGAAAATTTAACAGACTTTGTATAAGAAACGGAGCCAATCAGGAAATAAGTTCTCATTTGCCAATTTCGAACAACATTGTTGGTCTATAACTGTAATTAATTTTCAATTATTCATACTTTTGAAAAACCTTTCAATTATCAATACTTTCGAGAAACCTTTTCAAGTAAAAACAAACAACTGAGACCAGGGGCGCATTCAAGGGGAAGATTCATGGGGCTTGAGCCCCCTTCAGACTTTAATTATTTAAAAAAATGAATCAGAAAAGAAATATATCAAAAAAATATTTCATATACAAGTGATTCTTTAATAGACGTATACTTATACAAAATCCAATATTAAAGTGATAATGAAAAATTGACTGTATTTAAACATATGTGAGTTCCCAATATAAACTTTAAATTTCTAATCGACGCATTCAAATGTTATAAAAGAAAAGTTTGTTATATATGGCTAAATAATATAAATGGATGACTTATTTAAAAATGAAGATGTTGTTTTTTGGTAGATTTTGTATTCCTAAAAAAAAAAAATTTATTAAGCTTCCACCTGAAAAAATATATTATGCTGTATTTATAATTATTTAGTATTTATAAAATATGAGAAGAATAAAATTGTTTCATTATTGAATTTTAAATATTGTTATTTTGTTTACAATAATAACGAAATTGCCAATAGTACTGAAGATATTGTATTTAATTTATTGTTAGGAGCAGTTATTGAATGAAGATGAAAATGATACGGACAATATTTTCTTATTTACATCTTGTTCGAAGGATAGCACAGATTTTCAGAAATAATTCTCAAGTTCATAATAATTGTTATCAGGTACCCGAACTGTAACGAAACCGAACAGATATTTGACTTTTTTTGAAACCGGAACCAAAAAACTGGAACCTATATTTTATTTCTTCAAATATGGAAACCGAAAACCGATACGAAAAATAAATTTGTTTTCTAACCGAAAACATAACCGAACCGAAAAAATATCGATACTAAAACCAGTATAAATATAAATATTGTACTAAACTGAAAATATTAACCATAAATTTTACTTATTTTTATAAAATTCTAGTGTAGTTAATATAAAATGATTAACTGGTTAAATTTTGAAGTGCAATTTTTATTTTTAGATCACAACTTCAAAATTAAAATTACAATAGTTTTACTTAAAACAATTTACAATTTTAACCGAAACCGAAAAAACCCGAAACCGTACAGAAACCGAAATTTATTTGTTTATTTTAACCGAAACGAAAACCAATATAATAATTTCAAAAACCGTTACCGATAACAAAAACATAATTTTTATTAATGTAAAAACCGTTAACCGTAACCAAACCCCAAAATTTTTTTATTCGAGTCCCTGGTTTCAATACAGAGAAACTTATTGTATGGTCCTGGCTACTGGTAAAAATTTTGATATTACAAATATCTGAAATTATCATTCTTTTTACTACTGAAAAGTCTCAACTCAACTCATCTCAATTTAAATTAAGATGAAATGAGGCAGATAACAAAATGTATGCTGATCTTACCACATTATGAATCATCTCTAACCATAGTAGTTTATTTTTTTGTTACCTATTGCATTACCTCTTACCAACGATATTACGAATATAAACCAACTTTATTTTAATAAAGTTTGCAACTGAATGTGAGTCTGTGTACAGCTTAACTCCTCGCTCATATGTCATAACGGTCGATTTATCACGTTCGAATTTCAATCTGTCTACTCGCTGTCCGCTTTTCCCGCAGAGCAGCATATCGCTGATTTCTCCAGAAGCTTACGCCCAACTGTGCGCGACCGCTGCCAGGCTGCCACCCTATTCCAACACAACAGTGTGGAAGGACAACGCGATAAACACATGATAACAGCCGAGGAGAAGATAAATACAAGGGAAATGTGTTGGAACGTTGGATATTACCACTGCGGATACCACTTTAATAAACTCAAATTAAATTCTCGGATGGTTCAATGGTTACTAAACTCTCTTAACCTCAAATAGATTATTTTCCTTTAATACTGAAATGAGTAATATATGGTCTTTTGAGGTTTTCCACATTGCTTCTTACTAGTGTTGGGTATAAGTACATAAAAAAGTATTTAAGTATAAAAGTACAAAGTATTTAAGTACAAGTACTTTTAAATTGTACTATGTACGAATATTACATTTTGTTGCATTTTGTATTACAACCAGGGCATGTAACCGAAAAAAATACTGGTTAACGGTTAACCCATATTGAGAACGTTATAAAAATAAGGGTTTTAGTTCGAAAACCGGTTTTTAAAAATTAGAAACCGGTTTAAACCGGTTAATAAATCGGTTAATAAAAAAAATAATAGAAAACTTAATTAAAAAATAATAATATTAGGAACAAATGAAAAGCGATTATGTTTCATGCTGCATGCAAAGTCAAATTAGAAATTCACAAAAATTCCGATAATACATTCAGAGAAATGTAAGACATTTTATCAATTTTAAACTTGATGCCTAAAGTTTACAAAGAGACTACCTATTTTTATGACTCTCCAATAAAATCGAAATTGTCATATAGTCTTATTCAAATACAAATATAACAGATATGAAAAATTCAATTTTTTTCGCACTAAATAGTATTACTAAAATGAAAGTTAATGTTCGCTAAACCAGTTTATTTTTTATGATGAACGGTTACCGGTATTTTCGGCCTTAGAAATATCAGTTAAAATTACGGTAAAAGTTCACAAATTTTATACAAAATTCAAAAAAAGTCAATACATTATTTTATTTATTAATATAGTAAGTTATAATACAAAATTTATTCCATGTACATATATGTATATGTAAATATTCAATAAAAAACTTTAAAATAATAGAAAACTTTTTTCCTTTATTATGATGTACGGGGACTAGTTGGTTTGAGTGTACATCTGTTATAATAAAATAAAATAAAAGGGCGGTTTCACATTTTCAAACACATTGTATATTTTTTTACTATATGGCAGTGCAAAAGAAATATGTAACAATTATAATTAAATTAATTAGAAACATATATTTCACTCACGTCTTCTTACCCATTGTTGGGTGTGCCAATTTCGTACGTCCTAGACATCGGTAACACTACAATTCTATTTACATACATATATTTATTTTTTATTTAAATTATATTTTATACTTGATAGTGTTAGCTAATGCTAATACCTTACTATTAATTTAATATAATAATTTTGATACAACGGTGAATAACTGTTAGCTATTTCGTAATCCCCCTACCTTCATTCATTTATTAAAATGATAATTAACGACACAGAAATCTTCAGTGACTTTTCAGCAGTCATCAGGTGAGCACAATTTATAATTTTATTTTTTAATTTTAATTTTAATAATTGATTGTGATTTACTACTACTATATTATTATTGAAACTAGTGTGCAGTACAAATATTTTTTTTATAATTATTAAAAACAAATTTTGTTATAAATAAACTAATTCATATTTTTTATTGTTTCAGTTCCAGCTACTTTCTAGATATAAGATATAGATATAAGATATAGACGTAAGGGGGAAGCAGGTACTTCTCAGTTTTTTTTTCTCACCACTGAAATAGTAAGTCCAATTTAGATATTTAAGAATTATATCCTCCCTGAATATTTTACGACTTCATTAAATTTAATTCCCATAAGTTCATTTTTAATTTAAATTATTTCCGTGATACATTGATGACATTGTTCAATCTTAACTTTAACTGATACCGTATCATGCAAATATATTGCATTAAATTTATTCCTAAACAAATTAATAAGACTTGGCACATTAGGTATGAAATGAGATCTAGGTATAAAGTGTGGAGTGAACATGTGAAGTGTGATGTTAGGTGTGATGTTTAAATATAAGGTATGATGGTTAGATATAAAGTGTGATGCTTAGATGTAGGGAACGGTAAGATGATTAAATATAAGGTGTGCTAATTAAATTTAAGGTGTGCTGATTAAATTTAAGGTGTGCTGATTAAATTTAAGGAATGATGATTAAATATAAGGTATGATGATTAATATAAGGTGTGATGATTAAATATAAGGTGTGATGATTACATGTAAGGTGTGATGATTAAATATAAGGTGTGTTGATTAAATTTAAGGTGTGTTGATTAAATTTAAGGTGTGATGATTAAATTTAAGGTGTGATGATTAAATATAAGGTATGATGAATGTAAAGAATGATGATTAGTAAGGTGTGATGGTTAGATATAAAGTGTGATGGTTAGATATAAGGTATGATGCTTAGATATAAGGTGTGATGAGTAAATTTAAGATGTGATGGTAAAATTTAACGTCTGATGATTAAATATAAGGTATGGTGATTAAACATAAGATGAGATGATTGAATATATGGTGTGATGATTAAATATATGGTGTGATGATTAAGTATAAGGTGTGATGATTGAATATATGGTGTGATGATTGAATATATTGTGTGATGATTACATATAAGGTGTGATGATTAAATTTAAGGTGTGATGATTAATATAAGGTGTGATAATTAAATATAAGGTGTGATGATTAAATATAAGGTGTGATGATTGAATATAATGTGTGATGATTACATATAAGGTGTGATGATTAAATTTAAGGTGTGATGATTAAATGTAAGGTGTGATGATGTAATTTAAGGTGTGATGATGTAATTTAAGGTGTGATGATGTAATTTAAGGTGTGATGATTAAATTTAAGGTGTGATGATTAAGTTTAAGGTGTGATGATTAAGTTTAAGGTGTGATGATTAAATTTAAGGTGTAATGATTACATTTAAGGTGTGATGATTAAATATAAGGTATGATGAATTTAAGGAATGATGATTAAATATAAGGTGTGATGGTTAGATATAAAGTGTGATGGTTAGATAAAAGGTGTGATGATTAAATTTAAGATGTGATGGTAAAATTTAAAGTGTGATGATTAAATATAAGGTATGATGGTTAAATATAAGATGAGATGATTAAATATATGGTGTGATGATTTAATATATGATTTTAATATAAGGTGTGATGATTGAATATATTGTGTGATGATTAAATATAAGGTGTGATGATTAAATACAATGTATGAAAATATATATAGAGTGTGATGGTTAGATCTGTGATATGATGTGTAGATATAATAATATATGTATGAATGGAAGCAAATCCTTACTGTAAAACTACCCGGGAAGTTTTCAGTAAAGACGCGCTTTTAGGTACAACTTATTTTAGGTTTATAATGTGCCTTGTTTTATTAATTGTTTTGCTTTTGTTTATTTATGAGTACATTATTTAATTCACTATAAATGTAAATATTACACAACTTTTACTATGCCATTTTTGTGCAAATATTGTTAGATTTAATTTTTTAATTTACTCCTATTCTAATTTCCACCATTAATTTTTCCTTAAAAAAAATTATTTTTGATTTTAAAGTCCTCCAATTATAATATTTGAATTTTGAATGTGCAATACCCCGTAGTATATTATAAGTCGAGGCACTCCTTTCTCTGCTTACAGCATTCTGGTCGTTGGTATGGGTTGCACGGAAGGGTTGTGATACCGCCCTCGTATTAGCGTGTCTATAAGTTAGAGTTACGGATGTGCTTGGTGCATCTTGCTGCCCTTTTACCATTTTGGGCGTTAGTACTGGAGGGCCGGAAGGGTGTCTGACCGCTAGCGTGTTGAAATGTCTAATTGTGGAGTGAGTTTGTACATAGACTATAATAATTAATATTATAATTTCATTTTCTACTTCTTTCTTGGTTTTCATGCCAATGCCCCTGACCCTTTTCGCTGGAAGTACACTGCATTAGTTTAAGTCGCGCCGAATAACTTTTAAGTCGCGGTTAGATTTAAGTCGCGATAGTTTTAAGTCTTCCTCCTTTCCTTAAACCCAAAACCATCCCATCCCCCTTGCCGTCGTGGAGAGACCTTGTCGTGGTGGCAGGGCTTAACCATCCTCTAAACATCAAATGTAAAAAATAATAAAGGATGGGACCAACATCTCCACTTTAATATTATATTGACATAATTTACAGATGAAGCAATTTTTATAAATATCTTTTTTCAGATAATTTTAGGGAATAATAGATGGAAATGAAGCAGAATCTATTTCAAATAGTATAATTTCTTATGGAAGCAGCAATTTTTATTGGTGAGTGCAAAATATTTTTTTATAAATAATAGTGCAGCAAATATTGTAAAATATGTTCATATATTTTAACAATTGTGAAAATAACTAATAGTTTTTTATTAATGAGTAGTTTAAAAAAATATAAAATATTTTTTATTTTGCTAGAGCTAAAGAAATTATAATATAATTTTCAATTCTTAATTCTTATGTGTTATTTAAAAATGTATAGTAGTAACGAAGATATTAAAATATAACCTATCCAAAAGTTGTATTTAAAACATTATATTTTTATAGACTGACAGTTTCAGATATGTTTCTAATGACAGAAATGCAGAAAGAAGAAATATTTAAATCGTGAAAGAACTATGGTTGAAAACATTTCTAGAAAACTGGATGGATCAGAACCTCGAAAATCGTAAGTGCTTTTCTTAAATTTATAATTTATATTTCCACTAACTGCCTAATCATTAATTGTTATTTATCCTTATTTGACATGAGAAATTATTTTTCACAACGATTTTACATTGTAATCATGGTAACTTTAACATGTTTTATTACGAGTTTTTCAGAATAAATCAAATCAAAAAGTTATCTTTTTCTTACGATCAGAGAATTTTTTTTAATGAAAATAATATTTTTAAAGTAAATTACTTTATATATTATTATAATTTTTTTTCAATGCAGGTCGAAAACATTGTTAAATATTTAATGTTTCATAATAATTTCAATGTATTTTTTATTATTTTTTTTTCCAAATACCACAGTACAGAAACTATTTAAATACAGGGTGACCCATAGTATGTGATACGCACGTGGTTCTCCGATTTTATTCCGGCATGTAACCGAAAAAAATACTGGTTAACGGTTAACCTGTATAGAGAACGTTATAATAATAACGGGTTTAGTTCGAAAATCGGTTGTTATAAATTGGAAACCGGTTTAAACGGGTTAATATATCGGTTAAAAAAATTAATTATAAAAAATAATTATAAAATTATAATAATATAATAATAAAAAATAAATTAAAAAAAAAAATTACCATTTGAAAAAATATAACGAATAAAACAAAGCAATTTATTTAACAAATATTCACAAAAATTCACGTAGTACCATCAGAAAAACCCAGATCATTTTTCAATTGTAAACTTGCCTAATGGTGATAAAGGGACTACCTACTTTTATGATACTCCAATAAATTATAAATTGTAAAAACTGTCATGACTTATATTCAAATACTTTCCTTTCGTGTTAGACACAACATTTTTTTCACGACATATTTCAAAAATCCATTTATTTGAATGAATAGGCGCAGCAATATGATAAGTTAGGTTATGACTGTACTGACTGTACTGTAAACTTTGACGTTTACCGATGCAGTTGTTTATTTCCAATATGTCAATTTAAGTTGTTAAATTGCTAAATAATGTGAAAAAAGAAAAGAACAAGACATAATTGCCATAATTTTATTAAAGAATATCATTATTAAATAAAAAAATTTAATATAACTATGAATTTTTCCAATATTACGTACTATACTGTTGGTAACACTGTACATTTTCCTCTCTAGAGAGGGAAAAGTAACTTTCCTCTCTATATCGCGAGAAGAAAGTAGAGCTTTCTATGCATGTCGTGAAAAAATTAAATTTTTCATTGCAATCACTTAATCACATTTCAACAAATGGTTCATTTTTTACACGAATTGAAAATGTAACTGTGAAAAACAGTCCTCCACATGAAATATGATAATTTTAGACAGTGTTCGTATATTCTAATTCAAATAACGATTAATCACAAATAAAGAAGATTAATGTAATATTATACAACATATTAAAGTTCTTGCAGTTGTATAAAAAATGGTACAGATCCCATATGTCATCACAACACAACGGCAGTGAATTGATCCAAACTGATGACGTCAGGGTTGAAACTTTGCTTGTATAATTACCATTAGGAGCTGAGCTGAGCCCTATGTCATAGCCATTCTCTGATGACAACAAAACATGTTTGTTTGATTTATGATTTTTTCATTTCGCGTACGCACTACGACATGTTCGTTCCTGTTCGGTTCCCCGCGATATTTAATATTACTTTCTCTCGAATTGGGTTGGAATACGAGCAGGAATAAACGCGTGAATGTTCGTGACATTGTTTCAAAACCAGATCACTTAAAATTAAATTACGGTGCTGTAATAATTATTGATTCGTTTCATTCTATTGATATATTTGGTGGATAAGACCATTATTTACATTCAATGGGTAAACTTCACTTTTAAACCAATAATCTAGGTTATGTCGTAAAAATGACATTTTTATCAAACCATCGAACGCTATCAGCTATTAATTATTGTGCATCGAAAATTGTAGTTTCCTTTATTACTTGCGTTGCGTTATTTTATATCCGTAAAATATATTAATGTAAATATAAATTTATTTATAACTGGTTTGTTAAAATTTATTTCATTTTGTCCCAATTAAAATATGCAATTAATATTAAGCATAAATACGAAAATATTTTCATAAATAACGAGATGTGCTATTAAACAATGTTTCAAAAGTTTACAACAAATAATTATTGCAAAAACTAAACGAGGAACTACACATAATAGCAATTTGTCAAACTAGAGAGTAATTCCTATTTTTTTACCAACCGAGCTCGAGTTTAACTCATGAGCGTAGCGAGCTTTCCTTTCTTGTTAGACGCAATAATTTTTTCACAAATCGATTCATTTGGACAAAAAAGCGCAGCAACATGATAAGCTAGAAAATTACGTTATGTAAACTTCAACGTTTAGCAGTGCAATTGCTACAGTAAGAAAAGAACAAAACATAATTGCCATAATTTTTTTAAAAGAATATCATTATTAAATAAGTATTTTTAATATAATAATGAATTTTTCCAATATTTTATTCTGTAATAATATCCATGTTGTACTATTGGTAACACTGTATATTTTTCTCTCTAAAGAGAGAAAAGTACTTTTCCTCACTATTTCACGAGAACAAAGTAGAACTTTCTATGCATGTTGTACAATTTTTTTTCAGGAAACTGTTATATCCAACAATGCTGAGTTGCCGTGATATACGAATACATATTTTATGTGAAAACATGTAGCAATAAACACAAACACAATGCTTGCAAGATATAATTCATATTAATTTCAGAATAACTACTTGCACAGTGTTTTGAAATATTAAAATTGTTTTTTCACTTGTATTTAATATTTAATATTAAGCAGAACAATGGTATGATGCTTGTCAGTGGCGGGATTTAAGCCATTTTATTGGAGGGGCACTATCGGAGTATATAAATATATAATAATAATAATGTTATTAAAGTAAATGTTGAAATGAAAATATTTAGGTTTTTGCTGAGTCAAAATAATTGGTACCGGACAAATTGTCTAAACAAATCATGAATTATAAAGACCCAAGAACGAACCTTAAGAGATACAACTTTTAGGTTTTTAGCGTCAAACTGTGTTTATACATCAGAAATAATAAAGAAATACCTACTTTTGTGCACAAAATATTGGTTTTTGGAAATAAATTTTCAAACAGACTTTATTTATCTCGTTTCAAACCAGAGATTTTTGCTCTCAAATTTGCACTTCAAAAAATGATTTTTTTTGTATATCTCTAAACAGGGTAGAGAGAGTTTTTCGCTCGGGTACTTTTTTTATCCATTTTTTCTTTTCTGGATTTAAATAAATGTAGATGCGCTGATTCCAAATTTTTCATAAAATTCAATTATGTCTTCCAGTTCTCGAGACATATGTGTAAAAACCTAGACCCAAGAAAGAGGTTTTCAAGCATAACCCTCTAATAAGTCGAAATTCAACCAGAATTTTAAAAAATGGTTGATGTTACCCTTCGCGATTTTTCTCGAATTTGGTATTTTTCAGCTTTTCCTTTTTAAAATTTTATCTGTTTGCATAAAAACTTGAAAATTGGCACACATTCTTTATGTAACTTTGCTCATAGAATCGACTGGTATAATCCTTGATGTTATATCTCTTCCCATTTTAAAGATATATAAAAAAACATTTTTGAGGTACAACTTTGGGAGCAAAAATCTCAGGATTAAAATAAAATAAATATATTCTGTTTGTAAATTTGAAATTAGCACATAAATATGGTTTATTTTCAAAAACAAAAATCTGAACAAAAAATTGTGTATTTTTTTTAAATTGTAACTGTGAATGAACTTTAAACTGTAAAAAAGATATTAATTTTTAATTGGAAATGTGAATTTTGTGGCATAAACTGATTGAACTATAAACTGAATTCTGAGATAATATGAAACCATTGTTGACGGTATGTATTATTATAAAGAACAACAATAGGATGAGATCCGAAGCGATTGAGAGAATTAGTGCAACATTTGTGTGAATAAAAACGTCAACAGAGTTATCTTAACCCGATTCGAGGGAAAATTTACTCAATCGAGCAAACAATCCGGCTGGTAATCAAGCGATCTAACGTTCTAATCAGGAAGCTGTCCACAGTTTGAACACATTGCATTATCGGCTGTGTTTGTCTCGCCCTGATATGCTGGACTTGGCAGTCCTACAAATTTATGTGGATTTCCACCCGGTCCTACGGCCTCCACTAATTATTATATATTCACCCAGCATCCAGTATCCCAGCGCAGTCTAATTAGAAAATATTGTGCCTTCAGCCAAACCATGCCATTCTTTATTGCATACACGTTTTTCCTGCACTAAATTAAACTGTAGCTTTCTTACTTCCAGGATTTTTACTCGCTCGTATTTTAAATTTTATTTACTTTGCCCCTACAAGTAAAATATTTAGAATTTTTATGTCGAAATATTTTTTATAAAATTTATATTTATTTATAACCAATAGATTAAACACCTAAAAATAAGGTGACAATTCCTTTTAAGAAAATGTCTGGACATGCTTAATTCCAGAGATTTTCACGAGAAATGTCACGCAGCAATAAATGCAGTAACTAATCGTTGTCATAAATTGTCATAAAAAATAGATTTATTTTCTGAAATGTTTTTAATTTATTTAAAACAATGAATGTATTTGATTTCATTGATTGTTTTTATTTTTGCCAAGACATCAATGCAAGCAAAATTAATTTTAATTTTCGGCTCAACCATGCCATTCTTTATCGCATACACGTTTTTCCTGCACTAAATTAAACTGTAGCTTTCTTACTTCAAGGATTTTTACTCGCTCGTATTTTAAATTTTATTTACTTTGCCCCTACAAGTAAATAGATATTTAGAATTATTATGTCGAAATATTGTTTATAAAATTTATATTTATTTATAACCAATAGATTAAACCTTTAGATGAGGTATAACATAGAGATATGGCATTGCCCAAATATATTGTCGAAAGGTTTAAAATCGCTTGCAGCCCCCTGTTTGAGAACAGGGGACCAGTGCAGTAGTTATATGGAAAACTCAACCAAACAAATAATGAGAATAGGTGACTAACACTATGACCAATATTTCGTTCGTCTAACTACAAGTGTGCACTACTCAGCTGGCGGATTGTTCTCACGCAGCTAACTGTTAGGCGATTCTCGACCATACATCTTTTGTTTGCTCAGTAGTACGTAGCTAAAGGAGTGTGCCATATCTCTATGTTATACCTCATCTAAGGATTAAACACTTAAAAATAAGGTGACAATTCCTTTTAAGAAAATGTCTGGACATGCTTATTTCCAGAGATTTTCACAAGAAATGTCACGCAGCAATAAATGCAGTAAGAAATCGTTGTCATAAATTGTCATAAAAAAATAGATTTCTTTTCTGAAATGTTTTTACTTTATTTAAAACAATGAATGTATTTGATTTCATTGATTGTTTATATTTTTTCCAAGACATCAATGCAAGCAAAATGAATTTTAATTTTCAGCTCAACCATGTCATTCTTTATTGCATACACGTTTTTCCTGCACTAAATTAAACTGTAGCTTTCTTACTTCAAGGATTTTTACTCGCTCGTATTTTAAATTTTATTTACTTTGCTTTATAACTTTATATGACAACTACAACGTAAAGCCTAAATAATTCCGTTGATTGAAAATATTACTTGGAAAAATTGTTTATGTATGTAGTAACAACAGGAGAAGTAATTTCCAAAGCCGCTGATGCTGTATTTTTGCATAAACCCGAAAATATTTAAAAATATCGAATTTCTAGCTCGAAAATTTTCAAATTTTACAAAATTTTGTTTATAATATTTTTTAAAGAACTATCCACGCTAATACCAAATTTACAAACAGAATTTGATTATCTCTTTTCGTTTTAGAGATATTAGCTCTCAAAGTTGTACCTCAAAAAAGTGTGTTTTTCAAGGATATTTCAAAAATTAGTAGAGATACAATCTCAACTACTTTACCATTTGATTCTACGGGAAAAGTTATATAAAGAAATGTTTTGCCCACATATAGGTTCTTTGGAACGATTAGGTGAAAAATAAGAAAAACGAAAAAACCTAAATTTCAGTTTTTCGTCTCGAAACTTTTTGTCTCCAAAATTTTTCATTTTTTAGACTTAAATAGATATTGATGCGCTGATTTCAAATTTTCAAACAGAATTCAATTATCTCTTCCCGTTCTCGAGATATTTGAGTTCAAAGTTATACCTAAAAAATTAAGTTTTTTAGGTATATACCTTAAATGGTAAGGTTTATGATTTCGGCGACATCGCCATTCGATTCTACGGGCAAAATTACATAAGTGTACCAATTTTCAGATTTTTATCTCAACAGACAAAATTTCTAGAAGGAAAAATCTGAAAATAGCCAAAAATCGAAAAAAATCTAAGGTATACCCCTTGCCATTTTTTCGATTTTCGGCGATTTTCGTTTTTCCTTTCTACAAATTGTATCCGTTGGAATAAAAATCTAAAAATTGGTATACTTATGTAATTTTGCCCGTAGAATCGATTGGTGATGTCGCCAAAGTCGTAAACCTAACCCTTAATGTGGTATACCTAAAAAACAGTTTTTTTTAGGTATTGCCGAAACTCAACTTTGAACACAAAAATCTCGAGAACGGGAAGAGATAATTGAATTTCGTTTGAAAATTTGGAATCAGTGTTTCGATATCTACTTAAGTCCAAAAAATGAAAAGTTTTGAAGACAAAAAGTTCCTCGGAGAAATTTTGAAATTTAGGTTTTACATATTTTCTCATTTTTCACCAAATCGTTCCAAAAAATGTATATGCGGAGAAAACATTTCTTTATGTAACTTTTCCCGTAGAATCGACTGGTATAATCGTTGAGATTGTGTTTCTACCCATTTTAAAGATATCCAAAAAACACACATTTTTGAGGTGCAACTTTGACAGCAAATATCTCATGAACGAGCAGAGATAATTAAATTCCGTTTGAAAATTTGGAATCAGCGCTTCGAGATCTATCAACTTGTACTATTTCCCAAAATAAAAATTTTAGAGACAAAAACGAGAATTTTTGGGATATTTCGCGTTTGTAAACACAATTTTTGGTTTAATACTGTTGTTTGGTTTGTTTTAACTGTACACAACTTTTGAGTTGGATTCGAGGAAAGTTTTGACCCGACGAAAGAAATTTTATTTGTGATAATTAATAAATTTTGTGGTAAACATTTTTGTATATTTTATTGTTTATGGTTACTTCAGTAAAATAAAAGGCTACTTCATCAGATTAATTACTGATATAATTTAATGTAGAGAATTTTTTATTTAGTATTTTATTAAAAGGGAATACCGTTTTCATTTATTATTTTGTTCAAATATGTATTTATTTAAAGGCGAAAAATATAATAAAATATAATAAAGATACTTATTTTATTAGTATCACCAGACCTATACAACGTTTCGAATTTCGCACTCGAAATTTGGTCATCTAATAATATTCTACTAAACTATATAAGAATATAATCAGTAACGACACTGATACAACATTGAAATTCTCAATGTCTATTGATTTATAATAATGTAGATATCTTCAAAACACATGAATACATTTCTACTGACACATTTTGATTGATATCTTTCTCATTAAAAATTTCAATAACATCTTTGATCAGTTACCATTTGTGGATTTGAATGATCTAAAAAACGTAAATATGCGAAAACACAAGCCAAAATATTATCATTTGTTACTGGGACAGAAAAATATTCGGTTTGAAAACACAATAACCTACTTTGATAATAAAAACAAGTGATTTGTAAAATAAACAAACATTTCATTGTTGGCAACTAATAAAATTATAACTCACCGTTTGCAATAAACTAAAAAACTAAAATGTAAATAAATACTTCACATAAAACACGTAAATTATAGTTCAAATTACGACGGCGCATGCGCTACGAAATGCTATTGAGTCAAGAGTTTAAAGGCAAAAAATTCAAACGCAAAAACTAAGTTTTCATTTCCTTGGACATTGGAACTCAGGAAGTATAAAACAAAAGTAGCATGTAAACGTACAAATCAAATGTAAATCTAATAATGTTGGCAATTAATAAAATTATATTAAACCTCACCGTTTGCAGTAAACTAAATAAAATGAAAATAAATTGTTTACATAAAACACACGTAAATCATAGTTCAAATTACGACGGCGCATGCGCTAAGAATTCAAGAGTTTGAAGGCAAAAAATTCAAACGCAAAAACTAAGTTTTCATTTCCATGGATATTGGAACTAAGGAAGTAGAAAACAAAAGTAAGTAGCATGTAAACGTACAAATCAAATGTAAATCTAATAATGTTGGCAATTAATAAAATTATATTAAACCTCGTCGTTTGCAGTAAACTAAATAAAATGAAAATAAATTGTTTACATAAAACACACGTAAATCATAGTTCAAATTACGACGGCGCATGCGCTAAGAATTCAAGAGTTTGAAGTCAAAAAATTCAAACGCAAAAACTAAGTTTTCATTTTCATGGACATTGGAACTCAGGAAGTATAAAACAAAAGTAAGTAGCATGTAAACGTACAAACCAAATGTAAATCTAATACTGTCAGAAGCCGCGTTTTGCAAAAATGCAGGCACAATCCCTAACGAACCTAGTTATGCAAGTTTTCACCGAAATGTACAGAGATCTAATTTGTGTAGCTGGCTTATAACTCTTGTATTTACTCAGTTTTCTGTTTTTAGTTAGAGAACATGGACGCAGCATTGACCAGTGGCCTGGAGTTTCTTCGAACTCCGGTGAAACAGTTCGCCAAATACGATTATAAGAAGTTGCAGACTTTTGTAGCAGCCATGGGGTTGCCTTCCAACCTAAAGGTCAGTAGGGACTCTCAAATAGATGAACATGTGCTCCATTTGCTCATTACATTTTTTCCTTTTATCTTTATAACTTTGTTAGCACCACTCTTTTTCTATCCAATATATTTTGACTTTTATCCTGCCATATATGTTCTATTTTACACGCAAGACCAACCAAATATATCATGTACATATCATTTAATTCTAAAACTATTAAAATATGAAATACTTACATCTAATTTATTTGTGAGTACTAAATGTTTAAATTTGTATAACTTTATTTAGTTGTTATAAAATAAAATGAAAATAACACAAGCAAATAAACGATTTCAGCTGTGAATTTTTAACGTTCCGCTTTTCTATGAGCATACTATACAGAATGTACATGCCGCTAAACAAAAATTGGAAAAAGAATTATCATTTTAATTTATTGTATTTCATATGGGATTATTCTTGAATATAAATATACGTATATATGCTTCTTTAATTTTTGTTCCGAGTAAATAAATTTAAATAACAAACTCAATCAAGCTCTTTTATTTTAAACAAGAATATATTAAACTACATAGATATACAGGGTATTAATACTAAGTTGTAATACTCTAAAACGGCAGTAAGATCTCATTGAAACAAACAACTTTTCTTAGTTCTGTTTTTTATTTAAATTTCAAAGTGGTTTTCAAAATATCTTGTTTTGAATTTTTTGATCGGTTGCCATTTTCTTATTTGATAAAATACAAAATAATTGTAAATACAAATGTTTTAGAGAACCGAAAGCAAATGCTGAAAGTTTTTATATGTTTTAAATATTCCTTAAAATAAAGGAGTAATGACGATTTTTCAAATAACAAAAAAACCCTCATAACTATTAACTAGGACTCCAAATAAAAAAATTGAAATTTCTAATTGCCGTTTTCGGGTGTTAAAACTTAGTATTAACAGCCTGTATATTTTACTATATTTTTTTATCACTAAGTTCAAAATTATTAATATATCTGCCAGAGAATTAAATACAACGCGGCAATCATTTTAACAATTTTTCTTTACTTAAAAATGTTTCAAAGGATTGATAGTAAATTATAATTTATACACTAGTTGTGTATTATATATAAAAATATAGTTTGTTGTCTTTTCAGAGAAAACAATTATTAGCTATAATAGTAGCTAAAAAAATGGGTAAAGATGATATGATACCTGCTATCATGAAGGAAGTCAACAGACAAAGAAGTCAAAGAAAAAAGTTGATGATGGAAGAGAAATGGCATAAACTTTACGGCAAAAGGGTAAGAAAAATAGAAATAAATATTTAATAGACTATAGTAATAAAAATTCGAAATATTTTTTACAGACGTTTCCACCAAAATTCGCCCCTTTGCCACCTCAAGTTGTATCTCAAAAAGCAACACCGGTGCCCCATGTAAGTAAATTTTTATTTTAAGTATGGTAATTTAAAAGTTATTTTTAAAGTAACAAATTTTATTTGAAAAAGAAATAAGTTAGTGCCATATTTATCACACAGCGTACATTTCGGTAATGGAAGTCTATTCTACAGTGGCTACATTTTTTTTTTGTTTTCAGTTCATTTTGCAATCGACAGGGCTGGTCCCTCCCGTGCAACAATTCAATTATCAACCGTGTTTTGACTACCTGGTAAGAAAATACATTTCGTAATTTACAATTTTGAAAACAAAATTTCATTTTACAGAATCAATCACTTGATTATTGTCCTCCAGGCCGCACACCTTTTTTTGGAAGATGCGTGTCGAAACCTGCAACAATAACTAGTGGTTCTTACATACAAGAATCACTAGCAAACAACTATGTAAGTTTGGAATTAGAACGATGAACTCTTACTATTTGTTTCCAAATTTCAATAAGGATTACAATATTTTATTTGAAACTGCCGCCTCATTACAACGCATATAGCCCGGGAAAGCAAAGATGACAACCCCTGTCTCTGTACAGCTTTAGAAAAAGTCGTTCTTGACACAAAGCTGATATGTGCATGTGAAATTATACAGTTTTATATTTTAAATGAAGTGGTAGTGGTTAATTTATTCTTTTAAACTGCTCTTTTACGATTATTTTATGTAACAAATATTAGTTTTGTAACAAATCTTAGTCGTCCTGGCATACTAACGACTAACGATATTTTTTTTATTCTGTTTTAAAACTAATTTATATAATATACAACTATCGCATGTATATACATATTTTAAATGTACATAACATAACACTTTTAACACTAAAGAAGATAAATAAATTATTTTTAAGGTGAGGTATCCGAACAGTTGAACATCGGCTAGAGTTTTAACTGTTTTTTTACTGTCAAGTAGCACCAGCATTTTTGCTTTTTTAAAATTCTGCTAATTTTACTGAATTATAAAACTTTTTTATTATATAAACAACTTTCATAACACTTTTTAAGTGCAATGTACTAATTTGTCTTAAAATTCATAAACTTTTTTTCACAGACCGACTTAACCCAAAAGTTGACTGAAGCTATCGAATATTTCGACGACGAATTTATAACGAAAAAAGTGCAAACAAGAACTATGGACGTACAAGTAACAACACGTTGTATAATTCATATGGCACCTTCCACATGTACAACACCATGGTACCACAAAGTGTTAAGTTCTTCAGCAATACAAGAACTTGGCCAGAAAATTAACAACATACCGTGTACTGTAACTAGCCAACAAACCAATGAAGCTTCTTCAGAAGAAACGCAAGCTCTGGATAAATACATGGATACGAGTTCGACTGCGAAAGAAACAAGTACTGGAAATGAAGATAACTTAGATGATATCTTAGACTTTATAATGGGGGACAAAGACGTAAGAATTGAATTTATTTTCTTCTAACATTAACGTTTGCACATCATTTAAAAGTTGTGACTCATAACTACATCTAATAGAATAATAGTAACTTGAAATATGGAAAGTACAGTCCGTGAAAAATAGAGTTGCCATTCTCCATTGACATTTTTAAGCAATTTAAAAATAAAAATAGAAATTTATATAAATTAATAATTCTGTTAAATATTATATAGAACTTAAATACACGTACGAAAGCAATTGGATGTAAAGAATAATACAGTGTAGTTAAACTCAAATAAAATTTCTATGCGCAGACGCATTATCGACAATTACTATGATACTCTGCACTTGCGCAGTGTTAAAGGTTAGAAATGATTTTTTAAACTTGAAAATAGACAAATATTAAATTTTGAGTAGTGCTGGTAATATTAAAAAATATTAACTAAATAAAAACGTACTTTAGTCCAAGATTTCAATTCTAATTTTGGTTACCTGTCTTAGTTTTTTTACCTAGAAATACATTTTAATTAATTTATAATGATGACAACAAAAATGAGATATAATGTTTATTAATTTCTGAAAACGAAACTTCTTTTTTTTTTCAGGCAAGTACAAGTTCGGCGAAGTCACCATTATTTTTTGAAGAAGACACTAACAGTAGCTGGGGTTCTGAAGTTGACATTCCTAGTAGAGTACACCTGGTAGACTTAAACCTGCACTATCTTGCTATGATAGCTGACCATGCACTATGGCCCTTAAGACGTAATTCGTACTCAAGAGGAACTTATACTAATACCGTATTGGACTGCTTGAGTACTATAAGCTGCAATACTACTACAACTTACACTAGGGCTTATACTACTCTTTGCCATTCTTTTGAAACATTTAGCTCGTATAGGGCATGCGAACAAGAGTATATTCCGCATCATCGAATGATACAGGGTGTCACGAATTACGGCGGAAATCAAATGGTTCAGTATGGGTAAGAATAATTTTAGGGTTTGTTTTTATAAAATATAATAATAAATAATTATAATTTATTCAATATATCAATTAAAAGTTCCTATTTACACATAAATAAAAATTTAATACTCATAATAGCCAAGCTGTATTAAACCAGAGTACACTACAGTATAAACATCATATTTCTTACGAGGTGAGAAAATTTAACACGAGGCGATGTCGATTAAATATTGTAAAGAGGACGCTACACAAAAAAAACACATGAAAGCTACTTGACATAAAATAAAGATGTCGCAACAAACAACGTATGCGCAGGCGCAATGAAAAATAGAAATTGGGCATACATTTAACTTACAGATATTAATATTAAAATGATTGACACAACTCTGAGAAATGTTTTCGCACACTTTAACTCATGGTTGTGAAAATAAGCAACTTTCGAGTCTAGTATGGGAAAAGTGCGGTTTCCATAGTGGCGACAGAAAAAATATGTTTGTTAATGTGTATTACAATGTATATAATACACAGTGACTTGAAATAACGTAAAATAAACACGTAAATGTTGGATGTTTTTTGGTAGCTTTCAGTCTTGCCACTAGATGGCAAATAATTTTAAATTCATGTTAGCTGTCAGTGTTAAATCTTCAAAATTATTCTGTATTGCTTATAGCGAATCGTCTTCAATCCTAACAATGTCGTCATTAAATAGTGGGGTAGAGGAGCAATCAGCTACCACAAAACAATTCAAAATTTCGCGTTCCCAAGCTAAAGCCTCAACGTATATTGAATTAAAACCCGTGGTTCGTAGTCTACCTGAATCTCTGAGAGATGTACAACCCACAATAACTGCCCTGACGCCGGAAGAAGAAAGACGTGCAATTGAATCTTTGGGAGATATAAGCTCTATTAATATTCCACTTGCTGAACCGCACATGTACTACGCCCCTCAAGATCACTACGCCTTCTGCTGCTGTACGAAGATGCCATGTCCGTTTTTATTCACAAGCTGCAACTGGTTTGATAATATTCCCAGCATAACGCGTCATATTCGAATGGTAAGTCTCTATTTTACTTTTCATTATGCTCAAAAATATATTAATCTTATTTACAATTTATTTTTATTAATTGTTCTGTCCAATGCTTCCAAAGAAGATAACAGAGATCGTAAACCATGGTAAATACTTGTGTTTGTTGCTTGGTTTATTTTCTTATTTAAGTATTGTATAATTAATAAGATAAAGTACTTGATACTATAGCGTAAATTAAATTTAGCCATAAACTTTGCTAAGTATTTTTGGCTTAATTACATAAAGACCCTTTAATATCTTTTTATGTAGTTTTGGAGATTAAAGCGGAGCGAAAATTAAAGCGTGCAAAAATATGTGCGGTTATTTTCTTCCGTATCATATATTTCACTTCACCCCTTGCTGTTCACCTTAAATTGCTTGTGCAAATTACTAAACAACTTAAAATACTTCGTTTCACTCAGTGAAATTATTTAAAATTTTATAGATGCACCCGGAAAAAATTGTTCCAAAGAAAATAGCTGACTATCACATCAAATTTATTCATATTGAAAATCTTCCGGAAAAGAGCGTTAAAATTATTCAAGAATATATGGAACGTATGTTCTATATCGCTTTATGGGTTAACGAAGGCTATCTCTATATAACTGTTCAGGTACTAACAACAAATTACAACTATAAAATTATAAAAAAAATATTTAAAACTATTCATTATTATACTAAATAATCAACAGGAAATGTGCGAAAATGAAGAGCAACATACGAAGTCCAGTAAAGTCAATTTGATTTTACGTCACATAAGCGGAACTCGTACTTGGTCCGGATACGTAAATGCTATGTACATCCCCCCCTACCAGTTGTGGAAACCGGAAACAGCAATGGTGCTTTCACTGCCACAATTAAAGTACTACAGGTCTTCCTATTTCCGCTTATACGTCGATATTTCTTTATAAAAGTTCCTTCTCACTAATTCATGGTACAATATTTCGATAGAATTTTATTTTTATTTTTCGACTTATTGAAACTATGTATATTTATACATATTTGAGTCTTGTTGTACTTGTACAAAGTAAAATTTATATAATGTTATTAAAATTTTAGTGTTAGATTATAAAAAATTTATATGTTTTTCAATAAAAGTTTAAAAATAATTGATTTTAATATTCCTACACCTTGTAAAACACATGAATGCAACCAGAACTTCACCAGCGCCAAGTAAGTTGAACTAATTCACGCAATTTACTTTCAGTTCCGTGCTGCCATCTGAACGCCAGTAGCGGCACTATAAGCTTTCAGCATTGATTTTCTAGCAGCGCCAAATACAAACTGAAATACAAAACGCGTCAATACTTCCCTACATTTCTACTTTATATTTTAATTATAAAAATATTACAAATATAACTACAAATACACTATTTTGACATAATACAGAGTTCAATATACTATATTTACTGAGTTAGTAGTTTTATAACAAGAGCAAAGGTTATTTTAATACATTCGAACAAAAATAATATTGAGAAGTAAGCAAAAATGAAAAGTATACATTATCTAGTAAATGCGGTTCTTTTTATGTCGATGTAAGCAAAATTTCTTAATAAAGAATATTGATTTAATGAAAATTTATTTATCTATTCATTTCTTTGAACGGGGTTTATTTGCAAACTTACTTCATTTCCTTAGCAGTGTCATAGATACTTTCATGAATGGTTGTTTTTCTTTTATTCAATATTTGTTAAACTTTTCTTTTATACATACTTTATTCTTTACTGAGAAGAATACATTAAATATATGAACTATCATTTACATTTTAATTTAGCAATATGCATATCTTATATTTTTCGTATAGAAAATAATTTAACTTTTAAGACTATTTTTATAGATTTCTTAAAAGTTACAGTATTTTTTTTGATTCATAATTTCTATATGTATATATGTATATATTTTTAGTATTTTTTATAACGTGATATATTTTATTTTAAATACTTTATCATGTTACTTTGCATATTTTATGTTTTTTCACATATGAATTATTTTATTTCAAATTACGTGTTGTAATATTTTTATAAAATAATTCATACAAATAAATTAAATTAACAATAAAAGCTTTTTAATATTTTACTTTAAAACCTTTCAAGTACCAACACATTTATATAACACCATTAGTTTTACGTGCTTAAAAGCACTATTTCCTTTATATTTTCAAACAAAACAAAACGTTACTTCCTGGAACTTAAGCTATATTAAATTATTGGTTTTGTTTCATTTTATTTTAATTTACGGTCCAACAGACCGAAGTCCAGTAACAGGATAGGGGACTACAGCTTATAGTGGTTTTCGTTTCGAAAACCACTATAAGCTGTAGTGTTTCACTCGGACTGCCAGCAAAAAACTATATTGCAGTTTTCGAACTTCAACATGTGTAAATTTAACAATAACAAAGTATCAGTTGATATGAATTGTGAACAAATTTACTAGTTATGAATATTCATTTGAAAATTTCTAACAAATTGTTGATTTTGTGACAAGGATTAAGTGTTGGTGGAAATTCTAAACAATGCAACAAAAGTTTGAGATGGAACTTGTAGCTCCAATGTCAATATGGCACGAGTATCACAAAATATATATAGGTGTATATAGCCATCTTACAATTTATGTGACACATATTTTAATTTTTTTTAAGTAAAGTAAATAGTTGTTATCCAATATACAAATAAATGTCTGTTAAAATGAGTAAGGGATTAGAAATTCACATGTCAGACTGACAAAATTAGATATTATTTACTGTTTTTGTTTATAACTTATTACTACATGAAAATTTTATTGCCACAAAATAAAATTATATAAAAAATAATGAAATACTAAGGTTCGCCGATTTCTTTTTATATATATTAATTTTTAAATCAAAATACAGCATACTCATTTTTATTTTGTAAAAAATAAATAGTAAACGAGTAATTAATTAATATATAACAAGCTTACTACTTCAATTTTAATTATTTATTTATGAATATTGAACATGTTCTAATATTTTTATTATTATACTCAATTATTACCTACTGAAATTAATTGTGAATAAATATATTTTTTTTAAAATTGTTATCTCTGAAAACCATATCACTACTGGCTGTTTTATGTGTCCCATAAAATGCCTCACTTTCTCGTAATTATCCCGATTTGTCCCAAATTTGAGATAACACTTTGTATTTTTTTTACTGTTTTATATAGCGACGCATTTTACATTGTTAAATTTTACTGCTATAAATGTATTTGTCCCTTTATTTTTTGTTCTTTTAATTTACATCTATTAAAAATAAAATTTCTAAAACATTCTTGGTTTTTTATTTTTTATTTAATTGGTGCAATAAGAGTTTATTTTAACGTGAAACATGGGATTAGTCATATTGAAGTACATCAAAAATATATTTTGTTGAGATAGACTAGATGGCTATATAAAAATTAACAAATTGTAACGATATAAAACAATTTTACAACGTAAAACTTAATAAGGTAAATCACTGAAAACATATGTTCGAAATTACGACCCTGCATAAACTTTTGGTTTTCAACTGAACTCGTATCTCGAAATTTGGTGTAGGTTCTTCTGAGAGTTTGTAAACTGGCGACGGTTAGAAAAACGCTCTTGATTATTTTTACCCTTCTTAGGATTCCAGTTGATTCTCCGATTGTTAGAATCATATTAATCTATTCATTTTGAAAAATTTAACTTAAAACACATTATACTGCTAGCAAAAAAATATTTGTATACTGTTATTAATTTAATTGTTTTATATTGTTACAATTTGTTAATTTTCATATAGCCATTAAGAACAATTCAATATAAATTATTTTTGAAATTTTTTAATTTTATTAATTTATTTTCATGAATGACAAGTAATGCATCACTGAAAAGGCAAAAAAGGCGGTTTTAATTTTATCAAAATAATTCTAGTTTCCCATTAAAAAAATAAAAATTGAGTCATTGCGTGTAGATCTGGCTTTCAATTTTTTTGGTATATATGTCATGAAGTAGTATATTTAATATAATAAAACTTTTATATGAAGTAGGGTTGCAAAAATCATGATTTATTTAAAAAAATGAAAAAATCATTTATTTAAAAAAAATCAAATAAATCATGATTTTTTTATTTTTTTAATATTTAAAGATATATGTATAAGTGTTACTGCACTTTTTTAATTGTTTTAAAAGTAATATAAATATTTTATTTCATAAACGAAAACGAAATCTGTAATACAACCAAAACGAATAATCGTTCTCAATAAAATTAGGAAGAGTAACAAAGAATTGTTACTTTTAGTACACATTTAAATACTTCTATTTTGCTTTTGTTATATTACAATTATAATGATGAAATATCATTTAATTTTAATATATTATTACATACAGAACATATTTTGGTTATTATTAATAGTTTTGTATAGCAAATAATTAAAATTTTATTACAATTTGTATTTTTTTAACTTTGATAAAAACCATTGATTTTTATTTAAAAAAATCAGTTGGTTTAAATTAGGCCAATCAAATAGAAATTAAAAGGGGTGTTCGTCTTTGCTGATATACCCTGTATAATGAATATGAAATACATTTATTATAATGTACATTTTTTTTACCTTAAATTGCTTTTTATGGCCTATTACCACTATCCCCTTCCGCTCAACTTTTATTCCCCATAAAATAGTTCTATTTGACAAGAATTAGGTGCGTTGTTCCTACCTGGCTCATCAGCGAACTGCTTGCGGACGTAATTGATGATACGTTTGGACAGAGACACCCTAGTAGCGGGCACGGGAGTCTCGGTGGCTGGGGCCGCATTGTTGCCCTGGTTCGGGCGCACCGTACGGTCCCCCTTGCGGTAGTTCTGGTGCGCTACCACGCCGTACATGCCGCTCGCTTGCGATGCTGCCACGTGCTATAGAGCCCAGCAACTCCCTCTACATGTTCTGCAAGCAACACCACACTTACACAAATGCCAGCTAAATACCAGAAACCACACAAACATTCTCTCGAGCACTAAATGGTGCACAAATTAATACAAAAAATACAATCATTCTCATCACACATCGAGTTTCAACGCGATTTAAAGGCGGGTTCTCACGTAGAGTGACCATTCGGACTGATTTTGTCAGTACAGTACTGATTTTCAGACCCTTGTATTGATAAACAATTTGAAATACATTTTGTACTGATTTTTTACATACCGTACTGAATGTACTGATTTTCCATATTTTGTAAATATTTAATGATTGACATTTATCATTTTTATACGATTTAAATATTAGCTTAAATTTCTGCCCACTGCTTCTAATGACTTGAAAACATTTTTGAAAAGAACTTCTAATTGTAGCAATAGTAATAGCAATAAATTAGAGCAATAGTATTGACACAACTTTATATTTTACAATTATTTGCCCATTAATACTATACAGAACAGGTTTTGTACTGATTCCATATAGGAAATAAATGGTCACTCTATATCTCACGAGTCATTTTCAATGATTCTTTTAAAATGAACGTCAGAACACTTCATTCATTAGAATTTATGATCATGGGCGCCCATAGAATATTTTTCAAGGAGGGGCAAAACGGATTAAATTTTAAGCAACACTAACAAAAAAATTATACTTAATCGAAATTTTGACAGCAATTTTGAATAGTTCATTTGACATTCTATTCCGACATGGTATTGTCTATTTAAGAGAAACTTGAATATTATAGAGATAAACAGAAAACATATATTTATTAGAAAAAAAAGTAGAATTGTTCAAAAGTAAAGCATAAAGTAAAAATTCTTCCTTATTTTTTGGATTAGTTTGTAAAGGTAATTGTTAAATTCCTTCCATCTTTCGAAAATTCCTCAAAAAGATCTTTAAGAACCTCGATAAAATTAAGTTTATTGAATTTATTGTCTTGTTTCTAATCTAATGACAGTTGAAATAACTAAGCACAAATAATAACGGGATAATTTGTTTCACACATAAAAAATCTAAGTCCTAAAATACAGCAAACATTAATAAATTTCTTACGGAACATAACGATGGTGAAATAATTAAGTAATCTGTCGACTTTTTAAAATTTGCAAAAAGCCAAGGAAGGGCAAATGCCCTCTCTTGCCACCCCTTATGGGCGC
Organism: Stenolophus ochropezus; assembly: GCA_035578165.1. Taxonomy (NCBI): domain Eukaryota; kingdom Metazoa; phylum Arthropoda; class Insecta; order Coleoptera; family Carabidae; genus Stenolophus; species Stenolophus ochropezus. Next base: position 9,129,279 of record JAQOWZ010000014.1, read on the forward strand.
CCATGTTTATGATCATTTCACACTTTCATAAAAAGCGAAACACAGTTGTACCACGGAATAGTTACATACAGAAGCGACACTCCGTGTCGGTACCTTTCATGTTCCCCTTTTCAGTTCTATGACCTTGGAGCATTGTGTAGACCTTCAAATTTGTTGGCTACCCCTATCTCTCTCTAAGATGTGAGGAAACTTTCCGATTTTGAACACTGAGCCCTTTGTTTAAAATCAGAAATTTTCGTCACATCTTAGGGACAGCTAAGGGAACTCAACAAATTTAAAGGTCTACACAATGCTCCAATAGGTCATAGAACTGAATAGGGTAACATGAAAAGTACCAACACGGTGTTCTGTGGTTCTACTTCAATGATCATTGTTAATAAATGAATGTAAAATGAAGTGTCAGAACAACGTCATGATTTAAACTTGCTTATATTAACAGTTTTTTTTTAATTTTTGACTATTGTTAACTAATATATTTTCTTTTACTTATATTAATTAATATGTTTTGCAGTTTAAGTGATAACTACGTACATATTTCCCGAATTGCAGTGCGAATTAACTTTTTCCGATGCCATTTGTACAATGAAACACTCATGGACGCCAATAAGGGGGGGCAAGAGGGAGCATTTGCCCTCCCCTGGCTTTTTGCAAATTTGAAAAAGTCGGCATATTACTTAATTATTTCACTACTGTTATGTTCTATAACATAAGAAATTTATTCATGTTTGCTTAACTTTGGATTTGGGTTTTTTATGTGTGGCACAAATTTATATTTATGGTAAATTATTTAAACTGGAAGGAATTGCCTTTACAAATGAATAAAAAAATAAGAATTTTTTTCTTTATGTTTTTTTATTTTCTTTTTTAATACAATTCTATTTTATATATATATATATATATATATATATATATATATATATATATATATATATATATATTATATATAGGCGATTGCTCATAGTATCTTGAGAATATTTTTTCATAAATATCTATAATGACCGGATGCAACAATATTATTTAAATTTTCATGTTTTTCTTAAATGGTCGGAATGAAATCTACTAACTATTCAATATTGTTGTAAAAATTTTTTGTTTAAGTTTTTCTTAAAATTTAAGCCTTGTTAGTACAAGTGTGCAAAAGAATATATATCTTCTTTTGTGATAATATTTCCGTTTTTTTTTATTTTGCCCCTCCCTGGAAAATAGATTATTAAAACATGATACATGTGAACAAATCTTTTTCATTTAATTGTCATGAAAAATGAATCATTGGAAATGATTAATAAAAAAATGACTCGTGAGAACCCGGCTTAGTAGCGTCATCAATATCAAAATTACAATGAGTACGTTTACACAAACGAGCAAAACACAGGGCCGTCGCCAGGGGTGGGCCAGAGTAGGCACTGTCCCACCCTGAAATGTGTGCCCACCCAATTGCCAACTACAAAATTTTGAATTATATGAAAAGGTGAAATCAGACGGATTTGAATCAAAAGACAGTAAATATATGTAATGAGTCAAATATAGAAATTGCAATGGAATAATGGAAAATTACATGTACATACTGCATATATATCGTTCCTAGCGCTTTAACTGAAATTAAACTTGATGACAATATTAAACCTTTGGCTGAACATAACAAAATTGATTTATGACCCATAAAAGCCTTGCAAATTTAATTACAAAAAATATTGAAAGGTAATTGGCAAAAAAATGAACTTGACATAGTAATAGACACCTTTGCTTCAAAAATATTGGTTTAATACTTTTGGTGCCCACTCTAAAAATGTACCCAAATAAAATTGGCTGGCGACGCTAAGGCAAAATGTACTTTGGCTTGACTTTGACTTTGAAACGGCACCTTTTGTTACTGTTAAATACTACCGTACTTCTGTTTATCAGAGTATAGATAAGTAAACAGAAACGACACTCTCTGTTGGTGTCTTTGATGTAGAATCCAATGGCCAGCAGCGTAGCTACGGAGGGACGCCCCGGGTGTTATAGTTTAGAGGGCGGCAAAATCAGATTTAAATGACCAGACCAAATAGTACATTTTATATCAAGAGCGCAAAATAGGTAATTGACAAATACAATAATTGAATTGTGCCCACGATAAAATTAAAATATATGCGTATGTTTTTTTCCACAATATTGCAAGAGAATCGGAAATGTCTTCGTCTAAAAATTACAACGATGTAATCACCGACTTTGAGAATGTTCATATTTTTTTTTTATTTTTTATATATTAATTTAAAAATTAAAATATGAGACACGTATTTTTTATTTTTGAAATACATCCTCTTGAAAAACCCCATTGTGGAAAATACCAATTATTCAAGTCAAGTTTGTATAGTATTATTTTCAACTACATTTTTTTTTAATTTTTAGAAAAATAGAATTCTAAGTAAAATATATAATTAATAAATAAATCATTCGGTATTGACGACATCCTACAATTTGTGTCCATCAAAAAACCGTCAAGTTTTCAGTACAGATCTGGATATGTTTGTAATTATAAGGGCATTTAAGTTGCTGTGAAAAATGTATCACTAACAACATAAATGTATTTTTTGTGCTATAAATAATTTATTTCTTTTGGATTCGAGCCTGGAATGCAAGAATCATATGAAATTTATGTTCAATAAATTATTGTTCTTTTTATTACTCCTCTCGAATTAATGAAAATGCAAGTACAATTTTATTTGCAATAAGAAATATTTGTTTAAAATTTCTACAATGTTTATTTTGTATATTTAAAATATTTTTGTATAAATGAGAAACGTTATAAATCATTTTTCATAAACGTAATATTGACGCATAAAAAACCACTTTGCAAATTTGAACATGGCTGCCACTTTCGCTACAATATCTCGAATCAAATAACGAAATGAAATATTTATTACATTATTGATATCGAAAATAAATTTCTCAAATTGAGAGTATCTTGAAAATGTATGTGTCATATTTCAATCAATCTTATTTTCACAGTTTCATTTGAAGTATAATTTAATCTGTCAGTAAAACTAAACCGAATTTTTACTTAAAGAAAACGTTATTCCAGACACAAGAAAAAGGCGTTCATTATAGTAAATTTAGTTATGTGTTACATGTAAATTAAACTACTTAGAAAATTATCTAAGAATCCCAGACTGCATGTTAATTAACGTGACATTAAAGACACAAATAAGACTAAGACATTCTCAAATGTACTCTACGTTCCGACAGATGTGAAATATTTATTTGCAAATTGTTACTCACATTATTCACATTCTTTACGGACAATTTCTGCATAAAATTTGACATTTTGTGTTTACCATAATGGAAAAACAATCATAGCAACAATATCTGTGTTGTCATGGATACGACTTCCGAATAATCCACAGAAATATCAATGTAGATGCAAACGTTGCATACAGATACACAAACAAAAGACAAACGGATTTGTCTGGGTATTGGACACAGAATAACCTAGGGCATAAATTTCTTGTGCTTTTTACGAACACTATTTCGAAATTTAAATTTAATTTAACCTCAAAATCTGTTAATAAGTTTGAATTTACTATCTTTAATTTTAATTTAGTTAAGGTTTCTAACTTTTAATTCTAACATAACCCAACCTAATTTAAAAATGTTCAATCCCAGTTTGACAAAACAATGAATATGAATTAATTAACTACTCAATTATTATCTACTTAAGTTAACAACAGAATCCATTTTGTTACAAAATGATTCAAGTTATTGCAAACATAAATCATTGTGTTGTTTCACTGTCATATTTTACAACTGAATGCTTTTATTCGAATTTTATACATTTCACTTTACAAATATGTCTTCAATCAATTATGATGTAAAAATATTTTTAAGACAACAGAAAACAAAACAATTTCAGACATGAAAGATACCAATAAAATCCTTCGAAAATTGAAATTTGAAATCAATAGGACAAAGCATTATTTTTAGATTTAAAAAATTTCAACTCCATTTTGATTTTAAATGAATCCAATAAAAATTAAAATGCGTAAAAGCATTTATCAAACATGAAATTTTTAATAAAATTTGGATTGAAAATTTCATATAAATAGTTTATTAAAAATTCACTAAAGGAATTTTAGAATTAATAAAATATTTGAATTTTGCTGGTAACTTCATATATAATTCCAAAGGAAATTATTTTTTTTTTGTAAATTTTTTGTTATTACTTTTATCTTTTACCTAAAACGTACATACAATAGAAAATATTTTTTTTTATTATTATGAAATCTACAATCGTAATAAAATTCTCAGAATATATTTTCTAGGAAAATCCGTACATGTAATTGATATTTAGTCCTATGCATATTTATCCCTTGCTGATATACTCCAAATTTTTATTTTAGAAAAAAGATTTTATCTTTTCCTCTAGAAAAATTGTTGCACATTCCTAGCATATTTCTACTAGATAATTTAAGAAACTAGGTATATGTAAGTCCAACTTATGTAAATTTCCACGTATATCGTACATGTCCTGTATTCAGAAGAATACTTGATTTAAGAAAAGTGCTTTACTTTTTCTACTGAAAATGGGAGTTTAAAAATGATACCTGTGGTCCAATTATAATGCCGGTGACTATAGGATTCTTGTTTTAAAACTATAGCTCTTATTTAGAAATTGTTTTCAAAATGATTTATCCGAAATTAATTTCATTAGAGAATTTAATCGAATATTTTAATAATAAAAAATTCTTTATGCAGAAGTTTCAGTTAAAATTTAATTGCAGTTTTCTCATCGTCCCTATTTCGGTTGCCACAGCAGAGAGGTCCTATTCGAAATTAAAATTAATCAAAATTTTGTAAGAACGATTATCGTTTTATTTATTTCAATAGATACGAAATTGCCAAAACTAACATTATGTACATACTCATACATTATCTATAAAAACATCTACGGGTGTGAAAAATGAACATAAGATTTTATTTAAAAAATATTTTGTCCTGTTATAGGGTCATTAATTTATATTAATCCATAGTTCTATCGTTACGCCACTGGTCCAAGGGTTCAAGATCGAAAGTGCCGAATATATTGTTTTAAATGTAATGTACCTGGTTGTAGCGATCATACATTTAATATGCACAAATCTTGTAAAAATTAAATAAGTACATACGCATTTTCTCATTCTTTATAATATAAATTTTATTTGAATAAGTCGTCTATACAAGAAAAAAACAAGACTTTGCAAAATCTTGTCTAGAAATTTCAATACAAGATTTTACAAGTTAAGTCTATATTAAAAAGTTAATCTACGCATACACTTTAGATGAGGACAGATAATTCTTTGACAGTGTTCTTTTTCTATTTTACAATCACTGTTTCAGCTCGGCTGGAACAAGCTACGAATGATATATTTATATTTTTAATATTTAAAATTTTTAATTAATTCAGTCTTCAAAATTATCTGGAATTTTCTAGTCTTGATCTACAATAAGAAAGTCTTGTCTTGGCTTTATATTTCAAGACATGACTTTTGTTAGTCTTCTCTTGATAATCTGGACAAGACAAGACAAGAATCTTGATAGTCTAGATCTAGACGGCGATACTAAATACAATTTCAACTGTAAATACAGGTATAGTTTTTTTTTAGGGTAAAATATTTCATAAAAAGTGAAACACAGTTGTACCACAGAATAGTTACATACAGAAGCGACACTCCGTGTCTGTACCTTTCATGTTCCCCTTTTCAGTTCTATGACCTTGGAGCATTGTGTAGACCTTTAAATTTGTTGGCTACCCCTATATCTTTCTAAGATGTGAGGAAACTTTCCGATTTTGAACACTGAGCCCTTTGTTTAAAATCAGAAATTTTCGTCACATCTTAGGGAGAGCTAGAGGAACTCAACAAATTTAAAGGTCTACACAATGCTCCAATAGGTCATAGAACTGAATAGGGTAACATGAAAGGTACTGACACGGTATTCTGTGGTTCTACTTTAATGATCATTGTTAATAAATGAATGTAAAATGAAGTGTCAGAACAACATCATGATTTAAACTTGCTTATATTAACAGTTTTTTTTTAATTTTTGACTATTGTCAACTAATATATTTTGTTCTACTGTTATTAATTAATATGTTATGCAGTTTAAGTGATAACATCGTACATATTTCCCGAATTGCAGTACGAATTAACTTTTTTTTCCGATTTTGAACACTGAGCCCTTTGTTTAAAATCAGAAATTTTCGTCACATCTTAGGGAGAGCTAGAGGAACTCAACAAATTTAAAGGTCTACACACTTTTGTTAGTCTTCTCTTGATAATCTGGACAAGACAAGACAAGAGTCTTGATAGTCTAGATCTAGATCTATTTTAAAGGCAGCTTCAGACAGTTCAAACTGTGTGTAAAACGGTTTTATACAACTACTTATAAAGTTGTGAATAAAATGTATTTACCGAATCATATTTTAAAATCGGGAAAAAAAATATTATACATCTTAGATGGTTGACACAATGAACGTATAGATGGACGTTTTTCGAAAAATTTTAAGGTTATGGTAGCAACTGAATAAAGCGAAAGAAATAAAACATTTACAGCCAGATTCACAAAAAAAAAGATTAGCTCAAAATTAGTTTAAATATGTCGAAATTACGTTGAATTTAAAATATTTAAACCTGTTTAACAGCTAATCCTGTTTTGTGAATCTGGCTATTGGTGTTGTTTTATTTTGTTAATATGTGTCGAAAGATCGTTATGGGACGAAAAGCACCGGTACGAAGAAAGACGAGAGTGAATATTTGTTTCCCATGCGTTTATGGAGGTATCCATGTGTGCATTAATATTCTCGATGGCATCTGTACCCTGCATGCGTTTAGTGAATAATGTATATAATGGATCAACGAAGACATAAACAAAGCTAAAAGAGGTTTCTTTAAATCTTGGACGCTGATGTATTTAAATTTTCCAATACCAGTATTTGATGCACAGAGACAGGAAGATATCTTTGAATATAAATTGATTTTTAAAGAAAATTCCTTTTGTTTTTAACTGAACAACAAGTTAAATTATTGTGTGGACTATAAATTTTGACAGCATCAGTATGGAAATGAAAACAGTTTAGATTGAATATTTAAACTCGAGATTATGAAATAAGAAATACATTATCACGCTTTTGACGTGTTTGAAATATGAAGGAGATAATATACATTTAAGATAAAAACACTGAAAACTTTATGTCAAAAATATTTACAAAAAAATATATCACGCCCACTATTAACTCTTGAAATATATCCTTCAATTACAAAATAAATTCAAGTTCACCATCATTTTTCTTATGTATAATAATTTATAAATTATCTATATTTATATTAACTACTTTAAGATAGAGTGACCATTCGTACTGATTTTGTCAGTACAGTACTGATTTTCAGACACTTGTATTGATAAACAATTTGAAATACATTTTGTACTGATTTTCCATATTTTGAAAATATTTAATAATTGACATTTATACATTTTTATACAATTTAAATATTAACTTAAATTTCTGCCACTGCTTCTAATGACTTGAAAACATTTTTGAAAAGAACTGTTAATTGTAGCAATAGCAATAAATTACAGCAATAGTATGGACACAATTTTACCTTGATTTGCCCAATAATACCATACAGAACAAAGGTTTTGTACTGATTCCATATAAGAAATAAATGGTCACTCTATTTTAAGAGCATATTTACTTTGAAATCACAATTACAATTTCTAGAAGGAAAAATAGAATAATATAAAATATTTCAATTAAACATGTTTTAAAGTAGACGAATACTTGAAAAGACTATATTTTTTAAGATTTTGTCAAATTATTTGTAAATAAATAGTTGGAATGTTCGTAACCACATCCTCACATGAAAATTAAGTGATTTATTTTTTGTATTAACCTGCCAATTATGTTTTAAAGCCAACAATTTAAAAGAAACCACAAAACAACAACCACATTATCATATTTGCGGTTTTGAAAATAAAAACCAGTATTCCTGGTAAATCAAGCTGGTAAACGTTTTTTTATGGAAATCATTTTGCACTACAAACATAATTTGCGTTATCTGCCAACGTGAATGACAGTTCATATATGAATTCATTAAAAATTCTACGGGCGATAATAATACCTACTATGAATTACTAAAGCACAAACATATTTCATCACACTTCCTACTTATATATTTTAGGATACAACTCTAATTAAAAATGTTTGTATGAATATTTATAAATTTCCTGAGAATTCATAGCAAAATGGAATAATGAAAATGTAAATCTAAAATTAATCTTCCCATTAATTTTAAGTCAGAGTTTAAATGGTTTATTAAGTAAAAGTATTAATTCTAGGGACGTAACAGATTCTTCAAATTGAAAATCAATACCGGAAGTTAATATATCATCTTTTCTTTTATTTATATTTTCTTATATTCATTGTTACGTCTGACATTTAGAAAAACTTGTCATCGGTTTATTGAAATCCAGATATTCTCTCAGATCTGTGTGATCTTATGAAATAAATGAATTATGAATAGTGTTGCTGTCTAGATTTAGACTTTCTAGACTCTTGTTTTGTCTTGTCTAGATTATTAAGACAAGATTGGAAAAAGTCTTGTCTTGAAATATTAAGACAAGACAAGACTTTCTTATTCTAGATCAGGACGAGAAAATTCTAGACAATTTTCAGGACTCTAGATTAATAAAAAAAAAATAATTTTTAAAATATAAATATATCATGTGAAGCTTGTTCAATTCGAGCTGAAACAGTGATTGTAAAATAGAAAAAGAACGCTGCCGAAGAAATATTTGTTCTTATCTAAAGCGTATGTACAGGTTAAAGTAGTTTTCAAACAATTTAGTCTTGATATCTAAACGACTATTTAATCTAGACTTAGACTTAGTCAAGTCTTGTCTTGTCTAGACACGCATTACTAATCATGAATTAGATCTAGTTTAAATAAAAATTAAAATAAAAAAAATTAGATGATCTAGTTTAAATAAATGATTTAATCTTTGTGCTTTTTTAAAAATGAGAAAATCAATACTCTTTTAATTATCACCCTTTTGAAACATATATTATACATTATAAGCACATTAAATAATTATGAAAATGAGGTTGTAATGAACTTAAGGATATTAAAACAACATAAAATTTTTAATGGTTTCTGCTCCGATTTGAAAAGCAAAATAAACTAAACCTAATGGAAATCAGTTGTATATTTCCAAAGCAATGTTGAAAGTTGAAATAATAAATAAGGATGTTAACATTAAGGAGGTTTTAACAGCAGTAGTAGTTGATTTGGTCAAATAAACATTGTTTCATAAGTGTTTTCTATTTCTTTAAAATATATCTGTTTCTGCTTCAAAAAATGTCAAAAAAAAGATATCACAGACATGATGATGAGCAAACTGTTAGTAAATAATTAAGGTTCGAATTTCGAGCATTTTTTCCTGTGGGTTTTTCCCGAGAACCCTTTTTATATTTTTTATACCAATCTTGATTCGACCGCATTGTGATCGGTCATTAATCTCTATAAAAGGTAGATATGTATATATATATATATATATATATATATATATATATATATATATATATATATATATATATTTATTCATGTATCTAGGAAATAACAGCATGTATAAAGCGTAACATATATACTTCACGAGTCTTCATCATATTTTACGACTTAAAATATGTTAGCGCGTCGGAAATACACTGCTACAACATCTTTCATGCAGGGTTGCAATTTTTCAGTCTTAGTAGATATGTCGTGCTGGGCTAACATTTTAATATTCTCTGAACTGTATCAGAAATATCGTACAAAATAAAACAAATTTTTCATATCAGAAAAATTCACATTTAAAGTAAAATATATTCTCCAGAATCCCAAAGTAAATAAAATTTGTATAAATTTTCGAAAACAATTATTGGTACCGATAACACACAAATTACAATATTCAAAAAATAATTTTAATTTTGTAGGTATGCCTAATATATTAAAAGTCACTTCTTGTTATTTATAATACTTCCTATGGAATTTCTATTTTTTTAAATGGTAATTCTAAAATGAATAAAATCAGAAATAATGCTGACTCATAACAGATTTTCTTAAATTACTTGTATTTCTTTTAATTAAAAAATTCTACGCAGGACTAATACGGTTGGGGACCCTAAGCACTATTTGACATCCCACCACCACCACCCCCACTCCCTTCTATTAAAAAAATCGTCCAAATAAAAAAAAAACGGTGTGTGGTTCTTATTGTACAAAATACATACAGTGGCTCACAGAATTATTCGTACACCTAAGTTTTCTATTTAAAAAGTGATAAATAGAGTACTTTTAAAAATAATATTGATATATTACTGACGGGATCATATTCTCTCATATTCCAGTAATAAAATTCAATAGCCAATTATGAAAAAATTATTATTTTTCTTATGTAAATTAAATAAAAACAAAATGCATACAAAAAACAGGTACACAAAATTATTCGTACACTTATGAAATCTTACATATAACGAGTCAATATTAATAGTTATAAATATAAAACATCTGTGATTACATAATTATCATTTGTTTAAGTATTTTGTAAAAGGTTTTTTCAAAAATGGGTCGCGAAAACAAGAAATTACGGTAGTTGAAAGACGAATCTATGTGAAATGACTTTGCCAGTGTAAATCTTTAAGGGAGGTTGTCAAAATTGTATGAATATTGCTCTCAATTGTTAACAACATTAGTAGTAAATATAAAAATGAGGAGTAGTTGAAAAATATTTGCCGTGGGGACCGTAAGAAAATTTTTAATCAGCAGAATGAACGATTTATTGAGCATTAAATGAAATTAAATACTAAAAACTCCTGAATAAATTAACAAAAAATATACCTGAAATTTTTGGAGGATATATTGAAATATAGACTATTCGAAGAACTGTAAGAAATTTTGATTTTAATGGCCATATAGTCATAAGGAGCTCCTACATATCCCCAAACTAATATGATCCTGCCGCCGTGTTTCACTGTACTACATAAATTGCAGTTATTAAGCTCAGAATTTGGATTTCTCCAATCAAAAGATTTGCCATTCCACTCAAATCCGCAAAATTATCAATTTCCAAAAAACACAATCCGTGTTAATGTACTATTTCCAAATGCGAGTCTCTTTGTTTTATTTTGTTTGGAATTATAGGACCCACTTTTTACTATAAGACCATTAGAATCAAAATTTCTTAAAGTTCTTAATAGTCTATGTTCCAATAGACCCTTAAAAAATTTAGTTATTCTTAATATAAATTTATTCAGGGAATTTTTAGGATTTGATTTCACTTAACGCTCAATATATAGTTTATTCTGCTGACTTAAAAATAATTTAAGGCCTCCACGGCGAATATTTTTCTACTGGTTCTTATTTTTATATTTACTTATATGGTTCTCAACATTTAGTGCGATCTTCGTTTAATTTTGTCAACCTCCCTTAAAGATTTACACTAGCAAAGTAATTTCAAGCAGATTAGCCTTTCAACTACCATAATTTCTTATTTTTGTGAACTATTTTTTAAAAAATCTTATACAAAATACTCAAACAAATGATAATTATGCAAACACAGATGTTTCATGTTTATAAGTATAAATATTGACTCGTTATATATAAGATTTCAAAAGTGTACGAATAATTTTGTGTACCTAGTTCTTGTACACATTTTGTTTTTATTTAATTAACATAAAAAAAATAATATTTTTTTCATAATTGGCTATTGCATTTTGTTTGTGGAAAATAAGAGAATCTGATCCCGTCAATAATACATCAATATTTTTTTGAAAGTACTCCATTTTTCACTTTTTAAATATAAAACTTAGGTGTACGAATAATTTTGTGAGCCACTGTATATAAACAAGAATTGATTGCAAGCAAACATATTTAATACTGCTGTTTTTTTAGAACTTATTTAGAAGCGTAATGTAATGTAATGCGTAAAATTCAAATTTTTGATTGTGTTAACAACGACAACTTAATTAAGATAACAAATATAATTCATAATTCATTATGAATAGTTAAATATTTCATTTTCCAAAACATTTTCCTTCTACATATCTGGGTTGCAAAATCTTTCATTACTTCTTCGAAACTAATTTTTCGCAAGATATCAGCTTCTGAGAAAAAAATATTTGATGGAATTTTCAGGGGCCCCTACTTTGCGGGGGCCCTAAGTACGTTCTTAGTTTGCTTATGCATAGTCCAGCCCTGAACGGCTAATAATCGAATTTTAAATTGAAACCGTAAACCGTTTAAATTTAAACAACTCTAATAACTGAACTCCGCTTAGTTTAAGTTGGAGCACACTTCGTAGACTAGAAAAATTAATAAAAGTGAATAATTTTGTCATAGGTTTATTAGGAATGAAGGAACATTTCCGGATGTAACCGTCGTAAAAAGTCAACGTATGTTCAAATTACAACATTCATCTAATTTACTTATGTGAATGGTTGGATCGAAGAACGCCAGGCACATTTGACCCATGAGTCGATTCTTTCACGTTTCCCTTCGGCGAAATAGGAAAAAAGCTTTCCTAAAACTCTTCGCTTCTGTCGCTCAATTTCCTGCACTAAAATTTTTGACACTCGTAATCTGAGCACCGTAGTTTCGCATACCAAACGTATAAATTGCTTATCAATTATTAAAATCTATGTAAAACACGTTCGGTGAATCGGGGGATATGTTTTATTTTTATAACCCTACGTTCAGTTCCAAAGGGACTTTGCGTTATTTTTGAGCGATATTTACCTGGTAAACATACATTATCTGCTGTTCAAATCTCCTATCAATTATTCAAATCTGCATAGAGTGCCACATCACGCAAGCAACCCTAATATTTATTGAAATCTACTTACTCAAAATAGTAACATTACTTATTAAAAGTTGTACGATGCATATTACGTACGAAGTGAAAAGTTACACAAGAGCCGCGAAGCTCGACTTATGTACTATACTTTTTCTACAACCAATATTGAACTGTATTTTGATCACATCACGATCACACAATGAACTAAAAGAATTGACATATCACTAGTAAATAGTGCAACCTACAGAACATAAAAACAATTATGTCAAACTGATAACCTCAAAACATTAAATTAAAAGTATTTACAACCCAATGAAACAATACCATGCAGAACATTTCTTCTTTATTTCTTCATTAGTTGTGATGTTTTAAATTAATTATAATTATTTTGTCTTATTTATACTGCTAAAATAATTTCGATAAATCAAAAATTTCTTAACTGCGTGATCAGTGTACATTATACATAGCCGTACGTAAAGTGACACTTACGAAACTTATAAGTTGTACAATAATGGCTATTTACATTTGTGGTCGTAGAAAAAAGGTTTTACATTCAATTATTTTATTACACGTTTCAAACCCAAAATCTAGTGTTAAAAGAAATTTCGTCACAGATGAAATTGAGAAGTGAACTTCTTTTTCATGACAATTTTTACTTGCATTTTTGGTGGAAAAGATTGTCAGGCTAAAGTCTTTGCAAGGGGCCTAAAGCTTACAGTAGTTTTTGAACCAATCAGTAGTATTTTTTATTCGGTCAGTTCGTGTCAGAGTGCACTAAGTGAACAACCGCTGCCCGTAAATTTTAGTGATACATCAGCAAATAAAACACAAAAAGTAGATGCAATGTATTTCAAAGATAATTTAAATTTAAAGAATTTCAAGGAAATACATACATCTATATTTTATAATCCATTTTACTTGCATTTTTGGTGAAAAAGATTGTCAGCCTAAAGTCCCTGCAAAGGACTTAAAGCTTACAGTGGGTTTCGAACCACTAGCACACAGTAATATTTTTTATTTGGTCAGTTCTAATCGGAGTGTATAGTAAGTGAACAACCGCTGCTCGTAAAATTTAGTGATATACTTCAGCAAATAAAACACATAAAAAGTAGATGCAATGTATTTCTGAGATTATTAAAATTTAAAGAACTTCAAGAAAATACATATCTAGAAAAACTTTCAGATCTATATTCTATAATCCATTTCCTCTCATTCTGTCACGTGCAGAAAAAATATTCGTACTGTTATTTACGTCTCTGGAAAAAGTAGTTGAGTACTTTTCACTTTGTAAAGTTATGTGCAAGAATGCAAACTGTCATTCAACAAAAATAAGAATAGGAAAGGAATACTTCGTCGCTAACAGCAGGACAATTTGCCTTCCTTTTCCTTTGGTCCTGCCGTAGAGGAATCATTTAAGAGGAAAAAACTGCGCAAGGCAAAACATGCTGCAACCGGCAAACGAAAACGGGAACCACTAGGTGACATATCAGGTCATGATATATCGTTTTATAAATACTGTATAAATTTAGATAACACTTTACTACCAGTGTATTTTGTTACTCGTACTGTACTTCTATTAAACTAAAAGGTTTATACTGTCAGACACGTACCTAGGAGAAAACAATAATTTATTATAATTTAAATAAATAGTGATTCTAAATGTACGTACAACAAGGGTGATATTATCGGAAATGTAATGGAATTCTGACATTTTTATAGATAAATAATAAATGCGTTTTACCCACATTTTGGTTGTAGTTTTTTTGTTGGCAATGTTTCACTACTTGATATAAAATATAAAAGCACATATCACTCAATATTTTGTTTATTTCTTACGATAAAATCTTTCAATACTAAAAATATTAAAAAATAAAAAATGTTTATTTTTCATATAGCTATGTGTGTATACTTCGTAGATATAAACATAGGACATTTTATATTTAAGAAAATTCGTAAAATACTTTTTGTACTGTAAATCTAATCTGAATAAATATGACAACAAATTAACTTTTTTTAAAATTAGTAATACAAGGAGTAAGTACTTCGTTTCTTATTACTATTTTTAAGCTTTTCATATATGATCAATAAAATATAATATAACACAACATTCTTTAAACTTAAAATCCCCTCAGAAAATTATTTCTGGTTACGGTCCTATCACTAATAAATTATTAGGTTTTTTTATTTTAAAATAATCAACACCATTTTATTATTTGCAAATTGAAATGTTGGTTGATTAGCTTTTTCTAAAATAACTAAAAATTTTATAAAATGTTTAGTATATTACGCCTAGAAGATATTTAAAAATATTTTATCATTGCCAAAGTTTGAAAATAAAAGAAAATTGGCAAAGCAAGCCACGAGTAATAAACCATGAGATATTTTTTTATTTAGGGAATTTTTGTAAACTGTCATATCTACAAAAGGGTAATAAGCTGTGATGAAATACTTTATTTTTTGTATAAAACGTGTTAAATTGAGACGAAAAGGTGGTGATACGTTTATTTAATGTTGCTACTCAGTTACAAAGTAGAATTTTAATATTCCGTGTCACAAAGTTATGAATTGCAATGAGGAGAAAAATTTTCGTTAAAAAGTTTTTCTATTTTCTAAAAACTTTTAATATACTTTGAAATATTTATACAGAGGCTTCCCGCGAATAATACTAAGTTAAATGACACTTTGAACTGTTTATCAGCCTCAATTTAACAATCAAATTACTCCAATGTTCCAACGAAGTAAAAGAAAACGCTCCGTAATAAATGTTGCTTTCCAAACTTTTGCAAGAATTTTTCCAGGAAGGAAGCACTTTCTTTATAAAGTTTGTGTGCTTAGTTATGTATAATTTTTATTACACTTGCAGTAAAATTTTTATAAGCTAATAAATCTATTTAGAAAAATGACAGGTATAAAATTATGAATTATATCGCATAAAGTAGAAACACACCAACGTAAATTTTACTTTGACAATTTTAGGTCTGAAGCATTTACATATAAATTACAATTTTGTAGAATTTAATAAATTTAAACCCTTTTCAAAATTCCAGATGTACTGTGTCTTTACGTTTCATATAAAGTTATTTATTTTGTAATAACAGCGAATAAAACTTTATTTCATTTAAAATAATAATAAAAATTGTGTCTCATCTTTCCATTAAGGAACATAGAGCAGATGATATCGACATAATATATTTGTATTATTGAATACATATTCGTTAAGTATTGTTACTTTAAAACTCATAGGCAATATTCTAAATTCGACTTCTGAGTCAAACCAATATGTTATCGTATATCGTTATGTAATAGAAAAAAAATAATACCCTGTGTATATTTATTCAAATTGTTAAATGGATACATTAAAGACTCATATTATTTGAATCAAATATCTATATATATTCCTCATATTGCATCCAGAAATAAGATAACTTTCCATTGTGCTATTTCAAGAACAAACTACGAAACTAAATATCCCATAAGACTGCTTTGTAATATTTACAACACAGTGAACTGTGATATTTTTTTTTGTTGACAATCTTCATAAATTTAGATCAACTTAATTCTAATATTTATTATAGAATTGATTTGAATTGCACTTCGCTTCAATTGATTATTTTTTTATATTGTTATAATGACTAATTTTTGTTCCTTACCTACTTCTTACTTGTATTAATGTTTATGTATCGTCCTGTACCTTTACTTGCATTTTAGTGGTATATGTGACTATAATCGAATTTTAGTATATACGTCATAAAATATAAAAATTAACCACTATAGTTTCTCATTATAATAATAAAAACTTGATATTAAGTTGAAATGATATATTATTTAAATATTTTGGAGAAAGGAACATAGTAAGATCGTGGAAAAAGAGGGGTACACTGCCTCTTTCTATCCAGTCTATCAGTCTTCTTGCACGATTTTACCACGTTACAATATATATTTCAACACTAGATCCCTTTTCCACTCAATCAGAATTGAAGCGCTAACCAAATGAGCAACCGCTGCTCGTTCATTTAAATAGTACATTATGCACCAAGAGAGAATATAGTACATTACTTTACTAGTGGGAGAAGTAGGGCCAATTCACACGAGGAGGTTAAGTCCGTACTTCTCCCAAGAGCAAAGTACGATATTTTTTCTTACAAGTACGGCAGCTGTGCTTGAATTTAATTATTAATTGAATGCTAATAATTAATTAGTTCATTTGAATTAAATAGTTTTCATTTGCATATAAACTCTTTTAGAAAATAATCATATAAAAATATTAATTTAAAATTTAATTTGTTATTCCAATTTATATATTTTATAAAGATATATAAATTTAAATTGATTCAGTCATTTTTTATTTTTTGATATTTTATATACATTTTCAAAATTCATTAAATACGAATGAAATTAAAATTTTAAATAGCTTCAAAATAATAAAAATAAAAAAGTAAAGACAAACGATACGAAAACTTGAGTGTTTAAACAAATTTGTTAAAATTGTCAAATGTGGACGAACTTCTCCCACTCATTTCACTTCTCCCACAGTTGGAGAAGCACACACTTCTCCAACCAAAAACAGTGGGAGAAGTGGACATTTCTACCGTACGCGTAAAAAAAACTATTTTACTCTCGCGAGTGAAATGACAGCCTTCCAGTCAGTCTCGTGCTGTCACTTCACCCAAGAGAGCAAAATCTAGTTTATCTGCCTTGGGGCATAATGTACTATCACAGAATAGTTACATAGAGAAGCGACACTCCGTGTCGGCACCTTTCATATTCCCCTATTCAGTTCTATGACCTTGGAGCATTGTGTAGACCTGTAGAATTTGTTGGCTACCCGTATCTCTCTCTAAGATGTGAGGAAACTTTCCGATTTTGAACACTGAGCCCTTTGTTTAAAATCAGAAATTTTCGTCACATCTTAGGAAGAGCTAGGGGAACTCAACAAATTTAAAGGTCTACACAATGCTCCAATAGGTCATAGAACTGAATAGGGTAACATGAAAGGTACACACATTCTCTACCTCTCTCTAATTTTCGTTTCTCTGTCTTACTGTCGCTTCTATATAAACCTATTCTGTGGTACTATTACAGTTTGACTATATACGGGGTCTTCCACAAATTAACGGGTATATACTGTACGACGTGCTGATTATAAAATAAAAATAATTTTTTAAAAATCCTCTACAATGAAAGTAATTGTTTACATAATATTTAATACTAATAAATGTCAAATAATACTTCAAGTAAACTACCCTTAACTTTGCGAATTTAAAAAAAAAATTGTTTCATGATCAGCACGTGGTACAGTATATACCCTTTATTTCTTTGTCCTAAGTTGTGGTACATTCTATATAAAACTTTATTATACTGCATATTTTTAAACTTAAATGAGTGAATCATGATGGCATATTTAATTCGAAAATGTGAAGAACACAAAACTAATTTAATATCAAATAAATGTTTACAAATCTATAGTGTATTGATTTAAGCACTTTTAGTTTAGATCAAGGCACAGTTGGAAATAATCCATGATTGAAACTGGTTGAAATAATAAACTGGAGGTAATTAAATAATTGAAGGCCAATCGATATTTGACTTTGAAATCGCGAAGTTTTGTCACCCGTGCAAAATAGCCATGGCCGTGTTAAAATTCACCCCTGCGGTTCAAGGGGGATGTTATGAGTTTAATTGCTATCCGGTAAATAAATCGCGGCCATCTCCAAAATAAACAAATCCTTACTCTGCTGACCTGACATTGAAATATATTAATAATCTTATAATCAATTTTGGATTAACATTTCATGGACTACTAAATTATCTACACGAATTAAATAGAAAATTTATGAATGTTGCATTTGCGTTCACAAATGACACGTAAAATGAATTTATCTGATAATTAAAATTTTATCCGCAACATGTGACAATTGTTGTATGAACTTTAGACTTGTACTGGAGTTACATAAAACTTGGATTTATTAGAAAAAAATCTCACCATGGAGAGGATTTTATAATTTCGATTGCTATCGTTTGAACATATAATATCTTAAGTGAAAATGTCTTAAATTCATTGCAAACTTGAATTTAAGTCGTAGAGACAATTGATATTTGTAATGGGGTGATTTAAATCAATGCAACACTGTAAAATTTTAATGAAAAGAACTACTAAATCACAGAAATAAAAAAAATTAAATATTTATCAGAAATTATTTATTAATTTGTGTTAAATAAAAAAGTGCCCGTTACTGTGACGTACATTAAGTGCAAACGCTAATTGGTTAAATTTGAAGGCGTGACAATAACTCCACACGGTGGATTTTCATTCAAAATAGCTATTCCGTCTCTGTCCACTTTGTCCCTCCCTAGAACTTTATTATTTATTGACTTCAAAACCGCACAGAATTAATAAATTAAAAAAAAAATAAGCGTATATTATATTTGGCAACCTATCATATATGTACATAAAATTTAAAAATCAGTATTCTATCTTATTGGTACTAAACCAGAGCAATTATTATTTGGTGTTGTTATGAGTTATGGAATCCCACTGAAATTTTGTGATACAAAATTAAATCAATTTCATTTCATATTCACAAAATTTAAGTAAAATTACAGTCCCATTTTCTTGAAGTTGCTCTTTTTATTTGTGATCTAATTTCCTTGGTATAGCTGCTCTAAATATTTGTTTACTCTAACTTATATTTTATTTACTGCCACACATTTTAGCTTCACTATTTGTCGCGGTTTTTTTTTTAGGATTATTTATCACTAATATTAAAAACAACAATTCAGTACAGATAATCTATATATATTATTGAATTAATAATGACGATAGAATCGAGTGACTCATAAGCTAGACAACTCTTACTGAAATCCCAACATCTACGGTGAATGTACTCTTCATTCTCCTTATATGATACCCATGAGACAGAAGCTAACTGCTTCTAGAACTCATGTATTATTTACTCAGATTAACCTTACAACCAACTATCACAACAAAAATATAGATAAATATTCTTTGTGTATTTAAATATATTTAAAAAAATTATATATCCAACACATAACTTCCAGTTCTAAATTTTACATTTTTGTAGTAAAAATGGGTATACAGTACACAATCATTCTCTATTTAATTTATGGTTCAATAACATATATAAAAAAAAATTGTACGCTTTTTAAAGTAAAAATGTCTTATTTTCGAATAATTTTCGGTTTCACGCAGAAATGAATTTTAGTAGAATTTAAGCAACTTTAGTGATAATATAATATTTGTAATTTGCGTAAGTTTGATGTGTCTAGAGTGATTTTAAACTTTATATATTAATTCTTTTATTATTATACACATTGTCATTAAACAATTTCGTTTTTAATATTTCCCAGTTTAAATCAAGTCGGTACTGTGGATCACTATTTGTTCACGTTAAAATTACCTCACGGTATATAAATATAACTAAAAATAAGAAAAGTATAAATTTTATTGATAAAGTTTAGAAACGTGTGTAGAATTATATAGAATAGTTTGTTTAATATCCAAAATTATTCGGTTAAATAAGGTTATATTAAGTACTTTAACAAAACTTTTTACTAAGCATTTTACTTCAAGGTAGGAGATATACTTTATATTTAGCTTAAACTTATTTAAATGTTTATATTTA
Source organism: Stenolophus ochropezus (assembly GCA_035578165.1). Taxonomy (NCBI): domain Eukaryota; kingdom Metazoa; phylum Arthropoda; class Insecta; order Coleoptera; family Carabidae; genus Stenolophus; species Stenolophus ochropezus. Next base: position 9,149,762 of record JAQOWZ010000014.1, read on the forward strand.
AATCTTAACTTAAAAATTGTTTATTTAAAATATTTTAACAGTGGTTTTAAAACTGCAGAGATGACTTGCATACCCAATTTACGGTAGTGAAATGTGATAATAAGTAACAAATATATGACTATCAAATTCCCTTACCCACTATTAAGTACGCTCAAATGTGTTGCGGAGATATTAATGTTATTATTATTCATTTAATAATTTAATTATTGTGTATTTTATTTTACAAATTTGTTTGGAAAATATGAAAAATAAAATAAAAAGACATATATCATGTAGACTAACACCGACGTCTTATCTTCTAAGGTTACTTTTCAATTTTTTAACATTATATTTCATGTATACTTTGATTAAATTCAACATCAATCCTATTTAGAAAAGGTTGACATTTGACTGTAAAGAAAATTTTTTATTGCAAATTCTGTTCTATGAAAAATATTTTGCCTTACTTTTATTTTATTGAACTTATAACATGTAGAAGCGACCTTTCAAGTTGTTTTACGATGCATTTCTTTGTAAATACGTTTTTGCTAAATATAGTTAATTAAAGTCTTGAAGATATCAAAGTGCGTCTTCAAGAAATATCTGTTCGAAGAAAACAAATTATAAAAAACACTTTTATTTTCTTTCTCAATTTAAAAGTTATATACCAACCACAACTTTTTACACTATTATATTTATTTCAATATATCAAAATCAACATACCGAAATAATTCGGACAATATTTTCCATAATTGGAATAGTTTCACAAAAGATAACTTTGAAATTCACTTCTATAAAAGTTTTAATTTTTCAAGAAGTCATATTTTTAATATTACTTTTTTCAAATTTAAATAATTATTATAAGCAGTAATGCAAATATCAATATTTTATTACTTAATTCGTAGACGTATAAGTGAAATATTTGATAAAATTTTTGAAAAAAATTTCCGTCTATTATTCATCTTTTCAATAAGAACGACAGTTAAAAATATGATAAATTTCACCTTTAATATTTGAGAGAAATCTGCAGTTCAAATTTTTTATTTTTATTGCAACTGTCAAATTTTATTCAGTTTAAAATATATTGAAATTTAATTTCGCGACATCTAAAATAATTTGATTAAAATTTAATACTTGAAACTATAGTCAATAATCATGAAAATGGCATTTAATAATAACAGAAATAGAGTTATAATTACACACAATAGTACAGTAGCCCTTCGAGACAAAATTACATTAATAATTCATTCTTGTTGCATTTCAAATTCAACCCAGTATTAAATTTACATTCAAACCTAAAATTCGCAAACAGAAAAGTTTACGTAAATCCAGTTTTTTCACAAAGGTTGTTGTTCGATAAACGAATTCCAGACACCTCAATTCGAACCCAAGTGAAAGCAATTCACACGTCCTGGACAAAAGTGACCCTTGTGCATTCTCCACCCAAGTTTATGTGCCTGTGCACTGACGTCTGGTGAACGCCCTCTGCGGTAAAATATATATCCGAGTAAAAGATATGTTGATATATTTATTGTATAGTGGGTGGATTGGTCTACTAAATACCGCTTGTGATTCTGACAACCCAAGTTCGAGTCCATAAAAAATATATTCATTATAAAAAATAACTATATACAGAGTGTATCCATTTATATGTACATATTTTTAAATCAGATTGATTTTTTTTTAAATCATAGATATAAAATACTTGCTCTGACATTGTTAGTAAACATTACTATATCTGTTTAACTTCGTTCGTAAAACGACTTTACTGGTATATTATTTTGAATTTATAAGGCAGAACATTTTTGCACTAATATGTGATTTTTTGTTCAGTTTACTTTGAAATATGTTACAGTAAAATTCAGTTATAACGACATCGAAGGAATCTCAAAAATTACGTCGCTAGTAAAATAACGTTAGCGAATGTGGGTTTTCAAACAAGTGGTCACAATTTCGAGGTTATAACCAATTTGTCGCTATAAACGGTATTGTTATAAACGGATTTTACTATAGATTTTTATTGTTTCTTTAAATTTTTACATATTCTTTACAATAAGTTTACTTTTTCATAATAAATGTCATTTTGTGAAACACGTTTTTGAAATTATACTATAGCTTTAAAGAAATTTTAAAACTCTGATTAAAATTTAAAAATCCGATTTAAAACAAATCTATTTTTTTTTAATTCGGATTTTTATACAACTCTGTTTTAAATGTTTTAAATATATAAATATTGTGCAAGGTTATAGAATAATGTTTTTGAAAAAATTAAAATGTTATTAGTTCTAATAATCGCAATTATCAAAAAATAAGTATAAACATGATTTTGTGAGTAGTATACGCTAAAACAAAAACAACAAATTTTTAAATACATATTTCTTGAAATAGTTTTTTATGTTACAAATTTGATAAATTTTAGTGTATTGAAACAGTTTATAAAACATTTTACGAGTGTAAATTTATGCTGACTTGCATACCCAATTTACGGTATTGGAATGTGATAATAAGTAACAAATAAATATATTAGCATATCCCCTTACCCACTATTGAGTACGCGCAAATATTTTGCGGAGATATTAATGTTGTTATTATTTATTTAATAATTTAATTATTGTGTATTACTAAACTGAAAAAAATATAGATTATTTTTAAAAAATAATTTCTGTTTTATGTGCACTACTACTATTTATTTCTGCTGAAACGAAAACTGAATGAAGATATTTTTAAACTATTTATCTAATTTTTCGATTCTTGATTTAAGGTTTAGATGTGTACGCCCCTTGGCTTTTGAAAAAAAAAGTTAATTTACGTGAAAAGAATTGTATCTATTTCCTAGTTCATCACTGAAAATATTTTTATTTGAATAAAATCTAAAGATATCTAAGTTGCTGTTCAAAATTGTTTCTTTTCGTGTTTGATCGACAGTGTTATTGAATCTTAGTCGATTTGTATATCGTTCATGTTCGATCATTTTATCTTTCTATAATTCATGTCATTCAGAGAGAAATCATTAAATCTTATTTTCAACTACATTAAATAGTTAGAGAACTGTAGTTATTAAAAAAGCAAAGGTTTTTTTGAAATTTAATTATAAAAAACATGTTAACAGTAATATGCGTAAATCGGTGATTCGATTTTTTTTATTTGAATGCACCCTCTGGAAAAACTTCTGTCGGCGCCATTGGTTGTATGTATAGTAAATATTAGAATTAACGTAGCTAAACATATTTTCATAATAAATAAAAACTAACTTGAAATTATATTTATTTATAAGTTTAATTTATAGGGTTTTGTGTTTTCCCGGCAAGGAATTCATTTGAGACCAATTAAAAAGTTACAAAGACAGTAGAAATGATTAACAAAATTGTGAATTTAAAAATGTAAGGCTCACCGCAAGGATTATTTGCTCCTTTTCATCTGGATTGTGGCGTTATGAAACGTAAGATTTAGCATTTCTTCAGCATAAAGGAGAACATAATTGAAGGCTTCCAGCGAAGTATTACATATGTATGAAGTTTTTCACTTTGCTTTCACAGTTCACTGTTGTTTATATAAATATTTTGTCACCTCTCTTTATATATCTTTATTAAATCTTTTGTTTTTAACCAAACTATTTTACCAGATAAATTTTTCTCATATTGCCTTATTAAATTTTCAATTTTTCTGATAAAAACTCTATATTATTTATAGGTTTGAACTGGGGTTACATCAGGTCAAAATACTCTCTAAATATAAAAGCACTTTCATGTAATGTTGTTAATAATTGAGTTTAAAATCAGATACGTACATACAAAAATAATTAAAAGTAAAATAATGACTTTATCGTAATTTAATGCAAACAAGAGTTTCCAATGGAGTTTATTTATATCATTTCCGGATGCAAATTTTGAAATTTGAATTTGGTTTGATTGGGGTTTCGATGAATGAATTAGCGTATGACCACTAAAGTCATTGACCTTTATTTAGCTACAATATACAAATAATTAAATACCTCTAATTTTATCATAATTAATAATTTATTGCACCGGCTTAAAAATTGTGGTAAATTACTCACGTAAGTTGGAAGTTTTGCGTAAAGCTGAATAGCGCACAAAAATAAAGCAACATTCAGTAGGAAAACAGGTGTAATGTTTCCATATTCTGTAAATATGTTGGCGTACAAAGTTCCGAGTTAGAACAGTAGCAGTTGCGAGTTAACCAAACATTACAACTATGCGCTTCTGTCGCACATACCACTTTGGAATTCTGGAAAGGTCAACAACTAAAAATCAAATAAAAATTACAACTTAAAAATACAATCGCCAACTATTTTAACAGACCATGCGATTTGTTTTTCTGTTAAAACTATTACAGGCGTTAAAAAAGAAATATCTACATACATCACCCAACTATTTTACTTTTTCCAGGTGATAAATTTACAAGGAAAATTATAAATAATGTACAGGGTATTCAATTTAAAAGTTTAAGTTTTAAGTTCTTAAGATTATTAAATTAGTAAACAATTTCATTATCATAAATATATTAAAATGAGCGAAACTTTTTTTTAAACCAATAGTTCTCAAAATACTCGATATAGCTTTCTTACAGGGTTGGCAAAAAGCATGATTTTTTTTTAAATTTTTAAACATATCTAAAAATTACTGCATTTCTTTAATTGGTTTGGAAGCTATATAAATATTTTATTTCATAAACTAAAATGAAATCTGTAATAAACCAAAACGATTCATCTGAATACAACTAGGAAGAGTAACTAAGAATTTTTACTTTTTGATATACGTTTAAATATTATATTTGTGATAAACTATAATTTTATTTTAAGATATTATTGTATACAAAATATTTTTTAGTTATTATTAATAGTTTTGTAGCAAATAATTTAATTTGTATCATACTTTGTTTTTTTTATCTATGATTTTTATTGAAACAAAATTATTTGATTTAAATCAGGCCAACCCTACTTTTTTATTTTAATTTGGAATCTTATTGTCTATATTTCTAATTTCTAGCAGATTTTAATTGAAATACAATAATTTTTCATTTGCATTTTTCTTAATATTTTTAATATGTAAGATACGTGTATTACATTGTTATATTCACAAAAATAATGGCTCGACCAGGACATAAAAAACAAAAAAAATAGGTTCCAATTTAAAATAAGAAATTAAGTCATGTAGTTTGAGAACTACTGGTTTAAAAAAATATTTTCACTCATTTTAATAGTCTTATGTTATAGAAATTGTTTGCTAATTTAACCAACTTTGCATCTCATAGTTTTCGAGATAGCAAATAGTACCTGAATTAAATTGAGCACTCTGCGTATAAAATAAAATAAATATTTCTCATCTAGATAAAACTTCTATCTGTTTTTCTATTTTTTAATAGTATTGGTTGTTAGCCTCAGCACGAGATCTACAGCCTATAGTGTTTTCTGTACCACTCGGACACAGTTTTGTATGAATAGCGACGCTGGAAAGTTCGAAACTAAGTGAAGCACCGCTGCTCGTACATATATAAAAATATTACACACACACATTACGAAGAATATATTTTTACACCCATAAATATATAGGTATAAAACAAAGTAGTAATAACTATAGTTAAGTATATTTGCCACATGCAAAATTTGAATTTGTGCAAAACATTTTAGTTTTAAAATTACAGTTAATATTTTTTAATATGGCATATCGCGTCAAATGGTAATATTAAATTTGAAACGATTACCAATAAATATCCCAGGGGTATCATACATGAAAAATAATACGTCCTCAGGGAATTAGAAATAGTTTATAATAAATTTATAACCTATCCTATATTCAAACAGAAATCAGAAACACGTATACTATAAAAATTATTAGCATTACAATTACTTTGCATCGAAAAAAAATTGACAGTTGTAAACATGACCTATTTGTTTACATTTATTAAATAAAAATAACAACAAACTTATATTTTTGGAACATAGATGATAAAAAAGATTATAAAGTATAATTTAAGATATGAATTTAAAATGTATGAATTTTGTATATTTTAATAAAACTTACAAACTTTCGAACAGAACCAGAATTCCGTAATCAATAAAATAATCTAGTGTCCCATTTGTTTTTAAATATTGTTCCACTTACTTTAATTAAGGAATGACAATAAAACTTTTGTAATAAATGCTTGGCTTGCAGAATAATTACAATTGTAAATATATGTACCATGTACATCATAAACTAAGCAAGAAATTGCAATAAAACTGCAATTAGGCGACAGTACGACCTGAAATATATTTAGTACATAGAGTTATAAATAATTACTGAAACAAATTTTGTTTACAGTTTAGTGGTAAGAATAAATAAATATTTTGAATATACAAACCACAATTGCAACATTATAGATAAATACACAATATCTAAATTTATAATCCATGAATATACATTATAGTGCAATAAAATTTTATAACACATTTTAAATATCAAAGATAACTTATCTGATAATTAATCAATTTTAAAATTTAACAAACATTGTTTATCAAACAAAAAATTGTTAATTTCAAATCAAAACAAAAGCTGCACTCTGATATGAAATGTTACCATAGCAACGGGTTTAATACTGATTTTGCAATGATATTTGTTATTTATTTACTAAGCACATATAAACGGAATAATATTATTCTATAGTAAATCTCAAATAAAGCAGTTATTAATAGTAGATATTAATTATTTATAGCTACTATTTGAAGCAAACATATTTTTTTGTAATTTACTCCATTAATAAAATACTATACAAACACATATTTAATATTTGTATTATTTATATTACTCGCAATTGTAATCACAATAAATCAATCACACAAAATACTAAACAAATAAACATGTATATTTGTGTGAATTATTTTACGATTTTACTTCAAATAGCCAAATAAATCACGAGGCCCGGAAGTAGTATGAAATTTAAACAGAGGTAGCGATTGTTTCAAATTTTTCAAATAAAGAGAATTATTTTTACTGCAGTTTTAAAAATGAATGAATTGTTATGTTGCAAAAAGTAGATACATATTTCAAAATACTACAGACATTTAATTATATTTGAAAAGTAATAACAATAACTAAAAATATCAATAAAAAAAAAATTATACAGATAACATAAACATGCAAAAATATTACAAAAAAAATTATATTTATTAACCATATTCTAATTCTAACAATTAACAAAACATATATTACAAAATGCATTATTAAACAGAAAACATATACAAAATTCTGTAAACATATAACAATAACAAATATTAACATTAGTACCTATTGTTTAAAAATTTATATACTCATTATTATTATTACAATCTAGCCAGTAATAATGAAACATTAATACGCGAAATATTTTTTGTAAATAAATAAGATATTCATAAATTTAAATGAAATGAAATGAACGCTGCCACCAAAAATCGTCAACTGTATTATTACCTATAAGAATTAGAAAATCATTTTTTAATATAACATTTTAAATATCTACTCATTAATTAATTTGTTTATATTTATTAAACCTTTCAAAATTTAAATGAATGTAATTGTATAAAATGTATTGAAAATATAAAATGTTAACAAGAAACAAAATAAAGTTTGATATGAAATACCAGTTCAAAATCTTAATTAAAATTTCTAGATGAAATTTCTTTGAATTCATAAAAATACATTTATAAAATGCAACATATAAACAACATCAAATACACAGATTCGCTCATCACTAATATTACAACAGTAATGAAAGTTTATCAAAAGTCACCTCTTGAAGATTCTGCTGGTCACAAATATAAACTTGTTCAAAATTTAACAATTATATATTTCATTTGTTTATATTTATTAAAAAACCTTAAAATTAAAGAAAGAAATACAAAATAAATAAAATTTAAAAAAATATGTTTGAATGAATAATAATTTTATAAAATTTATTGAAAATAAACTCTTTAACAAAAAACAAAATAAAATTTGATATAAAATGCCAGTTAAAAATTAATTAAAATGTCTATTTAATTTTTTTTGAATTCATAAAAAACTTGAAAAATACAACATATGAACAACATCAAATATACAACATCTATAAATTGTTCAAAATATAACAATTATTTATTTAATTTGTTTATATTTATTAAAAATCTTAAAACCAAAGAAACAATTACAAAATTATTAAAATTTTAAAAATATGTAGTAAGGAATAATAACTTTATAAAATTTATTGAAAATAAACTTTTTAACAAGAAACAATACAAAGTTTGATATGAAATACTAGTTCATAAATTAATTAAAATTTCTAGTTAAAATATTTTTGAATTTATAAAAAAACTTTTTGAACAATGAAACATATACACAACATCAAATATACAACAACTATAAATTGTAAAAAAAATTACAATTATTTCAAAATAATTTTTCTGCTAATATGAGCAATAATTTATTGTAATATAATATAAACTTTATGACAATAGACAATATAAATAATTTTAAAAATTTGTTTTAAACATTAAAATTAAATAAATACAACGACAATAAAATTGGTAAAAAAATTTCTAATAGACAAAAAAGAATTTGAAAATTTAAAATTTGAAGCCCGATTGTTTTAAACAAATAAAATTGATATAAACTTTTTTAACAATAGACGAAATAAAATTTTCAAAAATTTTAAAATGAAGCCCGATTGTTTTAAATGAATAGTTGAAAAGCGAATATAAATTTGGAATAGTTTTGAAACTTACAAGAAGTTTGTTGCTATTCGCACAACACAACACGAACATGCAACATAGAGAGAAGGTGCAACAAACCTCGGCGACATCCACAACAACACTAACTCACGTGCATTACATGCGGCAGTGAGTCTCTGAGCCAGCAGTGGCTGCAACGTTCTGCGCTGATTCCGCCGGCGTTGCGCGCACGCACAGAAGGATGAGGATGCAGGATACACGCCAAAGCAGATACGCAAGGGATACTAACCACATAAATTATACCCAGTCTTATTTATTTTTAAGACGGTAATAAGGTGGTGATAGTGTACATTCGGATTAAGCAGAGGTGAGATTGAATGAAGTAATTATAAATAACTATTTCATTACTGCCTTATTGTGTACTTACTGTCCTTAATAGGATCTCTCTACAATTTCTACAAATTTTACTTCATTCTTAATAGAAAAATTATATAAATGACAGAATTTGTTCTTCTTGCAAAGTAAAGTACCATGGTTATTAATAATAACCTCTACCTTCCCTATATAATGAGGTGTTCCTCAAGGATCTGTACTGGGACCACCATTATTCTTACTATACGTTTTACAGATTTACCATCTTCGTTAAATTATTGTGAAATGAGGTTTAATCGATAAAATAATGAAAAATATTAGACCCGAATTTTTACACGCCAAAGCAGATACGCAAAGGATACCAACCACATAAATTATACCCAGTCTTATTTATTTTTAAGACGGTAATAAGGTGGTGATAGTGTACATTCGGATTAAGCAGAGGCGAGATTGAATGAAGTAATTATAAATAACTATTTCATTACTGCCTTATTGTGTACTTACTGTCCTTAATAGGATCTCTCTCTACAATTTCTACAAATTTTACTTCATTCTTAATAGAAAATTTAAATAAATGACAGAATTTGTTCTTCTTGCAAAGTAAAGCACCACGGTTATTAATAATAACCTCTACCTATACTATACAACGAGGTGTTCCTCAAGAATCTGTACTGGGACCAGTATTCTTTTTACTATACGTTGCAGATTTATCATCTTCGTTAAATTACTGTGAAATTCATTCTTATGCAGATGAAACACAGGTCCTAGTTTCAGCCAACATTTCAGAACTTCCAAAATTATTAAACAACATTAACATGGATCTGGAAAAACTAGTAGTTTTATAGATACTTACCACATAAATTATACCCAGTCTTATTTATTTTTAAAACGGTAATAAGGTGGTGATAGTGTACATTCGGATTAAGCAGAGGCGAGATTGAATGAAGTAATTATAAATAACTATTTCATTACTGCCTTATTGTCTACTTACTGTCCTTAATAGGATCTCTCTCTACAATGCCTGCATCTTATCACACTTAAAATAAAATACAAATTGTCTCATAACCTTAAAACTTACAAATTTCATTTCATTGTTAAAATAAAGTGCCATGGTTATTAATCATAACCTCTACCTTCCCTATATAAGGAGGTGTTCCTCAAGGATCTGTACTGGGACCACTACTCTTCTTACTATACTCCAAAACTTACAAATTTCATTCATTCTTAATAGAAAATTTAAATAAATGACAGAATTTGTTCTTCTTGCAAAATAAAGTACCATGGTTATTAATAATAACTTCCACCTTCCTTATACAACGAGGTGTTCCTCAAGGATCTGTACTGGGACCACCATTATTCTTACTATACGTTGCAAATTTACAATCTTCATTAAATCATTGTGAAATTCATTCTTATGCAGATGAAACACAGGTCGTAGCTTCAGCCAACATTTCAAAACTTCCAAAATTAATAAACAACATTAACATGGATCTGGAAAGACTAGTAGTTTTAGGGATACTAACCACATAAATTATACCCAGTCTTATTTATTTTTAAGACGGTAATAAGGTGGTGATAGTGTACATTCGGATTAAGCAGAGGCGAGATTGAATGAAGTAATTATAAATAACTATTTCATTACTGCCTTATTGTGTACTTACTGTCCTTAATAGGATCGCTCTCTACAATTTCTACAAATTACAAATTGTCTCATAACCTTAAAACTTACAAATTTCACTTCATTCTTATTAATAATAACCTTCAGCTTTCCTACGCAACGAGGTGTCCCTCAAGGATCTGTACTGGGACCACTATTCTTTTTACTATACGTTGCAGGTTTATCAAAACTTCCAAAATTAATAAACAACATTAACATGGATCTGTGAAGACTAGTAGTTTTAGGGATACTAACCACCTATATTTTACCCAGTCTTATTTATTTTTAAGACGTTAATAAGGTGGTGATAATGTTAATTCGGATTAAGCAGAGGCAGGATTGAATGAAGTAATTATAAATAAGTATTTCATTACTGCCTTATTGTGTACTTACTGCTCTTAATAGGATCTCTCTCTACAATGTCTGCATACTTATCACACTTAAAATAAATTACAAATTGTCTCATAATCTTAAAACTTACAAATTTCACTTCATTCTTATTAATAATAACCTCCACCTTTTTTACGCAACGAGGTGTTCCTCAAGGATCTGTACTGAGACCAGTATTATTTTACTATACGTTTTACAGATATACCATCTTCGTTAAATTATTGTATTTTTACACGCCAAAGCAGATACGCAAAGGATACTAACCACATAAATTATACCCAGTCTTATTTATTTTTAAGACGGTAATAAGGTGGTGATAGTGTACATTCGGATTAAGCAGAGGCGAGATTGAATGAAGTAATTATAAATAACTATTTCATTACTGCCTTATTGTGTACTTACTGTACTTAATAGGATCTCTCTCTACAATTTCTACAAATTTTACTTCATTCTTAATAGAAAATTTAAGTAAATGACAGAGAATTTGTTCTTCTTGCAAAGTAAAGTACCATGGTTATTAATAATAATCTCTACCTTCCCTATATAAGGAGGTGTTCCTCAAGGATCTGTACTGGGACCACTATTCTTTTTACTATACGTTGCAGATTTATCATCTTTGTTAAATAACTGTGAAATTCATTCTTATGCAGATGATATACTGTTTTTATCTTCATCCAACACTTGAGAACTTCCGAAATTAATAAACAACATTAACATGGATCTGGAAAGACTAGTAGTTTAGGGATACTAACCACATTAATTATACCCAGTCTTATTTATTTTTAAGACGGTAATAAGGTGGTGATAGTGTACATTCGGATTAACCAGAGGCGAGATTCAATGAAGTAATTATAAATAACTATTTCATTACTGCCTTATTGTGTACATACTGTCCTTAATAGGATCTCTCTCTACAATGTCTACATACTTATCATACTTATAATAAATTACAAATTGTCTCATAACCTTAAAAGTTACAAATTTCACTTCATTCTTATTAATAATAACCTTCACCTTCCCTATACAACGAGGTGTCCCTCAAGGATCTGTACTGGGACCACTATTCTTTTTACTATACGGTGCAGATTTATCATCTTCGTTAAATACATGACAGAGAATTTGTTCTTCTTGCAAAATAAAGTACCATGGTTATTAATAATAACCTCTACCTTCCCTATACAACGAGGTGCTCCTCAAGGATCTGTAATGAGACCACTATTCTTCTTACTATACGTTTTACAGATTTACCATCTTCGTTAAATTATTGTATTTTTACACGCCAAAGCAGATACGCAAAGAATACTAACCACATAAATTATACCGAGCCTTATTTATTTTTAAGACGGTAATAAGGTGGTGATAGTGTACATTCGGATTAAGCAGAAGCGAGATTGAATGAAGTAATTATAAATAAGTATTTCATTACTGCCTTATTGTGTACTTACTGCTCTTAATAGGATTTCTCTTTACACTGTCTGCATACTTATCACACTTAAAATAAATTACAAATTGTCTCATAACCTTAAAACTTACAAATTTTGCTACATTCTTATTAATAACAACCTCCACCTTTCCTACGCAACGAGGTGTCCCTCAAGGATCTGTATTGGGACCACTATACGTTTACTATACGTTTTATAGATTTACTATCTTCGTTAAATTATTGTATTTTTACAAGTCAAAGCAGATACGCAAAGGATACTAACCATATAAATTATACCCAGTATTGTAAATTGTTAAGACGGTAATAAGGTGGTGATAGTATACATTCGGATTAAGCAGAGGCGAGATTGAATGAAGTAATTATAAATAACTATTTCATTACTGCCTTATTGTGTACTTACTGTCCTTAATACGATCTCTCTCTCTACAAATTCTACAAATTACAAATTGTCTCTTCTTGCAAAGTAAAGTACCATGGTTATTAATAATAATATCCACCTTTCCTAAACAACGAGGTGCTCCTCAAGGATCTGTACTGGGACCACAATTCTTCTTACTATACTATTTACAGATTTACCATCTTCATTTAATTATTGTGAAACAAGGTTTGATCGATAAAATAATGAAAAATATTATGCCCGTATTTTTACACGCCAAAGCAGATACGCAAAGGATACTAACCACATAAATTATACCCAGTCTTATTTATTTTTAAGACGGTAATAAGGTGGTGATAGTGTACATTCGGATTAAGTAGAGGCGAGATTGAATGAAGTAATTATAAATAACTATTTCATTACGGCCTTATTGTGTAGTTACTGTCCTTAATAGAATCTCTCTCTACAATGTCTGCATACTTATCACACTTAAAATAAATTACAAATTCTCTCATAACCCTAAAACTTACAAATTTCGCTACATTCTTAAGAGAAAATTTAAATAAATGACAGAGAATTTGTTCTTCTTGCAAAATAAAGAACTATGGTTATTAATAATAACATCCACCTTCCCTATGCAACGATGTGTCCCTCAAGGATCTGTACTAGGGCCACTACCTTCGTTAAATTATTCTTAAACTCATTCTTATGCAGATGATGCACAAGTTTTAGGTTCAACAAACATTTCAGAACTTCAAAATTAATACATAGTATTAACATGGATCTCAAAAGACTAGTAGTGTGAATTATGGATAATGATCTCAGTATAAATTCTGATAAATCAGTATTGTTAATGTTTGGGAATAGGCTCTTCCCACAAATAATTTTTTTTTTCTAAAATAGGAAGTTTGTATAAGTACATTTTTCATATTAAATAAATTGTTGTAAATTCCCTAAAAATTCAAATTAGCGTGTGACGTTCTATAGTGCCTTTGCCGCACTAAACATATGTGAAACCACAAAACAAGAAAATGAGAACAATTTAGTTCAAAAATTTAACAAACATGAAGTATAAAAATATAAGTATAATTATATGTAAAAATAACAACCGAGTACTACCTGTTGACAACGAAAACGAAAAGTTTTTGTGTGTTTACAAATGAAACGTCAATTTTTCTGTACCATGTTATATGTTCTTCCCTCTCATCTTGTATGTCCATTTCTATAGAGGAACTGATAGGTCACAGTGAAGTAACGGTAAAACTTCATAAATAATTATAAGTAAACTATACACTTTTTAAATGAAATTATTTATTTGTTAACATTTTGTAGCTAATTATTGAAAACATAGTCAAAATATGTTAAATTTTAATATGCGGGAAGAGCCCATTGTAGTTATCCTGCCATAGTATATGACAAGATTTTACAACCTAAATAAGTATGCAGAACACTAGGAATATATCTATACACAAACTTAAACTTCAGACACTACTTAAATAATAAAATAAAATCAACTAGAATAAAATTAAAATATCTGTATCAATTACGTGGGATTCTGTGTTCGGAAAATCTATCTATCTTGTCTAGAACTCTTGTCTTACATATGTATCTGTATAATGTGCATATTTATGCATGAATATATATCAGCTTACAGACAAGCTAAAATTGAAAATATAGAATCAAAAACAAAAAAATATATTTAACTCTTATACATAAAATAAAATTTTCTAGCATACCATCCTACCTATACGAAAAGTTACATCCAAAAAAATGTGAAAATCATTCAAGAAATCAAAATTCAAAATTTCATATATGGGAATTAAAGTCTCTGTCAGTAAATTGTTTCAAAGGACATTGAAACAGGAAAGATAACTGTTAATTCATTTAAAACATTTTGTTATTGTTTAGATTATGCATCAATCATGTGGTGTCTGTATGTATTTACATATGTTTGACATCAAATCAGTTCATCATTAATTATTGGAATAATGGTGAATTTGGCTGTCAGTGGTATAGATTATTATCAGCCTATAGAGTTTGCAAGGGACTTACAGCTTATAGTGGCTTTTGAACCACTCGGACACAACGGTATTTTTATTTGGATAAAGATTAGCGAAATTGAAATTTGAACTCCAGATCTCACAATCCGTTCAATTCGAGTCGTAGTGCTAACCAAGGAACTTTTGTTCGTTGAGTTGGTTATTCCATTATTTATTATTTATTGTAATTACAATTTTGTCCCTTCGATAGATGATGTTCGGAAGAAAAAAAATCTTAACAATAAACAATAAATTGTAAATTTTGAAAACCAGATTAACAAAACAGGCTTATCCTTTAAACCAGTTTAAATATGTCAAATTTAAGCTAAATTCAACATATTTAAATCGGTTTAAGAGCTAATTCTGTTTTGTGAATGTTTCAAAGAAATTTACAATTTCAAGAAATAAATTATCTTTATCTTTAAAATCAAAAAGGATTCAACCGCACAATATACTGTCGTTACAAAAAATGTAATTTTCTTAATAAATTTCTTTTGAATTGAAGTTAAATAATAAAATCTCATTTTGTGGAATCATTGAAATTACTAAACATACATCTTTATTAATTTTATGACAGCTTTCATAAATGATATAAACTGCATCTATAACTATAACACAATATTTCTAAATGGAACTTAGTTTGTAACAAATTTTACTTGCATTTTAGTTTGATTTCTGTTATCAGTCTTAATAGAAACATACATGTAATTTAATATATTTTGTATAGTTATAACATTAAAAGCTTTAATAATTTATGATGGTCTAGGTCACAACAATAGTTTTATTTAAATTCACAATTTGTAAAGGTTAACAGGATTAACATAGACAATTAGTTCCAGAAGTTCAAATCAAATACAAATTAACAATAATATAATTATGTTGGAGTGGTTCGCAGTACTCTGTAAACAATCATGTCAATTTTAGTAATGGAGATTACATTTTGAAGAGGATGAAAATATTATAATTATTTTACCTGTGTTTATAGAATAATGAAGAGTTGTTTGTTTTTGTTTTTAAGTAGATTATTTTATTACAATTAAAAAGAAAATAGAATAACATTTCATTTCACATTTGCACACAATAAATTAAAGGTTATACGGTGATTTGTTGTAAATACCATTAAAATTGTTAGAGAAACAATTGTTTTTCTCTCAAACATAATAAATATAAATAAAGTCATGTATATTTCAATGTTAAAATCAGCAAAACCCTGACGTGAGTTTCAAGCAACAACATTATTCGTGAAATTGGTGGAATTCCTGAGCCAAGTTCATGAACTCGAGTCAAGATTGTGTGATGGACAGATAATTTAGCGCGGTAAGGGTGCATATTATAATAGTTTTAAGTCAGTAAACAGGACCCGGTAGATGTTTCTGCATTGTGTATAACGTACAGGATGGGTGAGAACATGGCGACAATGTGACAGATTGAGGTTATGTCAATTCCCAGGTGGTGCACTGTCCACTTTCTGTATGTGAGTACCCTTGAGATAAGCGCTGAGACCCACTCCAAATTTCTAGAATTCAGGAAATCTTTTTTGAAATGAAATATATTGAAATATGAAAAAAGATATCCTTTTTCTATTCATATATTATCTTATTGCTTAATTTTTTAATTAAAATCAATTTCTGTCAATAACTCATGCTGGCACAGAAATAATAGTGATATATCGTATTTTATGTTTTATTAATTAACTAAAATGAACAGACACTAAAATAAAAATGAAGACCTACTAAAGTATTCCATTAATTAAGTATGCACTTTGATTGAGATTTTCATTTTAGAGTAATATAGTCCACTATCCACTCATTTCTACCTGAATATACCTATTTAGTTACAACTAAAGTATGATTGAGGATTTTCATATTTGCAAGTACTTTAAAGTTTTTGATGTAAAATTAATATTAAAACCATTGCAGACATAATTTCTAGAAAATAAATTTAATGCATTCATAGACTAAATGCGTATTATATGGAGAAGTGTAAATCACATTTATTGCAACCGCACACTTGTGGATATTAATTGGAGTTATCTCACTCAATCTAACATAACCTTTCATCTACTGTTTTGTACATTTGCCTAACATGACTTATGTATCAGTCTCCGTCAAATCTAGGATACTCACTCACTGTGAAGTACTCTAATTCTTGCCCTAATGTAATTAGATTAGAATCACCCTCAGTAAAAGTAATCACCGTAATGTTTATTATGTGAGAGGAGGATGCTCACTCAGAGAAATACTCTAATTCTTCCCCTGTTGAAATTAGATCAAAATCAACGTCCATAAAAACCAACCACTGTAATGTTTACTAGCTGAGTGAAAGATGCTCAGTACTGTGAATTACTCTAATTCTTGCACTAATGTAATTAGTTCAAAATCATAGACCATAAAAACCAATCACCGTTGTATTTACTACCTGTGTGAAGAGTGCTCACTCACTGTGAAATACTCTAATTCTTCCCCTAATAAAATTAGATCGAAATCATTGTCCGTAAAAACTAATCACCGTAATGTTTACTACCTGAGTGAAGGGTGCTTACTCACTGTAAAATACCCCAATTCTTGCCCTGAAGTAATTAGTTCAAAATCAACGTCCATAAAAACCAGTCACCATAATGTTTACTACCTGAGAGAAGGGTGCTCACTCACTGTGAAATACTCTAATTCTTTCCGGACTGTAATTAGGTCAAAATCACCCTCCATAAAACCAACCACCGTAATGTTTACTACCTGAGAGAAGGGTGCTCACTCACTGTAAATTACTCTAATTCTTGCACTAATGTAATTAGTTCAAAATCACCGACCATAAAAACCAATCACCGTAGTGTTTACTACCTGAGAGAAAGGTGCTCACTTACTGTGAAATACTCTAATTCTTCCCCAAATAAAAATTGTTCCAATCACCCTCCATAAAAACTAGCTAGCGTATTGTTTACTACCTGTAAGAAGGGTGCTCACTCACTGTGAAATACTCTAATTCCTGCCCTAATAGAAATAGTTCCAAATCACCTTCCATAAAAACCAGTCCCCGTAATGTTTACTACCTGAGAAAAGGATGATTATTCACTGAAAAATACTCTAATTCTTGCCTAGCTTTACCACTATACTATACTATTATAAATAAAAAATGATTGGTATTTGTAATGATAAGCCGTGAGTGATATATTTATTTTAATATTTTTATTGTATGCCCTAATTTTTGAACTCCTTTATATTAAGGAAAATAATTACTCTTTAATGTCTTTTGTCCATTATAAGAAGCATAATTTCTTCTATTGATTATTCTTGCAAATCTGGTGGAAATTGTGAGCCACGCTTTATATTAATTACCTTTTAAACATCTCAGCCATCAGCAATAAATATTCAAACCCTTCCCTTGTACAAAACTCCCTTTTCATAAACACTTTCCCTAAAGGTGTTCGCTTAGAAATCTCCGGAATTCTATACCATATCTTCCGTTTAATATCTGGGACACTATGGTGGACCAGATAAGATAATAGTCAAGCAGACAATCCGTATTCAAATGTGCTCTGTCTAGATACTCCATGTTAATTATTACATTCGCTTCTGCCACACGTACGCATTTTGTCTCGTAAATGTTGCTAATCATAAATTATTCATATCGTGAAAATTATTTAAAATAATAAACAATTTACAATAAAATAGGTAAATATTTATTTAATTTAGGAATATAAGTTAGATGAAATCAAAATGAGAATGGTATCATCCCATATTTTCTGTTTTATTTATACAATATATGTAAATAAAATTTTCATGCCATTTGTATACATTGTTTTTAGATGTAATTTTTTTAAAATACAATTTTTTTAATGCGCAATTTTAACACAACTTAAAATGAAAGTAACTATACTTTTATTTAAAACAATTTATAATTTTAACCAAAATCGAAACCGTAACAAAACCAAAATTTATTTGTTTATTTTAAAAAAGCCGTTGCCGGTAACCGAAATCATAACCGTAAAAACCGTTAACCGTATCCGAAACCCAATTTTTTTCGGTTCGAGTCCCTGGTTTACTATGACATTTACCTTTACGTTTGACTTTTGTATCATATGTGTATGTATGAGATATGTCTTGTGTCAGTTTGTGATTCATGACGTCACAAGAACATGGAGCGGAAATATCTTATAAAAAAAATAAGAATGACAAGTAAAAGTCGCATTTTTTTTTTTGGGATGATCACATTCCATATTTTTTAGACACTAGTGACTAAAGTGCCGTTTAACAAACTTATATATAATAAACTAATAAATTATGACTAATAATGAAATTTATATCCTTAATATATAAATATGTAGTAATAGATATATGAATTCAATATTGAATTTATATCTAAATCGTAGGATGATGCTTGGCACGTGCTATCATAATAAAATAAAAAATTTATTAGGTTATGTTGAACTTGACAATGAAGAAGTCGGTCATATTGATATTTTGTTTTGATAATATAACATTAAAAGAGAAAATATTACAAAAAACACATATTTTCGTATTTGTTGTATATTTTAATAATATTTTTTTTTTCATATTTAATACCAGACAATATATTTCATGAAACATCTTAGAATATCATATATTAAATTTTTTTAATACATGTCAATCATCAAGAAACAACCAATAACAGAAAACCATTTTATTAAATATTTTTAAATAAGTAAATTCAATATTCAAGTTCACGTAGATGCATTTTAATATAAAAGTATGAAAAACACGTCTATTCCTGCACAAAATCAGGATTTTATTAGATCTCTATTTGCCATGAACTTGACAATGAAAAGCAGGTCAGATTACAGACACATGGACAATTCGCTATTTACTTTTTTACAAATGTCACCACATAGAACGGCAATCTAATTAACCATTGGATTTATAAATAGATGTAAGCATATTGTCTTAATTTTCTAATGAATAATTCTGTAAATAATTAGCGTGAAATCTTTCAAGCGGATTTTCCGAGAGAAGTGTACTTTGATAATTACTTTAGGGTTAAATAGAATTCATAGAAATATATAAATTCTACGAAAGTTTCATTATCTATAATATACTAATTAAAATTATCACAAAGACTGTTTCAAGTCATGCATCTGTCAGCAGAGATAGTTTTACATTTTATGGATTATTCAGGAATATAGTTCACAATGTCTGTCTATTAACTGAACAATTTCGGAAGTTCTTCATTATATATGCATCGTAATTTTATTAACTCATTAGCATAATGTTCTAATTATAATGTATAAACTGTTGTGTTTCACTATATGACTTTTGGAATCGTGTTTGTGTCAAGTACATAAATTTAATTTAAAAACACAAAGGATGAAAATAGAAACCGCTTAGTGCAGATGTACAATTCTCATTTTATATAAATTCTACTTCGCCTAGGACCTAGGAGGATAATCTTAGATTTTAATTTAGCTTTGGTAAATTAAATGAAGAAACATTACAATCAAATTAGTTTAACCTAACAAAACCAGCAACATAACAACTAAGAAAGAAGAAAAATAATATAAAGTTTAATATACTTTTTGTTTAAGTTTAAGTAAATATATCGCGTAAGACTAATAAATTACATTTTTATTACATTATAAACATTTGAAGCAGTTTTTTTTAGAAAAAAATGTGATATATAACACTTACATTTAAGTAGGATACACCAGAACACAGCACGTTTTTAGCGGCATCTATAAAAACAAAAATAAATTAGTAACATAAAAATATTCTGCTGTCAATCTAAAATAAGCATAGTACAAAAAATAAAAAGATTGATATCAATACACAGGAATTTAGGAGTACAAAAAAATATGTGGTTCAAATACATAGATACACAGGATTTTAAGATACCATTTAAACTAAAAAGCAAAAATTTATTAATCATAATTGAAGATTGAAAATCACAAGTCTACAAATTGAATTTGAGTTAAATGAAACGTATAGTAACTTTGTTCATGAAAATAATATGGGAATTTTTATTTTCGTGGTGCCATTTAGCAGGAAAAAAATACAGAAAATCGATGTGAGCCTTGTTGATGTTATTGATCTTTATGATGAGTTGCTCAAGTTTGTTAAAATATGCGAAATAAATTTAATACTTATTCAGAGAGGAAAATATGTAAACATTACTCAGAAAAGAGTATTATCCTGTAAACTGTCGAAAAAAGAAGAGAAAATATTATATTCATAACAAGAACCAAGACGGTAAGGTAGTATACAGTGGGCCTTCGTCCTGCGATAATTTTTTTTATTATTTGTAATAATATACTACGAGATAGCAATGGTGTACAATGAACAATCTATATTTGAAAACCCCTTCGAAAAAAATATCTGGGTGCGTCTCAAATTTGTGTGTATACGAGTGAAAAAAATATTATTTAGACATAGATAAAATCTATTCTTCGTAGAAAAACAAGAACGTACAATACATTTTTACACTGCCAGGATCATACTTGTCTCCCTTCGTAAGTTCCAAGAAATACGGACGTGCGATTTTCTTTTTAAATTCAGACAACCAATGAAATTGCTAAAGACAGGTATGACATCACAAGATATCGCAATAAAATTTAATCTCTTATGGCGCGAGAAAAATAATATTTAAAGAAAATATTTTCACTAATACTTATTATTTGTTGTATATTTTCATATGATAATATTTCAGGGTTGACAAAAACTCGAGTTTTTCAAAAAAAAAAACCCAATCCACCGGATTTTTGTAAAAAAAAAAAAACGGTTTTATTTGGTTTCATTAAAAAAACACCAAAATATATGAATTATGTATATAGATTTTGAATTATTTTAGATATCAATAGTTCACATTAATTTCTGATAATTAATTATTTGTTCTTCGTACAAAAACAACAACATACAGTAATATTTTTACACTATCAGACAACATGTTTGTCTCCCTTCTAAGAAATGCGGAGGAGCGATTGTTTTTTAAACTCAGACAACCAATGAAATTGCTAAAGACAGGTATGACATCACAAGATATCGCAACAAAATTTAATCTCTTATGGCGCGAGAAAAATAATATTTAAAGGAAATATTTTCACTAATACTTATTAATAGTTGTATATTTGTACCTATATGATATTATTTCAAGGTTGACAAATACCAGAGTTTTTTACTCCCCCAGAGGAAATACGAGATGTGCTGGAACAAACTATACTGGCTATAAGACACTAATATAATAGATCGCAAATAACATATATAATGAAAAGCCAAAATATATACAAAAAAGAAAAGGAAACCAACACCGAAGAGGGCATAGTCCCTATAACCCACCGAATTTGAGAAAAAAACGGGTTATATTAAGTTTTATTAAAAAACGTCAAATTATATGAATTATGTATATTGATTTTGAATTATTTTAGATATCAATAGTTCACATTAATTTCTGATAATTAATTATTCAATTATTTTAACACGAAATACGAGTATTAATATGGTTACTTAGTTTTTTCTGTTTTTTTTTACAACGTACATCGATTGATTCGTGTAGTTTTGTTGGCCAGTGTTAGTTTGTATATGTTATACTATATGTATCTTTAAATAATAGTTTATTTATGTTTATGGAATTTTTGTACATACCGAATAAAATTATTTTTTTAAATAATCTGAGCTTTCTAAAGATTTTTTTGGGTTTTTTAAATGGGTTTTTTTAGGTCGGGGAAATTTGCGACAACCCTGTAATATTTCGACAATAGTTTGGGACCCTATTTGAGTCAAAGCGACCTATTCACGTGAGTCATCGTTGCCCGTTGTATATATATTAATAATTTAAAGATTAAGGTTAAATTAATTTAGCATAAAGTATTAAAATCATTGCATTAATGATGAATATTTGCTTGGAATGTTGAAAAAGTTTTTAATCAGGGTTGAGAAAAATTATGATTTATTTAACAATATCAATAATCATTGATTTTTTTTAAGAATAAAATAAATCATGATTTTTTTGATTTTTTTAATTTTTAAAGATATCTAAATGTGACTGCACTTTTTAATTGTTTTAAAAGCAATATTAATATTTTATTTGATAAACGAAAACGATATCTGTAACAAAATCAAAACGATTCATGTAAATAAAACTAGGAAGAGTAATAAATAATTTTTAATTTTAGTTACTCATTTAAATACTTCCATTTTTCTTCTAAGACAAATAAAATGATAAAAGTATAATTTAATTTTAACATATTATTATATACCGAATTGATTTTGGTTATTATTAATTATTTTGTAGTAAATAATTAAATTTCTATTTTAATTTGTATTTTTTGATAAAAATAAATGATTTTTATTTAAAAAACCAATTGATTTAAATCACAATTTAAATCAAATGATTTTAATCAGGCCAACCCTGGTTTTAATTATTAACGATATAGTGAAATAATTTTACAAATATATAGGGAAATAAAAGTAAATGTGGGTAGTTTGGGTGTTAAAATACAATGTTGCCACTTTAAAATGCAAAGAGCAGTGGAGTTGATGGTAAAAAGGTAGTTTGGCGAGTCGATTGTGACAATTTCCGAACCGCAATGAAATCCAACCTATAACCTTTCACATCGTCATAACTGCCAATTCGCTAACAATGCACAATGATACATGAAGTGCATTTAAATCACATATTCGTTTATTGCAAACTGCAATGATTATTCGCGCGGTTTACGGATAATGCACAGCACACGGCACAGTAAATACGTAATGGTGTTCACTTCGGGCTTGTTCGACCGGAGCTGTTTAACAGTTCCTGCTCTATCATTTCCGCCGAACAAATATTAAATAAATTTCACCGGTCGTAGCCAGGGTAACTTAGCTTCATGTTCATAATAAAAGGCGTTTATGCCTCAGCTAATGAAACAAATTAGTGGGATGGTAATTGATATTATTTGTACAGGGGATCCTAACCTAAAATGCCAATTAACGTCCTTTTACTATTCGGCTTACCACCTTCGCGAACATAACTTTATGCTTTATGTATTTATTCCATTATATTACACCTTATTTAATTACTTATTTAAATTAGACCTATCCGCTCAATAACTTAGTACTAGTACTAGGCATGTTGTCTTTTATGAAAAGTATAGATACTTGTACTAGTATTGGATGAAAAGTATCGATACCAGTAAAATATCCAAAGAAAAGTATCGATACTAATAAGTATCGACTATCGTTATCCAATGAGTACTGTTATTTACTTATTTTTGAGAATTACACAAACTGTATTAAATGTGGTTTTTTTTTATTTTGATTAACAAATTATAAAACTAAACTTATGTTATATTACACTATATAAAATAGTAATATTGTTTTAATTTATAAACCCCATCATGTGAATACACATTTCGAAAACAATATGTAGGTGCTGCTATAATTTTGAAGAAACTCAACATATCTAAGAGTATTTACTTGTAATAAATTATCTTAAATAAATTCATATACGATATTTTGTGTCATTTCAGTTGATAAAAGTCTGTATAATTATGTACGTAATTAGGAAATTTAATAATTTCATAAATTTTCACAACAAGAATTGTTTAACTTTGTTCTGATAACATGTATATAATTCTCTTTCTGTTGTTTTGTTTCTAAATCAAGATGCCTACGTCGCATATCCCCTAATAAAACTTAAAAAATCTTTTAAAATTTATGAGGATAGAACCCTAGACTTATCGTTACGTTTCGAATCGAAGCACACTAAGTAGGTATAGCAACCACTACACAATTTAAAACTAAACAATAAATACATATATGCTAGATTAATTTACACATTACCGAATAAAAAATTACTAGAACTATGCCAGTTCATAAAATATACATGAACAAACAATATTCTACTTTAAATGAAAAAACTACCACTATGTTTTATATTAATATAGGAAGTAAATGTATGCTAATTTAAGTTTTATTGATATATACGTTATAATTACAAGAAATATGTCATTTCATAAAATATAAATTAGTAAATAATACTTAATTTTGAACTTGACACAAATATGATAAACATATTTCAATAGAAGCACGTATACTAGTATATTAGATATTAATATGATAAACATATTTCAATAGAAGCACGTATACTAGTATATTAGATATTAAAATACAAAGACGAACTCCTTTGTAACATAATGTTATAATTTATTTAGGAATGTAATAAACCAAAAAAACTGCGTGCAATTTAATTTCTGTGATAAACTACCTGTATCAGCTCGTGCAATCGATAATTGTAACAAATAAACTTATCTGGGTTAGAGCAGGAAATTGGTTTATACATAATTTTAGTTCACGGAAGATTCTTGGAAAATTTTATAATAAACGTTTTCTACCTAATGAACTTTATCGCATGAAATTTTTATCCTTTTAGACGCAGTTTACTTTAACAATGTAAAACAAGCTCATTCTTTCACGGGAATTCTATTGACATCTTATTATTTTATAAATTGAAATTTTAATTGCAAAAAAAGATAAAATTTAATCTAATTATTTTGCAAAAAATATTTATTCTACCTACATATTTTTATAGAAATTCATTTAAAATAACACAAATATAACAAATAAATTATTTTGAATTATTAATGACATAAAATTGCTTCATTGCTTTTAGATAAAGGTTATAGGTTATGTAAATGCCATAAAATGAATTTTAGAGATTCATTCTCATGCAGATTCATTATCATTACCAAAATCTACCCATTAATGAATAATAAGCCATGATAATTTTGGAAATATATCATCATTACCGAAATATGCCTAACGAAGACTGGCACATTGAAAGAAGAATAATATTTTTTGTCATATGCAAAATGATGAAAACGTGATGAGATGACAAAAGGAAGACACTTGTATTTACAGGACACTCTTATTACAAAATCCACAAAAGAGAAATATAATTTTTATATTTAATACAAATAAAAAAATGTGACACTTTCATTTTAATTTTGAGCAAACTAACTTTATTGAAAATTTTTGGCAGAACCAGCTGCTACAAGTTGCTTGAAATTGTTCACTGGTCCAGAGAAATTACCTATGCTGTAACAAGTGTAAAATTTTTCCCATTTTTCACAGTAATTCAAATTTTATTTATATGCGAACAAAATTGAAACATATTTCAGAGATTTTAATATTGTTCTGCTATTGTAATAAATTACTTTAAATTTTAAACAATGTAAAAGCACTATTGCACGTTTGTTAAACTATTCGGAAATGAAATTCTAGCTGTGATTTAATAGTTTTGACTCAGCGTAACGTTTTACATATTTTCTAAATAATAAAGTTCGAATGACTGCAATGCTATTTGTCAAGTATACAATTTTCATTAAAGTATTTCAACCTTGCAAACTATGCTTTCGAAAAATATTAATATACTCGTTCCTAAAATACATTCACAGTTTAAATCATTTTTACACTTCGATTAACAAACTAATTAAAATATTAAAAAAATGTAATAACCCTATAACATGATACTTCGCAAAATACTTATCTTCAGAAAATTCTCGTTAGCGAGGAAATAGAATTTTGAAGTAAATAACAGCTAAGTCGTTCTATTGTTCGGCTGACGATAATTTTCGAGCATGTATGTTAATACCAGAGCTCGTGTTTCACAAGAGTCTTGTATTTTTGTTGGTCTTGCAACAGTCTTGCAAAAAATGCATGATCAAGGCAAGAGCTACAACTTCAAAGCAAGAAAAGGCAAGAAATTGTCTTGCAAGAATAGAGCAAGAATAGCAAGATTATCATCATTATGCAGTTCTTATACTCATGCGGATTTTTTGTTAATTTGAAATATATCTATATTATTAGAATTTATGATACTGATTAGGAAAATAATGAAGACCATCACATACTTTTTATTTGAAGCACTCACATCATTCAAAAGGCAGCGCGTCGGATCAGACGCCGCTTCAGATTGGGAAATCCTCCAAATTTACAAGCGCTGTACAGTTTCCAGTCAGATAAACACCGACGTTTTTGAATAAAAAAAATTTACCAAAACCAACGGAAAAATATATCATACTTTGTTTTAGGGAAAAATTAAAATATTTTTGGAACGTGAAAATAAAATTATATTCCGACTTTTTTTCGAGCTGACCGGGCACGTGTTCCACAGAACATGCGAAATACCGGTAGATACGCCACTGATGTAAACATAGTACACTTTAAAATATTATTATTATTATTGTTATTACTATTATTATTATTATTGAACATTATTCTTAACGCAATACCAGTAACATCAAAACATAGAAATGACCTTTATAAAATAACCTGAAAATTATATTGGCACTAGCAAAATTTTATTAAATAATAAAAAAGTGTTGTTTATGATTATCGTCTTTTTGTTTCGCTATGAATACAGTTGTCAAAACTTTTTAATAACCTAAAAACGATATATTCATGTCATGAATATTATTAAAAGCAAGCAGGCAGATTAAAATTGTACAAAAATGATATATTTGACATTTGATTTATACATGTCAACGTCAAATACTTCCTAACAAAAATTTATGAATCTGCGTAAATTGTATCATACAAATCAACAGCTATTTAATATAAGATTATGAAATTTGACATTAAATGAAAGTTATATTTGTAAGTAGACCTGATTCTTTTACCTAGTAACCTAAAAAAACTTTCCCTTTTTCATAAGATTCTCTTTTATAGAAACGGTGCTGTGTAAATTCACTTCTTTATATAGCAAACGTAAAAAACCTATTTAAATGTATCAGAAAACTTTACGAAAATTGTCTTGTATAGATTCTTTATATTTTTCGTCAAACAAAATAATTCTGTAAATACATAAATACATCAAAAGTATATAAATAGAACAATTATTGGAAACTATGAAGTATATTAGAGTAAGAATTTGACACAATAAATAGATCAGAAATTAAAAAATTAGAAATTGAAATAAATAAATAAATTCTGGAAAATTGGTAAATAGAGAACAATTAATTACAAATGAAAACTGCGAATTAATATAATTTTTAGTTTTTCTTTCTAAAATTTTTCATATACGGCCGACATAATCCAAAAATACCCATTTTTGGGTTCAATATTTAGGTTTTTAAAAATAGTCCATATTGATAGATGTCGATGCGCTGATTTTAAAATTACAAACAAAAATTAATTATCTCTTTATTCCTGAGATATTGTATATCTCTAAAATGGGTAGACATACAATATCATTGAATGTATATATTTTTTAATAACCAGTCTCTTCTACAGGCAATTTTGCATTAAGAAATATTTCTTTATGTAACTTTGCGCGTAAAATCTATTGGTATAATCATTAAGATTTATCTACACCCATTTTAGAGATACACCCAAAAAACACACTTATTTTAGATCCAACTTTGAGAATACAAATCTCAAGAACGAAAAGAGATAATTAAATTCTGTTTGTAAATTTAAAATCAGTGCATCGGCGCATATTAATATGGACTACTTTTAAAAATTAAATATTTGGATCCAAAAATGGTTATTATTTTGGATGTTTAAACCAGGGCATGTAACCGAAAAAAATACTGGTTAACGGTTAACCCATATTGAGAACAATATAAAAATAACGGTTTTAGTTCGAAAACCGGTTTTTAAAAATTGAAAACCGGTTTAAACCGTTTAATAAATCGGTTAAAAAAATAATAGAAAACCTAATTAAAAAAATAATAATATTAGGAACAAATGAAAAGCGATTATGTTTCATACTGCATGCAAAATCAAACTAGAAATTCACAAAAATTCCGATAACACATCAGAGAAATGTAAGTAATTTTTTCAATTTTAAACTTGATGTCTAAAGTTTACAAAGGGACTACCTATTTTTGTTACTCTCCAATAAAATCGAAATTGTCATGACTCATATAGTCTTATTCAAATATAAATATAACAGATATGAAAAATACAATTTTTTTCGCACTAAATAGTATTATTAAAATGAAGGTTAATGTTCGCTAAAACCAGTTTATTTGTTATGATGAACGGTTACCGGTATTTTCGGCCTTAGAAATATCGGTTAAAATTACGGTAAAAGTTCACAAATTTTAAACAAAATTCAAAAAAAGTCAATACATTATTTTATTTATTAATATAGTATGTTATAATATAAAATTTATTTCGTATATATAAATATTCAATAAAAAACTTTAAAATAATAGAAAACTTTTTTCCTTTATTATGGTGTACGGGGACTAGTTGGTTTGAGTGTACATCTGTTATAATAAAATAAAATAAAAGGGCCTTTCCACATTTTCAAACACACTGTATATTTTTTTACTATATGGCAAAACAAAAGAAATATGTAACAATTATAATTAAATTAATTAGAAACATATATTTCACTTATGTCTTCTTACCCATTGTTGGGTGTGCCAATTTTGTACGTCCTAGACGTCGGTAACTCTACAATTCTATTTACATATACATATTTATTTTTTATTTAAATTATATTTTATACTTGATAGTGTTAGCTAATACCCTACTATTAATTTAATATAATAATTTTAATATAACGTTGAATAACTGTTAGCTATTTTGTAATCCCCCTACCTTTATTCATTTATTAAAATGATAATTAACGACACAGAAATCTTCAGTGTCTTTTCAGCAGTCATCAGGTGAGCACAATTTATAATTTTATTTTTTAATTTGAATTTTAATAATTTATTGCGATTTACTACTACTATATTATTATTCAAACTAGTGTGCAGTACAAATATATTTTTTATAATTATTATTAAAAACAAATTTTGTTATAAATAAACTAATTCATATTTTTTATTGTTTCAGGTTCCAGTTACTTTCTAGATATAAGATATAGATATAAGATATAGACGTAAGGGGGGAAGCAGGTACTTCTCAGTTTTTTTTCTCACCACTGAAATAGTAAGTTCAATTTTGATATTTAAGAATAATATCCTCCCTGAATATTTTACGACTTCATTAAATTTAATTCCCATAAAGTCATTTTTAATTTAAATTATTTCCGTGATACATTGTTGACATTGTTTAATCTTAACTTTAACTGATACCGTATTATGCAAATATATTGCATTAAATTTATTCCTAAACAAATTAATAAGACTTGGGACATTAGGTATGAAATGAGATCTAGGTATAAAGTGTGGAGTGAACATGTGAAGTATGATGGTTAGGTGTGATGTTTAAATATAAGGTATGGTGGTTAGATATAAGGTGTGCTGATTAAATATAAGGTATGTTGAATGCAAGGTATGATAGTTAAATTTAAAATGTGATGCTTAGATATAAGGTGTGATGATTAGATATAAAGTGTGCTTCTTAGATATAAAGTGTGATGCTTAGATGTAGGGAACGGTATGATGATTAAATATAAGGTGTGATGAATACATATAAGGTGTGATGATTAAATATAAGGTGTAATGATTAATATAAGGTGTGCTATTAAATTTAAGGTGTGCTGATTAAATATAAGGTGTGTTGATTAAATTTAAGGTGTGCTAATTAAATTTAAGGATTGATGATTAAATATAAGGTATGATGATTAATATAAGGTGTGATGATTACATATAAGGTGTGATGATTAAATATAAGGTGTGATGATTAAATTTAAGGTGTGATGATTAAATTTAAGGTGTGATGATTAAATTTAAGGTGTGATGATTAAATTTAAGGTGTGATGATTAAATTTAAGGTGTGATGATTAAATTTAAGGTGTGATGATTAAATTTAAGGTGTGATGATTAATATAAGGTGTGATGATTAATATAAGGTGTGATGATTAATATAAGGTGTGATAATTACATATAAGGTGTGATAATTACATATAAGGTGTGATGATTCAATATAAGGTGTGATGATTAAATATAAGGTGTGATGATTAAATTTAAAGTGTGATGATTAAATTTAAAGTGTGATGATTAATTTTAATGTGTGATGGTAAAATTTAACGTGTGATGATTAAATATATGGTGTGATAATTGAATATATGGTGTGATGATTGAATATATTGTGTGATGATTAAATATAAGGTGTGATGATTAAATACAATGTATGAAAATGTATATATAGTGTGATGGTTAGGACTAAGATGTGATGTGTATAGATATAAGGTATGATGTATGAATGGAAGCAAATCCTTACTGCAAAACTACCCGGGAAGTTTTCAGTAAAGACGAGCTTTTAGGTTCAACTTATTTTAGGTTTATAATGTGCCTTGTTTTATTAATTGTTTTGCTTTTGTTTATTTATGCCATTTTTGTGCAAATATTGCTAGATTTAATTTTTTAATTTACTCCTATTACTAATTTCAATCATTAATTTTTCCCTAAAAAAAATTATTTTTGATTTTAAAGTCCTCCAATTATAATATTTGAATTTTGAATGTGCAATACCCCGTAGTATATTATAAGTCGAGGCACTCCTTTCTCTGCTTACAGCATTCTGATCGTTGGTATGGGTTGCACGGAAGGGTTGTGATACCGCCCTCGTATTAGCGTGTCTATAAGTTAGAGTTACGGATGTGCTTGGTGCATCTTGCTGCCCTTTTACCATTTTGGGCGTTAGTACTGGAGGGCCGGAAGGGTGTCTGACCGCTAGCGTGTTGAAATGTCTAATTGTGGAGTGAGTTTGTACATAGACTATAATAATTAATATTATAATTTCATTTTCTACTTCTTTCTTGGTTTTCATGCCAATGCCCCTGACCCTTTTCGCTGGAAGTACACTGCATTAGTTTAAGTCGCGCCGAATAACTTTTAAGTCGCGGTTAGATTTAAGTCGCGATAGTTTTAAGTCTTCCTCCTTTCCTTAAACCCAAAACCATCCCATCCCCCCTTGCCGTCGTGGAGAGACCTTGTCGTGGTGGCAGGGCTTAACCATCCTCTAAACATCAAATGTAAAATAATAGAGGATGGGACCAACATCTCCACTTTAATATTATATTGATATAATTTACAGATGAAGCAATTTTTATAATTTTCTTTCTTCAGATATTTTTAGGGAATAATAGATAGAAATGAAGCAGAACCTATTTCAAATGGTTTAATTTCTTATAGAAGCAGCAATTTATATTGGTGAGTGCAAAATATTTTTTTATAAATAATAGTGCAGCAAATATTGTAAAATATGTTCATATATTTTAATAATTGTAAAAATAACTAATAGTTTTTTTTTATTAATGAGTAGTTTAGAAAAATATAAAATATTTTTTATTTTGCTAGAGCTAAAGAAATTATAATATAATTTTCAATTTTTAATTCTTATGTGTTATTTAAAAATGTATAGTAGTAGATATTAAAATATAACCTATCCAAAAGTTATATTTAAAACATTATATTTTTATAGACTGACAGTTTCAGGTATGTTTCTATAATGACAGAAATGCAGAAAGAAGAAATATTTAAACCGCGAAAGAACTATGGTTGAAAACATTTCTAGAAAACTGGATGGATCAGAACCTCGAAAATCGTAAGTGCTGTTTCTTAAATTTATAATTTATATTTCCACTAATTGCCTAATCATTAATTTTTATTTATCCTTATTTGACATGAGAAATTGTTTTTCACAACGATTTTACTTTGTAATCATGGTAACTGTAACATGTTTTATGACGAATTTTTCAGAATAAATCAAATCAGAAAGAAAAATAATTTAAAAAAAATTTTAAAAATTACCATCTGAAAAAATATAACGAATAAAACAATGCAATTTATGTAACGAATATTCACAAAAATTCCCGTAATACCATCAGAAAAACCCAGGTCACTTATCAATTGTAAACTTGACTAATAGTGACAAAGGGACTACCTACTTTTATGACACTCCAATAAATTATAAATTGTAAAAACTGTCATGACTTATATTCAAATACAAATAGGTAAATAACACAGATATACAAAAAATTAAAATGATCGCGTTAAATGATAGTAAAATAAAGGTTTTTAACCGGTTTACTTTTTTGTTGGTTAACGGTTACCGGTATTTTCGGTCTTAAAATTATCGGTTAAAATTACGGTTAAAATTCGCGATTTTCGTTCAAAATATCGGTTACCGGTTTATATTAACCGGTTTTTTAACCGGTTACATGCCCTGGTTTAAACACAACTTTACGCTAAAAGTTAGATTTCCCTGCCGATTTTGCGGTAGCAATGTGTCAGATTACTGAACGATTTCCGAAAAATATTTTAATTATAATGATATATAATTAAAATAAATAAATAAATAATGATAGACAGGTTAGGTTATGTTTTGTGCTCTTTACCGGGAACATTTTTTGTCTAGGCCGCTTTTGTTTTTGTGTGTGTATGTCATTATGTCTGATCCCAAATTTTGGGTATTGTAAAACAACAGTAAAGATAAACATTACAAGCAAATATTAAACTAATCCGGAAACAGCCGGATAATAATTTCAGCAATTGTGTGTAAAATTCAGTAGAGGCTTAAGGGATAAGGTCAGTTAGTTTCAGCCATTAATCTTAAAGCCAACAGTAGACAGCAAACGGCATACAACTTGCGGTACATGCAAAAAAATCATGTGAAACACTCCAATAATTTATCTTTACTAGTTTCTGCTTCACTGACTTTGCTGCAACATTATCATTGCTCGGAATTTAAACTTAAAATCATAACAAACGGACATTCACTGGATTAAACTAGAAAATCCATGCATCCTAATTTTCCGGGAATTTTACAGGTTTTAACTAATTGCAAACATTTTCAAGTGCTCACAAAAAAAAAAGAAATATGGTATGTAACATATTTCATAAATACCACTTTACAGATAAGTGCATAAAAACGAGTATTTAAAAAGTTTTTCTATAATTATAGCCAGGGCATGTAACCGGTTAAAAAAACCGGTTAATAAAAACCGGTAACCGATATTTTTAACGAAAATTGCGAACTTTAACCGTAATTTTAACCGATATTTTTCAGGCCGAAAATACCGGTAACCGTTAACCAAAAAAAATAAACCGGTTTTAGCGAACATTAACCTTTATTTTAATATCATTTAGCGAGAAAAAAATTAATATTTTTTTTTATATCTGTGTTTTCTATTTGTATTTGAACATGAGTCATGACAGTTTTTACAATTAACATTTTATTGGAGAGTCATAAATGTAGGTCTCTTTGGCCGTTAAGGTTACTTAAAAAGTCCAAATAAATACGGCCTTTGTCAACACAGGCAAGTTTAAAATTGAAAAGTGACCTGCGTTTTTCTGAATAAATTACGGGAATTTTTGTGAATATTTATTAATTAAATTGTTTTTTTTAATTGTTATATTTTCTCAGATGGTAATTTTTTATTATTTTTTTAAATTGTTTATTCTATAATTTTTTTTAATCAAATATTTATAATTACTTTTTATAATTAATGTTAATAATTTTTTAAATTGATATATTAACCGGTTTAAACCGGTTTCCAATTTTTAAAAACCGGTTTTCGAACTAAAACCTTTATTACTATAACGTTCTCTATAAGGGTTAACCGTTAACCAGTATTTATTTCGGTTACATTCCCTGTTCGTAACTAACTTTTAGTAATTTCTAATTACAGTTGAATATAAAAAGTTACAATTTTTAGGTTTTTACTGTAAAATTTTTCATATACAGCTAAAATATTCCAAAAATACCCATGTATGAGTCCAAAATTTTGGTTTTTGATTGTTGACACCCTTTAAACCCAATTTTAGGTCAGGTTTGGGTTCCTTTTTACCCATTTTAAGGTGTGACAAATTTCCATATGTACTATACAATATGTTTAGACACTTTTCAACTCATTTTTGGGTATAAAATGCAACACATAATCGTGTTAAACTTATTTTTTTAATTATGAACACCTAAATCATTGTTAAGCACTTTAAACCCATTCCAGGGTGTGAAATAACCCAAATAAACCCATTTTTAGGTAAAATTTATTGATTTTTTTGAAAAAAGCAAATTGATAGTCGCCGATGCGCTGATTTCAAATTTTCAAACCGAATTTAATTATCTCTTCCCATTCCTGAGATATTTGGCCTCAAAGTTGCACCTCAAAAAAGTGTGTTTTTTGAACATATCTCTAAAATGGGTAGAGATACAGTATCAACGATTACACCAGTCGATTCTACGCGCAAAGTTACATAAAGAAATGTTTTCTCCGCATATACGATCTTTGGAACGATTTGGTGAAAAATGAGAAAAACGAAAAAAACCTGAATTTCAATTTTTCGCTTGGAAACTTTTTGTCACCAAAATTTTTTATATTCTGGACTTAAGTAAATACAGATGCGCTGATTCCAAATTTTCAAACCGATTTCAATTATCTTTTACCGTTCTCGAGATATTTGTGTTCAAAGTTAGACCTGAAAAAAACAGTTTTTCAGGAATAATTCTGAAATGGGTTCAGATACGACTTTGGCGACCTCACCAATCGATTCTACGGGCAAAATTACATTTTTGTACCAATTTTCAGATTTTTATTCCAATGGATACAAATTTTATAGAGGAAAAACGAAAATCGTCAAAAATCGAAAAAAATCGCAAGGGGTTCATCAGGCGATTTTTCGATTTTCGCGATTTTCGTTTTTTCGCTCTAAAAATTGTATCCATTGGAATATTAATCTGAAAATTGGTACACTTATGTAATTTTGCCCGTAGAATCGATTGGTGAAGTCGTCGAGATCGTATCTTGACCCATTTCAGGGATATTCCTGAAAAACGATTTTTTTCAGTTTCAACTTTGAACCCAAATATCTTGACAACGGTAAGAGATAATTGAAATCGGTTTGAAAATTTGAAATCAGCGCATCTGTATTTACTTAAGTCTGAAAAATGAAAAGATTTGGAGCTAAAAGTTCTCCAGCGAAAAACTGAAATTCCGGTTTTTTTCTTTTTTCTCATTTTACACCAAATCGTTCCAAAGAACATATATGCGAAGAAAACATTTCTTTATGTAACTTTGTGCGTAGAATCGACTGGTATAATCGTTGAGACTGTATCTCTATCCATTTTAGAGATATAGTCAAAAAACACACTTTTTTGAGGTGCAACTTTGAAGCCTAATATCTCAGGAATGGGAAGAGATAATTAAATTCGGTTTGAAAATTTAGAATCAGCTCATCGGCGACTATCAATTTGGACTATTTTAAAAAACTAAAATTTTTGACCGAAAAATGGGTCATTTTGGATTTTTTCGGCTGTAAAATCAAAATTTTAAGGTGCAAATCTAAATATTGTTAGTTTTCATGATTAACTATGATTGTAAATTACTTGGAGATATATTACGGTAATTTTTGTAAATATTCATTAATTAAATTGCTTTTTTTTAATTGTGATATTTTTCTCAGATGATATTTAAAAAAAAAATTAATTAATTATTCCCTATTTTTTTAATCAAATTTTTATAATTAATTTTAATTATTTTTTTAACCGTTATATTAACCGGTTTAAATTTTCAAAAACCGGTTTTCGAACTAAAACCGTTATTATTATAACGTTCTCTATAAGGGTTAACCGTTAACCAGTATTTTTTTCGGTTACATGCCCTGATTATAGCCATTATTGTACAACATACAGGTTATCTAATTGTCACTTTACCTACGGTCGTGTGTAAAGTAACCGATTGCACAGTTAGGGAATTTTTGATTTATCGAAATTATGTTAGCCGTATAAATAAGACATAATAATTATAATTAATTTAAAACATTATTACTAATGAAGAAATAAATAAAAAATGTTCTAAATAGTATTATTTTACTGGGATGAAAATAGTTTTAATTTATTATTTTGAGGTCAACAATTTGACATAGTTGTTTTTGTGTTCTGTAGTTGACGCTATTTACTACTAATATGTCAATTCTTTCAATTCATTGTGTGATCGTGTTGTGATCAAAATACAGTCAAATAATGGTCGCAGAAAAAGTGTAAGGAAATTAAGCACTTGTGGAATTGCAAACTCTGCTTCACGGCGTAATATACATCTTACATCTCTTAATGTGTAATAAACTATTATAAATATATACTTGCACATAAGACAGTAGAAATATAGAAAAAAAGTCAGTTAGGTTATTCTAAAACTAAGGTACAAAAATGCCAGCTGGATTATTTTATAATACAATTTAATATAGGCTGCACATCTCATTCTAATTTCACGCATAATCAGGGTTGTATAATATTTGAAATAATTATTAGTATTTAAAATACTTATTAATATTCGAAATACACATATTAATATTTGAAATACATATTAGTATTTGAAATACAAATCGTCGTGCTTAATTATTTTTTGTGTTCTATTATCTATCAGCTACATGAATAATTCGAGGAATATAGATCCTTTCTTCGGATTCAAAGACCTCATTGTCATTGGATATATAATAAACTCCGTAAAAATGTTTATTTTAATTAGATTTTTTTATTTTTAATTTTATTTAAAATAATTAAAATATTTAAAATACTCAAAAATATTTGAAATATATAAGAGTATTTGAAATACTTAAAAGTGTTTGAACTACTTATAGGTATTTGAAATATAATGTACTTTGCCAAAGAATTGTGATACTTTTATTTGGTATTTTGTATTTTGTATCTGAAATACTTTTTTTAAGTATTTTATACAACACTGTGCATAATGTATTATTTGTACGTCGAATCCATTCTAGATTTAATATCCGAAGTAAAATGTGTGTTTTACAATTTCGCGAATCTGATTTCGTATTCCAAGTCATTTTACAAGAATGCAAGATTTTATGAGAAAATAATCGTAAAGGCAGACGAACACAGATCATGATAACAATTTAATTTTCTTTGGTATTTAAGGTATGATGCGAGTGTATACCTAAGGACATTAAGGGGCCGACAATATACCCGCTTTATTTTTGTTTGCATCTTTTATTATCTAGATTACAATGTGACCGTGAAATAATTTCACTTCCTCGACACCTTTTGTTTGCATTTGGCAAGGTGCCAAGAAAGACAGATCTTAAAAATAACCTTTCTAGTTCACTTGACGAGCGCAATTAGTATAGTTGCCCTATAATTAACTTACAACTGCAATTAATAGTTTCATAAGATGCACTTCATTGTTGTCTAATGCTTTCATGCTTTATTTACTGGAAAATTTTAGATTAACTTTCAATATTTTATTTCTGGCGATTTCATCATAATATAAATTTTATTACTTGCAATGAGACCAAAATACAAAGGTCCTAATTTAATAGTTTAATTATTTACATCTCCATAATTTAGTACTGCTGTAGAACTACATTATTTAAACATTTTTTTTAAATAAATTAAATTAAAATTAATCACATTTCAAACAAATATAATAAAAGAATTCAGAAGTCATATTCTATTTCATTTGCATTTTTTTGTTTCAAAACAACAGCAATTATGAATAAATTTGCTTGTTGACCCCCTCAATATAGTTATTAATTAAAATAAAGCAATAAAATTATACAGCAAAATATTTTTATTAAACGCCTGATACATATGCTACCACATATACCGGTATACGCCAACGTAATGCTGGTCACGTTTCAAATGTATAATCATCAATTACATTTTTAATTGTTTAAATTTTTTAATTTCAATTTTTCGTTTCATATGAATGATTGAACAGGTTTTTGTGTATTCTGAATTGAATAACTCGAATTCGATTCTGGTCTCACGTTATTAAATCAACACCATACTTTAGATTTATAAAAAATATAAATTTATCCAATATTAAATTATAATTAATACAAATAAAATTATGCCGAAGTCGAAAAATTATGCGAAAACACTAGAAACATATTTCGAGAACTAAGAATACATACATATATGACCACTTTTAATAGTTGTCTTTACACTTCCCAGTGAATATTTTTTTTTTATAATATATAAATCAGCCCTTCTACTAATGTTTAAAAAATTAGGAATTTCCCATTGTTTCATATCATACTCATGAAGTTATTCTACTTTTTCACGGAAATTGACGGAGAAGTATTTATTTTTACATATTGTGGAACTGATTTACTATACAAATAACAAAATTCAATTGAAATAGAGATGTGCAAAACAGAATATTTGATTTTCCATACTTTTATCTACCACAAATACGAGAACAAGTTATATTAATTTTACTGTATATGCGTATATATAAATTTTTCTATGAATTGTACTCTTTACATTACTAAAATATGAAAAAATAAAATATCTTTATTTCAACGAAATATAATTCTACTAATTGATTTTTTTTAAAAGTTTCCATTCTTTTGTCCGCCACTTTATATATATAATTACTAAAATGTTTTAAAAGAGAAATGTTAAAATTGTCAATTTGAGCTACGCTACATTTTTTCGGATTCCCGCTTTTTAAATGGTAAAAATGTTCTCTAAAACGAGTGTTTATTTGCCTTTTAGTTTGAAGTTAACTTTGTTATAATTATTACCTACAGCGCTACAGTTAATTTTATGAATACCGGATTTTTTGATATGTAAGTTACATTTAGATTTTGATAAAGAAATTAGTATAAACTTTTGGAAACGTTATCGTATGAAAGTGTTATGTATTTATTGTTGTATTTTTGTTATTAGATGGTGTTAGGTTTAAAATTATAAATGTTCTCGAAATACGTATTTTATCTAGTTTTTAATTTTATATGTATTAATTATTTGATATAATTTATATATAGTGTAGAAGTTCTGATATATTTATTTATGTGTATTTTTTCTTTTTCAATCTATTGTCTCGCTTAATCTGTGTGGTAATCCAACAACTAAAGTAAAGAAATAAAAGAGCTTAAGTTTAATTTGCCTGTTGAAAAGTAATGACCCTTCAGTCTTTCAGAAGTTTTCAAAAGCAAAACATAAAAGCAGACCATTCATCCATTATTTAAAAAAGTGGTGAGAACAAGGAAATTCTGCTATGAAAATGCATAATTTATTTATGGATAACTACAAGAGCAAAATTAATAACATTTTGAAACTAAATTTAAAACTAAAAATAGGGAGGATTATAATTTTATAATATTATTTAAATATTCACACTTATATTACACATATATTTATTTACTTTTATTTGAACATTGTTCATCGCTTAACGTATTTTTTCCGGATCTGCATTTTATTACACAAACTCTACCGGAATTTTAAGTATGCTGCAGTAAAATTTAAATTTTAATGTCATAATCAATTTTCTAAAATAAGAATACTACTACTTAAGTTTTCTGCAAATAGCTACAATACAAATGAAAAACAAGTTTATATTTTTTCTAAAAATAAAATTAACATTCAAAAATTAAACACGCAAAAAAATACCAAAATGAAATATACTTTAATGCGGAATATTTAGTTTATAATTGTACAAAATAATGGAACAATATAACAATAAATTGGATAAATGACTAATAAATTGTTATATGAAAGTCAACAAACAATATAGGTGTAATTTTATTTATTTATTAAAAGACAATGGACAGCTAATCGAGGATATGTTGAATATTTTATGAAACCAATTCAAACGTATAAAATTTTTATACGTCACCTTCATTTTAGGCTTAGTTTTTTGAAACAACACACGAATAATAAAAAAATAATCCTGTCACTTCTTTTCCATTGAAAATTTTAACCTTAAAATGAAGTATTAAAACTCTACAGATTATTTTCAGAGACAGGGTAAATTTAGATTAGATTACTCAATATGTGAACCATGCAGTGGCGTGTTGTTTTTGGGGGGTCCTACCAATGGCTTAGTTTGAACCTTATTTTTTGGGAGTTTTATAATAATTAATTTGAAGTTGTATTAATAAGTTTCACTTTTTTTCAATTTATAATTTAATTTCAAGAGGAATTCTAACCCTAACACCACCCCCCCCCCCCCCACCCCTTATCTACGCCTTTGGCAACATGCCAGACATCTAAAAACATCTGTACAATAAGTTTAAACTTATGGTAAAGTTGACATACATGTAACACAATCTAAATTAAACTTATGTTACTTCTCAAAATGTAGTAAGTTCTAAGATAAGTTAAAGAAATATTTTTTAGATTACTACATTTTCTAAAAGTGTGTGTTTCTTTTTAGAATGTTTATATAAATTTTTAATTTGAAAATTGTTATATTACTCTGTATTAGTATGAATTATGATGTAGAGAATTTTAGTTGAAGAAAATTCTGAGAAAATTGTTAGGTTAGAAATTTTACCTGAGTTACTGCCTGTAATAAAGTAATTTAACTGCAGTAATAACCTTTCGAATGTAAGGAAAGGTATTGTCGGCAAATTTGAATTAGACATTTTACTGCATAAGTCATCCGAAATTGAAAGCTGTAAAATAATAAACCTCGAAATCTTTCACTTGTTCGTGTTTGAGTTTTCAAGGACAGTTTTACTTTCTTCCGAATAAAGAAATTCCTCTCCAATCATACGCAAGCGAGAAGGAAAGTAAAAAGTCATTAGTGGGCCTGTGTAAAAGAAAAGAAAAAAATTATAAAGCGTAAAGTGGCGTCCGAAGAGTGCTGTGGAATTCACCAATTTGTTTCTATCCGCAAGAGTCTCAAGAGCGCACTAAAAAATGAGAACTTATTTCGCGAAAGACACTTGTGTGGCCTTGCTAAGTAGATGCGGTGCATATTAAAATAAAACCAAAAATCAAGGTTGCTATTGTAAAATATTTAATAATAAATTCTCAAACATCCTTAAGGTCACTGTTCTGTTTGTGTTTACAATTACGTGGGTGTTCGATTTCCAATCAATACTTATTTATTTAATAACTTCATTTACAATAACAACAACACAGTCCACACTGACACACTGACAGTATTCTACTATTCTTGAAGACCATGTCTTTTAAATTTACATACATGAAAGAAGGGATAATTTCCTTAAATCATCAAACTCAAACTTAATTAAAACAGAGTTTCAGACTGAACAAATATTCAAATAAGTCATTAAATATAAATCTGTATAATATTTTACCAATAGAAAAATCAAGAGATTCTTGTTACGCCATAGTGTTTTTACAGCAAAAAAAATCATTATATTGACGAGAACTTGGATATAAAGTCTGCTGAGAATTTTATGATTTTCAATATATAGATATATTTTTTAATGTTTAATTACAAGGTGGTGACTCGAACACCCGAACTTAGTGATTTAACATGTAAAGTAATATTTTTGTAATTTTCTGCTTCCCTAATTATTATAAATAAAAAAGCAGTTGTATAGCAAAAAATTCTGTATCTGAATCAATAAACAAAAGTAATTTGAAGTGCCTTATAGGCTCAAAAATTAAGTATGAAAATTAGGTAAATCACCCCAAAAATAGCGTTAGTTTATTTTAATAATTATTTGAAATTACAATTGAGGTAAACAATATTACACAAAGTAATTTTCAATTTAAAACAAAAAACGAAATAAAATTGCTATATTTTTAGCGTAAATTGATAAAACAGTGATCACAAATAATAATAAAAATAAACTAACGCAGCTAACTTGACAGATAAATCGTTAAACATTTGTTATTTTTGTCTCAAATCCATGGGTATTGCGATTTTTCATGGGTACTACTATTTTTCATACCTAATTTCTGAGCTTACAAGGCACGTAAAATTAATTTTGATTATTAATTCAGATGTAGAATTTTATGCTCTACAAATGTTATTTTAAGATCTTTTATTTAAAATAATTAGGGAAGCACGAAATTACGAAATATTTATTTATGCAACTAGTGTGTAAAGTACGTGTTTTTTGGTCGACAAAAAAAAAATTTGTCATCAAATTATGCACCAAACTCATGTTTGCCTGTTTGTCAAATATACAAAATTATTTGACGGATTACATATGAATTATTGTTTAATTTTGATTTGGTCTATATGTATTATAATTTATAAATTTTAAAATTAAAATAAGATAATATTGAATTTGATATATCCAGAAAATAGTTTACAAATTTGGGTATCATGATGTAGTCATTTTAATATTCGGTGTCATTAAAGTAAACAACTGACCAAAATAATTTAATAATACACGACTATGCTGTGTTGTACTTTATATCTACTAGATCACAATGTATATTAATTATAAATAACAACAAGAGTGTTTATAAATTATTCACGAATGCACACTTCGCGTATAAAAATGTTTCTCACGTAATCTAGTCCAACAATACACGTCATCAACAAAAATCAGAACAATGACGTCAATATAAACAAATGAAAAGCAACACATCTACGTGCTTGACATAAACATTGCAAACAAACACCTCGTACTTAAAACAAATAATGCATCATAGTTTATAAACAAGAGCAAGTTAGTCATGGTTCCTATGCAAGCGAATTTGACTATTATATAAGGTTAGTAAACAATAGTGAACTAATTATGCAAGTGTACGTCATTTATGATGTAAAAGTATATACGAATATAAATAAAATAATAGGGATATAAAAACAATAAATATTAGTTTTATTTCTAAAGCGATAAACATGAATTCGATTTTTGTACATTTCCCTGAAGTGCTGTTTTGGTTGTCTCTCATCCATATTTAAAACTTTTTAATTTTTTTGAATAACAAACAGCTTA
Organism: Stenolophus ochropezus; assembly: GCA_035578165.1. Classification (NCBI taxonomy): domain Eukaryota; kingdom Metazoa; phylum Arthropoda; class Insecta; order Coleoptera; family Carabidae; genus Stenolophus; species Stenolophus ochropezus. The sequence goes on from JAQOWZ010000014.1 coordinate 9,193,218, forward strand.
ACTTTTCCAAACTTTTCATGTAGACAATGAAGTTTGCACATTTTTTAGGTTATTAAAATATTTATAAATAGTTTGAGGGTTGTTACCGCATTAAGGATTCTGTACTATATATAAATATAATAACTCATTAAATATTAGGGTTTCACGATTTGACTTGATATTCAAGTAACTTGACTTGACGTTCAAGTCGAGTCAAGTAATAATATTTCAAGTACTTGAAAAATCAAGTAGTTCTTCAGAACTACCTACTTGATTGTTCATCACTTTTATTATTTAGTTCAAAGAAATCACAATGAGATTTTCAATAAAGACTTTTATTTACAAAACAAATCATAAATAATTCTAATCTGCAATTTTTAACAAAAAATAATATAAAATAAATATAAAATACAAATAAGCATGAGGCTTCTAATAAAGTTATTGTAGATTTTGTAAAAGAGCAGCTCTGGAAAATAGTCTTTCAACATGAGTTGATGATGCTGGTATCAATAAAAAAAATCACCATTTACATAAATTTCGTTAAAAAATGCCTGGTTACCGTTTGTCGCATTGTACAAACACGATAAAAGCATAACTATGCGTGCTGTTTTAAAATAATAATATAAGTACCTAATTAATAATATAATTTATGACTTTTTATTTTTAAAAACCTAATTCTCAACAGCTTGAAATTTGAAGGTTGTCTAGCAATTTTGGTGGTCAAAATGGCGAACTTTACACTATTTAGTGATGATAATGCAATGAAATGTCACTAGATATATCGAGCTCTTGCTCACTTCACATCAATTATTTCCCATTTTTCCCTCACTTCATTCTATTTCCAGTGAATTAAATTAAAATGCAATCTGTTTATCAAGCAATATCAGAAATAAAAATCAAGTCAAATCAAGTAGTAAATTAAAGAAAAGCTAGATTTTCAAATCATCAAGTAATTTTCAAAAATATCAAGCTACTTGACTTGATGAAACCCTATTAAATACAGGGTGTTCCACAACTTAGGACTAAAAATTAAAGGGTATATTCTGTACGAAGTGCTGATCATGAAACAAAAGGATTTTTTTAAAAATTCGCAAAGTTAAGGGTAGTTTACTTGAAGTAGACTTTTTTTGGAACACTAGAGTAACTATTAATTACACAGTATTACACATTTATTAGTATTAGATATTAGATAAATAATTACTGTCATTGTAGAAGATCTGAAAAAAAATATTAAAAATAACTACGAATTTTTAAAAAATTCTTTTTGTTTTATAATCAGCACGTCGAACAGTATACATCCTTTAATTTTTGTCCTAAATTGTGGAATACCTATATATGTAGGTCATTTTTTTGTGATCAGAATGTTATAATTTTTTGTGACAAAAATTGTGTGTGAGAAATATGTTAAAATCTGATTCAATACAAATAAATGATTGATTTATGTAATGTGCAATAAGTAGAACGTACCTAAAAACCTATTACTTCACATTTTTATTGTAAAAAGAGATCAGAAATGCATATAACTAAGAATATATGTAACCGAGTGTTATATAACACCAATTAAACATATAGATAAGTAGAGCAAACCCTATTTGTTTTTATTTCGTTAGAAATGCATTTTCAACATTGCATGCTAATATATAACATTAACCGAATTTAAACAGTATGATCTGATTTACATATGAGACGTATTGAGTATCTATTTTTAGTTCAAATAGTAATTAAATGCAATATTTAAAAATATAACACTTTCTACATTGCAACGTGGTTTACATACATAAATATAGGTTTATTTTAGATTAATATATTCTATATTACTTCACAAAAAATTCGTCGAGAAGAAAGTTTAGAAAATGCCCGTAGGCTTGTACTTGAAATATTTTTAAGAATTTCAGTAAGTTAGCATTCACTTTTACTCTAGCATTTTATTGCTCTTGCTTTTGATTTGTTCGTAACAATTCTTCCTCTTCATTTGTTTATCACAATTCATTTATTCGAACGCTCTACCTTCAATGCCACACACATTTTCTAGATTTATTCTGTGAGAACTAGATTACGAAATTTTGTTGCCAATATATGACCTATTTAGATTTTTGTTATGAATTGAATTGATTTTGGAAGTAGCAATGTTAATATTCTTGTTTTATACCAATAAAATCATCACAATTTTTTATAGTTTATTAGATGTGCCAATATGCTTTTCGTATAACAAGTATATTTTACGATGCATGTTTATCCCTAAATAAAAATTTTATACTTCCAATAAATAGTGCATTTTAGTATTCAAAGAAATCTGAATGCTTTCCTCATAAAAGAAGCATCTACAAACGTGCTGGAAATGTAAACTTGTGTGATTTCTGAAAATTCTGGAATTGACTATTATGTAAGAAATGAACTTCACAACAAATTAAGTTGAAAGCAGTGAAGTTAGCAGTAACGAGATCTGTCTGAAACTAGATATTGTGTGATGTAATCACTAATTGTTTTCTGTTCTGAAGATGACATTTCTCCTGCAGTGCATCTAAGAAATTTACTTATTTTTCAAGTTATATAATTCTTTTCTCAAGCTTACTGTTACATTTTACAAGAATGACAAATATATTTATAAACACGTTATATAAATGTCGAACCGACAAAGCATTTTTCTACTCTGGAAGTGACGCATAGCAATAACAATGAAGGAAATTATTTTTCTACTCAAAGTAGATACCTTAATAAATTAGATATATAAATAGGCAAACAGGAAATTAAAATTTATGTAGGCGGATACTTCTATTTTTTATATGCACTAGGCTCAATCACCTTTAAATATGTAAACATTATATTAACCTTTGACCTACTTTTTGTACGGCTATTATATTCACAAAGACAAAAAATACAAATAAATTAATAATATGACTACCTATAACAATTTTACTAGAGTTGCATAAAAATTCGATTAATAAAAATTTTTAAAAATCTATTTTTAAGATTTGACTGATTTTTTTTACAAAAATTATGCATTTTGAAAAAAAAAATATTGTAAACAATAAGTAAAAATTTAAAGAATAACGATATCGGTTATAACGAGAAAATGGTTATAACGTTTAAATTATGACCACTTGTTTGAAAGCACATATACGTTATTATTTTCTTTTATCGGTTATAGACTTCTGGCTAAAGTCGAAGTTCTTGGATCCCTTTGAGGATAAATTCAACATAATATATCAGTAAAATTCGCGGTAAAATCGTTTTACAGACTTAGTAGTTCTTGAAAATATTGCAACATGGAAACATTATTCACCCGCTTTTCCCCAGAGTTGCATAAAAATCGGATTTTTTGATTTTTTTAAAAAAGGTATAGTATAATTTCAAAAACGAGTTTCACAAAATAGCATTTATTATAAAAAAAACATATTGTAAAGAATAAGTAAAAATTTAAAGCAACAATAAACACTACAGTAAAATCCGTTTATAACGATACCACTTATAGCGAGAAACTGGTTATAACGTAGAAATAGTGACCACATGTTTGAAAGCCCACATACGATAACTTTATTTTACTTTACGAAATTTTTGAGATCCCTTCGATGTCGTTATAACCAGATTTTACTGTAAATCATTTCAAAGTAAATTTAACAAAAAATACACATTAGTGTAATAAATTTCTGTGTTGTAAATTCAAAATTATATACCAGTAAAGACGTTTTACCGACGAAGTTAAATAGATTTAGTATTTTTAGTAGTTGATGAAAGTATTTCCACATGGTAACATTACCCACACGCTTTTCCCCCAATTTTCCTAAATCGAGAATGTTAAATAACAATTGCAGAACAAGTGATTTAAATCAATTATTTAAATAAAATCAATGTGATTTAAATCTGATTTCAAATCAAGTTATTTAAATCAATACAACCCTGCTTTCCCCAATTTTTGTAAGCCGGGGATGTTAAATATCAATTGCAGAATAAGTGATTTAATTCAACGATATTTAAAAAAATCAATGTGATTTAAATCTGATTTAAAGTTTGATAATAATAAATAAATTTGTTTCCCAGCTAAGAGAATTTGATTGTGAAAAGTTTGGGAGACACTGGCTATACTAAAACCGAAAGGGAAGCCGAGTGACCCAAGTCTAAAGTGCCCAAGTGGGACAACGAACCCCGATCTAGCACACAAATTTCATTCCATGCAGAATTCTGCCTTTGTCCTTTTGTGTACCCACGAGTTCCCTTACAAAAACTGCAGTTTAATTGTTATTCTTTCTACATACGTTCCCTTCAACTAAAAGTAAATAAAGCAATTCAAAACAACCATGCTCATATTCGCAGAAATGATATATTTTTCCTGTTAATTGTCCACGTTTTCTCGGAATTACGCACGCTATGCAATATCAAAACTGCTTTCTTGTAGTTTAAATGCGAGTTAACCTCTAATTTATTATATCTTTCGAAGCTAGATAAATCAATTTCTCACTTTTTTCGGTTAGTTAATCTGATTTACAGTTTGCTCGTACGAATTTTTTCCAGCTCAGTTCAATTATTTCGACTGCAAAAAAGTCTCTAGGTATCGATTTTAGACGTCTGAGGCCTGATTTGGTGATATATTACAAAAAAGACATACGATACACGGAGAACCGAACTTGTTTCTCCTGTCATCGATCGATAAACGATTATAAAAATAAATAAATTTTACAAAATATTTATTAGAACAATCCGAAGAATAAACTTTTATCAATATTTTTAATGTTTGTTACATATTTGTTGTAAACAAATGCTTCTAACCTAGTATATTTCTTATATAAATACAAACTGATAATCATAAATGATTAATAAAGAACTTACTGTTTGTGACGACTACTAACTACAGTTGACTGTCAAATAGTTTATTAAACACTATCACCAACACTGCATAAACATATTTTAATAGTTTTTTGGTAGTTTTTAATTCGTAACGGAAAAACACGCACCACTATAAACAACTGTCACCACTAGCGCACTCTGAATTGAATTTGTTGTGTTAAACTAATTACTAAAATGAAATAAGATACAAATTTAAATTTTTACTGGAAATAAATAAAAGTAATATTATTTTGGTATTTCAAGAGTTCAAATAATTAATAATAAATAATTGAAAATAGCCAAATAATTTATTTTGAATAAAAAACAATTAAAATTGTAAAAACGTGTAGAATGAGGTCTTGCAAATAAAATTAAGTGAACTTCATTTTGTTTAAATCGAACCCATAATGTCTAATTTGTTGTTCTATATGATATACTTCTTTTTTATTTACATTTTATGATGTATAACATTGTTTTAAAGTATCATACTAAAAAAGGCGCAAAAATTGTGACATACGTAGGTTCTGGTGTGAAGTTATTCACGTGTGGATGCCACATTCCAATTCTCAAATATTGTGGTTTAGATCATTTGAAAGTTGGTAAAGTGGACAGTCTGTCATTTGAAACATTGTAAGGCATTTATTTGCAGATTATTCAATTTGTCAGTTTAAGTTAAAATATTATATTTGACGTTTGAAACGAAGTGAAGTTGTGTAAGAAACTTGATACGTCATTGAACAAAGGGTGAAGTGGAGTAATTCAGCCGCGTTTTGAAGGATATCATTTTTAATAGCAGTTTATTCATTATTAAAAATCAATTTGGGGAAAAATAAAAAATACGGGTCTATTATTTTTCATTATTCTATTGTTTAAAGTTAAAAATGAAAAATCGTGCAAGACCTCATTATTGTAAAAGAGTAAAAAGAAAAAATAATTAAATATAACATTATTTGTAGAGGTCTTTAAAGCGGTTTGTGAAACCGACCCTCAAAATTATTATTGAAACAGGTGAAATTTCTGCTCCATATTCCAAACCGGTGTTAAGGGAACTCATGTACAGGCAGGTTTATAATGGCATGGCATGAGTATGTAACATAGACGCATACATAAATGTTTATGCTAAACAGTTCTACCCTACATTTTGATATTAGGTTGAAACTGACATTTATATTTTATGATCTCGGAATATAAATAAAAAACAAATTTGAAATATATTTTTCACTGATTTTGCTAAACAATGACCGATTGATCAAATTCCAATAAATAAAATCAAATAAAAATCGCGAATTAATTGCAATTAAGTCATGAATAATACAAGAGCGATTATGAAATTTGAAATATATTTTTTCACTGTTTTTGCTAAACAATGGCCAATTGATCAAATTCCAAGAAATAAAATCAAATAAAAATCACGAATTAATTACAATTAAGTCATCAATAATACAAGAGCGATTATGGCGAGTCAATATTCGTTAGGTTTTGAGAAAGGTTGCACGCGTGGATAATCCCATTCATCATATTGCCAACTACAGACATTCAGCTAACCGCTTGGCCGAAATTTTACTGACACTCGTGAATGATAGCTCTTTATTTTACTAAGCCTTCACCTTGCACACGAAATTATGACACTGCCCACGCCTAGATTTTCACAAAGTATCTATTCAGTTAAATATTTCATAGAAAATTGATATTGGTTTTGTTTATGGATATGAAATAATTGAGTAGCATTTCCAAAGAGGATTACGAAATGAATTCTCTCCATTCAATTTTCAATAAATAAATAAAATATTTCAACGCAACAATTTTGCTAAATCTGTTTTAATTGGTATATTTTAACAAAAGAAAACTATATCATTAGCAACAAATAAATATATTTCTAGGAAAATTACCAATATTCCACAATCAAAATTAAATTTATCTCAACAAAAATGAGGTCTATTAAAATTCATGAAACACGAAAATCCGTTTCCATGGTATTTTCAAAACATTCCTTCCATTTTGTAAAGGGGTATGAATATTACATATATTGCAGACAATAATTATTAAAGATTTGGGGAAGGGATGCTGTCATGCCATCGTGGTAGAAAAGAAAAGAGGTAGACTGAGAGCCTAAGAAACAGTCTATATACCTGCCTTTTTCCATAATCCTACCATCCCTTCTCCGTCACGTTAAATTGCTAATAATTTTATTATTGCAAGCAAATGTTTAGTTCTTATTATTATAATGAGAAAGTTATAGAGTGGTTAGTTTGTATATTTTATGACTTATACCTATACTGAAATTCGATTATGGTCACATACTCCATTTTTCAAAGTATTGTTATTTGTGGTTGTGTTTCTGTGTCAAAAATTATCATTACTTATCAACTGAAGTATTAGTAAATTTTAATTTTATTAGCAATAAATGAATTTACTAAATCATTTCTGTACATTTGTACTAAATATGAATATTTTTGTTTGACCAACGTGCAGGCAACATATTCCATTGTTTCTTGTGAAAAATATTCAAGCAGAAAACTTCTAAATCGTAATCATATTCATCAATTAATGCATGATCGTATTTAACATGGTACATGGTTTTTACAAGAGCAAAATGCAAAACATGCAATACAACGGTTTTTGCCATCAAACGATTAATTGCTCTTTTTTTACCCTTACTACTTCTTTCTAAATATCTGTTTCTATGCCTTTCAAAATAAGCTAATATATTATAATATACCTATATATTGTTTTAAATTAAGAAAAATATTATATACGATGATTTTCGGAAAAAAAAGACTACAGAAAAAACAACATAAAATCTAACCTAATTCATTATTTATTAATAGTTTAACTGTCATTTCATTAACAATCAAGTCTTTTTAAATTTTTCTGTAGGCTTTTTCCGATCATCAAATATGATGAAAATGTAGAAAATATAATTTTCCTACAACCTTTAGAGTTTGTAGTCACTTATGACGAAGTAGTGCTTGAAAAGTAGCCGTTGCTAGGCAACGTAAATACTTTTCACGCACTGGTGGCACATTTATCAATGGTTTATTTGCTTTTGAAATTAATTTTTATTAATATGTCCGGTGTAGGAAAAATGTTGTATGCAACACATGTGTAACATAAAGTTTTGTATCTCGTGCTATTATTAATTAATTAAAACAGCACTCGACTAAAAATCACTTTATACACTAGTTGCATAAATAACTATTTCGAAATATCCCCACAATATATTTTTCTTAATTTAAATATATCAAATAACAAGGAAACTAAATTCTTATCAACATATTTCACAAGTGCGATTCATTATTAGAATGAATCATTGTTGACTGGTTGCCATTTTATAGACGTACATAGTTCACTGAGATTTTTTTAATTTTCTACAACAAAAGCGTCTTTCTTATCAAATGAAACACACATAAATTGATATTTAATTAGTAATATTTTTGACGAGGCAGTGAAATATAAAACTATGATTATTTAGCAACTTTGTTGATTTTTTTCGTCTAGGCAATATCGAGTGACAACATATTTGTATAATCGCATGTTTCTTGGTAATGCGAAATGTAGGTAACGATTTGGCTAACACGTGTTTTTTATTTTTCAAATATGAAAATTTATACCCTAACCTTAAATTTCAAAACATAAATTAAAATAACCTAAATATTCTAAAAATGTTATCGACTTAAATATATCACAATTTTTACTCAAGAATTGGAAATGGTACCTGTAGCTTAGCAAAGTTGTAAAGGTAATATTTTTATTGAACCTTTACTTGATAAATTTATTGAAGCAATTTTCATTGTACCTTGTACAAATGCGATAAATTACAATATAGGATATTAGCTTATCGAAACTTGGAATTTAATAAAGAACGATATTAAGTCCCAAAGTTGTTTCCAAATAGTATTACCCACAGCTGTAATTTTAAATGTACTGTAAAGTAGAAGATATGACGTTTAATGACTATTATTATAATTGAAATACCTTGCGATTTTGCGAATGATTACAATTATTACAATTTTCCATAGCATGAAAGCAGTGACGTCGCCAGCCGATTTTATTTGAGTCCAACATTTTTTAAGATGGGCTCTCAAATTATTAAAAAACTGCAATAATTACTAAAACAGAAAATACAAATAAGTAGAAAAAAATTTTGTTCAAGTTAAATTTTTTGCCATTTGGCGTGCAGTTGATAAATAAAATTTAAAAATGCATTATATTTTTAATTTTAATTTTAAATTTGTCCTCATATTTTTTAATTGTTTTTGGTAAAATTTGTAGCTCGTTTTAGAATAAATTTATATCGTTTTTGTAATGTTACTTTAAAAATTCTTTCCTTTTTAAAATTCATTGATAACTCATTAAAATATTGTTAGTAAACCAGTGATTAAATTCAGTTATAATGCTAGAAAAATATGTATATGTTCAAGTAATTTTATAAACGAGTGAATGCCATTGTCTACTCACAGCAAAAGTGTTGTTCGTACTTTTCCAAAAACTAATTTTTGGTACATTTTAGAGAAAAATGTTATCAGAAAAAAGATAAAAGTTTTTAAAATAATATTTTTAACAAATTTTGATTTTTTAATAAATTTTGCGTTTAATACACAAAAATCTTATAAAAAAACACACATTCTTACATGTTATCTTAACATCAAACTAATTAATATATTTTTTATTTAAATAAAAAAAAATTAAATTATATTTTATTCAAAAATAAAAGTTTGAAATACAGTTCGATATTAAGAATATTATTTGAAAAACATTTTTCTAATAACATGTTTCTCTAAAATGTACCAAAAATCAGGTATTAGAAAAGTACGAACGATACTTTTACTGTAGGTAGAAAATCCCCTTTAAATTTTACCTAACGTATTTCTACCTGTCACTTTATCCGTCTAAAATCTTTTGAAAATTTTGAAGGAGCTTTATATTCCGCTTTTCTTCCATTGAATTTCTATGTTTCTCTTATTACAGATAGTTAGAATTTCTTGATATATCAGATTTCCTCTTTTCATTTATTTCAAAATTGAAGGGGTGAAAATTAAAAGGGTATATGTAACAATGGCAAATATTCGAGTTAAACTACAATTTTCATTTGAAACAAATTACGAATAATTGAAATAAAATATTAAACACAGTTTTCAAAAGTTTTATTTGCTAATGAAATACAAAACAAAATTAAATAGATTATTATCATATTTAGTAAGTAATTTAAATAAATAGGTCACTTGTTCCCTTTTGATTTTAATAATTGCACTTATATCGTTATATCATTTTTAGTTGTCATTTAGAATCACTTATATCGGATTCGCAAATTACACTTTCGTCTTCTGACGTACTATCAGCTTTTTGCCCATCAGTAGTCTTTCTTGGACGTCCACGAGGACGATTTCCCAAATTAATTGTATTTTTTGATCTGTCTATAATAGTTTTATAAAATAAATGATGTATTGGAGGTATAAAACTTAACAAAGATTCAAGATCTTTGGCTTTGGCGGCTTTTAATTTGTTTGGTTCTTCACGTAGTACAGGTAGAGAGTCTGGTATTTTTGATCTGGATGCAGCATTCATATTAATTTTTCGAAATTCAAAATCTTTATTCAAAGTTTCTTTGAAATATAATGTTTTGGGATCATTTTTCCTATATTGAATCCAACGCATTTTCAGCCAACTAACTTTTTGTTTCTCTGTGTCGACTTTCCGATTTATTATGCATTTGGCAATTGGTTCAGTAGAAAGAAAATCATTGGATTCCATTTTCACAACCTGAAATCTTTTTTGTGCACTTGCAACTAGTTTCATCCAATCATCAGGTATGTAAATATATTGGGTCTTTTTCTTTAACTTTTCTATATGAGGAAAATCGGAATCATTCTCCAGGTAGCTATGTCCTGATACTAGATATTTATGATCGACTGTTTCGATTCTTGTATTAGCGACAATAAAAAACCACATGCGAGACAAAACTTGATTTCTGTTTTGACCCCCACAACTATCACTGTAAGCAATAATATGCATGAACCAATTTCTGACGCCCCACGGGAAGCAACATCCTCAGACCACATATTCATATAAGCTAGATTGGTTTGACAATCATGAATTCCAAAATTATAGGTCCATAGTTGTCTTTTATAAAAAATTAAATTAGTGTTTAGCATTGGTGTTGGTAAAGTCTTCTGTAAATCAAACGTAATAACTTTTACTTTACCATTACTTTCTTTCCCACATTTAATATCGTGTTTCTTAGCCTCTCTAGCTGCGTCTACTTTTCGAAGGTGTAATTCTTTTTCCGCTTTTAATTTGTTTATATTCGCAGTATTAGTTTCGGCTTTTATAGAATTTTCTAATCTATCACAAGTGTTACAAGTATCGCTACGTAGCTTATAAAATGAAAGGTTAAAATCGGTATTAAACACTCTGCGATATATAGGCTCTTTTACGGGTATTTTATTGGTTTCGTTGCATTTATCTCTATACAAACCATACATTTTGGAAACGGTTAATTCGGGTGGTAGATACTTCCTGTTAGGTGCATCTTTACGTGAATAGTGACTCCTAAATTTGGGAAATGAGTTGATATGGTCCCGAACATGTTGCAAAACATCATCAGATATCTTTGTACTTGGTGCATGTCGACCGCGATGATCAACTGGAGACAATCCTGGTACTGTCACTTCTTTCAAAGCTGCGTTAGAAAATCTTCTGTTGCTAATATTAAGTGTTTTGAGAAAAAATTGTTTGCACACTCTTTTATTATCTAAATAAATATTTGTCGATTTGGTTTTTTTATTAACTGTGTGTTTGATATGACGTTTCGGGTTCATTATTCGGACACTATTTCTAATAAAGTTAGTTTGTGTTTGCCAACTTGCAGTTTTCCAATATTCGTCATGAATTAATTGACGTGTTTCTTCCGTAATTTTGTTACATTCAAAACGACATTCATGTTCATAAGCCTGTACAAATTTTGCAGGATTTATTTTTCCCGTTGTTGTTTTATATTTTTTTCCTGAGTTTCTGAGCAATTTCCTTTTGTACGATTTCCATTTTTCCGTATGTCTTTTACGTTTTCTTGACTTCGTAGATCTGGTTTCTTCAGTACTCTCTATAATGCAATAATATTGTTATCTATATAAGAATGTACCCAACTAACTTATAAAATTAACTTAGGTACCTTTACTTGAAGTAGAAGTATTATGTACATTTAAATTTTTCACTGCGTCCTTTTTTATCGTATCTATGGATATTTCACTCGTATCTGATGTATCTATGAAAAATCAAATAGAAAAAAATTGTAAATAATTTTTAAAATCATAACGGTACAAGTGCTTTTGTTTCAAATTTCATTGTTAATATTTTTCTTTTCAAGTATAAATATAATAGTTAAAAAATATAACCGTTAGCAAAATATAATTTTTTTTTATGAAATTTATTGACACTAAATAAATGAAAGTTTTAAATATAAAAAATCACATGTTAATCAAATGGAGTAACACATTTTAACTAACCTTCATTTGGATTATAATTTTTGTCTCCCACTGAATCATCACTAAACAAATGATCTTCTTCTGCTGATTCATTATCATTGTAGTCTTTAATGGATTGTTCATTTTTGTTATTATTTTCAAGATTTTCATTTATTTCATTATAAACACCTGAAACGTCAACCGCACTCATGGCCATTTTGTCACTTATACCCCTTTGATTTTAAAATTTTCACAAAATTTACACGTTTATACTTATATCATTACCGATAAGATGGCAGCACATGACGACTGTCACTTAAATCTCTTTGGTTTTCAAAGATAATGCATATTTGAACCTAAAATCGTACATACCTCATATTTTGTTAAAATGTCACTTGTACCCTTCTGATTTTCACCCCGTCAATTATCCTACATCTCCCGACGAACCTGTATGAAAGTATGAAAATTATAATAAAATAAAATAATACTAAATGGACAGAGGAAAGATTAAAAATGTTTTCGCGTTTTATTTTTTTTTGAAAATAGTGGATAACAAGATATATATATATATATATATATATATATATATATATATATATATATATATATATAACCTTATTTTTATATTTAATTTAAAGATTATTTCTAAAGAATCAGCTTTCGAAATCAATCTACTTAAGCTCATACGCAAATACTTTTGAGAATAAGATTATGTCACATAACTTTCATTCGTGGAACTTGAGTAAAATTTAAAAATATTTTGTACTTTCTTGTTTACATTTGGTTGTTCTGAGAAGAAAGAATTTCCTACTTCCTATCCTTTTATTTTCTAGTTGACGGGAAGCTTGTTTAATTTAGTTTATCTTTACTTATTGTGGAGTGAATTAGCCGTAGCCGTTCATAATTTGTAAGGTCTAGGTCGTAACTGCTTGGAAATCAATTAAAAATAACGTACGCTATATTAACTTGCAACTTGTTTCGTTGACATCTGCAGTTGTAATGACTTGGGAGCTAAATCGTCCCTTGCGTCTGAAACTGATGTTTTAATAACGGAATTTTTCATTTTCTTTATTTTGTTTATGGCTGTATACCTAACAAACTTACGACAACACTAGATTTTAAAAAACAAAACGCTACCCTATAGACAAACGCAATAGTTGAATTGCATTAATTGAATTTCCAACATTTTTATTTTCATTTTCTTTATTGTTTATGGCTGTATACCTAATAAACTTACGACAGAACTAGATTTTGAAAAACAAATGCATCTCTATAAACAAACGCAAAATATTTATTTATTGCATTAATTGAATTTCCAATATTTTACCGTATCCGATTTCCGAGAATATCTGCAGTTTTAATATATCCCCTTAGTTAGTCAAGTTAATTAAAAATTCTCAATATCGAAACGTGAAGCACTTCTACGAACTACATTTAATAATTTTTCAAATTCCATACATAAAACAATATTTTAGTTTTGTATTATTTTTTATTTATTTAAAATATGCACTACACAATATCTGTTATCGACTGCTTTTACTTCAAAGTAAATAAGTAAGTCTATTCTACAACATTATTAATTTTCTATGAAATATACTATCTTAAACTTTGAAGTTTAATTATTTTCCTGCATAAAAAAATCACCACTTTAAGTCTTATAAAGATTTTTTTATTGTGCAATTGTTTATTACATGTAGATAATAATGTAAGCATAACAATATTTTATCATTGTGCTTTATAAAATTTTCAACTTTTAAATATAATAAACCATTAGTAACTTTAGAGGAATTGTAGAATAGCCCTGCTATATCACTCGATCATACATATCTAGATTATTTTTAGATCAATAAATAATTTAAATTCAATATATTTTTCAAAATATTACATCAGTTGTTTAAATATCAAATGTGAATTTTATGGGAGATTGGGTCATTGCTTCCCAGTTAATGGACGGATTTTTGAAAATGTATTCTAAATTCTAATTATTGTTTAATTGTTCGTTATTAAATTTATTTATTATTTAGTTCATTTGTTCTATTTTGTAATTTCATAGAATATTAAAATGTAATACATCTGCCAAACTCATTCCCTATGTTTCATTTTAAATGAGACAAGCAAATACATATAAATCATGATTTTTTTAATTTTTAAAGATATCTGAGTATTACTGCACTTTTTAATTGTTTTAAAAAGCAATATAAATATTTTATTTCATAAACGAAAACGAAATTTGTAATAAAACCAAAACGATTCATCTGAGTAAAACATGGAAGATATTTAAATTATTATATTTTCCTTCTGTTATATGAGACTTAAAATGACACAATAATGCTTAATTTTAAGATATTATTATATACAGAATACATTTCAGTTATTATTAATTGTTTCGTAGCAAATAATTAAATTTTTGTTATAATTATTCTATTTTTTTAACTTTGATAAAAAACAATGATTTTTATTAAAAAATTGTTTTATTCAGATGAATAGCAGCTTTGGTTTTATTACAGATATCGTGTTTGTTTACGGAATAAGTTATTGATATTGCTTTGAAAACAATTAAAAAAGTGCTACAGCAATTAGTTATCTTTAAAAATAAAAAAAAAAATATGATTTATTTGATTTTTTTAAATAAATCATGATATTTGCCAACCCTGGTAAAATACAATTTAATTTTAAGATATTATTATATACAGAATATATTTTAGTTATTATTTATTGTTTTGTACAAATAATTACATTATTATTAAAATTATTATATTTATTTATCTTTGATAAAAATCATTGATTTTTATTTAAAAAATCAGTTGATTTAAATCAGGCCAACCCTGATTTAAACCGGGTGTAAAGAAGATTTCGTTTGTAAATAATAATATTGTATGAGAATGATAATGACTATGACAATGTTTTACTTTTTAAATTCTTACATTTTCTTTCTGTTATATGAGAATTAAAATGAAAATATACAATTTAATTTTAAAATAATATTATATACAAAATATATTTTAGTTATTATTAATTGTTTCGTACAAATAATTACATTTTTGTTATAATTATTATATTTTTTTAATTTTGAGAAAAAACAATGATTTTTATTAAAAAAATAGTTTTATTCAGATGAATAGCAGCTTTGGTTTTATTACAGATTTCGTGTTTGTTTACGGAATAAGTTGTTAATATTGCTTTGAAAACAATTAAAAAAGAGCTATAGCACTTAGATATCTTTAAAAATAAAAAAAAATAATGATTTTTGATTTTTTTAAATAAATCATTATTTTTCCTGTTTGTAAGTAATAATACTGAATGAGAATGATAATGACAATGCCAACAATGAATAAAATCCACTTTAGCGTATTTGTACGTAGATTCGTGTCTTCACTGGGCTTTAAACCTTGTGTAATGAAGAATTCGTTTATAAGTAATAATATTGTGTGAGAACGATAACGACTATACCAACAATGAATAAAATCAACTTTAGCGTATTTGTACGTGTAGATTCGTGTCTTTACTGGGCTTTAAACCGTGTGTAATGGCCGTACGTAACAAGTGGTTGCGTGTAGGATGGCGTACTCGACGTGGGCAGTGGTATGTAAGAGAAGAAAGATGCAAGTGCATTTAGCAGCACGGCTACAGGCTAGCTCCAGCCTACCAGATCACCTTGCGCTGACATTGAATAGAGAATCTCACAGCCAGTGCTGGCCGCCCCAAGTGCGTTGATTTTTTCTTTGCCTAGTCCAGCCGCACCAGACCTTGTATGTGGGTCACTCTGTACAAGTGATGAATGTAAGACAATGTTTGGCCTTGATCGACTATAAGAAAGGAAGTCCGTGTAGATATCAGGGGATGAACTGACCACCGATCTCATCTACATATTTTTTCTACCGTATAAAAACTATTTCAACATTTTTAGTCCTATTAACTATGTACAGTTCAAAATTTTTTCCAAAACTGGTTTACGGAAAAAAATATTAATTATTTAATATAAAATTAGAATGACTATTCCTACTGATTTTCAGACCCTTCTACTGATAAACAATTTGAAATTTGAAATACATTTTGTACTGAATTTTTACATACCGTACTGAATATACTGATACATATTTTTATTATAACTATTTCACTATTTTATTATTTTATTTCAACAATTTTGATCCTATTAACCAGTACAGTACTGATTTTCAGACCCTTGTACTGATAAACAATTGGAAATACTTTTTGTACTGATTTTTTACATACCGTACTGAATATACTGATACATATTTTTTCTACCTTATAAAAACTATTTCAACATTTTTAATCCTATTAACTATGTACAATTTAAAAAATTTTTCTTCCCGAAACTGGTTTACGGAAAAAAATATTAATTGTTTAATATAAAATTAGAGTGACCATTCGTACTGATTTTGTCAGAACAGTACTAATTTTCAGACCCTTGTACTGATAAACAATTTGAAATACATTTTGTACTGATTTTTTATATACCGTACTGATATACTGATACATATTTTTTCTACCTTATAAAAACTATTTCAACATTTTTAATCCTATTAACTATTACAGTTCAAAATTTGTTCTTCCCAAAACTGGTTTACAGAAAAAATATTAATTATTTAATATAAAATTAGAGTGACCATTCGTACTGATTTTCAGACCCTTGTACTGATAAACAATTTGAAATACATTTTGTACTGATTTTTTACATACCGTACTGAATATACTGATACATATTTTTTCTACCTTATAAAAACTATTTCAACATTTTTAATCCTATTAACTATTACAGTTCAAAAATTTTTCTTCCCAAAACTGGTTTACAGAAAAAAATATTAATTATTTAATATAAAATTAGAGTATCCATTCGTACTGATTTTCAGACCCTTGTACTGATAAGCAATTTGAAATTTGAAATACATTTTGTACTGACTTTTTACATACCGTACTGAATATACTGATACATATTTTTATTATAACTATTTCACTATTTTATTATTCTTCTCAAAACTGGTTTACGGAAAAAAATATTATTTGTTTAATATAAAATTACAGTGATCATTCATACTGATTTTGTCAGTACAGTACTGATTTTCAGACCCTTGTACTGATAAACAATTTGAAATACATTTTGTACTGATTTTTTACATACCGTACTGAATATACTGGTACATATTTTTTCTACCTTATAAAAACTATTTCAACATTTTTATTCCTATTAATTAGGAACAATTCAAAAATTTTTCTTCCCGAAACTGGTTTACGGAAAAAATATTAATTATTTAATATAAAATAATATAGATCAGTAAATTTAAATTTTACATTATTAAAAAGAACTGTTAATTTATTCTACACAACAAAAATATTATTAAATATAAACATTTAAATGTCACACATATATTATGATTGCATGTTTTGTCAATATAACAAATAAATAAAAAATAAACATTTCACTTACAATGAAATATTGATTTTTCAACTGGATAGTTAATAATTAAGAAAAACTTTTGGAGTAGCAGTGTCGATGTTCGACGACGACTTTTTTAAAATGAAATTCGATATTCTCAAGTAAAGCCACCATTTCACGTAGAGAATAGAGCCTTCAACTCTATTTTTCTCAGTGGGCATTTTGTCTTCAGTCCGACCTTTCGAATTCGTATTAAAATTTATTAAAGAATACATGTAAATTAAGGTAAAAAAATGTTACTTAACAGTCAATAACCAACATGTGTGTTTTGTGTATGTTTTATCTACATTTGAAAAAAATATCTGTAAAGTAATTTACATGTTCTTCTTTAGAAGTAGGTGATCATTTTTTTAATTTAGATAGACGATAGCTTTCAAAAAATAATATACCCGTATTGTTTTAAAATTTTTAATTGTATGTAATTTTGACGTAAATAAATAATAAAGTTCTTGGGAGGGGATGAAATAGGCGTGTTTAAGCATCCTACTTTTATAAAAAAAATAGGTATCTTAATTTTAGTTGTGAATAGATTATAATAAAATAGAAAAAAGTCGATTAAAACTTCACTATATTCAAAACGAGCGCCATTTTAATGACGTAACCCATACAGCTAATACATGCGCACAACTGTCGTTAACAAGAAGTTGTAAAGAACGTTTGTCTTTATATACATCATTCGAAAGTTTATCCTAATAATTAAAGTTAAAAAGAAGAAAATACAACAAAGCAATAAATAAACTGCGTTATCAAATTCAGAACTAGGCCTGTTTCACTCATTCTAAACTTCTCTTTCTAAGTAGTGAACGTGACGTCACCAAATGATATTGTTTTCGTTTATCAATTTTTTATGGCTATATGCAGTATTTTTTCACGAAATAAAAAAATATGTTCTTCATATTTTTAATATAGATTGACATAAAAAAATCAAAAAAGCTTAAATAATTCTATTACATAATAAATAATATAATAAATAAGACCAAGCGGTATTATTGCCACGCCCTCAAATTTAACCAATCATCGTTTGCACTTTATATACGTCATAGTAACGCTGTTTCTATTTATCGCGAAATAATAAATAATTGCTAATAAATATTTAATTTTTTTAATGTCAACATTCTTAAATACATGTACTTCCTGTACTTCAGTAAAATTCTATTATAGTTAATCTTTTATTGAAATTTAATACATGATTGCTACTCCAATACTTTTTCCTTATTCCCTACGACTTATTATTTTTACTGAGTTTTAAAGAGCGGTGATTGGATGGCATTTTCCAGATTTTCTAGCTGACGTGGAAAATACTCTAGTCTAGAGAGAAATAATATAGAAATAATATTCTCCGTATTTTCATTATCTGCTTAACAAAGCCTTTTGTGCGCAATACTGAAATTTTAGTGGTATATCATATATTAATATAGAGCAAATAATAATTCCACAAATGAATTATTATTCCAAGAACCAATTCAATTCAAAGGGCTTTTATGTAATGAGAAAATAACATGATGTCGAACTAGTCTGTCCATATATTATCGAACTATTCCTCTAGATAATTATAGGTCAAAGGATTAATTTAACAAATTAATTGCAATATGCACATGTCTAAGGGTAAATTTAATATATGTCGTGTCAGACGGTACTTTAGTTAATAGTTAACAAACTATTTGGTTCTTCGTAGGTTCTAGAATTGCGCTCGACAACGTAATATGCTGAAAGCAGATCAAATACGATTACATTTCAAAATCAAGTAAAATGAAAACTACATACGTGAAAGCATACATGTTTACTAATTCTATTTTGTACTTCTACTTTTAGCATAAAAGGGATTATAGTGATTATTATTTTCATTTTTATTATTTTAATTCCGAAATGAACATCCGTAAAATGCGTATAAATATTTATTTATTTATTTATAATATTAAAAGTAAACACATGTACAGTATACTATTGTTTAATAAATAAGGCATGGTTAAACGTCTTCCAACATGCAAGTTCAGCGTTTAGTAAAAACATTTTGTCAAGAAATATTGAGTATCGAATATCGAAAATACTGCCTACAAAACAAAATAAAATTTCGAAACTACCAAAAGTGCAGTTTATTGCAACTAACTGATTTATATTTCGTAACATAGCATGAGTTCATTCATAATTCCAGACGATTTCGAAATTTATTCATTGAAAAATAATTAGGCGTAATATCGATTTTGTTGTCTATATGAAAATTTGACAATGCTAGAAAATGTGTCAAGTGTGTGAACAAATTAAACATAGTTTTTCGGACGGAATAAAGTTCCGGAAAATGGAAGTGACATTCATACATAATTTAAAGCTAGCGTTGATTCTCAGTAGCTGCAGTGGATATAAAAACTACATTACGTTCTAGAGCAGACGTCCTCAAAATTTCAGCGGAATGTTAATCATTAAAGAGCTTTCTCATCAAATAAAAATTTTGGGAATCCTTTCCATTTCGGGATAAATATATCATACCATTTTCACATTACCTACAGCTTTCTTCATTTCATGATGTACAAAATATTTCAGGGTTTCATTATACTTTTGTAATCATATTAAAATTATTTTATACTGACAAAAAAATACGTCGTACTTTAAAAGAAATATTATTATTTTAATATATGAAATGTTTAAATTTATAAGTGATAAATAATTTTGAATAAAAATATGAATATAGTTGTTTTACTTTTGAGTTTAATTTTATTAACAAAAAATGTTTATTATAGTTTATATTGTAACTGTTAACTATAGAAAATTTATTGAGCGTTATTTATGTAATTTATTTGGAGCTCTCCAAGACAATTAACAACAAAAAAACAGGAAGAATTTTTTGTTTGAATGCGGGTTTTGTCTTTTTAATTTTGTTAAGTAAAATATCTTGTAAAATGTTTGGTAGAGTTTTGGAAAGGCTGTAGCAAAGACTTGTACTTACGGCGTGAAAATTTAGTTTTTATAGTTACGGAGGAACTGCAGTAGAATAAAAACCAAGGTTAAAATAAAAAATACATACTTTATTTCAGTCTCATCGTATCGAACTTAGCACACTGGGAGACTTATTACATAGATAAATTACTATACCATTATTTTACAATTCACATAATGACGTATATACAATGCATGGAAACGCGCGTTTAAATATAATAATACGACTTAACAAACGATACTAATCTATAAGAATACAACAGTCCATTAAACTACTTAGAACTATATGTGTACTAATGATAGGCGAAAATGAGTGAGATTTAAGCAGACTGCCGCCTTGTGAATCGGAGAGAAAACGAATCCGGTGGGACAGCCATGCAGCCTGCTTTTGTATACAGTGCTTTAGGATCTTTCGCACTGATGTCATAATGCTGCAGCAGCGACGCTATGGTGATAAAAGCAAACCCTTGTACTAAACGTTGTCCAATACAAGTCCTTTTGCCGGTGCTGAAAGGTATGAAATGCGCAGGTTTTATGATATGCCCATCGGCCGATACGAATCGTTCTGGCTTGAATTTACGCGGCTCGTTCCAGTATGCTTCTCCCAGATTCAATTCATAGTTGTTGATAAAAACCACAGTGCCCTTCTGCACGGAGTAGCCAGCTATGGACGTGTCTTCACTTGCAACATGGGGCACGATCGGAGATGATGACGTACGTAATGTTTCCCATAACGTTGCTTCGGTATACGGCATCTTAGTTTTGTCAAATAAGTTTACTGGTCTTTTTCCTTCTGTTATTTTGTCAATTTCCTCCTGAATTTTCTGTCCAACCTCAGGGTTACGAATTATATTGGCAAGAGTGATCATAACTAAATTTCCAATTGCTGAGTGACCTCCCAAAAAATCTTCCAGTTCAAAAATGATGTGTTCCCAGTTCATGTTCGGATCTTCTTCCAAATGCATCAATAAAGCGTCTGTGAAATCTCTAGGAGGTGAATGAAGATCTAAATTGTTACGGTGCTCTTCAATAATGCGCGACAAGATGAATTGACGGATGTTGTGCGCCCAGTCAGAAATCCTGTTAAGATGACGTTTATATAGAGGCTCCAACCAAGGCAAGAAGTCTACAGCATATCCCTGGTTGATTTCCCAGAAGATCTCGTCGAAGAACCTTACAATCTTCTGGAAGCTGGCGTCATCGTAGTTGAACCTCGCACTGCACATGTACTGCGTGAACATGTTGGCACACGCAGCCAGCACGAGCGGCTTGATGGGATAGTCGCGACCTTCAGGGACCGTGGACAACTCCTTCAGCATGTTGACCATCTCGTTGCAGCCTACGGAGTTCACCAGGTCGTACTGGATGGACGTGAACCTGGGCGAGCAGTAGGTGCGGGCTATACTTCGCCGAGTCTTCTGCAGGGACGACCAGTCGCACAGCGCCAGTGCTGGAAAAAAACACACGATGAAAACACTTGCTCGCTGGGCTTGCAACGCTCGAGCAACTAGTCTCAAGTCTCAAGGCCACGCTCATCACGCCAAGCTCGGCTACTCGGATAGGGAAACATAGCTGCAGCGTAGAGGTGGAGTGTGCAGTGCAGTGTGCATGCATGCAGCGGTACACTATAGAGGCCAAGGACAAGAAGTGAACATCGGCCACCGCCACCGGCACCGGCACTAGCACCGGCATCGGCCTGGGTCGCACCGTTAGCTTTACCTATGCACTTGCCATTTGCCAAACATACCCACATCCACCCAACCCACGCAGTTTCATTTTCATTTCCAGCCATCAATGAACAGACTAGGGCCATTTGCATAGGAACGTGTACTCTGTGTGACTGTGAACGAGTTTAAACGAGAGCATCTGTAGGAAAGTGAACATGAGCACCGTAAGCAACTCACACGACCAAGCAGCATTTCGTGTGAGAGTGAGAATTCGGAGATGCAAACGCGCGATCAAACTACAAGCACACAAGTACAAGCGCGGAACCCGTACTGCAGTACTTCCGGGTTGTTGGGCTGTATGTAGGAGTACTTACAATTGTTGCGGTCGCCGCCGAAGAGCTTGTGGAAGCGGATGAAGTCAGGGCGGCCGCCGAAGTGCGCGCCCTTGGTGATGAGCACCTCCTTGATGAGCGGGAAGGTGTTGACCACGACGCAAGGGATGGCGCCGAGAGTGATGCTGTAGATGTCGCCGTAGTGCTTGGACAGCGCGGTGAAGCCCTCGAAGGGAACCTCGTGCTGGCCGAGGAGGTGCAGAGAGCCGAGCACGGGCAGAGGCCGGGGACCCGGCGCCCGTGGCAGCATGTCACACAGACGCTCCTCCAGAGTGCGGACCGTCCACTTCCGCGACAGCAGCCACGCGAGGCCCGCAGCCACCAGGCCCAGAGCGAGCGTGGAGAGGTAGAGTGATGCGACCACCACCATGGTAGACGATGTTCACTGCACGTAGAGTTACGCGGTACTGACCGTGGACCTCGGGCCACCACCCTCTATATTGGAGTCGGTGCCAGCGTGGACTCGTGGCTCGTGCCTCGTGGATAAGCACAACACGCAGCACGGAGTGTGAAGAAGCACGAAGCACGAAGCACGAAGCACTTGGGCATCTATCCCTCACCTCCCGCCTTCCATTTCACTTTCCTATCACTGCCTCAATAGCGTCCAATGCATCTTGGGGATGCATCGCCAGCGTGAGCCAATGACAGATATCAGCCCCCTTCTCTTGGTCCGAATGCCCCACTTGGCGGTCCCCACTACGCTACGCTACATAACACTACGCTGGCTATACGACACTGACCAGCGGGCGAGCACCATCTGTCTCAGCACACACCTTACATAATCACAGGCGAGATACAAGCACGCCGTAGGGTCACACTGGCTGCTGCCAGTACCTGTGGAGGTACATTAGCATATTCATGGCATAGCGTTGCATAATACACGCATGGTGCGGTTTACCTACTCTGCTACTCTCCTTCTCCACATCCAGCTACTTAGCATTCACGATGGCATGATGGCACGATGGCTTTACTATACACTCAGTGAAAAAACTCGCCGTAATCAATATGCATGGCATCCAATCCGAGGCAAGTCGCGTGTGTAAGAGTAAGAGCTTCAGATGCAGCCTCGAACTTGACCTCTGTCGCGTTGCTCTCTTCAATGCATTCAGTGTACACAACACAACACGCAGCTTCTACTTGTACACAAGAAAGTGATTACATTTTACTATTTCCGCTAATTACCGGCCGTTCATGTTCCATTGCTCTCGATCTGAATGCATTACTCATGCGATCAAATTACATTCGCTAGTGTCTAGGCCCAGGCCATCAGCAAGCGATCAAATTGCCGTGCGTAACTTTACGCTACATTCGCACAATTGCAGATTGAATTACCGAACGTCTCTGTCCACGTCAATCACTTCTTCGCCACATTGTTAAGTCTGCAGGTATTGCTCCTCTGTGCTCCAAGTTCCTTGAAATGAAATCGACTGCGGAAATACCAACCACTTTCAACACGGTTTATTCTTTTTCGATTCACTTTTCTTGTTTATTTGGGACGATCCACAGTTCGCCAAACGGTACCAACATACTTGCTAATATCGTTTGCGTTTTAATTTCAGGAATTATCTTAATGCTTAATTTTGTCCACTTGTTACTGTTAATTACTGTAGAGAATTAAGGTCAAGCAATTTGAGGAATAAACTTAGTTTAATTACGATGTTGTCTTCCACTATATATCTACCGAAATTTAATTAAAAATTCTGTGACTGCATGAGAAGTGCATTTTCGGCTGTAAATAAAAGACTTTTGACGTTCAAGGGCAATCCCAACGAAGGTTAAATAAATAGGTCCAATCCTTTTTGGGTGACCTTTCTAAAAATAACCTTACGTTATTTCATAAGTACTTGATATGATGTAAGTAATCTCACTTACCGCCAAACAATAAATCGTCCAATGAGAGTGTGTCATAAAGCAAAGTTCACTATTACTTTTCACTTTCACTAAACCGAAACTAAATTCACGTGATCGATTTAGGTTACAGGATTATCCTCTAACGTGGTTGCTTGCACATATGCACAGCACACATTTCAATTTTCCCTTCAATTTTACACGAAAATTCATATTTTATTTCAATCATAAAATCAAACTATCAAACTTTATCAAAATAATTTTTAATTTAACACATTTTAATAACTCTTAACTATGTTTTTCAGTTCATAAGAAAAAAATAACAAATATGTTCTAACGACAGCTGTTAATTAGTTCTAAAATTCTAAATACTAATTTCGAAGACTAAATGTTTATCATCGCTACAAGATGTAAACAACTTTAACATATAAATTATAATTAGGAATATTTTGTATTAGAGATGGGACCGAAGCCGAATAATTATTAGGTATTTGGTCTATCCGGCCATATTTTCACTATTCAGTATTTGGCATATTTTAATACCGCATATTCGGTTACAAGAAATAAGTGAAGTACAACGCTGTTTTGTTATGTTAAAATATGTAAAAATATAAGTCATAAATTTTAAACAAAAGATGTACATAATTATGTTTAATTATTATTAATGTATCTACAATAAAAATAAATAATTTATTTAGTTATATTGTTTGGCAGTAAATTTCTTGAAACTGAAATAATTGTATTTAATAATAATCAAACAAAAAATTACATTAACAAAAAATAGGGCGATCATTTCAGAATAAATAACCCTCTTCGCAACGAGGACTACCAATCACGCTTTCAGAATGTACAAAAATATATAATTCGGTAATGCCGAATATTCGGATAAAATTTTGCCGAATATTTGTTATTCGGTTATTCGACTGAATTGCTATTCGCCATATCACTATTTTATATTTGTCTTAAATATTTGTTTCATTTATGTTATAAAAATAAATATTTCCTATTTTTTATTAAAATCATAGGTTTTTATACACATTTTTTATTTAAACCGGTTTAAATATATAATTTCTAAAATAGTAATTTATTCTCATTTTATTACACATGTTATGTCAGATTACAAAAAACTTAACAATGTGTCAATGATCCTATTGATGGTAGAATATCTGAAGTAAAAATAAACGTTTGGTATCTTGATCATAACTGCATTTTGCTTACGCTGTGAATACATTGTTATTATGTTTTGCTAGATCTTTCCGTTTAAAAATAAAAACACAAACAACAGTTATGATATTATATTTAACATCGCAGGTTCTGCAGTATTGTTCTTTACAGATATTTGGCACGATCATAGAATTTATAATTTTCCTTTTTCACTGCAAGGAATTATATCTTTACACACGAAATAATTAAACTGCAAGCAAAAAAATAATAATATATTTTACCGGCTATAATTGTCTAGTTCAACTACATTTCATTTTTAATATTTTACTATATAAGTTAACCTAAAAATTTGACATAACTGTTTTTAAATATTTTTTACTGCAATAACAATTACAACCAATGATTGAAAATGGTTCTCTCATAAATTCCCTAAATATATTTTCTTTGGTTGTCCTTGTAAAATCACCTGTTCAGAACTTGATTTATGAGAGTCGGCAAGGCAAATTACAACTGCATTGTAAAATATATTAGGGTGTACTTAAACCATTTTACGACAGCTTAGTCAAAGTTGTAGTCAAATGTTAAAGTCTGTTTGTGTATATGATATATTATTTCTTTTTAAGACATTTAAAAGTAAAACAAATTATTAAAATTAAATACATATCGATTGATATGCATTTTTCGAAATGTAAAATACAATGGGGTCATCCTAAAAAATGTTACGATTTTTTTACATAAATAGAATCTGTGACTTTTACCCATACATAATGGAATATAAAATATACCAAAATATAATACTTTTTATTCACATTTTTTTTTTAAAGATATTCCGAAAACTCAAACAAAAACATATATAATAGTGTTCGACCAAAATACGACTTCCAGCCGAAACCGTAACCGAATATTCGGCTCCTCTTCTAGTTTCGGCCGAAAACGTAACCGAAACCGAAACTTATGTAGTTAAGTTAAATTTTTATAAAATTTGAAAATCTAGTGTTTTTCTTACCTTTTAATGTATTATTCGATTTTCGATTATTATATGAAATAAGAAACTTATTAGAAAATCACTATAATATAGAAATACTATCTTTACTAAAGAAGTAAAAACTTTAATTATTAGTGTTGCCGTCGAGATCCAGACTTTCTGACTGTTTTATATTTCGAAAATTTAATTTTTTTAATTAATCTAGAGTCTTAAAAATTGTCTAGAATTTAGTCGTCTTGATATAGAATATTATTAGCAGAAGTTTTATCTTGAAATTTCAAAACAAGACCAGACTTCCTTATTCTATGATCAAGATATTTTTAGTGAGAATTAAATATCAGTAATTTTAGTCTATATTTGTTCTTTAATCTTCTTAAATATATATATATGCATTTTTTTCTCAATTATATAAATATTGTTAAAAAAGAATTACTGTCTGTTATTTAAATAGTTTATTTGTCATTTTTGTATAGTTATAATTTTATATTTGAACTTGTCAACCATAGTTTGTATAGGACTCTGTCCTGATAGCAAATAAATAAATAATAATAATAATATTACTGTATAACAACAAATTTGTACGCATGAAATAAAATTGAAATTACATGTAAAGAAGAAAATATAAACTAATTCAGTTTACATTTCGTCCGCAAGAGTGAGCTTAAATCATTGTGATTCATGACGTTTGAGCAAATGGCGTTTTAATGAGATTTAAAATCGAAGGCTATTTTCAAAAAAATATATCTACAAAACAAAACAAATATATTATTTACATATATTGTAATCGGTATACTTTAAGAAATAAAATAAAACAGAACAAGTGATATTGTCGTTTCGTTTGTGAAATTAGTGACACTAAAGTTCTAGAAATTTGAGAACAATGGGCATTGTCATATCGGAATATGGCTGAAAGTACTATAACACATTTTCTGTTTCCGTCTTTGAGTGCGTTGTGTATGGCCTTGTTGCTATCTCGTTACATTTTTATATCAGGCACATTTCGTGACTCAAGTGAGAGTTCTTGTCCAGCATCTCTCTAAGTCAACTAAGCTCACAATTCTAACAAAACACTCCTGACTCACAATCACCACCTTTATCGCTTATTTATTATAGGGAAACGTGATTTTCATTCTGTAAAAAATCTTTTAGACCAAACAGAACATAACAATGAACATTTTTATGAATATTATCACAAGATAAAAATATTGTTTTTAACGGAAGATTTTAACTATTTAAAGTTTTTTAAATTGAACGTCATAACTTAACAGTTTTTAAAAATCATTTACGTTGGAAAATATAGTAAATTTATCAAATTAACAGGAAAATTTGTTAATTAACTTATTTACTGCTCCAAATCTATTATATGATAAACAAATTACAATTTTAAATGTATTATTCTTATACGCAATACTACTCTAAAAAAATTTCTAGAATTTTTGTATATGGCCCTCAAATAAGTTGCGAAATGAATTCCAGAATTTCATCAAAATTTTCCATTACCCAGAAAAGAAAATCATACTTTTACCAACTATTAATTTGCAATGCTAATAATATTTTTGTTTTGGAGAAAACTAGAAAATTCTACATCTATTTTTAAAATATGAATCATATTGTGAAATATAGTTTTTGAATGAAATTATAATAATGAATGAAAATTTCAAATCATTACGATACAAAACAGAATCTAAAATTACTATTAAATTCCCATTAAATATCAAATTGGTAATTTTACTTAGTTTTAAGAATTAGTAACAATAACAACAGCATCGACTATTCATATCACTTTAGCCGATTTAATAATGGCAGACAGACAAATGAGCAAACAAACATCACATTTCATATATTATAAATTAACATCGCTAAATTCAACTCACAAATATCATATTTTGATACTTCATGGCTTAAAATTTGTTTTTAAAAGTAAATAATCAAACTCATTTTAAATTTTTTAAAAAAATTACCGATTTGTACGAAATTTAAAGTTTTATTTAAAAAGTATCACCAATTATATATCTTAATCCAGTTTTTGGTATAAACCAAAATTTTGAAAAAAGATTAACCTGCCATTTGAAAATTTGGAATCAATGCACGAAATACCGTGAATATTTTTTAACGTGAAACATGGAATTGATCATATTCATATCTATTCAATTACAATGATAAAATATACAATTATAAATGAACTGTCTAAAAATATATTGTACAAAAGATAATATATGTAAAAATCAATATTTTTGGCCACATAGTTAAGAACAATATTAAGAAATTATGAAAAAGCTGATAATTTTGCATATTTATTTGTTGCTAAAAATGTATTTGCTTGTATCATTTAAAATGAAACATAGGGAACGAATTTGACATTTGCTTTTTGGATTATAAAATTTTCTTTTACATCAAGTGCAACAACAATTTTAAGAATCGAAATGGTAGAATAGTTGAATGGTCTGCTAGATCACACGATCTTACACATCTAGAATCTTCTAAAATCAGAAGTTTGTACAGGAAAGGAATCTTCAAAATTTAGATAAATTAAAATTAAAATTCAAAATACTTCCAAAATATTACAAATGCTCTAATATCGTAATTTGAAAATTTATTGTAATTATTATTTAATTGTTCGTTATTATACTTACTTGTTTGTTAGTTGGTTTATTATATTAAAATTTAATACTTCTGTCAAATTCATTCCCCATATTTCATTTTAAATAAGGGAAGCAAATATATGTCTGTCAATCAAATATCAAGTTGTAACCATGAATATAAGAAATACCTATGTTTCATGTTAAAAAATAATCATGATAGTACATAAATAGATCAATAAATTACCATAAATTTTAAATATGATTGCAGTACAAAATAATTAATAAATAATATTGTTACAGACTACAATTACAAAACTTAAACAAGAAATATATGTTTTATAGTTGCAGTGTTTATTTAAAGACACTTTCCTTCATTTTGATGTAATATCCACGGTGTTGTGATATCAGAAATCTGGTTTCTAATATTGAAAGGGAACGATGGAAGAATTCAAATTGAAATCGAAAATACAGGTTTTAGAACTATTAACATAAAGTAAACTTTTTTTCTAGAGACCAATGGAACTAGGATTAAAATTCTTCGCGAAATTTATTGTTTGTTTTGTAATGAATATTAACTAGCTAGCAGGATCTATCTTACTCTAACATGGGAATCTAACCTGGTCCCAAAGTTTGGGAGACCAATCGTTGACCTATTGGGAATTAGTATTCAAACACTAGCTGCCTTGCTCTTACCAGTTTTATTTTTGTTTCTCTTCTCTACTACGGATGTGTCAATGGTCTTATAAACAATTTTGAAATAGATTCTTAGAACAAAATTTCACTTACGGATAAGTGTTTACTTATTAAAATGCATGATATACGTAATGTTTTTTCGAGACACTTTCTTCTTCCAGAATTTTGAATTCTTCGAACGAGACATTTACCGGATAACCCAAATACTTACATTACTAAGTAATATAAATAAATAAATAAATAAATCACTTACTTCTTATTGCATATTAAATTATATTATCAAAAATTTATAGAAATTTGCAGGGTTGGCAAAAATCATGATTTATTAAAAAAAATCAAAAATCATTGAAATAAATAATGATTTTTTAAATTTTCTTAATTTTTAAGGATACCTAAGTGTTAAAGCACTTTTTTAATTGTTTTGAAATGAATATTAACACTTTATTTCATAAGCAATAACGAAATCTGTAATAAAACCAAAATTATTCATTTGAATAAAACTAGGAAGAATAAAAAAGAATTTTTACTTTATGTTACACATTTAAATACTTATTTTTCTTTCTTCTATTATGACAATTAAAGTGATAAAATATAATATATTATTGAAAGATATTAATAAATACAGAATTTATTTTGGTTGTTATTAATAGTTTTATAGCAAATAAATACATTTTCATTATAATGTGTATTTTTTCTATCTTTGATAGAAATCAGATGATTTAAATTATAATTTAAATCACGATTTTAATCAAATGATGTAAATCAATTCAACCCTGGAAATTAGTATAAAAATTTAATTAAATGTATAATTTTATTTGTTTTTAAACTTTTTACAACTTAAATAAAATATATTATTGAAAGATATTATTAAATACAGAATTTATTTTGGTTGTTATTAATGGTTTTATAGCAAATAAATACATTTTCATTATAATTTGTATTTTTTTATCTTTGATAAAAATCAATGATATTTATTAAAAAAATTAGTTGATTTAAATTATGATTTAAATCACGATTTTAATAAAATGATTTAAATCAGGCCAACCCTGGAAATTTGTATAAAAATTTAATTGTGTGTATAATTTTATTTGTTTTTAAACTTTTTACAACTTAAATATATTAAAGTGTTAGTTTTAGAAAAATAATGTTTTTGTTGAGTAAATTTTGGTACAGTTAATACTTCTTGTAGTATTGCGGACCATTTATAAATAATACATGAGTAGCCTACTGTCACAATTTCTAGTGTTTGATATACTAACATAACTAAAAGAAACATTGTATAATACGACGCAATACCTACTTTTTATTTAATTTTCTTTTCAATAAACCTGCCCCATCCTCAAATGGATATCAGAAACGACTTACGTATACTTGTTCTTATAAGAAAAAAATGTCTTTTCAAAATAAGCAACCAGGCACGTACTAAAAATTTTGTCCTGAGGGAAACTACCTGGAATTTTCACATTATTATCGCAGCGTTTTTTCTCGTAAAATTTGCACGTTTGCAAAACATCATGTGGTGGATTCATCATTTAAAAAGAACGCAGTTTCCTTTGCAAATAATCATTCAGCACATTTAAACGCGTAAATATTATACTTAGATTTTTATAATAAAATTACAGATTAAAATTTCCACATACAAATATGTACTATTAAATTATTTTAACTTAACTTATAAATAATTCAAACTTTATTTATATTTGATTATTTTTTTCTTATAGTTTTATTATATTATAATAAAAACATATTATGAATACAGGTAATATAAATTAAATTTCAAATATATCGATATGTGAAATAAACAATAGAAATTAATATCACACGTTATTCACAAATAGATAAATATAGAAAACAATTTTAATATAAAACATACGATTAAATAATGGAATTTCAATTTATTGTAACGGTCATATAAACAAGAATAAAATGTATAGACGTACTGAAATACAAATTATTCTATACAAATTTATTTTTGGAACAATTTTTTGTATTTCAGATAATTTAATTTTATTATTGTTTGGAATATTGAAAAATATTATATTAATTAATTTCTGGAATATTAATAATTAAATTAGTCTATAAATATAAATTTTAGAGTAGGTATATTGCGCGATAATATTTGTATTATTTATTAACGGTTTATATACATGAAAATAGTTTATTGAAGTATCAAGTAGGGGCGCCGTTTGGATTTTTTAATTTACAGCTTTCTAACATCTCATATTTTATTAATAACTAACAACATTTTTGTTGTTATGGCAGTATAATTTAAGAAAATTTATATGTATGAAAGTAATGTATCTATAAAATCGAGGGGGTGGAAATCTGAATATGGGGCGCATCCCCCATAACAGTCTACACCACTGATATCAAGAATTAAAGATAGTGCAAAATAATTTTTTTTATTATTATTATAATTTTTTTTATTATTATTATAATTTTTTATATATAATAATTAAATTAATTAGATAAATGTTATTAATATTTTAACAAAAATATCTACAAAATTTAATAACTGGTCTGCTGTTATTGTAACGTAATCTATTTGTATTTTCCCGCATATTCAAATTTAACATATTTTTAATGTTTTCAATAATAGTGAACAAATATATAATTTCATTAGGAAAAAGTTCACTAATAATAAATTAGTAAATGTATAAGATTATTACAGCTATTTAGCTATGACGTATGACGGCCTTTATAGAAGAGGACTGATAAGATAAGAGAGACACATACAGTATGTCCACGGGTCGAGTTCTAAAGAGGGAAAATATTTTTATTTTTTTATTTTACGAGATATTTTTATTTTTTATTTTACGAGAAAAATGTGTTCTTGATAAAAGTTTTTGCATATTCCAAAATGGCCAATTCAGATTTAACCTTTTCGAATTTTCTTTTGGTTTCATAGAAAAATAAAAAATTGGTTGACTTTGTTGAAAATTTTTTCAAGTCCCAAAAAAACAAGTTCGCGTTGTCGTTGTACTAATTGTTAAATTAACAACAAAAATAATATAAACAATAATTAATCTACTTAATTCATTCACCGCCTTCACAACGCACAATTCTAGTGTTCGACGCAATTATTTATAACTTCTTCGAATTTCTTCTAGAATTAAAGACATCACAGCGTCTCGAATATTCTTTAAATTCTCTACGATTACAACACATTTTCCTAATTGACAGTCAATGAAACTAAATAAATAATGCCAGTTACTATGACAACGCGAAGTTGTTTTTTGGGACTTGGAACTAAGTCGAAATATTTTCCATTTTTCTCTGAAACTAAAAGAAAATTTGAAAATGTTAAAATTGCATTGGTCGTTTCGGAACATGCAAAAACTTTTATCATATCATGTTCGTATACAAATTCTGTTTGAAAAAAAAATGTAGAAAGATCAAATTTCAATTAATTGAATGTATTTTGTTCTAATATTGAGAAATGGGTTTTAAATAACAAAAGTATCTTGTTCTAAATTTAGCTAACGCAAGTCCAAGAATATTAGAAAACTTTTAGAAATAAAAATGCTACTAATAAAATTCAATTTAAGACTGGCACTTATTTATATCAAAATCTTCTTTTATGCAGACTATTTTGAAAAAAGATAAAATGTTAACGGAATAATACGGTGAATATGGGCGAGGTTCTATATTAGAGACAACCTTCTTATAATTTTAATGTTAATTTTATTTAAATTTCAATATTTCGTGGATAATTTTTCCACTTCATCAGGGATAACTACGATCGTACAATAATTTAGTAATCATTTTGACACAATATTGTCAAAAATACTTACAATAGTTTTAACATGTATAAAGTTGTCAATGTAAAAAAACATAGTCACATTTGTTGTTGAAAGTTGAAATTATTGTTAAAATTTACATTGTACTTAGTGTAAACATTGATAAAAGTTTTTTTGTGGCCTCGTGTAGGTTTACTATTTAAAGTGAAGAAGAAGAAAAAAAAAATCCGGTAACATTTTATCATTCAACAAGTCGGTGTTACTTCTTTTCAACATTATTTTGAAAAATGTTTATTATAAATTAAAGTCTGACAAAAGAAATGGAAATGAAAATAAAATAAAAATGTGTTATGAGCGAGTTCGTCCCTGAATCCCTGCCCTAAGTACCGAGAGTCCAGGCCAGACATCTTTTTCGTACAGCTAAAATGATAATTGCAGTCTCAGTACCTGTGGAAGTGGACCAGAACTTGTCCAGTGCAGTGGGTATTATATTACTAACCCTGCAGTGTGGAATGCACTTAACACGCCATCCCGAAATTGTGCTGTGCACCTTACATACGAGATACGAGTACGAGTACTTTTTATTTCATTACCAAATGTCTACGCCAAATAAACTAAAACGTATTCCAACGCACAAGCGCACTCCGCAGCTTCTTTAGATTTTAATTACCGAAAGTAGGACACACGAAAATTCTTCTAATTCTCACCACTTTTGGTTGTGGGAAATACAAAAATGTTTATTCAAAATATCATTTATTTTACAAATGTCTACGCCAAATAAACTAAAACGTATTCCAACGCACAAGCGCACTCCGCAGCTTCTTTAGATTTTAATTACCGAAAGTAGGACACACGAAAATTCTTCTAATTCTCACCACTTTTGGGTGTGGGAAATACTAATACTTTTATTCAAAATAACATTTATTTTATTGTCATCCTTGACATGACATATACCAGCAACAGGCTTTACGTATTATTATTAAATTAAATTAAATATGAATAATACACTGGTGTCTACAAAAAGCGATTCAATTATTTTAAATAAAGCCACAGCCAACTTTTGTTGTTTTAATTAGATTTTTTTCATATTGATTTTTGCATCAAAATTTGACTTGTGACACATCATTTTATTCAGAATTTAATATAGAGTTTAAAAATATAAAAATATACAGGGTGTTTCATTTAAAATAGTAAATATCACTTCTGCTTAAACTGTAAATTATATGTTAATCAGCTATACATAAAATTTATGCCATATGCCTCTAATTTTCAGTAAGATATTTTTATAAATAGAAAAAACACCCGGTACATGTACCAACATTATATATTTTTTGTTATTTATGTTATTTTCAAAATTTAAGATTAATAAGGTGCATTGGTATTTATATATTTTGTTTATTATTGTTAAATATTTGAAATTAATAGTACAATAATAATAATAATCTTAAAGCCTGTTCCTAATAAGTATATCGAGTGAATGTTCATAAAAATAATTATCAATTTAGACGAAATAAGATAAATAATAATTCGCTATTAATTTTTTTTGAGTATAGATCTAAACTTTGATAAATAGAAGTTATATATTCCATTATATAAATTTGCAAAATTAATCTAATGTAATGATATGAGGTATTTAAACGAAAAGAATTTCTACACGGAATAAAAAGAAATTTCTGGTCCATTCAAGACCGCGTAAGTAAAAGTCTTTCTTTTACTTTCAATTTTTATGTGTTACACGTTTTGAAATATGAAATACTGACTGTCAAATTGAACATTCATAATGGAGTTTTTTATTCTTTGGAATAAAAGTTAAGCCGACCTGGCCTAATAAAATGGGTGAGTGAAATGATGTTATGCACTTTTATTTTTAAGTCGTTGAAATTTTAACTGTATGTTCTAGAACACTGGTACCGTTACAAAACATTAATGTAAGATTCTGTGTCTTAAGTCATAAAATAAATTGGTTTATGCCACTACGATTAGATGATCTTTTTCATTTCTTTTTGGGATTTTTACTACCTATCTTTACAGTTTAATTTTCTTCAGTTATTTTTTTATAAATTTACTTATTCATTTAAAAAAAATCCAACTAGTTTAGGTAATTATATGAACAAAAAAAGTACGAAATAATAACGGTGTTTATAATTTTATTTTTAAAATTGTTACTATCCTAAGCATAGGGCTCTCAGATGTCCAGGAAAACTGGGATTGTTCCGATTTTTAAGTGTATGTCCTGGATTTGTATATTTTCATAATTCACTACTAAATTGAGTTTTATTTCGATCTTTGTCAATAGTGATATTTTCTGAATTAAGGAATTTCCAGAACAATATTTCGACATTGAAAATATGTGAATATATTTTTTCTACTCTGGGCCACAATACCAATGTGGAATGTATTTTCTTGTGATACGGTAGCAGCTATTTGACAAAATATTTTCAATTATAATTAAGAGTAAAATATAATTTATGTTACCAAATTGTCCTGATTTGAATAATTAAAAATTTGAGATCCGTAGCTAAGCAGGATTTGACCATTAACAGGCAATTTACATTAGACTACCAGAATCAGCAATTACATTATTATTATTCAAATTAATTATAGATCAATAGATTCAAATCTGGTCTACTATTATTCCCGGAACACTTTGGTGATGTATTATTCACTTATGTATTAATAATATCAGCATGTAGCAATAGTTCTCATAGCTAAAATATACTGGTGTTTCTATACTTCTGTACGATACTTTAATGACATATATAATAGGATCCTCCACTATTTTTTTTTATAGTTTTTTATGAAACTTGATGGAATTTGAAAGTATTCGGTGGTATTTACAACTCTTAATAATTCCTCATTAAATCATAATTAATTTTTAAAATTAGTGTGACGTACAAGTATAGATAAAAGTGATCTTAAACAATAGGGGTCGCGCAAAACAGTCCTCACGTAAAATTAAATAATCTACTATTAAAAAAAACTGAAAATATCCGTTTAATTATTCTTTGTATATTATTGTGAAATATGTACGAAAATATGTATTTTACAAACATAATTTCAATTGAGAAATGTAAAGTCTGGATCTGTTGTGGTTGTCACTGACATAATAACGTCATTTATATCATTCAACATGTCTTTCATTTTCCTCTTCCACGTTAAGCAAAACAAAACTATTATAAAGTAAAATAAAAATGAACTACTCGAAAATATTAAACCAAAACTATACATACATTGCTCACTTGCTTAATGTTATTCAATCAGTTTTAAGGTTAGCTATTCCCGCTATTTTCAATATAATAAATGTGAGAGAGAGAGGTGCAAAGAGAGAGAACACTACATTATGACGTAGAAGTATACATGTTTAAAATCTCAAATAACTCAAAAACTAACAATTTTTTAAAACTTGTTTTATACTTTCCATATAATTAACATTTTACTAAATTTTCTGTTATGGTGGAGGACCCCATTTGATATACTGATTATAAAACAAGAAGAATTTTTTTGAAATTCGCAAAAATAAGGGTAGTTTATTCCTAGAGAACATTTTTAGTGTCACTGATTTAATAATACATTTAATTGTTTATAATTATGTTATTAATGAAATAAAAGTATAAACACTACCTACAAATGATTATTTATTAATTAGTTATTATGTAGGTATTTAATAACTTATTAAATGTATTATCAAAGCAATGGCACTAAAAATGTTCGCAACGAATATATTGCCCTTATTTTTGCGAATTTTTTTAAAAATATTTTTGTTCTATAATCAATATATCAAATTATATGACATTAAAGTTTCATGTAGAGGTATAGAAACACGTTATATGAGATAATTATTATATTTTTTTTTAGTATTGTGTAAAATAAAAACTTACACTTGCAAGCCCTTCTGGACCACAGCATTTTTAGTACCAAAACTACTTTCCTAGGGCAACATGTACGTATTGTAACCAAAACGGAAAGGGGTACAAATATGCAACCAGCATATTTTACATGAATAAATGGTCAGCGATTCGCGTAAAAATAAATAAAAATTATGTATGAAAATTAAATTTGATATACCTATGTATAAGTGCATATTGTTTGTGTTAGTGTGTTGAGTTTTCAATTTGTGTAATAATGTTTAAAGAGGGATTGGTATGCATGATGACCTGTTTAACAAAAATTTAAGATAAAAAAATGATGTGTTATTAAAAATTAGTGTGATGTAGGCGTATATTTTGTTTTGAAAAGAATATGAGAAAAAAGTGAAAAATACTCATGTTGAAAAGTGTTTTACTGATTACGTCATTTTTTCAGCTAAGTATGCCAAGTTGAATGTGAGATTTGCTTCCTTAACGGATTATGTAGGATTTAAGAAAGTGCAATGTCCGGTCAAGGATTTTAGTTCATCTATCGCATTTTTTCCTTGTGAATTATAGTTGCCACACGGTTTGAAAAAAGTAGCACGATAAATTATATGTTAATATGTTCATTTAAATAGGAGATATAAATAGTTCTAATCTGATCATATTACATCAGGACCGGCACTCTGGCGATTAGAAAATGAAACTGATTGCAGAAAACCGCATTAGACATTCATTCATTTTTAACCTTAAATTTTCTGTCATTGTTTTGTACAAAATTCTTAATTCTGTATTAAAATATAAAAATATGGCCAGAATTTACATATAACCTCCACTCCAAATTATTTTTATTATACATATTTTGAAATTGTTATACATTTGTACTCAAAACCGAGTGCCTAGTACGCAAAAATTGTCATTATCATCCAAAAATAATTTTCAGTAAAAATTTGGATTTGAATTTCATCCAAACTATACACGATATACATATATGTATGCAGCTAGTTTCTTTATCCTTTTTAAAACTTTTATTCACTGAAATAAAATATTAATATTGAACGCAAATATCTCGAAAAGGGAAAAAAATAATTAAATTCTGTTTGAAAATTGAAATCAGCACACTAAAACAATCCAAATGAAAAATTTGAAGACAAAAAGATTCTGAGTAAAAATATAAAAATATAAATTGTATAGGGACAATCAAATTCCATTTCAAAATTTGAAATCATCGCATTGGAATCTATCAATAAATTCTATATTCAAAAATCACAATTTTGAACTGAAAATAGGTATTTTTGGATTTAAATCTAAATTAGATTGATAGAAAAATTTTACATAAGTATAACAATGTTTAAATTTTTATTGCAAGTAGTTAAATATCGAGAAACATTTTGAAAATGTTAAAGTATTTCCAATTAGAAATGAGTTGTTTTCGAATAATTCTTGATTTAGGCCAAAAATAATAAAAATATCAGAGACTTTAGTAATTATTTCTTCTGGTGTTAATTTATAAATAATCATATTTTCAAAACAATATTCAAGCAAAAACATTTTATGTACCAGATTTTCCAAGATCTTAAATGTCTTGAGTTTGAGATTTGTTTTTAAATATTTAAATTTGTTTCTAATTTAGGTCGATACGACCCTGTAGAAAATGCCCAGACTAGACATCAAAATCTACATCAGAATTAATAGAATCTAAACGTAGACTAAACCAGTTTAGTTTTTACTATTATTATGATAAATTTTTTGTGGCGTAAAAATTTTTAGTGAAAAATGAAAAGTAAGTTGATTGAACATTTCCGTGGTCGGGAAGATAATGCGTGCGTAGGTTGCGTGTCTTAGACTTAGATGCCAGCACACCCAAACATGTAGGCAGACAGATAATAAAACAAACGTAAATAGAAATTAATTATCATCACGGCATTCACCTATACTTCACATATGGCACAACTCTACCATATATTTCATTACACACTACTCAAAATCACCACTAACGAATTTTTAAAAATGGTAATAATAATAAACATCTCTAATTCATTTATATATTTTAGTTATGAATAAAAAATATAAAAATTTATATAAAAGTATATATGTTACCATTAATGCCAATACACAATTTACAGGTGTAAACAGAAAGTGTAAAATCTAATTCAGAAAACAACAATTGTAATTCAGATTAGTAAAATTTATTTCAGAAAGCCTAAAAGGTAATTTAGAATAGTCAACTGTAAATCAGAAAACATCAGATGTAATTCAGAAATCAGTTGTAAATCAGAAAATATAAAATGAAATTTAGCTTAGTTAATTCTGAATCACAGTTGCTGTTTCCTAAAATACGTTTTACATTAGTAATTAAATAATTTAACTATATTTGATGTGATGTTTTCTCAATCAAAGTTGATTAATTTGAAATACATTCAATAAGCTAAACATTACCCACAATAAGGAATATATTTTTAAGGAAAATGATTGGGGAGAATTAAAATTATTGTAGCATCTAAAACTCTAGATCTTAGCTTAGTTTGAAATGCTACACAATCAACCAGAATTGTAATTAGACTCAGTGTTGCCAGAGTGGTTTTCCCCCTTAAAATTAGAGCTTTTTGGAGAAATTTAAGGGGACAAATATGATCAATTATAAATAAGACTACAGAAAAATATATTATATTAATACGATTTATTATCAAAACAATCGTTTATATCAGTAGCACAGAACCAGAAGCGACACTCCGTGTCGGTACCTTTCATGTTCCCCTAGTCAGTTCTATGACCTTGAAGCATTGTGTAGACATTTAAATTTGTGCTCTTCCCCTATCTCTCTCTCTCAGATGTGAGGAAACTTTCCGATTTTAAACAATGGGCCCTTTTAATTTGTGCACATTCTCCATCTATCTCTAATTTTCGCTCCTCTGTCTTGCTGTCGCTTCTGTACTCGTATAAACCTAGTCTGTGACCGTAGTATGACTTTTAAATTAATCTGATTAATCTAATTTTGATTCGCTAACCAATGAACAAGGATTGGATTTAGAATAGGCAGTAGAACTTGACCCTATCAAACTCCAGATATTAGCTTATTTTGATTCACTACCCAATGTACCAGGATTGGGCTTAGGGTAGGCAGTAGAACAAATTGATTCCCTAACAATTGAAATAGGATTGGGATTAGGGTAGGCAGAAGAACAAAAATCATGTCTTTTCTGAGAATCCAGATGTTATATAATTTTGATTTGCTAACATTTAAAACAGGACTGGAATTAGAATTAGCAGCCTGTCTTGACTGGGAATCCAGATGTTAGCTTATTTTGATTCGCTAACAATTAAAACAGGATTGGGTTAGGGTAGGCATTATTACAAGGAGCCTGTCTTGACTGAGAACCCAGATGTTACTTTAATTAGATTCGCTAACCAAAAAACTAGGGTTGGGATTAGGGTAGGCAGTAGAACAAGCACCATGTCTTGAGTGAGAATCCAAATGTTAATTTATTTTGATTCGCTGACAATTAAAACAGGATTGGAATTAGGGTAGGCAGTAGAACAAGGAGACTGTCGTGAGTGAGAATCCAGATGTTAGGTTATTTTGATTCGCT
The DNA here is from genome assembly GCA_035578165.1 of Stenolophus ochropezus. NCBI lineage: Eukaryota > Metazoa > Arthropoda > Insecta > Coleoptera > Carabidae > Stenolophus > Stenolophus ochropezus. Next base: position 9,234,373 of record JAQOWZ010000014.1, read on the forward strand.
AACAATTAAATCAGGATTGAGATTAAGGTAGGTAGTAAAACAAGGATCATGTCTTGACTGAAAATTCAGAATGTTATCGTGTTTTGATTCGCTAACAATTAAAATAGGACTGGAATTAGAAGAAGAACAAGAAGCCTGTCTTGACTGAGAATCCTGAGAATAAAACAGGATTGGGATTAGGGTAGGCAGTAGAACAGGGACCATGTTTTGACTGAGAATCTAGATGTTAGTTTATTTTGATTCGCTAACCAATAAACTAGGGTTCGAATTAGGGCAGGTAGTACAACAAGGACCATGTCTTGACTGAAAATCCAGATGTTAGTTAATTCTGATTCGCTAACCAATAAAGTAGGGTTGGGATTAGGGTAGGCAGTATAACAAGGAGCCTATATTGACTGAGAATCCAGATGTTAGATTAATTTGATTCGTTAATCAACAATCCAGGGTTGAGATTGGGGTAGGAAGTAGACCAAGAAGCCTATATTGACTGAAAATCCAGATCTCAGTTTATTTTGATTCGCCAATTAATACCCTAGGGTTGGAATTAGGGTAGGCAATAGACCATGGACCTGGTTGTCCCGAGCGAAGCGGAATTGCAGTCCTAGGCGGAGTGACGTAGGTCAGCAAGCCTCGTTCTCGTCAGAGCTGAGCCCGGCCCGGTGTTCTTGCTTCTGCACGGTCGACTGCGGTCAAGTTCAAGTCCCACGACACCGACAGAAAGAGGGAGAGAGTGTAGTGTATGACCGACACAAATAATACACATTTCATCATCGCAGCTAATCACACAACACACATCTATCTGGACAGTCTTTCCGAAACCATACTTCACAAATCATTAAAAGTAAAAGTATATACAAAACACAAACAGTTTTTTAATAAAACAATATAAATTTACATTTGATTTATGATTTATTATTATATTTTTATAATAAATGAACAAGTTTTGAAACTAAAATGCTAGGAAAAAAATGAAGAAAAGTAGTTTTTCTTAATAAAAATTACAGAACATGGATAAAAGCTTGTTTTTCAAATTTTATTTTTACTAATTTAATAAATAAATGTAAACAAGACGTACTGCCCATGACACGATGTGCCAATCGTTTCTTGACAAATTTTGGTAAAGGCTATTTATTTTATCGTCTAACATAAAAATATTTCACCATTACCACTCAAATATAGTGTTTTATTTATTATTTCTTAATATTTAAATTTGTAGATAAAAGATATTTGATGAAAACAACATGTGGATTGAAAATGTTGAAAGAAACAAGAGAGACGAAAGATAGGTTAAGAAATATGGCGTAGATAATTTGAAAGTAAAATTTTGACACATTTTTAAAACATTTGAAAAATGTTGATGTCGCTGAAGTAGTTTTTGTTGATTGATGTTTCTTGTATAAACTGGTCAGCAGCAGCAAGTCGGAGCTCGTTGGCTCGTTGTCATGGTCTGCAGAGCGAGCAAGTTCATTACCGGGTTCACGGCTTGCGACAGAATTTGTTTTTGCCGTTTGCTTATTTATAAAATCCCAAGCCAAGTCGCTCCAATTGCTGCACTTGTTTACTATACGCACACATCATCGTTACGTGCACCGTGGCAGGTATCATATTAGAAAGGATCAGACGAATATCTGGACGACTTATCCCCGTACCCTACATATGCCTTACGCCGGCCAATTATGTAACCTACTAAATTTACTTTTTACCTCGTTCACACGAGTACCGCAAACTCTAATCAATTATTTGAACATTTTATTACGTATTTATTGCTAACCTAACTGTACTAGAATTATCCGACGACAATGCAATTAATTTTTAATTTCGTGATTCATTCGGACATCTTGTTCTCGATTACAACCTAACCTAAAAAAAGTTTTCGGGGCATTGAGGCGACATTGGCGATTCATATCTATTTTTCCGAGATTGTTTCAAAGTTTCTTGAAATCCGCAGTATGTTACAAATACTGCATGATTCTAAAATATAGGTTACATTTCAATTTCATTAATACAGTACATTTTAACAGCAGAAAGGTTTTGTTTGAACTATGTCAGATAATCTTATCCGAAATATTGAATATATTACTGTAAAATGAACATCAATTCTATGAAAATTTACACAAAGCAGGCTTCGAAGAACTCCTAGATTTAATATTCTGTTAATGCAAGTATAGTAGAAGACGCCTTACATTTCAAATTAATTGGTTCAAAGTTTCTTCAAAGCTGCAGTATGTTACAAATAGTGCAGGATTCTAAAATATAGGTTACATTTCAATTTCATTAATACAGTACATTTTAACAGCAGAAAGGTTTTGTTTGAACTATGTCAGATAATCTTATCCGAAATATTGAATATATTACTGTAAAATGAACATCAATTCTATGAAAATTTACACAAAGCAGTCTTCGAAGAACTCCTAGATTTAATATTCTGTTAATGCAAGTACACTAGAAGGCGCCTTACATTCAAAATTAAATTTCATCTTTGTTTCCTATTAATGTATGCATCAAGGGTCCTTTGTATTTAACAATTGAATTAGCAGATTCTATCAATATTTGTAGAATAAATAAAATTAACAATTAAATTATCTTGTTTTCCATACAAATATATTATAAATCTATTGGAAAATATCAATTAATATAACATTATTAAAACAGTACTTATATATTTTCAAAACCTAACAGCAACAATAAATATTTTTGTAGGAAATAAATGTCAGAAATGTCTGTATACTTAATTACTTTTTGCTGTTAATTGTAATGGCCTGCAAAGGGCATAGAATCGTTGTTATTCTATGTTGCATTACCGTTAAGTTCTAATGTTCGAATCCCACTATGTGCTATAACCTACTTATGTATGTGCACACAAAAACACGTACGTTCAAATTAAGATTACTTATAGACCACTTTGTGTACAGACACAATATTTGAGAGAACGAGAATACAAACTACATTTTGTTTTCTTATGTAATATTACGTAATAAGTATTATTTTGGGGTTAAAGAAATTTATTACGTAATATTTATTATTAACGACAGTGACAGCTTAGTTGTTTCGGTGTTCCTATTACCTAACAAATATTAATCCCAGTCTTAAAAAATTTTGAATTTTTTTCAGAATTACTTTAATATTATGAGCGAGTGCATTCTATTAGCACAATGGCAAAGCTGACGCGAACACATTTACTGTTACTATTTAAAATTAACAGTACTTCGGAAACCAACAGCAACACACTTGTATAGAATTTTCTGTTTCTGTTTCAGATTGCGAACCGACTTTGCGACGTTCTACTTGCTGACTCAATTGCGCTTTCAAAGAGAAATTCAAATGGGTTAGCAAACTAGATTTCTTCAAGTGTTGTACTAAATTTTGGACGATATTTTTAATGAACTTTACAATTTGTTTACTAAAATAATTGAGAATTATGTTAAATTAAACTAAATTCATTAATTTATATCTAATTGGTGGTAGGTTATAATTTCCTACATTTTTTTATTAGATTTTATTATGAAAAACAATAAAAGAATTAATTAATAATTTAAATTTTCTTCACTTTTCTCTTACTTTCATTTCAATTTTATTTGTCAATACAAAACCTGTAACAGAATAATGAGCGATCTAAAAACTGACATAAGAACAAAATAATAATAAATTTTTAACACAAAGTTACCCTATATTTGTATTAATAAAATGTAATTATAATTTTTCTTAAATATTTACTTAATAATACTTTATAAACATTCAAAATAAATGGCGTATGCAGGATTCTGTTATGGAAGGGGTTTTCAAAGAGAATTAAAAAAATATATGTACAACCTTGTCCAATTTCCGACTAACACCTCTACTAAAATAACAAATTATCATGGAAATTGTATCTCATTAAAATATAATATTAATATTACAAAATAAAAAAAGAAAAACAAAACACAATATAAAATATATTGTAGCTACAAAATCAATTCAAACCTTCTTTCATTCTTGCCTAATTTACCAAGAATCTCTTCTACTGTAATCACAATTTACCGTTGCATATTTAATAATTAAAAACTATTTAGTAATCTATCCTTACCGATAGTATTACGCAGTTATGTTTTTAAAATCTAAATTTACTAAAAACATTGATTTAAAAAAGGTAACAGATGTCATGGGACGGGTTCTGATCCCTCTTAACATCCCTTGCGTACGCCACTGTTCAAAACAGTTATTAACCGTATTTAGAATATTTAATCATTTTTAAATAAGTAATAATATTCGTGTGAAAGACAATTCATAAATAATTATTGAATTATAGTAACATTAGTATTGATGTCGGTGTGTATAAAGAAAACGATAAAACGACAAAATTTGGTTCAAAACAGTTATTAACCGTATTTAGAATATGGTTAATCATGTTTAAATAAGTAATAATATTCCTGTGAAAGACAATTCATAAATAATTATTGAATTATAGTAACATTAGTATTGATGTCTGTATGCAAAAAGAAAACGACAAAATTTGATTTATTGGTTATGTTAGAGTGAAAAATAAAAGTAAATTCCTAATGAATGATGGCCTGGGTACAAGAAGACCGAGAGACCGTAGCCTAAGTAAAACGTAGTTCAGAACCGTTATGTCGCAGTCTTTCCGTGGCCTAATTCTAATTTTCCTCTCGGTTTAGGACCTGGTGTTTATGATCCAGCCAACATAACCGTAATCCGTAATCGTCATCCTCAAAAGTAACACGCAAATGTAGAAAACACGGACGTTGTGACGCTGACGCACAACGTACAACAACGGTACGGACATTTTCGATTGCTTATTTTGCAATTATGCACCTGATCAGGTTTTAAACGCAGTCGTAGTTTTTACTTGAAAAATCAGCTCACAAACATTCAGACATAATAAGGTTTTGACGTCAGCGCACTTTTACGCAATACGTGTTTACTTCTGGATATATATTATACATATCTGAAATGTTTACAGAGATATCATCATGCTTCATGCTTTCTTTCAGACCACACCTCTGCAAATAAATAAAAAACAGTAATCATCATTACTTTTTTACGCTTTACCCACTGCTTTAATATCGGTACTTAACATAAAATTTATATTTATAATAAATTTATAACAGGGTTTCTTTAATATTTAAAACAGTTCCCGGAAAAAAACCCACAGGTAAAAAGCCAACAGGAAAAATGTCTACAAACAAAACCTATCTGTCTATTTTTAAAATAATAATTTAATTATCATATCATTAACAATTAAAACCCCTTTTATTATTCCTAACTTAACTTCTCTTAAAAAAATATGTTGCACCTAAAAATAGGTCATACCAAACAAACGTCTAAATACATGTCGATGCGTACATTTTAAAATTTTAAACGGCAGGTCGATATTTCTTTAGTTCTCGAGAAATGTAAAAACTATATAAATGATATTTCAGCGCTTAAATCTTTATTATAATAATAAAATATCATCATTTGAGTAGTATAATAGAAGTATAAAACAAATGATAGTGTATAGTGTTTCATGTTCAGTGAAATGAAACTGGGAAATGAAATTCTTGATGGTCTTGCATTAAATAAACAAATCAAAGGCAGTTTCTTTTTGTCGGGAAAAGTTGTTTATAAATTGTCACGTGGTTTTATTAGCTAAACATATAACATTCAGTATGAATCATAAGTGAAAATGTGAGCGCATATTAATGAAACGTAACAAACTCGGAATTCAATTTGATGAATGAAAAAGTAGCGCGTTCGAGAAAAACGAATCGAGATCAGTTTCACCTAAATCGGGCTATTCACAGAATAATAGAAATTTCACTCCTTCAATCTCAGAAACAGAATCGAAATGTTAAACACTATTTTTAAAAAAACTCAAAAGAAAATGAAAATATGTACATATATATGTATATATTACGTTGAAACATTATATTGTGATAAAGTGTAAAAATTTTGAAGCGTTAATTATTAGAAATAGCAATTCAAGAGTTTCGTTTCAAACTTTTCCCATTTTTACTCATTCTAGTATTTTATGGCAGTATTCTTATATAAGAGTGTTGTATTGCCTTAAAAGCAAAAGCATCTTCTGCGAATTCTTCTAACCTGGCCAGGGTAATAATCGGCGAAACAGTTAAGCTATAATGTCTTTATAATGCGACCTTCAAAATCCACCCGACATTCAGTAAACTGTAACGGTTTATGGGTGGATTCAGTCACTCACAAACAGTACAGTGGTTGTAAATCACAGGACGCAACCTGTCTCCACTTGTTTGTATCCTGTCACTAAACGTCAACACATCATTGGTATTTATGTGATTATTATCACTTTATGACTTAACAGCGCTGTATTTCAAATTGGACTTTAACTGCTTTTTTGTAAGTAAAAGAATAATAAGTGAAATTTTCTGTTTGCATTGCCGTGAAATAATTTATAAGGCGGTCCTACAACTCATTAATTCACGGAACGTTCTTAAATGAACTCAAGTTCAAGGTTACACAAGAAAAATGTAGTAAATTTAATTCATACACATAATTTTAAAATTTAACTATCAAAATAGCTATTAGAATATATTTATAATCTTGTTTAGTAATATGAATCATAGAAAATCACAAATATGCATAAAAAATTTGCGCTGTTCCTGAAATATGAAACTATATATGCACTGCTGACATCTGTTGAGCAGTAGATGAATTTAAACTTCGTTTACAGAAAATTTCTTTATCATTAAAATGAAATAAAGGAATATTGAAGAAAAAATATTTATTAATTACATTTACAAAGCAATTTTTCAACAAATTCTAGTATACTCTTTAAGTAATTATCTTACAATTTTTCTAGGATAGGAACGAGTATAGAAGGAATATAAATGTTTAAATGTCATTCATGATTTATTGATATTTGAACAAGATATTCGGCAATGTACAATATTAAATGTGATTTAAATTTTAAATATCGATGTATTTATAAAATGTATCCAGTACAAAATTACTTATTCACAATTAAATTAAATAAAAAACAAAACATGTCTATGAAATGAAATTAATGTAACAAATTTATGACAACAGTTTCGATCTCGAGCTGAATGCAATGTAGGCCACGAAGACAGAAAGAGCAGCAGCCATGAATTCAGACTTAAGCCACGGTCCTTGGAAGGCACCTGGGTGTGAGACAACGATGGTCACAATGGAAGGAATGTCAGAAGTGGATTCACCAGCTCTCAAAGCCTTTCTGTAGGCAGTGTATCCATCTTCGTCGTAAAGGCGAACATTTCTGTCTCCAGAACGAGCTACTTTAATATCCTCAGTCCAGCTTATCTAGAAAATCATTACACATAACCTCAAATTTGCACACATATGTGATGGTAACCTACCTGGTAGTTTCTGCCTTCAATAACTGCTACAGGCACAACATTGCCATTAATATCAGCATACAAATTCGGAGTTTGTACGTTATTAGAGCACTTTAAGGAAAATTCAGCCACAAAAGCAATATTTGTAACAACTGTGGCATCTTGTGTTGTGAATGAAACTGCCGATATTTCTGGATTACTACATGCACTGCATAATGCAGAAGAGAATAAGCTAAATATAACACAAACTGAGAATAGTTTATACATTTTAATTAATTATTAAGTCAAGTTTAATTTAGAAAAGCCACGTACACATCAACGGATCGAAAGCAACTGTGTTGAATTCTTTATGAACTCAAAACAGTTGACTGCCGATACCGACTGCGACGCGTGACGTGTAAAGAAATGTGTGATGATTTGGCGCAGGATTCTTCAGTAAACTTACATAAATGATTTACAAATTTTATTTTTGATTTTATTAATGAAAAAAATTAAATAATCCATTTTTTTAATATAGGTATAATTTCCAATCAGTGGCAAAATAAATGTACCTTTGAAGAAATAAATATGAATATGAAATATTACATTGCACAAAAAATCATTTTAATATTAAAAAAATGTAGATTTAATTTAATAACTATAAAATATAGATAATCTAATAATGTTATTGTTAACATATTTATTTTAAGAAAATACAAAATAAAGGCTGAAGTCAATTCATTAAAGTTTTGAAAATCTGTATTTAAATGAAAAAATCGCTACATTTAAAATAAGCCACCGAGTTGAGTAAAGCCCCATTCACAGCCCGAAATTTGGTGAAATTTGTTGAAATTTGTGAAGTTAGTCATATGGCAAACCTGTATAGTAGTTCACATCATTCTAATTTCGTCTACTTTGGTGAAATTTGAACTGAAGTTTGCAAACTCCAAACTTTTTCGGCTAATTTGGGGTTCGTTCTACTAATATACAAAAAAATATTATAGTTTGGATGAACTCATTTATGCTTGGTTAGTGGAAGTTAGCATTTAGTTTGAACTGAATTTTTATAAATTTGTGATTTATCATACAAACACGGATAACGTTCTACTATGTTTACAAAATCTTCTTCCGTAACCATTTTTACTTTTTTAAATTACTAATTTATAAAGTTTAATAAAAACTAATGACTCCAACCAACATCAACAATAACAAACAACACAATTCTGACATGGACGCTATTTGTAAACAACTTGTTAGAAGATTTTTGTACTAGATAACACTACTCCGAAATTAGGAGATGTGAATGGTGGACGTAATTTCACGAAATTTGTCTGCTACTAATTTCACCAAATTAGGGCTGTGAATGGGGCTTAAAGCGCAAGAACAAATTAAGGCGCGAAACTCAAACAAATAACATTGAGAACAAGTGCGTTTAATATAAAGAAAAATAAAATTGCGTGCGTATAATTTCTGTTTTCCTTATACAAAAAAAATAATTTAATATTGTACTTATCATCCAAACTTCAGTTCGTTTATAAAGATATTTCCATAAATATTAAAATTAATATAAATTGAAATATATAGAATTTCCTACCTATAGCTGGGCATACCAGTTTTGAAGAGAAAGAGTAGTTTCAAGGTCAACAAACACATAATGTTGATGTGATTTTGAATCTACTATTAATTGGATTCTATTTCATCAGTGAAGATCTCTGTCAGACTGTGTGCCAATTAATTATAATTGTGCAGTTATAGACTTATTCTTTTAGACTAACTTACAAGTTTAAAAGAATACTTTGAAGAAATGTGTACGAAAACATTATCAATAATTTGTTTCATTTATATCAGCTCCGTAGTAGGACAAGGTAAGTAGATCATTATTATAAACATAAATATAATTATACATATTGTACTCTCAATATATATAAAATTATATAATATTGTATGACATATTAAATACAAAGAAAAGATAATATACATACTCATTGATAAGCTATTTTTTAAAAAATATATTGCTTGGTAACTCATTTTTGAATCTTAAATTTAAAAGTACTTTTATTTAAATTGTGTATATTAACTGTCTTTTTTTGGTTCTTTTCAATAAATTTATTAAGAATTAAATAAGGAATATTTCAATATTCTAGAAAATTTAGATAATTGCGGTAAAACCAGGAAATGATTCAGATAAAAAACTTGCATGTCTTCCCTAATCTTTCAATCTAATATGAATCTAATAAAATTCCAGTTGGAAATCCTTGTAATTTACCTGTAACTGGTAAAAAAGGCGTTTGCAAGTTAGCCAGAGAATGTCCTTCGGCTAAAAGACAGAGCGATGTTGGAATCAGACCGGTTTTCTGTGGACGCCAAAACAATTTACCTATTGTGTGCTGTGAAGGTAGTAATTTTCGTGAAATACTAAAAAACATCATACATGTTTAATTCAGCGTGAAATATATGCGAAAACGAAGATGTAGAACGTAATTGAACGCAATATTATTTTAAGGAACTCCAACTGTAAGTGTTACAGTGCCAGTTGCATCAAATCATCCAAATCCGATAAACTTTAACCCGAACGCTGGAATGCGTATAAGCGAACAAAGTAAGTACGACTTATATTTTCACTTAGTACACCTGAACATATCTTATTCATTTAGTTTGAATATAAAAATTACTTTATTATAAGAATCTAAGTAGGTTAAATATATATTGCCAAATTGAATTTCGATACAACCAATTATAACATTAAATAGAATTCAAACTTAAGTTGTTGAAAATTTACATATATTAGTATTAAAATTGCTTCGATTTTCTATTAAATAACTGGCCCAAATTTGTGAAGGCTATTAAACAAATTATTGTATATTATACTTGAACAAAATAAAAATAATTTACATGCCCAGTTACATATATACAAGTATTATCTAAAAATTTATGTTGATATATATTGTATTTCATACAGAACATGTTTTTTTCGAAGTTTGTAAATATTGCTATTTTTTATTTCTTAAATTTAATATCCCGATTAAATGGTGCCGTAAATAAATGAAGTAAGTTGTATTTTATGTGACGGTCCCGATAAACCAGTAATTATTAACAAGTAAAATTTACTTTCAGAATGTAGAGAATACTCTAAGCCAGTCATTTCGGTGGTAGAATCCTCTCCATTATCAGCAGTATCAGGCTCAGTTCGTTTCGAAGTGTCCAATTGTAGCTATGATGGACTTCCTTTAATTTATGGAGGTACAGAAGCAGTTTTGGGAGAATATCCACATATGGTAAGGGAAGGAAATCATGTTTTTAATATTAAATAACAACGACAGTATTATTATTTTTAGAATATCATAACGAATATTTACTCGTAAAAAAAGGTGAAATATTTATTATTCATTCCTAGATTTTAATACATAATTTCACTGTGGTATTATTTAATAATCAAATAAAATTCAATATATGTATAATTTTTATTTTAGGCATTATTAGGGTATGGTACAGACAAAATATCCTGGCGTTGTGGTGGTTCTTTAATTAGCGAACAATTTGTTTTAACTGCGGCTCATTGTTTATCAGCAGAAATGTAAGTATTTAATCATAAAATTTATTATTACTTTTAAAGAGTATATTTTTCAGAGGAGAAGTGAAAATTGTTCGCCTCGGTGAACTGGTAATAAGTAAGCAAGAACCAAACACACACCCTGAAGATTATGTGGTTATAAGCAGGATAAGACATCCAAACTTTCATAGACCAAAAGTATATAATGATATAGCCCTTCTGAAGTTATCACGGAGAGTGCAATTTAACAGTTATATAAGACCAGCATGTCTTTGGACTAAAATAGATTTGGGAACTACGATAGCTGTTGCTACCGGATGGGGAACCACAGAGCACGGTATTTTGTTTTACTTTAAATATACATTTTTTCTCAATAATGCTTTTACAGATCAAACTACAACAAGTGACGCCTTACTGAAAGCAAATCTAGAAATAATAAGTCAGAACGTATGTCACAATTTATACACTGGTTACTACGACAGAAAAGTACAATCTATTCAAAGAAATTTAATTTGTGCAGGAAATCTTACACATGCAGTTGATACTTGTACGGTATGTACATTATTTTTACTAAATCATTTAAAAAAATTAAATTAATGTGTTTTTAACTCGAAGGTAATTTACTTATATTTTGTTAAAAAGTGTAAGGTGAACAAGAAATTAAATGTGTTGACATTTGTACTATCATTTTCCTTCGAAAAAACAAATTTACAATCATCCAAATAAAATTTTATCACTTTGAAAGTTATAAACAATAAACGCTATCATAAATTTTTGTATTTGTGACTGTGATATTTTGTTTAGGGTGATTCCGGAGGTCCGCTCCAAATTACGAAGTCGGATAATACCTGTATATTCTACATAATAGGAATTACTGCTGCTGGGAAAGCATGTGGTAGTACTATACCCGGATTATACACAAGAGTCTCCGAATATATCGACTGGATAGAGAAGACAGTGTGGCCATAAACCAAATCATTTACTTATCTCAAAAATTTTAACTCCAGGCAACTGATATTTTATTTTAGTTTAATTACCTAGTTAATAATTTATTGTTGTGATATCCTATATTGTCTTTAGAAATAATTATATGCGCAGTAATAATTACGCTTTTTATAAATGGAATAATTTAGTTTTTTATCTTGTTCCATGCTGATGAATACGATTAGCGAAACTTTTTTGTTTAAATAAAGAAATATATAAAGAAAATTAATGTTTTTCTTACTGTTAAATAACATTTTGTAAATGAGGTAAAAAAATCTTTTGGGTGGAATATATCGCGCAAGTGGAAGAGAAATTCTAGTGATAGATATTCTCTGTTTGGGTTATTCCAAGCAGTTATAAAATTATTAGTACTGGTAAATACCTGTTTCACGGAGGGGGAATCGGGTCAGTCAAGGTCATCGATAAATATTGGTCTTGAACCTCATCAGAATATAAGAAAAATACAAGTATTGTTAGCAGCAATCGCTCTATTCGGTCGGTGTTCAGTGTGTGGTGTGGTAAAACGTGGCGCGATATGTCACTGTATAACAACAATTATGAGGTAAATTTAAAATATAAAAGTGCGTTGTTGGTGACACGCATCCCTATTAATATTTTGGTCTGTTGACAACGCAGCAGAAAGAGAAAGAAATAGTGTAGCCCCGTCAGTATTATAAATATAAAGACTGCTCTTCCTATTCAGAACACTTCTGAAACAAATTTCTCTGTAGCGATATCAAGTGGATACAAAAATGAATATATACCAAAATGTTATATTTTATATCGTAGTATCTGCTTTCACAAATGTTGTATACACACAAGGTAAGTTATTTCATTATATTACTTTATTTAAAATATTATCACCTTTACGTAAAAGAAGCTACTGTTTTTATAAATATTTGAATTTGACATTTATTCAAGGTCTAGATGGTTTTCCTACCAATTTTATCTTTTCAAATTTTTGTGGTTTCTTTATTTGAAGATTAATATTTATTTTTATACTACAATAAATACTACTAATACGCAAACTAAAAACTACATATTCAGTAAATTTTTCTAGTCAATAATAAATGCACGTTAAGAAATGGATTACCAGGTAAATGCAAACCAATGTTTGAGTGTCCGAGTGCATTTGAAGACAAAAATAAATTAGGTATAGAACCTGTAATATGCCAATATAACTACAATGAAGCTATAGTTTGTTGCAAAGGTAAATAAAATAAAACACTACACAACGCTTGTCGCTATAATTGCAAAAAAGGAAGCTGCAATATATTTCACCGGTCTGTATATAAAAAAAATGTCTTCGCTTTTTTCTGTTTGTATTTCTAACATTAGGTACTTCGCAATTAAATGTCGCAAAACAAAATTAATCTACCGATATTTATCTAAAGTAAACATTAAATTTTAAATTTTCTTACAGATGAAAATATCAATTTGGAAGATAAATTTACAGGGTCCCATATCCAAGCAAACCCTTTAGATGCCCATTTTGTATTTCCAGGAGATATTGGAGGGTCTCCTTCAAGACCCAGAATAAGCGAACAAAGTACTTTAATCATATATGATTAAATCTCATATCTTATAGTTTCTCTATTGTAGAATGTTCGGAATACAGTAAAATTTTGGTACAAGTAGTGCAAGCAATACCTTTGGTAACCAATCCTGAACCAATAACAGCAGTTGTACCAACTTGTGAATACAATAGCATTCCTTTAATTGTTGGCGGTACACCAGCTGAACCCAGAGAGTTCCCACATATGGTAAGACTTGTCCGACTTGTTTTTTTCGTGAAACAATTAATTTAAACATTAAAGACCAGATTTTCAATTACTGAGATAATTACAATAATTTGTTGTAATAATGTTTACTAACCATTTTGTGATAACAATACGAGTTTTCCCAGAACTGGCTGTACAATTACTTAATATACATTTGTGTTGTACAATTAGTTTTGATAATACAATAGATGATACATTTTAATCATTGATTACTAATTGGTATTTCTGATTGAAAGAAACGTGTGTGTCATAATTTCTAGAAACTTAGTCTTAATGTCATTTTTTGAATATATTAAATAAATCATCATTAAAAATTCTAATCCGTGGTTTTCTTATTTATTCAAATAAAAATTCGTATAAAAAATATTGTTATTCAAAGAATATATTAAGAATAATGAATAAAGCATCATAATAACAATATGTGCTTTTTTACATAATAAAAAGTGTTTACTGATTATTGTAATTTTTTGCTTTAGGCTCTTCTGGGCTATAATGTCGAAAACAGGCTCCAATGGAAATGTGGCGGTACTTTGATAAGTGAAAGATATGTCTTAACAGCAGCACATTGTCTAAAAACCTTTTTGTAAGTTAAATTTTGATTTTTTTTAACAAAATATATATTATAATATTTTACTTTAGCGGGCCACCAATAAGAGTACGTTTAGGAGAATTAAATTTGGCAGTACGTGATGGTAATTCTAAACCAGAAGATGTTGTTGTTGAAGATGTTATAATACATCCAGACTACAGAACACCACAAAAATATAATGATATAGGTCTAATAAAACTAAATAGAAATGTGAAATTTAATAGTTATATTCGTCCTGCTTGCCTGTGGACTAAATTTTTTATACATCAAAATAAAACAATTGCTACTGGATGGGGTCACACCGAATATGGTAAGTTGAGAAATACAGTAGTATAAAAAATGGAGAATCTAGAATATTTTTAAATTCAATAGTAAAATTTATACCGGATTTAAGTAAATTTGAAAAACATTAATGCAAGTTTTCTCGTATATTTTAAATAATTGTTGTTTATCGTAATTTGTAATTATGCCGTAATGATATGTGCAAAAAGTACAATACAATTAGATGATATTATCAATTATTCATAGGTTAAAATTAGTAATAGAGATAATTCGCAGAATAAAAATACCACATATTTAAATTCCGTACTTCATCATTTACTCTATAAATAATTCATACTTTCAAGGATTTTCCAACATTTAAATTTTGTGATACAAATTCCTAATTAAGTTGTCATTTCCCCAAAAATTTATCAATGAATCATATCTTGTATAGGAGGCAGAGCAAGCGATGCGTTATTAAAAGTAGCCCTGGATATATATGACAACAATGATTGCAACAATCACTATCAAGACACGAGAAGGTATTTACCGAAAGGAATAGAATCGACTATGTTATGTGCTGGATCCTTCCAAGGTGGAAAAGATACCTGTCAGGTAAAAATTTTCATTTGTTGCGCTAGTGGGAATTCCAAGTGTGTGAGACGTGAAATATTTTTTAAACGGGATATGCTAATTACGCTTTGTTCTTCTATTATTATTTTATCCATGTCATTTCCTCCTAAACTCTTGTTTAATTGTTTGTTTAATTAAATTGACATTTTTTTGTGTTTTCCACTTAGGTGGTATTCAAAATTTAATTGTAGTTTTACAAACGGACAATATTTGCAATTGAAATATAACTTTATATTTTGGAATTATCAACTGATGTTATATTGACAAAGAAATTATTGTAAATTGCCTTTGTCTTTAACGAATATTTAAGCCAATAGTATTAATCACATTTTTGTAAATTGAAGAAATTTATTTATTTTTGAAAAAAATGTATATTTCCTACCTTTAGGGAGACTCCGGCGGTCCCATTCAAATCACCAACCATGAGAATCAGTGCCTTTTCTACATCATAGGAGTGACGTCTTTTGGCAAAGGTTGCGGTTCTGCAAATGCCCCAGCAGTCTACACTCGAGTTTCCGAATACGTTTCATGGATCGAGAGCATAGTGTGGTAGTTCAAACATGCATTCTGTTTTCATTTTTTATTTTTTGTACACAATTAATTGATAAAAAAGTTTTAACCAACTGTTGTAAGCTTTATGAATTTGGAATGTGAAGCTACGGCCATTCGTTGATAGTTTCGTCATGTACGGTGTGCCATGTTAAGCCATCGCCGATAGGTTTGTGGGCGGATGGAAGGACTATATGCCAGAACCATGATCTGTGAGAGAACATTTTATTTTTATATAGAACAAAAAAAAATCTTTATTTTTTTTCTACGACCACTCTGGAAACTCGCAATTTTCCTATACTGTGTTTCCGACAATCATAAATTAAAGTTCGCAATCAGAACGTCTATATTTATATCTATAATAATTTATCTCTCGGTTCTCTAATTAAGTTTTTAACAGCGCGCCTGCGTGCAGTTCACAGGTTTATCTACATCATTTTGTTTTTTGTCAAATAGATGTCTCTGTTCGGTAGATTCAAAAGCGTTTTACAATGTGGTCGTAGAAAAAGTATACTATTAAAATATTTTATAAATTAAGATATCTATTCCGTTATAATTTGTTGCATAACAAACTACGATTATTTTTATATTTTTAATATTAATGGCATTTTAGGTATAATTTATATTTCTATATATTTATATTTTACTATTACACCGAATTATATTATTTAACAAAACAAAATTATTCTTACCTTCCTCCGACGAGTCCAAGAAATAATCTCCAATTCTTCCGAGAGCCAAAGTTGTAGGGGTTTATGTATGTTTTGCCAAATGCAGCTACTCTTAGGGATTCAGTCTTATTTATATTCGCTTCAATACTTGTTTCACCTCTTCCTACTAGACGCCCGTGCCATGATGCAAGTCCTCCAAGTGCCACCAGCACACCTAGAAGAAAAATCAATTTTCAGTAATTTACTTCTTTTAAAAAATACAAAGAATCACGGAATGTGCAAATAATATTCCTCTAAATGTAATTGCTAAAAGTATCTACCACTATTAATTAAAGCCATGTAAATTATTGCTCGTCGTTTCCAGGGGTGGATTAGAATATCATTTTCATTTATGTCACCTGGAGAATCTTCGATATTGAATATCATTATTTCTGTCTGAAAATCACGTGTGTTAAGTAAGTTTCAATACACACGTAATAAAATAATTACCACAGGTATAAGGGCACCAGTTTTGTTAAATTTCACAGGATGGCCTTCCAATTCTGGCTCATCTGCGTCACTCGGTGCGAGCCATAAGACTTCATACGCAATATCAAAACCACAGATTATTATAAACGCGACACCAATTACCATATATATCATATATAAATAAAAGTAACGATGATTGCCGTGGCCTACACAATTGTTCAGCCAAGCTGAATGACGAGTTAAAGTTTCGTAAGAAATATAACAATGACGTAACAACAAGTCTTTAAGACTTTCTCTTCTCTTTTCTTTTCAATGAAGAAGTGCAACAAAGGAAACTTGATATTTAAGGGGTTCCACATTCAAATGTAATGTATTTTAGAAATATTTGCTTTAAGACAATGTTAACAAATGAAAGAGAAAGACATTTGACATGCGTAATACAGAAATATCTAAAGCGTTCATACGTCACAGCGCAAATTTGTATTTTATAGAAAATGTATTACAATTAATTATATTTGTATTAAAATTAAAATAGAAAATGAAAAAAGGGAAATATCCATTGATTTATAATCGAAATAATCAATGTGGTCCTCACTGATTTTTAAATATTTTTTTTCCGAAAGAACAGAGTGAAACAAGCATAGTAGTGAAAACGAGACTGAAAAATATGTCGTGTTTTGATTATTTTCATATTCGTATAGCTAAACAATGTTTATATACAAATTTGTATGTAAATGAATGAAATAAGATTTAAATGCTTTTTTACTAATACTCATTAATTGTTGTATATTTTCATATTGTTCTGCAAAATGGTAATATTTCGACAATAGTTCAGGACCTATTGTGCATTGGTTCAGCAGTCAAAATTACATGCATTAAAAGCGTATTCTAATATTTTAGCAATGTAATTGATTATAAAACAACTATGGTCTTTCTGTAGTATAAGGATACGGCAATGATGATCCATCTTTAAGATACAGCGATTGCAAACAGAACAATGATGAGTCCTAGGTGGTTTGGGTGAAATGCATTTCTTGCATATACTGACGGCCTCAGTAATAAGCTCTCCTTCTGGTGGATAACCAGGCGGTGTAGTTACAGCCATGTAGTAATGAAATATTACGTTAACGAGTATCCAGTGCCCAATAATTAATAGCAAAATGCAAAAGTGGGGATTGCGATTCCACCAATATGGAAGTCCGATCCAATATGCTATACATACTACTGAAGTGGTGAGACTGACAACAGATATAACGAAAAACTGCAAGAGTTAGGCATAGTAAAAATATAGAAGGAATACGTGTACGAAAACGTACAGGTCCTATGGCGTATGTAAAATTGTCAACAAACCAAAACATTGGTTCCATACAGACGTCAGCTGCATAACTTTGATCCAAGAAATAATTATATGTTAGAGATCTTATATTCAAGTATAATTTTTGGTAAAATACTTTGATGCCATTGCTGAAATATAAAGTACATTAAACAATATTTCATACTGTTTTTATATATACTTACTATATAGAATTTGGCACAGATTTTAATTTCCAATGTATTAATACCATTTTTAGAATTTATTTGGTTATAATTCGAATTTGTTGTCATAATTTTGTACAAAGCATTTAGAAAGAATAATTAATTTCATGAAAGACTGTATATATTTAATTTAGAATTTAACATTTTGGTATATAAAATCACTAATTATTCATTATTATGCCAAAAACTATCACACAACACTACACTGTCAAATTAACATTCATAACCAAACATTGCTAAAGATCTATAACACCGCCATTTCTCTAGGGTTGCGCACTCTAGATAAAGAATTGTAAAAATTCAAATACACCCACATGCCTCAAAAGATAAAATACTATATAAAATTATTTATTTTTCACTCAACCAGTTTTATAACAATATAAAAAATTATGCAATGTACAATAATATTGTCTCTTTATTCTGAATCAGAACAATCTAAATTATCAAAGTCGTCATCCAAGTCATCTAAATCATCACGAACATTTTGTGATAATGTTTTTAAATATTCCATAATTTCATCTTTAGTAGTTTCTTCAGTTTTTCTTTTTTCCATAAACCGCAAAAAGGTTCTTTTTCTTCGCTCTGGAAGTAATTGAAAAATGTTTTTCATTTCTGGAGTGAGTTCTGAATCTTCTGGATTATCATTTGGAGCACATATTTCTACATTTGATTTGCAACATTTTGCACATTGGCCTAATTTGCTTGCACATTGGCCACACATTACATGATATGCTGCTTTTACAGTTTTTTGGTTACATCTAAAATTATTTAATTAAGTCATGTAAGAATATTTGAGGTTATATTTACCTAACACAAGTTTTTGCTTGAGATAGTGGTTTATACTTCTTATATTTTATTTTCCATTCGATCACTTCTTTGCAACGAATACAAACATTATGTATTTTTGTATTATTTATCGCTTTAGTACGATTACTAGTATCATGAAGAGTATTTTTAAAAGCCACAGAATTCTGATGTTTTTGTGGTCTTTTTCTCTGGATATTACCTTTTTGAGAACTCATAGTTTTATAATATTATTTTTTTAGAATGACATTTCTATGTGGATATAACTTCAAACAGTTGAAGGTAGCATGTGGTTGACACTTTCATGCGCATCAAAACGCGCATTCTGATCATTTGTTTTGCTGCATTCTTGTGTAACTTATAGCTACAAAATTTATCTAGTTTCATCCGGCAACGCTAGAGTTGCTGTTTGCGCTACTGTAGCTATGTTAAAATCGTCATACAAAACTCACACATTTATTCAGTAGTTCAATGCAGCACCACAATGTGACTTGATTAAAACATTTTTTTTATATTGCAATTAGTCTTACGTAGTAGCTTATTAGCCTTTGTTTTGTTGCTCACTTCATCTTTATTTTGAATTAAATGTTATCTCTCCTCTTCTTTCCCCATACAATATAAATATTTTGAATTAACGCAATGCGTGTAAAATACCGGGAAATACACTTTACATAAATATAGTGACAACCGGGCGTATTATATGTACTATATAGATTTTATAGTCTTACAAATTCCACATTATTACTAAACAAAAATGAGTAATACTTCAACACAAATTTCTGGAGCGATACGTAAACGATTTCATGCGGTGCAGTACACTTTAACCCATGAATCGTGCGAATCCTGCGAGAAAAAAAATGTTTCAATTTCATATAAATTAAAATTGAAATATCTATGTGGAAGTTGTTTTATTGATGTGGCCATCAGAATTCGCCATGGTGAATTTAGACCTATACATCATGCTTCAAAATGTATAAAGTATGTATTAATATTTATTAATTCTATATACTTATATTTTGTATTTAAGATGCCATGATAATAAGGTTCGTCAACCATATGCATTTATCTGCAATTTATGTGCTTTGGAGAAATCAAAATGTGTTAGATGTGTTTTACCATGTTCTTGGTTCGCAACTGATCCTCTGAGTGTAATAATGGATTTAAGAATGATGGCTGTTTTACATTCGTTAAGCAGTAAATTGCGACGTATACCACTTCGAACATTATTTAGATTATGGAAATGTTTTGAAATGGATAAAATTTCTTTAATTGATATTAAAAAAGAAGTATTGAATGAATTAATTATTTGTTATAGAATTTCTACGGGATGCACACTACATTTACCTATGAATATTAATAACTAATGAAATGGCTGTATATGTGATAGTTTTGAAAATGTAAATCTTATGTATGAATAAATTGTTGTTAATAAACAAATAACACAATTTTGTTTAATTATTTTGATTAAAGTACCATATATCCATTACGGATTATTATTCATATTACTTTTCTATTCATTATCATTCAAAATCCTGATTTAATTTAGATAAGTACGTGTTACGAAATATTTTTTTAGTAATTTAATATAAAGTATTATTTATATATGTAGTAGATAATATTTTTAAAATTCAAAAATAATATATAATAATATGTTTTCTTTACAAAAGAAAAAGACGACCCAACGACACTGATTTATTTTTGAAACAACACGTCTCGTTCAATACTGCCCTTTAGATTCCTGGTATTAATCTCGAACCAAGTGACACAATTTTATATTAAATATTATGATTATTGTATTTACAATTTTCCAAATTAATATTTTTGTACATGGTATTTCTTTGTTAATATTACAGATATTATTAGCCATAAATTTAAACAAAAATAAAATAGTTGAATGTCTTTTGTAAAGGCGTCTTGGGAAGGTGTGTTGCTAGCCTTACTATTTAAAATAGGGGTGTTTTGATAGTGTGTATATTTCCAGTTTTATTCTATTCTTGAAACATTAATCTAGTCTCGAAAGTGATTCAAATTATTCATAAACATTTATAGTTTCCTTCTGTAAATGTATTTTTGTGTAATAATTATATATTTCATTGCTCTGCTCATTTTAGTTGCCCGGCGTTAAAGGTGTTCATTATTTTGTTAGTTATATAGGGTAAGTAAAAGTATTTCGTTACTTTGTAAGGAAATCAATACTTATTTTTTGAGTTCAATTATATATTTGTTTTATAGAAATTGTATACTAATACTTTCTTATTTTAGTTTACAGGTGATCGAAAATGAACGGACGTCGTTGTCCCTGTGCACATAGTCCAACAACCTTTGAAAAAAAGTATGTTTATTTTAGTATTTAATAATTTATAATATATTTGTTTAATTTCAACTGTTTTTTATTTTTACTATATAATTTTATTCATCACATTGATGTTTATTGAATATAACCTAATAAGATCTGTGAATAAAAAAAAAGAACGACCGGAAGTATGTATACTTGTGGCGGGTTTTTCAAATTTAAATTTTTTGCAGCCCACTAATACCTCTGGAATTCGAAGCATCGAAATCCACGATGTTTTGGAAATTTTTCGACCTATATTATTATATAAGTCACGATCTGTATGGGCCGGAATTCGATATAAAAATTAAATGTATTAGCCACACCAATGTACATGCAAAGATATTTCTTCTACCTGAGGATAATGCAAAAAAATTTGAAGTAATATCTTATTTAGAAGTAGGAGAATCTAGCGGACAATCACATAAGGTGTTGTTGAAGAAATTCGTCGAAAAGTACAAAGAGGAACTGTTTCAAAATACTCGTTGGAAAGGTAAAAGAACCCCAGGATTACAAGTTAAAGGAAAAGGAAGACTGGAGAAATAAGTAAATATTTTTAAAAAAAATTATGAAACGTTAAAAAAAATTAAATTACTTTTATTTTACAGGTGCCATGAGGAAAAGAGTATCAAGACTTATAATACTAAAATAATTTGTTCCTATATTTATTATGAATTGTATTTAAACTACGTGCCTTGTAACTGAATTAATTGGCTGTGATAAATGTTCTTGTCAATGCCCTAAATGTGATTCTTGAACTATACTAGAATAGAGTTTATTTAGAATAAGTTTATTTTTTTTCTGTTCGAAAATATATGTAAAATGTTTGTATTAGTTTTTTATACATTTTGATTCAATATTAATAAACGTTTCCTAATTCTATGTATTTTTCTGTTTTATTACCTTAAAAAGATTTTAATATTTGATTTTATTCATGAATAGTTTTTATAAATAACCTTTTAAAATTTTCAAATATGATCTATTCAAATCTAAGTATACAAAAAAATAATTTATTGCTTTTAATTTTTATGGAAAAGAAGTATAAATATTTATGATATGTTGCAAATTTTTATTTATTTATAATAAAAAAAATGTACCTGAACAAAAATTGATTGCTTTTTTGAAATTAAAAAAAAATGCAACCAGTTAGCCTTTTAATTTTTTGTACATATTATGGAATGTTTTTTACAGTGTCATAAATCAAAATTGAGATGTATCAATAAAATTTTATTGCCCAAACTTGAGCTTTCTAAAAAATTACCGAAGTTAAATAAGAATTTCATTTTATCGTTTTAAAATTTTAGATTTTTTCTTTTCTCATTTATTTAATATATGAAATGTAATCATAGAACAAAACATTTATTTACATTTAAAGTGTATTCTAAACAAGAAGTGAATATCAGTTTGCTTTCTACTTCCCATACACTGCGTTGCTCTAAGTAAACTTACAGTCATTACAGTAAACGGACAGTAAAGTCCGAATCACGTGCTCAAGAGAAGTAGAATTATTTTTGCATATTACAAATGGGATCACTTCGTCATCACAAGTTTTACCTTTTAAACATTCGCCTTTCTAATGAAAGTAAACTTAGTAAATTTACAAGCGGAGATATTATTAAAGTTTTAGTGGACTAAAATCCCACAACAATAAAAACTATACCTCCAAAAAATTTAATAAAATATAAACTTAATATGATACAAAATGTTTTTTAAATTATCTAAATTCCAACTAGAATCTTGTTATTATTACTGTGTCCATTGTAAAATATATTTTTATATTTTTAAAATAATATTTTTAAAATCAGATTATGTACGTATCTAATTTACATCAGACAATTAATATGATTTTTTGGGGAAATAATGTAACTGTTAAAAGGAAATACATAAAAAATTTTAGCAATGAAAATTATTACTGCTGACACCATTACAAAATTTTATGCACTTAATTGTTTTACCCGGAAATTTTGCATAAAATCAGTCAATTATAATTTGAAAGTGTATATTTACTTTAATTTCTAATAACAGGATTTTAGAATCATTAGTTATTTTGTTAACAAAGGAAATTAATACGACCAAATTGTCGAAACCCATTCAGTAATTTTGAAACGAAAATTTTAATTAGGTCTTTCATCTTAAAATTTAAAATAAAAAAAGAGTGTATATTTCGGACATAGCTATATTTTGGGTGAAATAATTGTAAATGTTTATTTATAAGAATGACAAATTAGTATCTACAACTTGTAATTTTCTTAATTTTAATGTTAAATTTCCAATAAATTATTGGAACATGAATGTTGAAATTTTAATTTATTATAAATGGAAACCAACTATACATCTCATGTAAAATATTTTGTGTAAATTAGCACGTATATACACATATAAAGTGTTGACCTTCGGACAAGCATGATTGATCAATTGTTGAACAAGAAAAAAAAATGATTTATGAATACGCGGGACAAAAATTTGAATTACGAAATATATTCAATATTAGGATGCAGTATTTTTACATATTGAAAACTAACAAAGAATTGCATACGTACTACTTTCCAATAAATTCCTTAGAGTATATTTTTCATATTTGTACTTTCAATACTATATACTATAATGATATAATATTAATCAGTGTCTATTTAACTAGACAAATTATTCAGAATTTTTATAATAAACAATAAATGTATTTATGGAAACCAGTTTCAAGCTAAATAAATATTTTAAAATTGATTGTATATAATAATAATATATGAATATTTTTAAAGAAAGAGCAATAAATAAATTTTTATTATTAAATTCACAATGAAAAATAAATTGAATAAATGTAAATTTTAGTATAAAATTCCATTACCATAAACGACTAAGGAAAGCTTGTTAAGTTGTTAACAATTTTAATTTATAGAATAGCGTAGGCTATAACATCACATGACTTTTATAGTTATTTATAAAAGTATATATATTTATATACATATATTTATTTATGAACTTTCCTATTTTTTATTCAACTGCAAAAAATTAGACCACAGTTAAGATTACTTATTATCTAAAATTCAGACATATTTTTTAAAATTTATAATCCTATATAAAAATATATATACTTATCAGGAAATATTTAAAATTTAAATTTTTAACAATATATATTTTTAATTTTATTAAATAAAAATCTTTAACCTATATATTTGAGATACAATAAAATATATTTTTTAAGTAAACCAGATCACATTTTCTTTTTATTATAAAAATATCCAGAAACCAAGAATTTATTTAAAAAAAGAAATAACTAAATTTTATGTTATTGTTAATTTACAAAGTTTTTTTTGAATATTATTATTAAAAAAAAATAAAGCTAAAAAGGGTCAAAAATGAAATATATCTCTGTCAGTTTCTTTTTTGTATTTCGAAAGGATGAATAAGTCTCGATGTCTCGAATTTCTTTTTTTGTGCCACAATGATGCAGCTTGTTCCCTCCCTAAAATATAAATTGCGAATTGAGGATTCTTGCGCGTATTCAAGAGCTTCGCGTCAGTTTCGCGAAGACCAAGCTCTAACAACATTGTCACTTTACATTGTCAAGTGCATAGTGCATAGCAGCATCGTGCAGTCTTCAGCAAATGGATTAATTGTCATGTAGTCTTCTTGTGAGTATTGTACTTGCTCAAATACTGGAAAAATCATTTATAATAAGACTGTCTGGTCTTGTGATGCTTATTTATCACCTATATTTAGGAAATTATTAGTTTATATTTCATTATAATATAAATAATTAAATCAAAAAATAGTTGACCATAGGAGCAAAAATTCAGAGACATTAATTTACAAATAAATTCAAACAGGATATTAAAAAAAGTTTTAATAAATGATATTATAATGTAAACAAATTTAAGATAAGATATTATAAATAAATTATTATACTTTTACATATAGAGATATGATATCATATTTTATTTATAATGCTTATTTATCACCCATATTTAGGAAATTATTAGTTTATATTTCATTATAATATAATTAATTAAAAATAGTAGCCCACAGGAACAAAAATTCAAAGACATTAAATTTTGAAATAAATCCAAACAGAACATTAAAAATATGTTTTAAAAAGATGCTATTATAATGTAAACAAATTTATAATAAGATATTATAAATAAATTATTATACTTTTACACGTAAATATATATCGTATTTTATTTAAAACATTTTAAATATATACTTCGTAAAAAGAAAAAGTTTTATTGTATTTATTAGTAACAATGATATTTAAATAAACACACCTTTAAATAAAGGTAAAAGACGTGATATACCGAACAATTTATAATTTAATTAAAAATGGGATGTGTCTTAAGTTCAAGGTAAGTCTTAAATAAGTCTTAAATCTAAATCTTAAATTAAGAGATAATTTAATTTATAGGCATCAATCATTTTTTCAACATTATATTATCCTTCACGAGTAAAAGGATTCATTTAATTTAAATTATGACTGTAGTTAAAAATTCTTAATGATTTTTAATAAACTATAAATAATTTACAACAATAATTTTATACTTTCTTGTGTGTTGTTGAACTGTAATAATTTATTATGTTCTAAAGACTAATTAAATGTTTTTAAAGATATATAAAATATATTTATATTTTATTTTAAGATAAATTATAAATAAAATGTAATATCATATTTAATTATCACAAAACAGCAGTGTTAGCAATATTTGTAACATTTAACTACTGTTACAAATAATATGTAATATTAGTTTAGTGTGTAATAAACACAGTTGCAATCACATAATTTACGGCAACTATTTTCATTTACGCGAAAGTTTACATTTTCATTGCATAAGTTAGAAACAGTAACATATTACTGTATTTAGTACTTTATCAAACTATAATAAATGTTTATTATTACAGCTTAATGAAAATTCAAAATATGAGAAATTTCGTTGTTATTTTATAATTCTGTGGGAAAAGAGAAAAAGGACATTATTATCGATTGTTTGTTTGATTAATTGTGTAATAAAAAACAATTGTTGCAAAGAAACATAGAAAGTATTTTTAAGATTGTTTATATTGTTTTTAACTTTATAAAAACTTACATCACATCATATGACTTAGTTTACATTGGAGAAACGGGACGTTAATAAAGTTTTTTGTTTAGGTACGACAATAATAAGATTAATGGATAAAATGTGGCGAAGAAACACGCTAATGACTATTGTTTGTCTTTATATTTTACTGAGCTATGCTGCAAATTACGTTAACTGTACTAAGGTAAGTGTTTTTAAATTCTATTTCATTTAGGTTAACTTTTTTTGTTTGTGGGGAAAGTTTTTTTTGGACCTCATGAACTTAATTAAATTCAAACGCCTTCAAAAATGATGAATCACAATGCTTCAATAAAAATTATTTATTTGCCGGGGAAGAGAAATATTTTACGACAATCCTACCATACTGGCAATGCAGTAAAATTGTTTTCTGAAAGTATGCAAGAATTAAATCGTTATTTATTATTGCTGTTAAATATTATTATTATTATTACAAAATTGACAATAAAAAATTATTAGAAGAAAACTATCATTTTATTATAATAAAATTTATAAATTCTGAAAAAAAAGTCATTAAAAGACGGATAAATATATGTGAAAATAATAAATGAAAGAAAGTTTTTGTATTTTTATTCATTAAAATTTTTCTTGAATGTGTGATTTCTTACTTTTTCAACCATCATGTGACTAGACATGTGACTATAGAAAGACTCAATAAAAACACATTATGGGAATCATAAGAGCATTGTGTATTCTAAAACGGTCATTTTTATTATGTTGCAACAGAAAAACACCAAGCCATGACGAAGAGTTTTCAACTGTCAGAAGCTATGCTTTATAATTTTGTCATCTTTTCAGCAACCAGTGGCGTAGAAAGTAAAAACTTCCCTCTTCCGGATACTTAAAAAGGAAATTGCTAAATGATAAAATAAAACCAGAGACTTAAAATAACGAAAAATAAACAATGAACACATGAGAATTTGTTATTCTTAAGAATCCGGGTGGAACAAAAAATAGAACTTTCTTTTAATAGCAGATAAAAAATAAATTTCATTTTTAAAATGAGTACTCCATAAGTAGAAAATAAGTACAAAATTTTAAAATAATATAACCTACAGACAAATTTCTACACACAGAATTCTACATTTCATTTTCTTCAGAATGTTAAATGATTTAATATTATTTTTAAATCGCCATCTTTAATCAGGTTAATTATACCTAACCTACAATTGTCAAATAACTACTATTTTATGTTTTCTGCTCATATTAAGTTAACCTCTGTTGTATAAAAATATAATTATAACAAATAAATATTTGTATTTATCTACTTTATTTACAAATATATTTTTATTTAAAATAATAAAAATTGTTCTATGCTTCTTTAAATTGTATTTATTTTCACACACAATTTTAGAAAAACGATTATCCAGCTCTTAAGCACAATGACTACACTATTATTATTATATCTCTTTACTAGACTGTAACTAAACGTTTATACAAATAGTTCCAGGAAACGGTTTAAAAGTATAATTATTTTGTATTATTCAGGCAATATTAATGGTTGTATATTCTTTTAATTGCAAAATATTGCTACAATGATTGATGAAGCACGAAGTGGTCATTAAAAATAGTGCGTTCAATTCTCAGGAAACTAAATCAGTTTAAACTTCATTGTTCTGAATTTAATTACCGGTATATGAGGTGAATGTTATAACGTAATTCGTTTATCGTTAACCATCTCTCGGTAAATGAGAAATCAAGAATCTTGACAGAGTCACGCGGTGTAGTACTACTTTGGTTTTTATCAGTGCTTCTCAACATCTTGTACATTCTTTCCGTAATTTTTTACATTATAGTGGCGGCTCATGAACTAAAATTTTGGTGAGGCAGGCTGCAGAAAATTAACATAGCAGAAGAACCTACTGCATTTTTTTAAAGTAAACTTAAATTTAAAATTCGAAGATATCCGTTGTCTATACATCTACTACCCACTTATACTACATTTGAACAATTGCCAAAATTTCAAAAACATTCAGTTCGATAACATGTTCGCTTTAACAACGTGCAAACAAATTATACAGAAAGTATTTGAGGCATGCCTCAAGACTCCCTTTTCTGAAGCAGGTAGTGCAGCGAGAGAAAAATCGATAAATGCTGTGAGCATTGTAAAAACATCACACTCGTACACACACATTGATGAAGTATGAGGCAGGACAATTTTTGCCTCTGCACTTCTGTAGTCAGCACTGTGTTGCACGCTAGAATGGGAATTTGTAAACTAGATCTTGCGCGCTAAATTTAAAATTTCTGGAGAGATTTAAATTTAAAAATACAATGCAAAATTCTTCTCTCCTCATCTTGTATGGTGAGACACTGCCTCACCTGCCTTCCCTGACGAGCCGCCACTGCAATATAATCATTTCTACCGTAATTCACTACAATTATACACGCTTAATTGCAATTGCATTAATTAATTACTACGCTGTCATTTAAAAAAATTACAAAATTAGAAATAAATATTTTTTGTGACCACTGATTAGAAATCACTGTTTTTTTATATAAATGAATGATTGCTGTTACTTCAAGAACAAAGAAACAACACAGGAATCCTCGTGACTGATCACAAGATGAAAATAATTATTTTAAGAACAACAGATTAATTGGTTGACCTGAATTTACTAATGGTACATGCTATATAGGTGTATTACAAAATGTATTTGCAATTTTTCATAGTAAAATTTGGTAATAAGTGTAGGTAGTTCATTATTCCAAAATTATAACTTGTCAGGAGATATAATTTGAAAAATTTATAAATTATTATGTATTATTTGTGAATGAATTATAAAGCTGTTGGACAAAGAAATAAAGGAGACCAAGAACGAATGTTAAATAATACAAGTTTTAGGTTTTTAGCGTTAAATTGTGTCTATAGATTCGAAATAATCCAAAAATGCCCATTTTTATGTCCATAATTTCTGTTTTTGAAAATAGAACATAATGATATATTACGTCGATGTACTGATTTCAAATTTACAAAAAGAATTTAATTATTTCTTTTTGTTCCTAAAATTTTTGCCCTTAAAATTGCACATAAAAATGAGTTTTTTACTTTGCCTGTAGAATCGACAAACAAAGACAAAAGTTCCGTGGAGATTTACATTTTTAATTTTTTTTTTAGTTTCACATACGGTTTCCATAATACCGCATATATAGAAATAAACAAATATAATCTTGATTAAAAATACTTTATTCGTATTATTTATATTATTTTTATAAAAATTGTCTAATAGAATTCATAGTAAAATACAAAAGTATAATTATTTAATATCAAAAATTTTAATGAAGCACCCAAGAAATGGAAGACTTACAGAAAGGTTTCACTTTATAAAAAAATGCAATGATGCATTAAGGAAGTTAATATATAATGTCTAGCATTAAAAGGTGAATAATAGCCCATATACCATTTTTGTACAAAACCGGTTATGCATATTAATAAATAACTGTCTTATGTTTCCTCAAATATCAACTGCAGTTATTTGCATAATACAATGATTTCAAAATAAATGACAAGTCACAAGACCCAGAGATTCTGCAGGTCACATAACGAACCCAAATTTTACCTTTCACAACATGCTTTGTTCAAATTTCGAAATTTTTCTGTAGCCAATAATTCAATTCGCACTTTAAGTCAAGGTGGTATATTGTTCCAGTAATATTTTTTTTGGAAGTCTCGTGTTTATAATTTATGCATCGCAATAAAACCATAACTAAATGTCATAAGATATAATAGTACCATTTAAATTAATGTATGTAGGTGTTATATTCATAAACAGAAATAAAATATTACAACAGTTATGACGCTTAATATCTTATGCATACATATTTTATTTCTGCATTTTAAAGGTTACTGAAAAATATTACATTCCATTCCTTATTTAGTATAAATACAATATTCATAATTTATAACCAACAAAATATATTTAACGTCTTTTCTTTCAGCAAAAACGCCAACTTTTCCGTGAGCAGGTGCTCCCAAATAAGGGCGGCAAAATTCCCGACTCTGCGTTTAATCCAGATCGACTATTACTCAACCGGTTGAACCAACAAGGCATATCTGTACCAGATGGAGTACTTCTGGATCAAAGAAGAGTTGAAAAACATCCCTATCCCAAACAAAAACTTCCAGATACTTTAAAAGTTGTTTTAACAAATGATGGTAGATATGTAGCACCTCCTGGAAGGTACCAATATGAAAAACCACCAGCAATAGATACAACGTATTTAATTCATGTTCCGCATCGATCATTTTACAAGAGGTAAGGGATATTTATAATATGTGTAATTTCGAATGATGCGTATTCGAGGTATAGCCATCCAATAGTGACTACGTACAGTTAAATCTACAAATTTCGCTTTAAGTAACCTTGGCAACATATGAATCATTACAAGTGGTATTTTGTAAACAGTATATTTGTTTAAGATTATTTAGTCTACTAACATAATAGCTACCGCTTATTCGTAATTGCTTATCAGTAATTGAAATGTAATATGTGCTTCCCCAAATTGTTTGCAACCAACTATACTTACAAACGTTTCATGTTACTGACTAATTAGCATTTATATTTTAGTGGATCACAACCACAGCAACAATACAATATAGGTAAAATTCAACAACCAATAGAATTCAAACAAGTAGATTTAGCAAAATGGGTTCCACCTATTTGGTATAACCATAACGTAATAAAAAATATGTGGAATAATAATAATAAACAAAATCAAGACATCACTGATGCCAGCCAGGTATTATTTTTTTATTTATAATAATTAATACTTCGAGGCTAATTTTTTGTTTTAGATTTTAGCAGAATATTCATCATATCTCCAGAAACTACATAGAGATTATGATAAATAATTTCTACAAGTTTATTAAATGATGTATATAATCTAAATATTACTCAATCATATTTGTTCATTTTGTCTTGTTATATATAATTTATATTTATTTTATATGTAATAATCATGTATTCTTTGAAAATATACAAGTTCATAGTAAAATAATATTTATTTTTTGTTTCCCATCATACATAAGTGTATTGCTGGTTGCTTCTGATAAATGGTGTATTTAAAAATAAGTTTGCATTTATATTGTATGCAGAGCTAAACATATGCATAAGCAAACTAAGCATGTGCTTAGGGCACCGCTAAGTAGGGCCCTCGAGAATTTCCATCAAATATTTTGCAGCCTAGAAATGAAGAAGGAAAATGTTTTAATCATTTCTTGTAAATCTTGTGTTTTATTTTTTAAATTTTATTACATGTTCAACTATTTATAATAAAACATGGATTATATTTGTTATCATATTAATCTTTGTGAACATAATCAAAAATTTTTTTTTTTTTTTTTGAATAAGTTCAAAACAATATGTATTTATGGCATTTCTGTATTAAAACAGCAGTATTGAACATGTTTGTTCGCAATCTATTCTTGTTTATGTATTTTGTACAACAACATTTTAACCGGTTTATTTTTGTTTAGGACGATTTATTTGATGGAGGGGGCAAGGGGGGCCCCCAAACGAGTTGTGCTTAGGGCCCCCAACTATATTAGTCCGGTTCTGATTGTATTTTATGTTTTACTTGTAGTTGTAACAATTTAATTTTACGAAAATATTACTTTTAGATTTATTATTTTTATCTAATATAGTGAGAAATGCATTTTTTAAGGTTTTTGCAATATATGAACAAATTTCGTATGTAAATTGCAACTAAAAAAGTAAAAGTATGTTACTGTATTACTTTTTAGACATCCAAATTATCTTTTTTAGAAAATTGCACAACCCTAACATCAAAAACTGTTCTATATTGTTTCATAATGTGCCTAGAGGGCGTTATCCAGTGAGTCACATTAGCCAGTGACCAGTAGTCGACGTTTTTTTACTTTTACTTATCCGTTGCGTTTCGAAAGTCTTATATGCTGCAGATACGCAAACGTTATTCGTCTACGCTCATTATTACGAGATAACAAATGTGTACCGGTTTAGAACGAAGTCGGAACTGAAGTCGGGTCGTTCTAGTGTCAGTTGAAGTAGAAATGGCAAAGTGTCAGGTCTTGTGCTTTGTAGCCGTTGGTGCTTTTGCGGTTTTTGGCGCCTATGCCATTCGAGTGGTAAGTACTCTCAAAAATCAGTAATGTTAATCAATTTTGCATGTATAATTTACAATAATTAAAGCATAGTATTTTATTATAAATATTTAGTAATAATTTTAGAAATATTATTTTTGCCATTTATTAAAAAACGTCAAACCATAACATATTTGTTTTTTATAATTTCGAAATAAAAAATAACATATATTGCTTATTTCAAAAAGAATATTAATATTTTGTATATACGTACATATGTACATATGTATAGAATATGCAGGTCAAATGTTCTTAATGGTTTTTAATATTTAAAACAACTTTCACGGTTGTTAATATAATATATACTTAGATCTTGCACTGTGTATTATGAAAGTAGGTCTTTAATACCAATAGCTAAATTT
Source organism: Stenolophus ochropezus (assembly GCA_035578165.1). Classification (NCBI taxonomy): domain Eukaryota; kingdom Metazoa; phylum Arthropoda; class Insecta; order Coleoptera; family Carabidae; genus Stenolophus; species Stenolophus ochropezus. Next base: position 9,267,402 of record JAQOWZ010000014.1, read on the forward strand.
ATTTTATAAACGAAAAAATCAGTCAGTTGATAATAAAACATAGACAGTTGACTGATTTAATAAGTAAATATTTATTTTATACTTACAAAATGTTAAAATTTTTAATTAAAATTTATTTATATTTCAAAACTTCATTTTTTAAAAAAAGATACCATCCCAGGAGTCCAATTTAGTAAAATATTTAATAAAATTTGACCTCTGTTTAAGTTCAATTTTATATTTATATGGTAAAGTATTTTGTTAAAGTAAATAAAATATGACATAAATTTTGTTTATTGATAATATTTCTATTTTACAAGGTTTAACATTTTAACCGGTGACAAAATTCTTCGAGAGCTCTTAATAACTTTTTTCGAATTCTAAATTTTATTTAGCATTTTTACCACCCCATAAATTAACGAGTCGTTTAGGTATTTTCGTAATTATTTGATCTAGTAGCAAAAATAATGAAACAATTGTTTTTGAAAAATATTGTCAAACTTTTTGTAATAAACGTTGAAAATAACAAAAACATTGTGATGGTCTATGGTCAATCAATTTTGAAAAGTGACATTTTAATATCAAAATTAGAAAAAATATTTTATTTAACCATAGGCGGGTTAGGTCTTATTTATAAGCGAGTAATGAAATTTCTGATAAAACTATGAAGAATATTAATTCAATTTTGTATTTGTTGCTCTTGACGAGTTCTATCACCGGTTAAATTTAATGTATTTATTTCTGTTACACCCTGTATAACAGAAATATTATTAATAAACAAAATTTATCTCATATTTCATTTACTAGTAAAAATTGGCATATTTCTTACTATTTCCTCACTAATTGCATATGGCTATTCAAATGATTCGATCTGACCTTCAGCTTGCAATTACAACTAACAGGAAACCATAATTACTCCGCAGGATTCAGCTCATGGAGGCCTTGGTGTTATCTACGCCGGTTATGACCAGCAGGAACTTGCACCTATCTCCGTGTTGGTGAAAAAGCCCTTGCGCAGTCATGAAAGGGAACAACAACAGGACTTGAGCAAGATTCCCGGAGTTCCTGGACATGATTATCCTTTGTATCACTCAGTTCCTCCTACATCCTTCAGCTGTGAGCATGTGCCTTTTGCTCCTGGCATGTACGCTAATGTGGAGACCGGATGTCAGGTAAGACGCCATTTTTAGGGTCAAATGGCGGGAAGATATTTTTAAGGTTAGGTTCGCGAAAAAAAAGTTTGGTTATAAATAAAAAATAAAGGTTAAGTGAAGAATAAGAACATTTTTATTATTTATAAAATCAAAGAATTTGTGAAATCAGGTCTTTAGATATTTTTATTATCCTTTTAAATATGTATATGCATATTTAATTAATTAATAATTCATTTTCCGATAAAAACGCTTTAGTTTTCTTTAAGTAACTTTCTCTGTATAATAAAATTAAGAATATGTATATTTGAAATTTAATTGCCAACAAATATTTAAATATATTAACTTTTACTTAATTCGGATATAGTAACTTAATTTAATTATTGTATTTTGAAATAATTTATTATCTATAAATTTAGTATTAGTATATATAAACATATAAGTTATTTATTTAGTAAATTGCAATATCAATTTATAAACATTTATTGTTGGCAGTAAAATTTATGTTATATCTACTTTAGTTTGAGAATATTAACATCTAAAGAATGAATTCCTGACATTTAAGTAAATTACTAAACTGTTAAATCGAATTATTTACTGTACTATTAAGTTCTACATGTGTACATTAAAGAAAAGTTAAGTAACTATAAAATATAACTGTTTGACATGTTAATTATTATTGAAGGATATCGAATGGTGAATGTAAGAATATGTTGTATGTACATTACAGTGAAAATGGTTGCAATCCTTCAGGCGTTTTCTTACGCAATTTTGCTAAAGTGGAGCAGAAAATATTATTGGGTATTGAATTCAATTTTTCTCTTGCATAACATTGTTTGAACAAAGCCTAGCTTTTAATAGAAAAAAAACGTATTAAAATCAGAATACATGATAATATATTTGTCTATTACCCATTTATAGGTGTTTTAGTATTTTAGCAGTAAATTTATAAATAATATATTCGCTGCATATTAACTTTTCAAAAAATATAAACTATTTGATACTTCATAATCTTCACACACTTAAGTATATATTTTAAGGTAACAATTAGAAAGTGGAAGTTTGCAAATCAATGAAAATATGACTAGAAATCATCGTATTGTCCAAAGCAAAATTTGCAAGATATAAACAAATTTCTACCGAGTACATTTTCTCTCTGATCTCGTTTGGATTTTTTCTGGTGTTTCACTTTCTCTTCTAATGTATAATTATATAATATGCTCTGTAGTATAGCTATGGGAACAAGGCCGTTTACTTGTACCTTGACAACGAGTATTTCTCTTATGTCATTTTGTGTTACAGTACTTTGGAATAAATTAGTAATTGCAATTGTTACCATTGTTATCGTTACTATTATTTAGTTATACACAATTATTTTATTTTCTTATGTTTTATAATAATATTATGAATGAAATATATGGTTTGTATTCTTACCATTTTTATGTAATCCAGAATCAGCAGGATATGAATAGTCCTGAAATCAAAAAAAATATAATATTAAAAATGATACTTTGTTAATAGAATAAACAAATGAAGTGACATATTTATTATCATTTTATTAATAATGAATAAATTTATAAGTTCGAACCAACCCACATTCTGTTAAATAATAAATAGAGTGAATGCATGTTTAATACAGTGTTAATAATTATACATGTTGTATATTGTTATGCACATACTAATATTTATTTTTTTCTAGGCATATCACGTGTGCCATGATGGTCGTGAAGGAAAACAAGGATCTAGTTTCCTGTGCACTAATGGTACCCTCTTCAATCAGAAGGAGTTTACTTGCGATTGGTGGTACAATGTAGATTGTGGTGCTGCTACACAATATTACAAGTTTGTATATTTTCGTGAAAAAGTTTTACAAATTAATTTTAAGTTATTTATTATTTTAAAACTAGATTTTAATCAATTTGATGACAGGGTGATATATGTTCATTTAATTCAGAACTTGAATGGCTGTGACGCCAAACCGTTTAATTTTTTTTTTGGTGGGGGAAGAAGAAGGGCGTCAAAATTTTGTAAAATATATTATCCTCTATCATGCTTCTATCTTTGTCTTGGAGAAGAGGCTCTGAATATATAAACACACATAAATATGAATACATTTCAATAAAATTGATTTTTAATAAACTTTCAAATATTTGGATAAATTTAAACTCGAGGGATTTCAGCAAAAATGAACCTACAATTTTTTTATGTTTTAAACGTTTATACACTTTTTAAATAATACATACAAGTATAATTATAAATGACAATAACATTTTTTTCGTTTCAGTTTGAACTTGGACCCACTGAAGAATCCATACTTCCCAAAACCCAAGCCTGAAGAACAAGAGCACCAAATTCAAGCCCCGGTTCGTGGCCATGCTCGTATCCCCACCTATATTCATGTGGAATAACTATCTTCATTCATTTTACCATTTAACAATCATTTGTAAAAATGCGATATTTATTTTGATGTACAAATTGTAAATTTTCTGTAAAATTGCAAATAAATAGAGTAGATGTTTATTGAGTTCAAATATTATTTTAACCCTTAATATTCTAGTTATTTCCAAGAAATTGTATAATTGTAGTAAATCATATTTCTATTTCTAAATATATTTTTAGAGTAAATTCATATTAAATAGTATATACAAATTGAAATTAATGAGGTTAATATAATTAAAGAAATATGATTTATATCTTTAAACCGCTAAAATAGTCTATAAATAACTTACTAGCTGTTAATAAATTCAACCACTTTCTTCAATAGTAAGTATGATCTATATCCGTGAATATAAAATTATTATAGGAAATAATTATTTATTCATACCACTTGTCACCGGATATAGACTAAAAATAAAGTTTAAAAAAAGGATTTATTAATAAGTCATATCCTCAATTACCTATGTGACAAGTGTATCATTATAAAACACTCTAAAATTAATTCTGTTAATTATATTTCGAATTGTCTTAATGGTAAATAATGGATATGCTATTATTGTAACAAGCTATAGTAAGTTACAATTTTTTAAGCTGCAGAAACTGCAAGCTGACAACCAGCAATATTAAAATGTAAACCACAAAATCGAAATACAGGTGAAAGTTTATTATATCTTACATAAATAAGTGTATTAGGTTTGACATGTATATTTACATGTAGTAACTTTAATTTACGTAAATATTATTTCGAGATAATATAGAAGAACATCATATTTGAAATGTATAATGCAATATTTCGTAATTTAATAATTACATATTTTTCAATATTTATCAGAAAATATGGTAGTAATGGAAGTCATGTAAAAATAATTGCTGATATTGACGTACCTAATTAAATATTAAGAGTTTATTTTATGTGTTTTTGTTTTGTTTTGTTTTTAGAGGTTTTAAATGAGAATTCAGATTTTTATATTACAAAAAAAAATAATAATAAATGATGAAAAAAATTAACAAAATCATTATAAAACATTAAATACAAAGCATAGGTATAAAGAAATGCATAATAACATTATTTCCAGTTGTTTGTTTAATTTCAATATAGCAACTAATTAATTTAAAATCTGTATTTTGAAAGTTAGAAGTAGCACTGCACAATTTTTTTCTAAGAAACCGAAAATGGGCGGAATTTCTCAAGATAAGTTTACTTTAGCTCTTTAAAAGTAGTGTTCCCGTGTAGATCTTGGCTTTCTAGACTCTTTCTAAACTTTATTTTTCTAGATGAAAACCAGACAATTCTAGACAATTTCAAGGCTCTGGATTAATTAAAAAAATTTTTTTGAATTATAAATATATCATACGAAGCTTTAAGCTTGTTCCATCCGAACTGAAACAGTAATTGTAAAATAGAAAAAGAATGCTGCCGAATTATCTGTCTTTGTCTAAAGCGTATGCGCAGGTTAATGTAAAGTCTTGAAATAATCTAGAGTTTTGATATCTATTTTTATTCTAGATTTAGATTTAGTCAAGTCTTGTCTTGAAATTTCTAAGTAAAAGAAGATTTTGCAAAGTCTTGTCTTGTCTTGTTTAGACGGCAACACTATTTAAAAACGCGCTGATTTCAAAAACGTGTATCGTCCCTAAAATAAAGTTCGGAAACGACGTTCCCGATCGTTTTGGCTCTATGACAGCACTGGGTATATTGTAAATGTTTAACAAAATTGCTTGTCAAAGAAAATTTACATAAAATTGTTGCTAAACTGCTAGTATTTAAAATATTAATTCCTGCTGTGCTGTACTTCTCAGGAAAGTTCAGGAACTGATGATAAAAAGTGTGTTGAAGGAAGTGAACGAGACCGGATTCGAATCTGAGTAGTTCGATCTACAATCAATCACCTAATCTACTCAAGCATGTAAAAGAAAGGTGTCCAATTATTGTTATTATAAATATATAATCACATTTATCTCGACTTTCAATTTTTCTGACGTTCTGGCGCGTAAAATCAAATTTGACATCTGTATCTGTCATGACCTGTCTGCATAACAATCTATAATTTAATATTATCATCATTGCGTCATTTTCACGGCAATTAACTTCATTACTTACATGTTCTCAATTTCCAAATCTTTATCTCAGTAACAATTAATTTATATATCCTTAATACACTTTCTTAATTCGACTAAAATAACATTTCCCTGCATTGTTATTGAAAAGAGAAAGCATTTTACATCCGATTTGATCCCAGATCCCACAACCTTTATTATTGGCATGCATGCGAGTGCGTACGTGTATCAACGTGTCCGAAATTTGGATTGTGAGAAAGATCTAATTTTCTACTTTCCATCTCTTCTCTTGGTGTATTTTAAATTTTTCTTTAATCCACTGTTAATGAAAGGCAAACAGTCAAAATAAAATTAAGTTCTTTGTTTTATGTATGAAAGTTCAAGTGTAACCAATTTTGCTAATGTTCTCAATAATATAAAGTATAATTAAATAACAATAAGAAATAAAATAAACAATAAAAACATACAAGCTTTGCAAATGTTGAGTTATTAAAACTGAATGAGTGAAGGGTATATAACAAAATATGAAAGTATTAATTCATGTTAAATATTCTAATAAAATAATTTATTATTTCATTTAAATAAGATGCTTTGCTTTACAGAATATTATAATTATAATAAGTTGTAAACCTTTCAAGCAAATTTTACTTCATTATAATTACTTTAAGATTTCTTAAATGGAACATACAGAGTAATAATTTTATTCGTTGTACAAAATTATAGCTTGTTTGCTTTTACATATACATATTGCTGTAAATCAGGAATGGCCTGATTTAAATCATTTTGATTTTTTTAGTAAATCATTGATTTTTATCAAAGGTAAAAAATACAAATTATAATGAAATGTATTTATTTGCTACAGTACTATTAATAACAACCAAAATAAGTTCTGTATTTAATAAAATCTTAAAATTAAATGATATTTTGTCACTTTAATCGTCATAATAGAAGAAAGAAAAAATGGTATTTAAATGTGTAACAAGAAGTAAAAACTCTTTGTTACTCATCCTAGTTTTTTCAGATGAATAGTTTTGGTTTTATTACTGATTTCGTTTTGTTTATAAAATAAAATATTGATATTGCTTTTAAAATAATTATAAAAGTGCTGTAATACTTAGATATCTTTGAAAATATTTTTTTTTAATAATAATTTATTTGATTTTTAAAAAAAAATCAATATTTTTTTTTTAATACATCATGGTTATTGCCAACCATGCATTAGATTATTAATTTTAAATATTTTTCATTGAACATTAGGTTTTAGTTTCCTATAATCTCTTCATATTATTTTTTTTTATCATTATTAAAAATTTTACCCTCAAAGAAATTTTGGAGAGTTGGTTTTATTACAGACTTCGTTTTGGTTTATAAAATAAAATATTAATATTCCTTTCAAAACAATTAACAACTTCTGTAACACTTAGATATCTTTAAAAATTAAAAAAAAATAAAAATCATTATTTATTTGATTTTTTTTAAATAAATCATGATATTTGTCAATTTCATTTATTATGTCATAAAAATAAATAAACTACAATAATTAAGAATTTAAAATTCTCAATAAATATTTTCTAATTTTTAACTTTTATTTTCTCTGCTGGTAAAAAACTTGAAATATGTATCAAGAATTTTTAAAATTTAAGGTTAGGAAAACTTAGATTTATTTATTTACGTAGACTTTCTCTTAGGGACGATAAATTAATAATGATGTAATTCTATACAAGTGACATCTAATTTGTTTTGAAAAGGATGCTACAAGAATTCACCCAATTCTTACAAAATGTATTCTATATGTCACTGTCAAGTTACTTGGGGGTCTTTAGACATAATGTGTGTTTATGAGTTAAACTTTCTTCTCATGATCAAAAGACCTAATTATTTTCTTAACTATTTCATCTAATTAACCTTTAAGAATCTATCTACGTCTAAGAAAATACAAAGAGCGATGAAGTTTCCAAATATTCTAATGAGAATATTCGACTTACGCACTGTTGGGAAGATTTTTCAAATATTTCATGTAAATGACATATTTGTTCTCGAGAGAAACTGAAGTGTTATTATATTTTTTCACACGTTTTTATCCAATAGCTGAGACGATTTTTCTTGTAAATATAATTATGTTATGAAGTAATTGTTTAATACACCGTTTATTTCTTTAACGTTAATTATCTTCACTCTAAATGCATAATTTGTAATTTAAAAATTAAAATATAGTTGAGAACACGGAAAATATTTTACGTAAATACGGAAAACATTAACAATACTTCATAAATAATATTGGCACATCTCAATTTTCCTAAGGAATTCAATTTAAAAGCAGAAAACTAACAATAGTTTTGAATTTAATTAAAGTTTAAATACTAATATATTTTTTGTTGATTTTTAAATTATATATATTGTTTATTTTTTGTAAAATACGGAACTAATAATCATGAGTATATTCGAAGCGAAACATTATTATTTTACTAAAACGGTAAATCAATGTCAAAGGTTAAAAGATGCCAAGGTCTATTTCATCCTGATGAATGTAAAACAATTGTTTGTATGTACAAACAAAGAAATGAAACAATATACAAAGTATTGTTTCATATTTTTTGTATGCGCTTAATTTAAATCTAATGTCAAGCGATTGCAATGTTTATATTATTAAAATATTGCAAAATATTCATATTCAAGTTCACAGAAATGAAATTGTTACCATGGTTTCAAAAAAAAATTTTGTTATTTTCCATTTTCCATTCTATTGTAAACATTGATTTTATATTTATTACTTCCTTTTATTTCCTTTCAAAATAATTGCTAATTAGTAACCTTTTGATTTTAAAGTGCATACAATTTAAAACTTAGTAAAATGAAATGAAGTTATGATATTGATGTTCTATATGTACTATGTAGATCATATTTGCAGATATTACGAAGGTAGACATAAAATACACAAAGTATTGTTTCATATTTTTTGTATGCGCTTAATTTAAATCTAATGTCAAGTGATTGCAATGTTTATATTATTAAAATATTGCAAAATATTCATATTCAAGTTTACAGAAATTAAAATGTTACCATGGTTACGAAACAAAAATTAATTTTGTTATTTTCCATTTTCTATTCATATTGTAAAAATTGATTTTGTATTTATTACTTCCTTTTATTTCCTTTCAAAATAATTGCTTATTAGTAACCTTTTCATTTTAAAGTGCATACAATTAAAAACTGAGTAAAATGAAATGAAGTTATGATATTGATATTCTATATGTACTATGTAGATCATATTTGCAGATATTACGAAGGTAGACATAAAATTATGTAAAATATCTATTAATGTGGATCAACTAGACATTTCACTGCTAGGGTAAACGTGAAAAAATTCGGAGCATCGTATAACTTTTACATTACGCAAGTATTTTCGAAAAGATCAGAAATTCCGACCAGTGGGAAGAAACGTACTGCGCAAGTTAGGAAAATTGTTAAATTCATTCATTTTTGATAAATTTATATCGAATATTAAAAAATTATACACGGACAATACTTATTTTTAAACAGTATTCAATATTCCTTATTTTATTTATTGCTGTATCATATATTTATTCAAAATAAAGTTTTTTTTATGTATATTTATTTATACTGATGCCAAGGGGATTTTTTATTTTATTTTTATATCCTATATATCATACAATAAATTTCTTGTTTAGTAAAATACAATATTTATTTTATTATTTTAACGAAAAAAAATCTAAATATATAAAAATATCTTTTTATACTTTGCCTTAATAATTGCTCTATTATTATATCGAAAAAGGTTTAAAAATATAGGATATTGTTAAACTGTTTTTGGGAATTTTTTTGTTGTAAGATTGGTACTTCTAAATACTGCGCCCCTTGGTAAATGTCAAATTGATAACCTCAAATATTTTAAAATGGTAAAAACCAAATAAACAATGTTAATTTAAAAGAATATTAAAATTCCATAAGACTGTACAGATTTGATTCTTTTTCATAATATTATACATGAATTATGACATGGGGTACCATATTTTATATAAATTCCTAAATTACACTAAATTAATTTTTGTAATTTAATATTTTGAGTTTTTTTTTTAATAAGGGACGCAAAGTTAAAAAAAAGTATATCATATTCGTTTTATACATCGTATTGTTCCATTCCACTCAGAACAATGTATTGTCTTATAAAACACGTATAATAATATACTATTATTCTTTTCTAAAAGATTTAATAAAATTCTATTTCATTTTTAAATCATGTCGCCTTGTATTAAATCAAGTTAGTACACTATCACTATGTAACCTAAAACGATATACAAGGAAACTAATGTGATGTTATATATTACTATCTGTAAATACTAACGACGGCTTAAGATAAATTACAAATTCGACCCAAACTAGAAATTGCATACATTCTTCTACTTCTTAAGTAATACTCTCGGTTTTATAAATTTTATGTACATCATAATTTATTATATGACGCGAAATATTTACAAAAAGTTAATTGATTTCATTAATTATGAATAATGAAATTGACAGTGGAATTTGATCTAATTAACCCTTGGATTTTAAATGTCAGCATGAATTTGTAAAATTTGTGATTTATTTGTTTAAGTTGCGATATTTTATGATAATTTACAAAAGTTGTACTTAGGAACTTAGAAATATCTAAATTATTAGTATTTTAAATTAATTAATATCAAATAAAAACTAGAATACATTATTGACAAAATAAATTTTAAAATAAGACAAAAAATATTTATGAACATAGCTTTTTAAAAACATAACGACATTTATTTCAAAAATGTTTTTACTCAATATATAATAAAACAGTTTTTAAATAGTCACAAAAACACATATTTACGAAACTATATTAATTTATACCATATAATTTCTTCTAATAAAACGCTATTTTTTTCTAAATCGTGACTCAAGCATAAAAATCTGATCTCTTTATTAATTTTTGCAATCTTCTGCAAAATATCTTTAAGGAGGGGTCAATAAAAAATTATTACTCGACCTTGGCTCTTCTTAACTCCCACATTCTAGTATTGTTTTTCAAATTAATGATAATTAAAGATATTGCACGTAAATCTCTATGTACCACGCCAAGTAATAAAAAATCGTGTTAGTCTATAACCTTGATATATAACTAAATTTTGCTCAGAGATTTGTTCAGGCCTTTCAGCCTTGTTTGTAGCTTTTTATAGCTTTTTGTTCTTCAAGGACGAACATGATCCTTAGAACCGTTACCTTTTCAATATTATAATTTATTGCATTCATTCATCTTTTTAATTTTATTATTTATTCGTCATATTTTATTTAAATTAATATTAATTATCAAGCAGATGTATTTGTATCAAAATATTTTTTTTTAAATGTGGACTAATTAATTAATTTCATATCTTTCAATGTAAAAACTATTTTTTTTTGGTTATGACTAAAGACTAAAATATAATAATTAATAAATCATTTTCTAATATAAAGCGAACTAATTTACTAAATTAACATTTGAGTAATGACGTTTTTTTCACACAGGATGTAAAAAGACATTACTTCATGGACATTGAAAGTAGTATGAACATTAGCAAAATTTTATTAGGACAAAAGTAACTTATTATTAAATTTGACGTTTTATATACAAATAATAGTATTTATTTGTAAGAAAGAATTAATAATCGAGACGCAATCGTAAGGTTTTTTATTTTGTAGATTATACCAATGTTTCGATCATACTATGATCCTCTTCAGGATACATGAATTAAATTATTTTTAAATACATAAATAAAAAGTAAAAAACACAACAGATTAAAAATTATTTAACGGACAAAACTGAAAAAATCTTTTTTTTGTAACTGTTGACTCGATTTTATACTGAAGAGGATCATAGTATGATCTTCAGGATACATGAATTAAATTATTTTTAAATACATAAATAAAAAGTAAAAAACACAACAGATTAAAAATTATTTAACGGACAAAACTGAAAAAATCTTTTTTTATAACTGTTGACTCGATTTTATACTGAAGAGGATCATAGTATGATCGAAACTTTAATCGACAAAATAAAAAGCCTTACGACTGCGTCCTGATTATTATTTCTTCCTTACATCTCTTTTCCAGTCAACCATTGTCTCACATCAAAACTATTTATTATTTATTACTAAAGCATTTTACAAGATGTATACCAAATTAAATAAAACATATGTATATACTTATATTTAAGTTACACATTAATAATAATTTAAAAAATATAGATTCATTGTTTTTTTTTTATTTGAAGAATAACAATAAACATAATTATTAGTATAAAATTTTATAAGATTGTCTAAAAAAGTGGAATTAAAAAACGATTAAAAAAATGAACAATATAAGAAAATGTTGGTGCTTTTGTTATTCTACAAGAATTTTATAAAATGAATTCTTCCACACTTTTTTTCTATATAATAAGTGTTTCTAAAAATAATAGATGTAAGAAAATATCAATACTTTTGTTATTCTGCGAAATGAAATTGAAAGACGTAAGATTGATACGATTATCAACGCAAAAAGTTGCATAAAGCTTTTTGTTGGTTGTACTGCAGGAATCAAGTTGAAAATAGCGTTTGGTAAGAAACTGCTGTAAAGAAAAATGTGTAGCGTAGGGGGAATCTGTATCTTAGGAGAAAAGCGCTCGTCAGCAGCAGTAGTACCCTTTCTCTTCTTCGTCTTCGTTTATAAAGCTGGCGCCTTCTCACTAACGACCAGTCTTAGTTTGTGTTCGTGACTTCAAATTCGGTCTGTAACAATGTGGCGTGCGCTCTTTATAGGTAATCACACAGAAATATTATTACGTGTTTGTGCAATACTCCATTCTCATTCAAATTCGTGATTGTTGTGAGCAAAATATCAAATCAGAACCAATTTACAACACAGGATAAATTTACTTTGGATTTTTATTTTTCAACAGTCGGAAACTGTCAAAATTAAAAATATATACACAAAAATATAACAGTTTTAAATGCGAATTGAAAAAACAAAATTCTGTACATAAAAAAATGTGAAACAAAATTGAAAAATGCAGAAAAAAATATGGTTTAAAAAGGTTCTAATTTTAAAGACCTAATATTTTGGTAAAAAATATACATCAGAGTTAAACATATATTTTGTTAGTCTAATAATTAGACTATTTAAGTGTTATTATGTGTTAATTTTTTTTTTAAGCAATTTAAAAAATATTTATAAATTATCGCATAATTTGTTAAATTTACAAAGAAAGTAAAAGGGTCCTAATTAGCAATTTAGGTTTTTAAAAATTAAGAATAAATACAATAAATAACAGGCTAATACTTTATTTTTTATAAATGTTGTAGAAATAAAATATATACATATCAAGGTTGGTGAAAATCATGATTTATTTAAATAATCAAAAATCATTGTGTTTTTTTTAAATAAAATAAATCATGAATTTTAAAATATTTTTTAATTTTTAAATATAATAATATAAGTGTTACTGCACTTTTGTAATTGTTTTAAAAGCAATATAAATATTTTACTTCATAAACGAAAATGAAATCTGTATAAAAGCAAAACGATTCATTTGAATAAAACTAGGAAGAGTAACAAAAAATTCTCACTTTTAGTTACACATTTAAATATTTTCTAATGTGATATGACAATTAAAGTGATAAAATATCATTTAATTTAAAAATATTATTATATACTGAATAAATTTTGGTTATTATTATTATTAATAGTTTTATAGCAAATAGTTAAATTTTTATTATAATTTGTTTTTTTTAATCTTCGATAAAAATCCATGATTTTTATTTGAAAAAAAATATTATTTAAATTACCCCTGATACATGTATGATATAAATACGACGAAATTTGTAATATTTTGAAATAATATAGAACTAAATTTTATATATTTTATTTATAATATATAGAAAATATTTTTTCTCAGGGTTTGAGATTTTCTTTTGTACTAATACTTAATGTAGCATGTCAGAATACCATATATATTAATTGTCATAATTAAATAAACATCCCATTGTTTGAAATTCGGTATAAATTCTCATTAATGAACGAAAGATGATATATTAATTATTTATTAACTTAACACTTTTAAAGATTTGAATGAGAAAAATGCAAATAAAAACTGAATACTATAAACTCAGTGTGGGAAACTCAAAAGAAAAAATTCCCTGACATTTATTTATTTACTAATGATTATCGTGAAGAATGAAGAAATACTAATTTGCATAATTATTCACAAACAATTTTCCCTATTTTTCATAAATTTATCTCACGATTAATGAGAGTATTGACAATGAGAAATTGCAATAAAATTTTGCACAAACGAACAATTATTTTCTTGACAATTGTTTATTTGTATAATTAAACACCATCAACTATTAAATGAGGATATTAATTTCAATTTGTAATTTTCCACAACGTTAAGTTCTGATTTTACAGCGAAAGAAAATAATTTATAGACACTTCAGTGAAGTAATATAAAATATAATAACTAATTTTGATCCTATTTTATTTCAAAACTATTATTATAGTTAATAAATACTTACCCAATTCTTCATATACGAATTTAATTAATAATTCAACTTTTTTTTTATATGGATTATTTAATAAAAATTTTGGATTACAAATAAATATTTTTCTGAATTGTATAATAATTTTTAATGAAACATTAATTTTTAAAATATGAATTTAAATTAGAAAATTACGATTTTAATGATTAATCCTTTTTTCTTAAAGTCTTATTTTTTTTCTTAGGCTGGCTAGCAATCGCCTTAGCTGAAGAAGCAGCTAAGGATACGGAAGGACCAGGGGTGGCCAAAAGGCAAACCGCTAGGGGTAACACGGTCGTATACGGAGCGTCGCCAAGCCAATATACTTTACAAAACCCTGAAAGGGGCGCGCAACAACAGGTTAGAACCTTTTTTTTATTTTTAAATTATTAAACATAAATAAACTGTAATGACAATTATTTTTTCTACTATTACTTTGGGTGACTTAAACTGTGAAAAGTAGTATTGTCATAGTATTTAGACCAATGCGCATGTGTACTGCCAGAATTTAGGGAAATATTTCTGCACTTGTTGCACAATATATTATTTTTTTAAAATCTATAGCAATTTAATTGTTACATAAAGAAATATTTTAAGTCACTTTGGGGGAGTTAAAGTGTGAAAAATAATTAGTCCTAGTATTTACCAACGCGCATGTGCAGTGCGAGAATTTAGGGAAATATTTCTGTACTTATTGCACAATATATTATTTTTATAAAATCTGTAGCAATTTAATTGTTACATACGGAAATATTTTACGTAGATCTTTTATCTAACAGTTATTTTATTGTACGGAACAAATGATAAATATGTGAATTACAAAATCGTAGCCATATCTACCATCAAAATTCGCTGTTAACTATGGCACATCAATTTCTAATAATATTTCCATCTCCGTATAGAATGTCAGTACTTGTAAATGTCGTATCCTTGCGAAACTTCAATCGTTAAATCTCAACGTCTTGTTAAATAATTACTCAAATCTCAAAGTATTCTTCACAGAGAAAGCAAAAGAGGTGTCGGAAACGTTTTTGACTTAATTAATCTTCATTTCATAATAACTGAAGCGTGTAATAAAAGTATGTACACTGAAAAACGTTTACAAAACTGTAGCATTCGCGCAAAAAATTCTCAAGGTAAGCGGATGGAAGATATTAAATTCTTTTTTAATAGTGAAAGTGATTTTTTTTAAAGTGCAATGAAATAGAGATCGTAATTTCAAATATGTTTGATATTATTTATAAGTTGTTTTTTACAATAATGTCAATGGCAAAATTAATACGAAAATAAGTATCAAAAAAAGGTAAAAATATTTCATGACTGTACTACTTGTCATAATGTAATCTATTTTTAAGATGAAAAAAATATTAACAAGCAATACCAGCGTTGACAATATTTTTTTCAAATAAACTATATTATTATTATTAATTATTTAAATATAAACTGTGTTATAAAAATATATTTTTTATAAATATATTCGCTTCAAATTAAATATTTTCCAGAAGCAGAAAATATAATTATTTGACCGTTGTCTTTGCTTTCCAAATTAATTTTTTTGAGTCCTTATTTGCATTTTAACAACATATTTTTATGACTGTACTACTTGTCATAATATAATCTATTTTTAAGATGAAAAAAAATTAACAAGCAATACCAGCGTTGACAATATTTTTTTCAAATAAACTATATTATTATTATTAATTATTTAAATATAAACTGTGTTATAAAAATATATTTTTTTATAAATATATTCGCTTCAAATTAAATATTTTCCAGAAGCAGAAAATATTATAATTATTTGACCGTTGTCTTTGCTTTCCAAATTATTTTTTTTGAGTCCTTATTTATATTTTAACAATACATTTTTTTCAATATATTGGATTAAAGTTAAATATTTTACAGAGTTAGTAAAGTAAGTTTTCTTTTTCTACAAATTTCTTTTTTTGGTTTTCTCTTTTTTAAAATTCAGTTTGGTTTTTGGTCATGTATATAGTGTATTTGGGACATGACCAGACTGACAATGTAATGCATAATGACAATGTGTATCTCAAGTTCATAATGAATATGAAGAAAAGAGTTTTGTTAGTGACGCGTTGTGTAACTTGTTGGTTGTTGCAGGTTTCCGCTGATTATCCTCAACAGAGCGAGTTGTACGTAATCAGGTAAGTGAACAAACTGTGGTCTGAATCTTCGAGGTCGTACAGATAAGTTTCCGGTGACCGCGGAGGTTTCCTCCGTCACGAAAATGAGCGTTTCTCAAACGGGATGACTTCATCATATATCACACAATCTTACTGATTGTTGGAATTTGCAAATTACTGAAATTTACGACAGGATTGGCACGCCCAAAAATTAAATCATTCATCATTTTTAACACAAAATTCACTGTTTTAAAAACTATTCTTAAAAATAAATAAAAATAATTGTCTTCTTTAAATGTCAGAAATGTAACCTACAATTTAATATTTAAATTTAAATTTAAAAACTTTTTTTTATGCATTTATAATTTAAAATAAAATATTAGTTTAGTATTAATTTTTAATTTTAATGATTTGAAAACTAAAGCAATTTAAATTCAAATAAAATTATAAAAAATAATAACTATAATTATCAATTTAAAAGAATGACAAATTATTTTTGTCACTCTATAAAAAACAATTTAGAACGTAGATTTCATATTTTGATTGTAGAAGTAATGTCCAAATTGTGGTTGAAACAAATAAATGAAGATCAATATGAATGAGTAATCATGCGTAATATTAGATGGTAAATAAATATTTAAAATAGAGGAAATAAATATTTTGATTTCATATGATACATAAATACTTTCAAATAATGTAATTAGTATACAGGTGTTAATACTAAGTTGTAAGATCAGAAAACGGCAGTTAGAACTCATTGAAACAAAAAACTTTTCTTAGTTTAAATTTTTGATTTGGAGTTTCAGTTCAGAGTTGTTGGCGATTTTTTGATTTTCGAAAAATTTTCATTACTCCCTTATTTTAAGGAATATTAAAAAAATGCAAAAAATTTCAGCATTTGCTTTCGGTTCTCTAAAACATTTGTATTTACAATTATTTTCTATTTTAACAAATAACAAAATAGCGACCCACTAAAAATTTCAAAACAAGATATTTTGAAAATCACTTTGAAATTTAATATATAGGGTATTAAAAAATAATAACACTTACATTTATATAAAAATATATATTTCATATATATTTTCAGATTTAAAACAAAAATATTTTATTACATTAAATTCGTTAAATTAATTAACTAAACTTGGTTTATTATAAATGTTATGTTTTATTATATAAGTAATACACTTTTTAAATAATGCAGAAATTTTGTTTTTTTTCGAATTACAATATGCCTATTTTCCAAATTAGAAGATGCGCGTTAAGTAGGAGAATAAATTTCCTCAAAAGGAGTAGAGAAAACAAAGTTTTAGAAACAATGGGATGGTATAATCAAAGTCACGATCTTCTGCAACTGGCAACTAAGTGCAGACATCTGCGTACACATAATGTCAGAGTTAGAAAGGGTACGGCATTAGTAATAGACAAATGCTCAAACCAACGCTCGTCAGTCGTGCATTTCGATTAGATAGAAATAGAATTTTGCAACATCCTCGTTGCGAGATAAGACATTGAATTTTGGAACGACAAAATCTTTAATTATCAAATCTTCTTCTTAAGATAATTTTAAAACAAAAAAAAATAAATAGATCTTCATTTTTTTCAATAGCTTCCATAATATTTTAATTTTTAATAACAAGGCGGTTAAGTTAAATGTTAGGTTATTTTTTTTTCCTGTAGGCTTTTTCCGGAAACTTTTGTGAGCAGTCGCTGACTTGAAATTAAAGTTGACAATAACAATTTTAATTGCAAATATATAATCTTAATTACATATGTCGCAGGCTTCCGGAAAATGTCACAAATTTAGAAAATTGCTAGCCGGAAGGAAGTATAATTACATGAGATTGTAATTTGTTTTTTCTTGTTGAGAAGTGACTAATTGCAGATGTCATAGACACCATAACTTTTGATTTTATTTACATTTTAATTGCATCGACATAGAGAGTGGTAAAACCACTGTGACAATCCGGAATTAATTATATTTAGAGATAAAACTCTTTTTGCCTAGTTTCTTCATTATCTTTACAAATTACTTTGATTTCTAAACCTAGTTTATTAATATAATCTGTAATGTAATTCTATAATTAAGGATTTTAAATATACAAACAGCATCTGGAAAATGATAAAATCTTGTTTCAACAAAATTTTCAGAAAATCTGTATCGTCAGTTATTAAGAAATATCTTATAAATTGAATTTATGAACTATTTTATGATTACATACTATAATGAAAGTGAAAAAGTTATGAAAGTTTCTGAGAATGACAATTGCCTACGGAAAACAACAATAAAACAAATGCTGAGACGCTGAGAGGTTATTAGTTCAAATTCTGCACTTATATACTATTAACTTAAATGCATACTACAGATATTATGTTATGAATGTAACTGTTTTCTAATTTTTAATGTAGGTGTGTAAATGCAACATGAATATGGCTTCAGCGGACAAAGATCAGTACGAAATTAATCGCAATTATTCGAAACTTTAAATTTGTAGTTCGGTTTTGAATATAATGTATAATGAGGGTCCATTTAAAAACAAATTCTTTCTGAAATAACTAAGAGAAATGAACAAAGTAGTGAAAACGTGACTGCAAAATATGTCGTGACAAGAGATACATCAATTTTTAAAATGAAAATTTGGCCTCTGACGTCCTCTGTTTTCACCAGTGATGAACAAACTGTTAGTTGTACAGGGTATTGTTTATTTTCATATTCGTATAGCTAATTTATGTTTATATACAAATTTGTATGTATATATAAATGAAAAAAATATTATTAGCCATAAGTAAAATTTATTTTTCTTACAACCGGACATAAAGTAATACTTTATATCGTCTTTAGAGTTTGTAAAGTCACTTTTCACACAGTAGTGCTTGAAAAGTAACCGTTGCTAAGTAACGTAAACACTTTTCACGCACTGGTGGTAAATTTATCAATTGTTTTATTTACTTTTGAAATAATTTTTTATTAATACTTCAGTTGTACTTTACACACTAGTTGCATAAATAACTACTTCGTAACAAAAACAAGAACATACAGGAACATTTTGACACTGCCAAGCCGCATGCATGTTTCCTTTCCGCAAGTTCTAAGAAATTGCTAAAGATAGATGTCATGACAGGACATCGTAACAAAATTTAGTTAATCTTATAGCTCGCGAACGAAATAATATTTAAATGAAATATTTTCACTAATACTCATTAATTGTTGTGTATTTTCATATTCTTCTGCAAAATTGCAATATTTCGACAAGGTTCAGGACACTACTCCATATTTCAAGATAAAAAAATTGCAAAGAAACAAAACTTTTAATGCACTTGACTCCTAAAAAATGTGGACAAAACAAAAAAAGCGATTATTATAAACAGGAAACAAGCGCAACTTCCACATTTCCTCATTCTGGAGCTAATTACTTTTCTCTTATTTTCGTACTTGTAGGTATTTCTAAGCGACACATCGCGTGCTATAGTTGAACATATAATTGTAGGTCTCTTCGTCCTACTTCTAACTTTACATTTTCATATTTCCCTAAACAATTTTTTGCAAATTATATTCCGTATTGACAGAGTAATTTATTTCTTTAGAAATGTAATGTACACTTTATTAAGACATAACAATAATTTATGAAAAGTATGAAATAATAAAAACTGCGTTTACCACATGTCACTTAATAAGTTTCTATTTCTTTTTGAAATTTTGAAACATTTTTTTTTAGTCCGGGAAGAAAAGCAACCCCAGCTTCTGCTCTGGCGTATGCAAGTGATAGTCCTCGACGTCCCCAATACATTCAGCTGTCTGCTCTACAGCTGCAAGCTGCACAACAGCTTTTGCAGCACCAACAGCTACAGCAACAAGGCGTACAACCGCAGCAAGTTCAACAACAAGTGGTTCAACCTCAACCCCAGGTTAGCTACGAACCGGAACCAAGTCACGGAGTTCTCTACAGACCCAGGCAACAGGAAAGCAAGGGGCAGTTTGCTGCCAGTGCCATCATCGACTCACAGGTAAACTAAATATTCCTTTCTAACCTATAAAATACTTTTTTAAGAAATTGTAAATATCTTACGCTTAAATACATAAAATAGAAAACTATACAAATAATTGAATAAGTTAGACAAACGTCACTTTAATCACGAAGTTGTAAACTTAAAATTTCCTTGAGGGCAAAATTTTTAATAATGACCAAAATCAATTAATGCATTACAAAAAAATCTGCTATGAATACCACAAGACCTCCTTGTAAGCTAAAATATAAATATACACTTTTTTTACAGCACATTATTTCTTCAACTTCCTTTCGTTTCATATCTTCGAACTTCCCTTTGAAATGGATCATCTTTTGAATATTTTATTAAAATGTTTATCACTACTCATTACACAAAATTATTTTAATCGCTGAAAAACTTGTAAAGAAAGAGATATTGTTTTCATTTATTTCGTACATATTTCTCAGAAATATATTTTACCAGTTGTCAATGTCAATTTATTAACAAGAAATCAAATGTTTCCTACAAAAATTAAAAGCCAACTAAATTATTATTTTTATAAAATTTTTGACAAATGTAGACTGCACTTTTGAAAAGGCCGATTAGAACAAAAAATAGAGGTGCGTATCTAAATGTAACAACAATTCTATAAACAAAATTTTTACATTCTACGGCTAATCGCTTTCGAGTTTTGTGAAAATTCAAAAAAACACTACAAGCAAAGTGCCCTTTTGGTACTGCCGATTGCAGTCAAAAAGAAAGGTGCACAACTAGATGTTATACCAGTACCATATACAAAATTTCAAAGTTTTACGGCTATGTACGTTCAGACGACACGCCGAATGCCGAAATTATTCAAAATGGATTCAGGGATAACCAAAATGGATATTTCCGTTAAAATCTGAAAACCAAAATTTTTCGTGATTACAATACTTCCTTTACTTTGTTAAAGAAAGTAAAAAAGAAATACTGAAAAGAGTCGAAAAGAAACTAAAACCTATTTTTCAATGAAAAATATTTACAATTATTTTTATTTTCTTTACTTTTCTATATAATTTATATTTTGTCATTGGTTCTTATGTACGTCTAATCTACGTTAATTTAACCACAAGTTACAGTGCACTGATCTTTTATATCACGTTACATCGCTCAGTAAATGAACTCATCTTTAAAATAACAATTCAAAGCTTTATTATTGATAAGAAAAATGCGGCATTAAGAAAAATGCGGCATTAAGAAAAATGCGGCATTAAGAAAAATGTCTCCTTGGGGGCATGAGCCCCGATACCCCCATGTAGTCGGCACCTATGCAAATTAAATAGATCCAAAGTCCTAGAAGTAAATCATCTAAAAACGTTGAAATTTTGTAAATTTTTGAAATATGTGTGAAATTTTCACACGCTATAAATTGAGGTAATGTCGAAACAAATTCGGATGACCTGAAATTACATCTGATGCAATTAGGAAACGAATCCAAATTCATGTATTTTGAAAATGATATGACAGTTATAAATTTTATAGCAGCATCAATCTAATTCAGTACCTTACTTTCACTTGTAAATACATCTACAGATCTACGTCGAATTTTTAATCAATTTCTAGATCTCTTATTAATTTCTCTTGATTAAAAAGTGTTTGAGTTGTGATCATATCACGTTCATTACCGCTGACTTGAAGAGTTTGAAAGCTAAACTTGATATTATGAACAAGATCTTATTACATGTACGGATATCATAATAACACAAAGATATCAAGGTAACATGCGTTGAGAGCAATTAAAATCAGATTTAGTTGTCATCGACTTTCATTTGATTACATATCAATTTTATATCTCGTTCCGTTTTGGAAAAGTGAATTAATGTGTCATCTGGGTAACACGCTTGCCACTTATTGAAAATTGATAAACCGGTTTTAAAGATAGTAAATTCTTTATGATATGAAAGTTTTGTTTTGAATTTCAAGTTACGAGTTTTATATTAATTATTATTTGCAACTGTTTTACTGATTTTTATTTTTCTCTCTGCTATTCCGATCTACAAGAATTTCTCTTTTTTTAGAATTTCTTTTTATATTACTGATTCAGTGACCTAGCCAGGATTAGAGATTTGCAGGCGCTGAGCATTTAGATAATATTTAACTATAGTATATATATATTGAAGGGTAAAAAAAATAAATATTTTATCTTACAACAAACCATAAATAATTCTTAAATAATTAAAATTAAATACTTTTTAAATAACTTTAGTTCTATAACAACAAAAACACATTTTAAAATCAAATGTCAAAAAACAAAATGATTCAACAACGAACTAATTATCGATGAATGTATTAATTGATCTTGCCTATTGGATCAAATTTATTAATTGCACAACCCGCGAATGAAGATTTAGCTTCTTCAAACTCTATTTAAAGAATCACCAATGAAGCAAGTTTTTCTTATCCGGCAGAATTCCTCAGATATAATTTAATTTGCTTAAGTCATCTATTGACGAAATATGTATATACTTGACTGTGACATGACGGAAAAAATCATTTTTTTTTAATTTTCTGACAAGCACTTTTATTTATGGTGATAAATGTTTTATTTTTTTTAAGTTAAGCGCCTCCAAAATTATTCTAACTGATACTATTTTCCCTTTTAGCTGTACCCTCAAGCTGGTTCCTTCGAGCGTGAGTTAGCTCAACTGGTAGCAGCAAATCGTGCCCAAGAACAAAAATACAACGCAGCTGCTGCCTCCTCAATCCGCAAACAACCTCAACCCCAACTTCAACCTCAACCTCAAGCTCAACCCCAACAGTACCTCAAGGAAGTGAGCCGCCCTGTTAGGCCCTTATCCCAGCGAGTACAACAAGTGCAGTACCAACCAGTGCAGCAAGTACAACCCTCACAAGCAGCTCAACAACAAGTGGCGCAACCTGTGTATAGATATGTGTACCAACCCGAACAATTGCAACAGTAAGTAAAAAAATATTATTGAATTAAAATAAAAAATTTCATGACACAAACTCTCGGTAAAACTAAAAATGTTAAAGAAAAAGTTAGGGAAAAGAAGTTGAACCTTTCCAGAAGTCAAACAACTTATAAAAAAGGGATGACATCTGGTATTTATTTAAACTAGTTTAAAAATAGTTTTGGAAACTAATCTAAAATAAAATCGAGTCTTCAATTAAATATAAGTAAAGTTTTTTGTTAAATGTATGAAAGATATTTTCGAAATGATACATTTTATTTATATCTATCAACAATAATTAGTTATTTATAATAATGAAAGTATTTTCATTATTCTAAATATTTCTTATTTATGCTCGTTCCATTTATTATAAAAAAAGGATTTCTTTTTCAGATGCTAATCTTATTCAAAGAAATAGATAGACTTGAATATTTATAGATCTACCTGTCAATATTTAAATTTTTATCCTGGCATCATTCGCTACGCATGATTGGACCCAGTCTTCAATCTTTCTATCATTCACGCTTTTACTTTATCCTAATGACAAACTTATTTACTTTCTGTTTCCGAGAGCGTAATTCATGTTATTTTTATCTTTCCTGTTACTTTTCTTACGTTTTCGTAAGAGTAACAAGGCAACTGAGACAATATACCTGTTATGAAAGTATTGCACTGTTCTTCGTTAATAATGACAAAAAGAAAGGCTGTTAATAATTTCTAGTTTCCTGATACTAACGACATACTGACTTTAAAACAAAGCGTTATGTAATAGTCATTTACTTACATTGCAGACTATAAATTTCAAGAAAGAAGTGAATTAAATTATGTTGCTAATAAAATTTCACTAAGTATGCTTGTCGTTAAGTTTTTTAGATGGATAAAATACCCAACTTGCACATTGTTATCATTATTATTATTATTTTATTTTTTCAGAATTCAAGCAGCCAGCCAGCAACAATACAAGCAACCTGAACCTCAATACATCCGTCAACCACAACTCCAACAATATGTTCAATCTCTTGCTCCTCAACCACAACCACAATCCATCCCTTTGCGCCTGCGCGAAGAATCAGATTCATCTTCCCCCGTCAGTCTTCGTCAAGGCCTGTCCGCTACAAGATTAGCTCCCACAGCTGCCCCAGTTCAACCTGACCCCCCAAGCCGTTCCACCATCTACGTCTCCCAGTCAACCCCCTTGAAAAAATCTTCCTATTCCGTCCCACAACAGGCTGAAGAAGAAGAGAAACCAGTTGTGAGAATCCCAGCCAGAAATAGACCTCTAACCCAAGATGAATTCCAAAGCATATTGCAATCCGGTGGTTACACAGCTACTCTGGTTCCCTCCAATGACCCCAATTCCCCCCACCAAGAATATTTGCTACATCCCACGGCTGCGCAACAACCCCGACAGGCATACGCCAGTGAGAAAGAGGTTACGTATCTTCTGCCACAAGCGCCACAAAGGGCGGTTAAAAGGAGACCAGTCTACAGCGTACAACAAGCGTAAAAATTTGTATTTGTTTATGGTAATTTAAACAATAGGAAATTATGTAGTTGCGCTTGTAAAACTAAGTTATTTCGTTTGTATTTGTTAAGAGCAGTATCGTATTCATGTGTAGAATGATACAATTTTTATATAAAATTATAATAATAAACGTTTTATAAAATATTTCGTTACTCATTCACTGTCATCAGAAAGAACCTTTTTTACAAAAGTACCGTTCCCATACCAACTTCAAGTTCTAATATCGAAATTTACATAAAATAATTTATATATATATATATATATATATATATATATATATATATATATATATATATATATTATGTATACATTATTACCTATCCTAATAATTGATAATAAATATACTAATGCATATATATCCTGCTGTAAGATAATTTTGAGGCTCTAACGTCAATATTTGGTGGGGGCTCCTAAAATTTCTACAAAGAACATAAACTAGCTTGTATCAACTGTTACTGTTGTATTAACAAAAACACTATGTTTGTTCACACATTGGGAGCAAAAATTTGTTAAGTATTAGGAAAACCAGCCATAAATTCAGTGTGCCTTTTAAAATACATCTTGACTTCTAAAAAAGAACATCATTGCGCGCCAAATATTGAATGCTATGAGTTACATTGCAATTGAATAGGCCTTTTATATTTATTAACAAGGGTCATAAGATCATTCTATCTCTCTCATGATTTTTTCGGATTTCGTACTAAATCCGGCCCTGAGTAAGATCATTAACCTCAAGCATTCTAGGCTTCTATAGTTGATAACCAACAATACATGTACGTACTACTGGTTGCGTTAAATTTTGCGCCATATAAAAGCGAAAAAGTCTTATTTATAAATTGTTACTTGATCTATTAAATGAATTCAATACACTATAGCAATACTGGTTTAAACCATTGATTTAAGTTTTATGGTACAAGTACAAATCTCACATGAATTTTATGATTATAAAATGGAATATAAAATAATAATTATATATTTTGTTCATACTTACTTACTTCACACAAAGGTTGTTTGGGTAGGTGTAGACGAACCCCACACTTCGACAACTACAATGAAGTTATGTTTACAAAGTTTAACACGGAAAGTTTATAGCCACACTGTTTGAACTGTTATTTTATAGATATACGGTATAATATTTAACAATAACAATAAATACTATAATCAACAGTTAATAATAACTACGAAATAAACTAATGTTTATAAATTACACATAAAATACACTTATAAACAAAAATATAAAATTTACCGGCAAACCCACGCGTCGCGTTTACAAAAAACATATGACAATCAACAAATACAAACAAGTCAGTTGGCGTTCAATGTACTACGTGAATCAAATGTCAGTTGAAATTCAAATAAAATGTTCTATTAATTTCGTATTTTGCAACATATTCTATTAGTTTTTAATTGGCAATAAATACTAATTTACGACTACCCGAATTGTGACCTAAAAATATTATATATTGAATGTAGAACATAAAAATAACCAATCATGCAATTTAAGTTAATTTATGGATAATACAGCCATGAACATCTTAAAAAAAGAAGAACATAATGAAAACCTTCAACGAATTATTTTTCGTGCAGAAGAATATCTTTTTTAGCGTGGTACAACCGTAATGAAAAAATTCATATCAGCGAAATATATCTACCGAACGTCCTTGATGCTGCAAGAGCTCACAACATACAAGATAGAAGACATAAGACATAAGGCGTTGTCTTAACCCGGCTGCTCCAGTTGATTTAATTTAAAATCTTGACATTTAGCTGCATCCCGAAACCTGTTGCTTTGTTCACGGTCCTTGAGGTTTTTAGGACACCAAAATATCGCTCTTAGTTTCAAATATACCATAAATCATTAAATGCTTTTTAACTCATTTACAGTTTTAATTAATTTTTAAGCACGATTAATTATATGACAAAAATTTGCATGAATCAATTTGTAAAATAACAATTGAAAGGAACTTGTAGGGACTGTCATTAAATATCAACATGTATTTAATGAGCCAGTAAATTGCTAGCTGCCTAAATTGGATGCAAGTTTTAAAACATATTTTTTTCATTTTTGCAAAAACTTGAATGTGTGCAAATGCATAATTTAAAGATATTTTTATCAAAATAAAAGAAGGTCGATGAGCTATGATGTAATAATAATGACGATGAACGTATTGTTCATAAAATAAATATTTCACCATTATCTTACTTTTAAGTGGGCCTTTTTCGTAAGTATACAAAATAATGAATCGTTATTACGCTTTATTACCAATTATTAGGCGTGCCAATCTGATTTTGTATCATCTTCTGGGGACTGACATCTGTGTATATGTGATGTGACGAATAGTAGTTCAGCCGAATAATCGAATAATGAATATTCGGCTAACTTTTAACCGAATATTCGGCCCAATGTTCGGCATTACCGGATAATATATTTTTGTGTTTATTCTGACATGCTCGCCCTATTTTGGGTTAAGGTAATTACTTGAGTGATTATTATTAAATTTAATTATTTCAGTTTTAAAAAATTTACCGCCAAACAATATAACTAGATAAATTATATAATAATTAAACATATGTATATCTTTTGTTTGAAATTTATTGCCTATATATTTATATATTTTAACATAATAAAACAACGTTGTTCACTTATTTCTTGTAACCGAATATTTGGTATTAAAATATGCCGAATAGGCCGAATATCCAATAGTGAAAATATGGCCGAATATGCCGAATACCGATTAATTATTCGGCTTGGGGCCCATCTCTAGTAAGAAGTGTATCACCAAGGATAATTTTCTGTGAAAACTAGTTGATAAATATCTGACATTAATCAGATTAAAATTAAAACTATTAAGATACAATAATAAAATATTTATCGTTGAGGTCATTTCTCACCAAATTTTAATTTTAAGTACCCGGAACAATTAGATTGATATATTAATGGGCAAGGCATGTAAATGTCATTTGTTCAACTTTCTTACAAACTTTTCACGTCTGATTACACACAAACAAACATTAGGTCACTTATTGTTCCACCTAGAAATCAAAATTCATAACACATAACCAAAAACGGACCATTGTTTGAAAATAATACAAACGGAAAAATTATTTACATAAAAATGAAAGCTCAGTAAAAATTAATTGAAATATTAAATTGTAAAAATAAAACAGGTTCCAATCATGATTTTTATATCTACAATTAAAACGAAATAACAATTATGTTTGGAAAGGTCACTTAATTAAAAGTGCACAACATAATTAAACAATGATAATATTTTACAAAAACCAGTAATATGTAAAAATTAAAAACAAATTTAAATACATTTCGCAGAACTGGTGAAGTTACAAAAACTTGAAATACTTTATTTTATATTTTGTTGTAATTAATTAAAATTGAGTCATTTTAGTGAAATTAATGTTTAAGATGAGCAAAATATTAACATAAAATATAAAATAAACAGGAATTAGAATTTAAATGTGTTTTTAATTCCAATAAAAAGTCGATATCGGTTTTACCGATTGTGGTATAAATCTTCTTTGTGCATATATAAATTATGTCACAAATATTGAAATTCGTAACACACCTTTTAAATCTTCGTAGCATAAATTGCTTAATGCATTTTAAAGGTTAAAAGAGTGTATAGTGCTCTGATCTGTATCACGCCCATATGTTACTAAAAATAACACAACAAAATTTCGTGACACATTCAAGTTAAAGTGAATTTTAATTCTTAATTCTTACATAATTAATGGCTTAAGTATTGTTTACGGAATAGTGTAAATGAATGCATTTAAATCATGTAGGCGCGGGTTTTTATAACACAAGCACGAAATTTTGGAGGTATCTTATGAATTGCAGATGATTCGATTATTATTCATTGCATTTGTTGCACACAGATTAGGTACTCTATTGCGAGCAGTTGCAAATGATTGAGAAATATTTAAATACAGTAAAATAATACTAGATATACCAATTCAAATTAAAAACAGAAAGGACTACAATGTTCATATCATTTCTGTTTTTGAGATTTGAAGTTATTGCAATTTTTTTGTATAACCTTAAAATATGAATAAAATATCAATTAATAAAGTCCAAGGATATATTTTTTAGTACATATAGGATTTTTAGTAATCATAAGTACCATATTTCAGTCACAATATTAATGTAAAGTATTTAAATTAATTTCAATTATTTGCAAATAAGTATAAATGAAGTTAAGTTTACCTGTAATTAAGTGGTCTGATAATCGTCGCAGCTCCTCAACAAGAAGTCTTGTGTAGACGCCTCGTCCGACCTAGTTCCAAAATTCGGAGGGTGGGGCGAAATCAAACTAGCTGATCCAGACTATATAAACCATACCTGACCATCATTATCATCAGTCAACATGAAGTGCTTCACAGTCTTTGTCGCAGTACTGCATACAGCACTTGCAGGCCAACTGCAATTGCCTTACTTGAATCCTGGTGGAGTTAGCTACGTACCCGGTGCTCAAGCTGCACCTCTGGCAACGCCCTTCGCGGCTCCGTTGGTACCTCAGCCTAGTGCATACGCCACTACGACCTACCATGGCAATGGACACTTCTTCCGAAGCCCTCTTCACCAGGTGCAAACTCACCAGGTTGCTGCTCCTGTACTGACTCACCAGGTGGTAGCCCCAGCTGCTGCAGTCGTACCAACTGTCCACCACGTACCAACTTCTGTAGATGTTCCAGTGACTAGGATTCACGCTCAACCTGGATTCATCCATAAAGAAGTGGATGTCGCCAAGCCAGCAGTTAGAACAAACAGGTTTGAATTGAGACGTCCTGCAATCCAAAAACAATTTTACGATATTGAGGAGAGGGTTATTGTGAGACCAGCTGGATCTGCTTTAGTTGAGTTAGATCCGCCTCATTCTAAAGTTCATAGGAGTTCTGTGGTGAGTCCTTTAGCTCCAGTACATGGTGTTGTAGCAGCTGCTCCAGGTATAATTGCAGCTTCTCCAGCTCCTCCAGCTTTAGTATCACCTCTTCCTCCATTCATCCAGTCTCCAGGATTTGGTATTTCCTCTACTCCCAATCCAATTGACCAAGGAATTTCCTCTGATGATGATTCTGTAGTTATTGAAGCTAGACGTCTTCCTCAACCTCAACCCCAACAACAAGAACAACCTCAACAAATTCAACAATATCAACAATATCAACCTATCCAAAGAAATTCTTTACCTTCCCCTCAACTTCCTCAATTTAGATCTCAACAGCCTCAGCTGCAAACTCAAGCTGTGGTTCGTTCTCAACTTCAAGAAGAAAATCAACAGCGTTTGTTCGAACTCCTGAACGCTTTACCTCAATCTCAACCTCAACTTCAACCTCAGCCTCAGCCTCAGCCTCAACTCAGATCTCAACTCCCTCAACCTCAACTCCCTCAACCTCAACTCAGATCTCAATTCCCTCAACCTCAAATTCAAACCCAGGCTGTAGTCCGTTCCCAAGCTGAGCAATCCGACAATCAACAACGTTTGATCGAACTTCTGACTGCTCGTCAAGGCGTCGCTGACGTAGATTTCTCCGGTCCATCATTCAGAAACATCGGAGATGCTGGCCAAGTCAGAGCACGAGTCCTCTCAGCTGAAGTAGCTCCCAGAGATTCTCCAATCACTGGAGAACGTGTTAACACCAGAAGGGTTGTAGTTTCCAGACCAATTGAAACCATAGAGGAAGTAGATGTTGTGGAACCAGTCACCAAGTTGGAAAGGGTAGCTGTACAACACCCAGCTCTGTTCAAGTCTGCACATGTTGGTTACGAGAGGGTTCCTGCTTCTGTTCCTGTTTTAGGAAAGGCTGTTGCTCCTCTTGCTTATTCCCAACCTCTTTACTACCATTAAATTATAGGTTCATTGTCATTTTCAATTTTCGATAAGGTACATTTTTGTAAAAATATATTCATTGTTATTTTTTTGATGTAAATAAATTCATTTCAAATATATTTTAATATTTTCTATCCTAATCTATAAACATATTTTTTGGAGGAAAAAAGAAATGAAGTTTATAGTTTATAAATTATTTTAATGCTTATAATATACACCACAACTATAAATGATGAAAGAGTAGTTAAATATTTTTAATTTTTTAACAATTTTATATAAAAATGGACGGAATTTAAAAAATAATAAATGCAAACCTGCGAAATAAACAATTACAATGTTCGTCAGGCATGATGCTGTCCGAAATTGAAATGATTCCTAGTGAGATCTTTCTCGCTCATAGTGGGAACCCTGGGTTTATTCTCCGGGGAAATCGCATTTCCGGTCACCGCCAGTATGGCCGGAAAGCACTCCGGTAGGTCAATTATCTCTCTGCAAAAATATCAGATCAATTACAAAAAGGTTACACGTACAAATCACCCGTGTCATATTTGGAAACGTTTCGCACATATTGTCGAACTGGACTTGAGAGAAAGTTTGACAAATGAACTCAAATAATATAAATTAAACTTAATGTCAGGGACGCGCACTTCTTGATATATCTGAAGCGAGTTTTTGGCCGGTTAGTCTGTTTGTTGTTGTAATTAACATGTACATGACATTACAATTTGTTTATACCCATTAGCAACATGTATTTCTTTTTACTGGTTTTCTTTAATTTTGTTTTCAGACTGCTACTGTATTTTGAGTAGCTATCATTTGTCTTAGTTGCTGTCAAAAAGAATAAATTCTGTCATTATTATTGTCACGTATGCACAAGTGTTGCATGAAGCGACATACATTAATCATTTTTCTTTACACTTCATTTTTCATTACTTGTAATGATACGTACACCTGTATACATAGACGCCGAGTAAAATATGAATAAATATTTAGGATTTTGATGTTCAAATTTTGTTTATTGGATTTATTTATTTTACAAATGAACATATTGAAGTTATTATTCTTAAATATCAAAAAACTATGCTTCAATGCAAAGAAACATGCTAGGGCTGCCTAATGGTGAAAAATTTGATATCAGAAATATCTGAAATAATTAAACAGCTTATTTCAACTAAAACTTTAGGAAATGCTTGCATTAATGGTTGTGTAGTCAGAAGGAAGCCTCACATTTCCAAACAAAACAAAATAAGGAGACTCACAATTGCTAAGAGTATATCAAAAAAGAATTGTGAGCTTTGGAAATCTGGATAAAACTCAATTTAACCTATTTGGATCGGATAGTAATCTTACGTTTGCACAAAACCAAATACCGTGCTTAATATCTGCAATTTTTCTAGTTAAGCGAATAAAATAGACTACCTGAATAATACTTTAAAATTGAATTCAATCAGCTGAAAAATAGGACTAAGAGGTAGTCTAATTCTTGGTCCAATGTAATAAGCTCAAAATAACCCTCCGTAAAATACCTCATTTACTAACACAATTGACCAAATAATTGTCCCAATTAAGCGTTTAAATTATGTACAAGTTGCAACTACCCCAATTAAATGGAATTGATTTTATAAATGCTTTAAGAGGATTGTGGGCACCCCCGACCAAAATACAAACCCGGCGCCTATGTACCTGTACCATTAAAATGCCATTACACGATTACTAAAAATCAGGGTTGGAAAAAATAGTGATTTTTTTTTAATTTTTAAAGATATCTAAGTGTTACTCCACGTTTTAATTGTTTTAAAAGCAATATAAATATTTTATTACATAAACGAAAACGAAATCTATAATAAAAGCAAAATGATTCATCTGAATAAAACTAGGAAGAGTAACAAAGAATTTTTATTTTACACATTTAAATATTTATATTTTTCCTGTTATATGACAATTAAAGTTATAAAATATAATTTAATGTTAAGATATTATTATATGCAGAACTTTTTTTTGTTATTATTGATAGTTTTGTAGCAAATAATTAAATTTTTATTATAATTTGTATTTTCTTGTAACTTTGATAAAAATCAATGATTTTTATTTATAAAATCAGGTGATTAAATCGTAATTTAAATCAAATGATTTAAATCAGGTGACCCTGCTAAAAAGACGAACTTACTGGGTGTGAATGTTGTCTGCAGAAAGGGCAGTAGGCAGAAGAGACCGGAAATGAGGAGACAGATGCCTACTGTGGTGCAGCGAGAATCTGCGGTAGCTGGTGAGCGTCTGGCGAGGCTTGAGCGTCGCCGAGCCCGCCGTCGGGACGCCGCGCAGCTTCAGCGGGGGCATCGGCGTCACCAGGTCCAGACTGCTGGCCTGGCGCGCCGTTTGCTGACGCCGCGTCACTGGAACACTGCAGTCTCGACGCTGAAACCAACCTGCTATGTTTCTTCTCTTGTTATACTACCGCACATGCACACCACTCTACTAGGGCCTAATTTACCACATTACATTCATTTATACATTAAACGTAAAATACTTGTTCTTGTTACCGTCATTCTCAGCATTAATAATCATTTTAAAAGAGAGGCTGCATATTACTAGTGATGGTTCACTGGGAATTTCCCGTTAGGAATATTTTTATTTCCTGGGAAAATTCCCGGAAATTTCCCTAAACACGTTTCCCGAAAAAATCGGGAATTCCATTTTGGAAATTTCCGGGAATAAATGGGAAAATTCCCGGAAAGAAGTCAGGAAATTCTCGGAAATAAGGGAAGTTCCCGAGAATAAAAAGGAAAATTCCCGATAATAAATTTAACGCAGGCGCAGCTTCACCGACATGTTCTAACCAGTCCCTACTAATTTCTAACAGTGTTGATATTCTAATAAAATTATAAAGAACAGTGGAAAATATAAGAAATTAAAATTAATTCTTAATAATTTTACCTACAGTAATATCACCATTTGTAATATTTTTAGTGATAGTAAAGATTATGACATAATTGTTATTTAATTTTCTTTAATTTTTATGAGATAAAAATTTAGGTGTTCCTTTGATTTTTATGAGAAAATTTATCGTTAATTTTTCCCCAGGAAGTCTTCGGCAAAATCCCCAGAAATTCTTCAAAAAGTTCCCTAAAAACTTTCCGGGAAATATCCTGAGAAATTTTCCAAAATATTCGTTCCCGGGAATTTACTCATCACTACATGTTACATCTGCACTCTCTCCTTTAAAGATTTGCCTCATCTAAAATTAAACAAATGAAAATAATACTTGTTGAAATTAGGCCCTTTTGCTGTTCAAATCTAACAAAGAAGAAACATAAATGTTGGACACACAATGTGCAATAGAAAATTTACATATACATATAATTAATAAAGTGTTCAAAATACAACATTGTTTTTCTTGGTTGAATTAAGTGTTTATGGTATTATACTGCTAAAAAATGAGTAAATTTAAATTTTCGTTGGGTTGGAAATATATCTCTGAGAAAACATTTTTAGAATGTCTAACGTATGAATGAATATGCTGGTCTGTATCAATAACTATAACAGGACCAATAACTCAAATGGATCTATTTATAAGTGAGAAAATATATGATTGTTGACGTAGAGGCATGTTAAGGAATATTCGTAAATCAAGGGATATAATCTGGTACAGTTTTAGATTATTTCTGCAGTTCTAAATTTGAAAATTTATAGCTTTAATCGTTTACAACATGTTTCTTAAAACATCGATGCGCTGATTTCAAATTTACAAACAGAATTTAATTATCTCTTTTCATTCGTGATATTTATTATCTCAAATTACTCCTTTAAAAAGTATGTTTTTTGGGCATATCTCTAAAATGGGTGGAGATACAATCTCAACGATTATATTAATCGATTTTACAGGCAAAGTTACATATACGTTCTTTAGAACGATTCAGTGAGAAATGAGAAAAACGAAAAAACTTCTATTTCATTTTTTCAATCGGTAACTTTTCTTCCAAAATTTTTTATTTTCTGGATTTAACATCGATACGCTAATTCCAAATTTAATTTTCAAACAAAATTTAATTACGTCTAACGGTTCTCGAAATTTGTATTTACGTTCAAAGTTAGGCCCTAAAAAAGAGGTTTTTCAAACATACCCCTCTAATGTGTTGACATACTACCTTGGGAACCTTACCAATCGATTCTACTTGCAAAATTACATAAATGTAGAAATTTTCAGATTTTTTGTCCAACGGATGAAATTGCAGCTCTACCCATTTTAAAGATACAACCAAAAACTTTTTAGGTACAACTTTGAAAATACAAATCTCAGGAACGAAAAATAATTAAATTCTATTTGTAAATTTGAAATCATTGTGCCGACGTCTATTAATTTGAAATATTTTCAGAAACAAAAATTTTGAACCCAAAAATGGGTGTTTTTGGATTATTTCGGATGTATATATACAATTTTACGCTAAATACTTCGTATTTCTTCTCAAACATATTTATTTTGAACCTCCCCTTTCTTCCTGATCCTTGAACGAAATAGTGCAACTTTTTTCAAATTATATCCCCTGTCGTGAACATTATTTACTTTTCTCAATTTATGGCTTGTCAATAACTACACCTGAGCACTACCAACTAATAATGAGAAGACGATAATAACCCATATTTATAACAAATCGATACTAAGAAACCATTATCTTAATTTAAGAAAACTTTATTGATTAATAAACGATGATTAAAAGCAACCATAAAATAGCTGATAAGCGAACATTTCCGACGTTGGAGAATATTACAAACAACCCTGTCACTTCTAATTTGTGGGCGAGATATTTTTAGTTATAGATTAAATGTCAGTTTTAACACACATTAAATTCATATTTGCATGTCAGAATAAAAATATGGCTCATCTCCTGTGAGATATATCCAACATAGAACAAAATATCTCTGTTGTAAAATGTAGTCATAAACTTCAAGTTCTACATTAACAATTAACTAAAAACGGTACACGTATAGCCTTCTATCATAAATATTATTAACTCTCATAACTAAACAAAGCACGAATTACATTATTTATTAATTTTAAATATGAAATGTTTTTTCTATACCCGTTTATTTATATACATCTATACATGCCACACCCAATTGTGAAAAAACCGCTACTTTAAAAAACATTACATAGCAAGATAAATAAAATTTCAAGGCAAATTAAATATTTTACTTAAATAAATAAAAAAATACCATGGTTATGTTTTGTTTATAAGCACGCAGTTTTATGAAAAATGGACCTAATAAAATATGTAACAGCATTCTTGCTATTGATTCAAGTCCGTAAAAACAAAAATAGAATTTTTATATAACTTTGAATCTTATTAGATTCAGGACGTCAAAGTGTCCTAGGTCAGTATTGATTTTTCTATAATCCCTTGCTACGTAACACTTTCTTACAAGCCTTTGTGAAATCAATGCTGTTGTCTTACAAGTCTGGTTTTAGTATAAAACTTTTGTACGAACCTTTGCTGTTTTCTGTCCTTTGTTTTTGATCAGATCTGGGAGGTACTGAAATGATCTACTGTTGACTGGGTCATCGGCAAGATCTGAAACACGAAAATATAATTTAGTTGAAATATTGCCACGCCCACTTTTTAATTATACTCTTTATGTACATGAAACAAAAAATAATATTTCATATTGCAATATAAAACAACATTATTCTATAGAAAATTTAATTCTTTAATTTTAATTGCTTGCTTCCACCTCATAATATTTTAAGATTAAATGTACTTTTATAATAATACGATCTTAAACACAATAATTTTCTATTCTGCTTACCATCAGTGTTGTGTTTCCTGGTGATGACTGTATACTTCTTACTCTGCGTGGGTTTCGCTGGAGGAAGGTGGAAATCATTGTCTGCTTGCTGCTGTTCAAAATTTCTTCTTGGAGGTCGTGGATGTTCTTCTCCAAGTCCAGAATCAGATTGACTCTGAGGTTGTGGACAAGGAAACTTCAGTCTCATTTCTAAATCAGGAGCTGGCTGACCACATGTATTTGTACCACTAACTGTGACTGACCAACCTCCTACAACAAAAGAAAATAAATAGAAATGTGAAGAAAGGAACAGGAATAAAAAGTTACCTGGTATTTGTGACGAATTAGTGCTCTGGCTTTGAGAAGAAGCTTTGTACCTTCCTCTTCGATGAGACTGTCTTCTTCCTTGTCTGGCTGGTAAAGCAATTGGTAATGGACAAGCAGGTCTTTGGTCTAAATCATGATCATTTGGTGAATGTGTTTTAGAACTTTCAGAAGAACTACTATAATGTTCTTTTTTTGAAATGACTAAATCGTTTGGTCGTTCGAGAGAAAATGATCTTTTCAGATCATCTTCTTTTAAATTATTATTTTTATTATCGTTATCAGGTAACATATCTGTTAGGTTTTCTTTGTTATTTACTCTTCTTTTGATCATCACTGGTCTTAACTGTCGAAGCTCTAAACCATCTATTTTGTCTTCTAAGTTGTTGTTCTTTCCTTCAGCGTTTGCCCCTTAAATAAAAGTCAATCTTGATTATTTTTCGGATGGGTGGGTATAGTGCAGTTTGAAATTGTGAGAAACATTAATACCTTCATCTGTGCTGCTATCCGGAGAACCTGGGCTCTTTCGCAGCATGTAGAAGGTGATCCAGCCTTTGGGGATTGTGGAGAAGTCTTCATCTTTCATCATAGCTAAAGCGGCTTTGCCTTTGTAAGGGTTGGGAATTCTGTGTGGGAGGTCTGTAGTAGCTATTGGAAGATCTGTTTGGATTGCGGCATCTGCTAACGTTTTCTTTTCTACTGGTTTTGTTTCTTTAATTTCTTTGACTTCTGCATTTGCTTCGGTTTGTACTTCAATGGATTTCGCTATTTCTTTTTCTGGTAGTGGTAATGGGATGGAAGCATCTTCAACTATAGCAATAATCGCATCTTCTTGGGAAGATCCCATTGAAGATAACTTCTCTTCTGGGATTATTTCAAACTTTTGGTGGTATCGGTTGACTTGTTGTTTGGTAGATACCAAAGCTGGTGGTCTTCTTTCATTCGGTTGATGATGAATTATTTTCGATACTTCTTGTACTTTGACTTCATTCATTTCTGGCGTATTAAGTGCATCTATTAAAATATTGGCTATGAGTTGGTCTGTTTTCGGACTATGCTCCGGAGTTCTAGTAATATCATAAGCATGGTACACCGCTTGCATTTGTATTTGTCTATGGGTTACTTCTGGCACTTTGTACTGAACTGGCACGGGGATTTTAGAACGTTGACTATTTCTCTGGTATGATAATGATCTATCTTGTACTGGTTGTTCTACACATTCCATTATTTCTAATATTTCTATTCTATTATTAAAGTTTTGGTTATTAAAATTTGGAGTTTCTACTATTTTGGTCACAGCTGGTTCTGAATTAAATTCAGGTTTAGTTTCAACGGTTGGGGATTTCATTTGGGCGTGATGGTTCCACATAGAATGACGCAGAGTAACTGTATTTGTACTAGATTCACTACTTTCACTATTTTTATTATATTTTCTTTTAACTTGTTTATTTAAATTTCTTTTTATTTTCATAGTTGCATTAGGATTTAAAGTTAATTCACCACGTGCATTCACTTTATATGACGGCAAAGATTGAAGAGGATTTTTTAGTTTTTTCTCTTTTTTCACTTTTTTTAAAGTTCCATTATTTGGCCACGAAGTTTCAGGTATAACAGTTTCTTCTTTTTCTTTTTCTTGATTTCCATTTGGATCTAAATTTTGATTATCAGCCTTTCTCGCACTAAGTTTTTTCTGTTCCATTATTTGTTGTCTTTTGCTCAATTTGTTTCGTACTTTTTCCGGGAGGTGTTCCGCTACGGTTTTCACGCTATCCGGTGATTGATCTTGAACTATTGACACATAGAACGCGTCTCCTTTTTGCGGCTTGGGTCGAGGAGTGTCCTTGTTACTGCTACTGTTATCTGGTAAGAGTGCAGAAAGGTCACCTCGGACAGGTTTATCGTCATATTTGATCCTTGGAGTAAGAGCAGATTGTCTAGGGGAGTTCGGATCATCCAGACTGTCGACTAGACTAGCCGTGTCGGATTCCTTGTCGGTGGAATCTGCAGAAGAAGTGTTAACCTCCATGGATACGGAACGCGGTAGCGCAGAGTAACGCGGCACAACTAATTGTGGGGCTTCAGTGGGTTTGGTATATGAACTTCCAGCCCCCACATTACTAATCATATACTTTATTAACCGACTGTGCTCCGCGCTAATAGGTACATCCTCTTTGCGTTTTAAATAGAAACTCTCTGGTTTTCTCGCTGATTGCTGCGGCGGCTGTGATTGCGTGTTGATGTTGATGTTCTCGCGCACTTCCGGAGAGCTGTTGATGATGATGTTAAGCGTGGCCGCACTCAAGTTCACAATGTTTAGCTCCGCGGTTTGCTCGTCTATTTTAGGCACTACATCACTCGCGTCTGATCGTTGGTTATTCCACTTGTAATCGTTCGATTTATGAGCGATAGCCGCGCTGCTGTTGGAATTGAGGTCGGGTGGTGGTTGCGTGTTTGCGGGGTCGGGGAGCTTATTATCAGATTGGCCCTGATCGACGTG
This sequence comes from Stenolophus ochropezus, assembly GCA_035578165.1. Classification (NCBI taxonomy): domain Eukaryota; kingdom Metazoa; phylum Arthropoda; class Insecta; order Coleoptera; family Carabidae; genus Stenolophus; species Stenolophus ochropezus. Next base: position 9,306,639 of record JAQOWZ010000014.1, read on the forward strand.
GACGTGATTTGCGTTCTGGGTTTGTTGTGTCTCTCCACACTCTACATTCTCATTGTTGTTATTTTCCGAATGACTCTTGGACGAGCTAAACGTGGAATATGTTTGAGTGTTGGTATAGGCCGAATCGGAATTGTCGTCCATGTGAGATCCGGAAGTTTCTGTTGTTGTTCTGGTGCTGGAGAAGGATTCGTTTTCCGTGGAAGTTGTTGTGCACAGAGATGAGACTTTAATGTCCGTGCTGCTAGTTTCTAATATAGATTTATTACTTTCTGAAGTGGAAGACACTCTCGAGATTACGTCACTCGCGTAGGAACTATAAGAATTCATTTCCGGGGCTGGCTCCCATTTAGTTTTTATCAAATTAGCAGCAGTAGCAGCGTCGCCGTTCAGTCTCGCTCGCTCTGGGCTAAACCTTCCGTTTATTCGTTCCTTATTTACATGTTCCGGAGATGATCTTATCGATCTAACCGGTGACCGTGTCTGGGATTTCATTGCCAATGAATTCTTCTTAGGGAATATTTCTTCGTTGTACAGACGGCTAATACTTCCTGTGAATTCTCTGCTCCACATTCTCCTGAGTAAAGTTGATTTGCGCATTAAATCTGGGTCTCTTTTGTACGGCTTCCTTAGCGAAAGGTTTGACTCACTACCCGTTGTAGAAGTACGATTCCAATACGTATTGTTATTTGATCGAAATGGAGAGTTGGATGACAGTTGTGTTGAGTCACTTTCAGTTGAATCGGATCGTTGTTGGCTTAACGTATGTCTTAAACAAAACAAAAATTACCAAAGTTAAATTACAAATAGTAGGCGACATAAAATAATATTAGGCGTGAAATAATTGAACAATAAAAAGGTTAACGGACAATAAATTATACCACAATTTTTGTTCAACGACCGCTTAACTACTATTAAATTATAAATTATCTAGTAACACAAGTTATAGCATATACGCATTTATTTGTATGCTAATTCTTTTATACGCATGACGCAGTATTGGATTTTTACCGCATCAAAATAGTTTTCAAAATTTTGGGAATACCATAACAAATATTTACTTACAAATATTTTTGTTGCTTTTTGTGTGAAGCTATGAGAAAATATTAGCACAACAAAGAACACATTTACTTGACTTAATTCCCTCACGTAAGCGTATGAATAATAAACATAAGACGATCATTATTTTTTCACTTACTTTCTCATTATCGTCTCCGGTGCAGAAAGTCTTCTGCGCAGAAGCACCGGCGACGGAAACCCTGAGGGAGGTTTATCCTTCCCTTCGTGAGCCATGGAGCCGGCTTGCTCTTGGTTACTTCCTTGACCGCTGAGGACACAAGTATAAACAAGAGTAGAAACATTTTATATATGATATTGAAAGTGCTGGGTACCCATATAAACTGAATCGAGAGATATTGTTACAGTGGTTTACTGGAGTGAATTGATTGGGTATCAATATTTTATTTAAAGCTTTATTTAAAAAATTGTATATTTATAGTTTTCTAATAAAATCAATGAGTTCTGTGCAGGATAAGAAACAGGAAAATTATGAATATATACGATACCGTATTGAAAAATGCACCACAGGAATATATATGTATATTAATGTAGGAAATAAAAATACACGAATGTTACTAAAGTCACATAAATTTAAGGTGCAACGTAAAATGTATATTTATCTTTAGAGTAATAATATTAGTAAAATAATGTTTTGCAGTTAAAGTGTATACATAACAAGAAGGTCACGGACTATCAATAATCCCAATTCTAAATGCAATTTCGATTTTACTCAATTACGTAGATTGCAAATACATACATGATGGTAAAAGTAAACGGCTAACGGTATTTTATCTTTATTAGTACTATTTATAAGAATGTCATTAACATAATATGAGGGTACATATCTTTATTATGCACCATAAACATCATTTCTGTGAAAATCTTTAAATGTTTAAATATCAATATTGATAAAAATAATAAGTAAATTATAAAAAAGAGGTGGTACATAAATAGAAATCTTTTTAAAGATAAATAAAATAAGGTAAAGAAATAGAGAACATATATTTCGGATTTTTCGCATTTCAGTTTATTTATATACACCAAGCGCACATTTAAGTCACTGCAAACATTTGGGTTTTTTATGTCCGTGGTGCATCATTCGAAGTTTGCCTGAGTCATATTTCTTCTTATTTTGAACCCTGCTGTTTCGCACCTAACAGAAAATATAAAAAATTGTAATCATTCTGAAGGAAATAAACCAAAACAATCAATTTTCCAACAAATGATCAATAAAGATCAACGGTCAAAAAAATATTTTTATTAAATTTTTTAATGAAAAATTTTAATATTCACAAAATTTTTGCAATTTTAATCGCAGAGAGACCTAATTTTAAGAATTTTTATAAAAAAATAGGGCTTGTATTGTCTCTTTTTATTTTTAAGATATTTGCTCTCAAAATTTTATATAAGTATATCAAATTTCAAACTAATATTTTAACAGGTTCAGATTTTATAAGGAAAAGTCTGGCAACCATGAAAAATGGCTAAAAAGCGGGTAAAAATGTTTTGAATTTTATAGAAAAGTATGCAAATACCATAGTTTCGACCAACTAATTCCAAAAAACCTATAAAATTGTCGTGTGAGGCTTAATTTTCACATTTTTTTAATTTTCTTCAAATACTGAAATTTAAGAGGTATTTAAAATTCGTTTAGATTTTCTAATTCAATACATTTTAATTAATAAATAAACATTCTTTTTGAAACCGCTTATTGTTCTCCAAATATTTTCATTAATTTTTATATTCAAGCTTAATTGATTGAATTTAAAGATAGTTGAAAAAAATGAACAAAAGAAATTATTTACTATTGTCCACACTATTTCCGGTTTATATTATTAATTATATATTTATAAATTGAAAGACATAAAAATTACAAAAACCAGATACGAACTGGTGTTGACAGAACCCTTGATCATTTCACCCCAAAGGACGAATCAACGCGGAACGAATTCTTTCAGCGTTTCTAGGAATACCTTTCAAGTTCTAAATTTCCAAAGACTTGAACCATGTCAGACCAACGCATTGTACGATTTCATGATCTATTTTTGAGCTGGTGGTTCACACACAAAAATATTTAATGACAGGAAATTGTACTGTGCTAAACAGGGACTCCGCCTTTACTATTAATTGTTAGTTATGATAATTAATAGTGTAGAAAGAAAATTGTAGTTATTAGTCACTGTACGTATCTATTACTGTATTGATTATTAAGTTCATTGAAACAATCAGGTTACATTGTAATAACATAATAAATATTGTAAGAAATGTAACTTTAAAATGTTTATTTTTCTTTACGTAATTCGTAACATAAAACAGATACAATTCGCAGAAAAAATTATAACAATAACAAATAAAAATATATATACTTTGGAACTCATATTTTAACTGATTATCTGTATCGTAAAATGCAAGTAAAACTCGTTAAAAATAATACATTTAGATGAGACCGGTTATATTTTCAACAAAATTAATTTGATTCCAAAAATAATTGAAAGTGGTGCTCATTCGAAATTAATTTTAAGTGATGTATATTTATTTTGTTATCTCTATTTACTGCGAACAAAATAAATATCATTACTGGATGTACCAATTTATTATATACTTACAGTAATGATAATAATTTAAATAAAAAAGTAAGTACGTACCATGAAAGTAAATAATTTCGGTTTTAAAATTATTACGTAAAAATATTTTCAGATTTATGTACATTAATTTTAATGTTTTCTCCAAATATTTAACAAACTTGCACGCCAAGGTTGTATTTATTTATTTTACGATGTAATGCATTCATAAACAATGTATAATTACATCTTGCTTTAAAGTTTTTCGCATATCAATGCATCTATGTAAATGTGTTGGATGATTCATGTTATTCACCATCACCCTTTACAAGACATGCTGTGACTCATCTTAAAATTCCTTTATTTTTAGTGAACTAAATATATCATCGCCATTTTACCCCTAAGTTTTACAAGTATTTTAAACTCTGATGCGTACAACACGACTTTATAGATTAGGTATTGTAAAACAATGTTTTATATCAAGGCCGCTATACGGTAAGCAAGGTAAGCGTGGCAGAAGGGCGCCAAAATATGAGACGTCGTGCCTTCTAAATAAGTAAATGAAAAAAATTAATCGAAAAATAAAATACTTGGAAGTTATTTGTAAAAATAAAAAACTGTGAATTTTATATTTTCTCCTGTATTTATTGATTTATTTATTTACCGTATGTCATTTGTTTGAGATCCTTATGCAGGGTCGATTATTTATAAAAACTTTTGAAGAGTTACATATGTTATACCATTTTATATAATTTCTGCGCCCCCGAATATATCGGCTTTACCAAAAATAAATTAAATTTATTAATGAAACTGGACAGTTTTAATGTATGTTTTGTCATTTCGAGAATTTGACATCGCAAACGTCCAAACATAGTTTTGTATTTTAAAAAGCAGTAAAAGCGTTTTTTCTTTATACGACAATACGGTAATGGATTATTTGTATTAAAATGCAAAACTATGTTAGAATTAGTATATTGCTATTAGAAATATCAAATTCAAATAAATGGGAATGGATTAGATACTTATATATGTATTAAAATCAGATCTTGGCGCATCGTTTGACTTTACAATAAATTATACAAAAGATATATTTTCTTCTTCTTTTAAAGTGAGTTTATAAAATTAATATTATAATATTATTATTAATAATATAATAGTTTATATATGTAGTAATAACAGGGGAAGTAATTCCCGAAGCCGCTGATACTGTATTTTATGCGTAAACCCGAAAATATTTGAAAATATCGAATTTTTAGCTCGAAAATTATCAAATTTTACAAAATTTTGTTAATAATTTTTTTCAAAGAATTAATTACGCTGATACCAAATTTACAAACAGAATTTAATGATCTCTTTTTGTTTCGAAGATATTGGCTCTCAAAGTTGTACCTCAAAAAAGTGTGTTTTATGAGTATATTCCAAAAATGAGTAGAGATACAATCTCAAATACTTTACCATTCGATTCTACGGGAAAAGTTATATAAAGAAATGTTTTGTCCACATATACGTTCTTTGGAACTATTAGGTGAAAAATAAGAAAAACGAAAAAACCTAAATTTCAATTTTTCGCCTCGAAACTTTTTGTCTCCAAAATTTTTCATTTTATGGACTTAAGTAGATATCGATGAGCTGATTTCAAATTTTTAAACAGAATTCAATTATCACTTCCCGTTCTCGAGATATTTGAGTTCAAAGTTATACCTAAAAAATCAGGTTTTTTAGGTATATCCCTTAAATGGTTAGGTTTAAGGTTTCGGCGACCGCACCATTCGATTCTACGGGCAAAATTACATAAGTATACCAATTTTCAGATTTTTATCTCAACAGGTAGAATTTTTAGAAGGAAAAAACTGAAAATGGCAAAAAATCGAAAAAAATCTAAGGTATACCCCTTGCCATTTTTTCGATTTTCGCCGATTTCGTTTTTCCTTTCTACAAATTGTATCCTTTGCAATAAAAATCTAAAAATTGGTACACTTATGTAATTTTGCCCGTAGAATCGTTTAGTGAGGTCGCCGATGTTGTAAACCTAACCCTTAAAGGGGTATACCTAAAAAACCTGTTTTTTTAGGTATTGCCAAAATTCAACTTTGAATACGAATATCTCGAGAACGGTAAGAGATAATTCAATTCGGTTTGAAAATTTGAAATCAGCGCATCGATATCTATTTAAGTGCAGAAAATGAGAAGTTTTGGAAAAAAAAGTTCTTCGGAGAAATTTAGGTTTTTTCGATTTTCACATTTTTGATCTAATCGTTCCAAAGAACGTATATGCGGAGAAAACATTTCTTTATGTAACTTTTTCCGTAGAATCGACTGGTATAATCTTTGAAATTGTATCTCTACCCATTTTTGAGATATAGCCAAAAAACACGCTTTTTTGAGGTGGAACTTTGACAGCAATTATCTCAAGAACGAAAAGAGATAATCAAATTCCGTTTGAAAATCTGAAATCAGCGCGTAAAGATCTATTAATGTACACTATTTTCCAAAATCAAAATTTTGGGCACAAAAATGAGTATTTTTGGGGTATTTCATGTTTGTTACTACAATTTTTGGTTTAGTACTGTTGTTTGGTTTGTTTTAACTCTACACAAATTTGATACAGCGTTATAGGTTTTGGAAATAAATAAAAGTTGGATAATAAAGCGACAGAATAAAATCGAAAAGTTTTTGAGAAAAAAATGTTCCTCGGAGAAATTTTGAAATTTAGGTTTTTTCCATTTTTTCATTTCTAACATCTAATGTATATGTATTATATTAAAATAAAAAATATTTTATGACAATTGAAAAACGATATTTGTGTATAGATTTATATATTAACGCATCTGTCCTAAATCTAAGAATCCGTATTCAATAATTCAATACATCAGTCAGTTTGAAACTAGGCTGAAAGTATTAAATATTTAATTATATTGACAGTACATACAATATACAGGGAGTTCACTATTGTGATTTATTAATTTATTTTTAAATCAAGCTACATTTTAAATTAAATAAATAATTTAGTATTTTACCCATCACTGTGTGATTCCTAAATTATTGGGTACTCAACTATTGTGTGGAATTGTGCAAAATCTTTTTTTTCTCTATGTATATTACAATGAAACTTTGAATTTAGACAATACTACCGGTTACAATATGAATATACAGGGAGTTCACTATTGTGATTCATTAATTTTATTTTTAAATCGTGCTACATTTTAAATTAAATAAATAATTTAGTATTTTACCCATCACTGTGTGATTCCTAAATTATAGGGTACTCAACTATAGTGTGGAATTGTGCAAATCTTTTTTTCTGGTATGTATATTACAATGAAACTTTGAATTTAGACAATACTAACGGTTACAATATGAATATACATCAACTTTATTGAATCAACTTGTTAACAACCTACACTTGTCAACCTTAGAGAAACAGATACATAAATAAAATGCACAGGTATTCAACGCAGTGCAAACATAGAAAATATTAATAGAACTCAGTTCATAGACCTCGCAGGAAAATTCAATTATCAGTTTGAGTCATTCTCATTCAAAAGATCGCATTATTTTCACATGTCTTTGTTGTGTATGAATGGTGTTCGATTTTCGATCGTATATATGTATGTATAATAAACACAGCAGGTTTAAAATTTTCTTCAAAGTGAATATTTAATATATACAAACTATTATTAAGTAATCGATATCATGTATAGGAATTATACATTTTTATCTACTTGAGAAAAAGGAAACACTTGTGGATTACAATTACCAATATAGTTTTATCACATAAAATTAATATAGATATAGAAGATTACTTTTAGTTTTTTGTTAATAAATAAATAATTCTACAATAACAAGCAAAATATGTGCAAAATGGAACACCCAATAATAGGTTGTGATAATATATTTAATTTAATACCGGTTTGTGAATACGAAAGTAAATTAATTTATTTGTTGAGCGACACTATTTTGACATGTTATTAATGAAAGGAAAATTGATTTGAATATGTTCAATAAAATTAATTATCTGGTACAATAAAACCAAAAAAAAATCAATAATCAATAATAGAAGTTTTTATTTTGTCAAAATTGTGTGATAACGATTTATATTTATACCATTTGACGTAAATGTGTCCATTCATACGTTATTTAGAAGGGAAATCAATAAAAAACTAGAAGCTATCGAATTACCTGGAGCATTTAACGAAGTCGTTGTCCTGGAGCCAAGCTGCTTGTAAAGTATTTACTACATCTTCCAGACACGGTAGTTTGTTCCTTCGAGACTGTAGACGAATGCTCTCTAGAGACACAACAACTTGTTACTTTTGCTACGGTACAGGTACACTGGCCACGTTTGAATATTGGACATTTAAAACTACCGAACTGTGCACACAAAACAGATCATTATCTTCATACAAAAATATACCTTGCTTATACTTGGTATGGAGCAAGTTTTCATGCTTGAAAATGAAACATTTTTTGACGTTTATAACCTTACCCAATATTTAAACATTGTATTTAGTTGACATTACTTACATAAAATTATTTTGATTAAGTACAAGTGCTGATAACTATCTTGACAAATATTTGAATCAAACGTAATAAAATTTACAGCTAATAATATAGGTGTGTTATATATTTACTTTAGATTTGAGTGCCCATGAAATAGAATCTTAAATTTAAGTATAAAGTCAGCATTTGTAAATGTTAACGAAAATATGTAAATAAGATTTTTTCATAAATATTTTTATTTTATGGCAAAAAAATGTTAGTATATATTTTTAAGTATCACTTTAAAAAATGATTCAATAGGTTTGTTACAAACTTTTATTATTATTATTATAAATTGGATGTATATTGTATTTCACTTTTTCAATTCTAACCTTAAAAATAAATTTTATTGTTTTAGACAACAAGTATATTTCATGTCAACACTCAATTTCATGTGTGTATTTTGTTTCAATTGTAAAATAAATACTTATTTTTATTTTTTTTAAATCAGTTACATAAATAAACATTTTCCAATTTTTGTATCAAGGAAAAATAATGAAACTTTGATGGTTTGATGTCTTTACAAACATATGTTGAAATTGGCATATAATTTACAATTGTTTAACATTCCACAAGTTTCTACACTATAATTTGTTGCATAAGAAAAAATTGAATATAAAACTATTGTTTTAAAATTTTTATTACTCCAATTTAAAAATATATATTGAAGGTTACTTTTTAAAATAAGTGAATTTAAATATTCTAACCTCACATACCTGAGTAACTCGGACACAGTTATGGATAGTAACGGGTTGATGTTCGCGTATCGCGCACTGTGTTCACGGAGCGACTGAGCGTGTTGTGGCAAGTTTGTTGCCGTCGCGACGGCCACGACGACGACACGCAACGAACGGGCGACGAACAGCGAATAGAATAGAATATCCTGCTGGTCGATAGGCTGACCACGGAGAAATAAGCTAAGGTAACCAACCTTCTACTAAGAATGAATGTTTTCCTTAAGATACATACCCAAATTTTGGTGCCATAAACCAAAAAAAAAACAATTTAAAGCAGAGTATATAATTATAAAAAACAATCGTTTTGAAACAGATTCATCGACAGTCATTTTTTATCCTTTTATTATTCGTGTTTAGTTTTGTAAATAACGCAACCAACATTACATATAAGAGGTTATGTTAATCAGCTCACAAACAATTTGAATCCGATTTATCCCAGATTATGTTTTGTTTTTATAATCTTAATTTAAAGCAGAGTATATAATAATTCAGAATAATACAATAAAAAAAGAACGATAAACCTCAAAATTTTAAACCAAAATAAAAAACAATCGTTTTGAAACAAATTCACTTCGACTGTCTTTTTTTATTCTTGTGTTATGCATGTTTAGTTTTGTAAAAACGCAACCAACATTACATGTAAGAGGTTACGTTAATCAGCTCACAAACAATTTGAATCCGATTTATCCCAGATTATGTTTTGTTTTTATATATAAAATATCATGTCATTATTCGTGACATTAATCTATTAAATTATCTTATCCATATCAGTTTATAAAGCTAATTAATCATGCAATTACTCTACATGTCTAGTATTTAAAAATAATTATACATTCATATTTTATTTCATAATTTTACAAATAGAGCAATGAGATATGTCTGAATAATTTATTGCAAAATCGAATCTGTATTATTTCATCGAGATATCCGTGACTATAAAATGATACGATATTAATATAAGATTAAAAGCTAACAACTTTATCAATATATTAATTTATTTTCTACCAATATGTACTTCTACCTAAAATAGTCAAAAATGGGTGTGGAATTTATAACACCCGAATAACGAGCCACACCCAAAGATCGCAATAAATATTAAATGAACATACCTAACATTCTAGATCACGTATTCGTATAAAATATTTGTCAAAGTTTTGTACTTATCGTTGCAATTTTAAAATTCAATTCGTAGTAGATGGCTGCCAGGCTATTTTTTAAATGACTTTTTCTCTTATGTTCCTGACTTAAACCCCTGGGTAAACTATATAATCAAATATTAAACATTATCTCTTCCTTGTAAGGTTGCTGTGGCTTAGAAACTTACACCATGCCAATTGATTTTCATTTCGTAATGATTATACAAAGTGTATTGACATTAAATTGTTGTTGTCACGCAATATTAAGACAATTTTTTTTTTTTTTTTTTTTTTTTTTTTTTTTTTTTTTTTTTTTTTTTTTTTTGCGGTCATTTAGAGTAATATATCGGGTAGTGCACCTTATATCTATTTTTAATTTTGTGTTTACTATAATTTATATAAATACTTAATAATACAATGTGTCGGCTGGATGGCTGAGCGAGCTAGCGCACATCTCTGCTCGCTGTGACGTCATACGAACCTGAGATCCTCAGTTCAAGTCCCAGCGACCGACAACGTGTGATTTGTCGTAAAATAAAAAACACAGCTACTTGTGTATCACACTCGGATGCTATAGACTTGCCATCTATACATCTTAAATAGAAGTAGCAATGGCAAATGAAACAACCGACAGTACGGCAGTTAGAACTGCGGCTCGGTGAGTTCGGTTGCCCTATGCTCCGCTTTGGAGATACAGGAACACATTATTATAATAATACAATGTAACAATAATCGAATGTAGGAAAAATGTGATTATTATTTAGAAAAGAAGATTGGCATATCTAGGCAATAGTTCATAAGAAGTGATGAATAGTTGTTTATAAAATAGACATCAATGTAATAACTTTTTTAATAAAATATTTATCTTGGCATATCAAGGATCCGTGAAAAACTGGATAAATTTGTTTGTTTTTTATTGAGTACTAAGAATAGATGCCAAATTAATATGTTTTCTTCATAAAATTTCTAATTAAACCGCTATAACCGACAAAACATTTTATTTATCTTCTATAATTCGCAAAGTGTCACAAACAGTAACTTCTACAAAAGTAGGCAAAAATTTATAGCCTACATTTTATCTCATCTTGCGTAAGAACTGCGTGATCGAAGGTAAGAATTGCGAATGACTACAGACATCTATTTTTAACACAATCAATTAACATAAATCCCGAAAATTTCCATCTTCGACCCTTGTTTAATATCACGTGATTTCATATCACACCTGTAGGAAATTTAGATTGAAGCAAGTCACCTTTTGAAGGTCATCGGAACCTACATCTAAGGCATTTACATAGTAAATTATGAAAAATCATATTCTCGAATATAGGTTAAATTTAAGCCGTACTTAAATTGTAATACGTACGGCTGTAACGATTACTAATTTTATTGTCAAACACATGTTGATATCTTTATATTTATATTCAATAGAAACTTTATTGTAAAAAAAAAATACGGATATACGGATGGTAACAATAATCAGATTTTTATTTATGACTCATCACGGCACATAAAATAAATATAATTAACAAAATATCTCGTTATAATATTTTAAATTCTTGTTAAATAACCATTAGAAGTATTTCGTAAAACCACTTGTTGTCTTTTGTTTAAATAAGATGCAAATTATTCACAACAGACATTAGTAGATTTGTCTTCGAACAAGGTAGGTGATTATATTTTTTGATCAAATTTTTTTTTGCAATACTTGACCGCAAAAGTATTGAAAAGGGTGACTTGGTTCGAAAGTAATCTGTTTATTTATTCTTGTTAAAAAAGGCACATTCGCTAGTTTACAAGTAGGGTGTTCTGTATTACGATTTTGTTTTGATAGGGTAAAAATTAGAAAAAGTGCTTGAGTAGTCAGGTATTAAAAGGAAAGTTACGCATTGTAATTTCGTTCAGATAATAATCCAATTCGCGACCTAATAAGATCCATGTAATGCGTTCCGCATTTTGATTTTATTTTGATAGGGGGAGAATTAGAACAAGTGCTTAAACACACAGGTGTTAAAATGGATGTTTCGCGTTTTAATTTCATTCCGGAAATAGTTTTTTACTTCCATGTACGAAGTAAGGGAAGTATAGTAATCGCAAAAAAAATCGGTTTTTAGATTTCAAAGGAAATATACGTTTTGACTATCCCTGAATACTCTGTACGTATGTATCTCGCATAATTCAAAAATGACAAGTCGTAAAATTTTGAAATTTTATATATGGTACTATAACATCTAGTTATGTACCTCTACCTCCCTTTTGTATTGCAATCGGCAGTGCCAAAAAGGCACTTTTTTGAATTTTTCGCATAACTCAAAAACGATTAGACGTAGAATGTTAATATTTTGTTTATGAAATTGCTATAACATCTAGTTATGCACCTTCATTTTTTGTTCTAATCGGTCTTTTCTAAAGAGCAGTTTAATTTTGACAAAAACTTAATAAAAAGAACAATTTAGTTGTCTTTTAACTATTGTATGTTTCTTGAGAAATATGTATGAAATAAATGAAAACAACATCTCTTTCTTTGCAATTTTTTTTAACGATTAAAATAATTTCTCGTAATGCAATAAGGAATAGTGATAAACACATTTTAATAAAATTTTCAAAAGATGTTCCATTTCGAACATTCACTTTTAAATGAAAAAAGTTTAAATGAAATGCAGCTAAAAGTGAGTATATTTAGCGTACAAAAAAGTCATGTGGTGTCCACATCAGATTTTTTTTTAATGAGAACCAGGTAATGCGTTTCGTATTATGATTTTGTTTTGATAGGGAAAAAATTAGAACAAATGTTTGAGCGCACAGGGACTAAAAGAAATGTACCGCATTGTAATTTCAAACAGGTAATTATTTATTTTTTGACCTAACGAGACACAGGTAGTTTCTGAATTTGTTTTGATAGGGGACGAATAAGAGCAATTGTTTGAGAGCTCATGTATTTCGTATAGGAAATAATCTATTTCTAGACCTATAAAAACTAGAAAATATTTTTATAAGGTTTTCTGTAATGTCACTTTGTTTTTGGAAGAATTAGAGCAAAGTTAGATTAAATTGTAATAAAATGTAAACTATTTTCACATAAGATTTATTATTTTTATAAAAATCTTTTAGTTAACCTTATTATCTAACAATGCTTTTCAAAACGTATTTCAGTAAAAGAACATGTTCCCTTGTAAAAATGAATCTAATTATTTCTTCCGATGTTCCAATTTATAAAATGAATGTTAGACAACCAACCTGTCAAGTACTTGACGAGGGTCCATGTGCTGCTTTTCTTTTTCGCAAACCGTTTCCGTTTCCTATCTGCTGTCACGTTCCGGTTCTTAAGACTCCTGGTGGTGGACGTAGCTACGGGGATGTTGTTGTCTTTTGATTCTTCTGGTTCCGCGGCAGATTGAGGAGGTGCAGAAGGACCTGGAGGTAAACTAGAAGAAGGGTCTTCGATGCTGAACGGATGGGAGAAGTAAAATAAACATAAAGGACTGCTTGAACGAGGTATGTGATTCTGAAATAATATATACACATATAAGCAAATTAAAACATATATTTCACAAAATGTTTTTCAAAAGCAACAGATTCTGAAATAATATATACACCTGTAAGTAAATTAAAACATATATTTCACAAAATGTTTTTCAAAAGCAACACTTCATACAAATAAAAATTGCGCGTAGCATAACTTTCAAATTTAGTTCGTTTCTTAATCACAGATGTCTCTACAATACTGTAAGTTGTGTCCGACTGAAGTTTTGGTTTCGGCCAGTTTTGGCCAAAAATGCTGATTTCGGTTGAGGATGAGGAAAGATCTCATTAATTTAATTGACTTATTGTAAAATTTAGAAAACAGGTAACATTATTATAAAAGAATAGCACACATTATAAAAGAACCGGTCAGTAAGAAATACTTCTTAAAAATCCTACTTATTTAATTGTGATTATTTGTGACATTTGTATTCTGGTGATAGATTACTAAAATTTTTACTTCTTTAATAAAGATAGTATCACTACAAAAATAAAGTGATTTTCTAATAAATTAAAGTTTTTTTATTTTATTTAATAATTGAATAATATCTTAAAAGGTAAGAAAAGATAGATTTTCGTGTTTAATAAACATGTAACTAAATTTTAAGATAACTATATAAGTTTCGGTTTCGGTTACGGTTTTGAGCGAAACTAGAAGAGGAGCCGAAACGGTTACGGTTTCGATTTCGACTAAAAATCGTGTTTCGGTCGAATACTAATCATACGCTTAAAATTCTCAAACTTTTGATAAGTTTATAATTATAAAATGGAGTATAATATAAATTTAACTAATACAAGAAAACTCATTTCCAGTATAATAATAACTTCATTATATTCTATAAAGGTATATTAAACCATTATTAATATTAACTTCACACATCTATTGTTATTTACAAATCAATATAAAAGCTGCGATATTTATCGAATAAAATAAAATTGAAATATCTACAAAAATAACTTTATTTCATTTAAATATAGTCGTAGTTTTATAGATTTAAGAGACATTTTAAACTACAAATTTTCATAATACTTCAACAAAGTAAATAATATGCATAGCAGACAAACCCTTGTAAAGGACAAAACGTGGTAGTGAATATTGAAAGGATGAAAGGAGACAATGAGATATTTGCTTTCAGGATATTGAAATCTGATTCATAGGTTTATTGAAATTTTGTGGGAATTTTTACGCAAACATTCATTTAAATTTTGTTTGCCAAAGTGAAGTGCTTTTATTGAAAAATTATTTCATCATTGATATTATATTTTAACATATTTAAAATTAACATTAAAATAAATTAATAAAGAACATAGCGTACTATATCAATATTTATTTCATACCAGAAATAATTACTTTTATTGTTGCTCTACTTATATTAATAACAATAATTGTTATATTTAAAATTTATTGGTTAAAAAATGTTTTATTTCGGTTTTTGGAAATTTTCGGCAAAATTTGATTGAAGTTTAAATATTTTAATTAATTAATAATTATAAGGTACTTCATTGTAAAAACTTTTTTGTTGCTCTACTTATATTAATAAAATAATTAGTATATTTAAAATTTATTGGTTACAAAATGTTTTACTCCGGTTTTTGAAAATTTTGGGCAAAATTTGATTGAAGTTTAAATATTTTAATTAATTAATAATTACAACATACTTCATTGTAAATTCTTTTTTATTGCTCTACTTATATTAATAACAATAATTAGTATATTTAAAATTTATTGGCTACAAATTGTTTTATTTCGGTTTTTGAAAATTTTCGACAAAATTTTTTAGTTTAAATATTTTAATTAATTAATAATTATAACTTACTTCATTGTTTTCATTCTCAAGACTGTCCATATTAGAAAAAATTATCACTAATCACAGTTTAACACTATCACAAGAACTACCACCAATTGGAATCCCAGTCACAAGAAGTCACCTGCTCCACATTCTGAGTAGTCCTTCCACCCTAAGATTGTATGCTACTAAAACATTACCTAGTTTTGATAGCGAAATTTTATTCTGCATTTGTATTGGTGTAAGGCCGTGCTTGTCACGAAAATGAAAATCAATTTTCCATAGGAAAGTGCATCGTCTTCTCGTTTGTCAGATTTAATAAGTATTGAATGCTAATTTCATAATTAATAAGGGTTAAAAAACTTGACATGCAATTTATCATTTATCATTTGCAAGCTTTTACATTTTTAATTAGTAAACTACAAAAGTTTCAAAAAGTTTCATTATTTATTCGTTGAATATTTTTCTACCACATAAATTTTAATAATAATAATTTCTTAAATACAAAATTTAAATATGTCATAAATATATCACAAATATATATTTCACTTTTCCTAAAATTAATATAACATTTTTTGCAAGTCAATAACATTATAATGTTTAAAACCTTATAATCAGTAAAAATTGTGATATGAATATGAAATATGATCCAATATAATAATTTAATGAGCAATTCTTTATATTATAACATAAGTAGTTCATAAACATGTTAAAAACATAAATCGATCAATTTAAAATTAGATTCCTCGAAATATCTAGCATGAAATAGCCTACAATCCTATATATTTATAAGAAAATTATTGTTTCATGTTTATATTTTTAGAGATGATATTTTAAACGGCACGTGTAAATGTATACAGATGGCAGTATCAGTCTAAGATTCTTGCTTTCGATTTAAAATCAATTTAACGTAGTCTAACTTGTAACGCAAGATGTCAGCACTATGATACCTTCCTGCTTTTTACTTGAACTATACAAATTCATTTATACAATTTATTTACGTATATCTAGTACTAAAATCAAAATTTCTTGAAGATCTAAACGTTATATTTTCAGTTATATTGATATATTTTTGAATTATTGTGCTTAAAAGCTAACATTGATTATAATTTAGTTTATAACTAATAATCGTACAAATTTATAATAAATTTATATTTTTATTGTAAAATTATAGTATAACAAAGAAAATGATGCAAAGTAAATAAAAGTTAAATAACTTCATCTATATATTATGTAATTCGTATGTTTTGCTAGTGAGACAGTTGTCAATCCTGCGTAGCACAAAATTCCCTAAATATACAGAGATCACAATTTTGAGCAATAGAAGCATGTGTGTGGATGCGGACTGAGTGAAAAATAATATTTGTTGTTGTGTAGTTAGTGTAGTGCTAGAACAAATACTTTACATTCAAGTGTTCCTTTACAAGATTATTATTTAGACATTTTGGACTTGTGTACCAGTCAAATTAACAGTGATTTTATACTGGTACAGCGTGTGCTCGCCATGCGTTCATGATCCAACATGGTTACTATGGCATAACATATTGTTCCTGTTGTTACAGTGAATGTTGAAGGATCATTTTGCTGTTTAGCGTGAAATAAGCATTTGTTATTTAAATAACAATTAGTTTGGCGAGTTTCATTAGTGAACATATGAATGCAAGGTGTTAGACTGGAGTTGTAAAAAGTTAGAGAAACATGGCTACCCAGGTGGTTACATCCCAGAGTGGTAACAGTTCAGGGGGTGCTGCTACAAACCCAGAAACAGACTCCTCAGGCAACGAACACGTGCCTACTGGACCCGGGGCCACATATGCGAACGCAGTTCTTAAACTTAAGCACACGGACAGTAATAAAGAAAACATTAACGACACAGTTCGCAACAACACGAAAGACCGGGTAAACAAAAGTGTAAAAGAGAACAATGTGAACAATAAAGACCGTGTACGTATCCAAAATCCCGAAGAGATTAGTATGAATGCAAGTAACACGGTGCAGGACGACGGCGACAACTTCACGACAGTTACAAGCCACAGTCGAAAAGAGAGAAAACATAACGACAAGAGCAAAAGAGAGAAGGTTAGGGATCGAGAAGGGCCGCACAAACAGCCTGTAGTGAACGGAGCTCCTGCCCCACACAAGGAAGTCCCTAGCACGAATAAGGAGCCCAGCGCGCAACAAGATAAAGACGCCGAGTCTGTTGTGGCGGAAAAGAAAGTGTTCATCGAGGCTCCCCTGCCAAAAGTGAATCCTTGGCAGAATCGGAACGCAGCTCAGGTGCTGCAAGGCCAGGCGCAGCCCGCGGCACCGCAGAAGGCGCAGGATAAACGCGTCCTGCAGCCGCAGCGGCAGGAAGTCAACCTCAGTGGTGCGTCTTCCCATCCTCCACCTCCACCATATACTAACTCACTCCTATTTTCAGGGAATACCCAGCCTTCCGTTGTCAGGGCCTCCAAAGACAGACGTAAATTCAACCAAAAGGTGAGTTTATTTCATTTTTATGGTTAGCTTATGCAATTTTCTATCCGTAAGACGTAAGACCAATAGTAATATTTTAAAACTTTGGCATAAACATCATCATCAATTACGTCTTATTGGATATATTAACAAATACTGAACTAGTTTGAGCACTGTTTTTGATCCATTTTGTTTGCAAAGATAACTTCACACCATAATTGTATGTACCATATTCACTTGTAATGTATTTGATATACTATCTAGTAATTATCACTGAACTTGATGCCCCAACAACGATCTTTTTTGTAACCTTGAGGATAACTAAAATACATTTAGTTATTCATATTCACCATGTTCGTTTTCACATTTTTAAAATTTATTTTTGTCGTGTTAATGTACCTGGCGGCAATGAACTTATATAAAGTGAAGTAAAATAAATGACACGTGGATTTTGACTAAATGTGACGTCTGTTGTCTTATTTTTCGTTTCCAAATTTCTCGCTACTTTATTTTTAACCACGTATTCATGATCCCAATCTCGATATGTCTAAGTGGAATTTACTAAATGTAAAATAAGATAGGCAAAGATATATATCTAGAGAAATTGTTATAAACGACAGTAGATAACTCATTTATCATTAGAGTCGTGGATCTTCATTGTAACAGTTATCAGTGTATTTTTAGATAATACATTTATTGTTTTACAAACACACTGACCTTTATATTTGATCAGCATTGCACCGGTTACATAATCCGCAAAACGCTACGCTGGTATAGTGAAGTTATTTGCAGATAGATATATAGTAACAGCATGCACGAATTAATATCTGCCATTGATTAAGAGTGCCGTTGAAATGTCACTCTCTGTGCCTAGTGCCTAGTGGCTAGTGAAAGTTATGTCGCATAAAATATTTAATTCATTCAAACCGGTTGCTTGATATTGGCTGCTACGACTTTGCGACTAGGATGTGGATTGTGTGAATTTAACACCGTGTCATTCTCAAGTGTGTGACTATGACTTAGTGCGCTTGCTTGTGTTTACTACTCCGCGTGCTTATTTGTCCCTAACCTCAAAGTTTCTATTGTGAAACCCATTGGTGGATATTTAATTTAGTCTACCAATAACAACTCCTTTGTACATGTACATATCTGATTTAAGCACATGACAAAAATGGAAAAAATGTTTACAATAAAATTATTCTATAGTCAACTATAAAATTTTTGAATAAGTTTAAAAAAGGGACAGTCCAAAAATGCACCATAACCTCACAAAACATCCGAACCATGATTTGCATATTTAAAATATGTTAAGAGGAAAATGATAATATAATTTTATCATTTAAGTGTTCATTCCTAGTTGTGGTAATTAAATTTTGTGGTGGCGCTTATTTAATAAATGTAGAATCGCGGTTTCCAAAGTTGATGTCACACTTGTAAGGGTGTAATTACAATATTTAACTGAGTACAATAAAATGTGCGGATGTAAATTTGATGCAACTACATAATTTTTTTAGTTATGAACAATATAGAGCTTACAAATACAACATAGGTTATAAATAATACTATTAGTTTATGTTATAAAAAATGCCAGCAACTGAAAAACAAATGATTGCAGTGTACATTCGAAAACATTAAGCAAAGTGCTACGACAGCACGTGTTTTGAGCCGGTGCGTCAGTCGTTGCTTACACCGTACTGTGTCAAAAGTGCTCTGTCTCGCAGTGTACCAGGCAGTGTACACATATATTTCCAACTCACAATACGCTATAAAAATCATATCACACGTCAGGTGAAGTAGAAACTGTTGCTTTTTGGAAATCTGTCAGAGTTTTAAATCAATTTAGTGGTGCTTGTCCGTGATTTTGTCATATTGTCATGAACCGGTGTGCCTGGGCAATTCCCGTTCGCTCGGTATGTTTTATTCCATATTTTACAATAGTTGGCCATATTTTTCTATCATTTTTGTGAACTGATAAATTCAAGGTTTTATATATGGATTATAATTTCCATATTGTTGCAATATTTTGGAAATACATGAACAGGCTACAAAAAATAGTACGTTCTATGGAATAGTTTACTGTGGTAATAAATATTCTAAAAACGTGGTTACTAACTTTTAGTCGTATTTTGCAAACCTGATTGTTATTACAATTTAAAATTATTTCTACGCGTTATTATGCATACTGATAACATTGACTTATCGAAAAAGAAATTAAAAGTTTCAAAATATTTTTATCGGCCATATTTATCGAATAAATTGCAAATAACGAGCTAACATTTTACACCGAAAAACAAAACCCAATACTTATTTAAAAGGTTATAAAATTGTACTTGACGTTTGTTTATATTAGATTTTTTTTCAGAACACCTTATTTTTTAACAATAGGATTTATATTAAAAATTACGTTATCTTAGAATAATAATTAAATCTAAAGAAAATACATATTGTTTTATGTTTCTATATGTAGTACATTTTTTTAAATGACAATTCCTCTGTATGTGATAACATATCTTGTACAACCTAAGTCTATTTATATAATATGGGGACTACAATACAATTATATCATTACTAAAATATACAATACAGTTGATTGGCATACCCAATAAAATCGTGATTAATATTTGTACTTAACAGAAACAAGCATTATACCCAACAACTAGAGAAATGTAAATAAACATTTCAAATTTATTGAGAAAAGTATATCACATTTTAAAATGCAAAAATGAAATATATAATATAAATGCCCGTTCGTTATAGTTATAACGCTTCGTTAAATATTTTCTCCAATAGCACAATTCGTCTTTGAAGAAAAATAAAATTTTTATTTTGTCTACTGTTTTATAATTTGTCAAAAAAAATTAACGAATCGTTATAACTATAACGAACGTTTTATGAATACGGGCATTAATCTTTTAAATGTTTTCTTAAACAATTTTGAAATTAAACGTGACCTCACTGTAACTTGTTAGATAAAGAAAATAGAAAAAAACACAGTTTTAAAATGAAATAGAAAAGAAATGCTGTTTAAACAATTGCAGTGAATAAGGGAGGAACGGTACGTCACGTGACAATTTTCATTATTTGTAGCCAATGATCATAAGTCTGTCAATACTACGTCACAAATAATAAAATTTAAATAAAAACCTAAAATAACTCATTTTTAGTAATGGTTTTCGAATTTTTTATATCCCATGGGAAAAATGTCGATATAGATGAATATTTCATTGTTAACAAGTTTGTTTATAAAATCTGCTATGTATAAAATGAGAGCATTTTTTCGCTATACTAAAATTTCCATTTGTTGTTATTTTGTTTTTGTTTATATCCGGTAAAATTATTATCAAAACATAATCATTGCGATGAATATTATGAACTGAATTCAACATGAATACGTCAGAACAGGTAATTTACATTTAAGCGTATCCGGTATTCATATAATTTAGCATTTTTCAAAATATGTGTAGGGCATGGATGACACCAAATAATTAAAAAATGCCGTTGTCCGAATTCGGATTATGAAATATAAATATCAGTGCAACAGGTGGAATTTCCATCTCGATTTCACCTGTCGTACTCGGCAGAGCATCGCATTAATTTCGGAATATTACTTGTATTTTATGAGTACATGTTCTTAACTTGTAATTGTGAAAAGGAACTTCTGAACCGTAATTATTTAGTAAAACTTTTATGAATGTAAAGCTTAATCTGTAAGTTTTTGGTTAGGTATATGTGATAAAGCGAACACCATACTTGCATTTAAAATATATCAGAAATAATTATTAATGGTTCTTCTATAAAAGTGAAGCTGGCTAATTTTTAAATTTAAAGTATGTAGCCGCCTATATTATCTTTTCTTTTACTTGTGCTGTGAACAAAATTTCCTGATTGATCAGTATCAAAAATTAGCATAAGAATGTTGCTAAAAATTGTAAAATGTTACTTTGACATTTGGATATTCGGGGCAACCTTACTGACATATTGAAATTTCTTATGTTGTAATATTCACAATCTATAAAATTTTTCATGTTTTATTTTCATATCATAACCTATACAATATTATTACAATTTTCTGAAAAACAGCTAATTTTATCTACTTCAAAATATTTATGTAAATAACTGCAGATAAAGTTTAGCCGCGTCAGTAAACAGCAAAATTTTCAAGCTAAATAAGTCTACAATTATGGTTGTGCTGCCCAATGCGACCATTTTTTAATAATAGAGTAAAATTTTGCCCCAGGGCATTTTGTATCTCTGGTTTGCCTGTGTCCTAGTAGTTTATAATTTTCATTAATGTAGCCTTTTGTCACTCCACAGTATATAATTTCATTGATTGCACTTAATGCTTTGTCACTTGGCGATATTGCTAAAATATAAATAATTTTCAGATTAGTCACTTGTTAAATAAACATCGTAGTATATATTTTTCTAAAATTAATGCTTCGAGTTTTCATGAAATCCATCAACCTTTCTCGTCGATAAATTTAATTTAGTAAACATGTTGTTTGGATAGGAAAAAAATTAATATGCAAATTACAAGCGTTTATTACTTACATGTATAATTTCCGATAACTGAAATTCCAATACTCTTGTGGTTATAATTAGGAGAATGTATCCCTTGTAAAGAAAATCCTGTTCCGGAATATATATTTCCCTGAGGATCAATCTAAAAAAGATAATGTCAGATTTCGATTTAAAGTTCTACATATTATGAAATTAAAATTCATAATTTTTAAAGTAGGAGTAATATCAAAATATTGAAAAATTATATGTGATATATTCACAATATCCTCTGCATTCAACCGTAATCAAAAACGTGATGATGCAGTGTTTGTTTAGAATCAACAAAGGCTTTTAAAAGATACGTGATATTTTCTTGAATCATATTTATTGATTTGAAAGTGCATCTACGTTCGTCTGATATACTTTATTTATTTACTAGAAATTCTTGTTTGTCATCACACATTTGAAAAAATAAATACAAACGAACTTCCTCCTTTAGTTTGCAAATTTGTATTGTAAATAAATACAAATGAAGTCATCAGGCGTACGTCCAAATAATAAATAAATTCTTACCAAAAAATTATAGCCTATGTCGTTCCATTTTCTGATATTCATATGGTGATATTGGACAGAACGCATTCTGGCTTTACAAGTAGACAAACTATTGCATTCTGGTGTTTCTGTATGGTGAATAAGTACATATCGTAGGTTCGAATTCAGTTTGTTGTCATATTTGGAAGAAGCAGCTCCCCATTGAGAACGAGATATTATTTGTGGACAAGCCAGTGCTATAAAATAAATTAACTTCAAGCGGATATTTGCTAGAAACTAGAATAATAACTAGAACAAAAATATGGACCAAAAAAAATATCTCAGGAATTAGATTAACTGAGACAAGTAACAGTAATCATCGGGGATATTATTTTGCAAATAGATGTATTAAAAGAAACTAGATTAATACTAGAGCAACGAAAAGTTAGATTCTGGACAGCTGAATAGATCAAAAATTAACTATTACTATTGATCAAATTAATAAGTGGAAGCAAATAAACAAAAAAATATCGTTGTAAGCTTTTGTTTTAAAAATTGCGAAATCTATTTTCAGAAACACAATCTGAAACATTTGAATATGTAGCAACAAATCATACTCATGTCAATTATTTCCCAGTAAGTTAGATTACCAGGAAATTTAAAAACTTCCAATTCATTCATTTGTCACAACTTATTGTATTAATTGATTCACCTAACGGATCATTTAGGCAAAAAATAACAAAAAACTTATTGGGTTTCCTGCAGTAAAAAAACTGGTATTATAGCTCTTCTAGTAGAAGCTTTAGTTGAACGTATTTGTGTTCAGTCACTGCCCTATGTTGCATCATGCCTGCCCCATTTTTAGCAGGTAGATATTTTCAGTGAATACAATTAGAGGTCTTATCTTTTCCACAAGTAAATTTCTTCATTCTTTTTCGTTTGATTTTATTATTATGTATATTCAAAATGGAAATACAATATTAATATGATGGCAAGGTATTTTAATATCTATCTTTTTATGTTCATTTCAAATTTTAAAATTGAGGGTAATTACATATTGTTAGTATTACCGAAGTAAATATAAAGGAAATTAAAAGAATTCCTCATGAAAAATAAAATTCCTTGCTTAAAAGACTTTCACATATTTCAATAATAATTAATAAATGTTTACAAATGCACCGAATTTTTGAAATACTTATTAGTATACAATGCTTACCTTCAAATGAAGCTAGTAGAAACACGACAAACACTCGAAGCATTTTGATTATAACAAAATTATTCTGGTATTCTTATTATATACTCCCGATTATCATTTAATAAAATATTTTTTAGGTTAGGTCAGATAGGTCTGTAGGTTATCGTAAGTGTGTTAAACCCATTAGGTATATTTTTCATTTAATTAAGAATAAAATAAAAATTGACTGATTTCCCTATGTTATCATAAGGAAAAATCTATTTATTTATATTCTTAAATATTATTTTTTATATTTAATTGGTCATTCACAGTGGCAAAGCACAATGATCAATGAAGTAAAGTTGTGCAATTATTAAAAATACATCTTACAGGAATACCGATAGTATTTACAAATGTTAACAATATTTTATATTTTTTTCTATAAAACAAAGGAATTAAATTAATAAATTTAGAATGAGATCAGGATCATAGATAAAATAACTATAGTAATTAAAAATATATATTTATTAATATAATAAATCTAATTCGGAACAATTAAGTTTTTAAATTGTTTCAATATTAGAAACAAAAAAAAAATATAGAAATAATATTGGAGCAATAAGCAATAAAAATGAAATTGAATGAAATATTTTGTTTTGTTAACAATATTGTATTAGCAATAAATCTTTTTAAAAGTTCGTCGTTATTTTGAATTATTTAATTGTTTCCCAACTTATTTTTTGTGGACTATTTCCTTACATGTCAATCCCTGTTGTATCAAATTCTTAAAATATATTTTTTAATTAAACAATAAACAACGCCAGCAATTACATTAACACTCTTTTTACGTACAGATTTGGGGAATTTTAATTCTGGCATTGGTCTACCATTGTTAATTAATGTTTTTATTATCAAAATTTGTGAATTACATCATTATTATCTTCATTATATTTGTTAAATTAAATATAACAAGCGAAAAAGGAAAACAAAAGCATTTACAGACTGATAAATGAATAAAATAAATGTAGAGATGCATGTGTCGAATATGCTTTTTTCGTTGTATATTAAATTTGCCGAAATTCATCCGATCTGGTACGGAAACGGACGATAGTGTCCAAACTCCGCTTGATTGTAAGTTCTGAGACGCAGAAGCTAGGGGTGCATTTCTGTTTTAAAACATCATTCCATGCGACGCAAAATCGCACAAGAGAAATAACACATTATTTTTCAACAGTGTACCAATGCAACACTGTCAACAATATTGTATAATTATAATATTTGCGAAAATTAAAAAAAAAATCAAATAAATTGAAATTTGTCAACATACAAGGAAAGCAGCGCTTCCCTTGCTTCTATAGACTCTTCGCCACTGGTGTTTCTATGGGGCCAGCATTTGATAAGTAAAAATGGTATGACATGCAAAAAAGAAAAAAAATTGAAAATTAATATTTCATAAGCAATATAAATGTTATCTAAATTTGTTAACGTATAAAGGAAAATGTAGAAAAAATATTTTAAGAAATTAAACAACTTTTTAGATTTTTTGTCGAATCAGTACAGCTGCAAAATATAGTAGTCTTGCTCTCCAACTGAGTTAATGTGAGATCTCTACCAGAATCGTCAACTATTAACCGAAAATATTGTTCAAAAACAGCTTTGTATATCATTAAAAATTATTGTAGTCAATGGAAAAGATCAAATGTGTAAATTGATAAACATCTGTAGGGAATATATATCACAGTTTGTATTCTTTGTTGTATTTTTTCGTACATATTAAAAAAACCAATTCCGATTGCCAAAATGTTTGCGTCACTCAAAAAAATACGAATAACTTGCTGTTAAACATAGCATCTGCGTTTTCATATAACCTACAGTTTTCGACGTTTGTAAGATCCTGATAAAATGTAGTACGATATTTTTGTATTTAGATCATTTTATAATGCGACAAATATGTCTATTCCTATTTTTATTTTTGTGAGCTACCTTTCGTAAAATTTAATTGAGATATTAACCCTGAACTTGGAATGTTAATTAGGATGTTCGTGAACTCGAAGGTCTAGGTTTATTTCTAAATCTCAAAATATGAAAATTTTGCCTTTGAGGTTAGGTTCAGTTAGATTAAATTTTGAAGTAGCCAAAGTATTAAAATCTTAAAATCTTTATATAAAATGTATTTTTGTGATTTATTCAAATAAAATTATTTGTTGCAAAATTGACATCAATGATTTAGTGTATATTTATAATTCTGATAAAATTTTTGCCAGACTCGTATTTTTTAAAAAATATGTTGTTTGGGTTTATGTTTTTATGTTTACTTCTAATAAACAATATAAAGTAAATGAAAAATATATAAATAAGACAAAATCAATTTTATATATAAAACATATATTTTAAAATGAAAAATATACAAACAAAATGTTAAAGTGTGAACTTAAGGATTAGCAGACCATTTCGGCCAAGTTTTAATTTCTTGGAACAATTTATCGCCTGGACAAGCTGTAGCCTTGGTTTGTCTGTGTCCCAAGAGTTTGTAAGAGGAAGAAATCTTGGAGTTGGATACACCACATTGGATTAGACTGCTGATGGCGTTTTTAGCACTATGGCTCAGTTCGTTATCTGCAAATATTTTATTAATTAGTCAGTGCCCTTGTGGACAAGGTCAAGCACATGTTTGGTCATTCATACAATTCGCGCAAGGTGGCTTGGCATGAATCGGAAATCCATTCATCTAAAAATTCTTCGTACATTCATAAAAGAATCTAAATTTAAAATAGACTTTTTACTTATTACAGTGGGGACCAACAATAAAAAATAGTACTGTTGTCGTTACTTCAAAAGACTTTAGCAGACAATAGATAAATGCAAGTAAAATAATCAATGATATGCAGTAGTATTCTCTACTGTACTTTTCAAACTCAAATTTAATTAAATAAAATGTCGAAATATGAAAATATTTTAAATAAATTTTAATTAAAATTTTAATCTATTTTCCTTATACTGTTAATAATTTTAATTAAATTGTGTAAAAAATAACAAAAAATATTAAAAAAAAATCTGCTGTAGTTTTGTAATTTGTATAGTTTTGAAATTTAAAATTCGCAAAAAAAAAGTATTATTCTAGGCAGCTGAAGTGTTTTGAAAACGTGTTGCACTGTGGGCGTAAAACTACGTAAACTTTTCCTGTTGAAAGAACAAAATGTTAGTCTTACTTTGATAGTTCCCTATGACAGAGATGCCGATACTCTTGCTGTTGTAACCCGGAGCGTGGGCTCCAGATACACCCCATCCTCTGCCTTCGTACACGTTGCCGAATGGGTCCACCTGGAGAAACAATTACGCATCGATTTGCTCAATGTCACAGAACACTGTCAAGGTTGTAACTGTTTCGTTTGTAATCTACACACGCTCTTAGATTGATAATACCGGAAGAAACAAAAAATTTGCAAAATAAACTCTAGATTATTTTATTAACAAAAACGTGATCTTTGATACTATTAATTTTCAGAAAGAAAGTTACTTGTTTAATATTTTCTAACAAATATATAATTAATTATAACTAAGAACACAAATTTCTAAAGTTCCAAATTTAAAAGTGAATTTATCTGAGGTCACGAATCAATCTTGCGCATGCTTATGGACGAAAAACCTGACTTCTTGCACGTATGTTGAGTCGGTATACTAAACGTAAACAAGAAGTGTGTTACCGTGGCAACCGAGTGTACTATTAAGATAGGACATACGTTCCTTGAAAACTGTAGCGACGTAATTATTTAATAAATTAAATTTGGAAAATGCAGAGATCTTTAACATATTATTAACAAAATTAACCGAAAAGAAATTATGTGGTTCACTCTTAACACCAGCTACAAATGTCTATAAGACATCTGGTAAACTTCTTAAAATAACTAATAATAATCTCAAATTCAAAAATAAATATTTCATGGTTATATTTCCATTTTTGATTTGTGCAAATTTTATTTTTGATAATATATGTTAAAAATAGATCTCGATGTTTATTTAAATTTTTAACAATTTAATTGCAAATATTGATAGTGAATATACAAGAAAAATAAATTTGATCTTACCAAGAAGTTATAACCGATATCATCGAATTTTCTGGAGTTCATATGTCCTGATTGAATGGTTTTGACTTGACTAGCACAGGCATTAGCTGATGTACATTGTCCGCTTGCTGTATGATGAATGATTACATATTTGGCTGCACCACTAGATCTAGTTACTTTCTTTGGACTAGCGCCTCCCCAAGATGACCTGCTTTTTATTGAAGGACAACCTGGAAGAGGTTAGGTTAGGTATGATTTGTTTTGCTTTAGGTTTTCTACGGAAAAAACTCGCACTTTTAATTTTAAATAATAAATTCTACTGTTAATATTTTTAATATTATAAAATAATTTTCCAGGTAATCGAATTCAGTTCAATAAGTAACATAATACTTGCAGCAACCTCGATTATTAATATCATAGATGATGCAATAATTACTAGAGCACTTACCTTCAGTAAAAGCAACTGCTACTATACAGAACAGAATGAAGTTCTTCATAATGAACTAATGCAATATAATGGTAAATCAGAGGAGATGTTGCTTTTATACACAAATATGTTTAACCTTGACACGACATGTATCTTATGTCTTAGGTTATCAGGTACTGTGATTTCCCTTATACGCCATTATGAACAATTGGGAGTCGTTTGTTTTGTGAGATTACTGTGATTCCCAAAATCCAATAAACTGTGAAAAACGTTTTATGTTTATTTTTCTATTCATTTTTTTATTAAGCTTTGAGACAAAATATTAAAATTATATTTGGATAATTTTCAATTATCTGTATCTAATTATGATTTAATTATGTGAACTGAATAATTAATTAGGGATCAGCAATTATTGTTTCATATATTGATTTGTACGTTGTACAGAAATGCAATTTACTCTCCATTCAAACATGACATTGATTTGTTATTTACTTTGATGAACATTTAACATATATAATACTAGCTTTATGGCTGGCATTTATAGAAAAAGTACACTAAATTTAACCAGTGATAGAATTCGTAGAGAGTAACAATATTTATTAGTAACTTTTTTCCGAAATGTCATTTTTTAAAAATATTTTTACCACCCCATAAGTTAACGAGTTTAGGTATTTTCATAATAATTTGATCCAACAGAAATTAACAACAATGTTACAAAAGTCTTTACGACAGTACTCAGACTGCTGGCCTATGATCAATCAATTTTCAAAAGTGACACTTTATATGTCAAAATAAAATTTATTATACTATAAGCTGGTAGTAAAATGTGTGACAAAACTTTATAGAATTTTAACTCAATTTCTAGAATGATTGCAAGAAAAAGTTACTAGCAAATATATTGTTAAAATCGGAGCATGTAACCGAAAAAATACTGGTTAACGGTTAACTCTTATAGAGAATGTTATAATAATAAGGGTTTTAGTTCGAAAACCGGTTTTTAAAAATTGGAAACCGGTTTAAATCGATTAATATATCAGTTAAAAAAATAATTAAAATTAATTAAAAAATAATAATTATAAAAATTTTATTAAAAAATAATGAAAATAATAATAAAAATTTAGTTAGATTTTTTTTTAAATAATAAAAATTACCATCTGAAAAAAATATCAAATAAAATAATGTAATTTATTTAACGAATTTACACAAAAATTCCCGTAATACCTTCAGAAAAACGCAGGTCACTTTACAATTGTAAACATGTCTAATGTTGACAGACTACCATATTTTATGAATCTCCAATAAAATGTAAATTGTAAAAACAATCATAATTCATATTCAAATGCAAATAGAAAACACAGGTATAAAAAGAATATTAAAAATGATATTAGAATAAAGGTTAATGTTCGCTAAAACCGGTTTTTTTTATCAACGGTTACCGGTATTTTAGGCCTTAAAAATATTGGTTAAAATTACGGTTAAAGTTCGCTATTTTCGTTCAAAATATCGGTTACCGGTTTTTATCAACCTTTTTTTTCTGTTACACCTGTGTACAAATGATTTGAGTACCTATATCCGAAGATAAATATTTTGATAATAATTAATAGATATATGTGGCAACATCTTATTGTACAAAATGAAAAATATAAAGCGTTAACTGTTCGGACTTTAATTTGCTGTGCTGTACACAATCTCCCACGTCTTGACGCCTCGTAGTTCAACATTTCGTCGCCGATGCAGGCGTCGTTGTGGAACAGATTCTATTTTCACTATAAACCCAACATAAACACCAGTTATATGTCGGTAAACATGTCTGTATCTCTTCCTCATTTTATAGTATTTGATCGCCAAATTTTTGTATTATTTTACCTTGTATGTGCGAAAACTTTGATCTCAAGTCACGCACAAATATTTAAATTTTATATTTGTCACTCTCATTCAAAATAATAGATATATTCTTTTAACTGGCGTATGTTTTATGTTTACTATTATAAAATTAAATTTCGTACTTCACAATTAATATATTTTACTGCGCACAGTATAAAAATATAATAGAAGAAGTCAGCAGACCATATCGCTTTTAAATTAAAAAATTAAAATGAAGTGCTCTATTTACACCTTACAACCATTTTAACATTCAATTTCTTTATTCAAGGTTAAAAATAGAATAATTTTTAAAACAATCTCAAAAATTTAAATATAACCTTATTTATCAATACCAAAATAAAAGAGAAACTTTAATTTTTTTATTGATTTTTGTCATCAGATTAAATTCATGGATTTTCCAATTTGCAATGTGTTACAATGTACACTTGTACATTAAAGATATTAAGGTGTATCTATCAGTAGTACAACAAGAATAGAAATTAGTACATGTGCTATTTCTCGTTACGTACTAGTTTAAAATAAATAAAATGTGCACTGCTTGTGAATTATTTACAGAATCTACGAACGTAAATTCTATTTTTAATATTGAATATAGTAGATGTAATATAATAATTTCAAAATGAACTGTTCAGACGTTTGTCAAATATATAATTGATTATGATAGTTACATTTACATAGTAAAGAAGAATTTAGAGCTTCTTTTTGAAATTATGCCAATTTTTTATGAACTTCAAATCCAAGGACAGATTCATTAATCTTACATTATTGTGCTACTATTCAATATTTCATTTCAATAAATAATAATTTCTAAATAAAAAATGTTCAACAAATTTATAAATATAACAACAAAAATTGCTTGATTTTTAGTAGAAGATGATCTGCAAATTCGAGCCAATTTTTGCATTATTATAATTAAAATTTTATTTAACACACAAGTTTAGAAGTAATTGTGATAACAATATCAATAACAAGTGTTTTGATAATAATAGCATGTTGTGTCTTCAGCTAATACTAAACATTACAATGTCTCTGTAGACTAGCGTTCAATATGCAACTTGCGGAATCCCAGTGCATAGGACAATGAATCATGTGCGCCAATGCCATTTAAATGCTCTTTTGCCTGAGACAAAGCACCCAACTAAACTAAACTATGTAGATACACCTTTTACAAAAGCATTCAATTATAAATAAATTCACCGCGCATCCTAAAGCTTGTTGTAGACAAACAAATACATTTCATATTTATTGAATTATTTCCACTCGTGCAGCGTTGTCCACACAATACTTGCGTAAACAAAAATATCTCAGAATAGATTGATGTAAATAAACAAGGAAAATGTTTTAATCATCTAGATTATACTTAATTAAAAAACAAATATCTCTAATTGAAATGCCATCTCGCTCATTTTATAAATAAATTATTACTGGAAAAATACACATTGATATTTTCTCTGTGCGTATATATATATACTACTAATTACATTATGCGATAATAAAATATCTCATTACACAAATCATATATTGCCAAGTTGAAATATGAAACGAAAAAGTATAAATTATAATTGAACTATGTAAATATTTTCTAGTGAAATATATCACCACGACTTAGTCACATTTGCAAGCGTGCCAATCAGCTTAATTTTAATTTTAAACAATATGAGTTACTTTTGTTAAAAAACTTTCACTAGTCTGCACTTAAATCTAGTAGGGCATATAATTTTATTTTCAAAAATCACTAGCAAAAAAAATATATATTTTCTAGATAAAGTAAAAATTATTTTTAATCTTATCAAGAAATTAAAAAACAAAAACTAGAATAGTGCTACGGTTATTGTAACTTTAAGATTAAATTTATTTGGTCAATAAATGATATTAATAACAATTTTATTTACAGGCGAGTGATTTTACGGATATTTGCGATTGGCCAACGTTAGGAAATCACAATGTTGAAGTAAGTTGTTTGTTAGATATAGTTCACAGAAGATTCTTTACCCTTTTAAAATTTGATCTACCCAATGCGTCGGTCGCATGCGACGGTTTTATTGGTCCGTTCTAAAATCGGTTCCGGCGCAAGCGTGTTTGAACAGATTCCGACTACATAACATAACCTTATATTTTCATGTGACATTTTCAAACATAACAACCATAAATTTTATGTTAACTCGCATTAGCAAATTAGATTCAAAACAATTCATATAAACGGTTTCATAATGCGCCTGCGTATATCACATTCTGTCAGAATAATGTTATGTTAAAGCTCTTCAAATGCGCTTGCGTCAAAGCAGATTTTAAAACTATTACTATATTGACATTTTTTCCTGAGATAAAAATAATTCTACTAAAACGTCATTATGACGTGTCGTATAAAAAGTACTATTACACCAAATTAACATTGAAAGAGCGTATCATATAAGCATTACTCATTTTTAAAAAAATCGACCTCTCCTTTTGCTGTACGTAATATATGTACATATATGCGACTATTGCATGTAATCAATGCGCTAGGTAGACCAAAACTAAAAATAATAATAAAATATTAATATTCTATAAATCAACATATAATTAAAAGTAACCTATGTAAAAAATAGAGTAACTTCTAATTATTAATAATTTCCCTAGCGGTAGAGAATCACCTGGACAAAATTAGAGTAATTATTGCATGTTAAAACATGTCCTTTCATAAATTTTCATAACATTTTACATTATATTTATTAGTAACAAACAACTTGTATATTGCACGCATTACATATAATTTTAATTACTTTTAACTCATGTATCAGACCTGTTAGCTAGAAAAAGACCAAACATGTGCAAATAAAGAAAAATATGTTAATTCAGTTATACCATTTCTAAGGTCAAGGTTGGAATAAAGCGTAATAGTTAAAAATTAATAATTTTGTATATACAAGCAAAATATAAAGCGTAATGTAAAAAGTATTGCGAAATATGATTGATTTCGTCAGAATTAAGATTTCAATAAAAATGTATTCCAAATATAAATACAAAAAATATCCCTAAAAACATAAATCATTCCATTTATATTACAAAATTATTAAAACTTTGGTAAAGTCGATAAGAGATATCTAGATTAAAAAGTTTTCTTTGAACTTTGGCAATTTTATGCCATTATTTGGGTTTAGATGAAAGATCACCGATTACTAATTGATTAAAGAAGCCAGTGAAACAATGGAAAAAAACAAGAATTTAAACGGTTAAAGATGTTGTGTTTATTGTTTATTTTGTTCCCTCGTGTAACATTTCAAATTTGCTCTGGTCGCATTTTAGTCAGCTGTATAATTGAGGCCACTCACTTTGAATCTTGTCCAAGAGTTATCTTTGTAGACATTCTTTTTTTTGTTTATAAATCAAGCTCCCACTAATTGTTAAGTTATTTTGCAGAAAAAAGCAACCAATCCGGTAAACAACAATGCAAACGGCAGCAGCAGTAGCAGTAACAACAATTCTTTGGGCAACAATAAACCAAGCAGCCAGAATGAAGAACATGAAGATACCGAAGGAGAGAAGAAAAAGAAAGGTTTGAACCTCATCCATAGTTGTTACAGTTTGATTTTTTGTTTTAATTTTGTGCTTATAAAGCTAAACAAGTTGCATAGACCAGTTTTTTTTTTTTTTATTTAATTTGGGATACCTTTTCGACTCGTCTCAATTTGTAGCTCATACAATTCATTTTTTAAATTACGAAATATTTTAAGTATAGTATTTTTATCTTCAGAATTTTCTGTATATTATTAGCTTGTTATTGTGTTATATTTAGCAGCTAATTGAGAATGAGCGAAAAGAATTTTTATTTCGAATGTGTCCCATATATTGTTTTAATAAACCCCTAATATTACAGTGGCGAAACAAAAGTGGGTTCCGTTAGACATAGATCTACCTAAGGGTAAACGTGATAACTCGCCAAAAATGAAAAATGAACACGGTATGTATTGTTTCCAAATAATACTAACAATAATTGCATGTTTTTTATTTTATGTTATATTAACAAAATTTAAAAAAGGAAATGGGTTCTTACATTGTCTTATATTTACAATTTAAAATATTTAAAAAGGTTAGAAACTTAGTTGAATATAAATCGCAATAGGATAGATAATTTACTAGTTTATTAGTAAGGAAAATTTTATATTGCAATCGATATCACTTTCATTTTCAATGTCGGCGGCTTCAAATTTCTGAGAAATATGGTCCGAATTCGCAAGTGGTAGGAGAGATTTAGTTTGCGGTTTGCATTTCAGGTGAGCATTCGGCTCTGTCTACAGTGAGCGAGAATGACCGTGAGTGGAAGGAGCACCGCATGGACAACGGCGACCGGTATCACCGGTCGTCG
The DNA here is from genome assembly GCA_035578165.1 of Stenolophus ochropezus. Classification (NCBI taxonomy): domain Eukaryota; kingdom Metazoa; phylum Arthropoda; class Insecta; order Coleoptera; family Carabidae; genus Stenolophus; species Stenolophus ochropezus. The sequence continues at coordinate 9,341,356 of JAQOWZ010000014.1, forward strand.
CGGAACGGCGTCAGCACACGTGGTCGCGGAGGTCGCGCGAGGGGTTCCCGGCGCCCAACTTTCAACAGACCTGCCAATCGCATGCCCAGTGATCCGGAGTACCCTGATTATCCCACGGATTACACACAGGTACACCGCAAATTAAACATTTGTATGAATGTGGATGATGCGATGTTAAAAAAAATGAGCTAACACTAACCTACAATTGATAAACATACATATAGCTAAACTAATACAAAGTTTATAAATACTAAAAATATCTATGAAGCTATCATTTATTTTACCATCCATAAAACAGTAGTAAAATAATTTGCATGTCATATGTGCAACATGCTTAAGCATTAATATGTTACAGTTGAACAAGTTTGGTCTACCAATGGACGGTCCAAGTGCCTTTTTAGTGCCCTATATGGGCACGTTCTACTACAGCAGCAACAACTACGTTAATTTAGATGGACCTACGTTAAAAGAATATATTAAAAAACAAATGTAAGTTACTTGTTGTATAATATATAGGTTAGTAGTAGTGATAACTTTAAATACCTCGTTCGGAAATCTCGTATTTAGCAATAAACGCCTATAACTGTATATTTTTTATTATCGCAAAAAATATGTAAAAATAAATTAACACCGTACTTGACGTCCTTGATATTTAAAATCTAATTTAAATACAGAAATGTAATCAAACTGGTAGTGAGACATTTATCGTTAAATTTGTGAACTATTTTTATAATTTTACTATAATTTTTTACAGAGAATACTACTTCAGCGAAGACAATCTAGTTCGAGACTTTTTCATGCGTAGAAAAATGGATGAAGAAGGATATTTACCTGTTACGCTGATTGCGTCTTTCCATCGAGTTCAGGCTCTTACCAATGATGTTTCTCTAGTCATTAGTGCAATTTCTGAATCGGATAAGCTTGAAATGCATGGTGGATTCAAAGTAAGTGAGAGCAAAGAATAAAAACAAAAATTAAAATATATAATTTCTCTTCTCGACCATTAAATGCGTCATTAATGTGCCATTACAACTTTGAACACAATGAACTAATAAAAAAGCTTAGTATATATTGATTTTGTTTTATATGTTTAACATTTCTATCCATTTAAATATATAGCATTTTGAATTAAAAATTATAGGTGCGTACTCGAGAAAGCCCAACCAAGTGGCCAATCTACGACCCGAAAGCTGAGAGTTCCGATGTCTACGTTCCTCCTCCACCTCTCCCACGTACATTTCGAGATTCTAACTCGGTTCCGGATAATCTGAACCCTGACGTCGCAGAGTTTGTTCCTGGTAACGATAGTTCCCCTCCAAATGAAAAACCCTCTGACACTGCCAAAAAAATCAGTGAGAAACCCTCACCGAAAAAAGACCAGGAAAAGAAAACCGACGAAGCTGAAGAGACAGATATTTGGAAAGAAGTGAGAAGAAGGGGCAAGAATGCCTCAGCTACGAAAAACAAAGAACAACGCGAAAAGGGAACGAGAGTTGAAAGGGAGGAACTCGATTTTCAGTTCGACGAGGAGCTTGATATGCCGATTGGAAGAAATAATCAGTTTTCTACCGACTGGTAAGATTTCATTCTTAATTCAATTATTTAGATTTTAAAAATAATTAAAACAATGTGAAATGATTTGTATTCGTACTCAATTTTTTTTTTATTTCGACAGGGCTGAAGAAGATTCAGACGAAGTTAGTGACCGCGATATTAGTAAATTACTTATCGTAACACAAACAACACAAGACACTCCTGTTACTGTCTCTACTAGATTGCCAAAACATGAAGGATACGACCGAACCGGAGATTGGACTACAAGAGTAAAAATTACACAAGATTTGGAACAAGAAATTAATGACGGTTTATATTACTACCAAGAAGACTTATGGACAACAACAGACAGAGTAAGTTTAATAAAATATTAATTATATATTGGAATTTAATAACTCATTTTCAAAATTAATTTTAATCGTTACCATCCGGAGTAATTGTCAACGACCATTTACGATTCTTAGTTGTACTCAATATTGCAATCAGTAAACAACTGAAAGGATGTTTAAAATTTGAAATCGATGTTATTGTTTTGTATTTGTACTTGGCATATTCAGCATTATTCAACACGTAGATAGGTAGCTTCAATCAGTCATCATTTGTGACAGGAACGCATTACATCAGGAAGCTATAAGACGGTGAACATTATCTCGCAAGAAGACTTTGAGAAGATGGCTCCCCCAGCCCCAAGAAAGCAGAATCCTGAAGTTCCTCCACCACCTCCACCTGTGCAACACGCGGTTAGTTTTAAATATTTTAAGTAATTCACTATTTCAATGCCTCTTCATTACGTTTTTCCCTTAAAGCATCAAACCTGTTTTTAAATTTTTAAAAACCAGTTATATAAATAATAAAAGTTTTTGATTTCGGTTTACATATTAACCGACATTTTAAAATTTTTGTTCTGATTTTATTATTTATATTTTGGGTAAAACAGCCGGTAGAAAATGCGGAACAGACGACATCGCGTGGCAAACGACAACCTCAGTACCGTGGACCCAGATTCTACGCTGTTACCAAAGATGAATCTCCAGATCCACGAACACCGAGAAAACGCAAGACCCGGCATTCGAATAATCCTCCCGTTGAACACCACGTTGGCTGGATCATGGACGTCAAGGAACACAGACCTCGCACTTCGTCAGTTGGGTAAGTATTTCTTATTTAATTGTCAACCACTTCGTGAAGATATTTTGTTGTTTTAATAAAATGGTTTTCTACAGCCGTATGAATCGTTGTTTTATGGTTTCTGTAGAAGCAGCTTTGGTACAAGTCCAAATGAAGGGCAGCTTGCAACCAGTTTCGGAAGCGTTCCTCAGGCATTACCTACGTTCCAGCACCCGTCTCACGCTTTACTTAAGGAAAATAACTTCACCCAACAAGCATACCACAAATACAGACAACGGTGTCTTAAAGGTATAATTTTAAAGTTATATAATTCAAAAAGTATGATTTTTGTTTTTTCGTACAGAGCGTAAGAAGTTAGGCAGCGGTCATTCAAGTGAAATGAACACACTCTTCAGATTTTGGTCATTCTTCTTAAGGGAAAATTTCAACAGAACCATGTATAATGAGTTCCGTACTATCGCAGTAGAAGACGCTACCGCTGGCTATCGATATGGATTAGAGTGCTTATTCCGATTTTATTCTTACGGTTTAGAGTGCAAATTCCGCCCCCATTTATATGCAGACTTTCAAGTAGAAACGATAACGGACTATGAAAATGGACAATTATATGGTTTAGAAAAATTCTGGGCTTTCCTAAAATATTATAAACACAGTGATAATTTACAAGTGGACCCTCAATTGAAACAGTACTTGTCAAAATTCAAAAGCATAGAAGACTTCCGTGTTGTCGAACCACAAATTAATGAAATGTTGAAAGGGCATGGAAACAACCGCGTGAAAAATTTAAAGAGCCGTAATCGTAGCATATCTGAAAGCCAAGGTGGCAGTCAATACAACCATGGCGCAAGCACAAGCAGAAGTGACGATCCTCGCGTAAGGCGCTTATCAGCAAGCATAGGAATCAGACAAAGGTAAGATTCATGACCAACTTAAAAGAAACACTTATTCATAATTGGTTGTTATAGAACGGAATCAACTAGTATGGCAGGCAGCGCTCCTTCTGGTTCTCACATGATGAGTAGCATGCGATCAAATTTATCTCGTAGTCGTACTCAATCATTCGGCTCTGGTCGCGTACGTCAACACTATGCAAAAGAAGAATCATGGAGACAAAAGAAGCCAGAAGGTAAATAACAAATTGTATGAACATCCTTTTTCAGTTTCCCCCCTGAAAAATGGTTAATCAAACATTTTTAGCCGTCTTAAAAATCATTTATTATATTTAACGTTGCAATTTTTTTCCTTACGCGTACGGTAGAAGTGCCTACTTCTCCCTCTGTTTTTGTGGGAGAAGTTTGAACTTCTCCCACTATTCCTCAACCGTAAGCGAAGTGAAGTTAACGCCGCAATGCGTTAACTTTATATAAAAGCTGTGACAATTTGAACAAACCACTCAAGTTTTGAGTATCATTTGTATTTTATTATTATTGTTTTCAAGCTATTTAAAATTTTTATTTCATTCTCATTCAATAAATTTAAAAAATTTAAATAAAACAGCAAAAAATAAAAAATGACTATGAAGCAATTTATATTTTTATACCAGGGGGGCTATAAAATCTTTATAAAATATACAAATTAGAATAACAAAATAAATTTTAAATTAATATTTTTATATGATTATTTTTTAAAAGTATTTATAATTAAATGAAAAATATTTAATTCAGATGAACTAATTAATTCTTAGCCTTCAATTAATAATTAAATTCAACACAGCTGCCGTACTTGTAAGAACAAATATCGTACTTTGCCATACTTGAGACGCCGAACGGATGCACAAGAAACTCCTCCCACTAACACAGCTGCATGAATACGAGTATGAGATCGGTAATAACGGAATCGGTGCTAAGCCTGCAATTATATTTCATTTGCTGTTTGCATTCGTATCTCCGTCAAATATTTTTGTTATTTTCATACAATTATGTTATTTGTAATTAATATTATAAATAGTATTTATTAAAATAATGTAATTATTAACTTCCTTTCAAATATAAACAGAATTGTTTCACATTTCTTAATTTGTAACGTGTAAAGCTGACTTCTGCGTAGACTGTACTGCGCAATTTAGGCCCTGCCCATTAATTAAATAAGTGCATCTGTTCAGCGTCTCAAGTATATTGGGAGAAGTACAGACTTCTCCTCCTGTGAATTTGCAGCACTCGGTGTGAGAAATCCCTACTTCTTCCACTAGTAAAGTAATGTAGTGTTATTAAAGTTTAACAGTTAATTATCTTCCTATTTTAAATGAAAGGTAATTTGTGAATGATATGAATTCATTCCAGAACCAAAAACAGTGTACGCGAACAAACCTGCCTCAAACACAAGTTCGTCTGCAGGGGCGTCGACGAGCAAAGCTGAACATTGATGCCAAACACACATCTTGGCTGGTCACTTGGCCTAACTTAGTCAGTATATATATATTTGAATAGGCCTATTTTTCTATTAAAGTGTCGGAGGAAATGATTGTGCCGCGCAAACACACTCGCAATCGCAGTTGACGTTAGCAAAACTGCTTACTCGGAAAGCCTTAGCGTAGTTCCTGATCTCGAGATTAGGGACTTGTACATATGTAATCTTGTTTTATTCACCAGTCTTATACAAGAGTTCTTTTTTTATAAATCTGACATGTCTGTGGGATAAGTCAAAAGCTATATTGTCTGTATATTAGTGTGATGTTGCGCTTTACATTCAGCACTGGATTCAATATAACTTTGCTACCTACCTACCATTCTTAAAGATGATGACTTCTTTACTATTTTAGTTAAATTATGAATTGTTTTTAATTTAAAATTGTTTTATTATAAAAAAAATATTTTATTGGTGCCATGGCTGTTTTCTTTCTGTGATCATAATTTTCAGTTTTATTTTAATTAAAACCTCTGGTTTTACTGTCAATAGAGTATATTATGTTGCGTATAATTCTGATGATATTCTGATTTAAATTTAAAGCTGCTGGGTATTTTATTTAAATATTGTTCTAAAATACAGTGTTGAATGAAGTACGCAATAAACATTTCTAATCACTAAAGTAACCGTATCGGTTGTTAGTTTGTTATACTTTATTAATATATAAATATATTTAGTCATTTTTTTAGTTTTTAATAAGATAATTATTTTATGTTTAATTTTTTTTCGGTGGTAACAATGTTTAAATTTTTGTTCATGCTTGTTGAAACATGTTATTTTTGTTGGGTTGTATTGTAAATATTGGTGATTTTGGTAGTTTATAATTAAAGCCAAATTGCAGGCGTACGCAAATTCGTACACGAAAGTTCCTCGCAAGTCACTCAGTACTATAACTAACTTGTGTACTTGTTAAATCTCATTTTGAAATGAACTCAAAACGTACGGTACGACGGTTTTGGAGACAGAGACCAAGACTGGCTCATAGTTCTTAGTTTGCCATCCATTGCTCAAATCGAATTATTATTTACTTGTATAATGTTTTGTACTTTTTCTTTCACTATGATATGTTCGAAGGAAATTCACTTAACGATATCCTAATGCCTGCATTTTGGATAATTAATATATAAAAATAATGTAATAGTTCTGATTTAAATTTAGTCATACTGTATGTTACTATGATTATTGATTATAATTATTATTGGTTTGCACACGTCTAGCGTAAGCCTTGTGTGGTCATCGTCGTCCTGTGTAGGTTCGAGTCGTGTTCTGAATAGTTTTTCATTGATCTGTACTAATCATGAGTTTTTTCTGTGTGATTGCTAAAAACAAAAAAAATATTGTATAAACTTTATAAGTGCTTTAAATTATATATATAAAATGTGAATATTATCATAAATTTGGGAGTTTTATATAATATCGATGACTACACATATTACATGTAATGTTACTAAAAGTATATTATATATTATAAGTTCTACCACAAAATGTAAAAAAAAAAGTTATAGAGTGTTTGGAAGTTAGTAAGTTCTTTGTCTTCCAGTGTACACGAAAAAGTGCTAAAAAAATTACATAAAAACTCAAAACCCAACACTAAAGAATTTTAATTTTTATCCTTTAATCCCTAAATTTTGTGATTATCGCCAAGGAATTTTTTACTGCTCTGCCAGTGAAATATTCCTTTCAATTAATTTGTACTTGTAAACTAACTTAACTTATAACTACACTTAATTTGTATAACTATGATTTATCGTACGTATGTAAGTTTATTCAAAATATGATAATACTTTAGATTTTTAACGAAATTAATCAAATTCTAAATAATTTTAAAAGTATAAGCATTATATATTGGTTCATATAAAACATTACATAATATGAAGTAGTGTATTATTCAATAAAGAAAACACCACTATTAATAACAATTGCTACATATAGAATGTATTTAGATTATTGTTGAGAAATTATATTTACAATAAAAAAAAGCCAAATAAAAACATTAAACTTCTAAATGTGTGTACTATATCCCTTTATTTACTTTTAATTCATAAATATGTGTCTTAAATAAACTAAAAATTCTAGATATGTGAATCCCAGACGAAGCGTTTTCAAATATATTCTCGCGGGCTCTGAGCTAGATAAGAATAATAAGAGAAGCAAAAATTGACGTAACGCGTATTGTGATGCTTTTGGCAAGTATTGAAGAATGTAATTTGACAGGACTGTCAAGATCTTATTATTGTACGTCGTATGCAAAAACTGCATACAAATAAGAGACGTCAAGATAGCAACAATAACAAATTATTGCAACATAAACATTCGTCAATACTGGGAACTTAGAACACCGATGTCAATAGTGATAATAGTTATCGGTAAGCAGATAAACTGTCATACCTATATACATAATTGTCTTTTATGTTTATATTTGTAGGTTCAGTGTCGTCTGATTAGAAAATTGCGAGATAAGGAGTGTGCGATGTAGTATTTGAATGTTCAAGCAACAAACATGTCGCAGTAAAGCAGTATTTTCATTTTATAATACCCGTGAATTTCAAGTATTAATATGGCAATAAATCGATTAGTAAAATTTGCTACAAATTTACTTTTTATTGCTTATTGCAATGGTGCGGAATCTGATATTGCACTGGATGCCAAAGCTCAATCAACACACATTATTGATAGTTTAAATTTGTTATCATATACTTTGTTACTAATTTTAACGGTGTTAACTATATGGTTATTTAAACATAGAAGAGTGAGTTTTTTACACGAAACTGGACTAGCTGTGATATATGGTAAATAATAATTTTTATTCTATATTAAATACAGCGCAATTGTTGATATGCAAGTGCTAATTTGTAAGTAACATACTACATGTTTACACTATTCGTTTGTTGAAGGTCTCATTGTTGGAGCAATTATTCGATATGCCGGAAGTTCACCGTCTGTGCTAAACATGGCAGTGTATCCGGACAAAAGTAGCAAATACAATTCTAGTCTGCCGCCGGATACGCTCTCTTTACATTTTCCGGTGAAAGGGCCAACAAATACAATCACTAATAAGACTTATGAATATGTTTTTCGAGGCCCCATCGTCGATGTTACAGATAATGAAATTGATCTGAAAGCAACGTTTGACCCTGAAATTTTTTTCAACATAATTCTTCCACCCATTATTTTCCACGCCGGCTATAGCTTGAAAAGAGTGAGTTATATTCTTTTATTTGATATGTCGTTCAACTAAATTGCTAAATTAGTCGTTGCATTGTATCGAATTTATTTCATTTAATACTTTAATGAATTTATATTGGCTAATGCATTCTTATAAGTTTCCAATGGGTTCTTCCCACATATTTAAATTTAACATATTTTGAATGTTTTCAATAGTTTACTATAAAACAATGTTAACAAATTAGTTGTGTTTATTATATATTTGAACAAAATAGTTCTTTTTTCTTATTTTGTGGTACCACAGATGTTCACTTCGGCGCTGTCGAAACGTCAAAGGCTTAAGTACGTCACAAGCTAATATGAAAATGTGTGAAGAGCCCATTGATTTCTTATACTATTGCATCAAATTTCAAAGTTAATATTAAAAAGTTATCTTTTTTATAAAAAAAATATTTAATGATACGGATCGATAAAACTGGAATATAGTAGAACGAAATATCTAAAATTGTCTGGAATGAATCCGCGCACCTAAACTAACAGTACTGATTTAATTTCAGAAATATTTCTTCCGTAATTTGGGAGCTATATTAACTTACGCTATAATCGGAACCACAATCTCGTCGTTTGTGGTTGGAGCTTTAATGTATGGTTGCGTGCAATTGCTACCTACGCACTTGGCAAATAGTTTCACATTTCTTGACACTTTGTATTTCGGCGCCTTGATTTCCTCTACTGATCCGTTGACCGTTTTGGCCATATTTAATGACCTGCATGTGGATGTGAACCTTTATGCATTAGTGTTTGGTGAAAGTGTACTTAATGATGCTGTTGCTATTGTACTTAGCGGGTAAGTCCTTATTACAATAACAGGTGACTCCTTTTCCAAATAATATTTTAATTATCACGAAAACTATTTCTTTGATGCATTTTACGGGTGGAGCTAAATAAGAATATTATTTAGATTTTTGCAAAGTCGACTGGCAAAATCGTTGAGAATTCATCTCTTCCTATTTTTTAATATACTTAAAAAAACCTTTTTTGTCACTGGATATAATATTTAAAAAATGCATCAAGATCTATTAAAATACACTAATTTCTAAAATAAATATTTTCGATCCAAAATAGGTATGTTTGGAATATTTCGGGTATATAAACTAAAAAATTCTAAATAACAAATTGTAAAGTCCATCCAAGATAATTTTAATAGACTCAGAAATATGTAAGGATATAAAAACGAGTCACCTGGATTTTTGTATAATGATTGCACAGGGTGAATTAGTTCCTTTGACACAGATCAATTCAAAACTACGGTGAACGGTACCAATCTGGTTCAGGTGGTTTCGAGACAAAAGCCTTCTTTAAAGCTTTAGGCGACTTTTTTGGGATATTTATGTTATCATTGACCATTGGAGCTGTAATGGGGTGTATTACCGCTTTAATATCCTTTTCAATATTTAATATACAACTACAATATAGATACTAATTGTTGTAATTTGTAAATAACAGCTAAAATAATTTAAACAAAATACTTAATGCTGTTTGTATAAATTGCAACTAACAGTAAAAACCTATTAATATAGTAATTTAATTCTAAGTTGGACTTTTATTAACAGGTTTTTACTAAAAAGTTATATATAATAATATAATTTCCTTAACACAGTGTACTTGACGAAGTTCACGCGTGTTCGAGATTTTCCTCTTTTAGAATCTGCATTGTTCGTACTTATGTCGTATAGTACGTTTCTCATAGCTGAAGCTTCGGATTTAACAGGTACACCGTAAAATATTATTTATATATCAAATGTTTCTGATTGTTTTTTTAGGAGTGGTAGCAGTGCTGTTTTGTGGTATATGCCAAGCTCACTACACATATAATAATTTATCAGATGATTCTCGAACAAGGACTAAGCACATGTTCGAATTGCTTAATTTCTTAGCAGAAAATTTCATATTTTCATATATAGGAGTTTCCATGTTCACTTTTCCAAAGCATCACTTTGATCCTCTATTTATATTAGCAGGATTTGTATCCTTTTCAATTAAACTTCATTTCTTTTTTGCTTATAATTATATTTTTTCTTAATAAAATATCAGCTTTGTGCTACAATTGGACGTGCAATAAATATTTATCCTTTATCATTTTTACTAAACTTAGGTAGGAAGCCAAAAATTCCTGCTAATTTTCAACATATGCTGTTCTTTGCTGGTAATAATTAAACATATTATTTTTTATTCTTTACCAATTTTATTATATTTCAGGCCTTAGGGGAGCAATGTCTTTCGCACTTGCTATTCGCAACACCGTTTCAGAAGCGCGTCAGACTATGTTAACCACTACATCTCTCATTGTTATAGTTACTGTTATAATTCAGGGAGGAGCTGCCATTAATTTGTTGCATTGGTTAAAAATTCCGTACGTAAACTATATTGCAATGTTACATAACACTAATTTTGTTTTTATAGATTAGGTATAGATGATGAAGCGGAAGCCCTATCTAGTCAAGGAGTACGAAGTGTAAGTATTATTTTATTTACAAAATTTTTAAGAGGTCGTAAAAAGTTCGGTCATATGAACTCATTTTCTCTTGTGTAAGCAATACTTCTCTCATACTCTAAAGTAATTTTATGCACTAACTTATTTTAGGTTCCGAATTTTTTATTGCACCTCTTTTTGATTGTATTATAATACTTCCTTGATTGGATGAACTTTTTAATATTTAAATTTGGTTAAATATAATTATTCTACAAGCTGCTAACAATTTTTTATTTGGCTTATGCGCACTAGGTTTACAATTCCATGGAAAATACTCCTGGGGTAGGTATTTACTAATATCTATTTCTTCTTTCAATTTCTAATTGGTATTATTAAACAAATTTTTTAGTTTTAAATTCTATATTCATAAACTTAGAGACTTGCAAAACTAAAAAGTTTGTTTTCTGGGATTTTAATAATTTTTTTAAAATGTTTTCAAAATATTAATTTCCGTAAAATTTAGGGAAGCACTACGTCAATCCGCGCTCGCGATTGGAACGATGGAATAAATATGGATGGAGCTCCATCGTCAAACAAACCCAACGAAAAAGCCATTTTGGCGCAAATGTGGGGCTCGTTTGACACCAGATACATGAAACCATTTTTAACACATTCACGACCAACTTTACTTGAAACACTGCCTGTTTGTTGCAATCCTATAGCTCGGTTACTGACGACTACTGAGCAAATGACACAGGTATTAAATTTTATTTGTATATATTTCGTTTCTTAACAAAATGTGATTTGGTAGGATGGATCAATGAGACCAAACAGAGACTCTGATTCTGATTTGTGCATTGAAGAGAATGATTTACCATATGACAGGCGATCAAGTACTCATCGTGTAAGTATATAGTTGAATTATGAAAATAATATGTTAAAATAAATAAACTTATTGTTGTTTTCTTGCGTTTATTTATCCATTGTACTTAAAAGCTATAGTAGAAATTGTTGAAAAATATATTTTATTTTGAGTTATTTTTTATTTTTATAATTTGCTTATTACAGAGTGTCCAGCACATCAGTGGTCATCAAGTTTAGCTTGTGCCTATAATTATTTTTAAGCTTTCTATACTACGTACTGTTTTGATTTTGATTATATTGAACGAGACACAAGAATTTATTATTTGTTATGTCAGTATATATGAAATAAATTTTTATTTTCTTACTTTGTAACATATTCTATCAAGCCCTAATCGTAGGCTGAGTGAGAAAATTTGCCTTCTCGCTCGAAAACTGACTTGAATAACTAAAGACTTTTGAATATTATAGTCGTTTTTATAATAAAAATACTCGAACACCAGCTTTAAATATTTTGGATGTGTTATAATATTTGGTATGGATGACAGTTGGATAGCTTGGCAGGAGATCTCGGTCTGGGAAGCACAGTGGATACCAGAGTTCGTCTGACTGGACTTATTGGCAAGAACATATAATCATGAATTGTAAACTCATCTGTAATATTATACTGCATATATTTCCTCTCAGATGTGCATGCTTAATTTATAACTTTTATAATGGAAAAAAATCCATTCAAAATTGATAAACATATTATAATTTTATGGCTGTGAATATTTTCCTTTGATTTATAATTTAACATACTGATCTACTTATATTAGCATAAGAAATGTGTAAGTTTGTGTGATTTGTGCTCTACTTTACTATAAAGAAAATAAATTGTCTTTATTGTATGTTTTTGAAATAATTTTTATATCCAAGTTTCAGATTTTATCAGAAATTTTAAATTGACGCCCAAAACAATTGTTTTTTTTTATTGGCGCGTTTTATTTGGCGCCCTATGCAGAAATATATCTGGGAACGGCAAACATACTTAGCAAAGCATCCGCCAGAAGGCGAATTGTAGCAGGCATGGCGATTTGTGTTTAGATTGCTGTAAAGAATAATTTTATTGTAAATATTATTATTACTGCAATTAAAGTAAGTGTTATTTTATCTAAAACATAACAAAATAAATATTTTAAAATCAATAAACTAGTTAATAGACACATATTCATATAGCACTTTAGAAAAAAATGCATTAAACATTATAAAAACATATAGGTTAACAAGTTATTTTTCTTAGAAGATGGTATCTAAACGAAAATCTGCTAATGAGAATGAAGCTGGGCCTTCCAAAAAGAAAGTAAAAAAAGTTGATAAGGTTAACTCAGACGATGAATCTGTTAAACCTAAGAAAAAAGCTAAGAAACATGTTACTGGAGATTCTGAGGCCGAATCTGATATTGACATTGATATCGTCAAAGAAGAAATACCAAATGATGATGAAAGAAGGGAAAATAATGTTGCTAATGAGACGACTCACATAAATGCAGGTTTGATTAATGCCATACTTGCATTTTGCACGATCAACAATGTTTATTGTAGATTTATTACCCTGGCCGCAAAAACATATGGAAGAACTTTTAAAAAGAATAGAATCCAAACTTCCAAAGATAGAAACTTTAACATATAAATCTCGAGTGGAAAGAATTGAATGGAACGAAGTATTTTTTTTTATTTACAAACTCTGTATACATGTTGAATATATTTGTTTTGTAGTTAGCATTCGGTCCATATAGTGGTGCTGAATGCCGCGTAATGTGGGAAGGAATTCAAAAAAGAGTGAGACGTTACCGAATTTTAAAAGAGTTAGTTGACGATGCAAAGGAATGGGTTTCTAAACCATGGACCAATTTCTACAGGGGACAGAAAATGGTAAGAATATTAGTTAATAAAAAACAAAACTACGTTATATTAATGTTTTTTTTTGTTAGAATCGTCACCCAGATCTTCCTAGACGACCTTTATCAACTTACATGATTTTTTATTTGAAAAAGAAAGATAAAGTATTAAAAGAACATCCTGGCATGGATATGGTAAGCATATTATTGTATTTAACTGCAGAATCTTTAGTTGAAATGTTTTAGACGGAGCTTTCCAAACGTATAGCTGAGATGTACAAACAACTATCCGTTAAGTCTAAATTAAAATATAAAGAAATGGCTGCTATACAGAAACGAGAATATGAAGAAAAGATGAAGGAATTTGGGTAAGAGAAAAAAGTAAAAATTCTTTCCATCTAAGTCTGCCGGCAGAATCTTGACCTTATTCCAATTTTTCCCGCGCATTTCCAGGCTTTCTTTATTTCCTGGTTCCAAACTTCTTAGGTCGTCCTCTCTTTTCCCTAATTATTTTGCTTCATATATTTTCCTTGTTTCGTCTTGCATCCTGTAAATATGGCCTAACTATAACCACCGTAGTTGTCCTTATACTTAGCGTTCTATTGGTTTTGTGTTAATTCTTCATTTCTTATTTTGTTCATATGTATTTTTCCTTGTATCTTTCTTCGTGCTTATTTTGCTTCTATTCTTTTCCGTTGTGGTCCATGATTCGTTACCATAAGTTAAGGTCTTCGTGAACACTTTTTTAAACACTTCTGTTTTTGCGATCATGGTTTCCTTTTTCATTAATAATGACTCCTAGATATTTAAATTTTTGTACCTGTTCTATTCTTTTCCCTTCAATTATGATATTAATGATTTTGCTGTTGTTACAAATTGTTAAAGCTTTAGTTTTTTCCATATTTGTTATCATGTTTTTTTTGTGTAACCCATTGTTTCATTTGTCCATATTATGTTGTAAGTCTTTTTCTGGTGCCCCTAGTACCACTATTTTTTATTTAACTTTATATTTTAGCCGATTACACCCCGAATTAGTCCGCTCAAAGTTCAAGAAAGAAAAGCAGTCACATCCAACACTCTTCGACAACGCACCCACAAAACCATTGACTCCTTTCAAACTTTTCTGCCAAGATAAACTAAAACGTGTAGAACATGATCCAGATTTCGACAAATCTACATTTGTTGAAAAATGTAAAGAACAATGGCGAACGATGAGTGATAAAAAGAAAGTGTTTTGGATAAATTGGTCTTTAGATAAAGAAGGAAAATATCACGAGGAAGTAAAGAAATATTTATCGGAAAATCCCGAGTTCATACCTGCAGCTTACAAATCAGTGGTTACAAAAGAAGAAAAAGCTATAAAAGAAAGAATGGCTGGAAAGCCAGAAAAGCCACCAAATTCAGCTTATAGTCTGTTTTCTAGACTTATGCTAGTCAGTGACGATGTAAAGAAAGTTAATCCGAAAGAAAGAATGCTGGTTATTGCTCAGCAGTGGAAGAATTGCTCAGATATTGAGAAGAAAGAATACGCAGATCGCGTAAAACATGTAAGTATTTACCATTTACACTTTATTATTTAAAATAAAATTACTATTTTAAAGATAACACAAATATTAATATTATTACAGATGTTGGAGCAATATAAATTGCAATACGCAGAATATCTAGAATCTCTTCCAGAGGAAGAAAGACAACTAGAATTATTAAATAGTCAGCCAAAGAGAAAGAAGGCGACTAAAACAAAAAGCAGCTCAAATGATAAAGAATCCGAAGAGAAAGATGAACAGAAAGTAACTAAGAAAACGACAAATTCTGTTTCGCCAAAGAAGAAGAAAAAGGTAAAGGAACCTAAGAAAAGAAAACCAATAGCAGACGTTAACTTGTACGAGGGAGAACCACCACCACCTCCCGCGTAAGTTAGTTTCTAAATACACATAATTTTTATTTTATAAAAAATAATAATAAAAATAAACTAATAAAATATTCGTGACGTCACTACTCTCGGTGCTTCGAATGAACACATGCGCATAAGAAACTATTCTCTAGTAGAGGTTATGACGTCACAGAGACATGCGTACTAGTTTTAATTTTAAAAATTTAATATTTTTTCATTATATTCTGTTCTTGTTTTAGAACTCCGTTTTTGTTATTCCTTCAAACTTACAAGAAACACTACCCGCATAGAAAAGATGCACCTAGACAGTGGTCACAAATGCGTGAAGATCAGAAGGATCTCCACCGGCAAGTTCTAACTGATATGAAGAGGATTTATATAGAAAGTTACGAAAATTTCTTAAAAGGTCTAACTCAAGAAGAACTTAAAGAATATTCAGAGTGGAAGAAGCAGAATCAGAATTTACTTTCAGATTCAAAGAAATCTGATGATGAAAATAAATCCGATAAAGATGACGACGATGATAAAGTGAGTGCATTTTACATATTTTTATTTTTTACCCTTTTTATGTCTGAAGCATGTCTTGAATTTAGAAAGTTAGATTTTAATTATAAAAACACCGAAAAAGAAACCGAAACCAAACTGATTCTTCAATTTAAAATTGTGAGTCGAAATAAAAATCATCGAAAACCCAATTCGAACTATAATTTTTCATTATTATAGTCCGTGCTTAGAATCTAAAGTAATGCGATGAAGTATTGAGATATTTTTACTACTTACCGTAGTAGACTGCATGCTGACGTCATCGCGGCGGGAAAAACTTTGGCGAAGTTATTTGTCTGAATGATTGTATTAAACTGAATTTTAATTTATCTTTCTTTGTATATAACGAATATTTTTACGTAATTTTATTAATAATTAATTACAGTTCATATTGTGTTATATTAGGTATGTACTTTGTTAGATAAACTATATAAATACTTCGATTTATTCGATAATTGGCTTAGTGTTTACTGAGACTAGCCAAAACGAAGATAATACGACTGCTATTCGAAATTATTTTGGCAGTAATACATCCGCATAGTTTTTACATTCAAAAAGATTTCTATTTTTCTAGTTTACTGTGACGAATTTATTTTTAGCATGTTTGTATATTATGACATCATTTTTACTTATATTTTTGCATTTGCATTTTTTACAATTGGTGCAATATTTTATTAATAGAATCACCTTTATATTTAGTAATTATCTCATTTATTACAATAATGAATTTTAATGTAGAACTCCGACGAATCCGATAGTGAAAAAGATATCAAAGAAGAAAGCCAAGATGATCCCGATTCAGACAGTGATTCATCTGACTGATGTTGCGACATTTGTTGCTTTAATTAGTATTAATTTAGTTTTAACATTTTGTATTCAGCCAAATATCATATGTTTTATGTTCCACGACAAATTTATTACATTTTATTTACTAAATTGACTTTAAAATTATGTATATAAATAATTGATATTGCCATATTCTTGTTTAATTTTTGTATATTTTGTGAACAGGGCTATATTTATAAATACTATGAGTAGTGCCTTGTTTAATAACAAAATATTTAAATGTTTACTTTTATTAAGTAATAAATTAATTGTTCCATTTCAATAATGTATATGTTTAATATGTTTTTATCGGCTCATAATGGAAATTGTAAAATAAATTATAACAAGAATAAATGTGTAGGAATTGAATTTTTAGAAAGTGAACTTAAATAAAAAGTATTCATTTTTATATATTTTGCAAAATGTACAAATTATTTGTGAAATATAAACAGATATGTAGAACAAAAAATGTGTATCTTTTGTAGTAGGATTTATAATCAAATGATTTATCTTTACATATTATTATAACTTTATTTTTATAATACGAATATGTTACAAATCACAAAACGTCATAAATAAAATATTGGAATACGCTACTTATTGAACAGAGATTCTAAATAAAAACGGAATCAATTTATCCAGATGCAACACCTAGTGCCATCCCAGCCACAAAAGACACTACAAAGATGTGAATTTCTCTGACAGCAAAATCATCATTGCCCGTGAGAGAACTATACCAGGACTTTGCTTTTTGCTGACGATTTTTTAATAAATCTTCAGCCTTATCAATTTTTCGATCCACAAATCTCTCGACCTGTTAAACACAAAACAACATGTTCGTTTCAGTAAAATTTAATTGCCAAATAAATAACAGGAGTTGTACACAATTAAATGAAGTACACATTCATATATTACTAAATAAAAATATAATATGTCTGCCAAATGTATGTGTGACGTAATAATCATATGCCGCACATACCTTTCGAGAAATGTAAACATATAATTTAAGATCTTTATCAAGAATGTGTACGAATGGATTAGCGCTATATTACATAAAATTTAAAAGAAATGATGTGAAAATAAAATATAAGCATGCTGGAGGATATAAAGAGTATATTGTTAGCTGCACGCTATTCCGATCAATAAGCCACCAATAAAACCAGTGGAAACATAAGTATTAGCGGAAGCAAATTTGGTAACCTGGAAGAAAATGTCTGTTATGGTACATACAGATAATAAACCTATTTATACCTTGTCCATCCAGTTCGGTGGCTGTCCTGTTACGGTTTCCTCTACTTTATCTGTTATTTTATCGATCTTTTTGTTTATTTTATTCCAGTTTATTTTTATGTATCCATTGTGATTAGCGATTTGCAGCAAGATTATTCCTCCTCCAACGGCAATTGCAGTTACTTTTCCAACTTTCATTCCAATGAAACCAGTGCACCTAAATCATGTCAAATAAATTTTGTTTTTTTTAAATATAATAAACTTACCATCCTGAAACTGATCCCAAAATAAGTTGTTTAGCCGCAGAAGTTTTTTCCACATCTCCTAATATTTTGTCGATTACCGAACCATCTTTGTTTCCTCCGTCCATTTTATTTACTAATGAAAATGTTTACTGAATTTTGATCATAAATATACACTACTTATGATATCACAGTACAAAATAACTGTGATTTGATACTGTATTAATGCGAAATTGACAGCTCGTCTACCACCCAAACTCAACGCTGAACATATGAACGTCATATGAGATCTACGTTTTGTTGTTTATTTACGGATTATATCTTACTACGCAAATAACCTAAAAAAATATTATTTATTTATGCAATTGAAATTTATATTTTTACTGTTTAAATTATACTGTCTAATAATGAATTTCAAATAAGAATTTTAACAACAAAAGAACAGTCAATTCAAGTCAATCGTAAAATTATGCCATCTACTGTACTCTTTCCAAGTTACATAAACCATAAACTCCAAACTCTCCTAAAAGAAAGGTTGGGAATTCGTAAGGAATGAAAAATATATAAATTTAATACTTTTTTAACATTTTTAGATTCAGTAACTAATCAAAATGTGGTTTGAAATTTTACCAAGTGCTGGAATTATATTTGGTGCATTTTGTATTCCTGGGATTGGAATGTACTACCTACATAAATTTTCTCTAGGAAATGTAAGGTTTTGTAAGTTATACTATAACTTTAGTTATATAATTGTTGTATAATTACAGCCCTATAGACGTGACATGAGATGGATTTTCAACAGAAATACTTACTTGAGAGATAGAAGATTGACAAATAACCCTTACAAAATGAACGTATGAAAAAAAATGTTTATTCACAGTACAAATTTACTATGAAATTTTATTTTTCAGGGTTTAGAAGCTATTCCAAACAATTAAATACATTTCCCGAGGTAGTACACATTTTTAGAAAACAAATATCAACACTTTTTTATTGTTGATTGTACATACAGTCGTCTTTTATGAAATATATAAAATATATACATAAATAAAATTGTTGTTATATTATTGCATGAAACATCTGTTAATTTCAAAACAAACAATAAAAGTTAATTACTGCTGAAACAGCTGCTTCTGAAGGTAGCAGGTAGCATACTTCCTGCCACAGACCATCACCTATCCTGCACAACACAAGGGTTGGTTGTGCGGGTTGTGAGCTCCTGTCACACAACTTCATCAGCCCTTCCCCCACTTGAATAGTTAATGAAAAAATAACAGTGGTGGTGGTGGCATAGGGGTTGACCGTTCATCGTCAATGAAATTCCTGCCGTAAGGCAGGAGGCGAAATGTATGTAGTATTAACAACAATTCAAATATAAAACATAAAAATGTACAATCTAAATGAAAACATATGAAAAATATATTGTTTTTTTGTTAAAGTTTCTCATGCTGACACTTTCTTTTGTTTAAATATATACTATATGAAAATTTATTAAAAAAGTCAAAAAATTCAAAGTACTATGTTTCTAATAAATGATAAATAATCTAATTAAGAAATAAAAAGAGATATTTAATTGAAATACATAAAAATGCATTTTAATAATATTTGTTCAAACGGAACTTAAAGTATGACTTTCACTCATCATTGTTGATTCATTCATTGTTGGTCAATTGCTTGAATGGATTTGGCAGTTACATTTATGTTTTTAGTAAGGTTTTAGGTGTTTTTTTCATTGCGCATGCGCGAGTTTTCTTAATTGCACAGACGCAGTTCAGTTATTCCTGCTAGACGAGTGTACTGTTTGTGTCTGATATGTTAAAAGTTCTGTGGTCAATATTTATCATTGAAGCATTGTTTGAAAAAATTGAATAAACGTAATATGTGTTGATAAAAGTTATGTGAATAAGTTAATCAGGAATTTTCGGTACTTTAAACAAAGCTAAGACGTTAACGGATTATTTTTTCAAATAAACTCCTAAAATGGCGGAGGGCTATTCAAGCAATTCCAGTCGTCGGTAAGTTTCTTGTATTGTTGATATATTTACATAATTGTAAATATTAAATATGGCTCCGTGTTCTATATTGTCACAACAATCTTTTTGAAAGAACGTTATACTAATTTTAGAAATCGTGATAACGAATCAAATCGAGGACAGAATAACCCAAGATTTAACTTAGGTCCGCAGACTATGGACGGTACCTCGCATTTAGTTCGACGAGGCCCTAGAAATAGGGCCAATGAATCAAACAATGCCCGGCAGCGCCGACCATGTCGTTTTTGGAGTCGGGGATTCTGTCACTTTGGGGATCGTTGCAGGTTTATGCATTACGGTAGCCCTTCGCAGACTACAACGGACACTCAACCTGTTGCGGGTGCAGGTTCGTCTGCTTTGAATGAAAATAATTCAACAACGGATACAAATGTTGCTCAGGCTGCTCCTGCAGATAATAATTTATATGCTAAATGGTTAGAGGCTCCAGAGTTCATCCCATCGGCTAATAAAGCTAAAATGAAATCCTACGCTGAAGTAGTGAATCCATCTACGGCTGCTGACGCAGAAAATAATGCTGATTTAAAACTCTGCCCGTATGCTGAAATGCATGGAGTATGCAGCTATGCTGACGGGGAATGTACTTATTTACACGGCGATATTTGTGATTTGTGTGGCAATGCTGCGTTACATCCTTACAATAGTGAAAAAAGGAAGCTTCATACACAGGTAACAGCGAATGCTATCTTTAGTTGCTCCTTTAGAAAAAATAGGGGGGAAACTCACAGACAGGGGTGACTAACTAATTAGTGTGTTTGAACTCGCATTTGAGCTTAGCGTGACATCTGGGGTTCGATTCCCAGAGTTACCAATCACTAACACCTCTGCATGTGCACCAATAAAATGCAAGTAAATTGTCAAACCTGTAAACAGTCAAATATCGTGCCAGTGATGAGAGAGAAATACTGTAAAATATTTAAAATGTAAGAAAAACATTTGTCGTTTAGATCCATATAAAATAATCCCTCCCTTTTTTATCCGTTACTTTTGTACTATTATTTGTACCAATAATGAATGTTTCGTGTAGGAATGCATTAAACAACATGAGCGAAATATGGAGTTGTCATTTGCAGTCGCTCGTTCAAAAGAAAAAGCCTGCGGTGTATGTTTTGAAGTGATCATGGAAAAATCCACCCGAGAACAACGTTTCGGTATCTTACCTAACTGTAACCACTGCTTCTGCCTAACCTGCATCCGAAAATGGCGACAGGCCAAGCAATTCGATAATAAAATCATCAGGTAGGTGAATGAGTCTTGCACGATCTTGCAGTATGTTTAATTGTGCACGAACTTGCAGAGCTTGTCCAGAATGCCGCGTAACTTCGGACTTCGTATGCCCCAGTATGTATTGGGTGGACACCAAGGAAGAGAAAGAGAAACTTATTAAGGACTACAAGTGCGCTCTAAGTCAAAAGAACTGTAAATATTTCAAGCAAGGTCGCGGCAAGTGTCCATTTGGAAACAAGTGCTTTTATCTACACGCCCTGCCCGACGGCACCAAGACTGATGTGGGACCACCGCCTCGCCAGCCGCGCCGCCAAGCCCACGACGGCGAGATCGACGTGCTGCAGGTAACCATTTCTTCCTGTAATTTAGCGACAAGCCAATTTAATGTGAACGGTGTTTCAGCAAATAATCCTGTGGGATTTTCTCGATGACAGAGAAAATCGCTGGCTGTATTCCATCGCAGATGATCTTGAAGACCTTGTTGCCTTTTTCTCTGATTCCGAAGATTCCGACTGGTCCGAATACGATTTTTTCTTCGATTAATTAGTTGGGGCCCAGTTAAGGCAATGACTTACAATTTTGCATATTCATGTGCAGTAAGAATTGATTTATTTTTTACTCTAATAAAAAGAAGATAGTTTGATATTATATAGAGTGATAAAAGCAATAACATCGCTTTAATTAGCTAACATCTTATCGTAATTGAGAATTTGCTTTCTGATTGTAAAGCGGGTTTTTGATGAATTTTCATTTCATAATGATATTGTTTCAATTTTTATTTTATATTCGTAATAATTTCCCAGTTGAATTGAATTATTTTTAATAATCCTTGTACGTGAAATGTGTAAAATATAATGTAATCCGTGGCTCTAATTTGACGTCACTACTCGGTGTAGCCCGGCCCCGGGGCAAGTGTTGTGATTTATGAATTAGCTACTTGTCCCTGATTGCGATAGTGATTTTCATAAACATGTACGTTACGTTACTTTGTACGATGTCTGGAATGGTTTTGTGCGCACACACGCACACCGCACATGTGTGCTGTACGCTGTGCAGTACTAGTACAATGTACTAAACGCTTTGAATGTGATCCGTTAAAAAATAAAAACTTATAGTGATATATTCATAAGATATTGATCCTACATATTGTTGAAAACTACTTACTACATTACCTTGCAAATTTATATCCAGTAAATCAGCATTACGAATTGCGCATTCCATAAAGTAGTGAACGTTGTCTTTCTAGTATTGCTCTGATTTGGATACGGATTCAGATTCGGCGATTCGGGTTTGGCAAGTGAGAAGAGTGCGTACGGAAACAAAACGTTTTGCGATCTGTGGACTATACAATTTCTTATTATAATATTCATGTGATATTGTATTTGATTATGCTTCTGCAGTTTACATATATAGTATACTCATTCATATAACATAACAAATCAATCGACCTACCTCCTCCGAGTATTGCCTCTGATCAGTTTGTATCGTATATGTACGAGGTATAAGAACCAACGACCCATACAACACCGTTGCTGTCATTTCATTTGACATTGTTCACGCGTTTGTGGAATGTCCGGAAATTTGTTTATTATACTGATATACAGTAGAAGAGTGTACCACCATCATATTATCGATGGTAGTTGGATAAATTGTGTACAGTTATTATTAGCTTAAGCTCTTTTCATTTCTTCATTCGATTCCATTTATTTCTTTACATGACTGTCATCGAGGCAAAAACAGATCGACAATATTCATCAGTAGTTCTACTTATTTCATTTAATTCTATCATTCTCATGAAATTTTTCACTCTCCACTAATTTACGTGAGAGGCTAAATATATCATCTACTGAACCCTGCTTCAAGCATTACTGCTCTGTAATTCAAGCAACAGGGGTGATACTGTATTTAGTTTTTAATTCATTCGAAATTTTAAATTATTTTTATTTTTTACCACCAAAAGTGTCTAAATGAAATTCTATTTCTACGATGAATGATTTTATTTTAACACAATATCATGCCTGTTATTTCAAAATATCTGAGATGTTTTAAAAAAGAGTTTTAATTTGTTCTCTGTATTATGAATTTTATATAATCGTATTTATGTGTTAGCTACGCTTTGATTCTGTTTAGTTTTTTACATTTGTGTTGTGCCAGTGGGTAAGGCACGAATTAATAGAATGTAAATAAACTTGTTGTATAGTTAATAAAATTGTGCCTCGGGTGTAGGACACTTTGAAAGGTACCAATAATTTGTTATTACTATCCAGAATCCTATAGCAAACCTTTTCTGTTAATATTATATGCTAAGTTACCAGTTTGAAATAAATTAGTTATTAAATTATAAATGTTATATATCAATAATTATCCCATTCCCTTGAAAGGAAATCAAATTATTATGAAACTGATAAAGTTCTTGGAAGTTTTTGCAGCTGCAACTCGAGAAATGTAAATAAAGCATTGTTATGGTAGTCATATGGGAAAAGTAGAGATAAGGCTTTTGTGGTACCGCAACCAATTTAACAGCTATGTATTTAGTGTAACAATCTACCTTAATGTTTACCAAAACAATGACTTGCTATTTGCGGCATTTAAAACTAATGTTGCTTTTTTATCTTTAGAATGGAATAATTCAAATGAGCGGAAACTATAATTATATTTTCATGTATTTAGTTTACAAAAGGAATAATTTTCTCTATTTATAATTCAACTTTTATATATTCACTCTATGTCTAACTAAAACATTTTGTACAAGAGAATTGAATGCTAGTAAGGGATGTAAACATCTTTTTAAATAAATATGTCGCTCGACATAAACAAAATTATTTCGTCATGATGATATATTTATTTATTTCAAATATTTAAACAAAACAATTTTTCATTAAATAGCTATACGCTATTATTAGCGTATTATAAATAATAGCAATTAAGTTGATAAGAAAATAGTCATGTGAGGTATGTCGTCATCCATGTACACTTTGTTGTTTTCCTTTTGCAAGCTTCCAGAAGCCACTGGAAAGTTATGGAAAAGCTTCAAGTTAGCTGAGTAACGATGTATCTCAGCGAATGGCTCGGTTGATTCAGCTTCACGTGACCATGATAAGCACTAATGAACTTATATTCTTGCATCACATTGCGAAGTTGACTGTATATAAACAAAATCTAGTCGCGGGTATTTTCATTTGTATACGAACCCGTGTTTCGATACAGAAGTGAAAAAAAGTTTTTAAAGTGATAAAACTAAATAAAGGTAAGTTAGTTTACAATTATTGTGTTATTGTTATCGACGAGGTAGTTTAAAAGTTTTTTTTTTTAATTAAAAAAAAAATTAATGTGAAGATGGCGCACCGAAATGAGTCGATAAATTTGATTGATTTGTATATATTTTATTTACAAAAGAAAATAAAAGTAATGCGATTTTAATTTAAAAATCAATACTGTCAGATATATTATTTAAAAAAAGGGAAAGAAGTGCGCCTCTATTTAATAGATTTAAAGATACAAAAAATATATTTTTTATTATTTTAGCTAAAATGCCTGATGAAAATACAGTGTCATTAAAAGTCTACCTTATGGAAGGTAGCAACAATATAGAAGTTCGTCGTTTCGAAGTTGATCAAGGAGCGATTACAAATTACGATTATGTTCGTGAACGTCTGCAAATGGCTATCCCGAAATTGAGGGAAAAGCCCTTTAAACTTCTTTGGCAAGGTAAAATACATAAAGTTTGATTATATTGTGTGTCACGCGAAATATTTACATTAATTTCATCGGTTATCGACCTTGCAAACAAACTTTCATCTTCTGCATTTATGCGTCAATATATTACACGACATTTGTTCAAATGCATCGAAACATGATTTGCGCAATGCGTTCATTATATATAATATTGGAGAAAGGAATGTAAATAATAACTAAACTTTCTAAAATGCAGTATAAGTGCATGTAGTACAATAATTTTTATTTTCAGACGCGGACGGTGATGAAGTAACAATTTCTTCTGACGAAGAATTGATGATTGCATTATCTGAACATAAATCCACTCTTGTAAAACTAATTGTCCGTTTTCCGTTCGAAAATACTGAATCATCTGAGGGACCACATATTAGCTTTGCTTTGCCGAATATGTTCGATTTATATTCTTCTGTGGCAAACTGGGCCGAAGCTTGCCCTCTTTTCGCTGAACTAGAAAGTGACCAGAACTGCCATGCTTGCCAGCAACCCATTTCTGGGTTTAAGTATAGGTGTTTGGAGTGTGTCCAATATTACCAATGCGGAGACTGTGAGCGTAAGAATTCGCATCCGGAACATATTATGCTTAGGATGTCCAACAATCCTTCTTTATCTTCACTGGTAAGAAATAATTTTGAGATCATTGACTTGTTTTTAATTATACCTTTTCATAACAAAGTAGCAAATTTTACTTTTTTTGTCATTGTCAAGGTCTTTTATAATGCGCAATTTTGCAAAAAGCGTTGGGATGATTCATATGTAATTATCTTTTTTATTCACCAAAACTTTTCCATTGTTGTCAAGCTTAATATATTTTTTATATAGACCGAATTGTTAGGATAATTTGTTTCTTGCAGATACCAAAATGCATGCATATTTTAAAAAGTCACTTCGTGAGAGGTATGCGTTGCCCAGCAATGGCTTTCAAGGATAAAATGTCACACTGCCACAAAAAGGACGATGAAAAGGATAAGGAACGACGCGGACATCATCATAAGAAGTTCCGTAAATTCGACAAGTAAATACTTTCATTTATTTCAAAATGAATTTTATTAATAAAAAATATTTTTTTAGACGCTGTGGAGATAGAGAGTTTAAAGAGTTTAAAGATAAATATTCGAATGAACAAGAATGTCCTTTCAATCCGCAAATGTTCAATAACTTAGGCGATGTTGTTGGAGCATTCTTAGGTAATCAATAATTTTTATTATCATTTGAATTTTAAATTTCCTGCGCATATTTTAATAAAAATTAGTACAATAAATATAACAATGTCTAATTTGTGTATTCGGATTTTTTATTATAATTTCTTATTAATATTTAAATATTCAGGATTTAGTGCCCGCAATAAAATATTGATTTTCAAAATTTAATATTTTCCATGTTCCGTGCTGAAATGCAATAAAAAGCGAAATGATAACATTTTTCTTGGCAAATTTCTCAACCATTAACGAAAATTTACAGACCATTAATACGTTCATAAAATGAAAAGCTCAGTAAATATAAAATATTGCTCATGTAAAGTTTTTTTATTATTAAAGGAATGTACAAGGATGGACATAAAAAGCAAGAAGAAAATGCAAAGCCGGGTGAGAATAGTGGACCATCCACATCCAAAACTTGCCCGATGAAGACTGTTGATGTTCCTTCTGGTCCTCCGATGCCAGCCTCACCAATAGACATTACCATGGATGAAGATGAACCTAATACCAAGAACGTTGAATCTCAAAAAGGTTACCGCATTTTTTAAGCGGACATATTTAGAGTTTTGATCATTGAAAATATCTCCGCATGCCTTATTTGTAATTGGTAACTAATAAATTGTTTATTACAGATGCTAAAATTAAAATGGCAATTGAACTCTTAACAGAGATGGGTTTCAATGATGAAAATAAATGGTTATCACGGTTATTGGAACATTTTGATGGTGATATTGCAAAAACAATTGATCACCTTACATTGGGAAAATAAAAATCATAGTGTAGAAATATTCCTGCACAATTATATCCATTGTAGTTTATTATGTAATGGTATTGTATTGTTGGTGGTTTACGACTTATTATATTTAATAAATAAATATATGTAATAAACAATTGTATTATTATTTAATGTTTTCTTTACACAACATGATAATAATTTGCAAATAATTTTCGGTCCAAATACGAAATTTCTCCATCAACCAACATTGTTATTAGGTAAAAGGTATTTATGGTAAGAATATTATGCAAAATGACACATCAAATAAGGGTTAATAAACCATAATGTTTAGTATTATTCAAATTGTAAGGTAACATGAAATACACAGTCGTTAGTTGAAAGAGAAGGTAACAGGTGGAGATAGCAGCTCTCGACGCTAGTGGAGCTGTGTGGGAAATTTGGCTCGTGCTTGTTCTATGATTTTATTCGGCAGTGACGGTTTCGGAGATTCGTGTATTTGTAAAAACATTGCAGCGTCTGTCAGTTTAGCGGCATTTTATTTTATTAATTACTTGGCAAAGTAATTAGTGTACTTATGGATGTATTTTTGCCTCAACTTTCCGAAGAAAAAGATTGTAAGTAACAAATATTTTGTATGCTATTAAATGTTTACATGTTTTTTCACGCGCTTAGATGAATTTCTGTACTTGTGTCGATTATTTTATGAAGTATTATTGTATATTAAGTATCAAAATTTTATAAAAGTGTAATAATGATAATATATTTTTAAGGTTTTTTTTTTTTTGAGAATAATGTGAAAATATTTTTATTTGTAAACAGCTTTGAACGTGAATCAAGTGATAGGCATAGTGCGAACTATATCTTATTTCACTTTTAAACCAAAAGAAGATCAAAATAAACAAATAGAATACATAACGAAATTAGAAAAACTAATAACTCCAGGTAATTTGATTTCGCTTTTATATATTTTCCGCAAAGGTAATAAAATGTAGTTTGAAATTTATAATTTAATCATATAAATGTCATTTCCGTGACTGCTTCGGAACATATAATAACGTATTTATTACCTTACAACTCAGCTAAACGTATCAATAAAAAATATTTCGTTTGATAGGAATACAATAAAAGAAATATATGATTGCCTTTGCGGAAGTTGGAACATCAATAATGTATGCTCAACTAGAACTATAAGTTTAGTAAGTTGAGTGCACATTGTTGCGAAGCGGAAAACCGGGATGCACCGGAAACACGCAATTATGTCCTTTATTTCTGTGTGCACAGATTGATGTATGGATATGCATAAGACAGTTCGATCAGCTGTATTTTGTCGGTCATGGCCGTTGAATTGATGCGTGCCAAGTTTGCACCCGAAATAGTTTACTTTAAGTTTCGTAGTATATATTAGTAGAATTGGACGTAGGTAGACAGGTTGACAACAATCCCTTTTGTTTGTTACCTGATTAAGAATCTGCAATTTTTGGCAGAGTACTCGCGCTCCAATGCAATTATTATATGCGTTACACCTGCTTGCTTAAAATAAACTTTATTCTGTTACTAATTACAAACAACTGTTCCTTTTGCGCAAAAGATCCCTCATAAACATGCTTTCTCTTCCAAATACTAAATCAACCGACTCTTATACTTAATTATTTTTCTCAGAATATTTGAAATCCAGATATGTGGGAGTTAAATCATTTGAAATAAACATGAGTTTCATTACCAACAACCTTATAAATTTAAATCTATTTGAAACTAAGGTCACTATATTTTAAATACAAAAAATAATTTTAGATGCTTTAAATGTTTTGTAATTAGTGTTGCCGTCTAGATCTAGACTTTCTAGATTCTTGTCTTGTCTAGATTATCAAGACAAGACTGGCAAAATTTCAAAACAAGACAAGACTTCCGTATTCTAGATCATGACTAGATAATTCTAGACAATTTTCAAGACTGTAGATTAATTAAAATTTTTAAATTTTTGAAATATAAATATATCATGCCAAGCTTATTCCATCCGAGCTAAAACATGATTGCAAAATAGAAAAAGAACGTTGCTGAATAATTATCTGTTCTTATAAAAGTATATACGCAGGATAATGTAGTCTTGTCTTTTTAATCTAGACTTAGACTTAGTCAAGTCTTGTTTTGAAATTTCTGGTCAAGACAAGATTTTGCAAAGTCTTGTCTTGACTTGTTTAGACGGCAACATAATTTGTAATAATGTGAAGTTAGGGGAAAATTTTGAGCATCGAATAATAAACAAATAATTAATAACTTTAAATGCTAATATCTCGACAAGGAAAGCCATATAGACCTGCGGTTTGAAAAATTTAGAAAATACATATCAAATTGATTTTATTCATTTGAAATTTTGATGAGGAGTTGTTAAGTGAAGTCTGTGTAACAGATTATAATCTCTAGGCAAAACGAGATGAAGCATGCACACTAACTAATGTTGTGACGGGTGTCGTGAGACTTGCACTTTAATCCGTACCATTTACTAAGGTCGCACAAGGATAGGGGAGTTCAGGCGACGATGTTTATCACGCGCCCCTGTTTTTACTTCCCCTTAACAGGTTAGAACGTGCTCTGTAGTGCACCGGAAATTATCGCATATCTGCACAGAAAACAAAAAAAAACTTTATTTAAAAAAAATCTAATGAAAATATACTGAATTAAAAAATCAAAACGAATTTTTAATATATCAAATACAGATTTTAAATTATAGTCTCGGAAGTAAACTAGAAAATATGATTTCTGTTACCTCAAATGTCTAATCTTCAAAACTAAGTCTCGGACGAAATTTCTATATTCGGTCGAATAGCGGGTCGAAATTAAGGTATTAACTTTTCACTTAAATTACAGACAATTTTTTTTCGTACAATTTGTCCATAAAAAATATTGATAGATACATCTTTGGCCATTTTACCATTAAATTTCATGAGCCAAAATACATTTGTATATCAATTGTCAGAAAAAAAATCAATTGAAACATATTTTTATGAATGATATTCAGAATGACTAAAACTTGAGTGGTACATAATTTTGGGCCATTTTTCATGGTTTTCAGACTTTTTCGTATAAACCAGTTGAGAGTTGAGATAAAAATTTGAAACTTGGTATACTTAATAGTTATGTAAAATTTTTTGTAGAATCGAATAGTAACGTCGTTGAGGTCAGATATCTACCATTTTTAGGCTGAGGGCCATTTTTGAGTCAATATAATTAATTTCTTTTTGAATATTTGGAATGTACGCATCGAGATCTTTTTAAATTCTATAGCCATTTTAAAAAAATTGAGCTCTACAACTAAATTATCATTTCAATTTTTACCTAAAAAAATATTTCCACCCTTAATTGGGTATTATTTATTTGTTCATGTGATTCAAAAATGATTATTTTGTATATTTGCAGTGTTGGCAAAAATCATGAATTAGTAAAAAAAATAGAAATCATTATTTTTTTTAATCAAATAAATGTTTTTTTATTTGCAAAGATATCTGTGTCACTGCACTTTTTTAAAAATTGTTTTAAAAGCAATATAAATATTTCATTTCTTAAACGAAAACGAAATTTGTAATAAAACCAAAACGATTCATCTGAATAAAACTAGGAAAAGTAACAAAGAATTTTTACTTTTAGTTACATATTTAAATATTTATATTTTTCTTCTTTTATGTGACAATTAAAGTGATAAAATAACATTTAGTTTAAATATATTATTATATAAAGAATATATTTTGGTTATTATGAATAGTTTTGTAGCAAATAATTAAATTTTTATTATTATTTGTATTTTTTTATCTTTGATAAAAATTAATGATTTTTATTTAAAAAATCAGTTGGTGTAAATCATGATTTAAATCAAATCAGGTCAACCCTGCATATTGCTTTTAAAACTATTACAATAAGTTTACTTTTTTGCATAACTTTAGCCAGCTTCGAACTCAGATTGTCAGAGTTTTGACCTTATGAAATGATAACAGAAAATTTTAGACTTAAAATAATTTTGGAGTAAATTTCAGTTCCTATCTGATACAATATAGTAGTATTGGCACGGGTTATCAATACAATAACATGTGTATAGGGTTGTTGCTCGCTTTTTGTAAAACCTATAAATCGAAGCAGTCATTTATTTTCTTCCGTGCTGTGAACATCGCTTGGTTATGGACAACGATGAGTTTCTGCATAAGCAAGATGTTGTTCGTTTCCTCAGGTTTCAAATTCTTGCCGGCAATGAAATACGTAGGAGGCTGCAACTTATTTTACATGAGGTATATTTTGTAATTAATGCACTATTATCTGAGATTGTATGGAAAGGCAAATATAAAATAAAACTCGTATATTAGTTTATAAGTATTAATAAATTTTAGAGACCTTAACAGGTTGTTTATATTATTTAGAATTTATGTTATATTTATTAGAAGTCTTTATTTCGTAAAACATTTGAACAAAATAACATGAACAATACAATAATTAGATATTATTTGAAGTATTTTATTGAGGAAGAGTAGTGACATATTTTTAGAGTACAATTTTAGAATAAAAATTGTTAATTAGTGCATTATATACGTAGGAGGCTGCAACTTATTTTACATGAGGTACATTTTGTAATTAATGCACTATTATCTGAGATTGTATCGAAAGGCAAATATAATGTAAATCTTATATATTAGTTTATAAATATTAATAAATTTAAGAGACCTTAACAGGTTGTTTATATTATTTACAATTTATGTTATATATACATTTATTAGAAGTCTTTATTTCCTAAAACATTTGAGCAAAATAACATGAACAATACAATAATTAGAAATTATTTGAAGTATTTTATTGAGGAAGAGTAGTGACATATTTTTAGAGTACAATTTTAGAATAAAAATTGTTAATTAGTGCATTATATTGAGACTTGGCATGATTATAATAACCTATAAAATATTTTTAGAGTAGGTCGTATACAATATATTTTAATTACATATTGTTGCAACTAAATTTGTTCTGCCTTTAAACACGAATTTATTTTTGTGCGTTCCTAAATGAAATATGATATATTTTAGAATTTTTATAAACTTCGAAAACTCTACCTATTGTTTTTGAATATTGCGTGCCATCATCTCTATTTTCAACTATTCTAAATTTATGTTTTATGCAAATAGCTTAAATTATACTTTCATAATAAATATATCATTTTTACTTTTTATTCAAAATTAAATGTGACAATTTAATTGTAATATCTTTTACAAACAATGTAATATTAGTCTTATACCGTGAGTATTTTTTTCGTGAAACATGGGATTTGTCATATCCATGGTTACTACTTGATATTTGAACAGCAATGTATACTTGCTTGTCTCATTTAAAATGAAACATAGAGAACAAATTTGACATTTGCTTTTTGGGTTATAAAATTTTCTGACAGGCCTACCTCAAGTGCAACAACAATTTTAAGAATCATTGATAAGAAAAAAAAGAGGAAATGGTAGTATAGTAGAATAGTTTTCTAGATCACTCGATCTTACACATCTAGATTCATTCAAATTCAAATCTTTTGTCAATATATTATAATTGTCCAAATATCATCGTATGTAATTCAACAGATTTTTGAAAATTATTGTAATTACTGTTGAATTGTT
This sequence comes from Stenolophus ochropezus, assembly GCA_035578165.1. Lineage (NCBI taxonomy): Eukaryota > Metazoa > Arthropoda > Insecta > Coleoptera > Carabidae > Stenolophus > Stenolophus ochropezus. The sequence continues at coordinate 9,374,132 of JAQOWZ010000014.1, forward strand.
CGTTATTATACTTACTTGTTTGTTAGTTGGTTTATTAGTTCTATATTTTGTAATTTCTTACAATATTAAAATTTAATACTTCTATATCAAAGTCATTTCCTATGTTTCATTTTAAATGAATTAAACAAGTATACATTGCTGTCAATCAAATATCAAGTCATAACCATGGATATGATAAATCCTCATGTTTCATGTTATAAAATTCTCACTGTATGACTGTCAAATGAGAGATCTATGAATAGACCTAATATTTATAATAAGTAATCGACCAATAATATACAAATGTCCCCAAGTATTCAAATAGTAACAGTGCTTTTCAGCTTCTAGCTTTACTGTTCAATAAAATATTTCTAAGAAACACCATCAAAAACCCTTTGTGTCGATATTTCGTTTTGCACTACATTTGATTAAAAGTTAATAATTAGGTCAAAATCACAATTAATAACAAGCATAAAAGATCGAACTGTCTGCATATTTTCTAAAGTAGAAAATGTAACAAATAAATAAAATTACAGATGAAGATGGTGATTATGTTATTGAAAAAATTTTCCACAAAGATAATGGTTGCATACAAGCTTTACTTAGAATTATATCGGTAAGTAATATTCATCATATAATGTTTCGTGACCTTTTCCAACAAAAAATAAAGAATGACAATAATATTACCTAGAAAGGTTAAAGATATTTACATAAAAATAATGAAATTCCAGAAAAAATACTTTTTGTAAGAGTACCAATCTGATTTTTTCATTTCACTTTTACTTAACGTCAATTTTTAAAGTTAAAAGCTTTCAATATTATTAATATTAATTATTATTACTAATTTACATTAACCTAAATATGTCATATTCTACATATGACAAAATTCAATGTACTAATATTGGTGGTGAGAAATGATAAATGCAAATACAACCAAACAAAATTTATAATGGATTCTATTTTAAAAACATACCATAATAAATGGACTATAAATGATGTGAACACAATAGTTAAAAATAGTTTTATGCTTGCAATATTGTAACTATATTGTAAAATAAATCAAGTTTGAATTGTTTGCATATTATCCTTTAAATAGAGTGCATTCACCGAAAAATCATCACGTTAAAATTGCTGAGCCTTCCAACCAGGAATTGCATTTCTGTCTGAAATTGTTTGTTTTTATTATTTGGTAAACTCGCTTACGTGTAATGTACATATGGTGCTTTCGCTTTCATAAATAGAGGCAAATTACTAATTTTAACCGTAATTTAAGTACTGTTTGCTATCTGCTGCTTGTGAATAAATAGAACAGCACTGATTTAATTATAATTCAGGAAGAATCACATAGTTTACTCACGGAGTATTAAATTATATTTATTTTAGTTTTGAGTTATTGGGAGAACTTCATTCAAAGAATCAACGAAAAATTATTTTTAGATGTAACACCTGTTTTATTTTTTATTTAAAGAGATTTATATTTTATTCTTGTAAAATTATTTCAACGGGCTTTTAAAAAAACATAAATTTATTTTTAAGTTTATATCAAAAGAAAAAACGTTATTGCTTTAAAAAGTATGTTTTAAAAATAACTTATTGAAGCTATAAATTTTTTATTATGTTTACACACAGTAAATTTTTGTGTTCCATATTAAATATTTTTTAAATTTCTACTGAAGATAGAATTTTAATAACTAGTAAGATTAAATAGCTGAAATGATAGATTTGTGGATTTATTGACACATGCAACATATTTGTGGGCGTGTAAACATGGTCACGCACCTTCCTGGCGTTCAAGCATTCCACCCAAATTGCCAAATTAATAAATTCTAAGTTTAAAATGTGCTAAGTTGATAAATGACGCCAAATGTCAGAAATAAATAAACTGTGATTACAATACAAATTTCGGATTCCAGATTTGTGTCCAAAAGTACTTTGCCAATAGTTATGTTCTTAAAGTAACAAACTACTCTGCCAAATGAATTTATCTATTAATCTTCTGTCTATATTTATCATTCTGATTTGATATTTACACCATTTTTCATTCAAGAACACCCATAAAGTGATTTTTGTTTTGGACTCGGTACAAGTAAATTTTTGCTAATGATTGGACAAAGAGATTAAATGATTAACTGCAGCCGCATAAATTGGCAGAAAATAAAACAAACAACGCTTGTTACATAACTCATAAAAATAGATTTATGAAGAAATTTCATATTTTAGTACAAATGATGCCAGCTTTAAAAATGAGGAATTATCTAAAGTTTAAAGACTTAAGTAGGAAAGAAATTCTCATGGTTTAACTTCTTGGCATATAGCAAATGTCGGTCGAATACATCTAATTCTCATTTCAATTTACACTTTCCATTTCACAAGCTGAACTTGTTAAAAATAAGACTAACTAATTTAACTTTTGTTCTCAAACAATAACACTCATCAATTTAATATTTGTTATTATTAAAATTTGTATTTGTTTTTATACCGAATTATTATTAATTGTTATATTAAAAAAAACATTGAAATTAATAATAAAAACGAGGTATGACCAGGGTTGGCAAAAATCATCATTTATTTATAAAAAAAAACACAAATCAATGATATTTTTTTTTTTAATTTTTAAATATATCTATAATGTTTCTGCATTTTATTTCATAAACGAAAAAAAATTGTAATAAAACCGAAAAAGCGTAGAAATTGGCGTACTGATTTTTAAATACATATTTCATAACGCACCAAAAAAACGTAGCAAAAGCGTACCAGTAAAATTTAGAAAATTAGTGAGTGTGCGTAAGTGTGCATCTGATTAGAACAAAATACGAGTAAATTCGTTCTGCTCGCGGATAGTACTTTATAAATAGATACTCGCAGACATAACCTGACTTAATCAAACCTAATTTAATCAAATCTAACCTGACCTAAACTAATCTAACCTCACCAAACCTAAACTAATCTAAACTAACCTAATCTAACTTAACCTAACCTCACCAAACCTAAAGTAATCTAAAGTAACTTATCTTAACCTAACCCAACCAAACCTAAAGTTATCTAACTTAACCTAAACTAATCTAATCTAACTTAACCTAACCTCACCAAACCGATAATAATCTATACTAACCTAACTTAACCTAACCAAACCTAAAGTTATCTAAATTAACTTGACCTAACATTATTTTATTACATCATTGAATAAATAGTTACATCAAATTTATTCATATGTGAACATTTCAATTATACAGACACTGGAACCTGGAACGCTTAAATAACATATACTTTGGTGCGCTTTTGCAATGTTCATTTGGTGCGCTTAAGTACATTATATTACAACCTGTATTTTTTATCTTGATAAAAATCAATGATTTTTAGTTATTTATTTAAATGATGATTTAAATCAGGCCAACCCTGGTTATGAGTTTATTCCATCAACATTTTATGTTACAAATAAAAATTCTAAGCAATTAGGTTTTAATTGAAATGATTATCTTTTCTAGGTGTGCTGTTATCCCCACGTAGTTTTTCGTTCTTTTACACTAATACACAAATGTGTTTCTCAAAAACGAAATTTAAAAGGTGCACAATTGGTTAGTGTTGTGTTGAAAGTATGAATAAATATATTTTTCGTATAGGGTCATTGGCAAGACGCATGTCAACTTCTTTCATATTTGACGAAGGCCAAGTTCTAATCAATGTGTTCATGAATATCGAAGATCAACTAGAATTCGTGGGCTGTCCACCGAAAATAATCAACTCCACATACTTTTATTTGCTTTCAATTTTAGACATTGCTTGCAAACGAGGTTTGCGTGACCGTTTCCGGATTGTTCATTTCCATTTGACATTTATTACTTTGCAGATAAAAAGTTTTGCAGATATTTTGACAGGTATCATGTGCTGAAAAAGCTGTTGTATTTGTTGGGGAAGTATAACAAATCATTCAAAATGAGTGTCATTTTAATTGATATTTTCCGGTGCTTAATCAAAACGCGTACGTATATTTCATTACATTTCCTTGTCTATTTATAATGTACTTATTTCAGGAAACGTAAACGAATTTATGGCAAATAGATCATTTTTTGAAAATTTGGAATCTATTTTTACTATGTATAAAACTAAACGATCTCCTAAAATTAAAAATATGGTCATTCTCATCAAGTTGCTCACTCGCAATGGTAATCAATGAAATTTAAAAATATTTTTGAATTATTTACATCTAATTTTACAGAGGAACTCCATGAATCCATTTTTGAAACTAAGATTATTAGTTATTTATTACAAATATTAGTTAATGATGATAATCTTCCTGTGACTCATAGTATGTATAAGGCCATCGTTTTATCCGTTAGCAAAATAATTAAAAACGGTAAATATAATTCATTAAAATACTATATACCAAATATTTTCATGGAAACATTATCCTCAATTTATATTTTTTATAAACCATGTTTTGTTTTGAGCTTTGGTATTGTATACCTAGCTTCATTTGTCAAATGTTTCCACATTACGAATGATTTTTACCTTCAATCGTCAGTTACAAAACATTTGAGTGTTTATCTTTCATAATTGTTTGTTTAACTTACTTCAAGTTTTATTTTAGAATCATTTTTGGATTGCTTCAAAACAAACGCAAATATTCGTCTTTTATATCGCTTTTGTTCTCATTTTCCCGTTACTGAAGACAAACATCATATTATTTTACTGAAAGCGTGCTCCATAATACATGCTTGTTTGCCAAAACATTCAATCTTGAATAATAATGAAAAGTTATACACTTTTCCTATTCCTTCCATCAGACGAATTCATTGTCAAAATAGCATGTACGAGGATGACGAATTGAGCACTTACTCGGAAGATTCCGATGCGGAAGAGGAAGAAGAAGATGAATTAGAAGAAGATGATGATGAAGATACTGATCAAAATGTGATTAACAATGATAATAATAAAGACTGGAAAAGAATTTTGCCGTCCCAAGATTCCGTTCAATTTAATTCTTCCATGTACGAATAAAAATTTAAAATATACATATACTAAATTTTTACTTTTTAGGTATAGAAGTACAGAGCAAAGTTATGATTTTGAAATTGAAAGAAATGTGAAAATGTTTGAAACATTAAATTCGAGCATGAAGCAAAATACTATTTATTGTATTTTAGCTTCTGCAGTAAATACAAAAAGACAATTTGTGAAAGTGGCTTATCCAGACATGATTGCCGCTCAATGTGTTCCTCAACCTCAGAATATGCTTACTAATTATTCTAAATTTTCTAGACCTAAACTATTAGATCTCATAGATAGAGCTTTTAATGAAAAAGCTTATAATAATCATCAGATTGTCTACGATTTGGATGAACTTCAAAAAACTGAGACAATTGAGTAAGTTTAATATTAAACACGTCTTTTATCAATTTCTATTTTTTACAATTCAAGAATAATTAAAATAGTACTGTAACGCAACCAGTACTACATTTATTCATAGCATATAGTCGACTAACAAAATGTGAACATATTTTGATGAAGTAAAATCAGGAGTAAAATATCAAAAAGATATTAAAATAATTGGTCTTTATTTGTTTAAAACCATAAAAAAGTTTGATAAGCTCTGGTCTACCAAAAAAAGAAAAAAAGAAGTAAAAGATTCGTGTTTTGAATAAATTTACATTTTATATTGAAAATAAGTACTTAAATTTAAGTTTCTAACACTGGAGAATAAATTATGTTGTACAAAAAAAGCGTCTTTGAAATCGATATGATTATAATGTAATGTTTGAATTTCTAGTTGTGATGTATTAAAATGTGATGACTTAAATTATATAGCTAGTAGCTCAACTAATTCCTCGTCTCTTAAATTCGAATCGCGATTCGAAGGAGGCAACTTACGCAAAGCGTACAAGGTAGATGGTTCAACCTGCTATTATTGCTTTTATTTAGACTTGTTTTGATATGCTGACAGGTCAGCCAACATATGTACAATCTGATCTTGGCACCAGACGTAAATACTAATCGTAAATATCAGTGGTTTTATTTTGAAGTATCAAATACGAAAGCTCAAGTTTCTTACGTGTTCAATATAATTAACTGTGATAAATCGAACACTCAGTACAATCATGGGATGCAACCGGTTTTGTTTTCTGTTAAAGACGCTTCACTTGGCAAACTTGGTACGCTCCTGCATACTATCTTTCACGTCGCATACAACTAATTACTATTTTCTTTGTTCTTATGCCGTTTATATATATTATATATGGAATGAATATATATTGTTCTTTCATTTATAAGTTTTATTACACATGAATAATAACAGGATACTGTTTTAATAAATAGAAATCTAGATTTTTGTCCTAAATTTGAAAGCATAGATTCATTTGTTTTGATGTTTCAAAAGTACCTTTTTATATAAGTATAAGAATTTTGTTGGGTACATTGAAATTATTAGTTGTATGTGACAGTTTCATATATTCAATGAAGAGGAAGTTTATTTTAATTTATTTTAGGCTGGGTTCGAGCCGGCTCAGATATATTTTACTATCGTAATAATTACAGCGACCCTTTACTACAGACTGCAGTATATCACACTTTGTCCTTCACTGTCAGGTTTCCCCATAGTAATGACGTTTGCTACGTTGCATACCATTATCCGTATACCTACACCAGATTAATGGTAAGTACAGAATTAAAACCCTAGGGTGCCTGTACATTATTATTTTTAATGAAAAAGATATTCAAGCCATGAATCATAAGCTTTATTTAACGCAAATGAATGTAAAAAGTAACCTAAAACGTTTTTCAGACTTATTTGTACGGACTGCAAGCAAATGTTCCAAGTAATGTTCATTTAAACGTAGATACTCTTTGCTATACTTTAGCAAGTAATCCAGTACCAGTTGTTACTATAACTGCCCCAAAAACAAGTAATAATCCTATTCATGTAAGTACAATGGCTATTTTAATGTTCTTACTCAGTTAGTTTATTTTAAGTTTATTACTCAGTTAATTTGAGGAAATATAAAGTTGATGTATCACTTTATAAATAACCTAATATAATTTATTATTATTATTATTATAACTATTTTTTTATGTACTTGGAATGTTTAGAAGAGAAAGACAGTAGTTCTGACAAGCCGAGTGCATCCAGCAGAAAGCAATGCATCATGGGCCATGGAAGGAACCTTACGATACCTCCTTTTGGATGAACTTGCTCCAAGACAATTACGAGAAGAATACGTGTTCAAAATAGTTCCTATGCAGAATCCTGAAGGGGTTATTTATGGAAGGTAAGAAATATAAAATTATTTTTGAAAAAACTACGAACTGCGCTAATCAAAGCATGTTGAGAGCCACTGACTTTTCCCACGCGTAAATTTCATGTTTGTTCGATTCGAACAATTTTCCCACCAGCAAAACTTTTGTCATTTTGAGCTGTGCCAAAAAAGTAAACAATAATAATTGTGAGTTTAACAATTTTTAATTAATTATAAAAAAATTGAACTAGTAAAGTCACAAGATATTATGTATGTATATTAAGCATACAGTTTGATTTTCTTTTTGTTTTGTGCTGAGCACCACCTTTGTTGTCTCAAGTATATTTGATACTTGACTTTGCAAATATACTCTGATCTTTCCAAACTTAGACCTTGACGTCTGTTATTCCCATTACCAAAATGGTACTAACCATGGTAACATGATTTTGCATGTTGTAGTGTGGCGAAATCTAAACAAACAATATAAATTTAAAAATTAGACTATAATAAATTATTATTTTTGGTTTCCAATTAACGGGTACTCAAAAGCATTTTATTTTTTCTGCAAATAATTAACTGTTATTCTTTTTAATTATTGTTCTGTAAGTTACCTGCTGTGATAGTAATGGAACTAGCGTTGATATACCTTGACTTGAACTATTCCTGTTTGAAAAATTCATCAAGGATAAATAAATAAAACGCATAATTAAAACTACCATCTATTTATTAAGAAAATCGAGTACGAAATCACAAGTTAAATACTACAATAAGTTACAACACATCCAGTGACTCATGGACGGAATGTCGTGACGTACTCAGGGACGATGGTAGAGACGTACTCGCCGTCGTCCCCGGTATGGACATGGGGGTCGTCGTGCATGTGCACGTTGTCGTACGGGCCGTTGGTGGACATTTCCACGTCGGGTTCAGGCTCAGCTGGTGCTGCCGCCTCACTAGCTGCACTCGCGACGGTCTGTGGACGCGGACGGGTCACGAAGTCAGCTAGACCGAGCGACGGGGAATTGCCCACCGAAGATGAAGAAGATGATGATGATGATGGAGACAGTCTGTTGGGTTTATCGGATGGTTTTCTATAAACAAAATTAAAATGAGTTACAAAAACCTCATTTTTACCGACCGCCACATTTAGGGCTCGATTCTAAACATCACTTCATCTCATATTATCTTAGAGATAAATAATAACATATCACGTGTTTTCATTACAAGTTATTGTGTATTGTTGTGAATAGCATCAAATGAAAGAAGTGATATTTGGTTGAAATTTTTCACTTATTTTCATTGTAGTGATAATTGAGAATCGGGCCCATAGTAAGCTACTGTAATAATATTAATTTTGGCATTTGCAGTACGTTTTGACTATTTTTGGCGTCTCTTTGTCTGTACATATTTAATAGTGACAGTCGGTGCTGTGACGGCTACAGCAGAGTTTTTTTTGCAAAAATAATTCATGTGGAATTTTTTTCTTTTTAATTTTTCCTACGCAAAATTTGGTAAATTTAAAACATTGATTTCGTGCAAACTTGAACTCGAATTATTATTTTTTAAATTTATTGAACAAACTGACAAATACTAAACCCGATTTTAGGTACTAAAAGGTTTTATTTTTGTTACGCAAAGCTCTTGTGTCTACTTTTTCAAATTGTTCAAAAAATATTAGTTAATCAAAGCACAAAAATTATTATTTAATTAGAAGTTAAATTTTTGAATATGTCTTTTATTTCCAAAGCTCACTTTATTTTAAATTTATTGGAAAACTAATATTTTAATTTTAGGATAGACACAAAAAGCTTATTTGTTTGGAATTGTTAAAAAATTATTAGTAATAAATGTTTAAAGCAATTATTTAATATTATAAAAGTTAGCTTTTGTTAAAATTCTAATTACACTAAAAAAGTACCAGTGACATTAAAAAAATAACAGTAAATAATGTTAAATAAGTTTGCCCCTGGTATGTGCATTTAAGCTTGTAATTTGAATGGCGTACTCATATAAATAAATTACTGAAAAGTCAATAGAGATAGATAGATTATTATAGTACACTTTTTGAATACGCCACTAAAAAGAAGTTTAATGCGTATTTCTCTACTTGTTATAAGAGAGAGAAATACACATTGTGTTGAATTGTTCAGCGATTCTCAAACAGTGGGACGCGTACCACCAGCGTTAGAAACAAAATTATATTTGTATTTTTATTGAATTTTGAAATTTTGTAGACAGTAAGCGTTATTATTTGAGAATGACTGGTATAGTGTAAAGCCGTGCCCTTTCACCGTGCAACCGTCAGTGCAGTTGCTTGTGTGGGGCTCACCTGTGCTTACCCCTGGGCCGAGGACACGGGAATCGATCCGTAGTTGTAGTAGTAGCAGCGAGTCTGCTCGCAGATGAAATCCTTGTATGCAGTGCAGTCGTCTGGGGCCCATTCTAGATTCGGGGCCTTAAGGGCTACGCAACCGCTGCTTGAACCGCTGTCGCCGCTGTAACAGTCACTTATTCTTGTAACCAAAACGGAGAGTAGTTCTAGTTGATGGTCAGGTTATTGAACTCAGTTTTCATTTGTTAAAAATTATTAGGTATGTCAATCAGATTTATCGCAAGTAATATTTCCACCTGTACTGTTTAAATATATTATTTCTATAATCTACAATAAAGTAAATTGGTACACCCAATAATGAGTAAAATGACGCATAATATATTTGTTAGGGAAACAATATCATTATATAAAGAACTAAAGTGATTTGGGTGCTAAATTATATGGATCAAACAACCTAGATTCTACCCCTAAATTATTTTCCATTAACTTTCTCTTTTATAGCTAAAATATATTACCTACCACTGACTGAATAAAATATATCTGACACATCTAAAATGAATAACTTAAAATTTAATAAAAAATTACCGCCTGCTCAACTATTAATAGTCGATGCGGGTGGTGAAATGACAGAAATATTAAAAGAACAGGCAGACTAAACAATCGAAATCAGTAAAAAAATTACCGGTCTGTAAATATACGTATAGAAAAAACTTATAAAATTATACTATCCTAAATTGAATGATGTTTATCTTGGAAGTGGTCTACGCACGGTACAATTTAGGTAATTTGTGCGTACGTTACGCAATGTACATAGTACGTACCTTTCTCGGGCAGTTCTTTGCGGTGCGGTGCTGCTGTTAACGACATCGGTTAGAGCGGCTGAAGCTTCATCATTCGGACGCTTCAAGTAGTTAAACGTTGCATTGAATGGCAAACCAGTGCTCATCCACAGGAACATGTCCGTACCCAGTTTATTTCCAGATGTCCAGAAATCATATTTGGTATAACCTTCACAAAAAAGTATCCATCAGGAACTCAGAACAAAGTTAAATTGTTGAAAAGACATGAATGAAAGAAAAACAAGAGATTTCCTTTTTGTGAGCGATTGCCAGAAAAGCAATCAGCTGGTAATAAAAAGGATAAGTAGCCTGTTTGAGAATAATTGTAGCCGACAGAACGATTTCCTGTGTATACGAACCTGCATTGCTGAGGTACTGGGTTATGGAATCGGCTTTTTCGCGTGTTTCGAACGAGACTAATTGAAGTCCCAGCGAACGGCAGTACTGATATGCCAAAAAGAAATTCAGTTCCGGTGAGTAAGGATTCATGCGACTCACGAAGTACTGCACGCCATCCAGCTGAATGGTTGTTATTCTTTGTTCTGAAATACAAAGTTGCGTGAGATATAACCCTTCTCGCAGATTCATAGCATACGGGGAGATATATTATTAGTTTTTTATATCAAGAAATGTAAGTTGTCTCATGCAAAACGATCGCAAATATAAAGAAAAGCTGTAGATAAAAGAACCATGGTCCGGTCTAAACATTTGTAGGTCCGGTCCTGAGTTGGAGTTTGAATAACCGCGGGCCGGCTTAGATGAATTTAGTGATTAGGTTGATGACATATTGGCATCAGGGTCACTCCCGATAGCAAGACAGTTGATAAGGCACGCGCAGCGTAGTACTTACCACGGGAAGGCACAATGAGAAGGGAGAACAGAAGCACTGATACTGATAAAACCTTGAGACACTTCATAGTGCGGTGGTACGTGAGCTATGAACACAAGAAGAGCAACTCTCTCCCGTCGGTCGAGGATGAGAGAACGAAGAGTTGAGTGGTTCGTGGTGGACTGGCCATGGAACCCCAAGACGCTTGGCTTTTGTGTGTGCTGACCGGATGTCCCGCGGTCCGCGTCTCCCCACCCTAGCTGGGTCGCGGCTGGACTAACTCAAGACAAATCCTTGACGCTGCTCGATCCTCGGCTCTCGGCTTCTCGCTTCTCGGCTTCTCGGCTTCTCCGCCTAGCATAATGAATCCATATCTTTGTGCATTTTTTATCGGATGCGCACCTATGTTTGTCCATGCTATGATACACGCAATGCAGAACGCTGCGGCTTCGGGCGCTTCTTCGCTTATTCGCGGCCTTAATTCAAGGGTTCTTTGTTGTCAAGACGGTCATAAATTTGACCGATTCACTAGCCATCTTAATGAAAAGCATTCAGCATATAATACCTGCGCCGAGAACGCGTTCCAAGGACTGTGTTGTAATAAAAATCTGCGAAATTTTATTCTCTTCCTTTTTTCCTGTATCTTTTGCTTTATTCATCGTTACTTGCACTATTGTTCTACTCCTGCCTTTAATTACATGCTTAATTATTCAAGCCTGGTTCACAGGACCGATATTACATGCACAAAAACCGCACTTCACAAAAACTACAGCAAAAATTCACATATATATCAAGTAAAAAATGATCTTATGAATAATAAATAGGCTAGTAGTAGACGCATCTTTAGTCGGGCAACAAGGCCGCACTGATGCTCTTTTGTTTACAGATTCAGTCTAAATATTTGATAATTATACAGTGGCGTACAGGTTAGTTCAATATTGCGCCCCCTTTATCTTTCATAACCTACGCTCCTGATTTTTCTGCTGCTATAAATAGCAACTTGTGTATAACGTATTATGCGTCTATCAAAAACTCAAGAATTCAATACCTGCATTGTTCGTCGTAAGAATAGCCGGAAGTAAAAAATCAGAATGCCATTCCGTGGTTCGGCATCGCGAAATTGATCAAATTTTTATGTTTACAGTTACGTTACTTATTGCATGGAAGTTTTAAAATATTCTTCATTGAACGTAAAACTCTATAAATATCAATGAAACAAAAATGTATCAAAAATAACGAATTCTAATATCGAAACAAGTAGATACATAAGAATATTTTTAACATTTTATTTATTGTTTTGCATTAGATACTTAAAGGTGATGTGTTCTATAGCTACGATGATATATGTATTTATTTATAGCTAATAAAATTTGTTTTTATTTTGTTTGTATGATTGAAAACCGTTGGAGATCATTGCTTTATGCAGGAAACATTTTAATTCTGTTTGGAATGTGTATAAAAATATTTAGATACCTTGTACTTATTGGTACACTATGCTTACCAATGCGTAAAAACTATGGAAAAACACATCTTAATCCTGAAGATTATCGCCGCCGTTAGAAAAGAACGCAGATTTAGTGAATCATGAATAGATCACGAATAAAAACTTATCGTTTAAAATCTATGGTTCATTGGCCGAAAGGTTTAACCGGGCGCAATTAATTTTTTCTAACTTTGTTTGTTTAAATTATTTACCAAGTTAAAAACCTGTGTTTAAGTCACTTTTAATTATTGGTTTGCGTCATTAGCGACTATTTCTGAGATAATATTAATTTGCTATCAAAAAGTTTATTTTTAATAGCATTTTTTGCTATAACTTAAATTTATAATTAAAGTTTCGTTTAGAGTTTAGACTGTATGAAGAATTAAAAAATTTGAATATCGCATGAACAGTCCCTTTATAAACTTTATTAATGTAATTGTAAGTGGAAAAAACAAACATAAACGATGTTTACGAATAAAAACACCATGCTTAAAATATTCTGTTTCTCCCTTTTTGCTAATTTGTAACCTGTAATTTTGTGCTAAAAATACATAAACGTAGTAATTACTGTATCTTCTTAGAACAAATCTATGCAAGGGCTACAAAAACTTGTTTCCTGAAATTGTTCATCATTAAACTGAGCTGACTACTTGTCAATCATGCGGTTATTGATAATTTATTGCCGCTTTATATCAGCTATAAATAACTTTTGCATTTGTAGACATTGGCACAGTTTACGAAATATGTGAAAATTTATATAATTTTTATTATGAAATAATAACATATTTTCTATTGTATCTATGGGAGAACTAGTACCTAATTATTTATAAATAGTTATTTTAAATGGTCAAGGGTATTGATGACTTAATGGGGGAGTTTAGCGTGATTGAAATTACAAGTGAAATATTTTTTAATCGTAAATATATGAACAATTATAAATCAGCAAGTAATTAAAAGTTAAAATTATGTTCCCTTTTATTTATAATTAATTATTTATCATGGAACTTCTGTGACGTCACAAGTGAGTTAGGCGCATGCCTAAAAGGGATGGTGATACGTGACTTCTTGAACGTAGGTCGTAGATTGAGGCAAAACTCCCTATTCCTATTACCATAAGAATCCAGCGCGCGCTGGAAGATGATAGACTAACGTTCTTCGTGAACTTCTGTGACGTCATAATGGGGTATTCCAAGTTTTTTTCATTTTTTAATATTTATTCTATGCATAAAAATATTAGACCCGTATTTTTTCTTTTCGCCGAAAGGTTTCAAACACGCCAGAAATAAATTTTTAAAGTTTCAATAAATTACACCCTAGAAAATCGGCCGTGCGTGTGACGTCACAGGCACTGAGAATCAGCTGAGAACATCATTCGTAGGTCTGAGTCAGAGGCGTGGCGCGTTCGAACAAGAGCCAATAGGCTGACGCGAGTTCCTTCTTCGTCACAACAAGGCTGATACTGAATTTATGTACTCGATTCAAATGCATTACAATTTCATTTTGATATTATGGTATTAAAAATCAGAAAAATAATGATTATATTCACTTTAATATTACTTATATATGGTAAACAATGATATCCAATAAGAATTTCTTTAAAAGCCGTAGGCTTGGAATACCCCGTTGAGAAAATTTCATTTTTTGAGAAATCTAAGCATGTTTGACTGAAATATAATATAGATTATCACTTTTGAACTCAATCTTAAAAAAAAATTAAAACATTAAACTTTCCCATTGTTAACGCATTTACAACTTACATTAAAAACGTTAGATTACTACTTCAATAAATTATAATTAAAACAATTGGTAATTCAAATTAAATGCATTAATAAAACTAAGATTGTAAATTCATATATCAACAACCATTATATTGCATGCATTTGTTATCGAATGAGAGTTCTACTTCTTTATTTTTATTTCACTCAAATAGAGGTGTTAACGAGCTATAAAATAATGCAGGTATCAAATAGGTCATTGCATTGTTTTGTAAATATGAAAATTATAATACTTGCTTATCTTAAAGTCGTTTAAACCTTAGCGTAATCGAGTTCAAAATCAAAAAACGTAAGAGACTGGAGAATGATACTTCTGCGAAGCAGTTTTCTTACTTTTATAACTCCCTTGCTTATTGACGAGCGAATATAGTTCTTATGTATTTTACGATCTTATCTTACAGAATAGTTTAGATACGAAAAATATCATATTAAAAATTAAATATTTCGCAAACAAAAATTATTGCATAGAGGTGTTGGTAAAGTTCTAAAAAAATATTGTAACCAATTTTGAATTCGAGTGAAAAATTTTTCAATAATATTTGAAATTATTTAATGAACTATAAAATGTCACAAAAAAATATTGTTATGTATTCTAATTTTCTAATTCGAATCACTAATTCCATTGTTGCACTTTGTTCGATTCTCCGATGAATATACGTGTGTAATGCTTGAGCCTATCACGTCTGAAAAGAAATAAAAACATAAATAACGTCGGGACTCGGCCAATGTACTTCTCAATTCAAGGCCAGCCTAAATATTCAAACTGCATTATGATAAATATATTAAATTTTATCCCTATAATCTTAAAACTAGGATTAAATATATTCTGTAGTGATATACACTACCCTAACATAATCTAATCTTCATCAAAAGGAACAGGAAGCAATACAGGATTGGTTTCAGTAACTATTAATATATTTTTTTAAAAATGTATTTTTTGTTCCTAAAATAATGAAAGGTTAGTTTTTGCGAATTATATAATAAGAAAAAAATATCCTAATCCTCCTACGACAAAAAAAGAAATTTCGGCTGTATTAATAGCATTGTTAAGAGAACAAAAAGGATAATTTCTATTGAAAACAAATTAGCTGACATCTACCAAGAAACACGCAGGTAGGTTCATTAGAAAACAAAGAAAAATTAATTAATTTAAGAATAATAAGTGACTCATCTTTAAAAAAAAATATATATTCAGGTAACCTCCCTGCTTCTATAGTTACAAAAGAATTAAAAATTGTACAATAAATTTTTAAAAATATTATTTATAAAGGAAATCTTTGTGAAGGGTCGTTATATGTAGCTATTAAAAAAGTAACAGGAAAACGTAAAGTAAACATAAATTTTGAGCTTTTATTTACTTTATATGAAAGACATTAAGAACCTAGTTTTACCTGTTGGGTTAGTGCTTCAACCCTTAACTACTTAAAATTCCAAATATTTTTTTGCTGTGGAAAATGAAAAGAAATATTTATTGAAGAATTATGTAAAGTCACCAGACATTCAAAAGTAAGATACTTAAAAAAACGTTTAAATTCTTTATGGAAAAAATTTACATCTTTTACACGTACATGTTTGAATAGTTTAAGTACATGCTTATTTATATTTTAATATTAATTTAAGCAATAGTTAAGAAACCTAATTAATTAAAATTTAAAAAAAGGGCGGGGAGAAAAACAAAGATAAAACGGCTGTGGGAAGAAAAAGAAATTCTAGAAGTAAAAGAATTTACGTATATATAGAATATATTTTTCAAAGAAATATTGGTCCAATGGCACATATCACGAAACGTGAATGAAATTTTAAAAACAATATTAAATAAAAGTAAATGTTATTTGAAGTAACAGTTAAGAGCATAATAATATATGGAGCAGAAATATAAGGATGGGAAGAAATAAAAAAGTTGGAGAGCGTACATCATACGAAGTCAGTACACAAAGTGGATATGAGGATTAGACAAGCAAAAATGACTGAATGTCAACAATGATTAATATGAGAAAAATTAAATGACATGTAAATTAATTAATACAAATGTGAATGTATATATACTGCACATTCAAAACCGATTGTTATTACATACAAAAGTCCTGGGACTTTCTGATCACTAGTCGTGGAATATAATGTACGTAGCAGTCAATAATTTGACTGTGCTAGTATAAATAAAAAACCATGGCAAATATAAATAAAATATTGAGAAGCCACCCCTGTGAAATAATCACTTGACAGATCATCAATGATCGGTAGATAGGTACATATGTAAATGTTAAAGGCAACGAGCTTCTGAGATCCGCTGTTGCTCATATGTATTCCTAATGCACGTCTTCATTTCCTCTACGTTGACTAGGTTTGCGTTTTGATCCGGTGCCAGTGGTTCTACCAACTTATTCTTGCTTCTATATGGCTACTTTATTCTTCCGTACCATATAAAACCTAAATTATAAATTACCCTTCTCAATTTAGTTCTAGGCCACAATGAATTGCCTACTTTAAATTTAATGTACACTGTTGGGAAATAAATATATCATGGCTGAATATGCAAATTTGTTATTTTTATTAGTGGTGTCTTCTCCACAATAACGTTGAGTGCCACCACAGGCTTAATAAATCTGAATAACCTGAGTTTGCAGACTAAAATGAATTCGTTAAAAATTGAAGTATCAGGACAACATAATTGGTAATTTGAAGTTTTTCTAATACTAATAAAATTCATTATTATGTAATGTTCTTCGGGAGCCAAGATGGCTGAATAATACTCCTTATGTATAATAATTTCCTGCAATTTGCAGATTTTATGCAACTAGCATAAATTACATGTACATAGTTAACTATCGCCAATGCATCTATATGTAGCAGATGAATGAAAGTTCCAGTCGTTAGTCCATTGTACATAACTGCGTATTGTGCGGAAACACGTGACATATGTATGAAATGAGCTATGAGTGAGTTGTCACTTGATGAAGACGTACCCGTACTACAGACACTACACATTCAATTGTCATTCTATTCAATTATTAAACACGTTGCAAATCAACCACTATATACGTTCAATATTAATTTTTGTAAAAAGTCGTTACCAGCAATAGAACGAATGCAAAAAGTTCGAATTCATTTGGTTTAATATTCAGAAATTTCTTCATAAAAACAATATGACGCATTCTCCACACCAGCCTATAGTGTCCGTGAAATACTACATGTCATTACATAAAAAATTATTTGACTGTAGAATTATTTGCGATGAAAGTTCCTCTTTTAATTCATAGTATCCTGATACTTAAATAAAAAAAAACTATTTTCAACTTGTTAGATTAAATGTTTTTTTCTTTAGAAAAAATGATTCTTTAATCTATATTTTAATTAAATAATGGTCCCTTGTCAAAATTTCACACATTTTCTGACAAGTGCAAAATTAAAAATTATTTTTTACGATCTTTCACATAAATCACAACACGTTCTACTTTAATAACTAGTTTTGAAACTATTAAAAAAATATGTCTAACCTCGTATTTATGTGCGGGAAAAAATGTAAAATTGTATATTTTATGTTCAGATTTCCTGTTATTATATCATTTATATGCAGTTTTTATTGTTGAAAAATGAACAATTTATTTCTCAATACAGCAATTTACTTTTATATTTTATAATGTTTATTTATTTGTTTACTGTACATCGCAGTTATTATCATTTCCTTATTTTTACCGAGTAATTAAAAACAAATTCTGTCTTTCATTTTAAAAGAGCAAATACTTATTGATTCCAATCAACTTTTATGATATAAAAGTTTTATACAATAACGTAATGTGAATTGCGGAATTTATTTTAAACAGGATACAAATAATAAACTGAAAACTGTAGAATTTGCTGTGTTTCAAAGAAAGGTGCAATTCTGCATAGCTATTGACATATTCTACATATTTGAAATTTACCGGTAAATATGCATAATATTGAGAATAGATGACATATGTCTGGTAGATAGTACAGTTGTTATATGCGGTACAAGTATAAAACGCAGTTGTTATTGTTGATTACAAAGTGAAATAATGGAAGTAAAGTGAAATAGTGGTATTTGTTTTACTGTTTGTGTCGTTTTGTTTCCAGTTACCGATGCGGCTTAACGACTGAAGATTTAAACCGCTGTTGGCGGAATCCTGACGCAGTTCGCCATCCCGAAGTGTTTCACGTCAAGGTAAAATATAATTTAACATTCCTCAATCTCCTCAGACCGCCGCCATGTTTGTTGTTGGGGAGGATTTTTAATTCAGCTTATTCAATATGCGTGTGCTATAAACATTTCTATAGCTTGTATTTGTACCTTTTTGTTTGCATACAATTACCGTGCATCGTCATAGAGTTTTTGCTATTTTATTGTTCGCTTCTCGTTCGCTCGAGACTCAAAAGAATTTTAGACGTTTTTATTTTATTATGACTTCATTCTACTCTTCTTATTTTGTTATAACATTTTCTAACAATGCAGTGTCGTAGAACGATTTTTTTCTTTTACTTCCTAACAAAATGATATTTATTGTGACAAAAAAAACTTAACACAGCAGATTTATTTTTTAAAATTATAATACTTTTGACATTTTTTATAAAAGCTTTTGTAATATTTTGATTTATCACTTAAGGTTAAAAAACAGTTATTTATACTGCCTGTTAAGTTTATAGCCAGCTGTAAAGACTAAACTGTAAACTATACCTAAGACAACGGAATTGTGACCACAATGAGCATAAAACAAAAGAAAATTTAATTTTTATAACAATCTAATTTTGTTGAATAGTTTTACAATTTTTAAAAAGTTTTTTAATGAGCATTTTAGTACTTTCAAGTATAGGCTAAAGTACACAGAAACTCAATACTGCTTCTTACAATGCAAACATAACATTGTTTTTGTACCCAGGGTTTGGTGCACAAACTAACCCAAGAGAATAAACGTCCAGTGTCACTCTACCTTGACTACCACGGACACAGTCGCAAGAGGAACTTCTTCTTGTACGGATGTTCAAATAAGGCCAGCTGGAAAAAAAGCGACCGCCGCCTGACAGATAACATTGAGGAATACATGGTACTTTTGTTTTTACCACCATTCATCATTTTGTTAACTTTACTAACAGATACAAAAATTATAATGACATTATTAAAATGTAACATATTTTTTTATTATTTATTTATTCTACAAATATTTTTATACAAATATTGCATTTAAGAGATATAATATCGATAGTATTTTTAAATATTGATACCGATAAACACGTATTATAAATTTCGCATCTTTTAGAAAATAAAAATATCTATAGACAACATTACAACTATGTTATGAGGGTTAGCATATCAGCAGGCGTAAATTTTCTTTGAAAAATAAACTAGAATTATGGTATCAGATATTAATATAAGACATTTGACAATTTTGATTGATACTTATATCACGACAATAATAATTTAATTAAAAATTTGAGTTTAATATTTATGGAGATTACGTAAATTAATCTAGATTTTTTTTCTTAAATTTTGATTATACAAGCGCCCCATTCTTGCATGTAATGTACTACCATAGTTAAACAATAAATATGTATCTAGCTAATGATTATGATGCGTGATTGTTACAGCATTATCCCACGGTGTTGGCAGAGAGTTCCAAAGCACTTTCACTGAAATCATGCAAGTTCAATGTCGAGAAGAACCGAGAAAGCACAGCGCGTGTGGCTATATGGCGAGAATTCGGAATTAAGTGTTCCTACACAGTGGAATGCACCTACTGTGGATTTGATGTCGGCCCTTATAAAGTAGGAAAATTATTTCTTCATCCTATGTATTTTTACC
Source organism: Stenolophus ochropezus (assembly GCA_035578165.1). NCBI lineage: Eukaryota > Metazoa > Arthropoda > Insecta > Coleoptera > Carabidae > Stenolophus > Stenolophus ochropezus. The sequence continues at coordinate 9,394,410 of JAQOWZ010000014.1, forward strand.
CAGTTTTTGGGTAGGAGAGCTCTCTTAGATAGATTCCCAATCGATAATTGTGAAAACGTTTGTATGTAATTAGAAACATTTTTGAAGATAAAAGATGAAGCATAGATTAAGAAATAATTTTAAATACATGACAATGTTTTTTTTAAGACATTTGTTTTTCGTTTAGGCGCAAGCTATCAACACAAAACATCTCTTTGAGATAGGAGCAAGCCTAATGCGCGCTCTGTGGCTAATAACTTCCGAAGCAAAAAGATGTAAATTATCACTGCCGTATCTGTAAGTATAGTATATATTTTATTAATTTTTTTATAATATTTAATTACTGAAGATGCATCAACCACAAAGAAGTTGCTTCAACAAATGTTCGTGAGGAAAATAGTGACGTCACGAATAACAACTAAAACAACGGAATGTTGCTAGATAGATACAACAATTTATGAAGAACAAAACAGCTAAAGTTTGTTTTATTTTCTTCAAACAAGGCGACCTTCTGCATACTTAAAGAAAACCGCTTATATTGCAATGTTGTTCTTTTTTCTCTCACATTGACGTAGAACATTATTTTCACAAAGGGAATAGTATTTATAATGCTATGAAATAATTCTGTAATTAGAATAATAGTTTTCACGAAAAAATAACATTCTCTTGTATACCTACTAATTGTATATCTCATTTTTTTCAGTCATTTTTAGATGTACGACATTCAAATATATAACATTACATTCAATATTTATAGGATTGAAAAAAAAGCTTTGTATATGTATAAATATATAACCGAATATCCCTCTTCTTGTATATTGTATTTAATTATTTACATGTTTACCATATTAATAAATTCGTTTTGAAAATCTATTTATTTTTTAAATATGTACATGCAAACATTTATATATTTTCAGTTATAATAGAAACTAGTTATTCCTCGTTAAATTTGAAGATCAAATAATAAAATATTGTTAAAATATAAATGCAGTCAATATCTATGCGCTAATAATTTTTAAATGAGCGCATTTAGCACAGCAGTGATTATTGCCATACCAACTGCTGCATTTTTCAAAGATATGCAGCTACAACATCCCTGTCGAACATGCTCAGTTGTATGAAAGAAAAAGAAACTTCATAAATCATAAACATCATAAAATGAACAATTATCTTGTCATGTACATTTCACAACTATTATTGTTATTTTTTGATTATTATTTCCTGCAAATCATTTATTGATATTAATATTCAATCGAATACACCTACTACACTTAAATTTATTTTATGTAGTAGTAAATATAGTCTATTAAAATAAAATTCATCTTTCAGCTAGAATGGTTTATTCCATGTGAATGTAAACTTTAAATTTGTATTTTATAGGCCTTTTTAAAATAACGAAGAAATACTAAAAAGTATTACTAATTAAATTATTTACTGGTAATAAATTTGCTGAAATATTGATTGATAATAAAACATGTAAAGAAAAGAATAACTGAATAAAAAAATATGAAGTAATAGTGGGTGTGTACTCGACAAATACGAGAATATCCAGATGTCCATTTCAAACAAATGTTAAAATACCTGCTTCTTACATCAATTATTAAAAGAAAAGAACTATATTTAGAAAGAGAAAGAGCATATAGAATTAGTTTGCAAGCTTTACAAGATACATCCATTAATCCCTCGTAAGACGAACACAAAATCTTGTATTCGTCGCCAGAATATGAAATGTTCCATGTTTCCCACGAATACAACTTTGGGTTCGTCGCCAGAATTCACAAGAACACAATACATATTTTTTTAATTTTACACCTACACTATCTCCATTCTCTGTTATATGTAGGATTTGCGCTTGAACGTACTAATTTCATATATTCGATTTTTCTGAATTATTTAATGAAAGAAAAGAATGCGCATGTGCAGTTGCCAGTAGCGTCACTAGCTTCAGGACAAGACAAGTTTGCTACGACGCATCCCAGGTACCTTAGCACCATTTTGTGTCGTGTGTGATTCATCAAAACGTTTTGAAAATAAACAACCATATCAAATAAAGTACATCCAAGGTATGGCTACAGAAGGAGATAGTAAAAAATTATCGGATTTACGAGTAGTAGATTTACGTGCCGAGTTGGAAAAACGTGGTTTGGATAAAACTGGAGTAAAGGCCAATTTGATAGAAAGACTACAAAAGGTGAGTAGTTTTAGTGATATTTTTACATAACCATATTTGCTTATTATTGTAATAACTAAATAAATGCACAGTACAATGTATTTTAGTTTAATTTTTGTTAATTGTTTGCTTGATAACATTGTCAAATATGGCGGAATATTGACTTATTTTAATAAATCATTATCTACACTCATGCATATTTTATTCCCATAAAAGAAATATAATTGACTTGATTGATTTGTACTACTTTATAATTTTAGGCCCTAGTTCAAGAAGGTAAAGACCCTGAGGAATACGAGTTTGATTTGAGTGACAAGAAACCTTCTAAAAGGTTATCGCCAACATCCCGTAAGTTCGAACAATGTGCATTTGATAAAGCAGTACATAAACATTGTATTTTATTATAGGTCCGGATGACAATGACAGCAGTATTGATCAATCAGCAAATGATTCTTCTGTTCTAGTATGGTCTTTTGTAATTAGCATGTTGATGTTTATTTAATCAATTTTGTTTCAGATGATAGAAACACCAAACTTAGATACTGGCGTTGATACGGTAATATATTTTTTTAAATTAAAATGAAATTATTTTAAATGGACAATATTTTTTTACAGACCATTGATAAAATCAAAGAAGATAATGAGGATGAAGAAGATAAGAAAGATGAACATATAAATGCAGAGAGCCCATTGAATCTTTCAATTGGAGAGGAAGAAGAAAATCTTCTGTTGAATTCAGTGAGTACTGTTGTTATTGAATGTTATGCTTGTTATTAATAATATTTTATAGGGAGATGAACAAGATAAATCTACGGGAGAATCGAAAAGTAAAGTAGAAGGAGCGAAGATGAAAGCAGAAGGTATGTTCTATAGATTAGTAATTGTGTATTATTAGGTATTCAACATGTAATGGTATTACAATTAGTAATTTCATATTTTATGTCTTTTGACGCTGTTATGATTATAATTATTATTAAGTGAAGTCACCGCACATATGAAGAATTGGTGATCTGTGACACGTAGTGCAATATTGTGCTTGTGTTGTGAAAAAACGTACAAAAGTTTCACTCCAAAACCACACTACATATTTTAAAATCCATAGATGTGTATATAATGAAAGAAAAATTAAAAATATAGCGGATAGAAATTATTAACAAGGAAAATTCATCGTAAAAATATTCCAAATTGGATATAATTGCGGCAAGATGCATGCTAGGATGTCTACTGCCCTGTGAAGAATCCCCAAGTGCCTAGGAATCAACCCCGATCCAAGGTCGTCTTCAACGTGTCGAGTCCAAGCCGTTCGTCTTCTTCTACCGTGTAGTTCAGTCGTTCTTCATTTATAGTCGTTACACATAGTTCACTAAAATCGTAACACTGTCGAATCGAATCGAAGTAATATTATAACTTACAATTATAACTTCCTGTGAAGTGTGTATGAAACATACAAATTCTATTGGAGTAGAAGTGATTGACCCCAAATCTGTTAATGTAGATGAGAAGACAGCAGTTCACAACCACGGTGCCAGTTCTGATAATTCCAAGGAACTGGATAACACAGGGAAAGAAGATAAGGATGATGACGAAGGAGTAAACGCGAACGTGGAAGAAGAAGCATCGAATCGCGAGGATTCTACAGTGGAAGGTAACCGAAGTGATAGCTCGAAACTCGAAGACTCCACTTCCATGGCCAATGACAGCTCTACTTTGGGCGTATGCAGCGATCCCGGTTCTGCTCCTAAGACTTCTTCCAAGAGGTTGGTTTGGCTTCACTACACTTGGCCCTACTTCTACTTCGTTGCAGAGTGAGATGTGGATTCTCCAGTTGCACCCGCCTTCACGTTCGTTTTGTAAATTGTTACCGTTTACCGTTATGTTACGTTACGTTACAAAATATCTAGTACTCATCAAAAAAGTTTTGTCTTTTGAACGGTGCACAATAAATCAACTCTTCAAGCAAATCGTCCACTTCCATCAGCCTCTGCACCAGGATACCTGAAAACGTCAGCTACCTTCCTGAGTGTTTGATTCCATGTCTTCTGCTGCACGATTGGCATCTGGCGACTCGTGTTTGGCTCATGACCCGGTCTTCCACGGGTTAGCCTCTGCATTGGATTCTACGCAAGACTACAAGCTGTTCTACTCTTCAACTCATCAGCATCATGGAAACTTCTTGTGCTAAGACATACAAAATTCAAGCAAAGCTTTTTTGATGAGAATTTCAAATGTTTATTCTTCACTGTAATGTAAAATATTACTTGATTGTGTTTTAAATTTCGGCAAAACTCTACTTAACTCTTTGCACCAGTTTCACTTTTTTTGAGTGTGCTTAAAACAAGACTAGTACTAATTTATAATTATCTCTACAATTATTACTTAAAAGTGCCAGATATTATATTGAAGTACTTGCTAATTTTTAGAAATGTTTATACATATTCGTAGTTACTTTTAAAAATGAAATGTATAAAAATGATAATTTCAAGAATTTGAAATTGTAGGAATAACCACATATTGTTGATTAATCTGCGCTCGAACGCAGTTATAAAATGTTGCAAAAAATTGCAGTAATCCATAGTAAATATCATGAAAACTTTTTGTCAATCTTAAGTTGAAAAGACCTTATATTTGTATGTTACAATTTTATATAATTCCTTAACTAAGTGAGACGAGTGCAAATAGACAATGATTAATTAAACTTTAAAAAATAATTCTATTATAATTAAATTCAACTTAGAGTACGTTCGGCATTAACATTCTTAGCGATTGATTCTGTTACATTGTGTTCGAAATTAGAATTACAGCGAGCATTGAAGATTGTAGCTTTGCTCTGCCAGTACCGAATACAAGTGACTGATCTAAACGCAGTTGCATTCACATATGTTCGTATTACATATAAATTTAAACTTCTGATTTTAACTTCAAAATTCATTTGGAAGTGACAAGTTCACAAAATGAAGATTGAAGTTCGATGCAAGTAGTGTTTACTTTGTTGTGAATGCAAATTCAGAGTGTCAATATCTAACGCATACTCCTAAAAAAATTCATGTGGTCCAACAACAGCAATCTGTAGATTTTAATATTTTTGACTTATTTCGCTATTACTTTGTACGATGACTACGTTAAATACTGTATTTTATAGCGAAAAGAACAAGAATGAAAAGGATAAGGACAAAGAGAAAACGAAGAGTAATCCAGGACGCAGCTTGTGGGTAACCAACTTACTGCCAAGTACACGTGCTCAGGAATTGAAGCATTTACTATCTCGCTATGGCAAAGTTATTGGTGCCAAAGTGGTCCAGAGTTCACGATATCCTCGTCAGCGATGCTACGGATATGTGACCATGGAAACACGAGGAGCAGCCGATCTTTGTATCGAAAAACTTAACAACACCGAATTGAAAGGGCAAATCATTCGGGTTGCTAAGGTGAATAAATATCTCAAATTAATATCATTTTAAATATACTTACTTTCATAATTAAAGGTAAGACCAGAACATAGTTTACCGGTAAAATCCCAGAAGCAACCTGACTCTAAAGATAAAGATAAGAAAAAACGTAACACACCTGAAAAGAATGACAAGGAAAAGGCTCCTGAAAAGAAGAAAGCTTCGCCTGCAAGTGATAAAAAGAAAGATGATGTAAGAATTCCATTTTCATTTTATTTACTTTTATTCTGAAGAACGTTTTTTAATAGCAGATGAGAAGAGGTAGTAAAGATCGTGACTCTGGGACTCTGCGAAACAGCACCGACAAAAAGATTCGTAGCCTTTCTAAATCTTCAGGGCATCGTCCAGAACGCAAAACAGATATTTTAACATTTGATAAAATACGGGTGAGTTTCGATTGTTTTCGATAACTTGGTGCATTGCCAAATCGTGAGTGTTGTGTGACTTGACTACCTATTTTATTAGGAGGAGCGTGAACGTCAACGTCAACGTGAGCGTGAACGGGTATTACGTGAAGAAGAGAAACGTCGTCGTGAAATTCACCGTGCCAGAGAAATAGAAAAACGTCATCGGGAAGAAGCTATGCGACTGGAACGTGAACGCGAAAAAATCCGCATTGAACGTGAGCGTCTTGATAGAACACGTTTGGAAATTATGCGTCTCGAAAGAGAGCGTCAACGTTTTGAGCGAGAAAAATTAGAGCTTGAGAAACAACAACTTCGAAGGCAAAAAATGCGTTTGGAAGCAGCACGGCGACCGGTGAAGCGGCCGTCTTCAACAACTACTTCTACTTTTCGACGCGATAGTGGTTCTTACACAGACGACCGAAAAAGAATTGCTACAGATAGGCATTACGATGAAACTCCGCCGCCACCACGATTTGATGTTTCATCTAGGTATTTATGTCTATATTATGTCACTACTTTAACAATTATTACTGCAATTTTGTAATATTTTGTTGTCACGTTTTATTTCGTTTCTCCTTTAGAGTTTCAAAAATAGGCATTAATTTCCTTATTTAAATTTTAATTTTAATTTTCAGGGAATCGGCACCGGAGATTCCAAATAAAAAAGAGATACCCAAAGATTACAAATCCCGTCTCGCATATTCTAAACGTACGGAGGAATATCCGAAACGAGGAAGTGAATTTAAGCGAGATTATCCTCCCGCTGAAAGACATCCCAGTCACTTAGTCCACAATATTAGTAGCTCAACTAGTTCGTCTAAATATGAATCTTCGGCTTATGTAAACCGTGAAAGGGAACGTGAAATACGTGAACCAGGACGTAGAGAAGCCATCATTCCTAATATGCCACCACCTAGAATATCGAAAGATGCTCGGTAAGATTATATAATTATGATCTTTTTAAAAAATTCATCCCTAACAATTTTTTTCGATACTTTTAGTTACGGAGAACGAAGTGGTGAACGCAGTCCGGTTTCTTATCGTCCAGTTAGAGATGAAAGAGATCGTAGACCAGTCGCAGATCATCACGCAAAAAGTGACATTCGATCGTCTAGAGATCATCGTTACACTGAAACAGCTATAAAAGGTAATTAATCTTTGCAATTGTCTGGTTTTGTTTTATTTGAAGCCATGTTTTTTTCAGAAGGAACTCGTTATCGTGACAGTAACACTTGGCATTCAGGCAGTGCTCCAGCTGTTAAACCATTCAGCAGTATTAGTAGCAACACCAGTTTGTCTCGAGACACTTGGAGTAAATCTGATAACTGGCGACCAATGGAATCCAGCTCCAGTGACAGGTCATTTTTTTAAAAATTAAAAACAGTTCATGAAAATCTAAAATTGTTGTTTTGAGTACATAAGTTGGAAGTTTAAAATAAAAATAGTTCCTTTGCATAACGTATTGTTTTTCTCTGTATAGATGGGGAAATAACTCTTCACGATTATTGATGTCCAGTTCATCGGGTGTCCCGAATACTATTTATTCGGGTAATAATTCAAACATGTCTGGTATGGGATCAGGAATAACTTGCACACCTCCTCCGGGCAACAGTAGCTATTCGATGGATAGATTTGATAGTTACAAGTCACTAAATAGTTCTCGAAAATATTAGATCGATGTGTGCAAGATATGTTGTAGATGTAGAATATAATTATACAAGTTATTTTTCTAAGGTATTTGTATATCTTCGGTTATTTTATTACACACGCGTTATATATGTACATACATATATTTTTATTTATATATATAAATATATATACATAAATAAATATATGTATCTATATATAATTTTTATCTAATACATCTTGGATTCATAATAATTTTTTATCCCGAAATTATGTAAACATACTTTAAATGTCACAATAAGTTATGTTTTGTGTTAGAATTATATTGTATTATTGGAGTTGTATATGGGATTTATAATAAAGTACGTAAGATAAGTCATTAATTGTATACGTTTTAAATATTCCTAATTTACAATAGTTTAAAAACATCCATTATAAACCATTTTATAAAACAGAATACATTTATTTTTTTATAATAAATTGAAATTTGTTATGATTTTGTACTGTAACTATTTAAAAACTTTATTTCAATAAATAATTTCATAAATTTTTATAGTAAATGATATTTAATAACATGTTTCAGCTTAGATTTAATTCTACAAGATTACTATTAAATGAAAAAAAAGTGTAAAAAATAGTGCGTTAAAATAATCTACTAATCCACATGTCTAGATGTCTCTGATGACTCATTTGTTTTCATTTGTCAGCTGATAGTATACATTTCGCCGGTTGTCACATGTGTATTGTTTTGAGGTTATATTTAGTAGTTCTGTGTGTTGTGTTATAAAAATGTGGAAGTTTTCAACAAAAATATTGACATTTTCTGCTTATTATACAATGTTTTGTATAATAAGCAAAATATTATTTATAAATATTTATGATATTTCGGGTTACGTTGTTGACGAGCTTTTCCATATTCCACAAGGATTGCATTACTGCAATTTTAACTTTTCAGTGGTAAATATATGATTAAAAGTTTTAACAATATGATAACAAAATAATTAATTCAGTGGGATCCTAAAATAACAACACTACCAGGTCTATATATTTTGTCAACACTATCAATGGCTCCACTTGGTTTATGTTCTGCATATGGAATGCGATTAACGAATTTGTTAGCCGGATTTATGAATGTGTTACTGTTTATAGTACTATTTCATATGGAATATGACACCAATGTAATATAAACATTTCAATATCTTGTATGAGTACTTATTTTTTAAAATTGTAGAAGAAACTTAGTTGGTCAGCTTTAGTTTCCGGTATAAATTTAGGAATACTGCCACCCCTATACTTTTTCAATCATTTTTACTATACTGACACAGTTTCGGTTTCTAGTATTCTTATAATGTTAATGTGTAACAAAAAAGGACATCACGGTCTTGCTTCACTAGCTGGTAAGTTTCGAAAACTTTGAATATTTATATGCAGTTTAAAACTTTGTTTTTCAAAGGCCAATTTTTGTTTTGTTTTATAATAATACATAAATTTACATCACAGATAATATTAAATGAAATAAAATGAAAGAGAAATTAGTTGTGAAAAATATGTAATAATTGTAAAATAATTAGGTCTTTTACAAATCACTCGTTGAGAAACACTAAATTAAAAGTTTAAGTTGTTAACTTATAAACAAAAATGTTTTTAATAATAGTTTTAAAACTAAATACAAACATATTTTATTTATAACGTTCTACAACAAATATTTACAATTTATATTAATATTTACCAAATAATAATATAATGTGTATGTATATTTAGGAATTTGGGCCGTATTAATAAGACAAACAAATGTAATTTGGGTAACAATGCTTTTTGGAATAAGTATTTTAGAGACATTTGTAAATATTACAAATGTGAAATCTGGACGTCGAGTAAAATCATACAATCATACAGATTTTCGGGTAAATAATGCAAAACAACATTTTGAATTATTTGCTAATTTTGTTAATTTTTAGAACTTATATGAATGCACCAGAGATGTATTGAAGGGAAAATGCAAAATTAAAAAAATAACTTTTAGACAATTGTATTCAATATGTCCATACTTCGTAGTGATGATACTGTTTATTGTTTTCATATACATAAATGGTAGTATTGTTGTTGGGGATAAAAGTGCACATGAAGCATCTGTACACATTCCACAATTATTTTACTTTTCATTGTTTACTGTGATATTTGCTGCACCACATTTTTGTTTAGAAATACTTCCCTTTATGAAGTATGTCTGGAAACATAAATTATTATGTGTTGGCCTAATATCATTGTTTATAATTGCTGTTCACTATAATACTTTAGTACATCCTTATTTATTAGCTGATAATAGACATTATACTTTTTATATTTGGAACAGAATTTACGGAAGATATCCCATAGCAAAATATATTTTAACAGGGGTGTACTTATTTGGAATGTATGCTACTTTAAAAAGAATTGATGCTCTTAAAGAATTTGGTTTTGTGCTGGCATTTGTGCCATGTACTTTAGTGGTATTAACTTTGCAAAAATTGATAGACGTCCGTTATTTCTTAATTCCATTTATTTTATTGAGACTGAAATTTAAAACCAGAAATGGATTTATTTTAGCTTTAGAATTTTTAATGTACCTGATATTGAATTATTTAACTTTTTATGTATTCTTTTCCAAAGAAATATTTTGGAATGACTTTGAAGACGCTCAGAGAATTATTTGGTAACAAAAATTGTTTAAGTTTTCAATTTTCTATAATTTGTATTTAATTTCTTACGTGCAGAATGAATTATCATTAATTTGTTCAAGGTGTATAATATGTAAATGATTTGTTATTAATAAATATCGATTGTCATATAAATGCCAATAAAGTTGTCCAAATAAAAAGTTTTACACCTAGTTGTACAAATGAATAATGTTATTTTTATTCAACATGATTTTTTATTCATGTTTATTGAGTTACCTTTATGAAGTTTTTATGGAAAAACAAGCAGTATATTCCTGAAGTGGAGGTATAAATAGCATTTGATTCGGTAAAGTGACGCTGAGTCAACGACGCGACGCCACGACCGTACGTCGGTTTAGTTCGTACGGATAATGGCGCATGGTTGTTCTCGCTACTAACATATCAAACATTTGCAACGAAAATACTACATTTAATACTCAAAAATGTAATGAAAGTGAAATAAAAAAGGTTCACTGGTAAAACTAAATTATATTACAAAATAGTGCACATAATGTCTACATACAATCAAGCTAACAAACATGTATGGAATTTAGGTAAGAAAAATCAATTTCTCTTTACTGAATCTGTTGTTTGTTTTTAATTTAATTAATTCTATGATATATGGTTTGGATATATTTTATTTATCAGTAATATTCTGTCAAACAACACATGTTTCTTGTCGTTCTTCTCGGCTTTTATACTGCGGTATCCGGGGATCGATATTAGCCAAAACAGATGATAAAATTCAACTGCATTGACAATATAGTGGATTTTCTATTGCATGATTACTCTTACAATCACGCAGACATCTTTTATTCATTTCTATATACAATTTTTATTTCTTCCCTTCTTAATTATATTCGTATATGAAGAAACAGATGTCGATTCGTTTCGGCATAATATCCGGTGTCTAGCATCTGCTATTGTTTTTCAGACCAACGACAAAAAGTTTCAAAATTGTGAATATAAGTACAACACACAGTTTATACAATTTACATACTTACGGGTCCAGATAACTAGATGTGTTGGCGTATTTCCTGCGATAACATCATCCCGAGAGTTTAAGTAATTGTAAAATATTCAAAAAAGAAAAACTTGTAATTTTGTTTTGATAAATCAGTTCCTGTGCGATACTTCTAACATTTCATCTCATCCGAATAGTATATATAGACGTAGACGAAATAAATCGCGGTTATTAGTATTTTTTTTCTGACGTAAATTATTTTGTGCCCTGTTTTAGAGAGGTGCAATGATTGCAACAGGTTTACGCAGAATTTGTATGGTATTTGTGATGACAAAAACAGTTTTTGACTCGTAATATTGACTGTACACTAATACCTACCTAGTTTATATATTTTTTCTGCAATAAGGACACATGCTTACACTACAGAAAGGTACATATATTTTTTTTATTTTTCTAAATATGTATATATTTCTTTTTTTTATGTTATCACGAATATTTAATTTGAACCATATATAGTCGAAATAAAGTATAAGAAACAAATTTATAGTTTGCATTTATTTTTAAATATTGATTTTATAAATATTTCAGCGGCTATTTTCTTCCAGGCATATTAGTTCCTACATGGAATCATGAAAGTTTCCCTGAAACTTACATATTTAATCATATTTATTTGCGCATTTCTAATTTTATACCAGTATCATTTATCAAACGCATGGATAATATCCCAAAATCAGCCGGTGGATCTGCAGAATATCGAGCGCAATACCATGAAAGACCTTCAACAAATTCTAACGGATAACATTGCACTCAACATACAGAATCGTTCAACATCTACTTCTACTACAATTCTTCCTACTACTATAAAAGTATATTATTTCTTTATATGTCTTCCATGTTTAATGCAAAAATAATAAATCTTAGATTGTTCCAAATATGAGGTCTCTGCAGGAGAATCCAGAAAAAGTCGTGCCACCCTTGTACGTGATAACTCCGACGTATCGGCGTCCAGAACAAATTCCAGAGTTGACAAGAATGGCTCATACGTTGATGTTGGTACCCAACTTATACTGGTTAGTTATAGAAGACGCTAAAGAGAAAAACCAGCAAGTTACAGTACTGCTGGAGCGGACCGGATTGAGCTATGAGCATCTAGTTGGTAAGTATCAAATATAAACTTTAAATATTGTTTAATCAAATCAAATATTTAGTAAATAATATTTATATAGTTTTTATAATGAAATTTGTATTTTCTTTGTAGCTCCCATGCCAGACATTTACAAGAACCGTAAAGGTGCTAAGCCCAGAGGTGTATCTAACAGAAATCGTGGCCTTGAGTGGTTGAGAGCGAACGCAACCACTGGTGTATTTTACTTCGCCGATGATGACAATACTTATGATTTACAAATATTTGAAGAGGTAATCTGATTTTTATTTATGTTGTATTTATGAAACTAATAAATATTTTATTGTACAATAGAATAAGAAAAAAATAATTCATACGTGCAAAAAATTAATTTTGTAATTCGTTCTATCATATTTTTTTCGAACACTAATACATTTTATGCGCCGGATATTAATGTTTATTATTTTATATATTTAATTTTACAGTGACATATCATTTTTATAGTCTAATTTGTTGAACATAATAAAGTTTTTTTTTACAACAAAAAGTTATTTATCATTGGTTTCATTTATTATTCATTTCAAAATCTCATAATTTGACACAATTTTTTGAGAGGAATTAAGATGTATAAATTTTGTCTTGAAATTTAATTGTACCAAGTTTTATTTCATTATTACAGTTAGTGTGAAGATATTTTTTTTCAGATGAGGTATACGAAACGAGTATCTATGTGGCCAGTTGGCCTGATAACAAAGTTGGGAGTAAGTACTCCTGTAGTACGTGATGGGAAATTCGTTGGCTTTTACGACGGCTGGATTGCCGGAAGGAAATTCCCTGTAGATATGGCAGGCTTCGCAGTTTCCGTCAAATTCTTACTTGAACGTCCAAACGCTAGTATGCCATATAAGCCTGGATTTGAAGAAGATGGGTTTCTCAAGAGCCTGAGTCCCTTCGAACCTCAAGATATTGAATTGCTTGCTTCAAACTGTACAAAAGTAAGTATCAGCCAACATATATTAGGTATAAAATTTCATTAGAATTCATTTAGACTTTTAGATGTTCATTTGTTAGTAAACTTTGATATTAAAGATTGTATGTTTACATGTGGAATAAATTTGTATTTTTATATGAACCATTACACAAATCACAAATTAAAATTTACAAATTTACTTCTTTAAGGAAGTGTTGATGATCTCATGTATAATTTTTGAATCTACAAAGGGATGAAATATCACTTTTGTAATAATTTTATGTTGGAAAAATAATAACTTTCAATCTTGTCGCTGTTCTTATTACTAATAGCATGTGTTTTATCTATTTTCACAGGTTTTAGCTTGGCACACGCAAACTAAAAAGAATGAGCCATCTAAGCCTCTTGATATGAAAAAGTACAACAATACTAATTTGGTGATACTTAAACAAATCATAGTATAGTTGTTTATAAAGGCATACGAATATAATAATACCGATTTTTTAATATTTTAAGCTTCACTATCTGCTATATTTGCATGCCTGCACTCAATAAGATTCTAATTCCAGTTTATATCATACCTACATTTGTTATGTTTATTACTCTTACTTTAATACTTACATGTAAATCATTGTATAATATATTGTAATCTTTAATCACAACTAGAGAACCATGACTTATTGTGTATTTTTGTTCTGATAGTTGTGTTTATTTATTCGTTCATACTTATTATAATTGTACTTTTCCAACATTTATACGTTTTTATATTTCTTTATATTGATCGGATATACTCATTATGATTAGTTACCATTTTATAATATGTTTTGTATACATAATGTGATTATATATCAGGCCAGCATTTACTAATGTAAAATATTTATCAGGTAGCAATTAACTAGGCATATTGACAATTATACTTAATACATTAGTTACTGATAATCTCGTGTGATAAAACATAATTTCTTATCATTTAAATGTAATCCATTAATAACGTTATATTTCTCCTTGAAAAAGGAGTACTTGTAAAGTCTTATAAATATCCTATATTATAATTATATATTTTATAAAAAGATTATCTAGTTTTATAACATTCATATTATAATTTATATTTTTGGTAAGTATATTATGTACTTCAAAGATATATAAATTTATGTACCATTGCAAATAACTAATTATTTTTATAAAATTAGTAAAATTAGTATAAGAAACAAATTTATAGTTTGCATTTATTTTTAAATATTGATTTTATAAATATTTCAGCGGCTATTTTCTTCCAGGCATTTTAGTTCCTACATGGAATCATGAAAGTTTCCCTGAAACTTACATATTTAATCATATTCATTTGCGCATTTCTAATTTTATACCAGTATCATTTATCAAACGCATGGATAATATCCCAAAATCAGCCGGTGGATCTGCAGAATATCGAGCGCAATACCATGAAAGACCTTCAACAAATTCTAACGGATAACATTGCACTCAACATACAGAATCGTTCAACATCTACTTCTACTACAATTCTTCCTACTACTATAAAAGTATATTATTTCTTTATATGTCTTCCATGTTTAATGCAAAAATAATAAATCTTAGATTGTTCCAAATATGAGGTCTCTGCAGGAGAATCCAGAAAAAGTCGTGCCTCCCTTGTACGTGATAACTCCGACGTATCGGCGTCCAGAACAAATTCCAGCGTTGACAAGAATGGCTCATACGTTGATGTTGGTACCCAACTTATACTGGTTAGTTATAGAAGACGCTAAAGAGAAAAACCAGCAAGTTACAGTACTGCTGGAGCGGACCGGATTGAGCTATGAGCATCTAGTTGGTAAGTATCAAATATAAACTTTAAATATTGTTTAATCAAATCAAATATTTAGTAAATAATATTTATATAGTTTTTATAATGAAATTTGTATTTTCTTTGTAGCTCCCATGCCAGACATTTACAAGAACCGTAAAGGTGCTAAGCCCAGAGGTGTATCTAACAGAAATCGTGGCCTTGAGTGGTTGAGAGCGAACGCAACCACTGGTGTATTTTACTTCGCCGATGATGACAATACTTATGATTTACAAATATTTGAAGAGGTAATCTGATTTTTATTTATGTTGTATTTATGAAACTAATAAATATTTTATTGTACAATAGAATAAGAAAAAAATAATTCATACGTGCAAAAAATTAATTTTATAATTCGTTCTATCATAATTTTTTCGAACACTAATACATTTTATGCGCCGGATATTAATGTTTATTATTTTATATATTTAATTTTACAGTGACAAATCATTTTTATAGTCTAATTTGTTGAACATAATAAAGTTTTTTTTTTTTACAAAAAAAGTTATTTATCATTGGTTTAATTTATTATTCATTTCAAAATCTCATAATGTGACACAATTTTTTGAATATTTTATGAGAGGAATTAATAAGATGTATAAATTTTGTCTTGAAATTTAATTGTACCAAGTTTTATTTCATTATTACAGTTAGTGTGAAGATATTTTTTTTCAGATGAGGTATACGAAACGAGTATCTATGTGGCCAGTTGGCCTGATAACAAAGTTGGGAGTAAGTACTCCTGTAGTACGTGATGGGAAATTCGTTGGCTTTTACGACGGCTGGATTGCCGGAAGGAAATTCCCTGTAGATATGGCAGGCTTCGCAGTTTCCGTCAAATTCTTACTTGAACGTCCAAACGCTAGTATGCCATATAAGCCTGGATTTGAAGAAGATGGGTTTCTCAAGAGCCTGAGTCCCTTCGAACCTCAAGATATTGAATTGCTTGCTTCAAACTGTACAAAAGTAAGTATCAGCCAACATATATTAGGTATAAAATTTCATTAGAATTCATTTAGACTTTTAGATGTTCATTTGTTAGTAAACTTTGATATTAAAGATTGTATGTTTACATGTGGAATAAATTTGTATTTTTATATGAACCATTACACAAATCACAAATTAAAATTTACAAATTTACTTCTTTAAGGAAGTGTTGATGATCTCATGTATAATTTTTGAATCTACAAAGGGATGAAATATCACTTTTGTAATAATTTTATGTTGGAAAAATAATAACTTTCAATCTTGTCGCTCTTCTTATTACTAATAGCATGTGTTTTATCTATTTTCACAGGTTTTAGCTTGGCACACGCAAACTAAAAAGAATGAGCCATCTAAGCCTCTTGATATGAAAAAGTACAACAATACTAATTTGGTGATACTTAAACAAATCATAGTATAGTTGTTTATAAAGGCATACGAATATAATAATACCGATTTTTTAATATTTTAAGCTTCACTATCTGCTATATTTGCATGCCTGCACTCAATAAGATTCTAATTCCAGTTTATATCATACCTACATTTGTTATGTTTATTACTCTTACTTTAATACTTACATGTAAATCATTGTATAATATATTGTAATCTTTAATCACAACTAGAGAACCATGACTTATTGTGTATTTTTGTTCTGATAGTTGTGTTTATTTATTCGTTCATACTTATTATAATTGTACTTTTCCAACATTTATACGTTTTTATATTTCTTTATATTGATCGGATATACTCATTATGATTAGTTACCATTTTATAATATGTTTTGTATACATAATGTGATTATATATCAGGCCAGCATTTACTAATGTAAAATATTTATCAGGTAGCAATTAACTAGGCATATTGACAATTATACTTAATACATTAGTTACTGATAATCTCGTGTGATAAAACATAATTTCTTATCATTTAAATGTAATCCATTAATAACGTTATATTTCTTCTTGAAAAAGGAGTACTTGTAAAGTCTTATAAATATCCTATATTATAATTATATATTTTATAAAAAGATTATCTAGTTTTATAACATTCATATTATAATTTATATTTTTGGTAAGTATATTATGTACTTCAAAGATATATAAATTTATGTACCATTGCAAATAACTAATTATTTTTATAAAATTAGTAAAATTAGTATAAGAAACAAATTTATAGTTTGCATTTATTTTTAAATATTGATTTTATAAATATTTCAGCTGCTATTTTCTTCCAGGCATTTTAGTTCCTACATGGAATCATGAAAGTTTCCCTGAAACTTACATATTTAATCATATTCATTTGCGCATTTCTAATTTTATACCAGTATCATTTATCAAACGCATGGATAATATCCCAAAATCAGCCGGTGGATCTGCAGAATATCGAGCGCAATACCATGAAAGACCTTCAACAAATTCTAACGGATAACATTGCACTCAACATACAGAATCGTTCAACATCTACTTCTACTACAATTCTTCCTACTACTATAAAAGTATATTATTTCTTTATATGTCTTCCATGTTTAATGCAAAAATAATAAATCTTAGATTGTTCCAAATATGAGGTCTCTGCAGGAGAATCCAGAAAAAGTCGTGCCTCCCTTGTACGTGATAACTCCGACGTATCGGCGTCCAGAACAAATTCCAGCGTTGACAAGAATGGCTCATACGTTGATGTTGGTACCCAACTTATACTGGTTAGTTATAGAAGACGCTAAAGAGAAAAACCAGCAAGTTACAGTACTGCTGGAGCGGACCGGATTGAGCTATGAGCATCTAGTTGGTAAGTATCAAATATAAACTTTAAATATTGTTTAATCAAATCAAATATTTAGTAAATAATATTTATATAGTTTTTATAATGAAATTTGTATTTTCTTTGTAGCTCCCATGCCAGACATTTACAAGAACCGTAAAGGTGCTAAGCCCAGAGGTGTATCTAACAGAAATCGTGGCCTTGAGTGGTTGAGAGCGAACGCAACCACTGGTGTATTTTACTTCGCCGATGATGACAATACTTATGATTTACAAATATTTGAAGAGGTAATCTGATTTTTATTTATGTTGTATTTATGAAACTAATAAATATTTTATTGTACAATAGAATAAGAAAAAAATAATTCATACGTGCAAAAAATTAATTTTATAATTCGTTCTATCATAATTTTTTCGAACACTAATACATTTTATGCGCCGGATATTAATGTTTATTATTTTATATATTTAATTTTACAGTGACAAATCATTTTTATAGTCTAATTTGTTGAACATAATAAAGTTTTTTTTTTTTACAAAAAAAGTTATTTATCATTGGTTTAATTTATTATTCATTTCAAAATCTCATAATGTGACACAATTTTTTGAATATTTTATGAGAGGAATTAATAAGATGTATAAATTTTGTCTTGAAATTTAATTGTACCAAGTTTTATTTCATTATTACAGTTAGTGTGAAGATATTTTTTTTCAGATGAGGTATACGAAACGAGTGTCTATGTGGCCAGTTGGCCTGATAACAAAGTTGGGAGTAAGTACTCCTGTAGTACGTGATGGGAAATTCGTTGGCTTTTACGACGGCTGGATTGCCGGAAGGAAATTCCCTGTAGATATGGCAGGCTTCGCAGTTTCCGTCAAATTCTTACTTGAACGTCCAAACGCTAGTATGCCATATAAGCCTGGATTTGAAGAAGATGGGTTTCTCAAGAGCCTGAGTCCCTTCGAACCTCAAGATATTGAATTGCTTGCTTCAAACTGTACAAAAGTAAGTATCAGCCAACATATATTAGGTATAAAATTTCATTAGAATTCATTTAGACTTTTAGATGTTCATTTATTAGTAAACTTTGATACTAAAGATTGTATGTTTACATGTGGAATAAATTTGTATTTTTATATGAACCATTACACAAATCACAAATTAAAATTTACAAATTTAATTCTTTAAGGAAGTGTTGATGATCTCATGTATAATATTTGAATTTACAAAGGGATGAAATAATAATTTTATGTTGGAAAAATAATAACTTTCATTCTTGTCGCTGTTCTTATTACTAATAGCATGTGTTTTATCTATTTTCACAGGTTTTAGCTTGGCACACGCAAACTAAAAAGAATGAGCCATCTAAGCCTCTTGATATGAAAAAGTACAACAATACTAATTTGGTGATACTTAAACAAATCATAGTATAGTTGTTTATAAAGGCATACGAATATAATAATACCGATTTTTTAATATTTTAAGCTTCACTATCTGCTATATTTGCATGCCTGCACTCAATAAGATTCTAATTCCAGTTTATATCATACCTACATTTGTTATGTTTATTACTCTTACTTTAATACTTACATGTAAATCATTGTATAATATATTGTAATCTTTAATCACAACTAGAGAACCATGACTTATTGTGTATTTTTGTTCTGATAGTTGTGTTTATTTATTCGTTCATACTTATTATAATTGTACTTTTCCAACATTTATACGTTTTTATATTTCTTTATATTGATCGGATATACTCATTATGATTAGTTACCATTTTATAATATGTTTTGTATACATAATGTGATTATATATCAGGCCAGCATTTACTAATGTAAAATATTTATCAGGTAGCAATTAACTAGGCATATTGACAATTATACTTAATACATTAGTTACTGATAATCTCGTGTGATAAAACATAATTTCTTATCATTTCAATGTAATCCATTAATAACGTTATATTTCTCCTTGAAAAAGGAGTACTTGTAAAGTCTTATAAATATCCTATATTATAATTATATATTTTATAAAAAGATTATCTAGTTTTATAACATTCATATTATAATTTATATTTTTGGTAAGTATATTATGTACTTCAAAGATATATAAATTTATGTACCATTGCAAATAACTAATTATTTTTATAAAATTTGGGAAGATAATATTAGTAAATTACCTCTACTGTACATTCCTAAATTTAAATAAATTTGTAATTTGGAAATTAAAATTTCTTGAAGAATTTAAAATTTTTCAAGAAAACAATATTTAATAGATTTTTCTAAATTTTATATGGCTGCTATATACAGTAAGTAATAGCGAAATAAAACAACTAAAAAAAATTAATATCACTTTCGATAATAATTTCATCAACTGTAAAAATTAACCAAATATTTGAAAATATAATTTTCCTTTTGTTATAGTTCAGCAGGCAAAAAACAACACCCTGGTATTCAGCAGAAGATCCCCGGTCTATTATAGTATGTTTATATTTCTAATATTATTTTGTGTAATATATTTAATTTGTTGTAAATTAGTATAACAATAAAATAAAAATTATTGCATTTCCTAACTAAATTTTCAATTCTACATCTCTACAAAATAACTTGCAGAGAAAATTATTAACATTCATCGACCAGTTAAAAAAAAATTCAAATACATCAAGTAGAGAACAAACTTTTATTAAAATATTTTTAACTACCCTTTATACTGCATCCTTTAATTTATTATTGTATTTTAGTCGAATATTTTTGAATATTTATGAATTGGTGACACAAGGTCGTGTTGGGTGTTGCCTATAATTGAATTCGAGGGGAAATGTGAATTATCTTTAAACTAGGGGTTGGCGTACAAAACGGACATTAGATTCGTTAGTTTGAGGGTTGAATCCATAAGTTACATACTTAAAATCACTAATTAGTATGAACTTCAAAAACTCTGGATCCGGTTCAAATTTGGTATACCTATACTAGGTATATAGGCTTAGATACTTTTAAAAGGAAATTTATCCTAGGGTTGAAAATAGGGGAGTTATTTAATATTAAAGATTTAAATCGCTTATTACGTAAGAACTATAAGTCGTAGGGAAATTTGGACACCGAATTCGAAATCTACAACGTCAAATTAGTAGAATAAAACCAAAAAACCACCCCTTCAACTTCAACATGAACACCCCCCACATATTTTGTGCACTACTTTTATGAATTTCTTAAAAATATTTTACAAATAACTGGAAAATTATTAAGTTTAAAGAAAAATTTTATTAGGATATTTTAAAGAGAATGAAATTTTGAACATCTTCTATTTGAAACACTTTTTTGTCCGCTGGTGTTTTTGTTTCATAGTTAATTGGGTCATTTTCTTTTTAAAATGTATCATGTGTATCAAGCATGTATTTAATATTAACATTACAGTATTAACAACTATGGTTTGAAATAGAACAGTAATTTTAGAATTTAAATATAATTTAAATGCGGTTATGTAAGCATCAACATCAATTAACGCTAAATTAAATTTTAAAAATAACGTAATTTTGCTCTATATTTATGTATCACATGTACTTACTATACATGTATTTAAATTATGTACCCTTACAGATTTTATGTCACCCTTTTAATAAAAGCACCCCTATACACATTATAAGTATATGTACTTCTTATGTTGTAATATACTGTGTTATTTTCTTGTATTCAATTTTGATGAAACTTGGCATACATGAGCTAGGGACATAAATCTAGTAGCCAACCAAATATGAGCCTCTAGGAGTAGTTGATATTAAGGGAGATATTCAATTATATAATTTACAAGGGTGGAAAATATTAACTTTAGAGGAAAACTTTATTAGAGTTTTTTGTTGGGAATAAAATTCTAAGCATCTTTTATTTGAAAAGTTTTCTTATCCAATTTTTCTTTTTAAAGATAATTGTTTAAGTACATATCTGTCTTAAAGATAAGTTCCGTTCGAAACTTCTTCAAGAGAATTACCACTTTACAGTGCCCCATAAAATTGGATTTTTTTTATAGCTGTAGCATCAAGTTCTTAGTCTAAATGCAATGTTTGAGATTTCTATCCCTAATTATATAGATAACAGAAAATAATTTGTTAAAAATCTTCAAGTAAACCACCCTTATAAGTTGCACTAAAAATTTTATATTTTTTTTATGTATGTAGTATTGGAAGCTTAGTTCCTATACAAAGTTTCAAAATTTTCACGTCAATATCATGGGAATAAAATAATGCTCTACTTGCGGAACTTCAATCGCGAATTACGTAAGAACAAAGCGAGAGCGCCAAAAAGGGACACCGGCACGGGAAGCGGAAGGGTCGAATTAAGGGGATGACATGTCTAACTCCGAAAATTTGGGGTTCAAGGTCAAAAACCATGGGCTATAGACCAGGGTTTTTCAAGATGCAACTAATTAGTGAAATTAGGAGAAAAAAGTATGCTATCGTATAGAGTCAACCGTGAAACTAACGAATCTGATGTCCGTTTTGTGCGCCTACCCCTAGTTTAGGGGTAATTCACGTTTTCTCTCGATTAAAATTTTTGTCTCCGATTTCGATGAAACTTTGCATACATGTAGTAGGGACCTAAACTTAGTGTGGAATATAACTTGAGCACTTAAGGGTGGGATTTTGGAAAGGGTGTAAATATTTCTTGAAAACGTGAAAACAGGATTTGGTATCCGGGTAACATAAATTCTAGGAGCACTTTTTTCTTTACTTTGCTCCCTATAATTTTATAGGGTACCCCAAAGTGATAGTTTTCTTGAAGATTTTTCGAACGGAACTTATCTTTAAGACAGATATGTACTTAAACAATTATCTTTAAAAAGAAAAATTGGATAAGAAAACTTTTCAAATAAAAGATGCTTAGAATTTTATTCCCAACAAAAAACTCTAATAAAGTTTTCCTCTAAAGTTAATATTTTCCATCCTTGTAAATTATATAATTGAATATCTCCCTTAATATCAACTACTACTAGAGGCTCATATTTGGTTATCTACTAGATCTATGTCCCTAGCTCATATATGCCAAGTTTCATCCAAATCGGACACAAGAAAATACCACAATATATTACAACATAAGAAGTACATATACTCTTAATGTGTATAGGGGTGCATATTAAATGGGTGACATAAAATCTATAAGGGTACAAAATTTAAGTACATGTGAAACGTAAATATAGAGCAAAATTATATTATTTTTTTTTAAGACATTCATAAAAGTAGTGCACAAGATACGTAAGGGTGTATATGTTAAAGGGGTAGTTTTACCCCTATAGTATTAACGTGAAAATATAAAATTTTGTAGTGCAACCTATAGGGTAGCTTCCTTGAAGATTTGTCCTAAGGGTCTTGGTTACGTAACCAACCCTTAAAAAAAGGTGGAAAGGGATGAAAGGGTGAAATTATTATTGAAGGGGTACAGGAATAAAATATATGATGTAATTTAAGTGTTTGTTTATTATATAACAATAAATACACACGATTATGTTCATATAAGTAAAATACTATATATACAAGTTATTTCATTATTATTTCCACTTGTGCCCTTCTGAAACTGTGGCTGCTGTATACAGGGTTGAAGTGCAGCTCATTCACCCCCTAAACAATCAGAAAAATATCAGTTAAATACTAAATAACATGAATCACAGTAATAAATATTATATACATCATATTACATCATCAACTAAGGGTGGGGTGCAATTTGGACATCAGATTCGGAATCTACAGAGTCGAATTAGAGGAATGACTTGTCTTTAACATCCTCTTTATACTTTACCCTGTCTATAATATTTAACGGAGAAGTAAAGTTCCATTTTCCGGAAAAGGAAAAAATCGGACAAGAAAATTTTTCAAATAAAAGTTGCTTAGAATTTTATTCTGAACAAAAAATCCTAATAAAGTTTTTTTCTAAGATTAATATTTACACCCTTTCCAAAATCCCACTTTAAAGTTCAAATAGGCAACAACCATCTCAAGTTTGTGTCACCAATATATAAATACAGGTGTTTTATTTATAAATATATAATAACAGTACAACAATCTGATAAGTTTACATAAGTTCGTAATTCAATGCTGATTGCATAAAAAGAAATTATATGGTGTACTAAAATGGATAATTTAAAGTGTAAAATATTGTTGTGATAAATATTATTTTTTGATCTACCAATCAAGTCAGAGATCTGAGTTTCAATTTGAAATTAAAAAAAAATATAGGAAAATAGTCACTAAATGTTAATAATTTTCTCTGAAAGTTATTAATTTATATGTCTTTAAATTAAACGTAACACAGTAATAGTAAATTCATTAACACTAAGTGCAATATATTAACGAATTATACATCAAATTATTTAGCATGACAATGAATACAAATATATGCATTATATGGAATGAAATATTTATTGTACATACACTATACATTTGGAATTTTTAAGGGTGGCCGTGGGTGTTCTGAAGACCGGGAACAACCTATCGAATTCTAGATTTTGTTGTTGGCTGTTGTACCTGTAAGAAAACAACTCACATTATGTATTTTGTAAATATATTTATAATTATTACACTTACTGCATATATTGTAAAAGCAAAATATAAATAAAATGAAACATAATTTATATGTTACTGTAATTTACTATCTTGTATTAGTCGATTGGTTGAATTATTCTTTACATTGGTATTATAAGTAAACATAGATTTTATATTATATATATTTAGTTTATGTTATAATGTATTTACATTGTAAAATTTCCACTTATAAATTCATCCTCCCGGAATTTCATATTTACATTATATTTTTCCAGAGAATATATTATCTTTGCATTATTGTCTTGCCTTTTATATAGAGGATAACCGTTAATATTTTCGTGCGTTTCTTTTTGAACATTTATTTTCATTTATCATGTGCGTTCGAACTAATTGATATAATTCTGGTTCAGTGTCTTCATCTGGAATTTCGGCACTAACAATTTCGTTTATTTCGTCATTGTTGCGAATTTTACTTTTGCTATCTAATGTTAACAACAGATGCATATGTGGTAAATTTCGTTTTTGAAATTCTATAACATAAATGAAGGCCACGACTTTTTCAAAAATATCATCATGTAGAATTTCATTTAACATACTTTTAATTTGTCTGTTGAAAACTGGCGCAACTATATCTGGGCGATCTGCAGAACTTTGACCTTCGCGTAACTGTTCAACTCTTTCTGGCAATTTCGGATTACACGTTACAGTTATGAATAAATTAGGTCGGTCGAATTCTTTAACAATTGACATGGCGTTCTGATACATTTTTAGCATAAAACGACTGCCACCTTGGAATGAGGATGGTAAAATAATCATAGTGCCCGCTTTCCCGCCTTCATTATCAGCTAAATTATTCATATGGTCCATTAACCCACTATACAGTTCTTCTCTGAGGGTAGGCTGATTTAATCTAATGTAAGTTAATCTTTCTGCCTCGACTTTCACATATGCATCTACAATGTACTGCTGTGTTAGCTTTCCGGCTTTTAAACACGGATTGAATGTGTCTCTAACTGCTAATCTATTCATGTAAAATTGTAACATGCTTTGCTTTTTAGCACCGTCGACTTGCTTTAAGTTCATGTCCCGGTCACATTCGCCTGGCGGAAAAAGTATAGGATATATCATGGGGTCACAGTTTTCATAGATATCTCCACCTATTGGTGGCTCTCCGTCATTTAATGTAAATACTACGGCCACTTCGTTACATGTTGGTATATTATAACTACACTTATCTTTTCGTCTGTCACAAACTATCCACAAATTGATTTCTGGCACTGAATGATTATTTATATTTGCCCTAGTTATTTCTATTTCTTCTACGTCCTTTAACATCCTGCACGCCTGAGAATATGGATTGATTCCTCTAATAATTTCATCAAACTGCCCCATTATATTATATTATATTCCAAGTGGAACTTACTCTATCACATTTAAATAATTAACAATTTTGACAGAAAGACATGTTGCCAACTAAAAAGTTTATATACAATTATAAATATTAAATTTTAGTTGCTTTTACTTACTCTAATTAGTTTGTGTATATTATTTACTCTATAAACTTCCACCAGGATAAAATGTAGAAATAATAAACTGCGTAAATAATAAACAAATATGACTCAGCAGAATTAAAATTTCACGTTTGTGAATCAACCTCCGTACTTCAAATACTTTGACAGTCGGCAGAACTTACGCGGATCTCACTTCATTTTAGTTGAGTTCATATTTTGAGGTTCGCTCAACATTAGTGCTTGTCATTCTTTAGTGTGTTGTCTTTTGTCTGCAAAATGCCTTTGGAAAATCTCGAAGAAGAAGGTTTGGAAAAGAACCCTAATTTAGAATTAGCACAGCTTAAATTTTTATTGAGTTTACCGGAATATCGCGACGATCAAAATGTTCGCACAAAACTTATGGATGCTATTAAAAAAGACGGTAAGTTAACCTAAAATGACTTGTACTTTTTGTTAATAATATTTGGTTTTATTAATTAAGAGTGTATAGAATTCTATATTATTAGTATTTTTTCCATTTAGATATGGCACCGTGGTATGAGACAGTTTGTAGTGAATTAGAATGGACTGTTGATGACACATTGATGGTTTTAATGAAAAACAAAAATGCTGAACAAATAAAAAAATTGGACGAATTAATTGTGGATGCAGAAAAAAATTTAGGAGAAATGGAAGTTCGTGAAGCTTATTTGAAAAAGGCAGAATACTTTAGTCGAATTGGAGATAAAGACAATGCTATAAATGTTTTTAGACAAACGTATGATAAAACTGTGTCTTTGGGTCATAGACTTGATATTGTTTTTCACAACATAAGAATCGGCTTGTTCTTTATGGACCATGATATCATTACAAGAAATATTGAGAAAGCTAAAACGTAAGTTATATTTAAACATTATATTTATTATACTAATATACGTATCTAGTTTAATAGAGGAAGGCGGAGATTGGGATAGAAGAAATAGGTTAAAAGTTTACCAAGGTAATTTTTTACATAAATAATTTATCGATATTAACATTTGTTATATTATAGGCGTATATAGCATCGCAGTAAGAGATTTCAAAACAGCAGCCAACTTATTTTTGGACACGATAAGTACTTTCACATCTTATGAACTGATGGATTACATTACCTTTGTACGATATACTGTGTACGTAGCAATGATCAGTCTACCAAGAAATCAACTTCGAGACAAAGTATATCAATAAACTATAATTCCGATTTGTAATACAAATTATTAACTTTATTTTACAGATCATCAAAGGCTCTGAAATTTTAGAAGTTCTACATTCAAATCCTGATGTAAAGAATTACCTTTTCTCACTGTACAATTGCCAGTATTCAGAATTTTTTGTAAACCTTGGTAAGTACATTTACTGCTTACTGAAAATGTGAATTAACTGATGTAAAAATGTTTTCTTATTATTATTTTACAGCAAATGTGGAAGGACTGCTGAGACGAGATTATTTAGTACATCCACATTATCGTTACTACGTCCGAGAAATGAGAATTCTGGCATATTCCCAGCTTTTAGAATCCTACAGATCTCTGACGCTACAATACATGTCGGATGCCTTTGGTGTGTCTGTGGATTACATTGATGAGTATGTATTTGAATATTGTATTTACCTTTAAGGAGATAAACCTGTAAAGTGATAAACATGTTCTGTTTTATATTTAATGATTTGTATGAACATAATGGTTACATAAATATTTGATTTTAGGGAATTAGCAAGATTCATTTCGGCTGGTAGACTGCACTGTAAAATAGACAGAGTTGGAGGAATCGTTGAAACAAACAGACCTGATCACAAAAATGGGCAATTCCACGCTGTGTTGAAACAAGGAGATCTCTTACTAAACCGTGTTCAGAAGCTATCCCGTGTTATTAACATATGATTTACTTATTAATAATTTTTGTATAACAGCTGAAAATTACTACATTTATTTCAGAATAAATAACATGTAACTAAGTGTCTGTTTTTCTTCTTTGAAGATCCAATTCTTTAGTTATTAAACAAACGTTATGTTTGGAAATGAAAATTATTATTGTTCGCTAGCACATGACAGTGTATTACAAACTATAACTGTAATGAAAAGTATTTAACTACAAGAAATTATATTAAGTTTGGTTGTTTTAAATACAATTTCACACAACGAAATATACCACACTTGCTTACTGTAATATCGTATAAAAATAACAATTTTCTTAAATCATATAATGCACAATCTGTAAACTAGTTAAGAGAAATTTAAACATTTATAGAGTACTAAATATTATGATTTATAAATAAATTAAAATATTAAAAAATGTAAAAATGTAATCTTGATTAATTCCTTTCACCTGAATTTGAAATCTATTCAATTGACCATTATATAATATTTACATTTTAAAATGTATTACAAAAGATATCGATATGTTAAAAAAAATCATGATAAAAATCAATAAATACATCGAAATTTTTGTCATATGCGATGAACAATAGGTAAATTGAATGAAACCTGTGAGCAATAGTTTTCCATGTATTTGATTTATATTCATCTTTAAATAAATAGTCCAGTTTATTTTGTAATAAACTTAGAACAAAAAAAAATATTTAACAACTTCTTTTAATGTCAAATTAAATATTTTAATTTCAGCTTGTACTATTTATTAATTCAAAATAAATAAAATATTTGATATTTTTACGGTTTCTTCTAAGAATGAAAATGTTTTCCAAAAAATGACTGGTTTTGTATTAAACAAATAATAGTGCATGCATACTGATTTGAACTACATTCACACCAAATAATTTCCCACTGCAATTTTAAGTTAAAGACGAATTTATAATCTTGAATTTATTTACGTTTGAGGTTTCGCAAGTGCAAACCGTAGTTCGACATAAATTAATCTATTTTTAAGGTGAAGAGGAATACAATAATAAAGGGTAACATAATATTTAGCATTTTATGTTATATAAAAATTAAAACTAAAAGAAATCGTTTATAGATCAGACTTCTTTATATAATAAATTATTACAAAGGGACTATAATACCTTATAGTGAATAACTGAAAGTTGCAAGTGCAAGTCAAAATTAAATTACAAATTGAAAGAGGAAATTATTTAATTGTAAATGTAGCTTTACACGGTTTCCCTGAAAATAACAAATTTACATAAAGCGTAGTTCACGTTTATATTATTTTTTATTTGAAATAATTTTAAAATTATTTATAAACAATAACAGAGTAAATAGCAAAGTTAAATCCTCCATAATTTTGTTAAATATTAACACGAATCACGCAATATGTAAATTCACCTTTTCGCTGATCGTATTAAGCAGGGCCATGACGTCATAAGACCACACATACAGTTAAGTATTTAAAAAAATCAATAAAATTCTCGTTATTTTACTTGATTTTATAAGATAAATATTTAAAAATGCTCGCTAAGAAAGTATAAATGCAATATTGAAATATTTCAATTTGGTAAATAATTTTAAATGCTCGATAAATTTAGTCGGATGTATAACTTAATTTGTTTCATATAAATTTAAGAATTATGTAGTTATATTAAATAGTACACATTACATTACGTTTGCTATTGTTTTCTAGTAGACGGCTGCAATTTAATATTTGAATTACATGAACAGTAAAAGCGGTAGCTCTTGCATGTAGCAGTTGTTAACCGGAGTAGGAAATATTTTAACCTAAAACCTAAACTAACTTAACCTAACCTAGCCTAGTCTAGTCTAGTTTAACCTAATTTAATTTGAGCATATTTTTTAGTGTCTGCAAATTGGTATATTTATCGAGCATTTATTATTTTTATTAAATTATGGGTTGTTTTCGTCTATTCATAGTTATTATGAGATCAAGGGTTCAATCCCAAAATCGCTACTATTATCCGAAATATACAGTTATATCTTTGAAAAAATTATAAAAGAATTAAATATAGTCCAGTATTTGAAAAAATCATTAAAAAATCAAATGCAGTCATGTGCATTTTTTTATAATACCCTTAAATGAATACATTGTATCGAAATATAACGTCAATTATTAAATATTGTTGTCAAAAATTTGATTAACATTTTTTTGCATTTTTTTTTATTTCTGTGAAACAGCCCATTATTTACTTTTGACTACTTTTATTTTGCATTTATAATTTTCACTAATTTTGTATATTTAATGTTATAAAAAAACTAATATACCGAGCATATTTAAATTTACCATGAAAGTATATTGTATAGCATGAATTATTATCATGCTTTTAATACGTACTTCTTAAAAATTGTACATACTTCATATTTGATAATTATTTTAGATATATCATAACATACAAACACCAAATTTATACACAATAAGAAATGTTAAAAAACTGTTCCCTGTTTCTGACTTGTACGTGTTCACTTTTACGATGATCTGATTATGTGAATCTAATGACGTCATAAGACCACGCGTAAAAATGGGATAATTTTACAAGAAAAATAATTAATTCATGTAAAATGAAATAATTGACAAATGGAAATAAAATATAAAGAACTCCAAACTAAAATATACTTAGAATGTATATTTTTGAGATATTTTATCATTGCATTAAGTTTTTTCAATTATTAACGCCGATTTTCATGAATTAATATTCTTTTTAAGATTATATATCATATGAATTTAGCTCTTTTTCCATAAATTAGGCTCTGAAATGATTCACAACTCCCATAAATTTTCCGAAAGGGTTTGCTACAATCCTTTAATGCTTAGTTTTAAAAGAGCTTAATTCACATGAAATAAAAATCGACGTAAATTAAAATCACTTTACAATTCCTTTTTGTATTA
This sequence comes from Stenolophus ochropezus, assembly GCA_035578165.1. NCBI lineage: Eukaryota > Metazoa > Arthropoda > Insecta > Coleoptera > Carabidae > Stenolophus > Stenolophus ochropezus. The sequence goes on from JAQOWZ010000014.1 coordinate 9,425,225, forward strand.
ATTCACACCCAGCTCTCAAGGCAATTACATTTTAAAATTTTATTTACAAATATCTTATACTTTATTATAAGTTAAAACTGAAATAAGATTAAGAATTTTTTAAACGCCGTTATATAGAAAATCATTCGGCTCACGGGTCTCATTCAACGTGATTTTCATTTGTACAACAGGATTTCTGAACATTTCAGATTTTAGGTATTTGAACTATTTAGACTTTTAAATGAATACTTATTTAAATATTATAAATTGTTCATTCTAATTGTGCTTTTTATAAAAACTCATTTTTATATTTTGTTTCCCTTATTCACTGTCTTTAAGTTCACACTTGTAATTCTCTGTACAAATTGCGAATTGTGACGCGCACTAACACTTAGGCCAAGTAATCAGGGTCACTATAATCATTTTCACTATCTTCGCCCGAAGAACTTACGAACTTTTTTCGCTTTTTCTTGTAACGATGTTTCTTTGCTTTATCGGGTGTTTTATGAGATCGCGCTGTGCTTCGCCTATTTTCGCTAGTGTCCGTTCTACGATTGATTACCAGTTTTGGTACTTTCTGTGGTGTTTCCTGTTTAATATATTATATAAATTGACAATCTATTTTTATTATATTATTTAAATTATAGAAAACGATAAAACACGAAATCAAAATAGAACTAAACTACAAAAATAATAATAAAACAGAAAAGTTGTAAGTAAGAATTAAATTAATTATATGAAAACACCAGACATGCATAATATTCTTAATACAGTGAGGTCTTATTGAAATTGCTATACAACTTTAATTGTAATTTTAATTATATAATTTCTTATATGATTCATCAATTCTTGGTGATAGTTTTATTACAATTAACGCTCATTGTATAAGAATAATATAAGGAAAAATTTATAATTTTTCTACGAAAACTGTTCAAATATAAATTATAATTTATGTTTGAACAATTCAAAATTTTAACTTATATATTGAAGCCAATATACCAATAATAATAAAAAATACTATAAATAAAAATTAATTAAAATATTAAATAAAAGATAATCCAAATATAATATATTTGCATGCACTTACCTTGAAACTTGTAACCATAATCTGATCTGTTTCGTTTAGAACAGAGCCTGTTGCTGTAGGACTAGTAAGTACCCCAGGTCCAGGACCGGATGCTGGTGTACCTACGTTCGCTACTGCCGTACTTGACCCAAGACTAACATTTGCCACATTAGTTTTTAATTTATCAGCATTTTCTTCATCGTCTGGATCATCTGGGTCCAGCTTAAGCATTAGCTGTTTGAACTGCAAACAAATACATTAAACATGATTCGAAAACAATCAATTAAAGCTTACGTCTAGATATTGGGCAATAAGATCCTTTCTGCCATCCATATCTAAAATTTCAGCCGGAGCTCCCTGTTTCAGTCTGTTAAGTGTCGCTTTCGGATTAAAGTGAGTATTGTTTCTACGTGTTGCGGTCTTTTCGTAAACTTTCGCTACTTCGGATGGAGAATATTGCGATATTTTCCTATAAATATAACTCATAAAATATGTTATTTAATTGAAGTTATTTTATGTGCATACCCATCACTAAGACCATAAATGTCTTTGAGATGTTGTTTTAGAACTAGAAGAAGTAAACAGCCTTGTGCCGCAGTGATGCAGCCTTGGAGATCTGTCGTGTTGCTAGGAAGTCTAGCAACCAACGCATCTTCATCTTCATCGTCTTCATCGAGTGCGGAGACAGCTGTAACGGTTTGCGTAAGGCTCCCATCGTAAGCGTTTGTCTCCATTTGTTTCTTTTCAGATTCAGTAGCTATCAATCCCTACAAATTTATCAATAGTAATTTCATAGTAGATGTTATATGATTTGTACATACTTCTCTGAATGATTGCAAAAGATTGGTACCCGTTACGGAAATCATTATATCTATGTGATGCACAATAAATAGGGGTTCATCTTGCACAATATAAGGAAAGTATGCTAAATTATCCGCCAAATATAACATGTATGATAAACTTGTACGCTGTAAACAACAAATTATTGTTAAAATAATATTGAAGCAATAAAAAATTGAAAAAAAAATAAGTTTGGGATAAAGGGAACGGATTCAAAGTACCTACATTTATAAATGGAGAAAACGTAAAGTTGTAAATGAACTTGGTTACCTGTTCATCAAACTGTTTCAACATATTTAGTGCTAAAGCTCTCCGTTGTTGTCTGGAACCTCTGAGAAGAGAATACAGATACCCGTTTAGAGCAGTAGGATATTCTCCTTGCTCTCGAATTCTAGAACCGCGGACCATATCTGTTTGCAGAATAGTCTGTAACTGGTATGATAATCTCACACCAAGTTGCGATTTCGTATGAATGAAACCCGGGTACTTTTTCTCTATTTCCATCAGTTGTTTGTCAGCACTATGTGATACCATTTTCTCAGAATCGGTACTCATACAAATTAAATAAGGTACGATCTGCAAAATGAATATGTTAATTCTGTTTATATATAATGTGTAATTGTAAATACCTGCACAGGATGAACTAAACCCTGTTGGAGAATAAGTTGAATAACTTTCAAGGATGCATGTCTGACTACAATGTCCGGATGTAGATAAGAAGTTAGAATTTCTTTTAAATATAACTGGATAATGGTACTCGCCATCCCGGAAGAGACATCACCCATTTCTTTCAAGTTTTCTTCCTTTGATCGTTTTGCCCCTAAAAATTTGATTATTATATAAAGCTCATTAAATTTGCGTAAATATATTTACATTCTTGATCTAGCTTAATCATTCGGTTTTCTTCTTCCATAAGGTATATTTCAATATTTTGTAAAACGTCTGATTTCATTTTGAGAGGAACGTCATCTTCCATCAACATTTTGTGATAAAATTTTTTCAATTCATCATCCAACATGAAATCGTAATGTCTAATACAAATAAAACCAATTGCTTTTAACGTATTGCTTTGAATGTCTTCATCTTCTTGGCGTAAAAAATAAAGCAAAGCGTGAAAAACCTGGTCTTTTATATCCATCTGGAAAGTAAATATATTAAAACATATCCATATTATTTATTTTAATAAACATACTGGTAAATCTCCGATTACGTCCTTGTCAGTAAAATCAAAGTGTCGTAAAAGTAATCCAACAATAAATAACGCTCTTCTAAAAGCTGGTCTACAATTAATTACGATGTTCTTGCACTTTTCTGTATCTTTTTCTAAGCAATCTTTAAATTTCATCACGCTTCCATAATATTGTTTGAAGCAATCTCTTATTAGCTTAAAATTTCTGGTGACATTATTTACAATGGACCCCAAGCACGATAAGCAGCTGGATATAACTGTACGATCATGCTGAATAATTAATTTGATGGAATCTTCTTCTAACTGCGCTAGGAAAGTTTCACTGGGATGCTCCATCAAAGGCACCACGAGTTCCAAAGTTCGTGCTACGCTACTGATGATGATATAATCCCCTTTGGTTTGGCATTTTAAACTGAGGTAAGGCTGCAGTGTACTTGCATGTTTTACTAATAACTGCGGTCGGATTTTTGCGAATAAATTCAAAGTTGTAAGGCAAGCTACCAGCCGTTCAGAACAGCCGCCTTGTTCTTCAACAATCATGCCAGATTCTTCCAATCGCAGTACATTTTCAATTAAGCAGTCTACAATTTGCCGGCAAGCAAGAAGTAAAGCTCTCGGTGGTTCGACTTGGACTTTGGTTGAATCTTCTTTGTCTTCTTTTGGTTTGAACAAACTGACAAGAAGTTGTTCAAACCACTCAAGACCAATATCTCTCGAAGATGCTACAACATCGGTAATATTCATTACTTTTCTCAGTAATGCAGCTTTGTCTAAACTAGGGCGTTCTGGAGTGGGAGTGAACCACATGTTTTGAAACACCTCCATCACTAGTTTACGTATTCCTTCTTCGTCGTTCACTCTTCTAATCATCTTCACGCATATTTCAGGAATCTTAGGAAATTCTGGACACTCCATACAAATATCTTTCAATATTTTAATTACTCGTTTCCTCACACTCACGCCAGTATCTAAAATTCTAGCAGAGAGCATGTCGTAGTACTTGTCAATGAGTTCTGGTCTACTCAATACAAATTTTCCGACTAAATCGACAGCTGCTTCTCTTACAGACGTTGAATGGTCTAGAAAGGAATGGTTCACTCCAATTTGCATGTCACTTTTACCTAATACTGATGGATCTGCTTCAACTATCATAGTAAGGCATTTCATTGCTTTTGTTCTTATTGCAATAGAATTTTCACGTAATACAAGTAAAATAGTGCGAAGATAACCATCGAAACTTTGCGAAAAAGATCTTTTAGATGCCAAGTATTGTGAGATTAATTCAGCACTGCTATAATCAATGTAGGTTTGAAGAACTTGTATACGATTTCCAGAAGATATTGTTTCTTGAAATGGTCGTATTTTACTAATATAAAATTTCTTACGATCTTCTATTATTCGAAACAATTCTGAATTATTTTTGTCTGAAAGTTCTCTTTTAATTTTATTGTTCATATTTTCTTCATCACCTGACTGTTCTTCTGCTTCATCATCACTTTCACGCTTATTATTTGATTTTCTACTACTGCGGTGATTTTCTTTAGAATTATTCTTCTTATTATTTTTATCACCAGAGGCAATACGCGTTTTCTCTTGGGTAGCATCTTTGTACCATTGGGCAATATAAAAATGTCGCGCATATTTGTGCGCTTCATCTTTATGACCATTCACGGCTAAGTAGTCGAGAAGAACACGTTGCAGAAACCTCATTCTCTCTTCTTCATCTTCATCATCAATGTTATTATGTTTGAAATCTACATCGCCTTCTTTCATTTCTTCAGATTTGATATCTTTAATCATCTGATCGATAGTATTTACTTTACAACGCGAAAGAACTGTATGTTTTCGTAATCTCGCTGCAACTACTCCCAGATAATCTAAAGATGCTACTCTCAAGGACATGTCTGTCCCTTTATTAGAAAAGTTCTTCACGAGTAAATTTCCTAATAAACTTAGCAATAATTCAGTTGCAGGCCATTCTGGTTTATTAACTGTCGTTAGTAAATCTTGTACAAAATTTTCAAAAAGGGGCCTATAATCAATTTCTTCATTTTTATTGCCACATTTATTTAGAAATACTGTGAGAAATGTCCCAGCAGTTTTTGTTGCTACTTCATATTTATTACAAATTAGAATGTCTTTATCCATCTGCGAACAAAGTAAAAAATTCGTACCAATATTCCAGTTCTCTCTAATGATAAACTTACTTGTTTTGTACCACCCTCATTTGGCGGTGGTTCTTTTTGATCGTTAGTTAAATTTTCTGGTAAAGCAACAACACATTGTATAAGTTGTAAAACAAGTGCTGTTAACATTTGAATTTGTTCTTCACTATTTAATCGGTAAGATCTCAAACTGCGCTTGCTATTTGGTAATCTAGCTATCGATGCTAGTATATCGTCCAGGAGAAGTCTTCGATGTTTCTCATATCGAGTAAATATCTAACAAATAACAATTAATATATAAAAAAAGATAAAATGAGAATTTTAAGTAACATACCGTTGTCACTAATTTCAAACAGGAAAGTTGCAGTTCGCTGACATTTTCTGCAAAAAATGGTGGAACGCCCATAGAAGACGCATGAAGTACAGTTGTATCAGTCATGACTTGGATGTTCAATAATTCCGATAATAAATTAACTAATTCATGAATTTTGTTGTATAATGCTGGTACATGTTTGCTGGAAGATTGCGAATGGGACTTTTTCTTTCGAGTATCTAAAATATCAAAACTTATTATTACTCTGTTCTGATATTTCTTCACATTCAAATTTAATCAGTAATGCTTACCCTTTTTCTTTGGATCAATTCGATAAACCGCATCATAATGAGGAAATATCGTATTATGTAGCTGAAATTTGATAAAAAGTATAACCCTATCTATACAATCTTCTAAATAAACACGCTTTGGCATATTCGGTGATGTCATAATATAAAGACTGCACAAGGCTGCATCTGCTGCACCCATTACGCGATCTAAACATGTTTCCATCCACAGTTGTGTGAAGTTTTCATTCTCCTCCTGCAATACGATTATGATGTAAATATGTTGTATAATATTAAAAACAGTTATACTAACGGGATCAGCGATAAGGGAGACACGATCTGAACCTCTTACGTTGATTTCTAAAACGTTTAGCAATCGAACCAATCGGTCTGTTGGAATCATTTCCATTGCACCAAGAACTTTTAATTTAGCAGCTTCTGTGCATAAATCTTGAAGCTGACACCGATTTAATAAGAGATCTTCTTGTACTGTAAGCTGATCATCGTTTGCAAGATCAGCCATAAGTGATTCGTTTAGGTTTTCAAGGACCACTTCGATAGAGCGATTAAACCTATGATACGTATTAGTTTCCATTAGTTCTTCTACTGATAATTTTTCCAATACTGGTACAAATTTTCTTTCCACCCGTCGAAGTTTTGGTTTTGCCATAGCTGCAAGAAGACAAATTGAGTATACTGAAATAATTCATAAATGTACTTATATGTAATCAAAAATAAACATACGTAAAATTTCTGGTTTTTCTGGTTCTTTATTAACTGTATTTTTCCTTTTCCGCGTTCCCGCTAGAGCTGTAAACGTATCAACGGTACCATCATCGTCCGTTTCGATATAATTTTTCTTATTTTCTTGTGTTTTGCGTATTCTTGAAGGTTTCTTTTCCGGTTTATAGTCTTCATCAGAATCAGAACTGCTGCCAGGAGAACTAGTAATCCCTAATTTACTAGCCTTTTCTGGCCGATCTTCTGCAAACTTACGCAAACTTTGCTGCATTAAGAGGGTATCCTAAAATAAATCCGTATTATCATTAGTTGTGTTTAAACTTAATAAAAAAATTGAATTACAGATATTAAATTTATAACACTTATAATAATTTGATATTACTTATTATTTTACAATATTTTGTTTTATATAGTTGTTTTAATTTATAAATTACATTCAAACAATTAAACAAAAGAACAACTTTAATAATGAAACAAAATTAAATACGTATGTGAGAAAACGGTTATTACAAGCACGAATACTGTAAATTTGGAATAGTTCAATACATGTATGCATGCCTGTTACAGTTGAACTGGATCAAATTATTTTCGCATATTGATAAGAAGTGCGCATTCGTGTCTTCGTTACTATTCGGTGTACGTCAATTAAAACTTATTACACGAAGCCAAATTCGGTGGTGCACTCTCTAAAATTACCTTCGGTGTCTATACTACAAAATATTGTTGATATATACATTGCTATTGTTATTTTTAATTTACTTGATCTATTCGATCAAACCCGATAAAATCTTTTATCCATAGCATAGAAAAATATTTTAATCTAATTATACATTGAAATTGTATGATCCATAATACAGCCCCTATTCTTATTCAAATTTATATGAATAATTGATAATGTACGATAAAGCGAAACAAAAAAATGCAAAAATACATTTTTGGTTTATTTATTTCATATAATGTACCACCATTAATAACTGTCATGACATCTAGACCAAATATTGCAGTTTTACTAAATATCTAACAATTAATTTCAAAACACACAAGAATTATTTTTATGAAGTACAGAATTAAATTACACCATTAAAATATTTGCAAGTTCTTAGTCATAATCAAGTAACGTTTTCTAGACAGAAAATTTGTTTGTAAATTGCAATGTAATCAGATATCTGTATAAGATTTCTATTACTCATTATTACTAGTAATGCTTTGATTTGATGTAATTTTAATATTATGAATGTTTCTGTTATTAAAAAATAATAATTAAAATAAGCGAATAATTAACAACATCCGTACAAGTAATTGGATTATGTAGAATTTTTAATAAAAATCAAATCTATTTATAATTTCCCAGTAAAAATATAATTAGCATTGATTCATCCACACTAATTCATATATGTATTTATTTCCAGTACTAAATACGAAATACAACGAAGGTATTGTCTATTGTTACAAATTTTATTGTTATGAATTATAATATCTTTTTTTTTTTCATTGTTGACAAGGTCTCCTTCGTACTAGTCTGATCAAAGAACAGATGCAGTATGTACATGACATAAAGGAAACTTGGATAAAAATCAGGATATAAAAGTAGGACATCATCTGGAAAAAACAGTGGAAAAAATAAGGAACACGTGGAAAAGGAAACAAAATATTTGGAAAAATATAAACATAAAAAGTATATTAATTTGATATGTTGAGTCTAATGCATTTATACGTCTATACTCCAATTTAAGCAGGTGTTTAATTGCCAGATTGAAGGACAAAGAATAAAGGATGTTTATGTTACTACTTGAGCCTTGTTGCGTTTTAAGCGATAGATATCTAGCTTCATAAATTGTAATATAAACAATGAATAATAATGTTGTTAAAATGTTACATAAATTGAAAACTGACCAAACATATAAAGAATGATCTCTTGATATAACTTTTTCTATTTAGATATCCATATATACTTAAACAACTAGCAAGAAATAGACTAGAATACTTACTTCCGCAGATAATCGGTCTAATCTGACAACAGGTTGATTATTGACTACACTAGAGCCTGGAGGGACCAGGTTCTGTTGTGCAGCAGGCGCTTCTGTGATGTATGGTACAGGAACAGGAGCGGGCGCATCACTCGCTTGGGCGGGTGACGGTCCTTCAACATTAACATTAATGAAAAAAGGAATATAAACAATGAAGCATTACTCACCTCGAATATTCGTCGAAGTCACTACCTGGTCTTGCAATTCTTTATTAACATGTTCGGTATTGACACTCACTGCACCTGCACAATTGGGGTAGATAACATCTACTCCGCTGTCACTACTACTACTAGTAGTATAGTTAAATGTACTGTTATTTGTCACTCCATTGTTTTGTCTTGCACTGTCCGCGAAATACACATTCATATCACTGCAATGGTTAATAGTCCCCGATGCAGGTTGTGGTTGTGGTTGTTGCTGTGCTGGTTGTTGTTGTTGCTGCAATCCGTATTGCGGTAGCTGTTGCTGCTGCTGTTGTTGTTGCTGTTGCTGTTGCTGCTGCTGCTGCTGCTGCTGCTGCTGCTGCAACACCATTTGCTGTTGTTGCTGCTGCTGCTGCTGCTGCTGCTGGGAGGAATCCACTTGCGGCGCGGGCGGTACTGCTTGCTGCATTTGCGCTAAAGGCTGCTCCTGATGGTATTGCTGTTGCTGTTGCTGTAGAAGCATATGCTGCGGATGGCTCTGATTCTGAACCATCTGCACAGGCTGCTGAGGATACTGAGGCGGAACTGAAGTTTTATGCTGTTCTGTTATTACAGACGGCCGGGAAGATAAAACGTTCAACGCAGGAGCAGGAGGCGGAAACCGAGCGGATGCAGGAGATGCTGGACTACCTTGGGGAGTGTGTCTAGTACCAGGGGACATATGCCCAGTGTTATACACACCATGGGTAGCATGATTCCAATGAGGTGGTCGTGGAGAATTTACTATAAACATAAATCATGTCAAGCAATTATTCTAACTTTTATGATGTAACGTACCTTCAATACCATTAAAGACGTTCGGATTTTTCTCTAAAATTGCACGAAGTAATTCAGGAGTCTCGGGTTGATCAATATTAATATCAGGAGCAGAATAATGATCCTTCAATTCACTACAACAAGCAAAAATAGCCATAAGCATAAATGTAGTTGACATGTAAACAACAGTAACTTACATATGATCTGCTGATGTTTGAATAAGTGAATCAACTAATTGTGGGACTAACTTGTCATCTCTAACGCCCAGCAACTTTAAAGCCTCTTCTGCAACACGCGGGTGAAATAATAGCGACTTATTACTCAACACTTGAGGAAGCGGTGTAGGTAATGGCATTTCAGCAAGCACTGTCCATAAACAATAATATTACTTTTTAACTTACCTAACGATATCGAAATGATGATTGTTTAGTACTTACAGTCTGTGAGACTGGCTACTCCGGCCAATGTGGTAAGGACACTCGGTATGTCCCTATCCATTGTTCTGAGTGTCAGTTATTATTTCTATAAACCATTTTATATATAAAAGTTTGTTGTGATTGCAAATTCTAAGCCAATGAAATACTTAATTTCATTTGAATGTGCTCCATGTCTGGTAAAAATCGTTTGATTATAAAAGCTTCATATGCCAGGCACCTAACCTATTGAAATATCCGTAAACCGCCACATTTCTCCGCACGATTATTTAACTATCACGTACACATTGCTCACATAATGATAAGAATTGCAATAAAACTATAGGTACACTTTAAAAAGCACAGCACAAAATATTACTCTTGTCAAATCAAACGATGACAACAACGAGTAAGTGAAAACAGAAAAATCTCCCAATTATTAAATCTTCTGCAACCAAACTTTTTATACGGTAAACATTGATTGTTCTTCTTATCTTCCACAATTATTTGGTCATTCCCATGGTATAGATAATTTTACCTGGCCACTGCATTTTTTAGGTAAATGGATTTGTTTTCGAAACATCACGAAGTTTCTGAGAATATATATGGATATTATGATTGATGTTACGAACGTATATCATTCTTCTGATACTATTTTATGATGAACGTTCATTGGAATATACAGTAATTTACACTTTTATACACACAGAATACTTTATATACATAAAACTGCAATCCAATGGCGACGTTCCAAACAGTTGATGGGAGGCAAACTCCACTACAGTTAACAATCCTTTTCTTCTTCATTTACCTACGTAACAAAAACTTAGTTCGCTCTACGGCTCATAGATGGCAACATCAACAATTTTAGCGCGCGCTTTATTCTTAGTTTGAAAATTTCCAAAATTTTGTACTACATTTTGTTAGTACTGAACATACTTGAAAATGTTATATAGGTAATTGTGAAGCTTTTTTAAATATCAAATGTACTACATTAAATAAATCAAATATATTATTGGTATTTACAAGTAATACTTTATTTTATAATATTTGTATACATACCAGACATATATAATAAACTCAGTTGAAAATATTTTTAACTAACTCCACCATACTATTACCTACCAATGTCAGTCTGCAGAGTTCATCGAAACAAGCTGAAATATTATTTCTTAGCAAATCTGTATCAAATAATGTGAAGTAGATGTATAATAATAAATCTGTACGATAAATAAAATAAACTGCAAAAGGGACCAATCATTTTCTGGCATCAATTTAGATTTTCATAATTTATTGTATTGAGTTTTGTCAACATGGAAAAGTACAAATATTGCAATACACCGACTTCTAGCCTGGAATACACAATTACATTGTGTATAATATTATTGTTTTCTTTATGAATAAATGCAACCGTCACCTACAAATATTAAGTGACCTATGTACATTCATAATAACCGTAATAATAAAAAACACACTGTATTTGCCAGTGTCCAGTGCCAGTGTAGATATTATCCCATCGTGATCGTGACCATATCAAATCGTATTGTATTATGTTATGTTTAGGTATTATATTCAAAATCATTATCACCGCATCACAATTCTGTTCACACACATTTCATGAATGGGATGGTATGCTTTGCTTAGCTGAATCTCTCAGTACTTAAAACTCAGTACGGATATGGACTCCACGGCTGCCAGTGACTGCAGCAGCACTTCGACTTGAAAACAACGAAACCGAATCTAATCCTGTCGTTTACTTATACATAACTCAATCAATCGAACTTAACACTGCACTGAGACCAGGATGGTGTACTGTACACTAGTTCCTAAATACTCGGTATATACTACTGTATATTCAACTAATACTTCTATTATCAATTACGAATTATAATAGATACAATAAATAGGTAGAGATATACAATTAAACCATCAATAAATGACAATAATTACACACAAATGCTGCAAGTGACACTGGACAATAAGCAAGAAAATTTACAATCGACAGTTTTCCATAATATCCTTATCAATATCACGAACAAATCAATGATAATAAATAAATTATAAATAAGTATGATGAAAAGTAAACCAAATAAGAGATCAGTTACATTCAAAGAGGTCGGGTTGCTTAATTTCGGATGAAATATATTTGTTACTTTGTCTCATTACAATATACCCATCGTCAATCAGTTACTTTCGAGTTTTTTTTCTATTGATTTATTTCAACGCGGAATTTATTTGTGTAATTAAATTTCTTTATTTTAAAATATATTTGTATGGAAATATCGCGGCCTTTACTGTTTATTGAAATGTTTCGTTACTTTTCGACGGTATGACTTGGGTTCGGAGTGAGTAGGAAAGTAGAGGGAGGATGAAGGAAGAGGATAGAGGACAGGATGAGATCAAGATGAGACGAAATGCGTGCATGTGTGCGTGAATGATTCAGCGAATGAACGAATAGTAATAAGTGTGATACGTATACTGGTGGTCACATCCAAGTGGCCATGATATGCGTATACGTATCACTAGTAAATAGTAAAGGTAAGGTATAATAAGGTTGACAGGATCTTAGGACTGAACAGTGATTACAAGTACATGTACAACAACTAAAGGAACAACATGAGGATGAGAGAAAAGAGCGAATACGAATATGAACGCAGCCGGTTGCGTGGGGTGATCGTGGTGTTTCAGGTTCAACGGGGCGGCCCAACCAACGTTCAACTAGAAGTTGAAGAGCCAGTTGTAGCCGTATACTTTAGAGATCTCACAAACTTCATACCTTAAAATACCTAAAGCTAAACGTTAGTTACAATGTAATAAGAACTTTCTTATATATAATATATAATAAGTTAGTTATTGCATGAATTACAGTTTTATGAGGTACTGCACATCCTAATTAATAACCTCTGTATATATAACTTTTGCACTCTTTTTATTTAATAATAACCACCATTTTTATCAAAACAGGTAGATATACGAGTATAATAATATTAATTATCAATGATTTTTTCTTTAAATAATGGAATGCTTCTCGTCACAACAATGATTGAGCTATGAGGGCCCGACGCCGTACACGGAGGGCGGGGCGGGGAGGAGTAGGATTGCGGGCACAAGCCCGCGGATCCGTCGGTGCTCCTGCTGCTTTACACCCTCAATGTCCTTTCTACAGCCGCTGCTCTCGTCTATCCGTTGTAACGTATCAACTGCTTCACTAAACTAGACATTACATTTACTTTATCAATAGTAATAATTATAGTACGCGAATATGTTAAGTAAATTAAGTGATACTGATTGTTTGCGTGGTTTAGCAGTCGTCGTTAACGTTTACCCTCACACAACGGATACACGCAACAACATAACATTGTTACAATGGACACAGGACACAGCACACCGACGGACCGAACACGCACAATATAGAGAAAATAACCAATAAATCACTTACGCTAGAGAGATCTACACAACACACAAAGAGTCATCGAATTATACATCATTTATGTATATAGGTAATACGTAATCATTAATAAATAGATAATTATACTTTACAATTTAAAATATTAAAGCAGTATATAGCAAATGGCTAGTTCATATATAATATATGCATGTAATGTATATAGAAGCTATAATAAATACGGTAAACAATAAGCATTGCCGACAGACATTTAACATTATCATTTTAGTTATTAGATCGTTGTTCTGTATTTGGAAATTAAGTCTACAGTTTCAATTTAGGCCAGAGTTTAAAACTTGAACCAATCGCCAGTGAAGGGCCGCTAAGTGTTTGTGCTTCGTCAGACTGTAACTCGGGAAGCTTCCGGTGCCCGGTGCGGTGGGCTGTTCCGCAAGGTCGGTCGGTGGTTCTGGTTCACAATATGACACGTGTCGGACTCGGGATTCAAATAACGTCATTTTCAATAAGGAAACGAGGGCGGGATGCAAGGACCTACAGGGAACTTCAGGGATGTCGGATGTCGGGCTACAAGGATTCGCTTGCTAGCTTTATCTTCGAAACAACATGTACAAAACATGAACATGACAACGGTAACAACGACGAGAAGGACTCGGACACGGATATGTGGTAGGAACAAGGGGTCGTTCGTTGCATCTCGGGACCAACTCGAACTTAGTGCGATCAACGCACTAAGAAGTCTGATTTGATTAAATACAAGTGCAGATATCCGATCGACGATCGATATCGATTTTTCCTCTTCTGCAGAGGTTATTTTGTTACTTTATCAAAAAGTTGCTTTACTTCCTACCTAAATTCGATCAAAACGAATAATCTCTATGTACAACATATCTCGCAGCTAGATCGGCGCCGCTGTCCAACACCATGTGCAAAACAGTTGCATTTCTAAAGTATAACAGTACGTTTACATTACAATCAGTCTAGTTCAATATCAAGTATCATTATCTTAAATCACCGTATCAGTACATTTACATTAACAGCTCAGATGAGTGCAAGTGATGCACGTGATGTTGGCCGAACGGCAATGTGCGCTTATCACGTCGAAATGAAATCGACTTTGTGGGTGGGTCATCGCATCGTACGTACGACTAGACTTACTATTTATTTTACATTGCCATACTCGATAATACTAATATGTTTCGTGTGTATACTTATTATTTATTATCCGATCTGAAAGGTACTCTTTTATAAAAATAAAGTGAATCTCTGTCAATGGAAGTGGTTGGTTAGTCTGTGGTATCCCGGGTTCGCGTCGCGTCGGGCGCGCGGCGCGCTCGGGCCGACGCGGCCGGGCACCGTCCCGTCGCCCGGTGGCCGGCGGCGTCGCCTTGTGCTGTCGTGTGCTTTCCGGAGCGTGCGAGGAATGCTGGGCTTGGGCGCTTAGGACGGGAGAGCACGGAGCACGACCCGGCATTTACTGTACTTGTTACTTGTTACTGTTACTGTATGTCATATGATACTGATACTGTAAGTGGTACGTGGTATACATGAGGAACAGGGCTATTACAATATATAGTGGCTGGTAAACGCGTTTGCTTTGCTTTGGCTTTAGCTTTAGCTTGCTGTGTGTCGTATGTGTATATGTAAACATGAGAGAAAGAGTAGTGCATTATTGCGCATGTACTTAACGACAAGGGATGTGAAATTAAAAAAAATAAATACATCAAAGAATAAAATAAATTTTAATTTATCAGAAATTAAAATAATATAATCTTAAGACAAATAAGAATATAATCATAAACCAAACCATAAGATAAATTATAGTGAGAGAAAAAATGAAAATATTAAAAAATAAACATTAAAAGCTACAAATCGTTCGACACAAAGGAGGTTAAAAGGTCGCTGGGCGCTCGTTGAATGTTTGGCCAGACCGGTTACGAATGAAATTCCCCTTACATATATTACATCATATACTAAAACAGTATATATAATATATTTTTATGTATGTATTCATTTATATATGTATATATAAATATATTCATCTATTATCAGTAATTTTCTTTGTTCTTTGATTATTTTATACAGATATTTAGCGGACTGGAGTTGGGTCCTCCGTCAAAGCTACGAGGACGCGGACGATATAATATATAACCGTGATTGTGCAGTGCAGTCTTCTGCAGAGGTAAGGGACAGGACAATGAAGTGTCAAGAGACTGAGTCCACTATATGATACATACAGTGGCATCTCAGAGTTTAATAGATATATAAGCAGAAAGAATTGATGAGTCGATAATGATTAATGATGGATGATAAGTGGATGAATGAATAGTGAGGATGAGCTAGTTGAAGTGAGAGTAAATAGTGGACACAACGTGAGAGTGAAGAAACGTGTATTGATATGACAAAACAAATGATAATGATAATGATAGGTAGCTGAATATGAGCGTATGCAATATGCGGTGTGGCGGAGAATGATTGTGTACTGAATGTCCCACGGACTCGCGTGTGACGGAGGAACCGCAAGCACGAGACAACGGGCAACGCCACGCCACAATCTAAGAAACACGAACAAATAAACGAACGGACGAACATAGGTACATACGAATCTAACACGCTATTACAGAGCCTTTGCTTTTTGCCTGGTCGGCGTTTACATATGCGGACTAGATCGTACATAATTTCAGAAATACATAGAAAAACACAGACGAGACACATTTAAATTACAGTTAATGGTAAACTAACAACGTTACACCTAAGATAATCAATGAATTACGTGGGGCCGTACATCGACCCGCAGCACATAAATAACTGAACATTTAAGAATATTAAACTAGCAATTAAAGTAAACGTGAAGGAGAACCAAATGGCACGTAAGTAATCATAATATAAATTATCTTTCTCTGTACTACCTGCCCGTACAATGCACGGCGCGAGAGCCCCGTCGCCGCGGCAACGAGGCCCAACTGCACATGTTGACTAGTTTCGATTCAAAATAATTAAGTACATTCATTAACTAATTCATTTTTATATTTATACATGAACTTGTTGCAAGGGTCGGCGATCGACGCTGAGTTGCGCGGAACAAATCATTATCATGTCAATTCATAAAAAACGATTTTCATAAATAATACATCATTAATTACACTTACAAATTAATAAATAAATAATGAATAAATTAATTACTTAATTGGATTATACAAATAGAACTACCACTACGCTAGGCGTGTGCCGCGTCACGCACAACTCAGAGACCTACGGTGCCGGCGCGACCTCGTGAGCGCAATGCGTCACTAGCATGATCCACCTCTGAGTCTGGGTCTTGCTTTGGCTCTGGATCTGGCTTTGGCTCTGCCTCGGCCTCTCCCTCTCCCCCTGCCTCTACCTCGCCAAGCTCCGACACCGTCCCCGACCCTTGCACATCGAGGTCCACGTCGACCATCTACGAGGTCTTGCTCTTGTTCGTTTTAAAACTAACTTGTAGTACACGATTGCCGAGCGTGTAACCGTTCAGCGACTGGATCGCGACCACGGCTTCGTCGTAGTTGGTCATCGTTACAAAGCCGAAGCCTTTGCATTTGTTCGTTTGTAGGTCACGGATGACCTTGACGCTCTGTACGGCTCCGAACGGACCAAATAGCTGCCACAGAACATTCTCTTCGGTCTCGGGGGCTAGGTTGTATACGAATATACACCAGCCGGATCCATTCATGGCATTGCCGGGCAGCATCGAGTTTGCCAGCAGGTCACCGGCCAGCGGCGAATACCTAAACACACATGCATTACAATTACAACTTATCCAACTTTGTTCTAAACACACTTAGTACTTTAATTTAACCAAAATACATAATATAAAGAAGCCAGGAAAAGAAATGTTAAGAAATGATAATTAGTTTATACAAATCGAGTGAAATAAACAAAGAACCATAATGAAGACATCACATGTTATTAAATTCAGTTTGAAAAGAAAAGGGAGATGTAGACAATATAACAGTAACAGTTGTTGCAAGAAAGTCACATGATATAGTGACCGGAATCTTCTCTTACAACTTACCTGAATCGGCCGGTTGGATGATGAATAGGTCCGGCAAAGCGTCGTGTCGCTTGTGGCGTCAGATAAGCCGCCAACGGTGGGATGGTTTTGTTATTGTTGCTAGGATTGTTGGCGAACTTGACTGTGATTGGCTCGGTAGAACCCTTGGGGATGGTGCCATTTAGTTCTTGGATAGCTCTCTCTGCCTCCAATCGTTGATCAAACCGAATGAAGCCGACGCCTTTCGAGAGGCCTAAGGTACAACAAGGATTGCTCTAGAGCTCTTCTTACCGCGGCTGGGGCCACGCAGCCACGCTCTCATGCACTGCCATTCGTCCGTCCCCTTGCATACGTCAATTCATTCTATCGTTCTCTCTTATTAGCATTACTTGTGCCGCAAATGCGAATTCGCTTTCGCGTCATTTTGTGTGGATTGTATTTAATAGTACGAACAGAGTAAACGCTCTGAGTACATGTATAATGTATGTATGTATCTGTGTGAATGTCTGTCTTCGTGTTGTGAGGCGTGTAATGTCGGGAGTGTCGGGTTGGCTCTGCTCTTACGTATTAACAAAAACGAAATTTTTAAACGCAAAATAATTTCAATAAAAGCAAACAAAATCATGCCACGATGCATAAATAATAAAACTAATTAAAATTTGTAAATGATAACATAAATACAACATAATAACAAAATACAACATGGGAGGATTATCAAAAACAACTTAATATAATAAACAACTAAGAAAACCAATTTTGAAAAAATTTGTAATAAATTTCTTGAACATTTATTTTGGAAAGGGGTGCATCGTTAGCAATGACGTTAATAAGAGTGCAAACTGCATATTACTGCAGAGTATTTAGAAATAGACATCATTGAGAGAACCAACAATTAGGGATATTAATTAAATTGATTGATTGAATTCGTCGTATCGCGTTCTTGAACTAGGACGCGAACACGACCCGAGGGAGAGATTGATTAGTATCAGTACTTAAGGTTCTATGATTACGTTTAAGATTTCGTTTTTATATCAGGTTTACTCGACCTCGAACCTCGGAAGGCAAGGCGATAGTGGCGGACTTGTTTGACTTGTAACTGGTGACCTGGTGTTCAAGTAGGGTGTATAGGTAAAGGGTGGTAGTGGTACGTACCAGGCAAGTTCTCTCCGGCCCCCGTGACATACTGACGTACTAGGGAAGAGAAAGAGAAAAACGCAAAATATAGGTACAGTAACAAAGAACAATGGCGGTGGAAGGAAATTATTCATTTATTATACACATTAATCAATTCATTCATTAAGAGGTCATTATTTAATAGATGTTATTTTATCCACAGATGTCATTTCTACAATGCACACCCTGGATAGCTGTTAGACCAATTGCAAAATTTAATGATCAATCAATAATATTCAACGATAAGTATAATAATCAAAATGAAAGCTACAACATTCAATAAAATAATAATGTAACTAAATTATATATGTATATACGCAGCAATAATGCTGAGCATAGGACCAGCATGGTAAAAAATAACGCTAACATGGTAACCAGGTATGTAATAGTAGTTCTGTGGTTTGTATGTTGCATGTATTATATGAACTTGTAACACGGCAATGGTAGAGGCATTGTGACACCACCACTGTCGACTGCTCACCTGTTATGTTGTCGCACAAAATGCGTGACGTGATGATACGACCGTACGGGCTGAACAACGTCTCCAGGTCCTGCTGGGTCATGTTCTTCGGTAGTCCCGATACGTACAGGTTTGCTCCCTTGATGGCTTCCGAGCTAGGTCTGGCATACGACACCTGCGGATAATTCCATGTGTTATTACTCGTCTCAACTCTCAGCACCGTTTCGCAATACCATACCTTGATTGTCTTATTCTGTAATCTAAGACCATTGAGTGTGTTGATCGCCTTCTCCGCGTCTTCTGGCCGGTGGTAGTTCACGAATCCGTATCCTAGGCTCTGCCCTGCGGACGAACACCGATCGTTATCATTCTGTAAGCATGCTAAGCAAAACGTTCTTTGTTACCGGCATTGGGATCTAGACTTTCGCTTACATCATATCAGTACCCCTTTACTTGCCGGTAACAATGAAACAGTAACACATATAACGTGCAAAAATAAAAATATCTACAGAAAACTTAATACCAACAGTTTATGCAATACATCTGACACGTATGCTTTACATCATTAAAATATTACATACACAACGGGTATAAATTTTAGGAAGATATGTTTTATTTAATGATCATCCATTATATATGTTGTAACTGTTCCAATATAGTGTATTATTGTTAACATTATGTTAACAAACTTTTTTATGTGTAATTCGTACTTTAAAAATATTATATAATGTAACTGTAAGGTCTGTTATGCTCATATATAAATCTTTAATCATAATGTATCACCATACACTAAAGCATTATTCCTTTTGTTCTATTTTCAGGGTATGAATGAAGAATGAAAAGTATTTTATTATACACAATCTGGAGCAAAGCATTGAAAAGAGTCTTCACCACATTATGTGCAGGGCGACGCGACGTATCAAACAAATACAATGTAGAGGGAAGAGGCGAAAGCTCTTTGTGTATTATATATTACTTCCAGTGGCGTATCATGAGTATATTTTGCAAAGGTTCCATAAATTTAAATATGTACTAAATATGATTACTTATTGTACATAAGTTGTGCATTAATTTATTTGGATTTGCAATAAAAAAGAAACAAAATGTTAATGATACATCTAATATTTTATTGAAATAATTATATATTATTTTTTATACAATACTTTTCTTTTGTAATATAGATAAATATTTAATTATTCTTTTTGTAATTACAGATTAGAGTGAAATAAAAATATCTATTTTCAGTAAGAGAAAATATAATTATAGGTATTAAAGTATTAATCACAGTTTGACGTAAAATTCTACGCAAGACTACAAAATAATTATTTTTAGAGAAAGTAATCATATCAAAACTTTGAAATACCTAAAATAATGTTATTAGTCGTGACAAGTATTATTATTTTGTTCTATTTTGGTAGTAAAAGTCGAGATAACTTTTGAAAAGCACCGAACATTACTAAGACATTTTATTATCATATCACAATAATGTCCGAAATAAAAATAGTAATAGTTATATCGCATGAAACAAAACAAAGCAGTGTACACCCTACAATCAAGTTGTCAAACCACCGATAATTAATAGAAAATAATGGGCAGTGTGGAAAAATCGTTAGCGTTGTAGTATCTCCCCTGAAATCATGTACACTGTAGAGAATATCGATGGTACGCCACTGATACAAGCCGACCCCTTCCGCAGTCTACACGTGCGTGTCGTATGAGTCACATCTCCCACCCCAAATGCGTGTGCGTGTGCGACTACATAGCGACAACCCTGCAGCTTTCAGCTTTCAACCCCGAGGGGATACATAATGCCGGAAATCGACAGATGTACACCCCGGCCAAAAAAATCTGACCAACCCTATCTTTAGCTCCTGCTTAAACAACCCCTATTTATTATGCCACATATTTCATTCTCATATAAATTTGTCAGAATTTGTTCATTATAAAAAGATACTGGAGCAGAACGCCCTTATCTAGATTTTCAAATTTGATTTATAATCTGCTATCTACTTTTATCACTTTGATATCTATTTTAAATTATTTGCTTATGCATAATTGTGAAATAAACGAAATCTGCTGCATTATGCAATTTTTATATTTGTTTAAAGTTAAGTGTATATGTAATATTTTAAATTTAATATCTAAACAACATATTGTTACAAAACATTTATATCCATTACGTCTGAAACAAGTTAATACAACATAATTTTACCAAACAATAATGGAAATTTAATGTATATATTTAATGAAGGTTAAACAATATTTTATTATATAAATATATCAGGAGGCAACTAAACAAGAAATAAAAATTGATCTGCAGTAGGAAATAACATCCGAATCTAATTTTGTCACAACTTCCGTTTAGCTACTGCATCCGTTGCTACATTTCACATAAAATGGTAATCTATAGCCAAGGAGTATCTGCAAATTTTATTATATTTCTTTCGCATCTTATATAAACGTATATAGAGCTTGAAAAATAACTATCTAGTGATATTTGATTGAAATATTATATTTTTATTTGGTGATAAATAATTGGGAAGGAATCAATAGTTATTTTTAGAATTCCGAAGAAATGGTTACAGTTGTAGTGTCTTCAGTGTTTATTTGGTTAAAAGAAGAATTTAAATATAGAATTTGTAGGAAGTATAAATGGAAATGTATATATATTTGTAAGTCAATAAATAAATAACACAAAACTGTACCACATTATTTATATAAAATATACAGTTTCGTATCATTTAGTGATTTAGCTATCGGTGTGATATACGGGAATATGTGAGGACTGAGGAAGTGTGAACGCGATAGCGTGAATGTGGCTCGAAAGCATGTATGCGGAGCATCGTACTGTCGCAAGTACCCATAGGAGTATGAGAAGAATACACCAGCACATGGATTCACAAGTCTAGCTCTCATCACGTAATGAATGGATTGCGAATGCGCATGCGCAGCTGTGAACGCCAACAGCAGGACAAGCATTGAAGGCTATAGGGGGAGACATGACGTACGCACGTACGTACAGCGTTGCCAATATTTGGTGAGTTCCCTCTGATCTATACGGAAACACCACGCGTTCGGACCCTGTTTAATACGTACGAGGCGTTGCCATCGCTCTACTCACGTAATCAATAACTGTATGTTTGTATGTTATTTATATCTAGTCTATAAAAGTAATTACTATTCAAATTTACAATTCCTATTGTATGCTAATGATTCGCTTCTGAAGGCGTTCCGCGTATTTACAATTCGACCAGTTATGCCGCCATTTCATTTAATAATTAACTTGTATCCAAACAATCAAATTCTGCACCACTACTGTTAATTAGTAAAATGCATTTCATTCTTCATACATATTTATCATTTGTACATATTGCCGCTGTATATAAAAAAGTGTACTATTTAAATAGTAAATATATTCAAAAATATACTGTATCAACTAGTCTTTGGGATATAAAAGTAGTATTAATTTCTTTTTATATTGGTATTTTAAACTTAGAGCAATAAAAATCGCAATAAAATTGTTTATAATAGTTTTACCTACAAACAATAAAATAAAACAGTAAATAACAACGTCCAAATGAAATCCACCTAGCGGTGTCCAAGAGAGTTACTAGCGTTATTCACGAGACAAAAATAGGGTCCCGGCAATAAGGAAGTCATTTCTAAGGGTACGATTACGATGCAATGCTACCTTGACTCATATCTTCACGTTTTCTTTTCCAGGCCAACAAAAACTACCACGTCATTAATTATATTGCTGTGCAATACATGCTACACGGTTAATATCATTATAAACGTACATCATTAAACTATTGTTATATGGAAAATCCTCGTTTGATTTCGACGGACTAGTGTTCTTTTTCCATCTAGTCAAACGACGCATTCTACAAGATGTTTTATTGTTATAAATCTGAATATTGAACAAACATACTAAAAGATTATTTTTATAGCGCAGCCGTCAAGAAATTGTACGATGAATATTTATAGTAACACATTCCATTCTACTAGAACAGTCAGAACGTAGATACACCCGGCCAGTATTACGGAACCGATTTTGCGAGAGTCGAGAGCGGAATCTAACAACCAATGTGTGCGTATACACCGCGTGCTCATTTCATTTACACTTTTCTATTTCTCAACTTTTTCCTTCCTTCGCAAGTAAAAAATATTTAGCGCGCAATTTAGACACTGACTCACTATTTATAAATACGCATGCATCTACTAAACCATATATTGGTTATACAAATTCGGTCTTCACATGAAAACGGAACAAATTGTTGTGGTTATGAAATTTATAACCTCATGCCACACATGCTTGTCTGTTAATTTCGGTTCTGGTTTTTGTCCATTTATTCTGCCTACGCTTCAAGACCTTGCAACGAACACAGCGGCGGAACCTATGACATTTTTACTATTTTCATCTTTTTGCATAAACTGTAAATAGGTCAACAGTTCGTTTTCTAAACTAATGTTTGCACATAAAAACGTTTTCTATTTAAGAATATAACGTATTATCTGTGGCATTATACTTGCATGGAGTAAGTTTTTTTTTTTATTAAAATGATACTTTTGTATACAAATATAGTTTAAAATAGTGCAAATATACTCATGCAACAGTGGTACACTTTTAGAAAAAAAATAGATCTCTGTATTTTTTTTAAATTAAAATGTATTTATGAATAAACAAAAGCATAAGACTGTGTAAGTACCAAGTGTATTCAAACAATAAGCCACGCGATAAAATGTCTAACAATTAAAATGACAGTTTCGTACCAGCACACTTTGTATACTGATAAGATACAGGAAAACAAACATACGAACTCTGCATTATGAAGTGATAAATTGGTGATACGGTCCTGAGTTAAAATACTTTTAATTTAGTTTCCGTTTCCCGTTTAAATGAACAAATATTTTTAATGATATAAATAAAATGTTGTTCTTGGAAAGTGAAATAATATTTGAAGAAATAATTGGAGGATGACTCACTTTACTTTTTTTTACTGAAATGGTTTAGTTACGAATGAGTTGCACAAATCAAATAATTAACCGTGTAGACACAGTTTTTTCTTTGGACACGCAGAGATAAAATATTTGCAAGAAAAGTATTCGCGTAATATATGCAAAAATTGTAAAAAAAAATATGTATTAAGATTTTTATTTGTTGTATGTATGTATATGTGAAAGAAGAGCACAGCAAATACTTTTCTAAAATACAGTGATTGAGAAACTACATGTACGTTTACGGAAGTAAAAAGTGCATAGAATGCAGACCAACCTGTCACTTTGTCCCTGATCAGCTTACAGCTCTCTACTTCTCCGATGCTGGAGAATAGGGATCTGATTTCCTCCTGTGTCATAGTCTGGGGCAGGTAGTTGACAATCAGGTTGGTTTTGCTCTCTTCCTGTCCACCCCCAACTTGGCCACCGCTGCCGCCATTTTGTTGACCAACAACTCCGGAATCTAGACCGTTTGCCATCATTTTCTCCACTACTTCGGTTTTCACACTGACACTTCTCTTCACTGTCTCCTTGCCTCCTTCGATTATTTTCACGCTATGAGCTGAAAAAATAAAAACATGTTAGATTTCTCCAAATACAAACAACTAATATTACTATTTAAAACTAAATGTAATCATATCCAACATCAAAATTATATACCATTGTTAAATCATTCATTTTGAAAATCCTTTGATGTGGATAACTTGTTATTAAATACTGATTGCATTTAATTACAATTAATTAAATTTTAATTATGTATATTTTTGTATCTATACATCAATTTTATAAATACTACACAATTACACAGTTTAAGAGACGCGATTACTATCCAAAGCCCCTGGTTCATATCCTGCTAAAGTATTAATAATTTATTGTTCTTTAATTAATGATTATATAAATATATAATAAAAATTTATTTGTTTTTAATTATATTAACACAAATTTAAATAAAATTTTAGTATAAATGTAAACATAATAACATTATAATTACCTCATTCTTTCGTCATTTCAATTATTTCATCTCATCAATAAAAATATAAAAGAAGGTTTATCATTTAATCGCCAAAAAATGTATCGAATTACAGTTACACAATAAATAAATCAACGATTAATTTTACTATCGTAGTTATATATAGAAATAAATTAAAATGTATAATAAACCTTTCCTATATTTATCGTACGCATCATCCACTAACAAAAAATATAAACAAAAACATAATAGCTTCAGCAGACGGTACTCATTTTATACCAGCACTGAAGTTCTAAAGAGGGGGAAGTTAATTCTGATTTTCGCCAATAGGGTACAGAGCTACCCTTCAGCAAAATTGCGTTTCAACACAAGATGGCGGAAGCTTTCAGGGTTTGTTAATTCAGCAGGAAAATAATGAAAATTTCCATTATTAGTATGTTCATTGCAGTATACATAAACTGTATTTCCGTGTGACCTATTAATGAGTTATATTTGGTTCGTAAAAGTTGTATATCTAACATCACTGTAATATTTCATACTAATACAGTCCTGATACTTATGAATCATTTTCCCATTCAATCAATACATTGAGTCGTAGAAAATATTGATTTGTTTTCATATTAAAATTGAAATAATGTCAATAACATGTCAAGTTTATTCTATTATTCCACGAAAATGTTTGAAGATATTCTGAATATCAGAGCACAATGCATACGCGATTAGATTACAGTTACGTTGTGTACTATATTTCATTAAAAAAAAACAAAAACGGCTCAAATTTGTGAAATACATTAGAATAATAATTAATGTTTATATTTGTACATGTATTAGTTTTTTTTATATCGTATTAGTCATTCAAATTATTAATGTACCAGTTTTTTGTGCTATAGTGTGAGAAACAGACAAGCAAGTTGTATAAATTAAAAAAAAAATGCTGTTATAAAATGATTCACTATATATCTCTTTCTCAGTTTATTTTCAATTCTAATAAGATGTAAAAACCAATATAGATAACTTTCTTTCTGTTTTTAAGATAAATGTATTTATTTTTATATTTATTAATTGCTACAGCAAATATTATTACACTCAGTCAACGAAATTTGGGTTTATAAATTTGACAATTTTTTTGGATCTTATTTTTTTCTTTTTATCAAACGTTGTTTATCGTTAATTGTTCCGTGATACGAAGGAACAACAAAACTTATTGGTTTCAAGGTCACAATTTGAAACAGACGATTCATTTCAGGGTAATTTAAAATTTTGTTTGGTTTTGTATTCATTATTAAATTATGGATTATTATTATTTTTATTTGATTCTTATAAAGGAATATTCTTGCGTGCTCTATTTTTTATTATTCAACTGTTTAATTGAGGAAACAAAAAAATTGTTTTGTTTAATTTTTGTTAACAAGTGAACAACCCTACTAATGTACTATTTATAGAAACTAGTATCTATTACTGTTACGAATTCCAAGTTATATATGGTTCTAAATATATATTTAAGCATTCAATATTATTGATGTAGGAAGAAAATATGTAATGTCATTGCTTTCATAATAAATTTGAATTCATGAATCTAAATTGATTGAAATAACAGTTTCACTTCATCATCTTTTTAGAGCAGTGCAACAGGGAATGATTCCTGCAAAAGGGCTGAAGCCCTTAGTCGGTGGAACATATTGCTAAAAATTATGTAAGTTAAGAACAGGTTTGACCATGTCGTTTTTCAAGGTCGTAAAAGTGTGCACTTCACAAACAAACAGCATGCAGTCTGAAGTGGCTTTCGCTCGTACGAATCGAACGTAGACACTATGCCTGTCTGAGTATTTATACCTGGGGCTTTTACTTACGGGGTAGCTCAAGCGCATTATTTGGGGCGTTACTCATCGACTAATATCAACCATTTATTATTAAATATGTTTATTAATTAACTATAATGATTTTACATTGAAACATAATCATTACAAAACAGTATTTAGCACGAAAATAGGTTTGTAGTAAGCGATAAAAAAACTATCGCCTGGTTTGTTGAAATAAATGACATTTACAACAAAAAGTGCAAATATGTATAGCCTTGACGTTTTATAACTAATGAATAAACAAAAATTGTTAATTTGAAGCTTTGTACAATATTTCTATCCACTTCACAACTAATTGAATAATGCAAAAATAGTTGGTTGAAAACTTACAAATCAATTAACTTGCAAGTATAACAAGCTCTATTTAATCAATAACATTTTTCAGTTTCAGTATTTCAAATACTAATATAAATTTACTCACAATAATATATGTGACTCCACAAAAACTTGTAATAGAAAATTATGTTTCAGGATAATTATATCTTCATATCCTTGGACGCTTTTATTGATACAATTCTTTAAAATCGAAATTAAATCAAAATGGCGTTAGTGCCCTTCTAGACGCTTATTTTTCAAAACTCGCGGATGAAAATTCAATAAAAAAAATATCGCAATCTCTTAAGCACAATATAAATGTTAACACATTGTAAAATGTTTTATAAACATTTTATTAATAACACAACAATAAAGTTTATGAATTACACACACAATCATACCTCCGAATTCTGTTTATCGAATACATGGAACTAAAAATTTAGTCCAACAAACCATAAATACTATAAAAACGAACAAAACTGAAAGCGAACTAAAAAAAATTAACTAAAATACACAACTCTCACATTCACTCACTAAACTCACACTGCTAACTGTCTGATGAGCTCGCAATAGCCAAGCCACTTCGCGAGGCCCCTTCCAAAACGGGCGCATGCGCAGTTGCGAGGGCGCTCATTAAAACAACTTTTGCTCTATGTTATCAAGCTTTTTTTCAACAAATTTTCTCCACAAAAGTTGTTGATAACATTCACAAGAGTTTGATTTCATATTTCCAACTTTTAATAAATGCTGAAATTTCAGCATTACAGCAGGAGTATGAGCTTTTCAACCCCCACTAGCAGCGTCGTGTTTGAGTAATGTCTGACTCATCTAATCAATACATTTCAGTGTTTGAATAGCTTGAAGCACAGATCTGCTTATCAGTCTATTTTACTTCTAGTAAATAATAAATCAACATTATACACATTTTAAGTAGCAAATATTTAACTTTCTTGAAGTGTATCTTTTATAAAAAAAATGTTTTGCTCTATTTATAGCGTGTTTACAGAAGTCTCTGAAGTTTTTACTGCATTAGATAAAAGAAATACAGAATTTCTAGGAAAATATCTGGTAATTTCTGATAAGTTTTCAGAGGAGATAAGTGTCATTTATCATCAATTCTGGAGATTTCAATGCTCATGGAAGCAAGAATAGTCATTTCAACACAAATAATTATTTATAAAATTTTTATTATAAAAGATTACATGATAAAATTAAATCCAATACAGTTTTAACAATAGTGATATAGTTAATTCCTTGTGATTGTTTTTATTGATTTTACTCTAGAGCGTGATTCACGAGGGTTGAATAGAGGGGGATATCCACTACAAATCCAATCCCTTTTGGAACTTGATTGTACTCACAAATCATAGTAAAATTGTCAAATCTTTTTTACTACTACTCATCAACATCTATGTACAATTGTACAATTAAACAAAAATATGTCCAATAACTTAAAAATATATTGTTTATTAGGTAGTTTTAAAATTTTAAATATATATAAAAAGTTTTTGAAAAAAAATTGTATTTTGTTTATAACTACTTTATTCTAAAATAAAAAATAGTATATTGTGCAACGAGTGCAGAAAGTCGTCTATTTCCCACGAGGTGTGAAAGTTTCGGCACGAGACGAAGTCTAGTGATGGAATCACACAAGGTGGGAAATAGGAGATTCTGCGCGAGTGGCACACTAAACTTTTTCTAAGACCACACTGCTAAACGTTGGAGAACAAAAGTACATGAACAAAAAGCTATTTGACATAAAAACAACATGGTGTAGGTAATCTCATAGTCGTGAGATTGTGGGAAATACGCAACTTTCAAAATTTATATAGAGTGAGAAAAGTGCCACTTTCCATAGTGGTTGTAGTAAAAAATCTAGTACTTTAGTATTATTTATTTTTTTAATGTAGTTACGTTATGCATATAAGTGATTGAAACTTTTTGACTGAGAATAATAAAAAACAATTTTGGGATGCAATTAATTTAAAATTTAATCTATCTCGACCGGTTTCGGCCCCTTATTTTATTTCATTTGACAATTCATCTCCTGAGGATAACTTAAGTGGAATTAAAACCGGTCGAAGCAAATTAAATTTTAAATAAAGACTGCATATCAGAATTGTTTTCTAGTATATTTTTAAATTAATTATTAATTCAACTGTGTAAACATTTTTCATTATTTTGAAATAATATTTTAACTAATTTATGACTGTTTGATATCTTTTTATGTAATATATTTAATTAATTAAAAATAATAATTAAATTGTATTATATATTATGTTGAAGTTGTATTAGGAATGTTTGTATTTTGTTGCATACATAAGTATATCTGTTGTCATAAAAAGCTTTTAATTCAAAAATATAATTGGCATTAATGCAAATTTATTATGTAAATTTAATGAACGCATATTTAATCCAAAGTAAAGTAAATCATTGACATGAGCTGGACAGGGCAGCTGCTGGTGGCATTTCAATAATTACAAATATGTAAAGTACAATAGAGATTGTGGAACCACGTGCGTAGCTCGCAAGTAAAACACGCATGGCATCAGATACACACAAAAGATAATTCCAAAATCTAAACCGGTGTTCGGGAACTGGGAACTGGCTTGCGTACGAGCTACTTAATGATATGTGTTTCAGTCAGGCACGCGCTGTTTAGCATATGGTCACTATTCCCGTCTCATGCTTCATGCGTGTCCCTTTCCCTTACTCATTACTATTTCGTACTATCTAATTGAATGCAGCGCACCCCAAAAGTTTACATCTGCTGTTTTTTTATCCCTTTTATCAAAAATTTCATTTAAATTTTCTGTTTCATACCATCTGCCATAAGGAGCTTTCGTAATTCGATTAAAGTATGAATTTTCTTTACTACAAAAAAAAAACAATTTTAATAATTTTTTTTTGTAATGGGCTTAATATTTTACACCAGGGTTGGCGTGATTTAAATCAACTGATTTTTAAAATAAAAATCACTGATTTTTATTAAAGATAAAAAAATACAAATTATAAAAAAAAATATTTGCTACAAAACTAGTAATAATAACCAAAAAATATTCTGTATATAATAATACCTTAAAATTAAATGATATTCTATCTCTTTAACTGGCATATAATACGAGAAAAATATAAATATTTAAATGTGTAACTAAAAGTAAAAATTCTTTGTTTCTCTTCCTGTTGTATTCAGACGAATCGTTTTGGTTTTATTACAGACTTCATTTTCGTTTATGAAATAAAATATTTATATTGCTTTTAAAACAATTAAAAAAGTGCAGTAATATTTACATATCTTTAAAAATTAAAAAAAAAAAACAAAAAAATGATATTTTTTATTTTAAAAAAAACCCATTGATTTTTGATTTTTTTAAGTAAATCATGATTTTTGTGAACCTTGTTTTATTTTATTAATGATTGATTACACTTGATAAAGATTTTGAAAAGGTATCACCCATATATTAAAAGGTTCTCACAACTCACCTATAAGAAACATTTGGGATTTAAAAAACAGGTAACAGTACCTGACTTAGGTCAGACTAGAACCTGAATTATCCAATTCACAATCAAATGTCTACCTGACTGATTTTTACAGTGGCGTACCTTTTTAAAATTTTATTTAAAATAAACGATTACCTATTTAGTAGTTTATTACTATATGCCAATTTTTTTTTAATTCAGAAAAAAACGTTTTAAATTACTTACTAGATAATGACACCTACATTTCCTTTAACTAACACTTGATACTTAAGGTAAGTAACCTCATAAAGTTAACATGATTAAGTGTAACTATCTTTTAATTAGAAATGAGATAGCATGTATGCGTGGCATTTGACTAGAACAAAACAAACCCAATGGTTGGTATTTTAAACTTACTCTTACACTAAATATAGATTTATAATAATTTCTTTATTTTGTATTACGAGTAAATATTAAATTATATTGCTATGTACATTATTATAAATGCAGATAACAAGTTCTTTTCTTTAGTGTCCTACTTATTTTATTTTTCTTCTTCAATATTTACTTATGTTTTATCTATTTATCTACTTATTTGTACTACATATTTGACCTAGAGTTTGCTCTAGTTTCTTCGATAATTGCTCCAGAATTTGTTCTAGTTTCTCTAATCCCTGTTCTATTTATTGTTCCACATTATCTGCTCTAGTATTTGTTCTACTTTCTAGAAATTGCTCTATATATTTGTCTTAGAATATGCTCCACCTCCTCTAATTTTTCATCTGTTTATTCGTCTAGTATTTGCCCCAATTGCTCTATTTATTTGCTCCAGAACATGTTCTATTTATTACCCTAGTTCTAGACAATTGGTATGCTTATTTGCCTAAATTGTGCTGTGGTTATTTCATCTATTTATTAATTGTAAACATTTTCTATTGTAGGACATATTTTTATTTTTTATTATTTTTTTGCCGTCAATGGGGATCGAACCCCAGTTTTTTATTTTGTAGACAGAGACGATACCTCTGTGCTATGGAAATATGTCTGTTTAATACTATTTTGTTATTATTTCAATGGAGATATTTTTATGAAAATTTGTATACCTATATACTTCGATCGGAGGAATTCATTTTTGATGTAATTTCCACCTTATCTTGCACCAATTTCTGAGTTTGCATTCTAATGAAAGAGTTATTATAAAATTATAAACATTAACGTGGAAATATTTGTGCAAAAATATTATAAGTATAAACTGATAAAAAAATATAAAAAATAAATCATAAATAGATCGGCCTCAAATTTGATATATCCAATCCATAAAATGATATGTTATCTGTAAAACTATTATTATAGTAAAGCTATGTTTTTTATAAAATAAAGATAAAAGTTAGTGTTCTAGGTGGTAATAAAAATAATTTTTTATCAGTATAAAAAAGGGTAGAATTGGTGATGACACATTTGATGCGAAATATGTTTTATGGAGGTAGGTTTATGTCCACTGGTGTAGTACATTAGAATTTTGCTGAACAAAAGTGCGTTTGCTATGCCGTCTGCTTGTGCGTGTGTGCGTGCACACATGGGGTTATAAGGCCGTAGCAAACATAATGTTCTACTCCACGGCAATGAACAGCTGATGCAGAAGCCCAAACAACGTCTGTTGCGGGGCCGCCCCAACCCCAACCCTACATTCGTCTGTTTTTTGTCTTTTTAACAGGCCACTGAACTAAAACTCGTTGTCGCATTTAAATTGAACTAACTAATGCAAGAGCGTGTCATTTTTTCTGAACCCATTTGTGTACAGCACGTTCTGAATAAATTAAAATTAAAAAATATGCAATGTATCTTTATATTTATCAAACCTGAAATTTTAACTCGGGGGAAGTTCTTTTGTTATTCGTTTCATTGTGACTTTAGCTTTATTCCCTTATTAATATCTGCAATACTTTAATGTT
Organism: Stenolophus ochropezus; assembly: GCA_035578165.1. Classification (NCBI taxonomy): domain Eukaryota; kingdom Metazoa; phylum Arthropoda; class Insecta; order Coleoptera; family Carabidae; genus Stenolophus; species Stenolophus ochropezus. The sequence continues at coordinate 9,457,823 of JAQOWZ010000014.1, forward strand.
TCATTTACAAAAAAATGTAATTGCAATTTAAAAAAAAAATCAAATGCAATAAAAACACAAATGTTTATTATTTGTTTATCTAAATGTTCCTAAGCCGATCGGTCCTTTAAAAAAATTATTTGAACATATAGGTAATAAAATGACAAATATTATACCTGAATTTTCATTTATATATACTGAAGTATGTATATGACAAGAACATGATTCACATATAAATTCGTGATAAGTAGATGATTATATACAGTTGCAGTGTACACACGTTTATAATACATTAAGTATTAACTATTCTTAAATTGTTTATTGTTTCTTATTCAGCAACAGAAAATCTGTTTATTAAAATATTTTCATAAATTTTATGATATTAATCATTATTATTTCCCAAGATAAAATAGTTACAAACATTTTTTTATTATTTTAATATATTTAGGGTTAAATATTAGATTTGAAAATACAATTATACTGGGTGTTCATTTTAAGTGGTACACTATTGCTATCTCGAGACCTATAAGAGATACAGAATTGGTTAAATTAGAAAACAATTTTTTATCAAGAAATTATTTCAATTAAGTAAAAAAAAATTCCGAATAGTGGTTTTGAAAGATGGAACACAAGTTTTTTATTTTTAATGCGGCAACATATTTTTATTACGTTATTTGACAAAAAAATGCAAAATTACATATTTATTATTTTTATTTAAAATGTTTACATAATGAGTGTCATGGGAAAAATAATTTACATTATAAAATGAAAAATTTTGATATTTATTCCAACCTTGAAAAATATGACATTTTATAGTCATAAATTTTATTTAATTCTTTAACAGTGTTACTTATTGTAATGAGGAGCGAATATAGTCACTTTACTAAATTGTATAATTATATTTATAAGTGAATATAGTAAGTATATTTAGCGAAGTAATGTCAATAACGCCAATAATTGCTTCAACGTGTTGGCAATTATGAGGATCAAATGAATTTATTTACAAATTGTAGGAAAACCTATATAATTATATATAAATTTAAAACATGTAGCGTAAAACAATAATAATAGTAAACAAAAGTTGCTTCCGTTTACGTGAAACAAGTGTATCGAGTTTAAACATCACAATAACAAATTGAAATTCTCGAAAAACAATAATACCGTAATGAATACTCTGCAAAAATGAATAGTACGTAAAATTTGAATAGACTTCCTTCGGATAAGGTAGTGCGGGGTGAGTATCATATTTCATTAGAGCACGCGTAATGAAATGAAAACGGAATGAAAGGCTGAGTGACGCACGGAGCACCTAGCTACTCGGGGTCCCGCTCCAAACCAAGCAGATGCAAAGCAAACCACCGCCACCACGATCAATACAATACTTCCAGCCCTCCGGAGTTCGGAACGTCATAGGACAGTAGCGTACCAAAGCTCCACCCCAGGGAGACGGATCTCTGGACCCTAGCTTTAGCCTTGCTTCACACCCCAGATAACAAAACATTTATAACAGACACCATTTTCTATAGTTTTATCACAGAACATGCTAAACTTTGACACCCCCATAGCAACAATAATTTTGTATTTTCTAACCTATAACAATTTACATTTTCCTGATTTGAACCAAAATTATTTTCCTTGTTTCAGACACCATTTTCTATAGTTTTGTCACAGAACATACTAAACTTTCTTTGACACCCCATAGCAACAATAATTTTGTATTTTTTAACCTATAACAATTTACATTTTCCTGATTTGAACCAAAATTATTTTCCTTGTTTCAGACACCATTTTCTATAGTTTTGTCACAGAACATGCAAAACTTTCTTTCACACCCCCATAGCAACAATAATTTTGTATTTTTTAACCTATAACAATTTACATTTTCCTGATTTGAACCAAAATTATTTTCCTTGTTTCAGACACCATTTTCTATAGTTTTATCACAGAACATGCTAAACTTTCTTTGACACCCCCATAGCAACAATAATTTTGTATTTTTTAACCTATAACAATTTACATTTTCCAGATTTGAACCAAAATTATTTTCCTTGTTTCAGACACCATTTTCTATAGTTTTATCACAGAACATGCAAAACTTTCTTTCACACCCCCATAGCAACAATAATTTTGTATTTTATAACCTATAAACCAAAATTATTTTCCTTGTTTTAAACTATTTTATTTTTTACATCTTGGTGCTTCAATTTTTTTCAATACATAAGACAATAATAATTCATTATTAGTTTTAATAACATAACTTTGTACCAGATTTTAGACTAATGCTGTTTTTCTTTGCATTGTTTCCATAAAGCGTAATTACAAGAGTTTATAACAAATAATTCAAAATAATTTTTGTTACTTGACTTTTATTAATGTAAGAATTGTTTTTCCAAGAACACTAAATCTTAAATCAATTTTAATTAATTTTAATACCATTTGTTATTCACACATAACACTTTTATATTAATGTTTATAGAAATAAAATTGCTATAAATTTTTGAATTATAGGTACTCGACAAATCTTAAAACATTTATTGGCAGTATACAAAATTTATTTTTTAATAACTCATTAAAATATAAGTATAATAATAGTAATGCCAAACAATGTTATCATTTTCATTTTATAAAATAACAATTATTTTTATTAACTTTTTTTTATTAATCATCAACTAATATTAATATTACCAATAAAAAAATTCTGGTAAACATAAAAAAATAACTGTTAATTGTTTTTTTTTAATTATTTATTCATAAAAATTTAATTTATGCGTATCGTTAAATTCTATTTATAAACATGTACAAATATAATTGTCGTAAAATGATATACAACTTAGCAAACATAACCTTATGCAGTACTCTTATTTCCAATGTTTAACAAGTGTTTATTGGTTAATTACAATTTTACTTTTCAAACATAGTTGATTTATAATAGCAATAAAGATTACGAATCCAATAAAAGTAGTAAATTTTTGTGCGTACGCCACTGGTCACACCATACTATAAGTTTAGACGGGGCGAGTTACCCTCGCTTGCAACTAAGAATGAAATTAGAGGGATGCAGCAGTAGTGGTACGTACGCGTAAGTCTACGCAATCAACCGTACTACTACTACGCCTAAAAGCGATTAATCTCAGAATCCTGATTAGCAGGCTTCAAATCATTAATGATTGGGTGGAAAGTAACATTATAAAAGCTAGACTACAATGGAATGAACAAATGTAGTGGATGAAAGAACGAGTAAAGCGTAAAGGAGGTTATTGAACCCCATGGAACCCCGTAGAACAGCGAATGATACAATATAAAGTATAAAATGAATGAATGCTTACCAGTATTGGGGTTACGTTTAGATGCAGCGTTGTTAGTTTCTACGGTCATTTTAGAATAACAGAAAGAATAGAGAGTAACCAGTGGACGTTAGTATTGGCCGCAGATAATTGATAACGTGATGATGACGAATAAGTAGTCGTAGCCGTTGAGCCGACGAGAGCGCGGGGGAGGTGAGTTGCCAGTTTCCCGGAGATGTGGGGTATAATGCTAATCGCAAAGGCAAAAGCCAGCGCCAGGCTCGGTCCGGTATTGATCCGGGAGGTACCGCGGGTAGCTGTGGCCCGTACTCAGTTACACGCGCCCTCTAGCTCAGACGTAGCCGCGCCCCCTGACCGCGTGAGTTCCGCGCACGCCGCCGCACGGCGCTCGCACCCTCGCTCACAGATCCACCCCAAAAAACTCGTTCCTGCATCGAGCTGCCGGCGCGCGTGAACCAGGGGCAATGACACCAACACACACACACACCATGCACATACACCATACACATACACCACACACCAGACACAACCATCTACCTAGCAAACCTACTGGAACTGGACTTCAACATACCCTTGATTGGCTGAGTTCACTTGACTCGATGCTGCTGCGCCCAACTCTTCTTGTTTGCCCGATTTAATATATATTTTATATGTACATATAAATCTTTGTAATGATTTAAAACAATTAACTACACAATCAACTGCGTGTTAACTGGTAACACTGTGCAATAAACCGAAGAAAACAGTGAGGACGCGTTTTGGACTGGGCGGCAGAACGTAACGAAGTGCACGAGGACGCTTGTGACACCTGCTGCTGAGGATGCTTGTCTTCTTCACTGACACACGAACAGCCACGAACACGAGGTGAACTTGGTTGCGGGAGTGTGTAGCCGTACTGCGTATACCGGTAACTCGGAGCCTTGTGCCAAGCACTAACAATATCACCACGTTTTAACGTTTAACTAGCGCTGCCCGAACACGTTGTTTAGTCTTCTGTTGTTGGTTTTATCGCGGATTGCTTTCGAATGATATTAGTCTTGTTTTTTTATTTGTAGAATGTAGGTGTGTAAAGTGTGTTTGCGTGTATGTGTATATGTGTGATGTGTGTTTGTTTTTAATTATATAAATTTAAAATCTATATTGAAGCAGATACATTAACCAACCTATTATAACAGTTGAACTTAGTTATTAAAGAACTGTCAATGAAAAGGTTTATATTTTAAATTATTATATGCTTAATATTTTGATACTTTTAATACTATTGATATTAAATATGGACAATAGTAATAGATGTACGAATTATTAGTAATAAGTAATTATGTAAGGAATATATTATTACATAACGTACACTACCAAACGTAACACAAGTGTTATTCAGAGAGTGCAATAAATAAATGGTGTGGTGTGGAGGGTGTCGGCTGGTGCTCGGCTCCGAGCCTGGCGCTCCGGGCAAGTTCGGGCGGTTCCGGAGCTTACCGGAGCCGCCGGCCGCCTCCGCGCAGGCAGCAGGGCGCACAACGCGGTCGATAGCGGCCGCCCGGCTCCCGGCTCCCGGCACCCGGCCGGCCCTGCGGCAAGCACGGGACACGGGCACACGAGCGTGCACACCCCCGCGACACCCACACATCCTAGACCCGGAGCCCGGACCGGGCGCAACACCGCCACGCTTCCTTGGCCTACCGCCAACATCAACACGTGCCTCCCATCCCAGAGGTCTGACCCCGCATTGCACGCATTACACATTACTCGCGTCCTTTAAATAAATCACTACCACATCAATCCGCATACAAATGTCCGGTAAACTTTCATTGATAACAACGTCTATTTTTACTCATTCATGTTATCGTCTTGCACGTTTTACAAATCTATTCATAACTGTCTCTGGAATTGATTGCTTGTAATTATTGTTTTCGATAATATCGTGATATAACTGATCATACTTTTTCCAATCTGCGTAAATATTTCAATTCATAACTACAAATGCGTTTACGTCTGACGGAGTGAATAACGAGGTTTATATTTTCTTTATGTAGCATTTTTCAACGTACGCAATCCGAGCTTTTTAAATATATTCAAATCCCTTTGACATTTCAAACATGCAAGCACATATCAACGGAATAAAATCTACATTAAACTAAATGAATTCCAGTGATTCTTTAGCAAATAGTTGAAGTTACACATAAGACAATGATTCTTCTCTGATGGATTCTACAGAGTAAATTTATGAATTCTAGTTATGATAATGAAGTGATGTCCAATTATAGTCCCATTCATAAAGCCGCGAAGAACAAAGTTCCAAGTCCTAAACAATTTGCTCGATTATGGCAAAGAGTAGTGACCTTATTATGGAGAAGGTTTTTGTCACGCGACGCAGAATAATAAAATATCGCCATGAATTTAAAACAGAATCTGGACGCGAACAACGCGATCCTATCGACCAAACAACGGGGTCTGAGACGAATTTCTCAAATAGCTTTGACAGCGTTATCATTTTGATGCGCAAGACGACAGTCATGTGTGAATCAGTATAGTGAACTCACTACGCGAGTAAAAATAAATGACTATTGCGAATTCACCGGTGCAATGACAAAACTTTGATTATCTTCGATTTGTGTTTCGTGTTTATTGGAAAATCGTGAACGCTAGCTCTGCGTGATGTGATTTTAGACTTCGCCACGACCTTGTGTCAAGCAGAATGGGAGACTTTGGTTCAGGTATGAAAACTAAACAGGTGCAACATAGCCCATTTAGGGCCTACTTGAACACATCGTAATCGCAGACATAACATGGCCATAAAGTCGTATTTTATTTCACTACATTTTTCCTTTGTTTACTTTGCGAAATATAATTGTTTGTTTTGATTGCGGTCACGAATATATTGCCTATAGTCAGGACAAATATTATTGATGAGTTTATTAAGAAATGTACTTTTACAGTGCTACAAAAACTCATAATAAATAAACTAATCCAATCATAGACTCACTGCAGCAATGCAGTAAGAAAAACATGCAACAGCATATTCAAACAGTTTATTATAAAATTTCATTTTTATGAGACAAAAGAATTTGTTTAGCTTATAATTTAAATATAAGTTACCATAGGAACCACAAATAGCTTACAGTAAACCATTTGTTGCTAGGAACAATAAAATTAAGTTTCTTTAAAAAAACTGTCATATAAAAAATTTATATCCCAGATGTTAGGCGATTCAGCTGTCGATATACAACACTTCATTGTGTTGTACGAAATAATTGAAACTGGATATGGCACTTCAGATATGCGAGATTTATAGGTAGAAGCAAAAACGATAAAACAAGAATAACTTGTCGAACAAAATTGCAACAGTATGTAATCAATCTGATATTGTTCTTTTTCAATGAAGTATTATTTATAAGTTTATATTTTCGATTTATTTCACGAAATGTCAAAGTTACACATTTGATCGAAATTCGTAGGTGTATATCATTATAAATTTAAGAGCATTTAAGTAAATAATGCATAAATTAATTTACATTAAGATTGTAAGCTGGTGAGGTAGAAACTTGGTAAGATACTCAACTAACTTCAAACCAAAATCAATAAATTATCTTGCCTTCAGTTTAACAAGAACTTACAATTGAAATTCCTGAACAGAGGGAACATCCTATACGATATAAAATAAAACGTTAATTAAAATTTCTGAAAGAACAAAGCACTTTTATATTTAAATTCGTAAACATGAAAAACAAAACCAATATCAAAGATTTAAAGAAATCCTGTACAAATTCCTTTCGATTAGAATCACAAGATTTAATAATTTATAAGTTATTTCCTGATAATTTTTATAGTTAACTATAAAATAAAATCTAGGTTATATTTCTTTGCTAAATAAAATTTAATAGCATGCACAAAAAAATGCGTATGTTGCAATAAAAGAGATTGAGACAATGTTGTTAACAATGGAAAAGCACGAAAGTTGTACGATAAGAAGAATGATTGTTGCATGAATTTAAAGCATGACATACGAATATTAATTAAACTTTCTCATAAAAATGCAAAAAGAAATGACTAAGATAGATGTTAAGTACCTATAAGTTTAAATTTAGTAACGAAAAAAATATTCCCAAGGACTTTTTAGGTTAAGTTTCTGCGTAAATTCATAAATTATTCAAATGTAACGATTTACTTCGATCTCAGGGTTAATCAAATTTCCTGAAACAAATATCCTCCACTTGATAGAATTGGAGGATAAAAGCAAAGCTAAGAAGCATTTTAAGGATTCCTTTCCATTAAACAGAAAACGTATAACATTTCAAGTGTTCACAGCAACATCGAAACTCCATGAACTGATTATACTCGTATCAGGTTTGAGTGGGTGTTGCGTGCGTCTAATCATAGAAATAGAAGTGAAAGAGTAGAGAAAGATCCTATCATGGTATGGTAATCGAATCCAGAGTCGACGCCGAAAAATTTCACATTTCACACCTCCCAAAAGCACATTCACCTAACCTTTAAATGTTTATTGTTTTCGATTTTTGTTACAGGTTGTTGTTTTCAACTGCTCATATTTGGAACAATAAATGTTCTACCAGATTAAATTATTTGTTTTCATTCTAAAATTTATTTGTTTATTAAATATATAAAGTAAATATTTTGTATTGTTTTTAAAGTTAATTCCTACCACATTTAAATTGTAATTCTAAATGAGGAAACTCTGCAACCAATTTTACATATTTGTGTATCATTCACATACGTACAAATTATATATTCTTCCAAAAATAAATTGCAATTATAAATTTGACACACAAAATGACATGAGTTAATACAAGATAAGTGCATGACATAAATTAAAATCTATTGAAACAAATAATATGATAGGGTTTTATTCAATTTAATTGTTTGTATAGATGTTGCAGATGTCGATAGACGATATATTTAGCACAATGATTGTCAGTCGATATTTCATGGACTATTTAAAATTCTAATGGAACCTGTCAATCCAACACGATCACCCTATAAAATCCGTTATGATACATTATAAAAAATTCATTTATACACAGACATGAAAATTATTAGTAATTAAAAATAAAATACATAGCAGTTTCAAATACACAAACATCAACATTTATCCATTATTATTCAACTAATACTAGCAATTATTTTTGTGTTATTTTTTATTCATTTATCTTATTAGCAGCATACAAATAAAATGGTTTTCAAAATATTGAAATATGAAATGAATATTTAATGTATTCAATTGTGTGCTATTGAAAATAATCATGATTAATATAGAAGGTAGTGTACATGTATACACAATGCACAATAGTACAATATGTAAAAACAAATCAATATATAATTCACGTTCATTTACTAGGCGTCCATAAAATTATGTATTTCAACGCGCAATATAAAATTAAATAAAAGTTCTCCTATTATAAATTGAAATAACTGTCATATTTTATTAAACAAAAATATTTTATGCATTCTCTCCATTTTTAATAAATTCCTGCAATACCAACCAAAAAGTTTTCAAAATACTAACCAAATAAATTACTCAAATTATGTATTTCAACGCGCAATATAAAATTAATAAAAGTTCTACTATTTTAAATTGAAATAACTGTCATATTTTATTTAACATTCTCTACATTTTTAATAAATTCCTGCAATACTAACAAAAAAGTTTTCAAAATACTAACCAAATAAATTATTCAAATAGATTGGAACAGATTTGTTTTACTTAATCATCGTTTTCTGCAACAATGCAATGAAATGTTGTAAATAAAGAGCGGATTATATGCACTAAAAAAGTGTCAAAATATGCATGCAATATGCATTAAAAAATCATCAAAATATGCATGATATATGCAAAAAAGTTATAAATATGCACTTTACAATAAAAATATGCAAAAAAAAAAAAATGTCATCAGTCTCGTTTTACTGATATCATTTTCTTATTTCTATTTTTACGTGCAGTGTTTTATTTGGAACATTTCATGAAATGTATAAAGACAATAAATATTACAGGTAATTCTAACAAAAATAAGAATTACTTAAGTTCTAAGCAGTTCTAAAACACTGATAGAATCACTTTTTTTTGTTTTGACGAGAAATTAAATATGATTGTAATGGTTTCAATGAGTACATTTTATATAAATGCTCACTTGTTAAAAGTACGATCAAAATTATATTTCTTGTAATATACTGTTTTCAGAGAACAAAATTTGTCAAAAATTAATTTTTGTTTTTGAAAAAAGTCTTAAAATATGCACTAATACGCAAAAAGTATCATTAAATGCAAAATATGCATTATTTTTTTTTGATATTTGGCATTAATTTTTGATGAAACGTGAAAATGAAAACAGTTTGTTGATATGCCTAATATAAACAACACATGCAATTGCCCAGAATCCGCTCTTTAGTTGTAAATGTTTGAACGTGCGAAATGGTAAATGTAGCGAATTCGCCTCTGACTTTTCAGAAATAATCCGTTGTTGGGGGTGAGTTCACGGAAGAAGCACGCACGAGTGTGTCTAGTACCATGCAGATAACATTTTCACAGCACGAGCTATATAAAGCGTTAAATGCCTCAGCTCAATCAGACAAGCACAGTTTCAGCCAATGTGTATACACCCTTCTACATCACCTCTGTGAATTTTAAATTATGTTTCCATTGTATAAACATGTAGTGATCTTGTGATTAGTATGTCCACTCTTACTGCTTATGATCCTTTGGACCACACTAGTATTTACCAAAAAATAAATGACGGTGAGCCACTTATTCTTAATTATACACTGAAAGAAATATAAGTTTTATTTACAAAAGAATGTACTTTTATTTCAAAAAACATCAAAAATTAAAAGAAATACTTTAAAATTAAGAAAATTGCAGATAAAATTAAAAGGTCCTGATTTTGAAACATAATTTTAATTTAAAAATATATATATAATTTTATTTTAACTTAAATATACCTACTTTGCTTTTGAATGTATTTTATTTAATATAAAAGTTAATTTTTGAAATAAAATTAGTACCTTTAAAATTAATATAACAAAATTTTGTTTTAAAAGTTTGTGACTTCAAACAGAAAGTTAAAAATATTTTATGAATTCAAGTGAATTATTTGTTAAATCAAAATCAATTATTTTAATTTCGGAATATCACTACTTTTAATTATAAATATATTTATATTATAATCGTGAAGTATAAAAGTGTGTGATTACAATATAAAATTTGTTATCGCGTACAAAAAATAATAATAATTAAGTTAAGAAAATATAAATAAACTGTGGTCAGTTAAAAATAAATATTTCCACGCTAAATTATGTAAAGACACAATTCCGTTTGACTTTACAAATCCCTTTGATGTTGACGTGTTTTAAAAATTAAATGTCACTAAATATGCTTTAATCTCAACTCAATTTAGCGACACGCTATTATCCTTTTAAAGCATCAACTGGTAGCAAAAAATTTACACAAAGTCATTTGCTCATAATTTAATTAACTATGTGTTCGTCCAATATAATTCACCGGTTAGTTAAAGTTAATAATGTCAGCATCAATTGTTTAAAGAGAAATTATTGTAGGGAGCATAATTATTATTAAATTATTGACAAGGTCTTTTCATATCATCTCATGTCATCACGTACCATGAGCAAAACATGATCATTCATAAATTTATAATGGAGTGAACTAAATAATAATTTGTTTTTACACACAGAATATTAAATATTATCTACGATAAATTAAATACATTAAAATTAGAAATATATACTTGTTAGTTTCTCACCAGCTGTACACTTATGTAAAATAGGTTGCAGTCATAATAAAATATATTCTGCATTTCTAATAGAAGTGTAAAAAGTAATTAATAAAACAAATAATTAGTTTGACAATTTAAAGATAATAATCGGTTTACCAGGAGTGTCATATGCATTAAATATTATGTTGACATACTGAATTACTAGGTTTTGATTTTAAGTGCAATTGGATATGCCTGTTCAATATTCAATGCTAATTGTATGATTAAATATCTAATTGATTCAAATTATGATATATTATTACAATTACTAATTTAACCTCAGTGATACACTCGCCACACGAACTTTGAGTGGTCATTATGTGATAGTCAAATCAAAGTGAGAATATATTATTAATACACTGAGAAAAAGGAAAGATTTGAGTTTAAACGTTTGTACTTATTAATTCAAGACATAATAACTTCAACAAACAAATATGTTGTATGACAAAATATATTCGTTCAAATAATAATTAATAATATTTTCATACTAAATACAAATATTTCAAACGTTTTTTAAAACTTTATTTATCTTGAAATAAAAAGAATTACGCATTGCACATATGGAATGTATAAAACGTTTTGTAACGGATTGTTATATTTAATTTTAAATAGTTATTTATGGAACTATTGTGTGCAGTGAGTGTTTTTTTAGTCGGGTAATGTTAACGAAAAACGTGTTGCATACATTTTTCTAGTGCTTCACGAGAGTCTTGTATTTTTCTTGGTCTTGCATCAGTCTTGCAGAAAATGCAAGACAAGAATAAGACAAGAGCTACAAATTTCAAAGCAAGACAAGGCAAGAAATTGTCTTGCAGAAAATGTGCAAGAACAGCTAGATTTTTTCAATTCTTGTACTCTCGCAATTTTTATTTGCTAATTTTAAATTTAGATTTATTACAAGAATCTACCTATAAATTAATAAAAGTACAAAAATATGTAAGTAATAATTAATACAATTTTTTAAAAATATGTACCTATGTAAATTTCATTTTCAAAAAATATACAATAATAATAATTATTGACTAAATAAGAAATCTTGTCTTGTGAAATACATTTTTCCTGCAACCGAAATATTAATAAAAATTAATTTCAAAAGGTAATTAAAACATTGATAAATGTATTTACGTTGTCTGGCAACAGCTACTTTAAAGCACTAGTGCGTGGAAAGTATAACTCTTTATAAACTCAAAATAAGGCGGTTGTAGGAAAACCTTATTTTTCTGTGTATATATTCCACAAATAAATTGTTAATCGATTGTTTTAATACTGTTATAATAGTTGTTATATTATTTTCAAATCGAACAGATATTTAGAACAAAATGCATGTTTTTTTTTTTCTTTTAGACAGTGACGACAGTGACGGTGAAGGAGGGCTTGGAAATGTTAGTCGCGTCATCATGCGTCCACCAGGTCACAGTGGCAAAGCAAAACGTGGACATCTATGCTTCGACGCCTCCTTCGAGACTGGAAATTTAGGAAGGGTAGACCTGGTGTCCGAATTCGAATATGATTTGTTTATTCGACCTGATACGTGCAGCCCCAGATTTAGATTTTGGTTTAATTTTACAGTGGATAATGTGAAACAGGATCAGGTAAGAAAAAATACTAATTAAAATACAATATAAGCATTTTTGGATTAAATAATTAATGTAACTTTAAGGTAGTGTTTGTAGTTTTTAGTAAAAAATGCAAGAAATTGAAATCCCTAAATTTATATATAATTCAGGATTTTAAAACTTGACTTTCTTTCTTCCGTCGTTCATGTTTTCCATTTCTGTCTGCTCTCTTTATCTAGATATTTAATTCTCTCTTTTTCCATTATTTCCTTTATTTCATTCCACCAGAACCGTAATAAATATTTTCATTTTATTACGACATTCTATACTACTAAATGTATCCTTTACATAAAAATATATATAGTGAACTAGATCGCAAAATTAAATCTTAGTAATCTATTTCTTGATCTTATTTATGATCTATTGATCTAATTTCAGTATATTAAGTACAGGAAGACAATAATTTAATATATGGTAATGTTAAGAAATATATGCTACATATTTTCCATCTTTTTTCGATCAAAAAAAATTCTGTTTAACTTTTTTAATTTTAATTATATGTACCTAAAGTTCTGGCAATTATTTTATAGATTTATAAACATACTTAATAGATCGCGACGCATACATTTTAAATTTTCAAAGCAAATTTAATTATCTCTTTTCGTTCTCAAGATACAGTTTCGGTCTCGGTTTCGGTGGCATATATCGACATTCGATTCAAAGGACTAAATTTTCTCAATATTCATAATATTGCAAATTTTAGAAAGAAAAATCTAAAAATGGTATTTAAGTATAATTATGTTACTTTTGATTTTGATCCAATTATTACGAGAAATTGTGCAATTGTAGAGGTAATGGCCTATATTTCGATCTCACTTTTATGAGTGCTTTTGTTAAATGACGTTTGACCTCGTAAGATTATAATGTAAAATCAGACTTCATAAATTTTATTATAAAAATGAGTTTGGAATATGAACCATCGAACCAATATGTTTTTTTAAATTTATAAGCATAATCTCAAACGATATAAGAAACGTAAAGTACAAAGAAAATTTGTATGCGATGTAAAACCAGCCACAGATATGAAAGCTGGAGATATGAGTTCCTCTGAATTTATTTTTAATATTCGTCCTTTGAAATTTCTTATTTCTTTTTGTCGTATCCTGTAACACCAGATCGGCAATATTCCATATCCCTCCCTTGGTATTTGATACGGTATTTGGGCTAGACTTCATTGTTAAGAAGTATGTCTGAAATGTAGGTCGGATTTTCTCTGAAATATTTTGGCGCCAAACCGTCGCATTCTCTACATCAAATATTTCTAGATATATTCTTACGAATTTTTTTTCGAACAGTTCTTATAAGACTTTCTTTGATTTGTTATACAAGTGTGCAGATTATTAGACTCAAACAAAATTTTCAGCACTTTTACGCATTCTTTGAAAATTATTTTACCTAGTTACAATAATATTGTTACATGATACTAATTTATAAACATTTATTTAATTCTTCAATAACATTTTTATTTTTGTTGGCATGCTATTATGAATTAAGTTTTCACAAATTATCAAAAAAAATCACTTTTGGAAAAAAACTCTACGAATGATATACACCTAATCAACTTAATCTTTCAACAATTGTCCACAATAAACATTCACTTAAATTTATCACAAAAAATACTAAAGTCAAAATCCCGTGACAAAATTAACGAAAATGGTCATTTTATAAACCACAAATTAAACATTGTCTCCTTTGAAATAGAAAATAATTATATGAATAAAAAGTCATTTAAACTAAAATACCATACTTTGAAAAACAATTAACGAAAATGGTATTTTATAAACCACAATTTAAACATTGTCTCCATTGAAATAGAAAATAATTATGTAAATAAAAAGTCATTTAAATTTAAATACCATACTTTGAAAAACAATTTTATGAAAATATTTGTTTGAGTCGAATAATCTGCACTCGTCTGTAATTGTTTAAAAATATAAAAAATGATTTATAATTTAAAGTACATCTCTGTGTCTCAATAAAATTCAATAATGAAAAAAATGTATAAGAGGAAAAAGATATCACTTGCAAGTAAAATAAAGGAAATCTGATAAACCAATATTAAATTTGTACGTAGTTGCAACCCTAATGTAATATAAAATTCCTCAGCATTTCAACGTCTTGATGTTGTTTCAAGAAATAGTAAATATTGTAGGAATTTTTTCTAGGAATATTATATTGCAAAATTTTTCTCTTCTGATATTAAATTGTACAGTAGAATTTTATTTTCTTATTAAAAGGAAAAAATGTAAAGCAAATATTTGTTTCAGAAAGTGATATTTAATATAGTCAACCTAAGCAAAAGTAAAAATTTATTTGGGGAACATCTTACACCTTTAGTGAAGTCGTCCACCAGACCAAAATGGTAAGAATATTAATTTATATCATTTTTTTTATTTCATAATATAATAATAAAATAAGAATTCATATCTTCTTCGACTATGTACCAGAAAAAATGTTTAATATCTAAAAAAAAATTGTACGTACTAATGGATATATTAATAAACTAATTTATATATAATAAATCGAAACAAAGAAAATTGATGTTCTAATTTTGAGTAAAATATATTAATTTAATGGAATATTAAAAAGTAGAAAATAAAATTAATAAAAAAAGAACTTCGGAAGTAAAATTGGAATACTTGTATCGGTTGTGAAACAAAATAAATAGGGTTGTGGTTAAGTGATTGCGTAGGTGAGTGAATTTTCAATATTTAAAGAAGGAAAGGTAATTTTCCTCATGAGAATTTCCCTCACATGTCGACTGAAGCCTCCAGGCTTAAATATATCATACACCAGTATCTTTCTAAGATTAAGAACGATTGGATATCGTTTTGAGATATATCATTTTTATTTATAACTGCGCTTTGGTTAAGGGGTTTATAGAACAAAAAAAAACAGTATCCAAATGGTTAAAGAATGGAAATCCACTAAAACTGCCTCTAAGTATATATTTTTAATTATTTGGGAAAATTTTATTTTATATGTTGCCTTTTGTATATTTAATATTATTCCTACAAGGTTACTGTGAAAATAGTTTCCAAAACATTAGCAACCATTTATCAAAACGTTATTTCCTGTACCTTTCATACAATAATGTCAGCATGTCATAAATCTTGTTGACATGGTTTTGAAATTGGTTAAGTTTTTGTTTCAATTTTACGGCCCTAGAAATATACTAGTTGCAATTAAAATTTAAAATTTTTTCATATTTCCTGTGTACTAGAAATGTGGGATTTATTACGTACGAAAAACACATAAATTTATTTTATGTCTGTTATTAAATGCTTAAATGCTCGTGTGGTTATTTTCCTTTTAGTTTTAAATTATTTCAATACCATTAAACACATTTGTCCTTCTATAAATAAAGCGATTCCTCAATTGTGTTGTTTTACAGGCAGCGAATACCAAAACGTCACGTATTCTACCACAAATCGCCTGCACATCAGGGTCATCACGTCCTGAGTTTTGCGTTTGGATTCGACCGGGAGGATGAGATTTTTCAGTTTGCACTGGCGCCACCTTACAGCTATTCGCGCTTGCAAACATATCTCACCGTCCTCGAGAAAAAAGCCGCGTATCTCGAAGATGTTTTTACCCGAGAGCAAATTGGCTCAAGCGTGGTTTGTATTGACAAAAATACTTCACCCAAATTATATACTGAAAAAATAAATAATTGTGTAAAAATGGTGTTTATTTATATCAATTTTAATTGGAAATCAATGACAAAACCGCATTTACAAAATTTCTAATTGCCACTAAGCCACAATACACATGTATAAGTTGTACATATAACCATAAAAATGTAAACATGTAAATATAACCACAATACTAAATTGTATTAATTTTCAGCAAAACAGGAGGGTAGATGTAGTAACATTAGGAAAATTAGATAATATACATGACTACAACACTACTGGAATAACCAAAAAACGAGTTGTAGTCATCATGGCTAGAGTACATCCTGGTGAATCCCCTGCGTCATACGTATGTCAAGGTAACACGAACCCTGTTCGCCAGTGGCGGGATTTGGGGGTGCAAGGGGTGGCAGTTGTCTCCCCCAAATTTTGGACAACCAAGAGAAAATTATTGTGGATTGTACTAACACTAACTTTGATGGGGAAGTTTAGTGTTTTTTTTTTTAATTTTATTAAGATTGTCTTCAAAAGTGATAATCTCTATCATATTTCACTCAAAGATGCCTAGATTTTTCAAAATATTAAATTTTTTAAAAAATAATGTCAGAAGCAGCACGCGCTGTGTTCCCATGGAAACAGAATGTTGCCTCAATCTACGACCTACGTTCAAAAAGTCAGGGTTCACCATCCCTTTTCGCAAGCGCATAACTAACTTGTGACGTCACATAAGTTGGATGATAAAAAAATATATAAATAAATGGGAACATAATTTTAAGTTTTAATTATTCATATATTAACAATTAAAAATATTTCATATGTAATTTTAATCACGCTAAACTTCTCCATTCTTTTAAGCATTTCTTTTGTCTATGGATCAAATTTTATTTTTTAGTTTGTTTATGGTATCTGAATGATTTGATTAAGTATTTATTACAATAAAAAAATATAGATTTTAAAGTTTACATAAATACTACATTATTGCTCCTCAGTGTCGCATTTACGTTACCGGAGGCCCGAGGCGCAACATCTACATGAGGCCCCTATATATATATATATATATATATATATATATATATATATATATATATATATATATATATATGCACTATATACATACCTTATATATATACTATATATACACCTTATATATATAAGGTATATATATATGTATATATATATATATATATATATATATATATATATATATTGATAGTAAAATCTGAAAATGTTGTTACAGAGGTATGCATAAAAAAATATATATAAAAATTAGAGTATAACTTTTTATTTACAAACACAGACATATAAATACATTATGTACATACATAAAATTAAAAAACACTATAATACAGTCATTTTCAACATAAACAAAATTAAATGAGTTTGAGTCATAACTGAAAAATCACATAAATAAAATTGATATATATTTGGATGCTAAATATATTATACATAAACTAATTTTTCATTAACAATAAACAAGATTAAATAATATTAGCACCTTAAATTAAAATTAATTATAGAATTATGTAGGTACACATAAAGAATACATATCTATAATTGTTTCTTTCGGGCTTTCGACTTAGCAAAGTTATCGATAATGGCATCATAATTAATGGAATCCATCGTATCCGATTCAATAAATAAAAACGACAAGTTGCTGGTTTTTTCTTGATTCATATTATTTCTTAAATAATTTTTTATTCTTTTTAATACTGAAAATGAACGCTCAGCACTCGCATTTGAAATGGGCATCGTAAGAAATATCTTTAAAACGGTTTCCACATTAGGAAATGTAGATCTTAATCCATTATTTATAAGTTTATACATATCAATCATTGAATAATTTTCGTCTTTAATTAATAATAAAAATTGTTTTATTTCATCACTAATTTTTTCTTCATCTATATCTTCTTTATATATTTGAGTAATTTGATTAATACTCCTTGCATATTCGTCTTCATCCATATTAGCCTGAAGAAAAATATTAAAAATATTTAATATATTGTTATAAGATTTTGTACGATCGTTAATTTCGCTGTTAAGTCGATCGCAAATTACATTTAATGTGTTTATAATAAAATTTTCCTCGCCACACATCATATTTTCTTCGGTGTATTCTTCATCGCACATTTTTTTTCGTTTTTTCACTCTTTTCTTTTCGTCTTTAAATTGTCTTTCTTCTGTTAACATATTTGCTTCCTCGCGTAAAACAACAAAATTATTTCTTAGATCTGATACAAAACCGAATACAGATTGAAATAATTTGTTAGCCACTAATAAATCTAAATTAGGGTCTTGGAGAGATTTGCTTGTTGCATTTAAACGTTGCAATATTTTATCCCACAGTACTGTTAATAATGCTGTTTCTATTTTATCAAATTCTTTAGCTAGTGATGAACTTTCTGCTTTGGAAATTGGTTTTTCACTACTTGAGATAGACAATTCAAGTAAAGCCTCTTTAATTAATAAATATCCACGCCTAAACGCAGAAACAGCATCTGCTCTCGCAGACCACCTAGTTTCACTAAGTTTTTTAACTGTTAACCCATTTTTGTTTAAATGTTTAATTAATATTCCCCATCTTTTCGTGGAGGCGGAAAAATAATTATATACATTTTGTACAAAACAAAAATATTTTACAGCTTCAGGACAACATTCGGCTGCATAGTTGCCAATTAAATTTAGCGAATGACTAGAACATGGGATGTAATGTGCTGAAGGACTATGATTTTTAAGTCTTGCCTGTAACCCTGAATATGCTCCTTTCATGTTCGCAGCATTATCATAGCTTTGCCCTCGACAATTTTTAATGTCCAAAGATAAATTACCCAATTTCTCTAAAACTACTTTTTCTAAATATTCTGAGCTGTGCTGCTCTATACAAAAGAATCCCATAAATATTTCTTTAATTTCATTTTTCTTAGTTACATATCTAATTATAAGAGACAATTGGTCAGTGTGACTAATGTCAGGTGTCGAATCAATTATTATAGAAAAATATATAGCGCTTTTAATTTCCGATATTAATATTTCTTTTGTTTTGTTGGCCAATATCACAATAAACTCATCACAAATTTCATAACTGAGATAATTAGTCCTACCGGAACCACAATTAGCGTACATTTTTAAGTGATTCTTTAAAAAATCGTCAAATTCACTTAAATAGTGTAAACAAGATAAATAATTTCCGCTACTCTCCGAATAGATATTATTAGATTGTCCTCTAAATGATAGTCCTAATTTACTCAATAATTTTACGGTCGCTATAATTCTTTTCAAAACTTCCCTCCAATAATTTTCTTCGGATTGTATTTGTTTCATTAATTCAGAATCAATACGGCCTTGTGCAGACATTCTTTTCTGATAAGTATACATTGCACATATATGATCACGAGTACATTCATGTTCGCCTAAGTTTCGTGCAATATTTTTCCAATCATTACACCCACTTTTTAAATTATTAAATGATTTAGAAAATAATTTACAAACAAAACAGTACAGTGAGCGGCTTGTTTCTGAAAAAATTAACCATTCCCTCTTTTCTTTCGTTCCATTTTTTTTGTTACAATAAAAATCAGATTCCTTTATATTCCTCACATAAGTTCTACCACGTTCAGTGTATTCTTTTTTCAAATTATCGAGTTTACCAATATTTTGTGGCTTATTTATTAAAATATATTCTATGAATTTTTCATTTATATCAATGGGCCATAATGCTATATCGGTAGGATATGAAGAAGATAGTTCCTCAGTAGGTACTTTTTTATCAACTTTAGTTTCTTTATCTTCGTCTTCTATATCATCTTCATCTTCAATATCTTTATCCATATCATCCAGATTTGGTTGGTTTGATGTTGAAGCTTCGTTTACAGTGTCAGTTTTAGCAGAAATATTTTCGTCGTTACATTTTTGAAGAGGTTTTAAAAGATTTAATAGAGCTCCTCGTTGACTTTCCAACTGCTTTTCTTTTTCTTTTTGTCGTTTTCTTTTACTAGCACCAGATTCAAATTTCCTTGGCATTTTATTTAGAAAAATTATATGAATATAGGTACAGCAAGAACAGGAGTGGTAAAAAATTCTTCGTCAAATGTGACACGTTGTCTTCAAGCTGCTTTAAAAAAAAAATAGATTACTAAAAAATCTGAAAGTTCACAAATGAGAAAAAAATCTTTAGTCGCCATTTGAAGGAGTTATTATTTTTTAAAGTAGTTATTTCATTTTTTACTTTAGTAAAAATTTACAGCACTGATATTATCATTAAAGGTATAGGTTTTGAGGCCCCTGGCGAAAAATGTTAAGAGCCACGTCCCTAAAGAAAGTATTTTCGATAGTTTTCTAATTTAACGATCTAACCATAATAAATGATTACCAAATAGGGATTAAAATCGTTATTTTTGTCACATTTCTCGAAATACAATATATTAGAAATTTTTCTTCTCGGAGGTATAATAAAAAATATTCGTTATTAATTATTACAACACAAAACACGCTGAATATAATAAAATATTTAAAATTTTTAGAAAATATATATATGAATTATAGAGTTCAAATACTAAACTAAATAACTCCTTAAAATGGAAAATTTTGGAAACCGAAATATATGTTTTTAATTTTATCAAGTTTTTAGTTCTATATTACACAATAGAACTTTTTTCTTTTGTATTAGTTTTATAAAAAATATTAAATAGCAATCTGTACTTACCCAGTATATGAATGGAAATAAAATCCACTTTCTCGTACAAAAACCGAAAAAAGTAAAAATACTGAAATACTTAAATATTTTCGGCACAGAAATAAAGGACGAATGCGACACTTGTCGCGTTTATACAAAGAATAGAACAATAAGAAACATTGACAATATTTATATTATCGGATTAGAAATTGAGAAGGGATGAATGGGTTCATTTGTCTGTTCATTGACGTCTTTTTCTTTGAATTGAATACTTACCTAATTACAAAGTTTCCGAAAAATTTAATCTACCCCTTTCATAATCCCCGTTCCATTGCACTTATTTCTTTGAAAACCTAATGGACTTCGCTGTAGATTCTAGTTGAAAGTTAAAACAATATAATAAATTCAATAAAGATTCTCGATTACGTTTCAAAAAATTAGAATTTCTTTCCATACGAGTTTGGTCATTGGTCTTATATTACCATCATCAGGAAATACAGTGAGTACAGTATGAGTGTATATATGTAGAAAGAAGTAGACGGAAACAGACAGTATAATTGTCGGAAAAACTAAAAGGGATTAAAGCGAAGGAAAAGATCAACGTAGATTCGACTAAATCAAGTTGTTAATTCGTAGAATTTTTTTTCATTCGTTTCTTTGGATTTCCAATGATTCTAATAAATCCACCTTTAATCTCTTTTTGCCCAAATGGATTATATTTAAATAATTAATATCAATAGAATTGTTAAGAACAATAGTTAAACAGTTTAGCAACGTTGATTGATATTTATTTAAACCCAGAGGCTCGTATGATCTTTAAATCTAAATCAAAGCTACGACCTGTTTTGTCCGACAAATGAATGGCTTCGCTATCATTTAATTTAATAAATTTCACTTTTATCGAAATTGAAATTATCTTTCTGTTTTAGTATATTATTTATAGTACACTGCATATATATGAATTATAAATTATTCCAACTTCAAGAGTAAGAAATCGGCCGTATTAAAGAAATTAATTTTTAATAACTGTTCGTATTTAAAATTTACTAATGAATTTATATTTATCCCTATAATATAATCTCTTTTCTAGTTACAAATTGAAATTAGAAATAGTACATTTAAAATGCAAAATAACTAATAATGGAGTTCTTAGAATATGTAATTGGAAATTCAAAGATCACTCAATGAAAAGAAAAATCTTAAGAATGAACAACTTGACTTCGTCAAATCTCCATTGATCTCTCAGCTTTAATCCTTTTTAGATATTCTTACCATTGAAAAGGTGGTTAATACCTAGTTTCTGTCATTGTTCTTCTATGTATAAATACTAGAAATTTTCTGTGAAGTATATTTATTAGTATTTCCTGTTAATGGCCTTAAAAGTCGAAATATAAATAAAAATAAAATTCAATTTTTTTAAACAACCAAGTATTTCTTATATTTATTTAATAACTGTATTTAAAATTTGCGGATGAATTTATTTTCATAATTTAATCTCTTCTCAATATACAAATTAAAATTAGAAGACGGCATTTAAAATGCATTATTATTTGAATATTTTACCCTAGATTTAAAAGTATATAATTAGGAAACATTTTGAAAGAAAATTTCTGGTACGGCCCTTAACATCATACGACAGAAATATCTATATGCCTAAAATTAACAATACCGCAAGTCCCATAAAACTTTATAAGGGCCAATCGGCTTATCCGAAAGTGAATTTCATGTATCTAAACTTCTACTATAAATAGTTAGGAAACAACTTGAAAGCAAGTTTCTAATGCGGTCTATAATATTATATGACAGAAGAAACTACCTGCATAAAGGAACCTTTACCGCTAGACCCGAAAAACTTTATAACTATTTTTTACAGTTTCAAATAGTTGAATGTTTGTACGATGAGGCAATAATTTTTTTCTATTATTTTCTTTGTACTCAAGGGTGGAGGCTGGAGGCCCCCCACAAAGCGAGGCCCCCAGCATGCGCCTCATGCGCCTAATGGTAAATGCGACCCTGTTGCTCCTCTTATAAAATTGCCGAAATCCTGACACTGCTGTTAGGCGTACCCATCTTATTTTTTTTCTACTTCTGCTTTTAAAATGACTTAAATGGTCTTCATGGAGGTAAATATTTTTTTTACAACTTGACAAACTTGAACCGTCCGAAACTAGCTAGTACTAACATTAATAGTTTAAGAAAGGTGAAGAAAAAAGAATTGAAAACAAAAAAGACAATCTAATGTGTTGCATAAATGATTAGTATTCGATTGAGGATATGAATGGTATTTACCTCCGCTAGTAATATAAAGAAAATTGACCTAGGCTGAAATGATACCTAAATTATTCAATACCTGTCGCACCAAATCGTTCAACAAGTCTTTTTTTCTTTAATTCAATACAAACAATGTCTGTTTCTTTTCAGGGTTGTTAGAAATGATAATCAGCTCGCACCCAATAGCCAGGGTATTACGCGAGCATGTAATATTCAAAATAGTGCCAATGTTGAACCCAGACGGAGTATTTCTCGGAAATTATCGCAGTTCTTTATTGGGATTCGATTTGAATCGTTCGTGGCATATTGCTTCACCTTGGGGACACCCGACGCTACGGGCTGTTATTGATATGTTACTCGCAGTTGACAAAAATAAGGTTCATTCACGTTTGACGTTCAATGTCAACCACCGATTCACATCAATGGCAATTTCGATTTTTGTATGAAACAGCGGAAAGTAATAAAAAAGTAGACAAAATTTTGTATTTAAATTGGAATTTGTAATTGAAAATATACAATCATTAATAAAATCTTGGAAAATTAATTGCTACACAAAATAATTAATTTGCTGTAATTATATATTTATTTATATTTTATTGAATTACTATTATCAGATAATATTAATTACAATTAAAATATCATTAGATACTTTTATTGTTTTCTTTCTATACATTTATATCAATTTATTTATAATTAAAATACAATTGTTTAGTTCTATTCTTTAATTTACAACGTAACTACAAATTATGAAAAAGCCTAATCCATTGCATTTCATTATAATATTTATTCAAACATTAATATTAACAACATTTATTAATTTTTGCAACCAACCCTTGATATAAATGTTGTTATTGTTACTTGTAATGTAATTTTTAATTACAAATACCGAGTAATCTAATGAACAAATTGAACAGCGAATAATAATAGATATGATACTTTTTTACCCGAGTAATTAATTAGCTAATTTACTGTCTTATGAAAAATTCATCTAGATGTTCACACTGCAATTATTATTTCGTAATATTGCCATTTGTGTGATTAATAATACTAAAAGGCTCAATTTATTTCATTTAATACTTCAAAGTAAAGTTTTGTATTATCTATTCCATTTTAACAATGGATACTAAATAGAATAGTACGTCAATAACTTCATAGAGAAGTAAATTCAGCCATTTATTTTTCTAATCAATTACTGTATAGCAATGCATCATTATAATTACATATATTGCTTTTATTTCCATTAGCTCTATTTTTATTGCCTCAATAAAATTTCAACTATATTTTCTTTTTGTTAGATGTAATGCATAATACTTTAATATCAATATTCCGACAGGAATTTCAGTTGGATTTTATAATAGATATTCACGCTCACTCAAGTCTAAAAGGTTGTTTTATATATGGAAATACGTATGAAGATGTTTACCGGTACGTCAAAACAGAGAAATTTAATTTAATATTGTCATTTACTGTTTATCTACTTTTGGTTCACTTGTTAAAATAAATTATCTTCAACTAACTCTTTCATGTTGTAGGTACGAACGACATACGGTATTTCCAAAATTATTAGCATCTAATGCTGATGATTGTTTCCCTACTAATATGATGTTCAATTCCGATAATAATAAACAAGGGACTGCAAGAAGATTCTTTCTATCAGCTTTAAGTGATAAAGTCAATTCTTATACTTTAGAAATTTCAATATCAGGTTATCATCTACCTGGTACAAATATTTTTATACCTTATACAGAAGATTCATGTATCCTTTTAAAAATATTTACTTACCAGTGATTATTTGACGCTTGAAGAGTATTGTTGTGTAGTTTCTGGCCATCTTGCTGGAAATCACTTACACGAATTTATAATAACACAAGAGTCTGCTTGCCTTCTTGTACAAGTTATAACAAACTTTGTTTATTACGTTTTGAATTTGTTTAGTACCACTATAAGAAAACTAAAACTTAAAGTATTATAAGAATTAATTATTTTCTTTAAAAAATATTTTAAAACCATGGACATAACAAAATTGCAAACAAATAGAAAAAGTGACATAACGCACAATAAAAATTATAGTTATTTATTTATTTCTACTAATTGACAACAGATGGCATCAACAAAAACAAATAAATTTTTCTTTTAAATCATCATTATTTTTCCAGTTTAAAATTATATTAAAACCGAAAGATTATTTTAAAGGTATAAATTTTGTAAAAGAATATTATTTTTCTTAATATTTAATTAGATATGCGTTGTGGGAGAAATTTACTACGAGCTATTATGGAATATTATCAAGTAGTAGAAGTTATTCCTGTAAATATTATAGAAGAAATGTTCCCGAAGAAGAAACGAAGACCTCGAACACATAATGCAAGCTCCTCATATAGAAATAAAATTCAAGTCCGTCCAAAAACAACACGTTGTAATGCTACTGTACATTTCACAGATTTGAACATCAATTACGACAGTTCTACGTCTTACGATGAACCATATTCGTCAAGAAATCAACTTAGTCCGTCAAGAGGGCAACATGGACCATTAACACCGTATAAAAAAGTTGGAGGTGGATTTATGTCAAAAGGACTTCCGAATATTTGTTCCCCGCCTCCACAAATATTTGACTTCCCTCCCCAGCCTAGTTTAACAATAATCGATTTCAATCAAATCACCAGAGGAAGCCTCGAAAAAGCGATGCAGAAAAATCAAACCCCACGAGTGAATGTAAAACATAAATCTGCTAAATAAAGCACATGTTATTGTTAATACATTTATTCTTAGTTAACTTTGTTGCTAGTCTAATATAATACCCGTCGTGTTTGGCCATCATACTCAATATTTTTAATTATACAGATAAATTACAAAAGTACGGCCTAAAGTTTACGACAGTATAGGACGTAATCTGATTATGACATCTGATTATCACAAGGTTTTGAAATAAATTATTCATTTATAATTTTTGTTTTTAATCTATTACAACCAAAAAGGTTCTATGAGCAAGTGTCACAATAATGGAACAAACATTTCAGTGTACCATTGAAGACTGACAGTGAAGAAGATTGGACATGTTTCGCTACGTACAAAAAGTACACTATTTTAAAATGGTACACCTAAACTTATAAAATACCACAGAATTGATTTTACACTTTTCCATTCTTGAGTTCAAGAAAAGAGAATAAAAACGCAACATGTCCATTCATTATTAATTCAAAAAATTCGAAAACATTTACTGGATTTATAAATGTATAATTGAATCACATTTTATGCGTAAAATATATCATTTTTGACATCTGCCTACAGCAGAATGGCATGCCCAGATATGGGTAAAAAGCCATGATATATTTATTTTTTATTATATTTAACAGGGTCGTTTATTGCGATTGTAACAAATAAAAATCAATTTATAAGATATGGACTATTACTTCCATTTCCTTACATTTTTTTAGGAAACAACTAAGTACAAACTATATCGTGCAATAAAATAAAACTTAAAAAATATACATGTTTTTAAATGACCCATGTCAATATGTAAATATTTATTTACAAATAAGAATTTTCATTAAAATATAATATGGGGTTTTCTATTTTTTATACAAAATGAAGTGGCTTACCATTACTTACTTTCATATTTAAAGAATCAGAAAAACGACCACAAAGACAAAATTGAAGCATTTTTTAAGAAATACGTAAAATTATTAATATTTTTCATATTTCTTATTTTTCGAAACGCAAGTTATACGCAACACGAAGTCTTGGTAAACCCTTTTTATTATATACATTTGTATTTAAAAACCAAAACCTTAAGTGGAAACTGTAAAAATAATTTTCTAATTATGAAGTACATATATCAATGAAAATAAGGAGTAAATCTAAATGAATTAAATTTAGTAAAATTCAAACCCTCAAAATCATATTCATTGTATAAATATATATTTACAAATAATAACTTTACATGAAATAAACCAGCAAGATTTGTACGAATTACATGAATAGTAAAATGTATCATTAGACTAAATGAATTAAAAAATATTTAAGAAATTTTAAATCTATAAAATTTAGAAACCTTATTCATTACATAAATATCTATTTACAAATAATGAAATAAACCATTGTGAAAAACCAAATAAAGTTATTTGTAACTTAAAACTATTAAATAATACCTACACAGTATCATTAATCATGATTTTAAATGTATATGTTTCAAAGAATAATCTTGATAATTAAAAATAATGTACCTTTGTAAAATTATCCTTGTTCAGATAATTCTTGATATCTAGCGAACATCATTTTTTTAACACAGTCTTTGTAAGTTTCACCCGGGAGTGCGGTGTAGGTAGCTTGTTTGGAACCCAATCCTACCGTGCTTAGTCTTTGTTCCGCCTAAAAATAAAATTCGCATAAAAACACTGAATCAAGATCCCGAAACAAATGCCTACGCAAAGAATGTGGCGTAATAACGTCTACTTTAATTTTTTGTGAATATTTAACATTTAACAACTTTAAATGATTTTGAAATAATATTCATTGTTTTCAGTTCTACAATTTTAAAATTACAAGTCAAAAATAATTAAATCGGACGATCTCCAAAGTTTTTTCTTGATAATATATAAAAATACAAACCTGAATAATAGTCGTTCGACCTTGATTGCTTTTGCCTAAACCTTGTCCTTCAGTCCAACCCATCTTCTGCAAAAGTCTATTCCCCACGTTTTCGGCTCCAATTGGATCGCTAGTGGAGGCAGAAACTACTGGTGGCACAGCAGGAACTTCTCTCTCTTTCAAATACTTTTCTTTTAGTCGACTTGGTTGAGGTTCATCTGATTCTCCGTATTTTAAACGTCGTTCTTTTGCTCTATCTCTGTATTTTAACTTTTTACCACCTTCTAAAGATTTATTTAAATACCGTAATTCTAAGTTCTTCTTATGTAACGCGGACATATCTTTGTGTCGACTAAGATCTTCTTTTGTAAAGAACTGCCGTTTACAAAGTAGACAAACTAGCTTTTCCCAATCAAGCAATTCGGTACTATCATCAGGTTCTTCATCTCCGGAAGTGTCACTGGATCCGCCGTAAGCTGCTACCAAACCTTCCGCCTAAACAAAAATAAGTAAGTACTAAATATTTTAATGTAATAAGTCAATATGAACCTTGGCTGCTGTAAATGCTGCTTCCGGTTTCTGTCCAGCAAAGGTATTAATTCCTTGAGTAGTAACAGAACTTTTCTTCTCTAGTACTGCGAAACCAATGTCAGCCGCAGCAGTGGAAGTACCATTCATTTGGGCCTGTACTTCTTGCATTGTAGGAGCTCTGTTAGATTCTTTTTTCTGATTCAAATTCTTTGCCCAACGTTCCATGTCTTTTGCGATCTTTTTAGCAACTTTAACTCTGTCTTGCTTCTCTACTTTGGGTTTCTTTGCATCGGTTGGTTGAACGTTTTCTGCAGGTGTAGTGGAAGTAGTCGGAGCTGCAGCAACTGTTTCAGAAGATGTTGGGGCTAATATATAAGTGCATTTTTCGTTGTCCCAATACAAATACTTTTGTATAACACTATTGTAATAATATTGCGAATTCTTATCGTAATACAGTCCTGTTGTAGTATCGTAGTAATACCCAGTATTTTTATCATAGTGATATTTAGTTATGTCAGGTATTGGGTATTTCTTTCCATCTGTACCATTAGGAATTTGTACTGGTACAGTGGTACAGTTTTGTTCATACATTGCTTTGCTGCTATTTCGCTGAAGAATAGCATTTTGCGCTAAGGCCGCTGCGGCATTGGCAGAATCCATTTGATTCTCTGAATTTAAAGTAATTGACACACCGTCATTTATTTGTTGCGCAAAATACATTTTGTAGTACTGGAAGTATTGTTGGTATTCTGTTGAATTTTTTGCATAGCGACTTGCGCTATAATCAGCTAAAGAATTTAAATCATTCATACTATACAAATTGGGTTGCGATGCCGTTGGAAATTGCATTTGAGAAAATGCTTTCTTTACATCACCCATATGATACTTGCAATATGAAATAATAGCTAAAAAGCATATACATTTGTAACAACAAATCATCTATTTTATTATCTTTTAAAAAAATATATATCTTACCAGTCTTTCCGTCGATAGTAAGTGGAGTTTCTAAAGAGGTTAATGCGCCGTATAATGATAAAGCATCACATGTACTTTCTAGAGCCAAATAACAGATTCCTCTAGATGTAGAAGTCAAAGGGTCTCTACCTATTAAAACCCCAGATACTAAATTAAACATATCTGGAATGACACTTTTTAAAACAGTCATCACAGAATCTTCGGTAGTCAAGGCATCTAAATTGCGTAACATAATTGTTTTGGTAGCATACGTGCAAACTTCATCACTACCACTACCGCCTTCTTCACTTTCCATACGTGAAGCATGGCATTTAAAACAATTATCACGGCGTTTAAAATTCTGAGCGCCACACTGTAACAAAAGAAACATTTGGCGTTGTTGTATCAGGGAATGTTGCAATAAATACAAACTTTGATGCAAAACCAATCAGCCGTAGCCTTTGATGAAGGAGGTTTTTCGGATTGCTGAGAACCGTCTTTGGGAATGCTGTATTGCATAATTGCTCGATATTGGTCTTGCAGCATCAACACGCCCTGTCAACAACAAGACACCAAATTATGAAAGATTTGTAAAGTATAAGTTGAATCTCGACTGTTATTCCTTGCTGTCTCGGAACAGCAAACCATTACGAATTCTTATGAAAAATCTAATTAAACAATAATAAATAATATTTAATTCACAATGGAATGACGTTTTGCTATAACATGTAATGTAAAATTATTGAATAATAAAATGAATTTAATGAACCACTTTTCTAATAAATACAACATGCAATTGATTTATGTTACGAATAGAAAAGAGCGCAACGCTAGTGCAAAGCTATGCCGCATTACATGTCGTTTTGGAAAATTTTTTATTGAGACTTATTCGAATAGTGAGAAATGAAAAGATGGTCCTCAATTATGTTCCTTTAAGTAATATTGTTACACAATAGAGCTCGAGCACCAAATCAAATACTCAGCCGTGTCTTATAAGAATATGTAATACCGGTTACTACTTATAGTGTAAGATTGCTAGTGGCCGTTTCTCTTCCATTTGCGGCTCAGATACCTGTTTCATCTCCATCCAGCGCGTAGCTTCTTGCAGAGTAGTAAACTCGACAAACGCAAATCCACGAGATGCACCTACACAGTAAATAATCACACAAATAACCAATAGTGTTGAACGGCATTTTCGGACCCACACGCACCGGAAAAATAAGGAAGGATTCAACTGAATTTAAATTTCTTATAACGGGTATCAAATAGGGCCACCGTATACTTTTCATATACTTTTGTGTTTTAAACAAATGATAAAACAACAAAAATTTTTTCTGCATTTACCTGTATCTTTTTTCCGGATCAAGCGGATGTCCTTTGGCATCAGACCACAGTTTATGATGTCTTGGCGAACCTGAACACACAATACACCAGATTTATTTCATCATATTGTATTACGCAGCATATTCGTGACCATTATTTCAGTTGAGAACAACACATTATTTATGTTCTAGAAAAATATTAAATACATTAAAATGTCTTACATCATTTTCAGTTATGTGTTGTGCTAAACCCCGAATCATTATAGTATTATTAGGCGGCTGATTTTTATAAAATCCGGAGTCGAAACTGCTACTTGTATTAGAACTAATAGGACTACGTTCGCGTCCTTCGTTGCTATCTCTATCCTCGTCACGATAATTCCTATCCCTGTCACGATCTCGACTTCTTCTGTTTTCTTTATTGGATCGTCTATCTCTGGTCTTTTCCCTCCGGAATCTGTCTCTATGGTACGAATCGTAGTCCCTGTCTTTATGGTGATGTCGTTCCCGGTCTCTATACTCGCGACTTCTGGATCTCTCGCGATCCCAGTCCCTGTCCCTGTCTCGCTCTCTGTACTCATAATCGCGCTCTTTCTCTCTAAAGTAGTCATACTCGCTTCCGCTACTGTAGCTTCGCCGACTGTTCCTCGAATGATGATCGTCAGAGTAGTCCGATTCCTGACCACTGCGGTATTCTAGAAAGAAAAAAAATGTTAACTTTTATTTTTTTGCCGATTTCGATGTTAAAATTTATACACGAAATTATCATTTTGTGGTTTAAATTTTTCCTGTGTGTAATCGGTTTTGAGCTAAATATAATTTTAATTACATCTCAAATAAAGCACTGGATATTTATTTTATTTAATTGTATACATTAAATCAAGCACTCATTTTATTGATTTATCATGTGAAATTACCTATAGCATTTAACCTGAATACGAAATGCAGTACCTATGAAATTTTATTCAACAAATACAAAACTGAAATATTTGATGACTGGATTGTTTAATGTCACAATAAAATGAAGTACTTTCTGATATGTAAAAATAATTATAACCGCAATATTTTTATACCTTAATATCATGATAATAAATATTTAAAACATTCACGCGACACGTTTTATATTAAATTTTATTTAATACTTTTCTAATAAAAAACATGATGTTTTTTTTAAATGTTTTATTGGGCAACAGAGTAAAATTAAAATACCACCTGTTTCTTTTCATGCAAAGTTCCTATAGTTTATCTAAAATAAAATACAATTCAAAGCTTTTTATCACGTATACAATCACATGAAAGTTCTCGCGAGAAATGCACGAATAAGATGAAGGGGCGTGAATTTGACAAGTTTTCAATACTGAATACTATTTACAGATACGTCTGAAATGTAATATTACTTGAACTATATTTAGAATAATATGATTGAAATTTAACTGACACGTATATTCAAAATTAAAATAAATTTATTATTTCTTGTCTGATTTAATTGTATCTATTTTAAATAAAATTAGATTATTCATCATAATCTGTTTAATTTTCCACAGAATTTATTATTATCTTCCTTCTAGTTAAACTAGACCTTGATCTAATTATTGAACTAGTCCAGAAACTAATTGTTGAAATGGAATATCAAATCATGGCCTAATTCTGGACCAAGTACATATTCAAGAGTACTATTTATTTAATTGATTTATTTAAATTAATTTAATAAATTAATTATGCACAATATATTATTATTATTCATATATAATAAAATAAACTAATGATTTTATAACGAGATAGACAATGACAAATGAAATTTAATATGATAAAATCATGAAATATGAAATAGTCTTAAGGCGACAGTAACGGAAATATTCTTTTATACATGTAGATTCCAAAATTTCCAACAGAACTTTAATATCTATTTTAATTCAAGCTTCATATTTTACATACACATTTTTTGTATTTGTATTTTTCTTATAACTAAAAAAAAATAACTGAAAATCTGATTCCAAGGATAAAATTACAATAAAATGCTCATCTTGGAATTTTTTTTTAATACCTAATCTGTTAGTGGACATATGTCAATAAAAATTAACAGACGTATTAGTAAAATATGAATTATATAGGAATAGAAATTAAGATGAAATGATATCTACATCGAACAATAAGGTATACAAAAAAATTCTGAGCATGTGATACAAGTCGCATTCTAGAACATACGATAAGTAATTAGTGTCTACTTAAATTTTAAGTTAGGTTAACATAAGCTTAAATTTAAGGTACGGCAATAATCACCTAACAGATAAGTAAAGTAGGTAATCCTTTGGGCAGGTAATATTTTCTTACAAACCTGCTTTACACTGTACTTTTCAGAAATTACTAATCACATAAATTCGTCTTATCTTATAATGTACCGTTAGTTATCAGTATAAAATTCAAATCATCAAATTTTAATAATAACATTTACAATTCCATTTATTTTTGATAAGATGAAAACCATGGAATATTTACATCCATATACATATATTAATGAAGTACATGACATTATTAAAACGAGTTACCTGTATAACGAATTTGAGTATTCTGGGGTTAATTATATGTAAATTTATAAAATGCATTCTATTTAAATTTTCTACTATACTACGCATACATTTTTAATTACTGAAGAATTAAAATTAGAACTGTAATATTGGCTTTAAAAATTATAAAGATACAAATACAATAAATTCGCAAAAATTAAAAGAGTAATTTGATTTGGTACCTTCAATATGTAATCTATAAAACAGTAGATAAATAAATATATATTGGTGATAAATAAATTTTGAAAGTGCTTTAATTAATCTTAAATAAACTTTATACATTTTAAATTTGAAAATATAATAAACATTGCTTGCTTATTATTAACTACATGCTCATTATTGTTTTATTGTTTATTGTCTTACGATATAATAACTTTTTTAAATGCATTATTGAAATTACAGAATTTTGCTTTCTAAATTTTTCCTTTTATGTTTAATCGTTCAAGTAAAGAAAAATCGTAAATATAACTGAAATAGAAATATAATTTGTTCAAGTCCACATTTAATATTTTTTTTATTTTAACTTCTTTTTTTAAATATCCTTGAGTAACATCATCTGTAGTCGAGGTTTAATTGTAACCTTTCTAAATTGCCGCACCTAAAATATAGGTGAAGACACTGATGATATACTTGTTCATATTGACGAAATCATTATTTGAGGGGAAATAATAATTATTGAATTATCGAATTGTGTAATATATTATTTATAGAAAATGATATATTTGTGTTTCATTAAATGAAATTATATATTGAATTTAATTTTGTTTTTTTAAAAAATGTGAATAACATATCATTGATTTATATGTACACGTGCATAACATTGTTTTCACTTATTTTGATCCTTTCTGGGAGCTCACATAAATTCTATTTTTGGCACCAGTTTTCAACGATGTGTATAGACTAATTTTCAATCAAAACTTGGCAACTTTAATTTACAAACTTGTCATAATGTTGAACATCTTTATACAATTATATAATTACTTGTAAAAGTGAGAGTAAAATTTATTTATACAGCAACGAAATATACTATTTTGCTATCATTGGATAGTAAATATCTTGATGAATATAAACCTTGCTTTAGTCATCGTTCTAATAAATATACGGTTTAATAAAAATATTTGTTATTTTAACTGTGATTTTTTATTGTTCGTT
Organism: Stenolophus ochropezus; assembly: GCA_035578165.1. NCBI lineage: Eukaryota > Metazoa > Arthropoda > Insecta > Coleoptera > Carabidae > Stenolophus > Stenolophus ochropezus. The sequence continues at coordinate 9,492,192 of JAQOWZ010000014.1, forward strand.
GTTTTTATTTGTTAGTTCATATAACATATAATATTACATTTACACACATCAAATTACAATATATGTAGGTGTAGTAAAGAAAAAAGTTTGAAGTTTACTGCTACTTGCTACTTTTTTTTTAGAAAATTCGAGAACAAGAGAACATCACATCCTACATAATATTAAGTATGTACAGCTAGCAATTTGTAAAATAATTACACCTGTATATAATGTGTATATAAAGAAGAAATAAGTTAATTGCATAGTAGGTACATGCATGAAGCCTTTTGCAATAATGAATAAAAATTTCGAACAATAATATCTGAACACATGGCTATTGCATTTGTTTAGATCATCTTCTTTTTCGATCAAACAGAACAACGAAAACATCACACATTTTGTTTTTAATTAGAACACGTGAATTAGTAATATATGTATTTGTAAATGATATTTTGCTCTTACGTGTCTTGCATGCTAAATGATTGTAAGGCGAAGTTGAGGGGCTCCGACGTGCGTTTGAATATCTCCTGTTTGGAGACAAACTTCTTTCATTATTATCGGAATAATTCCTACCGTAGTATGGAGATCGGGACATATTTCTTCGCCGAGGTGAATGACGCTCACAATTCATTGTTCTTTTGGGTCACTAAGTTTACACTCCACACACTATATACAGTCAATTTAAATACACACGATATTAATTTTTAATATAAGTTCGGTGCAAAACTAAATAATTTTGCTCACAACCATCTAATGGCGAACGACGTTAACGTACCACCTCGCTCACTTGTGCATAATGTCGGAATCAGGAACTGGTTTTTGGACATGCGCTCTACAGCTGCTGAAAGTTCTTTTTCATCCAGTAGCGTGCACATGTTCTTGGTGGAACAAAATGAAAAAAAATAAATTGGTATTTTATATATTAGTTATATATGTAAATATAATTGCAATATGTAGAAAAATTAAATTTTGTTATAGTTAAACCTTTTTCTTTAGATGTGTCCTTGTTTTAATGTGCTGAAACTGAAATATTTTAGATCGAATATTATTATTTAAATAATAGATACATTTTAACGGTCTGTTGCTGTATTCAAATCAAGAAAATGAATCGAAACGTAAAATATCCGAAATATGTAACAACTAGAATATTTATGAATTAATTAATTAATAATATTACTAATAAATATATGAATATTCAAGGATATTTAAAAAATATAACATGTATGAATGAAAGAAATAACAAATTAATCAAATAAACTTGTAGTATAAAGATTACTCATAAGCATTTTCCGTGCGTATACCAGTGATGCATATTCGAGAATTTGGTATTCCTTTCCGTAATGTATTCAAAAGATTGCTACGAATGTATGACATTCAGGGCGGCTCCGTTAAATAATATAAGTTTTTAAAGAAAATATCGAATATATTTAAGTTTTTGCTGAGTAAAAAGAGTGACTGACCGACCAGATTGCAAATCATGAATTATAAACCTGCTGGATAAAAAAAATACAGAAGACCAAGAACGAATCTTAGAAAAATACAATTTTTAGGTTTTTGACCATAGAATTGTATTGATACACCCGAAAAAAACAAAAAATACCCATTTTCGGGTTCAAAATGTTTGTTTTTGAAAATTTTAATCTTTACGTTCTTGAGGTTTTCGGTCTCAAGCAGAATTCAATCATCACTTACCGTTTTTAACATATTTACGTTCAAATTTAGACTCAAAAAAGGTTTTTCAAGCATAGGTCTCTAATGGGTCAAGATACGATCTCGACGATATCACCAATCGATTCTACAGACAAAATTACAAAAGTTTCTCAATTTTAAAATATTTATCCCAACACATATAATTTTTAGAGCGAAAAAACAAAAATAAAAAACCATCCATGACGGAATTTTATCGATTTAGGCCATTTTTAGTTTTTCATACAGATCATTAAATTATGTTTATAATTTTAAAATCAGCACATAGCCGTCTATCAATATGAACTATTTTCAAAAATCAAAATTTTTGACCCAAAAATGGGTATTTTTGTATGATTTTGTCTGTATTTGAACAATTAAAAATTGTCATTTTTCATGATACCACTGTGATTGAAAATAACTTGGAGATGTAAAAAGATTTTAATTTTTATTTGGAAATGTGTCCTTAACCTTATACTAATGAAGTGAACGTTACATAATACGTGTTCGAAATATAGAAAATTGAAATTCTATTAATAAAAATTAATTAATTCTTATTTAATGATATAAATATAATAATTATTTTATCTCATTACCAATTTAGTTTTATATATTATTGAACGTATAAGTAGGCAACTTTCATTACTTAAATGCTTGGCAGGCTGTATCTACTGAAGAAAAAATTTAACAGCGCACAGAACAGAGTAGTTAAATAATATTTTACAATATGTTCAGAGCGATGCTGGGATTATTTTTTAAATTATGTTCATGTTGTAATTATTTAGTCACATCCAAATTCATTACTTACCTTATATATTCATCAATTATCTATTTATACGGTTTTTAACTTAATACATAAAACTATATTATTAATTACTTTAAAAATAAGAAATATATTTGTTCTTATAATATAATCTTTGATATGAAGTATTATTTTAATCGGTAATATCCGACATATCTATATCTATACTACTTGGTATTACAAATATTTTAAAATGCAGCATTTAAAAAGTGATATACAAAAATAAAAGACATTATATCGTTGCTATCAGTCTGTCCCCAAAAATTATGAGGAGTATCACAATGAATCATCAGAATGATGAAAAAAAATTCTTCTATTCGGGTTTGGTGAGTATGTCTACGGTTATGTTCTATCTTGACTGGCAGGATCCCTATTAGCTGACGTCGTGTTCATCTGCACGGACCTCACATCTGTAACGCATGTTTTGAAGGAATTACCTGAGTTTGATAATGTATCAGCTATCATACTTGACTTGACGTTGTCAAACAGCTTCTTATACGCAGAGCGGTATTGCCGGTTGCTGGCTGCGTATATGAAGGGGTTTATTACACTGGACAACCAAGCCAATATGGACGCCATGACATGGAGAGTTGGGTACTTGATGCTGTCGTCAAAGACGTTCATCAACATCAGAGGCAAAAAGCATAATACAAAACAAACGAAGATAATTAACATCAAACGTGTTAATCGTCTGTCTTCTTTTTCTCGATTTGTTCTTGATTTTGTTTTGACGCTTGCTTTCATCCTGAAACAAATAAAATTATACCATTATGAAGTAATAATTATAATAATGAGTTTTATCAATTTATAAACACAAATAACATATTTTTGTCTAGTCACTTGTCTACTTATAATTAATGTTTCAATGTTAAATTTTGTTTATAGCATACTGCATAATATAAATATTTATTGTAGTAAAATAACTCAGTCCAAAATTATGTATAAAGATATTTAAAAAAAAAAATGTGTTCACATATTATATTAATAATGGACAGTCAAATTTTTTAAACTAATTATACAACAATATGATTAATTTTTTTGGAACAGTTGTAGTTATAGATGTAAAGAAAATTGGATAGCATACAGCATTACAATACTGCGTAGAGGAACGCCTAAATGCATATAATTTACTGTTTTGTTCAGTATATAACACGAAACACATATTTCAATCTGGCTCAAACTGACAGCTGCTTTTATTCTAATTGTGTTTCTCCGAAAATGAATACTTTTCTAAACAGAGCGATTTTTAAGTATACGATACACTATGCGATTATAAATATAATTAAATTTATACTGTAATTAAAATTTTATGATAACAAATAATTGAATATAAAATAATATATTGAATGAAGCAAATATAATAAATATGTCTTTCAATAAAATGATGCGATTATTACACACAAAAAAAATGAATTTAAATGACAATAGTGCAGCCGGTCATAACTCAAATAAAACTAGTTTCAAAGTCTACATTACGTGTCACAAAAAATAATAAAGACTAATTTACATAAAAACTTATTCAATGAATAAAAATAGTATGTAATTTAATTAATCTAGCATTTATTGTATCTTAATTACAAAGCTGGTGGTACTCATTATTCATTTGATACTTACAACAATAATTGTAATCTACTTCCTTATTATTTCCGTTATATGTAACCTATTTATCATATTAAGATTTCGAATAAAGAATAGCTTTTGTAAATTCATATATAGGGGAATAAGTACCACGATGACAAATCTCTGTCAACAGGCTGTGTAAGCGATAAAGCAGAAGTAAATATAATTGATAAAGCAATATTTACATAGCGTAAAAATAAGATTTTATGTTAAAAATATCTTTTTTTGAAATTTTGAATCATCAATTAAATTGCTTTTGTATTCTTACGAAACCGGAAGAAATAAACATTAAATTATTTATCACTAGACAATAATTTGATAACAGATATATACTGACTATTTTAGAAACCTTATTATTTCTTAATAATTACTTAAAAATTGTTACTCAGCAATTTTAAAAGGTATTAACATTCTCAAATAATTCTTGTAATTATATAAAATTATTACTAATATTAAAAATCTTAAATAGTTAAACAATACATAAAGTGATGTTTATTTAAATTACTTTTGGGATAATTAACATACATATTTCACAATAAAAGAGAAGATATCTATTTGCAAATAATCAAAATCACAGAAATGAAATAAAAATTCATACTTACTCATGAGCTTTCAGCTTACGTCTGGACGATTTCACAGCCCAAAATATGCAAGCGTATGAGACAATAATAACGATACAGGGGAGAACGAATCCAACCAAAAAGATAATCTTTTTCGGAGAATGGCCGTCCTTTTCCAATATAGTACAGGAGAAGGTCGGCTTATGTTCGCCCAGCTGTCCCCATATACCTAACAGTGGTGGTAACTGAAAACAACACAATAGGGTAGTATATGGCTCAAACTCAAATAAATAGACACCAAAAGCCAACCATCGGTTGCCTTCTCAACTAGTACAGGGGTGGACTCAATAAAATATTATCCAAATAAATAACACAAACTTTATGCATAAGGAAACTGTAATCAATTATTATTTAAATTATAATTATATATATATATATATATATATATATATATATATATTAACATTTATTAATGTATTTGAAAAATTTCGAGAAAAATGAGATCATTTAAAAATGTCAGAAATAATTTTTAAACAAATATCATAGGTGGCTATGTTTCTCGAAATCGGATAAACATCCTTCTCAGTAAGTAACAAACAAATGTATACATTTTTGACATTAATTTAATTGTTTTACATTGTTACGTTTTGTTTATTTTCATATAGCCACCTATAATATTTATTTAATAATTATTTCAAATATTTTTAAATATCTCACTTTTCTCGAAATTTTTCAAATACATTAATAAAAGTTAATACATCGTTGAAAAGAGAAAAAAATGGCGGTTTCTATTTTATTAAAATAATTATAGGTTGCCATTTGAAAAATAAACGTTGATAGTCGTATCTTGTAAACCTGACTTTATAAAAAATATCTACATCTGCCATCAACTAGTATATCTAAAATAATAAAACTTTTATAAGAGCCATTTTTTTCTATTACTTATAATAAAAAAGTTAAAGGGGGGGGCGTCTTCCCAGACTCACCCTGTATATATATATATATATATATATATATATATATATATATATATATATATATATATATATATATATATATATATTATAAAAAAAAACACAATACGCAAAATTCTTTGATCTAAAATCTAAATAATAAAAGTGCAGTTATAAATTTACTTTAACTTGTGGTTAGGTGAACTTGGATATTCTAAAAATATATTGCAAAATATATAACATTTTTCTTACAATACCACAAAAATTATGATAAGTTATATAATTTCTTCTTGAGATAATTTTAATAAAAAAATGTATGTATATTGTATTGCAAAAATATATAGCAAATATTGTATAATAAACTTAACTTATTTACACAAGTCAAATATCTTATCATTTGATAGAAATTAATACAAATAACTTTAAATATTTCCACAAACCTCAAAAATACCTTAAGTGACTAATTTTTAGTTCGCTTTTGATGTCACAAACGTTTATTTGTATATCATTGTTTATTTGTTGCAATTGAGGAAGTACTACGTTTTATCTATTTTGGATTTCTAATAGATTAAAGGAATTTCTCTAATTTTAAACAATGTGTTGTCATAGTTTACAAATATATTACGTTGATCACGGTTAATCCCTATACGACATTTTATACGAAATATAAACATAATTTCTTGTAATTTTTTTGTTACTGTTTTGTCTTTCCAAGTATAAAATTTTTTAGAAACCTAAATTTTTAAAAGTATAACATTTTACAAATTTTGTTTCCTGGACTACTATTTTCGCAGTACGGTCCTGAGCTAATAACGTTAGCAACTTACCATTATTGCAAACGAGAAACCCCATACGAACAACAGCTGAACACATATGGATTTCAGCGAATAGAACTGCACATACAATTGATGACAGGATATTAGGAGGTATCTAAAAAGAAAACAAATATGAGCATACTACCCATTAATTGAAACGTGTGCTAGTAATCATCAATTATAACCTGCCGATAACTTATGCAATTGGACAAATGAATTATAAAATTTTCCACTAGATATAAATTAAAATTACAAAAAATCAACTACAATTTAAAAATTAAATTAAGATCGTTGAGAACAATTTTCAAATATAGATCGTCACCTAATTGACCCTTTTAATTAATATATAACCTTGGAACTATTATTAAGTTACCTTAACCAATCGTTAACTTTTTAATTTTTTTTTATTTTGAAGGTCAAATGGACAAGTTTAATTTTAAAAAAAGAATTACTCTCCATTTTTTATATTAAGGTATATACATCAAATAAGAAAAATATTCCTGCCTGTTCAAATTTGTGCTCAAACAAAACAATTTTGACTTTTATATCGTAATATTATTATGCACTTTCCTTATAATTTAAAATTATATTTGTTATTGACATAATTATTAATGTAAAATTATTTTCTTCAATTTTGCTGTTTATTTTTCTAATGAAAAAAAAAAATCATTGATGTGTTAACAATTACACTATTTTTGACACTAAATTCGGCATTATTATCGTATCTACATAAATACACTATGTATAAGAACGTACTTATCTTAATTGTATAGTACAATTCTTGTAATAAGACGTTTTGTTTAACATACTAATTGTAAACAATAATTTAAGTTAGATGCAAACTTTCCTCTATCACAATATTTTTACTTTTTATTTCTGTCAAAAAATAATAATAAAAAAATAATTTTATGTTGACATTTTCGTCTTATCATATGTTTATACAAACATAATGCACAATTAAAATATAAAATCATTTTTTCGTCGCAAGACGAACGGTAAAATTTAAAATGCTGTGTCCACACATTTCCACAGTTTATTTACAATAAAATATTATCTTATTTCTGTCTATCAGTTGGTTCATATGTCTGTGTCAGATTTTATCGCAGTAGCCCTAAGTCATGGATAATAGAGAACAGAAACAGTGACACATGTGAGAGTGAAATTTGTCGTAATTAACAGGATTTTAAGAAGCACTTCTAAGTTTTTATTGTCGTAAATATATGTTTTAGAAGGCAATAAAAATGAGTAAACAATACAACAACAATGATATTTACAATAAAATTTTATTAAAAAATAAGCAATTAAAATATTGCTTCTGGTATTTCATTAAATACAAGAAAATGATGACGAATTACAATTTATCAAGTAACCTTATTTGTGATCTTAGATTAATTGCATGGTCTTCGTAACTAAAGTAAATTTTAAACAGCAAAAATAAATATTATGGTTGATTATTATGTCTTCAAGCGAAGTCTATTACAACATTTGCAAACCAGAACTATAAGATAAGCATAATTTAAAGAAATTTGTCCGTTATTTCGAATATAAATAACATCCCAATCTTAACGATAAAAATTCTTTTGAAGTTTTTTTATGAACTTGCTAAAAATCTGGGTCAAGAGTTACAGAAACAAATCAAATGCTTTTTAAAGAAAGTATAATAAAATTTTATGTGCGAAATTGATTACAGCCTTATAAGTGTAAATAATTAATAATTTCATTAGAGCATTGACATTGCATACTAAACAGAAGGAATACACTCTGAGTTTATTTATAATTTATTGCTGGGCACAAAGATACGAATTCGTGAGTAGTACAGTAGCCCAGAAGCACTAGAAAACTTAGAGGTTGAGCATTAGTTTTAAGATAAATGAGGAGAAAGGGGCATCGGCCCTGCTCGACAGACGATTCATTCATACATACACGCGTTTAATAAAATATAACACACGCACTGTTCTTAAAGGATGTTACTGATAATGGCGAGTAAGAACAAAAAATACATCATTCTTAAGGCACTCAAGTAGGAGTGCTTTAACCGGCGCCTGTGTTCACACGAATCCCAATTGGTCTAATTACCTCACTCTATCTCTCAATATCTTTCATTGCCGTTTGACTCATGAATTAGGTGTTTCTTGTTTACTGTTAAACATTCATAATATGGAAAATGTATTGCTAAACGAAATATGAAAAACTATAAAGTATATAATTGCAAGATTTGATAACACTTTTTAAATAAAACATAATTTCTTTACATCGTGTTGTAACCTGCGAGAAATATTCAATCTATTTCCTTTTAATCATAAAAAGAATGAGTCACAATGTCGCAAATGAAATCAAATAAATGTCCTCATATCCAACACGTATGCGCTGATGAACGAGATGTTGAACAATGAAAGGGTCAGCCTAAGGTTAATACATTAAATGAATTCATTAAGATGGGCAGATATCTAATTTTAAGGTAATAAGGTTAATTGTCACTCCCGCCTTGACAAATATAACGATAACCGTCTGTATGTTCAGTTGTAGCTTACAAACAATTATAATGATGTATCTATATCCATATCACACCTTGGATACTAAAGTAAACATGAAAAAGTGACATTTTACATTTCCTGTGTACCTGTTTATCGTAATAGCAACCATGTTCAGCAAGGAGACGGCGACGTTTCCATAGAATAGCACAGGGAAAAGTTTGCACAGAGCTGGGCCCAGGATCCACTCTTGGTAAATATACCGGGATGCTGTTAACGGCATGTTCAACGCACAAAACAATAAATCCGACACACATAGTGACAGCACGAACGCTGTCGTCGCATGTTTACGTAGTTTTGGACAACGGATCAACGCAAGAATTGTTATCAAATTACCTGCCAACAAGATTACCATTCATTATTACATCGCGAAAAACTCAATTACATAAGAATTATTTACTATTCGTTAACTCAATGAAAATTGACGTTTAAATTATTTTCAAGTTGATGTTTGTCTGTACATCTTTTAAAAACATGAATTGCAAGAAACAATAGAAACCCAACTTCTGTAAGCCAAACAAACATAAATCATTTTATGAGTACCTATAAAATACTTCGATCTTGCTACTACGAATAAAATTTATTTCTAATTTATTTTCAAAGCTACAAAATAAGTCTTTTCTATAACAATTTTAACTTCAATTTCCACATTTTTGACAATATGTATTTTCAAAATATTAAATAAATATATGCAATAAAATTGGTTGCATTTCGTACTACAAAAATATTTATACGATTGCAATGTTTGTAAGTTTTAAACTTGATTCTCCATAAAATTTAAATTCATTAATGTATTATTTATGAGTTTCGTTCATTTCTAACTCATTTCAATAATTTAATACCTTTATAACTTTACTTTAATTCATATCTATAAAAAGTTTTTACCGATTACACCGATGATGCAAAATAAAATCGCACAGAAAGACGCAAAAATCGTCATTTCTTGCGGATACCGAATATCAGTCCTGTTATCCATTTTAATAAATAATTGTCACTATCGTAGAATATATTTATTAAACATGTCACACGCACAAATAGAACTAAATAATGATTCACACCATCTCTGTTTCACAGAATTAAAAGTTTCAACAATACCGGCAAGAAAACTACGGTGTCATTTACTGCCGTACGCAGCACACAACGATCTGCAACCGATACCACGCGCGCACTAACTTGTAATATACAAGCATGTTATGAGCTTCCCTCGTTGATAAGTAATGGGGTGGGGGCAAACGATATATAAGAGAACAAGGAATAGGAAATGGTAAATGACTGATAGTGTAAGATAGAGTAACGAAGATTGTATGTGTGGAATTTTATTGCTCATCTTAAAAATTGTAAAATTTAAGTATTTTATTATTCCAATTATTTTTACAGAATTTCTGTTAATTATGTATAGTTAAGAACTATATAAAATTGTTTTAAAATTGTATAATTTTTATTTATATTGTTTAAATTTATAAGAAATGATTTATACGCCTGAAGTACAGCATCCAACATGACATGTAAGATTGAGATTTGTACAGACCAGAAATTATTACTCCTGCTTATTATCCTTGGAAGTTTACAATAGTGTGTATCAAATTTGACTTATTATTTACCATTCAATGAAGATTTATTAACATTTTGATTTCTAATAACAAATTGTCATCAAATTCCACTTTGAAAGATAAGTGATAAATGACGTTATCAAGAGGTACATAAATATTTATTTTTACGTACATCATTAAATTGTAAATAATAAACGAAATAGTAGATTTTCCATTTCCTCGTGGTAAATGTTTGTGAGTCATCGGTAATATATGAAAAACCTGATTTTTAATTGGATGTAAACATCAAATAATTTACATATTTGTTGAGTGTAATCGAAATAGTTGAACATAGGTAAAAATAGAAGAAAGTATGCATAGTAAACAAAACAGAATAGGGTGAATTTGTAAACAGTATATTTACATAGTTTGTAGTAGATTTGTTTATTATAATAGTTTGACACATCTCATGTTACAAAATTTGCTTTTGAAGTATTAAGTAATATTTGTTCTCACACCCTGTATACTGGGATTTTTTAACCGGAGAAACAATCCTTTTTAAAATTCAGGTTAAAAAATTACACATTAATATTACAATTAGTCTCCATTGGACCAGAAGAAATGAATTAGGCACTTGGTAGAATAACATCTCGAGACACCGCATCGGTAGTGCAGCGACTAACGAGTGTGGTTCAGGTGGCTGTTAGGGCTAGGGCGAGGGCTGATCGCATGGGGATGGCGCCCCCTACCGGTTGCTATAATTGCGGGTCCATGTTCTCTAAGGTATCTGTGACTGAGTGTTTGACCCCCTGATGTCGCTGGCGCTCCTGCAGTAGCAACTGGTGCGCTGCTCGGTCCATCTCCTCCTGAGTCATGTCAAGAGCCTCCTGCATCTCTCTGGACGTGTACCGCACGAACTCCGGATCGCAGTACTTCCCCAGACCCTGTTCTGCCAACACCTACACAAACAGGCCGCATGCAGCACACCGCCAAGCACAGTCCGCCTCACTTACCCTGCCCACGAGACTTTCTGCTGAGCCTATCACCTCGAACGAGTTGGGTCGTCGGTCAGCCGGGCTGCCGGGTAGTGAATGTGCAAGCCTCATGGCTCCCGCATGACCGTTTGGTTCACCGCTCACCACTGAAACTAATCACGTATGCAACACTTGGTTAGTTGCTTGAGTCGTTAGTACAGAGCGCTAGCTATTATACGAGTATATTACAGTATTAGTATGTGTTGTGCAGTATGTGTGTAAGTGTGGGTGTATGTGACTGAACAATCTGTGTGTATGTACAATGTGTAAGTACAGAGTACATGCATATAAACATGCTATATACGAGTACTCAGGACGATGTAGATGGGTTTTATAGGGCTAGGCTGAGGCCAAGGTGGTTAGGTGGGGTCTGTGTTAGTATAGGGGAGGGCTGACCTCTGCCATGGAAAGAAGCCCTGTGATTAAGTAGAGAGCAACGCGCATGCCGACCAGTGTCCCCGTTCGCGTCGGTCTCGCAGTCAATGATCAGCGATGGCCAGTGCTGAGGTTCAGGCAGAAAGCCCGCGACGGCCATGGCTTGTGCTTGTGCAAGTTTCAGACCGCTCGCGATACGACTAAAGCTGGGTTGTACATGTCGTACAGGTTGCGCCTGCGCCTGCGCCGGTGCAGCCGTCATGCACCCGCCCCCCAAACCGAGTCGAATGCGGCGTGGAGGTGGGGTGGGTGGCATCAGCTCTGAGCAGTACTCGCCCTGCAGACTGTAGCAGTTACCAGGTTAATATAACAACCATCCTCATCCATGGGGTGCACAACAAACAACAAACATTGTGTTATTCATGTATGTACGTATATAGGTATACACGTTTAGTCCTCGATTTCAAATCATGTTACATATATTTGTATTAGTTCAAAGCAACAAACAAGTCACACATCTTCCGACATCTTACCATTGTAATGTGGGTGCAGAAACGAACCAGATTTGCTGAAAGTTAACAAATACGGTTAACATTTTTCTAAGGTGACTTGTGCGCTTGCTTCTCGATTCAGTGATTGCTTTATCAATAATTTACAAAACTACTTATTGTTCATTCATAATAAACAAAGTAGAATGGAAAAATACTTACTCTATGACTTGGTAATTCTTTTCTGCATCCCCATTAAACATGTTCAGCGAGCGCAAAGGAATGGCTTCCTCATCCGGTAGTCCATCCGCGTTGGGGATGGTTTGAGTACCAGTTCTATTTTGGACGATTACGTTTTTCGTCATAGAAGTTATATGATTCATGCCTTCGGTGACGGCTTTCTGCAGGGAGTTGTACGGCATGTAATCTACACTGGAAGCTGGAGATATTTTGATTTGTGTTGAGTTCATTTTTAATGACCGCGCTCTATTGAATCCGGTGTGCCCCCTCTTCATGGAAGACCATACACTCCCGAATAACGAATGATTGCGCTACAATTTCCCAAAAGTTAATCATCTTCATGTAGGTATCTGAAATTTGAAATAATAGTTACCCTATGCATAGGCTCAGGATTATCATCAGCAAGTTCTTCGAGATTTCCAGATATAGCTCTCTTCAGTTCAGGTCCAGCTTCATGTAAAGTACGCAACCCAGCTTGCAGTGTAACAGTATTGTGGTTTTCTTTATTGCCGTCTTTGAGTTCTTGTTCTTTCCGTTTTTTGAATCGACGGAAATAGTCTTGAATAAGGAAAGTAGCATAGAATTTACCAACAGTAACTTCATCATCTACTCCGGGTGGTGGGACTACTTGATCTAATAACTTTGGACTAGTACGTTTCCAAATTTTCTTAATCACAGCACGTAATTCAGCATTGGCATCATCAATATTTCCTTCTGTTTTTATCCTAAGCGACGTACGAACAACAGCAAACAATGTCGCATTAAATAACACAGTTCCATCACTATTTAATGGCATATTCATAGAAACAAGTCGTTTACACGCTACTCTATGTGGACATAATTTTCCGAACCCGAGCGGTGGGGAAATTTTTCTCAACAAAGTAACAACGTCCAAATGTTTGATTCTTCCTTTCGCATCGGGGTCATACTCACTCCATAATCTAATAAATTCATCTAAATGGTGGGGCCCTAATATAGACCAATCCCTTGTTAAATAGTCAAAGTTGTCCATAATAACAGCGACGAATAAATTGATAATAAGAAAAGAACAGAGAACGTAGAATGAAATGAAGTATGGGAAAGCAATATCAGAACCACAGGATCCTTCAGGAACATCAGTAGCTCGTTCATCGCAAATTACTTCTGGTCGCCCAGAGCAATCCATCATAATGTCTTGCCATGCCTCACCTTCATGAAAGAAAAATCTTTAAATACGCAACAAAATAATAATAGTTCAAAAATTACCAGTGGCAGATCGAAACAGTACGAGAACAGCTTGTGGGAAAGTTTGGAAGTTATTGTTTCTATGGATGGCAGTTTCCGGTTTTGTGGTGATTTTACCAAACACCTATAATATTTAAGCACTTTAATTTTGTCCATCCATACATATCTATGAAAAGATTATACCTGCATGCCTATCACGGCGTATATAAAGAAGAGCATTACAATAAGTAATGCTACGTAGGGTAGAGCTTGAAATGACTTTATAAACGTCCATAGCAACGTTCGGATACCTTCACCTCTACTCAACAATTTAACTAAACGCATGACACGAAATAATCTAAAGAAGTTGATGGAAATGATATTTGATCCTGGCTAAAATTTCATAAAATATTCAGATATAAATAGAATACTAAATATTTTAAATAACTTACATTGACTTCTGAGTAAACAATATCAATAAAACTGCCAAGTACAATAATAAAGTCGAAAACGTTCCAAGCATCTCCAAAATAATTCTAAAATTAAATATGTCATAGTACAGATTTTGAAAAGCACTGCAATGATAACTTACTTTAAACCTAAAAGCTGCCAATTTAAAAACAAATTCAAGAGCGAAAACAGCTGTGAATATCATGTTGAGGTAATCCAAGGCGTCTGTATATTTCTCTGGTTGCCGATAAAACTTCATTGCCAATGTTATTGTATTTATCATGATAAGTATGAAAATAGTATATTCAAAGGGTTGTGATGTAACAAACCACCAAACTTTGTATTGTATGCGATGTTTAGGAATGTATCGTCTTACTGGTTTAGCTTTTAAAGCGAACTCTATGCAGTTACGTTGGTTTTTGTCTAATTCGCAATTTTTATACTCTTGTTCACCCTCATTTTGGAATGTAACGATAACGAAACCAACGAATATGTTAACCATAAAGAAGGCAATAATGATAATGTAAATAATGTAATAAGCAGCAACGATGGGACGGAAATTGTGTATTGGTCCGTAGTTCTCTTTGTTCGAATCGATGGAAACGTAGAGAAGGCCAGGCCAGCCCTCAAACGTAGACACGGTGAAAAGCGTGAGCATCGCTTTGGCCACGTTGTCGAAGTGGAACTTGTTGTTGGTCCAAGCGCGATTGTCTATCTTTGGATTGCCGATATCCCCATTTTCATAAGTGAGGAACGTACCACTGGAAATAAGTTCATATCATCATGTATGATTCACACCAATGCAATAAACAATATTGATCTCGATGCTTACTTGCACTCTGCTTCCGTCATCTTCGATCTGTCATTGCAGGAGGAGAACTTCCCCTATACATATAATTTATTAACATTGTAGCCGTTAGAATTGCCTACTGGAACAGCATGCCCCGTGCCCATTCTCATTATGTATATCCAAACTTAGTGTAAAAATAAAATTCAGCAAGCAATGTACATTGCAGCACGCAATATTAATGTATTTTTGGTGTAATGAATCATGCAAACAGCAATGCACATGGATAAATAATCACTTGTAGTCATAACTAGTAATAAAAACATGTACCTTTAAAAAATAACAAGAGACATACATGAACTGATAATATTAATCTACTACAACTGCATCACGCTTATAGTTCTGTAGTGTTAGAACTGTTGTTATCGCCAATGCCTACAAAATATAAACAATAGACAACGAAGCATATATAATTGTTGACTCCCTCTAGATGCAACATCGATGAGACTTCTAAGATTTACATCATTCATATATTAGCGTGTGTGGTGTGTGTTTTGAAATGTATTTTGAAGATCATATGATGGATATATTACGATCTACTACTACAGTACTACTAACAATGGCTAACGAGCACATGTAAGCAACTACTACTACTATTACTAGTACTACTACTACTACTACTGGTATTGGTGTACAGGAAAGATTGCAACTGTATTTGGTTGGGATAGATTGGATAGGGCAAGTACATAAAACACTCTCTAGAACTGCCCGTCTAGACGTTGTTGAAATCCGCTTCCACTAAGAGACTATATAAAGAATTAGATCATATTATACTTCATCATTTTTAATTTTCATCGATATTTATACGGTAAATTTAAAATTTAGTAATAAGTATAATTTATTAATAATATATTATAATGTATTCCATTTTTTTTAAAGTTATTGAATGTGGATTTTAAATTTAACTCATATCGATTTTCGTACACAGTAAAGTTTCAGAAAAAAAATTGATTCAGCTTGCAATAATGCACATGTTTGGTTTTGAGCGCGTTTTAGACGACACAACATCGATAGGGCTACTGGGGCGTGAAAAATACCGCAACTACATTAATGAGCAGGTTAGGGTGTAAACTAGGAATATCAGTGGCATTTGGCAGATGTGAAGGGTAGGCATGTGCACGGCAGCACGGTGCTCAAGGACGGGGCAAGTCGGAAGTCGCCGCACGATGTGTTGCGTTTGGTTGCGTTCACTCACGCGTGCACGTGCTATACTCTACTTGTATGTGACTGAAGCATGCAGCGGAACCTGCAGTCTCTCTAGTTACAGTATTACGGGAAGCTGCTACGGTAGTTACCTTGAACAACTGCACTCCAATGACAGCGAACATGAACTGCAGGAGGTAGGTTACCAGCATGATATTGCCGATGGTCTTAATGGCTACTATCACGCATTTCACTACATACTAGCCGTGAGGAGATGTAGCATGGAGGTAGCATAGAGGAAGATGGAACAAACGAGAACACACAGATAATACGTATATAAAAATTCAAGTGTCAGTAAAAGTAAAAATAAATGTGAAATAGTGGTAGTGTAGCAAGATACGAAATGCTGCTTAGTCCTTTACGGCCTACCAGTCAGCCAGCCAGCAGCAATGCACCCAAGGGTTTTCTATTCACTTTCCAATTCCAAACGTTCTGTTTCCACTGGTTGCGGATCTTCTGTTTTCTGTTCTGTCTGTTCACTCGTCACTGACCACTGGTAACTCGGTAACTGGTGTAGGGATCGGGAAGGACGACGAGACAGTTAGGAGATGGCGCTAGACGCTAGATATGACTACAAGTGTATACTGAGACTCCGAGCACACTGGGATTACACACAGGTTGTACATTGGAGACCATGCGGGTTAGTGTGACCGCAGAAGCACAGAACACACACAGCACTGTGGACGTCATACAGTGGACAGCGCAGAAGGGCTGGACTCCCATCTCAGTCTCAACCTGACGTACGTGTATAATAATACCTATACGTGTATGTTGCATCGGAAGGCAGCTTAGAATGCCTTACAATTATACTGGACGTACGATATAATCAACACAAATACAGTATAAAAGAGAAATTGTTAATTTTGGTGATATGAAAAACAGGGAGAATCAACAATTCAAAAGGATTATTAATAATATTACATTGCGACAAGTACCCAAAGGTGCATTTGCTCATTAAACATACAACGGACTAACTGGTGGTGCCTACCTTAAACAACTGAACTCCGATTACTGCAAACATGAACTGAAGGAGGCAGGTGACCAGCACTATGTTTCCAATAGTCTTTACCGCGACTATCACACACTGGACTACATGCTACGGGACAGACATATCGTCAACAAATCACGTGAGAACGTGGCACCCCTTACCCCTAACCCTTCGATCCTAGCCCTCTACTAAGCGACTAACCAAACCAACACCCTGTACCCCGTCTCCTGCCTCCGGCACAACTTGCCTCAGTCATTTCTATTGCTTACCCTACTCTAAACTCTCACACTCCGAGTGATACCATCCAGGAGCAGTCCTAGAACTACATTGCGCGTGCGCTTACCTTTAACCCTTTGGCTCTGTTGATAGCCCTCAATGGACGCAACACTCTCAGCACTCGAAGGATCTTCACCACTGAAATTGCTCCATGACTGCAAATAAACAAAACTTCTACAACTTCCCTTTAACATATCTTCCTTGTGTATATACCTGAAGAATATGGAGATCAATGAGACGCATACGACCACTAAATCTAGCATGTTGAATGCAGAGCGAAGAAACGCTCCGTCGTGGAGAATGAACCCATAAGAGATCATTTTCAGAAACAATTCTATAGTAAAAATTGTGGTGAAGAAGTAGTCGAATATGAGTAAAATCTGCAACAGTGCAAATATTTGTAATTTATGTTTAATTTAAATTATTCTGTATCATACCTGATTGGTAGGTGATCTCGAATTGATAGGATCTTCCGCAGTAAGTAAGGCCGACGAGATCATGATGCATGCAAGAATAATGTTGCCGAAATAACTGTGATTGCACAGCCAGTGACAGAAAACCCGGAACCTGTTGACACATGAGGCGTAACAGCGACGCGTAATTCATAAAAAGCTGCACTCAGGCAGAATATACATATCGTTCAAAACACTCATTCCGTAGATACATATATATCAGTAATAAATACACCATATCATATCATACCATAATGCTATTACAAATCCCAAACAAGCAGCAGACCAGAGTAATGCTGAAAAGGAAGGCAAACACATCTACAGGTCATCCTTCTACGCAAGCGGGCCCAAATCTAAACAACGCCTGCACAGGAACGAACGCTAGCAGTTTCCAAACATCTACGCAGCATGTGGTAATATTTATAATGAATACATATACCTATATGTATGTTATGAACAGTAATAAGAGGTAAATGATAATTAGCAATCCTACGACACCAATCTCTATGACGGTTGGATGTTTCACCTGTTCGTAGAAGAGAAAATGAAGAAAGACGAAGCTTGCGGAATGGGTTGCTTCTTAGTAGCCATGTTGAACTCGGAGAGACGCCGAGGACGCGCGGACACGCCACCCATCTCAGCGTCGTCGATATCTGAAAGTGTCCCACACACCACACACTGTTACACTATGTTACACACAATGACATAGCTGCAATAGGCAACGTGCATCAACCAACAACACTATCTATCAAATCACATCATCATGGCAAGTCAAACAATGCAAAGGAAAGGGCGAAAGTCGAGACAAGGACACCACATGATCGCTGATCGCCGACCCGCCACGCCAGACAGTCCTAGGCACGGAGCACGGAGCACGAAGCACGGACTCTCACACTAGGCAGTACGCAGTCTGTGCGGCCGGCACTTCACCGGCACCGAACCGGCTTCAGCACCGGCTACTGCTACTGCAGCTATGTCCTTTTTCAGGGACCTACCTGTTGGTATGGGAAAAGATAAAGAAGGCACTCCCTACTGGGATAGGACGCGTAGTCTTTTTGATGCTAATTTCTGACAATCGGCGCGGACGTGCCGAGGTCACATTCACTTCAACTTCTTCGTCTGAAAATTAGTGCCAACTGAATTGTTCTAACTAACATGGCTGAACGGGGGTTGTGGTGTTCATTATTAGTTCTTTGCCCTATCACTTTACTAACTACTTGCACTTTGGCTCTAACACTACTGCTAATGTTATTTGCGAAAATGCTACTAGTAATACTTTAAGCTAAACAATTAGTTTAATTCATAGTTCTGTTCTCTGTGAATTAATGTTTGTATCATATATATAAACGTGTGGTGCGGCGTTTCTCAGTACTTACCCTGATTCTCCATTTGTTCTTCATAGCCAACGTCGTTTTCCAGTTGCATTTTCAGCTGTGATTCTGTTTCTTCGTCTCGTTCCGACCTGCACATGAATATTTATGTTATTTGCTTTTTATTTATTTCGATGTATAATACATATCCTTTGAAAATTGTTACAATAATTACCTTTCAGAGTCATATTGTCCGTCTTCTAGATCTTCTTCATCCATTATACTGTGCTCGTCTAATTCTTGGTCATTGTTGTCTTGAGCAGGTGTAGGACTATGAGATTTGGCCTGTTTTTCCGCCTGCAAATAGTTTTCCGTGCCTTTAAAAATTTTAAATTTATATTATTAAATACCTCTTCTTCGGCTTCCTTTTCAATAGCGGTTAACGATTCGGCATCAGCCAAGTTATCGACGGCGATAGCCAAGAAGACGTTTAACAGTATGTCTAAACTTTGAATCAAAGAAAAATAAAGCAGAAATAAGGATAATAATTGTTTTGTTATTAATAAAAAGGATACAGTTACCACATATGAATAATATAATGAAGTAAACGCAGGCAAGAATACCGATAGATGAAACTCCACCGTATGCCCTAATACCGTCATACATAACGGCATTCCAGTCTTCACCAGTTAGAATCTACAAGCAAAACAAGTACAAAATAATCCTCAAAATATCCCATATGCGGGTTCTTCATTTCGTAAATAGAATGAAGACAATAAACTTACTTGGAAAACAGTTAACAAACTTTGCCAAAAGCTATCAAAATTGGACCTCGGTTTATCTTGATTACTATCAAAGTTAAATTTACCACCGAACACTTGCATTCCTAGTAATGCAAATATTACAATGAATAAAAACAACAACAACAAAAGAGAAGCAATAGATTGTATAGAATTTAACAAGGAAGCAACAAGATTAGACAAAGATCGCCAGTATCTGAAAGAAGAAAAAGTTATTAATGTTAAATTTATCAAAAGAAAATTATATTAATATAAAGTTCTATAAAAAAAATGAAATCTTACTTGGTCACTTTGAAAACGCGCAACAATCGCACGCAACGTAACACAGAAACGCCCAACGGTGGCATTATTTCGGTGTTGGTTAGGATCATCTCTCCTATACTTCCTATTACTACGAAACAGTCGAAACGGTTGAATAAAGATACGAAATAACCCTGAAAATAAATAATTTTAAATAATAATTCATAAGAAAATAATCAACAATAACTTACTTGGAAACCTAAACTGTACATTTTTAAAAACATTTCCATGGTAAACAACGCCACGAAAAACATATTCGTAAACTCTGGAACAAAATGCACAATTAATTAGTTATATTAAAAGTTAATTTTGAGTTTAACTAAACGGTGAGAGCAAAAGGTCAAGTTCAAGTGGATTTTCCATTTGAAATAAACTTGTGATCTCAAGCTAAATAGAAGGGAGTTTAAATTTATAAAACTACTAGGCAATGATGAACCTTGAAATATTTTAATGTATGCATTAAAAGTACAAGTAAAAACAAACTAAACTCTGGTGAAATACACCAGAGACGAAATGACCTTTATTCGGTAATAGAATAAGTAATGAATCACCTTGAAAATCGTCCAACCACTCCGGCTGCCGGTGGTGCTCAGTAGCCAGTACACCCGTATTAAGAAAAACTAACACTATAATCAACCAATAAAACGCTTGTGACTTCACAGCCTTGCGGCAAGCACGTCTCATCCGCCTGTTTATCCTCTCCAAGCTCTTTTTCTTCTTCTTGAACCAAGACTCTTGCTGTATTTCCCCTTCTTCACCTAGCTGGTCGACAGACTCCATCTCGTTATTGACTTTCCCTTTCCCGTCTTGAGTTATCTGATCATCGCCCTCGGGTTCTATATCCTCAGCTTGCGTGATCCAGTCCAAATACCCTCTAAGATCTTCTTCAATTTGTTGCTTCTCTCGCAATTTGTGGAAATCGCCCCTCGCTTTCGCCTTCTCTCTTTCTTTGGAAAACTCTCCGCTGAGGACACCAAGAATTAGGTTCATGACGAAAAAAGCTCCAAGGATAACCATAGAAATGAAGTAGATCCATTGCCATGTGTTTCCCATTGCATCTTCAATCTGGAAGAGCATTACATTACATTCAGACGCGGGACGCATTTAAAAGTTAAATTAACTTTATAACTGCAATATAAACTTGAAACACCTAAATTGCATCAAGTTATTGATTCAAGTTTCTAATGACTTACACTGTACAGTACGTCAGTCCACCCTTCTAGCGTAACGCACTGGAATACTGTCAGCATAGATAATCCAAAATTATCAAAATTTGTAATACCAGAATTGGGACCCTCCCAGTACAACTTGCACACCATATCCTCGCTAGCATTGCACTGAAACCCACTCTCTCCGCACGGATGTGGTTCTTCCATCATTTCACCTGGAAGCGCAAAGTAAACCAATCTACCTATCAATCAAAACAAATACATCAAGTACAGACCTGTTTTATTATTGAAACACGTTTTGTGCAGTTCTCCTGAGAATAATTCTAATCCGATGATGGCATAAATAATGATTACAAACAACACCAAGAGAGCAATATGCAATAAAGGCACCATGGCACGTAGAATAGAATTCAACACAACCTGCAAACCTACACACGACAGAAAAGATTAGGACATTAGGTCGACCCTTTGAATTTTTTACCAAGGTTACCACGTCTTCGTCGTAAACAAAATATATGTAGACGAATTACAAAAAGAAAAACACTTCTTATTATCTTTGTTATTAGATTTCAGCAGGAAAGCAGTCCTTTGTTTTCCTTTAAAGGTCTAAAATAATATAAAATAAGGTATATAATGCACTTTCTGTGTTATAAGCTCTATTTTACTTTATAATGTATCTTTTACAGGTGTTTACTTAATGTTGTTTACTAGTTCGGGAGTTATTAAAGGGAATAGTGTCAAAAACACTGATTTACGACCCTTTTACCTCAGTAGAATGAGCAATATTTTTAAAAATACTTTCCTTTGTGTTTATTTTTCACAAATATACACCTTCCTCATAAATTTTAAATAGAAATTGTAATTATAGCTTATGTTTTAATGACATATATTTGAATTGATTTCCAATATTAACTTCCTAAGTACATATTATGTTAAGACGAATAATAACAGTGGTAACCATAATGGAACGGTACTCACTAGGTACTCCAGAAACGAGCCTCAACGGTCGAAGTACCCTGAATGCCCTCAACGCCTTCACGTCGAAGCCCTCTTTCGTGAGGTTTGATAATGCCGTACTAATCATACTGCAAACCCCAAACCACACCATTAGTTTATAATCAACTACCAGCACCTAATTATTACCCTATAACTACAATAGTGAAATCCAGTAAGTTCCATCCATTCCGAAGGTATGCACCTTGATGCATCATAAAACCATATGCAATAATTTTCATAACACATTCTACTGTGAATATCACTAAGAACACATATTCGATTTTTTCCTAAAAAAACATCCGATAAATATTTACCACATGAACAGCTCATAATTCTAAAAATATTTTCGATTGTGTCTTTTAATACATTAGCTTCGTAAATAAGTTTGACATTTTATCACTTCCGTATTTTATACCGTTTAGACAATGAAACCGGAATTACTCCTGTTTCATTGTTCAATTCATTTCCGTTAATATATGCAACAAACATTTGTTCTCAAGTAGATACTGTAATGTACAATCTCGTCTGTGTACTATGCACAAACTGGTGAAAGTCACATTCCTTTTTGTAGAGAATTGAAGGAAGATCTAACCGAATTTATATTCTCAAAAAGTGAATAGGAAATCTTAACATGAAAATATCTCAAAATTTTTGGTGATACAACAAAAACAATTTTTTTCGGCTATTTTACTATTGAATATATATTATCATTATAATTTTTCAATCAACGGTAAAACTAAGTGAAATTATTTTGGGGCTCCCATCTCACGATCCTTTATCTAATTGAATATGAAACTAAGTATAACGTTATATATTTATATTTATTTAATTAAACAATAATAGTATTAAACATCACATGGAATTCGTGTAAAATATGATAATTCAAGTAAATGTTGACATTTTGAAATTAGCGGAACTGATTAATTAACACAAATTCGAAACGCAGAACAAATAGTTCAAGTTCCAGGAATACAATAATGTAATGTTTGTTGCATAACGACACAGGCATTCAATTTTATGTCAGACTAAAAAAGAAAAACGGAATTGAAATCTAAAGTGGAAATAAATAAAATAAAAACTAAAATCTATAAGAAATGTTTGCATCACGTAAATCCGGAAACCATTGAAAGCTGTAAATATTTTACATTTTCTTTCATTTCCCCGTCTAATAAAAGACAAATCGAAAATACTGTTAAGATTCACTTCTTACCAAATATGTATTTGTAGTGTTTGAGTCGCCATTAGGGAAGGGGGTGTACACAGCTAAGGCAACACAGTTCGCAAAAATAGTCAATAAAATTAAGTATTCGAAGGGTCTGATCAGCTGTTAAGGAAATTATCTCAAAAATCTCATTATGTCAATTAGTGAGTAAAATTAGACTGAAAATATCGGGTTTCTTCATTGAAAATTGCTGAAGTGGGCGTAACCTTTTTATAATCGGATTTCATTGAAATATCTCAAAGCTTACAAAATATACTTTCACTGATAATTTTATAACTTTAAAATGTATTTATCGATTATAACAAAAATAATATGCAATTTCTATTAATAGTTTTGTTGTAGGTTAGTAACTAATGTAATTTCAAAATTACGATAATCGGATTTCATTAAAATATCACAAAGCTTCAAAATATACTTTCACTGATAATTTTATAACTTTAAAGTGTATTTATCGATTATAACAAAAATAATATGCAATTTCTATTAATAGTTTTGTTGTAGGTTAGTAACTAATGTAATTTCAAAATTACGATAATCGGATTTCACTAAAATATCACAAAGTTTCAAAATGTACTTTCACTGATAATTTCATAACTTTAAAATGTATTTATCGATTTTAACAAAAACAATATGCAA
Source organism: Stenolophus ochropezus (assembly GCA_035578165.1). NCBI lineage: Eukaryota > Metazoa > Arthropoda > Insecta > Coleoptera > Carabidae > Stenolophus > Stenolophus ochropezus. The sequence goes on from JAQOWZ010000014.1 coordinate 9,516,656, forward strand.
TTTCTATTAATAGTTTTGTTGCAGGTTAGTAACTAATGTAATTTCAAAATTACGATAATCAGATTTCAATAAAATATCACAAAGCTTACAAAATATACTTTCGCTGATAATTTCATAACTATAAAATGTATTTATCGATTATAACAAAAGCATTGTGAAATTTCTATTAGTAGTTTTGTTGCAGATTAGTAACTAGTGTAATTTCAAAATTATTGTACAAAGTAAAAACATAAAGTTTAATTGTTACATATAGTAATGTGTTTTTAGAAAATATAAGAAGTAATATTTTAATATTTATTCTATTTACATTTTGTGGCATTTAATAATTTCTTTCATTCATATTATCAACCTCATTATAAACTATTTTTATTTAATACCAATAAATAAATTCATATAAAAATGCAATGATTACATTAAACAAACTCCAACTAAAAATAAAAATAGTGCGTGTTTTAATAATCAACTGAATAAGGAATTTTACAATAAATAAATATTACTGTGTATGTCTTTACTGAATACTTGTGAATGTATACAGAAATCTATAAATAAATAAGCAAATATTCAGCTTATTTATAGCTTTATCGCTTTCAATCACAAAACATGATTTATACTACAATGAGAAGCAAATGATCACGTAGATTCGTGATATTACTTCCGGTTAGTGATTTCTACCAACTTTAAAATTTAAAATGAAACATGCCAGTTTTAGAAACAACAATACACTTGGATTATAGCCTACTGAATAACTAAACAGTTGGCTCTGAAATGACAAAAGCATTTGTTTCAATTCCGCTAGCAAATCTCAGTTACGCAGTTTATTTCTTCCAAGAATTGATTAACTTGAATTCAGTCTACCCTGATATTCTTACTAAATTTGCAGAATGTTCATTTTTTTAAAAGATACAACATAATATCTAGGGTTTAATGCTGTGTCCGAGTAATTCAAAATAATAAACTAACGTTCTATACTACTAAAAAAAGTAAGACCTGAATTTTATTTTGAAATAAGCGGCTAAGAAATTGAATTTTGATTAATCAAAGTATAATGTGAAGTAATAACAAAATGCATACTGCACTTAAGTTTTTAATATTGCGAATAGGATAGTAATAAAGCGAATGTGATAGTACTGTTATATGCACGAGATTAGAGACCATATATTATATTATGATCAGTATATAATTTAATAAATCCTTCTATAATCCTCCTTTTCATTAAATGCCAAACACGTAGCGTTTTAATCTTCGTACACCGCTTGATATTTCAATATTTGCATGAACCACAAGCTTCTAAATTAATTACTAACATTTTTATCTCTAGCCGCATTTCTGAAAAGCGTTTCAAACATCTGATGTCTTTGTTTTGTTGTATTTGCTTTATATTTGAAACGTTGAAGTACTTTTAGGTATTCACTTTACGAAGAATTAATTAGTTCCGCACAATATTGTATTCCCTCATCTTGATAAATAAATATTTTGCAGTATGGAAACACTGTTTTCATTTAATTAAAAATCATTTATGAAAATTGAATTAGATCCGTAAATAAATGTATCGTTCTGCAGTTTTAATTCCGTTATTGAATTAATAAATCAATTTCTAATAAATTAAGCTTTATGGCCTTGAAAATTGCACAGATAATTAAAAGAGATAAAAAGTTAATACTACTCTGTATTTTAATTTGAAGTTCATGTTCAAGTATGTATTTATAAAAAATCAATAAATTCAATTATTATATGAAACTTCAACATAGTTTTATAAATTGCTTTACAAATTTATAATAGTATATTCGTTTTTAATACGTATTGATTTCGTTTAATAATTACTAAGTACATCTTACAAAGTTAAACAAAGAGGCTTACAATAAAGTAGGTATTATATTTTAATAACAATTAATGGAAAAGTTATATTCTGTATAAAATTTTAAATAAATAAAGGTTAATTAATTATGATATTAAAGACAAAACCTTAATTAAAACATAAAACAATAACTTGTATCCAAAAAGCTGCATTCTGTGCTTGGCATCCAATTTTTTACTTTTATAAAAATAAGCGGAAAATGAAAATATAATTAACGTTTGTTATATTTTCAAAGACCGACAAACCGTTTAATAACACAAGACCTGTAGTGTAATTCTTTGAATTTTGATATGCAACAAATGTGTCAAATTATGTAAAATAATTTAAAGAAATAGTACACGTGTAGGTCATCGATTTCTTTCTCAAAATAATTACATTGCATCAACGAACTTTTAATTATTCAATATTTTTGTGAAAAAGCTTAATTTGTATTCATTGGTCGTTGTTAGTTCAGTTGTGTTATTTAGAGTTTTCAGTTCTGTTCAGTTAATGATCCACTATTATTGTTTAAGTTTTCCTTGGTCAAGAAAATGTGACCCGATGAACTACTGGAGGTATTTTCATAAATATTTAATTAAAATAGATGTCTTGTCTTGTTTTGTAATTAATATTTAATTTAAATTAATATTGAGATAACATACTTTCATTTATCGCTTAATAAAGAAGTAATTAGATCGCATGACATACTTGTGAAAATCAATCACAATTTAATAATTCAAAACAAACGCTATTAACATTTTAAGTGTCACACGTCATTATTCTTTAATTATAATTTTTCACCGCTTCCTACGCAGTTGCAATGACAAATGCATTTGAAGCTATTTATTATTCAAGCTTTAACCCAATATAAAAAGTAACATTAGTAATGAAGGTTATACTCTGAAAAAATATCACGATTATTTCTGTTTTTTGTTAAAAGTACTGTAAACAATAAAGTTTCATTACGTACAATAAAAACTTTTTATCATTCCATACAGTTTTCATAAACCACTGACTGAATTTTCAGGGCAATAAACTTATGAAAAAATGTCGTTTACCCATCATCATATGTGTACGAGTAGTTGCATACCTAAAGTACTCTCGTAAATTGGGTACATGAAAATTTTATAACCTATAAAAAAAGTATAAAACTTCTACTCCAGTTAACATTTGGTAACCGTAGGGTATAAATAAAATGTCAAATCCGAAACAGTCTAAGAATAACTTTTCATTCTAAGACGTTTAGTCCATTCTTTGCACAATCAAGAAAATTACCTAGTAAACTAAACGCTTCTTTTACGAAATACAATTAGGCGTGACAAATCAAGAATACTTCTGTTAATGTTTTTAATTGTAACGCGTCCAAAATAAATTGGCCCAGAGTCAAACTTGTTCGTGCTATGAATTTTTTATAAGTAGAAATCTCGACTTCTTTTGTTTTTTCATCCATCATGTCTCCGTTAATCAGTGTTTAAGCAGTAAATAATTTAGACAAATTTAAGTTTGATACAATAGGTTAATGACTCATGGTTGGTTTCAAAAATTTGCAAAGGAGTAATTTCAGTTTTTAGATCAAAATAATAAGTAAGTCGTTCTTCAGATTATAATTTGTAATAAATAATAAAGTAGAAAGTAGGTATTTTTACTATTGATGTTCTGACTGAAGAGGGTTATTAATGAAATGAATTTTCTTCAGAATCAAAGTGGAATTGGAAAAAAATGAAGTGCACTCGTGTACGCACTCCGTAACAACTAAATAAGATTTTAAATTGAGTTTAGGATAACATAGATGAAACGATGTTATTTCCTTTTTAAATGCATTTGCCATTTCATATTGCCCTTGAAATGTTCCCCGGTGCTCTACAAGGTTAAAAAATAACAGGGCTGACTAGCAACAAATCTTTCAAGCGCAAAATTATGGAAAGAAGACGTAATAACGATACATCTATTTATGTATTTTTAGAATATCTCCTTGTATGCAACATCTTTACTTCTGCTGCATAAAATTATTCAAATTTTTAATAATGAAGAAAACGTAACTCCTTTTGTAGTTTATATTCAAAATTCGAAGAAAAGGATTGAAATAATTGTTTATATTCTAGATTCGAAGAAAATGAATAATAAAATTGTTTATTTTCTACAATACGCAAATAGCCATTCCTAGAAATTGGATATCAACAGAAATGCCAAATAATGAAATATGGCATAGTTTAAATTTAAAAGAAATTTTGTTTAAAACATAAATCTGTTTACTTTTCAAACCAGAGATTGTTTCATGAATTTTGATGGATATGGAAAAATAGTTTTGTTTTACTTGTATAGTGTTCGGAAAATAATATTGAACTTTTTCTCATTTGACGTCACTTTACGTCACAGTAACTGTCCTGTGAATCTTTACAAAGTGATCAATGAAAAGTGTATTCAGTTTTATACAAAACTTTCAGAATAAATACAATTTTTCCATTGTTTGGTTAAAATACTCTCTACGTAATTTAACATGAAAATATTTGTCGTCAGTACACATTACAAATAAATACAGAGTGTTTCACAACTTTAGCGAAAAAAATGCAGAGATGTACGAATAACGAATCAAAAGAATTTCATTTAAATTGCGAAATACCCTATATAACAGCTAAATATTAAATATCTTCTTTATTGTCGTGAAATGCGTCTAGACAAAAACTTTCAGCGAAAACATATTTCATGCAAATATTCAGAAAATATTCTCAAAATTTTAGTGAAAAAACAAAAATACGAATTGACCTCATTATGTCATGTACAAGAATGAATATTTCATTCTGAATGGAAAATGAAAAAAAAAATCAAAATTACCGTTTATCTATCATTGTCGCCTGCAAATGACATTTATACTGGGAAATCAATAATTGACGGCATAATTTATTATGCCAACATCTTTAACCAATTCACCAAACCCTATAATCAGATCAAATGTTTATTTTTTCACGATTTATACCAAATCAATAATTAAATCTAGCACCGAAAAGGGAAGAAATCACATTAAGATTTACGTCAAGCATGAAACAAGAAAATGATCTGGATTATTTTTTACGAGAATGTAATATTAAGTAGAGAAAGCGTATTCCCGATTTTTTATTTTTGCTAATTTAAATTGAAATTATTTTTAAAAAATGAAAACTACACGCAATACATAGATGATAAACTGGTTTCATGTTCAATATATGCTGTATATCAAATAAAAATTTGAATTCTTACCTTTTTTTATGAATTTGTAATATGTAATATTTTATTATTCTGTTGATTTTTTTTATGTGTATAACTTTTTAATAGGATCATTTAAAATTTGAGAACGCAATTTTGAATGTATGAAAACTATTAAAGTTAATCTGTATCGTTTTATTGTTGACATAAAATAAAGTTGGTAGAGCTGATATATAGGAATATATTTGGTTGCATTCGTTAAGTTCAAGTAATGGATTTATTCAAATTTTATTATTGACTGTTACAAGAACATGAGATCTTTTAATAAATAATTTATAAGATTTTTAAGCAGTATTGTGCTCGACATCTCTACGTACGGTTCATGCAATAGTGATTTCGTTTTATTTGTTGTTTTCTTAAACGAAGTGGGTAAGTTAAAAAAATTCGTAACTAATTTTATTCTAACTGCCAAACAAAAAAATTGAGAAATATTATTTACATTTATAGAAAACAAACAACAAAACAAATAGTAGATAATAATAAGTCTGGTGGTATATTTTTAAAAGCAGAAAATTCGTGGGAATTAAGTATTTCAATTGTCAACATCTTCATTTCGTGGGTGCATGTCAAATAATTCCAATATAAAGGTAGGAGTGACCGTCTGCTTTTGTAGGAATGCAATAAGCGTTTCTGGCCAGCAAAATACACTACCTGAAGAATTTCAAACGTAATATGAATTTTCATTTGTGTTGTATTGCAAGCTTTATGAAAGTGCAGTCTGAAGGTAAAGACGAGCCAGAGCAAGTTCAAGGTTTAGTTCTCTTCGAGGTTCTCTTTCATAATTTTATTTGCTGCTTTCAATTACGACTAGTCAAAGAAGGGGCGTGTTATATAAACTTTAATAAATCCCGTGTAACTAAATTTTACATGAATAGTTTCTCTTCGTGGAAAATCCATCGGAAAATTACAATCTTCGCATAGGAATTCATCTTTTTGGTATATATTCTCCGTAGTACCTTATTCAATAAAGTGTACCCGTAAGTTTCAAATACTCAAAAGAAACTTTTGTTTCAAATTTGTTCACTCCATTAAAAAATATTTGAGTTTATTTTTGCAATATAAACATCAAAATAATTTTAATAATTTCAGTTAGAAATCTATTATCTTATAATTTGATTTTTTTCGAAGCGTACTTTATTTTTTTATATTTAATATTTAAGGTTAGGATACACGACATTTTTTACACCAAACATAACCTCGCTGTTCAAACGAATATGATGTATGTGGTGTTTAAATGTTAGCAATCAATTTTCCATTTAGTACATCAGAAAAAAAATGTGCATATATTTTACTAATTTAGGAGAAGGAATATAGCCATTGCCAAATTAAAATGAAAGTAAATATCATATCGCTATTCGCTACTTAGTTTATTGTTTCCTGTATCTGTGTGAAAAATGAGCTACTTTACATTTTATGCAAAAATTGTGAATATGATCAACATTTTCATTCAATGTCTAAAATTTTAATAAATTTGAATAATACGTTCATATTTTTAAATGAAATTTATAAGAAATATCCTTAATTTGATATTAATGGCTTGTAAAATCTGTTGTAAACTAAATTGCGTAAAATAATAAAAAGTGATTGTAAAAACAAATGGACATTTAAAACTGGTGTATATAAATCGTTCAATTTGTACAAAGAAATAAAAAGAGAATAAAAATTAAGTATATAGTGCAATAGAAATTAAAACGGTTTCTTTATTTAACTCAATATTTTATTCGAAGGAAATTTATATAGTTCATTCATTATGAATGAAATTCAGGTACGTTGCTCCGAATATGGTCGCATCATAAACTATTAATAAAATGATATATATAGCGCAATTGTAATAAAAATAATAAAATTTATACATAAAGATATGAATCATATTTAGAAAAAAATATAACAATGTTTAATTTTGTATACATTGTATATTTTCTTCAGGTTAAAGTAATGATAGTATTAAAATAAAAGCATTGTCATAACAATGATAATAATGTATAAAATGACATTTTACGTGAAAATATCAAAGGTTTTTCTTACATTGACGTTCAGTAATTTAAAAAGAAATTATAATAGCTTTTAGCATATTAGTTCGAAGATACTATTCAAGCTTTTTCAATAATATTTTAATAATAATAAGTTAATAAATCTTTATTGTAGTGGGTTCCTAAGCACTCGGACACAGCACTATATTCTCGGGTGCAGAATTTGAACCCATAATGTGAATAACCAAATGTACAATCATTTAATTGAATAATGATAAGAAAGAAATGAGTACTTAATATTGTATGTAGAATAAAGAATATGAAAATATATTAGTATTTTACTTCTAAAGATAGAATAAAATACTTTGACTTTGTTTAAAATATTATTTGTTACGATTAAAAATAACAACCTATTCAAAAAACTGAATTGATTTAACATTTGTTAAAAGCAGATATCAATTTTATTCCGGATACCAAAATATGTAAAAAATAAAGGCCCTGTTCACTAATACCGGTTTTAAGTTTTTCTGTTAAAGGTTACCATTTTCAGCTATAGAAACATCTATTAAAATTACGAGTAACTTTTTCCATTGAAATGATTAAAATTGATTTGATGCTATATTTGAAACAAAAAGGAAATATTGGCAGGGTTGCATTGATTTAAATCAGATTTAAATCGCATTGATTTTTTTTAAAACATTGATTTTTTTTAAATTATTGATTTAAATCACTTGTTCTGCAATTTTTATTTAAAATTCCAAATTTACGTAAATGGGGGAAAAAACGTAGGGGTAATGTTACTGTGTGGCAATACATTCAAGAATTACTAAATCTGTTTCACTTCTTTGATAAAACGACTTTATTGGTATATTATTTTCAATTTATAACGCAGAAAATTTTTGTATTAATGTGTATTTTTATATTAAATTTATTTTGAAATGTGTTACAGTAAAATCTGGTTATGGCGCCATCGACGGGAACACATCAATTTTGTCGCTAAAACCGGAAGTGGCTATAACTGATAAAAGTAATATGTTAGCGTATTTCGACGATATAACCAGTTTGTCGCTGTATGCGTATCGTTGTAAACGGATTTTAACGTAGGTTTTTCTTATTTTTAAAAAATTTTCATAACAAATGCTATTTTGTGAAACACAATTTCGAAACTATACTATACCTTTAAAAAACATTACATCCGATTTAAATAAAAAAATCGAATTTTTATGCAACGCTGTAAATAATGTAAAAAATAAATAATACCTGTTTCAGGTTTTCTATTAGGGGTTAATATTTTCAAGCATAAAAATATCTGTTAAAATTTCGATGTTTTTCATTGAATGCCACATTTGAAAGAATTTGTTGTTTGTTAGTGGTAGTTTCGCTGAAGAAGTCCTCCAAGTGAAATTATTAAGAGAAGAGTATACATCCGATTTAAATAAACAAAATCAGATTTTTAAAAAATTTTAAATCGGATATTTATGCAACCCTGTAAATTATGTAAAAAATAAATAATACCGGTTTTAGGTTTTCTTTTAAATATTCAATAAAAATATGTGTTAAAATTAGGAGTAATATTGGATGTTTTTGATTGAATGCCACATTTGTGTTTTGTTCGCTGAAGAAGTCCCCCAGGTGAAATGATTAAGAGAAGAATGTACATTACCGCGTTCAGAGATAAAGGATACTTCCATTCGACAATGTCTATGCACAACTTGCGGACTGGATTCTTGAGCGGTAGACAGAAGAGAGCCCGTTGGGGCCGGTCGGGAGGAGGTTTGCCCCCTCGGCGCACCGGGCGCTTGGGAGCGGGCGGAGTGCGGGCGCCCGCTTGGCCAGGGCTGGTGATGCCGGCGGTGGTGCCGGCGGTCGGCGCCCCGCCACCGGTGGCGCCTGCCACTGTGCTCATTGCACTAGCACTCGCACACTGACGCTGCCAATGTTGCCACTGCTGCCATGCAGACGCGGACGCCGACGCAGACGCGAGCTTCGCCTCCGCCGCACTAGCCCCTGTCTTGCTCGCTGCACTCGCCGCCCCACTAACCCCAGTTGGGCTGAACTCGGCTGCTGATGCGAAGCTGCTCGAACTCTCGAACACTCGTGGATCTGGGTACGGCACAGACCAATATCTGTTCTCACTGTTGTTTTCCTGCAACTCATGCTGTAGTCCTGCAACAGTCACCACAGTTCTCTTTTAATACACCAACCCCCACTCTGCCCGTACTCTTCTTCGAAATATACTTAAACATCTGTTTACATCAACAAATCCACTATTTACTAGTCCCCACTCTTACTCTTTATTACAAATGGGACCGACGCCAAATTATTATTCACTATTCGGTATTCGGTTACACGAAATAAGTGAAGTACAACCACAGAATAGGTTTATACAGAAGCGACAGTAAGACAGAGAAACGAAAATTAGAGAAAGATGGGGAAAGGGAACAAATTTAAAGGGCTCATTGTTTAAAATCGGAAAGTTTCGTCACATCTTAGAGAGAGATACGGGAAGTCAACAAATTTAAATGTCTACACAACGCTCCAATTCTGTTTTATTACATTATAATATATTATTATAGAAAATAAATTTTAAACAAAAGATATATGTTTACTAATTACCAGTGTTGGCAAAAATCATATTTTTTTATTTATTTTTTTAAATTTTTAAATAAATAAATATTTAAAAGAAATATAAATATTTTATTTGATAAACGAAAACTATATCTGTAATAAAATCAAAACGATTCATCTGAATAAAACTAGAAAGAGTAATAAATAATTTTTACTTTCAGTTACTCATTAAAATACCTCCATTTTTCTTCTGTTATATGACAAATAAAATGATAAAAGTATAATTTAATTTTAACATATTATTATATATCGAACTAATTTTGGTTATTATTAATAGTTTTGTAGCAAGTAATTAAATTTCTGTTTTAATGTGTATTTCTTGATAAAAATCAATGATTTTTATTAAAAAATCAATTGATTTAAATCATGATATAAATAACGGTTTAAATCAAATGATTTAAATCAGGCCAACCCAGCTTATTACTAATGTATCTACTTTAAGAGTAAATAATTTATGTAGTTAAATTGTTTGGTGGTAAATCATAAAAATTTTCTAGAAATAGTAATTAAACAAAAATTTACCATAACAAAAAATAAACGAGTTTCGTCACGTAAAAATAACTACACCCCTCTCCGCAACGAGGACCACCAATTACGAATATTCGTTATTCGGCTATTCGGCTAGTGCACTGCTTTATTTTGCCCGGGTACTCCCATTACTGAATTAAAATTAAAAAAATTTTTGGTAAAATTTTAACAATCCATTCATCTTTTGTTAAAAAGTTTATTTAAAGTGAACTTCCATAGTTTGTAGAAGAACTAATGTTTTTCTTCTTTTAATTATATTGTTAAAACATAATATTTTAACTTTTCAACTAAAGTTAATAAATTGTCTTACTCTGTGCACATATAATGGCAAAAATAAATGTTTTTCGTGGCAAATTATTACGTAAAGATATACGTTTTCCAAGTGCAAAAAAATGGGATACATAAATAAGCCAAATCTAAATTGAAGACCCTTATTTTGAACGAAATACTATCCTATACATGGATAACGTTTTAAAACGTTTTCTAAATATAAATTACATACGAATATAAGACACTTTAAGCGTGTAACAACATCAATCAATTTTCTTACAATAAAAGAATGTTTTAAAGTGTAATATATTATTTTAAAATAATTTATCATTAAAAATTTATATTTGTTTTTAAATAAAACGACAAAAAACAATTTCGTCGCAGATAAAATACAAACAATGAATTTTATTGATTCGCACTAGCCATAAACAAGGAATGATATTTTCAGAACCTACGCTCTCTCGCTAACAAAATTTACAAAACTAGTATGAATTTAATTTCCCCCTTTACCTCACGCACCCCCATTACCAAAACTCTGTGTACGCTTGTGTCCTTATGAACAACAACTACAAATATAAAACACCAACTCAACTTTTCTCCTAACTGCTCTCATCTATAAATCACGCCAAAAATATTTCTCATTCATAGAATATCAACTTCACTAATCATACACGCACTGTTTTATTTCTAACCTAACCTAACCTAATATGTATTGTCTCACTGTTTTAACTTAAGTAACAAAATTTTAAGTTAAGTTGGGTAAATTGAAACATACATTTAAAGCAACAAAACCTATACCTAATTTAAATTATGCGGATGAGGTTATATCCGTTAAAACCGAAAATAAAAAAGTTTTCTGAATGTTTTAATTACAAAAACTGGCAACGTATATGTAAAGCTTGATATTTTGTAATTTAATCGCATCAAAATAACCTTTAATAAATACCGCATTAAATAAAACCATTAATATTCAAAATATGTCTTATTGTTGTTAATTATTGTTGATTCAAATTTCTCCCGCACAACGCCAAAAGAACAGATTTCCGTTTTTGGTGGATCCGAGTTTGTCTAGATATGAATGTTTACTTAAAGTTAAAAATTTAGTGGCATTTTATGCTAATGATTTGAACATTGATTTAAGTAACGATGTAACAAAAATTAAAGAAAGTGATATTTTAAAAATAACTTTAGATGATTGCTACGATGTGATTCGAAAATATAGTATACGGTCTGTATTCCCAAACTTTGAGACAGCCTTTCGCATTTTTTTGAACGATCGTTTTACGAGTAGTGATTAGGGCCCCCAAAGGTATTAGTCCGGCCCTGTGTACACGTCCAAAACAGCTCGGGGTTTCTGCAGTAACCTCTTTGATGTTACGTTCATGATTTTAAAAAATTTCACATTTTGACCGGACATTTTGTCGGTTATATCGAGGTTTTGCTATATTTTCTAAATTGATTAAAACAATTTAAGCAGAAAATGACTGAAATATTTTAGCCAAAATTAAACTGGTCATAACAACATTACCTTACGGCGTTCGTCGTTTTTAAAAACTTCGTAAAATTGCTTAATTTAATTATTTGCCTCTTTTGTTTTTGAATTTTACAGAAATTTTTATATAAAATGAGTGAGAATGTAAAATGTAATCCTACGAATTTATATAATGTAATGAAATTCGTAGAACTTTTAACAATCACAAAAAATCTAATACACCCTCACCTTTGTTTGTATGCTATAAATTTATTCCAAAAAGAACTATAAATATACATGCCAGAACATATAAGAAATTTGTTTACTGTTTTATTTATCGTTATCAATTTCACAGAATTTATAGTAGTCTTACAATACCGCAACGAATTTCCATTTCTACGGTACCCCCACTCAAATACTTCTTGTGCCAAAAATTTATTCGATGAAAACTATTACTAATATAGACTACCAAGTAAATGAATCATACAATAATAAACCATTTAGTTTGTTGATATAAGATTCCTAGAATTTATAGTAATCAACAATCATAATATAAACGCAAATTTTACACTTCCATTTGGCAAGTGTACTATCAATGAAAAACTTAAAAACCAAATAACTGATTCATAGAAGAAATTAGTTTATTGCCATTAGATTCATGGAATTTATTCTGGCGCCGTCAATTTCATTGGACCGAGCCCAAAAGTCACATAGCTATAAAGTCAACTCTCGATTTTGAGCACCCGGATTCCGGAAAAGAAATTTTCCAGACAAGATTTTATTGCTTGGTATTTAAGGCTCGCTTTACATATTTGGAGCTTTCATCTTCAATAAAAGTTTTTCCACGAAATTTATATCAAACTCAGTATAAGGCGTATTATGAGTTTAGATATAAATTCTTTTCTTGGCTTTTGAGACAGCAATTCAAAAAAAGCGTATGTATCAAGTACTTATATTTTAAAAATAAATTATGGAAGTTTTAGTTAATTTCTAAATTATAAATATTGTGTAGGTAGTTTATTTCAATTATCAGCACCTAACAAAATCAAAAACAATGCAATTATGTTATGTTACAGTAATTTGTAGATGTCATTCAACAATTGCGGTAATCCAATAAATGAACAATAAATAATCCTCTTTAATTTAATACGATTAAATGCTAAATTTTAGTGTAGGTTTAATTCAGTATTTTTCATATAAAACCCAATTTTGAAAATTGTTTACTGAGCACACAAATACTTTAACAACACGCAACATAGCAGCAAATAGGAAATTATTCATAATACATGCCACGTGTCCATAATGATGACAATAGCACCCTATGCAAAATACATCTACGAGATCTGTCTATGAATGCTAAAACAAGATTAATTTTTTTCGAATTATGCATTGTTGCATTACGTGTTGTGTGTACAGTATACGATCTATCATATTAATCGTGTTTACAATGGACAGTCGAACTATACAGGTACATACATGTTTCATTAAACTTCCTGGTTTTTTGAATACCCTTTCACGTTTTAAATCAGAAAATCGAGGGTTCGGTGTAATTGAAATTTTAAATGTATTTTTGCGTCATTCAAATATCATTTATACAAGTTATTTCAGGAAAGTTTCAGCCAAACTTTACGAGTTGTTGAATGCAAACAAGTTATTTATTACTGTATTATATACGGAGTTTCCAGATTCGAAAAGTTACAATAATCCAATTATATTCGGCAAAAAATATACTGAATTTTTTGACAATGGAGATAAAAAGTAACACACTTATTTTTGCCTTTTGTATTATCCTTTCAGAATCTTGTTGTTGAAATATTACTATTTTGCAGAAGAATATGAAAATATACAACAATTTATGAATATTAGTGAAAATATTCCATCAAAATATTATTTCCTTCGTGAGCTATAAGAGATTAAATTTTGTTGCAATGTCCTGTCTTTAACAATTTCATTGGTTGCGCGTCCGCATTTCGTAGAAATTGCGGAAGTGAGACAGCATACGGCCTGGCAGTATCAAAATGTTATTATATGTTCTTGTTTTTGTTACGAAAAATAAATTTTATCTATACCTAATAATATTTTTTTCATTCATATATAAACAAATTTGTATTTAAACATAGTGTAACTATACGAATATGTTAATTACCAATACGAACCATGGTTGGTCTGATTTAAATCAACAGATTTTTTAATAAAAATCATTATTTTGATTTTATTACAGATTTCGTTTTCGTTTATGAAATAAGATATTTATATTGCTTTTAAAACAATTAAAAAGTGCAGTAATACTTGGATATATTTAAAAATTAAAAAAAAAATCGTGATTTATTTGATTTTTTTTAATCAATGATATTTGATTTTTTTAAAATAAATCATGAATTTGGCAACCCTGATACGAACGAAAATACATGACGCCAGAGGCAAAATTTTCAGTTTTAAAAATTGATATCTCCCTTATCACGTCATATTTTACAGTACTCTGCTTATTTCACTCTGTTCTTTCAGAAAAAATATAAAATATGTCTGTCCTCTTCTCATATATTGAACATAATATCGATGATATTACCTAGAAAAAGACTTATGAAAGAGTATTTAATTTTCTGTGAAAGATAACAGGAGGAAACAGATTTTCCGGGAATATTAAATTGAAAGCGCTACAAATAATAATATCTTGCACAAGTGTTCAATTATATCCTATTCGTATTGCAGTGACGAACTACGCATGGATTCTGAAAATACCGCGCGCAAATCTGAGGTTATTAAACATTTGTATGCATTTCGCATCCTATTCATGAAAGCAACTGGAATTTGAAACAGTTCTGAAAATGACATACTGAAACCAACTTTAATTTTCATAATAAAAACACTAACAACCCTACTGCAAAAAAGGAAAGCTGAATACAAGTGCAGTAATAATGAGAAATAAAGTGTGGAATTTATTTATAATACTGCACCTAAGATTTTTTAGAATTTAAAAAGTTCTTGGAGAAATATTGACATTTACATTACTGTATAAATTATAATATTTAATTTATTCTCCTTATATTTCTCAATTATCCGTTATTGGACGTTTTAAATATTTTATTTCCACTTTTCTATTTCAACTAAATGATAGGTACGATAAAATAGAGAATATGCAATTTATTTAAATTAATTATATTTAAATTTGAATGCCAATTGCAATGGAACTATAAAATTCATTACCAATCTTAGAAAATAAATTATTCAATCTGTCACATACATCTGAGAAATAGATCATTATTTGCGTCACAATTGGAGTTTAATAAAGTAGAATTTCCTTCCATTTCTCTTTTAAAAATATAGAATTACTTATACAGTTTCCTGTAATGCAGTATTTGTTTCTGCTTCATCTGCATTTTACTGGCGCATAGTAATAAATTATTTCTAACTACGTATAATACATAACTACATATTTTCTTGACATTTTCTCTCCTTAAAAGATGTTTCAGAGAACAAGATCCTTTACTTATATTTTCAGAAATAATACACTAAATTTAAAACACTTAACATATTTATAGGTTGCACGCAAAATGTCATTAACCTTTCTCGGCGAGTTTTTAAAATCAATAATTTGTTGTTATTTTATTTTGCGACTCTAAAATCAAAGTATACCAGTAATAAAAATTGTATTTGGCACATTCTATCAAAATTTTGACTATACAATTTAAAACGCATATCGAAATATTGGAAAATAAACAATTGGGAATAGAAAAGAAAAATCAAAATATACCAGTAATAAAAACTTGTATTTGGCACATTCTATCAAAATTTTGACAATACAATTTAAAACGCATATCGAAATATTGGAAAATAAACAATTGTGATAGAAAAGAATAATAGATTTGATGAAACAATAAAGGGATTATATATCGCATGCAACACTTATTGGAAAACAATTTAAAATAAAAATAGTGATTTTACACAATCATGAAATAACTGTATTATCATGTACCTATATATTTAGAATTCTTTAAACGGATGTAATGTTTTAATTCAATGTAATTTCGTTCGATGATAAAATGAATTAATAATATATTACTAGTGTTTAAATCTTCTACAACTTTGTTGAAAGTAAGTGTCCTTAGTGTCACTTTTGTAATACATGAAGTGGAAGAGATAATAACACGTTAGTAGGTTACCATATACTTTAGAATTTGCTATCAAAGTCCATAAATTCTAAGATCCTATTCAAGGGTAAAATTGGTAACTCAACCGGAATTCAACCAAAGTCTCTATAGTCATACTTGTTCCTTTATGAGTAAGCGAACATTGTTTCACTCTTTCAGTCATCCGCAAAATTGAATTTTCGTTAAGGATCATATTGTCAAGCACTTTTTAAGCTCTATAGATTTTTAATAACAACTGGTTTATAATTAGATCAGACTTTATGAAAAGCAATATAAATATAAAAAAATATTGACCTTTTGTCTCCCAAAGTTCAGCACCCTAAAGCTCATACTATCTCACATTGTTCAGATAACAACGATAGCATAGAACTTGTAACTCGATATTTCTCCGTGCTTAAAAATAATTAACTTCCAATTTTTTATCAGTAATAACTTTCCAAATATGACATTTCGTCATAAATAAGTTATGTATTATTAAAACTAATGACATTCGAAAGGTTATTTGTAGTAATGGATTTTTTGTATAAACGATTGTTTGTATCCACGATTAGCATTGTATTGCATTTTAATTGTTGAAAACAGTATTTGAAGTAAAGTTTGCATGTTGAAGTAGTTTCCAATTACGAGCAATTGAAGTATGGATCCTTGATTGAGCGAACGAGAGTCGGATGTTTGCGAATATGCACAATCACGCAATGATCATAACATCCGTACAGAATACAACAATTTACTCTATGGAGATATAATACGGTAACCTACATTGTGAGTGAATATCGATTTGGGCGTGGTCTCTTATGATGAGATTTTGGTCCACATATTAGAATACTTGAGAAATTACACATTTGTAATAAATAATATTAGTGTAAGTCATCAATAAGCGATAATAATTCCATAAAGCTTATTTTGCAATGTGGTGTTGGTGCAGAGTTTGCATGACCCCTGTTCTGTTCATCGACCTACTATATCACATGTAGAATACAGTACATTGACAAACACGCGAAAACAAAGTAAAAACATTAATATTGCATTGTTTCACCCGTAAAACACATATTTACATTTGCCGGTCGTTAAAAAAACCACAAAGCCTATTTTGTCAACAGATGTACTAAATTACAAAATATTTTTTCCTCTACTTCCGTATATACATGTATGTTTTGGAAAAAGCTTACCCATGCAAAATACTGGTGGATCCATAATTCAATTCAAATATATTCGTCGTTTGATAGATAACAGTATCCATCATACCCATTTTTATAAAACTGACATCACATAATAATACTGTGTAAAAATCGACTAAACACGAGTATACAGTGAAGCTCACGAACTCATGTTTGGTTTGTTAGTCTTTTTATTTCACATAACTATATTCGCGATAACTCCACAAATCACACATGATTTTACTAGTTTGCGTTTGTGGACGGCAAGACGTCAACCGACGGCACGATACACCACCCTTTCAACATTGCCGTCATACTGGTTGTCATGCACGCTACCATCTGGTAGCCAAATTATCAACTAAAATTCGACGCTTGTGCGGCGCTGCCATATCATCGCGATTATTTGAGAAATAAATGCTTAAATAATTTATTTATTCCCTACTTAAATATTTATTACTATATCGTGTACTTTTATCACCAGTTACACGTATAATTTGAAATTAATGTTATGTTTTCAAGTCATACGAACTAATCTATCTTAAATTTTAGAATTATAACTTATTTATTATAAGCATTATTTATCTATTATTATCTAAATCAAATGTTTAAATTATTGTTCATATTTAAATGTCAAATCAGGCATAGACAGACGAATACGATGTCTTTTATTTGTACTCGTGGATTTTATTCTCAATTATAAACAAACATTAGTCACATAGGATTGCATCAAGTTCAAATTATATATATATATATATATATATATATATATATATATATAAATGGGGAGCTTTTGTTAGATGTATGTTACACATATGTACTCATGGTAATTGTATTTCCGAGAGATAAGAAATTGTTTCATATTTTGTCGCACGTTGACCAGAGGTTGCTGTTAGTAAGGCTCACAAAACAAGTTTGTTAAACAAACATGACAATTACTATAAATATTTTTGCAAGAACCTTACCACCTTAGTAGAAACAGCATGGCGATTAACAATTTAAAAATAATATTCGCAATTAATGAGATTTTTCCTGCACAATATATACTTATATAATGGGTTTATACTTCACGCGTGACTTTTATCATATATATATAGCCATTTAAAGAAAATGTGAAAAAATCATTTGAGAGCAATATTAATCGGCTCGCGGTCTGAGTTAGTCGTGAGAGCAGTCCGTTGGAAATGGATCTAGAACGAAAATACAAATAGGTTCAGTGGCGTAACGCGGCACTAGGTTCAAGTGTCCTTACGAAAGCCGGCAGTTGGGAGTGGAATGAGCGGTGGACAAGCGGAGCAAATGTGGCGTGGGTACGCCACTGCGCGGGTGAGTCCACAAGCACAGGGCACAGGGATAACGCGGCGCCACGAGCCCAGATGCGCGGTGCTGCTCACAGCTTCATGCTGCTGTTCGCCGAATCTCCTGCTTCTGACGTCTTCGTCCAAACTAGTAGCCGACACATCATTCGATGATTTCGCGGAGCTGTACACGCACACATCTAAAAATAATATGTGCACGCCGTAAACATCGTTCGGTACTTATACTTCCCTCAGCCTTTGTCCTGATTGCACCTTCCTCCAAACATTAGCTAACCTTTTCCCTACCACCTTGGCCGTTGTTTACTTCCAAATCACAAGGCTAGTAAAAAAAAGTTTATATGAAAATAAACTACTTTTATTTTATACAAGGTAGAAATACAGCAACAAATAAAATTATTTTTTTATTTATATGCAATGAGTGTTGAAAACAGGTGATAGTTTCATCATGCAAACAGGATGAACACAAATAGATAATAAATAAAAAAAGTGTTTGTTATCAAAATAGAAATATTATTCTTTTATTTCTAATTACACATAAATGTACAAATAGTAGAAATACTTATTTATCACATGAAAACGGCAATTCTCTTAAACTTAAGTAACATTATTCACTTGTATCAAATTATAAATACTCTTTCGCAACGTCTAATTGTATACATAAAATGCAAACATTTATGTATCACATTATATGGCAGTTATGTGAAACTTCCAGTAATAAATTATGTTTTCGAGTATTTTGATACATTTATCAAAAAAAAAATACGTATTCATCGTAAAGATCAATTATGAGTACAAGAAAACCTTTATGCTTGAAAGCTGCAATCGTCATAAATTAAAAGTAACAAATTAAAGTATTTGTTTGTACAAAAATAAAAATACACTTCTTCGTCTTAATTTCTAATAATAACACAGTATACACAAAGTAAGATTATTTATGTATCACATGACAACGATAATTGTCTTAAACAGTAACGAATAAAATAAAAAATTAAATAACTTTATAAATGTAGTACTCAAATATTAAACACAAATGGCTGGCATAATTTAGATCTCTCCATTTATCAAAAATTTCCCAGTATCCATCGTATTGATGAGTATCAGCTGAGTTTTCCAATAAGCATCCTAAATATGCTAAATGAAATACTGCTAGAGCAGAGAACATCACATTTGTTATATGTACGTAGATATGATCCTTATATTCATGTTCACAATTTCTGCATTGACGAGCACCAACGCAAGCATTGAAAATGTCACATAACTTACTCCTTAACTTATATTCTACGAAGGTATAAAACCCTAATGATAGCAATACTGATGCTAATTTTATGTTAAATCCATGAAGTAATGAAGAAATCACATATGTCATAATCACAGCATAGAAAGTATTGAAAGGTTTACATACCAGGAAGACATCTGCAAATGTTCAAATATTTTTAGATTATTGGTCATTAATTTCTAGTGGAAAGCAAAATTATGAATCACAAAGTATTGTTTAAAGTCAACACATATATTTTAATATTGTGTGCATATTTAAATAGATCTAGTCGCACTGAATACGAATTTTCAAATATAATTCAATTATTTTTTCGTTTTAGAGTTATTATCCCTCTAATAATTTGGCGCCCCTTGTTTTTGCCACCCTCTTGCACTCTAACCCATTCCCTCCTCTCTACAGGCCCTTTGTTAAGTGTTTTGTAAAAAATATTATATATATGATTAATACTCACAATTTTTCAACCAGTTATGTATGGGTATATTCCAAAAGATAACAACTTGAGCTAAAGATCGCGGAAATTCGATTTCAGAAGGCCGAGTCACTTCAAATGCCCAAGTTGTTCCTTTTCTCTTAGACATATTCTTAATGTAACCATATCCACCTGTAAGAACCGCTGCTTCCGACAAAAATGATACGAAATAATGACTTGACCGGAAAGACAACGCTTCTTTGTAAGCCCCAAACCATCTAAAATAAATAAATATTAATAAGAAGTATAAATACTAAATATTTCAATATTACGTCCACGTATCAGGAATTAGATAATATGTCCAACAGTTCGAAACAGTTAGAAATGTTAAAGATTTTAAAACACATATTGTAATATCTTGTAACCATTTTATATCCTAAAACAGTAACAATTAATGGTCTCTTCCACATTATTTTTAAAGTGTTACTACGTCACAGCTTATCCAATCAAATGGCATTTAAAGTCTGTTACGTTTGTTAATTAATTACGTGTAGGTGTATTTGCGAATACAACCCCTCCCCCCGAAACTTTTTCAAAAAGCAGAAAATTATTTTATTTAACTAATACATAATTGAAAAGACAAAAAAAACTGGCACTTTTTATTTTAGCAAAATAATTCTAATTAGACTATATTTTTTCTCTATGTCTCATCTCATCAAATAGTATATTTAAATAATAATAAAACTATTATACACAGCAAATTTTTCTATTCCTTGTAATAAAAAAAAATAACATAGGGGGGAAAGGTTGTATTCGCAGATACATCCTGTATATTTTTAGTATATTTGTTAACATTGTTTTTAAGAAAAAAAAAAGTTGGATGTAGTAGGCGAAATATGTGCGTTTGAAAGATTCATGTGTTTGGGGTATTAATTTTGTGCGAAAGACATACTCACAAACATCGGTGACTGAATCGAAAATACAGCACTGTAACTATTAAACGATATCCAAGGTCCAAACAAACAATTACAGGGGCATAACATGTAACCAGCATACTCAAGAACAGTTGGAAATGAATGTACTTGTCCCCTTTTCATATCAAAAGCAATAGAAATTACTTTCATTGTAGCTATCATATGCTGGCCACGAGTTTCATACCAAAGTTGAGACACAGGAAAGAAAAATTCACTATAAAAAGTCCAATATTAAATCTTACTTAGTTCTCTGTTTTTTATTTACTAACCTCGTTAGTAAATATAGTGAGCACACAAGGGCCATGTTGTATGCACAGTAGTATGGACTTATTTGAAAGGTGAATTTCATTAAAATATACAACATAACTATGTAACCTACAATGAGAAGCACTGACGATGAAATACAGTAAAAAACCAAAATTCCACATAGTGCTGAAATAGCATGACCAATGGATTTCGGAATTGCTCCTACAAAAATGAAAATTAAGATCTTATTGTTCACTTAGCTTACCTAAAACATACTTATCTGAGTGATTATTCTAAATATCAAACAAAAAAACAGAAGTTTACTAATGTATGGTATAACTTCTGATAGGCTTGGTTCCAAACATAATTTGTAAATTCGAAAAATTGAGAAAGTATACTGATCTTCTTCGTCTAAATATGGAGATTCCCAATAATCTGAATATTCTTCAATTTCTTCCATTTTAAGCTGCATATACTGTCATATCTTAAATTCAAATATACATTCTTCCTTAGCCGGTAAATTCACTTGTCAAACAATAAACACAAACACATGTGATTTTAACATCAGTAATACCAATCTAATAGAGGTTGTTTTCTTATATACTTTATTACTATTAAATTATTATTTTTATTTGAGAATAGCTTTAACTTGTATATATAATATTGCAAAGCTTTTGTTTTTTTTTCGTATTATTATTATTTTTTTTATATTACGTAACTGATAACCTATAAAATATTAGTAATTACGACACAAATGAGAATATCTTGTTCAATTGACAGACTAAACATTGATAAAATCTGTTAATTTGTACATTGTATTGCTACTACATAAAATTACGATCAACAAGTGACCAAAGTTATTTTTAGATCTTAGCTCATTAACTGATATTAAGTAGCAATGGACAGCAGAATATTTGATCCTGCAAAATATGGACTTGATTCATCATTTCGTCTGACTAAATTTGCTGATCTACGTGGATGAGGTTGTAAAATTCCCGCAGAGGTTTTAACGAACCTCTTAGCGGGAATTACAAACTCTCCTACTACTGAGGGAGAAATAGGTAACAATAAATACTGTGCCATTTACATATGAATTAAATTATAAATTTATTATGATAATGTGAACAGATAATACAACGATATTTAAAATAACAATTTACCTCCAACATTCAAAGAATGTTATATTTTTTATAGGTATAGGATTAGATTCTTGTTTAATACCATTGAGTCGTCATCACAATCTTTCGTTATTACAAACTACAGATTTCTTTTATCCACTTATAGATGATCCGTACATGATGGGTAATATATCAACTTAAATATATACATACACTTACAGAATATAAATGGAAAAACTAATTATTTACATATGTTTTTACAGGTAAAATAACATGTGCGAATGTATTGAGTGATTTATTTGCAATGGGTGTTGTAAAAGTTGACAGTTTAATTATGCTGATATCAGTAAGCACACAAATGGAGGAAAAAGAAAGAGATGCAATCATGCCTCTGATCGTGCAAGGTTTTAGAGTATGTATACTAACAGAATTGTATGTCAGAAATTAGTTAGAGATGGGCTGTTCTTTACTTTTATCATATTTAAAGTTATATTTTCTTTGTAATAAAAACGTAGAAATGTATTAAAATGCTCAAAATAGATATGATACAGACTAAATGGGCTGATCGCAAGTTAAAAAAAAATTTAGACGTATTAACGCCTGTCTACAAAAAAAGCGGCATTGCGCATGTCATGTCTATTTCTGTTAACATCATTCGTTAATAAATTTCTGTCCTTTTAAAAGGCGTTAATACGTCATGTTTTCAATATTGGTTTAAAGAAAATCAGTAAAAATAGTTTCAAAATTCATTAAATTTGAAATAAAGGACATGACCAAATATAAGTGAGTACCCATCCCTAAATCCTCATTATATCCGTGTTTTTACAGGATAACGCAGCATTGGCCAATGTAAAGCCAATCTGCCAAACTAGTGCCCTCAACCCGTGGTGTATCATCGGCGGTGCAGCAACGTCAGTGTGCCAGCCTGACGAGTTCGTCGTGTAAGTTAACTAATTGTACTTTAGCTTCTCTGTTATAATTAATCATTATTATCAATATTATTATTACCTATACCAACAATAGCTGTTTGTCTCATGTTCATCTATAGACCATCCAAGGCGCAAATTGGTGATTCTATTGTTCTTACAAAACCAGTAGGAGCACAGATGGCTTGCAATGCACATAGATGGACAGAGGATGAGGCACGCTGGGACAAAATCAGCCGTGCTGTAAGCAAGGAAGACGTAGGCACAGCTTTCGAGCATGCGGTGTTATCTATGGCTCGTCTCAACATCGCAGGTGAATAACTCATCACAAATCACACTTATAACTTATTCATGGTATTAGTGGGTCTAATTCGTTGTTTTAGGATATACTTACTTATCCTATTCATTCTAAATTTTAAACACTCACTTATGCATCGTTTAAATTTTGTGGCAAATATCGGGGCCAGTTTTTTGATTGGTTGACTACTTAGAGCGCAAGATATAAAAATAAATAAAAAAATACAAAATATAAATAGACTTGGCTCAAGACATCATTTGTTTTAACCAGCTTTAGTTTTCAATTTACTAATTGGTGCATATGTTTTGATATGTTATTTGAATGAATAAGTTATAAGTATCGATTCTCATATCCATAGTTAGGTAATAATATCTACATACAAATATACAGGTGCTGAGCTCATGCACAAGTACAAAGCACACGCGGCAACAGACGTTACCGGATTCGGGTTGCTAGGGCATGCCAATAATCTTGCAGAAAATCAGCAAGAAAATGTTCAGTTTGTCATTCACACCATACCAGTGATAGCAAAGATGACTGCAGTTGCTCAAGTTCTTGGCAATAGTAAATTTTTAGCGGGAACCACACCGGAAACATCGGGTATTTATTTAGTTATTAATAGACACAACAAACATCAATATATATTTTTCGTTAGGGGGTCTACTTATTTGTTTACCGAAAGAACATGCACAAGAATTCTGTGAAGAAATCGAAAAGAGAGACGGTTGGCCAGCTTGGGTTGTAGGTGAAGTAGTTAAAGGAGACAAAACAGCTAGAATAGTGGATAATCCGACAGTTATTGAAGTTACATTTAACAAGTTATAAGTTATTGCATTGCCAGTAATTTCATATAATTTCGGTATGTATGACGGATATTGGATAAACTCATACGAGAGTCATGTTCCTGAAGTTTTGCCGAAATTATGCATATGAAATTAGTGTCTTGCAATTAATATATAATGTATAAATAAAATTTATAATAATACTTGTTCCATTGCACAAATAGATTTTTCTTCTTAATATCCTACTGATATTTCAAAAACATGGGTGCACGAAGAAACCACTGTCCAGTGAACAGCGATAAGGCAACATATAAATTAGAATACACATATTTGTTAAGTCGATATAAAATATCTATCTCATCTCAAATTTTAAGTCCCACGCAAATGTATTTGTTTGTGAACGGCACGATTGTCGTTGATAAAATTCATGTGCATCGCACATACATAATGCGGATGTATACTACATACTTTTTATTTACAATTATAAAACATTTAAACAAAAATTCTGGACATGGTTTGTATTTACAATAAAATTATAAATAGTGACAAATCAAAAGTTCTTTGGTTTGTTAAAACATGTAAAGGCTCAGCCTTTATTTGTAAATTATTTAAATCAGTCATTTATAACTTAATTCTTAATTTATGAAAGAATGATATGAAAATTTTAGAACAAATCGTTAAAAAATTTAGAGATTGATCAGCACCCGTAATTAAAAAAAACTACTTTTATATCCAGACATCTATGCACAGTTCATTCGTTGGCGATCAAAATTAACTTTACCCATCATTTTAACAATTACGTGTGACGTCATAACCAGTCAATTCATATACAATGTTTTTAGTATAAAAAGTATAGTATCAAAAATCTATTCAAAAAAATTAAAATTGTCAAGTAACAGTTTATCATTGAACAGTAAAACATATTACTTTTAATAAATAGAATGAATAAAAACGGAGTGCAGAATGTCAAGGAATGGTATATTACAATATAAAAATACATTTGTGACTTAATTAAAAAATATATTGTACCTTTCGGAGTTAGAAATGATACTAGTTGTGACGTCACAACACAGCGAATAAGAATCGTGTCACTGCCATCTGTATATTTAATAACAAATGACCCATATAGATCATCTGCAGATACGAGCCCCGTTCTAATTTCTATCTATATATTCAGAAAATAACAAATAACGTATAATTATTTTTGTTATTTTTTATTATATTATTTTATAAGAAAATATTTTTATTATTATCACATTTAGGCAAATTTATGTTTTTGTAGCATTCAGGGTTTTAAGTAGACATTTAAAAACATTAAACTACAAGCTTTAGATCAAAAATTAATCTACTTTATAAATTGTTAACATCCGTGCGATTTAAAACACTATCTTAAAACGTTCTGATTAAATTTGAGGTAGTTCTGATTCAAACCTACCTGTTTATAATCATTGTATTTCGTCATAAAAAAAAAACAATCCAACAATTATTAAAAGAAGACAAGAAATATATATTTAATAAAATATAACAAATTGTCCAACTGAACCAAGACGGGGCTCATAACTGATATTGTACTTTAATTTTGAGATCAGTTTGTCGTGAAAGTCCGATGATATTGTAACCATTTTGGTTACTTGTACAAACCAACAGCCTCATTCATACATACAAAATACTGAACAATCTGGAATACCAAATTCAGAATGTACAGACATCCATAAATTATATACTACTGAAATATAACACACATTATTTTGATACTTCTAAATTAATATCTATAATGAAACTTTACATTTTATTCAAACTATTCATACAAATATCATACTACAGATAAAAATAATATAATAATGAAGTGCCAAAATATTGCGTGTACTATTTAATCATGAAAATTGATTACGATGATTTTCACTAAAATATACATATAAAAATTACAACGTACCTATAAATCATTTAGGAGTATCGGCTGATGAATTGTGTTTATGAGTGCATGCAGACTTTGATTTAATGTTACGCTGTTTACTAAATGACGCTCGGCCGAGAGATGTACTACTGCCTCCTTCACAGTCTCTGCTGATCATTTCTTTTTCTGTTGGTGATCCCAGAGTTAAACTGGACATGCTAGATGATAGATTCATGTTTGAGCTGACGCTCAACATTGATGGATATTGTTGCATTTCTCCATTTTCACCTTCGGTTTCTTCAACTGGTAGACACGTTTCAACCATTGCTTCCAAACAATTTACAAATAGTTCACTACTTTCAGCAGTACCGTTGTACTGAAAAAAATAATTTTAATTATATTAACAACAACAGTATTTAAATAATTTACTTTTGTATACGGTCCAGCAAATCTCCAAAGTCCACCAAAACCGCAACTTTGTAAATAATGAAGCTGTTGTTGACTTGTATCTTCACACGCAATCATATTTTGGATAATAGTTTGAACTGCATTTAAAATTACTTGATCATGACAGGTAGTAAGAACATTAGTAATTTTCATATCCAATAGGTTATATCTAAAACAGTAATGATAAGTAAAAAGGGTATAAAAAGCTAGAAGAGAACATACATAACTGGAAAAACTTTTGGAAAAACAATGGCTCCTTCTGCCAAGTACTGATAAAGAATGCGTGTTTCGGTTTCATCGGTACTGTACTTGACAAGTGTAGCCAGAACGGTAAGGACGAGAGCTTGAGTTGTGAAGTCCGTGAGAACTTCGGGATCAAGCAGAATGTTGTTTTCGTTACTAACGGAGACACGCGCACTTCGGTCCTGTAAACAGACGGCCAGTGGCCATTTTAGAGAAACTGAGTTAAAGCAGTAAGAAACCACGAAAGCCTCATACATTTCATTCACACCAAGAACATTAACGCAACCCAAACATAAAGAGTGACCGCGAACAGAATTCGGTAGAAGCAGAAAGCAAAGAGCAAAATCAACAGAACATACACCATGCTAGGATCTATGAAGTGCAAACATGAAAGTAGCCACTGATAGTGAACAGTTAGAAATCAATGCAATCGAATTACATGAAAAGTTTACCTTGGATTCGGGTTCATCGAGAGATTTTTGGTCTTTGGTGGTTGGCACCGAAAATGAGCGCTGTGTTTTGAACAGGACGCGAGCGTTCTGGTGGTGGCCACCCCAGCCATACAGGCAGAGCAGGCATACAAGACACAGGCAAGGATTCATTTCAAGTTAGTAAAACAATCAATCAATCAATCATCATACAAGACAATCAAGATGTGTTATGTTACTGAAATAATATAGTATAGTAATAAATATTAAGTACCACTAAATCGTTCGTAACATGATGTAGTTGTAAGTGTTGCAACCGGCAGGCGTTAGCAAGAGCACATTCACAGAGTCACGTGAAAACACGCATATACGTAATATACGCAATACGCAAAGTAATATCATCTATTACAGCTAATGTAATGTAACGAAATGTAACGGAACGAACGTAAGACGAAAGACAATAAACAGACAAGAACTGGAGACACAGAGATAGACAGACGTGTACATGTGTAGATGAAGTAAGAAGTAAGAGAGAAGTAGAAGTAGAATCAGGGAAGCGTCACGAGACGATAGGCGGTGTGCGGACAGGGCGACAGGCCGCACTGGGCGAGTTGAAATGTTCAACGAGTACCGTGCACCGTGCGTCGTGCACGTGCTGCACAGAGCGTTGCGAGAGACAATGGGGATAGGGCGTGAGTGGATAGAGTGAATGACGCCATGGAGATGATGTGAGGTGAAATGCGAGCTGAGAGCTGAGAGCGGATAGCGGACAGCGGACAGCGGAGCGGAGGCAAGCGAGTCTATATGTCTTACTTTGGCGGCGGAGACAGGCGTGCCAGGCTCGGGCCGGCTGTCTCCGACATTATTTGAAACATGCTGTTGAGACTGTATTTGCGATTGGTTTTGTTGAACTGGCACCGAACTAGATCGCTGAGTACGAAACGAAGATCTGACGGTAGGGGGCGCCCCATTGGACTCCGAGCCCTGGCTCTGACCTGGACTCAATGCTTGACTAATATTCACCCCGACACATTGATTCGGTGTTAAATCCAAACTCCGCCAGCCTTTATTTGTCGAGACTGTGGCTGTGTTAGTGACGGATGTATCAACCTGGTTAGTTTATACCAAATTACATATTCAACAGTTTCTTGTATCGTCAACTAAATGTAAACAACTTAAAGTGATTAAGCACAATTCATGTTGAATGAACTGAAAGCTTGCAAGAAGCAAGGTCTCAACTGTAACACCAACCCACCTGTTGTGTAGTTGCTTGTTTGTGTTGTCGCGCTTGTGCAATAGCAGATTGGTCTAGTAGATCCCAGGACTTCTGCCGTCGATTGGCGGAAATTGACGTGTTGCCGGCTGCGTTAGGACCTGGGCCCGTCATTGGCAACGACGTGGGAGGTGCAGTAGCCCCCATAACGGGTGCGGAGGGCGCTGCTTGTCCCTGTGGCACTAAATTGTCGGGAAGGAAATTCTCTTGTGATATGGAATCGGCAGTGAAACGTGGCAATGAATGTTTTATATGACATCGACTTCTCACTTCTTCAGAGACTGATACTAAAGCTGTAATCATAAACAATTATAAGCATTCCATACATAAATAAATTACCAAATATTACCTGTTAGGTATGCAACACTTTCGGGTGTAACTTCAAACTTGTCTCTTCGTTGTGGTTTAGCAACTATTGCTAACAACATAGTAAGGACTCGAGCTGTTCTGGAAACTGTAGTTGGTGTCGGATGGCGAAAACCTTTTAATAAATGTCCGACCAAAGCAAAATGGAAATTTCCTTTAAAGCTTAGTCCAACTGCATGATCTAGTTGTTTGAAATGCCATTCTAGTGGTTCTCTGGTAGCCATCATTACTTGTTCTAGCGACTATTAAAAAACATTAGATTACAAAATATATTTACTTTTTAATTCTCTATACCTTTTCTTCAAACAATCCCTGTGAATCCAAAGTATGCAAGTTTTGTTCCAATAGAGCCAATCCAACAGCATATAAGGAAGACTCATCAAGTTGTAAAACAGAAGTTCCCACCCAAAACAATGCTTTATGAATCGGAGATTCAGGTCTTAGTAAAGGTTGTAATCTAGTTAAGCACATAATCAAAGCTTCCAACAATGTGATATCATTGAAACTCTCTAACGCTTTTACAAGAATCCTCAACAGTTGTTTGATATCTTGATCTGTTATACTTTTACTAATACAACCAAAAACAATTAGTGCTCGAGGTTGTAAAGCTGGATTGAAACAAAATGCGAAACATTTCACTAGCGAAGTCCAATTACTCAGCCAATCACAGTCAGGTATATCACGCATGCATGCTTCCATTATTTCAAGGAGAGCATCAGTTATCACTTCCAAGGAGCTGAGAGATAAACGTTCGCGGTCTGCAGACGCTCCAGAAAAACTACGTTCGTTTCCGTACCTAACAAAATTATTCAGTAAAATAATCATTATATATACTGGGACCAAATTCATACCATCTTTCATTTGGATGTCGGTAACTAGATCGAAATGCAGTTACAGCAGCAGATTTTACTTTACTAATTCCAAATAATAAATAGAATTTCGGCAAGGAAAATTCATCCAAAGACAATCTCAACACACGCTGTGTTTCCTCTAAAATAATTCTGCATTTGTAACACCAACACGAAATTATTAAAAATGTATTTACCTGAGAATGAAGGTTTGGTACAAGTGCATAAAGAATGGATGATGTTAATTACTAAGCCATGCGTTGAAGCTCTCATACTTAACGATCCCGAGCAAACCAGGAATGTTACAGTATGGAATAAATATGGTAAATGCCTAGCTACATCTAGACAATTATTAAATGACAACATAAGTAAATATCGAGCTAATATTGCTATATCATCCCACATCATGTGTTGTTCAAGAAGTTGTGTGGGAGACTGGCAAGTTTTATCAACAACCTGAAATATTTATCATAAATAAAACATAAACACAAATTTATGTCTATATTTACTCGACACAAACGCCCTATAACTTTCTTCGCAACCAACTGCACATTAGCAGATGCAAGTGCTACAGCAGTATCCGCCATTATTTCAACCGTGGAAGAACCTAATCCAGAATTTACAGATTGATGGATAAAATTATCCAAAACCATATCTATTAATTCTGGGACTTGTCCAATTGAGCCCCAAATTTTGGCTTGAATTGAAGGGTACATTTCCCCTTCATCTATAGTTAATTCAATCAGCTTTTCTAAAATTTGTGCAACTTGTTTTTGTCTCTTATTTTCTTCAGATGGCTTGCAAAATCTGACTAAATTGGCAAGCCAGGGAGTCATGTATTCTAGACATAAATGTTTTAATTCTATACTAGACACTCTGAAACCTTGGATACATTCTTCCAGAAATTCTAGTGTTAAATGAGGTTCATTTGTAGCCAATTTTTCACTGACAGATTTGATAAAAATTGTATTGTTTGATGGAATGCAAAGACCTAACAAAATAATTAATATTTTTTTGTTCGTTATGTATAAAACAATTAACTTACCAGAAGTTTCCAACAATTGCCCTTCAATTTTTAAGTCAAATGTTGCAGTCAGAGCGCATAACTGATTATAAGCAGCAGTCCTTAAATTAGGATCCGAAGAACCTAAATTCAACAATGCCATATTGAGCAGAGTACCAGGTACGTCTTTTGGGCGAATTTTTTGATGTACCGTCACGGAATCCTAAAAAAATATTTTTTTACAACTAATTTGGATCACAGAGAAAAAAATATTACTGGTTGACTAAGTTCCCATCTGTTACGTATATGAATAATCGCTTGTACAATGCTATCACAGTCATTGTGTATAAAACTTAAAGGTCCACTTTCATTGGCTATAGTCAATGTAAATTGATTATCGTCAACCAAACACACTTCTTCTATTTCTGAAGCGTAGTATACATCATTTAGTAATACGGAATGAGATAAAACTTTAGTTTTCTCAGCGGAAGTAATTTGAATTGCTGTTGGACCAACCTAAAATTCAAAATTTATAATAAAAATTTAATGTGTAATTCAGACATACTTTTATTGCAACTTTAGTATCTTTGTGCGACAATTTTAAAGCGTTATTAAAAACTTTCAAATCTTCATCTAAACTGAGAGTAGCTCCTGGTAATTTTTGCTGATCAGGATCTATACAATCATTCAATCGAGCTGGATTGTCAATGAAAACAAGTTTTCTATTTCCCTGTAAACATTTTATTTAAGTTTCAAATTATCTGGAAAATATTTTAACATACCCTTAATGGAGCTACAATCCTGTCATGAAATTTTGTGTATTCTCGCACCCAGCTATTACAGTTATAAATATAAGCTGCGTAAATATTTTCATACGCAACTTTCGGAAGTACATGGAACCATTTTTGGAGGAACTCAGTTCTGTAATTATTAAAAAATTAATTCAATAATTTGGAAATAAAAAGAAATAATACCTGAATCTGTTATCAGAACAAGTATGGGTAAAATCTACCACAACTTCAAACGGCGAATGGCAAAATGGTTTCAAAGTTAGAAGCACATGATAAATTAACAAATCTCCGCTGATTTCTCCAATTCTAAAACAAGAACTGTAATTTTTTTCCAATATTATTATGGACAGAAACTTACTTATATCGTCGTGCAATATAATAAAATACAGGGTATCCCATTTTGCTCGTTCCAGCTTGATAAAATATATTTAACGTCTTTAAAGATTTAAACTCTTCTTTTTCATGTAATTTATGTTTCACCATAATTTCTTCAAAATTAGTTGATGACATATCTATTGAACTCCACCGGGCATATGACGAAAACAATAAACTGAAAGCATAATTATTATATTTAATTAACAAAAAAGTATATATTCTACGTACTGCGAATCAACTGGTTTATGTTCAGGCGGTCCCAAATATGCCAACAACGTGACCATTTTATCAAAAGGTCTTCTTCCAACAGCTTTATGATCTCTACTACTGGATAAGTAATCTCCAATCCTTTCCTGATGATTCCAAAGTAATCTATGTAACGCCAAAACATTTGCGTCGCTAATAAACGACATGGAATGCGAAGCCTGATCTACAGTCTCACAGTCAGATGCGATTTGGATGAAGAATCTCCTTCCAATTTCGAAATGAGCTCTGAGAAAGTCGTTGAATGGGAGCATGTGTTGTTCTTTACTGAACTCTACATGATTGGCAATGTTTTGGAGTATTTTTGACATGAGCATTAGTCCTCTTTTTACTGGTGGAGGAACTTGCTTGGAAACTATTCCCATTTCTTGAGGTGATACAATGGCTGGGTTTATAAACCGAAGAAATATGACAGTACCAACGGCGCCGATGTTATTTTGGGGAAACTGAGGAAATCGTTTGCTCAGAACTTGATATAAACAATGACACATTGATCTAAGTTGTGGAGGAAATTTATCTGCTGAGCTTACTATTGCGTCGAATACTTTTTGTGTTAATGCTATTAAATTGTGCCGGTTTTTCTCTATATCTTCGTTTTCAATTCTACAATTTTTTTGTTTGCGCATGTAATAATTTTACAAGAAGAGAAAAAATCATTGCATTTCTTACCTTGCGGGATCTACTTCGAAACTGCCACAGGGCTCATCAAGTAAAGGATTTATCAACGGCTCGAGCAAATTTTGCAAGTACGACGCTCCGTATATTTTAAAACAAAATGCCATTATTTTACTTCCTAGTGAATTTCCTCTGAACAAAGTCTGCATACAATCAGAAACTTCAACTTCACGATAAAACATATTCCATAAAAGTGGAGACAATAAATGTTTTGCGTCAAATAAAGTAACGAAGACTCTCGCTAACTCATCCATTTGGGAAGTAGTTACTACATTAGCTAAAGCCATAGCTATTGGCAGTTCACCCTTATCACTAATCATAGTCACTAACTGAACTAATTGTTCGAATCTATCTGCTAAAACGGTTTCTGCAAGCGTATCAAATTCAGTACCCTGTTGTAATATTTTTGTTAAAACTTCCATAAAAGCTGCTCTGGTTTGTAAATCGCGGTTGTAACCCAAATCTATGAAATTAAATTTATTTAGAAAGAGAGAAAATTGAATAGTGTTATTATTTACCAATTGAATGCATTAAACCACTATCTATATTTGCTGAAAGTAAATTAGACATAGCTTGTATTGTAGCATTGCGTAATGTGTTAAGTTTTCCAGCAGCTACCCTCTGTCTAGAAACTACATCTTTCTCTTCTGTTGCATCGCTACAGTCATTTAATAAATTCATAAATAAAGTGAAATATTTCAAAAATAGTTGACTTTTCGCTTCCATCAAATCTCCTCTATCAGATTCTTCTGGCTGAAGAGGTAATCCTCGAAGTAAAGCTGCAACTGCTTCCATACAGGCTTGGTCTAAATCCCTAAATACAATTATGTCAAAATACATTACTTATTTTTTTATATATATCACTGTACCTTGTCAATGCTGTAACGTCAGCAGAACTAGGTGGAGCAATTTGATGAGATGTACCCATCACCCAGTCAGTTAAATATTCTACTAATTTATTACGGAATTTCATTTCTTGTCGGAATGCTAAGTCATCTCTTCTCTTCATCATAGCCTCTACTAGTTGGCACAATTTTGTTTTTATGTGAATAGAATGAACAGTCATATCTAAATGCCTCACATATCTAACAATGGCAAGCATCATTCCTTCTATACTAGTTACACCTAAATGTTCTGACGGTTGATCGTTTTTACTACTATCCAAAACATTTTTCATAATAAATATAATATGTTCAATAAACTGAGTATTAATATCGGCAACGACAACTTGTCCTTGTTGATCAAAGAATTTTTCAACAATTGCTTTAATTTGATCAAATAAAATTGGATATAGAGCTGACGACATTTCGTGTCCCACTAATTCCTTTACATGTTTCTGGATTTGTGCACCAAATTTTTCGTTATTACAAACTAATAAGCGTAAAAGTAGACCAACAAACCTAGTCAAATAATAAATGTAAATTTACAGTTTGAGAAATAATTGAAACATCTTACTGTGTAACGGGGCAATATTGAACATCCTGACTACTACTTGGTAAAACACTAGATTTCCTGCTATCAGACAAAGAAGATGCCATTGATGAAGTAGAACTCATAGTAGAAAGATTAGGATGCGAAGTGGCAGATATTGTTGTAGGTCTAGATGGAGATTTTCGTTGTAAACAAACTCCACCAAGAGCACATAAAAATCCAGTCATATTTGCCCATTCATTTATTTGTTCCTACATAATAGAAATTAAATCACGAAAATTATTTAAAAATAATAAAGTAAAGACTTACCTCTAGCTCATGTTCTGAATTTTGATGGGAAGCTCTACGTTTTCCAACGGACCGATGAAAAGGTTCCAGTTGTCCATCTTCCATTTTTGTTTTTGGGAATGAAGTTAACATTTTGGAAGTGGAATCCCAATGTCTGAACGTTTCGTCCCAAGCTGGTTGAACACCATTTACACAATGTTCAATTTTCCGAAGCAGTACCATAATACGTTTTTGAAGAGCTGCGCGTCCTGTAATACAGAAGTAAGAAAAGACTTAAAACAAGATCAAATTTATCAATTTAACCAGTTAACCGATATTTTAAGTCAAAAAATATAATTTTTAATTAAAATACCTGTAACCATTTTCCGAAAAAATATTTTTAAATCGTTTCTTTTAAGGATAAAATTATTTTCTGATCTAAAATTCTGTTCACTAATTTTCTTAAACTAATTTTTGACAAATACTATTTTTATAAATACGTTTCAACTTTCAGTTTTTTTTTTAAATTTCTTACTCTTATTTGAACTTACCTTGATTGTGATCGTGAAAGCACATTCTAGAATCTCCAGTAGCAGCTTGTAAAATTATTTACCAATATTTATCAAAATACAAAAAAATATTCCGATACACATTACAATTTCTTTTATTAAATTTACAATTTTAATTATTGGGCTAAAATTACATTACATACCTGTTGTTAAAACGGTAGAAGCCTGCGCCAATTCTTGATAAACATGATAATTTGGAACAAGATATGTAACTGTGACTTCATCAGAACCACATCGAATTTCAGCCTCTTGACACAATAAAGCAAAACAGCTCATAGCTACAAGAACTGCGTCCATATCAATACTCCATAAATACATGAAAAACACAACTTCCAATTTGATGTGAGCCTGTTTGCAAATAGCTATTTGACTTCCAAGATTTGCATACTCCTTATGTCTAGATAGGAATGCATTTCGACAAACCAGAATTTGCCTCAACCATTTTAATATTTCTGTATAGTTCATTATTTGATGTTGAATTAGTTTTTGTGATATTGAAAATAGAACTTGAGAACTAAACATATAAATTAGTTTTCGGTAATAGTTTTTAAGAAAATATATTACCTGACATCCCAAAATGTATTAATTGGTGCTTCTGGATTCCATACTTCAATTTTCTCGGGATGATGAAGTACTAACAGTGCTTCCATAGCTTCTTGAGCTACATCTGTCATTGTTGGTTGGTGTACAAGAGACACCAAACCGTTTATTAATTCCAATGTTGAACTTTGAATTTCATGACCTGCTTTTCCCTGATTCTACATAAATAAATTTATAGTATATATATTTCTAATTATTATAAAGATTCTTACATGTAACATCAACATCGGATCAGCATGTATAAGACGAACCATATACAAAAGTAAATTCTTATAACCAGGTACTTCTTCAGCTCTTTCTTTGAACTTGCTTTGAGAATCTTTGCCCTTCAGCGTTAAAGACTGAATCATTCGTAGAGGTGTATGTGTAATATAACCCTGTGTTACTTTATTTAATGTATCTGTAAACATAGCTCGTAATTCTGATGATTTGCTATACACCAAATCTATTTGAGGCCACCATTGCAAACGAGGTTGTGTGATTATTCTACAAAATTTTATATTAATATGAAATTAATTTTTATAATTAATAAATACGTACTGATACAATGATCTGACTAGAACGAAATGATATGTCGATGGATAAATTAAATTAAGACAAACTTTTAAAGCTTCATTGTTGTGTGGTTTTATACGAAAACAAGACACGAAACAATCAATCATAAGATCAATGTCTTGATATATGTAGTTTTGTCCGCGAGTAAATGGTTTAGATGGGTTGAATAATAAAGCCTACAAACATTAAACTGATGACATGTACTTTAAAAAATATTTTAAATATTTACTTTCAAGTCATTTATTACGCTCTGCACAAGTGTGAAGGCAACGTTATTGGAATCAAGAATGTTAATGTATGTGGAAGCTTTACAAAGTTTCACACAAGTAACTGCCGCTGCTTCAGTTAGCTGCTTACTGGAATTCCCATGGGGCCCCACGCCACGTTTTATAGAGTCAATGAATTGTTTCTTTTTGTTATGTCGCGGTGAACATGGTGCTCCACTATCAGCATTCACGATTTCTTCCAGTACTTTCTGCGTTAAATTAAACCAAATGTTTAATAAATTCATTTTGAAAGTAATTAAAATAAATTGATGTCGTCAGAACTTAAAATCGCGCTCTATAAAATTTATTTATACAGATTTTGTAAGTGCACTTTTTTAAAATAAAAAATGAGTGTTTATAAAATAAGGCTGGCTGAACTGTGACGTACTATCGCCTTAGAAAAAGATAACTATTTAATATTTACAGCAAATTATGAAAACAATAAAGTTTTGTATACATACATATAAAAATATAAAGATATATATGAATATTGAAAACTCACCGGTGACAACATCAAAAGCATGATTTGAAGGGGCCATACAGCTGCTCGACTCTTCTTATTTTCAGCAAAACTGTCTAAAATATCAAAAAGACCTTCACAACATTTTGATAACTCATCGTTTGGTTTTTTCTGAATGTCTGCAAATTCATGAGGATAAGTGTCCATCCAATTCCAAATAGCTTTTTCTAATGAATTCATCAACACTAAATGGGCAGATTTTTTCAACGACCGAAATTTTTGTATTGTTTCTATAAAAGAATTTCATATTAAAAATTAATATGTACGTGTGTATGTATATCACAAACCTGTTAATAATCTGGTCAAACGATGAACATCAACATTTATATGTTGTATTAGTTCGATATCGCTATAATCTGGATTTTCCTCAGAGCATACTGATAACTCTTGAAGACGGGCAGAAATTCGGTTGAACACAGCATTAAAGAAATTTAAACTCAATGCAAACAAAACTTTGCTCGCAAGCAATTTGATTGCATTATCCGTGGGGACATCTATAATTTATTGATTTGAATTAATAAGAATAGAGCTCAAAGTTTAAGTTTAAATGTATGAATATATAGTATCTAGATACTCATGAATTACATAATACTGAAGAGAGAAACAGGTACTGACTATTAAGTGACGAGAGAAGTTGTAAGCTTTGTGGAAAGGAAGAGGAATCTGAGGCTTCTAAGAACATCATGCAGGGAAGTTCGGAGAGAAACAAGAGAAGAGATTCTGTTAGATGATTTCGAATTTCAGGACAAGATTGGATGAAAGAAGTTATTAAGAATAGAGTGCTAATATATGATATATAACTGTGTATCACCATTATAATTAAATTGTGAACTCAAATGTAGATTATGAGCCGATTGGCAAGGATATATAAATAATAATAATAGTAAGAACGGAGTGACCAATCCGATGTGTAAATGAATGACCATTATTAAAAAGTTCATATAAGAATAATTTTAGGCTTAAATATTTAAAATTGTCGTTGAATTACTTAAATAAGATATGTGTATTTAAATAAAATATACATGCAGAAACACAATAATAATAATCAAATAAGTCCATACCTATAAACTGACATATCTCCCTCAAAAGTAATTTCACATTCATAGTTTCATCGTGCTTGGTTGTATCTTTTGGTTGATTGCTTAAACATTGTTCTAATGTGTCTAATACTATATAAAGACTCTCATAATAATTTCTTTCATTTTCTGGACTATGTGTTCTAGGAACTCCACAAGCAGTTGGCTGAAACTATGTCACACTTGAGATTTGAACTTTTATATAAATAACAAATTTTTTACCGCTTCATTCACTCGCTGCAAGACTTTCGTTAAACCAGATATGACAAGCGAAAACCGATATCTTGAAATTTGAATGAGACAGTTTTTGTTTTGCTCCACATTCATTCGAGAATGTGTTGTTTGAGGTCCTGTTCGATTTGGCAACTGCAATATAAATGTTAACACTTCAAATAATGTTTCATTTTGAAAAATAGAATTTGTTTATAGTTGTAAATATTGATCATAATATTGACGTCTGGTTTTACATATTAATAAAAACACATTTATAACACACCTGTTCTTCAAATCTAACTATTAAAGTATTTGTCCACTCTCCTGGTTTTTGTGCCATAGTGACAGATTTGTTAATATTTTTATTTATTACATTTTAGAATTTTGACATTAGGGTTTACTTGGTGGGTGCGCTCATTTAAGCCTAAATTTGGCGCTGAGATCACACCAATGTTGGGGTAGTTCATACATCATTATTTGTAGTACAAAATTTCAAAAATTTTAATTAGTGTATTTTAATTCACTGTAAACGAAGTTTATATTGGGTTTCCAAGTATATAATGTTTATAACATTGTTTCAACATTATAAAAACAGTAATACAATTACTTAAATCAAAGTCCAATGCAACCTGCAAAAACAAAATTCTTTAGTTCAAATACCCATTATTAAACTATTTATTTACATATCACAAATATCATATTACAACATGATAATAAGACATCATTTTACTCATTGTTGTAATATGATAAATTTTGTTGATTTCTAGGTACTTTCATGCACTTAGTAACATCTACACCTATAATATTGAGATTACTGTTCTTCATTTGTTGTGATTCGTATTTCGGTTAACAAAACGACCAATCTGATAAGTTAAAAAAGGGTAATGTTCTGTGTAGCTCAGAGTGGCTAAAAAATTGTGAGTTAGAAGTGTTTTAGTGTAGGAAATTAAATTTAAATATTAAATATGTTTAATCGAGTAAAATCAGCAATAGTAAATGCAGTGAGTGGATTAGACAGTTCGCAAAACCAAGCAGATGGAAGTGGTGAACCCTTAACCCATAAGTTCCCATACAGTAGGCCCCACTTCTTGAATTTAAACGTACAAGAAGAAGTTCCTCTCTCAGCTGATCACAGGGTCAGACCTATTATAGTACCTCGAGATAGAGACGCTTTGCCGTGGTCAGCAGGTTATGCAGAATGCGTTAACAGTGGTAAATCTTTGAAGAATGAAGATCAGGCAACTGCATATCAGTTTATTTTACCTGCCAAGCGTGTATATGAATATGGGGAACTTCGAGATGTGCCGGAGGATATTCAGTGCACCTATTTTGGTATATTCGATGGACATGCAGGGTATGGAGCCGCAGTATCAGCTGCCAGGCAACTGCACTTTATTATTGAAGTAAGTTGTATGTTAACATCTCTTCTTCATTCACTAATTTTGAAATTATAGGAAAAATTATTAGATATTTTGTCCCTTATCTGGGAAGATTATTTGGGTATAAGATCTCTTTCCAAAAGAAAAGGTGGGAGAATTATACCCATTCATAAGGAAGATTTAATTATTGGCGCACTAGAACAATCATTTTTAGAAATGGTAAGATTACTTACTATTTGAATAATTGATAGGTAATAATTATTGTTGTACAGGACCAGCTTATTGCTGAAGATAAAGATAAATATCTTGCCGCAGGAGGTTGTACTGCGCTAGTTATATTATTAATTTTGGATAAGGTGTATATAAGTAATGCGGGAGATTCACGCGCTATTCATTGTAAAAGAGCAAGAGGTATACCTATGTCCTTCGATATGACACCTGAGTCAGAGGACAGCAGGATACGACAATTGGCAGAAACCAAGCCAGAATTGTTGGGAGGTGAATATACTTGGCGCGAATATCAGCGAGACCCGAAATTTCTGGACTTAGGAAAACAAGTATTGTTCAAAGACGCTAAAGCGTATGGATGGTCACCGAAAACCATCACTAAAGAAGATTTAAAACAGCCAGTAATTAGTGGCGAAGGAAAAAGAGTAAGTTATTGACATAGTGCTACAAGTGCAGAAAGTTACCATTTTTTTTATAGAGTCGCCTTATGAATACCATAGGCGTTACACGTGGATTTGGAGACCATGATCTGAAAGCAATTAATTCAAAAGTTCCGATTAAGCCATTTTTGAGTGCGCACCCAGAGGTAAAACGCGAATACCCCACAAAGATGTATAAATTAATTATTATTGTGTATTAGGTAAACATACTAATTTTACCCCATATGGACCTCGACGAAGAACAAGTGATTATCGCAGGGACCGATGGTCTTTGGGACGTTACCTCCAACCATAAAGCGGCTGAAATCGTCCATCGTATTTTAACCCAGTTCAGCCACGAGCGCCATAAATACATATCAGCAGCTCAAGCGTTAGTTGCCAACGCTCGAGGCAAACCGTGGGGAGAGTGCTCCTGGCGGACTTCCGAAGGTCGGGCAGCTTCGGGAGATGATATTTCCGTATTTGTTATTCCACTGGTTCATCATTGGATAATGTACCAAAATTTCCAAGAATTAGTTTTTAGTAAACTAACAGCACTTCGACAAAACCAGGTTCCCGCTACTGCCGAGCCAGACATCGTGTTAGATATTGAAAGTAAAGTATCTATTCAAGATGATTGATTATACGCCTAACTTTAGTTTTTTTAATTATTGATATTAATATGAATTCCATGTTGTTGTTGTTAATTGTAATTTGTTGAAAATAATTTATTTTCTTAAAAAATACTTTTATATTAATTACCAGTCAGTATTTTTTAAGTTCATTTTAAATAGTGATTTTTAAATTCGTGAAGGATGAAGAAGTGATGACATACCAAAAAAAAATTTTGAATTGTATCGATTGAAGAGTTTTACATTTTTATATAACAATAAAAATTGTATGTTTCGTACTTGTATTTTGTTCAGAAGAGTTGAACAAAATGCTCAAATTTTGTGATGTTAACATTCCATTGTTTCATGTAAATAAATATTAAACTGATCTCTGATTATGTGCAATAAATATGAAATCTATATGTATCTAGATGTTAAATTTTGTATTATTTAAATATTTATTTGATTACTATCCAATAAAGATCTTGAAAGATTCGTACTATTGCTTATACGTACCCAGTATGTTAATACTATTTATTTATATAATATAATAAACAATATATTCCTTCTGCAGCACATTATTCATTTATTAAAAAATAATGGAAATGCCAATACACTTCAAATCGTTTCCGTTACTTTTGAACGTGTACCTTCACATAGCTATACTATATAAATTACAGTTTAGAGTTCCGATATAACACAACTCATTCCAGAAACTTTGTATTCACATTAACACACATAAATAATCTACAAGTAAATTTCACTTGTCGCTATATAAAAATATGCAGTCATAACATATTTGTACAAATATCAATACAAGTACACAAAACAAATTTTTAAACGATAAATAAGTATAATCATTATACAAAAGGAACACAGAAATGACAATTGATGAATGAACCGAAAGTTCCAAATCAGTGATAATTCCGAATGCAATAACAAATACATACATGTATTTATAAACATGATTCCCGTGGGAAATGAATCGAGGTTCACACAGTTCAAGAGTATATTATTTTGTATGTACACTCTGCATAACATCTACAATATTTATCTTCTATTATTATTACTTATAATATAAAACATACCAGTGAAAATGTACATATTAATTAGCATTTATATCTTACAAAGAAAATCTGAATAAAGTAGCAAATACTATACAACATTGGCATTTTAAATTACAACGTGCTCGGCCATCAACAAATTAATACTTGAAGGACGAGAGCTAATTAATGAAGTCTATAAAAAAAATGCGACGATTCTTATATTACATACCATTCATATCTTAAAATGGATCATTATACTGATACTAAATAATGAAAAAGGACATAATTAATAATTTTACATATTTGTACTAAAGTGCAGCTCAATTACAGGTTACAGGGTAGGATGTGGGGTAGGTGAATGACACGATTCCAACTTTGACGCAATTCGCTTCTTGCACCAGACCGGCCCCACAACATGCTAGTTACATTCTTGACTAGATGTCAAATAAATTCAATATAATAAAAACAATACAATTAATCACACAATAAGTTAATCATAAGGAAATGAGCTAAACATTACTTGATCATCACGCGCAAATGGATCTGCGTGTTAATTTTACTATCCAAATGCTACACTTGTTATTAATATCCAATTAATATCTTATTAGAGCAAAGTAAAATGAATCAAATCATCATCTATCTCAAGATAAGATATAAAACTATCTTTTCTTAGCGAATTGTCCCTTTGCTGCTAGTTTCTTGATGCTGCCGCCGGCCGTGCGTTTTTTCGGCTTGTCTGCCGACGTGCAGCACGGGCAGTTTTTTTTTATTCGCTGCGTAGATCGCCGTGTACCCCTTCCGATATTAAATGAGCCCAGCTCTCCATCGGATGGGGACAACGGCGACGGTGGCGTAGTATTCACAACGGATGAATCTAGTGTACATTCGCTTACACTTCCTTTCCTAATTGATGATTTTTGTTGATTTGCACACGTTATTGGTTCTACCAGCTTCCCCACAGATAATTTTAGAATTTTGTTTGTGTTATAAATACTTTTATAACTTGGACTATTGCTATCTTCATCATGTTCGTCATCGTCGTCGTCCCAAGCAGGACTAGTTGTTCGTTTCCGATCGCTGCTTGTTGGACTTGGACTTCTGGAGGCAGAACTTTTAGCCCGCTCCGTTGTAGCGCTGTCGCTACTAGCATCGTCACTACTTAGAATTTCCACTACATCCGAGTTATGATGCCACGAATTTTCCATTTTTTCTGGAGATTTTGAAGGCGATGTATTCTGCACGTTCATCAACTTTTTTCGATTACAATATTTAAATTTGTACTTATGAATCGGCGGAGGAGAATCCGAATGAATATCATAATGAATTGGAGAACACACTTCCATTATACTTGCACATGTTGTTAATAGAGTGTGTTCATCATATGACGATACGGATAAACTTGTACTGCTTTGGA
Organism: Stenolophus ochropezus; assembly: GCA_035578165.1. Lineage (NCBI taxonomy): Eukaryota > Metazoa > Arthropoda > Insecta > Coleoptera > Carabidae > Stenolophus > Stenolophus ochropezus. Next base: position 9,560,448 of record JAQOWZ010000014.1, read on the forward strand.
GAGTAATACCGTCTTTAGAACAATTTGTCATTGGTCGCATTTTTGGTCGTTCATCATAATCGAATTCTACTTCATTACTAGGATAATCTAAATTTCCAAACAGAAGATCTGTTCGAAGTGTCGAATTAGAGTTATCTTCATCACTAAATAACGTTATAGTAGGTTCTTTTTCTTTCTGATCTTTTAGCTTTAGCTTTTGAATATGTTCTGAAGACCTATGTTGATTATCATGCTCTTCCGATACTGACGATGATTCTTCTACTTTACAAGTTATTTCGATCTCTTCTTCTTTAATTGTAGTACTGTTTGATCCATGCGGCTCGATGAGGAATGTATCGTTCTCTTTTGTTTCCACAGGCTTTTTGTAATCTTCATCGGTACTACTACATGAAGATTCCATTTGAAAATTTCCCGAAGAATACCTTTTATCAGCATCTTGTGATAATTGGTCAAATGATGGTGAATTGTTACTATCAAAAAGCAAATCTGCTTCAGGAAATAAGTCGCTAGTACTTGGTTCATCCACGCCCAAATCTTCACATTCTTCAGACAACGACTTCTGAAGCTGAAGTTCGCGTTCTACTGCGGCTTGCTTTCTTTGCTGAACTTGTTGCAGTTCTTTCTCAGTACGTTGTGCAGCTTGAAGCTTTTTCTGTTTGCTGTATGGGGCTGACATTGCAGTGCTATCCTCCTATAACACACGTGCGTACAAACCCACATACGTACACAAATAGATACAAATAGCAAGCTTAATAACCTTTATCAGAGACATATATACACACCTTTTCGTGTACATTTTCTTTGCCAGATTCGGTGATGATAACATCCCGATTTACACCAGTCTCTGTTTGACCCAGCATTGGACCATTCGTATTTGTTTGAGATTTCTTTTCGCCGGCGTAAACTGCAACACACAAACATATAAGTCAACATATTCGTCCATAGTTTGTACTCATTTTACCTTTTGTGAAATGATCAACTGATTCTATTTGTGAAAACGTTATATCATTGCGGGTGATTGATTTGGAAGTAGTCTGATTCTCAATTACTGTTCTGACGACTGTATGTTGAGATTTTTCTCCAAGAGTAGGAAGACTTATTTTTTTCTGTGAATTGGTGTCTTGGATATTAGATATATTTTTTTCAATTACTGACACTGCAGGTGATGATTTTGGTAGAATTAACGAAAAACTTGTTGAATTTTGAGTCACAGTTTGTAATTTTTCATTTCTGTTTCCATTTTCAGATGGTACTGATTCTGAACACAGGGGTAATACTTTTATTGACTGGTTTAACTGATTTGTTACAGATTCCACTTCACTTTCTGAATTTGTTAAATGAGAAGAAATGGGCGATTCATTACTATGAGTAACTTCTTCTACTTTTATTTCAGAAGAAGTTGTCAACGGCGTAATATCATTCGAAGAACCAATATTTAATAGCAGCTCTCCTGTTGCAGATAAATCTTCATTCTCAGATTTAATGTCTTCACTTTTTATTGTTAAAGTTTGAGTTAAAGACGAAGTGTCGGCACCAGACGGTAAAACAACAGGAGGCTGTGCGCTTACACCTGTTAATGTTTGCGAAGAAATTCCCTGAATGGGCTGTAAAGTAGAATATTTCACAGCTTTTACACTAGTTTGTCCCGCAACAGGTTTGCGAGGTTGATTTACGAAACTTTGAAAAAGTAGCATATTAGATCCAGAACGTGCAGGTACTGTGGCTAAAATTTTACTGTTTCCCGAAACAACAGCTATGTAATTGGCTGGAACAATAACTGCTGCTGTATTAGATATTTTTCCTAAAGCTTCATTAATACTCGAATCAGCTACAATTACGTTTCTAGACTGATTTGTATTCGAATCTGTAAAAATGAACTGACGACCAGTAGTGGATAATTGATTTTCAATAACTTCCGTTGTACCATCGCTGGATTCATTTTGCGTGCGAACACTTGAGAAGTCAGTAGAACCTTGAGTAGATTGATGATCTTCGGTACTACCCGCACCTTGAGAAGGCGAATCCTGTACAGAGATCTGTACAACGCCACATGAACTATCTTCACTGCCAATAGTTCGTGGGTCGTCTGCTCCTGGACTAAGATCTGAAGTCATAGAGTTGCAATGACTTGTTACAGTCTTTTTAGCACCAGAATTCTTTTTTCTTTTAGAATTTTGACTAGGATTTGTCGGTGGGTTAGATCTACGTCTAGGAGCAGGTTTATTATTTAAATCCGGAGAATTTCGTAATTGTTCGGCGTATTCAGCTAATATATCAAAAATTCTTTGGGTTGTTTGTTCATCTTCTTGGGGTTTTTGTTGGGGCTTTGGAACTGGGGACGCCTTTGATGTATGTGTTGTTGTGGTTTTAACTGTTTTTGATTTAGGACTTTTGGCAGTTGCTTTGGGAACAGTTTTTCCAATTGATCCACTGGATGACGGCGCGGGCGTTACACAAGGACTAGAACTACTTTGTGATGTTACACTTAATGCGGGGGAAGCAGCTGGTTGTATGTTACAGTAACTTGTTACTACAACTACATTTGCACAAGGTGACACTTTTTGTGTGATTTGGTTCTGATTTATATACTGAACTCCAGTAATTACATCTTGTAAATCTGACTGTGAGGATGTCGTTGACTTTTCAACTTGTGTCTGACTCTGAACTTGTGTTCGAGGTGATTGGCCAGTTGTAGGTTGCACAGTGCTCCTTTCTTTAACTTGTTCTAAAACAAGATCAAATTCCCTAAGTTGTTCCAAAGTTGTGGAACTTACTATTGAATCTATCCCAGGGCTATGCGACATTAAATTATCTGCAATTGTAACTGTAGGTGTTTGATGAGTTCTGGTACTTGAACTTGCAACAGGAACTGCTTGTGCGGAAGCAAGAACAACTTGTTGTCTTACCGTTGTAGCTCCTCGAATCATAGTACCGGGTATTTGTAGCACAGGTCTTACAATTCTAGTTCCTTGCATACCATTAGGACCAGGAGTACGTTGCATCATAGGTAATGTTATTCGCATAGGTGTTACTAATGTAGATGTTGTATTAGTACTGGAACTTGTATGACAACTATCATTAGAACTACTATCTACTTCACAAACTTCTGATTCAACACCAGATTCTTGATTTTGGGTAAATGCTATGGTGGTATCCGTACTTTGAGATGGACTCGTGACTGTTGTTGTTGACGTTGTTGTAATTCCTGTAACTACACTAGATGATACACATCTATTTGGCACTCCTGATTGCAAGGCTGCAGCAAGTAACGCACTCATTTTACTCCGAATTACCGTATCCTTCACTAAATTCATTTGATCACCGGTCGCTGATGTAATTCTAAATATTTGATTTCTTGCAACTCCTGCTTGCGATACTGCCGCATTTGATATTAAATTAATTGTTTGTCCCGCAGTGACTGCTAACGAAACTGGAACTTGTCTTGTATAGATCACTCCGCCTTGTATGGTCTGAACTCCTAACGGAGGTACTGTTGTTTTACTGCTACCAACTACAGGAATCGCAGCTACAGCAGCAGCCGGAGCAGCACTAGATGCGTTGTTCGCTTTTCCCACTAAATTATTGTTTTGGAGCTGTAAATTAGTTAGTTGGGGATTAACAGTAATCGCGCTAGTATTAGCAGGCGTCGAGGTCTGAGTAGACGTTACAAGAGTTGCTGTATGGAGACTTACGGAACTAGTACTGTTTATTCCAGCGGTAGTTATATTCGCTCCCGGATCCACCGTTGTGCTGTTCTGGTAGACGGTCTTACCAAATGCTTGTTGAAATTTCGGTAAGGAGTTGGCCTGCTCAGTACTCGAAGAGGAATCGTTGGTTTGGGCATTTTCTTTGACGACAGTTTTCGTCGGTAGAGTCTTTCCTGCAATTTGTATAAATTTTGCGTAATTTTCTTCGTATCCAGAACGAGCAGATATTGGAGGAGACACAGGGGAAGGAGATATGGATTGAGTTGTTACTTGTTTGCTAGCAGACACAGTACCTGTTGCTGTTTTGACTAACTTAGCAGAATCAATTGTTTGAAGTTTAATATTGGAATTGGCGGAGTATGGTGTAATCTGTATCATCTTACCGTCAGTTTTACATAAAAATTGGACGAGTCTAGATGTGTCAACAGATGACTGTGTATTTGCGATACCAGTAACAAGATTAACATTTTTTAATACCTGATTGTTGTTTTTCCCTTGTGAATTAAATAGTTGTTGCAATATTTGATGTTGAGAACTGCTAGTAGTTACTAATTTCAAACTACTTTGTGCCTGTGTAACTGTTGTGGTGACCGATGTAGTGTTGGTTTGCATGCTGTTTTGTAGACCTGAAGTAGATACACAGACAATTGGAACAGACTGTGACAGAGGTGGTCGTATAATTTGTTGTGAAAGAATGTTAATCAATGTTGGACTACGGTTAGTAGAGGTGTTAGGCTGAGCAGGTCGAATGATTTGCTGGGAAAGTATATTAACGAGAGTTGGAGTAGCCGAAGTTTGTGTACCTGATTTAGAGAAGGTTAAGTTAGTTGAATCAGATGTAAGTGTGTTTACGGCCGTTACAACAGAGTTTCCCGAACTTTGTGCTTCGTTACTGTTGTTCACAATAGACGTAGGTGTAGAAGAGCCATCTACTGCTATTTCTTCTGAACGTGACACTTTGTTGTTATCCTGTGCTCGAGGCTGTCCGACGCGTTGAATGTGCGCTGTAACCGGAGTACTAGTAACGGAACTACTAATTGTACCTGTTACAGTCGAGCTGCTTGCCGAAGTTTTAACTGTCCGCATTTGTTGACTTCCTATTTGGCTAGTCGATAATTGTACAACTTGAACTGTGGGTTGAATTACCGCAGGACGTATCATATCTAATGAGTTCATCCCAGGTACATTATCTAACAATTCGAGCTTTCTTTTTTTCCTACTTTTTATTACATCTGCTATATTTGGCTTTTTTAAATTGTGTTTGTTGGTTTTGTAAAAATTTTGTAATTCATACCTATTTAATAATACACAAGGATTCATATTAATTTTATTATTAAACGTGTTGTTATTTAATGGTTTGTTTTCCGCGCTTTCTACATCTCTTTTATTTAAATTATCTATGTCCTGCTTTACAGTAGCTTTTAGCGAATGCTTATTGATTAAATGATTGAAATCATGTCTATCAAGAAGAACTCGAGGATTCATATGTGGCATATCTTTTAACTTAGCTAACTTTTCGGGAGATTTTAAATCATCCTTTAGAATTGCTACATTTTTCATGTCTTGTACCTGTTTCTTAGTTCTATACATTCTTAAATTTCTCAATACCTGTGGATCACTTGAGCGCTTCTCCGGTAATATAAATGGTTGAATGCTGGGGTTAGCGTACGAAGGTTTTGATATTGCGATTGATTTCTCCGGACTTTCTAACCTGGCGAATATTGACATCATTTCTTCACTGCTGAAATTTGAAACCGAGTCTGCTTCATTGTGCTGATTCATAATCATTGCAAAATGATTTAAATTACTACTTGAACTCTTTTTAGATTTCTTTGACATATGTTGTAACCCATCACTACCTAAGCTGTCCGCATCTTGGGATGCTGTATCAATATCAGAACCGTGACTGTCGACTTTTCTTTCAGCAGATTCATATTCGGATTCAGAACTAAATATCCTACGAGATTTACGCCGCCGCCGTCCCCGCACAGTGGTCGAACTGCTATCCGAATCATTACTTTGCCCGTACATGAGAGGATATTCTGGGACTGAATTACTGTTTTCTTCAGCCCACTGTTCATATCCTTTCTCAATCCCACCATGCTCCCGCTGCTCCTCATCACTTGGCCAGTCTTTGAACTGATTGTAATCTATGTTTAAGTATTTTAATTCTTTCACTGTATTACGTGTACCCTCTGCGTTTGATAAATATCTATCACAAGTGCTTTTTAATTCATTCCAGTCCAATACCCAACTCAACATCTGGTATCGAGGACTAGATAATACTACTGCTAGATCATCACATAGTTGTTCCGACAAACCTAGTGTTTCCGCATCTAATACCTGATTTGGAGCAGACAACACGTCATAATTTTTAGAATCAGTCACTGCATTTCCTTTAATTAGAATTAGTGCATCTAAAGTTCTTTCTTTTGTCGGGGATATTTCGAGATCAGTAGAAGCTGAAGCTGAACTAGAACACTGGAAATCTTGTCCAGTATCTAATAATGGTAAACTATTATCCGTAGAAAGAGAAGCTTCATTCGAAGGTGTTACATTTAAAGCTTCTTGATCACTAGTATAACATGGATTATGTATCTTAATACTCTCTTTCCGTACGGCGGGTGCTTTTCCACATGCAATTGCTAATTTTTCTATTCGTTCCATACACGAACGAGTTGGATTTAAACTGAAGGAAGTCAATACACATTCGCGACTAACTCCTAAGTGGTCTTGTAATAAATCTGCTAGTGACAAAAACCCTTGTGATAATCTTTTTGACGTTTCTTCAACTTTTTCTGTTTCAGTTCGAGTTTTCTGCTTCTCCATCTCGTTCATATCCGTTGTGAGAGCCCGAATATAAAGTTCGATTGTGAAAAACTTGATTTTATCACCAAACTATAGACAAAAAAAATCTTATTAGAATCCATTTCAAACTTTTTAATGTTAATGCAATCAGAGTAAAAATTAACAGGTTCACATTTTTATAATTTTAAAATTGAATTGAAGTTTCCGAAGTAAATAATTCGATATTTACCTTTTTATTTAGTACTTCACAACAAATGTAGATATGAGCCGCTGAATCTGCTGTTTGGATAATTCTTCTGATGATTGTCGGAATGGCGTCTATTCCTTCTAGTTTGTCGTTGAGAACAACCCAAGCATTGAGGAGGTCTGTGAGAATACCCTCGATCTCGCTTACAGGTTTCGTCATAGCTGCAGTCATGAAAAACTGAGCTGCAAGCTCCGCAATCCGAGAACAGTGCTTCCATACTCGGGATAGTTCAACTCGTTTATTCGTAAACCGCTGAACTAATTGCAGACCTTCATCGAGACTCAGATGTTTCAACTAGAAAAAAAGTAAACGATAAAGAATTTTCCAAGACTGTATATTAAATAGAATGGGTTCTTCTACTATTTTAAAAATATTTTAAATAATTAGCTTTAAAAGAATATTAACAAATATATAATTTCACTTAAAAAATATTAATGACGTATTAATGCCTAATAAAAAATTTTAAAATTGTGAAAAAGCCCACAGGTGACTATTATTCGAATATTTGTTAAATGCGATCATCGATGATCTTTAATTCAGAACTTTAAGAAATAATTTATTCGTCACATAAATAATATCTTAAAGTTATATAATTTAAAGAAAAGAAATTGAGTGCCAAATTTTAGAGATACTGCTGAAAACACTATAAATTATGCGTCATATCGAACTGAACAATATTAAAATATTTTCAAATAACATAATTGATAGTTTATTTGTAAACAATCAAATAAAAATGGTTTGAATCATAATGAAACATATAATATTGATCATGTATGATTCATAAAATATATCCAAACATAAAACGTTAATTACCTCATTAATAATATCATGCGTGCGTTTATATTTGTGTAATAGAGCTATGTATATATCCAAAATGTATCGTTTTTGATCTTCTGTTGTAACAACAAGAAAGTTTTGACTTTCTGGCATTCGGAGACATCGTAAGCAAGCGTTAGCAAATCGTAGAGCGAGATCTTCGCAATGCGAATCACACAACTTTTTCAAACGCATTGCAACTAAGAAACCATGCTCCGATGAAAAATATGTCAATTCTGAAAGACCAAATGAGATTAATATTAGCGAACAGAGAGAAGTGAGCCACAACACTAAGTAAAGAACAGAAGATGTACTTACCTTCTTCTTTAGTACATTTGTCGGGTTCATTGAGTATTTTACAGAGTGTAGTGTCTCCCCAAGGATCTCTTACAACCTCAATGAGTTTCTTACATCTTCGGGATGTTAGGTTTTCATAATCAACAAGGGCATTATCGAAGTCTTCTACGACTTTGTAAAGCTTATCTTTCAATTCATCTGCTTGTGCGGTCCAATCTCCATGGAGAACTAGATTTAACGTATGGCTTTGAGCCCATTCTATTACTTTATCGAGGCATTTTGATTGAGAAATGGGTAAAAGTTCCTTCAATCGCAACCACACAGTTACCAATGTAGGAATTTTTCGCTCGAAGCTTGTAGATTTGTCAGTTAAAATATCTTCGAGTTTCTGTAAAACAAAGTTATTTATAATACAATTAAAAAAGTCTATTCTAAATAAAAATAAAAATACCCGTAAAATACTAAATGTCAACCAACCATTTTCATTTTTTGCTGAAAGGCATAACCAAGAGATTTGTTTTCATAATTATCATAACAAACAATTTTAAACGAAACTTTATAAATTTATTATCGGTATTATGTCATAATTTAACAGATCCACTGAAAAAAGAAAGAACAAAATAAGATAAAAAGTAAACAGCAAATATATATAGAATGTTATGCTATAAAACAAAAAATAATTGAAAGATTAGTAAATATTATTCTCTATACTATAATCTATCGCGTTAATTTTTAGTTGAAGAATTTGTATGGAAAGCATAACATTCTTTAAACAATGACACATAAGAATAGCATGTATACAAATATGTACAATTAAAAATAGTAATCTGTCACCTTACCGAAATCGTACCGACTTCAGAATAAATAACATTGTCAAATTTAATTGTACATACTCACATACACTCAATTTAAACATTATTGAAAAAATAATTAGTTTATATTAGCATGAAATGTACTTGGTTGATGACAAAAAAAGTGTCAAATATTTTATTGTTTCTCACTTTGATTAATTTATTCCAAATAAATAATAATTTAATAAATAAACAAAAATAAACTTAATATTATGAACTGAGACCAAACATTGCCATTTCTTTATGGAGGAGATGACAAAACGACAACGCACTTCGTTGCATGAGTAATATAATTAAGTTTTTATAAACAAACAAATTCTTACTTGCAACATTATGTTGCTACTGTATGAAAGTTTGGCCTCCATTTAAATGCACTTATAAACTTAAAATTGTTAACACATGCTATTTTAATTCGGTTTTAGTATTGCAAAACAATAAGTATTTAAAAAATGAATGAAAGAAAATATCAGTACTAATAATGCAGAATACAATACAGATGCTTAATATGAGAAGATTGTGATATACCAAGTACAACTAGTATTCCATGCAAAACAAGATCATTTTATTTCTAGCAAAGCAAAGTTAACCATGCAGTAACATTTTGCGAAGATCCAATGCTTCTCCCATTACTGTAACAGTGTACTAATTAGGGAAATAGTATTAAAACTTTGTAACAAACTAAAATGTTTCATAAAACTCCAAAAACTAAACAAACATTAATTTTGTGATAGTTACGCCTACCGTCCAGGCAAAACGCTACAACTTTGGTTGACACTTTCATTTTGCTCAAACATTTAATATACACAATATACACACCACTAGATTTTTTAATAACTATAATACTAGCAGAACAGAAATGTTGAATAACAATGCCGTAAACTCACTATCCATGAACGAACATAACATGGCGGAGAACTTGTCATATTCATGATACACTTACGCACACAAACATTCTCACTGAGACTTCAATCAGTTTTATGCGAACACAGTTTTTAAAAACATCACCTTATAAACCGATAATAAAGTTTTGCCTCCTTGTGAAGATGTGGATAAATCACTCTGCCGTTTGTTATCCTCTTCCATAGACGCCATCTTTTGACCACATACGTCACGCAAACGCCAACTTGAGAATCTCGTTTTTATATTTTTCTTCCTTTTTAATGAGCGGGCGTTTAAATTCATTGTACAATGTTATATTTCAAGTTTTTACATTACATCTACGAAAAAAATATTTCTTTATGAATTTAAAAAGTTTATTACTTTAAATTATACAGAATTCAGGGAAATAATGACAAAATTACTATATTTGCGTAACAATGCACCTAATATTATTTATTTAAATTATACTGAGCGATGTCTATTATTTTTAGTATTATTATATCTTACTACATATAATTATTGTCAATTTTTAATTTTAACAAAACTAATTATATATATTTTATAAAATTAATTACCTCATATACATTATATATTAATTACTCTATATTGTCTATATATAGAATAATTCATGTTATAAAACTTCTAATTTGTTAAAAAATAATTAATGTAGAAAGAAAAGTATAATATGGAAATAATAGAAAAAATTTATTGTAATAAATAAGGTACAATTCAAGACAAAAAGTTTATTGGACTAGTTATTAAAATATTTATGCAGTTCCATTTATTCTACATATTAATCAACATAATAATTTAAATTACAATATATAAAGAAACAAATGTAACTTGTTTTTGTAAAATCTATAAGATTCAAGCTTCATATAACACTGGGTTAATTTAACACAAAGCAATAAATCTTTTGGAGTGTGCAAGTTTATAAGCCTTTAAATAATAAAACGGTGATCACAAATTTACTTCTTCTTAGTTTTTGGTGAGGTGGACTGGAATACACTTGAAGCGGACATCAAATTTTCTATGTATTGCCCCAGGACTTGATTTTCAGACCTTAATTTTAAATTTTCTTCTTTCACACTGTCCACACGTTGAGACAGATCTGTAAATATATATCTGTAGATACATTTAACAATATTATTAATTGTTACTTTACCATCCAAAGTATTCTGAAGTTCAAGAACTTGAGATATTAAACGCGCCTTTTCTTCTTGCTCATCTATATTTGGATCTGCCTCGAGAATATGGTGCCCCAAAGACATATGCTGAGGACTGGAACTTCCATTCGTAAAAGTCGACTGAATGGAATCCATACTTCGTCCGTGGATCATACTAGATGCATTGCCATCAGATAAGGACGGTAATTCAGATTCATCGTGGATAATCACTGTAAAATAAATATTAGTTAACAAGAAAGTCAATGTATTGTTCTTCACCTTGAGGATCATCATCCGCTAAAGGAATATTGTTAATGTCATCTTGTAATTTAGTGTTAGTCACTGCAGTCATCTGGAATCAATTCTAATAAGTAAAAGAATTATACAAATTTATATTTCTTATTACTTTGTTTTATATTTTAATTGGTACAAGTAAATGGACGTACTCTGGAACTGCAACGAAATTTGACAGTTCTACAAACAAGACCACTGCCAATCAATCAACAGTCAACATGAACTAAATACTCGTTCAGACAACACAGTTAAATGTCAAAGGTAATTTTCACGAAAAAAATATAGAAAATTTCAAGTTTTAATGTAAAGTAAAAAGTATTTTTTATTTTTTTTCTAATTTATTATTAACAATATTAAACCGAACTTCAAATACGAAGAAATATTTCAGTATTTTTTATTATTTATATTAATGCGTATACAATATTTAATAATTTCCGTACGTTTATTATTTTTAAAATAATATCAAGTACTTAAATATTCTTATTTGAAAATTGTGTCAAATATAGAATAGTGTATACTGAATGCATATGTTTTGTTCCATTCATGTTTGTGCGATGACCTCAAATTTCACTGTTTTCTTCGTTTTCTTGTTTCAACTTATGTCATGTACAAAAGATAATTATTCTCAAAATTTATAATATTTTGGTAAAAATATATTTTTTATAATTTCAAGAAGTGTAATATAGAAGTTGAAATATTAAGTGTGAATAATTAAAGTTACAGATAAGTAGTGCTAAACGAGCTTCTGAAATTTACTTGCACTAACTTACCAAAATAAACAAAGAACATGGCAGATTTTGACGCTATTTATGAAGAGGAGGAGGAAAACGATGAAAATACAGAGATTGCTGCAATGACATTAGTTCCAGATCCTATTGTTATTAGGGGTGCAGGGAATATGACTGTGTAAGTTGGGTTTGGAACCTAATTTTGATCATTGAGGTCTTTTGTGAAAGTTCTTACATTTGTATTTGATTTAGTTTTGGACTAAGTAATCGGTTCAGTACTGAGTTTCCAAGTGGTTTGGTTTCCCGTGTTGCTCCGGAAGAATTCACAGAGACGTTGGCTCGAATAAATAGCATTTTGAAGAAGACGTTACCTGTGAATGTAAAGTGGCTATTTTGTGGTTGTATTTGTTGTTGCTGCACATTAGGGTGTTCGTTATGGCCAGTCATTTGCCTTAGTAAAAGAGTAAGTTACTGCACTCAGTAGGAATCATTATTAATATTATTTTCTTTTGCAGACTCAACATTCTATCAACAAGTTGTTAGAATGGGAGAACAGTTACTTATATCACAAACTCGGCCTTCACTGGAGACTCGCTAAACAACACAGTGACTCTTCATCTATGATGGAATATGTTATATTAGTAGAATTTATTCCCAAAATTCCTATTTATCGACCAGATTAGCATTCGTCAAAAGAGAAGCAAATCAATTTTTGTTGTACATTTGTTATTTTAAATTATTTGCTTTAGAAACATTCATTTACGACTTTCATTAAAATTTTTTAAGTTTTTTAACATTTTGTTTTATTTTAAAAATAGGGTGACCAGATTTTTTTGGACACCTATCTGGAAAAGTAACAGCATACATTTCCATAATTGGCTTATATAATATTAATATCTTTTTTCTACAACGGGGCACAAAGTACATACTTTATACATTGTGTAGAGTTTGTAAAGTCACTTTTCACGCACTAGTGCGTGAAAAGTAGCTGTTGCTAAGCAACGTAAACACTTTTCACGCACTTGTGGCACAATTTATCAATGGTTTTATTTACTTTTGAAATTAATTTTGATTAATATTTCGGTTGTAGGAAAAATGTATGCAACAATTGTATAACATAGTGTTTTTTATCTCGTGCTATAATTTAAACAGCACTTGACTAAAAAAACTTTTACTTTACACACTAGTTGCATAAACAACTATTGTTTTCGATTTTTATATTAAACAATTGCATTAACTTTGCACTTCAACCATTTAACAATAAGTCATGCACCTTCTTTAGAAATTAAATGCGAATAAACTGCCTTTTGCTATGAGCTATATTCAAATGAGTATACACATCAAAATGTTTTAATTAATTTACTTCAAATTCGGGACAGTATAATGAAATCTAGAACTGTCCCGAACACGACACGTCTGGTCACCCTATTTTATAAACAAAATTCCATTATGCTTATTCAGTCGATTCAGAGTTACACTGTGATACCGAAGTATGAATCTATTTACGAATTGTAAATATGGACATAACTTACCAGTCGTTGATGTGATATCTATTTCACATTATTAGTATAGTTTTGCCACTAATACACAATAATAATGCTGTACCACGCAAAATGCGACACGTACCGCATAAGTCGTGCATATATTTAGTTTTGCTGCCAAAATCTTAGTTTTTTAAGGTAGTGACAACGTTCCTCATATCGGTTAAGCTATTATCAATAATTTCAGAAGTTTTCGGCTATATATCCTGACACCTTACTTCCTCTTATTTGCAGGAAGGACAACGGGATACTTAGCCAGTGTCAGTAACGTAGTCACTTCCGTTCTTTAAACAAAATCTAGTTTCGTAATTGAAAATATAGATATATTGACCATACAAGGGACAACAAAGATGAAGTATTTTCGATTGGAATCTTTAGAGTAATTCATAATTATTTTGTTTCTTAGAAGTTATTTAAGCACTTAAGTTTTGCTACTACTACGCGAATTTGCTAATTGCTGATTCAACAGTTACAAATTAAATTTAGCAAATTAGTTGTAAAATAGTTCATTATTTATATATAAGATGCTTTTTCAATCTAAGTTATGGAAAATGTATTTTCCTTTAAGTGTAAATAAATTCATGTAACACTAAAAGATAAATTCTGCACAAAATTCTTTATTTAATAAAATGTTTTTAATATTTTATGTTTGGTGTCTAATTAACCCATTATGTTGTAAAAATAACAAATTTTTATTAGCAAAATATACATTAAACGTGTACAAATACTGACTACATCACAAAGGGAGTGTACATTACATACATATTAAAATTAAAGCGTTTAACTTTGAGCTAAATATTAGTTAGCTTATAAAATCAGACATTTAGTATTCTAAACTTTTTGCATATAAAAAACTTTTTGACAGAAATGATTATAAGAAAATTGCTTAGAATCCCATCTGAAAAATATGGCTAGGCAGTATCAAAATTTTATTCGTAGCCTTTTCTTAATTACTAAAACTTATCCTATTTGAAAGAATGAGAAGAATGTCAAATCAATTTTGAGTATTTAACTGGAGCATTCCACGTTAATTTGCATCACTTTTGACATATTTTAATATCATATAATTCTTGTTCCTCATTCTTTTAAATGGATCTTAATATTAGTATCATTTTTAAATGCACAGTATAAAGACACAAATTGTACAAACATGTGCAGTATTCTTGGTAAACAACATAATAATAAAATGTTAACACATATTCAATGAATATTACACATAGTTAATATTTTATTAACAGAACCCTGAAAACCATGGAATAGTGTTTACAGAACCAAAAACATATCTAGGTATTACTAAAACCATGTAACCCTGTATAGTACGAAAAATCATTCTAATATCAGTGTCATATATATGGAGGGATGCGGTCAACATAATTCGCAGGAAAATTACCGTATTTTCCATTCGATGTACCGAATAACCATCCTTCGTAGGCTTTCTGAATCACTTTGATTTTTTGTCCAGGCTTTAAGAGAAAATAATAAATTATTTAAATGATGTGTACATTTGTGCGAATTGTGGTTTAAAAAATTAAATTACGCATAATGTTTATATGTACATCATTGTGTCTATCAAAATTTAAATAAAATTATTTTATTTATAAACTGATTATAGTATAAGTCATAACTAAATGATAATTCTATGAAAAACTATTGATATTATGAAATATATTTGAATATCACATTATTAAACAACTGTTGATAAGATAAAAATACATACCACCAATCTTAATTCCTCTGGACTTTGTGGTATAAAATCATACAACGCAGTTACTATATTATCGTCCGTTTCGGGTAAAGGCACACGAACATCCACAAAACCAATAGGAAACATTCCTTCATTTTCACCTATTTTTCCATACAGCCATTCTTCATTTACTTTACGAATTAATATAATTACATCGTTAACCTAAAACAATAATTTTTACCTTGAAAATTTTTCTAATTACGTAACCAATTAAAAATTTTTTTGACGAAATAAAAATAGATCTTTTACAATGATTATTTTTAAAGATTATATTAATACACAATTTAGATAAAATCTATTATCACAAAAGTGGTATTATTTAATAAGATAATTTAATAATTTGTGTTCCATTTAAATAGTTACTCGTACAAAATTTTCACTGCTACTCAACTAGCTTGTGACGTATTAACGCCTTGCAAAAAAACAAAAATAATAAAACGTACCTTTATAGTAAGATCGTTTTTTTCCTCAGCTGTAAAATTATGTAAAGCAACTGCGTGCGGGACACTATCGTCAAAACTAGCTTCATTTATACCTTTGGGTGGACTTGGTGGAGGAATAGTAGGCATAGGCGGTGAATAATTATTAGATTCCAAATAATTTCTACTAACGTCGTTAACTTGAATAGTACTATAATGATCTTTTTTGTTTGTATGTTGTGCCCGTATTATAGTTGGTGCAACTACATTAGTTTTTGGTCCTAAATTTTTATTGGAGGAACCAGCAGCCAAATCTAAATGATTTACGTTACTGTTTCCAGGAAAAGGATATCCGACCGCATATTTGTGGCGTGTTGCAAGTGATGTACGTTTAAAGATATCGTCGTTATTTACAGGTTGTGACTTAAAGAGGCCAATTGAATCGTTTTTATTACTGTTAGATGTACGCTTAAAGAAGTCATCCTCAAAAAAATTGTCATTGGCTACAGTGGGAGCTACATTTGCAGCTTGTAAATAATCTTCTAATGGTGCACTTAAATCAATTAAAGAAGTCGTAAAATCAGGTTTTTTGTTAAATTTGGGGGGTGGTGGTCTAGGAGGCGGTTTCTTCTTAGGTTTCACTTGTCCGACAGGTTTCCTTCAAACAAAAACAAATAATACAAATAACTATTACATTATTTTTACTTACTTTGACTGGTAATAATTTTCTCGAGAGTTGTCATTACGTGGAACAGAAGGAGCTGGACGAGTTGGTATAATCCTTGGTATTACCATTTTAGAAGACAATTTGAATTTTAAAGAAACACAAACGAATATCAACTTATATCACTAATGTATCACACAAACTTTTATTTAAACGACGTAGAAAAAGATAAGGGAAGTGAGATAACGAAAGTATTAAGGCTTAATAATTAAAATAAAGGAAATTGCAAAGAAAGACTAGCAGAATGTCATTGAAAAGTTTGACAGAACAGAATAGCCAACTTTCGAGAACACAACCAGTGAACTGTACACATAAACGGATGGGATACGAACTCTAAAATTTCTGCACGACCAATAGAGGTCGTTTGTTCTCTCTCACTTTCATGGGCTGCACCACATTCGACATGCGTATTTGATATATGCGAAAAAGAGAGAAACAGGAAAGAAGAAAGATAAACCTCCCTCCAGAGAAAAAAAATCTGCTCTTTATATTGTTCAGCACACGTGCTTTTAGTCTTTCTAGAAATCACTTAACCGAATAATAAAAAACTTACGTCAGCTGAGTGAAATTCCAAAGTAAACATAAAAGTTTCGAAATCCAATTTTGAATGACCTTTTACTTCGTAGTAAATATTATCATGCATACGTTTTTCATTTATTTATTATTTAAGAAAATTCATGTCACATTTACAAAAAATTAAATGTACAATTTCGTTCAAATATTTATTATTTATAAAGTTTGAAAATATTAGGATAAGGCAGAAGAAAAAATTATAATAGTGTTAATATATAATTTATTTCAAATGTTGAATACATAATATCACTCAATATGAGTATTGCTTGAATCATAAAATTATGATTAAAATACATAACTATTTAGTGACAAAAACTCTGAATGTGTACATTTTGTAATGAGTAAATGTTATCAATTTCAATTAGTAGTTCGTACAAAAATATGAATTTACTGTTCTTGCAAGAGACATATTCATGACTGATTTTATCAGTATAATATAATAATAATTGATTTAGAATTTATAATACAAATATATTTTTGAAATTTTTAATATAAAAATCTCTTCATGTTCATTTCATTAATGTCTCTCGCAAGAACAATTATATTCTGATTTTTAAAATGCAATAATTAACAATAAATAATACAGGAAGAAAATATGACACTGGGAGAATAAAATGTAGTTACATTAGCAACCTAATAATATTTATCAAGTACTTCAGAATCGTTTTTAGTATGTCCATTATTTAAACTATGTGAATTTCTTTTAATTGTTGCTGTATCATAATCACCCATAGTCTTTGATAAAAGTTTTAGCGTCCCTGTGTTATTAACAGGGCTATGAATTATAATAGATCCATTACTACTACTTGATGGCGAACCATACGCATGTCTTTTGGAAGGAACTTCTTGTAGTGGCACTGTTATGTAGGGATTTTGTTTTGATGGCAGATAATGAGGCGAACTGGGTAATCGCGGTCGTTTTCGGCGCATGTAGAAAAAAAATAAGAAACAAGCACATGCTAGTCCCACAATAAAACCGGCAAAACAGTAGGCGAGAACTACCCCAGTTGAAATTGATGCTGCATGAATATTCTTGTCGTATTGGACGCCCAAGGCGTTGAGATCTGAAATACATAAATTTTAATTACGAAACAAAATAAAAAAAAATGAACAAAGCGTGTTTCTATGACGTCACATTCCCTGCTAGAGAGCACTTTGCTAAGCGCATGCGTTCACTCAAGACTATCACTACTACTTCTTTCTTTTTATTAGAATTATAGTTATTTATTTTTTATTTATTGTTTAGGTAGTAACGTTATATTCGTAATTTATTTCTAATATACTATTAACATTTCACAATTTAATATATGTTTGAAATAATTTATTTTGAAATTAATGTCTAAAAGACTAAGATAAATGATACAATTGTAAATATTTTCCTCTGAGAATATCTGAATACTACAAAACTTTGAAAGTTACGTAAATTATTTTATTTGGTATTGATCAAAGGCGGAGCAAAAAGGACAGTAGCCTTTACAGTGAAGAGTAAAATGGCTATTTTCATTCATTACTTCCTGAAAAAATTTTAAATGAGATTTCCTACTCCGTATATTTATCATATTTCTAAAAATTCTTATTTTAAATGTGTAAAAGTTTTTAAATATATAAGATTTTTTTGTCATATAAAAGCATATTTGAAACTTTTGTTTAAAACTTTTATATTGTGGTGTAATAACAGGATTATTTTGATGTAATGTAGCAAGTTTTTTACAAAATGAAACATCTTTCAATTTTGTATTATGAAAAAATTCTGATACGAAGTGAATATTTGCTTTTTTTACCATTTGATTGATCTGGAAGACACATTCTGGTTTCCACACTGTCCCCTTGGCAAAGATGTGGTCCAGGATTTGAAGTTCTGCATTTTCTTTTGCGATGTTGTTCGTTGTTATCGTCGCAAAGAGACCATGTTGTCCATTTCTCCCATCCTAGTAAAGCTGAAAACAAATACGCCTTTTGTAATTATTCATGTCAAGTTCATTAATCTTCATTTTCTAAGTTGATTTAGTAATTAAATGAAACGATTTACTCGTACTATGTTTGCAAGGGAATATAGGAATTATTTTACGCAAATGTTCATTTATTTAAAAGTTTGTAATGCTATTAAACAGTTAAATATGAGTTGATGTTTAGCTTAGAATTTCTAGCGGCTGTACGAGTTCAGGGACATTATTGACAGTTGGCCGTGTTTGTAGTGAACCCTTATCTAAACGGACATTTAACAACAATAAACAAAGACTACAAATCACGGGAATTACGCGTTTCAGCACTAATTAGGATAATGCTTTTCTATTATTTTACAATGAAATTTATTAATGTTTTTCATGATTTTTTTATCATTTTCAAATACTGAACATATACTTTTTATTTTGAAAAAAAATACTTACAGGCACAGGATGGCATTTCGCAAGGTTCTTCTTGGAAGTGTATCCCTTCACAATTATTCCCCGGAGATTCTCTATTTTTCCCACTTAAACAAGTCCTCTTTCTGTGTTTCACTCCAATTCCACAAGTAACTGAGCAAGTAGACCATTCAGTCCAACAACTCCATTCTCCTCTACACCTATGCGAGTTACAACTTCTGGACATGTACGAGGGCCCCACGCATTCTTCTTGCCGACCTTCACACTGTCTGGTGCGAAACTGGAAACCGCCACCACAAGGGGATGAACATTCTGACCAACTACTCCAATCGGACCATTTGTGCTCCGAGTCGTCGTGATCCCGACGGGTACAACTGCCGTCGTTACGACAGAATCGTTCTTCTTCCTTAGCGATGCTAACTTTGATGAAGGATATGTCTGGTGTTTGGGCACGGCACGCGCACCGAAAACGTTTTTCGATATAGCCGTCGGTGAGGCTTGAACCTGTAAGCATAATACCATATATATCATATCTTATAATTATCAGTACCATTTTATTTTTTATCAAATAATTATTATTTAATTACATTAATTAACATAACAATAAAATATTCGCAATATCTATAAATTAATGACACATTTATCAAATTTAATATGCATCAGGAAAATAATTCTTTGGACATTTTTATAGTTTAGATTTATGATTATGTCTATTGAATATACAACAAAGCACTTAAAAAGCCGTATTCAATTTCATCATAGAACTATTTTTCTAACAGTTAAGAAGATTTTATATTTTAATGGTACATTAAAATTGCTAGATACATATTTCATTCAGAATAAAATAACAATGTGACTGACTGATAAGTTTAGAAAAATGATGTATTATTTCCTTTAACAAATGATTTCTTCATTTGTTATCTCGATAATAAATAAGTCATTTGTAAGAAACTATTATTCTCGTATTAATTGATATCATTATATTTTATTGACTCACCATTAGATGAAATCATCCAAGGAGACCATGGACTCATCTTTTTCAATTCTTGGCATGGTTCGGTATTACACAATTCATAATCCACGTGACTTCCTTGGCATTCTTGTCCTCCACCTTGTGGAGGTGGGCTATCACATCTTCTTCTTCTAACTTTGTAACCTCCTCCACAAGTAGCGGAGCATTCCTCCCATGGGCTCCAGGTACCCCATTGCCCATCCCTAGGAGGTTGCTGATGTGCTGGACATGGTGGAGAATTCGTGCAGTAGATCTCGGAGTAGTCTTGTCCTACGCAAACTCTGCCTCCGTGAGCTGGAGCTGGGTTGGCGCATGTCCTCCGGCGTGTTTTCACAGCCATGCCACAAGTCTGGCTACATGCGGACCATGCAGACCACGGCGTCCAACCCCCATGGACGGTGCAGTTGGTCACCATGATGGAGACGCCAGAGCAAACGGAGCCTCCGTTCTGCGGTGCCGGATTGTTGCAGGAACGGGTGCGGCACAAGCAATGGTCTTTGTCGGAGGATTCTGAATCACTGGTGTTCTTTTGATCGCATATGAACCAGTCCGACCAATTACTCCAACTTCCATCAACTTCGTAAAACAAAAAAAAGTTGTATATAACAATATGTAGAATAAAATTAACAACAACTTAATCCTAAACTATTTTTAGTTTATTAATGATATAAAATTAAATATATACATTAATAAAATAAATCATTCGCGACTTATTATCCTTTATCGCAGATATCAGTAATGCTGCATTTTTTTTTTCATAATTTAACAAACTGTTGTAAATTTCTGTTGTTTTAATTCCCAATTTTACAAAAAGTACAGTATGTAGCCCGTTTATTACTTGTTCAATTTCCCCTGGTGCTTCTGTGTCATAAAAATTTAAATAATTAAATAATTTTAGAATATTGTGATCAAGCTATTAAATTCCCAGGTTTGAATTGAACTTCAAATCTAAATCACGAATTCCAACAACTGTCTCTGACTGTGATTGTGTATCTGCCACACCCTTAATTGAATTCAAGTTCAATGTCAAATTCAACAATTCAATTGAAGGTAGATATGCGTATGTAAGTTGTGCCATTAACTTTATAGTACACAGAGATCTTTATTCGGGTTAAATAAATTCTACATATTTGTAGTACTGGTTGCAGCTAATTGAAAATAATACCATCGAAATATCCGATAATAAAAATTACTATAATAAATAATAAAATCTAATAGTTTCATAATTATAAACACAATTGTACTCTTTGAAATAATCTGAAAAACGAAGTAATGATTCATCTATTTATCATTAATTTATTTAATATATTTCTTTCCGGAGGAAGTTTCACTTTTCGTTTCACTTCACAGGATATTTGTAATTATTCCAACTTTTTCAAAAAGATAAATCATTCTGTATCAACGTAATTTATGATAAAGTCGTTATAAATTAATAATTCAACACAAACTTATCATTAATAAACAACTAGTTCATTTACAATTTAAATTATACTACTGTGAAGTTTTAACTTAAAAAAATATAAATTCTTAAGGTTTTAAAGTGGGTAGATTCGAATGTAAACAAATGAAACAATAATGTTATTAACATAATACAATAAATATCGCACTGTTGATTGTATCTACAGATTTTGTAATGAAGTTTTTTAAATTTTGCAATCAAATAAAGTTAATTGAATGTATATTTTGACCTCAATATGTTTAGTACTCTACATTATTTTCGTTTTTGATTATGAAATTTAATGAAAACTCTGAATCACAGATATACTAATTATTTATAAAGCAAAATCAAATAAAATTTCATATGCTAGTTTGATTTTTGTTTCCATCCAGTTACACACTCTAGCGGTCGTTTTTACAAATACGGATTACTTCCGTTAGTTGAATCTTTGCATTTGCTTTCTTGTTATCCTAGGGACCCTATTAGAAAGTTGAACCAATTTATAGGTTGATAAAGTTTGGTAACTTACCCGGTGCGTCGAGAATGGGGCAGGAAGTGACGCTCTGTGTCCAGAATCTAGCGAGAGGATCTCCATCCGGTGCAGGGGTGCAGAGTTCCTGCAGTTCGTTCCAGCCGCAGTATGGATCCATTGCATTAAGGCAGCTGCTTCGCGATACATGCCTTCTGCAGTGCTGCGCATCGATGCGTAGCACATGGTGGTCCGAACCGATGTACACGGAGTTCTGAATTCATATGTATTCAAGTGAGCACCAGTTTTATGGCTATTCACGTAAAAAATTTACATTGAAATTCTACTCCAGCAATAAAATTAGAGTTTTAGTTTATTTTAGACGATATAGTTCGTAAAGGTTACGTCCAATCTTCGTGTATTGAATTATAGACAATTTAAGGAAGATATACTGACTGTTCTAGTTCAAAAGGACAGTCTAGTTGGTGCCCACTGTTTTCAATAAACACTGTTGTGCCAAGTGATTACACAACAGCTTGTTAAAAAAAAATCATTTTTCAACGAAATTTGCTCCAGAAATTCTAGAGACTAGTTTACAGATTAACAAAGACCTTTTCTTGAATAAACAGAAATTTGAGGTGTAATAATTTTGATGCTTCATTTGAAATAATCTGAATAAATATTGAAAATTTACTTTAACGAACTCTTAAAAAAAACAGAAAAATTCAACATCATTAATATCTTTGAATAGGTACCAGATTGAGTTTCCTTTTGTTAGCTCAACGAACTATTTTCGAATTAATTAGTAATATCAGTTTTCTGTATAAATATATTATGTTGGTAGTTTTAATAAAATAACGAGTATTTTGTATTAGAGACATTATTACCATACTTTCTAACTTAAAGCCAGAGCGGTCTCTGGAATTTCAAACTTCTGCGATATTTTTGATCGAAACTAATAATAAAACCGCGAAATTGAACATTATAGAATATCATCAGTTCTGAATAT
This sequence comes from Stenolophus ochropezus, assembly GCA_035578165.1. Taxonomy (NCBI): domain Eukaryota; kingdom Metazoa; phylum Arthropoda; class Insecta; order Coleoptera; family Carabidae; genus Stenolophus; species Stenolophus ochropezus. The sequence continues at coordinate 9,583,533 of JAQOWZ010000014.1, forward strand.
TACAAAAGTTTTGTGGGTAATAATTAAACAACAAATTGGCAAAATAACACGTAATTACAAAAATAGTACAAGAAAACATGTTGTAAAATTGTTTTGAAACAATGTTTCGCTTTTTTTATGTATATTAATTACTTAATTTACAAATTAGACACATGGAATTTTGCAATTATAGAGACACTTTTCTGTCTTGTTAAGTTTGTTGTAACATGGATATAAAACAAGTACCTACATAGTAATAAAAATGAAATTGATTTCGGCTGGAATCGAACCTTGTCACATTTCATTTATGCTACTATAAAAATCTCCGTTAACTGAAATATATTTTCTGTGTTTTAAGTGTAGCTGTTTTATCCAATTTAGGTGAAAGGTGAATTTGTATTTATTTGTTTTCAGAAATTGATTTGTTTTGTTTTTTTAGAAACATTTTACTACTTGTTTATTATGGACATTTTATTGTAAACTAAAGATAAAAATTATTGCGTAGTTTTGGTTTTATTTGTTTCTCCACAATATTTTCCAGTTTTTTTAACACCTAAGCTTTTTATTGTCCGATATTCTTACTCTAAATCTTAGTAAATGCTTTATTTATTATTTATTTATCTTATTAAATATTTTTATAAATAATTAATAAAAGAACTACACATTAATTTTGAGATCTTAGGCGGCTGTGGAAATAAACGAATGCAGCGCAACTTATTTTGTTTATTGTAGATGTCGCGTAAATCAACTGTCATTAGATTAATTGCAAAGTAAGTGAACTTACCGTGTCCTTGAGATATTTGAGCGTGTTTATGGAACCGGGAGCATCAAAGGGCACAGGGCTCCACACTTCGACAACACAAGTTTCTTGCGTACGCGGGAGAACTGTAATTTTCTTCACCAAGCCGGATAGAGTTGCAACGTACATAACATGTACAGCGGTGTGTAATTTGGTTGCTAGTACGTCAATCGTGATATGTGTGAAACGCTCGAGTTCAGCCACATGCAAGGGGTTGAGGGACGTGGATTGCACTGCGTTGTTCATCAGCTGATAACGGGAGCTGTCTACCAGGTGGTTGTTCCTGCAACGCAGATTGGGTGAGTGTTAATTATACTTGTTTTCATTTATTAGTTACATGATAAACCCATCATATCGCAATTATTTTGGTTTGAAAGTACAATCTCAACATATTTGAAATTATTATTACACATAAAATAAATCAACACGGTTTAGTATAATCAAGAATTAGGTGTTTTAACTAAACATATAAGCCGGCTTAGGTTAAGTCTCGATAAATCATGTCTGGCGGATTCTAGCTCAATAAAATTTTGTTTAAAAAGTAGAAAAAATATACGAATAATAAATATTAATAAAGAAATAAAATAATATAATTAAAATCCTTGCGAAATACGGTGGCTTTTTGTTATAGCGGATGTCACATATATGAATTGCATCAATATTTTGTTTGGGGACTTTAAAAGACCACGAATGTCTTTATTGGCAAGTGAAAAATCCCGCCATCAAGTCTGACGAATAAGCTTGAAGAATATAATGAGCGTGACCTTGAGTCACAGTAAACTTCATTTGTGTACTTTTAAAATGTTATTAGTTGAATTTGTGTCTTATATACTAACTTTTATTATTTCTTTCACATCTGCGACAGTATTATTAACGCGATTAGTGCATAAATTACTTGTTAATGTGTAATTTGTTAAAAATTTGTATCACTAGCGACACTGCTATTGTCATACAGTTTTTATTTGAATGTAAGTATAATTTTTAAACATATAATTTCAATACACAAGATATTCTTAAGAATATAGACTTATACTGTATTACGAATTTATAAAAAAAAAATGGTATAAACTCCATTCAAACGATATTCCCTGTTCGTTTAAAATGTGATGGTGGTTGCATAGGGGTTACAGGTAGATCCAAAAAAGTGGAAAGACTATGACTCAAAATTTGCTAAAAAAAATAATTTTGACAATAAGATCAGTACATTCCAGATCAAGTTACCGTTTATACTGAAAAAAAATCTAAAATTTTTCTGGTATATTTCGATGTACGACCTTGACTTCACCATTTGATTCTATGGAAAAATTACATAGGTTTGCCAATTTTCAAATTTTATTTCAACGAATATAAATTTTAGAAAGTACAAGCCAAAATAACAAAAATGGTATTGCAAAATTTTTAAGAATAAATTTATATGGTAATGAAATCTTATTATTTTTTCAATAAAGATGAAATCTTTTTATTCTCAGATGTTCATCGATTGTAATCCGATCTCTCAAGTTCGCTTCTTGTAAAGTATACCGTGGTTGCGGTGCAGTGGTTTGCAAGATTTCAAGTTCATGTAATATGATCTGGTTTAAATCTTGTAAAAGACGTTAATAAGCTAAATGCGTGTACAGGTTTTTCCAAATTTAATTATCTGTACATTGTGAACAATTAATATACGTAACAAAATATAAATAGATTCTATTTTTTTGCATATAATAAATCATATAAAATCTAATAAATAACCACTAATTTTATTATTATAAATATGTTTTATCATCATTTTTTGCTAAAAGTATAAAATATTGTAAAATTATATTAAAATCTACATTATCATTAAAATTATAAAGCGCAAGTTTAAAACTGAAGTATATGCATAATTCAATAAAAGTGTAACATTTTTATAAAAGCGAACTTGAAAAATTTACAGTGGTTTAAAATTATCGTTCGCATCGTATAATGATGTATCGCATGTATACAAATGATTAACAAGGGAAACGTGTTGTTTTATTTGTAGATTATTATCTGCGCATAATGCATAAATTATAAATTATGACCAATTTGTATTTTAAATTTAAAGTACCATTAAACCTTGCGAATATAACATAAAACTTAATTAGAACAATGGTGCAAGCTGTATTCTAATATAATAATTTATAAATGCAACAACAATACAATTTACGCATTGAAATAAACGTCAGCAAGCGTAGGACGTTTATAATAATTCTTTTTGTTTATGAGTAATTATAAACGATAAATTTATGACAACAGTGAAATAATTAAATTCAAAAGATTAATTAATGCACTTAGCAAAATTAATTTTCAATATAGTGACACTTTACTATAACATGTCAACGCCTGTCCATTAAAATTTTGCATATTATAAAGCCGGAAAAGGAAATGATAAATATTGTGAAAAATTCGTCGTTGAACAATTAATCCTGATTACACTGTAAACGCGTTTTTATTTTTTATCAAATTATGCGATGATGAAATGGTCATAAATTAACAGAGGAATTTCGAGTAGCAATGACACGCAAATATGCGAAATCTGCATAAGAAAAGGCGTAAGCGAACACTAGAATGTGAAGAGGGATGGTGTCTACAGATGCAGATGCAACGTAGCTATGAATAGATTGTTTTACTATGTTTTATTTCGAAATATTTTTATAAGATCAAAGGATATTAATATTAAATAAATGTAACAAACAGATTACAGAAAAACATTTCAATATATAAATGTTTTTGCGTTTAAAATGTTTCATACGATAATAATTTTGTATGAAATCTAAGAAGAAATCCATTTTACTTGAAAGACGAAATGTGATAAATTAAAATGTAAATTTATAGAAAAAAATCCATGCGAAATATACAGAGCAGATGAGTTCAGACTTATTGTATTTTGCGGGAATGAAAATCTAGTAACTTTTTTGGTAACTTTCTATCGTTTAAATTTGATTTTCTTACTGAAAAAAAAACGATATAGGAGAATCAAATGCGAGAGTCTGATTTACGTTATTGGATTTTTCATAGTTCTGTACATATTTAATATGCAGAAATTAGATATTATTTCTTAAAAGAACTGATTTATTTTAAAATATAGAAATCGGAAAACCAACAAGAAAACAAATAACTTCAAATTTTATGACAGCTGATACATCAAATATAAACTTGACGAAGCACTAGCCAATCAAAAGCGTCAGTTTTGGAGGTTAAAATTTAAATTGCTCCTTCTAGTAAAAATAGGGTATAGTTAGTATTATATAGTAGGATAGAGTAGGTAGGATACTACGACACGATACCCGTATCAATACTTTTCTATCCATATCGATATCAATCTTTCAATATTTAATTAATATCAGTTCATATAATTCAGTATAGGAAAACTTTAATTTATTTAATCAAATATATTTTTTTCTTTTTGATTACAATTTTTTGATCACGATACTAATTTTTATTACTTTTGAAAACAGGCTACTAAACTGTTTTTTCTTGCTAGTAATAATAGAAATTATGTTAACGTTTTATAAAATATACATTTTTCTTTTGATACTTGAAAATGTTGATACTTTTCTTTCGATCGAATATTGGTATCAATAATTTTTATTGGATATTTTTGATACCTTCTCAGTATCAGATATCCCTATTAGTAGGTAGTTGTTAGACGTTTGGACTTACTGTGGCGAGTCGACCTTGCACTCAAAATGCCTCTGGTGGGGTGAAGTGTATTGCTCCCATGTGCTTCCGGTGGTCTCTTGGTACTTGAAGGGTCCGCGGAAGGCTTCGTTGATGGCACTCATGTTGAAGGCACATATCGCAGAGCCCGCGATACCGTTCGCCGGAGTGGTGAACGTTGCATACATTATGTTTTCTTCCTCGATGTACGACATTCCTTGAATCTCATTAAAGTAAAAAGGATACTCGCTGTTAATGGAGCAGTTCAAACGCGCTTTTACGAACGTCGTCCAGTTGTCTTTCAGCATCACTTGACCGCCTGAGTCGTTTTTACACACTCGTGCAATGCGAGAATAAATTATCTGCAATAAAACACAACATCCACGAATATTTCACATTCTTTTCTCTAATTACTGCGCTAACACAAACACAAACACAAAAAATCTCATCAATAAAATCATCTGTAAATAGTTTCCTCAGACCTACACCAATGTTTTCAAATATGCGAACGTTAACAAGTATAATAAATTAGAAAAGAAACCAAATCATCAATACACACAATTTTATTAACCCATTAATGTTCCTAGTGGACATACCGATCTACGGTGTTTGACTACTGATTGTTACTTTATGGAGATGTGTTGATAAACATGAATATAAACAGTTATTTTATCTTTTCAACCTTATGTTTTATGAAACTTTCAAAACCTATACCTACAAAATTTGCACAATTAAATTAATTTGACAAATTCAACGAAAAAATCATACTATCATCTGATATCTTTGAACAACAGTGTCATTAAATAGTGTATTTTTAGATATCTCTCTTCCAAATGTCAGAGCTTGCATCCCCGTTAAAATAGAATTCTTTTGATATGAAAAACATGGCAAATATATTTGTACGAAGCAAAAAGTATTTCACTGAAGATAAAAACCAATAATCAATAAAAGCAGAACATACTAGACTTAGCATCATAACGACATGCTGTTCAAATAAACTTCTTTTGAAGACAAACTATAAAAACATTTTCAAATATGTTATAACTTGTGCAAAAAAAAAATCAGTAATGACTTTTCTATGGCCTACGATTACTATTTATATTTACTTTTTTAAAGTATTAGCAGGTAAAACGTAAAAACACTTAACGATGTGGTTTCCACAACAAATTAGAAAAGTAGATCTAAAGATTAAATTTGGTCAAATGTAAATTAAGTTTTTTCAGGTTTAAATATATAGATCAGCTAAAAATAATTATAAAAACAAATATATAACTCGTTTGAGATAATTAGAAACAAAACTAACTGTTTCATCAGTCTGCTATTGAATTTGGTTGACCGAATGAGATTCAGTTTGATATTATAATTTAAATTTTTAAAAAATCTTCTTTGTTTTCTTTTTAAATTTCAAGAATTCGCGTATTTCGTAAATGTTTTATATTAATTAAAGGATCTTAGTAAATTAAATTATTTTAAAAATGTAGGCCGAACAGTGATAATGTTTAAAGTATTTTATTCTTTCAAAAGAATGTGAATTTCTATCCAGCAAAAAAAGAGAAAAGCGTAAAGTTAAACTGTAATATTGATGTTATTGAAAAATTTCTTTTGAATTCGAGTTTGTAAAAGTAGTTATAATCTATACTTTGTGCTTCGCAATGAAAAATAAATAACTTTTATTTGACGTCTCTCCAATAAAGATAAGACACAGACTTAAGAATTTTCAACAAAAGATATGTATATTAATACGAATGTGATGGAATTATACCAATTAATTAATTATAGACAGATTCAAAGTAATGAAAACAATTAGTATAAAATCGATATAAAATTAGTTGCATATTTTGTGTCGCCACATTCAGACAGGAAAACTATTTACTAATGAATGCAGTTAATAATTATAGTAAACTAGATAATTGTAGGTCGATGAAGGCTGAATTTCTCTTATCCCCTTACATAGAATATGACATGACGCTAATATATTACTTTTATGACATATATACATGACAAAATTAAACTTCTGACAGTATATATTTTCTCATTTTTCTCTTCACTTCATTGATAGGCGTTTCTAGTGACGAAATTAGTTTTATCAGAAGTTTTCAAACTATTTTCAGTGGATGTGACCAAATTTTTGTTTTTACATAACTAGACAAATAATAAAATAACCTTTTTTTTAAAAAAAACGATTCTTTGTTGAGAAAAGAATTATTAAAAATTTGGGGAAGAAGTGCTGCGACATCAGCGTGGTAGAACCAAGGAAGAAGAGAGATAGACTGGGAGTAGGTAATAGAGAATCTACCTATCTTTTTCTACGATCCTACTATGCTGACGTCACATATAAACATTAAATTGCTAATAGCTGTATTATTGAAATCTAATATTAACGTAATTTAATTTGTTTTTTTATAGTCATATTTGTCAGTCTTTCATATCTAGTAGATGAGCGGAAGTAATATTTAACAATTTTTAATTTTCTAAAGGGCGTTCACAAGAGACTGTAGTAATTGATAAAATTGTTGCAGCTATTTGTAGATAATTATTTGCCAAAATTTAAAAAAAATAGTAATATTTAATCTAAGACGATATACATGATTAAAATTTTACGCCCCTAATAATTTAGCGCCCCAGTTACCGCACTACTGTTAAATAATATTCTACACTTGTTGCACTATGTGCTATTATATTGAAAACAAATCGATTCCTACAATTATTTAGTTGGATTTTAAAATGAAATAAACATACTTTTCCGCAATTGATGTACTCGACGGCAGCTTCTCGAAAGACGAAGTAAACGAATTTGTCGGTTTCGAAGCTGCCGACGAACTGGGGTTCGTTGAGCCACTTGCTGTTGTACTGGTTGGTGCGGAGGACGTGCTTCTTGTCCACGGAGGAGAGGCTGTTGCGGTAGATGGCAGCATCGGAACTGGAGAAGTCGGTGGGACCGGCGTGGTAGTATTCCCCCGAGTGGGAAATCAACGCCGTGATGTTGGCATGCGGATTGTACGGACTTTTCGCGATGCCGTCGACCCATTCTGTCACTTCGGTTATGTTTTCAATCTACAAAAACGCCCAGTGATTTGTTTGTTTGATAAAAGCCAGAGGGGAACTTGCCCAGGGATCGAAGGGGAGGAACTATATTTTTTTCATAACATCTGCAGTGGCGTGATTCCAGAAATTTTATTGGAAGGGCAATATCAAAATCTTTATATCAACTTTAAAATATCTATTTTTTTTATTGTAATAAATAAATATACCTTGATTTTTGCTCATTTCTCATAACAGTTGGTTAAATTGTGAGAAATGATTATTTGCCAACACTGCGCATGTGCTTAGGTACAGCTCACCTAAAGACTCGTAGCACTTGTTCAGTAGCATTTAGGGCGGAGCTAGCATAGAAAGAAGTAGGGATTTCGTTCTACCCTTGGTTTCAGTGTCAAGGTCGTAAAGTACAGTCAGAAGTAAAAACTACAGATTTTCAAAGCAGATTTGGGTAGCGTGCGTAGCAACGACAAAATATAACTAAACAAAACTTCACTTGATATGTTATGTTTTCCGTAAGTCAGACAGAGAAAATAGAGATAGACATAACATGTCTAGTGATATTGTTTGCGTATTGCTCATTAGAGGCGCCCGTGCTCTTAAGATTGACATTAGAATTGGAAATTTTAAATTTATATTTAATGCGTCACCGACAAAACAAAAACTGTAAATAATGATAAATAACACACAACTAAACTGATGCATCTAGTGAACAATGCTCAAACAATACTTTCATTATATAGCTATCTCTATTTTCTCTTTCTAGCTTACCAAAAACAAAACATTCAGTACGGAAGGATGAGGAATGTTTTGTCTAGTTATGTTTTGTCGTTAGTGCGTAGCGTGTGACGTTTAAATATTTTCCTAAATCATAAAAAATTCCCCCCTTTGTGACGATATCATTGTGAATATTTTTACTAAGCTTGCTCTTCGGGCCGTACTTCTTCGCGTGTATATGCAATTTCTTTTACTCCTGCTTTCTTCCTTTGTGCAGTACCACTGCTAGAGTGTTATAAGTCTTTGTGAGCTTTACTCTATGTGAGTTTACTACGTCATATTGTTTTATTATTTATTTTATTATTTATTTTATAATATGTAGTATCTTACGAATATATATACAGGGTATTAGAAAAAGATCACAAACTTTGAAGATATATAGTAGAGCAAAATATAACAAAAAGTATTAATAAACATATTGGTTTACAAACGACTTTTTTCTGTCTTAATAATAAGTAATAATTTATCATGATTTTGTGTTGAAATTAATAAATAAATATATTTTCTGAAAATAATGAAAAAAAAAGTATTTTTATTTAAATTTCATTAGAGAAAAAATGTATTGTTGTTAAAATAATAAAAAGAGACATATTTATTGTAAAACGCGTCGTTCGTTCATTAAGACTTTTTTGTTATATATGCTTCATGGCTCATTTTAATGCACCGTGTTTAATTACTCGTTTATTTGAAAAAATGAAAAAGTAAGGTTAGGAAAATGTGGATTTCGGGCAAGTCCGTCCCTGTGTAATTTCCGTACCCCTCTCCACGAGCACTGTGGTGAAAATGCATTAGTACCACAAGCGAATATTTTCTTTCCGTGTGATAAAAGCACTTTTATGTAGTTGTGACAGTTTTGTTCCGATTGGCCCTTGACAAGGCACAGGGATGTTTTGTTTTCTGGCGATGGCCATACGGCTTTCTCCAACAGCTTCAAGTTCTGCACTTGTAACCGGTACAGCGCGTCTCTAATTCACACAACAAAAAACCAACATAAATAATCAATCAATAACACCAGGAAGCGAGACGAGATAACTTTTCAAATAAATACATTTACCTTACGCACAAAAAGTTCGATAAGTAAACATCTAAGTGCTACTGAAGAAATTCGAATTATATTAAATTCGAAATTCGAAAAGTTGTAAAGTATTATTTCGAATTTTGAATTTCAAATTGCTAAACGAATTATGAATTTCGACTTTTTTTTCGATTTCGATTTTATTCAACACCTTTTAATCAATGATATAAAATATATAAATGTTTTTTTGACAGTTAACACTTGAAAATGATATTTAATAAAAAAATAGAGTAGCGAAGATTTTATAACGTATTTACTATAATACGAACCAACAAACAGTAAGTTATAACTTCTAACCCACATGTTTTTATGACCTACTTTATTTATCTAAAAACAACATATTTATAGCGTTATAATTGCAAGGTGTTGGATAAAATTAACAATATGAATTCCTAAGAATATTTTTAAAGAAATTGAAAATCAATTTTAGGCTAAAGTAATAGAGTTTGAAGAATTCTTCGTTGCCAGTATTTCACGTAATTTATTTTTAGATTTAATTGTTATCGGTTCTGCTATGAAAGGAGACAAAATACTTTTTTGATAACACGTCTGATCGAATAACAATCACTTGCTTATCTTAATATACTTTTTATATTTTACGATCTCTGTATCCTGTATTAAGTTTTGTTTGTGAAATGTAGTATTGTATTATCATAAACTGTGAAATGCATATTTCCAGCTCATTAGCATGTAATGTTCTTTTGAATATTAAGGTTATATTTCATAATTTATTATATAAATGGCATAAAAACTGCTTTAATGGTAGGGACGATCTGTAATCATACGTGAAATCCTGGTATTGTAAAAAACAATTGCGTAAAGTTCTATAAATATTCGACATATAAATTGCAATTACTAAATACAGAAAATAATGTTGTTTTCTATGATTGTTGAATAATACTATACATGAAGCAGTATTTTAAAACTGTAAAATATAAAGTTATGTTGTTTGAAGTTTAAAATATTAATAAAACAATTATAGAGGTTGCTAATGACTGAAAATAATAGAAAATATTTTCTCTGGCATGGTGGTACGTCGCTTCCTGATGATCTTTCGCATGTAATTAAACAATAAAAGATAAGATAACTCACCTAGCCCCAACTAAAAGCTGACTGCCAGCCACATCGAACAACAGCTGAGAGTAAGAAATGACACCAGGCTCCGAGAAACGATCAAACGATAGCTGCAAGTCTGTAATAAAGACAAGAATACAGTTTACTGCTTGTTACCGCTAGATTCACAAGAATCTCATTCACTTATTCAGCTACCGTGCTTTTTGCATCTCTGTAAACAAAAGCTCTTACTTGCATATTTTAGGTTGGTACCGTTAAATTTCATTCTGGTACTCTATAAAATGTTTTATAGCGATATTTAGATATAACCTAAATTGCTATAACATTATAATATAAAAGAGTCGTAAATATTTTAATCTTCTCTTTTTTAATGGACAAAATTCCACCTGTTTCATGGTTAGTTTTATATTTATGTAATAAATCTATCAGTAAAATAAAACAAAATCCCAAATAATTAGATTCAGTGAAAAATTTGAAAATTTAGGTTACATTTAATCTATCACAGCCAGATGGAGACACGTTTAATCACCCTTCTATTGTACTGACGCATCGAAGATGCCAGAATATTCGAGTTTAATTGCTCGAGTGTATATAAACCCAAGCAGAAAATACCGCGAGAACAGTCTGATATTAATACGAGTGGGGAACATAAATAGTTGGTGATATAAATATCATGTAAAAACCTAATGTTCATATGAAGCAAAAATTAACTGACAAGTTAATCGTTAAAATGTAAGTAAAACCATCTAAAATTTGATGGTATTCTCATCTCCATTTCATGTAACTTATGTTCCTCAATGGAATGATAGGACATTGATAATTAACCTAATTTCTAGGTTTAGTAAGGCTACAAAATGGGTTAAATTTAATATATTATAAATTTAGAAAAATAATAAACCATTCTTTAAAAAGTAATAATGAGATACTGAAAATCGAATTCGTTTTTAAATATTGATTTACCGGTATAAATATATCATCATAACATCATCGTTTGAAACTTTTTAAAATTAAGATAAATGACGTATTTTACCTTCAAACAACAATTACCAACCAAGGAAAAAATACATTTAAAAGTATTTAATGCAATAAAGCAATAATAAATTTCTAAATCCATTGCAATGATAATTTATTTCATAATTATTGTGAAAACAAAATGTTTTATAATCAAAGATAACTTTCTTAATCCCATAAAAACTGTGTTTAGATTTTTCCTGTGTTTATCATAGAGAAATTATCTAGAAACTTTATTATTTTAATTGTAAGAATCTATTTTCCAAAAACATTACAGTTATAATTGAAAATTTCTCATCTAATTCAGGATGTCTATTTACGATTACTTTCTTTTCGACTCATTACACTTAAAGTGGTGTTCTAAATTTAATAGCAACTCTAGTTAACTAAAAATAAATAAGTGCTTGTATATTGAACCAAACTTTGGTGTTTAATGCTGTAAACTTAGCAGGAGACAGCTGTCTGAATCCAAATTAGAATTTAATCTTTATTGCAGCTAATATCTAAAAAAATTGGAAAGTATGAGTTAAATGTTAGATGGCAATAAAAAACGCATTTTACATTGAGAAATATCTAAAAAGAATTATTCTATAGATGTTTAAATAGATAATGATTAAAATGATTGAACACTCTCACTTTATTTTAATATGACATTAATTTATATTAACTACACACACATATATATATATATATATATATATATATATATATATATATATATATTTATTCATTTAAAATTTTCTACTGTATTTTTTTCATTTATCTTTAGACTGCGTGGTTCATTTTAAATTACAAAGTTCTCAACTCCTTATCTTAGAAATTTACACATCTGTAGTAGTAAACAACTTAATCATATTTGCTTAAAATTTTTGCAAAGATAAAATAAAAAATATTTTTATCAAATCTTATATGTTTATCGATCATATTATATATGCATATCAAAGCAGACTTTATGACTTCGACTTTATTTCAAATATGATTAATATTTTATTTTACAAGGTCAGATCATTCGCAAATATTTAAAGAGAAACATGCAGAAAATCACGTAGTAGCGTTAAGATTTGTTTTAATCTTTGTTAAAAGAATTCGTATTTTTTTGCTTAATTTTAGTTGCGATATTATGGTTTGTCCTTGTAAGACTTCTTACAAATTTCGTTCTTGGTATTTTGCATCTTTGTACTTTGTTTGACAAAATTATGAGCAAACAAAATGTAATTTGTAAAAGGTTACAGAGTATTAAGTTACACGTACTTAACCTTCATTTGTTGTAACTAATGTTCAGATAAAAAATCTATTTATTACTAAATTTGTTTAATAACACGAGTATAATAATCAGATGTTTATTTTAGTTTTCAATTGTTTTATTCCACAACAAAAGTTATAGTACTCATATAAAGCAAATCTGGAACACCAAGCAATGGGTAATAGTTCGTAAATATTTATTTATTTCGATAATTACCTTACAAAATATTATTGTTTCTAATTTTAAATTATGCTCTCTTTGGCATTTGACTAATTGATTGAAAACTACTTCATCATTCATCTAATTTCGTTGAGAAAATATTGCTGTAAAATTAAATTTACATCAGTTTCAGTTTCCAATATTGTGGAATAGCTTTCTGTACAAGTAGCTTTATTTCTACATCTTTTTGTTATAGAGATTAAATAAATAAAACATAATAACCTACTTTAATTAAATGTATTTCCAGTCTTATCGGTTAGAGTAAATAAAATGTTTGTTTTTTAAACTTTCACAAATTAACTTTTTGCGGTAATAAAACTAAATTTTTTACGAGGTGTACTAAAATAGTTTAGTCTGTTTATAAACTTATAGGTTAATGACTGCTGAATAAATATTCATTCATTAGCAATTAAACTTTTGACAAACATGTAAGTTTTGTGGAATGCGTGCTAAAATTTACAGAATGCTGAGTTTGCTAGTTTATAAATCTTCATAAAACTCGTCTGACATAGAAAATTACGCTTATTTTTTAACAAAGCAAAGGAATTCTAAACTTAAATGTACTAGTAGAACGTAAAATATAATTAGTAATTAAGTTTTTCTAGCAGTATACAAATTTTTTATATGGCAAACTTATTTAACTTTGTCGTAACGAAATATAAAATTTTGCGCATTTCTCGTTTTATTTAATTATCAAATGTATGAGAGTCTAGTCGTCTGGTGGTTTTCGTAGAATGAATTCAAATCGGTTTAGACGACAAAATAGCAAATTGTCTGTAAATAGAATTATTATTCAAGATAAAATTAATGATAATTAATTGCTAGTGCAGACAATTTTAAGTCAAAATGTCTGTAAAAGTTTCCTTTGTGTGATCATTTATGATGTGTGTTTTATCGGCTTATTACGAGATAATAATTAAAATGTTGTCTGCAGTTCCACAGGTTATACCAGTGGCGACTCGTGAACTATAATTTTGGTGAGACAGGCGATAGAAACTGAATAAATTTAAATGACAAAAAATTAACAATATCATCAGCGCTCCGAATGTCATTTATTATCTGCATACCAGAAAAACCTGCTGTCATATTTTAAGTCAACTTAAATTGAAAATCCAAAATTTCATAAGCATTTAGTTCGGTCACATGTTCGCTTCAATCACCAAGACCAATTAGAAAGTATTTGAGGCATGCCTCAAGACTCCCTTTTCTGAAGCAGGTAGTGCAGCGAAAGAAAAATCGATAAACACTGTGAGTATTGTAAAAATAGTACAGTCGTACACACACATTGATGAAGTTTGAGGCTGGATTCTTTTTGCCTCTGCACTTCTGTAGTCGGTACTGTTCTGGGTGTACGAGTGCTTTATTCGACAGTATATATAGGATATAAACTAGATCTTGTAGATCTGTAGAAGATTGATTTTGTATGATGAGGTATTGTCTCACACATGGCTCCCCAGACGAGCCGCCACTGGTTTATACTCTAGCAAATTAAATGTTTACATCATGAACTTGAGATACCATTTTCATAGAAAGCCCTTCTTGAACACGATATTATAATTGTGTGTAACTTATTAACTTAATTATCTCGCAAAATCATGTAGATGTAAAGGAACAAATTGAGTCCTAGCGAAATACACACCTATACTTCTCGTGTTACATCCAGACCTGTAAATAGAGACGTCAAACATGAGAGAACGTAATAATTATGTCTACACAACAGAGCAATGGTTCTCTCAAAACCATGAAATACGAATCCTGGTTAGATGCTTCAGGCACGATTTGTTGAATAAGTAAATTCATCGCATCTTCTGCACATTTTTCTCTTTACGATATATTTTAGCTGAGACGCTATTTCGGTATTATGCAGTATTTTTTTGGAAATGACTTATTTTACTGTGGTTTTTCTAATATAAAAGAGCAGTAACATTTCGATTTGTCGGAAATATAACATACAAAACAAGCAAAGGCAAACGAACAAGAAGAAGTCATCATAAAAATATTTTTTTACTCCATTTTGTGAATATTTTATGAATAAAAATCAATATTAGCAAAAAAAAGTACCAGATTTAATATTAAATATTACAAAACTGATAAATTTTCTTATCCCAGTGGCGGATTTGAAAGACAAACCAAGTTTTTGAATTTCGAAAATAATAATAAATAAATCTGGAGCGCAAAGAAGTCTCATATACATAGACATTATTGATATTTGTTTGATTTGGAGCAAAATTGTCGAGAACAAAAACTATTTGCCGAAACTTAGTTGTGAAAATAGAAATAATAAAATTAGTGCAAATGAAGTTCTGAAATAATTTGAAATTTGGTGCTTATATTTATTTATTACTAAAAAAATTTATTAATAATATTAATAACGCTACCTACAAGTGTGACTACGGCTGAACGTAGCTTTTCTATATTAAGGAAATTAAAACTCCTGAAAGGAGTTGAATTAGAAGAAAGTTTTGATCCGATTCGCATCCATGAAAAAATTTGATTTGGTTCGTTTGTATGTGTATTTTCAATTTTTTTTTTCTAATTCAATGATTTTGTGTTGTTTAATAAATTTTTGGGGAAAATATTAATATACTTTTTATTGTTTAGGATTACCTAAACAAACGGTAATTCGCCCCTCTATAGGAAAGTTTCTGGACCCGCCACTGGTCCAAAACAAACTAACCTCTTTCTCTAAAGATTTATTTTGACTTTTTGACATGTGTCCAAAGCTTCCCAGAAAAAAGCTCACAAAAAAATTCCAAATACCTAATGTAACCTAATCTAATTAATAATTAAAACATTTTTCTCCTGCGGCTTTACTTTCCGGTCACCACTATTTATATTTTAATTAATTAAATTAATTTTTCTTATCATTTCTAATTGGTTGAATATCCCCTGAAAATTACTCAACTCATGTGTGAATTTACTTTTCCAAATCAATATTTGTTCAATAAAATGAATATTTATTCTCAAATATCGGACAATTTTATTTTATTGTAAAAACAAATAAATCTCGTTTTGTTGTGATGAATTTAGAACATTGATTGAATAAAAGGTTTTATTATAAAAACATAACCTTCGAAGATATTTTTTGTGAATATTACTGTACACGGATTTGAAATAGTACCAAACAAAGAATAATTATTTTGTTATGAAGTATAAAAAACAAATGTTAAACAATAATATTTAATGTAATGATTCATAAGAAATGAATACGAAAAATGTAGACGTTTATTATTATTATTATTTATTTTATATAAACATTTATTGTGAACAACAATATATATACTATAGTTTATTTCTACATATATACATTATGGACTTTATGATCTTTACTTTAATATTAGCACACTTAATAAATAATAATATACCGTTATATACTTATTTATTTAAACAATAGATCAAGCAGAATCCTTAAGAGTTACTGCCCCTGTGTTTCAATTAAATTAATATAGTAGTGTCGTATGCAGTTATAATTACTGATATGTTCTTAAACATGTCATATAAGATAACAAGTTCTAAGAATTTATCGACAAAGAAGAAACCACATTCTTTAATATCATCGCAATAATTCTTGGAATACTTAAGAAAACCTAAATCCGTACCTGTTAATCATATATAATACTATGTTTACATTAATTTTCCTACGATTTATTTGCATGACATTATCTTTTATTAATTTATTATCCTCTTCAAATGCATATTAAATATTTGACCATCTAGAATTCCTGTAATTTAAAGAATAAAATAGTAAACAAAATATGTGTCATGGGACTTTATTAAATATGGCATTTAAGGTAAATTCACTTCATTTATAATATACAAATTCTGGTATTATTCCATTGTTATCGTGTATTTGTTATTTACTGTAATATACGCTTTACTTTGTAAATCTGATATTTTAGTGCAACGATAATGCAAATGAGTGAACAGGTTAATAATCCCTTTTATCTATATTACATATAATAATGCTCTTCGAATGAACCTAAAGCATTATTACTGGCAGTTATGGTGTCTTAATAAGCAACCATGTTTATGTTTCTGAAGAAATAAAATTTACTTTTAATAAATTTAGTTTATTATCTATTATTAGCTGTGAGATTCTATTTTGTTGTACATTTTATTAATAACATTTTTTGTTTCTTCACTATTTACACTTTGGAGTCTGTTTCCATTTTTACTTGCATTTTTATAAGCATTTGAAAGATACAGCGCAAAGTGCGTACCGAAAACACTCAGACAGAGCGGTTTTTTTATTTGTAGTTGGTGACATTGGGATTTGATTTACAGTGGCGTGCGGTGATATTTGATGAGAGGGAAGATGTTTCATAGAAATTATAAACAAATACTGAAAATTACAAAAATAAACAGCTTATTTATTTTAATACTAAAATATATACTTTTTACACAAAAGCTAAAATTTTATTGTGAAAATGTCAAACATTTTTTTTGTGTTGTATTACTATTTTGATTTCGCTTCTTTCATTTTTTATAAGCCAAAACTTCTTTTAAATAAATTTTCAATTTCACAATTACATTTTGTAACGCGAGGGCTAAAATTAAAAATTACACTTTGTGGTGGATATCAATACCTGGTACAAAATATTTTCTAATTTACAAATATATTTTTAAATATTATACAACAATTATTTCCTGTTAAACATAAAAATATAAAATATTCTTTGCTAAATCAAAAATTAATCCAAATAACTCCCTACGAGTTACGAGTGGTTAATGAATAGAATCATTGGAAGCGCTATGCGATATTTTATAGTGTAGCATTCACGATCCTAATTGTGTGTGGATTGGTGCTCCCTAAAGCGCATGCGCGAATCCGTATAATCTACCTATTTTATACGGTTCATTATTTTCGTCGAAAAGCTACCCTATATTCTATATAGCACTTCCACTGGGAGTAGGCATATACGAATTTATATTCGAATATACAATAGATATCTGCCTTAGAAATTTTGGCGTTCGTCTTTCATTAATATTATGATTGTAACAAAATATAAATTTTAAGTAATTTAAAATATGTTATACTGCACGCTACTGGATTTGAACCCCAGATTTTACACACTCCACTCAGTGAAAAAATTATACATTTTGAGATAAAGATATTTTTATCTTATTGGACTATTAATTTCGTATGTTATAAATGTGAGTGTATTTATATAAAAAGTACGAAATGAATAGAATAAAGAAAACGCTGAAATTTTTTGCTAGACTTTTGACAATTCAATGCCACAAATCAAGCTTCTTTGAATGTGCTTTTCATTGCAGATACTTCTCACACAGTAAAGATTTTAAAAATGATGTGATTCGAATAGAATATAGAATGTTTGTTGTCAGAATTTTGACGTTTGAATGCGCAAACCGGAGTGTATGTTTTATGATAGTTGCTGTACAGAAATCACTGATAATACATACTGATTTCTCGAACGGTTTTGTCGACACCATTTTTGCTGTTCACATAATGCAAATCATCGAGCATTTGTACCGGATACCTGGAAGCTAAGCTCTAGGAATGGTTCTACACAGGAAATGTTATTTGCCGATTTTATCTTGGTGACAGAAAATATGTATATGTATGTCGTTTTCACACGACATCAATTTTCTTTATAGTCTTTTCAATAATTTCAAACATTGTTCATTATTTTAATTTATGAGGATTGTAATATTCGGGTATTCAGTCAAAAAAATCTTTATTTTCTATAAAGCCAACGTTTCGACACCACTTGTGTCTTCTTCAGGGCTAATAGATGTTGTTTTAATTGTTAGTGTTAATATAAAATGTATATGAATGTAAAATAAATTCTGTTATTACAGAAAAGTCGTCAAAAATTTTTTTGTTAAAATTTCGAAACACGCCAAAAAATTCGCACATGTTACTTGGGCAAGCCGAAAAACAGATATCAGCCCTGAAGAAGACACAAGTGGTCTCGAAACGTTGGCTTTATAGAAAATAAAGATTTTTTTGACTGAATACCCGAATATTACAATCCTCATCATTCTCTACAGTCGAATATTCCTTCCATTATTTTAATTTATAGCTGACATAATTTCTTTTGTATTGTTGTGAACATATTCTACAATTTATATCACGTTTCATTATGTTATTGTTGTATGATGCGATATTTGAAACTCCTTATAAAATAAGCCGATTGCCCATTATAAAGTTTTATAGAACTTGTGGTAAAGGTTCTTTTAAGCTACATTGGCGGATTTATATTTCTGCCGCCTAGGGGCTACCGGAAACTTATAGAATAAGCTGATTGCTCCTTATAAAGTTTTATATGACTTGCGGTTAAAGTTCTTTTAGGCACAGTGGCGGATTTATATTTCTACTAGGAATGACGAAACCTGAAAATTTAGGTACCCGGGTACCCGATATGAATACCCGGGTAGTACCGGATACTCGATAATTACCCGTTACCCGATAATTACCCGATACCCGATAATAAACTGATACCCGATAATTACCTGATACTCTTAAAATATCCATTATTCTTCCACATTCATCTTTTTAATATAAATTTTTGTTATTTGGATATAAATTTATTAAATGAAGAAAAAATATAATTTTTTGTATGGAAATAAAAAAAAAACATTGTTATTTTACATAACATACGAGTATATCAGCAGTATAAAATTATGAAATTAAAACTTATTAAGGAAGTATATTTGATTTAATTATTTAGGAATATCTCATATTTCTCGCAAATATCAGCATGGATGATGTATCTGCACTCAGTCTTGATCTTCGTGTGCTTACAATGTTTCCGGCAGCTGAAAACTGTCTTTAACTGGCAACAACAGATTTTAGGTAGATTTCGGGTAACGGGTAATAAACGGGTAACGGGTACATTTCGGGTAATCGGGTACTATTTTTGATACCCGGGTATATTATTATCGGGTAGGTTCCGGGTACCCGGGTACCCATCGTCATTCCTAATTTCTACCGCCTAGGGGCTACAGGCAACTTACGCCCCCCTCTTTTACGCCTTGTATCCCTAGTTTTTATAATAACTCAAAATCATTAGAACTACCCTAATTTTGATCAACAATGGTTTTGATGAATAAATTAGAAATGTATATGTTTTCTATATGGAATTTAATAAAAAATGCCACCCCTGGATTTTGCCGCCCTGGGCTATTACCCCTATAGCCCTCCCCTAAGTCCGATACTTTTTAGGCAGATACTTTATTCTGTCGTATAATATTATGGACCGTACTAGTAATTTGTGTTCAAGATTTTTCCTAATGGGGTATGTGACCAAATTTTTATTTTTATTTATGATACTAGACAAAATAATAAAATGCTCCTACAATCTACAATAAGAGTAAATAATGTATCATTTTTATTGTTGGGCGTTAAATTTATTCAAACTGAAATAATTAAATTTAATAATAATCAAACAAGTAATTAACGTAACAAAAAATAGGGCAAGCATTTCAAAATAAATAAACCCCTCTCCGCAACGAGGACCACCAATTACGCTTTCAAATTTTACCAAAATACATTATTCGAAAATACCGAATATTCGGTTAAAATTTATTCGGCTGAACTGCTATTCGTCACATCACTAGTAGATACATAAAGTGCAAAAATTTCAGTTTTGGACAAATCATCAAAATAAAATCATAAATAAACTAAAACTTGGTATTTATTAGGTCTTATCTTATTATATATTTTCAGTTTACAAAATTTATACAAAGAAAATTTTGTATGAATTTGGTTAACACAGTATGTTTCTTTCCCTTCTAGTAACGCCTTCAAGTTCGATAATTTAGGACGGCTGACCGCTAGGCTACCCAACCTTCCAAAAAAGGTTGTAAACCCACCTGTAAAGTCAGTTTCAAGTACCGTTTCATACAACTATAAATTTTTGCTGTTTCCGTCATTTTACTGATATTTTTTTATTGGATTATTTAATTAACTACAATATCGTAATCACAGATGACGTTGTAATTTAGCAAATCAATCAAATTGGCAGTAGAAAAAAAGAACATATTGCACTACATGAATGCAATAAATAACGACTATTTGAAAGTCAATTCATAATTGTATTTTCGGGTAAATGAATGAAACAGTAAACCACAATCATTAAAAGTATCATTCGGCGAACAAATATCAAAATACATCGTTTCACAAGAACACGTGGGAAGCATGTTTGTCAATATTTTCACGTAGAAATTAAAAATTCTAATAACAACTCGCCAAATTTTTCCAAGAATATTAAAGAGAGCTTTGGTGTAATATAGTTATACGAATCGATGGGACTGGCTTTTAAACTGAAATTTTATTACTATTCATTTTTTCTTATTAATGAACCGAACGAGAATCTGCATCTTACAATTAGTTCCTTCAATATTAAGGCTGAAATATTTAAAATTTATACTTGGAACTACGTTTTACATAAAGTTAGAATAGTGAAGGAAGAGATTAAAAATTTAAATTGGCTCACTATTTATTTTATCTTTAAATTGTGAATAGTGTTCTATTCCTTTTTTATAACAATTCTTATTTATATTGTACAGGTGTTCCACAACTTGAGACAAAAAGTTAAGGAGTATATATTGATTGTACGACGTGCTGATTATAAAACAAAAATATTTTTTTCAAAATTCACAACGTTAAGGATAGAAATTTTTTTGACCACTGAACTATCTATTAATTACATATTATGTAAACAATTACTTTCATTGTAGAAGATTTGAAAAAAAATGTTAAAAAATAAAACAACCGACCAGTGGCAAAAAAAAAGTTTGTTTAAAGTACGTTGCAAATTTTTTGGAATTTTTAAAAAATTATTTTCTTTTTATAATCATCACGTCGTACAGTACATGTCCTTTAATTTTTTAAGTTGTGAAACACCTGTATATTATTTGGATTACAACCGCTTAAAATATACGGTCCTTAATTTAAATTTACTTTAATGTTCTAAACATTTTTTTCAGTGTTTAAATGTATTTAGCAGTAATGATCCAAATTACGTATTTAAAACAATAACGAATTTATTGAACAAAATTACAGGGTGATTTTTGTTATATTTGTAAACCTGTAGCTTATTTGTAATTTCAAAACCAATTTAATCAAATATGCAATTTATAAAATGAGGGCGAGCGATTGCATGTTCGATATTTACATTTAGTCGGTTGAATATTATGGATAGTGAGAATATACGTGCGCAAGCAAAGGAAAGACTTGTATTATAAATATTATGGGTATGAATGAGTCGACAGTTGTATGTTCAGACACGAATATATCGAGTAATTGATTATAGATGTAGTCTAAAATGGTTTTACTTACAATAATATATTGCTACATTATGCCATTGAACTATTTTATTGTGAGCTACATACAAAACGATAACGTTCATGTGACATGTTACAGAATTGTAATCTGGATTTGAATCTATTGATACAATAAATATAAAAATCATATTCCTTCAGTAATTATTATTGACGGTATTCTATATATACCGTGAGTATATTTTAATGTAAAACATTGGCATTTATTATATTCATTGTTACGACTTGATAATTGATATAGACAGCAATGTATTTGCGTACCTCATTTAAAATGAAATAAAGGGAATGTATTTGACAAAAGTATGAAATTTTAATATAGTAAGAAATTACAAAATAAAGAACTAATAAACCTACAAACAAACTAGTAAGTATAATAACGAACAATTTAACAATAATTACAATAATTTTTCAAAAATCTGTGCATTAACTGTTAAGCAATGATTCAATCTAAAACTCTTGAAGTACATACGATATATGGGCAATTATAATATTTGAGAAATGTTTTGAATTTGAACTTTTAATTAATCTAACTTTTGATGATTGTTCCCCTTATAAACTTCTGATTTTGAAGGTCACCTATAAAAATCATCTAGATGTGTAAAGTGTGAGATCGCGAGAATTAGCAGACCATTAAACTATTCTACCATTTTATCTAACGTTATTAATGATTTTAAAAATTGTTGTTGTATTTGGTGTAGGCCTGTCAGACAATAGGAACGAATTTGACATTTGCTTTTTGGGTTATTTCTTCCTTTATATAAAGAAACATTTTTCTGTGTATACGTTTTTTTCCAACGATTCAATGAAAAATGACATACCTAAATGAAAAAATCGAAATTTCAATTTTTCGCTCGAGAACTTTTTTTCTCCTAAAAACATAAGTGAATATTGATGCGCTGATACCAAAACTCAACTATCTCTTACCATTCTCGAGATATTTCCGTTATTGAAAATTACGATAGTACCTTGTTATACTGTCTGCGTTGGTATAGATTAGAAATTATAGGCTTAATTTTTTTGTAAATTATTGTCTATAAAATAAAATAAAAGATCTCGAGCTCATGATTGCTGATTAAAAATTTGAAATGCTACAAAATATGGTTTAGGAATTTATTTTAAATAACTTATTACAAATAAATACTTCACATATGTTGATTTTTTTTTAAATTATAGCAGCTACATATTGTTTTCGAAATGTGTATTCTAGATGTAGATGAATGATAAATGATATTATCTCTGAAATTTTTTGACCAACAGAATAAGTTATAATTACTTTTATTTATTGGTTTAAGATGATTATTTTTATTAATGTATGTTCTTAATCAAATATAGCTAGTATTATTTTAATTTTTATTTTACAGCCCCCTTAAAATGATAGCCCAGTTATAGAAAATAATATAGCTACGGCCCTGGAGCAAATACATTGCTGTCAATCAAATATTAAATCGTAACCACGGATGATAATTGATAAATCCCCATGTTTCACGTTAAAAAATACTCACGGTATATGTAAATATCAAAATTTCCCATACCCCATTATGTATTTTTATGAAATGAGTGTGATGAAGCATAAACAAAAAAGAAAAGTTAGCTACGATCCTGCAGCAAATACATTGCTGTCAATCAACCATTAAGTCGTAACCACGTATGACAATTAATAAATCCCAATGTTTCACGTTAAAAAATACGCACGATATTTATAAAAATCAAAATTTGACATACCCCATTGTATATTTTTATGGCATGAGTAGCTACGATCCTGCAGCAAATACATTGCTGTCTATCAACTATTAAGTCGTAACCACGTATGACAATTAATTAATCCCCATGTTTCACGTTAAAAAATACTCCCGTTATATCTAAAAACCAAAATTTCACATACCCATTATATATTTTAATGGCATGAGTGTCATGTAAATAAAAAATAAAGTATTCCTCACCTTGAAAGGAAATAAACCTGAAATCATTCTCCATGAGAGCGGACTGTGCCGCTGCAGCAAGCAGCACGAGCAGGCAGGCCCGACATGCCGAAGACATCCTCGTGGATCTGCAACAACACAAGTGTCAATGTCACTCACCGCACGCATAGGCTCAGCTTACACCTCGCACACTTCCTGTATGCTCGGTCGCGCTGACCAGCCGAATGGCATCGCGTGATTCTGCCACTGTCATACTTCTCAAGTTCCCACACATACAAGTCACAAGTCATACGAAATTTCCTATACAACTCTATACCATTATTTTATTTATTTTTTTCAAAGGAGCAGACTGAAAAATCTTTTGAGATAAGCGAGATATCAATTTTTTAAATGAAAATTTTGTCCTGTGACGTGATATGTCTTCGCCAGTGATAAACAAACTGTTAGTTGTACAGGATATTCGTCATTTTCATATTCGTATATCTAAAATATGTTTATATATATGCATGATATACTGCCACTGTCATACTTTTCAAGTTCCCACACACAAGTCATACCAAATTTCCTCTCAATACGGTCCTGTACCATTTTTTTATTTAATTTTTCTAAAAGAACTTGAGTGAGGTAAGAATATTAGTGAAAACGCGACTCAAAAATCTTTCGTGATAAGCGAGATAACAATTTTTAAAGTGAACATTTTGGCCTGTGACGTCATATGTCTTCGCCAGTGATTAACAAACTGTTAGTACAGGGTATTGGTTATTTTCATATTCGTATAGCTAAAATATGTTTATATACAAATTTATATGTATATAAATAAAAAAAAATATTATGAGGCATAATACGGTTTTGCATGATTTTCCATTTTTAGCTTTAATAATATTAATCTCGCATTTTTATTGTTCCCCAAATGTCTTTTTAATAATGAAAACTGCTATTAAAAATAATATCCTTCAAAACGCGGCTGAATTACCCCACTTCCTCCCTTGTTCAGTGACGTATTAAGGTTCCAACCCAACTTCACTTGCAAACGTCAAATATATACTGTTTTAACTTCCAAACTGACAATAACAAAATAATATTCTGCAAACATAGAAGCACATAAAATCCTTACAATGCATTAAATCATAGACTGTCCATTTTACCAACTTTCAAACGAGCCAAACTACAATATTTGGAATATGACATCCACATGTGGATAACTTCACACCAAAACCTACAGACGTCACAATACTCATTAATTAGTGTATATTTTCTCATTCTACTGCAAAATAGTAAAATTTCGACAATGGTATAGAACCCTATTACTTCCAATAGTTAAACATATATCATATGTCAATACCACCCTATACCATTTTTACATACCGCCTAACAATATATAAATAAAGGAGGTATTGTGTGTGTGTGTGACTGTGATACATGAAAAAGATATAATATTTGGTATTTAAGAGTTATATTCAAATATGATACAATTGGTTAACCGGAAGTAGTACTTTACTTGAAGCTTAAACCATTCTTTCGTAAATTATGTTATAATTAAATATAAAGTTTTTTAATTTTCTACCGATCTGCATAATTACGATTATATATAACTAAACAGGAAAAATATACATAATTTTAATAATTTTACATATCGTTTAGACTGAGAAATTTCTATAAAACAGATGAGTTATTCATATATTCACAAAATTTGACATATGATGTCAAATATAATGTAAGTAAGTTTAAAAGATCAAATAAGTAAATATGAAACAATTTTGTACTAAAATTTAAAATGGTGGAAGAAATTTATAAGGAATATATAATTTCGACAATGGTATAGAAATAGAATCCTTTTACTTCCAATAGTTAAACATATATCATATATCATAGTCCAAGAACATGTGTTTATGATAACCATACGGAAAACCACAAATGCTTAACTTATAGTAAAAAATACTACAAGCGGTTTAGTTCATAATATCTTACGATTTTACTATATAGAGAATTTTTTTTGCTGTCTAAAAACACGAGTAAAAACGTGAAAATTACAATTTTTAGTTTTTTCGTACTAATATTTTTCACGTACTCCCAAATAAATCAAAAATAATTTTTGGATCTGAAAATGGGTATTTTTTATTATTTCGCCTGTACACTAAAAATTTTAGAATGAAAAATTAAATATTGTAACTTATTACCTACATTCAACTGTGATTGGAAATAATTTAAATGTAAAAAGATATTAATTTTCGGTTGAAAATGCTATGCGTTAAAAAATTTAATGTTTAAATGAGTTTACCAAAAAAAATAAAATTTCAATATTACTTCAAATTTTAGATATCTACTTCTGATGAATATCTTATTTTTGATGGAACAGTTGTTTTGTAATATTAGTACCACTAGTTTCAAATTAATATTATTAAATTTCTGGCGTCTATTTTTTTGCTGAATTTGTCATGATAGTAAATTTCATAATAGAAAAAAATAAAAATAGCTTATTTTGCATTTCCTCTGTAAATAAATCCTACAGTGCAAATCTAAGGTTCAAGGTTTGATTTATACTTATTTGTAGCATTTACAAAAGTAATAAATAAACAACATAACTTACAACGTTACTATTTCTGTAGTGTTATTGTAATTGTTTACTCACTGTGGCTTTTATTTAAGGAACAAGTTTTACCGAATAAATATCCATAACTGAAAGGATAATAAACTACTAACTGCTGAATTGTTACCGTCATAAATCAAAGATTAATAATCAATTCATATTTAATCAAAGTTCTGTTCTTACTTTGATTAATAATTAAAAATACATTTTTCCAATTAGTTAATTACAGATACTTCAATACTAATTGGGAAACAATAAAATGTGAAATCAATAAAATCAGAGATATTGAAATGCCCACGATAATAATGAATCATTCATTGTTTATTGTGTTAATTAATATCGATAATATTCATTTTTCCAAAATAAATCTTAAGATATTAATAATTAAAATAAATTTAATTTATTTTTAGAAGTAAAGAAAAATAAATATACCTTGAAGATATACTAAATTTATAATACTGATCATATTTAGAAATGTAAAAAATGCATTTGACGTTATAAAATATGAATATTTCAATTTCACATGCATGCACTGAAACACATAACGTAGATTAAATTACATAAAATTACCAATAAAAAGTGTAACATAATAACGTAAACTATACGGGACAACTAGTCTTGATGAAATAATATAAAGAAAAATGTTGAGACAAGTTAGTGAATTCATTCTCATTAATTTAATTTAGAAAAGTATCTGGTGTCATTCGTTATTGACCTGTAGAGACTGGATTATTATATTACTCAGATGATTACATTACACTTGAGGAAGTTGAAAAAGGTAAAACCTTGGAGCAACCAATAATCTCAGCACTGCACCAGTTATAATCGTAATTCTAATTCGTAACCGTGTATTTATCTCACCTGTAATTGTGTAATCACTTTATTATGGATAGTGAAAATAAACTATTAAAATTATTGCTCAAGTTGTAAAATGACTGGGAGTATGAACTCACCAGAAATCGGAAAATGCAACGACTAAAAGGTTTCTTGAAAACTTATAAAGAAATTACCAAAAAATTAAAAAAAAAAAACAGTTTGCAGATTTTCTTTCTAAAATTATTATGAATTATTTACCCTTAAAATCAAGTGGTGCTAAGTACAGTAGAAAGTCGATATACCGAACTTCGGATACAACGGACAAAATCAGGCCAGGTGGACCACGGAAATTTTACGTAGACTTTTACAAAATATTATATTCGATGGAAATCTTAAAAATTTCAGTAATAATTTTGAAAGATCTGTTCTATATGTATATGTGAAAAAAATGTAATACATTTAACGCATCACGAATAAAATGAAAAATGTAGTTAGTTTGTAACAAGCCTTAATTTCTTTAAATCATTCATCTGAGTAGGTTAAAACATGCAATAAAATATACAAAACAATTGCCTTACGCAGTCATTTTAAAGACACTTTTAAAACAACCTATTTTACTAATATAGGTACCATATACGTTTGCTATATGGCCAATATATGTTCAGTTTATATGATCTATTGTCTCATATTTAATCATCCTTTGTTTCTTCAGGTTTATTTGTTCTGCAATTGTTATTTAACATTCCAGATTTACGAAAATTGGGAGAAAAAGCGTGGAGGTTACCATGTGGTAATATTTTCAAGAATTACTAAATCTGTTTAATTTTATTTACTGGATTATTATTTATAATTTATAAGGCTAATTTTTGTACTAATGTGTGACGTTTTATTAAATTTACTGTGATATGTGTTACAGTAAAGTCCGGTTATAACGACAAGGAAGGGACCCAAAAATTTCGTCGCTATAGCCGGAAGTCGTTATAACCGATAAAAGTAATAAGTAGATAGCGTATGTAAGCTTTCAAACAAGTGGTCATAATTGTAACCACTTTGTCGCTAAAAGCAGTATCGTTATAAAAACAGATTTTACTGTAGTGTTTTATTGTTTCTTTAAATTTTTACTTATTCTTTACAATATGTTTTCATTTTCATAAGAAATGTTATTTTGTGAAAAACGTTTTTGAAATTATACTATAACATTTTAGAAAAATATATTTTTTTAAATATCGGATTTTTATGCAACCCTGTTGAAATGCAAGTCTAACTGATTGTGAACGTAATACGGACGTTTGCAGGTTATTACGGGAATCCCCGATTTGCTTCGCTAATCTATTTAGTTTAAACACATTTGGAACACGGATCAACGAAAATTCTTGTCAAGTTTAAAACAAATCTGTTTTGATTTCCCACAAAACAACCACTATAAAAATAATAATATAGTAAAAATAAACCTGAAATTTATCCTCCAAAAAAATATAACGAAAACGAGACCGATCCGCAAAAACACTTGTTTCACCTTTCGGATTTCGTTTGCGGTTTTGGGATTAAAATGCCATTAGCACTTCAGGGGGCATCTGCAACTGATGTTAATGCTACGACGTTAATAAGGGTCGGAACATAAGATTAAGGAAAATTGGATAATTTGATTTTAATGATATTGTAAATAACGAACACGTGTTATTGCTTGTATGCTAAAATACTGTTCATTTTCCCAATAATATAATTTGATGAGTAAATGCAATAATACATTCTTGCATAAACTTGCAATTTAATATAAAACCTGTAGAATTTCGCTGAAATGTGTTAATGTAAATGTCGACATCATGCCATTTTGGTAAGAAAAACACTTCCGGAATAAAAATTATATGTGTAATATTAAATAATGTGATCTAATCTAATCTCAGTTATTATAAATTATTTTACGACCTTTAATTAGATTAGATTAGAATTACTTATAAGAAATATCTAATATTACTCAATTGTATTGTTATAATTTTTGCAAAAACTTATAAAAGTTTAAGGTTATTCCTAGCTAATATATATCATCACTTTTTATTAATAATATGGTAGACATAGGTGTGTATATAATAAAATAATTAGCACGTGTTCATATGTTATGTATTCAATTTCATTTCTCCATCATATTGACATATATCATATCATATTTCTGTTTCGTAAATTAATTTTTCATGTAGCGATTTTGACAATTAATTATTTGATATCAACTTATATTGATAAGTAAACTAATAATTTCTAGAGCAGATTAAGTAAGACTAACTGTCATGGCTAACCTAAAAAATAATATAAATTGAATTGGAAGTGATAATTTTGACAGTTGTCAATTCGTTCGGTGTAAAATTTTGCAGTTTCCAATTCATTATATTTTCGATGTAAATATGTAACAAACGGTAGACTGTTTACATTCAATTTCATGGATATTGGATAGTCCAACAAGTGATAATTTTAACTCACTAAGTGTTCCGTACAAGATAATATTTAGATAATTAGTTTTATATCTGATTTCGTTATTTTAATGTAATAATCTTGAATGACTAATAACATTAATGTAGAACATGAAGGAAAATTGCAATTTAAAATCATTAAGATAATGATCTTAAAAACAAAACGTATTTTTTAACACACATTGTTGATTTTTATTTATCAAAACAGCAATGAAAAACAAAATGTATGATCTCATTTATTCTATTGTTCTAATTAAAGATACAGTGTTTAAAAATATCTTACAAACGTTATCTACAAAATTCTGTTTTTAGGTTAACTACATATTTGTTTACACATTATAATGCGCCAAAATTTGTAATCATATTAAAAATAATCTATTCCTGTTTGTAGCAGAGGTGGTGATCCTATTTTGGGTAAATGGCGTGATATATTTAGAGATCCTTGAAGAATGTTTATTTTCCAATATGTTATCTGTTTTGTAATATCGGTGAGTTATTCAGTTCACAAATGTTGAAGATAAGTCAAAATTTTTATAAAAATTGAAAACTGGAATATCTCGAACAAATACCGTTATATAAACAAAATAATCGAACTATAAACAAAATTCAAAAAACTCGATAAGCATTTATTTAAATATTATTTATTTCCAATACTATTTATTTTCAATATCAGTAAATAGGCTTATATCAGTGAAACGGCATCTTAACGTTTCTTTGAAGGCTGG
Organism: Stenolophus ochropezus; assembly: GCA_035578165.1. NCBI lineage: Eukaryota > Metazoa > Arthropoda > Insecta > Coleoptera > Carabidae > Stenolophus > Stenolophus ochropezus. The sequence goes on from JAQOWZ010000014.1 coordinate 9,614,224, forward strand.
AAGCTTCTTTATTAAAATTAAATCTTAATTAGAGAATCGAAATTGAAACATAAGAAAAGTAGGTAGTTGATACTGCGCCTACATAAAAATTCCAATGAAATTGCTTTGAGATCCAAGGTAAATAAATGCTATAATTTATTTGTATGCGCGCATTCATCAGTACACAATATGAATTTTTAAATATATTTTGCGCGTGTTCTTTGTCACATCAAATGAATTTATTTCAAAATTAAATATATTGGTATAGCATAATTCTATTGCGATACAATATTTTATATGGAAAATATCACTCCATACCATACACAAATGTGTAAATTTGAAGAATTTTTATTTGCAAAAAATCCAAATAAAATTTTCACGGACTGAAAATAACGCTATTTTGCATATATGACGTCTCATGCAAATTCGTAGGCCATCAATAAAAATGCAAATATTTTAAAATAAATTGAGATCGTACATTAAACGAGCACGCGGAAGAAAATATCAAAAAATAGTTAAATGTCAGTTTTATCGCATATTTGAAATTTATACTTTGTTTTATAAATATATTAGTAAATTAATGTCGGCATTTAATATGTCAAAGTAAATTACTTAATGTGCCAATGAAACAAATTTTATTAAATAAGACAAAAAATTATCTCGAGATTTGGTATCGTGTTTACTTAACTATAAAAGAGATAAACAAATATCTCGGATGGTATGGAGAAATATATTTATCTGAATGCGTCTGTAATTTAGTTAAATAGTGCATCATTTTGCGAAGCGCAAGAGATATTAACCTCATAACCACAATGTGCGGTTTAAGAGACCGTTTCATAACCTCACTTTATTATTAACTTCCTCATATCTTCATTTTGGTGCGATTTGGCTATAATTTTCTGTTGTTATGGATTTCTGATATTTTTGCGCCGTTTTGTTTTGTTTCCAATTATTTAAAGGACGAATGGTTTTTACTGCTGTTTACTTATTTACGAGAAAGTTTTATGGTCGTATGAAAATAATTCTAATTGTTTTAGTAAACAAAAGTTATTGTTAAGTAATAGTATTTCATGATAAACTTATAGAAAGCAGCTCAGCGTATATGTGCAGTGTAGTTTTCTTTTGAAAACAAGTGGGCGTTGTGCATATGATTTTTTCAACTTGTTTACCTTAGAATAAAAGAAAGAAAATGTGTAGTAGTTATCACGTTAACATTTGATTAGATGTAATGATTATATTTTGTGTTTTCTGCGACAAATTTCCGCTAGTCACGATCACAGTTATAGAGTTAGGAATAAAAGGAACGAAAAGCAGAACGACTAGAAGTAGCAAAGCAGACAATCTGATCTAAGGTTCAAGCAAACGGCTTCTCTAGCAGACGAGACCAAAATCATTATCATCTTACCTGCTAGATTTCTATAAAAATGTACACAATCAAAACTCTATAGCAATTATTTATTTAATAGTGAGATGTTTGCCTCAATAAACTCAAGAGATAAGAAATGTTTATTCCATGTCAGTCTTTTAAAATTCATATGAAATACTTGGAACAAGATAAGAATACAAACCACCCGATGCAAAGTACCATCCTAGACTGCAAATTGAATACAAATTCAACCGGGAACTTTTAACAATTATACACTTACCAAGTAAAATTAGTAGAACGTAGTAACATTATGCACACAGTTGAATCTCAATTCACAGCTACACCACTTTCTCGCGGAATCGCACAAATATGTTTTGAAAAACCGAATAATCAAGTTCACCTCACTAGGACGACGATTGCAGACGACGGTAGTCGTTCACACCTAGTGTGAATTGTCCGACAGGCTTTTAAAATCATAGAGAAATTTGTAAATAGTCGTGTTTTAGAGTTTTGAGTGAACGACCTTGGCGAGTACGACACACACACACGGATCTCGCTCTCGACTCTGGCTTAAGTCAGCAGAGGTAACACTGAGCACCGACTACGCTGAGGTTGGACGTTGAGTGTGGCTCAGCAGGCAGGTCGCACAGCCTTACGATACACACTGTTCCACTTGCTATTGGTAGTACTACCACTACTATCTTCGGCTTATCTCCTCGGCTACTTGCTTCTATCAGATTCGCTCTGCCAGGCTTCATCTCCCTCAATTATATTATAGCGCACAATTTACTCCAAATACATTTATAACTAATAAATAAAACCGTACAAATGTCTAATAAAAAAAAACTCATTATCAAATAATAATATTTACCTACACATAAATATTATAGTGTTGTGATGAATAGACAAATTATAAATATTCAGTTTAATTTTAACCGAATATTTACTGAATAATCGGCTTTATAGAAAGCATAGTATATTTTTCTAAAATACATCATCAAATAATATAATTACCTACACATAAATATTGTAGTGTTGTGATGAATACCCTAATAACAATAATCAGTTAAATTTTAACCAAATATTTACCAAACAGTTGGCTTTATATAATGCCTAGTATATTGTTCTACAATAGGGTCTCAAAACATTGTCCAAATATTACTGTTTTGTAGAAGAATATGAAAATATACAAGAATTAATGACTATTAGTGAAAATATTTCATTCAAATATTTTTTCGTTCACGAGCTGTATAAGACATAAAATTTTGTTACTTTTGCAAAAAATCTGCTGGACTTAGTTTTGCCGTCTAGATCTAGACCTTCTAGACTCTTGTCTTGTCTTGTCTAGATTATGAAGACAAGACTGAAAAAAGTCAAATTTCAAGACAAGACAAGACTTCTCATTCTAGATCAAGACAACAAAATCAAGACAAGACTGGCAAAAGTTTTTCGACAATACTTTCTTATTACAGATCAAGACGACAAAATTCTAAACAATTTTCAAGAATAGATTAATTAAAAATTTTAAATTTTCGAAATATAAATATATCATGCGAAGATTGTTCCATCCGAGCTGAAACAGTGATTGTAAAATAGAAAAAGAATGCTGGCGAATAATTATCTGTCTTTGTTTAAAATATATGCGTAGGTTAATGTAAAGTCTTAAAACAATCTAGAGTCTTGATATCTACACAAGACTTTTTAGTCTAGACTTGACTTAAGTTAAGTATTGTCTCGACGGCTACACTACCTGATTTTAAAAAGACAATCGCGTGTTTTCCTTTCTTAGAACTTGAAGAAGGGAGGCAAGGGATGCATTCGGGCTGGTCGTGTCAAAATATTACTGCATGTTCTTGTTTATGTAACGAAAAATAAATTTTATTTATGCCTAATAATATTTTTTTCATGCATATTCATACAAATTTGTATATAAATATAGTTTAGCTATACGAATATGAAAATAACCAATACTCTGTACAACTAACAGTTTGTTCATTACTAGCGAAGGCATATGAGCTCAGAGGCCAAAATTTGCACTTTAAAAATTAATATTTCGCTTACCACAACATATTTTTCAGTCGCATTTTCACTTCTACGCTTATTTCACTCTGTTCATTTGGAAAAAAAGTTTTAAAAAAATGTTTTAGGACTCCATTATAACGCACAATTTAACACTTATCCAAATACATTTATAAATTAATAAATAAAACAGTACAAATGTTCAATAAACAAAATAAAGTCATCATCAAATAGTATATTTACCTACACAGAAATTAAGTGATAAAAATTAGTGTTGTGATAAATATCCTAATTACAAATATTCAGCCAAATTTTAACTGAATATTTGGACGAATTATACATATATTTTTCTACAATTTAAAAGCGAAATTGCTGGTCCTCGTTGTAGAGTGGGGTTTGTTTATTTGTTAAGGTATTTTGTTGTTTAATTATTATTAATTTTAATTATGATTTATGAATGACGAATAGTAGAACATGAGCGAATAGTCCGAATACCGAATAATTATTTGACTGCGATCCCATTCTAATAAATTATTTTAATTTATTTAATTATACAATAGGTATATTTCCTGGTTATTGGTTTCTCATCTCATTCATATTTACCATATATGACTCATATGTTGGACTCAAAACCTATTATTAATTTAATGCCATTAGTAAAATTTTATTTTACTGTCTTTTAATTAAGCGTAATATAAAATTTATCTTTACTACTTTAGTTTATACATAAATATATACTGGGTGTCAAGTATTTTTTAAATATAAACAATAGGATTTTAAAAAGCGTCATATACTTTTAAATATATATTAGTTAATTTTTGCTGGTGTCAACGATATAAATATTGTGTACTTTTTCGAAAAAAGAAACGTTTAAAAATTATTTTAGCTTAAAAGTTTATAATTGACAAATAGTTCTGGCAACCGCAATTAAAAATAATAATTAATATCTCAAATTAATTTATGTTTTAAAGTTGACATTTTATAATCTAGCGTTATCTGAAATAATAAAAATTGATTTTAAGAAAAATATTTATTGAAGTATATATTATTTTTACAGTATAAAACTTATTGCATTCATATATTATCTTTATGATAAATATAATAAATATATTAATTGTTCTGAACTGTGGTCCAAACGCCATTAATTCGGCGTAGTTTTAATGGAGGAACTAATTTCCGTTCTGGTGCCGAATGATTTGTTCCATTTTTGGTGGAACCATTCATCTTGAACAATCTCTGATTGTTATTTGCCCAAATGAAATAATGAGCTACACTTCTGACACTTACAGTAGTGGTACTGGTACTACTGGTACTTGGTTGAGGGTCTTGACTTCCGTTGTTGACCAAATTTTCTCTATTTCCGTCGGGAAGATCAGAAGTACTGCTAACTGTCGGATCCATTCCTGATCATTCGATGTTTTGATAATTCACCTGTAAATTTACAAAATATAACAATAGGTAATCATAATCTTGCAAGCTAGCGAAATGAACTTGAACTAGATCAGACCTGTCAACCACCAAGTTATAACCTATTATTTTTCAAATTGTCTATCCAGTAGGTTTTTGATTTGTATGTTTTCGATTTCTTACCGTGATTAATATGCGCCTTACAATTATCAACACCTTGAGTACTATAATAATTATTAATTTACTGCCTAATTAATAAAGGAATTCGCCTCTTAAACTACATTATATTTTTATGTTTCTTCGAAAAAATATATAAACAATTAAAAGTATATTTAACAATTATTACGACCATTTTAAATAAATAATAAATTCCGTTTATTTTATGGACGAATAAAACACATTGATATGTGCTGGTATTAACTAATACGCACTTCTAAATAAATTTCAATAATTTATTATTTTTGTCGCCGGCAATTAAACAATATCTTATATTTGTATTTGTTTGTAAAATTTTTATATTTACAATTTCCTTTTTTATTTTGCCTGCAACAAGTATTATCCTGTTAAGGTATTAAAGGAACTTAGATAAAAATGTGTGAATATTATCTAAATCGCAATAAAATACAAATACAAAATTTATTACACGTTTTAACAACCCATAATATTTAATATGAACGTTAAATTTAAATTAGTATTTTTTTTAATAAATTACTTAATATTTTTTTTTGTTTCAGGTAAGAAGTCAATTGAAATTTATATGAAGTTTATAAAGCTAAGGTAAAACTTTTTTCTCTTTTTGTATGTATTTCGTTTCCGCATGTAGTTGTATATTATTATATATTAGCGAATACTGACGTCACAGTGCAGGTATGCGCATGCTCTGAAAGAACACTGAGAGTCTAAGCAGAAGTAAAATATGTATGCGTAATAAATTTAAGGTTTAGGGAATCAATCAAATGTTTTCTTTTTGTAATTGACCTGACTTTTTAAACTAAGTCGTAGGTTAAGGAAAAACTCCCTGTTACCTTGAGAACTAGTACTGTTGATGAAATTCGAAAAAAATACTTCATAACTTTTCGAATTTCGAAGTTCGAATTTTGAATTTCAAATTGATCGTATTTCAAATTTCGAGCTTTGTTTTCGATTTTATTTGCTATTGCTTGTTTGTATATAAATATAGTAATCGCAAAAAACTAAATTACTAAAAAACTAAATAAATATTATTATAAAAAATAAGTTATGTATATATTCTATAGTTTTTTATTATTTTATTCTTATAATTTTATAATACAAAAGACAATCTTAATAAAATAAAAAAAAATTAGAAATCGGTAAATTTCCCCATTAATTCTTTTATTACTCGTTGATAGACAAATAGCAGAAATTTTAGTTAATTTTAAATTGTATAAAAATATAAAAATATTTATTATTAAATAATTTTAAAATTTCGAAAATCAGTACAGTCAGTACGGTATGTAAAAAATGAGTGCAAAATATTTTTCAAATTGTTTATCAATACAAAATAAGGGGTATAAAAATCAGTACTTTATAAAATATCTGATAAATTGATGAAATATTATTATTTGAAATCAATGTAAATTTCATATTTATATTTCGACACAAATAAATATTACGTTATTAATGTTTTGGTATCTAATCGTAAGATGCCCGAAAACAACAAACATTATATAACCATTACACAACTAGCATCGCAGAAGGTATTCCTCCACTTCCTCAAAAGCGTCATCGCAGTATAGCTTATGGTAGGATGGCACAGCATGAACACTAGACCTCTCTGAGGCCGAGCATCGGCCACGATACACGACCACGATCCACGATTGTAGCCGAGCAGACGGCAGTGGCCAGCCAGTGTCCGAGGTAGAGCCAACAGGCAACAGCAACGGCAACAGCAACAGCAAGAGCTTGTCTGCTTGTGTTGAGGGACCTGTGCCTAGCTTGGCTGCTCGGCTACGGTGAACACAGTGGCGGCGGGTTGGGGTTTACCCGGCTAGTACTACTACCACAGAATAGGTTTATACAGAAGCGACAGTAAGACAGAAGCGAAAATTACAGAGAGATGGGGAAGGTGAACAAATTTAAAGGGCTCATTGTTTAAAATCGGAAAGTTCAGCTGTCGACGTCGAAAAAACGAAGTCGCAAATATCTATCCATGTCGAGAAGAATATGATACGGCCCTGTTCTTACTTTTCTAGTGATACCTTTGAGTTAGGATAATTTATAACTCCTGACCACAGAATAGGTTTATACAGAAGCGACAGTAAGACAGATAAGCGAAAATTAGAGAGAAATGGAGAATGTGCACAAATTTAAAGGGCTCATTGTTTAAAATCGGAAAGTTTCCTCACATCTTAGAGAGAAATAGAGGAAGAGCACAAATTTATAGATCTACATCTATACAATGCTTCAAGGTCACAGAACTGTGTAGGGGAACATGAAAGGTATCGACACGGAGTGTCGCTTCTGTGTGTAACTATTCTGTGTCCTGACCACAAAGTTTGCCACCCTTCCATAAAAGGTTGTAAAACCCGCATAAGTCAGTTTCATATACCTAAACTTCTACCACAGAATAGGTTTATACAGAAGCGACAGTAAGACAGAGAAGCGAAAATTAGAGAGAGATGGAGAATGTACACAAATTTAAAGGGCTCATTGTTTAACATCGGAAAGTTTCCTCACATCTTAGAGAGAAATGGGGGAAGAGCACGAATTTAAAGGTCTACACAATACTTTAAGGTCATAGAACTGAAAAGGGGAACATGAAAGGTACCGACACGGAGTGTCGCTTCAGTATGTAACTATTCTATGCTACTACCACAGAATAGGTTTATACAGAAGCGACAGTAAGACAGAGAAACGAAAATTAGAGAGAGATGGAGAATGTGCACAAATTTAAAGGGCTCATTGTTTAAAATCGGAAAGTTTCCTCACATCTGAGAGAGATAGGAGAAGAGCACTAATTTAAAGGTCTACACAATGCTTCAAGGTCATAGAACTGACTAGGGGAACATGAAAGGTACCGACCCGGAGTGTCGCTTCTGTATGTAACTATTCTGTGTCCTGACCACAAAGCTTGCCACCCTTCCATAAAAGGTTGTAAAACCCGCATAAGTCAGTTTCATATACCTAAACTTCTACCACAGAATAGGTTTATACAGAAGCGACAGTAGGACAGAGAAGCGAAAATTAGAGAGAGATGGAGAATGTGCACAAATTTAAAGGGCCCATTGTTTAAAATCGGAAAGTTTCCTCACATCTGAGAGAGAGATAGGGGAAGAGCATAAATTTATAGGTCTACACAATGCTTCAAGGTCATAGAACTGAGTAGGGGAACATTAAAGGTACCCACACGGAGTGTCGCTTCTGTGTGTAACTATTCTGTGATAATAGATTTGAAAATTTAAAAAATGTATTGACTTCTCAGAAATAAATCACAACTTTCATTAAAAAATAAATTACTACTCTACAAAACCATCATTATCCCCATCTGGACTTATGGTATTCAATTATGGGGTTATGCCAAAAGTTCTTCTTAAGTAAACAGTAAACTACACTTATTTATAGGAATTTCAAGAAATTTGTCTTTGTTTCATAAACAGCACATTTAATACCATATATGTCATTTAAATATGTGTACGAAGTTGTGGTACACCTGTATATTTAATATAAACAATGTAAAATAAAATAAAATTCTAAAGCATTTTAATACATTTCGCCAAATAGAAAATAAAATATAAAATTTTAATATAGAATATTTTTTTTATACTTAATAATGTAACTTTGCAAATAATTATAATACTGTGCAAATAAATTATTGGGGTCTAGTTATCTAGTAGACCAAAAATATAACAAAAATCAAATAAACGGTATACTTTTAGCTTAGATTATTTAAATCTCAGATCTTGTTATCCTGCATATTAAAAAAAAATATTGTCGCTTATAAAATTTATCGCTTAATGGTATTCTGGTAGAAATGTTATAATAGTGACGCTATGGTTGACTTCCTGTCTAATCTTTTTGCCGGGAAGAGATGAAAATTCTAGGGTAATTTGTAATTTTAATTTCTCCTTTATCTAGACCAGAGTTTCCCAAACTGTGAGTTTGATTTTCAGTAGTCGCGATAAGATCTTGAATGCATATTTTTCTATTTTTAAGATTTAAAAACTTATAAAATATGGCGAAAGTAAAAACAAAAAGTATGAAAAATATGAAGTAAATGAAATAAAAAGACATAAAAGTATTTTTTGTTGCGATGTCCTTTTCTAGCTAGTCAAGTATCTCTGGAAAATACAATGCACTGAGATTAAGTGAATCGCAATAAATTGGGTTTCTAAAAAAGTGGGTCACAGTGCTTAAAAGTTTGGGAACCCCTGATTTAAAGTATTTATATGAAATAGTAAAAAATATATCTCATTCGTTAAAATATTCATTTAAAAAAACATTGAAGGAATATTTATTTCTTTTCAAATTAAGAAAACAATTAAAGATGCTATGACTATTTAATTAATATCGGTTTCTCGAATAGGTCTAGTTCAATTTTTTTTTCTAAATTATTTTAACTTCATACTTATTTCATGTACAATAATAAAAAAACTTACTCAGTAAAATTCGTGTTCTCAAGTTGATAGCAAACGTATGTTACAATATGGAGAATGTCGTTACAAAAAGAACGCTATAGTTGACTTCATGTCAAAACTCCTAACCGGAAAGGGATGAATCTCGAGGGAAGTTTAAATTATGATATATTTATAATTTCACTAGTAATAATAAAGTTTACAAATTTTCTTAGAACATTTAATTCTAATATTTTCGACTTATAGCAATTATAATAACAAAATTATTTTGTTGTTTGATTTGGGAATAATAAAATAATAATATATATCTTATTTCTTTATTTCATATAAAATTAACTCTTCAATTAAATTTCATATGCACTTTTCAGCTCAGAGCAATATTACAGTAAGTAAAGTAAAAGTTAGTTTAAAAAATCCTTTGAAACAAATAAAAACTTAATACACTCTATGTACTTTCATCTTACGTTATTTAAATCATGCTTAAAATAAAATAAATATACTTACTCTAGAATATTTTGAAAACACCACAACTTTTAGTAAATATTACAATATAAAGAATATCTCCCAATAAAAATGACGTAAGGGTTGATTTTCTCTCTACTGTACTTGACGGAAACGATTGATTAAAATAGGCCGGGAAATTTGAATCTCATCATATTTTATATTATAAATATAAGTTTATATTAAAAAAAAAATATAAGAAAATAGTGATAGTCATTTTATAATTAAAAAATCGAATTAACTGTCATTTGTTTTCATTTTATTTACAAAAATATAATTTTAAGCGGTATATTTTAAAAATGCCATGCCATATAAAACACAATTTTATTGCATAAACATTTATAGCAATAGCAATATTAAATGGTTTTGATAATAATAATATTAATATTAATTATTATTTGATATATTTTATTATATTTATGTTCACAATAAAACATTAAACATTAATGACTTAATACTTAAATACAAATATGGGTAGTCAAAACAAAATTAAATATGGTTAAAATATGCGTTTACTTTATTGTTAATTAACAATTAAAACTATACTTATAAAGTAACCATATGGTAATATAATATAATTGCGTTGTAACGAAGGTGTTGTTTTTCTTCTATAAAAATATAAACAAGGGTATATGTTTTGACGATTAATTTATTTACAGCTAGATAACACCTCAAGGAATTACAAGTTTAAAACAATTTATCGCAACCAGTATTATCACAAGTTAAGATTCTTATTTTGATAAGACGTTGTTTATTTTCAGACATTGATAGTACACTTTAATATAATTATTCAAACGTATGTATATAGGACGTTTATTAATATTCTTATATAAGAGGATATGAGGATTAGGATAAATAAATTTGTAATATGACGGATACATGAATTTCGAAATGATGATTTGGTTTGGAGTTTGCGACTAAATGTTACATAATTTTCCACTTTCCATAAATAAGAATGACATTTACATTGGATTTGGCAGTTATAATAGTTATATTCTTTATTAGACGGCTTGCCAAAAACATGTGTTGGAATATAAATTTTAAAATCGAGTTATTTCAATTTAAATTTGCTTTGATTGGTAATAGAATTTAAAACGCTCCGTTTACTTTTTTTAAAGCAAACCAAATCGATATTGAAATGTCACATAAATAAATTTAGAGGTGAACAAGAAAAAGAAAACAAATATTTTACTTATATAATATTAAAGCATTGAACTAACTGTTAAGGGTATTTTGAAGTTGAGCTAGTAAAACTAGAACATTCTCGGGTACTCAAGTAGAATGTTTGGAAGGGTGATTTCAAAACAAAAGGGGAAGAATTAGAGTTATTACATGTTTACTGAAGTATTAATATAAATATTCCAGTGTGTGATTTTGCCTCAGATAGTCAGGTAGAATGTTTCGGATAATGATTTCAAAACATACGGTAAAGAATTAGTGTAACTACTTGTTTACTAAAGTATTAAGATAAAAGTTCTGCGGTATGATTTTGCCGTATATGAACAGGTAGAATGTTTCGGAAAAAGATTTTAAAAGTAGAATTAGCGTAATTACATGATCACTGAAGTATTAAGAATGTGTTTCGGAGTGTGATTTTGGACAGGTAATAATCTTTTTATTATCCTAGTGAAACTAGAGCACATTCTTGGGTTTACAGGTAGAATGTTTCGGAGGGTGATTTCAAAACAAAGGGGGAAGAATTAGAGTAATTGTTTGTTTACTGAAGGATTAAGATAAATGTTCTGGGGTGTAATTTTGTCTCAGGTAGTCAGGTAGAATGTTTCGGAGGGTAACTTCAAAACAAAGGGGGAAGAATTAGAGTAAATATATGTGCACTGAAGTATTAAGAATAATGTTTCGGATTGTGATTTTGCTCAGGTAATAAACTGTTTCTTGACCTAGTGAAACTAGAGCATGTTCTTGGATACTCAGGTTTAATGTTTCAGAGGATGATTTAGAGTATATTTTTGATTCCGAAATATTGAAAGAAGTGTTTAGAAGTGTGATTTTTTGCCAGGTTTTAATTAAAATATCTTAATTTCAATTATACTTCTAAATTATTTTTCTGCAAGTTTTTTAAGATGTGATACGTATTGTTTCCACTTGTATCAACTTACTTGTAAATTGTGAGAGTGATTTATTGGTATAAAAATGAACAATATGAATTTGTGGTGACAGGATGTCCGGTACTGCAAGCCGAGGTTGCGTTACGATGAAACATCTTCACCTACACTTCCTTAACGTTTATGTTACGTTGTCTTCTCCTACGCTCATCTTGCAATAAAGCAAAACATCGATACTTCTCCCAACTAATTAGTATAAAGAATCATAAAGTGAAATATTTTAATTTTATTGCAGAAACTTGTGTTATATGTTAATGATTTGAGTGTGTAGTGTTGTATTACTTTGATGGTTACATTGTACGAGGGAAAATTAGAAGGAAGACCTTGGGATGCCTGTATATGTACTGCTACTAGAAGATGCAGACAATGAGAAGGATACAAATTGTACGGAGATCCCATTATATTTCAAAATATGGATTGTAGGAGTTACTATTTTCTCTTCAACCCATTAGCAATGGTACAATAGGAACTTAATGACTTTGTCTTCATTTTAGTACGACTAAAATTATATATTCTCGAAATAAATTAAAATATTTATTTCTTTTTCATTACCCATCTGTCAACTACGTTTCAGATTTTAATCTAAATTGATTACCAGAGTCGCTAACTATAAATAAAATACCGCTGTGTCCAACTGTAGATCCCTTGCAGATGAAGACACATAACCTATAAATTATAATTTTCTAGCATGATTAAAGAACACGTTGTTTCCATTTCATGATAAATTCTTCTGTTTCTAATGTTGACATGCCGTTTGTTAACCTTTCTAGAGTAAAAACACACATACGTTTTTACAATTTAAAACCAGTGTAACTGTTTCTAAAATTTCTTGGTGATACAGTTTCTACTTTCCATACATGAATGTCCTTGAAAAGTCGGTTGGTAATTGCTTCAAGGCTGTAATGTCCTCATAAAAATTGCTACTTATAATATGCCAATTAACATTACCAATGACGACACGAAAAACCGTTTGATGGTGCATTTGTTTATTATACAAATTCCATCTCAAATTAAATATTATATTTATTTATGAATGGGGTTATTATTTATTATGATTTATCTGTGAGATTCGTGGTTTGTCGAGTTAATTTCTTTACCATATTTCCCAAATAACATGACTTCTGTTGTGCTTTTGTCGCTAGCCAAGTGACGTCATATAAACACTACTGTAAAAATATATGTTGTTACTATTAGTGTATAAGCGAAATATGAAGAATGAAACAGGGTTGCATTGATTAAAATCTCATAAAAAAAATAATTGATTTAAATCACATGTTCTGCAATTGTAATTTAATACTTCAGATTTACGAAAATTGATGGAAAATCTTGTGGGAATGTTACCATGTGGCAATACTTTCAAATTTGTTTAACTTCATTGGTAAAAAACTTTACTAGTAAATTATTTTGAATTGATACGGCAGAATTTTTTGCACTAATGTATGATTTTTGTTAAATTTACTTTGAAATGTGTTACTGTAAAATCCGGTTATACGACATCGAAGGGATTCCATAGCCGGAAATAGCTATAGCCGATAAAAGTAAAAAAAAAACGTTACCGTATGTGGGCTTTCAAACAAGTGGTCACAATTTCGACGTTATAAACGGTATCGTAATAAATGGATTTTATTGTTTTTTTATTATTTCTTTAAATTTTTACTTATTCTTTACAATATGTATTATTTTTAATAATAAGTAAATGCTATTTTCTGAAACACCTTTCTGAAATTTTATTATTCGTTTTTAGAAAATCAAAAAAAATATTTTTTTTTTGATAATTTTTAAAATGGATGGAAGGAAATGTTTTTAATCTTGTTGTAAAAGGGTTAAAGTATTTATAGTTTAGAAAATTTCTCTTGAATGTTTTATTTAGTCTTAAAAGATATGTTAGATGTAAAGCGATAAATTGAATTCATGACAAATAAATTCAATTGTTTAAGAAACTTCCTCTTGTTATTTTGTTTTATAGAGTCTAGTTGATGAGTGATTTATTGTAGGGTACGAATTTTTCCTTGGTTTAATTGCTCTGTGGTACGAGAATGAAGTATACGTTTATATAATAGCGCGATATGTGAAAGCCTTTATAAAATTGGATAAAAATGTGATGTAATGAGTTAGGAGAAAGAAATGTTGTTACGCCCATGACGAATGGTTCTTAGACTTCACCGGCGTCTGTCTAGTGCCGTACCAAGAACGTCGCCGATCAGTGGAAGCAGCAGAAAACACTGCTTCAACCGCATTTAAAATCACCTGAACTAAACCAAACCGAACGGTTCATTAGCTCACTACGGTTACACTAAGAAGGTGTGGCTTTTAAAAACAACACACACGACTCAACATACGATTTTGGCTTTCGCGAAATTTCCATGAGGCCTGCATGCGAAGCCATCAATAGAACACAAACGGTCATTTGTTTCCGAAAAATGCATTGTTTATTGTATTGAAAACATATGACAGATTTCTGCGAAATTTGTAGTCATCATTCCAAAAATTTAACCAAATAAAATACAGTAGTAAAAACCAACGGAACAATAACACAAACAAGCATTCATTTGTTTAACATCGCAAAATGCATTCTATATTGTACAGAGCATAGATTATTAAACTAGCACGAAATATATGTAGCGTACGTCATACAGAAAAAAACCTGTGGTTTCAATCTGTCTTATAATCAGGGTTGGCAAAAATTATGATTTATTTAAAAAATCAAAAATCATTGATTTATTTAAATAATCAAATAAATCAAGATTTATTTAATTTTTTTATTTTTACAGATATGTAAGTGTTACTGCACTTTTTTAATTGTTTTGAAAGCAATATTAATATTTTATTTTATAAAAAAACGAAACTTTAATGAAACCAAAACTATTCATCTGAATAAAACTAGAAAGAGTAACAGAGAATATTTACTTTTTGTTACATATTTAAATACTTATATTTCTTTCTACTATTATGACAATTAAAGTGATAAAATTTAATTTAAGATATTTTAATACAAAAGTTAGTTTGGTTGTTATTAATAGTTTTGTAGCAAATAAATACATTTTTATTATAATTTGTATTTTTTTATCTCTGATAAAATCATGATTTTTATTTCAAAAATCAGTTGATTTAATTCATAATGTAAATTAAATGATTTAAAGCAGACCAATCATGTTTAAAATTATAGCAATAGTTCAGGTAATGTATATTAATTATAATTTTAAAGGAATAAAATTTGTTTGATCCTACCAATTTACTAGTTTAAAAATGGGTCGCAGTAATTTAATAACCAATTGTATAAAGTGGAGAGAAGTGTAATATTTTGCAAAAATGTTTCTTAAATTTGAGATTCTTTGGAAAATCAATGGCATTATTGGCATTTAAAACTTCGAATGCTTTTCTGTGATTTGTATGTTCGGAAAAGAATTGAACAGTTATACAACAGAACGTGGTTTGAATTTAATGGTAAAAATAAAACCAAAACTGTTTTCCTATAATTTAATCAATTTGTTTTATAAGGAGGTTTAACCTTAAAATAAAAAGTATATCATCTTGTTAATGTATTCAAATGAAGTTTGTTTACAAAATTGAAGTCGCTAACAACGTTTTAAAAATTGCAAGATAGATCTTACGTTTTATAATTTTATTATTTACAATGAAATTTTAAAATAAATGAAAATTACATTAAATATTAAATGTATTCGTAAATGATTTCATATGACAAGTTATATTTATTTTTAAATTATATCTATTTGTTTTTTTTTTTAATATTGCAGTAATATGTTAGGTTATGACATTTCTTACTGGCCTAATAAATAGCAGCCTGTTTAAATTTAAATTAATTTTAAATTAAATTAAAAATTGCGGTATGTGTCCAACATGGTCGCGAATAGCAAAACTAGATCTTGTCTGAATTGGAGTAGCAATAATAATAATGCGTTTATTTAGCCTAAGCTATACATTTCTTTTTTTAACAATATGATTAACTTACACTATAAAAATGAATTTCTTATATAATATGTTTTTAATTTTACAACAATTTTCTTATATAATATAATTTTATTTCTAATACAAATTCCTTTACACTATATAATTTAAGCTCTTTGGGTAAATTATTATATATTAAAGCTGCCTTAAAAAAAATTAAGTTATGCGATTTCTTGTGTTTTTTTAATTCTAGATCAAAATTTTCAGCGTTTCTTGTACCATAGTTATGTATACTTTTAAACTTTGTTAAAATATCTTCATAATATTTTGGCATAATCCTTTTTTTAATTTTATGGATAAATATAAGGCTTTTCATCTCAACAAATAAATCCACTGGTACCCAGTTTAGTTCCTTCAACATTGTATCTATTTTTTTTTTATAATGGTCATAAGATAAGATAATTCACATCGCTCGGTTCTGAAAGAGTTGCAATCTCTTAAAAAAAATTCAGCGTTTCTTGTACCATAGTTATGTAAACTTTTAAACTTTGTTAAAATATCTTCAAAATATTTTGGCAAAATCCCTTTTTTAATTTTGTGTATAAATATAAGGCTCCTCATCTCAACAAATAAATCCGCTTGTACCCAGTTCAGTTCCTTTAACATTGGCCGTATTTATTTGGGTAATTTGAATATAATCCTGAACTGATTCTAAACTTACCCGTGTTGGTACCAAATAAACAATCAAATTTGATAGTTGGTGAAAATTTTAAATGGTAAAATTAAGTGATTTATTAAAATTATTTGCTTTAGTTTTCGGTTTTAACCTATACGAGATATAATTTCTGATAGAATCATTGTGTAAACAAAGATTGATAACGGGTTCAACTCACCAACCCAGCAAAATAGCTGGGTGAGTTGGGTCAGTTTCAGATCAGTTCTGGGTTATTTCAAATGTGCCAAGTAAACAGAATTAACCTACCAGGTTACTTAAAATGTCCCAAATAAATACGGCCATTGTGTCTATTTTTTATAACGGTTATAAGATAAGATAATTCGCATCTTTCGGTTCTGAAGGAGTTACAAATAAATAAATAAATAAATAATGAAACTACAAAAATGAAATAGGCAATAGGCAAGGCAGAGTCAAATAGCAAATTAATTATCTCGAGCAATCTTCTAAAAAAAATTCAGCGTTTCTTGTACCATAGTTATGTATACTTTTACACTTTGTTAAAATATCTTCAAAATATTGTGCCATAATCTGTTTTTCAATTTTGTGGATAAATATAAGGCTTTTCATTTCAACACATAAATCCACTGGTACCCAGTTCAGTTCCTTCAACATTGTGTCTATTTTTTATAACGGTTATAAGATAAGATAATTCGCATCGCTCGGTTTTGAAGGAGTTGCAAATAAATACCACTGGTACCTAGTTCAGTTCCTTCAACATTGTGTCCAA
The DNA here is from genome assembly GCA_035578165.1 of Stenolophus ochropezus. Taxonomy (NCBI): domain Eukaryota; kingdom Metazoa; phylum Arthropoda; class Insecta; order Coleoptera; family Carabidae; genus Stenolophus; species Stenolophus ochropezus. The sequence goes on from JAQOWZ010000014.1 coordinate 9,631,580, forward strand.
TTTTTCATAATGGTCTGAAGATAATTCGCATCGCTCGGTTCTGTAGAAGTTGCAAATAAATAAATAAATAATGAAACTAAAAAATGCAATAGGTAATAGGCAAAGCCAAATAGCAAATTAGTTATCTCGAGCAGGCACCGACCGAATAATGGTGTGTTTGTCTCACTTCAGGTGCAAAGAAACAAAATGAAAACACCAGGACTGGTATCAATGTTGTTGAATATAACAAGATCAAAAGCCTATGTTTCACACGCCCACAAATTTTATGCCTCGCGTGCGCGCACCTCGTGGTTATTTCGCCTCGAAATTAGGTAAAACCAGTGCGAATCCCCACAAAGTGCACTACCCTGGAATCTTTACGACGAACTCTATTACCTTGACTCGTATTCGGACCTTAAAATGATGACACAAAGGCGTTAGGAGGAATAAATGTAACATGTGTGCACCGTAGCTGCCTTGGATCGTACGTGGGTTCAGAAAAAACGAACTGGTTACATAGGAATAAAGAAATGGCTACATATATGAAGTACAAAATATCTACTCAGATACTGCTAAACTACTCCAAATTATTCTCATTCATAATTATTTCTTTTTCTTTGGCCATCGCTTTTTAATCATTATTAATAAAGACGTTTAAACCTGTTTTACGCAGTTTTATTATCGAAAAATTTCACAACTGATTTTATGGATTTATTCGACTTTTTTTAAATGTGATTTCATAATTAAATCGGGGAATAAATTTCAAATTTATGGATCTAACCTATATTTGGCGAACACAAAAACAATATGGTTCACGTTCTCGTAATCAGGAAACAACTATTGCTTTGTATATTTTGGTTTTGTTTGAAATATCTAGCAGATTACAGCAAAATTTATTGACTTGCCTCAATTTGTTTTCCACCACACGTCATTTATAATTTGTTATCAATTTTTGTCCAGGGTTGCATAAAAATCCGATTTTTTTTATTTAAATTCGTTTTTTCTTCATTTTTTTAAAAAGGTATAGTAAATGTGTTTCGCAAAATAGCATTTATTATAAAAAAAACATTATAAAGAATAAGTAAAAATTTAAAGAAACATTAAAAAAAGTTACAGGTAAAATCGTTTATAACGATACCGCTTATAGCGACAAACTGGTAATAACGTCTAAATTTTGACTATTTTTTGAACACCACAATTCGCTAACCTTATTTTAATTTTATCGGTTATAGCGACGAAATTTTTGTAATCCCTTCGATGTCATTATACCGGATTTTACTGTAACACATTTCAAAGAAAATTTAACAACAAATTTATTTGAAAAAAATCTGCGTTATAAATTCAATACAATACCAATAAAGTCGTTTTACCAACGAAGTTAAACATTGTTAATTATTCTTCAAAGTATTGTCACATGCTAACAATATCCATACGCTTTTTCCCCAATTTTTGTAAATCTGGAATGACAAATAACAATTGCAGAACAAGTCATTTAAACCAAAGATTAAAAAAAAACACGTCATTTAAATCAAGTGATTTAAATTAATGCAACAATATATTTCACATGTTTAATACGAAAAGTACCCAGGAATTGAGAAAATAATTAATTATTCAAGTATATGTGAAGAATATCGGTTAGCTGCCTCTTATAATAAATTTATTAATTTGACATTGTTTATAAAAAAAATGACAAAATATGTATTTTATTTAAATCTATGATTTTTTTAATTACTTGTTACCCTGATAAGACTAAATCTGGAAAATCGTTTATTTGTCTTATTTTTATGTATGCATTTTTACTGTGTATTTTGCTTGAACTCTACCCTATTAAAATTTTTTTGAATAAAAAAAAACATTGAGATTTTAAATTAAAAACAAATTGCGTTATAATTGCAGCTGAGAATTTGGTTGATAAACAACCGCTTTCATCTGTATAAAAATCAGCGATAGTTGAGATGAGCAAATAATTCTGGCAGAAATGCATTTTCAAATTAATGACGTCTTGGTGCGGAAACAGATGATAATCATGCAATAATGTCCTTTTTGCTGACGTTTTTAGTTTGCACTGCAGATTTCAAAATAATTGCTGTTATTTATTGTAGTGTGTATTGAAATCACGCACAAGTTTAAACAAAAATGCGTTTTGCAAAAACTCGTAATGACATTTCTAAATTGACAATAATTCTAGTTTATTCCTTCTGTAACAGATATGCGTGATTAAAATTGCTAATAAAACTGTTTTTAAATTCAAAACACTTATTCCAGTGTTAATAAGTCTTTAGCATATTTTAATTAGCCACAACGCCTTTGTTTTATAATTACGAATCAGGTAATAAATATTATTTTCCCTATTTGTATAATTACAAATACTTTATCAATCAGGGAAATGTGTTTAATTTCAAATATTTATTGCTGCAAAAACAATGTATGAAATCAGAAATATTTAGTGCGTGTAATTGGTAAAAATATTGACCATTATTATTAAGAATTTTAATTTGATGTGATTAGTGTTTACTTTGTATTTATTTTGAATTACAGGAAAACATTATAGATTTTTCTTGTTTATAAAATTTTAAGTGATTTAAATTATGCAACTTATATTTCTTATTAACTTGTTCTATATTCTTTGATGTTTATTTATTTATATGTTTCCACGTTTATCAAAGATGTAAAAATATATTGCAGTATTTTATGATTAAAATTTCACCTGTTCAAAGTAATTTTTAATTGCAGTTGAATAGAACGTTGTAACCTGCAGCTTTATAAAGGACTTATAGTTTATTATAGTAGGTTTCGATCAAGTTGACTCCGGTTTTTTATTAGTTAATACTTGTTTAGTGTGGGATTGGAATCGGCGCCACTGTTTATGTTTATTTCTTTACTTATAGATTAAAAATATTCTAACAGGAAGGCAGGTACAAATGTTATTGTAAATATTTGTGTTCCAATTAATTATGCTTCTTTCACAATAATATTTTTAAAGAAATATCCTTCTTAATTTCAATGAAATAAATTTTGTTTGATTTCTCAAAACATATGCATGTATATGTTTAATAACACGAATTACCGTTATATTCTTATACATAGCATTATTTTTAATGATTTCATAGAATTGTATATTATCATTTTTCAGGAAAATTTAATACTTTTTGTATTGGAAATAAAGATGTAATATTTTTGTTTGTAATTTATGTTCTTCAATATTTTAATGACTTCTTGAGAAAACTTCATAAAAGACAATATCCAGTAACCGGTAAATAAATTATATATAGAAATAAAAAGTTATTTCATTGTTCAGGTTTCTTATTGCAGAGTAAATTCAAAAAGATGAGATGAAAAAAATAAACCGACATTAAGAATCGAGGGACAGAATAAAAATTCAACTACGAATTTAATATTTAGTCAATGAATATTTTAAGTAATTGTACTGAAAGTGTTTAAAATATTAATATTTCTTTTTATAAAACTTTTAATCTAATTCACTTCTACTTGTAATGTAATAGGTACTTTTTTGTAGTTTAAGTATTTAAAAAATATTTGAAGCAAATTTTAGATTTTACATAATTTGAAGTAATATTTTCTGCTTCTCTAAAAAGATATATGACTTAATTTTCTTGTATGAACAACACAGATAATATAAACGGCAAAAATAATAATAAATAAATAAATACATTTAAAAAATCCCAAGATCGTCAAAATAAAATTAAAGTTCAAAATGTGAAACAAATTGTACAAAGGTATTCATATTTTTAATATTAATTTTATTACTGTTGTGTCTTCACGTTTTTAGAGGCTGGAAATAATTATTTTAAAACTGACTCAATTCCAGTATTTCTATTATACATGTTTAATAAGCATTTTAAAATTACAGTCATAGGAAAATGATTGCAATATATAAGTAGTATTATTTTTGTCATCCACCTCACCTGACATAAGTTGAAAAGTGAAAATAGGAAATTAAAATTTTTGTGTAGTAAAAATAACTACAATTATAGGCAGCTTCAGAACTATCTCAGAAAATCTGTTCTATTCTTCGAATTAGATGTAAATAAGGAAATAATGTCTGCCGTTTCTTTAACTATTTGTTTATATTATTCAATATTATTGGTAATTCTATTATTATTACAAACAAAATAACAATTCTTTAAATTCAACAATGAAACAATTTTGTTGAATGATTAGCGAAACATAATCAAATGGGTTCCTACGTTCTAAACCATTTTTTTATTTTTTTATTTTTTTCTGGAAGAACAGTGTAAAATAAGAATATTAGTGAAAACACGACTGAAAAATCAAAAAAAGCAAGATATTTTCCATTAGTCTTTTCACTACTTTATAAAGGACTTATAGTTTATTATACTTATTTCATTCTGTTCTTGCAGAAAAAAAATAAATAAAAAAAATGGTTTGGTGTAAAAAGAATGTGAGTATTTAATGGAACACACCTCACTGATAGATTAAAAATAGGTAAAGGTAGACAAACGGCTAGGGATGTCTAAAAGAAGCGTATTATTTATTTTTGGCATGTCTCCCACGACATGCCGTGCAGTTACGCTTTAAAATAAAAAAAATTACTCATGTATGAACATCTGGCAGAGAAGGCTATATCCACAGTCGTAAATCCAGATCGAGATCGAGCTATGCATAAAAGTGCAGTATTGCAGGCACAGGTAGTTGTTTATTCTACGGCACGTACCACTACCACAGTACGACAGTACCTGTACCACTGGAATGCTAGACAAATGGATACGGATTGTGTTTGAAATATCTCGTTGCTAACTACATTTGTTATTTTCATACTTTATTACTCCTACCTTTATATAAATGTATCATCGGCCCACTTCCCAACTTGGGTATAGCAACTTTGTTCGCGTCTCAGTGGTACTCAAACAATCTTCCTTAGTCTGACGGCTGACCAGATTTTTTTTACAAATAGAATATGGTTGGTACTTTGTCTGAAATAAAACAAATATTTGAATTTAGTAACAAATCACGGTAGCTGTTCAGCTATAGTGTTGCACTTTGCAAAATCTTGTCTTGTCCAGAAATTTTAAGACAAGACTTGACTAAGTCTAAGTCTAGATTAAAAAGTCTTCTCTAGATATCAAGACTAGATTGTTTCAAGACTCTACATTAACCTGCGCATACGCTATAACAAGGACAGATAATTCTTCGACAGTGTTATTTTTTTATTTTACAATCACTGTTTCACCTCGGGTGGAACAATCTTCGCATGATATATTTATAAACGAAAATTTAATTTTTTTAATTAATCTAGTCTTGAAAATTGTCTAGAATTTTGTCGTCTTGACCTAGAATCATGAGAAATAATCGATATTAAGTACTTATTTGCGTTTTATTAATTAACAAAATGTAATCTTAAATTACCATTCTTTACAACTTAGAACTAACAATAATTTTATTACGTATGGAAGTTAGTACTTACTCATGTTTTCTATTTATAGTTTTAATAAATTCATGTCGTAATATATCGCCCGTATTTAATTTTTTTCACTTTTTATTGATGCGAGAGCTATTGAGGTTCAATCAGTTACTTCAAAATCGGAAGATAGTTTAGTTTGTATAAAAGTACATCAAATCATTAAATAAGTACAAATATTTAATATAAAATTATTAATTTATCAATACTTTGCAATACTACGTATGAAGTTTGAAGAGAGGGACAGAATTCGATATATTTCAAACATCTTCATTATCTAAACACCTCATATTTACTAACGATATTATTGTTTTTATAGCAACATAATTCAAGAAAATATTTATATATAAAAATAATGTTACTATAAAACAGGGGGGGGGGGTTGCGCAAAACCAAACAGGACGGACCCCCCTCCCCCTTCTAACACCCCCCCGCGTACGCCATTGGGAAAGAGTATAGTACTCTAAAAAGAGTACGTCTAGTCTGCTTAACCGTCATTCTTTTAAAACATTATAAATTTAATAACAAAATACAAATTTGCATATTTATTTTAAAAGCGAAATGATTGTCCCTGTATTTTTTTTCTTTGTAAATGTAGAAGAACTAAGTATAAATACGATAAATTGGAAAGTATACACAATTACCGGCGATTATGTATAAAAGCATTATTATTGCAATAGGTATATGCTTAATTTATCAAACATGCTGGATATTTTAAATAATCTCCAATCTTTACTGGTATTGTTAGGTTAGGTTAGAATTACAAATTACGAATATACATAATAGCCGGTAAATATGCATAGTTGTCGGATTAATCGAATTTGCGTAACATACATAAACAAAAAAAGGATTATTTATTATTTACATATTGCAGTAAAATATATTTGAATATTTGCCTAACCTCCATTTAATTTATTACATTTAGTTAAAAATAGGTACACATTAGTTGACATTTTTTTAACTTTTAAAAAAGTAAGTAGCAAAAAATGAGAAACGAAAAAAGATTTGAAAAAAGTATACATTAAAACAAGTTTTCATTAAATATTTAAGCTTATTAACTTTTTTAATGTAGAAAAGTAAATTTTGCAAATTAAAATAGTATTTGTTTTTTAACATTAATATTGCATGTTTGTTGCCAGTGTTATATTTTTAGGTTAGAATACATTTATTGCAATAATTTATTGATCAAGATACTTTTAAGGGAATTATGTGATGAAATAAACGGAGAAATTTTTATGTTTACGTTTTGAAGATATTTTTAAAACTAAAGTGATATGTAAACATCTGGTACCATTGGTCTTTTATATTAGGTGTTAATTAGAAAGCAGAAAGGATTTAATGCTTCGCATATTGCTGAAATATGTTTATTTATTTAAATAATTGAAACATTTTTATAGTACACAAATTCAGAGCTGCACCAATTAAAATGTTTTTACTAATTCGAGTTTTTGTTAGGTTGAAAAAATTAAATAATATATTAAATATTATTAATATTTATTTTTCATTATATTTAAAAAAATATATTGTACAAAATTTAATTAAAAATATATATTAAAACAACATTTAATTAAAATGATGATTTATTAGCTACATTAGTAACTTTAATGAAATATGACGGTAAACAATAATATTTTGATTTAAATTTTAGCTCATGTGAAAATTTGTAAGTAATAGATTATTTTTTGTATGGTTTTTATTATTTTTTGAAAGTTATTTAACAGCATAGACGAAAATATGACACGGATGTCTCAAATTCTTATAAGAAGCAATCTTTATACACTTTCTTTAATATATACACGACGACCTCATAACCTTATTTTGCTTTAAAATGGACATTTCGCACATTTCATTCCATACTCTTTCAATACACCTAATCTCAAAATAAAAAGGAATTAGATATTTGAAATCTATTTTAGTAAAGCCATAGAAAACTCCAAGTTCTAAATTTCTAAAACTTTCAAATGACTTGAAGTTAGAGAAATTTGAAGGATTTTAGTTGATTTAGTTGTTTTTCAATGTTTATGCGTATTTTACTTTTCGTTTTATTGAAAACTTGAAATGTAGGTACCTGACAAGGTCGAAACGATTTTTGTACATTAACATGGAAAATAAGAAATTAAAATTTTATACTTGTTATTTGTTTTATTCGCATAAAATGTGTTACTAAAATAATTTTTATTTAATTATCGTGTTTAAAAATGTGTGACAATTTTGAACATATGCATTTTAAATAATAAAAATTTTAAATTTATATAAATATATATACATTACATATTATTATTATTTTAATTATATAAATGTTTACATGTTTATAAATTGTTAATTAAAAGTTAATTTATAATAATATTATCTATAATACTTAATTTTTAATATAAATAATAATATAATATATGAATTATTTCACACAATAAAATGTGTTATTTTTTATCATTTTTTATAGGAAGTACAAATGATTTCATATCAACAATTTATGATAACATAAACATTTAAACAGTGTCTCGTCCAAATTGAGAGTAATACGTGAAAATGTATCTGAAAGGGTTTTTGATTTTAATTTCGGTGAATTCAGTAGTAAAATCCGCAGAAGTAAAAACTGGTGAGTCATTTTGTGTCGAGCGATAAATATCTTTCAGACCTGCGATTAATTATTTGTAATTAAAGCACGTATTTTAATTAAACTTTAGATGAACTTGTATGTGGGATATTTATAGATCTCATTTGAGCCTTATTTTTTATTTTTTTCACCAAATGAAAATATTTTGTATATTCAGCGATAAGATATCAAAAATTAATATTTATTTCCTTTGAAAATTGACGTCTACCGGAAATGTAAAGAAAATTTATTATGCATACTTACATTTGTATTTTTCCCATAAAATTTTATAATATTGTTTTTGTTTATTGAAAAATGATTTAGAATATTATTTGTCGTAATGTTCTAAAAATATTTATGCTGTAAATATTATCTGAAAAACCTTGTATGAAATATTTTGTTTGGAAAACAATTAACCTACAAATATATTTGCATTGTAATTAAGTGAGGTTATATAATTATGTAATATAATATCAAGTATCACATTTGTTTCATATGTAGAATGTATAGTAAAGTTATGCATAATTAACTTTTCGTACGAACAACTAGAGTAAAATTAAAATCTTTGGAACAATACCAGGAAGCCATTGAAATGTAGAACATGTAGAAATTAATATCGACACATACAAAAAATATTTCAGTAGGTTGCACACATGTGAATTAATTATTTTAGTGGAGTATAGCAAAAAACATAATAAATAATTAATATGAAATATTTTTACAGATACGTTACCAGAGAATTTAAATTCAAAGATTGATAATGGATTTTATAACTTATTCAGATTTAAGAGGCAAATTAGTAGTTTACCTGCCAATATTAAGGTAATAAAGTATTTATTTTTCGCATTATTAAAATAAACATTCGTTTTTTACGCATATCTAAACCTATAAAAGAAATTTAATTATAGTATTGTTATAATTTTATTGCTACTGCTTTATTTTACACTTTTTTAAAAGCAAAGTCTTATCAAATCAAACTATAAATCAATTGTTTTATTAATGTTGATAAATGGTAGAAATATTATTTAATATTTAAATAATTTAAAAATGTATAAATGCCTATAAATAATTATAAAAATCGAAAATTAGTACAAAATATGTTTCAAATTGTTTATAAGTATAAGGATCTGAAAATCAATAATGTATTGATAAAATCAATACGAATGGTCAATCTAGTTTAAATACACCTTGCATATGTCATTAAATAACTTATTACTGTTGTGTATTTGAAAAATTGATGAAAAATAAAATTAAGTATAATTATTTATACTGACCAAATAAATAAATATTTTGGCCTAATAGTTGAATAATTTTGAATTTATATATAATGAAACCTTAAACGGAGAGAAAAACCTAAATTTTCGTGTTTAATAAAAAATTAACTTTAAATTTTAACTTAATTACATAAGTTTCGGTTTCGGTTACGTTTTCGGTCGAAACTAGAATAGGATCCGAATAATCGATTACGATTTCGGATGAAAATCGAATTTCGGTCTGACACTTATAAATGTTCAAAAAAAAATGATTTCTTTTTAACATGTAGTGATTTGGCCAACTATTTTTGTTTTCAGTAAAGTAGTATATGGACATATACATATATATTATATATAGCTAACTTTGAAATACTTATTATAATATTGTTTGTAAAAACGGCAGACTAGTGAAACATATTTTTGTTTTTATGCAACCAAACTTGCAATAACGTATACCGTTAATACCAAAAATTAATTGCTGTAGTACATCCAAGTAATACACCGGTAATAAATTAAAGTAAAAATATTTCACATAACTTAAATTTTCGCCTTGAAAAATTATGAGTTTTCCTGTTGAAATCCCCCATGTAAACGTATGATGACCATTTTAAATTATTAAAAAAGCATTGCATGGTGCCTGCTTCATAAGTAATGAAGAGATGCAGTAAAGTAGTATGAGGTATAAATAATTTGAAGAGGTGCAATATTTATAGCTCAACAAGCAATACCAAGCCTGCACTGCTCCAGGCGATAAAAAAGGCCACTGCAGACATCTTCGCTTTTGTCCCATGGAAAGCGGATGGATAGGGAATTATAGATTTGTGGATTATTTATGCGTTATACAAAATATGTAAGTATTCTTCCGCTGGGTTTTATCAAAATGACAAACCATACCATTAGTAAAAGGGTAATCAATTTTGTCTGTTTTCGGTATTTACAAAAAAATACATTAAAAATACATAACTTAGGTTATAACTTATAACCCAATAATCTATAAATTTTAGATGAATATTAAACAAACCTGACCTAACCTAACTTAATATATTATATGTAAATATCTTAGATAAATATTAAATATGAAAATATGTCATTTTTTATTTATCAAAATTTATCAATTACAATCATTTTTTATTTTTTTTTCTCTCAAATAAATTAAAATGATAAAACAAAAATTCATATAGTAATAACAAAATTGAATATTATTTTATGACTAGATTTCTTTTTTTTATTTATTTATTGGATAAAATCCAAAAATGAGTATTTTATGTTACAACTTTGAAAGCGAATATCTTGAGAACTAAAGGATTGGATAATATATTTTATATAAAAAAGAATAGCATATCTTCATACTCAAAATTTGGTGAGAAATACAAATTTAACGAGGTCAAAAACATAAGTATACAAATTTTTAGATAAAAGTCGTACTGATGCATTTTTAAAATAAAAATTGCAAAGAAATGGTTTCTTACATATTATTATTAATCAATACAAATTAATTAATACAGGAAACCCTTAAGTGTGTTTAATGAATCCTTAAAATACACCGCACATATTTAAAGTACCTATTGTCGTCTAGACAAGACAAGACAAGAGAAGACTTTGCAAAATCTTGTCTCGTCTAGAAATTTCAAGACAAGACTTGACTAAGTCTAAGTCTAGTTTAAAAAGTCTTGTCTAGATATAGATTGCTTCAAGACTCTACATTAACCTGCGCATACGCTTTAGACAAGAACAGATAATTCTTCGGTAGCGTTCTTGTTCTGTTTTACATTCTCTGTTTTAACTCGGACCTGTATTTATATTTAGAAAATTATTTTTGTTAATTAATATAGTCTTGAAAATTATCTAGATTTTTATCGTCTTGATCTAGAATAAGAAAGTTGTATCTCGTCTTGAAATTTGAAGGATTTTGTCAGTCTTGTCTTGATAATCTAGACAAGAAAAGACAAGAGTCTAGAAAGTCTGGATCTAGACAGCAACACTATATATGTAAAATCGCATTATCCAAACTTCAATTGAACAAAGGTCCGTGATATTCCAAAATTTCAATTTTAATAACGCATGTATGAAGGGGATAGTTTAAAAAAAATTGCACACTAATTAAAATCGCACTAATCAAGGGTTTCCTGTATTAATTTTTAATTTGAAGAGTTCAATGCGTAAAGTTTATAATTTTAAAAAATTGGATTATCGATACGCGTGTGTGACAGTTAGTTAATTTGTTATTTTGCTCATCCGATCATTTGTCGTATCAGTAATAAAAGTGTCAAAAGTAATTCGCACAACAAAAACACGCTGGAGTTTTGAAAGCTTAAAGCATCAGCCAACAGTTTAATAACTCCGGTAAATGAATTTGGCGATGATGGCGCGATTTGAACCTAATACCCGCTAACCTAATATTAAAAAGCTCCACGCATTCACAAACATGAAGCGACGTGAATGTAATTAGAGCTTGAATTTGTTTGAGTGTGTAATTAATTCCAGGGTGGTGGGGGTATGTTGCCCCGATGATCTAATAATAGGAGCTCCTTCTGCCGGCGCCAACATAGTACCGAATCTACCCGCTGACGGGTTAGAACTCGCGAGCATCGAGGGTGGCGAGAATGAGCGAGGTACGTACTGTGGTATAGTACAAGTTTAGGTTCACCACTCAAGATGGGACGTTTTATAACGAATCATTTGATTTACTTCATTTATTTAGATTGCTTCTCTGATTTTTGGGGTTCATTCCTGCTTATTTGCTTAATTAACATCATAAAAATAGCAATTCCTAAATATTATTGCACTAGGATAAGTTTCACCTAAGATGCAATATTTTTTAGTGATGTGACGAATAGCAGTTCAGCTGAACAGCCGACTAACGAATATTCGATGAATTTTTTAACGAATATTCGGCATTATAGCACAGAATAGTTACACACAGAAGCTACACTCCGTGTCGGTACCTTTCATGTTCCGCTAGTCAGTTCTATGACCTTGAAGCATTGTGTAGACCTTTAAATTTGTGCTCTTTCCTTACCTCTCTTTCAGATGTGAGGAAACTTTCCGATTTTAAACAATGGGCCCTTTAAATTTGTGCACCTTCCCCATCTCTCTCTAATTTTCGCTTCTCTGTCTTACTATCGCTTCTGTATAAACCTATTCTGTGGTCAGGAGTTATAAATTATCCCAACTCAAAGGTATCACTTGAAAAGTAAGAACAGGGCCGTATCATATTCTTCTCGACATAGGATAGATATTTGCGACTTCGTTTTTTCGACGTCGACAGCTGATCTTCTACTAGATGTTGAACTATTTCTTCCGAATGTTGTTTTTAGCATGACTTACGTCCACTAAATTATATTCCTAGTATTTCCACATATTCGTATTTACAATTTTATGCACACACTACTAAAAACTGCAAGCACTGAATTAATTTTTGATGACTTGTTCAAAACTGACCGTATACCTCTAAAGAAAATTTTTAATAACTAATATTGGAGTTCTTAGAATAATTGGAAATCCAAATGAAAAGAAAAATCTTAACAATGTAAAACTTGACTTAGTTGATCACTTTGCTTTAATCCCTTTTAGATTTTCCTACTTTTGTAAAGCTACTTAATACTCAGTTGCTGCATTTGTTCTTCTATGTATAAATACTAAAAATTTTCTGTAAAGTATATTCATTGGTATTTACAGATAATAGCCTTAGAAGACGAAATATAAATAAAATTATTTTTATTTACAACCAAATATTTCTTTATGTGAATAACTGTTTGTATTTAAAAGTACATAATTAGGAAATATTTTGAAAGAAAATTTCTGGTACGGCTCTTAACAGCATACGACAGAAAAAAATACCTCCCTAAAAATACCAATACCGCAAGTCCCATAAAACTTTATAAGGGCCAATCGGCTTATCCGAAAGTGAATTTCATATATCTTTGCCGCTACTATACGTACTGTGGTCCTGTACTTTGTACGTGCAAACATGGTAAATATGACGCAGATTCCTTTATAGTGGTTACAACGTTACAAGTTACGCAGTCTCTTCCTGTTACTGCTGCATACAATGTGTATTGTGCCTCTGTGCCGTAAACGCACGTTCTGCTATTGACATGCAAAAACGAAATATCGCCACTAAACCAAAACTGCTTTGTAGTTCACACTTTCGTTAAAGCCAATTAATATTTTACAAAAAGTATGTTTTACACCATTGACCTGTGTCCCGATAATTAGAAGTCAAGTTCAACTAAAGAGAAAATAATAACAGTACCAAAATATCGCCACTAAACTAAAACTACTTTGTAATTCACACTTTTGTTAAAGTCAATTAATATTTTACAAAAAGGTTTTACCATTGACCTGTGTCCGAATAATTAGATGTCAAGTTCAACTAAAGAGAAAATAATAATAGTAGACTTTAGATCAAATATTATATAATAATTAGATATACTTACTTAATACTACTTGTTTAATCGATACTAATCTGGAATATTTTTTTCTGACTTTTTTGGTAACAAATGAAAAATCCCAAAGCCAAAAACGCTAGATCTTTTTCTTTCGCAAGATAAGTGATTTTTAAATTTTCAATTTGCCTATATTTTACTTATTTCACCAAACGATTTATTTCAATGGCTTGGATGAATTATCTGAAAGTAGGTTCCTAGTTTCTTGGATCGATTAATACGAATCTACCATCAAAATTATAAAATTCAAAATCCATATTGTCTGACCAAATATATCAAAAAGCGACAGTTTTTGTGAAAATAAATTAACATTAACACCTGAAAGCCTATATAAATGTAATGTTTTAAATATAGATATAAAATATAAACAAGCAGAATATATGTTTTGTATTTTTCCAGACTAGACTGTCTAAAAAACATTAATTATTTTCACTATTATTAAAAGTTAGTAAATTCGAGTATAATTGTTGCAGTATTTACTATTCTCACTAAAAATTGCTGCTTGCCTAAGCAAATATATTATTTGAAATAGGTCCTAGTGCAAATCATCTATTATTCCCTAAAAATATCTGAAGAATTTTTTTATAAAAACTGCTTAATCTGTAAGTGAAATGAATATAATATTAAAGTGGAGATGTTGATTTCATCTTCTATGAATTTTCATTTCATTTTTAGAGGGGGGATTAGGTTTAAGGAAAGGATTCAAATTAAACATTGAACGCTATCCATTATAAAATATAAATTTAATAAATAAAACTTTTTATCATGTTAAACATTAATATTACTCAACCTAACTAATGTACTTGTATTTCACATATTACTAAATGTATATAAGCTGCAGTCTTATGCAAAATTAGTACAGGGACAACATGCATGATTAAAATGGATGTAAAATTATTCAGCAGGATATAAAGTTAGGTTATGTTAGCTCGCTGTACCGTGGAGAAACACTGGTTGCAAACAGGTAACAACAAGTGTTTTGTTGGGATATTATTGACGTTACAAGTATGTCAGTCAACCAATGATAGAAATCTCCATTTAAATATTGTAGCATGTTTTATTATACATCAACGTCATCAATTTTATAATATGTTTAGATGCATTTGTTAATAAGGTAATAAGGTATAAATTATTTTCTATTTTCCGAATGCGTTTTCTGTATGTAAATAAATGAATGTAACAGCATAATCTCACAAGCAGTAACATTTAAACATGCAACACATGTAGAGATCTTTTACAGTGATTATGATTTCATGTTGAACAAGAAGCTTGATGTCATACAAAGCTTAGAAATGCTCACGCTTGTTTTATTAGATTATGCTATCATGAACAGGTTTCATGAAGATTTGAAATTCATTACTAAATTGGAATTATTCGATTATTGTTATTAGATTGGACGATCTCACAGATTTGGATGAATTTATAAGCTAATGTAATTAGGAATTATACTTGTCAATTTAATTATTTCAATTCAAATTGCAATGTGATGAATTTTGACCAGACATATTGTCCTTCTAATTTATCAGTAAAATCATATTTCAACTATATTACTTGTATTTCGTACAGGAAATAATAATCATTTTTTTTAAAAATGCGTATATTTTAAAATTTAGAACGATACATATAATTATTATAAATATTCATAACAATATTTTATAATTTTTAACATGTTTTATTAAGAATGAAAATAAATAATTCAAATTGTTGAAATTTCGCTGAAGAAGAGTAAGATTCTAAGTGAAATAAATTGAATTGTTAGCGAAGTGAACAAAGGAGTTGAGAACTAATATAGTCATGTATCTATAAGAGAAATGTAGCAAACATATAAGGGGAATGCAACAAGTTATCTGCAACATTGTTTCTTACCATGCAAAGTTTTACTGTTTCACCTACTTTGTTGATGTCCCCAGAAAATTTTCGATAAAGACAGGTCATAGCTTGTGCAAATATCCAGTGTCGTACGAACGGTAAAGCGGGGTTGTAGATATCAATGAAATGAAAGATTTCAAGTTTAACACATTGTACAAATCTGAAAAAAACCTAGACTTTATATTACAATTTTTTTGTAGTATCCTAGTATTAAGTCGCCTGAAAACCAAGGCCTTTAAATTTGGGTTATATTTTCTTTTGCAATACACTTTTTTGAATATTACAATTTTATATATATCCCCTCCCGAGACACATGTCTGGATACGCCACTGCAAATACCTACTAAATGAATCAAATTTGATAACATTATTAAGTTATGAAATCTTGAACTTTCAAACTAGGGGCACGAAAGTTTAATTTAAATGTTTGAGTTTCACAAAGTTTCATTCAACTGAATTTTATATTTAGAGTGAAAAATTCGACTTGTAAACTTCACGTTGAAAAGAAAAATAGATAACAGCCGATAAAGGAGAAAAATGCTTGTTTGGATATTGTTTTTTATGTTACAGAAATACAGGGTGTTAAGAAAAAAAAGTCTAAAACTTGGAGGGTATATAAGTAAACGTCCAATATATTTAAGATTTAAACAAATTATTATTTAAAAACCAGCTGGAAAAAAAATATACGAGATCACTAACGAACCTTAAAAATACAATATTTTGGTTTTTAATGTAAAATTATGTTTCCTATGGGTAGATATCCTTGTGCTAATTTCTAATTTTTAAACATGATTTAATTATTTCTTTCGCCCCGACAAAGTTATGTAAAGAAATATTTTCTCCACAATATACATACGTTTTTTGGGACCATTCAGTGAAAAATTGAATGAAACTGGAATTTAAATTTTGCGCTCGTGATTTTTTTCTCTAATAATTTTTATTATCTGAAAATGAAAAGAGATAATTAAATTTTCAAAATACAAAATTTTATACCCAAAATGATTATTTTTTGATTATTTCGGCTATTTATGAAAAATTTTAGAATGAAAAACTAAACATTGCACCTTTTCATGTTCAACTACATACCCTTGAAATACAACGTACAATACTATTGCATGTAACTGACGAATAAACAAAGGACACTGTCCTTAATTTTGCAAATTTTCAGCATCGAAATGTATATAACCTCCACGTTTTTTCTATTTTGTTATAATCAACTAAAATTAAGATCCAACAATAACAAAGGAATTAATTTAATTTCAAGAACACCGTCCTTAATTTTGCAAATTTGGAACATTGAAATGTATATAAACTCCAAGTTTTTCTAATTTGTTATAATCAACTAAAATTAAGTTATATGTTTTTTTCTATAAAAGCAGTATGCTTATACGGGCCTATTATGACAATAATTGATCAATTTTTAAATTAAAGATGAATACATTCACTTTTTATATAAAAAAAGGATATATAGTAAATAAAGTAAATGAAATGTTCTGATTTTGTTTGTGAACGTTTCAGGTTGTGGCATGCTAACGCACGTACAGCGAAGCCACTCTGGCAGTAGGAAGACAGACCCGAACGAATGGCCTTGGATGGCTGCTTTGCTGGATAACTACAACATGCTTTTCTGTGGAGGAGTGCTGATCACTGACCAGCATGTACTCACGGCGGCCCATTGCACCAATACGTGAGTAGACTTCCTTATTTCCTACGTTCTTTAACTAATTATTATAAAATTTTATAATCTGGCGTAGCTATCTTGAGAATGGGATGCTTTGAACTGTAAATTGCTGCTGATTCTAACCTAAAAACAATTATTTTTAAATATTGGAAAATGCTTTCACAAGTTATAATAATAAATACAACTATATAAGGGTTAAAGTTCGGTGAATATATATTCACAATACAACGTTTCGGCAGCGAAGTGTTGCCTTCATCAGATAAACAATATTATAAATAAATATGTGCAGGGGCGGACTGGCTCGGCAGGACACCGGGAAATTTCCCGATGAGCCAAGTTGAAAGTTAAAAATTTGTTAGAACTTTACGGTACAATTTACAAAATATAAATACCCGTAGGGATAGTTTTAATAATTTTGTTACTCATAAGATCATACGAGGAATTAAAATAAAAAAGATTTTGTAAATCATAATATATTATAGAATTGATTTTTTTGTAATATATTTAAAGTTGAAACTAAAAAATATTTAAAATTATCATATTTATTTAATATAAATAATGAAACTTCCAGTTCCATAGACCTTTTTAATCAACCAGTACCAAGTACCAATTAACTAATTATTAATTGTCCTATTAGTATTATGTAATAAGAATTTGTTTTACTGTCTCTTAAATGGTAATAAATATTTTCGAGTATTTCAAATTTCAAAAAAAAATATACACTATTTACATTATAAATTAACTCCTCGTGCCTCAAACAACTCATGAATCAATGAGCCGTCTTATAAAATTCGTATAATAATATACTATTTACCCCACTTGTTAAATAACTATATTATTTAACCTGATGATATTCGAAAGGACGAAAAGATTGTTTTTAAATTTTAATAAATAAATGTGAATAAACCAAGTGAAAATTTGTATTGTTTTGTTAAATATTTTTTCAATAACAATTTGTAGTTTAATTTCTATTTTTTATTTTTACATACATGTACATATATATGTACTTAGTTTTCTTCTCAGTTATTTTGCTTTTCCGTTACTATTAAATTTCTGGCACGAAAACATATTAATTTTCATTTTAATTCGATGTAATTCTGTAACCAGTTCGTGCTGCGTGTAATACTGGTTACATAAAGGAATCTACATTGTTGCTCGAATAACAATAGATATTAATGGATGGCGTTAGAATGTAAGATTTTGATCTTTTGATCCTTGTAACCCTATTCATAGAAACTTGTTTTGCACATAAAGACGATAAGGATTATCACAAATATAACATCCTTTACACTACAAATAAATTACTAGTCATGAAAAAGAATCGTATATAATGATGTATTAATTTTTGACAAATCATTTATAATTATAGAAGTATTTCGGTTATTGATTATTATTGAAATGAAGCAAAGAAGTGCTATAATTTTTAAAAATTTTCTGAAACAATTAAAATCTTTTTAGACTTTAAAATTCAGATTTAAAATTTATGTGAGGTGAATTGTCCTTTGTGTTAGGTTTATTGAAAATAAAATATGGTGTAATAATAAAAGAGTTTTAATATGAAACGAAATTTATATCTTTTTTTCCATTATTCCATCTAACAAAAGTCGGAGACAAAATGAATGTTGGGGATTTAAAATTCGACGGAGGATTTTTAAATCTGGTCAAATATAATAAACCATTTGTTTCCCTGAATCAATAGCCTAAACTATTTGCGTCTTTTCATGTTCATTCAATTTTAACATATACTCGTCCTGAATTCAAAGACTTTTGTTCTAAAAGTATTGGAAATAAATTTGGCAGAAAAAACAGTCGTTTTGAAATTTTCGTATAGAAAACGGAAAATTACAGAACTATAAATTTCGTCATTTCCTCTATTAAGTCGTAATTTTTGTATCTTAAGCAATTAAAAAGAAATTGTATCAGACTTTCAGTATCGTAAATTATCTGTAGGTAGATAATGTATCTTAAGTAAACATTTCATAAAATAATCGGTAAAATCAAAATTTTGCGATAAACTAGATTACTCTACGTATTTCCACAACTATGATAAATACTTTTTTGATTTTCTGATCGATTCACGAGATATAGGTTGCTATTTTTATATTGTGTAAACAAAATATTTTTATATTAAATTCAGATCACCTTTATATCTTTATTTTAAATTTATTCTGTTAATTTTATTTGACATATGATATGTTATTTTTAATTTAAAACTAGAATTGCAATAATGATAATTCTTTAGATCTGAAAACATATTGTATAAATTAATTTAGTATTTCATATTTATTTCAAGTTTCATGGAATTAATGTAGGTATATAATATAAAATACAACGTAATTGTAATAATATTTTATTTATTTTATTGAAGCAGCATTTTAAAATTTAATTTATTTATGTATACGAAAATAAATAACCTACTTAAGTTTCTATGTGGTAAATATGGCTTTGTTTTACACGGTTTTTATCATTTACCTCGCGTAAGTTAAGAATTTATTTCTTTAGAGAAAATTCGTTTTGCACATAATAATATTTGTGAGAGAATGTTTCGGTCTGTGGACAAAATTAGCATTTCATTTTGATTTGAATGCAAATAAGTTTTAAATTCAGTTAAGAAAGTTTATGTGTAACTTGCGAAATGCTGCCCAGAGGCGTTATTTCAGAAGGCAAAAATCATTTATGAATTTTTATTCGATTTTCTTCAAGACAATAAATGATTAACTCGCTATTATACCCAAAAATTTATTCAACTTCTATTATAATTATACTAAGAATGGGCTATTTATGATCATTGTCAAATTGAAGGAAAAATGTATAAAAATTAAAAATTAACCATTGTGGCTACCAATAATAATGACAAAAACTTTATATTATATTATAATTTCACTGAAATTAGCATTTGAAATTAAAATTCTTGTAACGGCACCGTATCTCTGACGTCACGTAGGAGAATAAGAGAGTTTACATGGCTAAAAATGGGAATTTATTTACCCTAATTTTTTTACTTAATGACATCGAATTAATGTTTTTAATAATAAATTAGTCATAACTGTTAATGAAACAATGTGTAAAATACCAATAAAGGCAATTCAATAATTCATAGAATAAAGTAAAAATATTTTTGTTGCGTTGTAAATTTGGTTGGCATTGAAATGTTAACTGTCAAATTGAAAATGCCATTTAAATCATGATGTAAATAAACTTTTTTTTTAATAAAAATCATTGATTTTTATCAAAGATAAAAGAAATACAAATTATAATAAAAATATTGTTATATGCTACAAAATTATTAATAATAATGTTCTGCATATAATAATATCTTAAAATTAAATGATATTTTATCATTTTAATTGTTATATAATAGAAGAAAAATAGAAGTATTTAAATGTGTATCTAAAAGTAAAAATAATTGTTAATCTTCTTAGTTTTGTTCAGATGAATCGTTTTGGTTTTATTGCAGATTACGTGTTCGTTTATGAAATAAAATATTTATAATGCTTTTAAAAACAATTTAAAAAGAGCAGTGCAAAAAAAGTTGATTTTCCAAATCATAATTTAAATCATGATTTAAATCAACTTTTTTTTAATAAAAATCATTGATTTTTATCAAAGATAAAAAAATACAAATTATAATAAAAATATTATTATATACTATTATTAATAATATCCAAATTATGTTCTATATATAATAATATCTTAAAATTAAATGATATTTTATCATTTTAATTGTTATATAACAGAAGAAAAATAGAAGTATTTAAATGTGTAACTAAATGTAAAAATAATTGTTAATCTTCCTAGTTTTGTTCAGATGAATCGTTTTGGTTTTATTGCAGATTACGTGTTCGTTTATGAAATAAAATATTTATAATGCTTTTAAAAACTATTTAAAAAGTGCAGTAACAAATTATATTTTATCATTTTCATTGTCATATAACAAGAAAAATAGATGTATTTAAATGTGTAACTAAAAGTAAAAATAATTGTTAATCTTCCTAGTTTTGTTCAGATGAATCGTTTTGGTTTTATTGCAGATTACTTGTTCGTTTATGAAATAAAATATTTAAATGCTTTTAAAAACAATTTAAAAACTGCAATAACACTTAGACATCTTTAAAAATTAAAAAATTAAAAAATCATGATTTTGCCAACCTTTTTACCAAATGTAGATTATTCTATAATTCATGATTTTTATCGAATGAATTCAAATTCGCTATCTAATTCTTCTACGTGACGTCACATATCCCCTCTCTAAAACTTTATTATTATTTTTCTTGGGAATCAACAATTAGGCGATTTGAAAGAAATGCAGGTACTTTTATTTTTTGTACAGAATCATAAAATGGAAGAATATGGTCATATACTCTATTGAACTTTTGAACTTGATTTATTGATTTTGGAAGAGACCTGTAGAATCTTGTAACTTCAGAACTTTGCAGTTTGGTGGATAGTACTTATAAAGTATGGAATTTAAATTCATAACCTCTTATAAGATTATTTAGTTTACTTGAATAAACTTGTGCATTAAAGCATTGGTCCATTGTAAATTTTCGAAAGTTTTCGATAACGAATAATCGTAAAAGTGCCGTAGGATTTAATCATAACATTTGTTGAAGTGAAAAGTGAATATTACTCAGTTTAAATACATAAACTTTATTATTTGTTTTCGTAGGTGTAAAAAATGTCAATATAATTTAAAATCTTGTAGTTTATGTGGGCATTACTCGGTTAAAATATTAAAATGTTAAAGTGTATTAGTTGATCGTGTGTAAATTCTCACGATTCGTCCGTTATCAAGTAGCAGGTGTTTCCGTCGTAAAAATGTCAATACTTAACTTGACCAAATGCTGCCATTCCCAGCAAACACTATTTCATAGCTTTTACGTAACTCTTATGTAACATTTGTATTTGTATGTACCGTGCGATGTACCATGTGACGCCTATATAACTTGCATGTATAGTCCTATGTCAGACTTTGGTCTCTGCGTATGTACATAAGAAGTACATACCACGAGACATATATATAATATTACTACAATACATACCTGGTATGTTATTTGTATACATCATATATACATTAGATCGTATATATATGTTACGTAATTCTATTACTTACTTGGTACGTTACCTGAGTATATCCGATGTACATTATGAAATACATCTGTTTTATGTCATATACCATACATACCTGATATAATATCTGTTTATGTGATAAAAAGTATGGTTACTTATCATTGAATTAAATTAAATATTCAGTTTAATATTAAGGATTTTTATTTGTGACTAACGCACATATGACACATATAACATAGTAAAAAAAAATAAATTATCAGGTTGATAAGTTTCCCCAGCATTTTCGGTAGAATTGTTGCTGTTGTTCATATTTTCTATGATTCTACGACGTTTCTGTCTGTAGGAAACTTCACTAAACGTCTTTCGATGCATTATAACGAAAATGTATCTATAAATAATATGCAAAATTTTATCTATAATGAATAATCCTACTTACAAGATAAAATGCAAGAACGAAAGTTTTAGGTTATGTCTACGCTAACTTGTAAAAAGTGACTTACCAGAATAAAATTGCACAAAAAGGTTTATTATTGATTTTATAATTTATGTAGGTATTTAGAAAACAATAGTTCAATAATAAACTAGTAGTAACTTGTAACTAACAAAACGAAACAATTAAGAGCTACACACGAGCCATTACCGGCTAAAAAAGCGCCAAACAATGAACAAAACCGCGGTGGGAGGTATGATGGTGTGCCAACGCTCACACCCCGAACCGTGATGATAAAGAAGGGATCGTTTGCTTACTAGTAATTCACATTTGTTTCCCAGAGGGCCAAATATTAAATTAAATTAAAAAATCCCATAGTAAACCTTGAAAAATATTAAAAATTTATAAAACATATTATCGTACACAGCCAAATATAATATTAAGATTGGATAAGTGATATATGACAACAAAACAATCGTGAAAATTCAAAATTTAAAAAAAAAAGATTAAATTATTTTGCTCTTATAATTACATAAAAACTAAATAATTTGATCAATCAAGTATAACAGTTAATCTCTAAAAATCACATATTGTAATTTAAAAAATATTTTTATATATGAATTTAACATAATTTCACATACATATTACTTAATAATTTTTTATTTAATAACTGGTAACGTTGAATACGTCTACTTTATTACATATGCGTTATTGATGTGGTATTAATTAATTATCAATATAAAATTACCTACATATGTACCACTAACATACCTGTTGTTATATAAATATCTCTATATACCGTGTATGTCTCAACTATATAATCATCTATTGTACTATCAAGTAAACTTTAGGGATATATCAAGTACATAGGCAACAATATATACTTTTTCGGACATACCAAATACGTCGAATTTACGTAGTAATTATTACATACTTTGATGAAAGTAGCAAGAACATAACATGGATATAAATAACGGTATGTATTTTACATAGGTACCAGATATGTACGTAGAACATGAATGACATTTGTGCTTTTAATTATACGTAGCAGATACGTATATATCACGCTAGTGTTTGCTGGGTTAATGTCTTTGTTGTGCTACTTCAATTACGAGTGTTCCTGTTGCAACAGGAATAAAAATAAGAAATGAAAATTTTATTAAATTTACTCAATATTGCACGAATAATAAATTAAATATTTAAACTATTTTTGTATCCTGTTGTAAATTCATCTGACGACGCCTATAGGGTCGTACCAAGTGGGGGTACAGCGGACCAACTGTAGTCTCAAAATAACATCACTGTGAAATAATGTACACTTCACTGGTACACTACAGTTTATACTGACCGAAAAATAGTTATTTATGCAACTAGTGTGTAAAGTAAGTGTTTTTGAGTCGAGTGCTGTTTAAAAATATAGCACAAGATAAAAACCACCATTGACAAATGTGTTTACGTTGCCTAACAACGATTACTTTTCAAGCACTAGTGCGTTAAAAGTAACTCTTTACAAACTCAAAACAGTAAAGTAAAATAATCAAAATAATATTTTATCAGGTTTTCTTGTACTATTACATAAATAAACTTAGCAGCTAATCTGTTACCCATTAAAAATACGTTTCTTTATTCTCTTTGGTTCTAAATTAATTTCTCTTTCTTATTGTAAACAATTTTTGAAGTAAAAATTGATGAAAGTAAATACAATGATTATTTATACAAGTAGAAAATGAAGTGTTTATTGTTTACTTAATATATTGAACCAGTAAACGTCCGAGAGTAATTCATGTAAAAGAATTTGTCACTGACAGTTAAGAGCGTGTAAAAAACAAAAGTAAAAAAAACAGAAACTTGTTTGATTTATTCGTATGGCTTTATTGCACTATAAAATTTCTTGCGGTAGCGACGCCACTGAGTATACTCTGCTCGTATTCGTCTCGTGGCATTCCATCTCTTGTTAAAAGTTGACCGTTGTTTAAAAATTTCTTGTTTGTTCTTTGACTTTCCAGTGTTTTGCTTTGTTACACAAAGACGAACGTTTTTCATTTGGTATTTTACACAAACATGCTACTTGTGAATTTAAAACTTTTTAATATAAAAGTATTCATATACTTCGACGAAATTTTCAACTGATCCCATGGTGATAAACTTTTTGAATTTTTACTTTTCTTTTTCCAGTTTTGTTTTTTATTATTAAAACAATTGCCAGTGGTAGTCTTTTTGTTATTTCTTGCCAAACACAGACCATTTCTTAAATTATTAATTTTATAATTAAATAATCCGAAGTTTTGCCTTCCTGGTAAAAGTTTTTATTTATTGAAAAATTTTATTTTTGGGTATTATTCCTTTTTCTGTTTGGTCATATTAAAATGCAGACTTATCAACACAATATTGACATAAAATGATGTGTGAAAACTTTATTCAAATCAATGAACAGAAAATAAACACGTAATAACATGAAATCATAAATGTGCAGAAAATATGTGATTTTTATTTGAAAAAATGTCAGCATCATTACATCGTGAAGTTGCTTTATGCTTGACATATTGCGACAGATTATATAAATCTTGAAAAGCTGTTCGTAGTCGATATTTTTAGGGTATATACATAAGAAAATAAAATTCACCACTTGGTACTGAAAATTTTGAAGTTATTAATAGTTCGTTATGTTTTGTTATATTAGAACAGTGGTTCCCAATCTTTCTTTTGTCTGGCTCCCCTTTTGATAACCATTATAAAATTAGTACTTCACTCTATTATTTTTTTATCCTACTTAACAACACCGAATATGAATTCGGCCAGGAAAATATAAAAACAAAAATAGGTATATTTCAATATACTTTTTAATTTATTTATTAAGAACATACCAACATAAATAAAGCTTTTTTTGTAATAATAAACAAAATCAGTATTATATGGTGCAAAATATGAATAATTATTTAATAATTAAAATCAATTCAAAGAAATTAAACATTACTTTGAGCTTAATATATCGGTTGTTTGCTTATTTAACTAACTTCGTATCTTTTATAGTTCTCTAGATAGTAATGGTGGCCTGTTTAAAATGAACATTCTGTATATAAGAGAACATAAGATTCAGCCTTTCAATGATTCTTGAACTGAAACCATTCGTTACAAATACGTCATTGTTCTAGAAGAAAAAAAAACAAATAAAAAATTACATAGGCTTCCATAGGATGAAACAAAACTTATAGTTTCTTGAGCTAAATTTAAAATATTTGAAAACAGAAAATCCAGTCACATGCTTTATTTTTCTGCTGATTTCTTTGCCTGCATAAAGTTCATTAAGTGTACTGTAATATGTATTTTCATACGTAGTTATAAATTCAATTTACATACATGTACATATAAATATTAGTACTCACTTCATAATTGTTGAATTTGTTTATTACTTTAATGATAAAATCTTTTATTTTCGGCCTTTTTCGATATTGCTTTAACATTTTTCAATACAATATACAAAGATTTATACTTCATATCAATACTTGAAAATGAAAATCTGAGTAGAGTTAACACAGTAATAATTTCTAGCTTATTTAAATTGTTCACGCCTCTTAATTTTGGAAATGAACTGCCCTACGATTAGAAATGGTGCATATTTGTTGCACGAGTGCGTATTGAGGGTAATAAGCCTGGCCCAATCAAATACGGAAAAGTTATTTCAATGATTCTAGGACTCGAACCATCCGTTACAAATACACCATTTTTGTAGAAAAAAAAAAACAAATAAAAAATTACATAGGCTTCCATAAGATGAAACAAAACTTATAGTTTCTTGAGCTAAATTTAAAATATTTGAAAACAGAAAATAACGTTGTCCTGTAATCCTGCCATATGCTTTGTTTTCTTGCTGAAATAATTTCCTTGACTGCATAAAGTTCATTTAGTGTATAATGTGTATTTTCATACATTTTTTTCTTTACTGTACATATAAATATTAGCAACCACTTCATCATTGTTGTATTTGTTTATTACTTTATTGATATTTTTTTACTTTGGGTCTTTTTCGATATTGCTTTAACATTTTTCAATACTTTCCTCATCAATACCTGTAAATGAAGATCTATAAGTAAAGCTCGCATAGTAATAATTTCCTGCATATTTAAATTATTCACGCCTCTTAATTTTGGAAATGAACTGCCCTACGATTAGAAATGGTGCATATTTGTTGCACGAGTGCGTATTGAGGGTAATAAGCCTGGCCCAATCAAATACGGAAAAGTAATTTCAATGATTCTAGGACTCGAATCATCCGTTACAAATACGCCATTCTTGTAGAAAAAAAAAAAACAAATAAAAAATTACATAGGCTTCCATAGGATGAAACAAAACTTATAGTTTCTTGAGCTAAATTTAAAATATTTGAAAACAGAAAATAACGTCGTCGTATAATCCTGTCATTTGCTTTGTTTTTCTGCTGAAATAATTTCATTGTTTGCATAAAATTCATTTAGTGTGTACTGTGTATTTTCATACATTTTTTTCTTTACTGTACATGTAAATATTAGTACCCACTTCTCATCATTGTTGTATTTGTTTATTACTTTAATGATAAAATCTTTTACTTTCGGCCTTTTTCGATATTGCTTTAAAATTTTTCAATACTTTCCTTATCAATATTTGAAATGAAGTTCTAGGTAAAGTTTGCACAGTAATAATTTCCTGCATATTTAAATTGTTCACGCCTCTTAATTTTGGAAATGAACTGCCCTACGATTAGAAATGGTGCATATTTGTTGCACGAGTGCGTATTGAGGGTAATAAGCCTGGCCCAATCAAATACGGAAAAGTTTTCAATGATTCTAGGACTCGAACCATCCGTTACAAATACGCCATGCTTGTCGAAAAAAAAAACAAATAAAAAATTACGTAGGCTTCCATAGGATGAAACAAAACTTATAGTTTCTTGAGCTAAATTTAAAATATTTGGAAACAGAAAATAACGTCGTCGTGTAATCCTGTCATATGGTTTGTTTTCCTGCTGAAATAATTTCCTTGAATGTATAAAGTTCATTTAGTGTCTAATGTGTATTTTCATACATTTTTTTCTTTACTGTACATATAAATATTAGTACCCACTTCATCATTGTTGTATTTGTTTATTACTTTAATGATAAAATCTTTTACTTTCGGCTTTTTTCGATATTGCTTTAACATTTTTCAATACTATCCTCAATACTTAAAAATGAAGATCTATAAGTACAGTTTGCACAGTAATAATTTCTAGCTTATTTAAATTGTTCACGCCTCTTAATTTTGGAAATGAACTGCCCTACGATTAGAAATGGTGCATATTTCTTGCACGAGTGCGTATTGGGGGTAATATACCTGGCCCAATCAAATACGGAAAAGTTTGCTCGTTTGCACTGGAAATCCTAATCGTATACGACCCATTGCGCTCACTGAGTGCACTAGTGCATCCCAATCCAAAACGCCATAAATATGCGGTTGAAGTATTCTGCCGGAAAAATGGGAGTATTAACAGGAGTGGACTGTTCCGGCAGAATACTGAAAATTTACCGATTTAAAAACATAAATTATCAAAATTTAGAGATGAAAAAATAAATCGATACAAAAATAACAGACGAATTTTTAATTTTGAAATAATTCTCTACCAGAGAGATAATACAAATAAAATTTAAAGTATAAAAATATTTATACTTCAAATACAATAGTACTAGTATTATGTATATTTTAATCAGTTTAAGACAAATATACTTGTATACCGCTCATCATTTCCTGACAAGCCTACCCAACAATTTTAACAATGATATGATACAATAATAGAATGTCCTATTACCACAGAATAGTTGCATACAGAAGCGACACTCCGTGTCGGTACCTTTCATGTGACCCTATTCAGTTCTATGAAGTTGGAGCATTGTGTAGACCTTTAAATTTGTTGCCTTCCCCTATCTCTCCCTAAAATGTGACGAAACTTTCCGATTTTAAACGATGAGCCCTTTACATTTGTTGGCTTTCTCCATCTCTCTCTAATTTTCGTTTCTCTGCTTTACTGTCGCTTCTGTATAAACCTATTCTGTGCTATTACAGTGGTTCTCAAAGTGGGTACCGCGGCATCTTGGGGTGCCTTTCATTACTTGTAGGGGTGCCGCGGGCGTGGTGAGAAATTTAGCATCGTAGATATTTTACCACTTCTTGAATCTGAGCATTTGACTATTCTTCTTCATATTGATGTCAAATGGTTGTCCGCAGAATGAGTATTGAATCGTGTTTACGAATTAAAAGTAGAAATACCTATATACTTTTTTTGAATAAGGAAACAAACTTGAATTTTGTAAATTGTTGTAAAATGTATATGAAGAACTGAATAAAGTTAATTCCAGGATGCAAATAATAAGAGATGAAAACTTTTTAAAATCGTCCGATAAAATTAGAACTTTTAAAGATAAGATAGAATTTTGGAAATTGAGGGAAGTTGGAAATGTTGACGAGAACACCTAGAACACTTGTTAACACTAAGAATACAGATTTACTATTATTTTTCAGGTATATCTATTGATAGTTCTGACTGGATACGTTGCGAATGAAATATTCTGAATTTTCATGAGAATTCTTTTGGATATTTATTCAGAATAAGTATCACAATATATGAGCCAGATGCCAGAGTTTTAGTTAAATTTTCTACCTCTTATGTGAATGTGACTTAAGATTTCTAAGTTTGTTAACATCAAAACTAAAAATTATAAACGTTTTGGAAGAAAAAAAATAAATTAGTAAACTAAATATTATAATCATAAAAATATTTTTTTACCACCATTGTTTTGAAAATATTTGTATTGTCTTTTTGCGGTTTTTACTGTAGTTATAAATAAATAAAATTATAAAACTTTCTTCGGTCGAAATCACTAGGGCCCAATTCCATTAAATTTCCTGGTATTAAACATGTTCCCAGTCCAGCTCTGAGTAACAGCACGTAACAGAATCATACCGCTTGACTATTTACGAATTTCATATCAACCATACATTACAGCTTACCGGTAAAATTCAAGTATGATTTAGTAAACCTTTTTTTTATAGCACTGATGAAGGTACCATAAAGTTACCGAAACGTTTGCAAGAGGAGATGTAAAATTTATTTCTTCCTACATCCAAAAATCCGACGAACTTTCCTAACCTATTAATATATTTTGATGAAAAAGATCGTTTTGGAAACAAGTTTAATCAGGATTTTCATTGTTAAAATATGATGAGATAATCGGATTTGGTCCTATTGAATGATTTAGCGAGAAATTTCCTTGGGGCACGTGCCGTTCTATAGCGGCAGTGACATAGAAAAGTAATTTGTTATTATCTAAAGCACTAGCACTTGCACTTGCAGGAAACTTAGTTTGTATCGATCAAAAATTTAACTCAGTTTGCCCCTGTAATAGAACGGACGTATGCCAATTACTTCAGGCCACATGGAGGTTGTTTCGATCAAAATTTTACCTAGTTTGCATCTGTAATGAATGGAAGAGGAAGTCATGTCAATTACATTTAGTCGTTTGGAACGCAGTTAATTCCCTACAAGTCGTACAGACGGTTTAGTATTCTCCAATAATCGTCAAACTCTAACTTTATTTCAATGTTCAAACTTTACGCAAAAATGAATACCGTGCAACACTTGTAAAACTTCTCAAGATGTGGCGTAACAAGCTAGCTTATATTTCAACTTTTCACTTTCTAGGTATTTCAAATAACGATTCCTCATTTATCCTGACAATGTCAATTCAATGAATTATAAAATTTCACTGTATAAGTCATAAAATATAAAAACTAACCTCTATAGCTTCTCATTGTAATAATAAAAACGAAACATTACTTTGCAATAATATAGTTATTAGCAATGAGATGTTTTAGAGAAGGGATATGTGACGTCAACATGGTAGGATCGTCAAAGTAGACAAGTAGTCACTTATACGCTCCCATTCTATATCTACCTTCTGTTAGGATTCTACCAGGCTGACGTTACAATATCTCTTCCCCAAATTTTTAATATTTATTTTCTCGTAAACTGCGAATAATGAATCGATTTAGAAAAATACGGGTAAAATTTGGTCACATACACCATTATCTTATTGTTATACTTTGTTTTAATATTTTTGCAAACGTATTTCGACTTACGCAGTGGGTAACTTCTTAAACGAATTATAGCATTATAAGGATCACTGAACAAGGTTGTAACAAAAAAACTACAACAGAACACGTCAACACGTTACATTCGTATTAGTAAAAGTAGGTATACTAATAGCGAGATTTTGAGAAAGTACCGCTACATCGTTTTCGCAAATTTTGCCAATTCTCCCCTGACGCATAGAAACATAAATACCTTGCTGTGATACGATACACTGAGTCGTTACAAAGTCAAGCAATTGCAAATATCTTAAAACAAACTATAGTATGTCTTTTATACAAAATCAGTTAATAATATGTCTGTTTTTAGCCAACCAGTTACGAAGTGGTTCATTTCTTACCTAGTTCACTTCCTAGTTAGCCGGGAAAGATATTCCTGGCTAGTTAATCTAACCTCTTAAATGTCATTACTATTTTGACAAGTCAAACTTAAAGATAATTAAACGTTCAGTCACTTTTTCTTAAGCTCACTATCAAACATAATGTTGAAAATAATATTCATACGTATGTATGTGTATGTGTATTAATATGTGACCAAATTTTAATTTTTATATATATGATACTAGACAAAATAATAAAATATTCGTATTTTTTTTAATCGATTAATTATTTGTAATTTACGAGAAAATAATTATTAAAGACTTGGGGAATGGATGCTGTCACATCATCGTGCTAGAATCGCAAAAGCTGAAAAATAGACTGGGAGCGTAAAAAACAAAAACAGATTACCTGGCTTTTTCCACGATCCTATCATACTGACGTCACGCGTCGCTTCCGGGAACATTAAATCGCTAAAAACTTTATTACTGCAAGCAAATGTTTAGTTCTTATTATTATAATAAGAAGTTATAGTGATTATTTTTTATATTTTATAACTTATGTACTGAAATTCGATTATGGTCACATACCCAATTACAGAAAAGCAATATAACTTGTGATAACTGAACTGACAGAATAAGGAAACATTTTTTTTTGTCATAGATCTTTATGTTAATAAATAAATTATAATAAAACTATGAACAAATTTATTGTAAGAATTATATGATTATTAATTGATTGTCTCATTGTTACGTCTTTTTTCTTCCTCCTAGGCGTAAAATGGAATCCATCTTGGTACGTCTGGGCGAATATGATTTATCAACTCCATCCGAGACCCGTTCTGCCGATTTCTCCGTGATAATGTTAACCCAACACGCAGATTTCGACCCTATTACCTACGACAACGACATCGCCATGATCAAACTGAACAGACGTACGACCTTCAACTCGTACATCTGGCCCATATGTCTACCGCCTCCTAACATGGATTTTGTCAATGTTACCGCCACAGTCACAGGTTGGGGCAGGATGATGTTCGGAGGACCTAACACTACCAATATCCTGATGGAGGTGTCCATGCCTGTTTGGGACAACGAACGGTAAGAAAGTTATTATTGTAACGTTTTATTTATTTAGGTGAAGTGTAAAGAAACAATTGAAACACGAATATTTATATAACTAAGTTAAATAAACGAAATATGAATTATAAAAGATAATTAAAATAAGTAACACTATGAATAAACAAATATGAACACTATTTTAAGATTAACAATTATTAATAAAAACTTACATACTAAGTTTATTTATTTAAACACTTAAAACTACGCAATATTTATTTCCACAATATTTATATCAGCAACTGTTTATTTATATCACCAACAATCACTACATCTATCAATATTAGACTGTCCCCGCGATCTTCTGCTCGGGGTTTTTATAATAGAACAATTAAGTTCTGAAATGTTCGCCAACCCTTTAGAAAACAGAACAATGGGAAGCGAACGGACCTGTCGTGACAGGTCTGCAAGTGGCCGTCGCCCACGGCGTGACCTTGGGATCGCTACATTATTATTGGGGTTTACCAAACAATAATCTTGTTGCCGTATCTCTTTATTGTCTTGCAATATAAAAAAAGTATAATTGTTTATGAAGTAATAATTTGTTGAATATGTCAAGCAACATAAGCAGCGACTTTTTATTTTTTAATTTTTTAAAGTATGAGGGTCACTAAAAATATTGGTGAAAATCGGATGAAAATGTTTATATTAATAAGCGAGTTACAGACTTCCAAAGTTTGAAATAATTAATGTGACGTAACGAATGTGGATTGTCTTGTCAAACTGTTTTATTCGTGAACCAAAATGTTCTTTAAGTATATGCTGTTTCTACATTATATTTATAAAAAATAAATTAATATTACAATACAGTATAAGTCAACATTCTTAAAAATTGCACGTGTATAATGTGTGATTTTTTTGTTAAATTTACTTTAAAATGTGTTACAGTAGAATCCGTCCATAACGACATCCAAGGGATCTCAAAAGTTTCGTCGCTATAACCGATAAAAGTAATATAACTTTATCGTATGTGGACTTTCAAACAAGAGGTCAAAATGTCGACGTTTTAACCAGTTTGTCGCTATAAGCGGTATCGTTATAAACGGATTTTACTGTAAATTGTTATTGTTTCTTTAAATTTTTACTTATTCTTTACAATATTTTTTTTTATAATAAATGCTGTTTGGTGAAACACGTTTTTGAAATTATACTATACTTTTTAAAAAAATCAAAAAAATCGGATTTAAAATAAAAAATCTGATTTTTACGCATCCTTGAATTTAACCAATTAGCGTTTGCAATTAATGTTAGTGATAATAACGAACGCTATTTCTGTTTGACGCGAATAATAAATAATTGCCATGTCAACATTCATAAAATGTATGTACTTTCTGTATTTCAGTAGTTTTTTCATTAATATTCTGTTTCTTTGACATATTTCATATTTCTCTTTTTAAATATTGAATATGACGGGTGACGGGTATATGATCTTTATAATGATGGTGTTTAAAAATAAATAATATTAATAGCGTTTGAAATTATTATTAAGCGAAATTTTCTTTTTCTCTTTTTAAATTTCGCAGTTGATATTAATGAACTCGACAAAATTCACAAGCATGAACAAGTTGTAGGATTTCACTAACAAGTTTTATTAATAAAATATTTTCATTATGAGATTTTCCTTTTTATGAAGTGAGAGAATTATTTTAATTAAAGCCACGACAAGATAAATGTAAAAAAACTGATTTCTTTTTATTGTATATTGCAGATGTCAGAAAAGTTTTACGCAACCAATAACGGAAAATGTCATGTGTGCTGCCGGTTACGAAGGAGGCAAGGATTCATGTCAGGTAGGATTTTAATGTTTTTTTACTGATTAGTTTTCTTATGAGCTTATTTTACAAATCTTTAAGTATTTGCATTCATCTTACTTAAATTTATGCTACTTGCAATAACAGCAATTTTTTTTTTCAAATACAGCCTACTAAAATATGTTTTAATAAATTTTTATTTTACAACACGTGCTTGCAATTTTTTGCTTTTGTTTGTTGATTTTAATGCATTTTAGCAACTGTCTATCTAATCATTTAAAATGCACATATGTTTTGCACTGATAATATGCATATTTTTGAAAATATTACACTTGTTATATATTTTAATTAAAAGATAACAATCAATTATTGCATATAAATATTTTTGATGCACAGCATTAATTATTTAAATTAAATACGGATGGGTAAATTTTTGATAAAAATCGTGAAAATTGAAATATCAAAAATATTTTAAAATTTAACTTCAATTAAAATAATTACATTGTAAAATTTTATTTGCTAAATTTGTTCATTTGTTAGTTTTAATTAAATTAAAGAAAATAATTAAATTCGTCTAATTTGACATTTGAAATTTTTTGTGATCATTTTCCGTAATTGAATATATTTATATTTGAAGTTCTTAGCGTCAACAAATTTAATTATTTGAAATCGTATCTTGACTTTGTTAAAAATAACATTGAAAATAATTAATTATTTGTGTTTCGCGGGAATCAATACTCCATAATAATTTTGTGTAGTAATGATGTTTTGGACTTAAATATATTACGTAATGCAATTTTAAACTCGGGCTACATCAATCGCATTAGGACTGGCCGTGGCCCTGTTTTTCGACATTGAATATCGCCGTGTTCGGAATAAAAAATCGCAGGATGCATCGATATTTTATTAATAATTCGTCCTGTAGGATATAACTGACCAAAATCTAAACGCAGCCAAGTTTCGTTTGGAATCGATTCATGCTTTTGTGGTTACAATTTATAATCCAAACGACAATATTTGATTACTGTAGTTACTATGGTAGCGTCGGAATACACTAATGCTGTGTTTGCTCATGTATTTGCACATGTTCGCGAAATTTTCGTAAACATAACGAAGCTCTTCTAACAAAAAAATGAAACATCTTCATTAGGGCACGTAGACACAATCTAGGGGCGTCTGTAAACAAGGGGGTCAGAGCCGTAACTAGGGATTTAAGCGCCTGTGGCAAAAAATTATTTGCGTCCGTACATATCAAGATAATTAAAAAGAAAATCAATTTGTATAAATATTTTATTCTGAGCACACACTATTCATAAATTAACTAAACTAAATTAACGCACTACATATTAAAATTAATAAATCTCGATTATTTGCATTGATATTTCAGGCACTTAATATTATTTTGAAATGACCTTGTACATGGGCGCCCATAAAGTATTTTCCAGGGAGGGGCAAAATAAAAAAAAACAGAGATATTATCATAAAAGAAGATATATATTCTTTTGCACACTTATACTAACAAGGCTTAAATTTTAAGAAAAACTTAAACAAAAAATGTTAGTCGTAATTTTGACAACAATATTGAATAGTTAGTAGATTTCATTCCGACCATTTAAGAAAAACATAAAAATTTAAATAATATCTGGTCATTATAGATATTTATAAAAAAATTCCTTAACACCCTCAGGATACTATGAGCAATCGACTAAATATAATATAAAAAATATATATTACAGTGATAAACTGCAAACATATACTTATTAGTAAAAAAATAAAATTGTATTTAAAAAAGGCAATTCCTTCCAGTTCAAAAAATTTACCATAAATATCAATGGAATAATTTGTGCCACACATAAAAAAAACCAAATCCAAATTTAAGCAAATATGAATAATTTTCTTATAGAACATAACGGTAGTGAAATAATTAAGTAAGATGCCGTCTTTTTCAAATTTGCAAAAAGCCAGGGGAGGGCAGATGCCCCCTCTTGCCCCCCTTATGGGCGCCCATGACCTTGTATATAATATTCTTACACGGTATATGAAATGTTATTTGCATTGCTTTGTTTCACTTTGTTTTTTTACTAATAGATGAAAAATTTATTCCATAGAAAATTGATAGTTACACTTACGGACTGACTTTTCCTACGTCGTACGGATCTGCATATTTGACGTTTAATTTTTTATTGATCTTTATGCAACGCAAAACTAGAAATCTGATACAAAATTAATGTATTGGTGGAAAAGATTGGAATTACCGCAGACGTATCCCATAAATTAGTTTATCGCAGTGCCGTATCTAACCAATTTTACGCCCTGGGCATATTTAATTATTTGCGCACGTCGTCACATTTGCAAAATTATTAATTATTTCGTCATAATTAAAAGTTTCTGTGATATCATATTCTGTTGACAAAATGACTAAAACTGTAAGCTGTAGCAACAGTCAGCTAATTATTGAGTCCCAAAATTTTTCTGTGCATGATAATTCACCTCTCAGAAGATGGCGACAGTAAAGATTTCGATAAGAATTCTGTTTATAAAAATAACGTTATAGCAAATTTAATAAGTGGCTTGAATAGTATAGAATTAAACACCGCTGCAGATATTTTTAAAATTATATTTATTGAAACTGAAGTATGATAATATTTATTTTTTAAAATGTATTTGACCGTATTGATGATATTGTTTTATTATATTATTAAATAATGTAAATATGATACTTACTAGAACGGGCAGATTTCGTTGGTTTCTTTTCTTTTCAGTTAGACAAATAAAGTTTAACAAAATTCTTTATTAAAATTTATCTCATTTATCTTATTTATAAGATGATGAATCCCTTTTAACAAGTGCAACATTTCAATCGACTACAAGGAAGATAAATTTCTTGACACTGATTTTAAAATAGCAGAAACAGAAAAATAACCATGATCTGTGAAATTGATGGTACCCAAATTCCATCCATTTCAAGTGGCAAAGTTAAGAAAACCTTAACAAAATTATTGTGAAGAAATGAGTAAATGTCAGAGAACACAAAATCAATCATTGATATATTTAAAAAGAATTGGACCAAAACAAAATAACGGTTATTAATTTTTCATCGAACACTGGAAAAATAGAAAATTTCTACTAAATGGTGAAAAACATCATAGCGACTGATTAATGTATTCAAAAACAAATGGCGTATGTAGGTATATTGTTTTTTGACAAAAGAATAGCCCGCACTACAAACGGATTAAAGCATTGGAAAATTTAACTGCAAAATTTATGTCATTGAAATATGAATAAATAAATTTTGATATATTTTTTTATGTTTTTGTATATATCTACATTTCGCTTATATGAAAAGGAAGCAATTACAAATATTTGTCTAACCTAGAGGCATCATGTACTCTTGACTCAATGGTTTAAAATATAGTTTTATTAATTGGCAATTTTGGAAATGAAAGATCTTACATACACTAAGCAGTGAGCAACGTTTTTCAATCGAAATCTGATTTCTCTTTAAATAATAGTTTTGTAGATTTCTGTTATTGCACATTTGTAGTAATTACGTTATCGCTAGTTGATTTATTTCACTAAATAATATTTAATCGAGAGAACGGTCATGTAGTTATCGCGTAGTAAAATCAAATCAATAATCACATTCCTTTTCACAATTTGGTTGTGACAGGTATTCAAATACCAGCAGACATTCAAACAATGTATTAGCTATAAAATTGTCTCCAAGCTTGCTAAACATACAAAAGAAGAAATTTCTAAGTGCTGAAAAGGTTCTGACCTTCGTAAAATCTTTGAAAACTTCAACTAATTTAGGACATGCACAAAAACAGCGAAAAAGCACCCTTGAAAGATATCGAATATTTAACTTAGGAAGTAAAGTAATAGATCGTGAACTTGAAAATTTAGACTCATACATTTTAAATGCCTTTAAACATTCCTAGAATGAAGATATGAATTCTAAATTTGGTTACATTTTATGTAATGATATTCGAATTTAGGGTTATGAATATTCTATTAACTGTTCCTAAAATTTTGAACTGCTAACATATGTCATTTTCACATCCAATACTCATGGGACCTGATCTACTAACTAAAGTTGCAAATACTTCATTTACAGAAATATTATGGCCTAATTTCTCTATCAATAATTTAATATTTATATTATTTATCATAGTTTATAATAGTTATACCGAACAGAGTAGTGGTTAAAGAATTTGTACTTCTTGTATATTAATTATTATTGTTTTTATATATTTTAAATTGCGCACTTGGAAATATAGATTGAGCTTTAGCAAATCCCAATATTTGTTGCATTGCAATCATAAAGAAAATAATGTGTCTTAATATTACCACTTTTATGGAATAGTAAAAACTGTGATG
Source organism: Stenolophus ochropezus (assembly GCA_035578165.1). Lineage (NCBI taxonomy): Eukaryota > Metazoa > Arthropoda > Insecta > Coleoptera > Carabidae > Stenolophus > Stenolophus ochropezus. The sequence goes on from JAQOWZ010000014.1 coordinate 9,670,063, forward strand.
TAAATATAAAATGAATATTGTGTCGTGAAATAAAGCTCATATCAACATAACCTACAAAGCTCAACGCCGTGGATAATCTCATAATAACATTAATAACAAATGATAACCACATTCCACGAATAACAGCCATACCAACACAATCTAAATCCGTATTCGTCATGTATGTACGCTCAAATGTGATTAATTTGGTAGCACTGAACCAATTCTCATTTTCTGTGTCGTACGTGCAACGATTTGATAAAAATATGATAACGGTCTCTGCTTTTCTCTCTTCTTCCACTACTTATCCCTTATGACGTAGGAAGGAGAAATGACTGGATCAAATAATCGATAACACTTCTTCTGGGGTTATTAATTGTTATTACTAAGATGAAGTAGATCATTACATAGCATGGGCGCCGACTATATGGCGGCATCAGGGCTCAAGCCCCCAGGAAAATTTTCTTAGGGGCAATGCCTCCAAGGAGACATTTATTTTAGCGCAGCATTTTTTTACATCAGTATAATAAAGCCCAGAATTGTTATTATTTCAAAGAATTATTGTATCTTCTTTCATTTTTTAATAACTAACTACTACTCTAAAATGGGTGAGAGTTACACCCTTAAAAATATTAGCAGTGAATTCCTTGCCTTAAAGTACCTATGTATACAAATTTTCATTTTAAAATTACCACTAGTACTGTCATAACTACAAATTGAATATCAGCCTATAGGAATCCATATGACCGGTAATAATGCGCATCTCAGGATATACCAGAGATCCTGAGACGCTAGCACTCAGTCTCGCTCTGCGGGGCGCCGGGGCGGTAGTGGGCCTTCGGGCCTCCGCCTTGCCTGGTGGTCTGGTTAGACCGCCTTCCAGGGTATCTGATGCCCTGAAGGTGACCTAGTTCAGCCGGCCAGGAATTGGAGCACGCTTCAGCGCGTGCTCTAATTCTTGATCTGTTGAAACCAGAGCACAACCTGGAGCGGTTTCGGTTGCTTTGAATTGTACTCTGGTTTCAGTGGGTCAGTAATGAGAGCATTTTGAAGTATTTGCTGTAATTCTTGGCCTACTGAAACCAGAGCACATTCTGGAGGAGATTTGGTTGCTCGGGATTGTGCCCTGGTTTCAGTGGGTCAAGAATTAGAGCATTCAGGAGTATTTGCTCTAATTCTTGGCCTACTGAAACCAGAGCACATTCTGGAGCAGTTTTAGCTGTTCTGCATTGTGCTCTAGTTTCAGTGGGTCAAGAATTAGAGCATTCTAAAATGTTTGTTCTATTATTTCTTTTTTCTTGTAATTTTATGTTTTCATTTTGCCCCCAAGGAAATTTTGAAAAGTCGGTGCCCATGCTACTACATATAGATAATCATTTCCCTAATAAATATTAACATTTTTATATTTTAAATGACATACCTAAACAATATGTAAAGGGTATGAATGAATGATACATTATTTTCATTTTTATCTGGAAAGTTAATTAATATATTTAATTTTGCTGGACCAAAGGTCTCGACCTCTCTTGAAACCTGGGAATATATTAACTAAGCCAGAAGCCCAGAAATTCTCAAATTACTTAGGACAAGAATTGTCTTGCCGGATACAATCATTATTAACATTCCCAGTAGACGCTGCCAACTCAAATGTACAGTTCCGACCAAGTCCGCAAGTCCGGTTTTGTAGTGAACAATCCTGTTATTATATTTTCATGTCTTAACCAAACATAAACAAGAATATTTAAAAACAGACTATTTTGTTACTATTTTGAGTCTTACCTGTTATTATTAAATTTAATGTCCTTACGAAACCTGAAATGTGCGAGTATTTTATATAAAAAGGTTTTTTCTACTTTTCTGTTTTCCGTTATGATCGTTAGCAATAAATAAATTTGAGGAAAGTGTCGAAAGTCAATGTTGATGGTGTTGGCAGCGATGGTATTTGATAAGTTTTGAAGCTCGTGCCTTGTAGTTTCTTGTACGTGCTTGGCCGACGGATGAAGCGAGGTCACCTTTAAGCCCAAGAAAAATAACACATGTTCGAGTTTGTATTCTGTAGGGCATGGGTCATCTTTTACAATGTCATATTTAAATTGTAATAAACTTGGCATCATCGGAGAAACATTGTAAATAATAAGCAAGTCTATTTAAGTAATTTAACCTCATTTATACCGTGAATATTTTCAAGGTAAAACATGGGATTTATCATATCCATAGTTATGACAAAAAATAGGTTTATACAGAAGCGACAGTAAGACAGAGAAACGTAAATTAGAGAGAGATTGGGAATGTGAACAAAGGGCTCATTGTTTAAAATCGGAAAGTTTCCTCACATCTTAGTAAAAGATATGGGAAAGGAACAAATTTAAAGGTATACAATGCTCCAAGATCATAGAACTGAATAGGGTAACATGAAAGGTACCGACACGGAGTGTCGCTTCTTTATGTATCAATTCTGTGATTAGGACTTGATATTTGATCAATTGCAAATTGCAATGTATTTGCTTGTCTCATTTAAAATGAAACATAATGAATGAATTTTACAGTAGTATTAAATTTTAATATTAGAAGAAATTACTACTAAGCAATGACAATCTGCTATAAAACTCTTGACTCAAATTCGATATTTAAACAACTGTAATATTTTGAGAACTGGTTTAAATTTGAACTCTTAATAAAAACACAAATGTCGAATTCGTTCCCTACATTTCATTTTAAATGACACAGGCAAATACATTGCTGTCAATCAAATGTTAAGTTGTAACCATGGATATGCTAAATCTTATGTTTCACAATTTTATGCCCTGAAAGAATTTCCATTTTATAAGTTTTTCATTAGACTTTAATATATTTGAAGTGCGGTGCAAAATATACTCGTTCGGTTTGAGTTTGAAATAGATTAATGACTATTCGTATCTGTTCGAACAGTTCACTCTTTTGCTTTATTTTGATCTTACAAATGAATAATTATTTTATGGAATAAATGAGTTGGTGTTATATACTTCACTGAAACATTGTATGAATATTATAATTCAAAATTTATTCCAATAGTTATTCATGCATAATTTCTCTTTGAATTAAATATTAATATATGAAATAGATAATTGTAATTGTAATCATAAGTAATTTTGGAGTACGGATTATTACATTTGTAAATGATAAATAGTTAAAGCTTCATTAATGCTTCAGAGTGCGTAGTCTGTTGAAGTGTTCAATAAGCTTTATTTATGGGACAAAGATAAAAAGCGGTGTATTATTTCACGCATACGAAATGACACATCGTAGGCGAGTTTGCGAGACTTTTGTTCGTTGGTCGTATAACTATTTATTATAATTACTAAAGAACTTTGTTGTTTCAAGTCTGTTATCGATATATCTAACAAAAAAAAACACCCACGTTGAAAGTAGTGTAATTTGAAACTCGCTACATGATGTAAGATGAAGTCCTTTATAAACTTCTATCATTAAAAATTTCTTTCTTCATAATAAGAATTATTGAATTTTTCTTTAGCTCTAAAACCTAAAAAGGTTATCGGTTAAGGTGAAATCGAGAATTCCACTTATTCCATGAGAATTTTTATTTGCATTTTAGAAGTGATGTCCTATAAACTCTACAGGGTATTTCAGGACTAGTGTAACAAACTTTCAACTTATTCCTGAGGTCAAGAAATTTTCTAATTTTGTAATCAAGGTACTTTCGGAAAACAAGAGTTATATTGAAATGTCATCATACTTTATTTGTATTAATTAAATAGTATTATTATTAGTATCTGCTATTTTATTGTCTTTTAGTAGTATTGAACAAAGAAGTATTGAAATACTTCACTTGAAAATTGATATAATTTAAAACGATAGTTTTATTTCTGCTGTCAACTAACTGTCAACTGTCAAAGAATATCTGATTTTAATTTTATTGTCCAAATCGTATTCGTTAATATTAATAAATAAAATTAATTAATACAAATAAGGTATGACATTTCAATATAACTCTTGTTTTCCGAAAGTACCTTGATAACAAAAGAAAATTTCGTGTTATTTATAGAACTTCAACCTCTTGTACTTTGGTAACTAGAAGGAATAGGACCTATATGTTCATATGACATTTTTGGCTCAAAATGACCTCAAGAATAAGCTGTTAAAGTTTGTTACACTAGTCCTGAAACACCCTGTATAAAGGATATATACTATATATTTGATTAAGTAGTGTTTAGATTCGAACTCAGATCTTACTCTGTTAAAGTCAATGTACGTTAACTAATTGAGACACCAGGAAATAACAATTGAAATAAGTGTATGTTTTAATAAAATTCGCTAGCGTTTAAAATTTTTATGGGACATTAAAACGAAAAAGACTTTCTGGTATTCATATTCATCTATGTATATTGCTATAAAATGAATTCAGACCTTTTCAAAAACATTTTCCAGGCAATGAACTCTGTATTCATAAACTGCAACTAAAATTTATACTTTAAAAACAGGGTAGAAATATGTTGCTGACTTACAGATAAAACTGTATTTATGATCGAAATTCCTTTTATCTGTGTCTGGAAATATGAAAACTTAGGAAATTTAGGGACCTAGTTGGAGTAGGTAAGCAGTTTTATTGGTAAAAATTTATAGAGATAACCAAGTTGTAGAGAATTGCGTAAGTTTTTATTACTTGTGAATTTGAGACACTCGCATTAGTCATTGACATCGAATGTGATATTTGATCAAAAAAAATAATTCACCTTTACTTAAAGGCCTAAGAAATCTGAAATCCTCAAACAGTAATTATTGTAAAAATAACGAAAACATTTATGAAAAATGAAACAAGTACATAGCAATAAACCTTTTAATTTATACCCAAATATTATTTTTGTAAATAAATGATTTATAGGTATATCAATTCAACAGGTTGTATTATGAGTTTATTATTTATTGTGTTATGTCTACTTTAGGAACCGTTAATATATTTAGGGAGCGACATACCTTTCAATAATACTTTGCACCTTTTATTGAGGTGGTGAATTGTGAATTTTATTACGATTATTTGAACCTGGTTGTTCGTGTAGTAAAAGAAATCAAAACCCAAAAACAATAAAATTGTAAATGGTTTGGCAAGAATTACACAGAAATCACGCGATCTAAAAAAAGAAATATCATTTTAATTACGGGCAATATCAATCTATAAACACCAGTGACGGATCCAAGAAAAGGAGGGGCAAATTACCTTTTTTTTTCAGATAATCATAAACAATGAAATGTATAATAATGTTAATCACAAAATTTACTAATTAACACAAAAACATTGAATTAGAAAAAATATATCAAAAATTATAATTTTACGTATCTATAAAAAAACTAATCTTATAATTAATTTTTTTTTTTCGTCGATGCAAATCGGGACAAAACTTTCTTCCGATCCAACTCCTTCAAGGAGTTTTAATTTCCTTAATATAGAAAAGCTCGTTCAGCCATAATTATACTTCTAGGTAGCTTTATCAATATTGTTAATACTTTATTTTCTAATAAATAAATATCAGCACCAAATTGTTTCAGAACTTCATTTGCACTGACGGAAATATCAGATTCAGTAAAAGTTAGGCAGTGTTTCCACAACAATATTTCGGCAAATAGTTTTTGTTCTTGGTATTTCTACTTCAAATCAAATAAATATTTATTATATCTGTGTATCAGACGCCTTTACGCTCCAGATTTATTAATTATTATTTTCGAAATTCAAAAACCTGGCTTGTCTAAAGGAAGGCGATTCACAAGAGGTCGTAGTCAGTAGTAAAATTGTTATAGTGATCTGTAGATAATTATTTGTCAAAATTGAACTATATAGATGATAAAAATTTGACGCCCCTAAGAATTTTGCGCCTGTGGCTTGCGTCATCTTTGCCACGCCCTAATTACGGCACTGTTTTGCGTTGTAGAACGGAGCAAAAAGACATCAAAATACAAAATAGACATTTTAAATCTCAAGGTATGTAAGTAAAATGTCGAATTTAATTTATTTCATTTGTTCGTGTAAGGGGAAGTGTTCGGTCTGCAATGTTCTCATACTCTTTCCACGGCGTTCTACCGAACGAATGGATCAACATTTCTTACACACGCAGTTTGTTTAAGGGTTATTTTTTCTTAAAAAAGTATTGTTTTATCTAATAATTTGCACAAATTTAAATATTTTTATTGAACTTCAAATTTAAATAGAAATTTTTACGTTGTAGCTATAGGATTTAAAAAATATCGCTAAAACTAAATTAAAATGATATTATATTGCCAATAATAAATAGAGTGGTATAACATTAAAAAGAATATTTAATTATGATGCACTTTACAAAATACATCTATGTTTATTAGATTTTTATAGAAATAATATTATGAAAGAATATTTAATTATGGTGCACTTTACAAAATACATCTATGTTTATTAGATTTTTATAAAAATAATATTATGAAAGAATATTTAATTATGATGCACTTTACAGAATAATGCCATATTTATTGAATTTTTATAAAAATATGAATTTTCAGTTTCGAATTACTCGTATGGAAAGGGGGACGATACAACTTTCATCAAATAAAATAATTATGTAAGATTAGTTTTGGTGCGTTTTTAAGGAAATGTATGAAATTTGTCTTTTTTGTTCATTACATTTTATGAAATATGTTTTAAATTTTAAATTTGCTTGACATCATTTTTAGTTTATTTTTAAACCTTACTGGTATAATTGAAATAGCAACATTTTTATTTATTTTGTCTTGCTATATAAATTAAAATGATATTGTATTTCCAAGAATAGTAAAGTGGAGTAACATTATGAAAGGATATTTAATTATGATGCACTTTACAAAATATATCTATGTTTATTAGATCTATATAAAAATAATATTATGAAAGAATATTTAATTATGATGCACTTTACAGAATAATGCCATGTTTATTGAATTTTTATAAAAATATGAATTTTCAGTTTCGAATTACTCGTATGGAAAGGGGGACGATACAACTTTCAACAAATAATTATGTAAGATTAGTTTTGGGGCGTTTTTAAGGAAACGTATGAAATTTGTCTTTTTTGTTCATTACATTTATATTTATTGGATTTTTCTAAAAATATTAATTTTCAGTTTCGAATTATCACTTATGGAAACGGTACGATTGTACTTTCAATAAATAATTCTGTAAGATTAGTTTTGGGGTTTTTTAGGGAACTATATGATATTTGTCTTAATTTGATCATTACATTTTATAAAATATGTTTTAAATTTTATATTTTCTTGAGATCATATTTAGTTTATTTTTAAACATTACTGGTATAATTGAAATAGCAACATTTTTTTTATTTTGTCTTGCTATATAAGTTAAATTAATATTGAATTCCCAAGAATAGTTGACTGGAGTAACGTTATGAAAGAATATTTAATTATGATGCACTTTGCAAAATAAACCAATATTTGTTGCATTTTTATAAAAATATAAATTGTTAGTTTCGAATTATCTCGTATGGAAAGGAGACGATTAATCTTTCAACAAATAATTATGTAAGATTAGTTTTGGGGCTCCTTCAGGGAACTGTACGAAATTTGTCTTAATTTGATCATTATATTTTATAAAATATATTTTAAATTTTAGATTTGCTTGAGATCATTTTTAGTTTATTTTTATACATTACTGGCGAAATTCATGTAACAACATTTATTTTTCTTTTGTCTTGCTATATAAATTATAGTGATATTTTATTTCCAAGAATTGTGGAGTGGAATAAAATTATGAAAGAATATTTAATCAGGATGCACTTTACAAAATAAATGCATATTTATTGAATTTTTATAATAAAGTGAAATAGCAATATTTTTTAAATTGCCTTGCTACATAAATTTAAATGATATTTAATTTCCAAGAATAGTGGAGTGTAATAATATTATGAAAGAATATTTAATTATGATGCACTTTACAAAATACATCCATGTTTATTAGATTGTTATAAAAATATGAATTTCCAGTTTCGAATTAATTCGTATGAAAAGGGGACATTAAAACTTTCAAGAAATAATTATGTAAGGTTAGTTTTGGGGCTATTTCAGGGAACCGTATGTAATTTGTCTTAATTTGATCATTACATTTTATAAAAATGATTAAATTTTAGATTTGCTTGAGATAATTTTTATTTTGCTATATAAATTAAAATGACATTGTTTTCTAAGAAAAGTGGATTGGAATAATATTACGAAAGAATATTTAATTATTATGCACTTTACATAATAAATCCATGTTTATTGGATTTTTATAAAAATATGAATTTTCATTTTCGAATTATTGTGTATGAAAACGGGACGTTTTAACTTTCAACAAATAAATATGTAAGGTTAGTTTTGGACCTTTTTTCAGGAAACCGTATGAAATTTGTATTAATTTTGGCACATTGCATTGAAAATGCCAAGAGATAGAAGCAAAAACTGGTAAATAAAATCCCCAATCAGCGGCTATATAATTGATTTAAAAATCAGAAGTGTCACAATTATGTTAAGTGCGTTCCCAAGCCTACTCGCTGAAATTTCATTTCAGCTTTCAGTGTGGCTTGAACTTCCACACAATCAACCAACGCTGAACGCAGACGTAAATGCAAATGAGTACCCGAAAACGATAACATTGTATATATTTGTGTAATTATTTCACTGTTGATAGGGGGTTAATTAAAAGTGAAATTTTAATTAGAGATAAACACCAAGTGTATTTGGAGATTAGAATATGCGTGCTTTTACGATGTTTTAATTTTAATTATGACAATAAACGCCTAATTAGGTTAGGATAATTTCATTTAAAACTGGCGAAAAATTGTAAAATGGAATTATTAAAAGTGATTTTTGAAATGAACGTGGTTAAATTCTCCTTTTTCACCCGAAACTAAATTGTCATTAATAATTTAATAATTATAAGTTTTGCACTTCTATAAAAAAAATTACAGTAACTATTTTTTGGAGTAAATAATTTAAAATATTTTTCCTTTTTTGAGTTTGAAAAGTAGCCAATGCTAGGCAACATAAACACATTTATCAATGGTTTAATTTACTTATGAAATTAATTTTTATTAATATTTCGGTTGTAGGAAAAATGTCGTATGCAACATCTATGTAACATAATGTTTTTTATCTCGTGCTATATTTCCGTTAAACAGCACTCTACTAAAAAACACTTATTTTAGATACTAGTTGCATAAAAAACTATTTCAACTTTATAATGTAACCGTTTAAACTATAAAAATGCATTATTTATGTTTGCGTTGTAAAATTTGAACAAAAGATTTATTTTGCGAAAATGAACTATGAAACTTTTTAGCTTATTCGTCATATTTTCATCTTTTTTCCATCTTCTCTCCATTTGCTTTTATTGCATTTCCATATATTTTCTTTTATTCACGTCTATGTTAGTGGTTTACGTAAAGCATGTATTTATTTATTCCATTTTTCGTAACTGAGAAATAATCTTTTATATGGATGTATGGAAATATAACGACATGCAGTTTTGTGATTAATAGTTTTCAAATGATATGGTTTCGAAAAGACAAGATTATTGAGTTCTCAATCTTATTTATATAGTTGTATTCCTTTCAAAACCTTTCATTCTATAATCTTTTCAATCTGCCATCGCACAATAGGTAATTTTTCACTCGAACCTCTTTTCCACTTTCCACATTCTGATCTTATTGTATTTCCATACATTCTTTCGCATTTTTGGGCTAGCGTGAATCGTTGCAGTAAGATACGGCAGATTTTATTAGGACGATCCAGATTATAGACCCAATTTTCTCCTATATTTAAACTATTCAAAAGATGCAGCACTTTACGTAAAATGTGTCGCAAGTATTGAAAAACTCTGATAACCAATGGAAATTTATTTGGACAACTACAAGCGTATATATGGTCGTAAAAGTAATATTTTAATTAATACACTAATGTATTCCATTTGCGGTTTATTTTCCATATGTATACTTCACATATGTATGTAATGTAATAACTAATTTAAGGATATAATGACATTTAATGTAATACGTTGACAAATAGAGTTATTACTGTTACGAGTAGAAACCTTGATATGTTTCTGTTATAGGTATAAACATTTTAATATTCCATCATATACCAAATCAGTGTCGGACTGGCACATATTTCTAATTGTGGCGGTTCAGATTTCCGGGCCCCCTATTCTCGGCTACACAAAAATATTTTTTTAGGCGGCTGGTACATAAATTGTTGTTTTTCGTATCTGCTGGCAACCTTAAAGTATCAATTTTTATTTAACATCTGTCAAAGTCAAAATTTTTGGCCGCTAGTTTGTTCATTATTGATTTACATAGTTCATATTAATGTGATTAATTATATTAGAATATAATAACAAATGTAAGTAAAATTTTAACTATTCCTTTACAAATATTAATGAAAAAGTAATGAATTTGCGAGTAAAAATAGCGGCCGTAAAGTAAATGCGGCCGTAAGGTAAATGCGGCCGTAAAGTAAATGCGGCCGTAAAGTAAATTTTGACAGATGTCAAAAATTGATTTTGAATAAAAATTCATAATTTCTTGTTGTAATCGCCTAAAAAATGTTGTGTGCACCTCGGCTAAAAGTTCTTTTTGGGCCTCATCTGATTTGTAGCCTCGGCTTTGCCTCGGCCGCAAACTTCGGTTTCGGCCCAAAAAGATTACTTTTAGAACCTTGATACACAAATAACTATTAATGAAACAATAATGGTTTTACATTAAGTAATTTTTGTGTTTTTTTTTTAAAGGTTATATTTTTTAAATACATTAATAAATACAAACAGAAGCAAATATTCAAAGTGATCACGACAATATTTGTAGAAAACTATTTTCCTATGTTAAACACGTCGCCATTCTCATTTTCAATAAATTTATATAAACAAACTAATTTTTAATAGATTGGAAGACATGCCTACTTTATCAATTATAATTTTTTTTATCTATTTTTTCAAATAAATCCTTTTTTACATACATAAGGATCAAAGGATTTAAATGCGATTGCTGTAATTATGACCTCAATCTATGTTTAAGAATTTTTAACTTGTGTACATGGAATAGACATAATAAAAGTATACGCTACATATAAATTATCAAAAAGTCCCGACTGAACGAGTTCATGTTGAACACATGATGCACATGGTAAACACAACAAACATTTTTCCTTTTCACAATTATGTAATTTTTGCCTGATGGTTTCAATATCATCATTAGTATTGGAGAGATCTTAGTCATCCACAAAATCACTTTCATCTTTAGAATTGATGCCATCTCGATCCCAACTTTTCCTCCAAGTAACTATAAAATTTTTATATTAACTTGAGAATTGTTTCAATTCCTTAATCAAATATATCCTAGGTACATTAATTAGATTGGAAATTGTAGATAAAGCATCATTGGGAAAATCGTCTATATCGAGTGCTGAAATTTCACTAAATTTTTTAGGGTCAAACCAGCAGCAATCAAATAAAAGTTCTTCGTTTAGAAAAAACTTTCGGAAATACTGGTACTAGCTGTGTCCAAAACTTCAGAATACACTGCTTTAAATATTTGAAGTGGAGATATATCTGCAGCTTCGTCTTCGACTTTTTCATCGTGAAACTTTGTTTTTAAAAATACTCGCTTAGGTTTAAAATCATTTGTGAAATTGATTGCCGGTTCGCCCTCAAAATGACGTTGCATACATTCTATATAATTTCGACATTTGTTAACGAGTTTAAAAAATGATCTTCCGTTCTTTTTGATTTTATCTGTTTGAGTAAAGTTTGTATAATGTGCTACGCATTTAGATAGTTTAATGACTTAGACAGTAAGTATATTGAAACTGACGATGTTATTTCAAAAAAGTCCATAAGAATAATTGCAACTAATAAATTTCAAAATAGTTGATAGTTAAGATTTACTTTACACAACATAATCTAAACTAATAACTAACAAGTTATAAAAACTGTTCTAAATGTTGCCAGTTGCCGGAAAAGAGAAATTACAAAGTAAGGTATATTTGAAGTATTGACATTGACAGAACAATAAATAATAACAACGCTCGTCTATGATCGCAAATGACAATACTTTTCTCCGCGAAATAAAAAGATAAAATGAAGTAGACCACACGCTGTACAAATTTTGTACTACAAAATAGTAGTAGTATGAAATTCGAATAGAAAAATATAACTGGATGTATACTTGTACACTAGAAACTAAGAAACTTTTCTTTCTTTGTCACAGCAAGTTTCATAAGTTTAGACTGGGCCCTTTCCTTGGCCGGGCCTGTGGCGATCGCCACATCGCCACAATGGCCAGTCCGACGCTGTACCAAATTATTCATAACATTAATGCAGCACTGTAATTATCTAAAATAAACACATAATAACCTTTTTGGTTCAGATTACGTAAACGTGACAGTTTAGATTTAAATAATTTATCGCGTATTATTCAGCTGTAAGAAATGTGCTCATATTATAATTTCCAGATATTATAAATTTACTAATAATAGTACTTCAATCCCACAGGGTATTTGAAATTATAACGTATTTGTGAGATTTCCAGTTATTGGCAATATCTCGAGAATACTTAGTAAGCATTATAAAATAAACTGTATTATTACATAGTAAATTAATTCAACGATTAATGTACTTGTATTTACCAATTGCAAACTCTTGAAATAAGCTTATTACATTGTGCATATATAAGCTATATCAATGGAAAGCGGCATTATGCATGAAATTTTAAATTGTAACCAAACAAAGATTTATTATTTTTCTATTGCTCAAACAGTTCAGACCGTGAATAAAACGTTTGGAAGTTTGGTATTGAAATTATATCGTATTTGTGAGATTTCCAATTATTGGCAATATCTACAAAATACTTAGTAAGCATTATTAAATAAACTGCATTATTACATAGTAAATTAATTCAACGATTAATGTACTTGTATTTACCAATTGCAAACTCTTGAAATAAGCGTATTACATTGTGCACATATAAGCTAGGTATATCAATGGAAAGTGGAATTATCCATTTTTAGAATATGCTATTAGTGCTGTGGAACTCAATGTGTTAATATATTTTCATAATGGGAGTTGAAAAAAGTTTCTTTTACTTAAAAATAAAGCTGTCGCTTAAGAATCATTCAATCATTTTCATTTGCCTAATCTTTTTTTGCTGCTTTTGCTTTGCTAATTGCGTTATTAGTTCAGGGCCAGATTTAGTACAGGGCCAGTAGGGCCTTCCCCAGTTGACGGCCTCCACCAGTTGAGGACCTCCACCAATGCAATGCAACTTTTCAAGAAAACGAAATTTTAAATTTTATTATTTTTTATCAATAAAAAAAACATACAAAATTGCTATGGAGTTCTATTTTTTCGAGATTTTTTTTTTTTTTTTTTAGAAATTTTGGGCCCCCCCACAATATATTTACCCTAGGGCCTCAAAATCTGGCCCAGAGAAAACTATTTTTCTTTTATTTTTATTATGGGAGTAGACAAATACAGTGGAACTTCAACTTCAGCAAGTCGAATTATTTTCTACGTCGACTTTTTATAATGATCACTAATGTTTCGTTTCTTTTTATATGTATTTTATCTCCCTAAGTCGACTTTTTATAACTCCAATATTTTTCTAATTCAAAGTAATAATTCAATTGTAATTCGAATTTTTAGGAATCCATTCATAATTTCATATGCATAGCACCGACATTGGCATATGTAAATATTTACATGTGAGACTCAAGGCATATTCATTATTCATTATTTAGTGATCCGTATTTAGAAAGCGTCAGACAGTCATATTCTATGCAAAAGGTAATTAAAATACATTAACTAGAGTTCAGAAAATATAGTTTATTATAAGTAATACATTGAATTTGCTTAGTATATTTCAACAAGTCTGTACATTTACTGAAAACTAAGAATTTTCATCGAGTTCAGGAAAATGTTTTTTATAATATTCATTACGGAAAAAATACTTATTGGTTATTAATGGTCATCACGAATAAATTATATTAATATTAAGGTGAATATAATCTTTAGTTTTCTGATTTTAATGGGGTATGGGACCAAATTTTGATTTTTACATATATGATACTAGACAAAAAATACCGGTATTTTTTTAAATCAATTCGATATTCGTAGTTTACACGTCACTGTGGTAGAATTGTGAAAGACGAGAGATAGAATGAGACCGTAAGACACCCTCTCCCTCTCTTTTTCCACGATCCTACCATGTTGACGTCATGCGTACCTTCTCTCAAACATTAAATTGCTAACAACTATATAACTGCAAAGTAATGTTTAGTTTTTATTATTGTAATGAGAAGCTATATTGCTTAGTTTTTATATTCTATGAATTATATGCTAAATTCACTTATGGCCACATACTCCATTACTTAAATATCAAAATGAATCTTCAATGCATTTAAATCGAGTACGTAAAATACAGTATCAGCCATGTTTGTGACGTGATGAACACTAGCAAATGCTATTGGTTGTTCGAAGCGCTATTACCTCTGCATTTTCGCGTTGGTTTGCTATTGGCTCATTGGCTGTTAGCTCAGTGGTTTCGATGACGTCATACGTACCTTCCATAATCAAGGGTTTAATTTATTGCAACTTTAAGATTTTTTTTGCATGTTAGAGATTTTTCGGTGAAAATAAAAATAGGAGCGTAATAGTTCTATGTACAGATTAAAATATAAAAAAATGAACTTGAAAACCCTTATTTTTTAAATTTTATGTAAGATTATGTAAAGAAGAGATGATCGTGTATAATACAAAAAAAAAAAACTTATTGAATACTTTAAAGTTAACAACAATTTTTCTATAATTTGAAGTTTCCATAATTCGATTTTTTTTCCTATTCGTTGATATTGGAGTTAAAGCTGGGTTCTCACTAGGCATTTTTTTGTGAATCATTTCTAATGATTCATTTGTCATGACAATTAAATGAAAAAGATTTGTTCACATGTATCATGTTTTAATGATCATGTTGTGACCGAACATGTACTGTTTTATTTTATAAATGACATCGGGAAAAGTTAATTCGTAGTGCAATTCGGGAAATATGTATGCTCTTGTCTCTTGAACTACATACTGTTTTATTTAACAACAGTCGAACACAGTATATTACCTAAAAATAATGGAACAGTTAACAAAACTGATAGGTTTAAGGTTATGATTATGTTGACATTTGTAATTTGAAATCATGACGCGTGTTCTTACGATTCATTTTACTTTCATTTAATAATAATGATCATTAAAGTAGAACTGCTTTTCACTTTTAATGAAACTATCAAATGATCATAAATTCTAATGAAAGAAGTGTTCTGACGTTCATTTTTCATGAATCATTGAAAATGATTCATAATAAATGAATGGTGAGAACCCGCCTTAAGTTCCACTGTATATTTTCTCCAATTTAAAACTGAAACGCTCACTTTAGAATTTTGTCGCTAATGCTCTGTTTCTGCCGCTTCGCTTGCTGGCAATATAACCTACTTCTATCTTCTATGTGTTCCGACGTTGCACTTATTGTAGGGCGACTCAGGGGGCCCTCTTCAATACCAGCTTCCCAACGGTCGCTGGGTGAACATCGGCGTGGTGTCTTGGGGCATTAGATGTGGAGTACCTGGTCGCCCTGGCATCTATACTCGCGTGAACAAATACCTCAATTGGATTGTAGACAACACCATCATATAATATTCTGTTGAGTGTTGACCCTACTGTTGGAGATAAATGGATTAGATATGGATTTTAGGATGTAAGTGTTAATCGGTTAAGGTCTTTGGACCTATGTACATTCTTGATATGAATTAATTTACTGCTCAAGTTTATAATTAACTGTACATTAGCAGAGAAATTATTACACTATATATTCTGCAATAATTACTACAAATATTAAATAGTGGATTCATATTGTATACAATATTATACCAATAAATAAATATTGAATGTACCATTTCTGAATGTGACTTTTTTCCTTTTTTTCTTTCGCAACCTACAAAATGACGCTCCTTTTTTTTTTTTTAGATCTTGTTTCATATTTCGAACTGAATATTAAACTTGTTTAACTAAATTGTAAAAACATTTAAAATTGGTTGTCAGTAAGGTCGCTATTATATAACAATTATTTATTTTATAAACCCATTTTCTAAAAGAAGAAAATATATATTTTGTAAAGAAATGTTTTCACCGCATATACGTTCTTTGGAACGATTAGATGAAAATTAAAAATCGAAAAAAAATGAATTTCAAAATTTCTCTGAGGATTTTTTTTCTCAAAAAGAAAGTAAATATCGATGCCCCGATTTCAAAACCTGTATTCCTATAACACATTTTTTATTTTATTCCGTTGTTTTATTATCTCACTTTTATTTATGTTCCAAATATATAACCCCATATGAAAGTGGTGTAGAGTAAAACAAACCAAACAACAGTATTAAACCAAACATTGTGTTGACAAACGCGAAATATCCCAAAAATACTCATCTTTGCGCCAAAAATTTTGATTTTGGAAAATAGTATACTTAGATAGATCTCGACGCGTTGATGTCAATTTTTTTAACAGAATTTTATTATCTCTTTTCGTTCCTGAGATATTTGTTGTCAAAGTTGCACCTCAAAAAAGTGTGTTTTTTGGCTATATCTCGAATATGGGTAGATATACATTCTCAATGATTATTCCAGTCGATTCTACGGGAAAAGTTACATAAAGAAATGTTTTCTCCGGATATACGTTCTTTGGAACGATTTGGTGAAAAATATGAAAATCGAAGAAACCTAAATTTCAAAATTTCTCCGACGAACTTTTTTTCTCCAAAACTTTTCATTTTCTAGACTTAAGTAAATATCGATGCGGTGATTTCAAATTTTCAAACCGAATTGAATTATCTCTTACCGCTCTCGAGATATTCGTGTTCAAAGCTGAATTTCTGCAATACC
This sequence comes from Stenolophus ochropezus, assembly GCA_035578165.1. Classification (NCBI taxonomy): domain Eukaryota; kingdom Metazoa; phylum Arthropoda; class Insecta; order Coleoptera; family Carabidae; genus Stenolophus; species Stenolophus ochropezus. Next base: position 9,686,999 of record JAQOWZ010000014.1, read on the forward strand.
TAAAAAAACAGGTTTTTTAGGTATACCCCTTTAAGGGTTAGGTTTACGACTTCGATGATATCACTAATCGATTCTACGGGTAAAATTACATAAGTGTACCAATTTTCAGATTTTTATTCCAACGGATACAATTTTTAGAAAGGAAAAACTGAAAATGGCCAAAATCGAAAAAAATGCCTGATGAACCCCTTGCGATTTTTTTCGATTTTCACCGATTTCAATTTTTTCGCTCTAAAAATTGTATCCCTTGGTATAAAAATCTGAAAGTTGGTACACTTATGTAATTTTGCCCGTAGAATCGAATGGTGAGGTCGCCGAAACCATAAACCTAACTATTTAAGGGGTATACCTAAAAAACCTGATTTTTTAGGTACAACTTTGAACTCAAATATCTCGTGAAGGGGAAGAGATAATTGAATTCTGTTTGAAAATTTGGAATTAGCGTATCAATATCTATTTAAGTCCAAAAAATGAAAAAATTTGGAGACAAAAAGTTTCGAAGTGAAAAATTGAAATTTAGGTTTTTTCGTTTTTCTTATTTTTCACCTAATCGTTCCAAAGAACGTATATGTGGGCAAAACATTTCTTTGTATAACTTTTTCCGTAGAATCGAATGGTAAAGTAATTGAGATTGTATCTCTACTCATTTTTGAAATATACTCAAAAAACAGACTTTTTTGAGATACAATTTTGAGAGCAAATATCTCCGAAACAAAAAGAGATAATTAAATTATGTTTGTAAATTTGGTATCAGCGTAGCTAATCCTTTGAAAAATATAAGAGACAAAATTTTGTAAAATTTGAAAATTTTCGAACTAAAAATTCGATATTATCTAATATTTTCGGGTTTACGCAAAAATACAGGCGGCTACTGGTTGTATAGGGATAAACATAAAGTGGCAAACAAAGTTATTATTAAAATTATTAATTAAAAGTTAAATTAATTAAAAATTATTATTAATAATAAATTGAATATTCAATCAATTTTGTTGATTGTCGGCAAAACGTAACCTAATTTTTCAAGTGAGATTAAACTCACCATCCTTACGAGGTAACTCAGCATCGGAAAGGGGGAGCTTCAATCTCAGCTTAGTTGTGACAAGAACGCTAAAAAAGAGCCAACTGAAGTTCTGTAAATATTTTTTTTATTTAAATCAATCCAAAAAGTCATTTTGTTTTAAAATATATAGTGATTCTCTTTACACAATTTTATAAAATGTTTTCTTTGTAAATATAAAAGAAACAAGAAATATTTAATAATTGCTTGTTACAATTTTATGTTTGAGTTGTATTGAAGTAGAAATATGACCACAATGTTTGCACGATATAAAAGATATTAGTTTGATTTCCCAGAAGTATAATTACAATGAAAAACATAATAAAGTAATGAAATAACACGTGCAAACTTGTTTTATTTTCATATCAAAGATATAATTTTTTATTTTCTTTTTCAAAAGAACAAAAAAAAACTGCTTAACAAATTTTAATTATTTTTATACAAACGTAAACATTTTTAAAACTTTAATATTCCAGTTAAATAAAATTGTGAGATACACTTTTAATTGGTTTTCTTGAAATTTTTTTCATTGTTACTTACCTTACAGGATACAAAAGATCGTGTATCTGAAATAGAACTGGGTGGGAAAAAGGTATAAATGTTGTTAAAATAAAAAGATTTACTGTGGCTTTGTTCTTATATTTCAATGTCTATCTTTTACAAACTCTAAAATAAACCTAAATTTTCCATTTCAATCGAAAAATAACATGTAACATATAGTTCTGTTTTTTTACAGTACAATTCAGTCATAAACAAAGTACATATCAGAAGGTACAGAGATTTTTGTTCGTAACAACATAATAATATTCATCAACAAATATATATATTTTATATATTTAATTATGTATATATAATATATTTATCTAATTTCTCAATATCAGTATATAATGGTCGTTTTGTAGGAGCTCATATATATGTAACTAATTTATTTGCTATCTTGACAGTAGATTTTTTGATTTTGAAAAATTATTATAGATTTGCTTTATTTTCAACCAATATATCTTAGATTTCTATGTATATAAAATTCTTTTATACCATCGGTACTATTTTTTACATTGCAAAAGGGCAAATTTCTATAAAAGGGTACATCTCTACAATTCTAACATTTTATTACTCTACATTTTATTCTAAGCCAATTAAATTAACTTTTTAATTAGTATTTTACTCATTTAAAATTTCAAACTCGTAATTTTTTGTTTAAACTAATGAAATCCACATCATAATTAAAAGTTAGGTTAAATTAATAACCAATTTGATGTAATTCAGTTTCTTTTTTTAGAAATATGTACAGTATAGTAAATACAGTAAATATTATTTCAGAAATATTATTTCGTATAAATTTTGTTAGAATTGAAGAGTAGTACAAGACAGTATACTTTCAAGATGGCCGATGGGTTTTGATTGGCTCATTTTTGGAGAACGATGACTCAAAATTAATTTAAATAAACTAATAGGTAATAGGAGTAGGTATATTCAAAATATTTGATACATAATACAGTATAAGCATAACAATACTCTCTTTATATATCACTCTTTCTCTCCCTGAAATATTCATATTACATATTAAATATTTTGAACAACAATAAATAGAAAACAATTTGTTAATATCACAGAAGAATTTCATATCGTGGCATCAAAAATAAATCTATGTAAATAAAAATAATCCTGTCGTTAAACTTCAATCCAACATTTATATACAGTTAACAATAATTCTATGCAGGAAACATTGCGTTGGGGAAATATTAATTAACATAGGCGAAACTACAGACCAGTAGAATATTTTATAATTAACAACTTCACTTATAACAACAACGTGTTGTTGAATTGCTTATTTCAGTTTCATGTAGTGACGTAGTTTGACCTTTGCTAATTTCTGTGAAAAGGAAAGAAAAATTTGGCCAACAATACACATTGTGTTCGAAGTTTGCAACAGTTGATACATTTTACGGTTTGATATCTCTGGGCACATTTAATTATTTATTATCAAAAATAAATACAGATATATCTTTCTAACAAAAAAAAACAATAAAATTAATTATTTTGGCAACTATGAATAAACCTATATTGCAAATTATATACTACTATAAACAAATAATATGTACATGACATTTAAATATGTTCAATCTAAAAATAAATAAAAAATGACAACATAGCTATTTATTCAAATATCAGTTTTGCAAACTTTAATAAATATTCCATGTCCAATATGGCTTAACATCATTCTAAAAAAATAAATAACATATATTCGAAAGTACATAGACAACACAGGGCTCTGTATACAAGACTACTTGGTCAGGTTATACTTTTATAATACACATTCACACAGGGAACATTCACAATTAATTTATTTTAAGCCGGGTCCACCAAACTACTTCCTCTTAAATATAAATTAAATATTGATCACATATTTTTTTGGTTTAAAACTTAATATTACGATAAATTAAAAAATGTATCAGTGTCATATTTTATTATGTCATGATGTAATTTAATTTGACTACCTATCCCAGTGATTCTCAACCTTTTTACATTAAAATACTTAAGGCATTTAATATGTTCGTGTAAGAACATTTATATTCCAAACACTTAAATTATTTATTAGTGTCATCAGAAACGGGTACTTACTTTGGAAATATTAACTAATAATTTCTTCAGTTATATTATGCGTTTTTTTTTTTAATTCAGCTACTTCATAAGTAATCTGAGCTTTTTCCACCCGAGGTGAAACAGTGATTGTAAAACAGAAAAAGTAGACTTCTGAAGAATAATCTGTCATTGTCTAAAGCGTATGCGCAGGTTAATGTAGAGCCTTGAAACAATCTAGAGTCTTGATATCTAGACAAGACAAGATTTTGTAAAGTCATGTCTTGCCTTGTCTAGACGGCAACACTACGGAATAGGCTGATATTCTTTTTTATAAAAGGTAAATCCAGTGTTTAAATTATTTTCACTATATTGACGATAAAACTTTTGATTATGCAAGGTTTAGGCACAGAATAGTTACATACAGAAGCGACACTTTAAATTTGTTGACTTTCTTTATCTCTCAAAAAGATGTGAGGAAAGTTTCCGATTTTAAATAATGAGCCCTATAAATTTGGTGACTTTCCCCATCTCTCTCTAATTTTCGTTTCTCTGTCTTACTGTCGCTTCTGTATAAATCTGTTCTGTGGTTTAGGCTCAGTTTTAGGAGCTGTTTGTTTTTACTGTTTCATCTGTTTTCTTTAGTGAAATTGGAACTATTTAACTTTGAATTGAAAGTATAGGTATATTAAAATTATTCAGCCGATCAATTAAATAATAAAATATATTTTGGCAAAATGTGAACAATAAACCAAATAAATTTGATGACGCACTAAGAACAGTTTAACGGTACCTAAAGTAGCGCGGAAGACTGGTTGAGAAACACTACCACCTAACCGAGTGGTCGGCAACCAACGGCACGCGTGCCACTATGGAGCACGAGATGACTTGAACACGCTAAGATTTCAGCTCAAATCAATGGTACCAGATTCTAGGACTTTCTTTAAAATGTTAGGAATTTATTAAGTCTATTTAGAAAAAAAGATTTACAGTAAATATTTTTAAAGAATTCAGAGTTAGGTATCCTAAAAGTTCATTGTCGATAAACCTTAGAAAAAGCGTTTCTTGGAATTCCATTATTTGTTCAATAATTATCCTGATTGTGTTTGTGTCCTGTGCAAGATCTTTCTTCTCGGAATCATTATTCTCTACTTCCTTACGCTCATTTATTTTAATGAGTAAAATTTTTGATAATATTTTGTTTAAGTTACTGTGCAAGGTTATTTCTATCCAGATAACCTAGTTCAAGTCACCCTTTTCTGGTACCGAATGAGATTTACTTTTACGTCCCTAAAAGTACATTTTTTTTACTTCAACATCTGTCTTTTCTTTAGTAGCACGCGACATGGCTGAAATTTTTTGTAAAATGTGATACTTATTACATAATGGTTGCCGACCGCTAACCTAACCTAACTATTGACAGCACCTGACAATGCCAGAAAACATTGTTATCTGAGGTGCTGAAACCTCAAAAATTGTCTGTTATAATTTATTTTAACTACACATATAAATAAAAGTGAATTTTATTCACAATTAGTGCTTTGCACTTTGGGATTAAAAAAAATGTTTTTTTTTAATAGTCTGTTTTATTTGTCTTTTATTTGCGTATGTTCATCGTGGGTTAAATGAATATTTAACGTCTAACAAAAGGAAAACTCCGAAATGAATAACTAATTTCGCCATAATTTCTTTGTAAATTAGAAAGGCTTTAACCAGTGAATGCTCCCTCACTTTGTTCACGTCAACTGCACACAAATAGTCTCATGACATGCATAGGATTGCATGCACACACACTTAGTTTAGATGCTTTGTTCTGCATTCCGTCATTGTGTAAGTTGTTGAGTTATTTTTTATTTCAACAGTTTCGTTGAAAACTACGCCATATATTGACACTGCTCGAATCACAAGCAGACTACTTCCAATTTACTATTACGTCGCGCAATGAAATTTTATTATTTGGAAGAATACTGCAGTACGTCCAAAGAAACGATGCAGTAAAGTCAGACGAGAAATTTAATTGTTTTGCCAACTTTAATTGCATTTTTTAAATTTTTGTTTCTATATCATTACTCTAATTTTAATATTAAAGTCAGTTATTATTAACGTCGTTGATTTAAAAATAATTTTGTATAAATATCAAACTAAAATAAATAAACTATATCAAAAATAACATGTGTGTTTATACAAATTATAAACATTATAAACATTTTACCCAAATATAAACATTTTCACTCAATTTCATATTTTATCATAATGTAAGTATTTGAATTATATAAAACTAATTTTTAAATACGTAATTTCCATATCTTATTATATCGTAAGTTTATTTTATCGTAAAATATGGCATTTATCATATTCATGGATACAACTTCACTTTTGATTGACACTTTAAAATGAAACATAGCAGATATAATATTGAGGATAAACTATAATAACACTCATTTATAATATTTGTACTTTGATAAGTTTGGTGTTTCTACAGTGATTTGGATTTTATTTTTTAATCTACTTATTATATACATATTGCTATTAAATAATTTCGCATTCAATGTTTCCCCTTTTTAAAAAATCAAATGATACGAGATCAGGAAACCTACCGGGTCACTTTATTTGTCCACCGTGTCCATTCCAATGACGTAGAAATGTGTTATGTAAAAAAAGTTCACAATTTGCAAATTAATAATGACGTGAATTTGTCTATAATAAAACTCATTTATAATATTTGTATTTTGATAAGTTTGGTGTTTCTAAAAAAATTTGGATTTTATTTTTTAATTTACTTATTATTATACATATTGCCATTAAATAATTCCGCATTCAATGTTTCCCATTTCAAAAAATCAAATGATACGAGATAAGGAAACCTACCGGGTCACTTTATTTGTCCACCGTGTCCATTCCAATGACGTAGAAATGTGTTATGTAAAAAAAAGTTCACAATTTGCAAATTAATAATAAGGTGAATTTGTCATCCTATGTTTTAATTTAAAATGAACGCTTTGATACATTGCGGTCAATCAAATGTGAAGTCGTAACAAATGGATATGGCACAACCTAAGTTTCACGGTAAAATAAATTCACGGTATTTACAACTACATCATTTTTTTGTCTCATCTTCGTCAATTAATTAAAATTATGTATTTAAATATTAGTTTTATTTTTAATGTTAAAAGTGTTGACTATTAATGACCAAAAAAAAACTAACAAGTTGTTTAGTAAAAGTACTAAATAAATATGCAGCAACTAAAGCTTTATTTGACTTCTAAAGCTAAACAGTGTTTATGAATTTCCTCAGCAAACAGTGTCCTATGAAAATTAATGAATTTATCGCGGAAATTTCGCTATACTTTCAATAAAAACTTGTAAAACTTTTCATATTACATAATTGAAAGTTGGTGAAAGTTTTTGTAGCGGTAAAGTTTCAACTACTATTGAAATAACGTAAACCTAACGTGTAAGTTGGTCGACGAAATGACAGAACGCAGCGTAATACGGAGATTTGTAACAGCACAACAAGCGGTACTACGTGATATTGTTGTTACTTAATAGTAAAATACTGTTAACGGTAAGGAACACGCGATAAGTACTGAATACGTTTACAAAGTCATTATGTCTTGCCGTTGCCTTGTTTCTGCTTCTGCGTCCGCTGAGGAAAGTAATCAGTAAATACGCCATTATTCTTCGCAAACACCGACCATTTATTTCCATCTAGATTCGGACTTCTAGATACAATTTTTGTGTAAGTACGTGAGTTATAGTATTTGGAAACTGCCATTTTGTGAAAGGTAAACAAAATGGAAGATGACCACGAAATAGTAAGTATAAAAAGAGTTAAAGCTTTTTACCAGTGATTCGAACCGTGAAAATAGGACAATACCAAAAATTATTTCCTTTATTCCTACTGTATTTTATTTCAGTATTTAACTTCAAAAAAATAATCAGTGTGTTTTCTTTATACAATTCAGCACCCGGTAGCAGGCACGTAGCCAGCAGGGATTTGAGGGGCTAAAGCCCCCCCTTCCTCGAAATTTATGGAAATGTACCCAAATGTCTGAAAGTTCATTAAAAATCATTTTATTGAATCAGTAGTTTTTTTGTTGAAAACTTTCTTAATATTCCGTGTGTCACTTATTCAGAGCCTTTTCTCCAAAATAAAAAATTTAAAGTCTTCTCCCCAAAAACAAATCCTGGAGTACGGACCTGCTCGGTAGTGTTCACAATGCATTATATCAATAATTTAAAATTTATAGCATTTATCAAATGACGCTGACTAAAAAGTTATTTTTCTACCAGGCAGCGCTTCTAGTACTACCGGGTGCTGAATATAACCAGAACTTTATTTCTTTAAAATTTATAAATAATTCATTAAATTGTTTCTATTCTGTTATCATGAATTTGAAATTACGAATGTTAGAAAACACCCTGTATAAATGTAAGCGTTCTACTTTTCTTATATCTATTTCTATTATCTTATATGTAAATGGCGGATGTTAGTGTATAAAGTGGAATTAAAATAGGATTTTGTGTGCAGTAAAATTCTGTTCTAGAATTATTTAACAAAGTATATTTTTTGCATAAATACAATTTGGGATTTGGATATGTGCCAACCCAAATTTTATGATAAAATTTTGTATTAATTTAGAAGAAAATCAAAAATGAATATGAATATAGTTCTAGTTTATGTGAATATTTATAGTTATAATAATAGCTTAATACTAATTTTGTTGAACAAACAATAGAAAATAAAGAGAGTTTATTTATATTTTTATGAAATTAAATTTTGTATTAATTTAGAAGAAAATCAAAAATGAATATGAATATAGTTCTAGTTTATGTGAATATTTATAGTTATAATAATATCTTAATACTAATTTTGTTGAACAAACAATAGGAAATAAAAAGAGTTCATTTAAATTTTTATAAAACCTCCCCGTTGTCCATTTCCGTTGGCTCGAATCGCTCTATACAAATTTCGCATAAAACACGGATAAGTAGAAGTGTTAGGTTATGTTCACGCATAATGACGAGAACTTGTGAACGTATTCAGTTTATGAGTCTTTTTGAGTGTTTGTCTCAGTAGTGACAGACAAAAGGGGTACTGTAGCGCTAGCATTGGACGGATCGTCGTCCACATACTTAGAGATTAGGTTACCGTTCTGTGGCCTGTCTGCCATCTTGGGTTGCGCTGACTGCGCTTGCGCTGGTGGGTGTGCAACGTGCACTGGAGACGCTGTGCACGAATTCGAAGTGTTGGTGGCGGTGGTTACCATATGGGGAGGTATCCTTGCGATAGATGCAATTGGAGCAGGTTGTGACTGTCTCTGTGGTTGGGATTGCGGTTCGGTTGATGATGCTTTCTCACCGTTGAGCCAATAAGTTACCATCTTACCTTTGCCCTGAGACAAAAATTGATCGATATGATTAGAAAATGTGGAAGCATTGATTATAACCAGGGATGGAAAACGTAATGTAACGATACGCGATAACGTTTCATTTGTTTTTTTTTTTGTTAACGTAACAATAAGAATTACACATTATTTGCCGTTAAAAGATTATAAATTCTATGTAAAAATCTAGCAGCGTTTAATGCTATTTTCTTACGGTAGATAGTAATGCTTGGTATATTAATATTTTAAGTTTATTTCTTTGTTTAAATTATGGTTTTGAATATTTTTATAAATTTGAGAAAAAATAAACTTATTTAAATGTTGTAATAACGATATAAAAATAAAGTTATTGTAGCGTTATCCTGTTGATTTTTAAAGTTATATATCGTTATATAACGTTATGAAATATCGTAACCTTATGTTAACGTTGTCCCATCCCTGATTATAACTAATATTATCTCTATTTCAACATTGAAATACTTTAAATGTAATTAAACTTATAACAACCACCACAAATATATCTCGAAAGCTAATTAGAAAAAGGCGATAATTAATTTGTATCAAAGTTCTCATAAAGAAAAAAATAGTCTTCTAACCGAGTTCTTAATGAACAGTAACGTTTGTATATTGTAAGTGAGTATTATCAGTTTAAAACGTCTCAGAGTAAGGAAATAGATCTTATATACATGGGCGCCGACAACGAAAAAATTTCGTAGAGATGTTGTTATTTCCCTCAGTGCAGCATTTTTTACATCAGTAATAAAGCTCTGGCTTGTTATTATTTGATAGAAGTATGTACCTCTTTTCATTTTTTACTAATTACTACGCTAGTATTGGAAATTGGAGCACGGTTCGGCTTGTGCTCTAATTCTTGGCTTGCTGGAACCAGAGCACATTCTAGAGCAGATTTAGCTGCTCTGAATTATGCTCTGGTTTCAGTGGGTCAAGAATTAGAGCACTCGGAAGTGTTTACTCTAATTCTTGGCCTGCTGAAACCAAAACACATTCTGGAGCAGATTTATCTGCTTTAGATTGTGCTCTGGTTTCAGTGGGTCAGGAATTAGAGCATTCAAAATTGTTTGCTCTAATTCTAGCTCTGATGAAACCAGAGTATATTCTGGAGCAGATTTAGCCACTCTGGATTGTGCTCTGATTTCAGTGGGTCAGAAATTATAGTACTCAGATCTGTTTGCTATAGTTCTATGTCTGCTGAAACCAGAGTACATTCTAGAACAGATTTAGCTGCTCTGGTTTGTACTCTGGTTTCAGTGGGTCAGGAATTAGAGTACTCACAAGTATTTGCTATAATTCTGGGTCTGCTGAAACCAGAGCACATTATGGAGCAGATTTGGCTGCTCTGAATTATATTGTGATTTTAGTGCGTCAGAAAAATTTAGAGTATTCTAAATTACTTGCTCTAATTCTAGGTTTGCCTGTTCCCACATAAAGTTCCGTGTCTTCTCCTTTTATCATATTGGGAACTGATTGATAATATAATAAATTCAAAATAATAGCAGTTTTTGAGTAATTAAAAATTAGATACTTGATTAGTGTAATTGTATTAATAAATCAGTATATTGGTGCAATATGAAGAGATAAGAATAGAAAAAATAATTTAACTTTTTAACTACTTAAGGAAAAAAAATAATGAGCAATTAGAACCGGAACCGTTAACTGTACAAAAAAATTACATCTAAATTAGTAATTTAACTTTACAGCATTAAATAGAAATATGTGTGAAAATTTGTATGCTCCATATAAAATAAATTAGGGCTTATTTTTATCTTTTTATTTGTACTTCTAAAAAGTATGATATTTACATTTTTTCCGCAAGTTTCGAGGATAATCCAAGATTAACTTTTTTCTTTCTTGTCACATTTATTCATATTAAAATGTCCCCATTTTCTAACCAATATAAATCATGCCATCACTTGTTCTTATTTATATTAACAAATGAAGATCATATTTCGTATTAAAATGTCAGGTTCATTAAAATTCCGAACTCGAACATTAATTAATCAAAAAGTTTTGAAATTTTCTCCCCAACCGTTGATTATCTTGTTCTAGAAAAATATATGTGCATTTGTCATATTTACAATAGATGCGAGATAAATACGGTGACATTTGGTAGTACAGATAAATGAGTGCGGAAATATGATTTTTATTTTTCGTGATTTATTATGTGACATACAATGACCTACTACGAGAGAAAGTATTATAAAAGCGTTGCGAAAACATGGTTTATAACTGATGTGACACTAAATATTTCTTCTATTAGACTGACAATTATTACTATACTATAATGTAATAATTATGTAGAGCAGAATTATAACTGAAAACTTTATTTCTAGTGTATTCATAATATTTTGATAAAATAGCAGAAAGAACAATTAAATTCTATTGCCTGAAGTAGAATTTACAAAACTATTGAATAGTAACATTACATTATTATTTCTTCCTGTTGTTTATTCATGAAATTTTATTTTATTTCTGATATTTCAAACTTTTAGATAGCAGGGAAAACTTCAAATGAGAAAAATAATTTCTAACAAAACTTCGTAATGACTTTCCTAATTGCAATAACACTTTTATCTTCCGTGTAGATAAGCTAGATAATATTAAATTAAAGAAGTGTAGAACTAATAGTTTTAAATCTAATTATTAAGTTTTTTGTTAGTCTACAAACGATTGAAATAAAAATGTAATGAATTACGACTGTACAAATTAAATGGAAATTACGCAAAAACTTAGAGAAGGTTTTCTTCTATAAACATTGTCTTAAATAAAATTAAGAAAGTTAAAAGTAAATAGCTTGGTTGTGAGTATTTAAACAAAGAGTTACAAACAGTGTAGTACAAACTACACAAACTTTTATCGTACGAAATATCCTACTAATGAAATAAAATACAGGATGTAAATTTTCAGGCACTATAAAAGAAAACACATAAAATTATAAACAAAAGCTTTACTCATTCATTGATTATTATCAGATATAATATACCTCATAAATGTATAGTAATGTAGGTTTTATTTCATAAAATTTCATTTATTTCTTGCACAAATAAAATCGAAGTCAATTATTTGCAAATTATTGCTTGCAAAAATTGTTCCCTATAGTATTTCTTGGCGTTTACAAGATATTTCCAATAATGTTAAGAATTTCTAAGTTTTAAAAGTAAAACTGTGTTACACTTTTTCTGTAGAATCGAATGGTAAAGTTACCAAGGTCGTATCTCGACTTATTTTGGTTTAAATTAAAAATGACCAAATATCGAGAAATTTGCAATTTTAATTTTTTCTTAACTTTTGACAATTTTAGGTATTTTTTGAAGTATTTCAGGTTTAATTTTAAAATAGGTTTCTGCAACATTACCATTCGATTCTAAGAAAAAAAAATGCATAAGTATAGCAATTTTCAGAGTTTTATTTCCAGTATACATGTTTTAGAAATCAAAATTATAATAATCGAGACAATTTTATAGATGCTATTTTCTTGATTTTCAACTATTTTAGGTTTGGACCTGAAATAGGTATGGAGATACGACCTTAGTACGATTATAAGGTTAAAGTTAAATAAGTATATAAATTTTCATATATTTATTTCAATTAAGATTCAGAAAGTTGAAAATAAAAGAAGTATAGAAACCTTGCAAAGTTCTTATTAAAATCACAATATGTGATTTTAACGCGATCTCTAAACCTACGCGCGATGTTAAAACCAAAAATTTCTATACTACAAAAACCTTTAAAAATAAAGGTGTAAATATTACATTCAAATTTTTGTTTTACATTTCAAAGAAAAGAGAGACCATATATTCGTCAATGACAAATACGGATAATCTAAAATCCCTTGAGTCTGAGATGTAGAATAGATAAAGCGTCGTTAAATTTCAATAAAGAAAACAAAAGCTAGCGTTTAACATCTTGTCTAACTATTTCCACCGTAGCAAATCGCAGAATCGCACTATTTCCGAATATAATTACCATTGTATTAAATCCTAGAAATGATTACGAACGTTTCTAGAAATTAAGCCAAAATCTAATTAACAAATAATAAAACTTCTTGACAATTTCCAGAACAAAAAATTAAACTGCGGAATCGCAAAAAATTAAATACGGCATCAAGGACGAAGGAGATGAAAAGCAAGCAGAGTACAATAAGTGAGGTTAGGATTGGGCTGGCTTTTTGTGTGAAATGCTGTGTTTACTTCGTCGTTGTTTCCTGCTGTCTCTGACTGTCGAAGGATTTGCAAATAAATGTCGATGAAAGAATTAAATGCTTCACACTATTTACTCTTTTTGTATCGTAAACAAACACAAAGATGGATTGGTTCACAAACACTAAATCTCTTCAAATTGCAGTAAATAAACATTGTTCATTGTATAATAACTTAAACAGTTTTTCAATTTCCTTAAAGAATAAAAACCATTGAAAGAAGCTTTCAGAACTCATAATTAACCAATAGACAATATTTGGTTTAAAGTTCTGTAAAAATTTTATTAATTACAATGTTTCGAAAGCTCAGTGCTGCCTTCGTCAGGTAAATAACAAAACTAAATAAATAAGTAGTCAAGACAACATGTAAAATACGTAACAAGTGTAACATGTGAAAACATACAAATGACAGTGACAAAAATTATAAATTAAAAACGGATGACAGGTAACCACGACTTATTTACTTCAAATCAAAAATAATTAAAAAAATAAAAACCATCTCCAATCTCAACTTAAAATAATTTGGAATTTTAAATTACTAAAGCTAACTAGTTTAAACCTGTGTTATAATTATTATTGCACTATTGTTTTGTTATAACTCTTTTGTTCAAATATAGTTAGACACATCTTGCGGCAAACTTCCTGATAACACTAAGGTAAGAAAATTGAATAACGAAGTTAACGTTGTATTTAAAATTAGATCACTACAAATTACTTCAGCAAATTTCAGGAACTAGTAAAAGGTTTTTGTCTAGAAACACCTGTACAAACTTTGAAAAGGTCAACCAATTTCAAAATGTAAAATGTATCTCTTTCTATTGTTTCAAAATCAATTGATTGTGTTTATTATAAAAAATAAATAGAAAATTGAGAACGAACTATGGAAATTTTATTTAAATACTTAAAAAGTACAAAGCATGTTTGAAAATTTAATAAATGAAAACTTTTGATGACGTTTAATTTGAATAATTTACAATTCGCAGTTTGCTACAAATACGAAAATATGCGATATTCCCGGAAACGTAGATAAAGAGTAAATTGATAGTTTTATCAGCGTTGCATAAAATCCGAATTTTGAAAAAAATTTGATGTTTTGATTTAAATCAGCTTTTTTACATTTTTTTAAAAGGGTATAACATAATATTAAAAACGTGTTTCACAAAATAGCGTTTATTATGCAAAAAAAATATTGTAACGAATAATTAAAAATTTAAAGAAACAATAAAAAACTACAGTAAAATCCATTTATAACAACACTGCTTATAGCGACAACCTGGATATAAAGACGAAATTGTGACCATTTGTTTGAAAGGCCACAAATGCTGTAATGTTATTTTACTTTTATCGGTTATAGCAACTTACGGCTATAGCGATGAAATTTTTGGGATTCCTTCCATAGCGTTATAACCGGATTTTACTGTAGGTAACACATTTCAAAGTAAATTTAACAAAAAATGACACATTAGGGCAAAAGATTTTAGAGTTAAAATTCAAAATCGTGTATCAGTAAAGTCGTTTTACCGAGGAAGTTAACAGATTTAGTAATTCTTGAAAGTATTTTCATATGGTAACATTACCCACATGCTTTTTCCTCAAATTTTCCTAAATCTGAAATATTAAATATTAAATTAAAATTGAAGAATATGTGATTTAAATCAATGATTTAAAAAAAAATAATGTGATTTACATCTGATTTGAATTAATGCAACCCTATGTTTTAATAATAATACTCTTTTATGAGAGATACAAATACAAAAATTGTTAAGTGCTCGTTAATAATAAATTAATCTATTCAAGACATACATCTAGCGCTGTCAAAAATAACCCTTTCAGAGAAAGCAAGCGCAAGATGCATCATAAATTGCAAGAATTTCAGACGCAATGATCTCGCAGTTTTAATGATGTACATTCCTCCATTCATCATTTGAATCGAAACTTTGAAGTGTCTGTAGTACGTTAGTCCTGCAATGTTTACATTATGTATATAAGCACTTTTGAATTGGATTTTTCCTTTTATAAAGTTCAAAGTACCGGATAACATTCAACATACTTCAATAGTTGCTTTGACCTGCGTTTTTTTTCAAAAAGAATTCACTAAGAGTAGTTGACATGATAAACGGTGGCAATCGATAATCAAGCAATTGAAACCGAACCACATCATTTTCCGCTAGATTGATTTGACGAATTTAGACGTACGGCCAAATACGAAATCGAATTTTTTTTGATGAAATATTTAATCGATTTCACCATTTCAACTTATATTCCAATTATATTCTTCTATAGATGTCCAATAATAAAATTAATAACAAAAATTGTGAACAGAAAAAAGGGGTTAATGATAATCCATGATTTTTTATTTTATTTAATTTTGACGGCAAATGCCTTGTACATTATTGTATATTATTTAATAAGTTTATAAATGAGACTTTAGTGACAAGTATCTAAAAAATACTATTTTTCTAACACTGCAAATTTATAGAAATGTAAAAAAGTAGAAGTTCCAATACCGAATTATAAAAATTGTAATGAAAAGTATATTTTATTTTGTTAACTCAGTCACCAATGCCCAAACAATTTCAATAACGAACAAAATGACAAAATGAAGTTTCTGTTTCATGTCATATACTCGTTACCATAGCAAATGAAACATCAAACTTTTTAACAAATCAACGCACAACCGTCAGTTTTTTACGTTGGTAAACAGTGTTCATCTGTCAGTAATAAAAATGCGTTTTGACTTTGGTTTGTTGCATTTGTGTATAGTGATGAACTCAAAATATACGAGTGATAATGTACTGTTCATGTTACATTTATAATCTGTTTATATATGTGAATGATGTTTATACGTCATAGAAAACTAACCTATAAAGATAAGGTAGGAAATATATTGAAACTTGTTGGAAATACAGTAGATATGTTTGAATCATATTATCAATTTTTGCTATCTATTAATACAAATGCAAATAATATATACTGCGCAAACAAATTGTAGTTTTATCTATATAGTTTATAGTTGTACTCAAGGTTGCTATAATTTTGATTTAATAATATAGGAAAGTATTCCCACGCCCCCTTCATAAAAGTAAAAATAAAAATACACGTTTCTAATTAAAAATGAAAATCTTTTAAAATCTTCAAGTTATTTCCAATCTCAATTAAATATGAAAAATTACAATTTTTAGTTTTTCACTCGAAAATTTTTCATAAACCTATATAGCCGAAATAATCAAAAAATATCCATTTGTGGGTCTAAAATTTTAGTTTTTGAAAATAGTCTATATTGATAGACGTCGATCGCGGATTTTATATTTATAAACAGAATTTAATTATCTTTTCGTTCCTGAGATTTATGTTTTCAAAGTTGTACCTTAAAAAAGTGTGTTTTTTGTATATATTTAAAATGGTAAGAGATACAATTTCAACAATCATGCCAGTCGATTCTACAGGCAAAATAACATAAAGATGTGTTCTCCGCATATCCGTTATTTGGAAAGATTCGGTTAAAAATGAGAAAAACGAAAAAACCGAAATTTTAGTTTTTCACTCGGAAACTTACTCCAAAATTTTCTTGAAAAACCTCTTTTTTGAGTCTAAATTTAAACGTAAATATCTCGAGAGCGGTAGATGAATATTGAATTCTGTTTAAAAATTTGGAATCAGCGCATTTATATGTAAAAGACGAGAAAACAAAAGAATTACAGAAAAGAATCCCGAACAAAAAACTGAAATTCCTGTTTTTTTCTTTTTTCTTATTTTTCACCGAATCGTCGTAAAGAAGGTATATACGGAGAAAACGTCTTTGCGTAATTTTCCTGTAGAATCGAATGGTACAATCGTTGAGATAGTATATTTAGTCATTTTACAGGTATACAAAAAAACACACTTTTTTGTAGTGCAACTTTGAGAGAAAAATTCTCAGGAAAAAAAAAAAGATAAATAAATTCTGTTTGTAAATTTGATATCAAGCGCTTGTACGTCTATCTATATAGACTATCTTTCAGTCACAAAAATTATGGATCTAAAATGTGTATTTTTGGATTATTTCGAGAGTAAAAACACTATTTTACGTTAAAAATTTAAAAGTTTTATATACTAAAATAGAGGACAATTAGCGCCCTGCCCTATACGACTGTTAAAGGACATAAGAAATTACATACAATAGATTACAATCCTTTATAAAAAAGGGCCTGGCAACATAGTCTTATAGTATTAAATTCCCAAATTTCAATAGACATTTTTAGGTATAAAATGTAATTAAATAAAGATTATAACGTAAATCCAAGTTTGAAATAAGAATAGAAGTTATATTGATTAATTTTTAATTAAAAATTAACCAGGAAAGACAATATTCATATATGAGAGTTTAGGGTAAATTGCGTGATGTTATTATGCGTCGCAATTCTTAGAAGTAAATGTGTAGTACATGCAATGTTGCAGTAATGACGTCGTAATGCGGCGTCGACGAGATTTGGATGATAATTAGAGTGAAGTGAGAATACCAATAAGTACGTGTACTTATGTGATAAAGGAAGATATTACACGGGCAACTAATATTGGAAAGAACTTCACTGGAATAATTATCACGTAATTCTAAGTTTACCATTAATCTTCAAAGATGTCGCTGCATATAAGCATTACTATATGCGCTAACTTATAAATTGTGTAGACACCACGCAATGTAGATAGAATCAATGCACTTCTTGTTAATTGCATGCAATATTCTTGCCTGCTAATAATATGTATACCTACATAATAATACAAAGATTTTGCGTTCTAAACGCACTATAGAAATTTCTAGGTTAATTTATTGGCAACCCTAATTTTTTAACAGAAACACAGAAAAAATCTCTGTCTGTAAACTCTTTCAAAAATTTGTGAAAAAACTAGACTAATTAGCATTACTTAGTACTATATCAGCATAATATGACTATTATATTTACTGCTCTAAAGTAGTTGTTACAAATTAAATATTGTATTTTATTTACAATAATCAAAATTGTTGTCATACGTTACGACGTTCATATGTCCTTTATATTGTATTGTATATGTATGTTGTTTGTATTGGTTGGGTTGAAAAACAGCCTTTGGCTGAACCCCGCCGTTGACAAAGGTCAATAAAGTATTATTATTATTATTAAAATAATTTGTTAGAAGTTATGTACACTCAAACCAACTAATCTCCGTACACACATCTTTACGTTTTGTTTTTGAAATATATAAACCACCCAGAAACGTTCCGAAACTCAGTAATTATTTCAGATGAACCAAAATCATTTTAGAACAGATGGACGAATTATTGTTTGGAAATGGAAGGATGAATAAATGAAAACAAAAAAAATATACCCAATAGTGAAATATGGAGGATGTTCTGTACTTATGTCTGAATGAGTACAGAAGGAGTGGGAAACTTAATTTTTATTTATGGGAAAGTAGGTTATATGAATACTTTAACAGAAAATTTTGAAAAATGTGCTGAAAAATTGGGTTTAACAGTCTTCAGATATGAATCCCATTGAACATCTTTGTGATTTATTTAAAAAAATATGTAAAACAAAAAGCCCAAAAATATGAAAGAATGGGGTAAAATTGACCCCAAACTATAAAAAAATTAGTGGAAACTATGAAAAACCGTTTAAGAGAATAATAATAAATGGCGGTTTAAAAGATCATTGTTTCTATACAATTTACAGGTGTACGGAAACTAAATTGGCGTAATTAGTTGTCATAATAAATAGAATATTTTGTTCTTGATTTCATTACGTAAAAATTAGAAAGTCAATACGTCGGTTTATTTGTTAATATAATAAGTATAATATACAATTTATTTCGTGTAGGTATATGTATTCAAAAAAAAATATTATAAGAATAGAATACTTTTTTTTCCTTCACTGGTATACGGATATTAATTGGTTTGAGTGTTATGTATTTTAATTTTTACTAGAAATTACAAAAACAAATTATTGTTTTTAAAATATATATTATCAATGAAAAATAGAACAATTACTAACTAATAACAGCTATTATTATTAATAATGATTTTAAAACCTTTATTTTAAATATGTACATGAAAAGAAATATAAGCAAACACCTTTATATCAAATTGAATATTTTGTGGAAAATTTTACATACAAATACATAAATCAATACTAAGCTCATCTCCTTAGAATAATACAGGTGTGTGTATGCAAATGTTGGTAGAAATCTTGCTGGTTTATGTCAAGGTCCTGTTTACCATATTTAATAATCCCGTGCTTAATTAAGAAATAAAAGGGCCACGGAATACTAAAACCTAAGACAGTTTAAATTATCAGTGCACTTTATTGTTTATGAGCTCTTTATTCGTAGAACAAAAACGTAGACATAATACGTGGAAGCAACGCTATAGCTTCTTAATTAAAAGAAAAATAAATCTATGTAAGCTTAGTTTCCTCAATTCTTTAGAAAAACTCACAAAGGAAAGATTATTTTCCTTAAAAAATCACAAAAGGGATCATTTTATACGTTTAATACTTTTTCTAGAAAAACTATAAAAATTCGTATATTCATTAAAGTTCATATTAAAAAAAAAAAATTAACTACACAGATTTGTTTATAAAACATTGAAAGGATTATAACTTTTTGTAGAGAAAACTATAAAAATTCGTATATTCATTAAAGTTCATATTTAGAAAAAATATTTAACTACACAGATCTGTTTATAAAACATTGAAAGGATTATAAATTAAAAAAAAATATTTCTACTACATTCATAATGTCAAGTAGGTATTTAAAATTAATTTTAAGATAAATACTCGTATTTTACTCAAGTATTTTTTTAGATACTTGATTCATTATTAAGCTCTGCCTATAAAAGATATTAACAAATTGTAATTTATATTTTTTTTTTGTTAATTTATTTTTCCTATTGAAATGAAGAATAAATCCTTTAGAAATGATTTTGTATATTGGTATGATTGGATAAGTTCAACAATTGATGGCAGATGGAGTAATAATTTCCCGTAAGCTATGTATTGACTTTCTTGGAAATGTGATTGTCAAAGGTCCTTTATTCATAGCAGAAAATAGAATTTTCAGCAAATAGAAGAAATGGTAAATTCGTAGAAATTTGTAATCCAAAAGCTCTCTTGTAGAATTAATTTCACTCCTGGCCAATAATAATCCGCTTATGACAATTTTTAAACCCACATTTCTATTGAAAAACGAATAAAGCAGTGGAAATCCTACTTTTATTTAAATAAAGTTAACACATTTAATGTCGTATTTACAGCACTGAAATAAAACGTATTAATTTTAAACGAGTCACGCGAAGTTCACAACGTATGTACATCATTTTTAAAATAAATTTTTAACGGTTTTTATCATCGCGCACATTGTTCGCAACAAATTACAGTTTGCACAAAACCCTCGAATTTATGTATTACAAGGACAGTTTATTTCGCAGATTCATTATAGCTGTATTCAAGATACAAAAGGAAAGTAAAGTTTTGTTATGTAAATGTTTTCTTTGTTGTGGGATTAAAAATTCGGAAATTGTTGGGAATTACTTGTATTCATCGATAAATGTACCTAGGAGTTTAACGAAAATTCAAATTGAGGAAACTGTTTTGTTTCGGAAGTAAAATCAATTTTATCCAAATTTCCTGTTGTTTCAATATTCAAACAGAACACTGACGTTTTCAGTTATTATTCATTTTAACCAAAACCTCTTCATTATATTATGTTCAATGAAAATTTTTTTAAAAGAGCTGTGCTATACTGCATGAATGTAATTAAAATTTATAAAGCAAGCGCCTTATCCTCGTCTAGACTGCTTATGTTCAATAAAGGACATCATTACTTCTGTTTCTATTCACCTATTGTATTGATAATTACGTCACAAATATTTACTACATGACAGCACGGACGCCGATTTTTTAAACCTTCGCTACATTATAAAGGAATAATGAAATGTATAACAAGTATTTACAATTATTTTATGTTCTTTACTTTTCTTCTTCTAGTTCACAAATGATATGGGCTCACTTTTAAAGTAACCCTTATTGTAAAAAAAATGCTGCGCTCAGGAAAATGTCTCCTTGGGGGAATTGCACCAGAAAAAAATTTCCTAGGAGGCATGAGCTCCGATGCCTCCGTGAACTGGCCGCCCATTTCTGAGACAGGGGTGATCAATTAATGTGAAGTACTCTAACTCTTGCCCAAATGTAATTAGTTGATAATTTTCCGTAGAAACAAGTTACAGTAATGTTTACTGCCTGCATCAGAAATGTTCACTCGCTGTGAAGTAGTACTCTAATTTTTGCCCAAATATAATTAGAACAAAATCACCCTTCCTAAAAACTAGTCACCGTAATATTTACTACCTAAGAGAAGGCTGTTCACTCACTTTGAAGTACTGTAATTCTTGCCCTAATTTCAAAATCATCTTCCGTAAAAACCAGTCATCTTAATGTTTACTACCTGAGAAACGGGTACTCACTCGCTGTGAAGTACTTTAATTCTTGCCCTAATTTCAAAATCACCCTCCGTAAAAACTATTCACCGTAATGTTAACTACCTGAGAAACGGGTACTCACTCGCTCTGAAGTACTCTAATCACCATAATATTTACTACCTGAGAGAAGCGTGCTCACTCACTGTGAAGTAGTCTAATTCTTGCCCTAGTTTCAAACTCATCCTCCGTAAAAACTAGTCACCGTATTGTTACTACCTGAGAAACGGGTGTTCACTCGCTGTGAAATAGTACTCTAATTTTTGCCCAAATGTAAGTAGAACAAAATCACTCTTCGTAAAAACCAGTCACCATAATATATACCACCTGAGTGAAGGGTGCTCACACACTGTGAAGTACTCTAATTCTTGCCCTAATTTCAAAATCACACTCCGTAAAAACCAGTCACCGTAATATTTACTACCTGAGAAACGGGTGCTCACTCGCTGTGAAGTACTCTAATTCATGCCCTAATTTCAAAATCACACTCCGTAAAAACCAGTCACCGTAATATTTACTACCTGAGAAACGGGTGCTCACTCGCTGTGAAGTACTCTAATTCTTCACCTAATTTCAAAAATCATCCTCCGTAAAAACCAGTCACCGTAATGTTTGCTACCTGAGAAACGGGTGCTCACTAACTGTGTAGTACTCTAATTCTTGCCATAATTTCAAATTCATCCTCCGTAAAAACCAGTAACCGTAATGTTTACTACCTAAGAAACTGATGCTCACTCACTATGAAGTACTCTAATTCATGCCTTAATATAATTAGATCAAAATCACCATCCATAGAACCTAATCACCGTAATGTTTACTACCTACATGAGAAATATTCACTCGCTGTGTAATAGTACTCTAATTTTTGCCCAAATGTAATTAGAACAAAATCACATTTCGTAAAAACTAATCACCGTAATGTTTACCACCTGAGAAACGGGTGTTCACTCACTGCGTACTCTAATTCATGCACTAATGTAATTAGATCAAAATCACTCTCCGTTCGGAACCAAAATCCGATCACCGTTACTGTCCTAATCATTCCTTGAATCAACTAATCTATCCACATCAAACTTACCTTTATCTCGACCTCTCCCCGTCGCTCCAAGTCAAAGCACCCGAAATGATCCAACAACTCCTTAGTCTGTGGACTGACATGAATCCTCTGCTCCTCCCCATTTGACTCCATCCTGGAGGCCGTGTTGACCGTGTCCCCGAAGAGGCAGTACCTTGGCATCTTCAGCCCCACGACCCCAGCAACGCACGGCCCTGTGTGCATGCCTATGCGTAGCTTCAGCTGGTCTTGGGGTCGGTGTTTGATCTTGAAGGTGTACACGTTCTTCAGAAGCGCGATACCCATCCGGGCAATCTCTCGGGCATGGTTGCGACCGTTACGCACCGGGAGACCTGAGACCACCATGTAGGCGTCGCCGATTGTTTCTACCTGGAATAGAAGAAATTGGGGAAATAGAAAACGGTGTCCATGGTATTCTGATTCTGTGTTCTGTGTATATCCTTGTTTTTATAATATACATATTGAAGGACATAGTGTGCTATATTTTATTTGGCTAATAGTAGGCGACGTTGATACTTGTCCTTCAATTGTTCAAAGTCAGTTTGTATGTACAGCTTTAGGAGTTATTTTAAAAAGCTTGAGGTGTAATGTTTATGAAAACATTCAAATAAAAAATCTGATGACTTCCTTGTACACCTATTAATATATACACATCTTTTGCTGCATTTAAACTTACTTCAATTGAAAATCAGATCATTCATTCATTGCAATAAGAATGAACTAGATGTTATAGCAGCCCCACATACAAAATTTCAACATTCTATGGCTAATCGTTTTTTAATTATGTGAGATACATATGTACGTAGAGATATCAAGCCGAAACTAGTCAAAATGGATTCAGGGATGGTCAAATAGTTATTTGTCAAATTAAAAGGGAAGTGTATCTTTTTACCACTAGAGCTCGAGTTTGACTCACGAGCGCTAGCGAATGGGACATTCAAGTGAAAGTGGAAAAAATGCTTTCATTTAGAGGTAGACACAACATTTTTTTCATGACATATTTCAAAAATCGATTTATTCGAACGAAAAGGCACATCAATAAAATAAGCTAGCAAATTAGGTTTAATTTTTTTAAAGGCTATCATTATTAAATAAGATTTTTTATATAATAATGAGTTTTCCAATATTTCGTTCTAAAATAATATCCATGTTATATACTGTTGGTAACACTGTACATTTTCCTCTCTAGAGAGGGAAAAGTCATTTTCCTCTCTGTCGCGAGAAGTAGAGTTTTCTATGAATGTCTTGAAAAAACAAATATTTCCGATGAAATCAGGAAACGGTTACAATAATTCCTTTACTTCGTACACGGAAGTAAAAAGAATAAAATATACTAATAATATTTAGTTATAATTTTAAGTAACTAAATAGTTAAGAAATAATATTGGTGTTCAATATAACATTAATCAATAATTTAAGTTAAATTACAATGAATCTTCTATTACATAAAGATAAATTTTATTGATAATTTTACACAAAGCAAGTTTTTCATGGATACCAAACCATGTTGGTTCATTAAATTTATTTATTCTATCATTTAAATAGATAGCTTTCACAGCATGTTATTCCTGTATTATATGAATAAATGTTGGACTAAAAGCGTTTAAATTGAAGCTCTGTTGTGTGTATGACACAATAAATAAAACTGTAATTTACAGGATGTGTACTGAAAAATATAGAGTGACAAACTTTGTCCATTGTATTTTGTATTCCTGTCAGCAATGTAAATGGGATTTATGTTCACTAACTTATTATTCTAATGGTTGGGTTTGAGATTAATTAAACAATTTTTATTTTTATTTGCACGTTTTATGAGGTGAACAATGAAACTTTTGCATTTAACGAAATGCTAGTGTCAACATCAACATATGAAACTAGTAAATGCAGTTTTATTAACTGTTGTTTTTATTACTTTGTTATAAATTTAAAAAACGTGCTGTGCATTTTTACACTTTTTCATTTCGCATAACCTGGAAATGACAACTAACTCTTTTTATTTTATCAAGCAGATTTAATACAATGAAATGTATTTATATTTGTCATCACGTCTTAATTACAATTTCGAAGTGAAAGCTTGGGATGTGATAAAATATGTACGCTATTCATAATCCAAACGTTGAAACAAATGGTTAATTTATAGACGATAACAGAAAGCAATTCCATTGTGACACTGTTTATCAACCGTTTACAGACGCTGAATTCCGAAATAGTTTAGCAGATAGTTGCCAGAATAATTAACTAATATAATCGTTGCATGTGAGTCAGTGTTTATCCCCGAATGAATTAGATGGAAGTGCCTCTATTTCTACAAATTGCACATGAAAAACAAAAGTTTCAAGTGAGAAATTAACTAAATGAAACTTTCTGTGGTAATGAAAATACCTCGACCATAATCGCATTTCCTAACCTAGAACCTAGCTTGTATTCATTACTAAATTAAACAACAGATATAGAAAATGATGAGCAATAGACGGAAAAATAATAGGAATAATGCAATTTGCAGTGTTTTTCAAGTTCAGCTGAAACTAAGCGAACTAACTACGTTATTAGTAATGTTTATTTCCTGTCGATATAGACTACTGCGCAATATCTAATAAAATAAAATTATTAAAGACCTTTCAAGAGCACGGGAAACTTCTACGACTTGAAGACATCATTTAATGAGAATTGCTTAGAACTTATTTAATTTGTTCATACTCTTTAAAAAAAGTACATTTACTTAATAAGAAATATTACATAATAATAATTCAATTATTTATTTTCAAATCTTACCAGAAACATTATTAAAAAATCAGTACCGTAGCAACATTTCTAAGGGACCAAGTTCTTAATTATTTGTCGATGCTAAAATTTTTAAATTGGTATCCCTACATTTTGCCGGCCTAGGCCGGCAAACAGAGAGTTTCTGGACGATTTTGAATTCTCTAATATTGGTCATAATGGGATGAAAGCACGAAAACATATTTTTTGAGGTAACATTAATGTTGCAACGCAGTGTATATGTTATATCGTTGATTGAAAAATATATAGATAGGCACGCCCGTATGTTTTTGTGTACCGCTGTTTTGGAATCAGATTCGACAGAGCCATCTCGTTCATGATTCCATGAACTACTTTGCGGAATTAAACAGACAAAAATAACAGATAAATAAACATGTTTTACATATTTACTGAATTTTTTGGTATTTATTAAAATGGTTCTTTCAATAATTCATTGGTATATTTTAAAATAGAACTAATTTGTATTATTAATTATTTGACGTTTGCTCTATTTTATATAATATTTGACAGAAATACCTGATATTAACCCAAATGCAACCAGACACACAGTTTTGTATGTGATACGAATTTTCTCATAAGCTTGCCTATCTATATATTTTTCAATCAACGGTTATATCTATACATCCAACATTGAAAACTTGTTGAAATAGGTTTGTTATTCCGGAAAAATCTTGCAATAATTGTTGAACATGTTAAACCAAATTCGTTTAGTTGTGTTTTGGTGCTTAAGATGTGCAGTTGTAGTTTTAGGGCATCTATAGATTTGGTGTAATGTTGCGAAAATTACATGGACTTTATTTTCATTGCATTGTATCGAGAACGACAGTGTACATCAGTGTTCAGTGATGAGAAAACCATCATTTTTCGACTCATTTGCTCCGAAACAATTCGTCAATGTAAGTCTTGTATTTATACACCAGAACATTGATCGTGTTCACGATTGGAATTTGTTGAGATTGTAAAAAAAAAGAAAATTAAGACCAGAAATGAAAATCAATTATTAATATTGTAATTTCTATTTGATTAAAAACAAATTTCCGTTGGACCAACCTATAGTAATTATTAAAATTTAAAATATTTCAATAACAAAATTTTATTGAAATAATTATGATGAATATTTTATTACTTCGTGGAAATTAAAATGATAAAGATCAGTTATAAATTAAATGAAGCTAATCGAATAGCTCTAAGTAATTAATTATAATTTCTCTATCTGATAGAATAAAAATCATTATCCTTTGAAGATTACAAAATTAAACTGTAAACGGAAAATTAATTTTCACTTGATGGGAAGTTTGTTTATCACAAAAGCAAAAATATTTACTTTTATATTAAAATTTAAGGAAAATTTAATTGAACAAGCGATTTGCTGATACATTTTAATCGCTCGTAAATCTTGATAACGTTGAGCACACTCTTGGATATAGAATGGATTATCCTGAAATTGTGTTCACATTGGAAAATTAAAATACAAAAATAATCGGTCAATAACTATGATTAAAATTGGGGTAGATTTAATAGAGGAGGTTTTCATTATAAACTATGTTGTCTGGAGTAACTAAATTTTCCTTTTTTTCTTCAACTGCCACCAAATTTTCGGGTAGCGCATTTTTCACTTTCCATATATGATTTCCCTAGAGGTGTAGACTTCTTTGGTCCAAGTCCAAGAGTAAAATATATCATCTATCAAGTTCTGTTTTAAAATATAAATACGAAGAGAGCTTTTATTAAAATTTATTTCTTTTACCAAGTTATGTATGTCTGTATTAAAATATGTTTTCGGAAATCGTTCGTTAATTTATCATATCACTGCCGCAAAATCGACAGGGAAAAAATATTTCCTCGACTAGACAGTGGTAAAATGCAATATTGTTAATATATTTTTTATATTTTTCATTAAATAATTTTGGATGAAAAGTAAGCAATAAAAAATTTTGATGGAGAGTAAAAACCAGAATCAAAAAACAATATAAATTGGTTGTATAAATATATACATTATTTTAATTTTACATCCTTGTAAGATTTCATAAAAAAATAATACTGATATCATCATGGAAGTTCTTTTTCATGATTCATTCATGGTTATATGTCAATCTCTATAT
This sequence comes from Stenolophus ochropezus, assembly GCA_035578165.1. Taxonomy (NCBI): domain Eukaryota; kingdom Metazoa; phylum Arthropoda; class Insecta; order Coleoptera; family Carabidae; genus Stenolophus; species Stenolophus ochropezus. The sequence goes on from JAQOWZ010000014.1 coordinate 9,714,685, forward strand.
TCGTAATCGTAATGAAAAGTTTAACTTACCTGCCATGTTAAGTAAATGATTAATTTTTAATATAATATTTTTCATATTTTATTTTTTGTGGAACGTTTTTTAATTTGACGTTTGATTTATTTTAAATTTAAACTTTTTTCAAACATAAGTTATAAAAATTTAAATTCACCCGATATGAAATAAAATTTAGTTTTTTCATCACGTTAACAAATATTTTGATAAGCAGAGAGGAATTTTTACGCAGCACTACAGAAAACTGCTTTCCAGAACGCGGCGTTAAATGGAAAATCAATTTGCTTCCGATTTTAGCTTCGGGATGAAAATTTCCTTCGTTATATACGCTCGAATTACTAACCATATACGATAAACTGTTTTACATGTAATTCTCGAACACTTTATGATTAAATCCATCATTTACGCCAAGTAAATAAGATTAGTTTTATAGCTGGTGCTAAAATTTATTCATTAAATGGATCACTTACATATAATTAGTTCACTACTATCCGAATTAAACTCAACTTGTTAATACTAGAATTGTTCAATGGAAAAACAATACATAAAATTTAACACCCTTCAATAATTACATTACAATTTAAGTCTTATCGAACTATTATTCCAGAGAATAAAAAATTATATTTATATTTGGTTTTGTTGTTATTAAAATTAAATAGTTTGCAATACAAATTTTAAATGTGAAAGAACATTCATCAGCTTACCAATATTTTAATGTTATTATGTTTTTGTCAAAATAGGGCAATAATTTTTGCAATTATCGGTTCCGCTAACACATAATGAGTGAAATGAATGTGAAATTAATTTATAATTCATCAACATACCTATTTGATCCTGATTTATATTGAATAATAATAACTATTGGATCTGTTTACTTATATTGTACTATACACGAATGACATTAATTTAAATTTGTAATTAAACATTTTGCTGTTGAAAGACTTATGGAATTTTCAAAATAATTACATATTGATGTATTTATTTTAATTTAAATCATTTTACAAACATGTAAACAAAATTATTGAAATATATGAACTGCATATATTCATTAGGACAATTACTACTAATATGGTATTTAATATAAATATTTAGTCCACATATTTTCAATTTAATTTAACTTCAAAATACAATGTCGTAAATGTACTAAATTAATGCATTTACACTACGACACATTTAAGTTTGAATACTGTAGTTTCAGCTTGTTATTTAGCTCTGAAAAAGATTTATTGTCAATTTAAAACTAGTTTATTTCTTGCTGTACCCAATTTAGACTTGCTTTATTCTGCTTAATTTGCTTTTTAAATGTAAAATTACTACCACTTTAAGTTTTTTAATTATCTTCACTTTATACACATATTTCATAGCAAAAGAGCAAGTCCGCAAATTTATTTAAACGAAATTTCTGAGGAAAAAATTACTTTGAAGTTACAAATCATAAATTAAATTTCTTACACAAACAAAAGTAAAAAGAACAAATGGTTTTAATGTATATTAAACAAGCATTAAATTTTTGGTTATTAAATAAATAATTTACCCCAGAGCAAACAGTAAGCAAATAAGTATTTTGGTGGCCATTTAATTTGCCCTCATTTTTAATAAGAATGTAATTTATTTTATTTCATACTGTGTCACATTTTCGTTTTTACAATTGTGATTTCAGTCCGGTAAATGGGACTTTACGGTACTATTATACTTTACGGTACTGTATCGTTGCTAAGCTACGACTAGAAAATTTTGTCATAATATTCGTTTCTAATTAAACAAATTTATAATAATTTGTAATCTTTCAAACAAGAATACAATTAAAAAAATGAAATTATTTAGTAATATTTAAAGAAATAATTATATTTAATTATTTCTTTTTAAGAGAAGTATCGCATTCATTTTTGAAAACGTTGCAAAAATGTCAAAAAAAAAAACAAAATTGATTGCTATGCTATCATGACTATTTTATTTTTATTATAACCCGGACGACCTGATTGTTTTTAAAGCAAAATATTAAAGGTAAGCAAAATTTCATCCAAGAATGCAACACAGATATGAAATAAAATATTGTACGTCATACGTCCGTTAAATAATTTTCACGGTACTCATTTCGAAATTCCAGACTCGGCTCCTTCGTCACCTCGTCCGGAAACATCTTATTCGTATCGTAAAAATTCATTTACCGGACTTATAACGTAAATTACTATGTTAGAGTTGAGTAGTATTTTTTTGGGAAACAAAAAAAAAAGATGATTCTTACCTTATAGACGTCAAAGTTTTCAATAATGGAATCGAAGCAGGTGTAAAGATCGTTCAAAAATTCAACAACTTCTAAGGGAGCGCTGACAGCAGACAATGAAGTGAAGCCCACTATATCGCTGAAATATATCGTGACTTGATCGTAGGTTTCAGCAATTACGGATTTGCCGTTGATTAACTGCGATGCTACTGATCTGCACAAAACATAAGAACAAGAACAAAATCAGTTACGGTGACGCCACATCGTTAGTAAGGTTATGTGTTTGACAGCTGACGTCATGGCGTCTTGACATTGAAATACGGTTTTATTCTCTTTAAATGATATTGATTGTGGGAATGGGAAACGTAATGCGAAATCAATCAGGGTTCATTATTTAGACCGGAGTAATTAATCGAATGCTGTAGTTGAAATTTATCGGAGCACTTGTGGTTATCAGTGCGGTCATCTATTTTCTGACGAAGATACAGGTGTTCATTTGTTGGTCTTAATACCAATATTTTCTTTGTTACACATTTCTCACTTAATCTCAAATTATACTATGGCTTAAATATATTTCTTATACTGCAGTTTTTATAAAAATATGACAATTTATTCCTCCTTATTTAACATCTGTAGCACGGGGGATGAAATTAAATGACGCAATGATAATTTAGATGACGATTATATATGGCTAAAATTATGTGATCAACCCTTTTGGTTGACTATATCGCGATTAAAGCCGTTTGCTCTAATGTAATGACGTACGTCTTTACGCTACAGACGACAGAACGCGACTCTTACAAAATATGATAAGTTTTCTAGGGCTGTTCTCCTTACCATATTTGGTAAAACGAATCTGTTTTTTCTTTTCTTTTTCACGAATCCAAAATGACAGTTAGTTGATAAATTTTAATTTAGATTACCAAACACTTGTCCTTTCTGGATAAGAAGATCAAATGTCAAAAGGTTCAAGTTTACAGTAACATATGGAAAACATTCCATATTGTTATACAACGAACTATAGTTTTTTGCTTGAAAATGAATTGATACGGTGATATACGAGGTCCATCCCTAAATACATGAGAGCGATTTAGAAAAAATACTTTTACTCAACAATTTTACAATTGAATGTTATCATCTTCGAAGTAACATTTTTGTGAAATAATACAACGGTTTTTCCATTCGTCATAGCAGTTTTGGAAGTCTTTTTCTAGAATGTTGTTGAGAGTACTTGTCACGGCTTTTTGGATGTTTTCAATTCTTTGAGGTGAGTTTTAAGATTAGGGGACAAAAATAACCACAATACGCCAAATTGGGATGTAAGGGGTGTGTGGAAGCATTGTAATTGTTTTGATTATGAAGAAACAATTTGTCGTCTGTTCTTGGAAGTCAATTTCCTTGAAATGAATTTCCACATGTTGGGATCTTCAGTGAGAATTCGAAACAAGATAGATTTCTGTAACTCGACTTTCTGAGAATCAGTACGATGTTCAAATGCTTGTCTGTGTCCACGACACCTTTGACACGGACAACATTTTCACTGGTTCTTGACAAAGAAGGGCGCTCAAGTCGTTGTTCATCTTGAAAACTTTGTCTTTTATTTTTCAAATTTTTACGGCAGAGCATTTTGTTCATAAACTGCTTCAAACATTTCAACCATTTACGGTACAGATTTTTCAATTCAAGCACCCAAAACATGACTGGGGTTCTTCAAATTGCTTCAAATTGCTACATCTAAGGTCATATAAACCTAGTAAGGGTCGGAACTGTTACATAAGATCCCCCAGAAAAAAACCACTTCCATTACTTTCGCGACGTAGCTACCTTGTATGTGATGATATTTTTTAAATTTAAAGATTGCTTGTCATTTTTCAATTTTCTTTTAAAACTTTTTCAATCTTCCTATTAGCAATTAACATGGAGGACCTAACATCCTGGTTTACATAACCTATCAAACTTTAATGATGGCATCCGTGAAATTATTATTTAAATTGAATATCTTGAAAGTTTTGAATAGTTTCAGAGAAAATTTGAATAATTCACAAAGTTCGATAAAATTTTTAAATTGACTGCCAACATCTGCCGTTGAGAATAAAATTGAAATGCGTCAAATATTTTGAAGGAAGAATAAAACTACTTTATGACAATATTTACAGTTGGTTGTTGGCAGCCAATCTTACATATATGTGAAATGTATGGAGAGTACAAAACTTTAAGACATGCGCTATTAATTTCGTAGAAGTTTTTGTTTGGTTGTCTGTTGTCCTAGAACAAAATTGGTAAAATTGTTTCTCACAAACTTGTCTCACAACTAAGCTATCCGAAAAAAAAATCTTAAAGGTAAAAATATATTACAGAATTGTAAAATCTAGGATAAAAATTAAAGTAATACATTTCGTTGGTTCCAAATAGTTCTGAATCGAATTACGAAATGGAATCTCATTTTGGTGAAAAACAATGGCATCACATACAAAAAAGGTAAAGTACTTTCAGTAAATAACGATTGCAATTAATTTTGTACAAAGGAATCATTCGGAGCAATAAAAACTTTTTGTTATTTTTAAAATTTTTTTTGTTTTCATTGCTAATATATGATCTTCATGCATCTTATTTAAAATTCTAAACCGATATCTGAAACTCTTCCAATAAGAAACTGCATCATCTTAGTTTGACTAACGCTATTTTGCATTTAGAAAGATTCTGAAGTTTATTCACCTGATTATTATTGATGAAATTTTGATAAAATTAATTTTGTTTATAAACTTGGTTAATATTATTAGCACAAAATGGACTGGGTTTGTTTCAAACTTATTTGATTAAAGTTGTTTAATTATTATTAAGCAGTGAATGATACTTTTAATTAAATTAATTAGGCGTATATAAAATGATTACTGCTTTGAACAAATATCCAAATTCGGAAAAGACCGTATTATTTAGACACATATTAAAATGATGTTACTGGAAAATAAAACAAATAAATTATTTAACTGTAAATAAAATATTTACATAACAAATTGAACTAATAGCACGGAACATACGCGTATGAAATTGAGTAAGCATGTATGAATTTTCTACAAATAAAAATTAAAATTGTGTACATAAAAAACTACTTTACAAAATTATTGTTGTATATGTTACCGTTAAGTATATATATTATAAATATATTAATTATTTTTCAACTTTCAAAACGAATAATAAAATAAATTATTTACGGCTAAAGTACGTTTTAATTTACACCCGACAGTAGTTTTTGTGTGAAGAATTAAAAATCAATCAAATTTTAGAGTAATATACTTTTAGTACGAAATTAAACAGACTAAAAAAAAATTAATACAACTCTGAATTTCCTTGGATTTTTAATCCCATAAATATTTTCACATTTACCCTTGCTACAATTTTAATTAGGGCCACAAACTTAGAGATCGGTACAGACTATAGAGCTTGTCAAATTATGGTTAAAATGTTATTTACCGGTATGAAATATTGTACGATAAGTAAAGAATAGAAAAACAATGTTTCGTGTTTCAACTTTCAAAAAGAATAATAAAATAAATTATTTACGGCTAATGTACGTTTTAATTTATACCTGACAGTAGTTTTTGTGTACAGAATTTAAAGTCAATCAAATTTTAGATTAATGTATTTTTAGTTCGAAATTAAACAAACTAAAAAAAATAATACAACACTGATTTTCCTTGTATTTTTAATCCCATAAATATTTTCACATTTACTGTCACACTATACGACTTGTCGAAGTATTGTTAAAATATTATTTACCTCTATGAAACATTGTACGATAAGTAAAGAATAGAAAAACAATGTTTCATGTTTGAACTTTCAAAAAGAATAATAAAATAAATTCTTTACGGCTAATGTACGTTTTAATTTATACCCGACAGTAGTTTTTGTGTGAAGAATTTAAAGTCATTACTCTTAAAGTTAAAAGCTTGGTAAGATTTGTGTGAGAGCATGAAAACCACAACGTCAGTCAATCAAACATAACCCATTTAGTTGAGCCGGAGAATTGAGAATGGAGAATGGAGAATGTAGAAGAGAAGAACATTGTTCTGCAGTGCATTGTCACATCATTCATTACGCGCGAAGTTCCATTTCATGCAAACATTCAAAGTGAGATAAATACTCTCCGCAGCTCACTTACTTGGGGAGCAGCTGATACAGCAGTTCCTCGCATTTCCTCTTCTCTTCCAAGTAATCGGCGGTTCTCTCTTCCACCAGCGTCTCCAGGTTGTTGGCGTACTGCTCTAGCCTCGACAACAGATTGTCCAATATGTTCCCGCTGTCATGCTTCCTGGAAAAACTCAACCTATGAAATTTTATACGGATAGGACACACTCCGATGTCCAGACCAACTGTTCCAACTTTGGGTAACTTACAGGGATGTTTACAAGCGGATGATGACTCTGTCAAGTGCGGTTCCTTTTATGGGGGATCACATTTTATTTACTCGCTTTTAATAAGTCTTTTATTGCTTTTGGTTCATGGATTCACTACATTTAAATTTATTCATTCAAAACAGGGGTAGAATTATTTAAATCAGGGGTACTAAATGTAAATCGAAGTTTGATATAATCTATTTAATAACTAGGAGGAGTGATCTGAAGTTGGCGCATTAAAATAAATATTTCTGACTGGCTGACGTAACGCCAGTTTTACACTCAACAATATTTGTCACTTTAGCTATCGTGTAAAAAAGTGTTTCCAGTTTCGTTTCACGGTTACCAATTTTTTTAGTTCATTATACTTATCACGTTATTATTGTATTTTATATTTCTTTGTGATATTTCACAAGTTTTGTGTGCTTCAAACTTTATTGTGATCTATCACAGTGTAAATGTGGCTACAGCATTCACTCCTCGTAGTTTTTAAATGGAGTATAGTGATGTAGGTAAAATGGTATTAAGTTTATTTTTATAAAAAATTATGATATATTTATGATAAATAATTTTATTTCAGGGTTGCATAAAAATCCAATATTTTAAAACAATCAAAACAATCAGATTTCTTTGATTTAAATCAGATCTTTTTTTTTAAGATATAGTATAATATCAAATACGAGTTTCACAAAATAGCATTTATTACGAAAAACAAATATATCGTAAAGAATAAGTAAAAGTTTAAAAAACAATAAAAAACTACAGCAACATCCGTTTATAACGATACCGCTTATAGCGAGAAACAGGTTATAACGTCTATATTGTGACCACTTTTTTGAAAGCTCACATACGCTAACGTTATTTTACTTTTATCGATTATCGCGACTTTTGTTTTTCCATAATTCATTCATTTTCTTTAAATTTTATTTTTCTGTCATCTCCAATATATACCTAACTTATATTTTTCATGAATTTTATAAGATCGCTTAACATTATGTTTTAAATAATTATGATTCTACCTTTTTTAAAAAATTCTTATTATGATAGGCAATGTAAAATGAATAAATAAATTATTATAAGAACATAACCTCTACTCGCATATAATTAAACTTTTGAATTCTTTTCTGACGGAATTTTCGTATTAAACATGTAATAATAAACTAATGAATAATTTCTGAAAGACAACAGAACTTTTGTTTCAACTCTGATCGGTTCCGATACCAGTCAAAAAAATTATTTTACTAGGTAGGTAACTAATGTTGTAAATATTGTGCTAATTCATTTATTAATATCTAATTGGACTAGATTTAAATTTATTTACAAATGCATAATTTTTTAACACCAATTTCAATCTTTTCTAAGTTTCTTTATGTAGATTAAATAGTAGTTTTCATTATCATAAGTACTAGCACTTTCAGTAATTGCAAACGAAAACAGAACGGTATTTTTAATGTATTCACATGAGACAAAAGTTAAGAATGTACCACTAGGGAATTTTGAATGTAGTTATAGAAAATGCATGAGGTTGGAATCAGAATACAAGTCTATTTACTAAACACTAAACCAGTAATTCATTTGTTTAACAACTACATTGTACATTTATACAAATATTTTATCTACATTTAGTAAATACAGATAAATAGATGTGAGGGGAAAATAAACAGATTGTATTATTTCTTTTATATTTTAGTCCAAACTAAATACTTTTTGAATCAATACCACAGAATAGACATACAGAAGCGACAGTAAGACAGAGAAACAAAAATTAGAGAGAGATGGAGAAAGTCAACAAATTTAAAGGGCTCATTGTTTAAAATCGGAAAGTTTCCTCACATGTTAGTGAGAGATAGGGGAAGTCAACAAATTTAAAGGTCTACACAATGCTCCAAGGTATATGAATAGGGTAATATGAAAGGTACCAACATGGAGTGTCGTTTCTGTATGTAACTATTCAGTCTATACTATCCCGCAGTCATTGAAACAATACAAAAAATAAACAGAAATATTTTTTGTCAAAAGTCTATTTGAAATATGTTATGTTTGTGTTTTGAACATTTGCTCTAATGGAGCAAAAGTTTAGGAATAAATTGTTATCTTTCCATAATATATTCAATTTATTGCCAGTCATTGAAACAATAGAAGAAAACAAAAAAACAAAACAAGATTCAATTTAAAGCATCGTTTCGTCCCCATAATTCATGCGATGTCAATATTGTTCACAACATAACCACAGAATAGGTTTATACAGAAGCGACAGTAAGACAGAGAAACGAAAATTAGAGAGAGACGGAGACTGTGCACAAATTTAAAGGGCCCATTGTTTAAAATCAGAAAGTTTCCTCACATTAGAGAGAGATAGGGGAAGAGCACAAATTTAAAGGTCTACACAATGCTTCAAGATCATAGAACTGGAAAGGGTAACATGAAAGGTGCCGACACGGAGTGTCGCTTCTGTATGTAACTATTCTGTCTATACTATCACGCAGTAATTGAAATAATACAAAAAATAAACAGAAATATTTTTTGTCAAAAGTCTATTTGAAATATCTTATGTTTGTGTTTTGAACATTTGCTCTAATGGAGCAAAAGTTTAGGAATAAATTGTTATCTTTCCATAATATATTCAATTTATAGCCAGTCATTGAAACAATAGAAGAAAACAAAAAAACAAAACAAGATTCAATTTAAAGCATCGTTTCGTCCCCATAATTCATGCGATGTCAATATTGTTCACAACATAACCACAGAATAGGTTTATACAGAAGCGACATTAAGACAGAGAAACGAAAATTAGAGAGAGACGGAGACTGTGCACAAATTTAAAGGGCTCATTGTTTAAAATCAAAAAGTTCCCTCACATCTGAGAGAGAGAGATAGGGGAAGAGCACAAATATAAAGGTCTACACAATGCTTTAAGGTCATAGATCTGAATAGGGTAACATGAAAGCTATCGACACGGATTGGCGTTTCTGCATGTAACTATCCCGCAGTCATTGAAACGATACAAAAAATAAACAGAAATATTTTTTGTCAAAAGTCTATTTGAAATACTTATGTTTATGTTTTGAACATTTGCTCTAATGGAGCAAAAGTTTAGGAATAAATTGTTATCTTTCCATAATATATTCAATTTATTGCCAGTCATTGAAACAATAGAAGAAAACAAAAAAACAAAACAAGATTCAATTTAAAGCATCTTTTCGTCCCCATAATTCTTGCGATGTCAATATCGTTCACAACATAACTTAAACAACGTCAACATCTCGAGTTCGACGCGTGTAAGAATCAGCGAGATTACGACGAGGCAACGACAACGGCAACGGCAACAGTGAATTCTAGCAAAATCCGGAGGTTGGCGTTGTTTGTTCCTCTATGTCTGTCTGACACGTGACAGAGGATCGTTGCGAACTAAATACGACACTTAAAGCTGGGCTCTTTGTTTCACGTTACCAGCCAGGAGATTTTTAGGATTTTTTCAGGTTATGAATATTAAAGAGTTGAAGATAGGGAAGGAATTTAAATTTTGAGGTTGTGAATAATAAGTAAACTGTACACCGGATGCGGCTTAGTAGTTCATATTAAATTTTAAATAAACTGCCGTTGGCATTATGCCCTCAAATTTCAAATTTCACATCATATTTTTCCAACTATATTTTTCTCATTTGCCAAATTTATTCATTTATAGATAATGTATACTTTTATCTAACTTAACTTATTCCCAAAATTCTTTATATGACACAGTATTTATTTAAGGCAACCTTTTTTAAATAAGCTTTTAGGAGGCTATTATATAAATAATTTTGCGTATCTGCTGGCAACCATAAAGTATCAATTTTTATTTGACATCTGTCAAAGTCTAAATTTTCGGCCGCTTGTTTGTTCATTATTGATTTAAATAGTTTATATTAATGTGATTAATTATTATTATTTTCTTTAAATACATTAATTAAAAAGTCATGAATGTGTAAAGTAAATTTCGACAGACGTCAAAAACAAATTTTAAACGAAAATTTGTCATTTTTGTTATAATCGCCTAAAAATGTTGCGCACATCTCGACTAAAATTATTTTTTTGATCTCATTTGATTTGCTAACCTCGGCTTTGGCTTTGCCTCGGCTGAAAATTTCTGATTCGGCCAGAAAATATAACTTTTACGACCTTGATACACAAATAATTATTTATATCTTTTACTTTATTATTTATTGTTTGACAAACTCTTTAGTTTAGATTAAGTTATGTGTGGGGTGATCAATATAAATCACAAAACCAAGATACTTTTTAAAGGATTATAATTATACATATATAGATAGTTTTTAAATTTGCATTTTTTATTCTCGAATCACAAACATCAAAACAAACATATTTTAAATACAAAGATGGAAATAGAAATAGAAATCTCAGTAGGTAAATCTTGGTGATATCTTTTTGTCTAACCATTGAACAATGATTTAAAAAATAATACTATATTTGCATGTGTTGTACAGTCATAACAAATAAATAACTACACAAAATTTAGGTAATGAAATAAATATTACAAATGTCGATAGATAATAAGAACCAAATTTCGAATTCTTAAAGCAACGACAAAACCCAAAAAGCCAAGGTCTGATCACGGTATTAGGTATAATCTAATTTTCTCTCATTAAAAGTAACATCTAAATTGTAGTATATATAGGGTTTTAAAAATAAGTGTTCAAGATTTATACATGGTGAACAAGTCATAATAAATCGAACAGTATTATACATGTGTCCAAAAATGAAACGTTTCAGAGATATGGAATTTTAATTTAGATGTAATCCTAAGTAAATACTGGTAGCCATGAATGTACCTCAAATTTTGATTAATTTTTGTGTAGAAATGGGCGGCCTTGTAAGTGTCAAAGATGACAGTGTCAACAAATCGAACAATGTTCCCAAACAATTCTACAAGTGCCGGAACTTCTAGAAAGAGTACGTTGCTCATTTTTCCGGCGATGTACTGCGTATGTTGAAATGGAGGAAGACATTTCAAACATCTCATTTAGCTTGTACTTACTGTTTTGTAAAGATTAAAACTATTCATAAATTCAAATTTAATTAATTCTTCACAAAAAAAAAATTATGGTTGTCGGTATTTACACATATCTTTGAAACGGTTAATTTTTGGACACATGTACTTTTCGATTTATGTTGATTTTCTTCTCTATGTCCTATAAATCTTGAACACTTATTTTTTAACACCCTGTAGATCCGTATTAAAAAATTAACATTGTATTTGTAAGGTTAACTGAAGTTCAGAAATATATTATCTGACCGCATAGACAAGAAAGTTGGTTTCTAGAAAAAATTGATAAAAGAAGTGATGATTTAGCTAATGTATAAAGTTTGACGTGATAAATAAGAAAACACTCACGTAAATTTATCACACAATAGTAGTAGCAGTTTAATTACTGTATACATATTTCTCTAGAGAAATTTTATACCGTAAAAAAAGAACAAAGTAATGCAAAAACTTAACCTTGAAAGCTTATCCTTCAACAAAGTCCCACTTTCGAGTTTAACATTAAAAACCCCATTTAAAATAAAACTATGAACTAAAGTAATTACAAACTACTCGCTGATATAAAACCAACAAAAAAATATAAAATCTGCTGCGTACAAGAGTTCCGCGCAGCGATATTCAGAGCGTTCGGCTTTAAATTGTTTTTACATACAGCGATAAACGTCTTCCGATTTTCCGCAACGGTAGAGCGAATCCGAATTCGAATCCGAATCCGAATCCCGAATGCCGAACCTGGAGTCTCAAGACAAGGCTCTAGTGCACTAGCTGGGTCCTTTGATTGGAGAAATTATCCAGAAGAAAATTAGTGATGAATGGTCAACAGTGCGAGTGAAAGGATAAGGAAGTTTCTTTGTGATGAAAATAGCGCAAGGTGTAGATGTAGACGTACACTGTAGATCGATCTTACGTGCGGATTATTTTTTAATTTGAACTAATGTGTTGTCAACGCACAAAAATAGAATCGTGAAGCTATGTGCTCAAATGGAATTTAACACCTCTGCGGCAAAATGGCACACAATAGAGAAATACAAAAAAGTCTATAAAAATCCCAATCTCAGCGACAACAATAAAAAAATAAATACACAAAAGATAAACACATATAGTTTTTCACATCTTTTATCATTTTTTGTTTTATATATTGGATTAAAAAGTTCTATAATAAAAATGAATTAATTTAAGTTGTGCTATTTTCCAGTATTTTTGCTAAAAACTATTATTTTAATTTTTAAAATCAGAAATTACTTACTTCACGTAATTAAAAACGAGTTCACAAATTTAAATTCTTTTTTAATTGAAAAAAAAATGCCAATTGACTAATAAACTGCTTTAGAAATATATTTTTGGTAAAATTCTTCTAAAATGCATATTTTAACATAACTATTCATAAAAATTATAATTGTGCGAAAATTATCATGATAATTAAAGAAAAATATTTATTATAATCGTCTATATCTGTATATGTATCTATATATGTAATTATATTTTTATTATTCGTATTAGTGATGCAGTCTACATCTAGCCTTTCTAGACTCTTGTCTTATCTTGTCTAGATTATCAAGGCAAGATTGGCTTTAAAAGACTTGACTTGAAATTTCAGAACTAGACAAGACTTTCTTATTCTAGATCAAGACGAAAAAATTCTAGACAATTTTCAAGAATCTAGATTAATTAAAAATTTAAATTTTCGAAATATAAATATATCATGCGAAGTTTGTTCTATCCGAGCTGAAACAGTGATTGTAAAATAGAAAGACTTTTTAATCTATACTTACTTAATCTGAAATTTCTAGACAAGATTTTGCAAAGTCTTGTCTTGTATCGTCTAGACAGCAATACTAATTCGTAAAAACCAAAAAATAATTTTCCTACAGCCGGGCATAAAGTACATACTTTCTACCCTCTTTTGAGTTTGTAAAGAGTTAATTTTCGCACACTAGTGCGTGAAAAGTAATCGTTGTTCGGCAACGTAAACACATTAATCAATATTTTCATTTACTTTTGAAATTAATTTTTATTAATATTTCGGTTATAGGAAAAATAACGTATCCAACAAAAGTGCAACCTAGTATTTTTTATCTCGTGCTTTTAATTAATTTACACAGCACTTACTTTTACACACTAGTTGTATAAATCTATTTGATTTCAAAATCCGTATAGTGGTAAACGACATTATTTTAATTATAATTTAAATTTTATTATAATTATCGAGAGTATAGTAGGATATAGGAATTTAATAAAATATATGAGTTTTGTAAAATCAAATTTAGCAGAAATTTATTGGTTCGTTAAAATGACTGATTGAATTAAAACAAATAGAGTTTTTATGTATAATGTGTTATTGCATCAAGCTTGTTTCGAATACAAAATAACATTGTTCTCATCTATCATTTACATACGAACTATTAGTTTAAATTAAAATAAAGCCTGTGTACATTTTATTCAGTTAATTGCACGATGTTCAGTTTACAAAAAAACCGTTTTAATGATCTTTGTATCACGGTCGTGATATGCAATTACTGCTGAAAAACATCACGCTTTAAATAAAAAACAGAGGAACGAACGCATTATTGGGTCTGGTCTATTTTAGTATGAATGTGGTGTTCCATTTCACCGTGAAATATAGGTTTACACCTCTTATATTCTATTTTATTCGCAAATAAAAATAAAGAACTCACATCTCGAGAGCCTATTATGAATACAAAAGAAGGTTGAAAGTCACTCGAAATTTCGAGTGCTCATTTTCTCAGATATTGGATTCAGATATTTAAATGCACGTAAATTTATACTGAAATAATTAGATAAAGATTTGCTATTTGCAATAAACGAAACAATTTCTATTATAATTTGGAATGAATAATAGCTCAATTATTTTTTTCTGCTTTTAAATTGACTTATTGCTCTGGAGTCCGTACCAGTATATAAATTTTAATCACAACTTAATAAGCTATGGTATAGTACCGTTTAACACACGTCTTGAATTGTCTAAAGCTACTGTACATTAATTTTAAAAATAAAAATTTATTTAAATATCGACTTTTTTTCAAAATTTTTATTATGTAAGAATATAAAACTATAACATGGTTGAATTTAGAAAAAAATACGCTATCGAATAATTATAAAAAATATGTATAATCCCATTTAAATAAAATTAACTTTGTGCTGTAACTTAAGAATCAAAGATTTAAAAAAATATTTTATTCTATGTCAAATGCCCCTTTGGTCTCCTACAACTTTGTTATATACTTAGTATATTTTTGTATCTTTAATAACTTCCGAGTAAAACCATGTGCCCAACAAATATTCCATTCTGTATAATATAGGATTTTAACATCGGATTTCAAATAATTGCGAATACTCTCTCTCCTGATAGATTTAGAATAAAACTACAAGAGTATAAAGTTATTCAAAATTGAAAATCTGCAACAGATAATTGCTGCAACAGCACGTCTGCAGTACGAGATTTAAAAATAAAATGTAACACTTTCATTAAAAATCAGACAGCTATAGAAATAAGAGAAAATATCTATATAACAGTCTAACAGTTAATGACATGTCTTTATAGATAATTTAATATTTTTGTAATATTGGTATATTATTTAAGAAAAAGAATTTAAATTAAACTTAAATATTCAAATACAGACAAAAAGAATTATAATTAATGATAATTCAGTAAACTGGCACATAGATAGTTTATTTTATTTCCATGGCAATCTGATTTTTAACGAAAGCATTACATTTTATATTTAATAAATCTCGTACTGCGGACGTGCTTTTAAATCAATTATAATCTAATCGAATGTAGAATTTAATTTTGAACAACTTTGTACTATTGTAGTTTTTCTATCAGGAGAAAGAGCAATTTATTGACATACATATATATTCTACGTTTGATAATTGTTATACCAAAAAATTTATATTTTTTGTGAATATTTTGTGCGTGTTTTGATTATTAAACGACAAGTCACATCAAGATTCTGCGTTATGAATTCAGTACCAAACGATTACTCCTGTGGTGAAAATGTTTGGAATACTTTAAATCTCGATTCGGTCTCCAATGAAATATAAATATAGCACATATTGGATTTAGCCGACGGGAAAATTCATTCATTAAAAATCAGGAAATTTTCATTTCTAAGCCCTCCACGCAATTTAAAGTCAGGAATAATATTAAAATTCCGAAATTCTTACATTATTATTAAGGGTTCAAAGGATAATAAAGATTATTAACGAGACTGCGTGCACTAATCAAATTTTAAATATAGAAAGGACTTTTTCTCATTACATATTCTAATTGAGTATTATTAGACCGAGGAAATTACTTTTATTTCAGGACTCAATTATTGGAGATTACTAGTTCCTTACACATTTATTGTTTGCAAAATTAATAACTACTTATTGATTTCCAATGGAAAAATTTTATCATTTTAAGTCTATATGTGAATTGCACTATTTGTATTTATTTCTATTGAAGACGAACTATAATAAATCCAAAACAACAAATTACCCCTAACCTTATTTTTTATATTTTAGGTTAGAAGCTTTCTTATATTTTCAATCAATACCTACAGCATTTTTTCAATAGCTAAATCAAATGTGTTATCTATTTACAACTCGTAAACGATCCATAATAAAAAAGATTTCCACAAAATTTATTGGTAAATGAATGTAGCAATGTAGCCACTCGCGTCTAGCCAAAGTTTTGACAGCGCTTTTTGTGAACAGATATCGATAGATGATAAATTTTAGCAGTTTTTTGGGGGCGAGAGTAGATGATATATTTAAACGGTTATCAGATGAAGTCTGAGATGTCGGCATACATGAATGCAGCACAGGGAAATTTGAGAAGTAGTTATTAGATATTCTTAATTTGTGGTAAAATCGATTTCAAGGCAACTGAAATAATTGAAATTCATACTGTCCACACATTATTTATGGAAGATAAAAAACATATTTTAAAGGAAGGTTTTTTTTCTTATTTTATAAGTTTTATTCATAAATTTTAAAGGGACATTTAATACATGGGGAAGCTATTTAATTGAAAATGGAATCGTATTTATTTACAATCAAAACATATTTATGGTTTCCATTTCTTTTAGTCTTTATTTTAATTTAAAACATATACAGGGTTGAAATGAACTTAATATTATAAATTTAAGGGTGAGAAGTATAACATGTGTAGCTTACGAAAGTGAAAGAATTTTAAAAAAATTCGTATATTTAAGGTAGTTTTCTTAAACTAACATTTTTAGTACCACTAGACCATTGACAAAGCATTTGCATTCTTCTGTAAATAAAAACATAACTTTATTACTTGAAATTATTTTAAGTAATGTTTAAGAATAATATCTTATACAACTAATTTTGAATGTATTTTTGATAAACATATTTACAATGATATATGAATTAAAACAGCAGTGAAAAAAATTTTCACTAAAAAAAGTCGAATTTTCGTTAGGAATTTTTTAAAAATTCTTTCACTTTTGTAATCTACATATGTCATAATACTCACCCTTAAATTTATGACATTAAATTCATTTCCACCCTGTATATTTTTAATTGTGTATTTTATTTCTTTATATTTGGGTTTTGTTTTAATTGTCGATAAAATGGAGATAAATTAAAATGTGTTAAATTTTTAAAAACGTTGATAAAATTCAACTCAACGTGTTTTAGAATTTAGAGTTGACTGTGGCGATCGAAAGCTATCAGTTGCAACAATAAAATGAAATCTACTTCTCTTCCGTATCTGTGTGCAAAATTAACAACGGCGTATTGATTTTAAAGTTAAAATACGGAAAATTTTATAGAGTCGTAAAGAGAATGATATTCTATTGGTTGGATATTTATTGGGCAAATGGTATGAATGAAAATGAGCATCTGAATAGGGAAGATAGGACGAAGACGAAGTAAATGGCATTTTTTGTGTGTGCATTAGTTCAAAGTTCACTGAGCCGCCGGTTGTGGCCAAAAAATTCAGAAATCGATAAATTTGAGAGAGCAAATGTGAGTTCGCCAACCCTGTCCTGGCTCGCTGACAGGATGCGAGATACTCTGGTCATCGCTCCACCATCCTTCCGTTTCCTTCATTCACGTTCATGTTCACGTTCACGGTTTCACGTTCTCGTCCACGACTCACGCACTGGCATATTCCCTTTAATTAACAATTCATGCTCATGGGCGCCCATAAGGGGGGGGGGCAAGAGGGGGCATTTGCATGGGCGCCCATAAGGGGGGGCAAGAGGGGGCACTTGCCCTCCCCTGGCTTTTTGAAAATTTTAAAAAGACGGCATATTATTTAATTATTTCACTACCATTATGTTCTATAAGAAATTGATCAATGTTTGCTTAAGTTTGGGCTTGGGTTTTTTATGTATGGGACAAATTATTCCATTAATATTTATGGTAAATTATTTAAACTGGAAAGAATTAAAAAATTTCCTTTATAAATCAATAAAAAAATAATTTTTACTTTACGTTTATTTCTTTTCTTTTTTAATACAATTTTATTTTTTTACTAATATGTAGATGTTTGCAGTTTATCTCTGTAATATATATTCGATTCTTCATAGTATCCTGAGGGTATTGAGGTATTTTTTTTAATAAAAATATATATAATGACCGTATACAACAATATTACTTAAAGTTTTATATTTTTCTTAAATGGACAATATTACTTCGGAATGGAATCTCACATAAACTATCCAACATTTTTGTCAAAATTTCGATTAACATTTTTTTAAGTGTTTCTTAAAATTTAAGCCTTGTTGGTACAATTGTGCAAAAGAATATATATCTTTTTTATGATAATATTTCTGTTTTTTTAATTTGCCCCTCCCTGAAAAATTATTTATGGGCGCCCATGGGCATTTGCCCTCCCTTGGCTATTTGCAGATTTTAAAAAGACGACAGATTACGTAATTATTCCACCATCGTTTTGTTCTGTAAGAAATTTATTAATGTTTGCTGTATTTTAGGGCTTAGATTTTTTATATGCTTAGTTATTTCAACGTCATTAGAAAGTAGAAGCAAAACAATTAACTACAATAAACTTAATTTTATCGAGGTTCTTAAAGATTTTTTTGAGGAATCTTTGAAAGATGGAAGGAATTTAACAATTACCTTTACAAACCAATCCAAAAAATAGTAAGAATTCTAATTTTATGCTTTACTTTCCACCAATTCTACTCTTTTTTTACTAATAAGTATATTTTTTCTGTTTATCTCTATAATATATAAGTTTCTCTTAAATAGACTATATCACATCGGAATAAAATGTCAAATGAACTATTCAAAATTGCTTGTCAAAATTTCGATGAAGTATAATTTTCTTGTTGAAGTGTTGCTTAAAATTTAATCCTTGTTGGCACAATTGGGCATTAGAATATATATCTGTTTTATAATAATAAGTCGGTTTGGATTTTGCCCCCCTTGAAAAATATTCTATGGGCGCCCGTGTTCATGCTCACCGCCTTATTCCAAATAAATCATTACTCTTGTAAAAACCACCCTTCATAAAAAATTTCGCAAGTTATCTTGTAATATTCAATCATTTTCCTTTGATTTATTTCTGGACGAACGCTGAACTTTAAATGTTCTCTTTAATTATTTGTTTCAACCTTTCCCGCAGAAAATGAGTTTTTGTACTGCCCACACAAGTTAAAACGTTATGTTCACCCTCATATTTTAAAAATAACATCATTGCTTATTATCCTTTGTTAGTTATGTAACTATTTTTTACATTCTGTGGTACTTTCTCCACCCCAGACTCCAGACAGAAATTCCGGGAGGTAATGTATTATATACTTCCTCTACTGTATAACTATATCATTACTAGGAATCGGATTTTTAGGCACTAAAACCATAAAAAATAAGTAAGCAAAAAGGCCATTTTTATACCCATTTTAGGCTACAAATAATATATCAATAAAATAATTTATACATTCATATGAATTTACAGATTTGAAATATTGCACTTAAGTAATTATTATTAAAAACTCTTGAAAACAAATTATAGTTATTTATGCAACTAGTGTGTAAAGTATAGCACGAGATAAAAAGCACTATGTTGCACACATGTTATATAGAACATATTTCCTACCACCGAAATATTAATAACAATAAATTTCAAAAGTAAATTAAACCATTGATAAATGTGTTTACGTTGCCTAGAAACGACTATACTTTTCAAGCACTAGTGCGTGAACAGTAACTCTTTACAAAGTCAAAAGAGAGAATAAAGTATGTAGGTACTTTATGCCCGGTTGTAGGAAAAATATATTTTTCTACATTATCCAATGTGTCTTTGTCTATCGTCTGACAATATATTTTTATAATATGAAAATGATCTTTCAACTTCGCAGGATGTGACCGGCATAAATTTAAATTTTGCATTATTTCTATTGGTATCACATCCGATGGTGGTACTTCTCTGGAAAATATTTTGTTTCTAAAGTTTCAAACCTAGAATTTTTTCTTAGAACGGCGATAAGCTTTTGATGAAACTAAATTTTGTAAATTTTCTCAAAAGGTACATAATTATAATAAATTTTAAAATTTGTTTTGCAAAAATAATATTTTTTATGTACAACTATAAAATTATTGCTTTTATAAACGACATTCGAAAAAATAATATTTTTGCACAGTTTACAAACAATTGTAAATTTCTAGTGTTTTTTAAAAAAACAATGACATTGAAATAATTTATTAATTATTTATTGTGATATGCATAGTACTCTATATTATATCAAATGTGAATTTTTAAATTTCTTATTCCAATTAATGAAGCAGAGTTAATGCTTGTTAGAAAGAGCTAGAAATTTTCTGGAACAAATGTGTAAAAAGACCTACATTACGCATGTGTATCATAAACTACTATTTTGTTACAAGTATGTAAAAAAGTCAAATAAAGTGGTAATTTAAGCAAAATAATTAAAATTAAGCAAATTTTCTAAAAACTTAAAAAGGGCAATTTAAGCAAAATCAAATTAGGCTTAAATGACTCTAGAAATTGCAAAAAATGTTGTAGTAGGTCTAATTACTTGCCTAAAACACAGGCAAATAGGCATTTTGCCTAGAATCCTATCTCTAATCATTACGGTTATATTAGAATTATTGCTCACTTATTGACAAGTTGTGTTTTATAGTGTAAATAATTACTTAGTATGCTGAGAAAATGTTTCGAACAATGTAAATAAACAATTTCTAATAACCAGCTTTTAACATCAAGTTAAGCAAAATATGTTACACCATAAATTCCACAAGTCTGTAATGAAGTTTCGTAAAATAGAGCACAAGTAGCAGGAAATTATAGACCGGTGGTTACTATGTCAGTGGTTACTCTTCACGTCGCTTAAAAGATTGCTGTTTAACTTTTATATCTATTTTTATTAGAAAATGTTGAAAATCTATACTAACATGTAAATTATTTGAAGTAAAAATATGACATTTTGAATATTCACATAAATTTATTTTTAGCGTTGAATACACGGTAAAAGTTTTTGCTTGCCTTCGTCATTTTTGAAAGAAAGAAAAACCCCTGACCAGCAATTTTTTGTTGAATCTTTTTGTATTCCCCGAACCTTAACATAATCATTAGATGAATGTCAATTTACTTTTCTAGTTCATTCAACTTAAATGCAAGTCATGAATGTTTGTTCATAATGCATGTTAATCTGAATATATTGAATAAACAATATAATACTGCAACTGCAAATTACCGCAATTAACACATTTCGCAGAAATGTTAAACATGAGTATTTAATTGGAAAATGTAACTTTTCAAATTATATTACAAAGAATAAACTGTTATTTGATAAATACTGAGAATTTAAACAGATTTATTTATAAATGTATACATGCAAAAAAGTGAGTGCATTTTTTGTGTAGTTCTTTTGCAGTGAATTATTTAATTATAAGCAGAAAATACAAAAGGTAGAATGTTCTGAAGAAATATTGCAAATGGGATTTAATGGAAACCGGGAGACCTACATTTTATGTTCTTTGAGACACATTCTGCAAAAATATTCTTCAAAGAAATATGGAACAAGGCATGTACAGCACACAAACATTGTGGTTTAACGTAATAACACTTCATATCTATGTCTAACACGAGTATATCGAAATTGAATGTTTGTTTTCGAGAACACTTAACCACAAGAATACTTTATACAAGGTATAAAGTGTATATCAAAATATATTAGGTTAGGACTTGTTTTATTCTTAGTATGTCACCAAATTGTATATATATATATATATATATATATATATATATATATATATATATATATATATATATATATATAAGTTATAGGGTATATACTGTATAACGTGCTGGTTATAAAACAAAAAGAGTTTTTAAAATATTCGCAAAAAAAATGCATCGTTTTTCAGGTAAATATTTTTTTTGTCACTGGTCGGTAGTTATTTTTAATAATTTCAAATCTTCTACAATAAAAGTATTTGTTTCCATAATATCTAATACTAATAAATGTCTAATATTGTGTAATTAATAGCTACTGAATTGGGTCAAAAAAATGTCTACTACAAGTAAACTACCCTTTAATTTTTTTGTCCTGTATATGATAAACTTATATTTCGAAAATTTAAAAATTTTAATTAATCTAGAATCTTGAAATTTGTTTAGAATTTTCTTGTCTTGATCTAGAATAAGAAATTCTTGTCTTGTTTTGAAATTTCAGGACAAGAATTTTGCTTGTTTTGTCTTGATAACTTAAACAAGACAAAACTCGAGTTTAAAAAGTCTACATCTAGACGGCAACACTATTAAATTATGAAAATAGTTGAATTATGGAATGCGGTGACCTGATATTGGTGAGAATGGTTAGTCACCAAATTCACCGCAATCAGAGCACGATAACTTCGGTTATTAGTTATTTGCACCTATTTGACAGATGGTATTGGCGCTATTTGAAGTTTGTTGTTTGCTTTGTGAACAATTTCTCCCGCATAACAATATCGAAATATTAAATTATGGTGGTAAATACCTTGCAAGGTAAATAACTAATTAATTATAAAGTCAAATAAATTTTCTTAATATTTCATATTTTAAATAAAAGTCAACCAAATGTAATACTAGCTGTGAAATTATTGTGGTGAATTTTTTCAAGCTGTTCCGAAAATACTCACCACTTTCAGTAACCAACTACTCATCGAATTCATCGATTCCGATTAGTCTGATTTATTTACAGAACATACTATCTGTCAGTGGCGACGCGTCAACGAAGACAGTGCCTCATCATACACATTGAGGAGAGGAGAATTTTGCATTTTATTTTTAAATTTCAATTTTCTAGAAATTATAAAATTTCCTATTCTATATATACTGTCGAATAAAGGACTCGTGCGCCCAGCGCAGTGCCGACTACAAGAATGCAGAGGCAAAAATTGTCCTGCCTCAAACTTCATCAATGTATGTGAACGACTGTGCTGTTTTTACAAGGCTCATAGCATATATCGATTTTTTCTTGCTGTACTACTTGGTTCACAAAAGGGAGGCATGCCTCAAGTGCTTTCCGATTGGTCTGTTTGCATGTGGGCGAAGCGAACATGTAACCGAACTGTATGCTTTTGATATTTTGGCCGTTGCATTTGAAGTTGTTCATATGGGAATGTGGACATTGGATATTGTTGGATTTTATATACAAGTTTACTTTTAAAAATGACAGCAAGTTCTTCTGGTATGCAGATTATAAATGACGTTCGGAATTTATTCAGTACCTATCGCCTGCCTCACCAAAATTTTAGTTCACGAGCCGCTACTGCTATCTGTTCACGTCTTAACCTTTTTGGTGACATTTATATGGTGTCTCTGCATATATATGAGATTCTTAACATCTTTTTGTGTCATAAGACAGATATATCACTTACATCCATGACTATTTTATTAACATTTCAATGAAATTTACAATTTATATACATGTATCTTAATAAAACGTCAAAACGTTTATTTTAAAAGCTGAAAATAATTTAATCACCAATATTTAAGAACAAAATTTAAAATTTGGAATGATATTAAAAATCGATATGGTTATATACATATTAAGAAAACTTTAAATTGACTTAATATAAACCTAGTCATAATATGAATTTTAAAAGTTCATCTTTAGCCATCGTGCATCGCTTAGACTTTAATATATCAAGCAATTTCTGTTCCAGCTTTAGTTTGCAACTAAGATGAAGGTTATATGTTTGCTCTTTTCAAAAGAAGTGTCCCTACTTAATCTTTGGTGTAAATACATGGTTCTCATATTCTATATGACATTCATATCGTGTATATCTTTGGATTAGGAACATGTTTCAAAATGATGTAGGTTGAGGTGACGTAATCGTCCAAACGGAATGATCTATTTACATATCGAAACATGGTAAAAATTGCAATTTTTATATATTTTATATGTAAAGTAAGATGATAATTGTTATTATTAGTTTTGGTTTTAAAAATATTTATATTATAAAAGATGGCTTTAAAAATATTTGAAATGAATCGAAAAATTTGGAAATTATTTAAGCAAGTACTTGTGTCTGGTTGTATATAGTGTTCTCGTTTCCATTTGGGTTAGTGGTTAGTAATGAAATTATATTACTTGGATTAAAGACTTAAAGACTAATTATTTGTGGTCAATAAATTCGGAGCTCACGATTAAAGTTTAAGGTTTCACAAAACAACGGTTATTTTCTTTAAGATTTTATAGTTATGGTTCAGAGTTGAACACAAAATTTAAAAAAAAAACAAATGCTAATCTCAATGCCAAATATAAAACAGTTGAAAAACTCATACGGAAAAGTTTCTGCATTATAAATTGACAACTATATAGATAACTTTTTAATGACATTGTGAAAGAAAATGTAGTTTGTTAATTTTAATTTATGCATTTGAAAATAATAGATTGGTACGAAAAATGAAGCTGTCAAGAACAAGACAATATAAAGGTATAAAATTTCGCAAAGACATTTTCGAACTGGTTCAATATTGAAAAAGCACAACTCGGAAAGTAAAAATCTCTGAACCATGTAATTGATCTAATTCTTTTAATCTGAAATGAAAGAACTCTATTGCCTATTTTATCCAACGAAATAACACTGAAAATATGAAACATAATACTTAAGAAAGACGCGAAAAATATTCAAAGATGCTATACTTATTTAGCTCGCGGATATTGTTAGTAATATTTGAAATTTCTTCAGCGTTCAAAAAGACAAAATTTTAAAAAGAAAAGTTATAAAAGCGCGAGCACAGTTTAATTTCAGACAATGTATCACTACGGAAGACAAAGTTTTTGTTTGTTGTTACACATGAAATAAAATTTCTTCTTTTAGGCGTATCAAACTTAATTATAATTTTACTTATTCATTTACGTATGATAATAAAAATTTATTAAGTTTACTCCGCAATTATCATTAGTTCACATGATAAGCCAGAATAATATTTGAGGAATAATCGCTATTCTTAATTTTGATAAATTAACTGAAAGCAAACTCTCATCATGCTAACGATTTATTCTTCGTTACATTTAGATAAATGTTCATATTCCAAAAATACGAATAAAAGCTTAAAGATTAAATGGAACAGTTGGTCTGTAAAAAAATGATTAATTATTCACAATGCTTATTAGGATCATAACACTGTTATAACAAGTTCATAAATTCTTAATGTGTGTTCTGAGGACAAAGGATATAAAAAGAAAGTCAATTAATAACAGGAAATAACATTTACAGATCATACAAAATTTATACAGAGTTCACGATTTGTTTCCAATATCCTCAAATTTAAATATCTTACGTTTGAATTCTATTAAAAAAGACATTAATTAAATAAATACGAAATATATAGTCAATCAATAATTAAGCAAAATTTTTAACGATTTTTGTTTCTAAAAAAAAATTTTGTAATTTGGGTTTAATAATAACACCTTTAGGGACAAAGTAACAATTTTTAAACCATTTTCTTGCTGTAATAAACTGTAATTAGACGGTATTTTCAGGCGTAAATAAATTGAACAAAAAAGCATCCATTACTTAACCGAAACTGTAATTTAATTTGGGGTAAATTTCGTACAATTAGTAGAAATATACGAAATTTATCTCAAGTAATGTGCTCTCACTCTATGTTGATAATTGATATTTCCTGTTATCATCATCAAACGTTGTCTAAACCGTTTTCATTATGATTTATGATATTTTTATAATATTGTTCATAGTCTAATTATAAAAAGACATACTTTGAAAAATATATTTACATCGACATGCGTGATATCTTTCGTTTTGTCCTTAAATGCAGCTTCTCTCATTTAAATACGTGTCTGACATCTCCTATAGAGATGAACATTTCTTTTCTTTTAAACGCTTCAAACAAATAAACGAAATTAAAAATAGAAACTTTCGCATATAATACCATATACCGTGAGTTTTTTTTAACTGGAATATAGGATTTGTCTTGTCAATGGTTACGAAATTTTAATCCTAGTTTAATAAGTATCGAACTTGTACCGCACATCAATTCCGGATAGGCCAATACCAAGTGCAGCAACAATTTTAAAAATTGTTTTTACCTTTAGAAGAAATGGTAGAATAGTAGAATGATCTGCTAGGTCACTCTACTTTTCACCACTAGAGTTCTTTTTTATTAGGGATTTTTAAAATCAAAAGTTCAGAGGAGAAAAAAAAGTTCAAATTCAAAATATTACAGTTGCCCAAATAAATATCGAATTTTGTTCGTGAGGTTTCTAGAAGATTGGGTCTCTGCTTAGTAATTATGTTTACTTGTTTCTTAGTTGGTTTATTTTATAATTTCATTCAATATTTAAATATAATACTTTGGCAAATTCGTTATTATGTTTAATTTTAAATGAGACAAGCAAATATATTGCTGCCAATCAATATCAAAGTCAGGTCGTAACCATGATATAACAAATCGTATGTCTCGCGTTAAAAAATACTCCGGTATATCGTATTAAAGGCGAAAGTTTCTATTTTAATTTTGGTTATTTGTTCGAAAGATTAAAAGAAATGTCCACCTCTATAGGACATATCAGATACGTATTTAAATGAGAGAAGCTTCATTTAAGGATAAAAAGAAAGTTATCACGGTAAATTAAATATAAAATATAAAACTTTTCCAAATTGCAAAAATTTCAGTACTGCCATTGTCAGTAGTTAGCCCGCATAATTTTAATTTCCGTTATTTTATAATATGCTTATTTTGAGAGAAATGTGGGCGTTTTACTTGAAAGCAGTGTCGTTTGTCGTTTAATAAGGAAAAGATGTGAAATGATGAAGTTATTGTGTAGGCGGACAGTAGAACAGCTAGAGTCTTACTTGTTTAGTTTGCGGATAGTGTTCTTGAGGGCAGAGAAATCCGGCCTGTCTGCGGCGTCCTCCGCCCAGCACTTGCGCATGAGGGTCGCCACCTCCTTGTCAGACGACTCATCAAGGAGAGGCCGCAGCATCGTACCATTTCGCACGGATTCGACAATATCTGCAAACAAAAACCACACAATCACATCCGCACTCACAAAAAACTAACACGCGTTTCTTATTTCTCCCATACGGACCTAACTACCTACATTCACATCATACAGAATCCCGCAAAACACAAGAGGGACATTTCCTTTTTGTCATTTCCAGCTTCCTTACATTTATCCTACATTTCAACAAACTACTTGCAAGCACTAACAAACTGTTTTCTTCAATCAAATTGTTTATACTAGTCCGCGATTGCGGACCGGGCCTAAAGACCAATAATTGAAATTTTAACAAATAATAAAAAAATGTGTAAGCAAATTTTATAATTAAAAACTCTTTATGGAAACTTCTATGTAAATATCAATAGAAGAATTTAATAGATTCGTAATCTGCCATTCAATTCAACTGCAGTATTTTGGCGAATTGAAGCATCACATTTGAATTACACTGACAATTTTCACTAGTGCAAATTATCGCGATAATTTCTCGATTAAATAGGCGTTGTTAAGATACATTATCTATCAAAATTTTGAAGTGTCAAGTAACTTGTACTTATTTTAATTAATTGAAGCAATCACATTTCAATTACACTGAAAATTTTCATTAGTGCAAATTGCCCCGGTATTTTCCAAATATTGCCTCTGTTTAGATACGTTTGTCAAATTTATAAGTAATTATTTGAAAATAATATATTATATATTGAGGAATTATCATGATCGGATACTATTCGTGACCAAAATTTTACTTATAATTTTTGCACAAACTCACTTCTGTTGCGTTAAAAAATCATCACTTGTTTTGATTTTCATTGCAGTCGTAATCATAATGACAAAAATTGCCGGTAAAATTCTATTCACTAGTAGTATTGTATATGAAAGTCCAATGGTGAAGGGCAAAGATTGGTATCTACTATTGTAATTATTGTAATTCTAAATACACCATATCATCAGATCAGAATGGAATAATATTTGTAAACTCTTTTTTTTCTTTAAATCTGGATTCTCGTATTTGCGTTGTCGATCAACCAAATAACTACTAGGATGCAGAATCACCTATGTCCCATCTTGTGTGAATCCAGCACTCGACTTCGTTTCGTCCTGAATCTTTCTCATGTGAGAAATAGGCAATTTTCTGCACTTGTTGCAAAATATACTATTACTTAACTAACAATACATGTCATTTTGTAATTCGATAAATGTCTGATTTTAATAATTAATTTCAATTACTTTGCTTTTTTAAAAATGTATATTTTAGTAAACCACACTTAGTTTTATAAATTAAAAAAAAATTCTTGTTATCAATACATCCAATATCTTCTGTCATAATTTTTGTTGTGAAACGCCTGTATATGTACCACAACATTTTGCCGTCGCTCAGAAATTTTTGTATCAATTTTCTGTATAAATATTATTACTGATATCTGCGGTAAAACAGATTAGTACACCTATCAATAGGCAATAAATTAAATATTTTGCCTAAATAATTGGAATAAGTCACGATTAAAATGCAAATAAAACCCTTATATGATATATATTTTAGAAATATATGTAAAATAAATTAAAATAAAATGCGTTTTTTGTATACGTATTATTAGTTCGATATATTTACACGTAACATTTCTAAATGTACAATTGTGGAAGACAAATTTATGCATAATATATAATTTTTATGATATCACAAGCCAAAGATATAAAAACATACATATTGGGAATTGTAGAACGTACCAATGGGAAATTTAAGAAAGAGTTAATAGTATGTGTAAGAACTTGGAATCGAACCAAATTTGAGTCACGAATAAGAATTTTCCGCTTTTTCATACTAATACAATTTCTTATTTTTCCTGGTGACTTGTAAGTATTGGAAAGAATCCGTAGAAAACACAAGAGCGAAATGTATCTCTTCTTGTGATTCAGACATCCTAAAGCTTAAAGTTTCACAATAAATTACGAATCTACATCTACCGCATGTCAATACATCAATATACATAAATTTCAGAGTACATAAACACCACTAACACGTTTTCTTATTCTTATTTATACACACTGATCCCCAGTTTCCGCCGTAATAGAAAGAAGATTTATCCCAAAATCCGGAACCCGGAAGTTTAAAAAAGAAGAGTATCATCACGCCTTCACTCATAAAGATGGCATATTTTATATAAAAAATCATGATAAATATACCACAAGGTTTTCAAGGGTATAACATTTAACAATAAGTTAAAAAATTAAGCCACAAAATCAATAAAGAATCAAAAGATATTCTGAAAATTGTGTAGTGTGGGAAAACCCATTTTTATATATATTATTCCAATTTCAAAACGATTTAGATTTATTTTATATAGTATTTCTCAATGAAAATATATTAATAAAATTTTATATTATAGATAATATTAATCTAAATGCACTGAAAAAAATATTTAACCGAAATAGTGATTCGGGTGAGACGAAATATTTCTAGAAAGCTTCGAGACGAGAAAATAAAATCGAGATTCTCAAATTTCAAAAATTTCGCCGATATTTCTCGAGGTTTAAAAAAGTATTTTTTTTTTTCACCATTCTTAATAGAATGGTTAATTTTCTTAGATCTAGGAAAATTTCCCTAGGTATGGAAACACTGCACGGATGGTGTTCGTGAAAAAGCCTGCAATATTTAACCTTCAAAACTAGAGAAATCTGCGGGATTCGAGACAGTAACGAGATAATAATATTCGAGACGGGAAATAAACGAGACGAGATAAAATATTTTACATTTAAAATGAGACAATAGAATCACTAAACCGGAATTTTGGAAGAATGGAAAATAATTTTTTAGACGACACACCTGAATGTCAAAGGTTCAAGTAATGTACAAACTTATTTCATACTTGTGATGTTAATTTGATAATAAATTATAGCAAGCAAGGGTTGCTGAAACACCTACCTACATATTCTGTTACTTTAACTCTAGCAGCTGGTAAAGTCGCACGTACTTTTATTAATGTTTGTTTTGACATTTTTACGACTGAAACAGTAAATCGGTCGTTAGATTCCCGGTTGCCTTAGATCCAAAACCGATCAAATGCTAGCCCTCGTATTTTTGCACCGACACAAAACTAATTTAGAAGGGTTTTTTGGTGATTCATAGGTTTAAAGTTATCTAGCAGTAGTTAAACCAATATATTTTCACGTTGCAACAATGTAGTCAAAGGGTGAAAGGCGAACCTAGTTGAAATAATTGTAAATGTTATTAAATCCTATTTTTAGTCGGTTTAAACTCAGTTCGTAATAGTGAGGGTATGACAACAATATAGTGACAGCTAACGAAAGAGGACAAATCTAAAATGGCACTATTTAGAGTTTAAATCTATAATTCGTAACATGGAAATATATTTGCAATACACACATAAGTAAATATATAATTCTCCGAATAATAGTTAATAGAGTACATGAATAAAAAAAAAAATCAAGCTTAGCCTATCAATCGATTCTACGAGCAAAGTTACTTTAAGTGTTAATTTTCAGATTATTATTCCAACGGATTAAATTTTTAGAAAGAAAAAACTGAAAATAGTCAAAAACAAAAAAATTCAAGTTTCTCTATATTTTTCTTGATTTTTAATAAATTCGGTTTTTTCACTAAGGTCGTGTTTTCGACTCATTAGAGGATAGCCCACTGAAAAATTTAAAAACATTTTTTTTGGATCTAACTTTGAACGGAAATATCTCGAGAACGGTAAGTTTTTTCTTCATTTTTCACTAAATCGTTCCAAAAAACGTATATGCACAAAAATATTTCTTTATGTAACCTTTGCCATTACAATTCAAATTGTATCTCTACCCCATTTTAGAGATATACCCAAAATACCCAAATTTTTATGTGCAACTTTGAAAGCAAAAATCTCAAGAACGAAAATAGACAATTAAATTCTGTTTGTAAGTTTTAAATAAACGCAACGACATCTGTCAATATGCACTATTTTTAAAAACCAAACTCAGTTAAACAGACAATTATTGTGTACTTACGTACTTAATTCAAACAGTGAAGGTTTTGTAAAATTTTAATGTTCTTCTTTAAACTTATGGTAATAAAATTTCTACAGTGGCTCGAGACAATTTCTCAGTGGCTCAAGACGCTGCTGATAATAACGGTTTAATAGAATTACAATTAGTACACTTAATAATGAAATTGAGAACTAATAAAATTTGATCCTTCTTAATTTCTATAAAAATATTATTTTTATTTACGATTATTTCTCTGAACAAATACTAATCTAGTTTTGTGACACTTTGATAGCCTTTTGAAATGATGATTTTAAAACGTTTTAAACTACTGTATTTTGGCGATATACACATTAATGACATTACAAATGAACCTGGTTTGAAACACCTTTGGTGTTTGGTTAAATTAAATTCAAAGAGCCAATTGTGGCTATTTATATTGTATTATCTACCTTTAATATTATTGTAATAAATGATTATTTAGCATGTCGCGTTTTGTACATTTAATTATATCATTTTCCAATTTAATATGCAACGGTTTATAATTAAATTCGCCATAAATTCCATTTATCATTTCGAGGTTGAGGTTAATTATATATCAATGAACATCTTTTTCAGTAAAAGGAATACTTAATTTAATTGTTTTCAGTAAAATGCCGTATTCTCAATTTTTAGACATTTTAGGTTTAATCCTGAAAGTTCATTACCTAATTAATCTATAATCCTAGATTTTTACAGTAACCATATACTTAGGTACATATCCTCTACCTTCTTATTAAAAGCAAAATGTAAGTACAAAATGAATTTCATCATCAATTCTGAATATTTTGGTAAAGTTTGCGTATAGAGAGCTTTACTTTTTTCCATCGGTGGAATCGGTTTAATATAAGCGGAATTCCAATACTATTAAACAAATAGGTTTCTTTTTATATCCGGATCAGTCGAACAACAGTAAATCAATTATTCACCTGACATTCACATTCTGACATATGTCATTTAAATTTAAAACTTCAATTATTGTTAGGTAGAATTTATACGATATTCCTCTTACAGCGGAAAATGTGAAATTGTAGGTTTCCATTTGCGCGAAGAAATAAATGCTATTGCATCGACAAGAGAAACCTTTTTATATTTCAGCTTAAAGTTTAAAATTTTACACTTTTGACATATGCCCCTTGGAATGCACTAAACTACGATCAACTATTGTTGTATAGTTTCAGAAATAATGCAATTTTAAGTTGCAATAACATTCTAAGAAACCTTTTAGAATTTTGTATTCAGTATTCTAAAATTTATTTTTAAACTTTTAAAAATAGTAACACAATTTTGTATTCTAAATATATCTTATGTTCTTCAAAGGTAAATGTTCTTGAATTGAGTTTGCGTAAATTTATTTTCATAAACAGTTTATTTTCCTTTTTAGTAGTGCAATTTATTTTTCTTGAAGTTCTGATATACTGATTAATATTTTTATTTTGTAGTTTATTCCAGTTTTATAACGGTTCTTAACAGACATCTCAAAAGCACTTTTGTAAGAAATATAAGAAGTATTCCTTTTTCTTTTTACGTTTGAGTACCCTTATAATATCACCTGAAGTACTTTAAGAACTCATGCATTGAAATGTGTGTCTGAACTGAGCTGCTTTTCTATTGTGAAAATATTTAACTCTTATTTTACAAGCAGCTTTGATTCTTCGCATATTCTATTTCGGTTTGAATCTATCGATCAGCTAAGCTTGGTAATCGTAAAACAAACATTAATTATGGACTCAAACATGACTTAACTTGTTTTGCGATAAAATTGAAAATCCAACCATCTTCGAAGTTCCATATATTTTAGATAAGCTGACATCACCTAACATGAACTAAAACAAGAAATGTGGTAATTGTTTTCTATAGAAGTTTAATGTTTTCCCTGTAGTGTGATCCATAGTTGCTCTATCGGTTCAATTTCGAACTATTTGTCCCCTACATTCCGTCGCTAAGTTTTCTACCTTCTACTAATTACAATGTTGTCAAGCTTCCTTAATGAAGTTTTAACCAAAGTTCTAACCACATTTCCTCACCCAATGAAGAGTTTACCTATTAACAACTTGCCTGTATATTATTTATTTAGTAAATTGTGCAAGAGAATTTGCAATTTGCATTTTAATGTAGTATTTAAAGTTTTATTTTGCTGAATAAAGCAATTTACCTTTGAAAAATAAAAACATATTCATATATACATTATCTGTAAATGTTGGAAAATTTTTATCTCTATTTGAATAATTAAACAAAAGAATATTATAGAACATTGAAAATTCGACACAGCGATAAATCGCTTTAAAATTGATAAATAATTCATAGATATAAAATGATGCTTCGGTATGTGCAAAATATAAAACTATAAATGTATAATTGAATACTTCAAACTCTTTGTCAATTGTAGTACTGAGAATTTCATTGCTACCTAATTCCTGTTTCGAAGCGAACAAATAAAATGTAATTCGTTTTGTTTTTAGCAAGCTTGTAAATTTCTGTAACCTCAAAATACTTTCAGGATTTAAATCACTTTTAAACACGTTTACGTAATTCGATTTGTATTCCGGGCAAATTTCTTTTGTTTGTCTTTGGTTACGAATGAGATTTACGGGGATGTGATTATGTACATTGAAAATAAAATCGTTTTAAAATACTGTGAAAAATCAATTACATACACCGCGAAAGCTTACTACGAATGAGCAAATAAAAATGAAATGTACAAATAATATAACCATTTCAAATATTTCAACACGGAAATAGTTTTACAAAATTTCCGCACACAAATTGTTTCATATCCTATAACCTCAATTTAAATTATCGTGGTATATGAATTTAATATTTTTCTCACATTGACCTAAAAATAAATACATACGTATCGACAGGCTCGGATAAAGGAATGATTGAGACGGGCGTTCGCCCGGGGCGCCAAATTAATAAATATGTTTTAATATCAGTGAAATTCATTGATTTATATATTCATATTCATAGTTTATGCATAAAAAAACTAAACATTGATACAAATCAAATTGAAAAAATATTCTCAT
Organism: Stenolophus ochropezus; assembly: GCA_035578165.1. Classification (NCBI taxonomy): domain Eukaryota; kingdom Metazoa; phylum Arthropoda; class Insecta; order Coleoptera; family Carabidae; genus Stenolophus; species Stenolophus ochropezus. The sequence continues at coordinate 9,748,878 of JAQOWZ010000014.1, forward strand.
ATTTCGTTGAAAATACTAAAGACTTTACTCATATTTCGCGCCAAGTGAATTAGATTCGGGCTTCAGGAAAATGGCCGCCACAAGCTTCAATTTTTTATATGCTATGCCCTATTCAGGTATTATATAAAAATCAGTGACGTTAGTGAATACCGTTGTAAAAGTCAATATCAATTACACGAAATACACAAATGTAAAAAGAGTTTTCATTCCGCTAATTGATTATATGTTGAAAACTACATATCACACTGGCTTTTGAAAAAAAAATTAAATGCGTCCCTACAAATAAAAGGCTCATCCGGCCAAAATAAAATGTTTTAATTGAAAATTTTGTATTCCATTTGTCAAGTTGAGAGATCAAACGTCAAATGAAATTAATTTCCGAAAAAAGTAGGCGTTAAATTCGTACACATCGAATTTATTTTTTGTTTATAGCAGATCGAAGTCTGTCTGAGTTGAAGTTGAGAGGATAGAAACGCTTGTTGGATGTCGGTGTTATAAAACGCATTAGTTTCACGGCTTTCCCAAATGTCAAAGGTCGACGCTTATTATTTTATAAATTAAATTTATTGCATCAAACGTTATTATCCGTATTACTTTGCTTTAATCGCGTTATGAATTAACAATTAATTTTTCACCATTGCACTTTAATTGAATCATTCGCCTCACCTAGTTAGTTTGTTATTGTTCTTCCTAGGTTTGAATCTCGCTAAGTTAATTATATATCGCACAAAACACACGCCAACCACTCATCAGATGTCATTCAAAATTCTCTTCTCAAAATATTTTACCGATAATTTAAATTTAGAACTGCCATGTGGATATGGGTGGAAGGAACGATATATTTTTAGGTGTGTAACGTATCGACTAAAAATCATTTTTCGATACGAGATGACAGCATAAAAAAGTCAATCGTTTCAATTATACAAAATGTGGTTCATGTTCAATTTTAATTCATGAATTTGTAAATTGCAAACTCAGGTGAAAACATTGGTTTTGACGCCACAAAAAACATAACCCTGAAAATATTTCCTGTAACTTTTAACATATATTTTATTTATGTATTATTATATTTAATAGTTAAACACACTTAACCTAATTTAATACAACCTTAAACTATATTAACCATTCAAATACCGTTATTAAATAAATTATTATTTTTATATCATAAATGAAGACCCGTCACATAATGATTAAAATGATTGGTTAAATCCAAACAACCCAAATTTGAATTACTTCAACAAATAACCTCTCGCATAGTCTATTAATATTTATATTTATATGCGAGTATATGAGTATCCGTGCGTTGACTGCTGAATTGAATTATTAAAATAATTTGTACTTACAGTATTAGTACAATTCCTTTTAGAGTATTTGATAATTATTTTTATAATATTTTCACAGCCGATTATAATAATTGTCACTGTCCAATATAAAACATTTTTTGCCATAAGTAAACTGATAACCGCAATTGTAACAAATTTACCGAATCATTAATTACTTATAATAATTGAATGGGGTTAGATAGAAACAAATTAGAATTATCAAGTTTTAGCTAATGACATAATATTAAATTATAATTTACAAAAATTCTTATATACTCAAAATTAATTAAAATATTTCAGAAAAACAATTCGGGTGCACAATTAACATCAAAATCTAATCAAATCTAATCTAGGGTGTCAGAATGTTATATTCAAAATTTCAACTGTTTTATTCACTAGTAATTGAATAATCGTTACGACGGACGGACATCATCGTAAAAATATTAAAATCGTTTTCTAAGGACTTCAAAACGTACTTACCAATTGAAAACTCACTATTCGATTTTAGCATGATTTAAATATCTCTTACTGAGTGGCGAGTTGTAAAAATGAGTTTTGTATTATGTGTTTGGTTTTATATCCTAAATAAAGTAAAAATTTAAGTGTTCTGTTAATTAATAGTGATACAAATCTGGAAACGTTAAAAACGATGTACTGAAATCAAGATAATTGTAGAATATATGAAGAAACGACAACATGTTAATTAATACAACAGTTACGTAAAATTTAAAAATCTTTTATATAAAACAGTTTCCTCAGCTATCAAAGGGCCAAAATTACCATAGGCATAGTTACGAGAACAATTAGCACTAGAGTAATTGTCCTATTGTAATCCTATACAAGCAGGATTATATTACCGACGGATAACTATTCAAGAAGCCATTGTTGATTTTAACAATTATTTCTATTTTTACGATGGAAAATACCTTTTGTAGGAGATTAACATGTAATCCCTCAATTTCAAATTAAAAATACCTAAAATGTATTTTGTACAATGTGTCTCCAATAGGATATGTGACATAATCGAATGTCAGTATATAAGTTCATAAAATATATAAACTAACCACTATAGCTTCTCATTGTAATAATAAATAATAGAGATGGGACCGCAGCCAAATTATTCGATATTCGGCCATATTTTCACTATGCGGTATTCGACTTATTCGGCCTATTTCAATACCGAATATTTGTTTACAAGAAATAAGAGAAGTACAACGCTATTTTATTACATTAAAATATATATTTATAGAAAACAAATTTTAAACAAATGGTATATGTATGTTTAGGTATTACTAATGTATCTACATTCAGAGTCAATAATTTATTTACTTATATTGTTTGGTCGTAAATCATTATTTTTTTTTTCTTAAAATTGAAATAATTAAATTTAATAATAATTGAGATAAATGAGTTTCGACATGTCAGAATAAATACAGCACTCTTCGCAACGCGGACCGCCAATGACGGTTTCAGATTGTAGAAAAATATATTATTGAATAATGCCGAATATTCGGTTAAAAATGTACCGAATATTCGTTATTCTGCTATTCGGCTAAACTGCTATTCGTTACATCAGTAATAAATACTAAACATTAGTTTTCAATAATAAGTTACTAGTAATTTAATTTTTCGGAGAAGGGATATGTGACGTCGCATGGTAGGATCGTGGAAAAAGCAGATAGGCTTATGCTCTATCTCTCTTCTTTCACGATTTTACCACGCCGACGTCACATAATTTCTTCTCTAAATTTTTAATAATTATTTTTTTTGTGATTTACGAATAATGAATCGATTAAAAAATACGAGTATTTTTAATTTTTTGTCTAATATCTCATATATGTAAAAATCAAAATTTAGTCACATATCCCATTTTATCTCGACGAGGTGGGCAGAAAGATTTAAGTTCTAGTAATAATTTAGTTATGTACCCAAACAAAATTAGTGTCTTAAAGTACGTAATTTGGAGTCGGTGCATACTTAGTGAAAGACATGAATAAAAACATGATTACGTTTTGTCTGTGGCAGGTAGAAACAAAGCTTAGTAAATAATATATTGTAACCCTAAGAGCGGTTAGCGACGGTTTAGAGGCACTCACGTATGTTAGTACAAAGAGCACCACAGGGGAGATTTTATAGTAAACGTAAAAACAGTAAAACATTTTAATAGCTTTGTTCCTATTCCATGTAACGCATATGCACTTCTCAGGATCTTATCTAATAGAATGAGATAACCTTTACTGAACACTTTATTGAAAATTCTACGCTACAATGGAATACATACGAATCGGGAATTCAAGTTCAGACCATCTAAGTAATAGAATTGAATGCATTAATATATTTACAAATCCAAACTCTTGAATAACGTTATGTTCAAACCGCACACCTAAATTTCAATATGTTTAAATAATAAAATACACACTTGGATTGTCCACAAATTTATTTATTTATTATTGTTACGTACGTTTCGTCCTTTCGGACATAATTTTTAATTTTTACGAAATGAGATTGATTTGATTGTTTTGGGATAATTATATCTGTGAATGTTGGTTTCCTGTATATTTTAAAAATTAACTCTTTATTTGATTTGATTATTGTTTTATCTAAGAAATTAAGTGAGTTATTTTGTTCCATTTCTTTGGTAAATTTGATTTTATTATTTATATTGGTAATAAAATCTAGAAATTTATCCAATTGTCTTTCTGTTCCTGTCCAAATACAGAAGACATTATCCACATACCTTCGCCAATATGTAATTAATTTAGAAACATTTTGATTTTTTACAATTGTTTTTTCTATGTGGTCCATATAAATTTCTGCAAACAATGGTTACAATGGTGATCCCATTGGAAGACCAGAATTCAATTTATAAAATATGTTATCATATTATCAATATGTTTATTTTATATCAACAAACTTTAGCGAAATGCATTCTTCTCTCCTAAAATTTATTATTACATTCTTACATACTTTAACAAAAGATTAGAAAACCTAATATTAGATTAAGTATATAACCCTGCCTAACTTAAATTCTTACAATTTTATATATTTATTTTATTGAACTTGAAAAAATCAGTAAATCGAAACAATTATTATTAATAAAATAATATTTTTGTCTCATTTTATCACATTTTTGGAAAGTTTATATCATTACTAGTTTTTATGGTCTGTAGGACAATACAATATTTTCATATTCGTTTACTGGAATAATAAATAGTTTGCACGTCATATTTTTTGCGTGCGCTTTTTAAATATTTTCATTTAATTCTGGAGAGTATAACAAAATGTAAAAAAATATGGTCAGTATATGTACATTTAAAATTTTAAGTGAAAACATGATGTCTGCCAAGATTTAGCGAATGCAGTAGTTCTGCATATAAATATCAGTGAAATATGCGTTATGCTTTATGCATTTAAGTATAAAAGTTTTGGTGCAATGTCCTGGAAAGCTTGTAGTACACGAATTTAATAAATTGCGAAAGAGCAATACGCTAGAAAACCTAATTACATATGTAAAGTACTCATAATCATAAGTCACAGTAAAATTACGGAGTTTTTACTTTATTACGTGTAATTCCACCCTCCGCGCACCGAAAATGTAATTTTATCTTAAATTAGAAAATAAACGTAAAATGAAACCGTAATCCAGAAACTGAATTTTATTTCCACGTCCAAAAGTGAATTAGTCAACCTTAATTAACATTTCTCAAGCGGAAAAATATATTTAAATGGAGATAGTTCAAAACTAACATCAAAGCATTTGAACTGTGAATAGAATTTTTGAGATTTTAAAACTTTTAAATTTTGCCAAGATTTACGAACACAGAATTGTACTCATTTTAAAAATAATCCAGGAAAAATTTATTTGAGCGTAACCTTTAAAAGGTTAGCCTATTTCAGGCGCCGTAAGATGTAATGAGTGAAAATATTGACTACGTAAAGCGGTAAATGATGTTTTCCTTGCTACACAGAAATGAATAATGTTTTACTATCTACGATGCTGTGAATGCAATGTATACGGAAACAACAGAATAAAAGGACTTTCAAAGATAGTTATAAACGAAAAATAAAATAAATAAACTTCAATTTAAATGTGTATCTTTACAAAGCTTAACAAAGTGCTTCTAGTTATTTTCTGTAAAAATAAAATAAAAATAATACCCCTATGATTCGTATTTAAATTCGCAGGTCAAAAAAGTTTGAAATTGTAAAGTTTAACAAACTATCGATAAAAACGGAACTTCAAAGGAGCAAAGAGGATTATTTAGTGCAATTAATTAGCTGGAAGTACAGCGGTGAAAGGAATTTTTGCGACTTCTGTGAAGTGTAAGAAGGCTGCAACCACAAGCACCAAGCACACAACAAAGAAACAATCAACACTTACTGGAATGCTTAAATCTGTTTTCTAGTATAAAGTTACAGTGATCACAATTAAGCGTGCAATGTGGTCTCCGAACTTCGAGCAGAGGGCTGATTGCCCTTCGAGGAGACGGGGAATTGCCTTCTTGCCGGCTGGTACTGCCTTCAGCGCTGGGTAAACTTAGCGACATACTATGAGGCGAAGGGGTTAAGTTATTCGACATGGTGCTTTTTGGTCCCAAATTACCCGATTACATCAGTTAGAGAATTGTTTATTTATGATGAAGTTAACAGTTAAACTCTCATCTCGCTTGTCGCGACGCGTCGCAACACGTGTAGTGGAACGCGAAGTCGCGAAGCACTGCACTGAGTAACGAGTGTAGGGCAAATCGATGTGAGTTGGTCGCGCTTTGACTCACGAATGCCGACGAGAGCTAGCAGCGAATAGGGTAGTCTCGACGCCGATGCCAGCGACATCCGCGCATGACGGAGGGCTTTCAACTTGTGGACTCCGGTTGGGGATGGAGTTGGGACTCTTGGGCCTGCAGGCCTATCAGCTATCCTTGCGTCTCCTCCTGCTTCGTCCCATTGTCTTCCCTCACTTTTTACTAAATCTCAAAATATGCTCCACTGGATACAATGACAAATCACTTTATATTAGTCTCTTTGGTCACATTTCATACGGGCGCATTGTTTCACATATCGCACATCTTTACGGTTGAATACACTATTGATAACTTTGTTGATCAGCCTACCTACCAAGTTCTCTTGATGTAGTTCGTTCTAAAATCCTAAATGGAACTAGGCTTCAATTACGTAAGTTACTTGTTTCGTAACAAATTAATCTACAGCTTCTTCCACGTATCCACAGCTTGCAGCGTTCTCCGAACCACTGTGGACAGTGGTATTTTCAATTATTGGAATTTGAATCTCAGGTCTCATACTCGACTAGATCGGAGCGCACTAATCAAATGAAGCACCGCTGCCCATACTAGTTATCCACTTAGTATGCATTACTGATTGAATGCCCATATACTTATTAGATATACAAAGCGGTAGTATTCAATTGTACACTATCCTATGTAACCTATCACTTTGTCCCTTTGTCTACACATGCTGTTCACCAAATCTCGAAATATTTTCTACAGGATACAATGATCAATCATTTTATAATATTCTCAAGTCACATTTCAAAGAGTACATTATTTCATATTTTACAGATTTTAACTGTTGAATACCCGATTCTTTTGGTTATCGCACAACTTGAAACTTTGTTTTTCATCCTAAAAATCTGTCACGCAACTTTCCTAAACGAAACAGATTCTCAATTACCTAAGGTACTTATTTCGTGACATAAATTTTATAAATCTGTAACCTTATCAAGAAAATAGTAAAACCTGCTTTCTCTACAAAATCTGACCTATAAAGAATTTCGATAATCTCGTAGTATACGTACATGATGAAATAAATAGAATGACATATTACTGACCAAGTCTCATTGAATTAATTGCTTCTAAATTCCAATACCATATTTCACATTTGCTACATTCCATAAGCACCGTAACTACCCTTTGACATCCATTCCAATTTGATTATAGATTAAGCAATAAACCTATTAATGTAACATATTTGCCTATTAAAATAGTTCGAACACAACAAAAATGCATTTAATTAGAATTCAAAGATTTCTCCCTAACTGTGCCAACGAGAAAAACTTGTCGAAGGACGAAAAGACGAGGGATGAAGGAAGAAAACACTTAGCAGCCCACAGGATAGCACAAGTGTCTTGTGTTCTATACCTCTCCACCATTCCCCGGCTAATTGTCGCGAATTAGTGGAATTGACATTTTATGCACTTGGATCAGTTAATGTCGAACTATTTATAGAAGTCCCTCAATTAGATTCCAAATATATTTATATACCTATTATAAATCAAACCAACCTTAATGTATTTATAAACAAAAATATCCAAAATATTTTAATAAACAATACTGGTATATTAAAGTAAAAATTTTATGACCTATATATGATGTAGGAAAGTATTTAGGACTTATTGATTTCCTTTAGCAATGCACAATAATTTGATTTTTAAAAGTAAAGTTATTTATAAAAATATTTTATAATTTTTAATGTACGGGAGAGTTCATCGGACGACGTACCCACAGGCGGATGTAGGCATGGGCTTTAAGGGCTGCAGCCCAGGGCCCCACGATACAAAGGGCCCCGTGCTTCGTACAATCAGAATAACACAGACAGACATTAGCATCCCCTGCAGCGATGCTTAAATAAATTTGCGTGTAGATGTTGCTTTCGATAATTTTTAATTGAATAGGAATAGGGATAAGTTGACCAGACAGCTACACCAAGTACGTTCTTGCGCCTTAGAAAGAGAAGTAGATATGAGAAATAAGAAACTATGGATTAACGAATACAACTCTAATTTTGCCAATTTATTTCTTAAAATGTAATGTTATTATTATTATTATTATTTTTATTAAAATAAAAAACAGTAACAGTTTTTTTGATAAACTGCCGGTTAAAAGGTTCTTAAGGTAGGGCCCCCAAACAATATTAGCCCAGGGCCCCCAAAGTTCACGGTCCGCCTCTGGACGTACCCCGTCTTTAACTGTATCGGAGAGTGAACTTTTATGTGATTATGTGAGAAATAGATGGTACATTGTGCGAAAATGGAGAACAGAGTACTTATTAGGAGTACGAGATAGAGATCTCAACAGAGGCTATATTTAATCGTAGAATGGTTATCTATCGTCAATTCACTCCCTCAGATGTTAATGGCAGTGCAGTACGTGGCTGTGTAGTGGTTTTGCAAGGGAAATCCATCAGCTGATGCATTTGACCCGGGATAGAATTGTACTAGATTGAATGCACTCATTGAATTCAAGACATAAATATCCCGAACCGGTTGTAAATTCACTCATTTATAAGAAAAACGAGCGCAAACCACTATTGAGCCAACCAGAATACAAAATAGGGTTATACAAAACTGAACGCTGTAACTACCAATAAATTTCACTTTAGCAAAAAAATAGTGATGAAAAATCTCATAAATATCAATTATCCATTACAAAATTGTCCAACAACAATTCAAAAACTATCAATAGTAATTTTTAGGTTAGGTTAGCAAACTTCGCAATTTAAATTGTAATTAATTAATAAAAATCCTTTAAAATACAAATATGCAGGGTGGAAATGAATTTACAGGTGAGTAGTATGACATTTGTAGATTACGAAAATAAAAGAATTTAAAAAAATCCCATATTTAAGGGTAGCTTTCATTTAACTAACATTTTTGTGTACAACTAATTTTGAATGTATTTCTGATAATCATATTTTTAATGAAATATGACTTAAAACAGCAGAAAAAAAATTTCATTAAGAACAGTCGAAATTTCCTTTTTCGAATTTTTAAAATATTCTTTCATTTTCGTAATCTACACATGTTATACTACTCACCCTTAAATTTATGACATTAAGTTCATGTCCACCCTGTATTATCATATAAAAATATATTGATATTCTCTTCTTGAATTTATTATACTAAATTTTTCTTCTAGATAGCTGATACTTTTTTCTGACAGCCTTTAATAATCTGACTTTTCCGTCTGTCGTTAATTAATTGACTGAAAGAATTCGTAATTTGATAGACAAACATGTCTTTGTCAAATATAGATTGGCCCTTTGATCGACTGCCATTTTATGATCAATCTTTCCTCAACTAATTGTTGCGAATCAAGTTGATGTTTTATTGACTCAAACGCGATGTCATTTATAGGTTCATTTCAACGTGATTCGTTCGTTTTTGTTCAACATTCGTTTTACAACCACTACAAATGACCTTTACTTTTGATGAATCTTTTAGAGATAACCGTAAAATAATTGTGCAGAACGGAATAAAATTTTACGAGTCACATAAACCTCTGCAATCATAAATGCATTATAACGCGTCTCACTTTGAATATAAGGCAAGTTTAATATAATTTGCAATAAATATGATATTGACAAGAAGCGCATGCATTCTTGGAAGACGTGTTTAATATATTTGCGATTACATTGGTGCGTGAATGTATGTCAAAGAATGCGACATTTCCAATACGAATTGACAGCATATATTGATATCCTATTTTCGATGCGTATATTCAAGGTATTTTAAGAAAACCTGATTAGATTTTTATACACTACAAGTTAACGTAAACTTATTTCAGTCCTATTTTTACATTTTATATTATCCTGCAGTTTGTTTTTTTCTGCTTAAAATACGCAAAAATTGAATTGAAAAAAACTTTCTGCACCTACACTACCACTTAATATAAACTTATTAAGTCCTATTTTTATACTTATATTAGACTGCTGTCTATTTTGCGCTTTTATATTTATATTTTATTTACTTATAATGCCATTTATTATTTTTTTGAATTCTATTGATGAATTAACTATCAATTTTCATTTAAATAATTTATATTTATGTTAAGATATGCGAATTTCAAACTTTTGTATTTGTTTTTGAATGCTTAAAAAATGTATGTAAATTTATTTTCAGAGTTGAAGGATTGGGAGAAATTATATTCAGTCCATGTATTCTTCAAGAAGGCATCAATGTAAGTTTTTCTGTAATATATTCTTAAAAAAATTTGCATGTTTTCATCAATATTTAGAAGTTACAATCTTCAATTAATATTGGTTGTAAAAATTGGTACAAATTATTTTGCAAACTTATTGTTTAATGTGTCACTGAATTGGCATTATATGGAATGTATAGTCAAATTCACGTATAAATGGCATTTTTGAAATTCCAATGTGATGACGTCACTAGAGTGTATGTATTAAGTGACGCAAATGCATTATTAGCTACGCGATTGTTTGGACTGCTGCTAATATCATAAAGCATGTGTTGACGTACGTCTGAACTTGAACTGCATAAATATTTTCTATGTTTATATTCGCACTTCGTCGTTTTACATTTGAACATGAGTGGTAAAACATTATTATCTAGACGTTGCAAACTAATTATTTTGAATGCTTCTGCATTCTTTCAAGAAGAAAAACGTTTAGTTGGTCCGCTAATTCCATTTTCTTTTTCAGAAGATGTAAGTATTATGTTTTGAGGTTATATGTTTAATGACAGTAAATGTTATTTATATTTATACATTTTTCATTATTGTTATTGTCTTAGAGAGTTTGTGCTGCTTTGGGTGTGTCACATTACATAATATCAAACATCCAAAATAAAATGAAATGTGGAACCTTATCATCGCCAAAAAAAATCGTAAAAAGCAAGTTACAGGAATTGATGAATTTACTCAATCTGCAATTCAGTGAACTATTTATGATATGATTAGTAAAACTAAATTTATTACATTTATTTAATTTTGACGTTTTGAACTACCAACTCAACAGATGTTAAAAATTTCAATTTACTCATATAATCGTAGTGAGTGACGTCATCACATTGGAATGCCATTTATACGTGAATTCGACTATAGATAATATTTTGCAAGAATAATTCTGTCTCTAGTAATCCTTAATCCGTGCTATAGTCACTGATTAATGTAATTAATAACAGCATTGGATATCCTTCTATGCAAATCAGTATATTACAGAACTGGTTATGGAACCCCTATTGTGTATTTAATACCTTTTGTATTAGTATTAATACAAACGGGGTGTTTGATTGATGTAACCATTGCGGCAATAAGGATTCTCATATGCACCGCATTATAATTTATAACACACCTCTAATCACGTGCGATTATCAACTTTAATACTAGTTGGATTTGTATTGTTTGGTGACAATAGTAGATTAGTATAAATTTCAACTTTGAACTTAATATATTTCAGATTTTTCTTTTATTTGTATTATTCAAAAAATATGAAATTTGGTATACCAACTAGGAATGACGAAACCTGAAAATTTTAGTACCCAGGTACCCGATATGAATACCCGGGTAGTACCGGATACTCAATAATTACCCATTACCCGATAATTACCCGATACCTGATAATTACCTGATACCCGATAATTACTTGATACCCTTAAAATATCCGTTATTCTTTCATATTCATCTTTTTAATACAAATTTTTATTACTTGCATATAAATTTATGAAATGAACAAAAAAATATTATTTTCTGGTATGGAAAAAACATTTTTATTTTATATAATCTACGAGTATATCAGCAGTATAAAATTACAAAATTAAACGGAACTACGAAAGTACATTTGATTTAATTACTTAGGAATATTACATATTTCTATTCACAAATATCAGCATGGATGATGTATCTGCACTCAGTCTTGATCTTTGTTTTGTTACAATGTCGTATTTTGACTGGCAACAACAGATTTTAGGTAATGGATAGATTTCGGGTAACGGGTAATAAACGGGTAACGGATACATTTCGGGTAATCGGGTACTATTTTTGATACCCGGGTACATTATTATCGGGTAGGTTCCGGGTACCCATCGTCATTCCTAATACCAACGTATACTTATGTGGAATGGTGATGTCGCCAAAGCCGTATTGCATAGTGGCGTATTATTTGTATGTAGCTTATGGGGGATATATTTTCCATGATATCGAGAAATAGTAGAAACTAAACACAATAAAAATATCAAAGAAATGAAAGGTTTGAAGTTTACAGCATTTTTATTTTGCTGGAATCTAAAAGAAAACTAAAGACGTTTAGATTTTATATCATATTTTTTGTAATATCTTTTTGCTGTAGGTACACATGTTATTACAAATTAAGTCGTATGAAAATCAAGGCCTTTAAATTTGGGTTATATTTTGTCTTGCAATACACTTTTTGATTATTTTATACAAAAAAAATATATTCGCCCAGGGCTCAAATGTGGATAGGCTACTGATATTGCTTATTTTTTATTTATGTATTACCCAAAAATAAGAGTACCTATTTGAGTAGAACTTCAAAAGCAGATATTTCAGTAACTAAAAGTGATCGAAGTTATTATTGAAAATTTGGAATTATTTATTATTATCTAAATATTTTTACTGAAATTTATAGGTCGGTAATGTAATTAAGTTTGAATACTTTTTGTATTTCTGTATTTGAAATATGACTTATTATATATCTTTTTTTAACATCCTGACCAACCTTTGATAAATCAACTTGAAGCTCAAAATTTGTGAAAAGAAAAATGCCATTTGCTAACAAATTAACAGAAAGCATTTTATTTTAATTTATGACTTTATTATTTTTTACATTCTATTTTATTTATCAATAAATGACGATTTTTCAATTTAACATTTACATTTATTCTATGTTAACTTTTTTTCTTGTTTACCCTTCAGTGTTCCTTAAACGATTGTCCGTAAACATAGCAAAGATATGCCACAATTTTTTTATGTACATAATTGAAGTAATGTCCACATATGCATAATTATCTAATGCACTAGTTAAAAAAAAATCTACAGTTATTCAACATTTTCCGACGTGCCATGGGTTGTTAGAGCGAATTGCGAGTTAGGCCAACCTACAATTTTCGGGGGTTGATCTTGACAAATTGATATCGAATATCAATAACATTTTAATATCAATAATATCGGAATCGTCGATAATATCAAAATTATCGTTAATATCGAAATTATCGTTAATTTCGAAACTATAAATAATATTGCAATATATATATATATATATATATATATATATATATATATATATATATATATAATATCGATATTTATTCCCAGCACTTCTGAACGAACTGAAATTAGCGAAAATTTACTATCATTGTATAAGAAAATATTTTTTTCTATATTTCTGCTGTTTTCATTTTAGTTGCAGAGAAGGTATAGTATGTGATTCGTTTATAAACTCTATAAATATTGATTATTTCTCACTCGTATGTAAAGTGACGTTTATCAAACTTGTTATATAATATAGTATTATATATATTTATTGACAAAACACCACATGTAAATCAGTAAGAGGAAAGTTAAAATAATAGTTTTGTTGTGGTATTTCCGCGAAAGGGCGTAAAAACAGCACAACAGTAAAGCTGCACATACAGATATACCAACATCAGCATCCGTTAGTCATTAGTAGCCACACATTTACGACAGCAGATAAAGCAGGATGACAAGTAACGAGCACTAATCCTTTCGCTTACAATGAGGTGTACACACACATACACAGCATCGTACACGCACGCTAATCTAATGCCAGTCGGTCACACAGGCACGATTTAACAGTGTAAATCTATCGTTCAGTGTTCACTGCAGAGCTTTGCTGCCTGCTGTCTTTTCAGTGGCGGCCCAACCGGTATTTACCCTGGGGACATTTTCTTTTTGTCAATTTGGGACACACAACCGGAAGGAAACTCATTTGTTTTTATCCCGACACTTCGTTACGTTGTTACGTATGCAATTTCTACAAAGTAATCAGTAGAATAAGGTCATTCGGAAAAATTTAAAATATATATAACCAACCAAAAGGTTACATTGGGGTAAAAGATATGCTAGTCGGTGACTTTTCATGTGGTACCACAGAATAGGTTTATACAGAAGCGACAGTAAGACAGAGAAACGAAAATTAGAGAGAGATGGGGAAAGTCAACATATTTAAAGGGCTAATTGTTTAAAATCGGAAAGTTTCGTCACATCTTAGGGAGAGATAGGGGAAGGGAACAAATTGAAAGGTCTACACAATGCTCCAAGGTCATAGAACTGAATAGGGTAACAAGAAAGGTACCGACACGGAGTGTCGCTTCTGTATGTAACTATTCTGTGGTGGTACCTAAAGTAGATAATCTGGGTGGACAGGTCAATGAAATGACAAATTATTCCTTAATCGTTAAATTATTTATTTATCACTTGTAGTAGAGAAATTACATAATTACAAGGATTTAACTTTTTACAATTATTTCTTGAACATATATTTTCATTCATTTCTATTAACTTCTAGAAGAGCTTTATTTGATGTGATCGAATTATAAAATTCACAAGTCATGTCAACATTTACATACACTTATATTGCAACTCACAGGGGTAGTTTAGTACCTCATAGTCAGGATCAGGGTATGTAACCGAAAAAAATACTGGTTAACGGTTAATAATGAAAAAAATAATTTAAAAAATTAATTATGAAAATTTAATTTTATATTAATTTAAAAAATAAATAATATTAATAAAAATAGAAAACATATAACAAAGAAAAGGGTGCAATTTAAAATTTCGGTAATACCTTCAGAAAAACGCAAGTTACATTTTCATTTTGTAAACTTGTCTAATGCAGACAAACAGACTACCTACTTTTATGACTCTCCAATAAAATGTAAATTGTAAAAATTCTTATGACTAATATTCAAATGCAAGTAAATAAAACAGGTAAAAAAAAAATATTAAAAAATTACCGTCAGGTCTCATAAGGGCCATAACCTTAGAATTCTAAACAGACTATAACATAAAATGCTTTCATAGTTGTGTTCCTAAATTTTATTCGGTTCTCAAAGGAATAGTACTGTTTTTCACTTTGTATTAAAAAGTGTATTAGTTTTATATTAAAAAGCAAATAACTGAAATATTGCCCGTCGGTCAAAAGGTGGATATTATTATTGAAAGGAAGACGAGAGGACAGAGCAATACAATGAAGGACGTTGACAACCCTGATGACAATCCAGTTCCTTGTCCTGATTACTTGTGTAACTACTAGTATAAGTACTTTCCTATGTGGTTTACACTAAGTTAGAAGCTGTACTATACCAATGTAAACATCACTTTATAAAGGCGAGATGTGCGTTAATAGTTGCCTAGAACTTTTCGAAATGAAAACAAGTCAAAAAGTTACTATTTTTCTGACGATCAGAGAAAGCTCGTTTACTGAATCAGCCATCCAATCGATGGTAAGTTTTTCATACACTACAGTAATTATTTGGGTATTATAAAATTACACGCTTTGATATAATTTCCATGAAAATTAGTGACTTTTGATAAATACGCCGAAAAGCCGCCACTGGTTACCAAACGTTTTAATTATAGCCGGCGTGATAGAAAGAGATGGTAAATTGAAACGTGTAGCAAGGGAGCCAATATTGTAAAGCCAAAGCAGTTAGCTGTTGCACCTAGTGTTGTACATAGTGTGAACTAATTTATTCCGAATAAAATATCCCCTTTATCGCTATTACCTATAAAAACAAAGGATTATAAATTTCAAAGTAAACCACGAAGCCCAATAATTATTTAGTAATAACGTCAAAATTTTAATTAATTTTATTAATGAAATATATATTCGTAGAAATAACATACTATAAATAACAATATAACATTAACACATCTTTATTTAAAATATTTCACACAAATATTTTATGAATTTACTAACAATATTCCAAATATTAAACTACATTCGATAAGTGTTTTTTCTACTCCTATTTTTTGAGATAAACGTTACGTCGTGACTATAGTGACATTGATGTTTGTCATGTATGTTATACAATATACAGGATGGAATCAAAAGTTGGGCACATACATATATTTTGTGGTTTTCATCCATAGCCTACTATACATTAATTTTAAAAATAAGAATTTATTTATATTTCTATCGCATTTATTTCAATATTTTTATTATGTAATGAATTCAGAAAAAATACGCTATCAAATACGCATAAAAATTATGTATAATCCTATTTTAAAAAATAACTTTGTGCTGTAACTTGAGAACCACTGCTTTAAAAATTCATTTTATGCTATAATGAAATGTTCCCTTTGGTCTCCTACAACTTTTTTATTTAGTAATTTTTTTATCTGTAATAACCGAGTAAAACCATATGCCCAACTTTCGATTCCACCCTGTACATTCTTAACATACCTGACATTTATGTAAAATTACTTTAATTGTAGTTACATCACTTTCTATCATACAAAACTGAACTATATATGCCACTCAACAAACATGGTCGATCCGTCAAAGTCACGTGATCTGGAATGCTCTATTCACAACTACTAACATTTATATTGATATAAGTTATTTAATTTTTTTATTTTATTTTTTGTGTAGCCTCATCTGTTTATTATCAGAATAGTGTCCAAGTATTCTGCTACTGTGGGTCGAACAATCAAAAAGAAAAGTAAACATTGAAGGACCAAAGAAGACAAAAAAAATAACATTTTAAAGAAAGTATGCCAATCCAGCAAGTATTCTACTGTACTTGTAAATAATGTAACATGTGATTGAGGATTTGAACCATATAGTAATCGCTATTAATAATTATAATCAGGGCATGTAACCGAAAAAAATACTGGTTAACGGTTAACCCATATTGAGAACGTTATAAAAATAACGGTTTTAGTTCGAAAACCGGTTTTTAAAAATTGGAAACCGGTTTAAACCGGTTAATAAATCGGTTAATAAAAAAATAATAGAAAACTTAATTAAAAAAATAATAATATTAGGAACAAATGAAAAGCGGTTATGTTTCATGCTGCATGCAAAATCAAACTAGAAATTCACAAAAATTCCGATAATACATTTAGAGAAATGTAAGTCATTTTTTCAATTTTAAACTTGATGCCTAAAGCTTACAAAGAGGCTACCTATTTTTATGACTCTCCAATAAAATCGAAATTGTCATGACTCATATAGTCATATTAAAATACAAATATAACAGATATGAAAATTTCAATTTTTTTCGCACTAAATGATATTATTAAAATGAACGTTAATGTTCGTTAAAACTAGTTTACTTTTTATGATGAACGGTTACCGGTATTTTCAACCTTAGAAATATCGGTTAAAATTACGATAAAAGTTCACAAATTTTATACAAAATTCAAAAAAAGTTAATACATTATTTTATTTATTAATTTAGTAAGTAACACTACAATTCTATTTACATATATTTATTTTTTATTTAAATTTTATTTTATACTTCTTAGTGTTAGGTAATACCATACTATTAATTTAATATAATAATTTTAATACAACGTTGAATAACTGTTAGCTATTTCGTAATCCCCCTATCTTCATTCATTGATTAAAATGATAATTAACGACACAGAAATCTTCAGTGTGTTTTCAGCAGTTATCAGGTGAGCACAATTTATAATTTTATTTTTTAATTTGAATTTTAATAATTCATTGTGATTTACTACTACTATATTATTATTGAAACTAGTGTGCAGTACAAATATTTTTTTTTATAATTATTAAAAACAAATTTTGTTATAAATAAGCTAATTCATATTTTTTATTGTTTTAGGTTCCAGCTACTTTCTATATATAAGATATAGATATAAGATATAGACATAAGGGGGGAAGCAGGTACTTCTCAGTTTTTTTTTGTCACCACTGAAATAGTAAGTCCAATTTTGATATTTAAGAATAATATCCTCCCTGAATATTTTACGACTTCATTAAATTTAATTCCCATAAGTTCATTATTAATTTAAATTATTTCCGTGATACATTGATGACATTGTTCAATCTTAACTTTAACTGATACCGTATCATGCAAATATATTGCATTAAATTTATTCCTAAACAAATTAATAAGACTTGGCACATTAGGTATGAAATGAGATCTAGGTATAAAGTGTGGAGTGAACATGTGAAGTGTGATGTTAGGTGTGATGTTTAAATATAAGGTATGATGGTTAGATATAAAGTGTGATGCTTAGATGTAGGGAACGGTAAGATGATTAAATATAAGGTGTGCTAATTAAATTTAAGGTGTGCTGATTAAATTTAAGGTGTGCTAATTAAATTTAAGGAATGATGATTAAATATAAGGTATGATTAAATATAAGGTGTGATGATTACATATAAGGTGTGATGATTAAATATAAGGTGTGTTGATTAAATTTAAGGTGTATTGATTAAATTTAAGGTGTGATGATTAAATTTAAGGTGTGATGATGAAATTGAAGGTGTGATGATTAAATTTAAGGTGTGATGATTAAATATAAGGTATGATGAATGTAAAGAATGATGATTAGTAAGGTGTGATGGTTAGATATAAAGTGTGATGGTTAGATATAAGGTATGATGCTTAGATATAGGGTGTGATGAGTAAATTTAACGTCTGATGATTAAATATAAGGTGTGATGATTAATATAAGGTGTGATGATTAAATATAAGGTGTGATGATTAAATATAAGGTGTGATGATTAAATATAAGGTGTGATGATTAAATATAAGGTGTGATGATTAAATATAATGTGAGATGATTAAATTTTAGGTGTGATGATTAAATTTAAGGTGTGATGATGAAATTTAAGGTGTGGTGATTAAATTTAAGGTGTGATGATTAAATTTAAGGTGTGATGATTAAGTTTAAGGTGTGATGATTAAATTTAAGGTGTGATGATTACATTTAAGGTGTGATGATTAAATATAAGGTATGATGAATGTAAGGAATGATGATTAAATATAAGGTATGATTATTAAATATAAGATGAGATGATTGAATATATGGTGTGATGATTTAATATATGATTTTAATATAAGGTGTGATGATTGAATATATTGTGTGATGATTAAATATAAGGTGTGATGATTAAATACAATGTATGAAAATATATATAGAGTGTGATGGTTAGATCTGTGATATGATGTGTAGATATAATAATATATGTATGAATGGAAGCAAATCCTTACTGTAAAACTACCCGGGAAGTTTTCAGTAAAGATGAGCTTTTAGGTACAACTTATTTTAGGTTTATAATGTGCCTTGTTTTATTAATTGTTTTGCTTTTGTTTATTTATGAGTACATTATTTAATTCACTATAAATGTAAATATTACACAACTTTTACTATGCCATTTTTGTGCAAATATTGCTAGATTTAATTTTTTAATTTACTCCTATTCTAATTTCCACCATTAATTTTTCCCTAAAAAAATAATTTTTGATTTTAAAGTCCTCCAATTATAATATTTGAAAGTTGAATGTGCAATACCCCGTAGTATATTATAAGTCGAGGCACTCCTTTCTCTGCTTACAGCATTCTGGTCGTTGGTATGGGTTGCACGGAAGGGTTGTGATACCGCCCTCGTATTAGCGTGTCTATAAGTTAGAGTTACGGATGTGCTTGGTGCATCTTGCTGCCCTTTTACCATTTTGGGCGTTAGTACTGGAGGGCCGGAAGGGTGTCTGACCGCTAGCGTGTTGAAATGTCTAATTGTGGAGTGAGTTTGTACATAGACTATAATAATTAATATTATATTTTCATTTTCTACTTCTTTCTTGGTTTTCATGCCAATGCCCCTGACCCTTTTCGCTGGAAGTACACTGCATTAGTTTAAGTCGCGCCGAATAACTTTTAAGTCGCGGTTAGATTTAAGTCGCGATAGTTTTAAGTCTACCTCATTTCCTTAAACCCAAAACCATCCCATCCCCCCTTGCCGTCGTGGAGAGACCTTGTCGTGGTGGCAGGGCTTAACCATCCTCTAAACATCAAATGTAAAATAATAGACGATGGGACCAACATCTCCACTTTAATATTATATTGTTATAATTTACAGATGAAGCAATTTTTATAAATTTCTTTCTTCAGATATTTTTAGGGAATAATAGATGGAAATGAAGCAGAACCTATTTCAAATGGTATAATTTCTTATGGAAGAAGCAATATTTATTGGTTAGTGCAAAATATTTTTTTATAAATAATAGTGCAGCAAATATTGTAAAATATGTTAATATATTTTAATAATTATGAAAATAACTAATACTTATTTTTTATTAATGAGTAGTTTAGAAAAATATAAAATATTTTTTATTTTGCTAGAGCTAAAGAAATTATAATATAATTTTCAATTCTTAATTATTATGTGTTATTTAAAAATGTATAGTAACGAAGATATTAAAATATAACCTATCCAAAAGTTATATTTAAAACATTATGGCCCGTATTACGAGCTCACTTTTATAATAATATCGTGATTTTAACTTTCAATTTTAAATAAGATTATGATGTAAAAGTGGGCGTTAAAATCGCGATTTTATTATAAAAGTGAGTTCGTAATACGGGCCAATATTTTTGTAGATTGACAGTTTCAGGTATGTTTCTAATGACGGAAATGCAGAAAGAAGAAATATTTAAACCGAGAAAGAACTATGGTTGAAAACATTTCTAGAAAACTGGATGGATCAGAACCTCGAAAATCGTAAGTTCTTTTTCTTAAATTTATAATTTATATTTCCACTAATTGCCTAATCATTAATTGTTATTTATCCTTATTTGACATGAGAAATTGTTTTTCACAACGATTTTACTTTGTAATCATGGTAACTTTAACATGTTTTATGACGAATTTTTCAGAATAAATCAAATCAAAAAGTTGTCATTTTCTTACGATCAGAGAAAATTCTTTTAATGGAAATAATATTTTTAAAGTAAATTACTTTATATATTATTATAATTTTTTTTCAATGCAGGTCGAAAACATTGTTGTATGTTTATTGTTTCATAATATTTCCAATGTAATTTTTATTATTTTTTTTTCCAAATACCACAGTACAGAAACTATTTAAATACAGGGTGACCCGTAGTATGTGATAGGCACGTGGTACTCCGATTTTATTCCCCGGAAATGTGTATTAACCAGGACATGTAACCGAAAAAAATACTAGTCAACGGTTAACCCGTATAGAGAACGTTATAATAATAACGGTTTTAATTCGAAAACTGGTTTTTATAAATTGGAAACCGGTTTAAACCGGTTAATATATCGGTTAAAAAAATTAATTAAAAAAAATAATTTAAAAATATAATAAAAAATAATTATAAAAATATAATAAAAAATAATTTAAAATAATAATAAAAAATTACCATCTGAAAAAATATAACGAATAGAACAATGAAATTTATTTAACGAATATTCACAGAAATACTCGTAATACCATCAAAAACACCCAGGTCTCTTTTCAATTGTAAATTTGCCTAATGGTGACAAAAGGACTTCCTAATTTTATGACACTCCAATAAATTATAAATTGTAAAAACTGTCATGACTGATATTCAAATACAAATAGATAAATAACACAGATATAAAAAAATTAAATATTCGCGTTAAATGATAGTAAAATAAAGGTTCGCTAAAACCGGTTAATTTTTTTTTTTGGTTAACGGTTACCGGTATTTTCGGTTAAAATTATCGGTTAAAATTACGGTTAAAGTTCGCAATTTTCGTTCAAAATATCGGTTACCGGTTTATATTAACCGGTTTTTTTAACCGGTTACATGCCCTGATTATAATATATATGTGTCAGAGTAGTTTTATGAAATATTTATTCCTTGGCCATTTTTTAATGAATAACATGTGTCCAACTTTCGATTCACCCTGTATATTACTACTTATGGAGAAAATATATGAAGTGGTGAAAATTATGAAAAGACATGTATACACGTGCCCACACTGACATCGAATCTGCAACCTTTAAGTTACAAAAAGGCATTCGCAGCCCACTCGACAACATATTTTGTTTATTAACATGTATTGTAGCAGTAACATTTAACACAGAACAACAAGCACGTGTAATGAACCTCAAATCCACTTACGAAAACATAAATAGCTGAATTAAAGTGTAAAAATAGACAAAATACTCTATTTCATATTCATACTCCAAACTCATATTTCTGATTTGTAGGACGTTATCTCATTAGTTTACAACATCCAAATCCTTGTATTATCACGACCACATAGAGTTCGGAGAGTTGGGCAAAGCACTAAATAGTTTAAGGGCAAACTTGTGCTCTGATTTAAGCCCCTCTGTGAAATCACTATAATTAGCAAGAAAACGAATACGGGTCACTCAACAGTCGATTGCGTTTTGCTGTGAACTAATTCTTAACTAAACACGAGAAATAACATATCATAATTTGAAACCACGCATGCAACAATGCGTGCAAGATACTTCGATTAATTTCATACAATCTAGAAGCTTCTAGTATAAAAATAATAAAAGTTGTTCTGCATCTCAATATGATTAATTTACGATTGAACTTTAAATGTCATTTCAAAAAAGAATATTACAGAAACAGTCGTCATCAAAAAGGAACACAGGCAAACGTTCAAGACTTTCCAGGACATATTTTTATTTTTTATTTGAATGTTACAAACCATGAAAAGTAATGTTCAACTTTAAAGAGGAATTAATAAAATCTGGAATGCAACTTAAATTTATTTCATTAATGTAACACCTTTGATAACTGCATTTATAAAGTTTTGTAACTTTTGCAGCTTTTTATTAATTTTCCGAAGTAAAATAATCTTGCAATCCACTAGTGCAAATAATAAAGTTTTAATTTCTCTTGAAGTGAATACATGATCTAGTTAGCGCTTGAGCAAAATATTAAATTTAAAATGAAGTAAATTAAGTAAAGAGAAAAATCTCGTAGTATGTCAAATGGAAGCTTTGGTAAAAACGTTGGCAAGCATTGTAGGCTTTATTTTCTGAACAGCTTGGCTTTTACGACGAACCTTTGAGTTAATGAAACCCTTCTTGATAAAGAGAAAGTCAACCGAAATCAAATCTGGAAGCATCATTGTTTTCCTTGTTTTCTTTTCTCTTAACACAATTAGCTAATTTTTTGAGAGAATTTGTCATATTTCTCTATTTCTCACGGTTTTCTTCCACTCGTTTTAACAAATTTCAGAAACTGTATATTAAACGAAAGTTGTAATTATCTTCATTCAACTATAAAATTCACAGTTACAAAGGAGAAAATTTCGTCTAGTTAAAAACTAGCACATACAACTAAATAAAATCTTTATAATTATTTTGAACTGTATTGTAGTAATTTTGCTACTTTTTTATAGACCGTATTATTTTAAAAGAATAAATAAATGAACATAAGAAACATAAAGGAACATGCAATAAATAAAATAGTATTAACATATTATATGGATATAGTGGCTTCTACCGAAGCTTTCTAGATCCTATTTATTGGTCAGATCAGTCTGCTTTTAACATATTATATGATTATTAATTAGTGTCCAACCAAAACACGATTTTCAGCCGTAACCGTAACTGAATATTCGGTTCCTCTTCTAATTTTAATTAATTTTGTTAAATTTTATTAAACACGAAAATCTATTGTTTTTCTTAACTTTTAAGGTATTTTTCGATTATTAAATTAAATAAAAGACTTCAGAAAATCACTTTATTTTTGTAGAGATACTATCTTCACTAAAGAAATAAAGACTTTAGTTATCTGTCACCTTGTCACAAATATCACAAATAATCAAAATTAAATAAGTAGTCTATTCAAAAAGTTTTTGTTACTAACAGGAGCTTTTAAAAAGATCTCTTAAAATAACGTTACTTTTTTTTCTTAATTTTAGAATAAGTCTTAATTCTACAAATTAAATTAATGAGAAATTGCCTCATCTTTTATATGGCTCCTTTGTACTAACAGCTTAAGAATAACGATAATAAAGTAATAATTATGTCTTTGAAGGAAAAAATTAAGTAATGTACAAAACAAAACTATTTTTAAAAAACACAAAAAAGGCGAGTGAAACCATTCCGAATAAACCCGAAAGCGCTAGACACGACACGAACACTAGTTTTTTCGAAAACGAAACCGAAAATATCGTCGGGCACAATTATTAATAATTTACTAAACTAAACTAAGCTACATATTTGTTACTCTAAATATAGTTGAAGATGCCTTAGAGGTAGTCATTTTAATTACGAAAGTTTCGCAACTAACCTTTATCAGTCTTCTTACAATCCGGTCCTAAATAGAACGGCCCCATGCGGATTATGATTTCATGTACGATGATGGCAAAGGAATAAACGTCTCCTTTCTGCGTTCCTGCTGTGCTTGCGTTGTCCCGCAGTAGTTCCGGAGCAGTCCATAGCTTCTCTGCACAGAAACAAAACAAATTATACGATGTCTCCAACATACAAAGCCATTTCATTACTTCTCCAATAGGTTTCACTTTCCAAGTCTCCCGTGTTGTCGTACAAAAAATGTAAACCGAAGTCTGTTATTTTCACCATTAGTCTACTATCCACCACGCAGTTTGACGACGTGAGAGCCCCATGATATTTGATTTCGCTGCTGTGTAGATACACCATTCCCTGGGAAAGTCCATAAATATAAATTACCATTACTTATTTGGTAGAATTCAACAACTAAACATATACCAAAACTCCTTTTAAAAACGGAAAGTGGAGCAAAACCAGAACTGACAATTTAAATGGTTACTAGTTCTAGATTTAATATATTTGACTATACAACTCATCGGAAAATGGACCAATTAGATAGTTGAATTTTTCTTAGTTACGATGTATAACATCGGTTATTTATGTTGCTAAGTCGTGTTTTCGCGGAACACCACTAATGGTGTTCCGGAAACAGTTGAATCATATTTAATCGTATCATCCGTGAATATAAACAATTACAGTTTTTGACATTTCGTAAAAATGAATCGATTTGGAGTTGATTTATTCGTTGTATAATCTTAATATATACAACTCGAGCTTCGAAAATAATCTGAATATATAGTTTGCGGACTCAATGTGTTACCTTTAAAACACAACTCCACCTGCGGTGTCGTTGTGTTTCCAAGGCAACACATCTCGTCCTCAACTGTATATTCGATTATTTTCGAACCTCTTGTTGTATAACTATTGATAATCCAAACTATTAACAAAGAATAGGTTTATACAGAAGCGACAGTAAGACAGAGAAACGAAAATTAGAGAGAGATGGGGAAAGGCAACAAATTTAAAGGGCTCATTGTTTTAAATTGGAAAGTTTCGTCACATCTTAGGGAGAGATAGGGGAAGCCAACAAATTTAAAGGTCTACACAATGTTCCAAGGTCATATAACTGAATAGGGTAACATGAAAGGTACCGAGACCGACACGGAGTGTCGCTTCTGTATGTAACTATTCCGTGCTATTAATTTCTTTACTGTACTGATTTTATAACCAGGGGAGAACATTCTTAGCTTCAAAAATCTCATATTTTGGTAATGACTAACGACATTGTTGTTGTTATGACAGCATAGTTTAAGAAAATATTTATATATAAAATTAATGTAATTATAAAACACAGGGCGAAATTCCAGACAGTCTAAAGACGCCACTGGATTAAGAGAACGTAATTCTCAAAATATTCTTGTCTCTCATAAAGTGGATAGCGTTTGTCTTATGCGAAATGCTGGTTGCTTAAGATCTCCGTTATTGTAAGTAAGACTCTTTCTAGACTGTCGTTTAGTTTTATAAAAGCTGTTTTTCCAGGTAATAGCATTTATTTTATATATTCATATCTGTAAGACATCTGTGGGTTATTATTTCATTGAAAAATATAACGAAAATTGATCTTTGCAACGTATACTCATGGGCGCCCATAAAATATTTTTCAAAGGGGGGCAAAATAAAAAAGAAAACAATAAAAAGATATATATTTTTATGTCCAATTGTACTCACAAGGCTTAAATTTTAAGTAACACAACAAAAAATACATAATCGAAATTTTTATAGCATTGTTGAATAGTTCATTTGATATTCTATTCCAATGTGATATTGTCCATTCAAGGGAAACTTTTATATTATAGAGATAGACTGCAAACATATATTCACTAGTAAATAATTAGAAATGTTCAAAAAAAAAAAAAAAAATAAACAGACATAATGTAATTTTTTTAGATAGGTTTGTATGGCAATTTTCAAATTCATTCCATCTTTCGAAAATTCCTCAGAAATTTCATTAGGAACCTCTTCAATAAAATGAAGTTTATTGTAGTTAATTGTCTCAGATTTCTATATTTTTTAATGACAGTTAAAATAACTAAACACAAATACTAATGGAATTATTTGTCCCACACATAAAAATGCTAAACTCTAAGATATAGCAAACATTAATAATTTTTTTATAGAACATAACGGTGGTGAAAGAATTAAATAATAAATTTGCGAAAAGTCAGGGGAGGGCAAGTGCCCCCTCTTGCCCCCCCTTATGGGCGCCCATGCGTATACTTCATTTAAAATAAAAATAATGTTTGTTAAATTGGCATTTTTGTGAAACTACCTATAATGACATATTGAAATATGTCATTTTTTTTTAATATTAAAACAAGCTTTTATCAGTGGCGTGCAGTGACATTTGATGATAGGAAAGCTGTTTCATAAAATTTATAAACAAATACTGGAAATTACAAAAATAAACAGGTTGTGCATTTTAATATTAATACTATGACATTAAACGAAGATTTTATTGTGAAAATGTCGAACAATTTTTTTGTTGTAGTATTACTATTTTAATTTCGGTCTTTCGCTTTTTATATTTTATTTTTCATTATTATGGTCTTCAACCAAAATTTCTTTTAAATAAATGTATCGCTAGCCATAATATAAGAGCTAAAATGAAGAATGAAACTATGAAAACAAGGTCAAACTAAATTTGTAGTGGATATCAATACCTGGTACAAAATATTTTAAGATTTACAAATATAATTTTAAATATTATACAATAATTATTTCCTGTTAAACATAAAAATATAAAATATTCTTTGCTAAATAAAAAAACAATTCAAATAACTCCCTACGAGTTACGAGTAGCTAATGAATAGATTCATTGGAAGCGCTATGCGATATTTTGTAGTGTAGCATCCATGAGCTCAACTGCGTGTGGTTGGTGCTCCCTAAAGCGCATGCGCGGACGCGTATAATCTGTCTATTTTACACGATTTGTTATTTTCGTCGAGAAGATACCTAGCATAGTTCTTCCATTGGAAGTAGGCATATTATACGAATATATATTCGACTATACAATATATTCCGTTGAGCTAGATATGCTCCTTAGAAATTTTGGCGTTTGTTTTTGATTGTTTTTTTTTAAGTATTTTAGTATATATGACTTGTAATAAAATATAAATTTTAAGTAATTCAAAGTACGTTAGAATATGAAAATAACCGCACAATTTATATTTAGAACATAAAAAGGAAGCGGCGCTTCCAAAGCTTCCATGGACTGCACGCCACTGACTTTTATATTATGCATTTTTAGAAGAAGAATTACCTTTTATAAAGAAATAAAATGTTTTTATTTTAATTATTATATATTTCAAATATGATGCGAATACTTTTCATTGCTTCTAAGAATGCAGAACACTGGAAATATATTTTTATATTTTAAATATGACATTTTCTTTGCATTTCTAATTTCTTAGAAGTTGAATCTCAATCCTTACCATGACGATATCATAAATGAAGGACATGGTGATTAATTCCGAAGTTTTCTCATTCATTTTAAAAGTTTTCAAGATGTTTTGTAAGCTTCCTCTTGGAGCATATTCCATTATTACGCACTTTTGTGGTTCGCAAATCCCGTAAAATTTAATCAAATTATCGTGCTGGAGATCTAACATCTAAAAAATATTAACCAACACATATTCTTTATTAATAATAAAAACTTTGAAATTTTGTGTTTCAAATTTTGAAATGAATTTCTGTACTTACTTGTCCAAAACTTTTAGACAGATGTGTTTGCTTGTGTAAGTCAATATTACTAGTAATGTTTTTAGCTGCAACTTTCATATTTTTATAATAATACAGAGTCAGATCTTCTTGAAATTGCTGCTCAGATACAATAGACTAAAAGAAAACAGAAATACGAGCTAAATTCAATTGAGTATTTTTTTCTATTTCGTTCTTTTGACATCAAAAATATTTACCGCCACAGATGCAATGTCCAGAGCATCTTCTCCTGGTTGGTCTAACACATGCAGTTCTTCTGGTCTTATTAGGTAATTTTTGGCGGTGATTTCTTTTTCATAATTGCGCTTTCTTAAAAAGAGTAAATTGGTACAAAAATTTACAATTAAGGACTATAAATATATTGTACTACTTTTATTAAGTAAATAATTCGTCTTATTGTACTTACTGGTAAATAAAGAAACTAATTACAAAAACTAATATCACAGTTAAAAATGCGCATAACCAACCATAAGGAAACGACCCTAGAAATAAATAACAAAATATAAATCAATTGTTTGATATAAACATACATTTATTTAAATGACATTAATGGCTCCATTGTAACCATTGAACTATGTAAATAATATCCTGGGACTTAAAACATAGACATAATTTTTGTGTCTATGATACTGTATCAAAATGTTTCATAGTTACACTATTCAATAAAAACTATATGATAAAAGTACAGGAAAACACAAAATATAGTTATTTCATTTTTAATCTTTATAATTATCCATGTTATAAGTTTTTATGTCCGAAATAATAAATTTCCACATAATATTGTGGTCTACATCAACAAATTGCTAATTTCGTTTTGTATTTGTAACTATAATTTGGTGGTTTTCGACATGACAGTTTGTGAATTAAAACACAAATTCAATCCCAAATTATTATCAATTATGCTGCGTTGTTAATTGAAATATGTAATTGTTTTTCTTACCAACACATTTTGTTGAATTATACCCACAAATAGGTGTATCGGTTTCTGGTACTATC
Source organism: Stenolophus ochropezus (assembly GCA_035578165.1). Taxonomy (NCBI): domain Eukaryota; kingdom Metazoa; phylum Arthropoda; class Insecta; order Coleoptera; family Carabidae; genus Stenolophus; species Stenolophus ochropezus. Next base: position 9,778,020 of record JAQOWZ010000014.1, read on the forward strand.
CAAAATTTGTCTTTTCCTTCAACGAAAGTAAAATTGGTATCATCCATAACATAGTGCGCCACTACCTAAAAAAATATTTATTTAAAATACTATATATTTATTGCAATTAAATGTTTGTTCATTTTTATTATACGTATTAAATTATCAAATAACAGTTACAATCGATAAATACTTGGAATATGTAAAACAAAACAACAGTTCCAATAAGTTATTAACTCCATCATGTTTGATAATTTAACAGCATTTACTAGTTTATGGACAGAACCATAGAGGAACTATTGATGATGAAACCAATTAGTTTAGCTTAACGAAGAGAGAGAATCAGTAAGTTCCAATCAAGATCCATGATGTACGAATTCGTATTTGGAGAATTTGTAATTTATGATCAAGAGTATCACATAGAACATTTGATTTGCGTGAAACTAATAGATTTAGGTGATATGATACATGAAATGCTACTGAATGGACTTGAACTATGTATCAAAGATGTATAAGTGCATTGAAATTCAAACATAATATCTATTTGATGCATTTAATCCTCTTATACCAATTTCGAAAATTAATTATTCTCTAGGGCTTTTCAACTGAAAATATTAATAACAGGTATTACTATTATATAGAGGGCGCTAAAATCGTATTGCACATTTAATGTTTGTAGAATAAAGCGGGCAATAATCCTTTTGCCCTCATGTAATCGACGCCACTGATTATACCCAGAAATGAATAAAAAGCGTATTGATTATATTGTTTTGTTTATTTATGCTTACATCAAATTTATCCCTCTCTGGGTTGTATTTCAGCAAGGAATAATGAGTTTTTCTATCTCCATTATTGTTCATTTCCACTTTACCATTTAACCCTGGAACAAGCACAGACCTGTTATGTCATAGGGCAACCAAACCCATTGTAATTGCACTGCTCTCAAAGCTCCGGTATCCCTAATTATGATGGATAGAAATGCAAATATTTATTCAGTCAGGGAATACACTCGTTCCTGAATCACAATTACGGGATGGGTTTTGCGTTTTGGAAAAGACTGAAATTCATTACTGCTAACAGATTGAGTAATTATATTGTAAATGCTAAAAGCTTCTAAGGAAATTATGTTTTGAACGATGCACAACATACTTGCATCGTGCGAAGATGCATAATATAGGCCTTCTAATTTAATTTCAAGCAACCTCTTCAACCAGTAGCTAAATTTATTACACAAATCAAAACGACACCACACAAATTAGATTAAAACATTACAAATATGTACGTCATCTAGGCCACACTATTATTAATAGGGGCATCAAAATAATAATTTTATTTTATTAAATTTTTGTTCTTTGATCTAATAATTGTAGTTGAAGATCATTTTAAATAATTTCTGATTATTAAACGTTACTGCCAAGACAAACTTTAGAAGGTAAAGCAATGATAAATATATTTTCAAACGACATATAGGTTTTGAAGAAAAAATGTAATTTATAATAAAAATTAAGTTATTTTAGGAGACTAGACATCCAGCAAAAAATTGGAAAAGATAAGGGGAAAGATCATTTTAAAGGAATATATCATACACACACACGCTTCGTACTATAAATTACTTTGGCACAAATGCCAAAATCCATACATTCTGTAAAACAAGCCATATCAATATTTTATCTACATTAATTCAAATGTCGAACACCAAAAAGTACAATAGTAGTGCAATAAATTCTTATTATCAAATTATTTCATAAATTCTATTTGAACCATTTAGGTACTATTGTTATAACAATTTTAATAATATGTTTGGTAATAAATAGTTTTATTTGCATTCTGTATATTATTATTGTTTTTGGAATACCGGATTTTATACCTTAATGGTAACACATATTTTTCATTGTTTGAAATTTTGAAGTCGTTTAATCAAATTTATTAAATGGATACATATTTGTTCTTATTTTTAATTTTCATGATTGTTATCATGATTATACTTACCTGGAAAAGTTTTATTATACATATTGCATACCATCGAATATCCATTGATTGTCGTATTGATATTATCTTCAGGTTTTTCTTCGACTATAAAATCTTTCAAAGTATTCAGGTATAACATCATAGCGTCATAAAATCCTGAAGTGTATTGTGACTTCACTCTTATTGCTGTTGAATTCGTATCATTTATTTCCTCCGAAGCTGATGTTAATATGACAACATTTCTATATGCATCCTTTAATAGTTCCATAGTTGTTTCGTTGTATTTTGGATCTTTCCATGGTTCATCTGGATCAGGGGCACTAAGAAGGAATCATTTCGAAAAAGATAAGTTTGCATATTGAAAAAATTGTTAAAATGAATTTATATAAAGAATGTTCCCGTATATAAACAGGGAATAAATAAATACTCGTAAATTTAAATTAGAGATAAGTTACAAATTAAGTGCAATTATACCACAGAATAGATTTATACAGAAGCGACAGTAAGACAGAGAAACGAAAAGTAGAGAGAGATGGGGAAAGTGAACAAATATAAAGGGCTCATTGTTTAAAATCGGAAAGTTTCCTCATATCTTAGTGAGAGATAAGGGAAGGGAACAAATTTAAAGGTCTACACAATGCTTCAAGGTCATAGAACTGAATAGGGGAACATGAAAGGTACCGACACTGAGTGTCGCTTCTGTATGTAACTATTCTGTGATATACTTAGTTTAAAATATGGTAATAAAAATAATCTTACGCGCTATTTAATTCTATGTTGAAGAACACATATTCACCATCGTACATCATATTTTCCAATCGCATAGCTGCTAATAAAATCTCATGTACTCTTTCTCTGGATGCACACATTACAATAACTGCAAATATTTTACTTATTTTTTGTTTTAATATAAGTAAAACCTATATTGTTCATTATTACTTACTGCCATAGTTAACAGCAATATCCTCTTTCAAATAATCTTCAATACTCGTAGTTGCTAAACCTAGGTCAGCATCTTTATACTGAAATTGTTGAGCCATGGTTTCCATAGTGTTGCTAAGTTCTAGAGCTAAAGTTTGCATCATGAGTGAGCAAGTATTTTCTCCAGCTACTTCTTGTTGACCTTGTTTATCATACAAAAATGCTACTTTGTGCCAATTGTAGCTAAAATATTAATTATTCATAATATTATAATCTAAAACTTTGCACAGTTAAATTCGGAATATAAAATCTTATGTCTTACGAGTTCTAATCAGTATAGCACAACAAAAATGATCCCGAAAAGAAACCACAAGAAAAATCCAGAACAAGAACTCCACAAGACATATGGTTTTTAATTCTTGCTTTGGGCAAGGTAAGACAAGACAAGAATCATATCTTGATGATACCTTGTCCATAAAAATTTGAAAATTTAATTTAATTATTCCTACATATTAGAAAAAAGTGACCGAAAATCATTTCTTGTTTAAGATCTCAAACATAAATACGATTTACATCGTAATAAGAAGTTATTATTTTAATGTTTTATGTACACCAAATTAACAAATGTTTTTATAAAAATTCACCTCATGTGGATGGCATATCTGATGCCGAAACTAGTGGAGGCAGAAATTTGAATAAAGATATGTGATTGACATGTAGGAATTTTTAATTTACCAATAAATACGATATTATGACATTCGTGCAATAAAATATATTGAAAATATTAGCAAACAATATAAAATAAGAGGTATTATAAAACAAGTGTTACGAGGAGAAGAAGATACCGTATATTTTCTAGTTTTAACAGTTATTCGCTATAACCATGAAAAATAAAAATTTCCTGACAGCAAACTACGTTCTTAGATTTAATCGTTATATTCGTTATCTCGCAATATCTTTGCCCGTAATAAAAGAGAAAAGGAACAAAAATATTTCATTTTACTGAATAATAAATTTAAGTATAAGTTAAAAGAGCAGAACAAAAAAGTATAACACTTAAATAAAAATATGATAATATTTATAGCAAAACAAAATTACCTTAAAGCAAGTTTTCCGAAAAATTGTGATAAGCCCTTTGACGCTAAAAGACCTGTTTTAACCAACATAAAATATTCATCTCCACATTCTGTTTTATCTTTATCAAAATCAAATGAAAATCCACCAGCTGTTAAAAGAGGTGTTCCGTAAAATTGTACTATTCGACTCACACTTGCTGAAAGCGAAATCATTATTATAGCAACATGAAAAATAATCATTTACATATCATTTGCAATATTAAATCTTATAGTATTAATAAAAAAATTGATCAATCAAAAAAACTATTTGTTATTTTAGTATGGCATTTTTAAATATTTGTTATCTTTATTTAACACAAACAAAATCTGGCTGCAATCCTCTGTATATCAACAAATTTCCAGGAAACATAAAACATTAATTTTGACGTTTATTACTTTAACTGAATAAATATTTTTAAAAATTATTTTAAAGTAAAAATATTATTATATTTGTTTCATACAAAATGAAGATTCATTTAGAACAATGAACTTACAGTTAGTTTAAATATGTGATAAACACGATAAATCCTAGATTAAGATTTAAAGTTACAGAGATTTTTCGATAGATGGCAATTAGGTTATCATTTTTAGTTTCCTTTTGTCATAAAATATTCAAATTGTTCCTATTCATTTGAACAGAAAGAAACATTGGTCCGTATTCCGAGCTCACTTTTATAATAAAATCGCTTTTAGGAAGCCCGATTTTACATTATAATCTTATGAAGCCAAACGTCACTTTTAACAAAAGTAGTCATAAAAGTGAGCTCGAAATACAGGTCACTGTATTTTGATTTAATTTATTTTATTTTGATATGAAATATTTTATAACTTTTAATTATTTTTATATAAATAATTAAATATTTGTATATAGTTTATATGCAAATTATTTTAAAATAAAGGTAATTAATATTTTATATTACAAATATTTGCAACATAAAATAATGTTTGTGTAATTTTGAGTGGCACTGGTTACATTTTTTGCAATAGTACAAAAAGTAATTTTCCAAACCTTATTTATTTTAAAATGTATTTGAAGAGTTTATTAAAATATTTGTAAGTAAATAAATGTTGTTTTTTTACAATATGTCTGAAGCATCGTCCTTAACATGTTGTGGTTTTTACACTATGTAGAGAGCAGTACTTGAGACCTAAGTGTATTGTTCACTGTTCGGTATATGAATTATCAAGTTCAGATTAAAATAAAACACTTGTTTTTATATTATATAAAATGTCAGGGATAGTGTCACAAAGTCTATACAGAATTTTATTAATTTATCTAATCTACCGATAGATAAAACAATCTATTTTTAGGATCATTACACATACAATGACATATTTAATATTACTTGTTTGAAAACAGGTATATATCTGCGGATTTGCTGGCCACAACTCTTTTATCTTTCAATCAAAATTAATTGATTTGGTTTTACCTCTAGTTCAAATAAACACCAGATATATTCAAGTGTTACTCCAAATATTTTGGTAACCACTTCATTTTAATATGTTACGCATTATATCTACAATTTTTGACATCTTGTGTGTTAAAATTACTCTTTTCGCAATAATATAGCATTGGAGAGCACAATTTTTAAATAAATTTTATTTTAGGGCTTAGTAGAATATAATGAAATATTTTTTTTGTAAAATTGGATCATTTTTAATATTTAATGTGAAATTAAAACCATTATAAAATGTAGATATTAATATTTTAGAGAATAAAACGTTTGGCATTTAATATTCATTCAGATTCAATCAGAATAAATTTTTAAATTTAAAAAAAAAATTATGTTATATTATATTTCATTGAACATTTAATATGAAAAAATATATTAATAATGCTGAATAAAGAAATAAAAAACCAAAAATATTATAATAGTACATAGTACATACATAAGAATCATATGTTTCATAAATTATTTATTACATGTATTACACATTTTAGTTGTCATATACCTACCTATGTATATTCAAATTAGATTTACAAAAACTATTCTACCATCTTTTGCAACCGCAAATTCATCAATTATTTCTTTAGGATAAAATTGAAAAGTTATAAGTATTGTCGTTGAAATTTTCGTAGGGGGTTTTAACCGTAAACACCGCTCCCCTTTGGTTTTATGCATGGTTAGTAGAACAATTAAAATGATAACAAAAATATAAAAGTTTAATTAAAGCAAAACAATAGTATATCACTATCAAAATATTGTATATGCTGTTCAAATATATACCTGTTATATTAATGGCTATTCATTTGTTTATCTTGTAGTTTAATGCACTTTGCTATTAATAAAGTACTACAAAGTTTCTAGTACCATTTTAACATATCGGCAAATATTGTTCTATTAAATTTATCATTGAAAAAAGATTTTATGAATTTACACAAGACTATATACTGTAAAAAAAAATTAAAGTTAATTTATAAATTTTGTATGAAAAATTAATGATTCATGTTTCGAAACATTGTGACATATTACAAATTCGTTTTTTAAAAATCAAGGAATTTTGAAATATGCATATCTGGAGTTATCAAATTTTAATCAATTTTGAGTGTTTCTATTTTTAAATAAAAAATAATGTCACAATTGTTTATCTAATATATAGAGTTATTTTCCATTTGTTAATACTTTTCCTGCAATTTGTTTATTGTGCAAATGATTAAAAATATAATCATAATTGCTACTTACCTAAACAATAGTCACATACGGGTCCAAAGATTACGTGAATACAATTGTCCTTGTCAACCGCATAAGTATCAATTGTTGCAATTTGAGCGTAGCTAGCTGAACACTTATCGTCTTTTTCAATAAGGTTTATATTTAACCACGGTGGAATTATTAGAGCTTTTCTAGCGTCGGCTATTGCTTTCTTCAGCAATGGGACAACCTGAAAACAATAAATTTTCAGGTTATAGTACGTTCAAAATTGAATCCTTATAGTAGTTAATAAAGAAAAATATAATTTCTGAAAAAATATTTGAGGTGCATCATAGTATATTATTTAACAAGCATAATATGTAGGCTATATTACACGAGGATGTAATTAAAAATACGAGCGGTAGCGAGTATTTTTAATCATCCGTGTGTAATGTAGCCATATTATGCGAGTCAAATACTATACTTTATCTACAACTGTCAGGCATATAAAAAATCTGATATTATTTGTTAAATATTCAGTTAGGTGTGAGTAGTTCATATATAGCTTAACAGATGGCGCCACAGTAGCACTTAAGTGTCAAAATAACTATTCAAATTGTATTTATTATACTTTTATAATCATTTATATTGATATTTATAATAAAAAATATATTATTGATAAATTAACAGTTTATTAAAATGTTTTGTGTTAAATTATATGCTCTATTTATTACAGAAAAGTGTAGCGTGTAATATAACATTTCATATTACACTTATGTAATATCAGTAGTATATTATATGTAGTATCACACGTATAATGTACCCATATTTCAATAGTTGTAGATAAAATAATTTAAACTCTATTCTTATATTTTTAATTTGATGTTGTGAACATGTGTATGGTGTAGTGACATTAATTTTGAGTTAAGGTAACTTTAGTCTTCAATTTAGCAGGATTGAATGTTCCAATTAATTTAATTACTTATACTCTTTAATCAAATTACTTAAATATAGAATAAGCCAGTTCAAAGTGAATATACTGTTGCTGTGTTGTGGTTTATCTACACTTTAAATGTCATGACAATAACACTACACATTTTGAAGAGACTATAGCTTGTATTTATTTATATTTCATAAAACTAATTTCTAAAACATCCACTTTATGACTAAATATTCATTTCATAAAATGGATTATTAAATTATAATATAATATACAGAATTTTAAAAATAGAAAATCAAATTAAATTTCTTTTATATTTTTATTTTCTACTGAAAAAATTGTGGTTTAATACAATATTATTTATAAAATATTTAATGTTGTCTGTATTGATAAAAACAAAATACAAATTCTTTGAACTACGACAGTATGTCTATCATTTTAAAGAAAATATACAATTCCATTTTCTTGATTAAAAAGGTTTTCACCAAATGTAAGGAAGATAGACAGTAAGATATTGCATACAAATAGACATTTAATTTTAAGAAGTAGAAATAATATTTCTTCCACATCCACTAGAATTTTTGCTTGATTTATTTCATTTTTCTGGTAAATTTATCATTTAAAATTATTATTTAAATTATGCAGGGTGTCTCCTTCACTACACTCCCTCAGACAGAAAAAAGTTACTCTGAAAAATTGCTTGAATTTTTAATTTATGTCTGGTTACTTCTTGTTGAGACGTATACATTATTTAAATATTTATTTATCATGGTAAACAAATGTGCATAACATTTATTTTTTTAATGTCTATGATTGTATTTGATTATTTTTTATTTGAAATGAATTCATAGAGTGTTCATAGATATATAAATATATAAATAAATAAATAAATGTATTAATATATTTTTACGTGTACTATAATAAATTTATACTCTAAATAATTCTGGGATACTTTTAGATATTGGAACACTCATCTATGAAATCTGATCTGTGCTACTCGGAAATTAAAAGAAATATTAAGACACCATATACAATTTCAATATTATACACAGTTGGCAACTTCGTTGATTAGGTTAAAAGGACATTGATCTACCAAAATTTGGGATCAAATTTAGAAGAAATTATTATTAAAATTAAAAATTCATTGAATTAAAGAAATTATGTATAATGTATATTAAAATATTTAAAACGAATAATCGCATATTTCCTATCTACATACATTTTATATGAAATTATTAATTAATTTAAAACATACGGTAATCTGTTATATTAAATTATTATTATTATTTTGTTAGTAGAATTTAATATGCTGTACAACACGGTAGAATGATGATGGGTCGATAAGATATACAAAATGCTAGGAACAAACAGAAAAAAATAATACCTTAGTCCCAATTTTTACATTATTAGTAATCATATTATAAACTTTTCTTTTATTAATTAATAACAACCTTTAATGTATTTACTTAATTAATAATAAATCAGTAAATTCGTAGAATAGATTTGTTGAAAATTATGAATTTATTTTTATTTTAAACAACATGAAACTAAAGTAAAAGCTAATTAAAGCAGCGAAAAATAATAATCCCAAAAAAATTGTTTTTAAAATGTGTAAAAAAGTTACTAATTATTCTAACTTATTAACAGAAAAAAATAATAACTTAAGTCCCAATTTTTACAATGTTAGTGATCATATTATAAACTTTTCTTTTATTAATTAATAACAACCATTAATATATTTACTTAATTAATAATAAATCTAAATTCGTAGAATAGATTTGTTGAAAATTATGAATTTATTTTTATTTTAAACAGCATGAAACTAAAGTTTAGCTAATTAATAGCAGCGCAAAAATAATAATCCCAAAAAAATAGTTTTTAAAACATATTAAAAAAGTTACTAATTATTCTAACTTATTAATATTTTTTTAATTTATGAGTTTATGAACTACATTAAATGTATTAATATGCATGAGAAAATAACAGAGTTTAAAAACAAGTCATTTTTTTTATTTTCACAGGATTTCTAGAAACCTAGTGCCCTAAATTATTGATAATTATTTCATTATCAGTTTACTGCATGAATGAAATCATATCTAGACCTACATATGTAGTTGCAATCAGTAAATTTCTGAGAATATTTCCCAAACGATATCGATTATTGATAAATAAGCGAATGTCATTTAATGAGTTTTCAGAAAACTTACTACAGGAAGGGAGGCAATGTGCTGATTAGTATCATTGGGGAGAATAAGAGCGGCCCTTATTTCACAAGTGCCGTTGCTGTTGCAAAGTCTGTTACAGAAGTGGTTCCTTGCACCACAAGGTCCTTTATCCTCACACACACTGCACCACACCGCGGTGAAAATGAAAGCGCCACTGAGCACGATCAGTGGAAGATGCATTGCGTATTGCATTAAGGCTGTAATTCACGCGACTGAAGCATTTTAAACGTTTTAACGAATCGACGGATCGCAGAATTGTGAGCGATGAACGTCAGGACGCTCAGTTATCGCGCATCACGTTGCTGATAACGTGTAAGATTTCCAGATATGACGTTTCGGACTATATCGCTAGGATTTTCCCCACATCAAAAGGAAACAAAACTTTTGATTTAGCCATTTAAGCTCTCGATTATTATATCAAAATGTTACTACATATAATCCTTTACTCCGGTACCTTAATCCTAAACTTTATTTATTACGCAAAGAAATAGAAATAGATTCAGTGAGAGACAGTAATAAATCAAAATTTGCAAGAGTAATATTGGATTTGTGTCAGCTATGTGGCAAGTAAATCCACCAGAAAAACTTTACTAGGATGCTCATAAAATGCTACACACTTTGTATTTGGTACGAAACTTACTTCTCGAACAATAGACTCACTGCAATATACGTTCCGATCATAGGTGTAGCCAGGATTATCGTTTGAGGGAAGGACGAGATTTGAATAGAAAATGAAAAATATATTTCTACAAACAAGAAAAAATAATATATGGTAAAGATAATATTAATTTTGTTTCATTGCAATAAAAATATTTAAAATTTAAAAAATAATAAATAAAAACATTTTAATTAATACTTTGTATTTTTCATTGTAAACATCTCCAAAAAAAGGGCCAGCCCATTTAGTCGTGTATTATCCCTGGTACTCCTCAAATAATTTTCATTTCATCTTCTAATTCTCCGTCCTAAAAATGTCATTACGCAGCCGTTACATACCTTTCAGCAAAATGTTACTACAATAAGATACTATATAAAATATATAATTTCTTTATCGAAATTTATATTTATTTCAATAAACTATCTCCTATTGTATATTATACGATAAATCTCTGTCGAATTTAGTCTTTTCGATTATCCCTGGGCAAACAATTATTGGCGCGCCACTGGTATGTCTTTAATAGACTGCTTTATTACTCCCTCTCATTATGAAATGGACTATAGTAGTTATAACAAGATGGAAAATACGGCCCTGGTTTCCATTTTGTTTGTGGACTGCATTTCTTTTGTGGAATATGATTCTGTTATCGCCATGTAGACGTTAACATTTGTGCAATAACAATTAAAAATTATGTATGGCCAGATGCCGATGAGATAATATTTCACAGACAAAAATTTGAATTTGATAAGAAGTTGAGAGGGTAGACTTGTCTTTCAACAAAGTTCTGATTTCAGTCTTAGGTAATGTTAACTATAGTTTGGTCATGGCAGCACAATGTACCTAATTTGTTTAGTTTAATTTAGTATGGCAGTTGTGAGAAAAAAAACGATAAACATTTATGAGCCAACTGCAATGAATTAAGTTAACTGACATTTTTGTATAAAAAAATGCGACTATTACCATCTACTTGGCCCCAGTGGTACATTCTCCGCGCCAGCTAGAAACACCCTTTCCGGTTTCAGTATAAATGGTTTCCAGAAAAAGTCCACCAGAGAAATGCCTACAACAAAACTGAAAACTTGACCTAATATAATTAATTATTTTTAAATTTTTAACCAAAAATTTAATAATAATTAAAACCCTTTTCTCTATGGTTTTTTTTTCGATCACTGGTATAAATATATCGTAACTGATATCTGATGTAAAAGCAAATTGACACACCCAGTAATGGGTAATAAAACGAGAGTGATATATTTATATTATTTATTACACAAAACTAGTTTTATTATGTACTCTTTTCAGTTTCTTACACATAGGAATATATCTGTAATTGTAAATTATAATGTTTTAGTTTTTGGTACTTACTGAAGAATAAGTACATTTCTATTTCAACAAAATCCTCATTAATTTCTTACACAAAATTTAATTTTGTTAATCTTTTTATCATAATAATAATTTTTCTATCTTGATCTTGCATGCAAACGTTTGCAGTTCATTATTTGAAGATTAAAAATACTATCGTGCACTGATTTGCAGTTAGTGCAATATCTAAGTTGACATTGCTGACGTATTAAAACTGAGTTAAAAATTCAAAAACTGATGAAAAGATTAACAGCAACTGTATTTGTTCATTGATATGAATATCAGAAATAACATTTGATAAAAAACTAACAAACAGAAATACCTTTGCAATAAAGTAAACTTTTAATTTAAAAAATTTAATGACTACGTGAGTTATTTACTGAAGCTTTATAAACATGTCATCAGTTAGCAATTGTTTTGAGAACTGTATAAATAAGCAAATAAAAGAATTTTATTAATAACCTAGTTGATTTGATTGTCATTCTATTTTCTACAAATAATATCAACAATATCATTGTATTACAACGTAAACATATTTTATTATTTCCTCATAGGCTAACTGTATAAATAAGCAAATGAAAGAATTTTATTAATAACCTAGTTGATTTGATTGTCATTCTATTTTCTACAAATAATATCAACAATATCATTGTATTACAACGTAAACATATTTTATTATTTCCTCATAGGCTAACGTATAGTTAATCTTAAGGTGTATACTTGCCTTTATATGTCAATTAAAAGCTTTAATAAGCACCTCTATTTAGGTCACGCTTCAATCTAAGGTATTTGTTTATAAATTTTAAAATTAATGCGCCATTGACAGGTTACTAAACTTTATTCCCATAGTATAAAATATAAAAAATACATAATATATTACATGCAACCAACTTAACGTATATGTTGCTGTATAACTTTATATTTAGGAACATTCACTTTTGAAACTAATGAAATTTATGAAACATTTATATATAATATTAATATGTATTTAGAGCTATAAAATTATAAATACTTTAATTTGTTTTTATATTCCAATTTTAAACATTTTTTTATTCACATTTATTTTTAAAACAAATGTATACAATTTTGTTAATATAAACAAATATTCAAACCCAGTGGTACTAAAGTTTTACTTCATAAATATGCTACCCTTAATTTTACGTATTTAAAAAAAAATTTCCGCATTTAGCAAATAAAATTAAATTTAAAGAAAAAAAGTATCTATTATTAAATTCAATTTTAAAAAAACTACAATATATTAATTCATTAAAAATTAGTCTGCGAAATTTATTATTTTTCTTTATTTAATTTTTTATTATTTCATATTTTATAATAATTTCATGATTTTACATCATATTTTAAAACGTAAAAAGAAAAATAATTTCATTTTCAAATAAATAAAATAATAAGAACAACAGCCTCATATGGTACAGTTGATAAATTAATTAAATTCATATATTCCCCGTATGCATATTCAGGCACTATATGCTGCAGTTTACAAATTGGACCAAAATTTAAAACCTTGCCCCCGGCGACAAAATAAATAGCTACGGCTCTGTAATTTAACCGACAGTTTGCTGAAACTTCTTTCCCACGATATAATTATAATACCTATTCGATGAAAGAGTTAACCCAATCTTAAGTATTTATTGCCATAAATAATATGTTTCAAAATTCTCGTATATTTGCATATTCTATTCATCAACAACTGCTTGAATTATTGCGTCTTTTAACTGCAGATAATGTTCATAAAACGTTATTCATCGCTCAGGACAAACATAACCATAAACTAAAAATATTAAATCTCACAAAAGTACCACTAACCTAAAATAATAAGGTTAGATTTTATATTTGATATTTTAAGGTTAAAGGTAATTTCAATTTCGTTTAAACATATATTTCATTAAAATCAGATGTAACAAAAAATTCTACGCTTCGCAAATATTTCGAAATATAGGCAGAAATAACGTATATAAATTAAATTAAAACAACAGTTAAATTTGTGCATAAGTTTGGTGGTTTGGTGGCTGTAATTCATTTTGAAATAATAGCATTGTACGTTGGCTGATAATCCCATATCTTTTACAGAAATATATCACCAGACGAGATTTGCAAAATAGCAGAAATGCCACCGTGAAAATTAATTTCCATTTGTCGCATTTATACCCAGTGGCCAGTGATTATAACGCCGGTATAACCTTTTACAAGATAATTGTTACTATCTCTGAACCGGCAGACTTATTAAGTAGAGAATATAATTGAATATCACGAGATAACAGACTTTGATCACTAGAGTGCATGATAAATATAATATTCAAGATACTCGACATTACATGAAAACCAATTTTAGGTAATTTTTAAGTTAATACACTCCATCTCGTGATTTACTTTATAGGTAATTACGTTGTGCCATATTTACCATGTTTAGAGTAAACTGCAATTTAGAAAATGTACTACAAAGAATGTTGTACTGTCCCTTTATAGAATGTAAAAGTATTTTGCAATTTGTCACAGTTTTGCTACTATAATGCTTTACCATTTACAGTATACCGGGTGTACCATAACTTGAGGTACTGATTGCAGAATAAAAAGAAGTTTTTAAAATTTTGCAATAAATTAAGAATGGCTTAATTATAATTCTTATACATTTTTAATGCCACTGGTTTGACTCCTTTCATAAAAACAAAATATTTGAAATTAATTATTAAAATCATACCTTCAGAAAAATCTTCATTTTAAGTAAATTTTGCGAATTTTGAAAAACTTTTTTTTGTTTAGTAGTTACTATACGCCATTCTAATATGTAACGGAAGTTATTTTCTTGTAAAAAATAACCGTCGTATACATACAGGGGGTTTTGAATTAAGTGTCAAAAAATTTAAAGGAAAGCTGTATTACAAAGAATTTTTTAAAAATTCGAAAAAAGAAAATTCGACTTTTCTTAAGGATTTTTTTACTGCTGTTTTAATTAATATTTCAGTAAAAATATGGTTATCAAATATGCATTTAAATTTAGTTGTACACTATATTATTCTTAACAGTTAAATTAAATCGTATTTTAAATTTTAAAATTATTTTTTAATTTGCAGAAGAATGCAAATACGTTTTCACTGGTTCAGTGTTACCAAAAATGTTAGTTTAATAAAAACTATTCTTTGTTTTGTAATTTACACATGTCATACTACTTACCCTTAAATTTATGACATTAATTACAAAACCCTCTGTATATAAAATTTAAATGCAAATTACCGTATAAATTATGTTAAATATAAAATTTATATTTAATTTATGATTCGCTTCAAAAAGCCCACAAAAAAGCACAAAAACTTTTATTAAATCTGTCCGTCATTTTATTAATAATTTAAACTTCTTTGCTTTTTTCTTGTACTCTTTCTTTAAACACGCTTTTGGGTGTGCAGTATAGAATGTTATCTTCTTAAGGCAATTGTCCTTTATTTTTGTATGTTCACAGAAAGATATATTTTTCAATGTAGTTAAATATAGAGTTTTTAAAATTACGTAATGACCATAGGAAAATAGTTTTCGATCTGTCATTTTGTTGCACAATATTATTTATGTTTATCTACGTTAAATTTATGTAAAAATAAAAGTAATGCTGATACAACATTTGTAGAAGTTGAAATCATGTAAATAAGTATTTCTACTGAAGGATTAGTTTTTAAGTTCCACCAAATAAGGCAAGTCTAAAATTTTGGGATGAGATCAAGATTAAAAGAATGTGTTAAGATCAGAATTTCGTGCAATCATTAATATCAGAGACATTCAAATCGATTTGAAAGTAATGCATCGTAACACGCAATTGGCATGAGAGCAACTCCAACCGAAACTTTCTATTTTGTCACAGATATAAACGGATACAAATCGTTGACTGTTAACTCAGGGCAGTCAGAAATATGTAGAGATATTTAACACATTTTACTACCACATTTAATAACTTAAAAATCAGTAACAATAACTGACATTTCAAACTTCGAAAAATGTGAATACATTGTGGTTATGTTATAGCTCCCGAAGAAAACGCAATATTCTTTATTTGCAAATACAATAAACTTTGCAATAAAAATTAACAGTCATACTGAATGTATACATTGTATTCATTATGTCAAGTTTCTTCTACTTTCTGCACTTTAGAAACATGTTGATACTTGACAATTTTATTACATTTAATTACCATAATATCTTTATTTATGTGTAGCAAATATTTTAACTAATTGGATGTTTAAGAAATTTTAAGATATTAAAGCAAAAGTCTCCAGATATTTCTGTTAATAAACATAATTTTAGCTATATAATTTCAAATTTATATGAAATAACATTAATATTAGCATATATTAAACATGTTTATAGGTGATAGAAAATATGTGTCAAAGTAATTTAGATTCATAAATAAATATTACACCTTTTCCTATAAAGTGGGTTGACAAAAACTTGTACTTAAATCAGCTTACACTCAGTGTCCAAATATTTAACTTTCGCTTTGTTCACATTCATGATAGCATTCTTACGATTATCAGGGCCGGGCTCGACCGTTCGTTTACAGTTGTAAGCATTTGCACTGGCGGCAAATTATTTGGGCGGCAAAAATGTCGCCGAAAATACTTAATTCAATCCTGAAAAACTTATTCTTATTTCTTATTATACATTTATTAAAGCACAAAAACCAAATAATATTTAAAATTGTAGTACACTATTAAACCTAAAAAATGGTGTTAATTTTTGCAATATTTAAAAACTTAATACTTATAAATTAGTATTTTTATTAATAAAGTACTTAAACTCTATTTTGAAAAATATGTAAACAAAGAACTATTATTTTATTGACATAAATCTATAATGTTTAATAGAAACATTAAATATTTATTTTACAAAATATGTACTAAACTTTAAACAAGTTTTGATACTTTCAGAAAAATCTACAAATAAACAAATATTTCGCGTAATTTATAATCTGTTTGTTGCAAAATAATTGTCTTTGTGCTGCACCTCAAAAAATATCTTCACACGAAAATGTGTCCAATATAGACATATACTTTCGTTACGACAAAAGACTAGACAATAACCTAACCTAACCTATATTTTGTCACAAAGTGTTAATCATTCCAACTATTTATTTCGTTCGCATTTGTATGAAAATTAAACTAAGAGTGGATACATTCAAATATTTAATTTTTATTTAAGTTTAATTTAATTTTAATGTATAATTTATCCCATTCATACAATACAAACATTAAAAAATAAAATGTGCATGTGATTAAAAAATTGAATTCTCTTGTTAACTAATTCATCTAACAAGGAACCAAATTTATAATTTCTTTCGCTTAGGAAGGGTTAGGAAATAAAAAAAACACAAATTTTTAATTTAAAGTTAAGGCTGGTTTATGATGGATTTAATTTATTTATAATTTCTTTCGCTTAGGAAGGATTAGGAAATAAAAAAAACTCCAATTTTTAATTTATAGTTAAGGCTGGTTTATGATGGATTTAATTTATTTATTTTAATTTAGAAATTTTAATTAAAATTTTTTATTTTTTCTTCTGGTTTATGATGGATTTCAGTTTCGTAAATTTATCCAATCAGAAGGTATAACATGCTTCTATATAGGTGTATTTTGTTTTGATGTTTGACTATTGGTTTGATATTTCTTTGAAGCGAAGTAAATTTATTTTGGTGCAAAATGAATATAATTTTATTTTTATTTTTATTTTAACATAAAAATCAAAATAATACTCATAAACTGTCATTTGCAATTTGATACCAACCTAACCTATAAACCTCAGTTCAATGCTTTCTTGTGATTGGCTAGATTTGGAATTTAGAATATAAAAATTCGTTATATTCCAGATATAAATTTTACATTTCTAAATTTGTAAATCGTTTAAAAACCACCATATGTATTTTAAAGGCTGGTTTATGATAGATTTAATTTATTTATTTTAATTTAGAAATTTTAATTCAAAATTTTAATTTTTTCTTTTGGTTTATGATAGATTTTAGTTTCCTAAATTGATCCAATCAGAAGGTATCACTTGATATTATATTTAGTTTCGATGTTTGACTGTTGATTTGACATTTTTTTAAAGTGAGGTGAATTTGTTGTGGTATATAATGATTTTGATATCTGATTATTTTTATTTTACCATAAATTCAAAATAACACTCTCAAATTGTTATTTGCTATTTGATATTAACTTAACTTATAAACGTTAGTTCAGTGCTGTCTTGTGATTGGTGGGATTTGGAATTTAAAATTTAGAATATAAAAATTGGTTATATTCCAATTCTAAATTTATAAATCGTTCATAAACCACCACATTTGTTTTAAGTGTGTTTGTATTTTAAAATCTAAGTCATAAATTGAAAATTCGTAAATTAAATCTATCATAAACCAGCCTTTAGGTATCTTTAAATTAAATGAAGATGAAAAATAAATTAAAATTAAATTTAAATGAAAATATCTGCATGGATTCACCATAATCTAAATTAACTTAGAATTTAGTATTGCTTTTAAATAAAATGTGTTTTTATAAACGAAAGCAGAATGTTGCAGCACCCTACTCGTTGAACCATACTGTCCCTATCTCTAACACGTATTTTTTGTGAAAGCACGTGCGTGCAACAATCTCGCACGCGAACTAGCTTCGTTCCCAGCACCTCTAGTGTGTTGCACATGCACCATGCACCCGCACCCCTCCTTGGGCGATATTGCAACTAGCAAAGTAACAAACCATGCCGTGCTCAGCAAGTACTACGGCCTGCGGAATGCTTCACTGCTTCGAATTCTTGGCGATTCGATCTATCATAACATTCCATTTCTCCTACGTCATAACATTGACATTTGTCACATAACCTGAAAAGGGACAAATTCATTATTAATTATTTATACACATTGTAGCCGTTATATCATTGATAATTAAAACCTTTTTCCTTTTTTACTATTGTACTACATAATAGATATATGTATATGTACCTATTCTGTAATTATACTTCAAAAAGTAAGTTTTCAGCCACCGTTAATTGCAAGTTTCAAAATATTAACAGTAATCTTCAATAATAGTTAAGTAATTTATCTTCTATTTCTCTTTCTTCCATTTGGTAATTAAATAACATGTTTATTGGTTGGTTTCTCTTTATTATAATGTCTTTTGTGGCTGTGGTAACCACAAGACTTTAATATTTATTCAAATATTTCTATTTAAGAACATTAACAATAAAAACTTCATATTTACTTATTTTATTATGACATTCAAAGGAAAATGTTTGTAATAAATCACATATCAATCAAATTATTGGTTTTTATTTCTTATTTATATGAAAACATTGCCAATAATTTTAAAATTATTTTGCTTCAATCAATAATGGTAGGTATATGTGAAATTATGAATACTGTTACACACCGAGATAATATTCATAACTTCTGTTGTTTATATTGTATATAAATTTGCAAATTTACAATTATTGTCTGCATTTCGAAATAAGTTTTTCAATAACTTTCTTTCCTCAGAATCTGAAGTCATAAGTAAAGAATCAGCGGAGAGTAATTCCTAGAGCACATACTTCAACTACACTTAAAAAACGTGCCCTGAGAATGAATTCTTTGCAAATATATAAGTAAAGAACAAAGCAATTATTATATGAATAGTAATCAAACGTTGAGAATTTGCACTTCTGAGATGATCGGAGTTATTAGATTATTATTTATTCTTCTATTTAAAAAATAAATAATATGCGAAATATTCAAAGAATCTTTGGGTAAGTTATTTATGATTCAAATTTCTTAATTTATGCTTAGACATTATTGAAGTTAATGCATTTTAGTTAAGACTAATACGTCTGAAACATTCTTCATATTACTTGTTTGTACTTGTACATTATTCATGTATTAGTCATAAAATAACCATTTTTGTACAATGTTTACGGTTTACAGCACGCAATTACAAAATTCCACAGAAAGTATAAATTTGAATTGTATTTTCGTTGGTATTATTTGAAATAATTTGTGTGGGAAAATATGGTATAGTGATGCGTTATTCGTAGAGGTATATTTCGTGGAATTTGATAGAGGTGAAGTGAAGAAACGAATTGTGGGAATGATAGGAAAGAATGTATGCGCTACGAGGTATGAGTACGGTGTCCAAAGGATCGAAGACCGTGAAGTGAATAGGTAAAGTTGGCGCAATGTAGCATAAGCGGCAGAGAAGCGGAGAAGCGAGAGCCGCAGGGAGTAAACACTGAACAGAACAACTAACGACTACGAACCACGACCAACAAGCAGCAAAGGCAGCAAGCCCACCAAGATTCCACGAGCGGTGAGTGGCGAGCTGGCCGTATCATGCCACGCGGTCGAATCCCAAGCTACCGAATTCCCACGACGTCGAATAGCACAATTCCCACATCATAAAATTTTACCCCCTTTTCTGTTTTCAATCAGCCAAATTTATTTCCAATAATCTTTTCTCTGGCCATTCATCGTAATAAATATAAAGTGATATCACAATGGAAAAGCATTTTTATAATTTTTATTTAAAACATTTATCGCTTTATTAAATATGACGGCACACCATAAAACACCTGAATTCATAAAGGACTGGGATATGTCTTTCTTCAGTCTCCAGGTTTTTATAGGTTATGGTTTAATAAAGTGATATGTGGGATGGTTAGGTTAGGTTAGGTTTTATACGTCGTCAGTCGTCATGTTTAATGTTGTTTTCCGTTTCTCTGTACCAAAAGAATGTGCTCCAAATAGAGTTAGGTTTGGTCAGGTTTAGAAAAATTTTGTTAATTTACATGCACAATTAACTAGCAATAATAATTATAAATATAATTTCAGAAATTTTATTGGAGAGTCCTGCAGATACCATATATAAAATAAAAAAATAAATTTAACTCACAGATAAAGAAAAATGAATAAACAATTTAAAGTTAGTATAATCTTCCGTAATAATTTATTCTTGGTTGTCCAAACTTTGATGGGGTAACTGTCACCCTTTGCACCCCCAAATCCCGCCACTGGTCCCTATCATCATCAGAGCCGTAATTAGAGTATTGAGCGCCTGTGGCAAAAAATTAATTTGCGATTAAAATTAAATGATTAAAATTTTGCGCCCCTAAGAATTTTGAGCCTGTGGCGTGTGGCACCTTTACCAATTACCACGCCCTAGTTACGGCACTGATCATCAGTAACCTAAGCAAAATAGAGAGTTTAGATAATCCAACATATAAACCATGCCGCAGGTCTAAGGAATTGAATATAACGTGGTAAGGGTAAGGCAAAGACTGAATGGATAAAAGTAGTGGGGAAATGAGAGTGCTGTGCTTTTGAACGTCGTGGGAATTGAACCACATGGGATTCGACGATTTGGAACGTACTAAGAGCTGGGCAGCAACAGCTAGCAGCTAGCTGTGGCACAGGTGAGGCGAGGGGCTCGGGTGCACCAAGCCTTTCCTGTCTTTGCTGTTCTGTCCGCTATTCAGTCATCTCTGACCGGTGCAAGAGGGGACACCATCCAGCCTCGCATCGCGAACGCTCAATGTTGTCATCCGTGTTTCCATGTGATGTGTTGTGCTCGTGTGTAGTGAACAGTGACCAGTAGCCAGCACCCAGTGTGTGAACATGTGCCACATCGAACTGGGTTAACATTACCATGGAGTATTCTGCTGTCATTGTCATCTCAAGCTTAAGGTAAGTTCAGTAGTAAAGGTTCGTGTTGCGATTTCCCGTTGTAATCTCCGGCGACAGTGGTGGTACAGTGTTCGGCTGTTCCGTGTTAATGTATCTGGGATAAAATAGATAAGGAGCGCTCGCGAGGGACAGAGACGGAGACACGGTGACAGTGTGCAAGTCTCGAGCCTCAACCTTAACGCATATTCACATACGCATAACTTGATCATGCGACTGTAGTCGGCGAAGGAATGTTGTCAGGGTTGTCAGTCAAGCGCGTTTAGCATTTAGAATTCCCGCAGCATATGTTGTTTAGACGTAAGGGTTAACTTTCGCTCTGGGATATGCAATCTACAGATCCATGTCATTGCGGGTTATAGATGTAGATACAGGTATTCTTTGTGTCTGTTTGGTACGCTTGAAGCGTTCAACTAGGAAACAGAATGCCGAGAACCGAATGCTGAGCGTTGAGTGCTGCGTTCAGCTCAACAGAGCCTTAGAAACACGACAAAAACCTGCCACAAGATGCTGAGGTCAACGTACCAATTCAATCTGATCCAACCAAATGTACTACCTGTATTACTTCACTTGGAAATGTTACACGCATACGATTGCTTGCACACTCTTTGCATAACTATAACAATTATTTTTTACTTAAATCTTTTCGCACATAATTAACTTTTCATACTTAATTATAGCATTTACACAATTAGTAAATATCTTGTAACTCGTAACAACCTTGTTTGTTTCGTACTCGAAATAATAACATGATTTCAGTTTTCTTAATTTTGAGTAATATAAGGTGGAATTATATCATTTAGGAAATGTCTGCTCCTTAAACTATTTACCCAGGGACATATTTGTATACAATAGCCTACGTATTATGTATTAAACATGAATAAATTGGAATAATTTGTATAAATGCCATTCACTGAACTTTATAATTATTTATTAAACTTTTATTTAACATAAATTAGCAAATATTTCTATATGGAGAACTATTCTTATTTGGAATTTGATTGTAAATTCACATATATCTTTAAATTTTAAATAGTTAATATATATAAATTTGCAATATGTGAATGTATCTGTTTATATTTATGATAATTAGAAAACTGGCGCCTGTGTTTATAGGAAACCTTTTAAACAAAATTTACTCAATTCGTCTAGACCGTAAATTACCATTTGTCCTTGTCATTGATACATCCTGTTTACAAATTCGAAAAATCTCGCCAAATCAACCATTTACCATACATGGTAACGGTTGTAAAACGTTTGTAAGATTAGAAGGCCGCAGTCGAACGCGAACGCTACAACCCGGAAACAAAAGTCGGAGCCACTAAGTCGAGTAATACATACCTACCATTGGCGACGGATCACTAATCATTGTTTTTTAATGGGCACCGTTTGAAATTCGATTTATCTGCCAAGGATATTCTTAAATTTATATCACACTACAACAATGAATTTTTTATTATAAATACCTAAAAATTTCAAAAATTTCACAAAAGAACTCCGGTGCACAAAAACAAGCTGCTGTTTAAGCTGCTATTTGAAGTATATCTGAAAATTGACGTATCGTTAACAAACTATGTTTGAAAGGACAAATAAAAGAGTTAACGCGCACTGACAAAAAATTAAAAAGGTAAATCACAAAGCCGTTCAACATACTTTGTGTTTTTCACAGAATTCTTACAAATACATTTTAAAACTACATCAAATGTATGTATTTGGCTCTGTTCTATCAAATTCAATTAAAAGTTCACAGAAAATTTTTGAACTGATAACATATTTTAGTTTAGTCTAATAATTCATTGTTGGTGTAACTGTCCTTGCGTATTGTCTTGTTTTCGTTAACTAGCTTTTTTTGAGGAGAGTATAATTTGAAGAATGTTAAAAATGTGTTTTTTCCATAGGTGGGCCCCGCAATGAGCCTCCCTCCCTCGAGTCTGCTAGATCGGCTGTCTCCCATGCCGATGGTGTGTCCACTCGTCAAACTGGGTAGAAAATCCCCGCCGACAGCAGACCAGGGCTACCACACTGCGCTAGAAACGCAGGGGCCACACCACAATGGCAATGAATCTTCAGAGGACTTCAATATACTTCGAACCGAGCAAAATTACCATGCTGCCGATAATTCATACTCAAAACATCCTACTAAAAAACATTTATACGTAGATATTTACTCTGAACTGAAGACCGAGCCACCGTTAATCGACTCAAGATGTAAACCACAACAAAATGAAAATGTTTATCAACATAAAAGTAATGCTGTATACGTTGCGGACTACGAAACACGTAATAATCCCTCTTTGTACACCAGTCAAGGAATGTATCACAATAAACATCCAATGGAAAATATTTGTCCTCATCAACTCAAAAATCAATCAGTAGAACAATTGCAACAGTACTGCCCGATTTGCGAACAATCATCCAACCAATCCAGTTCGTCGTTAGATTGTGAACAACCTTGCCAACAGAAAGTGAAATATTATCCAGACGTGGATTATTATCAGAACAAAACCGTTTTAGAATTATCCTCGCTTTCTGTAAGCGATAGTTATTGGAATCAAAAATCTTCCGAAAAGTGCCAAACCGAAAACATGTGTAGACATAACGGTATTTCTCAAGATTTTTATAGTCGTAATGTGCAGCAAGAAAATAGAGTTTCATCTCCAACACTCTACTCCTGTAATTATTTAGTTGATAATTTTAATAAGCTAGGTAAATCAAGTCCAAATTTAGACCAAGGATATCACACTTTAGTTTCACCAAGTCCCGGACCATCAATTTCCAACCCATGGTCTGAAGGCAACATGAATGCAAATTTATTCAAAGGGAAGAAGATGCACTCGAAGAATAACTCATTTGATAAATTATCGGATGACATAGTACTGAAAATATTCTCGTGGTTACACAGCTATGATCTAAGTGTTTGCGCTCGAGTATGTAGGCGATTTGAAATGCTAGCCTGGCGACCATCTCTATGGAGAACCATTACTCTTTACGAGGAACATATTAGCGGAGACAAAGCAATCAGAGGTGTACTTAGGCAGTTGTGTGGCCAGGGTAGGACTGGGGCTTGTCCTAGCATAGAGAAAGTTTATCTTAGCGATGGAGTTAAGCTTACGGATAGGGGACTAACACTCATAACAAGAAGATGCCCAGAACTAACACATCTTCAAGCGCACGGATGTACAGAAATCACCAACGCGGCCTTGTTTGAATTAGTCACTCGCTGTACCAATCTACAGCATCTAGATATTACGGGTGAGTTGCATAATCCACTCTCAAACCAAACACTCAAAACTACTTTTCGCATATTTAGTATTTGTATTTGTCGCAACATAACAGCTTTCTCTTTTTATCGGTAAAATACCAGAGGATCACTAAAACAGATTAAATTTCACAATATGCGAAACCTCTATCCTGACTATTAAATAATTCAGTCAATGTGGGACAGGAAGTTGTTTTTCGGTGGAATCAAGCGCCATTAAAAATGTTTTGAGTGTAGGTTGTTGAATTTGTTTTTTATTACAGGCTGCACCAACGTATCGTGTATCAGCGTCATACCAGGGCCTGAACCATCAAGAAGGTTATTCCTTCAATATCTGGACTTGACTGACTGCTCAGGAATTGAGGACAATGGTTTACGAATCATCGTAAGAAACTGTCCTCAGCTTGTATATCTTTATCTTCGACGATGCATTCAAATTACAGGTATTGATATTTTCCTAAATAGTACTTCTTAATTTTTATTTCTTTGTTGTACTATGCATGAAATAAAAGATGATTTGTGCGACTGGATACAATAATTTCTGCTTATATTTGATTGGTTTTATATTAAAATTATCCAGTTATGTGAATTTAATAAACAAGGCACTAACATTTTAAAAACTTATTTGGAAAATTATATATGTATATTTTATTTCAAATCAGTAAACCGCCAAGAAAAATTGTTATTGTAAGTTTAACAAAATTGCCAAGCGCTTCATACTAATTATTAAAATTACACTTTTTCGGTAGCTCATCTTTTTTTTCGCATGCAATACATGTATTTATTGATTATTTTTCCTACAACCGGGAATAAAGTATATACTTTATGCCCTCTTTTGAGTTTGTAAAGAGTTACTTTTCATGCAATAGTGCATGAAAAGTAGCTGTTGCTAAGCAACGTAAACACGTTTATCAATGTTTTAATTTACTTTTGAAATTAATTTTTATTAATATTTTGGTTGTAGGAAAAATGTGTGCAACACATGGGTAACAATGTTTTTTATCTCCTGTAATAATTCTCGCAATCGGCTACGCCTCATGTGTTAAACAGCACTCGACTAAAAAACATTTACTTTACACACTAGTTGCATAAAGAACTATTTTAGCTTTATTGTAATAAATATAAAATTTAAAAATTTTAGATGCTGGTTTGAAACACGTACCAAGTTTCTGCTTAGGACTGCGAGAATTGAGCGTGAGCGATTGTTCAAAAGTAACTGATTTTGGGCTTTACGAGTTAGCGAAATTGGGAGCCACATTGCGCTACCTCTCTGTAGCAAAATGCGATCAAGTAAGCGACGCTGGATTGAAAGTCATCGCCCGTAGATGTTATAAACTCCGCTATCTTAACGCCAGAGGTTGCGAAGCCGTGTCTGATGATGCCATCACCTTCCTTGCGCGATCGTGCACACGATTACGAGCGTTGGATATTGGCAAATGTGATGTAAGTGATGCTGGACTCAGGGCATTGGCGGAAAGCTGCCCCAACATCAAGAAGCTGAGTCTGAGAAACTGTGATTTAGTGACTGATAGAGGAGTGCAATGTATCGCGTATTACTGTAGAGGTCTGCAACAACTCAACATTCAAGATTGCCAGATTTCCTTAGAGGGCTACAGAGCAGTAAAAAAATACTGCAAACGATGTGTGATCGAACACACTAATCCAGGTTTCTTCTAGGACATATTATTATTAAGTATTTATTATGATGTATATATTGTACATTATATCGAAAATTCCTATTAAACTTATTAATTTTCTAATAATAAATATTTTCAAAATATGCATGTTATTATTTATAATTATGGCATTATCAATGACAGACGATACATTTCAATATATTTTATTTGAAAAGAACATTTCACAATTATATATTTAAACAATATAAATAAACTGGGAAATAAAACAACATGGAAAATAATAATCTAGTCCATGTGTTAACAAATAAGTAAATATGAGAATATTAAATACGATTGAAAAATACTTTTAAATGTTATAAATTAAATTCTAGTCATTAAATTTTAAAAGCGTATTTGTCTAACATTTAAAAATATTTTGTTGTCGTAAGAAAGGATAAACAAATAAAATAACTGTATCCAAAAAGGCACAATTTTCTATAAAACTATAATAAATTCATGTTTCTGAAACATGTAATAATACAGAAAAATATTTTAATTGATTTGTTGTTGGTATGCCATATTGTAAGGTAGGATTCCGCAGTCTTCTACAAGAAAACGAAACACTGGGGGACGATTGTTGGCCGGACCCTAAACAAAAATAAAAATTTACATTATCAAACATTATGTCATGAATAATAAATGTACCTCAATAATATTGTTGATTTCATCCCATAAAAACGCATACAGCTTTGTATATTCATTCAGAGGACCAAAATCCCATAACTGGACATTATCAGGTGAGGTATAAATCACATCGAATGTATCTACACAAAAAAGAAAAATCTCTAAGACATTTTATAAACAAAAACTTTAATATTTGATCTTGTACCCATGTAGTGTTTTAGAAATTGTTTTAACTTACAATTAATAGCGGGGAATTTTCCTTTAATGTGTTGGGTAAACATTTTGGAAACTGTTTCAATCAGATCTGGCAAAATATCCTTGAAGTGAGCATAATACTTTGGCCATTCTCGTGGAGTAATGCCCACAAGTTCATTATGAACAACAATGCAACGGAATTCAGTTGCAGGATGAATGTCCATCCAAGGACGTACAGCTACACAGAACGGCATATCACCTAATTCTCGATCAAAGTCTTTAATGATAGTATCCGAATACATCATGAAAGTCAATACGTCGTGGACGTTATGTACTTTTAAAAGATGATTTAAAGAAAACATAGCTGCGTCCTATAAAAACAAATATTTGTTATACTTGTTTTTCGGTAGACATTAATGAAAACAATACATCGAAAATTAATTTTAGATTATATAAGTATTTTTTACAGAATATTAATTGTTCTTAATTATGATTTATATGAAATTTCATCGATTTTATTTACAATTTTACTTTTTTGTTATTATTACTTACCTTAGGAGCGTGCCAATTATTTTTAATAAAAGCTGTACCACCAACTTCATTCACTGCAGAATCAATTCGCTCTGAAAATTGCTGTAACTCTGGAGAATCCTACCATAAAATAAAAATTAATATACAATCAATTAATTTTCGTACTTTCAACTTACAGTAACATTGAGTAAATTCATATTTGCTGAAATCATTTCGGAGACAGGAGTTGGTACAGAAATAATGTATGTTTCAGGCATAATTTCTTTAAAATTGTGATGCCAACTCGAAATAGAGAATAGAATATGATCGAATTCCTAAAATCATACATAAACATAATGTTCTCATATTATAATTTCAATTTTATCTAGGAAAGATATTTCATAGTTTAATAATTTTTTACTAACAAAACATGCATTACTCTGGAATTCAATAAATGAACCTAATATTAATTCCCAAGAATTGTAAATAATTCATGAAAACATTTCACGACAATGTTAGTGAATGTGTATTCAATGTTATGATTGTTAAGTGGAAGTAGTACTTTACTTAAAGCTCCAAACTATTTTTTTTTTTGGAAAAATTCGTTAAGTTTATTACACTTTTATCACTTAAAGAATGTTCATACATACTACAAATAAGTCATCATGTTCTTGAGAAGAAGGAACTTCTTCACTCTCTTCGCTTTCTTCCTCTTCAGTGCTTGATACATGATCCACATCTTCCAGTTCTGGAAGAGAGTTGATGGATCCATGTACGGTATCTGAACTGGGTAGATAAAGCTTCATGGTGAATAACAATATTTACAAGTGCACTACTCTGCGCTAGAAGCAAAGAGTTAATGATGACTCGATGAGGGACGCCAGCAATATGAAGTCAAATGCAGAACTCGTTTAAAGTATTAGTAATAATGGTTTATATTTCAAGAAGTGATAAGATATTATAGGAATGTATTATTGTTTTGACTATAATTGATACAGTCGGACAAAAAATTAAGGTTAGAAATGGTTATATACATATGAATAATTTAATATTTATTTTTGGGCAAATATATAGATCTATTAGAAAATACAAAATATATACTGTATTTTATAATTCAAACCAACGTAATTTAAAAAACAGAAATATGTTTTCACGCTTTTATATCAACGGTACCAATTGTTTGTTAAATATGTATATAACGTAATCTTTTTTTAACAATAATCTATATATAATTAAATTCCTCACCCTTTTACTCAAAAAATAAAATATTTTATATTATTACCGCGAATTAAAAAAATAAAGTATCATAACCTTAAATGTAACTCGCTGTCGGTGCACAGTTGGCCATGATACAGTAGCTGTCAACTTGACAAGTTAATCGTCTAACACAAATTATTTTAAATGTTTTTAATAAATTTAACTACGTATATAGAATAATTTATATTTAATATATAATAATTTATATTTTTAAAAGTTAATATTATGTTATTTATATTTATGCACACCTTGCAAAATAAAAATATGTAAGATAGCAAATTTTATATTTTAGACTGAAAAATATGACTTAAACAGTAAAACTTCATTTTAAATCATTTGTACATCCCCAATATAACTATGGGAAGGAATATAATTGAATTTAATATATGGTAAGTGTTGGTTATATGAATACTACTGAATAAACTAACATGTTGTTGTAGTTTTCTAGCTGCTTCGTCAGCTGTCTGCTTGTATTTTCTCAACAAGTTTTTCTTTAGTGGTGATACACTACAAAATGTTGATCACGATTACGTTTGGGTCCTAAGATTAAGTGTGAACGTATTCAGCTACTCAACAGTATTTGTGCCAGGGTATTTAGTTTACAGATATATAAAACGAAGCAAATATTTAGATACTGCAGATAGTGGATGCTTTCCATCAGTTGTAAGGTTGTGCTTAGGAGAACATGATGATGATCTATCACAAAATCCTCTGGCTTCATCAACAGCAACTGCTACAGCATACCAAAGATCACCTGCTAGAGAGGCAGTTTTGTTAATGCTGTGCTTTTTAGGGCTACAAGGCTCTTATTTATCATGGGGTGTATTACAGGAAAAAGTTATGACACAGGTGGGTTCTTAAAACAAAGTTACACAGTTCCTCATTTATACATTTTATTTTCTTAGGAATATGTGAATGAGGAAGGTGAGAAAAGTCACTTTAAAGATTCTCAGTTTCTGGTATTAGTAAATCGGATATTAGCTGTTTGTATGTCTGGAACAGTTTTATTGTTCACCAGACTACCAAGACATAAGGCTCCTCTTCACAAATATGTATTTTGTTCCTTTTCGAATATATTGAGTTCTTGGTGCCAGTATGAAGCTTTGAAATACGTTTCATTTCCTAATCAGGTATGATTACCAGATAAAGAATAATCTCAAGTAAATAACGAAGGATTATAATTTTATTTTTAATTTCAAATTATTTAATAATATAATTACAAATGTAATTATATCACAACTCGTGTTTTAAAAAAATATTTCCAATAAGATTTCTAATAAGAATCCTTTTAGTTGTAAAAATGAAAATTGTTTTTTTATATATTAATTTCAAAGGAAACATGGAACATATAGACCTTATTTTTTTAATACTGTCTTCCAGGTATTAGCAAAAGCTGGAAAAGTAATACCAGTGATGATAATGAGTAAAATAGTATCAAGAACCAAATATGAGTATTATGAGTATGTAACTGCCGTAATATTATCTGTTGGTATGGTATTTTTCATGCTAGATACGGGTGATGATAAGAAAGGTATGAAATCTATTGACCTTGATATTCTGCTAATAAAAAATAATTTTAGGGTCCTCCTCAGTAACTACTGTTTCTGGTTTTATCTTATTGGCTTCCTATATTCTTTTTGATAGCTTTACCTCAAATTGGCAGAGTGCTCTTTTTAAGACTTATGGAATGAACTGCGTGCAAATGATGTGCGCAGTTAATTTATTTTCCTGCCTATTTACTGCTAGCTCCCTTCTGCAACAAGATGGTTTCGTCAATTCTATTCAATTTATGTTCAAGGTGAGATATAAATTTTTCTGCGACCTCTTTGCAAACTCGCCCTTTTTCCATTCAAAATACGAAATGTGATAGTTTTTACACTCGACTTCGTCTCGTGTTGAATTCCCGCATGCGCGTACTATAACATATAGTCCAATAATGTTTTTTTTTCTCAGTTCCCTAAATTCGTATTGGATTGCTTCCTACTTTCAGTATGTTCTGCTGTGGGACAGTTAGTAATTTATTACACAATTGAGAAATTTGGTGCAGTTGTGTTTACTATTATTATGACTATTAGGCAAGGGTTAGCAATTTTACTATCCTGTTTGATATATCAACATCATATTAGTGCAACTGGAGTATTTGGTGTGTGTTTAGTGTTTATGGCTGTATTTTTACGCATTTATTGTAACCAACGTGCTCGTTGGAAGAAAAGTAGCATTATATAACTTGTAAAGTTATAAATAATTTGTTAGTTTTAGGAATATTTTTTATAAATGTTATTACATTTATTATTTGTACGCATACTTTATGTTAATTGATTTTATTTTAAATTAAGTGACCTACTTATGTGTAATTTATTATAAATTTTGCAAAATTTATATAATGCTGTAAATAAATGATATGAAAATACATACTTTTTAAAAAGTAAAACAAAAAAAATGTACTTATTTAAAATGTAAATTTATTAGTTTTTTAGATTTGATGTCAAGGTAATAAACGAAATAGTATGTATATTTAAAATTTCGCCCAAGGCTATTTCAAAAGTAATTATTATAACTTTATTGACATAAAATTTATTCGTTACTTATAATAAAACTATTTTATATGATAATAAAAAATATTTTTCACATGTGTCATTAGTTTGAAAAATTGAAAAGGTATCCATATTCATTTTAATTTCAAATGTTTTGTGTCAACAAATGTTTCTTGCTTTCTTCTAAAGTTGACTGCGCACCTTGAAAACTTTAAATTCAAGACAGCTGGTTGTTAAGTGTTGAATGTTCTTACAAATTTTGCATGTGAGGAATGGTAAGTGTATTTTAACAATTAATATACGTGTACATATAAAAATTAATATATTTTTGTAGCATATTAATGTTATTCATTTGAATTTTAATAACCTCAATTTTTAACTATATAAGTTTTAATTAATGATGCCAAAATATTTCGAATAGTTAATTTTAATTAATCATTGTTTAAATGCAATTTAATTTTAAATTGAACCAATTTAAGTAATTGAAGTTAACCTGTTAAAATTTTTAAAAAGACCACGATACAATATTGTTTTCATAGCTATGAAATTTATGTTGAAGTATAGTATATCAGTTAATTTAAATTAAAATTTTAAATGAAGTTAAGTAACAAATTTCACGTCACAAACAAAAATTTACATCAATGAACGCACACCCACAAGCTATGAAATCATCCGTGATGGGTGCTGCCGAATGCGCAATCGCTGTTTCCTGTGTTGGCGCTGTTTTCCGAAACAATCAATAACTTCATTTTTTGACATAACTTTTCAATTCTCCCATGTAAACATTAATTTCGATGACTTTTCCTCAACTAAACAAAATTTTATATTTTATTCAGTTGTTATCGTGAAAATATAAATGGAGAAACCAAAAATCAAGGTTAGTTATAGTGGTTTAATGTTGAATAAAAGTGGTTAAGTTATGGTGCTTGATGTGTTATTACAGAGAATTCGTAAATCATCCCGAAATGAATCTGTTCAAGTGGTTGTGCGATGTCGGCCTATGAGCGAAAAAGAAAAAGTTGCAGATAATGTACGAGTTGTTGATGTGTGGCCGTCCAGAGGGGTTATCGAAATTACGAACCCCAAAGACAATGTTCGTGAAAATAAGAAAATGTTTACTTACGATGCTGTTTACGATTGGTTGTATGTATTATCTAATACATTTGTACAAATGTAGTATAACATACTACAAAACAAAATTTTCTCTTTATTTGTAACTTCTATAATACTACTTTTAATTTGTTTAGTTCAACTCAGCAACTTTTATACGATGAAACAGTTAGACCCTTGGTCTCATCAGTTCTGGAAGGATTCAACGGATGTGTATTTGCATATGGACAGACTGGCACAGGAAAAACCCATACCATGGAAGGCGTTAGAGGCAACCCAGAATTACAAGGGATGATTCCCAAGGCTTTCGATCAAATTTGGACACACATTAATAGAACTACTAATACTCAATTTCTTGTTAGCACCAATTATTTAGAAATTTATATGGAAGAAATACGGTAAGATAATTAATTTATTGTCATTATTTCCCTAATTTTGTGTTTGCTTTAGCGATTTATTAAAAACAAAGCATATAAAACCTTTAGAGTTAAGAGAAATTGAGGGACAGGGAGTTTATGTACCTAACTTGCATACAATAAATTGTAAAAGTGCCGAAGACATGTTAAAAGTCATGACAATGGGGAATAAAAACCGCACAGTTGGTTATACCAACATGAATGACCACAGTTCCCGTTCGCATGCAATATTCCAGATCTCAATAGAGATGTGCAATACAGAAACTAACTTAGTTCGAGTAGGAAAACTAAACTTAATTGATCTCGCCGGCAGTGAACGCCAATCCAAGACTGGGGCAACTGCCGACCGCTTGAAAGAAGCGAGTAAAATAAACAAAGCCCTATCTTCTTTAGGAAATGTGATATCAGCGTTAGCTGAGTGTTCGCCGCACATTCCTTACCGCGATTCTAAACTAACTAGGTTGTTACAAGATTCCTTAGGTGGAAATTCCAAAACAATTATGATCGCCAACATAGGACCTGCTAGTTCAAATTACGAAGAAACTTTAACCACGTTAAGATATGCACATCGTGCCAAAGCTATCAACAACAAACCAGTCAAGAACGAAGATCCGAAAGATGCTAAACTTCGCGAATATCAACAAGAAATTGCTCGATTGAAGGCCTTAATTGCAGAAAGAAAAGTTAAAGAAATCGGCTCCAAGGGCGAATCAGAGGCATCGTCGCTTGAATCTGAAGAAGATGATGAAGGTTCAGACAATACACAAGATCTTAAATTAGAACTAGAGAAAACGATAGAGTTAGAAAAATTGAAGACAGAGGAACTCGCAAAGAAACTTAAAACTCTTGAGAAACAACTTGTACGAGGTGGAAAGAATATTTTGGATTCTATGAACGAAAGGCAACTGCAAATTGAGCAGCAAATGATAGAAATTGCAGCAAGAAAGGTATGAAGTTAATGTTGTATTTCCATCAAACGGAAAAAACAACTCGTCCTAATCCCGATTCTTTTATGTGTTTATATTTTGATTCTCAAATATAACAACGCTAGAGTAATATTTGACTGTGATTCCAATTGGATTTATATTGGAATCCAATATCCGTTTGGTGGAAAATTGGTTTAATGCTGAGTATATCTGCGAAAAAGTAAAACTTTCATATAAAGCAATTTTTCTATTCCTTATAAAAAAATTAAGGGGGATGGAGTCCTTATTCGCAGATATATCCATTATTTTGCTTTTTATCTAGCTTATGTTTTCTGGTTTAAATTAGAAACGCGAACGTGAAATGCAACAACAATTAGAAATGGAAGAAGAAGCAACGTCAGGTTTACGAGAAACATTCAGCACTCTTCAACAAGAGTTAGAATATAAAACAAATATGTTAAATAAATTTCACAATCGTTGGTTGGCTCTTAAACAAGAAGTTAAAGACGTTAAGGAAGAGCATATTCGTGATCGCCGTGAGCTTGAAGATACGCAAGAAGATCTCGTCAAGTATATTTTATTTTCACTAACAAATTTTGTTTCTAAAAAGTTTTGTTTATAGACAATTAAGACTGAAATGCATTTTATTGGATAATTTTATTCCGCCGGATATTCGTGTAAAACTTTTTGGCCAAGTTGAATTTAACGAAGATCTTGACGATTGGGTTTTATCACCTAAACCTCCTAGCAAACAAGAATTGGAACGGTGTTTGGCAAAGCCGAGAAACAGACGTCCACTGACTGACTTTGCAATGAAAAAAGCCAGATCAAACAGTGGCATTCGTTACCGAGTAAGAAGGAACTTTTATCCAATGTTAACAGTTTTAATTTTTTTATTTTACAGACAGAGAATGTAGTCGACTTAGAACTCGACAAACCAGCAAGTATAACTACAAAGTATTCTAGTCCAACAATTCCTCCAGTATACCGTGCCATAGTCGGGGCATACTTTAAACACGAAATGAAAAATAATCGCATAGAAGTTCACGAACCCCCTCCTTCATTCCAGCCAAGAATGTTCCCACGACGGGAATTAGAAAAACGATTTGAACGCGCATCAAGAACATTAACAGATTTCCAGCTAGATAAGTAAGTATCATTTTCTTATAATAGCAAATAAATTATATTATTCTTTTTATAGCAAAACGTTATCCCGAAAAGAACAGCCAAAGTCAGCAGTAAGCAAACACCTAAGGAAGTGATTACGGCATTTGTTGTATGAACAAATTTTTATAAACCAAAATTCTTGTAGTCAAGCTTTTGTCAGTATTGATAACTAGTCTAATATTTTTTTATTAGCGAAATTATTGTTATTTTCTCATGTGATATGTTTTTTTCAAGTTACCAAAATTTTTGAGAATTTTTGTTGTTTTCGTCACATTCATGTGCAATTATCAAAATTTAATAAATGTGTTTAACACAAAATTTTGTTTTTAATTTCACTTCCTCATTTATTTATTTAAAGTACAAAGTTTAGAGTAAGTATTCACTGTTGACAACAACTAATAGTATTTAAATATTTGAGGAAGTGTATTTTGTGGCGGTGCAAACTACTACTATTATTTTAAGTTATAAAGCATCGACGCACTTTTAATATGTGATATTATTTATTATGGTTTGGGTATTATTTGATCAAATTTTCAAATAATTCGAAGAGGTGCTAATTTTACAGTACATGTGCTGTAATATTATGTAAATAGAAAGCGCATTGGTCATATTTTTTCAAGTCAATTTGAGCTTTTCCACGTTTAAATACATAGATAGTACCGTTTCACTCATACCTTTGAATGAAATGGGTATATTTATGGACATAAAAACCATTTAAATATATTTTTTTGAGAAGTTTTAGTTAATTTAGAACCGACTTATACGAAAATAATGTTACCCTCTGCACTGGATGAATATTAATTAATGTGTAACTTACATATAGGAGCTATAATAAGAAAGAAATATTATATTTCGTTTATACTTTACAAAGGAACTGCACGAAATATTTAAATACTAGTAAAAAGCGTATAAAATGATAGATATAAGTTTTTTATAGGATTACCCTTTCAAGTGTAAAGAAAAATACATTATCGGTAAATATGATTTCGTTATATTTTTCAGCTCTCAATGGGTATATTTATTTTAAATAATATCTGCCGTCAATTCATTCACTAAAAATTGCCTTAAAATTGAATACAACTATGAGTATTGTTTTTTTTCTGTCTTGTAAGTTAAAAATTATATAATTATGACTACAAAAATAATAGGGCTTACAAGGTATCAGATTTTAAAGAAATTCTTATTAAATTTGATTTTTAGGCTTAAGTATGCTATAAAAAAATAAAACAATGATGAAATATTTACACTTGTATATATATGCAGCATTGTAATCTGCAATATCAAGATCCCAACATAGAGCCCTGGGTCCGATTCCCGAAACAACAAGAAAATTTGGTATTAGATCAGTGAGTATGTTTTATTTTATTTCATACGACGAAATAAATGCTACAAATAAAAAAAAGATGAGATGAATAATACAATTTTTATTTTAACATTTTTTATATAATTATATTTTATTTGACATAAAGAAATTAAATACGATTTCTGTACAAAATAATAAAAAAAAACATTCGTATATCAATCAAACAGTTTGATACGTTACTTTTCGTGTTGTAACATATCAACCTAAAAAAAATTACAAAGTAATTTTCAAATTTTTAAGTTCCAGAGGAACATCATTGCTCATGTAATTAAATGATTCTCCTACGGATTTATCTACCATGCAATTAGCAAAATGTTCGGTTACTGTGTTGACATTATTTAAAATTTTATCAGTTAAAATATAATAGAGTTCGTAAAGGTAATAATTAGCGAGGGTCATATTTGCTCTAGTAGTATATAAAAGTGGTCGTTCCCATGCTCTTCTTCCATGAATCTAAATATAAAGAAATTATAATTACAAAAAGTGGAAAGAATATTTGTGTACCTCTTTTTCGTTAAAGTGAGTTTCATTTGTATAGAGTTGTATGCATTCACCTAATTTATGCATTTTGTCCGGAAATTTTCCGGTTTCTTTTTGAATAAGCATGTAGTCTGCAACCTAAATCAAATTTAATAAATAGTACACTATTCTTTTAAAATGTTTACCTGAATATCAAATATATTTTTTAAATTTGTTTTAAAAATAACATTTAAGCAATCAGCCAATGATTTACTATCATAAACGATTTTCTTTACTTTTTCATTTTCTAAAATTTCGTGTATTTCAGACGGAATTCGCTCATCTTTAATATCAATTAGCAATATTCTTTCCATAGTACCAAATCCAAATATGCTTATGTCCGTGTGTCTTCCGACAAAACAACCAAAACCAATCACAGACAGAATAGGTTGAGTTTTCAAATAGTTTATAGCTTGATTATACATAGAACCTCTATAATCGATACACACGCATTTGTCTATGATTTCTGTGTAAGATAATAATTTTGCTGATTTCGGTTGTTCCTTTATTACTTCCACCTTATCTTCTACTTTAACTTTGCCAATTTCATTCAAAACCTTTATTTCTGCGATTTCAGAGGCATAAAAGTGGAATACATTATTTATTGTAACTTTACTTGGATACTCTGTTACATGTGATATTGAAATACGGTTATTATCATTAGACACATAAGTTCCTTCGTATTTTGTACCAACACATAATTCTATTAGCACCTTGGTACCTTTTTCGTATTTTAAATTCATGTTTCTTCTTGCAAGCTATATAAAATCGTAACTAACAAAACAATGGTAAAAACAAATAATAAATTTCTAATCTACTCAAGATACTATTTGTAAGCTACACGTATGCTTACACAAACCACGTGATTCAAACAAATGCTGTTGGTCTTTTATTAACATCCCCTAAAAAAAATCTGCGCGGCAACAAGTGGTAGAGTTCGTTCGTATGTATAATTACTGTACAAAAACTGCGCGCAATACAAAATACAATAAATATACTGATAATCTTAAAAGTTTTTCTTTAGTTACAGAACCTTAAAAAGCTGGTAGGTATATTTCGCTATTAAAAGTTTGTTTAGCTGTTTCTTAAATATTTCTTTTAAATTTTTTTAAAAAACAATATTCCGAAACGCGCTCTTAGCGCTATCTCACAGATAAACACTGAACTGTATCAAAGACACGAACCACAGAGAGGACACAACCATGTAGCATTTCAAGTGTTTGTCGTACGATGTCACTAGGATCGAAAATTGTTTCAAAATTTCTACGTATGTGACATCGGAATGTTCACGATATTACTAATTGTACTATCGCACAAAAACATTTTTCAAATAAAAATTATGAACTAAAGTTTTAATAAAGTTTTTTCCTGACTTCCACTTTAAAATTCAAGAAGTTCCTTAGTATTAATCCGAAGGATCTCCTTTATAATCCGCACTACGTATAGGCTCAAGTAGCTGAGCGTTGTAACCAACAATGGAGTCAGAACACTGTTGAAAGTCGATGAAGGATGAAGACGTCGGTTCCTGATCACGAAATATTCTCGTGATCGTAACAACGATTACTTTACCCTGTAAAACTTTATGTATGTATTCTATGTTTAAATAAAGACTAAGTGATAAAACATGAATATAATTACTGTAATACACATTTTCCTAATTTCTTTACCTATCCTTAGATAATTTATTATTTATTTGATTTGATGTTATTGTTCTTATTTTTTACAAGTGTCCTTATTATACTTTCAAATCTGGAGCCAGATGTTGTTTTCTTTAAAAAAGGTACATAATAAAAATATTTCTGTAAGATATCATAAATAAAATGTAGTACAATACTAGAGAGAAAATTATTAAACTTTTTTATTAAAATTTATTGAACTTTAAAGTGGGATTTTTTTTACTTCTCCGTTATATATGATAGACATCAGGGTAAAGTATAAAGAGGATGTTAAAGACAAGTCATCCCTCTAATTCGACTCTGTAGATTCCGAATCTGATGTGCAAATTGCATCCCCACCCTTAGCTGACGATGTAATATGATGTATATAGTATTTATTACTGTTGTTCATGTTATTTAGTTTTTAATTGTTATTTTTGTAATTGTTTAGGGGATGAATGACCTGCACTTCAACGCTGGATGCGGCTGTCACAGTTCCAGAAGGGCACAAGTGGAAATAATTATTAAATAAGTTGTATATGTAGTATTGTACTTACATAAACATAATCGTGTGTATTGATTGTTATATAATAAAGAAACACTTAAATTACATCATATCTTTTATTCCTGTACCCTTTCAATAATAATTTCTCCCTTTCATCCCTTTCCGCTTTTCTTTAAGAGTTGGTTACGTAACCAAGACCCTTAGGGCAAATCTTCAAGTAAACAACTCTTATAGGTTACACTACAAAATTTTATATTTTCACGTTAATACTATAGGGGTAAAACTACCCCTTTAACATGTACACCCTTACGTATCTTGTGCACTACTTTTATGAATGTCTTAAATATTTTTTACCAATAACTGGAAAACTATTAAGTTTAAAGAAAAATTTTATTAGGATATTTTAAAGAAAGTGAAATTTTGAACATCTTCTATTTGAAACACTTTTGTCCGCTGGTGTTTTTGTTTCATAGTTAATTGGGTCATTTTCTTTAAAAATGTATCATATGTATCATGCATGTATTTAATATTAACATTAGAGTATTAACAACTATGGCTTGAAATAGAACAGTAATTTTACAATTTATATAAAATTTGAATGCGGTTATGTAAGCATCAACATCAATTAACGCTAAATTAAATTTTAAAAATAACGTAATTTTGCTCTATATTTAGGTATCACATGTACTTACTATACATGTATTTAAATTTTCTACCCTTACAGATTTTATGTCACCCTTTTAATAAAAGCACCCCTATACACATTATAAGTATCTGTACTTCTTATGTTGTAATATACTGTGGTATTTTCTTGTGTACGATTTTGATGAAACTTGGCATAATGGACTAGGAACATAGATCTAGTATTATCTATATTAACTTTAGAGGAAAACTTTATTAGTCTTTTTTGTTGGTAATAAAATTCTAAGCATCTTTTATTTAAAAAGTTTTCTTATCCAATTTTTCTTTTTAAAGATAATTGTTAAAGTACATATCTGTCTTAAAGATAAGTTCCGTTCGCAACTTCTTCAAGAGAACTATCACTTTGGGGTACCCTATAAAATTGGTAATTTTTTTAAAGGTGTAGTATTAAGTTCTTAGTCTAAATACAGTGTTTGAGATCTCTACCCCTAATAATATAGATAACAAAAAATAATTTGTAAAAAATTTTCAAGTAAACTATCCTTATAATTTGCACTAAAAATTTTATATTTTTTTTATGAATACAGCAAGGATTTCGTCCCTATTTCCTATTTTTAAAGGTTGCAAAAAGTTTTATGGTAGAATTAATAAAATATATTATATAACTTGACTATCTCTTTATTATAAAATAGTAAATACATATAATTATAGTAATGTAATAATAAAATAATTCATATACAATTTATTTATTATTTTCACTTGCAGTTTTCTGGAAATAAAGCTGTCGCATCTGGGGGTGAAATACAGATCATCCTCCCTCTAAACAAACAGAAAAATAACAATTAATATGTGTAAAATATACAGAACAAATAAATTTACTCAAACATATAGCGTACAAGATACACATAAGTTTACCTTATATGTGAGGGTGTTCATATTAAGGGGGTGGATTTTTGGTTTTATTCTACTAATTCGAGGTCGTAGATTCTGAACCCGGTGTTCAATATCCCATAGGTCTTATAGTTTTTACGTAATCTGCTAATTAAATTTTTATTTTTAAATAACTCCCTTATTTTCAACCCCTTGACGAATTTGACTTCAGAAGATGATAGCCCCATGTACCTAGTAAATGTATACCAAATTTGAACCGAATTCGTGACAAAAAGGTTTTTTGCAACTTCAAAACCATGAGCTATAGTCCAGGGTTTTTGAAGATGCAACTATATAGTGAAATTAAG
This sequence comes from Stenolophus ochropezus, assembly GCA_035578165.1. Lineage (NCBI taxonomy): Eukaryota > Metazoa > Arthropoda > Insecta > Coleoptera > Carabidae > Stenolophus > Stenolophus ochropezus. Next base: position 9,819,114 of record JAQOWZ010000014.1, read on the forward strand.
GAATACAAGTATGCTATTATATAAAGTCAACCGTCAAACTAACGAATCTGATGTCCGTTTTGTGCACCAACCCCTAGTTTAAGGGTAATTCACGTTTCACCTCGAATTAAATTTTAGGCAACACCCAACACGACTTTGTGACGCCAATACATAAATATAGAAGATTAATAATGTTATTGAACATTCTTTCCGCTTTTAACTATTAAATCGTATTATATAAGATATAAGAAAAATATATAGGGTGTAATGTAAAGAGAAGTTTAACGTGTTTTAATAAAAGATTGTTCTCCGTTTCTCTAGTTGGGCGATAGATATCGTTTAGATTGAAAAGTATTGATTTTTTTGATCGACCAATCAGGCGAAGATCTACTAATTTAAAAAATACATTTATAGGCAATTGGTAAACCGGAAAATGGCTACTAAATATTAACAATTTTCTGTGAAAGTTATAAATTTGTATATCTAAAGATTAAATATGACACAGTAATATTAAATTCACACAACACTTAGTGCACTATATCACTAATAAATGTAAATTCTGTACATTTGAAATATTTTCTGATACAATTTTCCAAACAAAATATTTATTATATGTATATTAGTAATAATATGTACCATTTGATAGCATACATATGTGTAGAAATTTTCTAAAACAATTTTCCATACTAAAATAATTTATGTAATACGTTTTTTTTTTTGCAAGAAGCTATATATATAAATTCAATATTATTTCTTTACTTACCTACTTCTATATTTTAAAAAATAAACTAAAGGTAGTATCTGTAAGTCAAATAAATATTAGATATAAAAACAGGTCTTAAATAATACATTTTTTTTATTTTTTCAAGCTATCAGATCAACTTACATAATTACAATGATTTATCTGATTTAGACAATGGAAATTAAATATGAATTTTGATAAAATGGTGAAATATCAAAATTATTTTCAATAAAAATTATTCGTACTGTTTAAAAATGAATATCTAAAAATATTTCGTACTTCACTCCTAAAATACAGTCATCGTATGACTACATGTTGATATTTTGATGATACAGCCATTTTATCAAAAAACTAAACTGAGAATGATAATTCTTGTAGAACAAACAAATATGACAAAATGCTAGTACAAAAAATACTAATATAAACAAGGAAAATAATGTAGTCTATATGCAAAAGGAACATATTAATCCATTGAATGGTAATAAATAATGAATCTTCGATATCCTAAAAGAAATATATTTGCTACCGTGTAATAGGGAGAGGTATTTTACATGTACATCTTGAAAGGAATTCGAGTTTAAGATTATGAGGGAACAATCTGTCAGGAAATTGCAGGGCAGAGTTGAGAGAGATCGAGGCTTAGATGACAAGAATGTTTAAGCTCGTTTACAATTTTCTCGTGATCATGTATTGTGGATGAAATAGGGATCGCTGAACGTAGATCACAGGGTTTCATATTCATATACACATTGTCTGAAAATATGCGGAGTGGGAATCTCTTCTACTTAGAGTATCTAGAAATATTAACTGAAAATACATCAATATCGATGCCACATACATTAGATACACAACTAGAAAGGGAGCCATATTCATATTAATTTCAACTTTAACTTCATTAATAATGAAATATATAAAATATACTAGGGATTTGCATGTGAGCTTCAGTTTAATGCTGTTTTACTGAATCCAGTTGTATCTAATCTATGTTTTTAATACCCTCATGTTTACGACTGGCAACTCTTTTTTTAACTATAATTGCACGTGTGTCTCAAAAGAAATGAAATATGTAAACGTAAATATAACATTTACAGATGATGCGCGCATTGCAATTCATCATTTTATTGATGATTACTTATTTAAAAATTAAAATACAAATTGTAAGTGCTTGTATATTCACGTATATAATGTCAGGTATTTTTACCACAAATAAAACAGTGCGCGAATCATCTGCAATAAAATTTAATGGATCACTCTCCTAAAGTTTTCGACAAATAGTAAAGAATAATAATAAGCGAATATATAATATAATGAAAATACGATGCATCCTATTCTAAAACAAAGGGGTATATTAATATAACTATTTAACAATGTCTAATAGTTAACTATCACATGTATGCAGATGCCGTCAAAATAATAAAAATGGATCGCACAGATAAATGGTTGTAGTAGATGAAGGTACAGGTAAATCAGTGCCAAAAGGAGAATGGTGATGTAAAATAAGAACAAAGCGAATGTGGTGAAGCGCTGAATGCTGAATTTCTATCGTAATTGTAGTTAAGTACGTTAGACGCCATACACGGGTCGCTGGCGAGTTGGCCATCCGAGAGGTCGATCGTATGATAATAATTCATATACACAGTAGTAGATTTCAAATATGTAAGGTAAGAAACATACCACAGTATTTTATACATTGATATTATTGAAGTTAATTTAATGATATGGAATAATTACCCTCGATTAAATAATATTAGTGATAATGCCACAATGCACTCATTCTTAAATGGTAATTTACAATATTGCTCAGTGAAATCACTAACGGCGCGATCGTTTCATAAATAATATAATACACGCGAATTGCGAGACGCGAGCGAGACTTAGTCTATCACATACATTAACACCTTGCAGAAATGTCAAGTGTCCATCTCCGTACCTTCTACTTAGTACTTGTATTCCATGCTACATGCTTACGTCATACGTCCACGTCTCGAGATCAAAGCGTTGAATTCACTATGAGAATGGTATCAGTTCGGTTATACCGTCATATCAGGGTATCAAGGTATAAGGATCGGTAACGATAACCGTAACGGCAACAGTACATACTACTCGTATTCGTTATTCGTACTCCATCATCATAACGTACGTTACACCGTATCGTCAGGAATCATATAAAACACTACGAAATGTAAGTACTATGGATGCTACCAGGTGTCACCGTTTCGAATGTTCGCGGTTAACTAGGCAGGGCAGGGCAGGAGACGATCATATCACTCTACAGCTAATACATTATCATATTTACATACATAGTATATACTGTACAAATTCTACCTTATTAGCAATATACACACTTATCTACTTGTCGTTGTGTCGCTTATTAACAACAAATTAAATTATTTATATATTATGTATACCGTATACGCGAACGGCCAGCCGGTTCTCGATTAGAAAAACCCCGTCGCAGGGTTATATAGTACGTAGATGCACGCTGATTGAATGATCTGCTTATGCGTCGAGGGCGGCGTCCGAGTGGTCGGTCACCATCGACAGATCCTCGGCTACGTTGTCCCCAGGCATTCCATACACGCTCGGTTCCTGTTCCATGTCGTCGTAGTCGCCCCCCGCATGCTCTGGCATCTCGCGCTTGATGTTCGCGCCCAGGTCTGCACCTGGTGTTACGTCACTACCCATGTGCTCTTGCTTCACGTGAACGCCCGTGCCATTCACCGGTAGTCTTTAACACAAATACATTGCAACACTAAGTGCTAATGTTATTACGACTTAGTTGTTTACCTGTGGTCGTTGGAGGAGGGCGAATCGGGCCGCATTGGATGTTTTTCAGCAGAGCGCGGCATGCCCATCCCAGCGCCCAGTGGCAGGAACGGCATCCCGTTGTCCTCCATCAGGCCGGCCTGCGCACAGTCATCATGCGGTAAGCGTGAGTCCGGGTGGCCTCCGAATGCTCGCCGCGCGAGTGCTTCGATATGTACCTGCAAGTTTGCGTTCACCGCGTCGCCGTATATAGTCGGACTGTGCGTTAAAGTCGGGCTCTTGGAACTCGCACCCCTGAATAACACAAGGAAACTGTCAACGTATTGTTCTCTCGGTACCAATATTCACACATATACATAGAAGGTATGAAAGATAAAAAGAATATATGAAAAATACGTTACCTTTATGTTTGGAAATACAAACCTATCGTTGCCATCTTGGATACAAGAGATTAATTGAAAAAGGGAATTGGAAATGGGTCCAAATCTATCAGCAAAGCTTTGTTCCTGTATCACACTATACTACCTAATCACAGATGATCCAAAGGACTGGAATTTCTGACTGACCGACTGACGTGAATCTGACTGACTGAATGTCTGGCCGACTCAAAATTAGTAAAGAGAAATATATGAAAATATTAAAATGAATTGAAAAATTTCGTGTGTACAGGAACTTGTAATATATATTCCAACTAAGAGAGAAAGACTCTTGTATTGGTATTGCATGGCTAAACTCTCTACAAACTACTATTTTACATGGATTAAATAGATAAAAAGATAGTAAAAGTTAGAATTAGTAATGAAAGTTTTAGTAGAAACAAAAAAGGATAAGTTTAGTAAGAGTAAAGAAGATTAGATGTTGTTAGAACAATCGTTGTACCTGTGCCGATGAAATCGGGAAAAATAGATCGACGTGTGTAGTACGACGCACTGCACCACAGTTCAACAAGCATTCCCTGAAGCATTCTACAATCGCAACGCATCGCACCCACACGCGTAAAGCTCGCGGTAGCGGCCACTGGGAACTAGCTAACAAGCCAAGCACTAAACGCGTCTGCATCTACGCCTACGGCAAGCAAAGCACGACGAGATTACACCGGCGACGGTGGTTATTAGGACTTCGCCAGGACAGACAGTAGGGTACGACGCGTCAATTCACTGCATTCACACTATATACGTCCCATATTCTTCAGCAAAGTATCACATGACAGTAATAGTGCTAATACTTAAAGCTACAAGAAATGAAGAATATTTGATGTAGATAGTGAGGCGAGGTCGCGCTCTAAACAAGCAAGCAAACGAGCAAAGCACGATATCACTTTCTTTCACATTTCTTTTGATTTTGTTTTACGTGGACTTGAATGTTTAGTGAAAGAAAGAAATAGTAGATAACGGTATATGTATTTGAATAGATGTTTCTTCAAAGATGTAAATTGAAGACGCATCCGGTAACAGGTTAGTAAGCGAAAGCAGAAGCAGAAGCACAGAGGGGCAGTGAACAGTGAAGTGAATGAGGTGGGTTTGCATGGTAGACAGAAGAGAAGAAGACAGTGTTTATAATATGATGAGAATGAACGAGTATACAGTGAGTGAAGTAAGCTTTCTGCAAGATTCTCAAGATATTATAAAGCTTGTCTTGGCTTAAGGCGTAGGTACAAAGGAAGGCGAAGGCGAGCGCGCGACGCTGAGCTCTATCTCTAAACAAGTCAAGTCGGTGCTTACTGTGCCGAGCTGGACAAGTGGGGTGGAGTAGGTGATGGGGTGGGGTCATATTTCCGTGGCCGACCACGAGAAAGATGGCGGCGCTTGACAAACTCGGCGTCGTCCACCATCCAGAATGAGCCAAAGTCGTCCTCGTAGCGCACAAAACACTTGTGCAGCGACAGATTGGTGCGGATCGCATTCTGTACACACGACCAAGACCCACCAAGAAAGAGAAAGATGATAAAAAGAGAAAAAAAACAAAACTATTTAAATGAGATCATTGCGTAATGGTGTTGTCATCGGTTTCATCACAATGAGAAATGGTTGATTCGCGAACGGTGAGCCGAAGCGCAGAGCTTCGACTCGGATCAGATTCAGATTGGTTCGGTGTGATACCTCGTGCTGCGCACTGCATTCTGCATACTGGTCGTCGTAGCGTTAGTCGCCTGCAAGCTCCATGCTGTTATACCAATGGAGTCACCGTGTGTACCGCTCCGTTCTGCATACGCGATATTACCTTACAGCTTACACACTCTCCAGCACCCCAGTCGCACGTAACACAAGCACACTGTACTGTACACACTAAATACCAACATTGCTAGTAAACAACTACACTCTACTACAACTATACAAGTAGTAAATATAAAATCTCACAAACACGCACTCCCGCATACTTCCACCACACACAAGCCACAACAAGACATGAAAATATGTAAAAAAGTAGCTTGACTATATATATAAGTAATAGAAAGACAAGTAAAAAGAGTAAAAACAGACAAGAGATAATAAGATATGTATAAAAACCACACCACATACAATTGCACAATATAATATAAAATAGTAATAAGTAGTAATAAATGTGATAAATGTATAAAAAGTAGTAAATATATATAGAGAGCTGAGGTATTTATATTTATATGATAAGAGAGAAAGAATGAGAATGGAATAAGAATAGTCGTCGCGACGTCGGCCGGCGGGCCTAGTGACGTACCCAGCCCCAGAGGCAGCCTGAGCCAGCCCGGCCCCGATGGCTGCGGCCCCAGCTCCTGACGAGCATCGCTGTGGACGCCTTTTGTAAAACTCCACCTCGTCGACAGTCCATACGGCGCCCTTAACGTTCTCCACGCGCATGAAACATTTGTGGAGAGACAGGTTGTGTCGCACTGCGTTCTACCAAACAAATCATATACACAAATCAAACCAAGGTACTCTCTGAACTCGCTGTGACAAATCCAAATCGAAATCGAAAGCATGCAAAGCAAAACCAAAACACACCAACCATCTACACCTACACCTACTCTACACGTTACAGCATATAACGTTACAACAGGTTACAGGTGTCATCTGATATCAGATTCAGAGCACCTCTTCGAACCAGGCTCGAAATCACCTGAAAATCACAATACACAATCAAACGCTAACGCTTCCGATTCTCCCAAACTTCAACACTGCTGAGGCTAGAGAATCGGTCACAGTCATGTGTTCCTGTGCTGTGTGTCATCGTTTATCGTCATCGCTCAAGCGCATTGTGTTACACTAACTTTACGGCCAAAGGCCCACGCCAAATCAAGCACCAGACGAGTACACTTGACACTTGCGTAAAGGCAAGCGTTCACGTTTCCAGTCACTTTCGTTTCGGTTTCGTTACCCTTGTTTCGTTTCAGTCAAATTATAAATATAGCTATATATAGGAATTGTGTTTACAATACCTTCCATGTTGCTGCATTCCTGCGGAAGTAGCAGAACGTATTTTGGAACCAATTATAAATTTCATTTAGTGTCAGCTGTTTATCTGGGGATTCAATGATTGACTGAAAATGTAGAAAACACTCAGATAAAAATTTGCTCGATTTTGACTGTGCATATAGTTACTATTAAGCCGTGCAATTTTTTATTACCTGTCGAATAAGTGATGCGTATGTAAACGGCGGTCGTACATCTGCGTTCTTGTAAAATTCGCGATTCCTTTGAATTTCTGTAAGAATACATATCGCTCAGCAAATCATAAAAAAAATCTTAATAGAAGTGACTCGGATGCCGGCACCGGGAGCGTATACAATTTACTACGAAAATAATATCTAATTGAAATCAAAAATCAAAGAACATAAAATAACTATACACTTTTCCGGTGTAGGGAACTAAGTCATTCTCTAATATAAAAGTAAATAAAAATTTAATAAATAAATGAATATGGTTTCATTGTAGTAGTTGAATGGGGAGAAAATTGCGTAAAACCGAATAATGCAGGCAATACCCCGATTGCGATTGATGAAACCATTTAGAGAGGAGAGAAGAGTGAGAGTGGAGGTACTCGTACATCGTACAACGTACAAGCCACATGTTATTATTTACCTTGTTGGACATCGAGTCCGGCGCGCTCCAGCATATACGGCAATCCTGTCAGCCGCACGGCAAACAGAAAACAAACGTGTACATACAAAACATATACCACACACCACCATGTGTATGTATTACAGAGTTACATTTCTCTTCATGTCGCGTTGTTCGTTACGATTAAAACTAACTAATGAAGCGATCTCCACTTTTTTTAATCAAAACTTTTGTTTTTAATCACTACTGTTGTACACGAAAGTGTTAATATTTTTAATTGCTTACTTTACTTTTGTCGAATGAAATCCGAATAACTACTTTATAAAGTTTATCCCCGAAATACAATACAACTAGTTGCCTATAAAATATTATTTAGAGAAAATAAATTTATTAATCTCATATAGAAGGAGGCAATGAAAGTTCAGCTATTTACTGTAACCGTTCAAAACTTATGAAATGCAAGACGCGAAGATTTATTACTTATTATCATATCACTCCAGTCCTTTTTTTAAAAAAAATATCGTTTACCCAAGATTTTTCAGTTACAGCAGTCTTGGATATTTCTTATATATTAACGGCTTTGCTTATTCTTCAATGCGCATGCGTATATTCGAAGTTACCAAACTGTGAATTTTAATGGTAAGAGGGCGTTATATGCGGCTTGTAGTTATAAACGGTTCTTAATGTACACATTTAGTTTTATGACAAAATGATCAATAGGTCTTAGAAGAAACATGCATCTTACCTCCAGCTAAAGACAACGCACTCTTATCACTAATCCGTCTCCTGACGGGTCCTGCCATGGTGGCAGTCGCGCTCTGCAACACCGGTGATCTGACTGCAGCTGCTGCTGACACCAGCGCCGACATGGACACCGGAGGCTGGGGCACTGACGCCGAGACGGGGCTGCCTACGAAGCTGGGTACTTGGGGCTGTGGGGCAGCACCCATCATCTTGCCTTCCACCTTGATGGGCTCCGGCGAGCTTAACTGTTTGCTCATGTGCAGGTGGTGCATCATTGCTTGTAATCGGTCGCGTTCCTTCTGTAACTGCAGCTCTAATTGGGAGACCACTTGCATTTGGACCCGGGCTTGGGCTGTGGATCGGTCGTCCAGTGTGTGTTCTGTGTTCAGGTGTCTGAAAGGACGCGAATTGTCACAGTATGGACATACCACTTACGGTAAACTGCGCGAGAAAAAAAAAGTTTCTACCACAGTAAACAGATCGATATATCTAGTAGTAATTATAAAAATATAATTAAAAACAATTGATGTTTCACTATTTTTCTTTTTGATTTTAGTCTGTTGCCATCATCATCTGCTTTGATGATGTATGCACAGCAGTAATGATGGTACCTATTTTTATTTATTTTTGCATGAGAAATGTAGGGGTATTTTTTGTATGAGCGTTTTTAAATTTATTTGTAATAAAGTGACATACGGGCAACCTTGATCACATTGTTAAAATTTGCTGCAATAAAATAGTTTGAATATCTAGTAAAACACAAAGAGCTAAATTTGTTTGAAATTTATTTTGGAGGGTGAAAGAAATGAAGTTTTCGCGAATATATTCCGTCCTCTTGAATGTCCAGCGGAGGCAAGTGTGAGAGCTGTGAGCGTCCTTGTTCTCGCTTTTCGATTTAGCTGCTCGGTTCGCATTTCGCGCACCTTGAATACAATTCGCAACATGCCGGCGTTGGGCGTTCGGAGTATAATTTGCATTTATACAGCTCGCCCTAATGGCGTTGCAATTAATATGTATGGCCGAGGCGGAGACGTGGCAATGCGACACTCCGCGCCAACGTTGGAACGGGCAGTCAGGCAAATGCAGACTGTCAAATTGCAATATTTCGGTTGCGGAACCACAAAAGAACCCACAGCCGGCTTCACTTACCCTGTCAGGCGCGGACTCAAACTTTTTACTCCAAACAAAATAATCCTTTCAATTTATCAATTATAATATTGACATTAAACAACCAATTCTTACCCGTTCATGATTTGGTTTTCTTTTCCCTTCAATATTTGCTTCAGATTTTCAGCCAATTCAATTAATTTAATTGCTTGTCTTCATACACAACGTATACATATGTTTAATTGAATGTTTATTATGCACTTCAATAGAGCACATGCGCAAGTTTTAATATAAAACAAACCACCAGAACTATGTAGTGGTTCATTAGTAATGTAATTATATTTCAATGAGAGATTTCTGTTAAAATATGATTTTACTTTTATGGTGTGGAAAAACAACGTATAAGAATAAAACGTGGTGCGCTAAATTATGAAATTTAAAGAAGCGAATATAAAGAATAATTTATGTCACGTCTCGGGCAATTTAGAGCATAAACAACATGAATTATTCCTCCTTAGAAATGTTGATGCTGTCAAAAGATAAACAATATTTAAATTTATAATTTTGTATGTTTAAGAAGTGGTTGAATATATTATACAAATGTAAAAGTATTTAAGAAGTTGAAAAAAGTTGAGTGCGGTCCTGAGAGGGGTTGCGTTGTCGGGTTGCTGAAGCGAGCACTAGGGCGAGTGCGAGTTCTCGCCCTTTCATTCAGCGGCTGTCTTCGGCGCTTTCTTATCCTGCTGTCGTCTTCGGTTTAAAAACGTTAATTACGCGTTGTTTAATTAATATGCAAGCGTTTGATCGCGGAGTCGCAGACCCTAAATGTTAATCCTGTGACACGACTTTATTGCTTTCTTTAGTCCGCCACTAATCACAGTCAAGCCACAGCGGAAACTCGCAATGCCAAAATAAATGAATAAGACTTTACTTATTTCACTAGCTAACTTATTCTATCACTCTTATTTCTCGCATTGTAAAACTCAGATTACACAAAGACGAACTGGAAATACAATCTCTCATATCACAAAATATTTAATTTCTTTCACATTTTGTTTTATCTCAGTAATTATTAAATAACATATTTAAAAAAATATATGTACTTACTTTATGAAGGCCTGGAGGTCATCGCAAATGATTTCGCATCCCGGCCACTTGCAGACGCCGTGGCCGTAGAGGTGGTGTACTTTGTCGACGCCTCCGTTACCATCTTGGAGTTTGTCGTCAGAAGGTGGATCGTCACGAGATGATCGATTTAATCCTGCAACAACAATCAAAACAACAACTTTAATAATGTTATTTCAGATTAAAATATATTAAATTATTTCAAATGAAATGAAGATATATATTTTCGTTGAATTTATACTTTTAATAAATTGAGGTCAGATGCTTACCATTTATATCTGATTGCGATTTCTGTGAAGGATGATGTGATTCTGTATTTGGTTCTTTCCATGGACTTAAAACCTCACGAGATGCCAGTCCTGCAGCAGCTGCTGCTAGAATTTTAACAATCAATGCTATCAATAAGAGCGTTTTTTACTTTGTAAATTTTTATACATATATTCATTTCTTCACAATTTTCAGACTAGTATTTCCCAAATATAATTTTGTATCGTTTTAAAAAATATATCTGAATAGTATGAAATGAATAAGTCTGAAAATAATAAAGCGTTTTAACTTTGTAAGTTTTCATACATATATTCATTTCTTCACAATTTTCAGTCTAGTATTTCCCAAATATAATTTTGTATCGTTTTAAAAAATGTAACTAAATATTGTGAAATGAATAAGTCTGAAAATAATGTAGAGTGATAGGTAATGCAAGGTCCTGCAATAGTTCCGAATGGGTGCTCCGCTTGCTACATTCAAGGTCGCCGAGTCACGTGTAGCAAAACTTGAGGCTTTCGGAGTCGTCGATGGTCAGTTACTGAGGCTTTGAGGATGGGAAAAGAAGGTATGGGAAATGTAATGAGCAAGTGCCATAGTTTTATCTACACGTGAACGCATGGCTACCGAGCGAAGAGGAACACCCATCGAATCTTCTGGATCGGGAAATCCATTCCATTCCGTTTCCAACTGCAACTATCGTATGACAGCTGTGTACTCAGTACTCACAATGTGGCATTGCCCAATGCAGGTGTAAGATAAGATTAACACGACAGCCAACCCTTTATTAGCTTCGCCTACCATGTTTTAAACCAAGAAGAGAATAATAAATAAATATCAATACACGAAATATAATAAAATGAATTCATTGCATTTCAATATTTGAACCCAAAACATCTGTTGGCCAAACAGATTTCGGGTTCAAATTTGAAGAATACAATGAATTAAATTTATCTCTTCTTTGATTTAAAATCGATTCATTAATTTCTCTTCGTGGGTTAAAACGGTTGAAATATTTGTAAGTCATTTTTGGCTCACAGTGTAGATATCACTTAGCGTCTGAACGGACGTGGGATGGATACTATAAGGAAAGGAAAATGGATACCTTCTACGTACCTCAACACTGGCCAATTTCGACGACTCCTCTTCCTCAAATTTTACTTTTAATTTTCTCAAAAGTATTACTATTTACTTGTATATCAAAAGATTACCTTTAATATTTAATTAAATCATTTATATTTAACTCTGCTATTACTACTATTAAAAACAATTGAATGTAGCAAACATATAATGAATAAAATTATTGAATATGCAAAATTTATTTTTAAAATCAAACAATCTAATCTTCTTCCTTGCGAATCTTGATTATCTATTACTTTACTAAGCAAATTGAAAAGCAAAAAAACAAATTCTTGCGTTCTTCTCATCTTCCTACCTGCTCCTTGTGCTTGAGCTTGAACTTGTGCTTGAGCTTGTGCCTGCGCTAAAATGATGGGCTGAATGCCCATGCCTTGATGCACGACGTACTGACGTTGCATGATTTGCAACTGTTGTATCAGCTGCTGTTGCTGAAGAGCTAGCTGCTGAAGAGATCCGGAGGCCTTCTTCTTGTCTCCGGATTGGAGGATGTGTGTTTGTTGTATTAAGTTGAGTTGGATTTGTTCTTGGAGTTGTTGCATGGTTTGTTCTAGTTGTTTCTTTCCTATTTCTGCTAGGTGGTGTTGCTGAAATTGTGTTTATGAGTGGCGACCAATTCTATTATTAACAATTATATTAGAAAGATTCTTATAATTCAGTAAGTGTTTATAACATATCTTTCTTATTTAAATGTAATAATAAAATAGTATCAAGCACATACAATCATAATCGATATGGGAAAAAATATATTTAGCTGTATTTACTTTAAATGACGGTCAATCGTTTCAAGTAAAATTAGTACCACAGTACTACAAATGAAGTACTAATATTTTCAATAAGCGATAATAAATATATAATTTAAATATGTCTCTACTATTACGATTATTCAATTGATTGATATATTCAAATAAAATTTTTAGATTTGTTTCACTGTTGTTTATGTGTACTGCTATCGTAAGTATTAAATGTAATTGTTTTGTGAGTTTTGCTTAGGATGGATAAGATTGTGTTAAGGTGGTAGATCATTACGATTTGTTTCACTGTTGTTTATGTGTACTGCTATTGAAAGTATTAAATGTAATTGTTTTGTGAGTTTTGCTTAAGAAGGATAAGATTGTGTTAAGGTGGTAGATCATTACGATTTGTTTGACTGTTGTGTATGTGTACTGCTATTGAAAGTATTAAATGTAATTGTTTTGTGAGTTTTGCTTAAGATGGATAAGATTGTGTTAAGACTGTAGATCATATGTGCTTGATTTTTTTTAGTGTATGATCCTCACTTGATGCTGATGTTGACTCTGCTGTAGATACATGCTGTGCTGTTTCATGAGAGTCTGCAGCTGTGTGGGTGTGAGTACGTGCTGCTGCAACAGCTGCTGCATGTGATGCAGGCTAGCTGTGGGCGACGGCGTCACCATGACCTGCGATACGGGGGGCACCTGGGGTCCAGGCGGCCCCTGCTGAGGCTGAGACACGGCGCCGGCGGTTGGGGTGGATGCGCCCGACGACTTGGGCGTCGTAGTCACGCCCACGTCCGGAGATGGGGGCATGCGCACAGGCGTGGACGTCGGAGACAGAGTGCCGCCGGAAGTGACGCCTTCCACCATACCTGGGCTGCTGCTTCCTCCATTGTTACCTAGATCGCCAATATCAAAGCCTACATACCGTTCCATAAGCCACAACAAATATATAATACGTGTAATATAGTAAGGATATTAACTATGCAATATTAATGGGGTATTCTAATGTAGTAAAATTTAAGGTAAAAAATGTTATAACATTGTGGATTATGCTATAAAATGACTGAATTATGAAACTCATGACATATCTAAAAAAATTTTGTAGAAACTGTACTACAGCTATTCCGCCATTGGTGACTTTTATGACAGATAGACTGCCGCGCCAAGCGTTGTGTTTGCAATCATGCCCCCACCATTTAAATGTCATGAGTCCCACATACGTCACATCCGGTAAAATTCAAATTTTCAAAGAATTTTTAAAAATTCATATCTCGCTCAAATTAAATAAAAAAAAGACTAAAAATTTTAGATTTGTAATAAAAAATACGTGAGTTTCAGAAAATTAAAAAAAAATCATTAGAATATCCCATTAATTGCAAATAGAAATAAACCCTACCTGTGACTTTGGCGGAAATATCCCGATCCCGATCCCGACCGGCTTCACGCAGTAACTCGCGATCCCGGTCTCGCTCCCATGAGCGTTCCAGGTCCAGGTGCTGCTGTTGCTGTTCCTTCAGGACTTTGTCTAGCGACCCGGCCTGTAACAACCCACGCTATTAATTCACCTCGTCTCCCCTGTACGAAATTCATCAAATTTATTGCGTGCATGTTAAACGAAATAACAAAACTAACCAAAAATTCTTCCCAAAGAAATGGTGTACAAGATATAAAATACCCTCTCCGAAGTCGTTTATTTACTTTTACTGCTAGATTAAAATTCTCGTCGCATAGTTGTTTCAAATAAAAGTGTAATCGCATCCATACGTATCTATCATTTTTATTGCCAAAACTACTTTATATTTGGAAGGTAAAAAGTTGGGACGCGAGCGTTTTAAAGAATGTTCTATCCAGAGTAAAATAAACAGAAAAATACAATTACAACGTTAAAAGTCAATTTATCTTTGAAAATAGTTTGTAAGAAGAGATGAAATAAAAACATCGTGATTAGGTAGTTTGTCTGCCATGTCTATCATAGTGTCCGCTTGTCGTTGGCAGACCGGTCGAGACGTTCAATTCTCCCCATTTCTTTTCTTGTTGAGTTTGTAATGAAGTAGAGCCAGACTGAGGCACAGTGCACAGACAGCGATGCGATGTGCGATGACCTTATAACGAGAGGCATGGTAAGGCCACACTGCTACAGGCTACAGGGGCTGGTACATTGGCTTGAGCTTCGAGCTTCAAGCTTCAAGCGTTCGGTTCGCCTCGTTCCGTCGAATCTTAATTCCATTCCGAGCTGTTCTTGCAACTGGGAAGGGAGTAGGAACAACAGCGCTTGCCACGGCGGTCGGCAGAAACACAAGACCGACTGTTTTCCATCTATTAATGATTCAATATCAATTAGTGGGCACGATGAATTATACAAGGGCCAATCTTCACTCCATACGCCAACAAGAAAAACTCCCTCGACGTACAGAAAACTCGATATAACAACGTAAACAAACAAATTCGTGCGCCTCGTAATTTTCATAAATATTCAAGGGAATGGTTTCCGTATGCGTATGCAAGATGGATATTGCTGTTCGCAAACAACTGCTATGGAGAAAGTTTTTGACTTTTTGACTGCAACATTAGTTAGACGGATTAAGGGGGCTATGCCTGATGCCTGTGCTCGAGGCGCTGAGCGGTGGAAGGGTTACGCGGAGATCTCTCTTGCGATCTGGCAATCAGGTTGCGAACTTGCTACACTGATTAACTCATTTTTCAGGCCAAATACTGCGGAGCTGCACGCTGTACTTGATAAAAATTTTCACTGGCACTCGCGGTGGCTTGGCTGCATGGGACCATTTACTTCCAGCCCGGACTTCGGATCAACTGATAGCTGTAGCTGTATACTCATCTGCCGTCTTCAGATTTTCCCCAAACTTTTAATAGCCTCGTTAAAAATACCATAAAATATTATACATCTTTAAGTTTACAAAACGTTCTGGCGTAATTATTCCTAAAACACCCCAACAGTGCACATCAAACTTCTACAATCTACGCTCACAACAAATACTTCAACTTTAACAACTACAATCATCATCAGTGGCACAACATTCCTATATGGAACAAGGCCTCAAGTACCTGAAGTACTTGTTTCGTGACATGTTTTACTTGCATTTTAGCGATGCAGGTTGTCAGCCTGCAGTCTCTGCAAGGCCAGCACACATCGAGCCGTTGTGCGGCAACCCATCCAAATGGACAGGGCGGGCTATGTTGCTTATCTACACGATCAGACAAGACACGCCACGACCACACAACCGTACTGGCTGACAACTACAATAATATTTAATATATTTTGTCAATATCCACTTTTTCTAAATATTAAACGAAAGATATTATCGAAAAAAAATAGTGTCTTTTGTACTTCAGAAATATGCTTAATTGTAAATTGCCTATCATTCCATTCTATGACCCTCATTCGGTTGGATATGACCTTAGTAGTGGAGTAATCGTTAACATTAGAGGAAAAAATATTTGAAAGCTTATATAGATGTATGTCTTGGATGAGTATTTGAAGAGGTTGAGAGACACTGATGGAAGTAAAGCCTGAGCTTGCGAAAGAATGAATGCAATTTGACATGGAATGTTGATGCAAACATGAAGCATGAAGCAATGATGTGGTGTTTTTTCAAAATATTAAACGAAATATATTATAGAAAAAAATAGTGTCTTTTGTACTTCAGAAATATATGCTTAATTGTAAATTGCCTATTATTCTATTCTATCACCCTCATTCGGTTGGATATGACCTTAGTAGTTGAGTAATCGTTAACATTAGAGGAAAAAACATTTGAAAGCTTATAGAGATGTATGTCTGGGAAGAGTATTTGAAGAGGTTGAGAGACACTGGAAGTAAAGCTTGAGCTCTCGAAAGAATGAATGCAATTTGGCATGGAATGTTGATGCAAACATGAAGCATGAAGCAATGATGTGGTGTTTTTTCAGTGTGAGATTTTTGCAAGTAAGCGGAAGTCGGGATAGATTGAAATCAGCGGTGGATCAGTGTTATGTGGCACGTCAGAAAGAAACCAGCGGGGCTGAATTTCGCTGGGTCATTGTTTACTGCCGACAGACATCCGACACTCGACACTCGACAGCAACACCACCAGTCGAGCTCCAACCGACGCTCCCGACGCAGGCGGCGGCGAATGGCGACAGACGTGTCCGCGTCCGTTTTCACAGGGAAAAGATTTTAATGAAATTTAAAAATGCAAATTCAAATTTGATACAAATTTGTGAATTGTAAATGTCGCTCTTAGGGACCCAGACGATGTTGTGCACTTGCGACACTCATCAGCGTCCCAAAGGGAGTTTTCCCTTATTTTTTATTGTTGTATAATCAACGAGGTGCGAGTTAAACACTTCTCCTCGTTACAATACTTGGGGGCAATATACACCGCGCCAGTTTATAAATACGACAGGGAGAACTTATCTACTTTATTTAAATAAATATCATTATCACTGCCATGGCAAGGCATCAAGTGAGAAACATATTTCATTCACTATTTAACTTTCAGTTTATACTTATATATTGCATTTCAAACTACTTTTAAATAACTTTATTTATTTATGTTTTTTTCTGTTAAGGAAGAAACGGTCGAAAAAACAATAATTCAATATAATAATTATGAAATAGCTGTATCATTGTTTACAAAACAGAATGATATAGAGATGAAAGTACTATTTTTAGCTCGTTGAACATTTTATGGGGCGAGCTCAAGTGTTTGGTTCCATGTTAGGAATCTGCAATGTCATCAAAACAAAAAAATCGATAAATACATCCCGAAAAGGGACCCTCTTCCTCATATTCACTCCTTGCTACAATCAATTAATTCTACAAACACTTTGTAATTAGTTCAATAAATAAATAAATATCAAGCTCAACATTATTCTAAATAATTAAAAATAAGGATTATAATACGAAATAAAGTTATGTTTAGGTGAAGAAAAAAGTTGTTGAGAAGTTTATAATATGAAAGATAATGACGAAGCAGGTGGAAAGCAATTTCCTAACCAAATTATAAAATAATTTCCCGTTGTTGATTGTGACACACAACAAATGGGTGTTATTTAAAAGAAATTAAAAATAACACATTAATTGGTTTAGGTCGAGAGGGTAAAGAAGAAAGAAGACAGAGGTGCAGAATTAGTGGTCCCTGCGGTAAAAATCGAGGCTGTGGCGAGGTAGAGAATTAGTATGCGTCGCGACGCGGAGCGCCAAGTGCGAGTGTGGTGGCGTCGTGCGTGGCCGAGGTTGGCTCGCTGTTTCCTCGTTAATTCTTTGGAAATTGCGCGCGCGCTCATACCTACAAACCATTGGTATTCACAATGAATCGCTCGCGCAAAAACTTCAAGTTGGAAGAAAAAAGCGCATCGCGCCTTCTTCATCCCCATCTCGCATCTCGCATCTCGCCTAGCTACCCTTATAACATATTTCATATGCGGAGGGCTGTTTTGCTTGCTATGAGCAATATTATTTCCATATTTTTCACATAATGCTCTTCTGTGTATGGCTTTTATTTCATGTGACATCATGGTAATGCATTTTAACGTCTTATCATTCATTGCGGCATCTTCACAACTCTTTATGGCGCTCCCAGCCGTCGCTACACTAGGCCCTCTCCACCACCTGGCCACAGCGCGTAAACATTTGTTCGCATATATACATACGTCGTTATCCCCTCTACCCATTCTACCCATTCTACCCATTGATTCCTCTCAGACCGAAATTCGCAACAGTTCATATTTTCGTGTTTGCTGGTTTTATGTCCCTACTAACATTACTGTACCGTTCCACAAAAAAACAAGTTTTGCATTTTACCCAACTTCGGCAATCAATTGCTTTCACGCAAATATATTTTTATGATTGCGACTTTTCAATAAGTCAATGATAAACAAAGTTCTTGAAATATTGGAGGCAAACAACATAAAATATTTATTGCCGCAAATGGAAATACGATTTCATTTATAAAACAATTAAGTTACGTTTCAAGATTTCTCAAACAATACAATTCCTAAATAAAATACGAACATACTGCAGTAGCTACAATGCCACAGAATTATACCAAAGAATTGAAGTCTACTAAATTTCCTCCTCAGCAGTGGCGTATTTACTGGGGAGATATGGGGGGTATCTGCCCCTGATATCAAGAAAGAGTAAAGACTAAACATATAATAACAATATCTAACACATAATTTTAAAACATTTAGTTCTTGGAATGTAGAGGAAATTTTTAGATATCAATGAAAGGTTTAAAGTTTGAATCATTTTTTTGCGGAAATCTAAAAGAAAACCAAGACATTTTAATTTTATATTATATTTTTTTTAATATCCTTTTATTATACACATGTTATTATAAATTAAGTCGCCTGAAAACCAAGGCCTTTAAATTGTTTTTTTGTTTGTAATACACTTTTTGATTATTATACAATTTTTGGATACGCTACTGCTCTTCATTATATAAATACACCAATACAAATATCGGCACCCAGTAATAGGTAATAAGCCGTTAGTGTTATACTTACTTATTTTACTATAAAATAAATACTATGAATTTATTTAAATCAACGATCGTTAAAATTAGAAAAAAAGAAATATGTCGTTCGGTACGTTACCCCAACTTGTTGACCGATGTCCCTATGTTTTAAAAATAATGATATTCTTATGTAGGGATTTGATAAAATCAAATTTGAAAGCAGTGAAATGTGTGACACGTATCAGGGTAACACATATCCCCCTTTTTCCCCAGGCGACTTGAATCTGATAAAACGCGGCTGATGAAATTGTGTGTGCCGCGTTGACGTGTACCTGTAGCTAAATTGCTAACATGTTCTCTTTTAGGTTATGTACCCTATATTCCCAACCTAAATTTAGATAGCTAAACTTTTTTAATGAATCGTGTTCAAGATATGAAGTCATTTAGAATTCTACAACTTTTTGTTCTAAATATAAAATGTTATGAGTACTCCAAATGAAAAGTATAATCCGTAACGAAATTGTCATTTCTAACTAACAATTTTTAGGAATAAAAACAATGGCGGATCAGTCCCAAAGAACAAGTGGGCCTTCATATTTAAATTTTAACAAATAATAAATAAATGTGTATTGTAGCGACTTACATTTGAATTACACTGACAATTTTTACTAGTACAAATTGCTGCGATAATTTCACAACTATAGGCGTTACTAGAATACAATATCTGTCAAAATTTTTAAATGTCAAGTAATTAACTGAAAAAAATATATTTTTACCATTCGTCACTAGAATTTTACTTGTAATTGTTGCCTAGCTTACGCCTGTTTGTTGCTTTAGAAACTTCTAGTCACTAGTAGGATTATATACGATAAATCCACTATCCACTTATAATCTGCCATCCAATTAAATCACACTAATGAATTGATGCAATCACATTCCAATTGCAATGCCCATTTTTATTAGTGCAAATTACCTTCGTAATTTTACAATTAAATAAGACTTGCTTAGGTACAACGTTTGTCAATTTTTAAAGTAATTATTTAAAAAAATATATTATAGTGCGAAGAATTATCATGATCGAATACTATTCGTGACTTAAATTGTACTTGTAATATTTACATAAGCTCACTCCTGCTTATTGCTTTTAAAAAAATGTCACACGTAGATTTTCATCGCAGTCGTGATTATGATGACAAAAATTGCCGGTAAAATTCTAATCACTAGTTGTATTGTATATGAAAGTCAATGGTGAAGGGTAAATGGATGTTACTATTGTTGTTGTTATAATTCTAAATACAACGTATCTCAGAATAATATTCGTAAACTTTTTTCTTTAATAAAAAATTCGGACTCTCATATTTGCATCGCGGATCAACCAAATAACTACCAAGATCCCCACTGATTAAAAATGATTTTATTTACAATCATAGGCGTGCACAGAGTTTGCGTAATGGGGGTGCCCAGGTGTAGGAGGGAAATAAAATTAATACTAGTTTCGTTAGTTACTTCTTCGTAAATACAACTTTACTAAATATGTGGGATAAAAACGAACCAATAATGTTTTTATTGATATGAGATGGATAATATTATATTCAAAATAAGGATCTTTAATTAGAAGTTTTGGCTTACTTTTGTACCGCATTTAGTTACACTTAAAGATTTAGTATATTTTATCGTAAATAATTTCTCTCAAAAAACATTTATTTTTTTACCATTTTATTAATTTAGTGTTAAGTAAAAATATTACGTATTAACAACAAAATTTAAAAAATACTAATTCTAGTGTAAAAACAAATTAAAGTTTCTTTTCAAATCAACTTTTGTACCAAATATGAATGTATTATTCAAAACTATTTTACAATTATGTTAGTTTTAATTTGGTAATGGGGGTGCCCATGCACCCCCAGGCACCCCCTGTGCACGCCTATGTTTACAATTTACATAAAATATTGTTGGGTTAAAGTTGTAGGAATATACGATTTGGAAACTTTGTTATTGTTGCAGTTAAGATATTTGTTGTAAGGCGAACGGTCTGTTTTGTATAGCGTAGAAGTAGAGGGTTGGATAACAGCTGGACCATATGACGTTCTCTTGTATAAATCTCCAGCGAGTGGTATTTATAATGATTAAGCTGTCCGCTCGGACGCTATTAATATGTAATGGCGTCGGTCAGCTACCGTCGGCGTCTCAACCTCCCAGTGATTTGTTTAGTGCGGTAGCGACGCGATTAGCAGGGCGGGCTGAGGCTTTGTACATTTATAGCGTTCAACTTGAGAAAGTAACAAATGATAGCTGTCCAAAGCACGCAAACTGACTCCCTGACCGACGGCCAGCACAGCCCTTCTCAACATTTCCGCAAGGAATCTACTTTAAATTTCACAAAAAATAATCACACACATTTTTTGGATATATACAACCGATAGTTTGTAATAAAATGTTTCAGTATATGATTTTATTTTACTAATATGTCATGTTTACTAAAGTGTGTAAAAATAACCAAATTTCTTAAAGGCAAGTGAGATAATAACGGTTTTATATTTTGTGTTCATAATGAAGACACTGCGAAAACCAATTTCAAATATATTTTGTTTGTTTTAGAAGGTTGATACTAAATGACATTTATCTAAATTTTTAATAGTTCATAAATTAGAGTTAACATGAATTTTCAAATAATTCCATAAATATCATCCAATCAACATACAAATTTTTTTAAATAAACTTAGATTAATATAATAGTACATAAAAGACGCAAAATATAAAAAATAGTATAAAGGACTTATTTTATAATACTTTATTTCGTACGCGTGTAAAACGTCTTATAAAACTTGTTCTTTAATATACCTACTATTTTGATTTTGCTCTTGGTTTGTTTCTATTTTCTCGATAAATGCTTTGATTAAGGTTCAAATTATCGAAATGCCAGTAAGATGATGAAACTAGTACCTCTAGTACTTTTTGTTTCCCTAAACAAATGAAGTAACAAACTTTGTTATTCCACAATTTATTATTTATTGTCACATTTTTTTCTTCCTTTTATCCTAAATCGTATCAATAAATAGTGGAATAACCATCTTTATTTTTACAGTGATTCATATGTTTCAAAGTATCAATTCTCAAAAGGGTATGTGACCATAATCGAATTTCAGTATATAAGTATAAAATATAAAAACTTACCACTATAATTTCTCATTGTAATAACAAAAACTAAACATTTTCTTGCAATTGCAAAATTATTAGCAATTTAATGTTTCGTAGAAGAGACACCTGACGTTAATATGGTAAGATCGTGGAAAAAGTCTACATCTATTCTTGTATATGGTTCTACCACGATGACGTTAATGCATAATTTGTAGAGCAAAATATTTAAAATTTATATAAGTATACAGTGTTCGAACAGCACCCCTTCCCCAAATCTTTAACAATTATTTTTTCGTAAACTACGAATGAATCGATTAAAAAAAATACATGTATTTTATTTTTTGTCTACTATCATATATGTAAAAAAATAAATTTGGTCACATACCCATTATTTATTTGTTCTTATGGAAGCTTTTTGACATAGTGGACTTTTTGAAGAAGGTGTTTAACCCAGTTAGGTTGAGAGCCACTGGCGTAGAATGTGTGAGGGTGTGTGTGGGGGTGTGAAGGGGCCCTGCTGCCACTTAGTGTGTCCCGTCCCGTGCGGACTGCGGCAGATGGTGTCGGTAAATCGACAGCTTTCGCACGACTCGTCATAAATTAACACGACCGCGCCAAATGCGCATATCGTATAAGCTGTACGCGAGCCGCGACCACCATATTTTCTCCACGAAACAAATTTGTCGATACTTCACACCCTGCAATAGCCGCTTATCCCCCTTATATATCTCACGCATTCTTATTACTCTCGAAATATATTCATTTCTACTCGTTTCTTCTTCCTTACAAGCTTACTACTTTGAACTCATAAGAAAACAACCTTAACTTTATGATGTTAGTAATTATTCTTTTATTTTTAATAGTGTTGTTTACGCTTTTCAATTTTTTTATATGTTAATCTATATTAAAAAATATGAGGTACGTAGTTTTTTATTTCATAAAAAAATACAACATATAGCCATAAAAATTACGATATTTGAAAAATATACTCTCGCCAAAAACAGTAGTATTTGTTGACGTCACACTTACTGCTTAGAAAGAGAAGTCTGGTATGAGTGAAATAGACCTAGTTCTGAATAGATCAGCAACAATACCCAAATATAGGTAAGCGTAATCAAGAAAAATTTTAACTTTTTATTTACAAATTTGATAACGCTGTTTTATTTCGGGTTTTTTTGTTTTTAACTTTAATTATTAGGGTAAACTTTTGAATGATGTATGAGTAGTAATGTTAGAGTGTCAATAATTTAACTTTTTTGCTATTTTATTATAATATATTCACAAGTAAAATAGAATATGTTTTTTTTTATAAAAGCAGAATTCTTAAACAGGGCTATTATCGATGTGGAATTTCCAACTGGCAAATCATTAAAACGTTTGAATATTTTTGATTATTTGATAATTTTATGAGATTGAGAAAGTCTCAAGGCAAGAAAGTAATTACAATTAAATTTTAAACATCAAGCAATAAGAAAAGTACTTAGAAAAAGTAAGAGTTATATGAAAGAGTAGCTTGAAACGTCCAAAGCAGATGATTATCAAAAAATAAAGAAAAGTTATGGAGATAATGTGTATATAAAGTATAATTCCGCCTAAGGCAAATTGAACCGCAACAATATAATTAAGTGTAGCGTGTAGCGTAATATTTGACGGGGTCAAACGAGGGGCACTTAATTTAAAAATAAGAGCGATAGCATTTCTTTATTATACAGCAATAACCATCTGAAAAATGAAACAATAAAAACGCACTCAAGCTACATAAATGCAGAATCTTCAAAAAAACTTTGTTGGTTAATTTATGAAACAGTTTTTATAGGGTGCGCGGAGATACGATCGGAGAAGGAAGACGTTGAATAAACAGCTCACAGCTCTGCCTCGCGAACTGAGAATGTTCATTATTGCACTTGCAACACGCCGTGAACTGATTCGCTCTGAATACAGCTCTCTTTTATATTTAAATTGCCGGATAGTGGCATGAGGGCAGAAGGACAGAGACGGGAGATCCTCGTAGTGTAAATACCCTATATCTGCCCCCTCGTACCAGTATCGGCTTCGAATAAATCCCGCCAGATTTTGCACCTTTCTCCTTCTTAACCTACGATTTATTTGCCAACTTTCCCGCTCTTATAACCTACCCCTCGATATATTGTTTTCTCGCCGGAATAATTAAATTTTCGTAAACAACTAACGCGCAGTTCTTTTAGATTTATAGAATTGTTCTACTACTTTTCCAACACCATATTTTGAACGTGTTACGACAAACACATTATTTCTTTCCAAACTATTGGTAAATAAGAAATCATAACAAACTTATTAAATTTATAGTATTTTCCGAAAATAAACGGTTATGGTTTAACCATGGTTACAATTTGACCGGTAGTTTTAGTAGTCGGTCAAAAATACTGGTTTCGGCCGTAGTTTCGGTTTCGGCCAACAATTGGTTCGTGTTCATGTCATGTCTGGCGCTTTCAGGTTTGTTCGGAACGGTTTCACTCGCCTATTTTTTTTATTTGATAATTATTAATAGTTTTGTTTTGTACGTTATTTCAATTTATTTTTCCTTTCGTAGACAATTATTATTTTATTATCGTTATTCTGAGACTGCTAGTGCAAAAGGTGCCAAGTGCGAGATGAGGCAAGAACTCCCTAATTTAATTTGTAAAATTAAGAAAAAAATTAACGTTATTTTATGAGAATATCATACATTATAAAAGAATCCATTAGTTAGTAACAAAAGATTACTTATTTGATTGTAATGGTGATAGATGAAGTAGGTAATTTTCTAATAAATTTAAGTATTTTATTTAATAATCGAATAATGCCTTAAAAGGTAATACAAACGCTAGATTTCCGTTATTTAACTAATTTTTCACGTAAGTACATAAATTTCGGTTTCGGTTACGTTTTCGGCCGAAACTAGAAGAGGAGCCAAATACTCGGTTACGGTTTCGATTTCGGCTGAAAATCGTATTTCGGTCGGACACTAGTTATTGTACTGTAAATTATTATTATTTGATGAATTATGATGGCGTAGTATTTTTAGAACCCCCAAAACCCTTCCTTGGGTACGCCACTGGTGCACTACAAGGCCCTTTTTGAGACACAATTGAAGGATGGTATACCGTTGATGACTGTTTTGTTTTTATTTGCTGTAGTTCTTTTTAAATTTGCGCATGCCAGTGCATTTGTCAATGAACCATGAAAACTCAATATGGTTCGGACTAAGAACGTAAAGTCAAGTAAGCGAATAAAGCAGTCTGTGAGGGGTGCGGTGTGAAACGAGTCAGCAATCAGTTGTCGTGATGACGTGCGCAAGACGGGCAGTCGACGTCAACTTGAGATTAGCTGCTGTGCTGTTTCCTCGCACACTCAAATAAAACCCGAAAAGAAACATAAAACATCTCGTAAGGGCGAAAGAACAATGAAATTAGAAGACGAGAGGTTTTCACAAAAAAATTCATCTGAATAATTCCACGAAGAAAAATACACTTCAGTAAATATCTATCTGTGTTGAATGAACAGTGGCGTGCGAAAAAAGAGGATCGTTACGGATTCGCATCTGTTTGTTTTCGAACATCGCTTTCAATTAACATTACACTTCACACTCTTACAATTTATATAATAAAGATGAACTAATATTTAAATAATGCTTTCAAAAATAAAGTCATTATAGTTTATTATCCTTTATTGCAGTTATCAATTTATTTTCATACAAAAGTCACAAAGTCATACGCGTATAGTTACACTTGAAAATTAAGGGGTTTTTAAGTTCAATTTTAGTATTGTCTCATCTTAACAAAATAAAATTTAATATGTCGTTATGAAATTGTTTTTTTAAGTAGTTCTGTTCCAAAAAGAAATACGTGCAATATCTCTAGATTTAAACATTTCCAGAAATTTCCTCAAATGAACTTGTCATCTTATTTTTAGCTGTTTAATCCATTATTGAAGTTATGCCGTTTAAAATTGGGACTGGAAAATCGAATATTTAGGTGTATAATTATTTAATTAAACGGCAGTAAATATTAATTAGGAATAAGTCTAATACAAATTCAAAATCTAGAATTATAAATTAATTTTCGATTTTCAGGGAAAGAGTAGATGCTTCCTATTAAGATGAAGATTACTTTTATTAAAATTTACAGAACTTTTGTATGGGGGTGCTAATTCAAAATTTGGAGGTACTTAGGGGTACCCTAACTACGCCTATGCACAAAGTTACTCATAGATATACCAAATTATTGTGATTCTAATGTAAAAGAAACATTATGTAAAATATGAATTTATATGTAATACCACTTTGAAATACCGAAAATAAATGAATGGCATTTTATCTGAAATTCCATTTCTTTCTGTTTTCGCAAATAACACAACTTATTGTATTTGGATAACAAGAGACATAAATCAAATTTGCGTACGAAGGGACAGCTGACAGCAGGATGAAATGAATCGAATATATAATCCCAAAAAGACAAAGACAGCTCGAAACGGAAGTAAAATTCTCACACTCGCATTGCTGCTACGAAAACGAATACGAAAACGAAAACGAAATGCGGCTTCATTTGCTGTGTCCATCCCAGCGTTAAAACACAGTTTCATGTGTGAAATTCGGGCTGCATTAAATTACATTTGCCGACGGAAACGGAAGACTGTCCCTCACTGGATTCGAACCCAACACCCGTGGTTGCAAGCCGGAAGTTGGGAACATAACGAATACGCATTTGTTCTTCTTCACTGCTTTGATAAATATTACAATAATATTTCTATTCATGAATTACTAGTCCCTTTTTGTGTTTTAGGCTGGGTACCTGAAGTTACAACTTCAAAATTTTAATTAAAATGTTTATTATATCGCTAGTAATTCAATCAATCGAACTAGGGTAAAATTTGTTCATATCTTTACTTCTTTAAAGCAATACAATAAACATCATTATTTTGCATAATAAACAAAACCATATGAAATACGAATTTTAATAAATGAAATAATAATGTAAATTTATAAACCTTTAATGATAAATAGTAATTTAAAAATGTACCAAAATTAATTACTTTAGATTTATTTTAGTCTCTTAACATCTATACTGAAATGTAAATAAACGATAAGAAATTACTTAAAAATATTAGGTCAGCTGTTGACTTTACATTTAGGCAGTGCTGGTTGCTTCCCAGTTATTGTCTTAGTTTTTCTTTGTTATACAATATATATCTTCTCATTTTTATTATATTTGTCAAGAATATCATAATAATATGATTATTAATTGTTCAATGAAAACCTTCGATACATAAAGCAATAAAATTCAAATTCCTATTTGGTTGATAAAAAAGTTCCAAAAACCCGTAAAACTGATAATATGTTTATATATTTATTATATACAAACATATAAAATTTTACTCGATCAATTTGCATTCCCGTAACAATAAAACAAGTTCCAAAACATAATAAAATAAACAAAGTTTAATCCTCAAAACTTTTCATGCAATAAAGCAAAAAAAGCAATCGTCTTAATCCGACATAATTGCGGAAAAGTTCCGATGGAATCAAACGTTAACAATCGCACAACTCGTATTTGTAATTTGTACCACGTTGTTTGGAACGAGGTAGAGAGAAACAGAATACAAAGCAGTGGAACTCAAACAATACACGTCACAAAATTTGGGGATATTTTTGTGCAAACAAAGAATAGAATTATAATAATTGGATAATTGACATTACATTTTAAAATACAGATTCAATTGTTTATGGTGTGTTACTAATGCAGCAATGAATTTTTTCAGATATGATGAACATAAACAGATGGATAATCGAACGCAACCAGCATTACAAATATGTGCAACAAGGACAGACAAGTATATTATTAGGGGTAGCAAATAGGGTTGTTGTATGGCAATAGCTGGGCGAAGGTATACTGGGCGATATAAAATAGTACATATTAGTATGCTTAATGGCCATATATTTATTTTTAAGTAGACACTTGTTCTATTATTTATTTTGTAAATGTGTAATGTTTAAACCATTTTGCTAGAATGCGAGATGCGATAATTTTGTGACATAATTAACCGTCCCCAACTTATTATTTATTTGTCGTTTATGGTTTACAGTTCCAAGAATATTTGTTTGGTTTTAAATCCGAAAAGTAACACTGACAGGATTTGATGATAGTTATAATTTTTTTCGCGCCACCGTTTAACTTTAACTTTAACTAAGTCGTAAGTTCCTGATAACTTCTGTTATTGCTTACTATTATCAACGGGAAGTTATAGAAAATAATGGTCCTACTAGCAGGGTAATTATTAAAAACATATGAATTTTATATACATTTGGTTGTCTAGCAACGGGTAAGTAACTATAAAAAGTTGCAAATAAATAAATTTGAAATATTAAGTTAACTGTCACATTTTACAAATACTTTAACTTTATTTGACGTTAATGGGGAAGATTAGTGTTTTTTTATTTTACTAATATTATCTTCAAAAGTGATACTTTATATTATATTTCATTCAAAGATGCCTAGATTTCTCAAAAAAAATATATTTTTATAATAATGATGTCACAGAAGTTCCCAGAGAACGTATGATCTACTATATACTATACCTTAACCATTTGTAATTTCGGGTATTGTCCTTAAAAGCCAAGTAAGTGTTCTTGGACCAATCTATACTTGCCTGTTTACTCCGGCATAATGCTGGTTGCATCTAGTATACCAGAAAACTTTACGTTATTAAATAATATATCTATCGCCCAGTAGTTATTTGATGGTAAATTGTACATCGTTTAACATTTTTGTAGTGGATTTCCAAGTAATACACGTATTGTTTATGTATATATTTATGAATATTGCGTGTGAACAGTTTGGGGTGTACTGCTATGGGGGTTTCCTAGCGGGGTAGCGACGCAGGGACGCGGCAGACGCGCGCGAGACGCGAGACAGCCGGCGAAACTGGGCCGATGTTTGTGCTGTTGTGTGAAGTTACGGACCTATATTATATAGATGTACAGGGGTAGCAGCAGGGCGAGGGCGCGTCGCGACGCAGCACAACAGCCAGCCGGCAGTTGCGTCCCGACGCGCGGCCCGTAAACACCGCGTAAATAAATACAACGCGCAGCGCCGAAAACACGCGCAAAGCATAGCATTCCGTTCCCGATTTTTACACATTTTCACACCGTATATCTCTATTATCTATAACATATATACTTATACAAAAAAATAAATTATGCAAATCATATTATGTTTTGTCATTATCGTAATTAGTTTAGACACAAAATAATAATGTTAAGAACAAATATTATAAAAATTATAAATGCGCCAGTGGCGGATTTGAGGGGGGACGGGGCATTCGCCCCCCCCCCCTTAGACAGATTAATTTTGGAATTTCGAAAATAATAATAAATAAATCTGGTATGGGAAGCGCAAAGTTGTTTCATATATACACACATAAAGGTTTATATAATTTGAAGCAGAATTGTCAAGAACAAAAACTATTTGCCGAAATATAGGAGAAACACAAATGACGTAACTTATAAGGAATTTGTTATTCCCGTCAGGGCAAATCAAGTTTTAAAACAAATTGGTGCTGATATTTATTTATAAGTAAATAAATTATTAACATAGCTTTTCTATATTACGAAATTGGTTAACATTATTATATGTTTTATGGTTTATGGTTATCATGATAAAAAAAAAATGTTAATTCGCCCCCCCCTAAAGAAAGTTTCTGGATCTGCCACTGAAATGCGCATAATATATTATCCTTATTTCCACGTTTCCAAATTGAATAATATCTTAGTTATAACGCAAAAATTTAATTAATTAATGCTAAATGCTAAGCCTAAAATATGAAACCATACGTAATGACGTAATGACATATTCATATCAATTTAGAATATTGCATCTAGAATCCATTAAAGGATTATAGCCAATATCGATTATTAGAAACTGATTATATTTATGCTGGAATTTGAACCAATGCCCCACATCATGGCATATTTCACAAAGCCCACAACTGTCTGTATTTACTAATTTGATTCAACAAAATTTTGCAATAATACGTAAAATTAATTTTAATTTCCAAATGACAACAAACAATTTGCACTATAACTTTGGAATAAAATATTTAACTCATTAATAATTTACGATAGCTATTGTCAATTTACAATTTTTGCAAATATAAATCACACAAAATCTAAATTCCAAAATACTATTAATAATGTAAAGTTATGATTGTTGATAATAAATTTTGTTTTATAAATTGAAATATTTAGTGAAGTAAATGAGTGTATGGGTAAGAACAAATAAATGGTATTTTAATTTGTAGAAGGGAAGAGTAAAATAAACAGAAAATAATCGGTGTACATGATTTGGGTATTTTGCTTGGTCAGGGGCCGTCAAGAGCTCAGGGAGAAATCTACGTGATCTTTCCACAACACAAGCAAAATATTCCCTCGTTAAACACACGCTTCTTCTATAAACGCTCTCATATAAAATGCCCCTGGGACCGTAAATGTATACTGCTGTTTATAAATTTCTTATGAGCTAAATATAAACAAACTTCATTATAAATATACTGCCCAAGCTTCTACGAACAACACTGGATTATAAATTTGTTTATACCGTGAATAAATAACAAAAAACTATTAAACAAAATTAGCGTCGGACATTCTTTATTATATTTTTATTATAAAATCTTTAATATCATCAACTATAAAACATTTTGTAAACTATTTACATATTACCCTTATACTATAATAAAACGGTTATTGATTCTTTTCCGTTGTCCACCACATATTTTTTCTTATTTATTTTCTGTTTATGACGTATGTTATTCTTTGATTTGTGGAGAATTTGATTCGATATGGAAGTCAATCTAATTAAATCCATAAAGGAACGACTATTCGCTTTTGAAAATGGAAACGAAAACGAAGAAAGATAAAAAGGGTTCATATAACGTATGGCGCAGGAAAAAGTCAAATCTTTACTGGACAAAAAAGAAATATAGCATATAAACGTGGGATCGAACTGTTTGTTATTGCTATATGAGATACATCGATCACAAATGCTGAATATTAAACTTCGGAAATGTCAGGTCCGTGACAGACAAAAACTTTACACTTCTACATCAGCTTATTCAACACCTAACACCAAAAGATAAGAACATAAAATATAAATACAAATATCTTGGGACCGTAAAAAATACACATAAATAAAATTTGAACTAAAGTTCGTTTAAATTAATTTTGTTAGTGAGAATTTATGTTCATTTGTATTTATCCATTATCAGAAGTAATATCACAAGACCTAAGTTTCTAGATAAACTTTTATTTTGTACGATCTTTTTTCTTTAATCAATTCACAATTTTCAATATTTTATACAAATAAACGAAAATAAGTTTTTTTTTCGAGATTACTTCATTTACTTCGCAGAAGGAAGTAAAAATGATAGAAGGTTTTTTTCTTTGAGACGTTTCACTTGGTACTAAAAGAAGTCGGAAAAAGATATTACAAATTAATACCGATTTGGCATGTAGTGAAGTTTCCTTTTAAGAACCCATTGACTTCAATATCAATTCCCCTAACAATAAAATCACCGGTAGAAAATTATGTACCTAGCTATTAAAGCAATACAATCGACGGAATCAAAGACTGACTTATCGAATTAACAGGTATAGAATTTATTTTACTTTCCAAAAATTCTATGGGGAATGAGTTGGAGAAATATATTTTACACTGGGTCGAAACATTGCCCCTCCTGGAGAGGTTTTACCTAATATCAGTTTGCTTGAGTGATTTTGTAAAAAAGCAAAAAAAAGATGTTTAAAAATAAAAGCTCGTATGGTATTTGGACAGATAAATTCAAAACACAGCGAAAAATAAAACAATTTAATTATTATTTTGAAATATTAATTAACTGTCATACTAACAGTTATAAACAATAACAACTTTTAATTTATTTGGTCATTGATCTGGGGTTCAAATCTCAATGATTATAAATCTGTAACCAAAAATTAATACCGCTGTATCCAAATGGTTCGGAACCCACTATAAGCTGTAGGTTCCCTGTCCTGTAATGTATTTGGACTTCGGTCAGTTGGACAGTGTAAAATTAAATAAATAATACTGTTTCCACTGGTTCAATTTTCAAGCGTTTTGCATAATGATTGGTTAAAAACTAGTAATTAAAATTTGTTAAAATACAACAAATTGAGTTAATTCTGATTTGGATATTAATTTGAATTTAGTTACGTATTTGAATGTAAGATGATGAAATTTGACATAAACAGCTAAAAATAATACTATTTTCATTGTTTGAATTTTCAAGCGTTTTGCATCATGATAGGTTAAAAACTAGTTGGAATTTGTCAAATAAAATACAATAAATTGAGTTAATTTTGATTTGGATATTAATCTAAATTTAGTTACCGTATTTGAATGTAAGATGATGATGAAATCTGACATAAACAGCTAAATCGCGAAACATTGTGA
Organism: Stenolophus ochropezus; assembly: GCA_035578165.1. Classification (NCBI taxonomy): domain Eukaryota; kingdom Metazoa; phylum Arthropoda; class Insecta; order Coleoptera; family Carabidae; genus Stenolophus; species Stenolophus ochropezus. Next base: position 9,851,826 of record JAQOWZ010000014.1, read on the forward strand.
GCAGAGAAAAAGCTAATAAAACTGACTAAGCAGTTTCCATAGATGCAGAGGCAGAGGGCACAGGCTGGAAAGAGAAAGAAAATAAAATAAAATGCACGTCCGGCAGGGGTTGGCGCACATTATGAAGACGGTTAATCTTGTCCAGTCCGGCATAGTCCAGCAATATCTCTGACTCACGCATATAAGCAAATATCAGCCGGCTGCAGCCTGTGCCGAGTGTTAAGATTTATTATATATGGTTTTTACTACGACAATAGCTTATGGATATTCAAACATCAGGTGCTTCCTCGCCTTCGCTTGCGATATGCGATATCCGAACCCTACTCGTCGCAATATTTTCTATAACCAATAACGCCGATCTGTCCCTCTTCTACGCTGGACCTGTCATCCTATAAACTCTACTCACCCAACGACTTTTTGCCAATTTTGTATCGATTTTGATTTATAAATATAAAACTCCAAACGCATTCGATTCGATGCTTATCACTAACTGAAGAAAACCAAAGAAAGGAAAGAACTGAAAACTGAGATCATAATATTTAGTTGCAGTTGGATTCTCATTAACAGTGGACCTGTCATCCTATAAACTCTACTCACCCAACGACATTTTGCCAATTTTGTATCGATTTTGATTTATAAATATAAAACTTCAAACGCATTCGATTCGATGCTTATCAGTAACTGAAGAAAACCAAAAGAAGAAAGAACTGAAAACTGTGATCATAATATTTAGTTGTAGTTTGATTCTCATTAACAGTGGCAAAAGTGCAATCGCCACAAGCGCAAAATTTTCAGCGACGCAAAATTTTAACAAATAAATGTCTAGAAATAGCTATACAGCTAGAACAGTTTTATCAGTTACTACAGTCTCTTGAGAACGCTTTTTTATAAAACTGAAAATTGTTAAATCTTACATCCGCTCATTTAGTAGACAAGAGTGATAAATATGGTTATAATATCAACTTAAAAAGATATGGATAAGCATAACTAACAGATTAAATTACAGTGATGTTTTGATGTTTTTTTTTTGCTAGAGAGAAAATTTTTATAGTAACCTTACTGTAACAATTGCTATAGTTGGCATCACTGACTATAAAATTTACTAATTAAATATTGTATGAATACAAATAATTATAATTCTGTAGACAGTTGAATTTGGGTTTCTTACTGTAGTGATGTTTACAATAAAATAAACTATTAAAAATTATAAACTGGTTCAGCTAAATAAAAAGTCTAGAATATCTCCTAAGGTCCCAAAAAATATAACACTTATAATATTTTTTTTTAACTAAGAGCGACTTTTAAGTAGTAGTCAGCCTTCAGGAAAAAAGATTTTTTGAGAAAATTAGTTTTTATTTTTCGATATAATCTCCATTTTGCTCGACTTGTTTCATCCAACGTATATCCTTTTTTTTAATTACAAAAGTCAAAAACAAACTAAAACACGCAGTTGGCAGAAAATTTGGTAGTTGTGTTACGAAATATAGAATTGTTTTGACTTTGTGACTTCCTCTGAATATTTCTCAAACGCCCCTCGTATACTATATATAATTTATAACTTAGTTTAGTATATATTCATAATAAAATATTTATGTAGTAGAAATTAATTTTGTTTTAATTTTCTTAGTTTCGGCTCTGCTCATTAACATTAGCACCACATTTCTAGGAGAAACGTAACCTCAAATACAACAGATACATATTTATAAAAATGTAGTGTTAATTAAAATAACTAACTCTGTGTTTTTTGATTGTCTTAATTTCGAGATTTGGCAATATAAAAATTATAAAATTTAGTAGATGTCATTTTGTTAAAGTCCTGCAAAGAATGCGTTCAAATTTTTCAATGTTATCGGAAAGTAGTGGTGATGTGAGAAAAGCATTAGAGATACAAATAAGTAATGGTAAAACATTCGGAGTGAGATTTCTCCTGAGAAAAGGGCTCAAGCACTCGGCTCGGAGAAAAGCCAAATATTGTTCAATAATACACCCCATCACTTACACTCGGCATTCACGTTTCAATCCAAGCGGTCAAAAATGCCGCGACATTATTCTTACGAGACGAGAGAGCGTTGGAAGCGAGAGCGAAAGATTGCGTGGGTGTGCCCAGCTTGATGCAAATGCGGCGAAGATTCTGCGCAATATTCACGACTCACTGAACCAACAAATAATCGACAAGAGTGTCAACCAAGAAATAAAAGCAATTCCAGAGATACCAATCTTTTCATTTTTCTCTCACAGCTCTCTCTGCGACTGTGACTTGGACGTATTGTGGATACGGGCACAGGACACGGATACGAATGCTGTTTCGTGATCGCAGGCTCAGATTGGACGCGAGAGATATGTGCCTGTCGCTTCAAGACAGGTAGCTATTTCCCCCAACTCTCACCCAACTAAAATACCCTAACTTTCGACACTACCTTTTTCAAATTAACAATCATCAGAAAATATTATTTCTTCTTCCGTTGTTACACGACCTGTACTTGCCAATTATGAATTATAGTATTAGAAAAAATAGGCGATAACAATTATCATCATCTATGGCACTATATTTCTAGAAGAACAGGGCATAAAGTTCCTAAGGTACTTGATTCATTACAAGTTTTACAGAAATACCACATACAATCTAAACCTAATATAATTTCTTCTTCCGTTGTTACACGACCTGTACTTGCCAATTATAGTATTAGAAAAAACAATATATGGCGATAACAGTCACCATCATCTATGGCACTACATTCCTAGAAGAACAGGGCCTCAAGTTCCTAAGGTACTTGTTTCATTACAAGTTTTACTTGCAACTTAGTGGTATAGATTACCAATATTAAATTAAAAGTCACTGCAATTTCGTGATATACAGTTTTGGTCGCAGATGAAATTGACAATTTTTACTTGTATTTTGGTGGAAAATATTGTCAGACTAAAGCCTCTGCAAAAGACCTTCAATATATAGTAAGTTACTATTCGGACATAGCGGTATTTTTATTTGGAAATGGGATTTAAATCCTAGATCTTATAGCCCACTTATTCGCTATATGATGAGAATAACTATTTAAAAAATTGGTTTGTTACCTATTATTATATTATACCAATTTGCTGTTATCGCAGATATGGGAATGACATATTATTACTGGTATGTCATTCGAAAAATGAATACAGCTTGAACTTGTAGATATTAGAAAAGGTAGACGATAAGAATAACTATTTTAAATAAATATATCACACACGGTTTGTTATTTATTATTGGGTGTGTCAATCTATTATTATTGTAAATATAGGTAAAGGTATATTTATACGGTATAAGATGTTATCTTTTGGGCTTTCTACTACTAGGTATTGAGAGTACACTAAAGAAATATTTTATGTAAGATAAGGGTCTCGAATTTGAGTTTTCTGAATTGCTGAAGGCACTAGACCACGAATACTTAATAACTAGTCGATTCATAATATTTGTATTTTTATTTATGTATGTGGTGAATGTGTGGAAAGAAAAGAATAAATATTGTGAGAAACAACGAGTGTGGAGAAATAATGCGGCAATTAATATTAATTTGGTGGTGATTCTGTTTGTGAGGGAAAGAGAGCAAATAAAATTAGCGGTGCAAGCAGTGGCAGGTCAGAATGAAGAGCGGCTGAAGTGCATGTAGGGCTGCAGGTACGACGGAAGGAGGAAGACAGATTGGGTGTTTGCGGTAGGGACTTGACGGAGCTGAGCCGAGGGATTGAGGTGAAATGACCATCGTGCGGTGAGGCAGCGAGGCAGCGCGGCGTTAAGATTGGCAGGCGTGGCAGATAGTTGTGGTGACCGCAGTTCAGAAGCTGCCGTCATGTCCTGCGAGAGAGAGAGAGGCAGAGGGCGTGCGGTGGTGTGGTCGCCAGATACGACGACAGACTTGCTGATTCGGCACGGCCCAAGCCAAATGGACAACGTACCCGGCTAATGGCTCAACGGGTGCCACTTATTCGACTTGAGCTAAATTGTTAAGGACGGCAAAAAGCGTTGACCAAATGCCGATTTGCCGACCAAGCAAAGAAACCGAACCTGCGATGCTTTCATTCACAATCATTTCCATTCCGGTGCATTACACCCTTCTTTATATTCACTCACACACAACACAACAAATCATTCTTAACACAATAATTCACAACAGTCAACAAAACATGCACAAAATTATACGTCATCAATACATTCAAGCAAAAGTGACCATGATTTGTATTTGAATGATCTTATTATTATTAGTTAACAGCAAAAAATAATTTTATTTAATCATAAAAATAAGGTGTATTTGTAAATTATATTTTTTTTCAATGGGATTTTTTATTACTATTTTAAAATAATATAGTTTTATTAAATTTTTGTTTGAATACATTGTGCAGTTTTGTATAGATTATGTAATTAATATGCATGATTTGCATACATGAAGTCCTTAGATTTTTAATGCGGCTGCTCATAAAAGAGAATATGAAGATTAGTAATTCTAGTGGAAGGGATAGGCGTGCAAATGAGAAAGATGAAAGCGTGCAGGTGTCGGCACTTTAAAGAGTGCAGGGTGCAGCAGTAACAACCCGAACCCCACACACGCAGTGAATTCATCAACATATCTTCCAGCTCTTTATTGATCCCGGCAATGACTGACGTTCCCGCAGCGCAAATCAAATTTTAATATTATTGGCGCGGTGTGGTGAATGCAGGCGGCAGTGGCAGTGGCAGTGTATCTTCGCGAGTTCACAATTGCATACGTAATGCTGGGGCGCCACCACCACGCAACGACGCAGGTATATATAAACATTAGGTTATGATAAATATACAGGGACGAGAACGGCGCGTATGAGTCTAGCAAAAGCGGTAGCGGCAGCATTATGGCGGAAGACAAATATTTGTCGAGGTAGGCGAGTCGCGCTAGTGGCACGCGTGGTAAGACAATGCGCGAGACGGCTGTCGACGCACAGGGGCACAGGGCACACAGCCTCGGCATTCTGGATGGCGTGTATCTCATTTTTCGTTTGGCCGATTCCCGCGTAATCTATATTTACATCGGCCTGCAGAGATCTAATAATAACTCGAGGGAGACGAAGAATACTACCGGCTGTGGTGGTTGCTCCTCGCTTGCAGATAGGCAGCGCCACTGCGGCCGACGGGATTCTTCAATTAAAACTTGTGTTTATTTAGTATTCGTAGCGAGCGAGCGCAGCGGAATGTTTAACCGAAATAATGGCAGACAGTGACCGGAAACACGGCGTGTAGCCAAACACCCAACAATACTTTGTTCCGATCAGCAATAACGTGCGAAGCTGCGCAAAGATGCACCGCGCGACCGAGATAAACCCCGGCCGCCGGCTGACGAATAAGTAGCCGCGGGTCAAGAAAAAAGATAAAGAAAAAGTATTCCAATAAAACAAGTGCGTTAGCCGAAAGCTTGAAATCGAAATCCTGAAGCGGAAGCCGGTAAAAAAGCTTCGGCTCTCCAGCCGAGATTCAAGATTGTCATCTGATTAATACCTGACTGGCACTAGAGCCCTTTATCAATCGTAACCGTAACACCGTTGCTGTGCGTTGGGCGTTGAGCGTTCCACGTTGCCCATTTCAGTTACTGGGATAAGAGGCTCATTTTTAATCGACCTTATCCTATTGCTGGTTGCTTTGCTGCTAACGACTAACGAGGAAACGATCCCTGATCTACACCTGCGGATAAGACAAATGACAATGAAACGATCGCTGGCTTCCAGTTCTGGATCGTCAAGTGTCGTATCGAGTATCTGAGTATCTGGGTGGCATAATTAAGTTTTGAAGGAAACACATTTGCAATATTTGGCCAGCAATTGAGCGGCCGGCAGAAGGTAGGGGATTGAAGAGTGGGGTGTGGGAATGAAGTGAGGAGGGTTCGATCCGCCTCGGATGCTTTTCATATCGAGTCCGCCACACTTTTGGTAAACAATGCCCTATTTAATTGCTTTTACACTCGCCTGCACTCTTTTGCCAAAACACAGCCTGGGTTGGCATAGCAACGCTACGTAAATACACGGCGCCGACTACGGACTCCGACTGCATTGGTGCGACGGATTTTTAAACACACGCGTTTCATTTGTTTCAATGTGGGGGGTGAGAGCTTGAGAGCGCCGGTGATGGTTCATCACGCTTCCTCCATCTCCATCTCTCCCCCAGAACTTTACGCTTCGTCTGTCGCTCGCCGTCCGTCACTTTCGCATATACTTTCGCGACAATGACTCTTCACTTCTTCAATTATTATACCTACACTGCCAATATTTTCCCAACTCACAACACAAACATTCCCGCGCCCGTCCTGCTTACTTTTTCTTATTTATTTTTATGAACAAGTGCCGACGCGTTCTTCTACTTTCCTCATTTACCTTTATTAACTTTTTACGAATATTGCCGTAATATTGTTTATTACTAAAACATCCACTTTTCATCTTACATGACATTAATTTTACGACATAGTTTAATTCTATGCAAATATTAATTACAGAAAAAAATAAAAGAAAAATGAGATAGGTATTTAAAAAGATATAACGGAGAAGTGCTTAAAACAAACGACAGCTGTCAGTTTCGGCAAGAAAAGAATTAGAAATGAAAAGAACAATTACTGAAATGAGAGGAAATTCCTGAAAGTCAAAAGATTGGTAATCGAAATATTAGGTTGATTTCTGGTTGTGGACGAAATAAGTGGAAAGAAAAATACGTCACGTCAACAAATCCAAGTCCAACCCTATCTGGATCGAAGAGTGAAGAGTGGAGCGGGTTGAACGGGATCAGAGGTTCGGTTAGCGTTCGTTAGCGCCGGGCGAGGGGCGAGAAACGGCGAGAACGAGCACGAGCACGAGAAGCGAGGAAGGAGGCGAAGCAATAGGAGGGTTCCGCGTAAACAAATAAATATTAAGAGGGTGCGCGCTTTCGTGTTGTGGTCACTGTAATTTCAACTGCTGTAAACATCCGCTTGGCCGGCCTTACCCGAACCGCGCTTGTTTTTTCACAAGCTGATCACCGACACCGTTTACGATGTCTGTGATTAGTCGAGTGTACGAATGTTATTGTAACACCCGACGCCGCCGCCGCCGCCGCCACCGCCGTTCTCCAATCCTTTATCCGCAGGACTTCCTCTGTGTTATCTGCCTTCATACACATGGGTAAGTGCACATAGCCTCACTTTTATTTCATTACTTAAACTCTACGCCCACTATTCATTTCCAAATATTGATTAAATACTCTCAAGATGGAGATGACACACTTATATCTGGCACAGCATTCCTCGCAGGAACAGAGTCTCAAATACTGGGCGTACTTATTTCGGGACAAGTTGTAAGTATAAATGTCTTATTAAAGTCAGTCCGTAATTTATTATAAAATTCATTTCAAAATATTGATTGAATATTCTCAAGATGGAGATGACACACTTATATGTGGCCACAACATTCCTAGTAGAACGGAGCATCAAGTTATGACACGTTGTAAATTTACATGTCGTACCAAAGTCATTCATATAGTTCAGAGTTTACTTTTCAATTATTGATTCTTGTCGTCATAATCGTACAGTTCATTTTGAAATATTGTTTGAATATTGTGAAGATGGAAATAATACAGTTATAATTTCCTATTAATATGCATTAAGAACGCCAAGAAAGTAAGAAGAATAAAAATGTGTATAATAATAAAAGTTTAGTTGGAAAGTTGTGTGATAAATTGTGTGGTAGTTTGTGTGAAGACGGGCTACGGCTTGATAATCAGATATAGTCTAGGCGCCGGTGTATTTGCACGTGTTCAGCAGCCCGTGCAATAAGACAGCCTGGCGGTTTTCTAATTACGGTTTATACGATAACAAAAAGACAATGAAGTCTGGCGCAGTGGTAGGAGGTAGGAGGCAAGAGCAAGAACAAGAGCAAGAGCAGAAACAGCAACAGCAGAAGGAAGCAGTAGCAACAGCAGCAATAGCAGTAGCAATTGGCGGTAGCGGAGACTGCGCGCTCGCCTCGACTGGCTGACAGCGCAGTATTTGTTTTGCAGATGGATTCTTGAAAATCCAAACACAAACAAAGGAAGGCGCAGCCCTAGCTGGGCTGGGAAATGTATAAATATGGCGAGGGCGGCCCAGGCGAACTAACAAACTCTTTACAATACGCTCTGCACCCGCTCACTTATAAACTCGCCGGGATATTATTCATCCTCACGGTCAAAAGTATTCGATTAAATAAGAAAATATTTAGAATGCTTGTATTTAGATAAACAGCAACTTGCTACTCTGGGGCTTAGTCTCGTCTCTCGCGTCCCGCCACCGGTTCCGATGTTCAACAACTCTTTCGCTACGGAAACGGCCGGATGCTCAAATGTTTTCAATGAGAAAACAAACATAAATATAATTCCCCGCGAATAACAAGCCTCACTGAGCCCATTGTTTTACGCATTTCCGATCCATTCTTTTAAGATCGTCGTAAATGCTTTCGCACAGTTTCATTCATTACGCAAATTTCTCTTTCTACAATTGTCTTTTCCTTTTCAATTTCACCAACAAAACATTCTAGTCAATACAGTTTTTTCACTAAAATGGCAGTAAAAACTACTCCTACTATTCTAGCAGGTAGAAGTGACTTGTTGAATCAAGTACTACTCGAAAGAAAATCAATATATAATAATTTGCTAATCATTCTACCAGTTGAGTATTCTGTGAAGATTGTATGTTAATTGTAAGAATTTTTGAGTTGTAGCAATTTGAGCTAATTAAGCAAATGATGTCTGCAGTAATTTATTAGCACTGTACTAACAGGTAGATGTATGTGACTTTTGAATCAAGTACTACTCTAGAGATAATCAATATGTAATAATCTGCTAATCTTTCAACCAGTTGAGTATTCTATATTCTATGAAGATGTATTGTATGTTAATTGTAAGAATTTTTGAGTTGTAGCAATTTGAGATAATTAAGCAAATGATGTCTGCAGGAATTTAGTAGCACTGTACTAGCAGGTAGAAGTATGTGACTTTTGAATCAAGTAGTACTCTAGAGATAATCAATATGTAATAATCTGCTAATCATTCAACCAGTTGAGTATTCTGTGAAGATTGTATGTTAGTTGTAAGAATTTTTGAGTTGTAGCAATTTGAGATAATTAAGCAAATGGTGTCTGCAGTAATTTATTAGCATTGTGCTAGCAGGTAGAAGTATGTGACTTTTGAATCAAGTACTACTCTAGAGATAATCAATATATAATAATCTGCTAATCATTCTACCAGTTGAGTATTCTGTGAAGATGTATTGTATGTTAGTTGTTTGAATTTTTGAGTTATAGCAATTTGAGATAATTAAGCAAATGATGTCTGCAGGAATTTATTAGCACTGTACTAGCAGGTAGAAGTATGTAACTTTTGAATCAAGTACTACTCTAGAGATAATCAATATGTAATAACCTGCTGATCATTCTACCAGTTGAGTATTCTGTGAAGATTGTATGTTAGTTGTAAGAATTTTTGAGTTGTAGCAATTTGAGATAATTAAGCAAATGACGTCTGCATTGTATATCTTGCATTGAATACACGGCAAACAGCTAGAGAGCAATAGCTGGTGAATGCACTGCAAGGGGTGTATAATTCTCCCAGCTAATTCTGCGAGTGAGAACTATAAGTAAACAGTTTGTAGGTAGCTGCGTAACGTCATACGACGCTACGGCGTCGTGTAGCGTCGCGTTTAGCTTGCATAAGTAATTTGCTTTGCATCGATAGCAGGGACGTGTCTATGCTTCCTTGTTGTTTGTTCTCCTCTAGCGTTGTCCGGCCGCTGGCCAGGACAAGGTATGGACATCGTCTAAAGTCGGACGCAGACGACGCGAATTTCAATTCAAACTAAAGCACGAGCTCATGCACTCGGGGACAAAGACGTTACTATTAACTAAAATACCGCTGTGTACAAGTTGTTCAAAATGCATTATAAACTGTTATCAACGTCCGAAAGAACGAAATAAAAGAAAAAAGTGGCGGATCCAGAAAATTTCTTAGGGAGGAGCAAAATACCATTTTTTTAATAATCATAAACAATAAGATATAATAATAATAATAAATAAAATATGTTTACGGATATAACAAAATTTAGTAATGAACAAAAATATATAATGCGATTTACTCAACGGTTTTTCGTCCTTATAAATCATGTTAAAATTTTCTAGGTGTCAAAATTTCTGATGCAAATGTCAAAGGACAATACCCAAAAATCTTTTCTCCGATATTTGCTTTCTTCTTAACTATACGGAAGCCACATTTTTACAAACTGTCATTAGTAAGTTCTGTTATTTATTTATTTATAATTTGTCAGGCAACGGTTTCTTAAATTTATAAGAAAAAAGTACGATCATCCCTCCGCCCTTGTCTTAGATCCGTCACTAAACTAAGTATATTTTTTTGTTATTGTACTATTTATTGTTTCTATAAAAATGTGTTAATTAATTTTTAGTGAAGTATGTAGTGTTTGAGAAAGCAGCGAAGATAGTCTGTTGTGGGCTTTAGGTGGGTGTAAGAAGTGCGAGGGCGCGTGGCGTCCAAGACTCGGTGTCCGGCGCCGGAGGCAAGAGGCAGCAGGAGCGCACGGGCGTCGAGGCGCTAGGCGTTACAGCGTTAGCATCAGCATCGCCAGAGCAAGAGGCAACGGCAACGGTCTTGCGGTGGTGGAGGCAAGGGAGTGGCTTGCTATTTCAAGCAGAATAAACACGTGCTGTTTTCTTTGTTCCGGCAAACTAAACAACCAACCAGGAATCTAAACAGCCCGGCCAAGTCCCAAATTGAATTTGGTCTTTGCATGACAGACCAATATCACGAAACGCCACATTCGTCGCTGCATACAATAATACCAGTACCCAGCCGAGGTCTCGGTACCCACCAGTACACGCTATCGACTTTTCCCTCGGAGCTCCGAAAGAAAACAAGCGCAATCGTGTTTTCTTACCACGTCACATTTCAATTACTGCCTACTGGTCAGCCAAACATCCCCTACATCCGACACTATATCTCTCTACATATCCATCACAAACTCTCCATAAACTTTATTACCCGCTCAAATCCACTCTCGACCTCCTATCAATTCTACATTTTTCCGATATTTATTCCCCTTTCATGCAATAAACATAACCCATTCAATTAACTTTAATAATAACAAATTTTAAATCTTCACTATGTATCGTTTTGCTTATGAGTCGCCATTAAAAACTCTTGCCTATTTTCCAAAGATCGGATTCCAAACCAAACAAAAACAACATTTTTTAATTGATTCAGAATTTTACAAATATCTTACTCTGTTCGTTCGAATTGAAGCACGCTAGACATCAAATAATATAATCTGAAGATCATTCTAAAAAAATTAGGATGATCATCTTCGTCAATTATCAAGATGCTAAATATTTGTCGAAAAATGGTAAAAAGAAAATATGTTTTAAATAATTTATATCCCATTCGAGATTTGACATAGATATAGAAAGTGTTAATTTCAGAGAAACGATTATCTAAAAGCAACAACAGCATTTCCTTTGGAATTATTTTGATTCAATTTGACCAAACCACAATATATTTATTAATTCATCCTCAAAAACCCTTGGTAAGCAGTAACTCATTCTAAGCAGTGCAATTGTTTCTTTCAACCCTTCTCTGATATTGTTTATACACTGCATTCACCGTTCTCCGTTATCACCTCGCACACACTTGTAAAGATTGCATCGGCCGGTTGTCCGCTAGATGGCTATGGCTACCCCAGCTCCAGCGACATGAACCGTGTATGTTTCCTATCTGGGAGAGGATTAGCATATAATTTATACGTTTTCAGAGACGTCCGTCGTACGCTTTACGCCCTCCACCCACGTACGGATGCAAAGAATGAAAAAGAGGTGTATAGTGGATGACTTAACCTAATATTTATAGTTTCCACTGAGGTTATGTTTGAGGAGGGTTTTATTCAATGTAAATCAAAAGACTATTCCGCATATTGTCGCTTTAACAAGTACACAAATTATTTAAATATATGTATTACAGAAATATAAAAATACTAAAACAGAGATAAGCTAAGGAAAAAGGGACACAAATTAGTCACCAATTATAGTCATATGAAGAGATATTTGAAACTAAGTTATGCAGGGTTTATAAACTTTTATGGGGGGTGGGGGGTTTCGTAAATTTAGTGGTCAGGCATCATAAATTATTCCAACTTAAAGGGAAAGAAATGGACCGTATTAAACAAATTCATACTGAATTTACTTTGTTTAAATTTTATAAACTGAAAATATGCATTATAAAAAATAAAACTAACTAACACAAAATTTTAGTTTATTGACAGCGACAAAATGACTACGTTTCTTTTCGATGATTTGTCCAAAAAAAATGGACTTTGGGTTTTAATAGTACATTAGAGTGATATTTCTCATAGGGAATGTTAGTTTAGTTGTTTAGAGATAATAGCCATTTGAAAATTAATGCAGTCAAACTCTGAATAACCCAAGATTTACTTTAAAAATGTCAAAAAAATGTACCTTATATATACAATTAGTTAATTACTATTTCGGTAGGTTTAAACTAATTATTTATAGACATACTTTATAAACATGTGTGATTTAACGTAACCTAAAAATGTGGTTCTATCTGTACACAGTCATAAGTAATTTAGTAGTCCATGTAACTTCTGCTCTGAGAATAGATAGACCACCTTATGCTGAGGAGAGGTAGACCAGAGGATTTTATTGTTAAAAAGATCAATACAACTGTAAAGAGGAAAAATATCAGTGCACATAGAACGGTAGACGATCTAGTTGCAATAAATATTTTTTTTGTGGCTTTCAGAATATAGTTTACATCTTTTTCTTATTCTTTTAAGTAAGTCAAGATTATATGTTGTAATACATAAATTTTGTTTTTTAAATATTATTTAATATTATAGAGTAATAATTATTTTTCCAAAACATGGTCTATCTCACCCCCATTTACCCTACCTCAAAAAATTTCAATAACAGTTTGTATTTCTCTATCCCTATAATAAATTCTTTTCAAATTACAAATTAAAGTACATTTAAAAAATGCATTATTATTAGAATAATTTTATCTGGATTTAAAAGTACATAATTAGGAAAAATCTTGAAACCAAATTTCGGGTACGGTCAATAGTATTATACGACAGAAAAAAGTACCTACCTAAAATAACCTTTACCGCAAGTCCTATAATAGGCTTAAGTAAAGAGCAGAAAAATGTGAAAATTAATAAAATATTAAATAAAAAAATGAAGAGTGAGATATTATTTGTCAGAAATAAAATAAGGAGAAAATGACAGAAAAGAGGGGGAAGTCCGAGGACATCGAAAGGTGCAACCGCAAAATTCGTCACCAATTAAGTAAATTGCAGCAAAAACGTCAGAATAAATTTTTTCGTTGGGCACTTGAGTGGAGTTCGGCGTTCGTAGCTGAAGTGTCTTAAATCGCGTCAATGTGAGAGAAAAAGTTTCCTTGGGCCTTTCATAATGATAGATGTATTCGATAAAGTTTTTCTGCGTTTGGAAATTAAGATATTTGCACACAGTTATAATTAGAAATGAAGCTAATTTTACATTCTTTGTTTTCGGCACTTTGCAGTGCTTCAGCTGGTCTCGACTTTAATTAAAGACGAAGTAACAAATGCCAGGTGCCCTCTGGCCACGCCTACGCCTTCGGCCCCTCGCGCTTCAGCGGAGCGAAACCGAAGAGTTAGCGGAGCGCCTTCTTTTCGCACCTCGCATTATTAATGCTGAAATTAAAAAGCGGTTTTACGTATAATTCAATGTGATGCTACTCCCTTGCTGCCATCTTTAGCTGTCATTCCGATTTAAATTAAAAACGAAAAGTTGTGAATACCTTCGACAGACGAGAAAATAATACTCTCAAATTTCTTAACAGCTAAAATACTTTTCGTTTAATTGGATACTCTTTAGCTTCGATGATTTTCCACAATTGCTATCTCAAACTTTCAACATTTTCATTTTTTTAATTATAAACACCTAAACTTTTTATCTCATAATCAATATCTACCAAAAATTATAATAAAATTAACAATCATTTATCATTGTTGTCCAGTATGGTCAAATAAATTATTTAAGAATCTCTGTATATAGTTTTTAAAAGACAAAATTAAATCTTTACCTAACTTCTACAATTTTGCTTGTAAAGTGATTTAAATTTAAACATTAATATTGATATAAGATTTGAAACTTGTATGATAAAATTTTATAAAAAAAAAGAAATACGACATTCACAGTCCTCGATGCTTTGAAAAATTCATAACCAAACTTCTATTACTGAAAAAAAAAAAATTAATTGTGGGAAGAGCCCATTTAATTTTTAAATCTAATTTAATTATAATGTTTTAAGTTTTTTCTAATAAAATACCGACCGTGTATATCATAACTGTTCATAGGAAAACGTTTGAAAATTGTATAATAAAAGTTTATGGAAGAATCATCATTATTTGAAGAATTTGACATTATAAATAGTGCCATATTCAAAAAACTCTGTGTAATAGAAAAATCATTTAGAAATATAGTATAAAATCTTTATTGAAATAAATAATTTATAATAGAAAATATAAAATATCTTGAAAGTGATTGTATTAATGTGATTTAGAATTTATGTTATTATTAATATGTTGATGTAATATTATTTTCTTTCTATTACTTTCTGACTTCAAATCTTCACGATTGAGTGTTGTTACTACTTACTGCTTTAAGTAGTCATTTTTTCTATATCACAAAAACTCTTAATTATGATGAAATAATTAATTATTTTGCAAATGTGAAAGCAGGAAAAGGTTATATATCTGACTGATTTTATTTAATAAACATATCTATGTTCTTTGTTATCAATGTTTAATTTTTTTTTATATTTTTGTTCCTTTTATTATTTATTTTATAAAATATACTTTTGTTATAGAAATGTTTTTATTAAACAAATATTTTTCAGATAATCCTACAATCCTTATTAATATTTTTTAAAATAATATATTATTAGCAACCAGGGTGACAGGGGCGTAAAGAATTAGGTTTCCTTAGGGCGCAAAATTACGTAGATACGACACTGCCAAATGCTGGTAGCTGGGCGGGAATATGAAATGTTTTTAATAAAAAGAATATTTGTTTGCAAGTAGTAATTGTCCGGCTTACAAAGGTAAATGATTCATCTCGCCGCGTCTGTATTTTATGTTTCGATTCGGAAGTCACAATAATTCTGTCAAGGGGAGTGCCAGTGCTGAATGCTGAGTGAAATCATAATAATACAATGCGCGTTACGTTTAAAAATACAAAGATTGTCTGTAGTTTTTATATTGGTGCCATCTGGTTCCAAAGAAACTCTTCCAATTAAGATGAAAAATCCGCGCTGGCAAAATGAATGCGAGAAAGGCGGCGGGAGGAAGCGGAAGTGTCAGGCAGGGGCAGGAAGGCGCGAGAGCAGAGCCACTTGATTGGAAAGGACAGCGGCATATCCGTTATCAATTTATTTCTAACCCCCAATTCCGATGTTCATATCCACGACACGGTAGCGTTTCCGATGTGAATTTTAATATTTCGCAGACGAAAGGAGATTTACAGCACCGCACGGGAGACGAAGTGACGCAGAGGTGTACAGATTACACGAGCGGCGAAATTGTAACGATTCCGCTTCTGACCAAATACTACTACCACCACAACTAATAGCTTTTCACATGCTCTATTTTTCACTTGTTATTCATTTCTTTTCCCTTGTTACCTCTCACAACATTTCCGCTCTAATTTTCTATCCGATATTAAAAATTGTCATTAATATCACCACCCGTACATTCACACCTCACAAATATGTCTCTTGTAGGTGACAATAAAAAAATGGTTTTTGAATTCAGTCAAATTTTGGAATTTATTACTGGTCCAACATTTTTCAACTCCACGTAGGCCTTCTTCAGGGAGAGTATGTTGTGTTATTTGAAATGTCATGAATGACATTTTTTAAAAACAATATGTCCATTCGTTGTGAGATGATAAATAAATAAATAAATTACTTATTATGTAACTATGCACTGGTAAAAATATTTAATAAATTCTATAAAAAAATATGGTAAACTCACTTAACAAATTAATCCTTATTAGTTAGCGAACTAATGTAACAAACAAAATTTGACTGAATTCCAAAACCATCTTTTTATTTTCACATTCAGCAACCAGTCAAGTTATTTTCTTCCTAAAATATCTCTTGTGCAAAATACTTCATTGTTTCTCGCCAATATACTTGTTATTAATTTCGTTACAGTAAGCTGTCACTAAATATTTTCAATAAATAAATAAAATAAATATTAGCACAAATAGGCACTATAATTTCATTTTATAATGTTACAATTTGTAAATTATTAAATTTTCTTCAAATTACAAGTAACTTTTAATGGCTTATTTTAATTAAAATTTAACTGAAAATTGTGTCAACAACATTAAATCAGTATTTTCAAGTAAAACCTTCTTAATATTTTAAGTTCTTATTAATCAATAGAAGATTAATATGTTTTTACAGGTATTTAAAGAGAGTTATCAAGGTATATAAAGTACAAACATATTTTACTGTAAATTAGAAGTGCTAAATAAGAGTCTAAAGTTCTTATTTTTAACATAAATTTAAATTACGGGTATTCCGTAGCCAGCATGAACATAGGTAATGTTGGTTGCTTTTCGTTATAGTCAATGTGGTTCATGTTAGAGAATGGTAAATGATAGTTGATAGTAACACGTTAAAAGACCTTTAGCCTAGCAATTATCAATTATTAAATAAGACTGATTTTTGCTCTATGTTCCACAAAAAAGTATTTTATTGTATATTTATCTGAAAGATGTAGGTAAGTACACTATCCGAAACGAGAGGTTATTTTTAAGCTTAGCAAATCGTTCTAGTTTTACATATTGTACAGCATTGAAATGTCCGGTATCCTTTTAAATGTCGAAAGGTAGAAAGGTTCGAGTAAGTAACTTAAATTATGGGTATTCCGTAGCCCGCATAAATATAGGTAATATTGGTTGCATTTCGGATCAGTTAATGTTATTCATAATAAAGAATAGTAAATGACAGTGACTTTTCATCTAGCAGTAATCAATTACTAAATTAGAGTAATGTTTCACAAAAAAGTATTTTATTGTGTACTTATCTTAAAGATATGTAAGTACATTATACGAAACGTTTTTGTGAAGTTTAGCGAATCGTTCGGGTTTTACATATTGTACCGCATTGAAATGTCCGGCATCCTTTTAAATGTAAGTTTAAGAAAAAACCCTACCTGTTCGGAATCGTCGCAGTCAAGGCCGTCGTTGGGCGTGGTAGCAGCAGACGGTCTCTGCGACGTGGACAAGTTGATGGCACCGTCACCATCTATTTCCCGGTCCATGATGCCATCGTCCTGCGAAACAAAAAACACCAAATCACATCACCGCCAGATTTACACCGATACGCAGCCCTAGGCAAGGATGACCAACCCAAGCTAACTCAGCAAAACATCGCCAGATGGCAGGACGAGAATGAGGTTATGTAAGGCGAGGGGATATTAGACATGCACCAAGACAAATCACTATCGAGGTATCTGCAAATCTTCATTTTCCAAAACGGATTCCCACGACATATACATATTGAGTTTCAGCTAAGATGTAATATTTTCTAATCTGTCAGTAGTTATTACTATGGATACCAATTGTTATGTGGCACCGTATCGTCCCAAATAAAATGCAACATAACCTTGTCATCATAGGTGCCATGGTTGTCCGATATTATAAATGTCAGTTTAGTTCTCTAGTAAATAATATTTATTCCTTCAGTTGACAATCGAAATTTTGAAAGCAATATAATTTATACCATTAATAAAATTATTTTGATTAGAATTTGTTTTCTTAAATAAATTTACTATGGAAATAAATTTATTTGATCCTTTGTAATACCGGGCATTGGACTTTTAATCTTGAAATATTATTTGTGGAATTGTTACTTATATGTGTACATACGACAATATTGAATTAATTAATCTTAAATATTAAAAAAATTATGCCTCAATGCAAAGAATCTATAGTTTTTATTGATACTTATTTTACTTCATGTTATTTATAAATCACTAAATTATTACGAGAAGTTTATTTGACATTGACAACCTACTATCTTGCAGTTTATCTTGAACGATACGGTGATATAATATATATATATATATATATATATATATATATATATATATATATATATATAACTGGAATTCAGAGTAATGACAATGACTAGACAGATTACAAAATGATGCATCTTAGCTGAATCTTATAGTACAATGAGGGCACAATATTTTTAGAAATAATAGGACCTCAATTACGTAACATATTATCTATTATTATTATTAAAATATTATGCAAATAGAAGAAATGCAATAAATATTAAAACAACAGCAATTCACAAATCGACACTTAATAAATACAACTAATCCAAATAATGGTTCAGTACAAATATTGTTATATTAACCACATAAAACATGTTTGTTATTGTGTCAATATTAAATTGTATGTAAACAAAATAAGAATAGCCGATACATTCATAAATGTAAAAATATAAACTCTACATCCTGTACATTTTACAAATAATGTATTGTCAGGCTGTACCATTATAGTGAAAGCAAATATCTGAAGTACTTCTTAAGAAATGTTGTGGTATTGTAATTTGTGTCATAAAATACGACATCATTTGAGGACCATAAAACAGGATAAAAATATGTTTACATAAAGAAGAGGGAATAGAAAAGCAGCAATAGAAAAGAGAGAAAAACAGTCGGAAAAAATGATGAGTAAGCTGGAAGTGCATGATAGTGTTAATGTTTTGTCGTGGTTGTGCGTTGTTAGCAAGTCAGAATTTACGAGCAGTTCGCAGTCAATTATCCGCCCTCCGGACCTTGGCTCGAGACGTCACTGGACCCTAAGGCCACGCGCAGTTCAGCCGCCCGCATCCGTGCCCGATCAAAACAACTAAAATACAGATTTTATCGGTCTCAGGACACTCGTCCATTTAGAGTAGAAAGTGTTACAATCCATAAACTCTTTTTGCGTGGGTTTTTTAGGGCTGCGAAGCGACCCCACTTTGTTATCATAATATAAATAGAAAGGAAATAGATAAGGTGTGAAAATGACACCTCGTGCGCAAAAATAGGGTCCGGCTGGTCATTCGTTTCGGTTAGGAGGATAAGCCAAGTAATGGCCCCGTTTATCTACTGCTGCTTTATGCAGTGTGCCCGAAGAGGCCTAATCGTCTAAAGCCAGTCCGAGTGGTCGCTGCGCTTCTGGCTTTAGCTTAATACTGATTGCCGATTTCTGAAACATCGGCTGATATCGGCGACGCCACCGCGCGACTACGCGGACTGGGGCTCATCAACTACCATTCTTCACGCGTAATCTGGTTACTGGATACTGCTGCTGCTTCTCCCCCACGCTTTCACACAAAATACCTAAATCTCTGTAGCTTTTTATTTCTTTCCCTTTACGCCAATGACCACTATTTATTTTTTACAGCGCAATGGAAACTTCAATTCAATCTTGCAGTAACAATGTACTCAACGTCGTTTCAAAAGTTGTTGCTACGAGCATGAAATAGTTGGTTACCTTGCTCCCACGAAAGGTAGATTTATGCAGACAAAATTAAAATTAAGGTTAACATTTACATTAACACTAAGAAGTAAAATATACAATTATGTACAGAGTGATTTACGCAATCAACTAACATTAAACTAACATTAAAACTTAACTAGAAAGATGACCAACTTTCAACTTTTTAAAGTTAATGTTAGTTGATTTTACTACTGCGCAAACGCAACATACGTCATTTGAAAAGGTTTGAGGATAGTTTAAATTTAATTGTGTATCCTGACGTTTTATTGTCATCCATTTGATAATTAAGTAATTGATAAACCAACATAAGAAACAAAATAAAAATAAAAATCACAAACAAAAACAAATAGGTCCTACAGATGTGTCAATTTTAAAATGTTTCAATTGCACAGACATAATTCAAGTATTTGCAATTCTGCCTTCTTAGTTTTAATGTTAGTGAAAAACGCTAATATTAATTTTAATTTAAGTATTAGTTTTGCTGATAAATCCACCTTAAGCAGATTGTGAGATCTCGGGTTCGTACCGTTGTGTCCAAGTATTTTAGTACCCATTATAAGATGCTTTAGGCTGTCAACTTTCTACATTAAAATGCAAATAAAAATTGTCATAAAACTGGTTGAGTCAAATATTTTAATAATTATTTTCTCATAAATTACGATTAATGTATTTTTTTTATCTAGTATCATATATGTAAAAATCAAAATTTGGTCACATACCCCCAAAACTCTTCTAAGGTTATGGTGCCAATTATATAAAAAAAAAATCTATAACTGATAACCTACATCACGAAATTGTAGCAACTTTTAATTTAACGGCTTGAATTTATTATTTTATTTAGAAATAATTGTGACAATTATGTAAATTCAATTCAAACTTCATTTAAAAGTGAGTAAAAATGCGGTAAAGCGTTAAGTACCCCTGTTTACGAGTTTAAATTAGCCTAATTGTAGCGGTAAAAATAATTTGAATCGCTTAACCCTCGAGTGTAAAACAATTTGAGGATCGTCTTCCCAGCAGGCAGCGGTTGAGCGGGGCGCAGTGCTTCAGGCTGGGCAAGCCACACAGCACCGCAGGTAAACAACCGTGGTCACTTTTATTGCTCTCCGTAGGGTTACGTCGTTACGTCGTTTTGCGCTTTTCACCACAACGTTCCTTGTTATATTGATAATTGCCTTTAGGGACTTCTGGCTTTTCCTGTTTATTTGTCTGTATTTCTCCGCAAATAGTCTTTTAAATCGTAAAACATGCTGGGGAGAGACAAACGATAAAGGATAAACGACTCAGATTTTACTTTCTTACACTCACAATTATTTTCCTTTTTGTATAAAAATATGAATATAGTAGAGGCATAGATATATGAAATTCATTTTCGGAAGATTTATGGTTCATATAGGCAGGTACTTTCTTCTGTCGTATGCTGTTAAGGGCCGTACCAGAAATTTTCTTTCAAAATGTTTCCTAATTTTGTACCTAAAGCTAGATTAAAATATTCAAATAATAATGCATTTTAAACACACGTCTTCTAAATTCAATTTGAGAATTGAGAAGAGATTAGAATAAATTTTAAATACAAACAGTTATTGACATAAATATAAGAAATATTTGATTGTTAAAAAAAATACTTATATTTCGTTTTATAAGGCCATTATCTGGAAATACTAATGAATATACTTTACAGAAAATTTATAGTATTTATACATAGAACAAAGGCAGAAACTAAGTATTAACCAGCGTTACAATGGTCCATTATTAGTTATTAAAATTTTTCTTTAGAGGTACACGGTCAGTTTTGGACAAGTCATCAAAAAGTTATTTCTGTTCTTGCAGTTTTTAGTAGTGTGTGCATAAAAATGTAAATATAAATATGTGAAGATCCTGGGAATATAATTTTGTGGACGTAAGTCATGTTGAAAACAACATTCAGAAGAAATAGTTCAACATATAGCAGAAGATCAACCGTCGACGTTGAAAAAACGGAGTCGTAATTATCTATCCTCTGACGAGAAGAATATGATACGGCCCTGTTCTTACTTTTCAAGTGATACCTTTGAGCCACAAAGCTTCCCACCCCTCCATAAAAGGTTGTAAAATCCGCATAAGTCGGTCTCATATACATCTACTTCTACTATAAAGCTCAGAAAATAAGTTTGAATTTTCTAATGTATATTAATAATCCTGCTAACCAAAAATGTCATAATGAAAATAAGTAAAAGTAATGAAAAATTTTTAATTGAAAGCTAATTATTGTTTGGAATTTTTTTCGTAGTTAATCCGGAAAGTGTTTTAAAGAAAAGTATAATTCAGAGGAAGTTATAAGTAATTAGAAAAAGTAAAATAGTAATTAAAATTTGGACGCAAATATTAGAGTATTATTTTGAAACAAATCTGATAAAAATAAGAAAAGATAAAAGGTTGTGAGTAGCCTGAGCTAATTCTACGCTCCATGTTCCACCCGGCGGCTCCGACTCATTTAAGAAACGAATAAAGCGAAGAGAAGCGAGAGGTTACATAAAAAGACACTCACAGTTAGTGAATTTTAATAAGTGCATGTATACGCAAGCGCTTAAGCTGAGCTGATCCTCGTGGAACTGAAGACTACATCTTAGACGTTGTGTAATTTCGGTTTAGAATGTCCGGTTCTTTGTTATTTGCCGCATTATTCTTCTAGCTTGTTTACTTCTAGCTGCAGACTAGGGTGCAGAAAAAGAACCGATCGGCAAAGAAATATTATTTGTAAACAATTCGTTCCTTGTTGCATTTAGGGGAGTTATTGATGATACAGGGCGATTTTCTCCTTCGGTCGATCCACCCTCGCACTTCCGATGTGTTTACAACTCGGATGCACCGACGCATTTGATAACGCCGCGCGGTCATAATCACTCTTCCTTACTTTTCTTACTTTACCCTCTTACAACTTCTTACCTACTACCATACTTTCTCACGCCACTACACGTTTATTACGCTTTCGTTTAATATGCAACAGCAAGAAACTTTTCTACACTTCCCGAACATTTCGAATCAGAAATCAAGAAATAATCAATGTCTTATCACTTGATCATCAATCTAGTTATATCAAACAATTTTATAATATTTTTAAGCCTTATACACATTATTTATTGAACCACTTGGATACAGTGTATTTTATTTGTTTAAGCCTTATACACATTATTTATTGAACCACTTGGATACAGTGTATTTTATTTGTTTAAGCCTTATACACATTATTTATTGAACCACTTGGATACAGTGTATTTTATTTGTTTAATCCCTAGAACTCGAACTCCAGATTTCGTACTTACGTACTTCACTTAGAATGGTTTTACATTTTTTTCGATACGAAAATCGCATTTTTTGCAAATAGAAGTATTTTGCAGAATAGTTCTTAGAAAATGGGATAAATAAAAATATTTTTTTCTGCAATAATAATAATGAAGTATATGAGTAATAATAATGAAGTATATGACAGCATCTCAGATAACATTTTTCAAGAAATCTTTCAATGCGCCACCACGTGTGTCTTTATAAATTAAATCAGAAATACCACCACGAATTAAAGATCTAATGGAATATGTAACAAAAAATAAATACGCGTATTTTTTAAATCGATTCATTATTCGTTGTTCACGAGAAAACAAATATAACAATTTTGGGAAAGGGGTATTGTAACAGCGTGGTAGAATCGTAAAAGAAGACAGATAGACTGGGAGCGAAAATGTTGCCGTCTAGATCTAGCTATTCTAGACTCTTGTCTTGTCTTGTTTAGATTATCAAGAGAAGACAAGACTTTCTTATTTCAGATCAAGACGAGAAAATTATAGACTGTAGATTAACCAAAAAAATTAATTGATCCTCACGTCATCAATTGCAAACATGTGATTCAAATCGTTGCAGCGGAAATTGATGACGTGAAAATCAACTGCAGAAAATATAGTGTACAATCCTTTTTTCTGTTATTTTCATTTATTATTGTATTGCATATTTTTGTTGTTTGGTCATCTCAGGCAAAGATATGTTGAAAAACTATAAATAACTGAAAATTTTCTATTGACTTGTTGTATATATGGTCGATTGTGAAGGTAATTCGTTTGTGAGAAATGAAAACAATGATAATGATCGTATCTTGGTGACAAACAATGAAACAATGAATGAGTAGTCTGTCTGGCGTATCTGGAAATTGCAGATTCGTCCGAGAGAACGAGGGGTGGGTAACCGCCCCTTTACCGCCTCTAGACTATGACCCGTAGTTTGGTTGGCCCGCGAACGCTGAATCGATAATTCAAGAATGCTGAATTTTCTTTCGTCGATTTTTACAAAACAAATACTTATTGTTCCGCGAATGGGGCGCTATTGCTATTGGCACTGAACTCAACGCTGCACATGAATACACAGCACACATGCATACTTGCATTCTCCTCCTCATTCTCATTTCTGATTCTCATTCTGATTGTGAGATACGAACTGCGCCGTTGCAATATTTAATGCAAGTTGGTTTACACTTTAAATATTCATTATTGGAAAATAAATTTCATCAGATATGGATTGTTTGCAGCATGATAATAATTAGTGTTTGTTTAGTGCTATATTACAGATTCTTCCTTACATTTCTCATCACTAAAACAAAAAGATTTTTGTGCTGCAGTAGCAAATAGTAATTAAACTTCTGCTACTATCACAAATTTCCTTCCGCATCTCATAACACAAAAGAAAAAATTCAGTTGACTTTTCCATATTTTTTTTATTTTTATATACTTTAACTTTCATATGTAAAATTACCAGGGCATATAATCGGTTAATAAAAATCGGTAACCGATATTTTGAACGAAAATTGTAATAGATATTTTTAAGGCCGAAAATACCGTTAACCGTTAACCAAAAAAAAAACCGGTTTTAGCGAACATTAACCTTTTAATATCATGTAGCGCAATTTTTTTTCATGTTTTTATCTGTGTTATCTTTTTGTATATAAATATGAGTCACGACAGTTTTTACAATTTACATTTTATTGGAGTGTTATAAATGTTTTTTCTGAAGGTATTACGGAAATATTTGTGAATATTTGTTAATTAAGTTGCATTCTTTTATTTGTTATATTTTTTCAGAAGATAATTTTTTTTTTTTTAATTCATTTTATTTATGAAAATTACACACATTATTGTTTTTATTTTGTAAAAGTAATAAATAAAATTTCCGTGACGTAGCTGTTAGTACAGTAAGTGAAAGAAAAACAGAAGTATAGTGACCATATAAGTGTATGACAAACAGAAGATACCGCTTTCTAGTCAAGGATGCGATATCACAAATTAATTTCGATGAATATTGTTTTAAATATTTTTTCAGAACAACGTAAATTTATTCTTTAACTATTTGTAAAAATAAATTGGTTATTTATTTTCATTTTTTAAATATCTTTTAGTTAACATATTCGTTCTAATAAATGAACATATATTTACATATCTAAAAATATGTTCTATTTAGTACTAAGTATTATATGTTTTTAATATATAAGTAGTATACAAGTATTATACATTTATGATGGAAAGTTATTGCATTTTTTTGTTTATGTTTTGTTTATTTACATTTTTTTGTGGTTATGTTTTCGTATATGCACCGTGCCACCGTGAGAATAAGTTTCTTTTCGTCTTTTGGACGATCTCGGATTTTCAGCTACTATTCATTGTTTGTCGCCAAGATAATTATGATTGTTTTTGTTTCCGCTTGACAATTTACAACGTGTCAAAGCACGAATCTATTCCAAACTGTATTTCATTGTTTACCACAAACAGCTTAAATATTTCATTCTGAAATACTACTTCGTTTACGCAAAAATATTCACGAATTTCAATTCTCGTGCTGAATATATAAATTATTTTGTGAATATGAAATTTTAGTCGCCGCTCTCGATGTTCTTTTTGATATTTTTGAGGGGAGATGTTTTAATAGATTGAGTAATTCTGATTGGGACTGATAAAACAAAATATTTTTCTTCAATTCATATTAAAATTCTTCATATTTTCCACAAAGTTTTTATTAAAAAAATAATATTTTGCATTAATTATACGCGTAGCCATACAAAGTTTTTTTTTATAATATCTAAAATAATTTCAATAATAATTTGTTTGTGTATCACTTTTTTGTGTAGGTGTCACGTTCTGTGTGAAAATTCTTTCAAAATTTCCACACAAGTCGAAAGAAAAATGTTGGCTCATTTTTCTCAATCTTTCCAGGTAATGACTTGGTATCAACGCACGTCTGCTGTTTACCTCCCGTCCATATTTATTACAACACGTTTACCGGTGGCATCGAATATTCGCGCAATATACTCTAAAAAAGCTGGAAAAGGCGTTAAATGAGCAGGAGAAAGATGAAAAGCCAATCTTTCCGGAGACTTGAGGATTGGGGTCTAAATCAGGGGTGCGTAACCGCGACCGTCCTGCCGTCCCGTCGCTATATTCCAGTGGTACCCAACATTTACCGCAAAACGACTTCACAAGTTTTTATCATTTTTATATAAGTAGTAAACTAGATAACAATGTGATGCATCTTATAGTCCGAAGATAATTTTGGATGAGTTTCATGATGCTAATAAAAATTATTATAAAATTAAAATTTGCATTTTTTTTTTAAATTATATACTATATTTTGTACGATATATATCGTAATACAACAACTTGTATGTTTCAGAATTTCTATTTTTCTGGTGTTTAACGACCACTTAAAGATGCGTTGAAATAGAATCTAGATCTAGACTTTCTAGACTCTTATCTTGTCATGCCTACATTATCAAGATAAGACTGGCAAAATTTGAAGACAAGACCACACTGTCTTATTCGTTATTCCAGATTAAGACGAGAAAATTCTAGACAATTTTCAAGACTCTAGAACAGTGATTGTAAAATAGAAAGAAAACACTGCCGAAGAATTATTTGTCCTTGTCTAAAGCGTATGCGCAGGTTAATGTAATCTTCAAACAATCTAGAGACTTGATATCTAGACATGACTTTTTAACCTAGACTTAGATTTAGTCAAGTCTTGTTTTAAAATTTCTTGACAAGACAAGATTTTGCAAAGTCTTGTCTTGTCTTTTGTGGACGGCAACAACTGGTTCGCAAAACTTAAGCGTTAGCCACTACCGGTTAATTTTTTTTAAGTGATATTAGTAGTATTCTACTTGTCATCCGTCTCATCTCACCTTTGTTTAAAATGAGATAAGTTTAAAGTAAACTGACTTAGACGAATAGTAAAAAAACGACAATTGTGGTGATATATAGTTTTGAAAATCCGTAATATATTTCGAAATAGATGTAAATAAGAAAATAATGTCAGTGTCATTTTGTATGTCTATATAACAAATTTAAAACATTATTATATATTTCAAACTGTCGTTTTTTGAAGTACTTATTTGTTTATAAATAAAATTAAAATTTACTGACACAATATATTGAATATTACTGGCAATTTTGTTTTTATTACAAATAACAATACTTTAAATTCAATAATAAAACAATTTTATTGATTGATGTCAAAATCTAAAACTCCGCAAGTACAATCTTTGGAGGTGACTTAACATCTCACTTTATCTCAACTTAGTTGGGATAAAATAAGCCGTTAAAATAATTGCTCAAACGAAAGTGAGCTAAGATACACATAATTTTTTTGTAAAATACTGGAACTAATATGTATAAAGATAAACTTTAAATCATTATGATTTCCTTTTTTAATTCTTTTTATTGTTTTAAAATGTATTGTAAAATAAGAAAATGATCTTTTGAATATTTTTTTGATGTTTGTAATGAAAAAGAATGTTAATATTTTGAAAAAAGTTTTGGTTGTTCTTGGCGGAATCCGCACCTTTTCCAATCAGGCTGCAACGTCGCTGCTTATTCATTATTTCGCCAGCGCCCTCGCGCGTCGTGGAGGGAGGAACCCTTACGATGTGTCCCCTCGCAAGGCCTAAATTAGGGGATGATAGTGTGATTAGGACATTTTTCTACATGAAAACGACAGTGGATTTTTTATAAAAAAATGTTTTTTTACGTGGTCGGAATCCCTGAACGTAAACATAAGGTTTTGGTCGTAAATCGATGTGGTTTTTTGGATGTTTTAAAGGATGCTTTGCTTTTTTCACGTCTACTTGACTTACGGCATGCACGGCCTTTTTAAGGATGAATTATTTCCCCACAACTTTTGTGTCTTCAATTTTTTTTGTACTCGTGCTTTAAATATTTTCCCGTAATGTGAATGCCTTGATATATTGACTAACTTTTAAAACAAAATTAATCACGTTTTGTTTTTGAAGTCATCGTGATTTATATTTAATTCATAACTTCACCTAAGCGGAGTGTGAGATCTAAAGTCCCATTCCCAAATTTGTCAACTATTATGCGAATAAAATAATTTAAACTTTTTTTCTCAAAATTTATAAATATCTTTAAACAAATTATAATAATTTTAATAATGTTTTAAATATATCACTACTTTCTTTTAATAAAATATTTATTTGAATGATTATACAAATAAACATCATTTATACATTCATTGAAATCACTAAGTCAATATCATAACTTCACATAAATTACTTTTACCACGAAGTAGATCACGGGCGTCGGCAGGATTTTATGCATGGGGATGCACCCCATATGAAAAAAAAACCTCGAATCAGTTTTTTTACTGGTAATATGTTTTTTTTAATAAAAATTTGAGCAAAAATTCCGCATTTTAACAATTACATATATCAATAAATTGAAAAATTTAGTAATTAACATTTTTAAATTTAATTGTAGTCATCATATTGAACGGAATAAAAGACGAATATATCGATAATATAATAAACAAATTTGGACAGCAACCAAAACGTCTTCATGATTTGTTCAAAGAATAATTCAATTACCTACACACTTATGTTCAAATAAAAATATTGTCAGTAATAAATTACAATTTTTGTCCCATAAATTATCCTTTTTTTCTTCTTTTTAAAAGCCCAAGGTACTACAATCCTAGAAGAATTTTGGCGACAGGTGAAATTAAGAAAGCCTGTAATGAGTCTACAGCTTATAGTGGATTTCGAATCAGGCGTATACCGCGGTATAATTTATTTGGTTAATAGTTAGCTACGCTAGAAATCGAATTCAAGATTTCACATTTCGCTCAGTTCGAGTTGGAGCGCGTTAACCAAGTAGTTACTTTTATTTTATTTGATCTCTGTAAATTGGAACAAAACCTATAAATTAAACAAAAATAAATAGCTTTCTTAAAAAGCGATAAAGGAATAAAGAAACAGCAAATCAATTACTGAGTAAATCCCCGTACAATAGAGAAATTCATCAACGTCTTTAAAAGTCAATTGCAGAAACGATCCCATTCCAAAACTAGCACGACATTAATATCCTGATTCCTGCCCTGACAAGTCGCAGCAGGAAAGAGAGGGGCAAAGAATCCCGCCTGAGGTGAAGCAAAATATAATAAATTAAAGAAAACCAAATTGGTAGATTGTAAGATTTTTGCGTAATTTCGTATTCGTAGTAAGTCGTCAATGCGAAGTGAACAGCAATTACTACTATCTCAGGAGGCGGTGCCCTGGGCGATATGGGGAGAAATGGAACAGAGCTATCAAGACGGGGTTAGGGACACAATAATTTAGAATTACATTAACATATCACGTTCTGTTATTTCATCAAATTTGAATCAATATCATTTATATTTCACGGCCAGAGGTGGTTGACTGATTAACGTGCTTCCACTTAAACTGAACATAAGAGTTCCATTCCAAGTATTATCCAGATAAAATATCCTTATGTTCCAGTGGAAAATTATCACTAAGTATCTTTGAGATCTCGCTTCTCTTAGAAAAGTGTGCCATAAAAAAAGAAAAAATTACACACCTTTTCGGAAAAGTAAAAAATAAATAAATGTATAGTTATCAAGATTCTGAGTGGATTTAAAATAGTACTGGAATTTATGTACTTTCCACTTAAATGTAGGGTTATAAATAAATAACACTATAAGTCAGGATTGCATAAAAATCTCATTAAAAAAATCAGATTTTTTGTTTTCTTTTATAATGATGTAGTATATTTTCAAAAACGTGTTTCCCAAATATATCATTTATTATGAAAAAAAGATATTGTAAAGAATAAGTAAAATTTAAAGGAACAATAAAGAATACAGTAAAATTCATTTAGAACTACACCGCTTATAACGACAAACTGGTTATAATGTCAGCCTATATATCCTAACGTTATTTTACCTTCTTCGATTATAGCGACTTCTGGCTATAGCGACGAATTTTGGGATTCCTTCGATGTCGTTATAACCGGATTTTATATTTCAAAATAAATTAAACAAAAAATCGCAAAAAATTCTACGTTATAAATTCAAAATAATAGGTCAGTAAAATAGCTTTACCGATGAAGTTAAATTGATTTAGTAGTTCTTGAAACAATTAAACCCTGTCCACACCTTTTTTGCCCTAATGTTCGTAAAACTGGGATGTTAAATAAAAATTGCAGAAGAAGAGATTTTTTACTTAAAAAATCAAAGTGATTTAAATCTTATTAAATAACTATTTTAAATCAAGAGATTCAAATCAATGCTATAGATATTACAAAATGCTCGCACGTAATGTTGGTTGCAGGTTCCTTTTACTTCTTATATAATGTACTAGATTTGTTGCACATCTTAAAAACCAAGTTATAACAAACATACAAATGAAATGATAAAATAATACCTCTTATGTTAAATAGTAAACAATAAAAATAATACAGACCACCAAAAAACTCATAAATAAATGAACCTAAAATAAAAAAAATAAGATCTGAGCTGTCACTACTTTAAAACATTTTAAGTGTCATATATTTTGGACAATATAACTTGGTCATTGAAACATATGAAACAGTTCTTCAATAAAAAATATATTTGCAAAGTAAAAGTAGTTTTACGGTCTTTCAACTGCTTTGATCGTATAAAGTTGGTGAATAAGATGATTATGAAATGATAAAGATGACATCAAACATTCACACTCTATCGAAATTCAAACTTTGTTCCGAAACTTGTAATATTTGCTATCATTACGTTACCTTAGTAACATTAGATTTTAGTGATTTTTTAATCTATTTGGCCTGTTGGTTTTCATTTCTTAAACCGCTGTAGCGAAGATGTACGAGAAAGATTTGACCTAGGTTGGGAACAAAAATGAAAACAAATATTGTGAAAAGAGATGTGCTACGCAAACGATGAATAAAATATTAATTAAAGTGATAAGATTGAAGATGAGCGACTTGAACAAAAAATATTCAAATGATTGCTTGTAACCTAAGTTTGCAATTTGTCTTGTGCAAGTTGTTAGGAAAAACCTCCAAAGCCATCTATGTTCCTCTCATTGAAGGGAGTGCAGTTAGGAACTCAGGGCCCAGTAAGACAAGGGGATTAGCTTAACAGACGTGTTCGGAGATTTCAGCACTGTCTCGTGTCTCTCATTGCTAATTATATTGCTTGCCGCCGTCGTCTTCCAAGAAAAATCACTAGATACTCGCTCAATGACTGTGCTGATGCGATACTAATCTCTCGATACGATTACCAAGGAAAAATAACGCGAATAACTTACGATTTCGGTTTATCTACACTATCTTGGATACTTATAATCGTCAATGGCTTTCTGGGACTTTAACTACAAAAAGATATACGTTGTTTAGGAATTAAGGCACTGAGTCTTAAAGTTGTACATCGAGTCTTTTCCTAAACAACTGGTCAGGGATTGGATTCTACAACTTCGGTTGCTCTGTTTAGGAATTTAGGCAATAGAGTCCTTAAGTTGTACATCGAGTCTTTTCCTAAACAATTGATCAGGGGTGGGATTCTATAATTTCGGTTGCTATCATTTAGACTTCTTATGATATCAATTGCAAATATCAACTGCAAGGTATACTTGCTATTCTATAACAGAAATGGTTATTTACGTTTGATACAAAGAAAACTCTACAAGTCGACACTGATAAGGGAATGTATTAAATTCATTGCAAAATTGAATTTACACCATGGTGACATTTGACGTTTGTAATTTGTATTTATTATGAGTTATGGAATCCTACCCAAGGAATGATATTTTTTTGATTTTCAGATACTTATAACAGTGATTGACTTATTTTTACTTTTATCACTACATCTGTAGGTTCTTTGTTTATCTAGGAGTGTGAGATCTCAGATTCGGTTTCTATTATCAGAAATAGTAAGTGTTACGAATCTTGTACCTGTTACATGAGATTTTGATTCTTTCTAGGAATATTGTGCTACAGATGAAGATGATAAATTAAAATTTAATTACTCGAAGAATATTTGGATGATAATTTGCAGTATTTGTGCAATTAAAAAGGTTTATGGTGAGTTTAATTTGAAATTTATTTAGAGTAAATATAGGAATTTGAAAGGTCGATTTGATGTTTGTGTTTTAAGAGGGTATAAAATATATATCCCCACAAATTGGAGTATTTACATAGTAACCAGGGTGAGGTATTTTTGTTGCAGTGGTCCTAGTGCAGGGAGAATGAGGTAGGTCAGGAGCTTGAAGGAACCGTGTGGCTAGCGGTATCTGGGTAAATATTCGTTAGGTATCGATCGTGTTTGTGAGAAATTAGCAGCAGCGGAGATGTCGCCATTCGCATCCGCCATCCAGGGTGCAGGGCCGGTGGCGAGTGACGTCACGGTTATATACCGTTGTTTTTTGCTTATTTTAGCGCACATTGGAACACAAAGGAAATACGAATTTCATTAGTGTCGGGCGCTGTATTGGTCCGCGAGTCGGTGCCTCGCGCGCTGGGCAGGTCTTAAAGAATGCGCACAACGGCAACGGCAACGGAACGGCAACGGCAACCAGCATCGCATCCGAATGCCGCCACCCCCTTGCACCCGTCGCGCAGCCAATACTAAGATGGCACAACAACGCGCCAGGGCCCGGAGAATACAACACGAGCACGGCAGAGAGATTTTTATTTTGTTATTTGGGTTGTGTGAAGAGCGGAGAGTGGTGTGAGAGCGGTGAGAGCGGTGTGAGGCGGCGGTGAGGCGGTGGGAAGGAGCGCGCTCGTTGGTCTGGCGGCGGCGGCGGCGCGATGCTGGTCGCAGTGGGGCGGCCTCTGCCACATCTCACGCCAACCAGGTGCTCTGTGCGCAACCTTACGACACGCCCATCGCTGCACCGTCTCCTCGCTCTGCACGCCCGGCACACTCGTCCTGAGCCTTCAGCTACCTACATGCCTATACCACCTATACCCTCGTTAAGTCTTCCTTTAATGTCTTATCAAACCCGACAGTATTACGCTAATCAGTCGGACAACGTCGCCGAAATGACAATTAGCCGAGCGATATGTCCACGTACATTTAATTCTTCTCTCTCTGCCTTATTCCCGACTCAGGATAATGAAATTAAATACATTTGTTTCGTGACTAATTGACAGAAAAACTGACGCACGTGACTGCAATTAAAACAATATGCAGATAGGACGTTGGACATGGAAATGTTTTCTCTCTAACTGCAAACACGTTTTAAGAACACGTTCCACATTACTATCACGTTGATTAGTTTTATTAGCGCGTCTTTGGAATGCTGATGGAACTATATTTGTTTAGCAGTGTGCAACAATCCACGTGGACCTGGATACGCCTTCTCGACAACGGTATAAACAGCGCAAGTGGCAACGGATATGTTTACAGCATGGCTGGTTCAACGCAAACAACAAAATATGAAACATTTGGAACTAAACCGACAGAACAAGCAAACACACACATGAAATTAGACAAACATGAAATGGAACGCACGGTGTGATGTTAGCGGTTGCCGGTAAACTTTTCCCGCTTATGCATATTGCACATACCTAACTTCTTACAAAATAATCAAATCTTTACGCAAACCTTGCGGAAATAACGTTTGCACCTCGTCGTTTATAACACAACTCAAACAACTCATCTCAAATATTCACATCTACTGCATTTACTAATTACCTATGGATGAAACGAGAGAGGTACGAATGGGATTATACTTTCAAGTATTGTTTGAGAATGACTGGAATAATCAATAAATATATTTTCCAGTTTCTGCGGTTCTTTCTTTCAAAGTCTTTTCGATGTCATTTGCTTTTTATTTCATCAAGTTCTATGACTGAATGGCGATTATTCGCACCAATGCATTTGCTTTCATTACTTTTCTTAACCATTTAAAAAAGAACGAGCGATAATTACAGAACGCATTTGGCGATGAATTGTACATATATTTCCTAAGGAAACTAATTACTATGATAATTATAATCATTTCTCAAGTCTGGAGTTTAGAGCGCAACATAATTTCGCGCAGAAGGAAACATGTTTGATTACGAGAGCTTGCAATCTTAAAGTATACGATTTCGCGAATTTTACAGCACGTAAAACATCCGTAAAACTCCTATAAAAACGTCACTCACTAAATTATAATTCCAATATATTTTTATTTATTGAACTCATCGCATCGTTTTCTCTGTTTTATTGGCCAAATTTTCAACGAGTGTAAAATTATTCACCGCAATTTATGATATACAAATTTAATTTTACAACAATATTAACACACTTAACTTCTTTACTGTCTACTTTATACTTCACATATTTGTAGCAGAAACTTGAAACGATTGACTATGTCAAACAAGACATCACTTATTTAAAAATTTATTAGAAACGATACAAAACACGATATTTATAGTCACATGCATGAAAGAAATAAATTACTAAATGTTAACATATATTATTTTCCTAAAAAAAGTAGTTCCTTACATTCAGTGGCAGATTTATACTTATGCCATTTTGATTAAAAGTGCTTTTGAATAATTTAAAAACCAGATCCACATATATATTTATGATTATTGTTGTTACTTGTTCCTATATAGTATTTTTATTAAATTGCCGCACATAAATTTTGCCGCCTTGGGCTATAGCCCCTATAGCCCTCTTCTAAATCCGTCACTGCTAACATTACCGCAAAAGATCAGTAAGATTTTTAACTGATAAACTATAGATATTTCTAGAATTAGAAAATACTATAGTAAATTCACCTGTTTTCTAAAAGATTATTTTGAAGATACAAGTTTCAAACGATCAAATTTGTATTAAACCAGGGTTGGCAAAAAACATTATTTTTTAATTTAAAGATATTTATTAGTCCTTCTAAAAAAAAAACAAATAAATTACGATTTTTTATTTTTAAAGATATCTATTAATGTAACTGCACTTGATGGTTTTAAAATATTTTATTTCGTAAACGAAAACGAATTTTGTAATAAAACCGAAAAAGCGGAGAAATTGGTGTTTTTATTCAAATATTATAATCAAAACTCAAAACGATTCAACTAAAGAAAACTAGGATTTAAAAAAAAACATTGCTTTTTGTGACACATTTAAATACTTATTTTTTTCTTTTACCTATTATAATCAGAATATATTTTGTTTTTTATTAATAGCAAATAAATAATTTTTTTTATAATTTGAATTTTTTTATGTTTGATAAAAATCAATTGTTTTTATTAAAAAAATGAACCATGTATAATAACTTATTGAAAATATAAACCTGCCTTGGACGGAAACTATAAAAAATCAAATAATTTCTACTCCTACAGGGATATATCGATTTTCAAATCACTAATGTTAAAATGTTTATAATATGAATTTAGAAAATAGTATATATTAAATTACAAGCCTAAGCGTATGCAAAATATATTTTTGCGTGAAATTATTTTTAAGCGGCGTACGTAACCGAAGAACAAGTAATAAACTAAAGTCGCGTTTTGTTTAAACATTTATTTATGTTTGTCTGTGTGTGCATACAAGCTGTGTGCGTGTGTGAATGTATATGTGAGTGTAAATGAAGACGAAGAATATTTAGAAAACATACACACAGCACACAACAAATGTTTGTTAAATATTTCCAGGAACAAGAACACAAAACGGTATTTCCTGTTATTTGATGTTTCATAAACGAAAAAAGCCGCGAGACGCAGAATGAGTCTTGCAGATGCGGATTCAGAAGATATTAATCTTATTATACAACAAGCTCACACATGTTTTCTCAGTAATGATCATAAACAATTATTAAATTAAATATTGGAAAAACATATATTAAACTAGAGAATAATATATTTAAAAAAAATCATTTCACTTTTAAAATATATTTATACTTTCTAGATTAAAAGATTTTTTTTTAATTGGATCAATATAGATTTTGAGGAATCAGTTATTGGTATCAATTCATGTATTATTGTTACGTTGTATAAATAAAACAACACAGCTCGAAATAAGTATTTTATTTATTTATGTATATGTAGTAATAAAATATACGATGTGTCTGTTGATTTAACTATTTAATTTGTTTAAATATATCATTAAAGTATTTATTTTAGTGATTAGCATTTGCCAATCTAGAAGGTGGGATAATTTATTAGAAACTACGGAATAAGAATAGAAAATTTATTCGTAACTACTTACGAATTATAATGGAAAATGGAAATTTCTAATACGGTAATAAATATTTAAATAAATATTTTATTTCGTTTTCTATAAAAGAGCAAATACTATAAATATGACAAGACTTTCATTTAAATAAATTAAGATTATGTATTTTTTTATAATAAATATGACTGTTGTTAAATGCACCCCTGTAAGTTTAAAGTGGTGGCTGAGGGTTTGAGAAAATAAGATATTCGTCGAATCTGACCTGAAAGTTTATTTGTCTTACGAACACCTGAACACACATATGCACGCACATAAAAAGACACAATAATACAAAACGATCAGGTTACAGTTGTGCATTCCGAGCGTTTTAAATTACGTGAAATTTACTTCAGACAAACTAAAAAATGTTTTCCAGATTTGTTTGTTCCTACAGAAAAATCAACTGTCACACGCCTTGCCGCCTTGTAAATTAAAAAATAAATAAATAAACATTTGCCTTGGTCGCAAAAACGCGCATTTATTTAATCATATTTGGTAGAGAACGCTTTTATTTACATTAGAAACAAGCAGATGTGGCCTTCGGTTATTTTGTAAATAAGAAATGAACAAATCTTCAACCAAGACAGATTTTGAAACTGGATTTGCAGCCCGCTTTACGCAACTGAAATGGGGCTGCATATCTAAAGGAAAGTCAGAATCACAAGGAGCAATCCAAAAAAACCAAGAGGTAATTCTCAGTTGTGTTCGAATTTGAATCATTTCACTATTATTAAAATAATTGTTGAATGTTTTCATTTGATTATTCGATACGATTTTGTTTGTACAGAATAAATAAACGTGTGTAAGTCATTGTAATGTTTATTGCATTTGAAGAAGAAAGATGAGTTTAAATTTAAGCGATCTTTAAACCCTTATATGGCTGAACTTTCACATTCGATTTGACTAAACGGTGTAGAATGAACAAAATTACATTTTACTTGATCCTTTTATATCTGTCTCCATTTCGGAGCACATTTCGATTTCCTTTACCCCAATATACGGATTTTCAAGTAAACTTACTCACAAGATTTATTTCTTTTTAAATATTTTGTACACAACAATTTTCAAAGCTTTGTAAAAGGAATGAATAGATCTACAAAAATTTTTCCTTTCTTCTTTTAAAAAATAGTTATTTATGCAACTAGTGTGTAAAGTAAATGTTTTTTAAACGAATGCAGAAATTACAGCACGAGATGAAAAACATGTTACATACGTGTTATATACAACAATTTTCCTACAACTGAAATATTAAAAAAAAAATCAAAAGTAAATACAACTATTGAACTATTGATGTGCCACAAGTGCGTGAAAAGTGTTTACGTTGCCTAGCAACGGCTACTTTTCACGCACTAGTGTGTGAAAAGTTCTTTTCAAGCACTAGTGCGTGAAAAGTGACTTTATAAAATCAGACGGCACAAAGTGTGTGAAAAATATGTTATGCCATGGTGGTGACATTTTAAAAAGTTTGTTATAGTTGATATAGTAACATGACAATTTATGTAAATAAGGTTAAAGATTTTGGCAACAGAAATATGTAATGGCCACAATAATTTCATATAAAACAAAAAAGAATAAATTTACATCGCGTCTAAATCCGATAAATAAACTTGGGAGAGAAAGCAAGACAGCATGTTGCGCGTAACTGAAAAGAGACAGTCGTATAGTTTTTTATAAACCTAAGACAAACACAGCAGTGAAAAACTAATATAAACAAAAACTAGCACGTAAACATCTAAAATAAGCAACGTTGCCAAATGCTCGTGGGGCTCAGTTCAAAAGGAATTTATAAATGTTCCCAACAATAAATTATTTTCAGGATTCGTACAGCAGGAGTTGTTTGTTTATAATTCGAACAGATGACTGATATCAAAACGTCGGCTTATAAATGACGCAAATGTATAAAAATCAGAAAACAAGTTTATGTTTATCAAGCTACCAAACTTTGTTTCACACAAATAGTTTACGGAAAGCATAGATAACAAAGTTTACGAAAAATTTAATACTAATATGAAATGAATATCCATTAGAGAATATATCAATCTAATTTACTGGTAGATATCAGGTATATCTTCAAGGACATCAAAACACTGCATGAAATATATTTCTGTAATAAGCGATTTAAAATACAGTTTATATTGAAAATAATTGAATAACAAAATATGAAAATTGAATTACTGTTTGTTTTTTAAATAAATATTTTAAACAACAAAATTCGTTATCTATTTGTAAATATGTTTATTGATAGAATAGAGTAATAAAAGTAAAATAATGAATTGGAAGTTTCTGTTTGACTGAGTGTACCTACACGTGCGTAATCTTAAAATAGAATGTTTTAAGATCTGTGCACTTATGAGCATACATTTGTAATACAATGAATTTATTGTCGCTGACAATTACTGTTTGTATTCTATTTGCTTTTATCGCTATTGCATATTTGTTTATATGTCAAATATTTATTATTTTGTTGAAATTTTGTTTATTGTATAAAAATTACAGGAAACATAAAAACGCCCTACCACCCAATTTATTTACACATTAAAAATTGTTTATGTTATATTTTAATATAAATAACATTAAAACTACAAATAAAATAACGATACACACATTTAATATGAGACAATTTGGTAAATATTTAATCTAAAAAAAACCACAGATTTCAAAACATAAACCGTTAGAAATGAGATTTATAACAAAATATTTAAAACTGTAAATAAATACGCTCATTTTTTCTTTGAACAAACAATAAATTACGTACCATTAAAAAGTAATTTACGATTTGGTGCATATATTATAGTTTGGAAAACATTTATTTTCATTTGACAATTCAAAAAAGATAAAACAATTTTTAATGGTTTTTGTTTTTAAAATATTTATCTGCATAAAGTATAACTTCCGTTTAAGTGTAGTACACTCTAAAAATATTATACTTACAAAAAAATGATTAAAATGCGATAAAATGAATATCTTAATCTTTTTATTAAACAAGAAAAAACGAGATATGTGAAAATGTTACAAAAGATCC
The DNA here is from genome assembly GCA_035578165.1 of Stenolophus ochropezus. NCBI lineage: Eukaryota > Metazoa > Arthropoda > Insecta > Coleoptera > Carabidae > Stenolophus > Stenolophus ochropezus. The sequence goes on from JAQOWZ010000014.1 coordinate 9,890,977, forward strand.
TAATTGAAATTGATAATACATTGTTGTGAATGCATATTCAACTTTTCGAAAACAAGTATAAACTCTCTGCAAGACGTATAAGGGTGAAGTTTTAGTTTTTAATATATGCTTATTTACATGCAATATTGCATTTGGATATTGGAGCTGATATCTGGCGCATCTTGCACATCTCCCTTCGCTTCTATTTCCTGAATTTGATAAATGGTCTGGCTGACGTACCAAGTGTGGTGTTCATCAAAATATCAATGTTGCCGATCTCGAGAAAAAACGGCGATGTACCGATCCAGCGTCTTATCCTTGGTTATTGCCCCCACCGTCTAAGTCTAATTGTTCTCTTGGCTCCTCGAGCGTAAATAATATCCATAAACATTTCCAACACGTGCAGGAGGCCGCAAGTTTTCGCAAGTCGTAACAGGATCATACTTTCTTAAACATTATTGTTGATACTTCGTTATTATAAAATAAATATATCATTATTCTACTTTGTAGTAAATTTTGGTAATAATAATAATATTTTAAACTCGATTGTTTTATTTAAACCAGATTTTTTAAATTTAAATAAAAAAATATATTTTTGATTCGGTTATTTTGGTATTTTTTTATTATTACAAACTATTTTGTGGTATACAATATTTATCACTTGTATTTTGTATATAATAAAAATTATTCCATCTCTTTTTCTAAGTGAGATAATGGTAATGCATTTTCTTCAGTGCTGCCAGTAGATATTATAATATAAAATCAGGCTTCTTAAAAGCGATTTTATTTTAAAAATGAGCTCAGAATACGAGTCAAAGTGTTTATTTTATGTTGAAATTATTTGTATGTGAATGTAATTGAAAATATTTTTTGTAATTAATTTCAATAAATAAAATTATTTGATTTAAATCGTGATTTTTTTCTTGCTTTAAACTAAAATTTATTAATCGACAGTGTTACTTGAAGTACTAAATAATATCATTTTTTTTTTAGTGGAACACGATACAATATATTTAGGAAAATCTATGAAATAAACTATTTGTCTTTGTGTTACAATACAATCTTAATTTTTTTAAGGTGTAACTTTGAGAGCAAATAAAATGAAAAATGGTAATCTGTTTAAAATTTGGAATCAGCGCGTCAAAATATCATTTTTAAAAAATCATAATTTTGGATCAAATATAGGTATTTTTGGAATACTTTTGGTTTAAACCAAAAACAGATCGATATATGACCTCAGCAACTTCATTCGATTCTACGAAGAAAGTTCATATTTTTATCTCAATGGATAAAATATTCACAATAAAACAGAAAATATCAATATACACTATTTGTCAATACCAAAATTTTCAATTAGGTATTTTTGGAAAATTGTATATTTGAACTTAAAGAAAAGTCTGGAAAATTTATTATATTTAAATATTAAAAATTGTTCAGTTGCTGGATGCAAAAATAGTTTCCTATTTGCTGTAAACAAGATTTACGATTAAAACATGTGTCATTTGTACCGTTTACAGATCATCAAACTATAGTTTTATACTTATTGTTGCTCTTTTTGTCACGTTGGGTATTTACAAATATAGGCTCACTGAATTTCTGATATGACTGAAATGACGTAGGCTAAAGGTTCCAGAAATACAAGAAAATACAATTGATGCAAAAGACAATGAAACATATCTCCGATATTAACGAACAAAAGCCTGTATAAATAAAATATTAAAAAAGATTTCCAATGTTGCTGTCAAAATTTCGATATGCTTTTTTTCATCAAATACGCATTTAAAATGAAATGTCTTAATAAAATTTTCGATATGCCTGTTTCCATTAAATACGCATTTAAAATTAAATGTCTGTTAAAAATACCGGAAGATAGTATTGTACTTGTAAAAGTTAGGATAAGTCCAGAGTGTCACAATCAGATAAGTAGTTTTTTTAAACAACAGGAAGTTAGTCTAATTTAATTGAAACCTACAACAGATTACAGCATGCATTTAATAATGATGTATGTATTTTATTAGAGTTCCGACACTTTATTTTTGTAGTATTCACGGACACAAAATATGATGCAACAGGATAAAGTTCATTTACAAAACTTATCTTTGTCGTTTAGAATGTAGACACCGTACCACACATTGTTCTTAACCGTATACAAATTTCATACATACAAAACCTTTGCGAAAAAATGTCATTTCTATCATTCATTTATGTGTACATAAAATTTATCAGTAATTCTTTTAAAGTAATATATATTCTTACCTATTCTTTGTTGTTAAATTTTACTTATTTGTATACTTGTACTCACGTCACATCTATTCCTTTCAATAAGTATGTTGTAGTCGTATTTGTAAATTGCTGCACTAATAATAATTTATTAGTTTAAAAACAAACTATATTTGTTATTGTTTTTCAAATATTTTTTCTGATAAACACTGTTCTAGAATTTTCTATAAATAATAAGGTGATTAGTTAAAAAAAATAAATATAAAATAAACCAAAACATTTTAAAGAAAATGAATAAAGCAACTAAAAATAAAGAGGATGAAATTCTAAATTTCACAGTCTGTTTCTATCCGTTTTTATTTATTTTATTTGAACATATTCAGGTAATTTTCCTAATCAATAAATATTTGCAAATTATAAATATAAAATTGACGTCATGAGCATCTAAATATTTACGTTAAGCATCTTTAACCTGTAATAGAACTGTCAAAAAAATATTTTCTAAAATAAAGTTACATAACTTAGATGATGGTTTATTAATACAGAATAAACAAATTGGAGCATTTTCATAATTAAATCTATTGCTGCTTACATTACCCAAGTCGAAGCATTTATTATATCGCTTGTTTCTGCCCACTCTACAGTATTTATCATTGTTTATGAACTAATCACATAGTTCCTGTTTATAGTAAACGTACGACGTATTGCGCATGCGTAATTTTCTATAGCTATCTCTTGCTTATTTTCTTTTTTAAATTAGGATATTTGTATTTTCAAATTGTAACATTATGACCAATTAAATTAAGAATTCTTTTAATAAATACTAAATAAATGACATGTTTCGATTTCTTTTATTCGTGGCAGAATAAGACTCAATTAAATCAGATATACAGATGGAGTTATTTTCATATATTTCGATGTTTAGAAAAAAAGATTTCTTTTCGCGAAATAATGAGGAAAACTTTTCCCTCTCTACAGAGGAAAATGTATAATGTTACCAACAACATGACTTTTATTATAGAATAAAATTATTTAATAATGATAATCTTTTTAAAAAAATATGACAATTATGTCTTGCTCTTTTGTTTTTCAAATTATTTTATAACTGTACTTGAATTGAATATTGGCAAATATTGTAACAATTGCAATGCTAAATGTCAAAGTATACATAATCTAATTTTCTAGCTTATTATGTTGCTGCACCTTTTCGTCGGAATAAATCGATTTTTAAAACATGTGAAAAACATGTGTCTTACATGAAAGAAAAGCACTTTTTCCTCTCTAGTTTGACAAATAACTATTTCTTAGATGTACTTTTTTTCTGTTTCCGTTACATGGATATTTCTCTTTTGCTTCCTGAAGATTTTGTTTTATTAACAATAGATGACACTGGTGGGTACTTAATTATTAAATATTTCTGTTGTATTAATTAGTTAAAAAAAAAACTGAATACAGAAACGTTTCTCAAACTAATAGGAATAGAGCATATATTTTCGATTTTATTAACTATATTAACGTTACCTGCATGTAAGACTACAGCTGAACGTAACTATTCTGTACTAATGAAATTAAAACTTTTAAAGGAATTTGATCCGATGAAAGTTTTGACCCTATTCGCATCGATGAAAAAGAAATAAATAAATTATAAGTTTAAGTTTTTTGTACGTATAATTTTAATTTTTAATATTTCTTCAAATTCAATGGTTAAATTATATATTTCATTGTATATAATTACCACAAGAAAAAAAAACAGTAATTCACCCCTCCCTAGTAAAGTTTCTGGATACGCCACTGTCTGAGGAACGAGGACGAAATAAAGTCTTCTCAAATTTGACCCTATTCATATTCATCAAAATCTTCCAATCCTTGTCACCTAATATATAAAGTGATCTGATTTTCAACAAAACGGTGACCGTAGGTGGCATAATTAGAGTAGTATTGTTAGAGTATTGATATAAATAACTAGTCATTATATCAATAATGTGTTTAAGTTTGCCCCCTAACAAAACATAGCGTTAATGCCTTGATATTCATGCATTGTTGAAAAGCAAGTAATGCTTGCCGTCTCATGTGACTTACAAGTTACAACAAACTCCTTACATGCCACAATGGAAACTTCGCTATTGTTCCTTCCGTAGGTGTGTTGCTCCCTTTACAATCGCTCACACCATAGATTACATGTTAGTTTGTGTGAGACGGGAATTCTCCGCAAGTTTGGAATTTTGGAGAGGGTTATTTTTCAGATTAAGATTCTTACATACAAACACATGCGGAAATTTAATTAACAAGATTATAATCATTTTTTAGATCGTTGTCACAAAATTTGAAACTCCAGATTATTTACAAAACATCGTTATATTTATGATACAACAAAAACAGGTGGAATCAAAATTAAACAAGACAAGAAAATCAGTAGCAAGAAATCAGCAAGACATTTTTTAATAATAAAAGGAATTTAAGGTTAAATTATAACTAAAACTGCAATATGGGAAAACTATAATGTTGAGTATTTTCAATATTATAACTTCCCTATATTCGAAATATATATTCTAGATTTATGTTTAATTTTTATAGCGTAGTGTACTTCATCTTTATCATTCGCATGATGAATGTAAGTAGCTAATTCCCTAACTTTGAAATATCTTGACCAACAGATTAAATTATAGTTACTTTTATTTAGCGGTTTAATATTATAGATATTTAAAAAATATTATCTTACAGCCACCCCTAAAATGACTTTAGACCCCATTTAGAAAATTGTCTAGCTACGGCCCTGTTTTCCAGCCAGTATCGCGGTATAAGTTATGAGTAAAAAGATGTTATATTTTTTTATATTAAAACTTGTTATTTTACAACAAATTTCAGGATTAATATTATGCAGTACTTGTCAGAATTACGGTGTGTGATATACTAAAATATAAATATTTTCGAATGATTTCACAATTCTTGGTACGGTGAATAAGAATTTCTGGAAATTTAGTACATTTTTGCAGATGCATTAAAATAATTTGATAATAAAATAAAAATAAATAATTTTCAACAAAGAAAACATTATCTTTCCACCTGTTTACTGTTCGTTTTGTACACTCTGCAACTAACGCAAAAATAATCTTTTTGCTTACATTGTTAGCAGGTTCCGTTGATAATAATGAATCAGTGTAACATGTGTTTGCATTTTGCAACTAAACAATACTCTAGTGTAAACAGTAATTGCTTTATTATAAAAACAATTTGTGATCTCACACACTTATAAGCTAAATGGTCACGGTACGTATGTGCAATCGTGACAAATATCAAAATATTGACGTTCAAAGTTGCTTTTCATTTTATTGTTTGATAACATTCACGCATAATAACAAACGGTTATTAAAAATTTATTAGCGCATATGCTTGTGATAAACTTGAACTTGTATTTACCAGGGCCGCACTGAGGCTTTTTCCATAAAAAAGGACAGATTTACTCCTTAATACTCAACATTCAAATATTTTCTTATCATCTTTAATGTTTGATACATCTATTTTTCATTTTTGTATTACTAAATTATGCTTATAGCATCCTGCAGTTTATTATTAAAATAACTATATAAAAAATTCTGAAGCCTACTCTGTCAACAACACATTAATCTATATTTATGCACTTTAATTGCATTATTTACTAATTGTTTAATAGTTGTAACCATAATAAATTATTGACCGTTAATACTCTATTTGTAAACTTATTTACTATCGTTATTATTTGCATATTCATTGATAACGAATTTTATTAGTCGTGTAAAAGAAATTATTTATTATTCGTGTACAGTATTTTTATTACTATGTCTTACAATTGTAATTGTAATGATTTTTAAATCTAGCAAGAACGTCGTTAGGATTTTAAAATAAGGGGGCGCATATTGTTAAAACACCTCATATTTGGTAATGATTAACGACATTATTATTGTTACGTAACAGAATTAAAAAAATATTTATATACCAAAATAATGTAACTATAAAACAGAGGGGGGCGGGAATCCGAACAGGAGGGTCGCAGCCCCCCTCAATAAGAGTCTAACGACGCCACTGTCTACTTGTATTTTATACAGCAAATTATGGACAATTTTTTTACTTCTATTTATATAATTTTTTAATCATTTATATGACACACTTTATATCAAAATTATAAGTCACAACAATTCTGATTCATGGCATTTTTGGAACTGATAATTACGAATAATAAAATAATTAATATAAAATATAAATAGGACAGTGGTGGTTCATTTGGGTAGCTGCACTGACTTTTCTCGTGTGGTTCGAAACCTACTATAAAATGTAGCTCTCTAGAGGCTGTAAGCTGACGATCTACACCACTAAAATGCAAGTAATTTGTCAAAAAATGTTGTGCCACAGACAGGGTTGCCTTTGATTTAATCATGATTTAAATCAACTAATTATTTTTTATAAAAATTATTGATTTTTATTAGATATAAAAAATACAAATTATAATGAAAATGTATTTTATACAAAACTACTAATAACAACCAAAATAAGTTCTGTATTAAATAATATCTTAAAATTAAATGATATTTTATCACTTTAATTGCCATAATAGAAGAAAGAAAATTAAATATTTAACTGGAGTAACAAAAAGTAAAAATTCTTTGTTACTCTTCTTCGTTTTATTCAGCTGATTAGTTTTGATTCTATTACAGATTTCGTTTTTGTTTATGAAATAAAATATTAATATTGCTTTCAAAACAATTAAAAAGGTTCTGTAACCCTTAGATATCTTTAAAGTTTAAAAAAATCAAAAAAATGATTTGTTTTGATTTTTTAAAAATGTCAAACTAACGTAATAGAGAATGTAACATAACCTAACCTATAAATTATAAATGTTTTGGTTTTGGTTCTGTTCTAAATTTCGATTTTTTGACTCTAATTTAAGCATGAATACCCTTCAATGTATGTACGTAATTAATGGGAGAAAATGTACTAAAAATTGTTTGCATTTATTTATTTGGTTTGTTTATTTTGGCTGAGAAGAAGAGAATATAAAGAGAGGGAACGTAAAACAATGATGATAAACAAAGTTTTTCTCGGAGGAGACAAAAGCAATTAACATTTTGAATGGTTCTGATAATTTGTAATTTCACGAGAGTCCGTTTGTGATCGAGAACGCTTGCGCGCAGCTGTACGCGTTTTTAATTCAATTCATTTTAAGAATAAACAACGGAAGACTATCCAAAAGAACAAAAAAATACGAGCGTGTTTTTACGTCGAACTTTTTTTCCGCTGGAATTATTTTCATTAACGGCCTTTCTGAAAACAAAGAGGGTAAATAACGTTGAAACTAAAAAATAAAATAAACATTCGAGGTGGTCCTATTTCCTCGAGCGCCGACGTAGAGCGTCGAGCGTCGTGGCCGTCGCATGGAGATGCCAGGCAACTTGCCATCTCGTAGAATGCGCGGATATATTTCACAGACCGCGCGAAAGTTTATTAATTTAAGTACTCTAGAAAAATATGGGGGCACAGAAGATACGTTTGTATAATGAAATGCGACAGCCAGGGGTTGGAATACTGTTGCTACACTCCTCAAATTTATGTTGCTGATTATTTGTGACCCTACAGCCACAACCGTTTTTCTTCACTTTTTTTTAGCTTATCAAATATTCATTTTCTGTTAACATTTATTCGAATATCCCACAACGGAAAGCAAGCTCAAAAAGTGAACTTTACGAATTAACAAAATAATAACACAAGAGGTTTTGTACCATTAAAATAATTCTTTTCTATTCTGTAAATTTGTAACGCTCTTTTAACAGGGTTGTTGTAATTTTTCCCTACTCAAAAAAACTCGCCCGCGTTTTTTAAAAAAACAAAAAAACCCACTAGAAAAAATTCTCATTAAAAAAATAATTTTATTATTATTTATACAAGTCAGTTGATATAAGTCGTAAAAGAAAACAGAAAAATACTCGTATTTCCTTTTAAAATAATTAATTTTCAGAAATTTATGTGTACTATTGATATCTGAAATAATTCAAAACAAATATATCTAATTAATATATTTTGACATTTCTAATATACTGTTTAAAAAAAAAACGGTTTTTTTTAAAGCGCATGTGGGTTGGGTTTTTTTTAAACTAGAGTTTTTCTCAACCCTGTTTTGTAATAAGCAAATAAATATCATTACTGAAATGTACACAAAATTGGTAAAGAGAGGGAATAATGGATAATAATATTCTTGTAATTCAATAAGGAACATACAGTTTCTAGATAATTTTGAACCGCTTGGTCATTTTTAGCGATTTGGTCACACTCGCGGTCAGATATATATTGACTACTTTGCTTATAAATAACAAGTGTCTTGTCTTAACCACACAAAGGTACCGGCATACAATAATGATAATACGCCGTGAATATAATTTATTTACACTACAACAGTAAAAAACATTGTTTTATTTTACGAGAAGGTATATTTAATATAGGAAACATAGAATGTTTCATTTCGTATCTACACGTAAAACATTGAACTTTTTCTTGAATTTTTTTTGCACTCGTAATTAAAACAGTTTAAATGAAATATTTGACGTTTGTAATGATATAACCTTACACAACATTGTTGGAAATTCTACAATTTGGCGTAATAATTTAAACATTAGCGTAGGTTACTTGTTTTAAATTTTGTTTTCTTTCTCTTTATCTTTCTTACTGTTCATCGAGCTTAATAGTGACTCGAAACATTTTTTCTTGTAATTGTCAAACAACAGCCTATATGATTAACTATATAGAGTGGCTCCCGAATTACTAGAACATAGTTGTTTTATTTACTTAAGTATTTTCTTGAAGTCATATGTAACAATAAGTAAAACAAAAGTAGTAATCGTAAAATAAAAAATATTTTATGCCTCTTAAATGCTAGTTTGTACCTCTGTTACTTAAGAGGTTATCATTTTCTTTGTAAATGCAATTGTTAAACATTTAAATACATATATGTAGTTATCTCATACATATACATTTGTAGCTTCAAAATTGGATTGTATTTAATTAAAAATAAAACAGTAAATTAAATATTTGATGTCATCAAAGCAGTCATTGACTGTACACGTGCTTGATTCTACAACTGGCCATCGTCATAAAATAGTTCGACTAACCGGAAAAATATTCATGGTTACTTCATTTATAAAAACAAACGAGAAATTAATACAAACAAATATCTTTAGTTTTCTGTAAATTTAAACAATTACTAACAATTGAAGGAATATTTATATTTTTCTTGCAATAACTTGAATCTTTTCATTATTAAATATAGTGAAGGAAAATATAATAAAGCACTGGGATGTAAAGATGCAATGAATTTATTTAAAAAATTTCAAACCATGTCTACCGATTTCGATTTATAACTTGAGTCATAATCAAGATGTGATCAGTCAATCACTGAATTACACTGTTTCAAATTTATGGATTGCAGGAAATGTATGAATTCAAAAGTCTAAAAAATATCTTCATGGTTTTCTTGCAAAGCACGTTCAGAGAGTATTGTGCGATACCCAACCGATCAACGTCAAGATGATTTGAATCTCGAGAAATTAATACAAACATATATCTTTAGTTTTCTGTAAATTTAAACAGTTACTAACAATTGAAGAAATATTTAAATTCACTTGCAATAGCTTGAATCTTTTCATTATTTAATATAGTGATGAAAAATAAAGCACTAGGATGCAAAAATGCAATGAATTTATTTAAAAAATTTCAAACAATGTTTACCGATTTCGATTTATAACTTGAGTCATAATCAAAATATGATCAGTCAATCACTGAATTAAAGAGACTGTTTCAAATTTATGGTTTGCAGAAAGTGTCTAAAAAGTCTAAAAAATATCGTCAAATCTTTTTCATTATTTAAAATAGTAAAGGAAAATAAAATAAAGCACTAGGATGCAATGAATTTATTTTTATTTAAAAAATTTCAAACCATGTCTACCGATTTCGATTTATAACTTGAGTCATAATCAAGATATGATTAGTCAATCACTGAATTACACTGTTTCAAATTTATGATTTGCAAAAAATGTATGAATCTAAAAGTCTAAAAAATATCGCCATGGTTTTCTTGCAAAGCACGTTCACAGAGTATTGTACGATATCTAACCGACCAACTTCAAGATGATTTGAATCTCGAGCTCTTACACCAAGACAACACGTGAATTTAGATGTTGTACCAAATTTCCCTAATGTACGAGGTCCCTTATCTTGCTAGGGTCATTTGCATAATATATAAAACTGCAAATTTATATTTCAATTGAAATATAATAACTTTTTCACTTATAAACTTGTCGAGAGACGAGTGAAAAATGATATTCACAAGTACGTGTCAGAAACGCTGTATAAATGTTTTCGAAAAGAGAAACAACAGGATAAGTATCAAACAAAATTTATAAATAACAGTTTTATAGTTAGAACAAAATATCGATGGGAAATGACATACAAAATGTTATAAAAAGCTAAAAATAATAAAATAATATATAAAACTCAACACAGAGACGAATTGGATTTAGTATTTTAATAAAATTTATTGTAACTTATAAAGAGAAACTCTAATGGGTGTTTATCTCTTACATGTTATGTATATTTAATAATATCAAATTTGCTGGTTGGCCACACAAGGCCAGTTGTAAATCAATTTTTAATAAACAAAAAAAAAGACGAATATCTAAAACTGAGTATGCTACTAAAACTTAACTAAACAATGAAAAATTTAATGCAAGTATTTTTTTAAGTAAATAACTTATAACTTATAATTAGATAGATAGAAAAATATAATTTAAGAATAATCTAAAATATTTCCGGAGATCTGGCCATTAAAAATGACTTTATTCAACATATTTTCTACTATTATCAAAGTGGTTTTTATTGTCTGTAGTATTTTGTTGATAATTCTAAACAGCAACAGATGAATATTGAAAAAGAAAATGTGCAAACTTACACTAAGTCTTGATTGTCGAAAGACGAATAGGTATCGAAAACTGAGTATGCTATTAGAACATAAGTAAACAAAGAAGGAAAATGTAATGCATATATTTCTTTAAGTGCATAACATATAGTTTATAATTGTAGATAGAAGAATATTCTAAAATATTTCCGGAGATCTAGTCGAGAATAATGACTTTATTCAACATATTTTCTACTATTGTCAAAGTCGTTTTTATTGTCGGTAGTATTTTGTTGATAATTCTAAACAGCAATAGTTGAATATTGAAAAAGAAAATGTGCAAACTTACGAGTAATCTAAAATATTTCTGGAGATCTGGCCGATAACAATGACTTTATTCAATATATTTTCTATTATTACCAAAGACGTTGTTATTGTCGGTAGTATTTTGTTGGTAATTCTAAATAGCAACAGTTAAATAGTGAAAAAAAATGTGGAAACTTACACTAAGTCTTGATTGTCGAACGGCATGCGGCCAGGGAGTTGCAGTAGCCGCGAAATGCGTTTTGCTCCAGTCTGCGGCAGTCTCAAACGGACTTTCCCCGAGGTGGCCCTGAAATCAAAAACAGAAATATAAACATCACACTCATTCAATGTTCATATACGTTGCAACATGCAAAAAACAGTTAGTTTAGGTTTTCTTCAACTTATTGTTTATAGCATACAATGCCGGATTAATTAAAACCAAAAATGTCTTATGTCCTATCCCTCTCCTGTTATTCACTAAAATAATAAATGACAATAAAACAAAAAAATATTGTAAGAAAAACAATCTTTAAATTAAGTTCTTTTCTTAATATTTTTTTGCTTACGAATTTGGAAATTGTACTATCGAAATCCAGAATATTAAATATATCATTGTTTATAGATAGAATTGTCAAATTTGTAAGTACTTCCTAACTAATAAAATATCGTAAATATGTCTTCGTCAACTTTAATGTTGAAAAAGACCTCTCACCACTGGCGTTTGAACTTGGCAATGTTCAAAAATTCTACAAGCTATTTTTACGTTAGGAAACAATGTTATTAGTTTATTCTCTCTAATAAAACTTGAAAGTTTCCTTATATTCCGGACTTGGATATTTTTAAAAATATTTACATTGAACAAATTTGTCAGGAAATGATTCTTTTAAATTCTCATAAGTAAATATCTCAAAACCTTTGCGAACTCTTAGATAAATCATAATCATGAATTTTCTTCAAGCTATTCAAAATCCATAATTATTTTCAATTTCACTAGGTAAAAGTACATTAGAGTTATATCGGTAAACAGAAAAAAATCAAGTTAAATGGTTAATCAGAGGGCGATGATAATGAAGAAGCTGAAGATTAGGAAAACGAATATGCGGGATGCAAGGAAAATTATTTAAAAAACCGATAAAGAAGGACGATGATAAAATATAAAATGTGTAATTTATGGTCGCTGTTTACTTGAAGAGTGTATCACATATGACAAATGACAACATTCTGTTAACCAGTTCATCTTCTCATACCTTTTGTTCGTCTCACCTATATATTGGAGGAAAATTGGACTTTTATGAACCAGAATAAAATATTTTTTATAGCGTTCAGAGCATAGTTTAATTTTTTTCTTTATTCTTATAAGTAAGTCTAGATTATATGTTGTTATACATAAATTTTGTTTTTATTATGTTTCTAAAAAGTGGTCCATGTCACCCCTACTTATCCTATGCACTCAACCTTTTACTCAGTTTTTTCTAATTTAATAAAAATAACCCAATAAATATTTTCCTTCCATACAATAATTATATTATATTCTCACTTTATATTAAATGAAATTTTGTAATGTCTCCAAAATTCTCAAGCCTAATTTATAGAACTAGAATTTTCTTACGTAATTTATTTAACAATAATTAAAAGTTCGAATGGTTTCCCTATCGAAAGTCAGTCGGTATAATAACGTTTTAAACGTTTACTGAAAGTGAGTATTCCTTTTCATTTCTGAAAGATTATAAGGGAAGCAGTGACATAAATACACTATTTACTGTCAAGTGGCGCCCTCAATCCCCTAGCAGTGTTTTTCATGAAGTGTAGGACCGCGGAAGTAATATGAGTGCAGAGAAAATTTTTAATATTGGTGCAAGTCATGCGAGCAAAGAGCAAGGAGTGACGGAGTTAAAGACACATCTTAGCTTAGAATAATATATCTGCATCTGCTGTATGGGGTCCGTGTTAAAGAGGAGGGTAGAAAAATGACTCCGCGGTAAATAAAGGAAAAAATAAAATAAAAGGAGAACGGCTCAAGTAAATTACACTACAATCTCAATCTGAATGAAGAAAAAATGCCAGAGCCGAGGTTTGTATTCCGCACGCACCCGAGACAGAGACAATTTATTCGGGACATTGCATTTAGTTGAAAAAGATATTATAATTTCATTTGGCGGGTGGTAGTACTTATGCTTCCGCGGCTATAAAACATTGCGGGACGCTTTCTTCTGTGCTTCCGTCTGCGCCGGACAAACGGAATCATCCGTAAACCGCCCTGTTCAGCCCTCTTTAGCCAGCGTTCAACTCTCGCACAAACATTACGCGTTCGCAGGTGGGTCGCTTACCCCCCTTAGTTTTTAAAGAATGTCAATTATTACTCAATAAAAATATATATTCAAAAATATCGCGCTTAACGCGGCATTGCTCAAGTAAATTCGCAAACACTAATTTTGAAGAAGCGATGAAGTATTCATGGTTAATAGGTATTTTTAGATATATGTACAAAATAATATCGTAAATTATAGTACAGTGCATAAATAGTTATAGTTTAAAAGGTAAATTATAATAAGTTTAATTGTAATATAATATTTACAATAATTGTAATATGCAATTAACACGCTCTTATACTTATATAATTTTAATTAAACTAGTGTTGCCATCTAGACAAGACAAGACTTGACTAAGTCTAAGTCTAGATTAAAAATTCTTGTCTAGATATCAAGACTCTAGATTGTTTCAAGACTCTACATTAATCAGTGCATACGCTTTAGACAAGGACAGATAATTCTTCGGCAGCATACTTTTTCTATTTTACAATCACTCTCTCGCATAATATTTATATTTAGAATATTTAAAATTTTTAATTAATCTAGAGTCTTGAAAATTGTCTAGAATTTTCTCGTCTTGATCTAGAATAAGAAAGTCTTGTCTTGTCTTGAAATTTCGAGACAAGATTTTGACCAGTCAGACAATACAGGAGTTTAGAAATTTTAGATCTAAACAGCAATACTAAATTAAACGTATTATAATTTCTAAGTCCATATTATTCAGTTTGATTTTATATATATTTTTGTTTTCTTCTCTATATATTTTGTGAATTTTTTTTAGTTCTATAATTTATTTGAAGTTATCTAAAATATATTTTATAAAAAAACCTAATGTCAGTTAATTTTTTTATTAAAATTGGTAATATTTTAAATTAACCTATAACTCAGATATATAATACAAAATATAAGCGAAAATATTAACTTTCGAACGATATTTTCATTTTATCCCCTCTTGGAAAAAATTCTATTGGCGCCTATATTAGCAACAAAACTTTACCGTGAAAAACAACGACCAACCGTTATTTTTAGATTATTGTGGAAAAATTCCGAAATTTAGAACAACTTATATCCGAAATCCACACTGTAATTATTTATTATTATTATCTACACTTCAAAGCATAAAATTTGTAAAAATTTTATATTGTTATAATAGCTATTTGACTCATGTGGTGATGTATTTATTGTGCTCTGTTCTACATGAATCGCACAGTATTGCAATATATGTAAAAACCTTATTTGGGACACCCTACTAAAGTTTTTTACTACTAAACAACTTTTTAGTGTAAACTGTTTTTTAAACAATGTATACAATATGTCAATCATCATTTCATCATGTTTTTAGTAGGTCAAGTTCATTTGTATACTTCAAATGAAATGAGATCAGTAAATGCAATTTCATAACCTGTCGATACCTTTTGAATAATGTTAGTAAGAAAAGTGTTTTCGGATTATTTTAATATCAAACGTAGTATATTATATTAGTATGGAAAAACTTTGTATATATTACCTCATTTTGTTATAAATTGTTGTATAAAAACTAACTTTAAACAATAACACTTGCACTTGACTACAAACGTCAAACAGTATTCGGATAATGACATCAACGCCACCTGTCGCGTGAAAATATTAATAACGGGTGTAATTCAAATCTTGGTTAATTTCATGTTAATTTTTATTTCTAAAATTTATGTTAACTAAATGTTTATTTTATGGTTGAGCTAAACAAAACAGATTTATATCATATATGAAATTAGATCTGGGTTGTTATTATTTTAAGATGACTGACACTGCGTCTTGCTGTTTTGACTAACATCTGTACGTCCTTTAATTTTGCAACACGGCTAAAAAATGTATAAAATATAAACATCTAAAAACTGTTTATGCCATAAAATTGCAAGAATATTTAGTCACCCACTCTAGATAATAAAATAAAACAAAGGAAATTTGAAATGCTCTTTTGAATCACTTTCCAACAGGAAACGAAATAAGGGGCGTTGGTGTTGGTAAATAAAAACGCGGAGTTGGTTGAATCCTAATATAATTGCCCACAGTTTTGGCACTTAATTCTCTCTATTTCCTTTTTGTTTTTATCTCTTGATCTCTCTATAGTCTTGCTGATTTTGCATAAGATTAGAAACGGATTGAATTGTTTCCAAGACTCATAAAAAGGAAACGAAGACTCTACTGCATTTTTAATGCAGTATTTACAAATTGGATACAAGGATTTAACTAAATATTTTATGTGGTGTCTTTTGTAAGATTGGAGGGTATATTTGAATTATTCAAATTAAAATATGACTGAGAACTTAAGAGGAAGCTATTGAAGACTTGGACGTGTCTATCTAAGAATAAGAATATGTAATTTTTACTCGATTGGGTTGCAATTCATACTTTACTTGAGGAACAAGTAAGCGGCAGATTTGTCGACACTTTACACCAGCAGCAAATTATGTGAGCACTCACGATGACACATTTATGCACATAAATGTTCCCGTTTTGCCATAAAATCTGCTATTCCAAGATCCAACTGTTTTAAGGCAGCTTGGTTATATTCTCATACGCAAACCAATCCTACACGCAACTTAATAGCTAGTTATAGGTTCATATTCAGATGTTTCCATGAATCAATGTGATACAAATTACCTACTCTCTATACTAATTACTACAGTTACTGACTATTGATACATATATCGTTTGACAATTGAATGTGTTCCAATTGAAAACGTAAATAACGAACTTATTGTTAGTATATTGGACAGTGCGTGATTCTAGTGACAACTACAGGCAATATAAAGTACTTATGAACAGGAAATTTATAAAATAAATTAGAAACTAACCTACATATATGATACCTTCAATACGCAAATGCCCATGTAATATAGGCTAAAAATAGCACCAATACAAAATACTATAAATATTATATCAATAAAATAGTCATACTAACAGAAGAAACAATTCATATCAGGAAGACGTCATTACCAAATTTAGAATTTATTGCACATATAAAATTGTTTCTAATATTTATTTGTTTTAAATAAATGTACTTAGAATTGTAGCTTTTAAAAATTATTTTAAAAATTGAGCTATTGACTACGTTGCTCCTAGTACCATAATCACCTGTGACACAACGTTTCAAAGAGGAACGCTCAAATACATGAAGATTTCAAGACGTTGAACCTATCATTTGGACGAAAGATTTTTTCTTGACTGTACAATTGATGTGTAAAAGTAGGTGTATTACTGATACAGTGGAGATTTGGATGCAACAGTCTCTTGTTGGATGCAAATTCGTTATAGTCCCAAATAAGAGTTGATAATCAGCCAATACGGTTGTGTGGTTGTGGCGTGTCTTGTCTGATCGTGTAGATAAGCAACATAGCCCACCCTGTCCAATTGGATGGGTACCGCACAACGTCTCGGTGTATGCTGACCTTGCAGAGGCTGTAGGTGGACAACCTGCATCACTAAAATGCAAGTAAAACTTGTCACGAAACAAGTACTTCAGGTACTTGAGGCCTTGTTCCACATAGGAATGTCGTGCCATAGATGGAATAGAAAAACAATTGATGTGTAAAAGTAGGTATATTACTAATGCAGTGGAGATTTGGATGCAACAGCCTTTTGTTGGACGCAAATTCGTTACATTCCCAAATAAAAGTTGATAATCCGTCTAATTCATCAGTGCGCCAGGTAGGGTGGGAATAATTCTCATCGTTTAATCTGCAACTTTTCCACTAAAATTCAACCGAAAGTAACGCAGTCTTTTATTTCAGCTTAAAATTTTATCAGGCTCAGTTTTAAATCAATTTCATCCCAGTTTTCTTGTGACACTTTACAAAGGCCATCGAAACGAAACAGGATCAAGGGTGCCGCAGCTAGGGAAGCGGCGGCGGCTGGATTTCATGATTGAGGAATTACTCCCAGCTCAGCGTTTTTCACCCCACGAGCCACGACTACCTCTGCCTGCCAGAAGACGATCTCACTCATTCTCTACCTACGCTCCCAGTATTTACATCCATTTCCTTATGCACCAATTATACACTGAGTATTTTCAATTACAAAAACATACACAACAATTACGTTATGTACTAATTATAAAAATAATATTACTATTATATCTAACCTAAATTAATATCTACATTTTAAATATGTATTTTACGTACGATACTACAGCACATAAAGATGAAGTGTTGAATGTAAAATGTATCACAAGAACTTGGATTAGTAGTAAGGTTAATGTAAATTTTGAGAGACAGAAAGAAGAAAAGGATAAATAGCAATTTTTGTAAAGTAATAATTTGATTGACTTGACCGAAATATGAGATCTGGAGTCAACATCCCAACGTCGTCAATCTTTCCAAAAAAAATATACTGCTATGTCGGAGTAGTTCAGTACCCGCTATAAGCTGTAGGTTCCTTTACCAGTAAAATTCAAGTATAAAAAAAGAGAAAAGGATACATAAATAGCAATTTTTGTAAAGTAATAATTTGATTGACTTGACCAAAATGTGAGGTCTAGATTTAACATTCCAACTTCGTCAATCTTTATAAAAAAAAAATACTGTTGTGTCCGAGTAGTTCAGAACCAACTATAAGCTATAGGTCCAGTTACCAGTAAAATTCAAGTAAAAGATAAGATACTTGATCCCCTGTTCCATCTGTGTTGTGCCACAGATGATGATGAACTGAGATTATAAGAATTCCAAGAGTATCTATGTAGAGGGTTAAGCAAGAATTAGGTTAGTTAGACACGTCAAATCTGTTGATGCTGTAAAGTGTGAATAATAATTGATTTGGGTTTTGAAGCAAGACTGTGAGGACTACATCAGGTAAGTTTAAAGTTGAGCAAAGGTTTTCCTGGATTTGTTGAATTCGCGAATTGTTTCTTTGCGGGAAGAAAAGCAGCAAAACCAATTTCGCCAGGATCTTATAAGAATAATTGGCGATTGTTGGTTGAGCTGCAGTGGGTGCTGGTATGGGGTAAGACAAAGCGCATCCCATTACCGGGCGTCGTGGCGCTATGTCGTATCGCCTTCGCTGGCTCGCCGACGCCTCCGCATCTCTGATTTATGTCTCGGCGGGGCCGGACGCCATGCGCGACGCCGGAAAAGGCGTGAACGCCTGCCCACCGACGCCCGCGACAACCCGACAAGAAAAACCCAAATTAAATTTCATGCTAAGAGGAATTATACCTTACATCACAATAAATACTCCCACAAGACTAAATCAACCTACTTTTCAAATTTTTGTGTATTTCTACCACGTTCATTACAAATAATGTGTTCCAGAATTGAACCACAGTAATGGGTCACTTTTCCAGTAATATCTTTATCAAAAATATTCCTACTAGGAACCAGATTCTCAGTTTTGCATTTTATTCGATTGTTAGTAAAACCATTACCATGAAGAAAACAGAACCGATAAAACATCATGTTTGGAAAATATAAAAAAAATAAAATTGTTATTACTATTCAATGTCAAAATTTGTTATAAATAATGAACAATTAAATATATTTTAATATTCAAGATAACCTAATATAAACTAACTCCTTTTACCGATATTATTATTTTCAATTTTTTATGCGATTGCACGATTTAACGATACTCTTAACTACCGTTGTAATATAAGGAAGTGACTAAACAGTGACTATATAATTTTCTGCTGATTTTGACGAAGATAATGTACGCGAGGATGTATTTGAAGAAAGTGAATATGAGACTGATTCTGAAAAAGATTGCGATAAACAAGATAAGGAAGAACGACTGGAGACGACTTGCTACAAGTACCCTTTTATATGTAAGAAAACCATATGTCTTAAGTGGGTCTTCAAACTAAGTCAGATATGTAAGTGCAAAATGTGACATTTTTAGATAATGTGATTTTTGTGATAAAAAATATTTTTACAAGATTTTTGTTAGTTTTTAGTTGATAGGTATGTATCTTATCTAAAAATGCATTTTGTTTTGAATACTTGCTGTTGTTAAATAATGACAGCTTATTGAAATGAATGTATTGATATTTTATGAAAAATGCAATAAAAAAATAATATTTTAAATTTCTATTAAAAACTAATTCATAATGGTATATCATTATATTATTTATATACTAGACCTGTCCATAGTTATCATAAAAACAAAAAATATTGTTATGAAATTAATGTAGGTTGTTTTTTTTTGTCATATTAACTTGCGGTCATCATTGCTGCAACTAAGTGCTAGTATAACAAAATAGGAAGGACATTAGTTAAGGGTTAACAAAACCAATATTTTAGTTATTTCTGAAAATTTATATAGCTACATAATTTCTCCCATCAATTTATAAGACACTAAGTTCATACCTCTTCTTACTTTGGATTAGTGCCAAATAAAAATATGGGTAATATGTACCTAAAGTGAATTTAAAATTTAAATTTTAGGTACGAGAAACAGATATCAATATGTGCAATTTGAAAAAAAATTAACATTCGTAGATATTTTGAAAACATCAACAACAAAAAAGTAAGTAAGAAATGTATTGTTTTATGAATATTTGAGCTCCAAGTGTGTTCCATCTTAGCAGAGCTAGGGACAACACCAACAACTAACAGTCTAGGCTCGCGGTAAGTAAATAAATACCCATCTGGTCTCTTACTGAGAACCGACAACCGTCACACAAACAAACACACAACAAGCAAACACACGTAGCATAGGTAGAGTTAGCGGGGTGTTTCTTCAGAACTGCGTTATATTTAGCCTTCGCCCAAGACGCCCAGACTCAGCTCTTCATTCCGACTCGAGGACTTGCGCAGGATTGTAGCCTAATTAATACACAACACAACACTTGTCACTACACAAGGCTCGAGTCCTTCGCAAATAATACACAACATTACCAAAATAACACACAGGATAAATAAATAAATAAAGTTATATTGTACTGCCGTCGTATGAATTTATTTAATACACATATGGTAGAGTTCCAAATTTCTTTATTGAAAATATTGGTTATGATTTATACATCACCTTTCGCAGTAGAGAATACACCATAAGGATCATTTATATATTTAGATATACAGTAAAATTCCGCTTCGCTGTTTCGGTATTACGATTTTTATTTCGAAACTGACAAAGAACAGTAAAATTAAATGCAGTTTATAGATTATGGATCAGTGCATAAAAAAATATTCAAATTTTTAACGAAGTTCAAAAATAAGATGAAGTGCCATAAATGTCTTACTATCGACAATGAGATATGTGGCCAAATTTTGTTTTTACATATATGATACTAATAAAAAAATAAAATGCAAGTATTTTTTCAAATCAATTCATTATTCGTAGTGTACGAGAAAATAAATATTAAAAATTTGGGAAAGGGGTATTGTAACATCAGCGTGGTAGATTCGTGAAAGAAGTCAAATAGACTAGGAGTGACAGTCTACCTGTTTTCCTCATGATCCTACCATGCTGACGTCACATATTCCTTCTCCAAAATATTTAATTGTTACTAAGTATATTATTGCAAACTAATGTTCAGTTTTTATTAATATAATGAAAAAACTAAACCATTGTCAAAATATTACCATTTTGCAGAAGAATAGTGAAAATATTTCATTTAAATATTATTTCGTTCGCAAGCTATAAGAGATTAAATTTTGTTGCGATGTCCTGTAATGTCATCTGTCTTTAGCAATGTCATTGGTTGCCTGATTATAAAAAGACAATCACACGTCCGCCAAAATATTATTGTATAAAAAATAAATTTTATTTATGCCTAATAATAATTTTTTCATTCATATACATACAAATTTGTATATGTATAAACATAGTTTAGCTGTACGAATACGAAAATAACCAATACCCTGTACAACGAACAGATTGTTCATCACTAGCGAAGACAAATGACGTCAGAGACCAAAATTTTAACTTTAAAATTTGATATCTCGCTTATCACGACATATTTTTCAGTCACGTTTTCAGTTCTATGTTTATTTCACTCTGTTCTTTCAAAAAAAAAAGAATAAATAAATAAAATAAAAATAAAAATGACCCCATTACAAATTATAACCAATCCCATCCTAAACCCATCTCAAATTCTTTTTATCTTAAATTTTGTACAGAATAGGTGCATTATATATGTTTGCAGCAACATATATATTTGTAGCGCATATAACTATTTCACGCCGGTCTTCCAGAAAAAAAAAATTACGATGATTTACGACTCCAATTCAAATTACAACCAAACCCATCCTGAACCTATCTCAAATTCTTTTGATCTTATATAGAATAGGTATATTGTATATTTATTCAGCAATATATATTTGTAGCGCATTGCAGTGATACCCCCACCAGTTGTTGATGTCAAGTAGAGCGAAGATGACATACATGACGCAAGACACATTAACAGGTTGAGGGGCAAGGGGTACGAGTCCTGTGTCCTGTGTCCAGTGTCCACCCTGAACTCCGAGTGGCCGAGTTAATTGTGTATTTAGGTTGACATTTTACAAATTCGCTTCCGACCTTTAAAACGCTGAAAGGTGAACGCGACAGCCGTCAACAATAACAACGCTGGGAAAGACGTTCGAGGAAGAATTCCCGCTCAAACGGATGGACTACCTGTACTGTAAACACATCCTATACGTGTCTGTCTCACATACCAATGCGAAAATACTCACAAACACGAATTTACTAATCATTAACTAAATTAATAAACTATTATTTACCATTCTCATTTTCTACTGTATATTTGATTGCTGATTAAAGTGTTGAAAATTATTGAAGGAAAATAAAATTCTTGGAGTTAATGGCTTGATGTTTTATTTAGATGAAAATTAAGACGACGTTTCGACCTTTGTGTTAGGTCGCCCTCAGGTCTATTTTAACAATTAGATTGATGAGAATGATACAAATGCGAAAATGCTCACTAACACAAATTTACTAATCATTAACAAAATTAATAAACTATTATTTACCATGCTCATTTTCTACTGTAAATTTGATTGCTTATTAAAGTGTTGAAAATTATTGAAGGAAAATAAATTTCTTGGAGTTGATGGCTTGATGTTTTATTTAGATGAAAATTAAGACGACGTTTCGACCTTTCTATTAGGTCATCCTCAGGTCTATTTTAACAATTAGATTGATGAGAATGATACAAATGCTAAAAAGCTCACTAACACAAATTTACTAATTATTAACTAAATTAATTAACTATTATTTACCATGCTCATTTTCTACTGTAAATTTGATTGCTGATTAAAGTGTTGAAAATTATTGAAGGAAAATAAAATTCTTGGAGTTGAGGCTTGATGTTTTATTTAGATGAAAATTAAGTCGACGTTTCGACCTTTGTGTTAGGTCATCCTCAGGTCTATTTTAACAATTAGATTAAAGAGAATGGTACAAATTTTGGTTAGTGATGATTAATTCTGATGAGCTTAAAATTAAATTATTTTCCAAAATGTCGACATTAGAATTAATCATCACTAACCAAAATTTGTACCATTCTCATCAATCTAATTGTTACAATAGACCTGAGGATGACCTAAAACAAAGGTCGAAATGTCGTCTTAATTTTCATCTAAATAAAACATCAAGCCATCAAATCCAAGAATTTTATTTTCCTTCAAATTCCAAAATTTGGCTTAATAACATCAAAATTCGAAAATGATTAAAATTTAACTCTAACTTCCTACGCAGTATATAGTTAAGGGAATTGCTGATGTTACCAACTTTAATTTTTAATTAATTTTAATTTCATTTAAAAAACCGTTAATGTATGTTTTAGTATGCAGTGACAAATTATCTTTCATTTTTTTGTATAATATTGTTTACTTATTTCAAAATCATTATTACTTATGTACCTATACATCTCCTTTTATTTATTTTACAAAGTTGCAAAACAAATGTCAACAAAAGTTAAATAAATAATAAATAAATAAACAAGTGAATATTTTCAAGGCGACTATAACTGAAGTTTGTTTATTAAACAATTAAAATGACTAAAGTAAAAGCCACAAATGTGTTTCCTCTCCAATAATAAAAATAGTTCAGTAATTACAGAAACAGTAATATTTTATGCCCGTTATTACAATATTACTTATTTTTATAGAAAAAAGTTGGTTATAAAAATAGTATATGCATATATTAATATTACTGCTTTCCTATTTAAATATTATATCCATTGACATAAAAATTAGAAGTGGTATACTAATGTAATTTTTTCTCTAGAATGAAATGTTGAAGTCATCGAGGTTAGATACAGACTTGTTTTAGGTTTAGTGATAGATTTCGATGGACTAATTTCAAAATTTCAAATGAAATTTGATTATCTTTTTTGATTCTTGAGATATTTTACTTTAAAATTGCAGCCTAAAACAGTGTGTTTTTAAGTATATAAATATTTCAAAAACAGGAAGAAATATATTCTTAACGATTGTACTATTCAATTTTATGGCGAAAGTTAAATAAAGATATATATTTTCCATAATACTTTCTTTGAAACATTTGGGAAATAAGAAAATTAAGAAAACCTAAATTTTATATTTTCGCGTAGGAACTTTTTGCATTCAAAAATGTTTGGACTTATTTCTATATCGATCCTAATTTTAAAACAGTATTTAGTATTTTCTTCCCGTTTTCGAGATAATTGTGCTCAACATTATACCTAAAAAAAGAGGCATCTTCAATATTTGCTTCTATGGAAAAAGTTACTAAGAATACTAACTTTCAAGTTTTTACATCAACCAATACAAGAGTTACAAAGGAAAAAAGAAACATTAAAAACAAAATTTTGACAATTTACCTAATTTTAATATCCTTTTAAATTAGTTTTGTTTATTTGGTTTTCATATTAATAATATTTCCAAATTATATTAAAAAAACATTTAAAATCATTTGAGGTTATCAATTTCACATTTACCGTGGGACGCAGAACATATATGTACCAAATTTACAAAAAAAAATTCCAACAATATTCGATATTATTAAACAGTTTTCGATATAACAATAGATCAATTGTTAACGCAAAGTACAAAAAAAATATTTAGTTGCTTTCCATTATCTCTAATGTTAATGCATAAATAAAACAATATTAAAGCAAATACACTTTATAAAACAGATTTTCCGAAATAAATTTAAATTTGTTTCAACCCAAAAAAAATTGGATGACCACAACATAAGACTGTTAGGCGTTTAATTTACTGTTTCTTATATATTTCTTAAAGTACGGTGTATTACCAAAGTGTTAATTAGATAAACAAGGTTATGTAATGATATTTACAAAACAAAACCTATTGACAAGTCGACGGTATGAAAAACATGTAGCATGCATGTCCCCGTTCAGGAAGTGATCACAGAACGCACTCGCACTGTAGGTATGGGGGCGCAAAGCAGACAAGAGGCTGGCTGTTGACAAGGCAGAGCAACTGTACAAACATAAAACATGCGCGGCAATCCGGCTGCCACACAATGCTAAGGTGTACAATGTAACCCTTGGCGGAAAAAATCAACCTCATCGAAGATAAACTAACATATGTCTATCCAGGCCCTATCTACAAACGTGTGCTGCAGAATATTAAATATTGCACAAATATATCGGCACGCGTCGTATTACTGTACATATCATACGGGGTGTTCCATAAAAAACGATCATAAACGTTTTACTTGCAAATTTGTTTCTCTTGATCCAATTATTTGTTTCGACAGTTATAGATAAATACATTCCATATTTGTAATTGTTTAACAAGCTCATTAATTTTTTATACAGCCTGTATTACTGTACATATCGTACGGGTTGTTCCATAAAAAACGACCATAAACGTTTTACTTGCAAATTTGTTTCTCTCGATACAATTAATTGTTTCGAATAAGAGTTATAGATAAATACATTCCCAATTTATAATTGTTTAAGAAGCTCATTCATTTTTTAGACAGCCTGTATATGTATATAAATGTATGCTTATATTTATCAAATATACAGGGTGTACCACAACTTCGTACATACATTTCAATGGCATATAGTTCCTAACTTACTGGTCATGGAACAAATATAATTTTTTGAAAATTCGACAATTCGTTTTTGAGGTTTGTTAAAAGTGTGTACGAAGTTGTATTACTGTACATATCGTACATGGTGTTCGATAAAAAACGACCATAAATGTTTTACTTGGAAACATATTTCTCACGATACAATTAATTGTTTCGAATAACAGTTATATATAAATACATTCCATATTTGTAATTGTTTAAGAAGTTTATTAAATTTATGATTATATTTATCAAATATACAAAATACACCACAAACCTACATATATTTCTACTACTGATCATGGGACAAAAATATTTTTTTGAAAATTCTACAATTAGTTTTTGAGGTTTGTTAAAAACGACCATAAACGTTTTACTTGGAAATTTGTTTCTCTTGATACAATCCATTGTTTCGACAGTTATAGATAATTTTTTTCCACATTTATAATTGTTTAAGAAGCTCGTTAATTTTTTAGACAACCTGTACATGTATATAAATATATGATCCTATTCATCAACTATACAGAAAGTACCACAAATTCGTACTTCAATGGCATATAATTCTTGACGTACAGATCATGGAACAAAAATATTTTTTTGAAAATTAGACAATTAATTTTTGAGATTTGTTAAACGTGATACTAAATATTATTTACTACATATTAGTTAATATTTTTTTACAAAACTTTAGGTAATGGTTTACATTAATTTTATTAATAAATTGCCTTACGTAATGGTAATACATAATTTCTTTATTCAAATAAATAGTATCCAGTTTTTATTTCAAGAATTTTTTTTTTGTTTCGTAATCAGCTTTAAAATATTACAAAAACAAACTAAAACAAATTTTTCTCATGAAAATTGACATAAAGGGAAGTTAATTTTTTAATGCTTTATTAACTTCATTATTAATTTTCTATGAAATATACACCTATAAATAGATGATGGTTTTCCTCTTAAATTTTTCATTATGCAAGAAAATTCATATAAAATAATTATAAGAGAGAATAAAATCGATATTTTAAAGTAGTCTTTCAGCAAACATTTTCTATGACTTATTATTGTTTACTAATTATCACGAATTTCACACATCAAAGCGTATTATAAATTTTATAACGGATAAATAATTTGACCACTAGATCGTAAAAAGTAATTGATTGATATTAATAAATGTGTTAATGATTTTGGGTTTGCCAAAGCAATTTAATATTTATAATATTAAAGCTTTATCAACAACTTCCGTATTTAATAAAATATAAATTTATATATATACATACAGGGTGGAAATGAACTTAAAGTCATAAATTTAAGGATGAATAGTATGACATGTGTAGATTATGAAAGTGAAAGATTTTTTTTTAATAGGCATATTTAAGGGTAGTTTTCAATAAGCTAACATTTTTTTTTACTACTAGACTACTGGCAACGCATTTGCATTCTTCTGTAAATAAAAACATAATTTTCGTTAAAAATACTATTTAATTTAATTATTAAGAATAATATCTTATACAACTAATTTTGAATGTATTTTTGATAAACATATTTTTAATGAAATATTAATTAAAACAGAAATAAAAAAGGTTCAGTAAGAAAAGTACAATTTTCGTTTTTCGAATTTTTTAAAAATTCTTTCACTTTCCTAATTTACATATGTCATACTACTCACCCTTAAATTTATGACATTTAGTTCATTTCCATCCTGTATATGTATATTAGTAAATGATTTAAAGGTATTAATGAAATTATTTTGCTAAATATAAATTTAACAAAACACGGCGTAAGACAATGATAAATAGCTGTAAAAAGTCTTAGTTTTGTTAGTGCTAAATTGGTACACCCTTAAAAAGAAGGGTTATGATGAGTTTATGCAGCAAACTAAATCATCACAAGAACAAACAGACAAATCACTGGATGAATTGCTGCATAAAATCAGCACATTTAAGAATTTAGTTTGTCTGCATAAACCTACCATGAAGACAGCAACGTACCGGTACGCAGAATAACACTTGCAATGCAACTTCACTAACACAACAACACAATGTAAACGACAGAACACAACACAGGACAAGACGCTATCATCTATGGGCTATCGGTTATCGGAAGCCTCACGCACTCCTGCACCAGTAGAGGCAGTACTGCACGTACGACCGCAGTGCATAGAGCTAAGAACGACCGTAGACGAATGAACAGCGACAGCGACTCTGAAGCGAGAGGCAGAGCCTTGCTTATTGCATAGACAACAGATACTGTTTACGTGTAAGCGTGTGGTGAGCGCAATGTTTGCGCTAGGTTATATTTAGAATTTAGAGAAATGCAAAGACAAATCTGTTCAACTGCCACTTCTCTTCTGATTGCGGATGCGAGAATGCGATACACAATCAAACAGAACCTAACATCCCCTTCCCCATGGGGCAGGGTTGGCAAAAATCATGATTTATTTAAAAAAATCAAAAATCATAAAGGAAAACTAAATCTGCAATAAAACCAAAACGATTCGTCTAAATAAAACTAGGAAGAGTAACAATTTTTTTTTACTTTTAGTAACATATTTAAATATACTTATATTTTCCTTCTGTTATATGAGAATTAAAATGATAAAATACCATTAAATTTTAAGATATTATTTTATACAGAATATATTTTAGTTATTATTAATTGTTTCGTAGCAAATAATTAAATTATTTTTATAATTATTATATATTTTTACCAAATGATTTAAATCATGCCAACTCTGCCATGGGGTATGTGTAGAGTGACCATCGTACTGATTTTCAGACCCTTGTACTGATAAACAATTTGAAATACATTTTGTACTGATTTTTCACATACCGTACTGAATGTACTGATTTTCCATATTTTGTAAATATTTAATGATTGGCATTTATACATTTTTATACAATTTAAATATTAACTTAAATTTCTGCCACTATTACTATTGACTTGAAAACATTTTTGAAAAGAACTGTTAATTATAGCAATAGCAATATCAATAAATTAGAGCAATAATATTAACACAATTTTACCATTATTTGCCCACTAATACTATACAGAACAAAGGTCTTGTACTGATTTCATATAACTCTAGGTATGTGACCACAATCGAATTTCAGTATATAAGTCATAAAATATAAAAACTAACCACTATAGCTTCTCATTACAATAATAAAAATTAAACATTTGCTTGCAATAATAAAGTTATAAGCAATTTAATGTTCAGGAGAAGGGACGCGTGACGTCAGTCTGGTAGGATCGTTTCTTACGCGCCCAGTATATCTCTTTTATTTTACAATTTTACCACGATAACATGACAACATACTTTCCCCTAATCTTTAATAACTATTTTCTCGTAAACTACTAACGATGAAACGATTAAAAAAATACGGTTTTTTACTTTTTTGTCTAGTATCATACATGTAAAAATCAAAATTTGATCACATACCATATTCTATTAAGCGTCCAAACTTGACAAATAATTTAATAAACTTCAATGTAAGTACATTTCAGTTTATGAAGCCATCATCAGGAATTATTTAAACTTCAGTGTTTTTCATTTATTATTCCAAGCGGAGTGTTACAGGTTGTCAGAATCCTGGCGACATATTTTGAGAGGCGGCAAATAATATAAAATAATTTTACTATTTTTATTTTATTGTTATAACATTATCCAATTTTATTTCATTCCTGCAATGAGTAAATAATTTATCCCTCTTCAATGTGATTCTTATTACATTTCAAATTCGTACCCTCTTTTCGTTTTGTTTTATGTTTATTTAATTAGCAGTTTTTATTAAAATTATTATTTATATTTAATTACAATTTTAAATATTTTCTTATTGAAATGTTACTGTAAAATTATTACTTAAGCAAAAACTATTTTACCTTATACTATTAAACAATAAATAAACTTTCGGGGGCGGCAAATTTCATCTGGCATCCCGGCGTCAATGCTTAGTCAGTAAAGTATAAATACAATATTAAATTTTCTTCCCCATTCTACATAAAAAACGTATAATAAAAGATAAAACCGTAGTATATAAACCTAAATATACATCTGAATAAAAAAATAAAAATGTTTTTTTATAATACTGATAAAATGTTAAAACTTGAAATATATACGTTCTTTGTTCTATATAAAAATGTTGTACATTTTTTTATAATACTGATACAATTTTAAATATATGTTCTATATAAAAAATTTGTACAGTTTTTATTATTTTAATTTCATGTAAAGATTAAAATTAAAAAAGTACTAAAAAATATTCAATACAAAAAAAAATGTGTAAAATTTTAAATAACTTTTGTACATCTAAATCAGAAATACAAACTATTTTAAAATAATGATTTATATTTTTAGAATTCAAATTATTTAAAAGTTTTAGAAAATTTTGGCAAGAGTCAAAACATAACCTAACCTAACTTATTTTGTATGCATTGGTCGCATCTATCTTTAATCTGCTTTCATGTTTGTATTTATTGAATTTATAAAACATATTTAATTTAATTTCGATTTTATGTCTATGTAGGTACACGATATTTGTTTATAATTTATTTTCTAACACAATAGCACAACAGGTCGTAAAGTACCGTAGATTTTTGTTTTTTATTAAATTTTATTTGTATTTTATAGCTAGTCATATAATTATATTGCCAAGTTACGTTGCTTACCAACATTTATCGATTTAATTTTTTTCAGAATAATCAGGTTAAAAAGTATGTTTATGTCTCTGTTTAAAATGGAATTAAATTTTTATTAGTATAAACAAATATTTTTGGTTATAGGAAAGAAAGTGATTGATTTATAGTTTTGTATGTTTATTTACTATTATCGCAAATGCAACTAAAACAAATTTGATATGATTAGGTTACCTATTAAAGTGATAGCAACACAAGCGCAACATAATTGGTAAAATGTGTTATTGTTGAAGCGAAAGGGGCTCGCGTTTCCCCTAGTCGTAATCCGAAGCCCCGAGCCGACTGAGATGGAGGTTAAGCTCGCCTTCAGCTTCGAATTAGGCGGAATGAGCGAACTTGCCATCAATTTCAAAAGAAATTCATGATTATTCACTTCAATTTTTGAACACTTCCTCGCGATTAAAATTTCGCCATTACTTGCACAGGCACAGCAAATGCACCGACTGTTCATAAATGCATTACTGCAACTGCAGAAAAGTCTACTAAGAAGAAAATTACAAAACACAATCTGTTTATATTTAATAACCTATGAGTAATTGCTACTTGATAATTTTTACAAAATACTGATAAAATTATATTTTTAGAAATTTTACGTTCCATTCTTTGCTGTCAACCAAATATAATAATATAAACATAAATGTAATGCGCACACATAAACAAAAGATTTTTAAAAATAAATTAAATATTTATGAAACAATGACAATATTGTTACTACTAATTTATCATTTTTTGGATTTTTACAATATAATAGTGACTACAATGTATAAAAATCTATTTATTATTACGTAGCAGTTGTAGTGTCTTTGACCTTTATAGTTTTTAAACTAGTTTTTCCTAAGTGACATTTGAAGTAATCTTAAAATTACTCACATAAACATAAACAGGAAACTAATAAAACTTGAGAAAATAAATGTGAAAAAAATCTCTTTTCTTAAATATACAGAATAAGATATCATTTATTTGAAGTAATAAACTATTTATTAGGATATAAAGAACGAAAATTAGAACAAGTGTTATGTAAATTAGTGATATAGTCACTGATATCGAAAATTCACAGGTCATGATTGCTACCCAATATTTTTTAAAACTGTGATTCGTGATCACAGTCACCGTTCGCTATTGTACATGTTAAATTAGTAACAAAAATTTCATAATTTAGTCGTACAATAACTGTGATCACAATAACGCTTTAAAATCACGGATTTGAAATCACAATCACAAAACATACTGTTATACAAAAGTAACAGTTTGACTTCTCAATATCACTGCCTTATTCCTGACTTTAACCATACAATGAACTGTGATCACAATCACACTTTAAAATCACATTTACTGCAAAGTAGCAATCACAAATAACACTGTGATTCAAAAGTAGCTGCTTCGCTCATCATTAATGCAAATATAAAATCAATTTAATTTAATTGAAAAGGTGTTAATAAACAAAAGTTAATTAAAATTTCTATTAATAGTTCCCACCCTGAAATATTATCTTCAATATTATATTTCAATACACATAATCATAAAATCAAATTCAGATACGTACAGTAGAGATCACAGCGAGATGCTTGAAACAGTTGTATGAAACCTGACCGGTTGTTATTGTTTTGTTTATTTTTTTTCCGGGAAGAATCAGTCATCTGTAAGATTCTAGGTTAACAAACATAAACAATTTGTTTATTTTACTAGAGTTGGTACATAGATTATGTCATTATGATTCTGCGAATTTGGAAGCATGATTGAATTCAATTTCTTGTCTACATTAAAGATGCTGTCTTTTTTATAATGTAATCTTACATCTAAAATATAACATTATATTTTGCTAGATCGTATAATTTCATTTCATTTGAAGTAATTAATAACTATTTTTACTAAAAAAAAATAAAGAAATTATTATTGTTCTACTTGTGACTATGGCGTATTTAGAAGAATTTGGAAGCATGATTGAATTATTTTTCTGGTCTACATTAAAGATGCTCTCAGAATTTTATAATGGAATCTTACATCTAACATAATACATTATACTTTGATAGATCGTAACATTTCATTTGAAGTAATTATTAAGTATTATTACTAACAAAAAAAATAAAGAAATTATTATTGTTCTACTGGTAAGTATGGCGTATTTAGAAGCTGATTTATTGTGGCTATTTAAAGTGTGACAGGTTTAAAGAAGGTAAAATAGAGCGAAATCTCCAAAAGCAGCAAAGAAAGCAAAGATAAGAGGAAAGTGAAAGAATCGTTAAAACACAAACTGTGAATGGCATCAGTCGAATTCCGATATTCCGTTTCCCGGTTCCCTTGCTCCCCAAGCTTTCGTTCGGCAAATCAGCATCCGTAATAAACTGTTCTCAATTCAAAGCACAACACGGACCAAGGTGCGGAAACTTATTATAAAAGTGTATTTCATGAAAAAATCCCTCGTATTATGATACCCTTGATATTCGAATTTCGAGTGATGCGAAGCGAATAAGCCCGTCTGCCTACGAGGAACGTTTGCTAATAAAAAGAAGCAGCCACCGCCGACGCCACTGACGCACGCAGAGTTGGCCCAAGGGCGCCCTCAATTCTCCTCAATTTAACAAAAACAATTAACCAAAACACAACAATTATTATTTTACATGTAGTATACTTAATAAAATATTAATCGTACAGAAACGGTCACATACTTTAACGAAATTTAGTAATATATACATAAATGGAAGCCTAATAATTTTGGATTCGCGAAGAATCCTTTATACCAGTGTCTGTCAAACTTTTTTACCTTACGCAAATTAGGCGAAGAGATGGATATAATATTCGTTGCATAATAATGTTAATAATGAAAGGTGGAATTTATTTTGAGAAAGAATTTTGTCAAAACGCAGCTCTAAATTAGATAAACAAACAAGTAATTCCTCATCTACCATCTATCGTTTGCGTTTTTTTTAAGCGCAAGAGATTTAATGAGTATACGGTATAATAGCGAAATCAAACTTCTGATAATTTTTAGCATAAAAAATAAGACTTTATGAGCAGGATAGTGGTAGTAGATAGTAGTCTATTCAATTTTTTTTATATTAATGATAATAGCATGTACAGTCGTACATTTGATAATCAAGTAATGGAAAATTATTTCTATTTTTAAATCTTTCGGTCCCTTACATAGGATATAGGTTGACAATGCAAGTAAAATGTGACAGGAAACAAAGGATTCTTGAGGCTCTATTCCGTGTAGGAATGTTATGCCATAGATGAAAGAACCTTTTTACAAGATATGACCCTTTATACGGGCAGCGGTGGCTCACTTGGTTAGCGCGTTCCGACTAGAATTGAGCGGAGTATGAGATCTGGAGTTCAAATCCCAGTTTCGCCACTTTTATACAAATAAAAATACAGGTTTGTCCGAATGGTTCGGAACCCACTATAAACTATAGGTCGTTTGTAGATCCTTTAGTTGACAATTTACATCACTAAAATGTAAGTAAAACATGTCACGAAATAAATACTTTTGGTACTTGATGCTTTATTGTGCCACATTTGAATATAATAAAAACAGGTTTTTACTCTTAGATATTTTTGTTTTTGTAATAAGTATATCTGTTTTTTTTTTAAATATGACAAATATTTACTATATGTCCTTACATTTTAATAAAATATAAATAAAAATATGATAATTTTTGTGATAATCATTTAAAAAATGAGTACTTATTTTGGGTATATTTGAGCAGGACCGGTCCTGCTTGCAGGTCCGAGTCTGCGATGATGCGAGAAGCAGCGGACAACCAACGCATCGCCACGTCATGGGCGTACGTTACAAGCGCGCACTCAACATACAAATAACGCATTTCCTCTCACGCTTCCTCTTGCAAATGACTTGCTTTAATTCGTGTTTTTTTACACTCCATATTTACTCAGCTTGAATTGGAATACTTAATAAAGAGACGCTGACAGAAACAACAACAAAAATAAATAGGGGAATTAGGGACGGCTTCATTAGAAAAACAATATTTCGTATATATAAAAAAATATGAACGAAATTATTAAATTAATAATATAATATCAGATTTGATAACAAGAAAAAAGAAAAGAAGAGGGAAATTAAGGAAAAGAGGTTAGCAACAAAAAGAGTTTTTTAAACAAATAAAAAAATATTAAAAAGCGAAATAATATCAAAAATTAGAAATAAAATATAGTGAAAAAAATAAAACAACAAAGAATGACATGACTTGAACATATAAGGAAAATTGAAGAAATGGATATAATAAGATCAATAGTCAAGTGGAGTCAAAACGGAAGAAGACGAGGCAGACTTAGGTCAACTTGGCTAAGGGAAATGGAAGAAGGCCTAAAATCAGCAGGAATTAACAATTGGAAGAGCAAAACAAGAGATATGAAGTTGTGGAAGAAGATCATAAAGAACATCTAAGGAATGGTAACAGAA
The DNA here is from genome assembly GCA_035578165.1 of Stenolophus ochropezus. Lineage (NCBI taxonomy): Eukaryota > Metazoa > Arthropoda > Insecta > Coleoptera > Carabidae > Stenolophus > Stenolophus ochropezus. The sequence goes on from JAQOWZ010000014.1 coordinate 9,925,817, forward strand.
ATTGATTCACTCCAATAAAAATAGGATCTAGATAGCTTCAGAGGAAGCGGCGCAACCCTATGGGGGCTTTAAGCTACTGTATTTATAATATTGGATAAATATGATGCGCATATTACCATTAAAGATCATAATTAGTTCTCTGATAACTAATATTTCGTAAAATATCGGATTCCTTGTTTCAACGGTATTTAATTATGTTTAGCACAAAGTTAATTACCAAAATAATTGTTTAAAAAATTCTTCCTGTCTGAATACACATTCTAGCCCTTCCTATAATTAAAGAAGAAGCTATCTGAAAAGTATCAGGTTTGGCTCGTTTGGAATTTTTCTGCGTACACTAAACTATAAACTCTTCAGGCAACACCAAAGATAATAGTCAAAAGACGTCGGTGGCCACAGAACTGGACCTTCTCTTCCAATTCACATTCACCGGTAAGCAAAGATGAGTTTCTACCAAAAAAAGTTTTGCGTCATCCTGTTGAAATATAGTGAATATTGGCATGTTGAATTGAAAATGTAACCATAGCAAATTATCGTTAAAAGAACACAAATATGAAACGTCATAGAAGAAACAATTGTTACAATTAATCAACAAAAATTGTAATTATAATTAAATTAAATTTAATATCGCCAATAAATTCTGTAATATTGAGTTTTGACTATCGAGTCTCGGGATAACTTATATTTAGTCTTTAAATAGATTGTTTTAATACAATAATGCCTCCGAAGAGAAAAAAACAGCGGGTAAATTGTTTAGAAAACAAAATATTTCTGGTTTTGCGCACTCACGAACAGCTAATCTATCCAAGGATCTCACATTTCAGTAATCCGCAGTCACTTAAAAATTCCCCTCAGCATTTTGCGGGCGACGAAGTACGGCGCGCGGTGCACAACGCTATTATTTCTTATTTCCAGTCACATTCCGAAGTAAATAGATGGCACAAATTAGGTTCCCAACCCCTGATTTCGACTGACACTTTTGCATGACGCTGCTGCAACGCGCCGTCGTGCGATTCTGTTGACAAAAAGAATCAGCGACGCCTCCAACCTATGATAAGAATATGTAAGTCTTTCTGGCGAGCATTCGATATTGGACCACGCGCGCGTGTAATCAGTGGCGTACCTCTCAAATATTTCTTCAATAAACACTCTTTTTCTATATCTTTTATTATGTTTTACCTTTTAGAATCAATTGTTGTTCAAATAATTCAGGGTTGGCTTGATTTAAGTCATGATTCAAATTAACTGTTTTTTTTAAATAAAAATCATTGATTTTTATTAAAGATAAAAAATACAAATTATAATAAATTCTGTATTTAATAATATCTTAAAATTAAATGACATTTTATCACTTTAATTGTCATATAACAGAAGAAAAATGTAAGTATTAAAATGTGTAACTACAAGTAAAAATCCTTTGTTATTCTTCCTCGTTTTAATTAATATAAATCGTTGTGGTTTTATTACAGATTTCATTTTCGTTTATGGAATAAAATATTTATATTGCTTTTAAAATAATTAAAAACTGCAGTAACACTTAGAATATCCTTAAAAATAAAAAAAATCATGATTTATTTGATTTTTTTAAAAGTCAATGATTTTTGCCAACCCTGATTCTAATTCGAAACTGATCTAAATTAGAAGACACTTTCTAGAAATCCTTAATTTCGAAAATTCAAAGTAAAAACATTCGGAATTCTAATCTCCCTCAAGTAAACTTTCAATTATTCTCTACATAAAAATGTATTTTGATATCTGGTAAACTAGATATATTCTTACTCATATATGAAATAATCAGATTGACATACCCTATAACGGGCTGTAAGAAGATATACACACAATGTTACAATTTTTAAATATGTCAATTTTTTATTAAAGTTTTTCAACTATTGTACATCAGAGCAACGCATTTTTTATTAACATTTTTTCCCCATACACCAATCTGCACCAAACAATTATTTGCATTTTTTGTGAACATTGTTAACAACATTATTTTTCTGTGTGAGATTACGAATGTAAACAAGAAATTCCTAGAATTACTGGGGCTGGTACTTTTTGCTTATTTTATTTACAAAGACTACAAATGAAACGACTATGATGCATACGTATACGTAAAACCAATACAACACAATTATATTACAGTTGAATTCCTGAAATCAATAATCTATCACAATAATAAAATACAAACAACAAGCATGGCATTGTACATTTTACAAATAAAAGCGTAAGTATCACACAAAATACAATCCATAAGACGCAATAATAATGATTATAATTGACCACTTCAAAGTTTTTCATGTATTTAAAAATTACGAGCTTTTATCTACATTGACTTTAACTTCGGTTGTTAAAATTCACCTTGACTTTCCATAGTTCAATAGAACTATAAATAAAATATAAATTTAAATAATACAAATTATCTATATTTATTAATAAAATATTAGTATATAAAGCATTAAATGTGCAATATTTAATTTAATTAAACAATCATAATTTCTATATTTACTTTTTTGATAACCTGCATTATGAAATGAATTTTCACCGAAATTTAGAACATATGCAGAATGGAAATCGAAAGCATAGGGTAAGTGGAAAAAGAGATAGACTTGTGGTTTTAAAAGCTCATTAGAGTGATGTCTCTCATAGAGAATATTAATTTTGTTGTTTAGAGACAGTGTAAGTAGTTCCTTGAAAATGAATGCAGTAACACTGAATAATCCAAGATTTACGTGAAATTTGCAAAAAAAATGTGACTTGTATATACAATTAGTTAATTACTTCTTTGATAGGTTTAAAGTAATTATTCTTGTACATACTTTATAAACATGGGCATAAGACTTAACGTAACCCAAAAACGTTGTTCTATTTATACACAGTCATAAGTAATTTAGTGGTGCATTTAACTTCTTCTGCTCTGAGGACAGATAGACCATATAATCCTGAGGAGAGATGGACCACAAGATTTTTATTATTACTTTGTTTTATTCAAAGAGTAAACAGGAAAAAATCATTGGCATATAGAAAGATACACGATCTATTGCTATTCCATGAGTTCTGAAGAATAGTTGTTAAATGGATACTCAGAGGGTGAAGATAATGAAGAAGCTGAAGAATATAAGATGCAAGGAAAATTATTAAAAAAAAGACGACAAAGAAGGATGATTGGATAAAATATGCTGTTTACACGAAGAGTGTACCACATATGACAAATGACAAATTGGTTAACCATTTCATCTCCTCATACCTTTGGTCCGTCCAAGTTGAAAATTTTTTAAACACGAATAAAATATTTTTTTTGTAATTTTTAGAACATAGATTATATGTTGTTATAAATAAATTTTCTTTTTTAAATTTTATTCAATAATATAAAGTAATAATAATTTTTCCAGAAAGTGGTCCATCTCACCTCCAGCTACTATAATTCTAATTATTTACACGAATTTGAAACCTTATTCGATTTAGGAATGTTGTGCCACAAATAACAAATGTGTCTTATTTTTTTTAAATATTTTAAATTTGTTTCTGATTTAAGGGATGTGTGCCCCGGAGGTTTAGAATGATACGCCCGTGCAAAGCCGCGTTATCCTTCGTATAAGAAATAGAGTTGAAAGTCAGCGTTGGTGGTGCAAATCAAGGCTGAGCAAACAGCGCAAAGTTCGTCCTCGTCCCGGTGTCCGTGCACGAGCGTGCAGGTCAGCAGGATCAGGGATTTGTTGATGAATGTATTCACCGTCGAGACGGCCCACTCGCCTGGAACTAACTCCTGGGGACTGGAGACGCCTAGAGACGCCCTGATTGACTGACCATCGCACATTCCATCCTCAACTGTCACCGTTTTCAAATTTTATTTCTTCGGCTTCAATGGTTCGCTATGCCAATTCAAATAAGACAAGCAAATTGCAAAAAGGAAGTAACGTACTAACCTATTTTTTACTTTCTTCCTCGCATATGTAATTGCAATTAAGTTTAAAAAAGCTTGACAATTTTCGAAGAATCGACTTCAAATACAGCAGGGTATTTATGTTTATGTGAGTAACTAATTCAACTTAGGTTGTTTATCTCAAAGTGTGTGAAAAATTCAATACACATATACACCGCAATTAGATTTTTAGACTTCCTTTCTAAAATTTGTAGTGTTGTGGTTAGTGTTGCCATAAGACGAGATAAATATTGTTCAGATAGACTTGAGATGACACGAGACGAAATGTCTTAAACGAGACGTCCCGAAAGCCTCGATCATAATAATAAATTATTTCGATTTATTAGATATATGTTATGTTTTGTAATCTGTTAATGTGTTTTCTAATTATCTGGTCAGCTTTAGAAAACAGACGTTTTGATGTTTTACTTAGGATTAACACGAGCTATTTTTGTTATACGTGGAATAATAATGTTTGGCTGGAATAAGGCAAATTTGAATGATACTTTTTTATAAATTCTAAACACCTTAGGCAAACAATACCTCAAGAAAGTTTATTAACAGAGATTTCACAATTAAAATATTCGTAGCAAAAATGGTTGGTACGACGCAAATGAAAATTGACACTTTGTGGCCAACTTCAGGTTTAGCCTTATTCACATTGACAACTTATGTTCCCTATGTTGCGTTTTATCTGGAACGATACGGTGCCATATAACAAGTGGTCAGTGCCGTACCTGCGCTATTTTGGCACTGTAAATGGTGTCCCTAGTAATGTATTATGACAGATTAGAAAATGTTGCATTTTAGCTGAAACTCACGGTATTGTTGATACTTTTGCATTTTTATGATTAGTGAAGGAAGTTAGGGAGGTAAAATATGTAGGAGTTCGGGTATGGAATTGATTAGGCAAATTGGGGAGTTATTTATGAGGAAACCTCAGTACACTAAACATAGTTTGTAGACAAGTACTAGTATATGGAGTTTAGCTGATTAACAATCAAATAAGAAACGGCACTGCAAGTGGTGTCCATAGTAATGTCTCATGACAGATTAGAAAATGTTGCATTTTAGCTTAAATTGACGGTATTGTTGATACTTTTATAATTTTATGATTAGTGAAGGAAGTAAGGGAGGTAAAATATGTAGGAGTTTGGGTATGGAATTGATTAGGCAAATTGGGGAGTTATTTATGAGGAAACCTCAGTACACAGTACATAGTTTGTAGACAAGTACTCGTACAAGGAGTTTAGTTGGTTAATAATCAAATAAGAAACGTGGGTAGACTAACATCTAGGGCTAGGGTATGGTGCGCGTTAATTCATGTTTAATGCGTGCAGAATCAGCGAAAGCACACACGCCGCCGGCATGCACGGGATCGATTCTGCAACCTCAAGGAAACCGAAACCGAAGGTAGCCAGTGTAGCAGCCACAGCCGCACTGTTTGCACGACGTCGGCTGCTCTATAGCATGGGGCAGAGAATACAGCGTACACGACAACTCAGCAAACTTAGTACTAACTTACTTCAACAACACCAGCCGCCAGCCGTTGTTCAAGTGGTTCGTTACTCATGAAAAGTGCAAATACCACCGCACGCTCTAGGCTCATGGACCACACACCATACCAACACCTTACTACTAAAAACACTATTAAACATATCAATGCTCCTATTTTCTCTTTATTGAGTGGCCATCAAAACTTCCTGCTCCTAAACTTCAACAATGTCCAGTTTTTTTGAAGCTCATGGTAAGGAGAACTTCGCGAAAACCATAAATTTCACACATTCACACCTTACTAATAAAAACACTATCAAACATATCAATTTTATTCTCACATTACTGAATGTGGATCAAAACTTCCTGCTCTATTAATTCACTGAACTTGAACAATGTCCAGTTTCTTTTAAGCTTATAATAAGGAGAACTTCGCGAACACCTTTAGGTTCCTTATTTCATTTTAAGTTTAGTTATTAGTTAAATTAAGGGTTTCGATGAAGGTTTCTATATTGGATTTTTTTTTGTTTTTTGCCCTTGACGTTTATTTGGAAGTTTTCGTTATCAATAGAACAATAATTACTTTATATACCGTGAGTATTTGTTAACGTAAAATATAAGATTTATCATATCCCTGGTTACGACATGATATTTGAATGACTGCAATACTTGCTTGTCTCAATTAAAACGAAACATAGGGAATGAATTTGGCATTTGCTTTTTGGATTATAAAATTTTCTGATAGGCCTATACTAAGTGCAACAACAATTTTAAGAATCATTAATAGCTTTAGAGGAAATGATAGAATAGTAGAATGACCTGCTAGATCAATCGATCTTACCCATCTGAATTCTTTTTATTGGTGACCTTTAAAATCATAAGTTTGTACTGAGGAAAGTTTTTTAAAATTTTGATTAATTAAAAGTTCAAATTCAAACAAATATCATCGTATGTAATTCAAAAGCATTATAACAGATTGAGTAATTACTTAGCAGTTAATAGATGGATTTTTTTAAATTAATTGTAATTATATTCACGGTATTCTACGGTTTATTACCAAAATCACAAACTTAAAATTATTCCTAATCTTAAAATATGTATAACCTAGACAAAGATTATGATATGCAACACTTGAATCATGCCACAGATTTATATATTCTTGGTTTACATGATGAGTTATTTAAAGATATCTTTCTTTTTGGCTATTCCTGAAGCGAAAATGTATTTTAAATTAATGTATTTTATTTTAAGATTAGATGTAATGTTACGTTTAGTTATTATGTAATAATAATTCAATAATGTTATGTATGAATTTAAAGCTCATTTATGACATGAAATATTTGAACTTGCATTAATTTATGTAGTTTTGGTAAAATGATTTGTGTGTTCCGTAAGAAATAAAAATGCAGATATATTGCAGAGTACGGTACTGGCATAAAAGTGTCATCTACAACAATGAATTTATTTACACAACTATGTTGTATGTCGTTTCCAATTCCATGAAATGGAAAATAAATTAATTTGAATTTGAAAATATTTTCCCTGTTTTGTGAAGTTGGTAAACACGAATCCATAGATAGGAGTTTGTCGTCGTAATTGCACATATGCCATCGATTTATTCCGTGCAAGTCACACGTTGTTTACACGCATAAATCATCTGGTGTCGCGACGCGCAGAGGCGCTGGGAGACGCTGCCGACGCTCACCACGACGCCTCCGTCAAGGCCGTAATGCCAACATTCCTTCCCTAATTAAATGTTATTGTACTGTAAAGTTATTGTGGAGAATCTTGTGTAGCGCACATTAAAATTTACGATCGCGTTTCAAACCAATTTTGAGCGTCTTTAATAAAATTTCAACTGTCGTTAGCCGAGCGAGTACGCATGCCTCAAGAAATTAACGCATACGCCTGTGCGATGACTAGCACACACGGCTCTAAGACGCAATATTGTTTGCTACTTTTATTTTTATTAACTCGGAATGAATGAAACATAAATATTTATTATTGAATTAATGATTTTAAACATTATTGTTTAATATAAACATATTTAAAAATAACAAGCCTATGATGCTAGTTAAAATATTTACAAATATTTTCGATATTTTTTATTGTATAAAACTAGTCTGATAATGATTTTATAATGACATTTTTTAATAATGACATTAACTATTTCCATAAATGAATCGAGCATAGGCGTTGACACAAAATTTTACCTTACTAAATATTCAGAAAAAGGAAAAAATAAAATAAAATTTCTTGATAAAAATATTTTTGTATTGTATATTTACTATCGCTAAATTTTGAAAACTGAAATTATATGCAGGGACGGACTGGGCCCGTGGGAAAGTGGGAAGTTTTCCACGGGGCTGCGATGAATTTCAGTCGACAGGGCTGATCATAGATAACGATAATATTTTTTATAAATAAAGCAAAAACTGTAATATATACATGTTAATTTCAAAACGGAGCAACTATGTAGTCGACGCCTATGGAAGTAATAAAATACTTTGATATCGATTAAACTGCCCCATTAAAAATTTTAAACGTTATGTTTTGTTTCAATCGTAGTTTCAGAATTATATAGCTTTAAGAATACATAATCATCTGACTCTTATCAACCTACAAACGTTAATCGCAATTTTTACGATACTCAAAATTTTTATCGAATTAGGTATGTGACCATAATCGAATTTAAGTACATAAGTCATAAAATACAAAAACTAACCACTGTATCTTCTCAATGTAATAATAAAAACTAACCATTAGTTTACAATAATTATTAGTATCATTTTATTTAAAGTTATTAGTAATTAAATGCTTTGGAGAAGGGATATGTGACGTCAGCCTAGTAGGTTCGTGAAAGAAGATTTCGTACCACTATGGTATAGAGCACAATTTTATAACATTATTACCAAATTCTATCTTAAAAAGAACATTAAAATGGTGGATTTTTTTGAAGAAAAAAATAAATTATCAATTTCTATTTGTACTGTTGTCATTTTAAATACCACAGAGAAATTATAAAATTATATTAATTACAACTTTGTTTTGATATTTATTTAACTATACCCACCCTATTTTGAAAAAGTTTTGAACCATTGCTGCCGACTGGTTTGAAACTATTTCAAAACTGTCTTAGTGTGACATCATTGTTTGCACCATGAACTAGCATCAAACCGGTGAATCGCCAAAAAATAGCTCTAATTTTGTGAAGCAGTGAAGCTGGGAATTTGAGGTAGTGCAGTAGTGCTGTAAGAATTAGTAATGAATGTATAATTTTGAAGATCGAGTGTAAGAATTGAGTGTTGGTAAGCTGTTTTAGTGTGACGTCATTGTTTACATCATGAACCAGCATCAAATCAGTGTATCGCCAAAAAATAGGTGTAATTTAGTGAAAGAAGTGAAGTTGGCAATTTGAGGTAATGCAGTAGTGCTGTAAGAATTAGTAATGAATGTATAATTTTGAAGATCGAGTGTAAGAATTGAGTGTTGGTAAGCATGTGTCGGTGTTTATAGTTATCTGGCGGGGTAATTCTGTGAAAAGTTCGGCATCGTAAAAGCCATTGAAGCGTAGTAGTGGGAGGCCGGAGATAAATAGCAGCAGTCTGTTTGGGCGGCCGCGACCGGGAGCTCGACAGGGAATTCGACATAATTTCCTTCATTTTCGTCTATAGAAAGTTTGGTGTGAGACATCATCGGCGGAGCGTGTCATTATAAAAACACGAAAGAACATTAAAGCGCGTTAGAAAGTTTCGGAGATGGTTACTTCATTAGGGCCGGGCGGTTTTAATCGCTGTGCGCCCCACCAGTGCCTCGAAAGCTCGCCGCAATAACAATCTACACAAAGATTACAATAAGAACTTTGCTCCAAGCCGAGCCGCCAAAAATTCTCCCGCTATCGGCCGCTATATCGACACGCCGCTAACTGCCGCTTTCCGCTTCCGACGTTCTGAGCGGCGCCTTCTACGACCCGTTGTGACAAGATTACGCAGGAATTAGCACACACCGCCCAGGTAGCTCCCACTCTATTTGCATTCTCCAACTTTCACACTTTCCTGCCGCCCTCGATTTATTGCTCATACCGATAAAAATACGATTATGCACGAAATTATACTGAAGTAGTGTTTAATAGTATAATGGGGCCTAGTCTGTAACTCAGTGGTTAATTTATAAACAGTTGCTAAAATTATTAAAACTTTCACACTTTCCTGCCCTACTCGATTTATTGCTCATACCGATAAAAATACGATTATGCACGAAATTACACTGCAATAGTGTTTAATAGTATAATGGGACCTATACTGTAACTCAGTGGTTGATTTCTAATCAGTTGCTAAAATACAAATAAAAACAACCATTACAAGTGATGTTTTGATATTTTCTCCAGTGCTATCTATTTTCATTGGAGAAAAAAATTAACAACTGGTTAAAAATTAACCACTGAGTTACATAAGAGGGGGAAATGTAGATCAATTGCTCAAAAAAAAAATAGACAAAATCAAAACTAACATGATAAACTCAGTTTTTATCTTTTATAATTTTTAAATAACAAATGTTTTATTTTAAACCGTTGATGATAAAATGATTGGACAATGGGGTAGGTGACCAATTTCTAAATTTGGTATATGTGATAGCTTGTACAAAAATAATATACCCGTATTTTTTAAAAATTGTTAATTATATGTTGTTTTGAAGTAAATAAATAATATAGTACTTGGGAGGGGATTATGACGTCAACTAAGTTCATGAGAGGGGCGAAGGTAGACAGAGACGGTAATAGGTGGTGTGAGTGAGATAGATAGGTTTATTGCCACACCTTCAAATTTTAACCAATTAGCGTGCTAACTTAGTGAACGTCATAGTAAAGGACGCTGTTTCTATTTAACGCAAATTACTAAACAATTGCTGATAAATATTTAACTTTTTCAATGTCAACGTTGATAAATAAATATACTTTCTATAATTCAATAGTTTTTTCATTAAAATTTTACCTTGGTCACCTACCCCATTGTTGTTAGGTGTTCAATTACAGACAGCAGACAATCTTATAAAGAATAACACCCATCCTAAAATCAAAAATCTATTTTTTTTTCTTATTTTTTGAACCCAATTCAGACAAACACTGGATATTACTAAACAAATATTAGTTCAGTTTTTGTTTAATAGTATATGTCAGAATTTTTTTACGAAGAGGTACGAAGGGTTAAAAAAATTGAAATGGGTACGCATGGGTCGAAAGTTTGGGAAACACTGATGTAGATAGTGTAAACCATTCCAAAAATCATGTAAGTACAAGTAGTGCATAATAAAAAAAATAACTATGTTCAAAAAAAAATAAGTTGCCATGTGATAATATTGTCAAACAGTCCATCAGGTTGGATTACGTTAAGTTCATTCCCCGTTAAAAGATCATTCCAATAACCTATATGAATAGTTGCCGGTTGTCGCCCGATATAAGGACTCGAGCAGAAAGCGCTAAGCGATATATATCGTACTTGAGATGAATGGTATAGCAATAAAATTGTTTATTACAACGTATTGTGCACCATTTTAATTTTATTACATTCAAAATACAACTTAACCTAAAACTAGAGCACGGCATAAATGTAAAACAAAAGTACCTAAATATAAATCAATGTAAAGGTAAATTATTAACCCAGGTGCATTACTCAGCTGTCCTCCAGTCTCGGTATCAGTGCTTTTATTAATACATCATTATTTTTGTTTTGAAATGTCCTAGTCTGCTTATTCAAATGTCACGTATATGTAGCTAAATAAATATAAGTTGTTATTAGAAACTGAGAGCTTGTCAAATGCGTGATCAACTGAAACATATTACCTTTGCTCACTTGTTTATTTTAGCTGGTCACTAGCACTACTTTTTTTCTAAATATTATTGTTCATAGTATTAGGTTAGCGCACTTGCACTTGTAATCTTTTCAAGTGATTCAGAACCCACTATACTTTAAAGGTAAGCAAAGTAGAACAGGTGGAATATTAAATCAATTCTAAACGTCTATACTTCAAACAGAATTTATAAATGACATTACTATTTATAATAAATGTTACGCTACAAAACATTAAGAAAATGAAAATTCACAACAAAAAGTGTTTGAAACTTTACCGGAGTAAACACAAAATTTTCGCGGTCACATTCACCTGTAGCTTTCCAGTACCGGACACACAGCAGGGAACAGAAAACTGGCGTTTAAGAAACAAACAAAAATTAAGATAATTCTCCAATTAATGTACATAAAAACTTACATTTCCAGGCAATTTTGAATATGACAGTAAAGTTTGAGTTATGAAATAAATAGATCATTAAAACCTAACCTCAAATTTAATCTTGTTTAATAAAACAATAGAAATTTACGCTTTAACCACATTTATTATAAAATATATTTGCGATTGTTTCGTCCTTTCTTATCTCGTCCTGTGATGCCCGAAATGACGAAACGATCACCAGTACATTTATTAGTGTAGTATTTTTTCATTTTTGTATTACGATGATTAGGTCGAAGAACAGCCTTGGCTGAACCCCGCCTTTGGGTTTTTGTTACTCAATAAAGTAATTATTATTATTATTATTACTACTATTATTATTATTATTATTAATTAGTAATTTTCATATAAAGTTTGTTTAAAGTTTATGTGAAGTTGAAAAGTTTTAAAAAGTTTAGAAAGATGTGAAGTGCATTTACTTACAAACTCAGGCATTCCTGTTGCGATAGAGTGAACAAAACATAAAGACGTGTGGCGGCACTAGCACAAGAAGATGAACGGGACACGACAAGACAGAAGCAGAGTGACAGGAGTACCGGGCGCGCGGCACTCCGTGCTTTCACCTGCGTGGTCCGGTCCACCCAGGGGCGAAATAGCACATGCATTCACACACGTACACAAGTAGCCGCTTGCAGAGACGCGACGCCGCTGTCAACTGCACGACACGCGAGTAGTGAAGTGAGTGGAGTGCGTGAATGGTGCGCAACCCTTCGCCAAATGTGCGAGGTAGAGGTGACGAATGCACTGCACTCGGTCTCGCTCGCTACTCACTCTTGTTGTTTGTGTGCTGTGCTGTGCTCTGGCCGCATCTGTGTGCGTGGAATACACGTGTGCATGTGTGCGTTTGTTTGCTTTTAAGTGCGAGGGGTAAGCGGTAAGGCTGCGGACAGTAGGGGAAACGGCGACGGCACTCTCAACCCGTACAACCATCAACCACCTTCGTGTCTCAACTTAGCACACACCTCTCCTTTTTACTTGCTCCCATTGCTCAACTGGCGTCTTCGAGAAGAAATAAGGTTTAATGGAAAACATGATGCATTGGAGGATAAGATGTTTTCCAAGATGATGTGCATTTGTTGTTTTTCTAAGATGATGGGGTTAAGCTTGAAAGCGCGAGTAGCTCGGCGTTGGCGGATTGCGGCGATGAGTCGCAGCCGAAGTCGTAGGGTTGAAGCAGGGGCAATTGTTACGGCGGGGGAGAGAGGAAAACACAAACGAACGGCCAGTTATGGGATGGGGAAAATAAATCAATACTCTAGTATATTTGTACTAAAAGCGGCAAGAAGACTGCGGGGATTGGGGACGGGGAGTGCATGCATGTTGTTTACTAGAGGGAAAGGAAAACAAACAAAAAATGTTAGCTAGTTGTGAGCGCAGCGGCAGCAGTGCGTCTGTTGCTATCTACGCGGTACGTGGCGAGGCGAACCCCCTTACTGCATCCTGGAGCGTCCGGCGACGTATGCGCCAGATGCCGACATCACTGCCCACTTGCATTCGCTTGACTTACTCGCATTGAACAATTATCGATCACTGTTTTTAAGCTTCGTACGATTTTTATTAATAAGCTAACGAGAATTGCACGATTCGCTTCACTTCTACTATACCCTGCTTACGGATCAAATTTTCCCAGACTATCAATATCGTTCAAAAGACTTCGACCCAGACTGTCTCATCTTCAATCCGCTAAATTGTTTTCAATAACTCAATACTATCTTTCGCGCCAACACGCTCTGTCTACCCTTCTCATATTCTCAATTATTTCACTTAACTTCCATCTTTCATAAACAGGAATTCCAATCATCAAGCCAAATTAACACGACAAATTTTACCTTAATAACAAAAAAGGAAGCATTACAAATAATTTAATTTCATATCTTACTTAAATTCCATTTTCCATACACCTTCCAATCATCAAGAAATATTGATTGGAAGTATGAATACTTTACAAGCAGTGCTTAGTAATAGTAGTGTACTGTCAGGTTATTACAGGAGTGCGACTTGTTGAATCAATCACCAATCATACTACCATAGAGCGATTGCAGAAGATGTACCCTGACAAATTATACAATTTGAAATGATCGTTCCATACTTCATCTAATTATAAAAAAGATTAAATCATGAGATCACTAATTTTAACGATAATAAAGTTGCAATTAGCGTGACAAATTATAAATAACGTGAGAGTCACAGTCCAGAGACACAACAAGTGTCAAATATTTGTCCAGTCCTCTTGCAACACTGAGTCGAATATAAAATTCCCTCTCACGAAGTGCAAACCATAATATTCTGTCCCGTCCCGACCGATTCAAATATTAGACAAGCTACAAGCTGAAATAATATTTTTTTACATCGGCAGCGAGAACAAAAAATGCATCCAGAGTATGGAATTATGTTACAACCTTTTACATTTGAACAGTGGTGCGCCCTTATGTGGAAGTATCTACCTGGTGCGTGTATTGTATACGTAATGACGTGTTGCCATCGGTCCATTCTTCCCTGAGAAGATTATATTTGCACCCGGAGGTTACAACCCGTCAAAACTGACGAATCGCAACGTGATCTCCTGCTTTTCTACAAAATAAGACAGTTTTTTGTATATGTTTTCAGAACGGACCGTACAACAGGTAATGGGTTACGTAGGTCAGGGGTAAAATCAATTAATCGTTCGAAATTGTAAACATAACCTCAAAAACGCACAGAAAGAATTTCGTAGTTCATCTAATCTACCATTCTACTACTTTACTACAAACCGTTAATCACAAAAAGTAATCTAATATAGAATGAAATACAAATCATTTAAGTTAAGATGTACCTTAGTTATAAAAAAGGTATAATTAATTTAATGTTTTGCTGATATATCTTATGATTTTATTATTTACTTTAATTAGATTTCAATTATACCTTTTTGGACATTCTACGATATATATTTTGATAATTAATTAATGTAAAATTATCATATGTAATAACTTAATAAGGATTGTGCAAACCACAACATGTATTGTTCTAGATGTGGTGGATTTGTGTTCCACGAATTTGTCAAACGTGTATGTAGAATATATTAATCCGATTTGAACTAGAATCGTTGGAAATATAAACGTCACAGACCTAATACTATTAAATGAAAACTACAATAAAATCCAAGAATTATAAAATGTATCAGAAGCATATAAAGGAAAAGATTAACCTATTCTTGTCGTGTAAACCCAAACAAACAGGGATTTAGCACAAAAGTATTGAAAAGAAAGAACGCACATGACATGAATTGAATTTTAGAATAACCCCCTTGGAATGTTTAGGATTTGGTCGGAAATAACATGACATCAACATCACCCTAGGTGTCTCTCGCGGAATCGCTTCCGATTCTCTCTTCCGTTGCGAGAGAGGAGATGAGAGATGGGAGATGAGAACCGTCGTACTCCCCTTGTATCGGTCAGATAAACATACACATGTGCTGTTGCTGTTGCTGCTAGCGAACCACCTGTTGATTATAAATATGTTTTTATTTTCCCAGAATGCGCCCGATTCGAGCTGCCTTCATTTGCCATTTATGCTTCCACTGCGGTTTTTCTCCTAGATTTACTTCCACTTCAGAAAAAAACATATTTACTTTTATATCATTTTTATATCTTTAACTGCCGCTTAACTACTTTACTTATATGCAGTTAAATGTTCAAGATGAGCTGAAATTATATACGGGATTCGAATCTGCAACCCTTAGGTGCTTAGGTCATCCCCTCATCGAAAATGACATTACGACTGTTGTATGAACTAAGGGAGACAAGATATATTACTTTATATTTAAGACCCAGTACACAAATTTAAATAACTGCGTATAAAAAAATAAAATGAAGTTTTTAATGTACATCTACAAATAAATTTTGATCCCGTAACCTACAAAACGTATTTATTATACATAACCTGTTCGAATGCATAAAAAAGAATTGTTGAATATGGTACAGATTTAACATAAACTAAACTAACCATAATATTTTGATTTCGAGTCTAGCGTAGTTTATGGCTTTATTTATATCTTTATTTTATTTTCCTCGCATATAACCTTATATAAATAACTTAAAATGTTAGTAAAACATAAAATGACACGAATGATTTTAAACCTTAGACTAGTTCAGTCTTGAACTAAAATCAATCGATATCTCAAGGGTACTCATGTGTGGAATGTAGAGTAAACTACGTTGAAATTTAGGGGCAGTTAATTGATGAGCTCAACTAGATATAGGTTGTTGAATCTATAACCTAATTAGGGATTAAAGAGATGCACTCCGTTAACCTATATCAGAAACGAAACTTCAAATACTCATCACAATTTTCATCAGATGAATAAAATATAAATTAACTCTTTTCACACTATGTATAAATGAGAGTCTATAAAAATAACTCACTGCAATGCAAGTAAAATTATTAAAAAAAAGTGTCGGACAAATAATTGTTATATAAGTAAATAACATTAGGAATGATTAACGAGTTAATTAATTTCAAGAATCTGCAAATGTGATATTAATGTAATATGTGTAACAGGGAAAAACCAATATAAATATTGTATCAAATTATTCAACATATATGTCTATTTACGTGTACACTTCAAAATATCGTTAATATGTTTAGTAATTTATTTGTATATTCATTAAATGACAATTACTTTAAAAATAATGGTCTGATAAGCATCTCCGACAATGTGTGTAATACTTACACTTAATTTAAGTATATTTCTTAGAATAAACAACGTATTAATATAATTTTAACAGTCGGTATTTATCAGTGATATTTATAACATGAGAAGTTTTTTTTATCTGTGTCATGACGTATTGTTTTCCAGTGCTAAATACGTACATTCTTTTGACGGTACCCTAAGGGTGCGGATTTAAATGACGTGTGGACTGTTTTGCGTTCTTTTTTCATCTTTTCAGATATGACAAGTATTTCACTACAATACAGTTCTGCATTATTGTACAGGCGCGGATTCAAACATTTTTAAGACATCCTAATTCTTAAAACATACGAGTATATGGAACATGGGACAATCATAATTAAATTAATTGTAGCGTTATTTAAAAAGGGCAAGTAGTGTTGCTTCTAGATCTAGTCTTTCTAGACTCTTGTCTTGTCTTGTCTAGATTATCAAGACAAGAGTGGCAAAAGTCTTGTCTTGAAATTTCAAGACAAGACAATATTTTTTTCTTCTAGTTCAAGGCAAGTGAATATTATAGTTGAAATATCATCTTCAGTAATAAGATTTTTTTTAAATATAGTTAATGAAAATTTAATAAGTACTGCAATAAGTTACGGGCAGCGGTGGCTCATTTATTTAGCGCGCTTCGACTATTATCAAAAATTAGCAAATAAAAATACCGCTGTATCCGAGTGGTTCGGAACCCACTATAAACTGTTGATTTCACAAAATGTAAGTAATGATGATGATGACTACAATACATAATATTTTATTCATACAAGTTTAAGTTATTATTTTTTAATTAGATATTTGATCATTATGGTTAAAAAACATTAAAATGTTTTTCTTATGGTCATTTTTGCTATACTATAATTTCATGTATAATGCATATGAATCGTATTGAATACTTTTCGAGTCCAACCCTGTTCGCATATCCTGATTCAGTGCAGATCAAAGAAAGTGATTCTTTGTATAGAGGAAATGTTATGGATATATGAATCTTGGATTTGTGTTGTAATTACTATTTGTGTACATGTTTACAATGAATTTTTAGGAATGTTCTTTGTACGTGACGGAGCTCAGAGAGTCATTTGGAAATTCACACAGAGAAACATAAACAGAGGTCTGCGCATGCTCAATCTGTACATGACATATGCACAAGCACAAGATTTGTTTACTTTTAAATGTGTTTACCAATACGGTTTTCAGGTACGATCGTTCGAAGAACACTGTGTGTTATTCTACACAGAGAATTCATTATTGACCACTACGTTCCCATCATAATCGCTTCATCTATTATTTTCAAAACGAACATCATCAATCCTATTTCTTACATGCACTTTCAAAACAAATATTTTTGCAGTAAACCACGTAAACGATGACGATCGAATAATCTAATGTGGACTGTTTTAACGTAAACACCAAGAAAATAAACTACTTTAATTTCCACCGGAAAAATATTATTACATCTCATTTACTTTTTTTATTTCTCTTTATTCTCTTTATTCTCCAAATTTTATTCACTACATTTTCAGTAAATACAAAGTAATTCTTTATGAAATGTTGTTTTTTTTTATAAATTTGATCATTCAATAATGTCATCATAATTTATAATCTAATATAAATATGAAATAAAGTAAAATAAAATTTGGAAATCACAAAGTGTATTAAAATAATTTGGAAAATTTGGAAGTAATAATATTTTTTTAAAAAGTAGATAACATCAAAAACAGCATTTTAGTTTATGAGCTGATTATAAAGACGAAATAAATTGAGACCAAATTTGGAAATTGCAAAGTGTATTAAAGTTATTTGGGAAATGTAGCAATACGTCCCTGTGTGTTTAGAGTCCCGTACTCAATGGTGCGTCCTGTACGATTGGAAATCATTTAAAAGTTTTTCCGGTTTCCTCTGGACTAAACACAACGATTCAAAGTTGTCCGCATCAGCTATACCGCTGCGTTAGAGTTCGGGCAATCGGAACCAAATCATTTAAAATCAGAAAAAAGAAGATCGCTCAGACAAAACTTTGCGTCCATAAAACGACGCGAAACACGAGTCGTCAGTCTTGGAGACGACCATGCGACTTGGAAGTTGATCGGAGTTCGGACGAAACACACCCCAACAACTATCAACTTTCCAATCCGTAGTTCTTGATTGTTTTATTTATACTATGTTACAACCCCAACAAAAAGACAAAGATACTGTTTTATGCACCAATATACATCACAGCCAGGAGTTCGATTCTCTCTGTTTTTATCAAAATTGCTAATGCGTTTTAATGGTTTATTCCAAAAATTCAATAACGTCTTACATGTATCTCAGGAGTAATAAGGCCTCAAATATTGTAGGTATTTCTAGTTGATACTTAATGGAACATAATGAATATCTACAAAAATAAAATGACACACTTAGTTATTCCACTATTTCGTCCAAAATGATGAAACGATTGTAATGCCGGGGATACACTGTATAAATAATGATCATTAACTTAATTCTCAATTGAAGTTACTTGAAATTTCTTGCACATTTGCAAATGCAGTATACCCTTGACAAAAAAAAGATAGAGATTAATTAAAAACACCGTAGTAGTTTCTAGATTTAGAATATTATCCATGCCACTATACTTCACTGTCAATCGTCAACCCAAATAAGAATAATTTAATCAGATATCATTAATAACCTCAATATCAACAACCTCAACTGTCATTCGACTTTCAACGTTATGAAGTTTGAAATGATCATTACCTAAATGATCATATAACACATGACGACTAAACTAAGTATTAACTGTTAATGATCATTAACTTTTGTCGTGTGTTTTGGGAATAACAATAAATAATAAATAATGGAAGAATATTCGAAAATAATTTTAAAGTGGAATAGGTTTTGTCTTTTGTGAATGTGACAGAAGTAAACATAGGATTTAAAAGAGGATAGTATTTCAGGATGACAATACAGGTGTGCGTGTAATAATTTGTAGGGATAAATTGGTTGGCACGCGACAGTTTGAAGGACGTTGGTGAGATCGCCCCAGTGTTGATGGTGAGCCTCCCTCCGCAAATCGATCACGAGGCGATACGAACCCCTGTGTATTTATTATATCTTCGACGAGGGAGAAAAGCCTTACATTGCCTCACTTTTTTAAACATATAAATTGCGTGAAACCAATTCTATCAAAACAATTTCGATAAGCTAAAATATTGTAGATATTCCTGTTAAAAATACGATACGAGCCAATACGAGATTTAGTTTAAACCGGTGTTTTCCTACAGGGAGTTTTATTTTATGGGCAAGGGGTGCCACCTTCGCGACACAATCATAAGTTTTTATTTTTATTATTTCTCGAAAATGCCTGCTTACAAGAGAAAAGTTATCTCGCAACACGCTCTTTGCAATTGAATAAATTTCTCGTAAAATGTTACAAAATAAATAATAACGCAAGGTGGAAAAACGATTACGGCGAAGTTTATGTTTTCTTCCTCCCTCGAACGTCGCAGAACGCGAATCTTTGTAGTAGTTTGTAATTTGAGTGTAATTGTAGGTAAGTATAATTGCTTGAGGTAATAAACGAAAAGGTTCATTTCATATCGGCATGGCGAGGGTCCTCTGTCCTTATCTATCGTTATCTCTCTCTGGCTTGTTTTCTAGCTCGAACGGGAATTTAAAAGCCGGCGTTTATTATATATTATATTGTGCTATCTGGCTGGTAGTCTACGCGCGTCGTGCGTGAGACGAATTTAACGTGCCTGGCAACCCTTCTTGTTCTTCCTGCTTCTTTGCTTCTTGCTACAAGCTACACGCACCGTAAACGTTTACGTTATGTACCACTAGCCCCAGGCCCGGATTACCACCAAATTGGAGATTATAGTGGATTATTTTATAGTAAATTATTTTATCACGCTTTTACCTCAAATTGGAAGTAACTGCTATGTGGGTTACTAGTTGCTATAATTGTCACGGCCACTATAAGCAAGGCTCCATCATAATTAATTTATTACTATGTTATTTCCTCTCACCATTTCGATAATTACTGATATATACTGAATTACTCTTAATATTTTTTTTGATAAGTCAGGAAACATATTTTAAACTTAAATTATCTGTATCAAATAAAAATTCTGAAATGGGGTATGTGACCAAAATTTGATACTAGACAAAAATTAAAATACCCATATTTTTTTTATTAAATTTATTTATTATTTCCAGTTTACGCGAAAACACTTTTTTAAAAATTTAGAGAAAGGATGCTGTAAGCTGAAACGTCATCATGGTAAAACCGAGAAAGAAGAGAGATAGACTGGGAACGTAAGAGACAATCTATCCACTATCCTTTTTCTACGATGCTACCATTCTGACGTTCCATATTTAGGGGTGTTCTGATGACACGAAACCAATTTTCCGATATTTTATTAATATCAGTATATTTTGTCCAGTATCGGAAAACTTGAATTTATTTAATCAAATATAAATGTTTCTTCCTGATAAAAATATTTTGAACACTAAACTAACTTTTCTATTACTCAGAAGTGAAAAAAGCTTACTAAACTGCTTTTTCTTGGTACTTGCAAAGAAGATTGAAGAATTAATTTTTATTGTAAAATATAAGAATAATAGACAATATGTTTACATTAAAAAAAATACATTTTTTAAATTACATTTTTCTTTAGATATTTTAATGTATCGATAATTTTTTTCGATATTTTTGTTACCAAAGTATCGATACTTTCTCAGTATCGCATATCCCTTCTTCGGAACATTAAATTGCTAATAACTATATTATTATAAAATAATATTTAGTTTTTATTGTTATAATGATAAGCTATAATGGTTAGTTTTTATATTGTATTACTTATGTACTCATATTCGATTATGTTCATATACCCCATTCTTGTTTATTAAAATTTAAAAAAGCGAAAAGGAGAACTGTATGGAATGAGGAAATCCAATATAGATATAGAGAGTTTATATTTACTACCTTAGTGAATTTGAGTTGGTACATTACAGCAATGTAATTTCACTGCATATACAACCAGTTGTTATAATAACAAAGACCGGCATTACTAATAACAGCACAGGCGGTGGTTTACGTTTACCTTTGGTCAAGTAAAGATAGGCTTGGCTGCAAACACCTAGAGGTGTGTTGTGTCAAGCAGTAAATAACCTATAATAAAAACTGTCATTCGCTTGTTGACGTTGCACATTGTTGACACTTCAGCCAATAAAATATGCGAAAAATATAACCGCGATTATTACAATGTGTAACTAAACTCTAAGTGGAAATATACACATTCGTTAATTCTACACACTTACAGATGTTGCAAAAAAGTTGTAGAAGGAAAACTTTTATATCTAACAGTAACTATAGACTCAATGTAATAGATGCAGAGTTTTATTGATTTAAATACAATGATTTTTAAATTAAATCAGGTGTAAATCATATTGTTTTTTTTTAATCATTCATTTATAGCAATTGTTCTGCAATTGTTATTTAACATTCCAGATTTACGAAAATTGGGGAAAAAACATGTACCTAGGTAATGTTACCATTTGGCATTACTTTCAAGAACTACTAAATCTGTTTAACTTCGTTGCTAATACGACTTTACTAATATATTATCTTGAATTTATAAAACAGAAAATTTTTGTACTAATATGTGACTTTTTGTTACTTTTACTCTAAATGTGTTACAGTAAAATTCGGTTGTAACGACATCGAAGAGATTTCAAAAATTCCGTCGCTGTAACCGATAAAAGTAAAATAACGTTAACGTATGTGGACTTTCAACAAATGATTAAAATTGCGACATTTTAATCAATTTGTAGCTATAAGCGGTGTCGTTATAAACGGGTTTTACTGAAGTTTTTTATCGTTTCTTTAAATTTTAAATTATTTTTACAATGTTTTTTCTTCATGTTAAATGCTATTTTGTTCCTTTCAAAATAATTTAAAAAAAACTGATTTAAATCAACAAAATCTAATTTTTTTGATTTAAAAAAACATATTTTTATGTAACCCTGGCTAGATGTAAATCAGTAGCATCATAAACTAGTGTACCCGGAGTCAAATCCCGGTAAGAGTATGGATGCTTGCGTGTGTCTTTATATAGTATTAAATTTATTTAAAAAGGCATATATTCTTATTGAAATATAAAACAAAAATAAAAACCAAAGTCAATGAAATGTAAAAATAATGTAGAAAATATGATTTCAACTATAGTCTATAGAAACAAGCAAAAAGAAGACGCGTAAGTCCAGCGAAAATGCATTTATCAAAAACTGCACGAAATATTTATTGAAACGAATAAATAGAGATAAATGGTAGTTAAAACCTCGGTTAGGAAACGTTGTAGATATAAAATAATCCATCGAATGTCTGCAGCAGGGGAGAGGGTAGCAGGAGTAGCGACGAGTAGCGAGCGAGTAGCGAACAGCGAACATCTGTCAGTTTCGCGGCGAGCGTCCGTAGCGTCTGAATCGCGCCACGAGCGCACGAAAACGTAAAACAATAACAAAGAACTGATGAAAGGGAACGAAGCAAAAACATGCCGAGTGCCGACTACGCAATGTTTCTTTTCGTTATTCGATTACGTTCTACAGGACCCTGTTTTATCCACATTGCTTACGGCCCCAGCTAATTCATTCGATAATAATGTAATTAAGTTTCAGCCGGGCCACATACACATAATTAAAAATAACAAAAACCAAAAACGACTACTTCTTCTTAGCATTTCCATTTTCTTTACATTTTCTTTTTAAATACTTTTTCTATTACGCAGGCGAAATATAGCAAATGTACTTTTTTCACGACATGCATAGAAAGCTCTACTTTCTTTTCGCGAAATAGTGAGGAAAATTACTTTTCTTTCTCTAGAGAGGAAATTGTAATAGTATAACATTGATATTATTACAAGTGAAATATTGAAAAATTCATTATTATATTAAAAATTCTTATTTAATAATAATATTATTTTTAAAAAATTAAGGCAACATTATTTCACAATTTGACAACTTGAACTTGAATTGGCATATTGGCAATACTGTAACTATTGCACTGCTAAACGTCAAAGTGTACATAACCTAATTTCTAGCTTATCATGTTGCTGTGCTTCTTCGTCTGAATAAATTGATTTTTGCAATATGTCGTCAAAAAAATATGAGTCAAACTCGAGTTCGAGTGATAAAAAGATACACTTTCCTCTCTAGTTTGACAAATAACTATTATAATTTAACACTGTCTATTTTACTTATCATCACAGTTCAGTAAAACGTAGGTTTTATATAAAAAGTCCAATCTACCTATTTTTTTTTGTTCGACATGTTTTGGGTTTTGTATATATTTTTTGCGTTTCAAGTACTTTTTTTTGCAATATAGTAAATGTTAAGAATTAGAACGGATTTTTATTTAATAAAACAAAATATGTATACGGAAGAGGAAGACTGAATAATTAGTTCTGTTTAACCCATTATTATGTACACATTAAAACAGTTCTTATTTAAATGTATGTGAATTAAATTTGCGTTTATTTGAACATGTATTTTTTGTATTTACTCTTATAGTTATCTTTATTTTTATATTCCGTTTCTTTTATTTGAATAAAAGTGTTTAATTTAAAAGAAAATATATATTATTCAATCGTTTATTTTGGATAAAGATTGGCGAAGTTGGAATTTGAACCTCACAAAGTCAATCACTGTTCCCGTATTCACAATTTTATACTTGTCAGAACTATTCGAATAAAGATGTATACTAAATGTTACAAACTAATAATACATATATTATATTTCCTATAATGTTCTATATCAGCAGTATTTTTATTTTCTACATTGTAAGTAAAATGTCCGTAACAAATTGCAGATTTAGGAAAATAATGAATGTATAGCAAATTGCGTGAATATGTGGTATTTGGATAATAGATGTTAACAGATGAACTCATGACCTTTTCATTTCTCTAATCAAGTGCACTAGCCATACAATATCCAAGCTTGCATCTAGCTTGTTAATTTAGATTGTTTATGTTGCTTACCCATTTAACTATTGTTTATTGCTTTTTCCATAGACATCACAATAATAAAAAGTACAAGTACTATAAAATCGGTTTATTTTAGCTGAAGGTTACCGTTATTTCGCCCACGATAGAATTTCGTTGGTACATAGCATCCCCACAAATAAATAAATAAATAAATATAATTTTGATGTTTAAATTTATAGGATTTTTATTTATTTTACATATAATATAAATATTACAAATTTGGGAAAAAGAATGCTGTAACGTCAACGTGGTAGAATCCTGAAAGGAGACAGATAGTCTAGGGACGAAAGAGAGAAAGACACAGTCTTCTTCTACGATTCTACCATGCTGACGTCATATATCACTTCTCACTTCTTCAAAGCTAATAACTATATCATTGCAAACTAATGTTTAGTTTTTATTATTATAATGAAAAGTTGTAGTAGTTAGTTTTTATATTTTATGATTTATATACTGAAACTCGATTATAGTAACATGCCCCATTATTCAAATGCAAAGAAATTTGCTAGTGCTGCGTGAAAATAATTGAACAGTTTGTTTCAAAGGAAATTTTAAGAAATGCTAGCTATAATTATCGTATAGTGAAAACGAAGCCTCACATTTTCAAGTAAAACATAAAAAAAGACTCGCATTTGTAAAGAGTATTAACAAGGACAAGGACAAGAACATTAACAAGTTTTGGAAATCGGTACTTTTTTTGGATGAAACTCAAATTAACCAGATAGTAATCTTACGTTGGAAAAAACCAAATACTATTAAATATTAAAATAAATGTAAATACAATTTGCTCAAAATTTAGAGCTAAAAGGAACTCTAATTTCTGCTCTAATGTAATTAGATCAAAACCACCTGCCGTGAGAAATAGTCACCAATGTGCAATACCTACTCATTTTGAAGTACTCTAATTCTCGTCTTAATATGTAATTAAATCAAAATAACTCTCTGTAAAAACTACCGTTACTGTCTCAAATAATCAAAAAGTCGATTAAGCGTTTACATTATTTATTAGTTTGATTTGAGTTATTTCAGATTAAGCCTAAAAAAGTAACTTCCCCAATTAACCGGTTTTACCATGTGGGCCTAGTTTAAATTAAATAAAAAATAATCAGTTTTCCGTTTTAAAGGATTTAAGGTTAGGGGTAAGTTTGTTATGAGAGAGAATTGTTTTTAAAACAAACAGAATCCTGGTAAAAGGTTTCCGTAATAAGGAAAGTAAAAGTATGAATGAGTAGATAAGCCGTGAAATGATTTAAGTCCGGGGCTTAGAGGTTAAGCACTGGCAGTAAAGGGTGATACGCCGCTATCGCAGCATCGTTGCACGAGCAGTTGCCTACTGCGTCGGAATCTGAGCCGAGAGCTCAGCAAGTCGCGATAAACAATTTACAAGTGGAGCTTACCCCAGCAGCCTCACTTGCCCACTACCCGTCTTCCGCGATATAATGGGGATATAAATAAAGTCATGCCGCACATACTAATTTCAAGCGGTCATATTTTCAAACCGAATGGATTCTTTTCGCTTTCGTCTTGCTCGGCGTCGGCCGTTTGTACTGCATGATTTAGCAGTGCGTATACGCGTGTGGGGTTACAGCCCTTGGCTTTTAATTCGTTTTAAGTGGACAGCTTGAGAGTCGAGCATTAGCACATTTTTTACGCTCCCTCTTTTTATTTCCTGGAAATTTACGCCATTCTTAAAAAGTTTCGCGCTAGCGATGTGCGAATTATATTGCGGTATAAAACTGTATTTAGCTCAGCAGGAATTTCGTGCAGGTATGACATTCTCGCAAAAAGAGAGAATCGCATTTTTATATGGAATTAAATTTACAACTAATCATTCTTTTTATTATTATCTTCGCGAATTTCAGCTTCTTTTTTGCTCTTTTTCATTATTTTCGCATAATCATCTGTGATACAACATTCTTGTTTGGAACAGGGCCTCCAATTACCATAAGTTCTTATCTTGTGACAAGCTTTAGTTGCATTTTAATAGTGGAAGTTGTCAGTTATCAGTCTACAGCCTCTCCAAGGCAGGGGATATAATAAAATAATAATTTGCAATTAAAAATTCACATTTCCAATTAGAAATTATCTTGTTGCATGTTATTTTTAATCACAGTTAAACAAGAAATGTTACAATTTTAAGTTTATCACTCTAAAATATTTCATATACGGACAAAATAATACAAAAATAAATTTTTTTCGTCCAAAATTTTGGTATTTGAAAATAATCCTCCGCCAAAATGAAAGTAAAAGGTCAAGTTAACTTCTCAATTTCATTTGCGGTCAAAACTGTTCTAGGTAGTGTTGTGTTAATGTTCGACTTAAACACGATTTACAGCGATTCGACTCTTCTTCTAGTTTCGGCCGATACCATAACTTATCTAATTAAGTTAAATGTTTGTTAAACACGGAAATCTAGTGTTTTTTACCTTTTAAGGTATTATTTGATTATCTAATTAAACAAAAGACTTCAATTTATTGAAAAACCACTTTATTTTCTTATATATTACCACCTTACAAGTATCACAAATAATTACAACCAAATAAGTAGTCTTTCAAGAAGTATTTGTTACTAACAAGTTCTTTTATAATGTTTGCTTATTATCTTAAAATAACGTTACGCTTTTTTTCCTAAATTCTACAATAAAACTTTGTCTTAATTATACAAATCAAAACTATTAACTAACAAAAAAATAGGCGATTTAAATCGTTCCGAACAAACTTGAAAGCGCCACGACACGACACGGCCGGGCCGAAATTTCGGCCAATCTTTGGCTGAAACCGAAACTACGATCCGACACTACTGATGATAAAGCAATTCAGGTATACCCAGTAATGGGTAATAAGCAGTATGACATATTTATTTATTTTATCTATAACGGTCGAACAATAAATAGCTATGGCATAAAGTGTATCGATTTGATGTGTACATCATTTGTATCCGCCGAGAAGGAGTGTGAAAGAAAACAGACATAACCTGTCGGATTGACCCCCAGCCACATGTCTTGAATATGGTAAACTTATCACTTCCCGTGAGCACTGAGAAGTACTTATTGGGTGCACTCAAAAGCTCAGCGATCAATAGCTAGCCATCCCTGGCGTGTATTGAGTAAACATCACATGTCCGACAATGGACTGCTCGCGAAAACGTGATGCTGTGAAATCTTCCCGGACCCCGGACCCCGGATCCCGGATCCCGAATCCGGATCCACAACCGGATGCAGTCTTTTGTCATCGGGAATGCTCGGATCGCTGCTGACGCTGATGGATTTATTCCCAAACCAGGGAATTTATCTTTTTATTAGGTTAAGTTACTTTCATGTTGCACTTAATGTATTGGATTAAGATTTACTGCTTTCTAACCAAAACAGTCAATATGTACGAAAACATTTTAACGGAAAAATGATCGACTGTACTACAGTCACAGAATAGTTACATACAGAAGCGACACTCCGTGTCGGTATAGTCTGACAAGAGATCTCGAGTTGACGTTTAAATTGTTTTATGGTTGTGGTAACTATTAATATAGGTGGATTACAGTATGACATGGAAATAACAAGACAGGGATGCTAATGTTACTTTGGGGTTTCTAAATCCAGTACCTGGAACAAACAGTGTATACTAATGGATTTCGCACAATTCTATACCCCATAGCAGAATGCATAAATTTTTGATATTTTTTCTAATTCATTGATTTTGTGTTAATTAACAAATTATTATAATTTTTTTGTTTATGATTACCTAAAAAAAAAAAAACGGTAATTCGGCCCGCCTTAGGAAAGTTTCTGTATCCGCCACTTGCTGTACAAATGGACTTCAAGTTCAAATCAAAATCAAAGTTCAAAGTACGACAATCTCTCCCCAACAATACCTTCAAATGAAGTAAAAAATCTACAAAAATAACTAATTTATCGCAGAAAATAACGAATTGATTTAATTTATTTTCAATTGAAATATGCGGGACAAAACAATAAATTTAAAGATCTACCCTCGTGACATAAACGCTTTCGAAAAAAATTCTGTAATTTTCCATCCATAAAGAGAAAAAATAAATGATTTCAGAGCAAACAAATTTGGTAATTAATAAAATTTTAATTTACTCGTAAAAAATGTAAAAATAAAATGGAAGTAAAATAATTAGCAGTTGGAAAACTCAATATCAGTGAGGAGTACAATCCTCCCCGCAGAGTTTAAAAACCCCATCATAACATCATAAGTCACGTATCTCACATTACAAACTACACGCTATACGCCATCTATCATCTGCTGGGAACCCACTGCATTTACACATACAGCATACAGCATACACCACGCCAGGGATTTCAAAACAGTATCAAACACATTACGATTATGCCGTTGTAAATCACTATTTACATAAATATCATTACTTTTATATATTTGTTTCCACTTATCCTACCACTATGGGTAACAAACTTTTGCTTTTCTTATGACCTTTACAATTACTTCCTTCTTTTCTTAAATATTTCACTATTAAAAAAAATTGTAAATCACTATTTACATAAATATCATTACTTTTATTTATTTGCTTCCACTTATCCTACCATTAGAGGTTACAAACTTTTGCTTTTCTTATGACCTTTCCTTAGTTTCCTTCTTTTCTTAAATATTTCACTATTAAAAAAAATAGTAGCTATAGTAACTTAAACACGATTTTCAGCCGAAACAAAAACTGTAACCGAATATTCGGCTCCTCTTTTAGTTTCGGCTGAAAACGTAACTGAAATCGAAACTTTGTGGTTAAGTTACAGTTTAATTAAATTTTTATTAAAAACGGACATATATGGTGTTTTTCTTACTTTTTGAAGTATTATTTGATTATTAAATTAAATTAAAGAAGTAAAGACTTTAGTTGTCTTTCAGCACATCACAAATATCACAAATAATCACAATAAAATAAGAAGCTTTTCAAAAAGTATATGTTACTAAATAACGGTTTCTTCTATAATGTATGCTATTCTCTTACAATAACATTACTTTTTTTTCCAAAATACAATATTTTCTAGAAATATAGAATATATATAGAAAATCCGGGATCTATGAAAAAAATAAATTTCAGTGATTCGTACGCTGTTTTTTATTATATTTATTTATTTAGAAGAACCAACAGTTACAATACCAATAATAGGTTCCCACGCATATTTTATATAAAATTTTAACGGCATAAAACTAAAAAAGAACATAAAAAGAAAACGTTTTTAAACAATTAAAATAGCATCAGGAGATTAACAAGAAATTTATTTTTTTCTAAACAGGGAAATAAATGAAAGTGAGAAAAAATAGTTTTTTGTGATACAAAATTATATCTTAAACAATTTATTTTATCTGGTTAATGTCTAACTGAAATATTAAAGAATGAAATGAAAGATATAGATGTAAGTACATTATTGAATGTCTTAAATATAAATATCATGTCATTAAAATATTTCAATCTCGCGTTGTAATTCTCACATTAATTTCAATTAAATTATGCACATGTTACTGTTAATAAATAAAATCCTGAATTTCATTGAATAACTAAATAATTTATTAAAAACAATATTTAAACCATTTCCATTATCCTTTTTTTCAAATCCATAATTAGAATCAGAACCAAACATTATCTAAATTATTTAAAAGACCTACAATTTTATACACGTACATTTTATGAAACTATAGCTATTCTATAAAATACCTGGAATATATCTACACATTAACACTACCAATTATTTAATTGATCAAACTTTGACTAGATCTTACTCAGCTCAATTCGAATTGAAGCACGCTACCCATTTGTCCTACCGCTGAACTTAAGGAAATAAATTAGAAGAAAAAAATGTATTGATACATTGATAGTGAATTGTACGGTAAGTTTGGCAGCCACTGGCATATAGCATAGAGTGTAAACGCGGCAGTGAAATTGCAAAGCACGAATTAGGAATGAAGTTGTTCATTGCTCAGCTGACAGGTTCAGGGCGAACGCCCAAATTAGCGGGGCGCGTCGCGAGTCGCAAGCACGAGCTTGTTCGTTGCTCAGTTAGTCTGTTCAGTTTTTGTTCTTGCCATGTTAACGAAGTAAAGAAACAATTAGATAAACTTGCGGTTGACATTTACAGCGATCTGTTTAGAGATGAGTTCAGTGAATTACCCGAGACACAGATCTCTGTTTATTTATTAATCACCGACAGGTTAACTGAATCACAACCCTTATCTTGTTATTGCTCACTACATAAAAAGTTATACCGAAGATATCACCGACATTAAGCTTTGCAATCTAGATGTAGTTTTGAATTCCTCGGAGATAGGAGATAGGCTATATTCAAAAAGTATTGATACTTGGGTATCAAAAGTAGCAAATAAAAATTATCAGTATCGGTATTGGATCAAAAGAAAAGTATTGATATTTCCAAGCAAAGTTGGCCTGAATTAAATCAACTAATATTTTTAATACAAAATCATTGATTTTTATCAAAAACAAATTATAATGAAAATGTATTTATTTGCAACAAAACTATTAATAACAACCAAAATAAGTTCTGTATTTAATAATCACTTACAATTAAATGATATGTTACCACTTTAATTGTCATAATAGAAGAAAGAAAAAGTATTTAAATGTGTAACAAAAAGTAAAAATTCTTTGTTACTCTTCCTAGTTTTAACAAATAAATAGTTTTAGTTTTATTACAGATTTGGTTTTTTATGAATTAAATATTAATATTGCTTTGAAAACAATTAAAAAGTGCTGTAACTCTTAAGATATCTATAAAAAATTAAAAAAAAAAATGATTTATTTGATATTTTTAAAGAAATCAATGATTTTTTTATTTTCTTAAATAAATAATGATTTCTATCAACCCTGTCCTCCAAGTATCGAAAGAAAAATGTAGGAAGTAATACGAAAAATCGAAAAAGGTAACTATTATTTTATAAAACATATTTTTTTATTTATTCTTATATGTTTAACAATCCACTATTCTTCTTTGTAAGCAAAAAGAAAAATCAAATTAGTAAATATTTTTCCCAAAACTATTAAAAAAGTTAGTTTCGTATTCAAAATATTTTACTCTAAAAAAACATTTATATTTGATTAAATAAATTAAAGTATTTTGATACTGGGATAAATGAAAGCATGTTAATAAAATATCGGAAGATAGGTTTTGATACTGTTATCGTATTCATTTAAATGAATGAAATAAATATATGTTTTCTTTTTTTTTCAGGGGTAATAATAATATAAGGAAAGTCAAATATACATTTGTATTTATTAAATCATTATGTTAAAACAAAAAATTGTAAGCATGATGAAAAATTTAAAATGCTTTATAATGTTTGCTATACGTGATAAGAATAAATAAAATTCGGTTTAGTTTAAAATAAATATTTACTAAAATATATCATTCAGTTACGAAGATAATATATTTTAACCACAAGAAAGGTTAACTGTTATCTCAATAGTAATAATATTTATCAGAGAACAATGTTTCTCAATGTAAAAACAATAGATAAAAATCTGATAATTTACATCTCGGATAAAACTTGTTACTAAAAACGCCTGTTATAATTCTGGGTTAAAAATAAAAATTGAAATTAATGTTATCAAAAGATAAATTGACAAAAATATAATTTTGACTGATAAACATTTTTAATTTTGACATAAACAATATTTATGATATTATCACAAATATAAACACGTACTAAAAATAAATTATTTTCTCGACAAATACAGACAACGCGAAAAATCCAAAAAAGTATTTAGCAAATAACACATTGTAGCAGCATAGTAATAGTAAACACAATTATTATGATAGGTAAAGTACACAATACACATACATTATTTATAAGCAATGTAAATAGTACAATATGTAAAATAAATATACCAGAATCGATAAATAATACAATAAAACAGTAAACTGCGCCTAAACTCTAAAAATAGATAATTATCCTAAATTAGTAAATCTAAAATTTAGCATAATCCGAACAGTATGTAAATTGGAATTAAATAGCGAATTTAATGAATTCAGATAAAAGTAATGAGTTGATATTAAGTTTAGCGACTTACATCACATCGCGTAATGGAATTCTGAATCGACGAGCGTAGTTGTATTTTTTAAACCACAAGCACAATTTCACTCTCACACTACGAACACATATGAACGCATGTATGACATAATGCTACACATATGACGTGTCATACGCTTTTATCTTATTTATGGCGCTGTTTATTTAATGAATTATTCATAGTTTATTTATTTATTTATTTACATGTTTGTTTGTTTATGTTGTTTATCAATTCTTCTCGAACACAGTTGAATGCTGATAAAATGCTGTTTGTATTCTGACGCAATCATTTTCAATCAGAATTATTTTTAAGAGGATGTTATTATTATTCCAGTGGCGCACTCATTATTTTTTAAAATAGAGCATTTCCCAGTTCATCGACTAGCATAAAAACAATTTATAAATATAAAACACAATTCCATTAAAAATATTAATATTAAACAGAAAATTTATAGGTTAGGTTATCACTAGGTAAAATATATTAAATTCTTCTGAAAAATCTTCTTTACTAGAATTTAATATTATAGAACTAGTAGTCCATAATGTGTCCCATTAAGTGATTTCTATAGTAAGGGATGTTACATTATTGGATAATTATAGCATAGGATGATTTATATGAGCGACAATGATGCTGTAAAATATAAATCATTCCAGGCTCAGAAAATGTAGTGAATATTATTAAACGATAGATGGGCGACATTTTTGACGGAAAATTATAAATTAGTCCGTGAAAATTAGGGTTGACGTCAATTTTCAACTCCGTGGAGCTAATAGCTGTCGAATTCGCTTACTAAGTGGAATGCGCGATATAAAGGATTGTGTCGATTTTGTACAGTAGGCCACAAGAATTTTGTGCGTCCTTTACATTCTTATATTTCTAAGATAATAAGACTAAATTTGAGGGGACCCTTCAGAAGTTAATTATAAGTAAATTACCTATATCTTGATTCATTAAAATTAAAAAATAACATAATATAGATAGATGTATATTTGTGTGAATATTTCAATCCATTACTCTCATTCGATTGAGTATGATTTTAGAATTTAAACAATCGTTAAACATTAGAAAAAAAAATAAATGAGTAAATGTAAAGAGTGCGTCTGCTTGTAGCCGAAAATCAAGCAATAAATTTCCGAGTGAGGTTATTTGTGGTAATTGGATTTTTTGGCATTCAGGTGCACAAAAAGCTAAGAGGTTATGCGCGCAACGTAGAAAGATAAAGAAAGGCCATAGAAGTTTCAGGCAAATATCGAAATAACTTCGCAAGTAAACAAATTTTGAAATTACCTATATCTTGATTCATTAAAATTAAAAAATAAAATATAATCTAGATAGATGTCTGTTTGTGTAAATATTTCAATCCATTACTCTCATTCGACTGAGTATGATCTTAATAGTGGAGCAGTCGTTAAATATTAGAAAAAATAAATAAATGAGTAAATGTAAAGAGTGCTTTTGTTTGTGGCCTAAAATCGAGCAATAAATTTGCGGGTGAGGTTATTTGTGGTAATTGGATTTTTTGGCATTCAGGTGCACAAAAATCTAAGAAGTTATGCGCGCAACATAGAAAGATAAAGAAAGGCCATAGAAGTTTGAGGCAAATAATGAAATAACTTCGCAAGTAAATAAATTATGAAATTACCAATATCTTGATTCAAAATTTAAAAAATAACATATAATCTACATAGATGTCTGTTTGTGTGAATATTTCAATCCATTACTCTCATTCGACTGAGTATGATCTTAATAGTTGAGCAGTCGTTAAACATTAGAAAAAATAAATAAATGAGTAAATGTAAAGAGTGCGTCTGTTTGTGGCCGAAAATCGGGCAATAAATTTCCGGGTGAGGTTATTTGTGGTAATTGGATTTTTTGGCATTCAGGTGCACAAAGACCTAAGAGGTTATGCGAGCAACGTAGAAAGATAAAGAAAGACCATAGAAGTTTGAGGCAAATATCGAAATAACTTCGCAAGTAAATAAATTATTAAACTACCTGTATCTTGATTCATTTAAATTAAAAAATAACATATAATCTACATAGGTAAATGTCTGTTTGTGTGAATATTCCAATCCATTATTCTCATTCGACTGAGTATGTTCTTAATAGCTGAGCAGCCGTTAAACATTTAAAAAAATAAATAAATGAGTAAATGTAAAGAGTGCGTCTGCTTGTAGCCGAAAATCGGGCAATAAATTTCCGGGTGAGGTTATTTGTGGTAATTGGATTTTTTGGCATTCAGGTGCACAAAAAGCTAAGAGGTTATGCGCGCAACGTAGAAAGATAAAGAAAGGCCATAGAAGTTTGAGGCAAATAACGAAATAACTTCGCAAGTAAATAAATTATGAAACCGGACGTGGAACGTGTAACGAGACAACGGGAGAGCACAGCTCAAGCGATTTACCTCCCGCTCTTTGGCATTCGCGACACGTACAGAGAGAAAATTAACGAGATAAATACTTTTCGAGATGATTTTGAGACGGTGGCGAAGATGCAGATAGTAACGGTGGTGCCTGGTGGCTATTGTTCGGCCCAAGGTGTACTAATTTCTATGCGAACTTCGTCGCTGGCACGAGCAAGAAGAACAAGGACGGTGGCAAATGGCAGGTTCGCCGAGCGTACCGAATCATTCACTCTATAACACCGGGACAACCACGAATACTTTAAACACTTTTCACAATTTAAACTACAAACAAAAATAAAGTAAACACATACTTCATTTTATCATAAATCGCATTCTTTTTATGCAAACTTGGCTCACCTCAATTGGCTCACTTATTTTTACCGTTCTTTAGCAGTGCCGTATTAACACCTAAGTCAACAAAGCCGTGGCTTAGGGCGCCAAATTTTATATAATAAAAATTGTAAACAATATCCGAGTAGTTATGTGTTCTTTTTAAATTAAATTAAATACATATTTCAGTAAAAAAATGATAATTTTTATAATCTAAAATTATTAACTTACAATTTATTTTAGTTAGTTTCAAAAATTTCAATCGCTGAAAACAGGATAAACTGTTTAGCAGTAAACATCTTTTTAATTTTGCAAAACTCAAAATGTTTAAATAATTATACTTTTTCTACAACCGGGCATAAAGTACATATTTTGTGCCCTTTTTTGAGTTTGCAAAGAGTTACTTATCACAGATTAGTGCGTATTCATTCGCTCTTATAACACTAACAAATTTTTAAACACTACCAAGAAAAATAAAAAATAAATAAAAACACACATCATTTTATCATAGTATTATAATTGAGAGAGAATTAATAGTTAATATTTGATGGAATATAATAAACCAATTTTATTATGATCAACGACTATGACTTCATTCTTATTGTCACAAGAAGCTGTACACGTGGAGCAAAGGACGATCGAAGAAATGACTTTCAAAGTCAATTTTTATTATGTTTAATTCATTGAACATTATCAATGCATAATAAAATATCTGCACATAAATATATTTTATATTTTCACAATTATTTGATAACTTACCATATTTAAAAACATTTAGTTTTATTATTTGTAAGTACAAAACACAGTCTGAGAGTTTGCAGCAAAACTTGTATTTTTCAAACTTGTTTACTTCTAGAAACATATTAATATTTATTGTATTTACAAATATATACATCTATTGTTTATTATTCTAATGGCATATTTACAAATCAATTGTATAACAAATTTTAATAACAAATTAGTGGTTTAGAAATGTCACTTTCATCCAGAAATTTTAAATAATTTCCAAATAGTCGATTATTTAATCATAGGTTTTCCAAAAATATTTACAAATTAAGCTAAGTGTCAAAATTATAAAATGAAAAAAATCTAATTTAGTAATAAATGAAATAGGCTTCGGGATATTAATTTACATTTAAAAATGAGTATAGCAAATGGCAATTTACAAGAGATCTGATCTTAATCCTGAGCTATCCTTATGTACATTGGAACGTTGTACACAAACTGGAACTATGTAAATTTGTATCAGATTATTAATTACTAAAACGGAATACGTGTTTACAAAACAGATCCTGATTGTTATGTCTGCATCGTGACGTCAAGGGTGAGAACACGCTAGAGGGCGCAGGGCTAGGGGCGACGCTGCGAAATGAAATTATAAACAACGCCGGAAACGTCCCATCGCTCCACTTCCGCACCCGAACAAATAAATTCTCATTCTTTTGCGATTTATACTTGATGTATTTGTTGTGCACAAGTTTCACTTTTCCCAGAAATAAAACATATGCCTTCCAAATCTAAATATTTGTATTTATTATTTTATATGAGAAGCATATGTTGCCCGTTTTTTATACGAATTTTCGGGATTTGTAAACAGATTCTGATAAATTTGAACTCTTTCGTTGTAAGTAAATACTAGAGCACATTTCGATAAATATACATTGATAAATATATCTGACAAAACATATGTCAATCATTCTTTATTTATTTTATTCTAATAAAAAATGAAATCTAACCTTACTAGCTAAAATTTGATTCTTTAAATGCAAATCCTAACCCAATTTCACTCATTTTCCTTGTACAATATTCAAATTTAACGGTATGTGTACCACTTCATCTGTTTTCTTTAATCTCGATTATATTTAATAAAATCTACCAAGTTGAATTTTATGATAAATTGTATGTTTTAATTACTACATAGATAGGCAGCGGTGTCTCACTTGGTTAGCGAAATTCGACTCGAATTAAGCAGAGTATGAGATTCGGTATTCGAATCCAAATAAAAAACCACTGTGTCCGAGTGGTTTGGTACCCATTATAAAGGATAGAACGGCATGCGTACTACTAAGTGGATCGAGATGACTTTTGAAATGGCACGCTAAGATTTTAGCTCAAAACAATGTTACTAGATTTTAGGAATTTCCTTAAAATTTAATAAATTTACTAAATCCATTTAGGAAAAAGATTTATAGTAAATATATTTATGTATTTTAGTGTTAGGTATTCTGAAGGATTTCTTTGTCTATAAACATTAGGTAAAGCGTTTCTTGGAATTCCATAATTTGGTCAACAGTTATTCTGATTGTGTTTATGTCCTGTGGAAAATTTTCCTTCTCGAAAATTTTGTTCTCTACTTCATTTACTCTCAACATTTTCCTTTATTCTATCGAGTAAAATTTTGCTAGTTACTGTGCAAGGTTGTTCCTCTCATGTCAACTTGGTTAAAGTCACACTTTTGTGGTACCAAATGAGATTTAATTTTACGTCCCTAAAGAGTACAATTTATTTTATTACAATTTTTTTTACTTCAACTTCATTCTTTTCCTTTAGTGGCATGATACATATCTGAAATTTAAGAGTTTATAAAATGTGACACTTCATTACATAATGTTTTCCGATCGCTGCTTTAGATTGACAACTTACTCCACTAAAAATGCAAGTAAAACTTGTCATGGAAAGCGAGAAGTTTACTTTTCATCTTCACTTGCGGCCAAAACTTCTAAAAAGTTCCAATTTTTGTCAAAAAGTGGCTGACCTTAAATATACATAAAACACTATTATGTTCGGTTGTTGTTTAAAATGTAAACGATAACAATTAACTCCTCTATTTATCCTTCCTAATCTGGTCGGTACAAGATAGTGGTAAATTTCCGACCCCAACATACGAGAGGAGGACCAGTTAGCGAAGATAGCGAATAGGCGTGTTTAGGACGCCGAAATCCCATAATGCATTGCAATATAAGTGTATTATGGATAGCGGACCCAACCATCCTATGTCCTGGGACCATGTCCGATCTGAATTAATTCTCTGCTTGCCGCAATGACTACGAGTACACTCAATAAGGGACGGTGACGGTATTCACAAGTAAATAAAACAAGGCATAATCCATTGAAAATTGTCAGACAAAAGCTATTACATTACATGGACAAAAAACTATTTTTTATTAGAAATGTGTATGAGCTTTACAATGAAAAAATGTTATCACAATAATAACAATATTTCACAAGTATTTGTAACTATCAATGAAAATGTAAATATATATTACTTTTCCTCGAATTTTAATATCTTAAATGCGATAGGTTTGTTTTTATTTATTGAACGGTATTCATAAGTAAATAAAACAAGGCATAATCCATTGAAAATTACCAGACATAGCTATTACATTACCTAGGCAGAAAAAACTATTTTTTCCAAAATCGTTAGCAAAATACATCATTATTCAACTTAAAACAGTGAGCAAAGTAGCATATTGAATCACAAGTGAGCAAAGTAAATAAATTTCTTCACAAGTGAGCAAAGTAAATAACATTAGTGAGCAAAATACACTAACTCTGAGCACAATGTTTTCATGGGATTACAGACATTATAATACATTTTACATTAAATTACATTAAATTTAATTATAATTTATAAACATAATTGTACTGTTGAGATTTTCATTATTAAATAAAAAAGTACAATGTTTTGTTTTTTCTTTTAAATTATATTTTACGATTGTGGAAAAAATTATGTTTAGTACACGTGAGCATGTCTTTTTTCTCACTTGTCCAGTTGGCACACTCGCTTCGCTCGTGTGGCCAATTTCTGGGCCCGTGAGAAAAAGACATATTTTGCTCACTTGTACTAAAAATAGCTATTTTATTAAAAATGTGTATAAGCTTTACAATGAAAAAAATGATATCACAATAATAACAATATTTCAAAAGTATTTGTAACTAATCAATGAAAATGTATATATACATATATATATATATATATATATATATATATATATATATATATATATATATATATATTACTTTTCCTCGAATTCTAATATCTTAAATGCGATAGGTTTGTTTTTATTTACTGAACTACGAAATCCATAATAATATTGGTTACCCATTTTCTTACTTACATTTAATTAAATTTTATATTTAACTTAACCATCTTTCCCAAGTTTGAATAAGAATTACGTTACTATCGAAATGTAGGTTACTACAAAATCCGAATCAATGTTCCACAATGAACTTCCGAGTAAGAAAATGTCATATTGTAATTCATTCAGAATGATAGTTTTTCTGCAAGTAACCTTGGATGTGCAACTGTTTGTTTACATGTGTAGGACGCACAAGAATGTCAAAGATATAATATTTTGCTCGCGGTTTCAATGTCCTTCATTATAGTTCATTTCTGGGAGACGAAATTATTTTGGTTTGACCTAAATTTCAAGAATTCGTAAATTCGGAACAAATAATTAATTATCACTTAGCCACTATCTAAATACATAGGTTCGATTTATTATTATTATAATGAAAATAAAGGTAAAGTTAAATAAAATTATACAAAGTGGCAAACAAAGTAATAAAAATAAAATAATGAACCTTAAAGAAGACGCTAAGACATGTTAGAGAAATTGAAAAAAAAAACATATAAAAGATAGATTTTGTTAATAGGGAAAGAAATTGATTAAATTGTATGTTATCAAGGGCCAATATTATAAACGATACTTATACATATGTAAGTAAAGATTAAATATAATCTCTACTTATATTCAAAACGTCAACTACTTGTCAGATGTCAAATTAAATTGAAAACTGTAAATTATCGTTAAAAATAATGTTAGTATCATTTGTAATATTTATACTAAAAAAATATTAACAAAATATTTTATTCAACAGTACTATATTTTAGACAATTTTAAGGTTTTCAATTTAATTTGACATCTGACAAGTAGTTGTCGTTTTGAATATAAGTAGAGATTATATTTAATCTTTACTTATGTATAAGTATCGTTTATAATATTGGCCCTTAGTTTTGGAAAAATAATGAATGCTAGTGAGAAAAGCCGGTTGTCAGATTTGCAAAAGTCAAGCAAAAGCGAGGCTGTCTAACAGTTTTATTTACGTATATTTGTCTTCGTACTCAGAAAATCAATCCATTATCGTAAATCACTTAAAATTAGTTCGATTAATCGTAAGTCCAACACAGGTGTCGCGTACAACATACATAGCGCTGTGCTCCCGACCTCCGCCACCTTGCGAATTAATCCTGTCATTTTTCCACTGACCCGACAACTTGCAGTGTTTATAAAGCTTACAGAACTTCCCTATCCCGTGGATTACGATAGCCAGGCGTACTAGCTGACATTGCTAAAGCACACGTAGAACCGGATCGAACCTATCTTTCACTCACATTCTACCACTTTTTTAGCATCAGAAAGTTAAAAAATAATCATATTTATAAGATTATTCCACACTCGTTATTTTCACCCAATCAGAAATATACTTTTTCAATATTTCAGTAAAAAAATTGATAAAACCACAGTAGTATAGTGATGGTTATATTTTGTTTTCATTCGTGAAATAATCAACCAAATGTATATAATTGGAGCTATGAATTTTTGGTAAAATTTACTTATAATTTATGTTGCCGTCTACACAAGACAAGACTTTGCAAAATCTTACCTTATTAAAAAAATTTAAGACAAGTCTTGACTAAGTCTAAGTTTAGACAAAAAAGTCTTGTCTAGATATCAAGACTCTAAATTATTTACACAAGGACAGATAATTTTTCGGCAGCGTTTTTTTTTTCTATATTACAATCACTGTTCTATCTTAGATGGAACAAGCTTCGCATGATATATTTATATTTCCAAAATTTTAAATCTTTAATTAATCTAGGGTTTTGAAAATTATCTAGAATATTGTCATCTTGGTCTGGAATAAGGAAGTCGTTTCTTGTCTTAAAATTTCAACACAAGACATTTGCCAATCTTGCCTTGATAATATAGACAAGACAAGAGTCTAAAAAGTCTAAATCTAGAAGGCAACACTAGGTACTCATAATTCCTGCGAAGCAACGACAAGTCGGGTTAAATATTATTTCTAAATTTAAATATCGTTTTTTAAAATCGTTTGTCTAATACGACAACTATTCGTAAATTTTACATATAAATTCATGGCTCTTTTTATATTACTTATGATAAAATATTTGAAAGAATTAAATGAAACAAGAATTTAAAATGTGTTGGAATTAAACTACAAAGTCAACTTTTATAAATTCCAAAGAAAATTATTGTTTTGCTCTTTCCAACATCATTAGATACAAAGAATTGGACTTTATTATCATTGTTGTACTGCTATTATTACACTAAAAGACGTCTATTAAACTTTTCTTCTTGAAAAAGTAACTGACATGTACTGGGTACATAAGGGCTGTCACTTAGGAAGAAAAAGGAGAAAAACCCTTTTTAATCATAGTAAAAACTTCAATAAAAATTCCTGCACATAGTCTTACAAAATAAAAGCTGTATTACAAGTTTTAAATTCTCGTTTAATGGGTAATGAATTTTATTTAGTATTTAAGACGCTAATTATTCCAATGTATCTTGCAATTTTCACGTCGACTTAGGACTTAGTGAAGTGAACAAGCGTAAGTAGATTACAAGTCGTGAGAGCGTCGTTTATTTAGTGCATTGTGAAAAAGGTGAGAATGAAAGTGAGCTAAAGAGGTCTTTAGCTGGAATGAATAGGAAACGGTAAACGGAGGAAGGCAGCAAGGCAAGAGACTGCGGATGTATAGGGTGACAAGGGATGCCTGGGAACGCACAGGACGTGACAGCAGTGTGAAACAGTCGTGCTGTCGTGCTTTCGTGCTGTTGTCCCGTTGTCCGACACTTCATCAAACCACTATAAGCTACGTGATGCGAACCGATAAATAACGACAACGTTAAATGTCTCTTTATACACCCGAGCTATTCCCAAACGGGACATCTTTTCAACACCGTTTTTTCACTACTTTACACCACAACAATTAAACCATTTAAGAAACTAAACTATACCAATAATAGAAAATAATATTTTAATAAAAAAATACATTAAAAATTTATTGTAAAGTTTAAAATTATAAATAAATAATTAATAAACTAAATTAAACCAATAATAAAAAATAACAATTTTTAAAAAAATTTACATTAAAAATGAATTGTAAAGTTTAAAATTATAAATAAATAATTAAATTTTTAAAAGTGAACGTGTTTCTGTGATGTCCTATCCTCGGCAAGAGAGCAGTTATTCGTACTTATCTGACATTAATATTACTGCATCTTTTTCACAAATTATGCTGATAGCTCTGACACGACAATTTTAGTTATATATTATATTATATATAGTCAGACATACTTCTACCCTCAAGTGTAGGATGCAGACATTTTTGCTTAATCTTAATTTTTATAATTTAATGTCCTTTAAGTTCACATGTGCACTAATTTTTCCCACTGTTACTTGTCCTTTACGATTCTTCTTGCTTTTTGCATCGCAATGTTTCTTTTCGTCAATGTCTTCTTTACTACGTTATCCCATACGTCCTTTGGCCTTCCCTTTCCTCTTTTCGATGTAACGTTGGTCATCCAATCTTAGCATACCGATCGTCTTTCGTTCATTCGCATAAAGCTAGTTGTCTTGTTTTTATGAAATCTAGTATTGGTTTGCACGAAGTTCTTCTCTTATGGATTCATTTCTTACTCCATCCAACATTATTGTTCCTTTAACTCTTTTTAGGTATTTCATTTCTATTGCTTCTATTTTACTTTTTATTCTATTAGACAATATCCATAATTCACACCCGTAGTCAATATTGCTTACATATTGTGTTGAATACCGTCA
This sequence comes from Stenolophus ochropezus, assembly GCA_035578165.1. Taxonomy (NCBI): domain Eukaryota; kingdom Metazoa; phylum Arthropoda; class Insecta; order Coleoptera; family Carabidae; genus Stenolophus; species Stenolophus ochropezus. Next base: position 9,968,888 of record JAQOWZ010000014.1, read on the forward strand.
TCTTTGTTTTATTACTAATTTCTTTTTTCCCTATAAAATTATGTTTCATTCTCTCATTTATGTCCACAACTTGTGTGCCGTTACTATCTATTGTTATGCCTAAATATTGGAATTTGTTAACTTGTTCAATTGTTTCACTATTTATATTTATATTAGCTGTTGTTGGTTCGTTAGAGATTACCATTATTTTGGTTTTAGTTTTTTTTTTATTTTAAGGGAAATATATGTAAGGTTACTGTTGCTGTTGCAGTTGAAAATAAGAGTAATGTTAGGTTGTGGTTATTAGATTGAAATGGTGTGTAATAAAGCGAAATTGAGTTTAACGATTGCGTGCATCGTGACATGAAGAAGTAAATTGTGCGTGTAATACTTGTTTCATTAACTCGTCCGCGTAAGTAACAAGCAGATATTGCCATATAAAGTAGATTCAGAAGTAAGCAAGATGGGGTAAGGTAAGCAAGATTAGGGAAGCCTGTTCCCGTTTAAAATACAGCCTCCCATATCTCACGTCGGGAAAACGAAACGTGAAACGCGAAACTCAACAACTCAGAACGTCGTTATTCGGTGCTCATTTGACGTGCGCTCATTACCGGGCCCGTATATCAAGGTGTTTCACGGAATGCAGTTAGAGGGAGAAGAGCAGAGAAGAGTCTGGGACAGGTGTCGCCTGTCGCGCAATATCGCCAGATATTGAGTGTGCCGAATCTTCTGGGAGTTATTTCGCACGAGACATGCGAAATGCCCTACTGGATTAATCACGCCCCATCCACCTCAACATCTTTATGCCCTCCAGCCCTCGGATTCCGCAAAAACCAGACACCTACGAAATATTAACTCATTCTATTCTAGAACCCAACATTCTCTTTTTTAATTTACAATTGTTGTTCTTGTCTAACACAAGATTAAATTAAGAAATAAGTTTCGGTAGAACAAGAATTCATGCTGAAGTACTATAATAGCAAGAAGCAAGATAAGACAGGAAATTAAATACTACGATAATCAATAAGAACAGAACAAGTAGTTACGATACCTTTCTACAATAAGTAGTTACTGACTGGTTATCGTGCTTCGAAAAATAACATGTTTGTTTTAAAATAAAATAACAGAATAAACAACTTAACCTTTAGTTATGTGTATTTTCAATTTGAAATCTAAATAGCAATGTTGGTTGATATACAAGTAAAATAGCAAAGTGAATGAAAAACAAAGTCTACTATTTTTTTTATAACATTTAGTTCCATACCACATGTGTTGTAAGCTAAGATAAGAATTAAATGAGTATTTCTGGATGAAAATTCGTAGAATCCGGTCCTGCCGCAGCTGGCCCAGTAAAAACTAGAACTCGGGGAGAGCAGTAACAGTGTATTATGATAATGAAATGAACAACATATCAACAAGACTATTAAAGTAATGTCACGCTCCCGTTGAACGTTCAGTAATCACTTGTTTCTTCTGGGAAACAAATCGCTTTTTCTTTTTGTTTTCCTCTCGCATTTCCGCTGCGTGTACGAAGTTGCGATTATGCAGACACGGTGTCAGGTGCTGTGCTTTATTGACTGGGTATTTGTTTGCGTAGCGTATCTTGTTTTGCTAAACTCCGGCGAAGCCGATATCGTCATACTTATTATTGCTTCGTCTACGCACTCGTACTTTGCTACAAATATCACAAATATGTTTTATACAAACACCGGCGAAGAATAACATCAGATGAGGCAGATAATCACAAACAGGATATTGCTGTGTGGGATAAGTCTCTTAAAATAATACAACGCATGTAAACATTTTTTATGAACCACAATTTAATAAAACCTTTCCCTAATTTAAACATAAAAGTAAGTCTAAGACTTTAGAAGTTTTTGAAGAACTAGAAAGGATGATGAACGTGTGTTGTCTATATAAATAACTTAATTGAAACTATTGCAAAAAATCATAACATCAATATTGGAATTATGAGTTACTGAAATTAGCGAGTATTGAAAAAAAAAAATACTCTAGGTTAAAGTTTTTGAAGAACTAGACAGGATGCTTAACGTGAGTTGTCTATATAAATAAGTTGATTGAAACTTTGCAAAAAAATCATAACATCAATATTGGAATTATGAGTCACTGAAATTAGCGAGCATTGAAAAGAAATTCCCCTAAAACAAGGGTAACCACACCCCTGGCACATACGCGCTAGCGCTAGAAGCAGAGCGCGATAGACCGAAGGAGTAAATCTAAACATCGCGGCCGCTTGCAAAACAAATATTTGTGGAGGGTGACGTGGCCAAGCTGGTCCTCCCCGCAATTCCCTACACCCCCCACCCAACGAATAAAACACACCCGTAGGCGGCCATGAAGACAATGGAGGAATAGTCGGTACAGGAGGGGACAATAGTGGACATAGTAACCCAGGTTCCAATCCTACCACAAAAAAAACAAGTAGAAGTGATCTGAGTCATCTGATTATTTATTAACATTAGATAGATTTTGACGTCATCATCATCTTCTGTGGCACCACATAGACGGAACAGGACCACAACTAGATGTGCCTAAGTACTTACTTCTTGGAAAATTTACTTGCACTGTCAACGCTTATAGTAGGTTCCGAACCATTTGAACACAACGGTATATTATTTGAATAAAGATCGGTGACGTTGAGATTTGTACCTTAGCACTAATGATTCGAATCGGAACGCGATAATTAAATTAATCACTGTTAGTTCTCAATGTGCCACTTCCAAATTTTTCAATAAAACATATTTATCTCTTTCTATTCAAGACATATTGGCTTTTAATTGATCCCAAAATGCTCATTATAATGCTTATTAATATAAATGGGTCAAATTATGGCTCTGTTGACCACTCATTCTAAAAATTTTCATAATTTTATGAAATTCCGAAACAATACGTCGAAATATAATCAAAGCTAATACGAGTATTTACTTGGTTCAACACAAATCAATTTTTATAATTTTTGCAAATGTTTAATTTTAAATGAAAAGTTAGCAAGTAATGTGTGGAGAAACAATAAGAGTGTAAGACATTTTAGGTAGTTATGTAAAGGCCCTTTTCAGTATTCAGATACCCAGGAAATAAAAAATAATAGACACATTGAATAGGTTCGGTCCGGTGAAGTAATTCCAGCAAGTCGGACGAGAACAATTTGTATGTCGCACACAGTAGCGGGAGACTAGCAACGCAGTCGTAAGAACATCGTGAAGATGAAGGTGCATAACGACACCCTATACATCAACGTTAATGTGGACACATTCACCCCGTGTTGGGTGCGATGTGCGATGCCGGTATTTGCACACAAAGAACTCGGAACTGTGGGGATTTACGTGTAAGGCACGTCGTTATCCAATCGACACTTGCCGTAGTCCACACATCTCACCTATTTGTATATATCTCCCACATATTGCAGGGACCACAGGGAACACAAAATTCATTACATTCTATAACACACAAGGTCTGTTCGATGGCTTGCACTAGGTCATCCCAGTGATAACTTTTTAACACCGACGTGTTCGATGAGAATAGTGCAATTAGTGTAGTCTGTTCTGCACTACCTATAGAGGAGGTGCAGTTAGTGCAAGCTGGAGTGGGGATAAAGTAAATGTCAGTTGTGAAACTAACCTAAACAACCATGGAAGATGAAGTTGCTGGTAAGAAATACAATAAATTAATCAATTAGGCAATATTATCTTTGAAGTATAAACATTTAGTAATAACATGTATATTTTAGATTTACCAACATCATCAGAAATTATTTGGGAAGAAGTTGTATCATCTGAATCTACAGAATCTAATATTATTGCAATAGCTTTTAACATCTTTCTTAAATTTGCTGCTACAAGAAGTGCTACACTACTACTGACAGCTAACTGACAGTTCGATGTTCTGTTTTTTCAGAAGACGGAACTAGTGTACACTACACTAACCTACGCTGTTCAACACTACATTACACTACACTGCACTGCACTGTCAATAATCTCATCGAACAGACCTACAGCCTGTTAGAAAAAGGTCACAAACTTTGAACACATGGTTTACTAGAAGGATACTAGCTGGTGACCAGGTGATTATAAATCCTTTGTCTATCAGACAATAATTTGACGTGTGTGCGAAAACAGAGCCGCTGTACATACGTATCGTGGCATAGTTCGCCATCTGTTAAAAAAGTAAACAACGCCAAATGGTATGCCTGAAGCTCGAATCCCAAACTCGCTTAGTCCAAGTGAGTCGTCATTACAATGTTGCAATCATGTTGCAATATCCAATGACGTACGTGTCATATTTTACACAGGGGAAGTTTTTATTAACGCATAAAACTTTATGGCAAATAAGTAAATATACTTATTTATTGCACGAAAAGAACTCACTTTATTTTAATATTACCTTACAGTTAAAATGTATGTATTAAAGAACAATAGTAATACTCACTCCAACTTTAGAATTAAGTTTTGAAGTATGAAAACAAATTTATTTATTTATTTAATTATTTATTTATTTAAAATACAAACCCAACAGGCCATAGTCCAATAAAAGGATAGGATATGAACAAGATTATGATAATGATTTCACTTTCACTTGATTAGGTTTTAATTGGTAAATGTCAATGGTAGAAAATTTAGTTTCATATAACAAACACATTCGATAAATGAGAGAGGAAAGGAAAGAAGATTAGTACGGGCAAAAGGAAGATAAAAAGTATGGCAGTAAAGAAAGAGAATGGGAATCATCAACAGTGCCATTTATAAGTTTACACAAATGCTATATTAAGTAAGCATCCCTACGTTCAAATAAAGTACTGATATTAAATATTTTTAACAGTTCCCTGTAATTTATTGTTTTATCTGGGTAAATGTTGAATAATTTAAAATAAAGAAATCTTAGAAACCTCTTTTGTACCGATTATTATGTTGATATAAACGCATTCTATTTTCATAGTCCAAGCTACAACTACAAATATAAAATCGTTATTGGGTAGACATGTATAAGTGTGAAACTTGCCTGCCTAACCGTTTTTCATATCTTTTTATACAAATTCATAACAGTGTTTAATTTTTGATAACACAGCATTAACTGTCCCACAGGAGAAACATTCTAAATGAACTTATTACCCCCTCTTAGCAATGTAAACGAGCTTTATAATAAATGAACTCAACACTTGTACAAAAACAGAAAAAAGTATCAGATAATATTTAATATTTGGTCCCCTAGTCCTGCGCTAATGACTTATCACCGGTCACAACACACTCATGAGCAGGAGAGAGACAGCCCTATTCGTGAACAGTGTGTGGGAGAAAGACAGACATAACGAGTAGGAAACAAAGCCGAACACACTGGACATCATCAGCGCGCGCGGATAAACAAATTCAACATAACAATCCGTATAGCCGGCTAATTTTATAGAGCGCCGTTTATACAATGCAAACACTGCCGCTATAGAAAATATTAAATTATCTATAAATGTAGCAGCAGCATCGCGACACCGGCATTATTTGCCTGCCAGCGCGTGCTGGGGATGCAGAGGCGTCGATAGAGTTATTGGCCTCTGTCACAGCTCAAGATAAAGACAGACAAGTTATTGTTCAATTTATTCTATAAATGTAATGACTGCATCAAGTACAAGTATTTTATTGCTTCTACAAAATTAAATTTTCACAATAAATTTGATATAGAAACAATAAAATGTGTTGTTCTCTGTACATAAAATTTATACTATATGTTCCAATTACGAATGTTACGAATGTTAATTCATAACATCCTTATGTTTTTAGGAGAAACAAAGTTTCAAACTCAGCTTGGTTTATAAATATTTGTGGTTAATTGTAATAACTTTGGAATTGGAAGTCATAAAACCATGTAGTGGCGAAGGGTTTTAAAACTAGCAGACCTAGAATTTTTTCACGTCACCAAACTTCTTTCAACCTAACCACAGTTTCAAATAAATATATATATATATATATATATATATATATATATATATATATATATATTATATATATATATATATATATATATATATATATATATTAAACATCAGGAAATAATAGACGAGTTTTTGAAGACAGGAAATCAAAAATTAAAGCTTTAGAAATATTTAACAATAAATATTCATTTGTTTAGAAGTATTTCCATTAATATGTTTAAGATTAAATATTGTTTTTTTTTTAAACTATAATTACACCTAATACTATATTTCTAATGAACCCTTCCCAAAAATTTGAAGACTAACTTCACCATAAAAAATAATAATTACTTTTAAAATTAATTTATGATATATTATAAATTTTACTACTTCTATATTGAAAACTTACGCCACTATATATATAGAAAACTTTATTTAATATTGAATAAAATAATAAATAAAATCTGGTACTAAAAAAATCATTGTTGTTAGTTTTATATTGGATCTATGTTCACATTAGTAGGATTTTGTATGTGAATACAAAGTTTCTTTTGAGATAAGATAATCTTAATTCGATCGTAATATTTTTAGGTGCATAATGACACGTAAGAAAGTCCAGTAAAGTTTGGTTACGAGCACAAAAGCTCGGAGTAACAATGGGGGTAAGTCGCAGGAAGAAGAAATATGTCGTAGGCAGATGAGGTTATATATAGTGGGCGTCGTATGTCCAGTGTCCTGCATGCAGCGTCCAGAGCGTCCCAGGCGTCCAGCGGCCGTGTTCGTGGACGCCGTATCGGCTTCACACTCCATTTAGCGCGCGACAATGATTTGACGACACAACTAATACAAACACAATGGCGATCCACGAAGCACGAAGCGGGTAAGTGGTCAGCGAACAGCGACCAGCGACCAGCGATCGCCTTATCTGTCCCCAGCCCTGGCCACGGAACCATTGACAAGACAACGGACATTCACAACGTCCTGCCATATATCTACTTCATTCGCTTTCGCTTCATCGCCCAGCAGCACCACCAATCATTCGCCAAATATTCCACCATATTCTGCATTTTCATCTCATATTGCATCACTTAACTAACACCTCTATCTTTACTAGACCTTCATTTCACTTATCTGTATCTCTTTTGATGCATTTCAAATTATATACTTTTTTGTACGATTGTGCACTAGAAAAGTTGTATTCATTGGGTTTCTAAGACTATAGGTTGTTTTAGTAAGATCATGGTTAGTACAAATACACAGAAATGATTTAGTAAATTCATTTACTGCTATTAATATTAAAAATGCAGTTACTAATACTACGATTATTGATAAATAATGGTACCTTGCAAAATATTTTCACAGTTATTTCTTACACAAAAACACTACCACGAATATTTTTCAAAATGAAACGAATACAAAAACTATGAATTTTAACATACCTTATTTTGGATATCTTTTTACTGATATTCAGGGAAATTTAATTTTGATCGTGCTAAAAAATGTATACCTAAGCATTACGAACAGTAAGGAAAACCGATATCCAACAATATTTACACGAAAGAGTTGCCTAATGCTTACTGGTCACCTAAATCGTACCTGATATTTTTTTTTATTAATTACCGAATGTTAGCAATAGTAACAAATACATGAAGTAAATGATAAATTGGTAATACAGGCAATACAGTAAAACATTATGATATTTGTAAAATACAAAACTGTCAAAAAATCCCTGAATTTCGCACTTCCAAATTAACACAAACATATTTTTTTGTTAACATTTATTTGATGTATATTTTATACATACTGTGGAAGTTATTTTGTATGATATTTTAACAAGAGTGTTCCGTTTCTTAAATGGTACCACTACAGATTTTCCATAATCTTACTGGTATTATTGACCTAAGTGTACATTATAAATATTAACCTATTTTTTTATTTAAATAATTGTTTTTTTTTATTTTAACTATACACTTTACGTAGCGGGATTTCTCCTAGACACGAAAATTTGTTAATCTATTTATATAAATAAATGTCGTTTACAAAAATACGATTTATAAGAAAATGTAAAGAAAACGAGTTATGAAATAACATATTGCAAACAGATACGTGAATTCATACTAATTAATGCACAATAGAAAATTTATTAGGTTTTTGGCAACTCTCCCCTATGTAATTTGATTTTAAATACAAATAATTAACTAATGTTCCTTTTTTTTAAGTATAGTTTTCATTGAGTGATCAAATTTATTAGTTAACAATTTTACAAGAAACAATTTGTGCACAATTTGAACTCGACACCTCTGTAGTTTTTACTTTTTGTTATGCGTCAATTGAAACAATGTCCGCAAAAATTGTGAATATTTTCAACCACAACTGTTCCTATATTGCTGTAAAAATAACTCATTAATTTGATATTTGACACATTTTGAATATCGCGAAATATGAACTTTATTAAAACTCGTTTTATAAAGAGCAGGATATTCGATTCAATTAACCTGTTGTTGTATCAAATGGGTTTATGTTTAGAGTTTTCCGACAAACTGGAAAATTGATTAACAATCAAGAAAACTAATGAACTCGAATTTACGGTTCATTATCCGAATTAAAAAATTATTAAATGAATTGAACTGTCTGGTAAATAAGTCATACAATCAAGAAATCCATTTGTTTACTTCGAATGAAGATGTTAGGGAAATATTTTATTTTAAAATTTGATTTGCATACTTAAATATAAATACATTGAAAATTATTTTACTAAATTATTATATTTTATTCAATGTTTTTAAAATATTATATATATAAAAATTTACATTCATAATATTTTTATTTTGAAATGATATGAAATATTATTTTATCGTAAACAAAATTTATTTATGATAAACGATGATGAATAAATAACAAATATCGAAACAAATAAAGATAAAATAACTATAATTGTGAAAAATGTATTGAAATTATCATTACAATAACTTCGCATTCAATCAAATCTTAGTGGCTGTTCTTAATTTAAAAGCATGGTTGTCCTGATTTAAATCATTTGGTTTAAATAAACTGATTCATAAAAAAAAACATAAAAATTAGAATAAAAAATTAAATATTTGCTACAAAACTATTAATAATTATCAAAATATGTTCTGTATATAATAATATTTTGAATTAAATGATATTTTATGATCTTAATTGTCATACAGTAGAAGAAAAATATTAGTATTTAAATGCATAACTAAAATAAAAATTCTTAATTACTCTTTCTAGTTTTATTCAGAATAATAATTTTGATTTATTACAGATTTCATTTTAGTTTACGAAATAAAATATTTATAATGCTTTTAAAACAATTAAAAAATGCAGTAACACTCATATATATTAAAAATTAAAAATCAATGATTTTTTACTTTTATAAATAAATCATGATTTTAGCAACCCTGTTTAAAAGTTAATCTTAAGTATCTGGTTTACTGCCTGATCTTAGCAAGTACTGACCGTATATTTAGAATGTGTCAAAGAGGTAATAAGAAAAATATAAGTATTTAAATGCATAACTAAAATAAAAATTCTTAATTACTCTTTCTAGTTTTATTCAGAATAATCGTTTTGATTTATCACAGATTTCATTTTTGTTTACGAAATAAAATATTTATAATGCTTTTAAAACAATTAAAAAATGCAGTAACACTCATATATATTTAAAAATTAAAAATCATTTTTTTTTACTTTTATAAATAAATCATGATTTTAGCAACCCTGTTTAAAAATTAATCTTAAGTATCTCCTGGTTTGCTGACTGGTCTTAGCAAGTACTGACCGCAAGGGCGTCGCCAAAGGGGGGCAGGGAGGGGCAGCTGCCCCCCTCTAGATACTCGAAAAATTGATAATCTAGAAGATGTTAATAATAAAGTAGTAAAAAAAACGCAAGAAGATTATGTTTTAATTTAGATTTTTTTCTTTTAGTAAACCAAGAAAACATTACAAATTGAATTTATTTTACCTACAATTCATTTCCTCTATCTATCATCTTGCCCCTCCCTGGTCCATTGGCTGGTGACGCTCTTGACTGACCGTATATTTAGAATGTGTCAAAGAGGTAATAAGCGGTAAGTGATTTGGCTCGGAGTCGGGTGTTCGTAATATTATGTAGCAACACATGCCAGAAGTTGAAATCTTTCCGCTTTTCACACGTGCGTGTCGCGATATGAGTCCAGAGAGGAGCGAGATCCCTGAACACGAATCGCGGCCGCATAATAAACGACGCAAGTTTGGGGGCAAACGGTGAAACGGCGCGTGACACCTGCAAAACGCGAAACGGGAAACGCGAAAGTTAACTCACGCCACGCGACGCACGACGCACGACGCCGGGACGCTGGGACGCCGCGACGCACGATGACTTCACACGCCGCTGCTCGGGTAATGGGGGCACTCAGGGGAAGCCAGGAACAGGGCCGTAGGAGTAACAAGCCCCCCAGGGACTTGTTTCGTACAAGACGTTGCCTCTGCCGTCCCCACTGCAATCACAAATGCTAACCGAGATATAACTACTAATCTACCCCCAAACATGCTAAACGTTTGCTATGTTCACCACAATTCTTCCCTTTATACACCACTCTAACTCATACTTTTATCAACCCAATACGAAAAATTCACAACTTTTCAGTCTTGAACAGTAAGAGAACTTGTACTCTGCACTTGGTATTAAGGTGCTCTAACTCATACTTTTATCAACCCAATACTAAAAATTCTCAACTTTTCAGTCTGCAACAGTAAAAGAACTCGTACCCTGCACTTGATACTAAGGTGATCATACGTCCCGATTTTTCGAGACAGTCCCAAATTTTCAGTCCTATTCCTGATTTCTTTCAACTCGATTTTAGTCTCGAATTTAAGGCCTTTATCCTGAATCGTACCAAAATATAGTAGTGTAGGAGCATAAAAAGTTTTTAGTTTTGTCCTTCCTGGCATTAATGTAGCAACCGAACGAGTACTTAGTATTATGAACAGTTTTTTGACTAATGACAAAATACAGTTCAAAGTGGACACTTTGAAGAGTATGTTAATCACCAAAGAAAATTTTTATAAATATTTTACGGACTTTTATAAAAAGGTCAAGAAGGAAAATAATCTTCTAAGAGGTATTTATACTTTAGACAAATAAAAGCCTGCTTCATCAAAAAATTTCAGATATATCTTAATATAGGGCACCTTTTGTTATTTATTATTTTATTTAAAGGGAATATTGTTTTCATTTTGTATTTTGTTAAAAAGTTTTATTTAGTAGTAACAAATAGTAAACCCAGCAATATTTAGCTTCCTGAATTTCGCACTTCCATATCTGGTCACCTCATTGGTTACCCACACGTGTTTATAAAACGATCATTTCGTCCTTTAATACATCAGAGTATGAGCTAAAATTCCAGTATTTTTTGGGAAACAAAAGCCAATGTTTTCCATAAACCATATTTAAAATGTTTCACCGAGTGCCTAAGATCACCTAATTCCAATTTAATTATATGTTGTTTAATGTGGACATCCTTATATCTTTTATACTTTAACTGAAGATGAAGAACCAAAGTAAAGAACTATTCTCCGTTTCAAAGTGAACTTTAGGATTTGATTTGCTCGTAAAATACCGCTTCATCCGAGTAGTTTGGAACTCTATATATACTATAAGCTGTAGGTTCCTTGTAACTTCGCTGCTTCAAGAAATGTGACAAAGAAGATTAATTTCAATTCCAAAAAAAGAATCAGCAAACATAGGGTGGGATTCTATAATTTCTAACAACTACAAATAACAACTGCACTTGTTAAAATATCAACTACAAACGTCAAATGTCAAATGTCACCATGGCTGAAAGTAAAATTTGTAATGAATTTAAGACATTCCCACATCATTGTAGACTTGTAGTGTTGTTTATAAATGTATAAATATATGTAAGTACGTATCAACCATAAATAACCATCACTGTTATAGAATAGCAAGTATACTTTGTAGCTGATATTTGCAATTGATATCATAGCAAGTCTAAATGATAGCAACCGAAGTTATAGTATCACATTCCTGAATCCTGATCTCTTTTTTCTAGCTTATCACTAACGATGAGAACTTAGTTCTCCATATGTTGTTTCATTAAAGATTAGAGGTTTTTTGTAGTAATATAAGCTATACTTCGCAAATATGAAATATGAATTGGGTGGTATTACGAACTCACTATAAGCTGTAGGTTCCTTGTAACCTCGTTGCTTCAATTCCACCAAAAGAATCAGCAAACCTAATCTCTTTTTTCTATTACTAATGATGAGAACTTAGTTCTCCATGTGTTTCATTGAAGCTTAGAGTTTTTTTGCAGTAATATAAGCTATGCTTCGCAAATATGAAATATGAATTGGGTGGTATTACATCTTAATCGATCTGCTGATGATGTTTGCGAGGCCAGGGCCCCATAAAGCGATGAGTCCGTGCAGGTGCACGTGTTGAGATACCGCCGGGGTATGCCGTATGCACGAACACAAACATACGCGAACGCGTGGAGGTGTTGGTGCCCGCATGGTGCATGTTGTTTATGGCTAATCGATCTGTACTCTACTCTTCCAACCGGCTTTTTATCACGGGAATTAGCGGCAACTTGTTCGTGTACCAGTCATTTGTGATGTCATACAAATGTTACTCAAATCAAATATTACATTGCATTCTTTTTCTATCCAATGCTGCAATTAGCGATATTTACTTTTCAGTTCATACACAACATTTTTACATTTTTCTAATTCATGTTTAAGTTGCACATTTTTTTTCCACACACCAATGCTATATTAATAACCAATATACTTACATTTTGATGCGTTATTCAAAAAATTAATTTAATTCAATAATAATTTAATAAAATATTACACTATAATTATTTTCTATGTACGAAGTGCGATGCAGCATCAAAGTACCACAAAACTTAACAGAAAAAATTCTTAATATTATTTCTACATTGGGTTTTAATGAAACATTTCAATAACAAATAAAAGCAATCTATATATTTTTATAACTTTACGGGCAACGATGGCTCATTTGTCATTTGGTTAGACCACTTCGACTAGAATGGAGTATGGGAAATCTGGGGTTCAAATCCCAACCTCATCTATCTTTCTCCAAATAAAAATACCGATGTGTCCGAGTGGTTCGAAATAGCGCAGTGTTTCTTTCAGGCATGTTCATTTATTTATTAATAAAGAGAAGACAAATAAATTTTTCATTAGTAACTTTTTTATATAATTCGTGCACTCAAGCAAACGTTACTAAATTCATATGTCATTTGGTTTCATATTTTTTACCGAGAGAAATAAAGTCTCACATAAGTTCGTAGACGTAGAAGAAAAAGCATAAACGTGCGTAACGCTCAAAATGTCTTGGTTTCTCATCTTTCACATGCGTGTCATAGGTTTGCAATAAATGGTATATTGTATAATGCCAATTAACAAATTACATTAACAGTTGTAGTATTTTCATAGGCTTAAGTTCATTTATCTTTGCTTCCCTGGTCTTCAGAAATGCCTGTCAATCAACTCCACCAAAAATGCAAGTAAAAATTGTCGTGGTACAGATGAAGCTCATTTCTCAACTTCTGAATTCCTGAGAAAGTGTCCAAAACAGAATACTTTTTACAAAATATGATAAGGAGGAAAGATGGTGATTTCAGCATATTCCTCTAAGATACACCATATTTTGTAAAGTACATCGTCACTTGAACTGGGAAATTAAAGCAATGAGTACCTTAGGTACTTGAGACCATGTTCCTTTTAGGGAATGTTGTGGTACAGATGACGATAATGCAAAATATTAATATATAAATAGAAAATTGTAAATAAAAACTGCAATAATAGTAAGTGTAAGGTTAGTGAATGAATCTGCGAACGTAGTTCCCATCGAACGATCCCCTATTAAAAAGTATTTCACTACAAAATATTAATATATTAATAAAAACTGTAAGTACAAACTGCAATAATAGTGAAGGTAAGGTTAGTATATTTATTGATAGCGTTGAGAATCGCATGTAAAATAAATGAATCTGCGAACGCAGTCCACATCGAACGATCCCCTATTCATTAGGGTTTCACTACGGCGTTTCGCGATAGCTGTAGTGTCTTTGCAAGTTGATCCCCATCCCTCGAGTCATTACCGGATGTTGATGCCCCGGCACAAGCGTGTGTTTACGGCTTGCACCTAGACTATAAAACAGAGATTAAGATATCCGTGTACGTAATCTCCTCCCACTCATCCAGGATCCAGGATTTTAGATTCCAGATTTTGCAAACACTTATTTCGATGCCATTGGCTTCTGGGGGTTCCAAGGTTAATTGTAATCTCTGCCATTAAACCGGTGCTAATTAACAAACATATTTGGTAAATAAAGATACAGATCTATTATTCTCCCACTGAAATATTACATTTATTTTTAATGTATTGCTGGACGAACCAATTTTAAAATTTTCCTGGAAAATTGTAATAAATAAATTCATATTTGTTAATTATTAATAAGCCGAATCAATTTAAATATATTTTCCTACAAAATGTTTAATCCGAAATATATTTATTAAATAGTATTTTTGCTACAAAAAATGTAACAATGTGCTTTTTAATATGACTGTTATTTTATATACCGTGAGTTTGAGCTAAGATACATCATTAATATGGTGATCAGTTATATACCACAGCATCATTCCAGATAAAATACAACATAGGGAACATACATAGGATGTCAATGTCAAATAAACTTGTCATCATAATTTATTGATTTATAAATAATGTAAAGTAAAACAAGTATATATAAAAAATCAATATATTTGCAATCATAAATTACATGTTTTTAAAAATTACGCAGCTAATATTTAATTTATCAACATTTTGCAGACTGTTGATTATTTTCAAGTAGTAAACTATTTTTATTTTCCTAATCTCGTGCAGTTTTTAATCTTGTATTTTTATAATTTGTCTCGAAAATTGTTGATCTGTCTTGTCTTGTCTTTTGCCAATCTTGTCTTAATAATCTAGACAAGACAAGACAAGAGTCTAGAAAGTTTTGATCTAGACGACAAAACTAGGTACCAGGTAACCACTCAAATTTTTTATTTATTAGTAACCATCTTTAAATTATGATGACAAGTTTATTTGGTATTGACAACTTATGTTGAATTTTATCTGCAACGATTCGATGCAATATAATAACTGGTGTCTATACTAATGATTAGATAAATTAGAAAATATTGCACTTTAGCTGAAACTCAAGGTATAAGTAAGATTGTTCTAATTATTAATAATAAATTATTATTCATAAAAACGTGTTTTTTACTAGTATTTTTCTTATTTGTATGTATTCTTCGCAAAATGTAAATGATTAATGATAAATGAAGCAATCAATAAATGATCATTTATTTATTTACTTATTAAAATATTTACAATTCTTTTAAATGCTTTTATGTGTGATGAATAAAATATATAGGTGTAACTAAAATTAAATATAGGTTAGATGTGGGAAATAATGAAGTTTTAAATATGAATATATAATGAAGAAGTGCAAGTTATCGATTAGTAATATGTGTCAGTAGAGCCTGGGTATTCACCCTAGCCTTGAAGAAATATGAAGGATGAGTGTATCTCAGCAGGGTAATCTCATTGCGAAATCCTTGTTCACCGTGGCGCATTTTGAAGTTTGTTAACTTCACAGATGTAGATGAATATTTAATAGCACACAGCAGTCTTAATTACGGCAGACGGTAGCGCAGATAATACCACGTCTTGCGCGCCCGTTCGGCGTCGCGACGGACTAATCGTATTGGGTATCCGGAGCCGGCAGTGAGTGTAGCATCGGACGACGCCGACGCCGACGCCGACGCCGCAGATTTGCTAATCAGCCAAGGCCCATACCTCCCCATGTCAATCAACGGGGGAGATTGCCACAGAAGTCATTCCGATTTTTAAGATGTCGCGAGTTGTTTTGTAAATTTGTTTCGATTAGATGAAACAGGGGATGAATTGATTGGGAAATTTACACAGCGGTACAGTTGTCGCACAAATGAATATAAAGAATAATGTCTTTTCTTCAGATACTCTATGTCTGAAGATGTCCGAAAGGACGAAACGTACGTAACAATAATAAATAAATAATTTTGTGGATAAACCAAGTGTGTATTTTATTTTATTATTTAATATTCATCATGTTCCACCAAGTACCTACTAAATATCTTATCTTACTTTTTTTAACCTGAAGAATTCATGTTTATGGTAAATATAAATAAAAGAATGTCTTATCTTATTATTATTTTAACCTGAAGAATTCATATTTATGGTAATTATAAATAATAAAATTGCAATATTACTATTGGTTAAGTTAGATTATGACTACATATTTCCTTTACTATGTTATAAATTTCAAATGTCATGTAAACAAAATTATGTTTCTATGTCTGAAAAACCCATTTTTGTGTCAAAAGAGCATTTTAGAAAAGAAATAGTATATGTTGATATTTTCTTTAATCCATTACGATAACATTCTGAATAGTAGTATACTAATGTACTTCCTCGTAGAATCGAACGGTGAAGTCAACAGAAGCGTATCTATAGACCTATTTTATGTTTAAACCTTATTCCAAAAATACCTAATTTTTGAGCCCAAAATTATGATTTTGCAAATAATACATATTCATAGATTTCAATGATATGATTTTAATTTTTATAAGAAATTTGATTATTTCTTCTCGATCTTGATCTTGTTTTTAATCATGCACCTCAAAAAATTTTTTTATACATTTAAAAAATGGGCAAAGATACATTATCAGCGATATTATCATTTGATTTTACGAACAAAGTTCCATAAAGAAGTTTTAAATAAAAATGTTTTTCAAAAATATAATCAATTTTGCTAAAAATCAGACAAATATGAAATATTTAATTTAGTGTTTGCAATACTTATATGTTTTGAATAATTGTATAAAAATTTATTGATAAAATAATTTCATATGGATTATTGTACAGCAAGGTTGTCTGTTATTTAAAATAATAAAGCAATATCAACCTTAACTGTAATAAAAGTGCATCAACTAAAGGTTTGCTAAAATGATAGCTGTTACTTTTTCCAAATTGGTAAACCTTTATCATTTTTAAATTTCCAGCCCACAGGCGATCATCGTCAACATATGTGTTATCAGACTAGAAGAATATAATTATATTTTTTTCATGTTTGTCCTGTTTGTAAAAATAACATTTGCAAACATTGCGTCACTTTACAACTAATCAATATTTCACTTGTTTACTTGATATTTTTCTGGAAATAGTAAAGTTAGTTAACAAGTTTTGCATATGTTTATAAATTATGTAAAGCATGTTTACCATTTATCATATTACATGGACGAAAAAGCATGATTTACCAGGCTATGTTAAACAAATTTGCGAGTATCACACTTCTTGTAAAAAACGAGCTATTAATTATCTTTCAAAAAAGAAAAATCTGTACATAAAATCAAAACGATGTTTATATTTTCAATACACACATTTGGGAAACATTCTGTTCAAATTTAGAAACGTATTCATTAACCAAAAATTATAAATAGACGTAAATATCGCACATTATAATGTTCATACATTATTTTTTACTAACATTTAAGCACATCATATTATTAATAAATAGGTTTAAAAAAATATCACCGTAAAAATTTAGAATCACTAATATTTAGTTTACATTAATATTTTTCTATAATATTTTATACTACAATATTTGACTAATCAAATAAACCAAAAAAAAGAGCAAAACATAATTTGTAATGAATTATGTAACAAAAAAATTAAAAAATAGAAACAATTCTTATCCATAAAAATATCTTATAAATTTACTCGGGTGGTTTCTGGAAATTAATTTTTAATTTTTTCATTGCACATCTACTCTATTTAAAGAAAAATATAAAATTATCTTCAAAAAAAGTATAACAAAGTTTTATTCGAGTTAATTTATTGTATTTATTATTTCACATCTAATTTGTTAAAAAAGCTTTTCTTTAAAATAGTTGGTTTATTTTGAAAATATCTTATGCATTTTTAATAATAAAGTAAAACGGACTAAAATATAATTTTATTCATAACTTTAAATTTAAGGTTAGGTTTTAAGATATTTGAATTTTCAAAGTTCATCGTTGTAATTAGAGTAAATACTATAATCGTTTCAATTATGAACTCATTGCTGACTAATTTCTTCAATATAGTATACAGAGCATAATTTAATACAAAGATCAATTTAATGTACTATTCAGTGCAACAAACCAAATACGACACCATATGATATACAAGACTAGACACTATATTGTCATTACATTTCGATCTTGCGATCATCATCAGGTAACTGAAGTTATTGGAGATTCATATATTGATGATAATTTTAATAGTTGAAATATATTTTACTTTTTTATTTTTTATAATATGAAAAACCTTAGACTCCATCACATTATTTATTATAATGGGCTGTTTATAAAGGACGCGGAAAAAATTATTTATGAAATAATTGAAAATGGTTATGGGAATTTTATGTTGCGTGAGGGTGAAATTGTGCCAATCCATTCTATGGCTGTATAATACCACTTTACGGCTGCATTATTTTGAGCATCGCATAACAAGGCATAACGATACATCTCCTTAGAATCTGCGCGTTTCGGAGCGTTCGTTCGGCTGAATGTGAACGAAAAGTAGCAATATTGCTTTACGCGCTATTATAATAGAACGATGTACCTCAGCTACCAGCTCCAACAGCCAAAGCCTGGCTAACGCACGAAGGGAACGAGTATAAATTATGCGAATAGTTTCGACGCGAGATCTGCCGATTTTGCAACGAGTTATAAATTCTAAGAAAGATTGTATTTTACTGCTGTGAGGCAGACACGACGAGAAAGACTTCAAAATCTATTTAACGGCGGATTTAAAACTTAAGGGTGTTTGTCTCTGTCAGCGAAGTGACTCTACGTGATGCCATGCCACGTGCTACGCCACTACGCCACACCATCTTACCGTACAAGTATTTGCTAAATGCTAATGCATGCGTTTGCTTACATCTAACTTCGTTAAGCATTTCACCTCATATGGAATAATAATACATATTCTTCATATTTTATACTTATACAGAACATTTAATTTAAATACAATGACCAAATACAAAATTAGGTTAAATAAATCAAATGATTATTGTGTTCGGTCCCTGACCATTGACAAGTTCAATAAATTTAAATAAAATTGTCAAGAAATAAATATAGTACTGCACTATTATATAAGCAGCGATGTTTCTCTTGGCTAGCGTGCTCTAATTCGGACCAAGCGAATTATGAGAGAGAATATAGTCAAAAAACACATAATTTTTGGGCCCAAAATTATGATTTTTGCAAATAAATACATATTAATGAAATTCAATTACATGATTTAAAATTTTCATAACTTCTATTCGTTCTTGAGATATTTGCTCTTGAAGATGCATTTCAAAAATATATATATAGATATATTATCAGCGTCCGTTTGATTTTACGGACGAAGTTAGATAAAGAAATTTTATATAAAAAAGTTTTCCAGAAATATAATCAATTTTGCTGCAATAAAACAATTAGATGCGTATAAAATATTTAATTTAGTGTTTGCTGAACTCATATATTATGTATAATTTTATAAAAATTTATTGATAAAATAATTTCATATGGATTATTGTATAGCAAGGTTGTCTGTTATTAAAATATCAACCTTAAATACAACAAAAGTGTATCAGTTATAAGGTTTGTTAAAATAATAACTGTTACTTTTTTACAAATTGGTAAACTTTCTTAGCGTTATAGCAATGATGATTTTTCTACTACTACTATTTTAGTATTCCAAGAGCATTTTCTTTTGGTTTAAGAAGGGATCTTGTTCCTACAGGAATTGTAGTAGTATGGAACAATAAGTTCGCATTTTGTTTTTGCTCCGGATTTTAGTTTAGTAAGTAGATAGTTGGAAGACAGTAAGAATGTGTTATACTACTACTACTGTAGTATTCCAAGAATATTTTATTTTTGGTTAAGAAGGTATCCAGTTCCTGCTGGGATTGTAGTGGTATGGAATGAAATCACATTTCGTTTTTGCTCCGGTTTTTAGTTTAGTATGTAGAGAGTTTTCAGACAGTAAGAATGTGTTAAAACCCAGCAAAACCTAACTACTACAATATTCAAAGTAAGAGCATTTCAATTCCACTTATTGCTGCTCCTGCAGCGTGCATCTTGCAGGATTGGCGATCCCGTATTTCGCCGTGACGTACGCTAAGTAGACAGAGACACCTAGAGACAGCTCGGAGAACAAACACGGAACAGATGTAAATTAGTGCAGGTATACGATCGTCTCGCGTCTCGCTTGTGATTAACGGCTGGGGAACAGGCCGTCCGATCAGTTTCACATCATTCTCCCCCAAGTTCCCGGTTGGAGGAAACGAAGTTTTTACGTGCTTGTGACACTGGAAGAAAAGATCCGGATGCCTTTTATTTTATTTTCGAATGAATTAGGTTTACAAGTTTAGGAACTCAGCTCATTCATAAATAAGACAGCTTATATTATTCTTTGTTAGGATTTTAAAACGGCGGTGCAAAATTTCAGCATCCAAAACCTCATATTTTGTTAATGACTAACGACATTAATATTGTTATAGAGCAAAATTAAAGTTTTATACATAAAAATAATATACTATAAAACAGAGGGGGATGCCTTTTATTTTATTTACGAATGAATTAGGTTTACAAGTTTAGGAACTCATCTGATTCATAAATAAGACAGCTTATATTATTCTTTGGAATCAGAGGCTTCGTTAGGATTTTAAAACAGGGAGCGCACATTTTCAATATCCAAACACCTCATATTTTGTTAATGATTAACGACATTATTGTTGTTATAGAGCGTAATTGAAGAAAAAATTTATATATATATATATATATATATATATATATATATATATATATATGTATAAAAATAATATACTATAAAACAGAGGGGATGGAAACCCAAACAGTCTAACTGATAATAAAGAATAAAGACCAACATTACCGCAATATTGAAACAAATCCTTTAAAGAAGTGACAATACTTGTCGAAAGTATCAATATTTATTAGTACCTTTTTTTCCGAAATCTCATTTTCTAGCATTTTAACCACCCCTAAATTAATGTGTCGTTTAGGTATTTTCATAATAATTTGATTCAGTAGCAGGAACAATTACTTTTGATAGAAGTAAGTTGTAAAATAAATTTTGACATTAACAAATAAATCAATGATATAAGTTATATTCTGTAAAAATAACTGCCTTTACGAATAGCGAGTATACAGACATGTCTAATGGACAATCTATTTTGAAAAGTGACACCTTATATGTCAAAATTAATATATATTATTCAACTATAAGAAGATAGGGAAATTTCTGACAAAACTTTTATGATTTAAACTCTATTTCTAGAAGATTTACAAGAAAGACTAGTAAATATTGTTTCTCTCAACGAGTTCTATTACGAGTAAAATTTGATGTATTTATTTCTACTACATCCTGTATAAGTTTAGAAATTCATTTGATTTATGTATAACAATAAGGCTTTGTTGACAGTTTCTTTTATTACTCAAAGGAAATATATCAAATTTATTATTATTATTAAAATATACTAAAGAGGTGGAAGCTAACTACTATATAAAACTACAACTATAGTCGCCTCGCTGAATCAATGCTAGTGCGACATTTTTTTTGAAATGATAATCAACTACCGTAATAACTGCTGTCACACAAGTGTATGACAGTGATAGCAGATATTATGGTCATTTCAAAAAACAATGACGCAATAGCATTGATACAGCGAGGCGATTACGGTAGTTTTCTTGACAGTTTCTTACTTATATTATTTTTATAAAATATTTCTTTCCACCATACTGGTAATATAAGAAGTATGTCTTTTCAATTGAAGAATTTCTCGTTAAATTAATAACATTTTCGTCTAAATACGATAATTATGAGTTATTATTACAGTACAAAAATAAATAAATTACATGTGAAATTGAATAATTTAAAACTTGGGTCTTGGGTTGAAACAGCAGAGATAAGTAACGTTTTCCCTTAACTAGCGTTAAAAAAGGATATTTCCGTAGGGCCGTACATGTTGAGTTTTTTCCTGTATGAGGCCGTAATGCGAAATTAGAGAGAAATTACAAGAGGAAGCACAGGCTGGCAGAAACGGAAACGACGACGGCGTCGGTTTTTATCCTGCACCGTGCGCGTACGCGGAAGTGTTTTACGCCGGTTTAGCTAAACGGGTATAAATCGCAAGAGAGGATTGCAAGGATTCTTTGTTCTTGATTTTTGAATTTAGGAACCGGGGGAGATACGATCTGTCCCTCATAATTTTACCTTTTTTCAGCTAATTTATTTACTCGTGCTAATGTCCTAGTATAATTAAATTTCACATATTACGTTGGATTATTTTCAAATCTCCAAATCTTTGGAAGTACACCGCAAATGTATCTTCCCAAAAAAATTATGATTAAAAATTAAAATTCTTATCTACACCTTTCCAGAAAAAGGAAACATTTAAATCATTAGAAGTAATTTACGCTATATTATCAATAGGTCTTTTGAAGTTTTGTTCACATATTACGTTGGATTATTTAAAATCTCCAAAACTTTGGAAGTACACTGCAAATGTATCTTCCCACAAAAATTATGACTTAATTAAAATTCTTATCTGCACCTTTCCAGAAAAAGGAAACATTTAGATCATTAGAATTTATGCTACATTATCAATAGGTCTTTTTAAATTTTGTTATGAATGATGGTAGGGTGTTTTATAGAATTAATAACTTATTAAAGCATGTGTGCAGAGCCGTACTGAGCAAAATGTAGCCGTGAAGCCGCGGGCCTTAAGCGAACAGAAACTTGGAATCAAGTTACGCTAACGCTTTTTACTAGAAACGCAAAATAACTAACTAATGTTACATGATACTCGGGGAAATGCATGATTTTAGGGAACATAAATATAATTAAAACAAAAAGAATTCTCATTCCACATTGTAAAAATTATATAGTCGACTCGGACGCAGGGAGAAAAAACGCAAGGTTTTTATAGACAACATATCGACGCAGCAAAGTACAAAATATCAGGAGCTTTCATTTCGCCTACCTACGGATAGGTTTCACGTTTGCTAGCTTTGTTATAACACCTTTTCTCCTTAATAAAAGTATTATTAATACTCTATTGATTTAAATATAATATTTGAAAGAAAATATAGAATTGGATTATTAACCCAAAAAAAGTAAAATAATCAGTAATAATTCTTTCATTGAATTATAGGTACTCAAATTTGGAGACTAGGCGAAGAAAGCAAATGGGGTTGAGAATTTAAAGAGTAAATGATAATTAACAAATTTTAATATTTTTAATGCAATTGTATACCGTTTCAACTAAGATGCAATATATTTCTAATCTGCCATTAGTTATTATTATGGTTATCAGTAAATATAGTGGCGGATTTGAGGGAAAATAATAATAAATAAATATGGTGCGCAAAGGCGTCTTATATACACCGACATAAAGATTTGAAGCAGAATCTCAAGAACAAAATCTATTTGCCGAAATATTGTTGTGGAAACACAAATGCCTAACTTATAATTAATCTGACATTCCCGTCAGTGGATATGAAGTTCTGAAACAATTTGGTACTGATATTTATTTATTAGTAAATAAATTATTAACGTAGATTTTTCTGTATTAAATAAATTAAAACTCCTTAAAGGAGTTGGATGCAAAAAAAGTTTTGACCCGATCTCCGAAAAAAAAAAAATTCAAAATTTAGTTATCCTTTCGTATGTATAATTTTAATTTTTAATATTTTCTTCTTATTCAATCAAGATTTTGTATTAATGAATTTTGTGATTAACATTATTAAATATTTTATAATTTATGACTACCTAAAAAAAGGTAATTCGACCCTCTTTGGAATGTTTCTGAATTTGCCATTGCAGTAATATATACCACAGTATTCTTCCAGATAAAATGTAATATAGATTGTCAAAGTCAAATAAATTTGTCGTCATAATTTACTGATTTTTAAATAACGTAAAATTTTTAATTCTACCCTTTAATGTTGTGTATCAAATATCCATTATTTAATTTTTTTAAGTATTCTACAAACTGTGGAAGGATTTGGTCTAAAAAGATCAGGGTTTACATATATTAGCAAACATATCACAAACCTTTCTCAAACTATAACCGGAATTGCATTTTATATGGAACAATACAGAGGTATATATACATGGAACCTATAAATAGTAATGACTAATGACAGTTTAGAAAATATTGCATCTGAGGTGAAACTCACGATATATTGAAACTTAGAGACTAAAATAAATAAGTGAGGTTAAGGACATGAAGGGTATGTGAAAGTTTTCTGGCGGTAAGAAGACGGTGTGTGAGGTGTAGTCGCAAGTTTAGGATTCCAGAGACGGTGAGTAGGTGTGACGGTCCCTAACCAATATCACACTAACAAATGTCTTTCTGACCAAAGTACATAAATAATCTGGTATAGGGCAATTAAGATAAGGACGTGTTTAATATTTCAGAGACGCGAGTACTACATATTGGATCGAATGCGAATGCGAAGGAGACGCTGAATACTGAAGACGACGACGGTGGAAGGAGAAGGTAACTTATGCAAGCGCGTGCGCTACAAGTAAGGTGTTAAGGCCTTCAGACATAACTAAATGTCCCCTACATTGCTAGTTTAATTAATTTTAGACGCTGGGCTTATTGCGTTGTATATACGACAACTGTTAACCCCGGATAGCGGATAGGGTAATGGTACGAACCGTTATTGTTTCTTGCTGAATCTCGGAACTACGAATCGTCTCCATCTATCCTCACCCCTTTACATACGACCACCTATCTGCTACACGTAATTGCTCCCATTTACAACTCATTTTTACCTCCCGCCTATCAATATACAGGGTATATATATTTACTTATTTTATGTTTTAAACTCACTTACATTATATTTGACATATGTCAAATTTTCAGAATAACTCATCTGTTTTATAAAAATTCCTCATCGTAAACAATACATAAAATTATTATAATTTAAATATTTTTTTTCTATCCAGCTAACAGTTATATATAAACGTAATTATACAGATTGGTAGAAAATTATAAAATCTTTATATTTAATAATAACGTAATTTGCGAAAAAAATGGTATTTAGAGATATTTTTTAGGAAAAACGGATTAATGCTTCAAGAAAAATACTACTTCCGGTAAACCAATTGTAGTCAAAATCTAATCAATTCATCATTTTTATATATAAGTCTTAAATACCAAATATTATATTTTTATATGTATCGTATTGGAGTTATCGTGGACGAAAAATCGTCACTGTAAAAATAGTAAAATCGTATTCTAGGGACCCTAATTCGTGCTCATATGTTGAAAACTGAAACTCGAGAAATCTGACCAAAAACAATATCTCCCTTATCTATACGGGTGTCCCATAACTTCAGGTACATATTAGAAGGGCATATAGTTCTTAATGTCCTGATTACGAAACAAAAGGATTTTTTTCAAAATTCCTTATAATTAAAAGTAGTTCACTTAAGAAAAACATTTTTTTTACCCCTGGATATTTGAATATTTATGTGGCCGGCTACTAGAAACCTAATGAAATGATTGTATTATGCAAACATTTCTTATTAATTAGATACAATACAACGTAATATTTAATATTAAAACTACCTATTCAACCAGTGTCCCAAAACTGTTTCCTTCAAAAACCTAAAAAACTAATTTTTGAATTTTGAAAAAATTCTTTTTGTTCCCTAATCAGGACATTAAGAACTATATACCCTTCTAATATGTACCTGTAGTTATGGGCCACCATATATAGATAAGGGAGGTATTGTTCGGTTCCGGTTTTAGTAATGTCAAAAATAGCTGTCATATTGGTCAAACAAATTTTATAAACGAAATTTTAGGTATGAAATAAATTAAAATTCAACTGCAATAAGCAACTAATTTTAAAGCTACAAATTAAATGTACTGAAAAACTTATATAGAATATATTTCTACAGTAGCGGGAGGTAATGCATTGGACACATCAGATTTTTCTTATTTGCCTACACCACTCTATTTACACAATACCTATTTAACACTTCTTAATAGAAAATAGCTAAATTTTCGTACATACAACAAAAACCTGTACACCACCATACACAATGCTCGGTTCAATAGGTATATTAGCGCTTCACCCCAACAATTTTGCCCAGCCATCAACTGAGCATAAACACACGCAAAAACACACCAGACAAATTAATGTTATCGTCTACACGTTGCAAGAATATTCCCTGACAAATTACTCCTGGATTACGCAGGAGATAAGCGAAAGGAGAGAAATAGAAATTTTAAACTACTTGAGATAAACAAGGATGTCTTGGACTTTTAATGAGTACGACAATTCCTTCATCAACAAATTTTCGAAGGTAGATTATTCATTCATAAACTACCATCATTAGTTAAATTAGAATTATATAGCAGATATAATTTTGATTTTGTAAAACTAAGAAAAGCATGAAATAAAGTAGAAATTATAGAAGAGAAAAGAAAGACAAAAGTTATAACATTAAATTTATATTCGACAGCGAAAAGTATAAATAAATTAAATATTATTCATCACATAAATCTAAATTTAAGTATATCTATTCTAGCAGTTAAAACAATAAAGTTGAACGCTATACCAAAAAATGGGTGTTAGATTGGGTAAAAACAACCTCAAAAATAGATTCCTCGGGTCAAAAAACTTAGATATACAAATTTTCGTAAAGATATTCTGAATAAAACATTCAATAATACTTATAATATTTAATATAACAACAAAGCTCAATAGATTCGGGGTAACGTCTCGGACTAAGAAATAAATATTTGGGGTTCGATCCCAGCTGGTGACAAAAAATAAATAAAAATTTAAAAAAATCTTTAGGCGGGTAACTAAGTATGCTTCAAAGGAAAATGTAAGCAATTAAGTTTGACTATTGGGGTCAAGTAAATTAGATCACATTCTGGGGCAAATAGAGCAATGGTGAGAAACTAGGACAATAACTAGAGCAAATTTAGTGGGGCAATAAATAGAAAAGGGATTAGAGAAACTGGAGCAAATTCTGTAGGATATAACTACAGCAATTGGGGGAGAAATTGGACCACATTCTAGGGCAAATAAGTAGAGCAATAGCTGAGGACTAGGACAATAACTAGAACAAATTCAGTGGGGCAATAAATAGATCAGGGATTAGATAAACTGAAGAACATTTTAGAGCAGGCAACTACAACAATTAGGTGATAAATTGAAGCACATTCCAGGTTAAATAAGAGAGCAAAAGCTGGGAAGTAAGACAATAACTAGAGCAAATTCATTGAGGTAATAAATAGAAAAAGGATTAGATAAACTGGAGCACATTCTGGAGCAGACAACTACAACAATTAGGTGAGAATTTGGAGCACATTCTAGGTGAAATAAATAGAGCAATGACTGGAAATTAGGACAATAACTAGAGCAAATTCAGTGGGGCAATAAATAGATAAAGGATTAGGTACTCTGGAGCAGATAACCACAATAATTAGGGGAGAAATTGGAGCTCATTCTAGAGTAATGTCTGGATTAGAACGTTAAGTAGAGCAAATAATTAGACCAGAAATTAGAAAAACTGGAGTAAATTCTGGAGCAGACAACTAGAGCAGATAGTTAAAGCAAACAACTGAAGCAATGGTTGGTGACTAGGACAATAAATAAAATAACAACTGTATTATGGAACAAGCAAAAAAAAATCCTTCAAGACACTTTTTGGTGCACTTCTGTTTTTGCACGTCGATTTGAATGAATGTATGGTGGTGCAATGATACTGTAGCTTTTGTATTGCAGAACAGAGAATGTTTGGTATTTACTGTTTATGTAGCTGTCTGTAATGTGGACAAAATATCAAATGGGTTGAAATGAATGATTAGGGTATTGCGTATCGAAGTGTTCGACTGGTAACTGATCCGGGGTGCAGAGCAATCGGTCGCCAGGCGTGGGGCACTTATTCGTTTGACCGCTCGTTGTTGTAATGCCTTTGTTTCAATGCTTTCTGTCCGAGTGCGAGTCGGGCTATCTCTGTTTACCCTTTGGTGAGATTTGATAACCTTGTTAGCAGAGAACGATGCTTGACGCTTAGCGCTACGCTCGCCGTTCAACGAACAACCCAGCACCGATTCAGTTAACGAAAGGGATTGCATGGCACTTCGTTCGTGGCAACTAGCTGATCAAACAGGGCCGAATTTGACATGCATGTCCTACACTACACATTAAATCGCATTATTATTACTTCTTCATTATGGACTCCGTATACTATACTCCGTTTTTTAACTATAGACAGAACTAAACGAAGTCATATTTACACCACAGCGTTAATGAAATATTAGCAGTTCTGAAAACAACTGGTTTTAATCGTGAAATATCACAAAAAGAGAAATGAAACAAGAAACACGTGCAAATTCAGCAAGTGATTTGAAAACTACTGAGAGTTTGACGTTTCAATTACGTTTGAGAAGGTTAACTTGAAATTTTGTCTGGTTAAATGTGGCTTCATGAAATGGCGCAGCAGCCAATCACAGGCTTTGATTTTCTCACTAGAATTTCTAGTTACTGTATATAGTTTAAAAACAGAGTATAGTGACAATCCCAGTTGAAATTTGTCAATAGTCTTAGATTTTTAATGGAAGAAAAATGCCATACAGGAATTTTATTTTCTTCCATACATACAACCAGTCAAGAAGACACCTCTTCCACTTAGATTTTTAACTTTGTTTATTATACAAGGTGTCCCTGTTTTAAATGGCATAACTTCGAACCCAGCTCCGATTCAGTTAACGAAAGGGATTGCATGGCACTTCGTTCGTGGCAACTAGCTGATCAAACAGGGCCGAATTTGACATGTTCTACACTACACATTAAATCGCAACATTATTACTTCTTCATTATGGACTCCGTATACTATACTCCGTTTTTTAACTATAGACAGAACTAGACGAAGTCACATTGACACCACAGCGTTAATGAAATACTAGTAGTTCTGAAAACAACTGGTTTTAATGGTGAAATATCACAAAAAGAGAAATGAAACAAGAAACACGTGCAAATTCAGCAAGTGATTTGACAACTACTGTGAGTTTGACGTTTCAATTACGTTTGAGAAGGTTAACTTGAAATTTAGTCAGGTTAAATGTGGCTTCATTAAATGGCGCAGCAGCCAATCACAGGCTTTGATTTTCTCACTAGAATTTCTAGTTACTGTCTATAGTTTTCCATACAGACAACCAGTCAAGAAGGCTCCTCTTCCACTTAGATTTATAACTTTGTTTATTATACAAGGTGTCCCTGTTTTAAATGGCATAACTTCCAATCAAGCCCCGATTCAATTAACGAAAGGGATTGCATGGCACTTCGTTCGTGGCAACTGGCTGATCAAACAGGGCCGAATTTGACATATGTCCTACAGTACACATTAAATCGCATCATTATTACTTCTTAATTATTATCTTTACGAACTTCTTAAGGTTAGATTATGATGGATTAATTTTACGAATTTTCAATTTATGATTTAGATTTTAAAATATAAACACACTCAAAACAAATGTGGTGGTTTATGAACTATTTACAAATTTAAAATTTAGATTTGGGATACAACCAATTTTTATATTCTAAATTCTAAATCCAGCCAATCACAAGAAAGCGTTGAACTGACGTTATATCAGTAAATATCAAATAGCAAAATATTTTCTAATGATATCCCAAAATGACGAAATGATCATTCCTACATTTAACGACATATCAAATATTATCTTATTAAAAAGTGACAAAATACTAAAATTATATTAAGAAATCGTTGCGAATATTCAGAATGAAGTGACTCATATTATCATTACAAAAACCGTAGATAGATGATATACCATGTCAGCATATTTAGTATTTGTGTAAAAAGGAGACATTTCGTTTGATAATAAAAGCAAGTTTATGTTAATAAGATAGTACTTGATAGGTAGTTATGAAATTGATTTTTTAAAGTAGCTCTGTTCCAATAAGAAAGATCTCTGGAATTAAGCATTTCCGGACATTTTTTAAAACTGAGACACCTGTATTTACTATTCAAAAATATTTTCTAATGATATCCCAAAAGGATGAAATAAATTTTCCTACATTTTAAAATACATGTAACAAATTTGTATTGTTTTAATTCTAAAAATAACAAGGAACATCACAAATATTAGTTTCTTGCATACATCTGTGATTACTTGAACCACCTGAAAAGTGACATTTCACAAATGCAACAAATCCGACCCTGCACAAAGGACGAAGCAGCGAATAACAAACATAATTGCAAATAACACAATATAACACAATTAGAGTAGATAATGCGTGTTAAATACTTGTTAAGTGATATTACAGGACAACAGTAGTCTGGCACTTGTCTATTGCAATGAGAAACCAACGTTGATGTTTCGGTCAAACCACTAACACTATTTGCGGTATTCGTTCAGAGTATATAAAATTTAATTGTTTTCAAGATGATTACTTTACTCAAATTTATTCTACATTACTTTGTAATATTTAACAAACAACTATACAAACTGTTCTTAATTTTTTTTCTTTCAAAATGAACTTAACCTAAAAAAGTTTTATACTTTTTTACATTGTAGAACGGGATGTAGAAAGAATTTTCAGTACTGAAATGAAATTAAAAAGATTTTTAATAAACACTGCAGAGTTATGAGTTTTACGAGTTATTAATATGAAAATTAATTAAATTTTACCAAGAAATTTATTCGTACACGTGTAAACAAAATTTTCTCGCTATATTTGATATAATTTGATGAAATTGAAGCCCAAATATACAGACCTATTCAATTTGTGTAAATATTGATACATAGAAACATATCTAAACATCTAATATAATTTTATACAAACATAATACGTATTTTTTTGACATTTTTAAAACATTGGACCTCAAAAACATAAACAAACATAATATATTACAAATTACAATATATAAAAAAAAAACGAAAAGTAAAATTACTTCAAAAAAGTAATTAATAATTTCGACGATTTTAAAAATCTGATCAAATACAATTTTAAGGAAATTGGACAGAACCTGATTCGAGTTTTCTTCAAATTTTTGTTGGATGTACTTCGCAGAAATTTGCGCAACAGTAGAGTTTCCCGGTTTGTATTTGTCGTAGTGCAGTGTTTACATTTCCAACCATAATAAATAATCGCAAACGTCGACAATTTTCTTAAAACTTTTAATGAATAAGTTCAAACAGACCAAAGCAAAACAACAGATATTTAAAATGCAAGATTAATTACTTAAAACTGAATCAACAAAGAAATTCAATATCTCTTTCAAATAAAACAAAAACGCTGCTAACCTATTCGTCTTATATTAAACATAATTAACCGACAGTGTTTTATTTTTCCGACTATTTTAATGGTAGAAGTAAACAAACTACGCCAATAAAACGATAATTGAATACACCGTATCTATTCCAAGTCAAGTGCAGTGCACCCTTCCTCAGCCGTAAGGGGAGGATTTCTATTTAGCTGATTGTAATTATTGACAAACGTATATTTTCTAACTTATTGGTTTTCGAATAAACACAGACATTTGTTTGCACACTGAAGACAAACGTAACAACTATGCGACTATCTACTTGCTCAGCTATAACTACTGTTTCACACGTATAGGGTGCTTTTTCAATACAACCATAACCTCAAAAAAAATATCATATTATATTACTTTATTTATATAAAAAAATTGTCTTATTATAAAATTGTTGCAAATAAAATCATATAATATTAAATAAAAGTAATTAATAAATAAAAAAAACGATTAACCTAAAAATAAAAATATTTATTTTTCTTTTTAAAATCTTTGTAATGAATTTTTATAATACTATTAAATAAACGTATAGAACACAAAGAAATTCTTTTATAAAAACTATTTTAATAAACTTATATTAAAATTTGAAATTAAATTTTCTTTTATATCAATTCCTAATTAAACAAAAACTTTCTCAAAAAAACGTATACAATAAAATTTCAAATCACATGTAACCAGTTATAAACTAAATTTTTTAATCTTATTTAAAATACGTATGTGAAATACTGCGATGTCAAAAAAAAATGTGATGACTATTTATATTTATTAATAAAATTGTACATTTTATTAATTTTTTGCGTTTATTTTTGTTTGCGACAAATAACCAGAAAATAATATATTTTTAGGTTATGTAGGTTTTTTAATATTACAAAATAATTAGTACTACCCTAGTTTTGAGCAACAGTTTTGAATGAATTAAAAACCAGATCCACATATTATTTGCCGCTCCTAGATTTTGCCGCCCTGGGCTATAGAACCTATAGGCCTCCCCTAAAGCCGCCACTATTTGTGGCCAATACTATAAATACATTATTTATTAGTACATAACAAAAATAATTAAAAATAATCTTTGTCTGTTATCCAAAATATTTTAATAAATATATTCCCCTTTTTTACAATTTTAGATAGTTTTTTTAATTTCTCTCATATGTCAATATGAGAACAAGTCCAGTTCCACATTTGAAAAGTGTCAAGTTAAAATAAACAACACATTTTAACGATCTCTAAACGTAAATATAAATTAACGCTTCTCTAATTTAGCTTAGTGATGGTACAGCCTTTTGTTCAAACGATGCCATGCAAATACAATACAGAGCTTTTACTTTGCAAAAATTTCCCTGCACCATATGTCTGATCATGTTCATTCCTGCAGTATCAGGTGACGTAGCAAAAAAATATCTTATACAAATTTAACAAGTTTTAACTAAAAAGCAAACAAAAAGGAAATATTTGACATTACATCAAAAGAAATTAATTATTTCAAAAAGTAATTTAAATTCATGTCAGTATTTTTGTTTTTTAGAAATAGAAATGATATTAATAGTCACTTAAATCTTAGAATTAGAAATAAAATAGTACAATATGATTTTTGTCAAAAAACAAACGTTTGTGCAATATAATAATCAATATTTTTTTATGAAATATATAACTAAAATATAAGAAAATAAAGTAATAAATAATAAAATTGTTTATTTTAGTCTTTTAAAAGAATTTACGAAAATATTAATTGTAAAAAACTCAAGTTTTTGTTTTTCTAAATATTAATTTTAAATATAAACAGAGGTACCGAAATGCAATAATTGTTGATATTGACTTATTGAATAAATTATAGTGTTATCGTATAGTTTTTTTTAGGTTTTAAAGGTTGCAAATGAAAATTAAATTTTTTGTATTTTGAAGCAAAACATAAAAAAATTCATAGATACATTTTCTTAGAAACCGAAAATGGGAGAAATTTACTATACATCTTTCAACAGAATATTGTTGTGAAATTTTAACGTCCTTAAAATTTTAGCACCATGATTTCTGGAACATATTCCGTCCCTAAAAAAAATACCGGGAAAACGTTCCGGACTGTTCCGACTTTATGAACTGATTATAAAATATTTGACATATTTGTTATAACATAAAATATTTATAAAAAACTAATATATTAAGTAAGTCTTTTATATTTAAAAACTAAAGTTCATATATATACTTCTGTAAAGGCTGAATTATAAAGGATTTAATTTAGAAATTGTAATTTAAAATTTTAATTTTTTCTTTTGATTTATGATGGAATTTAGTGTCCTAAATTTATCTAATCAGAAGATATCACGTGATATTATATTTAATTTTGATTTTTGACTATAAGATTGACATTTCTTTGAAGTGAGGTGAATTTGTTTTGGTACAAAATGAATTTGATTTTTTTAATATAAAACCAAATAACATTCACACACTGTCTTTTGCAATTTGATACTAACTTAAATTATAAACGCCAGTTCAATACTTTCTTATGAATGGCTGAATTTGGAATTTATAATTTAGAATATAAAAATTGGTTATATTCAAAATCTAAATTTTAAATTTCTAAATTTGTAAATCGTTCATAAACCACCACATTTGTTTTGAATGTGTTTATATTTTAAAATCTAAATCATAAATTGAAAATTCGTAAATTAATCAATCATAAACTAGTCTTAAGTATTTATAGGGAAATTAAATTATGAAAAATATTTGTTTTTGCAATACTGAAAGTGAAATCTAGTGGTTGTATGCGAATCGCGTTGATGATTTTTATTGTAAAGTTCGTTTGGGCGCGGGCCGTCGGGCAGAATCCAGAATCCGATCCGTGATCCGCGATTTCGCTGGCCGGTCCCTGAAGCACCGAAGCGCCGTGCGGGTTAAATTTTTACGTTGTCGACCGTCGAACAGAAACTTCAAATTAAGCAAACATTACACACGTTAATAAATAATGATTGTCTACACAAAAACGTATTTCCACGATAGCCAGCTGCTTCGCTACATCAAAACAAACATATTTGTTAGAGCGAGCGAAAGACAACGTGAAACACAAATTCAATTAGCACATCACTTGGTACACAGCTCGGTCGCATTCGAGAGTCACAACAACCGGGAAAACAAATCTAACTAATTGTAAGATTTGCTCACTAATTTTCTTTTACCTAACTTAACTCCTTTTTTATCTTAAATTTATATAGGTAATATATTATTAAAATAAGTTTATGAAAAATTAAATTATTGTTATTTTTAATATCTAATTCACTGATTATTTTTCACAACACCTACTCTAACTCTTCATTTATTTAAAATATGTATTTTTACAAGATAAAATAATATTTTATTAAAATAAATTTATGAAACATAAATTCTTATTTCCAATTTACAACTAATAATAAAAGTCGGAAAAATAAATATAAATAAGATAATTTACTATTTTTCTGTTACCTATACATATATTTTTTTAAATATATTAATATGCTACAGTAATATTTTGTTCAATTAATTTTTAATGTCAGTTATGTTGCATCCTTGATTGTTCAAAAACTAAATATATTTATGTATATGAATATAATAATAAAATTATATTATATTATACTTTATTAATAAAAAATATATTCTTCTTATTTTTGATACCAATCACAACAACCGAAAAAATGTATCTAAGATGCAGTTTCTATTTTGCTTCCACCTTTTTTTTTAATTAAAACTCTTTCAAGTACATATTCGAAACGTTTTCCTTGAGAATTGTATTTTAATGTATGGAAAAATATATAAATGAATTTCCAAGTAAATTCCGTATGATGAAATAGGTATATGAGAATATATTTATGAAAAATAGAATTTATGAATATCCGGGAAAACACAATTTTTTAAAGTGTAATGTTTGTTTTTCGGCCATTTACAATGGGTGATTTTTATTTAAAATAGCTACCCGGTAATAAGATCGTAAATTATATAAATATCGGTACATTTGTACCAGCTGTAATTGTTAAAATGAGGCTATAAGCGAATGATAGTGTATTTTATTAATTTCGTATTTGGCGCAAACATAAATAATATTTGTTTATTGTTGGATCGACTGTGCGATGTGTAAACAACACTAGATGTTAATTTCACTGAAAACATGTCAAACCGTTATTTTTACATTTTTAATACGATCATTTATTATTAGGTTTATTTATTTATTTATCACGTCGATAACAAACACGGTGACTGTTTACGCGTTACGGTCATGTACATAATAATTTTATTGCCATTTAATAGCAATTCAATATTTAGCGCGCGAAATACGTTTTATTTATTTTATTTGCTTTTCCCCGATGACGCAAATAAAATTCGCGTGCGGAAAATATATTTCATGATTCAACGCCAGTCCAATTCGCAACCAAAGGAAAACACTGCAAGATGTATGGATATGTATATTTATCACAAATAACCAATTATCAACAACCCATACCTAAATACTTTTATTTCTAGATTTCAATTATTTGTTTCAATTGCTGGCATACGTCAACTTTTTTAATTCAATGATTGACAAAGACATAATAAAATGATTTAAAGCTGATGAGGGCAGGCCAATAGTGTGATGCTGCAACCGGGGAGAAAAGGGGAAAGGTTTAAATGCGAACGCAAAAGTCTAAACGGAAAACCGAAACGCCTGAGAGTAAATTAAGAAGGAAAAACCGCGGCACGGAAGTCCCCAATCAAGGGGGGTCGACCCGGAGCGCCAGGCGAGGCAGCAGGGGGCCAAGCAGTCACAGTCTTATCCACTTCTCGCGCAAAAGATAATAAATTAATCAATAATCATTAAAAAATGCTAACGAATGACAGCGCCGTGAAAGAACTGGGCAGGGTGGGGGGTGAGTGCATCTACATCGCATCCAGGTCCGGAGGTGGAGGCTGAGCTAGCGCCGCTGCGCCGCTGCAGGTACAGGACCAAGACATGTGACAAACATCAAACAAACTCACTGGGTCCGGAGACTGGA
Source organism: Stenolophus ochropezus (assembly GCA_035578165.1). Taxonomy (NCBI): domain Eukaryota; kingdom Metazoa; phylum Arthropoda; class Insecta; order Coleoptera; family Carabidae; genus Stenolophus; species Stenolophus ochropezus. The sequence goes on from JAQOWZ010000014.1 coordinate 10,005,282, forward strand.
GACGGAGACCTCTACCTCTACCGGAGCAGCGAGGCAACGAGATACGCGCAACGTGTGCGGAGGCGGTGGAGCGGTGGAAGGATCGGTGGGAGGAGTCTCGCTCTCCGAGAACCGGAGAACGGTCCAGAGAGCCGCACACAAGACGGCCGCGTTCCTCCTTAGAGGTCGAGCTGGCTTGACGTCAGACTAATGGGAGAACTTGCCCCCTCCACCGGCCGACCTAGCCCACCCACTGGCTCGCAACCCTTCCCGGCTGCAACGCCCATACACACACATATACACAGCCACCCACACCCACGCACACCCAGCTACGGCGACGGTGCCACAACTAGCCTACATAGGAAATACCGGGAGGATATGCACCGCACTGTCCACGTCCACGTCTATGTCTCACTCCTGCACTCCCTAGCCCTGTCGACGTAACGTCAACATCAACATCAACATCAGCATCATCACAACACAATATGTAATATAAACATAAACACGAACTGGCACGGAACGAGGTTTGGCGCGCTTTAGCCTGACGGCTGACGGTCACGTGTAGGGCAGCGCGCGCAACACATAAACATAAACATAAACAACAACAAGGCAGGCGGCAAGACCGAAGGAAGAAGGAAGAGGAAGAACAGTAAACAGTACCTGCACGGGTCTCCAGCGCGGCTCCAGCATGGTTCGGCGTGGACGACGCTCTGCTGCTCAGGACTGCTGCGGCCTGCTTACAGTTGTGAGTGCTGTATCGGACTCACGCGCCAGTATAGCAATGCCGCTTGTCGCTGTCAGAGTTGTGTTGCCTTGCCTTGGTTCCCCCCTCACCCTCGGCGCCGTTCACCGCGCGCGCTGTTAGTATATCTGTTGTCTCGCTTGTCCGCTCCCCTCCCACCGTCGCCGCCGTCGTTCGCTTACTCGTTGCCGTTGCACACCGAGAGAGACGCCGCCGTGCCGTCCTCTCCTCTCCGAGGCATATCGCACAGTACCAACAGCGCACTCACAGCCGGTCGCAGTCTCGCAGTTGCGTCGCGACGCTCGCACCGTCCACATCGCACACTCTCTCTCTCTCTCTCCCTCCCACAGCTGTATCGAGGACGAGGCGTAAACACAACACAACAAGCGGACGGCGCGACGCGTTTTTGGCGCGAACTGGATGCATGCCCTTGCGACTGGTTACCTATACCGTCTGCACGGTGTCCGTGTACCATCTCTGACTAGCCTCATCCCAATATACTTGTTGTTTACTCGGCTTGCGCTGATCAATACAGTGCTCTGTTTGCTATCAGCAGAAACATACATACACGCTTAGCCGAGAGCCGGCAGGACTTAGCTGAGGAAAGTAAATAGCCGCGGCTCGGCGGTAGGCGTTGGAGGTGGAGAGGGATGCATGGACGCCGATGCATCTCCGCCGTCGCGGTCCGCGCGCGCCGCCGCCGCCGCTGCGCTATGAGGCTGAGGTGATCCGACTGCTTCTGGCACCGTCATCATTTTTCTTTGAGTTAGACGAGCGGCGATGCACACCGACAATGGGGCGAGGTTAATTAATTATAATGTGCAGCGCGGCGAGCGTAGAGCGTCGAGTACCGTACGACGGAACAGGAACACGAAGCACGGGGCACAGAAAGAATTCATGAGAATTTCGAGATTACGCCGCGTCCTGTACGACCGACGGCCGCACGAATCATTTATTAGATTTTCATTATTTTTGAATTATCGCCTTACTTCCCGACTAAGCATATTCATAATATTAAATATAAAATTCCAACTTTTCGCAGACAATTTTAATTGCAAATTAAAAATCTGAAATCACTTTTGCCACCCCACTCTTGTGATGAAGAACAAAAGATGACAAAACCTAAACGATGCTAATCACGACTAATCACTGTTAATTATTATTCAAAAACAGCTTGGTATTGACAGGCTGAGGACTAAGGAGCATGCAAGTCAGATTATAAATCCCCCAGAACTTCCACATAAATTCATGGTCCTTTGTATTAGCTGAAATGTTGGCAGATAGTAGTTTTATACACAGGAACAGGAAGGTAAAAGAAAAAATATATAATGGGTATATCCTGCCCCTTGAAACACGGGAGCCGGGCAGGAACAGGGACAAGAGCGAGGGCAGGACAAATATGTATGGCTTCTTTTTAAAACTCTGCTAAAGCGTCGGCTCTTATAGTTTTTCCAAAACAAGCAGTCCGCATTGTCCTGCCAAACTTTGAAATAGATGTGACACCTTTTATTGCCCGTTATAAATATTGCCTCGTCATATATAAAACAAATGGCGAGCTGCTATGTAACACTATCCCAGGCCCAGTAGCCAGCAGGCAGCAGGAGCTGTAGCAGAGCAGTACCTGAACATAAAAGAATCGAGGTTATGAGATATGTCGCGAGCCGCCGGCCTTTTACTCATTCCGAATCTATTCTTCCAGCGAGATAAACGAGAGATGTCCCTGCTTGCTACCCCTTATCCTCCCGTCCCACCGCCCTGCTCCATGCGTCGCCCTTTGAATAATTTAATCACGAACCGTACTCGATAAATCGCTAAGCCAGATCATCTTTGGACAGCAAGACATATGACCAGTCCAACCTGGGCCCTACATGCAAATTATTACTTTAATCTCCTTAAATTTATCATATATAAATTCATTAGCAAAATATAAATAACTATATCTTTTGCCCTTCTAATTAATATTGGATTACTGAAGATTCACCAAATTGGGCTTACAGGTAGTGGATTTTCAAACCCGGATTCTTCAGGTTAGTTCGTTAGCTTCAGCGGTTTCCTTTCCTTTACTTCAAAGCTCCCTCTAACACAGATATTATTTCATCAGTATTACCTCAAATATCTGACAAAACATCTGAATTGTCAATGCTACCTAAAGACAGCTTAACTATTTTGAATTAATTCATATTGATATTCAATTTTATTCAACTAAACTTCTTTGTACATGCTTAATAAAAGTCAAATTCTAGTTTAAACATGTACCTTTCGTGATCACCAAATATGGAAAATTGTCGATTGACAAATCTGATATAATGTACCTAAGATTAAAATAAATACCTGTACTGATATATTTAGACATGTAAGTGTTAAAAATCAATTCTAGGTTGAACTTGAACCATTTTTGATTAGACTAAATCATCATAAGTATATTGGAATCGTTGAATGAAATTACAACTAAGATGGAATAGAGTATACCAGCTGTGACAAGTTTCATATGATTTGGAGTATGACATAGTTTCTAGTTTAAGCTTGTACCTTTCGTGTTTAAACTTAATCGTAATATATGGGAGATTGTCGATTGGCATATCAGATATAATATACCTAAGATCCAAATGACTACCAGTACTGGGGTGGAATTCTATAACTCATAACAACTACAAATAATAACTGCACTTGTTAAAATACCAATTACAAATGTCAAACGTCACCATGGTCGAAATTCAAATTTGCAATGAATTTAAGACATTCCCACATCTGTGTAGATTTGTAGAATATTCTTTATATATGTAAGTATATGTAAGTACGAATCAACCATAAATAATCATTACTGTTATAGACTAGCAAGTATATTCTATAGTTGATATTTGCAATTGATATCACAAGTCCAAATGATAGCAGCCGTAGTTATAGAATCCCACTATTGACATATATAACATATAAGTATTAAAAACCAAATCTTGTTTGAAGTTGAACCATTCTTAATTAGACAAAAATTTAATTTTAAGATATAATAGAGTTTACCAGTAGTGACATGTTTATAAAAATATTAAATGTAATTCTAGTTGAAACTGGAACCCTTTTCGTACAGGGGAAACAATCGTAATTAGGCTATTCGGTGCGGCGGAGAATGTGGTGATGCACAACAGAGAATAAATTCGCGTCATCTGATTTGGAGTATGACATAGCGCTGTCGCTAATATAGTCAGCATGGTCAAGCATTATTTCTCCGAGTGCAGGGAATAAAGAAACAAAGGGGCCGCGTTACTTATTATAAATAACCAGCGATCAGTAACCGTTGTGGAAGTCAGAGTGCCGTGTGGCGAACGGTCATTTATTACGTCAGCTTACTAATGTTGTCTGATTTGGCGATTTTCCCTCGCATCCACACTTCCCCGTCGTAGTCCACGGCTCAATAGGTGTCGCACCTTCATCGTCTCCGAGTGCCGATGTCACTCAATGCTGTGGTTGATCGCTTTCGATGCTCGATACCAATACGTGCTCTTACTCATTGGCGTCCCGATACAAATATTTATTTCACATTTTTATGCTTTCTTCAGAAAATTGATGTAACAAATAATAATCAGATTTGTTGTGAAATGTAACTTACTCGTTACTCGTAGGTCAGTAGGTCAAAATTTAAATCATGTTCTAATATCTGATTACTTTGACATTGATGCATTTGATAAATATTAATACATTTCATTATTTCATTTAAATGATAAAAGCAAAAAAGTTGTTGAAACTACAATTTTTATAAGTACATCTTTAAGTTTAAAGTAAATATCAATTGTTTTTATAATGACGCCACTATAAATAAGTAACGTATATAAATAACAATGAGTCAACAATCTATTTAGAATGAGTTAACATATACAATAATTCCTATACCTATACTAAACTAATGAACATTACATTTGAAGCAAATCAATGCAGATAATTGTAGTCAATAATCATAACGTATAATACCGAGCAACTGGTGGAAACGAAAAATTGATTATGTGAAATCAAGATATATTTTCAAAAATAATTTTATAAACATTATGATTGTTAATGAGTAGAGCTGATAATTGTATGCAATTGCATATCTTTGCTAAGTATATTTTCAAAATTTGTATTTTTCTGTACAAGTCATGTACTCAGAAGCTTATATTTTTTTACTTAAAAATGCATATTTTACGACATCTTGCATTTTTTTTTGTTTTTGTGCACATTCTTGTATATTTTGTGATTTTCTGTATTTTTCCTCTTTTTTGAATCTTGTGATTCGCCTTTTGAAAATGTAAACGAGCAAAATATTTATTTAAAATATGCACACGTGAATATTTATTCAGTAAAAATAAACTTTCAATAACCCGGTAAAACTTAAATAGTTATTTACAATACAAGTACGTATGAAACGCAAAAATGTTGTCAGTCACGTGACCCATGAGTGATTAAATATATATTACGCATACGTATTGTATTATATTTAATCTAAGAATCTAAAAAACTTGGAAAATATAAAAAGTATTTTTATATTTGAATCAGTAGCACTATATTAAATAAGTTTGCTTTGACACGTAATTGAATTTTGTTAAAATAGAAGCATTTTTTTAATAATATTGTGCATATTTTGCGCATATTTTTGTGCATAAAACCAGGGTTAGTCTGATTTAAATTATTTGATTTAAATCGTGATTTAAATCATGATTTAAATCAATTAATTTTTTTTGCCATATAACAGAAGAAAAATATAAGTATTTAAATGAGTAACTAAAAATAAAAATTATTTATTACTCTTCATAGTTTTATTCAGATGAATCGTTTTTTTTATTACTGATATCGTTTTGTTTATTAAATAAAATATTGCTTTTAGAACAATTAAAAAGGGCAGTAACATTTAGATATTTTTAAAAATTTTAAAAATCAAAAAATCATTATTTATTTGATATTTTTTTTAATCAATTATTTTTGATTTTTTTTAAATAAATCATAATTTTTACTAACCCTGCATAAAACTATTAGCCCTAGGAATTTGAAAACAAACCAGCAAAGCTGTCGGTGCTCTTAAGAAAGAGTTTAATTGAACAAAGACGTCAGTTGTGAAAGCTCGGTGAAGATAATAGCAGAGGACAATTGACGTAATAACTGTTTGTAGTGCTCATCGCATGAAAAGCCCAAGCCCAAGCCAAGCCGGTAGCCAACAACAACAAGAGCTGAGGGCTAAGGACAGAAACAACACGATCACGATGACGATCACGGCAGTGTATCGCCGCTACCGGTGTTTGTGTTTGCGCGTACACATATTTGACAATCTGTTTTGTTTCGGCGTTTGTGGGATTCCAGCTATGTGCAGTGTCGGGCCGTCGAGGTAAACAATTATTCCTGCTGTAATATCTCAGAATCGTGCAACGGTCTTTGGTAAATATGGCTTCTGGATGCTGGGTAGCCTGTGGTCTGGTTCTGATTTCGACTGTTTCGTATCCTGTTGCAAGTTGGGACACGAATTATGCAAGATATGCGCGAAATATTAAACACACTGACCGTTTCATCTAATTATTTCGCTTATGAATTCCTCGTATTTGCTACCTACTACCGTTTCACCACTTTTTTGATAGGTTGTTAACATATTTGAATTTTTATTAAATTGAAGAACTTCATTATCATAATTTTTACTTCCATATCTTTTAGGCACCCAATAGTTTCCGAAATTTTTGTTAATTAATTATAATAAAAACATATTTTTTCTTTTAAATTTCTCTTAAACTTTCTTACAAATGAAATTAAAATTACTTACCCTACACCTCTTTTTCATTCTCTATGGACTACCGCATTGGAAAGACATTCCTGAAATGATAAACCTTATTAGAAAAAATACGTAAATAAATAAAAACAAATTGCTATAAAACCATGAAACAAGTCTAATAAAAATTAGGTACTAAGAGACATATTTAATTTACTTTTCACTTTATTCCAAAATTAAGGGTAAGCATTCCTATTGTCCAATATTTATTATAAGCTAGTTGAACCTATTGTTATTTTTTATTTTTAATATGTGCTGTATGAGAAAGTGAGAGAAGATTATAAAATAAGATAAGGAAAGTTTTTATAAAATCTCTTTGTACGAAAACTAAAACGCGTTCCGAAGCCAAGAATTAAGATGCGTTTTAGGAGAGAACGAACTCTACAAGTTTCTTTAAATGTCTGTTTCACTTCCTTATTAATTTATAATAAGTATTTGTTACTATTTACTATTTGAAAAAATACAATATAAATACCGTGAGTATATTTTAACGTGAAACACGAGATTGCATATAGCTATGGTAATGATTTCACATTTCATTAACAGCAATGTATCGGAGCATTCAATATAAAATGAAACATAGCAAATATAATATTTGAGGTTAAACAATAATAAAATTCATTTATAATATTTATATTTTGGGTAATTTTGATGTGTCTAAAATGATTTAAAATTTTATATTTTAATTTTTTAATTATTATACATGTTGCCATCAAATGATTTCGTTTTTAATGTTTCCCAATTTAGAAAAAATCAAGTACTGTGAGATCAGGTGACTTAGCGGGCCACTCTATTTGTGCACCACGACCATTCTAACGAGGTGGAAATGTATTATTTAAAAAAATATCTCAGTTTGACAGTTAATAATGATGTCAATTTAACAACCTCATTTATTTTAAAGTGAATGCTTTGATAGATTACTGTCAATCAAATATGAAATCGTAGCGAAAAATATGTCAAATTCTATATTTCACGTTAAAATAAAATCAAAGTATTTATTTAGTAAATTAATTCATTATGAAATATAATTTCTCATTATATATTCTTTTTAATTTATGTTTATTTATATTTCCCTTGAAAGATTCGAGAGTAGGTATTGAAAATGGGGACATTTTGAGGTAAGGAATTTAATAGGAAACGTGTATTGAAGCTGTCACACTTTTTGCGTGTAAATCCCCTAAAAGTCTATAAAATTGTTGGTTTGGAAAGTTGGAAACTAATTAGAGTCCCCCTTGAAATAAAATGCCACCTCCGTCACTGTCCGGTTTGGAGGTTCGATTGAGGACATTGGCGCGCAGGAAAACGTGCGTCAGGAGAGTGTTCGTGCGTGAGTCTGGCTCTCAACTTAACAGAAAGAGACAGTTAAAAACCCCAATTGAGCGGTTAAAGTGAGTCCTATCCCCATTCCCCATCCATCGGTCCGCTCTACCATACGCGACTTCGGAATACCAAGTGTTGCAGATACCGGCAAGTGCAGCAAGCATCACCAATTACTCCAATCGATAAACTTCCAATTCCTACTTCATTTTTAAATGGCACACTTACATTGACCATCTGCCCCACGATTTTCATCGATTTCCTGTTTATAAAAAAATGTAACTAGTGCATTTCTCACATCAAATATATCATCATCATCAACATTATCATTATCACCATCATCATCATCATCCTAATCTCATCTGTGCCACAGCATTCCTAAGTATCTAAGTACAACAGGTATTTGTTTTGCGACAAGATTTACTTGCATTTTAATGGTTGTGTATAAAGTATCACCAATTAATCCAATCCAATTCCTACTTCACTTTTAAATGGCACGATTTTCATCGATTTTCTCTTTATAAAAAATGTATCTAAGTAGTGCATTTCTCACAACAAGATATATATCATCATCAACATCATCATCATTATCATCATCATCATCATCGTAATCTCATCTGTGCCACAGCATTCCTAAGTATCTAAGTACCACAGGTATTTGTTTTTGGGACAAGATTTGCTTGCATTTTAATGGTTGTGTATAAAGCATCATCAATTACTCCAATCGTTAAACTTGCAATTCCTACTTCATTTTTAAATGGCACACTTACATTGACCACTTGCCCTATGATTTCCATCGATTTCCTCTTTCTAAAAAAATGTAACTAGTGCATTTCTCATAACAAGATATATATCATCATCAACATCATCATCATTATCATCATTATCTTCATCATCATCATCATCATCCTAATCTCATCTGTGCCACAGCATTCCTAGGTCAAGATATGCGATACTGATAAAGTATCGATATTTCGATATCAAAAATATCAATTAAAAATTATCGATACTAGTATTAGATCGAAAGAAAAGTATGGATACTCGAAATATCGAAAGAAAAATGTTATGTGAAAAAACATATTTTTAATGTAAATTCATTTTCTATTATTCTTATGTTTTACAACAAAAACAAATTCTTCTAGAAATACATATTCTATACACTGATTTCTTTATTTATTTATATATCGTGAGTTTATTTTGACGTGAAACATAGGATTTACCATATCATGATTATGAGTTCACATTCGATTGACAACAATGTATCAAAGTTTAAAATAAAACATAGATTGTCAAATTCACGTCATTATTAACTGTCAAATTGGGATATATTTTTTAAATAACACATTTCCACGTCGTTGGTATCGTTGGAATGGACGTGGTTTCCTGATCTCATAATACTTTTTTTTTTAAACTAGGGAACATTAAAACAAAATTATTTGATGGGAATATGTATAATTATTATAGAATTAAAATATAAAATTCAAAATCACTCTAGAGACGTCAAACTTATCCAAAATACAAATATTATAAATTAGTTTTATTATTGTTTAACCTCAACGGTATTTAAATCTTTAGTTTTTAAGTTTTGGGCGCCCCAATAAACTAGGCGCCGTAAACCAGTGCCTAAAGCCACCACTATATAATGCCCACTAGTCTATGAAGTCCTGTAATATTAATTAAATCATTTAATTTTTTACACTATAAGGATTGTACGAAGTGCGTAAGGTTTCACGAAATTAGTTTTTGTTTAAAACAAGACAAGTAAAAACGAGAACAAACATTGAAGAAACAAGACAAGAAATATATACTATATATGTATGTATATGATGTTAATTTTTATTACCCGTTTTCTAAACACCACCTTGAATATCCAAATAGCATTTATTGATTGGTTTTTATTTTCTACGTTTCAATATGAAATAAATGTGTTTACATAGGTATATTAGTTTATGTACATAAATTTTGTAACTTGTATTTGTGTAAGTAATAGATGTACAATATTCGTAAATACTTCTTTCTTTGTTGCTGCCATAAAAACATTAAGTAGGCAGTAAATAACTTTTTCGATTAAAAGTAACTTAAATATAACCTTAAAGCGGTACTTGCCTCCAAATTATAAAACAATAATTCACGCAAAAGAGCAAAAATATCTACCCTAAAAGTTTCCATCCCCCAAAATTATGTAAAATGGGGGAGTAAGTAGCTAGAGTTTTTTATAATTTGACAAATAATTTATGTGTATGGCGTCCGGTCATCCCGTGATAATTTCGTCTCTTGTGTTCGCTGTGCCCTCATCACTCACATTGACCCCTGAGCGTTTATCGCCTGCTCGCGCTAGGCGCTAGGCGTCGGTAGGCGTCGCTCCCCAAGCATGCATCGCGACGCGCAGTGTAAAGCGAAACGCAAGATCTGGGCATTGAAGACTGCACTACGGTAGCTGGACATTGTGGATCTGACAGCAGTGGTGCCAACCAAATCGGTTAGGGGAGGTTATTTATTGCACGGCATTTGTTATTTTAAATCCGCTGGATTACTTTTCACCTACTTGGAAAAAATAAATACTCCCTCTGTTTCTCAAGACATCAAATGTTTATGTACTAACCAAGAAATCATTTTTCGTATATGCAGATTTTAATTATAAGATTTCACCCTACAATTTTTTTTCACAATATTTCCGTAATGTACGTTGTTAAATGAAAAGGATAAAATACTCATTAAAAAATAAAATAAAAAGGTGCATCATTTTTTTAAGTCAGATTTTTTTACAAAAATATTTTCTAATTTTAAAAAACTTTAACTTGGAAAATATGATCCAAGAATTTTTTATTATTTTTAAGAGTTGAAAAACGGATCGATTTCTGAGATCAGAGTTTTATTTACTAAATTCGTGCTGCATATAAAAATTCGAAATTGAAATTGAAATACGGTCATTGGATTTTTATCGCTACCTATTAGTATCGACAATATATATTTCTGTAACTATTTCTAATTTGGATTTTTTTGCGAATATTCCTTATCTTTTCGTAAATATCACTTTTAGACTTTTGAAGCTGTCAAATTACTTTAAAATAAAATATATAGTTGTGCTGTAAAAAATATTACAAAGGTAAACAAAAAAAAATTCTTGAAATTATAAACATATGGAAAACATATTTTTAGAAGGAACACGTTATAAGCAATATTAAAATTATTTGAAGGTACTACACATACAACACATCGAAATACTACTTTCTTCAAAAACATAAAGCTGGAGAAATTTTACTAAACTATTGTCTTTTTAAAGAAATTTTACTAAATTATTGTCACTGCATCAGTGTATTATTAAGTTTTTCGAAGCTACTAAAGAATGGTATCCCCAAAATTCCACTCCTACCCGAAGTCAAAAAATAATAAAATAATTCAATTATTTGTAACATTGTAACACAATAATCAACACTTTCAAATTTAACCTATGGACACTTTCATGTTGTATCACTAACAATGCTAAATATTTTAATCTCATTTGGGACCTGTTATATAATTTGTAATTTTAAATGAAATTTGCCGAAAGATCGCTCAGTTTGAAAATGTTTTTCTTGACTCATTGGATATGTGTCAAGAAATAAAATGAGTATAAATGACTTATTTTTTGTTAAGAAATAGGAGGGGAGAATTTTAAGATTACAGTTATTTTATTTATAACTAAAATTGTTGTAGAAAACTACATCATATAGAAGTGGTAAAAACAAGGTTATGTATTTAGCTGGATACAAAAATGAGTAAACGTGGATATTGGGGCAAATTGGAGTTTCCAGTGGTCAAACATCCTTTACACCTCTCGTGAACCGAAGCGCAAAGACATAATGAAGACAATACCGCTATGACCGGTTGATTATATAACAATCGTTCCACAGAAGCCAGCAGGCAGCATCGAGCTAGCACGAGATAGTGTATTCACGTCCGACGTCCGATCTGGTCAAACACTGACCGCTTCCCACGCTGATGGCACGATGGGAGATATGCCGTGACATAACCTAGCTAGCTGCTTCAATCACGCCGCTCCGCGTCGCTTAAGCGCAAATCATCCCAGTCTCCAGAGTAATTAGACAAAGCTAAGGTGTCATCTGGTCAAAGACGGAATAAGGGTTGGGGATACAGTGGCGCAGCCCTACATTTTCTTAAGGGATATCTTTATGGCTTTGTAAACCTCAAACAAAATACTTAAAAAACCTTAATATAACTTTTAGGTTTTACTGTAAAATTGTCTTTATAAACCCGAAACATTGTTTAGGTCCACAATTTGCATTTTTCAAATAGTTCATTTTGATAGATGTCGCTGCGCTTTATTTCAAATTTACAATTTTATTACATTTATCTCTTTTCGTTTTTGAGATTTTGCTCTCAAAGTTGTACCTCAAAAATGTGTGTGTGTTTTTGGGTATATCTTGAAAATGGGAGATATACAATTTCAACGATTATACCGGTCGATATTAAGAGCAAAGTTAAGTAAAGAAATGTTTTCTCCTTATATACCTACTTTGGTTCGATTCGGTGAAAAATGAGGAAAACGGAAAAATCGGATTTTTGTTTTTCGCTCGGTAACTTTTTTCTGCATAAATATGAATGCGCTGATTCCAAATTTTCAAAGATAAAGCCAAAAAAAGATAAACAGGTGCACTTTTTAGATGGAAAAACTGGAAATGGCCAGAATCCCAATTGTATCCCTTACGATTTTTTTTCGATTTATGAAGATTTTTGTTTTTCCACTCTAAAAATTGTATCCGTTGGAATAAAAATCTCAAAACTGGTACACTTATGTAATTTTGTCTGCAAAAATCGACGAGATCGTATCTTGGCGCATTAGAAAACTATGTTTCAAAAACCTCGTTTTTAGATCCGGACTTTGAATGCAAAGATTTCGAGGATGGTATGATATTATTGAATTCTGTTCGAAAATTTGGAATCAGCACATCCATAAGTCCAGAAAATGGAAAATTTTGGATATACCCAAAAACATATTAATTTGAGTTGAAACTTTCAGAGCAAAACTCTCAGGAATGAAAAAAAAAATTTTTTTACCCAAAAATGGGAATAATATGATGATATATCCTCCCATGATATCGAGAAAGAGTAAAAACTAAACATGTACTTAATAAAAGTATCTATACTCGAACTATTCATTTTAAAACATTAAGTTTAATGTAGAGTAAATTTTTAGATACCAATGAAATGAAAATCCTTTTAATTGGGGTTATATTTTTTATATGCCACTGGTTCTTATTATCTTCTTTATAGCAATAAGACAGGTTGAAAATAGAAAAAAATATTCTCATATATTAGAAAAAATAAATAAATATAAGTTAAGAAAACTAATCTATAAAATAAAATATTAGAAGAAACAGATGTGAGGTTTGTTTTTACATTGGTATACGGTAAAAAGCTAGGAGTAATCCTGGACAGTATCATTAATAACAACAAAGGAAGATAGTAGTTTACGTTTTGCTGTGCGTAAGGAATAGTGAAGCCGTATCCATAACATAAGGATCTAGTAGCCTTAGGCCTTTCGGCACATGCGGGCTCGAGTCTCTACACGCTGAAAGCTCAAAGGATTTGCCACGTCACTAGCAGTGCTGCCATCTGATTGCGTGAGCTGATACGATAGAGGAAAGGATGTAGTTCTCATTAACCGATTTATGTTGTGATTTCCTTGTGTCACTAGCCACTGACGATATTACCTTCTGCTAAAAGTGGAAACAACTTCTCTCTGCACAACTGTTTGCTAATTGTAGTTCAATCTGATAATCCAAATTTCCTTTCATGAATACCATTGTTTGATTAACAAAGGTATACTATGTACAATACTTCAGATAAAACTTATTATCATTTTCATTAAAACTACATAGGTATTATTTCGGCAATATACATCTGTAAAATTACGAAAAAAATGATAACCATATGCAAATAAATCACTATTTTGTTTACATATATTTTTAATTATCTACCATAATAACATTAGTTTACATTTGTGATTTCCAATATTTTTATTCTAGTGACACACTTTTACTATTTATAAAGATAACGTTACAAAAATATTAATACATTGCTCAGGTATTTACCACAATTTCTAAATGGGGTCATCCACTACATTTTTTTATTTTTTTATATAAAACTTTATCTAATTTGAAAGCGTGGTGTATTTTCAGAAAGTCTTAATTTTTATTTGTGAGGAGTATACGAAAAAAATCAATTACACATAATGATCTATTTCAACTGTTATAAAAACATATAAAAATATTTTAAATAAATATTGTGTTCCATAAATAATAAGAATTTTAATAAAATAATTTATAAATGATAACGAATATTATAACCAGAGTTTTACAACCACTGGTATGATACTGCCTATATCATTCAACATTATCTTTCATTTCAATATCGTAATTATTATTTTTTTCACAAATTTCCCTAATTGTACAGTATTTTATAACTATTTGTTCTAAATTTAGATTATCTCTCAAATATGCTTTGTATTTTGTATTTAATTACCATATGTAGATTAATTGTCAAATATAACATCTGATAGGGTTGGAAGTAGCAAGAATTTGAAAATGGGTAGATATGCGAGAGAGAAAAGGAGCAATATTGTGATGTAGATGTTAGGGACACTAAAAATTTAAATTTGAATTGAAAACGATTAACTCTTTTAAACTTTGATAGTTCCAATCATACAGAATTTAAGGTCTGGATCGATTATAAGTGATCAATTTCCTAATTTGGTATTATGGTGGAGGACCCATTATCAATAAAAAAAAGTCAAATATGTACAAGAAATAATTTCAATTTTAGTTTTTAGAAAAAAGTTATGAAAAGTCATTTGAGGTAAAATGTTAAGCTTGTGTTTTATTAAAAACAAAAACATATACGACTTATCTCCCGTATCTTTTATTGGCCCCGCAGGATATTTGTGTTGTAGAAGATTGTTTTTACTGCGATTTTAACGGCAATTCATTCGTTTGTTTTTGTCATTTGGTAGGGGGAGATCAGTGTTTTCGTTCGATGCCAAAAATCCACAACGAGCTTACCTGCACTGTACATGATAAGTGGGTCGGATTAACGAACGGTCTAAGATATAAATAACAAATTCTGGACTTCTTGCTGCATGATGGATGCTATGTGCATTTGTTTTTACAACGGATAATTTAGTTTATGGTGAAGTTGATTATTTTACAAGATGTATTTAACAGAATAGTAAAAATACTTAACATAGATTATTATTACTAGCCTATTAGCGTCCCCGAGTAAACATACCACAGTATACCGTTGACCACTTCCGCAATATACAAAACTTTAATATATTCTTCTGCAATTTTACTGAAATATATTATAAATAAAATTGATTACAATCTAAATTGATTTATATTTTATTAAATTACCAGTTACAAATTCGGAAAAATATTAATCGAAACGAAATCGTTGATTTTTTTACTTTACAGGCTAAATACGGTAGCTCAAATGGTTAAAGTGCAAATTCGAATTCGAATTTGGTGCAATTCAAGATATAAAGTTCCATTCTCAGTATTGCCTTTTATCCTAGTAGTATGGAATCAGAGGCACTGCGGAACTACAGCACCCCCAAGTTTTTTCGATATATAAATATATTTATTAATTTATTTATAATTGCTTATAATAATTCATTTTATCATGACCAATTGATTATAGTTCTCTTATTTACATAAATTATTATAAAAATACATCTTGCAACGATTAGAAGAATGCTAGCAGCAGTGTCATATCATATAACAAGATAACTTATATGGATGCATAATTTGGCACTGCAAAACAAGCTGATCCTTCGTTAAATTAGTAGTGTAGCAGCGTGCTTATAATATTTATTGTGTTTATTCTGTATATTTACATATATACATTAAAGACATAAAATATTTAATACTTTATATTTTAGAAAATTATTAGAATTATTTACAATTATGACCCCAGAAATGTAACCTCAAGACATAGCAAAACAAGTAATATATGTACTTTCATGTTTTTTTTTTATTTTACGATAATTTTGATATTTGTCAAAAAACGTATTTACAGTGTTTCGTAAGTCGCAGCATTCCCATGATTTAAAGCCATGAGGATCACTGTTTCAGATAAGTTGGAATAAGCTTCGCTTGATATATTTATATTTATTTTTATTAATTTCATTTAATCTAAGTTTATTGAAAATTGCCTAGAATATTCTTGTCTTGATCTAGAATAAGACAGTCTTGTCTTGTCTTGAAATTTCAAGAGAAGAAACAAGACAAGAGTCTAGAAAGTCCAGATCTAGACTACAACACTAGATGATAAAGAACCACTGCTAGTCATCCTATACACTAGACTACGAATGGATAGTAATAAATAAAGGTTGTTATAGAAAGCGGTGAAATAAAGCGTGGTTATTAAGTAGTAAATATTTAGAGACTTGAAAAATGGCAATTTGCGGTGCGTAATTGGAAAAGTGTAAAAGGCGCGTGTCGCGTCCTGGCGACAATAATCCAGTAAAATCTTGTATAATTATAAGTCACTTTTAAGTGGGCTGTAAAACTCGTTTCGCCGGGACATATTTTGCATAAAGCTATTAAATATGTTACACGGGGTTTGGTGTCTCGCAACGAGTCTGAGAGTTCACCTTAGCTTTTAGTTTACGCTTTAAATGAGAATGATTGAATGAAGTAGGATGAAACGAGTCACGCGGGGGCAATCGCGTGATATTCGCACCGACGCCGGCGGTAGCTTGGTTAGCGGTGGCTATATTCCGCCGATTAGAGAACTTTACCCGTACGCCGTACGCATCTCTTACTGACGTTCGTTCCCACTCGCTCTCTTTACTCCTGGTTCCTTGGAGGTTGGAGGCGAAGGTTACGCTTACGCCTTACGATGAGAATGAGACGCACTTCAAACAGAAGAATAAAGCTCAGGGACGGGCCCACCCTTTACACCACCAAAAATACACAATCGCATGTGGCAACATACGATCCAGTCCAAATTTTATCTAAAGATACTGGCCAATTAATTAATTCTGAAGCTCCGCTTGCAGTTAGAGTATATGGTAATGACAGGTAAAAAAGGAAAAAAAAACCTTGAAGTAGTGTTCCACGGCTTGATTGGACTTGACATGAAATCAAGTAAAGCTCAAGTCTAGTAGCAGTACCCGAATTTCAAGTCAATTCAAGTAGAAATATGTCAAGTACTCGAAAAATCAAATAGTTTTTCAAGACATACTTGATTTTTCATCAATTTTATTATGTAGTTTAAAGAAATAACAATGAGATTTTTAATAAAGACTTTTCTTTACAAAACCAAATCATAAATAATTCTAATATGCAACTTGTTAATAAAAAATCATATAAAGGTAAGAAAATACAAATAAACATGTGTTTTTTGTAGTAGTTAGAGCATCCCTAGAAAATTGTCTTTCAACAGGAGCTGAGTGTGCTGGTATTGGCCATTAACATTAATTTCGTTAAAAATGCCTTTTATCTTTTGTCGAATTGTACAAATCGCAGTAAAAACATAGCTATGCGTGCTATAGTAAAGTAATAATGAAACAAATTATTACTAATATCATTTAGGTCTTTTTATTTGTAACAACCTACTTCTAAGCAAAGCTCCCAATTTTAAGATTGCCTAGCAATTTTTGCAGTCAAAATGACGGAATTTGCGGTACTCTAAAAGTGATAACTACAATGTAATAAAATATTCCTAGGTAACGCAAGCTCTTGCTCACTTCACATCAGTTATTTTTCATTTTTCCCTCACTTCATTCTAGTTCTAGTGATTAGTTTAAATTGCAAGCTGTTTATCAAGTAATATCAAGTAGCTTGCATTGCTTGATATCAAGTCAAGTCAAGTAGTGAATTTAAGAAAAACTTGATTTTCAACTCAAGTCGAGTCACAAAAACATCAAGCTCCTTAACTTGATGAAACCCTACCCTGAAATATTTCATAACTAATCGATGTCTTTAAATCGTATAGTAATCTTGGGCATAATATATTATTATTACCCATCACTGGTTGTTCTAGATCTGCTTTACATCAGGTATCAGTATTAATATATTTATACTGTAATGAGATATTACGGGCACTAGCGACTCACTTAGTCAGATCTGAGGTTCAAATTCCAGCTTCGCCGAAAATCATTATAAGTTGTAGGTCATTTGCAGATGTATGCTGACAACTTGTACCACTACGCAAATAAAACTTGTCATGTTCTACACAGGAAGGTTGTGCCAAAGATGATGATGAAACGGCAATTGCCAGATAATATTTTCCGGGCGCTTTTGCCGACGTGGAGAATTCAACACATAAATGGTAAAGAATGGGGTTTTTCAAAAGATTGAAAAGTATAATGATACAAAATTATTATTTTAATTTTCTATTGCTGAATTTTACTTTTTCTTTCCAATTTTCGCAGGTTCGTCCCTGTTTCCTCAAACAGCAGCGTTGGTGATAGCGTTCAAAATGCAGGTACGAACGATCATCCCTAACTCCGTAAAACATACTTACGAAACAAAACCATTAGGGTTGAAGGCGATGTGAACTGTAGCGCGAAATCACATCGCGATGCCACGAGCCATCAGATCGCGAACCGCGGCCACGGACACCGCTACATCACACTGTCCCTTGGGTACCAAACCGCGCTTACGTATATTCACATCATCTGTCAATCTTCTACCAATAAGTGAATGAGGGAGACATGCTCTAACCAATAACTTCCTCATAAAGATGTTGATATAGAATTAACTCTATGCTCGATTGGACAGGAATATACAGAATATATAAATGTACACATGTTATCTAGAATCAAACCGTTTTTCAACGAACCCGGCAGCGCTGGATAGAAGGATACAACACCTGTTACCAGAAATGTTCAATAGCACAAAATCATTAGTACTATCCTAATTTTGTTAATAATTGTTTTCAATATTTTAACATCACACTGTCCCTTGGGTACCAAACCGCGCTTTGGTTATATTCACATCTTCTGTCAATCTTCTACCAATAAGTGAATGAGGGAGACATGCTCTAACTAATAACTTCCTCATAAGAAATGTTGATATAGAATTAACTCTATGCTCGACTGGACAAGAAGATACAGAGTATATTACCGTACACATGTTATCTAAAATCAAACTATTTTTCAACGCTTTTAGTACCCGGCAGCACTGGATACAACACGTGATATTTACCAGAAATAAATATCAAATTAAAACTTGATAATTATCACACTGTTCCTTGGGTATCAAACCGTGCTTAGGTTATATTCACATCATCTGTCAATCTTCTACCAATAAGTGAATGAGGGAGACATGCTCTAACCAATAACTTCCTCATAAAAAGATGTTGATATAGAATTAACTCTATGCTCAACTGGACAAGAAGATACAGAGTATATTACTGTACACATGTAATCTAGAATTAAACCGTTTTTCAACGCTTTTAGCACCCGGCAGTGCTAGATACAACACCTGATAGTCACCAGAAATTTACAATACCACAATATCATTAGTATTACCTTAATTTTGGTTAATAGTTGTTTTGAATATTTTAAAATCCATATCCACGTATAATTTGTTATTATTTTTGTGACTTTTTCTAACATGGTATTTCTTTTTAATTATTGTCGCCTCTGGATTTTGCTGCCCTGAATAACTAACATATTAAAACTTGATAATTATAAATTCTCTGATAATAATGTATCATTTGTTTAATTTGACATTTAAATATTTAAGAATAAAAAATAAAAAACCTAGCGTCAATGCGATTGAGAACAATTCTTTTATCTATGTGAACGACGCTATTGTTTTCATTAATTATGAATAAAAATTATTGAATGGTAATAAACGTGTATTGTCTAAACCAGAGACAGCATCTTATCGAGTAGATCTACCCTAAGATGGTTCTCATTAATTCAGCCCTTCTGTCATATAATTTTTACGGCGAGAACATTGAGAAAATATTTACCCAATCAAAGGCATTAAACTGTAAGATCCTATCGCTGTAAGCAAAATTCTTTTGTGCGGAGTACGAAAATAAACAAATAAAAGAAACAATAATGAAAAATTTTGCGAGTTCAACAGACTGATTTTAATTTAGGCATTAAGTATGGGGGGTCATCGGTATGTATACGAATAGGAATAGGAGCGGATTTTTTCTTAAAGGAATTACAGCACATTAAGTGTGAAAGAGTAAATATTTACTATCTTCAAAGCGCGAATTTCTGAGCGAGAAAAATCGTCTCTTCTTTAATTACGTCCTGATATTCGTGCGGTGAAAAGTGGAATGGAATAGAATACATGATGGGTTTGGAGGCGTCGGTATTGGCACAGGGGGACGCGGGGCGCCAGGGCGGAGGCGTCCGCGACGCGGCATCGCCCCTGAGGTGATAAATTCCTTTCCTGAATCTGGAAATATCGACTCAAGCGCCCTTAAATAGAGGAAGTTAAACACAATGCCCGAATCGGTAAACCCAATTAAATCAGCGATACCAAAACTCCTACACTCATTATCATTATCACAATATCATCTCATATTACATACTACCTTCTAAATTCAATTACTATCTAACACATCTTCCAGTACTTATTGACACACTTTCATATCTCACTAAAAATAAATATTTCATTCACTTGATATATATTTGTATGTATTTATTTACTTAAATAAATAAATAAATAAACACTGTTAGATATGATTTGCTTTATCGTAAATATCGATAATGATATACAAATGTTTACTGAGATGGTGTATACCAGACGCTAATATTTAAGTGGATTAAAAATACCTTTAAAAATTAAAAAATAATAATGACGTAGACATACGAACAGCGGTGGCATTAGGTTAATGTGTTTTCAGACACGAACTGAGCGTAAGATGTCGCTATGACCACGTTGTTCGGGACGCACTATAATTTGTAGGTCACCTGCACTTGCGAGTAAAAATTGTGATGAAACGAGTACAATTTATTTCCTAATTTCACTTGCTGCTAAAACTCTTCAAGAATTATAGTGCCAAAGAAGAAAAAAGTTATATCCAAGTTGTTCAGGACGCACTATAATTTGTAGGTCACTTGCAGAGTCTGTAGGCTGACAACCAACACCACATGCAAGTAAAAATTGTGATGAAACGAGTATAATTAGTTTCTTAATTTCACTTGTTGTCAAAACTCTTCAGGAATTATAGTGCCAAAGAAAAAAAAACGATATGTCCAAGTTGTTCGGGACGCACTATAATTTGTAGGTCACTTACAGAGTCTGTAGGCTGACAACCAACACCACATGCAAGTAAAAATTGTGATGAAACGAGTACAATATCTTTCTTTATATCGCCAAAGAAAATAAGTTTTTTTAAAAAAAATGTCAGTAATAAATGAGTAGTTGATGATACAAACTGTAAAGTATAATGTGAAAGTAAGTATATTTAGTAATTAAGAGCGAAATGAACAGATACAATACGGAGGTATAACCTATTTATTCCGGAGCAAATAGGCGTAAATACGGTAATCAGAAACAAAGACAGAAGCTAAAGGAGAACAAGAGTCGACAAGAGAATACGTGCGAGAGAGATAGCAAGATGCTTGATGTCCCGAAGCTCCTGTTTATGTGAAAACTTGCACACTCATACGAAATTACATCGGAATTCGTGAACACTTATGGAAGTGTTCTTGTTAGTTTTGGCAATTTATGCAGATGAAGGTGTATGTACGCCTTGAGATTTTGTTATGGCTGTACCGCACTACACACGCGTCATGCTGGTAAACAAAAATTTGTTCCAAGATTAAAATCAGAATCAGAATCAAGAAAACAAATACATACTCAGCAACAAAATACACAATAATATAAGACATAAATTTAAATTTTTCGGGTAGAACTAAATAAAAATGAAACTTTTTTATAAAGCTGAAACAGGGACTATTGTTTGTTTTTGGTATAACTGAAACTGAAGCAAGTGATTTAAATTGTTACTAAATCAGACTATAAGCTTTTGGTAAATACTAATTAAATACCATGAAAATGAAAATAAATTAGAGATTAATGGTACTATTCTGATTTGTAAATCTATAAATAATTTTAAAAATTGCAACGAAAGCAGTTAATCTTATATATAATTTTATATTATATGTATATTTTATTGTTTTATTTTTATATAAACAACATCATCACATTAAGCAAATATGATCGATGTTCAAATCGGATGAGATTCGATAACACCGTATTAAACGAAGTAAAAGACGAATATATCGATAATATAAAAAACTAAGGACAGCAACCAAAACGTCTTCAGGTTTTGCTCAAAAAATAATCAATTACCTACCTACTTATGTTCAAGTAAAAATATTTTCAATACGATTTTTTTTTATGACATAAATTATACTTTTTTCCTTTTTTTAAATGCCCTGCATTTACCTCCAGGCGCCCATATTAATTATTTTATTAATTGTCCAAAAACAAGCTGAGTAAAATATGAGGATAGTTTTGGTTGAAGAAGTTTAATTTAGAATGGGTCTTGGAGAATAGATATTAATTTAATGTGAAATCAATATTAAGAAACATAAATGACATCTTGCAACTATTTAAATGGCAATCTTACAAAACTTCAAACATACATAGTATCACAAGTCAGTAAAACTTTAATCACACTCGAGTTTTACGACTAGAGACAGAAAAGTCAACAAGGCTAGCCGTGGAACGGTTGCGTTCAGTTCATTCCGCGTAGTCCCAGCAGATCCGTTCCACTCTACCTAACCTAGCCTAACCTAACGTAACCGATATGTGAGGGTAACGACGTCACGACGAGAGAATCGCTCGGTTATGTTTCGTTCCCGGAGAATAAGTTGATTAGGCTGTGCGTAACAGCCAGGTACGAGCCATCTTCGAGGTGTAATGGTTTCTTAACCCGCGTGAATTGTCAGGCCCGGATTGGCTAATTTTCCAGACGCTGCGTTTATAGTGCGAGTTGCTACTCTACGGCCCACTTTGATAACATGCAGTAATCACTGAATTTCTTGATGACGCAGCGAATATTTCCCATTTAGAGTCCAAACGCCAGAACTTCGCATGCTTATACTTGCAAGAATTAAACAACCAGCGATAAACATTCTTTACAAATTTTCTAATTTATTGTACTACAATAAGTAACGAATTAAGTTTCTTGTTTTATACAATGCTATTATCTTGTTGTGAATTAAGTACAATTAAGTCTTATATCAGATTGACTTCAAATATGAGGGTGGTTGTCAACCAACATCTTCAAGATATGTATAGGGTAAACGGGGGTGACATAGACCACATTTGAAAAAATCATTACTCTATAATGTTAAATAATATTTAAAATACAAAATTTATTTACAAGAACATATAAAGTAGGCTTACTTATAAAAATAAGAGAACTATATTCTGAAAGCAAAAAAAATATTTTATTCGGATTTACAAAAGTCCAACTCTCCTTCCATTATATAGATAAGATGGACCAAGGCTATGAGGAGATGAACTGGTTAACACATTGTTGTCATTTGTCATATGTGATACACTCATTGTGCATATAGCGACCACAAATTACACCTTTTATCCAATCATCCTTCTTTTTCCTTTTTTAAAAAATAATTTTCTTGCATCCCGCATATTCGTTTTCATAATCTTCAGCTTCTTCATTACCATCACCCTCTGATTAACCATTTAACAACAATTCTTCAGATCTCGTGGAATGACAACTAGAACGTCTATACTTTTCTATGCGCGAATTATTTTTTTCCTATTTACCTTTATATTGATCTTTCTACCAGTCCATCACTTCCTCACTTACCTTAGAATTATAACTACAGTTTATATTTTTTTTTTCGAAACACTGACTATACTATAGATTTTAAAATACTTCTCGTCAGCTTAACAACTTTACAACAATTCAGTGTAAGTTTTAACAAAGAGTAAAGAAGGTACAATTCATAGTGGGTTCCAAACAATTCGGATACGTCGTAATTTTACTTGACTCAATTCGAGTCAGATTGTGCTAACCAATTGAGTCATTAATATTCGTATAAAAATTGTACATATATGAAAATATAGATAAATTGAGTGATATAACAATTTGTACATTAGAAACATCTTTGAGATAATAAAATACTAGATATATGAAATAGCAAAACCAATGGTTCCAAATTATTACCGTAATAAAGAAATGTTAATAAAATGACTTAACTTACTAACAATTGTAATTAAGATAATAATATAATAATAATAAGTATAGGGAAAGATTGTGTGTAAAAAGTAGAATTGTTGCCGGTGTATATGTGCGCAATATAATCAGATTTGGTCGGAAAAATAGAAGTATATTTCGGTTTTCTTTTTAGGGTAAATGGAGCGTCGGTTGGGGGAGGAATGTCCCTGAAGTGTTTAATTAAGTTTAGTTTTGCAGAGTGAGGACAATGTTTGTTAGCAGGAAGGTGCAATAAAATAAAAAGATAACGAAGTATTGGAAGCGTAATAAACAAAAGCTGGTATTTGGGTTGAAATCCCAATGCCGATACGGCAGAGATGAACGAACAGTGATCAGTGATCAGTGATGAGAGATCAAATAAGTGAAACGAAGCGAGAGAAAAGTTAGAGCTTTTACGATGCCATAGTCTACAACTAACAAACATCCGTCGACGTCGCAACAGCACTAAATGACAGAAGCTAATCTCATGAATGAAAAAGAAAATAAAAGAGAACTGGCGTGGCCCTCTAACAATTACCTGTCCCTCACAAAGAGAAACAAACCTATAAAAAAATTTCTGCATCCGGGCGAAGTAGAATCAGCGTGAAAACAAAAACATCGATAAGCAAATTGAACGGCAATCGACCTAAAGCCCAAACACGACAACACGACACGACGATCGCGCGTGGATTCCGAAATGTCCAAGCACTTTCAAAGAAAAACAACACAAGGAATTTCTCTGTACACACGTACACACTAAACTGCACTACACAAACATGGGGGCTCAGTTCTTCATGAATAACAACTCCAACTACAAATACGGTCACCCCTACATTCTACATTCCCAAATTACCCGATAGATAAATACTAAATATCAACCATTTATTCATTAAACTTTATACGCATTTTAAACAATTACTAATAAAAATATGATGCACGAATGATTCACTTTCCATAACGCACTAATACATTTTTCATTGATTACTACTCCAATCAAAACAAATACTTCATTATAGCTAGCATTATTTATTTATTGTCAACTTGTATTTAAATCTGTGACTAATTCTTATTCTAACTAATTTTACCAAATGTTTTGTAAACCGAATATGGAATGGAAAGAAGTAGTAAAAACGAATCGCAATCTAGAAAATTTACAGGATCAAACAAGATTGTACTAGAATTGTGCAATCTACAACCTGTTACTGGCCCATTCAAAAAAATTGAAAATCTTTGGCACAAGTAAATATTATTGTTTGAAAAACGAACTCTTACAACTAAGTGCATGTGAGTAATGTTTGGCTCAATCACGTTTGAACTTGCATAATCTACTACCACAGTGGCCCATTAGAATGAAGTCATCTTGGGCAGTATTATCGTTGAGAAATGCGATTTGCTGGTGTTTCATTTAGTAACATTAATATAAAATCCGCGTTTTTCGAAACTCGCGATAAATAACAAGATCGGCACAACTGTCGAATACGAATTACGTTTCGTTAAGCGCTTTTCGTTATCGTCGATCAGCTGAAGTCTGAAGTTTGAGTGGTGGCTCGAAGTGGGAGCGAGCAGTTTACAATAAACTGCCGGCATTTAAATTAGGGGATCGCAACACTTCTTCTATTGCTGATCTACCTTAGCGGCAAAGTTAAAGAACACTATTATATGCCCTGTAGCTCGCTTTCACCCCACGAAAAAGACACAGAAATTTTCAAGATTTTCACGACATAAGCGCGCGCAGAAAAACTTCCTAGGGGTCAACATGCAAACACCAACATTACATAAAAAAGATCTACTCCTTTTCAAATATTTAGATGCTAATATTTAGTGTATGTTGAATTACAATACCTAATTAAAATTGTTTTATATTAAATTGGATTGGAATGCCATCTTTGACAAATAAGCTATTAAATATAACAAATTATTTCAAATATGCTCATGTTTTGTTTAATGTCAAAATTATTATCAATGAATACCTGGAAAATGTGAAATCAAATTATCCAAAACTATAATTGTTTGTGTACAAAATTAACTATAAACCGTAGGTTGTTTACAGGTAAATTATAAATTTGTCATCGTCATCACAGTTACACTGAATTTGATATTATAACCCAAATACGTGAAATATTCAACAGGAAATATATTAACAACTAATGAATGTATTTGAATTATATTAATTACACAGCTTTTTATGAGCCAATCGATATTTTACAAATACATTCACATACGGTTGATTTAAAATTAAAGAAAAAATACAAGTTGCAATTTAATTTAGAGACGGGTTCAGTGACCGAATATGAAATTTTAATGCACTTATTACATTTGTAGAATGATTTATTCTTTAGTCTTTAATTTGTGGAACTATTAAATAAAACATAAAGAAGATATTGAAAGAAATGAGCAAGGCAAGATTTTTAAATTTTTGTTTTGTAACACAAGAGAAGACAATAAGATTCGTAGCAAGACAAGGCTAGAAAATAAAACAGATAGCAAGAAATCGTAAGACAAAATTCCTGTTTTGTACAAGACAAGAAGTTTCACTGTAAAGCAAGATAAGACAAAAAATCATCAACAGAAGATTTGTTTTGCTTTGTAATTCAAGACAACACAAGAAAAGAAATTCGTCGTAAGGCAAGATAAGGCAAGCAATCAAGAAGCAATAAATCATCAGATAAGTTTTTTAGTACCTGTCTTGTAATACAAGGCAGTGCAAGGTAAGACAAGAAAAGAAATGAAGAGCAAGAAATCAACCAGACAAAAAATTTTTTATCTAAAAATTCTGTAATGATTTCTATGCTTTACATTTGGTGTATGCCACGAGTTTTAGCTAAGATGCAATCAGAACGAATTATCATATTTAGTGCCTCAAAACCAGTACCAAAAATAAAATGTCAATTATTAATTTTAGAAAAAGCATTCTTTTATTGAACTATATATTTCATTATATTTATCTTTTTTCTTAAATCATTTTTTTTACAATTTTTAAATTCTAGATTCAATATAAGTTGTCAATGCCAAATGAATTAAATGCTGAAGATTGCCACAAAGTGTCAACAGTTTTTCTAACGATATCTTAAATGAAAATAAAAATGATTACTACGGGCAATAGAAGAAAATAATCAACTATCTACAAAAGCTTTGGAAATTCAATTAAATATTATCAAAACTGCTATATTTATATCATTAAAAGACGAACATATATTGTAATTTATGTTTGTAAATATATAGATTTTTTTGTTGATATTTATACTTCCTTACATTATCTTTAAATCAGCAAATTATGACAAGTTCTTTTGACATTAACAACCTATGTTGCATTTTATCTGGATCGGTACGATGGTACCTATATAATAACTGGTATCCATTTAGAAAATGTTGCATCTTAACTCAAGCTCATGGTATGTGCCCTTGGGAAAAATGAGGGTGTACGCCCATGCCAGAAGTCGGCAGTCTTACAGCTTGGAGTCGGGTGTCAGCGCGTTGAAAATGCAACATAATTTTACCACCGTTCCAAAATAAAATAATGTCTCAATTTCACATAACCTGCGTCGGAGCTTCGGCGAAGATAGTAATTTAAAAATTGGTCCGTGTCTCTGCTCGGTCCCTGTAGCCGAGCGCCCCTTCGCGGGTTATTTTTATCTGCTCTCGGGTCTCATCTCGCGCCGAACTACTCAAATACGCAGTGAAGCTTATGAAGCCGGTAAAAAGCTTCTCAGCTTGGCATTCTGATTTAATGAGTTTAATGTCATTATGCCGCAATGATTTTCATCGGTGGAAGGTGGGTGCACGCTACGGCTGTGGGCTAGCAGTTAGAGGGCATTCAGCGTCAGTCGTCTGGAAGGAACAGTCGAGGAGCAATGAAGGTATAGAGGTGCATAGGCGTCAACCACTTCAATGCTAATTACACTTCACGCCGAAAAAACTTTCAATATATAAATATTTCATTCTATAATCCACAATCGCGACACCTAATCAACTCTAACTTAACTACATTCGTTTATTTTTTAGAATTGACAAACCATAAGTGATTGCTTTAAGTTTTTTTTTATGTGCACCTCCGTTCAGGTAAACATAACATACTTCCATAGCATCATAAGTAAGTTTCTGACATTTATTATTTGGGTACCATTGTCAACGAAGAAGAAAAAAAAGTTCTCCTAGTAGAGTAATTATAAATATCCTTCTAATTGCACATACATATTGGTCGCCTAGCAACAAGCAAAATTAACTAATATAAAAAGTTTTCAAGTGGCGCACATTTTACAACTACTTTAACATTATTTACAGTTAATACAACTATTTTCTACGCAAGCTCTGTCTTAGTTAATACTTCCTCGAATTTACGTACATTCCTTACTCTACAGATTAAATATCTATTTGAAGTTCTTTAAATCCTTGAAAAACTACGTTGATATGAAAAACTAGTGTCTAAATTTAGACATTCTAGACTCTTGTCTTGTCTAGATTATCAAGACTAGACTGGCAAAAGTCTAGTCTTCAAATTACAAGACAAGACAAAACTTTCTCATTCTAGAACAAGAAGAATTTTAGATTTTTGAAATATTTATTTATTTATTTATTTACTTGATTTACACTGTTCAACAGACCAAAGTCTAATTACAGGACAGGGGATGTACAGTTTATAGTAGTTTCTGAACCACTCGGACATTGCGGTATTTATTGTTGGTTACAAGTTTGTCGTCACTGAGATTTGAACCCCAGATCTCACATTCCGCTCAGCAAATCCAAACGCGCTAACCAACTAAGCCACCACTTTCCGTGATAAATTAATATATTATGCGAATCTTGTTTCATCCAGAACTGAAACAGTGATTGTAAAATGAAAAAAAAACGCTGTCGAAGAAAAAGAGTCTTACAACAATCTAAAATAGCAGACAAGACTTTTTAATCTAGACCTAGATTTAGTCAAGTCTTGTCTTGTCTAGACAGCAACTCTATAAAAACAATGTATATCCTACTTTTTTTTCCAGATACTTAATTTCTGAAATAAGACCAAATACGCTTTTCTAATCCACACTGAAAGTTTTATTTTTCGGGTCGTCTCTTTTGTAGAAGGAATTGACCCCCTTAGAGAATTCCTTGCCGACGGCTATGAACCGTGCAGATTGGTTGATGTGACCTCACGGCGTACTACAGCCATTGGCGCCCAATTCCGATGACTGAAAGCTGAAGACGCGCTGAAGGCTGATTGAACGCCAAGTGCGCCGAGCTGAAACTGAGCCGCAAGATCCATTCACTGCACTTGCAGGTGCGAACCACTAACATCGCTGCACAAAAAACGCAAAACTGCTTTCTAATAAACTATATAATCACGCATTTAAACTTTTATGCAGTCTTTACTAGTCTACTCTTGATTAAAACACGTATTGAAAACAAATACTTGAATAAAATTGTAATAAACCATTTTTAAACCTTCAAAAACTGGAACTAGAATTAGTACAGTTATACGATTTTGAGGAATGTAAAGATATGGCATTGTAATAAATTTTTAAAATTAATAACATAGTTCCAAACTTTGTTGGTAAAATTTTATACGAAAAACAATTTTCTTCAAAAACAGAAAACCTTAATTTCATATTATATGCCTTAAATATCATATAGTAACCGAAATCTTTGGTTTGCATATTCGACTTTATGAAATTATTAAAAATATTATAATTACAGGACGCGGTCACTAAAAGATGGTTACGAATTTTGCTAAGCATAACAATTAAGTTCAAAGCTTACTTACTTATTGGTTATTCCTTCCACTGTTGTATTTTGGCGGAATTTTAAAAGCAACAGTTACATTAAATGTTTAGATTACATTGTTTTCCTGTTGTGTTAGGTTGTTGAGCAAATATGGTATAAATTTAAATTATTCCATGTATGTATTATTATTAATGTTATTAATATTGCAGAGATATGTATGCTGTGTGTACAATCAGTAACGAATAAATGCCACGGCCACATAGGATTTTTTTCAAAATAAACTTCAACTGAACCAGGAAGAAAAAATAAAGCGACAAAAATTATATAATAATTAATATATATTAAAAATTAAATAAAGTTTTGCTAAATTTTACTTGATAAGAGTATATTGAACAGTATCCAGAGGCGACTTAAAAAGGGTGGTGGCATCTAGTGAATTATGGATACGTCATATATGCTCAGGTCGCAATTGTACCTACCAACGAACACTGACATTTTCTCAAAATAACTATCAAAGATCAAGTATCAAGTTCTTCAGGCAATAATTTGAATCGGCAAAACATTTTTCAAGAAACCGCCTTCTGATGCAACTGTAGTAAGAGATGGTCAAGATCATGGTAAGTAAAGCTAATGAATAGGAATAAGATAAGGAATAATTATGTAATCTAAGTGTGATGAACTCTTAAAAAAATGTGTAGATACATTTAAAAATGTTATGATTATCATGTGTCCTTTGTAAGTTACAAACGACGTACAGAAATGCATTGCAAATAACAATGCTTTTCTAGCCAAATCCTGCCTACATCATTGTTACTGGGGCGGCAATTTTAAATAAGCATAAGGGCGGCAAAAACTTTAATTCGGCACCAGGTTCTATGATAAAGGCGTAGGAAATGAAAATCAGTTACAAGAGAAAGCCATTCATCAACAATGAAAATAATTTATATTTTCATCATCAAATGAATATCGGTCAAACCGTTCCCCTGTACATTCAAATCACTAGTTAACCGAAATTGAACGTACGCAAATTATTGGTTATAATTTTATATATACCTTCCTCGAAAGTTACAATATACTTACATTCGTTACAATACAGCTTAAATATCCATTAATATAAAAAACCACGTTGATATGAAAAACTTGTGTTACCGCCTAAATTTAGAATTTCTAGAATCATGTCTTATCTTGTTTAGATTATCAAGACAAGACTGGTAAAAGTATTGTCTTAAAATTATAAAACAAGACAAGACTGTATATATATGATACAGACTATACATTCTCGACAGTTCTCATTATGAAAATAAGGATAAGATGTTGTTTATAAGTGGAAGTTTTTTGTAAGACGTTGGGGATTGTGTGTGTGAAATACGTGTGATGTGCGGCAATAAGTAAGTTGGGGACTGGGCATTGGGCAACGCAGCACAACGGTATCGCATTGGAACAATCATCAATCGGCTCATTGCTTTAACGATCTCCGGCGATCGGCTTCCCAGGACGATACTTTGAGCCCCGTCGCCGTTATTGCTTTTCTTTTGTTACGCGCTATATATTCATTTATTTGCGTCTCACTTTTAATCTGCGTTCCTTGGCCACAATAGCCGAGACGCTGGACAATGCCGAAAGTGCGACACATGTATTGATGGTTCTGTTTATAATTGTGTATGCGACTAACCGAACGCCGAAATGGTCACTACTTCTTTCGCTTCTTTTCTCACATGAGATATGGCTGAGGGGGACTAATCTTATGGATTCTTGGATGCTGTTCAACGCACACAGCCATTCACGTATCCGGACCTTATTTCCATCATATTTCACACCGATAAATATTAACATTCATTTAACATATGGGACAAACCTTACATATAACTCCTTATCATAAATTCACTATCCATTTTAACAATATGGAATGTTTTCTATATCTTATTGTAGACATTTGATCTGCATCTGGAATTGACAGTTGTTTACTTTTTATTGTCATTCTCAATTCCTAACAAAACGTACAAAACAAATTACTTTTTACAAAATATGGCAAGGAAGATAGGTAATAATTTCCACTCATCCCTCTAAGATTTACCATATTTTGTAAAATTCACGTTCCATCTTCTGAAGAACTAAGATATAGGTACAATCAGAGCAATAAACTCTGATCGCAGTGTCAACCAAACTAGTTGATCATATAATGTAATGCCGGGAACACACTGTAAAAATTATGATCATTAAGTAAATTCTCAATTGAAGTTAATGTTCATTAGAAAAATATGCAGACACACGGACATTACTTGAAATTTCGTGTGAATGTACAAATGCAATAGAGATTCATTAAAGACATCGTAGTAGTTTCTAGATTTAGAGTATTATCCATACCACTAGACTTCATTTTTAATCGTCAACCCAAATAAAAATAATTTAACCAGATATCAGCATTAACCTCAACATCAACAACCTCAAATGTCATTCGACTTACGATGACAACTGAACGCTTCCGATCATTGGTTTCTAAACTTCATTGGTACTTTCCACGTTATGAAGTTTGAAATGATCATATGACATATGACATCTTCTGATCAAGTCAGACGTACATACGAGTATATCAGAGAAATGAGCTCTCATCACGATATGATCAAGCAAAAAAGGTTGATCACATAATGTAACCGTAGTTTTATTTATTTAAATGTTTAATTATGTATGTGTGTTCATTTTTTTGGCGTTCATGCGATTATTTATTGTTGTGTCCTGTGTCATCATCGCCACGTAACATCATTAGCTAAACTTAATTCAAATATGGATTCGAGTTTGAATTTTTGATTATGTTGTTGATTTCTTAAAATTTATTTTCACCTTGTTATTATTGGCACAAAATTCTTAAGAAGAACAAAAGTTCAAGTAAGTACTATTATTTCCTGAAAAGGTGATTTCTTGCTATCTAATTTCTTGTTTTGATTATAGCGAAATTACTTGTACTGCCTTGTATTATAGATCATTCATATTTTATCATTTTTTACAAGGACATTTAGCTACCCTATATAAACGATATAATAGATATGGAATTTGATTTTTCGTAAACTAGTTATTATGGAGACATAGTAGGTAATATGAAAGTATTGTGTATAGAAAATAAGAAAGTTTAGGATTGTTAGTATTGTAGTTGAATGGGGCGTAGCATCGGCATGTTGTTTACGCTAGCCAAGGGTCGCTGAGCCATTGTCTGCAGGGCGAGGAAGGTTTTATCAAAGGAGGAAAAACTTGAGCGAAACGAGCTGACGTTTGCACACTGTACTAATTTTATTGCTCACGGTGCCGCGGTGTATACGGTCCTGATGGCTGATGCCTTGTATGCGACGCATTAACGCTTTGCCGAATCGCAGATTCTACGCTTTGTGGTGTCCCACGAGAATTCTATCCCCATTTGTTATTTTACTTTTCACTCATTTCTTTTTATTGTTTATTACATTCCTATTTATACTCGTACTAAGAATATATATATATATATATATATATATATATATATATATATATATATATATTTCAAGCTCTACTATCCTAGTATGATACTGGCTTCCTTAATGGTGCACCTTCATTCCTCTCTGTTTCTTGTTGTGTTTTTCCAATCTACTAGTTTTAATGCTTTTATATCCTTTATCACTCCATCCTTCCAGCGTGCTTTCGGTCGGCCTTTTGGTCTCGTTCTTGTTATCAGAGCTTCGTATGTCCTTTTTGTACTTCTGGTTTGGTCCATTGTACAGTTGTAGTAGTTCATGATTCATCCTTGAACGCCAGGTGTTTTCTTCGATAACTGGTCTAAATACTTTTGTTAGTATTTTTCTCTCGAATTTGAGCAAGTTTTCATCTTCCTTTTTAATGACCCATGCCTCTGCGCCGTACAACACGACGGGTCTAAGCAGCGTTTTGTATATGTTGAGTTTAATTGATTTGAAAAGACTTCGTGACTTCATTCGGTGTTGCACTGTAAAGTAACTTCTGTTTCCTTTATGTATTCTTCTTCTTATTTCTTTGCTATTGTCATTGTCATTGGCTATGTTGACTCCTAAACATTCGAAACTATCAACCACTTCTATGTTCATGTCATTTATCTCAATTGTTTCTTCTAATCGTTTATGTTATCTAGATAATTCCATAACTTTTGTTGGAATAGATATATCTTCTAAATAAGGTTATTCTTCTTCTTACTTCTTTGCAGCTGTCATTGTCATTGGCTATGTAGACTCCTAAATATTCGAAACCATCAACCACTTCTTTGTTCATGTCATTTATCTCAACTGTTTCTTCTAATCGTTTATGTTGTCTAGATATTTCCATAGCTTTGGTCGGAATAGATATATCTTCTAAATAAGGTTATTCGAGTAAATATTTCGGTTTTACATTTACATACGTAAGTCGTGAAAGCTAATCCAAGCAAAATCTATCGAGTGTCAGTAATTTTTCCAGGCAGACAGTCTTAAAATAATAAGAAAGTTGTTTGAGGGTGAATTCAGCTAATA
The DNA here is from genome assembly GCA_035578165.1 of Stenolophus ochropezus. Lineage (NCBI taxonomy): Eukaryota > Metazoa > Arthropoda > Insecta > Coleoptera > Carabidae > Stenolophus > Stenolophus ochropezus. Next base: position 10,039,516 of record JAQOWZ010000014.1, read on the forward strand.
AATAAACTGATTTCATCAGTCTCAATGTAGTGTAAATCCGCTAAGTCAGAGCCAGGCGAACGCCGGTGCAAGGTAAATCATCCTCTATCCATATTTTATTCTCATTACCATCTCGAGCTTCAACATTCACGCTTGAGGCTTCAACCCCTGAATTCCTGGCCAAAACAAAACACCCTCACTGTCTTTTTCGTTCCTTTCTATTTCATCCCCATTTCAGAACGAATATTCACATTATTAACTTAGTATGTTGGAGATACTGAAGTATTTTAGATAAAATATTTCAAATTAATTTTCGGATAGCGCTCTCAGCTTTTAGTTAGCCAAACCAGGACTGTTTATATTTTACTTTTAATCACACTTTAATAAGATTTGGATATTTTTAATAACACTTTTTTTTAAATAATCATACATTTCTGTACAATTAAAATCAAAATGTTGTTAAATAGTCTCAAGATAATGCGTTACGCTCATCTGTCCATTGTATTAAAGAAAAAATATGTTCCATTTTGGTATTGTAGCCCGGAATAGAAAAAATATAGTAACATATCATCAATATCTAAATATTGTTCTGGAAATTATTTGTCCATTTTCATCATGAATTGAGTATTGCACACTGTCGGAATGAATCACAAATTATCAATATTGACAAAAATCTACATAAACACAATTAAGTAGTGAATTATAAAAATATACAAATCCGGGACAAATAATAGGATAAAAATGTATACCTCGTGCGATTATTCTATATTTTTATTATATTTGCAAAGAATCATATTTTTATGTGGTTTTAAGAAAAGAGGTAAATATGTATGACGTGTGGGACATTAATAGTGCAATACAAAATATAGGAGGGTTTGCATTAATAACGACGTTTCATTTTCGCATTGTGGCCTGGAGTAGAAAAAATATATTCACATATTTTCATTATCTAAATATTGTTCTGGAAATTCTTTTTCCATTTTCATCATGAATTGAGTATTGCACACTGTCAGAATGAATCACAAATTATCACCATTGACAAAGATCTAAACAAACTCAATTAAGTAGTGAGTTTTGAAAATATACGAATCCGAGACAAATAGATGCCCGGAGACCTTGTTTCGGAACACCGAGACATCTAAGAGCCCTATTTCGGACCATGGCTTAAAAATAGGAAAAAATATATACCTCATGCGATTATTTTATATTTTTATTATATTTGGAGAGAATCATATTTTTATGCGGTTTTGAGAAAAGAGGTAAATATGTATGACGTGTGGAACATTAATAGTGCAATACAAAACATAGGAGAGTTTGCATTGTCGTTTTGGTTTCGCGTTTCGCGTTCCGCGAAGGTTCGCGCCGCGACGCTATCACGTACGGGCGACGGGCGACGCCAAGTCTCTCTTAACGCAATGCAGATTATTGCGAAATTTATGATGAGCGCGGCGAAGGTACGCGACTGTGCGGTAGAATACCAAATGCGAATTATGTCATTGTTGGTTGACTACGGCGAACGCGGTGCCCTTTGCACTGCATTTACTCGATTTTTATCTCTTTATGGCTGCCCGAATACACGGATACACACCCCAGCTCTTATCGCACCGACGACGCTAATTTTAAATCATTTTTATAATGGTTTATTTACTTGTTTTATTGTTATACGACTGTTTCGTTATTATTTATTTCAAGACCACTACGTGATCATCATAAATTTGCATAGGGTGACTATGATACGACGACGGAATTATATTACTATAACCACTTATTTCCTGACGAATATATTACTTTACTATAATTTTATTTCTTCGCATTACACTTCGAACAAGTCAATAATTATCGATCATTATACTTTATATTCGTTGCAGGCATACTGTAATATTAGGCATTTTTAAAATGCCCAAAAAAAAACTAGGTTTTATATAGTACGAAATAAAGTATAAGAGAAATAAGAAAGGGTCTAAAATTATAGCAGAATTACAGGTATTACCCAAAAGCATAAAATATGTCACACTAAAAATGCAGTCGATATTCTATAAAATAACTAGTATAGAATAGCTATCAATTTTATACTTCAATTATATGTAACATTTATGAAATAACTAGTTATTTAACACATCAATTTATTCACATAGTATTATAATTTTTTGCAAATTTACATTGCTAAGTATAAAAAATTATTATATTACTATGTATTTAAATATTTGTCATAGTTATTAAATTACCCTAGTCAATAATTTCTCTAAGTAGGTAATTTTTTTTTAAATGTTCAGTAGAAATAACAGGCAATAGGTTTATAAATAGGATGCTTAGTAAAATAAACGCCAAGTTTATAACAATAGATGCACAGTAAAATAATAGACGCTAGGTTTATGATAATAAATGCACAGTCGAATAAATAAATGGTGAGTAGAAAATTTTGAGCTATATTTATGATATTTTCCATAAATATTAGGAATTTATATTGCAAAGTGTGTTAATTTAGCGAAATAAAAGTTTATGTTTCTTTTTTTTTACTATTGGTTAGTTTAGGTTAGGTTAAGTTAGGTTAGGTTTGATTAATTTACGTTAATTGAGTTTCCAAATCATGCATACACATTACTAATGTATGTCTGCAATATAGTCTTAAAACAGTTAAAACACAAACATTTTTCAATTTATGAATAATTTTCTTTATCATATAATATACAAGAAAAAGTAACTTACAGGAAATTGAAACATTAGTCGAAACGACATTGCTCTGCTTCTTACACCACCTGAAACAAAAATAAATTTAATTTTAGTTTAATTATTAACCTATCCAAACCTAATTTAAAGGTGCTACAATTTTGGTTAATTTGTAATGAAAGTAAATAAATGTAACAAGTGTAAAATATTTTGTTGACTGATTGTATTTATGGCATAAATTAGGGTGAGAATGAAACGAAGTTAGTTAATCCGTGAGAAATGCGCTGCAATTGGAAGGTACAAAGGCAGAACCAGAACATATAAAATAATTAGCAGGGAGGGAATCCAGCTTCCTCCAGCATCTTGTGTTGGAGATGAAGACATGAGAGCGAGACAATAAGCTCGAGTGAAGTGAAGAGGGTTATTCCCGCACTCTGCACAGCTGACTTTCCACCTGGGGTGTCATCGTATCGTTTGTATTCGGTTTATTGACTGATTTACTGCCAGATTGTGACTGCCAGCGACCTTATTATTCACAACACTACGAGTATTCCACGTTGGGCCATTCTCTCATTCCTATCGCATTTACATTTCTTATCCAACAGAACATTCTAAATATTCTTCACAATTATTTTCTTTTCCACGCAACACCGTTTTCACCAAGAAAAATACAAACACTTCAACAACACCAACTTTGCGTTATCCATGTACAATATGATAATTATTAGTGCCCGATCGAAACAAGATTTTCAGCCGAAACCGAAACCGTAATTGAATATTCCGCTCCTCTTCTAGTATCGGCCGATACCGTAACCGAAACCAAAACTTATATAGTTCAGTTAGAATTTAGTTAAATTTTTATTAAACAAGGAAACCTAATTTATTAGAAAATCATTTTATTTTATGTAGGAATAATGTCCCGTATTCTGAACTCACTTTTATAATAAAATCGCTTTTAGGAAGCCTGATAAAATAGTAATTATATCTTCGTTGGAGGAAACAAAAGTATTAACTAACGAACAAAAAAATTGGCAAATGAAACCGTTCCGACCAAACCTGAAAGCAGCTGAAACTGGCCGAAACCGAAAACGAACCTGAAACTTCGGTCAGACACTAATAATTATATTCTACTTTAAGAAAAATGTTCTCATCGTCACAAGACAATATTTTCTTTTACTGATGATTTAATAGACAAAATTGCAGTCAAGATAAAATATTCTTTGGGTAAAATAAAAGCGAGTGCTTTCTTTACAATCAGCAATCACCTGGTATAACTTATATTTTATTATATAATATTGTTACTTTAGAAATTAAATGCCTAGCTGTTTCCGTAGACTAAACTACCTCGGTAAAAGTTACAGGACAACAATTGAGATTGGGAAACTGACTTCTGGAGGAACAATCAACTTCATAAATATTCTAGAACTATTTCCAGAAAATTAAAGTACGGATATATTACAACAGACCTTTTAGGTCGCATTTATACATGCGATTAATATTTAGAGCGTTGAAGTTAAAATAAAAATAAAATGAATACTTTTAAAAATTGTATTTCATTGTTCTCTGAAGTTAACTAGAATTTGGATGAGTTTAATTTATACAGAATGAAATTATTGTAATTTGGTCTTTTCTATCCATTACAGGTTTCCAAACTGTTACATTTTTTTTCGATAGGTACTTCTTAATTTATTGTTGTTTGACACAGTTTTGTGTTTTCAGATATGGAAACAATATTATTTTAGATAATTATAAATAAATATAATGTTCAATGATATGATATGCGACATGACGTCCTCCAATTTGAAGTGAACGGAGTGTACGATCTGGTGTTCGATTCGAAATAAAAACAAAATTGGTATGGCATATGCATTATGAATGCCTGATGAATATATTGGAAATAGTACATGTTATATTTAAGTCCGTTATTGGTTAATGAAAACCGTTAAGCCAATGCTATCGGCGAACAAAAATTGAGCTTGTTATAAAATGCAGTGGTTGCGGAAATCGAACTTAGATTGTCAGATCCAGAGTCTATTACCCTTTCAAGCTCCCTCCATTAATATAATTACCGAAAAATACTTTATAAAATATCAACCATCATCACCATCTTACGAACTTTCGCGGAGATAAAAAAGAAAGGGGTAAACGTCCGTGAGAGGCGAATTTTATTTTGCGGGGTGCGAAGGTTAAGTTAGCACCCCTGTCGAAATCGAGTTCAATTAATTTGAAGATGACGCGACAGCAGGTAACGAGACACTAAGTGGAATAATTCCGAGCTTTTTCTGCAATGCTTTCTTATTGAAAGGGTTATTAGTAAGTGGGGTCTGTCTCAGGAACTGTCACATCGCCATTTTAAAATTTCATTTTGAAATTAAAATCTCAACATTGCATTTTACTCTTTTACTCTTTCCTGTCTGGGATGGATGGTAATGTATGTTTATATAATTTGTTTCGAAATGGGAGACAACGGAGTGCTGTCCTAAGCCGAGTGAGTATTTTAATGAAATATAGCTGATGTAATTATTTTCATCATATCTTGTATTATGTTACACTGTTTTCAGCAATGCTGCGTGCACATATTTTAAAAGGATAACGTTTACTTTTAATACCATGAATACTATTTAATCAGGCATGTGATTAAACTACAATACAAAATACAATACATAACTACAATATTCTATTTTCCACAAAACAAAATAGTTTCATACAATTCTTACTCTTGTCTTGTACTCTTATCTAAAACAAGATTAGACAATGAAAGAATTAAATTTAGCAAAAACAATTAATCTTGCTGAATTTTTATAAGTTATTCTTGTTTTGAAATGTAACAGAGCAAGATTTTTGTCTTGATCTTTCTTTTTTTGTTGACATGTATAAACAAAAGCAACAATACTACAGAAAATAATAATAATCATTGGTCCTACAAACGTAGGAAAGTATTTCAGCCGTTCCATGACAATTTGTAGTTGCATTTTTGGAGTAGAAGGTAGTCGACCTAAAATCACTGCAAAAGACCTACAGCTTACAGTGGCTTATGAACTACTAGGACACAGCGGTAATTTTATTTAATTAATAATTGACGACGCTGGGAATCCAACCCCAGATCAGTTGGAGTCAAAGCGTGCAGAGTAGTGATTCTGTGAGACGAAACGGGACGAGATTTTTCTTTATCTCGTATCGTATTATTTTAAATGTAAAACATCTTTATTTTGCTGGAAATCTAATTATGAATAAATGATTGAAATTCGATAATCTCGATTTTATTTCCTCGTTTCGAAGCTTTATTTTTAAGTCATTCTCGTCTTGCCTCAGACGAGATATTTCGAGACGAAACAAGCAAGATTCGAGAAATATTTCGTCTCACCCAAATCACTAGCCCAAATCAAGTGGAAAACCCAGGGCCGGACTAAAACCTTTGGGGGCCCTAAACACTACTCGTCCGATATGTGTTTGTTGTACAAAATATATAAACAAGAATTAATTGCCAACAAACATGTTTAATACTGCTGTTATAATACTGAAATGTCATAAATACATATTCTTTTGAACTTATTCAGAAGCGCAATGTTTTACTAAAAATCTTGTAGGTATCTCACGAAAAATCAAACAAAATTAAAATTTGTGATTGTGTTAACAAAGCTAACTATGATAACAAAAATAATCCATAAAACAAAATTTAAATAATAAAACACATCACATTTGCAAAAAAAGGATTTAAAACATTTTCCTTCTACGTTTTCGAAATGCAAAATCTTTGATTACTTCTTCGAAGCTAATTTTTTTGGCAAGATATAAGCTTCTATGCACAGCAACGAAAGTGCATCTAAATCTGTCTTGCAACATGCTGCTCCTCAATTGATTTTTTTATCCGTTTTAGTTTCGAAAATTATTGTTCTCAGGTGCAATTCGTAAATAAGTAAAAAAATCCCAATCTCAAAGTTTGGAAATACAGACTGTATAGTATAATTTCGAATCACATGATAGCAATCATCGAAAGTCATTTTTAAAATCCCATTTTCTTTCATCTTTGTGCGCTTATTACAACGAAATTGAAACTTTAAGTAAACATTTACCTCTAGATAAATCCGGGTCCACCAAAAACGAGAATCTGTCCGTTTAACGTTGTTTTGGTCTATTGATGCAATCTATTTATTAAAATAGTCTACTACAAAATTTTGTATACATCTACAGAAAAAAATATTTAATGGATATTCTCGGGGGCCTAAGCACGTGCTTAGTTTGCTTAAGCATAAGTCCAGCCCTGGTCAGCCAACGCTGAACAATACTACAGTGTAAAATCTTTTTAGTCCTGTGAAAAAATAATGGGCTCATGGAAAGAGCAAAGAGCAACCCCTGAGATTAATTAAGAGCATTTTTAAATCTCCTTAGTCATTGTGAAGAGTGGTGATTGGAGCATTCGGGAGAGTGTGTCACTACTCACAACAACCCTTAATAGAACATCTTAGGGTAAGTTGCAAAAATCAATAAGAAATATAAATGCCGCCGTAGCCGTGGTCGTTGCTGAGGCTGAGTCGAGGGTGACACATTTCTGGAGCAGGGGCACTGTGCGGTTGTTTTGATATCCCCTCGCCTAGCCGAATGTTTTAAAGTCCACAGTGTGCGCCATTTAACCCGAACTTCGCTGGATAATAATGGCGATATTGATTTTTCTATGTGTTATTTACATTTCGGCCTACGCAAACACTCCTTACTACCTAGAACTTTTGGGAAAATTTATTGTATTTTACGTTTCGGAAAGCTTGCATTTTTAGTCCGTGCACAAACAAGCCGCGCAAATGTTTATACGATATACAGAGTGTTTCGCAATAGTCCTTTCCTGCTGCCTGCTGTTGGGAACGAACTACCGTCTCAGCACAAAAACCGCCAACTGCTTATCTTCTGCTTAATTACTCCCGCTTATTTTTTCCTTTTACTGCCTCTCAAATACTGCCAAGTTTATTTTTATTTTCCTTACTCGGTTTCCCGTCTCGTGACAAATATCCCCGCATTCAAATTATTATTCATTTTTAATGCCTGAGCAGTAACCGACCGCTTTAGACATTACATTACTATTAAACACATAAATTTTTGAAAAATTCATAGACCTCATCGCAAATTGAACCCAGCACCCTCCTATATCTAGAGATCCTCTACCAATTTTGGTAAAAGATTACTAAAATCAGTTCAGTTATATTCAGACATTACATTACTAATAAACACATAAATTTTTGAAAAATTCATAGACCTTACTGGAAATTGAACCCAGCACCCTCCTATATCTCGAAATCCTCTACCAATTACTAACTTAGGTAACAGATCAGTATAATCAGTTTAGTTATATCCGAACCTTCTGATATACCTCTACAAATGGATCACGTAATTCAGCACATATTGTGTGGAGGTATAACTGATCCAGTTTATTGAAATGAAAAATAGGTGACCGGATTCAAAAATGTAAGTTAGATCTCATCCAAGTTGCAAATTTAATACTACTAAAGTCATAAGTGTTTGCTATTTTTTTTTTAATATAATTCATTTGTTTTGACCTGAAAAAAGCTGGGTGTACTTTAAAAATTCACAGCACTTACTACCTACCTAATATTGAAAATTAATTTCTCACAAATTCCATCTTACCATTTTGAATATACAAAGTATGCCACCCAAATTTGATTTTTAAATGAAGAAACAAATAAACAAAGAAAAATCTAATTAAAATTTGGTAGCAAAGCAAAAATGTAAAATAAACGTCAGTCTGTGCAGAAATGTAAACACCAATTGATTTTAATATTTCAGTCAAGTTTCCCTGCTTGCCTAGCATAAATCTTACGCCGGTAACTTGAACTTACGTGACTCTTGCACTTGCCTTATGCCAAGGGCGGCTCGTCCACTATCAACTCATTACTCACAAACTCATACCAAATTGCTTTCTCATTTCTATATCACCTCCAATAAATGTTGTGAAATACAGAAAAAATATTATCTACTGTTAATACAATAAGAAAAAAAATGTCTTGAAATAAAATAATAGAAATAATAACAAGACAATCGAAAAGAATACTGTCCCTGAAATTATAGAAATTGCAGCATTAAATTTGTTACGAATAAGAAACGCTCGTAACGTACAACGTAGACAAGAAGAAGGTTTATTAACAATTGATGGTGTTGAAGTAAATTGAAAGAAATTATGAAAACATCAAAGTAATATAAATGTTGAAACAGTGGTCATGAGCGATATTTCTAATTCAGTCACTGATCGTAATTGTTACCCAATATTTTTTAATCCTGTGATTTGTTAAGTCACCATTCGCTATTGTACACGTTAAACGTTTTACGAAGTAACAATACCAATTAGTAACAAAAATTCCCAAATTTAATTGTACAATAACTGCGATCACAAAAACGCTTTGAAATCATGATATGAAAGTAGCAATCACAAAGCTGAATGTAATATAAAATACCGGTCACATTAAAGTTAGTTAAGAACAGTGTGTCTAAGACTTAAGGTTTCTACCTAATTCCCATCCTTCATTAATACAAAATTAACAGTTTGGCTTCTCAGTCTCACTAAACAATTCCGATTAGTAACAAAAATTACCGACTTTAATCGTACAGTGAACTGCGATCACAATCACGCTTTAAATTCACAAATATAAAAGTGCCAATCCCAAATCATATACTGTGAAATTGAGAGTAGTAAGTTCGCTCCTTACTAAATAATTCCGATTAGTAACGAAGATTTCAGATTTTAACCATACATTGTACTATGATCACAATCATAGTTACTGGAAAGTAGCAATCACAAATAACACTGTGATTCAAAAGTAGCAGTTTCGCTCATCACTAATTTTGAGTACCCCCTTGTAGGATTGACGAGACGCCTCTGGTGATTCCTTGAAGGAATGATTTCCTGTAAGACGCTGTCCACGTACCTTGTCCCTGCCACCTTATATCCTGTGTATTGTACACCGGTCTCACAGCATCCCCAGCTAATAAGCTCAAGAACACTGGAGGAAGTCATCATTTATCAACGTTATACACGGCCAACGCAGATCTGTTACACACGTGGACAACCAACTCAAGACGTTTACTTATTAACTTTCCTACAATAACTTACATCCTAAATATATAATAATAGGCACATTCCAAAACATCCAGAACAAAAAGAAAAAGAAGAAAATTATTGGAATATTATAATAATGTCGTCCTTTTGGAAAACAAGTAATTGAAATTGATCACGGATTTTTGAAATATTTTTAAGTGCCAATATATACAAAACGCATCTACATATCCTATAAATAAATGTAAATGAAATGAATATGATAAATCGATTTGCTAAAGTTTTGTATGAAATAATGAATAGCTATGCTCGAAGTTGTACACCAACACCATCATTTAGAGAGTGCATGACTTACATCCTAAAATATATAATAATAGGAACATTTCGAAACATCCAGAATTTCCAGAACAAAAAGAAAAAGAAGAAAATTATTGAAAAATCTTACTAATGTCGTCCTTTTAGAAAACATGTAATTGAAATAGGTTACAGATTTTCAAATATTTTTAATTGCCAATATATGCTAAAGGCATCTACATAACCTATAAATAAATGTAAATGAAATGAATATGATAAATCGATTTGCTAAAGTTCTGTATGAAATAATGAATAGCTAGGCTCGAAGTTGTACACTAACGCCATCATTTAGAGAGAAATGCATGACCAGAAGTAACTTAGTTTTAGGTGAAACACATTTGTCTTGTAAAAACAGGACAGCTTGAGCAATGACAGCCCGAAGGGGTGACTAACTTAACCTCTTGGAATGTGTTATAGAGTTATTACTGCCCTAAGGTGGACGCTTATCTGATACAAGTAATCCTACCCCGGAAATTGGCTGAATAAATTGTTGATTCATTACTTAGCCCTACGAATACATCAATTAGTTTAAACAATATAAATATATATATATATATATATATATATATATATATATATATATATATATATATATAGTCAGTCATACTTTCACCCTCAGATGTAAGATGTATAATGTCCTTTAAGTTTACATGTGCCCTAATTTTGACCACAGTTTCTTATTCTTCGCGATTGTTCTTACTTCTTGCATTGGAATGTTTCTTTTCGTCAGTATCTTCTATATTATGTTATCCCATTTTTTTTGTTCTTCCCCTTTCTCTTTTACGTTGTAACGTAAGTCATCAAAACTTGGTGTACTGGTCTCCTTTCGTTCATTCGCATCTTGTGTCTCCACTAGGTTAGTTGTATGTTTCTATGAAGTCTAATATAGGTTTGCATTGAAGTTCTTCCCTTATGGATTCATTTCTTACTCTATCCAACGTTGTTATTCCTTTAACTCTTCTATTCTATTTCATTTCTATTGCCTGTATTGTACTTTTCATTCTATTGACAATATCCATGATTAACACCCGTATGTCAATATTGATCTATATATTGTGTTGAATATTGTCATTTTTGTTTTATTTTTATATCTTTTTCCCTATGAAATTATGTTTCACTGAGTGAGTGAGTGATATATTTTTGTCTGTTTAATTATCCTTTAAATTACTATCTATTGTTATGCCGTAATATTGAAATTTATTAACTTTTTCAATTGTTTCATTATTTACTGTTGTTGGTTCATTAGAGATGACCATTATTACAGTTTTATTGACATTTATTTTCATATTATATTTCTTTATAATTTCATTCCAGGTATTTACAATTTGTTGCATTTTTTCCTCACTATTTACCATAATTACTACGTCATCGGCGTAAACACATATTCATATTTGTACTGGTTGTACATTTTTATATCCTACATATATTTTATTGCATTTCATCCATAAATATCATAAATAAGACTAGGCTCATTACCCGTCCTTGTCTTAATTAGTTCTTTGATTCAAAGATCTCGCTTTTCCTATTTTGGCTAATTATGTAGTTCGTATTTTTGTTATATTATTTTAAACATATACATACAAATCACATTTCAAAAAATTAATTACTTTGACCAAGAATGAATATGGAAATCTAAGATGAGTATAAAGACACAAACATAATTGCCATCAAAAAAGCCAAAGAATTAGATGAATAAGATATGTGCCAAGAACAGATCAGAAGGATCTTGTAAGTAGAAACTAGACCAAAGGGAAGACAGAAGAAAAGTTATGTAGGTAACACGTTCAAAGACCTATAAAAACTAAGAATAGGAGAAGAGCAGCATTTGATAGTCAAAAATGGAAGGGTATTGTTGAGGAGACCAAAATCCATCTAAGGATTAATTAAGCTAAGATGAAGACTAATAATTACTTTGTACTTTCGTTTAAAATAAAAATGTTCACATGACCTAATTGTAAAAAAGTGACTATTCGATAAGATGGAAGTTATGAAATTATCAGTGAGGTTGAACCAATCTACTAAATGTTGAATCTGCGTATTATACAAAACAATATCCAAATTGCGAAAAAGTTTGAATGATGATGATATTTGTCTCCAAATTCACAGCAATTTGTTGGCAAACGAAGTAAACTTTGTAACATAAATATAAACTACTTTAGCGAGTGATATTTGAAAACAAAAATGGTGTTGTCCTGGTACATTGTTTGCAAACTATCCGCTTTTAATGAATCCAAATTCCACTTGGCTTATTTACAAACTTTATTGTTTAATTTTTCATAATGCTTCAGTGATCCAGTGGGCTTATTTTCGGACTTAACGAACCAACTTCGAAACAGAGCGAGGGATGCGTGAGAAGGAGAGAGTGTTGTTGTCTCTCTCGGTAGCACAGAACGCGCTGATATTTTGACGTGAATCTAATGAATTATATAAAGGTGATTACAAAAGGTATGGGTTTCCCGAGCTAAGTTTGTCTGGAACCCTTATTCGGACGCCTTATTGTACGTAATTAGATTTAGATTATTTGTAATTAGTGGAACTTGCTTCTGAAACAGATTTTCGTTTCGCTTTGAACGTATGCTGCGAACTGTGCTATTCTAAAATCTATTACCTTCATTTCGTCTTAGTTTGTTTGTCACTAGAATTGCATTTTTATTACCCATTAATTACACTTGTTTGTTTCTCGCGGAAATGCGTCTTTACATTAAGTTTCTGTGCTACAATTTGGTTACTTCTACGCAAATTACATTATAAGTGGGACACATGGTGCATACCTATTTATATTCTTAAAAAACATTTCCTATGCAAATGACTTCTTGTGTTTAATTTGTTTCATTTCAGTTCTTCTTCTTACATAATATTTCCTCCACTTTCTCGGTTTTCTTCTACAATTCTTTACTATTTTTCTTTTTCTTGAGCTTGAAACATTTACTTGAACCATTTTGGTACCAAATTCTATTTGACCTACATATTTTTTATTGAATCTCAATCCACTCAGAGTTCTTATATTGCGTCTTAAAAATAAGACAATAAGAAATATTATCATTTTTTTTTCTTCAAATGAACAATTACTATCAAACCAAATATAACGTTATTAACCTTCCTATAATTTTAAATAATATGTGTTTATTAAAACCAGGGCATATAAGCGGTTAAAAAAAACGGTTAATTAAAACCGGTAACCGATATTTTGACCAAAATTTGCGAACTTTAACCGTAATTTTAACCGATATTTTTAAGGCCGAAAATACCGGTAACCGTTAACCAAAAAAAACCGGTTTTAGCGAACAATATCCTTTATTTTAATAATATCATTGTATTATTTTTTTTATATCTATTAAATTTGTTTTTGAATATGACTATGAGTTACGACCGTTTCTAAAATTTACTATTTTTACAGTTGAAATATAACTTAACATTTCTCTGAATTTGTTGTAGGAATTGTTGTGAATATTCGTGTTTGATTTTGTATGCAGCACGAAATATATTCGGTTTTCATTGGTCCTTAATATTGTTTTTTTATTTTTAATTTTTTTTTTAACCGATTTAAACCAGTTTCCAAATTTTAAAAACCTGTTTTCGAATTAAAACTGTTATTTTTGAAACATTCTCAATATGGGTTAACCGTTAACTAGTATTTTTTTCGGTTACATGCCTTGATTAAAACTATAGAATACCTAACAAAACAATTGCCTGTTTCGAACCTAGCTTTTGAGTTATGAATTCAAGCACTGCGTCATAATGGTCGAATTTATGCAACATATTATTTACTAAGATCCGTCTGAGTCCGCCCCCAGAAAATTAATTAGCACCCTTCCTAATTCCTCGTATCAGCACATCTCAAGATTAACTCATTACTACAAGATTGTACTATTTACCCGTATTTAGTGGCCATAGGTGCTCCCTATCTGGTATCCTTCGTCCCCTAAGTTCCTGGCTTGCTCCTTGCTGCCTTGCTGCTATTATATAACAATACAGCTACAGCTGACGCACAAGTATGTAGATATGAGAACAGACAGAGGACAGACGATAATTGTTTCGGATCTACCCTAGGTTATCAACAACAGTCAGGTGCATACCTAATCACTTGATTGTTTAATTGCCTCGTAAATCTAACGTAGTCTGGTTTATTCCCTTGTTGTTTCACTAGTTTAGGTCGTATAAATATAAATTAGCTACCTTCAGATGTTGGAGTTTTGAATATTTCATACAATAACTATAAGCTTCATATTTATTGATTAATAGTATAAATATTCCAAAATACCTTTTTTTAAGTCGAAAATTAAAAAAAATACATATTCATACTTTTATTTTTCTTTTTTACATATACATTTTATACCTTGAAATAAATATTTGAAAAGTGGAATCTAAATAAAAAAAATTCATAAGATCGAATGGTGAAATTATCAAAATCGTATTTCGCCCTGTTTTAGGTTTAAACCTAGAATATTCCACATACCTCATTTTTTGTGGTACATCTTTAAAAACAAATATCTCAAGAAAGAAAAGAGATCATCAAATTCAGTTTAAAATATCAGCTCATCAAAATCCAGCAATATATACTATATCCAAAAATCATTTTTTTAGAATCTTTTAGGTTTAAAACAAAAACAGGTCAAAATAGGATCAACTTCGGTAAAAGTGATGTATAGTTGTGGCAAGGAAAGAAGAGGTAAACGGCAGAAGAGAGGTTTACCGAGTTCGTCAACAAACACAAGTGGTGAATAATTTTTGTAGGACAAAATAATAAATATTTTCACATTACAAGAAACTTTAATCTGTTACATTTTGCTTCTTCATATGCCGCAATGACAAGTGTAATATATAATAGAGTTATATAATTTTGGTAGCAGTATTTCACTTCTCAGATTTTTATCGTAATGGATAAAATAGTAAAAAAGGAAAAAACAGTTGCCTTCAAACAAATTTCGGTTTTATTAAAAATGAGTTGCAAAAGTACATCAAGTGAATTTAGTAATTAATTCATTTGATGTACATAAATAATATTCAAATAAATAAATTTTATGTAAAACATTTTACAAAATATATCATACTTTCGATCCCCTCCAAAAAAGGATCTAGAAAGCTTAAGTAAAAGCGGTGCAACTCCACAACGGAGTGTTAAACCACAATATATATATATATATATATATATATATATATATATATATATATATATATATATATATATCATACTTTCGAATCCGCGAAGACATGTGTTTGTGTGTATAATGTTATTGAGCATGTAATAAAGAAACATGTATGATAAAAATATGTGAAATTAACGTATAATGAGAGTGTGGTTTTAGCGAAAATGAATTTTGTTTGAAACGAGATGAAATTTAAAAATATTATCTTGTAGGTCAATCAATCTGGATTTTTCCGATACTTCCATGGCGTGGACGTCGCGACGGCGACGGCGGCGGAGGCGTCGAGGGGCACATGACCAGAGGATGAATAATAGAAGGTGTCCGTCGCTCTCGATTCTGTCGACGCATCAATGTTTTATAATGGCGTGTCGCTCGTCGTCCGCATTCCTTAAACGCTTTCCACAGTTCGGCATTCGCCGGGGTGATTTTGTTCAAATAAAAACGTTCAGTGCGTTGAATGAGGCCCCGCGCCACTGTCTCTGCTGCAAGGGCCTAATTCACCGCCCCGACCGCCCGGCCACCACTAGATTTATTCCGAATCGTTCCTACCGATCTTTTATTTTTAATTTGCCCATTTGCTCTTTTCCTCATTTGCAACTGAGGTTTTTATGACTACTTCACCCAAATTATTGCTTTTTAACTCTGATACAATTTCTGATTTAAATCATCGTAAATATGTCAATCGGATAATATTTTTCTCTTTTACAATCAGTCCTCTCCACACAATTGGGATATTTAATTAACCCAAATATAAATGATTTTAGGATTTTATTAATTCATGCTACATTACCTATTGTTACATTTAACGACATATTTCACTGGTATAACAGTTTTCTATTCAAAAGAATGTTTTTTTCTAAAATATTTTATGTATTAATTTTTTTTTAAAGTTCCTTTTCAATTTTCATTCCCTTTTATATTCTCCTAATAGCACAGCATCTTTTAAAATTTGCTGTTTGTAAACAGACTGAGTGTAAAGTGTAATTTCATAAAAAATAATTACCAAATCAAATGTATGTATTTTTATAAAAGTTATTATTGCAGCTTTCAAAATATCTTTATTCATTCCAAAACCGATATAATTATCTATAAATTTTGAACTTTCATCAAAATTTTCTAGGAAAAATCGATTTTTAGGTGTATAGGTATTACATCAATTATAGGGTAGCAAATATTAATTAGAAAAGAATATTTAATACAATTTACAATAAATCTACCATTACAAATAAAATTCTCATACTGTAAGTATAGAGAAGTTTTATCGTTCTATATATCGATGCTTCCTATTAAGATGAACATAACTTTTATTAAAATTCGTAAAATTCATAGTAGTGAACAAAGAATTTAGATATCAGGATCATATTAGATCACTTTAACACTAAACAATAAACCCCATCAAAATATAAATACTTTTAAGTTAACAGCATATTATTATCCATCGGTACGAACTCTTTTATCGCAGATATCGGTAATGATATATTTACTTGTTTACTGATGACAGCATTTGCTAGACGTCGTTTCCCGAGTACAAGGACCAACTTCGACCAATTATTAACACCCTACTCCACAAAAATGCAAGTACAAATTGTCGTGGAACAGGTGAAGTTCACTTCTTAATTTCACATAGGACCAAAAATCTTCTAGGGTTGTAGTTGTAGCGCCGATGTTGATAATAATAATGCAGAATTTGAGAAACATTATCATTACCAATCATTCTAACCACTAGACTGTTAATTAATTTTTATTATTCTTCGAAGAAATATTTTAAGTTAGCCATTGGATATTAGTGCCTTGTTGTGTTTATTTATTGATGTGTTTTGTGGTTTCGGTGGATAGAAAGATAAGAAAGTTTGGATATGAAACGGTAGAGAATTCGATCTGATGAATTATCGCGATAGAACTGATAAATAACATTTCCGAAGAACAAAAAGTGAAATAAAAGTAACGGTCTTCAAACAAATTCCAGTTTCCAGTGTGCAAAAAGTCTTAAAAACAGCAGCAAATAGAAAGTTTTGTCGGGAGGATACAATAATCAATATGAGAGTTTGTAGAATGAGAGTCTAGCACTAGGCTGCAGCTAAGAGCCGGAGCTTAAAGGCAGATTCAGTATCAGCGGTATGCAGTCTCTTTCACCTCATTTAGAATCACATTTCCTTATCCGTTGTTGCGGCCCAAATGTATGGGAATAAATAAAAAGGCGCGCGAAGCGTAAATGGGTAATCTCCCCAAATTGGGTATATCCAATTCGCAATCACGAGCACGAGCACGAGCGATTCACCGTCCCACGAGCGTTAGCTAGGTGCTTCCAGTTTGTGGTCAATTGCCGAAAGCTGTTTCCCCATTTATAGATTTGATACAATCATACTTATGGCCCTATTCATTCAATGACTCTTGTTACGTTCTCTTACTACTCATTTTGCTTGATTTCCCTCGCACTGATTTTATTCTTTACAAACCAAAACTATAACTATAGATATTTTCCCAATTAAACAACATTCATAAACGGACAAGACAACAAGTATCTAAGTTAGCGTATCAATAAAACAAGAATGTTGCCTAATGTTTTACTAAAAAAAAAAGAATTGAGGATTCTTGGCTTCAACAATATTATTTAAACCCAGACATACAAACATATAGTCATCATAAAAAATCTGGTCATTAGAATCTCAAAACGTTCTTTCTCATCAAAAACCCGATATGTAATTTTTAAGACGACTACACTATCTCATTCTTCTAAGTGATAAGTGAAATATAAAAAGATAAATAAGTACCGAGACAAAGATATTTTCCCAACTAAACAAGATTCATAAAAGAACAAGACAACAAGAGTATCTAAGTTAGCTTGTCATTACGGCAAGAATCTTACCTAATATTTTACTAAAAAAATCTTGTTTTGTCAATTTTTTATTATCTTACTTTCATAAGAATTGAGATTCTTGGCTTAAACAATATATACTCAAACTCAGACATACATACTTATAGTCATCATAAAAATCTGGTCATTAGAATCTCAAAACGTTCTTTCTCATCAAAAACTCGATATGTCATTTTTAAGACGACTATACTATCTCATTTTTCTGAGGTAAATGAAAGATAAAAAGATAAACAAGTAGCGAGACATTTTTTTTGTGAAACCCTAGTTCCACTGCAACTCATCCTAACTATAATTATTTCCAAATAAAAATATTATCTTTTTCCACACTATTAACATTCTAAGATACAAGGATTCAAGTAAGTGAGGCACTTGTTTCGTAATAATTTTATTTCCTATAAATCAGATATTTGTTTAGACCTCTACACTATTCTTTAAAAGTAATCAACTGATAACAAGAATTCAGATTTTCTTTCAAGAAGGATAAATGGTAATTTAAGATAATATATATTTTTGTGGAATTGGTAATTTTTAAAAAAGAAAATGTTTGAAAATGAATATTGATCAAGACGAACGATACGGCAAATGGAAGTGAATTGAATTGGGGAGTTAAACGACAAATAGCAATCAAGAATGTAGGATACATGTATCAGTTTTTCACGGGAGGGTGTATGTTCTAAATCAATAGCCGACAATTAGGAAATTGGAGTTGCAAATGTCAGGAGCCCGTAGGCCGAGCGTCGGCGTTAGCGGCCGCGTTGACAATCCCCAATTCTGCAATTCTGAATTCTGAATTCGGAATTCGGATGAGAATTCTCGGGTTTGAAAGGTTTGGATTCCTCGTAGCTACTCGTCTCATTATCAGCACGTTCAATACTGACGGTTTTTTTCCTTTTCAGTCCGGTTCTATTGGATTGAGTCGTGATAGATGAAATTGTAAATAATGTAGATTGGCACAGGCTGTCTGTCTGCGCTCTCACTCTGGTCAGTTTGCACTTTCTGGTTCTTTTTTCGCACCTAGGACTGCGGACAGCGAACAGTGCGATGTAGCGATGCGATATCCATTGCCCATGCTGACTGCGGAGTAGTTCGTTGTACTTTGTTTTTGCGAAATTTCATTTTGGTGCATACAGTTTGGTTTCAGATTTGTCACGGATTTTTTGCCTAAATAAATATTTGCTTATATGTAATTGCGCCGACATATTTATTAGTTGCTTTGGATTCACCAAAACAAGTTCAATATTTTCACACTACACCACTTATTGCACGCACTTCGTTTCTGAGAACCTAAGACAATTGCTTCACTACATTTAATAAATCAAGTAAATATTAATAGATCATTATAACACGATCTTAATATAAATCCTTGTCCTGTAAATGTGAAGAATTATTTAGGCCATCATCATCTCCATAATTAGCGATACAACCTTAGATGGGTTTTGGGTGCAGGTGAAATGGACACTTATAAAATTAAAATTTGAGTGGTGCATACTGGTAAGTATCGGCGTAACTAAGTTTGACGTTTATCATGTAAACATAACCAAATTATAAAACAGGATTATTCTCAGTGTTTGAAACACAAACCGTGCCCCCGGAACAACGTTTTCATTTAAACTTAATTTTTAAAATCATAATGCCAAACATCAAGCAACACTTTTTTTTCAATTAATTAAGCAACTGATCTCTCACAAACAAACACCTAAGAAACTGCAAATCTTAGTGATTGTACACATTTATACTTCATATAAATATAATATAATACATATCATTTCACAACCCTTCTATTCTTAATCACTTGTTTTATCCATTCTTGTCCTGATCCTAAATCGTCTAACAGGACCTCTTCTCCTCTTGCTTCTTTCAGAACTTGCCAGCACGATGTCCTTATATACCTCAAAGATTCCTCTTCCCTAACGCAAATTCTACACCTTCTCTCGTCACTTGATAACCAGTATATATTGTTTCTTTCTTCATTACCACATTTGAATGTAGCAATCATCTTAATGTTTTTCTTGTCGTCCAGTAGATACCGTGGTATATTAACGTTATTTGTATTAGTTTATATCTGTTGTTATAATTCGAATTTTTTATTTTACTTTGCTGTTCTTGTAGCTAAATTTTAATTATATTTATCTAAAAGATTTATTTATTAAATATTTATAATCTATGGTTTAATTTAATGTACTTAGTTTCAGACCCTATAAATTAAACACTAAATTAAAAAAATTCTGCATAAATTTCCATATGTAAAGTATGAAACTATGAAATTTAGCATAAAGTATTTATGAAACAATTTCAATATTCAATAACTGCGGGATCGATTATAGGAAAGTACAGTGGTTGATTTTTTCATAAGCTTAACCATGTCTGGATTTTAATCTGTATGGGAAACGGGAGAAGGCGAAAATGCGACGAGAGCGATTCCCAACGAAGGGAAGGGTTCATCACCTCGAAAGCTTTAATTATTCCACCATGTCACACGTAGGAATATTGAAGTTTGAGGTTGTACGCAACCCTGTATACGTTTATGTACAATTTACTTCCGCTTCGGTTTAATTTATTGAAAAACACATGCGTGAAATTAAAACCTAAACTTTCAACTTCACTTCAAATTTTTATTCAACAATAATTTAGTTCAATTTAACAAAATTATTCTTGTTTGTCATATTTTATACTTTATGAATATTTTATTTAAAAATATAAATAATTTCAGCTATTTCAATTTTGCTGTAACACAAAACAACAATCTTAAACAAAGTAGTGGATAAAAGAAAAAGTACAAATTTCTAATTTTCTGTGTTTGGATTGGATTGAAAAATTCGGACAAATTATTATTTTCCGGGCGTCGAAATATTTAATCAGATTATTTGAATTTTCAGATACCCCTGACCCCTATTAGTTTGGAAAACTCCATTGTAATTCAATTAGAATTTTTTTCTTTAAATTAAATTAGAATGTTAAATTTTCTTATTTTTGTGTTATTTGTTACAAAATTTTTATTCTCTGAAAAATAAAATTATTTAAAATGTTAAAAAAAGAATTATGATTGTTTGTTTTGTTTAATTTTGTCATGTATCCATCAGTGTTTACAGTCCACAGAAATATTTATTAATATTTATAGCCATGTCTGACAAACAACAGTTTATCATTTAACACCGAGAACAAATTCAATTTGCATATTTCCTTCAATCTTTCAGCACATGTTCTCTCTCTTTCTAGTCATGATTGCCAACAACACCGAACACACAAATCTAAGCGAAACGTCTGTCTCTCTCACACGTACGCACGAATACGGGAACACAGTGGCGCTAAAACTCTCATATCAGATCTTTAATTAAATTGATTGCCCAAACACATATTTATATTTTCACTGTAGATGCAGTTTTGAAAACACGAAATATTGACGACAATAAAACAGATAATTCTTCGTAATTCTAGCAAAAAATTCAGGTAACTCGGTTTTAAACCGTTGCCAACACTGGTAATTTACCTCTATATTTTAAATTTTGTTGAATTCAAGTTGAATTAGTAATATTTTTTATATACAAAAAAATAAAAACAATAAACAAACATCTAAACAAATCCAAGTTGGTTACCGTTTAATTTAACGGATTTAGTTTCAATTTCAATTTTTACCAATCATATTTTTGCTAAGCATGTTATATTGCATTACAGTATCAGTGATGTAAACAGTTTTACTGGTGATAGGGGGAATTGACAGGCGAGCCTTTCACCTCCTTGAATCTGTAAAAAAAATTACTTTGCCTATATTAGTTTATTTGTTATTCACTTTTAATAAAATTCAAATTTTGTCAGTTACTAATGTTGTGTCAAAACAATAACAATAATAAATTTTCAATAATGTAAACAATACAACAGAACTGACAACTAACTTGTTAAAGTTTTACAGGTTAGTAGCTTGTAAAATTTAGTTGCCCTAGTGAATAAACATTTCAAATAAACAAGTGACTAACAAATAATAGTATATTACTTATTAAGAGTTGTAAGATGCATATTAAGCACCAATTGGAAATGTTATACAATCACCGCAAAGCAAGTGCAAAATTGCTTTACAACTGGAATGTACTATACTTTTTCTACGACATTATTTGACTATATTTCAATCACACAATACACTAATATATCACTAGTAAATATTATCAACTACAAAACATAAAAACAACTATGTCAAACTGTCAACCTCAATAAAATAATACTATGTAAAATATTTCTTGTTTATTTCTTCATTAGTCGTAATGTTTTAAATTAATTATAATTAATTTTGTTTTATTTATACTGCTAACATAATTTCGATAAATGAAAAATTCCCTAACTGTGCGACGGCGTACTTTACCTACAGCCTACCGTACTATGACACTTAGATAACCTATAAGTTGTACAATAATGGCTATTTACATTAGTGGTCGTAGAAAAACATTTTTAAGTTTCCGTCGCCCAAATTAAGGGCGCCCAATTATGTGTCGCGTATCTTATCCAATTTGAAGATACTGCTTAATAAAATTTTAATGTCCACTGATTTAATACATAATTTCGATAAATCAAAAATTCCCTAACAGTGCGATGGCGTACTTTACACACAGCCTACCATAATGTGACACTTAGATAACCTATAAATTGTAGAATAATGGCTATTTACATTAGTGGTCGTAGAAAAACATTTTTAAGTTTCCGTCGCCTAAATTAAAGGTGCCCAATTATGTGTCGCCTATTTTATCTAATTTGAAGATAGTGCTTAATAAAATTTTGATGTCCACTGATTTAATACATCCACATCCACAGTTGCTTGTTAGACACAATCGCAAATAAAGCGCCCTTACCACTCTGTCTATCTGTATCTGTACAGCGTGCTGTGTCTGTGTGTCGCTTACCGGAAGATTTAGGGCTGCAGGATCGCGTAACAACTGTATCCGCTTCCGTAAATTGTTTGGGAATGAATTTTGACGAAGACAGCCTAAAGTATAATACGTTCCACCGATGACAGTTCGCAAATAGATTCTGTTTGTTTTTTAAATTTTTATTTCTGTTTCTGTTAAATTTTATAAGATTTCAATTAATGTTTGCAGGTGGATCTGCTACTCTGAACACATCAAATATAAACACAAAATCCTTCATATGAGTAAGGTGGCAGTATGTTGTTTGCTACCGCAGCGGAAAATTTGGGAATATTTATTTCAGAAATATAATATTTATGAAGCAAACATACCATAAATTATTTTTGAAATAATCTATTTTATTAAAAAACTTGTTCATAATACTGAATTCTGACAAATAAAACATCAAACGTCAAACATTTTTAATTTATTGTTCAAATATCATGGCTATCGCTCTTATTATTACAAAGTGAAGAAATTTAAAAATTAATTTATACAATTAAAATTATTTGACGCAAATTTTTTTATCTTTCTGTTGATACCACACCCATTATTGTCAGTTGAAACCAGGAATGGGATGACATTAAGCTAAAAAAATATACTTAAAATCAGGGATGGCCAGATTTAAGTCCCGATTGAAATCATAATTTTAATCAACTGATTTTTTAATAAAAATCATTGATTTTTATCAAAGATACAAAAAATATTAGTAATAAACAAAATACGTTCTATATACAATAATATTTTAAAGTTAAATGATATTTTATCACTTTAATTGTCATATAGCAGGAAAATATAGAAATATTCAAATGTGTAACACATAGATATCTTCAAAAATAATATTAATAAAAAATCAGGATGTATTTGATATTTTTTTTTAAATTAAAGATTTTTGATATTTGTTAAATAAATCATGATTTTTACCAGCCCTGCCTGAAATATGAATACCTTATTCTGTAATTGGTAATAGTTACTTGCTATAAGACAAGCATTACTATTTACTTTAATAACATAAGATACATGCAATCTTATGACAGTAGGACGTTAGAAATTTGTGATTGGTGCATTTAAAACAGTCTTCAAACACTACTACTCACATTTATCGGTATATTACGAAATTATATTCTCTCAACAACAAATTACATTATAGTCTATCGTTATTTATTACATTGTAGTTACCTAACATTATTTTGTTATTGTTACGTTATTAACAAAAAATCAGCAAATGAAACGTTTTTATAATGTTATCGGGTATTGTTACTTTACGTGTTCATCCCTATATGTCTATATTTGTCTAAAAGCGTCACGTACCCTAGAGCCGGTCCTGACTATAAAGAATAATAGTCGGTTACTGCAGCCAGTAGATCACAAACCCGTATTTATGAAAGTTAAATTTGGTTATTTAAAATAAAATGTAATTTGGCTTGCGAGAAATATTGGTTATTCTGAGAAGTGGCAGCATCTTTAGAAACAAATCTCTCTCTCCAGTAGCCAGTCGCTTGCCGCTCGGCCGCACTGCGGCTTTAATTGATTTAATTACATTGTGTTAATTAGGGTAGCTGTTTGCGAGCGGGAGCAAGTAGCAAGTAGCAAGCACCAAGCAACGCATTTGCCGAAGCTGGGGAACGGGATTGCATCTGCATCTGCATCTGCTGGTGCATATTGCAGATAGCTCTACTTGTTTGTTCCAAATCTACCGACTTTTATCAATTACTTTCCAAATAAAAAGAACCACCATAAGTACAAATTCATAACGTTATTTCTCTTCTCAAAACCGCTTACAATAGAGTGACCATCTGTACTGATTTTGTCAGAACAGTACTGATTTTCAGACCCTTGTACTGATAAACAATTTGCAACATATTTTGTACTGATGTTTTTATAGACAGTAATGAATGTACTGATTTTCGATTTTTTATAATTATTTATTGGTAGATGTTTATACATTTTTATATAAGTAATTCAAGTATTAACTAAAATATTTATCTATTGATTCAGAATATTTTGCCTCCGTTTTGTCTTACTAAATGTTTGTTCTGTGTTTTTTTATTTTATTAATCAACAACACACTACAATATTAAATGTAATTAACATATTATTACTTACATTTCGATTTTATAAAATATTTGAAACCGATCACAATAATGTAGATTACATAATTTAGTTTTTAACTTAAATATATTTTGTATTACTATGACATGCTTTTGTTCATCAACTCAATCTTATTACTAATTAATATTGTTTGTCTATTTAATTTAAAATCCATTGTGAGTGAAGTTTTATTCAGGCAATCATGATTATTTATTAATATTTTTAAATTGAAATATGATTAGAAAAGAACAAATCCATCAGTTCCGGCTTCAGGATGCAGATGATATGTACGTTGCATCGAGGCACCGTCTTCAAAGGGCGCCGAAGTGAGAAAAAATACATTTTAATTTAATAAATGCATTATTCGCGGGAAATTTATTTAACTCTACGTTTTACATTTATTGTTTACTGGATCACTACGAAACCCACAAACATAGTCAACTCATTAATAGCGAAATCACAGTATAAATATAATCAATAGTTGGTCATCGACTAACTATCTACATCGATAATTAAATTGTTGACTTTTCCTAGGACGAAGATTTGCCAAAAATTCATTACTGCACTTTATTAATATAATCTAAGAATTAAATGGTTTTCTTACGTAAAGTTAACAGAAATTACTTTGTCATGTCCAATGGTGGACATATTACGTTCGTACCTATAGGAGTAGTACTAGGGTAGTACTTGTGGTTTTTAAACATTTTGGTTTGTTATTATGTGCGTTATGTTTGTTAATATTAATAAATATGTAATGTACACAATTTAACAATAAAATATGTTTTGAATTTTTCACCTTAGTTTATTATTATTACTAACAAAATGAAGGGACTCTGGGCAAAACCGGAAAATTAGTCATCCTTATCGGAACTTACTATGATAACTATGATAGGATTTTTCATTTAGAGGTAATAAGTTTCAATTTTACTAAAAATATTCCAGATATATAAAATTTGTCATCAATTACTCAACTAGTTATATTTATATAAGTAATCACATTTATTTCAATTTCATTTGCTTTTATGGTCCTCAATAGAATGATAGAATATATCCACTGAATTACATAACTAGTTCATCCATCTAATTTTAAACTCTTTTCTCATTTACTTGATTGTAGTTCCCAGCCAGACTATCATTTGTAAATAATAAAGATCTCAGATGTTCATAAAACACAAAAAGTCGTTTTATTGGCGAGTTCAGAGTTAAATCTAGTGAAATAATGTCCAGTTTCTTTTTATTTTTCAACACGAAACTCATATTAGAAACTGTATATGACTATAAATAGTATTTCTATGAACATATTTGAGTATATTGTATAGTGTACATTAATATGTATTATTCATGTAATAAATATATGTAAAATAAATAAAATTATTGAAATCTTACCTTTCAAATCTTCATTCCTCTTCCTTATAGGTTAGGTCCCGGAGAAAATCCGAAATATGACAGTTCCATATATTATTTCACGCACATTGTTTATATCTAGAACACAAAATGTACCACATTTTTTAATATACACTTTTAATTCACGGCAAAATCGAACAATACACCAACAAATAAAAACTAAACTAAACCAAAACATGATTTTTCTTGCTTATGCTTACTAACA
Organism: Stenolophus ochropezus; assembly: GCA_035578165.1. Lineage (NCBI taxonomy): Eukaryota > Metazoa > Arthropoda > Insecta > Coleoptera > Carabidae > Stenolophus > Stenolophus ochropezus. The sequence continues at coordinate 10,066,184 of JAQOWZ010000014.1, forward strand.
AGCAATGTAACACGAAGTTTGACGAATGTACCCGATATAATATTCAAAACATTTAAAAATATTTACGTTAAAATAAATATTTTTTGAAGCATATAATTAAAAAAATTATTACAAAATATGAAATATCTTATTAAATATGAAGAGAACAATTAATATATAGTGTTTGTTATTTTAATAATATTTTTTGTAAATATAAATTGAAAATATTGGAGAGGTTTAATAATGCAAAAATGTTTCCCTCTGTAATTTCTGTTGAACCGATCTGAATATTAATTAATTAACAAAACAACACCGTGTTCTTTAATCAACATCGATTAAGTTTCAAGTTGATTAAAATTATTATTTACGAATACAGAACGAACTCGGAATAAGAAGATAAAAAATTAATAATCGACGAGCGACGCAGTCGAATTCTCAGAGCAGTCCATTTCGCATTGAGGGGAGGGCGATATTCGTAACTCACAGCAACTGGCGACTTACAAACTTTCAAGGGTGACGTAACTTTTTGCTCAAATGAAAATATTAAAATTCATATTTAAAAGAATGAAAAATTAATTATTCCCGCTTCGAGTATTTACATTAGAAATGCAAAACAAGAAAATAAATATTTGATATTTAGTACCATTTTTTACGCAAAACTTTTTTCTCATCCTTGCCAAGAAAAATCAAAAACAAACATAACTATTATGAACTCCGTTTTATGACCGAAGTTTTATCAGAAAACGATTTTGTATCTTTTTCATAAACTTTGGCTTTCTGCATAAAATATATACAAGTAAATCAAGTAAATTAATTTGGAGTTGAAATACTAAGTCAAATACTATAAACACTTGTAGTTACTTAGTAATTTATTTATACTTCTTACATTAAGTATTAAAAGTCGTCATGATGTAAACAGAAAAATAAAATATTGGAAAAAATAACAATAGGTATTAAGCGGTGGTTCTGGGTTTTGTATTTATTTATAATTTCTGATAATTATCTTGTCTTAATTAGAGTGTAATGATTTGGGAATTGCGCTGAAATTAGGGATGAATCGGCATGAGCGTCAGAGATGGAGACAGCAGGAAGTTACCTTGTCACCATCGCTCCCCTAACTTCGGAGACAAGTCCTCTGTTTGTACGTTTTTTATTAAATCCGCTGTCCGTCTGAAATTATGATAAATAAGGGTCGTAATAAGAATTTAATTATTAAGAATGACTCGGTGAATTGAAAGTAAACGTCTACGATTATTTGAAATTAGCTTTATTACTTTCAAATATTTTTCATTAAATTAAAAAACTTTGATATGGACTGGCGGTATCAGACACCCGAAGTTTTGAAATCCAACTTGTAAAAAATTTATTTTCAAATCTGGATATTAAAATTTTGCAAAACAGAATTAATTACTTTTCTAATTTTGGTTTTCTAGACACGTTTATATTCAGTATATAGAAAGGTTTTAATTTCAGTAAAATATTTTATAGGTCTACTTCGTCTTAATTTCAGCCAATAAAAATTGAAAATGCATGTTGATGGTCTGGTTTAAATCGTGACTGGATTTGAAGGACCTTAACTGCTAAAAGGGAACATATATCACATAAACTCACATCTACTTTCGGCTAAATGCTATATAGATACTTATAAATTAAAATCTAATCTTGGCATGTCGTTTAACTTTACATATACAAAACATATATTTTCTTCTTTTTAAATGTAAGTTTATAAAATTAACAATTAATAATATAATAGTTTATGTATGTAGTAATAACAGGGGAAGTAATTCTCAAAGCCGCTGAAGCTGTATTTTTGCGTAAACCCGAAAATATTTGAAAATATCAAATTTTTCTAATTTTACAAAATTTTGTTTGTAATATTTTTTAAAGAATTAGCTACTCTGATACCAAATTTACAAACAGAATTTAATTATCTCTTTTCGTTTCGGAGATATTTGCTCTCAAAGTTGTATCTCGAAAAAGTGCGTTTTATGAGTATATTTCAAAAATGAGTAAAGATACAATCTCAACTACTTTACTATTCGATTCTACGGGAAAAGTTATATAAAGAAATATTTTGCCCACATGTACGTTCTTTTGAACGATTAGGTGAAAAATAAGAAAAACGAAAAAACCTAAATTTCAATTTTTCCTCTCGAAATTTTTTGTCTTTAATATTTTTCATTTTTTGGACTTAAGTAGATATCAATACGCTGATTTCAAATTTTCAGACAGAATTCAATTATCTCTTCCCATTCTCGAGATATTTGAGTTCAAAGTTATACCTAAAAAATCAGGTTTTTTAGGTATACCCCTTAAATGGTTAGGTTTAGGGTTTCGGCGACCTCACCATTCGATTCTACGGGCAAAATTACATAAGTGTACCAATTTTCAGATTTTTATCTCAACAGATAGAATTTCTAGAAGGAAAAAACTGAAAATGGCCAAAAATCGAAAAAAATCTAAGGTATACCCCTTGCCATTTTTTCGATTTTTACCGACTTCGTTTTTTCGTTCTAAAAATTGTATCCTTTGCATTAAAAATCTAAAAATTGGTACACTTATGTAATTTTGCCCGTAGAATCTATTGGTGAGGTGACCGAAGTCGTAAACCTAACCCTTAAAGGGGTATACCTAAAAAACCTGTTTTTTTAGGTATTGCCAAAACTCAACTTTGGAAGCGAATATCTCGAGAACGGTAAAAGATAATTCAATTCGGTTTGAAAATTTGAAATCAGCACATCGATGTTTACTTAAGTCTAGAAAATGAAAAGTTTTGGAGAAAAAAAGTTCGACGGAGAAATTTTGAAATTTAGGTTTTTTCGATTTTCTCAATTTTTACCTAATCGTTCCAAAGAAGGTATATGCGGAGAAAACATTTCTTTATGTATCTTTTCCCGTAGAATCGACTGGTGTAATCGTTGAGATTGTATCTCTACCCAGTTTAGAAATATAGCCAAAAAACACGCTTTTTTGAGGTGCAACTTTGACAGCAAATATCTCAGGAACGACAAGAGATAATTAAATTCCGTTTGAAATTTTGAAATCAGTGCATCGAGAACTATCAATGTACATTATTTCCTAAAATCAACATTTTGGGCTCAAAAATGAGTATTTTTGGGATATTTCGCATTTGTCAACATAATGTTACACTCTACACAACTTTGTTATGGATTTATAGGTTTTGGAAATAAATTAAAGTTAACAAGGTATATTTTTGTTCTATAATCAGTATATCAAATTATATGTCATTAAAGTTTCGTGCAGAGATACAGAAACACCCTGTATAACTAGTAGCTATAGTAATGACAAGTATCAGATTATAAAATATTGCACCTTATCTGCAACACACGGTATATTTCATGTTATTAACTTAAATTTTATTTATTATTTTTTGCCATCAAAAAATAAATCGAACTTCTATAATTAATATTAAATATAAATCTTAATTTTAGGTAAACAACAACCCAGGTAACGATATGTCATCGTATCAAAATATGCAATGACACAAATTGACATTACTAGTAAAGAATAAAATAAAAAATTGTATTTCATAATTATTCTTTTATAAAATATTATTATTTATTGTTAATGTCCAGTCTCTTTAAAATTGTAAAACAATAGAACCGTCGTATGAATAGTGGATGTAAGTAAGTGAATTGCAACATGAAAACAGAAGGAAGGACATAGCAAGTAATGTAAAGTACGGTTACATTTCTGTTTGGTGTGCCAAATGGCCGATTAGGTAAATGAAGATCAGCAAAGAAGGACCATCCCGAAACGTGTAGTCTATATCCCGTCCTGAAGTTCGCGACCCGTTACAAGAAATCCCTCCTGCCCCATCCAAACCCCGCAGGAGAAGTGGTACAAATGTCCTGCAGGAATCTGTATTTCAACCCTTCCCACATGGAATATCAATAATGAAAAATCTATTCCAGAACAAAATTATTTAAATTCCACATTAATATTATAGAAAATATACATTTTGTGATACTCATATGAACATAATATTAGCTTTATTATTATTATGGCACGAGTCATTTTTTATGAATCATTTTTAATGATACTTTAAAAATGAACGTCAGAATACTTCATTCAGTAGAATTTATGATCATTTCACATTTTCCTAAAAAGTGAAAAGGAGTTCTACGTTAATGATCATTATTAATAAATGAATGTAAAATGAAGTGTGAGAACACGCGTCATGATTCAAACTTGTGCATGCGCATGTTAACATGAGTATAACGTATAACCTAAAACATGTCACTTTTCTTAAATGTTCAACTGTTGTTAACTAAAATATTTTATTCAACTGTTATTAAGTAATAAATTTGTAATTTTGTAGTTCAAGTCATAACTGCGTCATTTGTAAAATGAATGTGAAATGAAACAGTACATGATCTCTCTCGACAAGATCTTTCAAACATGTAACATGTGAACAAATCTTTTTCATTTAATTATCATGAAAAATGATCATTGAAAATGAATCGTGTGAACCCGGCTATGCTCAAAATTATTAACGAATATTATAATAATTTAATGAAAAATTAATATTAGTCCCTAAATCAATCAATTATTAAATCATTGAACTACATACTTCTAAAATTTAAAATCATTCTTATAATTATTTTATTGTTACTGAAATATTAATAATACATTTTGTTCCAAAATTTGTTATAGCCAAGAAAATCAACAATAACAGTTAATTATGCAACATATGATGAAAGATCAATAACGTAAGTATTTTATGAAACTATTGATACGATATTGTATTGATTTTCTCCCATTTAAATACACACACACACACAAATTGTAATGATAGGTTTAAACTATATGGTTTATACTTATTTAAATTAGTAGCAGATATCAGACCCCATTCTATTTATAATTAGCAATTAAAACAATTGTGAAATAAAAAATTTGAGAAATTGGAGCACTTTCTGAAGTAAATAAATAGATAAAAGAATGAGTAAATAAAATCAGTTTTTAGTGGATAATAAATTACAAAATATTGAAGACCAAATAAAATTAACAAATATTATTCTAGTACTTTTAAAAAACATACACCTAAAATACAAAAAATGTTTTTCTGTACGTGAAAGGTAAGTATTAGTTCTAGTTTACATTTGCAAGTAATTCTTTCGTGGAGGATGAAGTAAGAAAGTTCGAAACGAAATCGAGCGCCCAGTGAGAACAGAGTCTGGTAATAAATGATCTTGGTAGGGAGGAGCTGTTTTAATCCTGCGTACATGTCACACGTTTCTTACTAAATAAATGCCCAATTGCGCTCACTCCTACTCTATCCAACAACCCCTTAATGCATCTCGATTTACATAAGATAAACAAAGCCATTTGTTCGTTCCAAGTACATCAGGACACTACTTCAACGCCAAAAAGGGATTGCATTATTTCAATAAATACTAAATCCTCACTCACTTCGTTTCAGTCAGATTTGTTTTTTTACTAACCCTCACTTATCATACAGGCTGCACCTAAGAATGTGTAACAAAATTTAAGAGTAGTTTTAAACATGCTAGGTGTTTTCTTTTCGCACAATTGTTCAGGTCACTTTAATTTAAAATGATGAGACGGGAATTGATATTTTTTAGAACTGTAAAGAATGACAATTGTGGTCACCAGAGGCGCAATCAGAATTTTTTTTCCGAGGGGGTTTTCAAATACAGAGTGTTCATTTTAAGTAGTACACTATTGTTATTTTGTGAACTGTAAGAGATTACAGAGTTGGTTAAATTAGTAATCAATTTCTATATCAAGAGGCTATTTTAATTTATTTTCTGAGACCGGTACTAGCTTAGTTTAATTTATACTGATGAAATATTCACCTTAGGTACGCCACTGGTGGTCACCCACAGAAATATTTCTAAAAATAAGATTTCATCACTACGTCACAATTGATTTGCGAAGAAAAGAAGAGACACGATAAGTAATCTGATGAAATGTGCGAAAAGAATACAGCTGCTGACCATGACCATAAATCAAAAATTTATTGAAATTCTTAATTTGAAAAATGGATCCAACCTAATTAATAATTTGGGCCGCTGGATTGATAGCTACTTTGTACATTATTTAATTAATTTGATTTAAATAAATTACTTATGGATATTCCTGACAGTTTGTAATTAATTCATGTATCAGTTTTGATTAGTGGTTTGCGCATGCGCGAACTATGGATAGTTCCGGAACATGTTTTTGTTGGAACTAATTGCAGTCTGATTCTAAACCGTCAATGACATTATTATTAATTATGTTAGGTTAGTTTTACTTTTACCTTAAAATAAATCTATAAATATCGAAGATAAATAAAGAACTGACTGACTCATTTACAAACACCTCTATTTTAAACTTAAATACAATTTTGATGTTGATTAAATTAACTGATTGATTAAATGACTGTTTTGATCGTCCGAGAACTGGTTCGGGATCGGTCAGAAATCAGTAAGAACAGCCTACTAACGGTCAGAGTTTGGATTTGAAGTTTTGGAACGCTTTTTTCAAACTGCGCATGCGTCGTACAGTTCCGAAATAATTTTGGAGGTTAGTTGGAACAAAACTATCATTTAACAAAATTATTGGTGATTCATAACGAATGCGTCCAAATGTTCAATACTATTAAATTTTGTTACACAGGTTTAGATTCATCTTGTATAGTCTTTCTTAACTATATTTTTCTATTATGTCTATTTTAAAATTTTATTTCTATCAATAAAACCTAGTCGAAAATATTCTATAATCATAATTAAGTAGACCTTCTAAAAAAGAAAAAAATAATACCTAAAAATATTTCTGATTTCCCCGATTTAAATGAAAGTACCAATATGATTTGCCAATTGCAACCTTTAAACTGTCTTGATCTTGATTATGTTGTTCTTTTCATTCGTAACATTTGCAAGATTACATCTACTGTACATAACAATTCTTTATTATGAATAATGAGTAATGAGTAAAGGAAGGAAACAGTTAAGATTTGGGGCATAATTGTCGGCAATTATTTAGCAGTTTGCTTTGGACGATAATCCGCTATAGATACTTTGTTGTTTCCGAGTTGGGATGCCGTAATTAACCGTGTGAATGACGCCAGCTACGGTGGTAATAAAGCTAAGTTACGAATGCGTACGACATGCCTACAGATGTACACGATCTGTTCCTTGCTGGATGCTGCCTTCCTAACATCTCAACGCAGTGCCGTATTTGCTCTTCATCTTCATCACAATATACTCATTTATCTTAAAATACTATATTATATCTATCTGGAACACTTACATTTTTCAAAACAATTTAGTGACAACTAAAACGAAACAGAAAAATTAATATAGCTGATAACAAAAAAAATAAGAATAGTGTGTTGTGTAAAATTCATCACAATAAACTCATTCATCTACAAATTCTATATTATATTTGTTTGGAACACTTAAAGTTTTTAAAACTATTTACTGACTACTAAAAGGTAACAGAAAAAAATAATAAATGTGATAACAAAAACATTAAGAATTAATATTGTGCAAAAAGTGTAGAAACTCACCTATTTTCCAAGTGTGGCACGAGACAAAGTCGAGTGCTGGAATCATACAAAATGGAAAATAGGTAATATTGCCCCAGTGGCACTTTTTCTACAAACACTGGTATATTACAGAACAGAAATACGTACACGGAAGCTATTTGACATAATTATATGACTTAGATAAACTTATATAGAATACTGACATGCAGTGAGAAATGATATTTGAAGCTTTATATTTTCCATAATAGTCGTAGAAAAAAAATATTGTTGAAATGATTGCAAAAATATGACTCAAAACATCTGTTTTGTAAAGCAAAATGACAAAGATATAGTGTAGTATATGAAATATACTTTGGTAGATATTATGCAATACTGATATGAAATGCTGGTCACATTCTACAAAGAACTAAATCACGTTCGTGTAATATATATTTAAAATAATTTATTATTAATTTTGTACACACACAAAATTTATCAAATGATTTACTACATGATAATTTGCACTAATATTGTCATATAATTAATTATTGTGACTACAAAATTTGTTATATATGAACAAATTAAACCAAATCAATAATATCGATTAAGTTTCTAGCATATGATCAAAAATCAATAACTGTAGAGAGATCTATGTCAATAACTTAAATTATTAATATAACAAAAAAGAAAAAATCGATATGTTAGTGCCATCTATGACGATTAATGAAACTATTGATGTAGCATTGATTTTCCCCCATTTACACACATTAATTTTCCAAAGACTCGATTAAACTATGCAATTTATACTTGTTTAAATTAGTAACAGATGATGTCAGATCCCATTCTATAAATAGATTCAACTGTAATGAGGTATGTGACCAAATTTTGAATTTTACATATTTAATACTAGACAAAAAAATAAAATACCCGTATTTTACGTAGCTTATGAGAAAATAGTTGTGGTAGAATCGTTAAAGAAGAGATATACTGTGAGCGTAAGAAACAGACTACGTACTTTTTCCACGATCCTACAATATTGACGTCACGCATTCCTTCTCCGAAACATTAAATTGTTAATAACTTTATTATTGCAAATTAATGATTAGTTTTTATTATTATAATGAGAAACTTTAGTAATTACTTTTTATATTTTATGACTTTTATACTGAAATTCGATTATGGTCACATACCTCATTGTGGAATGGTACATTTTATAAAGAAATTTATTTAAAATTAATAGAAATACTGTAGCAAGAAACTGGGATTACGAATTAAAATAAAAATAGTAGTACTTTGGACGGAAAGGTTAGAGTGATATATGGTTCTAACTGAATATGATATTAGGAATATAAAACAACATGGAAACACAAAATAGGTTTATACAGAAGACAGAGAAACGAAAATAAGAGAAAGATGAGGAAAGGCAACAAATTTAAAGGGCTCATCGTTTAAAATCGGAAAGTTTTGTCACATCTTAAGGAGAGATAGGGGAAGCCAACAAATTTAAAGGTCTACACAATGCTCCAAGGTCATAGAACTGAATAGGGTAACATGAAAGGTACCAACACGGAGTGTCGCTTCTGTATGTAAGTAACTATTCTGTGATGTAAACCTTAGATATAGAAGAGATATTTATTAAAAACTGAATAATGATTATTGGTAAGTGATGTTTTAAGTATAATGTGCATTTGCATTAGGAAACAGAAACTAGGATTATGACACAGAATAGGTTTATACAGAAGCGACAGTAAGACAGGGAAACGAAAATTAGAGAGAGATGGAGATTGTGCACAAATTTAAAGGGCTCATTGTTTAAAATCGGAAAGTTTCCCCACATCTTAGAGAGAGATAGGGGAAGAGCACAAATTTATAGGTCTACACAATGCTTCAAGGTCATAGAACTGTATAGGGTAACATGAAAGTTGCCGACACGGAGTGTCGCTTCTGTACTATTCTGTGATTACGAATTAAAATAAAAATTATAGTATTTCGGAAGGAGAGGTTAGAGTGATATATGGTTCCAACTGAATATGATACTAAGAATATAAAACAACCTGTAAACCTTAGATACAGAAGATATATTTATTAAAAACTGAATAATGAATATTGTTAAACGATGATTTTAAGTATAATGTGCATTTGCATTAGGAAATAGAAACGCTATGAATGAAATATGCAAGTGACACAGAAAGGGTTTAGACATTCAGGGCCGGTCCTGCGAAACCGGAAGCACTATTAACTTGTCCAAGTATTAGAGGGGAAAACAACGTAGTGGAAGGTAGTGGAAAGGGACGGAAGGTTTCTCCGTTCTCATCTAACGTCACACTTCCCAATTACGAATCATAAATTGCGGTGCGCTCAACATTTGAACGTCTCGGCGACGGTGTCGGTGAAGGGTGGAAGGAAGGATGACGGGTGTACCAACGCACTTCGACTGTTATTAAAACCCGATCGCATTTGCACGCGCACACGTGCGTGAGGTCTGTGTGAGTGTGCGTGGTGCTAAGATGTGCGTCTTGTGTCACGCACGGACAAGGACGATTTACGTGTGGCTTTCTAGGGATGGATCCATTGCTTTCACTAATCGCACAAATAGGATCTTAAAACATCCTCCAAATATTACCATTTTGCAGAGCAATATGAAAATATGCAACAATTAATGAGTATTAGTGAAAATATTTAATATAAATATTATTTCGTTTACTAATTATTTACGAGTGGCTTTCTAACAGGGATGGATCCATTGCTTTCACTAATCGCACAAATAGGATCTTAAACCATCCTCGAAATATTACTATTTTGCAGAACAATATGAAAATATACAACAATTAATTAGTATTGGTGAAAATATTATATTTAAATATTATACCGTTCGCTAGCTAGTAGAGAATTAATTTTGTCTTGTCTTTAGCAATTTCATTGGATGCCTAATTTTACAAAGACAATCGCGCGTCCGCGTTTCTTAGAACTTGCGGAAGGTAGACATGCATGCGGCATGGTAATGTCAAAATGTTACTATTTGTTCTTTATGCTACAATGCATACAATTTATAGAAAAATGAAAATGAAAATAGCCAAAATCGAAAGAATTTCCTGATAGTCACCTTACGATTTTTCTTCATTTCAGTTTTTTCTTTCTAAAAATTGTATCCGTAGGAATAAAAATTTTGAAATTGATACGCTTATGTAATTTTGCCCGAGGTCATATCTCGGCTATCCTTGAAAAACCTCTTTTTTGGGTCTAGCCACAGAATAGTTACATACAGGAGCGACAATCCGTCTTGGTACCTTTCATGTTACCCTATTCAGTTCTATGACCTTGGAGCAATGTGTAGACCTTTAAATTTGTTGACTTTCCTATTTCTCCCTAAGATGTGACGAAACTTTCCGATTTTAAACAATGAGCCCTTTAAATTTGTTGCCTTTCCCCTTCTCTCTCTAATTTTCGTTTCTCTGTCTTACTGTCGCTTCTGTTATAAACCTACTCCGTGGTTTTTGTTTTTCTCATTTTTCACCAAATCATTTCAAAGAAGGTATATGCCAAGAAAACATTTCTTTATGTAACTTTGCTCGTAGAACCGACTGGTATAATCGTTAAGATTATATCTCTACCAATTTTAGAAATACTCATTTCTTTGTGCAACTTGGGGAACAAAAATCTCAGAAGAAAAAAAGAGATACTTAATCATATTTCTAAATTTGAAACCAGTGCATCAACCGTCTATCAATATGGATTATTTTCAGAAACAAAAATTTTGGCCCCAAAAATGGGTATTTTTGGATAAACACAACTTTACGCTAAAAACATAATTTTGAATTACTTGTATATATCAACATAATATCTACTTTCTCTTAAAATTATTAATTTGATCAAAACTCATAACCTCAAAATAACTGTAATGACTGTAGTTGTGAATATTTTTATCGGCTTTTGTAACTGACGATGTGTGTAAATAACTTTTTTTATTGTCTAAACTGCTAAACTAAATTTATCAAGAGTTAATAGCAATTTTTGTGATATGTTATCTTTACAATAATTACTTTTTGTTTTTGAGTTTACATAAAAAGTGGGTTTTTACATAAAGGTTAGTGAAAGATAAGAGGAAGATGAATTTTACATATTTTATTAGAATGTTAAGGTTATGAAAAGATAAGAATCACGAGAACACATTCACAAACAAACTGATAACATTGTTAAAACAAATACTGAATAATATACAAAAAAAATCCTGTTATGAAATATGTTATGTAAAATAAGTACTTATTTATCTTAAAACATGTAATATATTGTTGTACTAACTTGTTTGTTTTATAAATGAAACCAATACAAGTGAAGCTGTAGGAAAATATTATCTGTTATATTCGCATACTTCACATAATGATGCCTTTTTCTTTTAATAAAATATTTTGCGCGTTAATAACGACACATAATCCGTGAAGACAAAACGACATAATTTTTGGAATATTTCATTTTGTGAATGCCATCGGAAATCTCTTAAATACCCGGCTATTATTAATTAAAAACACGGTGTTACTTTTTACGCTATAATAACAGACGAAAAAACCCGAAAAGTGTTTGGAATTTAAATGTGACATTCCTTCTGGACCGAGTGTGGGGAACGAACATGTGCTGCAGTGCGCATGCATGTAAAGACTTGTTATCCATCTCTACCCTCTATCATTTTCACCTTTTACCTACAGAATATTAAGATATATTCACTAAACCTTAAATATTTCTTTATGATTTAAAAATGAAAAATAAAGTTATTACTGTAATTTAATTTTTAAAACTATTTTTTTCGAAAACTGTCATCAGAAGTTTTGTATTTACATGACAACTACCAAAACGCGAAATTATTGATTTTGTAAAATGTAAAAGACCTGTTGGTTCTGCATTTTTTTTTTTTGTAAAAGGAAGGGTCGCAATTGAATTTTATCAAATCAAATCTTTTTAAGAGTATTGAACAACGACGTATTGAAATATTTCACTTCAAAATTAAGATAGTTAAAATTTGTTTAATTAATCTTAAACATCAAAATTTTCACTTTACATTTTCGCTATTTAGGGACACAGTTTTTTAAAAAACGTTATCGATACTTTTTTCTCAAATCTAAAAGTAATATTTCGCAATCTAGAATCAAAATTACAATCATTTTTATGTTAAAAGTAAACAATCTTGTGTATCTTATTTTGACTAACCCTGAAAAACCCAGTATTATAATGTCGAGATTGCAAGGTCACGCCGCGGACAACAGTCGCAGGTATACTATAGGCAGATTGAGACACGTTTAATCACCCATCTATTGTACTGACGCACTGAAGCAGCCAGAATATTCGAGAGTTCATTTGCTCCTGTATATAAACGCAAGCAGAAAAAACCGCGGGGACAGTCTGATATTAATACAAGTGGTGAACATAAATAGTTGGTGATATAAATATCCTAGTAATAAGTGTTTAAATAAATATTCTTAGTGTTTAAGTCTTTATTAATAATTATTACTCTTAAAGTACTATTTGTATTTGTTTATTCACAATGTTACTTATTTTTATTATCTTTTTTATAATTTATTATACGTTCATTAAACTTAATTATATAAATAGTGGTGTTTCAATTATTTTTATAGTTCACCCAAGCAAATAAAACTGACAATAATTATAATTAAATTGATTTCTAAATTAACGTGAAGTGGTCAAAAAAATATTGATAGTATTAACAAATTTAAAATATATGCTGTTGAAAAGAAGAATAAATTCAGAAATCATGAGTGTATGTTATTTAATGATTAATTTCTGCGTAATCTGTGATGCGATTAGAGCAGGATATCTCAATCTCCCTACATTGCTTATGAAACACGCTGTGCGGTATACCCGGTATAGGATATCCTCTTACAAACGCTGCAGCTGTGTGAGGAATAGAATAATTACAGATATCCATGGGTTGTCATTATTTTAATCGCATGTAACTAGTGAACAGCCATCAACAGCTAACAGCACAGAAGCCTGTAACAGGTGCTTCTCAGATCTGCAATCATATCTGCTCAATAATATCGTCCTGCCATACTCATTACTTGTATAACTATTACTCCTTTTCATTTTCACCATTTGATCATTTATGATTTAGGTAAAACGACTTCAAAGAATAAAACTTAAAAATAAGATGTAGGTAATTATAAAATTTACAAAGTGGAAATATAATTAGATTTCTAAAAAAAATTACAAATCTTTTCAGTAAAATGCTCACCGAATATTACTTTCTATTTATTTTAATATAAACTATTAGATTTGTGATAATAAATATGAAATGACAAATACAAACATCCGTACCCTAGCAGGGATTCGAACCCGAAACTGGTTGCTTTATTGCTGTTCCACCGTTTCACCGAATATTACTTACTCTTATAAACATAGAACAGAACTACAACAGCAATTTTATTTTTATGACAAGTTAGACAGATTTTGTAAATTTGAAAACTCTCTTTGAAAATTGCGGAAAATTAAAATTAATAAATATAATTAGATTTCTAAAAAAAATTACAAATCTTGTCAGTAAAATGCTCACCGAATATTACTTTCTATTTATTTTAATATAAACTATTAGATTTGTGATAATAAATATGAAATGACAAATACAAACATCCGTACCCTAGCAGGGATTCGAACCCGAAACTGGTTGCTTTATTGCTGTTCCACCGTTTCACCGAATATTACTTACTTTTATAAACATAGAACAGAACTACAACAGCAATTTTATTTTTATGACAAGTTAGACAGATTTTGTAAATTTGAAAAATGATAACCGAAAACAAATCAGGAATTTAATTTTTATAGTTACCCAAACAACAACTGTTAATTTAAATTCCAGTTCTGTATTCTGAGCTTTTTTTTGTAAATTAGAAAACTGAATCAGTTTGTTTTTATAGTAATTTGATAAAATATGTATGAGACGTAGTTTCTTACAGATACTTAATAAGTTTTAAATGCTAAATGGGGTATATGACCATAATCGAATTTTAGTTAATAAATCATAAAATATAAAAATTAACCAATATAGCTTCTCATTACAAAAATAAAATCTAAGAATAAGAAATAGGTTTCTTAGTCTATCTTTTTTATTTTACAATTCTACAACGACGACGTGACAGATTCCCTTCCCCAAATCTATAATAATTATTTTCTTGTAGACTACGAATATTGAATTAATTTAAAAAAAATGCGGGTATTTTATTTTATATTTAATTTTATACAACCTAATATTAAAAGTAATTAATATAATCTTTTTTCATTTTTTTTTCACTGTTTATAATTACTAAAATATAAAAAAAACACATTTACAATTTCGACTGAAATTTGGGATTTTAGATGTCAATGTCAAACCAGTGTAATATTTTTTGAAAATTTCTGAAAATTTTCACCTAGAATGCAATATCCGCTGTAAGTAAAGAAAATTATCATTACTTCCTCTTAAAAAAAAAAACCGAAACCAAAACAAAATCATTTTAACATCAACCGTTAAATTAAACACCATCCCCATCTTATTAGTCGAGCAAAATTCCCAGCATAACCTACATAGTTATTTCGAGTTTGAAATCTTAAAACCCCAACAATAGGTCTCGGCGTGACCCTCTTGGCCGGTGTTTGTGAAACATGCGAGCGAGCGGCCAGCATCTAGCGTGGTTCGTGAGCCGTTTGTCGAGTGGAAAAGTGGTTTTAGTTGTTAGTCCGAGTGTAGAGCGAGGGTGGATGGACGGTGCAAGAGCTCACGCGGTAATAAGTTGTTTATGAATGCCTGCGTGTAGTGATTCGTCGGAAAGAGTAGGTGAACTACTCGATACTTAATAGCGGGACGGTTCACTACACACCAACCCAACAGGACAGGATTCGGCAGTTTCAAACCGGATTTTTCTTTATACGTAGGTCGTATATATTTAGGAAATTTTAATATAATCCTAAACTGATCCTAAACTTAGCCATTTTGGTACCAAATAAACAATCAAATTTCACACTGGTGACAGTGTTGTATAATATTTGAAATATATGATTTTGAAATAACTATTAGATCGGGATTCTAATCAGCGACACCAATATTTATGAAAACAAAAAAATACCGTTGTATCCGAGTGGTTCGAAATTCACTATAAGGTCTAGATCTCTTGCAGATGCTGTAGATTGTATTGTATGTAAATGAAGATTTAAGCGTTTTATCGCTTTTGTCACCGCGACCTAGAAGATCTATTGACAGTGACACAACCTTTATTTAGTTTTCTGGAAACAGTATCAGTTTTTTGATGTAGCCTATTACAGCTCCAGAAGTCAAGTTCTTGATCTTCTTACCTAGTTGATTGTGTCTGTGTGGTTACGGCTGGATATTCACTCAGTATATATTACGACGATTCTTCGTCCTTTTCACACAGTCGAAACATGTCATTTTCAGGACAAGATGATAGCTACAGGATATGAATTGTAAGTAACATAAATACAATTGGTAAAGTTTTAATCGTTTACTACACGAAAAATTATCTTAATTAAAACATAATCTTCTTGTTCTTTTTGTGATTTTTTCGACTACTTTATTAATAAAATTTTGTAGATTCTCATTTTTTTTTTAGTCTCTAAAGAGGGGCGGCTGCCTCTACCTGCTCCCCCTTCACGAAGCCCTTGTATGTATAAGATCAGAGTTGGCAAAAATCTTGATTTATTTAAGAATATCAAAAATCATTTATTTAAAAAAAAATCAAATAAATCATGATTTTTTGATTTTTTTAATTTTTAAAGATATCTTAGTATTAATGCACTTTTTAATTGTTTTAAAAAGCAATATGAATATTTTATATCATAAACGAAAACGAAATCTATAATAAAACCAAAACGATTCATCTGAATAAAACTAGGAAGAGAAAAGAAATTTTATTTTTAGTTACATATTTAAATACTTATATTTTCCTTCTGTTATATGAGAATTAAAATGATACAATACCATTTCATTTTAAGTTATTATTATATACAGAATACATTTCAGTTATTATTAATTGTTTCGTAGCAAATAATTAAATTTTTGTTATAATTATTGTATTTTTTTTATCTTTGATAAAAATCAACGATTTTTATTTAAAAAATCAGTTGATTTAAATCATATCGTGATTTAAATCAAATAATTTAAATCAGGTCAACCCTGTATAAGATCCTTTTTTAAATTCCGTATTTGCATATATTTAGGTAGAATTTGCGCTGTCCGGCCCTGCGTATTGTAGAGGAATGTATATGCAGCAGGCAAGTCTCCGGTGCCGGAGTTGAATCCGGGCGCCCCGGAAAGAAGCTCGCGTGCTGCCTGCTGACCAGAACCCAGTCCCAATGCCGAGCCAATGGAGCGACGCGCGCCCGAAAATTTCCTTTCAATCCAGCCATTTTTGGCTAAGTGGTGGGCGGTCGAGCATTGGCCACCAACCCCAATATCCGATACTGCTGTAAATTGTTTTCAGATTACGTGATCGCGAACACAGAACGATACCAAGTAGATGCTGCATCCGGAGAATGTACCCTACTTTTTTATCCTAACCTCAAAATCCTTCCAATGCCTTTTTTACCGAAAACTATCGTATATTAAGTGACACACTGTTTTTACACAGTAAAGTTATAACTTTTAGAACCGCATGACGATTCAACATTTATTAATGAAGAATTAATTTTTCAAAAAAATTTAATTCGTCATTTGTATATTAAATATTAAGAACGGTAAGGATATTTTACCGATCGAAGGCAATTGTTTGGAAGAGGAACGAAGCGACGACTCCTATTATTGCCTGAGATCGGTATTCCTTACCGTTAGTAAATGCTTAGGTTATAATGTTTTGCATGTTAAAAATATAATTTCCCTCAATATCAGTAAAAAAAAAGCAAAATGAGTTGAATTAAAATTCATTCATTAAAAACTGAAGTCCGTTTCCATGGTATTTTTGAAACATTCGTTTCATTTTGCAATATGTCAAAGTCCTGTCATTTGTGGTTGTGTTTTTATGTAAGAAATAACTACAAAAAATGTTTGCAAGGTACCATTATTTATCAATAATTGTAGTGTTTTGTAACTTTACTTTTATTTTTAATAGCAATAAATTATTTTA
Source organism: Stenolophus ochropezus (assembly GCA_035578165.1). Lineage (NCBI taxonomy): Eukaryota > Metazoa > Arthropoda > Insecta > Coleoptera > Carabidae > Stenolophus > Stenolophus ochropezus. The sequence continues at coordinate 10,083,773 of JAQOWZ010000014.1, forward strand.
CTAAATAATTTGTGTGCATTTGCATGTACTTACCGTTCTAGAACGGTATGTAACATTACCGTTTTGTTAGACGTAGCACCCAGTAAAAGCAACCTACTGTCTTTGAAACCCAATCAATAAACCTTTTCTAAAGTCTAATCGTGCAAAAAACACTATTAGTTACAATTTAGTAGTAAAGAAACTTATTCCATATAGGTAGTTTAATTCATAGAATTGTCAAATCAACGGGCAGAGGTATAGCTCACTTAGATAGCGAGCTCAAACTCGAAATGAGCAGAACGTGAGATATGAGATTCGATTTTCAGTGCGCCAACTATTAGTCGCTGTGTCGGAGTGATTCAGAACCCACTACAAGCTGTTGCTCACCAAAATGCAAGTAATAATTGTTATGCTACCAAAGCTCTCCTAGGGTTGTAGCGCCAATGATGATAATGAATCAATGAAAGTAAATACTTATTCATACTTCTGTATTTGCTACAACCGATTATTTCAGTTCGGCGTTTCATAGTTAACGGTATTTGTTGTAACGGTTAAAGTCGTATATAATATTTTTTGTTAGAATATTTGTTTATCTATTTCAATTTAGATAAAGGTTTTGATTTCGAAATGTACTATTTTCTAGGAAATAATTGATAGAATAGAGCATATACTAGTTCACTAGGGGTGAATGTGCAAAGTTTAGTAAATTTAAAGCGAATGGAACGCTTAATCCTGAGCGAGGATAAACTAGGAAAATATTGTGGCTGAGACAAACTGGCACGGGACAAAAAAGGAAGACAGGAATCTGTTAGCTGGAATGAAATGAGTTTGCGCAGATTAGCCACAGGATTATGCTAATGGAATGTGAATGTGCCTTTACTTAACCACTTTCTTTCAACAACAGGCTTTTAAAGCGCTTGTTGTACGAATAAATAAACCACTTTTTCCACGATGTTGTATTTCGGATTGTAATGCTAATGCGATAACACCCATCCCTGCTTGCATTTTATCTCCTCCGAGACGATTATATTATATCCAATCGTATCGTCTTCACCATTAAATATCCACCGTCTAATTCCCCAAATCGCTCCACATTATTTCTTATTTACATCTCCTTCTCAAATTTACATTCGCTACGATCTGCAAACCACTCCGTTCATGACACTGCACTCAATAGTAAGTATCAGTAGCGTATATCTAGATTATCAAGACAAGACTGGCAAAAATTTCTTATTCTAGATCAAAAAGAAAAAATTATAAACAATTTTCAAGATTCTGGATTAATTAAAATTTTTAAATTTTCAAAATATAAATGTATTATGTGAAACTTGTTCCATACGAGCTGAAACAGTGATTGTAAAATAGAAAAAGACCTTATCTAAATGGTATGAGCAGGTTAATGTAGAGTATTAAAAGAATCTAGAGTCTTAATATCTAGAGAAGACTTTTTAAACTAGACTTAGTCTTAGTCAAACCTTGTCTTAGTTTAGGAGGTGTTAGAATAAAATTTGAATGACCAGACCAAATAGTATATTTCGTATCAAGGGCACAAAGTAGGTTATTGATAAATATGACAATTACATTGTCAATCAAATCTTGTAATCCTTTTAACAGAATCGGAAATTTCTTCGTCTATAGATTACATTGATATCACCGACCTTGCAGCAGTTAAAACTACAACAATTAAATTATAGATTAATTTATTCATGTATTATTTCAAAGTTTGAATGTATTTTTTAGTAAAAAAGCTACTTATTTTTTTATAAGAAAAATTTTTTGTTATTGGGGGGAGGAGGATGCTTTTAGTGAGGCAATAAATATTTTACTCTCGACACTAAAAATAGTAGCTACGTCACTGGTAAATATTACCTGTTCGAAAAAGTACAAGCATTAATGCATTTTCCAACTCAAAGTTAATTTTTCCTCATATCCTTATAAAAAGAATCCACGTATATATTAAAAGAATTCGAGATTGAGAATCATTAGTGATTGCGTCCAGGATTGTATAGCAGCCGCAGCCATTATTGTTATTTTATTAATAACAGGAAATTCTAACCTAAGAATGTTCTTTGCAAAAGAGAATACTAAGCACTGGTCTTTGAGAAGAAAAGAGAAAAGGGAACTAATTATTTATCCTTTCATAAAATTAGAAGCAATAAATAACGGTAAATAAAACCTCGTCCCCATCGTGAAATTGCTGCTGAAAAAACCGCTAATATAAGCAAAGAAAAATCCTCGGAGAAGAGTACACAAAACACGTGCTTATTAACGGTAATCCGCGATTCACAAGGCACGGCTGCTAAGCAGGTGCAGTGAATAATGAAAGATAACAGAGTCCTGAACACAAAACCTAAACCGCCAACACCGGGAACCGTTTAAATATTAATATTTTAAGGATGACGGTGCTTCTGCTTATTCCACAACAGGATGGGACTCACAAATTTTTACAGTGATTCTTGAGAAATACCTGTCTGTTACCTGTAAAACATAGGGGTTTTCATGTTGTTTTAATTTTTATAATAATCTTCAAATAAAAATATTACACATGTAGTTTTTATTCTGTAAAAACCCAATAGTAAACGAATAATAAATTAATTAAATTTTTGTGACATTTGCCAGCACAAAGTGAAATAATAATGGCCCATACTACACATGTACTATAACAGCAGTTTTATGAAACGTGATTTTACATGTTCTTATGAGGCAAGACGTCACTTTTAACAAAAGTGCTCTATAAAAGTGAGCTCGATTCATATTACGAACACATTTTTATAATAATAGCGCTTTTAGGAAGCGTGGTTTTACATTATAATCTAATGAGGCCAGACGTCACTTTTTATAAAAGTGCTCTATAAAATGTGTTCGTAATACAATAATAATGCTGACTAAGTTTTATTTGAAAAACTTTTCACTAATATTTTTCATTTTGGAAATATCGCCTGGATACTCGAAACAAAACCACCCTGTATAGCAGACAGGTCGTGACTAACATAGTCACCCTTCTATAGTACTGATGCATCGAATCTGTCAGAATATTCAAGATTTTAATTGCTCGGATATATAAACCAAACAGAAAAGACCGCGAGGACAGTGTGATATTGACACGAGTGTTGAACATAAATAGTTGATGATATAAATATCGTATAAATTAATAGTATGTAATATTAAGTGTTTTAATAAATATTATTAGTGTTTAAGTCCTTATTAATAATTATTACTCTAATTAATTTTTATTATTTTTTTATAATTTATTATTTGTTCATTAAACTTAGTTATGTATATAATCGTGTTTCAGTTATTTTACACTTCACCCATATAAGTAAACATTACAGTATGCAATAAAACGACAAGAAGAATTTAATTTGGAGGTGTTCCTGATGCAATTATATTATTAGTATATTAAAGATCACCTTCCTGACAATCCTGGCATTCTAGCTGAAATGGAGAAATCAATTCTATAAACAAAAGTAGTAGAATAATGTAATTTGAAGATGTTCCTGATGCAATTTTTTAATAAGATATTTATTTGAGTAATAAATAATGTAGATGGGTGAGTAAACAATTGAAAGCAGTGCAGGTTTTTTTAGTTGTGTACTGTGTGCACAGAAGGCGCTGGTTATGATTGGTGGGGCCGAGAACGCCTTTTTCTCAAACTGCGGATCCATAAACAAGGATAATTAATGTTTACACTGGATCGCGAAATACAAACAGATCCGTTGGCGAAACGTGACCCACAAATGCGTGGTCTCGCCTCGGCATCTCGCGAACTCGCCACTAAATGCTTGTCTTCGATGCGTATTAATAATCTCAACAGTATAATTATATTTCATGTAGAGGAGCGGAGGAAGAGCGTTCGCTTCGTCTTGAATAGGATCTCGCTTTGTGCCTCTGCCTCTGTTTCAGCGGACAGCGTCCCAGCCTGTGCTTATAGATTAAAGAATAACAAAACGATGCGTCCCTTCGCTTCTCGTTTTTCTTCTCTTCCCGACCGCAGTCTTTTTCTTTTCATGCCAACCCTCAAGCTGCACCAGAAACGGAATTATTCTACCTTCAGACTGTGTCACTGCAATTATATTCACGCACTACCACCCTATTTATTTTCTTTTCATGACAGAAACAAACACCCTAAAATACAATTAGAACCGCCACTACTGCTGAATAATAAAATCCATTAATAAATACGAATATCACAACAATTTCCCATTGCTGGACAGAAAGAAGAAAATAAACCCTTAAATCTAAAATAGCATACTCCGACTATAGAAGAATGGGATATGTGACCAAATTTTGTTTTTTACCTATATGATACTAGACAAAAAAAACGGAATTATTCTACCTTCAGACTGTCACTGCAATTATATTCACGCACTACCACCCTATTTATTTTCTTTTCATAACAGAAACAAACACCCTAAAATACAATTAGAACCACCACTACTGCTGAATAATAAAATCCATTAATAAATACGAATAATATCATTGCTGGACGAAAAGAAGAATATAATGAACCCTGAAATCTAAAATAGCATACTCCGACTATAGTAGAATAGGATATGTAACCAAATTTTGATTTTTACATATATGATACCTACTAGACAAAACATTATATACACATAGTTTTTTAAATTGGTTCATAATATCCATTAATAAATACGAATAATATCACAATTTCCCATTGCTGCACGAAGAGAAGAAAATAATAAACCCTGAAATTTAAAATAGCATACTCCGATTATAGACGAATGGGAAATGTGACCAAATTTTGATGTTTACCTATATGATACTAGACAAAAATTATATACACGTATTTTTTTTAATCGATTCATTATTCGTAGTTTACGAGAAAATAAATATTAAAAATTTGGGGAAGGTATATTGTAATGTCAGCATTATAAAATCGTGAAAAAGCCAGATAGTTTTCTTACACTATTATACCATGTTGACGTCACATATCCTTTCTCAAAAACATTTAATTGCTAATAGCTATATTATTGCATATTATTGTTTAGTACCTATTAATATAATGAGAAACTATTGTTTTTAGTTTTTATATTTTATTTAGTAGGTACTTGAGAATAATTTATAAGCTACAGGTTCTCTACAAGAATGGAAAATATAATCCGAATACATGAAAAAAAACTACACGTTGAATTTAAGATTTTAAAGTTGACCCTAGTTTCGGTTTAACCGGAGATGGAACTATAAAATGTATAACATGACTCAACCACAATTTTTTCACTGAATAAATAATGTTTTGTAAGTAAGACACATATCTGTAACAATATGCAAGGTAAAAGGTGCAATCTAGAAAGCATTTAACTTTATTTTTTCATGTGATATTTTGTGAATATGTATGCTTTGAAATGAAATTACCCTGCTTGTTGTTCTAATTGTTACAAAATGCAAATCAACAGCAAAGTTCTTAATTCCCCAACAATATGCGTGCAAATATTGCGAGCCGTGAAGTACAGGCACAGATAGAAGTATCACAACTAATTATTGTTTACACTGCATTCCAACTGTTTTAACGGATCGTTGTGAATCTTCCACGAAAATATGTAAATAAAACGCTTGTTAAAACGTATAAAACAAGTTTAGAATTACGCGAGCACAGCCCTCCCACATCGCTACATCATGGGCAGCCGAGTACAGGGCCGGCTGAAGGAAAATTTTAAACTGGCATCCCCTTTAAACATTATACTTAAATATTTATTTGCATTAACAGAAATTATAACTCATCTGCTAATTACAATTTCTTACAATAGTAGTTTATGATATACGTACGTAATGTCGGTCTTTTTTTACACATGTGGCTCAGATTTAAAAAAAACGCATTACGCATATGTATAATACACTATTTTTTATAACATATTTATTATTAATTTCTTTATTAGAGTTATCTGACAGTAGACATGATTTGTATTTATCTTAAAAAATCACATTATAATTATTTCCATGACTCAATCATCGTCGCTCCTCAAAACAAAAATAAAAATCATCTGTCATGTAGACAAAAATGTCAATTCTAAGTACTTAAAAGCTATTGTTGTTTTGTAGTAAAAATAAATTCAAGTAAGAGTGACGGTGAAATATTACAAGTTACTAGAAGTAAGAAGAAATCCATTGATGATATTTACTAGAAATTTGCTTTCAGAAAAATCTCGAGCAGTTTTTAACAAACAATAATAACGCTTCATGAATTAGTGCAAGATATTCAAAAATTCACATCTATATATAAATAACTGTACTATGCATATCATCATCATCATCATCATCAGTGGCACAACATTCCTATATGGAACAAGGCCTCAAGTACCTGAAGTACTTGTTTCGTGACATGTTTTACTTGCATTTTAGCGATGCAGGTTGTCAGCCTGCAGTCTCTGCAAGGCCAGCACACACCGAGCCGTTGTGCGGCAACCCATCCAAATGGACAGGGCGGGCTATGTTGCTTATCTACACGATCAGACAAGACACGCCACGACCACACAACCGTACTGGCTACTATGCATATCACAATAAATAATAAATAATTATTTTGATTTGATGGTTTTTCTTAAATAACACTAGAATTTTACAATTTTTTGTAAACTGTGTAAAAAAATACTTATTTACACATGTGCAAAAATTAAAAAAATAAATGTTTAAAAAACAATAATTTTACAGTCGTAGTGACAGTTTTAAAATGTCAACATTTTAATTGACATGTTACAAAAAAGTATATTATGCAACAAGTGCAGAAAATTCGACACGAGTAAAGCCGAGTGAATCAATCACATAAATGGAAAATAGGAGATTCTACACGAGTGGCACATTATATTTTTTCTGTGACCACATTGCTAAATATTATAGACAGTGGCGACCTCTCTGTTTTGTAATTAATTAGTTACATTATTTTTATATATAAATATTTTTTTAAATTCTGCTGATTTAACAACAAGAAATCTACAAACAAAAGCAACTTAAAATAATGAATAATACGGTGTGAACATATATGTATGTAGTTTTAAATATGTGCCCCATTTACCAGCTCTTAGCACGGCACTGGTCATATACACAACCAAGTGCTCTCACTCAAAATACAACAGCTTGCTTACAAAATGTACAATATGGAGAGGTGCTCTAACTATAACAAATGCTACATCATGTAAACAAGAGAAATATTGCTTTTTCAATATAAATTGTAAGCAAAAATATTCGTAAAATGTAATATTAGACAAAAATAGTTCTTCATTTATTCAACATCAAGTGAACCAAAAAATGCTAGAAAATGCTTGTTAAAATTTAATTCAATATTTAACAATAAATACAATTTGTATCGTTTCTAGAAATGTTATATTTACTTATTTATTTTATATTGTTCAATTGAGGTCGTTTTGAAAACAACAGACTATTCTTAAAGTTTCGCAAAACTAACAATTTGAAAAGTAATTCTTAACAACCTGTAAATATTTGTATACACATATCTTAAGTAACCTACATATTTATCTTACTTTTGTTTATTGTATGTTGTTTATTACACGTGTGTATAATAAAAAATGATATTAAGACAAGAATCTAGAATAAAAAATAAATATTACATTTTCTGATAATTTTCACAATTTACAAAAAATATTTCGAAATTGATTTACACAATATCCTATCCTTCTTATCAGTTATTGGTTGATGATTTATGTTTTTCGTATGGTATTTTCATGTTAAAAGTAAAAAAATAAATTACCTAAACACAACATAGTAAGAATATTTTCCAGTATCCGTTTTCTATGTATTTGCACTTACATATTTTTACGTAAGTTTGTTTTACAAGTTATCAAAATAGATGTTGTTTTACGTCAACAATTATTTACTTAAATAAGTAAATATCTTGGAAATTATATATAAATTTATTACGAAATACAGCTGTTCAAAAACTTTTCACGAAAATTATATCACATTTTATTGTAATATTTGTAAAAAATAAAAATGTATGACGATCAAGTATCCCCTTTCTCAAAAAGAAAAAATTATATTGCAAAGCAATAAAGAAAAGTAAAAATAGTGACGTCACAAACTATATTTAAAATTATATTTTTATTAAAGTGTATGTATTAATTAAATAAAAAATAAAGTTTTAAGTGAAGAGCAAGTGATAATAAAAAAAAAATGAATGTCACTTACCATTGGGTAGTTCCGGCAAAGTCGAAACCAACCCGAAGTGCAACGAGAAAAGCCGAACAAATCACAAACCACAATAACCCGACGATTCGGACAACGTCTCACTATGTTTATGTTTAAAAATCTATTTAGCTACAAAACTGTGCCGTAGTGAATTTTTGTTTGACTGTTACGAAAAGCATCACATATATTTCAGTTGTTTACCGGGCTCTATATTTAGATACAGGTTGTTTATTTGAAGTAAACTCACGTTAGAAAATAACGATAATCTAAGACGCAGAAGACGGCTCTTGTCAGATAACAAGAGATTATATGTGTACAATAGTAAAATAAATATAAACAATCTACGATATGTGCAAAACGAAAAAAATGCCTCGAGAAATTTTTGTTTATGTTACAAATAAAACGTCTGTTTACTGGCAAATTATGACTTACTAATTATATCGAAGGCCTTGAATTTATGTTTCTATACCTCAAACATTACCAGGACCGCATTTAAATAAATCTACATTTTAAATATTTTTCACAAATTCGCACATACCCTCAAATTTATTTAAACAATATGTGTACATATACAGGGTGTTGCAAAAAGTGATAACAAAATTTAAAAGAATATAATAGTAACGTAAAAATAGTGTTAAGATGTTTATGTAAATATGACAGCAATAATGAATGAATGAAACGATACCCTCCAATTTACTTAAACAATGTATGTACATATACAGGATGTTGCAAAAAGTGTTAACAAAATTTAAAAGAATATAGATGTAAAATAAAAATAGTGTTAAGATGTTTATGTAAATGTGACAGCAAAAATGAATGAATGAAACGATACCCTCAAATTTATTTAAACAATGTATGTACATATACAGGATGTTGCAAAAAGTGGTAAAAAAATTTAATAGAATATAGTAGTAAAGTAAAAATAGTGTTAAGATGTTTATGTAAATGTGACAACAATAATGAATGAATGAAACGATACCCTCAAATTTATTTAAACAATGTATGTACATATACAGGATGTTGCAAAAAGTGTTAACAAAATTTAAAAGAATATAGATGTAAAATAAAAATAGTGTTAAGATGTTTATGTAAATGTGACAGCAATAATGAATGAATGAAACGATACCCTCAAATTTATTTAAACAATATATGTACATATACAGGGTGTTGCAAAAAGTGTTGACAAAATTTAAAAGAATATAGATGTAAAAAAAATAGTGTTAAGATGTTTATTTAAATGTGACAGCAATAATGAATGAAGGAACCGGTATCAGTATAAAGGAATTAGGAAACCCTAGTATCGTGACGTTGACAAGTGTCAACATAACCTACAAATTGCTGTTAAATACTCGTTGACAATTTACAGCACATTAGAAGGACGTTAACGCATCACGATAAGATTAAAGTGAGGCGAAGCGAGTAGCGAAGTAGCAAAGTAGTTGGTAATCAAACTTGAGTAGGCCGTCTCAACACAACGCAGAAGCTACAATAAATCATACATAATCCCGTCGCGCCGTGAACGTACAGCCAGCCATACCCAAGCTATGTATGAGAATTCACTCGCTACTCTACTCGCTGCATCGCACCAAAAAACTGACGAAAATAATTTATTACGTGTTATTTAAGTGCAAGACTTAAAATGACATGAGAATAGGAAATATCGAAAAAGGAAAAATGAAGATATGAATTATTATTTCAAATATACCGGAATATCTCCTAGACACAAATGAGATATTGCTATTGATTTTACTTACCGACAAATTAAATAAATAATCTATATCTCACGGAAGGAATTCTAATAATTAAACTCAATCACGGAATATCATTATTTATTACAATAATAAATAAAATATATAAAACTAAAACTAAAATTAGCCCTCAACCTTAAAATTATTTTTAATAAGAAGACTACAGCTAGAGATGGGCGAGTATGACCTATTCGATTATTTAAAACGAATCACTTAAGTGAATAAACTGACGGATTCTTTGGTTACAATAATAAATAAAACATAAAACTAAAACTCATAATATTAGCCCTTAATCTTAAAATGATTTTTAATTAGAAAACCTACAGCTAGAGATGGACGAGTATAACCGATTCGGTTAATTAAAACGAATCACTTAAGTGAACGATTCGCTTAGTTGTGTTATTTTCAAGATTTTAAGAAATTGTATATTAGTACACTATATTGATTTTCTTTAAAAAATAATAAATATTAATACAGAAAATAGAAAAAAGTATCGTGGAAAGGAAGGACACCCAATTGTGTTGGTATAATATAAGAAGAAAGATATAAAAGTATAACAATAAACAGTGTTTTTAAGACTTAAGGTTATATGTATTCTTTTACATCTTCCTTCTTATAATATTTCGGTAGATTATATTCTATTTCTGTGTACTCGTTATGATATAAATCATAGTTTAATATTTATATAATAAATATTTACTAACATTCTGTATATTTATAAATTATTCGAAAACAGCAAACATAACTTAGTTTTTGGTTTGACTTGTAACTCGATTCAATAATCGCACCTCGTAAATCTAAAACTCGAATCAAATAACCGAATAACGAATAATCGACGAAATTTTAACCAAATTTTTAATCGAATAATTATACGGCTTTGGTTCTATCTCTAGTATTTTAATTAAATATTCCTTAAATTTTATTTTAACCTACTGTCCGGATTGTATGATAGTACTCGAAGTTATAATGTACAAGTACACAGTAAAATAAAGAATGCCAGAAATAAAAATTTCACACAATAAGTGCGTAAATAAATTGATAATTGATATCTGCAAATGAGAAGAGAAGAAAAGTCGTGGCGTAATTGTGGGATGAATTCTTTTGAGAATAAATAAAGCGCAATAATGGTTGAATGTTTGGCATTATGCGACAACGGTGCAGCACACTATAGCGGAAGCACAAAGGCAGTGATTAAAAGAAGCTAAAGAAAGTGCAGAAGGGGCGGACAGCAGGACGGCATGACGTCGTGACGCCGAGCCGACGCTAAGCGCCAAGCGCTCTCTCTCGACGCCAGGTGTGAACCGACTGCCTGATGAGCTTTGTTTTTAATTATTGTCGGGAGATTAAAATGTGTAGCAAACTGGTCCGGATATTACTCTGCTTATAATTTCATCAAGCAACAAGAAGTGTTCCCGACAAGCCAGAGCGTCTAAGACCGCCCCTTCTCACTTCCGGTTTCTAAAAACTTTCCGCCTAGCTTGTCGCGATTTTCACGTTTTTTCCATTGTTCTCCGCTAAATTATTTATTCTTTTGTTCCCTTTATTATTCAGGTTTCGTCGCTTTGTTTACCTAATTTTTAATAGACATTTAATTAGCCCGTCAAACTTTCATAATTTTGGATTCAAATTTCATTTCGCTATTTCATTTTCAAGTGTAAGGAATCGCTCACTGGGTCGCTCAACCATTTATCATTTGAATATTAACTTTAGGACTTTTAAATTCTTCAAATATTATACTCAAATAAAACGAATTTTTAGGATCGAAAATATTATATTATTATATATATTACACGAACATATATTCAAAAAGCAAAAAAAAATAAAAAAATTCTTCTTTATCGTAAAATACAGGGTGTTTCTATACTTCTGCACGATATTTTAATGACATAATTTGATATATTGATTATAGAACAAAAATTCGCAAAAATAAGGGCAGTGTGCTCGTTGCAAACATTTTTAATGTCATTGGTTTGATAGTACATTCAAAAAGGTATAAGACACCTACATAATAACTATAAACCAGAGGCACTAAAAATGTTCGCTAGAAATAAAATAATCAGTATATCAAATTATATGTTATTAAACATCCTGTATATGTTATTATTTCAGATATTAAAAATAACTCATACAGCAGTAGGTAAAAATCGTAATAATATTTTTTTATTTATACAAATATAACAAATACGGTCCTGATTACTGTTTATAAAAATGATTAATGTCCATTGAAAATAACTCTATACTCCACCTAGTTTTACATGCATGTTTTGTTGGTTGCATATTATCGAATTTTCAGTATATTTATTTACAAATTAATTTTAAAACTATAATTCAAATAAACTTCCCCTAATTTAATCGTAATATATTTTAGTCAATAAAAGTAAATCCCTCTAGTTTCACAAACTCGAGTTCGAATCCCGTTAAAATATAAAACAAAAGAAAATAGCCTAACATCAATTCTAAATTAATATGTATTCATAAATACAATTTCGTTTTACAAGATGATATACAGAGGATATGAAGAGAAGGTAAAATAAATACAATTTATAAAGTTTGAATCGATTACTACAAGAAAATAAATATCTTAATTAAATCATAATCTTCTTGGGTTTTTTGTGAATTTTTCGATTACTTTATTATTAACATCTAGGTTCTTAATTTTTTCGAGTCTCTAGGGAGGGGCAGCACCAGTCAAATGAAATCATCATAATTTAAATATGGTTAATAATGCAGAGAAAATTCGAATCCGTACTTGGTACAATTCTAGTTATAATTTCAGAAATGTTTGTGATGTGTTTCCTAATTTATATCGCGTCCGTATTAGACCAAATCTTTTCACATTTATATTTAAAACATAAAAAAATAATGTACGTTTCGACATAAAACATACGAAATGGACAAGATTAAATACTGCGCGAAATGAAAAAAATAAAAATTATTTACTAAGTATTAAGTGCAATAAAGAAAATAATCAACTGTTTACAAATTATTGTTTAATTGCTTTTGTAATTTATGATTGTAGATATATTATTTTTATTGATACTTATTTTACATTACGTTATTTATAATACATTATTCTCTGGTATTATCAACAGACATTTTATTTTAAATGTGCATTTACCGAACAATGAATGTAGGAATAAAATATTATAAAGGATTTCCAACATTGCTGTCAAAATTTCGATATGCTTTTTATCATTAAATACGCATTTAAAATTAAATGCCTGTTGAGAAAAATTTCGATATGCTTATTTTCATTAAATACGCCTTTAAAATAAAATGTCTGTTGATAATATTGGAGGTATGACAAGTTCATATAACATTGACAACTTATGTTGCATTTTATCTACAGTAATGATAATAAGTAATGACAGATTAGAAAATATTAGAGATAGGATCGAAACCGAATAATTATTCGGTATTGGGTCTTTTCGGACATATTTTCACTATTCGGTATTCGGCTTATTCGGCCTATTTTAATACCGAATATTCAGTTACAAGAAATAAGTGACAATGTTGTTTTATTACATTAAAATATATAATTATAGAAAATATTTAACAAAAGATATATGTTTAATTATTATTAATGTATCTACATTAAAAGTGAATAATTTATCTAGATATATTGTTTGGTGGTTAATCATTATATTTTTCTTGCAACTGAAATAATTAAATTTAATAGTAATTAAGCAAAAATTTACCTTAACAAAAAATTAATAAGTTTCAATACGTCAGAATAAATACACCTTTCTCCACAATGAGGACCAACTAACACGCTTTTAAATTATAGAAAAATATTATTGGGTAATGTCGAATTTTCGTTATTCGGCTATTCGGTTGAACTGCTATTCGTCACATCACTAGAAAATATTGCATCTTAGGAGAAACTTATATTAGTGCAATAATATTTAGGAAATGTTATTTTTATAATGTTAATTAAGCAAATAAACATTAAAGAACCCCAAAAATCAGAGAAGCAATCTAAATAAATGAAGTAAATCAAATGATTCGTTATAAAACGTCCCATCTTGAGTGGTGAACCCTTCCTTGCATCATCATCTTCCACGAGACAATTTGGTAGTCGCCATAACAAACGCCATTACATCCGAAGTTTCTAATTAGTCGGTGTGTTGCCGTTGCCAATGCACAGCAGCAGAAGCAGAGCTTACAGCTTACAGCACTGAGCACATAACACGACTTCCACGGTGCCTTCTGGCTGTGCTATTCGCTATTCGCTATTCGTTGTTCACAACGCTATGTTCCTGTTCGGATATTACAACTTCTACCTCTTCGAATCGACAAGCCGCAACCCACATACGAACATGTAGCTGTGTGCCTGATCTTTCAGGTGCTTTTTCACCTGGATATTTTCCTATATTATATTTTGTACACCTAGTACTGGATTAACGCACTAACAAAGCAATTGCAATTCTGTAACCATTGTTTTACTTGCACAATGCATATTTACCAAAAATTTAATAGTTTCTCATTTAACATGTATTTTCTTTAATGCAGCTTGTAATAAATTAATAAATATGTGTTAAAGAAACAATTTTTCTGCAAAATGTTAAAAATGAATCATAATATCACAAGAAGTTAGAAAAGTGTATCCCATAGTATATTATGTATTAAAACAAAATAATTATGATTTCTAGTATAATTCTCGTTAAATGTGATTTCTCAATAGGTGTTAACGTATACATATATATTTATGCATTTTGAATTCGAAACGACCGCCTTATTCAAGGTTGGGGTCTTTACTAACTATTAGAGTGCCATCTGTTATTAGGTAGTTGCTTATTGAATAGCTCAGCAATACTGTTATGCACGTTGCCTATGCTACAGGATTTTAATAAAACGTTTTAGGCGACATCTATTGGGCTAGAAACAAAATACTTTGGGGTATCATTTCACCTTAAGGCCCCCATCAACAGGGGGCTCTCGACCCCCAAAAAAATTCATTTTTCTCTTTATTATAAATTTATATTTGATTTTTTAATCAGTTTATTGTCGAAGTAAAATTTCTCAGCCAATTCATGAAAAATGTATAATGTTAAAAGATGAAAATATAATTTTCATTTATTAAAATTGTTAATTTTGATATATGAAGCAATTGTTTTGTTACATAAATAATACAAAAAGAAAAAAGACCCATATTCCAAGCTCACTTTTATGAGTGCTTTTGTTAAAAGTGACGTTTGGCCTAATAAGAGTACAATGTAAAATCAGGCATCCTAAAAGCGATTTTATTATAAAAATAAGCTCGGAATACGGAAAAAAATTTAAAATATTAAAAAATTAGGAAACATCTTTAACACGAATTTCGGATACGGTCCGAAATATTATGACAGTAGAAAACACCTGCCTAAAAGAACCTTTACCGCAAGTCCCATAACACTTTATAAAGAGCAATCGGTTTATTTTACATTGAGTTTCAAGTATCTCGTCATACAACTATAAATTCCATAATATTTCAATCAAAAACGGACGTAAGTTATTCATGGTCGCAATTGGGATATGAATAAGACAACTTCTACCTCTTCGAATCGAATGTTTTCAATATTTTTATATATTTTCCATAATGGGCAACAGTGTAAAACAATTAACCAATATTTTTTTGTATTTCTACAGTCTTATTTTTCAGTAATTGTAAATAGATGTGACTGAATTAAAATCTCCCTATCTACTTTTTTAATATGCTCATAAACTAAAGTAACTAAGTAAATTATCAAGTTTGTTACACATTATACATAAAATGTTTTCTGTTTTCTAAAATCTGAATAATACTTTATATTTTCTAAAATATATTTAATTAATCTGATCTACAATTGATCCATTTTATACTATTTGCGATTTCTAAAAATAATTTGATTTATGTAAATCACATATAATACTGTCTAAAAAAATTATTAAATACATATTTTGAAAAGAATAATTTAAGATTAAAAAACCTATATTTTTTTTTAATTAATTGACCGAATTTCTGCAATCCCTTCTGATATCTCAATTCAGGTCTGATTCCGTATACATCGTTTTACAGGAAGTAATGAAAACTATCATTATTCCTAATTACAGAAACATGTTAATGTTACTACATGTTAAAACTATACCAGAACGGTAATAGGTGTAATAATTACATGGATTTTCAAATAAAAATATTTTTTTTATCAACAAATAAGTTTAACTTTTTATGAGGAATGATTCATGGAAACATTAATGACAATATAAATAATTGTTGAAGTAAACAGCATTCTATAACATAATTTAATGCATTTTATTACGAATTCTATAATAAATTTAATATAGTTGCCTCGAATAAGCAAAGATGTTGCGTCATGTCAGAGTCTGGCGTCTTATCTTGAAATTTCAAGACAAAACAAGACTTTCTTAATCTAGATCAAGACGAGAAAATTTTAGACATTTTTCAGGACTCTAGATTAACAAAAAATTATATATTCGAAATATAAATATAATGCGAAGCTTGTTCCATCCGAGTTGAAACAGTGATTGTAAAATAGAAAAAGAACGCTATCGAAGAATTATCTGTCCTTATCTAAAGCGTATATGCAGGTTAATTAAAGTCTTGAAACAATCTAGTCTTGATATCTAGACAAGACTTTTTAATCTAGACTGACTTAGTCAAGTTTTGTCTTAAAAGTATTGTCTTGTCTTGTCTAGACAGTAAAACTATCCGAAAGGATGTAACATGAAACAGTTGTAACAATAAACAAAAAAACATTAGAATAACAAATTGGTTCTTGGTAATTCGTTATGTTTTATCAAATAAACTGACAATTTTTTTAATATACTCATATTAATTTGGATATATAATTTTTGGATTGGACTTGCAATTTATAAATTTGATTGACATGTAATATAAATTGGAAGACGTTTGCGCAAGATATTCCTTTGTTTTAAGCACAAAGTACGAGTAAGAAAGTGGTTGGGCGAAGGAAAATATGTATGGCGGTACAAGAACAGGGTAACGGGCTAACGGGCATACGGCAATGCTTAGAATTCCAGTAGTTTGGCAGTATATCATATGGGTCGTGTCTCCACAGCGTCCACGTAAGAAAATAAAGGTAAATTTATGATAGCTTCAAGCTGAAACGTGGCTCATGCACTTGGTTTTATTTTATAACATTCATCTATGTTACACGCTCCACTTGCACCAGGTTTTCAGCTTTGTAAATATTCGCAATTAACTTTTTATTCCAAATGGAACAGCAACTTTTAAGAAATGTTCGTTATTTACTTTAATAACTTCAACTAAATTATTTAAATAATTCATAAATTGTAATGCATCAATAAAATCAAACACCTTTTTCTTTTTTTATATTTTATCTTTTATTTCGAATGGACCAGCAACTTTGAAGGAATTATTTGCTATATTAAACTCAAGTAAATTATTTATAAATAGTAGTAATGCATCACTATACTTGATTTACAATTAAAAAAAAATGAATATCTTTTTTCATTTTTTATACCATATCATTTTTTTTTCAAATAGGTCACCAACTTTTATACAATTATATACTGTATTAAATTATTTATTATAATAAATGCATCAATAAAATCAAAAATATTTTTAATTTTTTTATACTCTATCTTTTATTTTGAATGGACCAGCAACTTTGAAGAAATTATTTGTTGTATTAAATTCAACTAAATTATTTATAAATTGTAATGCATCACTATATCCGGTTTACAATTTAAAAAACACAAAGAATTTGTATACTTTCAAATATTATTTTCAATTAAACAGCAACTTAGAAGAAATTATTTACTTTACTAACTTTACTAACCTCAAGCAAAATATTTATATAATATAATATAATTACAATAATAAATTATAATGCAACATTCCTTTATCGATTTGAAATTTAGAAAATAATGGTAACCATTTTCATAACCTTTGGTAAACACTCTTAACGGTAAAGATGTATACTTAAAATTAATTTTTAACATAACATTTTAACAATTTTTACATATCCCTGACTTCTATTTTAAGTTTATTGCTATTTTTTACTATTGTCAAGTTTACAGTCCATTACCATTCAAAACGATCGTAGCGCTGGCGTGTCCTATAGTCGTGGAACAGTGCTAGCATTCTACAATATATTATTTACTGATATCTGCGAAAAAACAAATTGACACACCCAGTACTGGGTAGTAAGTAAGTGATGTATTTATTTATTTATTATTTATATATTTGTTATAAAATCTCACGGCTTAAAATTTAGACAATTAATTAAATGGTAAATAATGGTAAATTTAAAATACTGAAAACATTACTTCAGATAATAAAAATAAAACATAAATAACAGTAACTTATTTAGTAATTGCTTGGTTGAATAATTGTTATATTTAATACAAAGTATCATATATTATTTTATTATATTGTTATTTACATTTTTATATTTTACATAAATATATAATTCTACTGTAAAAGAAATATTTAACAATAACAAAATGTACTTTATAAAAAAATAAAATTATTTATATTTAATATAACTAATAAAGGAAAATAATATATATGTACATATTAAATTATAAGAAACGTTTCAAATTTGATAAAGCATATGCCATCTACACTGAAATAGATGTACTAAAAACAGTGACCTGTAGAATAGAATCTTCGAACTTTTCAAATCAATAAATCAGATTATAAGAAATTCTGTTTTAAATCTGTAAATAATTTTGAATATTTTAATATCTTAAATAAAAATAACGGAAATTTTTGTATTGATTATTTCATTTTAAATCTTGAGCAATATAAAATAAATTACTTAAATATGTTTTAGTAATTTTAAAATGCTAAATAAAAGACAAAGTTATATTTTCTATCGATTATCACTTTTTATGTAAATATCATAAGTATTATATTCTTAAAGCAAAAAATTCTATAGAAAATAAATTTGCATTTAATTTTTGATCAAATGTACTAGAAATTGATTAAAAATTTTGAGTAGCTCTCTTTGTACTACTTTTTTCATTAAATGTAATTTTATTATAACTATACTTTCATAAAATAACATGATATTAAAAAAATAAATATTTATATTTCTCTCTTACACCAATATGTATTTGATCAATTATAAATGTAACTCGCTATTTTTTACGTTAAAATGTCATTATTTAATTTTAATTATCTCAATTAAATTTAACAAGAATTAAAAATTAATCAAATCAGTGTTACATTTTGAGTTAGTGGAATGTTAATCTATTAATATAAGGATAATAAAACAAAGCGCAGTTTAAAAATATATTTTATTATTGAAAATATTAACCTCAAACATTATAACATACCTGTAACATGTACGTACATATTAAGAAACAAATTTTATATTTAACAAATAAGCTAATAAATTGCAACAAACGTGCATCTGCGTTCGTATTATAAACACCAAACAAGTTAGTCAGTTTTACTCATCAGACTCAACTGAATATCAACAATTAAATAAATTTTACAGAACTAGTCACTCACATTGGATAACATCTTTAATATAGATTCGGGTTGCCACATTTGAAATTCTATATTTATTTAGTTTCATTGCAATGTAGATATATAAACAGCATTAATAATATTATACATTTATTTTGGTTATATATGTATCAAAAAGTGTAAATATGATTGTAAAATTGTTTTATATTTATAGCTCTGATACTGAAACTATATCTAATTTTAATTGTCAAATTTATTTTATATTATTAAACTATAAAATTATAACATTCGTAAACATAATTTTTATTTTAATAGTTTACCGCATACCGTAATTAAGCGGTCGTTAAATATTTGAAAAATAGTGATTCATTTTTTGTTAATTTAAAATTATCGGTCGATAATTATTTATACTTTTTTTAAATAGAGGTTCATTTTTATATAAATAAATTAATAAATATGTGAAACATTTTTAAAGATTTATACATTTTTTTAAGTAGTGGTTTTCAAATTTGGCAACCCTTAGACCAAATGCTCGTTGTCAATTATTACAAATTATAAGCTTACGTTCTGTCCAAGCACAATACACCTTTGCAGAATTGAATATTTATTTTATTATAAAATGTAAAAATCTGACTTTACTTGGCATATGAAAATGTCAGTACAAACACTATATCAATCTGGAAGCAATTATTTGTGGTTATATTAGTAAATTATAAAAATGAATTATGTAGGTATCTATTGTCTACACATACACCAAACCTTCTTTCCAACAGGAGTAATATTTTTCGTAGTTACTTTAGCAATGAACACAGCCTTAGAATTAATTAAATATCTAGTCGTTTTCAAGAGTAGTTCATTAGGAATTGAACCAGTGCAGAGTTACGGGCCTTATCTATAATATTTTTACAGTGGAGCAATTTAGCTGAGTGATTTATAAAAATGTAAAAATTGAGGATTGCTTATATTAGTAACTAATGTTGAGTAACCTAATTATCAATATGTTTGTACATATATTAATCTCAATAAATATTTTTCTGTTAATATCAAATTAAAATTGCAACAAATATATTAAATATTATAAGTAATATCTTAAAATGAAAAAAATATATTAAACTTCATAGATGCGACAGTATTTTTAAATAAAATTTAAACCCATATACATAATAATCTTTATCTTACAACAAAAATACTTATTTGAAAAAAAAAATATCAAAAATTAGTATTATATAAACAAGAGGTTTTTATAATTCCTAAGATAATATTTTTATAAGAATATTTTTATTATTAATTTTGGATTAACCTACGATCATATGTAAATAATTGCTTTTGTGTCACGTAATCTATTTCTTGCATTTTTCTTGGTAATATTCCTTTTGAACTACTTCTTACAACTCCATAGGAGATTGAACAACATGAAATGCATCAACATACAATCACATTCACACTATATCATACAATTTCCATTCGCACATTCATACTTCGACTCACATAGTATTTTATAAAAATAAACACTTTTACAGAAAACGTTAACACTTATTTAGTCTTCATTGAAGATTCATATGCCGGCTGTTGATGAATATAGTAGCATATAGTCAGTAATTTTATACCAATATTTTCTTCAACAGCCGGTATATCTGTACAGGAAGTTGTGCGAAATAAACTCTGAAAATGTGAGAGTTTTAATAAAAAAATTAAAATGTGAGGTTTCGACTGTATAAAAATTTAAGCAGCTTGTAAATAACTACTGTACCTGAGTGTTAACTTCACAGGGTTTTGAACAGAAATGTGTTTTTAAAAACTTTAATTTATTTAGTAAAACCCTCCAAAGAATAATATCTCAATTTGATTTCATCTCATTTGATTAATTTACTTGGTGTGAATTGAGTAAATTGACTGACTAGATAAATTTTGATCTTCCACTTCAAGTAACAATTTCGCACGCACAGCCTGTATGTATATATATACATTATTACTAAACTTTTATTCATGGAAATTATCGAAATGAAATGAAACACATAGGTGAAATGGAGTAAAACAAGGCACTGAAATGAAATATAATTTACGAATTCAGTGATGATCATACAGAGGTCCTTTGACCCAGTCCTACTCTCTCGGCAAAGTTACCCAGGAAGGTTCCCAGCGATGAATCAGGTCCGTTTTTCAATTTGAAGCCCACCGCTGTGCAATATGCGTTGTAGAACATCGCCCTTACTGCCTCCAAACGCTCTTTCCGGCTAAGGAACAATGTAGACTCAGTTACACGCAGTCACTCACAAACAACCCTATGACCCTAAATATCACCAGCGAAATACCCAACAATTAAATTGAATCATTTACCAAAGAACGTTTCATTAATATTTATATTTGAAGCTCTGAATGTGATTTTTTTTAATATTACATAATATACAGGTTTTTGCATATAATAAAAAATCTACTCCAAAGTTTAGAGTATATAAAGTATCTAAAATCGTAAAAAAATCATTATGACGTCATGACCTCTGCTAGAGCGATAAGATCAACTGAGCGACAAAAAGAAATGTGTGATCGAAGCGAGCTAATTATGTTTTTTTTTAATTTTGTCGAGCGGTGATTATATTTTTATTAGTAAATAAAAAAAATTATTTTTTGTTTCCAAAATAAATGGTTATTTCATTTTTTTTATAATGTTGGGATGGTAGTGACGTCACAAAAATGTTTTAATTAATTTCTCGAGTACTATTGGGTTTATTACAAAATAAAAAAATATGAAAATAATATTTGTATTTAAAATTTAAAACTAATAAAATAAATACGAAAACCCTCATTTTTATATTAATCTTTTTATTTACTATAAATAAAAATTAACGATATAAAATAGTTTTAGATATCAAAATAACATTTTACTTTTAGAAGTCGTATACGAATAAATTTTATGAAATGCATTCCATGAATGAAATAAATAATTAGTAATTATTACTGTTTTTGTATTTCAGGTGGCAATATTCAGATTCTGGATCGTGAAAAATTAGAAAATTAATTCATGCAATGATTGTTACATCCAGGAAGCGTCAATGGATCAAGAATGTACACATGTCCAGTCCTGCTAAAAGAAATTAAGCATAATAACTAACCAGAGAAGCGATCTAAAAACCAGTAAAGAAAGCAACAAAGAAACCAATCTTCACAATATACGCACGTAGAAAGCTCAATCTGGCTTCTGTTCAGTATGTTAGTAATGCTACGTTTTACTTGTTAATAGTGAAGTTGCGCTACGAAACAGATGAGTAGTGAAATGATCCCGATACTGAAGAAAAGTCCATGCGTGCGTAGAATACTCACAGAGATAGTCCGTCTGAACTACTAGTGCTCAAAAAGCAATCTTCGTCGACCAACGTACAGCTAGAATCCTGGGAAACTTGCCCTTCACATCTAGAAACATATTTCATTCTTCAGAAGCTTCTCAATACTTCTCCTATTCAACGATTGAACCACACCAACAAACAGACTACTTACAACCGAAATATTACAACTACTTACGCATTTTCAATTTCTTTTGTTTCTTTTGTATGTGTAACTACACTAAACTTAGGATGCTTCAGAAAACCTACACCGTTCTAAGTAGATTAGTAGTGAGAATAGTGTAATATGAATGTGGATGAACTCAGAAAAACGTGGGTATTATGTACACATGCGCAATGAAATATTTCTATCATTATTTTATCATTTAATTTCTCAATATTTATATTTTACTCCATATTAAATCAAAATCAATATTTCTTCAAACGAATTATTACGTTACAGTACTCACACTAGAAATATTAAGGCCTTACATTATTTGTCAAATAATGTTACCGTTGTTTTACTAGTACAACACGACAATACCAATCAATAATATAAAATAGTGACGTGAGATT
Source organism: Stenolophus ochropezus (assembly GCA_035578165.1). Lineage (NCBI taxonomy): Eukaryota > Metazoa > Arthropoda > Insecta > Coleoptera > Carabidae > Stenolophus > Stenolophus ochropezus. Next base: position 10,106,992 of record JAQOWZ010000014.1, read on the forward strand.
TCACAGCCCCTGTTCTCAATAATTTTGTCTCACACAAGATAACCACGTAAATATTTATTTATTGTTGAGGTAGTAACGTCAAAAAGATTTTATAACTTCATTATTATTTTTCATATACAATTTAGTTTTTTAGAAAATATTTTTATTTGAAAATTGAAACCCATTAGTATCTATTATAGACGTGTGCTATAATTTATTAATTTCTTTGTGAAAATATTTGTATCATTAAATACTAACAGCAAAAGTAAAAGAAGAAAAAATTTTAAAGTAAAAAAAATATTTTTTAATTAGAAACCAATACATTTAAAGCGCTGTGAATCAGAAAAAAGCGAAAGTTATGTTTTTTTTTCCTCGTTTTTTTCCTATCATAAATTTATTACAAATAATAGACATATTATGCGAATTATAAAAGCAAATGCAGAAGCAATGAACCTCTTATCCGTAATTTTTTACTAGCGTTTTATTAAATGTAATATGGTGAAGAAAATAAAAATAAATTGTTTCTAAGGTGCAATGCTGTGTTGTAAATTGTATCCTATTTTCGTCTTTTTCTAACAATATCCTAACATCAAAACAATTCATACTCGGTGTATATTTAATATACTGTGTATTTTGTATGTGCCAATATTTTTTTTCGTAAGTAGATAACTGTTTGTTGACATTTGCTGCCCATTAGAACTAAAAACTGGCCTTTTTAATATAACCTGTACAGCAAAATACAACACACTCAAAGCTTCTTCTTTTAATTATCAAATACTCATTAAAATGCTGTTCATCAAGCAAAAATTATTTCATCAATTACTATAGCGCACACAACTACGATAGTCGGTATAAAAATACATCAAAAACAAGCTAAAACCATTCCAGCCTCTCAAATGCGAACATGAGGCTTGCAAAATGCAAATTATACCAATTCGTCTAGAATTTGTTACCACAAGCGTCTGTACATTAGAAATGCAAGAAATTAAAAGCACATCGGAATGCAGTTCAAAAACGGGCTAGTCTTTTAAAATTAAAAAACAAATAAGAATCTTATTAGAAATATTTCAAATTATTATTTATTAAAATAGTTATGAGTAAACCGAAATAAAAAACATATTTAAAAAAAACGGTTTATTATTTACATAACTAGTTTTTAAAAGAATAAAAACCAGTTTTACTGACCAATAAATAAATATTTGAACATGTTACAGCCAGTATTATATAATAATAACGGTTACTTTTTTAAATTTTCTATTTTTCAATTAAAAATATTCTGAATGAAACTAGCCTATTGTCATTTATTTTCCGAAAGTACTTTCCATTTCTTGCGAAGAAATGACAAATTCCTACCTGTTGGCGTTACTGTTGTTGGAGTCTATAGTGGACGTAGAATCTGAACCGCGTAAACTTCCCGTTCCTGTAATCATCTGCCAACTGCCTACACTGAGAGAGGACGAGGACTCCTGCCGCTGTCGAAGTCGGCTGGAGACCGGTACCGTAACTGGACTCGTGCGACGGTTTTGCGGGGACCACGCCCCCACTGGAATCTGTGGGGTTTGGTTGAGGTCGATGGTGGTAGCCCAGTTTGAATTCCTAGACAAAACATTGAAACACAATAAATGAAATGGCCAGTAAAATATTTATTATCATACCCATTCCCATTACGAAAGTTACTTACCCATTATGTATTTCATCGGGGTTAATATGAAACCAAACTGGTGGTAATTCTTGTGATTTGGTACTGACGGACGAACAAGAAGAATTAAGACTAACATTCGATCCTCGCGAATCTTGTTCGAGTAGTAGGCCGTCTAAATGCGTATCACTGTCTGTCCGATTTACAGACATGCCGCTACAACTACCTCCGCTGTGTTTTGAGGTTTTTACCCTACTGTAACAAATATACAAATATAAATCATATACACATTACTTTACATTAAGTCATAAGGTTTGTTCCAACATACAATGAAACTAGTTCGGAACTGTCTGACGCATGCGCAATTTAAAAATAGCGTTCCTACATACATCAAACTTAATTTTTGACTACCAGTCGAATGTTTCAACACGCTTCGAACCAGTCTCAAATCAATTTGGAACTATTAAAAACGGTGAGCGGACTGAAGCTTGTACTAATAGTCAGAACATGCGCAGTTAAACGAATTTTATCAGCTGTGAATTTTTTTAAGTTGTAAATTTGTTTGGTCTTCAATTGTTTTGCTGTTTATACATACTTTGATCAAATTCCATTGTTATGAGCTATTTAAATGATCAGAATTTTGTGGCATTATATGTCCATTTAAATTAAAATTGCACAGTATCCTCCAATTCTATAAGAAACATAAATAAACAAACATCATATTAATAAATTAACGTTACCTGTCATTTTTCAAAACTGTCTGAACCTAAAAAAGTTCAACCAAAAACAATGACAGATACTAATCTACAACTCGTTCCAACATAACATATGCTGACAAATAGTTCCGAATTGATCCAAATCGACGCATGTGCATATTCTGTATCGGGATCAGTACAGAACTAGTCCGAAACCGCGTGTTGCGTGTTGGAACAAACCTATAATATACAAGAAAAAAATTATGTATTGTGCAACAAGTGCAGAAAGTCACCTTGGTAGAAAGCAATAAGGAGACGTACACTTTTGCGCATGCGTTAAGAGTGTGTTTCAGTGATTCTTAGACTGAATCATTCCCATCTTTTTTAGTGCATTAAGTTTATTAGATTAAGATATATAAAATATTTAAGCATAAATATATTAATATATTGTATTATTATTATTATGAAAAATGTAAACAAACCTATGACTAAATATTACAATGCAAACAATAATTATATGACAAAAATTATGCTATTTCAACTTATTTTTATTTACAAATTATTTTTAGTTTAATCAGGTGTTTGCATGTTTTCAAATATTGATAATTTTAAATTAGACATCCGCAAAACAAGATAAGGCTGTAAATATGGTTAAAAATATGATACTATGGACAATTCAAAATACATGTTAAAAACAAATTGCACTTATTTTTCTTTGGGAAAAGAATTAAAATATTTATTTTCTGCTTTTTTTCTTACCTTCCCGTTATGCTAAACTCGTCGTCGATAAGATGCTTCAACATGAAGAAACAGAAGAAAAATATTTCTTCTCCTTTACTCAGTCGATCTACAAGATTATGGCCAAAAAGCATCCAGTCGTAAGCTATGGTTAAGTACAAGATTTGTGCGTGATCTAAAGACTGATGAATGACACCATCAGCCCAAAGTGAAAGTCGAAGTAACGAAACAAATAAGGGCGTTCGGTCCCAACCACTGATACAGTGAATAAGTAAACCGGAACTACTGTCTTGTAGATACTTCAAAAGTAATCGCATGTAGTTTTGGGTTATTGTAACTAGATCCCATTTCTGGAAAGAATAAGAATTCATTAGCCTCTTATACGACATATAAAACTATATTTTTCGTGGTCATTTACAACCCCAAAAAAAATAGAAATGAAATAACTTGTTCTTTATGAGACAGAAATAATACGACAATCGCTCACTAGCCGGGGATGTGACGTCATAAGAACACGACTACTTTTAATTTAAATAAATATTCATTAATATTCAACATTTTATAACTTTAAATTTATTTAACCATAAAACAAATTTCCCTTTCGCCTCATCTACATTCATAAACTAGATAACTCGTTAATAACTACCCAGTTACATTTTAAAGTGTGGTAATTCCGTTTGTAAGAGTTCAAGTGTTTGTAAACAGAAGTATAGTGACTTTCCAACTGTCCTACGGTTAAAAATAGGACATTACCTTGTACTTTTCCCAGTCAATTCTAAGCTGGGCAGTGATCGGATCCTCTGGCACTCCGATATTAGCGTCAACGTGTCCCTGAGACCAGTCGAACACAAGTCCCTGAGCGGTATAATCATTTTCTCGAAATTCTCGAAAAAATTCACAACCTGGATAGGGGAGAGAAATAATAGTAAAATCTACATATCGATTTTCCTTATCCACTTTCTCTGAAGATGTTACACTAAAAATGCAAAATTAATAAAAATGAAAATGATTGGAATTAGTGTTTCTTACTTCATTCCAAACTTGACTTTTTTCTTTTCCACCATGAAATCTATTATTGTCCCTACGTTAAGAGTTTTTAATAGTTTGATGTCTTGACTACGCACTCTATTGAACAATTGCCAATCTGACTGGGAAGCAACAGCTGGTTCACCATCTACGCTGTCAGGTGGTTCGTCATTTTCTCCCACATTTTCCGATCCGAAGAACAAATAGTCCAAACCGGATCGGCCATAAATTTCCGGACCACCTGAAAGAGTTGCTGACCGACACACATATTTTCCTTTATATAATATTACAGGCAATGGAAATCGGGCTCTACATCTGAAAAATATCAGAAACATGCACATCATTATATTATATTAATTTTTACAAAATAATTGAATATTCAATCGTAATGTGAATCACAGTGCTTGTTTTCTAGCATAAAAACCCAACACAGTATTAGATAAATAACATATAGCTACAGCGCTTTTCAACTGTTCAAAACAATTGATTATTCAATGTTAATATTAAATTAAAATTACGATGTTATCACATTGAGTAGTAGAAGAAACGTCAAAAGTTGTAAATAAATACTTCCAAGACACCCACCTGGCAAATCTAGCTTTATTAATAAGATCTCTGAGCTTCTGAGCATCGTAGGTGCTTTCGTAAATAGTATTTGTGGTCCTAGTAGTGGAGTGTAGCGCGGGACTTCCTGAGTATGCATGTTGTTCGTATTCCAAAATTATTAATTGACGTGGGTAATGAGAACTGAGTTCTCCAGACGCATTGTTAATTACAAAATGACTATAATCCAACTTAAATAATTCGATACATGATTGCATAGCATCTGTGATCTGAAAAATGTAATATTATCAAGTAAATGTCATATTGGACAAGTTGTTAGGTTAGGAAAGAACCATGTGTGCAACTTATATGTAATTAAATATATTCACCTGGGTATCTGCATCCTTGGCGCGATAAGTATTTTTGGAAAAATAGCTTAGTACACCTTGAATATCTTCTACTGTAACGACAGTCATATTTCTAAGATATTATTTATAAATTGCATAGAGTCACACTTTAGTTCGAACTGCACAACATTAAATTATCACTAACATTTTTTCACCCACATATTAATAAGTTTCAAATGATACACATATTGAAATGTAAAAAAACAATAATAATTTGTTATTTGCAATCATTGCAAAAATTTAAAAACTGTTTTTACATTCCACGGATCCGTCACTGCGTTAAGCGATCTTCAACTGTCTTCAAATTGTTATGCAACAGGGCCGGATTAGAAAATTTTGACCTCAAAACATAATTTTGTTTGGTATTTATTCCTTTTTTAATAATTTATTAATGGTGATTACATTTTCAAATTATATTAAGACAATAATAAATAATTAAATTCTATATAAAGAAAAAATACTCATGTAAATAAAAGTAATGTACTTATTAAGTGTCATTTTTATTTTTGTTATTAAAATTACGCGGTTTAACTCCAGTTCTGACGTAATTTGTGTACAGTAAAAAACGTCATACATATTAAGACGATTTTTATATTAAACAATAAGTAATTCACTACAATTTTATTATATATTTTATTGTTTTGAGTATGCTCTTTGTGAGATATTTACATACTTGTATTTTGGCACAAATTTTCTGGACGTCAGATTTTTAAATGTCAACAAATGATCTGACTATGTAGGTTACTGTAAATGTTTTTTCTATATTTATATAAGGGCAAATACATTTCAAAACAACAAAAAAATAGATCTGGATTAATTCCAATTTTCTGAACTAATAATAACTATATTTTGTTGTCTAAACGCATAAAGCAAATCGCGAGAGAGCGGGAATATATTGTGAAACCTCAATCCATTGAACGCACTCTCATGATGCAATTGGTTTAGTTTGAGTGAGAATGTTTGACAACTAAGAGCAAAACATCTGTGTATATGTTTTGGCTGGTAATATGTGGTGTTATTTTTAAAGTTAACTAGTGCACGGTGGTGGAATAATGGATTCGTTTCTGGGCTTATTCAATCCTAATTTATCGGATACGGAGAATGAGGAAACAGATTACGACGACCAATATGCATTACCCCCGGAGCCCCAAGTGGGCAATATCGAATATAAATTAAAGATTGTGAATCCTACAAAGCAACGATTCGAACATCTAGTGACACAGGTAAATAAATATTATATAAGAGTGTTTTTGACATTGTTTACAATGAATGACATTTCCTAAAGATGAAATGGAGGCTTCGTGAAGGACAGGGTGAAGCAGTTTATGAGATCGGTGTGGAAGACAATGGGGCTCTCACAGGGTTGTCTGATTCGGACATGAATGACAGTTTATCAACTTTACAGCGAATGGCGGCAGTTTTAGGGGCTGCCACAACAATCTTACGCGAGAGACAATTAGACAATGGTAGATGTGTCACCGAAGTTCTTGTTCGAAAGGTAAAAAATAATAAAATATCTCAAACATATTTTAAAAAACATTTATGTACACATCACCAAACAAAGAAAGTGTAACAACAGCTGAAGGTTGTGCAATCTTAAGTGAAAGTAAACCCAGGTTATATTTGTTACACTTAAAATTTACTTTTATTTTCGTATAAATGTATACAAAAACTATTTTTACTTCCAGGTTCCTGATGACCAAAACAACATAGATTTAAGGATAGCGGTAATTGGTAGTGCAGATGCTGGTAAATCTACGCTCCTAGGAGTCCTTACACAAGGAAGTTTAGACAATGGACGAGGTCGAGCTCGTTTAAATATGTTTAGACATCTTCACGAAATTAAATCAGGTCGAACATCATCTATTTCGCACGAATTCATCGGTTTCGATCATAATGGCGGGATCATAAATTACAATTCTTCTGAGCTGATGACACCCGAAGAAATTTGCGTCAATTCTGCCAAATTGGTAACATTTTTGGATTTGGCGGGCCATAAGAAATATTTAAGGACCACTATTCAAGGGTTGTCAGGATATTTTCCGCATTATGCAATGCTAGTGGTATGTTTCCTATTTTTATTTATTAAGTAAACATTGTGAAATATTAAAATAAGTATAATTAAACATTGCTTATCAGATGTCACTTATCAGTTTTATGAATATTTATACTAGAGTGATTATATTTAAGAGATAAATCGAAAATTTCGCAGAAATTTGTCTTGATAATAGGAAAAAATACAAATTTTATTTCTATATTTTGTGAAATAAATATTTTCTTGATTGCACAATTTAAGATGTAGTGAGATCATTGTCCTTTTGTTCTGATGAAATAATTTGTAATTTATTTTCGAACATTTTCCTTGTTTTGATTGTATAAAATTATCATCTTAGCGGAACTAATTTAATATTTGAAATTTTTTCCTTGTTCAAAAAATCAGTTTTTATTTGTTTCATTTAGTGATTTCTTGTATTTTAATTAATAAAACTATCGACAAATCGGTAATTATACATTTGACACAAAGTAATAAATTATACCAGTTATCAATAATATTGCAATGTCTTACATTGCATGTTCTTATCAGTAATTAAACTTCATAACAAAAAAACAAAAATTACACATTTTATTTCGTCATCAAAACGAGTATAGCACTTATCTTTGTTACTATGAAAATTTCCTCCTCCATTATCGAAAATATATTTCCTAGAACTAACGTAACTATTTCTTTATAGATATCTGGAACTTCCGGTATTGTAAACATGACGCACGAGCATCTCAATATCGCTATCGCTCTAGAAGTGCCATTTTTCGTTGTAATTACAAAAACTGATCTAGTCTCTCCGGAAGTAACTGCTAGAAGCCTAGAAAATGTATTGCAGGATAATTCTATTAGGCGAATGCCCTTATTTATTAAAAATGAAAATGATGTTATGAAAGCTGGAGCTAGTGGACTTGCAGAAAACATCGTACCAGTATTCCATCTGTCGAGTGTAACGGGAAAAGGTCTTGACCTTCTGATAAAGTTCTTGCATGTGCTGCCACCTAGCATGAGCGTGAAAGAGAAGGAACAATTGGAAGAGGTAGGAAAATTTCAAATTATATTTATTTCTTATTGGAATTCGTATTATCTACGTACGTTCCAATTAGATTTCGGTTTTAATTTCAAGTACCAATTCTGCTTGGCCATGAATCGTATTATTCTAGTTCAATGGGCTCTTCCTCTATATTTTGAATATATTTATTATAATTTGCTATAAAATAATTGTAACAAATAAACAATTTCATTTAAAAAATTCCGTTATAATAAATTATTAAGTGTATTTTTTACCGCTATTTAGCTCTGACGTATGACGGTCTCTACAAAAAAGGATAGAAAATATGAGAGAGACAGGCCATATAACATGGGGCAGAAAATTTGTAAACACATGAAAATATTTTGTTTTCGTTGACGACAGGGAGAACGTGGTTGTTATTTTAATATATAATTATAACTTTATTCTTATGCTTAGAGTTTATTATATATTTGAACAGAATAGTTTTGTTTATCTTGTTTTGTGGTACCGCAGATATTCACTGCGGCGCTGTCGAAACAGCAAAGGCTGAAATACGTCACGAGCTAATTTGAATTTTACTGAATTTATTTCTAGCTTATTTATCTTAAAACGGAGATAATAATTTGAAAAATATTTATATACGAATTTCTATTAAAAAAAATGGAAAAAGCCCGTTGTGCCTTTAGTTTTTCTTGTACAAATTTTTGATAAATTTGTAGGAGCCGTGCGAGTTCCAAATCGACGAAACCTTCCTAGTCTGTGATGTAGGGCAAGTCATGGGTGGACTTCTAACTAAAGGCGTAATCCGTGAGGGTTCCAGACTAAATATAGGCCCTCTAAACGACGGTAGTTTCAAACCAGTTACGGTTCACTCAATTCATCGCAACAAAGTCAAGTGTCGAGTAGTTAGAGCAGGTCAAAGTGCAGCCCTTAGTCTAAGCTCCCAAGTTCCTAACCTTCGACGGGGGATGGTGTTGCTACCTCCAGCACTTTCTGCCTTTGGGTGCTATTTCTTCCAGGTAGGCAATTTTCAATATGCATATATCACTAAAATGACGTACATCGGATTCATAAAATATACCACTACTTATAAATCTAGAATCGATTTACTTCGATAGATGCTGCTATGCCATGAACACCTTCGTCTCAGCCCCATTTCATCTCGTAACGAGCAAGTAGAATTTTGAAAAACTGGGCAGTAACGATTTAAAAAATGTAGTAATAGTAGTACACTTAACAATATTTATTTTTTCTTAATTGACACAAATTGCACAATATATGCTAGAAAAATTATTAAGATAATAATTATTTTTTTAACAAACATGATTGAGAACTATTTTTATAAAAAGCGCGATTTTTTTCTAATTATGTTAGAAATGTTAGTGTTTTAAGCTTAGGTGACTTTATTTATTTATGCGATCGTAACTTTATATATAATATAAACGTACGATAATTACGTGGCCATGTATTAATTGCTAATTGCAAACGTCTCAGGAATGAAAACTGCCAATTAGTTATGCAAAAATTAAAATTGTCACTATTTTTTATTTAAAGTTGCAACAAAAAAATATAATCCGGCATTCCCTTTATGCTTATTTGATAGATTTGAATATAAGTTCATATATCATTTTAATTAGTAGATTTATGTCCATAGAACATAAGGATGAAAATTGCGTGTCCGTAGTTGCTTTAGCTGTAAGGCAAGCAACTTTCGTTTTTATAGCTTCTTATACTTTTTAGTCTGTCTATATGTGGTTTTATTACACTGTTAGGAGTAACATTGAATTAATATGACGCTATGAAATATATTTAATCAGATAAAAAAACTAGTCTTTTCTAGACTTGTAAAAAGTAAATTAATGATGACATAATTCATATATGAATATTTTACAATGTCTGTATATCGCTTTTTATCGAATTATGATGATCAGGGCCGTACGAGGGTTAGGCGAACAAGACACCCTCGAGCGACAAGTTGAAAAGGACGTCAGATCTCACAAGAAATATTACATATTTTTCAGGCTACAGTGTTTCTTATTTATCACGCCAAGACAATCCAGCGTGGTTTCCAGACGACAATCTATATCGGCAGCATCCGACAGACTGCAGTGATTGAAGGCGTAATGGCTCAAGGTGGCCTCCACACAGGTGAAAGTTCTTCGGTGCTCTTCCGTTTTGTCTCTCACCCAGAGTACATGCGGGTAGGTAGCCGGCTATTGTTCAAGGAAGGCTCCACTCGTGGCATCGGAAAAATCACTCAAATTTTCCCCCACTCACCCCCAAAGAAGCGGGGGAGCAACAACGAGTCTCAAATGCGTAATTAGATAGATCCGTGCATTTCGAAATTTGTTTAATTTTTTCAAGTTATTGTGTTTCATCATTTTCCCTTTGATTGTTTCAAAATTTGACAATTTTTTGTTTTGTAGGTTACTTTCATAAAATAGAAAGCAATCAATTTATCATTTGGTTTGAGTTTCCAGTTTTGTTTCAATTCGTATAAATAAATACGATGTCTTGTATGTTTGAAAACATATTATTTTTCTTTTCAGTATGTTTTACTGATGTCTATTATATTACTTAGATAATATTTATCTATGTATCATCAAATATGAAAGTATCCTATCGATATTTATTATTTTATGCTAGGCGTCTTTGAAAATCTGATCTAGAAGCAAGACTGTACAAAACAAAAATTTAATCCATTTATACGATGGATTATCAGTCAAAGCTGAGCTGTGTTTATAATATTTGCACTAGGCTTCGCTGTATTTAGCATGTAATAATTGTACAAATAGAAATAATTTTTGTACAGTAGCTTCCCGTATTTAAAGTTTCGAGAAGAAAGCCGTGACTTAAGAGGTGTTCACAGAGTTTGAATTATAATTAGAAATTTTTATTTATGTGACTTTATTCTTCTACATTTTTATATATAAATGAATTGAGAGTTATTTTTATAGAACAAAATTCTAGAATATTTTTTTTATTGCAATTCAGTTTATTTTTACAAAATTTAGTATTATATTTATTATTTACGTAGAGTTTTTTTGTTTTGAATTATTTATTTTTGATACATGTATCGAATTAAATACGGAATGAGCTTATAATGTGAATTAAACTTTTATCAAAGCCAAGAATTTTGTAATTAAATTTATTATTTATTTATATCATAAGTATTTTGGATAAAATACTTATGTGTTATTGAGTTGTTTTTTTTTAATAAGTAGCAATAAAATAATTCTTGTAAAAAGATATGGCTTTGGAATAAGATATAGTAATTTTGTAAGTCTTATACGTATATTAAAAAATCATTTGTTGATAACGTCAAAATTATTAGTTATTAAAAATAAGTGTAACAAAAATTTGTGCAATATTAAATTTGCAAAATTAGAAATGATGAAATTTGAGTTAGTAAATTTTAAATTATCAGTACAAACCCACCAATAAGAAGTGAGCTCCAAATATGAGATTAGGGCAAAATATGAAAATTTGCCATTTTTAGTAAATTGATCTAATGTAGTGGAATATAACAATTTTGCACTTAATACTCATATAATCAGTTGCGCTAATAAAAATTAAATTTCAAGTATCTCTTAATAAACAATTACGTATACTGTTCTTGTTTTCTTGTTTTAAAACCGGCCTTCTCTTATTTCCCGACAAATAATTAAATATTTTTTCAAAGTTTAAAAATTACAATGTTCCAGTTTGTATTATGTATATCATAAAACTTAAGTTTTATTGGTGCAATTGGAGATTAAGAGTTTTCTTCTAATTAGTTTTATTAAAATAGGAAAATTGACAAATTAGCATATTAAAGAATGGTAGTTGAAAGTAGAAGCAAGGATGAGACAGTGTATTATTAATTTTCTTATTCAGTATTATTTAATTGTAGTGATACAAAGGCTGTAAATAAAAAAAAACTTGCAGTAATTGGTTTATCATATTGCACTTATTTCAATGTATGTTAAAGCACAAAATTGACAAAGAAACACATATTTTTAATATATTGAAATCTCAAATTGTACATTAATTGTAAATAACTAGCTTGTAACATTAACAAATTAGTGTTGTAGCGAATTTATTTAAGTGTACAAATAAATTTCCATTGAAGTAACATGATACGTGGGTGTATGATCTATGAAATGTGATATTAGTCCTGCCCCTTCGAAATGATCCGCATTCAGCGATTGATCTAGCATTAGATTGTTTGTATTGTTCTTGTAAACTTCAACTATGAAATGAAATATATTGGCGTTATTTAACTAAATTAAATATGTTTTATACTGTCTTTATTTTCTTCAATTTTGTATACTTAGTGCAAGCTTCAAATCTCTACGGACCACAGTAAGTATATTTACATTTTCTAAATGAATGAATTATAATATTTTTATTGACAGTCCACGAATAGTGTCCAATAATGGAAATTTAGTAATTTATGCGGCAGATCATAAAAATGTTTCAATTAGAACTAGTGGTAGAGGATATATTAATTTAAATGACGAAAATTTAATTCCGTTATTGACAAACGTAAGTTTTTAAACATAATTATTTAGAAAACTACATTTTTTTCTAAATTTTACGTAGGCTCGCAATGCAACACTAGCGGTGAATAGATTATCATCAAATGTTATAAGACCTTTATCATCAACTATTCAATCTATCTCAGATTTAATATATGGTCCAGAAGGAATTTTAAAACGAGTTACCACTCTTGAAACAAATGGTACAAGGATTGGTCCGTTAAGACCGGTAATTAAATATTTTCAGTTTAAAAATAAGTACTTACTTTAATATTCCTTAGGGAGTTCTGCGTAACAGAAATTGGATGCAGTTTAACAGGCGACTCCGAACTCTCGAAACAAATATGATCCGTGTTTTAAATTTACTGAAAACAAATGAATGCGAAAGTAATCCTTGCAAAAATGGAGGTGAATGCATAGATATGTACAACGGATACATGTGTCGTTGTTTAGATAGTTGGACGGTAAATTAATCTTAAAAAAAATTAAAAATGTGTGCAAATAAAATTATTTTAGGGAGCATCTTGTGAGACTGATGTTAATGAGTGCTTAAAATATCATGGTACGGATCTGGGATGTCAGAATGGAGCGACATGTATTAATAAAGTTGGTTCGTATGGGTAAGTATTTTAATTAATACATATATAAGTACTCAGCCGATAGAAACATTAAAATGCATTTTGACATTATCTGATTGAATCGCAAACATGACGGATTTAATGTTATTGCCCGTTTATATTTGCCTTTCGGAGTGAAAATACTAATCACCCAACATATATAAATCATAAAATTAGCTTTAATAACTGGAGTAATAAATATATCAAGTAATTAGAGCACATTCTGGAGCAAATAGAGCAACTAACATAAATTAGAACAAAAACATTTTCAATTAAAATTTGAATAGTCTTTGCATTTTCAATTACAGTTGAACCATAAAAAATTTGAATATTTAATTTCTAAGCGCAAAATTGTGCTTGGATACTTGAAATATTTAAAAAAATGCCTATGTTGGGTCAAAATCTTTAGTTTAAGAAAATAATATATATTGATATTTTTGTTTTTCCTTTTTAAATATTGTATCCATTGAGATACAAATCTGGAAATTAATGTACTTAATTTTTTTCACATAACCAAATGGCTAAAGTCACATCTCGGTCTATTTTAGGGTTAAACAAAAACATTAAAAAAACTATTTTACAATCAAAATTTTTCCCCTAGAATGGAATGGTGAAGTCGCAGAGGTCGTATTTCGACCTATTTTAGGTTTAAATCTAAAATAATCTAAACATACCTATTTTTTTCTTACTTTTTATTCAGTCGTGAAGAACGTATATGCGGAAATAACATTTCTTTATAAAACTTTGCACGTAGAATACAATAACAAAATAAATCAAAATGTATCTCAACATTTTTGAAATATACTAAAAATCACACTTTTCTGAAGTGCAATTTTGAACGTAATGAGAAAAGAAACGAGATAATAATTAAAGTACGTTCGAAAATTTTAAATTTGCGCATCGAAATCTATCAATATTTACTATTCTCAAAAATCATAGTTTTGGACCAAAAAATAGGTATTTAAATTTAAATAGATCGAAATAATATTTTCTGAAAACAAAAATATTTCCCCAAAAATGGGTATTTGTGTAAATATTTTATATTTAAACCTAAAACAAGTCAATTACAAGCTCAACACGTTTGCTATTCAATTTTATAGAAAAAAATACATACGTATCTATTTCATTTGTTGCAATTTAAATTAGTTGTACGTGAGGTACAAATTATTTTACGGACGTTTCCTGTTGCGCTAACGCGAACGAACAGTAAAGTGTATTACTGAGATTATCAGATTAGAGAGTACCCGAACTTAAATAAATTATATTTAATTATTAATAATTGTATCTTTTTAGATGTATTTGTGCACCTGGATGGTTCGGATTACATTGTAATCGGCGTACACAAGATTGTTCTACTGGTTCCCCACAAGAATTATGTGGCCATGGTACTTGTGTATCGCAAAATACTGCTTTAGGCTACACTTGTATTTGCGATCAGGTACGACAGTTTAAATTATTTTTTTTTAAGTCTTTATGTATGTATTTTTCTAGGGATGGACGACAAATAAAATCAGTCCAGCTTGCATTGTAGACGTCAATGAATGTGAATCTACTAAAACTCCTGTTTGCTCCACAAATCCTCTTGTTATGTGCATCAACGTCCCTGGCACATTTTACTGTGGAAATTGTCCTGCAGGATATAGCGGTAATGGTTTCTCATGCGTCGATATTGATGAATGTTTAACAAATAATGGAGGATGTAGTATCAACCCGAAAGTACTATGCATAAACACAATGGTATTATTTTCCATATATAGTTTTCAAAGTTTTAATTGATGTTATATCATAGGGATCTCGTATATGTGGTTCATGCCCCCCTGGTTATGTAGGAGATGGCGTGAGTTGTAATTACCAAGGAATTTGTCGTGTTAATAATGGAGGATGTCATCCTTTAGCTCGTTGTTTAGATAATCCAAGTATGTTGCTACACATTGTTAAATAAAGAATACATGTTTGGTTTGTAGGTATTGGAGAGAATTACGTTCAATGTGTTTGTCCGGCCGGATATTCCGGAATTGGAATAGGTTCAGATGGATGTTATCCATCTGCTATTTCTCCAGTTTTAACTTCTTGTAGTAGCAATCCTTGTGTACATGGAAGATGTATTAGTAATTCTAATAATTCGTTTACTTGTTCTTGTCATCCTGGATACACAGGTATGAATTTTAAAATCCCTAACATTGGGTAATAGTATTCTTACTACTCATTTTCTACACATTTATTATTTCTTGTTCCTTTTGGAGAGTTCATTGATAGATACGACGACAAGTCAAAAACAATAGATGTACTAATTATTATTAATACACATAAATATCTTAAATTGCAGGAACAACGTGCAGTTCTACTGTGAATCCATGCGATTCAAATCCTTGTAAAAATGGAGCAACATGCACTACCATTGATAATACGTTTTCTTGCGAATGTACTACTGGTTATACAGGTCTTCAGTGTGACAAAGAAAGACAAGGTTTATTTTATACAATATGAACATCAGTTTAGTACATTATAGTTTTTTATAGCTTGCGGAGGAAAACTTACTGGAGCTTCAGGATTCCTACAATTCCCTGTTGCAAACAACTCAAATTATGAGCATGGTATTAGTTGTTCATGGCTCATTAAAACAAAAGCAGATCATGTTTTGAATATTTCATTCACTAAATTTCATTTGGAAGGTCCAGATAATAACAATAATTGCATTTATGACTGGGTGCAGGTATGATTCTACAATTATTTATCTATCAGCTAAAAATACTGCTGAACCTATATTTAATATACTACAAACAATTAACTGAAATTTAAATTGATTTTTAAATAGTTCATTTTGACCAAATTCCCGAATAGTTAAAAAATGGTAATAATTCTTTTAAAAAGTAATTAGATAAATGAAAAATTCGGTTAGCAAGTTTCTTAAGTTTCATGATTATTATTATTCCCAATGTTTTTCAGATGCATGATGGTCCAAATACAGCATCTCACATTATTGGGAGATTTTGTGGTACTGAATTGCCAAAAGGAGGAGAAATAACTACGAGCCACAATACTATGTATTTGTGGTTTAGATCTGATCGTACACTTTCTAATCTTGGTTTTGCTTTAAAATGGAAAACAATCACTCCATGTAAATATAATTTACTATTTATCCTATTTTTGTTGATTATCAAATTTTTAGTATGTGGTGGCAATGTTTTGGTGGAAAGTCATGGGACGCTAAATTCTCCAGGATCTCCAGGAAATTATCCTCCTAACAGGTACGAATGAATATATTTTAATATTGTTTCATTTCAGTTTTTTTTTACAGAGACTGTGTATGGTTTTTAATGGCACCATTGGGTAAAAGACTCCAACTCCATTTCTTTATGTTAAATATAGGAAATAATCAAAACTGCAGTAATGATTATTTGGAAGTAATAATTGAAAATTAAGATAAAATATATTTAATTAATTATTTCATGTTATAGATCACTTCAGCAAATACAAATATAATTTTCTGTAACTCGTCTCATCCAGCACCAGTAGTTAGTGATGGATCTCTTGTAACAGTTCATTTTCATTCGGATGCTACGGGAAATTATCCAGGTTTCCAGATATCCTATTCTGTTATTGAAGGGATACCTGGATGTGGTGGTCTTTTTACTGCAGACCGTGGAGAATTTGGATCTCCTGTGTTAGAACAACAATATCAGTCACATTCTAATTGCGAATACAAAATTAAATTACCAGAAGAAGCAAGAATCAAACTCACATTCCTGTCATTTTCTTTGGAAAATGCAAATGATTGCCAATATGATTACGTATCGGTATGGTTTTAATTTTATTTCAATACTTTAATATTTTTTAATTTAATTATTGTTGTTAAACTTTATAAAATTTGCATGGGTTTTGTATTATGGATAACTTACGATAAAAAAAAATGTATTGACATTCTAGTAAAAATGCGTAGAGAAAAACGCGTAACAGATATGCGCATGTCAAAACTGCGCAAAAATAAGCACATAGGTAAAATGCGCAGACACGATTAATAATCCTTGTTTCTATAAAATTTAGGTTCATGAAGGAGGCCGTCCCGATTCTCCCCTTGTAGGCCGATATTGTGGATCAAATATTCCACCCCCCTATGTATCTTTAGGAAATGAATTGTTTATCAAATTCAAATCAGATGAATATATAAATGATGAAGGATTTAGAATAAGATATGAAATAGGTAATAATTTCTACAACTAAGTATTTATGGTAATTTGCACAATATGCTTATTATAGTGTGTGGAAATATATTTGACGCACCATCTGGAATTATAAAATCGTCTGGATATCCAAAACCACAAGTAGCAGTTAGAAATTGTGTATATGAAATTAAACAAAAAGCAGGGACAGCAATAAAATTAACGTTCCAAAATGTGAATATAGGAATTTCATGTGACCTGAATTATATAGAGGTATATTAAATTAAAATTGCATATAGTACAACTAGTACAGAAATGGCAACTATCTTGTTTCGATTCATTTTGTGCAAATAATATTTATATGATTATAATAGTTCAATGATCATAAAATTATAAAAATATTATTTGTATTTTGAAATTTTTGTAGGTTCGTGATGGAGATTCAGAAAATGCAACACTATTAGCAAAATTCTGTGAAATGAAACCACCATATGAAATTATTTCTACTCATAATTATTTAAGAATTGAAATGGTTGTTAAAACAACGACGCCTTATTTAGGATTTAAAGCAAACTATTCTACAATTGACATTCGTGAGTATATTTTAAAAAATATGAAAGCAATATAAAATTTAATATATTTTCAGCATGTGGCGGTATATTAAAAGATAATGTGGGAATAATTAAAAGTCCAGAAAGTCCTCTCGTTTATCCTCCAAATACAAAATGTACTTGGATAATATCTGCTCCTCCAGGTTTCGCTATTCAACTTACATGGGTCCTTTTTAACACTGAATGGAGTAGTAGTTGCTACTCCGATTACGTATCGGTGTATGAAAATAACACAAATACAGGCAACAGTTCTCTTATTGGTAGATACTGTGGAACAAAACTGCCACCCAATTCTGTCAGCACCACTAATACAATGTCAGTATATTTTGTTTCGGACCAATCTCAAAATTATCTTGGGTTTATTCTCAACTATAACTTCTTGGATGAATCTAAGAGTAAGTAAATTTTAAATAAGATTATTCAATTTTTTTTTAAATATATAATTAAATAATAATTATATTACTTTCTTTCTTATTTCTTTCAGGTTGCGGTGGACATTATTTTGTGTCTACGGGTGTAATAAAATCACCAAATTATCCCAACCAGTATCCAAGTAACAGAGAGTGTGTTTGGATAATAACAGTACCTCATGGCCAACAAATTATGCTACATGTGGAGGAATTTGATTTGGAAAGTTATTTAAGTTGTGTTTCTGATTATCTGGAAATTCGGTATGTACATTTTTTGACAATATTATTATTTCTAAACTGAATTTTTCAGAAATGGTGCCCACGAATCGGCTCCTTTAATTGGTATATACTGTGGAACAGATATACCTAAAAATATTCCGTCACATACAAACAATTTGTATTTGAAATTCAAATCTGATAGCACATTGAATAAGAATGGTTTTAAGATAACTTGGGATGGCACATCAACTGGATGTGGTGGAACATTAACTTCTCCTACTGGTCAAATTACTTCTCCAAATTATCCTCAACCCTATGGACAAAATGCTATGTGTGTTTGGAAAATTGCAACTAGTGCTGGATCTGTTTTACAATTAATGTTTTTGGACCTAAAATTGGAGAGCCAAATAATGTGTAGACTTGACTATGTACAGGTAAAATCAAGTTTTATTATTATTATTTGTATAAGGATAAATATATTGCTATAATTTTAGATATATGATGGTTTAGACTTTTCGGCAAAATCGCTAGGACGATATTGTACAGATTCACACCCTGCTCTTACTTTAAAAACGTCGTCAAATCGAGCATTACTTAGATTCCGTTCTGACGTAAGTCATGAAGAACGTGGTTTTATGCTCAAATATTCAACAAGTAAGTCACTGTCTAAAATATATGATAATATGTATAACAATTTTTCATTACAGTATGTAATAATGTAATAACGGGATACAGAGGAGTTATAGAAAGTATAAATTTTCCGAATCTTTACCCAAAGAATCAAAATTGTACTTGGACGATAACAGTTCCTTTAGGCAACAAAGTTAATATAAGTTTTTCACATTTTGATATAGAAAATAATATAAATAGGAATAAAGTTAAAATATGTAAATTTGATTATCTCGAAGTAAGTAATGAATTATTAAAAATAGTTCTAAATCCTTCATTTTTTATATATTTTTAGATTAGAGAACAATTTGATGATTATAACCCCGATGAAGTATTATTGCCCAAAATTTGTGGCTCTGATTTACCTGCTAACGTACATTCTACAAAAAATATAGTTAAAATTAATTTCGTTAGCGATAGTGTTGTACATAATACTGGTTTTAGACTTGAATGGGTTGTTGATGGTAAGCAACAGTACTATGAAATAAAAGATGAGCCATCAAAAGAATTTTTAATGAATGTTTATGATGTATTCCTCTCCTGTCGCACAGCTCATCTCTTATTTCACATACAAACTTTAAATTTACATTTATAAAATGTTATATATAGGTTGTAGTGCTTATTTAACACATCCTGAAGGAAGAATAGCAACTCCTGGATATCCTACCGGTTATCCAACAGACACTGTATGCGAATGGATAATTCAAGTCGATTATGATAGTGCTGTAGAATTAAAAATTGAGAAATATGATTTTGAAACTTCCATGGATTGTGCATATGATTCACTCCAGGTACATAAAATTCGTTATAAAAACGTTTAAATTCATAGTAAACATCAAATAAAAAATATTAGTCAGAGATTCAAAACGCAAGATAAAGATTTAGATTTTCGGTTGTAATTTTAGTTCTAGTAAATAAACAACAATAAATAAATGTCAAATTCGTGTTTGGGGATCTCAGTTGCACCTTTTCAGTTAAATTTCAATATATAATATTACTTTACTTTCAATTTGAGAAACATGAGCTAAAAATACAGGGAAACGTACTTTTATTTTTTAATTTTCAGGTATTCAATGGCCCTGATGAGAGCGCTCCCTTATTAACCAAAATATGTAATGTAAAAAGAACTGCTGTCACTATAACATCAACAAGTAGTTTTATGATGGTTAAATTTACTAGTGACTCGTCTTATTCTGGTAGAGGATTTGAAGCTTATTATAGAACAGTACCAGCTCGTAAGTTTTACTTTTTATAATGAGCAAGTTTAACACATATTTTTTTAGAATGCGGTGGAAAATATACTGCTCCCAGGGGTTCAATTCATTCTAGAAATTACCCTAAAAATTATCAAATGAATGATGATTGTGAGTGGTTAATCGAAATTGATAATAATCATGTAGTTGAGCTAGTATTTCATGAATTTGATTTGGTTACTACAAGAAATTGCACCAGTGATTATTTACAAGTATTAATTTCGTTATGATTACTATATTTGGTTACATGTATATTTTTTAGATACATGATGGAAACAGTACAAACGCACCTTTACTACTTAAAATTTGCGGCGGTCAAGAACCAAATGGTACTATAAAATCTTCTACAAATACAATGTATATCAGAATGGTAACTGGCTCGAGAAGAACTGCTAAAGGATTTTTAGCAAATTATACTACGGTATGGAATAATTTTAATATTTATATCTGTATTTAAGAATTAAATTCTAGGCCTGCGGTAGCAGGGTAGTAACTAGTTCCAATGGTGTAATAGAAGTTGCTGATTGGGGTAGTTATGATTGCTCTTGGACTGTAATAGCTGATACACCTGGTAAGTTATCTTTATTTATTAAATATGATAATCTATTTATTACTTCAGTGTAGGGTTATCACATTACACATTATTATCAATTTAGAAATTCCATTACAATGTTAATATTTAATTTATAGACAAGCATATATCGTTAACAATAAATCATTTGGACATATCAGCTAACTGTGAGTCTCCTGCATTGCAAATATATGACGGAACTAATGCTGAAGATCCTTTAATTGGAAGTTACTGTGGAACACAAGCTCCTCCAACTATAGTCAGCAAGGGATCCGCATTATTCATCGACCTAAATTATGCATATGGAGCTTATATTAGAGCAACATATTCTGTTATTAGCACAGGTATTTAACATATAAATTTGGGCGCAAAAAATACAATTATTTCATTGTTAGATTGTGGTGGTAATTTAACATCCGCAAGTGGATATTTTGGGTCAATAGGCTATCCAGATAATTATCCTATGAATGCAGATTGCCAGTGGTTTATTAATGTAGCTCCTGGGAATCAAATTTCATTATCTTTTCTTTCATTTGAGTTAATATCATCAGAGAATTGCAATGCTGATTTTGTAGAAATTCGGGAAAAAGATGCAGCAGGAAAATTATTGGGTTTGATTGATAAATTAATAGAAATTACATTCCTCTATTTTTAAAATTTTAGGCATTTTTTGTGGCAATGATATACCAACAAACATATCTCAAACAAATAGTTTATGGATACAATTTAAAAGTACTGATATTGGAACAGCGAAAGGATTTTTAGCAGAATATACTTTAGGTACGTGTAAATAATTTTTTTCAGACCACTTTGGAAACTGGCACTATTTAATTATCTTGTAAATATTTCAGCACATGGCAATGATCTTTTCGGAAGCAAAGGTGCAATTGCTTCTCCTCTTTACCCAATGGTTTATTCACATGCAGATCAAGTTACCTGGAGAATTACTGTAGACTTTAACAGTGTTGTATTAATTACGTTTAAAGACTTTTATGTAGATTGGTTTACAGGATCAGATTGCTATTTTATTGGTCTTGATGTAATATCATCAAATCGTATATTTTTGAAATATGTACACTAATGTTTCAGATTTATGATGGTTACGATGAATCTGCCCCTATGTTAGCGAGTTTATGTTCATTAGAACATCCAGAACCTATTAGATCTACAACAAATGTAGTTTTCTTGAGATATTATGTAGGATCTTACCGCTACACAGTCAAATTTTATTTGGAATGGCTTCAGGTTGAAAAAGTTGTTAATATAAAAAACATATACAAGAATTTATCTGGTTTGTTTAATTTTTATATCAAATTCTCATTGTGAAATTCGTAATTTCATGAATATTCTTCTTAATTCAAGAATGTTAAAAAAATATATTCATTCAGTTATTATTTTTGAAATGGTGGATATCACAATGGGAACATACACACAAATTAAATACTGCATAATAATAAATTGTATTAATAGTGGAAGGCTGTGGATTTAATTCAATGTTGGACATAACAACTTTAAAGACATACAAAATCCAGTCGCCCGGTTTTCCTACTGGTTATGCAGGAAATTTAAATTGTGAATGGATGTTTTCCACTTCACCAGAAAAACATCTTTCTATTCAATTCCTCACAATGGATTTGGAAGCAAATAATGCACGATGCATGTTAGACAACGTGAAAATATATACTGGGGAAGATTATACAAACCCTAATTGGAAACTAAAAGAAACTGTTTGTCTCAGTAATAGTACATCCATGTCTCCCATCCACACAACGAATGTAATGAAAGTTGTATTTCGATCTGACTCACATATAAATAAGACTGGATTCTCTGCGAAAATTTTCGTTGGTACGTTAAACAATTTATAATATTATAAAAATCAAACTGAAATAATTCATTTTAGAATGTGGAGGAGAACTTTCAGGCCCTAATGGCATTATTGATATGTATAACTATAATTCCAGTCGATGGTTATTCAAAGTATATAAATATTACTCAATAATTATCCTCAACTCCATACACTGGTCTTCTATATTATAAGAAATTAATTTAAAAATTGAATTATGCAAAACAATTGTTTATAAATTTAAGTAAATGTACAAATGAATCTATGCAGTTACTACTGGTTATAAAAATTGTGGATAATTATTGTATGAATATCTAAATATTTAGGAACTATAATGAATTATATTTTAGAGTGCCTGTGAATGGATAATAGAAGTAAAAGCTGGTCGTACAATACGTGTAACATTTACCGAATTTGATCTTCCAAATGTAGAAGAAAATATTTGTAGTAGTAGCTTCATTATGGTAATATAAGAACAAAAAAATTAAAGAAAAATACATAACTTTATTTTTTAGCTTAAAAACGGAAAATTTCCATCATCTCCCTTTTTAGATAAAGGGAAATATTGTGGAAGTACTATTCCACAGATAAACCAGACTACTGGAAATGCACTTTATATAAAATATTATGGACTAATGAATGTTAAAGTAAGTGATAAATATATAAATTATAACAGTAGCATATTCATTCAGTAATTCAAATTTTTTATTTAATATATATTTTTATAGTCCACTCGTCATAACAATTTATTGTTATTGTTTGTTTTACATTATATCTTTAACTTTTAAATCCGTTTCATTAGAATTATAAACAAAAGAATCGTAATACTAAAATTACTAGCAAAGTAAGTTAATCGTTACCTGCTTGTTAATCTGAACTATTGATGCCGACTTTTCAAAATTACCTTGGTTGCAAAATTTCTTATAATGATCTAAATTAAAACATAAAATTGAAAGAAAATACTAGAAAGGGATGAATAATTTTTAAGCAACTGAAACCGCAGAAAAATCCTAAGTATTAGTGCTCTAGAATGCACTCTTGTTTAAGGAGACCAAGAATCAGAGCATTCTGAATATTTGCTCTAATTTTTTATCCACTAAAACTAAAGTACAAATCAGAGCGTCATTGTTCTAGAATGTACTGTGGTTTCAGCCAAACAAATACTTCTGAGTAATCCAATTCCCGACCCACTGAAACCAGAGCAGTTAAATCTGCTCCATAATGTACTCTGGTTGCAGCAGGCTAAGAATTAGAACAAACACTTCTGAGTACTCTAATTCCTGATCCACTGAAACCAGAGCACAATCCAGAGCAGTGAAATCTGCTCCGGAATGTGCTCTAGTTTCAGCAGGCTAAGAATTAGAGCAAACACATCTGAGTGCTCTAATTCCTGATCCACTAAAACCAGAGCACAATCCAGATTATCTTAATTTGCTCCAGAATGTGCTCTAGTTTCAGCAGGCCAAGAATTAGAGCAAACACTTCTGAGTGCTCTAATTCTTGACCCACTGAAACAAGAGCAGCTAAATATGCTCTGGTTTCAGCAGCCCAAGAATTAGAGCACTCCTTGAGGCGTGCTCCAATTTTCGGCCGGCTGAACTAGAGTACCTGCGGGGTACCAGATGCCCTAAAAGGCTGTCTGGCCAGACCACCCCTGTGCCCCGCCGAGCGGGACTGAGTTTTATCGTCACAGGATTCCTATTGGCTGATATTCAATCTGAAATTGTGGCTGAAGTAATGGGAATTTTAAAATGAAAATTTGTATACATAGATATTTTGATGCGACGAATTTACTGATAATATTATTAAAGTTGTAACTCGCACCCATTTTAGGGTTGCAGTTAGTTACTTAAAAATAGCAGGTACAATAATTCTTTGAAATAATAATAATTCAGGGCTTTCTTACTGATATAAAAAATGCTGTGTTTTCCTTGGGACCATGAACATCCATGCAGTCGGCGTCATGCTCTGAACTACTGAAATTTAAGCGATTATATGTTTAAATATCAAGGATTTAAAAGTCAAAGATATGAACCAAAATGTAATGCTCTTTATATTGTAGGGTTTTAGATTAAAGTACGAAGAAGTATCATTAGCCTGCGGTGGACATATATCTCTCACAGATTCTTATAATGCAGTAAATATTTCATCTCCAAATTATCCAGAAAGTCCTTCTCCTCACACAGAATGTATCTGGAAAATTTCTGCACCACCAGCAGAATCATTACAAATTGATTTCATAGAACGTTTTGATATCTTGTAAATATAAAACGTATATAAATTTATTTTCTTAAATTTACTATTATGCATTTCAGTTGTTCCAAAGAAGGTGTAGAATTAAGAGACGGGGGAACAGCTATGTCTAAATTAATAGACATTTATTGTGAAACAATGCCTAGTACACAAAAGACTAGCGACAATTTATTATACGTTAGATACTTCAGTGATTGGAACGAACCAAAAAATGGGTTTAAAGCAACGGTTTCAATAGGTTATTTATTTAATTTGAACAATAGGATATTAGAATAATAATTATTATCTTTTAGCAACTTGTGGTGGTACCATTAGAGCAAAAACAGGAAAATTGACATCTCCATATTATCCATCTTTCCATACGTTTCCTGTTAACACAATATGCACTTGGAATATTATTGGTCCTCACGACCATTACTTAAATATTAGTTTCAGTGATTTTAAATTCAATTATAGATCAAATTGTTCATTAAGCAATCACATATTAATAACCGAAAAATTATTATCTGGAAATGGTATGTTTTTCGAATAAATTGTACAGTAAATAACTATTTTTTTTTTAGAAACGACATTAGCTATTTTATGTGGATCTAAATTGCCTGCAAATATACAAACATTCTCAAATGAAGTTACAGTACAAATGAAAATTTTAAATACGTATAATATGGCAAATATGTTTAGTCTTACGTTTAATGCTAGTCAAGAATGTAAGTTTTTACATATTATTTAGGTTCTAGAGTTCATAAAATTTTAATTATAGCTTGCGGAGGAACAGTAGAAGCTGATTCAGGTATTATAACTAGTCCTGGTTATCCCGTAACTAATCATTATTATCGGGAGTGTGAGTGGTATGTTATTGTACCTGCAGGCAGAAGAATTACTGTTAAAATCCTAGATCTCGACTTTGACAATTCAGTACCATATTTTCCATTCGTACGAGGATTAGCTGTAAGTGTAAAATTAATTATTTTAATCATTTTATTTGAATGAATTTACATTTCTAGTTTTATGACCACAAAGAGTATAGATCAAATGCCGTTATAATAGATAAAAATGAAGGCGCAATTAATCGTACAATAAAATCATCTAGCAATGAAATATATATAAGCTTTTGGTCATCAGGAGTTACTAACAATCGAGGATTCAAATTAATGTTCAATTCTGATGAAGCTACTAGTAAGTACAATTTTTGTAGTTAAATAAAAATATAAATTTTCTTATTTTTAGTTTGTACTGGTGACTTAAATAAAGAGAGTGGAATTATCCTACCACCATCAGATAGCGCTACAAAAACTTATTACTGTACGTGGATTCGGAGAAGTCAATTTTCTCAAAATCTTTTCAATAACATCTCCCAATCAAATACTAGTAGATTTGAACAGGTAGCACTTGCAGATTTGATACGATCAAATAATATTTTCCCTCCTGAAACTTTTGCTCTCATTGTTGATACTAAGCAAATAGGAACAAATGCTAGGCGAACCTGTAGATACGCTTTGACGGCTATAACTGTTTTTTCAGGTACAATTTTAATTTTAAAACTTTTTATTTGATATAAATTGTAAATTAAGTAATTTTAAGATGTAGTTTAACCGAATTCCCGAATATAATTTTTTTGTTATTTCAGAATCAGTATATGAACCAATCAAAGAACTATGTGGTACTTTTACAGAACCACAAATAATTTTGAATCCATATCCAACTACAAGATTAGAGGTAAATATTCATAAATATAATTCTATTAAACTCGACTATTTAATTTTTTGTAATGATTATATTATAGATTCGAAAGGGATACCCTACGACAATAAACTTCACAATTTCATATAAAACTCATCCTTGTGGTGGAATATTAACTTCTTCGTCTGGAATAGTTACTAGCCCAAATTATCCTAACCGTTATACAGGCACAGTACGTTGTGCTTGGTTAATAAAAGTAGAAGAAGGTCAAGCAATAAAGGTAAATTTAACTGAATTATTTTCCTACGACAATTTACCAGTGATTTTTCTCAACACTGCGCCTGCTTATATGTACTGCATATAACTTTACCTACTACCTATTGTATTGTTTGTCATAATATAAAGAAAATTATGTTTTTTAGGTGAATTTTACAGATATGGATTTAGATGCATCATGTACGAGAGATTACATACAAATTTACAATGGTCCAAATCCCATAAGTCCGAAAATTGGACGGTATTGCGGAAAAAAACAGCCCGATTTTGTTATTTCGCAATCTAATGCCCTATGGATTGAATATCAGAGTTCTGAAGGGGGTACCGGAAAAGGATTTTCTTTCGATTATGAACCAATTACTTCTGGTAAAATATATTAAAAAATATCAACTATGATGAAGTTAACAAAATTTTCAGGTTGCGGTGGAATTTTCCATGAAATAACTCGAGTTATTTCAACACCAAATTATCCTAAGAATTATGAGAAAAATATAGAATGTACTTGGGAAATTCGAGCAGAAGATGGGTATCACATAGGTTTACAATTTATTGATAGGTTCCATATTGAAAATAGCACAAATTGTACGAATGATTTTGTAGAGGTATTATTTTATATATTCCAATTTAAAAAATATTGATATATATACTTTTATTAAGATGCAAAATTATGAAGAAGATACTTGGATATCCTTAGGCAAATACTGTGGTCGAAATCAACTTCCTGCATTTAATTCAACCGGAAATCGACTTCGTGTTATATTCCGCTCAAACAATCAAATACAAGGAAGTGGATTTAAGGTAATTGTTATTTACATAAAAATTTTCAAACATTGATTTTAGGAATGAGATGAACATTGCATTCGATAAAATTAGATGGGTTACCATTTGAATGCCATAAAAAGGAAAACGACTGTGTTTGATATAAGTTTGTGAAATGTGTTTTAGGCTACATGGAGTTTTAACTGCGGTGGTACCTTCACAGCAACACAAACACCAAAATATTTAATAAGTCCTGGATATCCTATAAGTTATTCGTCCAACCTAGATTGCAAATATAGCATAGTTGCTCCTAATAAATTCGTCAATATTATTTTCGAAGACTTTGTACTTGAATCAGGTAGAGGTTCGAATTGTGTTTTTGATAATGTTACTATTGGAAGACAGAGATACATGTCTTCATGGCATCCATATAGAAGAATTAATAGCGGAATAGCCAATACGTATTTTATTAACATGGGAGTCCATTGTGGGTCTACACTACCTCCACCCTACAGACGACAAGATCAGATTCGAATATGGTTCAGAACTGACAGATGGGTTTTACGAAAAGGATTTAAGCTAAAATATTTTGTTGACAGTAAGAGTACATTTTAGTATTAACTCTTTGTCACTAATTATTTTTAAATTTAGTTTGTGGTGGTCCGGTAACAGAAGAAAAAGAAATATCATCTCCAATAGGAACTATCACATACTACGGTTCTTTAAGTTGTATATGGAATATTACTGCACCTAAGGATAAAGTTGTTATTATCAGATTTACATTTTTTGAATTAGAACACCATAGAAATTGTGTATATGACAATGTTGCTCTGTACGATGGAAATTCTACAGACAAGTCAAACAGAATTGCTCTTTTCTGTGGAAACATCAGCAATAATCTTCCTGTTGTTCGTTCTAGTGGAAATAATATGTTGATAGAAATGAGAACTGATACTTCCAATCACTTCAGAGGATTTAAAGCTTATGTAATATTCATGTACAGTGAGTTTCCTACTTTGAATTAATTTTATTCTTAATAAAAAAAAAACAATTTTTAAGATGAGAAAGTTGGTTGTGGTGGAACTGTGAATTTAACAAATGATCAACCGCAAGAAATATTAAAATCACCTGACATTCAAGGGTCTGGACAATATGAATCTAATTTAGATTGTCACTGGTTAATTGTAGCACCAGTAGACCAAACTATAGAATTAACTTTTAATTCATTTCATTTGAGTCCTTGTAACACTACTGTCGAGAATCAAAAATGTACTTGTGATTTCTTAGAGGTAAGATAAAGCAATAATTATTACTCGTAATGCTTTGAGAACGCTTATAGATTCGCGACGGAGGCGGTCCGCTTTCAGAATTAATATCGCAACCATGCGGACACAACAAACCATTACAGATATTATCATCTAGAAATCTTTTATGGGTAAGAATGGTTACAGATGGAGTCCAAAGCAGTAGTGGATTCCGTGCCACAGTTAAAAAAATTCCATGTAAGCCTGTGCACCTTTTTTTACAAATTTTTATTAATTATGATATCCACAGCAATTTGCGGGAAATCTGTACTGGAAATAACTGAGAATAAACAGTTATTGGTATCGCCAGGATTTCCAAATAATTATCCTAATAATATTAGATGTGTATGGACTTTACGAACGAATCTATCATTATCGAGAATTGAAATTCATTTTGATGAGCTAGAAATGCAAGATTCTGGTACAGAAAATAGATGCAGTTACGACAAATTAGAAATATCTGATAAATCTGTAAGTTTCTCTCGTACAATAGAAATGTGATAATATAATTATTTTTTGCAGAATATGCATACTTTGATTGAAGGATATGGCGAAAAATATGTATACAGTGGTCCCAGATCATCAATGAATCTTTTGGTATGTATCTTTTGTAATAGAAACTTTATTTATTAGTTAGTTTTCCGTATCGCCCTAGACCCTTTTACCTATTTGAACCAAATTTTGCAGAGTTGCTCTTTAAAAAGAAGCGATTACACTATTTCAGTAATATTGTAAATCTGCTATTAATATTAAAAATAAAGATACTATATACATAAAAATATGAAATATTTTTTATAGGGCATTCGATCTCCTGTTTCATCTTATGTGTATTGTGGAAATGGTCAACCACCTGATTACTATTCATCGCTAAATGAAGTTGTAGTATCATTTACAACTGATTCCACTATCAACAAAAAAGGATTTCAGCTTGATTGCAGAATAGCTGGTTTGTAAATAAACTGTTTTTGCATGTTTGTGAGACTGAATATAATACTTTATTAAATGTAAGGATGCAACATTTAGCTGAGCGTGTAGGCAAAAATTCTTGGTTTATAATGCAAATAACCGGTTGTCCCAAGTTAATAATTTATGGCTTTAAGGTGTACGGTTTTGGCTTTCTTGATAAATACAAGTTTAATTTAAGTATATAATTAATGTCGACTCATTTCTTTTTTTATTTATAGGCTGTAATAGAAATTACACAGGTATTCAAGGACGAATATTAAGTGATGGGATGATGAAAGAATGTATTATAAGGATATCTGCAAAAGAAAACAATACAATTTCTCTTTATTTCCAAACATTCTTTAATCAAAATTGTAGAATGTTTGGATTAGAGGTAGTACAGTTTATTAATAAAAATTAAATTTAATTACAATTTTTTTAGATACACGATGGAAATTCTAGCGCTGCTCCACAATTAGCAAAATTATGCGGGTATCAATTACCTAATCCTGTATTCTCTACTGGAAATGAAATTTGGATGAGAGTCAAAACGGAAGGAAAAGGATATGGTGTCTATGATATTATTTACACAACGACTGATCAAGGTAATTGTATCACAACTTATGAAAGCTGGTGCGCAATTTCTGCACATATCTACTGCTGACTATCTTTCATGAATCCTGTTATATTTTTTTAAGCGTGAACATTTAAGTAAAATAACTTTCTGAAATTATAGGTCGGGCATGCGGAGGAGAAATATATAATGTTCAAGGTACATTTACAAGTCCGATGTATCCTCAAAATTACAGAAAAAATTCTGATTGTCGATGGAGTTTGACTGTGCCTATTGGTTTGAGAGTTGCCTTTAAATTTTTGGGTAAGAATAATATACATTATCAATAATTTCTCATATAAATTAGGAACATATCAAAGATTGTATTTTAAACTTATTTTTTATTTTTCAGTGTTTGACTTGGGTCCAGTAAATACTTGTGCAACAGATTATGTAGAATTAATTGACTTTGATTCATTTACTAAAGTCGAAATTGTAAGATCAAGATATTGTGCTGCAGTAAGTTTCATATAAAATTTATTTAGCATAAATTTGATATATATATTTTTAGGTTAATCCTGCAATATTTTTCGCTTCATCTAATAGTATGATAGTACGATATGTCACCAGTACTAATAATGCTGGATCTTGGATTGCTTCCTTTATTGGAAAAGAGCAAATTAGTGCAAATAGTACATTGTTATTTTAATCTTTATTGTAAATGTTTATTTTTATTTCATGCTTTACTGATTAAATAAAAAAGTTACAATTAACATATTTTTTTAATTTATAGGAGCAATGATCACATTTTTTAGTGTAAAAAATTGCAACACTTTTTATTTAATAATAATTTATTAATATTCAATAAAATATTTTACACAATAACATGCGTTGTCAGAAATACTGACATATTGAATGTGGAATTAAAGACTCATCACAAGAACATTTGAATTTTTTGTTACAAAAAATTATTTATGTCACCTACATAATAATTTTGAGTAAGTAAAACTTCTTGAGCGATATCGTCTAATTCAAGTTCCGTATTTTTATGCATATCCATAACATAAGATTCAATTTTTTCTACTTGTGATAATTCCTTTAATATCTCAGTATTTATCTTCAAATTATCGGATTCCCAATCGTAACTAGAAATAAATTCCATAATATATGAATCAGAAGAAGTGGATTCGGTATCAGAAATACTACCATTTTTAATCATATATATTTTTTTAAATACATCTTGTGTTATTTTATTTAATTCTACATCAGTCTCATTTGAATATTCTATTATGTTATTTTCACATGTGTCCTCTTCAAAGTATTTATGTTTTGAGCACAAGTCTTGGAATATGATATCTAATTCATCAGGGTTTTTATTTGCAGAGTTTTTTAATTCTTGCATTATATTATCAATTTCTGCAGATGTTTTCATAGATTCTAAGTAGTTTATATTTTCATTTTCTATGTTGTATAATTTTTTGTAAATATCTCTTTGTTTATTATAATATTCCAACATTTTCTTTACTATGCTACTTAGTTCACCAGGTTTAGATTTTGTATCGGTGTCATAATTTTTGGTCATTTCTAATTTATCGAATATATCTGTATCAGATTTGTAACAAACTGAATTATTTAACATTTCTTGAGCTATGTTATCTAATTCTTTATCGGTTTCCATGTATCTTTGCATTACTTCATTCTCTTCAGTTGTACCTGAAAATGTATTCTCTCCATTTACGAATGTAAATTGTTCAATTTCAATATTTTCATTATTAATATCTTGTTTTTTGTCACTTTCGTCCATGATTTCGCATAAAGAATTTATTATTTCTGAATATTTTCGCTTTTCTCCATTATTATATATAATCGAAGAATTGTTTTCAACTTCATTTATTAAAGAAATATTATTCTGAAAGGTAGAATTACTACCAATGTCCGTAGCATTAAAATCAACATTATATTCGTATTTTTGATTGTTAATAACTTCTTGTGCGACAACATCCATTTCTAAATTCGAATTACAATATCTTTGCAGCACTTCATACTCCAATGAGTTCATACTGATTTCAGTAAATAAATTAGATTTAAAATTAACAGGATGTGTAGCATTACTGTTACTACAATATTTATCAATTTTCAATATGGGGAATGAAAACATTTTTAAATTTTAATTCGTATGTTGTACTACGTTACTATGCACAATACAATTTACTATTGAAATTTGAATAAACAGTAAACATAATTCGACTTACATTTATAATTGTTATCATATATATAATATATGTGAACGGTTACTTAAACCTAAATAATATAAAATTACAATATCCAGTTCATTTTACGTATCCTTAAATTTCTATTTATGTAATATGAAAATAGCCGTTAAAAAAATGAAAAGAATGTAGGTACTTTTCTAAAATTTATATGTATGTGAACAAAGTCTTTCATTTTAATAATTTCAAAATAATATTAATTGCAATTAATTATTCACTTTAAATATTTGGATTTTTGAATTAATAACATTTAATTTATAATAAATACTATCATACTGCTAGTGGGATATATGATTTGATTTAATTGTAAAATTTGGCGTGAAAGATATCAATATTTATTTTATATGATTTTGAGTATAACAATTTTAAATTTATACAACTTATTAAAATAATAATATTTTTTATTAATAATATATTCTTTACAAATATTTTCATTATGAAATTGTCGTTTGAAATTCACTGATAAATTGGAAGTATACAATAATATAAATTGAAATAGAATATAACATTGAACATAGGAAATCAAATAAATGCTCTAATTTAATGTGATATAAGTATACGAATCCCATTACGTTTTATGAAAAATAAAATACTGTCTATTATACAAATATGTAATTACTGTTTTGTCTTCAACATATCCGTGTGTACCAACGGTAGGGAAACAGTAACATATAATTCAAAAATACTTATTATTGGGTTAAAAAAATAGGTTTTGATAAGTAATATGTATTCATATTTTCGTTTGCTTTTTTAAATATTGTATCCATTAAGATAAGGATCTGATAATTGGAAAATTTATATAATTTACCGTAGAATTGAATGGTGAAGTCGCAGAGAACGTATTTCGACCTATTTTAGCTTCAATCCTTTTGGAATATTTTAGGTTTAAATGCAAAATAGGTTGAGATACGACCTTTGTGACTTCACCATTTAAATGGAAAGGAAAAAAAAGTTTACCAGATTTATATCTCATATTGACTACCATATTTAAAAAGTAGAAACAAAAATATTTATATGTACTATTTTCCAAAACTAAAATTATTTATCGAAAAACATTTTTTGTATTTTGTGTAAGTAAAAATTTGAGGTGTAAAATCTCTAATATCAAATGTTTGCTTTTTTAAAAAATGCTGTACAGCAGTAAGCTGATAACAGTACTCTGCAAAACTGAGTTCATCTTAACAAGTATTATTTAAATTTAGCTGATAAAAAACAGAATATTGCGTAATCAAAATCTTATAACTTGCGCAGTAAGAGTAGTAAGGAAAAAGTGGGGATCGTATAAGAATGTGATCTCCCTATGAATTTTATTTTATTTTTGACTTTACTAATGTTTAGGTCATAAAATAGTCTCAAATATAAATTATTTTTTCTCAGTTGAAATGTCACAATTTTTTGGATGAACTGTATGTTCTTAATCATTTGTGCGATACTGTAGCGCCATGTAGTGTACTAAAAGAGAACTAATCGCTGTCATAATATAGTACATGACGTGTTGTAATTGAGCGAAGTAACATTTTAATTTTTTTAATATTTAAATATTCACGTCAGTGACAGTTAAATGATATTATACCATTATGTCCTCACAGACAAGTGTAATAATATTTAATGTAGAAGTTGATATATAAATTTTGACATTCATGTAATAATGCTGTGATAATGGAGATAATATAATATTGAAATGTCCATCATATTAACGTTCAATTATTTAATTTATAATAACTTCATTACATTAAAATGGCTTGCTTTTGGTTACACCGAAATGAAACCGAACTGTCAATTCCAACAACTGAAGAAGGTGATGGTATAACGCTCTACCACATAGAAATCAAAGTCAGCGATATTAGTTGGTTTGTGAAACATCGTTACAACGATTTTTACGAGTTACATCAACAATTAGTTACTGATCATGGAGTATCAAAGGATATTTTGCCACCAAAGAAAGTTATTAACAATAAGAGTCCTGTGTTTATTGAAGGTAGAAGAAAAGGTTTAGAAACATATCTGAAAAGTGTTTTTAATTATTTGCAAAGAACTATGCCACGGATATTTCTGCAATTTCTGGATTTCCATGAATATGATATATTTTTTCTATTACAAAACAAGGCAATGCATTTTTATCTTGAAGCTGATTCTGTATTACAGTCAACCAAAAGATATACTTTTAATGTTCTTGAAGTAAGTAATAATATATAAGTTTCATACTTCAAATATAAAAAATAAATAATTATTTTTCATTACAGTTACACGCAATTAGCAAATGTTTTAAAGAACCTCATCCGGCTGTGGAAGAATCTGATCGAAGATATGATTTAAGTCATGTCTTGGATTTGTGCTCGCAACTGAATCATTTAAAAATTAAAGGGTTTGCTAAAAATTATAAAAATAGTAATATTGTACCTAACGATTTACCATTTGATTTATTGAGTTTCAAAGTAATTATATTAAATATTATATCTGATTTATTTTAATTTACTGAAAATTTTAGTCTCTTCATTCGTTAGAAGTAGTATCAGTTGGTTTAGGAAAGTTATACTCAGTTGGAAATTTAAGACATACTCTAAAAAAATTACTCGTGAACTACACAAACACTACAAGTATATCTCAAATTTTAATGTGTGATACTGTGCACAAAGTTACCTGTTCTGATGTTGAGGTGAGAAAATTTTATTTTAGATCTGTATGTTTAACATAATTTCATCAGTAGTAAAATAAATATTTGGTATAAAATATTTATTTTACCATAAACATTTCACTTGAAAAGAAATATGTATTATTTACTTAAAAAAAATAATATTTGTCTGATTGAATTAAATTTTTCTGGTAAACTATAAGAACATGTGTTTTTTAAACATAATAGCGTTAATACGTCACAGCGCAAAATTATTATACATTTATTTGTACCAAAAGAGTAAAATATGATACATATACATGCGTATATTAATTTCTGTTTCGGTAAAAAATTATGGATGATCCACTGCAATGAAACTTCATTATTTGAAAAAAATAAGCTAATTACTGTTTATATTTTTAGGTTTGGCACGAAATCGATGAAATAGACTTGAGTTACAACAATATCACAGTTATAGATGATGCAATGCGTTTGGTTCCAAACGTTCGATCACTAAATCTCACCCAAAACATGATATCAGATATAACAAATTTAACACATTTAACAAAACTGAGCCATTTAATCCTTTCTAATAATTTGATAGCGAACTGTGATAATTTGCACACTAAATTAGGCAACGTAGTTTCTATAGATTTATCCCAAAACAGTATTAGCTCGTTAAAGGGTTTCGAAAAGTTATATTCATTGGAAAACCTAGACGTAAGTTGCAATCAAATAAGCGATATGGAAGAAATCCGCCACATAGGAGGACTTCCATGTTTGGAACATTTGAGACTAACTGGAAATCCAGTCGCTATTACTGTAGATTACAGAGTAAAGGTACTGGAGAATTTTGGTAATAGAGCTGCAGATATTTATTTGGACAACGAAAAACCTACTCAAAAAGAAATGGATACTACGAACATTTTACAAGCTTTACGTATTGTCAAAGAAGGAAAGACTCCAAATTTAATTCAGTAATTTCTTATTATTTAATTCAAATAGGTAGAAAAATGCCTTACCTTTATTGCATCATAAAAGTAAAATAAAAATTCAAAGTTAATATTTCTATAAAAATGAAAATATATTCATTCTAATATATACATATATGTTATTTATTTTAATAAAATACTAACATTTAAATGATTAAAATTATTTTTATCCTTGTCCACGTAAAAGTACAAAATATAATTTAACAATTACACCCAGAATATATTTTTATTTTACAGTATCCCTAATATCCCAATAATTCCTAAACTAATTTGTTTTTTAGTAAAACAAAAACGTTCAAAAAACTGTTCACTTCGCCTGCGCCTAACGTGTAATATAGTTTTTAGATATACATATGTATTCATATCTATGATATGTTCCGAAAGTACAATGATTTTTTGTCAATTACATATCTGGTATAAATTTTTCAATACGCGAATAAAATCCAATTTTTGTTATAAATCCTTGTATTTTAATTTATGAAATGACTGTAATAAAATTTACTTGAATATTAAATTGATTGTCATGAAGGATATTTGCAGAAAATTTGAATAAATGGACGTTGATTTAAAGAACTATTCATCAGTTATATTTATCAGTAGTCAGGAAAATGAAATGACAAATGGTAGTACCTAGTACCAATGGAAAGAGAGAGACAGATACAATTGCACTAATGGCTGCCCTGCACTTAGTATCTGAATGTTATGGCAAAATTGATAGTATTGCCTGTCAATTGTAGCAAGAATAATATTTTATACTGAAAAATTGACATAATTGTGTACTTTTATTGAGAATTTTAAAAGTATAGTATGTGTATATATTTACAGTACGAGGTTTTCTATGTTATGTGATGGTTATTCACAATATTTTGTGTGATAAAATATTTACTAGTGAAAACAATGTGAATGTATTGTTACCGAACTTTTAATTTAAAGTGTGATTAAATAAACAATGATTTTATTTAATGTATCGTCTTGTACTAAAAGTGTGTGGTTATAATTTCGTAAACTATGAGTCAAAAATGACTAGTACAGGGTTAGAATATCATTCGTTTGATGCAAAAGATTAGTAACTAGACAACTTAAAAGCATCAAAATGAATTTGTATAAAATGGTATACCCTATAGTTTTATTATCCAAAAGGACTTTATACTTGCTATATATCCTAGCGGTGGTATAAGTGAAATGGGTGGAAAGCATCATACATACAGCGTATGCTCTGAGATACCAAGAATCGTTAAAGAAACTAAATAGCAATGGGGGAGTTTGCCCTTTACAAAGCGGTGCAGTCGTACACACCACCAGCGTCTGACGGGGCTGCTTTGGCTTTCCATCGAGACGATGTGTTCGAAATTCCAGTTCAGTCGCCTTGTATCGACTCCGATACGGGCCCCAAACAGAGAACCGGCTGGCTTTATGCCTACAATAGGTGCACAGGCGAGGAAGGTTATGTTAAAGGTATGAAATAATTACCAGGAAATTAGTACTTAGTATATTTTGTTTATAAGCTATTAATTGTAATTTGGATAAATTAGATGATCAATTTAATTGATACATTATGTCTTGTTTATAATAAATACTCATTGCAATAATTATTAAATTGAGCAATTAATCGAAATTTATTAAACATAGAAGTTTAGTTATAAGCACTTCATTTTCTAATCTGCAGTAGCAGACAGGCCCAGACATGACAAGCTTCTTTTCTGTTATAGTGGAGCATGTAAAATTGCTTGGCTCGGAGGTGAACAACACGATACATCACCCTTCGGCCCCAGGTTTGGAAGGAGGCTACCCTTCATCACCGCATTCCACGTATAATGGTTCTGCAAGTAAGATATAATTTCTCAATCGGAGAATAAAGAAACTAATATAGGCTTTTATTCCAGGCTGTTCAGTGGAAATCCCCACCTGTCATCGTTTGAAGGATGTGTATTTCCTTACTCCAATCCTTTGTGGCCACTGTAAGTATTTCTACATTTATTTAAATTATTTTGTAAAAGTAATATAAAATTAATCATTATAACGGAAATGACACATTTCTATAAAAATGATTTCATTTTTTAAATAATTATTCATGAATGTTAAATAGTTCACGCCATTGAATATTGAATCTTATTGAAGTTACAATAAAGAAAACTTTTTCATGTTTTAAATTTATTTTAAATGACGGATGATCAAATAATTTTGCTATTCAAACATCAGTGCTATTTTTGGCAAGGGTTTTATTGTTGAGAGAACAGATCGAAAAGTTATTTTAGTTTCTTAAACGCACTCTATTCTGGATGTCTTCTTGATTTTGATGAGCGAGTGGGTACACATCTTCATAAAGATAATCGCCAAAATTGGTGCAGGCTGCAGACTACTGAAATAAAATCAACAGGATATCCAGAACAGGAAGCGTTAGATAGATATAACACCGGAGGTGTACCGTTTAGATCTTTTAGCAATAAAACATTTTCTTATACAGTACTAATAAATCTAGCAGCTTAGACTATTGAGATGTTTTCTGTACATAAAATTTTATTAATTAAATAATTATTATAACAAAATCAAAATAGAGAATCGCTATACTGATCAAACATAGGAAATCGGTAATTA
Organism: Stenolophus ochropezus; assembly: GCA_035578165.1. Classification (NCBI taxonomy): domain Eukaryota; kingdom Metazoa; phylum Arthropoda; class Insecta; order Coleoptera; family Carabidae; genus Stenolophus; species Stenolophus ochropezus. The sequence goes on from JAQOWZ010000014.1 coordinate 10,146,183, forward strand.
TAGAACAGTGTACAACACTTAGTAATAAATCTATGAGAAATTATGTCTTCATAAAAACCGATAAATTTATTGGACAAAACAATATAACGTAATTTATTTTATAATGCTTTAATGATTATAAAATTTATATAAAAATAAAATAAAGTAAAACCTATTATAGCTATTTTTACTGTTTTTCAACAAGAATTATTATGTTTTTCAAATGCTTTATATTTCTTGTACTTGCAAGAAACTGTATACAAAATTTTATTTTGATTAATACAATCATAAATTTAAAACAATAATTAAGTGAAATAAGTTGTTTACGTATATTACTGATATTTGTTTCCTACTTATGTATCAACATTTGCATTATAAGTTTTCATTCGGTTATATTATTGTTTTTGCAATTATTTTTGAAAATCATCTATTTTTATTTTTATTAATAAATTAGGAAATATTAGGCGTTATAGGCTTAAATATGTAGTATTTATTGTTATATGATGTAAGAATTATATTTTGAGGTTAATCATAAACCAAAAGTAAGTAATTTTGGTTTATTTCCAGGTAAGGACTATATCTGGGGTACTGGACTTGTCGGACAGCAATGTGAAGGTCAGTAGTAAATTTTAGTTATGTAATTTGAAATTGGCGCGCGTGGCGTTGTGGCACAGCTGTGAAGGTAGCGAATTGCGGCGACGTAAGTCGATCATTGCCGAGTCGAGAGATGGAGCGGGTCTGCAAGTCAGTTATTGAATTTTACACGCGTGAAGTTCGATATGGCTCGTTCACAAGCGGTTGCGCACAAGCAGTGAGCAGGATTCGGGTCTTTGTGTGCGAGCAGAGAGTAGGTCGTTGTGGATGAGCCAAACCAATCAGGTGCGGGGAAAGGGGAAGCCGTTCTTGCTGCCGGGCCGGCTCTGTTGGTCGTTCGGTGTTCGGCGTTCGGTTCGGCGCAGGGGAAAGCAACGAACACAACGTAATCAGTTGCTTTCGGAACGTGGTAGCAAGAAGTACGGCAACGAACCAACAATGATGTAACCGTAACCGGTCTGTAGTGCTGTGAAGTCTCAATCTCTACTCTCAATAATCTACTACTCAATCATCATCCTGAAACATAACTCTCCATGTACGTGCTAAACCACTGGCCTCGGTCCCCGCACCCTCAACAAAGAAACAGCAACTGTGTCGACGTTTATGTTTGTGAGAAACACCGTGATAAAAACGCGTCGGTAGCTTTGAATGCAGCAAGTTTAAACCCAAGCGCAAGTCCAGCAGGAGTCGGAGTCAAGTGTTTGCCCATGAGCACCGACGATCCCGAACAGGTATCCGTTCCGGCGGCAACGACAGACAATACCTGTTGTCGCTTCTGTAACAATACGAATACGAATAGCAGCACGAGCACGAGTAGTAGCGATAACGCTAACGACAATAATGATAAGCGACACATGGTGAACATCGATGCGGAGAACTACATGCTGCGGGGTATAGGCGACTCGCCACGAGCTCGTTCCTACAGTTTTACCAACGGCGCTGTGAGTGCTAACTACCATGTTTCCAAGAAGGCAGCCGTCGCCGACGAGCTGCAAGTCGACATGGACAAGTTCTGCGTTCGCGAGACCGTAAGCTCTCTCGCCGTTTCCACTGATGACATCCTACCTTGTGCCGGCGACTCCGCCGTCACTACCTCCACCAGCTGTGCCAGAACTCTGTCGTTTCATGCGCTCCTTTGCACTTGTCATATGTCATGTTGTTGTATGTGTGGGTCCCTCTGTTCTCCAGACTGCCACGCTTGTTTCCACTCTCTGTGTGTTCGGTTTGCTACCAGCTACGTCTGCCAGAGGAACAACGAAGCGCTGCCACCAATCACCCTTACTCACGAAAAGGTAAAATTCTCTTTCGTTTACTTCTAACCCTAACCTAACACCGCTTCCGTCGCCGGTCTCTAAAACTTTCATATTCCTCCTCGCGCCTCGGTAATCTCATATCTCAGCAAACTGGAAGTGTGACTTTGCTACAGTAAATTCAAATGTTTATTACGAACTCTAAATATTGTATTGCAGATATTATATTTCACACAGTCATGTAAAATTCAACTTGTGTTGCTACGTTCATTTTCTACTTGGCGTTTTAGCTTACAATGAAATATACAAATTCATTTCATTTTCATTGTCCCACGCATATTTTAGTAAATTAATGTTTTATAGATATATAGCTCCAAATTCCCCGGGCTTTATGTGTTAAAATGAAAAAATCAGTCGCAAAATATACATTGCCATTGTGTATAAATTTTGCATTTGAAAAGTATCACATAGTGCAGTATATCGTACTTTTAACATAACATAGGAACGTAAATAAGTATTTGTTATCGATGAATATTATCAGAAAATTTATCTTTGAATTGTTCTTGTTTAAGTTCACGTCGTTGTGTCTGTGAAAACCTTAGCCATCTAAAAAATTGTAAAGGTTTTTCTATAAAAAGACTTGAGATAACTGCAGGTCATGTCTTATCGAAACGTTATCGTTCAAACTAATGTCTCCGTGCATCGAATGAAAATTTATTAATTATGTGTACATCTGAAAGTCATTCATTGGCTTCTTATTGGGTACTTGCGTGCCAGATCACACGTTTCGTTTCGGAGTTTCCTTGCACCTCTGTACTTTACAATATTCATACAGCAACAAAAGAATGAGTTCAAATAAATTATGATATCACGGAAGATTACTGTCTTTGAAATAACCTTAGAAGATAATGATATTAATCTGTCCTGTCAGTACAATTAATTTGATATGGTTAAAAGGCTTACATGAATCGCGTTGTTATTTTATCGCAAACATAAGCAAAACGTATGTAAAGGTGATTGGAAATACAGGGGAAGTAGGTACCTATGTTCATTCGTGATATTGATTTTATGTTTACACTGAAAATTTGCTCCAATCACAACTACACCTCATAGTTCAAACATTTTTAATTGCAGTTTTATTTAAATAACTATATGCAGAATGTAAATTATATAATCTTATGTTTTTATTACTCAAAATATAGCTATGTTAATGTAAATGTCATCAAAAATTTAAATTGCGGTACAATACATTCTGCATAAAAATTAAGTGTTGAAATAAATTTCTGTCTGCATTTTGTACTGAAATAGGGTTAATCAAATACGAAACGGTTAGATTTACACAGTAAATTTATTTGTAAAACAGTATAAAATTTTATCAGTTACAATAAATGCGGAAGTACCTACGTCGAAAAGTCTTTTCTCATTAAAAAGTCAAATTCATTTCTTAGATTTATGTACGAAATTAATATTAATGAAAAAAACTGTTAGTCCCTATTTGTTTTCAAATTTAATCAACTTTTCTTTTTGTGCTCAATTCTGAATAAAGGTTTTTCGTATTTCATAAATATTCCATTTGTTAAAAAGTTAAAAAGATCAAATCATATATTCAGACAGTCGTCATGCTAATATTGATAAAAAATGTCTGTATTTCCTTGACAAACTACAATATAAATTATTTTTTTGTGAACCTTCGCGCAAGAATTTAACATTTCGTTGTGTAAATAAATATATCTGAAAAAAACTGAGATTTTTAACTAAGTCGAGTTTCATTACAAATTCTTAATTAATTAGTTTATACTGTCTACGTTTAAGGTACGACAAAATTATGTTTAAATATTAAATAATGGTATGAGATTGTATTTGCCAAACAAATACAATTACCTGTTTAATTGAAAAATAAGACGTTTCATGCATTTTTCTTAATTTAACTTTTACTTTCTGAATTTTATATTCTGATGTTTTCTGGTTTTTTTCAGCCTTGGTGTTAACATAAATGTTCCGAGTATTTTTCAGTGTAAAAATAATAATACAGATGTCAAATATTTTATTAATTGAAGTCTTCTATATAGAGACGAAGGTTATTATGCCTATCAATTCATTTTGCACAATTACCGATACCTATAGCTTGACCTGTTGATGAACGGATATTTCAGTGTTGCTAACGAGGTCAAAGACATATTTGTTAAAAACTCTGCAGGGTTGAGCACTTTTTACTTAATCCCTTTGAGAATTAAATATTTTTCCCTCTATATCAAACGAAAATATGAAATATAATGAAAATTGCGTAATAGTATAGATGTACAAAAGTTCGTTATTTTATCCAAAATAATTAGTTCTTGCTGAGATTTCCGGATGTCAGTAAAATAAGAATTGTTAAATTTTCTGTTTAAATTTAATAGTAATGGATTTTTATTTCTTGTGTCCTTTGGAGACCGAAAGTTTGAATATGATTTATGAAAAACTTAATGTACCTGGGAGTAGAGGACATGTAAATAACAATTCCAGCCTTTATCTTGTTTGCATTGCGATGGATGGCCCATGTCAAGTTTTGCACACTATCGATTCTCTGAAAAACTTTTGGCATTTTACCTGGAAAACGGGCAGTTTTACTTGAAATTCTGACGTCATTTATCTGTTAGCGAATGTAAACATTTATTTGCCAGTATCGCTTTGGCGTGTTATGTATTATTATTGTCACACTGTTTATATTTACTATTTATTTTTCTAACGCGAGATATTATACAAATTACTACGGGTAAGAAATGAAGTATTACGTTTTCAAATAAAGGATCTTCCTAGTAATTGGAATTTTTATTAGCTAGATTTTGAAAATATATTGTTTTCTAGGCCATAACTTCAGGGTTATTTTAAAAATATCTGTCACGTTTCTTCCTAAATTCCAAATTATTGTTTATAAAAATATGGGATGTAGTTCTTGAGCTCTTACATTTCTGTAATGAATTAAACAGTAAACTTCAGTGCCTGTCATTTTTTAGCAGTTGTTCATTATATAATTGGGCATAAGTAATGTGCAAAAATAACTCAATTTTCTGGGTGAAAATGTGAATTAAACAGTTTTGTTATAAATTGTCGAAACAAGTACAGGGAGGAGTAAATGTAATTACTCACATGAGTTGGGACACATTTTATTAATTACGTTCTTCATCCATGAAGATATAGTTATGTCATCCCTGCTTCAAGGTTATTAAAATTTGACGACATAGCACATGGAAAGCATATATAATGGTTAAATTTTATAGAAAGAAGAAGAGAAACGTGATAAAGAGAAGATTGAAAATATGGTACATGCAGAAATATAGGAAATATGTTAGCAGACGAACAAGCAGCACGATGCAAGGCAGTAAGCAATCGAGCACGTGTTTCAAGTTGACCAGTATCGCGCTCACATACTTCGGCACTCGAACATGTATATACACAAAACACACTTGCAGCAGCGCACGCGTGATATGACAGCAGTAGTACCAAGCGATAGCGGCAACGCAGCACGCGTCGTGTATGTATATGGGTCAACTTTTTATCCTTAAGAGAAATTATGGTCGGTCCAAATTCACGCAAGGTCATCACAGTCAGTTGCCACTGCCGTAGTGTAATAGTACGAACGCCGAATAGTCAAGTAAATGATGAACAACTAGGCGGACAAGCCAAGCGATCAAGGGAGATAAAAAGCCTGAGCGAAGGTGAATACTGGAATGTATGCAAAATGTCACAATTTGACTAATCCTCCGCAAGTTGTGGAGGCGAGCACATGTTTTAAGTATCCTTGATCGAGACTAGTGACTCGAGAAGTCGAGACATGAGACACAAGACGTAGACGTGCGTGCCCTAGAGAGGCAGGAGACAGCGAGTTGAGTTGCGATGCGAGTAGCCAAGCACAAGCAGTGAAGCAGCGACGAGGTGTTTGACAACCGGATCGTGCTTCGTGCGCTCCTTCCTTGCCGTACCGTTGCCTGACCGGCCGTGCAGCTGTACGACCGAGCATCGAGCAGTGAGCATCACGCCTTGTGCCTTAAGGTGCAAAGCGATGCTGTGTACTCTCTCTATTCAAGCTGACGATGCTCGGTACGGCAGCATTTTACCTGAACCTGAATCACCAACAGCAAGGTTCATACTCGGTCTGTTCTTATCCCCTGTCGCTGTCATGCTTAGGAACAAATTCCTTCGCCCACAAAGCCAGATATTCTTAATTTCACAAAATGACATCCGTGGAACATGCGGAATCCATTATTGTTCGTTGTTTATTGCTGTACCCTTCCGTTGTGTCCCACTATTATCTCTGCGGCAACGGCGTGTATATAATGGTATATATTTAACTGAAGGTCGTTCCTGTTGTGGGACACAGACTGGTATACTAACAAAATCGAATACTTTTTCATCGAGAAATTTGAGACTCGTTTTGCACATTTGTTTTTACATGTGGTGCGCAATATTCTTAACAATACATATTAATAATGACTGACTGCCCAGTGGTGTTTACTGGTCTGGTACGGGTGCAATGTTGATAGTAAACAGTTTGTATAAAAGGATGTTTATAGTACATGTACGCGCGGACGTGTGTTAATATCGGTATTAGCAAGTAGGTAATTCAGTGGTCGCTAGGGGAGATTGGTGTATTTGGGTGACGTCTCGTTATTGATTTACCGAGCGCCTGTCGAAGGATCTATTGCTATAGGTTGTTTGTAAAGGACAAATATCCAAAGCTAAAGCATAATGTATCTATCTAGGAGTATGAATTGAACTAGAATATTAAATTGAACATTTGAACATCACGATAAGGCTAATATACACTAAAACTGGCCTGATTACGGCAGTTGGTACGATATCATTTTTTATTATGTAGAATTACTTTCTGGTCGACGATAGGAGAATTGGCCGACCAATAGAGACGAGGGACGGCTGGTTGCTATGTGCGTGCCTGGCCGTATCGATGCGTGCGCATGTCGCGAGCCCGGAATCCGTAAGCGGTGCTCGCAAAGCCTACAGCTACGGCTACGCTACGGCACCATGGTTCGCTTCGCTTTACTTTGCCGTACAATGTTGCTGTTTGCCGTTGCCGGTTATTGGTGTAGTGCTGTGGTAGTGAAGCACTGAGCAAGGCGCGGCAACAGGGTGGCGCGAGGGGGACTCCCTCGTGAATGTTCCGCTATCATTTTCCGTGACGTTGCGATGTTGCCGTTCTCTGCTCACTAGCTCACTGCTCAAGCGAACTCGGCTGTACTCGATGCTCCAACTCGATGCTGCTTCAAGCTCGTTCTTTTCAATCCTGTTGCCACGTCCACGTTGTCATGTTCTGTGTTATTTTCGTAAGTCACAGTCAGAGCAGTATAGCACTGCTGACTGCTGTGGCCACAGCAGCCACGGCGTAGCTACCGAATGTCCTCTATAACCAGCAAAAAGTGCTCACTCACACATTGATTGCACCTTGGTCATGGGCATACAATACATTGTACTCTGGCTTCTTGGTTCCGTGTTCTTGTTTCCGAGACCTGGACCAGTTTTGGATCCACCGTTAGTGGGCATTATTTTCATCAATCTCGATCGATAGTGCGAGAGAATTTCGTATTTGTCCGGCTGGAGCCGCGCAGCCGCGCCCCTGTGACACTCGTCGCTCGTCGCTAGCAGCTGTCTCTCTCACTTTCCTCTCATCTCGTTTTACTTTTCTATACGCACTAAATTAAAACTATTTTAATTATTAACCATTTTCTAATAAGAAATCACTAACAATTACGTGATTAAGTTCATGTACCAAAAACGTTTTTGGACGAAATTTGTACGAATTAATGACGTACATTGGGAAGAGATTTATATAAGCACGTTGCCATTAATTTTATCGGAAGAAAATTGATTTTGATATCAAATATGAGATGCTATATTAAACATGCCGTACTTCTACATCATTTTTCTACATTTAATGTGATTCAAATCTAACTGTAATTTTAACTCCATTTGTAACTAATTTAACCTTACGGTTAACTGTAGTAGATGAAACTACTGTCGGATCATTAGATACTTTTAAAATAGAATTATTGATTTTTTATCCTATCGTGACTACCAGATTGGAGTATTTACCTGTAAGTTCTAATAACATAATATGTACAATTTTTTATTACTGAAGTAGTGGTAAATGTGCAACAAGTATACTGTGTATATTTTTCAAACCAGATATTTCTACATTTTGATGTAAATATTTAGATTCCAGTCATGCACCAAACGTAAAGTATAGTATATGTACTTACTAATTGTATTTTCTTACACAGTAGTGGCTAATAAACATACATTTGAAAATATATCATGAATGCAATTTCTGCCACAGTAAGTTTTTTTCTTTATTGTTCCTGCAATGCTACGGATGAAATAATAAATTGCATATAAAAATTTTACGATTTTTTATTGCCGCGACCTATTGTATTTCGCTTTTTTATTTTGCTCAGATTATTATTTGCTATTAATTATTTTTTATTCCATGTATGAAGGAATTTTAGAAGTTTTTAAAAATTATAGAAAATTTTAATTACAAATTTATTATTGAAAATTAATACAATTTTAATTATATTCACTAAATATTACAGTGTAGTTTTGAAATTAAAATATGGTTGAACAAATGTATTTATTACCTGCGTTTCATAATAAATTCACTACCATAACCCCTCTTAATGGAAATTTACCTGGAATATAATTTTGTATACCAAGGTTTCAGGATTATTATAAGAATAAAATGTACATTCCATTAATCTTTGAGTCAGTAGGGAATCCCCATTTATAAAATAAACGTAGTAATGACATAATTGGTAGGTGCATTTACATGCGAGGGTTGAAAACAACAGTCTATGGATTTAAGAACTTATAAAAAGCAAAAATAACTACTATAAACGACTATATGTCATATACGGCCTCGTAACGGACGTAAAACAGTTAAAACACACATAAAATCAGTTTCAAAACGAATCGCTTACCAGTGATTGTCAACATTTAGTTGCTGCTAAAGAAGTTGAGTTGTAAGCAAAATTCTTATCAATGTTGCATATTGTAGGTAGAATAAAACATCATAAACAACAGTGTAACATTGTAAAGGTTTGATAATAAATGTATAATATGATAAACGCACATTTAGTATTTATAAACAGTTGATAATTCCTTGCCAAGTATCTACGAACTGAAAGTTTCTCAAAGGGTCCGTTTTATGTCGCAACGCAACAGATTTGTAGTTGATTTCGTTTATTTTCAATTTTCATATCACATTTGCGATAAATTTTAATTATATAAATGTGAAACAAAATATTGCAAATAACAAATAAAAAAACTATATTGATTTTTATTTTTTGCATTTAAATGCGTGTAACGCGCGAGTGATAACTTATAGTTTTCTGAGAATTGAAATAAATACTGCATGCTTAGGTAAAATATTATTAGTAAACAAATATAAAACTCACATTGGTCATTATAACCAAGAATGTAATTAAAAAAAATGTAATTATATAGTGTCAATTAGTGAAATTAATATCATTTCCGTGATTAAACTACTTTATGTAGTACACGTTACAATACGTTTATATCTCTGTCACCTGCAGTTTCAACGTTCATATAATGACGTAGAACATCATTCGATTGAGACGAGTTCATTTACTAATCTCCATTAATTTAATTTTTTTTATAAATTTCTATAATCTATGCCCATCGTGTATAGTTCAAAGGTATATCTGGCAAAGTTTTTGACTCGAACCGAATCTTCCCACCATCCACCATTCTTTAATACCTTAATTTGGACTCAACCGCGAGAAGTTAAATGAAAATAAATATTTTCAATGCGGTATTTTTATTGTGTTAAGCCGCTCTCCGAATGGACCTCTGCCAACGTGGTTGAATGGATGGCCGCTCTCAACCTGTATCGCTACGCAGACGTGTTTCGGTGTAAGGACATCAAGGGCTCGGACCTGATGCACCTGGACAAGGACAAATTAATGGTATGTATACAATTGTTCTCCCCCTACATTGTTTGATTATTATGTTTACATAACAATAGCTTAGGTTTCCTTCTATGAATTTTCAATTAATACGCTTAGGTGATGACTCTATATTGGTAGCATTAATACAGATATATAATTCTGCTGTTAAAGAATTCTTAAAGTAATAATCTAATTAATACTTCGCTCTTCATATGGTTGAAGAATTAATCACATTTTTATTTCATTTTTAGTAAATTACATTTCAAGTCACGCAACAACTTTGTCTTATTTTTGCTAAAGACCAGTAGTGTTTATATCAAATACGGGCTAACATTTTGAATATATAAAAGTAACTTTTACATTCTACTGGTGTACAACGATGCATGTAACATGTATGTTTTATGAATTTTAATTGGCACATTCCATCTTTAAGCTCTGATTTAATCGAATAGCAAGACCTTTATTTGCGTTAACCCCAACAATGATAAGAATGACACGAGTCATCAGTCAAAATTAAAACTATCTGATATATTTTTTTTTTATCGCCAAAATAAAAGTTTTATTAAAATTCATTAGATATTAATTATCACATTTGTATGTGAAATGAGCTTATAAATATATTTATAAAAAAAATTATTATTGATTTTATTTATTGTAAACAGAATATGGGCATCAAAGATGAATTCCATCAGAAAGCAATTCTAGTTTGCGTGAGTGAACTATGTTCGTACCAAGGCATTCAAATCGACGACAACATGATGCTAAACATTGATTCATACAACATCTCAGAAAAATACCGGCATAATCTGATGGAGCACAGCTTCAGTACACTAGAACGGTGTGAAAAATGCAACAAATATCTCCGTGGCCTGTTACACCAAGGCTTCATATGCCAGGACTGTGGCCTGGTGGCGCACAGGACCTGTGCAAGGACTGGTTTGCCATCCTGTCTGACCAGCAGCAGGGATCGACATACGTTGCAGTTTAAATCTGTGTTTGGATTAGGCCTGTGTGTTCAATTCAATCCCGCTGAAATTCCTGCGCCCCATTTGGTGAGTTAAATTTTTTACATTCTCTGCGATATTCGCTAATAAATTCATATTTTACAAAATTTTGTTATTGTTTACAATACTGTAATAGTTGTATTTGCAAGTTTGTGGTGAAGTCGTTGACAAGTTTATTTCTAAGTTTGTAAAACAACTTTAGTCTCAAGGATTTCTAAACCCAACAGTAAACTTGTTATGACTGCGGTTCTGGAACTAATAGTTGTTAAAAGTTATTTGTCCTATTATTTACGATTATTGTTCTGTGAAAGTAATTGAGGGTCATTATAAAAATAAAGTAAAATATACTGATTTTTAATTTTGATCCAGATTATCGCCTGCACTCAAGAACTGGAATCAAGAGCAAATGCCCAGCCGAATCTTGATCTTTATGCTATTTATTGTTCGTCACCCGCGGCTGAAAAAGTAACTGATCTCAGACAAAAATTCAACGAGGCTACAACGGCAGTCGATCTGTCCGAGTACACCCCTTCGTGTATAGCTAGCGTGCTTAAAAAATTTCTGCGTGAGCTACCTGATCCAGTCATACCAGTTCAGTGGTACGATAGATTCGTTGAAGCATCTCGTAAGTTCAAAGTTATTGTACAATTTTGTTAAGAACCTTGTAGCTAACTAACAGGAATTTATATAGGTATTAGAAACGATGAGCAGTGCGCATCGTGTCTAGGTCGACTAGTCCAGGAGCTGCCGGAACATCATCGCTCAACACTTCAGTACCTCATGGCACATTTGTGCCGTATGTGCCAGATGGAGTTTGCACGTGGTAACAAAAAGCCACCTACAGTTCTCGTCCAAGTTATGTGCCACACCTTCCTTCGACCACCTTGGGAACGAATAATGTAATTTATATTTATTTTAATCATTTGGATTCACTGGGTACAATGTATTTTTTTTGTTATAGCCAAGTGGTATACAACACCGAAAACCACATCCGCATTATGGAACTTCTGTTATTGAACTGTGATTGGGGTGAAAAATTACCAGAATTCGCATCAGCGCCTGTGATCCCGCCACGTAAGATTTCACGCATAGGAAGTGGTTTGAGCTCCGACTCCATGTCGCTGTCATCTATGATGATGGAACTTGATCTGGATAAAGACAAAGATAAGGCCCCGGCGAATTTACAAGATGCCGAGTGGTACTGGGGCGATATATCGCGGGAAGAGGTGAATGAAAAGCTGAAAGATACTGCGGATGGTACGTTCCTCGTCCGAAATGCTAGCAGTAAGGGTGGAGAATACACTCTGACTCTTCGTAAAGGCGGCTCGAATAAACTCATTAAAATTTGTCACCGGAAAGGCAAATACGGCTTCTCGGAGCCTTTCAAGTTCAATTCCGTTGTTGAGCTGGTCCAACATTATCGCAAAGTGTCACTTGCGCAGTACAATTCGTCCTTAGACATCAGATTACTTTACCCAGTTTCTAAATATAACCAAGAGGAAGATATACCTAACACTACGGACATCGAAAAACTTGTGCAAAAACTTGTAGAAATTCATAAGGATATCGTTTCTAAAAATAAAATCCTGGATGAGGTCTCGGAGGATTTTAATCGTACCGCCCATGAAATCACGCAGAAACGCCAAGCTTTAGATGCTTTCAACGAAGCCGTAGAAATGTTCAAGGAACAACTAAAACTTCAAGAAAAGTTTAACAAAGAGGCCCAGCCCCATGAAATTAAAAGTGTGAGTGAGAATTCAGAGGTGCTACGTCAACGTTATAAAAGTCTGGAAGAAAGCAAGGAACAGTTAGAAGATAACCTGAAGCAACGTATTGCGTACAACCGAACATTGGAACGCGAAATCACGTCGTTAAAGCCGGAGTTATTCAATTTGGCTCGTCAGAGGGACCGACACCATGCGTGGTTAATTAGTAGAGGAGTGAAACCTAGTCGTATCAAGCAACTATTGTCAGGAGATGGAGAACGCGGAGTAGACGCTCTGCCACATCAGGAAGTAGACGTAGACGCACTACCACATCAAGATGAATCCACGTGGTTGATGAAGAACTGTTCCCGTTTGGAGGCAGAGCGGTTCCTGAGTGGTAAGCCAGACGGGACGTTCTTGGTCCGCCCGTCCAGTACGGACCAGTTCGCCTTGAGCATCATCTGCCATGGCAACATCAGCCACTGTATCATCTACGATACGGAGCGTGGCTACGGATTCGCAGAGCCCTACAACATCTACGACTCGCTCAAGAGCCTGGTCCTACATTACGCACAGAATTCTTTGGAGATTCATAACGACTCGCTAAAAACGACTCTGGAGCATCCAATATTCGCTTGTGCTTTCTCAGGGCAAAGTCCGGATACGAGTTATGTACATTACGTGAAACCGCCGCCACGATAAGTGATAAAACCGTGTGCCGTTTGCTGAGGATAGAGTTAAAAAGTGACTTCTATTTAATATATTTTTTCAATTTATAAAATATGTGCTGTTAGATATTATATTTAATGACAAATATAGTAAGAAATAAGTGAAACGAATTGGTATTTAAAATTAGCGTTCAAGTACTACTTTTGCTTTTACTGTGACTGTGACGCGCGTGATCATAAGTGGTAAGTGATATAATATGATGTGATGAAGGAAGTTACTTGTGATGACTTTTATCAATTTTCTTATCAGATTTCGTTAATTTATGTATATGCAGGAAGCTGTAGTCTCTCATCAAACGTCATATTATTATAAGTTCAAATTAATTCATAGATTTTATGAATTTTTAAGAAATACAACGTAAGATCTTATTTTACATAGTACGTTGTAATTTCTTGTGACTTTTAATGTAATTTAATCCAAGCAAAAGTTGTACTTGATAGATTGGAAAATGTTCACCAAATGAGACAAATTTGTGCTCAGACATCGATAAGTGAGTGATATTAATACATCTTTAATTTCAGTTAAAAAAGAGTTTGAAATGATAAATTTTCGGAGTATTCATATATACGTAAAACATATCAATTTAATTATTAGATATATATTTGGACATTTTATGTATAATTTTGCAAAAATGAAATATCAGTTACTTATCATATAAAGAATGTCTCATTTGATAAACAATTTCCATATATAAATGATAAAGTATTAAGTGAAGCCTGCCGAAAAAAGCATTTGTAGAATTGCGTCGTGTGTGATGGTACCGTACTGCGTACTCAGTAAATATATGAAACAAACTGAAACTAATTTTTAAAATGGTGAGTAATTTAAATATTATAATTTGTGCATGAACACCATGTGTGTATAACTGTGATAAAGAGATTGTGTTTTTTATAATTTGAATGGTTATGAATATCCGTACAAGAGAAAACAATGATAATGATATTGACCAATTCATATGCTTATGTACAAACAAAACCAATTCATTATTATTATATACATATACATGATATGTTGTGTCACTCCGAAGTCGACGAATTCGAGAGTAAACTCGAGTGCGCTCGAGTCAGTCCTTGTTGTAACAAGTTACCACTGTTCTATGTTGATGTACTGGTAGATTGGTTTTGAATGTGCTTCAAAGCATGCGATTTCAGATATTTTTATGTTCTCGTGCTTTTAAGTACATTTAAATTTATTTTATTTACACAATGTGTTTTTATTCTATGAATTTTGTATTTCTATAGATGTAATTATTAAATTTTTATAATATATAAAAATACAGTCGTGAATATTTGATTTGTAAATTTTATAGTCGTTAACAGAAGTGCAATTTTACGTAACAAAATAATTTTAAATTCTATCTCATATATATATTGAAAAATAGGAGTTAATATCTATTTTCTTTGTTATTGTATATATGATTTTAATTTGTATGTAATGATATACATACTTATATGTTATAAAGATTGTTTTGAAATATGGTCAAGATCTCTATGTGATACACATTTGTTAACGGTTACCGACCAAGCGTTTGTGTATATTGAATAAATGGCACAACAAACATTATGTTTCATGAATGTATGATAATTTTAATAATGAAGGAAATAGATATTCAGTCCTCTTATAAAGTGTATCGAAATTAAACCAGGGTTTCGAGATAATTTCCATAGGTGCGCCGCTATCAAGGGCGTTAACTGTTTGTGTTCTAGGGTTGAAATTGTCCACAATTTTGACAGATGGACAGTCTTTGGAAGCAAACAGTGCATACCAAAGTGATTGTTTGTTATCTGGACACTGGTTTAGTTCGAATAGCAAGGCAAATATTTGCTTATCTGTGTTATGTATATATGTTTCTTCTTATTTACGACAGGAACACGTAAATAAAATTTATTTTTACTGGAGTACTTGTAAAGTTTCTATTATATATTTTTAGTTTGTTTTACTAAAATATTCGAATACAAAGAAAAGAGAAAAATTATAAAAATATTTGTATGACTTCCTGGGAAATGTAAATTTTAATTTGCATTTTACGTTGATGTCTCATTGATAAAGTCGTATTATCAGACTATATAAACATGTCATTGACAATAAGGTGATGTTGCTAAATCAAGTGTGCGAAAGAAGCAAATCACAATCTGAACCTGAAATGACTTGTGAAATTTCTGATTTTGCGCCTTGTGCATACCTATTGGAAATTAATTGGTATTTACTGAATCCTGGCGTACTTCATTCGCAAAATTCTTTTGCATACTTGACATATTATTAACTATTAGGCTAGGCACCTGTATTCGTAAATACCTGTCAACTTTTATTTTGGACAACTGTACTAAAATTAAGTAGATGGCTATTTTGTTCAATATGCTTCTCCAACAGAAATCTCGTTCTGTTCAACAAATTGTCTGAATTACTCTTGCTATTATATATCTATTCTACAAATAAATAGTGTGATATTTCAAATTTAATTATAAAAACGAGAAAAAAAATGAATGGATTTTAAACATGTTCGTGTCAGATAAATATATATTAAAATCAATTACATTTGTCTTTGATCATGTGAATAAGTGATAAGTGATCATACTTTTATATAAATATGAGATATGTTTAGACATCCACATGTAAATAAACAATTGAAAATTTATTTCATTCTTCCATTTTGCACCGTTATTTTCATTCCTCATACCTATCATTCACATCATTTTTATTTTATTCTGCATAAACAAACAGTTAAGGAACAACAAAGGTAATTGTAAATGCAAATCATTTATTTTATCTATGTAAATAAAAACAAATAAATTTAACTTATTTTTCCATTTACCTTTTTCTAAAACTACTTTTTTAGAGTAATTTTTATGTACTACATTAATTACAGGCTAAATGAAAAGGTAAATATAACAAAAATAAATATTCTTCACCATTTTATGAAATTTATTTTCTACTTTTTATGAAAAAAAATATATAAAATCTTATACAGTAACATAAGCAACATAATTTGCAATACCACATTGGTTAACATTTTTTCTAATTCTCATATATCCGTTTTCACCCCATTTATCACCCCACCAATTTTTCAAAATCCAGGCATCTTTGGTGTAACCCACAATTAACATCGCATGATTCACGACATTTGATGAACAAGCGGGATCATCATATACGCCTGATCTAGAGTCAATAATTATTCATTACCAATAAATAACCTACTTATGTCGAAGTGGTCTTACTTGTATAGTTGAAATGTATGCGGACTTGCATTTATTGAAGCTGGAATTGGGCCAACGTTAGCAACTATTGCTTGCATAGTCTTTTCGTCTCTTGGTGGGAGAATAGCCCAGGACGTCAAATTGACAAGAATTTTATTTTTGTCAAATTTGCACATTGTTTGCTAAAATTTAAAATTGTACTGTTTTAAGGCGCCATATTGAAATAAAATATTTGCAAATGAGGTTGAAGGTGAATGATTGTGTGAATTGGAAAGTTTCTATCCAAAAATTTAGACTGTACGAAAATCTTTTAAATATACAAACCTTTGCAATATAAGGGTAATCTCTAGCTGCCATTAAACCCCCGGAAGCATCCAAATATTTCAAAGTATTTCTTAAAGAACCTCCTCCACAACCATGATTTCCTGTTCTTATACTGCAGTCAACAATCTGTTGCTCACTAAAAATTATTTCATAAACAACACGCATTTAAATTTAGTAGGAATGAAGATAAAGGCAACAATAGTTTTCAAAAAAGAAGGATTTTTGACAAATTTATTTTCAAAATTAATTTTCACACAGAGGACACTAGTTATGTCTTCCTTATTGATGGTAGTGACGTAACGAGAATTTTATTAATGTATTCCTGGTGTTTTATTTTTTAATATTTGTAGATTTCTTTGAAAAAATATCTATAATTCGTATAAATATTGTATTCTTTGTTTTTGAATTTACCTGAGTGGTTCTGAAATATTCGTTTGCTTATAAATTTGCGCTTGAATAGAATGCGTGATACTAAAAGCATAACACGACCCACAATCTTTTTGGTTGTACGGAAGTGTAATAAATCCTTTCTTCCTCCAATCAACCTAAATTAATATACAATTGATAAATCATATTCAATCGAATTGATTAAACTATTTACTAACTTCTTGTGGAATATTTTCATAGTTTCTGTGTGATATTCCGACTTGTTCGGGATCCTGTATATCTCTTCTTGGACTATTCATTAATTTTATCATCCTGATGTGATACCTACGAAGTGACTAAAAATTGCACCAAGTGTTACTTTTTTTCTGCTAAATAAAATAAATTGTTTACCATATCTGCAAGACGATTAGATGATAATGTAAAATTATATTTTCCTTTTTCCGCTTCTTTATTATGTTTTTTAACTTTTGCACAATTATGTAACCATATTGCTTTTCGTCTAACTTCTATAAATCCTTGATAGTCCTTATCATATTTTTTCTATAATATTTATTTAATATGTATATCAAATTGCATATAAATAATATAATTATTATTTTTTACCTTATACTGATTCCATAATTCATCCGAATTAGTATCATTTAATAACATACATAACTGACAATTAACTAATACAACGTTTGAAAGAATTAAAAAGTAAAGAATTAAGAACTTCATAACTGCTGTAACTATAACTGAGACTACTAATAAAATATTTTATTAATGGTTACTTCTAAATTCAAGTCAGCAAATTATGAAATAGTTTGTTTATTCTTATCGTCATACTTAAAAATTTGCAGTAACGCAATTAACTAAAATGTAAAAGTAGTCAAAAATATTTAAATTTTATTTATTGAAAATTTCAAGTAGTGTAAATAAAATTTAAGAAATAATAACAGATAAAGAGTAAAGAAAGTGGATCAGCGATATAAATTTTTTGAGAAAATTTTCGAAAGTTCTTAATTAATTTTTTATTTCTCAGTTAAATTGAATCATTAGTTCCAAGAGCAGGGCCTAATATAATTTAAAGTATCATGAAAAATAAAGTTTCAAGTTTTAATTACAATTTATGTGTTATTAGGAATGCATGACAAACATATGTGCAAATAGATCTTATTTGTTTGTACCATTCTGCCGCATTTATTTGAGATTTCGCCTGGTACCGAGCTCGCACGAAGTTAAGTGATATACAGTTCGGGCCGGGATGGTGGCACACAGGAACGTAGTTGACAGGCGGTTTGTGTTGTTGAGGCCGAGATATGGGTAGTGACGGGAAAATTTCTTAGTGTTTGTGTTGCTATTTGTCATAAAATATGACAGTGTCACCGTTCACACACCCCGTTGTTGGAGTTATTTGACAACCATGGAGTCCGGCATCGATCTAGGTTTCGATCTGGCATCTTTATCTGCCGAACAGCTCTTAGATTATAGCGATTTGGAAGAATTAATAGGGACCGATGTCGGGACGTTGAAGAACCAAGAATACTATGAACTCAAGTCAAAGACGGTACCCGAGACCGAAAGGTTAGTTGGATGAGATTCTTTCCTTATGTTTCCATTTTCACGTGAGTTAGCACGTCATCTGCCTTGTGTGAGAGTCTGATGTCATTTCGCGGTTGTTTGACAGTGACAGTGACAGGAGCTGGTACAGACCAGCATTGTTTGCGGCGGGAAACATAAACAGATAATTGGACCGCAAATGCTAGCTCGTTGGAGAAATCTGTGAAAAGTACAACTCATGCTACTCGCACAGCTAATTTCCGTATTGCATGAATCATTAATACGTATGGCTTCGTCTAAACTTTGTTATGATAAGTCGTACGTGGTACACAGTGGTGTGCTCCACCATTACTCATTCAATTTTATTTGTCCCATTTATATCCCGTGTCCTTTCCTAAAAATATTGACATTGACATTTATTTTACTCCCAATTTAAATATTGCGTGTAGAGTAGTTAAAAGCATTTATTAATAAAGGACAAAAGTTGCAAGTTATATACGCAATACAAAAATAATTTGTGGAATGAGAAAAGCTGATCGAAAATAGAAGCGCGAGACCTTCAAAACGTATAGAGGTTCAGAACAGGTCGAATGAGGCGGTAAAGACAGTAGCATTTGCCAAATGTTAGGTTGCGGATCGTTGTTTAAGTTCACGCAGACTTATCAAAGCATCGACTGTTTTATTAGTTGTTTACATTGTAATTCATTGGTATCGGAATTTATTGTTGACTGTCGGCATTAATTAAGCTTAAATCATTTTGTGGCAACTGAGTACCAGAATGTCATTTGACGTAGATGACGGCGAGTTGCTTCAAGATATTACGAATTGCATAGCATCGATGAACGTAAACATTGCTCCTCAGTACGCGGTTTCCGAAGAGCTACAACCGCCTGATTATTTGATCGATTCATTCTTTCATCAGAATGTGTCTTCTTCTGAACCTCCGCGATGCGGTGCCCGGGTTAATCTGGATAATATCCGGATGATTCTAGAATTTGATTCGAATGCTGTAGATCTCAATAAACCACCACCGGCTGACAAAGTTCTAGGATTGCCGCCTAAATCCGGCGGGTAGGTAGGTCATTCCATTCATTTCATTTTGTATCATTCCGTCATAACATTCAATCTGTAGTTTGTTTATTTGTTTACTGTTTTATCATTTGATAATATTCATTATAATTGATTTACTTAAATGACACATTTATAATATTATTGATAAAGGATTCGTCAACAATATTTCCTTATTTTAATAATACATATTTACTTTTTTCATTATATATTTTATTTCTTATATTCATTGCTCAAAATATTAGGAATACAATATTTATTTTTTTATCATTAACCATTGTTAATTTAAAATTCAGAAATTACTTCAGTGATTATTGAAATATATATAAAAAGGACGTATGCTTCATATTTTCTTAGAAATCAAAACTAAATATTTGGGAATCACCAAAACATTGATTAGAAAACAAAAGCAGCGCGGATTAAAGACCACTTCAGATAATCTCTTATCAAGAAAGGTTTCCTCGTTGGTGTTGTGATTTATTTCAGTCTACGAACTGTACCAAGATGTGTCAGATTCACTCATTCTAACAATTCGATATTAGAATAAAACAAGTTATAAATATCAAAGAGTTTTAATTTTTGTAACTTATAATTGTGAATTATTTTATTAACCGGTTATATTAATAATAAATCGGTTTTTTAACAAAAAATATTGCGATTAATTCTCATAATTTTAGGTTTTTTATGTGTAACGGTTTCAAATTATTAAAATGTCTTTTTATTTTAACAAATCTATATTTATTTAATATTAAATTTTATATGTATATATGGTTGATATGATTTAATATTTATATATTTTAATTTGGGGTGTAAGACTGGCCTAAATCATATGATTACCTCTGTTAATGCCACATCCGGTGTGCGATATCCTTATGTAGTGGTTTGTTGACAGTCCACCCAGCTTCAAGACTGCGACGCCTCTATCCCGCACTCAGCTGAAGCAGCAGTTGATGCGAGAACAGTTGCAGGAGCAAGAACGAAGAGAAGCTGAACAGAGAGCCCAAGCAGCTGCAGCTGCGCAACAACGCCGTCCTCCTGCTCCTGCCCTCAAAGTGCCAATACAGAGCATCGGAATTGATGTCCCTCCTCAAGTCTTAAAGGTGAGTTTCCTTTTCTCACAAATAGGTAAAGCCCACATTATATAATTAATAAACATACATACAAACAGAGTTTTGTATCAATGTAACCTTACCTAACCTCAACCTAGAAGAACTATGATCTCTGATCTGAACGCATCGAGTACTTCGAACAGAATGGCAATATTCAATCGATCAGGCAGGGATTCTTATATTTAATTAATCACAAATAGGTAAAGCCCACATTATACAATTAACAAACATACATACATTCAGAGTTTTGTATCAACGTAACCTTACCTAACCTCAATCTAGAAGAACTATGATCTCTGATATGAACGTACCGAGTACTTCGAACAGAATGACAATGTTCAATCGACCAGGCAGGGATTATTATGTATGATTAATTATAATGTAATTTAATTATTAATTATTGAATAACAAAGTTTTTATAAACGAAAACAAATTGTTAGTTGATGTTATTGTTCGTCTGATAGTTCAGACAATACATTCGGTCCTCTTTGCAGTTATTATCAAATAAATGGTGCAGTACCACAATTTTACTATACGTCAGGAATAAAACATATGTAAATGTATATAAATTTATCAAACTCAACGTAACATTCTACTTGTATATACAATTACTAATGCAGTTGTATTAGTATTACTTACAAATACAACGACAGACAAAACTATTTTAATGTTATTTTTGGCTTACCTAATGTCTGAAACGCATAAATAAAACATTAAAATGTGGCGTGTAGCTGATTATACTAAGTATGCATGCACCTTTTACGTTTTTGAATATGGAAATGGAATCATGATTTAATATAATATTAATCAGACCCAGGAGTGGGTAGAGAAAAATGTTTTTACTTATATAATGTTCACTTAACATGTAAATATTGTGAACGCTACAACCTTTCATAATGTCTTACATGAAAAGGTAGTAGACATGGAGAAGGCATGTGCTGAATTTTCAGTATAATAACTTTTCATCATCTGTGACGCTACAACCATTGGGGCCAAGGCTTTAAGTACCGTAGTACTTTGCTATTCATGGAACTTTCATCTATTTTCTAGATAATTGCTATTTGCATCTTTACTTTATAATGGATTTCGAATCACTCGGAAACAACTCACAAGTACCTATTTTTGATTATGAGAAATTGATTGCAGGATTTTAATCTAGTTCCTGCTTCGTAAAGTTGTAAATAGAAATTTTATTTTTGTTACGTGACTGTTGCGAAAATATGCAAAAATACTAGTTAGTTTTTTGTATTTGCATTATGATAATTATAGTTATAATAACTAAGTCAATGTATATATTACTTTTGTTTTATATGACTGATAATTTTATTTTATAAATTAGAAGAAATACGCTTACGTTGGTACTAATTCAAATGGTTCAAAGTGCTGCCATAGTAATGATAAGCTATATGCATTCCAGAACAGTAATGCTGGTCGCAGTACTACAGGAGTAATATTTTTCATAATATTGCACATTATTGAGAAATTTTAAATTATGCAGTACCATAATTTATTATTATGATGGTTATATTTTAAGATATTGTTTCTTATATATTTATTAATATTATTATAATGTGAAATTGTAGATGACTTATTAAACTGTCATTTTTTTTTGTTATGACTAAATTCTGTTTTATTTATTGCTATTGTATTTATATATTTACTTCCCCTATTTGTTTTGGTAACTAATATATAAATATATTACTCACCTTAACATCTAAGAAATATGCAATATGATAATGAATAGCAAATGTTAAATAAATTATAATGTAGAAATGAATTAGTTCATTTCAGAAGTTTGAACTGATCAAATGGACTGTGTTAAAAAAATGGACGAGTTTATTTTTAAGAAGCCTTTACCAGTATGAAAATATTGAGCGCCATCTATAGAGTATATACCAGCAGTATTTTTCCTAAAAATTATTTTTTTGTTCTAGGTGCAAACAGTTCTCGAAAATCCAACTCGTTACCATGTGATCCAAAAACAGAGAAGCCAGGTACGTCAGTACTTGAGCGAATCCTTCCAACAACCATCCTCTTCTTCACCACGTAGAACTGTACAAACCCCTAGCGTACAAAGCGCTGGGCCAAACAATTACCATCCGCATTCGCATCCTTTAACTCATCACCAACAACAACAAGTGGGACAAAATCTTCATCAGCAACAGCAACATCAGCAGCAATCTCAACAGCAACAACAGCAACATCAGCAACATCACCAGCAACAGCAGCAACAACAGCAACATCATCAGCAACAGCAGCAACAACAACAATCTTTCGCAGCCAGTCCAGATGCAGTGGCTATGTCCCCTGGGTTGAGTTCCGTGGCTACGAGTACGTCTGAGGTAGGAAAATTTTATATTTATATTCTTTAAAACAAATACTAATCATAAATTCATACAAAAAAATACTAGTACAAACGTATGTGACATGATAACGCAAGGCCAGTGAATGAATGAATAGAAATATCAAATTTATTATATTGTTGTATGTTTTTAACAGTGACTCAAATATGCGATATATAGAAAACATAACTTTTATTTTGTAAAATGCGGCAAAGATAATGTTATTGACATTAAATTTTTATATTTTGACATTGTCTTGTTTGACGTACAATGCAGATTATCAAAAAGATGATATATATTTAACAATAAATATTGTTTATGAGCATATCTTTATTTACTATATATTTATGTTGGGTTTTCTGACATTTATTAAAAAAGTATCTAAATATATTACGGAGTATATTATTTTTAAAAATTCTAAAGAAACTTTTTTAATTTGAGTTACAATTATTTTATATTTCTTATGTCGTGAAGTAAAAAGTGCTTATTTCACGAAATAGGCAAGCAATGCGCCTCTTACGAATTCTGCAAAAAAAAAAGCCAAAATCGTAAAATAGGCAATTCCACTGCTTGTAACATATACCGTTTACCGAGTCTAGGTGTAGTGTGGGTTTCAGCATGTTAGGAGCAATTATCTGTATTGTAATTGTAATGCGCTACAAAATAATTCTTAATTTGCTTGTTCAGTAATGAAATATATAACAGGAAATAAGTTTTTTAAAACAGTTTTGCATTGTTTTATATCAATTAATCGAATTACGTATTTTTAAATCACAAGTAATTACGGACAGGACATGCATATTCAATGATTTAATTTTGTATGTAAATAATGCAAAATTTCTTCTCAAACAAGTTCTAAGTATCATTTGTTTTGGATTTTGTAGTGAAATAAATTATCTAACTTTGACATTCTTATGTAGAGAGAATATTCTTGGTATGTTTATAGCGCGAAAACAATAAAATGAATTTTTATGGTTATGGACAATAAAAAAATATGATAATTCTCTTTTTTATTTTGTTATTCATAACAGCTATGTATTGAAATGTATTGAAGCTGTAATCAATATATGTTTTTGACTGCGCGCCAAATGTAGCACACGTAACAATTGATATGGTAGTGTTTAAAGTGCCTATAATAAAAGTGATGATATACGACTCTGACGGCCATTTTATTTCCAATTGTTCATGCGGTGTTATAGTAATAAATAATATTAATTAAAATTAAACGAATTAAAATAAAATAAAATAAGGTTAACAAATACAATGAAGTAAAACGAACTTCTTATTCAACACAATGTAAACCAAAAACAGAATGGAAATAAAATGGCGTTCAAATGCTCTGACCAATCAAAATTAAGACCACCATTGTCATCACTCTTATTTTAGGCGCTGTAGTACTGTTTTGTTGGTGCTGGTACCTAGTGGCCTGTCAAAAAACCTTGCCAAGGACGGGACAACAATAATTGTCGTAATTTTTACCTTGCGGTTTATTTACATTTTTATTTATCTTTGCCATATTTGGTATAAATTGTATTTCCAAATATGTACTAATTAAATCTGTTTATATAATGTAACAAACTTGAACTACTAGTTTAACACTGAAAAGGAAAATGAATTACATGCCACAATAAATAAAAAAATCGGTATTATCTTATATTAAATCCTATTTAAGAAAGATAATTAATATAATAAAATTCCTGATTTTGGCATGTATGTTTATCACAGATTAGATAAACCTGACGCCAAAGAAAAATTTTGAATTATACTTTTGTTACATCATCTTTTTCTTATTTGCGCTTTGCTCTAATTAAGAAGGTATTAACTTCTGATTTGGCACAATAATACTACTTCTCGCAGTATGCTGTAGATGGCGTCACAAAAACTTATAAATACACAAGTGGTCCACGGTCAAATATTTCACTTTCTAGGCTACAAGTGGATTATGGTTCAGTGAGAATTTACTGCAATAGATGCCTCTGTTGTTTTTCAACTAATCATCCGTTTAATATCTTTTTATTAAGTTTATTTTAAGATGAAAATTGGCGGAACTTGAAAATAAGAAATATTTTATATTTCTTTAAATCAAAATAACAAAAATATTAATTATATTTTTTTATCGGTATTTTTATTGGCGCAAATATAATTGATATCAATTTATATGGAAGATAAAATATTGATACAGCATCGTTTATTAGTACTTTCCCACATTGTATTGCTTTGAAACACGTTTCTTATTGTAATAAAAACGCAGATAATTTAGATAACATAATTAATAAGTTTAATTACGATAGCAGTTTATTGAGAATGTAGTAAAATGTGAACCACTTTAGATTTTTTTATTGACTTATTATCAATATATAAAAATTCTTTTATACTGCGGTTTACCTATGCAATAGAGCCAATGAAATGGAACTATTGCAAAATACTTATCAATTTGTTATTTGTTTAGTAGCAATTATGATAAGATCTGAATAACGTAAACAATACTTGATAATTTATATTTTATGTAAATATTAGTTAATCACATAAAATATAATTCGTAAATTTAAAATACATTTTTTTTATTGACAGAAGAGTTTTGTTAATTAAATACTTAAAAGATAAAATAGGTTTTTTTATTGATTTATCAGATGTATTAGATGGACCCTTTTTATCTTAGTGGATGTGATTTTGAACGTAATTTGATAAGTGAAAAAATACGTTGAGATTGCAAATCCTATATAATTCACAATAATTATTATATGTAAACACCAAAAGTAGAAAAATGATCTATACATAATTGGCAGCATTGGTTGCTTGACCTACTAACAGATGTACGTATTGCGTACTTTTGTAGAACGTGTAAGAAAGATAACATGCAGGGCCGATAATTATGAATAATCGTCCTAATTTTATTCTCAATATTTAACCACTTTGAAAACTAATATGTCTTAGAATATATTTTCAAACAAGGTAGACAATTAAAAAAGAATAAATGGAATTAAAAAGTTATATTTATATAAGAAATTATATTTATTACAAAACAATATATGAGAATTATATTTAGTGTTGTTTATTCTATAAATATGACACTTACAATTATGACATAATTTAGCAATAACAATTAAATGTATTGACTACTAGTTACGTCATAATTTATCATGTACCTAGACTGTATATAAAAATAATGTTACAAGTTACAAGTAATAGATGAAAATTAATTAATTTTGTGATTTAAATACATTTTTTTTAAATAGATATCTAATTAACAATTATATGGATATTATTCTGTATTAGTAACGTTAAATTACCGAACTTAGCTTAATGTAACTTAATTTAAGCTAACCTAACTTAACCAATCCTAACCAAACCTAATTTTGAAATTTCATTTAAATTTTTAGGTATTTGACAGCTATTATTTGTAATGATTTAAATCATGTTATGCATAGATATGTAAACAACAATAACTTCATATTCGTTGTAAGTGGATAATTCTAGTGTAAATATTAATACGTTACAAGAGAATAATTTAAATTAAGCGAGTAATACTTAAAGTTAATTATCAAGCAGAATAGAAATAAATTAACGAGTTCTACTACTGTTGCAATTTATGTAGATAAATTATCGCTTGTTAAAATGAGCTCCTTTTTATTTGTAAGTTAAAAGGTAAAAAAAATCATCCATATGCATGTTGACTCGTATGAATGGAATCGGATCTCATAACAGATAGCGAATATAATTAGGCAGATCGGGCAATTCACAGTAACGCTAGTCGTACGTAGCACAGTTATTTTACCATAAAAACCGAAGGTCTTGTTGCAATTCAGGGCCGCATTCATCAAGAAAAAATCACTATTGTTATGTAAACCACCATATGTACAGGATTGAGGATGTGCAGTACTTCAAATACCACAGACACGATAGCTTCGCTGAATTGCAGGATAATATGGTTATACTTTTATCTAAATTAGTCGCAACTTCAATTATTACAGAATTTAATTTTGAAGATGATCACATTAGGAAATTATTTTATTATACAGGCACATTCCCAAAAAATATTAAATTATCTACACATTTAATCAGGATTAAATTTTCTAGTATTAGAGCTATTCAAAAAACAAAACAATATTGGAGTTAAATTCGAAGTTACACTAATTTTCCAAACCTCATATTAGTCAGTTTTTAGTTGCTTTCTGTGCTGTGTTGACTTTTCTAAAAGAAATATTAAAATAGAAACGGAAAAATGAGAAAAAATATTTTTTTTTCGATTTTTTAAATGCAAAACATTTACTTAAAATTGATAAGATTAACTTTAACGTTTCTTTTCCGTGTAATACGAATTGAATAAAAAAATTGATTATAACCTTATTTTAATAAATTCTTTGCGCATGCTTAAAAGCCAACGGAATTTATTTCTCGATTGTCAAAATATCACCATAGATCTTCCACTATATAACTTACAATTATTAATAATAACCTACAAATATTGTTACCTTTACCAAATGAGTGGAGTTATTTTTGGAACTAAATAATATATTTTAATTTAAGTTAAGAGCAGACATAAATTTGAGGTTAGATCTAAATGGTATTTGTTTAATTTTGCCGCCCATATACTACGTTACCCATGTTACAATTTATAGTCAAAATTACTAAATCATTTACCAGCCAGATTCACAAAACTGGATTAGGCCAAAACTGGTTTAAATATGTCCAATTTAGCTTGAATTTGACATATTTTAACCTGTTAGCTAATGTTTTGTGAATCTGGCTGTTAATGACTCATTAAATATTTCGGTCTGGACGAAGATAAGAAAATTATAGTTTTGATAAAATTTAATTAGAAAAGTCATTCATAATTTTATTAATTTTTATTTCGAAGATATAAGTTTGCCTCTTGTAAAATAAAACGGTTATTTGTTATTTATATTATATATAATCAAACCATATTAACGTTTACCTAAAAAAGTTCTCATTTTTTTTTCTTATGAACTACAGAAAGAAATTATTTATGTACTTCTTATTATTATTAATATAAAAAAGTATAAAAATATGTAATATTTACTCCTCTACTTTAAATTAAACTCGTTTCGAGAATAACAATAATATGCTGTTGTTATTGTTTTCAGCGGAAAATATGTAATTCATATAAATAATATGAGTTATATAAACAAGAATTCACTAGACGTTGGTATATTGGATGTTATTTTGAAAAATTGCGAAGTAATGAAAGATATATTCTCGTTAAAGTTATATTGCTCGTAGTCAATCAGAAATATATCTGCAGTTCTTGGAAGTAGATGATTGCCCCAGAGATGTTGTCTTATATTTGCTTTTCTTTTTGTGGAAATACTCTCTACTCTATTAAAGTCTGTATTCAAAGTATTCGTTTTACGTAGAAAAATATTTCTAAAAGACTAATTCCGAGGACCATCTTTTATACATACGACATTGAAATTGTATGTCAGATTATATCTTGACGTTATTTACTATAAAATGATATGAAAGCAATCATTAGATTAGAATTTTAATATTCGGACGAAACAAAAGGAATATTATGATGAGCTACTTGTTTTAAAATAATGTTTACATTTATGACAAGTAAGTTTTAAGTACATGATCCAATTATAACTGGTTGAATAAACCGGTTACAATTCAATTTCCGGTTCATATTTAAATATTTTAAACTATTTCATGCAAAAAGATGTGATTATCTAAATTATCAAATTATGAATATTCATCATTTTATACACATTATTCCATAACGGTAATTTGATACACTGATTTTTTGTAAATAAAATTATTTGACGTTTATTACATATAAATATATAATTTTGATTTTATCTGATAAATCTTTTGATTGTAATATTGTGAATATTCGTAATTTTATTCTAAGTAATACAGCAGGCAAAGAACGAACCTATTTAAAAATACAATTTTTAGGTTTTTAACGGAAAATTGTGTTTATTCATTTGAAATAGTCAAAAAATATAAATTTTTGAATCCAAAATTTTGATTTTTAAAAACATTCCATTTTGATAGACGTCGATTAACTGACTTCAAATTTATAAAAGTTGCATCACAAAAAAGTGTGTTTTTGGGTATATCTCTAAAATGGGAAGAGATATAATCTCAACGATTATAGCAGTTGATACTACCGATAATCTTTTGTAAAGAAATATTTTCTCCGTTTATACCTTCTTTGGAACGATTTGGTAAAAATGAAATAAACGAAAAAGCCGGAATTTCTGTTTTTCGCTCGAAAAATTTTTCTATCCAAAATTCTTCGTCTGGGATCTGGAATTAAATAATTATTGATGCGCTGATTCAAAATTTTCAAACAGAACTCAATTATCTCCAATCTCGAGATATTTACGTTCAAATTTGTACTCAAAAAAAGTTTTTCAATTATAGCCCTCTAATGTTTTGAGTTATATGCAAAAATACAAAGTGTACCAATTTTCAGGTTTTTATTCTAACGGATACAATTTCTAGAACGAAAAAAATGAAAAAGGTCAAAATCGAGAAAAATCGCAAAGGATAAATCAGGGAATTTTTTCGATATGGGCCATTTTCAGTTTTTCCTTTCCGGAGAAATTCCGTTTTTATTTCGTTTTTCTCATTTTTAATTGAATCGTTCCAGTGAAGGTATATATGCGTACAAAACATTTCTTTTATGTAAGATATGATCGTTGAGATTGTATCTCTTCCAATTTTAGAGATATACCCAAAAAACACATTTTTTTGAGTTGCAAAGTTAAAAGCAAAAATCTCAGGGTATTTTTGAATGATTTCGGTTGAATATGAGAAATTTTATAGTGAACTCCATTTTTAATTCAAAATATAAAAGATTTTGTAAAACTTTGTTTTCTACTTTAACCTTATGGTAATGAAATGTACATTACATAATACGTTGTAAAATGGAGTAAATCTATTAAATAAATATAGGAAAAGGGGCCGATAAAGACCTGATTGCAGTTTTAAAAAATGTTGTTTAATATTTTGAAGTTATAGTTAGTAGAAATTTTTTTTGAACGAGTATATGTATGAACTTTAAAAAAATTATGGTTGAAGCTATTTTAAAACAGGTCTCGATGTGAATTTGAATTATGAAATTCGTAATTTTGATCGTATCAGTTGGAAAATACTGTCTTGTTATTTTTTATTTATTTTGTAACATTGTGACATTTTATCCTCTTGAATATATTTTTCTTTTGCTCCATTTTGATATTTTGATATCTGAAGCATTTATATCATCATCCGTTATTTCATTATCAATTGTTATCATTTGCCACATCATTTTCAAGAGAATTGAAATGGAAACAAAGCAATTGTGAAGGTAGTAGTAAAATATGGAATGATAAAGTTGATTTTGTGAACAAATTTTGTGAAATCACGCACGAATAACACGCACTGAACTAGCGTGACGATTGAGTGACATTATCCTGTCTATTCAACTGTACCTACCCCAAGGATATGTGTACATTAAGTGTCAACACTCACTTTTCATTCACAAATTGTGATGTTGCAAAATCACATAAATTCGTGTGGGATCATTTTTGACACAATCAACACAATCACCATTGTTTATTATAATTAATACTTTTATGATTGAATATGATAAACTTCTTTCCAGACAGAAATGTAAATATTGACAATAAAACTTTTTGTGCTAATTATCATACACAAAAAATTGAACCGACAGGTTTACGAAATTTTTAACAATTTGCATAACAAAAATTTCCTGGAAAAATAATTCTGATTTGATTATTTATCATGGATTTTTAAATGATCTAATATTAATTTTTCCTGTTGCTATTTATAATTATTTCTGAGAAATTTTATATATCACTAATTGTTTTATAAATATTAAACTAATTCATATACCTATCTCAACTATTGCCTCTACAAAAAAATTCAGATAAATATCATCTAATAATGTTGTTCAGGAAAAATGTGGAAATAATAAGTATTTTTAATTTTGCTTGACTTCATGATAAAGATACCAGTAAATAATACATAAAGAATTTAATATTTTTTATTTTGCGTGACTTCATAAGAAAATACCAGTAAATAATAAAAGATAAAAATAACAAAACTAATATTATTTATTAATTTTTTTCTAATTTATTTAAAAGAAATCGTAATTCCTTCCAAGAAGATACCTTGACGACGCCACTGTGGCGAGCGTAATTTACGCTAAATATTATGTCTACATCGATATAAATTAATGGATCAAATAATGCAAAACAATCCGTCTATATTTAACATAGAAAACTATCAATCTTTTGTTTTTAAGGTATACACGGATGCAAGTGCATTGATTTTTAAAAAGGATTATCGAAGTAATATATATGATTTATTACTTTGCGAACGTGATTATTCCGTAAACTGTCTACACCACCTACTAAAAGAAAATATTTTGTAATGCAGTGGGTCTCAAACTTTATGATATGGAGGCATCACAAATCGATAATATAAAACGGCAGCCCCAACATTATGTATATGAAATTTTAAAGACATTTTATTAATCTTAGGTAAACATGTGATATATGAGCTAGATGTAATTTATATAATTCTTTTATATTTGGGTGTATTTTGCACAAACATACTCGCATTCACACAAGAGATAGAAAATTGAACTTAAACTCGAAGTGCTTTGGCTCCTATATTGCGATATTTATTTTGAATAAATATCCAAAAGGATTCTAATGAAAATTTATTTCATTCGTAACGTATCCACTCAAAACAATCAATAGATATATCTGGAAAATAGTAGCAAATCTGTAGTATTACCAAGTGTTTTAGGTATTTTTGTAAACATTTCTAATTTGCTTCAATTTCCAAAATTCTATCTTGTCTTTAAAAGTTCTAATTTTATCGGACGATCTTAACAGATTTTCATATCTTGTTGCTTATGCTGGAATTAGTGAAATTTACTGTATTCAGTTCTTGAAATAAATTTTACTAGTCACAAAATTCAAGTTTTCTTATTCCAAATTAAACATATTCATATAATTGTAAATTTCAGAAATATAATTACTATTAACTAAAAAATAAAGTGACAAAAAAATATTTTTGTAATAAGTGTGCAAAACACCTTGATTCAGTCTCGTGATATCACTTCACCCGCGAGAGCAAAATCGAGTTTTCTTCCCATGGTGCATAATGTACTATGCCCTGTTTTTCAAAGAGCTCAAACTTTAATTACGCCACTGAATTCAAATAGAAAATACTGAATAGTATATATGTAAAAAATGCACTCACAACAAGAAAATTTTATCTGAGATAAAATATAATTACACCTATAACATAAATATGTACATTTGTAATTTTTAATGAAATATGAATTTATTTCTTGTTTGACCTTCATGGTTTTAGTCTTATAAACTGATAATAAAATTCAATCAAAATAATGTCTAATGTGTATGAGTAAGTATGCACAGTAGTAAAACATACATACGTGGTTAAATATCGGAATTTAAACACCATGTAAATAGCAACTGTAATTTATTCCCAGAACTAGACAATAGAATTATACCTTTAAAATAAACGTCTATTTTTATAATTTTCGACAATATTCCAACCATTTATGTTATTAATTTTAATGACTAAAATTAAAAATAAATAAGCACTAAAACAACATTTAATTACTAGTATTTCACATCTGGATATATAACTCAACAAGAGCATCTAGTCTCAACTTGATACGAAAAATTGTCACTACACACATAAAAATAAAAAATAATATTTTTTTTTCAAATAAATTTAAAATGTTATGATTTATCGACTTTTTGTGGAATAGTGGAGTAATTATTAACGAAATAGTTATTTATGCAACTAGTGTGTTAAGTAAGTGTTTTTAATTGAATGCTGTTTAACGCAAGAAGCGTAGGCGAATGCAGAAATAATAGCATAATTGAAATATTAATAAAAATTAATTTCAAAAGTAAATAAAATCGTTGATAAATGGGTTTACGTTGCCTAGCAACGGCTACTTTTCACACAATAGTGTGTGAAAATTAACAATTTACAAACTCTAAAGAGGATATAAAGTTGTACTTTATGATCGGTTATAGGAAAAGCATTTTAAAGTATTATAGGAAAATTAATAATCGTATTAGGAATTATTAAATGTTATGAACTTTCGTACTGAATTATTTAAACCAGCAACTCTGACTACACCAATAATAATTTAGTATTTATAATGCTTTCAATCAATAAATACAATAGCAATAAATAAAACAAAATTTAGTTATAATCACTTCATTTCAATATTTCTTGGGAATTTTATAAAATCAACAGTACTTAAACTCTTTAATCAAAGTGTCAAATTCGTTTGAAATCCTGGTACAAAGTATTCAAGCTGTCGAACAACTTTTTTTATATTTCCAGGTATATTTATTTGTAATATTCTTCATAAAAATGTAATTACCACTAGTTATATGATAGAAGAAGAAAAACTTTAAGGTTAGGTCTGCTGCAAATGGAATAAAAATTGTTGTTTTTTCAATATCTGAAGAGAAGAACTGAATTTAATACAAATGGCGTTGTTTATCTGACAATTATACAAGCGCTTGTTATGTCGTAATTTATGTAAATTGCAGTTAGAGAAGGCGAAAGAAGTCTCCAGTTTGAACTTTTAATTAGCAAATACGGTTTGGGTACAGCCGGAAGATTGCTTAAAACCAATATAGTATTCAGTTGAAATTTTGTAGAATTGACCTACTTTGTTCTTTATTTACTCATAGTTTTATTATTAAAAATGAATAAGATGTTCAAATAAATTACCCCACCTAAAAACTATTTTATTTGAAGAATTGATAAATGAAAAAAAAAATGTAAAATTTTTCTCCAGAGATATTGAATATCAATTTAAAGCTCATTTCATAGTAAATGAAAAAGTTTGGTTTTTATTGTAATTGGCAATAAATGATGAAATTTAGATATCATTGCAATTGTTTTTACTAGCTTTTGTTGCTACTCATATAAATTAATTATTAGTTTTAATTTAAATGCAAAATATTATTAAGCTTAAAAAGTATTTCTTAAAATTGTGTTCATTTTTTGTTTCTGTTTATTCAGCTGTTATGAAATATTTAGCTATTGAAGTATTTGAGCTTTGTAAATTTCAACCATTTCTAAAAAAAGATAGTTAGAAAAGATAAAGAAAATAGAGACATTATGTGTTTGTAATAAATGCAAAGTATATCCCTACAGTAATAATTTATTATTGATTGTGAAATATTTTTATCATACATTCTTTGTGTAACCTTGTCACAAAAAATGCAGGCTTTTCAAAACATATTTAATCATTATAATTGTTAATTTTTTTTATTATTTTTGCAGTACCTACATTTTTTTGTTTGTAAAATTGAATTATGTATAATATAATTCCAAAAAAAAGGTTTTACAAAATAGCATTTATTATGAAGAAGAAAACATACTGTAAAGAATAAGTAAAATTTAAACATACAATAAAAAAAATTACAGTAAAGTCCGTTTATATCGATACCGCTTATAGCGATAAACTGGTTATAACGTCGAAATTGAGACCGCTGCTTCTTTGAAAGCCCACATTCGCTAACACTTTTCTTTTTATCGGTTATAACAACTTATAGCGAAGAAATTATTTTTGATGTCGTTATAACAGGATTCATTTTAAAGTAAATTTAACAAATTAGTGCAAAAATTTTCTGCGTTATAATTCAAAATAATACACCAGTAAAGTTATTTTACAGACAGATTTAGAAATTCTTGAAAGTATTGCCACGTGGTAACATTACCCTCATGATTTTTCCCCATTTTCGTAAATCTGGAATGTTAAATAACAATTCGAGAACAAGAGATTGAAATCAATGATTTTTAAAAAAATCAATGTGATTTAATTCTGATTTAAATCAATGCAATCCTTATTTCATTACATTATTATTTATCAATACATATTTGCTTGCATTTATAAAAACATATAATGTTTTTATATATATATATATATATATATATATATATATATATATATATATTTTATTATACGTATATTGATTTTTTTTGTTTGTTGTATTTCATAATTATTGTGGCGTTTCAAATCTTTTTCCACGATTTTCCGTAATAAAAAGCGTGTACTTTTACTTTACTACCAATTTCGAGAAAAACAGTTATATAATTATTGTATTTTCCGTGTAGTAATTGTAGGACAATTAATTTAAAACACTAGAAATCACAATAAATCTAATAAACTGTATGAACAATGTTTAAACTTGGGAAAATTAGCACAAGTCCTTGAAAATTAATCGCTTTGCAAAAATTTAATCAAACAAAAAACGTAAATACATTTACAGTTGCATTTCAAACTAATCAAATCTTTAATCAAGTAAATAAACAATAATGACTGTTTAAAAAATTAAATTGAGATTATTCAGTTGATAATTATTACATCCGAGTGTGAAGATAATATAAGTTATTATATTTTTATTGTAAGCAAATACTATTATCCCTAGAATGCGTAAATTCTCAGAATTACACATAATACTATCTCCTATACGTCAGTTTTTGATGACAGTTGTATTGTTGTACCTTCATATCACCTCTTTTATTTATTGAGATAATGATAACATACCGACATTCTGGAGACTGGATCACACACAAAAAAATGTCTGAGTAACACAAATTATGTTAGATAATTTTTTGTTGTGACGTCAAGTAGATTTTGGAATTTACTGTTAAAGGGTATCATATTATCACAATGATTTTAACTTGAATTTTAAATGTGGTAATTGTGTTTACAAACAGGAAGACGAAAATTAACAATCCATTTATTACTTTTTCTGCAGTGGCAAACAAGTTGTGATGGATGCCAAAATGAAAACTTAATTTTATTGAATTTTAAGAACGAAACATGTACCCTTACTTAATTTTTGTAATTTCTCAAATTTTCACATTAACATCGTAATAATTCATATTTTTAATTTTTGTAAAAAATGGATTATATACACAAAAATGAATCACACGAAAAACGAGATTTTCTCATATTTACATAGATTTCGTTGCGGTGATTCTCCAAATATTCGCCTTCAAATTTGTTCCCTACTTCAAAATTGTGCCAAAATACGATTTTGGCGACTTCAGCATTCGATTCTACGGGAAAATTTTCAGAAGTATACAGCAGATACAGTTTCTAAATGAAAAAGTAGCAAATGGCCAAAAATCGCGAAAAAATCCAGGTTTTTTTTTCATTTTAACCATTTAGAATATTTTTCATGAAATATGTATGCGTATATTTATAGTAAATTTATTACACTTAATTATACACAGGGTTGGTAAAAATCATGATTTATTTAAAAAAATCAAAAATCATTGATTTTTTAAAAAAAATCAAATAAACTATGATTTTTTAGATTTTGTTAATTTTTAAAGATTTCTGATTATTACTGCACTTTTTCATTGTTTTAAAAAGCAATATGAATGTTTTATTTCATAAACGAAAACGAAATCTGTAACAAAACCAAAATAATTCATCTGAATAAAACTAGGAAGAGTAACGAAGAAGTTTTACTTTTAGTTACATTTTTAAATTCTTATATATTCCTTCTCTTATATGAGAATTAAAATGACACAATACTATTTAATTTTAATATATTATTATGTATAGAATACATTTCAGTTATTATTAATTGTTTCGTAGCAAATAATTAATTTTTTGTTATAATTATTATATATATTTTTTTATCTTTGATAAAAATCAATGATTTTTATCCAAAAAATCAGTTGATTTAAATCATGATTTAAATCGCGATTTAAATCAGGCCAACCCTGATTATACATAAGCAATAGAAAAATGAAAATATAAGTAATTAAACGAATTACAAATATTAATGCCTGAAAATATGTAAAAACTGCACATTATGAGTGAACAAAAAAACTAATTTGGCACCCTGTTTTGGCTAGTTGTCACAAAAATGCTACACCTTATTTCATGTAAGTTATTACATTAATATGAAGTATTCTGTCAACAACGCATAAATTACATCTAAAAGGAAGTAATTTTTGGTTATTAATTTGTTTAAAGATAAATATACCGTAATTTTTAGACGGCAATTGAAACACCTGACAACCAGTAGATACCTGACACTAGTTTCCTCCAGACAGGATTATTTATAACATAAAAAACTACACGAGGATGGGAGTAAACGAAATTACAAACTAAATCCACGATGTTATTAGATTGTCGAAGGATTGGATTAGCTTGAGATCACTTTACCGTGACTAAATAAAACTAAAAATCGTGTAGTCAACATGCAGTTGCTAGGAAACGGAATATATTTCAGCGAAAATAGAAGAGAACCGTATTTCTTATTTTATTTTTCAAATTATTTGATAAAGCTAGTAAGCTTGGGCAGGACTCAAAACGCAATAAGAGATCTGGTATTTGATTTCCAGAGAGAGATGGATTTAAGATTTAGATGTTCAAATAATTTGATTTAATGTCGTATAAGCAAGATAAATATATTTTCTAAGTTTTGTAATCAAACAAACATTATACTTACTATATTAATAAATAAAATAATTTATTGACTTCCTAAATTTGTCGTAATGAAATTGAGAAAAAAATATTATATTTATTATAACAACTAAGTACGCCACTTTAGTCTCCGTTCATCTGTAAATTATATAAAATTAATGATCTTTTGAACCTACATTCATTAGAATTACTTCCCTTAAACGGTTTGTCATACTTCCCACTAATTTTCTTAGAGTTTGGGAGTTAATTTTACCCCATTCTTCTTATATTCTTTAGGCGTTTTTTTAGGCATTTTTTTAAATAAATCA
Source organism: Stenolophus ochropezus (assembly GCA_035578165.1). Lineage (NCBI taxonomy): Eukaryota > Metazoa > Arthropoda > Insecta > Coleoptera > Carabidae > Stenolophus > Stenolophus ochropezus. Next base: position 10,184,171 of record JAQOWZ010000014.1, read on the forward strand.
CAAAGATATTCATTGGGATTCATATCTGGAGACTGTGAAGGCGTTTTTAATGGTTGTCTACTATTGTACAATAACTATTCTAGCAGTTTACATGTAGTATGATTAAGATATAAGAATCTTTTAATCCCATTCTTAGCACATTTTTTTAAATTCTTTTTAAAAATATTCAAGTAACCCACTTTTCCATCAATAAAAAATAAGTTTGTTACCACTTCTGCATTCATACAGCCCCATACAAAAACATAACCTCTTCCATATTTCACTGTTGGGTATATTTTTTTTTTAATTTCGTTTGTTCTTTCTTTCTTTTCACAATAATTGGACGAATTATCAGATGAACGATCTGATCTAAAAAGATTTATTTTGATTCATCTGAAACAATAACTGAGTTTCAGAAGGTTTCAGGTTTCAGGGTGGTATATATACATATTTCAAAAACAAAGCGCAAATATGTGTTTACAGAGATTAGTTGGTTTGAGTGTACCTATAAAGTTAGTTGCTAAAATATGGAAGAAGTAAATAAATTAATGTTTATTATTAAATCTATTGTTAGAATAAAGTTGTAGTACTCATATTATTTTACGACGATATGGCACGTTGATACGAAAAATACCATTATTCGACAACGGATGTAATAAACTATAAATGTCATAACGTGTCAATACGATTGTGTTTTGTTTCTTCTAATAACTTTCAACACAAAATAATTTCCAACATATTTTAGTTCAATAAACATCCGATTGTTTCATATAACGTCAATATATTCTCTTTAATTATATTGATGTGAATACATAATTATAATTTAAATTAGTTGAAAATTACTCAAATTTTATAATATTTATCATTTATCTTCTATCAAACTACTTAAGTAATAAAATAATAATAATTAATTTGCTGATAATATTATCACTTATCTTTTTTGTAGTTTGATAGATTCTAGATTGTAAAATCAAAGTAATGCCGTTTTTAATTGCCGAATACGTTAAGAAACTAGTTAAGAAATTGAAAAATCATTTCCTTTTTTTTGTAATACAAGTACTAGATTAAAATGCTTAATTATAATATTATATATAAAAGAATTTGACTTGTGTCAGTGGTTCTGAATGCACTATAACTTGTATTTGTGCAAGAAAATTATGTACATGTCATTTAATTAAGAAATAATTTCAATAGGTCATTACATGTTAAACTGGTATTTACAGCGTCATTGTTATGCGAAAGAAAAATGTATAAATAATAAACTAGTGTTGATTTGCTTACAAATATATGTAATTTTGTTTGAAATTTTATGTTTTCTTTTTAAAATAGCTTGGAAAAATGTCAACAACTTGGATAATCGCATCCTTTGTTTTGGTTATTTTGATTCTGTGGAGTCAAAACATAAACCTAAACAACTGTTAATATGCTGACAATTGCCCGCAAAATTCAAGGAATTAGATAACAATTAATACTTAGACGGCGATATCAAAATTGTACAATAGCTTGACAATCAGCTTTGTACCTTTTCCTCTAGACATGTGAATGTGGAATGTTCGTTTGGTAATGAAAAGTTCAAAATCTAGGGATTTTCGAAAGGAAGTAGTTTTTTTTATTTTTTTTTTATATCAAATTGATAAGACTTGATTCAGTAATAAGAAATATGGGTGCAATGTATATTCTAGGCGAGGTGAGTTCGAAAATATTTTATTTTGAAATATAAATCATTAATTAATTTTTATCAACTTTGTATGTTTGTAAATACTTAATGGAAAATTATTAATGATAATGAACGGGAATTAAATATTATTACAATACAATTTTAATTCTGGTGTTGCATTAAGTTGATTATTAAGCTAATTTTTTAATTGTATTTTCTACTTCGAAATTATGAACAGCATATGTTCAATGTTCGCCAAGAAAATTAACGTTTTAATTCAAATTTACGTATACAATTAATTCAATTAAATATCAGAAACTAATATTTTATTAATTATCATTACAATTTTATTGGGGTTATATGTAATTATCTACTTTATTTTTAAATAATATTTACCGGTATTATTCCAGTTAAAAATTAATAAGAAAAAATTCCTTGTGGATTATGGTCTAGTAATATAGTATATTCATGTATTGAAATGATCAATGGCGTAGCTACCATGTACAAAAAGTAACAAAGCTTAAGGGCTCTCAGCGTTCATAAATTTAATTTTTCAAATTGCTTCTGAGAAAATATGATTGTGTGCAGAGTGAATGTTAACAACATAATGTTGTATTAATGTTTGTAGTTCCACAAGTGCGTAATTGCTTTACAACGCGAATTATGTTCTATACTTTTTCTACAACCACTATTTTACTGTTTTTCGATCACATTACGATCATACAATACATTGAAAGAAATGACAGATCACTAGTAAATAGTGCCAAAACATAAAAAACTGCTTTGTCAAACTGTCCCTTTAAGTAATAAATTGAATATATTTACAACTCAATAAAACTGTAATATAATAGAGCATTTCTTATTTATTTCTTCATTAGACGTAATGTTTTAAATTATTTATAATTAATTTTGTCTTATTTATACTGCTAATATAATTTCGATAAATAAAAAATTCTGTAACTGTACGATCACATACGTTACACCCGGTCTTCCATTATGTGACTTAGATAACCTATAAGTTGTACAATAATGGCTATTTACATTAGTGGTCGTAGAAAAAGTATTTTTTGTATTTTTAAATCCTTTATTACATTTTTATGTTAAGAACCTAAAATTTCTAATTGTAACTAACTTTTAGTAATTTCTAATTACAGTTGAAAACAAAAATACCCATGTATGAGTCCAAAATTTTGGTTTTTGATTGTTGACACCCTTTAAACCCAATTTTAGGTCAGGTTTGGGTTCCTTTTTACCAATTTTAAGGTGTGACAAATTTCCAAATGTACTATACAATATGTTTAGACACTTTTCAACTCATTTTTGGGTATAAAATGCAACACATAATCGTGTTAAACTTATTTTTTTTAATTATGAACACCTAAATCATTGTTAAGCACTTTAAACCCATTCCAGGGTGTGAAATAACCCAAATAAACCCATTTTTGGGTAAAATTTATTGATTTTTTTGAAAAAAGCAAATTGATAGTCGCCGATGCGCTGATTTCAAATTTTCAAACCGAATTTAATTATCTCTTCCCATTCCTGAGATATTTGGCCTCAAAGTTGCACCTCAAAAAAGTGTGTTTTTTGAACATATCTCTAAAATGGGTAGAGATACAGTATCAACGATTACACCAGTCGATTCTACGCGCAAAGTTACATAAAGAAATGTTTTCTCCGCATATACGATCTTTGGAACGATTTGGTGAAAAATGAGAAAAACGAAAAAAACCTGAATTTCAATTTTTCGCTTGGAAACTTTTTGTCACCAAAATTTTTTATATTCTGGACTTAAGTAAATACAGATGCGCTAATTCCAAATTTTCAAACCGATTTCAATTATCTTTTACCGTTCTCGAGATATTTGTGTTCAAAGTTAGACCTGAAAAAATCAGTTTTTCAGGAATAATTCTGAAATGGGTTCAGATACGACTTTGGCGACCTCACCAATCGATTCTACGGGCAAAATTACATTTTTGTACCAATTTTCAGATTTTTATTCCAATGGATACAAATTTTATAGAGGAAAAACGAAAATCGTCAAAAATCGAAAAAAATCGCAAGGGGTTCATCAGGCGATTTTTCGATTTTCGCGATTTTCGTTTTTTCGCTCTAAAAATTGTATCCATTGGAATATTAATCTGAAAATTGGTACACTTATGTAATTTTGCCCGTAGAATCGATTGGTGAAGTCGTCGAGATCGTATCTTGACCAATTTCAGGGATATTCCTGAAAAACGATTTTTTTCAGTTTCAACTTTGAACCCAAATATCTCGAGAACGGTAAGAGATAATTGAAATCGGTTTGAAAATTTGAAATCAGCGCATCTGTATTTACTTAAGTCTGAAAAATGAAAAGATTTGGAGCCAAAAAGTTCTCCAGCGAAAAACTGAAATTCCGGTTTTTTTCTTTTTTCTCATTTTACACCAAATCGTTCCAAAGAACATATATGCAAAGAAAACATTTCTTTATGTAACTTTGTGCGTAGAATCGACTGGTATAATCGTTGAGACTGTATCTCTATCCATTTTAGAGATATAGTAAAAAAATACACTTTTTTGAGGTGCAACTTTGAAGCCTAATATCTCAGGAATGGGAAGAGATAATTAAATTCGGTTTGAAAATTTAGAATCAGCTCATCGGCGACTATCAATTTGGACTATTTTAAAAAACCAAAATTTTTGACCGAAAAATGGGTCATTTTTTATTTTTTCGGCTGTAAAATCAAAATTTTAAGGTGCAAATCTAAATATTGTTAGTTTTCATGATTAACTATGATTGTAAATTACTTGGAGATATATTACGGGAATTTTTGTAAATATTCATTAATTAAATTGCTTTTTTTTAATTGTGATATTTTTCTCAGATGATATTTAAAAAAAAAATTAATTAATTATTCTCTATTTTTTTAATCAAATTTTTATAATTAATTTGTTTTAATTAATTTTAATTATTTTTTTAACCGTTATATTAACCGGTTTAAATTTTCAAAAACCGGTTTTCGAACTAAAACCGTTATTATTATAACGTTCTCTATAAGGGTTAACCGTTAACCAGTATTTTTTTCGGTTACATGCCCTGATTTCTATTTACGCAATTGCATACGATTGATGTTTATCTGCAAATAAGTTAACAGGTCTAATCTTGCATTCATAATGTACTTATCAGATTTTTAGCTTGTCTACAAAATTCGCAATTTTGTTATGTAGGTAATCATTTATTCTTTAATTATTACAAAACAACATTATGTTAACAGATATATTTAAATAAAATTTGTTCATAATATTGCAATATCTATTAATCTATTATAATTGTTTGATATTGTCTAAAGGGACAAAACGAAACATTGTAATGAATGTAGATAAACCAAGTATAAAGATTAAATTGTTCATGAAGAGATTTTCATGTGTAATAAATATAGTTATTGTTATTGACAGGGTCATTATCTAATCCTTACGTGTAACTTGGTTAGCAAAAAGTCAGTGACAAGCTAAGCTGAGAATATAATGATTTAATGAAGTAATAATTCTGCGAATTAGTGTGCAATTATTTGCGAGCTAAAGCAATGGAGATATCGAATCCTTGGTGTTCTTGTTCTCGTTTATGTCAAGTATGTGATGTGTGAACGTAAATTCGCCGTGTTTGCGAATTATCAGATGTAACTGTTTGTTTGAATGTTACGAACGTTGTACCTTGACGCAATCATGTCTCATCAGAAGCGCGAAGAGACCTTGGCACTAGAGACTAGCACTATCTAGTACTAAGCCATCTTCTTCTGATTGTAGGCGGTAAGATGAAGATTATTAAATGCTGGCATGATGCTTCATGCACTCTAACCTACACCGTTGCTCATAACAATCGTGGGGTACTTTTCCAGGACACGAAACACAAAACGAAATTACTTCTCATTTCAAACATCGTTTCATGTAACTTACTTATTGGTTACATATTCGTATAGGATTGCCAACTATCTTATATAAAAACAGAGGAATTAGGTATTCCTTAATCGATAAATTATTTTATTTATTATTTGAACTAAAAAAATACATGGATATAACTTTTTACCATTATTCTTAAATTTAAAAACAAAATTGTTCTTTTCAAGAACTCGTTGATGAGGATCGTATCCGATGCTGTATACAAAATAAGGTTTAATGCAAAGATCGTTGTAAAATAAGATTCAATGTAATAAACCAAATATGACACTGAGCGGAATACAAAACTCGGCACTTTTTGTGTCACTACGCGTTTCGATCTTTCGATCATCATCAGGTATGAGTTACCTTATTTTACAACGATCTTTGTATTAAACCTTATATTGTATACTGCATCGGATACGATCCTCATCGACGTGTTCTTGAAAGGAACAATTTTGTTTTTAAATTTAATTGTGACAATGAACTTCGGACATTCAGATATTTTAAATATTATTCTTAAACTTAAATTTTCATTCGTTTCTACCAGCTTCTAGAAGGGCTGTATTTGATTTGATCAAATCATAAAATTCAGAAGTCATATCAATGGTGTTGTCTTTCTGTTTTATTGAAAAGTAAATAGACATAAAGGAAACAACTGAAACTTGGATAAAACAATAATAAAGTTGGAAATCTTAAATCCATCTTTTTTTATTATACAAGCAAATTTTGATAATACCAATAAATCTGTCGCAGTGCCAGATTTAATAAAGATATAAAAATATCTTTATCCATAACTGTCAAGTAATATACCTAGAATTCAATCCTTTTTTATCAATTAGTGACCTTCGTTACTGTTTGTTAATTGAATAACATTGACAGTTCGATGGAATAATATTATTCAATCGTTATGTTAAATTTAAATCTTATCTGGCAAAAGAGTAAAAACCAAATTACTTTTAAGTAAGTTTTTCTACATAAAAGCCAAAGTTACACCAGTTTTGTCAATTTTCACAGTTTTCTATTCTTTTTAAGCTTAAATTGTAGCCAAATAACACTAGAAATAATTTCCTTGCGTTAAGTATGCTGTGAATCAGTGACGCGAGCTAATGTTATTTATCTGTCAAAGTGTGATGCCATATTTGGTTATAATAAACAAATATTTTTTATGTAATAGTTGTGGATAAAGTACAGTATTCTATTTGCATACACTATCAAAATAATAGTATTTTATTCAATGAGCATGTAATGTGTGCTATTACTCATTCGAATGATTTACAAAACTCGCTTTCGCTCGTGCTGGCAAACTTAATTCTCATAAGTAATAGCACACATTACATGCTCACGTGACTGACTCTTCGTACCCGAATATTTCCAGTAATTTTTGCTCATCAAATTGTTAATTACTCAGTTTTTTTTTAATAAATCACGAATCAAATATTTTGTCACAAAATAAATGCAAGTCTATCACAGAAAAAAATTGACGTAGCTTTACGATAAAAAAAATCAGAAGGTATGTGTCCTGTGGGTCACTTTATGACCCACTGTAACCCAAAAAATTCACGACCTTTTGATTTAAAATTTGCAGACTTTTAAAGAATAAATTTTCTTGTATGAAATAAAAATACAGAACATTATTGAGAAATATTATGAAAACTTAAACAATGGATATAATCCAACAGTTCAGTGGTTTTTAAAAAAGTATTATTAATACTAAAATTGTTGTTTTTTAAATTGCTATAATAAAACTTGTAAGTTTTATTTTTAAATAATATAAAATCTAGTTACTTTGTAGTTTATAGGTATTTTAGGAAGAATGGTGAAATAAAACTCCCATTTATTAAAATTTACATGTCACATTTTATTTTCCCTACGAATGCAATATACTGTAAACAATACATAATTAATAATTGTAGTACAAAGTACATTTATGCATTAGAGTAATAAATGTAGTAACAAATTGCAAATTAACTATACTGTCGACTTTTTAATAACTGCATTTATTTTTAATTCTTATCATAAAAAAATTAAGTGTCAAATCAATCAGTTTGATACAAAAATAAAACCTGTATGTTTTACTTTTTGTACGTTGTGAAAGTTTAATAACATATTTGGTAAATTAATTAATTAGTTAAATATATCATCAATACTTTTACTGAATTTGGGTGTGGCAGGTCTACTTAATGATATTGAATATAATTATAAGGTGTTAATTAGATGACATTGCTATAGTATTTAGAATGAAGATGATAATGAAAACTGCACCATGGTATGTAGATTAAAGTCGTCCTTGAAGACGTTAAAATTATTTGAGTTGATATAGTTTGCTCAAATTGTATAATAAATTGTAGTTAAAACGAGATTATCCGGTTTTTAATTACTCATATTACAATTCATAATTAAGAAAATATTATAATATATTTTTTTTAATTTGCGTTAATAATTGCTCTATTGTTATATCGAAAACGGTTAAATAATATTGGATATTGTTAAATTGTTTTTGCTAATTTCTTTTTATAAAATTGGTACTTCTAAATGCTGCCCTACGGTAAATGCCAAATATTTAAAAAAAAAATTACAATATTATAAATGAATTATGACAATTATAAGTGTCCAACTTCATTCAGTAGGGTTACTATATTTTACATAAATCCCTAGATATACTAATTAATTTTTTTTATTTAAATTTTTGAGATTTTTATAAAATAAGTGGCGCAAAATATAAAAAATATTATGTATCGTCTTGTAAAACTTGCATCATAATATCAGATTAGATTAGATTAGATTTAGGGCTAAAGTGTTAGACACTTTTGTCACTACGATCTAAAGATCTTTTGTAACTTGGCCCTTACTTAGTTGTTCTGGAAGTAGGTCCAGTGTTTTTATGAAGCTTATAATAATATTAATAATATACTAGTTATATAATCTGGAAATTCACATATTATAATTTTTTATATTTAGGTGCGGTTTATTAGTCATTTTAATTTTTATCTATAAATTAAAAATTTATATATATCAATATATTTTATTATCAAGATTTTTTAATACTTATTAACAGGAAAATTTGCTCTATTTTATTAATTTTTTTTTATTTATTGCATAATTTTTTTGCTCTAGTACATATTTGTATTCTTTTAATTTATTTATTAAATTGACAATTTGAGATATTTACCGACGTCGGTAGAATACTTCACCTCTATAATAAATTATAATATTTTTTTGTTAGTTGATAATTGATATACAAAAAAGATTATTATTATTATAAAAGACAAAATGAAATATTTTCGTTCGGTGTGAATCTATAATGTAGAGGTCTAATTAGATATCACATCATTAGTCAACTCTGTTTTTTGATGGATATTGAAGTGTTGATATAATAACTTGTTTATTAAATATTGCATTAGTAAAGTTTTTACAGTAGAATGATACGCATTCCATTAATAAATTATCTGATATTAAAATGCAATTTAATGATGAATTGTTAGTTCTTTATTATACTGACAGCTTGAACAAATTCTACTTGTAACGATTATTTGGAAGTGTAGTTACACCGTGTAATTGTTTGGTCTAGAGAAGAGGTTATTACTGTCATTATAAATTTTTATGAACAGTGTATTTGTATTACCTGCTACATTTAGTTTAAAATGACATAAATACCATTTCTAAAAACTTATTATCTGTATGATGCACTTATAATGTGTTTACATGTATTTTAATATAGTAAACAAGATTTTTAATGGTTTTATACTGGCATTAATTTCTTTTTACATAAAATATCTAGTATTTCCACATTTCAGAAAGTGCTAATCATTGATAAAAATCGATTTTGTATAATAATACAAGGACAGAACTTTTGAAATTGAGAAAAAAACTAAACAGTAATGCAGTCGATTAGAAAATTACGAAAGCGTAGAAGGGCCATTGAAAAAATATGATTTCTCTTGTTTTATTTAAAATTTACCTTAACCTTGACCTGATATAAATATTGAAGTTAACCCTAACCCTAAAAAATACGTTTTTTCTTGGAAAACAAATTCTGTTTTACAAGTAATATGAAATTTTGTTTTATATTATTTATGTATGTCGTATTGTGTAACTATGTAAATTATTGTGACCACTGAGAATCATGTATGGAATAAATTTTACATAAAATGGTAATTCATTTGTAAAACTGTAATTAATTTGTTCGAATTATATAATTTTCCTATGCCTTTATCGTAAATCAAAGAACAGTATTTTTCAGACATGTATTGGCACTAATTCGAAATTGTTTTCTTGTAGTTTACATTTATAACAAACACGTGTACTGCGTTTATTCCAGTATTAGATACTGCAAATTAATAAATACTTTTTATGCTATCTAGATTTTTGCACTGATAACATAAATACTTAGATTATCACTTCAGATTTCAACGGATATCACATAACCTAACTTTGCTTATTTAAAACAGTAGACAGCAAGATGGCTGTCACGTGTGGCCTTGAGAAAAGAAATCAGTTTTTATTTATTCAAAAATTGAATCATGTACAGTTACAGCATAGAGAATATTTTTTAAAGTGACACATTTAATTTTTCATGGAATATACTACGATATTGCAAGAATCTATTTGTTAAACTTTGTGAAACAACAACTTTAAAACCACTGTTATATTTGAATTGTAAATGAAAAAAAAGTATCAGGGACAACTTAAATTTTTAAATTTACTCTTTAGCACTTTTAATTATTGATTCCTGTCATTAGGACGTGACGAAATTACTACATATACCTCAAATTTTTACCATATATTGCCCACTTAAAAATTACCCCTGTGGTACACTCTCTATGCTAGCAAGGATGCTTGAATGTTATGTCTGATACAAGCTATGTACGTTGTAATTTAACCATTTTGGACAATAACAAAAAAATAATGGTTTTGATTTCGTTTTTGTTTCAATTTCAAATTCGGTTTTAACTTCGGTTACTAACCCTAAATTAATTGTCATATTTTATGTTTTATTTAAATTTTTGAATGAGATTTGAATAAAAATTTAGGTAACTCCGGAAATTAAAATGTTTTTGAGGTTAATATCTCAATTAGTAAATCTTACTTAATTTTTTTTGACTTTTTTTATGACATCTATTATGTATGTGAAGTGAAGTAGATATGTTAGATGAATAAATATGATTAAATATAAGTCCAATTCTTAAATGAAAATGCGTTAGGAGAATTGCAATTACGGATGTTGCAACTTGACTAAATAGAATAACAGTGTCACAAGAATTCGTCATCGGTACATTCGTGAAATAAAACCGCCTCGCCCTCCTTACTAAAACAATACAGGCGCACATTTCATTATCACAACCATAAACCTATTTGTCAACTGGATTTAACTGATTATACTTGAACAGGTTTGGATTTCGCATTTCGCCTTTTCGCTGGTATTAGCAACGTTCACATTATTTTACGTTCATCGACTAACTTGTTCAGCTACCTTCTTACCTGTGTTCTGGTTTTGCAAAAAAAAGAAACCTATATCGCCCGTACACTATATGCAAATAGTTTAAGGAGTTACGACACTATTGCAAAATATATTCATAAATATTATAGCACCAAACGATTTAAATCAAGATATATTTAAATTTATGGTGGTTCTAATTTTGCAGCTAGTGTAAATTTTGCAGTTTTGCACGTACAATTTCAACGTGTTCCGTTCAAAATAATTGATTTGAATTAAGGTTTATTCATATTTACATTTATTTATATTCTATAAATTATGGTTTCAAATATGTTTCATAAAAAATCAGGGATGGAAAAATCATTATTTTTTGTTATAAAAATCAGATATGTGTAATTATTAAGGAAAATCATTTTAAAGTATTGTAGAAATATTAACATTAAAAAATTAAGTATTTAAAATGGATATATGTATGTCTTAGATATCTGCATTTAAAAATACTGCCGTGAAACTTCAAAATTATAAACCTGCGATGAGCTTTCTGAGCGTATATCCGGGACCGGATTAACGAATAGACAAGATAAATGTCTAGGGCCCGTAATTCGGTGGGGACTGGATTTAATCGGGATAATAAATATTATATTATGTATGTCAAAATTATGTTGTCTTATTATTTTTTAAATTAACGAGCGATGCTTCAGAGTAGTATTTAGATAAATGACATTAATTTCATACATTCAAAATAATATGTAGGAAAATACTGTTCCTAGTGGTAAAAATCTGAATAAAAAAAACAACAAAACTTTTGATAAACAGTTCTGGAAAACTAGTAAATTACAAAAAGTTTTGAGGTATATCTTAAAAATATATGAGTAAACAACAGTAGTTTTACAAGTGAAGTTTGATACAAATGTTACAATTACACAAGTGGAATTAAGTCGGAAATTTAAAAAGGATCACATGTACTTTGGGTAGAGAATAATTGTAGCTATAAAATTTTAAAATTATGACTTGTTATGGTTATTTTATAAAATAGAGAATGGTTCGTATTACGAGCTCACTTTTATAGATCGCTTTTGTTAAAAGGGACATGCATCTGGCCCCATGATTGTAATATTAATTAAAGCACGCTTCCTAAAAGCGCTTTTATTATATAAAAATATAGAAGTGCGTTGCTAATATGGGCCAAAATATATTTAATTTTATATTGATTTTATACTCCGAGTTTGTTTTTTAATCAAAAATTAGGTGTCATATTAAACAACGCAACAAAACAAAATTAGCGAAAGCCCATTATTTAAATTAGTTTATATTTTATTTTTAATCATAACATCCTGCTAAATCTGATTAATTGATAACAAACCTCTATTTAATGAGCTAAGTTGCCAATACTAAAAACAAAAACATTAAATATGGGGCTCAAATTATATTTTGTCTAGAGCCCTGTTTAGATCCTGTGTTCTGTGTACGAATCATTACATTTTTAATATGAAAATTCAGCCAGGAAATTTAATATTCATGAAAAATAGAATTTTAGACAAAATGTATTATTTTATAAAAAAATATTTCAATCTGGGCAACATGTAAAAAAATATAATAGTTATATACTATACTAGATTACATTAAAATAAATAATGCTTATTTAAAAAATTTCCATCCGTAGTAGTTTTGAGTAATTAATATATGAGTATGTCGATTAGATTAGGCAACAAAAAAAATGATAATTATATATTAACAGCTTTGATTATTTAAATTTGTAAACACATTGCTAAAAATTATCTGTGTTACCGAACATGGCCGATTATATTTGATTAAATAATCTTTTTTTTTAAGTATTCAATAAATTTTGATTGAAGACGGATTCGAACATGACAGCTTTTATTTATTGGTCGTGTATAGCAATAGTAATAATTATAAAATCAATCAAGTGTAAGATATCTTTATATGAAGATAAGAAATATGTAATGCTTCTACTTAATTTTATTACTTGCATGTTAATTAATTTAATAACTTGTAAAACTTTTTGCAAAGCTGTACATTAACATCCGTTCTGTCTGCGGCAATTACTTACGCGAAAGGTAATTATTATTATGTAACACTTGCACTGTTTACAACTTGACACCCTCTGCGATTGGCTTATTTTTTTAATGGAAATTTTAAATGAAATTTTGTTGATGTAACAATTTACATAAAACAAGCAGACATAAAAAAAATATACAAATTCTAACCTATCATTCATTGTTTTCAGATAACCTATTTAATTGTTACAGTTTCTATGTAAATTTGCTTGAAGCAAAATTGCCGCACCTCAGTGAAAACGCGATGATATATTTATGTTGCTGTACCATTGACAACAAACAAAAAACTAGAAAGAAATGTTTAAGTGTTAAATTAATTTAAATTGTAAATTGATTGTAAGATTTGATAGTTACTTGGAATCGCCTTCGGCATGTAATCCTATGAAACCAGTATCAATGATTAAGGAAAACCCAATCAAAAGTTGTAGTAAAATAAAATTCCAAATACAGTTACCTACTTTAAAATATTGTATTCACATAAAAACGTAATCGTAATAACACACATCTAGCCTAGATTGTTCATTAAATAGCGATAAAGTAAATATGATCGTTTTTATATAATTTTTTTCAATAGACCTTGTACCTTTTTTATCCCTGTAAAAAAGTAAATTGTACCTTAATTTTGCGTATTATCCTAGCACGTAGAAGTGAATACTTCAAATTAACATACACGTATACTACAAAATATTTTGACTCTAAAGATGTTTTTCACCAAAAGTAAGATAACAGATAAAATTGTATCATAAAAATGATTTGTAAGTTTTGTGCTTTATCAGAGTCATTCAATTTAACTACTAGCAATTGTCTGTATAGTAAACTGTTGAACGTTGAATGAATTGAGCGTAGAACAAAATTCAAACCTGTTCATTTTATTTGCAAACAATAGGCATACTTATGAATGAATTATGCGAAAATTACTACGCCCCTAAGAAATCCTGTTTTTCACACAACCTTTTCAGTCAGAAGTCTGTAACAAAAAATGGCAAGGCAAAATTAAAAACACCGGTATAACACTTTTCATGAAAAAGGATGCAATATTTAAAAAAATCGCCTTGTTCAAAACAATTCAATAATCAAATCATGTTTTTGTTTGTTTGATCGTATAAAATTATAGCGAATTGACGTTTGCTAGGGTTTAACCAGATGCCATTACCAGATGATTATCCTGAATGTTTCCAGGTATAATATAGTTTAACAGCAGAGTTGGATTTAGATATCTTTATTTCATAATTGACCAAAAATAATCAATTTTACAAAAAAAAAATTCTCTTCAATTTACTTTTATAATGAGTTTCAAATATCCCTTACAACAATTAGAGGCGTGTTTAAATTTAGGGATGGGATAACGTAAGGTTAAGTTATTTCATAACGTTATATAAAAAATTAATTCGTTATATAACTTTTAAAAAATTAACAACATAACTTTATTTTTATTTCGTTATTATAACGTTAAAATCACTTTATTTTCTTCAAATGTGTAATAAAAATTCTTAAAAAAAATTAAACTAAAAAAAATATTTTAAACGTTATTTTGTTATTAAAAAAAATTAGCAAATGAAACGGTATTATAACGTTATAGAGTATCGTTACGTTACGTTTTCCACCCCTGGCTTTAATATATATCTAGTAGCATCCCGTACTGCAAAGGTAAACCGCATGGATTACTGAGTCATTTCACAATATTTGTAAAGGTGCATGTAAGCGCCCTGCAACCAAACCCTGGGAAAACTAAAGCACAAGTGGCGGGGTGCTGTTGAGTAGTTGAGTGCAGTTAAGTCGGGTCGCCGAAGCGATCAAACCGCAGGCGCAGTATGCCATCGCATTCGGCTTCGACAAGTCGGGACCGAGTCAGCGCTAGCAGCTCAGCATTTTGCTCAGCGACTCAGCGCTGCTTTCCACTCATTTCATTTATCAGTCGCGAGCTCGTGTCACTATTTACTATAGTATTTACTATTTACATCCTCTACCCATGTGCCAAACGGTTTGAAGCAGTGCCTCGAATGGTGTCCGTCGATTGTCACCGTGCCGGCTAAGGGTTGTGGCTAGGCTACTGACATTTGGAAAGTTGCACGACTGTCAGCTTTTATTTAGCGGGATTGTCAAAACGACCGGCTCGCGCAAGTGTCATATGCGTGTATGTGTGTGTGTTAGAAACCAGCTTGTTGGCCCAGTTTTCAGACGGATTTCGTTTATTATTCTGCTACATTCGTCGCTGTTGTCCATTTGGGCACAAATATTTCGGCGAAATGCCTGTTTACAACATTATTACCAGGAGATGCAAGGTAATTTACCGCTACTTCATACAATACGACTAAAAAATTCAACTCTTTTCATCAGTTTTTTGCGGACCGTTTTGACATATTGCCTTGGCAACATAATATCGTTTTGTAAATACTTAAGCACAATTCTAAACAAAAATAAGGTTATGTTAAAAGAAGTTGGCATATACCTTTGTCAGGATTTTTATACATTCCTTTAGTATTTGCTGATGCTTCACTTTATCTATGTTTTCATGAAAAGTTTCCATTTTGGCCTTATCTTATTTCAACAATTTGTTATTACCTCCTTATTTTCAAAATATGATATATCAAAATTCCGTCTATTGAATTATTTGTGTATAGCATCTTAAAACCATGAAATGACAGTCTGATAACGCATGCCTGAGACGATAAGACCAATGAATTATTGTTTTAACTACGTTATCAGCTCTAGTTTGTATTTCATATAAACTGTTTGAATTTTTGTATTGGATTCATAAATATGATATAAAATTTGTAAAGGAGAATTATAGCGGTTGTATAAAAGCCTAATGAGTTTATAGTGTAGAGCATGCGGGTCTTTGAAGTGTTGTGTATTAATACTTATGTAAGACAATATATGATTGACTGTGATGTGCGCGTTCGAACACGATTCATATTGTTTGTCAGGGACTTTTCTGTGATTGCACGCGACCTAGCGATTCACTCACGTTTGCCGATCCATGCGCTTACAAGTTACGTCCAGTTATGATACAGGTGTCTCATAACTTTCATTCTTTATATCATTTATTAATTTGAAAACAATTTCTATAATGTCACTGCTCCAGATTTAATTTCATTGACATTTATGAGACTTAACAATGTCTAACACTATAATTACAAAACATTTTGTAACATATCAAAGAAAATTTGTTTTTGACATCTTTTAGATGTTTTGCGGAAAATATAGCACAAATTCTTGTATTTATCTCTTTATTAAATTAGAATTTCATCGTAAAAATATAAGATTTCCCGAGATAACTTCAAAGCAGACTGAAGGAATAAAGATCAAAATCGCAAATACAAAAACGCACTTCAAAGGGCCTCGCATATTTTCCTCCAGGATGAAATTAGAGATAGGGACTTTGAAAATCAAACTCAAAGCAAAACTTTCTTCTTAAAGTTATATTTTTTGCAGAATGGAGTATCGTAAATACATTTTAAATTATAAGTTTAGCGTGCTGATTTTCATTCAGAGTTTCCGAATTATTTCGCTGAAAACTCAATTGTACATAAGCGTCACATATTCTATCACAAAACGTTTTGCGTTTTTAAACGGTCCTAATTGTTCCTATCCTTGCGTTAGTCGCTTTGCGATACGCGGTCATTACGACAGATTAAAGGCAACTGTTAAATAGAACTCAGCTGCTTAATTTATGTTCTATGCATCATTTATCGGATTTGATATTAAACCAATAGACTGAATGAATTCGCTATAGTAGCAATTTTCATTTACTTGTCACGGTTGTGATAAAAACAAGACATTTATTTCATGTGAACAAATGCAAGTAATTACAGCTCTGTTCTTCATTAAGTCAAAATATAATTTATGATACATAAAACTTTAGTTACACAAGATTCGAATTCAATAGTTTATTTTTTATATTGGACCCAGGGCATTGGGATTTCCATTAAGAATAAAATTACCTGGTTAATAAATAATTTAGTGCTACACCAGATTCCTCAGTATGTTAATGTTACTTAACAGGCCTTTAAATCTGCGAGAGCTAGCACCATGTAATTTACTTTATTACTAAATTTGACTGTTGGTCAACTTTCCCGTCCATTTCTTGGTAAACTGGTATAATACAAAATCAGAATAACGATGCCAGCAAACATTTACATATCAGCTAATCTTCTGATTGTAAACATCTCATTTATCGACAGATAACTGAACAAGTTTAACAGTAATAAAAGAAACATGTTATCGAAATTAACTAGGATAATGAAAGTAAAAGTAGACCGCAAGAATCGACTGGAGACGACCCGTAGCTTTTTATTTCAAGGTCACATATATGACAGTCCTATCTGCCATGTTAATATGCAAACTTAGTTTATTTGTTATCGAACTTAATCAATAGATAGTGTAAGTATGTTATCTTTTAAAAAATCGCAATCACAATACGTGCTTGTGTTCTGATTAAATATTAATTGCTTCAGTATCTTGCTGAAATGGTCATTATTTACTTATAATAATTACGCGTGGTTATTTTCAGGTGTAGCAAACACTAATTGAATAACAATTACTTAATTAATCCTAAATTAGCAAGTTGATAAACATTGTTAATGTATCTTAACTCCCGAAATTGAAAGTAATTAACAGTTTGTTTGACAGAATTTTACAACGACCAATAAAGATAACTACAACCATTTTTTTAGCTTCTTATGGTACCAATATATTATCATTTATATGATTGCCAGCTTGTTGTCCCGGACCTCAAAACATGGCAAAACTAAGTAAACTGCGTATACCATGTTGTAAATCTTACTCACTTAGCAAACAGCTATCAAGATAATGCTGTTTTACATCAGATAACTTAAGAAAAATATATAATAATTTCGTAACAACGCATGTAAAAATTAAAACATTTAAAAGGGGTTATCTTTCTGTTTGCTTATCAGTAAATCAGAAGTTATCTTGATATACAAGCAAAACCTAGTCGCGTGTCAAGACGAGTCAAGTTTCGAAACCTCCAAATTGTGGGAACAAGAATTTTATTTATTGTATATCAAAATAATTAAATGTAGCAATCATGAAAATTTTTTATTACAATTTTCTTACGCTTTAATTTGCTTAAACGAGAAATGTTTTAAGAACCCTTAGGCTAAAAACCAGTTACAAAATGCTTTCGCAAGAGGAATGGAAATTTTACTGTGGACCATTTCTCTTGAATTTTAATTAAATTCGAGAACAATATGCAAAATTTGCACTGCAATACATGCCATTTAAAACACTTATTAGTATGTAGAACATTGCTAATAATTCACCAACTTAATTCTAAGTTAATTTAGCATGATGAAAATTGAGTTAGTATGACAAGTTCGCAAAAATAGTACATCTGAATTAATTCATAGCTTTCACTTGTAATAATAGATAGTGTTACTATTTAGAATTGATATATCACTGTGCCTTTTTCATAGAATCTAGGTGTGGCATCTTCGAATACATTTTAACAGATGACATGTCACTCTTTCAGTGATCTAGCATTTTATTAAATAGGTTCTCAAATTTTAGGCGTAGCATTTATATGGGCACTCATTGCTATATTGTTTTTGTAAATTTTATTTACCTGAGACATAGTATATTTTAAAATTGTAATTCCTGAAAAAATACGGTGAGATCGTTGTCAAATTTGAATTTACGAATATAAATAAACTACCTATAAAATTACATAATGTTCATTTAAATATTTGTCCTCTTGGCGTTGATTCGTAACAAGCTCGTCCAAAAGTGATTTTTATTTTGTTTTTATGTGATATTATATTTGTTACAGCAACAAAGGTAAAACTATTATGTTGTCTGATATTGCAATATGAATATGAATTAAAAAAATGGGGTTTTAATTCGATCAAACTTGTTTGAAACCGGTTCGAATTCGGTTTAAAGATTAACAATATTTTCAATTAAATCTTTTGAACCGGCTTGCTAGTAATTAAAATTACCGATTTGTTAAACTTTTTCTGCTGTGACCGAATATCATGCAATATGTTTCGATACTAGTCTGGTGAATAAAAATTTTACATAACTAGGTGTAAATATTGTTTTTTATTTAATTATTACAAGTGCCCTACTTTCAGCTGATGCCGTTCTTGTTTGCAGTGTTACCATTTGTCACAGCTGAAGAATTTTATCACACGAATTTGTCTTTGTTCACTACGTTTACAAAGTAGCCTTGAATTTGAGTATATTAAAAATACTTTCGGCTTTGCGACGTTTCTCACGTTATTGTATGTAATCATAATAATTACCGAAAATAATTAGCTCAGGGAATCATATTTGTATTAAACCTCTTCACGAATGTCAACTACATGCAATTTGTGATGCAATGCGTACCACTGGGTACATGACACAAACCACATTGGAATTACCTGGGAATACAGTTTTTGATTTTTTGCTTTCTCGGAACAGGAGCCTGGACTGTAGTTTAGATACTTTAGAAAATACTTATGTCTACGCATTTTTAATTTTTTTTCATCAATTCATTACCAATGTAACATTAGAATAGCTAGTTTACTAAATTAAATTAAATTTGCGTTTAGGTTAGGTTTAATTATGGTCGTCCAATTGAAACATTTGCTTTAGTGAGGATAATGATATGTTCGAACCCAGGACTATTTAATTAAAAATATCTCCTACATCTTGTAGACTAATTGTTTTTTCTATTGTTTGCATTACAGTGCGTGTTTTGTTTTGAGGTAATTTTAGTGACGGTTGAATAAATACGTTTAATTAGTTAAAATTTGAACGGTTCCAATTTTACTCTTCACATGGGTATTGTTTTCAAAGGACAATTACGTATGTGTCCAATATTTTGTAACATTCGTTTGGTTTTGTTTTGAAATTATTATTTATATCTGCGATTACAGTTGATTCAAATTACTAAAAATTGTTGTTATGTCACACAGTCGTTAATTTCTTTGTATAAATAATAAATACAATAAATGATACTTGTAAATAAAGTAATAAATTATATTAACAAATTAGATATTTCATAATAATCTAATAATTTGTTTGTATTTATCAAAAATAATAATTTTATTTATCACTTTTATTTAATTTATATACACGTTACATAAAACATTTATAATTTTTATATTGGAATAGTATTCGCTTTCAATTGAAAGTTAAAATTAAATCGTTAACATTTTATTAGATTCTTTTTATTATTTAATAATGCATTTTTCACATTACTGTATTATGTAAATGTCTTTGACAATGTCAAATAGTAATCGTCCTTTAAATAATAATTTCCTCATATGTAATTTATCGCTCTCCACATCAGTTTCAAGTACCCAAAAACTAACCTAAATAAATACCGAAATCTACAAGATGTTTCATGATTTTTTTTTTTGGTACAATTTCAAGTTTGCAAGGAAATTATAAATGGAAAGCGTTCTTATTTTGCGGTCTCAAAATTCTAAGTACGTCCCTGTTTACATTGTAATGTATATTTGCTACTGTAAAGTTTGTGTGGGTTGAATAATTAGTGGTAAAGTTATCTGGAATCGAACCAAGACATCCAAGGTCTTCAGTTTCACTTGAATGCGTCCGATTATAAGATTTTTTTTGGGGTCTTAACTAGGTATTTTATTAAAAATATATTATGTGTAATTAAATTTTAATAATACTAGTTGTGCCATTGTAATTTAACTTCTAATTAAATTGCGAAATCTATTGTTTGTCCATGAATTCGAAAAGTTGCCATTGAATGTCAGAATCTTGATTATACTTCCTATTGTGATGATTCTGATAAAATCAACATTGAGTTATGATAGCAAGTCCTAGTATTACCTAACCTTACAATACACGAGACTTTTTTGCGAAAAAGTATTTACATAAATTTCTTGTATTTTATATCATTTGAGCGTAACGTCTATTTCTGACAAATAAATTACTGATATTATTACACTTCAAATGTATGGGTACGTGTGTGTACATTTGTATTTACGATAATTAAAAGGAATAATAAATGAAGGACAACCAAATTTTTTACGTATACGATTTATCATCATGTCCTGATAACGAATGTTCATATAGAAGTTTACTACATTTGTACACACTACAAGAAAGATTAAACTTAAAAAATAATAGAACACATTTATGTTGTTCGTCGTAAAACTAAGTCATATTGTTTGTTCAGTAATATATATCATTTGTTAAAAATAAAAACATATTTTCAGTCATTTAGGTTACAATTATAAAGTGTTTAACATCTTTTTAAAGTAGCTGAAAAGTAATTTTAAGTTTATGGTTAAAAGAAAACATTTTGTAAATCCGTTAAATACTTTTAAATAACATGTTAATCTATTCGCAGAACTTATAGAAAATATTCGAAATGAAACTGCTTGTTAACAGAAAATCGCAGTGCAGTTGAAAATCCAATTGTCTACTAATTAATTCAATAGCCTTAATTACAGTTTAAATTGTGTTGTTATCCTCGTATTAGTTTTCGAATTATGTTTTCTACTCAGAATGATTTAAGCGGCATTTTTTAAACGCTAGTTTCCAGGATGGTGCAGTACTTTCATGGCATGCATTGCGCATTTGAAAGTACTAAGATGAAATTTTGTATCATCAGCGACAAATTTGAGGAAATTACGTAATTTACACCGGAACTAGGGGCGTTTGTGTTTTGTTAACTGGACTTGATGTTCAGCTGTTTCAAACTTCTATTCATATTACAGTTATTTTACATTTTATTGAACACGGATATAAATAGAAAAAGAGCTACAATTTCGGAGTTATTATCACATCATGTTGCGAAAGAATGTTATTAAATTTTATAATTCCAGTAAAAAATGTGTACTATAATTTTATTGATTAATGTATGAAATTAAAAATGAAAAATTAGGAAATCTAGTGATTGTTGGCAAGCATTGAAAACTGTTTTTCTGCGTTTGCTAATGCATAAAATGCTAGATAATCTTTCTAGTTAATTTTTGTTGTTGTCGAATTGTTACTTACTGGCATGTAATTTGATCATTAAGTACGGCCATGGGCGTTCGTATACGCATGTCTCAAAGGGGGAACACGAAAACTAATAATTTTAAAATAATTCATGCCTTTTTTTTAAATTTCAAAATTAATTGATAAATCCTCGATTAAAGAGAAATTATAAGTATGTTTTCAATTTTAAATTCCCATTTTAATTCTCAGTACAATATAATTTCCTTCCTTAAACGCTAAATTGCCACGTCTTTAAATTGGGTATAATGAAATAATTAGATTTCATTTCTACGGCGCAATAAAGGGAAGGAAATTTACCCGTTTCTTAGTATTACAGAATAATTTAATTGTTTATTTATAGCATTGTTATTGTTTTAAATCACTAATAAAATACTACTAAAACGTTTCATTAATATAAATTTATCGTGTAGTATTTGGCAGACTTAACGAATTCATTAAAACGGAATTGTTTATTATTATATGTTAATTTTCGTTCTGGTACTTAATTCCCATTATCGCATTGTTTGTAATATTGTGTGTTGGGTGATCCGAGTGAGGTTATGTAAACGAGGAAGTCGGTAGTCGCCGTAAAAACACAAGTAAATTATTTGTGAAGATCCGTAATTAATAATTGGTAAGCGCATGTCTTGCAGTGGTAATACACGTACGTGTATCGAAATTGTAGTATTTCAAGGTTACATACAGTTATTATTTGACCTCAAAACACGTTAATTGTGTAAAATTATGAAAAATAATGATAATTGCTACACTAAAACTGTACCCAGTCTTCCATCTGTTATTTAATCCCCTCAAGAATAGTCTGTACTCAAGATCTTAAGTATTGTGGGCATAATGCGTTTATAATATTACGTATCATGATATATTGTTTAGAGTAGTTAATGTTTGGAGCAAATGAATCATTTAATTGTAATTTGCTCCGGACGGTCTAACCTTACTTTTCCATTATTGATCTTTGCTGTTTACTTCTGCGCCTGAACATTGTTCCTAACATAAGAGCACATCTTTTTTCATTCATTCATTCACGATTTGACTTTCAAATTAAATTTTACACCTGTAATTCTATAATTATTTGTTAATTTATTGACTTTTGAAAATAGTTCTTAAAATTTAAATAGTAGGCTGAATAAAATTATAAAGTTGCGTGTTAGAATTTAAATGCGTATTCTAGAGTTATATAGTTTAATATTAGGTGATTTGTGTAATTCTATGATTAGTTTTTCTGTTATGTTTTCTTGTGAATATTTATTAGTAATTTGTATCACAAAAGACCTCGACAATGTATAACAAATATATACTTTTGATTATTAGTTGCGCGCGCAAGATTACCTCTGCGTTAGGCATTGGTTTGACGTATACATTTTATATTGGCACACGCATATTTTATAAATTATAGTTCTTATTCTTAAATAAATATTATCAACTTTAAATCTTAGAAATAGTAAATATATTTATGTTTTTAATTTGAATTTCAAAGCATCTAAATATACATTTGTACTAAATAATTATTTATTTATGGTATAATCTTGAAGATACAAATGACTTTTATGGGTCAATTTCAAAACTGTATTTTATATTTTTAAATTTTCTATCTCTGTATAATACATTTTAAACAAGCAATATATCTTGAAATTTAGATTTTAAGTACACATAAATAGTACAAGTTATTTATCTTATTTATTGCAGGCTGAAGATTTAATCGACGACTTGCTATCATTCGAATCAAGTTCCCTCGCATCAGATAGCTTTAAAGCTAATGACTCACTAACCGGGACCGATCTACTTGTCAAGAACGAGCCGTTCGTACTCAGCGATGCCGAACTCCATGCCTTGGCCAAAGACCGCCAAAAAAAGGACAATCATAACATGAGTAATAACCGTTGCATTACATTGTTATAATGTATACTTAATCCTATTTCTTTCGTAGTTGAGCGACGACGGAGGTTTAATATCAACGACCGGATAAAAGAACTAGGAACCTTGTTACCGAAAACGAACGACCCATACTATGAAATCGTCCGAGATGTTCGACCCAATAAAGGAACGATTCTGAAGTCTTCTGTAGAATATATCAAGTGCCTTAAAAGCGAAATTCAACGACTGAAACAAACTGAAGCTCGCCATAAACAGATGGAACATCAGAATCGGAAACTTCTCACACGGATACATGTAAGGCTTCATTCAATTTACTGCGAAACATGATACAATACTCATCACAAATAGTATACTTCTATTTGCATGTCACAACTAGCTATCTGTTATTCCATCTCTTTTATATCATCCATATTCGCATTAGCATTCCTATGCACTTGTCTATATGTTTTTTCTCGCATCGCACTATCAATAATTACATCCGCCCATTTTCTGATTTACTCAGCCATTAATTCTTAGTTTCATTCATTTGTTTCGTCGTCAATATGAAGTATTATTTTTATTTAATACCTGGTATTATTTACACGAATAGCGTTGACTTAATTGGATACTGGGTTCTGAATCGAACTGAGCATGTGCGAACTGGGTTCGATTCCCTACCTCGTCATCTATTAAAATACCTATAAATAATTATATATTTTTTTCAGGAACTTGAGATGCAAGCAAAAACTCACGGACTTCCAATCAGCGAATTTACTTTGCAATCAACGTCGTCCTCAGGACCGTTACTTAATTCTTATAATAAACCACCAAACCCACCACAAAGTTCTAGTGCTATGCCACCGTTTACCATGTTTCTTGATCCGGTTTGTATTTAATTTATCTGTAGTAGTTTAATTATTTTGTACTTTGTACAAATTACATAGTTCTAAAAAGCTATTTTTACTCATAATTACCATACTTCAATGAGAGCATAGATCAAGTGATTCATTCTACAGATTATGAAATTAACCGTGTAGGTTTGATTTTGTTCGAAATACGTCCATTCAATAAAAAAAAATATAATTTTGCACCAAACGTTTAGGTACATAATCTCTGAGAAGTTTGAAGAGAATTGACTTGAAATGTGTAAATTTTTATTTGTTAAAATTCAAGAATTGACCATAAAGGAAAGTGTAATTGAATATTTATTTTCTAGAGCTATATTTATATATTCGTATTCTATTTAGTTTTAACCTAAACTTCATGCAAATTTATAAGTAACGTGTTGTGCTATGCGTAGATAATAAATCTGCAACGGTTTTCCCATTTATATTTAATATTCAAGTCACAACTATCAAAATATTGTTCCATACATACTATGGCACAATCACCGTAACTTTGAACTCGTACCAAATACGAAAATAGATTTGCGAAAATGAAAATTCTATTGGCATATTTTTATTTGGAAACATGAGTCGTTAGTGTTTATAAACATGACCTTTGTTAATTATGATTTATATTTCGTTTTAAACATATTCAAGAAATCCCTTTCGCCGTAATTGCAAAGAAAATCGTGAATCTTGCTTTCACTGCATACATAAATATTTCAGTACTTGTTACATAATATTTCTTTGTGTGAACATGGTCTAGTTCAAAGCAAAATACATATTTTATTACTTCAAATGACATCCTGTTCACTTGTTATTGGTTTTTTGTTATATTGTCAAGTATATTATTGTCTGACATCTGTTAAAGAAAATATGAATTATGTATATTTAGACATTACATACAATCATTATTAGCTTTTATATAATTACACACAATTCTAAAACTTTATAATACGTCTGAGATTAATAAAATAATGAAACATTTATTTGAATATTCTATAAAAAAAAAATAGTTTAGTAGTGTTATTAATATAATTATAACTAATATAAATCTGGAAAGAACGATGATTTACCTTGTTTCGAGTTAAATTGAGTACATTGAGATGAACTTTGCATATGACGCGAAACTACACCCTATTTATAATATAATATACTTATAACATAGCTTGACAGACACTTTTTGCTTGCGTAGTAAACTGGAGAAAAATTGTGGGAAAATCTTTGAACTGATTTATTGCAAAGAAAAAACTATGTTCAGTAATGCATTTGCTAATAAAAAGTATTTTAAAAAAATAACCAATTCGTGGAGTGAAGATGGAAGGCAATTATTATTTCAAAAATATGTGCTGTCCATTATATTCGTTGGTATCAAAGCTTTTTTCTCTCTTCCTTATCAAATATCTGTTTTTATCTTCTGCGCATCTCATGTGTCAAGTAGGATTGAGATGAACCTTGTATATTCTAAATGATTAAATGGATTTGGTGAGCTTTACATACATTGTAAAACCTTATCTTACCCAAATTATTTACCAAGTAAAATATCGCTGTGTCTATTACAAAATCAGAATTACTATTTCATCTGCAGCTAGTATAGTATTAAAGAAAAAGAATATAAGATGAAAAATCTGCCTGCAGATGCCCATATTTTTCTCTCTTTCTAATGTGTGTTTTTATCTTCTGCGCATGTCAAGTGTCAAGTTGGATTGAGATGAACCTTGTAAATTCTAACTGATTAAATAGATTGAGATGAGTTTTGCATACCTTGAAAAACCGTATCTTACCCAAATTATTTACCAAGCAAAATATCGTTGTTTATTACAACATCAGAATCATGATTTCACTTGCAGCTAGTATAGTGTTAAAAAAAAAGAATATAAGATGAAAAATCTGCCTGAAGATGCCAACATTTTTCTCTATTCCTAATGTCCGTTTTTTTTTTTATCTTCTAAGCATTTCAAGTATCAAGTTGGACTGAGATGAACCTTGTATATTCTAACTGATTAAATGGATTAGGATGAGCTTTGCATACATTGTAAAATCTTATATTACCCAAATTATTTCCAAGTAAAATATCGTGTCTATTACAAAATCAGAATGGGGTATTCTAATGTAGTAAAATTTAAGGTAAAAAATGTTATAACATTGTGGATTATGCTATAAAATGACTGAATTATGAAAAAAATTATAAACAAAATTATTCCTAACATGAGTTTTCTTTTATTTTATTTTGGCGCTGAACAGGTATCACGTGGCTTGTGACGTATGTGGGACTCATGACATATCTAAAAAAAAATTGTACAAACTGTACCACATGCATGAGCAGCTATTCCGCCATTGGTGCGTTATGACAGATAGACTGCAGCGCCAAGCGTTGTGTTTGAAAACATGCCCCCACCTTTTAAATGTCATGAGTCCCACATACGTCACATCCGGTAAAATTAAATTTTTCAAGGATTTTTTAAAAATTCGTATCTCGTTCAAATTAAATAAAAAAGGACTCAAAATTTTAAATTTGTAATAGAAAAATACGTGAGTTTCAGAAAGAAATAAAAAAATCATTAGAATATCCCATTATGATTCCATCTGCAGCTAGTACAGTGTTAAAGAAAAAGAATATAAGATGAAAAATCTGCCTACAGATGCCGGATGTAGTAACAGAAGCAGCACTGAACATGTCAGCAATGGACAACATCATGGACGACGACGACCCGGTGAACGGAGACCCGATGCTGTCCTCCCACCCACACCACAACGACCCGCTTCTGTCGTCCCCCAGCCACCACTCGCACACGGATCCGATGATCTGTGACACGCGACTGCACTCTCCCGCCTGCTCCCACAACATCGACCCTGTCGACACAGATTCCCTAGTCGGTGACATTGATATGATGGTATGATGATGTGCCTTGTATAGTGACAGACTCTCCAGCTGCAAACACGTCGGGATAGCTCATACTATTTATTTATTTATTCTTGCAGGTCAATTACCACGAGAATAAGTAAGGGTTAAGTTGTGAGGTAATAGATCTGTGTTCCATCTGTCAAAACGTTTTCGGTAGTTTCATCAGAGAAATTTCAATGATTAGGTTTTGCCAGTGGAATCACACAGCTGGATACTATGCCTGATATCGTCACGTACCGTGATTTACAGCAAATATGTATAGATTTTATAGATAAAAACTAGTGATATTAGTTGTAAAAGATGTGTGTTATTTTCATACCAATCAGTTTTTTAGCAGTTTGAACCGTTTTAACATGACACCATTTTAAAATTGTACAAACATGTAAATAGTAAAAAATATTAATCTGAATTTTGTTTACAACGTACTTATTAATTTTAAAGCACAAATAAATGAATCAAAATCCAGATTTTTAAATGTATATAAAACCAGTAATGGTAATAAGTCATACATTTTGGTGTCAAGTTAAAACTCTAGACTTACAGTAGATTACTATGCATGCATTTACATATTATCATACCAAGCTCATATGTTAATTAATGTTTATTATATTTTATTTTACAGATGCTAATGACTTTAAATGAGAGCTGATTGGTAAATAATAGACTGATCTTCATTATTAGAATAATTCCATCGTATTTCTAACATCAGACTAATATTTACCAAATAACACTCGTAATTTATATTATGTTATTAGAGGTGACTAAGCGAGTATTTTACGTGTGATGTAGAATAGTATCACACATTATATTTATGTTCTGCTTATTGTTACAGAATATAGGAGCTGATGCTCTAGTATTCAAGTTAGAAGGATATGATTCTGCTCATATTTAATTTTAATGTTTATCTCAATGCTAAGAGTTTATTATATTTAGCTCAAATAAATATTGAAAATGTTACCTACTTGTTAAGTAAAACAGTAATAGTTTATTTTATATAAACGAATCTGTTGAATGCAAAACTTTTGTTGTTCCATTAGGAAAACTTAATATTGGAGTTGTGATTTCAAAACGAAAGACAAAAGAAGTTTTGCATTTTATGGTCTCAAATATATGTTGTTAAGCTTTTTTAAAGTTTGTTTTTATTTTTATGAAATAATTGATTTATTAAAGAGAGAATCATATTGTGTTATGAAATAAATTGTTAGTAAAATAATTATTTGTGTTTTTCATAGAGAATATGAAGTTTATTGTTTTCAAGTTTTATTTTAAAATTTTATTGTAACTTTATAGAACAAATACAATCTATATTTGACGTTGATAAATTAAAGTCTATTTTTATAGTTAAGTATTAAAGTTTGTACAGTTTAATAATGAAATCAAATACATGTAATAACTACTAACAACATTTATAAATTTATTTACTTTGTTTTATACTCCCAAAGTGTACATGAATTAACCCACGGCATAAATGAATCGCGTCAGTAAATATTTTTAATTTGCTAAGTAAGCAACAGTTGTAACTTGCGTGTACCGATGGTTATCTTTCCTCCCTGCCAAATAAAAATCCCAGTGAATAAGCACTATGTATAATATATATTACTCAGCTCTATACCCTCGTGAAGTATGTGCTCATGCTTATATACTAATCACCTTAATTGAATCTGGTCTCTGACGCATTTGTTAATTTATTACCAATGATATATTCTGGCATTGAACTATCCGTATATTGACTATTCAAAATGAGGACAAATCTTTAACTCATAAATTTTGTTAGTAAAATGGTAAGAATTTAAAGAAAAGTATGTATATGTAATATATAAGAAAAGTGAAATTTGTTTATAAACAAAAGGTTTAGTAATTTTGAAAATGCAGCACAAAGTAGTGTGGTGGTGGTAACTGCGCAAAGTGCTAAGGTTGACGCAGGCGCTCATCCAACCAATATAATCCAGAGCAATATGGCGAGATTGCGAGTATGTAGAAATGTTGTGTGTTTGTGATAATGTGATGTGACGTGCTCTATTATGTTTGAAAAAGGATAAAAATGTATAAATACGTTCAATGGAAGTGTTAACTTTAATGTATATATCGTTTTAGTGAGAAATTAGAAAAATTGTGGAAATGGCAACGGACAAAATAAAAGTAGCTGTGAGGGTTCGTCCTTTCAACAGACGAGGTAATAATACCATTATTTTTTCTAACCATCTGTTCGTCTAAAGAATTGTTATCGCATACGTAGATATTAAACAGATAAGAGTGTTGGTTTGGATTGTGACACTCAATGTTTAGCAGAGCATAGCTCTGAGTACTCCTTACATGAAATTGTCACGAGTACCTGTATTTTTACTCATCCCCCTTTCTAGAACATGATTTTCCAAAAATTAAAAACAAACAGAATAGATCACACTTAACAAGTGTATCACCACTTGCTGTCATCAAATGTCAAAATATGATGAGTCTACGTATTGTATTGATGAATATTTTATTATTTCATGTTTCTCTTTGTTTCGGAATTGTCACTTGAGTGACATGCAATTATTCTTCTTTTAAAACATTGTCCATTGTTGCAGAACTCGAGCTAAACACACAATGTGTTGTGGAAATGGAAAATCAGCAAACCATTCTACAGCAACCATCTGCACTTGATAAAATGGACAGGTAAATAATACATATTTTCATAATGCATGCTATTAGAATTGTAGAAATTTTTATATCAAACGTCGTCTAAATTGCGAACCGCGAAAACGAAAAGAGAAAACAAAACCCGAAAGCACTCAGCGTGAACCGTAAACTTCTTTGCGTCATTTTCATGAGCCCCGTGTACACTTGAGCTTCATGTGTGCTGCGGCGTCAAATAATCAAATCCATGTGCGTTTTAATGTCAACTGCGTGAGAAACAAATTCTCAAGTTCGTTATTCACTTTTTATCAACACACATTTACATTTGAAATTCAATATAGTATAGGAAAAATATGTATAGGGAAAATTAATTACCAATTCCGAGAAAATACGATACCTGTCTGAAACGCATTGTTAAATAATTTTCTGTTCAAATTGCAAACAGGTAGAAAAGCACCTTAATATGGTACCTGTAGTCAATTGTGTAACGTAGCTCGTAGCTTCTTGCAGAAATTCTAAAGGGGGAATTAAACTTGCCTGCAAAATTCTTGATTAGCCCTTTAAATAGCGTAATTCTAACACAAATTAAGCCTGTACTCAATATACATTTAGCTTTAAGTTTCTACCTTCGTAGCATGTTAAATAACCTTAAACTTAACCTAATTTGACAAAATTTAACGTTTCATTATTTTGATACAATGTTTTAGATATGTAAACAAACTTGTCATAAGCTTGGAAAATTTTATGACATAATAAAATTTATTTTGTGAACGCTATTGTAAAATTCCGAGGAATTTATTAGAAATTTTTTTGACAGAAATTCTTATTATATTGACATCCTATCAAAAATTTCAGATAATTTCTTTTGTCTTTTACTCATCACCGAATAAAGTCAACGACGCAAACCGTCGATTCTGTTCAATTTTCGATCTATTTAGAGCGATTTATGTTATTAGCTTTTTACCAACAAAGAACTCAATTATAAATTACTTCATTTCTACGTGGCTATGGTCAGTGGCTTATGACTGTACAGAGAGAGAGAGGTCAATATAATTTATGAATGTTGAAATATAGTTAAAAATTTATACACACCACTGAGCCAAAACCACTTAAAATTAATCTGATATTATGACTTACAACTATGTGTAATAAAAAAAATGCAAGTAGGTTTTTTTAACGTATGATAGCATCTAAAACGGCATTAAATTCGAAATGATAAACTATTTACAAGAAATACAGAAAAAAAGTTCTGAAAAAAGAAAAAAATATAATGTAACAACTTTTACTTTATATGGTTTTTTACATAACTAATGTCATGTCTAAATATAAGTTATGCGTAAAATATGCGAAACATCTTATTAATTATATTTTTAGCGAAAGTAAGCTTTTTAAAGTTTTATAATGTGGCGATTATAACGGAAGTTCATTATTTGACCTTCCCCCAATCCAATTAAACTATTTTTGATGATGTCTGCAACCTGTAACTTCACAATGCTTTTCTGCATAAATAGTTTTACAATGAATAATAGAAAAGACAGCATTAAATAGAAAACTTGTCCTGTGAGCACAAAAAAACTAATTACCAGTTTTTTTTTCAGTTTATTCTCGATTTAAATTTCTATTTAGAACTAAAAAATAAAAGTATGTTAATTGTGAATGACTACCCGTTAGGCTGTGGGTTTTTGAAAACTTTGTGGGCGAAACGGCACAAGTCGAAATGTGGGCGATTTGGGACGTCTTCGAAATTTTAGTTATAGTTTCTTATGACTTTTTAGTTTCTAACTTAGCTGTAAACTTAAAAACAAATGAAACAAAGTAAACAAAAACTCGTCATGGTTCACTTAAAATATGCCACTTTTTTGGTATATTTCACTTTTCGGGGATTGTTCTTAATTCCTGAATCTCTGCCTTGAGTTTTATTCTTAAAGTAACAAACTTTTACAACAAACTTTTCAATATAATACTTAACATACTGTATTATTTTTGTTGGAGGAAGTATGCGGAAAATCTAAGAAATAAAAAATGTTGTTTATAAATTTATGAAGTATGTTGTAGGTATACAAATTTAATATAAGCGATTCAAGAGGAAAAATTAATAAATTTTGATTGCTTTATAACAAAATTTGATGCTACATCCTGTTTTACAGGAAGCAAAGCAAAAAGTTATCACTATTCGGATTTATGATTCTCAGCTTGTAATTTACTTTTTGCGTAAAGCAAATTTGTCGCCGGAAAATTTTTCCGTATGTGTTAACACGTTAACAGCAATTCCGAAACTCTAAATATATATTTGACTTCCTGCCCTGAATATTTCTGTCTGTTTTATGTTACCCTTAGTTGTATACAAAGTTTAAGATAGTTTACAGCTGATAAATTGTATGTTTCATAAGTTTTCATTATTCAAAGCGAACATTTATGTTATGCTTTCGTTACATTGGCATTAATTTAATTAAGTAATTAGTTTTATTATTAGAAACGCAAAACCTAGTGCTAAAGGGAATATAGGTAGTTAGTGGTCATTTTCAAAATTAAATGCAACCGTAATTTTATTAGCGGAATCAAATATTCGAAAATGTTATTCCGTTTATGTGATAACTTTTTATGCTTTTTGATAATTAATTTTTAGAATTACATTAAAAATTTATAAACAAACATTTTGATAAACGCATAAAATTGCCCGTTATTTTTGATAGTAACAATTAAATATATTGTCAATTTATTTTTCATTTAATTTGATTTTAATCCCAGAATTATTATGTTTTAAATAAATATGTTTATTAACGCCGTTTCGTTTGCAAAATTAATTTTTTTAATTCTTTACAACAAAAAGGAGGTCATGATATTATTAACCTTATTTCGAGAAGTTCAAAGATGTAGGAAATACAGTTGTAAAATTTAATTTGGTTAAAAGTTAAAGAATAAAAATATACATGGTTTCATGTGCACAAAGATGAAATGATTTGAAAAGGGAAATATTCCGCTGGTGTAGAGTTTTTGATATAAAAGCTAAGCTTCCTGAATTGAATACTGACCGCGCTCATACAGGGCTTTTTTCGTAAAATACTGACCAAATAAATTTTCCGTACGAAAATTGCATTTACGTTTTTGAGTAAGAATTTACACGAACCTCAGCCGCTCGTATAGCTTGGTGCAATTTAAAATTGATTTATAACGGGCTTCTTTTATCCGTTAAAACTCTAATATACATAATCGTTTTACACCGATGTTATATTACAAAAAGAGACAACAAGCAGCTTCAACAACTTTGTCTCGAATACTTCCCGGTTAAACATTCGCAAATAAATATTATTTACAACGGTAACACGTAAAATATTATGTCAACGTTCTGAAAAATAAAACATGTTTCTCGAAAATCTCCTGCATTTTTAAAAGGTTAGATTTATTTACTCCCCAAGAAATGTATTGTCAGCGTCAGCAAATTCTTTATAAAGACTGCTTTCGAATTCACTTCCTTTAAATAATTTACAAAACTACTTTAATTCAATTACTGCTGTATTATTGTAAGATCATCTTAGCGTATCGTAAAAATAGCTATGATGCTATACTATTACACTCTATGTCCCGTATACCTTTCCAATTTTTTCGTATCGTATATTCTTTTTGCGTTTTGCAACATAGCGTTGTGTACTGTTCGATAAAAATATATCTTCATTACTCTTTAATTAATGATAGGAGAGCTGATAAGGAGTTTTTACAGTGAAGGAAAAATAATTAGCATTATAAATAAAACTGCAGTTTGAATATAATTTTTGAAAAACATTCTTCTATTGTCGCGTCGAATAAGCAACGGTGTTGCGTCATATCAAATGTCATCAGTTTCATGCTTTTATATTGTAAACCTCAAAATGTTTTATATTTTGTGGATTTCGCAACGTAATCTATAGCAGACAGACATTTTATATTATTTACCATTAAAAAACCCCCGACACAAAAAAAAAACTGATACCAAATTTCAATTCTCTGTTGCTCTCTTCTCCTCATCTACTATAGAAAAGAGCTGATGATCTTCAAACGACAGAACAGATACCTTTGAAACAAAAAAAAACTAAATCAAAATCAGTTCACTCGTTTGGAACAGAGAGACACACAGATACACACGTTAAATTTATAACACCCCTCTGTTTGTTTTGGAGGTTAAAAACTATAAATGCAGTACATGCAGTATATTGTCGAAATATTACCATTTTGCAGAAGAATATTAAAATATACAACATTTTATGAGTATTAGTGAAAATATTTCATTTAAATATTATTTCGTTCACGAGCTATAATAGATTTTGCGATGTCCTGTGATCTCATTTATCTTTAGCAATTTGATTGGTTGTCTGGCACTGTCAAAATGTTACTGTGTATTCCTGTTTTTGTTACGAAAAATAATTTTATTTATGTCTAATAATAATTTTTCATTCATGTACATACAAATTTGTATATAAATATAATTTAACTATACGACTATGAAAATAACAAATACCATGTACAACTATCAGTTTGTTCATCACTGGCGAAGACAAATGACGTAAGAGGCCAAAATTTTCACTTTAAAATTGGTATTTTGCTTATCACGACATATTTTTTAGTCGCATTTTCACTACTATGCTTATCTCACTCTTGTTCTTTCAAAAAAATAAAATAAAAAAATGATTCAGGACTCCATTAATGACGTTTAATATGACGTAACACAGTTACTTATTCGAAGCGAATACATTTTCTATCATATTAACATGTTCCCGAAACGACATCTATGTTTTACGAGGAAATAATAAAATTTTAATTTTCGAGGAAAATCTTACTACTTAATTGTGTTTAGCAAAACTAATTTTCAACTTCCCTTTTAAGACATTTTCCCTTGTATATTTTAAATCAGATTTTCTGAAAAATATTTGAAAGTTCACCCTCATGTCAAATTGATTTCGTGGAAATTGTTTTCAAATAATTTTCTTTCTAAGAATTTGTTTGTCGATCAAACGGTACACCTTCTGTTTTTTGATGTATTCATAACGTAAACCCTCCATCAAGTTTACGACGGGAACACTGGTTGAAATTTTGTTGAATTGACAGAAAAATGTCCCTAACCAAAAATTTCAATACTGCGCACCCTTCAGTGGAAAAGGATTGCAAAGAGGAGGAAATTCCTGAATGAATTTTTAATGAAACATATTCTATACGTAGAGTAAATATGAATATAATAGCTAGTTCAACATACAATGCGCTTTTCTGTTTTACTTATGGACGTTAATATAATAAACTATATCACGTACTTACAAACAAAGTTGGTCGTCCAATAAAAACAAATGGACTCTATTAAATAAATATACGTGAATTACAATATATTTTCCAAATAAACATATATCATTACAATGTTTATTCATTATTTGATATGTAAATTTGATTTTATACTATAACAAATTATATATTTTATGAAAGTTAAACATTATAAAAATGGAAATAAAAATATTGAAAATTATAATCAGGTCATGGAACTGGTTAAAAAGATAACCGATATTTTGAACAAAAACATTACCCACTATTTTAACCTTTAACGCTGAAAATAACGATAACTTTAACCAAAATATATAAAACCAGTTTTATTTAATAATAAATATATTTTTTATTTATGATGTATATGTATTTAAAGATACATAATAGAAATAAATTAAAATGTACATTTTTATCTGCTTTATTCAGATGTATTATTTTTTATTTATATTTTAACCGATAAATTTAATCTGTTTCTTATATTTAAAAAACCAGTATTTGTACAAAAATCTTTATAAATATTTTACGGTTACATATATGTTTATCAGGGTTTACAAAAATCATGATTTATTTAAAAGAATCATATAAATCATGATTTCTTAGATTTTTTTAATTTTTAAAGATATCTAAGTGTTGCTCCACTTTTTTAATCGTTTTAAAAGCAATATAAATATTTTATTTCATAAACGAAAACGAAGTCTGTAATAAAACTAAAACGATTCATCTGAATAAAACTAGAAAGAGTGACAATTAATTTTTAATTTTAGATACACATTTAAATATTTATATTTTTCTTTGTTATTTGACAATTAAAGTGATAAAATATCATTTAATTTTATGATATTATTATATAGAACATATTTTGGTTATTATTAATAGTTTTGTAGCAAATAATTAAATATTTATTATAATTTATATCTTTTTATTTAAAAAATCAGTTGATTTAAATCATGATTTAAATCAGGTCACCTCTGCTGATTATAATATAATAACTAATTTTATAATTTCTATTTCATTAAATTTATTCAGCATATGTTCAGTAGATGTTGAATTGAATAATAAAAACAAATATTTTTTATGTTGCCATATGTAATCACAATTGTCCAACGTCGAACAAGAAAACAGCTACTTTCTATTTCTACGTATGCAAATTTCTTAAGAATGTGACTGATATGATGTTTTCATGTAGTGAAATTTGGAGACTTTGTCGGTTAGAATATTCCACATTTAATTTTTAAAAACAAATATATTTCATTATTGAGAAAGCTAATTTAAAGATTTATTAGATTAGATTTTTTAAATAGTAGATATATTCTTAGACATATCCTTGTATTTATTTTAATTATTAAGATGTACAATGGCAAAAAATTTAAAAAAAATGTTATCGTTTAAGAATTAGAAAATTCGAAATTAAAAATAATTAAAAGGAAATTTTTTAACCCGATTGTCCGTGTTTGAAATTCTGAGCACGGATTTATATTAATGTCCAAATGGCGTTTCAAAAAACAATAAACATACATAATGTAACGAAATATATCTGCCGACCGTACAACGCTGTCGCATTAAATATACGAGCAAAAGACTTTGGTTCAGCACATGTATTTATTCATGTGAAATCCTGTGCAGAAAATTAAAACTGAAATTAATATTTACAAATAGTAAACTACAAGAGTAAGGAAATATATAAACTCTCATACGAACTCCTGTTTGAACAGTAGATGTGTTTACTCAAGACCGTCTCTGTTTCGGATTTTGACATTTGTTGCAACAAATCAAATCAAAACACAAGATTTCTAGAAAAGTAGTAGATGTCTTCTTACATTTTTCGTATATAGCAGATTTATTGTAAAAGAAATGTAATAAAATTTTATGTATACAGTTCTGTTCATTTAATAAATAAAGTTTGTAAAATTGCATTGAAAATTTTATTATTACATGGCAGACATAAAGTTATTAATTATTGCAATATTAATCAAAACTTTTAATAAATTAATTAAATATTAGTTTTGAAAATTAATTTATTATTACTAATATATTATTGTTATTTATTAATTTTCAATATTAAAAATTAATTCTGGTGCACAATCTAAATTAAATTGCAAAATGGCAGTATCAAGTGTAAATGTAGCTTTATACTTGACCTTTAAATTTTATTTGTTTGATTTAATTAAAGTTTAAGCTGACAAATCCTTAATTATTGCTCTGAAAAATCTCATAAAAATCTTTATAGTCTCTTTAATTTTAAAATATAATTCAATATACAGTATGTCCACAAATCGAGTTGCAAAGAGGAAAAACATTTTTATTTTTTATTTTACGAGAAAAATGTATTCTTTATAAAAGTTTTTGCATGTTCCAAAACGGCCAATTCAGTTTTAACCTCTTGAAATTTTCTTTTAGTTTCAGAGATAAATCGGAAATAGTTCAACTTGTTGAAAATTTTTTCTAAATAACAAGTTCGCGTTGTCATAGTAACTGGAATTATTTATTTAGGTTCATTGACTGTCAATTAGGAAAATATGCAAATAATATTCCTCCGAATGTAGAGAATTTAAAGGAGAGGATTAGAGACGCTGTGACGTCTTTAATTGAAGAAATTCGAAGAAGCTATAAAGAATTGCGTCGAAGACTAGAATAGTGCGTTCAAAAAGGCGGTGAATGTATTCAGTAGAATAGTTATTGTTTATATTATTTCTGTTGTTAAATATATGAAATTTAAATGATATAAAAGTCATGTTATAACAATTTACTATGACAAGGCGAACTTGTTTTTTTGGGAAATTTTTAACAAAGTCGACCTATTTTCGATTTTTCTTTGAAACTAAAAGAAAATTTTAAAATGTTAAAATTGAATGGGGTATTCCAAGTTGCCACGAGTGCCTTTTTCGTCACAACAAGGCTGATACTGAATTTTACGTACTCGATTCAAATGCATTACAATTTCATTTTGATATTATGGTATTAAAAATCAGAAAAATAATGATTATATTCACTTTAATATTACTTATATATGGTAAACAATGATATCCAATAAGAATTTCTTTAAAAGCCGTAGGCTTGGAATACCCCATTGGCCGTTTTGGAAAATGCAAATACTTTTATCAAGAATACATTTTTCTCGTAAAATAAAAATGTTTTCCCTATTTGCAACTCAATCCGTGGACATACTGTACGTGTCCCAAAAAAGTGTTTCATAGGTATTTAACATGGGAAAACAGTTTTTAGGAAATAAAAACGAAAAATTGCAATATTTTTTTAAAAATTTCGTTGAATTAAAATGAAGTAATTTGTATTAAATAAGTTGTCGAAATACATGTCCTGTGTAATATGGTGTCTTAATTATTATTCGAACAGTTTTTAAATACCAAAAATTGTTTTCTATGTTAAATGCCTGTGACAACACTTTTCTGGGGTACACTGTACACAAACATTCAAAAAATGAAAGAAATAAATACAAAAATAATAATTTTAGAACAATGACTATAATTTTCTTTTATCATTTTTAATAAATTATGGATGTCAGATTTATTTACCGCATCATGAAATAAAATTTTACAGCTTTGTCATTTCTGGAAATAAAATTCATAAAATTGCTATGAAAAATTTTGTATTAGCAAATATAAAATTTATACATAAATTGCACAAATACAAAATATTGTCTGCATTATATAAACAAATAAATTTTGAAACTGTTGAATTCATAATTAGTTACATTGTCTATTTATAATTTATTAGATACAATTTGCTATTTGCAATATTAACGTAAAATTGACCTTTAAAATTACAATATCTTGTCTATAACTAAATTAAAATATCATAAATCTTTAGTATTTCGTTGCGAAAAACCTTCCATTCAAAATATCTGATAAGGAATAATCTTTATTATTGTGCTCTAATTTCAAAATATTTATTTTGATTGTGTTCATAGTATCTTTTCTGATTCAATTTTATATTTTGTTAATCAGTTTCAATATTAAGTAGGTAATTATGTTGTTAAAATTAACAAAAGATTAAAATTAGATCAAATCATTTATTATTCGTTATTTTGTATGGAATAATTAAATCTTAAACATGCAATTAAATGTTTGAACTTTGAATTTTTATACTAAATGTATTATAAAGTCAAACGATTCTAATTTTAAATTTCCTGATATCTGAAATTCAAAATTGATGCATACATTATCTCTCTTTCTAAATGTCAACTATAATGCACCTGTTTTGTTATATTTATTGATTATAGACATTTTATTTAATTGTACTTATTGAAAATGCATGTGTATCCACAATTTGTCAGTAGAATGCAATTAATTTTTAAAATTTTCTGTCGGATTATACACATTTTTCGTTGTTAGGCTTGTATTTCATTTAGCCTTTTTTAAATCCAGATTAAATTTTTAATAGAAATAGTGGTTGTGCTAATCTGATAACATGGTGCAATCCTTAGATTAATTTTTTTATAAGTTTAATATCCTTCGTGTCTCTCATAAGTAAGTGCTCTTATAATACAAGCTAGAAACCTTTCAACCGATTTTTATTAATATCACAGAACAAAGCTGTTATATATTAAAAAAAATATGAAACATTAATTTATTTCCTTTCATGTACATTGAATGGAAGAAAACGTACAATGCCATTTCTAATTAGTTTTCATTTTTAATTTTATTTATTTTTTAGTGTGTAACGACCCATAAACTACTTAATCATATGGAGTCGTAGTAGTAGATGATATTTTAAAAAGACACAATTTACATGTACAATCTTTTGCGAAGAAATACTGCCTCTAGATGCAGAATAATAATTTGTTTTGAAGTTACAGTTTCTTAATACAGAAAATATAATATTTTATATACTCCTATAAAGGTGTAAAATGATTTATCAATAAAATTTCTATTTCCTTTAATCTCGTCGACTTAAAAAGGATATCCCGAATCCTGCTTATATCTCATGCGTCTGTATAAATCCTGATTCTATGAGGATATTATTATATCAGAAAATAGTGCATGTAGTACAACATATAATGTAGAATTTTGATACCTAATATTTTTTAAGTTAGTTCTTCAGTCTGCGACGCTTGTTCGACTGAAAATAATAAAAGTATTTGCGTAAACGTTTATAAATTAAAAGCAAATAAAAATTATTAGGAGTGGGAGAATTACGTTTAACACATTAATCAAGGGTTATAATCATTATTAATTAATTTTAGTAACTCTATCATTAAATATCTACATACTTTTTTACTCTTATGTTATGTAGAATGCAGGTTAATTATATATCTTTTAATTAATTAATTAAGTCACAAAGAAAAGACAGCGTTGGCTTTTAAATTTCCTTTTAATTTTGAAAATAATAAAAATTTTAATTTTGAAGATACTTAAAAATTTCAGAAATACCTCTACATACATATTAAGTACGTAATTTCCTTTTTATGTATCGCAATATTTTAAATAATTAAAACATAAATATTTAAATCACAATTTTAACTTATGACCATGAGATGTTGGTTTATAATAGCTCTATGTATAATATACCTTAAACCAGTGGCGTGCGGTGGGTTTCAAATATTGGTAAGCAAAAAAGGCAAATTTACACTTTATTTTTTAAGTAAACAAAAAAAACACCTTTATTCAATTACTTGAAAATATGTTCAAATTTTTTTGGTTTTTCTTTTAATAACGGAAAAGAGGATTATTTGAAATTAATTTACCGGAAAATAATTTGTTGCTTACTTACTTCTAACTTTCATTACTTGATTCAAAGTCAGAATGAAGATAGACATGAATATTTTTTTGTTATTAAAAGAATGTAAATTAACAAATGTTTAAATACAGCCTATAGGTCTTTCACAGATCTTGTTTCATTATTCAAGTTCGAATAATATAATTTAATAGCTAATGCGCTTCGGTGCATTTGCATTTTTTTTCTCACACTTCACCACTGGCTGAAGCAGAGTTATTTCTGCCTACCTTGGCCCGGTTTCATACGATGATCAAATTTTCACTTTCTGTTACATTTAATACAAATTAAAATAAGTTAAAGAAATTTAATTCTGTAGAAAAAAAATAGTATGTGCCAGAACTCATGGGTAAGCAGAGCTTACCTTGTCTACCCTGACTACACGTCAATGCTTAATACAATATATAAAAGGCATATTATGATGATATAAAATTTCTTCTTTTCTTTATTCAATCATGAAAATGAGACGTTAATTAACGAGCGTGTACTGCGAAAGGTACTGGGTTCAGTTTCAATTCAGGTTCAAGGTGATGTCAACACAGCTTGTGCTCATATAACATCTCTGTGGAACATTATCCACAAAGAGCGTATTTATAGTATAAGCTTATTAACATCATAGACTACATAAATGCAATGTTTGTTACCATAGATCTATTTCCTTTGTTAGAAATTTAAGACCATTTTGTTTACTATGTAATAATAAATTTAAATTAAGTAGAATGTGAAAATGCGAAGTATAAATACGTGTATGATGATTCTGGTGCCCCCTTTTACATCTTAAATATTCTGCCCCAATTCTTCAAAATAAAAGAAATGAGGTTAAGGTTCAATTATTTAAGTACGCGATGTTCCAAGAGCCAGGTACTGATAACTTCAGTTCAAACACGGTCAACTCAATTTATTATAGTTTATAAAATGAAAATAACCTTTTTGATAAACTTTAATATATGGAAAAAGCTTTGATCACAAAATGTAAATATTTTAGACATCATAAACATGCGTTTTATGTTTCTGACTACAGATCTACATTATGTTTCATGTAGTTTAAACAAAAACAAGTTTTTTATACGTAAATATTTTAAATGACAGGCATCGCAAAAAAATGTTGGGTTATGAGGACAATGTTATGAACACTTTTATGAAAACAAATACGATGAGGGAAATTGATAAACGGAAAATGCATTAAAAAGCGCATTCTGAACAAATCATACAATGTGTTAAAAATAGATAAACCTATACGCTGGAATTCAAATGGAAAATGTGTATGATAAAAAATGAACATTTGTTTACTAAAGTAGTACAAAATCTCGCATTAAACGTGTGAAGTTAGCATGAAGTACTATCGTGACCATTTTACTACAATCATAATCGGAAATTACTAAACAAATTAATCGTTATATTGTCATTATGAATTACTAGATTTCGTAGTAATCGGTTATCGGTTTTAAGATTTGATTCTTTAAACAAAAACAGTCATAATATTATTAATTAATTAAACAAGACCAACCTTGTTTACACCCTCTTCGGTAAAAAATGTTGTCATATCCGAAATTTGCGGTTAAACCGGAAAGACACACCCAAAGGGTAACAACTAACAATGCGTGATGATTAATTTATTTTACTAATACGAATCGGTCACGAAACAAATTCGAATCGCGCTTTGGGGCAGCTGAAATTGATGATGATGACGTGTGATAAAAACAAAATAATACATTTTTCGTCGTTCCTATGCAGAAAACCGCTAAAAACATTCGCTTTCGATCACTGTTTTCACTCTCTGGATCCAGCAAGAGAAGATTATGCCTCGCAAGATGTGGTTTTCAATTGTTTGGGTCGGGATATTTTGGACAACGCTTTTCAGGGATACAACGCTTGTATATTCGCATATGGCCAGACTGGTAAGTTACCTTCAATTTACCTCTAAACCATAACAATGAATATTTTACCCTTTACCCTTTCACAATTTTCTCTGCTCCATGGAAAAGAAATAGAGGAAAAGTGTTTTCGATTTGTATCTTTCAGACCTCGATTTGTATACAAATATTTTTTATAGTAGATACACTTTTTATTCCATTATTGTTTTGATGTCAGGTAAATTGAATTTTTCACTGGAAATTGAGTTAGCTATTTAAATTAATCATTCATTTTTAATGTGCCGTAATCCACAAGCCAATAACTAAAAAAAACTCGGATACATTGGATTATTCAGAAAATACTATGATCTATAATTCACTTGCATACATACATTAAAGTATAACAACCTCACCGATTAAAAATGCAAATAAAATTGACAGTTTTATAGACGCACATCATAACCTATATCTAAATTTTTATACGACGCAAAAAATAATTGGTGGTTGTGTTTGTTGTTTAAGTTGCCTATTAAAACTAGCGCCATGAATTACAAGAACAAATGTCATAATTTTGAAAATACTATTAACTGTAACTCATGTGCGTATAAAAGCTAACAACCTGCCCGATTAAAAATGCAAATAAAATTGCCGTTTTTAATGGAGAACATTACAGGACACATTCAAAACTGCTGTTAAACCTTATTGTTTGGAGCGATTCGACAAGCACAGTAAACTGTAGGTCTACAAATTATCATTTCAAACTTTATTAAATACAAGTAAAATATATATAAAAATATTTAATTTCTTTTCGCAGTAAATTTACATTTAAAATAATTTATTGAATGTTTAATTTGCTTCTTATGAGTAAGGTAATTTATTTATGACAAATGTATATTTTTAAACGATTTTATTCTGACTGAGGAAATTGAAATTAAACACAAGCCTTTGTTCGTCATAATTAGAAAATGTCATAGGTTTTGTTTATAAAAATAGATTCATTATTGCTCCTATATTTATTCATATTTTCTGCAATAAATGGCACTCAAAAAAAGTTCTGCAATTCACATGCGGGTGTAAAAAATTGAACAGAAAAAATGTTTTCGGTAATTAGTCCTCAAATAAACTTTTAATTCATTTATTGCCTCCCATGTCATATAAATTAAATTTTTCCTGGAAAATGACTCAGTTACCGATTTTAAATTAATCGTTAATTTTTAATGTGGCACCGTTATGGTGATTTAGAATATTCTCTACTGGGTAATTTGTTAACTTATACATTCGGATTTGATTACTACACTTGTATCCAGTAATTTATTTTATTTTATTTCTAACTACTACACATAAAACTAATTCAACTCTGTTATTTGTCTTATATTGAATAAGTGCCACTGTTTTATGTTCATTCTAGAAGCTTTCGTGATTATTACTGGTGTATAATTTCC
Organism: Stenolophus ochropezus; assembly: GCA_035578165.1. Lineage (NCBI taxonomy): Eukaryota > Metazoa > Arthropoda > Insecta > Coleoptera > Carabidae > Stenolophus > Stenolophus ochropezus. Next base: position 10,228,783 of record JAQOWZ010000014.1, read on the forward strand.
TGATCTGATTCTCGTAAAAGTTTTATTGTTTCCGACTTCGTTAAGATTAAGATTATTAACTTCACCGTATTTATTTTTTAGTAGTAATAGGTTGTGGTTTTGTTCAAATTAATACATCAACCGTCAATGTGATATGTAAGTTTTTGTGATGTCAAAAAAATTGTAAATTAATAAAGTAGTTATTAAAGATTGATGGTAAAATACAGGGTTGCCTTGATTTAATTTATTTAAATCAGATTTTTTTGATTTTCTTCTTAAAGGTATACCTCCGGTATTATCAACAGACATTTAATTTTAAATGCGTATTTAATGAAAACAAGCATATCGGAATTTTTATCAACAGACATTTAATTTTAATTGCGTTTTTAATGAAAAAAAGCATATCGAAATTTTGACAGCAATGTTGGAAATCCTTTATAATATTTTATTTCTACAGATGCAACCCTGCTTACAATGTTTTTTTTTTTCATAACAAGGATTTTTTGTGAAAACCGTTTTTGAAAATGTACTACGTATATCTTTTTGAAAAAGTAAAAAAATATGATTTTTTTATTATTTTTTTTAATGGATTTTTATGCAACGATGGTAAAATATTTTTCTATCGGAAGTAATTAAAACTTGAAACTAAAACCAAAAAATACAAAGATGTAGTTGCAGCAATATTGTCTGGTATTTTCCATCAAATATTGATATTCTTTTCTGGAATGTAAAACGTAATAACATTTTTTTAATGTTTGCATTGCGTAGATGTCACCTTTATCTTTTGAAGTAGTTTGAAATGGCATTTAATATAAAGCACTCAAGCAAAATAGAAACATTAATATCAAGTTTTGTACGACGTAAAGTTGTAATTATTCTTCGACAGTTATTGTTACCGTTTCTCTTTTAATAATACAAAGGAATATTACAAAATGTTTACAGGTTTCCGTAGCTATTATTCAATTTCCGATTGTGATCGCTTTCTGATCTGATAATTTTCATACTTATTTAAAGAATTCTAAATTTAGGTCGATTTACAAAACAAAAAATTCGTGAGAATATTTGTTCAATTAAAAGCAAAAAATACAAAATTTAAATTTGCTTGGTAGCATACTAATTGAGTTAGCGTTAATTATTTTAGTTAGCAAACAGCATACAATTGCAAGTTGCATCGCCGCTATGAGCACTGATTAACATTTAAAAATTTGATTTTTGTTTTATGTTTAAAGTTTTAATTAACCATCATTTCATAGAAGTTAATTGAAATATAAAATAAATTATTTTTACAACATGAATAAAAAGTGTTTTGCGGACAAATTAATATATTGAAAAAGCAGGAAATATTTTCTGCATCCATAAACAGTTAAAAAAAATAAGAGCTACATTAATTTATACATAGAAAAATATTTTACCTACAGATTTATGAATATGATTTTCTTTTTTAAAATTTTGTATAAAATATTATATAATATATGGATTCACAAGTTATAAGTACATTTATTGATAAAAATTCTTGTTATCTATATTACTAAAATCGGCAGTTCCAACAATTTCAATTTTATCATTTTCTATCGCTGGCGCTTATTTATTTTTGTTTCATCAAAATTAGAGATAACCTTTAAATTAAAAATGTTTTCTAATATCTTCGATTACTTATTTGTTGTTAGTATACAAATAAATACATTATAACATAAAATAGTAGATCAATATACAGGGTGTTAATACTAAGTTGTAACACCCAAAAACAGCAGTTAGAAGTCATTGAAACAAACAACTTTTCTTTGTTCAAATTTGGCGTTTTTTAGTTTTTCGAAAAATCTTCATTACTCCCTTATTTTAAGGAATATTTAAAAAATGCAAAAACTTTCAGCATTTGCTTTCGGTTATCTAAAACATTTATATTTACAATTATTTTCTATTTTATCAAATAACAAAATGGTGACCGATCAAAAATTTCAAAACAAGATATTTTGAAAACCATTTTAAAATTGAAATTTGTTTCAATAAGTTCTAACTGTCGTTATCAGGTGTTACAACTTAGTATTAACACCTTGTATTTATATTTTATAATAATATTGCAATGTTTAGATTTAATGTAATGCTCGCAGAATACCTACGTACAGTTTATTGTAAATATTAAATTAATCGAAAATATCCTTTTGTTAAGTTAATATAGCTTTATACTGAAAATTCAATAGAGATATGTATTGTTTAGCAATAATAGTGCTTACAGAATTATTTATAGTTAAAATATTTTGCTTGTATTTCTATTCAAATGTTTATCAGGAATTTATAGTTTACAAAGGATTTGTACTGTTTTGAATTTTTAAAAGTATTAATATTTATAACAGTTCATGTTAAATAAACATTAAATGTAATTCAAAAAGGATAATAGTGAAGAGTGAAGACTAGTATTGTTAGGTTATCGTCTAAGGACACGTTTATTTCTAATCGATAAATATTCCCATAGCAGTTCTGTTAAAAAAAATAGAAGCAATTTAGTCCAACCATTTGTGTTAAAAGGGTTTTTAACAAAAGAATCGCTGTTAATCTGTTAAGCTTATATTCTGCAGTCATTGTTAGGTTAGATACCTTGTTTAAATTTCTACCTATCTTGGTCTTACTAATACGTTTTAATTTGCATATATTGCACTTTATTCAACTCGCGAATTACCATATTTGAAATTTATCAGGGACAGCAAAATGGTGTTCTAAGTTTTTTGCACGATATGTAAATACAATTTTGCTGCATCATATGATTTGGTATTAGTGTTAATAGGAGATCCATTTCTTGTATTTGGTTAGTCGTAACTCTTCTAGTCATAAAAACTTCATGTACTAAGTCCATTAGTTTGCAGATATCTGCATTACATATATTTATGCTATTTACCACAATCTGGGTTGGCACGAACCCAAAATTTAATCACGCAACAAACAATCCTACCAATAATGCCTCATCCACATTCATAATTATATTCATGCAAATTGTACTTGCTCTTTTAAAGCAGTTCTTAACCTCAAATAAAAAAGAAACATTCAACAGCTTAAAATTAAAAGTGCAGGAAAGATAAAGAGAAAGTTGGAAACAATAGTAAATTATATCATCAGGAAATGCATACTTCTGCAAAATATTTTAATCAGTGCGTAGAAAAAAGCAACCGCTGAAGAAAAATTACGTTAAAGACAAAACTTTATTCTGGCACCCTTAAAAATTTTAAGAAACTCGTGATTTAAAATTGTAATTTGTAATATTATTGGCTTGGGAAATCACTTTATTGAATTTTTAAATGACAAAAGTATGAAAAAAAAAAGGTAGATGAAAATGGAAATTGTTATGTAACTTTTGTAATTTTTATAATGTCGACAAAATTGGAAATTCACATTGTATGTAAGGTGAGGTAGGTCAAGTAATATCCAAAAATTTAAATTTGGAATTGTAAATAAGAGTATTTCTTTAAAACCGTCTTGACACGAGACTTGTACTACATTCAGTACAAGATGATATTAAAGTATCGTTGAAAAATGTAATGCGCATCTTTTTCGCACAGTTGAATTACAAGAAAATAGAAAAATTTCTAATTTCTTGTACTTAAATAAATAACGAATTAAGTTTCTTGCTTACAGAGTAAAACATAGTATAAGATTCGTGTCAGACTGACTTTAGGCAGTTTGGTAACTTGGGATTCATTTTTAAGCTTAGGTTATTTTAACAAGACACTTGATAATTGTAAATGGGGCAAGTTTGGATAAAGTGTATTATTTTCAACGCAGCAATCAAATTAACAAGCGGGGTAACTGCAATATGGTTTTCGATGTATTCTTTTTGGAAAATTAATTAGGAAAAACGTTTGGCTGCAACAAAATGAAAATATTAACTTCACAGTCTAAAGCCCGTTTTACATTATACTTTTTTCTCTATTTTATTACTGTATAGTCTAGTTAGATTTTCTTGCGAGTTTCTTCCGATTGTGTCGCACAATGTCGGAGACGTTCTAGTTATTTTGTTATTGTCATGAAAACCAACTTAACAGAACAATAAAAAGAAAACAACAAACCCATGTGAGAACGACGAATGCAGTTAACAGTTGGCAACACAATCTTGCTTGTAACTACGCATGCGTGGAATAAAATCGCAAAATGTATAGAAATATACAGCCGGATATATATTTCGATACTAGAATCTCGGACGAATGTCAGATAAAGATTTCTGATTTAAATTATACTATAGTTATGTCTATAAATTAAAAAAAAATATAATGTAAAACAGGTTTAAGGGTATATATGGTAACTTCCCATTTACAGATTGCAACCTAATAGAATACAATAAGATTTGAATTATAATAGTCATTCCTGCACTAGTCCTACCTTACCTGAAATATAAAGGGAAAATAATTAAAATCATTTTGGCGCCCAAGACAAGCACTCCAATTTTCATATTATCTTTTCTGTGGTTTAAAATTCTTGCTGTTGAATATCGACCCAAATTCATAATCTGTATTAAATATTCTTAAGTGGAAGCTAGAAGAGATGTACAATTTTTATAGGTTCGGGAAAATCATACACGATGATGGGTTCACAAGACAACAAGGGCATAATTCCACGTCTTTGCGATTCACTATTTGATCTCATAGCGAAACAACAGAGTTCAGAGTTAAGTTATAAAGTGGAAGTTAGTTACATGGAAATATACAATGAGAAGGTAGAGGCGCAACCTCTAAATGGGTTATATGTGCTGAATTAATTATGTTTCGTCTCCAGGTTCACGATTTATTAGATCCTAAAACGAATAAGCAGTCACTGAAGGTGCGAGAACATAATGTACTGGGGCCGTACGTCGACGGCCTCTCACAGCTAGCGGTTACGTCTTTCCAGGTAAGCTTAAAGCATAACAACTCCTTTATATTCATATTTTCCTTCTTTTTAACATAACCATGTTACTTCGTTATAACTTTAATATCGTCTTGTGTCATATTTTTGCACTATCCGCAACATTTGATATAACTTTTTTAATTCCGTTAAACTGGAACGCGACGATTATAAATTGCAGATTACAGGTTATTTTTCCGTACATATTAATGAGCGAATTCTATAATTCTTATTTGGCACTGTCCTTATTTAGTAAAGTTATTACATCATTACTAATTGTACGTATTTTTATGAGATTAACATTGAGATAATATAGCAGTAAAAATGAAATCGTAAATTGTATGTGTTTAAAACAAGAATTTTCAGTCCATTCTCGGCATTCTTTTACATAATTAGAAATTTAATATCACTGCAATATTTTCTTTTATGAGGTACAATATGGCGAAATAAATATGTATAAGTTACTGAAAATGAAAAGTTTAGTGTAGTTTGACCTTATACATTTTTACATATAAATAGCTTATTCCCGTATTTTCAACCCACTCAACACGAAACGATGACTAATATCATTTTCCAATAATCTGACAATTGAGTGTTCGTGAAATATGTTTAATCGTTTTTAAATATTAAGTATAAAATTATCTTCACTTAAATTTTGTATATTTTCATTATCAACCTAAAATAGTAAAAGCGTTGTAATGTTTAATTTTGCGGATTGTAAATAAATTGTTTAATCGTTTTTATAAAAATTTAAAAGTAATTTGAGTACTTTCTAATTTCGTTTTGATCGCGCTGCATTACTTGATCAATTTTTTCCGGCAGTTTACGCGCGCGTCGTTCTAGTGTAGTGTGAACTGCGCTTTACACCGTTGTTCACTCAATACACCGGCGCTCTATACTTGGTCTTTACAGAAAATTAGTCATCAGATATTCCATATTCAGTTAGAGTTACCGAGCTGTCCCTTTCCAGTAATTGCTCGTTCTAAATACTGTTTCCTTGGACATGACCTGCTTCTTCTTACTATTGTAGTTTTCTCGGAAGATGTATTTCACGTATTGATTTTCTTTGTATTGGGTGAATGTATTTTGTTGCGATCTTATTACAATAATAATGCTATGTGGTAATGGAATAATGGTATTTGTATAATTTTACAATTAGTACACATGTTTCGCTATCCCGTAATTTTGTAAACGGTCCCTACCCTGCGTAAGCTATCATCACGCAACTCTCCTGTGAATTTTAGAATCTATATCATGGCACGCATAAGCAACTACTAAATTTTTAATTAATTTTAATTACTTTTGTGGCTTTTGTCTAATTATACAAACATATCTTCTCTATTGCAAAATCATTTATAATTATCTTTCTTATTGAACTTCAATATAACTAGCAAATAAATATTTGTATTGCATGTAAGATAACTTTAAGAAAAATACTTTCATCAAATAAATAATACTAACCTAATAACACTAAAAAAACTAAAATGTCTACCCCAATGCTGAAAATTAATAAAACAAATTACGATTTTTTCTTAAATATGAAATATTCTCGCGTCGTTTATGTGTACTTATTTTTGCAAAAGTTTGAAATATATTCGCCGAAATAATCGTACATAACAAAAAATTATATCGCTATAAAAATTTATGATACAAATTATGATTATTTCTTGTCATATTTACTAAACGAGCTGTGGACATTGTTCGCTGTTACGCCAAAATATAAATTCCGGGAAATTGATGAGAACCCTAATGTTATCGCTTTGTGAATTATGTATAAAAGAGACAATTTTAATTGTGTTTCTATCACAATAATATTTTTATAGTTTCTGATAAAAATTTTATGACAGAAAGAAGCAGACATTATGGATTAATTACAGCAAATATGATGGAATTTAAATTACGGATAATATTTTGAAAGTTCCAATCATTCAAAATAAAAAGTAAAGTAATGGAAAAATCATTAGTTCTGGTGATTTAATTCAAAAACAACAATTACCTCTGTGTTAATGACACTAATCTTTTCACTAAATAAACAATTTGCATTCTATTTATAGCGTAAATAGCCCGACGGGGTAATGCTAATAAAATAAATATTTGAACAAAATGCAGTCCAGTTTACGATGTAATTTACATTTTAAAACTTGACTATTACTGTCGAACCACGAAATAAATCGAAGGACAAATATTTTTTTGAACATGTTTTTTATCGGGAAATCCAAAGGTTAGTAATCAAAATCTCGATATTTATTTTTGTTGTATTACATACGCTAGCAAACAGCAAAAATGAAGGACAATTTTAGATAAATTTCATGTGCCTGAAGCAAATTTCCAAGGACGTAGAGATACAGCCCTCACAACGAGGGCATGTAAAAAATAATGGTTTGTTTAAACTTTGTATTAATGAATAATTTATTCAAATTAGGCATATTTGTATTAAAATATATCTAACCAAACACATTAAAAAAAAATTCCGTGTGTCGCGACAAAGTTTTCGGAATTTAATTTGAAATGTTCTCATTTGCCTTTGAAAAGAGATAGAAAATATAGTAAACTTTATTGACCTGAAGAAATAAAAAATAGATTTTCGTAACCCTGACATAATGCCCTTGAATGAAAACAATTTCATTGCAGGATATTGATAATCTGATGGCTGAGGGAAATAAATCAAGAACTGTTGCTGCCACGAATATGAATAGTGAATCATCCCGATCGCACGCTGTCTTTACTGTAGTACTGACACAAACACTGACGGACAGTAAAACAGGTGTATCGGGGGAAAAAGTTAGTAGGATGTCATTAGTTGACCTGGCTGGTTCAGAAAGAGCTGTGAAAACTGGGGCTGTGGGCGAACGCTTGAAAGAGGGTTCAAATATTAACAAGTAAGTCACTCGATCCCATTTTTCTCCTTACACTCGACGTATTGTACGCGTCGATATCATACCCAAGATGAGATGTCAAGCACAGCTTTTGTAGTATACCACCTTCATCCATTTCAAATTTATTATATTTTTACGCACTATCACACTTGAAATAAATAACGTATCGATTTGTTTTCGCATGAGTAAATTTCATTTGCACCAAATCATGTAATTTACAAATTAATTACTAGTTCTGAAACCTTAGAGACTTAGTATGTCATGAAAAATGTCCGATTGAAAAAGTAATAGAATTTTTTGTTTGAAATCGAAGTCGCGCTGATATTGATTCCGAGATATTATTTGAACGTGTAAACATAAATGTGTGCGGAATGGTTAAAGTCGCAGAATTGTTCTGAAAGTATGAGTCTATTTTATCATAACATCGATTAGTTTATTTTGCATGCAATGCAGCAGTACTACCTTCCAGAAAAGTCCGTACTGTGGAGTGAACAGTACATACCATTCAGTCAATACACGCGACATCGTTCATTCACAATCAACTTTTTCCATTCATTACTGTTTGCGTTTTTTCAACACGATACAGCAGCTAATGAACCCGTATTTGTAGATCTTTAACTACTTTGGGTCTAGTCATATCAAAATTGGCTGAACAGTCGTCAGGGAACAACAAAAATAAAGATAAGTTCGTGCCATATCGTGATTCAGTGTTAACCTGGTTGCTCAAAGACAATTTGGGCGGTAATAGTAAAACAGTTATGGTTGCCACAATTTCGCCGGCAGCTGATAATTACGAAGAAACTTTGTCAACACTCAGATACGCGGACAGAGCTAAGAAAATTGTCAACCATGCTGTTGTTAATGAAGATCCTAACGCAAGAATCATTAGAGAATTGCGGCAGGAAGTAGAGGCTCTGAAAGAGATGCTGAAACATGCAACGGTATCACTCGAAACTCATGCTTTCTGTAGGGGGAAAACACATAAAATCGTTTTATTTTAGGGTTCGCCTGTAGGAGAGATTCAGCGGGTAGATATACATAAAAAATTAAGTGAGAGTGAAAAATTAATGAAAGAAATGTCACAAACTTGGGAGGAAAAATTAGTTAAAACAGGTGAATTCAAATTTATCAGTCAATGTGCATGCCTCTTAATATTTCCTAAATGACTTTACTTCTGTAGTTGTAGATAATACCTTACAGTTGGGAATCTTTTCGCATGACTCTGGTATATGTGATGTTTGTTTTGTTTGCATTAATCGCTACTAATATATCTGTATGCTTAGCATTTTGTGTGCTCTTGTTTTATGTTTATATTTTTTTCGGTATATAACGTATTGTATTTATCTTGCAGAACGAATTCAGAATGAACGGCAACAGACATTAGAAAAAATGGGAATTAGTATACAGGCGTCCGGTATTAAAGTAGAAAAGAATAAATATTATCTTGTAAATTTAAATGCTGATCCTTCGTTGAATGAATTATTAGTATATTACTTAAAGGTATATATTTGTGAATTATATCTTTACTGATAACAGATAAAACATAATCTGATATTTTCAGGAAATAACCATTGTAGGTGCTCGGGGCGCTCCTTGCGAGCCTGATATTCAGCTATCTGGATTAGGAATCCAGCCTCAACATTGCGAAATTACCATCGAAGATGGTGGCTTATTTTTAAAACCTTTCTCAAATGCTCGTTCTTTTGTTAATGGCTCACATATCTTAGAACGTACTTTGTTACACCACGGTGATAGGATAGTATGGGGAAACCATCATTTTTTCAGAGTCAACTGCCCGAAAGCAATTTGTAAGTTGAAAATTACTGCATGTTGGGTTCTTCAGTAAAGATTTTTTTATAGCAGCTGCTGCTGCGTCTGAACCACAGACGCCTGCTCAGACGATTGATTATAATTTTGCTCGCGATGAACTAATGCTAAACGAGCTCAGCAATGACCCTATTCAAACAGCCATTGCTAGACTCGAAAGGCAACACGAAGAAGATAAACAAGGTAGTTTATTGCGAGATAAACAAAGTTTTCTTTTCCTGAAACAATATTTCATTACAGTTGCACTGGAGAAACAACGACAAGAGTACGAACGTCAATTCCAGCAACTTCGAAACATAATGTCCCCATCGACGCCGTATCCGCCGTACGTTCCGTATGACCCTCTCCGTTTGGGAAAATTTACTCCTTGTACGCCCACCACCCAGATGAAGGTCGAAAAGTGGGCCCAAGAACGTGATGAAATGTTCAAGCGCAGCTTAGGCCAACTTAAAGCTGATATCTTACGTGCGAATGCCCTTGTACAGGAAGCTAATAATCTTGCCGAGGAAATGGGACGACAGACGAAATTTAGCGTTACGTTACAAATACCCCCTGCCAATCTTAGCCCAAATAGAAAGGTAAGTCATTCTATTTTCTCCTTTTTCCTTTACTCACAATTATTTTAAATTAAATTCCATCCAGCGTGGTGCTTTTGTGAGTGAACCTGCAATCTTAGTTAAACGTGTAAATCACGGTAGTCAAGTATGGAGCATGGAAAAGTTAGAGAATAAATTAGTGGATATGAGAGATATGTATGAGGAGCGAAGAGACAAAAGTATGGGACAGAAAGAAAATTCAATCAAGAGCTCAGATCCATTTTACGAGTCTCAGGAGAACCATAACTTGATTGGTGTAGCCAACATATTCCTCGAGGCATTGTTTCATGATGTGCGCTTGGATTACCACACGCCGATCATCAGCCAGCAAGGAGAAGTCGCTGGTCGATTGCAAGTAGAGCTAAGCCGGATCTGTGGCAATTTTTCCCAGGATAGGATATGTGAAGCTGCCTCCGAAAGTTCAGGCGACAGCAGTCATGAAGATGACGAAATAGGCAGCTCCACTGTAACTTGCCGTGTTGTCATTAAGCAAGCTTCTGGACTACCACTTTCACTCTCCCATTTCGTGTTTTGCCAATACACGTTTTGGAATCATCCGGAACCTATTGTTGTTCCACCGTATGTAACTCCTGAAAATCAATCGTACTCAGCTGGATACAGAGATTCTATGACATTTAAATTTGATCACACCAAGGATTTCACTGTTCAAGTAACTGAAGAATTTTTAGAACATTGTACAGAAGGTGCACTTTCAATTGAAGTTTGGGGACACCGTAGTGCTGGTTTCTCTCGCACAAAACCAGGTTGGGAAGTAGAACAGCAATTAGCAAAAGCCCGATCCCTTGCTGATCGTTGGAGCGAATTGAGTAGAAAAATTGAATTGTGGGTTGAAATTCAAGAACTGAACGATCAGGGAGATTATTCTTCAGTGGAAGTTAGTAACAAACAAGATATACCAACAGGTGGAGTCTACCAATTGAGACAAGGTCAGCAGAGAAGGATACAGGTTCGAGTGAAGCCTGTTCAAAATTCAGGAACTTTACCAATTATCTGTCAATCCATTGAAAATATTGAGGTCGGAAGTATTACTTTACGAAAACGTGTTCAAAAACCGTTAGATTCATACCAGGACGAAGATTTGTCGGTGCTACGAGACAAGTGGAGTGACGCTTTGATGAGACGCAGACAGTACTTGGATCAACAAATTAAGAAATTGATCAACAAACCCGACAAAACTGATCAGGATATTGAACGAGAACAAAGCTTAATGGATCAATGGGTGAATCTTACGGAAGAAAGAAATGCTGTTTTGGTTCCTCAAGCTGGTTCTGGAATTCCTGGTGCTCCTGCTGTTTGGAATCCTCCAGCGGGAATGGAACCATACATTCCAGTGCTATTTTTAGATTTAAATGGTATAAAAATTTTACAGTTTAATTAGATTTGTACTAAATGATTATATTTTAGCTGATGATTTATCGAGACATCAGTCTGGAGAAGAGGTTACCGTTACTGGTCAAAATTCTATTTTAACTAAAGAAATGGGAAATAAATTTTATAGTCTTCAAATTTTACAACATCTAGAAAAAGATGTTTGTGCTGTTGCCTCATGGGATTCTTCAATACACGACAATCCGCATCTTAATAAAATTACTGAAGGTATTTTAATTTTATTATTAAGTACTTAAATACAATTTTTAAATATTTGTATAATTGCAGCTAACGATAGAGTGTACATGATATTGAAAACTACTGTGAGATTATCACATCCTGCTCCAATGGATCTAGTCCTTCGAAAACGATTGGCGCTCAATATATACAAACGTCAAAGTATTACTGATAGAATTAAACGAAAAATTGTCCGTTCTGATGTTTTATCACAAACTGGTGTTACTTACGAAGTTGTTTCCAATATTCCTAAAGCTAGTGAAGAATTAGAAGACAGAGAATCCCTGGCACAGATTGCTGCTTCTGGCGAAGATAGTTCATTTAGCGACGGTGAAACGTATATAGGTAAGTTTTACTATAACTTTGCGGAGTCTATAAAGTTTGTCAGATTAATGGTATATAAAATTAGGTGTGGATTTTAGTTCAAAAGAAGTTTACTTGAGTGTGTAAACTTTGTTCATATCTTCTTTGTTTGAAACTTATTTTTTACATTAATATTAAAATTTACTATTTCTTTCAGAAAAATATACAAGAGGAGTAAGCGCAGTTGAAAGTATCCTAACTTTAGATCGATTGCGACAAAGCGTAGCAGTGAAAGAACTCTTGCAAGCGCAAGGACAGCCCTTGATGAGAAAGACGTGTAGTGTTCCTAACTTCTCTCAGGTAAGCCTTGTTGTATCCACAATCACCATTTGTTAAACATGTTTTATGTTGTACTGCTTACGTACAATCAGGCTTTGGAAACAAAGAATGGGGTGAGTGTATGCGAGTGTGTTTACTGTTGTTCATTTTCCATTGTGTTGTATATATTGTATTTATCGACAGGATATTCAGACCATGTGTATGTATACCTTGTGCCTTGCGATGTGTACTTGTAGTTTACATGTATACCCGGGTTTGTGATTTGTTACTTTTTCAGGAAATGGACGGGGCATGAATAACTTTAATTCCTTTGTAATATTTTATAATTATTTGTATATAAAAAAAAATCCAATTATATTGTGCAACAAGTGTAGAAAGTCACCTATAGGTGATTCTATACTAATAGCACTGTATTTTTTCTACGAGCACATGGCTAAACGTTAGATCAGTTCACTATTTTATTATGAAATTATTTTTTTAACAAAATAGAATTTATTTTCAAGTGTGTTTTCTTAAATATTATTATGACACACTTTGTGAGATGCAACTTTGGCAGAAACAAAAGGAGATCTGTTTAAAACATTGAAATCAGCGCTTCGAGATCTCTCATTATATATTATTTTCAAAAATAATAATTTTGAACCAAAAAATATATATTTTGGAGTATTTAGGTATAAACCTAAAACAGATCGTCTTCAAAAATATTTATGTTTAACTCAAAAATCAAGTGACTTGAATATTAATTTTTCGTAGATTCCAGTGTTCGTTGTAAAAAATCTTTCAAAAATTACTAACTGGCATTGATAAAATTTGTATTTCTTAAAGCTATGTTACAAAGTATACTTAGTTGTTTTATTGCTCTTTTGTATAAAAGTATTTAAAATTGCTGATTGGCTAATTTGTATAAAATTGAGTTATAGTTTTTGCTCGGTTATGAATTTTAAGTTGAAGAGAAAAACAAGTGCAATGAAAAGCATGAAGCTCAATACTAATTGTTTTTGATTTTTTTCAGTTAATGCGTTTCGACACGAGTTCTGAATCTCTAAACATGCCACGCTCAGAGAGCTTCGCCGATTTGAACAGCGACCATATCGGCCCTACGCCTCCTTCATCTCGAATCAGATCCAACTTTGGTAAGAACATTGACGCCGATTTGACTACGCCGCCCAAACCGTTTGGTTTAGGTATGTTATTTATTTTGTTCTTTACTTTCTAGCAAGCTTATATACAATGTATATTTTTATTATATTAAATTTCTGTTCTGAATATACAATGTTTGTGGGTCACTGGATTTTCTTAGAGTAGTTATGACTGCTGGCATAATATTGTTCGTATTCGTTCACAGAGGTATCTTACAAATTGTTCTCTCTTTAAATTACTATTTCCTTATATATTTACTCTTTATCTATGACTATTGCTTCAAACCCTTCTTCAGATTTCTGCATGTATGATTTATGTCTGGCAAATTTCATATTACTACTTTTCTAGCATCATTCACGTTCTGTGTAAAAATGTACATTTATGTAAGGAATAAGTACACAAATTTGTGAGATACCTATTGGCTACCGATAAATAAATAGATTAGAAAAATAAATATCGTTAACAGTTTGACGTGCAGACGTCTAGATTTCGAGGATGTTCATAAGCTAGTTGTCATAAATCTAGATACCACAATACATTTCTAGTTATACATTTGTTATTTCGTTTTCTTCAAGTTTTTTAATATATTGCTGCTCATGCTTTACTTTTTGCAGTTGTTGTTTCGTTTCATGATCTGTGTGCGAAAGTGTACCAGTGTGTCACGATTCATTTCAGTTTAAAATTATATATATTAGAAAATTATTATAAAATTAATTTTAATTTCTTATAATTTTCATTCATTATATTTTATTTTCCAAAATTTTTAATAATGTCAAAACTTGTCCAAAAAGTGTTATTTTTTTACGTATTTAAATTTTTCCCTTTAATTCATTACTGTCTGCTGTAATTCATATTTAGAGTAGATATATTACTAGAAATTAATTTAGTTTAATTTTGAATGTATGCTTTTAGATAATATAGTAATAAAGTATCTCTCAATTTCCAAAGTAATAATGTATTTATGTGGCTGTGAAAACTAAATTTTATAAATAATTTTCTAATAATTATTTTGTAAAAGATAAATGGAAGATGTAAAAAATGTAAATATTTGAGCACTGGTGCGCAAATCTCCTATTCATACAATATTTTATATCTCATACTGAATGTTGCTTTTCCATATGGAACTTGCTCCCTATCTTTCAAGTTTTGTGGTTCAGAAACTAACTGCAACCATAATTAATAATAATTGAATTAGGAAATACTACTACACATTAACAAGACACATGAGTACAAATTGCAAATTTAACAACACAATATATTGTCGCTATGTTTACAGCCACTGTTGACTAATTTTGTTTTTAATTTTTCTGCAACCACAAGGCTCCATTCTGTCAGGTAAAATGGAGGCTTGCATATTGAGATTGCTATTAGGTGGAAGACAGCAAATATTGTTGACGATGAATGTACCATACTGTGTTGTAGCAACCGCGGTGCACTTAGTGCATTGCATCTTGTATGACATTGATGTTGTAGTCCTTGCGTTCGTTTCCATTGATCGTTTCATTTCATACCTGTTCTCATCCCTTAGTTCTCGTGCATGTACGTGCTAACGTCGTAATCGTAATGATAATGGTACATGGCAAATGGCAACCGTACGTTGTGCATCTACAGCTGTGAACTTGAAGCCGAACAAAAGTTTCTCGTATCATTAGAACCTATCACTATTTGTAACTGTGCTTATCCTAACTTTGACTTCCACTTGTGTTGTTCACAGTACAGTCAACAAATTGAATGATTCATGATTCAGAAGACTATTTAGCTAATAAATCAATATCAATTCATGAAAAGCAGTAAGAGTCGGCAAAGTTTTAGTTTACGAACTAATGGTATTGATTGTAATCGATTTTTAACGCATCATGGCATGATTAGTCGAAACATTATTATACTGTCATAAACTTGATACCAAATCACAAGCAGACGACTATTTATTTATATGGCGTGTATAATTGGCAATAGTTGGAGTGCATGGCCTGTTATTTGTTAGTGTACTACAAGTGGTACCAATTGGTTTAGTATTGTTATGAGTAAAATGTAAAGTTAGATATTATACATAGAAAATGTAGAAATTAATTAACCCTTTATGGAAATCCAGTATGTGACAACCATGCTCTACGCAACATTTTTTATATATATTTAGAAAATAAGTACTATAATTTACGTAAAGGGTTTATGCCACCTGTTTCAAATTTATGATAACAGGTCAAAACTCCTTGTTCTCAATCAAATTCGTAAAATTGATTAAATTTAAAATCGGAACATTTACCCTATGTAGTCACATCTGCTTAATCTGCAACTTATATCCGCTAATTGCTTGAATTCACTTTCAGCTCGTCCAACGTTCTTAAATCTCAACATTAATCTCAACTCGTTGAGACTGCAACAGCCTCCTGGTGGACCAAAACGTATGTGGAATTATCGAATTACAGTGTCTCATCATTTTTTATATTTTATGTGGTATTTTTATTAACAGCTGCTGTTTTTTTTCAGTGAATAGCCATTAGTTTTAGTTGCACTGACCAACCGCAATTTTTTTTACTCACCAATATATTTTACTTTATAATTTTATATTTTTAACACAGGTTGATTTTGCATGTCAATGTATACTTACATCTGATCACCGGTTCATAAATAGCACAATTGTTTAGATTTCAGCAAACGTTGTGTTAAAAATTTAATAATTTTTTAAATCTTTCAGCATCTCCTGGCAATCCTAAAATTGGTTTGAGAATGACAACGCTTCATGAGGAATCTTTGCCAATTTCTTGTAGAAAACATTCACTTGACTTCGACAGAACCCGAATTATTGAAGAAGATAAGCAATCAGAAGACAGTGATGACAAAAATGATTTCTCGGAATATGAATCACATCATCAAGTAAATGACATTGTTTATAAATATTAAATATTATTTGTAAAATATTTATTAATTATTATTGCAGAACACTACTGCATGTTCAAATCGTTTTCGACGAACTTTACCATCGTCAAGAACTCTGGATTCTTTAGTAGAATATCAACAGGGTCCGAAACAAACCAGTACGCCATCAACTAGCTCTAGTGGCTACGGTTCCCAAGCCGTCTCATCTACAAACTTAACCAGCGATGATTCTATGTCCCTCAAAAGCATCAGTGTAGATGAAACACCAGACATCGAAGTCCGCCCTGCTACTTTTAATGACCTTCAGCCAGTTACAGAGGTCTGTGATCAAAATGGAGAGGAAGAAGTCGCAAGTACCAGCACAAAGAACGTCGAATCAGTGGAAGAGAAATGTACTACGAATTCTGTACCAGTTGACAGATTTTCGGAAAGTAGTGAAGGCTCTACCACTGCACAAGAACCAGTTAATTGCTCATCATCTTTTGACACTACTAGCGAAAAGTCTGCTGAATGTAATTCTCCCGTAGAAGAAATTACAATTGTGAAAACAAAATTAGCAGAAGGAAAGGTAAGGTTTATATGTTTTGTGCCGTCTTCAGATATTAGCAATTGCTGGTTAATAGGTTGTACGACGACGTAAAACAAGTACAAAAAGCCAGCATGTACTTCAACAACAGCGAGCCTCATTTCCTCTTGCCCGTCCTCAGGTTTCTGAAAGTCGAGCTGCTCATCATCTTGAACAACAGCTATCTAACATGTCCTTGTCCCACAACGGAGAAATTGATTCGTCCTCAGATCGCTTAGAAGGTAGTACTCATTTTACATAGTTTGAATGAATTTGAATTATACTTGTTTGGCTATCTGTTACAGATGACGGAGACAGCAGCTCAGCGTTCGGTTCACGGCCTGACTTACACCGAATCGCCGATACTCCAATCCCTGAATGGGTGACCATCGGCGAGAGCGTTTTAATTCGTCCATACAACTCCTCGGGCGTGGTAGCGTATGTAGGAGGCACGGAATTCGCGGCTGGCTCGTGGATTGGCGTGGAATTGGACGCACCAACTGGAAAGAACGATGGTAGCGTCCATGGAGTGCAATATTTTACATGTAGGCCCAAGCACGGCATCTTTGTCCGTGCTGATAAGCTCATCCAAGACCGTAGGGGTCGTGCTATGCGCGCATATAAAGTGGAGAACGCCAAAGCCGCGAAAAGTAATAAAAAGAGTTTGTAAGTAAAGTAGATATAATGGTAATGTTTAATTTCCTCTAGGCGACAGTGGCACAACGTTACCAAGATCGCGGAGCCGAGGAGACAGCCTGAACACAATGGGAAACCGTTGTAATCCCAGAACCAAATAGGTTTGGATTTATTCTTTGCCAGTGTTGTTACAAGTAAACCTAGTCCCCTCCACAAAGCCACCCAATTACACATCGTCGAAGTGGATCGTAATTTAATTATTTACATATAAGAATATAAATATACATCATAACATTTAATAAGTTGTATCTAGAAAATTTACATTATTCATGCATACACCGTGCCGTCCAAATACAAATGGCATAGGTTCTTATTATTATATCCGTCTTGTTGTATATTGACATTTAGTTTCAGTTTCGTGTCCTACACGCTTGATTCTTGTTCTTGTTTGTTTCGTCTGTTAATGCAGGTATATAACACATCGCCTCATGTCTCATCGCAACGTTTATGTACCTAACCTATTATAAAACTATTTATTTTTGAGCGCTACGTGTGTAGAGATAAAGCAAAACGTGTTGTTTGTGTTTAATTGTTAAAGAAGACAAATGATTTATTTTGTCATACTGTTACGGATACCTGATGAATTTAGCTGCAGACACCAAGGTAGTTTTTTAATGTGTTATGACAAATAGCTCTCCTAATGGGGTCATTTCACAATTTTTACTTAGCAAAAGGGATTAAAAATAGCTCCCAATCTATTTTTTACCTCGCAGAAATTGTTCATCTAAAATCTAAGCCTTAAAATCTTGCTAACATTCCCTTAGAACAATTTCATTTTTTATATATTTTAGTTTAATATTTTAACGCTTTTTTCGGTAGGCCAGGGAGCTGGCGAAGATCTGATCTGGTCCAGGATTCTGATCAGATCTTGAGAGGTGTAGGAATCGTCTTGAGCTTCGTTTTAACAAGGATCAGTTGAACGCAGAATCGAAGCTAAAATTAGTAATTTCATATTTATATTTTTAGAAATTTTTTTAAATTAGTGATTTTTGAAAGAAAATGCATGTATTTTGGCATGTGAAATGACACCATTACAGTCGTGATAATTTGAAGGCAGATATTTTTATTACGTTATTTTAGTTTTAAATATTGGACCAAAATATACCCCGTTTTTAAAACGAGTTTTAGTATTATTGTTGACGTATTGCATTTTACATTGTTTTATCCATCATCTTTTTTGGTCATGTACTAAGATGTAATTTAAGTTTGTCATATTGCATAGCATAGTACATGAATTTCAAAAAAATGTAGATGAGATTTGTTCCAAAATCATTTAATGTTTTCAACACTTTTAATAACCTTTTTAGCAGTTTTAGTAGTAGACTTAGCAATACAGTGATAAAATATTCAAATAATCTGTGTGTAGTAGGTAGAGTACGTAGTGTCATGAATTTAAGTAATTGAAAAGCTTCGTTCCTTCGTTTTCGGCTTGCATGTTATGTTGGTGATTTAAAAAAATGCATTCCATTTTTGTATAACATATATTTTATAATTCTTCTTTATCTACAATCATCATCTAGTCTTTAAGTAAGAATATGAAAAGGTTGTATTTTGTCCATATAAACCGTCATCTGTGAATCATTGAAATCTGTATGTGGTATTATAATCAATATTTGTCCAAATAGAAATCATTTCTGTCCATTCAATCAATAATTAATTAATTATATAGAGCCGTAGTGTAATTAAAACATCATATAGAATTATTATAATTGATGTACGATGCGGATCAGTTTTTCTGCAATAGTTTTTCATTGGATACCTATTATTTTCAGTCATTTATAAATGCATTAGGGTGCTAAATACACTGTAGTTTAATTGTACGTATCTATTCACGTGTTAGAATCCAGTATGCTGTTTTCTGTACTTGGTTGTTATATACAGGTATCAGGTGTCTATTTAACATGGTTAATTACAGAATCTCAAACACTTTGAAATTTATCAGTTCGAGGATACTTTTTGTTAACGTTTATTATTCATCACTTACGATATTTTTGAAAAGTGTCTTTATTACTGAAAAGAACCGCAAATTGTGAGAAGATTTTCGGCAAAAGTCAGTACAATTCTGTGTTAGCCATGTTAGTGACTTGTGCTTATATTCAACATACATACTATACTTTCCATTCCCTTTCATTCATTTCTGTGTATGTACATAACAACTATGAACATAACAGACAGAATATAACGAAAATAAAAGCGGAGAACACTTTTTGTCAGCTAACAACTGTACATTTTCTGATGTAAATATGTTATTTTCTTATTAGTAGTGTCTGTATGTCTCATTTGTCAAAGACAGCACTTTGTACTTTGACTTTACATCTCACAGGGGAGCCAGTTAATTTTCTAGTTTATTGTAATATAAGCTAGCAGCAATATCAATTAATGTATTTATGTGTAGTATACTACGAGTAATAGATGGCTTATATTTCAATTTAGTATGTACATTATATGTTGTTAACTTTGTTTATGAATTTATACACTAAATTATTTAAAACAAGTGATGTTTTTATAGTTCTTAAATTTTATTTGTAATTGTGAAATCACAAACAATTTCAAATATTATACTATAATCTCTATTTTTAACTGCTTTATTTAATTCACCTAATTCATTGAAATGAGATATTCCTATCCCAGGCAGCAGTATAGGTATGTAAGTCGTACGGTTCTTGCTTTTTTTTCATAAATGGTATTTACATTTACCACAATACGCCAGCACAAATGGTGCTTACTAATAGTTTGTGCTGTGTAAAGTGTATGACATTATGGTCTATGGTTTGTAACAGGCATGCATGCAGTAATAATTGGTTTATTGAGGCGTACGTAGTATACGTTGCATCACAAATTTTCGCTATTGTTTCTTTGCGCAATACAATTTTTTAGATTAATTTATAGATTTTATATAAATTGATATATTCTTAATGAATTTTAATGTTCTTATTGGTAACAATTACTATTAAAAAATTCAATTTTATTTTTATTTGCCGCCATAAGTTTCCTGAAATTACCCATGTGTAATTCAGGCTTTGAAATGTCAAACTAGTAGTGCTCCGTCGAGAAAAGTAAGCTTGTTGCACTGTGATGCATTTAGTACTTAAAAATTAAATAAACATGCCAGGAACAATTTTAGAGAATTTAAGTGGTAGAAAATTATGTATTTTAGTGAGTATTTTGTTAATATGTCAAACAGTTTGCTTTTTAGTGGGTGGATTAATAGGTAAGCATTGATGCTTTGTTTATTTTTCTTTGTGTTTACATATTTAAATTGAAAATTCCATTATACTATGATCATATTTTATTTAATAATTGCAAAATGATTAATAATAAATTGCGTTTCATTCATTTTTATTGAAAACTATTAATTTTTAGCTCCACCACCGGCAAGTTCACAGCCGATCTTGGCAACAACATGTATAGATGAAATGGGAAATATGAATGATACTTCAAGATTTCTTTCAAAACCCTGTAAAACCATTGATTACGACAGAATTAACGATGAACAGGCACTTCTGGCAAATAAAATTGTCTTTATATTTCAGGTTTGTTTGCTGTGATACACCGGAAATGCCTAAAATTTCTACTCCAATATTTATTTTTCAGATGCCTCATCCTCGGTTCGATTATTCACGATGGCAACAAAATCTAGTCGGAGTTTTACAAATTGATATGAAATTTAAAGTTGAAATTGAACTTGGTAATATATTCTGATTAGATTGGTAAATACAGCGATTGATTATTATTTTTTACAGAATCTCGCATAACTTTAACATTAGACTCTCGTTTGGCCTATCGAAATAAGGGAGATCCAGTAAATGAGTGGAAATATCATGCTTCGTCTTTAGAACAACGAACAATCGAATGTCACTTGGATAATGTAAGTAGTAATTCAATCTAAATATATCAAAATTAATTCAAAAAATGATCTAAAAAAAAACTGATATTTTTAACTTAGTTCATTGCGCATGTCATGTCTCCCACTACCGTTAGTGAACCTGCTCTTTTCTAAGGCGTTAATACGTCACAGCCAACCAAATGGCAACAAAAATCTTGTACACTTAATAATTAATTCGAAATAATATATTTTAATGAAATTAAATATTTTGTATTTTACATTTAGGCCCATTTGAAAGAAGAAGGGTATCCATACAATTGCAGCAGTATTCCTCTTTTCGAACTTGGTTCTCTTCACCATGATTACTACTTATTAAATCTACGGTTGCCTGTTGATTCTGACAGCAAAATGAATGAACATGTTAGCCATATCGCTGATATTTGGTTGACGGTAAGAGCAATTATTTGTTTCTTTATTAATAATTTTTATATAAAATTTCCTATTAGGCTATTAACCAAAATGGTGGTTTTACAAAAGTGTGGGTTTCTCTAAAAACTATTTTCTTCCCAGTCATTATTGGAATAATGATTTGGTTTTGGAGACGGGTACACATGCTCTCTAGATCACCTGCTCTTTTGGAATATATGTTGATTTATTTAGGAGCAGCTCTAACTTTCTTAAATGGTATATTTGTATTTGTTGTAAAGAGATAAAAAAATTAAAAATGTGAATTTTTAGCACCGCTCGAATATTTGACGCTAACTTTTGATATGCCTTACATGTTACTTCTCAGCGATATCCGTCAAGGAATTTTCTATGCTATGTTGCTCTCTTTCTGGTTAGTTTTTGCTGGAGAACACATGCTTGTAAGTTTTATATATTTTTTTTTGTGATAAAAATAATTTACCTGGTATTTTTAATTAGATTAGCGAAAGTGGAGAACGAAATACCTTAAAAATTTATTGGCGACACTTGAGCGCTGTGGTAGTAGGTTGCATTTCCCTATTTATTTTTGATTTATGCGAACGCGGAATTCAACTTCGAAATCCATTTTATTCCATATGGGTTACAGATTTGGGAACTAATTTGGCTGTATCCTTTTATATGAACTTGTTTTTTTTTTCAGTGGAAATGTATATTTTCTTAACAAATGATTAGCTGACATTCATTATTTTAGCAGGAATTTCAGCTGGTATTTATTTCATTTTCTTATGTTACATGGTATGGAAAGTGTTTTGTAACATAAGTGTGAAACGATCTTCTCTCCCGACTATGTCTGCAGCTCGCAGACTGCATTATGAAGGAATTATATACCGTTTTAAATTTTTAATGTTATCCACGTTGGTTTGCGCTGCTATGACAGTTATTTCTTTCATTTTAGGACAGGTAAGAAATCTTATTTTTTACGACCCTGAGTAGTACATCGTAAGGTAAATGTTTCGTATTTAATAATTCATTCGATTGTATTTATTTTTAAAGATTGCTGAAGGCCAGTGGAAATGGGATGAACATATGACATGGGAACTGACTTCTGCATTTTATACAGGAGTGTACGGAATGTGGAATATTTATATAATTGCTCTCTTGATTTTATATGCTCCAAGTCACAAACAATGGCCATCCGATTCAGGAAATGGCATTTCAAGTAAGAGATAATTTTTTTTATCTTATATAGCAATGTAGTTTTTTTTTAATATTTTACTTAACATGTATGAACTATTTATATAGATAACAGCATTAGCGAAGAGATCGAATTTAGCAGACTTCCAACAGATCCGAGCCCAAGTGAAATATCATCGTTAACATCTTTCGCCAGAAAAGCAACCATTGATTAAAAATTTTCGATGTTATGCAATGGTTGTTTAGTAACACAATGACGTAGTTTCTTTTACCGTTGTTTGTGTCTCATAGCATTTGCATGTTTATGGATATCAAAAACTAGCGGTTAGAACTTAATTATTCGTCCTCTATATAATATAGTATCCTATACGTTTTTATAATTAGTAATATTAATATTTTAACTGCAGTATTATTTTTTAATGTGATGTTTAATGACACAATTTTTGTATTTTGTATATCTATTCATTAAATAAATGTAATCTAATATTATTATGTTGTTTATTGTAAAATGTTCATGTTAATTAGATTTTTTAAAAACGTTGTTTTGAAGTTAGTAGGAAAGTAATATAATACATAGTTTCAGTATAGTGATTGTTATTGCAAAATTTCTACGAACAAAAATGAAAACAAATGGTAAATGATATTTATTTTCGATTCGTAATAATATGATTCGGTACTTTTAGTTATATCGTTTGTTCAAGGTTAATATAGCAACAGTAGCGCACGAGCAACAGTACGAGTAAAATGTGAATTTTTGTAGTAAAATAACATGGCGGTTTACTAAACAAATCTGTAGTATTTTTATTCTGTTACGATGATAGACATTAAGAATAATTATATTTTATCACAGTGTTACAATTAAATATAATACGTGTTTTAACCATACGTGATACAGTTTTGAACAGTGCGAATATGAATAGTGAAGAAAATTCAGAAGAATATGGCAAAAACGAGAAAAATGACTCCGAAGTAATACAAAATGTGTTATCCAAACGTAATTATCGTTCCAGAAGGGTGTCATTTCCTGAAAATGATACAGATTTAGTGACTGGGTATTTGGAACCCGTAGATCCACTTCGATTAGGTAATAGTTTGTTCATTTGACATTTACTGTAATGTCATATGTCCATGTATATTATTATTGGTTGACCATGATTTATATTTCAGCAATTAATGTTGACAAAACAGAATTATTGCAGGCATATAAATCTTCTTGTCTGCACCATAATACAGAACCTATACAATCTGTAATCGATCAGATTAAGGTAATATGATTCTTCATATTCCCAAGCAACATAAAATAGTTTGTTTTTTTAGAACTTTACCAACTGTGAGGACAGAGTTGACCTTTTTATGTTAAACAAAGTAAATCTAACCTGTTATGGCTGTGAATCTCTGGAAGAAGTATTTAAGCGGGTTCAGTTTGTTAATGTAGATTTAACAGATTGTGGACTTACAAGTGAGACAGCTTTTATTCTTTTTGAAATGTTCGAATATTATGAATCGGCTATCCACTTACGTATATCAAGCAATGCTCACATAGGCGTCCGAGGCTGGCAGGCATGTTCGAGATATTTAAAAACGGTAAGATGCTTTTATTGGAACTTTCATCAGTGATACATCATAACAATTTGTAGAGTAATACACTGGAAGACTTACAATTGCGAAATATACCACTGTCAGACAACGAAGCCGAGTGCTTGCTGAAACAACATTCGCTGAAACATTTGCAAGTATTAAAACTAGAAAACTGTAACTTAAATGGAAATGTAATGCGATCTCTGGGTAAGTTTGTTATTTATATCTCATATACATGATGGTGACACTATTTTATTATTTAGTAAATAATATTACTTACAACATTAATCTAAAAGAATTGTACTTGGCTGATAATAAATTAGGGGTATTTGAAGCCACTCTACTTGAAACGTTATTAAAACAAAATAAAACTTTGCAAGTCTTGGATTTGAGCAACAATCAAATTCAAGACGCAGGATTAAATCATATCGTTCATGGTTTATGCAACTCAGTTATAATTGGTTGTCTGGAAATGTTAATTCTTTGGAATAATTATTTAACAAGTTTGTGTTCAACCTACGTAGATAATCTATTGGTAAGTCATGAACAAAATAGTGAAATAGCGATTCTACAATTTATTTCGTTTGTAGAGAGATTATCGTAGCTTAATTATATTAAACGTTGGTCTTAACAATTTGCATGATTCATTCATTGACGATATCACAGAAGCGTTGAAACAAAACCAAACTATTCAGCATTTAGGTTTACAATCGACTAATCTTACATGTACGTCAGCGATAAACATCGCAGAAGTTTTAAAAACAAATAAAACAATAGAAGTAAGTGTATGTATCTTGAACTAAATTTCTTAATTGATGTATCCGGCTATTTATTTTATTACCAGAGAATAGACTTGAGGGAGAACTGCATCCTATTTCCTGGTGCACAGGCACTCTCTGAATGTTTAGATGTAAACAAGAATGTGATACAAATTGACTTAAACGAAACTACCTCTGGAAAAGTATGCATGTTTTGAATTCTTTATTCTTAATCTAATACGTATAATTTTAGAATTCTGATGAATATTCGGCATTAGTTCAACAAATACACGCAAAATGCGTACGGAATAAAGAAAAAATTGCAGCTGATATTGAAGCAAGTCGACTGATAGCACCGAGAGGAACCTCACGTAAAATATCATTGACGTGCCAAACGCTAAGACATCAACCATTTGAAATTTCTCCACTTCTATCCGAACCTAAAAAACCTAGCGGGAAGTTAAGATCCCCAGCTCCGTCCCCCTCGCCTTCTCCAATTCCATCCCCAGTTTCTAGCCCCATTCCACCGCCCATAACTAAAAGCCGATTCTCCGTATCCCGCGTATCTGAATCCAAGTCTAGGTTTACCGTATCTGCAGTGAGCGATCCGAGTGTTCCTCCCAAGTCCGTGACTACCAGCAGTGGTCCGGCCGTGATCGGTTTCGACACAATTCTTTCTCGACCGACGACACCAGCTCCTGATCCTCCTTCGCCGTGCTTATCTACGCCCAGCCCTAACTCTATGAACGGGTGCAGCAATGAGCAGAAAGACAAGGCAGCTTCTATTCCTGAACCCAGTTCATGTGAACTTATCAAACCACCTAGTACTGACTCCAGACAAATGTCCAGTATTGAGAAATTGCTCAGCATTTTTCAAGCACCGACTCATCTCTTTACGAAATCCAGTTCTCCGACACCATTAACAAAACAGTGTGATAATGTTAAGCATTTACCATTTTCGAACGTCAACAAGAACGTTAATAATTCGAGCGCAAATGTTTATTCCGATGCCCCGAATTCAACATCTGAATCAGTTAAAGAAAATATCTCACCCGATCATTCACTGACGTTGTCTTCCGCGAAGAAAGTCAGTAAATACGAATATAGCAGTTCTTGTGCCTTAGAAATCAGAGAAGTTAAAAGCGCTAGTTTAGAATTGAGCAGTGGAGGTAAAGCGACGTTGTTACCACTCTGCAGCAGCTCCGAGGACTCCGACAGCGGGTTAGCCACGTTCGAATCTTGTACAGGCAGCCTAGCTAGTGCGAACGACAGTGGAAGCGTCATCAGCGACGACAGCGCAGTGAGCTTTGAAAACACCACTTCCACGCCCAGTGTACAATCTCCTGCATCAGAGTCTGATCAATCCGACGTCACGAACAACAACAAGTGGAGACAAACTACGGTATCCGTTACTGTTACTTCCACTGACTCAACCTCCGAGAATAATTAATGCTGCAGCAGACTTCGTTTCATTTCTGTTAGAATTCATCGTTTTGTTCTCGTGCTTATAGTGAATTTGTTTTTGTTTTTCGTTTCGTACGGATACGGTGAGTGACAGTATTAATACTGTTTTTCTTCTTCATTAAATCGTGTTATTTAATTTTAAATGTATTTGTTACGTTAGTTTGTTTTTGTTGAATCGATAATAGAGTAGTGTGTGTGAGATTAGTGATGTTATGAAATTTAGTTGTGGGCGAAATGATTGCCAATGGTTTCGTAGATTCTTCACTAACCAAATGATCCAAATATATCTGGTCACTTGCATTGCATGATGAATCGTGCATATGTCTACATATACTTATCTACCTACATGTTGTGTGATTTCTGAAATTAAATCAGTACAAACTATTGTTTGTATATAATGCATAAGTAAATGTATCTGTATCTACATATACGTTCTGTTATGTTTTAAATACGTTCCGTTGAATGTACTGAATGGTATTGCGACTGCGAGAGAAGGAACCGTGTGATGTGACATCGTCGTGAAGGCTGAGGGTGCCGGATGGCGGCCCCGAAGTTCTCAGCTCCAAGCTACTAAGATCCAATCCCGTCACTCCGAGAGACTTGTGTGATTTACTAGCTTTAATGTACAATAACCATGTTATAGTGGATACAGGCAACTATTGCATCTGAGTAATAAGTTCAAAAATTATATTTTTTAAAAATTTGTGATAATAGGTTAGTTTCATTTTGGAGCCTAGCCGCGCATTTTGTATAACTATACCCTTTGTGGAACACCAATGGCATTTTTACTGACTTGATGGAATAGCGACAAAACTGTTAACAGGGGTGAACTGATAGAAGGGATCCATTCAGAAGAAACTGTAAATACCTATAAAAATTCTTGCAAATATTCAAGGAATGAAAGCAGATAAGTGTAAATAGATTCATATATTTAACACCCTTTCGCAAGTTCACCTTTGTTTATTATTATTTGGAAGGTCATTATGTAAACGCTTAACATAAAGTCACTCCACCGATATTTCGCATTACTTGAATGCTAAAGTTGTGATAGCTTGAAACAGAGTTAGATATTAAAATATGACGTTACTGTATGGAATATTGCCTATTAGATATATCCCCTGACTTATTTGACTTATTTTTTTATATAGATTAGTGTGATATAATAGTACAGTATTACGATATTACACGAATAACCTATTCGTTGCATTCAAGTAATGTTTATTGTCGTAGGGTTTTGGGTGAAATTTGTTATTTTGTGAGTCTGGCTTTACAGGTAATGCCAGTTTACATGTATAATAGACTCTTACAGCTTTAAGATTTGACCTGTTTGATTTTCCAAAAAGGCGAACCATGAAATGATATCGCCTATAAGAAAACATTTAATGTTAATAATTAATCATGTTTCACATTTACAATTTTAATGGTACAACAAATATGTTTGGACAAACCAAATTATTTATTGAGATGTATAATAATATCTATTTTTATAAAAATATACATGATGCCATTAATAACTAACCACAACCTAATTATAATCCTTATAAATACCTCATAGTTTTATTAAGTTTTATTTTAAATGCAGTTGTTACTTATATCACTAACTCTAGATTATTTATGCTGTAAGAGTCTTTTTTACAATACCAAACAATTACTGAAAGTCGTATTTTATGATGTAGCTCATTTCGTGTTATAATAACTAATGATTGTACAAGTAGTTATTTTATTAATGATTGATTTAGAATAGTGTACACTAAAAGTTGTGGACCAAATTTCTGTATTCAATTTGAACTTACTTTTATGGATTGAGGTACTTTTGAGTAAGTTTAACAGAGTACCAACGTGTATTTTTGATACTAATTAACACTGTTATCATTAAATTTCTGGAGTGGTCTGACTTTCGTATACGCACTATTTTCGTAAACTAGAGATACTCTATTGTTACAGTGATACCTGGACGTGCTTTTTTTATAATCTATATTTTTAAAATTATAAAATATATTTAAATGATATTTATATGTTCAGTTATTATGATACAAGAATAGTTTAAATAAATTTTGATATTCAGTTACCCAAATATGATTTTTGTTTTATTTATACTATAATTGTGACGAGAATTTTCACAATGGTGAGTATGAATCATTGGCATATATTCAAATTACATTTTTTCTTAGCGTATACGAAAGTGACTTAATATTTATTTTCCTTTTTAAATGTTGCTTTCTGTAAATTGATGTTTAACAAATTAAAAATTTTAAAGCAATCAATAAGATACACCAAACAAATATATAAATGTAACTAAGTGTACTATGAATATATGGCTGGTCTCCAATCATAACGCGCAATATTTTTCCATTCATATCATTATTTCCTCTGTAACAACAGTGATACCTTATATATTTTAGAGATTTTTTGAAAATTATAAAAAAAGAATATTTGCAAAATATATGTATGTATAAATTTATTAATAAATAAAATATATAATAGTTTTATCTAACACTGTTTTACATTCTTTTTATCAAATAAGTTGCCATTGTTACATTCGTGTAAAAAGTAAAGAAAGGTTATAATATATTTATTTAAGTATTCCAGGCTTTCTTTAAATATCTTCCAGCAGTTCTTAACCCTTATTTCAGGAGATTTCGTTGTGTAAATATTCGATCCCTCATTCTATTAACGCAAGAATTCGTGGGAGTAAGTATAAGCATATATTGCGTCGATAATCCTACTTTCCTACTATAGAATACCCGGATGTGCAGTCTACCGAGTTTCAAGTGTGCAAACGTTCTGCACAGCACAACATGCACTGTTGTTGCTGTAAATACGACCAGAATCCCACAGGCTATGCATCAAACAATCAATCCTAAATAAATACAACTTTAACTATACTTACTTCTTTTGAACTTTTATTTCTCATTACTGTTTTGCTAAATTAATTTAAAGTGCAGTATTATTCAAACACTTGTTGTTTGTGTTGGTATATTACTCCGACTGTGATAATTTTATATAGATATTTTATTTACAAATTTTGTTTATTATAGTGTTGTTTTTTTCTATTTTGAGAGGACATACTATGAACGTCTTCAGTGGAAATGATTTATTTTCCACGTAAAAAGAATGAAAAAGATTTTGGCTAAAATTCTTTTTATTTGTGAAAAAATGTGAGGATATGAGAACAATACGAGTTTCTTTCTACACGTATGAATCAAGAGAATCGATACGCAATTTTTGTAAGGTCGACTAATTGCATTTAGAAGAAAGTAAATGACAATATCGCACTATCAGTAGGGTGTGAAGCATAGTGTGTGTGTATTATAGTGTTAAAATCGTCTCTGATGTGGGGTATAGCGAGGTGTTGATCCATAATCATCTTCCGATTGGCAACCATGACAACGAAATGAGGTTCACGATGTCAAGCAAGCGTGACATGACAACGGGCGAACAGCAATGCCGACGAAAAGCACTGAACTGAGAGAGAATACGGCAGTGGCGTACGAAAGCTCAGTTTATTTTCCCCGGAATAAAATTTCCCAAAATTTTAATATGTATAACATTATAATTGATTTTTTGAAATCAGTTTAGTTGAGCAATGATGAATACAGTCTACTTGTAATGGGGAAGTTTAGCGTATTTTTTTATTTTATCAAGATTGCCCTCAAAAGAGGTATTCTGCAGTTTATTTCACCCAAAGATGCCTAGATTTCTTAAAAACTGAAATTTTATACAAAAATGACGTCAGTGTGGTTCGCGGAGAACGTATCGTCTATCTTATCCAGCGCGCGCTGGGTTTCCATGGCAACAGAGAAGCGTGTGGTTTAATGCCTCAAAATACAACCCACGTTCAAAAAGTCAGGTCTCACCATCCCTTCTGCGCAAGCGCATAACTCACTTGTGCCATCAGTGTGGCTCGAAGATAAATCATTAATTATAAATAATTGGCAACAATTTTAACTTTCAATTACAATTTAAGTTATAATTATTCATATACTTACGACTAAATGATATTTCACATGTAATTTCAACGACGCTAAACTTCCCCATTGGTAGATACATATTCAATCTTACAAAAATTGATTATTCTCTCATTTTTACTTAATACAAAAGTTAGTTATTTATTTGAATATAACTGAAGTATTAATATACTAAGTAAATTCCGTTTTATAATGGGGGTTTCCAATACAACGCCTTTTTAAAATATATATTCTGCATATCAATTTTGGTCGTGAGTATATTGTAATAAAACTAAAATAATATGTAATTGTTGAATACTTTATTTAAAAATTGAAATTAAAGTTTTATTTAAATGACCTTGTGACGTCATTCCCCTGATCAGTGTTGCCAACAATAAATACATAAGTTTTAATTTCACCGGTTCGCAACACTGCCTCCGATAGCTAGCTTCATGTGATAAAATGACAGTGCAAGCTCGATTTCATTTCATTTTAAAATATATGAGAACACACACACGTGGTAACTGGTAAATGCATCTATGGAAAGCATGAATCACGAAAGCAGGTTATGTTTATATTCAATGTTTGAATTTACACGGTATTCGTAACCTAACTTCACTTCAGTTTTTTAGCAACTTATAGTTCTATCTCATAGCGCACATGGACATCTTTTTCTAGTCAGGGGAATGACGTCACACCCATTGTCCGTAAACTTTATTAATTTTTTTCTCGGATACTATCAACTTTTTGGAAAAATAAAAAAATATGGGTCCAATATTTTGTTTTAAAGTTTATCATATAAAAAAATCAAAAAATCTTGGAAACCCCCATTATTTAAACTAACTTATGAATCATTGTCCTTATCCTAATTCAAAAATTATTTGTTGTAATATATAACTTAATATGTTTCTGTATCATTAACTTGTTTTTAAATCAATTTGATAATTCCTTATTTGAAGAAGATATGCATCTATTTCTTTATTTTAAACAATGATTCTTTAGTGTAAATTCCAGATTTCAGAATTTTTATGAAATCTATAATAATTTTGTGCAAAATATAAATTTTTGTGAAAATATTTTGTGTGCGCCAATGCGAAATCTTTGAGCAACGGATGCTGTTGTATTTCCAGAGCGCCGGTTCTGTGATGCGTCCTTAGCGTCGACGTCGACGTGCCTTCGTATCAGCGCTTCTCAATATTTTTATTATAAAAATATAAATAAAAAAGAATTGTCGAGCACTTTCAAGTAGACTTACCAGTTTTTAATATAATTTAATTTAATTTTAACTAAAAATTCAAAAATTGTTAAATTTTATTTCCTATTTTGTGCCCTATTAATACCTATGTGATAGATAACTTACAGTTTTGCATGTTATAGAGAGCTCATCTCAATCCCGATGTGCTTGTTTACCTTGACCGAAAACTACTGACGTAAAAATGTTAATACATGAATATATATGTATGTAGTACGTAAACTTTGTAATTATTTACATAAAAAGATTTGTGTATTATACTAGTCATAACTATTAATAATTAATTCTTCTTCTTCTTCTTCCTGTTAATAATTAATTACATATTATAAATTGAACAGTTAGATTTTTACTTCCTTCTAATAAGTAAAGAAAGTATCTTTGTCGTGAAAAATTGCGGTTTTTAGATTTCAACTGAAGTATTCATTGCGTACGTAGAATGTTGAAGTTTTGTATTTGGAACTGCTATAACATTTAGTTGTGCACCCCTTTTTTTATTGCAATCGGCAGTTCGATGATGCTGCTCGAAGGATTTTTTGAATTTTTTGCATAACTCAAAAATGATTAGCCGTAGAATATAGAAATTTTGTATGTGGGACTGATTGGAGGGTTGTATCTCACTTTCATACGAAATAAATATAAATTGAAGTGCAGTATAAAATGTGTATAATTTAATAGGCGTACAAGGAAGTCATGAGGTGTCCAAATCAGATTTTTTGTGTTGTATGTGAACCATATCAACTATATAGGACAAGACAGTCAATCGTTTTTTGGTATGTATACAAAATATTTATATTTACAATAATTAATTTGAAATAGTATCATATATTCTCAAAACACATATGTGGCTATTTTTCTTTCTAAATTTTTTTAATCAGTACTTTAACTATTATTATTTAATATAATTTATATATGTTGTAAGTAATTTTATATCTCTTTACTTTCCAAATATTTTTATGAGATCTGGAATGGGGTATTCTAATGTAGTAAAATTTAAGGCAAAAAATGTTATAACATTGTGGATTATGCTATAAAATGACTGGATTATGAAAAAGACTCAAAAAAATGTTATTCCTAACATGAGTTTTCTTTTATTTTATTTTAGCGCTGAACAGGTATCACGTGGGTTGTGACGTACGTGGGACTCATGACATCTAAAATTTTTTTTTGAGACTGTACCACAGCTATTTGACCATTGGTGACTTATGAGATGACAGATAGACTGCCGCGCCAAGCGTTGTGTTTCCCCACCATTTAAATATCATGAGTCCTACATACGTCATGTACGGTAAAATTCAAATTCTCAAGGAATTTTTATAAATTCATATCTCGCTCAAATTAAATAAAAAGGACTCAAAATTTTAGATTTGTAATTAAAGAATACGTGAGTTTTAAAAAAAAAGAAGTTAAATTTGTTGAAATTTTTTAATGTCACTGAATTCCAAATGGAAAGTGGCCTGTTTGAAAGTGACACCTCCGCCTCTGACTAAGCGTCCGTGGGCGGTGGGAGTGGTCGCACCTGCGCCGCCGGCGTCGGGCGTCGTGAAGTGAACCGTGAGCGTCGGAGCGTCGACTTCGACCGCCGCTACGTGTGACTGCTCCGTGTGCGTGAGAGCAGACGTGCTAAATGTGCACCTTGCACGCTACAACACCTTCGCATAATAAGCCAGCTCTAGCGGGCGTCCCGACGCAAAGCCCCTCGTGCATGCTTCGCAGGATGGGATGAATATGGTTACAGAACACCTGAATCGCTCAAATTCCATGTGCACAAAGGGTGCTCGGGTTTTTCAGTAACGGTTGATAATGTACAACGCTTACATGATCTTCGGAGATTTAGCAGAAATTCAAATTTTTTTTAGTAGTTTTTATCGTGCCCATTTTCATCTCAAACTTCTAATCGTAACTTAATTTTACATAAAAATTATAGTATGGTCCTATAAAGGTACCAGGAATTTTTGTAAAGTAACTGATGTACAACTCTCATATTAAATTATTTTCACGAGTCATTTTCTGTGAGACAATTTCAACGATTCTTTAAAAATGAACGTCAGATACTTCATTCATAAGAATTTAGAATCATTTCACACTTTCAATAAAAGTGAAAAGGAGTTCTACTTTAATTATCATTATTAATCAAGTATGGGATAACGTTAAAATACGGTTACATTATTTTGGAACGTTATAATAACGTTATTTATATTTCGTTATGATAACTTTATTTTTTTCTCAAATTTGTGATAAAATTCATAAAAAAATATTTAAAATATTAATATCTCATTGTGTAATTTCTTGTTACCTATATAGTATAAAACAAGCATTACTTTCCTTTATAAACATATATATCACGTAACATCGTATTAGCAGTAGGATGTTACAAGGTTTGTGCACATTTGAAACAGTTTAAACGCAAATAGTCACATTTTTGTATATGTACATAATGAATACAACGAAAAATTCTAAAAATTTTGTGAAGTTAGGAATTTATATTCTCTCAACGACAAATAACGTTATAGTGTATCGTTATTTGTTACGTTACGCTTACATAAAGTTATTTTGTTATTTTTGCGTTATTAACAAAAAAAAATAGCAAATGAAACGTTATATCGGTTTGGGGTATCGTTTTCTATCCCTGTTAGTAATAAATGAATGTGAAATGAAGTGTGAGAGCACACGTCAAGATTTAAACTTTCGCATGTTAACATGAGTGTAAAATGGGACAGTTTTCTTAAACTTCAACTGTTAAAAATATTTTGTAGTTGAAGGGATAACTGCGTACATATGTCCCGAATTTCAGTACAAAATAGGTAACTTTTTCATGAAAACATGTAACATGTGTACATATTTGTTTCATTTAATTCTCATGAAGAATTGGAAATTATTAATAAAAAAAACTAGTGAGAAGTGAGAATCCGGTTTAGCTGAAATATGAATAATTCTCTATCAGTTTTTATCGTCAGCGTTTACACACAAATATATTTAATCTTTGTAAAACTAATAATGCCTTATGTAGTAGTTACATACTGTTCATATTTCTTAGCAACATTAATATTAAAGTATGGTTAGGGAATTTTTAGTAACATTTAACGTTTACAGAATGTGTGAAGTTAAAAGTTAGTAACAAATCTGTCAGAGTATGTGTAGTTGTATTCATATAGTGATTTAACAAACTTTATTATTATTAACATTCTTGGTGCATTTTTACTGGTCTTTGAAAGGTAAGTTTTAATTTCTTATTATACATTTATACATTTAATTTTAACATAGGATCAATATATTGATCGTAGTACCCAAAAAAATCGATATGAATCGTAATATCTGTTATAAACAATTGTCAAAAAGATACACAAAACAAAACACAATTTTTTTGAACTAATATCTACTTCCATAATGAATTATTAAGGTTATGTCCATCTATTATTTACTTACACTTTTAAAAATATATAATATTGCTAATATAGAGAATTTATAAAAATAATGCCATTGATAAAATACGTTTGTGAATAAAACATATTATTGTGAAAATAAAGTAATATGAAAACAATGAAAAATGAAAAACAAAGTTTAAATAATTTTATGTATTTTATTGATGATGTTTATCATATTGTGTTTGAGGAAAAAATTGATACAGTTAAATAAATAAATTTTATCAAAATTGATATATGTATTGTTTAATTTTTATTTACATATTCTGAATAAATTATTAGTAAATTTTAAACAAGGGCAATAGCAATCTATTTTTTTCTGTCATATAATTTCATAAACCTCATAGGGGTATGTGACCCATAATTGAAATAAAATGTTTTAGGCCTCACAAAACATATGTCGACAGTTGTCAGTTGTGGTGGTGATGTTTTTAGCATGTTGAGCAAATGGGGAATGACAGATTGAATAAGAGGATTTACGTGGGTGAATTCTAGGGAGTGCGATTGTGTGGAAAACTTAGGAATTGATTTGTATATTACGACATAATCAAAACCAATCAATTATCAAATACAATAAACTTTTTAAGTGTTTTCCGATAGCAAATTTAGATTTTTAAAAATATATTTTTAATCGCTGCTTGTTATTAGTAAAGTGTTGTATACATCAAATATTTTTGGACTGCAAAATAGAACTCTTTTTTGAAAATATTTTATAGAGAATGTATTGATATGAATAATGTTTTAATTTCTTATTTCTATATGTACCAACATCTGACGAATTAATTATTAAAATCATTGATATGCTTCAATTAATTCTTAAGTGAAACCGAAATATTTTTGAAAGCATGTCATTTTATTGAAAATTTATAAATTAATATACATTGATAATTTTGTTTCCTTTTTTTTAAATATTTTATCCATTAAAATACAAACCTGAAAAGTGTTACTTCTGTATTTTTGTCCATAGAAATGAATGGTGAACTCGTCAAGGTAATATTTAGGGTATACGATGTGCAGATTTCAAATTTTCAAGTTTTAAAATATTTCAAAAATGGATAGAGATACTTTCTCAACGATTTTACCATTTAATTGCATGAAAAAAAACTAAGAAAGTATATTATTTTTCAGTTTTTTATCTCAATGGATAAAATATTTAAATAGGAAAGAGAAACTTTACGATGTTCCAAAATCAAAATGTGTCAAAAAAAATCAATTTCACTCAAGAAATAATTGATGTAAAACTTAAATTAAATCAATGATTTTTTCAAAAAAATTTTTTTTAGTCAGCTATTACATAAATAATTGTTTTACGTATCTGCTGGCAACAATAAAGTATCAATTTTTATTTGTCATCTGTCGAAGTCTAAATTTTCGGTCGTTTGTTTGTTCATTATTGATTTGGATAGTTCATTAATGTAATTAATTATTGTATGATATTATTACAAGTGTAAGTTAAATTTGAACTATTTCTTTATATGTATTTTAATTAAAAAGGAATGAACTTGTAACGGTAGCGGTCGTAAAGTAAATGCGGCCGTAAAGTAGACTTTCACAAATATGAAATACCGATTTGAATGAAAATTTATAATTTTTTTGTTTTAATGTAATAAAAAAT
The DNA here is from genome assembly GCA_035578165.1 of Stenolophus ochropezus. Taxonomy (NCBI): domain Eukaryota; kingdom Metazoa; phylum Arthropoda; class Insecta; order Coleoptera; family Carabidae; genus Stenolophus; species Stenolophus ochropezus. The sequence goes on from JAQOWZ010000014.1 coordinate 10,265,952, forward strand.
GTTGTGTGCACTTCGGCTAAAAGTTCTTTTTTGGCCTCATCTAATTTGGTAGTCTCGGCTGCAATCTTCGGATTCGAATTCGACCAAAAAAGATCACTTGATATACAAATAACTAACTTAAATCAAATGATTTTTAAATAATCTCAACTTTGATAAACAGTAGAAAAAGAAGTTGCAAAAAGGAATGCAAATTGTTGATCGTTTAAAGCCATCTTTAGAATATAGTGCCATAGAATAATTTTGAGACGTAAGATCCGATTATATGGGTGTTGCATTTGTGCAATATTGTGTTGTTTCGTTGTTAAATTTGCGATTTCCAGTATCGGGCAGTCTTGGCACTTTACAGGTGAACAATCGCACACGGATTACACGTGGTTCTTCCTCTCGACTGACTACACATAACAACTAAACTACTAATGCCACTAAGCAGATTACAGTAGCGGCCCTTACAAACACCGCAATATGCGGACATCGGCTTCGGCTTCGCTTCTATCGGTGCAGCGGTTCATAGTTCCTTTTTACAGTTACGAATTTATTTATTTTCATTAGAAATCGATGTATGTTTGGGCATAACATGATTTACTCAATCGCCGAACATGAACAAAGGCTCTGACCTGAGAGGGAAGTTCTTATCTGGACGTATCTCTACTTGTCTTCAATGCGATCACTTTAAATGGTTTAACCATTGTGTAATGCCGTCTTAGACCTGAAATGTTGCGTTCAATTACAGCTGAGGAACTGACATACGCATCTCTCAATCTTGCTTCTTACGATGGGGTTCTTTCCTTAGAATTGTCACCTTTGTTGTCTCATGATTTACATATAGTCAGTTAAGAATTTTATTTTCAAGTGGATAATGAAAGTGAGACGGGCATACGATGTCTCGTTGCTTTTTAATAATGCTTTTCATGCTTTCATTAAATTCAATTTTTGTTGAGAACCAAATGTACTTAATTCGAGAATACAAAATTTTAGATATCTTTGCTTTCATATTTTTGCATATTTCTCTCGTACGTCATTTTTTATAATACCTACATTTCTCGTACTTATTAGTAAAATTATTAAAAATTATTACCTTTAAGTTTTTGTGTTACAATGTTTACTTCTAAATTTTGATCAAACGGATACTGAAATTTGAAATTTAAAGATATATTAAACAAGATTCAATAATAAACTAAATATTTTTTCATTCATATATAACTCTAGTTTTAACCCTTTACTGACCGATGCCAATATTAATTATTTAATACTAATTCGCAATAAAATTTATCGCCTTATGCTTCTGGCTACCTTCAAATTAGAGTGTTTTAAGCATGAATGAAATATTGTTATAAATTGTAGGTCGATTTTTTCGGTCATATTAACTTTCGGTCAACATCACCGCACCTCAGTTATAGAGCAACCACAGTATAAAGAATATATATTCTTTATACTGTGACGTAACGAAATCGGGAGGACGATAGTTAAAAATTAAAGTTATATAAAATAATATAAAATGTAGGTCCTTTGCAGAGGCTTGACAACCATCTCTCTAAAATGCAATTAAAAATATCCAGAGAATCATCAAATTGTGTCCTTATAAAATACAGCTATGCAAAGGTGAACTTCCATAACTCATAGCAATTACAAATAACCAGTGCTCTTGTTAAGATCAATTAGAAATCGAAATTAGTATTCTATAATTCGATAGCAACTGAATTTAATATATTTTAATATCGTGTATAGCAGTGGTTCTCAAATTTTTTGATGTAAAGGCACCTCAAATCGACAATATAAAATTTCCGACAACTCTTAACATTATGTGCATAAAATTTTAAAGACATTTTAATAATCTTAGGAAAACATGTGATACATGAGCTAAATGCAGTTTACACAGTTCTTTTATATTTGAATGTATTTTGGACAAACATATTCGCATTTCATATTTTACCGACTTCAATCGTTTTCTATTTTTAGTTTTGATGCTAACAAACGTAGAAATCTTAGCTCACATTCACACAAGAAGTAGAAAATAGAACTAAAACTCGAGGTGCTCTGAGTCCTATATTGCGATATTTATTCTGAATAAATATTCAAAAGGATTCTAATAAAAATTCAGAATATTTCATACGCAACGTATCCATTCAAAACTATCAAGAGAAATGATTGGAAAATAGTAACAAATCTGTATTCTTAGTGTTCACATGTGTTTCAGGTGTTCTTCTAAACATTCTTGCTTCAATTTCAAAAATTCTACGTTGTCTTTAAAAGTTCAAATTTTATCGGACGATTTTAAGAAATTTTCATCTCTTATTTTTTGCCCGCTGGAATTTACTTTATTCGATTCTTCAAATACATTCTTCAACAATTCACAAAGTTTGGTTTCTTCTTCAAAAAAGTGAGTAGGTAGTTCTACTACAACCAATTGACAACATTCTGAAGAAGAATGTTCAAATGCTCAGATCCAAGAATTATTAAAATACCTACGATGCTAAATTTCACACCACGGCCAGCGTACAAGTAATGAAAAGGTACCCCAAGGTGCCACGGCTCCCAATTTGAGAACCACTGGTATATAGTGTTCTTTATTTGTCTTGTTATGTATATATCAACCATGAATAACTATTATTGTTATATAGATATAGAAGTTCATATTCTGTAGATCTCTTTTAGGGGTGCCAAAAGGAATTTTTATGATTATTATTATAAAATAAAAGTAATAAATGTAACCATTTATTTTACTATTACCCATTAGTTCACACCATGTTTCTTGAAAAATCAATAAAGAAAATATATATTATAACATGAAAAAAATATTAGGTACTTAATATAAAAACTTAATATTTAATTATTACAATGTTCTTCTTTTAGAATCTGTTATCGCTTTAAATTCTTCAATAACTGCATTGTAATCTACTTTTGTAGTACTATCTTGTTCCCGGCAAAATTTGTAAATATAAAAAAAAATAATAAATAAATGCTTCATTTTAACATTTATATTTTTACCTCCCGCCTATCAATATATAGATAAGGGAGGTATTGTTTTTGGTCAGGTTTCTAGAGTGTAAGTTTTCAACATATGAGCACGAATTAGGGTCTCTAGAATACGATTTTGCTATTTTTACCGTGATGTCTGTATGTCTGTGTGTGTGTGTCTGTGACGATTTTTCGTCCACGATAACTCCAATATGTTACATGTAAAAAATATAATATTTGGTATTTAAGACTCCTATTCAAATATGATGAACTGATTAGATTTTGACTACAATTGGTTAACCGGAAGTAGTACTTTACTTGAAACTTTAAACAGTTTTTCCAAAAAAACACCACTAAATGCCATTTTTCGCAAATTACGTTATTATTAAATATAAAGATTTTTTAATTTTTTTACCAATCTGCATAATTATGTTTATACATAACTTTTAGCTAAATAGCAAAAAATATATAAATTATAATAATTTTACATATCGTTTAGGCTGAGGAATTTCGATAAAACAGATGAGTTTTTCATATGTTCACAAAATATGACATGTGATGTCAAGTTTCAAATTTGATGTAAGTAATTGTAAAAGATAAAATAAGTAAAAATGAAGTAATTTTATTGTAAAATTTCAAAAGATGGAAGAAATATATTAGGAATGTATTTGCATGCGTGAATCAAAGTAAGTTCGGTTCCGATTTTAGTAACGTAAAAATAGCTGTCATATTGGTCATACAAATTTTATGAAGGAAATTATAGGTATGAAATGAATTCTGAACTGCAATAATAAACTAATTTTAAGACTACAAATTAAATGTATTGAATAACTTATATAGAATATATTATGTATTACTACAGTTGCGGGAGGTATTGTGTTGGACATATCAGATTTTTTTATTATTAGTAATGGTACCCATGACACCTACCGTGCGCACGCCTATGTTTATATTTGCATTTAATATCGTTAAAAATTCAAATGATTGCAACCGAAGTTATGGAATCCCATCCCAATTTTGGTATAAATGTGGGATAAGATGTGAAATAGCTCTTTTCTTGTAAAGTGCCACCCGCGGTATCGTCTTTGACAGCCGCCACGTATGTCCGTGTGTGATTATCGCGATTGTCTACTTCTACCTCTACCAGTATCTGCTGACATCCGGTGCTTGAGAAATCACCACATCTGCTGATGTTAATCGCTGTAGAGTGTAGAGATTTCCTCGTTGTCGTCGGCCCTCGACTCGCGTGCTCCAACTAGTTCTCTCATCAATTGGCACAAAATGGAGCATGGCCAGGGACATGTCAAGCAAATTCAAGTATTGCTTCTTACAATCATTTGCTATTCAGCAATCATTCGCCACAATCACAAACGAACAGTAATGCCAAATTAGAAATCATTCATCGTCCAGCAATTTTTTTTTAGTGGATGGTATTATAAGACTTCTTGACTGGGTGGTTATTTGGAAGTAAATCAAAATTCCTATATTGGTAATCAATCTTAAATTTCGACCTCTACCACTTGGAAGGCATATGTGATGCCTAAACTGATGGAAACTGATGACATCCAGGCCAGAAATAAATACATCAGGGTTACATAAAAATCCGTTTTTTTTTTAAATCAAAAAAATCAGAATATATTTTATTTAAATCGATTTTTTTATTTAAATCAGATTTTTTTGATTTTTTAAAAAGTATATTTTAATTTCAAAAATGTGTTTCATAAAAAGCATTTATTATGAAAAAAAAATTATAAAGAATATGTAAAAATTTAAAGAAATAATAAAAAACTATGTTAAAATCCGTTTATATCGATATAGTTTATAGCTACAAACTGGTTATAACGTCGAAATTGTGACTTACTTATAGGGACTTCCGGTTAAAACGACGAAATATTTTATTACTATAACACATTTCAAAGTAAATTTAACAAAAAATTACACAGTAGTGCAAAAATTTTTTGCATTATAAATTGAAAATACCATCGTAAAACAGATTTTGTTGTTTTTCAAAGTATTGCCACATAGTAACATTACCCATACGCTTTTTCACCCAAATTTTTGTAAATTTATGATGTTTTAATAGCAATTGCAGAACAAGTGATTTAAATTAATGATTTTTTTAAAATCAATGTGATTTACATTAATATTTAGGTTACAATAACTATAAACTTCTTCCAATTTTAAAAAACTTAAATTATATTTTCACATTTTTTGGTCACACCATTTTACTTGCATTATATAGGCGAAGGTTGTCAGCATAATTGAATATGAAATAAAGCCTAATGCTCAAAACTGAGCTTGAATTATTTGTTTATTTAATATCATCATATCTATTTTAAATTTATAATGAATGAAATATGAATAATTTGCTTGATTTAAATGTTATTAAAACAATAAATAAAATATATAGGTATCTTAATTTTGTTAATTTGATGTGTTCATTTAATATTTCGAATTGAATATGAGTTGAAATGAACAAAAATGAGTCAGAATTATGAATTATTTGTTTAATTTTATATGTTATTGAAATGTAAATAAAATATATGTTCATATGTGTATCTTAATTTAATTTTGTTTAATATCATTTCTATATTATATTTATAATGAATATTGGATGAAATTGGCAAAAATGACCCAGAAATATGAATAATTTAGGTTAATTTAAATGTTATTGAAATAATAAGCAAAATATGTTTCTTAATTTTATTAATTTGTCATGAACCTACATTTCCATATTATATTCGAATTGAATATGAGTTGAAATGAGCAATAATATGCCGGAATGAATTATTTATTTAATTTTATATCTCATTTAATTGTCAATAAAATATATGTATATATGTACATCTTAATTTAATTTTGTTAAATATCCTTTTTATATTATATTTATAATGAATATGAGATGAAATGGACTGAAAATATGAATAATTTTGATTTTATATGCAGTTGACACTGCTATCATAGCAACAAATGAAGACCCTAACATAGTTGCCAACATTTTTCAAAATTCTATTAATCAAATTCAAGATTGGACATCTAAATGGCGTATCAAAATTAATAGTAACAAATCTACACACATTTCATTCACAAACAGAAATTTAATATGTCCACGAATTCAAATTAATAATATACCACCAGTAACTTATCTTGGAATGAAATTAGACAAGAAACTAAGGCAAAAACATTAAAAAACAAAAAGAAAACATAGATTTGAAAATTAAAAAAATGTACTGGCTTCTCGGAAAAAAATCACAACTTTCATTAAAAATAAATTACTACTCTACAAAACCATCATTATCCCCATCTGGATTTTTATTTAAAAATCAATTTTTAATAAACAAAAGAAATATGTTATTGAAACAATAAATAAAACATATTTCGAAATTTTGATATGAAATGTATATTATTTTTGAATTGTATATGAGTTGAAATGAGCCGGAAATATGCATAATTGGTTTGGCGATAAGGAAGGTAGTGCTCATGTCTAGCTGATGAATACCGACAGCAACAATCGGTCGAACATACAACACAGAAGCCGATCGCCGCTCGCTCGTCGAATCCTGAATCCGGGTTGAATGCGTCGCTGGGTAATTGTGTTGTTTGGGTCTGGGGTCGCCTGTGCTTGCGCTTGTGCTTGTGATGCAACCAAACGTAACAGATTACGTCCAGCTGTCAGATTTACTCCGGCCTAGAACGGTACAGCCGAGGCGTGATCATTATAATTCGCAATAAGATCTTGCAGACCAATCCTCGATGTTGCGGTTTCCGAGGCTTTGAGTTTGCCGCTCCTGTGGTTCAGTTCTCAATGGGTGCATTCCTTCTTCATTCTTCGTGAAATGCTTCAATGGTTTGTGATGGTGATCACTTCATATTTTGACATATCATAAATTCTTTACTACTTCACTAAATCTTGCCTTTGGCCATTTTTGTTGGATTTGGTTTTAGGAATGGATACTGGTCACGCATGTTCCTATTCTCTTTTATATTTCAACATTTTTATTTGATTAGAAATTGATATTTTTTATGTAGTACCATATTGTAACTCATTCATCTGATGTAGCACAATATTCTTATATGGAACAGAACCTCAAATACCTAAGGTACTTATTTCGTGACAAGTTTTGCTTGGATTTTGGTGGTGTAGATTGTCAGCCTACAGACTCTGCAAGGTACCTAAAGATTATAATGGGTGTGAAATTGTAATTGCTTGTTTCAAATACTAGTTGCAAAATTTATACCAGTAAGATTTAATTTTTAATCTAAATTTAAGAAAAACTTCTTTTATATAACTAAATTAATTTAGATTAGAATAGAATCTAGCTTTTTATTATTGTAAATTTGTAGTTATAAGGTTATATGAATATTTTTGTAAAACTTACCTTTTTGTTTTGCTGTAATTTTTATGATTTTTAATTTAAGGATGAAGCAAAATGAAAGAGTGAGTTCAAGTTATTATAATATATTATTTTATTTTCATTAATTTCTTTTGTGCGCACGAAAAATTATAAATTATAATTTAATAACATTCAACTATATATTCTTAAATATATGTATAATATAATGTAAACTGTGTTACAAGATGATTAAGTAGGTAAAGGTAGATTAGGTAAGAATTATATCTAAAGCAAAGAAACAGAACCACCGAAAGGGAACGTAATGGCAACAGAACATGTACCGTATATTGCACACTTATAAACAAACAGTGACGATGCGAATGCGAAGGGCGAGGTGATGGCCCACGCGTCACAAAATCTTAGCAGCGTACACGGGAACCGGTAAGGGGGGATGCGTCCCTGTGGCCGACACGGACACTCCGTGCTGGTGGTGGTGCTGCGGCGGCGGAGGTAACAAGAACGGACTCACGAACGCCAGGTGGTGCGCACTTGTCGCTCCGGCACCGCCCATCCCGTGGTGGCTCGCGCCTTCTCCGGCGTACTCCCCGTGCCCGTGCTGTCCGTGTTGCTGGTGCACCGCTCCCGTATCGTGCAGCTTGCGAACGTGTTTCTTCAAGTCGAAGTTCCTGCAGAAACCTTTCCCACACACCCGACAAGTAAACGGCTTTTTGTCGTTGTGCGTATGCATGTGGAACGTTAGGTTATACACCTGGTGGAACGCTTTGGAGCACACAGTACATTTGTAGGCTTTCTCCCCGCTATGCGTCAGCTTGTGGTTCTTGTAGTTGCCTTTCTGATGGAAGCCTTTGCCGCAATACTCGCAAATGAAAGGTTTGTAGCCCGCGTGGATTCTCGTGTGCGTGTTGAGGGTGGAGGACCTGTTGAACGCCTTCCCGCACGTGTGACACTTGTGAGGTTTCTCTGCCGTGTGGATGATCTTGTGGCGGCACAACGTGGACGCTTGTCGGAACCCTTTCCCGCACACTTTGCACACGAAAGGTCGAGCCCCCGTATGCACGGGCATGTGCCGCGTGAGGTTGTAATGAGCGTTGAACACTTTGCCGCACTCCCCGCATTCGAAGCTCTTTTGTTGCTTGCCGACGGCGACGGATTGCTGGTGGTTGGTTTGGGGCGGTTGCTGCTGGTTGGCTGCGGGCGGGGGCACTGGGTCTAAGTCCGAGTTGGCGTTGGCGCGCTTCACGTCACTCACAGCGACACTGACGGTGGAGGTGACGACGTCGGAGGTGGGGGACACGGTCGTCGCCGGGGAGGAGGGGAGACCGTAGCTGGCGGCGGCGGCGGCAGCAGCCACGCACATGAGCTGGCCCGGGTGGTAGTAGAGCAGCGGGTAGCCGTGCAGCAGGTCCTGGGGGACGCTGCGGAAGGCTGTCGACGGCACGTACTTCTTGAACGCGGAGTCGAGCTGCGCACTGTACTGGTGCAGCTGGTTGGGCAGCGTGGGCTGCGGGTCTTTGCGCGGCCGGCAGCGGTTGCGGTCGCGGTCGGGCTCCATGATGCGGGCGATGGAGAAGTTGAGGGGGCGCGAGCAGGGCGTCTCAGCCGCCGCTGCCGACGCGCTGATTGCCGTGTCCGCGGCGGCCGTCTCCTCCGTTGCCATCCCGCTAGCTCCGCTCGCCTGTAGGTACGGTTGCATCACACGGCCACACCACCGCTCAGTCGCTCCCCTTCAGCCATCCGACGGACACCGACACCGAACCGCAATCTGAAATAAACAACGTCAACATTAAACTATCTTCTATTTATTCCCACACTATCATTTGCTATAGGCCATGGTTGCCACCTCTCCGGTTTTATTAAATTAATCTTCGGGTTGAATAATAATTTTGTTTTATTATAGGCACGTATCGCATGACCCAAATTAGTGCTTGTCATAGGCATTTAACATGTTTGGTAAAATTAAATCGTCCAATAATCTGTTAATCTGTATTAAATAAAATGTACAAATACATGTAGTACACGTATTGTCCTATGGGACATGCTACATGTGATTGTTTTGTATGTAATGTAATGTGTATAAAAGTAATATATTATATTTTGGATTTTGGACCCAATTTGTTATTGTACCGATTGATGTATATTACAACAATCTCTAAGGCGATACTCTGTAAGAGGTGGCAACCGTCGCAATATTCCTAGATAGAACTGATAATTTACAAAATTATAATATATAAATGTATTTGTTTACATTATCGAAAATTGAAATAAAATTCAATTCGTTCGAGAATGGAAATTTGGGAAATGTTTTGAACATCAGATGCACAGTTCAACAGATTAGTAATTTTGACGAGTGTTTAACTGTAAAAGTCCATTTGGAAATTGCTTTTGAAAATACTTGTTGATGAAATGAAGCAATTTAGCATACGGGTTATGAGTTGCTGGTTCCCGATCACGCATGATGAGTTCATAATAACGGCACTGAAACTGAGTGTATCTCACTCAATTAACGGATATCGCATTTAATAAGTTTCCCCTCCTGTTAGGGTTTCAATTATTTCCAATTTATAACATATTAGCAGTGCGTGAGCGTATGCTAACAAAGTTAAGCCCTACTCTTGCAGCCTTACGTCGTTGCTGAGTATTAGGGCCATTATAGCTACGATTATAAGCCTGCTTTTCACACCTATATCTTTATGCCTTCTAAACAGAAATTCGATTTCGGTGCTAATTAAGTTCATTACCGCAAACTTGCTATTTCTATATACACTGGCGGACAAAATTAGGAAAACTTTAAAAAAAAATCAATTTGTAGAAATATATATGATATAAAAAGTCTTTCAATAGAAGATCCTTCTAAGCAGCAAAATATATATTTTCATAAATTCAAGACCAATTAGATATAAATTTAAGTATTTGAACTGTAATATATAGGTTATTCAGAAACCTCTTATCTTAAAAAAAAATCGGAAGAAAAATTAGAATACGTACTGTTCTCTGACGAGAGAGTGAACGTAAGACGTTCTATATAGGAACAAGATTGTATTTTAGGTACTAAAATTCTGGGGATGTTTTTCTCGGTCTAGATAAAGGCCACTGGTGCAAATGTTTCGGAAAATGGACTGTTTTTTGTACAAAGGCATTTTATAAAATAAAATATTAACATTTTCTGAGCAAGAAATGCATTTTTGTTCACGTTATCAGCAAGATAGTGATTTGAAACATATTTCCAATTTAGTTAGAGAATGGTTTTTGCAAACCGAATTGAGGTTTTAAAGTGACCATCTCAGTAACCTGACTTGAATCTTATTGAACACCTTTGAGAACATAAAAAAAAACATAAACGAACTATGTGTTGCTTTATAGTAGACATTTAGTAGATTCAGTATCAGCAAGATAATGATCTGAAATATTCCTCCAATTTAGATAGAGAATGGTTGTTGCAAAACCAAGTTGAGGTTTTAGAGTGGTCATTTCAGTAACCTGACTTGAATCTTATTGAACACCTTTGAGAACATAAAAATATAAACGAACTATGTGTTGCATTATAGTAGACATTTAGTAGATTCAATAATCAGAAGATATCATTATCACATGATGCTATTCTTTATAAAAAGTAAAATTTATTGTTAGATTAACCGTAACCGACGGTACGTTAAACAAGAATGTTAATAAAGCTTGTTTGAGAATGCATTTTGACATGCATGAGGCAGAGGTAAACGCCGGCAGATATGAATGATAATCGGTTGCAAATCAACGTCAATGAAGCAGTAAATATTTAAGAGATTTCAATCGGTAAATAATCCATGAAGTTCGTCCCTCGAACCCTGAATACTGAATGCGGACTGCGAATGCGACTGCGTGATGCTACATTCTCCGTTCTCTGTCTGTCGCTCGATGCAAGCTGCTGAAATGGTGTGCGCTCAACGTTCAACGCTTCATGCTGAACACTGAACGCTGAACGCTGAAACTCAGTGCAGGAGTCGGAACATTTTGCTTTACACTAAACTCAAATTTATATGTGCAGATATTTTGTTTTCGTCAAAATATTTTGTCAGTTTTTATATTGTTAACAAAATTTAGAACCTAAAATTAATCAATTACAATTAGCAAACTTAAAAAATATTGAAAATCGAAATTTTCACTAAAAATTGGAACTGTGACAGAACTGAAATCAAAATTGTTATTATTATGTTATAATATATTTGCTATTTTTTGAAATTTTATATACTAACAGAAGACAAAACAATGAAGTATAATAATTCTAAATTCAAAATTGGTTAGCAAATTCAAAATTTGATTTTAACGGAAACTGGAACCGTTATTGTCAATGGGTACCAATGAGGTATGTCACCAAATTTTGATTTTTACCTATATGATACTAGACAGAAAATAAAATACCCCTATTTTTTAAAATCAATTTATTTTTCGTACTTTATGAGAAAATAATTATTAAATTTGGGAAAGGGATACTGTAACGTCAGTGTGGTAGAATCGTAAAAGAAGAGAGGTAGACTGGGAGCGTGAAAGACAGTATACCTGCCTTTTTCCACGATCCTACAATACTGACGTTACATATCCCTTCTCTAAAACATTTACTTGCTATACTTGGGACGCCGAACAGATGCACTAATTAAATTAATGGGCAGAACCTGAATTGCGCAGTACATGTACGCAGAAGTCTGCTATATGGGTTACATATTAAGAAATTTGAAACAAATATGTTTATATTTGAAAGAAGTTAATACTTGAAGTATTTTAATAAATACTATATATATATATATATATATATATATATATATATATATATATATATATATATATATATATTATTAATTTCAAATAAGACAATCGTATGAAAACAAGAAAAAAAAAGTTGACAGATATATGAATGCAAACAGCAAACGAAACGTAATTGCGGATTTAGTAACGATTTCGTTATAACCGATCTCAGTACTCATATTCATGCATCTGTGTAAAAACGGATTACCAATAGCAATATTTTATTTAAATTTAGCGCTCGTTAATGGGAGGAGTTTCTTGTGCATCTGTTCGGCGTCATAAGTATAATAACTATATTATTGCAAACTTAAAACTAATTTTTGGTACTTATTATTATAATGAGAAGCTATAGTAGTTAGTTTTTTGCGATTATGGTCACATACCCCATTCTGATTTAAAATAACGAAAGAATAAATGAACGTAAGAAACTATATTTTTCAAAGAACGAATAACATTCTGTTTCATTATACGAATATTTTTTTTTCATTACCTAATAATTAATTTCTAAATTGAAATGATTCTGGAATGAGAACCTAGTTCTTGTTTTATTGGGCTCATAAGCTCGGGTAATATGCAAGCAGAGCAGGGACTTGTAGATGCCTTATTGGCGTTCCTGCTACGGCCCTGCGAAGCTCGACATTGTGGTGTCAGGTTCAGCGCTAAGCCGTCAAGTGGCGCTGGTGCTGCCGTCTGGCGCTGACATAACACAGCTCGCACAGCGGCCATCAGCCAATTAACCGTCATCGTGGCGTGATCATCGTGCACAATACCCCGCACTGTCGCTGCTGTCGATGTGGATTCACGCCTCATGCATTGCCTATAATCGAAACTTCCCCCACCCTTATAGGCTTCACATTCGGCAACGACGTGCGTCGCCAATTTCATCCGGGCGCAAACGAGCCTAACCTCAAAATTTACATACCATATATTTTTTTTTTAGTTATAGGGAAATGATTATTACTTATCCTAACCTCAAAAGAGTACCAAAAACCATAGATCCTTGTTTTGTAACAATTTTTTCCTACAACCAGGCATAAAGTACATACTTTATGCCCTCTTTTGAGTTTGTAAAGCTACTTTTCACGCACTAGTGCTAGAAAAGTAGCCATTGCTAGGCAACGTAAACACATTTAACAATGGTTTAACTTACTTTTGAAATTAATTTTTGTTAATATTTCGGTTGTAGGAAAATGTTATATGCAACATGTTTGTAACATATTGTTTTTTATCTCGTGCTATAATTCCTCCTTAAATAGCACTTTTTTAATCTTTACGATATTTTATTTTGTTAATAATGCTCATCTTTGAGGATCAAATTTTATGATCTTATATTTCATTAATTCACACCAGTCTGCCACTGACATAGCCCGTATATTTTAATTTAAAATATACTATTTCAACTCACTTCTAATACTCAAGCACTAAAGTGATTCCACCCTTCTTTAGTACAAGTGCTCTTAAAATGTTTGATAACTTACTCAAAACAAAATATCTTATTAGTTGAAATTGTGTATAATCGTCTTTATTGGTTTTACTTATTCAAAATGTGTGCTTGTTGTAGATTATATTATTATATAGTAGGTATATATAGACAATCTGCTGTACAAAAAAATAGAACATTTAGAGGTGTCTATATAGTGCTGGCAACAAAATCTACTGAAAGAATATAATGAAATTATTGCACGTGTCATTGGGGCATATAAAGAAACAAAATGTAACCGATTAAATTTTTTTCTGATGTCAAAACATTCATTATGCTTTTATCCGATAAAAAGGATTTACCATATGTGTTTGTTGACGTGTTCCATAAACCTACTACTATACACTACAAACGCAGTACATCTAATATCTAAAACACGAAATCTTATTAAAATTTATGCTTTTGACATGACGCAAAATGTTGCTTATTCGAGACGATTATGTAAAGAAAATAATTACGGATCTTTATAATTTATATTAACTTATGTTATTGAATATGCTATATGACGTTTAGCAACCATAAATGATATTGGAGAAATTGTGCACAAAAAATCAAAATCGGTAAAAAATATATTAACATGTATTAGATATTAGATTAGATATTAGCTTCCAATAACCCATTCTCAATGGGTATTAAACTATTTAACAAACTCCCTCACTCCATAAAAAACATTAATTCTAGCAGTTTGTTTAAATTTACACTGAAACAGATTTTAATTGAAAAAACATATTATAATGTTAATAAATATTTGATATTTGAATGATATTGTATAATTTTGTACCAGATTAGATGTATTTTATTTTTAATATCTTGCTACATATCTGGATACTGGATCACTTTAGCCAATTAAATAATAATAATAATTATTATTATTATTATAATGAATGTTTTGTATATTTTGGAAAAATTTCCCGCGGCGCCCCTGAGAAGGTGGGAGATGACGGATGAACGAAAGCGAAGCGTCGGATTCAATGACACATACAGATCGACGATATGGATTTCCTGGATATTAGACAACTTATTTTGTGCCCTATATGAAACAATAATTGCCTGTTACACGCTTGTTAGCACGATTGTGTGGTTGTGGTTGGTGATTCGCTGACAATCAATCTGCTGGTTAACGCTGTATTTCCGGAATCGGTTTTCAAACACATTTGCGATTATCACGCCATTATTTACACCTAATTTCATATTGGACCCTCGTCAATATCAATGAATATATTATTGCAAAAATTTTGATGGTGTAATTGAGTATATTCAACGATTTGGGAGGTAATACTTATTTTAGAAATATCAATATGCTATTTACATCATTATTTCATTTCATGACGAAAAGTATATACAAGGTGTTAAGAAAAAAAGGTGTAATACTTTGTGGGTGTGTACATTTCAATATCCTGAAAAAAATATATATACCGTCTAAGTTTTAGATCCTTTTATTTAACATCCTGTATTTATATTAAAATATGGTAAAATATTTATAATACTGTAGTAGTAGTAAATATAAATATGGAATAAATAGTGCGAAATGTATATTACTTATTAAAGTTAAATTTTCCATTTTTAAATTGGCATTATATTCTTTACTTTTTTGATTTCATTTAAAAGATTTTTATAATAAACATACAAGTGTAACAGAAATAAAAGTACAAGAAATTTAATCAGTTAGAGAATTCGCCGAGAGCAAAAATATTTATTTGTAACTTTGTTGTTTTTTTAGCAGTTTTTATAACTAACATAAAAAATAACGAGTTGTTTAGGTATTTTCAGAATTATTTGATCCAGTAGCAAAAACAATGAAGCAATTATTTTTGATAAATTTTTGTCAAACTGTTTCAAATAAATTTTTGACGATAACAAATAAATCGATTAATAATAATTATAAGTAAAAATATCAGCCTTTACGAATTTTGAAAAGTGACATATTAAATGTCAAATTATATATATATATATATATATATATATATATATATATATATATATATATATATTTAATGAAATTAAATTTTAAAACTTTGTAGAATTCCAATTCAATTTCTAAAAGATTTACAAGAAAAATTTACTATACTTTGGACGCCGAACAGATGCACAAGAAACTCCTCCCATTAACGAGCGCTAAATTTGAATAGAACATTGCTATTGGTAATCCGTTTTTACAAAGCTGCATGAATACAAGTACTGAGTTCTGCAATAACGGAATCGGTGCTAAACCCGCAATTACGTTTTTCTATCAAATATTTTTGTTGTTTTCCTACGATTATCTTATTTGAAATTCATATTATAAATAGTATTTATTAAAACACTTCAAGTATTAACTTCATTTCAAATATAAACAGAATTGTTGCCCATTAATTTAATTAGTGCATCTGTTTGGCGTTCCAAGTATAATAAATATTGTTGTTCTCGACGAGTACTATAACTGGTTAAATTTAATGTATTTATTTCTGTTATACGTGTATATTAAGAAAGGAATGATGAATATTTTAAAATGTATTACAATTTTTATATTAATAATCCTGACTAGTAGGTACTTTAGAGAAATGTACTCGTAGTGCCAAGGTTTCGAAGTATATTAAATATCCTGGTCCCTCCCCTTGAAAGCCTAATGTTCATTTAGTCCTGAAATGAACAGGTAAGAGTCCGATATTATTTTTTAATAATGCAGTCTGCTGCATAGTCTGGCCTGCGGACTGCCGAGATTGAATCTGACATTGGAGCTTGAAGCGTGGAGCGTTACTCCACTTCCGGCCACGTGCTTCGACTCCGCTGCATACAAACACACAAAGCCGCGTGCAAATTTGCATCCACCCCACATTACCAAAGGGTGCTATGTTAATGCGACCTGAGATTCATCAGTGCTCTTCAAAATTTAACGTCGTAGATAATGGTTTTCATTACGCCAAATCGGAAGTAAGATTGTTTTAGAATTTATTACTTTACCGGTTCTCATGATATGTTTTAAAATTTGAGCTTTCCACATCAGTTTATATACCTGGGAGGTGCCGCCATACAAAATGAGAAAATTTAACATTGTGGTTAATGGTTTTCATTACACCAAATCGGAAGTAAGATTGTTTTAGAATTTATTACTTTACCGGTTTTCATTATTATGATATCATTTGTTTTAAAATTTTAGCACTTTCCACACCAGCTTATATACCTGGAAGGTGTTGTCTGGCAGTGGCGACTCGTCAGGGAATGCACCATACAAAATGAGAAAATTTAACATCGTGGATAATGGTTTTCATTACACCAAATCGGAAGTAAGATTGTTTTAGAATTCATTACTTTACCGGTTCTCATGATATAATTTGTTTTAAATTTTGAGCACTTTCCACACCAGCTTATATTCCTGGGAGGTGCTGTCTGGCAGTGGCGACTCGTCAGGGAAGGCACCATATAAAATGAGAAAATTTAACATCGTGGATAATGGTTTTCATTACACCAAATCGGAAGTAAGATTGTTTTAGAATTTATTACTTTACCGGTTCTCATGATATGTTTTCAAATTTGAGCACTTTCCACACCAGCTTATATACCTGGATGGTGTTGTCTGGCAGTGGTGACTCGTCAAGGGAGACACCATATAAAATGAGGAGAGGAGAATTTTGCATAGTATTTTTAAATTTCAATCTTCTAGAAATTTTAAATTTAGTGTGCAATATGTCTACAAAATCTTCAAATTCCCAATGTTTTTCTATCATTTATATACTGGCGAATAAAGCATTCGTACGCCCAACGCAGTACCGACTACAGAAGTGCAGAGGCAAAAATTCTCCTGCCTCAAACTTCGTCAATTTGTGTGTACGACTGTGCTGTTTCTACAATGGTTACAGCGTTTATCTATTTTTATTTCGCTATACTACCTGCTTCAGAGAAAAGGGAGTCTTGAGGTATACCTGAAGTGCTTCTGATTGGTCTATTATTAAATTTAAGTTTACTTTTAAAAAATAACAGCAGTTACTTCTGGTATGCAGATAATAAATAACGTTCGGAGCACTGATGACATTGTTAATTATCTGATAAATGAATGTCATTTCAATTTTTATTGAGTTCCTACCGCCTGCCTCACCAATATTTTAGTTCACGAGCCGCCACTGCCGTCTAGTAAAAGTCCTCAGCAGTTTAATATGTCTTATGTTTTGATGCATCAGATCTTTTATTATTATCTAACAAATATACAAACAACAGAAGGGTTAGTAAAATAAAATACCTGAGTACATAATTATAAAAATAAATGATCTGGAAAAAAACAAAAACTTTGCATTCCTATAATCTAATAAAGTTTTATTAAACTAGCTTTATTACAGAATAATTGGATCTTACAATTTAACGGTAAAATAAATGTAGCACAGTTATTTTTATTTTTGACCCATTTATCTAATCTGTTTTTTACACATTTGTCTTTAGTTTAAAGTTTTATTGTCTAAACTTTTGTTTTTTCTTTAAACAGATAAAGGTGTTCTACTTTTCTTTATACAAGAACTTAAATGGAATTTAAAGCAATAGAGTTACAGCATTTTGAAAATACGTTACAAGTTGTAATGTTACTTAATAATTGTAATTTCATTTGCTATTCACAAATTATTCGTAATATGATATTACAGTTAAGCTAATAAAAAAAAACTTGTGAATGTCGTAGTGCTATCTTGCGTCTTATTCTTAAGACATCACATGTTGTGAACATTTTGTGATTCCCTGATCTAAATGACATCCAACTTGCAGCTAATTACAGCGTTCGGCGCGTGCCTAACCGAAAGTGCAGACAAAGACGAAATATGATAAGGCCTTTATGTCGCCGAGGTAGAGGAAACGGGCTCCTTGTTGTTTCCGCCGGAACTGGGAACCTCCAGCTTCTAGCTTCACCTGGTGCAGCAAGATGTGCACTCGCAAGACGTTATCCGATACTCCCTTCACACAATTGCGCACGCGGCAACAAAAAAGTCATACATGCTCTTTTTCTCCGCCCTTTGTACGCTTTGAATTGCTTAGCGAGAATGTTGTGATCGTTCACAAATTTAGGTCAGCGATAGACGAGGATAAAATTTATTTGATATAAGTAATGTTGTATACTGAATTTTGATGTTATTAAGCCAAATTTTGGAATTTGAAGGAAAATAAAATTTGGCTTAATAACATCAAAATTCAATACTTCACAACCCAGGAGTCAGGGTTATATTAATCTACAGTTTCAACATGTTCACCTACAAGCATGGGCGCCCATAAGGGGGGGGGCAAGAGGGGGCACTTGCCCTCCCCTGGCTTTTCGCAAATTTATTATATAATTCTTTCACCACCGTTATGTTCTATAAGAAATTTATTAATGTTTGCTATATCTTAGGGCTTAGCATTTTTATGTGTGGGACAAATAATTCTGTTAGTATTTGTGTTTAGTTATTTTAACTGTCATTAAAAACTAGAGAGATCTGAGACAATTAACTACAATAAACTTCATTGTATTGAAGAGGTTCCTAATGAAATTTCTGAGGAATTTTCGAAATATGGAATGAATATGAAAATTGTCATACAAACCTATCCAAAAAAAATACATTATGTCTGTTTATTTATTATTATTTTTTTAACATTTCTATTTTTTTACTAGTAAATATATGTTTGCAGTCTATCTCTAAAATATAAAAGTTTCCGTTGAATGGACAACATCACATTGGAATAGAATATCAAATGAACTATTCAACAATGCTATAAAAATTTCGATTAGTATTTTTGTTAAGAGTTGCTTAAAATTTAAGCCTTGTTAGTACAATTGGATATAAAAATATATATCTTTTTTATTGTTTTTTTTTTGCCCCCCCTTTGAAAAATAATTTATGGGCGCCCATGCCTACAAGTCACTACAAGACAAGTACTCAATTCAACAAATACATTTTCTCAAGGAATATTCCAACACCCAAAGCAAACTATCCAATCTCAGGAACAGAAGAATTTTCCTCTTAAGATGCAAACATATGAACATTTATCCATCGTGGTATAATGTGAAGATCTGAGAATGACCTAACACAAAGATCGAAACGTCGTCTTAATTTTCAACTAAATAAATCATCAAGCTATCAACTCCAAGAATTTTATTTTCCTTCTAATGTTGTATACGTTCACTTTTGAATTAGGTACTTATTTAATTTTTTAAATTTTAATTTCATGTTTAATTTTTTTCATGTTTTACCTGTAAATAATACCACGTGTAATTTGTTTTATAAAAAAATTATTTGGTTTTCATATATTTAAAATTGAGAAACAAGTAATGTAATGTATAAAAAGCTATAAAATATTGAAAATGAAAAATAATTTTAATTTAAAATTACATGTCATTATACAGGACTCACTTGAAAAATTCAATTCCGTTTTGTATTCGCATTTAAATTATTGAAATAAAATAGGTCAACGATAGTCGACAAAGAGATTTATTTGAAATAAGTAATGTTGTATATATTTATTTTTGACATATATATTTTATTTTTTTAATTTTAAATTCATGTTTATTTTTTTATATTTTACCTGTAAATATCACATGTAATTTGTTTTAAAAAAATGATTTATTGTTCCTAAATTTAAAATTGAGAAACAAATATAAAAAGCTACAAAATATTGGAAATGAAAAATAATTTTCATTTAAAATTAAATGTCATTATATAGGAATCACTTGAAAAATTCAATTCCGTTTTGTATTGGCATTTAAATTATTGGAATAAAAGATGAACTAATAATCTGATTCAAATATATAATAGTACCTAATACAGATTTTAACCATTTATATTTATCATACTTTACCGCTAATATAATATGTCAAATATAACTTAGAAAATATATGATTTATTTGTGATCAATGCTAACAGTGTAATTTCACTTGTTTGTAATTTTATTCCAAATGATGGAGATAACTAAAATTGTTTGACTTGTTTTTAACCTAACTTGTATTTAGTTTAAATCTGAAATTCGTGTATGTGTTGTGCTGTGCAAGAAATTATTTTATTTATTTACACGTGTGTTTAATATTCTAGAAACATGAACCGGAGTCAATTTCAACACATCCAAACCGCATCATTCGTTCGAGCCACCTTCTAGAATTGTGTACATCAATTAAATAGTAAGTCCAATTTTTTTATTCTTTTTTCCTTAAATATTAAGAAAGTAGAATTGTTGAGAAATATCTATACCAAAGTTTTTTTGTATATAATTAAAGATGAGGTTAACAAAACCAAAAATAAAAATGATTGCAACTGAATATTGAACGGAACAAAACAAAGTTTCATCTCACACACTTGAAAGCTTAGGGTCAGTGAAATCGATGATTCGAATAGGAAGAGACGAAGCAGATAAACCAATATGGAAAGAATGTTAGCTGGCGAACTTCGCTCGATAACAAGGTTGAATAAACCAACAGAATGGCTTGACTACCACTTATTTGTTTAGAGGCTGGGATACCAATAAATCCCAAGGAAAGACATGCAGTCTACGGCGTAGACGCAGCGGGAAGGCGAACAAAGGTATACAAACACTCCACAGAAGAAGAAGAAAAATGGTTAATAGACAAAGAGGAATTAATCTCCCTCCGTCTCGGGACTGTACGTACAACGATGTCCAATTCTCTAATCAAACAAAATGCACGCGCAACTTTAAACAAAACACTGGCGGAACATAATAGGGTGTTAGCAACTTTGTCTTTAATATTTCAAGCTGTATTCAAAATACTCATTACATGAAATGAAATGTGTTACAATTTCACCCGAACATATAAGTCATACAAGAGTCATATTCATACATTAGTTGTTAAAATATATATATATGTATATATATATATATATATATATATATATATATACAAAAATTAAATTTTGTCTTTAGTATTTTTTATACTTACATTAGAACCTCGATATAACAAAATAATGCGAGTGAGGGGCCGAAAGTCCGTTGTATAAAAATAAGATTTCTGAATGCGTTTAAACTGTAGGTATTTTTTTTTTTCGTAAAAATCATCAGATCACTTTAATTTAAAGTGGTGTGACAAAAACTGATAGTTTTTAGAAATATGAAGAATGACAATTATGGCCAACCTCAGAATTATTTTTAAAAATCTATACTGTTTTTTTTAAAGTAGAGAGAAATAAAAAAAAATGCGTATCGTTTACATATACATTTAATAAACGATAAATTTAAACATTGTTATAAATTTAAAAACGATGTTTTTACCTATTTGTTTATAAATAAAATTTAAGCTTACTAACACAATAACTTCAATATTATTGCCAATTTTGATATTTTTGCAAATAAAATACCGATATTTTAAATTTAAAAATACAATTTTGTTGGTTAATAGCAAAACATAGGTAATCCATTTTTTCAAGTGAGAACTCAAACATCAGCAATCACAACTTTCGATGTTCCATAGAAGGGGAATAGATTTCATCACTATATCACAGTTGATTTGGGACGAAAAGAAGGGACACTGTGATCTGAAGAATCGTGCGAAAAGAAAGCACCCATGGTTGCCAGATTTTTACTAATGTTAATCGCCATTTACAGAAATGAACATCGCCCAAAAGCGCCAAATAATCGTGTCATTAAAAACGCCTATAATCACCTAATTTTTTGATAGGATAATTTTAAATTTGTCAAATTTAAATCCATATCTGTACTTCTTACTGGAAACTTAACTTAATATTTCTATAATATATTTATATTATGTAGGTGTAGGCTAAATGATTAGCTTGGTCGCAACGTCTCAATACCGTGCCACGCTTAACATCACCACACGGTACAGTCACGTTGGATAAAGGAACTTGTAATGATCATCAATTTACGAATAAAAAACTCTTGCATGCAATGAGAAAAAAAACACAAAAAAACGAAATTTCTCTTATAATATTTTTAAAAAATATCAAAATATTTAAACGCTCAAGTTGGAGCCAGTCGCATTTTACAAATTTTGAGCGCCATTGGCACTGGATGAGTTGCCCATTTGGCGCTTAATCGCCCAATCTGCCAAACCAGAAAGCACCTTACATAGACTAGTAAAGTAATTGGGGGATTCCCGTATAACCTTCTTGATTGGAAACGTCAATCATAATTGGTGACACTTGGATTTTTCACATTTAGTCAGACATTTAAAGTTTTACTATATATGTAATTTTGTTAGACTTCATCTATTTAATAAAAAGTTTGGTCACCATTATTGCTGAGTAAGAAAACTGTGAAAAGAAAAAAATTCCAGGGAGCATCAGATCGCAATTAATAAAAAATAATGATTAAAATTTGTGATCATTAAAATCCGTTGTCAGAGGCAGACGACAGCAAAGGTTTTCGACACGTTTTCTTCTCTCTTGTGTTGCACAACAGATGACTTGTGTTGACAGTCATTTCGCTCCGAGAGTCAATAATTGTGGCGGCCGTCACAGCCGTGCTTGGTGCGCGGTGGAGACAGAGAAAGACACCGCCCCACAGCAGCGTCGCTCGCGCGCCGTCGTTGACGTCGTCGGCGTCATTTGCGCGAGACATGCCATGAAAGGCTTCGCACTTAATAATAAAATGCGTCCAAAGCCGTCTGATGAAATTTGTACAAGTTGATCCGCTATCCGGATTCTCAATTCGGGCCCCAACACTTCCTCAACTTGTGACCTTTAAACATATGTCATTGTCAGATCATTCAAGCGCTTTTCATTCAACTCGCACCGACAGCTAAAACATCGGGGTGGAATTCAGAACAGATTCAAATTTAATATAAAATAAAACTTGCCAGTTTAGAAAATCTCAATTTGCTAAAAATCAACAGATATACCTACTATATGTATGGGTATTTCAATTTTCTCATAAAGTATATTGGCACATCTAGTAATAGGTAATGAATGCTCCTATTATAGTTGTCAATTTACACACGGGCAGTGGTGGCTCACTTGGTAAGCGCCCTCCGACACAATTGACCGGAGTATGATATCTGGGATTCAAATCCTAGTTTCGCCAATGTACACCTTTTAGGTATTTGAGTCCTTGTTCCATCTAGGATGGTTGTGCCTAGGGTTACCATTGAAAAAAAAGGACAATAATACTGTCTTTAAATTAAAAAGTATAATAGAAAAAAAAGAACAGGGTTGCATTGATTTAAATCAGATTTAAATCACTTGTTTTGCAATTGTTATTTAATATTCTAGATTTACGAAAATTGGGTGAAACGGCGTGTGGATAATGTTACTATTTGTTTAACTTCGACAGTATAAATTTACAGCCTAGAAATTTTTTGCACTAATATGTGATTTTTTGTTAAATTTACTTTGAAATGTGTTACAGTAAAATTCAATTATAACGACATCGAACGGCTCCCTAAAAATTTCGCCACTATACCCGGAAGTCGCTATTACCGATAAAAGTAAAATAACGTTAGCATATGTGCATGGGCTTTCAAACAAGTGGTCGCAATTTCGACGTTATAACCACTTTGTCGCTATAAGTGATATCGTTATAAACAGATTTTACTGTAGTTTTTATTGTTTCTTTAATTTTACTTATTCTTTATATGTATTTAAATAAAAAAAAATCCTATTTAAATAAAAAAAAGATTTTTATGCAACCCTGAAAAAAAAACAAACAACTGAAAAGTTTGTCGATAATGAAACTGATAACATGGATAAAAATAAAATGGATTTAAACAAAATAATTGTACAAATAAGGAGCAATGGGGATATTATTATTAAAAGGAGGACGGAGGACAAAACAAACCAATTGAGGACTATCCTTCCAGTCTTCCAGATGGACGACGTTTGGCAACCTTAGTTGTGTCACAAATGGTGATTAACTGTCAATTAATAAGAAGAAAATATTGTTAAAATAAAATAGGAGTAATTCAAATCAAACTTTTTCCATGTTTGGTTAAATTAAAAAAATGTTATTAATAAAATTATGATAATTAGTAGGTACACATTAGTAAAATTAAAT
Source organism: Stenolophus ochropezus (assembly GCA_035578165.1). Lineage (NCBI taxonomy): Eukaryota > Metazoa > Arthropoda > Insecta > Coleoptera > Carabidae > Stenolophus > Stenolophus ochropezus. The sequence goes on from JAQOWZ010000014.1 coordinate 10,290,459, forward strand.
ATTACAAATTTTAAAGTTATTTTTATTATCATGGAAAGAATATTGGGCAATATCTTCTGATAGCTTGTGTTCCGTTCACAAAGGTAAAATATTTCGGGGCGTGAAACCAAACGCATTGCGTTCAATCGAGCGCGAACATAACAAGCTAATTGGCCAGTTTTGTTTGGAAGAATCCGTTGTTTCTCAATCGGCGTTTAATCCGTCGGATGTGGAAGCAGAGCCGTTGAAAGAAATGAGCGCTGCACCCGAGGGGCGTACCGGAGCTTTGCCCCTCTTGTCGCTTGCACTGCATAACATGCAGCACAATGTACAATAGCGACGTGCGACGATCATTCTTCCCTATGCGGTTTGCACAAACGTCACCCATATGCCCGAATCACTTCCGCCCAAGATTATTGTCACTCGCATGTGTGATTAAGGGATATGAGAAGAGGAGGGATTACTGCCAGTACACCATGTAATCACTGCTCTCAATGTGTCACCACAGCTCTATAACGTTTACTAGCTTATTAAATTATTATATCTACAGAATTCTATATTTGGGGGAATACTACAATACTACAAACTATTGTTGGGAATTTTATTTCCTCGTACTTGTCATATTTGGTATTATGAATATCAATGTCCGGTAATAGCAAGTTGATGATATTTATTCCTTTTTACAACGAAATTGGTGCAATGGGATTTGGGTACATTCAAGTTTTTCATGATATTACTTTGTAAAATACACTACAGTACGTGAGAAATAAATAAATAAAATCACTGTAGATGAGACAGAGTTACAAGTAGTGGTGACAGCCTTGGAAAAAACTAGTATACAGCAAAGTACTCTCTATACAAGATTCGGTAAAACAGGAATACATTTTTTTTTTATTTTAAAAATGTCGTTAAAAATTCTGCTCGTTGATCAACAGAAAATAATATTTCCTTGGTCTTAACTGTTTTTTTTGTTTCGTTTTCAAAATTAATCAAAAATAAACATTTATATTCGGTCAAATAATAAAAATTTCTGATGCTGAGTTAAATGTACTAACATTAATAAACTATTGAAAGTTTTCGCCGTACGTTAAAATCGTATTAAATAGTTAAGAGGATTACCGGTGTAGTGAAATGTAAGGGTTTACAAAATTCGAAATCAATGTGTTATATATGTATAAATATTGTTGATTTTGATTTTAAATTATAAATAATAAATCGTAAATTAAATTTTAAAAGATAAAAGTTTATTCTATGGGGCTTGCTACCTTTTTTGTTTGTAAAAAGCGATATAAATAGTTAACAGATTATCCAAAGAAAAGTATTGATACTAGTATTTTATCAGTAGTTTAGGAACATCCCTAATTATTCCTATTCGCAGCAAACCAAGTGAGCATTGTTATTTATACCAGAACCCATCGAGAATGTATCCAGTATAATCCGTGAGCATAGAGAAGGAGATCATTTTTGCCATATGTTAAAATCGAAGGAAATAGTTAACAGATACTGGCTAATCGAAAGAAAAGTATGTATTGATACTGGTATCGTATCAGTAGTATCGGAACATCCCTAATTATTCCCATTCGCAATACGAAGGTAATGCGCGATATTTTTTCCCGGACTTGATTTTGCGGCAAGATGGCAAGTTGGATTGCAACGTCGTAAAACTGAGCAAACCAAGTGAGCATTGTTATTAATGTCAAAACCCATCGAGAATATATCCAGTATAATACGTGTGCATAGAAAAAGAGATAATTTTTGCCATATTTTAAAATCGTAGTAAATAATTAACAGATAATTGCTAATCGAAAGAAAAAAATTGATATTGGTATCGTACCAGAAGCATCGGAATATTCCTAGTTATTTCGATTTGCAAAAGTTAAGGTAGTGCGGTTTTTTTCTCGGAGCTGAGATTGCGGCAAGCTGGCAAGTTGGATTGAAACTTCGTAAAACTTAGCAAACCAAGTGAGCGTTGTTATTAATGCCAAAATCCATCGAGAATGTATTCAGTATAATCCGTGTGCATAGAGAAAGACAATGTTTTTGCCAATCGAAGTAAAAATAGTTGACACATAATCGAAAGAACATCCTTAGATATTCCCATTCACAATACGAAGGTAGTGCGCGATATTTTTTTTTGGAGCTCATGTTGCGGCAAGATGGCAAGTTGGATTGCAACGTCGTAAAACTGAGCAAACCAAGTGAGCGTTGTTATTAAGCCAAAACCCATCTCGATGTATCCAGTATAATCTGTGTGCATAGAGAACGAGATCGTTTTTGCCATATGTTAAAATCGAAGTAAATAGTTAACAGATAATTGCTAAACAAATATTTACGTTCCATAATTACTCGGGCGCGGTGGTTTCGCTCGCATGACTTGAAGGGAGAGTGGAGCTGAGTCCTCCAGTGCATCCCAACTGCTGCAGGCTGTGCAGGGCCCCACAAAGGCGGGGGCCGCGTTCGCGCACGGAACAGTTTTTTGGTTTGCGATAACGGAGGCGGAAAGCAACTGCCAATAAACGCACTACCCCGGGGAATGTGTCGGGATGCAGCCCGGCAGCCCGGCTGGTGTCACGATTTTCCGCTACGCTTCACGCATTCAACCCCGCCTGATTATGATGTGTTAGGTACGAGCTCTAGGATGTACAAGATTAGCAGATTATGGACCATGCATGTCCTACACAATTGGGATCACAACTTCAGCTCAGGATCTCGGATTTTGATCTTCAACAGCGAATAAGAATTCTAAACCTTGTTGAGCTTTTCACCTTTTTGCTAAATCTTCAAACTGAACTACTATTTTTTACGCAACTTACGAAACTTAAGTACGTTGCAACTTTTTGTTATTTTCTCCAATACTATGGTTTTATACATTTGAAAATCCATACCCTCATAGGATTGAACCTAAAATTTCTTTATTAACTTTTATTGCTATGAACAAAATAAAAATGTAACGAAAAAATCGTAACATCGAGAATAAATTATTTTAGTATAATCAAGTATTTTGTTTTACTTTTTATATTTGATATACTTGGGATGGAAACCATGCCAACTTAAAAAGCTGGAAATACTAGAACGTTGTATTTTATAAGAAAATTCGGTACTGGAATTCGGTCTTTGTCTTTACCGATTTCGGCATTTCGTGACTTCTTCTGTTATTATTATTTAAATTTAAACCTAATAAGCAATCGCAGTTAAAAATGAAAAATATAAAAAAAAAACATAAAACTATTTTCCATTATATTTTAAAATTTTGACTAGCTACACAAACCTGCGAAACGTATATTGTTCAAATAAAAATAAGTTGTTTAGTTTTCATATGCATAAATAAAAACGGTATCCATGTATTCATATTTTATAAAAATGAATTAAATAAAGTTAATTATTCAATCTTTCTTTTTCCGTAGGTATTCACATTTTCTCTCATTAAATAAAATAATCCATTATAATTCTATTAATTCTTCACATTAACTATATATTTGAACAAAAACACTTGAAATACAAAAAGTATATAAAACCTCTAAATATTAAAAAACCCAAAAAAATAGGTGAGATTTTCCTAACCCTGTGTATAGGTCGAACATAAATTTTAGACTGTGACTAAATTCCAAAACTTCATTTTCTTATTCATCATTCCATCAAGAATGTAGTTTATGTATGACCTTAGCAGTAAAGCAAATTTGTCGTGAGTATGAGGGCGTTAATGATCTAGTGTAGATGTAAAGGACAGGTAATATCATATAGTTACAAATGGGTCATGCAGTCATGCTAGTGAAGATAATCAGAAGTCATTTACGTGAGGGCTGGGGAAGGCAGTAGGCAAGTGGCATTTGCATCTCTCTACATATTCAAAAACCCAAAAAATGGGTGAGATTTTCCTAACCCTGGGTACGGACTGAACATAAATTTTAGAGTGTGACTGAATTCCAAAACTGAATTTTCTTATTCTGATTCCAGCAAGAATATAGTTTATGTGTGACCTTAGCAGTACAGTAAATTTGTCGTGAGTATGAGGGCGTTAATGATCTAGTGTAGATGTAGAGGACAGGTAATATTATATAGTTACAAATGGGTCATGCAGTCATGCTAGTGAAGATAATCAAAAGTCATTTACGTGAGGGCTGGGGTAGGCAGTAGGCAAGTGGCATTTGCATCGCTAGATAAGTGACTGCTAAGTGTATCTATTCGTGTGTGCCGTGCTCGGTGCATGCGAGTTTATCGTGAGATGTTCATCGAAAAGCGCGCATTTATCTTTCAGATAGAAAACTGGACAAGTAATGTTCACCTGACCGCTCACAGCTCAACCATCAGCACGCTAACTTACCACGCACAACCCCATGGATTATCTCAGCCGTAAAAACGGAGCTTCAACTACGCATTGATTTCCCACTCCACTACACGGTCACTCCACAAACATTACCGTTGCTTCTCACTAACTTAAAGCATCAATGTTACTTAAGACATTGTTCTTTTTAAAAAATACCTTATTGCCATAATAAATTAAATAAACAAATATGCATATTATTAACCATAGGCGCCGGATTTTTATTTTGCTCGGGGGTGCCCACAATCCCATATATTAAAGAAAATATAAAATCTCAAATAATTTAAATCAAACTTGTACATAATTCAAACGCGTAATTGGGTCAATTTTTCGCTCAGTTGTGATAGTAAATGTGGTTTTTACTGAGGGTTATTTTGATCTAATTACGATGGACCAAGAATTAGTACCTCTCAGTCCCAAGTTTTCAACGGATTGAATTCAATTTTAACTTAATATTCAGATAGTCTATTTTTTTACTTAACTACATAAAAACATAAATTGCAGATATTGAGCAGAGTATTTCGTTTTGTCTAAACGTAAGATTACTGTCCTACCCAAATAAGTTAAATTGAGTTTAATCAAGATTTCCAAAACTCACAATCCTTTTTTGATGTACTCTTAGCAAATGCTAGTGTCGTTATTTTGTTTTGTTTGGAAGTATGCGGCTTCCTTCTGACTATACGACAAGAATTTCCTAATGTTTCAGTTGAAATAGGCTGTTTAATTATTTCATATATTTCTGATGTCAAATGTTTCACCAGTAGACAGCCCCAGCATGTTTCTTTGCATTGAAACATAGTTTTTTGATATTTAAGAATAATTGCTTGAATATATACATGTGTGAAATAAATATAAATCAAATAAATAATATTTGAACATCGTAATTCTAAATATTTATTAATTTGTGGGGGTGCTGAACACCCCCAGAAATTTTACTGTAGGTGCCCGGGCACCCATAGCACCCAAGTACTCGGCGCCTATGCTATTAACTACATTTTATGATTCTATAAAGCCTGTAAGAAAATAAAAAAGAAATAATATTTTGTGGTACATCTGTTAAATTTCACAGATTTCTATAAATTTTATAGACAGAAATTTTGTATCTATAGTGGTTGATAAATAAATAACCGAATAATATCGAAGATAGCTTGCTTTTTTATCGCAATAAATGTCTATACTAAAATTTACATTTTTAGAAATTAAATTGAGTGAGAATGAAGAAGAAACAAGTAAGAGACACACTGAATCTTTTCGAATACACAAACCATATCTAAATGTCAAATATTTCATTACATCTGCGCTATATCCATATATTTGAGGTCATGTATTCAGAACTAATTTTAAATTATGTAATAGTAATACTAACATAAAGTGTTGCATTCAGAGTTTGCACGTACTATTTCTTGAATGCACTACAGGGGTTGTGTATTTTGATGTGATGAATAGGACTTGAATTCAGGATTTGATGTTTCTTATTTATAGCTTTAAATTGCCCTACTTTCATCTTTAGAGAACTTTACATGCGCTATAAATTTGACAGGTTTTACTTGTATTATTGTTTAAATAGTTTGCCATTATTCTGTGCGAAATATGGATTGTTACCAAATTTACCTACAATGTGACGGTTTTCCCAGAACCCTGAATTTGATTGTTTAACTAAATGTATTGTACATACCAATGATTTTTTTTTATTACAAAATAATAAATAAAAAAATTACACGGCGAATAGCGTTCCAAAACATAGAAACTAAAATTTTCTGCTCCCTGTTTTTTACTACAACCAAATTGAAGGTTAATCAATTACTTGTTCTCTAGAATCCAGAATTTTATTATTTAAATAAAACTTCGAGTAAGGTATTTTGTACGGATGAAATGTTTTTATGAGAAAAGAATAAATAAATACAAAATTGAATAGTAGGACGAAAGGTACTTCAAAACACATAAACTAAAACTTCTTTGTGTATTGCTTTTATTACAACCAAATTGAAGGTTAACCAATCACTTGTTCTCTAGAATCCAGAATTTTGTTATTTAAATAAAACGTGAAGTAAGATATTTTATACGGATGAAATCTTTTTATGAGAAAAGAATAAATAAATACAAAATTGAATAGTAGGACGAAAGATACTTCAAAACACATAAACTAGAACTTCTTTGTGTATTGCTTTTATTACAAGCAAATTGAAGGTTGACCAATAAGTTGTTCTCTAGGTAGAATTTTAGAAAATTCGGAATCCGGAAATTTATTTTTATAAGTGGTTACAAATCTATAACCAAAAATAAAATACCGCTGTGTCCGAATGGTTCGGAACCCAATATTAGCTGTAGGTTCCATGTCCTGTTACTGTACTTCGATCTGTTGGACAGTGTAAATGAAATAAATAAATAAAATATCTGAGAAAATTATTTTTTGCAACAAAGTGAGAACTTCAATTTAAAAGGGTATATATTTTGCTTTTAACACTTTCAGGGATACTGCTTTTTTGAAATGGCACACAGAAACTCTTTTTTTATTAAATGGAGGTGCGTTTATTTTAACCTCTATGTACATATTAGTTAGGGGCTATGCGACCTGAAGGAACATAGACTAACTAACAATATTATTTTAAATAGAAAATTTATACTATGTGTATATTTGTGGTTTTTGTTAATGACTGTAAATGCAATTCTTGTCCACGAAAGTGTTAAAATTTATTTAGAAAATTTGTCACCGCTGGATACCTATGTGTATTAATATTTATTTGGAAGGTTGGCGGCAAGATAAATTTAAATTTAGTTTGTTCTAAAAGCATCTACACTATATAATAAAATTCCAGATAGTTTAAAATCACTTTCATTGATCAGTTTCAAAAATAACATAAAACATTTGTTTACGTTATAATTCCTACACATATGTATGGTTTCAAGATTAATTTCTACACTTTTGTATTAGTTTTAAAATTTTTATACGTTTTGGTATATAATTTTTTGTAAATGTTTTCTAGGGTTAGGTGGAAGAACAACCTTTTGGCTGAACCTCGCCTTTGTAAATCATGATGTAGGATAGTTCAGAATCCAGTAAAGAAATATTATTATTATTATTATTAAAAAAGCAGCGTAAAAATGTAAATAAAGATGAAATTGTGGTAAGGCAGGTGTAGTGTTAGCAGATAGATATTTAATATTCGAGATAGTGGCAGTGATTAGAGCGGTTCGGGGTTATGTGGGAGTCAAGCTGGTCAGCAGTCATATATCTCCCGGAGTGACAAGATAGCGACTGCAGGTCACGCACACTGCTCAGCAGAAGCTCAAATGCAATTCGATTATTTAAATTCGAGTGAGTCAACCTTGCCACTTCGCTAAGGTGACTAGTCATTACATTCAGTTCTTAACTATCCTACATCATGATTTACAATTGGCCACTTTCGTATATCCTTTTAATTTATACAAACTTCTTTCAAAAAATCTACAACAAGAAGGATGTAATGATCTTAATAAATCTGTAGCAGGATGTTGGTTTACGAATTAAATTAAATTATATTAAATTATCGGTTCAATGTTCCGAAACTGATTCATCAAGTCAAACTTAGGAACTGAAATAATGAAATTTAATATTATTCTAGGCTCATATAAATCATATTCTTTATCTAGTTATTAATAAAATTATTATTTAATAATTTAGATATTTATAAAATTAAACGCCAAAATTGTGATTTTATTTATGTATAGGACGGACTAAACCTAATTCTAATATATTTGAAGATTGCAACACTTGGGGTTTATAGTTCCATTTATTTGTGTGTTTTTTTTTTATATAAGTCAATAGATGTTTCGGATATTAAATAGATCCATCTTCAAACAAAGGTCCATCGACTTATAAAAAAATGTATAAATAAATGGAACTATAAAGCTCAAGTTTTCTAATATTCAATCGTCTCCTTTAGTTGTTTAAAAACAACAAAACTCAATCCAATAGCCAATAAAATATAAATTTATGTTCCTAGAAACTTACTTCATTAACTCCGGTATTATGAACAGACATTTTATTTTAAATGTGCATTTAACGAACAAAACCATGCAGAAATAAAATATTATAAAGGTTTCCAACATTGCTGTCAACATTTCGACATGTTTTTTTTTCATTTCATTCATTTCATACGCATTTAAAATTAACTGTCTGTTAATAAAAATTTCGATATGCTTTTTTTCATTAAATACGCATTTAGAATTAAATGTCTGTTGATAAGACCGGAGTTAAGAAAGAAATGAACGAAAAATTAGATCTTATAGATTTTGGACACCTCAATCTCTTTCAATATTAGTCTTCTTAATGATGGCCTTATCGACAAAACACAAAAAATAAATTCTTGTTTTGTGAAATCTTATTCAAAATGTTTTACGAAGAATCAACAGTCAACTCAATAAACTTTATAATAAGGAGAATTTCCTTTTGTTTTCCGAAATATATTTCATTATTTCAAACAGATAATTAATGAAAAGTTATATATTATTTACATCAAAATTAAGAATTGTGTCAGTAAAATAATTATAATAAGTCGTAGAATTTTTATGTTTTAATGTGAAATTATGTAAATTTAAATGGTAGACTAACAGGTTATCGTGGTTAAGTGCATTTATAACCACACTTATTAATTCGTTACATATATCATTTTATCATGTTTGTTCACACATTAGCAGCAATATTTAATTCCTGTTGATACATGTCTCAATTCACACGCACAACCCTTAGTATTTACATAGTTGGTGATATGATTTATAGTCAGAGTCGTATGAGATCTTTATTCCTTCCTGCTTTTCAGTTTTCAGTAGTTTGTTTAGGTAAATGAAATACGCTTAAGTGCTTCGTGCTCAAGTGCAGTTATTAGGCACATTAAGTGTCAGTCGGTTATACGGCTATAGATGGGCAATTACGAAAAACGAGGAGCTACCAACACACGCTACACATAACATACCATGCACATCAGGGCCGTAATGGGAACTGGAAAGCAAATAACAACTTCATACACAAACAAAAAAAATGTATCTAATATTATCAATATACATATACTAATATTCACTATACATTTTTATGCGTATGTTTTAGGTTCTCTAATAAAATTTAATAATGTACAAAACATTTACAGTATTTATAAAGTTCATAAAATAGTTACTTGTGTAATTGAGTGCAATGTGAAATGTGAATTAGCACGAAATGAAAACACTATTATACACACATGTTGCATACAGCATAAATATTTAAATATTGATCACTGTACCATGAATTTTGGTATGATACACTGATGTAATTGTAACAACCAAAACAATGAAAAACCATATTGAAAATTAGATTATATTAAAACTCGTGACAAACAAATACCTATACCTAATTTTTTTAAGAATTTGATTAGTATTTAATCTGCTAACAAAAATATATTATATTTGATTCATACATATTTATAATATTAGTTGACCGTTAAATTAATTGAATGCATATGTTTTTTAGCAAAGCCTATTTACGTTTTACGTACTAGTCTTAAAAATTGATTCTTCACAAGTTCTAAAGAGTACGGAAAGTATATATTTTACGCCCAGTTATAGAAAAATAATGTTAAAGCTGAGTTTCAAATTTTTAGTTCAATTTCAGGTTAAAGTAAATTTGAATTTCAGTTTAATAAGGTTATAACACGAAACTAATATAGTTATTTATGCAACTAGTGTGTAAGTAAGTGTTTTTTAGTCGAGTGTTTTTTAACACGAGATAAAAACACTATGTTACACACGTGTTGCATATAACATTTTTCCTACAACTGTAATATACTCGTAAATTAAAAATTAATTTCGAAAGTAAATAAAACAATTGTAAATATACCACCAGTGCGTGAAAAGTGTTTACGTTGCCTAGCAACGGCTACTTTTCAAACACTCTAAAAGAGCATAAAGTATATACTTTATGCCCAGTTGTAGGAAAAATATATTACTTAAAGCTTATTACTCATTATTAATCTTCTAATCTGCTTTTTGCAGATATTTGTAATGATATATTTATATGAAAATGTCCGACATTTAGTGTCTGATGATCGTTTAGCGACGGCAATGTTGAATCCAGAGAGTTTTTCACGGGGGGGGAAATAAAGATTTTGGATGTGCATGCATTTGAATGCTCATATTTGTATGAAATATTTGTAATATTAATATATTAAGATAGTGATGCACAACCTGTGAACTGTTTTAAAAATTCACCTATTTATACAAGCAACAATATATTTGTTCATATATTTTCGCCATTTGTCCAGGGGCAATTCAATTTTACTGGTGGGGGGGAATTACCCCCAGTCACCCCCCTGGATTCAATACTTAGCGGCGGTAAAACACTGGTACTTATAATAATGTTTTTTAAAAATGAGATTGCGATAAGTACATGCCCGATATTTTTCGATTTAGGCGAAATATGAGATATTGGGTTCAAATTCTAGCATTGTCTAATAATAACCAAATAAAAATATAGTTGTGTTCGAATAGTTTCAAACGTACTGCCTAGAAATAAATAGTATTCTCTTTTCAATTTCATGCATATAATGCGAGATTGTGTTCAGAAAAGGAATAAGTTATACAATTAGAAAGAAATTCTTGAAATTTAATGAAAATTGGAAAATGATGTTGAGTGAAAAGGTAGAGAAGTAATTGCCCCATATGCAACATGAGATTGTGTTCAGAAAAGGAATGATGGATTATAAAATTAGAAAGAAATTCTTAAAATTTAATGAAAATTGGAAAATGAATATTGAGTGAAAAGGTAGCGAAGTAATTGCCCATATGCAAATACGGCCCTGAGTAAGGGGTTGTTGCGATGTCGATCGTTCCGTAACGTAATCGAATTCGAAAATAAACCAGTTAAATATAACTGCCCTAACCTTTTAACAATATGTAATCATCGACGCCCCCACAGACAGTTTTATTGCCCACTCAAGCGTAAAATGATGTTTTAGGTGTTTGCTTAAATAATATGTGTACACACGTGACACAATCGACTCGCTAGATGTTGTCAAATAACTCATATCACATATCCGGCTACCGTACCGTACACACCAATACCCGACGCACTAAATTATAAACATGCCAATGTTCACAAACCGGCTTCGACAGTTCACTCAATTTGCGACTAGTTAACAATGCAATATTCGTTTGTGTCTACCGATCCTATATGCTATACAAACTGCACATATGTATAAACGACACTAAATACAAAAAGGAAATTCGAAAATGTTATCATGAAGAATAATTAATAATCCCAACAACATAATAATAATTAAAAATGAATATATTTTATAAAACCAAAACAGATATATAAAATTTGAGGTTATAATAACATACCTAATAAACAAAATTATAAAACATGTATAATGCAAAATAATTTTCCTAGAATTATAGAGATAAAATATATCAAATAAATAATATATTATATCTATAAAACTAAAAATTATTATGTATTTTAAATGATTTTTTGTAAACTAAGCAATAAATAATACGTCCTTTATTTATTAAATATACTAGTAAAAGAAAAATATTCTCTGAACTAACATTACAAATATAAATTAATAAAATATTTTTAACTCATAGTAATTGAATAAAACATCTTTTTAGTTTTAGTTCTGTAAAGTTGTTTTTTCAATTACAAATATATTTGAAGTTTGTATTTAAATCAGATCTTTATATATCTATGTTTAAATTTAAATTTTAAAGATATTGCAAAAGATATGGATTTATTTAAATTATAACTTTATTTAGATACATATATTTTAATTATAGTTTTTTTAGATTAGGTACAAATAAATTATTTTTCAGAACTCAGAGTAATTGTATAAACCAACTATATTAGTTTTAGTTCTGCAAATTTATGTTATTCAATTACAAATATATTTTAAGTTTGTATTTAAATCAGATTTTTATATATTTATGTTTAAATTTAAATTTTAAAGATGATTGAAATAATTACTATGCCAAAAACTTGGACAAGATATTGTATGTATTTTTATATTACGTACAAATAAAATAACAAGTAAATTTAATTCTAATAGATTTCGAACGTTTTCGGCAATGAGAAACAATACCTATACAGCAATGAATTATTTTTGTGATTTTGTGCCTAATCGAAAAATAAATTTTGTATTTATAATGTTTTTATTTTAATAGATATGTTTCAACTTTTAGGTGTTATTAATATGTAACAAAATATATGTACAATTATTTTATGCAATAGTAGAACAGATCAAATAAACAATAAAAATAATGCCATTTAATTAGAAAATGATATAGTGAATTGGAAGCTAGAATGAATATTTTATTACAAAAAAAATTGTATAGTTTACACTGTGTATTGTGATAATAGCAGTTTGACAGAATATTTCATAAAATAAAAATATATTTTATATATTGTGCATGATCAGATAGAAATAGAGTGCGTATTAATTAGTTAATTTATGATTATGAATAAGTGGAAGTTTGAATATACTTCCGAATATACGAGAGAAAAACTTTAGATTATTTTGTGCAATATTAGAACAGATCAGATAAACAATAAAAATAATGTCATTTAATTAGAAAATGATAAAGTGAATTGGAAACTTGAATGGATATTTTGTTATAAAAAATGTATAGCTTACACTATGTTTTGTGATATTAGAAGTTTGAAAGAATATTTCATAAAATAAAAATATATTTTATATATTATGCATGATCAGATAGAAATAGAGTGCGTATTAATTCGTTAATTAGATTATGAATAAGTGGAAGTTTGAATATACTCCCGAATATACGAGAGGAAAAGTTTAGAATTGCGTGGACAAGTTGTTTACGTCGCGTGCACTCGTATACCAAATCTCATTCTACACGATGTGCACATACCGTCGCTGGAATCCTCAAATCAGGATTGCATATCCTCGGAACAATCCTTATGCCCGGAGCTGCTGCAGCAGTCAGCACTCGAGTGTTCTCCGCTGACATAAGAACAAAAGCTTTCCCTCTAAGTGCTTATAGCTTATGGCAATGGTTAAGCACAAGCAGACGGCTAGCGAACCCTCATCGTGTTTTTATTCCCCGGCTCTCTTAAACGACCATTATTCTATAATCAATATTTATACAAGTTTTTCTACTTCATCATTGTTTCAGAAAACTGTTTGTTGTTTGAGCGATACTTAAGGGTTGATCGGTTATGGTTTCATATGCACATGCCAATAACGTTCATTGTTGATCAAATATAATACTTTGTTTGATTGCTTGTTTCACATTTCATTATTCTATTTACCATTACAATATACATTATTTATTGATAAATATATAGTTAGGTATCGTTGTAAAACAAAATTTATTTATTAAAAACTCTAACCTAAAATTTTTGAATAGAAAAACAAACAAAAAAAAATATTTGCTTAATATTTTAACCTAAAATTTTTGAATAGAAAAACAAGCAAAACAAAAATCTTTGCTTAATATTTTCACATATATTCGGTTGATATTTTTATGTTTTCCTTTTGGTTTTAATAGTAATGAAATTAAAAAATGATAGCTTACCTGTAGGAAGATTGTTTTTTACACCATTTTGTAGTTCTGCCAATAAGTCATAGTTTCACACAAAAGCACCAAGAAAATTAAAAAGTCTCTTAAAATAAACACTCGCTACTCAGTCCTCAGTACATAAACAGTTGTAAAAAATAACAAAACAAAAACTAGTTCACTTTCTCCGTCGGTTCGAATCCCGTGCAAGCCGTGTAATTCCTGTCATTAGTCCGAACAACGATCACTTCTGCAGGATGCTAGGATGCAGTGCTCCGCTGACATTTGCTGCTGAAGAATGGATGACTGTTTGCTGATGGAGCGACCAATGAGATCAAGCAGCCGACTTGTTCAGTTGATGTCGGAGCAGCGACCCAATAGAAGGCGCCGAATCGGGCCTCTTTCAGCGAGGGCGGAGCGCCAAACGCGAGTAGGAGGGGCGTATAGGGATCGGGGACTAGCATCCCGCAGTCATACCCTCAGGCAGATGTGAACTATGTCGTGAACCGTGATTGTTCACATTGCCCAACAACACCTAGTATAAACTTCATTCAATGCAGCTATACGTTGTGATTCCGGCGTGATTTCGTTAGCAATCTGCACTAGACTAATTTGGAGCGGGCACATTTAGAAATGAAACACGTAGATAGCAGCCGATGGACCGACGATAACACACCTTCGTTAGGGTCGCTTTTCGCTTTTCGCGTTGCGGACGCTCTCAATGTAGCGATGTTATCATTTGTGAAAGCTCTTTCTGTGATTATGTACAACATTCGTCTCGCCAATGTATTCCAACTCCAAAGCAAAAGGATCTTTCTGTGTGCTGTACTATGTATCACGCCTTTTCTCACTTGGATGAGATTGCTCTGCTTGTAATCTAAAATCTATCTACCTCTCTACCTTTCCACATCATGTACAGAATGTCCAAAAAAACATCATTTTACCACCAAATCAAAACGCATAAATATATCAGATATATGAATATACCAGATCTGTTTTAAAGCAGATATCGCGGTAATGTTTGTACCATAGAGGTCACTCTAACTGCCGTGGAAAGTGCACCACAAACCATTTTTATCTTAGGCCTGAATTTTTGTATTTTCTCGGAGCAGTATGTGGACAATTATTTAAAATTTACAGAGATGTGAATATATATGCCCATATCTATTAAAAAGCTATGACTAAATAAAAAAAAACGTATTTTTTAAAATCGATTCATTATTCGTAGTTTACGAGAAAATAAATATTAAAAATTTAGGAAAAGGATATTATAACGTCAGCATGGTAGAATTGTGAAAGAAGATAGATAGACTAGGAGCGAAAAAGACAGTCGACCTTTTTTCTTCCACGATCCTACCATGCTGACGTCACGTATCCCTTCTCCAAAACATTAAATTGTTAATAACTATATTATTGCAAACTAATATTTAGTTTTTATTATTATAATAAGAAACTATAGTGGTTAGTTTTTATATTTTATGATTTACTGAAATTCGATTATGGTCACCAGAAATTAGAATCAATTTTATTAGAAGCCTATACAGGGTTGTGACTTGTGAATGTGTACGCTCATATCTGTTTAATTACTGTTTTACAAAACCGTATTTGAAGGGCTGTTTATGTTTATGATTGTTTGCTAATTGTAAAAAAAGTATTTTTGTAACATACTCGTATATGATTGAAGAGTAATTTTTGCATTTCTTTCGTAGTATTCAAATGGAAAATATGTTTGAAGAGGTAAATTTAATTTTCAAATGTAGTCCCCCTTGTAAAATATACATGACAACAGAGTCATTGAGAAATGACGTTACAGGATAAAAACAAACGCTGCAATACCTGGTCAAGTAAATTGTAAATCAAAAAAAAACTTGAAGAGGTAAATTAAATTTTGAAATGGAGTTGTTGTTCCCCTAGTTCATTATCTCTCCCACATATCATACATTTCAGTTTTTTAGGGTAAAACAAGTGGTTCATACACCTTTAAAGAAAATTATATAAGCAGAGAGTTGAAAGTCGTCGGCGAATTTCAAACGAAACAGATCCAACGTCGTCCATTTGGATTACCATATCGAGTGTCCTCCGTTACGCTGACTGCCCTTACGCCAAATGATAACGATGACGGGACGCCGACGTCGAGCGCCGACGCCGCTTCGAGGACGCGAGTCAAACGTCATCAGACGATCAAAGACGTACATTACAAGTGCTCAAGTGCCTCGCGTCGGCATCGGCCTTTCTCTTTATATTTCATTCCTCATTGCGTATTCCTCCTCTCTGCCTTCTACCCTCTGCCGTTACACTTTCCATTCCTATATCTCTTTATATTCTAATCACAAATCATTTCCCTATATCACGCAATATTTGTTTTTATGTTACATATAAATATGGTTCGGAGGGGACTTTTTTTAAATTGAAAATTAATTTTAAATTTAAATTATATATAATCATTTCATATCATTTTATTGACATAACCTCTCAATTGATTAAACTAAGTGAAATATAAGATCTAGGGTTCAAATCCCAGCGTCGCTAAATAAATATTACTTTAATTCAGTATATGTCCACGTTATCATGTTGCAAAGAGGAAAAACATTTTTATTTTCTATTTTACTAGGAAACTGTATTCTTGATAAAAGTTTTTACATGTTCCAAAACGTCCAATGCAGTTTTAACCTTTTTAATTTTTTTTTAGTTTTAGAGACAAATCAGAAATAGGTCGACTTAGTTGAAACATTTTCTAAGTCCCAAAAAACAAGTTCGCGTTGTCATATCGTTAACATGCCTTTTATTTAATTTTAATTTGAAAAATTTAGCAACAAAAATATTACAAATAATAACTATTCTACTGAATCCATTCACCGCCTTCAAAGCGTATAGTTCTAGTCTTCGACGTAATTTTTTGTACCTTTTTCGAACAGATTTTCGTAAGTGACAGTCAATGAAACTAAATAAATAATGCCGGTTACTACGACAACGCGAATTTGTTTTTCAACTAAGTTGACCTATTTTCGATTTTTCTTTGAAACTAAAAGAAAATTTGAAAAGGTTAAACCGAATTGGCAGTTTTGGAAAATGCAAAATTTTTTATCAAGAATATATTTTTCTCGTAAAATAAAAAATAAAAATGTTGTTCCTCTTTGTAACTCGATGCGTGGACATACTATATAATAAAAATACACTGTTCGAATGATTCTCATGTACTACTGCGTTTTTTATAAAATTAAACAATACTTGTTTAATATTTTTATTTGTAAATTAGTAAAAAAAATTATCAACTAAATTTAGAAATATATACACTGAATTATATTAATGTAGTTTATCAGAGTCTAAAAGGTACTTAATATTAAATTGTGACAACCACCAATATTTATATGCGATAATCTATTATAAATTTACTTTCTGTTCGTTTTTGTTAAAGTAAATATTTAATTCTGACATATTACAATAATATACATATAAATTGTTTACCGATATTTCTTTTCAGTATGAGAAATAATATAACTAATTTCATTATATCTGTTAATTTCGAAGAGGTGATAGTAAATGCTTTTACAATAAAATAAAATTATATTATATTATAAAAAATAAACAATATTTTTACTTCATTCTTTTTTAAATTCAGTTCTAAAAGGTCAGTAAATGATCATTTTTTATTTATTTATTAAAATTTCTTGTAAAATAGAATACACCCTGTATATAAAAATATCTACTGAGTATAAGTTACAACTGTACATTATAGTAACCATACATACCGGTAAAAAACAGGGGTAGTAGAAAATATACAAGACAGGCATTGTATTGCCATCTATTTTCGTTTCGAGGAACTAAATGTACGTAGTGCTGGTTTCTGTAATTGGGGTTGTATTTATACATGTTTTTATTTACTCTAGGCATATATCTAATTTAGTAAATTGTATATTTGTATTAAAAATGTTTCGAAATTATGAATTTGAATAACAGAGCACACCATTTTACAGTGTTGGTATGCTTGATGATGTGAAATTGATTTATCAGAATACTCTCCTTTTATTGTTTTCTCTTTTGAAAAATATGAAATTAACCATGCAATTTCAAGTAATAAAATTCCGGGGAAGATACAAGACAATGATTTGATGTGTTCATTTTTAAGAAACTGATGTTAGTAAAAAGACCGTTTTTGTAAATGATTACAGATTATCCTGCAAATTGTACGACGGGGATGAAATGCTGGCGACCTAAAAACCTGCGAAATTAAAACTACCCCAGATGGCGGAGATTGATTTGATGGTGAGTGTTTTCAATTTCTACTTGAAAATCGTAATAATGAAATATTAAACTGTTACAGGAAAATGTGCGTCCAAAATGATCTGAATACCGTCTTAAAAATAAGTTCCGTTTAAAACTTCTTCAAGAGAACTACTACTTTCATGTGTCCCATAAAATTTTTTTATAGATGTATTATCAAGTTCTCAGTCTAGATACAATTTTTGAGGTGTTTTTTTTCAATAATACAGATAACATAAACATAAAATAATTTGTTAAACATCTTCAAGTAAACTACCCTTATAGGTTGCACTACAAAATTTTATATTTTTTTATGAATGTAGTTTGAAAGGTTAATTCATATACAAAATTTAAAAATTAATACTATAGGGATAATACTACCGCTTTAACATAAACACGTTTACATATGTTGTGCGCTACTTGTATGTATTTTACATACACACTTTACAAGTAACTGGAAAACTATTAATTTTAGAGAAAAAATTTATTAGGATATTTTGAAGAGAATGAAATTTTGGTCATGTTCTATTTGAAACAATTTGTTTTTGTTTCATAGTTAATTAGGTCATTTTCTTTTTTAAATATATCATTGTATTTAACATTAACATTCGAGTATTAATAATTACGGTTTGAAATAGAACAGCGAGTTTAGAATTTAAATATAATTTGAATGCGGTTACGTAAGCATAAACATCAATTAACGCTAAATTAAATTTTAAAAATAATGTAATTTTGCTCTATATTTAGGTGTACGTCCTATATATGTATTTAAATTCTGTACTCTTACAGATTTTATAAATCACCCTTTTAATAAAAGCATCCCTATACACATTATAAGTATATGTACTTCGTATTGTATATATGTACTATGGTATTTTCTTGTGTCCGATTTTATGAAACTTGGCATAAACTAGGGACATAGATCTAGTAGACAACCAAATATGAGCCTCTAGGGGTTGATATTAAGGGAGTTATTCAATTATATGTTTTACAAGGGTAGAAAATATTAACTTTAGAGGAAAACTTTATTAGCGTTGTTTGTTGGGAATATAATTCTAAGCATCTTTTATTTAAAAAAAATTCTTATCCGAATTTTCTTTTTAAAGATAATTGTTTAAGTAGATATATGTCAAAGATAAGTTCCGTTCGAAACTTCTTCAAGAGAACTACCATTTAAGGGTACTCTATAAAATTGGTAATTTTTTTATAGATATAGCATCAATAAGTTCTTAGTCTAGATACAATGTTTGAGATCTCTACCCCTAATAATATAGATAACAGAAAATAATTTGTTAAAAATCTTCAAGTAAATTACCCTTATAAGTTGTCCTAAAAATTTTAATTTTTTTTTATGAATGTAATATTGGAAGCTTAGTTCATATATAAAGTTTCAAAATTTTGACGTCAATATTATGGGAGTAAAATAATGCTCTACTTGCGGAACTTCAATCGCGACTTACGTAAGAAAGAAGCGAGAGCGCCAAAAACGGACACCGGCACGGGAAGCGGAAGGGTCGAATTAAGGGGTTGACATGTCTAACTCCAAAAATTTGGGGTTCAAGGTCAAAAACCATGGGCTATAGCCCGGGTTTTTTGAGATGTAACTAATTAGTGAAATTAGGAGAAAAAAATATGCTATCCTATAGAGTCAACCGTGAAACTAACGAATCTAATGTCCGTTTTGTGCGCCAACCCCTAGTTTAGGGGTAATTCACATTTCCTCTCGATTAAAATTTTTGTCTCCGATTTCGATATACATACATATAGTAGGGACCTAAACTTAGTGCGGAATATAACTTGAGCCTTTAAGGGTTGATGGTAAGGGAGTTATTGAACTTTAAAGTGGAATTTTGGAAAGGGTGTAAATATTAATCTTAGAGAAAAACTTTATTAGAATTTTTTGTTCAGAATAAAATTCTAAGCAACTTCTATTTGAAAATACCCCCGTTACACAATTTTCAACCCTCTAGTCCTTTAAATAAACATAATAGGGTGAAACAACCCTTGGAAAACTTTAAGGGCCCATATCTCGGAAACGGCTGGGAAATTCGTGGTTGTTATGAAATTTTCCCTTCCCTTTTTTGCTGTACCCCAAGAAACAAGGGTCCCTCTACAACATATGAAAGTCTTAAGGGCGTAGGGCCAAGGGTTCAGGAGTTGGCCAATTAAGAGGTTTAATTGATGTTTCAGAATCACAAAAACCAGTCAGGTGCCACGCCCACCTCTGGTATATGTGTAAGTGTACATGAAGTATAAGATGTTTTTTAAAGTATTATTAACGTATCCTTTATGTAATAGTGTTATGTTTATACAAGTTAAAGGTGTTAATAAATAATATTTAAAACTACCCTGTGTATTTAAATAAATACTTTTGAATATGTAATATAAATGATATAGAATTAAAAATAGTGTATAATAGTGCGGTTTATTTAATTGTTAACACATAGGAATAATATAAGTCTGTAGCAACAATATGCAATAAATTAAAAGGTTATTGACCCCGTGTACATATGATACGTATATTTGTGCATATGTTATGGAAAAACCGACGTCTTAAGAAACAGTGAAAGCACTTTGCGGGTTGCCTACCTTCCAGGTGTCAATTATGTCTATACAGGAAGGATTTGGTCCCTATTTCCTATTTTTAAGGGTTGCAAAAGATTTTATGGTAGAAATAATAAAACATATTATATAATTTGGCAGTCTTTATTATAAAATAGTAAATACATACAATTATAGTAATGTAATAATAAAATAATTCATATACAATTTATTTATTATTTTCACTTGGAGTTTTCTGGAAATGCAGCTGTCGCATCTGGGGGTGAAGTGCAGATCATCCTCCCTCTAAACAAACAGAAAAATAACAATAAATATGTGTAAAACAAACAGAATAAATAAATATATTCATACATGTAGCGCACAAAATACACAATAGTTACCATATGTGTGAGGATATTCATGTTAAGGGGGTGGTTTTTTGCTTTTATTGTACTAATTCGAGGTTTTAGATTCCAAATCTGGTGTCCAAATTTCTCTATAACCTATAGTTCTTACGTAATCTGCTAATTAAATTTTTATTATTAAATAACTCCCTTATTATTATTATATATATATATATATATATATATATATATATATATATATATATATATATATATATAATTTCGGCGAGAAGTAGTTTCAAACAAAAATTCGATATTTTCAGCGGGGCAAGTTTTCGGTATTTTCAGCGGCGCAAGTTTTCGGTATTTTCAGCAGGGCAAGTTTTCGGTATTTTCAGCGGGGCAATTTTTCGGTATTTTCAGCGGGCAAGTTTTTGGCATTTTCAGCGGGGTAAATTTTCGGTATTTTCAATTATAGCCGGCGAGAAAAATATAGTCGGCGAGAAAAATATAGAAACAGTTTCGGCGAGAAAAATATAGTTTCGGCGAGAAAAATACAGTTTCGGCGAGAAAAATACAGAGGGTATTTTCAGAGGGCATTTTCAGAGGGCATTTTTAGTCGGTATTTTCACTGGGTAGTTTCGGTATTTTCAGCGGGTATTTTCGGTATTTTCTGTATTTCAGCGGGTATTTTCGGTATTTTCAGAGAGTATTTTCGGTATATTCAGCGGGTATTTTCAGCGAGTATTTTCGGTATTTTCAGCGGGTATTTTCGGTACTTTCGGCGGGCCAAAAATGCTTTCGGCAGGACAAAAATACTTTCGGCGGTACAAAAATACTTTCGGCGGGACAAAAATACTTTCGGCGGGACAAAATACTTTGGATACTTTCGGCGGGACAAAAATACTTTGGATACTTTCGGCAGGACAAAAATATAGTCGGCGAGAAAAATATAGAAACAGTTTCGGCGAGAAAAATACAGTTTCGGCGAGAAAAATACAGAGGGTATTTTCAGAGGGTATTTTTAGTGGGTATTTTTAGAGGGTATTTTCAGCGGGTATTTTCAGCGGGTATTTTCGGTAATTTCGGTATTTTTAGCATGTATTTTCGGTATTTTCAGAGGGTATTTTCAGTATTTTCAGCAAATATTTTCGGTATTTTCAGCGGGTATTTTCGGTATTTTCAGCGGGTATTTTCGGTATTTTCAGCGGGTATTTTCGGTATTTTCAGCGGGTATTTTCGGTATTTTCAGCAGGCCAAAAATGCTTTCGCACGACAAAAATACTTTCGGCGGAACAAAAATACTTTCGGCAGGACAAAAATACTTTCGGCGGAACAAAAATACTTTCAGTGGGACAAACATACTTTCGGCGGGACAAAAATATTTTCGGCGAGAAATATAGTTTCGGCGAGAAATATAGTTTCGGCGAGAAATATAGTTTTGGCGAGAAATATAGTTTCGGCGAGAAATATAGTTTCGGCGAGAAATATAGTTTTGGCGAGAAATATAGTTTCGGCGAGAATTAGAGTTTCGGCGAGAAATATAGTTTCGGCGAGAAATATAGTTTCGGCGAGAAATATAGTTTCGGCGAGAAATATAGTCTCGGCGAGAAATATAGTTTAAAAAAAAATTCGGTAGTTTCAGTGGGACAAAAATACTTTCGGCGTGACAAAAATACTTTCGGCGGGACAAAATACTTTGGATACTTTCGGCGGGACAAAAATACTTTGGATACTTTCGGCAGGACAAAAATATAGTCGGCGAGAAAAATATAGAAACAGTTTCGGCGAGAAAAATACAGTTTCGGCGAGAAAAATACAGAGGGTATTTTCAGAGGGTATTTTTAGAGGGTATTTTCAGCGGGTATTTTCAGCGGGTATTTTCGGTAATTTCGGTATTTTTAGCATGTATTTTCGGTATTTTCAGAGGGTATTTTCAGTATTTTCAGCAAATATTTTCGGTATTTTCAGCGGGTATTTTCGGTATTTTCAGCGGGTATTTTCGGTATTTTCAGCGGGTATTTTCGGTATTTTCAGCGGGTATTTTCGGTATTTTCAGCAGGCCAAAAATGCTTTCGCACGACAAAAATACTTTCGGCGGAACAAAAATACTTTCGGCAGGACAAAAATACTTTCGGCGGAACAAAAATACTTTCAGTGGGACAAACATACTTTCGGCGGGACAAAAATATTTTCGGCGAGAAATATAGTTTCGGCGAGAAATATAGTTTCGGCGAGAAATATAGTTTTGGCGAGAAATATAGTTTCGGCGAGAAATATAGTTTCGGCGAGAAATATAGTTTTGGCGAGAAATATAGTTTCGGCGAGAAATAGAGTTTCGGCGAGAAATATAGTTTCGGCGAGAAATATAGTTTCGGCGAGAAATATAGTTTCGGCGAGAAATATAGTCTCGGCGAGAAATATAGTTTAAAAAAAAATTCGGTAGTTTCAGTGGGACAAAAATACTTTCGGCGGGACAAAAATACTTTCGGCGGGACAAAATACTTTGGATACTTTCATCGGGACAAAAATACTTTGGATACTTTCGGCAGGACAAAAATATAGTCGGCGAGAAAAATATAGAAACAGTTTCGGCGAGAAAAATACAGTTTCGGCGAGAAAAATACAGAGGGTATTTTCAGAGGGTATTTTTAGTGGGTATTTTTAGAGGGTATTTTCAGCGGGTATTTTCAGCGGGTATTTTCGGTAATTTCGGTATTTTTAGTATGTATTTTCGGTATTTTCAGAGGGTATTTTCAGTATTTTTAGCAAATATTTTCGGTATTTTCAGCGGGTATTTTCGGTATTTTCAGCGGGTATTTTCGGTATTTTCAGCGGGTATTTTCGGTATTTTCAGCGGGTATTTTCGGTATTTTCAGCGGGTATTTTCGGTATTTTCAGCAGGCCAAAAATGCTTTCGCACGACAAAAATACTTTCGGCGGAACAAAAATACTTTCGGCAGGACAAAAATACTTTCGGCGGAACAAAAATACTTTCAGTGGGACAAACATACTTTCGGCGGGACAAAAATATTTTCGGCGAGAAATATAGTTTCGGCGAGAAATATAGTTTCGGCGAGAAATATAGTTTTGGCGAGAAATATAGTTTCGGCGAGAAATATAGTTTCGGCGAGAAATATTGTTTTGGCGAGAAATATAGTTTCGGCGAGAAATAGAGTTTCGGCGAGAAATATAGTTTCGGCGAGAAATATAGTTTCGGCGAGAAATATAGTTTCGGCGAGAAATATAGTCTCGGCGAGAAATATAGTTTAAAAAAAAATTCGGTAGTTTCAGTGGGACAAAAATACTTTCGGCGGGACAAAAATACTTTCGGCGGGACAAAATACTTTGGATACTTTCGGCGGGACAAAAATACTTTGGATACTTTCGGCAGGACAAAAATATAGTCGGCGAGAAAAATATAGAAACAGTTTCGGCGAGAAAAATACAGTTTCGGCGAGAAAAATACAGAGGGTATTTTCAGAGGGTATTTTTAGTGGGTATTTTTAGAGGGTATTTTCAGCGGGTATTTTCAGCGGGTATTTTCGGTAATTTCGGTATTTTTAGCATGTATTTTCGGTATTTTCAGAGGGTATTTTCAGTATTTTCAGCAAATATTTTCGGTATTTTCAACGGGTATTTTCGGTATTTTCAGCGGGTATTTTCGGTATTTTCAGCGGGTATTTTTGGTATTTTCAGCAGACCAAAAATGCTTTCGCACGACAAAAATACTTTCGGCGGAACAAAAATAGTTTCGGCAGGACAAAAATACTTTCGGCGGAACAAAAATACTTTCAGTGGGACAAACATACTTTCGGCGGGACAAAAATATTTTCGGCGAGAAATATAGTTTCGGCGAGAAATATAGTTTCGGCGAGAAATATAGTTTCGGCGAGAAATATAGTTTCGGCGAGAAATATAGTCTCGGCGAGAAATATAGTTTCAGAAAAAAATTCGGTAGTTTCAGTGGGACAAAAATACTTTCGGCGGGACAAAAATACTTTCGGCGGGACAAAATACTTTGGATACTTTCGGCGGGACAAAAATACTTTGGATACTTTCGGCAGGACAAAAATATAGTCGGCGAGAAAAATATAGAAACAGTTTCGGCGAGAAAAATACAGTTTCGGCGAGAAAAATACAGAGGGTATTTTCAGAGGGTATTTTTAGTGGGTATTTTTATAGGGTATTTTCAGCGGGTATTTTCGGTAATTTCGGTATTTTTAGCATGTATTTTCGGTATTTTCAGAGGGTATTTTCAGTATTTTCAACAAATATTTTCGGTATTTTCAGCGGGTATTTTCGGTATTTTCAGCGGGTATTTTCGGTATTTTCAGCGGGTATTTTCGGTATTTTCAGCAGGCCAAAAATGCTTTCGCACGACAAAAATACTTTCGGCGGAACAAAAATACTTTCGGCAGGACAAAACTACTTTCGGCGGAACAAAAATACTTTCAGTGGGACAAACATACTTTCGGCGGGACAAAAATATTTTCGGCAAAAAATATAGTTTCGGCGAGAAATATAGTTTCGGCGAGAAATATAGGTTTGGCGAGAAATATAGTTTCGGCGAGAAATAGAGTTTCGGCGAGAAATATAGTTTCGGCGAGAAATAGAGTTTCGGCGAGAAATATAGTTTCGGCGAGAAATATAGTTTCGGCGAGAAATATAGTTTCGGCGAGAAATATAGTTTCGGCGAGAAATATAGTTTCGGCGAGAAATATAGTTTCGGCGAGAAAAATAGTCTCGGCGAGAAATATAGTTTCAAAAAAAAATTCGGTAGTTTCAGTGGGACAAAAATACTTTCGGCGGGACAAAAATACTTTCGGCGGGACAAAATACTTTGGATACTTTCGGCGGGACAAAAATACTTTGGATACTTTCGGCAGGACAAAAATATAGTCGGCGAGAAAAATATAGAAACAGTTTCGGCGAGAAAAATACAGTTTCGGCGAGAAAAATACAGAGGGTATTTTCAAAGGGTATTTTTAGTGGGTATTTTTAGAGGGTATTTTCAGCGGGTATTTTCAGCGGGTATTTTCGGTAATTTCGGTATTTTTAGCATGTATTTTCGGTATATTCAGAGGGTATTTTCAGTATTTTCAGCAAATATTTTCGGTATTTTCAGCGGGTATTTTCGGTATTTTCAGCGGGTATTTTCGGTATTTTCAGCGGGTATTTTCGGTATTTTCAGCGGGTATTTTCGGTATTTTCAGCGGGTATTTTCGGTATTTTCAGCGGGTATTTTCGGTATTTTCAGCGGGTATTTTCGGTATTTTCAGCAGGCCAAAAATGCTTTCGCACGACAAAAATACTTTCGGCGGAACAAAAATACTTTCGGCAGGACAAAACTACTTTCGGCGGAACAAAAATACTTTCAGTGGGACAAACATACTTTCGGCGGGACAAAAATATTTTCGGCGAGAAATATAGTTTCGGCGAGAAATATAGTTTCGGCGAGAAATATAGGTTTGGCGAGAAATATAGTTTCGGCGAGAAATAGAGTTTCGGCGAGAAATATAGTTTCGGCGAGAAATAGAGTTTCGGCGAGAAATATAGTTTCGGCGAGAAATATAGTTTCGGCGAGAAATATAGTTTCGGCGAGAAATATAGTCTCGGCGAGAAATATAGTTTCAAAAAAAAATTCGGTAGTTTCAGTGGGACAAAAATACTTTCGGCGGGACAAAAATACTTTCGGCGGGACAAAATACTTTGGATACTTTCGGCGGGACAAAAATACTTTGGATACTTTCGGCAGGACAAAAATATAGTCGGCGAGAAAAATATAGAAACAGTTTCGGCGAGAAAAATACAGTTTCGGCGAGAAAAATACAGAGGATATTTTCAGAAGGTATTTTTAGTGGGTATTTTTAGAGGGTATTTTCAGCGGGTATTTTCAGCGGGTATTTTCGGTATTTTTAGCATGTATTTTCGGTATTTTCAGAGGGTATTTTCAGTATTTTCAGCAAATATTTTCGGTATTTTCAGCGGGTATTTTCGGTATTTTCAGCGGGTATTTTCGGTATTTTCAGCGGGTATTTTCGGTATTTTCAGCGGGTATTTTCGGTATTTTCAGCAGGCCAAAAATGCTTTCGCACGACAAAAATACTTTCGGCGGAACAAAAATACTTTCGGCAGGACAAAAATACTTTCGGCGGAACAAAAATACTTTCAGTGGGACAAACATACTTTCGGCGGGACAAAAATATTTTCGGCGAGAAATATAGTTTCGGCGAGAAATATAGTTTCGGCGAGAAATAGAGTTTCGGCGAGAAATATAGTTTCGGCGAGAAATATAGTTTCGGCGAGAAATATAGTTTCGGCGAGAAATATAGTCTCGGCGAGAAATATAGTTTCGGCGAGAAATATAGTTTCGGCGAGAAATATAGTCTCGGCGAGAAATATAGTTTAAAAAAAAAATTCGGTAGTTTCAGTGGGACAAAAATACTTTCGGCGGGACAAAAATACTTTCGGCGGGACAAAATACTTTGGATACTTTCGGCGGGACAAAAATACTTTGGATACTTTCGGCAGGACAAAAATATAGTCGGCGAGAAAAATATAGAAACAGTTTCGGCGAGAAAAATACAGTTTCGGCGAGAAAAATCCAGAGGGTATTTTCAGAGGGTATTTTTAGTGGGTATTTTTAGAGGGTATTTTCAGCGGGTATTTTCAGCGGGTATTTTCGGTAATTTCGGTATTTTTAGCATGTATTTTCGGTATTTTCAGAGGGTATTTTCAGTATTTTCAGCAAATATTTTCGGTATTTTCAGCGGATATTTTCGGTATTTTCAGCGGGTATTTTCGGTATTTTCAGCGGGTATTTTCGGTATTTTCAGCAGGCCAAAAATGCTTTCGCACGACAAAAATACTTTCGGCGGAACAAAAATACTTTCGGCAGGACAAAAATACTTTCGGCGGAACAAAAATATAGTTTCGGCGAGAAATATAGTTTTGGCGAGAAATATAGTTTCGGCGAGAAATATAGTTTCGGCGAGAAATATAGTTTCGGCGAGAAATATAGTCTCGGCGAGAAATATAGTTTAAAAAAAAATTCGGTAGTTTCAGTGGGACAAAAATACTTTCGGCGGGACAAAAATACTTTCGGCGGGACAAAATACTTTGGATACTTTCGGCGGGACAAAAATACTTTGGATACTTTCGGCAGGACAAAAATATAGTCGGCGAGAAAAATATAGAAACAGTTTCGGCGAGAAAAATACAGTTTCGGCGAGAAAAATACACAGGGTATTTTCAGAGGGTATTTTTAGTGGGTATTTTTAGAGGGTATTTTCAGCGGGTATTTTCGGTAATTTCGGTATTTTTAGCATGTATTTTCGGTATTTTCAGAGGGTATTTTCAGTATTTTCAACAAATATTTTCGGTATTTTCAGCGGGTATTTTCGGTATTTTCAGCGGGTATTTTCGGTATTTTCAGCGGGTATTTTCGGTATTTTCAGCAGGCCAAAAATGCTTTCGCACGACAAAAATACTTTCGGCGGAACAAAAATACTTTCGGCAGGACAAAACTACTTTCGGCGGAACAAAAATACTTTCAGTGGGACAAACATACTTTCGGCGGGACAAAAATATTTTCGGCGAGAAATATAGTTTCGGCGAGAAATATAGTTTCGGCGAGAAATATAGGTTTGGCGAGAAATATAGTTTCGGCGAGA
Source organism: Stenolophus ochropezus (assembly GCA_035578165.1). Lineage (NCBI taxonomy): Eukaryota > Metazoa > Arthropoda > Insecta > Coleoptera > Carabidae > Stenolophus > Stenolophus ochropezus. Next base: position 10,319,108 of record JAQOWZ010000014.1, read on the forward strand.
AATAGAGTTTCGGCGAGAAATAGAGTTTCGGCGAGAAATATAGTTTCGGCGAGAAATAGAGTTTCGGCGAGAAATATAGTTTCGGCGAGAAATATAGTTTCGGCGAGAAATATAGTTTCGGCGAGAAATATAGTTTCGGCGAGAAATATAGTCTCGGCGAGAAATATAGTTTCAAAAAAAAATTCGGTAGTTTCAGTGGGACAAAAATACTTTCGGCGGGACAAAAATACTTTCGGCGGGACAAAATACTTTGGATACTTTCGGCGGGACAAAAATACTTTGGATACTTTCGGCAGGACAAAAATATAGTCGGCGAGAAAAATATAGAAACAGTTTCGGCGAGAAAAATACAGTTTCGGCGAGAAAAATACAGAGGGTATTTTCAGAGGGTATTTTTAGTGGGTATTTTTAGAGGGTATTTTCAGCGGGTATTTTCAGCGGGTATTTTCGGTAATTTCGGTATTTTTAGCATGTATTTTCGGTATATTCAGAGGGTATTTTCAGTATTTTCAGCAAATATTTTCGGTATTTTCAGCGGGTATTTTCGGTATTTTCAGCGGGTGTTTTCGGTATTTTCAGCGGGTATTTTCGGTATTTTCAGCGGGTATTTTCGGTATTTTCAGCAGGCCAAAAATGCTTTCGCACGACAAAAATACTTTCGGCGGAACAAAAATACTTTCGGCAGGACAAAAATACTTTCGGCGGAACAAAAATACTTTCAGTGGGACAAACATACTTTCGGCGGGACAAAAATATTTTCGGCGAGAAATATAGTTTCGGCGAGAAATATAGTTTCGGCGAGAAATATAGTTTCGGCGAGAAATATAGTTTCGGCGAGAAATAGAGTTTCGGCGAGAAATAGAGTTTCGGCGAGAAATAGAGTTTCGGCGAGAAATATAGTTTCGGCGAGAAATATAGTTTCGGCGAGAAATATAGTTTCGGCGAGAAATATAGTCTCGGCGAGAAATATAGTTTCAAAAAATAATTCGGTAGTTTCAGTGGGACAAAAATACTTTCGGCGGGACAAAAATACTTTCGGCGGGACAAAATACTTTGGATACTTTCGGCGGGACAAAAATACTTTGGATACTTTCGGCAGGACAAAAATATAGTCGGCGTGAAAAATATAGAAACAGTTTCGGCGAGAAAAATACAGTTTCGGCGAGAAAAATACAGAGGGTATTTTCAGAGGGTATTTTAGTGGGTATTTTTAGAGGGTATTTTCAGCGGGTATTTTCAGCGGTTATTTCGGTAATTTCGGTATTTTTAGCATGTATTTTCGGTATTTTCAGAGGGTATTTTCAGTATTTTCAGCAAATATTTTCGGTATTTTCAGCGGGTATTTTCGGTATTTTCAGCGGGTATTTTCGGTATTTTCAGCGGGTATTTTCGGTATTTTCAGCAGGCCAAAAATGCTTTGGCACGACAAAAATACTTTCGGCGGAACAAAAATACTTTCGGCAGGTCAAAAATACTTTCGGCGGAACAAAAATACTTTCAGTGGGACAAACATACTTTCGGCGGGACAAAAATATTTTCGGCGAGAAATATAGTTTCGGCGAGAAATATAGTTTCGGCGAGAAATATAGTTTTGGCGAGAAATATAGTTTCGGCGAGAAATAGAGTTTCGGCGAGAAATATAGTTTCGGCGAGAAATAGAGTTTCGGCGAGAAATATAGTTTCGGCGAGAAATAGAGTTTCGGCGAGAAATATAGTTTCGGCGAGAAATATAGTTTCGGCGAGAAATATAGTTTCGGCGAGAAATATAGTCTCGGCGAGAAATATAGTTTCAAAAAAAAATTCGGTAGTTTCAGTGGGACAAACATACTTTCGGCGGGACAAAAATATTTTTGGCGAGAAAAATATAGTTGAAAGTATAAAAATATAGTTTCGGCGAGAAATATAGTTTTGGCGAGAAATATAGTTTCGACAAAAAATATAGTCGGCGACAATATAGTCGGCGAGATAAAAATAAATAAACCTTCGTGGTTCGTAAAACCTGTTTAATTGCTTTTGATAAATATTTCTTTTTTTAATCTTGCAAATTTCGAATGTGTGAAAGTATTTTCTACTAATAAGTAATATAAAAATTGGGGTTACTAATTCCAGTTTTTTTTTCAATACTACATATACAGGTATATATGAAAAAATGCTAATTTAACAGAAATTTTATAGGAAAATTAAAATATTTCGAACACCAATTCGACACAAGGTCGCCAAATCCTTCACATCATTTCCTGGGAAATAAAAACAATACAGCATCACATTGCCTAGAAGCGCAATCTCTTCGCGTTGTATCCAGATAATCCGTTCCCGTAAATCTCTTATTCACAGGCGACTTACTCTATGACAGGGCAGAAGAAAGAAATTTCTAGGTAGCAATCCAGATATGAAAAATACCCGCTGAAAATACCGAAAATACTCGCTGAATATACCGAAAATACTCTCTGAAAATACCCGCTGAAAATACCGGAAATACCCGCTGAAATACAGAAAATACCAAAAATACCCGCTGAAATACAGAAAATACCGAAAATACCCGCTGAAAATACCGAAATTACCCGCTGAAAATAACGACTAAAAGTGCCCTCTGAAAATACCCTCTGTATTTTTTTCGCCGAAACTATATTTTTCTCGCCGAAACTGTTTCTATACTTTTTCTCGCCGGCTATAATTGAAAATACTGAAAATTTACCCCGCTGAAAATACCAAAAACTTGCCCCGCTGAAAATACCGAAAAATTGCCCCGCTGAAAATACCGAAAATTTGCCCTCGCCGAAACTGTTTCTATATTTTTCTCGCCGACTATATTTTTCTCGCCGGCTATAATTGAAAATACCGAAAATTTACCCCGCTGAAAATACGAAAAACTTGCCCCGCTGAAAATACCGAAAAATTGCCTCGCTGAAAATACCGAAAATTTGCCCCACTGAAAAAACCGAAAACTTGCCCCGCTGAAAATACCAAAAATTTACCCCGCTGAAAATACCGAAGACTTGCCCCTCTGAAAATACCGAAAAATTGCCCCGCTGAAAATACCGAAAACTTGCCCCGCTGAAAATACCGAAAACTTGCTCCGCTGAAAATACCGAAAACTTGCCCTGCTGAAAATACCGAAAACTTGCGCCGCTGAAAATACCGAAAACTCGCCGAAACTATATATTTCTCGCCGAAACTATATCTTTCTCGCCGAAACTATATTTTTCTCGCCGAAACTATATTTTTCTCGCCAAAACTGTATTTCTATATTTTAACTATATTTTTCTCGCCGAAACATATGTCTATATTTTCAACTATATTTTTCTCGCCGAAAACATTTTGTCCCACCGAAAGTATTTTTGTCCCGCCGAAAGTATTTTTGTCCTGCCGAAGGCATTTTTAGCCCGCCGAAAGTACCGAAAATACCCGCTCAAAATACCCGCTCAAAATACCCGCTGAAATACCCGCTGAAAATACTTGCTGAAAATACCCGCTGAAAAACCCGCTGAAAATATCCGTTGAAATACACGCTGAAAATACCGAAAATACTCGCTGAAAATACCGAAAATACTCGCTGAAAATACCCTCTGAAAATACCCGCTGAAAATACCCTCTGAAAGTGCCCTCTGAAAGTACCCTCTGACAATACCCGCTGAAAATACCCTCAGAAATACCCGCTGAAAATACCCTCAGAAAAAATAGAAACCATAAAACACTTGTATCAGATTTATAAAAAAATAGTGATTAACAATGAGAAAACACAGCTGACTTATATAATTTTATTTTTTGCATTATTAAGCATAAATTAAAGGCAACCCCCCACTTGTTATACATAATTGCAAAGAGAAATTGATGTAGAACCTTATTCCGTAAAAACATATAGGGTGTTCCATTTAAAAAAACAAAGTTAAATATTTTTTCGCTAAATCAGTAGGCCATGGAAAACATCCGTTAAAGCTATTTTACTGGCAAGGTCTTATTACACAAGTTTCCTATTTAGCTTTTTCTTGTATATTTAATACTTCAGGAGATATGGCCTGGACAATGAAAAATCAGCCACCCTGTATACTTGTGACAACCTTTTGCAAAAAAAAGCCGATCGACATTGACCATTTTCGTTAATTCTGCACACCAGCCTTCATTGAAACCTTTCATTTGATACCAAACACCACACACTTCTTACAACTTTTTGCAAAAAACAAATATCGATCGACGTAGCACATTTTTATCAATTCTGCACGCTAGCCCTCAACGAGACCTTTCATTTGAGACCAAACTCGATATACCTTTGAGAAATTTTTGCAAAAAACAAAAGCCGATCAACATTGACCTTTTTTGTTAATTCTACACGCCAGCCCTTATCGAGCCTTTTCATTTGATACCAAACACCATATACTTCTCACAACTTTTTGCAAAAAACAAAAACCGATCGACATAGCACATTTTTGTCAATTCTGCACGCTAGCCCTCGACAAGACGTTTCATTTGAGACCATACTCGACATACCTTTGATAACTTTTTGCAGAAAACGAAAGCCGATCGGAATGGATCATTTTTGTCAATTCTGCACGCTAGCCCTCAACGAGACCTTTCATTTGAGACCAAACTCGACATACGTTTGAAATTTTTTTGCAAAAAACAAAAGTCGGTCGACATGAAACATTTTTGTCATTTATGTACCCCAACTCTCACCGAGACCTTTCATTTGATACCATACACGACATAGTTCTGACAACTTTCTGCATAAAACAAAAGTCGATCGACATGAAACATTTTTATCATATCTACACGCTAGCCCACACCGAGACTTTTCATTTGATACTAAACACTCTATACTTGTGACAACCTTTTGCAAAAAACAAAAGCCGATCGACATTGACCATTCTCGTTAATTCTGCACACCAGCCTTCATTGAAACCTTTCATTTGATATCAAACACCACACACTTCTGACAACTTTTTGCAAAAACAAATACCGATCGACATAGCACATTTTTGTCAATTCTGCACGCTAGCCCCCTCCGAGACCTTTCATTTGATACCAAACACGACATACTTCTGACAACTTTTTGCATAAAACAAAAGCCGATCGACATGGAACATTTTTGTGAATTCTGCACGCTAGCCCTCAACGAGACCTTTCATTTGAGACCAAACTCGACATACCTTTGAGAAATTTTTGCAAAAAACAAAAGCCGATCAACATTGAACTTTTTTATTAATTCTATACGCCAGCTCTTATCGGGCCTTTTCATTTGATACCAAACACCACATACTTCTCACAACTTTTTACAAAAAACAAAAGCCCTTCGATATAGAACATTTTTGTTCATTTCGCACGCTAGCCCTCATCGTGACCTAGCCTAATATATATTCACTGTCTTCAGGAGAAAAATCCAGGTTAGATTTATATGTATTTTATTTATATTTGTCTGAAACAAGAGTGCTGTAGATAGAAAACAATTCATTTTTTTTGTTAAAACTCACAGTTTAAGAACACAAACTTTAACAAAAAATAATCAAACAATGTTAGACAGAACAATAAGTCTATGTTTTCTATCCATAGCACTCTTGTTTCAGCCAGATATAAATAAAATGCATATAAATCTAACATACATTTTTCTCAATTTTTTTTGTTATTTTAGTATATGACTAGCGAATTCTCGGCTACGCCGAGCATTCCCTAGAGCTCCGCTGTCAGTGCAAAAATCAAATGCCGATCGACATGAAACAATTATTTCATATTTGCACGTCAGGCCTCACCGAGACCTTTCATTAGATTGCAAACACGATATACTTCTAATAATATTTTGCAAAAAACAAAAGCCGGTCGACATGAATCATTTTTGTCATTTATGTACCCCAACTCTCACCGAGACCTTTCATTTGATACCATACACGACATACTTCTGACAACTTTCTGCATTAAACAAAAGTCGATCGACATGAAACATTTTTATCATATCTACACGCTAGCCCACATTAGACTTTTCATTTGATACTAAACACGATATACATCTGACAACTTTTTACAAGAAACAAAAACCGATCGACATAGTACATTTTTGTCAATTCTGCAGGCTAGCCCTCTCCGAGACCTTTCATTTGATACCAAACACGACATACTTCTGACAACTTTTTGCATAAAACAAAAGCCGATCGACATGGAACATTTTTATCATATCTACACGCTAGCCCACACCGAGACTTTTTATTTGATACCAAACACTATATACTTGTGACAACCTTTTGCAAAAAACAAAAGCCGATCGACATTGACCATTTTCGTTAATTCTGCACACCAGCCTTCATTGAAACCTTTCATTTGATACCAAACACCACACACTTCTGACAACTTTTTGCAAAAAAAACAAATACCGATCGACATAGCACATTTTTGCCAATTCTGCACGTTAGCTTTCTCTGAGACCTTTTATTTGATACCGAACAGGACATACTTCTGACAACTTTTTGCATAAAACAAATACCGATCGACATAGCACATTTTTGTCAATTCTGCACGCTAGCCCTCTCCGAGACCTTTCATTTGATACCAAACACGACATACTTCTGACAACTTTTTGCATAAAACAAAAGCCGTTCGACATGAAAAATTTTTGTCATTTATGCACACCAGCCTTAACCGAGACCTTTCATTTGATACCAAACACGACATACTTCTGAGAACTTTTTGCATAAAACAAAAGCCGTTCGACATGAAAAATTTTTGTCATTTATGCACACCAGCCTTAACCGAGACCTTTCATTTGATACCAAACACGACATACTTCTGACAACTTTTTGCATAAAACAAAAGTCGATTAACATGGAACATTTTTGTCATTTCTGTATGCTAGCCCACAACAAGACCTTTTATTTGATACCAAACAGGACATATTTCTAACAATTATTTGAAAAACAAAAACCATTCGATGTAAAATATATTTGTCATTTATGCAAGCCAGAAAACATTTATATAGAAAACATACATTTTTAAAGTAATTTTAGAATTTTACAAAATTAATAATTAATATCAAATATAATATTAATTAGAATGACATAATAACAATAATAAACTCTCAGATAGAATTTTTTTTTAATTTCCGTAACTGTCTAACTTTTGCCGAAAAATGTACATATTATATTTAATATATTTCATACAATAGACGTGCGGTTCCATCGGTTATGATTTTATCTGATGTAGAGTTGAAATATGAACAACTTTGTAGTTTTGCTCTAAATATATCAGGAGAGAGAGTATTCGCAATTTTTTGAATACTTGGTTTTGTTAAGTGATCATAACTGTCAAATGAAATTAAAATAAAATTAAAAAAATCTGATGTGTCCAACACAATACCTCCCGCCACTGTAGTAATACATATATTCTATTCAATACATTTATTTTGTAGTTTTAAAATTAATTTGTTCTTGCAGTTCAGAATATTTATAATTCATTTCATACCTAAAATTTCCTTCATAAAATTTGTATGACTAAAATGACAGCTATTTTTGACGTTACTAAAATCGGAACCGAACTTACCCTGATTCACGCATGCAAATATATGCCTTATATATTTCTTCCACCTTTTCCAATTTTTACAATAAAACTACTTCATATTTACTTATGTTATCTTTTACATTTACTTACATCAAATTTGACATCATATGTCAAATTTTGTGAACATATGAATAACTCATCTGTTTTATCGAAATTTCTCAGCCTAAACGATATGTAAAATTATTATAATTTATATATTTTTTTTCTATCTAACTAGAAGTTATATATAAACGTAATTATGCAGATCGGTAGAAAATTATAAAATCTTTATATTTAATAATAACATAATTTGCGAAAAAATGGTATTTAGAGGTATTTTTTTAGGAAAAACGGTTTAAAGCTTCAAGTAAAGTACTACTTCCGGTTAACCAATTGTACTCAAAAACTAATCAGTTCATCATTTTTGAATATAAGTCTTAAATACCAAATATTATATTTTTTACATGTATCGTATTGGAGTTATCGTGGACGAGAAATCGTCACAGACACACACACACACGCACACACACACAGACATACAGACATCACGCTAAAAATAGTGAAATCGTATTCTAGGGACCCTAATTCGTGCTCATATGTTGAAAACTCACACTCGAGAAATCTGACCAAAAACAATACCTCCCTTATCTATATATTGATAGGCGGGAGGTAAAAATAATGAATATGAAAATAAAAATTATAAACTGTTTTATTTCATTCATTATACTTTTATTCACATATTTAATCCAAGGCACTCTAATTCCAGGTAAAACAATGATGTATTATTATTGTCATATTTTAATCAAATTAATAAAAAACTTCAGATGCATTTTTCTCAAAAAAATCGGTATGTTAGGGTATGATAATATTATATCATTGAATTCAGAATAATATTCTCTATTGAATAAGCATTTAAAATAAAAAAGTTGGGACACGTATTTTGAGAAACACTGGTTTAAAAAAAAAATAGTTTGTCTCATGTTAATAGTGTTGTAAAATAGAAATTTTTTGCTAATTTAACTGACCTTGTAGCTCTTATAGTTCTCGAGATAGCAATAGCGGACAAAATAAAATGAACACCTTTATACACATAATTTTTATAGGTTTAACAATACCGTTTAAACCAGTATTTGTAAAATTTGTTTCTGTATACATCTGAGAAAATCAATAATTTTAATAGTTTAAAAAAATCACATAGATGGCACTAATTAAGAATTTTATTGCATCTGCTAAGGAAGGAATCGATATAATTATTAAATTAATTTAATATTTTTATATTTAATTTCATATGTATATGAATTAAAATATTATTATTATATTAACTGGTAGTGATAGTGTTGTTATATTTATTTCCAAATCACAAGTATGATGTGAAAAGAAAAAACCTGAATCTCCAGAGTAAATACAAAGGGCTCTTATAATATTTATTATTGAAAATTATGTTATGAAATAAATATAATAATATATATAAATATGCGTTGAAAACATAAATGTACAATTACATCTTATTTAGAACAAACTGTATGAAATATTAAAAAAAAAAAGTCGTGAATCTTCGGAATAAATGTAGATAGAAACTTCTTATCTCTCTCTACGAATAATGAAATGGCAAACGGTAATATAAAGCATGTACTTTGAAAAGAGGACTTGTGTGTAATATTTGTCATACTTCTTGAATTCAACGTTACTATTTTCATGTTAAGTATGGTTTGTTAGATAATATTACAACATAACAAGTCCATTTTCGTGTATAAAATATTAGTTGAAACTTGAAATACTGATCTCGCTTCACTTTCGGTTTCCAAGCCATAACACATAGCTTGATTACAATAAAAATTGTAGCCATTGATTCTTATCAACAACATTTTCATTATAATAATCATTGTCATATTTTCTCGGTACCAATGTAATTCTATTGGTACATACGTACATCTACAATGAAAAAGTTCATTGCAGAATATGTAGTATTATTGCGAATTTATCTATCGTATGACATTTTTATTACGGTTTTTATATTTTGACTTCTTCTTTCTACTGATTTTTTCTTTGCACTTCCAACCCTATTTAATGTGCTTTCAATTTTGCTATAAGTATAATACTTATATTTTCAGCAATGGCAAAATGACAAGATAATTTGACAACTGTATTTTGGATGCGTTCAAACATGTGTTATACAGTCGGATTACTGAATGTGACCAGTGTAAATTTTTAAATTCAAAGAAACTTGTTAATAAATTTAATAAGAACACAATTTTTTTTTAATAAAAATATTATAAATATACCGTAACAAATAACAATGAGCCTTTAGGAACCCGAAAATTTACAAAAAGAGTAGCTAACAATCAAAGCTGGCCGTTTACTTTTAAATTTTCGGGTATCTAAAGGCTTATTGTTAAACGGTAATTATTTTTGATTTCTAAGTAAATCATTTTAAAATATATCTTATCATTTTAATAGATACACTTCGTTTATGAAAATGAATTTTAGATGTCAGATTGTCAAATTTGAAGTGAATAAAATAAGTAAAATATATGAAATAATAATGTTCATAAAGTAATTTTTATTTACTCTCCAATGAATATAAAAGTATAATAATATTATATAGTAAAATGAAATATTTTTATAATTAGAGAATAATAACTAAAACTAACTATAGGAATTGCAAACCTTGCTCGCAACTGTCATCATCACAAATTTTGACATAAATAATCCATTATTTAAAAACTTTATGGTTGTATATGAAAGAATATATTATATTTACTCTTTTTATAGCATTATTTATGATAAAAATAGCTTCTTTTAATTTCATTTGATTACACTTTGAACCAGTAACCTAATATGACATCTGTAAGTGATAAAAATTAAAAAAATACCTAATAATATTTATATCGTACCTTAAACTAATATCAAACATTTTTTTTGCATTATTTCGTAGTAAAAATATGAATTTTCATGTAATCCATTCACCTGGGAGCACATGTCATCAAAAGCATTTCTCGTTAAATATTTGGTTTCAGAAAGTGTCTATTGTTTGAAATATCAATGATAATTGAATAATTGGATAGATACTTTGTTTTTGTATACGTTTTCATTTAAAAAATCATCTCATTCCATAACAAAATACAATACAAATTTAAAAAATCTAATTGTTGTTGTAATCAAATACTTTCATCTGAAATTTGATGAAAGAATACATAAAGAATGTATATAATGCAGTTACTTACAGTTTAATATAATCCAGATACATAATTGAAAATAATTCTTGTACAATAAATTATTAAACATTTATTCCAAGGGGGTATGAAGGAAAGGTTTGTCAGTATTTTTAAATAAATGTGTTTATGACTGAATACGACGCGCCTTGTTTGATTTCCATAATTAAATTTTTGTCAATAGTGTTATTATCCATAATTTTATGTTATTCTTTTCTATGAATATATTCTTGTTTGGATAACTACGAGTATAACTGAAATGAAAACACATATTTAAATACATTCAAGAAAATATAAAATTACATACTTACATTATAAAATGTAGTGTAATTTTACTTTTAAACTAATTTTACTATATATTTCTCCAAGCAAATACAAGACTTGCAAGATGATTTTTTGATTAGAGCTGACGTTTGGACACGTCATATGTCATGAAAATTTAAATATTGTAAATAAGGTTTGCCGTAAATTATTATGTACAATGCACTTTTATGATAATCAGTTACACTTCAGTAGTGTTATTTTTAGTAATTTTATGTTATTTCTCTTCTATAAATATACTCTTGTTTGGATAACCAGTTAAAAATTGTAACTGAAATAAAAATACATCTTTAAATACAACGAAATAAATTTAAAATAATATACTTACATCACAAAGTGTATTGTACATAGTTTACTTTATATTTCTGTATATTTCTCTTTGAAAATATAAAACTTGTGCCACGAATTTTTTGATTGACTGACCCAACAGATGATAAACGTCAAACGTCATAAAATTAAATATTTTAAATACACCACATTTAACATTCAGTGTATTTGTATATGTTTCGCTCACTATTATAATGTGTAAAAATATAATTACCCTTACAATATCTCTTTTCATTTTCAAAATAAATCAATTAAAAGTTTCATATTGAATTGTCAAAAATGACGGATGGCACAGTAATTCTTTTTAAATTTAAACCTGGCATCTAGGATATTTTTTTCAGTTTTGTTCCAGTTTTCCTTTTTGGCTTAGTTTTTGATTTTTTACACGAAAACCACTCACAGTAAAAATATGAGACCCCAAAAAGGCCCTATTCCACTTTAAACCACATCTAATAAAATAATATTAAAATTATTCAATGAATGGTTTGACCTGTACCCGTGAGCAAAATTTTTGCGATGCTCGAGATGAATCCAAATATAGATATATAGTGAATCTATCAAAATAGTATATGATACTAGCGAATTCTCGGCTATGCCGAGCATTTGTCAATTCTGCACGTTAGCCCTCTCCGAGACCTTTCATTTAATGGCAAACACCACTCAATTCTGACAACTTTTTGCATAAAACAAAAGCCGATCGACATAGAACATTTTTGTCAATTCTGCACGCCAGCCCTCAACGAGACCTTTCATCTGATACCAAACACGACATACTTCTGATAACTTTTTGCATAAAACAAAAGCCGATCGACATGGAACATTTTTGTTAATTCTACACGCCAGCCCTTATCGAGCCTTTTCATTTGATACCAAACACCACATACTTCTCACAACTTTTTGCAAAAAACAAAAACCGATCGACATAGCACATTTTGTCTATTCTGTGAAGTTAGGTTAGGAATATTTAGAGCTCCGCAGTCAGTGCAAAAAACAAATGCCGATCAACATGAAACAATTATTTCATATTTCCACGTCAGGCCTCACCGAGACCTTTCATTAGATTGCAAACACGATATACTTCCAATAATTTTTTGCAAAAAACAAAAGCCGGTCGACATAAAACATTTTTGTCATTTATGTACCCCAACTCTCACCGAGACCTTTCATTTAATACCATACACGACATAGTTCTGACAACTTTCTGCATAAAACAAAAGTCGATCGACATGAAACATTTTTATCATATCTACACGCTAGCCCACACCGATACTAAACACTCTATACTTGTGACAACCTTTGCAAAATACAAAAGCCTGTCGACATTGACTATTCTCGTTAATTCTGCACACCAGCCTTCATTGAAACCTTTCATTTAATACCAAACACCACACACTTCTGACAACTTTTTGCAAAAAACAAATACCGATCGATAGGAGATGCCTACTAGATCAAATTTTTAGTTGAAAATACCCTCTGAAAGTACCCTCTGAAAATACCCGCTGAAAATACCCTCAGAAATACCCGCTGAAAATACCCTCAGAAAAAATAGAAACCATAAAACACTTCTATTGAACACTTGTATCAGATTTATAAAAAAATAGTGATTAACAATGAAAAAACACAGCTGACTTATATAATTTTATTTTTTGCATTATTAAGCATAAATTAAAGGCAACCCCCCACTTGTTATACATAATTGCAAAGAGAAATTGATGTAGAACCTTATTCCGTAAAAACATATAGGGTGTTCCATTTAAAAAAACAAAGTTAAATATTTTTTCGCTAAATCAGTAGGCCATGGAAAACATCCGTTAACGCTATTTTACCGGCAAGGTCTTATTACACAAGTTTCCTATTTAGCTTTTTCTTGTATATTTAATACTTCAGGAGATATGGCCTGGACAATGAAAAATCAGCCACCGTATAGTCCAGGGTTTTTTCAAGTTTTTCAAAAATTTTGAGTTAGACACGCTATCACCTAGCGAAAACCGTCAGGATTACGGATTCGATATCCGTTTTTCGCGGAAACACCCCTTTCGCACGTAATTCACAAAAATCATTTTTTAAATGTGGTGAATTTAGGCAACACCCAACACGTCCTTGTGTCACCAATACATAAATATAGGTTTTAAATTTGTATACATATATTCTACAAATACTATAAGGCAAGAGAAAAATCTGGAACGTATTTTATATGTTACTAATAAACTTGTGGATTGATAAAAAATAAAGGGAGCAATATAAAGGTTTATTATAGCATTTTGAAAAGAAAGATACAAAAAATATTGAATGATCAATCACAGATGAGATCAAGTATTGATTTTTTTTAAACTAACTAATAAAATGATAGTATTTTGTTACCTTTGAAATGACCGTTCAGAAGAGTGATCTATTTGATTTGAATTTTTTATTGCTTAGATAAAAGTATGTAATTTGTAAATGAATATATACAGTTGTATTATATACTGTGGATTTAAATTTAAAAGAAAAAATTCTCCTGCCAGATTTATATGTTATTTATTTATTGTTTTTCGTGCTACTGTTATGGAACTGTAGCTACCGCGTGCAGGGATAAAGTGCATGTTATCCACACTCTAAATAAACAAAAAAATAAGAATCAAAATCTGTAAAACACGTAGAATAAGTGCAGGAACTCATACAGGTAGAGCACAAGATACATACAAGTTAACATAACTGTAGCGGTGTTATAAGGGGGTGATTTTTTGGTGTTATTACCCTAATTCGACCTGGTAGATTCCGAATTTGTTGTCCAAATTTCCATAGGACCTATAGTTCTCACGTAATAAACGATTTAAATCTTTATTATTCAATAACTTCTTTATTTTCAACCCCTTGGCGAATTTGATTTCAGAAGTTGTTAACCTTATGTACCTAGCATTTGTATGCCAAATTTATACCAGATCTGTGACAAAAAGGTTTTGTCAATCATTTTCTCTGAAGGTTGGTTACTTATTAATAGTAAACTCTTTTAACACTTAGTGCACTGTATCACTAATAAATTTAAAGTCCGTATGACAAGTGAAATATTTTTCTGATACAATTTAATCTTGATTATAAAACTCGATCACAAAGTTCAAAATCCTATTTTCCTTTATTGATTTCGGTCACTAGGATTTAATTTGCCACTTAATTACATTTGCAACAGCAAGAATTGTTTGTTAATTAATAAAAATCCGTGAATTTTGAAAATAATTAAATCACAATGAGAATTAATACTACTTTCTACAGAATTGTTGAAATTAAAATCTTACATATTTCAGATGTTTAAAAGGAGGAAACAAGTAAAAATCATAATTTTCAATTTGTTTATTACAATCCGTTTCATATATATGAAATTACAAAATATATACTTTTTAAAAATATATTATATAATTTCATTGTAATTAAACAATGTATGCAAGACAACAGTCAAAAACGAAAATTAAAATTTAGATTTTAGTTCAAATGTCTTTCGGCCTTACACGTACGTATAATGAAAAAAAGAAATTTTTAAATTCTCTAATTTGTTTTAAGAAAAAAATATATACACAACGTCTGAAAATAATATCAAACTAATACACAATGTCTGTAAATTATCAGAATTATGAAATGTATTTATACCTTGTGTAAAAGGCTGAAAGCAACATAAAACAAATTTCTCGAATTGAATTAGAGTAATTAAAAAAAATTAAACTTCTTGGAAATAATAAAAAGGTACACATATGGCGAAATACAAAAACCATGAAATAGAATACAATAAACGATATAAAGTGATTCTTATTTGGAACGTTACGTAACCGCAACTACTGCTGGCGAAGACCACAGATTGCACAATGGACGAATAAAAACAAACAAAAAGGGTCAAGATACAAAATAACCGAATCACTCTAATAAATAAACATAATACATTAAACAAAAATATGATGATAACATTATCTGAATATACGCTATGTCCTTTTAATATAAAATTATAAATATGATACTTCAAACCTTCCAAAACATAACATAAATTATTGTCTTACAGGAATTGTGCAGTAGTGCTTTTAAATATAATCTTAATATTAATATTGTAAATTTACAACCAGTAACTATGTTTCAATTTTTCAAAACCAAATTACTATGAAAATTTAGTAACTTATCTTTGAAAAATAAAAAAAGTTATCACGGCTTCGGAATTTAAAGAAATCCTAATCGCTTCAGACTAGAAGACTTCATTGAAAATCGCCCTCTAGTGTCCGCATTCCAAGTCTTCGACTTTGCTCGGAAGTGCTTGAGATCATGTTCATGTGCTGGGTCCAACATCGGCTTGTAGGCGGTTGGCATACACAGCTCAGAATATTGTTCATAGAAGTTCTTGTACCCACCGTCCAGCAGATAGATTTCCGGCCAATCCAGTGCTGGATACGAGTCGTTATTTCTGGTGCGGTCGATGTTTCGTAGGAACCTTGAACTGCAATAAAACATTATTAAACTGAACACAAATATCAATTAAAAGACAACTTACAGATTTGGCCCCCTTTCAGAAGAAAACTCGCAGTGGAATACAAGAATATTGCGTTTATTATTGTCAGTACTAACATTCCTACATTTATTTTCAACCAGTTCTTTCATTATTTGTTCTTTGGTATAAAAATTCAAAGCGTTCTTGATGTGGCCACCTTCATATTCATACGGATATCTACAATCGATTACTTTATAGGACGCCACAGAAGTTTCGTATTTTCCTTTCATTAAATCTGCTAATGTGGTTGGAGAAATTGATTTTAAGTCTTGATGTTTCCCTGAGACTAATGGAAGACAGAATGGTTTGCTGAAGTCTCCGATTAGGTCTGGATCTGTTGATGCTGCAATAAAAACAATTCTTAAGATATTGATCTGTGTTTCTGTACGCTTACATACTCTTACAGGTTCGGAGTCCTGGGACTAAAGGTCGTAAGGATTGTGATTTAGGTTTGAAGTCATGATTAATTTGATGCTACACTAAGGAAGGATTATTCATAAAGGAGTGATTAATAAAATGATTTACTTACATCGTTGAAGAGCAGACATAATGGTGTCTTCATTTGCAGAGAAACTCCGTTGGATTTTCGGGTGGCTTGAACCAGCGGAACCTTTTTTCAACATAGATGAGATCATCTGATTGCATTTGTACCGCTTGGGTTGTATTGGGCTAGTAATATCAATAGGAGGTTCTGGCCTCTTAATGGACCGGTGTTCATAAGGCTCAGTTTTATCACTTTTGAAAAGGCAGTGTCGAATATGACTAACTGAAGATTCTTCTTTTAACGATATACTTCTTCGGAACGACGGCCGAATACGCGAACTATTTGTATTTACAGGGGTGTCGTGTTTCATGGACCCGTTCACGAGCGAATTAAACGCGGGTGGTAGTAGAGTATTTTCGTCAGTTTCAATAAATGAAAGTTCTTGAAATCCATCATCCATAGATTCCATAGAACTAGAAGAAAAGCTATTGAAGAGAGATCTGTTACTTTCCCTGCCATTTAACGTCGTATTTTTAGGCTGAAGGAAATTAAAATTCACTTTTTGTTCCTTATCGTTAAAATTTGTACTATATCCTGAATCTTGAGAATTCATATCAAATTCTTCTATAGGTTGCCGCAGAGGGTACGATGAACCACACTATAATAGGAAAACAAGAATTAGTAAAAAAAGATATTTTACATTTTCAATAAAATGTGTAACCGATAAACAACATCACAACATTCTATTGTATCATATCAAAGTGATAATTATAATAAAAATGTAATAAAAACTTACTAATGAAGGTGAGGAATTGCACATTAATGAAGCACATCTGGATTTGGAAGATGGGCTGCTGTTACCGTAGAGCGAAATATCGTTGTCATGTTTGCTAGGACTGCCCAGGTGCTGATTTTCCTTTTCCATTTCCAGGTGATCGTAATTGGAGCAAACTGGACTGTGTGACAATCCATTTTCGCTCACTGAATAATTTTCGCTAACTTGGAAACGGTTCTTCATCAGTCTGCAAAAATAGAAAACAAAGTGTAATAAATATTGCAAATAAAAAATATACAAAGCATTCCAATAAGTCTGCAGATCATTTAAAAAATACTTCCGCGGAATTAAGAAAGTTCGTTACATTTCGAAATAATTTTTCAAAAATATATACAGAAGTGGAAGTAATATATCAGTAATAACCGGTAGGTTCAATAGAAATAGGCAGAAATATAAGAAGTAATTAAGATTCTAGAGATAAACAATTTGTTTCATTGATTGTTAAAAACAATAAAAATATCATAAAATGAGAAGTAAATACCAAAATATGTGAAAGGAAAATGTGCTGACACGAAGAAGTAAGCATTTTAATTGATTACTCGTAACGTATTTCATAAGAATAACCGCCACAAACAGTCACTGTCAAGGTTTAAAGACTTCAAGTTTACAGCGTTCCAGGTGGCAAGCACCTGAACTAAGATTACGGCACAGTGATTTTAACGCCAGGTAAGAACATCCCGAATTTTTGGAATTTGCGTGCGCATCAAAGCGGGAAATCCTGGTCCAATGAGATTCGCAACTGACTACCGGTTGTCACAAACATATGTTAAATGTCATGTGAAATATGCGGTAAAATACAATTAATATTGATGTAAATGTACACAATTTCCGTTGTAACGTTCTTTGTCGGAGATAATAGTTCGTTTACCTTTACAAGGAATTCCTAATAAATTGTACGTAGGAGGGAAATCTTCAAGTTTCCGCCAAAAGTAACCTCTTATACTAACAATGCATACAATTTTATAATATAATGTATAAAGTATAATTCTTTATATTTATCATAGAGATATATCAAATTCTTTGTAGAAATTGAAACTAAACAATTTTTATTCATATATATTTAAAGAATTATTATTCAAAATGTATAAATAAAAAAAATTAAATAACAATTATAAATATAAAGATATTAAATTATTAAGATAAAGTAGTATTATTCATACAACTGATTCTATATCACATCGTCCACTAACAAAATTTGAGGGAAATCATAACATTTTTGCGCCAAAAGTAACCTATCCCTGAAAGATCATTATTTATCTAACATATTTGTTTACCAAACTTCAAGTAAATACTACTAAAGATATATTTAGACAATTATCAGGAAATTTTAAAACGTTTTTTTATAAATATTCGTAAGGATCTCATTAAAATGTATCAATAAATAATTTTAAGAAACCTAAAAAATATAAACAATACCCAATTAAACATTTCCTGATTAATTTTCGTTACCAAATTTATTTAAATATATATAGCTCCAAATATTAGATCATGGTTTTTGCGCCAAATACAACCTCATGCAAAAATCATGAACTATCAATAATTCATCAAAAACTGAAATAAATCTTCCTAAAGAGCGTTGGGAAATGTAACGTCTTTCTGACTTATATGGCTTTGTAACTTCCTGGTAACTTAAAACCTCAAAGAGATGATTTGATGGAATGTGCATTCCATGATTTAGCGCCAAAAGTAACAAACAACAAATTTCAGGTAGCTAAAGGGAATAGAAAGGGAAATAATAGAAAATGATGCTATAAACAGCAGGTACAGTAACGTACTTAGATCCCTAGTTGCGCGCGCAGTTTGTCGTTATTCTCTAGGATGAAAAAATGCGGGTTTGTTTACGTTCCTAGAAGTTAATTATAATAAATAATTTGATTCATAATAATAATTATTTGTTGATATTCCAATGTAATTAGGGTGAACTGAAAAAAAACTAGAAATTCCTGTTTGACATATGACCGTTAGAAGAAGACCTTGACAAGGGTGTGCCCTTATACGTTACAAGTTACAACATCTGATTTCCTTCATTTAAACTTCACCTATTAAACATATCTGTTTGTTTATATTTTGAATTATTGCATAAACGTATACAGATTTGCAACGCTGGTTGCATAAATGAATTGCAAATTGACAAAAAACTTTGCAATTACAGGATGGTTAATGTTTCTACAACATATTATATGTTTACATATTATTTATTGTATATATTGTTAAATATGTATAGTTTTCACTGTCTAACTTCGTTATTTTAAGTTTTTTCATCAAAGAACTGTTCAACGGTTGCATAAATTACAGGAAAACTATAAGTTCGTTAAGACTTCACGCAGAGTCAGTAAAAGTAAATAACCTGTACTAAAATACTAAACAAAGTAATACTTGTAATAAAGTTATAAGTTAAGAATTGATAATAAACAAGTGAATTCCCTCGTAAATCATGTCAATATAAACAGATAACCTGGTGTGTACTTTTCCGGGTAGTGAGGTGTGTGGTCATAAAAAAGGCGGTTATTTGTATACATTCCCGGGTAAAAGTGCAAATACTGTAAAAATGCATTCTCATAATTACCTGGAGCATTGGCAGACTTCGCAAGTGTCGGTAATTGATTGCCACAACATTTTATAACGATTATTTAACTAATAAAACTCTACAAAACGATCAACACCAACTTATTTTAAGCTCACTAACGTTTTGTACATTGTTTTTTAACTGCACATTATAAATTACACGTGTTTTAAGTAAAAATATATTAGATTTATTGACTTTATACACTTTAAATTCGTTATTTACGTTTAGGACAGCAGCCCATCCGTACTGCACATAGCCAGTAATTCAACTGCCAGTTGGTTTTTGGTGGGGCAACGGCTATGATAGACGTAACATTTGGTCTCCCCTCTACTTTTAAACGGACAAACCATGCATTCAACCAGGGAACCCAAACTTTTAAAAGTCAACATCATTATTTAAGATTCCCAGGAAGTACAGTTTACTAAATTATTTACTGCCGTAACAAAAGAACAAAAATAGTAATAATATCATTACGCTATAGTTCTATAATTTGAACAAAATTTAATTAGCTGTACATGTTGAATAATAAAAAAATAACATTATATTAAAAAAATATCTTTGTAATTAAAAAAAAGAAAACAATTTTTAGTCGCCTACAGAAATAATCATATTGTATTATTAATATTTTTCTTATATTTTTTATTTCAAAAAGTATTTATAAAATATATAATCACTTGCCGAGTGTCAACTAAGCATAAGAGAATACATTTTGTTAGAGCCTGTCAAATGATAAAATAAATAAAAAAAATATATTTGTATATAAAAATTTATATGAAATATAATCTGTAATGAAATGAAGTAATAATGATTTAGAAGGTAAGTGTTTAGTACTACCATAAATAAATTATTAAATTATTGAACTGACACTTGTTTTTCTAGGATTGTTTGAGAAGCTCTGCACTAGACAAAGACGTTCTGGACCAATGGATGGTATTATGAGCGCGGCAAGGATGGCGCGTAAACTAAGCCAATGTTTCTGTTGTAACTTTTTTATCCAAGTAATTTGATATTTTCATAAACTTGTGAAATCATTTATAGCCGCAAAATAAGATTTTGCACTCTCCTTGAACTACATAGCTTATCTGTCAAAATATTAATCAAGAGTCGGTTAGGGTTTGTTTTGGTTATAACTCAATCAGTATCCAGATAAAACAAAAAATGATGTTCAATTGTTTATTATCACTTGTAATGAGAACTGCAGCAGTTAACGGAAGAACAATGTTGCAATTAATTATAGTTCTGCTAATTGACAATACATTACTGTTTATGTTTATCTTTGTTGGTTTTAATTGAGGAAGCCTAGATAAGGTTCTGTGATTAGCATGTTATTTTTAACATTTCAGATTTGATTGTATCTTTTTTGTTTACATTGTATTTCATTTTACATCTACAAAGTGTGACAACTCTTAATTTCTGTGTAGATATGGAAATTATTTACAAATTTAAATCATTCATCAATAAACTTAAAAACAAGGAAAGTTTAAAAGCGATTTCATTTTACTTTTGCAAACGTAGACCTTCGAACGATATTTTGTTTTTATAAAGGTACTAGACTCCAGAGAGTTGTCATTTCCTTTAGACCTCCACTCTCAGTTTTCCACAGGCTTTTAATAGAGCGGGACTCAAAGCCAAGGTCAGAAATGGTGAAGAATCTCGTCGTACGTTTACCAAGTCACATCTCATTTTTCCTTAGATCATGCGCATCTAGCCTTATAAATTTTTAATAATAGATAAATGCAACATTTCATTTGTTTTGTATCTTGGACTTTTTCGTCAAGACCACGATATAATTTATATGAATTTTTGGTGTTCATCTCAAATTTTTTCTTTTATTCAAGCAAATTTAAAGAAATGTATAACAGACTAATAAAATTCAAACAATATGGCATTACGAGGTTTTGTATGTAAGGTTTTATGGTACCTATAAAATGTTTCACAGCCCTTCTATTACTTTACAACAATTTATACTTATAAGCTGATATTTCTTTGAAATTGGTACAAAGCTATGAAAAGAAACATGAGTCACAACAATTAAATCATAAAATTGTAATACAACCATTTAGCCTTTTAAGCATATTCAAAATTTAAATTTTTAAATTTATAATAATTTTTATAGTTAATAAGTTATCAAAAATGTGATATTTTAACAGCAAAGTAAATTAATTAATAAAAAAAAATATTTTGAAAATTTAGTAAAATTCGGTTAAACTAAAGTATTTCCTTCCATAGATATACAATTTCATTACCATATGGTAATGTTCGTGAGATATCAGCTGGTGACCGCCCTAGTAGCAAAAAAATATACATAATTTGATACCTAGTTTGAGTAAACTGTCTCATCTAATTAAATAAAAAGATGGAGTATTATTTTTTCTTGGACAACTGTTTTTTTAGAAAACAATATGAGGGTAAGTCATACCCCCATACCACAATAAGTCGTAAAAAATGTACGCTACTTGCATATATACATACAATGTACTTCGGTTACCCTTGAATAAAAAACTTGAAATTTTAAATTGAAAAGACGTTTGAAATGCGGCCGATTATAAATTCTTTAAATCACTGACTTATAATTCAAATTATTATAAAATTTGAAAACAATTCCAAATTATATAGTTTATTTGGTTCACTTGAATACAATACGGCAGATAATATAACGTATACATTACAATTCAAAGATGATAGGGTGTTATATTACAGATCACACACTACCTTAATTTTAAATTCACTTCCTATTACCTGTTCAAGGGATTTATGGGTGTTGCATTATACAAATACATGTTTAACTCTGATTTATCTTCTGCTAATTGCTCTCAGGCACAAATATATCATTTAATGTAAACATTTGATTGTTAGTAAAACTGTCATATGCTGTGTACCTGAATTTTATATATGCGCTATGAAAAAGAATAAATTTTATATTTAAATTACCAGATTTAATTATATATAATATTTATGTGTATATGATTTATGTATATATGTGAGCTAATTTTTTTTTATTATTAAATACATTAGGTCTTACACTGTTATTATATTACTAAGTACAGATTTTAATTGCAATATTTTTTAACTGAATTAAAAATTAATTTGAAAATGTACTGAACTTTCTGCATCAGTTTTGAATACCCGTTGTAAGTTTTGTAAAGTTTATTTATTACAATAACATGCTACCTATTGAGATTGCAATATTTTTAAACTAAAAATTAATTTGAAAATGTACTGAGCTTCCTGCATCAATTTGAATACCCGTTGCAAGTTTTTTAAAGTTTATTTATTACAAGAACATTCTACTTATTGATATTTGTAAAAAGGATACTAATAAGTCAGATATGTTTTGTTTGCAAATGTTTGTTTTCATTTCTTCATAAATCAGAACAAATGACGGTTACACCACTATTTAGCACTGATAAAATAATTATCTAATCACATCCCATTGGCTAGATTTTCAACTGTTTTGGTAAAGCTAAAAAATCAATGATTTTACATCATAAATATCATATGTATAAATACATTTTCCTTATCAGTTATTTTTTTGCAAGCTAAAATAATTTCTGTATTTGTTATATTAATCCCGTACGAAGTAAATCTTATAAAAAAATAATTAAAATTCTAATAAGAATGAAGTTCAAGTAACCGCATGTACCCAGGTACATTTCGATTGGCAGCTGCATAAAATTCCCAAGGGATACATTATTGTTCTCGTACTCTCGATATATTTTCTCATAGAATCATACAATGTCATCTTTTGCTTACATGTCAGATATTAGTAACTGACATATTGAATAGCTTAATTTGATAAAAATTATATTTTCTGTGAATGTGATGCTTACGGAAGAAAAGATTTTATTATTTGCGAGACAGTTTTTAAAAAATCAATTTAAAATTAATTTCAATGTTAAATTTATTAAAATAAAAGTCATAATAAAATAATAAAATAGCTAAAACAATTTTTAAAAGAAAATAGTGTCAATGACGTTGCATCCCCAATTTGAAACCGGTTTTTTTTTTGTGGTCGCTCAAAATTTTCGTCATTTCTCCCTTCTTTTATTTAAGATAAACTAATTATATTTTACTGATGGTAAGAATAGTGGTGCCACGATAATTTTATTTATTTCTCTTGCAATATCGACTCTTTTACAAAATAAAAAATAAGTGTATATTTTTATTTCAAAATTAATTTTTAAATTATTTAAATTTAAAATTTATGGAACTGTATGTCATTTTGCAAAAATTATCATATTTTTTGAAGCGTAAGATCACATTTTTTCAAAAAAGTCCTGCAATTAACTCTGAAAAGTTAAAACTTGTCTGGTAGAAGGGTTAAAGTAATATTTCAGGTTTTATTCTACTTTATATCGATTATTTTTTTGGTGTCTGAATGTTTTTAGAGGGGCATTTTTTTAAGTAATATAGTTAAAAAGGAAACAATAAAGTATGAATTTTTTAACTTCAAAGTTCAAAATTATTTTACATCATTATAAATGTTCATAAGAAATTGATGTATTTAAGGTAATAAAATAATTTCTTTGGAGCTTGATCATGTTTTTAAGAGTAATTTAATTATAAACCAATAATTAATATAGATAAAACTCGAAAAAAATAACTTAAGGCCTGGAAATTTCAAATTTAAATTATATAAGGATACTCAGGAAAAATAAGGATGTCAGGATTTATATAGAAATTTTGAAACCTAATCTTTGTTTTAACGTTTATTAACAAAAATATGGAAGTCTATACAATCACTCATATATCACTTAAATTAATAAAAATTCTTGTGTAAAAAAAAAGAAAAAAAATCACTTTAGTTTACCGCACACCAAAGTGCACATTAAGGCACCAACATTTACCTTTCTATTATCAGTCAGGGACCAATTTGTATCTTGATCTATAGCCTAAAAATATATTTTTTATTAGTACTGAAATACTGGTTCAATTTTATATAAGTTGATATTAAGCTAGTGACACATCCGAAATAAAATAATAAAAAGGTGCTTTTAGATAAGGATTAGTGCGGTTGTAGTTGGTACATCAGATTTCTGTAATATATGCTGTACCCTGCGCAAGTCATAAATCGATAAAAAATGCTGAACAAGTATTGAACGCACATAACCTTAATATTGTCTATTGTTTATCTATTTTACTTTTGCATAAAATAGCAAAACGGCTGTTGGATTCAATTAAAAAAAAAAAAACATCTGCTGCGCACAATGTTAATGCGCAACTCGCTCTGGACTAATTTTGAATCCCAATTATAACGCTCATTTGCATTATATTATAACGGCACTAATCTCTATGTAAACGGTACTAAGTCTACATATGTATATTTTTCATATAAAGATGGAAATCACGGAGAGCAAAATATATTTTAAAAACTTAACAATTTATAATTTTCATTCCAATGTTGATTTGTCACTATTATCATTCAAGCAATCATTATAATAAATATTCATTAGTTCATATATGAAGTCAGAATATAAAATTTACCCTTAATAAATGGACGGAGTCTTTGGTCAAAAGAACAATTCTACCGGTCTTATATTTCAATACGCGTTTAAATTCACGTATAATATTTTTATACAACTGAAAGTTTTCAGCTTTTTTTCCCGATCGTTTTCCAAATGGCTGAAATAAATACATTTAATCTCAATATAAAATCATATTTATGATGTTATACCAAATCAGATACTATCGCATCAACAGAATGGTCTTGAAATGGCAGTCTGCTTGCACACCATTTAAATAACATGGGTTTCGATGGCATTGATTTTTGTGCATTAATGTTTGCACTAGATAAATCTAAAGCCCTGTGGGATATATCTCCACATGAGATTGTAACATTTGGGAATGCGTGCATACACTGAAAACATTATATTTAAAAAAAACACTTAATATTTATTTTTTAACCGACACCTAAAATATGGTATTTTTCCAGACTAAAATATTTGTTACACATTTTTTTAGGATTCGTTATAAACATATAAACTAACAAAATAGGTAGCAGTTTTTGGCCCATCAAATAAGAGATTTTCACGGTAAGTTTTATTTAACTGAACGGCAAACATATAATATTAAAAGACAATTATTGAATGTATTTTAAGGAAATATTCGTAAACTGTAAATGAACAATAGAAATTGTCACTAAGAATTCTGTAAGATAACTTTCCCCTTAAAAGTGTAAGTGAGTTTCAAGTAAAGATAATTAGATTAAATACAAATCCTATTTTCTTAATAGGAAATTTTAATCTGGATTTCTAATTTAAACAGTAATTATCTTTAGCTGCTTACTTCAATAGGTATGGATCCACTACCACATAGAGGATCGACTACATGATCCCCAGGCTTTAATTTTGCTATAGCCAGCATGCCATATGCTATAGTCGGTCTCAAAGACATGGACCCAAATACTATCAACTGTTTACGACGATGGAGAGACTGACGAGTAATTTTAAATAACACTAATGTGTCGTCTGAAAATATTTCGTCATTGTATTATTAAATTTATGCAAGGATAAGTAATGGAAATCAGTCAGTGCTTAAAATTTAATTTCGATTTCAACCGCTTTCTGCCTCTCTTAAGCCTTCATCAGGGAGAGAAATTCAATATAATAAAATAACCTATGAGTCAAAACAAAAATTTAAAACCCTGACTGAATTCCATTACGCATCGTTACAACATTTCTCTACTCAAAAAAAATTAATCCAACATCCTATTATTAAATGATTTGATTTTTTAATTTAAAAAAAAATAGAGAAACATTATATAAATTGTAGTGTAAATACAAATTTACACAGGCGTTAAAAAAATTTAGGACATAGTGAATTAAAGAAACAATACTTAGCAAAAATGTCTGGGAATGATTTATTTACTATATGATTAGTTTCACTAAATCAGAGTTGGTAAACCGAAATTAGAACGGAAGCAGATAATCGAAATAAACGATATAAAATTTGATTCAAAATCTGTACGAAAATTAAAAATAGATACAAAATTCTTTATTTATAGATTATTGCTTACTATGCTTTTTGTATTTTGGATTTTTTTTAAATTTCTAATCATAAAAAACCAAACAAAGAAGCATATATGATACTTATGTCTACAAATATTTTAATGAAAATTTGTATAAAATTTTTGCATATTAAATTATATTTGGTATAAATTTAAATATGGTAGATATATCTTTGAATATTTTTTAACACCCTGTATATTTGAATAAATTGGATGGCAATTAAATTGTAAATTAGTAAAATTAAAAAAGATCATTACGGTGAATGATTCTCAAAATAACATTGAGATCCCAATTTTTTAAATCGACTACCCATCTTTTCTTGAAACAAATAAAACTTCCAACAATTCTTTCTGCATCGCTAGACGTAAAAGAGTGAGTTCCTTTACGTTCGCAAGTAACACGATATTTTAATATTTCGTGCTTCAAGCTTTCTTTGTCAATTTCTTCCTTATTATTTTCTCTAGTTAGTTTTAATATCTGATTTTGTTTCTGTTTCGCTGTTTCATACTGCTCCACAGTTGGAGTTACATTGCCAGTAAAATTGCATATATATGCCCATTTTTTTATAGGTACACAATAATTAATTTTTGATGCTAAGTCTAAAAGTTCTCCAGGATGCTCAATTTCATTTCCGCTAAACAGCAAATGGACTGAATCAGCCACAATGTTTACGTTGTCTACGCATCTTAATTGTAGCACCTACAAAGAAATAATTAAAAAGAAGCTTAATTCTCTTATAAAAACTTACTTTATCAAGTAATTTTAAATCTGTAATAAAATATATTCTTCCAGTAGACCAAAAAATTTCTTCTTTTGATTTAACATAATTTCTAATTTCTTCCCTTGCTACAATTTCTAACCCAGTAGGTGTTGTAGCTTCTACAATAACTGTACTATCCGTGACTAATTTTTTAAACTTATTTATTTTCTCTGCAATTTGCTGCATTTTATATGATAACCTCAATGTGTTGTGTTCTCTCTGAATACAAATAAACATGTGCCGAAACCGAAATAGTGTCCGGAAGCTAGTTTTTGGATTACGTAACAGGTGGCAGCACAGTTCAAAATAAAAGCAAATCCTATGTTAAGTTTTTACTTTTTTTAAGTATATCTACTTTGTTGAGACTAACAAAAATAAATATTTATTTACTACAATATTTTTTGAACAAAAACTACATTAATTTCATATATTGTGCGATAATACAGTAAATTTTGTATGTAATACAGTTTCTCAATCATAGAGGTCACTACTTATACTAGTTATACTTATATTGAGCTAATGTAAAGTTAATAACATTTCAGTGTAAATAAAAAGTATAAAAAATTCTAATTTTGTATCATAGCAACAATATAAAATTGAAATTAAATTTACTGTTGACATAAAGCTGTTGGATTTAATCAAAAATATGTCCCAAGTGGGATGTAACAGATAAAATTACTTTTATTTTCGTTACACTTTACACATGGGATGAAAATTTGTCGATGTTAGCGTTAATTTCAAAGATAAATATAAAATGTAGCTCTCCTAAAAAAAAACGAGAACGAGAAAAGTCTTGAAAAAAAAATTGTTAGAAATAAATTAGACTCTATGTTTTAATTATAAAAGTTGAAACATATGAATAATAAAGTTCTAATATTTTAAAAGTGATTAGTATTCGTATTCGAAACGACGGAAATAACAAGTAGTTACAACAGTAACTATTATTAACTGACAAAGTTGTACATTTATGTTAACATCGTTATTGTGTAACAAGATTCAATTTTATCTGTTCGTGACAATTTTCGACATGTGTCAACACTTAATGTTAATATTTGTTAACTACGCGTGGTCTACATCTACTAGTAGTCTGTCTATTGTAGTCTATTGCTGATGCAATTCATGTAACTCCGAACTAACTGTTGTATCTGGCTATAATTAGCTAGTTTGCAATGTAAATGTACTACGTGTTGTACTAAGTGATTTGTCATCAATTTTGGCTTAATAAATTTTGATATGGTGCTCTATATTTTTTTAAATTAAAATAAATGAATAAAAAATTGTTGTATCAAATTTGTTTTTGCTTCTGCAAAATCTGAATGTACGTAAGAAAAAGTAATTGAATCAGACGAGAATTTTTTCCAGATAATTTAAAATTTACGTGCTTGACAAAATGTATTAAAATTATAAAGTTTTAAGACGTGAAAAGAAAAATACGGTAATCATTTTTCCCAAAATTTCATCCAACTTCAGGCGGTCGTATACCTCGCTCCAAAATGTAGAAGTTCTGATATGTAACTTTGTAACTGAAATTTCATATTACAAAACGAAATTGCAGTTTTAATTCTTGCGTAAAATACTTAATTGTTCTTGGGAGATGAATTTACAGATCCCAAGTTGAGGAAAGGGAAACCAATGTTCTTGGCGTTCAGAATCCACCGCACCGAACGGGAAAGTTTAGAAGAAATATAGTTAATGAGGATGAATGTGGTGAAGATATACAAGTGGCAAGAAAATTTAATCGTCTAACATCACAAACATTGCCTCTATGACGATTTTGTTACTGATGCGAAATCGCATAATTAGCACATTTCAATTATCAAAATTACCAAAATTGAAAAATATTATTCTTTCTATTTCTTCCACTGTTTCACTTCATTTATTCCAAATTTGTTTTAGTTTGACTTTTAGTTTTTTTCTTTGAACATAAAAATAAATATATTAATTTAAAGAAGACAAAGTTGCTTAAAAATCAATTTAAAAAAAAATAAAAAAACAGAATTTAAATCAGATTTTTTTTTAGAAACAGCATAATTTCAAAAATGTATTCACAAAATAGCGTTTATTATGAAAAAACATTGTAGAAAATAAATAAAAATTTAAAGAAATGATAAAATCCGTTTATAGGGATACCGCTTATAATATCGAAATTGTGACCACTTGTTTGAAAGCCCACATACGGTAACACTTTTTTTACTTTTATCGGTTATAGGAACGAAATTTATGGGATTCCTTCGATGTCGTTATAATTGGATTTCACTGTAAGACATTTCAAAATACGTTTAACAAAAATCACAAATTAGTGAAAAAAATTTCTGCGTAATCACTTCAAAATAATATACCAGTAAAGTAGTTTTAAAGACTACGTTAAAGAGATTTAATATTTCTTGAAAGTATTCCCATACGATAATATTACCCACATCCGGTTTTCCCGAATTTTCGTAAATTTGGAATGTTAAATAACAATTGTAGAACAAGTGATTTAAATTAATGATTTAAAAAAATTAAATCACTGTCTTAAATCAAGTGATTAAAATTAATGCCTGATAGAAGAAATATACAATAACGAAATTCAGGGAAAGTGTAGATAAAACTATAATAGTTTTTAGTTTCTAGATTGGTATAAATTAGCAATAGCAATGCACACAATTATATTTCAATAGGATTATCATGAGCATTCCAAGCTATAGAACGCAAAACGTAAAACTATTTAATAATACGAGAAATTTTTATTAATAAAAGAAAAAGAGTACACAGAGAAATGGAAGTTCACCGGGCAATACGCTATTTTACTCAAAGGATTGATTCTTGATACGGAACAAAAAATGCTTACAAACTTTGATCTTTGAAAAAGAATGCGGATTACTTAAGAATATTGTATCCAGTGATCGAAGTTAGTTCATTATTGTTTGTACCAATGCCAATGGAAGATTTCGACAAGGACTTCTTTCAAAGAATGTTTTACATATAAGTGCTCTTTGTAAAACTTTTCATTTCTAAGTTTTCATAATTTTCAGTAAGCTTTGATTGATGTCCTATAATTTGATTATCAGTGGTGATGATAAAAATTGCTGACTCTCCAATATTACAGACAGTTGCCAAAACTTTAAAGCTTTCCACATTTTGTAAATATAATAGAAAAAAACCGACATCGACTATTTTTAGAAAATTTGTAAATATTAACATAGCGGATATTTCTCGAGAATTTATAAAATACCCTTTTTCTATTTAGTGTTTTTAGAGCATTGGGATGTACTCAAAAACCTTGAAGTACTTAGTTGAAGTAGCCCTACTTCAGATACTACTTGAAGAAGCCATTTTCCAAGAAGTAGATATCTTTTATTTTATTTTTAAATCTCCGTTGTAAACACTACTTGTTTTAGGAGAAAAATTTTAATCAAAATCTCCACAAATCAAGGCAAATAATTTTGATTAAACTAGAAAGTTTAAAAAAAGGAGTTTCGGATTTGATATTGGTCAACATAAACAAGGATGTGTGTGTTTTAAAAATTTACATATTTTCGATATTTCATTTCATCACCCTTTTTCGATTGCATATCATCACAATAGTTGACCGGTCGTTAAACAAGTAAACAACAATATTTATTTAATTGTGTTTCACGTTCTAGGAAATTGAATTTTGAAAAATTGTGTTATTTTGTTTGGCAGTCATTTTAAAAAATAATTTCCTTGAACAGTAGGTATTTTTATAAACGATAATTTACCAGGGTTGGCGTGATTTAAATCATGAATTAAATCAACTATATTTTAAAAAAAATTTTCATCAAAGATAAAAAATATAATAATTACATATAATAAAAATTTAATTATTTGCTACGACACAATTAATAATAACTAAAATATATTCTGTATATAATGATATCTTAAAATTAAATGGTGTTTTATCATTTTCATTCACATCAGAAGGAAAATATAAGAATTGAAATATGTAACTAAAAGTAAAAATTCTTTGTTACTCTTCCTAGTTATTCAGATGAATCGTTTTGGTTTAATTACAGATTTCGTTTTCGTTTATAAAATAAAATATTTATATTGCTTTTCTTAATTAAAAAGTGCAGTAATATTCAGATATCTTTAAAAATTAAAAAAAAATCGTAAAAATTATTATTTATTTGATTTTTTTTAAATCAATGATTTTTGATTCTTTTAAATAAATCATGTTTTTATCAACCCTGTAATTTATTAAAAGTATTTTTATATAAGGAACATAATATTTGAAATTAAGTAGTCCTTTCATACTATGAATTGTTAATAATGTTTGGTCAGCTTTTCCATTAAATACAGTGTGTACAATAAGTATCTTAACTGTACCAGGAATTTTGTGTTTTGCAAAAGAATTATAAAATGCATAACCAAATAATGAATAAATAAATAGGAAGGGATTTGTGTTTTTGCACTAAAGTGCGATTAAAGTTGAAATGAATAATTCACCATTTGCTCATGTAATGTAAGGTTAAGGTTATCGTCTTAACCTTCTTGTTTTTCATTTAAAAAAACATAATTTTATTTATATTTCACAATGATTTAGGTAGGTATATTTAATTATAGTTATTAAATTTAAATGGCTCTATATACAAATTATTTATAATACCTACAGGAATGTGTATATTTAATGTTATTAAATATGTATATCATTTTATGTAAAAATAACAAAAATATTTTAAATTTCATTTAAATAAAATATAAATGCAAAAATATTATTTTAATATTTTATATCTTGATAAGCTCTTTGTTTTTAATTTAAAATAGTATTTAGTAAAAAAATGAAGTACGTACATTAAAAAAACTATATAATATTTATATTGCTTTTAACAATTAAAAAGTGCAGCAATACTCAGATACCTTTAAAAATTAAAAAAAATCATAAAACATTATTTATTTGATTTTTTTTAAATTAATGATTTTTTATTCTTTTAAATAAATAATGATTTTTGCCAACCCTGTAATTTACTAAAAGTATTTTTATATAAGGAATATAATATTTGAAATTAAGTAGTCCTTCGAGAAATAACGACGACGGGGTATAACGCTAATAACAATTAAATTTGGTAGAGGGTTGTCAGATTAAGAGTAGCCCACTGTGTGCAAATTTATCATCCTTACTTGTGGCTACTAGTCATCTGTAAACCCAAACCCCGTTACGGGATACGTTGATCTTCCCTTTTATTCATTTTGCTAGGTAGATCGACTAATGCAAAGTTCTATGAATAATTTACGAGCATTTAGAATGTTTGTGGAAAGTACGTTACAAGGAAAACATTAGAACGATGAAAAGAAACAATGGATAAAGATAATGTATTCTACAATCCAGATTTTAGTAGGAACATATTGCTGACATACTCAACAAATTTTAGGGGGGCATATTATTTCATATAAAAATCCGTTCTAGTACATTAACTTTCTAGTTTTTAAATTAGTTAGTTATGATAGTTCACAGCGGTGTATATAGATCTTAATGTTGGATGGGGCCCAAGTTTTACAAAAAATCAAGGTGGGGTTATGCTCAAAAATTTAAGAATAAGTAATAATAATAAACATAATTTTAAGCGTAAAGATAGAAGTTTTTATGCTGCCAGAATAAGAATAATGAACAAAAGTAATGATATTATATTTTTAGGTTAGCAAAAATTACTACATTTACAATTCTGGTATTTGTACATTTTATATATGAAGAGTTTATTTTGTTATTCTGTAATTTGTCAGTATAACAAATATTTACAGGTTATGTTCGACTTTGACGTTTGTTAGACATGCGCTAACAGTTTTATGAATAAAGCGTAAATTAAAAAGTTGATCAACTTTTGCTTAAATCGACTCATATGTTATTACTATTTTAAATTTAAGACTATTCTAATTTTTATTATTAAATATGGTGAGCATAAATGCACCTTAAAGTAGATAGGTAGGTACATATTATAAAAATTATTACATAAAAGTTAATTGATAAGGTGATTTTCGTTTTTTTTGTCTCAAAAATATTTATAATTTCCTCTACATCTACATCGAATTTTAAATAAATTATTTGACTGTAACAAAATTATTATATTAATAATAATGATAAAAATATATGTAAATTAATTTATAAATTTGTAAAAGTTTATTAATAAAGGTAATTAATATTTAATTATAGAACAAACTCTAATTTTGGTTTTTTTTTGGCAAATATATTTATAATTTCTTCTACATGTACATCGAATTTTAAATAAATTATTTGACTGTAACAAAATTATTATATTAATAATAATGATAAAAATAAATGTAAATTAATTTATAAATTTAGAATATTTTGGGGCAGTCCCACGCCCTTCGGGTTTTCCCCCACATACGCCACTGGCAGTTCATAATATTTTTAATTCAATTTATATATAAAATTTCCTCGCACCAAATTTGTAATATATATAAATATATGCATTTATTTTTGGCTTAACAAAAATTGTAATCGAACAAAAAATTATTCATTATACATATCCAACTTTTTGTATTTTGCAATAAAACTTCTTCATATTTACTTATATTATCTTTGAAATTTCTTACGTCAAATCTGACAACTGCATTACTGCATTACTGCAATAATTATAAGAATTTTGGTACAGCAAGCAATTATGTAAAATAGTGCAACGCAAAATTTTGAAAAATAAAGGAAACTGCAAAGCCTAATCCGGATTTGACCTGCCTACCCTATTTCCTGTCACATAAATATTCGTCCTATTTAGAATTTCTATTCTAGTGTGAAATGCTGCTGCATTAATTTAAATACGCCCCTGTTCACACAGGAAAAAAGAACCGAATTTGTAGTTGAAGTTATTTGCAGTTCACACCCTCCTTATAGTTCGCATTTGGCTTTTCATTTATTTGCAAATTTCAAAGAGCCAGTGAAAGGACATTGTTGAGAGTCAGATGATAATTTCCAGTCTGTTGTAATTAAAGTGTTAATGAATCAATATGTTGAATACTGCTCACGGGAAAACTAATTTCCTCATAACTCAAAATCATAATTATGCATGCTCAATAAATCTAAATCATATACATGTATATTCACATTTATTTTTCATATAAGATATATTCAATTTTAATGTTTTTTTGTCAAATTTAAACTTCTTTTAACCATATTGTTTTAGGAAATAAAAGGTTAGTTAGGTTATGTTTGTTAAATTAAATTAAAATAACAAAAGCTCAAGTCTCGAAAACGAATTTTGTAATTTTCACTTTAATTTGACTGGATTTATATTTAAATATATTTTGAAAAATTTCAAAGGTTAGAACTAATTTCTCTCATAACTCAAAATCATAATTATGCATGTTCAATATCAAAATCACATACATATATATTCACATTTATTTTTCATATAAGATATATTCACGTTTAATGTTTTTTTGTCAAATTTAAACTTCTTTTGACCATATTGTTTTAGGAAATAAAAGGTTAGTTAGGTTATGTTTGTTAAATTAAATTAAAATAACAAAAGCTCAAGTCTCGAAAACCAATTTTGTAATTTTCACTTTAATTTGACTGGATTTATATTTAAATATATTTTGAAAAATTTCAAAGGTAAGAACACCATTTTTTCAGTTAAATATAAAGTACCCGAAACAGATAAAAATATGAACAGGTTTTTTATGTTTAACTTATATTTGAATGATATCATCTTTGTGTTTTCGTACAGATTGAAATAAAAAAGAAATTAATACACCTGAGCAAACATAACGGCTATTTGTTTTAAAATAAAACCTCGTCTCGTTAAAAATAATCTCTGTTTATTTACATCTCCGGATGTGATAGAACCATAATTGTATACTGCAAACAAAAACGCAACATGAAATATAATAAAATTGTTAGTTTTAAATTTTTTTTTAACTCATTTATTCCACTGTTTGTATCAATTATTCAGTACGATTTAAAAAATAAAGCCCTTGCATTAAAGTTCCACTTTCGTACTATGAATTGTTAATAATGTTTGATCAGCTTTTCCATTAAATACAGTGGGTACAAGAAGGATCCTAACTGTACGAGGAATTTTGTATTTTGCAAAAGAATTATAAAATGCATAACCAGTTAATGAATAAATAACTAAATAGATGGGGATTTGTGTTTTCGCACTAAAGTGCGATTAAAGTTGAAATGAATAATTCACCATTTGCTCATGAAATGTAAGGTTAAGGTTATCGTCTTAACCTTCTTGTTTTTCATTTAAAAAAAAACAATTTTATTTATATTTCACAATAGGTAGGTATTTTTAATTATAGTTATTAAATTTGAATGCCTCTATATACGAATTATTTATTAATTTTATACCTACAGCAATGTGTATTTTTAATGTTATTAAATATGTATATGATTTTATGAACAAATAACAAAAATATTTAAAATTTCATTTAAATAAAATATAAATGCAAAAACATTATTTGAATATTTTATGTCTTGGTAAGCTCTTTGTTTTTAATTTGAAATAGTAATTAGTATAAAAATGAAGTACGCACATTAAAAAAACTATATAATAGTAATTATGGTCGCAACAAAGGGCGAAATTTATTACTTTTAAAAGTTTAATACGTTTCATAACTTGCAGGTGTGTTTGTAATATATACTTTTTTTTTTGGTTGTGCATATTATTTTTCTAAACATCTAAAGATGTGTAGTACTTTCCTATTTTCCATTTCATTTAAATGAACTTGAAAATTTATTTTTTATTTCAATAAATACTGCTTTCTTTATCACTTCATATCAGTAATCTATTTAATATTTGTTTTTGTTTTACGTATATTTTAACACAGCAGACATCAGTACAAGCACAAAAGCTTTTTCTATAGCATCCCTGGTTATAAGAAAGCATTTTGTATCCTGATTCTTGAAATCTAGATTTAAAATTAGCAAAAAAAAAAAATGCGAGAGTACAAGAATTGAAGAAATACCAATTTCTTGCCTTGTCTTGTTTTGAAATTTGTAGCTCTTGTCTTGTTCTTGTTTTGCATTTTTGGTAAGATTCTTCTGAAGTCAGTTTTTAAGCGACATTGTAATTTTATCTTTTATAATTATTAAATAAACAATATTTTATTTTGAAACGTTGACACTAAAATTATTTAAAAAATGTTATTAGGATATTAGATGTTTGTAGACAAGCTGAGACTAAAAATTACATTTTTCCTAATATCAGAAATAAAAAAATATCTTTCAAACAACATCCAAAGACATATTGAACTATTAAGAAAAATTTACAAGTATATGTAATTATTATGTTGTAATGAAATTAATATAAAAATTCAATATTAAAAGATGTAATAGATGGCGAAAAAATTCCGTAGGTAATTCGATAAAAACTTCATTTTCAATTTATTCATTTGTTGATTATGTGAGATTTTATGTCAATTTCGATGTTCGTCAGTTCTGTAATTGAGTTATTAATTTGAGGTCGGTTGTGCTAAAAACTCACCAGTAGATTAGCTAAGTTAATTAATACTTTCAAAAATGGAGTAAAGTTTGAAAGTTGTGCAGGTGCGTGTAAGTTTTCTTTTTAATTAAACTGCTTGTTTGTCTGGTCACGTGTCTAGTCTTGTGCTCTTGTGTCCGGCGTACTAAAACTATGTATACAATGCTTGACTGATGTCTTAAGCTTAGGGCCCAGTCACATTCTATTGTGGTAAAAACTAGGGCTGGCCTTGTGGAACGATTCTCAAACTTTTTCAGCGAATGAATATATAAATAGAGAAATATATCATCGTTGTTTTTACGCACTTTGAATATGACAGCGATATTCCATAGCAGATGTTTACAAATGATATATTTCTATCTTTGAAATGTATCACACGAATATATAACAACAATTTTTTTATAATTGTAATAAATTTTGTTTATATATTTTGTAGTAAAATAAAATTATTGTTTTAACTTATTTCCGTAACAACCACATAAATAATTAATAATTATAAGACCGTACAAAGAAAAAGTTTGCTCGAGGCTGCCTGTATATGACGACCTCATCAAAAATTGTACAAAAATTTAAGA
Organism: Stenolophus ochropezus; assembly: GCA_035578165.1. Classification (NCBI taxonomy): domain Eukaryota; kingdom Metazoa; phylum Arthropoda; class Insecta; order Coleoptera; family Carabidae; genus Stenolophus; species Stenolophus ochropezus. The sequence continues at coordinate 10,356,654 of JAQOWZ010000014.1, forward strand.
GTATATGCGAAATATCATCTTTTTGTTCATTGTTATACAAGTTTATATAAATTATATAAAAAAGAAATAATATGTTACTGAAAGGCTAAAACAAAATCTAAGGTCTATCCTCATCATTTTATTGACAATTATCGTATCCGTATTTTTTTGATAAAAATTAATGAAACTATAGGTTATTTTTAAATAGCGATGGGATGACGTTAACATAAGGTTACAATATTTCATAACGTTATAAAAAAAATAATTCGTAATATAACAATATCAACAACATACCGTTATTATAACGATAAAATAACTTTATTATTTATCAAATTTGAAATAAAAATTCATAAAAAGAATTTAAACTAAATACCTATACTTAAAATATCAATACCTTGTTCTGTAATTGGTAGTTACCTGGTAGAATACAAAGAATTATTAATTATCTGAATTACATAACATAACACACCTGTAATCTTATTGGTAGTAGGATGTTAGAAGCTTTGTGATTGGTGCATTTTAAACAGTCTTCAAATGCTACTAGTGACATTTTTGTATGACATAATACATCAAAACTATTAAAATATCGATATATTAAAAATTTATATTCTCTGAACGGCAAATAACGTTATAGTGTATCGTTATTTATTACGTTACGGTTACATAACTTTATTTTGTTATAGTTACATTATTAACAAAAAATTAGCAAATGAAACGTTATTATAATATTATCAGGTATCGTAACGTTACGTTTTCCAACACTTTTTTAAAAAGGTTAAATATTTTGTTTTATAAATTTAATAATAAATTTATTTAGAAGATAATTCTGATTATTTTTCGTTAAAATTTAGTAAAGCTTTTTGTTCCTCAATTCTGTACTTCTGAAGTGAACGCATAAAGTAATACTTTCACGAAATTAAGCAATTATGCGTGGAGTTCAAGATAATTTATTCCTTGTAAAGTACCAGTATTGATTTGGTGGTGTTAGTCCATCGGTTGAGAACCTCTGGTGTGCGGACCGCAAGGATCATTTTCTATGACCACCAAAGTTTGGGAAATTGTAATAGGAAAAGTGACCCTCCTTTGAATTTAGATCAAAGTGTGAGAAATATCCAGATTGGCTATTCACATGTTCATATCCGGAAATGTGGAATATACGTTCAAGGTTAATTTCACGAATCAGGATATTCAACCCCTCTGTAATTTTGATTTATTCTCCAATTTTTTTTTTAAAATTTTGGGCGAAATTTATTATAGCGTCTTTATACTCATTTCCGATGTGGCAGCGTAGAAATTGCGAATGGACGTTTCGATAAATGATGATGTACTTTTTTCTTTCTTTGCTGTAGAATACGCGTAAATTATTTTTCTGAAATGACTGGTTGATGCTAACAATTTGAATCAACAATTTTTTGTCTGTAATGTTTGGTGTAGGCAAATAAAAATATGTCATATTTATTAATAAATACCTGCATGTGTATGAACAATATTAAAATAAGAATATATATCAACATCAGTGGCGGCGTCAGGTTGTTTTTACAATGGCCCGAGTCACTGAGAAATTATCCCGAGCCACTGTAGAAGTTTTATTATCATAAGATTAAAACAAAACACAAGATTTTACAAAATCTTTCACTTCTTGAATTAAAAATGGGTTTATACATAGTACACAATTATTGTCTGTTTAACTGATAGATCAGTAAAATTTTTCTACATCTCCACGTTTCTTTTAGTCCAAAAATTTGGGTTTTGAAAAGAATACAAAGTGATTTTCATCGATGTGTTTATTTAAAATTTACAAACAGAATTTAATTATCTATTTACGTTCTTGAGATTTTTGCTCTTAAAATTGTACCTCAAAAAAGTGTGTATTTTGTGTATATCATCACTAAAATGAGCAGAAATACAATTTCAATGATTGTACTAGTTGATTCTGGGGCAAAATTATATAAAGAAATATTTTTTTCTGCATATACGTTTCTTGGAAAGATACGGTGAAAATAAGATAACGGAATTTTAGTTTTTTGTCCGAGAACATTTTTCTTCAAAATTCTGATTTTCTGGAATTGAGTAAACATTGATGCGTTGTTTCCAAATTTCAAACAAAATTCAATTACCTCTTACCATTCTCGAAATACTTCCGTATTTTTTAAGCATAGTCCTCTTATCTTACGACCTCAGCAAAAAAAAAACTAAATTCGTCAAAAATAAAGAAAATTGTAATGAATCTTGTTTTATTTATTTTAACTATTTTCAGTTTTCCTTTGTAAAATTGTGTACGGTGGAATAAAAATCTAAAAATTGGAACACTTATGTAATTCGCTCGTAAAATTGATTGGAAACCTTTTTTAATGTCTAGCCACTGATAAACATATCGCGTATTGACGTACTTTTGAAAATAATAATACATTAATTATAAAATCTCTTAAAAGCGAAAAATTTGTTAGGTACAAAAATTATACGTTACGTAAAAATAATCAAGGAAAATTGAGAGAAAGAATAAAAATAATTATATTCAAAATATATTGTTTTATTTTGGTTTATATTACAGTAAAGCGCTTTATGTGTTTTATTTTTTTTTTATTAAAATGTAAAAAGTACATCATTTTATAAATAATATCATATAAATGAATATGATACATTTAAACATGAATTATATTACTTTTTTATTTAAACATTTTATTCTCATTTAGTAACGTTATATTTGTGTAAATAACTACTACCACTATAAAATGTAATATTACAAAGAGAACAAAATTAATAATTTAAAATATATAAAAATTGTTGTAAATCATTGTTCGTTTAATTCCATAGCCTTAAGGTTTGTTTAAGTATAAGATTTATTGCTTAGAAAGGTATTTTACATAAGCCGGTAAGGAAATTGGGGGAGGTTTTTTTGTTAATATTGCCAAATATAATGATCGTTTAATATACAGGTGGGGAAAATATGTAAAGGAGTGTATTAAGTTACATTTGAATATTAATTGTTGTGAGGGAAAGTATAATTACATCTGGCAACCTTAAGAGAGCTAATGTTGTTGAGAATGTATATCAATATCTCCAGATCGATTCTTGACCCTTATCCCTGTAGTCAATCTGTCATGTATAATTCCTGTCCATCAAAACTAACTATATTTATATTGATTTAACAATGAAATTACCCCACTTCACAATACCCCTTCTTAGAGACCATTTTTTATGTGCCAGTTTTCCGACTTCCCGGTCCGTAGGCAGACGACGTTTTTCTTTAATAAACTTAATCCGGCTTCAGCGAACAAAATGAAATTTAAATAATTTACAAAAGAAATCACTTTTTCCTCAAAAATATATGTTTACTTCATGGTGCTTATACATGTACCCGATAATTATAAATTAAAAATTGAACTATGACTTTTAATTTGAAAGTGTTTCATTGCTTCATTTGTCTTCTATCAAAGGGAAATAATTAAAATCAAATTCTTTAATAAGCAATTTGGATAATTGAGATCGTATAATTTCAGTGCACGGTACAAAGAGTTAAAGAAGTAAGACAATTTGAAATTAAATATTTGATTACAGAACAACAGTGATTTGATTTTTTCCATTACTTTTCTTGACTTGTCTTGTATCACAAAGCAAGATTTGATTTGTTGATTTCTTGTCTGGTTGACTTCTTGCTACCTAATTTCTTATCTTGCTAAGCAAGTTTTACCTTTATTAATTAAAACCTGATCTTTTGTTATCAAATTTGAATGAAAAAAATTACTCTTTATTTCATTATGGTCAAAATAAAAAAATGAGAGCAAGATTTACTTTTTATTTTGTCCTACTATTTAGTATTGTCTTGCCTTGTTTTGTTTTTAGTAAGAATTAAGTTAAGAATAAAAATTCCGTACTACCTTTAAATATATACCGTGAGTATTTTTTAAAGTGGAACATGGAATAAATCATATCCATGGTTACGACTTGATATTTGATTGACAGCAATGTATACTTGCTTGCTTCATTTCAAATTACTTTTATTATGAACTTAGCGATTTTTTGTTAGTAAGTTTAATTGATAGTATATGCTTGTTAATTTCTTGTTTTGTTTTGCTTTTTAGTGTTTAAACTTGTCATGTCTTAATTTGAGCAAGAAACAAGACAAGAATATATTATGATTGTGGTGATTTTTTGTCAAGTTTAATTGATAGAATATATTATTCACTTGTTTTGTTGTACCTTGCAGTGTTCTTGTCACGTCTTGTTTTAAGCAAGAAACAAGACAAGAACAAGTTCTTTGACCTTGGGGTGAAATAAGTGATTGTGTAAAACAGGTTTGGAAAAGGAACGGTAATTATTGACATTGTGATTAGAGGAAATGAGGGTTTGACTTACGAGATGCCTTTAGGAACTAATTAGATCTTCAGTCCGAGGGTTGTCTGTAGTTTAAACACGTTGTAGTCTAATGCAGGGCAAGACTTATGATTATCGCAAGTTTTTATATTTGTTAGTAGGCTGTGAGGAGCCAGGATGGAGCAACAGGTTGCGTCCCTCGTAACCCAGAGTATAATAATGATTGTAAAATGATTGTGCATAGCGCATACATACGTGCGCTCAGCTTGCTTCCTTAACCCCCCCCCCCCCTTTTGCATTAAGGCTAGCTCAATGTTCAACGTTAAGATAACCAATAAGTGTTAATAGTAAATATTTATAGATATAACGACATAAACATAACAGAAATAACACCGACTAGTGATTCGGGTCAGACGAAATATTTCTCGAATCTCGCTTGCCTCGTCTCGAAATATCTAGACTTGGGCAAGACGAGAACGATTTTAAAAACAAAGCTTCGAGACGAGAAAATAAAATTGCCGAGATTTCTCGAGGTTTTAAAACTTAAAGTCTATTAATTTCTTTAAATATTTTGTACCATCACCTAGATTTATTTAAGATAATTTACTCCAAGAATCACATGGTGTAAGGGTAGTTTTATCAAATTTGAGATGAATAAACTGCCTTTATTCCCTATCAATAACATTTAATAAGTTCTCTGTAACAATATTATATATATATATATATATATATATATATATATATATATATATATATATATATATATATATATACTTGCTAGTATATGATAAATTCGCGAAAAATGTAACTTATTTCTGTCAATAGTAACATTGTAGACTGAACTATTGAATTGTGAAGAATGTTTGTGAAAATGGTAAAATACTGCACAAATATAACTTTGGGAATCTCATGAATTTCATACACCATCTAACAGCAGTAACATTGTACCATTAAAAATCAAAATCAGGAATCTGATTTAGTTATATGTGTTGTACAATGTTAATATCTTTTAAAAATTTTAGTACACAAAAACAGTTTTATTTTTCCCTGAATATATATTTTCTTCCTAATTTCTCAACAGAATGTTCAAGTATCTAGATCTAGGAAAATTTGCCTACGTATAGAAACTGTGTGCACAGATGGCGTGCGTGACAAAGCCTGTAATATTCGACCTTGAAACTCGAGAAATCTCAGCGAGATTCGAGACCGAGACGAGATAATAATATTCGAGACGAGACAAAATATTTTACATTTAAAATGAGACGATACGAGAAAAAGAAAAATTTCGTCTCGTCTCACAGAATCACTAACACCGACATAAATGGACGAAATTTATATCCTAATGTGTATTTTTTTTTTCTAAAATTGTTGTAAATTATTATTTATTTATTTTTGTGTAATTAAATTATATTTATTCCAATAAAATATATGTATTTAGTTTCGAAACCATGCGAATAATGAACGTCATTTCTTTTGAAGCTGCATATTCCCAGACTCCCGTCAGTTAAGTTGATGTTCGTATGCAAGGGTAGTTTAAACTAACTATGCTCAGCAATTTTAGTGGAACTTTTGGTGATAGTGTTGCGAATTACGAAGTAATGGTATGGTAACGATGGTAATACATATTAAAATATTTATTTGTCACATGCTCGTCAGACAATATTGTCATTTTCTCGCTGATGCAAAGAGCTTGGTTATTAATAAGTTTGATAACAAACCAAGCCAGCCAAGGGAAGTTATTTTAATTTAATTTTTTGTTTGTGTATTACATTTGTATGTAGTAATATTAAACTAGTATAGTTTAAAAACTTTTACAATTTATTTATTTAAACTTACACATTGTATTTATAAAAATATGTATCATCATCCATCAAAATACATAGGTTTATAATGTTTGTAGGAGAAATTTTCTTCCTGAAGTTGAATAAGGATAATTGTTTTGTTTACCAAGAAATGGATATTTGGTGAATCTAATGAATATATTTTTAAATTAAAAATGTTACTTGGCATATCAGAATTATAAAATGTCATTTAAAAAAAAATTGGCACCAGGATATAAAAGATTCGCCACCTCTGTTTTATGTTTTATGTATCTATACAAAAATTATAGGTATATAAATGAGGTAACACATATTTATGTTGCTAGTTCTTGTTATATTTATGTATTTATTTTAATTTGAATAAAAGTATTACTTGTTTTATTAATTTGTTTAGTATTCCGTATTGTAGTATAATGTACATTATCGTTTAAGCTGAATTCCACGTGAATTCGAATGTGCATCGGTGGGCTGAAGTGTTTGTGCATGGGGTAGTGTCACGCGGCATTGAGCTTACAAGTAGTGCAGGATGCTGTGCAGGTGTGTTAGAAACGAAGCGCATTCAAGTCCAGCACAAGTGTGGCATGATGAAGGTAAGTATTAGCGGGTGGCCGATGTCGGCTGATGAGAAATGTTGACAAATCTAATGAGAATTGAAGGAGCGCGTTGGAGTTGTGTGGGGCCTTGGGGGCGCATGCGTTCGCTCTGGCGCTGGCGCTAAGCGCTCGATGCGTTCATCTCTCAGCAGCAGCACGAGCGTCGAGCCGCCGAGCGTCGAGCGACGAGCGCGTCAGTCTCACCCCGGGGTTCGTACGGTGTCGACTGTCTCGGAGTCCGGAGTGCAACAGTCGCAACTCGCACGCGCCGGCATCGGCATGACAGCGACCGTGTCTCTCGTTCTCATGGCCGCAGCTCTGATCCCTGCGCTGGCTGCGGACTCCTCTGGCGATACCCAGAATATCCGCCACGGCCGTTCGCGCCTCCACTTCTCTCGCATGAACCGACGCCTTCCTGGCGGTCCTCTCGCTCTCGGGTTCTCTGACTACTCGCAGTCGCAGTCGCAGCGGTTTGTTGAGAATCTTCTTGATAAACCGGCAAAGACAAGATCATTCTCCGCCGCACTCGACTCGCTTTCCCTCACTTCCGATCTCAACGACACCACGAGTGCACCTTTTGCTAACTCTACTGCTTTACCCGCTTCCACTTCCAAAGCCAGAGCTGGCCTGGTCTCTGTGGACTGGGTCGGCAGGGCGAGCGCTAACCTCTCCCTGGAAGCCGACGGGGGTAGCGGCAACGGTACGCAAGACGACCTCAGCGGCAACTTAGGCTTGTACGTAGACGTAGACGGTGACGACGTGGGGGACGAGGAGGGCGAGGGTCGCGACGTGACGACGGCGCGCTCCGGAAACGTGGACATCGTGACGCGTTTCCTCCGCATCGTGGAGTCACAGCACCTGTTGGGCGAGAACTGCACGGCGGGCACGGACTTGAACCTGGGGGAAGGGGTGGTGGATCGGTACGCTCAGGAGCGGTTTCGCGTGGAAGCGGACGTGGCGGTGAACCGCGCCAACATGCTCACCAGGCTGTGGAAGTACGCGGACCACGGCGTGGTCATGTCCGAGTACTTGCTGCACGCGTCCGTGTTCAGCATGGTGGAGTTCGACGACGACATCTTTGCGGCGGGCAACTGCTACGACCAGTACCAGTATAAAGACTATTGGCTGTTTTGTCCCTACGCGTACCGTCTGCCTGAGGGCCCGATTCTCGTTAAGGATCTCGCCGTCGAGTACAAGTATTTGAGTAACACTTCCGAGTGGTTCTATATAGCGCGGAAGAATGCTGAGAATGTCATCCGGAACTACAATCAGTTCAGTCGCGGTGAGTACGTATTTAGCCTCTTGTTGTCACGCACCACTTCCCACTCGGCGACCGGTGAACGCCAAATGCCACCTCAAATTTACCTGCCCACCTCTTCATCTATTCAACTTCACATACCCTCTCGTACATATTTCATTTTACTTTCGCTGTCATCTTCCCAATTATTTACGTCTTTCATTAACTTCCTCTGTATTACACACCGTTAAAAAAGCCTCACAAAATTTAAGGGCATATACCTAACCGGAAATTAACTAAAAAAACACACCACTTGTTTTTCACTGATCCAACAAATTTAATTCGCCAGCAAATCAACGAAAAATTTATATTCAATATAATATTAAACTTAAATATTAATAATAATAGACACTACAACTTAAGAAAATAGCTAGATTTTTCTCTAAATTATTTAGAAAATAATTCAACAATAAAAATTGTAAGTATTTAATATTTAATTTAAACATTTTAGAAAATAAGATCACATATCAAAAATTTGTTGCTCGACAATTTCAACGCTATAAACATAATGTACTTTATTATCATAGCGTCTACCATTCATAAAATTCTTCTTCCGTATCAGTGTTACAATAAAATGATTTAAAAAATATTAACATTCAAACACGAATGGCAAATGTAAGTTTAATGTGGCAATTTTTCTTCTAGTGTTTAACAATCACTCAACTACTTATAAGGTCATATGAAATGACTTGAACCGTACAAACATATACACATCTATGTTTCTGCGGTATATATTACTTATGTATAGTTTATGGTTTATTTGCTTTTTGATTTTAAATTTACTGTACTGTTGTCTTTTTTTACAAGGCGTATATTTTATATTACTTATCGAGTGTTTTTATCTTTATTGAAGTAAAAACCGGGAAGGATAATAGCGATAACGATAGTAGGCGTAGTGAGACAACGTTGATTTATTTCTATAAGTAAGCAGCTCAAGGGGTAGATAATAATCTATGTTAGAGAATCAAGACATCACATCGCTTCGTTAATTTATACTCGTTAGGAAGTTGCAACATTTCCGTTTGAAGAATCGAACGATTGTCACTATATCGAGCGCAGTGATTCTTCAATTCAACCGTGGTCAAGGAAAATACCACAGCACAAAAGAAACTCGGCCTTTTATATTTATAACAACGTTGTACTCTCGTTAAAACGAAGAGAGGAAATGTCACATGATTGTGCAAGCTAAAATTTGCAAAATTATATACAACAACGATGATAATAACGTCTATGTTGCCTTGTATAGATGCCCTAATATCCGAATATTCTCTATGCCTGTGTCAGTGAATGTTATATGTGCTTAACTACACTGGTTTTATAATTAAACCAATTATTTTGGTCGCACTTTTACATTTTTACGTTTAATTGCTGTCATTAACTAAAGCACAATAAATTTTAACAGTTATTTATTTGTTTTGTAGCCGAATTTTAAATATTGAAAACATTATCCAATTATACTGAAAAGTTAAAGAAAATAAGTGAAAGGTAGTTTGCATTTCAGATAATTTTCCTTTTAAAATTGTTTGTATAGGTATCCGAGTGTAGGTTGAAATATATAAACTGATATACATATTTGTTTTATAATTAAACCAATTATTTTGGTCGCACTTTTACATTTTTAAGTTTAATTGCTGTCATTAACTAAAGCACAATAAATTTTAACAGTTATTTATTGTTTTGTACCGAATTTTAAATATTGAAAACATTATCCAATTATACTGAAAAGTTAAAGAAAATAAATGAAAGGTAGTTTGCATTTCAGATAATTTTCCTTTTAAAATTGTTTGTGTAGGTATCCGAATGTAGGTTGAAATATATAATCTGATATACATATTTGTTTCATGTTTGTAATAAATGAAATAGTTTGATGAACGCTTCAGAGATTTTCGATGCCACAAGAAAATACAGCGAGGTATTTCGAAAGACTTTGATAGACTCTAATGCACTAGGATTTTCTTTGATTTAAGAAGATATTTATATCGGTGTATCAGATTACGTGGCCGTACACATGGTAAATCAGACTTACGTTTTCTTTCAAACTTCTTTAAAAGTAATCAGTGTTTTATTTCCATATTGGGAACCAAGTTTTCGGTCCATGTGAAACGTATTCGTATATTGCATTACATTATTTTATAAGCAAACAATTTTAAAATTATTTGGTATTTACAGCCCCTGATTCAAATGGAAAATCAAATAATTAGTTTAAAATAATAACATTACAATTACATTATTGAAATGTACCCTCATTTCAAATTGGAACGTGAACGGAGATTTCAATTGTTTCTATTTTCCATTTTAATTTATAGTTGCCGACGTTCGAAATTGAACCCAATATCTCAAAATTTTAATCGATAATAATATAATAGAAATACAAAAAGATAATTTCATGTTTTAAATTCTTGAAAGATTTTAGTTAGTGTTGTCGTCTAGACAAGACTTAACTAAGTCTAAGTCTAGATTTATAGACAAGGACAGAAATAACTCTTTGACAGCGTTCTTTTTCTATTTTACAATCACAGTAATACATTTACGTATAACAATGCCCATGTTATAATAAGAAATGAAATTTTATATTATGTTTTTCTTATATTTTACCTTTTTATACTTTTTGGTTTTGTTAACATATATTTTGAAAGGATTTTCGTATCTCGTTTTGAACAGGTACTTAATATATTGGTTTATTAAAGTTGTAGTTTATTCTTTAATATAACAATTTTATCGCGTTATAAAAATATTGCTAAAATAGAAATTTGAAATGGAAAAATAACTGGAATTGTAACCTGATGTATTTATCAAGATTACATTTATTGATTTGTTGAGTAGGTATAAGTAAACCTTAATGTTATTGATAGGAATTCTTCCAATTTTTTTGTACTTACTATTTTGTATAGTATAAAATTCATATTTTCTACAACTTACTAGTTAATATAGAGTCTTGAAAATTATCTAGATTTTTGTCAAGAGTCTTGATCTAGAACAGGAATGTCTTGTCTTCTCTTGAAACTTCAAGATAAGACTTGCCAGTCTAGTCTTGATAATTTAGACAAGACAAGACTCTAGAAAGTCTAGATTTAGACGGTAACACTAATATTAATAGCAAAGAATTTTAAGAATTGTCGCATTTTTTTGCTTCAAATGTACTAGAATTAATAAATTTAAATATTCGTTTTTTTATTAATTGGGGAAGACGTCTTGAAAACGACCATATACGACCTTTGTGATGATTTATTGATTTCTTTGACTTGGCATATTTGTATTGCTTTCGCACGGATGCAAATGTATTGAGAAGTCCTACATATTTATCGCTTTTGCAGTAATTAATTTTCCGATATCACTTATAGATTCCAGAATTTTTGGTTGCTTTTCTTGTTCTTAATGAAATTAATGAGCACTTTAATTTCAGGCGTTTAGAAAATGTGCTTCTAGTGCTTGTATTTATTGACGAAATTACGGAATTCTCAATTGTTTGTTTAAAAAAAAAGTGACTGTAGTTTTAACTACGCAATCATTTACAGATAGAGGTTAGGAGATATTTACTCAAAGGTGATATAATTTATAGTTGCTATTATTTCTAAATAACGATTATTAATATAAAAAAAATATTTATTCTGTATATTAAAACCTCTTACTCATCTATATGCATTACTTTTATTGAATATGATTTCCTTTGTTCAATCAGAACTTGAAACTTGAATCACAAGAAACAGTTAATACATTCTTGTATAAGTTAACTCATTATAATATTTTATAGGTCGCATATTGAATAAGTGTTAATTTTATTTGCAAAATTTTGAAGCAATAAATATTTTGACATTATGAATAAAACAATAAATAAAAATCAATATGGATAAAGCAAAGGGGAAATTATTGATATACCATATAGGTATTTTTATTACAAAATTAATATAAAATTTTGTAGCCGGTGAAATTAATTTTGGATGCATTTATAAACAGCTAATTATATGGTACATGATATTTAACTTCATAACTATAAGTGACTCATTTATTGATTTTGTTAATAAATATATTATATGATGTTGCTGAGTCGTTGACAAAATCAATTTGACAAAACAAGTATATTAATTCGATGTTTCACACAAATGGGTCTTACAAAAATAAAACCAGTTTTTATAAATACACATTTAAATTTTGTGTACTAAAGTTTGCAAAATTCGATTTTCGTGTTCAATATGAAATTTATTTATGTGAGAGTACCTTTCAAAAGAATATTTTATCTGAAAGTAGATAGAACCTATACACCTTAAAGTGAATTCTGAAACATATATAGTTTTCATTTATTTTTGGCCACGAACATTATTTCTATTTTTTGTCATAAGAAGAAAAAAATTTAATAATGAAACGTCTGGGGGACTTTTAAAGTAGGCGCTTTGTTGGGAATTTATTTGAGGTTAGAATAATGGTGTTCGACAACCCTAATCACACTTTCGATTGTTAGTAAAGTTTTTAGATTCTGTAATGCGGTTATTTGATTTGAATAATACTGTAATACATTTGGAAATAAACATAAAACTTTGTGAAAAATGTTTCGCTTAAAGTCGTGTTGCAGGATCAAAAATTTTGAACGCGAAAGTTCTATCTCCGATCATTTTTCACTAACATCTGTGCCCTGATTTGACGTCCAGCAACCACATTTCACGATAAAAATATGTCATCTACGAACATTTATAATTCTTCCGTTGTTTTATTCCAAATTCAAAAAGCATGTTGAAGTATTTATTCGGCGTAACAATTTATTTAAACAAGCATTTTCCATCTGTTCGTTTTGAGAATACTTATTCTTTTTATGAAATATGTCGACGTGTATTGTTATCATATTTTATTTTTGCACTACACAGAGTTCATTTAAAAATTCAGTGCAGCACAATTTTGCAATTGTATAAATTATATATATCTTCCGCAATAAAATCTTTTCCCAAGCGATTCGCAGCGACCGAAAAAGAGAAAAAAGCAGCTATACATATTTTATAATCAGCAAAGGTTTACAGGTAAAATTGACCGCCTCGTAAAACGTTTACTTATAATGCACACGGAATGAGCTTTTCAATTTGAAAGAGATTGAAAAATACATTTTAGGATTACGTTGAGTATAATGACATAAAAATTAATATGAAATAATTAATAGTTATTTATGGTACAAGTGTGTTACATTACAGATAAGTCATGTGGGAAAAGTTTAGCTTACGAGGCCGTTAGGCCGAGTGTGGTATTTTTTCAAGTGACTTAGGTAATTAACACACGTGTGCCATACAACATTTTATCCAACACATTTTAATCATTGATATAAAATACATATAAGATTTTTGACAGATGGAATTTCGAAATTTAGGAACAAAATAGTGTAGAGAAAGTTTTATAACGTAGTTACTATGATACGAACCAAAAAACAGTGAGCTAATATATTTAGCTCACTAGTGACTTATGACCTACTTTATTTATCTAAAAACAGCATACTTATATCGTTATAATTACACGGTGTTGGATAATAATAATTATTATAATAAATATTTAGACTCTAAATTGTTTCAAGACTCTACATTAACCTGCGCATACGCTTTAGACAAGGACAGATAACGCTTCGGCAACGTTCTTTTACTATGGATGGAACAAGCTTCGCATGATGCAATTATTTATTATTTCGAATATTTAATTTTTTTTATTAATTTAGAATCTTGAAAATTGTCTAGAATTTTCTTGTCTTATCCACTATAAGAAAGTCTTGTCTACTATAAGAAAGTCTTGTCTTATCTTGAAATTTCAAGGCAAGACTTTTGCCAGTCTTGATAAGCTAGACAAGATAAGACAAAAGTCTGAAAAGTCTATATCTAGACGGCAACACTACCACTGACAAAAAACATCACTACTTCTGTTTTTCTTTCACCTATAGTTAAGTCTAGAAATTTATTATGTAATAACTCGTTTACTGTTAGGATTTTCACAAAATGAAAAACCATTTTATGCTTTAAAATGTCGCCATATACAATTTTAGTGCCAGATTTCCGTAAAGAAATCTACTTGATCTTCCTTCAACAATGTTTGTTTGCCTTCGATAACTCGAAAACAAATAACTACACACTCGATAAACTTTATACCGGTGATTTTGGGTTAAAATGTAGCTAACCTCACTTTATACGCGGATACTTGAAGTTAAGCACTAATTTTAGTAATGGCATATAAAAATAAAATAAACATTGTAGAGAATTACTCACTCTTTGCTAGGAGACATGGTACCAGGGTTGTTATGTGAATTATCTTTCTCTCTGGAATACTCCAAATTGGTTCCTGTAAAAATAATTGCTTTTAATACCTACACATTAATGTCAAATAAAATTACGGTTTTGCATTAATAAATTACGAATTAAGACATTCAATTAATCTTTAAGTTGAATTTGTATCTTCCGAGATATGAAAATATTTGATATGATAGTCGGAAACACAAATTTAAAATAGAGATATTGTTGCTAAAAAATCAAGCCGTATTGTTTTTTGCTTGTAGGGAACGAAAAACAATGAACCAGGTTTGAAAAATATTAAATATATGATTTTTTTTCTTAAAAATCATGATTTTTATGCATTAAAGTAATTATGAAAAAGTATTGTAGAAATATCAATATTAAAAAAAAAATAAGTGTTTAAAGTCGATACATACACATATCTTCGATATACTTAAAAAATAGTCAGGAAAGAATTCAGAGTTCAAGTATATGTAAAGAGTAGCGGTTGTGCTTGTTATAATAATTCATTTATGAATTTGATATTGTGTCTAAAAAATAACATTTTGGAGAAAATATCTTATTCTGCAAAAAATCTTACCAACCTTGCAATAATCCGTGTCAAACACGAAAGAAATTTTTTTTTACGGAAGTTATAGAACCGTTAAAAATTTTGTCTTTTAAATAAACAACTAATGATTGACTTTTCTTTATATCATGTTATTTGCGACAACTGAATAATTTTGACTGGCCGTTAAAAAAAATTGTAATGGATGCGGTAAGGATAAAAACTTTTTTGGCAATGTCCATGAATTAAAGAATTGGGACACTTAATTAAAAGAACTTATAATTGGATTTAAGAAGAAAAGCATGAAAATAACAGTTAAAGCAATTACCTAATATATTTTAATTTAAAAAAATATTTCTCTTTGTCATTTTTTAAATGAGATGTTGTCATGAGAAATCATCCCTTCAAACAAAAAGGATTAACGAGTTCAGATGAATAGAAAGCAAATGCTCGCATGTAAGTAAACACTGATTAAAAAGAAAATCAGTCTTAATCCTTAACAACGGTGTTCGTTTTGTGAGTCCTGCAATAGAGCGATTTGTCAAAAACAGTGAGATTGTGCGAGCTTGTTCGTACTCGTACAGCGGTGTACGTTTTCCGTGAACATCGAACCAAATCACTTGGAGGTTTTTTAATTCGTCCCTTGCGAATTGGTATCAGGAATCTCGCCAAACGAATGTAAATATCTATTTTTATAAAAAAAGATTCGTCCAGCTTGAAAAGATAACAAGATGAAGCTAAATGTAACACAAATTTTACAGTTTCCAAACCTATATATTGGTTTTACTTAAAAAAAGACAATGCAAGACAACACAAGACTTATGCAAGAAATCTTCCTCTGACAATAATTTAATAATATTCTTAAGTGGTATAGAGACTATTTTTGATAGATTGTAAAAATATGGCTGTATGTCAGAAGCGCACCGTTCATATTTTTAAGCATTTCATAAGCGCAGCAAAAAAAGGTAGACAAAGCGTATTTGGGAATTCAGTGGGTGTGCGTGTACATGCGTCCGATTAGATAAAATACACGTGAATTCGCTTTACTCGCGTATAGCACCTTTTAAATAGATACTCGCAGAGATATATCTCAAGTCTTTCTATTTCGTCCCAAATCTAACTCAACCTAACCTAACATAAGTTAACCTAATCTAACCTAACTTAACTTAACCTGAACTAACCTGACTTAACCTAACCTAACCTGATCTAACTTAATTTAACCTAACCTGACCAAACCTAACCTGACCTGATCTAATCTAACATAATGTAACCTGAATTAACCTAATACAACCTGATCTAACCTAAACTAATTTAATAAAATGTGTCCTAATCTAACCTAACCTGACCTAATCTAATGTAACCTAACCTAACCTAACCTAACCTAAGGTGAGAAACGAACTTTTGGTTAACATGAAGCAAATACATTTCATACGAATTTAAGTCATGGATTACAAATATGGACCTATTTATTCTGACTTTATTCGATGTGACAGATTTTATTCCATCTTTGAAGAAATACATTACATCAAATTAATTAATATATGAATATTTCAAGTGTAAACCGTGATGCGCTTCTGTTACCAAAAATACCATTTGGTGCGCTTTTGTCATACGCCGAAAAGTATATGCAAGTGCAAAAAAAAGTTAATTGAAATTACGATAGATAAGTAATTACAGCAAATATTACACTATTCTCTTTTACAGAAGGAAAGTTCAATAATTATTCGCAACTTGTGAAACTTGCGTCAGTGTTTACATTCAAATATATAAGTGTTTAATAGAGTTCTCGTTCGTGTATTTCTAATTGAAGTAGTTCAATAGTTTCATACCATGTTTGGAAAGCAATCAAACAATTCGCAAAAAGTAATCTAATAAAATCTGAAATAGATAATGTATTTTTGCAATCTTGAACATGCTCTTGAGTTTCAACGTTTTTACATCCCGCCTATCAATATATAGATAAGGGAGGTATTGTTTTTGGTCAGATTTCTCGAATTAGGATCCATAGAATACGATTTTGTAATTTTTACCGTGATGTCTGTATATCCGTGTTTGTGTCTGTGTGTCTGTGTCGATTTTTCGTCCACGATAACTCCAATACGATACATGTAAAAAATATAATATTTGGTATTTAAGACTGATATTCAAATATGATGAACTGATTAGATTTTGACTACAATTGGTTAACCGGAAGTAATATTTTACTTGAAGCTTTAAACAGTTTTTCTTAAAAAATACCTCTAAATACCATTTTTTGCAAATTAAGTTATTATTAAATATAAAGATTTTTTAATTTTTTCCGATCTGTATAATTACGTTTATATATGTAACTTCTAGCTAAACAGAAAAAATATATAAATTATAATAATTTTACATATCGTTTAGACTGAGGAATTTCGATAAAACAGATGAGTTATTCATACGTTCATAAAATTTGAAGGAAATTTTAGGTATAAAATGAATTAAAAATATTGTGAACTGTAATAACAAACTAATTTTAAAACTACAAATTGAATATACTGAAAAACATATAGAATATGTAGTACTACAGTGGCGGGAGGTTATGTGTTGGACACATCAGATTTTTTAACGTATATTTTTGCGATACAAAAAACGAGGCGTTATTGAGTATGAAAAAAATAATATAAATTCTGTAGGTTGTTTTATAGGTGTAACGCATTCTATAAATAATAATTGGTTTTAGAGAAGTAGGTGTGGATTACATTGTTGTGTGGTAGAGTAGAAGGGGATCGAATCGAGCGAATTCCGCAGAGGTAGAGTTATCAGTGCAGCAGAGAAGAAACGAAGCGTTAGTGGCCTTCATTCACGCCACGCGATAAAAACTATTTAACACCGCAGTGCGATAAAACTGACCTACAGCGAAATGCGAAATTGAAGGAAGGTTGATTTCCGACCGGACCTAATAGGTATATGTCCGGATGAAATTGTCTTGCAAACTGCAACATTCGTCACTTCTACAGGAAGAGAACTGTAGAAGCGCGCAAGTACTTGCCCAGCTCCCATGGGCGCCCATAAATTATTTTTCAAGGAGGGGCAAAAGAAATTATCATAAATATATATATATATATATATATATATATATATATATATATATACAGGGTGTGCAATGAAATGCGGAACATAGGACTTTAACATGGGATTTAAAAAAATTGCGGATATTCTCTCTCCTGATAAATTTGTAGTAAAGCTACAAGAGTACAAAGTTGTTCAAAATTAAATTCTGCATTAAATAAGATCATAATTGTTGCAACAGCACGTCTGCAGTACGATATATATTAAAAATAAAATGTAATATTTTCGTTAAAAATCAGACGGCCATGGAAATAAAAGAAAATATATATCTGTCAGTTTAGAGAAGTATCACTGATTGTAATTCTTATTGTCTGTATTTTAATATTGTTTAAGTTGAATTTATATTCTTTTTCTTTAATAATATAGCAATATTAAAAAATAATTATTATGATATTATATTATTTATTATGACATGCCACAAGTGACACATATATTCTTTGTTTTATTTCCATGGCTGTCTGATTTTGAACGATAATGTTACATTTTATATTTAATAAATCTCGTAGTGCAGACGTACTATTGCATCAATTATGATCTTATCTGATGTGGAATTTAATTTTGAATAACTGTACTTTTATAGTTTTGCTCTAAATGTATCAGGAGAGAGAGTATCTGCAATTTTTTGAAAAGTCCTATGTTCGCATTTCTTTGCACACACTGTATATATATATATATATATATATATATATATATATATATATATATATATATATATATATATATATTCTTTTGCATACTTGTACTAACAAGGCTTAACTTTTATGAAACACTTAAACAAAAAATCTAAATCGAACAGTGATGTTGAATTATTCATGTGAGATTCAATTCCGAAGTAATATTGTCCATTTAAGAAAAACATCAAAATTTAAGTAGTATTGTTACATCTCAGAATATTATGAAGAATCTACTATATATAATATAAAAAATATGTTTTATAGAGATAAATTGCAAACATATACTTATTAGTAAAAAAATAAAATAGTTTTAAAAAAGAAAATAAACAAACATAAATTAAAATTTCCTTTTTTTTTTAATGATTTGTAAAGGCAATTTTTTAATTTAATTATAAGTTTATATAATTTACCACAAATATTAACGGAATAATTTATGCGACACATAAAAAAACGCAAGCCCCAACTTAAGCAAACATTAATAAATTTCTTCTCGAACATAACGGTGGTAGTGAAATAATTAAGTAATATGCCGTCTTTTTAAAATTTGCAAAAAGCTAGAATAGGGCAAATATCCCCTCTTGCCCCCCCTTTATGGGCGCCCATGCCAGCTCCCAAAGCCTTTGTGAACAATTCCAGTGCATTTCCTCCCAGAGAAGTGGCCATTAAACATGACAAATCAGATGCATACGGACACGAAACTCTTCTATCCTACAATTTCGCCACTTTTATGCTAAAACCTACCGGCTTCAATCATGTCGGTCTGGCTTCTACCGCCAATATCAAACTGTCTCATCTTATGCGCGGGTATTTTTCATACATATGTTGGCTGAGTTAGCTAATCCATATCTTGTCAACTGTAATTCTCAGCCATTGTTACTTTACTTACATCGTTTGCAGGAGATGTCCGCGTGATTAAAGATGGCAGGTAATGAATTTGACATATTACGTTAGATTTTAATCTAATATGATATATTTAATGGTAAAAGCTTTAGAATAATTTGTCATCCATCAAAATCTATTTTAACTAAAACCTGAGCAGAAGACGTAATGAAATTATTTATTACATGGTCACACAGACGGGATGACAGTTTGTGGATGGGATAATCCAGGTTCAAATTCGACCTAGTTACCTTGTTTATTTTCACTTTTGTTACATCTATCCTACACCTCTTTGCTTTTTGTTCAATTTTTTATCTTTTTGTTTATTACACTGAGATAATTTTTGTTTATTATTAAAGTAAGTAAAGATTTATTTATTTTATACGTAATATATTGCTTTAGGTGTCTATATATTACTGGTAAGGGCAAGTTTTTATAGAGGACTATAAAACATTTGATCACAGCGATATATTTTTTTTGTTTAATATTAATGTTGTATTCTGGAATTCACTATCAGACAATAAATCTTTATCAGCTACAATTTTTGTAATGGAAATTTTCTAGGAATACTGTAAATGCAAAATAGTTGATTTAAAAATTATGAATAAATATTAGAATTTTATGATTAATGTTTCAGTTTTGTAACAGGGTTGATAAAAATCGTGATTTATTTAACAAAAATCAGAACTCACCGATTAAAAAAAATCAAATAAATCATGTTTTTTTAACTTTTCTAATTTTTAAAGATTTAAATGTTATTATACTTTTTTATTTATTTTAAAATCAATATAAATATTTTATTTCATAACCAAAAATGAAATCTGTTATAAAACCAAATCGATTCACCTAAATAAAACTAGGAAGAGTAACAAAAAAATTTTACTTTTAGTTACACATTTAAATATTTTTATTTTTCTTCTGTTATATGACAATTAAAGTGATAAAATATCATTCAATTTTAAGATATTATTATATACAGAACATATTTTGGTTATTGTTAATAGTTTTGTAGCGAATAATTAAATTTTTATTATAATTTATATTTTTTTATCCTCGACAAAGATCAATGATTTTCATTAATAAAAATCAGTTGATTTAAATCAAGCCAACCCTGGTTTTGTGATTTATAAATTACCGAAGTTTTGTGATATGGAATGTTTTCAATATGTTACTGTAAACCTAACCGTTTTACATTTGATCTTGCATCCAGATTCGTGAGAAAGTGTCCAAAAGCAGATTAGTTTTTACAAAATATGATAAGGAAGGAAAGACGGTAGTACTTGTTCAGCCTATGAAAATATTTTGTAAGAGTCCCGTCTGTAGACAGACGCACGGAAGTATACCAGAGTTATGAGCTCTAATTACGGTACGATCAATTTCACGGGTTGATCATACAATGCTGCTCTGATCGCGATGTGATCAACCGAACGGGTTTTAGTCCAAATTTTTTTTTTACTATACCGTAAGTAAAATTACGTTTATTGGTACTTCTCGCAATGTGTCATTATCATCCAAAGTAATTAGATTATCCTCTTTGAAAGATATCCTCCCCCTGTTACAGTACATTCTGACGTATGTTCTAATGTGCTTGGAATTGAAATGTATTCTGGGATGTAAATGCAGTATGCAGTAATGTAGGAAGCAAACAATGAACAGCTAATCTGGCTGATAGTGATTTCAAGTTGTCCACAAGCTGTCACCTTATCCAAACATATCTTCGTAGATGATGTATTTAGGTATTATGCCAACGTCTTAGATATAGCGGATTGTATTATAGAGATTTCCAAATTACGAAATTGCTTGACCGGGGTCAAGATTGAATAGTTTATAAACTGTTATCGTATTAACTCGAGGAATACCTTCTATATTTAATTATTCCAGTAACTTTACCACATGTATGTACACAGGAAATTTAAAAACCGGAATGAAAAGATAATTATATTCTGTATTAATTAAAATAAATTGATTTTCTTTATTAAATTTAGCTAAAGATACTAATTCATTTTATGAAAATGTCAGATTTATATTTTATGATTGTGGAAGTGTAAAATGTAAAATGAAAAGTGAGTGTAAATGAATATGCGGTGGTATGCACGCATGAAACCGAATAAATAATATCATTAAGTTTAAGGGTCCGAGCTATGTTCAACAGTTGCGCTGTTTTCTCTCTGTACGAGCACGAATAAACATATCTCGTACATTTGTAAGTAATAGAAACAATAAAATCACTCAAATGAATCACAAAACAATGATATAACCTGCATAAATTATAAATTCTGAAGATATTAAGTATTTATAGCTCTTAGTATTGTTCAACTCTTATAAATTCCATCCAATATTCAACATTATGCTAATGTGTGTAATAAGTCTGGAATGCTGAATAGAGTCGAACATAGATGTGTAATTTTCTCCTTTTACAAAACTGTCTGTGACAGTGCCTGTTGTTCCAGTGTGCTTGATGCATTTCTAATTACTGAGAAGGGTAAACAAACGTTCTATAGAATCCTGCATTCAAAGCAACGTCGCAGAAAAATGAATTTATAATTCCTACACAACTCGGAAACTAACAATAGTGCAGAGATTTCGGTCAAGCCCAAGCAATTTTTCTTTAATGTAACCCAATTAAAAATCCATTCATTTCAGAACAAAAAAACCGCCTCTATGGAAAATCGCTTTCAGGGTCATATTAAATTACAAGCCCCATTTTTTCTATTACAGGTTGATCAACATTTACCGACCAAAGTCGAAATTTCGAAGAATTTATTTTATTATTATTATTTTATTCACTTTTTATTATACTAATGACACTTATTTTTAATGATAGACAGCTATTATTTATCTGAAAATGAATGAATTGTAAACCTGGGGCATTGTAATGTATTAATGCACTGAATTTATTTTTTAATGTGGTTAAAAATATTCAATGTATTATGAAATGATATTGTTTGGCATTAAATGCAAATGGGATTTAACCAAAATGCTATTATTTTAAATAAAATTACACAGTTGAAAACAAAAGGTAATGAATCAGAGCTGGGAAAGTACTATGAAAAAGTATTTTAGTAATAAGTACTTTCACAAAAGGACTTCAAGTATAAGTATAAGTAAAACTTAAAGTTCTTTTTGCAAGATACTTAAGCATTAAGTACAAATATTTTGGAAAAGAAAAGCGAATATATTAATAAACAAATATACCATACAAACATAAATAAAAATACACATATCTTGTCTCAAATATAATTTTGCACCATATAAGTACATTAACAAAATATGGCTATGGATAAATACAAATATTCATTGACGATATTTTAATAGAAAAAATAAAAATCATTCTAAATCGAAATATTAATACGTATAAATAGTTTTGACAATTGGAGATAGTTATATATTTTTAATATTCATTATAATTCATATCGTCTTTTAATAAACAAAATAATCTTATAAAAATTTTGACAGCAATGTTGATAAGTTCATTTGCCATATTATTCTGATATGGTATTGTCGATTGAAGGGAATCTTAAAATTGTAAGTAATATTGGTGCAACCGACCAGCAAACTGCAATTTTTCACATGTACCGAAAGTACAATCAAGGCTGTGCGTTAAAGACGTTTTAATTTTAACTACGTGAATATAATAACGACATGTACACACTTCTGTTAAAAGTATTCTAAATACTTCTGAAATATTTTGTTACAGTAAAATACTTAAAATACATTTGAGTATTTTAAATACTTTTGAAGCACTTACGAGTACAATACTTTTTTTTACTTAAAGTATTAAGTTTGTTTACTTAAGTATCAGTATTAAGTACTACTGTAAAATATACTTTAAGTACAAAAATACTGTAATTATTACTTGAAGTATTTTTAGTGTAAGTATTACCCAGCTCTGTAAGGAAGATAATAAAATATTTTTTGAGGACAAATGAAAGTCTAGTTCTTTTAATTTCCAGTTGTCACCTAGAAAAAAATAGGGGCGGAAATAACGATTTGTCATTTGTTACGTTAGAAACTTATCTAAAAGGAGACTAAAAAGGTTTTATTTTATTGATTTACTTTTCTGGAATCTGTAGAAATAAATGTATCAATTTTATTTACATTTACATGCGAAAATTGTAACGTAGGCGTCATGTTCGTAATAAATAACTTGAGTTGGACACCAACTTGTATCATCAGAACCACAAGCAGTTACTTAACCATAGTTAACTTAATATATTATTGCAATTAACTACAGCTAGTATGTCCGACATTCTCCAAAGCATTTACATTGTCCGAGATATTATTTGACAAATGCAGTGCATAGAACATCTACGGTATCATTCTACGGGATCTGTATATGTCACATTTAGTCTAGTTTTCAAATTTATAGCCAACGTTTAAAGTATAATGCATGTCATGACCGAGCTTTAAACTCATAAAGAATAAACAAGCAGAGATGAAACAATTATGAATGTGGAAGAACGACGTAGGCTTACGATGCAAGTTGAATTAGTTTAGGGAGCTGTCAACCTTTTGTGCAAGGAGTGAAATATACACATGTATAAATGTGGAATAAAATAGTTGTTGAAATTAACATGAATCTAGGCCTCCTTATTCGTAGGGTTACGATGTGTGGTATTTTGTAGATATTCTATTTGCACAGCTTTGTATACTATGCTTGTAATAAATTCTTAGCGTGACAAAGGCTTTGCAAAATTTGTACCGGCAATGTTGCAAATTCTCTACATTTGTAAGAAATTATGAAATACACCCTTCTAAAATTTTAACACAAACACTATGTTATTCGTGTGTGTATAGTACCTTTACATTTTTATTAGATACATTTTTAATTCTTTCATATAAAAAATTAGATAACCTTGATCCATTTTATTATTTTCAAAAATGGATTTTCAAGGAAAAACCGTTGTTATACAGATTTAATACTTGTTAATCGGTGACCAATATTTTTTGGTTAGATGCCCCAATAAGTGTATTTACTCAATTACAATTTAGATGTAATGTTTGAGTTAGAATCTAATCGTGTTGGTTTTGCAAACTAGATTTTTTTTAGAACAAACTAAAACAAACTTTACTTTAAATTAACGTAAAACAGTCGACGTTCAATTGTATTTACTTTGAAAGATGGAAAACCATTTCCAATATGACAGTAAAAAGTATCCGCCTGCCTACGGTGAAAAATAGTTGAAATTGGAGCAAACTAAAGTTAAAATGGTGTGAAATATCACTTTTGTTTAAAATTATTAATCGTTTTATCATTGATTCTTCCCTTGTCGATTTCCACATAAATCGCAACTAAAAATTCGCACAAAATATGGCTTTTGTTTTAGAATTAAGGTTATAAATCATTTTGCTTTGACTCTTCACGTGTGTCATTTACAAGTGTAGTAAATAATACAATTCAAATTTAAAAAAGAAGCTAAAAACGGTGTGAGAAATGTCGTGCCTGTTTAGGATTATTAATCATTCTCACTCACTCTCTTTGCTTTGGCGTCATTGGAACTGATGATACAGGATGACATGCGTGTTGATTTACCATTTAGTTGTATACAACTCATTTAATGTAAATGCGTGAATTTGTAATTTTAGTCTTATTTGCAGATTTGTGCAAGTAAACATCATTAATACTTACTGTACTACCTGTTTACACTTGCAAATATCTTGTTATTACAGTTTTTAGCACATTTCATTCGTTACAATTATTTCCACTTAGCAATGATATTAAATATAATATTTACTTCGTTGTTCAAAATAATATATTCGGATTATGAAAACTTATATTGAAAATCGTTGAAATCTTTAATCTCAATATTCATTTTGAATACTATAAAATAAATTTCTGGAAAATATTACGGTAAAGTAAACAGTGTAAAAACAGTTTTATCTGCAATATTATTCTTTTGTTTAGGTGGAGATACATCGAATTTATATATACTGTTTTTAGCACATTTCATTCGTTACAATTATTTCCACTTAGCAATGATATAAAATTAAATATTTACTTCGCTGTACAGAATAATATATTCGGATTATGAAAACTTATATTGAAAATCGTTGAAATCTTTAATCTCAATATTCATTTTGAATACTATAAAATAAATTTCTGGAAAATATTACGGTAAAGTAAACAGTGTAAAAACAGTTTTATCTGCAATATTATTCTTTTGTTTAGGTGGAGATACATGGAATTTATATATTACTGTTTTTTGCACATTTCATTCGTTACAATTATTTCCACTTAGCAATGATATTAAATTAAATATTTACTTCGCTGTACAGAATAATATATTCGGTTTATGAAAACTTATATTGAAAATCGTTGAAATCTTTAATCTCAATATTCATTTTGAATACTATAAAATAAATTTCTGGAAAATATTACGGTAAAGTAAACAGTGTAAAAACAGTTTTATCTGCAATATTATTCTTTTGTTTAGTTGGAGATACCTACATCGAATTTATATATTACTGTTTTTAGCACATTTCATTCGTTACAATTATTTCCACTTACCAATGATATTAAATTCAATATTTACGCTGTACAGAATAATATATTTGGATTATGAAAAACTTATATTGAAAATCGTTGAAATCTTTAATCTCAATATTCATTTTGAATACTATAAAATAAATTTCTGGAAAATATTACGGTAAAGTAAACAGCGTAAAAACAGTTTTATCCGCAATATTATTCTTTTTTTTAGGTAGAGATACATTGAATTTATATATTACTGTTTTTAGCACATTTCATTCGTTACAATTATTTCCACTTAGCAGTGATATTAAATTAAATATTTACTTCGTTGTACAGAATAATATATTCGGATTATAAAAACTTATATTGAAAATCGTTGCAATCTTTAATCTCAATATTCATTTTGAATACTATAAAATAAATTTCTGGAAAATATTACGGCAAAGTAAACAGTGTAAAAACAGTTTTATCTGCAATATTATTCTTTTGTTTAGGTGGAGATACATGGAATTTATATATTACTGTTTTTTGCACATTTCATTCGTTACAATTATTTCCACTTAGCAGTGATATTAAATTAAATATTTACTTCGCTGTACAGAATAATATATTCGGATTATACTTATATTGAAAACCGTTGAAATCTTTAATCTCAATATTCATTTTGAATACTATAAAATAAATTTCTGGAAAATATTACGGCAAAGTAAACAGTGTAAAAACAGTTTTATCTGCAATATTATTCTTTTGTTTAGGTGGAGATACATCGAATTTTGATTCAAATTTCCTGACAGCTCTAAATACGTGATCCATAAACAAAGACTCGAGGATACGCCGCCGTAAAATATTTATGAGTATCACGAATACGCCACTTAAAATAATGGAGTATCGCTATCTGTGTATTTTTCTCTAACAACAACGCAACCGCATTTGTTTATCACGAAAGGAGTTCCAGTAATTTCAATTTCTAAAACAGAAAGCAGTTAAACTTTAGGTCACCAGTTTCTTTCGTTGCATTTCTCTCGGGGGATATGTCGAATTTTGATTCAGAAATTTCAGTCCGTTCTAAATACGTGATACCCGAACAAAGGTTGGGGAATACACCAACGTAAAGTATTTATGAGTATGTTTGTTGACTGGATGGTACTCTTGGGTGAATCTCTAATCCTGAGTCTACACTGTACGATGTCATCTTCTCCTCCACTTTCTAGTTTCGTCCCTAGCCATACTATTGCAGCCTACGGCTCGTTTTATTTTCTTGCGGGATCGTTTTGCTTTCAATAAATGTTTCCCAAAATCTTCATCATTTTCTTTTGTTTTTTCTAGGTTATCACCTAATATTTTTTATTTCTGTATACTGTGAGTTTCAGCTAAGATGCAAATTTTCTTATCTGTTATTAGTCATTACTATCGCACGGAATAGGTTTATATAGAAGCGACAGTAAGACAAAGAAACGAAAATTAGAGAGAGATGGGGGAAGGCACAAATTTAAAGGGCTCATTGTTTAAAATCGGAAAGTTTCGTCACATCTTAAGGAGAGATGGGGGAAGGCATAAATTTAAAGGTCTACACAATGCTCCAAGGTCATAGAACTGAATAGGGTAACATGAAAGGTACCGACACGGAGTGTCGCTTCTGTATGGAACTATTCTGTGTATATACTGTGAGTTTCAGCTAAGATGCAAATTTTCTTATCTGTTATTAGTCATTACTATATGGATACTAGATACACACCATCGTACACTTCTAGTACACTTCTATACGAATATGAAAATAACCAATACCCTCTAAAACTAATATTTTGTTCATCACTGGTAAAGACAGATGATGTCAAAGGCTAAAATTTTCACTTTAAAAATTGATATCTCGCTTACCACGATATATTTTTCAGTCGTTTTTTTTACTTCGATGCAAATTTCACTGTCCTTTCACAAAATTAAAAATGTTAGGATATAAATTGGAAAACATATCACACACATTTCTCAAACTATAACCAGAATTGTACAATTTTAACTTTATTCCATTTATATAATCATCTTGATGACATTGTCATTCTACGTTGCATTTTAACTGGTACAATACGGTCATATATAAATAGAAAATATTGCATCTTAGTTTAATCTCACATTTATATTAAGTTTAAAATAAGATTATTACACACATTTTTTATATTGTAAAAATTCGAATAGTAAACGAATAATACATTAATAAAATTTTGTAACACAGTGAGCTAAATAGGTGAAGGAGAGACAGAAGTAGTGATAAAATCCTATTTTTAAAGAAAATATTATTTTTACCATTTGTGATAACTGAATAGTAGTTAGATATAATGAATACCACTTACAAAAAAACGGAAATGAAATGAAGTAGTTACGTACGACGACAGGTTGTAGATTCAATAACACAAATTCAATTCCAGTCTAAATCAATTTCCTTTTCACTTTAATATTTTCTCTTTTGTGCATTTCATGGTAATAAGTATGACTAGTCTTATATATCCTCTGAAAATGGCATTGAACTTGATCTTTAAAAAATATTGTTTCATTCCTAATAATTTATACAGTGTTCTGATAATTTTTAAAGATACACAAAATAAAAACAACGGTTAATAATTAAACAATTTTAATAAACCATTCAAAACAGCAGATCAACATGAATAATTAATATTAATATCGGTAAGTTTCCTCATAGGAAATGGCGTGTATTTTAAGAAAAAGAAAGTAAATATTAGCTGCACAAACTTTAGAACATTTTTCTCTATTTGTCGCAGTTTAAGAACTTTAGTGTTTTATATCCGTTGAAAATAACGATGATAAATTGTATTTCCATAGCTTTTTTATTTAATAAAGTTCATGAATCTTTTTCTAGCTTACTCGTGGATTTGCTAATATGAATGAATAAAACATTGAAACTGTAATATTTGAGAAATTAATCTACAAACATACAATTTTGCCACTTTGGCAATAGGTTTTTTGCATTTATTGGACAATACGTTTTAGGATAGTTGAATTTTATATTAGTAGTAACTTCAACGAAAATATGTGTGTCTGTATATAATTTGCATTGCTAAATTCCACCGCGTTGTACAATTTCCGTTTGTCTTGAGGGTTTACTTGCATCTAAATGCAAGTGTCAACCTGTTGTCTCCGTGACTTGGAGCTTACAGTGTATTCCAAACTACTCTAACACTAAAATTTTAGTCAACACATAACTTTGTTGTTCTATTTTCAGCTATTAGCTATCAGTAAATCGAAGACACGATACCATTTTCTATAACATCACAACTTTACAATATTTGTATTTTTATAGAAAATTATATTAAATTATTCATTCTTTTATTTCGGAGTTCATTTAAAGTATTTGAATAAAAATAGATATATGCAGTACATATATATTTCTGTCTTTTATATACATATATGGAAAGAATTTATAAATAATATATGTATGATTTGGAAGGAAATGTTGACATGGGAGTAAATTTTTAATGAAACAGTTCTACCGTCCTCATATGTAAGACTTGCAAGGGAACCTCACTACCTGTCCAATTTATATTAATCTGGAATATTTTTCCGATTTCTTTTAGTACCAAATAAAAAGTCTTCTTCTTTCTCAAGATATGTAATTTTTCAACTTTTAATTTGTTTATATTTTGCATATTTCGCCCAGTGACGTATTTTAACGGCTTCGAAGAAATATCTGAAAATAAGTTCTTATATATTTTTTGGGCGTTTAATACACGTCTGTCATCAAAATTATAAAATTTAAAATGGCGGAATTAATATGGCCGACCAAATATAACAAAATGCTTCAATTTTCATGAAAATAAATGATGTTTTTTGGATTGCTAAATTCGACTCTGATTTCAAACTTACAAAAATGAAAATTGTGGATTCAATATGGACGTCCAAATATTTCAAAATACTTCAAATGTTAGGAAATAATTTATGATACAGCTTTATGGGTATTTTGAATTAGTAGCAATTCATCTTTTAAAATCGTATAAAATGCCAATCAAAAACATAATTATTTTCATAAAAATTTAAATATTTTGATATATTTGGTCGGCCGTATTGGATCCGCCATTTTGAATTATTGTAATTTTGATATCAGATTCATGTTCAATGACCCAAAAATCATATGAGAACCGACTTTCAGATAATTCTTCCAAGCCATTAAAATATGTCCTACAAAAGAATTTTTGACCTTGGGACTTTTCATTTGGTACCAAAAGAAATCGATAAAAAATATTCCAGATTAATATCGATTGGACAGGTAAGGTACCCTTGTAAGTCAAACATTTTTAAAAATTGAATACCGTAAATTTTAGTTCAATATAAAACAGATCTTGTTAACTTTTTAAGAAAGTTGAAGGGAAAATAAATACGTAGATTCTATCTACTTTTTTGTTACAAAATGAATATTGTTTTCAGTTTGAGTGGAATTCGAGAATACTTCTAGTTAAATTCTTTGAAAACTCGAATGAAAAATAAGGAAGTAGATCCTATCTAAATTTGTTATTCGGAATGAATACTGAATATCTGCGAAATGAAAAAGTTAAAGAGTATTGAATTCTGAGAGATTATGATTAGATTCAAGGTGACAAATGTTAAGATATCATCACTATTCCTTCATTTATTTCATACGCTCGATTCTTTTCTCTTAACAAACATCAATCATAGCAATTCATTCCAGTTCACGCAATCTCGTCCAAATATATCTTTTTCATCCATATTATATTAGACATTCAATTCACGTGACAAAATCACTTCAAATGAATGCTTCCCATTTTTTCTTTTCATATAACATTCATCATAGACACATAGACCAAAGCATCTTTTTGTGTCTTTTTCTTTCCCTGTGATAATCCCTTGCAAAATAATCAGACTCCAAATATCAGGCTGAGATGTTTACATTCACTGCATGCAAAGGTATTTTCACAATGAATAAATAAAAATGTCATCAAACTCTTTCCCAATACTGCGGTGGTAGCTTTACTTTGGGCCAGATCGATATCACCCCGCCAGTTCTTACCAAACTGTATTTTCTTCTCTGTATCGGTTTGTTGACAGTTTGTTTAAGATGTCCGTAACATAAGTGTAAAGTGAATTACTCAAAGAAAAATAAACACGAAAATCATCTTTGAATTTGCCAATTTTTCACATTAAAGGAATTTGACGTTGGTGACAAGTTAATATTTTACAAAATTACTTTTATACTACGGCTGAATTTTATGAAATTTTAATAACGTTGGCAAAAATATATTTATATTTGTTGTTCGTTTTATACGTTTCCTCGTTCTTTATGGAGCATTTCCAGAACTTATATTATGGAGCGTATTTGAATACAACACTTATGTCACGCGCAAAACTTACGTATTGACAATTTATCACCATTTGATAATATCCCTTTAATATATGCGTTATCAGATTTTATTAGTGCCTTATTTCTTCGTAAACCGAAACCGTAATCGAATATTCGGGTTCTCTTCTAGTTTCGGCGGAAACCATAACCGAAACCGAAACTTATGAAGTTAAGTAAAAATTTAGTTATTTTTTTAAACATGGAAATGTAGTGTTTTTATTACCATCAATTTATTAGAAAATCATTTTATTCTTGTACAGATAATTGTCTAGCTTCCAAGTTCAATTTTATAGTAAAATCGTATTAAGGAAGTCTGATTTTACATTGTAATCTTCTGAAACCAAACGTCACTTTTAACAAAAGCACTCAAAAGTGAGCCCGATATACGCAGCACTAT
Source organism: Stenolophus ochropezus (assembly GCA_035578165.1). Lineage (NCBI taxonomy): Eukaryota > Metazoa > Arthropoda > Insecta > Coleoptera > Carabidae > Stenolophus > Stenolophus ochropezus. The sequence continues at coordinate 10,388,332 of JAQOWZ010000014.1, forward strand.
CTATACTAAAGAAATAAAGACTTTGTTATCTACCATCACCCCACAAATGTCACAAATAATCACAATCAAATAAGTAGTCTTTTCAAGAAGTATTTGTTACTAACTAACTAGCAGGTTCTTTTATAATGTATGCTATTTTCTTAAAATAACGTTACTTATGTTTTCTTAATTATATAATAAGTCGTTGTCTTAATTCTACAAATAACAGAATGAAATCTTGCACTTTTGCACATTTGTACAAACAGCTTCAGAATAGCGACAATAAAATAATAATTATATCTTCAAACGGAAAAAAAATTAAATAACATACAAAACAAAACAATTAACTAACAAATAAAAATATAGGCGAACGAACACTAATTTCGGCTGAGCCGAGGATTCGGCCAAGTTTTGCGGCTGAAGCTAGCATTTTTGGCCGAAATTGGCAGAAACCGAAACTTTGACCGGACACTACTTTTCTCATATGTCAAATTCTTGCCAATTTATACGGCTATATGACTGCCATTTTTGGGCAAAAATATTGCTATATCTCTTTAACACAAAAGTTCTATAAAGGAAAAATACGTATTTAATTTCTTGTAAAGAATATCACATATAGAAATCAGAAATTAGCGAAATACTCTACTATCGTGGCAATATGGCGCCCCTTCGATGAGTCGCCTTTGAGCGGGGCACAAGCTGCTCACCCGCTGATGTAGTAAATGGCAGGTATTGGTAGTATGTTTGATAGCAAGATGAAACTAGAGTTCAAAGCACTGGGACAGTTTGTTGTATCATTTGACAAGATTAGAAACAGGATTAAACTACAATCTTGTGCATGAATGCTAATTGTAGCGTAGTTCGTCAGTTTATAATTTACAGTGAGTTTCAAACTGTGCGCTCATGAGTATACAGAGCGCTAATGATTAAATGATGGAAATGGGATTCAAACCAAGGTCCGATTGCAAATACAGTTGCTTGTTAATCATCAGTGAGCAACTGGCCATATGAACACACACGGCGAGTTTTAATTAATACCTGGATGTAATTACTAAAGTGAAATATTCACAATCCATTAATTTCCATATTTACATAAGTATTGCCAGTGGTCTTTGCAAAGTCAACAAACACGAAATTTTTCCAATGTACGTATGAATTTTTAAGCTAATGAAGGCTAAACCGCCAAGTAGAGGTATTGTGAATCAATACGGTTACATTGTGGCTTTGGTCAGCTAATTAAATGTCTGCATGTTTGTGTACTGTGCAGTGGTAGTTTAGTTAGTATAGCTCATACAGCTATTTGCATTTTGGCCAATGCTAATTCGCACACAATCATTTGGCTCACAGCTATTGCGATTAGGCTATGCGAATACGATTCTTATCCACCATCGATCCTCAAGAAAAACAACTCAAAGAAGAACAAGAATAAGATGAACAAATTGGCGATCCTTATTTTCGTTGAATAAAATTAATGAAACTTCTACAACTAATTATACAAAATAAACTAATTTCTTATTTCTGTCATACTCTTCGTATTTTATATTCATACTTTTTTGTCTTTGAAGACAAGAATGAAAGCTTTCCAAAGCTGCATTAAATGATTGCTTTTCTAATTTATTTTTCGTTTAAACTTTCAGATTTTACCATATTAACAAAGCTGTTGGTTCAATACTCCACTCTCAATATAAGCTATTAAACAAGAAGAACCTACCCAAAACATAACATTACCTTACTTTTTTTGTAGTAATAAAATGTATATAAAACTAGATAAATATTTACTTTTACTTCTAAAAGTTTAAGTTTAAAAGGTTTTGAGTAAGGTGAATTTATGCAGCTAAAATTAAAATTAAAATTAACATTTACATTAACATTAAGAAGTTAAATAAACAATAATGTACGGAGTGGTATATGCATTCAACTAACATTAAACTAACATTAGAACTTAGCTAGTAAGATGACCAACTTCCAACTTTTTAATGTTAATGTTAGTTGATTTCAACTGCTACGCAGAAGCAATATACGTCACTTGAAAATGTTTGAGGTTAGTTTAAGTTTAGTTTGTATCCTGTCTTCTTCTTGTTATCCATTTGATAATTTAGTTAATTGACAAACGAACACAAGAAACAAAATGAAAACAACAATCACAAACAAAAACCTACAGATGTGTTAAATTTTAAATGTTTCTATTCAACTATTTCTTAGTTTAAATTTTAATGTTAATGTAAGTTTTAGTTTGGCTGCATAAATCCACCTAAGACATGATATTTATAAGAACATGTTTTTAGTAATCTAGAAAAACTAAGATTGATTGAAACTGTGATTTATTAGATAGAGACTAATTATTTATCTAATTTCTGTTTCTCTAAAGAAATAAAACGTCTTAAAATCCACTCTACGATACTAACAAGTAAATAAAATAAACATCTCGAAGCAGACAGTGTATCTTAGCTACTCTTCGACAAAAAGAACATGTTTTTTTCTATTACTTTTCAATCCTCTCGTCTAATGTAAACTAAACTAGAGAATGTAATAAACAGTAGTCTATATTACAAAACCTTATTTGATGAAATAGTTTTAAAGGTCATCGTTTATTTAATTTCCAAAGGAATATGTTGTAAATGAAATGTGGTTCAACATAATTTGTGCTTCACCACAATTTAAATTTAACATACGCCGTTTATATAACTTTGAATCAACAATAAACTCTAGATTTTGTACTCTCTAATTGAGGTAATTTTTTTGTTCCACGTGTACCCTACAAAAAATTAAATATCTTTGTTTTACTGTCACTGGCGTAATGTGTTGTCAAGTGCTTTAAAATTACAGAACAAATGCATTGTATAAACTATGTTTTACAAAAAAAGTAATTCGTATATTTCTCACCTCTATGACAGAATTAAAACAATGGTCTATTTTATTGTAGTAAAATTTAAGGTAAAAAATGTGGATTATGCTATTAATTGACCGATTTTTTTTCCTAACATGATTTTTCTTGTATTTTATTTTGATGCTGAACAGGCATCATGTAAGTTGTGACATAAGAGGGACTCATGACATATCTAAAAAAATTTGTACATAACTGTAACTGTAAGCATACCCCCTCCATTTAAATGTCAAGAGTCCTTCATACGTCATAACCGGTAAAATTCAAATTTTCAAGGAACATTTAAAAATTCATGTCTCGCTCAAATTAAATAAGAAGCAACTCAAAATTTTAGACTTGTTATAAAAAATGCGTGAACTACAAAAAAAAAAGAAATAAATCATTAGAATACCCCCTTCTTAATCTTATTTGTTTCTTGTATTTTGTTGCTTCATCAATGTTTATTCTTGTTTCTAATTAAGACAAGATAAATAAAAACAAGACATCGTGCAATCTTATTTCATATATAAATCACACAATTAATTATATTCTTGGAAGTCTTTTGTTTTCGAAAATAAATAATAAAGTTAGAAGTGCATTTTCTAAAGAAAAACGAGATTCACTGACAGTAAAGATTGAATAAAAAGTGCTCGTATATTAAACTAATTAAAAGACAATTGATTTTTCCGTTTTTGCGGCATTATGGTGAATTGAATAGGGATCTAATTGTAAGTTCTGAATGTAGATCAACAAATCAATCCAAGTCAGTATCTACTAATTAATCATCAAATTCCCGGGAGATTTTTCTCTCCATATTCCATTTGTTGTTGTTTTTTAATCGTTCGATTATCGCGTCTAAATAATGAAATCAGATCGAATAATATAGGTTCAGATATGACCCAGTTATACTTCCATTCATTCTCTTGGGATTCACTTTTCATATTCCATACGTGAATGCCTGCGAGATTTATCTCGCAAACACTTTTAAAAAAATTATGGTTGAATTTAAGAGAATAGATAAGGTGCTACGGTCTGCAAATTGGATAATTTGGATTCGAATCACATCTCAGTAATTTGTATTTTACGGGTAATGTAGTTTGCAATTTTTTAAGTAGGTGTACAAATAAACTAGCAATTATTGGTCGAGAAAATAAAATGTATTGTGGAAAATCTAAAATACAAAGTGTATTTGTTTGAATATATTGTTTTGAAAGTAACTAACCTCAGAGGAATTAATTCCCTGATATTATATAGAAATGCATTTTTGAATAAAATCGAAAATTATTCGAAGACAACAAATTTTTCTTTGAATTTATAATTATGTGATAAAAATTAGTATACTTACAAACCTTTCCCACATAATCGTACGGTGAAGTAATTGAGTCGTCAACTTTTTTTAGGTTTAAAGTATACACCGTGAGTTTATTTTAACCCGAAACATGGGATTAGTGCTAGCCATGGTTATGAATTTGACAGTAATGTATCATAATGTACTTTTTAAAATGATATATAAATTGTCAAGTTCATATCATTATTAACTGTTAAATTGTGATTTTTTTTAAATAACACATTTCCACGTCATTGGATTGGACACGGTGGGCAAATAGAGTGACCCGCTAGATCTTTTGATCTCACACCACTTTATTTTTTTAAACTGGGGGACATCGAAAATATATATTGTAATAAATGAATTAAAAATTATATTCAAAATCACTCTAGAAACGTTAGAGTTGCCCAATTTAACCGCAAAATCTTAATATTATATATGCTATATTTCAGTTTAAAATGAACGCGTTGATACATTGCTGTCAATCAAATGTCAAATTGTAACCACGGATATTTAGCGGGAGCAGCCGCTGCAAAATTGTAAAAATACGGAGAAAATGAAATTGTAAACAAATAAAATAAATAACAATTGGTAATTAATTCTTGACACTTGTACTAAATATAGAAATTTCGGGCAAAAAGTAAACCATATAAAATACAATTTAGAAATATATATAAAAATCAACTGGATTTGTGGTTGTAACGATAATAATGCTTTGTTTTGTTTTTCGTGTTTGCTGTTTGCGGACGATTATGGCGAAAAAAAAATGAACTGTAACTATGGTGAGAAATTTGTTGCATTTGACTGAGAAAATAAAGAAACCCGAAAATTTATTGTCACAAAGCTACAAAGAAAAATTGATAGATAAGTTAGCCTGAAACAAGGTAAGACGTATTAGTTTAAATTTTAATTAAAATTGTGAAGAAAATTTAATTCTTTTGATTAATATTTTATTTCCTTTTTTGTTTGGTGCAATACACCCACAAATATGTAGCACAAGCTACCAATAATTTAAATGGTTATAAATTATAGTTTAATGTTTAATATAATAAAAAAAACAAGGCGAGTATGAGGTTAAATTATATTTGATTAATACGAATGAACACTTATTGACGTGAATGTGATTATTATTTAGTGGGCTAGCAACATGTTCTAACCGCAATCAATCAAACTGCAATCCCAGTTGGTATGAATGAGAAGTTTTGTGTGAGCTGCATGAAAACGCAATTGCCAGTACGGGTGGACAAAGTGACATCCCAACCATGTTGTGCATGACGAGTAGCTAGTGAGTCAACTCTGAGAATTCGACAGCGTCTGTTAACTCCAACGCACTGTATTCTACACTGACACAAACAGCTGAATACTCTCTGCATAGCACACTGCAATAGCTGCTACCGATAATGTAGTTACGTGGCTGAAATGTTACTCCCCATTGCTTTATAATGATTTATTTGCTGTTGTTTTGTTTTGTTTCATGTGAAATCTGTTTCAGCGGATTACACTGCGTTTGCATGACCTGTATTGTTCTATCTATTCTGTTAACTTTAGTTGTAGGTTGTAGACCATGCTGCTTCCAATTATCATTTCCAAAAAATCAATATGTCAACAGTGATGAACACGTATCAATTAATATATCATTGCGCCTTCCACCTATAATTCAACCTCCGGAATTCAATGCTAAATTGTAAAGATGATTTATCTATTCTGGCTTTAGAACTCTCACTACCCGCATCTCAAAACCAATTAGGAATCTTTCAAATAGTTTACGCTAAATTAATTACCTTTAAACTTGATTACAGAATTAGTATCATTTATCAGTATCACCTTTTTTTATGTATACCTCAAACCACTCTTAAATATGTATTAGTTTTCCTAATAAATCCAGACTTGCATAAAAATCCGATTATTTTTGATTTTTTTAAAAATGTATATTATAATTTCAGAAACGTCTTTCTCAAAATAGCATTGATTATAAAAAAAAACCATTGTAAAGAATAAGTAAAATTTTAAAGAAATAATAAAAAACTATAGTAAAATCCGTTTATAACGATACCGCTTATTGCGACAAACTGGTTATAACGTAGAAATACGCTAATGTTATTTTACTTTTATCAGTTATATTGGCTTCCGGTTCTAGCGACGAAATTTATGCGTTCCCTTCGACGTCGTCATAACGACATTTTCTGTAACACATTTCAAAGTAAATTTAACAAAAAGTCAAAATAATATACCAGTAAAGTCGTTTTATCGACGAAGTGAAACAGATTTAGTAGTTCTTGAAAGTATTGCACATGGTAACATTACCCACACGCTTTTTCCCCTCGTAAATCTGGAATGTTAAATAACAACAAATGATTTAAATCAATGTAACCCTGAATAAAACGTCAAATATCTTTGTTGAATCCAGATTTTAAAAGTTTTTTACTTGAAGACAATCTCTGAAACCGTTTATTTTGCTCACCTAAGTTATTACTAAGTCTATAGCAACGGGTGGGTAAAAAAATTAGAGGTTAGTTTTTCACATATTCATAGAAGTCTCAATTAAATTATGTTCACATTCATTAACACACCACGAGAGTGGATTGAAAAGTTTCTGGAATTACTGAGAAGGCATTGGTTTTTGGTAGCCACTCTTATCTCATTTTTTGCTCAATTCAGACCAAAGTGCATTCAGACCCGAACTTTTCTAGTAGTTTGAGAGAAATCCGGTCGATATCAAAAGAGGTTTCATAACCATGGATGAAATATAAATACACCACTTCACTCCAGAGACAAAAATGCAGTCGAAAGCGTAGATTGGACATGGTGAGAAGAAAACGAAATCTATCGTTGAAAGGAAAGGTGATGGCGTTTGTCTTTTGGGATGCGGAATGAATTTTGCTAATTGATTGTCCTAGTAAAGGAAAAACTGTAACTGGACAATACTGTGCCATACTTTTAGACCAGCTGACAACAGTAATTAAAGAAAAACACACGGGAATGGCAAAGAAAAAGATCTTGTTTCACCATGACTATACGCCAGCTCATTCAAATAAAAAAAAAATGACAAAACTGAGGTGTGAAATCTATCCCATGCACTGTACTCGTCTGATTTGACTTTCGTAACCCACTATAAATTATACGTTCATTGCAGACTGTAGACTAACAACTTACATCAATAAAATGCAAGAAAAACTTATGACAGAACAAATACCTTGAGATTCTGCTCTATGTTATAGACGATGAGTAAATTATAAAGTAGGTCCATAATTAGATCGTGTTCTACTTCTAATATTGAAAAGGAATTTCAGAAATGAGGTAAAAAAATATAGGTTTTCCTTTGCTTGGTGGTTCAGGTCGTGTTTAATACGTTAATTTTGAAAAAAGTGCAAGACCTACAAAATATAAAAGAAAAGAAGACATTGACTTGCAAGAAAAGTGCAAGAATAGCAAGATTTTCTTGAATTCTAGTATTCCTTAGTTTTCTTATAACCAGGGATGGTTTGGAAAAAGGCCTTTTTTGGTACAGATGTCGCTGTTTTGCTAATAAATACGTATAGTGTAAGGAAATATTTTTATAATATATATTTCCTTTTTAATAACAGTAACTGTATTATAAGATATTTCATAATTGTCAATGATATTATAAAGACAAAAAAATGTATATGTGATATAAAGATTAATTATGTGTTGAAGATTATATGCAAAAAGGGAAATCCTTGACATTTTAACATGCAAGACAAGAAATAAGCACGAAAATGTTGATAAAGACTTTTTTACAAGAGTAATGAGAGACAAGATATACTTAAATTACTTGTCTTGTGAAACACTAATCACAGTTTATCAAGTTGTGAATAAAATGTTACTTAGCGTCATGAAAACCAATATGTTAAACCATACTTTAACACGAGAAAAATAAACTTTTATGTAGATGAACAACGTTACCGTCGCATCGAAACCCATAGAGGAAGCTATTAGTTTTATTTACTGGTCCTTGTATTGTGCGAGAGAATTTTCGTGTGATATTTCTTCGCCTACGTGGCTCTTAATTGAATTTTGAGCAAATAGGCCATTTGCTGCTAGTTGTTCTAATGTAATCAAATAATACGCCCGGCAAACAAAGATATGTGCTGTGGACGCCGAGCCAAAAACGTTTAGGCGGAGCTAATGGCTCTGATAATCTGGATTCGATTTAAACATTCTCCTACTCACACAGCATTTTATTCCGGACTGAAATACATTATATGTAACAAACAGTCTTTAGTAAAATAATAAATACGAAAGCATTTAAATTTTATGTTTCTTCTACCCAGGATTAAAACTTGGCAACAATGAAGTCATTCCATATTTTGTAGTTTTTTTTTTAAGTCTACCTACTACAATACAGGATGTAACACCAAAACGGACCACCGCCATAATTTTCTGTATCATTATAGTTACAAAAATATTATGGAATAAAGTTGTAGGAGCCAAAGGAAACATTCTATCAGAGAAGAAAATATATTTTTCAACGAGTGGTTCTCAAGTTACAACACAATTTTTTTTTCAAATGGAGTTATACATATATTTATGCCTATTTGATGGCATATATTTTTCTAAATTCAATAATATATTAACTGTGTATCCTTACATAAATATTGAAAAAATACAACTGAAATTTGAATAAATATAAATTTTATTATTATGTACAGTAGGCTATAGATGAAAAAATAACAATTGACGTAATACTTAAGTGTTGTAACTTTTTCTGAGATTATTATTATTTTTTTAATTTAAAATAGCCTAGTGTACATTAATAATAAAAATAAATACTTAAATTTCAATTAAATTATTTTCGATAATTTTGTTAAGTAAGGATATAAAAGTAATACATGGTTGAATTCAGAAAAAAATATGCTATCGAATACGAATAATAAATATTTATAATTCCATTTGAATAATTTTAATTTTGTGTTGAAACTTGAGAACCACTGGTTTAAAAAATTTTGAACTATTTTTTATTAATTCTTGAAAATAGTCATTCATTTAAAATCTCAATAGAACGGCATTTGTCCAAACGTCAAGTATCACAATAATCAGCTCACTCTTGCAGACAATATGTTAACTAAGGTAGTTTGTTGTTACATGTAATTTCAATTATATTTCATGCAGCGTCGTAGCTAGGGGCTGGCCAGGGGGACGGCTGCCAGGGGCGTAACCCTTAGGGGGTCTCACTTTGAAGACCCGTAGCCTGCGGGTTATAACATGATCCTAACCAGGGTTGCCAGACATACTGATTTCCCACAATGCTTTTGAAAATCACGATTGAACAAAAATCTCTTGCAAAAAAAAGATATATTTAAATAAATTAAATTTACAAAATTATGCTAGAATTGTAAAAAATTTGTTAAAGAATTTGTTTTTGTTATTTTCATCAACGGTACGATTGGGTATGTGACCATAATCGAAATTCAAACTAAATATGATTTTATAATAATATAGTTTTTAACAATTATATGGTTTGGAGAAGGGGTATGTGATGTCAGCAGGTAAGATCGTGGTAGAAGAAAGATAGATTGTCTCTTTCGTTCTCAGTCTATCTGTCCTATTTAACGATTCTACCACACTGACGTTACAATTTTTTATATTTATTTTCTCGTAAACTACAAATAATGAATCAATTTAAAAAATACGGGTATTTCATTTTACTGTCGAGTATCATGTAATATAAAAAACATTCTGCGTACTTTTCCTGTGACTTTTAGGTTAGTTTACTTTAACGTTTACTCGTTAAATTTAACCTTTGTGTTATCTGTATGTGTATGTGTCAGATATGTCTTTGTGGGAGTTTGTAACTCATGACGAAAATTCAGAGCAAGAAGTTTTAAGAAAATTATGAATGAAAAGTTTTATGTTTTGGAATATTCAATATACATGATACGATTCGTAGATTCCATCCATCCAAAAAATTGTAACATTTTTTTATGACTCCATTGGAAATTTCTGTTTAATGTATCATCACATGTTTTTCCTGGTGACAGTTATTACGTTTACATAAATTTTAACTAAATTTATGTCAAATGTTTGGAAATTTAATAACAACATAATACGATATGAAACAAATTTGTTACTGTCGTTTTATCATATTTATCTTTCAAATTATTTAAACACCTACATAAAATATTCATTTTAACCAGATCATCCTATTCATAAGAAGCGCATTACAATTTTGTAAAACTTAAGACTACTATTGTTAGTGATTTTTTTTTTGTAATACAAATATTGGTAGATGATAAATTTTAACCTTGGATCTGACATTCAGAAAAAGCAGAGTGCATTACCCGGAAATTTTAGGAACAATAAATAAGAAATGACTGGACCACTTTCTAAGTTATGATGTTCGATCCACAAGTCAACCTGTTCGCTAGACCATATTGCTCTCTCTATATAAAAGCTACTAAATCTTTATAAAAATCTAGTCGGGCATGATAATTTTCGTGTTTCAACATCAAATATCGAAAAATTGTTGCAGTAAATGTAAAATGAGTATTAATAAGTAGTAAACATAAACGACAGAATTTACTGGTATTGGTAGAAAAATCACCAGTTTGTTTAGTTTTTATCGCAGCAATTCTCTAAGGGAAAACATGCACAATTTCAAAGATGTTACATTAATATTGTAACGTTTAGTTATATGCGTGAAAGTGTAAAAACTTAAAAACGGGATAATTTTTATTACACGTTTATTAAATAGATCAGTAATTCACACTTGCCATGGTAATTATTAACTAATATTTATTTATTATCAAACGACAGTATTTATTTTTACGCTATTTATTTTCATACGATATCAATATTTGTTTCAACAAAATATTTATTTCTACTTTACATGTGACTTCACTTTACTCGACTAACTCTACTGACTCTGACTTCACACTCTCTAAACTCTCCTTTACTCTTAACAGACTGCCCACACTCCACGCTGCGATACTTTATACCAGCGGGTAATTAATCTCGAACCTTCTAGAGTCTTCCGGAGTCTATAAAATTTGCGAACAATAGCGCCGTCATTCTTATCTTACTTGATGTAGGTAGCGAGACTACCTGATCAGACAAGTCTTGATGAGTCATCGGCAGTTAGTCATGCTCGTTACAATATTTGTTTTTATGTCACAATGTTACAGTTATTTTGAAATTCTTACCAAACTTCTATAACGCTACGTATGAAAAGAATAAAGCAGTAAACGGACTTACGAATCCTTGTCTTGAAAACAGTATGTTTTACATTAGCATTCGATTTTTATTAATTGGACATTTGATACAATTATTCTTTATCATCAGCTGTTTTGAAATAATCTTATTAGTTTAAAAAATAAAGAATATACAATACCATCACTCAAGGACATCTAAGGCCAATTACTTCCTTATTCCTTAAATAAGCTCAGAATCCAAAGTTCATCTCAAAAATTTGCTAGGCATTAAAAGAAATAATTTTTTAATGAAGTTTAAATAATTTTATATCGAATATACAAACATTGTAATGTTTTTCGAAGTGAACAAATTCAATTAAAATTCCATTATTATTTTAAGATAAATTTTATTGCACCTATTATGGAATAATATTATGTTTGACAGTTGCAAACAACAAATTTTCGATGTTAATTCGAAATGTCAAGAGTACGTTGTTTATTTTCGCACATTAATTTCAAAATTGGGGTTTAATTGTTTCATTCAATTTAATACTGCTGTGCTCTTGTATGCCAAGGCTCAGCAGTTATTACGCTCACTTAGTAGGGATAAAATTCCTCTCTCATCAAACTGTAAACATCTATTTGAATAATTCCTAATCTATTACGTTTCTTGGCATTTTCAACACTAATAATTAGCATTCTGAAGAGTACTTGGATTTGGAGTATATATGTTCATATACATATTTACTTGACCATCTATTATGAAATATATTGAAATAATTAACACAGTAGTTTGTTGTAGTATGCTATTCAGTTTGATCGTTGAAGATAACAAAATTTAAACTTTTAATTTTCAGTTTCAATTCAAACCCTTCAAGTTTAAGCTACAAACTTTTCAATTTAATTTGAAGTATGGACAAAAAAGTAGTCCACGTTTGAGTTTGAGGTTATTTTTACTGTTTATGAACAAGAAATGTAGATACAAATCTCATCTATTCCACTTTGTTTATTTAACTTTTACTAGTGAATTCATATCATTTTAAATTTAACCTTTCATTGAGATATAATATTTTTTGAATGTTTAAATATTGAATTTTTTGTACAAAACATTTTAAAAATTATTTAGTGAAATGATGAAAATAAATTTTAATATTAACTCTGGAAATTTTTATATTTTATATTAAACTGACATATTTATTTTTAATATCGTAATGATTTTAAAATTTTAATCATACGTTTGAATATTAATTAATACCTCATAAAATGTAACATTTATATGAATTTTGAGCATGAATTTCAATAGTTTATTAAACATTTTTCTTATATTTTACTAATACTGCACTACAGCGGTATTTTATATCAAAAATATCGTAAAAAAATTAACATGAAAGAACATATATTGTTTTGTTATTTCTTGAGGTTCTAATAATGTTCTAAAATATATCCTTCGAAATATGTTATGTGTTTAATTGTAATGTCCAAATATGTAAAGATACAGGATAAACTCGATAAATATTATGAGTACGCTGCTACATTACTGATTTAGAAAAGGAATTGCTTGTTTTGCAGTGCCGAATTACGCTTCTCACTGCGAGTGTTAATGCTTGCGCGCGCATCGATATAAAGCTATCTTGCTATTTGATATGGCACTGCGAGAAACACAGTGCTGCCAGCATTCTTAATGTTGCTAGATGTATTTTTATAATCTTTTATACAAAATAAAAATGAACTATATACATTTGCTCATGATAAAATGAATTTTTATAAGCAATTATAAATAAATTCATAAATATATTTATACATCGAGTTAACTTAGGGGTGCTGCAGTTCCGAAGTACCTATACACGAGCCGCCCCTGGTCAACAGCCTTTTTTAGATTATTGTATTGCAAATAGCCAATTATTTGTAGATAATGTATGATATGTATATTTCCTATAATAACCTGTTAGAACCTGATTGATCCTGTATGCAGCTGAAAGAGAATAATTTTCTTGTTTGGGCAGCAATTTTAGTATTTCCTTTAATGTTCCGCTAAATCTGAATTAACATCTGCATAATAAGTAAATATATTAACACGTCATTACAAAGTACAGGTGTGCACCGTGTGAATATTATCTCGCTAATTGTTATACATATTCATAGAACATTTCAGCGTGTGGTTATTCAGCATAATGCGATAACTAAGAATGTTAATAACGGAAAAACCGCAAATGTAAATTCAAACATATTTTCTGGGATATTAAATCTGTGGACACATTTGATCCCTTTGAAATAAATCTACCAGTCGTAAGCAAAACTAGAAAAGTTACATCCTCTGGTTTTCTCTAATTAAAAACTGTATCATAGACTGCCATGCTTTTCAAACGAGAGTATAACTTCCAACAATATTAATATCTTTGTTTAATGACGACATTTATCACGAAGAAAAAATGTTGCTTTATTTTAAATATACAAGTTCCTCATTTTTTCTTTTGCTTTAAAAATATTTGGTAATAAAATAAAAATATCACTCATGGCTTATTACCTACTACGGGATGTGTAATAGTATATTACTAACGGAGGTGGAAAGTGTCTCATTATTGTCAAGGACGAAGAAAAAACAAACGTAACGAAACTTTTCACCGATGTTTGTAGACTATTTTATTCACAATTTAAATTAATACATGAATAAACGAATGGTTTGGTTTGGTGTTGATCATTTGTCACAGAAACTGTTAGTTTGATTTCTAAACCTTAAACATTTATTTCATTGTTTCATTCTATTACTTGCATTATTTACACTTCTAAACTTTTTTTTTTCATATATATATATATAAATGTAAAAAAGCTTTTAATACGCATTGACCTTTCAAAGCGGAAGACACATATTTTCTGCCTCGTGGTTGGAACGTGTGAAGTGAGTATAGCAGAGGTTGGAAAGTCTCAACTTCCCAACCACAGCTATACTTACGTTATACTTCCCAACCTTTGGGAAAATGAGCTTAAAAATAATATAAGTATAGAAACTACTACAGAAGAAAGCCACGCTTTCATTTGTTGTAGGAGTATGTAATTATTATTTTTTTTGTATTATATGAGCAATTTCTTTTTTAAAACTACAAATATAATACCATTTTTTTGAGGATTTAGGTTGTAAAAACATAACATTGCGTAAATCTGTCGCGAAATTGTCTGCCATTTATGTAGGAACCCTTTCGTGCCATCGCTTCATTCCCCTCGCCCAAAAAGTTGGTTACTACTCCCTCTATAGTAGTTTCTATACTCTAAGAAAATAACTAACTTCCTAACTTTTTAAAAGTCAGACATCGTCATCTTACTAATCAATTGTGAATAAAATTAATTTTTAATATTTCTTTAAAAATTCTACTTTAAAAAAAAATATTATTTCCGATTATATTATTTTGTATGTATTTATAATTAAATTGAACAATGAACAGCCGTTTATATTTTATCGAATATAGGTTATAATTAATAAAGCATTAAATTTAACTAATATATGTCAAAATACCGAGTGCTTTAGTGTTTTTAAATGTTATTATTCAATTTTCAAACATTTTGACATAAATTCGGTTAAATTTTATGTATGCAGTGTCATCGAAACAGCGAAATATATCACAACATAATTCATTAGCATTACATACATTATATTAAATAATGTATAAATATTATTGTGGAAATTAATATCATAAATAAATAATTCAGACAGAAAGAGTAATTGTAATATTTTTGATCTGTTAAATGTATTCGTAACATTTTTGTTATTAATAGCTGAAATTTTAATTGCAAATGGGTGGTTTATTCATACTTCCGTTTTAAACATTGAGCGTAACAATTACATAATAAATTATAGGTATATTCTAGTACGAAGTGCAATATTCCTTTACGTTACTATTTTTTTTGACAGCGAAATATTTTCTGTGTAAATTTATTTTAAAATATATCTACACGTATTTCTCGTGCGTATGTAAATAATAGGTATAGGATTGAACATTGAAATGAAAAGCAAATACTTCAGTAATTAATTCAACTTTTTGTGATGAAAATATTGTAGAAACATTGGAGATATTAATTAATTAACATTAAAATATATAGTGCTGAAAACCAAAGATGAGCTGTGCGGCAGCTTTTTGTCAAAATGAAACTCTTCGATTTATTCTGAAACTATTGGTTTTAGCAATAAAAAAACAATGATTTAGTAAATTAATTTTATATCTAAAACAATCAGTCTCTATATCGTGAACATTTCTTCTTAATAACTTTTTTTGTTAGAATTATCCATTTCGATGGTATAGAGAGAAAAACTGCAATCTCTTTATTAAAAGTACATCCGAAATTCAATAAAATTTGCCAAATACACAATATGCCGTTTTATTTGCCATGTCTACATAATTTAAAGTAAACAGCAATTAATAGTGTGTACACAACAGTTCGCACTAAAAAAACTATAAACGTAGTAATACGTCACGACTGGCCGTTGGCAACACATGACCAAAACAATTGCTCTCACTGGTTTACAGTTACAGTGATTCCTTTTTGAAGTATCCCAACATTTCCAATATTTTCCAGTTGGCAATATTGCCCATATCGTGTTTGTGACCGATCCTACTTTTAATTTCAATCCTTCTACAAATATGAAACCGTATTTTTGTCAAAAGTTACATTGACTAAAATATTGTTGAAGAAATAAATACTGCAGCATTCATTTTCCTTCATACAAATATTTGTCATACAAATATAAATTTTTAATGTTTTCTTTCATTTAGAAATGTATAAAATTGTTCGCGAAAAATTTAAAATCCGTTCGGATGTTTCTTTGTTTACATGTTTTATTATTAAGAGACTAAATATCAAATTAAATTTTTCTATTTACTGTTCATTTAAGAACCCACAAATAACAAAATTTTTGTTAGTTGATGAAAATAAAATTGAAACATTAAAATTTAAAACATGTATAATAAATAATAAAAACCTACTTTAAAATATTTAAACATTTTTGTACACATCCTCTTGGAAATTCTTGTTTCATCTCGTCCACATTCAAGTTCGTACTCGTCCATTTCTCGCCCTCAGAATCGGTCTTTCATTCAAAGCGTCCTAATAACATCCGTCCAATTTTCCACACCGGATTTCTACGAAAACATACGTCCTACGTTTAACTAAATGTTCATTCGCCTTCTCTCAAAATACCCGAACCATTTCTCGTGCCCTCAATATTTTTTTAATCATTCTTCTTACGCGAGTTCATTCCTCATCTGATCCCTTTCATCATACGCTTTGAAAATATCTCATTTATGGTTATTTTACTTTAAGACGCCATCGAAATAAGGATCGTTATCGATACATATCTACTTTTCTGCTATAATTATATAACCACATAGGCTAGAGGTTGGCTTTCAAACAAGGAAGAGCCATATATAGTTGTGGTAAGGAAAGTAGAGCTATGCGACAGGGAAGAGAATTATCGAATACGTCAAAAAACACAGGTGGTGAATCATTTTATCGGATAAAAATATAGTACAAAATAATGAATATTTTGACATTAGTGGAATCTTTAGTCTGTTACATTTTGCTTTTTCATATGCCCAATCACACGTGCAATAATTTCGATACATTCTTTCGGTAGCTCTTCTCTTGTTGCCACCACTATACACAATAAAATATATTTTTAATTAAGTAAATAATTAAGTATTGAGCCATAAACTAACAATATGTGAAAGTAAATAATTGTAAATCTCTTCTCTTCTTAGATGAAGATCAGCACTATTCTTGAACTGTTGAATTTTATACAGAGTCAATGTATGGTAAAAGAGCCATACTCCTGAAATGGGCTTTCGAATATATGGTTTGATATTTTCTAGTTAGTGTCCATCAGTAAGATTAAGCAACGTAAACAGTAGGTTGATAACATGCATCACTAAAATGCAAGTAAAACTTGTCAATAAATAAGTACTTCAGGTATTAAAAGCCCTGTTCCACATGATAATGTTGTGCCACTGATGATCATATAGTTAGTATATAGTAATCCTATAGGTACTTCATTTTTTTATAATCCTAGGAATTATTTTATTTCAACTAGATTAATAGCTATTTTTAGTACAAGTGAGCATATGTCTTTTTCTCACGCGCTTCGCTCGTGTGGCAATTGGACAAGTGAAAAAATATATGCTGACGTGTGCTAAACTTGATTTTTTTCCACAATCTCGAAATATAATTTTTGAAATTTTTCTATAAAATAAAACATTGTACTATTTTTATTAATGAAAAACTCAACAGTATAACGTTTATAACTGAATTTAATGTAAAGCGAACTACAAACAATATTTGTTCCTTCATACGAATGGTAGATATTTATTGTACAATTAGCAACTCCACCAAAATTTATGACTCCTGACGTAGATGGATTATTAAAATTGTGTATTTTGATCACTTGTGAAGAAAATTGTTTACTTTGCTTATTTGTGATTCAACATGCTGCCTTGCTCACTATTTTAAGTTGAAAAATAATGAATTTTGCTAAGGACAATATTTAACGAATTATAGTGATTTTTGCTACCTATCCAGAAGTTTACTGATCATACAGAAATTATTTATTTGTGCAACAGCATTGTATAAAAATATTTAAACTTTAATATTTAGCAACGGGAACATCGTGAACGTTGCACGTGAATACGGCATTTGCTTTCTGTTAGACACTTCTTTTATTTCTTGCTTGGTCTTTAAGGCCGTATGCACAAGAGCAATAATTTTGGATGCATCATTATCCGGGAACGTGGAAATCAAATATGCATGAAGAACATATAGCGTAGTACACTTTGCCTGCACCACATGTTCTACCGCACACATATGCACCCGTATGTGCTGAGTTTCATGCATTTTACCTGCTGGTTAGAGTATCGTTGTAAACATGGTTATACAAGAGCAGCACAGCACAATTCCACCTATGTTGATCACTTTTCTCAATAAACATTTTCATACAGGTAAATACTTGTTTTCCACTTGTTCTTTAACTGATTTCAGCAATAAAACATTGGTCTTTTCAAATTGTTACAAAAGCATACAATTTTTTTAATATACATATTATTTATATATATATATATATATATATATATATATATATATATAAAACACAAATCATATGGTTCTATAAACTGATAATGTCTTGAACAATTTTTACTTGTTGCTGAACCATAAACCAATTTTATTATCTTCTATAATATAATATTACAGATTCATACATCATACATAGACAATAAATGTCTCTATGTAAGTTTCATGCATTTTACCTGCTGGTTAGAGTATCGTCACAGAATAGTTACACACAGAATCGACACTCCGTGTCGGCACCTTTCATGTTCCCCTAGTCAGTTCTATGGCCTTGAAGCATTGTGTAGACCTTTAAATTTGTGCTCTTACCCTATCTCTCTCTCAGATGTGATTAACTTTCCGATGTTAAACAATGGACCCTTTAAATTTGTGCACCTTCCCCATCTCTCTCTAATTTTCGCTTCTCTGTCTTACTATCGCTTCTGTATATACCTATTCTGTGGTATCATTGTAAACATGGTTATACAAGTAGCAGTAAAGCACAATTCCATGTATGCTGATCAGTTTTCTCAATAAACATTTTCGTACAGGTAAATACTTGTTTTCCACTTGTTGTTTAACTGATTTCAGCAATAAAACATTGGTCTTTTCAAGTCGTTACAAAAGCATATAAATTCCTTTATATATATTTTCTCCTATCATTTTTACTAATAAAATATGTAGCATGATATCACATAGCGTGTTCAACTGATATTGGCTTATTGGTTATATTGCTTTCATACAAATAGTTAAAAGAACTTTTATGTGTATTAAGACACAAATCTTATGGTTTTATAAACTGATAATATCTTGTACAATTTTTACTTGTGTCTGAACAATAAACCAATTTTATTATCCTCCACAATATACTATTAAAGATCCATACACAGACAATAAATGTCTCACTGTAATTTATATTATCAGAAAATTAAAACTACATACATGAAAAAGTCATATAACCAATAAATTTGTTTTACTTAAAAAATAACTAATATTGACGTTCGTGCATTTGCGCCACCAATAAATGAGGCAGTTGCTCGATCCTAATTGTTAAACACCTTCGAAATGTAAATCTAAGGTAAATCAAGTTGTCAGTATATTTTAAAGACAACGAAAAATAAAACAATTTAAATATTATTACTTTTAAATATTAATTGTACTTGGTACCGGAAATTTATCGGGGTTTATTACTATTATGCTCTTTTCATGAATTGAATTTTCAAGTGTTTTGCATCATGATCGGTTAAAAACTAGTTCAAACAGAACATTTTTATATCAACAAAATGATGAAAATGGCGTTTGTAGAATAATCACTGAAAAATTGCAAATGAAGCATTCTGAATAATCAAATGAATATTTCAAGATTTTAAACTTTTTTTGTCTAACGTAAGCGCTCTGCCACTTTTTTTTAGAACTACACCTCTACATAGATCTTTGAAAAGGAAGAACACATGTAGGAAAATTTACGTCTGGAAATTGCAAGGTTAGGTCAGGGTTACAGGAATAACGTTTCAACATTTGTCATCGTATTTCATTTAATTATTTCTGAATCTTTAGACATCCGTAAGATGAGAGTTTGTTTAGAATTAGTTCTTGACCTTCAACTGTAGATTATTACACGTTACGACACGTGAAAAGGCTTAAACAGTAGAATTTTTTCAAAATTCGAATTACTTTATTATAATTTGTTTGCATTAATTTTAGCGATTTTACTTTTTGCTTTTTTTTTATTTTACTATTCAACTATACGCTTTTATTGCCTTGTTTTAATAAATTCTTTATCATATTTCGCTGAGCTAGTAACAGTTAATATAAAATTAGTTAAGAAAGACTATGCCTCCATTATCTACCAAGAACAATAATTTACAACTTTATAACCAAACATGAAACTTTTGACAGCTTGCGAGATATCACTTGAGCTTTAAAAACGTTCCGTTTCTCAACCGTCACATTGTAACCATGGTTAAACCATAACCTAAGTCTAAATCGAGAAATAAAGTGGTGTGAATGCTGAGTTGTACTTTATACCCGCCGGTAATTAATCTCGAATCTTGTAGACTCTTCCGGACTCTGATTAGACAGGCCGGCCACCATGAGTATCGATAGCAAGTCACGCTCGTTACACTATAATAAGATTTTTTTAATTTATATTTGTATAGTTAATTTTATTGAGATTTTTATTTGGGGTACCCGGATGCTACAAAATAAATTCTCTTCGCCTAATGTGTTGTAAAGTAAAAAAAGTTTGGCAGACACTGTATTCAAAGGTAGGTTTCCGGTAAAAACGAAAGAACATATGCACGTTATAATTTGGCAAGAATGATTATCAGAAGCCGCAATGTAGAAATCAGAGAGAAAATAAGCCGCGACAGTGCATGAATGTTTTATGCGGAAAACCGGAAGGAACCGTTCCGATTCGACAGCCGCAGCAAAACCAGGCAGAAGATACTGGCACTGCAATACGGCTCGATAAAATATTTACGGCTTTGGAAACAGTATTACCGTTAGGAGTAACCACCAACCAGTAAAGTTTCAATACCAAGCCACGTATTTACAATTAGCATAACTTGAACCAGATGCGAGATTACGATTGTCATTTTACACTGCTGTGAAATGACTGCGTCTAGTAGTTAAGCGGTCACATGGTTACGTGGCAGCTTGCACGACTATCATGCTGCCAAACGCAATAAAATACTATTCTTATTGATATTACGTACATGGAATCAATGCCGTGAAATAGCTGGCTGTATATAACACGTTGTTGCTTGATACTTTTAATCAAAAATCACTCACAGGAGCTTTTGTACAAAATATTATTACCTACATATACAGATGTACCATAACTTGAGGTACATAATCAATGTTTGATTTTAATAATTTATTTCAAATTATTTTCTGTTTATGAAAGAAGCCAAATCAATGTCACTAAAATGTATATTATAATTAAACTACATTTAATTTTTTTCACCTTTAATATAATTTCAAATGTCTAGTATGTATTGGATATTGCTTGATAGTTCGAGTCTTACAGATGCTGTTGATGCTGATAATTTGTTCAGTGTTTAATCGACTGTATGTACAGAATAGTGAGAGTTTACTACGAGAACATACAAGTTTTACAAGTTCACATGAAATGCATAATTTTACAGAATATTAGATCCTTTGTTGTCCTATTCATAACTAACATTCTATCGGTTATACTCATATTGTTAACATGAGAATTGTTTATCAATTTTATATTCAACTATTCAAACAAATAAAAAGATTACTTAAGTACTTAGGTAATTAGAAATTAACTTACCTGGCGGAGCAATAATTATTATTGGTTCTATGAAGTCCATAGTAGGATGATATCTGAAATTAAATAAATAACGGTAAAAAATATAATATAGATCTTATACCGTGAGTATTTTTTAACGTGAAAAATAAGATTTATCATATCCATGGTTACGACTTGAATTTGCTTGTGGGAATGGTTATATTATATAGTAAAAAGGATAGTTTGTCTGACATATTTGATTTTATAATACTATGATGAGGAAATGTTAAAGACTTTCTGGAACTGTTGAAATTAAATACGGCATTGTGAATTTGCAGATATGTTTGACAGGTATTTGACAATGGTTTAGAATATGCTACTGTGAGATTTACTTTGCCTTTCCTTTTGTGTTATTGTCCTTATATTGTAAATTCTATTATTATTTGTAAAACACAAGAACAATAACGAGATTACAGGAGTGAAACACAACGTTGCATATTCTACGATATTTGTCAAAGTTGTCAAAATTAACAAATGCACAACACCTTACTGAATTACACTTGTCATGTAATGATGTGTTTGCATCCTGTTTTATGATCTTTACAAAAGATGACTAATTCCTGATCTGATCTAATAAAATAGATCTCACCACAAAAATTAATCTTGAATCTGATCTAGAACATCTAATACACGAAGATATTGATACTTCTTAAAATGATCTGTAACAATCCTGATAATGATAACCAACATGTTTATTCCTGCAAACAGAATAGATGTAGATGTAGTGGATAAGCCTGGTTGCACTAGTTCAAATTGTTTATGAATTTTGAAAAAGCACTTAATGTATATTTGAGTGTGTAGATTAAGAGTATAATGAGAAATCCCATGGAAGTAGCCCATTAGACAAGCGGGAGAATGGATTTATATAATGTTGAACTGCTGGGAAATCCACGGGTTAAAGTCCACACGGTGCAAAGGGTTAGGTTAGGAACAGGGCAAGGGTAGTATTTGAATATGAGCCTCTAGCCCGTGAAGCTGAGAACAACGAGCTAATGATGGAATTATCTCAAATGCTTGTTGCTGGATCTGCGAATTGCTGCTCTTTGCTCTCTGTTTTTACAATAAAACCTAAAGCGATGAATTGGAATTTTTAATTTTGCCAAATATGCAATTCAATAGCCTGAATTACGATCAATTCTTTATGTCCTTATGACTCGTAGAACAGGAATTATTCCTATTACCAATAAGAATTCCTGATTTTCCTTAGTAACCATGCATTACAGCAGTTATTATTATGTAACCATGGTGAACGAATATACGAACCTTGGTATATTCGAATATACCATAATATTCCTATATTCACTTTAGGTGCGTTTGGTTATTTTGTTCTATATACCCAGAACTGTTAATGTCATTGTGATTTCTATATATTTAGGGAGTGTAGAAAATGATCTTTCAAACATGGTACCTACTACATAAATGAATCTGTTATTTGTCTCTGAGATCTAAATGCTTTAAATAGACAACTGAAATGACACTGGCACGGGAGTAACACTTGCCTTTTTCCACGATCCTACCATGCTGACGTCAAATATCCCTTCTCCATAACATTAAATTGCTAATAACTATATTATTACAAAATAGTGTTTAGTTTTATTGTTATAATGAAAAGCTATAGTGGTTAGTTTTTATATTTTATGACTTATGTACTGAAATTCGATTATGGTCACATACACCATCCAAAAATTGAAAATTCTCAACATGCTTGACGAGTTGCCTTTAGGAAATACCACTCGATTTTCGATCTCGTAGTTTCCAAACAACACATCTCGTATAATCGAGCATTATCAATCGTCTTATTGTATAATATAATAAAAATAATAAAAGATCAAATTTCGTATTCTTAAATAGCAAATGGAAATTTATTTTTATTATATTTTTATTACAAAAAATGAAAATTGCAAAATGTGAAAAAGGGATTTCGATATATAGAATACAAAATAGGGTTTTAAAATTGTGAGATGTGAAGTACTTCGAAAATTACGGTGAAGTGAAGAAAAAAACAGAAGTAAAAGTTTTAAAATGAGGTTCTCAAAATGCTAAGTTGATGAAATGAAATTCTAGAAACAAGGAGCTAATGTCAGAATTATTCGGAATGCGTGTTGCTGATGTGTGTTTGCACGTCCTCTATTTTTCTAACAAGATAAGTAGTAGTCACCAAAAGCGATGAATCGGAATTTTTAATTTTGCATAATATGCAAATGAATAGTCTTATGAATACTGTCTAGTTAAATTTCACGCATAATTTGTAAAGTTGCATAATAATGTCTTAAAAAATTCGCGTAGCACAAAATGAAAAAGTAATTTAATTTTCGTCATTGTGATTTATAAAAGTTAATGTATGTGCCAACTGAATATTCATGTGAACAGATGTAATCCACCGCAAAACTTTTTACATTAATAAAACCTTACATTTTAAAAGATTCTCAAAGATTAAAAACTTTTTATCAAAATAAAACATCTTAACTTCTTCCGAATATATTCATGAAATCACTTTACCTCGGACGCTGTGGTGTGCAACAAGAGTGACCCCGATTAATGATAATTGAAATGTGAACTATGCATTACGTTGATGGTATTCTTATTGTTATCGTCGGCAATAGAATGATTCTGCCTCTAGAGGAAAACTATCTCGGTTTCAATTCTCTTGCTGATTAATTAGAAATATGCACGCATCACATACTACGGCTAACTCCTTCTTTAAATAACTCTCCATTAATATCTGATGTTGAACATCATCCAGGAACTTTCTACAATGACTAATGCAAACGCAAATTGCTCTTAAGGGAAATCTCCCTATTTTATTAACAACTCTCTTTTTAATATCCTGGGACTCATTTTAAAATTCCATTCAAAACTGTTAACAATTTTACAATTCTTATTATTAATTGTGCAAATTTAATAAATTTGAAATCATCAAAACATATTATTTGTTGTGTTCAACATTTTTAGCTTTTTCAACAAAATTGTTGATCACTCAATTATTTATTCATAAATTTAAATTGCACTATTTATTCCATTAAAATAATGTATTTTAATGGAATATATACAACTACAGAAAATTTTATGTTGTTATTTTCGAGAAGAAATGACGTATTCGAATAAATTCCAAAAATAGTCGTACAAAAACTACAGGATGTGACTTGTTCATAAACAAACAAATTGCAAAATAAATCGGTTTCAAAGAAATCCTGTATTCGAATTTCATGAAATTTCATACCAAATCATTTCCTGTTTTCGAATTCGATTTGAAATTGCACCAATGTGGCATCTAACTGAATTACACTTAGATAGGAAATAACTTAGTAAAGTCACTATTGACTGCGGAAATGTTAGCTGCAGATAAGGGAAACAGCGCTTCTCAAAATGAGCAGCATGGCTCCCTTGTGGATGTTTTGATTATCCTGAAGGACAGGCAGGACAAAGCGTGATGTTTGGACGTTTAGAAACACAAAGACATAAGAGCGTTAAAATAAATTACCCAACAAATTCCATTTAAATGTGTAAATACGCCTCATAATACAATGACAAATTGCACTAGTTTTATTAAAATTTCAACTCTACTTTTATTGCTCCTGCTAGTACTTTTGTTTTAATGCATTTCGTAGTTTAGTAGGTAGTAGAATTTTATGAAATCCTTCGTCATGTTTTTGTCAAAGTTTTTGCGTAAAAAATAATCTTACATCTATCTTTTATTATAAATTTCATGGCATAACCGTTTTGAAACTGTCATGATATATTTTACTTGCAAGTAATAGCATAATTTTGCGTCAGTTGAAAATATTTAAGCAGCAAGATACGCTGCATGTTTAAAACGTTTGAACAACATCGATTTAAGGTCACAGGGATAATTTTTAGCAGAAAATGGTTTTCCAATTTTTGCGCGTTTACTTAAACCTGAGACCTTTAAGATCAAATGTCAAAGCAAAACTAACAAATCTTTCACAAAATAATGATCCCGATCAAAATTTAATAACCTTAATGATACAATCTTGTATAATTTCACAAAGAAAAGGCAGGAAACAATACAATTTTCTTTTTCGCACGCTATCGACAAGAAAATTATTTGTAATCGACGCGAGACAAAATTCATCGTCGAATTTCATCACGAAAGTAAATCTTGAATGTTTTTGTTGATGTATCACGCAGAACGAAACTAATTAATGGCAGGGCTTGTAAATTCCGTGTATATATGAATGTATAAATAAAATATAAAACTTAATTATGCAGTGAAAGGTGAGTCGAACGACCTAAGCCACTGTTGACGAAAGCGAAGAAAACGAAAAATTAATATAACCCGTGAAAAGGTAATATTTGTTGAAGTTGACATGAAGAAATTGATAGCCGATGTTAGTCTCAGGATGTCAGTTTTTATTTTCCAAATATGTGCATGCAGAATATTGAATATTTTAAAAAACGTGGTTTCCATCCAAACAGCACGAATTTCTACTTGTCAGTTCGTATTAAATGCAGGATTTTGACAGTTCAGCAAATAGCTTCGTTTCATTATTTTTTCATAACTTAATTCAGTTTTTTTCATGTTTTGCATCGAACAAAGAGAGGAATTAAAACTTTGTTCGGTGAATTCTAATACCTAGTAGTTTTAAAAGTTTTATTCATCGTTGCTTTCGAACGCTGGTGATTGAATGAACAATATATACCTATTCATTTTTGGTCCCGCAGTAGATATGCTCATTGAGACGTAAACTTATTTTTCTAAAGACTATTAAACAAAACAAATGTACTTACAAATATATTTTTTACAGACACATTTATTAAACAAAGCATTTTATATTTATATAAAAGCTTTGTTTTATAAAAAGTATTGGTAAGCTCCACATTTTAAAACGGTATTAGTAAAAATGCATCGAAGTTTTATTTTAATATGACAACATAAATAAAAATATATCTACCAGGTTATTACTCATATCTGAGTAAGATTAATGAGAATCATTTCCTTGTTTTCTAAATGTGAGAGTATACAAGTTTTGCATTGGTTGTCATATTTTTTATGGTGTCAGTAATTGATAAAGTTTATCAACCAATAATTATCCGGAGAACTATACATGTCTTAATATTGTATATTAAATTTTCATTATGTATGAAGTTTGATGAGCGAACTATAATGAATTACCTTGAATGACATTCTATTACCAGAGAACGACGTTATTATCTTTAGGTGATATTAACTTTAATAAGGATGTAACCAAAATAAGAAACAAACTATGCATCCTCGAGAACTTAAATCCTGTAAGATACTAACAGGTAATTTCTTGTATACCATTATGGTTTATGGTTCTTATTAGTATTGCAAAAGTAATTTAAACGATCCGATTTGACGAAGATATTTTCTCTCATAAAATTTTAAAAATAGCACTTGTATTTATAATATAATATAATATTAATAAACAGCATTAATTAATTTAGATGATTGAATTCAATTCCGTTACTTGCACCTATATATGTGGATTAGAAACAATTTTAAACTGTCAAAATTTGCGGAGAAAATAATTACAACATTAAACTTGCAACTCGTCTAGTCAAGTAGCTTAGGAAAGTTTCTAGTGCGCTGATATAATTGATAGAGGATCTTGAAGTTTATAGACTTCAGAGCAACGAGGTCTTACTAGTAATGGTAAAAAATGTTACGATAGATTTTAATTTTTCTATAATCAAGTATTTTTTGTAGAAATACCTCAAACCGGTTTTTTATATTCATTGTTAAAAGATTATATGTAGGAAAAAATATTTTCGATTGTAGACATCGGATTTAAGAATTATGAAAATTAAAAAAAAATCTTGCAAAGTAGAGAATAACAGTACCAGTACGAAAAATCACCAAGATTAGTTTTTTTCAATCTTTGTAGTGTTAGACAAGAAATTTAATAAGTTTAGCGTAGTTGAAATTACATGTGAAATATCTTTTAGTTGTAAGTATATGAAAAATTATAACTTAAAATGAAATTGAAAGTTAAAATTATGTTGCCAATTATTTATAAATAATGATTTATATTCGAGGCACACTGACGTCACAAGTGAGTTATGCGCTTGCGCAGAAGGGATTGTGAGACCTGACTTTTTGAACGTACGATACGTTCTCCGCGAGCCACACTGACGTAATTTTTGTATAAAATTTCATTTTTTGAGAAATCTAGGCATTTTTGGGTGAAATAAAATGTAGAATATCACTTTTGAGGGCAATCTTGATAAAATAAAAAAATACGTTAAAATATTGCAAGGCAAGATTCTTCCTGGCAACAATTCGTGAAAAGTTTGAAGAACACTGGTATAATTAATTGAGAATCTTAAAGCTTACAGACTGTAAAGTGCAGCAGTTCATGTAAAATGGCGATAAAAATACATACAAGTACACAGAAGGTGGTGGATTTTTTTAGAGTTTGCGTCAAGTTCAAGTTCACACGCACGTGAGATTAGCTAGAACGCTGTACTGATTTAACTTGTACATCCGTCTTGCACTATTACCGTCGAGATACACGTTCACTTAAAATCAGTGGCGCACGGAGGAAAATTTAGTGGGAGCGTGCAAACCTCGCCAACTTTATAGCTACTACTCTACCGGGTTAAGGAATTACCTTTTGCTTTTATTTGCTTCCTAAAATTGCTCTCGACTTATTACATGCTAATACCATGTTTTTGATTACGTAACATATGCACCGTGACCTTAAATAGCCAGAACAATATTGTTATCATTTATAAAAAGGAGGCTAAAGATTATTAGGAACATAACAGGACAACTACCCTCTGACAAAATAATTACTCTAATTCTTCCTGCATTGTTTTGAAATTAACCTCCGGAAGATTTGCGTATCAGAAAATGTGCTCTAGTTTCACTAGGTCAACAAATAGATTATTATCTGAGGTAAACTCATCACACTCCGGAATATTCCTTTTAATACTTCCGTGATCAATTAATTACTCTAATTCTTCATCCAATAATAAAAAATCACCCTGTCAAACAGCCTAAGAATATGCTCTAGTTTCCTTAAGTCAATAACTAGATTTCTACCTGAGGTAAACTCACGCTCCGAAATATTCTTTGTATTCATTCCCCTTTGTTTTGAAATAACCCCCTGAAACATTATACCTGGCTCCTAAGAATGTGCTCTAGTTTTACTAGGTCAACAAATAGATTATTACCTGAAGTAAAACCACACTCCGGAATATTCCTGTTAATTCATTCCCTTTTTGAAATCACCCTCCAAAAAGTTCTATATACCTACTCGAGAATATGCTCTAGTTTTACAAGATTATAAAATAGATTTCTATCTGAGGTATAGTCTGTTCTCATCTGTATGGTTATGGATCTAATTAGACTCGTACCATGGGTAACTGTGCAAAAGATTTATGGTAAAATCCAACAATCCAAGAAACACCAGAGCTTTTTTTAGTTTGTTCAATTTCGTAATTAAAATAAATTAATCTAAATTTATATCATAAATTAATAACTAGATAATAATAGCAAGCTGATACTTTATATTTTTGTTACTTATTATATTAAACAATCATTTTATTTAAATTTAAAAGAATCCATCCCTGACTGCAAGGTACCTTCTACCCCGACGAGTTGGGATATACCAAACCATTAGAAAGTCAAAGTCAACCTTAGAGATCCGAACATACATACAATCACACTCCGTAACATTCCTCTTAATATTCCAGTGAACAAGTAATTAATCTAATTGTTCCCGTTTGTTTGGCAACCATTCTCCGAAACATGTGGCTACCCGAGAAAAAGTTCTCTAATTTCACTATGTCAACAAATTTATTATTTACTAAGATAAAATCGCACTCCAGAACTTTTTTGCAATACTTCAATGATCAGCATATGCTCTAATTTTTACCCCATTTAAAATGACATATTTGTGAGGTGATTTAAAAAGACAGAATGTTATAAACCATCAATAAAAAATAGATGCGCTCCAATATCCACGAGAAGGGTTGTAATTTCATTCTTCAATGGTTTTCGTATAGGCATATAGCATGAAATTAAAGTTAAAGTCTTTAAATTATTTAAAACATCTTTGTAACATTTTAATACACTCCGTTTATTATTTATCATACAATTGTCTAATAGGAAAAAAGGTATTCCATATGGTAATAAATATCATATAAATTATATAAATAGAATTTATGAATTTTTTATTTATTCGGCAATAAATCTATGTAGTGTAATATACCTATAATAAATATTAAATGCATAAAATATTATCATTTGAAACAGATATCAATAAATTATATAATTTATTATAGCACAATTATTTTATCAAAAAAAGAAATAAATTTTATTGAATAACATTTTAAAAACTGAGACGCAGATGTACACATATAATTAAAACATTGTAATGTTAACTTTGAAAAGTCGCAATTTTTAAAGAAATATTTTTTTGTAATTCCAGCACTCGACTTCGTCACGTAAATCTCCCGCACCTCGATAAATATTGGTAATAGTTTTATGCCCTTGTTGAACAATACTATATGAAAAATTAAAGATAATTTTATTTCGTACCGAAAACAATGCTCCAATGTGTTATACAGTTTTATAACATTTTACACACTAGCCAAAATAGAGTTTTTGCACAGTCGGGCAATAGAAAAGGTTTCCAAGACAGTAGGTTGCTTTTATTGTTTCCTTATAAACCTGTAAGTATTTACATATCATTCACTGAATGGTAAATAGTTTATGGTTAATACAAATGCACAGAAATGATTTAGTAAATTCATTTATTATTCATTACTTTATTTCTTTTGAACACTTTAATCGTACTGTTTTTTTTTTTAATTTTTCGCATAACTCAAAAACGATTAGCCATAGATAGTTGAAATTTTGTTTATGAAATTGCCAAAACATCTTGTTATGCACATCCATTTCTTGTTCAAATCACCATTTTAAAAAAGGCAATGAAAATAATAATTTAATTGGTTTTTAATTTTTGTTGTCACTGTCAGAAATATGTACGAAACCACTATTTGTTTTTGAGCGATTAAAATAATTTTGTGTAATGCAATAAAGAATAGTGATAAACATTTTAATAAAATTTTCAAAAGATGATACATTTCGAAGGGAAGTTTGAAGGTATGAAAAGAATAGAAGTGAAGAATGATTAGCCGTAGAATGATCTCACTTTCAAGTGAAAAAGTTTAAATGAAGTACAGCAAAAATGTGTTCAAGTTAGCGTACAAGGAAGTCATGTTGTGTCCATATCAAATTTTTTAATGATATTGAGGGAAATTTAATTTTCATCGTACAAAAATTTGTATAAGCATTACGAACGGTAAGGAATCCTAATCTCAAACAATAATTAAGTCGTCGCTTCGCTCCTCCTCCAAACAATTGTCTTCGATCAGTAAAATGTCCTTATTTAATATACTGTTAATTATGAACACTTGTTTATATTTTATCATATTTGTGTTTTATTACAACGTGGTTGAAATTTTCATAAAACATGCAACCATTTGATTAAATTTGAGGTTAGTTAACTACGCTTTGTGCAGCGTTGTGATTTGCAGGCCACACTTGGAGAGAAAGGTTAGAATTTGGTATCGACACATAATGAATGTAATCTAATACTAATAAGTATAAATCTATAGTTAATCATGTGCTAGCTACGTCAAACATGCGTTAATAACTCAGCCGTGTTTAGGGAAGACTAAGTGCTCCTTTGTGCGTCCGTGGTATGTGTTCAGCCAGTATGTATGCACGCTTCGTATAATAGTTAACATTGCGCACATAATATAAACACAATAATATACACTACATGTGACTATATATTATCCTTATAGATTCATATGTTAGATAGTATACAAGTTCCTACTTTATCTTTTCCTACGATAACTAATATTCGATGTCGAGGGAATAAAATTTAAGTAAGTGGTCGCCTGTTTGAGAAATAGCCATTGGATATTTTTCCGAGAGCATAAATCTGAGTGTTGTAATAATTTTCATCTAAAAGTCAGGGTAGTACGTGGTCTCCGAAATTTTTTATTAATACTTTTCTTACTGAAACATGGTTTTACACGAAAAGTTTTTGTCGAATCTACTTTATTTTATTACTCGTAAAAGAAAATGTCTGGGATAGGACTATGCGACAAATATTTAAAAAAAATCTTTAATTTCAACTTAAAATTGAATGCGTCTTATATAATTGCCAATTATAATCATGAGTTGTAGCTTAAAATTAACGATTTTAGTTTTAGTAACGGTTATTACAAAATAAAACTTGTAACTGGAATTCAACAATTGTACATGTTTATGTTAAAATGTAGAATCGTGGTATAGAATTTATAAATAGTAATTTTCATAGAAGCTATTATACATATTCTCATTTGATCTGTGGTTCAACATTCTTAGTTGGAACAAATCCTAAAGTACCTTTTTAGGTACAAGTTTTTACTTGCATTTTAGCGTTATAGGTTGTAAACCTACAGTCTCTACTAGGAATTTGGAGCTTATAGTGGGTTCCGAACCACTCGGACACAACAGTTTTTTATTTGGATAAAGATTAGCGATAGCAATGCTGGAATCCCAAATCGGAACCGTTAACCAAGTAAGTTACTGATACCTGTACTATATAAGATTGAGATTATACGAATTTAAATTATGTTCGGTTAGGTTTGCTTATTTAAGGTTGGAAAAAAATCCGATATATTTAATAAAAATCATTCCATCTTTTTTTCTAAGTGAGATAACGGTATACATTTTCATCAGTGGTTAGGTTAAAATCTCTATAAGTGATCCAGTACAATGTTTGAAATGTCGAGATGAATTCTAGGAAAAGAAATCCGATTTGGATTTTATGTTGAAAGAAATGTTAACAAACTCAAAGGCATCTGATCATACTACCAGCCAAAGAATTTATTTTATTTTATGTTGATATGTGATTTTATGCGAATTATTTTATTTGAATGTGATTTGAAAACAGTTTGTATTTAATTTCCGCAAAAAATATTTGATTTAAATCGTGGTTTTTTTCTTGATGCAAATCATTAACAATAAAATAACCGGTTATGACAAATTAGTAAAAACACTAGATATATCACCAAATTGGCAACACTGAGTTTTTATTTTATTATCTATTTGGAATGCAAAAAATTGTGACATATTTTTAATATTTTTATTTAATCACGGAAAATCCAATGGTACTACAACATTCTATTAATTTTTCGAAAGACAATATTTGTTATGAATTCCATGTTAATAAAATCAGAAATAGGTAATACGATATTTAGTTGAATAAAGTAGGAATATTTGTAGTTGTAATGTAGATTTGTTTTTTCACAGGAATACAATTAAAAAAAGGAAAATAGTGTGGTAGATCTTGTAGAAGTAAATAGTATGGATTGAAAACCCAATAGTACTATGACATTCTATTAATTTCTCGTAAGACAATATTTGTTATGAATTCCCTGTTAAGAAAATCAGAAATAGGTAATACGATATTTAGTTGAATAAAGTAAGAATATTTGTAGTTGTAATGTAAATTTGTTTTTTTACAGGAATACAATTAAAAAAAGGAAAATAGTGTGGTAGATCTTGTAGAAGTAAATATTATGGATTAAAAACCCAATAGTACTATGACATTCTATTAACTTTTCGAAAGACATTATTTGTAAAAAATTCCATGTTAAGAAAATCAGCAATAGGTAATACGATATTTAGTTGAATAAAGTAGGAATATTTTTAGTTGTAATGTAAATTTGTTTTTTTACAGGAATACAATTAAAAAAAGGAAAATAGTGTGGTAGATCTTGTAGAAGTAAATAGTATGGATTGAAAACCGCACATTTATTCGGCATCGCACTTAGCGACCCGGCTGCGGCAAATTAGATTCCGTCATTGATGTGTTGCCTGCAAACCGCGTATAGTTTGTGTAAATATATCATTTACCTTCTCTGTTTCCTTCCTCAAAATTGCTGTAATTCGTTTTATTTGAGAGTAATGTGCAGTAATATTTACTTCATGGTCTTTAACTCTTCACCTTTGCTGTTCCTCTTAATGAAATTTCATTTTTCGCCGTTTCATATGAAGTTAATTGCAGCTAGTTTTAATGGAATAAACTTTTGAAATATGTATACTGGTGACGTTGAAGTTTACGTCGGCAAACACCTTAAGAAGTTGCAAGAAGAAATATTTTAATCTTTAAGTTTTTTTTCTTAGTATATAATCTATTTTCATATATAGTGCATTAAAATACTATTATGGCGCTATGATAGAACTAACGATTCGAATTTAAATGAATTTAATATATGAAGTAACGAATTGAATAATAATAAAATTTAGATACTAGAAATCATGCTTGTTGGCCTGATAATATGATTTAAATCATGATTAAAATCTACAACTTTAATGACATATACAGATTATAGAACAATTTTTTTTTTGAAATTCGCAAAAATAAGAGTTTTTAGCGAACATTTTTAGTGCTACTGGTTTAATAGTATATTTAATTATTTATAATTATGTTATTAATCCAATTAAGTATAAACACTGGCTACAAATAATAATTTATTAATCAGTTATTATGTAGGTGTCTAACACCTTATTAATAACATAATTATAAATAATTAAATGTACCATTAAACAGTGGCTCTAAAAATTTTCGCTAACAATGAACTACCCTTATTTTTGTGAATTTTAAAAAAATAATTTCTATAATCAGTGTAGTAAATTATGTCATTAGATTTTAGTGCAGAGGTATAGAAACACCCTGTATACTGGGCGAAAAGTACAAATTTCCATAGAGGTCATAAGCAAAGACATAATTGACTCATATTAATTTGAAATAATGTTCGTTAATAATTACCACATTATTGGAAAATAAATTTAAAAGTAATATTTTTATTCAATTCTGCCAGAAATATTTCATAAAAGAAACTTTTATAAATCATAATTCAGTTCTAGGTATTTCTACAATAAATTGTGGCAGTTTAACGAAATAACCGTTTGGAATTCTATATAGCCTGAAAAATGTGCACACGTTTACGTCTACGAGAAGAATCTCTGAAAGTGACAGTTCACTCATTTGTGAAACACGGAACAACAAAAACCTTATCGTTGAGAATTCCCAGTAAAAACTTTACATAATTATAACACTGTATTTTATTATAGTTGTAATTCTTTTTCATAAAGCTATGACATTATTTTTCTAACCTGTATATGTTTCATTTTCACACTGTTTTGCGTGCGTACTTTTTATAACTAAAAATAAAAACTATTATTTTCTTGCCACTTTTCATGAGCGCTCTTTACAAGTGAGCCATTAACTTCTAAAATATTACTTCAACAAAATTGTCATAAAAAAAACATGAAAGGTATGAACATATATTTATTTTATATGAGAGTTTTAAAATAGGAAGTGATAATATTAGTATTTTATTAACCTTTAAACTTTTTGCTGACGTATTTCTTATTTAAATATGTATATACACTCAAACCAACTATTCTCCGTAGACATATCTTTACTCTTTGTTTTTGAAATAAATAAACCATCCTGAAATCTTCTGGAATTCAGTAATTGTTTTAGACGATCCAAAATAAACCTTTTTGGATCCGATGGACGTATTGTTGTAAAGAACAGGAAGAATTAACAAATGAAAATAAAAAAAATATGTCCAACAGTGAAATATGGATGAGGATCTGTGCTTGTATGAGTGCAGAAGGTTTAGGAAACGTAATTTTTATTGCTGGTAAAGTGGATTATTTGAATATTTAAAAGAGAGTTTGGAAAAATGTGCTCAGTGATTCTTGTATCTTTCAACAAGATAATGACTACAAACATGCTACACGTAAACTGCTATATAGAATAGTTATTGTACAATTGTAGACAACAATTAAAAACGCCTCCATAGTCTCCAGATATGAATCCCATTGAAAAACTATGTGATTTATTTTAAAATATGTGTAAAACAAGAAGCCCAAAGAATATAAAAGAACTACTACATTTATGCTAGAAGAATGGGGTAAAATTAACTCCCAAACTCCAAGAAAATTAGTCGGAAATGTGACAAACCGTTAAGGGAACTAATTCTAAAGGTGGTTCAAAAGATAATTGATCATACGCAGACTAAATTGGCGAACTTAGTTATTATAATAATTTTTTTTTCTCGATTTCATTACGAAAAATTTCAGAAGTCAATACATTATTTTATTTATTAATATAAGAAGAGACAACTTTTTTTTCTTAAGGTGTACGGAGACTAATTATTTTGAGTGTATAGATTTCACATGAAAATTTATTTGTGTGAAACAAATTCAGTATTAACTTTTTTAATTTGAAAAATTGTTATTTTGATATTATAAATCTTGTAGACAAACATTTGTTATTCATGAAATTAATTTGAATGCTTAACCTTGACTGCTGAATGTTTGTAAAAATTTCATTGGCATTGCTTCAAAATTCCGGGGTGAAAATATGATTTAATTATCGCCCCCGTAATTTGAAACATACTTGTATTTAGCTACGAGCGATATTGAGGACTAAAATATGTATTTGGTTTTACGTAAATTAATTTTGTTCTGCTGTAATATTCTCGGCCTATTCGGAAGTATCATGTGCTGTGTTCATATTTTAAACGGATAAAAGCTACCATAAATTTGACGTTATAAAACGGTGAAAAAAAGATTTAGAGTAGTCTACCTGATGTAGGTAGTTATTTTTATAAAATATTGCATGCATAAAACGCACATGCATTATAGAAAATGAGAACATTATCTAAAAAATAAAATATTTTTTTATTATATAAACATTGTTATTCACTTGATATTTGATAGTTTCTAAGAGAATAAATTAAAAATGTGAGGTTAACATGAATATCGTGTTAATATTAAAAATTAAGTCTTTTAGTTTCTACGCGACGCATAAAATATTTTCTTGACAATTTTATTTACATTTTTATAGGAAGTTCAGAACTACAGAATATGCAAGAGAAATGAAGTTTATGATTCTTCTCAAACCATTTCTGTCTTTACATTTACATAAGTATAAGCATAAATTGTAGATTTTGAAATTGTTACTAAACAATACTATTTAAATAAATATTTTTTTCGATAATTTAAACTGCATTATATTGTTTTGTTATTTAACTAATTTAGTTGTCAATATACATAGGTTAAGTTAGGATTAGTTAAGGTATGGTAGGTTAAGTTATGTTAGGTTAGGTTAGACTTGGTTATAAGTTAGGTTAGATGGCTAAAAGTTATGTTATGTTTCACAGTACTACAAAAATAAATTTTTCATGCTTTTTGCTATAGTATTAAAACGGTCTGCAATAAAATAAAAATTTTATTCACAGCTTTATTAATTTATTTCATGTTTTCCGCGGTATTATTGCAATTATTATATTTTTTCACGAATGAATTTTAATTAAAATGAAATTATATTGTAATACATATTTAATATACCATATGAAAACAAATGAACTGTAATCAAATATGTTTAAAATAAACAGCTATTTAACTAATATTTTCGAATAATTTGTTTTTAACTATATGCCTGAAATAATTCTAAAATTCATTTCAAAATAATTTGCTAATATATTTGTTTATGACACAGTTTGGGATGCTTTTATTTTGTTTTTCTTTTCTTGCAATCTTGCATCTTTTTGCTAACAGGGTTTCATTTGTTTTGCCAGCGATTAGCGGTGTTTATCTAAAATGTAAATGAATGTACACAGATAAGCGATAGCCAAACATTTCACCCAAGGTTTCCTACTTTAAAATTTTCTGCTTGAAAAGAGAAATTTTAATAATGTGAGGAAAAATGTGAGAGATAAGATTTTATAAATAATGTTGATTAATAATAAGCACAAACAAAGGAAATTAATATTCTGCGACTTATAACAACTTATTTAAATTAATATTTTTATAAACATTCATACCAACTAGTCTCCGTACACACATCTTTACGCTTTGTTTTTGAAATATATAAACCACACTAAAACCTGCTGGAAGTCAGTAATTGTTTCAGATTAACCAAAATAAACCTTTTTGGATCTAATTATTGTTTGAAACAGGAAGAATAAACAAATGAAAAAAAAATATGTCCAACAATGAAATATGGAGAAGGATCTATGTTTGTATGGGGCGGTATGAGTACAGAAAGAGTGGGAAACTTAATTTTTATTCATGGGAAAGTGGGTTATTTGTTTATTTTAAAAGACAATGTGGAAAAATGTGCTGAAAAATTGGGTATAAGGGATTCTTAAATATTTCAAAAAGATAATGACTTATACTACACATAAACTGTTAGAATAGTTATTGTACAATTGTAGACGACAATTAAAAACGCCTCCATAGTCTCCAAATATGAATCTCATTGAATATGTTTTATTTTAAACAATGTGTAAAACAAACGCCCAAAGAATATAAAAGAACTACTACATTTATGGTAGAAGAATGGGGTAAGATTTTTTTATGGCAAGTTGGAGGAAAGATAGTTTTCCAATGTAACCTTACTCAACGAATTATCATGTTTGATTGTGCTGAAAGTGATTAAGTGAAAATGAGAAAATTGGTACACTTATGCAATTTTGCTCGTAGAATCGATTTTTATTCCAGCGGAACAATTTTTACAGCAAAAAAACGAAAATCGAGGAAAATCGTAATTACGTATGTAATTTTGTCCTTAGAATAGATTGGAGAGATCGTCGAAGTCGTATCTCAGCCCATTAAAGGGGTATGCTTGAAAAACCTCTTTTTTTGGGTCTAACTTTGAACGTAAATATCTCGAGAATTGTAACAGATATTTGAATTCTTAAGAACAGAATATTTTTTGGAGAAAATGTTTTGAACCGCCTAGGCCAACAAAGCCATGGCTTAAGGCGCCAAATTTTAGGAGGTTCCAAATTTTTTATGCAAACAATATTTGAATAATTATTACTTGTTTGTTCTTTTTAAATTTTCTACACTTGAAAACACCAGAAACAAAAAGAAAATGATTTAAGAAAGGGATAAATATAATAAAATACATAGCTCAGAAGCTCAGTAAAAAAATGCTTTTTATAATCTAAAATTATTAACAGACGTTTTATTTTTATATTTCATTTATATTTATGATGCAGGAAACCTATGACTTTATATTACTAATTAATAATATACCTAATATTTTATATGTAAAAAAGAGGGGACGCAATTTTGGTTCTAACTTTGGGCACAGAATAAGTTTATACAGAAGCGACAGTAAGACAGAGAAGCGAAAATTAGAGAGAGATGGGGAAGGTGCATAAATTTAAAGGACCCATTGTTTAAAATCGGAAAGTTCTCTCGCATCTGAGAGAGAGGTAAGGAGAGAGCATAAATTTAAAGGTCTACACAATGCTTCAAGGTCATAGAAATGACTAGCGGAACATGAAAGATACCGACACGGAGTGTCGCTTCTGTATGTAACTATTCTGTGCTATGGCTATGGTTAAACAGACTATGATTGTGTAACGTAAAAAGTTTAATAAACCTTTTTTCTTGGACCTCATGTAATGAAATGAATATTACATAAAAAATGGAGTTAAAGAAATTATTGCAGTTTTAAAAATCATGGTATATAAAAAAAATTAAAATCGTGTAGCCCAAACATTACTCTACGCACAGTAGTGTGAAGAACTTACAGAGATCTGTCTTTACAGCAGCAAAGGTCAATTTGGATAAATTCCTTACACGTGCTTTCATAATAGTCACAATAATTCTCGGATAACAATGGCGGTTTATTGGGTCGCAACTACGAACTACGAGTACAACATTTCGGTATTTAAAGACATTCTGTAACGGACGCGTTAATTAAGATTACATACCAGATATTACAATATTTCCTTTGTGCACAGTTTCCTGAAGCAGCGATTCAATGCTTTCACATGCCTTGCGCCACAACCCCATGGGCGTCTATAAGGGGGAGCAAGAGTGGGCATTTGCCCTCTCTTGGCTTTTTGAAAATTTTAAAAAGTCGACAGATTACGTAATTATTTCACCATCGTTATGTTTTGTGAGAAAATTATTAATGTTTGATGTATTTTAGGGCTTAGATTTTTTATGTATGGAACAAATTATCCCGTTATTATTTGTGCTTAGTTATTTCAACTGTCATTAGAAAGAAGAAGCAATACAATTAACTACAATAAGCTTAATTTTTTCGAGGAATTTTTGAAAGATGGAAGGAATTTAACAATTACCTTTACAAACCAATTCAAAAAAATAAGTAAGAATTTTTACTTTATGCTTTACTTTTGAACAATTCTACTTTTTTTACTAATAAGTATACGTTTTCTGCATGGGCGCCCATAAGGGTTGACAAGAGGGGGCATTTGCCCTTCCTTGCCTTTTTGAAAATTTTAAAAAGATGACAGACTACGTAATTATTTCACCATCGTTATGTTTTGTGAGAAAATTATTAGTTTGATGTATTTTAGGGCTTAGATTTTTTATGTGTGGAACAAATTATCCCGTTATTATTTGTGCTTAGTTATTTCAACTGTCATTAGAAAGTAGAAGCAATACAATTAACTGCAATAAACTTAATTTTATCAAGTTTCTTAAAGATTTTTTCGAGGAATTTTCGAAAGATGGAAGGAATTTAACAATAACCTTTACAAACCAATCTAAAAATAAGTAAGAATTTTTACTTTATGCTTTACTTTTGAACAATTCTACTTTTTTTTACTAATAAGTATATGTTTTCTGTTTATCTCTATAATATTTAAGTTTCTCTTAAATAGACAATATCACCACAGAATAGTTATATACAGAAGCGACACTTCGTGTCGGTACCTTTCATGTTCCCCTATCCAGTTCTATGACCTTGAAGCATTATGTAGGTAGACCTTTAAATTTGTGCTCTTCCCTTATCTCTCTCTAAGATGTGAGGGAACTTTCCGATTTTAAACAATGAGCCCTTTAAATTTGTGCACATTCTCCGTCAATCTCTAATTTTCGTTTCTCTGCCTTACTGTCGCTTCTGTATAAACCTATTCTGTGATATCACATCGGAATAGAATGTCAAATGAACTATTCAAAATTGCTGTCAAAATTTCGATTAAGTATCAATTTTTTTGGTGAAGTGTTTCTTAAAATTTAATCCTTGTTGTACATTTGGACATTAAAATATATATCTGTTTTATAATAAGTTATGTTTTTTTTTTGATTTTGCCCCTCCTTGAAGAATATTCTATGGGCGCCCATGAACAACCCCACATACAGCTTGCAATAATCACTTCTCTTCTTCGCTCCATTCAACGCACATAAATAATATAAATATTTCAACGCGCCAACCCTAATTTGTGGCACGATTGTGGTGAAACGGGTGCTTGTATAAATGATATATTTGCATACGGAATCACAATACAAACAACCCGGATCACATATATTTTTAAAATTAATTATTTACTTTACTTTGTGCTTTACAAGCGTCTTCGTAATATACTGTGACACCACAGAATAATTCTAAGTCAAACATGAAAAAAATATTAACATTTGTTACCTTTTTAACAGAGTTATTGTAATTTTACCCAACCCAAAAAAAAACCAATAAAACCCACATAAAAACCAGTTGTAAGTTACAATTGAATTATATACAGTGTGTGCAACGAAACGCGGTACGTAGGACTTTAACATGGAATTTCAAAAATTCGCAATACTCTCTCTGCTGGTAAATTTAAGCAAAACTATCATAGTACAAAGTTGTTCAAAATTAAATTCTACATCAGATAAGATCATAATTAATGGAACAACATGTCTGCAGTACGAGATTTATTAAATATAAAATGTAACATTTTCGTTTAAAATCAGACAGCCATGGAAAGAAAATAAAATATGACAGTTGTGACAGTTAATGACATGTCATTAAAGATAATTTTATATTTTTTTAATATTGATATATTATTTAAGAAAAAGAATTTAATATAAACTTAAATAATATTAAAATACAGACAATAAGAATTATAATCAGAATCAGAAAATTTTACATTTTTTATTTAAAATATCTCATACTGCAGACATGCTTTTGCATCAATTATAATTTTATCTGATGTAGATTTAATTTTGAACAACTTTATACTGTGGTAGTTTTAAAAAACAAAAAAAAGAGTGGATTGGACTTTTTACATAAACATGATTGTAAAATATGCAATATTTATAAATAAATGATTAAATGTAAAAAAGTAAGCGTATCCCTGTCTTTTAATTTCGTATTCTAGGTTAGAGCGCAATTTGTTATATACACTTTTGTTCATTAAAGAACAACAATACTTTTGTTTCTCTTTCACTTTTGTGCTGATAGTTGTCAAAATCGATATTAATTATAAATTTTCATCAATTATTAATTTGCCTCTTAAAAATTATTTGTGATGTACAAAACATTGATATTGCCTGATGTTTGAAATGTGATAAAACTAGTCATTTTCAATTTGTGTGACATAGATAGTTTCCAGGAAAATACATTTAAAATCAGTTTTCAGAAATGATCTGCAACATCAAAAATACGTTCATATGTCAATTAAAACCTTTAATACGTTCATCCAATTTCAATTTTTATACTTAAGCGAATCACATCCATATTTATGAGTTACCATGAAAATTAAAACGAAAATTTACCAGTACAATAGCAATTTAAATATTAAATGATTATGCTAAACAATGCTAGTATTGAAAATTGCAGAAAATGAAAATATGTACCCTCCATAAATAAAGAATTAATTTTGTATTTTGGTGTATTGTTACACATGGTGCACGTTAAAAGGATAAAATTAAAAAATACAAAATTCATTCCTGGAAAACATTAATTCTATTCATAAAACACTAATTTCCAAACATAAATATTTTAGATTATACCTGCAATAATATGCACATAATTACCATTTTTGCAATTTTCCAGGAAGGCCAATTTTGCAAATTATAGATCTATTAGTAACATGTACTATATTATAACTAAAAATTTTCTTCTTATAAATGAAATATTATCATATATCGTGAGTATTTTTAACGTGAAACATGGGATTTATAATATCCATGGTTACTTGATATATGATGGACAGCAGTGTATATTTGCTTGTCTCATTTAAAATAAATTATAAGGACTGATTTTGATATTTCCTTTTTGGGTTATAAAATTTTCTAACAGGCCTACGCAAAGTAAAACTACAATTTTTAAAGAAAATGGTAGAATAATAAAACGTTCTGTTTGATCACTCGATCTTATACATCTAAATTCTTTTTATTAAAATCACAAGTTTGTACTGGGGGAAATCTTCAAAATTTAGATGAATTAAAAGTTCAAATTCAAAACATTTTACAAAATATTGCAATTGCCTAAATATCATCGTATGTAATTCAAAATTTTTATAACAGCTTGAGTCATTGCTTAGCAG
The DNA here is from genome assembly GCA_035578165.1 of Stenolophus ochropezus. NCBI lineage: Eukaryota > Metazoa > Arthropoda > Insecta > Coleoptera > Carabidae > Stenolophus > Stenolophus ochropezus. Next base: position 10,431,414 of record JAQOWZ010000014.1, read on the forward strand.
TTAATGGATAGATTTTTGAAAATTTATTGTTATTATTATTTAATTGTTCGTTATTATATTTACTTATTGTGTAGCAGACCAATTGATTGATCCTTAAAATTGTTATTGTACTTGGTGCAGGCCTGTCAGAAAATCCAAAAAGCAAATGTCAAATCCGTTCCCTATGTTTCATTTTAAATGAGACAAGGAAATATACATTCCTGTTAATTAAATATTAAGTCGTAACCATGGATATGATAAAACTCATGTGTCACGTTCAAAAAACTCACGGTAAGAAATATTTTCGTAGCGTAAAGTAAATATGAATTATGAAATTTATATGATAAAACTACACAAAATGTACAAAAATTTGATGATTTAAAATAAATTAAAGAAAGTACATCTGTAAAATTTCCATTAAATTAAAAACATTGTTTTTTAATCCGGTAAAATCTGCTAAATGAAAATGAAAGCAGAATTTCAGATTGTGAGATTTAAATTAACTAGAAATAAGAGGTTTAATAATCAACAAAATACATTAAATATTTACATTCTTAGTAAAATTTTATAATAAAATGCATTTCAATCTACAAAATGAGTATTAGTTGCGATTTTTTTAGAAATTCGTATATCTGTTTTGGATGTTTTTCTATACATTGAAAATTAAGAACTTAGAGATGCACATTACTATTTCTAATATTTTTATTTCGCATACTTTATATATAAATTTATGTATTTATCCTTGAAGTGAAGATTCATGTACATAAATTTATGCTGTAGTAAAATATTTATTAAACTTTATTTAAACTAGAGACGCACAGAAAATGTACGTGTTTTAATTTTTGTTTATTTCTATTTGTTAAATGTCATATTCTTTACCCTGTAATTGGATATTCTGTTGGGTGATAAAGTTAAAAGTTATTATTATTATTATTATTATTATATCGTTGTAAATGCGTTTAAAAATAAGACAATCCGTTTTTATTTCTGTTTCTTAAATTACATACATGTACTGGTTTATATAATAACTTTAAGGATACATATTGATTTTCCTTGTACTCGATTTTACTTGTTTAGGATAAATTAACTGTCTTTACTGAAACTTTGTAACTCGGAAATAATTGGCATTGATTAACTAATCTACAATTATACAGATACTAAGAGGGAGCTGATATTGTCTGTTGAAATTAATAGAATCTTGAGTTCCCTTTACTTCCAATCATCAAAACGAAATACAAATTTATTTTTAATTTTTTTTTTAGATTTAATAGTTTCGTTCACAAAATTATTTTTCTAGTTTTGAGGTTAATCAATAGTTTGAATGTAGGACAAAATGTAAAGTATAATTTTAGGAATCATGATGGAAATAACTTATTATTAAAGCATAATTAAATTATTCTGTTTTGAGGTAAACAAGGTTGTTCTATAGAATTGCAACCAAGAATGTAACATAACAAACTATTTTTAGAACGCATTACAATTGCATTCTACTTAGAAAATCTAAGACGATAAAACCCTATCTCCATATGTAGTTTTACAGTTGTAAAATGAATTTTATTGTAATGCAAAATTGAAACGAAGACCTATAGGTCAAGAAGATATAAAATCCCGAATGTAATTTAAAGGTTTTTGTGTGTGATTGTGAACTAAGACCCAGGGGTCAGATGTCTGCAACTTATCACGGTGCTGAAATGCAAGAAACGTTACTTGAATTTTAATGCGAGGGTGCGAGTTATCGTGAAAAATTAAAATCACTCACATTTATTTCCTGGGCTCTGTACTTCTTCCCCAAATCTGCAACGAAAATTAAATTATTAATAAAATATAACTGAGTGTTAAAAAATTAATATACAGAGTATTCCACTACTTAGGACAAAAAATTAAAGGGTATATATTTTATAACGTGCTGATTGCAAAACAAAAAAAAATTAAAAAAAAAATTTGTTTCATGATCAGCACGTCGTACAGTATTTTCCCTTTAATTTTTTGTCCTAAGTTATAAAACACTCTGTATTATGCAGAGGAATTGTGTTAAAAGAATTATCTACAAAATGCTGAATCTGAATTAAGTGTCCATTAGCTTGCAGCACACAATAATGTACAATTTGTTCAAGTGTTAACTCTTTGTATTACAGTTTGCACAATAGTAGAGTACCTACTTTCTGTTATCCAGGAAATTAGCTTTAATTAAATTATGTACTTTTTGTAGTCCTTATTTTGATTTTTATCCCATGATAAATGAAAATTGCATATTAATGTTTTTACCCAATTTTGTAACCTCTTTAAAGTTCTACATTTATTCATGTTTTATATAATAATGGAATTTTGAATTTTGTTTTTTGGGACATCAACTTTGTTGAAAATCGGGCATTATTGATTTTTCTGTGAAACTAAAAGAAAATTTGAAAAAGGTTAAAACTGAATTGGCCGTTTTGGAACATGCAAAAACATTTAACGAGAATATATTTTTTTTGTAAATTAAAAAATAAAAATGTTTTCCCGCTTTGCAACTCGATCCGTGGACATACTGTAGATTAACATATAAAAAAATCAAAAAAGCTGAAACCCTATTGCCTTTCTTACTTTCAACATAATTGACAATTTTCAAAAGTTACTACCTTTATGGCCAATACTGTATATATAAAAATAAAAAAAAATTAAGATGATAATTATTGTTGTTATTGTTTTGTCATTTGAATTCTTAAGGGGCAATACTGGTACACTTAAGAGGCAGCTGAAGCTGAAGATTATTAAAGTTATGATTAGAATAACGAGCTGTGGTGCTTTAATGATTATCAACCTCATTAAATTATTTGGTGGTAAGTTCAAATTCCACACTTAAGATTTACTAACCAAAATTAATACGGGTTCTGAATTATATAGAATATATTTTGATAAGAAATTTATTAATAACACAAAAATGTCTTGTTATATTAATATATCACCGAAAATATTCAGTGAAGTTTGTAATTAATTTATAATATTTTAAAATATTGGGGCAATAAAATACATGCTAGAACATTAAAACTAGAGTTTATTCAAGGGTAAAATTAAAAATAAATTAGAGGAAAAAACTTAATTAAAAATGTAGCACAAGAAAAATATCTAGAATTAAAATTCTAGAGCAAATCAGTAGAGAAATTACAGAGAATTACGAAAAAACAAGAGCAAAAATGAGAAACAATAATTAGAACAGGAAATTGTAAAATTGTAATTTTTTTTCATGAAAACAGTATATGCAGTATTTTTTTACGAAATAAAAAACTAAGTACCTAATATTTTTAAATATAATTATAGATTAATAAATAAAAAAATCAAAAAAGCTTAAACAACCCTATTGCCTTTCTTATTTTCAAAATAATTGACAATTTTCAAAAGTTACTATCTTTATGATGGCCTTAATATATATAAACTAAATACTAAAATTCTAGAGCAAATAAGTAAAGCAATTAAAGAGAATTACGATAAAACAAGAGCAAGAATAAGAAACAATAATTAGAACAGGAAACTGTAAAATTGTAAATTTATTTCATGAAAAAAGTTTCGAAGTTAAAAAGCGTAACTTTGAAAATATTGGGTGAAAATCTTGGAAATGTCAGCAGCTCATCAACGCTGGTGAAAAGCGACTTGTCGCATTTTAATATCGTTTAGGTAGACTACCGTAATAATACCAGAACCGAATTTCATTATTTTAAACGTGAAAAATGTGTAAGCGTACAAAGAAAATTGGCAAAATGAGAAAAATTAATTTTTCAATTTAACGGATACTGCCTAGAACAAGAACGGTGCTGGCAGCAACGTGTTGTTGCTTGCATGTCGAACAGCAGGAATTCTGTCGTTTCATCCCCTCCTAATTCGGCACCAAAAATATATTGCAACAAAAAACACTTACGAAAAAAATATTATATTTTATATTTGAAAAAGATGAATAATGAATGTTAAATGTACACATTATTATTCAGTATGTGTTCCATTGAAATGCATTTGTATTTCATTTACGCTTGTAACGTCATTTATATCAGTAGATAATTACTTGTTTTGACCCGATAGTGAAATGAGATTGAATGTTACATGTGTAAAATGTAAAGAGTGTGTCAACTGGAAATATTAGACGCGCAGATCACAGGAAATGACTGAGCCGGATATGAAGTACATCACACGAGACTGCTGAAAGCAGTAAATTGAAAATCACTGATCAGTACAGTCTACTGTTATTTGTATTACCAATTGTCACTCTACATTCATTGTGTTGCACTGTAATTAAAATTTATATTGTTCTACATAGCAGCATAATTTTCATACACATTTGAGGGCATTATGAATACTTCTATTTTACTTTAAAAGAGATTAAAATTCAATAATGAATATATACTTTTCATAAAGGGATATGTGACCAAATTTTAATTTTTACATATATGATGCTAGACAAAATAATAAAATACCCGTATCTTGCACTTGCACTTGGCACATTTTTACTAAAAGCCCTAGTATAACGATAATAAAATAATTATTATATCTTTGAAAGGAAGAATAATAAAATAACAACAAAACAAAACTATTAGCTAACAAACAAAAAAAGGTGAATGGAACCGTTTCGAACAAACCCGAAAGTGTCAGACACTAGTTTTTATATTTTATGACTTATACAGTGCTGAACAAATCTCGTACTTGTATAAAAGAATTTCCCGCAAAATACCATTCCAAGCATTGAATTTTCTCTTGGGTAGTCAAATTTGCCATTTTCAGAGTCAATCAAAATTTTCTATGACAAGTAATTGTCACTGTGAATAATTTATTCAAAAATTTGTTTCATTTATCAAGGCAATCTTAATTTTTTTTTTCTAAAAAACTTTAAATTTTATTTTATTAATAAATCTTGAAATATAAATAATTATGAAAGTAAGTTGACTTTATAGGATGCCTTTTTAATTTCAGAACAACTTATACTCTTACGCTTTTTGCGCTAAAATGATTAGGTAAAGAGATACAGCAGTTGAAAAAATGTGTGAATACACCCGGTATAATGAAATTCAGTTATGGTCACATGTTCCATTTAAATATATATAAATTAGATTCAAGTAAAATTCATGTATGGAACCTAAAAATTATTGTATAAGATTATAGTTCAGGTTAGGTTAGGTTTAGTTCAAAACTTTAAATTATTGTCTTAAATTTAATTAAACTTTCAAATGAAGATAAAAATGAATGGTAAAAAACTAATTATATTAATTTTTGGGTTATGAAGATAAATTTTGATTTAAGATCAAGAACTCCCAACGAATTATTAGATTAATATTCAATAAAATATTAATTGTAAAAACCAATTCCGAAGCAATACCAATCGAGAATTTCTAAATTTAGCCCATACAAATTGGTACTGAAAAAATCCTGTTGAACAGCGAATATGAGCAGGAAAGAACAGGATAACGAACATGCGTCTTTATCACAGTGACAGACGTTGAAGTTGGAGCGAAGCGCAAATCAAATAAAAACCTAGTTTGCAAATTACGCTCTTTAGTTCTCAACTTTGAATTTGATTTGCCCTAATTCCATTCCGGAAGGTTCAGGTTATAATTTATCATTATTACTATGAGTGTGTACATTTTATTCAATCAACCTGAAAGAATTTTATCACGTCAAATTGAAATAACGAACTGCAAGAAGAGAATACTAATATTCTACTTCCTCTTGTATCTTTCGTACAGTAAATAATTTTTAGAGTAAACTCGTTTCTGCTTCACTATTTGCACAGTAATAAAATAAAATAAACACACATATAAACGAACGATACTGACGTTAATATGTTAATCTAAAGATAAAAGATCTAATAAATAATGTATTTTATACATTTTTCTTCTTCCTCCTAATATAATATAAAATTTGGTGTGGCCTATATTAAGACATAATTAATTTAATATTTAAGCAACAAGTAATTGTTATGTCGAAAAAATCTAATTTGAATCTTCTAAGATAAGGTTATTTATTTTTGATTTGTAATTTCCGGACGTTGATTGAAATGTTGGAATTCTATTACAATATTTATTGTTTGGAAACTAGTATTGTAGTGTTTGCATTGTACTTGTGAATAATAACATGAAATATTTGTTAGGAGGTTTTTGTTCTTTCATTGAAAAAAAACAATTAATTGTTTGCTGTGTTATTCAGTGTAAACAAGTAAACGCTTCATTTCTATAGAAAATATTTTATATAATTTGATATTAATAAAACAATATCGTAATTTGAAATAAGCCACATTACCTTAAAGATATAATTTCAGAAAGATATCAATGCGTGCTTTACAAAATTCTAAGATAGAACTTCAATATCGTTTAGTTGTTGAATCCAGAAAAATTAATACAAGAAAATAGTTTTTCAATTGGAGACAAGACAAGAATATCAAGATGAAGATTTCTTGACAAAAAAATTACTAAACTCAAAATTTATCAATTTTGATTTCTTATTATTTGAATATATACAGTATCTACTTTTATACTAACATTACCAATACAATCTATAATTCATTCGACTTTATTTCCCTTATAAGAGGTAATGATTAATGTGAAGAGGAAAGTTACATTTTATCAAAACAAATTCTGTGAATAGTAGGATTAATTCAATAAAAGATGTTTGACTGCAGTTCCGTGTAATTTTCTCAACCATTATCAACGCGACTTTTCGTTATAAGCGACATTGTTATAAATGATTTTCACTCTATTTTACATTATCATGCGCAGGTGTAAAAGTTAAAGAAACTGTTGATTTAAGACAAGGCAAGGAATGCTGGTCAAGGCAATATATCTTGTCTTGAAGACAGTTGGAGAAACACTACAAGTAATGGAAGGAAGGAATATACTCGTAGCAGCGATTTTGGAGAATTTTTTTAAAGCTTATTTTCAAGTAATGGGGTCCTGTACCATTTGTTTTTTATTTTTTTATCTGAAAGAACAGAATGAAATAAGCATAGTAGTGAAAACGCCACTGAAAAATATGTCGTAGTAAGCGAGATATGAATTTTTAAAGTAAAAATTCTGGCCTTGACGTCATCTCTCTTCACCAGTGATGAACAAACTGTTAGTTGAACAGGGTATTGGTTATTTTCATATTCGTATAGCTAAACTATGTTTATATACAAATTTGAATGTATATGAATGAAAAAATTATTATTAGGCATAAGTAGAATGTATTTTTCGTAACAAAAATAAAAACGTGCAGTAACATTTTGACACTGCCGGCCGCATGCATGTCTCCCCTCCGCTAGTTCTAAGAAATAAAGACGGGCGAATATCTTTTTAAAATCAGGCAACAATGAAATAGCTAAAGAGTGATGACATGACAGCGGACCGCAACAAAACCTAATCTCTTATAGCTCGCGAACGAAATAATATTTAATTGAACTATTTACACTAATACTTATTAATTGTTCTAATTATCATATTCTTCTGCAAAATGATAATATTTCGACAATGGTACAGGACCCTATTGCGGATATAGTATTAGTAATGTTCTTTAAGTAGAGTGCAGAGTTTGTCTGAATGTATTTACTTGGTAGATGTTGGCTGCATTAGCGCAATGTTTGTCAGAATGTCGCTAGAGACCTGCAGCTTATAGTGGATTCAGTTCCATTGGGATTCAGTGATTATTACTACCAATCTACGTGGATTTCCCTTCAACATTAACGTTGCAGCTAATCACTCACTTATAATTTTGTAAAAAAAGGCGCTGTAAAGGAAAGGATATTCAAGGAAGCTCATTTCCCTCCTAATTTATAATTGCCGCTTTTCATTTAAAAATTTCACGAAGCCTAATATTAGATATTCAAAGTTTAAAGCATTATTGTAATCTAATCCCACGACGGCTAATTAAAAATTGTGTAAAAGTTAAATTAAATTTTAGAGTTGGGTTGACAATCGTATTTTCCACTTATTTATTTCTGTGTGCTTCCAATTCACCGCTACAACTTTTAACAGATATTTCCTTGTATCTAAATTATTTGGTTCTTTATGCTAAATGCAGATTTAAAAGTTTTTTACGTACTACTGCAATAGCACTAAGTTGTGCTGTAGGTGACATCTAGTTAACACCTACATACAGTACAAACATATTACCAATATCTATGATACATCCAGTAATGGGTAATAAGTTTATTCTTCTTCATTCAACTCCACAGAATGTCAGATATTCCTTGGCTTACCCAAACATTCTTTTCCATTTCCTTCTGTCTTCAACAAATGTAATTTTTGCTGCTCCCGTATCTTCTGAGACTTACTTATTTAATCCTTGAACCTTTCTACCTTTCGGTGTAAGGTTATCGGAGTAGAGCGAATTTAGTGTAGTTTCTTCCATATGTCTCTCCACTGTTTTCTGTCCTTTGTCTGCCTTGGTATATTTTCCCACTTGATTCCTTTATTCTCCGCTCCTTTTCTTATTTCATCCCTCCATGCTTTTCTGGGTCTACCTCTCTTTCTTTTTTCGGATTCTCTCGCTGAAAATATTCTTTATGTTAGCCTACTTTGGTCCATTCTTGTACATGTCCCATCCACCTTAGTTGACCTTGTTGTATTGTCACCTCTATTGGTATTACATTTAACTGTTCTCTGTATCTTTCGTTCCTCATCATATCTCCTCTCGTCTTGTAAGACTTTGTCCCTTTATGTGGTCTTCCTCCAGGCCTGAATGTTTGCGGTTTTCTATGATATAAGCAATACACTTTGTTTTCACCTAGTCTTTGTACCGGTACCATTTAATAAATGATGACAGTGGTAAATTATCAAAGAGATTGTAATAGCTCATGATTCCACATTTTACTTCATGTCCCGTTTTCACAGTTAGGTTCACATATTTTTTATAGAATTCTTATTTCAACGATATCCTGTTTTTTAAGTTATATTCGGTATGTTATTATTGGTCTTATTAAGGTCTAAGAACTTTACTAGTTCTTGACAGTAATCTATTTCTCATTTTGTTATTTAGATAGTGATAGGAATTGGATAAAAACTTATTGAAAATTCATTTATCAGAACATTAACAATATCATCAGTGCTCGAAACATCATTTATTATCTGTGTACACCAGAAGAACTTGCTGTTTTAAAGTAAACTTAAATTTAAAATCCAAAGGTTTTCGGTGTCTATATCCAGCCACTTATACGACAATTAAACAATTAAATTGCAACGACCAAAATTTCAAAAGCATTCAGTTCGGTCGCATGTTCCCTTCGAACAAGTGCAAACAGACCAATCAGAAAGTAATTGAGGCATGTCTCAAGACTCCGTTTGCTAGGGCAGCTACACAAAAATCGATAAACCTTGTGAGCATTATAAAAACAGCAGTCGTACACACACATTGATGCAGTTTGAGGCAGGAGAATTTTTGCCTCTGTACTTCTGTAATCGACAGTACGCTGGGCGTACGAATGCTTTATTCGGCATTATATATGTTAAAGGAAAACAGTGGGAATTTGAAAACTAGACCTTGTGGATACATTTTTTTTTATAGAGAAAGATTAAAATTTTAAATACAATGCAAAATTCTCCTCTGCACATTTTGTATGGTGAGGCACTGCCTCACCTTTTCCCCTAATGAGCTACTACTTTATTTAGAACATAATATGATCTCATTTGTAACTAACCCATATTTATTATTTTATAACTTCAGTGTATTCTGTACGCCGCATGAAAATTTTGATTCTAATAGAATTTCCGGTGATTCCTTTGTGTGCGTTTATTTCGGATGTTTAACCTGAGACGGTTGTATTTTTGACTGATTTGTTCCTGGATGAAATGAAAATTTAACAATTTTTCATGTAAATAATCTCTCATTATACATTGCTCTCTTCTAAAATTACATTCTATTTTTCAGTCCTGACGGTGTTCGCAATGTCGCACATGTCGTATCACATCGCATAATTTACTCTTTTGTTTTATGCGACAATGCCTAAATTGTGTATGTTTATGTAAATAAATATATAGCGGCCACGAATGCACTGAATTTTGTGCTACAAGTTTACAAGCAACACCAAATTGAATCTCAAAAGAATCTAATTTTAATAATAGTATTTTTATTTATTAAAAATCTTATTTAATAATAAATTGTTTATATATTTTAAGGGATTATTTTTTTAATTAAACATAAAATTGATTTGATATTTATATTTTTATTTATTTTGAGCTATTTACATTAATACGTTACTTAATAGATTCTCTTTAATAATCAATTGAAATGAAAAACTTCAGAAAATAAAAAAGAAACATTTCCAGCTGTCAATTTCAGATCTGCAAGTTGATTTAAGAAATTAAGAAATAAAATTCTTTCAATTTATTTACCAATACTTTCTTGTCAACGGGAATTATAAATGATTTAAGAAATGTAAATTTGAATTTAAAATTTAGAAAATACATTTATTATAATTTGTAATTTGTAGGTGTTATTTCAAAATTGGATGTTATTGTAAAATACTTTTGCCACAATGAAATTGAAAGAATTTACAGAAAAGTATCAGAAAACTGTTTTTATGAAATGAAACAATTTTATATCTGGCCAGTTTTGTTTGAGTGTTTATCCAGCAATTATTTTTGAGAGCAATTTTTCTTTTAGAGTATATATGTTTGAGTATTTGTTTTCCCAATGCCAACATTGAGGGATTAACTTCTAAATAAATATTGAATTCTAAGTTTAATTTAAAAAATGGAGGTTTCTTGTATGAAAAATTTAATAGTGCAACTTCAGTTTCTATAAATGTGGAACTCTTCAAAATAACAATCACTAAAAGATTATATCCATATCATAAAAGTGCATATAAAAATGGCACTGATTTAAACAAATGGAATATCTCTGTCATGTTCGAACATAAGAGAAAAGAGAACTAATATAATCTAAAAGAAAGCATTGAAACTATAAAGTACCACATAAAAGTTCTACAGACAAAAAATGAATTTCCCAAGAATCCATTTGTTTTTCGATATTCCATACGAGCACTCAGTAGGTGTCAACATTTTTATTCTACAGAAATAAAGAATGCATTGTAAGTTTTTCACAAAGTCTGTCTATCTCGTTTCATTTTACTGCAAAATTTAATCAGAGGTGGCAGGATTAACGTGCATTTTTAAAATTAAATTTGCATTGCTATATTTTCTACTTTACTCATATATTTTATATTGTTAAATAAATTAAATAAGTTGCCTCATAATACAATTCTCGCATATAAAAATTAATAAAAAAAATCATTTTGAATATTTTCTTCCACAAATTTATTTGCGTTATAATGAAGAAATCAGTATTTTCTATTTTTGTTATTGGAAATTGAAATTACAATTATTTTAATTGATAATTAAATATTTATGTATTTTTTGTATTTTGTATATACATATTTTTAAAACAAATATAACAGTTAAATAATAAAACTCATTTATTGTTAATTGATTTCTGTCAATAATTAATTAAAATGAAAACTTTTGAGAAAAAAAAATATTAACAGCTGCCAATTGCAGACCTAAGTTAATTTAAGAAATTAAGCAATAAAACGCTTTGAACTTCAAGCACTTTATTTTTATTGGCGGGGCATTTTTATAATAAATTAAGTATTCAAAGCTGAAATTAAGTTCGCAAGTAAATTCTTTGCCTAACACCCTCACATACGAGAATACACAAGTCTTTATGACACCCTGACAAGTCTGTTTGTTGTTTAGTACCGTCGTTTTAAGTTTATATTATATAGAATGCTCAACGTAATACATAGTGCTACTTTATAATTAAACTGTACTTTTAAAACTAATTAGCCGATTAATTAAGCTACTGATAGTGATATCGTTTTATGGAACGCATAAAATATAAAAATATATGTTGGAAATGAATCTTTCAGAAATATATAGTAAAGGGGATAAACCGGTAAATCAAACAATGGGTAATAAATTTGATGGTAATATCCAAATTTTTATATAGAGCTCATACGACATGAATATTTAACTGTATATTGTCCATTACCCATTGTAAACACTATTAATATGATACATATAGTGTAAATATACCTACTATGCTCATACATACATCACTAACAACTTAGTACAACAATATGTAAAAGTAAACACACCTAGGGTAAATAAATAATATAACATTAATCTGGGATTATACCTGTGATCAGAAATTCATGGAATATTGGAATTTAGATTATTCGGAATTTAATACCAATAATCCGCCGGTTTACTGTATCTTTAAATTACTTCTCATTTGTTTAGGTACCATAATAGATTTTCAATTGGATATCCCGTTTTCGAATCAATACAAATTATACTTCATAAACACATTAATGTAACATTCTTATTTATGTATGCTTGTATAAAATCCAAACACATCTCAAAATTAAAAACACGGTATGGTATTTTTAACATGAATAAAATACTTTTTTTAACAACAACTTTAAGTAAAATATAACTTGACCTAACTTTAATTAAAGTTTTACAATTCAAATTTTTTGATGATCAAAATATGTATTTTTATTGTTCTTGTCTTGTCAAGATTATCAAGACTGGCAAAATTCTTGAAGACCAGACAAGACTTTCTTATTGTAGACCAAGACGACAAATTCTAGACAATTTTCAAGACTCTAGATTAATTCAAAATTTAAGATTTTTAAAATATCTTATATTTATGCGAAGTTTGTTCCATTCGAACAGTGAACGCTGCCGAAGAATTAACTGCCCTTTTTTAAAGCGCATGCGCAGATTAATGTAGTCTTGATATCTATATAAGACTTTTTAATGTAGAGTTAGACTTAATCAAGTCATGTCTTGAAATTTCTAGACAAAACAAGATTTTGCAAAGTCTTGTTTTGTCTTGTTGAAACTACTATAATTCTTGTTCCTTCTTGATTTCTTGTTGTCTTTTTATTGACTTGAAATTTGTAAAATATTATTTATAATATTAGAGCATTTTTTATTTTATAAAATAATTAAGGATATTTTAAAATTTTGTATTTTAGCAAAATAGGTGATGTTAAATTTATCATTTATTAATGTTTATAATTAATGAACGTTTAAAATGTTTACCGCGACTTTTTGTTTAAAGCTAAGTTGTACTTCTGTACTTTTAATGACATATTTACGGCAGTTTAATTTTTCAAAGTATACATAGCATGAAAATTGATAAATGGTTATATACGTGTGTCTAAGTTATTAGGAAGTACAATAGATTTGCTGTCGGGGAGGAACTACAATGGAGAAGAAAATTACTTTACACTGTTAGAATAGTTTGAAAAAATGAAGCAAAACGACTTGGGCGTACTCATAGTTGGAGCAAATTCTTCAGCACACTAAATGTCTATATGAAAAAAGTTTTGATGGGAAAATATTCACGTCCTCATTCATTTCCGAACTGAGAATATAACCATCGCATTTTGGACGTGAGCTGAATTCCTATATTCGCACGAAAAATTGCTTCGTATAAGTTAAGTATCTAAAGCTTCAAACGGCTTCTAAAATGCATTTTCAAATTTATGCTCATTTGTCTTTGTCGGTAGAACACCCGTTAATGTTGCCTTTATTGTACAGCTCACTCAATATATTTGCAACTTGCATTTTTTCATTTTTCTGCTACCAATATATTCGGTGCTGGATTAAGCTTCCAACGGGCCCTAGACAAAATATAAAACGGGACCCATTGAATTTTTGTTGTCTTGGCAGAGGAGTGTTTGTTGTCAAGTAATCTGATTTATCAAAAATACTAGTATATGTGCATATATATACCTTTTAAATTTCCAACTTAACCTCACTTTGTAACGTTTATAACCAGCATTTATAGAACTAATGTTGTTCACTCATATATTTTTTATATAGTATATCTCAAAACTGTTTTTAATTTACTAATTTTGTAACACTTTTCATCAATTTGAAAATATAAAGTTAATAAATAATTCATCTTCTATCTAAATCCTGTCTTATTTTGATATAACGCACGAATATCTATACTAGTGAGGCAACATAATTTTGTTATTTTTAATAATAAATATAAGTTTAGAAAAAATGAATATGAAAATTTTCACAAGCGATGGGTTTAACTGAATTGTCTTGTTTGTCCATTGGTTAATCCAGCTCTGAATAATACTAGTTATTTATTTTGTCGTTAATATTCAAATAACAGAAGCTACAGTAAGACAGAGTAACGAAAATTAGAGAGAGATAAGGGAAGCCAACAAATTTAAAGGTCTACACAATGCTCCAAGGTCATAGAACTCAATAGGGTAATATGAAAGGTACCGACACGGAGTGTCGCTTCTATACGTAACTATTCTGTGGTAGAACTGTGGTTCATTCTACATACTGTTCTTTTACAATTATTTATATCTAGTGTAATGTAATCTAATCTTATTTAAGTTCCTACAATCCTTCTCTAGGTTAGGGTTGATTATTATTTTTTATTGAAAAAAAAAAATAAATTAAGGAAAACAAATTACATAGTTCTTCTATAAAATCATAGGTTTTGTAGATAAATATTTTATTTTAGATCATAACTAGTCTATGTATAGGTATTGAAAATTAAAACTATTTTATAATTTTTTGCAGCAATTTCTTTTTCGGTTCAATGTTAAAAATTTATTGTGTGTAGTAAAGCACCATTATTTACATTTAAAATATGAATCTTCTTGTAAAAGTTTCTTACATTACATAGAACATAACATTAGTTTTGGAATTCAAAGATGTAGTTATATGTTCTGAATAAAAATTACATTAACATATTCATCTATCACTGTGACCCTATAAAAATGTAAGCAGACGAATTTCCTATATCGTATAAAATTTCCCGAAACGCATTTGAAATTAATGCAACGTCACCCCATCCGTACTGCATTAGCAAAGCAAAATATGGCTTTTGATACAGTTTTCTCATATGTTGTAAGTTCCCGGATTTTAGTTTTGATATATACACAATGCTGTTATCAGCTTCAGCTTCCAAGTTAGTAACTACAAGAGACTATAGGATTGCACTGGAAACGGTAACGGTAATGGAAAATAAATAACTCGGTGTAATGTGAACCGAGGGAGGTTTTTATATCGTGAATATAGCGCTAATTCTAGAGGTTAGTCCACGTTTCCTCCATTAAAAACGATTTTCTCTGCATAATTTATTTGCTTATTAATTGTTTTTGCTGACGTGCATATGCCGTCGACTGTCGGAATTGGAACACTGTCATTACTAATTACATCTCACCAAAATGGCAAATTATATTCCCATATTTCAATATTATCTATAGATACTTACTAAATTACTACCAAATTTAAATCCCAAAACAATCAATTCGTTAAATGTACCATATAGTTCAATAAGCGTCAACTTGTTTTTATTTTATTTTTATATACCGTATGTTCCAAAAAAGTGTTGTCATAATCATCTAACATGGGAAAATAGTTTTTGGTAAATAAAAACTATCCGGCTTATTATGTACAGCAGGATTGGCAAAAATCATAATTTATTAAAAAAAATCAAGTTACATAAAGAAATGTTTTCTCCGTATATACGATCTTTGAAACGATTAGGTGAAAAATGAGAAAATCGAAAAAACCTAAATTTCAAAATTTTTCCGAACAACTTTTTTCCTCTAAAACTTTTCATTTTCTAGACTTAAGTAAATATCGATGCGCTGATTTCAAAATTTCAAACCAAATTGAATTATCTCTTACCGTTCTCGAGGTATTCGTGTTTAAAGTTAAGTTTTGGCAATACCTACAAAAACAGGTTTTTTAGGTATACCCCTTTAAGGGTTAGGTTTACGACTTCGGTGACCTCACGAATCGATTCTACGGGCAAAATTACATAAGTATACCAATTTTTAGTTTTTTATAGCAAAGGATACAATTTGTAGAAAGGAAAAACGAAATCGGCGAAAATCGAAAAAATGGCAAGGGGTATACCTTAGATTTTTTTCGATTTTTGGCCATTTTCAGTTTTTTCCTTGTAAAACTTCTATCTGTTGAGATAAAAATCTGAAAATTGGTACACTTATGTAATTTTGGCCGTAGAATCGAATGGTGAGGTCGACGAAGTCGTAAACCTAACCATTTAAGAGATATACCTAAAAAACCTAATTTTATAGGTATAATTTTGAATTTAAATATCTCGAGAACGGGAAGAGATAATTGAATTCTGTTTAAAAATTTGGAATCAGCGCATTGATATCTACTTAAGTCCAGAAAATAAAAAATTTTGAAGACAAAAAGTTTTGAGCTGAAAAAATGAAATTTAGATTTTTTCGTTTTTCTTATTTTTCACATAATCGTTCCAAAGAACGTATATGTGGACAAAACGTTTCTTTATATAAGTTTTCCCGTAGAATCGAATGGTAAAGTACTTAAGATTGTATCTGTACTCATTTTTCGAATATACTAAAAAAACACACTTTTTTGAGGTACAACTTTGAGAGCAAATATCTCCGACACGGAAAGAGATAATTAAATTCTGTTTGTAAATTTGGCATCAGCGTTGCCAATTCTTTAAAAAATATTCCAATCAAAATTTTGTAAAATTTGAAAATTTATTATTTTCAAATATTTTCAGGATTACGGAAAAATACATCGTAGGCGGCTTTGGGAATTACTTTCCCTGTTGTGACTAATCTATTTTTCCATGTAATATTCATCATATTGTGAAATGGGTCCACTTATATTTAATACTTTTATATTATAATAATTATAATAATTTATTTTGGCACCCCCAAAAGAAAGTTTCTGCGCACGCCTATGGACGTGACAACTCCATAATGAAAGATTTGGTGATGACAATCAAGTATTTTATATGTCCATATTCAACTTTAATATTTGTAAGTTTGAGAAAAATGTCTCATATATAACAATTTTAAAATATTGAGTACCTCAATATATTTGGTTATTAAACGTCAGTTTTTGAATTGGAATAGAGGAAATAGATATATGCAGCAATGGATGTAACATTTTTCAAAATTACAGTCGTATATCTACAGCATTCGATTTATAACTGTTCCGGTGAACTATATGCATAGATGAAATATTGTATTTGCTTTCAATTCTTATATTACAATATTATTTACAATAGTTTCGGGTGATTTTTATTCTCGGAATATATGGTTTGGAAAAAACTTCTAAAACTTTAATAATTCATTTCATATTTTGTGGTTGAGGTATGAGGTTAGAAAGCAATATTAATTAATTTGATACATGCTTAAATTAAAAATACTTACGGAAGCGGTTTCTAGAATCGATTAGTGTGTATGAAATGCAAATATTTTAATAGCGATTTATGTAAAGCGAAAATCAGGGTTGGATTATGTCATAACCTAAATATATGCCTGGAGAATGCACTTTAATCAGTTTAGTGCAACTCGCACATTATTAAAATTTAAAACGATAAAGTTATATTTACCCGTTATAACAAGTACGTAAATTAATACTCGAGAACAATATCAAAACTTTTATATTTATTACTTTATAAATTTACTTTTTCTAAAAGATAGTTTCCTATATTACAGCACACAACTTGAAAACAAAGTTTTATAGATTGACATTAAATTAGAATTTTTACATTACACAGTGTGTGCAACGAAACGCGAAACAGGAGTTTAACATGAGCTTTCAAAAAATTGAGGATACTCTCTCTCTCTCCTGATAGATATAAAGCAAAACTACAAGAGTACGAAGTTGTTCAAAATTAAATTCTACATCACATAAAATAATAGTTGATGCAACACCATGTCTGCAGTACAAGATAAATTAAATATAAAATGTAATATTTTCTGTGAAAATCGGGCAGCCATGGTAATACAAGAAAATAACAATCTGACAATTTAGTGAAGTATCACTGAATTTAATTCTTATTGTCTGTATTTTAATATTATTTAAGTTGAATTAAAAATTAATTAAGATTAACACTAAAAAGTTAAATATACAATAATGTACGCTGTGTGATTTGCGCCTTCAACTAATATTAAACTAACATTAAAACTTAATTAGAAATGACCAACTTCCAACTTTTTAATGTTAATGTTAGTTATTTCAATACTGCGTAGACGCAATATACGTCAGTTGAAGAGGTTTGAGGTTTTAAATTTTTAATATTTATTTTATCGTAAAGTATGAATAATGAATCGATTTAAAAAAATACAAGTATTATTATTTTTTGTCTACTATCATACAATGTAAAAAATTTGGTCACAAAGCTCATTAGTCAGAATATATTTTGATATATTTTTTATCTTTTTATCTAATACACCTTTTTATAATAATTATGCTGTGATCTTACTTTACTTTTAATCTGATGACGGTATTTTTTGTGTATTGTCCTGATTTCAAATTTTGAAAATCTGGTAAGTGACTGTCAAAAAAAGTCACAGTCTATTAATTTAATATTGAATGACAATGAATTTAAGAATTAATTAAATTAAAATTTGGGGTGCGTTTTTTTATAATAATGTTTCTTACGTGTTTTATTCTCTATTTAGTAATCTAACAACCTACATTTTAAATAAATAAAAAAATATGTATCTTTTAATTTCGTTTTGTTTCTTGAATTTTTGTGATTTATTTTACGTTTTACATGATATGAAGTTGAAGTGGAAATAAAGTTGAAAACCAGAAGAAACTAACTGGCATATTTACATAATGTAAACTCCCAAAAGAGGTTAATCCGGCTCTGGAGAAAATATGTGTGGAATATGTTTGCTAGTAACACTACACATGCATGTATACTCTGGAAGTTCAACAAAATGCTGCATGAAATATGCGTACAGTGTACTTTCCTAAATTCATTCTTGCAAATCTCGCTAGCAAATGCACTATTCAGAGTACCTACATTTCCCATTTTCTTATTAATATTTTAATATACACTTTCCTCTGAGAAATACAAAATGTATTTCAAAGTTTGATTTTAATTCGAAATTATGTTGCGACCATAGAAAACGGTATTTAATATTAAATTTATTTATAGTAGCAAGTATTTGTATGCATAGAAAATATGTAAAAAATGGTAATAACATGAATGTTCTACTTTCCATAACAGATATTAATATATTCGCTCGAGGGGATTTGAGAAACATCAATATTTTCACTGTTTAATCCAAGTGTATCAATAATGGAATAATAAATTTAATTAACATACGTAATGATTTGAATTGTGACTACAAATATTTGGAAGTATGTGTATATATATATATTCAACAGATTTTACAAATCTTACAGTAAAATATTTATCAGTAAATTTCAAATTATGCATAATGTTTATTATCTTATAAAATATATTACAATTTAACATAATATTTTGCTTAAAGACTTGATTGAAGTACTTACTGTTGCATATAATTTGAAATTATAATAATACCGACAGAGCGAAAGCGAATATGATATTTTTTTGGAAATGCGATACATTTCGTTTGAATTTGACATTTGAGTTGTAAGCTTACATTATTCTGGGTAATGAGAAATCTGTGACGAAATGGCGATATCAATATCAACACGAAAATTCCCCGTTTGACGATAACGAATTTTTTGCGAGAGTTAGAATCTTAATTTCAACAAAAACATTTAATTTCCCGGTTCAGAAATTGCGATCTCAGTGAAACGTTTCAAATATCAAACTAAGATCCGGTATCAAAAGGTTAAACAGATTTAACATGCAAGAAAAGAAATTCCACGAAAAATTAATTTTACGATGAAAAACACTCACCCTTTCTGCGCTTGTTAATTCCTAGAGAAGTCTTCGTCTGTAACAAAGAAATAAATTAAAATCATCTTCCAAAAAATTGTACATCTGGCAGTCGAAAATGTAAATCATCATTTAATAATTCATATTCGTATATTATTGGTAAGGACACAAACTTAGAATTTTTATAAAATCAATTGCAAATATCAACTACAAATTCAACTTGCAATTCTATAACAGTAATCGTTATTTGTGGTTGATTCTGTAACGAGCATGACTTCACTATCAATGATTCATCGCGGCCGACCTGTCTGATCATGTAGTCTTAGTAAATAGTTCAAGTGATATAAGAGCGACACCTCTATTGTTCTGAAATTTTATAGACTCTGGAAGATTTCTACGAGATACCAGAATAATTACCCACACATACAAATTGTCTCGCTACGAATTTCTCATGAGTCGGTTACTCGGTCCAGATCAGTCCAAATGAGAACAACGACATGTGAAGTAAAAATAAATATTTAGTGGAATTAAATTTTAATATCGTGAGAATATAAATAACATAGAAATAAATACTGTTGTGTAAAAATAAATGAATATTAGTTAACAATTAGTGTGTTAAGTGTTTATTACTAATCTTAAAGTTTAATTTGTATTATTTTTGTTTAAATCAGAGTGTTCGCAATTTTTGTCGTTATTTATTAAACTTGTAATATAAATATTCGTGTTTTGTGGCCTTTTACATAAATAAACGTTACAATACGAATACAAATAAAGAAAACCATGTTGATGTGAAAATGTTTGAAATTCCAGGTATGGAAACATATGACATTTGTAATTGATATTTAACAAAAATAATTGATATTTGTAGTTGCTATGAGTTATGGATTCCAATTCTTAATTTAAATTCGGAGTATTTCAAAATATTGTAATTTTAGTAATGAAACTTATGAATTTACGTTTAATTAAAAACACTTCGTTTATTGAATGATGAATTGCAAAATAAATAATAAACTGACATATGTTTAAAATGAATACAGTAATATTTCTGATGAATTTTGTCTCTAAGATAAATCCAGTTTTCGGTAACCTAAATATATTCTTTTTCGTTGTTTATTAAGGCTGACGTTTAGGTTATATTCTTATATTAATTTAATAAAGAGAATGCATATAAGAAAAGTCTGTTTTTGAGTTAGTGTGTTGAAAACAATTTTCATAATCTCATATCCGCAGAATGCTGGAATCGTGTATTTTCAGATGGTTGCGAAGAGTAAAGAAAATGAAATCTTAAACTGAGAAAAATTTTCAGTAATAAAAATAAGTCTGTTGACAAAAGCATAGCACGTGTACACGTGTGAAGTTTTTAAATTGATTTACAGATATGTTAGACGGGAGTTGAAAGTAAAAGAGGAAAAGCTGTAGTAGCATTTTACATCTATTACAGGATTTTACTTTTCTGTTTATGACATCAAAATATTAAATAGTTTTGAAATATAATATGCTAAATATAATAATAAGTTTGAGTACGAAAAAATTAACTATGGATTGAAGTATACATTTAATAAAAATAAAAGAAAATATGTTTATTTGTTATTGCTAAATTCTTTACTATTTTAACAACGGGAATAGAAAATATATATTATCTATAAATATATAAAACATAATAAAAAATAAAAACTAACCACTATAGCTTCTCATTATAATATTAAAAATAAACTAAAGTCAATAATCCATCGGCGCCAATTTTATTTTACTCTTTTGACAGGTATGATTTAAATTTGACAACAATTAAATATTATTCCATCGAACTGTCAATATTATTCAATTAGTAACAGTGACAAAGGTCATTAATTGATAAAAAGCGATTGAATTTTAGGTATATTATTTGACAGTTGTGGATAAAACTAATTATTCAATCTTCTTCTTCTGTTTTCAAATTTTCTCTCTTTAAAGGTCAATTCAATATATAATTTTACAGCTATTATCGTATCAGAGAAAAAACAACCCATTCAAATTCATAACATTAAACTATATATTCGAATAAAAGCATTTGAAAAAAAAAATTAAAACCTCCCAAATATCCAAATATATCCAAAACAATCCAAAAAACACGAAAAGAACGCAAAAAAGGGTGGGTTGGGTTTTTTATATAAAACCCGGAGTTTTCCCAACCCTGTAACCCAGTGAACCACCACTGTCTGTTAATTTTTATATACTCATTTATAAAATGTGATTTGTGAAACTTGTTATGTAATATAGTATAAAATGCTCTGAATTAATTTTGAGGAAAAAAATATGAAAAAGCTCAAAAAAGGTGGGTTGGGCTTTTTATATAAAAACCCGGGATTTTCTAAACCATGTAACCAAATGAAAGACTACTACCCGTTAATTTTTATGTACTGGTTTGTAAAATGTGATTTATGGAACTTGTATAAAATCCGTTGAATTAATTTTGAGGAAACGTGAGGTCGAAAGGCAAATTTGAATGAAGGCAAAGGCAATATCGGTCTAGAAGTTTCAGTTTCCGAATTCAAATATGAATATGAATACGTGAATTGTGATGCGTAAGTCGCAAGTTGTATAGGCTTTGTTATCATTACACGCTGACACCATCACATCGCGAAACTGTGCGTCGTATCGTAACAAGTTTGCCAAGTTGTCATATTCCGACGAGAAATCAAACTGAACTGTGAAATGTGAAATGTGATCCCGTCACCATTACCGGCAACAGCGGGAAGCATGAGCACGAGCTGGGGCTTTAACACTGTTTATTACGCGACTCTCAATTATGCACGGCTAAAAAAGATGTTTGGAATTTATCGCTTCAGCAGAAGCTACGGAACGGCGGTGATTCTAGCTCCACGCTACGCTTCGCGCTTTACTCTACATCCACCATTTGTTCTCATTTCCTACATTATCAAACATATTATTTTCGGCTAAAGATAGATCACATTAAGATCTTCACCAAAATAGAACATGTCAAAGACAAGTAATTAACGTACGCATATGCTCAATCACCAACTGCTACAAATTTCTACGTATTCATCTTTAACAAACAATATAATTTAATTTAAACTTTATACAAAGTGTTAAAAAATTAAATATATAACGTCTACCAAATTTTAATAATAATCTTTACTGTATATAAATTTATTTTCAGGGTTGCATAAAAATCCCATAATAAAAAAATCAAAAAACCGGATTTTTTTATTTAAATCAATTTTTTAATTTTTTTAAAAAAGGTATAGTACAATTTCAAAAACGTGTTCCACAAAATAGCATTTATTATGAAAAAAATATTTTTAGGAATATGTAAAAATTTAAAGAAACAATAAAAACTAAAGAGTTGAATCGGTTCATAATGATACCGCTTAGCGACAAATTGGTTATAACGTCAAAATTGATCACTTGTTTGAAAGCTAACTTTATTTTACTTTTATCGGTTATAGCGGCTTCCAGCTATAGCACCGAAATTATTTTTCCCTTTAATGTCATTATAACCGGATTTTACTGTTACATATTTCAAGGTAAATTTAACAAACAATCACATATTAGTGCAAAAATCTTCTGCGTTATAAATTCAAAATAATATATCAGTACAATTGTTTTACCGACGAAGTTACACAGATTTAGTAGTTCTTGAAAGTATTGTCACATGGTAACATTACCCACACGCTTTTCCCCCAATTTTTTTAAATCTGTGATGGTAAATAAGAATAGCAAAACAAGTGATTTAAATCATGTAACCCTATTTATTTTTAGTACAATTTTTGATAATCTGTCTTGAAATACAAGACAAGAAATTTAAGACTAATAAGAATAAATAAGTATACCGGGACTTTATTTTATAAGTAAACATCATTACCGTAGTTACTGTGTAAAATTGATTGACAACAATGTATTAAAGCGTTTATTTTATAAGTATAAGTAAACGTAGGGATGATTAAAATAGAATAAAATTATTAAATATTAATTTAAAAAATTATAAATTATTTATTTATGTTTAAACACTTATACTTATTCATAAAAGGGATTAGACAGTAACCCTGATTAGTTACTCCAATGTCCAAAAGTTATACTCCTTGTTAACAACCTGAAATTTCAAACTAACTCCAATCACAATACATAAAAAGGATTAAGTATATATTTAGTTCCAAAAATAACTCAACTAATTTAGTGGAATTAGCAATATTTGTTGATGATTATCAGCATTTCTAAATTATACAAAGGAAGATTTGTAGTGACATTTGACAATCTAGAAATAAAATACTTTGATTACATGAATGCGCAAAACATTAATTCAATTATGGTTATAATCAATTTTTTTTTAATATTTTTTTATTAAACATTAATGTTAATCTTTCTATTTTATAATGTAATAATTTTTTTCTTATTTTTAACGTTCTTCTCGATCTTCCACTGGACATTGTAAAAATCAAATCATTTCGAAAAGAAATAAATAAATACATATGTATATTTAATCATGCCCACATTTACTTTTTGAAGTCGTTGTTTCCGAATGATTTTGGAATATGACATTTACGACAAGTCTATGACAAGTATTCCCTATGTTTATTCATAAAATAAACGCTTCTATACATTATAGATAAGCTGACGATGTTAAGAATAAAAAACCTTTTTCTTAAAATAAATCGAGATGAATTTCCATTCGATTTGACGATAACATTAATTTAAATGTATTTACACCATATTTGCTACATTATCCTGAATAAAATCTATTTGAATCTAAAGGCGATAAATTTCTGAATAAACGCCAATGATACCTTTTGTTTGAGTACATATTAATCTTGCTCTTTTTCCCTCTGTCACATTTACAAAAGATATATTGACTTGTATTCACAATAAGCTTTTGTTTGAATACAATAAATAAGTCACAGTTGTCACTAACCTTATCACCAAGTGTTCATACAGTGATTGATTAGTCATCGTTTATCACGAAAGAATTTAGTTAGTATATGGACAAGATTATAACTATAACTCAAGTTAATAGAATAGCAGAAACTTATTTATACAACTATTTCTTGATCAAGTAATTTGACAAATACTGCTGTTTTATTTTGTAAAGAAACAATTGCCAATGTTAGCAAATTAAGTCGATTTATTTATAGACAGGAGAGTACATTATAGAGGTATTTTAGTAATGGGTAATACGGTATTGAATACATATTTGAGCAATCTGATAAACAACATACCACCAGTTTAATAATACTGCCCACATGATTATAATTAAGTATTACATTTCTGTTATCTTACCATACAATTTACAATTCAATATTTCATAACCTCAATTTTGTTATGATACGAATATTCAAAATAAGGTTTAACATAAATATATACGAATATTATTGCTACGATTATAACAAATTATTCTGCTAAATGTTCCGTCATATATTTACGTTTGGATCAAATATGCAAAATTTGGAATATTAATATGCTTAAGTAAAAAAATATACTTACCAAAATCACGAACACGATATCATAGTTATTGTTCACAAACACAATCTTTATTTTACAATGTTTTTATAGTTATTAACATAAAATAAACCACAGCATGACAGTTAAGATTTCACCATTCATAAAACAACAGCGCTAGTGCTGAAAGCGAAAACAAATGAAACAAGTTTCAATAATTTAAGATGTAGATATTGTTTTATTTAATACATGACATAATACACAATTATAATGTTTGGATTACGGAATCAATTATTTTGAAAGAAATCAACAAAGATAATTATGCCAATCGCTCACTAGATGGGTGAAGTGCTGTCTGTCCAATTGGGTACTGCATTTAAAAAAAAATATTGTTTTGTTTATCATATATATATATATATATATATATATATATATATATATAATTATTTTATTTAGTTATTTTGTAAATATATATTTATAATAAAGTAATGTATTTCTTTTAAAAATATGTATTGGTTTAAATACGATTTCTTTACCATTCCATTTGTGTAAAAATCTGTGCAAGACAAATATTACGAACCCTGACAGAAAATGGTTAAAACATCCCCTTGTTTTATTCCTTTCCTTACAGGGCCACTTACTGCCTTCTTGCAGCACGCTTCGATCGTAAAGAGACCTTAAAATTGGTTAAGGTATTGTTGGACGATATAAACTCCTCTTAAACCTTTATAAATTTGCGAATCATTCACAGTGTAGCACATTTAAGATAATACCTTGAAATCACTCATCAAATTTAATCGGTTTTTTATTCGTTCGGCAATTAATCGTTATTCTACTGTGCGTTAAAAGACAATTCATTTTGATGGTTAGTTTATTGCTTCGTATAAATGCTTTTTGACGAAGCTGTGATATTCCTTTCTGGAATTTAAATCACAGTCTAATTCTTGGCCTACTTTACAAATTAATTGCTAGAATATAACCGCAGAAACTGACCTAATTTTAAAGATTATTTCTGGTACTTAATTCAGGAATCTAAGTCATTATCCAATTCTTTACGTACTTTAGAAATTAATTGTTAGAGTGTACTCTAATAAACTGACTAAATTTTAAAATTATTTTACGGTATTTAAATCAGATCTTGATCTGGTTATTAATCTACTTTAAAAATTAATTGATAGAATATACTTAAATTAAAA
The DNA here is from genome assembly GCA_035578165.1 of Stenolophus ochropezus. Lineage (NCBI taxonomy): Eukaryota > Metazoa > Arthropoda > Insecta > Coleoptera > Carabidae > Stenolophus > Stenolophus ochropezus. The sequence goes on from JAQOWZ010000014.1 coordinate 10,457,675, forward strand.
AGAAAGATAATGAATGTTGTTTCAATTCTAAAATATTTACACTACATTTAGATCATTGTAGAGGACATTTATCAGACGTTATCTCTTAGGACTTTAGTATATTATTAATGAACTCTCAATAGTATGAAAGAAGAAACTATATATTTGGGACGCCGAACAGATGCACTAATTAAATTAATGGGCAGAGTCTAAATTGCGCAGTATAGTATACGCAGAGGTCAGCTTTACACGTTTCAAATTAAGAAAGTTAATACTTGTATTTTAATAAATACTATTTACAATATTAATTTCAAACAAGATAATCGTATGAAAAACAACAAAAATATTTGAAAGAGATACAAATGCAAACATCAAACGAAACGTAATTGCGGTCTTAGCACCGATTCCGTTATTACTGATCTCAGTATTTATGCAGCTGTGTAAAAACGGATTACCAATAGCCAATGTTCTATTCACAAGCGCTCGTTAGTAGGAGGAATTTCTTAGGCATTACGCGTTCCAAGTATAGTTTTCCAATTGGGTACACTATTCATTTCTGCTTAGTCATCTGTCTGATCTAGTCCTGTCTGATCTATTCATCTGAATTGCACTAATATAAGGACGCTTTTCTTAATCTGAGACAAATTCATATAACACTCTCCTTGCTCTAAGATATACTGATATAAGATCTCTTTTATTACTCAGACACATACTGACACAGAATAGTTACACACAGAAGCGACACTCCGTGTCGGTACCTTTCCTGTTCCACTAATCAGTTCTATGACCTTGAAACATTGTGTAGACCTTTAAATTTGTGCTCTTCCCCTATCTTTCTCTCAGATGTGAGGAAACTTTCTGATTTTAAACAATGGGCCCTTTAAATTTGTGCACCTTCCCCATCTCTCTCTAATTTTCGCTTCTCTGTCTTACTGGCGCTTCTGTATAAACCTATTCTGTGATACTGATACAAAGACTCATTCCTAATAACAGTCACTGTTCACTAGAAACTTTATTAGAAGACTAACTGATTTTTAATTATTCAACTTATTTATTATCAATTATTTATCATTGTGCATTTCTAATATTACTTATATTAATAACAATTAATGATACTGCTATTACATAACATTCATTACAATTGATGTAAAATGAACTAAGCTAGTGACATTGACATTTGTACGTATCTTCGGCCTCTCTAACTGACGTGGAGAGTACACCACTTATAATTTATGATTATAAATTCTGGTACAATTATTGTAACATGAAACCTTGTATTTAATTACTGATGCGAAAAGGACCAAGTAGTGACATTGACCATGTAGTTTGACTAAATCCTAGTGGTAAACTATAAACAGTTGTGGAATCTGTGTAATTAAATATAACCCTCACGTACTTGTGAGCTGAGAATGTTACGAAGTAGTATTTCGTCTACCGGGATTCGTTCACAAGATGTGAAACTATCCAAGTTTTCCTGTCAACATTTCATCCCAACTTCACCTAAACAGATACCACTGCAGGGATTCTTTCATCGACGAATCCTTACAAAGCAATCAATTCCGATACGAATTATAACAGAGATAGACTTTCTGTTTGTTCTTTTAATAACATAAAGTAAATATAAACAGGAATTATATCTTCAATCGACTAAATCGACAACATGACACACACTTTCTTACAAAAGTAACTAAGACTGTTATTTCGAGTAAGGAAACTAAATGAAAATCAATCATATTCCTAACTTTATTTTTAAAACTCTGCCATACAAAATGTTTGCTTAAGTATTGTTTTAAAAATTAGTTTATTTTCATAAAAGGAATTAATTATTGAAGTAATTGATAATCTAAAGGGGTCCTGAACCAATTTATATATTTTATTCTGAAAGAACAGAGTGAAATAAACATAGTAGTGAAAACGCGACTGAAAAATATATCGTGGTAAGCGAGATCAATTTTTAAAGTGTCTATGCCAGTGATGAATAAACTGTTAGTTGTACAAGGTATTGGTTAGTTTCATATTTGTGTAGCTAAACTATGCTTATATAAATATTTCTATGTATATGAATGAAAAAATTATTACTAGGCATAAATAAAATTTATTTTCCGGAACAAAAACAAGAACATACAGTAACATTTTGACACTGCCAGGCCGCATGCATGTCTACCTTCCGGAAGTTTTAAGAAATGCAGACACGCGATTGTCTTTTTAAAATCAGGTAACAAATGAAATGGCTAAAGAAAGATGACATCACAGGAAATAATATTTAAATGAAATATTTTCATTAATACTCATTAATTGTTGTATATTTTCATATTCTTCTGCAAAACAGTAATGTTTCGACAATGATTCAAGACCCTATTTCGGTTTTTTCAAAATTTTGTTTATGTTTATTATGAATTATTTCTAAAACTTGTATCCATTTTTTCACCATTCGATTCTACGGAAAAAGTTTCATAAATATACCACTTTTCAGATTTTTATCACAACGAATACGATATATAATATTTACAAACCTTTAAATTTTCGACCCAGAAATAGTTTTTATTGGTTCAAAATTTAAATTTTTAACGTTTTAATTAAATTAATTATTATTAATTAATTAATAATAACTACAGAATGCAAAAAAATAATTGAGATTGAATTTTAGATGTAGTGAATTTAAAGATAAGTATATGTAATTTTATACATGATCGATTTTGGTTAATTGATTCAATAGTTTACTATATAATTAAATAATCAATTGCTTGCGTGTCACACATTTATAACTAAAAGTTCCTCGATTTTTCCTTTCAATTTTATCGTAATAACTTATTTATCGGATGTAATATAAAAAATTGTGGCTATTATTACAGTCGTATGACTTTATTGTGTTTCTAACTATGCAAACATTAAATAAATCGATTACATTTTTTTATGTTTTTATTTACCTTCTAGGTTACCCATCGGAACTAAAATACAAAATTAAGACTAATTTTAAAATAGCTGATAAAATAGCACAGAAAAACCTAATTAAATCTAAATTAAATTTTGGTAATAATCCAATTTATTTCATATTATTGTAAATAAATTATTAATAAATTTATATTAAACTTCTATCATGGAAAACAAATAAACATAATGGCTTATTATTTTAGGGATAATATTCTGCTTTTGTTGTGATATATTATAGTTATTAAAATCCACACAATGCTGACTAAACTACTAAGCATATATTAACGCAAAGTACATAGTATGTTTGCGAAACCCCAGGATTTAGTAAGCCACTTTTAGGACTTCAGTGTAAGCTCGCTTTTCATATTCCAAAATTCGCGGAATAGTGTTTCGTCCAGACAGACTTCAATTGGATTGTAGCCGCAAAGCTCATCAGAATAAAATAAAGACAAATAAAATGTTATACTTCTTATAACTACTTCAAAATTGCGAACCCCAATAATTTCAATCTTTATTGACATTTGTTTAATTAAACAGAATTAAATCAATATTTCCTCGCGTCTTTAGTATTTTTGGCAGTTTCCTAAAATAGAACATGAAATATTTTCATTTTAAAGATTTTAAAGTTCAAATATTTTATTTGCTTCCTTTTACTTTTGCTAGAAATACAAAATAGTATAAAACTGGCGTGAATCTAGCTAGTTAGCAATAACTAGGAAACCATCAACAATAACACCATTTATTACGCTGTATCCTGTTTACTCACTAACGCACTGAAGTGGCAGAAGTATCCTGGCTATTGAACTAATAATACGTTTCGAAGTAGTTTGACAGAGTTAGTTTTAATGAACTAAAAGTCTTATTAACTCGAATGTGATTTTCACTATTTTTGTTATATATTTTTTTGTTAATTTTTATAGTAATATACAGTAATTGGTTAAATCCGGTTCTTCTTACAATTGTGTTGAACAAGCTAAGTAAGGTGTTGTGTTTCACAAATAAATCGATCATCAAACGATGTTGTAGAGATATGTAAAATTGGTGAAGCAGTTTTTAAAGGATTTAAAAATATTCATTGATGTGATGTCATTGCTAAATTAATTTTTACAGCAAGAAAAATGAAATGTAATAAAATTCTTAAAAATTTAAATGAGTCATAATTTGGATTAATATTTTACCATGCGACTACATCATAAAAACAAATCTTTAAACGAAATAAGGACAGAATTCGGCGTACATACGAAAAATTAATTTTATTCAAAAAATCAGTAATTGTGCTTTTTAGTTAATGAAATAATTTACGTATAGTTTTTTTTGACTTTATATTAAGCTTATAAATATTTCATTTTGCTAATTATATATATTTTTTCCTTAGTTTCTTGTTGTCTTAAAATACTGGACGTATTTATAAGATTGTTTAATAATTTGTAAATAAAATAGACATGACTGAATTTTCATACGGCTACTCAAGGAGAGCGTATTAGTTTAACGAATCTTTTCTGCACTGATTCATTATGTTGCTTTCTGTTTGCTAACTGACGCAGTGAAGTGACAGAAGTATCACAGCAATATAGAAAAAAACAGATTGTTTCAATATCATTTACCAATGTGTTAAGAATATGAAAGAGGTCAAAGATTTAGTGGGATAATTAACTGATTAGGTATTTATAACACACTGAGGAGGAATTAATTAAACCGAGGACAAATAGTCGAGTTCCCATCGTGAGGGAACGACACGAGAGCGACAGTTTCAAGAAGCTAAATGTCTGTCCTGTGTAGTCTACAACCCGCACCCGTAGCGGAAACGAAGTCTTTATCCAAAACACGGGGGACGCGTCCATCAAAAACTTTCTAATGACGTCAGGCTGCATTACGTAGCGCTGCTATTGCTGTCGATGTCGAACACCGACCGAGAGGGCTCGTTCACACCATTCGATTTTTCAATGGCCCTTTGCACTAACGTGTATCAGGCTAATGGGCTATGTGACTGTGATTACATTCCAGATAAATCACTAACTCATATATCATTCCACAATTCTACCGAAATTCTAGACGGTCGAACATACGGCAGAACAAGGGGTGCGATTCAATTATTTTCCTAGCATCACACTTCTTCAAGTATTACCACAAAATAGGTTTATACAGAAGCGACAGTAAGATAGAGAAACAAAAATTAGAGAGAGATGGAGAAAGTCAACAAATTTAAAGGACTCATTGTTTAAAATCAGAAAGTTTCGTCACATCTTAGGGACTTGTTCACACCATTCGATTTTTCAATAGCCCTTTGCACTAACGTGTATCAGACTAATGGGCTATGTGACTGTGATTACATTCCAGATAAATCACTAACTCATATATCATTCCACAATTCTACCGAAATTCTAGACGGCCGAACATACGGACAGAACAAGGGGTGCAATTCATTTGTTTTCCTAGCATCACACTTCTTCAAGTATTACCACAGAATAGGTTTATACAGAAGCGACAGTAAGACAGAGAAACGAAAATTAGAGAGAGATGGAGAAAGTCAACAAATTTAAAGGACTCATTGTTTAAAATCAGAAAGTTTCGTCACATCTTAGGGACTTGTTCACACCATTCGATTTTTCAATAGCCCTTTGCACTAACGTGTATCAGACTAATGGGCTATGTGACTGTGATTACATTCCAGATAAATCACTAACTCATATATCATTCCACAATTCTACCGAAATTCTAGACGGCCGAACATACGGACAGAACAAGGGGTGCGATTCAATTGTTTTGCTACCATCACACTTCTTCAAGTATCACTACAGAATTGGTTTATACAGAAGCGACAGTAAGACAGAGAAACGAAAATTAGAGATAGATGGGGAAAGTCAACAAATTTAAAGGGCTCATTGTTTAAAATCAGAAAGTTTCGTCACATCTTAGGGACTCGTTCACACCATTCGATTTTTCAATGGCCCTTTGCACTAACGTGTATCAGACTATTGGGCTATGTGACTGTGATTACATTCCAGATAAATCACTCTCATATATCATTCCACAATTCTACCAGAATTCTAGACGGCCGAACATATGGACAGAACAAGGGTGTGATTCAATTGTTTTCCTAGTATCACACTTCTTCAAGTATTACCACAGAATAGGTTTATACAGAAGCGACAGTAAGATAGAGAAAGGAAAATTAGAGACAGATGGGGAAAGTCAACAAATTTAAAGGGCTCCTTGTTTAAAATCAGAAAGTTTCGTCACATCTTAGGGAGAGATAGGGGAAGGCAACAAATTTAAAGGTCTACACAATGCTCCAAGGTCATAGAATTGAATAGGGTAGCAAGAAAGGTACCCGACACGGAGTGTCGCTTCTGTATGTAACTATTCTATGGTATTACACTGATGTCTCACTATCATTCATTTTACTCATGAATATTTTTTATCACACTGTTTGAGAAAAATGTGGAACTGATTTCTTCTTTTTACAATTTTCACAAAACAAGATTTCTTGTATAAAATTGTTTACTGTACTCAGTTCTTGGATGGAAGAAAAAAGTATATTTCCAAAATTGTCTGATATTATTACGCATTAACGGTTCCATCTATGAAATAGTGTTCTCAATTCCTTTGCTGCCAGACAACCGCAAACCATTACACGTTGTGGAAATTCAGGGCTGTAGACTGAAGGAGGCTGACCAGGGATAAGCCCTGGAGCAAATTTATGAGTCGTGGTAAACATAATTAGACCTACATTTACAAAAACTGCTTGTACGTCTATTAAATTATACACATTTTTGCTGCACTTCATTTAAACTACATTTGAAAGTGAGATACATTGTACGGCTAATCGTTTTCGAGTTATGTCAAAAATAAAGAGAATTACATAGATAAGTCAAAATGTATTTAGGGAAGGTCAAAATGGATATTTCCGTTTGAATTCTAAAAACCGAAATTTTTCGTGATTACAATATTTTCTCTATTTTGAACAAAGAATTAAAAAAATAACAATGTGTAAATGTTACTAGGTATAAGGTACCTAAATCTTGACACCTTTGGAAAATGTGCTAAAAACAAGTTATGTTGGAGTATTTTGCATTTAAAATACATTGAACTTTAAAATAATGCTAATAATTAATAATATTTGTTTTCATGTGTATAACATGTTTTCCAAAAGCGGCAAGATTTTATGCAATTTTACACGCCAGTAATAGTTCCCCTATATGCTTTCTTATCGACAATTAGTTTTTGGGGTTAGTAGAAAAAAACCATAAGGCCGCCCTAATATACATATGTATGTATCTATGTATATAAGTATGTATATATAAAAGCCCCATTCTTTATAAAATGCCTCTATTTTGCTTAATTCTAATTTAAAATTACGAATCAGAAAGACTATATTTCTAACAGAGCAGATCCCTGTTTTCTAATTTTTTACGATTCGTTGTTAGTTGATAAAAGCAGGCCTGTCACTGAAATAGATAGAATTCTTATATTATATACATAGAAGAGAAACAATATGCAAGATTGACATAGCAATTTAAAAGAGGAAATCAATTTCTTTACAGTAACATCGACATTTGCTTTACAAAAAATATATATCAGAAAATTAAACGTAGTAGAAATCTGTAAGATAATTTTTTCTCAGTATCAGTGGGATGAGGAAATAAATAACAATTGATTAAATAATAACTTCTGAGAAATATTTTTGTAGAAGTCAACAAGTTTTTCCCGAATTAATAAGGTAGATTATAATATTTTTTTTCTGCTGAAGTCTGCGACAAAAAAGATTGATATTTCCAGCGAAAGGTTATAAGTAGTTCTGATATTTGCTTTACGAAATATATATATATATATATATATATATATATATATATATATATATATATATATATATATCAGAAAATTAAACGTAGTAGAAATATGTAAGATCATTTTTTCTCAGTATCAGAGGGATGAGGAAATAAATAATAATTGATTAAATAATAACTTCTGAGAAATATTTTTCAACAAGTTTTTCCGGAATTAATAAGGTAGATTACAACATTTTTTTACTGAAGTCTGCGACAAAAAATATTGTATTTCCAGCGAAAGGTAATAAGTATTTCTGATATATTAAATTTTATATCATCACTAAAGGTATTTTGCACTGCTCTGTATCAATAGATATTTTAGATTTCAAGTGATTCTTACATCTCTAGGGTATTCAAATATGGAATATTGTGAATATTCCACTAAGGATTTTGTAAGCAGCTATTAGAAAGTAATTTGGGCTAAGTTCAATTCGACTAGGTCGATTTATATTCTATTATCCTTACCAAAATTAGAAAAAATTAGAAATGTATTAATTTATTAATAATATTCACAATTGAGTCCAGTGCTTTGATAATTAAATTTTTGTTGTATCATTTCACACAAAGTTGCACAAATTCATTAAAATGAAAATGCATGGGTTATTCGTAAGCAATTTATCTGGATCTGCCTTAACCAGAATACGAGAAAAGAACATTTTGATAAATTAATAATTACACTCACCCACTAATTAACTTGACGAGAATCGTAATTATATTCTCAAATTTCAAGTACTCTGTTTCTGACATTGCATTATGTGCAGATTTTTTGCTTGTCTGGCCCACTATTCTTGACCTTTCAAATTCCGTTAAACTGTTGACAAAAGTAGCAATTTGTACAAATAACAGACATTGGAGATATTTTTTCTGTGAATTTATTCGTTTTGTGTTTTAGATTACTTCGAGTTCTTTGCGCGAATTTTTTTTGAGCCCTTCAAAAATAAGAAATTAAAAAATTGATAGACACATATGGATTGAAACCTGTTGCCTTTTTATTTACTGAATCGTTTTATGATTTTGGAAAAAATATTTAGTTTTATGAATAATTAGAATATTTGTACTTTATTGTCTTACTTTAATTATTTATAATTTACTAACCATAACATAATTCCAGTGTTGTATAAAATACTTAAAAAAAAGTATTTCAGATACAAAATACCAAACAAAAGTATTACAATACTTTTAAGTATTTCAAATAATTTTAAGTATTTCAAATATTTTTTAGTATTTTAAATACTTTTCATTATTTCACAAAATTAATTATATTCAAATAATACAAGGTTAAAAAATAGTTAAAATAAACGTTTTCCTGGTGTTTACTATAGATTCAATTACAATGATGTGTTTATATACTAAAAAAGGATTTATGTATATTCTTCAAATATGACGTGTAGCTAAGTTATAGTATAAAGAAATTAAGATAATATACGACGTTTGCATTTTAGATATAAAAAAATACTAATATTTCGAATATTAATATGTACTTCAAATGTTATATGTATTTTAAATATTAATTTGTATTTCAAATACAAAAGTATTACATATACAAAAGTATTTCAATACCAATCAAATACTTATATAAATAAGTAATATAAAAATAAGATATTGAAAATTAGTTTTTTTTTGTATTAATAAAAGTATTTTAATGTTAGGAAACATAAAATACTTTTGAGATGTATTTGAAATAAAAGCATAAAATACTTTTTAAAAAAAGTATTTTAAAAAATTTGTCAAAATTCTTAATCTATTTCAAATATCTATTTCAAATACTATACAACACTGCATAATTCGCACAGTTTCAAAATAAAATATCTATATTTCATTGGAATATATATAATTCCGGTTTATTAATTCATTATTTAACAAAAAATAAGTAATAATTCACAAAAATTTAGAAAATCGCGTATTTCTCCCGCGTACCAATAAATTTTCTTTATGTGCCAACTGTGGCACGCGTGCCATAGGTTCGCCACCCCTGTGTTACGATGATTTCAAAGTTAGGTTAAAATCTTGCGTATTCTCTTGTGAATAATTAGAAAGCTTCCACACAATTTTGTCTTCAAAACAAATTCGGAGATTGTAATTTTTGATCCTAAAATCCAGGGATTTCAATTTTGTTTGAAAATTGCAGATCTTAATTGTAAAGTTCGTGAACATTTTCTTAGTGAGTTGCGATGTTATGTCACGTAGACTTTATCTTCGCAAGTTTCATCAACAAAATAATTAATTACAAATATTATCACACAAATTATAAATTGCATCGCAGGAAGACAAATGGAGGATTTATGAGTGTATCATTTAGGATGTCAAACACTTGAACAATTATTCGTGATTTGCTTGTTTTCCTTACCGCATATTATATGTATTAATCATTTTATTGAATCATTCTCGCAATTCTCCATTGTCTTATTAAGATTTCAGGATGTTGAGATTTGCTAAGTCTTACAACTCTATCCACAAATCCGAGGGAAAACAGTGCATTCTTGTAGAAATATTTGGAGTAAATCTTATCTTCTCGTTTTAAAACAGAATTAAACGGAGTTACTAGACGGAAGAATCTGCTGTGAGATCGAACAATCTTTGTTTCAATTCAGCCTTTTAATTTCTTTCAAAACATTGTCATGTCAACGTCCTTTATATTCCGAATAAAAGAACAAAATGTTTTCACTCTTAATATTGTTAAACCTTGTCATTCGCCTTGAACAACAACAATAAGTGACATATTTTATTATTAAACTTTTGGTTTTCATAGTTGTTTAGATGTTCGATCGTTATTCAAATGTTTTTTTAAAGTTAATTGTTTCATGAATACATTAAGGGTAACACAATTTTTTGGATGAAACGGGAAAAAACAAAGCTGCATTTTGATAGCTTCGTTAGATAAATGCGATTTTAAAATTTGAAATGTCTTTATTAAAGATGAAATTAATGAAACAGTTATTACTTTTTCAAAACAAATGAACAAACTTAGTAAAAAAGGAATATATAGTGATCAGGAATGGAAACGTAATGTAACGATACCAGACAACGTTATAATCACGTTTCATTTGCTAATTTTTTGTTAATAATATAACATTAACAAAATAATGTTATGTAACCGTAGTAATGATACACTATAACGTTATTTGCCGTTGAGAGAATATAAATTCCTAATTTACCTATACTTTCATATTTTTCGATATATTTATTATGTATACATATATATCACTAGTAGCGTTTGAAAACTGTTTTAAATGTACCTATCACAATCCTTTTAAAATGGGGTAGGTGACCAAGGTAGAATTTTAATGAAAAAACTATTGAATTATAGAAAGTATATTTATTTATTAACGTTGACATTAAAAAAGTTAAATATTTATCAGCAATTGTTTAGTAATTTGCGTTAAATAGAAACAGCGTCCTTTACTATGACGTTCACTAAGTTAGCACTATCTCACTCACACCACCTATTTCCGTCTGTCTACCTTCGCCGCTCTCATGAACTTCGTTGACGTCATAATCCCCTCCCAAGTACTATATTATTTATTTACTTCAAAACAACATATAATTAACAATTTTAAAAAAATACGGGTATATTATTTTTGTACAAGCTATCACATATACCAAATTTAGAAATTGGTCACCTACCCCATTCTACTACCAATACGATTTCACAAGTGTAATTGTATTTTTATAAGGTAATAAGTAATATTTGTATTATAGTATGTTATTACCAATTAGAGAATAAGGTACCTACTCATATTATGAATATATTTGATTTTTTTTTTATTTTAACGTTATAATAACAAGATAAAAATCACGTTTTTATAATGTAGTATACCATTATATTGTTGATTTTTAAAAGTTATATAACTTTATTTAACGAATATTTTTTAATATAACGTTATGAAATAACGTAACCTTATGTTAACGTTATTCCATCGCTGATAGAGATGTATTTTCGCGTGAAATAAAGTAATAATTCACCATCGATTTTCCAAATTTTTAATGTACACTTCCCCGTTCTTCGTTGCCTAATATAAAAATCAATAATACGATAAAAAACCTGATGATCTGAATGAAGCTTATTTTAGATATAGCTAATTTTGTTTCTATATTCTCTTGTGGTTCAAACGTATTTTCTTTACACAGAATTCCTATGAGATGCGGTAATCGCTGAACGGCTATATGTATTGTCTATTGAGATTTGCCACAAGCGAGCTTTAAACTTTTATTTGTAAACAATTCCTTTGTTTTTAGAATGAAAATTATGTGGTTCGTGCTTAAACAAAGAAACACGAGCTTTGGATTGACAATTTAGGATCGGTTGCAGACACTAGAATTTTCTCTATTTTTAACATTTGAAAACAAAAGTTTTTACCTACAAAGCAACACACATTTAAAGGCTGGTTTATGATGGATTTAATTTACGAATTTGTAGTTTATGATTTAGATTTTAAAATATAAACACACTCAAAACAAATGTAGTGGTTTATGAATGATTTATAAATTTAGAAATGTAAAATTTAGATTTGGAATATAACCAATTTTAACATTCTAGATTCTAAAATCCAAATACAACCAATCACAAGAAAGCATTGAACTGAAGTTAATATCAAATATAGCAAACGACAGTTCGTCGTGGTAAAATAAAAATAATCAGACATCAAATTCATTTTGTACCAAAACAATTCACCTCACTTGAAAGAAATGTCAAACCAACAGTGAAACATTGAAACTAAATATAATATCACGTGATACCATCTGATTGGATAAATGTAGGAAACTAAAATCTATCACAAACCAGAAGAAAAAATAAAAATTTTAAATTAAAATTTCTAAATTAAAATAAATAAATTGAAACCATCATAAACCAGCCTTCACAGTATTTACAATTTAATTTAACTGCCTCTACAGTAGAATTTTTGTACTATTTATACCTATTTTTTACCAAAAAATTACGTGAAAACCAATAAAATCTACATACTATTTTAAGTTTACTATAATTAAAATACTATTAATCCTATTTTGTCATGAATAAATTTAAAATTCAGATATTGTTGTTCTAAATTCAGAATTTAATGGATACACAATAATAGTGATTTATTCAAGAAAAATAAACAGTGATTTATTATTCCATGTATACCATACTTGACATTACCAAATTCGTTTTTATACAACATTTTTTTCACATTTTTTCATATGTAAGATAACATTTTAGTTATTTATTGTTATGTTTATAAAACCTGTGTTATTTCATTTCAGATTATCTTTATAAACAATAAGAAAATACTTCGGAAATGAAAATGACATCTGTGTTTTCTCATATTTCCGTTATATCCTATACAAGAATTTGCTTTTACAGAATTTAACGCGCGGAACACTTAAGACGGATATTTTATTCATAGAACTCTAACCTATAATTTATTTACACATGACAACCTAACATATTACAACAGTAATTACATTTACCCAAATTCATTATGCTATTAAGCAGAGCAAGATGGTGTTTTGTTTTATTTATCTTTTAATTTAACTACAATTAAATACAAATGATACGGGATTTATTTTCTTCAATTATAATAACACAATTGACCTACGTTAAATTTCTATTAACATATTTTTATTGAATTGAAGATGATACCTTGAACAAAAATGTTGATTTGATTTTTAAAATTTAAATATAACTATTGGTTAACCGTAAGGACAAAATTACAATGCAAATTACATTACAAGTGTAATAAAGAATAACAATTTAATGTTGTGCAAGCTACTGAATTATAGTAACTGTTTCAAATTCCTTGTCTAAAAATGAAGTTAAAAATAACTTCATAAGGTAGGTAATAAGTTATTAAATAGAGATTCCAGTCCTTAAGTCCCTTTTAGCAGTGCAGGATAGGAATTTCACCTATTTCTTTATAAGATTTTAGATTATATTAGAGTAGTTGGAATAGTTGGTTTAATTTGAAGTTTATATTGGATTCTGATCCATTTGAACGCAGCTGCATTGTGCTTGCCAGATACCTTCCAGGTTTAATCTAAGAACGTCGTTTTTAGGCTCGTTCTGTGGTCGATATTTTACCGTCTCTTCTCCAATCAAATCAACAACTGTTATTTGCATTTCGCCAAACTTGTACGTCCCACACTAGATATTCAATTACTTAAATCATAGTTTTATTGTACGGAATTTATTTGTTGCATTAGTTTAGTTCGATGTCCAAGAAAAATGGAATTAGGTTGCATACAAAGTTGCAATTTTTCCATTTCCTACATTGTATCAGTGGCGGATCTAGTTTGTTGAAGGCCTAAAACAAAATTTTTTTGGGGAGCCCCCAAAAAAATTACAAAAGTTTCTGTAAATTCAACTATAGGTATATAGTATTTTAAATAATATATTGCTGTGATCTCAAATATATTTATTTTTATTAAAAATGTACAATAAAATCAATTTTTAAATGTAGGTAAATAAATATCTAGAAACAAAATTGAAAAAATATATACTTTTATATGTACTATCATGTAGGTATATATAAATTTACTTTCTTATTCTACAAAATAGGCTTCTTTCGGTACTTCTCATCATAACCTATCAATTGTGTGATGTCTTTTTATATTGGGAATATAGAAATAGAATTTATCGACTTTCGAGCATTGTCGATCTATATTCATTTTTTTAATAAATAATTTGTAAAAACTTATTTCTGTCTCGCAACTTATTATGGGAAAAGTAATAAAAAATATTAACATAGTTAAATTTGGGAAAATGTCAATTAAGTGTTTTTGTTTCAATTAGAAATTTTTCACGTCCAGTACCTAAATAACTCTTCTTTACATGTCTCATTATCCAAAATTTTCATTTTATTCGTTTGTTTACATTATAAATTTTTTTAACGCTGTAAAATCATACTCTACAATTTTTTGATCTATTTGTTTTCTTGTTGTCTTTATAAAGAAATTCAGTGTTTAAATTAAACATTATTATTAAATTAAAGATATTATATTAACAGAGCCACTGAATTTGCCCATTTCATCCGCATGCTACGATCATTTTCATTTCGTTTCCCTGACTCTATACATAATAGTATGCTAATACAATGTATAGGATATACATTCTACGAAAAAATGGCTTGGAATACCTAGGTATATCACATTATATTTTACAGTTTTATTAATTTCCAAATAAAAAAAAATCTTTAGGGTCAGTCCGGGGGCCCCTTAACATTGGGGGCCCTAAAGCTTAAGCTTCATGGTAGATCTGCCACTGTATTTTATAATTAATTTTCAGAAAAATTTATTTCTTTCGCTTGTTTGCAAAATATACCGTTTTATATTCGGGCTTATAATAATATGTATAGTTCAATTTGAAACTAAAAAAAAATACAAGATCTCAATTTTTCTTAAGACTATGTAAGAATGAGTATTTTAAGAAACTAGAAGGCTCTTTCACAATATTAGAAGAATAAAGTACGATTGGCCTAATGTATTATGCATGATTGAGTATGTCCAGGTTGTGAACCTTTGTAAGAAGAAGAAGAGGAGTAAGGAACAAACGGAATTTGCTGAGCAAGGGACTAAACGTACGCGTACAGTTTACAGCAGCAAACACAAACTCAAGTGCTTTGATGTTGTTGCCCTGAGACTAGACACAAATTATGTCATGTAGTTAGGTCAAGGTTCTCCCTACAACCTGTGCCGAGTGTGATTTAGTCCTTCTGCACAATACCACGATGCTTCCATCTAACTTGTAATTATCTTTTTCCCTGCCTGTAAAGACGATATATTGGTACGACCCTTTTCATCAATCCGCTGTTTTTAGAAGCTTTACTAACATTATTTGCTCCTTCTTTTTTCATTACACAATTCAACACAATCTCATAACCTAACATAACCTAACCTAACCTCACCTAAATTATAATTATTTTTCCTTGTCTATAAAGACGATATATACGTACGACCCTTTTCATCAATCCGCTGTTTTTGGACGGTCTTTGCCCCTTAGTTTTTCTTTATCTAACAATAGGCGAATTCTGGCGACAAACCTAAACTTATGTTCGTGGGAAACATAGAACATTTCAAATTCTGGCGATAAACACAAGATTCTTGTTATTATACAGAAGTATTGCAATAATTGTGAATAATAAAGAATTTATAGTGAAAAATCTGAACTGTCAGTTTGATGTTTCATTGTTTCTCCTGTTGCCCGCGTTGGAAACTACTATGAAATAATATATTCTGGCGCTATTATGAAAACATACGTCTGCACGGATTCGTGACGTCCCTTTTTGGAAACAAATCTGTGAATTCATGAATTTGTATTGCTCGCCAGAATTTACCTAATATGAAATGTTTTTCATATGTTGCTGTAGACCTAAGAGTTTGAACATTTGATCTAGCATTAATAATCGATACGTTTTAGGTTTTGGTAAAGACATTAAAATTTATCATTCTGGATTCGTGAGAAAGTGTCCAAAAGCTGATTAATTTCTACCTCGGTTTTTATAATATATTATAAGGAGAAAAGACGGTGATATTCACTCAATCCTTGGAAACTTACCACATTTTGTAAGAGTTGCGTGCCGTCGTCTGTAAAGTACAGACGCTCGTCGTTACATCAGAGTAAATGATGGGGACATAATTTTAGCCGTTTTAAAAATATGATGAAAAAATATGTAAAGAAAATAAAATTACATCAGTAAGTAATCGTAGGTATTGATTACATGTTCGCGTTCTAGCGGTCATGTATTGTTGTGTCCTGTGTCATTATCGTCATCTGAATCATCAAAGTGATAATTCATGTACATCATCCTACACATAACAGGTACGAAATCTCAGTAAAGATAAGTAATTAAAATTCAATTCATCTATATATAGCATATTACTTGAATAGTTAGTAATTCAGCAACCAACACATGTCAAATAGGTAGAACGTGCTATAAATTGCAATTTCAGTAGGCGTATAGACAGGCTAATGACAATATTCACATATTACGGCACATACACGCAATTTCTGTCTCGTCATTTGAAAAGAAAGCTTAGCGACACTTACACAAATTAAAAGAATTATGCTTTCATATTTTTAATTAAAACTGAAATGATGGTCCAGCAAGAAAATCTTCAAACACCTAAAGTGCATTTACTTTTTATTTACCCTTTAATATATATTTATACTGTAATTACATTTTAGGATATAAATAAATAAACTTAGGTCGTTTTATATTTTTGCACGTATAAAGTTGATTGCGTTCTTAAAATACAATAACTGCTTTTTAATAGTTAAAAAACTTTTATTCCCTGCATATTATAGATCAAAGGAGTTCGTGTATTACATTATAAATTGTGCAACGTTATTTTTAAATTTACTACTATTTTACTAAACTATAGATTCTTGCAATTCAATGTTCCGTATAATAAATACAAACTAATATTCACTTGTAAAATCCTTTTGGTTGATTGAATATTTATTGCAAGATTTAAAAGAATTTAATATGATAAATAATTATCAAATTTAGTGTAATAAAAGGGTATGATTATTATTACTTTAGAAAAATGAAAAATTATTTAGGATAAGTGTGGAGAAATGGACTTGTAGGAGAGATTGATTTTTGGTTTTAAAAGTATACACTACAGTGTAAGTAGCCGCTTGA
The DNA here is from genome assembly GCA_035578165.1 of Stenolophus ochropezus. NCBI lineage: Eukaryota > Metazoa > Arthropoda > Insecta > Coleoptera > Carabidae > Stenolophus > Stenolophus ochropezus. The sequence goes on from JAQOWZ010000014.1 coordinate 10,475,034, forward strand.
AAGTTAATGCAGTCAACACAGAATAACCTAAGATTTACGAGTACTTAAAAAAATACCACAAAAGTTTTGTACCTTACATACACAATTAGGACACACACGAAGGATGATTGGAGAAAATGTCTAATTTGTGGTCGCTGTTTGCACGACGAGTGTACCACATATGATAAATGACAACAATATGTTAACCAGTTCATCTCATAATCTTGGGCAGTCTCACCTATATAGTGGAGGAGAGTTGGACTTTTGTCAACCCAAATAGAATACTTTTTGTTGCTTTCGGAATATAGTATATTGTTTCCTTATTCTTATAAGTAAGTCTAGATTATTATAATGTTAATAATATTTATTTTTCAAAAATGTGGTCCATCTCATCCCCACTTACCCTACTACAATTATTTAGTCATGTTTCTTTAATTTTTTTAATGGAGCTTCTGTTGTAGTGATATGATCACAAAATGAAAATAAAATATAAGGGATGGATTAAGCGACTGATGGGGTGATGAAAAAATAAAATCCATTTATATTCCAGGAATTGGTGTTTTGTTTTATTAGTTTGTTTATTTAAAGACTATAAAGTTTAAAACATAAAGTTTTATTTAATTTATAGCAACGGCGTGAAGTTCCGGAATACAAATTAACTGCAGCCTTTGTAACGGATGCCAGAAAGTTAGAAACTACATTATTTTATTAAAATAAAACCAAGGTCCATGACCCAAAAGAAAAACACTGCAAATGCACATATCTAACCAAAGTTTGAGTTATCTCACAATCTACATATGCGCTTCACATCCTCCAATCTCTGTACTCGCTTATGTTTACTACATTGTTCTCGTTCTCCCTATCTCGTACAAGTACTTCGCGTACGTTGTACGATATTCTACAGTAGTTTTCACTGTTTACATACGTTCATCCTGCTATTTTATTTCGAACATGTTGTTTTCCATCATATATTTCACTTTCAGGAGATAAACTATTTTATGAATATTTTCACTTTTTCTTTTCGTAGTAAATTTTATTTTATAACTTATATTATTATTTTATAACTTATATGGACGTCTTTTAAATATATTATAAATATACTTTAATAAAAAGTATTAGCATCAGGGCCGGATTTATGTTGGTGGGGGCCTCTGAACAAAAGTTTAGTTGGGGCCCTTTTTCAAAATGGAATAACTATTGAAAATCTATATTTTATATTTGTTTTTTTTATAATAAATTGTTAATTTAGCAAGTATGTGAATAATTTTAATACCATTTATCACCCTGTTGAACACTGACTTACAGTCGAAACGTTGATGTTTTAGTGGATTTTATTAAATGACTGCTTTTCCTAATTACTAATTATCCAGTCGAATAAAACCAATTTTATATTGATAAATATAAAATTTAATTTTAACACTTTTCTTTCTTTCTTCTTTGTAAAATATTCTATATCATCATATGATAATAATGTTAAAATATTGTGGATGCTCACAAGTATTAGATGATGTTTTAGGCCTTATTCGACCATTACAGTTCTCAGTCAATTTTTTAATATTGTTAATTTTGACAATGATCTTTCTGCGGTGTAATTTTTTATCAAGAAAACAAGATAAATTCTCAAAATGACTTCCACGTTTGAAAAAGGATCCTGTACTTTTTTCTATTATTAAATTATACAAAAATTATTTTCTTCTATTAAAAATTAAGTCATTCCGTTGTACACAATAAAATTACAAGTACATAAATTTTGGTTTTTCGGATTTGCTCTTTCTTATTTTCCAGTAATGTAAATTGTTGACGAAATTTTTAACTTGGTGGGGCTCTCCACAATCCTTCCATCTAACTGTTGTCATTAATATTGAAGCGTATTGTCTTAGAATTATAAATTTATCGCTATATTAATGCATTCTAAGTTGAAATAAAAAGGTTAAAAGGAGTGAGATTATATTGTAAAATATTAAAACTTTAACAGCAAGTAAAGCATGATAAAATAAAATTATATGTTGTAACTATGATACCTAAACGAGAAAATAATATTTATGAATATTGCTTTTCCTTGTAAAACAAGATTTAAAAGTAAATACAGTTGTATGAGCTTATTGATTATAAGTAATGTATAATTTTAAGATAACTAGACAGATTGTTTAATAATAACAGTAAAAATTATTTATGTATTTTTATTTTTATTTCAACCGTAAAATATATATCATCTTCATATGTTATCCGGAAGACAGATCTTAGCGGATGATAAATTTCAAGTTTGAAGAAGTTACCTGTCCACATCTCAAGGATACTTCGAATGACAAATGAAGAATACAAAATTAAATTTGAAATCAAATTGAAACCAAGGGATATTTGAAATTTAAAAATTAATTACACATATTCACGCGTATAGAGCAATTTATTTATTTAATGTAATAAATGTTTTCATTCAATTTTGTAATTTTAACGGTCTAGTATTAAAAATTTTATGGTAATTTTAACTTGATTCCTCTAATTAATTTTTGTGTCATATGCAAATTTATTTCATCGTATAGCATGAATTAAAACTTAATTAAAATGCAATTAAAATATCGCGAACAACGTTTTTATCATTATCTTTAACTGCATGATAATTTAAAAATCCCTTTAATGATACATCTCTGCATGTTCATTAATTATGCTGCGTATGGATTCATTAATTTGCAACTACGCGCGTTGTTAGTAATAGTCCACATGATTTCTGGTATTTTAAATTATACACGATGTTGTTGCTTTATTATAAACACATAGTTCTGAGGTAAAAAGATAATATTATTTGTTGAATTTTACACTTAAATTATTACAATTCTTTACCATGAAAGTTAGTAGACAAAAAAACAAAAAAGAGAATGTAAATTGTACATTAAAAACAACAGAAATATTTAAATTTATGCACTCTCTTATTCACGATGCATACATATTTTCCCGCATTTGTAATTAAAATGTTTAAAATAAATATTTGTCCTTTGTAATGACAACTACATAACCATGCATAACCCATAACTGAATTGAAATTTCATCCTTTGACATTATTTACTTATAATTTATTTTATTACTTATATATTTCTTAATGATACAAGCTATCTGGCATATAATGTTAATATGTTAATATGAAATAAAAAAAATCTTATCGAGACAAGACAAGAAATAACTAAACAAGACAAGAAATCTTGACTTGTGAAACATTAATAATTTTTAAAGAATGAATGTACATTCTTATCATCATCATTAAAACAGGATGAACATATCTTCATTATATTGTCATGAAAAATGAATCATTGGAAATGATTAATATAAATAATGACTCGTGAGAACTTTCCTTTATTTATTTATGTTTTATAAATTTTGTTTCTTTTCAATAACAGATACTATTTGGTATATAGAAAAAGCATTATTGAATATTTTTTAATTTGTTTTAATATTATTTCTTCGGCATATAAATTCGTATAATGGCGACCTTATTGGAAAGTTTTGTGTAATTGAAGTAACCGGGGCAAAATCAGCATTTTTAGTTTTCCTTATCGGTTAGAGAAGATATGCACAAGTGCAGTGCAGTTCCAGATATCTCGGACTGGAATCCTGCCAAACCAAAAATCACTGGAATCTGAATATATTTACTCGGTATTTTTTATTACGAATACCTGGCCTCCTTTTCCTCAATTTATTTTTCCCTCTGACCTGTTTCTGAAGCGTTCACTTAAAGTTTAAATAAATAATCAATCATCACTTTGAAGGAGGAATTTGGTCAGTTGACAGAATGCAAGGCTTTGCAGAGCACAGATTCATTAGCAAGGATAATTGCCTAGAATTATAATTTCACTGCAATTTGCCAGGCTACGGAAAACTGCATTAAAATCGTTCTCTGCAATCCTTTCAGAATACATTAATGATTCACTTTTAATAGTATCAGCAAAAAATTGATAAACATAAATATTGTCCTTTGTAGCTTAAAAAAAATATACCGTGTGTTCGAAAGACGTGTTGTCATAAACAGTTAACATAGGAAAACAGATTTTCGTAAATAAAAACTATCCGACTTACAACTAAGTCACCATATTGTACAGGACAATATTACATATATTCTTACATGTATTCTTATATATTAATTAATAAGTACTTCAACAAATTATGTTAAAGAGATTATGGAAATATAAATTTGCGATATTAAGTTAGTTAATAATGTTTAATCTAAAAAATAGCTACTTAAGTTTTGATATTTCCCAGAAAATGGTATAATATATCTCGCTATTTAGACCGGAAAATAGCAAATTAATTTTCTGTTTCAGACATAGTTAATAATACGTCAAATGTTTTCACTAACGCTGTTAATAAATTAGAAACAATTGATTAAGTGTAAACATTTCCTACTTTTTCGTTTCTTATGAAATATTTCTCATAATATACAAAAATGTGAATATATATGAATACTGATAAAAAGAATAAAATAAGAATATTTAAAAAAAATTAAATTTCAGCGGTCCTAATTTTAATTGATTTTATTTGTTTCTCTCTTAGTTAGTAGTTGCATTGTTTACATAATTGAAAACTATGTATTGTCACTGTTCTACAAATTTTTGTTTATTTACAAGTGAATAACAAATAAACCAAAGACGGCTAATGAACTAAAATTTTGGTGAGGCAGGTGATAGGAAATAAATAAAAACTTATTGAAATAACATTCTTTTATCAGAAAATTAGCGGTATTATCAGTATTCCGAACGTCATTTATTATTTGCAAACCAGAAGAAATTGCTGCCAAACTTAATTTAAATCCAGCATTTTAAAAACAGCACAGTCATACACACACATTGACGAAGTTTGAGGCAGGAGAAATTTTGCCTCTACATTTATATAGTGGGCACTGCGCTGGGCGTACGAAAGCTTTATAAAGTATAAAGATAGGAAGACAGAATTTGAAAACTAGATCTTGTGAACATATTGCGCGCTGAATTTAGAATTTCTAAAAGAATGAAATTTAAAAATACAATGCAAAATTCTCCTCTCCTCATTTTGTATGGTGAGGCATTGCCTCAATTTCGTCCCCTGAGGAGCCGCCACTGAAATAAACTATACACGCAAGGTAACGGCTTGCCAGTCATTTCCTCCTATCACCAGTAAAACCCGTTTTACCTAACTAATACTGTAAAATACTATTACACATTCGTGTCTAAGAAGCCATTTACCAATCTTGTTACATACCAAATACATACAAGACTAGTATTTTACTTACATTAGAATTAAACAAAATAGTGTTTCATCATGTTTATACTAGCGTATAATGTAAATTGAGAGTAGAGTCGTGTGAATAACAAGTGAATAACAATTTAAATTAGTGCATGGCGTGTCAACATAGAGGATAACGTAAAGAAAATGAATTTAAGAGCCAAATTTCTTGCTAACTACGCTGTCAACAAATTCCGCGGTAAATTTTCTTGACTTTACGCACGAAATGTAAGCAGACAGAGTTTGCACAAAACTTTTAAGTAATGTATTTTTGCAGATCTTTTATTCACCCTTCATCGTAATGGTAGTGGAGTGCATTAAGACGATGGCTTCAAGACAAGAGTTAGAAATTGATTCTCATGATGAATTACTACAATAGCTCACCTTTCATGAAAATATCTGGCTACATTTATTTGATGAGTGCTATTCTCCTCAAGAAGTGTTTCCTGAAATTTTTCCACTTTAAAAAAGTGTTTTTTGCTATTTTTCTTCAATCGCTTCATCTTTCAATTTACTAAATGTACACTTACAGAAAATTATTATTGTTATGGAGCTTTTTCATTATACGTCATTATAAAGATTTTATAATTGAAAATGATTATAAGGATATGTTACCTAATCCTAATTAATTTAAAATTTAAAATAGTAATCCACATGAAAATTAGGTCAATTTATTTTTAAAAGTAAATAAACATCAATACTTTTACTTCCTGATAATGACATGACGCAGATTTCATTATTTGATAATAATTTTTAAAAATGAAGATTAAAATTGTCGTTTAGATACGTATTTGATTTTGTTTCAATTTGCTATTAAATTCATTTATAATTCTCATTTCTGTTTGATATTAATATGTTTTGACAATAAACATAATATCAAAGTTCTAAACTTATTACTGAAGGTAGAAACTACGTATTTATATAGTTATTTTAAATGAAAATGTATTTAAAATTATAATAAGTACATAAACGAAAATAATGTTTAATCTTGTTGGAAATATAATAATGAAGTAGACATTGTATAATGAATTCATTTGACATTTACTTCGCATAATTTTTGAAAAGTTTAAAAATGTGAGTCATCCTTTTAAAGAGTAAGGAAAACCATCCGCATCTCTTAATGCGGTTGCTCTTTGGAACTTGTCAGGGTTAATTTGTCCAAGAAGCTTGTAACAACAAAAATTACTTAAGTATTTTCGTTAAACTTAGCTGAATCTAAATAATGCCAACAGACAAAAGGTTGAGTCTGTGTAATTGAATTTCGAATGGTAAAACAGTCGACGATATTTAAATTTCGGCGACCGGAGTGGTTTAATTTTCCCACGATTTCAGTGGCAGATTTTAATTTCATCAAGTGGAGAGGTAACAAGTATTCTTTGGTATAATTGCTACAGTGATACGAGACACGATCTTTGTCGTCAGGTTAATGGTATGTAAATTATTTTATAATCTTCTATGAAGTCTTCAGGCAAATAACTTCAAGTAAGCCGTGCACTGAAATTATTGATTTTTGTTTTATGAAGTATGAAATACAACTTGACTTGCTTAAGGGTTAGATCTTTCAGAACAGACCCTTCCAAATTATTATTCACAACGTTTATCGCATCTTCGCGAGAAAAGTGACACAACTTAAAAAACCTGATTTTTGAGTTATTGCCATTAGTGAATTCTGGAAAATGTTACTTGAGTAGTTTTTGACTTGCGTCACTACTGTAACAAATGTGTATTATAAGCAGAGCTGGACAAATTACTCAAAAATAGTAATTAATTAGTAGTTACTAATTATTGTCCAAAATGTAGTTAAATTACTATGTAATTAAATTACTGCATAGGTGGGTATGCAAATAAAAATATACGGTCCAATTTAAAATAAGAAATTTAGTCTTATAATTTGAGAACCACTGATTGAAAAAAATATTTTATACTCATTGAAATAGTCTTGCAAAATAGAAACTATTTGCTAATTTAGCCAATTTTGTAGCTCTTTCGGTCCTGAGGTAGCAATAGTGGTAAAATGAACACCCTATAAATTAAGATTTTATAGTTAACATTAAATAAATTATAAATTTAAATGGCGCCTGTTTGCAAGAAACAATTACTTATTTCAATTACTTCTAAAAAAATCCGAAATTACTAATTACAATTCCTTTGTTTTAAAAGTAATTCAAATACAATTACTGTTTTTCTAAAAGTAATTGAATTAGTAATTTAATTATTGAAGTAATTATTTACTGGCCAGGTCTAGTTGATAAATTTGGTTACCTTAATTCATAAATAATTATTGCAGTAATAACAAACAAAACAGCAATCTGTTAGTAGAAAAGAATCAAATAATAAATTATGACTTTGAACAATAAAGGTATAAATAATTATTAGCAATAAAGGCGCAAAAATAATGTATCCATCTATCATTATTTTGCTAATTATATCTTGCAGGCAATGCAGCTTTGTGCAGTATTGTGTAGTGTAACTCCACCTTTACCCAGTGCGACTTTTCATTTTGTCATGTATTATTAAGCCACATCCGAGAGCCATAAATTTTTACCTATCATTGTTCGCCACCTAATACTTTTTCCTTGTTCAAGCAGGTGACCTAAAAACAATGAACTTAATGTCCCATACAGAATCTTTATCTTAGCCTCAAACTTTTTAAAATATTCTGAAATTTTTCTCTAAACCCATACATCGCTGTGGTAAACATTTTAAAAATAATATCAAGCAGTAATTTTGAAGTTGCTGAATCGTGAAAGGTTAGTAATTTTTCCTTGAAAAGTTGTTCGTATCAATAATTTGAACTTTGGAAAACGTAATTAAATTTAAGTTTGAAACATATTAATGAACTGATAATAACATTTCATATTTTCAATCTAGCAAAAGTTTACGAAGTGCAATTCTCCACTAATTTATATTTAAACTTTAATATTCTACTTTTAGCAACTAAATTATTAAATCAAATAATTCATTTTGACACTACTTATAATGTCAGTGTTAGACAGCAAATTATAAAAATAGTTTCGACTTAATTAGTTATTGAATGTATATATTGATGTTTATTTGAAGAAACAAATTACTAGTGTTTTATTTATCTGAGAAAAAAAAATTAGAATCAAGAGTATTTTGATATTTTAATCATAAAAATATGCTCTATAATTTGCCGAGTATAAAATGTTATGATTAAAATTACAGGACGAGAGTTAAAAATAAATATCTGTAATTTTTTTAGAGGCTTGGATTTGATAACATTTTAGTGATGCTTTATTTTTGAATTATTTTTTTGGAATTGTAAAGATTGTATAAAGTAATATTCGTTTGTTGCCAAATGTGTTTCTTAAGGTCTCAACAAAAACAATATCTGCGTTAAACATTTCTATTCGCCTCCATCTTCCAAATAAAAGAAACAAAACCGTTCAACTTCGGAAACGTTAACCTACCAGAAAAAATTTTCTTTTCATCCATATAATTCACACAGTGTGAATCCAATATAATCAATACGCTTGTACAACAATATAACATATCACACAAACCGCCAAAAAAGCTATAACATCGTTCGTGAAACGAAAATTCCTGTAATACCGCTATATAACACGCAGAACAACGTAAAAAAATCCAAAACTCTGTCGATGGATGGATACAATGGACAACACGATCGACATCACCTAAATTATAACGCTTCGCGGGAAAAAAGTTTTCTTGTATTATGATAAATGTCCCAGACAATCTAGAAACGGTTATATTAAGTTTTTTAGATTGATGAAATGTTATAAAATAAATGTTACCCGAAAAAATGGTAATAGCTTGCACTTATATTATTGTAAGCCAAAATATACCGGCTATTATTTGACGTACCATTCTCTAACACAAGCACATTTTTCATGGCAACTGGATATAGTATATTAATGTTAAGTATGGTAATTTTGTTAATTTGATGGATCGAAATTTCCCATTTTACGAAAAAGAAAATTAACAATATTCATAAAAAGGTATTTCTATACCTCTATACGAAACTTAATTGACATGCAATTTGATATACTGGTTATAGAACTACTTTTTTTCTGAAATACGCAAAAATAAGGGTAGTTTGTTGCTAGCGAACATTTTTATTGCCAGTGGTTTAATAGTACAATTTAATTATTTGTAATTATGTTATCAATAATGTATTAGACACCTACATAATAACTAATTAATAAATGATTATTTGTAGGCTATATTTATAATTTTATTTCATTAATAACATAATTATAAATGAATAAATGTACTATTAAATCAGTGGCACTAAAAATGTTCGCTAGTAATGAACTTCCCTTATTTTTACGAATTAAAAAAAATCTTTTTGTTCTAAAATTATATGTCATTAAAGTTTCATGCACAGGTATAGAAACACGCTGTAGTTCTAGTTATTTATAGTTTTCTTGTTTTGTACAAAAATGTAATTAAATAAGTATTTTTATTATGAATGTCTTTTATTATTAAGTATATCAAATAATTAAAAGTTTCAAAATTTCTAGTTTATTTGAGTACAATAATGTTATAGTTACCTTTATCTCTATAAATAACTTATAAAGTTAAGCTTAAGATCGTAAAAATATATTTTATTTGTTTTCCAAATATTTATTGTTCTAACAATTCTGTATGTTTTCTTTTATTATTTTTATTCACAATATATAATATTATTGATCATATTTGCAGAAGAAAATATAACACTTGAATAATACAAAACATACTTAACTTGAAGGAAAAAGGTTTTTGTATATAATAATAATAATGAGGAGTAAAATGTATACAGGGTGAATACTAAAAACATTGACATAAGGAATTAACATGGGAAAATACGAAAATAGTTTTTTGTTGGTTCCATTTGTCCCGCTAAATACAATGCGGTGTATGTGGTACTGTTGGTTAGATGATTTAATTTTGTATGTATTTATTTGATATCTAGTATTATGTAATAGGACATATTTTAATTGAAATATTGGATAAAATAAATTGAATTTTGACAGTTGCCATTTATATTTACGTAATAAGAAAATTTTAAACCAAATGCTTCATAGCCGAATATATAAGGCTTCATATAAAAATTTATTGATGATAAAGTGAATATGATTCATGTTTATACAAACAGATGAGTCAAAAATTTTTGAATCCTAACGAATTTGTTAACCTGCCAGCAAAAAAATGTTTAATGTCTTTCTCCTTTTTCGTCTGATAATAAAATTTAACCATATTTATATTAACATCTAATATTAAATCCATTTTAAGATCTATTAATTTGAAGAAAAAAAACTAGGGTCTTTGTGGACTAGAACCACGACTACATAATAAATTATTTTTATGAAACCGTATATAATATTTTCCACTCGGCTATGAAACATTTTGAAAAAATCCTTATTACATAAATATAAAGGACAACCGTCGAAATAAAATTTTATTTATTAAATATTATGATAAAAAAATCTCACATTACAGAATATTTGATATTAGTAAATTAAAATTTAAATAATCTAACCAACGGTATCATAAACACTCCATCATATTTAGCATGAAAGATGGAAACAGCAAAATGCTATTTTCCCATATTAATTCCCTATGTCAAGGTTTCTAGTACTCACCCTGTATAAAAATTAATTTAATTCGAATGAAATAATCTTTTTGTCCTTTTCGTGACTCCCACAAAGCGTAATTAATTCGCTATTTGTACCACACAAACAAATTTGCAATCATGTAACTGTGCAAGCTGTAGGTTTAAACTGTAACTACTCTTAATGTTTGCAACATGGGTCCACAAATTTTGTAGCTGTTGAATTACTTTATCCCATTCCCGAGTTTACTATACGATCAATTTAAAGTGATTTACCTCGTGAGCGGAATGACTAAATTTAGATCAGTAAGTTACGTCATAAAATGGACTGACTCGCTTCCATACCAACAGAAATAAAATGCGATAAAACAAAAATTAAATTCCTCAAGACTATAATAGTAAAATACAAAAGGAATAAAAAATTCACTTTTAAAATTAAAGTAATACCTCTTAAAATATCTTAACTATAAAGCATATTACTTTCTTCTCGTCGTACGACATACCTAATAGGAACAAGGCATCAAGTACCAAGGTACAAGTAAGAGGTAACAAGTTTTACTTGCATTTCAATGCTGGAGCTTTTCAACCAAGTGTACGATACTTCATATTTCTTACTAGAAGATCGTCATCTGTGGCACAACGTTACTATATGGCACTTGCATTTTAGTAATTGACTACAAAGGATATTTAATAATATAATATTAAGTTAAATTTCTATAATATTAAAAATTACAGAATATGAATTATTGTTCAGTTTTCCAGACCTGATAATCATTTAAATTAACAGAATATAGAGATCTAATTATCATATATTTATTCCCGTTAGTTTTTCATTTTTATTTTATAAAAATAATCAAATTACCATTATGTGCAAAAATAATACTACAGATAGATAACCTTTAAATAATTACGACTACATAAAACGGACTACAAAGGATATTTAATAATATAATATAAAGTTCGATTTTTATAATATTAAAAATTACAGAATATGAATTACTGTTCAGTTTTCTAGAACTAATAATCATTTAAATTAACAGAATATAGAGATCTAATTATCATATATTTATTCTCGTTAGTTTTTCATTTTCATTTTATAAAAATAATCAAATTTCCATAATGTACAAAAGACTACTACAGATAGATAACCTATAAATAATTACGACTTTGTCTTTGCTTACGTTTTGTGTCTATTTTAAATTTCGGATTTTTCCGATAAACGGTTGCGGTTCTTTATGACTTATCAATATTTTTTTATATAGCCGTTGTATCAGTGGCGGATCTTGAACTAAAATTTTGGTGAGGGCAGGCGATAGGAACTGAACAAAAACTTATTGAATTGATATTCATTTATCAAAAAATAACAATATCATCAGTACTCTGAACGTCATTTATTATTTGCATTCCAGAAGAACCTGCTGCCATTTTTTAAGAGTAAACTCAAATTTAAAATCCAAATTCAGCGCTTAAAATTTCAAAAGCATTCAGTAAAGTCACATGTTAGTTTTGCCCACGTGCAAACAGATCAATCAGAAAGCACTTGAGGCATGCCTCAACATTCCCTCTTCTGAAGCAGGTAGTACAGCGAGAAAAATCGATAAACGCTGCAAGCATTATAAAAACAGCACAGTTATACAAACACATTGATGAAGTTTGAGGTAGGAGAATTGTTGCCTCTGCACTTCTGTAGTCGGGCGTACGAATGTTTTATTCCACAGTAATAGCAAAACTTGTGGACATATTGTGCGCTAAAATTAAAATTTCTGAAAGATTTAAATTTAAAAATACAATGCAAAATTCTCCTCTCCTCATTTTGTATGGCGAGGCATCGCCTCACCTGCCTCACCTGACGAACCGTCACTGCCTTGTATAGATATTGTTTCAACATAAAATCATTTTAAATGAAAATTATATTTTCAGTTTTTTCTTAACAAACACCCTTTTTTCATTAGCGTACTTAATTCGTAATTAAAGCTGTAGAAAAAAGGATCTGACGTTATTACAATTAAAAATACCAGAATGTGACCGGAAAAAATCAATATTTAAAATTGGCAATTTCAGTGGTAACCCTTTTACCCTTGTGTACACCATTTTAGTTGTCACTGGTTGTCAATCTTCAAAAATATGTAGATAAGTTTTAAATTTTTATTTTTATTGAATTGTTATCTCTTTAAAATTGTATTCCGTGTACTATAAATACATCTTGTAAAAATAATGATGTACGTACGTAGTGTTTGGTTATGTTACAGAAATATAAATTCTTGTAGGAGTGAAATTGAAATATTTCTATATTTGTATTCGCTCCTCGCAGATTCATTCTGTTCCGTATTCAAACGTGAAATTATTAAAGAAACGACATTTTCTTTTTTAATGTATTTTATATAAAAATAATCTCAAACAAGGTTCTTGTACTTTTGATATTTTGGTGTTACTTAATTATCCTTTCCCTACAAGCACTATCAAATTCAGTGGCGGAATTTGGGGCAGAAGCACGGGTAAGCAAGTTGCCCCCCTGAAGTTTAGAGTATATTATATATATTTTAAAGCAGACAAGAAAAAAAAACTGCAATCAGTTTTTATCGGTAACTTTGCCTGTATTTATTTGAGTTTACGGTACATAATCATTGTCCAGTAAATTAAAAATTTTAATTTTTTTACATCTCGATTTTTTTTCCAATTTCATAAAATGTTATAATTTTTAGTTTGTCACTCTAAAATTTTTCGTATACAGCCGAAATAATCCGAAAAATTCCATTTTGCGTCCAAAATTTTTTTTCTGAAACAGTCCAGGTTGATAGAAGTAGCTGCTCTGATTTCAAATTTACAAATAGAATTTAATTATGACGTTTTCATTCTGTGATGCTTGCTCTCAAAGTTGCACCTCAAAAAACTGTGTTTTTTGGATATATTTCAAAAATAGACAGAGATACAATATTAATGATTATACCAGTTAATTCTACGGGAAAGGTTACATAAAGAATTTTTTTCCGCATATACCCTCTTTGTAACGATTCGGTAAAAAATAAGAAAAACGAAAAAACCGTTATTATAGTTTTTCACTCGGGAACTTTTTTCCTTAAAAAAAATTTGTATTCTAGACTGAAGTAATAGAAATATCGATGCACTGATTTCAAATTTTCGAACAGAATTCGATTATCTTTTACCGTTCTCTAGACATTTACATTCAAAGTTAGACCCAAAAAAAATATTTTTTTATTTTTTAAGGTCGATGTTGATCTTCTGTATTTCATGCAAGGGATCGCCAAAGATGTACTTCGTGTCTGGGCATCTACTAACCTTGGATGGCTCTAAATACTCCGATATTGCTTCTCCAATAAAATTTCTTAAATCCCGTCACTGATTTAATATGTGAAAGTAATTGATATGTAATCAAGTACAAATTTGTTTGAAGTTACTTTTGGTAAAGGATAATTAAATAGCGGAGGAGTAAATGAATCTTATGATAACATTATTTCCTATTTATTTTCCTTTGTACTTCTAACCTACAATTATATACAGAACCCAATTAATTTCAGCATTAGTTTGAATAATGAACACTCACATGCACTATTGATACCACAGCCACCTACATATTTTCACTTAATAAATCAATATGTTACTAACTTAATTATTTCGAATTTCGTTTCTGATACACTTTGCGGTCTATACTACAAGTTAAATAAATCCCTGCGTTAACATTACAGAAAAATATGTTTTTTTGTAAATTATTACAAATTTTTACATAATAAACATCATTGATCCACATTTAAATGCAATTTCATTTTTAATTACATTTAATTCCCCAAAATTATTTTAATTTTACATTAAACACTCAAAACAATGTTACATGTTCGTTAAAATTAATCATGTAGACAACTTTTTTATTGATTTTTTGTTAATAACATGTATAAAAATATATGTGTATTATAACAGGCAGCGGTGGCTCACTTGGTTAGCGCGATCCAACTCGAATTCGACTTTCAGCGTCGCCAACTGTTAATCAAATGACAATACCTCAACGTTCGAATGGTTCGAAATCCACTAGCAGAGGCTTTATGCTGACAACCTACTTCATTAAAAATGCAAGTAAAAAGTGTCATGAAATCAGCGCCGGATCAAGGTTTTTGCCGCCTCTAGGCCTGTTTAAAATTGGCGCCCTAATGTCAATGACGTAGCCAGGATAAATAATAAAACGTATAGAGGCTAGAAAAGCATTGTTATTTGCAATGTACTTCTATACATCGTTTGAAACTTACAAATGACACGTGATATTTAATACATTTAAAATCGTACGTATCTACACTTTTTTTACAAGGATTGCCATACTTGAATAATTATCCTTTATTCTATTCCTATTTATCAGTATTACTTGTCATAATCTTGATCATCTTTTACTACAGTTGCAGCAGAAGATCGTTTCTTGAAAAATAGTTTTGCGTTTCTTAAAGTGCGGTATCATGTTTCTCTTTTTTGGCTTATATTCAGCGCCATCCTTCATATTTGCACTGTAGCAATTCAAATCATTTCACTTGAGGACTTGATACTTTGTAGTTGATAATTATTTTGAGACAATACCAGAGTTAGTAGGTCAGTACAATTGTAACTTGAGTGTATACGACGTGTAACTTTACTAGACACTATTCAGTGTACTCTGACCATGTAACATTTAGCAAAACTTTCAATAAATATTAATTTTAAATCATTTTTGTTGCTTTATTTTTCTTCCTGGTTCAATTTAAACTCATTTTGGTTGCATGGAACGGGTGAATTTCACTTCTCAATTTCATCTGTGACCAAAACTCTCCTACTGTTGTAAAGCCAATGATTATATTTATTTTTAAAAGTAAGGGATTTGAGAGAAAATGCTTGAAGAAATAAAAACATTTCCGTGTGCAATTGCAGCACAGATTGTACATGAAAACAATACCATTAAGTTTTTTTTTAATTTTGGTTTTCTATTTTCTGTGTAAGTGCATCTTGGGTTTGGCGCACAGCTGACGTTTATGTAAAATCTATATAATTTCCTGTTTAAAATTTAAAGCGTAGGTTTATCAAAGTCGTTTATAAAAATTCCGATTACAATACTTAGGTTTTATGGGTTGAGGAAATAAAACAGCGAGAGGACATCGATTTACCTTCCCGTCATGCAGATAAAAAAATTGCAGTTTTAAAGTTTAAATGCGACGCGAATGCAACGGGCGACCAGCGATCCCGAATTACCGGAATTTCAGATTCCATTTAGATTGATTGTATTCACTATTCGCTATCCGCTACCAGCTATCCGAAACCCGAAACTAGTTGCGATTGAATTTCACAGATATTTTTTCTGTAATGGGAGCTATTATCCCTGAAAGAACGTGATAGTTTTTATTCTTTCGACTCAACACCATTCTTCTTTATCCGGATACAGTGTAATATTACTTCCGAATTAAAGCGAGCGGTAAAAACTTGGAAAATGTGACTTATCTCTTTAAAATGGACGGAAAAACTCTCCAACCGGATTTCACAAATGCGGTCATTCTTTTACTAACTTTTTACTCTTCATTTGTACCTAGACGAATAGAGTTTTATATAAACTGCATTCAAAATATCTTTGCCATTATTACATGAAATTAACGAGAAACAGTTGCTCATTTAGTTTGCGCACTTCGACTCGAATTAAGCAACTGTGAGATCGGTAACGCCGTTCCAGTACCTCTTTTTAGGAACGGAACGCATTTCTGAAACCAGAGCGCTAAAATTTAAAAGACGTTAAAATTTTTACAACATTGTGTTGAAAAATGTTTAGTAAACTTAATAAAATTCTGCCCACTTTCAGTTTCTTAGAAGACTTTTATGACTACTTCATTACCTGAATAGGATTGCTCGCTCCTGCAACTTTTTTATCAAAATACAATTATAGTTTATTTTATGCATGTGCACAAAAGGTAATATACTTCTCTACATAAATCAAATTTTCAAAAAATTGAATTTAAATAATTACGCTGTATATATAATGTTTTGTAATTATTTTGTTTTTTTTTCAATGAAATTGTTTTCGAAACAAAAATATCTGTATTTTCGCTTAGGTAAAACTTTTAAAAACTGAAAAATAAAACACATACGATAACACTCAATATTGAATCTTTATTTTTTTACATGGCACTTGACACCATTGAGACACTATAAGTAGGGTGATCACTAACATCATTAAAATTCAAATAAAACTTATCACTAAAGTAACTTAAGTACTTAAGGCCCTGTTTCATCTAAAAATGTTCTGCACCAAATAATTATAATGTTGAGTCTTTCTATTGTGATGATAATTTTTATTAATGTATTTCTCATATACCTACTATTCTATAAAAAAAATAACATTTTTGTGTCCAAATTTTTTGTTTCTGAAAAGAATGCAAGTTGATAGACAAACAGAATTTAATTATCTTGTTTTGTTCCTGAGATTTTTGCTCTCAAAAAAATTATTTATTTTTCATATACCTACTATTGTATTTTTTACAAAATAAAAAAAAAACACGTCTCTAATAAAAATAAGTACCGTAGGTACTTAAGGTTCTGTACCATAGTATAAGAATGTTGTACCATATATATTAATGATTATTTCATGAACCCAATAGAGACAATTTCCTATTGAATTTAAAAATATTTTGTTACTACGTGTCTGGTTTTAACCTTCAATACGCTATTCAATACAGCTGAATTCTTGACCCAAATCATATAAAGCTAAAAACCAAAACTACCCATTATCTGCACCGCTGTAACATGAATATTATAAAAACTTAATGGTACTGGTGATGTGCACAAAAACTTAATGGCATTGTAAGGTACGAATAGATGCAACCACATTTTGATTTCAAATACGCGCAATAAAAGAATCAAATCCTGCAGATAATGTCTAAGAATCGAAAATACTCCTGACTTCCGTACAACTAATGCACTACTATTTGTAAACTAACAATCGTTTTATTAGAATGTAAAAACTTCAAATAAATCTCTTAATTCACTTTATGTCTCGTTAAAAGAATTTAATCATTATAAGATAAAAGGAAAATAAGAAACTAAACATAACTACATTTAATTTTTAAACAGATTTTTATTTGTATAAAAATATGCCAAAGATGTAATCATTATCAGTAGCACAACATTTCTAGATGGAACAGGCCTTCAAGTACTTTAAGGTACTTATTTCCTGATAGGTTTTACTTGCATTTTACAGCATGCCACAGCCATCCGTGCCAATAATGTAATAAATAAATTAAAATTTATTGTCATACTTTTAAAAACAAAACATAAACAGCTAAGAATATTCTGTGATAACATACAAAAAATATGTGACCTTATTAACTTAATACACCTGAATATTTTTATCAGTAAAGACATATTTTTTTCTGGCCAAGTATGTGAGTTATTTTAAGTAATAATTAATGTTATTAGTTGTCAGTGGATAAATATTTTACCAGCTGAATATCTGGGACTCTAGAAACAAGGCTATGTTGAACATAAACATTGCCCAAAGCAATGTCACATCAGATAGGCTCCAATAAGTTGGATTCAATCAGAGAAAATTTGATTGTGATTAGAGGAAGCTAGTGAACCAGGAAATTACATGCTAATATGTTATTCAAAATAAATCAGTTGTTCTAATTCACTTGTATGTACTGATTTGAGAAAATTAAAATTAAATAAAGAAAATGTCTCGTTTTACAAAACTAAAATTTCAACACTGAATTTCAAACTAATAAAATATTTTATTTGTGAAATTTATTGAAAAAATGTGAAATATTAGTTTAACATACTAATAAAAATAACAGGGTATTGGTAAACGTTTACAATGTAAATAAATGAAGTTAAACGTCCATAAATACCAGTGTTTGACTTTTTAATCAGTATTGACGCATGATTGTTAACAGGGGCGGCTCGTAATAGGCATTGGGGAATAGCAGAACCCTCAAGTTTTCTCGATATATAAAATAATTTATTAATTTATTTATAATTGCTTATAATAATTAATTTTATCATGAAAAATTGTACATAGTTCTCTTATTTTGTATAAAAGATTGTAAAAATACAACTAGTAACACTAAGAAGGGCGAAGAATGCTAGCAGCACTGTGTTTATCGCATCAATGCGCGCGCAAGCATTTACACTTCCAGTGAGAAACATAATTCGGCACTGTAAATCAAACAATTTCTTTGCTATATCAGTAGTATAGCCGCTTGCTCATAATATTTATAGCGTTTATTCCGTATGTTTACAAATTTGGACATTACTATTAAAGACATAAAAGATTTAGTAGTTTATATTTTAGAACATGATTAGAACTATTCACAATTATGACTTCAGAAATGTAACCTCAAGCAATAACAATACAAAACAATATATGTACTGTCATATTTTTTTTATTTTTACAATAATTTTGATATTTTATCGAAATTTACAGTATCTTTGACAATTTCGAAAGTTGCAGTAACCCCATGATTTAAAGCCACGATCCGCCACTGGTTGTTAATTAGATCCTGATGACATTCTGCTAATTTGGTAAATATTTAATTATGCAAATTTTTCCTATTTACAATATAAAACAAAGCAAAAATACGTGAATTGTCCAAGCATTTATAAATAAACAATAACTGTTTTAGCGTTTCAAAATAAGAGTAATATGATTTGATTTTACGATAACTGGTTTTTAATGTAAATGTGTCACATTTGAGTGAGTGTATACGAGATTATTATTTGCCTCTGAATTAAAAATATCGCTTTTGAGCGTGTATATGCGTGTACTATCGTTTAATCGTTTTAATACAAATATGTGTTACATTTGCTACACAAGGCCATGAGTGTATCTATATTACATCACTAAAGGTGTTACCTTGCTTGTTATGAACTTTATTAAATTGATTCGTTCTCGTTATCTCCTTACGTATTTTTCACTTGTTATCGAATACGTCCATTCTCTTATTACTCTATTAATTACTGTACCTTACTTGATAGTTCTATAAATAAGTAAACTACGCAATTAAATATATTTATGGAGTAATATTTTACCTTATTTTGATGTAGGACTTTGCGTGATATCTATAACAAAAATAAAATAAGGATTATGGAATGATTGACACGATAAAAGTATACGGTTACATTTAAGCATGATTCATTTAATTCATTTTACATGTAGTTTTATTTTAAGAAGATTTTAATATTTTTTTTTTTTTTCACAAGATTTATAAGCCACACATTCCATCAATATAAAACTGTTATTTTGGTATAATTATTCTCTAGTTACCGGCTTATATTATTTATTGTGAGAGAATAGAATAAAATACATTGCTAGTGCATTATATGGAATACATAATGATTGTGTTTTCCGACTATAAAACTAAAAGCATTTTTAGTATTCCTCCCATTATCATGTTTTAACCTCCTTTTTCGTTTTTCTAGGGCTGATATCATTTTACATATCTCTTAGTCAGCAGGTTAAAAATAAGGAGATAACATATTTTATATAAAAATTTACGAGAAAAGATTTTCAAAAGAGACCTTCGCCTAAATTAGGTTTGGACTATTATTTGTTTCACGTGTCAAAATCTTTTGTTCGATATACTTTCCTGCTAGCGTTTTAGTGTCAATGAAACTAGTCTATTAATTTTATCAAGATTAAACGTGTTGTCTAAGAATTAAGAATCTTTGAACGTAGATTGAGTAAAAACTTGTGGTTGGTCTTCATTTTAATTAGTTAAAATTGAAATGAACGTTATTACATTGTCGAAAATGCAACGCAGCACAAAAGCTGAAAATATATCACTACATCTAAAGCAAAACAGGAATAAGAGAAATTCAATTCTCTTTATGCCACAGCTTTCATTTTACTGTTAATTAACAATTGCCAGTTCAAACAAGGTTAAAAATTATATTGTACTCCCATAAAATATCATAACCGCTGATTCAAGAAAGGTTAAGTAAAATATAAAACGATATAAAAATTCATACCGTATTCTGAATTCTCAGTTTAGGAAAGTTATAACTCGTACTTTGTTGACTTGATCTGCAATATATTTTCGATTAACGATTTCGAAAATTTACATCTAATGCATTCCCTTTTCATATCAGATTATCTTCCAAATTGCTCTTCCAGGTGAATCTTAAAGGGAGTAATTCAAAGCTGCCAATTTTGTAATTAAATATAAAATATTGCAAAAGGCGCGAAACTGATGACCTTTAAAATCAATTAAAATTTTTATCACGAAAGCAATAGGAAATTAATTTTCGTTCCGGTAGAAGAGTTCATTACTAAACAAAACTGGTACAGCATACATATATCCAGGGCCATACTAACACTATGGGCTGTTTGGGCTACAACCCAGGGGCGTCACGAACTTAAAGATAAGGAATTTTTAAATATTCTTAAATCTCTATATCTCAATTAATAAATTCTTATAATAAAAAAGTATTAGGGATTGCCATCACTATTCTTGTTATCTTTAAGTTCCGTGTATTTTAACTAAAAATGAAATGTAGGTTAACGGGAACTTCATATAACAAAATAATTTTATTTATAACTGTATTGAAATATTAGAAAATCATATTGGCTAATTGGTTTATAGCCCAGGGCGCCAAAATTGATAAGAACGGCCCTGCATATATCTATTCGTAAATGCACTGACATGAAAAATCCAACATTTCTGTTTCTTCGCAACAAACTTTTCCAACTAACAACATGTAGGGCGTCCACGTAAACGCTCACCCTTAATCTCGTCCACATATATCCTTCTAAACGTTCATCCGACGTTCGATCAAGATGACTGAACCATCTTAATTGGGTCACTCTCACTTTCGCAACAATGTTTTTTACCATAAGCAACTTCTTCTCACATAATCTTGTATATAACTTACGAGGATTGTCTGACGTCTAATACAGAATGACCATTTTTAGTTCTAATTTCGAGTTCCAATCTCGTAAAATGCCGGGGACACACGGTATAAATAATGATCATTAAGTAAATTCTCAATTGAAGTTTAATATTCATTAGAAAACATGCAGAAAAAGAAGATAGAGAGTCATTAAAGACACAGTAGTCGTTTCTAGATTTAGAGTATTATCCATGCCACTATCAACCCAAATAAGAATAATTTAATTAGATATCAACATCAACCTCAACAACCGAACGCTTCCGATCATCAGCTTTTAAACTTCATCGGCTCTTTCCACGTTATGAAGTTTGAAATGATCATTACCTAAATGATTACATGACACATGGAAACTAAATTAAGTATTAACTGTTAATTATCATTAACTTTCGTCGTGTGACCCGGGTAAAATACCCGGGACAGACGATGATATCTAGTAAATGATTTAATGTAAGGTATATCACATCGGCCTATCTCTAATAAATTGGTATTAATTAGAGAACATTTGGTTGTGATGACAACAAACTGCCCAACTAAGCGGTTAGATTACTTCTTTTAGTTAGTAAATATATTAGTGAATAAATAACTTGAGATATTCTGTAGAAGTTTGTAAAGGTGTTTGCAGATTCAATTAGTCATAAATGAAATATATGTTAGTAAGTTCTCTGATTAAAACAATCTACGGTATGTACTCTAGCAAGAAGTTCTTACAGCTGAAATATGACTAGAAGACGTGATGATACATTCATTCTGAATGTTACACTTTAATAATTAACTCCAACTCGAAAGACATATGTTACTTCAAAGTTGTATATCCACCGAAGCCGTAATAATCTTTATGAATTCTTGCGGGAAATCTAAAAAGTAAACAAAACAAAAGCGCGATAAAAACCTAATGCCTTTGCGGGAATTAACCACGGAATATAAGCCGAAAAAGTTTTGAAACCACCGCGTTATATAAGCGAACTCAAACAAAATTCGAATCTGTTACGCCTACGAAAATATTTGCCCTGATTTTCGAGTATTGATTGAGGATTATTCGTTTCTTATAAGTAGGTTTTCCGGGGTGAAATATAGGTATTTGTAATTTCATTTTTTCCCAATTTGGGAAGCAGCTGTGCTGTAAATCCCATCGAGGACTGTGAATGATATATTTGTACACAGTAATGAACATTAGGGCGCAAACATTAGGCCCAAGGGGTCCGTGTTGTTGCTCTCCACATCGTGGAAATGCGTTTTTAAGCACTAAAAATCATCCAGACGATACTTTATATAAATAAATAACGCGCAGCGATGGTTCATTTGTTTACCCGCGGTAAAAAAAAAACGAATTGAGTTCAAATCTGCGGTTTAATTCCTATCAACGAAACTATGTACCCCTGCAGTTAAATAGTATAATTCTATTTTTTTAATGTGATAGAAGTACGAGTTTTTTATTTTATATTTTATTTTGTACAACAACGTTATATTATAGAACAAAAAGTAATGTATGCAATAAATATTCATTCCATATACCGTGACTATTTTTTTAGTGAAAAATGAGATTTATCAAATTCATGGTTACAACTAGACATTTAATTAACAACAATGTATGCATGTTTAAAATTATAAACATAGGATATTTTAGGATAAATAAAGGCTTTAGAAATCCAATGATACATGTTTATTTCATCAAACGAGAAAGACGTTTTGGATGTATGATAATATCCATCATCAGTTCCTGAACAATTAAATTAATTAAATTTATAAACTTAATTAAAGGTTTGTTGTAACAATGTCAAAAAAATTATGAACGAAAACATAACATTTAGGTTGTCGTTGTCGCCATTAAGACAGACATGTCAATCGCTTCAACTCTCAATGATGAATGGAAACGTCTTTCTCACATGCAAAATTTGATGAAATAAATATATTTCTTGGGATTTCTAAAGCCTCCATTCATCCTAAAATTTAATATTGGATCCTTAAAATACTAATAAATATATAAACAATAAACAAAATAATTCTGAGAAAAAATATTTGCAACTGTAATTGTATTGCAAATGAAAATGTCTGTGTCACATTTTTAATAAAAGAGTAATTTATTAAACAAAAACAGTATATAATCTAGAGTTCTATGGAATAGGTAACTAATTCTATGAAATTTTGTTTTTTATTTTCTTTATTTTCTCCTCAAATTAGCAACGATAATTAAAACCTTTTATCCTCTACAACAGGTCTGGGAAAATTACGGCTCCACGACTTTTTTTGCAGCCCGTAAATCTATAATCGTATATCTGAAAAATATATTTTTATGCGTTTTCCTTAATAAACTATTGAAATAGGTAGCTTATAAATAAGCATTATTGATGAAAATAAGCATTTCTTTCTTTGATCAATTAGTCTTATTAAAAATACTTAAAATTCGAAACATATTAAATTCCAATGTAATATGTTCTACTTGCTTTAATTTTCAAATACCTGGAAAATTAAATTAAAAGTTATATTTTATATTTTATATTTGGTAAATTTAAATTTTCATATAGAACTTTTCAGAACTAATATTAATTTAATACATACCTTTTGTTAAATTTAGAACAAAGTGAGCTAGAATTAAAATTTTATTTCAATATAATTAACTCAGTTTAATTAATGCGAATATTTTTTTATATGGTTTAACTTATTTTGAAATTTTTGTTATATTGACATATGTAAAGGATTTTATCTTGTGGTAAATTCCGAATCATTTGGGCTCTATTGAATATTTGATTATTGAAGTAACAGAGACTTATGGTCTTACCATAGTTCATTACCAAATGTATCTTAATATTAAAACAATATATCACTAAAATAAATATCAGTAATATAGCATACTTTCATTTTTAATTGTTTAGGAGGATTTTTTTTAACGAAAAAAATGAAGAATAAAAATTGTAGTAATAAAATCAAAATAATTTAATTCTGAAAATTAATTATAGGCTTATGTATTTCATTGTAATAATTATAATATGAAATTATATTAAAATAATAACATATTGAGTGCTTATAGAATGAAAAATATTTTCTATAGTAAAACCATATTATTGCTAAAATCAGTGTTAGGCCGATAAACATATTATTGTTCATATATATACTGATACAACAATAGATAATTATGAATACTAAATTGTAGCAAAAATAAAAATTAATATTTCGATAATAGAATTTATGTATCTGTGGACATATTGGTACAATTCACAGATTAAAATTTCAGTATTAATGCGTGAAACCATGTATTGTTCTAAATGGGAAAACATATACGTGCTCATAACTAGATAGTACCCAATATCATTTGAATGTGTATATGCACGTAGCAAAAGCAATGGTGGTTAAAATACTATTCATATTTCATAACTACTAATATGAAAGTCCTTCTGTAACGCCTGAAAGTTCTGCTAACTGATTTCGAGGTTAGGTTATTAAAAGCAGAATAATTACGCCGTATTACCAAAACAGCGGGATTGTGCAATGTTATACAAATAATTCTTACAAAGTGACATTACGAAGTACATCTACGTGCAATATTGCACTTGAGTTTGCAGTTCAGGACTTCTTGAAATTACTATTTCGCTATAGTTATTTCGTAGTTCACATTACCAAAGTAATATCTAACTATTACAAATGTAATTACTGTTCGGTATTTGGAATAATAGTTTATTAAAACTAATTCCAGAACAAAAATGTTCCTAAGAAACTGCCAAGTAATGAAATTATAATTTTATTAGTTCAATTTCCATTCGTAAAAGAATCGAAGAAATTATGATTCAATTGTTTTAATAATGAATATTGAAATGTTCAAAAAAAGTTAAATTAAATATTAGTTTTAAATTGAAATTGCTAAAATTATACTTAAATTTCATAGAATAATTAAATTGGAATTATAACTCCATATAAAATGCACATTCAAATGAAATCTACAAAACATTTTTAATTAATATGCACAATATATTGTGCTTGTTTATTATTTATTATAATTATTGCTCTACATTAACATTTTTTAAAATTAATAATTTACTCGTGTTGAAAATTAACTGAAAATTTGTTTTTCACTTTACGTCTCATAATTATAACACTAATTAAACTAGACTTATATGTAACGAACACTTAATTTCAACATGTTAGGGTAAGTTGTGCATATGTTGCATAAGTTAAACTGACAAAACTTAACCTCTAAATTTAATAATCAAATGTTCATATAACGTACGTTTAAGCTTTCCAAGATTTAGTTGTATTTAAATCAAGAACTCGAACTGAAAAATTTTGGGTTCTGTTATGGTTAACGGTTTTTACATTAATAAAAATTCGGTTTCGCTTTTCAGTAACGATGTTTTGAAAATATTTTAATGGTGTTCATTTTGTTTAAAATAAACAAATAAATTTAGATTTCGTGACGGTTTCGGTTAAAATTATTGTAAGTTGTTTTAAGTAAAAGATTTAATATTTTTTCGGTTCGGTTGTTTTTGGTTACAGAATAAATTTATTGTTCGTATTAGTTTTCGGTTTCTATATTTGAAAAAATAAAATATAGGTTTCAGTTTTTCGTTTGTTAATAAAGAGAATTAAAAACAAATAAAATGTGTTTCCAAAATCATCTGAGTCATACTACCAGTTTTTATTATGTACAATGCGATAGATTTTACGAAAAATCACCTTAATTTAAATATTTGAAATTAGTAAATTCAATAAATAATTAATTGTAATAAAAGATTTTTTTTTAATTTTGTTGTTTTATAGGGTGCTATGATGATGACCTAAAATAAATTTAAAGACTCTAATTATATTGTCACATTTTGAGAACATTTTGGTGGAAGGTTAATAAAGAAACGAATGTAGCGTATATTAAGGTTATCTTTATTCCATAAACAAATAAAATGTGTTTCCAAAATCATCTGAGTCCTACCACCAGTTTTTATTATTTTTCCTTTTGGTTTTATATAAAATGCGATAGAATTTACGAAAAATCACCTTAATTTAATTAAATTAGTAAATTCAATAAGTAATTAATTGTTAATAGAAATTTTTTCTTTTAATTTTGTTGTTTTATAGGGTGATGTTGACCTAAGATTTTGGTGGAAGGTTAATAAAGAACCGAATTTAGCGTATATTAAGCTTAAGGTCTTTATCCCGTATCGTTATTTAGTAACAATTATCAAGGGTAAAGTGCTATTAGGTGGCGGGATGATGAAAAAGAAGCGTGAAAGAAGTAAAGTTGTCGCTGCAACAGCAAGGCGAATAGCGTCACCGTCGCGACGTAGGCGCCGCGCGGTGAGTTATAGCCGAGTGCGAGATAGCACTGTTGCTGTCAACGCGTCTAGCGAGCCTTCTTCTCCTTCACACGGGAATTTCCACATATATCGCCAGCCGACGCAGCCGGTGCATCAGGGGCGGAGGTGGAGGAATTTATCAGGAACAACGGTGCATAATGCAAAGTCAAGGTTTAGGTTATATTTATATAAAATGTTATAAATATCATTAAAGTGACGAAATTATATTAATAAGGAATTACACACATATATGGAATCATTGTAGACCTTTAAAAATGTAATTTTTATGTTTTAAACGTAAATTTATGGTTACATAAATTTAAATATGTCAAAAATACTCATTTTTCCGTCGTGAATTTTTGTCTTAGACAATAATATACATAGTGTCCGATCGAAGTTTCGGTTTCGTTTTCGGTTTCGGTCAGTTTCGGTTAAAAATGCTGGTTTCGTCCAGTTTCGGTTTCTGCCAAAAATTGACCGAAACTAATGTACATATCGTATCTGGCGCTTTAGTGTTTGTTCGGAACGATTTCACTCGCCTATTTTTTTTTTATTTGTTATTTAATAGTTTAATTTCTTGAAAAGACTACTTAGATTGTGATTATTTGTGACATTTGTGAAGTTGTAATAGATAACTAATGTCTTTCCTCCTTTAGTAAAGACAGTGGCCCGTATTTCGAGCTCAGTCTTGAGTGCTTTTGTTAAAGTGACGTTTGGTCTCATAAGATTATAATGTGAAATTAGGCTTTTTAAAGGCAATTTTATTATAAAAGTGAGCCCAGCATACGAGCAAGTATTTCTACAAAAATAAAGTTATTTTCTAATAAATTGAAGGCAAGAAAAAAAGTCTCGATTTCTGTGTTTAATACAAATTTAACTAATTTTAACTTAACTACATTAGTTTCGGTTTCGGTCGAAACTAAAAGAGGAGCCGAATATTCGGTTACGGTTTCGGTAGAAAGTCGTGTTTCGGTCAGACACCAAATATACATATAAATTGATAATTTTATTTTTCCTTTTTAAATATTGTATCCATTGGAATAAAAATCTTAAAAGTGTTATTTATGTAACTTTCTCTTCAGAATGGAATGGTGACGTCGCTGAGGTCTTACATTTACTTCAATTTTTGAAAATATATTGCATTGGCAGATCGAGATGCAATGATTGTAAGTTTTCAAATGAAATTTGATTGTCGTTTTTCGTTCCTAGAAAATGTATATATATGTATATATATATATATATATATATATATATATATATATATATATATATAAAAGTATACCTCAAAAATGAGTATAAACATATAGAAATCAGTCAAAATTATATCTAAAAAGAAGGTTTTTTAGGTATACACCAATGGTTAGGTTTTTGACTTAATCATTAGATTCTACGCACAAAATAAATAAGAGTGCCAATTTTCAATTATTTTTTTCCGTCGAACACAATTTCCAAAAATTCTATCTAAGAAAATATTTCAGGTGTGTAAACATTAATTTACGTCTACAACTTTAAAAAAATTAAGGTTCTACAATGATTGTATAAATTTCTTGGAAAGACAAAATATCTAATTATGAACGTAAAATTTATAATCTAAGAATGATAACAATTCATAAAATAAAGAAGAAAATAAAATATAATATGATATGTCACTGAAATGCCAACCAGGACGATGGTGATATATTTTTTGTTCGATCATACCACATTGGATTTTTTGTTTCGTTGAGTGGACAGCTGTTTCACTTCAAATTGAAAAGTTACAAACCAATAAAAAAACAAGTATAACATTTTATCTGTGTTTTCTTACTTACATTTTATCTTATTAAAAACAAATTGTGATTGTATTTTATATATCAACATTACTAGCATACAATTCACAATAAAAATACAAAGTAATTTGTAACGAATATGAAAATTACTAATATAAATAATAAATGATACACGTTAAAATATGCAACATGAATAGCAAGAAATATCTGAAAATGTTCAAACAAAGAAAGATGAAATACAGCAAATTAGTTCTAAACAAAACAAATCCATTTGTTCTTAAAACAAATGCTTCGAATTTGTTTCCTTAACATAAATAGAAACTTCAACACGAAAATGAATAAATTTTGAATGCCAAAATTACTGTTATCATTTCAAATTTTGTATTTTCTTTCTTTTCCACAATCAATATTGTACAATTATAAAAAGAATTTCAATACAATATTTAACAAAATAAAATATATGTTTTCATAACTGTCAAGAATAAGTTTTCATTACAATGTCAAACATTTAACTAGAACACGTAATATCACAGTAAGAAAGACATGAAGACATAAACATATAATATTGATGAGACAGATAAGTATTGGAATACTGCGTAATAATTTATGAAATAGTTTCTAGAAATAATTTTATGAATAGATTGCGAATAAAGACATACAAATGAAATGTGTTTCAGAAATATGCTATTGTTAAAATATCAATATCAAATTATTAATTTAAATACTTATAATTTTGATTGGATATAAATATCGTATATAAGTATCGTCAATTATATTCAATCATATCTTGTAACAATGGGAGAATATAATAATTTTGAACTAAATTTTTATATTTTAATATTTTAAGAAGAGGATTAATCATGTATATAATCTAAAATAATTACTTGTTAATGTACTTTTTAATCTGAATTAATTTTAAATTAGATATTTATAATTCTGCTTTAATATTATTTTAATAATTTCCGTTTATTTAGTATTTAGGTTATGTTATCAAAAAATCATATTTTATTATTAAAGTAATAATTTTATTTACAAAAAAAATATAATATTTGAATTTATTCATAAAATATACCAGAAAACTTTTGAACAAATATAAACAATTGAAATTAAGATTAACTTAGTCATAACAATATTTTTATTTTAACACCTATAATACTTGACTTGTATTTAATCTTTGTAATCAAGGATATGTTTTAAATAAATTACAATGCCCATGATGAAACAGGATGTAGGATGAAACTATGGATTATACAACTCATATTCGAATCCAGTTCAATTTACTTGCAATTACCTGTCGCCAAGTTTACAATGATGTGTTGAATGCATGCTATATTATATTGTACTTGAAGTATGAATTATTAATAATAACAATAATAACATTAATAACCATGTAATCATCTCAGAATATGTAGGTAGTTATTAATTAATCAGCAATTGGAACAAAGGTTATTTAAACTTATTAATAAAGCATATTGATTAGATATATTGCTTTGATAATATTAATTAAGTACAGTAGAATCCAGGTATTCTATTGTCAAAGGCGTCTCAACCCGGGGGTGCATAGCATCAGGGCGCCAATTTCTAGGAGGCGCCAAAGTGTTGGCACAATATGATCGGTAAATCAGCTAATTATTAATTTTCTCTCTACTATATTACTAATTTTATTTTACAAATAAACACGGACTAAATGTATGATCCGAGCTGTATTTTATTCGCTTTAAGGACCTGGGGAATAATTTATTACCTTTTATTTGCTTTTTATTTGAAATTTGCCACATAGTTATTTTCTGTTATTTCCACGGCTGTCTGATTTTTAACGAAAGTGTTACATTTAACATTTTATATATCTTTCAGACGTGCTGTTGCATCAATTATGATCTTTTCTGATGTAGAATTTAATTTTCATGAACTTTGTACTATTATAGTTTTGCTCCGCAAGTTTTTGAAATCACATGTTAAAGTCCTGTTTCGTGTTTCGTTGCACACAGTGTATGTCACATTTAATGAACAATTAAATTAAATGCAATAATCGTTTCAGTTATCAGTAATGTATTCAATATAGTATTCAGTATAAGGTTTAATACAAATATCAATTTAATGTAAGATTCAGTGCAATAAACCAAATACAACACTATATGACCAACATAATGGCGAGTCTTGTATATCATATAGTATCGTATTTGGTTTATTGCATTGGATCTTACATTAAATTTATCTTTATATTGAATCATATACTGTGTACTATAATGAATACATTACTCATTGATGAATTCATAACTGGAACAATTATTGTATTTAATTTAATTGTAACGATGAACTTCGTAAATTCAGATATCTTAAATTTAATGAACAATTTAACAGAATTATTGCGAATAAGACCGCCAATGTCTATAGTTTCAAAGAAAAACCGTAATTCATAATTAAACTTTTTTTCTATGAGATTTTTTCGGTAACCATATAGTAGATAAAAATATTGAAAAAAGTAAATAATTTGCAAGTATTTATTGAAGAAAACAAATTTACCATTTCATAATTTAAAGTAAAATGAGATGTCTCAGTGTAAATTAGATCCTTTTAAATATTCTTATCATTGGAGTTAATTAAATTTGAGTAAATTATTTACTGATTTGATTAACTTTGTATTAAAATACTGGTTTAAAAGCTTTTACTGTAAATTTAATGTTCTAAAACCATACGAACTAGAAAATGAACGTATGTAGGAGGATGAAAAGTTTTCGCGTAGGTTCACCTTCTCCGTCGACTACTTGTCGCTGTTTTCGTCCTTTTTCTTTTATTTGGTTTGTTCCGTTGAAATATTTAGAAAAATAAATTATGCATGATTTAAATTGGTGTAGATGTTCAACGGTATCAGGGGTGGCATCTATCAAATAAAGTGACGACTATAATCTTACTAAATTGTTTTGTTATTTGTTTTCACTTTTGTCAGCCGTTGCTTTATTGCACGAGATAAAATTGCTTTTAGTTGGGCTGAATTAAATGAGATACTTTGCCTGCTTTTTTGCATTTTAAGACTTCATTTATTTAAATGACAAATTCGGGTGCATTGCTCTGAAATTGGTTTGTCATTTATATGTGAACGAACTCAAAATTAATGCACCTTTTTGTTTGCTTTTCCAATCGAATTTTAATAAATTCAGACGAGCACAGTCATTTATATTTTATTGAAATATAATACTAACATTGCATTTTAATATATTTTCCAGAAAAGATAAATCCTACTAATTATTCCAGGTATTTACTTTACTTTTTCAAATTATATTGTTTTAGTTCACTTAGTTTTTTATTACATATAAATGAAAGAAATACTCACGTAATTTTCAGAACAAATGAAAATTATTTTGAATAAAATATTGCATTGCTCTGAATTGGTTTGTTATTTATATGTGAACGAACTCAAAGAAAATGCACTTTTTTATTTGCTTTTCCAATCGTTATTAAAATTCAGACGAGCACAGTCATTTATATTTTATTGAAATATTACTAACATTGCATTTTAATATATTTTCCAGGAAAGATAAATCCTACTAATTGTTCTAGGTATTCATTTGCGATAGATTATGTTTTAATTTTTCAAATTATATTGTTTTAATTTACCTACTTTTTTTTAAATATAAATGAAAGAAATCCTCACGTAGTTTTCAAAACAAAGGAAAATTATTTTGTATAAAATATATTGAAAAATAAATCCTACTAATTGTTCTAGGTATTCATTTGCGATAGATTATGTTTTCATTTTTCAAATTATATTGTTTTAATTTACCTACTTTTTTTACATATAAATGAAAGAAATCCTCACGTAGTTTTCAAAACAAAGGAAAATTATTTTGTATGAAATATATTGAAAAATAAATCCTACTAATTGTTCTAGGTATTCATTTGCGATAGATTGTGTTCTAATTTTTCAAATTATATTGTTTTAATTTACCTACTTTTTTTACATATAAATGAAAGAAATCCTCACGTAGTTTTCAAAACAAAGGAAAATTATTTTGTATAAAATATATTGAAAAATAAATCCTACTAATTGTTCTAGGAATTTATTTGCGATAGATTACGTTCCAATTTTTCAAATTATATTATTTTAGTTTACCTACTTTTTTTATATATAAATGAAAGAAATCCTCACGTAATTTTCAAAACAAAGGAAAATAATTTTGTATAAAATATATTGAAAAATAAATCCTACTAATTGTTCTAGGTATTTATTTACGATAGATTATGTTTTAATTTTTCAAGTTATATTGTTTTAGTTTACCTGCTTTTTTACATATAAATGAAAGAAATCCTCAAGTAATTTTCAAAACAAAGGAAAATTATTTTGTATAAAATATATTAACTATATGTTAAATAAATAAGTCATGTGAAATATGAACTTCGTGTTGAAATATTTACACAAAAATCTCTTATTCTGTAATAAATGAGGAGAAAATGAAAACATTCTCAAGTGACTAATTCGCGTTTTATGAAACGGTAAATGTTTACCTCTTTGCGGTGTATTTTAATTATGGGGGAATTTGGTGAATATAGGTTTTTTATAGAGTAAAAGTGCGTGTATAAAGAAGCTGCTGGGCTCAATGTACTTTGAAAGTTTCGTTTTACCGTCCGAGAGCGGAATATATTCACCACGAAACGTGCTCTCGTCCGGCAACGCTGGCCTAAAAAGGTTTCTATGAAATTTGATGTCACGCATAAAAGTGGAAAATCATCTAGGAAAATATTGAAATTACTTTCCTCTTACAACTTCGTACTTTACAGAGTTACTTTAAGATTACAAAATATCACAAAGATCGCAAGAAATTATGAATAATCTCACTGAAATATTAATACTAGATTAGTTGTAGTACATATTTCCTTGTACTTCGTAGTTTACAGAGTTACTTTAAGATTACAAAATATCACAAAGATCACAAGAAATAATGACTAATCTCACTGAAATATTAATACTATTATTAGATTAGTTGCAGTACAAGGAAATATGTACTTTTATTTTTATATTAATTTTCAATTAATATAGGATTTAGGATTAAATGAAAATTAATAATAAATTAAATGGATGTTTGTTTTTCCACTAAGGTATTATATTAAAAAGTAATAAAGTCTATATTTCCAACTTTCAATTTAATTTCTACTTATTGGACGACTGTAATTGAAATTTTAATGTAATTGAAAATAAAAGATTACTTGTAATGGATATGAGATACAATGTAATATCTAATGCGTTTCTTCCAACCGAGACGCCTATAAAATTAAGATAGTCTTAAAGATAGCATTGTAATGCGTCCATAAAACATAAAGTAATTCTATGATCCCACAAAATTGAAAAGGAAAAATGAATATGTCGCATTGATGCGACATCAGTGTTGGCGCTAGACATTGTAGATGTTTTAGATTACAGTGGCTCAGCCTTTAAAATAGTACATAAATTACATTATTTTTTTCGGTTCAAGGTTAAATACCTTAATGTGAAAGATTCATTTTTTCAGGGATAAACAGAGTGACAAGTTTTATCCCTTTCATTTCGTACCCTGAATTTGAAGGTATTCATTTATTAAATTCGAATTAAATTTTTACGCTACATGTATGTACACAAAAAATAATAATTGTCAAGTTCAAAATTTCAATAACTTGGAAAAATACTCACAACATATCAATTGATTTTTATCAAGTATTTAAATAAATAATAAATTAAATTCTATACGACGAACTAATGCCAAATATGTGTAGATATTTTTAAATTTTATAATCTTTACATATTAAAAAATAAATAAATACTGAACAATACTGAAACTGAACTGAACTTTAAACATAAATAAAAATGAGAACGGTAATTGTAATATGCACTAGCTACTTGCTGTAAGAATAAATAATACTATACTTGAGAAGCCGAACAGATATACTAATTAAATTAATGGGCAGGGTCTAAATTGCGCAGTGTGCGCAAAAATCAGCTTTATACGTTACAAATTAAGAAATGTGAAACAATTTATTTATATCACCAACTATTTATTCATATCACTAACTATTTATTTTTTTCTACTTTACACGTCGCTGAAATGCACACACTCTGACCGATTCTGAATTCTTGGTCCACCCATTGCGACCCTTATATACCAGCCGCCAATTAATCTCTCGAACATTCTAGAGTCTTTCGAACTTTATAAAATTTCCGAACAATAGCGGCGTCGCTCCTATCTCACTTGACCTTTAGCGCCACTACGTGACCAGACAGGTCAGCTGTGATGACTCATCTGCGATGAGTTTCGCTCGTTACAATATACATCATAAATAAAATTAAATTAAAAAAAAATATGACCTTTTTTAGAACTTCTTTTAAAGTGGGTTTTTTGGGTGTTTTTTTTTTGGGTTTTTAAATGGGTTTTAAAAAAAAACGGGCAAGTTTTTTAGGTCAGGAAAAATTGCAACAGCCCTGGTTTTAATTAGGTTTGTAGTCTGATTTGTTTAAAACAATAATTGGAGTTTGTTAATGAATTTGGCAATCTTTTGTCGAAAGTATTTTCATTATGAATAGTAAGAGGAAACTAAATGAAATTGGAATTGATTGATATTTAAGGTGAAATAAAATATAAATGGACGACATTCAATATTTATTTATTCAGCCACATTTCGAACAATTGCTAATTGATTTTTATAATGCAATGCTGGTATGTAAGTGCATCGCTACATGGCCCTAGATGCCTGTGTATGACAGAAGCAAATCTGCAGTGTAAATTTCCCTTAATTACCGACAGTGACAGAATGTGATCAATTTACAATGGAAATAACATGAATACGAACTAAGTAAATAAGGTTCGCAAATAAATATATCTCCTCTAATTATAAGTGTCCAAATATGAACTTATTTGTATAAATAATATGATTACCTCGGACCGTGCTTGTGTCCATCTCTAGAATTATGCATTTAAACAGAATTAATTTCTTGTTTACCATTGCAAAGTACTCCCGTACGAGGTGTGACAATGAAATTCGTGTGCGGCATTTATAATTCCGATTCTAATTACCCCACTATATAATTTCATAAATACACTTGCACTTGGATTTCCGTGTTGTTGTTTTGTGCGGGTGTTGTTTTCATGCAGTCTTGCTAAATTATAAGGCTATTAGCAAATGCTGTTAGTGGTTTTATCATAAAAACAAACTAACCTATCAAGTTTTATATACTATTATTCTTAATCGGGTATATGTGGGTATGTTATCAGGGATTTACAATCAGATTACAGAATAGTTACATACAGAAGCGACACTCCGTGTCGGTACCTTTCATGTTCCCCTATCCAGTTCTATGACCTTGAAGCATTGTGTAGACCTTTAAATTTGTGCTCTTCCCCTATCTCTCTCTAAGATGTGAGGGAACTTTTCAATTTTAAACAATGAGCCCTTTAAATTTTTGCACAGTTTCCGTCTCTCTCTAATTTTCGTTTCTCTGTCTTACTGTCGCTTCTGTATAAACCTATTCTGTGACCAGACAATGTGATCCTTTTTTGGCACGGAGCAACCATGGCTATTATGTCCTCGAATGAAATGACTATTAAATATCATAGTATATTTTATCTTCCTTACGATATTCTAATATGTTTTGAAATTTACATTCGAGTGTTAGGCAATCAGCTGAGATTTGGAGTCTTCTTCGGATATTTTGATGTTCCGTACAGTTATTTAGCAGATGTAGTAAAGTTAGTTGTTCGCTACACTTGGTACATAGAGGTGGGTCCTCTTTTAAAAGGAAATATGTATGTATTATTTTACAATGACCAATTAATCTTGATATGATCACTTGCTCTCGTCGTGAGAGGGAATCAAATCTTCTTATTCTACTGTGATATATTTGCTTTGATATTTTTTAACCAAAATGTATTAGAATTATTATAAACCTTGTTTTAATTTACAGTTCATTGTTGTTGATGTTGGTTTAGTAGTTTTACTACATAAGAATCTACTTTTTCGTTTCCATGGATGCCAATATGGCTTGGGATCCAATAAAGTATAACTTTGATATTGAATTTATTTCGTAGATTATTGACTATAGTTATATACTGTTGGTATAAGTTTTTATTATAATTCTCGAATCGCTAAAGACAATTATATTGTTTAGCACAGTATTATTTTCTGTCCGTACGATGTCTAATGAATATTGCAGTGAATTGATAATTGCTAGGTATTCCGCGGTAAATATACTAGCAATGTTTGGTAGTTTGGTACCTGTTATTTTATTCCACTTTGGTATGTAGAATGCACTACTTACACCTTTTCTTGGGATTTTGATCCTTATTAAAAGATGTTTTAAAATCGAGACCATCGAGTTTCAAGTTTTGCATTTCAGGGCGTTGTAGAGTTTTAGGTGAAAAGTAGTAATGAAACTGGATTGCTCAACTTACTCCTTACGTTTAGTTTTTTATGACTAAACTTTTTCTGAAATTACTTTCGCATTAAATTCTCTACTTGGTTCTCATTTTGTGCAAAACCATCAAACGCAATTTTACTAATAACGTTATAACTAACAACTACTTTTCTCTTAACGACGTTCGAAGTATTTCAGAACTTTTTAGTTTGCTTCTCATTCAATTATATAATACAATATTTAATTTATAATATTACTTTTTATTACATCTCTTGTAAAAGGAATTTTTTCTTTTAGTGCAATATTTTCTTTAGAAATTTTCTCGGGAAATTAAAAGAAGTAATCCCTGAAAATATAACTGTTTATTAAATTTCATATTCAGTTACCATCAAAGAAGAAAAGAAAATATATATAAATGGTGTAATATATTATTTATTTTCATATTTACTTTAATACCATGTAGGTGTAGATTTATATTACACTTTAGGATGAATATGTAATTAAAGATCATATCTATCTACGTTGCAAGAAATAGTTGAATCTGTATATATGAATAATAGTATTTTGATGAAGGTATGTATATTCATTACCCCTATCTTTGAAAATAGAGCAAGTAATGTTGAATATTAGTTATGAATGTTGCTATAATATTGCTCATAATTAATTCAAATGTTATCATTAAGATTTAATACTGCTATTATTACAGCAAATTATAGTAAAATGAGAAAATATAGTACTTTGGACTTCATATATAAGATAATTATAGTTCTTTACCACAAAAAAGAATAGAAAATAATTTGTTATTAAATACACATATTTAAAATTTAATATATAATATACAAATATCTGATCTATTGAACAATTTAGCTTAACAATTTTTAAGAGGCATTGAAAATTATTTAAAGAGGGCATAAAGTATATAATTTATGCGCGGTTGTAGGAAAAATAAATTTTTGAGGTGGGAGTTTCAAGGAAAAAAAATGAGAATATAAAACCTACAATAAGCAACATTTTTTAATAAATCCGTTATTTATACTTATTTAGCCACATATAACAAAATTTTTGTTTAGCCTTTTGAATTTGTTAATTGGATATTTAAAGTTTATTTGGGGAGCCCACATATGTTGTAGCACAGTCAATTTTTTATTATGACATAAAGATTTGTTTTTAAATAAGAATGTCTATTAAAGATTCATATGTAAATTCAATTTTTGCAATATATTTCTTTTCTATTTCATTTTTTAAACAATTAAATAACAATAATGACAGTGAGGTTCGGAATTTGTTAAATTATGTTTAATGTAACAATTTAAAAAAAGTCCGGTGTTTTGGGGAGAACTCAAGCCCCACGAGCTCCCCTGCCCCCAGGCACGTAACTAGAAGGGGGACAGGGCACTAGAGGGGCTGATGCTCCCCAGAATTTCTAATGAATTTATTTTAAATTTACTCAAATGTATCTAAATTTTATTGAATCATGTACCTATTTTTTTTGTTGAAAACTTTCGTAATAATGTGTGTTTCATTTATTCAGAGTCCTTCGCCCCCTCTCGAAAACAAATCCTAGTTACAGAGTACCCCCCTCCCCCTTCAGTGCGCCCTTGTTCAACTTCAACACATATTTCAAAATGAAGCCACTGTAACTCAGCTCAACAAGATCATTTAATTCCATGTAAAAATTTGAATTCCTCACAGCTTGAGTCATTATTAATGCAATTAGAGTTTGGGAAGTACAAAAGGGCTTTTAATTTCATCGCGCGTTCCCAGCAATGTTTATGAGTAGTTATGAATAGCCGTACGAGGCAGACGAATGTTATATGTATGAACACACAATAACCGAAACACATTTCATCCGTTCCATTAAAAACTAACTGTACTCTAAAAAATATTCCTATGATAAAATGACGAGTTACAGAATGGTAGTATTGATCTTTTGTTGCATGCAAATACCAGTCATGTTTTAATCAAGCTCATAGCTGTATGTCCAGAGTGAATACTGATTGGACCACTGCTTGGTTATTGCTAACTTAATGTTAATGACGTAGCCGTACAGCTGCAAAATTTTTCACTTGTAATAGCATATTTCTCTTGCAGTAATAAAACAGTAGCAAAATGTCCACGAATACAAGGAAATCTTTGATCTGTACATACGAATATATCTACATTTAGGTATTTAATATGAATGATTTCATAGCAGGTACTAACTGGTGACTATCAGATAATTATCAGGCTGACTTGTCGAATCTAGTTTACTAGACAGGAGCAAAACTTAACGTATTATAATATACAAGGTATTTCTATACTTATGGATTATAAGGGTATAACATGCTCAGTGGCATGCGATAAATTTCAAATTTGGGGAAGCACAAGAAAATCATCTTTATTCAATTATTTGAAAATAAGTTCAATTCATCTATTTCTTGAAAATGACATGCTGTTTGCTTATTTTAACTTTCGTTACTTGATTCTATGTTAAAATGAAAATAAGTCTTTCTTTAGACATTACTTATTTTTTTATTAATAACAAAAATGATTAAAAAGGAAATTTAATCAAATATTTAAATATACAGTCTGTAGAACTTCTACACATTATTTTGTTTCTTTGTTTTAAGTTGCGTTTATCCTATGCAAGCAGATTTTTTTCTGCTTATATCGAAGCTTAACGAATGGTTCCGATCTCACTAGGTGACGAAAATACCACCGTTGCATGACTTTGAGAACAGACGAATCAAATTTCATCACTGACTGAAGCAGAATTATTTCTGCCGATCTTTCTCTTACATTTAATACAAATTAAAGTTAAATTATTTTCCAGAACTCAAGGGTAAGCAGATCGTACCTTGCTTATTCTGACTCATAATAAAACAAATTTTTTTTTTTAAATGCGGAAAATTAAGGTTTTAGTCCTACTGGTTTAATTTATTGCGATAAATATCTGATTTTAATAATTAATTAAACTTATTTTGTTTTTCTGAAAGAATACTTTAGGTCTGTATTAAGAGCTAATACCAACCAATATTTACATTTTGTTTGTTCTTTCTTATTCCACATCCGACAATGAAGCATGGGTCAATAATGAATTATTTGTGCCAAGTACTCGATTTTTAAAATGCCAAGTCAATGGGTATATCGCGTGGTGTCTTGTCCATTTTCGTTTATTTTTAGATTTTATACTCAATATAATGCAATCCTAAGCTAGCTTCCTGGACCATTAATATTACAATTTGACGTGGGCAGGGCAAACCGAACCGCCCATTCATTTAAACTGTACTGCACCTCTTATAATTCTAAAAATTGCGTCTTAATCTTCAAGTACATCAAGCTTTTTCAAGCACGATACTATCTTTAAATACCACATCAAAAGGGTTTTCTTGAAATATACTGTAAGAAAATTATACCACAAAATAAAACGCTTTCCTAAATATTAATTTGAATATATAAATTTTACAAGAATTAATCTTAAATCTGTAATAATTTTCATTCCGACATATTTTTCCAAAACAAGTATTTTTGCAGTAGGACGCCTTTTTGTCATGACGTTTTCACTGGGGATGTTAATTTTGATGGGTCATCCATTTCATCACTTTAATTATCGCACAATTCATTTTCACACGTGTTTACATCATTTTTTTGAAATGTATTATTGTTTTATTCCCAAAAGAATAACTAACACTTATTCCATCAACATTAGGTACAAATATAACGGTAAACAGTGGCGGATCCAAAAACTTTTCTAGGGAAGGGCGAATTACCGTTTTTTTTTAGGTAAACATAAGCAATAAAATATGTAATTATTATATTTGAATTAGAAGTTATTAAAAATTAAAGTATAAAAAAATAAAATAAGAGAATAACTAAATTTATACTCATTTTTTTTCTCAATGCGAATCGGGTCAAAACTTTCTTCTAACTTCTTTAAGGAGTTTTAATTCCTTAATATAGAAAAGCTACGTCCAGCCGTAGTCTTAATTGTAGGTAGCGTTATTGGTATTATTAATAATTTATTTACTTA
This sequence comes from Stenolophus ochropezus, assembly GCA_035578165.1. Lineage (NCBI taxonomy): Eukaryota > Metazoa > Arthropoda > Insecta > Coleoptera > Carabidae > Stenolophus > Stenolophus ochropezus. The sequence continues at coordinate 10,516,168 of JAQOWZ010000014.1, forward strand.
TAAATAAATATCAGCACCAAATTGTTTCAGAACTTCATTTGCATGAACGAATATATAAAATTCATTATTAATTCACAACAATATTTCGGCAAATAGTTTTTGTTGTTGACAATTTCGTTCCAAATCAAACAATTTTTTATAATGTCTGTATGAGATGCCTTTGCGGTCCAGATTTATTTATTATCATTTTCGAAAATCAAAAACTTTGTCTCAAAAATCCTCCAGTGAAAGAGCATAATTTGTAAAGATGAAGAAATCTATCTTCAATATTGGTTCATTTTCTTGCCAATAAAACATTTAAAATTTATGTAGGCGAGAATTTTCGTGATACAATATAAATTCTATGAGTAGACATTTCATTTAGAAATAATTACATAGTGCAAGTACAACAAAAATATATGTGTACAGTAATGAATTTATTACGGACAAGTAATTTAAATGTTTTATTTCCTTTTACTAAACTTTATTAGTTTCCGTCTGAAAACATCTAAAAGGAAATACGATTAAAGACTTTAGTTTCAATTACAAAATAATTGCAAGAAAATTAATTTGTGCTAATAATTATTAATGTAGACGTCAAGTTTATTTCTTGTTTTATTATTTAAAACTTTTATATTTTATAAGACATATTGAAATATTTTATGAATACAAAGGAACCATATAAAATAATAAATAAATGTAAACTAAATACTAAGTACAAAAGCTTTAACTGCAAAATAGGTTGAACTTGAATATTATTGATATGAAATTTTATATATACACTTGAAATAATAATTAATTTTTAAATAGTTTTAACATTTTAAAAAGGTATATTGTAATATAACTTAAACAATATTGCTTTCATGTTGACCAGAATTATAGTTGAAAAAAGTTTCGTTTTTCGAACCAAGTTCAATATTTGTTTAAATTATACATATGTAACTTTGATTATGAATGTAAATTTGACGAACATTTGAAATTACAAATTTCAATACTGATTACAGGACGAATTTTCACGAGTTTCATTTGTTTTTTCTAAAAAGCACAGCAAAAAATCAAACAAATGAATTCGAATTTTTTGTTAGCAACTTTGTTATTTATTGCTATTTATCAAAGAAAGGAAAAAATAAATGACACACGAGGAAATCAATATATTATGGTTTTATATAGAAATAATATTTGTTCTATAGAATTCACAAATGTTTATTACTTCATAGTAACCACCCCACAAAATAATTTAATCAATTGTGTTCACGGATAATATTAATTAAATAATAAAATGCATAAAATTTTATTTAAATTTAATGCAAGGTATATTAGGTGTTATTAATAATATATTTTCTTCACAATGAATATTTGATTACAAATTGTAGGTAACAGGGCATGTAACCGGTTAAAAAAACCGGTAACCGATATTTTAAACAAAAATTGCGAACTTTAACTAATACCAATAACCGTTAACCAAACAATAAACAAACCGGTTTTAGCGAACATTAACCTTTATTTTAATATCAATTTTTAATATTTTTTTATACCTGTGTTATCAATTTGTATTTGAATATGAGTCATTGCAGTTTTTATAATTTATATTTTATTGGAGAGTCATAAAAGTAGATAGTCTCTTTTTCAGCATTAGGTAAGTTTACAATTAAAAAGTGACATACGATTTTCTGAAGAGAATTTTTGTAAATATTCGTTAATTAAATTGCATTCTTTTATTTGTTGTATTTTTTCAGATAGTATTTTTTTATTATTTTTTTAATTAATTATTTTCACTATTTTTTTAACCGATACATTAACCAGTTTCCAATTTTTAAAAACCTGTTTTCGAACTAAAGTCGTAATTATTATAAAATTCTCTATAAGGGTTAACCGTTAACCAATATTTTTTTCGGTTACATGCCCTGGTAGATAATGAAAAAGATAATCATATACCACTGTAATGCACATTATTTAAATCAATTGGGTCACCGTTGTTTTATTTTTTCAAAAGAGAATTTAAATTTCAAAATACATTACAGCTAAATTCGTTTAATTTCGTTGTAATTATAAGAGTAGAATTATTCAATTAAAATATAAAGCATTATTTTTAATGTTAATATATTTATTTTTTGTAGCGATTTAATATATCGCGATTTAATCTTAAAGCTGACCTTTCAAAGCAGAGTTGCGAATAGGGATAAAGCTTTTAATTAATACCTTCCATAAAAATTATTGCTGTGTATAGCGCTGTCCATATTTCTAATTGATTGCAAACTTCTTTTTGTAAGTTCATTACATTGAATAAAAAAGTTAATTAAAAACAAAGAAAATAGTCGAGAGAAAACAATAACAATAAAAGCTTACAATAATAATTATCTTGATTTCTCGTGATGTTTTGTTTGGAAGAGCAAACTTTTTCTAACAATATTATCTTTTGCCTCAACGGTATATTTAAAAGTCGAGTAGGAGTGTACCTAAAGCCGACAGGATTTGTTGTCCATTATATCCTCTTCTGTGTGCATAAACGAGCTTCAAATAATGTAATAGGCTAGTTGCATTAACATGCTAACGGGCTCTAGAATCACATGTGATACGTATGCTTTCTCGCCTCGTTATTTTTAATGGAATTCTCTACGATGCCCGTTATGAGAAACAATGACCATAGGATCACTTTTTTGCGTTCGTTTTTGTGGTGTATTTTACACTTAATTAAATTCATTTTAAGTGCAGTTCACAGTTCCGATGGATTCATTTACAACTACTACAAAGTCATTGTTAAGTAAGTAGATAAAATATGACTGAAAATACTTGTTTTCATTTTGCTACATTACATTTATTCACAATTTAACAAGCTGTAGCTTTAGAACATTTTATAAACGGTCTGAACCAACTGACGTAGGGCCGTAGCCAGGGGGGGCCTGTTAAAAACTATTTGAGCCCTGGTAAAAATACTTAGTCCTACATTTACAAACAAACTTTTTGTACGTCTATTAAATTATATACATTTTTTGCTGCACTTTATTTAAACTTGTTTCATTGGAAAGTGAGATACATTCTACGGTTAATCGTTTTTGAGTTATGTGAAAAACAAAAAATCCTTTGAGTAAAGTGCCCCTTTGGCACGTGCATTTTTGAGTTATTCAAGATCATACATAGATAACTAGTCAAAATGGATTCAGGGATAGTCAAAATGGATATTTCCGTTGAATTCTGAGAGCCGAATTTTACTTCGTAAAAAGGAGTAAAAAATTAACAGTGCTTAAATATTACTAAGGGACCTAAATCTTGCCACCTTTGGAAAATTTGCTAAAAATCGGTTATTTTGGAGTATTTGCATTTAAAATACGTATTTTAAAATGATGCCAATAATTAATAATATATATTTTCATATTTATAGCAAGTTTCCCAAAAGCGATTTTTGCCATTTTCCGCACAAATAATAATTACTCTACATGTTTTATTATCGGTTCCAACCAGTTTTTCGGGTCCATCATCTCGTTTTGGCGACGACCCTGGCCTGAAGTGGAGAAAAGGTGGACTTTTGGCTTTAACAGTAGATTAGAGTAATGTTAATTTTGTTATTTAGAAATAGTGTAAATAAGCCGCTTGAAAATTAATGTAGTCAACACTGAATAACCCAAGATTTATTTTAAAAATTGCCAAAATGTGTTTGAACTTTAGATACACAATCAGTTAATTACTAATTTGGTAGGTTTAAAGTAATTATTTATGTACATATATTATAAACTTTTATTGTTAGTAATATCTTGTCTAATAAATTCTTCGACATCTTCCTCTGAACTACTACTAGTTAGTTCAAAATTATTATAAAGCTACGTATCTATAATCTACCGCAAAATGTTAACTTTAATTAAACCTTATCTATAACAGATTCATTTTCAGAATATAATATACCTACTATTAATCCAATAAAGTTTCCATTTTAAATTCGATATACAATAAATAATATCCTTTGTTTAAGTTTCGTATAGATTACGTATATTGTGTACATATGTGAGAAACTGCATCAGTAATGCAATATCTGTATTCATGCCATTGATTAACTAAATCATGTTATTATGTTGCTCTCATTAGATTCAAGCATGAAGTTAGTTCTGACTTCTGACACATAAATAGCTAACATATTGTGGTTTAATTATATGGGTTACAATAATGGACCATATTTTTCCAGTGTACGTGTTTAGTTGTAAGATTTATTGCATAAAGAAGCAAATATATCTCTTAAGTGGACAATGGAATTTTTAGATTTCACCAGTTGCCAAATTGAAGCTAGCAGAACTAAATTTATTTTATCTCACAAAGTTTGTGTGTGATTAATACGCAAAACTAAGCAAAGCACATTAAGAAGTACATTAAAACTAGAACTACATTTCAAAATCTTGCACAAGAGAGTTCATCTTATCTCTGTCATGTTAAATTACAACAACATCAAATAGACAAACATAAATTAAAATAGTGTGAAGAAAACCGAGTTGAAAGTATGTGAGATAAATCTGGAAAGACAAACTACATGGAAACTAAAGCAAACTACAATTTTAAAATCTTAGATCTTGAAAAACATTACACAACTCGGATGAAAAATGTGTTCGTTTTTGTTGCACTTTCTGCATATAAGAAACATGCACTTCTGAATATGAAAATGTAGCAACGTATTGAGAAAATAAAACCAAATGGTTTCTCCACAAAAATGTTATTTTCATGCGATTTGCTCAAATGATACTAATCTGAACAATATTTTTTACGACTGAAATTTTCCTGAAATATGTGTGGTAAAGTTAAAATTGCATGCAAATTAAACTACATTTTAAATTTTTACAGCAAGGCATCAAAGAAACATATTTAAAATAAAATATTCCTAAAGAAACATTTTATGAACACGGCTTCTTGGTATGGAAATTAAATCTATTTCACTGTCAATTTTTGATATGACTTGAAAAATTCATATCTGTTTTCCAGCAGAGAGACTTTTCGCCTTACGGAATACGGAATACCTGACTTGTTATTTTTACTGTGGACTGTGGGTTTACACTTCTACAAACTTATTCAACCCGGTGTGGTGTTCTATGCGTGCGACGTTTGATTATTAATGAAACCAAAGTGACATCCAAAAGATTCTTTATACAGGGACTACTTTAAGTCAACGCCTAAGTTTAAATAAAGGATGAAGTCGTATTTTTTACAGCACACGAACTCTATCCTCTGGAGTTCAGTCGGCATCTGACGTGGTTCATATTTGAGGATTCCTTCTTCGGAGAATCAATCAAAGTAAAATATTTATTTATTTAAGATAAATCATTTTTAAATTCCTTATAATATGGAGATAAAAATATATGAATGAAGTGAAATATTTGACGAATAAAATTTATTGGTGTTTCCAGATAAGAAAATTTTTTTTATGAATTATGACTAGACTTCGGAAAATATGAACTAAGAAAGCTAAAAATATACAAGAAAATATGCATTAAAATTGTAGTAAAATATGCTCTTATATGCACTTTTGCTGTCATTATCTGAAGTGAATCATAATATAATATAAAATAAACAGTAAAGTAGACAAAGATCAAAGTTGATGCAATACATCGTATTAATAATTTTATTTAAAAAGTATAAAAGGTGGTGCAGTTTTTCTTTTATCATAAAATAAAAACAAAACATTTTATACGTGCAAAATATTGTGTTTCTAGAAAAACTATAAATACATACTTTTTATTTTAATAATTTTTAATCCTTATATTAGTTCTTTGTTACAAACAGTGCAAAAATATTCGCGCAGTCAATAATTTATAAATATTCAAATAATATAAGTTTACAAATGATATTTATATATTCAAATAAAAACTGCGCTAGTGATGCAGACTTTTAACAAATTACACATTATCATGTAATTTATGCACTAATCTCGTAAATAAAGTTAATGTATGTCACAAGTTCAACTAATAACACTTTAAAAGTACACAACTTAAGTTTACTGAGACTCAAGGTCACGCCCGTTGTGTTCTTCAAGTTTATTCGTCAGACTTGATGGTGGGATTTTTCACTTGTCAATCAAAACATTCGCGGTCTTTTAAAGTCCCCAATCAAAATATTGATGCAATTCATACAGGTGACGTTACGCTAAACCAAAAAAAAACCGCATTTCGGAAGTATTTTAGTTATATCATTTTATTTCTTTATTAATATTCATTATTCTTTCTATTTTTTAAACTAATTTCTCTAAGTTTAATTGAGCTAGAATCCCCCAATATAGAAATTTGTAAAATCTAAATTAAAGGTTGAAATACCTAATCTCTTCTTGAACAAAGTCGCCAATCTTTTTTAATAAGGAATAATTTGAAACCACCAGATGTCAAAAATTCTCAAAATAGGCACGTAATTATTTTGCAATTTCATTATTCGATTTTCTTAAAAATATGCAAGCATGCATTAATATGCATTTCGTATATTTTCCGAACTCTGTTCATGACATATTTAAAAAGTGTGTTTCAAAAGTAAAAAATGTAGGCTGGCTGTTATTTTTACCAATAAGTACAACATATTAATCATGGAAACAACACAATGCGTTTCTGTGAAGCGGAGCTTTATAGCCGTAATTTAAAACTGACGTTCCGCCCTGAAATTATGCTTTGCTCTTTGCATAATTGTAATTTGAATTGTTTTTGAAACCGCAACAAACTTCAATTTTGAATGCAAACTTGGCGTAGGTTTTTATCGCTCCCGAAATTTATAACTTTGTAATTTGATATTTGAAGTTATGTAAATATCGGCTTGATGATTTGCTTTCAAGATAGGGCCAACATTTTGGAATAAATTGCGTATGTGTAAAAAGCCGTATTGTTTACCATTCAAATTTAAGACGTTAAATATAAATTTTACGGGTTTAAACGGAAAATTTAGGAATAGTAAAATATGTAGTTTCATTTCATCAATTAAAAAATCTGTTATGGATACCACATGTCTTCCTTGTATGCAAAATGATACACATTTTTAGTTGCACTGCATTTAAATTTATTTCACTTGAAAGTGAAATCATACGACGACTCATCGTTCTTCAACTTTCATTCGTTTCATATCTTCGAAAATCCCTTTGAAAGAGATAATCTTTTATAAAATTTTATTAAAATGTTTATCACTATTCCTTGTTGCATTATACAAAATTATTTCAATCGCTCAGAAACTTGCAAAGAAAAAAATATTGTTTTCATTTATTTACTATATATTTCGCACCAAATATATTCTGACAGTTGTCAATGTTGTCAATCATATGTTCAATTTATTCACAAGTAATCAAATGTTTCCTATAATAATTAAAATTAACAGTATAATCAGTGCTCCGAAGGTCATTTATTATCAGCATACCAGAAGAACCTGCTGCCATTTTTTTAAAAATAAACTTCAATTTAAAATCTAAAGATACCCGGTGTCCACGTCCATCCATTTATATTACATTTTGAATAATTTATAAAAAAAAAACATGGAAAACTCCAATAATCAGGAAAAATAAAGTAAAAATCGTAATAAGCAGGCACAATCCTGCACTGAAACGTTAGCAGGTTTAGTCCTGTTGAAGTCCACCTGTCAGTTACTGTGTCAGTCGTAAAAAGGCTATAACATCGAGCATTTAATCACACTGGGCTTGTACAAGCTGACCACTTGTTCGGTTTAATGTCTTAAAAGCATAAAACTCTTTCCTCGTGCCTTGTCCTACGTACCTTGTACCTTGGTTACGGCTATAATCAAAGCCTGTCATACGAATTAAGACTTTAAGGTTTAACCTCTCTACGACGAATTGAGTTCGGATGCGAATTGGCCGATTTTTCACAGTTTCACCAACTCGCTTGCAATTTTCGCATTCAACAAAAAATAATCGTTTCATTCCTTTTTCGAATCACGTTGATAGCTAACCATTTAAATTAACTATTTCTGTTTTCACAACAAAATTTACATTCCTGTTATAGTTTATTTATTTTCAATTTTTTTGGTAATAAATAAATATTTCTTACCGTCCAAGAATGGTGTTCTGAAGACGTTGACTTCTAAACCTGAAACAAGAAGTATGTTAGACATAATGCATATGATGAATGTAAAATCATATTTCTCTCATCATACATTCTAACAATGTGTTAGCTACATGAATAAATTTTGAATCAGCGAATGTTTACACTATTCTAGGTACTACATCCAAATTAAGCAAAGCTATGATTTATTTATTAAAGTTAGAAGAGCAATGGGAATCTATCTGCTATAAAATCTTAATTAAGAATCTTGTCAAGCAACGAGAAACAAGTAAAACACGACGAATTAATTATTTTATCCTAGAGAACATTTCTATTTTAAGTCCTTTCTATTAAATTAAACTTATAGATAAATACAGGCTTGTGGTTTATAGATGCAATCGCACTTTAAATTCGTAAATCCAAAGGACAATAGATCAGAACAAAATTAGTTTGAAATGCGTTAATTAATAAAATATTAAAAGTTTTCAATAAAACTTTCTAAGTAAGAGAATTTGTAGTCAGCACTTGGGTGGTGGTATTATTAATAAATAATATAATTGTGATGGACATCTGATGTCCGAAATTGTTTTATTACATGAAATATTAAGTTTCATTTTATATTTATGAATTTTCGTATTGCTATTTTTAACGTGTATCTATTCGTGTATGATATTTTGAGGAAATACAAATGATGTAGTGCTAAACTATGGATCAGATAGTTGAATTATGGCCTGGTCGAAGTTATGCACTTTCTCTTAATTAGCCTCTGGCTTTCCACAACTGAGTAAACTAGTATATTCAACAAGTAACTCAAATTTAAATTTGTTGTACATACGTACATCCTGAACTAATATTGCCTTAACAGTACAATCTGCAACTCTAATACAAGAAAATCAAATTAGAGTTTATTGAACTTACATTATAAAAACCAATAATTAAATAGAAAAACCTTAAATTATGTCATATTTTAAATGTACATGCTTGTGTACAATGTGCTATAGCTAATATTGTCATATTAGAGTGACCATTCGTACTGATTTTGTAAATCCAGTACATATTTTCAGATCCATTCTCTGAAAAAGTCATATATGTTTCCAGATTTTTTACATGCCGTACTGAATGTACTGATTTTCGACTTTTTATAATTATTTAATAATAGCCATTTGGACAATTTAAATATTAACTAAAATTTCCAATCTATCAACTCCAGTTTTAAAACAATTAATTTAACGTTTCACTAGTGATTTGATATAGTATATCCTAATCTCTATGGTTATGGCTTTAACTTTATAATCGTTGGGTATGCCCCAACATAGCAAGATAGATCGGTACCTGGAAGTCAGGGTTGGATTTTAAAAAATTTAAATAATGTGCTTACATTATAGCGACATTATGCTGAGAACGTAATTTCTAAAATATTTACATAGTTATTTTGTTAAGTATATCGACGTTAATAATATTGTTAAAGAATTTATCGTAAACTTTGGGGAATCCAATGACGACATTGACATATTTGCTGAAAGCAATGTTAGTGACAGTGACGAAGAAATTTTTGTTGATTGATTATTGCTATTAATATCTAGTTATTTATTTATGATATAAATTTTAAATTCATGTATTTTTAGTACGTAATTGAACAAACTAAAAAAATTAAATACCACATAAATCTTTTGCACAGTTACCCTCAGTAGGGGTTTGTTTAAGACCATTATTTTAGAGATCCGAACAGACTATAACACTGTTACTTTTAAAAGGAGCAATAGGAATAAAATTATAGCAAAAGTATTGTTATAATTTTGTTGTTATTTACCCTAATATATTGTTCAATAATACTATATTGAATATGTCTTGTACTGATTTCGTCAAAAAAATAAATGGTCACTCTAGTTAGAGCCATAACACTCGAACACTCTATACCATTGTTACTTTCAAAAGGAGCAATAGAAATAAAATGATAGTATTGTTATAATTTTGTTGTTATTTACCCTAATATATTACTCAATAATACTATATTAAATAAAGGTCTTGTACTGATTTCGTAAAAAAAAAATTGGTCACTCTATGTCATAGGTATTCATGTTTGAAGAAGTTCATATTTAAGACTGTATGTTACTTGTACTTTACTTTATTTATTATTTGTATTTTTTCCGATATGTCATCAATATTCAATAAGGAAAAAATATATAATGTATGTGAAATGTTGTATTCATATACAATAATAAAATAAATTATATAATTACTTATAAATATGTTCAAATTTAATTATTCAACATGAGAACCATGCCAGAGATCTAAACGATTCAGAATATTATTAACAATAATACTCTTCTATAATTTTAGTGTTTTTATCTGAATAAGAATTGAACTTAAGAGGTTATTGAACCATAAAAAGTATGTGTCCTATTTTGAATCTTTCCATATTCTTAGAGGTACTTCATACCACTCTGCTCATTCTTTTCCTTTGCATTTTTGGCATTCCTGGGCATTTAAACCCCAACACCCTGTGAGAATTCATTTGGACATTCGTGTGAGAACAAGCACGGAATAAACATGCAAACTGGTGTTGTGTGCAGGTTACAACACGTACACGTGGAACGAGAGCGCACACACGGACCGCATCCCCGACGAGATCCTGTCCGTGAGCTACGACGACGGCAAGTGGTCCAAACCTTACTACGATTGTGGCGGCGGCAACATCTGGATGCTCACCTACACCGTCCCGTTCTTCGGCTACCAGAACAACACTTACTTCTTCAAGTAAGTAAAGTAATAGTACCTTGTAACCACCTTACCATATGCACTATTTTATTTTCTACCGTAAAACGGAGCCATATTTTTCAAGATACTTATTTGCTATTTTATTTTGCAAACACAAAATTTTATTTTTCCAACTACGCAGGAATAAGAATAATAAAATTTGAGGACATAAATACACAAGTTCATCATACTATAAATCGTCAAGATTCTTATTTGTTGTTCACATTGCTTGCATGGGCGCTGACTACATGGGAGCACCAGGGCTCATACCCCCGTAGGGATAATGCTCCCAAGTGGCCATTTTCTTTAGCGCAGCATTTTTTTTACATCAGTAATAACGCCCTGAATTGTTATTATTTTAAAGAATTATTGTATCTCCTTCTATTTTTAAGTAACTAACTACTATTCTAAAATGGGTGTGAGTTACAGCCAAAAAAATATCACCAGTAAATTCCTGGTATCAATGTACCTATGTATACAAATTTTCATTTTAAAATTCATACTAATTCGGCCACAACTATTACAGATTGAATATCAGCCAATAAATAGGAATCCATATGACCGTTAATAATGCGCGTCTCAGGATATACCGAGGTTCATGAGAGGCTAGCACTCAGTGCTGCTATGCGGGGCGCCGGGGCGGTAGTGGGCCTTCGGGCCTCCGTCCCTTCTAATGGTCAGGCTAGACCGCCTTCCAGGGCCAAGAAGGTGATCTAGTTCAGCCGGCCGGGAATTGGAGCACGCTTCGGCGTGTGCTCTAATTTTTGACTTACTAAAACTTGGGCACATTCTGGAGCAGATTTGGCTGTTCTGGATTGTGCATTGGTTTCGGTGGGTCAGGAATTAGAGCACTCAGAAGTGTTTGCTCAAATTTTTAGTATGCTGAAACCAGAGCACATTTTGGAGCAGTTTTACCTGCTCCGGATTGTGCTCTGGTTTCAGTGGGTCAGGAATTAGAGCACTCAGAAGTGTTTGCTCTAATTCTAGGTCTGCTGAAACCAGAACACATTCTGGAGCAGATTTAGCTGCTCTGGATTATACTCTAGTTTCAATGGGTCAAGTACCTAGAATATTTCAGTCGTATAGAATAATATATTTTCCATCTTGTGATTCCAGCACTCGACTTCCTCTCTTGCCGAAACTTTCTAAATTTCGTGGGAAATAACGATTGTCTTCACTTGTTGAACAATATACTACTCAACAACCTTTATAAACGGTGATGAGAATAAAGCTTACAAAAATAAGATTTTAATGGGGTTTCCTTGTTTCTTAGATTATTGCTTTTGAAACAAAATAGGTGTTATCGTTTAGGAATTTATTATTAAAAAATGTTAACTTAATATTTTTGATTTCTTTCACACCCGTATAAGTAATGTTTGTAAGCAACGAATATGCAACAAAAATATTTAAAAAGTACTATGAATAAATTTACCACTTAATTTCTTTCAAGTACAAAGGATTAAGATTAATAGCATATGTGTATTTTAATTAAAGTCCATTGTAAGTACAATTAACTTCATGTTTACGTGCAAACGAGATTTTAATTATATTAGTACACATGATATCTGATCTTTTTTAAATCAGAGCGCACATTTTGTAAGCAAATTTTCAATACGTAATTTATTTGCCGTTTTAATTTAAATCAGTTTAAATATTTATATTTAATTAAATTTTAAAATGAGATTACTACTATTTTGCAAATGATCTCTGCTAATCATTATATGATTCTTATTTCAAATTTTATTACGGAACGTTTCTCAAAATTGACTAGTTTATTACATCGTAATGTAAAACAGAAAAAATTACAGGAACTTTCAAATATTATTATCAATGTAAAATTACTAGGAAATAACTGAATTGTTTTTGCCATGTTAATTAAATCAAAAATTTTCCTTCGTCCACATACATTTGAAATACTAAGGTACGAAATTTAAACAAATTACATTTGTATATACATATGTAATTTAGTACTGTAGTTATATTTCATATATAATTTACAAATGCGGTCATAAATATTACTAAACATTTATTACATTGTGTGTTTTAATAACAATAACAAACTTTAATGAAATGTTTCATTTGTCATAAATAATAAAATATTTATGTTATAATAAATATTACAAATACTAATTTCTTTAGTAATGGTAATCTACAAAGTAAGTAGAAATTTTTGTACTAATTACTTTTATGTACATCAAATAAAAATATGTGCAGCAAAAAATAGACAAATTATTATTTTGTAATAACATTTAATAAAAAAACAAATGTAAATTAAATTAAATTTTTTATTCTTTTAATATGTTTAAAAGTAGGTACATCGTAAAATTTTAACTATTCGTATTAACAAGAATATTTTTTCTGATTCCTATTATTTTTTATTGAAATTACATTTTGATTGTATAATTATACTTGTGAAAATGAATTGCACTTTACTGTGAGAAAGAAGTCTGAAGTTTCTTTGTAACATTTCTATGCACAAAGTAATAGTGATGTAATTGTGATATTGTTCTAAACTTAGAACGACTGTTCTTTGTACGAGAACGGAAAAGTTTTTCAAGAAAACAGTCAATTATAGAGTTTTTCACAAGAATTAACACTGTAATGTACTGTTGTAACATACAAGTCAATAAAATTCTTAAATTGGTTCTTTTTGTTACTGTAATAGAACTACATAAATATGTTTTCGTGTAGGTGTTAGCTTTTCTTTGAAAAATAAATAACAGGTTGTTTCTTTTACATAACATATATTCTGAATCATGATATTAATAAGATTAATGGTTATTGAAATAACTTTTTTGAATTTCTAAACGAGAGAATTATGAAAATATGATTTTAATCGTAGAAAAATGAAACACAATAAATCATATTTTTAATTTTTGGGGCCCTACACCTAAAATTGGGTCCACCTTCAATATTTAACTTGACAAAGCTGAAAATGACATCTGTTGACTCTGTGAAGTGGACGAAGAATCATCGGAACACATTCTGTGTGAATGTCTAGCTGTAACCACACTGAGACTGAATCAACTAGAAATGATTTAAAACATTTAACTTTTACATTTCTGGGCTGCAAAATCTATAATTATTTCTTTGAAATTAAGCAGGTATTTAGTTTGCATAAGTTCAGCCCTGACTTTTACAATTATATAGATAGTTCCGATTTTTGGCAATAATAATAAATAAGTATATAATGTAACGAGCGAGACTCACCGTAGATTAGTCATCACGGCTGACCTATCTGGGCAAGTAGTCGCGTTAAAGATCAAGTGGGAAAGGAGTCCGGAAGGCTCTGGAATGTTCTAGAGATTAATTGGCAGCAGGTATATAAGAGTCGCATCGTGCGGTTTATGGAATTTAGTATGGGTCAGAGTGCGCAGAGAGTCATTGAAGAAAGTTAGTGTCGCCAGTACATGTCAGCTACATGTAGAAATAAATATATAGTTGGTTACGTAAATAAATAGCTGGTGATATAAATATTTTATAAATAAATATTGCGTAGTATTAAGTGTTTAAATAAATATTGTTAGTGTTTAAGTCTTTAATAATTATTATTATCCTTAAATTAGTACATATATTTGTTTATTTAAAATGTTACTAATATTTTATTAGCTTTTTATAATTTGTTATTCATTTATTAAAACTACTTTTATAAAAATTCGTTTTTCAATTATATCTACACTTGACCTAAGTAAATAAACGTTACAATAATAAGTACCTAAAATAAATATTAGAAAGCAAAGGCTGGAAAAAAAATATATTGGAAAAGTTGTGATAAAATTCCTAAGATTATATTGAACGTGTCTGTTATTTTACTGTAATATAAATTCGTGGTTGTGTAAAATATGTGTTATTCGGTGTAACGCCTAAATCGATGTAGCTTGCCACCTTATCCAGTTACCATTATCCCAGTTTAGAGAACAAATTAAAATTAAGTCCTCAAATCTGGTAGAAGTGGGTCGGAATTAAGATTACGAGGAATTCCGGCTAAATAACTGCTTCATTAATAATTCGTGTGCTTGGAACAACATAAATTATAAATTTAGCAGGCTGTGATCGAATATACACGTTCGGAAATTGGGTTCTGATAACGTATTTGCAACTACCTAGTTCGCTTTATAATTTTAAATGAGCAGCAGAAAGTCAATTACTCATAAGAGTCGCTTGCTTGATGCGATTATAGGAAATTATATTTGGTAAGTGTGAAGTTGCAAGGATGCAAGGTAGAGCAAGCAGACAATGAAGCACTATGTGTTGGCTCAACTTTACCGCCCGTGTTTCCTGGTTCGATTATCTGGGACACCGCAAGCTAACAATCTTCCGCAATAAATACTTCCTCTTACTTTTATTACGTTACTTCAGTTTTCTATAGGCGAATTCTGGCGAGCAACACAAATCCATGAATCCACGGATTTGTTTTCAAAAAGTGAGGTCACGAATCCGTGCAGACGTATGTTTCCATAATAGCGCCAGAATGGATTATTCCATAGTTGTTTCCAACACATGGAACAGTGAAACTCCAGACTGACATTTAAGATTTTTCACTATGAATTCTTTATTATTCACAACTATTGCACTACTTCTATATATCAGACGTACAGGGTATGTAACGAAACGCGGGATATAAGACTTTAACATGGCACATTTACATTTAACTGCATCCATGAATCCGTCGGACGACGAATACAAGATTTTTATGTTTATCATAATTTGAAATGTTCCATGTTACCTACGAACTCGAGTTTGGGTTCGTCGGCAGAATTTGTCTTATATCTGTTTTTAAAATATGACTTTTTAACTGGTATATAACTTTTTGGCCTCCTCATAACCGGATTACCATAGTTAGCACCCCAAAGCTAGTACTACCAAAACTGCAGCCCTCAACATAATAATATAAAGTCATAGTTTTTCAACATTATAAATATAATATATATTTATTAATTTATTACAAATTTACAATTCAGTTCCATTGTAACAAAATGAAATTGATATTCATTGTACACATATATAAATATAATATAAAGTATAATTACTTAAAAACTTTGAGTTTTGCAAAATTAGAAAAAAGTTAATCGAAATCCAAATTCCTTGCAAAATCTGCTTCAATATTCATAACTGCTAAACAGTTTACTTGTTTCAGCGATTGACATTTTTGAAACAAACGAATTTGCAAAAATAATGTCAGTTAATAATTTTAGAATATAAAAAGCATTTTTTACTGAACTATATATTTCATTATATTTATCTCTTTTCTTAAATCATTTTCATTTAATTTACGTGATTTTTAAGTGTCTTAAATTAAAAAGGAACATAAAACTAATAACTATTCGAATACTGTTTAATTTTTCTTTATAAAAAATTTGGCGCCCCACTAAAATTTTACGTCCTAAGCCATGGCTTTGTTGGCCTAGGCGGTAATAAGGCACTGGGTTTTCTGAAGTGTAAACGTAACACATCGTTGACGTCGCCAGTAGTAGAGATTTACGCACTTCAGTGCGGTAAAGTAACCAACTATTTTTTAGCGTTTAGAGGCTGTTAACAAATAATAATAATAAATGCAATATAAAGATTGCTTACAAAAACACTACCTACCGCAATTTATCTTTAAATGAAGTCTTAAAAAATATATTTTATTTTTTGATAATTTTTTTTAAAGCGGTTCGATTATTGCAATCTATGACTTTATGTTAATAAAAAAATACATATGTCGGTCAAACAATATAATACGTTATGTGTGCGTTAGGTATTTGTATATTGCTTAGTAAAAATCAATGTTGCAAATTGGATAATATTTTTGTGTCATTTATGATTGAAAGCCTAATATTGAAGTATGTTAAAGAAATGGCCAAACAGTATAGTTAAAGAAAAGTGACCACAAAAATGACATTTTAATGCGGAACCTATTCCGCTTCATAAATCATTTTGACTAAGACAAATTCTGATTTGCGTGGATGTTTCTTGCGGATGTCATTAATTATAATTACAAATACCTGAACATGACGTAAAATGAATAGGAAGTTCGAAGGACATTGAAGGACTGTCAAGTTGCAGTGGAAGTTGTGAATCCTGATTCGGTCGCAGGGCATGATATTTGAAAAGAAAATGAGAGCAAGAAGAAAAGTGGAGAATAAGGACAGTGACTTCGATGGTACTTTTTATATTTCGCTGATTTTGCGAATGGCAACCGAGCGGCGAGTCAAGTGGGTGACGAGGACGTCGGGACGACGAGGACGCCGGGACGTCGACGACGCCAAGGACGCCGGAGCAGGAGACGGAAGGCTTCGTGGGCACGCCACGTTATCGGAAAGGAAAGAAATGGGGACTGCACTTCCACACATAAATATCGATTTTCAAATTTTAAATATGTGCCCTAATAACAGGACCTCAATCAGGTCAACTTCATCATCACCTTCACCTTCTGACATTCGCAACACCCTTTCCGTTCCTTTCTTCAAAATTGCGCACATTAAAAAATATTAATATATGACCTCGTCATTTGTAATTCGTATTAAACAACATTGAAATATCAGAAAAAACTAAAAACCAAAAACTGAATTTGTGGGTATATAATTTTGAAAGGTATATTAAGATCCTGCAATAGGAAAAAGGTATTAAGATTGAATTTGAAAATTAGGAAAGTAGGAATATAAATCACCTTCACCTTCTGACATTCACAACACTCTTTCCATTCTTTTCTCCAAACTTGCGCACATTAAAAAATATATTAATACATGACTACGTCATCTGAAATTAGTATTAAAGAATACTGAAATGTCAGAAAGAATTTAAACCAAACACAGAATTTGCGGACATTTAATTTTGAAAAGTATATTAAGGTACATTAGGAAAAAGGGATTAAGATTGAATTTGAAAATTAGGAATGTAGTAAATCTAAATTTAACCAAAAAAATGACAGCATTAGATGTAACTTCAATAATCATTTAGTCTGATGATGTCGGCAAGTACAAATGTGATTAATTAAGTACAAATTTATAATTTTGTAGCAATATCTTTTACTAATGGATTAGCATATTGACAATTACTTCTTTTTTGACAATAATAGCATTGCTGTCTTTAACACATAGCAAAATCTGGGTATAAACAAATTTCCGGTGTTGATATTAACTTCGGAGCGATTGCTTTCGATAACCCAAGGGCACTCACGTATGCAATACAGATCCCAACTGTCCCAATGCTCTTAGCTATTCTGTTAACTGCTTTCAAAACTCCCAAGTGGTGTATTCTCAATTTTTCATATGCTCATGCCCTGGAGATATTGGAAAAGCTAAAATTTATCATTTTTCGAGATTTGTCTATGAATAGAGCTGTCATTTCAGCTTTTGTAGGTCTTCCCTTTGAGTTTAAAATATGAAATTTTATCAATTGCAATTTCATTACAACGACTATAAAAAATAAGTATGATAAAATTTATTGATAAAGTCATTATTTAAATCGTAATAATGTACCAAGTTAATGTAGATCCGATTGTATGCCAGGGTTTCTTTTAAACCTCACATATATATTTTGTTTATTTTGTAATACGTTATTCAGAAACGGTTTATGTGACGTTTTTAGTAACTCTACAAAAAATAAGGGAGTAAATTTAATGTAGGAAAATTCAATTCGATTTTTAAATGCCTGTAAAATCCGCGCTACAGGTATGTGAAAAACAAAACAGGATAAAGTGAAACGCTTGAAAACAAAACCGATTTCGCTTTTAGAATAGCGTGGGAGAAAAGAAAGGTTGTAGGTAGTAACCGTATGTAATCCGGGCACACGATATGCATTGTAATAGAGCAGGGCATTTGAACAGCTGAGCAACTGAGCAACGATTCAGCGAACGAGCAGAGAACGAATGGGTTTTCTGAGTAACCGAAAGGCTAGTGTTACACTACTCGGACATGGACAAACAATTGTGAGGAATTCGACAGAGTAGTGTACGTGAACAGCTCTTTAGATGAGTACGAATTCGCCTGAAGAATTCGTTGTTGAAATTAGATTTTTTCTCCCAAAGGTACGACCAGAACATAATACCACACAGGCATTCAAAAATTATTGTCTTTCAATATACCAAAAAAAAATAAAGTAAATTAAATTGCAAAATTATTGAATTTTTTGTAGCTTCATTTTAAAACAAAACAAATATCGTTATGGTATATAATAAAACATTGTGCAACACAATTGAATGTGGGATCTGGTGATAGATAGAACATAATACCACACAGGCATTCAAAAATTATTGTCTTTCAATATACCAAAAAAGTAAACGAGGTAAATTAAATTGCAAAATTATTTAATTCTTTGTAGCGTCATTTTAAAACAAAACAAATATCGTTATGGTACATATTAAAACATTGTGCAACACAATTGAATGTGGGATCTGGTGATAGATAGAACATAATACCACACAGACATTCAAAAATTATTGTCTTTCAATATACCAAAAAATGTACTAAGTAAATTAAATTGCAAAATTATTGAATTTTTTGTAGCGTCATTTTAAAACAAAACAAATATCGTTATGGTACATAATAAACATTGTGCAACACAATTGAATGTGGTATCTGGTGATAGATAGAACATAATACCACACAGGCATTCAAAAATTATTGTCTTTCAATATACCAAAAAAAGTATACTAAGTAAATTAAATTGCAAAATTATTGAATTCTTTGTAACGTCATTTTAAAACAAAACAAATATCGTTATGGTATACAATAAAACATTGTGCAACACAATTGAATGTGGGATCTGGTGATAGATAGAACATAATACCACACAGGCATTCAAAAATTATTGTCTTTCAATATACCAAAAAAAAAAAAGTAAATTAAATTGCAAAATTATTGATTTTTTTTGTAGCGTCATTTTAAAATAAAACAAATATCGTTATGGTACATAATAAAACATTGTGCAACACAATTGAATGTGGTATCTGGTGATAGATAGAACATAATACCACACAGGCATTGAAAAATTATTGTCTTTCAATATACCAAAAAAGTATACTAAGTAAATTATATTGCAAAATTATTGAATTCTTTGTAGCGTCATTTTAAAACAAAACAAATATCGTTATGGTACATAATAAAACATTGTGCAACACAATTGAATGTGGTATCTGGTTATAGATAGAACATAATACCACATAGGCATTCAAAAATTATTGTCTTTCAATATACCAAAAAAGTATAATAAGTAAATTAAATTGCAAAATTATTGAATTTTTTCTAGCGTCATTTTAAAACAAAACAAATATCGTTATGGTACATAATAAAACATTGTGCAACACAATTGAATATGGTATCTGGTGATAGATAGAACATAATACCACACAGGCATTCAAAAATTATTGTCTTTCAATATACCAAAAAAAAAAAAGTAAATTAAATTGCAAAATTATTGATTTTTTTTGTAGCGTCATTTTAAAACAAAACAAATATCGTTATGGTACATAATAAAACATTGTGCAACACAATTGAATATGGTATCTGGTGATAGATAGAACATAATACCACACAGGCATTCAAAAATTATTGTCTTTCAATATACCAAAAAAGTATATTAAGTAAATTAAATTGCAAAATTATTGAATTCTTTGTAGTGTCATTTTAAAACAAAACTAATATCGTAATGGTACATAATAAAACATTGTGCATCACAATTGAATGTGGTATCTGGTGACAGATAGAACATAATACCAGACAGGCATTCAAAATTTATTGTCTTTCAATATGCCAAAAAAGTATACTAAGTAAATTAAATTGCAAAATTATTGAATTTTTTGTAGCGTCATTTAAAAACAAAACAAATATCGTTATGGTACATAATAAAACATTGTGCAACACAATTGAATGTGGCATCTGGTGATAGATAGAACATACTACCACACAGGCATTCAAAAATTATTGTCTTTCAATATACCAAAAAAGTGTACTAAGTAAATTAAATTGCAAAATTATTGAAATTTTTGTACCGTCATTTTAAAACAAAACAAATATCGTTATGGTACATAATAAAACATTGTGCAACACAATTGAATATGGTATCTGATGATAGATAGAACATAATACCACATAGGCATTCAAAAATTATTGTCTTTCAATATACCAAAAAAAAGTATACTAAATAAATTAAATTGCAAAAATTATTGAATTCTTTGTAGCGTCATTTTAAAACAAAACAAATATCGTTATGGTATATAATAAAACATTGTGCAACACAATTGAATGTGGTATCTGGTGATAGATAGAACATAATACCACACAGGCATTCAAAAATTATTGTCTTTCAATATACCAAAAAAGTTTAC
Source organism: Stenolophus ochropezus (assembly GCA_035578165.1). Taxonomy (NCBI): domain Eukaryota; kingdom Metazoa; phylum Arthropoda; class Insecta; order Coleoptera; family Carabidae; genus Stenolophus; species Stenolophus ochropezus. The sequence goes on from JAQOWZ010000014.1 coordinate 10,537,210, forward strand.
TAAGTAAATTAAATTGCAAAATTATTGAATTTTTTGTAGCGTCATTTTAAAACAAAACAAATATTTTGGTAAATAACAATACCTAATAAAACATTGTACAACACAATTGAGTATGGTATCTGGTGATAGATAAATTTGGATAGTAGCAATTGCTGACATTCAAAGATACGAATGTATGTCAATTGCATTAAATCAACTAGGAATTTTGAGAACGATTAATTGTAAGTGCATGGCTTACATCGGATTTGTCCAATGCTATTTGCAATATCGTTTCACCAAGCATATCTCCAATTGACTACTGCTATTATTTATAGATAGAAATATTAATTAAATTGTGCGAAAATATATTTTGTAAAAGAAAAAATTATTGCAAATCGTTATAAGGAATTTGTATAATAATTATATAGTATGATAATTCATCCGTACTAAATATGAAACAGGCAAGAATAATAATAATTTTGTTTCATTAGTGTAAATTATCCACCTAAATGCGTACTTCTAAATGAAATATATTACAATATTTTTTAAAAATGCAGTAGGTATTTTTATTTTATATTACATTAGGTGGTACTAGTGTTCGACTTCAAAACAATCTTTAGCTGAAACCGAAATCGTAACCGAATATTCCGCTCCTCTTCTAGTTTCGGCCGAAAACATAACTGAAACCGAAACTTATGTGGTTAAGTTAAAATTTACTTAATTTTTATTAAATACGGAAATCTAGTGCCTCTCTTACCTTTTAAGAAATTATTCGAATATTGAACTAAATAAAAGACTTCAATTTCTTAGAAAATCACTTAATTTTTGTAGATATATTGACCCGTATTCCGATCTCACTTTTACGAGTGCTTTTGTTAAAAGTGACGTTCTGATTCATAAAATTGTAATGTAAAACCAGGCTTCCTAAAAACGATTTTATTATAAAAGTTCGTTATTTATCACCACCTAAAAATTATTATTTTGGCCTAAACTGAAACTACGACCAAAACCAAAATTTCTGGCCGAAACCGAAAACGAAACCGAAACTTTGGTCGGACAGTAAGTATTACTAAAATATTCTAAATTAAAACCAAATTGTTAACCGGTAATAACAAAAAAATGAAGCGATATCAAAACCGTTTCCCAAAATCAAATTTTTTAATTAATATTTTTTTATTATTGCGTTATAAAGCGTAATTAATTTAGTGTCAGGAAACTGTCACTTAGATCATTTTTGTAAGTAATGCAGGAAATGTTCTGTACCTTAAGTTTCAAAATTTTCCGTTAACGAATGATTTATAAATTTTAACCAGAAAGCAACTGATTTGCGTAAGTGTAAAGTGCGGAACAGTTAAGAAGAATCCTTCGAATACGCATTTAGTGAAACCGAAGCCAACGTTACAAGTTAGATTGACGTGAAGTGGGTTTGTCAGCAGTCAGGTGCTAGGAACATAAACAATAGGTCAGAGATGAGCTATGTGCTTGCCAAAAACATTTCAATAACGTCGATTCTCAATTCTGGTTCTTTCTCATAAAGGTGCTGAGTGCATATTACTTCATCGATTCACTGCGTGCGTTCACATTCCTATCCAATAATTTGCGATCATTTACGTCGTCCACATTGCATTCGACTTATTTGTTCATTTATTCCGCTGCAGTCTGTCGTCAATCCTGGGAAGTTCATTCCACACTGAAAATAATTTCATGCGTCCTAGTTCCACAAAACATGCATTTTATTCGCACTACGTATCCTGCGATGTGTTTTGAAGATTAAAGTTTATCCTCAGTGACTTCATAAAATCTGTGATTTAATGGTACAATAGTTCTGAAAACGTGAGACAAATTCTTTACCCAATATGCAAGGTGTGTAAATTAAGCAATACGACTTACAATGTAGCGTTTGATTTGGTAACACTTGGAACGCGGAAATTGGAGAGGAGGCAGGTAAACATGTTATATACCTTCAGTACCAAGTTTGAACTCGTTAAAATCATTTGGTTGTCCGTAGCGATTTCTAAAACAGTTTTTTCTTGTTCATTCTAAAAATGAGTAACGTCAATTTTAAACAACGGTGTTCTATCAGGTTTTGCTTCAAACTTGGGCACAGTGCAATAAAAACTTTTACAAAACTTACAGACTACTAACACAGTGTTATTTCAAGGGGCCAGGTTTTTCGGTGGTTTTAGGCATTTTAAGAAGGATAAAAGTCGATTGAAGATTAAACACGGAGAAAATAGCCTTCATCTTCAAGAACTGATAAAAATATCGACAGTATCTGGGATCTTGTGTATTCAGATCATCGGTTGACAGTAATGTATGATTGAAGAGTTAAAATTGATTCACACCACCGTTCATCAGACTTTGACTAATTCATTGGGGATAAGAAAAATTTGCGCAAAAATGGTTAAAAAAAATTAAATTTCGGTCAATAAAAACATTCCTGTGGTTCCTCAGTCTCCTTATTAGCTTGACTTAAGTTCTTGTCACTTTTTCTTCTACTCGAGATTGAAAAATCACCTCAAAGTAACTTATTTTGTGACACTCCAAAACATTTAAACGGCAGTAACCTACCAACTGAAGGTGATTCCAATATCCGAGTTCCAGCACTATCTTGAGGATAGGAAGAACCGTCTCCAGCACTGTGTGGCTTCCCAAGGAACTTATTTTGAGGGAGACAGTATTGAATTGTATTTCTTTTCTTATTACTTAATTTACATACCTCATACATTGTACAATGTTTTCTCAAAATTACTATTTCTGTACCACAAATTAACTTAATGTAACTACCTGAACATATTTAATTTAAAGTTAATTTAAGAACAAGAAGTGTAGTATTAAGTGGGAATTATATATAAAAACGAAATGCAATGCAAGGAATTTGCTTCTCAATTCCATTTTACAATTTTGCTGAACATCTATAAAACTATTTTCCATTTAAATAGTTCAAAGCAATTTCCGTAGAATAGCAATTACGTATAATGTAGAAAATTAGAATTTCTTAAGGAGTTCAATATTCAAATGGAAATACTACTAAATAAATCTTTGTGAAAGAGACATATATTTTACTTTATACTTCTAATAAGGTAAATTGAAACATTTCATCACTACTTTTTAATGTTGAATGACTTCAATATTTACGATCATATGCAGTTGAATTGATTAAAAAAATCTTGTTCTTTCTAGTTTTTTCTTATTTAGTCTTGTGTTGCTTTATCGTGGTTTAAGCACGAAACAAGACAAGATGGCAGTGGCGTAGCCAGGAATTTTGGAAGGGGGGGGTTCAAAATTAGATTAGGTTTCTTAATACATAGGTATGTATATCTATTTATTTATTAATAAAATGTAATATGTAAATGTATATAAAATGTATATGAATATTTTATTTTAAATTCGTCAAGGAGGGGGTCCGGACCCGTAAACCCCCCCCTTGCCTACGCCACTGCAAGATGGAATAATGTTTCATACATTTTGCAGTTGTGTTCTGGTGTTCTGATATTCTAGATAATAGCTTTTTCTTGTTTAGTCTTGTGTTGCTTTGTGCTGTTTTAAGCACAAAACAAGACAAGATGAAATAATGTTGTTCCATATATTTTGCAGTTGTGTTCTGGTGCTCTGATGTTCTGGATAACCATGTTTCCTCCAGCCATTATTAGAACGGATAATCGGCAGTAAAAGTGTTGTGGGACAAACATGTATTGCGTTTGCCAGGGTAAATAAACAAGGTCCAAAGCGGTCTGACACCACTGTGGATATCGTATTCCGTTGTGACTGTTGATGTATAGCTAACGTTGCACGCTGCAGGTTCGAACTTGACAGCCGACATACGACAGCACGAACTTCAGCTTTTCGGCTTTTATTATACTACTCTACTAACAAATACGATTCATTTGTTTACTATATACACCACAGGTTTGTCATTTTCTTTTTTCTTTTTGTTATGTTACTAAATTTATACTTTACTCTCTGTAGAAAATAAATTAAATAATAAACTAAGTTAAATAACTTTAAAAACTACATATAGATATCATCAAAAGCATTTATTTTCTAGGGTACTATTTATATGACAAAATTTCAACTTCCATCTATATTTAAATATTAAAAAAATGCAATAATGAAAGCAGTAGCGTAACTAAAGAAAGGGGAAGGTTTAGCTGGGTACGCTCACCCACCTATCAAGATTTTTTTTCTAGATGTAGGCGACTTTTCAATCATTTCATTAAATGCATTAATATATTTTTTTAAATTTATCTCAAATAAAAAAATATGATACAATTTGACATTGTTCTCATCCTAATATTTTTTAAATATGTTAATTTTAATAAATATATTTATTTAATAATAAAAAATACTCGTCAATTTAACTTTATAATTTTATATTTTTTACTTCATTTTAGTTCAATAATTTTATTTGTATTACTAATAAACAGGTTCATTTTATGGTTTTCATATAAAAACTGATACAAACATAATACAAATTTTTCTCAAAAAATATTTTCCAAGAGTATGCAAATATTATATCACTGAATTCAGACTAAAATTCTCGACAGATTAAGCAAATATAAAATAAGGTCCAATTTAAAATAAAAATAAGTTGGTCCCACAATTTAAGAAGCACTGGTTGAAAAAAATATTTTATACTTAATTTAGTCTTCTAAAATAGAAATTGGTTGCTAATTTAACCGACTTCGAGGCTCTTACGATTCCCAAGATAGCAATAGTGGATAAAGTAAAATGAACACCTGAAAATTAAGATTTTATAGTTTCCTATAAATAAATTATGACTAAAAAAACCTCTGTGGATTTTCCTAGTTACGCCACTGAATGAAAGTAGAAAAGCAATTATTTTTTATTTGCCAAATTTGAATTTTGCGAGCTTATAAAAGTTTCATTTAAAATATAGCATAATCAAACTAACTAAAAGCATGAGTAAAAATATTGTAGCATATTAATAGCACTATTAAAACTTTCAGCGATATAGAATTTAATTATTTTGGTTATTTACTTAAAATGGTTCTCGTTGTGAAATGGAGTTGAAACAATGCATTCATAAAATTTATTTTATTATCGTTTGGAAACATTTACTATTTTTGGTTTGAAATTTATAACTCCCATATGTAGAATTATCCAGATTGCTGCAGTAAGATATGAGATCGTTATGTGGTTTGGACAACGTTTTCAATTTCAGGTGATTCCAGAAATGCATTAAAGCGAAATGTGACTGACCAACCTTAATCGTGTTTTCAAACTTTTCCGTCGTTTGTTTTTATACTAAAAGAATTAGAATAATCTGGCATGCACTTTCAACGAAATACAGCAAAAAAGTGTACATTAATTCATCCATTAAATACACCTAATATTTCTCCGGATTGTTATATATTATTAATTTTCCTGGAGGATTATTTTGGAACTACATATTTTCTGTGCAAGTTATTGGAAAATGTAAAATGTTCAATTCATGTCGAAATTAAAAATATTTTTTTTTATACTTTTTATTTTTTATATTTATTAACTCTAAAATATACTCTATTTATTTCGTTATCTATTTATTAACACATATTATTGATATACTTTTCATTAATGCATAGTAATTTTACTGGAATTTAAATTTGTTTTAACTGCAATGTGTGATTTTAGCAACGGAAAATGCATATAATGTTTGTTAATTGCTCTGCATTAATTTTTACATATTCTATTTCAACATTACTCATACATAATGAATGTATGCATTGTGTATGCAGTATCATATTAATCATACTAGATGTGGATTCTATTACAGTTAAACATTGCTGTATTAAGCCGAAACATTGTACTATTAAATTTAGTAGTACTTGGCAGTAATATTTGTCTGAATTTAATATAAAATACTTGTTATATTATAATCATATTTATTTAAAAATCTGATGTGTCTACACATTACCTCCCTCCAATGTAGTAATATATTCTATAAAAAAATATTTAGTACATTAAATATTTAGTTTTAAAATTTGTTTAGAATATTTTAATTTAATTCATAGCTGAAATTTCCTTGCATCAAATTTCTAATACTGTATCTGAAAGCAACAAAATATATATATTTAGCGTAACTAAAATCTATTCCTTGTATATGTCTTCCATCGTTTTGTATTTTGCAATAAAAAACTTATTTTATCTTTGAAAATGATTTACGTCAAATTATGTAAACATATGAATAACTCGTCTGTTTTATAGAAATACCTTAGCTTGAATGATGTGTAAAGTTAATACAATTAATATTTTTTAATAATATTTAATATCTTTATGTTTTTTAATGCGAAAAAAAGGAATTTAGAGGCGTTTTTTAGATAAAACGGTTTAATGTAAAGTAGTCAAAATCTAATCAGTTCGTTATATTTGAATATTACTCTTATATAACAAATATTTTTTTTTTTACATGTATTATATTGGAGTTATCGTGGACGAAAAATCGTCACAGACACACACACATAAACACAGCCAAACAGACATCATGGTAAAAATAGTAAAATCGTATTCTATGGACCCTAATTCGTGATCATATGTTGCAAATTTACACTCGAGAAATTTTACCAAAAACATTACCCCCCCTTATCTATATATTGATACAACAAAATACTTAAGGACATAGATCTGTTATTTATTTTGTAAGCGAGTTTTTTAAGGATATTTTGAAATGAATTCGTACAACAGAGTTAATAAGAAATAAGAACTTTTATTAATTATTATGAATTAGTTGTACAGGGAGAATTTTGACAATAGTTGTAGTAAATATGGTTAGGAAGTTATCCAAGATAAAAAGTGTAAGAATTAAGTGCCTTTAGAAAAGTACAGAAACAATTGTTTTAAAGCTCTGAATGCTGAAAGCATCTGAAAAATGTTATAACGTATAAATATCCTTTAATTAATTAGCATCCGACATCAAACCACTAATATCCTGTGCGTAACTTAACCTACCCTAACTAATCAGTGTAATCATAAGTAACCAATTAAATTGGTCATTAGCTTGAATAAGCGGTCGATATTCTAAAATCTAATACCTGATTGGCTTTTAACATCATCACGGTTCGCCCGTAATTATCATCCATATCAGTTGAACATCGGGAACGTATGTAGCGTAGGTTAAGCCGAATAATGTTACAAGATCTTGTTTAATGAAACGTAAGTACTTTTCGCCTGTTGAACTATCTCTAAGCTCCAGATTATGTTGAAATATGCAACACTGATATTCCAGAAAATTGAGATTGCGCAGTGCAGCTAGTAGCCTTTTAGTAACACGAGAACATTCAAATACTAAATATCTTTTTGTGACACCGTCGACGTAAACCCTTAAGCTTGGGATATTAGTTTCATACAAGAACTATAATTAATCTGCTTTCTACTTTTAAACATTTAAAAAGCATATACGTTTTGAGGTTAGCTGTATCGATTCCAAAAGCATGAAAACGTAATTAACCCTTTAAACTAAACCTCTAAAAAACTTCAACATCATATAGTGGAACATACAAAATAATAAGCATTTATATTTACATTTATAATAAAATGAGCCATCGACACTTAGTGAAACATCTAATAATTATAAAAATAAAGTAACGATAATTTTATTTTTTTGGATAGCATTAGTTTAAATTTCTATTGTACTATAAAATTATGAAGTTTACTATACGTACATAAAACCACATCCTGAATAGAATAGAAAAATAAAAAATATTGAATTACGTATATATTTAAAGGCTTAATATGACCAAATCGACAGTTAAATATTGTCAAAAATAATAGCATAAGAAAATATGCTTGATTTTATACAACACCATTTTAATCTCGATTTTCATTTCATATGTCTCAAAATATCATTTGAATTTAGCTTAATTTGATCTGCAAGTATAACTCATAATTTTTCTTTTCAAATCTAACTTTTTACGATTACGCATATAATTTCAAAATGATTTACAATAAAATTATGAAATTTACTATACATACATAAAATGAATTTCGCTTAAAATGTCTAAAGTCATAAATACTCTCAATTACACCGACAGTATAGATTAGGTACAATAAAATTATGAAATTTACTATACGTATATAAAATCACATTCTGACTCAAATGGTAAAATAAAAAATAATATATTCCATTTAAAATATCTAAAACCATAATTTCTCTCATATATAATAAAAGTGTGATTTTGTCAAAAATAACAGTATAAATAAAGAAATAAATAATAATAATAATAAAGAATAAAATAAATGACAAAACGAAACGATTGTCATTACGTTTTCAGAATAAATAAAACCAAGTCCAAATTTGTATTGCAGTATATACGTGTATTATACAGTACAGTATATATTTATATATCGTATAAATCATAAACATATAGAAAAAGATTTTATTAGAAAATATTGTCTTATATCTTGCAAAATATAGTTTTACGACGAAATTTAAACCAAGTTTTATTGCCGTCAGATATTTTGATACTGTTTAAATTTATTGAAGAAGACATTAAAAGCGCTATTATTCTCGTACATAAAAATATCATCTACAACATTAGTGTTATTTTTAGTTCGGCAGTAAATAATGGCGTTAAGACAAAATCTTTCGTTGTAAAGGTAAATATAATCTCGGTCTATAATAGTGTTCAAAAATTTTCCTTTATTTCACCGTCGAGTGAATAAATTTAACTAAATTTATAGAAAGATAATTCTTCGTGGTAATAAACATGTCCACTAAGGTAAAAGGTTAAAGGTATGGAAATATAAACGTATGAGGGTTTTATTTCAGGACATAAGTAAACTTTGTTTTATAAATAAACAGGGAAATTAAGATTATAGAATCAAATTTATATTTACCCACATAAACAAGTATCTGTTATAATTTGTGGCAAGTGAATCACAGCATTCTTGTTTATTTGCATACATATAATTATCAATAAATAATAAATATTTATTTAAATATCGTTAAAACACGGGTGCATGAATATATTAATGTATTCTGATTTTTATTGCTTGTATAATATGTGTTTTTCATTTAAACTAATAAATATTAATTTAATATTTACCCAGGAAAAATGGAGACAAATGTAGCAGTAAATTTCGGGAAATCGGAAATATGTCATAATTGATTTAATAATAAAGAGACCTACTGTTTTCATGTTTTCCAGTTAAAAAAATATAGGCAGTCTTTTCATTTTGAGCTGGTAACCGTTTCTGAATAATGTTGCTAATAGAAATCGAATCAAAGCAAAAATGTAAGACATCTTTAGACGACATTTGAAATCTGTTTAAGACTTTACAGAAAATAAACTCCTTAAGTAGAAATCACATTATGTTAGGCTGATTTAAATAATGCGAAACCAATTATTTGGAGTGATGTTGCCATTACTTCTTCATTGATGAAGTCTTTGAAAGGTACCAACAAAAACAAAAACGCAAGAATGCAACCAAAATAAGAAATTAAAGATTTCATATTGGACAACAGAAAAATAATTAATGGCTGAACTTTTGACTTTAAGATTGATAGTAAGCTTCTAAAATAGAAAGAAAAAATGTTTTTTCATTCAACATAAAATTGTTCATTAAAACTTATAGGAAATTTTCGTCTCGTCTTTACGTTGGCGTTTCGTTATTTTCCCCAAAGTTAATTAATAAAAAGTATAATCGGTTGGAAAATATGTAAAGTGTCTATCAAACTGTTAAATTTGAACGCAATATATACTCAGTAATTAATTATACAACCAGTTTTCACTAAACTGCTATATAACTGATGATATGCTTGTTTGTTCTAACTTGATATTGGCCTAATTTTGTGTGCACAATTTCTAAATTTGGTCTGTACTCACAAACGATGCATACATTCAAATATGTACATGCAGAGTATACTCATGTGAATATTGCTCTAATATTATTATTTCATTTAGAGGAAATACTGATTTTTAATGATTAATTCTTTTAAATTATTTACAAGCGTCTTTATATAAATATTTATTAATTTTGTATCTATAATTTACATTTTAATGAAAAAAATTAATGCAGAAATCATGCAAATATTCAGTTCTCTGTTCTCTGTTTTTAATATCAATTATATAAATTTAAATTTTTGATTTTTACTCTCTATCGTAAATATTTTTCAATAATTTGTTTTGATACAGTAATAAATGGAAAATATAATATTTTTAAAGTGCATACTCATGTATTTTTTCATTGCACGAATATGAACAAAATAGGATTTATGTCTATTTTTATATTAGTTTATCTACACATATACATTCTTTTTGTTAAAAAAGTTTCAGATAACAGTTGTAAGCATAAAAGTCTGTATTTTAATCAATTAGCAAAATTTATTTTAAGTGCGTAGTTACCACAGAAATTAGGTATGAAAATAATCTAATTACTCTAAAAAAAAAACGGTAGTTTTGAAATTGAGAAAAAATAACGAATGTTTATATGTTTATCTGTCAAGTTAGATGCGTTAATTTATTTTTATTTTTATTATTTGTGAGTACTGTTTTGTCCTACCAATTTTATTGTGTCTTTATTTTTTTATTCAAAATGAATTAATGTAATATTATTCACTTCAACAGTAATTTCAAATAATAATAAAATTAAACTAACGCAGCTAACTAGATAGCTAAACCGTTCAATATTTGTTCATTTTTGTCTCAATTCCAATAGCTACCGCTATTTTTGGGGTGATTTACACCATTTTCATACCTAATTTCTAAAATTACGAGGGACGTTAAATTAATTTTGCTTATTTATTCACATAGATCACGATGGTGAGATATTTTAATAATCATTCAAGAAATGAAATAAAATAAAAACGAAACATTAAAACATACAATTAAAATTAAAACAGTAACTGGGAATGAACGTTTGAAGCCCGTGCCTGTGCATTAATTAATATTTTAATAACAAGAGCAGAAAAATGTAGTTATGAGAAGTACTGATTATTCCTATTTTGATCCTTCATAAAAATATTTGTTGAGTTATGTTACGGAGTGAAGAATTTGATTGTATTGTCCATGTCGTAGTATTTTTCCTATTTGTCATAATTCCGCATACGGTGACATAAACATATTTCTCGGCATTTGAACATGAAATGACATATCAGCAGAGAGAAAAGTGTACAATACCAATAAATATATCCATTGGTGTTGTTGGTATGTAGAGAGTATGTCGCGCAATTTTTAAACGTGACATCTCTGTAACACAAAACACAAAACACTATGACGTCTGACATTATTTGTGTATCCCTAGTATCAATGGCTGTGAAATCTATTCAGTGTGATGTTATTGCAAGCGATATGTTTGCGCAAACATTTGTCCTGGCTTGGTGATGGCGCTACGATCTACGATACGAGAACGTAAGTGAAATAGAAACATAAGCGAGCTGTGACGTTTGTCGTATTTGTAGGCGGTTTAGCATTGCTGACAGTACGATAAAGAGAACGTATATTTTAAAAGGCTGTGGTGATATTGAACACGCTCCCAGGAGATTTGTTTCCTACGTCTGTATCAAATATTCACTACCTCCAAACACAAATATATCATTATCATCTTGTAAATAACGTTTTCCACATGCTGCACATTCAAAATACCTCAGGGTTATATTGCTTCCCCTTCAGTATATTTTTCCTACTTCCTATTATTATTATTATTATTTTCATTATTTTCAAATAACAAATATTTTAATATTCTCTACATCTAAACACAAATAAATCATTATCTTGAAATAATATTTCCCAGATGCTACGATTGGTATGCACGCAAAATATCTTACGGTTAAATTTCTTCTTGTTCAATAAATTTTCCCTCTTTCTAACGTTATTGTTATTCTTATAATTTCAAAATAACAAATGGTTTTATGTACACTATATTCGAAGACAATTAAAGGATTACTATTATATTTACTATACAAATACAAATACTCCGAAAAAAAATCTTTGATATTAAATAAATAAAAAATAAAATAATAAAATCACGAATTAAAACAAAATTACTCTATTAGCTTGCTCGCAAATAACATTTTTGTACTCTTACAATAAAATCTGTGGATTGGCGTCACATATACAACGTCGGGAATCTCAACTTCCCACATCTTCCCCAGATTAACGTGCGGGAAATTTTAGAAAAAACATTCATTTTTCTACAGCATTTACTAAAAAACTATATTTACAATAAATAAGTATGTCTGAAACATTCCATTGCCTAAGAAAAATAAAAGAAAATAGTGCATTATTGAATGAAATTTAATTTAGAAAAAATAAATTTAGTGTATTTGATGTACAATGTTGACAACAATTGCTGTCATGTTGACAGTTTAGCATTGAAACACATAACCACAAAATAATGTGTGTATACAACAAATAAAATTTTTTGTATATAAATAAAAACTAATTATTGATTTTATAATTCTCGTACAAAAATATTGTACAAACTTCTTGCATGGACTTTTTTCCCGGATTCGTTCTATTGCAGCGAGTTCGTGCCATAAAATACTCATTCGGAAAAATGGCATTCCCACACTTGATATGTAAATAATTTTCCACTCGCAAATTGCGAGTTTGTTAGCCGATTTTTCGAGAGTTGTTCATTATCATGTAAGATTTTCCAAATCCTTCTTCTTTCTCAACGATCTTTTGTTGTTACCTGTCGAGATTTTGATTATTCTTGAACCCCAGATCTCATACCCATGCAGTAAAAATAATGGTTAAATTGCTTCCAGTTCAGCAGATATTTCGCAGTTCTCTTATATTGTTATATTTATAATTTTAAAGTAACAAAACCAAAACCTGATTATATTTTTATGTTTTTTTTATATGCAGCAAATTTAATTTATTTTAATATTTTTATATTCATATAACCCCTCTTGCATAAATTTAATAAGTACAGTTCTGTTTCTTGAATTTCCATGCAAATGAAGTATAAGATTTGTGAAGTTTAAACAACATTCACTCCTTATGTCTCAAAATATGGTGACAATTGTAGTTTAGGTATGCAATGGAAATAACAAAGTTTCCAGGAAACTTAATTTCACTTTTTTTGTTGGTATTAAAAGTTTTTCAATTGCATTTAGAGTTACCGTGAAGCAAGCAAACTTTTAAGCATTTGGTTTATTGTTAAATAAATTATTTGGCGAGTGGATCTAATTTTGTGGTATCAAAATATATTTTTTATTTATATTTTTTTGTTTTGAAATAATAAATGAAAATATCATACATTTTATTATTGAGTTTCATTTATTAAACATTTTAATTTATTTTTCCTCATAACTTCTATTGTATTTTGGATTGTTTTTAATTATATTATTTAGTTAAAAATTTTAACGAGTCCAATATTATTATTGGTTTATAAAATTTTGAAACAAAATATGTATTATATTACATTAATAAGTGAAATAATTAATTGCTATTGAAAAATTGTATTTTTATTGGAAAATGCACAGTAATTATAAAATAAGTTTTAGTTACAGTTTCAAAAATGCAATTGTTTTATCGTTCAAATGCTATACGGAATGATGCATTTTAATTGAATTTTAGTGCTGAAACAAAAATACATTTGTGTTGAAATTTATAGACAATCTGATCATGACAGCTGTCATTTACTAAAAATATTATGACATTTGTTAGTTGTTTAGATTCTATTTTTACCATGAATATTTGAAATGATTGAAAATTATATTTGCTACCACATGTCAAATTGGCAAAAATAATTGCATACTCGTATATGCGTTACTATTTTATGTAGATAAATTAAAGCAATATAAAGAGGAGTATACGCAACCGCCATTTTGTGTCCTTGGTTGGCAGATGTAGTATCTCCGAAATAATAATTAATGCATAATTGGAAAAATAATTATCTATTATTAATATTTTATGTAAACGTATTTTTATAAACATTATCCAACAAAGCTCTGAAAGATAACTTACTACCAATTGTCAATATATGCTAGTTTTTGTATAATAATTTCACAATAATAACATTTAAAGATCTACACGCTTTAATTTAATTTTTAATGTGCTACAAATTCATTATTATTACATTATTTTTATGGAAAAACTAATACAAATCAGGGATGGAAAACGTAACGTAACGATACCCGATAACGTTGTAATAACGTTTCATTCGTTAATTTTTTGTTAATAACTTAACAATAACAAAATAATTTGTTTTTATTTGCCGTTGAGAGAATAAAAATTCCTAATTTACTGATATTTTAATATTTTTCGTTATATATGTTATCATATAGATGTCACTAGCATTGTTTGAATACTGTTTCAAATGTACCAATTATAAACCTTCCACTTCTTATTAAAATAATTAGTAATGATTCTCTTGTAGCATGTAATTACCAATTACGTAATAAGGTATTTATATTTTTTATGAATTTTTAATACAAATTTGAGAAAAAATAAAGTTATTTTAACGTTATAATATCGAAATAAAAATAACGTTTTATAACGTTACATAATGTTATGTTGTTGATTTCTTTAAGTTATATAACGTTATATAAGTAATTAATTTGTTTCATAACGTTATGAAATCCCATCCCTGAAACAAATAGGCACTGTAACTATCCTGTATCACCATATACTACGACTGTCATAAGGGTCCTATATAACGAGAGCAAGTACTTACATATTTAGAGCTCTAGATAACAAAAAAACAGCAGCAAAACCGTTAATTCAAACAGTTACCAGCTCTGAACCAAACATATTAATAATGTAAGAGAGCATACAAAACATAAAAGGAGAAATTAAGTGAAACCGGAGGTTCAACGTTGCAGTTTCAAAGTGACAGGTAAATACCGTGAAAGAAGTAGTTGCAAAACACTTTGCTATTTATTAAAAGGTTTATTATGTCTGCATAAAGTTACCCACTGCCTCTTTTCTATTCAAATTGGAATCTCATTTAAGCGTGTAATGCTGTTTAAGTAATGTAATTATAAAATAAAAATTAGATTGAACATGTTTTCAGGAGTTTTTACTTAATGACGTCGTTTTGTATTAATGATCTATATTGATTTTCTCCGAGTACTACGAATACTTGAAACGTGCCAGGGTCCTAATTTAGCGGGTTGTAGATTGGAATCTTAAAGCCGTAACCAACGAGAAGGACCGATAAAGAAATGACAGGTCGCTTGACAAATTCAACCGAGATATTTCACATCATTTGCACACTACTTTCTTGTTGACTTTTTCAATTAGCACGCCATCTTACTTATTTTTCTTCAACAACATAACCTAAAAATTTCTATATTAAATTAAAGGAGTATTTAAAGCAGTTTCAAATTCACAGCTTATCAATTTGTGATTGAAAAAATAGCGCCGTGAAATCGGGAGAAATTACAAATTGGTTTTATATTTAAATGCCGTAAATCTAACAAGTAAAAACAAATACGTACGTCAGTTTCAAGTTGAGTAAACAATTAGATATTGAAAAGTTTATTAAATATCAGGGTCGATTATGCACTATTGGTCGCCCAGGTGAAAATATTTGGCGCCCCTAAAGTGGATATGCATATTAAAAATGAAATAGCGTCGCAAATAACTTTTTTGTTCAAAATAAAATTACTTATTATTAAAAATTTAATTTTTAAAGCAGTGTGAGCTCGATTTTCCGTCTTTCATACGCAAAATAATGTGCGTATGTGCTTGACACACGTGTCATAAATCAAAATTAAAAATAATACAACAGAATATTTTTTTATTGTGTTGTTAAACTATGAGTTACATAAAAAATATTTTTTATATATTACTTATTATTTATTAAATATTTTGTTAAATTTAAAAATAATTATTGGCTTTCCTAAATTTTGGCCGCCCATATGCGGGGGTACGCTCTCCGCGTACGCCAAAATCAGCCCTGTTGAGTACACAATAATACAAATAATATAATTTTATTGAGAATATGTCGGGACACGTTAAATTATCCTTCCATTGTACTAACGCATCGAAGCTACCAGAATATTCGAGACTTTAATTGCTCTGGTATATAAACCCAAGCAGAAAAGACCGCGAGGACAGTCTGATAATATACGTGTATGTACATAAATAGTTGATGATATAAATATCATGTAAATAAATAGTGCGTAGTATTAAGTGTTTAAATAAATATTTTTAGCATTTGGTTTATTGTTAAATAAATTATTTGGCGAGTGTTTAAGTGTTTATTAATAATTATTACCCTTAAATTATTGTTTATATGTGTCTATCTTTTTATAATTTATTATTCGTTCATTAAACTTAGGTATACATATAAATATTTTAAAATTATTTTTACACTTCACGCAAAGAAATAAATGTTACATTACTATATTTTATTTTATCTGGTGTTACCATTCTTATCTCGTCGTATGGTGACATTAAGCGTAATTTATATTTAATAAACTAGCACAAACCTACTAGTTATTTCTATGCAACTTGCATTTCAATTCAGACAATCAAGTGGTCAGGAAGTCGATTGTTTCTCTGTTTGTATTTTTACGAGGAAAACAAATATTGTCAAACGACAGGATTAATCCTGAACTACCTCTGTTTGAACCAGAATTTAGCAAGATAGAATCTACACAGATTGCGGAATTTATACAGTATTAATGAACAAGTTACAAAATACACGAGTTTTCTGTACGCAAAATAAAAGATGAGATACCAATAGAATTTTATATCACTATAAACACAAAACGTATGTCACTTCTACTAATGTTTTGCGAAAATAAATATATGTGTAGTATGTACATATATGTTCCAATTATTTAAAGTTAATTTAATAATACAATAGATTAAGAAACATCCAATAAAACCTCGATATAATGGACTAATTCGGGTGATGAGGTCACCGTTTAACACGAAAGTCCATTAAATTAAAATCAGTTTTCCGAATGATACATAGATTAGCAATACATATGTGCAAATAAACTTGGGAGATTCCCATATAGTCTTCTTGATTGAAAACGTCAGTCATGATTTGACAATCAAGATCGATGACTCTTGAATTTGAATATGTATAACATTAACAGGATCTTTTTAAAAAATTTTACTTTTGACTGAATATTTTACCTGTTATATCCGAAGTTTATTATATTGAAGTTCGTTGTATCGAGGTTCTATTGTAATTAGGTGGTTCTTCACCAATCATATAAATATCCACACATTTTAAATTGTGTTTATAACAACGATTATGATTGCTTTGTAGTCGAAATGTACATTTTACCATTGCCATCTATTTTAATATATTGTACTTGTCCAAATAAGTTTTAAAGATATTATAATATAATAATAAGAACTTTATTTAGTATCATTACTACATTAATAAACAATATATAAATAAAAATATATAGGTACTGTAATCACTTAAAACTAATCTATAAAAATATCTGCATTATTTTTTTATAATACATACATGGACATATAAACATTGTAATGTAAATACATACAACATTAGGAACATTTATTTATTTATTTAGCTTAAATATGTTAGCACTTTATAGTAAAGTCAAAGTTATGGTGTAATCCGCTTGAGAAAAGCAATACTCTGTATAAAACATAGAAGCAGAAGTGAAAAAATTTCATTAAAAAGAAAAAACAAATTTAATTTAGGTTACGTATTAAACATAACAACGGTAAGTCAGCAAGGAAAAATAAGTCCTGGAATAAATTCGGCCATGACTTGCAAGGACAGGACGAAATCTGGGCAGGATCACACCTCCTGGTAGCTTCAGGAATTCCTGGGCTCTAAACGTCACAGAATATTAAATGCTTGACTTCCGACCCCTGATTGTGCGATAGCGTGAAGGAACGATGAATTGGCTCTTGTATCAAACGTCGTTAATTTTTAACGAGATCACCAGGCGTAGATAAAAGAATAAAGACAACTAATTAACGGATTAAATTAATTATTAATAAATCTCATATTGCGCCAGATAATAGATAATTCTGCAGGAGTTTTTTTTTACATGTAACGTATAATTTCTCATTTTATCATTCTTAATTCTCAGTAAAATAAAAACAAACACGCTTTATTTTAGTGGTTTAGAACAGAGCTGTGTAATACTGAAACTAAAAATACGTCAAGTATTTTGTAAGGTGATATTTAAGTAAAAATATTTTAAGATTTAAGGTGTTAGTCTATCTACAGGAAAAGTGTCTTTCCGTTTTTTTTAATAACTCATTTTTGGTACATTTTAGAGAACAATGTTATAAGAAAAAAGTTTTTAAAATAATATTCTTTACATCGAACTGTTATTCTAATTTTGATTTTCAATAAACTATAATTTAATTTTTTTTTATTTAAATTTCAAAATACCTTCGAAAAATATATTAACAATCCCATGTTAAGATAACGTATAAGAATATATGTGATTTTTTTTGGAATGAAAATCTTATACATAAAAGAGCTATTAGAAAGTTATTGCTTAATGAAACCAAAATTTAAAAAAAACAAAATTTTAAAAACAGTTCGATGATAAGAATATTGTTTTAAAAACTTGTTTTCTAGTAACAGTTTTCTCTAAAATGTATCAGAAAGAGATTACAGAAAAGTATGAACGACACTTTTGCTGTACGTAGAGCGTAGACTATCCGCTTAAAGAACGTCTAGTTATTACCGTATTATTTATGCTATACAAATAACATATTTTAAAAATAAATTTTAATGAGGTAATATATTTTATTTATATAACAATTTTTCAGAGAAAAGAGCTTAAATTAAATCAGAAAATACTATAATTATCATCAGCAAAAAGTAAGAATTTAAAATATAATAAAGTAAGAAGATAAAACTCTTGCAACAAACACTTCTAGCAAATTCACTTGTGACATTCACCTTTCTTGTAGTGTTTTACAAATCGGTCCCCGTTCTTGTATGTCTATATTTAAACGCTAAATAATACTTCAACTATAAAATTAATTGCATTGATATTTATACATTAAATTGTATTTTAAGTTATGTATTAGATGCATGCTATAACTCATTTAATCATAAAATATAACCTTCTCTTTTCTTGTAGTGCGGTCTTCATATCTATTTATAAATATATTCACTTTTGTTTTACGAAATATATGTGCCTAATACTGAAGTATCTCGCAAAATGTTCTTTAGGTCAGGTCCGAACTTAAGCGTGGGCAGACAGGGCTGCAGCCCAGGGGCCCCCACTAAAAGAGGGACCGCTCCAAGTGAACAATTTTCTTAACAATTTACATTACTAGAAAATAAGAAAGACTCAACCTAGAAAACACCAAAATGTATGTACTGTAATTGTACTAATGTACAACGGAATGACTTAATTTTTACTAGAAGAAAATAATAGTATCTTGAGTTGAAAACTATTTATATATAATTTAATAACAGAAAAAAGTGCAGCATCCTTTTCCAAACTTGAAAGTCATATTGAGAATTTATCCTGTTTTCATGTTAACAAATTGCACTGCAGAATGATCATTCCTAAAATTAACAATATAAAAAAATATGTTGAGAACTGTTATGATCGAACAACGCCTAAAACATCATCTAATATATCTGAACATCAACACTGATATTTTAAGTGTATTATCAAATGAGTAGAGAAAATTTAATAAAAGTACCAAAACTAAATTTTATTTGTCAATACAGAAATGGTTTTATTCGACTATATATAATTAGTAATTATAGGAAAAAACTTTTGGAGTGACAGTCATTTAATAAAATCCCCTAATACACTAATGTTTCGACTGTAAATCAGACTTCATCAGGGTGATAAATGGTATTAAAATTATTCACTTATTTGTTAAATTTACAACTTATTAAAAAAAAAAAACATAAAATATAGATTTTCAATTTTTATTTCATGTTGAAAAAGGGTCTCCACCAAAATTTAGCCAAAAGGCCCCCACCAACATAAATCCGGCCCTGCTTTAAGTATTATACTTTAAGTAGCTTTGTTTAGATATGACATTATTGTAAACATGTCTTGTATGCAATGGTTATAATTTAATACCTTAATGAAAGGACGAGGAACAAACAGCCACAAGTCAGAGAATAAAATAGACGTCCACATGCTTAATAACATGTCCAGCAAAGCCTCAATAATACGCGGAATATATGTTCGATGTCCGGAACCAAAACGTGCGTGAATGTGTATAATTGAAGTAATCACATGATCGAACATGTGCATAGAGTCAAACAAAGCACTCTGTTAAATCTATTGTGTATGTGGTTAATGCGAACAGAAAAATGAAGCAATGATATCGACTAAACATCACTCTCTCCAATAAACAAGAGCTATTCATACCAATAACGCTTCAAAATCATACAATTTACGAATGATCGTGTTAATTACTGCTCACTTAGATATGCCTTTATATAGTTCTGTATCTTTATCTGTATATCCGATTTACTAAACATAGTTCTGTATCTGTATCTTTACCTGTATATCCGTTTTACTAAACTGATTATTCAGGTTGAATTAATATCAATAGTAAAGCAAATATTTACTCTGCAATATGAACTTAATATAATACGAAAATCCTGTACAAAACTGTGTTTATAAATATTACGTTTAAAACTATTTTATTTTTAAATTTAAAAGATTGTGGTGTTTTTCCAAAACGTGACCAGAATTCCATATGTATGTTTAAAACAATGTAGAACATATATTTAATACATACACAATTTTGTTCCATTTTGCTATTATTAAAAATGGAAAATATCGTTGCATTATTATACTAATACCTACAATTTACAATTAGTGTATAAATATTTTACCTTCCGAAACTATTTTTATAACATTCCTTTCTTCAATTTCGATTATTAGTCTTTTCGAAATTATAATTAGTGTTATTATCTTTTTTTTTGTTGTACACTTTAATTAAAGCTCTTTTGATCAGTAAAATTAATTGGATTTTATACAACATTCAATATTTACGCAGAAGAGACTAAAAATTAAATACGCATACAACAAATTCATGCAATTTTCGAAATATTTCTATGTTTACAAACAATATGATTATTATACCAAATATTGCACGAATGAACAATGAATTATTATTAACAAAAATTATTGTCGCTTGAAAATATTCATCTGTTTCAGCAAAATTTGTTATGAAGTTTGTATTTTATTATTCAGACATGTGAGATATGTGAATGACAATAATTTAATAAGAAAATTAGTGTTTAAAATTAATAATAATCTATTATGCAGAACGATTTTCCTGCTTTCATGTTAACTTGACATGTAACCTGCTCATTGTCACTGAATATTGCTGTTAATAATTACGTAACGTACATAATTACATTGTCATACATTGAACGTTCAACATCATACAGAAAAGTAAGGTAAAAATAAATGCAAATTACCTATTGTTCTTTACAAATCTGTACAATTTTCATGATAATATTCAATGTAGCTTAACAGGTATTTCAATTTAAATAGAGTCATTAATAATAGTTTATAATATTAATGCTAATAAATATGTACATTATTTATAAACTTATCACTATCGGTGTTAATTTACATTTTAAATAAATCTGCATATATGATATATGAGTAGTTATTTGTTTACTAGTGGCTAACAATAATTACTTTGAATGTCATTACGTTTTATATTTAAAAAACTTTAATAACAAAAAAAAAGGATAAAAAAGCTTTAACTAAATACGAGAAAATTTTATAGTTTTATTTATAGTCATTCAGTGGCGCAGACAAGGGGAGGGATATGGGGATCAATTTCCCCCATTGAAAATAAATTATATACTATTTTTTACGTTGTAATAAAAAAGAAGACTAAATTACAATTTATGACTACTTTCTTTTAAATTATTAAAGGTGTTGTAATTATTATTTTTTGTAGAACTGAAAGAATTGTACACTTTTAAATTTTAATGATTTATAATTCTTCCTAAAATACAGAACCGTATCTTTATCGAAATTTAAAACATATATAGAACTGGAAGCAACAGAAAATGTTCAATGAAAAGGTTACCAACTTTGTACAATACAATTTTTAAATTTAGTTAAAAAAGTTTTATATTATAATGTATTCTGTGAAAATAAATTAATTCAGCTAAATAGGTTACAGATTTATTAAAACTTTTAAAACGTGGAACAAAAATAAATACAAAAGTATTATAATTTATTAAGCGTCAACTGTTATAAAATAGCTTAAAAAATTTGAAATTAAATCAACACCAGAGGTAATTTGCAAAATTTACTCAAAGTAAACTAAAAATAAAATAGCCTACATGACAGAAACATTAATAAGTTTAACGTTGCACGTGACAAATAGTTCAAAGAACAATCAGGAGTTATGATCAAAGGATTTTTAAATATCAACATTAACATGAAGAGTTTATGTAATAACGTAGTGACTATATTTTAGGAAACCTGAATTTTCATAACGAATTTAAACTCAACTAGGAAATGTTGTCGTATTTAAATTTTTTGTTAAATGTTTTCCCTATGTGTACAGTTTAAAATGTCGGAACTAGTATAATTTCATTCTTGATTTGTCGTTAAATTTTACATAGATGTGACGTAAATTTTTACATCTCTGGATTCGGTTAAACATTGTGAACAATAAAGCAAACAATTAAATGTGAAAAGTCTACATACACGTTCGCTATATATGCAAATGTTGACTAAAATAAGATAAAATTCAAAATACGTCTTTTATCTTCTCTATATGCGGCATGTACCGTAAAATATTAACGAAGTATTAACTTAGTTACAAGTATATGTTTATTTTTATCACGTACGTAGTTCGTTATAAGTTTGCTTTTGTTTTTGTTTCGAGACATAGTAATTTCATTGTTTTTAGTCTTATACAGTATATTTAAATATGATAAAATTTAATACAAGTCCAGAATAATTAATTTATAACCAATATCAAATTAAGAAATGAATTATTATAAAGAGCACAACCGTTATTTTTCTCATATACTTAAATTTTCTTATTAAATATGTAATAATTCATACAGCATACACAACAGGACATATATGAATATGATTATAATTTTCAGGTTTCTCGACAGGGTTTTGAAATTGATATATTGTATATCTAAGATATATTTACTTAAAAAATATATTTTTTCTATAATAATTTAAAATTATTTTCGTTATTTATAACTCTATTATTTACAGACAGTGGTAGCTCACTTAGTTAGCGTACTCCGCTCAAATTGAGCGAAATGTGATATCTGGATTTCAAACCAAAAATAAATACCGCTGTTTCCAAATAGTTCAGAACCAACTATAAACTGTAGGTACTCTCACCTGTTACTGGACAGTGTAATTTCAAATAATATTGCAAAAACATATATAATTTTGTTTGAAAATATTGATTAGGGTATTCCAAACCTAATTAAAAAAAATACGTATTGAATGTCAATGTTCATACGTATAAGTAATATTAAAATATAATCTTCAATTTTATTATTATCTAATATTAAAATGAAACTTTAATGCATTTAAATCGTGTGCATTAAATTCAGGTATCACCCATGTTTGTGACTTGAAGCACAGTGGAAAATGGGATTGGTTGTTCGAACGCGCCATTGCGTCTGTAATTCGCGCTGGTTTGCTATTGGTTGTTGGATCAGCGGTGTAGCTGACGTCACACGCACCGTTGATTTTCTAGGAAGCAATTTATTGAAACTTTATGCGGCGTGTTAGAAACTTTAGGAAAATAAAAAATACGCGTCTAATAATTTTATGTACAGATTAATATGTCAAAAAAAAAAATAACTATTATAATCAGTTGTGCATATCAGTACCGCCAAGAAAATATTTTTTTGTTTGAAAATTTGGAATTCATGTAATCTAGTTTAAAGTGGGGCAATATAATGAAATAGGGTTGTTTAAGCTTTTCTAATTTTTTTATGTTAATCTATATTAAAAAATATGATGTATGTATTTTTTATTTCGTAAAAAAATATTGCATATAACCATAAAAAATACACAAAGTTCGAAAAACATTATCTCGCGAAAAACAATAGTATTTCCTGACGTCACGCTTACTGCTTAGAAAGAGAAGTCTGAAATAAATGAATCTGGTCTAGTTCTGAATTTAATAATGCTGTTTATTTAGTACTTTGTTGTATTTTCTTATTTTTAACTTTAATTATTAAAGTAAACTTTAAATTGATGTATATAAAGATAAATGTTCTTCACATCTTCTTGTTTAAGACTGTTGAGCGCATGTATTAGTCGTACGGATTACGTCATCAAAATAGCGAACGTTTTGACCATAGTGAATTTTTAATTGATAATTAGTAATATTAAAATGTCAATAATGTAACTTTTTCTATTTTGTTATAATCTATTCGCAACTAAAATTAAAATACATGTTTTTTTTATACAAGTGGGATGTTTAAACAGGCCTATTGCACAAATTTTATTTTTAAACAGGAAAGGGTGAATGGTATTATAATAATATGTCTACAATTTTACTGGAAATAAAAAGAACAGAATTTGATATTTGATAAATGCGACACGTACAATTTGATGGAACGTCTCGTATTGTGATAGCATTACTGTGGATGGTAAGCCATTCTTGTAGAGCAAAAATGAAAGAAATATTGTTGATGGATACGGATAGTTTGATCGCCTCGAAATGGACAATTCTTATCGCTTGATCGAATAATATGTTTGATTCTAGTGTTAAAAGATCAAGTGTTTCCCGTATGAAATCTCATTTTCACTACGAGCCAATACGAGCGAAAAATTGCGTTCTTAATAGTTCACTGAACATATCCAATTTAAGATGTGAATTTGCAGTATCATATAAATTGGTTATGTTCAGGAAGTGTGAACGTATAATGGAGACAGAAAGCAGCAACGCAATAAAAATGAAATTATACATTTAAAGGCAGTAACAAACTAAATTGACTGGTTTTACTTCGTTATAAAAATGCTTTCTATGCTGTTCTTTTCCAATAAACAAGCGCTGTGAACTTTAAAGACGCTTCTATACAGCCACTTTAATGTAAAAATAAAACATGTATTGTCGGAAATATATAAATATACACCATTCGGTTGCAAATATATCACAAATAGGTTATCGTAGCTTCTAGAAATATTGCTTCAAAATAATAGCCTTTAAAGACATAAATTCATATCTGTATAGCTTTTACCGTTCAATTAACGACCACATTTACAACAAAGATAAACATTAAAAAATGGCATTGAAATTATAAACTTCACAGTAGTTTACACATATAAAATCAATTTGGAATAAATAATTAATATTTTATAGTGATCCAAAGTTTGCTTCATTTCTATTTCGGTTTTACCGTATATCTCGTAGATTAATTTAACTTAATTATATATCTTAAGTATTTATTTAATACATTTTTTTAAAAAAGGATCAATTTCATAATAGATAATTAATGTGCCAAAATAGTGATAGATTAATTTAAGTTACCGTTCAATTAACGGCCACATTTACAACAAAGATGAACATTAAAAAATGGCATAGAAATAATAAACTTAACACTCATTTACACAAATAAAAGATCAATTTTGTAATAAACAATAAATATATAATAATGATCCAAAATTTTCTCCATTTCTATTTCGGTTTTACCTCATATCTCGTAAATAAATTTAATTTATTTTAGTTACTAGATATTTATTTAATATATTTTTGAAAATTTTTGTAATAGACAATTAATATTGGAAAATAGTGATCCAATATTCACTCTTTCTATTAAAGTAGATTAATTTAAGTTATTTTATTTACTATTTACTAATTTATTTAATATATTTTTAATAACAAATCAATTATGTAATAGGCCATTAATAATGTAAAATATAACAGAGATAAAAGTTGCTCCATTTCTATTTAGGTTTTGCCGTATATCTCGTAGATTAATGTAGATTAATATATTAACTTATTTTAGATGCTATTCAATTAATATATATTTAATAAAAGATTAATTTTTTAACAGACAATAATACTGTAAAATATATAGTGATCCAAAATTTACTCCATTTCTATTAGGTTGTCGTATATTAAAATAGGTTAATTTAACTTATTCCATCAATGAAAGACTTCAGATCAGAATTCATTATTATTAAAATAGGAAGGATTGTTTAAATAAAATTATGTTTTGATATATATTTTTTATGATTTTATGTGTTCAGAGTGTTATTTAAACAACCTTCCTACTTCAAAATTTTACCTATTTTAGTTACTATTTAATTAATATATTTTTAATTATAGAACAGTTTTGTAAAAGACAATTAATATTGTAAAATATAATCATGATCCAAAATTTGCTCCATTTCTATTTAGGTTTTGGCGTATATCTCGTAGATTAAAGTAGATTAATTTAACTTATTTTAGTTACTATTTAATTATAAAGGTATTAGAGTGGGATATAGCAAATTAATTTGAACTGTGTTTATATTTAGATGGTTTTGAACCTGTAACTTTTTGAATAAATATACGCGCATTAGCGATGCGTATTAAACTATTACTTCATTAAAGCTCCAAAACTGTCCAACCTGATACGTTCGGTATTAACTCTCTCTCGGATATATTGCACGAATTTCAACAGTAAATTTGTTTTCAGTCGATGTGTCATATATAATTTCGGTAAAATTATTAGTGTTTTCATACAATGTGATTCACAATTGACTGCACTCAGATATCTAAATTAAAGCCAATTTACACTGAAACACCATATACTAATATTTATGAATGAACGTGATTTAATTATCCAAAAATGCATGCCTGATAGCGAAATCACAATTTGCAAAAATATTGTCGGTTTACACCTCAAATTGAAAAATGAAAAACCCGCTGAAATAGTGAATATTTCCCGTTCCTGAAAAAAAAACTATGTTAGTAAAATTGTCAATGTATCATTTTTATCTGAATTGCTGATTATATATAACATTGGTTTTTTTTTTGTATAATTATTAGAACTATAATAAAATAAAATTAGTTCATATGTGTTATGTTTATTTATATCTTCCTTACTTAACAAAATAGAAGATAAAAATTAGATAAATACGTAATTACTTGAATATAGGACATGCGTGCTAGAGTTACCATTAAATATATGAAATGATAAAGAAGACACGAGTCGTCAAAATGAATTATCATGACAAAACTCAATACAAACATGAAATCATTAGTACAATAGCAAATAGTAAAAATACCTCGCATTCATGGGATTTTATAGTAATTGGATATTAGAAGAGAAGCTTAATTTTTTTTTATGAATTTTACAATAGGATATAATATGCATAGAAAATAATATTTTACAATACAGATATATTACATTTAAAATATAAAAGAGTACTTATTTAAATAAAAATATAATACGAAGAAAACACAAAAGTATAAACAATAAAACATAACCTGCACGCGGAAATAGAAAAACATAGTACTATTATCAACTAATTAGTAAAAAACAGGGTTGCATTGATTTAAATCATTTGATTTAAATCAGTAATTTAAATCAGATTCAAATCACTTGTTGTGTAATTGTTATTTAACATTCCAGATTTACGTAAATGGGGGGAAAAAAGTGTGAGTAATTTTACCATGTGGCAATACATTCAAGAAATCTGTTTCATTTCATCAATAAAACGACTTTAGTGGTATATTATTTTGAATTTGTAATGCAGAAAACTTTTGCACTAATGTGCGATTTTCTGTTAAATTTACTTTGTAATGTGTTACAGTAAAATCCGGTTATGACGACATCGAAGAGGACAGATAAATTTGGCCGCTAGAAACGGAAATCGGTAAAATAACGTTAGCGTATTTCGACGTTATAAACCGGTATCGTTATAAACGGATTGTACAAGAATTTTTTTCATAATAAATGCTATTTTGTGAAACAAGTTTTTGAAATTTTACTATAGCTTTTGTCAGCCAGTACGGTTGTGTGGTCGTGGCGTGTCTTGTCTGATCGTGTAGATAAGCAACATAGCCCGCCCTGTCCAATTGGATGGGTTGCCGCACAACGGCTCGGTGTGTGCTGGCCTTGCAGAGACTGTAGGCTGACAACCTGCTTCACTAAAATGCAAGTAAAACATGTCACGAAACAAGTACTTCAGGTACTTGAGGCCTAATCGGCTTCACCAAAAATCTGGATCTACTTCCGGAAAACTAAGTAAGGGCTGTGTCACAATAGATCTTCTAGGTCGCGTTGACAAAAAGCGACAAAACGCTTAAACCCTCATATACATACAATACAATACAATACTATAGCTTTTCAAAAAAATCAAAAATATCTGATTAAATAAAAAAATTTGGATTTGAATAAAAAAAAACTGATTCTTTAAAATTTCAAAAGAGAATCGGATTTTTATGCAACTCTCAGTAAAAAATAAACATTTGCTTACAAATGAAATAAGAATAAAAAATATACCTATGTAAGAAAACCATATTACTATTATCAACTAGTAATAAATAAAAAATAAACATTTGGTTATAAATGAAATAAGAATAAAAAAATAATGTATGTAAAAATGTATAAAAAATAATAAATTTCGTTAACCAAATGTTTTGTTATTGATTGGAAAAATTAAATAGCGACCGTGGTTCAATTGTTTC
Source organism: Stenolophus ochropezus (assembly GCA_035578165.1). NCBI lineage: Eukaryota > Metazoa > Arthropoda > Insecta > Coleoptera > Carabidae > Stenolophus > Stenolophus ochropezus. The sequence continues at coordinate 10,565,718 of JAQOWZ010000014.1, forward strand.
TAGAATTAATAAAATACGAAAAAAAAACCGTGGAATACGACGCATTTATTTTCAATCACCAATTACGAAATCCATCTCTCTTTATTCTACGAAATGCGTACTTACTCAATTTTAGTTACATTACGAAATAAACAAAAATTATAAAACATGAGCACGCGGACAAAGATAACCATGTTACTATTATCAACTAATAATAAATAAAAATAAACATGTCGTCATAAATGAAATAAGAATAAAAAATATATGTATGTAAAAATGTACAAAAAATAATAAATTTCGTTAACCAAATATTTTGTTATTGATTGGAAAAATTAAATAGAGACCGTATTTCAATTGTTTATAGAATTAATAAAATACGAAAGAAAAACCGCGGAATACGACGCATTTATTTTCAATCACCAATCGCGAAACTCATCTCTCTTTGTTATACAAATACAGCGTCCATGCTCAATTTTGGTCACACCACGAAATATGAAGAGAAAAATCATTGGTTTTGTGTGTAAAATGTCCTGGGCAACGCCCTTCGTTTTCCGGTTTCCTCCTTACATGCGCAGCCAGTAGACTGAAAGAATTAAACCGGAATCTGTCGCAGGCTTTTAGTGAAATCAGTTGTTTCATGAAATGTAGGCATTCAATTAAATGGACAAATGAGGTTTTTATACCGAGGGGATCAAGCTAAGTAACTTTACTAAATGCTACTACTCGTTACTGCAATTGTTTCTACAAAAAATATTAGGATTGCGGTAAAAAATGTTGTTTTAAAATTAGATTTATTTGATCCTTTCTCTCCCTTCTGCAAAATCACATCTGTTGCTCGGTTACAATCCGAGATTTGGAAATCTCTTATTTGAATATTATTCTTCCCTTACTTGTTTTGAAGCATATTGTTTTTATCCACAGTTAAATGTTTATATTTTATTGCTTATTCTTAATAATAATTCATTGTATAATATTGTAACGTTTAATTATATGGGTGAAGTATAAATTGTCATAAAATTCGAATATTTACATTACAAGTTTATTAAATAAAATTTCCACAAAATATTTATTTTTACTTTAGATATCGTTGTTCGAACCGACTGCCTCCACTCGACTCACTTTACTCTACTCTACTAACTATCGGCACACATTGTCTAACTCAACTTTTATACCTGCGGGTAATTAATCTCGAAACTTCTAGAGTCTTCCGGACTTTATAAAATTCCGAACAATAGCGGTATCGCTCTTATCTCACTTAACCTTTAGTGAGATTACAAGACCAAAGATGTTAGTCGCGATGACTCATCGGCAGTGAGTCACGCTCGTTACACTGTGATTCAAATATTTTTATTCAGAATTTATTTATTTCCGAATATTTTTTTTTAATAAACTTTAATGAGCATAGTTACAATAAAAATATGCTCATTGAACTAATTTTCATTAAAAGAATTTTTGCTTTTTTTCAACGTCGATTTTAAAATTGTAAGTTCTATGTACGATATTCAGTAATATTTTAGATTTCATAGTCTAAAAAACTGACAATCAATTGCAACTATAAATAAATTAATGAAATTACCAACAGCGTAATGAAAATAAGAGTAAATTCCGGCACATCGGTTATCAACAAACATCGATATGTTTCAAGGCAATTTAACACAAAAACCAACACAATACAAGTACGTGTAAATTACATTTAAATGAAAGTTATTCTAAATCGCATATATACATTCCATTACATTCAACGGTTCCTCGACAAATGAAAGCAAAACAATATTTGTTCATGCAAATAGTTTTTGTAAAGTTCCTTTATTTGTAGGAATTGAATTTTCACGAGACAATCTGAAATTGCTAGGACATATTTCATTATTAAACAGAAAATATATTCCGATCCAATATAAAAATAAATTTTACGTTAAAGATTCTTTTCTTATTACTTCGCTGTCTGAAGTAGCTATAATTCTTTTACATTCCATTTTTCAGGTTAAGACTAAACTGTCAGATGTACGCAGTTTTTACACGGTTCTTTCCTTTTATTCTTTACTTGTTCCTTAAACGATTTCTTTTATTAATTTCTTTAAATCTTGTAATACTTTTCCTTGTTATCAAAAAAAGGAAATTACCCATAATACACGAAGATCACTAAAAACTGACCTAATTTTATTTTTATTATTATCCTAACGTAAGCAAACCTAATTATATTTTCATTATTAATTAAATTTTAACACAATTTTATTATATTGAAATAAAATTACTGAATTATTTCATTTAATTCATTCTTTAATATAATTACAGATTTTCTCTTTTTGTCAATGACAAAACGAATTATAAATTTCATCATTATTTGAATAAATATAATTTCAATAGGTAATCATAATATTTTAATAAATTTATAAACGTATGTTTAAATTTTTGCTTAAATCAATCAAAAAATAATTAAGTTTACTAGATTTTAAATATATTTTACATAGATTTAAATGTTAACATTCAAAATATTATTTATCATTTCTATAATACGATATAAAACATATTATGTATTGATTTTTACATACAGTACTGCATGTACTGATTTTAGATTTATTAAAATGTTTAATGCTAGGTAATTATTATACTTTTTTATACAATTTCATCAAAACAATAAATGGTTTTTCTATAGATAAATATCACACTTATGACCGTATGAACCAACAGTGAATAAATCATTCAATAATCCTTGGATCAATACGACTTATTTATTAAATAAAATAAATTGTAATTCACCATCAAAAATTAAGATTCCATTACCGTGGAAAGATTTATTCATTAGAAATCATTTTCTTGTTATTATTGTGTAAAGTTGATAGTAAATAATATCTTTATGTGATTTCATATTGTATGGTAGCTATGTACACCTTTGTGATCTTAACTAAAACATTTTTAGAAGGCAAGTAAACGAAAATAATATTTTTTTCTCAAATTATTTACTTACGTTAATAAAGATTTGAAAGAATAAGAACTCGAAGAGAAGAAATAATGACATAAAATGTTAAACATACAAACTACCTTGTAATGTAAAATATACATGTTATAATTTCATGATGATATGAAATTATATTTTTTATGTACAGAATAAGGTAGAATTCGAAACCGAAAGGTATGAATTTATTGAAGAATGTAATCTACTGTAGAAAAGATAAATATTTGTCTTTCAATATTTGCTACTAAACTAATAGGATAATAATTATGTATTAGTTTTGACATATAATCACAATTTTTTGACAAATCCGTAAACGTTCTGTGGAACCGAATTTCGTTCCAAGAGTTATACACTGATTTATTGAATCCATAACACATAAATATTGTTGGTGAATTAAAAATCTTTCCATAACTTAAATTACTGAATCCATAAATGTTATGGAGTGTTGGTTCATATGGGCAATAGTAAACTTAGAAATTGGTAGAATTTAACGAAAAAACAAATGTCTCTTACAAGGATTTAAAAATAGATAAAGCGAAATAAATTTGATCCGAGATAATTATGTTGTAGTTTTGACATATAATCACAATTTTTTGACAAACCGTAAACGTTCTGTGGAACCGAATTTCGTTCCAAGAGTTACAAACTGATTTATTGAATCCATAACACATAAATATTGTTGGTGAATTAAAAATCATTCCATAACTTAAATTACTGAATCCATAAATGTTATGGGGTGTTGGTTCATATGGGCAATAGTAAACTTAAAAATTGGTAGAATTTAACGAAAAAACAAATGTCTCTTACAAGGATTTAAAAAAAGATAAAGCGAAATAAATTTGATCCGAGGACAGTAAATGGAAGGATGGTAGAGAATTAATCGTGATATTTTCGAAAATTTTGATCTGCACAAGAATCAAGGATAGCTGATGTTCATGATCCGGTCTTTCGCGGCCAGGAGAAGCAATAAATCATCCTCTTGACACATTTACCTACACATACCACGTTTTATCTTCGCAAATTCAAATTTAAAACGACGGTAGAGAGATATTAACAGAACAGTCTGGGATTAAATATAAAAGATTTAATTTGAACACAGCTCTAAGGATTTCATGTTCATGTTTTTATTGCCAAAAAAATTATTTTCCGTGCAAAATACTAAATCTTATGTTTTATGGAAGATTTATTTCATCCAAGAAGATTAAATAAATTATGAATAAATTCAGGTTAAAGCAGACACTTTCATGAATAGGATAGCAAGACATTCATTGATTCAGTAACTAATTTAATAAATAAGAACAAATAAGTGCTAGACAAAAATTATTCAGTTTATGGTTTGCTATTATTAAGTTTTCTAAAGTAGTGCAAATTACATAAGTGCTATTTCTTAACATTTTAGTACTTTTCCAAAATGGTGAATGTGTAGTGCCTAGTGCGTCATAATTGTATTTTTGATGACTTTTATCAAAAACTTTAACAAATATATCTCGTAAAACTTTGTACATTTGCAAGTAATGCGAGTTTATGTGGTGTAATCACATTTTACGAGAAAAATGACACTTAGCAAACATTGCGAAGTATGTTATTAAAAGAGGAGTGGCATTAAGGAAGATGATATAGCTAGAATAAAAAGTGAAAGGATAGTTAAAAGAATATACGAAGAGCTGCACGCCGGCAGAATAAAGTGAATGATAGAATGAGAGAATAAAAGAGATTGTGTTAGAGGAAATATGATTTAGACAAGGAGGAAATAGTGTGTCACAATGTGGACGTGTCACTGTTTTGTTTTTTCAACTTTAAAAAAAATATTACTCTTGTAACATTTTAAAACGTCCGAGTTTTATAAGCAGAGTAAAAAGAAATGTTTATAAAAAGTATTATATACAACATTGTAAAGAAAAATTATTCTCATAATAAAAATATTATTGTACTCTTTAAAATATTACACAAAAGAGTTTAAACGAAAGTTCGTATTCTAGGAGATTTGGGTTTGAATTTAAACCAGTTTGTATTTCACCACAGTTTAGTTTAAATGTGGTCTGTAAACGCCCTCACGGTGAAATTATGTTGGCAATTATCGAAATACTCGTAAAGCAGATTACCACTCCTAAATTAAGTACAAGGCGTGATTAAGCTTATTCATTAAATCATAAATTTTATCCAAATTATTACAGCTCTTAGTATATATTTGATCTCAAAATAAATCGTATAATGGAATAAAATTTTCGAATTCCACCAAGTAAACTTTCCACAACTCTAAAAATAAACTTACTTCGACACACAAAACTTTATTTTTTAAAATACATCTGAATTTTCCCGTGAAGTCATATTAACTTGTATAATACATGTGGAATGTAACTAACAGAATGAAATAAGCCATAATAATGAATTATAGTAACAAAATGTTTAATGTCAATAGGTTAATTATAAGACTTCTGAATCTTCTTGTTTCACCGCACCTGTTTTAGTCATATGTTTTCAGCAAATTGTTTCACTACGGTGGAAAACAATATTAACTACCTTAATGAAATTTAACAAAGTTTTAGTTTAAATTTTCATGAAACGACCCTATTCAAATATTTGGCGTTGATTGACTGCAGGTTGCAGAACAAATGCTAAAGGGTCCATTGTAATATCTACAGGAAATAGATTAATTTCATAATCACACGATAACGAAATTGATAATTAGAATAATTATTATTTTTGTAAAATTATTTTCAATTATTCATTTGAAAAGTTTGTATTTTTTAAATAACTATGCTACTTAACTTTATCATTCAAGGTTAACGTTTCTAATTAGGAAATGCTAAACCGGGGTTCGATTCCAACCACAGGAAAAATTTAAAGTGGATAAATATGTAAATGCATACCAATTTACAATTTATACAATTAATATTCTTCAGCACAAAACTAGAATTAGAGTAAATATGTATCCAATTTAAAAAGACATTGAGATAAATACTAAAGCAACTAGTGGCGGCTTGTGAACTAAAATTTTGGTGAGGCAGGCGGTAGAAACTGAATAAAAACTTATTGAAATGGCATTCATTTTTCAGAAAATAACAATATCATCAGTGTTCCAAACGTCATTTATTATCTGCATACCAGAAGAACCTGCTGCTATTTTTTAAAAGTAAAGTCAAATTTAAAATCTAAATGTAGTGGCCAAAATTTCTAAAGCATTCAGTTCGGTCGCATGTTGACTTCCTTTTCTAAAGAAGGTAGTCTAGCGAAAGAAAAATCTGTAAACGCTATAAGCATTGTAATAACATCATAATCGTACATACACATTGAAGAAGTTTGAGGCAGGAGAATATTTGCCTCTTCACTTCTGTAGTCGTCACTGTGCTGGACGTACGATTGCTTTATTCGACAGTGTCTATAGAATGGGAAAATAAGAGGAATTTGAAAACTAGATCTTGTGGACATATTGTGCGCTAAATTTAAATTTCTAAAAGATTTAAATTTACAAATATAATGCAAAATTCACTTCTCCTCATTTTGTATAATGAGTCAAATAACAAAAAAAAAAATGCCTGGAAGAGTTGAGTTTATTCTGAGACAAATAAATAAAAGCTGTCACAAGAATTAGAACAAAATCTAGAGCTAGAATGTCAAGACAATTAATATAGATCAGGAATTAGATAAACTAGAACAAACAACTAGATCAATTACTTCAGAAATTAAGACATATTCTTGTTCAAATAAGAAGAGCATTTATTGTAGCAGTAAATAGATCAGAAATTATTAAAAATGGAGCACATTTTTGAGTAAATAATGAGTAAAGACAAATTAAAAACGAAAAATCTAAACTTGTATGAACTCATACAAGGATTATATTAAAGATCTACTATTTCCACTAAATCACGATTAATATTAAAATTTTCTTGTGGAAAAATACGACCCCATACTCCTTTCTTCTCTGTTTAGAGATTTAAAGTGCGCGTGAGTTTGTTAATAAACTCAGAGTAATTTGAATTTTTTCGTAACGCGGTACAAGTACCTGAATGCAAATGCGAGCAGGTAATTAGAGCAACGAAAGAGTGATTAAAATACAAATTCGTACGTGTACGCAAACTAAGTGCGACGCGTAGACGTCATAAACTTTTTCAGTTTCAGATTAAGTGTTACATGACAAAAATTAATTTCAGCGTGTTGCTCTAAAATACAGCAGGATTTGTGATATATACGCAGAATAACAGATTTTGCATTGTACAATCCGATTGCAAGTGCGATTTAGAAATGTATATCTCACTTAAAACCAAAAAAATATTGAGGATTGTATTAGTACATCTGAATAAAAAAAATATCTCCTAAACTGAGTGATATACAATAGAAGAGCTATTAGAATAGTAAATGTAAATTTATTATTCTTTTATACTCTTATAGAGAACGTTATAATAACAACCGTTTTAAATCGAAAAATGGTTTTTAAAAGTTGGAAACCGGTTTAAACTGTTTAATAGATTGGTTAAAAAATAATAAAAAAAAATATATTTAAAAAATAACAAAAAAAGTAACAAATAAAAGAATGGAATTTAATGAATATTCACAAAAATTCCCGTAATACCTTTAGAAAAACGCAGGTCATTTTTTAATTGTAAACTTACCTAATGCTGACAAAGAGACTACCTTCTTTTATGGACTCTCTAATAAAATATAAATTGTAAAAACTATCATAATTCATATTGAAATACAAATGGATAACACAGATATAAAAACAAAAAAATTAAAATTTTTTCGCGCTAAATGATACTAAAATAAAATTTATGTTCGTTAAAACCGGTTTATTTATTTTTTGGTTAACGGTTACCGGTATTGTCAGCCTTAAAAATATCGGTTAAAATAACGGGTAAATTTCACAATTTTGGGTCAAAATATCGGTTTTTATTATCAGGGTTACATGCCCTGATTATTATTATAATTTAATGTATATATTGCAAAATATTATAGGAATTTAACTCTTAAGTTAGGTTAGGTTTAGTTTAATTATACTTTTTCCGTGGGTTTATAATTTGGATCCTGAAGTTATTGTAGGATGAGGATTATCTCCCACGTGGAGTTGTAATGTTTCAATTATAGAATTTACACAAATGTAAAACACATTAAAATTGTATTCAACAATCTAATTATACATATAAATAATTTTATAAATATACTATGTTATTTGCCTTGTTAATATTTATAAAAACCAGAGTTTTATTAATACCCATCCCACTTTAATTATACTTATTCATTTTAAGACAAAGAAGTTTAAATGTTTTTTTATAAAAAACAACATTTTTCGTATTATATGCATTTCTTAATTATTAAAAATTAGCATATTTCTTCACTTGGAACGAAAATTTCGTAAACCTCATGTTGAACATATACCTTTATTTTTTACATTTTCATAAGCTTTATATAACACAAAATTACCATATTTTTTCATTTGTGAAAAAAATTATTCAAACATCTCAAAAATTTACATATTTCTTAAATGTACTTTTATTTAACATTTGATTTTTAAACATGTTATACTGTATTACATAATTCGTGTAACGAAATTTTCATTATTTGCTTCGGTTTTCATGTTAATATAAAATTTATTATAAAATATTTCATTTTTTACGTGCTTTATGTATCTGAACTTCTGTATCTGGAAATGTCAGTAGATTTCGATATATCTAAATGTCAAATGTTCGTTCATGAATGCTTTTAACTTAAGCATAAAATCTATTTGAAATATGTCAACGCGTAAGTCAAAAAGATATTAAATTATTAAAATAATTTTTTGCTGGATGTTCGTAAGTAATTTGAGCTTCCAGTTCAGTGGCTTGTAACAATGTTACGAAAGTTGTAAACTAATTTTTTACAATAGGAAAATACGAGTAGAGCTTATCACAAGTTCTGGGGATGTAATTCAAAAATGAAATTATTAACATGTTGTAACTTTTGTTTATATGGGTGAAGTATAAATTGTCACAAAACACGAATATTTATAATAACAAACACTCTTATTTAAAAAAATAACCCAAATTAATCTTAACGATTAGTAATTCACACTTAACACACTAATTACTATTTTCATTTATTTTTACGCGACAATATTTATTTTTACTGTATTTATTTTCACAAGTTATCAATATTTATTTGTACTTTACATGTCGCTGTTTAAACCGACTGCCTCGATTCGACTCACTTCACTCCACTCTACTCGATCCACTTCACACTCTCTGCATTCTCTGACCTCTACTTCACTCTCCTCTACCGTCTGTCTACCTTCAGTAATTTTCTGCACATTGTCACTAAAATTCTACAGGCCGTGACACTTTTATACCTGCGGGCAATTAATCTCGAAACTTCTAGAATCTTTCTGACTTCATAAAATTTCGAACAATAGCGGCGTCGCTCTTATCTCACTTGACCTCTAGTAAGATTACCTGACAAGATAGGTTATCCGCGATGATTCATCGATAGTGAGTCACGCTCCTTACAATATTCAAATTAGTGAATGTACCGTGAGGTTGGTTATTCTTCAGTAGCAAACCTGTAAACTGTTACCTATGAGAGTACAAAAATACAACTAAAAATTATGACAAGTATCAAATTGTAGTAGTTTTAAGAACGAAAAAATAGGTCAGCCGCGATGACTCATCGGCAGCGAGTCACGCTCGTTACAATTTTCATATTAGTAAATGTTGATTTGTACCGAGAGTTTCTCGTAGGGGCGAAGCTGTAAACTGATACCTATTAGAAGTACAAAAATACAAGTAAATATTATGACAAGTCACAAGTTGTACAGTAGTTTTAAGGATGAAAAATTTGTGTATGATTTTGAAGAGTGTGGAAAAGGCTGAGTGTTGTAAATACAAGAGAAATTCGTCACGTCTCGTAAGCACGTAACTGTAATAACATTAACGTAAACACAAGCTGACGGAAGGTTTGTGGTATTTAAGCAAACAGAAAGCTGAGAACTCACTCGTCGAGCGAGAGGATACCTTGTCACTCTTCGCCCCAGAGCATTTCATTTAAGAAATCACATCAAAATATCGCGCTGTGTTCACATTATTTCTACTGTAATTCTCATTTTAAATTAAACATTTTACATAATGAAAACGAAATGCATAATTTTCATACCGGCGTCGTTACTGCATACCTCGCCGCAATATTAACAAGGCTGACGTTGCCACTGAAACCAACTTCGCATTGTCGGAAATCCGCAATAAAACTACTGTTATTACCACCATCACGAACGCTGGGATCAAGGTATGACATATCCGCGATTTAACCAATTGTAAATTTCGATGCAAAAAAATTCAGACCGAAGCGAAATGGCGATTAATGATTTTTTAGACTTGACAGTTTTGTACGAAAATGTTAAACAGGAAAAAAATCCTGAAAGTGAACAAGGAAGAAAACTTCATTCTCATTAAAATATTTCTCGCTGAATTTATTTTGGAGCTCTATATTTTTTGATAGCTTCAATTTTTTGATAGTCAGCCAGTACGTTTGTGTGGTCGTGGCGTGTCTTGTCTGATCGTGTAGATAAGCAACATAGCCTGCAGAGAGACTGCAAGCTGACAACCTGCATCACTAAAATGCAAATAAAACCTGTTATGAAACAAGTATTTGAAGTACTTGAGGCCCTGTTCCACATAGGAATGTTGTACCATAGATGAAGGAATTTTTTTTGATATTAATATATATTCTATAATATTTGCTTAAGCGATAAAGATTAAAAATTTTCACAGAAACATTATAATACATTCAGTTTACAATGCGCTGGTTCCAAATTTTGAAATAGAATTTATAGATCTCTTTTCGTTCTAGAGATATTTGCTCTCAAAATTTGTCCATAGAGACCATTTTTGCCCCCTAGCCCAAAATTGGGCGAAAATACCGACTCAATAACCACGCCATTTGATTCTGCCCGCAAAATTATATATGTATATAAAATTGTCAAATTTTGTAAAAATTTATACACTTAATATAAGCAATGAAAAAATAAATATAAATATAATATAAGGATTAAAATGCTGGAACAATTAAAATTTAGAAAAATAAGGGAATCCGTCTCTATAGTCGAAAATCTCTGCAAGCAAATTAGTGGGAGCTGCAGATGATCAAAAGCAAACGTCTGGAATTCTCACCTTTGGCATTATCTTACATCAATTTCCAATGCACGAGCTTCAATTGTGTTCCAATCATGACGGCCACATGCAGACAAGCATTGTTGTGCATCATGATTACGCCAAAGGTTAATTTTCTTGATCGTTCTCATCAGATCATCCTCAGGCATGAATTATGTTCAGGATCTGAAGCACTTCACGGGTTTGAAAAGATGGTAATTTCAGAAAGTTAAGGAATGTTATAGAGAACACGTCTTCTGCTTGAGAATTTAACCTCAATTTCCATAATTTTAAATTATTCAACCCTCTATTGGACGCACCATAAAGATATGTTTTGTTTATTTATTACAATGAAAACTGTTTTTATTTTTTTACAATTTCTTTACAAAATATTGTAACAATTGTTAGGTCCTTTAATTCCTAATAACATCATATGTCAAGTTTTATTCCTAATCAGGGCCGCCCCAAGGTACATTGACGTCATAGTGCCAGGTAAAATTTGCCGCAACCCAAATTTTTTTTTATTGTTTATAATAATTAATAATATAAGATAAAATATAGAAGATAAAGTTTGCTTAAATAAGAATTTTATATTATGAATCTAGTGGCTTATCAAAAATTACCTCTTTAATTATAAAATATTTGAAACTGTAATTAAATATAAATTATAATTTTGTGTATTATTCAAGAAATATATTGTCAGTAATAAAATTTACAAGACAAGCTACTATCTACTATTTATAAATTTACCTTTTTATATCAGTCTGATTTAAAAACAAACGAACAAACAATATTGTTTCATTGATTGTTAGTCCAAAATATTATAAAATTATTTATAATTTAATAATCAGCGTTCAATCGCTATTTGGTTGCCGCGATGGCTTACCTGTCTGGTCAAGTAGAATAGTAGCGACGCCGCTGTTGTTGGGAAATTTTATTGAATAAGGAAGGTTCTGGAATGTTCGAGAAATTAATTGGCGGTACGTATATAAGGGTCGCGTCGGACGGCTGAAGAAAGTCAGTATCGGTCAGTGCATGTCAGCGACATGTAAAGTAGATGTAAGTATTTAAATAAGCGTTCTTAGTGTTTAAGTCTTTATTGATAATTATTATTCTTAAATCTGTATATATTCGTTTATTCATAGTAATTTTTATTACCTTTTTATCATTTATTATTCGTCCATTAAAACTTATTTATATAAATATTCGTATTTCAGTTGTTTTTTACTCTTCACCCAAATAAATAAACGTTACATTATATTATTTGCCGCCCCTTTAAGTCTGTCGCCGGGGTGCTAACACTGCTAACACTCCCGCTTGAAACGGCCGTGTTCTTAGTGACAAATAGAAACTATGATCGTGGAAAAGAAAACATGAAGACAATGTGTGTTATTTATAAAATTTATTTGTAGGCTTCATGTGCTCTATGCCATAATGCTATACAAAAGTAGTGATAGATGAGACAAACCATTCGTCCTTAATCCATACATCATTCTTAGCCATGCTCAAGTACAGCTATTTCTTATTTCTTTTGCCTATTTACATTCATGAATTTTTTCACTTGCGATTTATTTTCCACAGATATAATACGTGTCTATCCATCCATGTTATGACTGATATACGTTTGAAATATTTAATATAAATAAATAAATACATTAACATAATTTTTGCGAAGCAAAAAATGCGTTAAAAGCTGTTTTACTGTTAAACGAAATTGAACAGCAAAAAATAATTGTTGAAACCGACACCCCTAATAAATTATTAAAAAAAAAATAAAGGTCAATTAAAAAATATTTTTTTAATTAAATTATAAGCTACCATTCCAATTAATACGTTACTACATACATATTAATTATATTTTAAATTAATTTTATATAATTAAAAAATGATTGGGATTAGGTCAGTAACCTATCTTAATTAAAACAAGTATTCAATTATGTACCTAACCTGTAAACGAATATGGTTGAATAAGCAATATAAATATGCCAATTGCATTACAATTTTCTAGAATTTAATAAAAAAACACATCCCACATATTTATCTCAATAAATACAGCTGAATTAATACGTAAAACTATTTTTAATTAAACTTTATTTATATCAATATTTTTTTACTTTATTAGTAATATAGTTTATTCGCTATAAAAAATATTCAAATATCAGAGAAACATGTTAATTTATTATTAACAAGGAGTTAATTAAATATTTAATATTTTTCTTTTGTACGATGACCTAATTACAATACAGATGCCGTCTAATATTATTAGTTAAATTATGCGCAAAACAATGGTACTTGTTAATTTTTTCAGAGTTAGTAATTTGATTTATTTCTTTTGTTATTATTAATGTTTAGAACACTAATAATGTACTTGTATATTATTCATAAGCATTATATAAATGTATGAATAAAGAAATACGATTTAAATTAACTTACATAAATTAGCATGCTTTATAATTGAAAACACATACTTTTTATGTACCACTTTTATATAATATAATAGTATATTACATATTATGTACCACTTTTATATAATATGATACATATTAAGAGTTGTAAGATGCATATTACGCACGAAGTAGAAAAGTTACACAAGTAATTTTTTTACAACTCGAATTATGTACTATGCTTTTTCTAAGACCATTATATGACTGTTTTTCGATCACACACTACACCGAAAGTAATGATACATCATTAGTAAATAGCGCCAACTACAGAACATAAAAATAACTATATCAAACTATCAACCTCAAAATAATAAAATAAACTATATACACTCCAATAAAACAATAGTATAACATTTCTTGTTTATTTATTCACTAGTCGTAATGTATTAAATTAATTATAAATATTTTAATATGTAATGTGACACTTAGATAACCTATAAGTTGTACAATAATGGCAATTTACATTAGAGGTCATAGAAAAACAAATTATTTAGCGTATATGTATTTTTTAGTAATACAATTATAAAATTTTACGTAATATAAGATTAAATTTGAACTAGAGTGCAAACCACTCATTGCGAGTGGGAATCGAATTCGGTCCACTCATTTGCTGCTCCAACTATGCCAGTAGGTAATTATCGTTCATTTAATGGTAAGGACATCCGACCGGTAATTCAGAGCCCGAATTTGATTCCCGGTAATTTCATTTCCTCCCTCGTACTCGTGCGCATAATACAACTAGTTGGGAAGAAACAAATCATATTCTTCACATAAAGTTAAAAGTATAAATTTGCGGTCTGTTTGTTTGGTCGATCGGAAGATCGAATGACTTCCGTAAGCAAATAACTGATCTCGGTTCTGGGTTCTGTAACAGTGATGACAAACCGAGAAACTAAAATACTGTAATAGATTTCATAATTCTGTTATTTCATTGTGATAGATTTGGAAATTGCAGTCAAACACGCGAGTATTTATAGTTACTAATAAATTGAGAAGGATGACTTTATGCAATCAACAATGCGTTCTAAAAATATTACTTTATAACCTACAATGCGATATTACAAATAAATCTAGTTATATAATTGACAGAATATCAATTTTGAAATCCTGATTTAAAACTTGCTTTACTTTTACTATTTATGTTTACCCATTTTTTGCAAGTTATATATGAAACAGTTTCAACGAAAACAAATAATATAAAAAAAATAAATTTACAGCTATATTTATTTTCAAAGTAAGAAGAAACAAATGGCAAATTATAAATTGAAACAGTAGTAATAGTAAGTGCTTAATAAAATACACTTTATTTTACTAATTTCTGTGACGTTATTAATTCCATTATTTCACTAGTGAAATAATAAGATCATTTTTTTACACGAAATCGAAATGAAAAGTAGGCCGAATAGAAATATTAACAGCTACAAAAATAGAAATTTAGTTGTTAGTCTCTTTACAAATACTTATAACAAATTTATTACATTTATTAGATTAGTGATTCAAATTTCACAATTAAAAAAATTCCAGTGACAACTTTATATATTACAGTATTTATCTGTTAAATTAAGAAGTCATTGGTATTGTTTTTCTGTTCATTTCATAAGTGTTATCAAAATGTCACAAATTTATCATTTCAATTATATTTTTATTCTTTTTTTATTTAGAAAATTTCACGCTTTAACAGCTAGTTCATTAGCGGTTACGTGTAAATTGAATTTTTATTGTTATTCAAACGGACGTAAAAAAATTATTCTATAAAGCACGTAAAGAAACTAGTTGGTTATTTAACTTTTGTTCTCTCGCCTACGTCTCGTTTGGTAATTTTCCCATGCGTTAAATAACCACCTTTGTTTCGTTACTTATTACATAAAAAGTTATTCATTGGGATTTAAATAAAGCAATGCGAAAATAAAACAATAGTGGATATAACTCTTTTGTAAAATTTGAAAGCGAATCGAACGTATTTGCAGCGAATGAAGTTATGTTTGTCACAAAGAAAGGAAAGTTGGCAAAATGAAAAACGGAACGCGAAACACGCGTGGTAGTATGTTGAAAAAATATTGCGTATGTTGTGTAGCAAGCTGACAAGTCCACCCGCTGGGTTCATGTCGCATTCTTTTTCTTAGACTTTGATTTTGCCTGTACGACTTCCAAATTTTTAAGGGGAAGACGATTCCTTTGATGTTTAAATTCCTCCGTAGGATTCAAATAACGCAAACTCTTGTAATTTACCGATCCGTCCACTTACTACTTTACAACATTGAGGGAGCATGACCAAGACTAGCCCTTCGTTCTTACGATACAATCTTGCGATAAGCTGCAAAGGGAATTTGGGAATCTGCACGCCAACAATACCACACAATGTAAACACTGATTAACTCAAATCTAACCTAAAAATAAATGTCAGCTCTTCTTTACACAAAATCCTCCAACCATTGTGTCAACGCATCGCTTCAATGCGTCGCCACAACGCATCTTATAAAAACATTTTAATACTGCTATCACATATGCCATATGTGTCAAACAAGTATTGTTATAGACTTCTAACATGGGAAGACAATTTCTGGTAAATAAAAACTCTCCGACTAATAACTAAGTTACCATATTGCAAAGGACAATACTTCATATATTCCAACATTTTATTTAATGCAGATTATTTTATTGGCATAATTTAACGAAGTTTACAAAAATCTATTATTTTTTGCTCTACACGAAATATTACAGCTTTTAATTAATATCTATAGGGTTAGAAAAACGATCTCTAGAATCGAAGGTCTTCAGCTTGATTCCGATTATCGTGTTTCTTTCTGTTCTTTTCTGTTAACATAATAGCATATTGTACAACAAGAGTGGATATGACGATCATATCATTGAGGATGATGTTTGTGCCTTAATCATTCGAACGAAATATGTGCATTCTACTTGAGTTTTACAGTATATTTTTTGTACGATATTATAACTACTGTTAATATTAATTAGTAGATTCACACAATTATGGTTACAATCACCTAAGCAAACATTTGAAACATTTGGCTGTCAAACAGTTTATAATATTTTATGAAATAATTATTTTAAATAAATATTGTTAGTTTAAATCAAAATGGTTTATTTGCATAAAATTTTACACATTCGGTTTAAATTTGATTCGGTATTTTAGATTTTCTTCCATTTTCGAAACAATAAAATATATTGTGACATTGATAACATGTCAGATGTTTTTCATATCCACTCTAGTATGGATACAAGCTGGATACAAGCTATGCATCCATTCTGTCAAGCGTGCAAAAAACATAATCTATATAGTATGAAGTAAAAAATAGTATATTATACAACAAGAGTGGATATGATGCCAATATCGCAAGAGAATGAATTTTCAGGCACTATCCGAAGGGGCAGTGAATTTCATGTCGCACATGGTGTGGATATAACATATGTACATATCCGTACATGACAGTATGGAGAAATGTTGCCAATATACAGTAGGGAGTAGAAAACATATTAATATATTATGTTAAACATATTTAATAAGAAATACATAAAATGAGTCAAATTACGAAGAAATAAATAAACTATGCAGTGAAAAAAACATTAACAAATTAATTATCAACAAGATTAAATTTCCACAGTTGGAATAGCACTGAAGACCTTCAATATTATACATCGTCGTTCTAATTGCACTATGAAATTGCATACCGTCAATTCGCCGTACTTGAAACAATTTTGAAGTTCAACAAGTAACTTTTGTAAAAAAAATAACAATAATATGATCTATGTACCAAAAGTTTAGTCTTGAGTTGTAGTTTAAGAAACCTTATACATAGTATAAAAGTTCAACCTGCTGCAAATTAATATGGAAAAGTTTATACTCTTTTAAAAATAATACATCTCTAATTACAACGTGAAATATGATGATTTAGAAAAGAAATTTTAAATTAATTTAGTTTTAGTTTTAAACTTCTGTTAAAGGAAAAACCACTCAGGTATATCACTATTGCACAATTGATATAATAACAAAAACATTAGTACAATAATAGTAAAAAACATAAACAATAATTATAAATAAATAAAACGAGGCATGTTCCAAGTTCCCATCCTATAGGCGAATGAATTCTAAAAACTTAATATAAAAAATGTAACTATACATTTTAAGATGTTATATTATCATGCCAACATATTTGCAAAGGTTAATGTTAATTTTGTGCAACATTTTTGTATAAATATCAATCAGTACAGACTGTAGATATGAAGTTTTGTCGACAATTTTTTTTACAACAATTTTTCTACATTTTTCATAAATTATTCACAAGACAGAACAGTACTTTACTTAACAATCAATTTTGCTAACATTAGCGACATAAAAATTACACGACCCATTTGACCTGAAGTTATCAAATTATTCCAAGTTTTCCATGAGTTCCAAGATAACTCATTTGACGGTATGTCATTTAGCGTGTAGAGCAATAAAAACATGAGACGAAGAAATTAAATACTCTTTTGTAAATTTCGTTAAATTATACCATTAAAATGAAGTAATTGTATTAAATAAAATTTAGGAATACATGAGGTATTGTCCTATGCAATTGTAACCTAAATTAAATTATAAAGTTTTTTTTTTAGTGTGGAGTTAATTTTTCATGAGAGTAATTGTTTCATCACGTTGCTTATGAACGCTGATATTATCTTGATCAAATAACCGTAATGGTGACTAAAACGATGTTTTAGTAAAAAGCGTTAGTCACAAATTCACCTGTGGAGCTAGTAACGATTTTGTGATGTGATACAAAGTAAAGTAATTTCATGTTGTCTTGTTGAAGTCTACGTTAACAAGCAATGCTTTCATGAAATTGTTTACCATGGCCGAAAGACTTGAGAAGATTATTCATTACCATGAAAATCCGTAGCATTTTTTCTGAAAGAGATAAGGTTCTTTTCAATCGCTGAATCGCGCCATTGTACAAACAGCTACGATAAGTATGTGAGCTTGTACCATACAAAGCAAAGATTACAAGCACGTTGCTTTAATGAAATTTATAATTAGTTTTAATCTCGGTTATATATGCAGATAGTGGAAATATGAATCCGTCTTTTAAGCACTCATTCACAAGCCACTTTGTCTGCTTTGCTATTCTGCTGAGCTCTGCGAAACCTCGAGCTTATTTCTCACTTTGACTCACCTTGCTCGCCAATTTACTGATGTTCTCGGTTTCACAATCTACATTTTACCTCAGACTGAACTAAGCGATAATCGATCCTTACTGACCACAGACCATCTTTTTCCGGTTATATAAATTCCACTTGTTTTTCACCCCAACGAATCGAAAGAGACCGAACAAAAAAACAGTTTCAATTAGTGGAATTAACAGGATACAATATTTAATTGCCAATTGCTCTATCTATCATTCGTTAAAAATTCAATAGCAAAACAGGAAACTAATATAATTAAAGAGAATTACTGGGGTAGAACACTATGGATTAAATATCCTTGATGTCTACTTCGATCGAAATAACTCGCTAACAAGGATTCATTTTAATTAACTATTAATTTTTATATTTTATCCTTAAACAATTTAAAATACTGAAATTATTATAATATAAAAAGATTTTAAATAAAATCATATGACATATTTTCTTTGCAAGATTTATTAGCTAATACTCTACCTATCGAGTTACCTCCTTGAAAAATACGATAACTTTCTTATGAATAAATGATTACATGATTAATTCAGTGTCACAGGATATTTGAATTTATTATACATTATATTTCATACTGAAATGCATAAACCACCTTATTAAATGATTTATTCTTTTACACTATTATTTTCTTTCCACAGCACATTTCAGGAAGAAACAAGCCTATAAATAACTGACGTGTTTATTCCATGATAAATATAAATTAACATACATATATTAAATAAAAGTGATAATTTAATTGATTAATTTTAGTTAGTCAAATAAATATTTATACCCTGAGTATTTTTAACGTGAAACATGAGATTTATTATATCCATGATTACGACTTGATATTTGGTTGACAGCAATGTACCTACTTGCTTGTCTCATTTAAAATTAAACAGAGGGAACGAATTTGACATTTGTTTTTTGGGTTATAAAATTTTCTGACAGGTCTACCACCAATTGCAACAACAATTTTAAGAATCGTTAATAACTTTAGAGGAAATAGTAAAATTGTCTGATAGATCACTCGATCTTACACATCTAGATTTTTTTATTAGTAGACTTTAAAATCAGAAGTTTATAGGGTGGCAATCTTTAAAATCTAGATAAATTAAAATTCCATATTCAAAACATATATTTAGCATAAAATGTAACACTTTCAATAAAAATCAGACAGCCATGGAAATAAAAGAAAATATTTATGTGATATAGTTTAGTGAAGTATCACTGATTCTAATTCTTATTGTCTGTATTTTAGTATTATTTAGCTTGAATTTAGATTATTTTTCTTAAATAATGTACCAATATCACAAAAATATATAATTATCTATAATGACATATCACAACTGACACATAAATATTTTCTTTTATTTCCATGGCTGTCTGATTTTGAACGAAAATGTTACATTTTATATTTAATAAATCTCGTACTGTAGACGTGCTGTTGCATCAATTACTCTTGTAGTTTTGTTTTAAATCTATTAGAGCAGAGAGAATCAGCAATTTTTTTGAAATTCCAATGTTAAAGTCCTATGTTCCGCGTTTCGTTGCACACACTGCATATTTTTGAATTGAATTAAACCAGTGACACACTCTCCTAAAGTTCTATATTGTTGCGAAAATCTTACTCCGATGGTTATCTTGAGACAAAACCAGCGACAAGACATTATGTTTGCATTCAGCAATAGCACTTGTGAAAGTATTAATGTAAGTGGTGATGATAAATGAAAATTAATTAGGTAAGTCAGTAGTGACCTATTTAGCGTATTCGTTGGGGGAGTGAAAACGCGTGAACCGTGGCTTCCACATCCGTGGGATCAACAAGGACTGGGGATGAAGGGCGTAGGACGCGTCGAGCAGGACTCGACAGGACGAGAGTGCAGGCTCCCGCACCGACAAACAAGCATCGACTGGTTGGAAGTTCTCATTTCTCAATCGATTTGCTACACCGCATATTAAAAGCCAACAAGGTAATTTAATTGTTTAAACTACAACACTTCTTTTTCTATAAGCACATCTTGCAACAATATAAGTTCGTAAAATTGTTGTTAACTAGAAAAGAAGTAGGAATCTGGAATACAGTGGACCAACTGTAGTTTCGGAATAAGAAATAATACTGGTCTACTATAATAAATACTAGGTAAATATTATTAATCCACAATCGATTTTTTACACCGCATATTAAAAGCCAACAAGGTAATTTAATTGTTTAAACTACAACACTTCTTTGTCTACGAGTACATCTTGCGACGACTATAAGTTTGTAAAATTGTTCTTCACTAGCAAAGAAATAAGGATACAATGGACCATGTAGTTTGGAAATAACACTTGTCTACTAGAATAAATACTAAATAAATATTTTTAATCCAGATATATCAAAGGATGTAGGAGTATATAGGAAACAACATACAACAAATTTCTTTTTCCTACAACGGCAAATAAACGTAATTCTGCATCGACAAACGCTCATCGACTGGTCGGAAGTTCTCAATCGATTTGCTACACCGCATATTAAAAGCCAACAAGGTAATTTAATTGTTTAAACTACAACACTTCGTTGTCTACAAGTACATCTTGCGAGGATTATAAGTTTGTAAAACTGTTCTTCACTAGCAAGGAAGTAGGAATACCGTGGATCAATTGTAGTTTAGAAATAAGAAATAATACTGGGGTACTATAATAAATACTAAATAAGTATTATTAATACAGATCGATCAAAGGATGTAGAAGTATATAGCAAACAACATACAGCAAATTTCTTTTTCCTACAACTTCAAATAAACATAACATTTCTTCATTGCTTTCAACAACTAATTTTTCTCGAGGTTACAAATGCCAATTCATTGTCACAAGATTGGTTAAATTTATTATACAAATCTAATCAAAAGTTATCTATATTAAACAGTGGCGGCTCGTGAACTACAATTTTGGTGAGGCAGACTACAAGAACTGAATTTTATTGAAATGACATTCATTTATTAGAAAATTAACAATATCATCAGTGCATTTATTATGTGCATACCTGCAGAAACTGCTGCTATTTTTTAAAAGTAAATTAAATTTAAAATCGAAATTATCCGGTGTCCACGTCTACTCACTTACTATATTTGAAAAGGCATGTAAACTTTAATTACTTTCAAGTAATTGTAACTACTCGTTACTTTGTATTCTAAGAATGTTCGGATACTATCGATTTAATCTGAACTAAGTACGATTCGTTTCGTCGACTACTATTTATTTTTGTCGATATTTTTCTCTATTTTTAACAAGCAGTTTCGTCGAGTGTAAATAGATCAATCAGATAGCACTTGAGGCATGCCTCAAGACTCTCTTTTCTGAAGCAGGTAGTGCAGCGAGAGAAAAATCAAAACGCTGCATTGTAAAAGCATTGTAAAAACAGCACAGTTGTACACACCCGTTGATGAAGTTTGAGGCAGGAGAATTTTTGCCTCCGTACTTCTGTGGTCGGTACTGCGCTTTGTATACAATAGGGTCTGAAAACAGTGGGATTTTGAAAACTAGATCTTGTGGGTATATTGCACGCTAAAATTGAAATTTAAAAATACAATGCAAAATTCTCCTACCCTCATTTTTTATGGTGAGGCACAGCCTCACCTGCCTCCCCTGACAAGGCCGCCACTGATTTTAAATTAAATGCACACAAACGGACAACTAAAAATGATATTCTGTTGACGACCGCCATTTATTTCATATATGAATTAATTTCTAGTCATAAAATTTTGAAACTGAAATGTATGTTATATTAAATATTACAAACATTGTTAAATCGTTGTTAATATTGTTTATGTCACTTAGTAACATATCATTGTTAGCAAATAAAACATGTCAGAATATTTTACTTATGTAATTAAATCCCTTTACTTTAATATTGAAAGCAGTTTTAGGAAAAGCTATGTGTGTACCACGAGTGCAGAATAATACTGCGCTGCGAGCTTTAATCTTTATTCTCGTGCGACAATATAGCATTTCGCACCTTTGATACACAAATAACTATTATATACCTGTAGAAACAAACAGATCACTTTAAAAAATAATAATTTTTAATTTTATTGAAGCTCTCAGTTGCGTTTCGAGCATTAATCTTTATGCTAGTGCAGCTATGTAGCATTTCGCACCTTTCATACACAAATAACTATTACATACCTAGATAGACAAGCAGATCTCTTTAAAAATAATAATAATTAATTTTATTGAAGCTTTTAGTTGCGTTTCGAGCTTTAATCTTTATGCTTGTGCAGCAATGCAACATTTCGCAACCTTTGGTATACAAATAACTATTATATACCTAGATAGACAAACAGATCTCTTAAAAAAAAATAATAAATAATTTTATTGATAGCTAAGTTATTAAACTACACTATTCAACATTTTACTAACTAATGATGTATAAGTTTTATAATTTAATAATTATTTTAGAGCAAAACCAAATAAATTTCACAAATACTTGTACTCTCTATGTTCCGAACATGTTGGTTTGATTTAAAAATTACACCTTGCATAGTTAATTTTGAATTGTGGGGGTGGAACGACGCAGCTATTGTTCGGGGAATTTCATAGTCTGGAAGGTTGTAGAAGGTTCTAGAGATTAATTGGCGGCATAGGTATATAAGGGTCGCATCGGCCGGCTCATGGGTTCAGTAAAGTAGTGTCGTTCAGAGTGTGCAGAGAGTCACTGAAGAAAGTCAGTGTCGGTTAGTGCATGTCAGCGACATGTAAAGTGATATAAATGAATAGTTGGTGATATAAATATATAGTGGAAATAAATATTTCGTAGTTTTAAGTGTTTAAATAAATGTTCGTAGTGCTTAAATCTTTATTAATAATAATCACTTCTAAATTAGTGTTAATATTTGTTTATTTACATTGTTACCTATTTTTATTATATTTTTATAATTTATTACTCGTTTACTAAATCTAGTTATATCAATATTCGTGTTTCAATGGGGTATTGATTTGAGCGAGATATGAATTTTTAAAAATTCCTTGAAAATTTGAATTTTACCGGATGTGACGTACGTGGGACTCATGACATTTAAATGGTGGGAGCAGTTGACAAACGTAACGCTTGGCGCGGCAGTCTTATCTGTCATAAGGCACCAATGGCGGAATAGCTGCTTCTGTATGTGGTACAGCTTCTACAATTTTTTTTTAGATATATCAGGAGTCCCACGTACGTCACAACCCACGTGATACCTGTTCAGCGCCAAAATAAAATAAAAGAAAACTCATGTTAGGAATAACTTTTTTTTGAATTTTTTTCATAATTCAGTCATTTTATAGCATAATCCACAATGTTATAACATTTTTTACCTTAAATTTTACTACATTAGAATAGCCCTTCACCTAAATAAATAAAACGTTACAGTATTTAGTTTTATAAGTGGGCGAAGAAGATATTTTAGTTAGAATGTATTTGTACGATGAAGATAAAGCTGAAAATTGTCGGAGGCTAATTGTCGATGTTGCGTCTCGGAGTGAGCGAAGGACGGAAGGACGCAGGGCGTCGCGGCGTGGCAAGCTCGCAAGCTCGTCAGCTTGTGAGTGAAAGGCCAGGGCCGTCAGGGCTGGGTGTATTTCACACAGGATTCTTTCGATTCTGAGTTGGGAGGCGCGACTACACAACCCCGAAATAAAATAGAAGAGCTAGTAACAGTCTGTGCACGTACTCAGTTTCAGCGGTTTAGCTCGAAAGGTTTGTTTGGTCGCGCGATATCATACAAACTGCTTAACACATGATACGGCCCAGTTGCGTCCACTATTTCTCGTTATCACTCATATATGCCATAACCTCTACTTAAAATTAAAATCACCATTTAAAAGAATTCCATCGTACCAAATCATATTCATTGTCTATAGCATAGACTCTATAGAGTGGCGTGCGATATTTTTTATGGGTGTGCACTGATTCTAGAATGGCATTGAAATATTTTTGCATTCAAAAAATTAAGAAAAAAAAATTACCTGTAAGTTTATCATCATAGACATATAGAACCCAAATATACTTATCATGTCAATTGTAACAAAAGAAAAACATTTAAATTTTTATGACCCACACATTCTTGCTTTTTATTTCTTATTTTTTCTAACAAATTAATCTTAGTTGTTAGCCTCCTAGCTCGAATAATTTAATTTTTTGAAAAAAAACGCTTCTACAAATTGGAAATTTTAATAAATAAATAACTAGTAACAGAATTGTCTGAAATACAAATTAAACGTATTACAAACTTTATTTTTATATAAATATGTTTATATTTACCTTAAACTAATAATAAAATGTAGATATAAATTAGAATACTAAGCCAGAATAATTGAAATCTACGAAAGTGCATAATTTCCAGTGCACGCGAGGGACAGAGACGCGGCAATTGTTTTTTTTTTGTGTAGTATTCTATCTCTCTCTGTGTATTGTGACTGTACTTTGCCTATAGGAATTAGCTGCGTTAACCGTGCACAAGGGATGAGTGCACTTGGCCTACGCGCTCGCATTCGGCGTATTCAACGCGCTAATATTTCTCCGACAATAAAATAATCATATTTTGACAAAATTAAATTGAAAAAAGGTAAATAAAAGCAAGTAATATAATTTATATTTTGCCTTTTTTGCAGGGTGTGCATTGCACAGTTTATCATCATTTTCGATACAATCATACTTTTCAGTTCACACATCTTGAAATAATAATCTCTTATTTTTTCTTTTTGTTTGTTCATGGTAATCATTTTTTTTTTAATAATTATTTCGCAACTGTTTTCGCATTACTGAACTACTGATCCAGTACTACAACTGGGAGAGCAACATGCTCATTAAGTACCTTATGTCTAGTTTCGTTCGGACAATGTCGCTGCATACCGGCTATGTTCGTTACTATAACTTTGAAATCAAACCAAAATGTTAATCGTTTTATTTTTTCTCAAAATGTTCGATTTGTGTTTTATAGCATAACATAAAATACAATTCTTATAATTAATACTTTGGATTTTACAAGAAATTCAATTAAATAGAGTAACTCTCCAAAGCATGTTCTGTAATAAAATAACCTAAAGAATTGGATTTGAATTAGAAGTGGTGATATACGAGTTTAAGAATCTACAGAATTTAAAACCGTCCCAGCTAACTGAATTATAGCAACATTCGAAACCTACCCTACATCTCAAATTTGTACACAAAGAACAAAATTCGATCAAGCGAATAAGGTAAAAGGTTGGAATTCAAACTAGTTAAATAAAAAAGCCCTACAGAATTTTAAAAAAGTTCAGAATAAAATAACTAAAATGTATCCACTCAGAAACTTTCATTAAATTTTTTTACATGAAATTCGTACAAAAAATGTTATATGTACTTCAAATTATCAAATGTATTTATTATATTCATTTGGAATAAAATTTATTAGCAAAATAGAATTCTTAGTATTATAATACTTGTTCCAATTTGAAGTTACAGAAGCAAATAATAGTACCACATTAAAAACCAGATTTAAAATTAAGTGTTCGTTGATGAGTTGAATCTAAAACTTTAGAGATTTTAACAATTCCCACGCAAAACTCGTTCCAAACTACTAAATCAAATTAACTCTTTCAACTCAATTCATTGTATACTATTTCTTAACTAGATCACAAAATGTTGCTTCGAAAGACAGTGTTTGCAAATCAGATAATTCGGTTTCAAGTTTAATAAATAATATAAATATGTCATCGTATCCTGTACATCAATATACTTAGAAGTGACAGCTCTTTTCATATCTGGAAAATGATAAATTACAACCTTGTATGGAGTATCATTTTATATCTCAAAAGCATTGCGTATG
Organism: Stenolophus ochropezus; assembly: GCA_035578165.1. NCBI lineage: Eukaryota > Metazoa > Arthropoda > Insecta > Coleoptera > Carabidae > Stenolophus > Stenolophus ochropezus. Next base: position 10,592,200 of record JAQOWZ010000014.1, read on the forward strand.
ACTTGTATTTTAAAACATAAAAAATTGAACGTGTAAGTGTTATAAGATAATTTTTAATTTACTGTTTTATCCACTTCACAAAATTGCCTCATTATTTAAAATAAAGCTGTATAGGTATACATTTTCCATAAAAATAAAATTTAATAATTAATACACCTGATAACACAAACTCATTTATGATAAAAACTACAGGGAGTATACTCCTAGTTATAAATAAACTTTGAATTTATTAATCGTTTTATTATCTTTATCAAAACACGTGTATAATATTGTATTATATTTAAATGTCAATACGATAAAAACTATATTATTAAACATGAATAAAATAAAATGAAAAAGCAACCCAATAAAAGTGCAAATATCCTGAATTAATTTCTTTTTTAATATAACACAACAGCAATTAAAATAACAAATGAAACTGAATATATATTAGAATATTATCAGGATAGGTTCAACTTTAACAATAAACTTGTTGTTGCAAGCGTGAATAACATAAATATTTCATAAAACTTTTAAAAGCAACATAGCTAGAAATGCAGATAAAAGTTACTGACAAATGGCTTGAGTATTGTAATAAATGTTTCACGATAAATTCGAGAAAAAGAAAAATGATTTCGTTTAAATCAAATGAAAGAACATTGCGCAAACTAAGCGAGATTAGCAATATATTAAATATTCATTTGTAATTATACTTAGTTTTATTTTATATGAATTCGTATTAAATAATTTGAAATCGTTTAAAAGGTTTTTATTGAATATAATGAAATATACTGTCTGGCTTATATCCAGTATTCTGCAGATTTATTACAACAAAATATCTCTAAATTATTATTAATATCGATTGAGTAAGAAATTTTTATACATATGTAAAATCTAGGGCTGTTAACTATATTCGAGTACACGAATAAAAATTTGGTGAATATTCGTAATTTGCTATCCGAATAACTAGGATATACGAATAATTCGGATATTCGATTAAATCAGATATACGAATATCTCGAATATACGAATTACTCAGATATTCGAACAGCTCGGATATACGAATAATTTGGATATATGAATAATTCAGCAATACAAATATATTACCTATACAAGTATATGGCATGTACAAATAACGAAATAACTGCGATATCCGAATATTTCGAATATCCGATATTAGAAATTCAGATAATTGAACTAGGTATGTAAAATTACAAATAAATCAGGATTATTACAATATTACATTTTTAATATGATCTAATAACTAATTCAAAGAAAATGAAAATAAAAAAATATTAAAAATAATAAAACGTTATTTCTTGTTTATTTAATTAATTAATGTAATCTTTAAGATAGTTTAATTAAATCAAAACTCAAAAGAATATCCGGATGTTCAATTAATCGAATATTCGGCTATTCGAATATATAAATATTAGGTATCCGAATTATCCGGAAGCGAATATTTTTGTATCCGAATATTCGAATACAATGATGACTTATTTTATGATTAAAATTTTAAATTTAAAACAATTTAAAGCTTAACCCTCGGTATTACCAACAGACATTTAATTTTAAATGTGCACTTAACGAACAAAAGCCTGTAGAAATAAAATATTATAAAGGATTTTCAACATTGCTGTCGAAATTTCAATATGCTTTTTTTCATTAAATCTGTTGATAAAAATTTCGATATGCTCTTTTTCATTAAATAATTATTTAAAATTAAATTTCTCTTGATAATACTGGAGGTAAGTATTAAACAATTAAAGACAATGTGTAGAGAATATATTGGTCTGCAGCTTAAGGAGTATTTTTCTCTCTAGACGGCGAATACAACAAAGCCAAGCGGAAGCTTTTATTTTAAGATGAGCCTTATTAGCCGACTCCCAATTGTGCCTTATTTACAATAAATAGCTCTTTTATCCTCATGGGATGCAAGCTTAAATATTCGCGGTAGTGTTTTTTATAATGCTGTCAAAATTAAAAATCTTATACACCACGTGACTTGTACGATAATGAACGCCTATTATTCCCTATTTATCAAGCAAATTCTGTTTTTTAATTAAAAGTAGTGCCGTAATTTTATGAGTTTAATCATCTATAAAACTGAAATGAGAAATTAATTTCAGTCTTCTTTTTTCTTTTCACGGCTCAGTGGACGACAATACCAATTGTGAACGACGTCGTTTATTAAACGCACAAACATAGGTTCAACACTGGGTTTACAAATAAAAAATTAAAATATATACAACACGATGTTATAAGTCGTAAGAATGATTACCCCTATTATTTCTAATGAATGTTTCTGAGACATATCATTTATTTTAGGCTTAGAATAAATGCAAGCAGAGATCTTGAAACACCACATGTAGAATTGAAGAAAACGATAAATATTTTAAAAGAAAATAAAGTAATTCTACAGAATTACACAAATTTTACTAATTGCCCGATGTTGAAATTTGCATTTATGCAAATATTGCTTTCCATTTATTTTGTTACCGTAAAAACATTACCGGTACTTAACAAAATACTATTATTTTATACCTGAAAAAACCTGAAATAAATTCGAACATGTATATTTTATTTACTTTTATGTTAAGTAATTAAACAGGAAATTCATTATTCCGGAACAAGAAACTTTTTTCAAATTTTTACATTAAACATACTTAACAAACCCTTAAACCTAAATTATAGTTATTTTATGTTTAAAGTTTAATCAGAAAAGAAGTATATCTATCAAAAATTTCGTCTACATGATTCTTCAAAAACAAATCATTAAGTGATAATTAAAAACTGACTGTGTTAAAACATGTATGGGTTCCCAATATAAACTTTAAATTTTCAACCGACAGATTCAAAACTCAAAATACAAAATTTTGTTACATGCAGTTAAATAAGAATAAATGGATGACTATTTAAAAATTGAAGATGCTGCCCATTGTAGATTTTGTATTCTAAAAAAAAAAATCATTAAACTCTCCCCTGAAAATTTTTATTTGTATCACTAGCCCAACAACTAAACTTTTGCGAAAGTGAGCTTATTTTGAAATTATTTTTAAATTAATTATTTTGCAAAAAATGCGAGATCTCGAAGAGTTTCTGAGCGTGTGATACATAAGATTTTTTGCGCCGATGATACTTTTAATTTATTAAAAAAATATTATTTCTACTTAAAATTTTATACACTATAAGTTTTTATGTCAGAAACATTTTCGGTTCACATGGATATATAAACAATTCATTTGTTTTATTCAAAAAATTTAGTGACATTTATCTAAAAAATAAGACGAATGTGAATTGATATTGATATATTGATATTGATACAAGACGAGTATAATATGAATAATAAATCAAAGATAGTTTTTTTTTTAATTAACGTCTTACTTTTCCAATAAAATAAAATTAAAATTTTTGACAGAATTTAATGCTAAAATATTTAAGTTGGCATCTCTACATTTACCGGCCTAGGCTTATTACCTTTAAAATATGAAACTTTTAATTTAAAGTTATTTGACCTTAAAAAATTCATTTTTTTTATTAATATTTTTTATAAGAAAAAAATATTTAGTCTCCCCAAAATACAATCCTGAGTGCGCCACTGCATTGTTTCCGTGTTTTTCTACTAATTAAATCGTTTTGATATGTTTTAAAGAAATGATATAAATTATTTACAATATTCTTTCAAGGTGAAGATAAAATTTGATTTCATATTTCATTCTGAATAATGTAATGAAAGAAAAAAAGGGTTTGTATTAAAAGGCAACGAAAGTACAGTCATAATTCGTAGACTAGTCCTAGTACATATTTTATAGGGCTGCTCTCTGACTAATGGGATCACGTAGACATTAAAGTTAGCCAAAGATGTCTATAAATAAATAAACATCCCATCTTTTGCGAATTTCTCTACACGTAATATTTCTCTGCAAGTAATATTTTAGATTTATGAAACATCTGGTGCATGATATGACATACTAGAATCGATTCTAGTTTCTTGTGTAGGTCGTCAGCTAGGAATTTTTCTTACATGTATAAATAAACCTCAACTTGCAAATAAGTACAGCAGTTACCCGTGAAATATGGTACTAATACCATGCATTCCTTTTCCTACAAATTCCATAATAGCAGTTAAGTTTTTATGTGCATTTTAGTGGTACAAGTTGTCAGCAGTTGCTCAGGATCTTCTGCTTATAGCTCACAATGCAGCATTGTTTGGTTAATAGATGCATATACATGAGGGATTTCATCCCACATACATCTACTTACTAAGTCAGTGCTTTATCACCGTACTGCTCTTGTTATCACATTAGCAAAATGAAAATGCTAAAAGGATACATAAGTTACTGGTTTTATTTTACCATTACCACGCCCAAACAATGTACAAGATCTTAAAGATTTCGGTTAAAATCTAACCTTAATAATTGAGAAACACGCTACATATTTTATAAGGTAATGATATATTAGCTCATAAATAATTTATAAGCAAATTGATTCCTTAATAAGGCTTTCAATTTTTAATGCGAAGATAATTCGATCAGATTACGAGAACGCAAAAAGTATTGTAATTTATTACAAAATAAATTAAATAAGGACGAACCACGCTTTAAGGTTAAAGTGTATGGATTTAACAGTCGCTTTAATCCTACTTATATTTTTATGCTATTGAAAATATTATGTCATTGTAATAATAGCACAAAAATTATCTATTTGTTGAACTGTTCACTAAAATAACAAATAAGAGGAAGTATGAATACATTATTCAAAGTATTTTAATAACTAATATTACAAAACTGAATTACAGTAGTACTTCCATATAACAAACCTTGACAAAATGTCCGTTAAAATGTGAAAAAATTTAAAAACATTCTATTAATGTTATTCGTTCAGCTTTAATAGTTTCCCGCTCATCAGCATTAGTCCGTTATATGTAGGTTCTACTGTATTTTAAATATAATATACTAAAAACTATTTTCTTCAAAAAAACAAACCGGAATTTTGAATTTATAGTAACTGAAGAAAAACTATAAATCTAAATGAAAGTGAAAGCAGTTTTTTTGTAATAACCGAATAACGAAAACAAATTTAAATAGTTTTAACTTTGGTTATAAGTTTGTAAAGGAAGTTTTTTATTCAGGAAGGAAATTACCAATTTGTAAACTATTCTAAGATAATGATCGGGGTAGGATGAAGCAAAAACTGTTTGCAAAATTGGGGTTGAGATTTATTCCCTAAGTTGGTTAGTAAATTTAAATTCGACTATTTCAGCTGTCGTGCATCATTAGATATCCTGCAAAAACCTGCTTAATCCTAAACAACTAGGATGTAACCACACAGCACAAAGCATATACAGTGGCTCACAGAATTATTCGTACACCTAAGTTTTCTATTTAAAAAGTGATAAATAGAGTACTTTTAAAAATAATATTGATATATTACTGACGGTATCATATTCTCTCATATTCCAGTAATAAAATGCAATAGCCAATTAAGAAAAAAATATTATTTTTCTTATGTAAATTAAATAAAAACAAAATGCATACAAAAAACAGGTACACAAAATTATTCGTACACTTATGAAATCTTACATATAACGAGTCAATATTAATAGTTATAAGTATAATACATCTGTGATTACATAATTATCATTTGTTTGAGTATTTTGTAAAACGTTTTTTCAAAAATGGGTCGCAAAAACTAGAAATTATGGTAGTTGAAAGACGAATCTATGTGAAATGACTTTGCCAGTAGAAATCTTTAAGGGAGGTTGTCAAAATTGTATGAATATTGTTCTCAATTGTTAAGAACATTAGAAGTAAATATAAAAATGAGGAGTAGTTGAAAAATATTTGCCGTGGGGACCGTAAGAAAATTTTTAATCAGCAGAATGAACGAGTTATTGATCATTAAATGAAATTAAATACTAAAAACTCCTGAATAAATTAACAAAAAATATATCTGAAATATTTGGAGGATATATTGAAACATAGACTATTCGAAGAACTCTAAGACATTTTAATTTTAATGGCCATATAGTCATAACTAGCTCCTACATATCCTCAAACTAATATGATCCTGCCGCCGTGTTTCACTGTACTACATAAATTGCAGTTATTAAGCTCAGAATTTGGATTTCTCCAATCAAAAGATTTGCCATTCCACTCAAATCCGCAAAATTATCAATTTCCAAAAACACAATCCGTGCTAATGTACTATTTCCAAATGCGAGTCTCTTTATTTTATTTTGTTTGGAATTATAGGGGCCACTTTTTACTATAAGACCATTAGAACCAAAATTTCTTAAAGTTCTTTGAATAGTCTATGTTCCGATAGACCCTCAAAAAAAATTAGTTATTCTTAATATTAATTTATTCAGGGGATTTTTAGGGTTTGATTTCACTTAACACTCAATATATAGTTTATTCTGATGACTTAAAAATAATTTAAGGCCTCCACTGTGAATATTTTTCTACTGGTTCTCATTTTTATATTTACTTATATGGTTCTCAACCTTTAGTGCGTTCTTCGTTTAATTTTGTCAACTGCCCTTAAAGATTTACACTGGCAAAGTAATTTCAAGCAAATTCGCCTTTCAACTACCATAATTTCTTATTTTTGTGAACTATTTTTAAAAAAAATCTTATACAAAATACTCAGACAAATGATAATTATGCAATCACAGATGTTTCATGTTTATAAATATAAATATTGACTCGTTATATGCAAGATTTCATAAGTGTACGAATAATTTTGTGTACCTAGTTCTTACACACATTTTGTTTTTATTTAATTAACATAAGAAAAATATTTTTTTTTTCATAATTGGCTATTGCGTTTTGTTTCTGGAAAATAAGAGAATCTGATCCAGTCAATAATACATCAATATTTTTTTGAAAGTACTCCATTTTTCACTTTTTAAATACAAAACTTAGGTGTACGAATAATTTTGTGAGCCACTGTATCTCTTCCTCTTCACTCCACTTTATCTCTCACACATCCTTTCTCCACTTATCCTCTCGGGTGTTACCTGTGTAACTTAAAACCAAAAACAAACTTTCATTGAACCTGCGTCAGAACCTCATAAATTTCCCCAAACGCGGCGTCTCATTTTTTGCTAGCTTCTGATGACGACTAACAACCGAAACTAATTGAATTTTAAATGTTGTAAAACAGGCCAATGTTTTTATTGCTAATTTGACTTTGTTTTATACAAATTGCCACACGAGTAAGTAAAATTTATCGTAGCTTTTGCTTTAATTTCACACAAGCAAGCGTTGGAATTCTCTACTTCACTACCAATCTTATTTGAATAATTCTGAAAATCTACATAACTTCTAGTACTAATTTCGAGAAACATACTCACGTGATCAAGCTCTTTATGTTTAAATTCAATATTTTATTCAAACATTCATTAAAATTTATAATTATTGCATGTATGTTTATATTTATTTATAACATTCAAGCTAGATACAACTAATTTCAAATATTGGAAATTTGATTTAAATTTCTGCTTCAATTTCTTGTCTACCTGTAATTACTTTTCAAGGTAAATATTGTGTGAAATAAGAGATGAACAAGGGCGTCGCCAAGGGGAACAGGGAGGGGCAGTTGCCCCCTTCTAGAGACTCGAAAAAATTGAGAACGTAAGGGACTGTAATAATAAAGTAGTCAAAAAATTTACAAAAAAACAAGAAGAATATGTTTTAATTAAGTTAATTAATAATTATCTTTCTTGTAGTATACGGTTAAAACTTCACAAATTGTATTTATGTTATCTATAATTTATGTCTTGCGATGATCTTTCTAGGTGGTAAAGGGCTAACAAGTATTAAGTGAATATTATTTTAAATTCTTAAAGTTTTATGGCAAATCTGATTTACATTATTAGTGTGCTAAAGTAGACCAAGTACCAGTTTACACATATTTGAAACATAAAAGTCGTTTAGGAAGTAAAAATATGAAAACTTTGGAATTTACTTTATCAAGTTTAGACATATAGTTTATATTAGGTAAGTTCTCGGATACTTTTAGAAATAACTAACTTTTAGCTGCATACTACCAGCATATATTTCTAGATTCCCAAATGGCATTGGAATTCTATTAGTTGTTTAACCATTTTACTTTGCAGTGTATTTCTGGCAATAAATTACATACAACTTGGATGTAGTTACTTAGGAAAATTGCAGACATTATCTTATTACATGGAATTTATTACAGATCGAAGAATAGACGCATACTACTTTTTAATAACTCATAATTTACATGATCAAGACCAGTCGATATATTAAATATGAAACATTTAATTTAAACAGTAATAAATATAAATTTTAAATAATTAAGTTACTTTAGAAAACTTACCGCAGTAGTACCGTTTTGTCTATGAAATAAAACGCCAAGGTTCAATGCCAGCAACTGGAAAAAATAAAAATAAATTAGCGAACAGTTATATGAGTTTCAAATTAAAATACATAAACTCAAACCAATTAGTCTTCGTACACCAGTAAAGGAAAAAAGTTTCCTATTCTTTTAAAGTTTTTTATTGAATATATATACACGAATAAATTTTATATTATAACTTAATATATTATAAATAAAATAATATATTGGATTCCTAAATTTTTCGTAATGAAATCGAAAAAAAAAATTATTATAACAACTAAGTACGCCAATTTAGTCTCCGTACACCTGAAAATTATATAGAATTAATTATCTTTTGAACCGCCATTCATTAGAATAGCTTCCCTTATACACGGTTTGTCATTCTTCCTACTATTTTTTTTAGAGTTTAGGAGTTAATTTTACCCCATTCTTCTACCATAAATGTAATAGTTCTTTTAAATTTTTTAGGCGTCTTGTTTTACACATTTTTAAAAATAATTCACAAAGATGTTCAATGGGATTAATATTTGGAGACTGTGGAGACGTTTTTAATTGTTGTTTACAATTGTACAATAACTATTCTAGCAGTTTACGTGTAGTATGTTTGGAGTTATTATCTTGTTGAAAGATTTAAGAATCCCTTAAACCCAATTTTTCAGCATATGTTTCCAAATTCTCTTTAAAATATTCAAATAACCCACTTTCCCAACAATAAAAATTAAGCTTCCCACCTCTTCTGCACTCATACAAGCCCATACAAGTACAAATTTCACTATTGGGCATATTTTTTTGATTTCATTTATTCATTCTTCCTGTTCCAAACAATAATTCCTCTATATGATCCAAAAAGGTTTATTTAGGTTCATCTGAAAAACTTACTTAGTTCCAGAAGGTTTTAGGGTGATTTTTATATTTCAAAAACAAAGCGTAAAGATGTGTGTACGGAGACTAGTTGGTTTGAGTGTATATAGAAAAATAAATAGAGAATTTATGAAAATTACTAGTGAAAAAAGGTGGCGTAATATGTAGGTAGCACAAAAATAGAGAAACTGGATCAGAAAAATGTGTTGTTTCGCTGTTATAAAAATGTAATGATTTTAAAATTAAACCTGTCTTGGTCCATCTCTGAATTTATGAAGTAACATATAACTTGATATGGGATATATAGTCATAAAGGGTAAAGTAATTTGAAAAGTAACTGACCTATTCCATACGTGACTAGCATTGCGAGAATACGTTAGATCTATACGGCAACATATATTTACACAGCAAATAATAACTATATTTACTACAAGATAAAAAGACGCTTGTAAATTCAATATTGACACACGATACGTTTATATGTCGTGACAACATAAATAGTATATTTCCATTTCATTTTTAATAAAATTGTAGAATACACTATATTTTCTTTTAAAGTATGGAATAAATTATCATACTCATATTTTTATTAATTTTTCTGAAAAAAATGTGGAAATAACACAACATTCTCCAGTGGCAGAGTTTAAGAAATTTTATTGGCGGGTAATATTGAAGTATCCAGGGCCAGTCCGATGTTACTAGGTGCCTAGATACGAAGTACAACGGTGGCGTTCCCTTGTATGATATTCATAGGCGTGCGCAGAATTTTTCTTTTGGGGGTGCCAAAATACATTTTTACAATTATTATTATAATATAAATGTATAAATGTTACTGGAACCATTTATTTTAATACTATTACTTCACAATGATGAATATTAATTGAAAAAATATTTTTATGTATATAGTGACAACAGGGCAGAAATTCCCAAAGCCACTGATGCTGATTTTTTTCGTAAATCCAAAAATATTTGAAAATATCGATTTTTTTACTAAAAAAATTTTAAATTTTACAAAATTTTATATGTAATATTTTTTAAAGAATTAGCTACGCTGATGCCAAATTTATAAACAGAATTTAATTCTCTCTTTCCGTTTCGGAGATATTTGCTGTCAAAGTTGCATCTCAAAAAAGTGTGTTTTTTTCCTATATCTCTAAAATGGGTAGAGATACAAACTCAACGATTATACCAGTCGATTCTACAGGAAAAGTTATATAAAGATATGTTTAGCCCACATATACGTTCTTTGGAACGATTAAGTGAAAAATACGAAAAACGAAAAAACCTAAATTTCTATTTTTCACCTCAAAACTTTTTGTCTCCAATTTTATTTATTTTTTGCACTTAAGTAGATATCAATGCGCTGATTCTAAATTTTCAAACAGAATTCAATTATCTCTTCCCGTTCTCGAGATATTTGAATTCAAAGTTATACCTAAAAAATCAGGTTTTTTAGGTATATTCCTTAAATGGTTAGGTATACGACTTTAGCGACCTCACCATTCGATTCTACGGGCAAAATTACATACGTGTACCAATTTTCAGATTTTTATCTCAACATATAGAATTTCTACAAGGAAAAAACTGAAAATGGCCAAAAATCGGAAAAAATCTAAGGTATACCCCTTGCCATTTTTTCGATTTTCGCCGATTTCAGTTTTTTCGTTCTAAAAATTGTATCCGTTGGAATAAAAATCTAAAAATTGGTATACTTATGTAATTTTTCCCGTAGAATCGATTGGTGATGTCTCTGAAGTCGTAAACCTAACCCATAAAGAGGTATACCTAAAAAACCTATTTTTTTAGGTATTATCAAACCTCAACTTTGAACACGAATATCTCGAGAACGGAAAGAGATAATTCAATTTGGTTTGAAAATTTGAAATCAGTGCATTGATGTTTACTTAAGTCTATAAAATGAAAAGTTTTGAAAAAAAAAGTTTCTCGGAGAAATTTAGAAATTTAGGTTTTTCGATTTTCTCGTTTTTCACCTCATCGTTCAGAAGAACGAATATGCGGAGAAAATATTTCTTCATGTAATAAATATATCTCAAAAATTGGTAGAAATACAATGTCAACGATTATAGCATTCGATTTTACAGGCAATGTTACATAAAGAATGTTTTCTTTGCACATACGTTCTTTGGAACGATTGGTGAAAAATGGAAAAAACGAAAAAAGCTTTATTAGTTTTTTGCTCGGAAACTTTTTATTTCCAAAATGTTTCATTTTCTAAACTTAAGTTTGCTGATTACAAATTTTGAAACGTACTTGAATTATCTCTTACTGTTCTCAAGATTTTTACGTTCAAATTTAGTACTGAAAAAAGAGGTTTTTCAAGCATAGCCCTCTAATGCGTCGAGATACGACCTCGGCGACCTCTCCAATCGATTTTTACGAACAAAATTTCATAAGTTGACCAATTACTATATGTAGACAAAAAAATAATTAATGTAGCCTACAGGCAAAAAAAGTGACAAGAGTTAAAGTTAATAAAAAAAACTAAATATTTATGTTGCAGTATAAGTGCGAGATTCCCCACATTGTAGCAGAATTCGCACTAAAATATAAAACAAACTTTTATAGTAAATACAGGTGTAAAGTAAAACAACAATTCTTCTCCAGACAATGACAAAACTCAGTAACATTTATTGACATAAATATGACAATGTAGCAACCTGGTAAACACTGTAACAGACCTAAATATAATGACATTAGAGAGGGTAACCTAGAAGATGAAATATTATCCTATAATATGGTTTTAATTTTTGGTTGGAGAATAAAATTATGGACCCTTTGAGGCAATGTTGACGCGCCACGATTACATACATTTACATAGTTATAGTTACTATCACAACACGCTGGGTTACTTAGTAGTTATACGACCTTTAAACAAACAGAAAATACAGCGCTAATGCATGGTCACTGAAATTAATTAAAATTGGTGCCAAGTCTAACCCGTCAGTAATTTGACGGTTATTGTCTCGGTCGTTTTTCAATTATTCATGAACTTTGCACTGAAATAATAAACTTCGGTCCTTGGGAAAGTTACAACCAGAATGTAGCAAATTTTCTTTTCTTTTTTCGCTGGTAATTAAGTAATTTTTGAAGTAATTGAGAAAATTGAGAGATGTAATGAATTGCAATTGTTTTTGCTTATTAAATTTCAAAATTAAGAGCAATTTGGAAAACGGCATTTAATTAAATATGTGCATACTTCCTTTTATTTACAAACATCTGCATTCTTACTTTTTAAATTAATATTTTAATTTTAAATTTAAAAAATATTTAATAGGGTAAGTGGGGGAGAGATGGACCGGTAGGAGAAATGGATTTTTAGTATTAAAAGTACATTAGAGTGATATCTCTCACAGGGAATGGTAATTTCGTTGTTTAGAGACAGTGTAAGTAGCCGCTTGAAAATTAATGCAGTCAACATAGAATAATCCAAAATTTTCTGAAAAAATTGACAAAAGAATTTTTTACCTTATATACACACTTAGTTAATTACTACTTCGATACGTTTAAAGTAATTATTTATGTATAAAAGAGAAAAAAGACTTAACGTAATCTAAAATTGTGATTCTATTTGTACAGTCATAAGTAATTTAATGGTCCATTTAACCTCTGCTCTGAGGACAGATGAACTACCTATGTTGAGGAGAGATGGACCAGAGGATTTTTATTATTAAAAAGATCAATTTCAACGGTAAACAAGAAAAAAATCATTCGCACATATAAAGATACATGATTTAGTTGCTATTCCATGAGTTCTGAAGAACTGTTGTTAAATGGTTAATTAGAGGATGATGATAACGAAGAAGTTGAAGATTATGAAAACGAATATGCGGGATTTAAGGAAAATTATTTAAAAAAAAAACGATAAAGAACAATCTGTTAACCAGTTCATCTCCTCATAGCCTTGGTCCGTCTCACCTATATAGTGGAGGAGAGTTTTTCATCCCGTTTAAAATATTTTTTGTAGTTTTCAGAACCTAGTTTAATTTTTTCTTTATTCATATAAGTAAGTCTAGATTATATGTTGTTATAAATAAATTTTGTTCTTTAAATGTTATTCAATATTATAGAGCAATAATTATATTTTAAAAAAGTGGTCCATTTTGCTCCTACTTATTCTACTTACTGGATGAATATATGAAATAAAAAGATTATTGGAGAATTCAGTCAATTTATTAATTTACACATCAACATTTTGCCTTTGAATAAGACTTCTTCAAGATGATCATTGTTAGACTTTGAAATCGATGTGTTTAAAATTAAAAGAATATTTCCTGGACAAATGTAGAATGTTTACAACAAGGGCAATGTGTAAGGAATCTGGGCGATATTTCACAGTCCAATTGTAATCACATAGATGTGCAGTGCGGTTAAAGCAGTAATTTCCCAAGTTACTTGTCTGGGCTCAATTTTTCAACAATTCAACAAGCAGAAATCCGTAAGACCCGGAATCCTTCAGCTCCATTAATTACCCCATCGAGTGACACACATAGTAGCAGACGTTGCCAAGCGCTACGCTCTTGCCATTCCAAGGCCTATCACCCAGATCGCGATCTTTGCCTAATACCCATTTCCAGGGCTGGATCGACGTCATTTCACTCCTTTTCTTTATGCCTCTATTTCTAATTAATTCAATTATCTCGACAGAGGAAAATAATGTCAAATTATCTTAATTCGAAATACAAATTATTGACTATGAAACTGTTTTTACACATTAAAGTTATAGCACAGAATAGGTTTATACAGAAGCGACAGTAAGATAGAGAAACGAAAATTAGAGAGAGATGGGGAAAGTGAACAAAATTAAAGGGCTCGTTGTTTAAAATCCGAAAGTTTCCTCATATCTTAGTGAGAGATAGGGGAAGGGAACAAATTTAAAGGTCTACACAATGCTCCAATGTCATAGAACTGAATAGAGGAACATGAAATGTACCGACACGGAATGTCGCTTCTGTATGTAACTATTCTGTGGTTATAGTATTAAAAACCGTACAATGATTTAACATTTATTAATGAAGAATAAAGCATTGAATAGTCGTATGATTCTTAATGTTATTTACTTTACTGTGTAAAAACAGTTTCATAGTTAGTTACTTGATATGGCCCTTTAATCACAAAGTGTGTCTAGTCGTGACGTAAAGGGCCCATCAAAATCGAAAGAATATTACATTTGAATATAACTTATTTAAAATTGCTATATAAACGACAATGACAGTGCATTGGACATACTCACGCACTAACACTTACTAATTTGTTGCAAATTGGACCGAAATAATCGTTAGTAGTAATAGCGAGTCGATGAGACACATTACTAATTAATTAGCAATTAAAAGGGAATTGACAATGTCTTTAACATATGACGAATCTTTGAAACAATTTGCCCGATTGAAGTTTACTAAATGTTTTAAAATGTAATTTTTTGTGAAATTATTTCATGCTGGTTAATTTATTTTGTTCTTCTTGGAACTTTTTAACTCAGTTGGTAGAGCATCCTACTAGTAAAAGAGAGGCCCTAGGTTCAAATACGAATGAGGTTCTTAAATTTTTGAAAAAGCAAGTTATTAGTTTATTTTACGCACTACTGCATTTAAACTGTTCATTTACATCTTTTACCATGGCGGAAACTAAAAGATTGCAACCTACGGGCGGTGAAGTAGAGTAAAATCCCGCCGAGCGGTAAAGAAAATATCAAAATCATTTATCCAGGTGTATAAAACGTAGTACTCGTTTTCATACCTATCCTACTAGCAAATTTAGTAAAGAATTATCCTTATGAAGTTCCATGCTTCCCATTTGACTTTGATATTTTTATTTATATGCAACTTGTTTACATTGTTTACACAAAACACCAGGTTACCAATGCAACGCATCTTTCTAATGTTTTTGGCATGTCATCTTATTACTAAAAATTACATTCCATTTGATAGCAATAGTGCGTAAAACGTTGTACGTATCTCAGGCCGACAAAGATTTACGACTATGGACGAATAAAAAATTTCGTCCGCAGGTGTAAACCTCTATAAGTAAATAACTCTTGGTGCCCCGACTAGTGGTACCTTAATCAGGTACTGTCTATTGCCCGTCGTTATTTCTTGCGCTAAGGATTTCTCTCTGATGTATGTTCCTTCAAACTGTGACTTTTTGTGAGGTAGAAATAGAAAAAAAGTTAATTTGTCTAGTGATAAACTATGTCTGATAGTCTACCATTACGACCAGAAAGATTTTTATGTGCTTTAGACAATCCGAATTAATTCTTCCGCCCCTTACATAAAGGCTAAAATGCGCAGTGCTGCATTTGTTAAAGAAAAATTCACTGCATTTGGTGACATTTCTAGCTTCCTGCAGTTGACCTTAAATATACGCTCTGACAACATAAGAGTTTCCTCTATTCCGCCTTAAATAGTTAAAAATAGCTTTTCGCTTGAATTAAATTCGGAGGACAGTGGAATGACGGTACAACAGGCGGTGGCACACTTGGTTAGCGTAATGGGGTAGGTGACCAAGGTAGAATTTTAATGAAAAAACTATTGAATTATAGAAAGTATATTTATTTATTAACGTTGACATTGAAAAAGTTAAATATTTATAAGCAATTGTTTAGTAATTTGCGTTAAATAGAAACAGCGTCCTTTACTATGACGTTCACTAAGTTAGCACTATCTCACTCACACCACCTATTTCCGTCTGTCTACCTTCGCCGCTCTCATGAACTTCGTTGACGTCATAATCCCCTCCCAAGTACTATATTATTTATTTACTTCAAAACAACATATAATTAACAATTTTAAAAAATACGGGTATATTATTTTTGTACAAGCTATCACATATACCAAATTTAGAAATTGGTCACCTACCCCATTCAACTCGCTTACTTGCTGAACGGAGTCTGTGATCTGGGGTTCAAATCCCAGTGACAAAACTTTAACTAAAAATAAATACTACTGTCTCCAACTGGTTTGGATCACACTATCGGCTCTATTATGTAACTCATCGCTTATATTAATCGACGTAGTTTGATTTTAGCTATCGACTATTTTTTTGCATTGTTAAGTTGCTCAATATATAAGAAGCATCTCTACGACAATAGCTAAACTTTAAATTTTACCGATGTCGATAACAATTAAGAGTGATGGTAGTAATAATTTAGGAAAAAATATGTTTGACAACAATGTAAATTTGTATATCTGCGATTGTTTTGACGTTTCTCTTGTCAAATCGATTGTAAAAATTAGGGTACAATAACTTAAATGAGTAGTATTTGGTTTTTTTGTCCTGCCATCTGTAGGTTGCTCTCCAGAAGCTTAATAAAAATAATAATTTAGTTAGCTTTTAATTTTTATGAAATACCTTTGATTTTTTGTAGTAAATTGAGTACGACTGATTAAAATGACGACTATCAGGATATCTATATTGAGGTAGAAAACAAGTAGGTAGTAAATAAATGAAAACAATGAGCTTTTTCTTTGCAAGATTCGAACGATTGAAATCATTTTTTATAAAGGAATAAGGATCAGTGATAAAATTTTAACAAAATTTTTCAAATATTATCCATTTGGAAGGGAAGTTTGAATATGTGAAACAAATGGAATTTAAAGTGAAGAAACTTCTCGCAAAAAGTTTTGTTTGTGTTTTATATTTTAATATTTATAACCGTACAGCTAGATATTTCGAGATGAATTATACGAAAGGTAAAAACCGAATATTTGTAGAAATTGTATACGCATGGAAATAAGAATTTACTGCGACTATAGACAATATGTGACTCAAAATTAAGAAGAAAGAAAAAAATATGTTAAATTTGTATTTGCCATTTTGACATTAAAAGGATGTCTTTAATATTTTAGAAATAGTTTGTACCTTGTCTTTAAATATTAAGAAATTAGCAAGTATTATTACCGATGATCGCTTAAAATTTTAATACCAAAGTATTTATATAATATAAGCGATATATTGCAGGACGTCGATATGATAGACAATGTATATGGAAATAAATAAACAAACAACAAGCAAGAAAAAATATTGATAGTTTTTTGTCGTGTATAGTTCATGTAGGGTACAGATTGTAAATGAGTGCTATACAATGTCATAAAAAATAATGGCAGATATTTTTTTGCCTTCACTATATACAAAAGTTATGGAACAAATTGTGAATAGAAAATGCGTGAGCGGGAATTGAACCCGGTCTGATAACAAATTCATATCGTATCTCGTAGTCACAAATGTTTATGTACAACGTTCGACGAATGTACGAGTACGATATGCAATGAATGCACTAAAATTCCCTATTGTACACGCATACTAGTTTTTTAGAACCCGATAATTCAGTACCTTTTCATAGCAATATTGTTCAAAAATACAAAAATAAATAATAACAATGATCTAAAAATATAAATTGTAAAGAAATACAGAAAATAATATAACAGTGGCAGTGTTGTAGACAGATAACTCAAAATTTCCCCGTTAGAAACGATATTAATCCCTAGTTTTAAATATTGTTTGTAATTTATCTCTAGTTTTCCCCAATTTTATTGTTTAGTAAAACACTGGGATTAAAGTACAAAAAATGAAAATATTCGATAAATTTAAAAATAAAAATTCAAGTTGTAATAAATACCGGGAATTTATTTTATCAGTAAACATAGAGTATATATCGTAACTATAGTTACGGTGTAAATTGTACAACGTTTACAAATGTATTAAAGCATGTATTTTATGAGTAAAAATGGGGATTATTAACATAGACTAAAAATATTAATTTAAAAAATTATAAATTATTTATTTGTTTAAACACTTACACTCAGATTTATAAAAGGTTTAGTCACTATACAGATTAGTTAGTCCCAAAATTATACCCCTTGATAACATCCTGACATGTCAAACTAACTACAATCCCAATTCATAAAAAGTAAAAAGTATTTAGTTCCAAAGATAACTTCACTAGCTTGTTAGAATTAGTAATATTTGTTATGATTATTAGCATTTCTAAATTACACAGAGGAAGAGTTATAGTGATATTTGAGAAAAAATTATTTAATTATATAGTATGGTTACAATATTTTTTTTTAATATTTTTTTTATAAAATTAATTTTACATGGAACAGAAATGTTAAAGTTAATATTTTTTATTTTATAATTAGTTTTTTTTTCTTATTTTTAACATTCATGTCCATCTTCCACTAGACATAAAAATCAAATCATTTCGAACTGAAATAAATAAATACATATATTTAATCATGCCCACATTTACTTTTTTAAATCGTTGTGTCCGTTTGATTTTGAAATTTGGCGAGTCTGCCAAGTGCCAAGTATTCCTTATGTTTACTCATAAAATAAACGCTTCAATACATTGCTGTCATTTTGTAACTACTGTAATGAAACTACTTTGTTTACTGATAAAATAAACTCATGGTATCAAGTTTTATTTCACTTCACAAAATAAATATCCATATAAGTATTGCACTATAAATCACATCGCAGATTTTTCTGATAAAAATGATTTTATAGATTCTTATCCTTCATGATTGATACAATCTCTTTTGTAATATTACAATAAACATAAGAAAGATTTTCATTTTTTTAAGCAGATCTTATGATAGATACTAAGTTTATTGCTGTAGATGCAATTTTATTTCTTATTTTTTTGTTTTCACATCTGTGACAATAGACAATGAACTCTCTATTGTTAAATTTAAAAAATCCTTAGGTTTTAATTATTTTTCAATATTAATCTCTTTTCTCCTTTTTCCCAAAAAAAGTCCTTAGTTCTCTAGAATTTTTCCCTAATCTGGCAACACTGAATAGTGGCAAATATAGTACTATACGAGAAGTTCTGGTTTCGTGGTTACAACTGTGGTTAGACATCGAGGTTCATATGTTTGGATTTCATAGTTGGCACGTGGAAAACAATAATCAATGTAATGTTTCCATTTAAAGTTGATTACATTACAGCGTAAACACCGGGATTACGCGTTTTGTAACGTAGTAAATATGAAACTTAACACAAAAGAATATGAATGCAGTTAATGTATCTTTATTACACATTAAGATTTGCCTACATTATGCTCTTTTTTATAAAGTTAATTAAAAGTTATTTACTTTTTTATGAAGTATAATGTAATAACACACAAGAGAATACAAACAATTGAGATGAAAATTTGAAAAAGTTCAGCAAAAACTACATCGAAAAGTGTAATAATAATGTAAAATTGAGTTATCTCGGTTAATAATGCTGGTTAAGTTTTTATAGCCCTCACGATACAAGCAATAATTTTTATGGAGAAATCAGAAATAATTGCAAAAATATGAGCTTCTTATCTTGTGTATATAAGAGAACGTAAAACTAATGAGGTAATAAAACTCGTTTAAATAGTCTGAATTCAGGTTAATAAATATGGGAATTTGTAATAAATTATAGGTGGTTTAAATCTCACAGCCATTTCTGCAGATAACAAAGCCTGAATGAAGCAAACGTTTGTATAAAGCATGTGCGATTTCCAGCTCAGCATGTCGTAAAACCCGCAGAAATTTTAAAGGTGCAACCGTGCAAATTTCAAGAATAAACCGTCATCTCAAGCAACTCGCTTCCTGTCTTTGCATGTTTACATGACGTCACGGGACATAAACCCTTTTTACACGAGCAGGAATTTATCTTGCAGCTTCTTTACTTGTTTCTTGAAAAATATAACGATCATATACTACAGGAATAGTTTCATATTTTAATACGATACGACGTACTAAAAGAATCTAAAGGTTAATAATATTGTATTCATGAAAATGTTAATATTATAAACATAGAGCTTATCAATTCGTAATTTGTCACTTATGTTATTCAATTGAAGATTTAAAATATTTATTTCAGCTGATAATCAAAATTTAGATCAAGTAACAATAACATTTTTGTATATTCTTTAAAATTTTATTATAAAATAACGTAGGACTTTAACATGGAATTTTAAAAACTTGCGGATACTCTCTCTTCTGATAGATTTACAGCAAAGCTGCAAGACAGTTGTAACATTTAATGACATATCATTATAGATAAACTTATATTTTCGTAATATTGGTGTATTATTTAAGGAAATGAATTTAAATTTAACTTAAATAATATTAAAATACAGACAATAAGAATTATAATCAGTGATATTTCTCTGAACTTTCACATACATATTTTCTTTTATTTCTTAGGCTGTCAACAAAAGTCAATTATGATCTTATCTGATGTAGAATTTAATTTTAAATCTTTAATTCACGATAAAATCAAGAAGAGAATTTTAAATGATTCTGTACCTAAATCTATAGTGGGTTTCAAATTATTTGGATACGGTGAAGTATATACAAATATTGGTATTGGAGACTCTTTAGAATGGTGTATTATTTCTATGCCCATGACAGGTGTCAGGTTGTTCTTGGAAGTACCATTTGTGTATCTCCGTCATTCCATACCGTATTCCCAAAATGTTGGAAATCCTGCATAAAGGTTCAGCAGTTGTGTTTTTAGACTATTTAATCGACATATAATTTTGTTATCCGTGATACACCAATTGGAGGATAGTGTACTTTACATCTGCCTGAAGTTTTTAGTGGGTACGAGGAAAAATAGGACTTTAGCATGGGATTTTAAAAAAATTCGGATACTTTCTCTCCTGTTAGATTTAGAGCAAAAGTTCATTTATATTGAATTTCGTTTTTAATTAATGAGTGTTCATATTAAATTAATAAATTGTACCTATTTTCTCGAAACCAAATTCATTACAGTTGCGGTTTTCGACACGTCACGTCTTAATTGCAATGTGCACCAAAGCCGATGTAACCTAGATTTATGGTGAGCTAAAACCCACAACCCTAATTACTCACTTGATTGATTATTGGTGCCATTCCTTCAAAAATATCTTCTATGGGTCAACTTATCTAAGAAAATTTACATTTTTTACATTTACAAGTATCTGGTTCAAGACAATTTAACAAATCAGTGGATAGTTAGATACTAAGACATAGTGGTATTTTATTTGGTTACACATGGCGATTCTGGGAATTCAATTTCAAATCTCTTACTCTCGTAATTTAATTATCACACTTGCACGTTTTCTGTCACTTTCTGTAGACAATTCTTTAAATCTAAACCGAGCCACATTATAATCTTTAATGGATTCGAAAATAAAATCTGAATATTTGCTTTATAATTTTTATTTGTACCTGGAATATTTGCTGCATATAATATAATCAAAATAATACAGTCATTATAGCGTGAGTATTTGTTAATGTAAAACATGGGATTAATCATATCTATCGTTATGATTTGATATTTGATTGACGGCAATGAATAGTTGCTTGTCTCATTTAAAATGAAACACAGGGAACAAATTTGACATTTACTTTTTGGGTTATAAAATTTTCTGACAGGTTTACACTAAGTGCAACAACAATTTTAAGAATCGTTAATAACTTCAGAGGAAATGGTAGAAACGTAGAATTTTGTACTGGGGAAAATCTTCAAAATTTAGATCAATTAAAAGTTCAAATTCAAAAAATTTGCCAATATATTACAATTGCTCAAATATCATCGTATGTAATTCAAAAGTTTTATAGTAGAGTGAGTTATGCTTGTTGTCTTACAATAATAATAATAATTTTAAGAAATATTGTAATATATTTTTTTTAATATTGGTTGTAAATATTTTTATTTTATTTTTAAGTTTGTAAGAATACGTAGTACACAATAAGTTTTCAAATTTCTATTAGTGTTATTTCTCTGGCCACCATTGTAAGTGCTGGTTTCTCGTTTCTAGACAAATTTGGTTAAGGATGTAGGAAACTGTGGCGGCTTTGTGCGTTGAAGAATATGAAGGACAATATATTAGGAAAAGGAGCTTAATGTGGTGTATAAGTTAGGTGTCATAACGTCAGTAGCGAAAATGGTTATATTGCCCAATTATACAACGGGATCCATTCGCTAATGGGCAGATACTGCAATGAAGTCCAAGCCAGTCCAGCAAATTGCCAATGAATCTCTCGCCAAGCTATTTGTGGCCAATTTCCAGGCATTACTCTCACTTTCGCCAGATTAAATTTATGTGATATCGCCAGCATCTTGTTCACGCACTACGAAGCACCACACACCACACATTACGACGTCGGCGTCGGCGACAGCGATGCTGCTTGCTGCTGATTCTGTTTGTTCGTAATCAGTGCGAGTACATAAATGTATCCATCCTACCCTTGTAACAGAGAATGAAACAATTATATGCTACATTTGGTTGGCCTGCTGTCCTCTATATTTTTTGGCAAACTAAAGATGCCAGCTTGTAATGTCGTGTCACGACAAGTATCTGCTCGATTCTCGATTGTATTTGAACTTATTTTTAGTTATTTTCCTGTCTCAAACTTCTTATTGTTGTAAATCAGACAAAAAACATTTTCTTTTTAATAGAGAAATTTAAAAGTAATCGCTTATTCCATTATGTTTTATTTACCAGTTTTTTTAATACAGTGAACAAGCCTCTCTGGCCAGTAGTTTATAACGATCATACTCAATTCTGCCCAAGGTTAAAGTTATATATCATGAAGCTGTCAAATTCATACACAAAACTAGCACAAGCAAAATTTCCAAGTTTCGAAGAAGTACGGTTGTGTGAACTACTTGACTGAATCAATGTAGTACGCTTCATAAAGAAATGTACAATAGCACAATCTTTATTCTATTTCGTACAACATTTCCCAAATAATCTTTAAATTAGAATAGCAAAAAACAATAGCTATTGGTAATAATTAAATGAATGAATATTGCTTTAATACCTATTTATTTTAAGTACATACCGTTATTTTATTTTAACATGAAACAATGGATTTCACATAATTATGGTTATGAATTTGACAGTAATGTGTCAGAGCGTTCTTTTTAAAATAAAACATTTTCTCGTCATTATTAATGGTCAAATTATGATTTTTTTAAAGAACACATTTCTAAAGTGCTGGATTGGTCGCAATGGACAAAGAGAGTGGCCCGCTAGATCTCTTGATCTTACACCACTTGATTTTTTTAAAGTGAGAAACATTAATTAGAAATTATTTGATGTCAGTATGTATAGTAATTAATATATATATATATATATATATATATATATATATATATATATATATATATATATATATAAAAATTAAATTCAAAGTAACTCTGGCAACATCAGTTCCCCAAATTACTAATATTATAAATGAGTTTTATTATTGAAAAACCTTAATATTATATCTGTTATGTTTCATTTTAAAATGAACGCTTTAATACATTGCTGTCAATGAAATGTCTAGTCGTAACCATGGAAATGGCAAATCCCATGTTTGACGTTAAAATAACCTCACGGTATATTACTTCTAATGTACAGAATACTTAAAATGAAATATATTTATTATTTAAACAATGTGTTGTCCGTTTTTTCAAATAAATATCCTAACCCAAGTTAAATTTGTAGTCTTCTACAATATTTTTTCATTAAACTGGTATTCTACAGAATACGTTGTTTCTAAACTTGAACAGTAATATATATTTTTAGCATTCGTACGTTAAAATAACCTCACGATATATTACTTCTAATGTACAGAGTACTTAAAATGAAATTTATTTAATATTTAAAAAATTTGTTGTCTTTTTTTTAAATAAATAACCTAAACCAAGTTAAATTTGAATAGTCTTCTGCAATAATTTTTTTATTAAACTGAATACGTTGTTTCAACTTGAACGGTAAAACATATTTTTAGCATTCGTGTAAAGTTTTCCCTTATTTGGCAAACTGAATGTGATTTAAATAAACATAATTCAATTCATTTAGTGAGTTGTTTGGTTTGGGTGACAGCAGGCAGCAGCTGTGATCCTGGAAAAGGCTGGTCAACCACGAGCAAGGAAACTTTGTCTCAACCTACGCGTGAAATATAGTGAAAAAAGCCGACGACCGTCCGACGAAGCTACTCCGTACTACGTAACATATATCCGTCCCTGCTTGCCTGCTCCTTGCAAGCTTAAGCTTGTATTCGCCGCGCCCAAACTGGAAATTGATTGAAAGAGGTCGCGCTAGGACGAAGATGACGTGTAGGCGGACTCTAATTCACATTAACCACATATTTCTCTAATCATTTATTATTCACACATTTACATACCATTAAATATAATTAACATGTGTATGCTGAATAATAATATATAATTATATTGCAACCCACTCAAGGGGGTGCTAACTTTCGATGGTAAATTACGGCTTTACTACGTTTGATGCATATCAAATATCTGTCCACCAATTTCAATGTCGACCAAATGGAACACCTACTAAATTTTAATAAGGCAATAAGGTCAATCATCACCAATTGTAGAACATTTCTAGATGGAATAGGGCCTCAAATAACTAATGTACTTATTCCGTGACAAGTTTAACTCTTAATTTAAAGTAAAGTTGTAGTTGGTTGAACGAATTAAGCTCGTCGTTGTATTTATTATACCTTAGGTACTTATAGTGTCTCGTAGAACATAAGTTATCTTAATGAGCGTTGGTATAATTAAGTCTATTTTTACTTCTTTGCACGAAATAAAGGAAGTATTGTAATCGCAAACAATTTTCAGCATTCAATGGAAATATCCATTTTGACTATCGCTGAATCTATTTTGCCTATTTTCGGTGTGATATACGTATCTTGCATTAAAACGATTTTGGTTTCAATCGGCCTTTCAAAAGGGTACTTTACTTTTGACAGAAAATAAAAATAATAATTTAGTTGGCTTTTAATTTTTGTAGG
The DNA here is from genome assembly GCA_035578165.1 of Stenolophus ochropezus. NCBI lineage: Eukaryota > Metazoa > Arthropoda > Insecta > Coleoptera > Carabidae > Stenolophus > Stenolophus ochropezus. The sequence goes on from JAQOWZ010000014.1 coordinate 10,617,202, forward strand.
AAACATTTGATTTCTTGTTAATAAATTAAATATATGATTGACTACATTGACAGCTGTCAGTATATATGTATTTCGTGAGTAATATGTAGGAAATAAATGAAAACAATATATCTTTCTTAGTGATAGTGATAAACATTTTAATAAAATTGTACAAAAGATGATACATTTTCGTAGGGAAGTTAGAAGATATGAAACGAATGGAATGGATGTTAAAGAACGATTAGCTGTAGGATGATTTCACTTTCAAGTGAAATAAATTTAAATGAAGTGCAGAAAAAATATGTATAATTTAGCGTATAAGAAAGTCATGCGGTGTCCACATCAGATTTTTTAAATAACAGAATTACTAGTTAATTTTATAACTTGATTCTCTTTTTTTTATTAAGCCGTATGAAAGAAAATTATGTACTAAAATTATTGTCAATTACGTCTACTTCATCAAAATCTAAATTTCATGACAAAGAATGTCCGATTGACAGTATTAATAAATTGTGCATCCTTTTTTGTCCTACAAAATTCTTTAAATTTTGAGAACGATAGTTTGGCAGGTCTTAGTAACTGGCATTGAAAAATAATAATAAGTCTTTATAATAATCACAAATACATAAAAACTCGAATTGAATGCTTACCTAGTAATGGAAAAATGAACCTACCACAGGACGCCCTTGACATTTTACAGTCCTGCTACCCTATTGTTACACTTCTGTGCTTCATGAAACATTTTACAATAATGAAATAAATTATCTTCTTCATTTACATGTTTATATTTTGAAAAGTTCCGGAATATTATCTCAGTAGGAAGTTATAAAAATTGATTTTTTTAGCATATCTTTAGTTATTCATGTAGTGTAAACATTTTAATAAAATGTACACAACCTAAAATTGATCTTTTTGGAGTGTAACGAAGTTACGAAGCTAATTTATCGTCTAGCATGCTGTCTGCCGACCATACTGTCCTCATAATTGTGATGGTTGATGGGATTTTTCGTGCAACCTTGACTTTTACAAATGACCTAATCTTCCGTATTCACAAGAGATGAAGTAAAAAAAATTCCACGGTATAAGATAAATTTATTGAAAGGAATTTGTAAAAAGGCTGCAGCCGAATTTAAAGCGAATAAAAGACTGGTTAAAAGGGTCGACTCGGGTAGATTGAGGATTTGAGATTGCGTGGAAGATCGATGAGTAAATTAATTGATATGATTGATTGTTTACGTCGAAAAAGAGAACGCCAGAACGCGGAATTTCCAGAACAAAAGGATATGTAAAGGGAGTATTATAAATTTCACTGGAGCGATAACATTATGTTGAATGACTAGAAACAATTGAAACGTTTTATATTGTTAATTTAACGGCAAATGACTTGCTCAAATCCACCAGCAAGTGTGAGAGATTGCGCAGATTTCGCGATATTATTTGGATTATTATGATTGATTATTTACTATACGAGCGAAAATAATGTAGCGAAGCAGATAATGAGGAAATTATTTTCTTGACAATATTCTAGCTTCAACATCATTTCATTTTTTTAATATCTCTTGAAGAAGTTTAATTTAAAACCAATTATAAAGAAGATGAACAAATAAAACTTTCAACAAATAAATTGCTTTTTGTTTTTTTAAAACAAATATTTATCTCTTTTCATATGAAAAATATTGCATATGCAAAATAAAAATTATTTTAGTGTTAATCACATAAATTTTAAAACTCATTTTAGCATATAAAGTTTAAAGTGGAAATTCACACAATTATAATAGCCAGAACAATTATTTACATATGAAAACAATAGGAAAAATTAATAATATATTTAATTATACATGCTGTATGAGTAACTATGTTTGTTCACTTTGTCCGAATATTTATGAAACAATTTATTACACAATAAAACAATTAAACTAAATAATGTAGCTGCAAAACAAATGACCAACATTACATTAGGTTTCTACACGTGGTAAAACATTTTATTTGGATGAGTTAGTCACGTATTACCACGACGTGTATTCGCACACTCTAATGTGATTTGAGATAACTCGATTTCAATCTCTCGGTAAGCTAAGTATCAAATTGCATAATTACCGATAACCATCAATAATCACAAATGTAACAGTTTAACACGATACCAGCAACCAGCATGGTAACAATTTTTTTTTAATCACTAAGGAAGTGCACTTTCCTGGAACTATAAAATAAAATAATTGAAAGTTGATTATTTTCAGTAAGATTTCACAAAAGTTTTGTTCTGGTACAAATTAAAAACAAGATAAGAAAATAAAAAAACAATGGGAAATAAATGAGATAAACATGACCAAGAAATCTTGATAAATATAATTCTATGAAGTGATATTTGAAACTGACTTATGCAGGGTTTTTAAAATTTTACGGAGGGTTGGGTAGCTTATTGGTGAGGTATGATCAATTCTTCGAACTTAAATACATCACTTGAAGGGAAAGGCCGTATTTAACAAATTCACACTGAATTTACACTTTATAAATCTTGTAAACTGAAAATATATAATATGAAATAAGATAAATACAAAATTGTAGTTTTTAAGGTTTTTTTTTTGATGAGTTGTCCAAAATTGAAAAAAAAATTTTCAATGACTGTATTTCGTTATGCCCGTAATATATTAATCTCTTTTCAAGTTACAAATTGAAGTACATTTAAAAAATGTATTATTATTATAATAGGTACTCTCATCTAGATTTAAAAGTACATAACTAGGAAACATCTTGAACACAAATTTAGCCATGGAATTGAGACAAAAATTAACGAATGTTTAACGGATTATCTCTCAAGTTAGCTGCGTTAGTTTATTTTTATTACTTGTAATTACTGTTTTATCAAGTTACGCTAAAAAAATAAAGTATTTGATTTTGTTTTAATTTTTTTAATTCAAAATCAATTTATTTAATATTGTTCACTTTCACAGTAATTTCAAAAAATAATAAAAATAAACTAACGCAGTTAAGTTGATAAATAAATCGTTAAACATTTGTTAATTTTTGTAACAATTTTATGGCTACCGTTATCTTGGGGTGATTTACGTCATTTTCGTACCTTATTTCTGCGAGTACAAGGAAGGTAAAATTAATTTTGCTTATTAATTCTGATGTAGAATTTTATGCTCTACAACTGTTATTAGAAGAATGTGAACGAAATATGATTTTACATGTTCAATCCCTATAATCGGGTGTGTTCGAGCAACCACCATGTATGTATATTTTCAAGAATATTTTTTTATCGCGGACCGGATTTATACATATTTCAGCTTTGTAAGGGACAGTGTAAAGAGAAACATATTTATTTCAATAAAAAAGTATTATAAAAAGTTTAAAAATAGTGAAAAAGGATTGTTGTAATAAAAATCACTATAAGTATATATATACTTAATATTAGGATTCAACTATATTTACTTATTAACTAATAATTAGCATACTAGCAGAAAAAAATAAAATAGTACTGGATGCAAGATAAAATATCTCATTCAAGTTTTGAGGACCGGAAGTAATAAGATTTAAAAAATATTCCGTGTTCCATGGGTCGTACGTTGCATATGCCTGGTATAATGAAATAGAAATAAAAGAAACTGATGATGAATTTAAAACTGTAGATCATTTCCTAAAAATCTCCCACAAAGAAATTAATTTTTTGTGTAATGTACGACAGGTCCGACAAACAATTTTTTGTACAATTTGATAAATACCCAAAAGATAATAAATTATTTGAGCGTTAGGTTTTACGTTGAGATAGTTCTGTTTTTATTGTAATTTTTTAGTGGAAATTATGGCTCCGAAATGTCTCGTTCTCACAATCAATTCACTGGTGTACATAATTTATTTCGAAACAAATTATTTACCCGTGCGAGAAAGACTGCAATGTAGAATAAAATATAAGAATGCGACAATTCTGAACTAAATTTATTGCAAAATTTCAACGTACTCTATTTTAAGCGGTGAAAAATGTACTTCTCTTATTTGCTATTTTTCTTGTAGAACACAAAGTACATTTTTACTGTAATTTATTTGTGTAAAATGTTCTTTACCACTTCTTGAATGGACAAAAATCAAAACAGGAATCGAAAATAGTGCATTTTCTAATAAATTATAAATTTCACGAACGACAAAAAACTTAGAATCTTTTGTATTAATTGTACAAATTTTTATTTCCAATAGTGGCATGTTTTAATGAAATGTTATTTATTTGTTTTAGGGGTACAAGTGGAATAGACATCGATCTTCGTCGAGTAGATATTGATCAATGTCCTCTACCTGAAGGAAGTACTCAGTTGAACATCTTCGCTGCATCCGACAAGTGTAAGAAGAGGACCACTGTTGTAAGTATAAGATTACATACCCTATCTTAGTTTACAAACCCAGAATTAGATACAGTCAAGGGCTCTGGTTAATGGGTTCTTCCTGCATATTCAAATTCAGTATATTTTGAATATGTTTTCAAATAATTTGCTACAAAATAGTGTTAACAATTATATTATGTCAATTAAAAAGCATATAGTTATAATAAATTGTAAAGTTTTACCGTTATTTCGTTGTGACGTATCAATGCCTCTATAGAAATGGACATATAAAATGAAAGAGACGAACATATAACATGGAGCAGAAATTTGACAAAAACACTTCGTTTTCGTTGTCAACAAAGAGAACTCGGTAATTATTTTTACATATAATTATGCTTATGTTTTTATTCTTTATTTTTAATATATATTTGAAAAGAATAGTTCTCATTTTCTTGTTTTGTGGTACCATAGATGTCTACTGCGGTGATGTCGATACGTCAAAAACACTAGAACGTCACGAGCTAATTTAAATTAGCAGGGAATTTATAAAAAAATATTTCTCGCTTATTTGTCTTAAAACGGAAATGAAAATATGAAAAATATCCATATACAAGCATCTATTATTAAAAAAATAAAAAACAATTTTAAAAATACATAAAAACGATTTTCAATAGCCATGAAATACTAAAATAGTAAATTGAAGTTATTAATTTTATCGTTTTTCGGATACATTAATTGTATTTCAATTTTAATAGAAGTCAGTATCTATATTTGGAGGTAATTGAAAAATTTTGATATAATTTTAAAATGTAATGAAACGAAATTAACTCCCATTGGATGGAAGCATATTTTTTATTAGTCTGACAAATTCAATAAATTTCAAGATTGAATCTAAGAGTTTATATGAAAAATCTATAGAGATAGGAACGGTTGAATTTGTCAAGTGTTGAAGACGGTCGCCATGCCAAGACAAGCATTCTTGTCTGATGAAACAGTAGTAAGTATCAACAAACTATAAGATTCTCTGGATCGCAATACCGTTTCCGGTTAGCTGATTTTAGCTTTATCTCAAAAACAAATAAGCGGAGATAATTAAATTTTGTATTATTAAAGAATAAGGACTGATTGGATTTTGACGAAATTGCTCAGCTGCGAGTGATTGATTATTGAAACAACTTTAATTAGATTAATTGATTGAACAGATGACACTTGATGAAACTTTATAATTAACTATCACCAATAAGAGAGGAAATAATAAAACTCGTCGACCTTTATATAAACATAATTAAATTACACGGATCCTGGATTTTTCATTTAAATTTTATTTCCAAAGTTTGGAGTTTTTCACCAAAAATAAACTAAACTATAAACATGATGAATATGGGATGATAAAAGTTTCCCTAGTTCCTGCTAAAAACTGAGCTATCCACCAACTTTCCAAATTTAGTTAGCGACCTTATTAATTGTAATTATACCACTTCTACAAATATAATTTCTCCTTTTCCCAGAACTATGAGGAGTTTCAATTGTTTACTTCACAATTTTTAATTGAAATTTAATAGCTTAACTTCCAACTTTGCCTAGTTCAAGAGACAATTATGTGCGTACGGTAAGGAATATAAAAAATTATAGCGTGAGTATTTTTTAAAGTAAAATGTGGGAACGTATCATATCTATGGTTACGCCTTGATATTTGATTGACAGCAATGTATATTTGCTTGTCTCATTTAAAACGAAACATAGGAAATGAATTTGATAGAAGTATTAAATTTTAAAATTGCAAGAAACTACAAACTAAATAACTAATAAACCAACTAACAAATAAGTAATTATAATAACAAACAATTAAACAGAAATTATAATAAATTTACTGCTAAGCAATGACTCAATCTGCTATAAAACTTTTGAATTACGTACGATGATATTTGGGCAATTGTAACATTTTGAGAAATGTTTTGAATTTTAACTTTTAATCGATCTAAATTTTTATGATTTCCCCTAGTATAAGTAGATTATTATACTATTATACAATTTTCTCCAAAGTAATTAATGATTCTTAAAATTGATATTTCATATGGTGTATGCCTGTCAGAAAATTTTATAACTCAAAAAGTAAATATCAAATTCGTAGCCTTTGTTTCATTTTAAATGAGCAAATACAATGCTGTCAATCAAATATCAAGTCGTAACCATGGATATGATAAATCTCATGTTTCACGTTAAAAAATAACTCACTGTATGCAGTTTACAAAGTTGAAAACAATACTTCATAAAAATTTTATATAGTTCAGTTTCTTGTATACCAATTTAATTTTGCGTTCATGCATGTATGTATGATGCAATTACCAGAAATATCTCACGGGAATATATGTATGAAATATTTAAAATTCAACACCACAGAAATGTAAAATGATGAAGGACAACTAGAATCGTTAGGTTTCACAAAATAATTGTTCTTGCTTAAAAATAAGTTTGAATTTATTAAAAAGGCTTTGGAAATTTGTGATAAGAAGATGTAATATTTATTGTGAAATGATTACATTAATTTGTGAAGACGTTTCGGATGTTTGTAAACAACATCCATCATCAGTTCATTAATTGTCGATGGAAGATATGAAATTTACATTTGCAGATGATTCCTTATTGGAATTGTCAAATATTATGCAAGTGGAACAATAATGATTACATAAATTGTTGTCTTGACAATTGAATGAGCAATTATGAAAAATTGAAACATTAAAATGTTAAATTGAAAATATTTTATAAATTTTACAGTGAAATGTTCGAAGAAAATTTTATTTCATTTACTGCATTCATCATGGAGTGTTGATAGAGTCAAGATTGTTTGTTTCAATGGTGAAGGTTCACTCACTTTCAATTTCTTACAATTTTTAATTCATAGATGTCAAAATTTACAACAACAATTTTGGTTTTTAACAATTTAAATAAAATTTTCTTCGAACATTTCACTATAAAATTTATAAAATATTTTGAATTTAACATTTTAATGTTTCAATTTTTCATAATTGCTCATTCAATTGTCAAGACAACAATTTATGTAATCATTATTGTTCCACTTGCATAATATTTGGCAATTCCAATAAGGAATCATCTGCAAATGTAAATTTCATATCTTCCATCGACAATTAATAAACTGATGATGGATGTTTACAAACATCCGAAACGTCTTCACAAATTAATGTAATCATTTCACAATAAATATTACATCTTCTTATCACGGATTTCCAAAGCCTTTTTAATAAATTCAAACAAATTTAATTTTGGATCCTTTCAACATTTTGCCAAAAATGGTTAAAAATAAGACAAAATATTTCGAGTATTTAACTTTTGTATTATGCATCGTAGCTTGTCAGTATTTTCGTATAATTAAAATAAAGCTGCATACATGTTATCGAAAACCGCAAGACAGTAATGATGAAGAAATTACTATAAGCAGGTAACCGCTTTAATTACAGAGCATATTTGTTTATTAATTATTAAAGTGTCATTTCAATAAGAAAATTTCCGTGTTAAGTATTAATAACAGCAGGAATTTAATCAGGCAAGTTGTTGCAACATGCATTAAGTTTAAATATTGTTTACACTGTGTATGCATCTGACAGCTAGCAAATTACTACATGTGTATAATCACTACAATACAGCACTATTCAAGATTTAATCATATGTCCAAGAAATGTCTATAGAAAATTGCCACTATAATATATTGGTATTCAGTAATTACATTGTTTGGAAATAATAATTAAATTCATAATTAATGTCTATCAATAAAGTATGCTATACCAGTTTAAATTTAAATCTAATTTCATACATTCAGACAGGCCCGAATAAAGGGGCGCCAATTTTTAGAGGCGCCAATATTTTAGGGGCGCCGGGCACCAAACTGAAAAATTAAAGAATTTTTAATATCAGTAATATTTATTGATTATTTGTGCAAAAAAAACTAAAAAGTTGTACATATTTATCAAAAATTTAATTGTTTGCAGCAAACAAGTTAAGATTCATTTACAATCAAATTCAAAATTAGTACTATTTCAAGCTATGTAGCTTAAAATTGTATGATAAACGTACGTATTAATTTGTAGCCATTTACAACAAAATGTAGAGTCAGCACACGCCGACTCAAAATTTTACTTGAATTCAAAGTTACCAAGATCCAAGCTTGCACTTCAAATCAGACTTGAATTCGCATGCGCGTTATATTTTTTAGTACATTTTCCCTGTAGAGGTGTTAGTATAGCATTTAAAATTTTAGAAGATTTGACAGTGTTGCTAATAATACCTACTTATTTATGCATCTATCTAAGTGTAGCACGAGATTCATATATTTTTCCTACAACCGAAATATTAATAATAATACATTTAAAAAATAAATGAAACCATTGATAATATGTTTTCGTTGCCTAGAAACTGTTACTAATGCGTTAAAGAATTTTACGCTGCCTAGCAACGGTAACTTTTCAAGCACTAGTGCATAAAAAGTAACTTTACAAACTCAAAAATTGAGCATAAAGTAGATACTTTATGCCCAGTTGCAGGAAAAAAATATTGTTTGTTTAAATTAAATTATTTATTATTTTTATAAACATAATTCTATTTTGGTTATAGCAAAGTTACTCTACTTTTTATTTTCAAAGCAGTATAAATATTATAAATTACGTTAGAGCTTAAAATTGAAAATAAAAAATCCTAAACGACCTTTCTGATCTCTGTACTTTTTCTCGATAACTGTAGTAAATGCTTTAATATTTATTTTAAAAATATTTTTTCTCTTAACGACACTTAAATAAGTTATTAGGGTGGTATTGATGCATTTTAGATACCTTTTACACATACAATGGACACTGAAAGTAGTTTATATTAATGTATTAATCTATAAATATATTTATATGTCACTAGAAATGTGCGTGCAATACAATTTAAATTCTGCGAATATTGATATGAAATTATACTTAATATGTTCCACGAACACATCAAATACCTGTAGACATTATGGAAATATTAAAATTATATGTTTAAGGAACTTCAGTACAAGAAAATTCAAAGGAATTATTAAATATAGAACGCAGAGCTTTCAAATTTATATTTTACTCATAAATTATTATCATCTGCCACGTGGTAATCACATTTCCGTGTTTATGTCAGAAATAGTCAGATTTCTTATTTAAATTATTAAATTAAATAACTATTTTAAATGAGAGAGTTATGTTATTTGAGATTGTGAGAATATTATACTTTATATTTTTATTAAATGATTAAGTCTATGAAAAATTAAATACATGTACACTTTATAATTTAATTGAAAATGCATGAAGTGAATATAAGTAGTGAAATTAAAGATTAAGTCTTCAATAAATTATTCCGCGTAGAAACATTTCCCGTAATCGTTGTTTCGATTTTCAATTATTTATTTAAGCCTGGCTTAAATTTTAAGTCTTGTTGGTGCAAACAAACATAAATAATCTCTTAATTTAAATAGGGATCTCGTTGATAAAACTGAGCGTTCATGCTCAACCCTAACTTGGATTTTCAAATTTTGTAATATTATAAAAAAGAACTCCCGTTATGATTAAAATAAATCAGGAAATTTATGCCTGCGCACATGTTCACGTGTAGGCAGAAAAGAAAATCTCGTCAAGTCGGTTTGACATATTTTAATTTATACTTCAACCTCCAATTAATATTCAAATTTTTAAAAATAATAATCATTAAATGTGACAAGTCCAAACACAAACATACATAATGATAAATAAATTATTATTTTTTATTAAAAACTTTTTTCTCAAAGATAATGTAGATTAGATAGGAAACTACATGACATATTATGTTTTCATTACATTATTTTTTCTAATCAATAAATATTTTATACAATAAAGAAATGTTTTTCTATTACTGTTTTTTGTTTTACAAAATAATACAATTTGATGTGGCTAGCACAAAACCTTCGTTCTTAAAACATATTTATATTACACATATTTATTTTTTTATATCTTTTTTGATGTTCAATGCACTGTCATAATCTGTCTGACTGGATGGGTTAGTAAAGAATAAAAAAATTCATTTTCAATTAAATTTTAATATTTCTTTGTGTTCTTGAGCAATATACAATTACTATTCATAGATCCCCTTGGTTTTAAAGTTTTTAAAAATCATTACTCAGTAAACATGTGTCGCTCATTAATTCACAATCACTAATTTTGAAGAAGCGATAAGTAATTCTTAGTTATTGGATATATTTAGAAGTATTTTGTTTTCTGTATATTATTTTAATTTTATTTTTTGGTTTTAGTTCTATAATTTATTACAAGTTTTCTAAAATATATGTATTTTATATGTTAATTTCTTTTTCAAAATAAATTATATTTTAAATTAACTTTTACCTCAGATATATAATACAAAATATATGCGAAAATATTTAACGAAATTTGCCTTTTGCCTCCCTTTGAAAAAAGTCCTGCAGACGCCTATGTTGCTACGGAACTTAAAAAAAATATTTTATAATATTTAAACCGAAAATATTTCAAAAACACTTAATTTTGAATAAAATATTTGATCTACTTTTATGTTTTCTTTTTAATACTTGCATACATTAAAAAAAAATGTGAGAAAACCTATCATTTTTTTCCATAGAATCGAGCAATGAAATCGCCGACATAATATCTCGACATATTTTAGGTTTAAACCAAAATTTTCCAAAAATACATAATTTTTGGGTCCAAAATTATGTTCCTTGAATACATTACATTAAATTCATAAAAAAAAACATATTAAAATGTTTTTAATTGCTAGACAAAATATTTAATCCCACAACCCTGCTGTAACGAACCCCTATCCGTCAAGCAAATAGTAGTAGAATGTGTAAACCATATCAAAGCGAGACAATACCATCATATACCCATGAACCTCAAATAGGCATTAGTCAACACTACCCAGGCAACTATAAATATTATTAATTACCTTAAAGATATAAATTTTGTCAAACTATTGTAAATTGTAATATAATTAATAACTATTATCGTACATAAAATAAATATATTGTAAATTAGAACATTACTAATACATAGGTTCTATTAGCTATAGTAGCTTAAGGACCATTAATATCGAAATAAAAAATAATATTTAATAACTCTTGTTTAAAGTGTAATCATACATATTTTTATAAAAAATTTAACGTGATTTATTTACAGCATTTCGTTTTTCGATATTTGGGTCACAAAGACAGCGTACAAGGAACAATCTAAATTCTAGACAATCCCAATCACTTCCGATTAGTTACTCACAATTCCCCCGCGATTCATTCTTGACTTCCGCTACAGTTTTATATGAATACCCTCGAGATGTCGATTAGAAACCATTCTCGTCTCTAAATATATTGTGTGATGTTTTACTGTCACTGATAAATATTTCATACGGTCTCTTGATAATTAAATGTGATAAGCAAGAAACGGAACATACACTCTTCAGTATTTGCCGCAAATAATATTAGAGTTAAATTAAATTTTAGATTTCCTTGTAAAATGAGCAAGCAAAATAATTCAATCTCATCATAATCCCTACAGAAGAGGAAGGCGACCAAAATAGGGGCACCAATATCAAAATTATATATTCTTCTATTTTATAAAAAAAATGTTGCATAAACGATTAATTTTTTTTTTTTTAATCTGATATTTTTTTTATTTAAACAGGATTTATTTTAATTAAAACAGATTTTTTTAAAAAAGTATAGTATAATTTGCAATGTTAAATAACAATTTCAGATCAAATGATTTAAATCAAAGATTAAAAAAAAAAGTGATTTCAATTCATGCAACCCTGATAAAAAGCTTTAAGCTTCAAAATATTTCTTCATTATTAATTGGAATCCCAAAATATAATATATACTTTTGTTTATAATTTTCTTAAAAGATATTCCTGCTCCGAACGTGACGTCATGAATTAAAAATTCACACAAAGACATATATGACACTTACACATCTGATACTAAGGTTAAACCTAAAATTAAACGTCCGAGTAAATTAACCAAAACTTATATTTGCTGCAGGAAACGTACGCAGTGTCCTAATTGTTTTTGTTTTGTTTAAATATTTTATTACTGTACAAATACACATTTGTTTGCATGAAATATAATTGAAATTACAAGGAAACAAAAAATATATACTACCTTAATTTACATTTCGTCCGCAAGAGTGAGCTTGTAATTTGTGACGTTCGGTAAAAGGGCGTTCTATTGAGATATAAAATCGAAATCTATTTTTAACAAACTCTATCTACAAAACAATGTACACAAATAGCATGAAAATATTATTTACATTTATTATAGCCGGCAGACTTTTATGAAAAAAAAAATATATGTAGGATGACCCCATTACTACTTGAATGTATTATATTTTTACCTGCATATATGTAATTAGATTTCCTATTTTGTATTGAAATTACAAATTTCAAGATCGGATTTTGTACATTAATGATTATTAGACTAAATGACTGAACGACCTAGTGTACATCTCTAACTCGGTATCATTCCAACTTGAGATCATAGGCGTGCGCACGGTATCTCAAAAAAATTGTTTTTTGGGTTTTTCTCTAAAATGGGTAGAAATACAATCTAAACGATTATACCAGTCGATTATACGGGCAAAGTTACATAAAGAAACGTTTTCTTCGCATATACGTTCTTTGGAACGATTAGGTGAAAAATGAGAATATCGAAAAAACCTAAATTTCAAAATTTTTCCGAACAATTTTTTTTCTCCAAAACTTTTCATTTTATACAGTTATGTAAATATTGATGCGCTGATTTCAAAATTTCAAACCGAATTGAATTATCTCTTACAGTTCTCGAGATATTCGTGTTTAAAGTTGAGTTTTGGCAATACCTAAAAAAACTGGGTTTTTAGGTATACCTCTTTAAGGGTTAGGTTTACGACTTCGTTGACGTCACCAATCGATTCTACGGGCAAAATTACATAAGTATACCAATTTTTAGATTTTATTGCAAAGGATACAATTTGTAGAAAGGAAAAACGAAATCGGCGAAAATTGAAAAAATGGCAAGGGGTATACCTTAGATTTTTTTCAATTTTTGACCATTTTCAGTTTTTTCCTTGTAGAACTTCTATTTGCTGAGATAAAAATCTGAAAATTGGTACACTTATGTTATTTTGTCCGTAGAATCGAATGGTTTGGTCGCCGAAATCGTGAGTCTAACCATTTAAGACATATACCTAAAAAACCTAATTTTTTAGATATAAATTTGAAATCAAATATCTCGAGAACGGGAACATATAATTAAATTCTGTTTGAAAATTTGGAATCAGCGCATTGATATCTACTTAAGTCCAAAACATGAAAAATTTTGGAGATAAAAAGTTTTTAGTCGAAAAATTGAAATTTAGGTTTTTTCGTTATTCTTATTTTTCACCTAATCGTTCCAAAGAATATATATGCGAAGATAATATTTCTTTATGTAACTTTTGCCGTACAAGCAATAGTATTATAAGAAATGTTGTTATAATTGCCTGTATTTCAAAGTTTTTACATAATATAAATGTGATTCGCGGCTATAAACAACTATGAAAACAAAAATTCATCTCTCGTCCACATTTGCAACAATTCTAACAAATAGTAATATTTATGTAGAAAAAATAAAAAGCATAACAAATAAATGTCAAATAACAAAGTGAAATTGAATACAGTAATGGTCTTACGAATGAAATTAACTGTGAGTCGTGACTGATTGTGAATGACGAAAAAATCGCGGCCCGAAAAAATTTCATCATTCACAGATCACTTCTTCTTCTTTCTCATTCACAGCCCTTCATATGAATGATAGTGTAACATCGGCTTTAGAGATCCGAACTATATATCTTAGCGCGTAATATACATGTGAATTATTGCACTTCTGTTTTTGTTTCAGTGCGTACCAATATCTGGGCTAGGCTTCCGACGCGGTAGCTACAAGTGCGTCTGCCGCAGAGGCTTCTATTTCCCAGACACCAAAGCTGAAAGACGCTACTACAATGGCACCGTTGTCGAGGAGGAGTACGAGAAACTCATGCTGGTGAGTGTCGACATATGTAGCTTTGATCCCTTTATTCCGAATAAAGATTTCTAACCTTTCAGTTGACATGTCTCAAGTTTGAATTTTCATACGGAAGCGAAAGCGACGAATAATTTATTGGATTTTCTTCGGTTTTCAAAAAATGTGTCGGCACATCTCCCACACATGTGGGAAACACTAAATACACATTATCAGAGGCGGCGTGAACTTTGGGGGCCCTGGGCTTATATTGTTTGGGGGCCCTACCTTAAGAACCTTTTAATTGGCAGTTTATCAAAAAACTGTTACTGTTTTTTTTAATAAAAAAATACAAGGCAACGGGAATAGGAGAACTTTTTTATTTTATATTCCAAATTAACATTAACAAAAACAGATAATAACACTTATTCTTATAAACAATAATAATATATGGACATATATACGCAGATTTATAAACATGATTAAGCTAATCCTCATATTCCGGTATTTAAAATTTAATATTTATTGTTTTATGAAAAGTTAAATACTAGGATTAGATTAAATTACATTTTAAGAAATAAATTGGCAAAATTAGAGTTGAATTCGTTAACCCATAGTGTTTCTTATTTCTCATATCTACTTCTCTTTCTAAGACGCAAGAGTGTACTTCGTGCAGCTGTATGGTCAACTTATCTCTATTCCTATTCAATTAAAAATTATCGAAAGCAACGTTTACATACAAATTTATTTAAGCATCGCTGTTTTATTCTGATTGTACGAAGCAGGGGCCCTATGTATCGCAGGGCCCTGGGCTGCAGCCCTTAAAGCCCATGCCTAAATCCGCCCCTGCACATTATATCTAACTGTAAATACAAAGATCAACTACGATTTATTATTTAAATATGAGTGTCGCTGGAAAATGTCTTCTTTAGAATAAAAATTCTCTCTGCGAACATATGTTGCAGTTGTTTGGTTATTAAATAACACTTTCGCTTTCAAAGTGCTCCAAACAATCCCCCTAATGATAGGAATCCTCCTGTTTGATATTTTCATTACAAAGAGAGTGAATTAGCTTTAGCTTCCACGGCATAACCACGTTTTAATTACATATTGATAAAAACTTCTCGGTTAATTCGGTTAATTAATAGCACTCCGGGTTGAACCGCAAATCTGAGATGGTTAGAACATTTATTTATCAAACAAACCTTGTTCGTTCCATTGTTCTTTGCTGTGGAAAAGATAATACCTGAGTGGTTTTGCGTTCGTTATACGGTCGAGAGGAAAATCAATTAGAACGATATCATTCTAACAAGAATTAAACTCAAAAATTAGTCAGAAGTGAACTCACAAAATATTCATTCAGTAACTGCTCAGGCGACCTCTAATTCAGTTTTGAGTGAAGTGAATTAATCAAGAACCTAATTATTTTTAGTTACTACACAACGTAATATGTCATCTGAATAATTTATCACCAATTGTGAACACCAAATTATTTAGTGACAAGTTTTATTTAAACTTGGGAGAGACACATCTTACAGTGGATTTCGAACCACTCAGGCATATTTTATTTACTTAATATCGAATCGAAAAAGCAATAATAAGTCAATAAATAATAATAAAGAAACAGAAAGATCTTTTTGAACTAATTAATGAACAAGTTGAATAAAGTGTGTAAAAACGAAAACACCAGAAAAGGTTAGTGTGTCCATTTATAAAATTTAATTGCATTGGTACAGCAAAAAACTTATTAAATATAAATCTAAGAACAACGCATAAATATTTTAAACTATTGGAATAACCAAGTTTTTATGTGTAAAATCGAAAAAACCTCAGATGTTAGTAAAGTTAACAACCGTCGTCTATTTGGGAGGACACTCTCCAATTCTTTTATTTTTTTCTTCCGTTCTCTTTTTAATAATAATGTCCTTATATGTACAATTCAATGTTTTTCAGTTCAATTTTACATTTTTAACCATGTTATCAATTTCATTACCCACAGACTATGTTTCAGTTCTTTACTTTCTTTATATTATACCTTTTAATATAAACGACAAGACAGGTATGGCAGCATTTTATGTTACGTATTAATCTACGTAAATGTTGACAGGACTTGTTCTGAATTTTAAATTCGATCAAATCAAATAAAAGCATTCTAGAAGCTGCTAGAAACGAATGAATATATAAGTTTAATAAGTATTTGTAAGACGTTAACTCCATGTAACAATGTGATTCCTCTAGTACAAATGATAAAATTATAATAATTAAGTACTAATTTGTCATTTTGTTTTCCGGACGACCTATTTTTGTTGTCATATATGCTCCTTTTTCATACAGGATAATATATCTATTCGATTTTAAAATCAATTGAATTATATGGTACAACAAAAATCTTAATAAACCTAGATCTGAGATTTTCGAACGGATATTGTGAACTATTAGAATGACCAATGTTAGTGGTGTGTAAAAACAAAAACATCTCAGCCATTAATTTATATGAATATCCGATTTTAAATCATTTTAATTCCATAGTACATTGTAGAATGATCAGATATTGTGAGCTATTGGAATGGCAACGTTTTTTGGTGTGTAAAAACGAAAACACCTCAGGCGTTAGTATATCTATCGGAATCTAAGCCCAATTTAATTGCAATTGATAAAAACTTCCCTTGAGATATTAATCTATGTCATTGTTGACATGACTTGTTCTGAATTTTATGATTCGATCAAATCAAATAAAGCCGTTCTAGAAGCTGCTAAAAACGAATGAAATTATAAGTTTAAGAAGTATTTGTCAGAAGTTAAGTCCATGCAACGATGTGATCTCTAGTACAAGTAATAAATAAATTTAATGATTAAGTACTAATTTGTCATTTTTTTCCCCGGGCGATCTATTTTTGTTGTCTTATGTGCTTCTTTTTCATACAAGGTAGTATATCAATTTGATTTTAAAATCAATTGAATTATATGGTACAACAATCTTAATAAACCTAGATTTGAGATATTGGATATTGTGAACTATTAGAATGACCAATATTTGTAGTGTGTAAAAACAAAAACATCTCACCCATTAGTTTATATGAATATCCGATTTTAAAATCAATTTAAATCCATGGTACATTGTAAAATGACGATCAGATATTGTGAACTATTGGAATGGCAACGTTTTTTGGTGTGTAAAAACGAAAACACCTCACCTTATAATTCGATCAAATCAAATAAAGTCGTTCTAGAAGCTGCTAAAAACGAATGAAAATATAAGTTTAAGAAGTATTTGTAAGAATTTAAGTAAAGTGCTTCTTTTTCATACAAGATAGTATATCTATTTCATTTTAAAATCAATTGAATTATATGGTACAGCAATAATCTTAATAAACCTAGATCTGAGATATTGTATATTGTGAACTATTGGAATGACCAATGTTTGTAGTGTGTAAAAATAGCCATTAGTTAATATGAATATCCGATTTTAAAATTAATTTAGTTCCATTGTAAAATGACGATCAGATATGAGCTATTGGAATGGCAACGTTTGGAATATCCAAGTTTTTGTGTGTAAAAACGAAAACACCTCAGGCGTTAGTATATCTATCGGAATCTAAGCCCAATTTAATTGCAATTGATAAAAACTTCCCTTGAGAAATCCCAGATCAATTTGTTCTTGATCTCACGCAATGAGGCTGTCAGTACGTAGCTAAAACACCATTGGTTGACGGATGCGATTTGCACTATCAACACCGGGATAGCCTTTGCTGTTATCGCATTGTTACGGACTTGTCGCCAATGAATGTAAATTCGACATGGTTATCAGGCCGCGAATAGCCGCTTCCGTTTTTTATCTTCGGAATAACGAGGGTCATTTGTTTTATAGAAATGATAACTGGATCCAAAGTCTCACTATAAAATTTTGTGAGCTAGGACAAGGGCTCTGCTGGGGTAAATACGAATTAATGATATTGCGAAGTTTTCTGATGCTTTACCAAAAGGGACTTGTATAAATCTTTATCTGACAGTTACATGGGTATTACTTTCCATCATTATTTCAAACGATAACACTCTTAAAGAAAAATCTACGGAAGATTAAGATAATCTATACTTTAAACTTAATTGCAAAATATTTTCAATTAAATTTCCAATGAGAATTCACATTCAGACAAAACTAATTTTAAAAATGAAATAAAATTAACTTACTTAATTGTAGTTGATGTGACCAGCTGCACAAATATAGCACCTGTAACAAAAATATTTATTAGTAATCATAAGTAATATCAATTAATATATTAAGAGGAATTCAAATAATAATAAAAAGGAATAGTGATTCGAGTGAGACGAAATATTTTTCGAATCTCGTTCGTCTCGTCTCGGGCAAGTCGAGAACGATTTTAAAAACAAAACTTCGAAACGAAGAATAAAATCGAGATTTTCGAATTTCAATCATTTTGCCGAGATTTCTCGAGGTTTTATAATTATTTTTCTTCAAACGTTATAAATTACAGATTTATTTTAGATAAATTACTTCAAGAATCGCATGTGGTAAGGTGAGTTTTATCAAATTTAAAATGACTAAACTGCTTCCATTCATTATTAATAACACTTAATAAGTTATCTGCAACAATATTTGGAAAAAAAACTCCTAATATATGACAAATTTGCGGAAAACGTAACTTATTTCTGTATGTAGTAATATAGAAGACTAAACGATTGAATTGTGAAGAATGTTTATTTGTGAAAATAGTAAAATACCGAACAAATATAACATTAGGAATCTCAAGAATTCCATACGCTATCTAAAAGTAAAAACAGTGTAATATATATAGTCTCCTAATTGCTTAAAAGAATGGTCTATTTCCCTAGATGCGTGACAAATCCTGAAATATTCAACCTTAAAAACTCGAGAAATCTCAGCGAGAGTCGAGATCGAGACGAGATATTTAACAAGCGAAATAAACGAGACGAGATAAAATATTTTACATTTTAAATCAGACGATACGAGAAAAAGAAAAATCTGGTCTCGTCTCGTCTCACAGAATCACTAATAAAGAGTTTGGATGCAATTTAATTTTTTATTCAATTCCAGTTTCTAGTTTATCATTAAATGAATTGGTGTTATATATTAAAAAATATGTTTATTTTTTATTTTATAAAAATAAATATAAAATCATAGCGAAAATTTATTAAACCAACCTACGTATGTATTTGTGTACATTATTGACATTATTCAGTATATTAAAAAAATTTATATGAAATGTAAATTGTAAAACAGTTTTTATGAATTTATGTTGTTTATTTTAATAATTAATTTCCTATATCCCTAAAATGTAAGTAAAAATGGATCGAAACATACTGAAGAAGAAGAATTAATTGAATATTTCTCTTGCAGTCCATTTTTAAATTTAAATTTACGCAACATTTTTAAATTTCAATTTACGCAAAACTTCAATCATTTATTAAAAATAGACTGAGCAAAGCTGTCACAGTGCAAATATGAATAGAAGTGATGATAAATTTAGTTCAAACTGTTATCTTCCAGTGCAGAGCGCAAAAAAATTCATAAAATGATGAACCAAGTTTATTCCAAATAGTCATCAATAACCAAAGTAATGGCACAGACTCAAGAGGTCGGAAACTATTGAGAGTAAAAAAGCACAAGTGTACGATGCACACCTCTGTGTACACGATTAAGATTAATATTGCGTCAAAAGTCTAAAGTTTACAAACTTCTATGTTTGCTCTCGTGTTTGTGTTTATGTATAAGATACACTCCTCACAACAGATTTCCGCAAATTGAAACCGGACGATGTAGTTTACTTAAACTTAAACTGCATTGTTACTTTTTCATTTTATTTTCCAAAGTATTATTCGATTTCAGTTTCATAATTCGTTTTGGAACTTTAATACGTTTTTCTCTGCACAAAAAACAACTTGGCTCTGTATTTCTTTGTACAGGGTGTATAAAAATTTAACGGTTTACTGCTGTACATTTTGAATAAAATATAGTCGCTCAACCCAAGTTCTTTTATAGCTAGTTTCTGGAAAAATTCAGTTTTATTAATACCATAAAATAACACATATATTCTACGAAAGCCCATTAGAAATATGAATATGCTTTATATTTTCCATGCACATTTCAAAATTAATATGCTTTGAAAAATATTACATTTTTATACGCAAATTAATATTTTGCAATCTCTAGTTGCGCTGATTTTTAATAAAAATTTAAATGTACAGATATAAAATTTATTTGACATTTGGTTTAATGCTTAAGCATTAATTAATTTTGATTGTGCAGTTAGTAATGAAAGATATTAGTTACAAAGCCAAATAATTAGGACAAAGATTGTACTGTGGAATAGGATATGATTAACATTTCTCTAATTCTGTCATTATTGTGGATGAAATTATTAGCCTATAATGGGTTTTAGTTCACTAAAGTAATCAATCAATAGATAATTACACAGTTTTCCACTAGCATTTAATAGACTGACCACAATATAATTAGCTGAAAGTATAACTCCCCAATTACAAACTACAATTTGTACTTTATAAAACCGTAGCTCTGAGTTTAAACAATTAAAGTATAATAATTGAATGTCAGGTCCAACATAAAGTTTGTAGTAGAGAGGTGAGATGTCGTAATTAATGTGATTTCTAACCTATCTAAATTCGACCCGCAGAAGTTTTGAACCGCAGGGGACTAAAATGTAATAAAAAAGTAAATTGTATTGTGTAGAGTAATCTAAAAATAAAAATTTGAAAACTGATTATTTGTTTTACAAGTGGATCTCTTGGGATCCGTTGTTATCAATTATGTGACAAAATTAAAACCGTTTTTGTGAAATCCGGTTCGAGGGCTCTTTACACTTGGAGCGTTGTTTTTCCATCTTTATATGCAAGTGTTCACATTTGAATTTATAATATTACACAACCGGAGCTTATACCCCAGTGGCCCAGTGGATAGGGTGTTTGTTTGTGCAGGACATTTCAGGTATGAGTCCGATTTGTGCATGCTGTAGCCATTTGAATTTAAAATGGACAAATACATACAAAACACACTTAACACACAAATTTAATAGTGCGCTGCAAAGATTGAAATTATTCAAAATAACACATTGTATTTTACTTATACTAACTACATTTGTGATATGAATATTTCAGTACTTTTACTTGGTAGTTCTTTAATGTCGTCATACCACATTTGTTTATGTTTTTTTTTATTTAAAGCTAGGTAGTAATTCAGGTTTATATTTTAGTTTTCAAAAATTTATATAATAAATATATAAAATTATATAAATTTATATAAGTTTTTAATAATAAAATTAATTCAAATTTATTTTTTCGCGCTTCCGTCACATTATGACTACTATTACAGAACTCAAAATCGTCCATAAACTCTATGTTTGCCGGCAAAATGTAGAGATGCCAACTAAAATATTACATTAAGTTCAATCAAAATTTTTAATTTTATTTTATTGGAAATGTTAATTAAAACAACCATTTTTTGATTTATTATTCATATTACACGCAACTTGTGTTATTATGACTGCGTTAATTGTTAAAAAATATCATTTCACATTCGTTTTACTTAAGTTTTTTGAGTAAAACAAGTGACTTATTTATATATCCATGTGAATCGATAATTGTTACTCACATAAAAACCTATAAGTGTAAATTTTAAGTAGTAATAATATTTCTTTAATAAATTAAAAGTATCAGCGATGTATAAAATCTTCTGTATCGCACACCCAGAAACTCTTTTAACGAGATCTCACATTATTTGCAGAAGTCGCTTTCAGCTCGGCCTGTCACAATAAGCTCGCTCACGCAAAAGTTTAGTTTTAGAACTAGTGATACAAATAACTATTATATTACAATATTTCACATGTTTTATTATACAAGTGTCCCAATTTTAAGTGGCATAACTTCAACAATGGATTTAGTTCCTAAAAAATTGATGACAAGTTTATTTGGGGAAATTTCCAGAAATGCTTAATTCCAGAAATATTCAAATTTTTTTATTGAAACAGAACTACTAAGACTAGAAATGTCAATTTCTTTACGACATATCAAATATTATCTTATTAAGATATGACATAATAGTAAAATTCTCTTAGGAAATTGTCGCGAATATTCAAAAGAGCACCACTCGTATTACCATTACAAAAATCGTAGGTAGATAAATACCATGTCGGCATATTCAGCTTTTGTTTGATAATCACAAGTCAACTAAATTTTTATTGAAGTTATGTAGTAATCTATTTATTTATAGTATTATGTCTCATTTTAATGATACTCAAGTATTATACTTGATAGGTCCTTATGAAATTGATTTTTTAAAGTAACTCTATCCCAATAAGAAAAACGTGAAAATCTCTGGAATTAAGCATTTCAGGACATTTTCTCAAATGAACTTGTCACCTTATTTATGGTGTGTAATCCACTGTTGAAGTTATGCCGTTTAATGATGGGACACCTGTAGTTCCTTTTAATATGAAAATATTATAAGCAGATGGGTAAAAGAATATAATTCGTGAATTTTTACGTGTTTATACATGAAAGGTATAGTGGGTGTATGAGAAAAAGATACATAACATATAGCCTATTATATTTTTTCTGTAGCTCATCTTAACGTCATCTTTATAAATGATGTCTTGCTACAATAACCTAACTTTTTTCTCTTTGAGTAAAGAAAATGATTGATTGAGCTTATCTAAGCACTGAGCAAGCAAATAGTGTCGGGTTATATCTCGCTGTGCTAATTCTACACTATTAATTTCATATCTTCGTTTTTATTCTCTTGAAATTCGCATTAAGTGACACGAATAAAATACTTTGTTATGACTGCCATTCCCCGGAAATTCTGCTCACTTAACCTCAATCATCCCCTGATTAAATTTCTGCTACTTCACACTTGTTTTTCCTTCTCTGTCATTAATTTTTAACAAGTATTTTTTAGTCTTTTAAAAAATTAGGAATTCAACATCTTTAAATTGATGGAGCGCATTTGAGGAAAACTACAATTGATACTTGAGATTTAAAGAGCAAGAAAAGGTGAAGGTTTTCATTATTACAGAATTCTACAAAAAAATTCTTCATTAACTTACAATAACCTGTCACGAAGAAAATGAATAATAAGAAATATGTATGTTCTTGAAATAATAATTATACTTCTAAATATTTCATATTTTATAAGCTGTATATTAATTATCAAAAATAGAAATAGAATCCAATGATGAAATTAGAATTTTAAAATCAGTACCCAATTTTGAGTAATTGACTTATACATTATATCCCAAAATAACTGTGTGATACGTGTTGTACGACTTAACCATTGTATTCTTCGTATCTAAATACATATGTATACAAATTTTTGTTGAAAAATTCCTAATAGTATAAGCACAATTAAAAATTGAATATTAACCAATCAAATAACAGCATTACAGGTAATAGTGCGCGGTGCGCGACTCCGGGTATATAAGGGGGGTCTTGCAGCAGAAATGTTGACTCCTGCTCCGGCAGGAGACCGGGGAGGCTGTTTGGCCTCTTGGCCTCAGTACCTCCCCGCCTGGTGATCTGATTAGATCACCTCCCGGGGCATCCCGGTATGCGGATGCTCTAGGGTGTGATCTAGTCAGTGGGTCAGGAATTGGAGCACGCTTGTGTTTGCTCTAATTCTTGACCTGTTGAAATTAAATCACATTCTAGGGCAGGTAACTGCTCTGGATTGTGCTTTGGTTACAGTGGGTCAAGAATCATAGCAGTCTAAGTGTTTGCTCTGATTTGTGACCTACTGAAACTGGATCACATTCTAGAACAGGTAACTGCTCTGGATTGTGCTCTGGTTTCAGTGGCCCAAGAATCATAGCATTCCAAGTGTCTGCTCTGATTTGTGACCTATTGAAACTGGATCACATTCTATGGCAGGTAACTGCTCTGGATTGTGCTCTGGTTTCAGTGGGCCAAGAATCAGAGCATTCGAAGTGTCTGCTCTGATTTGTGACCTACTGAAACTGGATCACATTCTATGGCAGGTAACTGCTCTGAATTGTGCTCTGGTTTGTGCTCTGGTGTTAGTAGGACAAAAATCAGAGCATTCTAAATGTTTGTTCTGATTTGTGACCTGTTGAAACTAAATCACATTCTAGGGCAGGTAATTGCTCTGGATAGTGCTCTGGTTTCAGTGGGTCAAGAATCAGAGCAGTCTAAGTATTTGCTCTGATTTGTGACTTGCTGAAACTGGATGACAGTCTTGGGCAAGAGAATGCTCTAGATTGGGCTCTGGTTTCAGTGGGTGAAGAATCAGAGCATCGTAATCAGAGCAGTCTAAGTATTTGCTCTGATTTGTGATCTACTAAAACTGGAACTCATTCTAAGACAAGTAACAGCTCTGAATTGTGCTTTAGTTTCAATGAGTCAAGAATCAAAACATTCTTAAGCGTTTGCTTTAATTTGTGACTTATTGAAGTCAGAGTGCATTCTAGAGCTAGAGCAGATTGAGGCTTTGGATTGTGCTATGCTTTCAGTGGATTAAGAATTAGAGCTCGTTTAGTGCTCTAATTCCTTGGCATACTGAAGCTTTATCAAAAATTCAGGACAAACTTAATTGTTCTAGATTGTGCTTTAGTTTCTCAAAAGCTTGCTTTAATTATTGCGCTGCTGAAAAATTAAAAACAAGAATAAAAGGATCAGTCATATTTTAAAATTATTTAATTCATGTATTCAGTTCAATGCATTCCTTCTTTCGTTATATTTTTCTTTATGAAATATTTATTTATAGCTGAATGATTGCCAATAAGTCAACAACAAAAATTTATTTCCTCTCTATTATATATTTTCTCCAGCGTAAATTTGTCTAGCTTAAAATAACCTACATAAATATTACATTTTTTGAAAGCATGGAATCAATATCTCTATCAAACTATTCCTTTTTCTTATTACTGTATCATCTTCAAGATACAAGAACAGCCAATTTCTTCATTTTTGATAAAAATATAAATTATTACATCGTCTATCTCTAAAACAAAAACGTGTAGTGAGGTATACTATGGCTGATGTAAAATCGAACGAAAACTGAGATCTCAGGAGAGCTCATATATAGAGCATAAAATGGAGCACAAGGACAAGAAAGTCGATTTCGGTCAAGATTGAATCTAACTTATCAGATTTACGGACAAATGTAATATTAAAAATAAAACTAAAACCTATAAACCAAAGTGTGAACGTGATTTTAAAAGTTCGAAAATAAAATTGGAGATACTTCAAAGTAAATCCAATCATTAAAGGTTACTACTTCTATCTTTAAACACTAACTCTTCAAGATTACATTAGGTTAGTTGTTCAGTTTTTGAATACATGAATATATTAAAGGATTAATTTAAAATACTTCAACGAACCAGTATGTTTTAATAGATGTAGGTAATATGGCTGACTAAGAAATATAAATTATTCATTTTAAGTTGAAAATTGCTTGTTTCGCAAATATTTGCAATTGTAATAAAAGTAATATATGAATCTAAAATATAGCATACATAAATCATATATTGAGTTGAGTAGCTTCATACTTTTAATTAAATTATTTTCTTTTCAGACTGAAAATAATAATTAACATAAATTTACATTTTATGTCCAGTTGGTTAAAGAATATAATGTAATCCGTAAAAAAATATCTACAATGTAAAATTGGCTGGAATTTCTGGAGTTTTCTTATATTTCACCAAAATTCAACAACCCACCGGGATTTTTCTCCGAGTCTTTCCGGGCTAATTTATCCTGCTTTTTTCCTTCCAGCAGTATCGTTGACAACAAAATATCACTGAATTATAAGCTATGAATATTTATAATTTCAGAAAAATACACAACATCTTATTAATGGTAAGATTTTGTGGTTGTGACATAACGTTTTAATATTATTTTCATATTTAGTGATATTTGTATTGTATGAACTTATTCTATAGAATACTTGGATTCGAGAATAATATGTAGCGTGTGATAAATTTTAAATGTAAATAGTTAATAAGGTCCAATGTACAATTATAATTTGCATGCAATTTGAATGAAATGTTTAAACAAATATTAGCATATTGTCCCATTTACAATTACTACAAAATAATATTGCAAAGCATACATAAAATGAAAACAGTTTCCAAGATAATGAAAATACTGTTTCATCATCATTAATGTACAAATAGGAATAGCATTCATTACAAGCAATAAGTTAATAAATCGAATGTGTTCGTGTATTAATTAAATTAAAACGCACATTCATTATTTCGATGTGAAACTAATCACAGTCATTTGTAATCATTGAATTGTAACAGCTAAAATAGTTTAATTTTATTATATATTACACTATAACATATTCATTGAGTCAATTTATATGCAAATAAATAAATATAAAATATTTTTATTTCCAATAAATGCATTATTGTTAATATTTTTATTCGTTTTCTAGCGTCGCCAACTATTAACTAAATAAAAAGACCGCTGTGTCCGAAGAGTAATTCACTATAAGCTGTAGGTTCCTTACAACAGGATTTGAGCAAAAACTGTGCGACACCAGTGACAAAAGAGTAGCAAATAGTAAACAAAAATATAATTTACTTACAGATCGCTATTTACGAATAAATAATACAAATATTCATTTGGTGACATTTTTAAAAGTAGTTTTTTACAAGATATTGGGTATCATTATTAATCATTTGAAAAATAGGACAGCCAATTTACAATTAATAATAAATAATTTTAAAATATTAGTTAGTGAAATTGTACTTAATGCAAGTGATAGCTAATTGCACGAAATGGCTGAATAACAGATATCCTTTTCAACAAGTGTTAAGTTTTCGTTAGTGTTTCGCAGATGAACCAAAATCAATACCACCTGTAAAGGATTTGTTAAAATTTATATAGTAGATAATAATTCAACCAGAAATAATTTCGCGGCAATTTTATCTGTGCTATTTATTTTTAACTATCCCTCTTATATTTAGGAAAGAGATGCTGTGACGTCAGCGTGGTAGAATCGTGAAAGAAGACAGATAGACTGGGAGACTGTTTATCTGCCTTCTTTCTCTATCCTTCCATGCTGACGTCACATATTCCTTCTCCAAAACGTTAAAATGCTAATAACTATATTACTGTAAATTAATGTTTAGTTTTTATTATTATAATGATAAGCTATATAGTGGTTAGTTTTTATATTTTATGACTTATATACTGAAATTCGAATATAAACACATATAATACCCGATCATTTCATTACAGTATGTAATCGAAAGCAATCATACAATGTATAATATTTTATTTATCAGAATTAAGAATGAACGAAAGCTATAAATTTATTAAAAGATACAGACCATATCTGCATCATTAATATAAAATGTAAAAAGTATATTTCCTGCCTCATATTTCACAAGAGAAAGAAATCTAATTAATTCATTAAAATGCAAGCTACCCCTATCTTCAACGCATATTTTCCTCATAAAAACTTGAAGTTATACCCAGGTATACATCGCATTTATTATTCATTTATTATAATGAATAAACCGCAACCATATTTCTGGAACTTAATTACGGTGAAAAGATTTTATTATGCTTGTTACTTACGCGTATCATCTCTACTGTACGTTTCGTTTCCAGAAAAAAACATTTCGTTGCAGAGTACACGAGATTTACATTTTAGTGAACAAGGCAAATTATGTAACTTGATTCATCTTACTAATATAAATCACAAAAACGAATTTCAAAACGAGAAAAAGTTTCTCTATTATATTATTTCCTGTGCTATATAACCTCATTGAGACTAGTAGGATATTTTATTTTATTTAGTTCGTTGTTATTGCATCTCGTAAAATATTTTCTATTAAATGCAATGCACAGATGAATTCTAACCAAGAATGTCATAAAATATTTTCGGTATTATGATCCTGAAGGATCACAGGTGTACTGAAATATATTCGCAGAGTTTATTAAACCCTTGAATTTAAATTCGCTAGTGTCATTTGTTTTTCGTTTCAAAACATTCGTTTAAACACTTTTCATTTAAAAAATTCTGCAACACGCTCTGGGTATAAATACTAGCAAATAAAAAAGAAAAATAACACACATTTATAAACTATTTAACACGATTTTCATTATAAAAACATTTATAATAATATTTAACGCAAATATAAATATGTATATTTTGTTATATTAAATTACCTGTAATTTTACAAATTTTGTTTGTTCATGAAAAATAATACTTTAAAAAAGATAATTATATTTATCCTCTTTTAAATTATTAATTAATAAATATGTCCATCACTTCAAAAATAATTGAAACAAAATATTTTATAAATATAATTAAAAAATAATTTAAATATCGTTACCGTTAGCTATTCACTAAAATATATTGGAAATTAGTAATAAATATTATTTTAATTATTAAATTCCATTTTAGCCAGTGATCAGTTACAGCCAGATAAATATTTATTTTGTAACAAATGTAGTTATTATTTCTGTGTAGAACGGATTTTATTTCCGAAAATAACTAATATAATTGTGTACTCATAAAATATTAACAACTTTTTTATTCTTTCCAAGAAAAAGATTTGCTAACATAAACTTTAAATCCTGATATAAACGGAAGACAAGAGAAACAAAAAAGTTTCAGTCACAAAGGAAGAAAAATTTTAAAGTTCAAGGTAACTCAATCTAAAATAGACAATTTCAACAGTTTCTATTTACTGTAATTAATTCTCGCAGAGACTATCATAGTAAAAAGAGAATTGGATACGAATAAAAGTATTGGTTCAAATTGAAAGTTCTTCCCGAAGAACTTTATTAATTAGTGATTGTATCTGCACAGCACAAAGCAATATGAAACTATGAAATAATATACGTTAGCGCTCCCACAAAATATAAAAAAAATGAAAAAGGAGTATGCTACAAACTTTATGAAATAAATTGTTTAATAATCAAATTTTAATATCCGCTCTTTGAGAACACTTTAACACTTCAACTTTACTAAGAAGTTGATAAACTATTAATTTAAACGTATTATTAAAATATAATTAATTTCTAACTATTATTACATAAGACAAAAAAATCCAACTTTGAATTTGGATCACTTATTTTTCATTCCATTTGACTGGATCACTTTACCCCCTCCACTGAACGAACTTAACCTAAGTAATCCACTCGCCGAGGTAAATCAGTTGATTCGGTTTATATCGTCACGTGACTTTGTTGCGTTTTAAATATTTGAAAAGAAATGGAGAAATTATAAATTTATGATTCTGAATTCAACGCAACTTATTAGTTAGAATTGTCACCGGAGATGATAAATAAGACAAAATCAGCTATAATTTACTTTACACAATGTAATAATAATAATAATAGAATTAAAATTATAACCTCAATTTTATATATTACATATGCCGAAACATTTTTGGATGAAAATTTAAATATAAAGGAAAAACACGAGCTAAAGTAATTCAAAATTACATTTCATTTGCACTGAAATAAGTGAACTGATCTAACTGACCTGATTTAATTGACAAAAGTAATACTGCATATGTTTTCAAGTATCATCTTTATAGATGAAAAGAGAATTAAAATATGGTTGTAGAACTATAACAAATTTTAATACTGATTATTAAAATAAAATCAATTCAGATAAGTAACCATAATTAAAACCGAAACTGTTCATCGGAAACAATCGAAAGACTGGAATCAAAATAGCAATAAAAATAAAGATATCTTTTTTAATTTAGTTCTTGCTTTGTCCTGCATTTTAATGATTAACCCTGACTGATCTTGTTTTCAAACAAAAATTAAAACAAATACAAGAGTTTGATTACATAACTTTTAATTCCAATTTAAAATGAATTTAATGAATAAAACCACAAGCTTCTATATGAAATTTCGATATATTTCATGATAATTAATTTATTCTACCTAGCGGTCTAATTTAATTAAAACACAAATATGCTTTTAGCTACATACAGAGATCGTAAGTATCCATTCCATTTAATAAAAAGTAAAATCTCAGATATTAATTTCGTCTTTAATAAAACGACAACAGTGTTCTGATAAATGAAGAAAAATACTGGGTGGTTTGACAAGAAAATAGAGACGTAACAATCAGAATATGTGGAGTTTTAGTCTTTAGTCTTTCTCCGTTTCTATTCGCTTCATTCGTATTCGATCCTCGTCTTTGCTGATTTCTCCCAAATTCCTGTCAAATTATTTAAAGCATTCGACTGTCGATTTTCTTTTTTATTGTACAATATACATAAAACGCTTACGCAATCATATACTTTTATTGTAATGTTAAAAATACAATATTTTACGTGAATAAAACCAAAATGTTTCTAAAAGACTTTCCGAAGAGGAAATAACAATAAATATAAAATAGCACTCAGCCAAGTTACAAAAATCTGGATTTGTGTGAGACTGTTACGCAAGTTACACATTTCTTCTCTCTAATATATTTATTCAATTTTATATTATTTATACCTGTATCATACAGGATTATCGTCGAATCCAGCTACGTAAACATCAAAGAAACGCTTTGATTGTTTAGGTTCCCATTTGGATTTACAAAAATATTCAACAACTGGTAATTGTGTACTTTGTTGTACAAATTCACAAATTTTATTCTGACAACAAATATTCCTTTGTCAATAATACTGTATTGCTTACATATTTAGCATTAGAGTTGTAATACTTTTTTTTGAAAACATTCAACACAAGTGTTACGTATTCGGTTTTCATTAAATTTCAACATATTTGAAACAAATTTGCATATGGAACGTTCGCAAAAAACTTCACTTGGTCGCTTTATAGCCCTACATTTTTGAATAATTTTCAATAAAATAAAAAGTCCAAGAATAAAATTAATATAATAAAAAAATAAAATACATATTATTTTGTATTTTATGAAAAACATATATAATCTATATAAAATAATGTGACGCAAAATATAAAACGATTTTCACAGAACTTTTAAAAAAAAAGCAATTACAATAAATAATTTATATTGAAATTACAAACAATATTTAATGATTACATTTTTATATATAAAAAACAAATGGATTTTAATATTAAATATTAATTGTGTGCTATAATTCTACATATGTATGTTTATTTCATATAAAATAATTCTAATAAAAGTCATTTCAAAGAAAATCAAACAAAATATATTTATAGATATGAAATAAAAACATCCAGCTATATTTCCAATTTAAATTTTAATGAATATTAGATTTAAAAAGCAATTTTATGTTGATTTATTATATTTTATTTTTAATTTAAATATGATCAATTTTTTCATAAAATATTTATAGAATCTGAAAAACTATTCAGTGATATGTATTTGAAAAATTTACAATTTTTTAAAGTTTCTAAGCTTTTCTACTGCTGCTATTCCATAGGGCAAACTAGTTTCCTCAGTAATATTAGTTTTGTCACTGTGCATAGGTAAAACTAGTTTTCTGTAAGCTATTTTACTTCTGCTACAAAACTAGTTTTAAATAAAAAAGACAATTTTACAATGACACGTGTCAAAAGTCGTTACCCTTATTCTAGACATACGTTGCAAGCATGTCGAAACTTGAATCGTTGGTGGTACGATTTATTTTAATTTTATTTATATTTTCGAGTACTACTTGTAATAACAATTAAAAATTATTACTTCTATTAAACAATTTATAGAAAACATTGTATTTTTATTTTAATTATATTTGGAATAAATTCTATCTAATTACATTTCCTTAAATTTACCTTAGAATGGTATACTAAAAAAATAAATCCTTTACCTATTTCAGACTGTCTACGACTAACTTTACTTTATTTTTTACAATCTGAAATAAAATATGGTAACAACTAATATTCTCAAAACTTTTGTAAAGTATGTCAGTACGGTCCTTATATAATAAATAATACACTAACACAGATGTCGCCACATATGCATTACTTTGTTCTGAAGATCTCATGAGTTAACCTCGACAAGCTTTTTCTTGTTCGTGAATCGTGTTTTTACTGATCAAATATGGTAGATCATTCTTCGGGTGATTTTAACAAACTGTAAGTTGATTGAAGTATTTAGATACATAAACATAATGAATTTAGGAATTATTGTTTCAGTGGAAAAAACACCCTCGAAGCAGCCATGGGATTAGGTACCTTAGTTGCAGCAGACTTGTTACTGCAGATGATGGTTAAATGCATTCAGAAATTGCTGACATTTTTGACTTACATCGTCTTAAACGAAGACATGTTATATCCCTAATTTTTAAGAGTTTTTTGTTAAGAAAATAGTTTTGATTTTTATTGATGTTTTATTTGAGTCATTGAAGAAAAAACTGGTAATATCTTATTTAATATTTACAACTATTTCTACTAAATTAAAAATTGTTTTCAGGTTTTGAAGATGATACAGTCAAAGAATTTATTTTAATCATCATTACCACTGACTAACAATTTTATATGTTTAATATGATTCTTCGAAGAATTTTTTGTAATCTCTATTGTATTTAATATATTTTATGGTTAATAGTACTTTGTAATAAGATGCAATAAATATTTTGTTCGTACAACTAATATCAATACTTTTCAAAGTTACATGTAAGTCATGATTAATATTCTAACCAAGACCCAAGAAACTTGTGTTATCAAATTCAGAACAATATATAACTACAACAATTGTTATTTAGTTGAATAATATCGAATAGCAGAACAAAGGTACTGCAATGTATTTCATTGTTAAAATCAAATTTACATGTTGAAAAACTCGTTTCGCGTCTGTACTTCTCAGAAGCCAGCTAGCAAAGAACTGTGCAACGCACGAAAATGTTTCTCTCCCCACCCTTTTTTTTGCATGACCACACAAGTTGGGAGAAGATAAAACAGAACATACAGTTAAATATAATAAGACCTATTCTCAATAGATGGCAGCAGTAATGTATTGATCACACTAAAAACAAAAAAATACGTGTCTACAGCAATTTCAAAAAAATGCTTAAATTACTTTATGTCTGCAATGCTGCTTGCAATTTTATAGTAATGGTCTATGTCAAGTAAGTAATTTACATAAATATTACAAATTTGTTTCACGAATCAAACCTACATAGATCTGTAATAACACCAATTACATTTCGTATAGCAGTGACAAATATCTAAATTCGAATTCATGTTCAGCAGTACAATCTTATGTAAATTTGGTATCGATTTCTTGTTATCTGAATAACATAATTTGTAAATCTTTTTAGTGGTACATTTATTTTTATTTGTTTTAATTTGTATTTGGTTGGAAAAAACCATGGAGACCGTGAATAGTAAGATAAATTCAGAAAGCTACACTGGGACCTCGTGATCTCGGCTTCAAACATATCCTTCAAAGAACCAGATAAAATTCACCAAAGAGTTCTCCAGACCGCGATCTTGTGGACGCGATTACTGCTTTTATTTCAATCAATAGTAATTGCATCTACTTTAATTATTACATTACGCGAATTATTTTTAATTCCCAGCATTTGAGAAGACTCACTAATTTGTTAATTTTAAAATAGCTTAAATATTTTAGATGAAGTCCTTTCAAAGAGTCTTAATGCAAAAGTTTTTAAATGCGGATCGTTTTTGAAACTTTGTGAATGTGTTTTAAAATTTATCAATTAATAAATATTTCAGAAATGAGACATTTTTGTTGGCGACTCATTGTTCTCTTGCCCATTTCACATTTTATTGAATTCTAATTTAGATTATTTATACTGTAGTGAATTTATTCACGATGTCAATGGGAATGAAACTTATACTTTTCAGTTTAATTAGAACCAATTCGAGAATTATATTGCTTTTCAATGCGATACATTAAAAGAAGGAATGTTAATTTTCGAACTGATACAACTTTTTTTGTACATCATATCGTCGCAGACTTAT
This sequence comes from Stenolophus ochropezus, assembly GCA_035578165.1. NCBI lineage: Eukaryota > Metazoa > Arthropoda > Insecta > Coleoptera > Carabidae > Stenolophus > Stenolophus ochropezus. The sequence goes on from JAQOWZ010000014.1 coordinate 10,651,441, forward strand.
AAATGACATATAATCTCGCAAAAAATGAGTAATATCAATTTGTATCGTAAATAACTATTTAAGTTTTACCAGCTTATTGAAAATTGAATTTTACTCAATAAGTATTCACGTGTACATATTTTAAATGAAAAATTTTGCTCGTTCACATTTTCGAAAGGTCAATCTCAAGCCAAATAAAATTTTTTCGTTCTTATGAAGTCAAAAAAAGAGGAAAAATACAGAAATATGCACAAAAAGTCAAAATATGCAAGATGTCGGAAAATATGCATTTTAAATTCAAATAAATAAGCTTCTAAGTACATGTACACAAATATACAAATTTTGATAATATACCTAGTAAAAAAAGATATGCATTTGAAAAAAATTATCAGCTCTATACTTATATGTATATACTATAGAGATATGCGATGTTGAAATGGTATTGACTCTTGAGTATAAAAAATATCAAATAAAAACTATGGATACGAGGATACCAGTATCGTATCTAAAGAAAAGTATCGATACTTTGAAATATCAAAAGAGAAACAAGGAAACAATGAGAAAGTACCAAGAAAAAAGTTCAGTAAGCCTTTTTCCCAGAAGTAATAAAAAAGTTACTGTCGTGTTTAAAAAATTTTAATGAAAAAGAAACATCTATATTTTTAATTAAATTAAAGTTTTTCGATACATCAGTATCAAAAAAAGTATGTATCAATAGTATCGAAATCCCTGGTTGGCTAATACTGGTTTCGCCTTTGAAGTTATAATAATTATAATATTATAATAAACATTAACATAACCCAACTTTTGTAATGCGGTAAATCCTTAGAAGTTTATTTTTAGAACGAAAAATAAATCTGTTTTAATTCCATTTTCGAATGTAGATATACGAATTTAATTTCTCTTGTATCCTGTGTATTTATAGAATGAGGTAAATAAATGAATGCAGGTGTGTACATAGGAGAATTGCACCCATGGCCAGGGGCGCCCATAAATAATTTTTCAGGGAGGGGCAAAATAAAAAAACAGAAATATTAGCATAAAAAAGATATATACTTTTTTGCACAGTTATACTAACAAGGCTTAGATTTTAAGAAACACTTAAACAAAATATGTTAGTCGAAATTTTGACAACAATGTGAATAGTTAGTTGATTTCATACCGACCTAAGATTCTCCATTTAAGAAAAACATAAAAATTTAAATGATATTGTTGCATCCGGTCATTATACATATTTATAAAAAAATACCTTAACACCCTAAGAATACTATGAGCAATCGACTATATACAATATAAAAAATATATATTACAGTGATAAACTGCTAACATATACTTATTAGTAAAAATAAAATAAAATTGTATTAAAATAGAAAATAAACCAACAAAGTAAAAAAAAAATTTTTTTTTTATTAATTTGTAAAGGGAATTCCTTCCAGTTTAAATAATTTACCATCAATATAAATGGAATAATTTGTGCCACACATAAAAAACCCAAGCTCGAACTTAAGCAAACATTAATAAATTTCTTATAGAATATAATGGTAGTGAAATAATTAAGTAATATGCCGTGTTTTTAAAATTTGCAAAAAGACAGGGGAGGGCAAGTGTCCCCTCTTGCCCGCCCTTATGGGCGCCCATGCCCAAGGCATTATTATCAGATGTTTCATTGCAGTGCAATAGAGTAATAAAGCTGCAAAGCAGCACGGTAGTAAGCATTTCATTACAGATACAGTATTAAGCCCGTTATCTTCTTGTCGTTGCGAAGTTTGCTGTGTATGTACGTGTAATCAGTTAATAATTTAGCTTATTCCATTAGCTTATAGAGATTGCACGTTATTAAATTATTACAATATTCGACTTGTTTTTCATTTACATATTTTCACAATGCACCAACGCATCCAGATCAAAAGAATGCATTTGGAGGGGTTGCAAAATCAAATTACTCGATGAAACCATGAAAAAATTAACGACGTCAAATATGTGTTCGCTGTTTTAAAATTTGATTTATTGACAAAATACGAATAACTAATCAATGGAAACATGAAAAAGTTTACATTGCAAAGTTGTTCGTTTTTAATTATATCCGGAATTTCATTGACAACAAGAAAACACCGGAAAATATTGCTAGTTCACGGACTATAAATTACTAAATGATAGTCGATTAAATTTATTACACATAAAAAACCACATGTGATTTTTCGATCGTTAATTATAAACATTTTTGCCGATTTTATTAAAACAGTAAAGCAAAAAGTGTCCACAATAAAAAATGTCTAATTACTTGCACTACGTATAAAAAATCCAAAAAGTTTTAATGTGTTTTCCGAATTGAAAAATAACTAATAAAAGGATTCTCAGTAATCATTACTAGTCGGGTTTCACGAAATCTTTATTTAAGATTAAACATTTAAATGCAAAACAAGATAATTATTAGGTAAGTTTAAACAAGAATCTTCGTAGATTTTTTAAATAATCCTACTTCCAAATTATTGTACAGCATAGAGAAGTATGGAAAATGTACAAAAATAAATTGCCACATCATAGAATGTTTTAGAAAAGAGATTATATTTTGCGGAATGTATGTATTATGTACTGGAAGTTGTCTGTATTTTATCTGTATTTTCATTTTCACTTGAAGGTTTCTTAACATTTATTAGTCATTTATCCATTTTAAAATAATTCAATAACAAAATAACTTGTTGTACAGGTAACAGCACGACGCGACAACAAAGATGGTAGAATCTACACTGAAATTCGTACAGGATTAATGGTTACCCCCACCATTTCTGTCCCTTTCTGTAATGATTCGATAATATACTTAATTTCACGTAAAAAAATAGCAAATGGCGCGAATATTCAAATTTCTCTCGCTATCGTAAAAGGTTTATAAGTATAGTTTATCGTGGGTGCATTGCATCCCCATTTTTTGCCTGGTTGTAATACAAGTTTGAATAATATTTTTATACTAGGGTGTAGATTTGATTAGGTATTTTAGATTATTTTTTCCATTTTCGAAAGAATAAAATATATTGTGATTTTTACAATAAGTCAGATGTTTTTAATATCCACTCTAGGATGGATTTAAGCTACGTATCCATTCTGTCAAGCGTGCAAAAAACATAACGTATAACTGTATAGAATAGAAAAATTAATATCAGCATCACATTGCATCAACTTTATTTACACTTACTGAAATATGAGATTAATTATAAGTCCTCAAATCCTCCACGGCTATAATTTATTTTTTGTCAAACAACAAAATCTATTGTTAGAGTATTTCAGGATTTCAGTAGCTTGATAGTAATATAAATGATTTAATATATAATTCGACATTATTACAAATTGATCATTTTATAGTTGAACGTTGAGAGACAATTAACATAAAATATGCACGATATCGATAATTACGGAAATATTATCTACAGAGTCTGATAATGAAGGCAAATGTCAATATAACAATAATAATGATTAATAATATCTACGGTGACATTTGGAAATTTGGGATTAATGTGCAACAACCCGTGTATGTGACAAACATTGAAAATTAATTCTACAGCTTGGCTTCTGGCGAGTACTATTCAAATAGTAACAGAACCACACCTCCTAGAATTTCTCTCTTTGTTCAACTACACACACAATTTGCCAATTCCGATGTTGAGAATGCACGTGGAATACAAAACGTGTCATTTTGTCAAACGTCTCTGTTTAAACATTCATTTTTTGCTTGCCAATATTCATGTCATGTTAAATCTAAACTTTGGGGTACATATTGCAGATTAGTTTCAAATTGATTTCAATTTGTTCCCTAATTGGGAAATAATGGGTTGTGATGCGCCAACTTTGCAGCGGTGACAATAAAAAAGTTTGAGAATCTCTCATCAAATATTTATCAATATATTCGGCCAATGCATTAAAACTTTTTTAATGATTTTTTTATGTCGTGCCATTTTAATTAATTTCATAGTTTTTATTGTAAACAGTATTGAAATCGACAAAAATATAATTAACGTTTTGACTGAAAGGTACATACAGTTTTTTTTTCAGTTCACCATTAATTTGATGAACATTTAATATTTCATATTTGATGGTGATTTGACTTCACAGGAACAAATCCACTTGTTTAAATATTGTTTATTTATTTGTATTACTGCACATGTTACAATAATTGTATACCATTATACTCTATTTAATATAAATTTCCATTACTGAATATTTGTATTAAATTTAGCATTGTATGTATAGGTATAATACCCTGATCTAAATTATAGACTCATTGATTCATGTAATATTATTCATATGTAATCCCTTACAATTTATAATATGATTTTGAGTATTATTCGTCGAGTAATTAATAAATGTAATTCGTACTTTACAAGTTTGTGCACTTAGACCATTGTTGAATAGAGCTACTTAGTATTATTAACAGCCGATACCTATCAAGTGGTATCTAGTTTAATTCCAATATACGTATTAGTAGAAGTTGTTGTAAACAAACTGAAATTGCACTTAAATTAACCAAATTGTTATTAATATATTGCATTATTTATTGTCTGGTATTTTTTATATTACGGAAAGCGGTGTTTCACTTGGTTAGCGGAGTGTGAAGTCTCAGTTTAGCCAACATTTACCAAAAAAAAAAAAACTATTGCTGTGTCAGAATGGTTCGGAAATCACTATACGCTGTATGTCCCTTAAAGAGAGAAGAGATAACTTGTTTTGTCGTTTTATTACAAAATTTGAATATTTAAATGGACATTATATACATACGTAAACCTGTTATGATATTCGATATATAAAAAATAAAACTTAAAAAATGTAATAATTATAATTATATAATGTATCAGTTGCCTGAACAAAAGTCGAGTAATTTTTATGACACTGAATTATGTTCTAAAATTGTCCATAAACAATGGGATATATTTGGGATATAACTCATTAAGTTTCTCATACTATTTCGCATATTATTTTTTTCTTATTTTTACCCAAAATTTATTGATCATATATGGACTATATAGTAAACATATATTGACTATATAGTGAATATATATTGGCCATGTAGCAAACGTATGGTATTTTGTAATTCCATAAATTGTAAAGTCAATGTTCCAATATTCCAATCCTCCATTTTCAAAACTGTCTTTAAAATGATTACATAAAACATTTGTATTTAAAATGTGCATACATTTAATTTCCTATACCTATTTTATTTTGTTTTAGCCCATTCAAAAAAATGCTTTAAAGGATTCAGGCTTAATATTTCTAAAAATTTATAAAAAATATCGGTGAAAAAATAAATACGTAAGGTGCATATGCTTCTAGTAAATTGAAAATCCTTTGAAAAATACATAAGATTCAGACAACGATGACGATATATATTAATATTTAATTAAAAAGGCTTCCATAAACGCTGAACTGAAAAATTCTGGAATATTAAATATATATTAAAATATGATAGAACCACAAAAAATGACGACTTGCAGGACTGTAGATAATAATTGAAATTTGTTTTCCAGGTATAGCAAAAATAGCTCGTGATATCCAAAGTATACCGGCTACTAGTGTTCCATCAGAACGTCTGTTTTTAAAACTCTGGATAATTAGAGAACAACAAAAACAGATTAAATTCAAAATCGGCTAGATCTTTGTTGCGCGTTAATTCATAGTATAAATGTCTATAGATAAATTGAAATAATATTTATGGCGTTTCGTTTCGTCTCGAATATCAAGACAAAATTTCGTTGAGACGAGATAAACCATAAAGAGACAAAACAAATAATTGTAAAATGCAAGTAAAACATGAAAAAAGTACTTTAGAAACTTGATCTAGGAATGTATTGCCACAGACGATTTTTTATATCGTTTCTAATTTCCACATATCAAATGTCCTCCATTTTTATTTATTTTCACGATTCGATTTTGTTTCCTTTAATTTTGTCAATTAATAATTACTGTTATTTATTATAAGGAATAGGATACACAATGCGTTGGTAAAAATGTCCCTGTATTTAAAAGTTCAAATTTAATATAGTTCAACTCAAATGTCCTCCATTTTTATTTGCACGATTCGATTTTGTTTCCTTTAATTTTGTCAATTAACAAATGCTGTTATTTATTATAAGAAATAGGATACACAATGCGTTGGTAAAAATGTCCCTGTATTTAAATACAACCTATAGTTTAAAATAAATGTTTGAAATAATTTGACGCTGAAGGGTGCAATTTTGTAAATAATTGAAGTGTGGAACAAAGTTTCACCTTACCAAACAAGTTGTGAAATGTTCGGTCATTGCTATCAGTTTACAAACACAGTGATCGAATAAGAGTAATTTGATCTTGTTATGTCTAAATCTGGACCATCATTTACCACAGTACGTTATTTATTGGTGCATAGTTTGGCGAACTAACTCGATGTGCACTGAAAGGTCAGAATTTAATCCTATTTCTCTGTTTGTATGAAAAACAAAACTACGAGCATTGAAAAATCACCTCTGTGGCTGGTGGTTTATCTCATTTTATAACTCACGATGCATTGGTTTAGCGAACGGTATGAAACAGTTTTATAAAATATATACCGTTTTTGATAAATAAAAACTGTCCGGTTAACAATTAACTATATTGCACAGGACAACACTACGTTTATTACTGCTTATTATTTATTTCATATTAACTTATTTTAATTCTATATTTTAATTAAATTTACAAAAAATAATAATTTTTTTCGTTTGTTGTTTTCATATCTTGACACGTAAAATGATAGCTGTCAATTCGTGATTCTGAGGTTAGAACAAAGGCCTATGGAATCGAAGATAATGCAAATATAATATTATTATATTTCAATTTAAATTTGATAGAAATAAGAATGCTTTGACAAAAACAATTAAAAACGAAATAAAATAAAAATATAAATATTTTAAGCAATGCACGACGTAGTAGTAGCATTCTTATATTTATCAAATTTAAATTGAAATATAATGTTATGAAATAAAATACATAACGGTGAATTTGATATTTTGATTTTTTTTCTCCGCCCTGTATATCATTTACGTCTTATTATGCCAGATCTGCTTTGTTGCAGGGTTGAAAAAATAAAAAAAAATGTTCGAATTTAATTTTAATGATTTTTTTGCAATACAGTAGAACGGAAAAAATATTTTGGTTAAATGTGAAAATTTTTAAATTCTCTTACTGTTATACATATTTAAATCCAATTGTTACTGATTGTTTATCATTTTAAAGTATATTAGAAGTAATAACAAAAATATTTAAAACTGGAAAGTGGATATATTGTAGATTTTTTTTTGTCGACGAAGAAATATGTACAAATATTTTTATTTACTAAATAGTTGTAATAATTTTTAGGGTAGTGTAATGATTTACTAATCATGTGTTATTAACCCATATCTCAGGGGCATTGTAGCTAAATTAGAGATTACATAAGCCAGGAAATTTGTAAGCAATTAACAGGATGTACTAGATATTGAATATATCATGTACTAAATATATTAAACATCCAATATCCTACTACATTGTAATAAAATAATATCCAATCAAACAACGTTCATATATAATTAATACTAATATATTGAATATTATTTCGGGAAATTATAATAATAATAATATAGAAATAATCAAACTGAAATATGTATCTCAATTCCTTCAAATTTTCATAAATAAACATCTCACTTTTATCAAAAATATTTTTTATTACTCACCAATGAATGATTGATGATATTCAGGATTGAAAAGTACTCACGAAAATCTGTAGAATTAGATTAGCATGCTACAAATACATAAACTCATTCATTTCAGACAAAGTTAAATAATAAATGAAAAAGATTATACAGCTATAATGACATTTTAATACTTGGTTATAAATAAAAAACGAACTGATATACTATTGATATATATACATAACAATAAAATCTTTCAATTTTTAAATATTCTTTTGTATGCACGATTATATAATGTTAGGTAAGCTATTTTCTTTGAAATAAAATATTTACCTTTTTAAATTATTATCGTTACTATTTTTACTGGCTAGTTTTTAAAGTAAAACCTGAATTTATTTTTAATAAGCTTTACAATCCGGATTCAGGTTATAAATTCTAGAATTATATAGTTTAGGAAATGAAAAATGAATTTTCTGGTTATCAAATCTTGTACGCACTTTATTATTTTTTATTTTTGAGTATAAAACGTTATCATCTCGAAAAAAGTGCTGCCATATATTATCCATTAACAAATTTAATTGCCTGTAAGCTATCGATTAGAAGTCGTTCTTGTGGTTAATATTTTCTGTTGGGACGCCTACACCCAATTTGTGCTGAAATGGTGTTAATAATTCCATTACTGTGCGGTATGTATCACAGTTGTAATTACACTCATTACCCACAGCCGTTGCAAACGAATACCTTACCGTTTACCCCATAAACGTTTCATTTTTATGTCGGATTTTTGTATTAATCAGCAGTAGATATGATTGATGGTATGTAACGGAATGAATGAAAAGGAATACAGTTGTATAACCATAAATCATTATTCAATTTGTTCACCATCGTGATATGCAATCATCAAGTTTAAAGTGAATGATGGTTCAAATAATGCTTTAAATACATTTGCGAGCATTGTCGTACGTCGTAAAGTATCTGATTTTCATTAATTTTAATATGCATGATATGGTAATTCATCTCAATTTTACAAAAACATCAGATAAGAAACTTTAAGCTTTTCTAAAAAATAACAATAATTAATTCACAATTATGAATAAACACATCATTCACATCTAATTACATATTGCTATACCGTCGCCTATAACGACGAAAATGCAAGATATTGATAGGGCATCGGTATGAAATAATACAGATTTAGCAACGCTGGTTTTAGCGACGAAATCTCATATAACCTCTGGATTTATGTTTCTTTTATCGCTAAGGACACAAAGGACCACCGAATTCTAACTTTTATATACATATACAGGGTGTTAATACTAAGTTGTAACACCCGAAAAAAGCAGTTAGTATTCTTTGAAACAAACAACTTTTCTTAGTTCAAATTTTTTATTTGGAATCCCGGTTCGTAGTTATTGATGTTTTTTTTTCGAAAAATCGTCATTATTCCCTTATTTTAAGGAATATTTGAAAAATATAAAAACTTTTAGCATTTACTTTCGGTTCTCTAGAACATTTGTATGTATAATTATTTTATACTTTATCAAATAACAAAATGGTGACCGAGTCAAAATTTCAATTTCAAAGTGGTTTTCAAAATATCTTGTTATGAAATTTTTGATCGCCATTTTGTTATTTGATGAAATACAAAATAATTGTAAATACAAAAGTGCAAGTGCAACAACAATTTTAAGAATCTTTAAAAATTTTAGAGGAACTGGTAGAACAGTAGAATGGTCTACTGGATCACTCAATCTTGCACATCTACTTTAAATGGATATTGTAGTGGGTACTTGGTGGATCATATTTGAATATAGGTAAACAAAACAAAAGCACTTGGTTATTCTACAATTGGTTTTGTTTTGTTTGTACAGCTAGTTTCTTTTTATTGATGATGATGACCTTTAGAATCAGAAATTTATAAGGGTGGAAATCTATGTTTCATTTTAAATGAGACAAGCAGATAAATATTGCTGTCAATTAAATATCAAATTAAAAAATACTCACGGCATGTAGGTACGTATTACAAACTAATGTAATTTTTCTGATTAAAAATATTAATTTTGTTGCCGCCGTATATAACAACCAAGTTGCATGTAATGTAAGTATTTTCAAGTCACTTTTCGGACATTCTATGCGACTTTCATTATACTGCAGAAAACGTTTACTAGACGATAACTTCCGAGAATTATTTCTGGTTCGAAGAGTGCACCACAGAGTACAGAGTAGGAAACAGATAAAGATTTTTATTCGACGAGACTCGAACTCAGGTTTTTAGAACCACAGTTGATCATTCTGTATTTCATTGTTAATATCAAAACAACCTTTGAAAAGTTAGTATATCATTATCAAAGTTTTTCAAAAGAGACCACGAATCTCATAAATAATTTTAATAATTTGTTATTGAAATAAACAAATTTTCTTCAGAATACAACTTGGGGCTAAAATTGCGAATCAGATAAATTAAATGTAATTATGATAAAATTTGATGTAAATGTTCTACAAATAGCAATTGTAACAGAGAGCATGATTTATGTATAAACAACAGTTATTATCAAAATTCACAGAATAATCAAATTCAATTAATTGCGTTACATAAAAATACCCAATAATTACATGCATGCATGTCAGATTATTGATCAATGCAGTTCAAAGCATAATGTTCATAATTAAATGTAACTTATGTGAAATGCCAAATTGCGTTAATTAAATTTTATAAACAATTATTGTGTAAATGTAATTGAGGAAAATACGAAAGTTGACGTAATTGCTTTCATTGAATGCAATATGATCCACTGCTTTTGTATTTCATATGCGTTCCCTTTGTTCTTGTGTGACCAAATTAGTGTAGTAGTCACTCGGGAAGGACCTCATGTTTATACACCCAAGTCAATTAAAACTTGCTACCGAATCTGATAATATCGAAGACAAGGCCAAAGGACGATCCGCAACCCTGCCTGATTTGTTCATTAATACCAACGATAAAAAGAACTTTGTTTTAAATTAATCTCTACTATCTACGCATAAATATAAATTTTGTTTGGCAAAAGCTTTACAACTTTTTAATTATGCTCAAAAATTAATGCTCTGTATCGGGCAACTCTGATAAAATATTTACACTAAATCACTCACTTTGTCATCGTATATTCCACACAAATTTAACAAGGTTCGATCAATGTATTTTACTTTTAGTCTTATATCAAAATGTTTTACAAAATTTTGGTATTAATTAACGAAGTTCAGATTTGCTCCACAGATCTAAATATTATTGAGAAGAATTGTTAATACATAGTATTCAAAATTGTTAGTAATAAATAAATATAGAAGGTACGTCTCAAAAGCAATGAGAGTAATTTAGAAAAAAAAAAATATTAAAAAAATTCATAATTGAATGTTACCAACTTCGAAGTAATACCGTTGTGAAACAATACAAAGGTTCATAACGATTTTCCCATTCGTCACAACAGTTTTGGAAGTCTCTTTCTGGAACGTTGTTGAAAGTATTCGTCACAGCTTTTTGGATGTTCTCAGTGTGCCCAAAATGAATTCCTTTGATGTGAGTTTGCACTTTGGGGAACAAAAATAATCATAATGCGCCAAGTTTTAGCTATAAGGGGCGTGTGGAAGCTTTATATATTTTTTTTTGTTGATGAAGAGACGATTTGCCATCTGTTCTTGGAAGTCAATTTCCTTGAAACGAATATTTAGTAGGAAATCAACGCACGATAGATTTCAGTAACCCGACTTTCTCAGAAATCATTACAATGTTCAAATGCTTGCTGTGTCCACAACAACATTGACATGGACAACACGGACAACATTGTCATCGGTTCTTGTCAAAGAAGGGCGCCCAGATTGTTTGTCCATCTTCAAAACTTTGTCTTCCATCATTGAAATTTTTGTGTCACCTGTAAATTCATGGGAGAGACAGAAAATTTCAACCTTTTGCGGCCCAAACTTTTCAATTTTAAAACAAATTATTTAAACTCTGTATTTCACCTCGTGGCGAGCAAACAAAATATGACTGCGGTTCTTCAAACAATTGCTACATCTAAAGGTGTTATCACATGGGACTTAAAAATCGACAACTTTTTGTCGATTTCTGACAACTTATGTCATTTGAAGCAACTTTTCTCGTGTGATAGTGTAACTCATTTCGAGTAACTAGTTATCGGTAATGTTCGAAAACTTTGGTGAGAGTTGTCGATACTGACAAATGAGTCAAAATATCCCTAGATTCAGATAAAAACAACAAAATGTCACTTTGATAAAAAATCTTTCAAGTGGCAATCATGTCTTTTACCAGTGAAAAAGATTTTGAAAGTATTTGAATTGGTTTAGTAAAATCAACAATAAAAAAAAACTCAATACTCAAGATGTCCAAGAAAAAATTGTCGATTTCGAAATCGTCGGTGTCATTGAGTCGTCGATATTGTTCTCGTGTGATAACACGTAAACCTAGTAAGGGTCGGAACTGTTACTTGAGTTACTACAGTTAATCAGCCCGAGAAAGCCCCTAGCGCAGCAAAAAAAAATACTTTTGGGACGTACATCGTAAGTTGTACGTAAGACGAAATTTAGCAGCTGCCTCTTGTGCGAAGTAAATCATAAATCAAACATTTGATATTAGGCACGAGTTCAGCTTAAACATGCATGTGCTGGTTGCATTAGCCCCTTTGTCGTCTAGATTACAATGGTAATCAAAAGGTTGTCGCAGGACAAGGTCTATGACAACAGACTGCATTAGAATCGATCCGTGAACTAGTAATACCTGCGGGCTCGTTTTCATCACGCTTAAATTCATTTTTGTTGCATACAACAAACCTAATTATAAAATTAACATAATTATTCAGGGTCAAGTTCGGGTTTTCAGTCTATTGACTGCGCTTGAATTTCTGGGTGGAGGATTTGCGCATTCTACGAAACCGCGTGGAAGATAACATCTGCTCCAATTATACAATGTCATTATAAACGCCTACGGTCAAAATGTTGATAGGACTAAAGTTTATTTATTGACGTATATCATATCTACCGGCATGGTAAAAATTTCTTCCATTCTATATTTTTTTGTTGTAGGGGATTTCTCTGTTTTTCATAGTAGCAAAAGATAAAAAATTAACTATTAAAAAAATCAATGCGTCGTTGATAGTTGAAAAAAATACCCTACTTAAAATTGTATAACGGTGCTATTAGTCACAATTTTTATATTTATCAAAAGATTTAATTTAGGTCAGCAGTTTTGTATTTATTTATAAAATTCTGTACAACTCATGTTAATATTAAATTTTTATTGCGGAATAGCTTCCACTGTATTTTTCAATGATGTCGGGACTTTTTCTCGCAGGTCGGGACGTTGATTTTTCAATACAAACCAAAATTGAAATTATATTTTATTGAAAAATTAAAACTTGTAAAACAGTTCGATGTTAAGAATATTATTTAAAAACATTTTTCTTATAACAATTTTCTCTAAAATGTGCAATAAATAAGATATCAGAAAAGTAAGAACGACACCTTTGCTATAGGTGCTATCTCCTACATACTGCAATACAAAATTTATAAATCTGTATTGAGGTGATGATGTACTTATGTCTTGGCGTGTATAGTCACCTCGAAGAAGCAACGCTGATGCGTCATGTTTAACTTATACAAAATGTCTGCCTGTTGTAGATGACACACTATAACAGCAGTAGATGAAACTCATGAGACCTTATTATAATTGATGAGGATGACATGACGAAACATCGTTGCTTGAATCATTACCTATATATTTAATATTTAAATTATATTCAAATATATGTAAAGAGTAGAAGTTATGCTCCTTATAATAATTTGATATTGTTTATAAAAATAATAATTTTTTCCAAAATTATTATTTTTAGAATTTTATTTAAATTTTAGTACATATAAGCCTTTGAAAAACCGCTCCCTACTCGCTAACAACTCACATTTTAAAATTTAATTATTTATTTATAAATTTAGACCGAAATTTATTCTTCAATGTAAATTCTTTAAAAATTGTTCTCTCGGAAAACGCTATTTTTGATCGATTCAATAACCCGTGAGATAGATTTTAAACAACTCCGTATTTTGAAATTTAAATATCATCAATCATTCATCGGTAATAAAAAATATTTGCGATAAAAGTGAGAGGTTTATTTATGGAAGTATTTGTGAATTGGGCTGGGAACCGGCTGTATGTAATGTTTGTAATTAGTGACGAATATGATACAAGTGGGTGAAACGATGGAAAACCAACATGACCCGGTGAATTCTACTAAATCGGTTCGGTGGATCTGTTCCGCCCATTCTGCTAATCTCATTAATTGAAAATACCCCTGCACGTGTTTCAGGAATTCGAATCGTGAATGTAGATCGCTTGATCGCTAGATCGCCGGATTGGTTCAAATAGACGCACACAGTCATTATCCAGTCATAGTAGATACCCAGCGGCTACGCTTCTGGGCCCTCACACCAGTAAACAACTACTGCCGATATGGTTCGCCTTCGCACCTCTCGTGTTCAAACTTGCATATGGACACTCTTCATTGCGACATAGCCTAGGGCTTTATCAGTATTTATTCTTCTAAATAGATTTATTTGTTATTTGGAACTTTAATTACTAATGTATTCATTATTGAAATAGACGTATAGTGCTGTCAACCAAAGTTCAGTTGTGCGACAGGGGAAAGATTTATCAAATACGTCATTTTACATTTTGCTTCTTCTTCACATGCCCCAATAATATGTGCAATACTTTATGTTGCACCACTTCTAATATTTCACCTTTACCGATTCAACATTTTATACAATACACAACGCCTATGGTACGACTAGCATTAATATTACCTTAATTAAATTTATTGATAAATAAACAATGTTTATTTGGACAACTGCAATCTAGTACAACAGTAAAGACTGGTTTATGAAGGATTTAATTTACGAATTTTCGATTTTAGATTTTAAAATATAAACATATGAAAAACAAATGTGGTGGTTTATGAGCGATTTACAAATTTAGAAATTTAAAATTTTTATATTCTAAATTCCAAATCCAGCCAATCACAAAAAAAGCATTAAACTGACGTTTATAGGTTAAATTAATATCAAATAGCAAATGACAGTTTGTGAGTGTTATTTTGAATTGTTGGTAAAATAAAAATAATCAGACATCAAATTAATTTTGTATCAAAACAAATTCACCTCACTTCAAAGAAATGTGAAACTAACAGACAAACATAAAAACTAAATATAATATCACGCGATACCTTTTGATTGGATAACTTTAGGAAACTAAAATCCATCATAAACCAGAAGAAAAAATCAAAATTTTAAATTTAAATTTCAAAATTAAAATAAATATATTAAATTAGTCATAAACCAGTCTCAAACCATGCTTATTTGGACAACTGCAATCTAACTCTACTTCGCAAGAACAGTAAAGCGTACAGGTAAATTATTAACTTTGGTTTAACATAATTGTCAAACGCTTCATACTAATAGTGACAAACGTTACATTCTCTCAGTTCTACTTTTGTTTCCACCACAAGCACAACAAATTTATAAATATGTAACGAATACCCACAGTGATGTAATTGTAACAATTTTCTGCGCATTGCAATTTACATTTTTCTATTGCATCGGTTACATATCATCGGTATTCCTTCGAAGCCGTAGGCAAAGCAAGGAAAAACAGAAATTTTACAGATGTTTGAATATTTTTAACGCGTTTTTCAATTGCTTTCCATACAATGCGCTGACCGCAACCAATTTTAAACGGTTATTAAAAAAGTTTAGAAAACAAAGAAAAGCATTTATAACAACTGGCAAAATGAAAAAGCTACTTACCATAAATATCACAAGAGAATCAGTTGTATTTATCAGTCTGCAATTCTCGAAGCCAGTTCTATGAAAAATAAAACATTGTCAATAACGGTAGGACACTCACAAAACACAACTTATTCACTACACACTACAATATGAACTGAGTTAAACATGTACGAAAATCTGAAATGTGTTGATTTGGAATGAACTTGTCTGTAACTGTTGAAACGATTATTATAAACTTTGAATTATACATTTATATTATCAGACATAAAAATTACGATGTGTACTGTACTAACTATTGTAACAAATAATTAAAAAATATATTTTATAATATTTTAATGACCGGTACAGTGATAATAGCTAACACGCTTATATAACTATTATATACAAAATAATATTAAGATATTTTTATCTGATTAATATAAAACCAGGATTGATTTTCCATATAAAAAATGTGATTCCTTAAAGTTAATGTAAAATATTATTCTTAATAGTTTTTAGGGTATATTTCATATTATTATGATACTAAATTAAACTTTCAAGGTTTTATACTTTTCCTAAAATTTGTCATCAAAATACTTGTGGATAAACTATCAAATTCCAAACTTACTACGCTACTTTGTCAAGTTCACAATGTTGGTAAAGTGTAAATTTAATTAAATTTCCATTTCCAAATAAAAAACTTACTTCATAGTGTTCTGCATTTTGGTAAAGTTTAAGATGTTTCGCAGTTAATTACTAATTATTTCGTAATATTTCTTTGATTAACAGTATATTCTGAAATTGAACCAGAGTAACCTCTGTAACTTTTCAATAATCAGGTACATTAACGGAATAAGGATTTTTGAAGGTCTTGGCGTTGATTGAAAAGTATACTTTTCAATCAACGGTCTTGGTTACTTTTTAGTGATCAAACTAATCGCGATAGATTGGCGGTTACGATCTGATTATTAAGTTTGGACAGTTTAAGGTCTGACACGCAAATATGTTGTTTTAGTTATTGTGAGAATACCCCTTGGCGTAATTCTGTAAGATACATGATTTAAAATACTATTCAAGTATACGCCATTATTAATTATCTTGTCTAATAAATTCTTCATCTTCCTCTAAGCTGCCATCAGTTATTATAAAATTATTTAAAAAATACTATACCTCTGTAATCTACCACGAACAATAATTTGTAATGTAATAACCAACCCTGAACCACCTTACGTACTGTCAATAATTTGATAATCCTTATATGAATTTATAATTAATATTAATTATTATTTATTTAATTAATTTGTATTCAGGAATTTCCCATACAAATAATTAACACCCTTTACTATAATACAAAATATCACACTAATCACAGTAATACATAAACTACATTTTTATAATTGTACATTTCCCAATAATAATTTGTATGTTGTGTATTATTTGTTAACTTAAATAATAACCAGAGAACTTTTTCCATACATACTACAAAATAACATAATACTTAAAATAATAAATATAAACTATTTATAAGAAATGAGAGGAAAAACAAAACTTATTCAAATAAACAGAAATTACGCGTTTTGAGGGCATTGATGGTATAGTAAAAAATGTTATCTATTTTTTGTGAGATTAAAATTTTTAGGAAATTTATTAAACTTATGTAATCAAGTTGAATATTTGTAAAATATTTGCTTAAAAAAGCTTTTTTTATGTTACCATATATTGACATTCTATAAAGAAATGAAATATGTCTTATTAATATAATAATATTAATTTGATGAGCTTGATTGTAATAAGGTATTATACATCCTATAATTGTTGCACAAATAATTTAACGAATATGTCTATAACGAAGAGCACATCGCAGTAATTGTGTTGTTGGAGGTGACAAAATGTGCAAAGGTGTCAAGTTTGTCGCAATAATGCTCCATCCAAATGAAGTTTGAAGTGGAATTATATTTAGTTTAGTTCAAGTTCGAACCCAGTCCATTGACAACCATGTTTCAGTTTAATTACTCATGAAGTGGTCTCTCCAATTATCCTGGAGTACTCCTGATTTGATGCATAGTAATCGGATTTCCTGATTAAACGGCTTCCCTATGGAACAGTAAATACGACACCTATAATTGGTCTTGTGCATGCTCTTTTAATATTGATATAAAATTATTAAAATGTTATTGTTTATTACAATCTTGCATGAATAAAAATCATAACAATAAAATATTATTTAATGAGCATGTAACGTATGCTAACACTCATAAGAATGAAGTTTGCAAAACGTAGAAACAAATGTTATATATGTAAACCATTCGAGTGACTTTTTCTATGACTTTAAAATGAAATAAATATAAAATGAAACAAATAGTCACCTAGAAAAGCAACGACGTTGCGTCATGCCAAACGTCATCAATTTTAAGGCACGTAGGAATGACAATTTTATTTTCAAATAAAAAATATGTATTTTAAGATTGTAAAAAGCTGTTTTTACGACAAAATTATGATAATCAATAATATTTGTAATTCTAGTTCTAAAACATATTGTAATATAATTTTTCTTTTTTTATTTGAAAACATCTAATTTGTTACTTTTTAAAACTCTGAAAAAAATATTTTATTTCACTCAGATACATTACCCGAAAAATAACAGTTTTAGTAATCAAGTTTCTGCAATACGAATATCAAACTTTTTAATTCTTTTGTATTTGAATTTGGTACCAAAGGGAATTGAAATGAATTTGCTTTCGAGTAAAATCTTTATTTATTCAATAAAATTGAAGCAAAAAAGAACGTAAAAATCACTTTTTCTTACAATCGGTCATAAAATACATACTTTATGCTCTCTTTGTAGTTTGTAAAATTACTTTTCACATACTAGTGCTTGAAAAGTAGCTGTTACCAGACATTTTTCACGCATTGGCGGCACATTTAGCAATGGTTTTATTTTCTTTTGGAATTAATTTTGATTGATATTTCGGTAGGAAAAATGTTGTATGCAACACTTGTGTAACAGTGTTTTTTATCTCGTACTATAATTTCCACTTTAAAGTTTAATAGCATTCAACTAAAAACACTTCCTTTACACACTAGTTGCATAAATAACTATTTTATCATATCTGTTGTCAGAATGAGGTTAGGAAGTTGAAAATTTGAAGAATCGGCGACAATTCGAGAGACCTTTCATCTGAGCATCACGATTTTTCATTTGCTTTGGGAACACTTTTCATTCTCTTATTCAGATATGAGAGATATGTTATTGCTACACCCTTTATATGGGAGCAATTGATACTTGAATGAATAGAGAGAATTATATTACATACATATATAACCAGTCTTGGTGTTAAATCAGTCAACACCACAGAATAGTTACACACAGAAGCGACACTCCATGTCGGTACCTTTCATGTTTCCCTAGTCAGGTCTATGACCTTGAAGCATTGTGTAGACCTTTAAATTTGTGCTCTTCCTCTATCTCTCTCTCAGATGAGGAAACTTTCCGATTTTAAACAATGGGCCCTTTAAATTTGTGCACCTTTTCCATCTCTCTCTAATTTCGCTTCTCTGTCTTACTGTCGCTTCTGTATAAACCTATTCTGTGCCAACACCTCAAGGACATTTATAGATGTCAGTGCATTGTCCGAGAATTAGTAGAGCAATTAACAGGGTATGAATTACTTAGGTCGGTCATGAACCCTAACCTAGCATACGAGCAGCCAGGAGGGTGAAGATGAAATTGTATTTGACTTGTGAATCTAGGTGTGGGTGGAATAGATAGCAATTGCGTGTGCAAACAACAAAGATCGCGAATCCTGCGTGCTTTGGAACCTCTGCAGTAACGCAATTTGTATGGAGACTGCCTCAAGTGTGTTGGGATTCAGGAATTACACATGCAAATTGCAAATCATTTCATTATGTTACAACTTGATCCAATAAATCAATGATCCAATTGTTTTCCCGGAATTACCTGCATATGTACCCAATTAAAATTTCATGCTTCAAATAGAAAAAACTAAGAATACATTTTATTTTATCTCAGATTTACCTAACGTTCTGTATTTTTGTTTAAACCAGCGAACTTTTATAATTGTTTTCATTTAGCAGTGTTTAGTGTTTCACGAGAATTTTGTATTTTTCTTGGTTTTGCTTCAGTCTTGCAAAATATGCAAGACAAAAACAAAAGAATAGCTACAAATTTTAAAGCAAGAAATTATCGTGCTAGAAAAATGCATAAATAACAAGATTTTCTTCAACTCTTGTACTTTTTTTTGCTGTTCGAGTTCATTCGCTGACTACATTTTAATATTCATGACAAGAAATTTGCAATAAAATTACGATCCAGATAAGATTTTTATATACAAGAGCAATGAAAGACAAGATATACTTAATTTCTAGTCTTGCTGTTCAAGTAAAGCCAAGAAATAAAAAAAGACAAATATTCTTGTCTTGTATAGTATAGCAAAGTATTACAGTTTAATAATTAAAATTTAAAAAATGTTTATTAATATTCATTAATTACAATCTAAATCTAAACTATAATACGTCAGGCACATAAGTATTAAAATTTTATTTTTATACTCCATACTGATATATTTCGATGAAGCCTAAGACCTCGTGGAAAACGATCCTAGGTTTATGAATCGAGATTTAGAACTAAATATTTTACCTCCTATAAGATTCGGGGTAAAAAGTGGTATTTCACAATTATAGCACATTGTATAGATATAACATATTTATAGGAGAAACGGTGGTATACTGTATATGAGTTAAATTTTACTTGTGATATAGCCAAAGTTTTGCAAACACAAAAGAAAAACGCGCCTGTAAGCTTATATGGTTGACCACCTTTGCATAAAAAACAAGAAATTCGCTTTTCAGGTACAAAGCATTTAGTTTTTCCGAAGGAGAAACAAACCAGGTGCTACTACTGTCACTATAAAACAACCTCACGTTGTAATTGTTTTATTGTTAGGCTGCATGTTAAATGTATTGTGAATTATCATTCACCATAATTTTATAACTTATATGAGATTTAATTACTATGCTCCAAAAATTTTAGATTGTGTTTTATCTTCGGCACATCTGGGTTGAAATGTAATTTTGAAATTTTATACTATGTGAATTTAAATCACTTAATTTAACACTGAAAATTCAGATTTATTGTCCTTACTTTATTTTCTTTTTTGAAACCGAAAATTCGTAGCGAAATGATAAAACATGGAATATTCATTCTACGCTTTGTATATTAAAATATGTGGATGCAGTTGGATAAAATTATGCTCCCACTCATAATTCATATGACGCAAAGTAAAAAAATGTTAAAAGTTAGAAATGAGCTGCAGTACGCTATTTCAACCAAGTCAAATATGCTTTCATAGAAATTTATAACATTTTTGATAATGAAGTCGTTGGCAAGGCCTGTTAAGCGAATATTCACCGCAGTGTTGATATTTAAATGACTTTCCCTAATTTAGCAAAAGTTTACGTTTATGAATATTAATACTGCATTGTAAAACAGACGTTCCGACAGTAAAAATAACGAATAAAAGCTTGAAATTGGTGGTAAAACTGGTTACTTTTATGTTGGGAATTGATAATTAATTTTAATTTTATCTACCATATTTAAATACTTTTTCTACTAAAAACAAAAATAGTATTAACCACGGCATGTAACCGGTTAAAAAAACCGGTTAATAAGAACCGGTAACCGATACTTTGAAAGAAAATTACGAACTTTAACCGTAATTAAGGCTGAAAATACCGGTAACCGTTAACAAAAAAAAATAAACCGGTTTTAGCGAACATTAACCTTTATTTTAATATCATGTAGCACGAAAAATGTTTCATATTTTTTTTATTTCTGTTTTATCATTTGTATATGAATATGAGTAACGACAGTGTTTACAATTTCCATTATGTTGGAGAACCATAAAAGCAGGTAGTCCTTAAAGGTAGTCTCTTTGTCAGCATGGGACAAGTTTACAATTCAAACGTGATTTGCATTTTTCTGAAAGTATTATTTTTATTATTTTTTTTTAATTAAATGTTTATAATTATTTTTTAATTAATTTTTTAACCGATAAATTAACCGGTTTAAACCGGTTTCCAATTTTCAAAAACCGGTTTTCGAACTAAAACCATTATTATTATAACGTTCGCTATAAGGGTTAGCCGTTAACCAGTATTTTTTTCGGTTACATGCCCTGGTATTAATCAATCAGTTATATACAACAATAATCTGTTTACTGTTTTCAATTCCATGTGTATTTTATGTTTGTTTTCCTGAAAACCTATTCACTATCAAGTATCCATCACATGAACCACATGCAAGGATAATTTGATCTCGATTTGGCTGCACATTTTAATGCTGCGCATACATTTGGTCCAGTTTTTAGCATCGCTTTGAGGTTAGATTTCCTGCAACCACACGTTCATTTTGTATTCCTGTTAGGTCCTCTTTTTACACAACTAACATTGATACTCCGCCCTCCTAACTAATGCAGCTTGTATGTTACACTTGAGAAGTTAGGGAGGAAAAACATTTCACTTACTGTAATTATGTGGGTGGACCACATTTTCCTGCTTATTTTATTTACAAAATACAAAATAAAACTATATGAATTACATTCATAACGTTGGTTACCTATTCATTCTGTTTATTCCATAATTTGCTACTTAACCTAGATTTAACAAAACTCCAAATCTACTTTAAATGCATGAAGATAATATTTTGTAAATATATTTCATAACGCAATATTTTACTTCCAGTATATTAAAATATCTTGTGTATGTATGCAAATATGTTTTATTACAC
Organism: Stenolophus ochropezus; assembly: GCA_035578165.1. NCBI lineage: Eukaryota > Metazoa > Arthropoda > Insecta > Coleoptera > Carabidae > Stenolophus > Stenolophus ochropezus. The sequence goes on from JAQOWZ010000014.1 coordinate 10,673,701, forward strand.
TAATATTTAGGTTTATAAACATATAAACAACAGCCACATTTTGCGTTATATTTTTTATAAAAAAGAATAATAAAAGTAAAATTGTGCAATAACTAGAGGCTTTTTTGTACAATATTATTTTATGCTGCGTAATGGGAAATTATGAATGAAAATATCAGGAATACTCTACTGGAAAAATTTGATACATGCGAAATTTTCATTTAATTTGAAATTACGGTAAAAACTTTCATCTATTAGTTTTTATTTTCTTTTTGAATATATAGAATAAAGTATTTTTATATTAAAACTACGTTCATTAACAATTTTTGGCACATTTTTATATTTTAAAAAATCTTTATTGAAACTTATAATTAGTACTACTAGAAGTATATAATAGTCAATTCAACTTATAATCTACGATCCAATTAAATTATAGCATTTTGAGAAATTGAAGCAACTACATTTTAATTAAACCGACAATTTTCACTAGTGAAAATTGCCGCGGTAATTTTACAACTAAATACCGTATTCTTAGTTACAACGTTTGCAATTTTTTAAAATAATTATTTGAAAAATATATGATATATCGAGGAATTATCATAATTTTTGTATAAACTCACTCCTGTTCAGGGCCAAACTTAGCACGGGGCCAGCGGCCAGGGCCCCCACTAATGCAATGACTTTTCAATTAAAACAAAATCCGAAAAACCTGGTACTAGACATCTGTACTAAAAGTGTGACAGAGACAGAATGTTCTCTTGACCCTTTTTAACGAAAATTGTAACATACAAAAAAATTGTTATGGAATTTAATTTATCCAAGATTTTTTTTTAATTTTAGGGCCCCCCACAAAATATTGGCCCTAAGATCTCAAAATTCTAAATCAGACACTGCTCCTGCTTATTGTTTTAAAAAATTGTCATTCGCACTCGTTTCGATTTTCATTGCAGTCATTATCATGATGACAAAAATTGCCGATAAAATTCACTAGTGGTATTGTATATGTATATGAAAGTTCAATGGTGAAGCGTAAACGGTTGGTACTTGGTACTATACTTGTTCTGTCAGCCAGTACGGTTGTGTGGTCGTGGCGTGTCTTGTCTGATCGTGTAGATAAGCAACATAGCCCGCCCTGTCCAATTGGATGGGTTACCGCACAACGGCTCGGTGTGTGCTGACCTTGCAGAGACTGTAGGCTGACAACCTGCATCACTAAAAAATGCAAGTAAAACTGTCATGAAACAAGTACCTCAGGTACTTGAGGCCCTATTCCTCAGAGGAATGTTGTGCCATAGAGAACTATATTTGTTCTAATTCTAAATACATCAAATTCTCAGAATGAAGTAATCGTAAACTCTTTTATTTAATAAAAAATGCACCACTGTTCATTAAAACAGATATTTATCGCACTCGTGATTAAAGTGGCGTTTATCAAACTTGTTTGATAATGTCAGTAGTTTCGAATCGAGTTATATGAAATTAAATTGGAATTCACTAAAAGCTCGTAGAGTTAAAAATGTGTATAGGTGTAAAATATTCATGCGTTTATAAATATTCATAAAACAGATTAAAATAAATGAGATTTTGTAATCAATCGATTTAAACCTTTCAGAGTTTTAAAAATAAAATCTTTTCATACAGTTTAATAAAATGAGTTGTTTAATGGGGGATGTATTTGTGGTTTTTATTTGCCCAATTTCAATTTTTTCTTGACTGTTGCTGGTAAAACGTCATTATTTCCCATTCCATTTTAATTAAAAAATAAAAAAACCTTTGCTTAACTTGCACTGCAATATCGATTCTTTTGCAAAAAAGTTTTTAGAGGCAACCACAAGTTTCACTCCCCAACTTCGTTAGATTTTGTTTCCCAGTTTATCTATATATTTGACATATGTAGCGAACAGATGAAAAAACATTGTCAGCGTTTAATTAATAACTATTGAAAAATAATTAAATTGTTGTATATGAACGTTTAGTGTTTGCGGAAAACAGAATTTTTGGTTTCACATAAAAAACTGTATACACATAAATCAATTTAATTCTACGCGTATTAATGTGAGTATTTGCCTAGCACAATATTTATCTATAAAATAAATATTTCCAATAATATAGCTTCATAAAATATTGTCTACAAATATTTCAATGCCTAGTGTTTGCTTTAGTAATAATAAAGTTGATTCGTAAATAAAAAATGGCACTGACCAAATAAATATTCATTTAAATATTTTTTGTACAATATTTTACATGACGTTTAAATTTTTGTTTATATTGAATTTCATAATGTACATAAATATCACTTGACTGCTTTTATGTGTTTATTTGTTTTTATTTTACTATAATAGGGTGGTTGCACATTTTTTTAAAATTATTTTATTAGAAAGAGTTTGTAATTTAAACACAGGAAATAAAGGAAAAAAATTTTTTTCGTTATAGTTTTTGAAATATTAGACAAAAAATTATCGCGCCAAAATTTCTTGCTTATATTTACCCCCACTCCTATGACGTCATTGGTCATGGTTTCTAAACTGCGCGTGTTCGCCAACAAGTGAAGCTGTTTAGTTATTGGTGCACTGCGACACCATGACCAATGACACAGCAAACAGTGGGGAACAGTTTAAGTCACGTGATTTATTTGAAAATTTACAAATTTTTCAATCATTAATAACTCTTAATTTATAGGGATTATTACCATTTTGTTTTCACAAATAATGTTTAAATAGATAAATGTATCCATATATAATATAGATTTCCGAATTCAAATTTCTTGCAACCACCCTATTATATCATATACAAATCACACATAATTTATACTATTTTTAAGTTTTCAAGTTAACTTTATGATTATAATATGCTTTGCTGTATTATTTTAACAATTTTCTTTGACATTTATGAAGTTTTTTACAACATTTTTCTACTTCAAAGGGTTACCTAGATCATAGACTAAAACCTATTAAGTTTCAAGTATCAGGTTAAGTGTAAGAAACAAAATATTTAGTTACTTTGCTAAAGTTACCGAAGTTTTAATGATCATTTTGTGTGAATAATGAAGTTAAATGTAAAGTGATTTTAAGCGCTAAATAATCTTTGTGATGTGAAGTGTCAAACAGATAACTGTAATATAGATAAAGATACGTTCCCAAATCTACTTAAAGTGGTGGTAGAAACCTGTAAGCGAAAAGCTTTCAGGTTTCAATTTCAGATATCTAAGTTTCTTTATCGAAACACTCTGACATATGAGTAGATAAGTAATAAGTTGAATATTGCTAGTGACATCGTGATTGTATAAGATAAAAAAAATCATAATCTGAATATTATTTTTCTTTATTTTGTACATGCGAATAATGAGGTTTTCCATCAATTTTTTTATTTCTTTCATATATTGTTCAAATAAAAATATTACATACATATTTTTTTTTACTTTAGAAAATACTTTATAATACACGAGAAATAAATTACTCGAATGATACCTCCGAGAAAGGCGCCCCCTTTTTACTTCCTGGTATAAAGTAAACACCGTTTTAAAAGGGCAGTTTACTTTTGGTAGAAATTTAAAAATAATAATTTAGAGGGATTTTATTTTTTGTGGGAAACATTTGATTTCTTGTTTATAAATTGATATTAACAACTGTCGGAAAATATTTCGTGAGAAATATGTACGAAATAAAGTATGCAAGTATTTGAGCTATTAATATAATTTTGTGTAATGCAATAAGGAATAGTGATAAATATTTTAATAAAATTTTCAAGTCAAATAAGTTTAAATGAAGCGCAGTAAAAATGTGTATAATTTAGTGAAGGTAGTCATGTCGTGTCCACATCAGATTTTTTAATTTTAGAATTTCTCTTATAAATATTTAATATTTTATAATAATTATTACATTTATTGCACTCTATTTAACTCAAATTTTAATTCGCAATTTAACTTTCTTTAAAATACGTCCTCTAGGAAAACCGCATTATGTGTTTAATTATCAAAAAACTGAAAATGTATGTATGAGAGAACTTTGCTAATGTGTCCCATGTTTGTGACTAAATACAACCCTGGCGGGACCTCGGTTAGAAACTACGATAAGCTATGGTGATACAGTTATGTTTATTTGAATAAATCCATATGTAGTGATGGCACGTACCAACAACCAAATTATTTGCACAATATGTACGTGTGTCTTAGTTCAGATACCAAATACCAGTAATTGTCATAATTCCGTTGTAAACAAGGAATAATAAAAACTACCGACAAAATGTTAACAAATAATTTTAAATGAATAGGTTTAGTTTAAAAACGCTGTTCTCTTCATGATGCATCCCAAATGTTGGTATTTTTGGAACTAGATTTAAACCTAAAACAGGTTGAGAATAATAAAAATATCGTTATGTAGTATTTTCCAGAAGTAAAATTTTAATTTAAAAATGCAATTTTACCTATTTAAAACAGTAAAACTTTTGGATGTAAATTGTAATAAAGTTATGTGCTGGCTGATATAGTATTAAAAAATAAAAAATAAATCTTTTGAAACTTTTATATCTATTTATATAACCTGTTACATAAGTACACTTATTTTCAGATTTTTGTCTTAATACAATATTTAAAAAAGGGAAAGAAAATATCCATATACACCAATTCTTAAATCAATATCTGTAACCCAAATGTAGGAACTAGGTTTAAACAAGAAATAATAAAAACTACCGGCGAAATGTTAACAAATAATTTTAAATGAATAGGTTTAGCGTTTAGGTTAAAAAACGCTGTTCTTTTTATGATAGATGTTTCGTTTCCATGGATAAATTTGTTGACAAACGCCGGATTTTCTTTTTTGTTGCATTTCAGACTGGCATTGTTCTGGTTTTATTTTACGGCATCGATGTGGAAAATTAGTTCATAATTTATGAAAGTTCATATTGGTTTCTTGTAGTTCCATACAAGTACGGAAGCGTGAAATAATAAATATGGGGAGATATTGCTACGTTTCATTGATTCCAGTTTTTTGTTTCCTTTTCCGTATTTCTTTTGTCCATTTTCAATTTGTTTATATACTGTATCCGCGATTCGAATTTATACGAGACATCGTCAACCAAAATAAAAATGAAATCGTAACTTCCACAACAAAAAAACTTACTGGAAAGTAAGACAATAAAGTTTTGTGTTTAGGATCACAAATATATGTCATAATTATTCTAATTTATAAAGTAATAAAATATAATATAGGTTATATATTGCGTTTGCAAATTTACATTTTAATTCTAGTAACCATATTTTGAAATTATCCTGTGATATATAATGACACATTTAAACCAAAGCTTAACAAATATGACATTTATAATTTTACGGTCTTTTGTTGATGATATGTAAAGATACTTTCTACATTTTTTTAATGTACATTTACTGAAACAAAAACTCATGTATGCATTTGATTGACAGTGTGATACATTTTATAATTGGTGTCTTCTAAAGCTTGTTAATTTTGCGGATTTCGACAGATTATATTTTTCTAAAAAACTACGTTTCGGGATTATTTAGACTTAAATCCGTATCAAATTAATTGACACAACATGTTTTTCAGTTGGTACGGATTTTTTTAATAAAAAATACTTTTTTTTGCCGTGGAACAAATTGTGATTTGGGCAATTTGGGTTCGATTTCGATGGAGATAAGTACATTTTAATTGCTCTTGCTTTACTCTTTTGTCAAGGTTTTTTGAGAAGAAAAATTCAGTTGAACTCGTTTATTATGTTAATTGTTAACCTCTTAATTAAAAACCAAAAAGTTTACAAAAATTATTTGCATGAAAAAAATCTCATTTATAAATCTTGAGGAATACTTGATCTTAAATTAAATTCATATTTATTAACGGTTTTTGACATATTTCAATTTAAATTTAATGACGATGTACGTTTCTGTTATTATTTACAAAATTGGTGAAATGAAAATGAAAAAAATATCTCATTGATAAATCCTATAGAAAATTGCATAGTCTTAAATTATATATATATATTAACGCCTTTTTCATATTTAAATTTAAATTCAGTGATTTAATAAATGTTTGTTGTCTGGTCGATGAATAGGAATGTGGTAAAAATTTCTAGAAATCAGTAAATTTTGGGAAATATTTCATCCCTGATCGGTTTCGATCCCACATAGGTTTTTCTCAAGGAGTGACAGTCAAATATAAAAAAATATGATCAGATTTTGTTGATTCTTTAAAATTTGCAAAAGTATAGCAGAATATACGAAGCAGAATTGAAATTGGTATGGTATAATTTATAAAATACAAATAAATTACTAGTTCCGGATTCTAAAAATTTTGAATTCTGAAAATTAACTTTAATTATTTAATGCACAATCGATAAATAATGTCACAATGTTTTCCAGATATTTTTGTGCTATTTCTGTTTGTGTTATTATTTACGTGTGGGGATTTCGCTAAATCTTTTTATACAATGATGTAAGGAAAGTTTGGATAAGTTAAAGGAAGTCATACATTCATGAGATGAGTAATTGCAAAGTGCAAATTTGTGGTACAAAACAATGAGTGCAAAACCCCTTGAGCTGTAAAGGTGAAACTAGCAAATGGTTATATTGTTTGGTAAGTTGGTAGTAATTACAAGTAGCAGTGTAAACTGACTCTTAGTTCATTATTAGTAGCCTTTAGTTATGACTTCCGCAGATAACTCGACAACAAGGTAATTCAATTCGTGAATAATCAAAATGTGTACAACAAGATAAATTCCCAAACTCAAACTAGAATACACAATATGTATACGTTATATCATAATTCCTGGATTAGTGGTAGTAGTAAGCTTTCAGGTATCGTGCAGCCAGCCTCACAATGCAATATTATACAAATACGTAAGCACTGAACACATCTGATGTTCAATTGCCATGTAGCGAAATATTGTTCTGTATCGATTTTACGTGTTTCACGAAAGCCGATTTTACTGAGATGAACGGGAAGCATCCCACAGAATGTGATCTCTTCACCAGGATCCATCTCAGCGTTCGCTTTTCGGGTTTGCCTGGCCATAGCGTCTACTTCGCACACGCCTGTCTTTACGCTGCCCATCACAAACCGACGGATTTTCTATTCCCAGCCTCGCCCGACAATTCCCTTCTGCCTTCCCTATCCGACAAACAGCTAGATAAATTTATTTATTTATATATCTAACCGTTTTGTATAAAATCTTGGTTTCACAGTATATCATTTTTTAATAAACATATTTTTATACTTTTTTTACCTAACAAAATTATGAAACTGAGATTTTTTGCTTTCCAATTTTACAAAGGACGATATATGTAGTGTTTTACAAGACAAGATTTCTTGTCTTGTTTTGTTATTTCTTATCTTGTCATATTCATTATTTTTTATCAAGTAGGTTTGTACTGTGATTCGTAAAATAAATCTAGATTAAAAAAACGCGATAGTACAAGAATTAAACAAAATCTTGTTATTTGTAGTTCTTGTCTTATTCTTGTCTAGTATTTTTTGCAAGATTAACGCAAGACCAAGAAAAGTACAAAACTCTCGTGAAACACTAAATATGTGCAGAAACCATTTCATTATAGAAGTTTCATTTTTAAAATGTTCTCGAAAATCACTCTTTTTCGAGATGCAACTTTGAGCTCAAATATCTCAGAAATGGAGAAAAATAATCAAATTTCGTTTGAAACTTTGGAATCAGCACATCGAGAGCTATTTATATAAACTACGAAAAACTACGGTATACGGATTTTCAGATTTTTATCTTAATGGATACATTATTTAAAAAGGAAAAAGAAAATAAGCATACACATCAGTTCCTTAAATCAATATCTGCAACCCAAAAACAAAAAAAATTGAAACGTATTAGGTTTAAACCTAAAACAGGTCGAGATACGAGGTCAACGATTTTACAATCTGGTTCTACGAAAAAAGGTACATAAATGTACCAATTTTCAGATTTATATCTTAATGGATACAATATTTAAAAATGAATAACAAAAGTATCATTATGTAGTATTTTCCAGAACTAATTTTTTTATCCAAAAATGCAATTTTACTTATTAAAAAAGTACCAGACAACAATTTTTAGACGTAAATTATAAGTTAAATGATTGTATGATATTTTCTCAGCTATACATGTCTGAATACCCTGTCGAACAAATTAGTGATCAATATGGCATTTTTCATTATACGCACGATGAACTTTGATTGGTTTGAAATTAGGTTGAAATTGGACATGTCGATATATCATTTGATAGAACTTTTTTCGAAGTTATGTTTCATCAGACAATATTTACAAATATTGCTTTAAACATAACACGCACTTTTTTCTTTTATCATTAACATATATTTTAATGAGTATTCTGTATAATTAATAATGTAGAATATTTCTTTCTATATTCCCATTTTATTTATAGACCTACAAAATGTATTACTTGATTCGTTTCATTCGTGAGTAAAGTGACAGTTAAGAATGGTATATTGTGCAACAACTGCAGAAAATTGCAGAATGTTGGCAATTATTGTGAGAAATTATTTCTCGCACTTTAACCCACGATTATGGGAAATACTCAACTTTGAAGCTTTAAAGGCAGGTTTATGATGATATTTCATTTATTTATTTTAATTTAGAAATTTTAATTTAAAATTTCGATTTTTTGTTCTGGTTTATGATGGATTTTAGTTTTCTAAATTTATTCAATCAGATGGCATCATGTGATATTATATTTAGTTATGATGTTTGATTGCTGGTTCGAAAATTCTTTGAAGTGAGGTGAATTTGTTTTGGTACAAAATGAATTTGATGTTTGATTATTTTTATTATACAAACTGTCATTTGCTATTTGATATTAACTTAACTTATAAACGTCAGTTTAATGATGATGTTAATAGAATATAAATATTGGTTATATTCCAAATCTAAATTTTAAATTTGTAAATTTGTAAATCGTTCATAAACCACCACATTTGTTTTGAATGTGTTTATATTTTAAAATCTAAATCATAAATTGAAAATTCGTAAATTAAATCCATCATAAACCAACTTTAAGGCTATCGCACATTGTTCCGCACCGACCGGTAACGACCAGATCGGCAGAAATAAGTTTCTATAGTTACTTAGCATTCTCTGCAGAGAATATTCTTCCGATCTGTGCCTAGCCGATCGCGCCGCAGTTGACAGGTGTGCGAAAGAAAACGACCGGATCGGGATCGGTCTTTACTCGAACTAGCCGAAAACATAAGAAAATCATTTGTTTAGACAAGTAATCAGTATGTTATATTTTAATTCATGACTAATGTGTTAGAAAAACTCATTGATTTAATTAATTCTAAATATTCAATTCATAAAGTAAAAAAAAAACTGTTTTCTTTTTTCCATTTGTTTTCTCATTTTCTTTTTTTCTTTTCTTTTATTTCAGCTTCTATGCAAAATAAAGTTTGTGTTTTTTCGCTGTTTATAAGCCGTCTGCTATACTTTTCTGCCGATCACTGCCGACTAGTGTGCGATATGATCAGATTTTTCCGATCGGTGCGCTGTCGGTCTTTATAATTTATAAAGCAAAGGGCGAGCTTCCATAATGGTCGTAGAAAAACTTGTTTATATAATATACTATTCTAAAGTAGGGTGGACTTTGCGAAGTAAAGTATTGATAATTTACAGTACGGTGCAGGTTAAAGTTATGTGTGTGGAAAGATTAGTTTTAGCTGTTTAATATTAAGGGAATAAACGGTCGTTTGGCCAAAGTTTGGAGTGACCCTCACGCAAGCTTTTCGGGAGATTTAATAGGAAATTATTAGAAAAGTTCAAACCACCCACGGTTGCTCGTTTTTTCATCGTGTTTGTTAACCATTAAATTTTCAATTTCGATGTCTCCTTATGAAAATCTTGTAAATTGAATAGGTTGAATTCCCCTCCTTCAGCCGATCCTGTTTGTGGTATCGTAGCTGTGGCGTACTTATTTCCACGATTGTAGTAAAGTGTGCTCAAGAATGTAAGGATATTGACTGGACTCATAAATTGGTGGGTTCGGCAGTACTGCCAACAGAGGCGCAGCTGTGAGCTTGTGGTTTACTCCTGACACTAAGGATTCTATTGCTCTTCTGTACTTCCCGAATACATTTTTATGACGTTCATAATAATATACGGCATCCTACATACAAATTCACGTTTCCTTTCAAACAAAAAGGACAAACACCACATTGATTTATACAAAATTTTTATTAAAATATATTTTATTCTTTCTATTTTCAGTATTTCTCACTTAAAAGGGCACTTTCTACTTTAGCTAAAGTGCACAGAAAATAACATCGGGTGAACATCACAACGGGCGAACTTCCCCTACAGTATAAATTTATAATTACTAATATCTTTGATAAAATAAATTATTACACCAAGCAATAGGTAATATGCAGAGTTGGCCTGATTAAAATTATTGATAATAAAAATTATAATGAAAATGTAATTATTTGCTACAAAATTAACAACCAAAATACACTCTGTATTTATATTTAAATTAAATAATATTTTATCACTTTAATTGTCATAATAGAAGAATAAAAAATAAGTATTTAAATGTATAACATGAAGTAAAAATTATTTGTTACTCTTCGTAGTTTTATACAGATGAATAGTTTTGGTTTTATTACAGATTTCGTTTTTTTTAATGAAATATAATATTAATATTGTTTTCAAAAAAATAAAAAAAGTGCTGTAAAACTTAGATATCTTTAAAAATAAAAAATCATGATTTATTTATTTTTTATAAAAAAATCATTGAATTTTGATTTTTTTAAATAAATCATGATTTTTGCCAACCCTGGTAATATAGAATGAATGATAGATTTATATTTATTAATACATATGAAGTTTAGTAAAAAAAATGGTTGTAACTTATAAAGGTTAGGAAATAATTTTGGTTTATTTTTAGTGCAATACTTCCGATGTAGTTTCTCAACAGATCTATGCAGTTTTAATAATATCATTAAAGTTTAAAGAAGACATATTTGCCTGTAGGAAATCTTATAATATAATCAAGAAGTTCAATATGTCTAACATATACTTTTGAAGTAAGAAGTATATTACATTTCCACAAACTTGTAAATTAACTTCTGTGATCATTTCAAACACAACTGGATATTGCAATTTTTCTAATTTGAAATGCAGGAAGTGACAATTTCTTGTAAAAATTTGTTCAGAGATTGTGAAATTATTGTGCTGATTGCTAAAATTCTTTGAAATGTAAGATTTATCATCATTCATCAGTTTCAATTCCACTGTCTGATATCTGAATTGATTCAATTATTACTCGTAGACCAATTCATGTGAAAATTCGATAAGTATTGTTACGAAACATTCCATACATAAATGTTCCAATATTCAGAATAAATGCTATAGTAATATATTCAGACTAAATGTGAAAACCGATTGTTTGAAATAAGGTTTTATGTGTATTGCGTGATATATTTACTTTATATAGATATTGTCTGGAAAAACTATATGTACAGAACAAGGCAATAAACTTTTGGATTTAATACTCTCAGAATCTTGCGAAAATGTAATGGAAATAAATCTGGTTAATGTGCCAAAATGAGAAAGAATTATATAGCTCGCACCAAATTATTGAGATTCTTCATGAATCCGAAAAATATTCATAAGAAAATTAAAATGAATATATTATTTTAGTAATGACATTCAATATCAGTTTCATAAAAAAAAGTTTGATGACTAAATATAGAACAAATTTGGAATTCATCTGCGTATTTGATTTGAAATGTTGTTGTCAACCTACAGCCTATAGCAAATCTATACAGCGGAAGGTAAATGCGAAATGAAACGTACAAACATTGTGTACTTTTCTGATTATTAATTGTCGAATCTGAAATTCGGCTGTTCGTTATGTGCATAAATTTGATTTACTAATCATTTTTGCCAATTGCCTACATTTTTACAACGAACTTATAATCTTCACTACATTCTGAAACTCTAAAATCATCTATCCTTTAACTACATCCTTCATTCATTCTATAAAAATGTCAAGTACGGTTTGAGAATCAATGAAATAGGCTATCGTTATGGGCATAAATTTGATTTACTAATCATTTTGCCAATTGCCTACATTTTTACAACGAACCTATAATCTTTACTGAAACTCAAAAATCATCTATTCCCTAACTACATCCTTCATTCTATTGTATAAAAATATCAAGTACCTACGGTTTGAGAATGAATGAAGCAGGCGATCGTTATGTGCATAAATTTGATTTACTAATCATTTTTGCCAATTGCCTACATTTTTACAACGAACTTATAATCTTCACTACATTCTGAAACTCTAAAATCATCTATCCCTTAACTATATTCTTCATTCAATTGTATAAAAATGTCAAGTACGGTTTGAGAATGAATGAAGTAGGCCATCGTAATGTGTATAAATTTGATTTGCTAATCATTTTGCCAATTGCCTACATTTTTACAACGAATTTATAATATTTACTACATTCTGAAACTCTAAAATCATCTATCCCTTAACTACATCCTTCATTCAATTGTATAAAAATGTCAAGTATGGTTTGAGAATGAATGAAGTTTGCGATCGTTATGTGCATAAATTTGATTTGCTAATCATTTTACCAATTGCCTACATTTTTTTAACGAACTTATAATCTTCACTACATTCTGAAAGTCTAAAATCATCTATTCCTTAACTACATCCTTCATTCAATTGTATAAAAATGTCAAGTACGGTTTGAGAATGAATGAAGTAGGCGATCCTTATGTGTATAAATTTGATTTACTAATCATTTTGCCAATTGCCTACATTTTTACAACGAACTGATAATCTTGACTACATTGTGAAACTCTGAAATCATCTATCCCTTAACTACATTCTTCATTCAACTGTATAAAAATGTCAAGTACGGTTTGAGAATGAATGAAGTAGGCGATCGTTATGTGCATAAATATGATTTACTAATCATTTTGCCAATTGCCTACATTTTTACAACGAACTTATAATCTTCACTACATTCTGAAACTCTAAAATAATCTATTCCTTAACTACATCCTTCATTCAATTGTATAAAAATGTCAAGTACGGTTTGAGACGAATGAAGTAGGCGATCGTTATGTGCACAAATTTGATTTACTAATCATTTTACCAAGTGCCTACATTTTTACAACGAACTTCTAATCTTCACTACATTCTGAAACTCTAAAATCATCTATCCCTTAACTTCATCCTTCATTCAATTGTAACGTCAAGTACGGTTTGAGATGAATGAAGTAGGTGATCGTTATGTGCATAAATTTGATTTACTAATCATTTTGCCAATTGCCTACATTTTTACAACGAACTGATAATCTTCACTACATTCTGAAACTCTAAAATCATCTATCCCTTAACTACATCTTTCATTCAATTGTATAAAAATGTCAAGTACGGTTTGAGAATGAATGAAGTAGGCGATACATTTTAGGCTAAAAGCGATTATTAGCAGATATCTCAAGAGCACTCACGTATGGAATGTGGAGAGCACATTATCCGAGAAATTTGGGAGCGGTTAATAGGAAGTAACTTGAACCGGATTCACCTAACTTGTCTGGCAAACTGTCAACATAACCACTTGACCATATTCTCTAATATATTAAATTTGCAAATGCATTTGCATTAAAATTTATGTTTATGTTTACGAACACATGTTCAGTTAGTAAAGGAATTTCTAAAAGAAAAAAAAAAGAAAAATAATATTTGGGTAAAAATTAGATAAAATTATTATATTTACAATAAAAAATTATAATACATTTTTAAAAATGCACTACTAATATTTAAATGATTTGCCAAAATTTTTATTGACAGTTGATTTTATTAAAAAAAACATGCTGTATCTTAATTTTAGTTGCGAATAGATTATAATAAAATAGAAAAAGTTCAATTATTGACATTTTAATATTACTAATTATATCAATTGAAAAATCACTATGTTCAAAATGAGCACCAAATACTAGAATTCGAAAAATATGTACTAGAAATCTAAAAATATGTATTCAAAAATACATTAAAAGTATAGTAAAATATGATGTTATAAATGCTTTTATATGCACTTATGCATTATGTAAGCTGATTCATATTATAATGTAAAATAAACAGTAAAGTAGACAAAGATCAAAGTTGATATTGTACATTGTATTACTAAATTACTTAAGAAGTACAAAAGCTATGACTTTTTTTCTTTTATCTGAAAATAAAAACAAGTTTATACACTTTATACAACATGCAAAATATTATGCTACTAGGAAGACTATAAATAAGTACCTTTTAATGTTAATAATTAATAATACCTTAACTTACCTTTTGTTACAAACGGTGCAAAATATACTCGCTAGTTAAGAATTTTGAAATAATTTTTTCCAGGTATCTTTTTTCTCAGTACATTATTTCTATCGGACCTCCAGCGTTTCTTTGAATTAATAATTTAAAATCACTAAATGTCAAACATTCGAAATTCTTAGAAGTCGGTGTTTATAACTAATTTCTTACATTATCAGACTGATTAATTTCAAATCATGCTATAATAAATTTTCCATTTCCTAGAAATGTATATTGCACTACAGTACCAAAGATTTTGAATGACACATAATTATAATAGTGACAGCAAAGTTGCATGCTTTACACAACGAATTTTCACGAAACATGGCCGAAATAAAATATAACCAATTCCCTGTGCTATGCATGCTATCTTATATGTACTCTGAATCAGAACACGTATATGCATTTGTTATTCTATGTATTTCTCTACTATGCTAAGCTAAGTTTACAACGCAATCCCTGAATCCAGGTTTAAAGAAAATGAGGATAATCCAATTACAAATTTGTACTGTTTTATTAAGTATTATGTTACCGACAAGGAATTTGTTGTGAAACATATTTGGAAATCCAATTCTGTTTGAATGTAATGAATATTTTATGTGGTTCTTTCGGCATCTTTATAACGTTTTTTAATAAACACTTTGCATAAACGTTGAAAAACAACTAAAGAGCGTTGAGCGTTGATTGTAGAATTATAGAAAATTGTAAAATCCAAATCAAAGAGAGAGGTTGAAATTATTAAGAATGAGAAAATTATTTGGTGAAAGTGAAGAATGTGGGATAATCACAAATTAGACTGGGTGAATATCATTTTTTTTATATCTAATCTCTTCTTGAACAAAGTACGACCTCCAGCCTTTCTTTAACTTAATAATTTAAAATCACCAAAAGTCAAAAATTGGTAAAATATGCAGTTATTTATTCGATTTTCTTAAAAATATAGAAACATGGATTCTGCATATTTTCCGAACTTTAGTAATGACTAATGATACATTAGAAAATATTACAGTTCACGGTGTAAGATATAATGACAGTTCAAAATAAATTGTTATTAGTTGAAGGAGAAATATTATATTCAATATTTACGCTGGATTCACAACAAATAAACGAAATAATTTCAAGTAGGTGTTCATAACTAATTTCATACATTATCAGACTGATTAATTTTCAATCGTGCTCTAATGAATTTTCCATTTCTTAGAAAATATATGTTGCACTACAGTACGAAAGACCTTGAATGACACATAATTATAATAGTGACAGCAAAGTGATATGCTGTACACAACACATTTTCACGAAACATGGCTGAAATAAAATATAACCAATTCCCTGTGCTGTGCAGTGCTATGCTATTTTATATGTACTCTGAATCAGAACACGTATATGCATTTGTTATTCTATGTATTTATTTACTATGCTAAGCTACGTTTACTACACAATCTCTGAATCCAGGTTTAAAGAAAATGAGGATAATCCAAGTACAAATTTGTACTGTCTTGCAACCTAACAATTTTTTTTTGTACAATTAAATTTTTTTATAATTATTAAATTTTAAAGCTTTAAACATAATATTACAATAAAAATGAAAATAATCTCAGCTGGCTTATGATTACTTGTAATACATGTTATCCCGAAACTATCACATTGAAAAAAATAAACATTAAATCAGAGAATATATATTGTTATTTATAATTACTCCATACCATCATTATCTTCCCAATCCTCTTTTTCTATGTTGCTGGTTGAGTACTACTACTATTCAATTTCTTGAAATCAGACATGTATAGCTTATAAGAATCTTCCTTATCGACAGTTATCTCAAATGTCACTGTTATTTTCCTTACAAACTTACCATCTAGATAATATCTTTTTAAATGTATGGAATGTGCTTATAGTACAGTATAATGACACTAGAGTGCACAATATAATTTGATCTTCATAAAACTATAACTATATCATTCTTAAGTGAATTAATAAAACTATTCTTAAATATGTAATAAGTTAGAAATTTAATTCATTAAACAGTTTGTTTGATATAATAAATAAAATATAATCACTTTTATTTTTCAAGTACAAATTTGTAATGTTTTATTAAGTATTATGTTACCGACAAGGAATAAAGGAATTTGTTGTGAAACATATTTGGAAATCCAATTCTGCTTGAATGTAATGAATACTTTGTGTGGTTCTTTCGGCATCTTTATAACGTTTTCTAATAAATACTTTGTATAAACGTCCAAAAACTACTGAACGTTGATTGAAGAATTATAGAATAGTAAAATCCAAACTAAAGAAAAAGAAAGGGGTTGAAATTACCAAGAATGAGAAAATTATTTGGTGAAAGTGAAGAATGTCGGATAATCACAAATTATACTTAGCATTCTACAGGTTCATCTGGCTGAATATCTCTTCTAGAATAAAGTACGACGAAATCTGTCTTCGAATTAATAATTTAAAATTAAAAAGCAATCCAAGTATATATATATATATATATATATATATATATATATATATATATATATATATACATATACATATATATTTGTAGTGTTTTATTAAGTATTATGTTACAGTGAAGGAATTTGTTGTGAAACATATTTGGAAATCCAATGTAATGAATATTTAGTGTGTGTTTATGTGAAGAATTAGCTGGTTGATGTGAGTGATAATTGGATGGTTGTTACTGTTGCAGGGGGAAGAGAGTCAATACGGCGTGTCGGGGGTGTTTGAGTGCCTGCCGTGCCCCGAGGGCTGCGATTTCTGCGAGGACGACCGCCCGTGCGTCGTATCCTTGAACTGGGTCATGCGGACAGCCATCCTCATCCTTTCCTGCGCAGTCATCTGCTGCCTTCCTATCGTCGTGCTCTTCACGTGGAAATATGGCCATGTCAAGGTGCGTGCCCGCAAAAACATCACACCACTTCACTTTTTACACTTTACCTCAGGCGTCACATCTTCATATACACCATCTCACTTTTCAAATTGTTTTAAGTAAACTATATAAAGTATACTACTGAAATTATTTTTTTATCCACATAGTCATTCACAAATGTAGGTTTATTGGTGTAATGCACTGAGATGACGAGATGAGCCTTGCTTACGATGTAAAACCAGAGTGATCGCCTGTGATTTTAGCAACAAACATAGACTATAGTTCTCGCTATGGATTGAAATGAGCCTTGCATACTACAGTGATCGACAGTCATTCTAACAACAAATCGAGATGAGCTAGGGTTTCAGAATGAAACCAGAGTAATAGACTATTTATTATTCTTACTATAGATTGAGATGTTCCTTGCATACGGTGTAAAATCAGAATGATCGACTGTGATTTTAGCACAAAATTGAGATGAAATATGCTTTCAGAAAAACATCACACCACTTCACTTTTTAAAGGGTTTCACATTTTACCTCAGGAATCACATCTTCATATATTTTATCTCACTTTTCAAATTTTTTTAAGTAAACTAAATAAAGTATACTATTCAAATTATTTTTTATCCACATAAAGTCATTTACAAGCATAGGTTTGTTGCTGTAAAGGACTAAGATGAGCTTCGCTTAAGATGCAAAACCAGAGTGATCGCCTTTCGGAATGAAATCAGAGTTATAGAATATTGTTCTGACAATGGATTGAGATGAGCATTGCATACTACGTAAAACTACAATGATCGACAGTGATACTAGCAACAAATCGAGATAAGCTAGACTTTCAGAATGAAAGTAGAGTAATAAACTATTGTTTTGACAATGGATTGAGATGAACATTGCATACGACGTAAAACTACAATGATCCACATTGATACTAACAACAAATGGAGATGAGCTAGACTTTCAGAATGAAAGCAGAGTGATAGACTATTGTTTTTACTATAGATTGAGATGTTCCTTGCATACGGTGTAAAACCAGATAACCGACTATGATTCGAGCACAAAATTGAGATAAAATATGCTTTCAGAATGAAATGAAAGTGACTATTGTTCTGACATATATTAAAATCAGGGTTGCATACGGTGTCATCAGAATGACCGATTTAGTTCTAACAACAAGTGGACACTAACTATGCTGTCGGAATGAAACTAGAGTGATAAACTATTGTTTAGACAATAGATTGAGACAAGCCTTGTATATAGTGTAAAACCAGAATGAAACTAGAGTTATAGAATATTGTTCTCGCAATGGATTGAAATGAGCCTTGCGTACTACAGTAATCGACAGTGATTCTAGCAACAAATCAAGACGAGCTAGACTTTCAGAATGAAACCAGAGTGATAGACTATTGTTCTTACTATAGATTGAGATGTTTCTTGCATACGGTGTAAAATAAGAATGACCTACTGTGATTCTAGCACAAAATTGAGATGTAACATGCTTTTGGAATGAAACCAGAGTTATAGAATATTATTCTCGCAATGAATTGAAATGAGCCTTGCATTTGATCGCCAGTGATTCTAGCAACAAATCGAAATGTGCTAGACTTTCAGAATGAAACCAGAGTGATAGACTATTGTTCTTACAATAGATTGAGATGTTCCTTGCATACGATGTAAAATCAGAATGACCTACTGTGATTCTAGCACAAAATTGAGATAAAATATGCTTTTGGAATGAAACTAGGGTTACAGAATATTGTTCTTGCAATGGATTGAAATGAGCCTTGCATATTACGAGATGAGCTAAACTTTCAGAAAGAAATTAGAGTGATAGACTATTGTTATTACTATAGATTGAGATGTTCCTTGCATATGGTGTAAAATCTGAATGACCGACTCTGATGCTACCACAAGAATGTCATGAGATATGCTTTCAGAATGAAAACAAAGTGATAACCTATTGTTCTGACATAAATTAAAATTGAGCTTTGTATACGGTGTAAAGTCATGACCGATTTCGTTCTAACACATGGAGACTACCTATGCTGTCGAAATGAAACCAGAGTGAAAAACTATTGTTTAGACAATAGATTGAGACAAGCCTTGCATATAGTGTAAAACCAGAATGAATTCTAGCAACGAATTGAGATGGGCTTTACTAACGGTACAAAACCAGAGTAATATAGTTTTCGTGATTGATTGAAATAAGCTAAGTATTTTCGGAGCGAAATTAGAATGATAGACGGTGGCTCCAGTAATGGATTGAGATGAACCTTAAACTCTTTCCAATTTCACCCTTGTGGTATACACTTTAAGCTAGCTATAGTGCCCGACAGGTGATGTTTAGTAAACACCCTACACGGTATAAATATATTATAACCGAAACCGGGGGTAAAGCAGAGTAATACATCTATACATAATTTTAATTTTGGAAATTCAGAATATAAACTTTTTAACTTTATTTTTGATTTAAACCTTTTTTTAGCCTTTTTGATTTTGATTTGCGGTTTTATAAATTCTGAATTAATTGATTAGAAAAATATAATTACACGGTATTCACTAATCTATTTCTACGGCATACATAATTTGTCCAATGCAATTAGCCGGCACTGTTAATAATTAGTTAATAAATATGGTCCCGTATTCACAAGGGTCTTTTAAATCGTTATTTAAACAGGATCCTCTCTGACCCCATGAACGCGCAATATAATTTTAATATGATAAAACAGGTGCCATAACCATTAAATAACCGTAATTTGGTTATCAACCTGAATGGTACACTGTATTTACGAACTCGATTATATAAGATAAGAGATTCTAAATACAAATACACAAATAAAATTTTTATATTTCAAACAGAAATATTGAGGTTAAAGTTTACAATGCAGATATTACTAAAATAATAAGTTTGTTACATAAATTTTGTTTATATTCGTGGTAGAATGATAAAAAGTAAACATGTTTCCCAGCTTTCCAAACTTCACAAGTTGAAATGCACTTCTTAAATAAGGATTTGTAAAGTAGTACAGCGTTCAATACACATCTGTGGTTCATCTTTTTGTTTTACACTTTTCATTCACTCAAACTCAAAACAAGCCACACTCGGTTTGACATCACACACAAATCTACATTGACTTCATTTCTTATACATGATTTCTAAAATAAAACTACCGTTCGATACACTTCCGAAACAAATGTACTTTTCTTTATGTTTTTCATTCATCCCGAACTACAGATACTATTTCCTTTATGTCATCCGCAGAGAGTTTCTTTACTGGCAACTTTCTTAATTTTTTGTAAAGAACTTTGTTTATGCCAATGGCAGATTTTAAATCATAACAGAAGAGTCGTTGTAACTTAAATGGAAGACATCGTCGGTACTTGGTAGAACATTTCAACAAAATTGTAAATTTTGCGGACATCACCAAGTATTTTATATTTTACAAAAATTATTGCGGTCTTAATTCTGAAAATTAAAAGAAACGAGAGATTGGAAGACCTGAGAATGATATGGTCATATACTACATCAATTTGAATATTCAGAAAACTCTATAAATTAAACGATATATCCTTTGACAAGGAGTAGTTTAAAATTCGAACGACTAATTTTTAATCAGAATGGAAAACATAAAAATTTAACAAATAGGAACAGTATTACGATAAAAACCTTACTCCAATAAATTTCTACTACCAAGTAAATAAATAGTTGTTATTATTTCGAACTGTCAGTATGACAATTATGGTCGAATTCACCATTCCATAATCAAGACTTGATCCGCTGATCAACTCTCATCCATGAATCCATTTAATTCACCATTAAAAAATCAAACTAATCAGGTAATCAAAATCAATGATCAATTGATCCATCGTATTCCATTAATCAAGCTTTGATCATCTAATGTGATCATTACATCTTCCCAATCTTCTTTTTCTATGTTATTGGTTGAGTACTACTTTTATTCAATTTCTTGACATCAGCTATGTGTATCTCAAATATCACTTTTATTTTCCTTACAAACTTACTATCTAGATAATATCTTTTTAAATGTGTGGAATGTGCTTATAGTACAGTATAATGACACTAGAGTACACAATATAATTTGATCTTTATAAAAGTATAACTATATCATTCTCAAGTCAATTAGTAAAACTATTCTTAAATATGTAATAAGTTAGAAATTTAATTCATTAAACAGTTTGTTTGATATAATAAATAAAATATAATTCTGTGAACTTTGTGAAAAACTTTCAAATTTTAAAACCCTTTGACAACATTCTACATGAACGTGGGATAGAAATTCCATCTGTTTCACAGACAATTTTAATTTGATTATTAACTTGTCATCCTACCCGTGGAAGGCATCTATAATTTACACTAGATTATGAAATGTTTGGACTCAGCAGTATACTGAACAATAATTCTTGATTATGGATTTTGCTGATTATATTACTCCTTATTCCTGATTTATGTTTTGGTTAATGAAAACAGATGATTTTTTTGCCGGAGGGTTTCTATTTTTTTCGGGGTAATTGTATTCGGTGTTCCAACACTAAACATACCACACGCGTACGTAAAAGTGAAACTAAAATCTAAATAATGAATGAAACGTTATTGCGGGTAATACCAGTAAACATATTTTACGTTGGTGGCTCCCCTAAAATTCGTTAACATAAGCCAACAACACTTGTTGACTCGGTACGGTGAGTAGGGTACGATGACTACGTTTACACGTATGCCGGAATATTCTTTGAATTTCAAAAAGCTACTTTAATTATTAAAATGCTCTGCAAACACTGTCAGCTTAAAGTACTTCTTTAGGGGATTAGAAAGCTGGAACTGTACTTGGCTAATTGAAGGTGACTTTTTAACCGGAAAGGGTAAGCAAACAGCATTTATTTAGTGTTTCGTATTTACCGTCGTTTCATTTTAAAATAAAAGTTTGGTTAAGAAATTCTTTGCTTGCTCACTTGGTTAATACACAGAAAGAGTTTTAAAATTACGGAATTTTATTTAAACGTAAATATATAAATTTATACAAAGTTTAACTTATTTTTTTTGTTTCACATTTTAAAATTGTTAATTGTGGTGGAGTGGTATATAAATTATAAATTGTTAAACCTTTGTGAACTGAAATGTAAGATAAGACAGAAACAAGTAACTTCCTGACCCTGATAGGAATAAAGGGATTCTGTATTGCATTATCTTGTAATATACAATAGCAAAACTTTATTACCGACAGTGGCGGTTCGTGAACTAAAATTTTGATGAGGCAGGCGATTGGAATCAAACAAAAAGATATTGAAAATGAACAATATCATCGTTATCTACATACCAGAAGAACTTGCTACAATTTTTTAAAACTCCAGCCCTTATGTTATACTTTGAACAACTGCAAATGCAATGCCAAAATTTCAAAAGCATTCAATTTGGTCGCATGTTCGTGTAGTCCACGTGTAAACAGAATAATCAGAAACCACTTGAGGCATGTCTCAAGACTCTTTTCTAATCCGAAGTGAAGCGAGAGGAAAAATCGATAAACGCTTCGAGCGTTGCAAAAACAGCACAGTCCAACACAAACATTGCCGAAGTTTGAGGCAGGAGAACTTTTGCCTCTGCATTTCTGCAGTCGGAATTGCGCTGGGCGTACGAATACATTATTTGACAGTCTAGGATAGGAAAAAATGGGAAATTAAAAACTAGATCTTGTGGTTATATTTTGCGCAAAATTTAAAATTTCTAGAAGGTTGAAATTTAAAAATACAATACAAAATTTTCATCTCCTCATTTTGTATGGAGAGGCACTGCCTCCTCTGACTAGCCGCCCCTGATTATCGTTTATGGGTTTAGAGAGTTACAGGGATGCAGACCCCAATAAATTGAAATGGAGAAGATCAGAATCCGTGCAATAATTATTATCCAATAATACAATAAACTATTTATTGGCATATATATATATATATATATATATATATATATATATATATAATGTAATTACTCAAAGAAAAAAGAAAAATGTAAATAAAAAAAATGTGTATATTAAACAA
Organism: Stenolophus ochropezus; assembly: GCA_035578165.1. Taxonomy (NCBI): domain Eukaryota; kingdom Metazoa; phylum Arthropoda; class Insecta; order Coleoptera; family Carabidae; genus Stenolophus; species Stenolophus ochropezus. Next base: position 10,696,943 of record JAQOWZ010000014.1, read on the forward strand.
TAATTTAAGCCAATTCCTATATTTGCTGTCCTGTTATTACATTACTCCAAAATTGTAGCATCATTTGAGTATTGCAATTTAAAAGCAATTTTTCTAGCGCATAAACTTTATTTTTATATGCCAACAAATAATAAGCGAAAAAATATCTTGAAGATGAATGAACTAAGTAAAGTAAAACTTCCCTGCTATAAGCGTGATTCGTTTTGGAGATTTTGTTTGAAATTATTTAAGAAGCAAGCGAAATGTAACGTATAACATAACTTTCTGCACTTGGCAGTTAAAGGAGTATATAGTAAATCTAGTTTTGGTTGAGTGAAAATATAGAACGATGCTGATTTATGTTGAAATAAATATCGAACTGAAATGTTCTAGCTTAGAGATTTAGGAAATCTGGGTTCAAATCCTACATTCGTAGCTATTAGCTTAATTAAACATTTTTATTCGAGTGATTCGGAATATATTTAAACCAATAGATTCACTTAGTGTGCTAATCAAGTAGTTATACATGGAAATTGGGACAAAATTTCCACATTTTAAATCCAGTAAATGTATGCAAATATAGCAGAATTGTTAATATAGAAGAAAGATACTGTTTTCTATTAATATTTTTACAGAGTGCGTAAATGAAGTAAACAAATTTAAAAATATATTCATTCATGCTTTGTTCATTACAATCTAAACAATGAAATATTTATTTTTAGTAAACAACAGGGAAATATTTTCCATCATAACATACGTATACAGCAAAGTAAGAACATCTAACAAAATACGTAAATATGGAAATGTATAATTACAGTTTATAAAAAGAAATCGATTTGGTATTTCAATTTTGGAAAAGATTAATATTTTATTTACAAATATTTTGTATTATCAGTCATTGAAGTTTTATTAAAGAATTTTTAATAAGGTCCATGGAATTACATTTTTTATTTACTTTATATGATGAGTTGAATTCGTAATAAATAATACTGCATTTGAATGAAATCTGTTCTATTAACCCCGAGGAATATAAGAGTTCAAGTCCTCAAATTTCCAACTTTAATAATATAACTTTCTCATTGAACCTGAAAAACCCACTTCAATAATACAATAACTTGAGAGTTCTTCAGTGTTGAATCTTTGTAATTTAACTCTGATACAAAAATTTATCAATATCCATTATGGCCCTTTATTCTTTCCAATCATCAATCATTTCACTCACCGCATGGAATTTTGGAATAATTAATTGTTCATCTATGCTTTAATGATTTCATAATAAAATTTAAGCATCAATAATTCTATATTAAAATTTTTTAAACAGCGACATATGTGAATATATTTCGCTATTTCAATGATTTATATGTTTCATTTATTCATTAAACTGTAAATTGCATCTACCAAAACACAAACTTCTAATATACAGGGAGTTCCACAACTTAGAACAAAAAATTAAAGGGTATATACTGTACGACGTGTAGAGTACAACACAAAAAGATTTTTTTTAAAAATTCGCAAAAAAAATTGCATCGTATTTCAAGCAAATATTTTTTGCCACTGGTTGGTAGTTATTTTTAATTTTTTTTTTCAAATCTTCTATAATGCAAGTAATAGTTTACAAAATATCTAATACTAATAAGTGTCTAATATTACGTAATTAATAACTACACCAGTAGTTCAAGTCTACTTCAAGTAAACTAACCTTAACTTTGCGAATTTAAAAAGAAATCTTTTTGTTTCATGATCAACACCTAGTACAGTATATACCCTTTAAATTTTTGTCCAAAGTTATGGAACATTATGTATATAAATATATACATAAATTTTACAAGAATTAAAATAAATGTTTGTTGTTATTATTTCTCAAATACCAAAAAAAAAATTAAATAAAATAAAAAAAAACCTTCATAATGTTCTTATTATTATTATTTACTTTTAAATTTTATTTTTTAATTTTAATTATTATTAATAAATAATAATTCGATAAATCGTTTCTACAATAAAATAATGGACAGAACTCAACAACTCAAGTTGAACTTAGCGAGTTAGCTACTCTTCTCGTAACTGCACGACTTCTCTTGAATTTCCACAATAACCACATTTCATGTACGAGTGCTTTTGAGCTGTCAGCTGGTAACCTCTGTGGACTAGATTTTTTCATGTACTAATATCTTATAACGAATACGTATTTGTTATTACAGTTTAATAAAAATAATTTATTTAATAAAATCAGAAAGTAGAATTTCCTGTTTATTCTTGCTATTTCAACGTTTAACCTTCTTCGTGAAAATTTTAGTGTTAAAATTTTATGAAATGCAAATGAAAAAACCGAAAGGTTAATTAATGTTTGAGGTTAAGTGTTACGCAGAGTGTAAATCATCGTTAACAGATGTGGTTGAAAGCGAGTGTGCTATACAGTGATTTATGGTGAGATGATAGACAAGTCCGTGGTTTTATTGAAGTTTTCCATTGGTCAGTTGGCAGCTCTTATAGGATTAGGGTCGATAAGATTACCTACAATTTATTCAGAGCTCTAATAAAAATACACTTCCACTTATCTGGGTAGACACACACGTCACACGTGAATCATAAAAACGGCTCGACCACAATTCTCTCATCACGAAAAAATATGTCCTGCTTTAAATTTCAAAACAGATATTCATCCGCATTAACACAATAGGTCCAGAACCCTAAAATGTTTTCTATTATAATTGCATACCAGATTTGCAATTTTAAGCTCGTTAGTAAAAATATTGTGATAGTAATTTTGGAGTAAAAATAATAAAAGTTTTTAATATATTTAAATTCATTGTGAAAGCCTTTCAATAAAGATTTTAATATAATCTGAATATCTTTGAAAATCGTTGCATCTCCCATTTTACTTTCAAATTACTCAATGCAAATAAAATGCGACTTAAAACTGAAATTCGTTCACACTAAGAAACTGAAATTATTAAGAAAAATTATTTATTATTTATTACGCAGATATAAATTCTTGTTAATCTTCTCGTTTCACCGCTCAAATGTGGCGAATACAGAAATATAAAGTCTGAAAAACATGAAATATAAAGTTGAGTTCACGGCCATTTAAACGGATATTTCTTTCAAATCTAAAAACCGACAATCAAGATTTTGACAGAATAGAAATCTTTTGACATATATATTGAACTAACGCGGAAATAAGAAATGGAAAATTTCTGTAAATCCTCGAACTTTGCATGAACTTTATACTATGAACTTCTCGTAACTAAATTTTCTAAACTCATATACGTATTTTTAATGCATTTATAATGTAAATATAAATTCAGATTTCATACAAAAGTTGTAATAATAAATTAATGTTTTGCTCGGCTTCTAAAAAGTGATTACCTTTGGTATTCAAATTTAGAGTGTGACAGTTTGTAGACAGATCTTGGGAGATGATATATTACCAGTCATCTCAAGGGTATTGCTGAAATGGAGAATGTATCACCCGAGAATTTAGAGAGCAGTTAATAGTAACCGTCTTTCCGACTGCCAAACAAGAATTTGAGTAATTCGAACCGCAGACTAGACTTCGATGACCTATGAGAATCTGGGAAAGTGTGAGTCCAGATTTCCATAGACGAAAGTGAAACACAGGTTAATATTGGACGATTGGATGATATATTCACGTGATAAGGGGATCAGATATATCAAGGGCATTCGCGAGTGGAAAGCGGAGAATATATCAGTCAGGATCGTCGAACATTTAGAAAGTTTGTGATTTACACTGAAGTCAAAACTGTCTTAAAATAGTTTTATTTTTTACAATTTATCTTTGATTAGATATCCATCAGATGGAATACGCAGAACGAAACTAAGAAAAGCAGAAAATATATCGCACTGAGTTCTGGTATTTTAATATCTATTTCGTTTCTAAAACCTTGAAAGATTTCAAATCTAAAGGCTGTCAAAAGTCAAGAAAATAAAACTATCGAATTGAGTTCATTTCAAATTGTGTCTATGTGCCAAGCCAGAATCCTGAAAGTGTACATTAAGATTTTGTCTGGGAAAAGAGTGAGTTTATTTTAAGTGCCATATCTGTGTATAGGACTTCATATTTGATTGACAGCAATGTATCAAAGAATTCACTTTAAAATGAAACCTCAATATATTTGCTATGTTCCATTTTAAATTCAACGCTTTGATACATTGCTGTCAATCAAATGCTCACGTTAAAATAAACTCCCGGTACATATGGTGAGCGACAAAAACTATGAAAAGAAAAAAAATAAAGTTTTTCTTAAAAATGGAAACAAAACTTCACAAGAGTACCTTCTACCTAAACGATTGTTTCGTTTTCAAATTAAATGAAAAGTGAGACTTTGAAAGGTAAGACCACGAAGTGGAACGACAGCAAAAACCAAGAAAAGGAAAGAAAACCGTCGAAGTGAATTCCGAGATTTGAAATTGTGTCTCCGTGGAAGTGAATATCAAGATTCCGGAAGTCTGGAGAAGAGCAGTACCCAAACAAACCTGAATATATCATACATATAGAGAGGGGTAAAAACTATGAGAAGAAAAAGTGGAATCTTATTTCACAGCTGTTTAACATTTTGGAGTTAAGTAAATCATGTTGACGAATGGTTTGCGCGGTTGCGCTTGCCCGTGTGCCGTGTACTTGTCTCGCAAGACGCGACGCGCTCTGTTGCTATGGTGATACAGATACGGGCTATTGATTGGGAGGTGTCCGTCCCGTTCTCCGTTTCATTCTTGTTGCGACTGTGCGTGTGTGCGGGTGTGCGGCTCCGGCTCACTCGCACGCAATCACCGCCGAGGAATGTCTCTATACCCGAGTTTTTACAACCAAGCCGAACTGTTGCATTCCGCCCAGAACAGATTCACGAAAAATGAACTAAACTCCTGACAAAATGAAAAACTGTCCGTCAACTGGAGGAATGTCTAAACACTCAAATTCTGACAGCGCGCTTCAAAACAGATTTAACTATTTACGCAGGAAACTCACAAATCAAATTTAAAAGCTAACATTCCGACAATAAGTTTAGAAATATTACACTGAAGAGGCAGCAGAAATTGTGGAAGAAAATTAATAAATTCCATGTTGCTCGATAAGTAAAAAAAATAACAATGCCCATACAATCAAGTTCATACCACACACATGAAAGCTAACATTCCGACTATAAGTTTAAAAACACTAAACTGAAGAGGCAGCAAAAATTTTGAAATAAATGAATAAATTCCTTATTGTTCGACAAGTGAAAAAAATTAACGAGATTGTCCGTACAATCAAATTCATACCTCACACATGAAAACTAACATTCCGACTATAAGTTAAAAACACTACACTGAAGAGGCAGTAAAAATTTTGGATGAAAATTAATAAATTCCTTATTACTCGAGAAGTGAAAAAATCAACGAGATTGTCCGTACAATCAAATTTATACCACACACGTGATAGCTAACATTCCGACTATAAGTTTCGAAACACTACACTCAAGACGCAGCAGATATTTTGAAAGAAAATTAATAATTTCTTGTTGCTCGACAAGTGAAAAAATATTCAACAATGTCCATACAATCAAATTCATATCACACACATGAACGCTAACATTCTGACTATAAGTTTAGAAACACTTGGCAGAGGTAGCAAAAATTTTGGATGAAAATTAATAAATTCCTTAATGCTCGACAAGTGAAAAAATCAACGAAATTTACCGCACAATCAAATTTATACCACACACGAGAAACAGTTTCCCAGTGAAAAATCGAAAGGTTGTAAGAAAAATAAAGCAAAGTCACTAATTAGGGCAAGAGAATGTTGGGTTAATGGCAAGCATTCTCATTTAGTAAACGACTAGTCGTGGTTTCAAATCTTCAAACCAACTGTTAACCAAAAAATATCTCTGTGTCCAAGTAGTTCGGAATCCTCCTTAAGCTGTAGATCCCTTGCAGTGGCTGCAAACTGACAACCTGCACAGTTGAATTGCAGGTTATGTTACTCTAACTGAAATTTCTGAACTTCTTATAAACCAATGTTGTATAATATTTCCTGGATTTATTAATGAAGTTGAAAATACTAAATGAATAACGGCGAAAAATGAGTTTGCAAGTGTTATAATGGTGAAATATATAATCAGAAGATGTGAAAGCAGTAAATTGCCATTTGGAAGTAAATGTCTACAAATGAGTTTTAATGTGCTTAACTGTTGCATTGCAGGAAAAGTTACTTGAAATATATTAAAGCGACATTATCATCAAGCGAATTACTTCCTATTAACTGCTCCCAAAATTCCCGTATGGTGCACTATCCACTTTTCATACATGACTGCTCTAAAGACGTCGACTGGTACCCGCTTCCAAGGCTAAAATCTACCAATTACTGAAATCTGCCACGTGGAAACCTTCCATGTTTAAATTCTACGAAGATGTGATGATATTTTTAAGATCGCAATGAAAATAAACATTGTTAGTTTTTCCGCTGCATATAATTACAAGAATCTGTTCCCTGTGAAAACTTCAAGCAATTATAATTTTTCATTCATAGTTGCTGCGTCTTAAAAAATATTAATTGCTCATTATATCTACAAATGTGTTAGTATTAGTGTCTGAGTAGTTTGGAAATTACAGATCTATATTCGCTGAGAACATGTACACTGAAGCAGAAAAAAATATATGCTTATAATTGCTGAAATAGAAGTAAATCTACAGTTTTTTGTACATAAATTATTTAGTTTTATAAATCGTAAATTATGTTGAAGTCATTATTTTTTAATGAACATCTTTCGAATAATCTTTCATGTTTGCTCTTCCTCTTTATTAAACGTCAATACAAAAGCAAACAACAACAATTAATCAATAAATACTGTTGTATCAGCTGTATTGACATTCAGAACCATTAAAATTAAATTAAAATTGACAGGAATACATGTATAATTTCTAATCAATAGGAATGCAGTAACTATGAAAATAGGACAATATAGCCTGACTCTATAAACATATGTGCATTCACATCTGTTTTATCGGAATTACTTCGAATAAAAGGTAATAAATTTGAATAATATTTGATAGATAGTTTTATTGTTTTTTGTTTATGGATTCAGTGGCCACTACATTTTAATATGGGTCATTGTGGTTGTTACTACCGCGTCTAGATTTGGAGGATCGTGCTTTGAGGCCTTGATTGGAATTTCCAACGGACAGCGGATATCTAATAACCAAAATAATACAATTTGCGTGCTAATAGTTCGGAATCCTTCTGACCTGTACGATCAGGATAGAGCCTTAATTGAGACAAGAATCCTTTTCAAATGATTACAGCTATAACCGTTGATGTTTTCTAGAAACGCAACAAATTTGATTAGGAAGGAGGATATAAAAGTTTTATTATTATAGCTTATTTTCCTATTGAGGCAAATTATGAAACATACAAGCGTAGCAGACTTATTTAAATATTCAAAGTTTAATTCATTAAAATTAATTTTAAATTGTCAAAGTTTTACAAAATAATATTTTCTTGTATTATCCGGTAAAATCTTGTTTTTGTAAGATGCTATAACATTTTATTTAATATTGGTAAATCCCTTTAGTGTAAGGCGTTGAAATTTCTTATAAAAACTATTCCTTTATAAATCCGTATCAACGGAATATCTCCTTTAGGAATTGAAATGCAACAGTTACGCGTCCTATAAAAACGGTATAGACGCCGAAGCCGAAACATTTCTTCAGGCGTCTATTCCTTCTATATGTGCTATTGGATAAACATCATGTAATCAAATTTTCACCCGTTTTGAGTTTATACACACAATTCAATAGAGTGTATGTTATAGTTTTGGAACAGTTATCAGATTATATCTCAAAGGCACTGACATAGAAAGTGGACATTACATGACCCGGAAATTTTAGGACAAATTAATAGAAAGGACAAACTTAAATGTGGGTTGTCCGCTCTGCAATGTATCCTATCTTTATATTATTATTCATGATAGGTGCCTATATCAATAATAACTTTACTAACTTTATTAACTCATTTTTACCAATATGGTTGATATCTTTTGAACTTATATACTATTACCTATTTATTGTTCATTTATATAAGCTATTATGATAATTAAATATGATTCGATGTTACATTATGTTAGAATATATGAATTGATGTGATAGATCTGAAGATAGCAGCGTTAAAAATATTGACGAATTGCTATTTTATGAATGAAAAGTTATAACTGTTGCGCTCCGAAAGAAATTCAAGTGTTTCAGATATCTAGATATGTCCCCAATTTTAAGGATTCCTCGTACATCTGAAAAGAACTTTTTCACTTTACGAATTTTAATACCCACTCTCAATTTTAAAGATATTATTGGAAATGCATTGACTTGGAGTAAAAAACTGTTGCTTCCAAGAATTTCAACTGAAATCTTAATCTTATTTTTTCTTAGTACGGTTGCCGTTAATTGAAATAAATTTTTAATTTAATGTTTGGTTCACCATATATTTACTACGCAGACTCATAAATCGATGCTATCTTCCCATCCTAGCGAAGGGTAGAATAGATTAATGAATGCAATGAATTTTTTATAAATAACCTAAAATCATAATAAATGGTTTGAGCTTTCTAAATTTTGCGACTAGCAATAAAACACCTTTTCCATTTTTGAGTGTACTAATAGCTACCGGAAATTGCTCAATCAATCGCATTTTTAATTCAAAAGCCGTAACTACGCTTCATTTTTATCTTTTTGAACGATTTGCGCTTCGAGATTAAAGCGTATGTACTGACAACAAATAAAAAATTAATCGACATAAATATTTACTGTTCTTCATAATGGTTAAATATATAGTCATTTTACGACTGATCAAATTTGATAAACGACATTTAATACCTCAATCGCTAACGTTTAATTTCGGTTATTTCTATATGTTTAAATTTCGAATTATATATTTTCTGAGGATAAACATGATTTTGTATCATTAGATAATATATAAAATTGTAGGGAACGCATGTTATACTTTGTTGTATATTTTTAAAATAAATACTACAATTCTTAAAGCTTTAGTGAGGCAAGAATACGAATTAAATAAAAATTTATTGAAATGACATTCATTGTACTTTGAACGTCATTATCTACATACGAGAATAATTTTTTTAAATTAAACTTATATTCAAAATCTAAAAATATTCGCGGGCCACTTATACTACATTGCAAATGCAAAGGCCAAAATTTTAAAAATTCGGTTCGGTTACATAATCGCTTTGTCCACGTGCAAACAGACCAATTAGAAAATACTTGAGGCATGCCTCAAGACTCCCTTTTTTGAAGCAGGTAGTGCAGCAAAAAAATATCAATAAACATTAGAAGCATTGTAATAAAAAGCAGTCGTTCACACACACTGATGAAGTTTGAGGCAGGAGAAATTTTGCCTATGCACTTATGTAGTCGGCAATAACCTGGGCGTACAAATACTTTATTCGACAGTATATATACAATAGGAAATCAATGAGAATTTGAAAACTTGGTTTTGTGGATATATTGTGTGCTAAATTTAAAATTTCTAAAAGATTGAAATTTAGAAATACAATGCAAAATACTCCTCTCCTTATTTTGTATGGTGAGGCACTGCCTCACCTGTCTCCCCTGATGAGCCGTCACTGTAAAGCTGGATTTAAAACTGACAAAGGACATAGTTTAACGTGGTTTAACATAGAAAACAAAGAATTTTGTTTGAGGATTTTATGAATGTTACACAAGATACAAAAAACATACCTCGGCATTGGGAATGACTAATTACATGTTCAACAGTTCACGGGCCGTTTTGTTTCATTTTGTTTTTTAGTCAGTTTCTTCTTATCATACAAAATTTGCTGATTTTCTACTAGAATAATTAATTTTATCTCGTCCAGTTTCTCACTTAAACACAAATATAGAAAATTCCTAAATTCTTATAAATGGATACATCAGTTTCCTATAACTTAAATCATATGTTTTTTGTAGTTATGTTTTTGTTTTATGCCACTTATAAATCAGCCTTAAGATGATCATTTCAGATTAAATTTACATGCATTGTTGGTTTTGTATTTATAAATCACCGCACTTTACTCCAACATGAAGTTTATAAGTTTGGACGTTGGTTTAAATCTCAAAACCAAGATTAATAACAACGTAGGTCATATATGTGTGGTGGAATTAGGTTTGAAAGTGAGATATGCATTCGGTGTACAAATAAATGTTTAGTACATGTTCAACAGAATTTCCCTTGTGCCATATTCTACATGTCCGTAACTATAACTGTAGTGCACATAACGATTACATGCATAAGAATATTATTAAATGTCATTACTTCAACAAAAGCACAAAATTGCAATGAAATATTTATAGTTATGGGTCATTTTACATACTCAAGACTTTAACCACTAATAAATTTCATTTGTATTTCTCATTATTACTACAAATTTAAAAGATAAAGACATCAGTTATAATTTTCCAATTGTCAGAATTCACAATAAATATTTTAAAGAGTAAATTGACAAATCAAGCAGTAATATTTTATTCATCAGTTCAAATAAATTTGAATTTCTATCCTTTTTTAGAAGAATAAATCTATTTTAGTAACAGAATTTATTATTTCGTTTTACGAAGTATTTATAGAATATTTAACAATTCGAGTTCTTGCTTAATTTATTTCTTGTCTTATCTTGCTTTTTCAATATTTAATCTTGTCGAATTATTTAGACAACAAGCAACTCAAGAAAAGGAATTTTGTGAAATAAAATCGAAATGAATAATTTTATATATAAATAAATAATATATCTATATACCGTGAGTTTCAGCTAATGCTGCAATATTTACTAATCTGTCATTACTCATATGTCATTACCAGGGACGTACTCAAGGGGGTGAAAAGGCTCATGAGGCTTGAGCCCTCCCCAGAAAACTATTTTTTTTTCAAATTTTTACATTAAATATACTTAACCATACTCCAAAACTGACTGTAACTTTTGTTATTTAATTGTTTAGAAAATGAGTCAGAAAAGAAATATATCTAGCAACACTTTCGGCCACCTATGATTTTTTAATAGATATAGATATAGATATATAGATATAGGATATTATCCTTGTTTAAAAACAAATGAAATTATAATATTTAAAAATATATATGGATTCCCGAAACAAACTTCAAATTTCCCATCGAGAAATTCAAAAGGCAAAAATTTTGTTATATGTGGCTTAATAAGTATAAATGATTGACTTATTAAAAAATTGCTGATGATGCTTACTGTAGTATTCTCAAAAAACATTTTTCATTAAACCTAAAAAAATATATTGCATCATATTCATAATTATTTAGCATATATAGGATATACCCACTTAACTAAAATTTTAATTTTTCTATATAACCGATGTAAGAGTCGTTCTTATGATATATTATTAAAACTGCAGAAAAAGCAATGTATGTGCACAAGATAGTGAAACATGTCGTTTTCTACCTTTAAAAAAATGAAACTTTTAACTTAAAAGCTGTTTGATACTGAACTTTAGAAAAAAGTCTAGTGCACATTAATAATAAAAATAAATATTTATTTAAATTTCAATCACATTTTTCCATATTTTTTTATTATGTAAGGATATAAAACTAACGCATGGTAGAATTCAGAAAAAATATGCTATCGTATAGGCATACAAAATATGTATAATCCCATTTGAAAAAATATAACTTTTTGTTGTATCTAGAGAACCACTGATTTAAAAAAGTATATTCTTCTCTGATAGGATTTGCCCCTTTGGCCCCTACAACATTATTCTATAGCATTTTTTTAAACTATAATAATAAAGACAATAATGGTGGTGGTCGGTTATGGTGTTACACCCTAAATATACGAGTGCACCGTTCCAGATAAAATGCAACATAGGTTGACAATGTCAAATGATCTTGTCATCATAATGCAAGCGTTCATATTTTTTAAAAATATATATGATTTGTATATCTGTGAAATACTTTCAAAAATAAATGTATGCGCTTGATGGAAAATCCATTATTTAGAAGCATATATCACTTCTTTTTCCCGAGAAAGGTAGTAGTAGTAAAGTGACAAATTTTTGACGGTCGTTGAGTTCTGAAACCAAACCCATTGGCATAAAATGTCGACGTCTTAACCGCTAGGCTATCCATCGTTTTATATCCCGGAAAAAATGAAATCGAAAAAGCGTTTTTCGTTCTTGACAGATTCGTCAGAGACAAATTTCTCCGTACGTATGAATCTCGGCGCGAATTCTCAGCACGGAATACATACACATCTCCTTTTTAATTTATTTGCATGGATGCATCGGAAAGTATACGCGTATATTGCATTCTGAGAATGATGGCAGAAACCTGTTACTCACCCTGCAGATGCCAGTCAGGACGCCAGAGGCTTGGATGATGTGTCGTAAAATAAAAAAGCTTCTTCAAACAGCTCCAGGACAATTGGCTGTGATTCAAACAAAAACTCAACGAAAATAGTGTGAATTCTCATAACATATTTTAGATTTTTAAACAACGCGACAACAAAAGATAATGGAACTTCCTAGAACTTATTGTGACGTTTTATTTATTTAGGTGAAGAGTAAACATAAATGAAATACGAATATTTATATAACTAGGTCTAATAAACGAGTAATAAATAAATATAAGAACAATAAGTAACATTATAAATAAACAAATATGAACACTAATTTAGAAGTAATTATTATTAATAAAGATTTAAGCACTATGAACATTTATTTAAACACTTAAAACTACGCAATATTTATTTCCACAATTTACATATTTATATAACCAACTATTTATTTATTTCACCAACTATTCATTTATATTAAGAAGTATTTATTTATTTCTACTTTACATGTTGCTGACATATACTGACCGATACTGACTTTCTTGAGTGACTCTCTGAACATAACTGATTGTCCGATGCGGCCCTTATATACCTACCGCCAATTAATCTCTAGAACAATCAATCTCTAGAACATTCTACAGCCTTCGAGAGTATAAAATTCCCTGAATAATAGCTGCGTCGCTCGTACCCCACTTGATCTTTAACGCGGCTACCTGTCCAGACAGGTCAGGCGTGATGACTCATCCACGGTGAGTCTCGCTCGTTACAATATTTTAAATTTTTAAACAACGCATCAACAAAAGATAATGGAACTTCGCACAATGGATCAAAATGTACAATTTGTTTGACACTGAAAGCATGCAAATTGTAAATGATGATTTGAAAGTATAATAGAGCGATTCGATCTTTCCACCTGGTCTAAAATCATCCAAAACACGTTTTTATTATTCTTCAATTACCATTTTCAAATGAATAAATACATTACTTTCATGTCTATCTTGTTATTGTACTGCCAGACTACCAATACACTGTTTTTGAGTTTTTACAGTTTTATAAAACATAAAAAAATTAAATAATATATTCAGTCTTAAACTAATAAATAGGACAAAAATATATCATCAGTCTTTACAATTATAAAAGAAATTATTTCTTTTTAGCATTATTTTTAGCAAATATGTTATTACATATTCTACATTAATATCTATGTATACAGTGTTTCTTTAGGGCATTTCTAAAGACCGAGGATGTAAAAATAAATGAACTTAAACCTATGAAAACAATACAACTTTAATTTAATTTGCATTATACAATAAACCAGTGATGAAGATTGGCAAACCTAGGAAACGCATGAAAAAATTAGCATGTCAAGAAAATCTATGCGACACGCATTTTTTACGGACACACGGACGTGTCTTCGGGTTTTCTTCTTCTTACTGATTTGAGACTTTAATCTCGTCGTTAAATAATTTGAAACCGACTGACTGATGAAGTTAGTAGCGTTTGCTTGAGCTTAAGTTGCACGAAATATCAATCTTTAACTGAAAATTTAGCAAATGTTTTTCAACAACAAAAAGGTCACTAACGAAAAAATTGTATGTTTTCCCTTTATTAATAAATAAATACATCATATATGTAACTGTTTTTTTATTAAGGCTGCAAATTTTACAATATTATAGTTATTTTTAAATGTGACATAGTAACCGAGTTGTCCATCGCAAGCTACGTTCTTTCCGAATTTTGTTTTTTGATAATTTTAGCTCAAAGATTTAGTATAAAAAGTGCAACTCAAAATTTTTCTTATTATATACCCAGTTCATTTCTATATTCTAATCGAAGGTATTATATAGAAGCACATATTCTTTAGGTTGGGTCATGTTAGGTTAGGAGGTTAATTGTCTAGGTTTTTTTTGCACAGGATGTTTATTGTAGAATCCTTGTAAGAAATAGGTATCGAATATTAGTAAATGAAATATGAACAAAATTGCAAATTCCAGAGGAATATAAATTGGAAGAATCAAGAATTTTATTTAAAGAAAGAAAGTGAAAACAAGCTTCCTCAGCTTACAAATCGCCCTGATTTTTGCTGCAAATGTGCACTACCCCAGGGTATATACAACAAAACACTTGATAGCCGCAATCAGGGCCGTACGGAGAGAATTTGTATCCTCGCACAATCTTGCCTTCCAATCTCATTGAATATATAAATATGTCTTCCTGCTTTTTGATGCTTTATTATGAAAATTTTACTTTCGAGATATTTGTATACGTCAATATCTCAAAGCACTCTTCTACAAAGCACGATCGTTAATTTAATTTAATCCTCTTTTTCAATAAAAATAAAAACCCTCAGGCACTTCTAAAAACACAGTCGTTTAACTCTAATATCTATCAGAACTATCGATTACTTGTCAAATAAAAACCATTAGATTTCTAAATGTTTTTATACACTGACAGAGGAAATATTTTTTCTGTTTCTTTGACCGATTCCTTTAGGAACAATTAGTCTTGAAAAAATAGAGTTCGAAGTAAAATTTAAATTAAAAACTATTTCCCACATAAAAATAGTAACATATTTCTAAGAAATAGGAGAATCGTTTTTATTTAGGATACTAAAGGTGTTATCACACGGGATTTAATATCGACAACTTATTGTCGATTTCCGACAACTTATGTCATTTCGAGCAACTTTTCTCGTGTGATAGTGTGACTCATTTCGAGCAACTAGTTTTCGGTCATGTTCGAAAACTTTGGTGAGTGTTGTTGATTCTGACAGCAGAATAGTGAAAATATCCCTAAATTTAAACAAAAACAACAAAATGTCATTTTTAAAAAAAAAATCTTTCAAGTGACAATCATATCTTTTACCAGTGAACAGGTATTTGATAATATTTTAATTGATTTAGTACAGAATAAAAACAATAAATGACAATTTGGTATTTAATACTGCCAACCAACTAGAACTAAATACTCAAGTTGTAAAAGACAAAATTGTCGATTTCGAAGTCTTCGGAATCATTCAGTCGTCGATATTATTCTTAGACTTGAATTTAGTTGAAAAATAGAGTAATTTAATTCACTTTGACTTGTTTTTTTACCACATCTGTTGACCATTTGTCAAAAATAACGACAACGTTTGAGATATACCGCTCAGGTTTTTTCCTGCAAGATTTGAAGTGGATAGATAGCAAGCAAGACGAGCCAACAGGCTGAAGTAGGTGTAAAAAATGTTAATAACGCTTTGTGATAAGCGATAGGCTTAGCACAGCTTCCTGAAGGAAATAGTCAAGCGGATAATCTATTACAAGCAAAGATTTATAGCTGGACATTTTTTTATTGCAGCAACAAAGTTGGGAGTTGGAAAGTTTTAAATGAGAAAGCAGGGAATGAATCTTCATACTCAGTGAAGCAAACTATCGCATTGACTGATACCGGGTGCTTCTTAAATTAACAAGTTTACTCAACGGCAACGGTAAAGGCGAATTTACACTTCAGTAAAGAATACATGAAAAGGCAATGCAATTTACATTTATCCTGTTTCTATTCACTCCTTTCTGTAAGTAACGTCCTGATGGAACTGAATTTATTTGGCTATTTCAAACGATTTCAATCACGTTGCTATCAGAAAATAACACTAAATTAACGATTAAAACGACAAAAAAGTACGTGAATTTTACGTAATTTATTTTTGTATTTTATTTATTGAGCTATTTGAAACAAGTTCAATTACGTTATTATCTAGAATCAAGACATACTTACTAGGGAGGGATGATTGCGATTCACAATAAAAAAAAGTACTTAGGTCATCCATCGATGTTGAAGTTTCTCAATACATTATAGTTTCCGTCTAGATTCAGAGCGTCAAATCAACCTTTTTAGATTAGGAAACAGATAAATGTATTCATTTAAGAGGAAACTATGTCGAAAAATAAAAGCGACACTTTATTTAACAGTTTATTCTCTTATTGTCGGTCCTTAGACTTATCATCCCACCTGGTAGATTGAGCAATAAATAAAATAATGAATAGGATAAGTGAGGGAAAGATGGACCGATGAAAGATATGTCCTTTTGATCTTAAAAATACGTTAGAGTGATATCTCACACAGTGAATTAATTTTATTGTTTAAAGACAGTGTAAATTTTAAATAGCCGCTTGAAAACTATTGCACTCAAAACTAAAAAAAAAACATTTAGTACCTTATATGCACAATTAATTAATTGCTACTTCGGTAGGTTTAAACTAATTATTTATGTACATACTTTATGAACATGTTCATACGACTTAACATATCCTAAAAATGTGTTTCTATTTGTACACAGTCATAAGTAATTTAGTGGTCCATTTAATCTCTGCTATGAGGACAGATAGACCATCTAAGCTGAGGAGAGATGGACCAGAAAATTTTTATAATTAAAAAGATCAATTCAACCGGCAAGCAGAAAAAAAATCATTCGCACATAGAAAGGTAGACGATCTAGTTGCAATTCGTTAGTACTGAAGAACTGTTGTTAAATGGTTAGTTAGAGGGTGATGATAATGAAGAAGCTGAAGATTATTAAAACTAATATGCGGGATGCAAGTAAAATGATTAAAAAAAAAAGCGATAAGAAGAATAATTGGATAAAATGTGTAATTTGTGGTCACTGTTTGCACGAAGAAGATACCACCTATGACAAGTTAACTAGTTCATCTCCTCATAGCCTTAGTCCGTCTCACTTATATAGTGGAGGAGAGTTGGACTTTTTTGAACCCGAATAAAATATTTTTTGTAGTTCCCAGAACGTGGTTTATTTTTTTTTATTCTTAAAAATAAGCCTAGATTATGTTATTATAAGTAAATTTTGTTTTTTAAATATTCAATATTATAAAGTAATAATTATTTTTCCGAAAAGTGGTGTATCTCATCCTCACTTACCCTAAGTAATTTTACTAAATTATCTATCCACTCTAAATAAAGTCAGACTCTATAAATATAAAATAGTTTAATAACTAAACAACATATCTTCCAAACTCATTAAACTAAAATTCAATAGAAAATAGTAGTTCATTTTGAATGCATAATTTATATGCCCATATTCCAACGTTTATCTTAGAGGAAACACTAATAATTTAGTGCTTTCCGCAAAGTGATTTCAATTGTTTGTTTATCTTTGTCATTCAACTAACACAAGCACTGGCAGAATTCTAGCTGTCTAATTTACGAATAATTATCATCCGTTCACTAATTATGTATCTTCTTGTAATAACAAGTATGTAAACGACATATTGCTCAGCAAAAGTTTCTCCTTAAATTAAATTACATTTATTAATTTGAAAAATACGTAACAGTCATGATCAAAATTTTAAGTAATAAATAAAGCTATTTAATTTGATTTCAGGTTGACATGATATACCATTAAATTTTCATAGGCTATACAATTGATGCCAATATTTTAATCAACGAACTATTATAAATGAATGAAAATAAACTTAAAAACCAAATGTAACAAATATAATCCATAACATATTGGTTGAAATTGAATTTAAATTGAGTCATCAAATACCTGTCATTTTATTCGTTAAACAATTAATTTAAACAGAAAAATAAATATGTATGACATCAATAAATAAATAATAAATTAATAGTAGGGATTTGTTTTATTGATATTGTGTTAAAATTCTTATTAAGAAAAATACATTTATGTCAAATTAAAAATTGCTCTTCTTTTCTCATTACACATGATTGATGTTTTGTAATTGAAAAATAAATTTAATATCAAACTGGGTTAAATATATGAAAAATTATAAATAAATCTGTCAAAAATGAAAATTTATAAATCTTTTTCAAATTCCATTTAAGTTCTCATAACTTCAAAGCCAAAAGTTTAAGCGAGTAAAACATTGATTTACTTTTCTCATATTTTGTAACAAAAGAATAAATTTTTGTTTCAATCGTACGAAGTAATAATTTTCTTTGGTGAAGTTTCCTTCAGATGCCAATAATAGGAAAACACAAGATGCAGAGCCTGTCAGAAACTGGATTCAAACACACCCATCAAATGAACCAAAATCTGGCATTATTTATAAACCATATAAACATTTGTTAAATTGATGCAATTCTGCAAAAAGTACGTGAATTGTACGTAATTTATTTTTGTATTTTATTTATTGAGCTATTTGAAACAAGTTCAGTACGTTATTATCTAGATTCTAGAATCAAGACATACTTACTGGGGAGGGATGATTGCGATTTACAATAAAAAAAGTACTTAGGCCATCCATCGATGATGAAGTTTCGCAATACATTATAGTTTCCGTCTAGATTCAGAGCATCAAATCAACTTTTTTAGATTAGGTAATAGATAAATGCATTCATTTAAGAGGAAACTATGTCGAAAAATAAAAGCGGCACTTTATTTAATAGTTTATTCTCTTATAGTCAGTCCTAAATGATCCAAAATCTAGCATTATTTATAAACCATATAAACATTTGTTAAATTGATGCAATTCTGCAGTCTATTTTTACCGATAAATCTTGAATCATAGGTGAATAACAGTACTATGAAAATATATTAAGTTTTTACAATTAAACATTTATATTTCTGCTATACTACATAAAATTTTCATTTTTGACTTAATTTACAACAAAATTGATGATCCCACATAATTCACAAATTTATCTTCAAACGTTCCCCTATTACTTTTTACTTGCTACACTTACGTATGAATTCGATATAAAAATTACCAATACAGGGTGTTTCTAATAGCTTTGCACTAAACTTTAATGACATATAATTTAATATACTGATTATAGAACAAAAAAGATATTTTTGAAAAATAAGGATAGGTACTTCACCTAGCGAACATTTTTAGTGCCACTGGGTTAATAGTACTTTTAATTATTTATAATTATGTTATTAGTAAGGTATTAGACACCTACATAATAATTACTAAATAATTATTTGTAGGCAGTGTCTATACTTTTATTTCGCTAATAATATAATTATAAATAATTAAATATACTATTAAACCAGTGGCATTAAAATGATTTCTAGGAATGTACTACCCTTTTGTTCTATAATGAGTATATTAAATTATATGTTATTAAAGCTTCGTGCTGAGGTATAGGAACATCTTGCATATAACACATGCTATAATACATATAATACTGATCAAAGTGAATTTGAAATTTTCAATAATGATACGTATGTAAAAGAATTTATCGTACACTTTAGGCTTGTTTCGTTTGACAGTGTAGTTAAATAAATAAATAAGTACTTTGACAATTTTAAAATTCAATGAATAATTCAAATTATAAATCATCACGTATTTTTCATTTCAGAAATATAAATTTTCGCAAACCATTTTTGATATATAATAATAAAATATTGCACTTTATTGGCTAAATAAATGGTTGTATTATAAAGTTATCCAGATATATGATTCTCATGAACATAACGCTAACATTTAATTTGGACAATGGAATTATCTCGCATATTCAAATTCAACATATTTTGAATATGTTTTCAATAATTTGCTACAATACAAAGTTAACAAATATATAAATTTACTTGAAAAGAATATTGTTTATTTACAATAAATTATAAAGTTTTAATGCAATTTAGCTGTGACGTATCAGGTCCTCTATAAAAATGGACGCATAATGTGAGAGAGACGAACGTATAACATGACGCAGAAAATTTGACATTCGTTTGTTTTCGTTGTCAACAAGGTTATTTTTACATATAATTATAATATATTTTTATTCTTCGTTTTTATAATATATCTCAACAGAATAGTTCTCATTTTCTTTTGTGGTACTATAGATGTCAACTAGAGAGCTGTTGAAACGTCAAAGGCAGTAGAACGTCGCGACACAGAATAGCTTTATACAGAAGCGACAGTACGACAGAGAAACGAAAATTAGAGAGAGATGGGGAAAGCCAACAAATTTAAAGGGCTCATTGTTTAAAATCGGAAATTTTCGTCACATCTTAGGGAGAGATAGAGAAAGCCAACAAATTTAAAGGTCTACACAATGCTCCACGGTCATGGAACTGAATAAAATAACATGAAAGGTACCGACACGGAGTGTCGCTTCTGTATGTAACTATTCTGTGGTCACGAGCTAATTTGAATTTGTAGGGAATTTATAACAATTTATTTCTCGCTTATTTGTCTTAAAAAAATATGAAAAATATTCATACACAAACTTTTATTGCATTATAGTACTAATCTACAAATCCATAACATATAGATGTAAAATATTAGTCTACGTTAAAAAAATCATATTAATAATTATTAAAGTTACATTTTTTTAGTAGGTCATATTTTATTTTAGAAGTTTCCTAATGAATGTGGTTTATGTTTATGAAAAAACTAAGTTGGATGTTTGTGTTTTCCAGGTGGTGCGAGCAGCCAGTCCGGTCCTGTTACGAGTAATAACTTTGGGTGCATTTTTCATTTATTCCACGGTAAGTTAATCCTTATCCTTCTGTGCACGTCTTATAAAAAACTGGGTAGTCGGATAACGCCGTAGAATTAGCATTTCCGATGGCTCAACGTAAAGCGAAACCTTATGGGTACCGACTTCCATATTCGTTATTCGTTATTCATATTCATCGTTGGCAAAACTGAAAATAATCTAAATTCGCGATATTACATTTTCTTTTTATTTTGCTTGTATTATTGAAATTTTACTTTCGGGATATTTTCGCACGAGGAATTGAATTGAAAATATATCAAGACACTATTTAATTAACTCCTTAATAATTCTTCCTATGCAGAAAAGACTAAACAGTGAGCGAAATCATTTAACTTACTAGATAATAACTTTTTGCTGCAAATTACTTTTAATTGTAAAGCACGTCTTGATCTAACACGCGACTATATTGCAAATTGTATAAAAGCATGAAAACTACACTATAATTAAAAACATCATATTTACCCTTAAAATAGTTAACTACTTTCACAAAATACAAACATTATTAACTTTATTTACCAAAGCCTGCAGAAAATTACATGCAATTAAAACTTATAGTTAATATAAAATGAAAATATGTGGTAATGAAGAGCAGATTGTTTTTCAAAATGCAGACAAATTAACATTAATAATTTATTACATATTAAGAGCTTTACGATGCAAATTACACACGAAGTGGAAAAGTTACACAATCGCTGCTTTACAACTCAAATTGTACTTTTTCTACCACCACTATTTGACTGTTTTTTAATCACTAGTAAATTACACCAACTACAGATCATAAAAACAACTATGTTATAACTGTCAACCTCAAAACAATATATTTAAACTATTTAAACCCAATAAAACAATACTTTGTAGAACATTTCTTGTTTATATTTTATGCATATCTTGTAATATTTTAAATTAATTATAAATAATTTTGTGTTATTTATACTACCTACTTTACACACGCACTTCCTTAATGTAACACTTAGATAACCTATAAATTGTATTATAATGGCCATTTATATTAGTGGTCGTAGAAAAAATATATTTTTTATGTGTGCATATACATATTATTTTAAAAATATGCCTAGGATAAAAAAATTCTGTGTAGGATTAATAGCTTATTTTATATTCTCTTTAATAAACCAAATGGTAATTTTTTAGTGATTTAAAAAATTGTTTTTTTAATGTAAAAACCTTTATTTTGAATAGAGATTTATGTTTTTTTATATTTATTTGGATCCTATTATTTTAATGGAAAAAATATTTAACAAATTGCAAATATATATAAATCCGTAACAATATTATTTTATATTTTTTAAATAACATTTTTTAAAAGCTATTTTTTTTGTTTTTATATACGTTAATAAAAAATAGTAAGCTGTATTTCCTCTATTAAAAGTAATAAAAAATTACATTTTTGTGAAAGCATTATTCTCGAAGAGAATTAATTACAAACTTTCTCGTTCATAATTTTTACTTCATATCGTAGACAATAAAGAGAATGTATGAGGGTATAATGTGAGCACCAATATATCATCATCTCAAGTACATTCACTAAGTTATTCCTGAAAAAATTTCTAAGTGGATAGAAGAAAGGCATGTGAAGGATAATGAATATTAATGAATAGGTGCAGTCTTTTGTCATTAGTGAGTGTGATGATGATACATGACAACTTTTATCAAAAGCTACAGAATAAAATACAGTGTATTAAGATTTAAATGCTTTACGAAAGAAGCAAATAATCTAATATAATCTTAGATTCTAATCTAAAGTTTTGTTTTTGCTCTCTGTTCCTAAATTAACTCAATGTCAACAGTCACCGAATTTAGGCTAGAATATATCATATATTCATGGAGAGAATTGTTAAAATATGCGTAGGAATCGTCAACATTGATCAAACGTATACTCATCGTAGTGGAATGACATGTTATGAATCATATGAACTAAATTAGAATATAGTTCAAAAGTTACGTAGAAGAGTTCGTTAAATAATGAAATGATAAATCTTAGCATTAATAAATCGTTTTTATTACTATTCTTATTTAATACACAAATGTTCAACTTAAAAACTAATACTTAAAAAATAATAATTCGTAAAAAAAAATAATGAATGTAAAGACAGTAATGTAGAACATTATTGTACTTTTTGGAGTATACATTTAAAGAGGATAAAAATACATCGGGGCTCATGCCCCCAAGCAAATTTTTTTTGGGGCATTGCTCCCAAGGATACATTTACCATAGCGCAAATTTTTTTACATCAATAATAAAGCTCTGACATGTTATTATTGTTAAAAATTATTTTACTTCCTTCCATATTTAACTAACTGACTACTACCCTAAAATGGATGTGAGTTACACTCTTAAAAATATTACCAGTAAATTTTTCGCATTAATGTTCCTATGTATGCAAATTTTTATTTTCAAATTCCCAGTAGTACAGCCACAATTACAAATTGAATATCAACCAATAGGAATTCATAACCGGTAATAATGCGCATCTCAGCATATACAGTGTGTGCAACGAAATACGGAATTTAGGACTTTAAAAAATTACGGATACTCTCTCTCCTGATAGATTTAGAGCAAAACTACAAGACTATAAAGTTATTCAAAATTAAATTCTATATAAGATAAGATCATAATTGACGCAACAACACGTTTGCAGTACGCGATTTATTAAATACAAAATGTTTTATTTTCGTTAGAAATCAGCCATGAAAATAAAAGAAAATATATATGTCAATTGTGACAGTTAATGATATGATAGATAATTTTATATTTTTGTAATATTTGGGTATTATTGAAGAAAAAGACTCTAAATTCAATTTAAATAATATTAAAATACAGACAATAAGTATTATAATCAATGATACTTCACTGTAGTGTCACATGAATAATTTATTTTATTTTCATGGCTGTCTGATTTTTACCGAAAGTATTACATTTTATATTTAATATATCTCGTACTGCATATATGCTGTTGCTTCAATTATGATATCTATGAAGTAGAATTTAATTTTTACTAACTTTGTACTCTTGTAGTTTTGCTCTAAATCTATCAAGCGACACTATTCACATATTTATAAACTGAAGGGGAAATAAAGACTCATTATTCTGTAAACAAATGAAATAAATATTTATAGGTATTCTGTGAATCTGCATTAATTTGAAATATTTTTGATGTACGTCTCTGAAAATCAGCATAAAATTGTTTGGGAGAAGTGGAATGCATGCCCTACTTCTGGTTATTAAACGTCAGTTGCATGATTCAAACCAGGTGACTAGAAACTTTGCAACCACTGAACTATACGTCTGATGCATATTGCGCATGAGAATAGATGAGTATGAAATATACATCTTGTAGATCTATGAGATTGCTGCATAATTGAAAAGTTGCTCTACAATTCAAATATGGAGATACGTAAAGTTATTATACAGCAACACAAATATCATAAAGCTTCTAAAGTCTGTGCGTGACAGTTGTGCTATTGTGTACGGATTTCAGGAGGTGATATATTTATATTCGTCATAAACAGTAACCAGTCAGACACAGAACCACAATTTGTGCACAGAAGCTAGGAGCTTTTTCAGTTTTTGACAGTCTGTCTGTCTCTTCTGCTCCAGACATAGCGATTCACTTTCTCATTAATTATACAATGGCGAATTAAAATGCTTTTGAACACATGTGCATTCCTTGCTATAAATATTTTACTACCTCTCGAATCAATTTATTGACATGTCTTTAATTTATAATGACTCAAAGACTTAACAACTACATAGCAGATTCATTTCATATTCTGTAAATAAATATTAAATTCTATATTACCCGAGCTTTTATTAATTTTAAATGATACTCGTGATACAGATTTCAGTTTGCATGTAATTAGCTAATATAAATATGTTATCACGCCTTTCTCTTCAACAATTTCCCTTTTAGTCTATAAAATATTTAACTCCACTTAATTTCATTATTTTATATTTCACATTTAATAATGAAACTTACAACTTCATCAAAACACGCAAAGAAATTTACATTTATTTACTGCTACCACTTCAGTAACAGATATTTTTTAATAGACTTTTATTATTTACTCTTAATTAATAATTAAGTCTTAATTACAGACTGTTTCTATATTCAGGGATCGAACTAAAAGGGAATTTGTATATTTTTTTGAATTCATCAAAGAACGGATTACCAATAGCAATGTTCTATTCAAATTTAGCGCTCGTTAGTGGGGGGAGTTTCTTGTGCATCTATTTGGCATCCCAAGTATAGTACTACAATCTAATGTATTTATCATCATAATATTTATTGATTTATTTAGTAAGTACATAAGCAAAAGTAAACCTTCTTAATCTTAATTAATAGAAATACTTTCAAGTTTTATTGAAACTTTGTACTTGCCTATACCTAAGTAACGTATAGTAGTAAAAAAATCACATTACCTACAACTTTTAATAGTTAATCTAGAGTCTTGAAAATATCAAAAAAAATTGCCAGTCTAATCTTGATAATCTAAGCAACACAATACTCTCTAGATAGTCTAGATCTAGATGACATCATTACCAGTATATGTTATAAGTACCTATCTACCTTTAAAATTTTATCACTAAGTATAGAAATATCCTGAATATTTATATTAAATACCTACTTCATTCTTGATACATTACACGCGCATATTTATACAAATATTCAAAAATAGTTCACTAAATAATCCGTTATTACACAAATTAAAACATATTATGTGTAGGTAATCACGTTTAAATTAAGTTCTTACAACTGGAATCAAAAATTAAATTAAAAAGGATTATAAATGTATGCATTTTAATACACTTTTTGCATACCAAATATTTTGCCAAAAGTTTGTGTGACTCTATGTATAAATTACTGTAACAAATTTTGTGTGAACACAAAATAAATACTGTAATATATATTACTAAGTCTACCTTAAAGTAAATTTAAGATTCTGTTCCAAAAATAACTTTCGCGGTAGTCAAACTTCTATTTCAAGTGTTTCTGCATTCGTTATTAGCATCATTCGCACAAACTTGTTGAAAATATCAACAGATTTGACCTAATTTTAGGTGTGGCAGGTTTTCGGTCATTAATTTCATCCCTGACATATTTGGAAAGAAAATTCAGCAAACAGCTATAACTACAGGCCTCAAATCAAGGCACGTACTGAATGGTGAAATAAAGTAAAGGGTGATTTTTAACGCTGAAAAATTTCTGGCGGTGAATAAAACAAGTACAAACATGCTATAAAATACATGACACGGCATTTATTCTAATTAAAAATCTCGTTAGGCACTTAATTTCAATCATTTTCTACGGGATGCTTATTTTTCATTCTTGTTAGTTTTTATTTTTTTAAATGTAATAAAATGTAGAAAAGCTTACAAATTACTGTTATTAATTTTAATTCGTTAAAAATGCCAATAATATTTGTTTGTTTTGAAAAACTCTGATGGTATACAAGGGCAAAAAGCATGCTCTGACTAATTTGTATATAATTTAATATGTAACTAACCTAATTAGCTTTTCTTAAGTTAATTAACATAACCTTATTATAGTTTATAACTAAAAGTAAACATATCAGTATCGTAGCTAGTTTTTTTAATTTGATATGATGAATTGATAATGTCATTCATTTATTTTGCTATATATCAGTTTGTAAAAATATATTTCATATATCAAATTCGTATTTTCAAACTTGTCAACTTAAATTAACTCAACGAAAGATGAATTATGGATTCAAATTTAAATTCTCAAAAAAATGTATGTGCCCGTCATTAGAGTTTAGATAAAGGAATAATTATTTATTCATGTAACATTTTGATAGCATTAGGCAGACAGGCACAATGTCAAACGCTGTTATTAAAACAAATTTCACACTAGAACAATTCCTGACTCCCTCTCGTTATTTTCAAGACTTAAACAGCTGAGTTATTCATCCCATTATGAATTATGCAGTGAGTTATTCCCCACAGCGTTTTTCCTCATGAAAATAATTTTTGACACGAATTAAAGTACAATATTCTTGAAACTACAACGATTAGCTTACAGCGAAAACATGGCTCGAGAAATTTCACTCAAGGAAAATTATATATGCAACATTACCTTAGCTAAATGACTTGGTGGTTACCAGCAAGGTTGTTTCGCCTTTGCACCTGAAACAACAACATCAATTGTTTAATAACAACAAAGCAAGGCGCAGGAAGTAAATAAATAAACTATAATAAGATTGAGGTTATATCTACAAACAAACAACAGATATAACCTAAAATATATAGCGAAAATAGTGGCGAAGCTAGAGGGGGGCGCAGCATCTAGGGGCGCCAAACAAATGTTACATAATCACAAACAAATTTCAAAATAAAAAGTTTTTCTGTTTTAAACGCACTTTCAGTGTCATTTTGTCCCATACAATTTTGAAATTATAAGGACAATTGTAAAAAGTTGAAAAATGATTATTAATATACACTTGCAAATAATACTCATTTATCTATTAAGGGCAAAACCAAAAAAATGTAGTAGGAGGGAATGTTTAAAGCTCGAAGCAGAGCGGAAACATTTTATTTCATTTTAATACTTGAAATGTAAAAGATCTGTAAGTATATATTGCTGTGGTGTCTTTATAGATAGTTGGCATTGTTAGATTGTTTATTCTTGAACAAATTTAATACAATAGAAGTGTCATTATCACTATCAAATATATGTGGAACGTCACATACTGATTATGACGAAATATTAATGGCATTTGAGCTCCACCATGTTAGTTTCTAAAAATTCAAAAGATTTATATGAAAAGGAATTAAAAAAGTTCTGTGTATGGTAAATACTTACTTAATAAAATTTATTATATTGTTTAACATTTATTCATTCATCACATTTTTAATATGTTTGTGTAACTATTGCTTAGCAACTGTTATACGCCCTCGGGCGATAAAAACCAAGTTAGGCCATATTTGAGGGCGTATAAACAAGTTTATGAATTCATATTTAAATAAAATAATAGAAAACTACAAGTTTACAAATTAAGCATAGTATTTATATTAATATTTAATATATAGGTATACTTATTACCTTTGGAGTTCATATCATTTTGTTATATTTAAATTAAAATTAAATCTAATCACCTCACAGAAAATTGGTTGCGATATTACACAATTTGAATCTAAATTGACAATTTATATATTATATATGATATGACTGTTTAGTTATTAGTTCACTACTCACAAAAGCTTTTAGAACCTTTGAAATGAAATACTTTGTTAAACATCGTACAATTGATATATTATTTGGTCTCTCTCAAAATCAGGGTAATAACAATCACATGCTCATTCAATTGCATATAACATTAGTATGAACTATTAAATTGCTACTTTGTGTAATTGATAGATATTTTGAAATGTATGTGTATATGTATTATGTATATGATTTCACGATTAGAAATGTACACAGAAGTTAATGCACAGAAATATTTACAATGGACTATTAATATTAGTATTTAATTACTATTTTTATAACTATCGGATTTATAAATAACTTCAGAATGAGTATATCTCTGCATCAGTACATTTTATTGTATTATATAGCTAATTATAGAACAAAGGTAATTCAAGTTTGAAGATATTAATACCAAATTTTAAGTGGGAGGTATAGGAAAGTTATATGCAAGTTGTAAATTGACATGTGAACGCATGAACCTGCAAACCACGTCTGCTAATCACAGGAGCAAGAGCACATTCTTCATTCTAGGCTCATTATGAGCCTGGATCTCCTTAAAGTTCAAAGTTTCTTGACAAGTGAGATTTGCATCTTAACTCGTGTAGTGTAAGTTGTCAGCCTACAGCCACAGGGAACCCAAACTTTATAGAAGAATTTCAACTATTTGCTGCAGCTACATTTTTGCTAGGAAACTGTGACACTTGTCGTTTCACTAACTATGTAAATGAATTTTAATGAATTGTTGCTGTTTTCTTATATTTTATATACATTCCTTGGTAAATCCTTTGTCATCTAATAACAATATTTTATTTTGGACTGTCATTATCTTACACAATATTATAAAGACGTTTCGATAGCTGAACATTTGGTATTGACAGGTGATCTAACTTACTGGCAATACTTAATAATTCCATAATAACGAGCCTTATTGATTGGTGATTGGTCAGCTTTAACTCCATATCAAAAAAATTAAAAAGAAAATCAACTTCTAATAAATAAATATTTTATTCTGAATATAGATTAATCCAAAAATTAGCGCACCATATATTAAAATTCTCGATTATTTTCATTATTAATACAGGCACTTAATTTATTTTGAAAGGACCTTGCATATGGTTTTCGTACATGGTATATGGAATCTCATTTGCTTTTGTTTTACTTTGTTTATCTTTAGTAAAAGATGAGATACTTGTTGCCCAGTAAATAGATTTAGTTCTGATTTAATGCGTTGATTGTGGTCCGAATATACTACTGATAGAGGTCAAGCTGTATCGTACCTCAAATAGAATTCAAACGCAAACCTAGAAATTTGATACAACATTAATGTGCGCAATCAACAGTTTAGCGTGTATCATATATCGGTTTCTCGAATGCAAACCTTGACCAATATCGTTTCTTAGAAGTTTCCGCAGTAAGCAATTTGCATATTCTAATTGCAACATTAATAAAATAACATCATCGTTATTTAATGAGTTGGCTACATCTTTTTCAATTGATATTATAGTCATGTTTATCAATCTTTCTTATCCCATAGATGAGTGGAGCTAAGATTTAACAATTTTCAATTTGCTACAAGAGCGTTCACAAGAGGCTGTAGTAACTGGTAAAATTATTGCAGCTATATATAGATAATTATTTGTGAGAATATAAAAAATAGATTTTATAAATATTTCATCTAAATACCAAAAATGTACGTGACTAGAATTTTGCGCCCTAAGAATTTCGCCCCTGTGGCGTACGTCACCTTTGCCACATCCTAGATGTCAGCTGACTTAATTGTAAAGTCAGGTTCTGTATTTCTTTCTTCCATATTGGTCGTATCTCTACACTTTGCTGACTGAAACCTTTTAATTTATTCTTGTGTATGATGGCGACTTTCTTAAATTTATTTTTATACCAATGACTTTCAACTTTCCTTCTTCAGTATTTTGTATCCTTTAAATTGGATGTGTCTTCTGTGTTCCTTATTTTTAATCTGAAGTGGTCATTTGCTTTAAACATACAGTCGCATTCTTTTTACACAAAATCTCACTATATCTTAGCTCACCTCGAATAGCGTAGTTATTTTAGTAAAAATTAAACTGAGATAAAGTGAGGAAAGTTGTTCATCCGTTGCCGATGCTTAGTCACCTTGAAAGGTTGTGCTTGCTGAGTTTTTAATCTCAGATAAAGAATTGGGTTACGTTTTACTGCCAATATTGAAGATATTTTATAAGTATAAATTTTAATTTTTGTAAACAAATAGTTAAATTTAAAATTAATAACAATATTTTAAATAGGTATATCGTTAGGAGCAATAGTAAAAGTAGGACGGTACTGTCCAGTACATCAAACTGGTAATAAAAATGGAGCCAATACCGCTAAGAAAATATCATAACTATATTTATCTATGAATAATAAACAACATAATGTAGAATAAATATACTTTTTAACAACCAGCAATCCTCCCTTTTTTATCTCGTCTTACAGGATAGTAAAAAAAATATTTATTTAAAATTAAATCCACTTCGACAGGTTTCGTGCCTACTTAGATCATCCCCAAAACTGAATCATTATCTTCAACATTTCAGCAAAAGTCGAATCGTTTTTATGTGATAACAAAACAATTTAGTCTGAAATTTATCGTATAAACAAAGATTGCGTTCTGATTCCCAAATATGTTAACTGCTAACTCAGTTTGAAAACAATGTTAGACTCGGAGTCTTCTAAACGTCGTCGTTGGTGGAATCGTTTGCAATAAGTATTATCGGCTGTGGAACAAAGATTGAGTTCTTTCCAAATATGGTAACCCAATTTAAAAATAAAATATCGCGGCTTTTGTGCGTGCGTTCACAGGTTGAAGCGTGAAATGTTATCTCCTTTGGCAGTGGGTGTTGGTCGGCGGGCCGCCGGTTGGGGCAGGAAGTCTGGCGGAAGCCAGAGCGTGTAAGCGATGCACAGGCACAACCGGCAGTTTGAGGGATCACAAACAAACACAACAGCGAACGTTGAACGCCGAGTTCAGTACTGAACAGAGTCTAGTGCCAAGCGGTCCTGGGGGAAATTTGCCTCGTGGCCGTCTCCCGCTGGGCGAATTAATACCGCACAGGTCAGCTTGGACCGCGGCCTAACTGATGGCCACACATGGATAATCATTGCCCATCACGCCCTTTTATTTTTCTCTTCTTACCGCAAACGTACTTCTGGCTAAATACTTCCAAATATATACCTATCGTTTCCTCCGTCAAATATATTCGTTTACAACAAGTGTATCACTTTAACATTTGGGGAGGTCATTTCAAGTAAAAAATGACGCCGTTTTATTTTTCTCTTCTTACCGCAAACATACTTCTCACTAAATACTTCTAAATATGTACCTATCGTTTGTTTTTTCATTCCCAATTCCATCAAATAGATTCATTACAACTGGTGATTTACAACGAAAGTATCAAACTTTAACAGTTTGAAAGGTCATTTCGAGCAAAAAATGTCATAAGAACATAGGTCCTTTTTTATCTAGTTACAAAGCTACAGTTTTATTAGGGACATTAATTAATTCACAAGTTACCTTAGAAAAACAAAATAAAATAATAAATAGCTATATGTTTATCTTACATCTTATACGTGCATGATGCATCACCTCATTTTGGAAGCAGTGATTCTTTCAATTTGCTCCAGGGGGGCATCTCTAAATCCCGGGGGAGCAAAGACGGTGAATTTAAACTTATGAAAATAGTACAAATTTCAATTAAATTTGAATTATATAATACACCAGTGATGGCGACACTATGACACGCATGTAAATGGGACACATCGAGACATTTTGAATGACATGCATCATTTACGGACAATCGTCGCTTTTTCATCTACGCCCCTTTGTATGACCTTATTTTTGGCGATAATAATAATATGAAATTGAATGACTGATTAGTTAGCAGCGTTTGCCTGAGTTCAAATTGTACGAAATATCAATCTTCAACTAAAAATGTAGCAAATTCTATTCAGCAACAAAAAGGTCACTATTGAAAAAAATATTTGTCTTCGCTTTATTAATAAATAAATACACAAAAATATATCTCATTTTTATTAAAATGCAAAATATCACATAATTATAGATGGTTCTAGATGCGACACCTGACAACCGAGTTAAGACACTTTCTTTCCGAATTTTGATAAATCGAGCTCAAAGATTCGGTAACAGTGCAATACACCGAGGAGATAGAGTTTAATTTCATATATCTATATTTTCATTTTTTCAATTGCTTTAATTTATTAGTAGGGTAGGGCTTTTTGAAAAACAAGTGACCGCATGGTTAATTTTGAACTATCCAGATAGATAGATTGGATAAGGATATCCTGTCGCTAGGCCAGCAAGATCTTCAAATTTAAATCTTTTGGATCATTATCTTTGAAGAAAAACAAGTCTTATTGAGTGTAGAAATAAACACAAATAAAAAGTTGGTGGAAATAATTACGGCAGCTTTAAATCAAATTCCTAATAACATTGATATGATTCGCGAGTACCAGTCTTTCATTCTTCGGTGTCATGTCTGTATTCAGCTTACTTTGAATATGTGTTGGAAAATATAAAATATTACTTGCTTCTCCCTTGTTTTATTTTGTTTTTCTACGGTAACTTTTAACCTTAATTTCTTATAGATACCTAACAAGATAGAATTGGACCTACGTTCATATGACCTTTTTACGCGAAATGACCTCTCTAAAAACAGTTAAAGTTTGATACACTCTATATAAATCATCCTCTATATAAAACTACAGTTGTCTGAAGCGATATTTGGAACTGACTTATGCAGGGTATAAATAATTTTATTCTTAGAAACCTGGGTAGCTTAGGTCAAGCCTCAAAAGTTATTCGAACTTGAAAGCATTACTTAAAGGTAAACGGGATGTATTAAAAAAAATCATACTGAATTACTTTGTATAAATTTTGTAAATTGAAAATATAATAAGAAATAGACACAATAAATACAAAATAATATTATACGACAGAAGAAAGTATCTACCTAAACCTAAAAGAACCTTTATAGCAATCGGCTTATTCTATATTAAATTTCAAAGATCGCTTCATACAACTATAACCCAATTTCAAGCTTATTAAAAATATTACATAAATGTGCATATACAGGGTATTAAAAAAGGCTTACAAGTTCTAAAGGTATCTGCCAACTAATATATAATATTCACAAAGGTATTACTGATACGTAATTGAATAGTAGTATATTCATATATATTTAATAAGTAATAGAACGACAAAGGACATTGCATTTGTAAAGGTTTCCTAGAAACGAATATGAAATCCCAAACCTTTGTGAACGATGCGGGTTGACAACCTTTATAAAATAAATGCAAATAAAAATTACGATGCTATAAGTGCAATGAACTTTTAAGCTTCGTACGCTTCGGAAAGACATATCTAATTATGTTGCAATATAATGAGGATGCTTTGATAGAATTTATTCTTTTACTAATTTATATTAGCGGTATCCTATTGCTTTATCAATTTCTAAATAAACAAAAATAACAACTTAATCTCAGATATAAACAATTTCTTAAAAAAAATTAAAATATCTTTTCTCAATCTTTGATAAAATTTAGGATTACGTAAGGTTTTATTTTTTGATAAAAAGTCGCTGTTTGATATCCAGTGATGTAAGCTAACCTCTATTTGCTAGACGAATAGTAACTGTGATGTATTGAAACTTGATTAAATATGTGGTAGTTCAACGAAATACCTGAATTAAATTCTGTTCAAGTGAAACTTCTTTATTTGTTGAAAGTCTTTTCTATATCACTTCAGTCCTATTGAAATTTTCAATCGAACCTACTTTCAAATACATGGACTACGGACTTTGATAAATTTTTATCTAAGATATCACATTTTTTTCAAAACTTTAATAAAATGTTATGTTCGGCGAATTAACATTTTATTTTCTTCTTAGAGAAATCTCCTGGCAAGTTAAAGGTGCGTTCAGATAGGGCTTAGTGCAGTTGTATTGTATCGTTGTATTGTAGTGTAGGGGCAGTGCGCTTGCATAAGATTTGTATCGTTCACATAGAAATTAGTGCGGTTGTAGTTGGTACAGTACATTTCTGTAGTATTTGTAATACTTTACGCGTGCATCTCAACACATAGTCAGTTTTTATTAAAATATATAATTATACAATTGCTAAATTATTAGAAATTTATTTATGTAAAACTTACCTGTTATATTTAACTTTTCTGCTAATTCTTTAAATGAATTTTCTTTTTTTAATTTATTTTTAAACGCTGTAGAACATTTGTCCCAAATCAGTGGACATTGTTTCTTTTTTACAAAAAAACGTTAAACTGAATAAAGAACTAACTAACCTCAAGAAAAAATTTCAAGAAGTGACAGCTGCGCGTTATGATTACGCGCAACCAGTAATTCTCCACATGCATTCTAATTGGCCCGTTGCAGTGGTGTATTGCAACGGTAGTGCGAAAGCTAGAACCTTGCAAGCTTCTACACTGCAATACAACGGCACTACCAACGCATTCTGCACTAAGTTTGAATCCGAACGCTCGCGCTCAGTTGCATTGGCTAAGCATTCTGCACTACAATACAACGGCACTGCAACTGCACTAATCTCTATGTGAACGGTACTTAAGATTTATATATCAGAATCAGACATTGCTATAAAATAAAAACGAAATTTATTTTAAATTGCATTTACGAATTTAAATACGCAATCCATAATTGTCAACGGAAATCGTTCAATCTTTTAATCGTTTTATTTTAAATACTTAACTCTCCTATTGAAAAGTTAAAACTAAAACTAAAATAAATACCGTCAATAGAGTTCAAATTCGAAAACATTAAATTTTATATTACTGTTTTGATATTTCATATATGTACTGATATTGTTTTATAGTTTTTATGTGATGTAAAAATAATAATTATTTTGTTGAATTCATTTTATTGAATCATTTTAAAAAGATTTAAAAAAAAATTAACTGCCCTATTATAAACTAGTTTAAGTTACACTAAATATTTACAAGCAACAAATTTAAAGTTTTATTAGCGAAAATACAATTCTACTATAACAAAAAATCACATAAATAATTTTAAGTGGAGTTTCAAACGAGTTACTTCCAAATGAAATAAATTTTGTACACTACTTTTACAACTTGAATTTTTGCATTTAATATTTCTAAACAACATACATCACCCGGGTTATTCGTATTGGTTAAATGGGTTGTAGCACTAAAACCCCGGAACGTGAAATGAAGTTTGGAGCTTTTGTGCTAAACGAAGAAACAAAAACTAAATAGCGAGTTGACTGGCAGCATATTACTCAAGGCCAGTAAAACCAAAACGTTAAATTTTGTTTTGCGAATTTACTTTATGGGTAGAATTTTTTCTTGAACACAATATTGTGTGGCACACCGCAAAGTTTTTACAGTTGATGATAATTTGTTAACCCAGATTTATAACGAGGGTTAGCAACATTACTCAGCGTAACTATGAATGAATATAAATTATGACCTGTGCTTGTTGAGATGTAAACCAGTTTTATGTTTTTATGCTTCCGCGTAGTTTGTATAATTGCCAGCTGTCCGAACGCATTTTTGAATTTTTAATTAAATTTATCATTTTCTAGATGATTTGGTTTGGTTTTACTTTGTTGTTGTTAAATAAAGTTCTTTGTGATTCTTGTATGTATTGAGTTGTCCTTTATTAAATCAAAACCTTACCCTCGCTTCACTGGGTAAATCCGGCAATCGGATGGCATCCAAAACTTTACCAAATCGACAACGTGATGTTTCTCCTTGCTCATATCCTTCAACCTTCAAATTTTGACGTCCGAACTACAATACACGATTGATGGAAGACTAATATCAACGTACATCCAATTAAATCATTTCAACGAAAATGGAGACCAATATCTTGATAAAAAAAATACAACGAAATTCGTTGAAAACCCACACAACGAAACTTTCTCAAACGATATTAAAGTTATAATAAAAATTATGTAACACATTTCCTTGCAGTACAGGGGTGGGATTCTATAATTTCGATTCCTATCATTTGGACTCGTTATGATATCAATTGCAAATATCAACTACAAAGTATACTTGCTATTCTATAACAGTAATGGTTATTTATGGTTGATCCGTACTTACAAATACTCATACATATATAAACAACACTCTACAAGTCTACACTGATAAGGAAATGTCTTAAATTCATTGTAAATTTGAATTTCCGGTATGGTGACATTTGAATTTGACGTTTGTAATTGATATTTTAACAAGTGCAGTTGTTAATTGTAGTTGTTACGAGTTATACAATCCCACCCCAGTTCATAGTTGTCTAATGATACACAAAAGGACAAGCCGATCAAAACAACAAATAATAAATAATGAAAAAACTAAATATGTTTCTCGGGCCTTATTCTAATATGCAGGTGGACACAAAATTTGTAGTAATAAATTAAAAGAAAATACAATTATTCCTAAATTTAGAAGTATTTTAATTTGTTCATTATGTGCGAAAAAAATATTATAAAAATGTTGCTTTTGGTATGTTCCTAATTTATTGTACAAAGACATAACTAATTATTATGAACTTACAGAAATAATGATAGAAGGAATTCTATAAAAAAGGAACGGCTAAATATTCTGATTATCTTGGATGCATATAAAATACCGTTTCTTCCAATATAATCTTCTGGACTCTTCGGATAAGAAATTATTTACAATACGATTTTTTTATTAATTAAAATCAAAATTATATTTGTATAGTAGGAAAAAACCTTTAAATAAAGTATGTGTTACATTATTTTTATCCATCAAGGACCAACTAGTACTCCAATTAATTTAATTCTTTTAAATTTTCCGGGAGTCACATACCTCGTATTTCTTATGTTTTGCGAAGTAGGTTCATTTATTTGAATTTATGAATGGGACATTCATCTTAACTCGATGAATATCCCACCGAATTGCTTGCAAATTGAACGGATAATCCTAATCGGGTGGCCGATTAATGATCAATACCAAAGGTCGGAGTTGAAGACTTTGTAGCAAGTCCGACACCTAGGCCAGTATAAGATTTGTTTATACAACAAGTACAGCAGCTTCGAAACCGATTTACACAGCGACTACACTTTGCACTTCGACCCACGTTACAAGGCCGACATGCCGACATACCGACAGGAAGTGGGGCAAACTTTGTCAAACCGGCTACTTCTGCACAATCGATCAGATGCAGGTTATTGACAGCTCGGTGATCGCAGTTGGCGAGTTAGTGTTAGCGTTGGTGTTCTTCTCATCGCACGAACTCACATGTACCAACGTCCCACGTGTTACAACTGTTCGGGCTAATACCTTCCCTCCTCAATCTCAACCTAAATCCAAGATCAATCCTTCTCAAACTTCATCCATCACTATTTCCACACCAATTATATCTAATGCCTCAACCAGTTTGAGCAGTTTTTATGTCGAACTTTTTACATCCACGGGTGACACAAATGATAAGCTGTGCAACTAAGTAAAGTGTAATATAAGCCGTATTTATTTGGGAAATTTAAATACAATCCTAAACTGATCCGAAACTTACCGTGTTGGTACCAAATAAACATCCAAATTTTATAGTTGGTGAAAATTTTAAATGCCAAATTTAAGTGATTTACTAAAATTATTTACTTAAGTTTTTCGTTTTAATCTATAAAAGATATAACATCTGACAGATATTAAAAAAGAAGCAATGTGTAAACAAAGATAGATAATGGGTTCAACTAACCAACCCAAGCTGGGTAAGTTGGATCAGTTCGAGATCAGTTCTGGGTTACTTCAAATGTTCCAAGTAACCAGAATTAACCTACCAGGTTACTTAAAATGTCCCAAATAAATATGGCCATAAAGGCGTTGCAAAAGAAAGAACCGATTTAATTTAAGAAAACGGTATTTTATTAATTTCTTAGTTTAGATGATCAGACTTAAGTTTCTTGGTTATCTGGATCTTAAAAGGGTGTCTTTGTCTTTCGTTACAATCTGCTGCACAATGTTTCCGGAAATATTCAATTGTAGTGACCGACGGCACACTGAAGTTTCTGGACGTTCTGTCATACTATCGCTTGCAGCGGCAATATTTTCAGCTACGAAGACGGCCTGTTTTTTATTTTCTACAACTGAACCTATGTCTTCAAATTTTGCAATTAACCTTTTCACAGTTGTTTCACTTCGTGTGTCTTTCCTTTCGAAAACACCACATAATTTGCAAACAGGTTCAGCGAAATATTCTTCGTGCTTGTAATAATTTTCAATAATTATCACTCGCTTTTGTGTAGGATAACTTTCCATTTTGGCTAACCGCAATGTGTTTACAACAAAATACCAGCAAACAGGATACTGCCAAAATATATACAATATATA
The DNA here is from genome assembly GCA_035578165.1 of Stenolophus ochropezus. NCBI lineage: Eukaryota > Metazoa > Arthropoda > Insecta > Coleoptera > Carabidae > Stenolophus > Stenolophus ochropezus. The sequence continues at coordinate 10,735,354 of JAQOWZ010000014.1, forward strand.
TTAACCAAATAGAAATACCGCTGTGCCAAAGTGATTCAGATCCTCTTATAAGAAAGGTGTTCTTGTAGTGAATTTAGATCAAATGTGATTTCGATATCCAATTTCTAAGTTTTTTAAAATGTCGACACCCGAGCTTATGATAAGTGAAATAGTTGAAGGTTCTTCGCTGAATTTTTATTAACAGAGATCAGCCGATCAGTTTGAAAGACACGAAGTTTGGAAGACTACGAGTTATGATTTATTGTCACAAACATTAGCAGTGGAGTGAAATAGTTCAGATCTATAGTTTCTATTGAAATTCCGTTGTGGCGAACTGAGATCAACTGATGAAATTTAACAACGTTAATGTCGCAAAGTGCGAGATTTATGATTTATTGTTGCTATGCAAACACTGTCACCAAAGTCTAGTACGATTACCACTACAGTTGAATAATTTATGTGATCCTAAGGACATTACTCGTAACTGTTGGTAAAAACAAGATCCATTTATCAATTGGATTTTTCAGTTTTTATTGTATATTCTGAATTGAAACAACAAATGTGAATGAATATCAAAACCTCCTAATAAAAAAAACTTTCATTCATGTTTTATATAGACATGAAAAAAAAAGGGTTTAGTTATTAATGACATAAGCGTTAAATTAAATTCTTGCTGCGAAACAAATGTAGAACACATAAATAATGTTAATATGGTTTTTGTCTTGAGATCAGTGAGAACCTTCTGAAATCTGAAAGGTATGAATGTTAGTCCATGAATGATAATATATTGTTTCTCTGTAAATATGTATCAGTTCTGTCCACGCAAAAAAGAATCGAAGCATAAATAACGAACATATCCATAAATAAACAATAAACGGCGGATTCGGTATGTGTGACCCACCGGAAAATCGAAACAAATGGTTCACTATAAGCGCGAAACTAACGAAACCGTAAACCATCATTTAAAAAAGCAATTTCGTCTTCCATTGAAGCGCTTTGTACAGACGAAGGAAATGCTACTTAAAACTTTCAATTCCCAACAAGGAAAATTCGGAATTCACTTGTATCCTGGATATTCTGTTAATATCGCAGGTGTATATCGTATTAATAGCTCTTCACACGCATTATTCTCCATTAACCCACATTTCAGGCTTACTCATAAAAAAAAACCAACGTAAATTTATTACCCTACCCAAGTCTTGAAAAAACTTTTCATTCTCTTTCTCTCTACTTGTCCGTTTTTTAATAATCTTAATTAACATCTTACTGAACAAATGCTTGCACCACTGATACATAAAAGGTCCTATTCAAATGTTAAAGATGTTCGCTTACTGACAAGTATTTTTCCTTTTCTTATTAAGAAAATAATTATGTGGTGCTTGAGAATGAGGTAATTGAAGTACTTTTGAAGATAAGAGACGGAAGTGGAAGCATGAAATCACTTTCTCTTATAATTTTAAATTCGCATAGTTTGGAAACTAATTTAATGAAAGGGAAATTTCATTTATCTGTCGCAAAATCTGTTGGAACAATTTCGCGCAAAAAAGAACAATTATTGATTCAGTTACACTACACCGTACGGCGAAAAGTTGGTAATGACATCAACAAATATGCTTTGATCAAATAAGGTTCGCTGTGAAATTTGAGTAAATTTTAAGTTGTCAAAGGTTTTTCTAAAACTCGATTGTCCGGCCTTTGTTTCGTGAAAATCACGCGAAATTAATATGGCTGACTGAAACACTGCGTTATTCGTTTTAATTTATGACTTACGGTAACCGAAATTGGATTTTTTCTTTCACAGTAAACATCAATATACAAATACAGTTTATGTGAATTTAGCGAAAACAATACAATTATGTCTGCAAAACGCAAAAAAATGCAATTTTCTGCCACATACACACACAAATTCAGTTACATTTTTAATTTCCGATTAGCATATTTTAATAAATAATAAAAAAAATTAAAAACCATTTGAAAAGCACTAATAAAATTTAGTCCCATTACTTTTATGTTCATTATACATTTTACTTACAAGAATTAATTAAAGATTTGGTATTAATCCGTACAAATAAATATTATTATTTTTATCTTAATTTGAATTCTACAAATAAACTGTCTGTTTCTTATTATCATTTTTCTTTTTTTCTATGTTAAACATTAAAATATTTTTCTTATATATCAAATAAATTAGGGTCAAATTAAAATCAAATAAAGAGCAATCAGTCAATAAAGTCAGCAATTTATACTTATCAGAAAAGTCTGCTTTTAATAACAGAAAATGACTTTATAAATATTATAACTAACTTACTAATTGATCATTTACAAGTAAATTAGGGCAATTTTATTGCTATTACTTATATTTCATTACATAAATTCATAAAATAAATTGAAGAAAATTAGAAAATATAAGGTTATTTTCTTGATTTGATGGTCTTTATATGAAAGAATAAAATGAAAATAGAGGATTGAAACAATTATTTTTCATATTACGAAATAAAAGAAGCGTCAACCACTTATGTTCAGATGAAATTTTACCACATAGTTCACGAGTCTGACATTATGACGGTATTATTGCTACAAACCTCATAACTTGTAACATCCAAAGGAAATTGAATTTTGAAATAAATTGTCAAAAAGTAATACATTCCACTGTATTTGAAACTATCATTTCATATACACTAAAACTAAAGTATCAGTTATTGAAAATATCCTCAAAATTTAAATCATTTTCCATCAATCCATTAGTATATTGTATCAATTACAATAACATAAAACTGTAAAAAAAACATTTCTAAAAATTAACTGCTATTTTTACAGCGGCATGTAATCCATGTTCTTTAAAACCGGAGAAGTATAAATTAAACAATGTTGTTGTAGTTCTTAGTTAACTTTAAGTAAGAGGAAGTTGCAGCATAAAGAATAACATAAGTCACATGATTTTAACGTTAACGGAGATTTTCCGTGCAAAATATAAACATTCTCTATTAAAGTTTCTTTATGTATTTTATACAGAACGTAAACAAAATCGTTACTTACTACATACATTATATTAAATTAAACATTAAATTCAAATATTTATCTCTCCTCATGCTGATTTTTTTCTATATTTTAATTAAAAACCTTTTTTTATTTTGTCTATGCTTCCTTTACAGTTTTATATTTATTTATAAATCTGGAATTCTATAGAATAATTAAGTAAAGTATAGAATTCTCAAAATGTAATTTATTATCCTATACCCACAATATTTTAGGTTATTAAAAGCTTCATGATTATTTCTATTTTTTTATTTTATATTATTTTTTGGTAACAAATTCCAGATTAGAATTATTTTAGATTTGGTTTTGTAAATAAAACTGACACAATGAAAATCTCATTGTGATTTTTTTAAACTAAATAATAAAATTGATGAAAAATCAAGTAGTTTTGAATAACTTCTTGATTTTCAAGTACTTGAAATATTACTACTTGACTTGACTTGAAATTCAGCTACTACTAGTTGACTTGAGCTTGACTTTATTTCAAGTCAAGTCAAGTATCTTGAATATCAAGCAAGCCGTGAAACCCTAATATATATTATAGTTATTTATGGTACAAGCACAGAATAGGTTTATACAGAAGCGACAGTAAGACAGAGAAACGAAAATTACAGAGAGATGGGAAAAGTGAACAAATTTAAAGGGCTCATTGTTTAAAATTGGAAAGTTTCGTCACATGTTAGAGAGAGATAGGGGCAGTGAACAAATTTAAAAGTCTACACAATGCTCCAAGGTCATAGAACTGAATAGGGTAACATGAAAGGTACCGGCACGGAGTGTCGCTTCTGTATGTAACTTATTCTGTGGTACAACATTACAAATAAGTTACGTGAGAAATGTATAGGGTATTTTTCTCAAGTGACTTAGTTAATAACACACGTGTCATACAATATTTTATCCAACACCGTTTAATCATTGATATAAAATATATAAAAGTTTTGTGACAGTTGATATTTCAAAATGACATTTAATAAAAATAGAGTAAAGTAGAGTGAGTTATAATTTCTAATGCACACGTATTTTATGACATACTTTATTTATTTAAAAAGACAATAGTTATATAATTATAATTACACGGTGTTGGATAAAAATATTATTTTATTTTATATTAAAGAGTTAAGCAAATATGCAGTTGCGTTCATATTTATTAATTGGAATAATTATACAATTTAAAATGTATTATATTATATATTTATTTAACAAAATATATTTCTATATTTAGACTATATATTTTTATTGTTATTACTAATCATGAATAAAACGTTTAAAGCCAGAAAAGATTTAATGAGATTTAAAGGTTATCCTGTAGTGTAAATAAGATATTAATAGAACTGCAGTAGATGCGTATACAAGGGCAATAATTTACCATTTCCCGGCTCGTAAAAAATGAATGAAAATGAACGCAGCTGTAAAGTGCGAAACTAGAGCTCGTTGGTTGTAAATTGAAACTAATGCATTCGTGTCGTTCCTATTTCTGTTTCAGACGATAGTGATGTACCCAAAACCAAGCGTGTACACGTGCACAGCGCGCGTGTGGTTACGAGAGATTGGATTCTCTCTCACATACGGCGCCCTTATGCTCAAAACTTGGAGGTAATGACAGCTTTAACTATCTCACACTCCTTACCTCACGTCCTTGTCAGCGTGCCAACACCGGGGTCACAATCTTAATCACATCACAATCCTTACATTCTAATATCATAGGGTAAACGAGAGAAATGGACCACATTTTAGAAAATAATTGTTTCTCTATAATATTAAATAATATTTAAAAAATCTGATGTGTCCAACACGTTAGCTCCCGCCACTGTAGTAATATATTCCATATAAGTTTTTCAGTAAATTCAATTTGTAGTTTTAAAATTAGTTCGTTATTGCAATTCAAAATATTTTTAATTCATTTCATACCTAAAATTTCCTTGATAAAATTTTTATGACAAATATGACAGCTATTTTTGACGTTACTAAAACCGAAACCAAACTTACCTTTATATTCACGCATGCAAATACATTCCTTATATATTTCTTCCACCATTTTTAATTTTAGAACAAAACTACTTCATATTGAATTATTTTATATTTTAAACTTACATTAAATTTTGTGAAGATATGACCAAACTCATATGTTTTATAGAAATTCCTCGGCCTAAATGTTATTTAAAATTATTATAATTTTTTTTTCTATCTTGCTACATGTTATATATAAATGGTATTATGCAGATCAGTAGAAAATTAAAAAATCATTATATTTAATAATAAAGTAATTTGCAAAAAAAATGGTATTTAAAGTTATTTTTTAGGAAAAACCGTTTAAAGCTTCAAGTGAAGTATTACTTCCGGTTAACAAATTGTAGTCAAAATGTAATCAGTTCATCATATTTGAATATAAGTCTTAAATATCAAATATTGTATTTTTTACATGTATCGTATTGGAGTTATCATAAAAATTATCACAAACACACACACATACGGTTATACAGACATCACGCTAAAAATAGCAAAATCGTATTCTAGGGATCCTAATTCGTGCTCATATGTTAAAAACTCACACTCAAGAAATTTGTCCAAAAACAATAGCTCCCTTATCTATACATTGGCGGGAGGTAAGAACAAAAATTATTTATAACAACTAGATCTGGATAATAGAAAAATATATTTTATTCGCGTTCACAAACATCCAACTCTTCTCCACTATATAGGTGAGACGAACAAAGGTTATGAAGAGATGGAAGATGAACTGGTTAACTGATGATGACTAATTTTTTCAGAGGGTGGTTTTGATCTAATTAAATTTGGCCAAAAATAACAGTAGTTCTCAGATAATGAGCACTCGTCCTTCAGGTAGTAAACATAACTAATTACTTTTTTCAGAGGGTCCTTTTCACAGGAAGTAATTATAATGACAGGTATACGAGGAGTGATTTTGATCTAATCCATTAGGGCTAGAATTAGAGTATTTCACATTGTGAAAATACCCCTCTCACAGATCACAGGTAGTAAATATAACAATGACTAGTTTTAACGGGGGGTGATTTTGTTATAAATTAGAGTAAGAATTGGGATTCTTCACAGTTTTATTTTAAAATTAGAATTTATTATTTGTTCACCGGGGACAAAGCTGGATTAAGTGGACTATATATAAATACAAAATAACCTCATAAAATGTAAATACTTAAACAAGTGTTTTTATGGTATCATAAAAAATCGTTTTTACAGTTTCATATATCACGATAAGTTAATGCTAGAGAATTTAATGGAAAATAAAATTAAAGTCCATTCTATTGTACATGTAATGATTTATGCTTTGTTATTTCTAAGAAAAATTTATTGGCTTTAAAAATTGTACAATTTGTTATATTTGAGATATTTGTTGAAATTAATGAATACTGGGATTAAAATGGTACAAGCAATTATTTTATATAAGAGGAATCTTTTTTTTTTTTCATTTTTTTATAAGACATAAAAGGTTCAAGTTTTCCCTTGTTTGTTAACCAAGGCAGGTGTTTTTCTTAGCTATTGTGTTCATAAACGACGTTCACACATTCTCCACTATTTATTTTTACAGACTCACAATAACATTTTTCTCTTCTTAAAATTCATGGCATGGAAACTTAAATGATCACACTTGAGATAACGATGCATCTAACTGTTTTAATATGTTGTTAGTGCTAGTAGTAACATAAAAGTTAAGTATGAAACTATAAAGATAGGGAAAATTGAAAGGCTTAAATCATTAATCAAACTATAATCATACTTGTAGAAGAGTAATAGGGACTATCAATTATGTTTTCTATAGAAATTAAGTTTCCATTGTTTCTAAGTGGTGAAAGAAATGAAATTTGTCATTTATTTTTTGAATGAATTAATAAAATCTGATTAACATTTTTGCAATTTTTATATAAAAGTCAGGATTGATTACCACTAATTATTATATTACCAAAATAAAAGTAATTTAAACTCTGTAAAGTTTTAATTGTATACCAAAATAATGTTTAAATGTCAAATGTATATTCGAATAAAATTCAAGTCTTTTACTGAAAATTTCAAGTGTATTTCAATCATTTATAAGCAAATGTTTTTATTTGGAAATAATAATATTATTTTCTAAATTATAGCTGTTGATGTATTTTTGTTTGATATAAAATTGTAGAATACTCCTGATCTTTCACCAGTTTTATTACAAATCAATACTATCTTAAACAACTCGGAAATCGTAGGAATTTCACCATTTCCTTCACGTCACTTTAACCATTCAACTTCTTGTGTTACATCCTTCATAAATAAATAAAAAACTAAATATATCATATCTTTCTTTCTTCGAGTGAAGTGCATGCAATATATTTCATCTTCGCGCAATATGTTTTCGCCATTTTGACAAGGATGTTAAGGTTATGGAAACCGCAAAAGAAGAAAAAGATTGTTAATTTCGAACACTCAACCTCGGAAGTTTAAATGACAACTTCAACTGCATGTTGCTGTCTGAGACAAAAACTTAATTCGATTTCTTCCTCTTTGGCATCAGCTTAGTTTTTGCGAAATAAAAGTCAAGTAGCACGTGTAATTGACAAGAACAACTAACACTTAATTGGCAAAATGAAACAATACAATGAAACAGGGAAATGCTCTAACCTACAAATAATGGACTATTTCAATAGGAAATTTATCAAATTAACTTAAGTATCCGGGCTGGGAAGTATCAGTTAAGATTAATGCTTTAAAATATTTGAGAGAATCTTTTGAAAGAAATGTCCTGTTTTTCTTCTGACATCTTTTCTAACAAAATATCTTTTTGTCTGATAAAATTTGATGAATTAACAAAAAAAGTTTTCTTTTTCACAAGCGAACATATTTCTATGGTGGATGAATTTGATGGGACTTGAACTTGAACCACTTATCTGGGATTCGTTTCAACATGACCAACAAATACACTTTTAAGGTGAAGCAAATATTTTTTTACCGTTTCTAATAATTGATAGAGTTGAACAGCAACTATCAAATTTTTAAAATATTGGAAAATAGAACCAAATATTTTTTGAAACATGAAATTAGAATATTTTTGATTTTGGGTCTAAATATTATTGCAGACATTTTCCAACATGGATGTCATCAAAACCATCAGATGTATTTTTTGAAAGTTGTTTAAAATGAAGAAAAAAAACTATTCACCGAACACGAAATAAATCTGTGTTACAAACCAGTGGCGGCTCGTAGGTCAAAAAACAGGATAGGCGAAAAATAAGCAATATAAAAAATATGTATATACTTAATGTGTAAATATAATTGAAGTAATTTAAATGATAATTTTTGTTGAAAAATCTGATTTTGAAAAACAGTTCAATGTTAGAATATTATTTTAAAAACATGCTCTAAATTGTACCAAAACTGAAATATTACAGACTACGAACAACACTTTCGCCAACTGCGGAATGGAGATTGTAGGGGACATGTAATAAGTTAAAAAACCGGTAATTAGTAAATATTTGAACGACAATTGCGAACTTTCATCCTAATTTTAACCGATATTTTTAGGGCCGAAAATACTGGTAAACATTAATAAAAAAATGTCCTGGTTTTGATCCTAGTAAATTTAGTTTATATTTATTTTATAATTTATGAAGGTACCTAACGTTTCATACCATTTTATAGTTATTTTTTTTCTTGTTTTTAGTAAAATGTCTTATTAAATTTCTATTCAGGATTTTTTATGACATTTTTTGTACACATTGCGGCTCTTTGTGAATTGAGTTTAAAATTTAAGGTGAAATGGCTCTTAGGTCTAAAAAGGTTGTCGATCCCTGCACTAGACAATTCTATTAAAAATTGTTTGAAAATTTGGTCACATTCGTCCTTTTGAGAGTTTCCTTTAAATGTGAAATGTTGGTTCATCAGAATTGCTGGATAATACAGAAAGGTAATGAAAGAGACGAGGGTAAATACAACTCGACTCGATTTATTATTAAATTACGATTTATCCGACCCTACTTTTCCTTTCTGTTTGCGTTAGATAATCGAGATCCCACTGCATACATCTCTACATATTTTATTTTTGAGGTTGGTGGTACAGAAAAACATACATTAACTACACCCCACATGTGCACGGAAATGTCATCTTTGATCATGAATGATGAGAGGTGGATTGACAGCTGCCGTAAAACCGTTGTGCATTGTATACTCCAGGTCTTATCACCAAGAAACGTCAAAATTCTTCAATTTGCAAACCGTATCGTTTATTTCTCTTGATGTTCCCAGTTCACGCTACCAGCTAGCCATGGGCGCCCATAAGGGGGGGCAAGAGGGGGCATTTGCCCTCCCTTGGCTTTTTACAAATTTTAAAAGACGACAGATTATGTAATTATTTCACCATCGTTATGTTCTGTAAGAAATTTATTAATGTTTACTGAATTTTAGACCTTAAATAGTTTTATGTGTGGAACAAATTACCCGGTTATTATTTGTGCTTAGTTATTTCAATTCTCATTTGAAAGTAGAAGAAAGACAATTAACTACAATAAACTTAATTTTATCGAGGTTCCTTAAGATTTTTTCGAAGAATTTTCGAAAGATGGAAGGACTTTAACTATTACCTTTACAAAACCAATCCAAAAAATAAGTAAGAATTTTTGCTTTATACTTTACTTTTGAACAATTCTATATTTTTTCTAATAAGTATATGTTTTCTGTTTATCTCTATAATATTTAAGTTTCTCTTAAATAGACATCGGAATAGAATGTCAAATGAACTATTCAAAATTGCTGTCAAAATTTCGATTATGTATATTTTTTTGTTGAAGTGATGCTTAAACTTTAATGCTTGTTGGCACAACTGTTTTATAATAATAAGTCATTTTTGCCCCACCCTTAAAAAATATTCTATGGGCGCCCATGCAGCTAGCTCCTAGTCCTAGTCCTTGCTCCCTTTTTGACTTTCATTCTAACAAATTTGTTTTCTTCCGGACATAAGAAAACAGATTACGCGGAGATTCAAATATTTAAAGTGATCAATTGAACAAATAAATCCTTGGTACAAGCTTATTTGAAAATAAATTATAATACATCTATCATTATAATTTAATTAGTAAAATACACAGGTTGTCACTGTATATTGGAGTTAAAATGTTTTTGAATTGAAATCTGGATTTGTGTATGTTTAAAATCAGACACCTTTTATTTAAATTAAATAAAATAACAGTTTGTAATTTTATAAATACACTTGATAAACAAACATTTTAATTCATTCTATAATTCCCATTCACACAAAAGATATCCTAAATAATAGTCTCTTAACACGAAGGAACTGATCAACTACATAAATATTTATAATGAAATATAATATAGGTAATACTTGTTAATTATTAAATTGTACCGATGAGGTTAATAACATTTCTACTTAAATCATCTGAATTTAAATAAATAAAAAATTAAATGGAAGTAGAAAAAAAGATATTCAGGAAAATATGTAATTAAATTCTTTAAACGAGTAAAATTAAAATTATTACTACTCTTTACATTTGTGTAGCATCATAAAGGTTTTTTAATATTTAATTCTTAAATTGCAAAACTTGTATGATATTAAATTTCATAACACGATGGTAAAACACATAACAGTGCCATAATGAAATTTTCTATTTAGGTTATTATTATCTATTATTTTATATTTTTAATGATACAGAAATAATGGTTGTTTGCACACAAATATTATTATTATTATTATTATTATCAAGTTTCTTCGTATGGTTGCCATAAAGTTCTGCTTTAATGGTGTCTTGTTTGTATCATTAAAATTCAAATTTAAGTTAAATTATTTTCCATTTACTTTTTATTTTGTTTATTAAAAATATGTGACATAAGTTTGAATTTTGAAGGGTTTTTGCAATATTTTTTAAAACCTACGTTTGTCAAAGAAATATCAAAATTAAATTACAGCAGCTATATAATTTTTTATCCTTCTCATAAATTTGAGTGGTAAATCATTTTGATAAAAGCAGTGCATTGGGATTTATGAGTAATGACTTTAAAATGCTCCACTTATCTGGTTGAGTATATTACTTCCAAATGGTTGTAATTATGTGAGCTTCATCTGTAGTAAACGTTCCAAGTTTCGTAACTTTTTCATTTTTATTCAAGAGTATTCACTCAACGTTAACCGAATGCCAAGAATAAGATTCATTTCGCACTATTTGAAATTTGTAAAGCGGAGATACTGAATTAAATTCGTGCAGTGAATTTATAACTCAGCTCATTTGCCAAACTATACCATTTAAAGGTCTTCAGCTGGGTGTTTAATCATTGGTTCGCCTCGTTTCGTACTAAAGCAAAAGACGAAATTGTTTTTATTTCATTTTATATCAATACTCCTAAAATCAGTATACTCTATAACTTATAATTATTGTAAACTAAACAAACGAAACTAATCAATTTAAAAAGGTAATTTATTTTTAATGAAATCATTTTATTTCTTATTTGTTCTTTCAGACGTATGAATTATTGTTGCTTTTGTCAATATAGATTAAAACAGAGGTACTTATAATTCGATTAAATCGAAAATAAAGCACGTAGTTGTAGTTTATGTTTAATAGAATGATTCTATTTCTTTCTTTGAGGACTGTTTGGTGGTTTTAGACCACAAATGAGAGATGCTTTGTCAGGGCAAAAAATCAATGTCTAATTGATATAGCGATGGTCTTAAGCACCACTGACGGAACTAACAAGAAAGAACGATCGAAAGGTTCCAAGAGATTAAAAAAGGATATTTCTATGCAGTGGATTACCAAATATAAAGCGGATTTTAATTAAATTGTTAAGTTTCCAGTAAACTTTATATTTTTATTGTATTGTTTGTTTTTTTTTATTTTATTGTCATCGAGAAAACAAGCAACTATTACATTTTAAATTAAATTAGACCTGGCGGTTTTACCGAGGGTTTTACAATATTTTCAAAATACCGGGTGTTTTATTTTCAAGATGCATATAGGAGATTATCATGGGAAATCAGTTTTTGCAGACTGTTGTTCCCCGTTTCAACTGACAATAATAATTGTAGTATCAATAAGAAGATAAACAATTTCTGGATCAAATAACACCAAATACATGTACATTATGTGTTATTCAATTTCTTAATAATAGCAGTAGTCATGGCATTTGAACAATTCATTAAAAATGTTTGACGTCTGAATTTTTATCTGTCAGAATTCGGTAGCTATGATTTTTTTAAATTTTATATTCTTTTATTAATTTGTAATAAGTAGGTCAGGAATTGTTTGAAAAATAAAATTAATAAAATTATTATGTTCATAATAATATTTACAAAAGATTTTTTTGATTATATTTGTTCTATAAATGTTCATAAATATTACTACTTAATAAACTAATGAATTTAGTTATAGTAAATATAAAATAAACTTCAAGGATAGAAAATCAAGAAAAATACTAAGTTACCGAATTCTAAGAGATAAAAAGTCAATCGTCAAACATTTTTATTTAATTGTTCTAATGCCATGGCTATCTCTATTAAGAAATTGAATGAATTTAAAAATACATTCCTATATATCATATATATTCCTATCGATATCATGATACCATAACCCTTATTGTCAGTTGAAACAGGGAGCAACAGCTTGTAAAAATTGATTTCCCTTATTATTCTCCTATGTGCTCCTTGGAAAAAATAAACCCGGTATGTAGCACTTAAATGTTTTATTTTACAAAACATACACAATAAATGAAAATTTAACATTACTAAGCACTTCATCTTTTCAAAATCACTGGTCGATGGAGCTGTCACCTTCAAAATATAGGTAGTAAATATACCGGATATCCTTCCTGCAATATCTCCAGGGCTACACTTATATGTGTGTACATTGTAAACAAAATTCCCCTACACAGGAATTCAATATCCGAAAACTAAAATTAGTGAAACACATTTTCGGTGTAGGATGTCACAAACCAGATTAATTATCAACTCCTACGTTTCGTGGATTAATCATATTAAGGGCATTATGGATACAAAATGTACGTTCATTGTTAGCTAATGAAATATTCTTAAATTAATTATGTTATTTGTTGCTCGCGTTTTCCTCAGTGTAATTATTACATATCGGTATTAAAATTTACATATATGAAGGAATGTAAATGTCTGCAAACTATTTTCTTTTAATTAATGTTTATTGTTCTGTTATAATTGTAGCGAAGAACATTCATTTTAATTAATTTAGAATTTGCTTATTAATAAATAATAATATTTTACAATTACAATTTTGATAATGGTTATGGGAATGAAGTAGCTTCTCCTTATAATTTTTCATTTCTTACGGATTGTTGATGGAGATACACAAACATCCATACTCTTGCCGGGATTCAAACCTTTGAACCCTGGTATATTAATCGGTAAATACTTTGGAACATTTATTACCACGGTGTTGATTTTACCGAAAATTTGAAAAATATCAATAGGATATTTGATCAATTTTTGAATTTTATGAATACAGTCTACAGAGTCTGGTTAATTGAGACCTGTTGGAACTAATCAATTTTGGCCCAATTCAGAGGCTGCATCAATTAGACGAACTTGCTCCAATGTAATTAAATCAAAATTAACACCCAATAAAACTAGTCATCGTAATGCCATGCCCTTAAATCATTAGTTCAAAATCACACCAGTCACCGTAATATTTACTACCTGAGAGAAGGGTGCTCACTCATTGTGAAGTACTCTAATTCTATCCCTAATGTAATTAGATCAAAATCACTCACCTTAAAAACCAGTCACTCTAATGTTTACTACCTGAGAGAAGGGTGATCACTCATTGTGAAGCACTCTAATTCTATCTCTAATGTAGTTAGGTCATAATTACTCACCATAAAAAGCAATCACCGTAATGTTTACTACCTGAGAGAAAGGTGGTCAGTCAATGTGAAGTACTCTAATTCTATCCCTAATGAACTTACATCAGAATCACAGACCATGAAAACTAGTCACCGTAATATTTACAATATAATCTAATGTAATTAGATCAAAATCAATCTCCATAGAGTCCAGTCGCCGTAATGTTTACTACCTGAGAGAAGGGTGCTCACTCATTGTGAAGTACCTATTCAAATTTTATCCCTAATGTAATTAAACCATAATCACTAACCATAAAAACCAGTCACCGTAATATTTACAATCTAGTCTAATGTAATTAAATCAAAATCGCTCTCCATAAAAACCAGTCACCATAATGTTTACTACCTGAGAGAATGGTGCTCATTCATGGTGAAATACTCTAATTCTATCCCTAATGAATTTAGATCAAAATCACTCTGCATAAAAACCAGTCACCGTAATGTTTACTACCTGAGAGAATGGTGCTCATTCATGGTGAAGTACTCTAATTCTATCCCTAATGAATTTAGATCAAAATCAGTCTCCATAAAAACCAGTCACCGTAATGTTTACCACTTGAGAGAGGAGTGCTCAGTCACTGTGAAGTACTCTAATTCTTGCTTTAATGTAATTAGACCACAATCATCCTTCTTTAAAACCAGTGACCTTTGCTAACTCAATTATGGGGCCGATTTATTATTCATAGATTATCACAAAAGAGAAACGCTATTGTTTTTAGTTTTAGACATACTGACAAAATAAACCAGTGAAAGAGCATTATACATATATTAGCTATTTATGTTGAGTAAACAGATTTTGTTTAACTATTCAGTTTGTGTAATACCACTTAATAATTTGCGAAACAAAAAGCGCATTAAATCGCGGAAGTTTAAATAGAATCCCAATTATGAATGGGTTGTAAAACCCCGCTCACATATTGTGGGAAATATTCAGTGCATGCATAAGCCCCAGGAAGTAAAAAATAGTGAAAAACCGCGGTTGGTTCTTGGCTGAGTTTCTTTTATTGCATCGGTATTCGGCTTCAGCAGCCACATATGGCCGAGTGTATTACGTTGTTGAGCAGCATGCAAACTACGATCAACTTATTTCGATATTTCTAGAATGTTATTGGTGTACTTTTACGTGCTCTTGTCGAGGAGAAATACTTGAAAATACGCGTTAGGCGTCGAGATCATTGCTCTTCACAATTTCAAAGCAAATATGTAAAAATACGTTACACATTAATCATTCGCAATTTATCACAAATTTCTCCCACGTAAAAAATAGTCATTCGTCATCTCATTTCAGACATTGCAAGAATACTTGATAATATATCTACAGTGTGTGCCACGAAACGCGGTTAGTAAGGACTTTCACATGAGATTTCAAAAAATATCGAAAATTCTCTTCCTGGTAGATTTAAAGAAAAACTACCAGAGAAAAAAAATTGTTCAAAATTAAATTCTACACCAGATAAGATCATAATTGATGCAACAGCACGTCTGTAGTACAAGATTTATTAAATATAAAATGTAACATTTTCGTAAAAAAACAGATAGCTGTGACTGTTAATGAAATGTTATTAAAATTAATGTAATTTGATATTAATTTTTTATTTTTATTATAGTCTATCGTTAGTTTAAAAATGGATGTGTTAAAAATTTGTTTTTTGGTGTACATATCCTACTTTTATTTAATTCTTTTTTAAGTTTATATTTTACTAATATTGATATATTATTTCAGAAATCTAATCTAAATTTAACTTAAATAATATTAAAATACCGACAATAAGAATTATAATCAGTGATACTTCACTAAACTGTCACATAGATATTTTCTTTCATTTCCTTGGCTGTTTGATTTTGAACGAAAGTGTTACATTATATATTTAATAAATATCGTATTGCAGGCGTGCTGTTGCATCAATTGTAATATTATCTGATGTAGAATTTAAATTTGAACAACTTTGTACTGTTGTAATTTTGTTCTAAATCTATCAGCAGAGAGAGAATCCGCATTTTTTAAAATCCCATCTTAAAATCCTAAGTTCTGATTTTCGTTGCACACCCTGTATATTCATATTCTAAATATCATTCTGTTCGGTTGATCGTGTCGATGTATTAGTTAGAGACATATTTTGATCGTAAATAAGATTAATGAATGTAATATTCTTTTCAGATTTGGAATGCCCTTTAAAAATATAAAACTAATGAGACACATTTGAAAATATCAAATGTAATATTCACTTCGTGCGGTTTAACGTATTATCATTATTAATGTAACATTATTACGAAGTCTAGAAAAACAAGTCCACATGTGTCATTTTAATAAATGTGTTATTTAAAAGTATAAAGAAAAAGTCAGGAAAGTTTTTATTCATATATTCATTCCAGACTTGTGTACTGTGGCAGATTAATGGTGGCTAAAGAGAGCTAAATTCTAGCATGTAACCCTTGTCCCGTTTTGCAAAATCATTTTAAGCGGTAAAAACTCCACCCTTGTAACCCATCCTTTATTAGCATCGCTTGGGCTTCGGCGCTTTCAAAGCTTGGCAGCTTGGCTCTGTTTATCTCATAATCGCCTATTATACGGCCTATTTATGTACATTCCGAACTCGTAAATTAATTTCTACGATCTGGTCAAAAAAGATTTTAAAACTGCAGTTAACAATTGTTTTCAATTTTCCAAATATGACACATGATTAGTGATTGTTCTGAAATATTCCAAATATAGGGCTGTCAGACTTCCCGAGATTTTCCCGAATATGAAATGTATTTTATTTTGTCAATTGTTATATTTTGTGATTTATTTTGACTGCGCGTGGTACCTACTCGATTCATGACTAAAATGGACAAAGAATTTCCAGTACAATATTTAGCCATTGAAAATTATGAATACATTTTTCTATTTCGGGTTACAATGCCAATGTGTAACGTATTTTTCCTTAATGGAAATTCAGTGAACAGATAAGCATAACTCATTATTTTGTGACACGGTATAAGCTATTTATGCTCAATTGTGATTTTAATTGTATATAAATATATGATTCTAACAAAAAAAGTGTTAATAAATTAGTCAAATTTTATGAAAAGTGTGTGTGACTAAAAGTAAAATATATTTTGATTTTATAATTTTTGTATGGACTCAACAATATCCCAGCCTTCCATTCATCTAAGTGTCCCGGTTTGGTTATTTAAAAATCTAAGAGCCTTATCCAAATATAAATATTTCAATATTCAGAACAAATGAGATCTATAATAATATGTATATCCCAGAGTTGACTTGATTTAAATAATTTAAATCATGATATAAAACAAGTTACTTTTTTAAATCATTGATTTATTTAAATAACATATTTTGTTTAAATTTTTTTGTAAACAATATCAAATTGACAATATTTATTATTATAAAGAGCACATCCGCTACTCTTTTCGTATACCTACTTGAACAATTAAATTAAAGTTTCATGACAATATTTTGAAGTATAGGTATCTAAGATATCTACATTCAATATTTATTTTTTTGATGATAATATTTCTGCAATTCTTTAAAGTGATTTTCACTATTGCCAAAAGATCAAAAATTTCGTATTTTTTTATTTATTTAAAATTATCAATTTATTTTATTTATATAAAAAAATCATAATTTTTTCCTACCCTTACATATTTAGTTATGAAACTAGGTTTTAATGAAATAAATTTATATTTCTGCCACACATTAATATAATATGATAAGCATATAACTGGAGCCAGAGGTAGTAATATCAAAAATGGAGACAAGCTAATGAATTACCGTTTATATGAGAAAATAAATCACTTAGCAGTTCTGTTTGTGTTTATCACAGAGTTTAATTGCGACAGTTATAATTTATTTATTATTTATAATGTGCGAGACAAACACATAAATAAATATAAATACATGAATAATTTTAAATGTAGCGTGTTTGTATTTGATTCTAGAGATATCTGATTTAAAATTTCAATGTAGAGTAAACACAATCTTTTACCGTTTGTTTGGTTTTCCTACACTAGACAAAGATTTCAGCTGAGAACGGGGCTATTGATTTTGGAGTCTTCTAGTAGGTATTGGGGTATTGGGCTTCAGTTTACCGGTTCGTTAAAAATTTAATAACCACCTGTGTATTTCATCTTTTACTAGCACTTATCTGGTTGATTGTTTGTAATCGAATAAGGTGTTAAGATATCGACACCTTGTAACAGAGTTTATACATAATACAACCAATTTTTATATTAAGCAGGAACTAAACATAACCTATCTTATATCACAGAATAGGTTTATACAAAAGCGGCAGTAAGACAGAAAAACGAAAAATAGAGAGAGATGGGGAAAGGTAACAAATTTAAAGGGCTCATTGTTTAAATCGGAAAGTTTCGTTACATCTTATGGAGAGATAGGGGAAGTCAACAAATTTAAAGGTCTATACAATGCTCCAAGGTCATAGAACTGAATAGGGTAACACGAAAGGTACCAACTTCTGTGTGTACCTATTCTGTGCTTATATAAAAAAAAAACAGTGGCGGATTTACGTACAAGCGGTGAAAGCGACCACATGATATATTTCATTTCGTCGAGGCAATGGACTTTCGTGCGAAAAGGCAAGCATTTATTTAGGGCAGTAGTTCTCAAAGTGGATGCCGCGGCACCTTGGGTACCTTTCATTACTTGTATAGGTGTCGCGGGCGTGGTGTGAAATTTAGCATCGTAGGTATCTTAGCAATTCTTGAATCTGAGCTTTTGAACCTTATTTTTCATGTTGATGTCAAATGGTTGTCCAAAGAATAAGTATTGAACGTGTTTACGAATTAAATGTAGAACTACCCACTCACTTTTTTTGAACAAGAAAACAAACAAAATTCCAGCATGCAAAATATAAGAGATTAAAATTTCTTAAAATCGTCCGATAAAATCAGATCATTTAAAAACAAGATAGAATTATGGAAATTGAGGCAAATTGAAAATGTTTATAAGAACACTTAAAACACTTGTTAACACTAAGACTACAGATTTGCTACTATTTTCCACATATATTTATTGATAGTTTTGACAGGATACGTTGCGAATGAAATGTTCTGAATTTTCATTCGAATTCTTTTGGATAATTATTCAGATTAAATATCATAATATAGGAGCCAGAGCACTTCAAGTTTTAGTTAAATTTTCTATCTCTTGTGAGAATGTGACCTAAGATTTCTACGATTGTTAACATCAAAAATAAATAGAGAGAACGATTGAAGTCGGTAGAACATGAAATTCAAGTATGTTAGTCCAAAATACACCCAAATATAAAGGAATTATGTAAATTATATCTAGCTCATGTATAACATGTTTTCCTCAGATTAATAAAATGTCTTTAAAATTTCATGCACATAATGTTGGGGGTGCCGGAGATTTTATATTATTGAATTGGGTTCCTGTACATCAACAAATTTGAGAACCACTGATTTAGATGATAGGTAAATTTTTGTAATAAGATTTCTTAACATTACTTACATGCATTGCAATTAGTGAACAATTTTTCTTAATACCTAAACGAATAATTTCTTTTTTTAAGAAATAGTATTACCGAATGTTATTTATATACTAGTTTATTAACAAAAATAAAACATTTTTTATTGTTGGTAGAAATAACTGACTGACGAGCCGTTTAGGCAAAACTATTACCTCTTGAAAAGAGAAACGAAAGACACTACAGTTGATCTTCACTTATTTTTTTCTGCTTTAAATCCGAATATGATCTTTCTTCGGTACTAAAAGAAATGGGTATTGTAAAAAAAAATTGCAACAGTTTTAATAAAGAAATTTTTTCACCCAATGATTTTATTTTTGCATTTTGATGGACAGAGACCGATTACGAGTATAATGAGATAATATGATGAAAATAAAAAGTAAATATGATTTAAATATAACTACGTTAAGCGGAAACGTGCACTGTTGAAAATTTCAAGTTGTCAATATTTTGTTGATCAAATTTTGTTAAAATTTGCTAGACATGTAGTTATATTAACAAAAAACTTAGTTGAAACCAAAAATTTTTAGTTAAAATTTGAATTTGT
Source organism: Stenolophus ochropezus (assembly GCA_035578165.1). Lineage (NCBI taxonomy): Eukaryota > Metazoa > Arthropoda > Insecta > Coleoptera > Carabidae > Stenolophus > Stenolophus ochropezus. Next base: position 10,755,304 of record JAQOWZ010000014.1, read on the forward strand.
TAACATTTAACAAATATAAATGTCGATATTTAACTGTAACAAAAGTTGTTGTGATATTAACGAAATAGTTTTTATTGATTAACAATAAGTTTTGTTAATTTCAACAAAGTGTGTTATGTCAGATGAAAACAAAATTACAAGTTAAAAGAACACAAAATATTTTGTACACATTCACAAAAAAAATTGTTACAATAACTAAATATTTTGTTACGTTATCAATATTATTTGTATTTTTCATAAAGTAACAAAATATTTTGTTAAATTCACGAACAAGATTTTTTTGGTACGCGTATGTATTGCGTTGCAGTTTAGTTCAGTTGTAGAGAGTCAAACGGACAACAGTGATTAAAATTGAGGTTAGATTTTGTGTTTTACTCTTGATTAACAATTATTCATTTTAAAAAATGGACAAAAATGTGGTAGACATATTTCTCCGACAGAATCGACGGAATTACTTCGGCAACTAATACAAACGAAGTTATACTTCAGACTGAAATACTGAATACTGAACAATAAATTGTCGTGATCGTACGAGATTAAATTACTTCAGAAACAAAGTCGGCATCGGCAGCACCTACACCGCCTTTATCAACAGAAGATAATGATTTAGAGAAAACTGAAGATGTCATCTATTGGTTCAAATCATCTACCCCGCAAAACACAAAACAAATAGAGTTAATATTCAAAAAAACATAGAACTTACTCTCCATTATAAACGACAAAATAAATCAATGAACATTTTAGAAACATTTCCAAGGTTTGCCGATACAAAAGGCTGGGTATAAACTTTGTTTCATTTACCTGTGGTTACGTTATACCTACTATGTGAATTTATTTCAGATGAATTACGAGTTTTCATTAATTTATCCAAATATAAAATTATTGAAACAAAAATTGATTAACACTGCTGACAAAATATTCTCTGTTTATAAAGAAACAATAAAAAATGCTAATTGTTCAGTTACATCAGAAACTGATTGGAATAAAACCACAAGGATTTTTGTAGCCCTACATTTGCTTCCTCCTACCTAATGTACACGATTACACGATTTATATACTTGTGTAAAAATATGGAGATTTTTGTTTTTGCAATAAATTGTATACTTTGTCTAATAAAATGTTTTTTCTTCAAACGTCATAAAAGTGACATCTTCTTTGACGTGATTGACGAGGTTGAAGTTTAATTTCTATGCCACCGTAATATAATTTTTTATTCTAGCCGCCGTATAATATTGTCGCCGCCGTATGTAGAATCAGCCAATAAGAAGTAACTTGTACAATAGAAATCAGTAATATCGCCCTAAATATCACTATAAAAACTAGATAACCTACGAATAAAGTTACTAAAAATTATGAATAACTGACAGGTAACCTACATATTAAACGTCAAATAGTAGTTTATTTTTTAAAATTTCTAAGTTTGAAGAAAAAATAGCTTGTATTATTCAGAGTAAAAGTGTCTTTGTGTGCCTCACATGTAATTGTCCGACTCGCTTTGCTCGTCGTGCAAACTTCCATGCTCGCCACACAAAGTACCACATTTACTCTTAATAACACAATATACTATTATTGTTACCTAATTTTACATTATATTTTGTTATAATATTTATTAAAATATTTGTTAATATTTTTAAAATAAAATTGCATTTAACAAATGGATTTGTACAATTTAACTAAATTATTTGCTACTAAAAACTAAATTAATTGCTAATTTAACAACAACAGATAGTATTTTGTACAAAATAAGTTGTAGAAATAACTACATACTTTGTTAGATAACAACAAATCGTGTTATTAAATTAACTAAAATTTTTGTCAATTGTAACAAATACATTTTGTTAAATTTCACAAAATCGAGAGGTAAATTAAACAAATATGGGTGCTAAAAAGTAACAAATTGATTTTGTTACAATTTAACAAATTATGTTAACAACTTCATTTTAACAAAAGTTTAACAAAATTTTTAGTGGACCTGGTGAGCCCTTTAATTTTGTTAATATTTAGTTAATTTTAACAACCAATTTCTAACTGTGTGCCCCTTTTTGTCAGAGATATAAAAATTGTAGTTATTAATTTATTCTATAAGGCCTCAAAAAATTGTAACGCTTCAGGCCCCTTAAATGTTAAATCCGCCACTGAACAAAAATATATGTTGAATTATTGTTTTATTATATGTGTGTAAATAATTAAATTTAGGATATTTTTCGTCTGTGGTATTTTTGTTGTTTTGAAATATGTTTTGTTTGTAGCCGCAGGCAAAATAACAAAGCTTAACTGCCATCAATAGCAATACAATCTCATATTGAAGAACAGTAAAGATGATCTTGCCAAAATCTGAAAAACTGACAACGTATAATACTCACACAATTGAAGTTTATTTTGAAGTTGAAATACAGAAAAACCACAATTTAATTCAATATAGACTTTTGTTCCAGTATTTAGCAAAAAAGTCTTTTTATTTCGTTGAAACAAGTAATTTACTTTTTCGCTGTTGTCTGTTTGACATCGTTTTACGGTTACAAAGAAAAGTAGAAGCCAGAAAAGGACGCAACATAGTAAATTACAACAGACGCCGTCATCACTAATAGATTTTCGAGTTCTTCTGAGACCGTACTTAATATAATCCTTTACTCAGACCGAACAATATTACAGATAAATGCGAGAGAGTGTGTTTACATGCATTCCTATATTTGCCAACCCTCAAACTCACATTTTCTTTTTCTCATTTCACCGACTTTGTGCTCGTTAGCGAAAAATAAACAGCCAAATTAACGGAAATACAAAAATTAACTCCCAACCCTCATCTATTTCTCATTATTGAAATTTACACTCCGAATATTTCACAAACTAATACGAAACTATAATTTGTTACCAAAAATATCACTACATATTAATTATCTGGGATTATTACCACAGACCACAGATTTCATTGATTACTTCCAATATTTTACTTTTACAAAAAGACTAACATTTTTTAATGGCACTTTCATAAATAACACATTAAAATGATAGTTCATTGCTTGTAAAAATTTATTAACGGTATAATCTGAACAATACAATCTTTAGCACAAAAATATGCAACTATAAACAGGTAAATAAAATTGAAGCTCAATTAAAGTTCAATATTCGTGTTAGTCGTGTCTACACCTGTTTCAACCTATTAATAATATGGAAATAGAAAGCATTTTCCATAAATATTTTTCTTTATTAAACAAAATACATTGATAAACAAGTAAATAAAAAAAATGCTACAAAGAATAATTGATTTTATAAATGAACTAATACCGTAAAGATTCAATTGTTTTAATCATGTGAACCATAATAAATTTTAACGTTATTCAATTTGGCCTAAATCAAATAAAAAGTACAATAATTGAGTAAATGTGGCCAGTAGTTAGCAACGTAGATTCCACTCACAAATTTATGTAAATGGAGGGTAATTCAATTATTGACCAACAACTTGGAATAAAAACCTGAACTTGTGGCCGTATATTTAGTACAAAATCAACTATAAACTTTCTTTCAAGTAGAGGTACTATTTTCTTAACTAGATTTTGGTTGATTGATGAAATTATTGCATATCAGTCAATGTTTATTTCAGCTCCTACCAATTTCGGCCTCTCATAGGTCTTCTTCAATCAGTATAAATAATATATAAATATTCAGGATTTAACAGAAATAAGTACAAAAGGAATAAGGCCCGATTTTTTCAAATATGAATAACGTGAAAGATAACTAACTTGTAAATAAATTTAATAGAAGCTCTTATCCGGCAAATAATGTGTATGTGTCTTTCAAAGTCACTTTTTCCTTTGGATTATTATTCTGTAAATTAACATAACGAAAATAATTATATTGATGTAGGCTGCAATGAAATACTGATTACTGATTTCATAAATGTCTAGACAAGGTGAATATGATGCACAATTTGTACATGTTAGTGAAGGATAGAAATTAATATTTGGAATGTCACCTGATGTCACGGGCATTTCAAGATACAAAAATTTGACATATAGGTTTGTAGTGAAAGATGCCACAATTTTGTACTGCAGTTTGGATGATGTTCCAAATAAAGTGGTACAGGTACTTGCCCTTCTATACATTTCCCTCTGTAAAAATTATAGAGAAATAATTATTCCTCTAGCAAGAGAAAGGAAGAAAAAAAATGAGATAAATGTGTTAGGAGAATTGATATGTAGCACCTTATTTTATTTAGAAGTATTTTATCTATTGAAGTCAGGTGATTAATATTGTAATTATAAATACTGCTAAACATTGCAAGAAAACGGTTATATTCTCAAAATTACTAATTCTTTGTCATTCCATTTTTCAAATTAGATCACTCGTTCTCTCACTCTTTATGGTCGAAGGTCGACATTCTGGATTTACAAACTCACCTATTTGTCCTAACTCTTGGTTTTCGAGTTTTCTAAATCATTGACAATATCTCTTTTGAAATATAAGGTATAGGTTACAATTGACAATTATAAATAATAAAAAAAGAACTCGTGGGTTATCGGTATAATTCGTTCAGTATTCACAACCCGAACCAGTTTATTTCGAAGTTCAAGTTCCTAATAACTTATTATTATTAGATAAAGCTAGATATTCTATAATTATATATTTATGTGATGTTTATTTGACAGATATATTATATTTCAAACTTTATTTGTACTTGGAAAGATCGGGCCTAATTGAAATACTTTGGTTTCCCATTTTGTATCATTTATGGTCAATCTACATTTCTATTGATTTTTGTAGGATATCGACAGCAATGTTTAAGTTTTCATGATGTGAAATTACTGCAGTGTCGTCTGCATACATAGCGACTGCAGTAATCATTTCTAATTCTTACAGTTATTAGTCCTTCGTGACAGACTTAGTCGAAAACTTGTGCAACTTCGATGAATGCGATTGTGGTGTATGTTTTCTTTTCGAACCCTGTTATTATGAGTTCGATGAGTCTCTGCAGTTAGTGATTAGTTGAATGATGAGAGCTAAAGCCGAATTAGTGAGAAGCATTACGTTGTTTTCCGATAATATTTTGTCGAGTCGAGCTTTCATGAAGGGTTTAACTAGATAGGTGGCTTTTATTTTTTCCACGTTTATGGAAGACTATTATTATAGCATTATTGGGGAAATAATTATGCTTTAGGCAGGAGTTCAGGGTAGATATTAATTCTAAATTTCATGTAGGTCGGTATTTCACTTAAACCATCAATATCGATCCAGAACTGCATCTAAATATCTAAGCTCTATTGTTAGTCATGGTACTATACAGCAACATCCATAGATTAGTCTGTTGACGTTTATCAAGGAACTTAATCTGATACAGCTTATTTTGGGAAGCTTAAAACTGATATAATTTCAGTTATTCCAGACATACATTTATTACTTCAAAATATATCTCTAGTATTAAATCCAATACAAATAAAACATTGTCACAATCCAACGTGACATCAATTTTAAAACTGAATTACAATAGATGGAAATAAAATGCAACGAACAAAAGAATTATAACTAATATTGTTTCAAACAAAACGTTATCCATTTTAGTTCCTGTAACAAAAACCGTGTATAAATAAATGACACCAACAACAGATCAAAGCAACGGAACGTGTGACAATATTATTGTAACTAAACTTCATCAAAGAACGTAAATTAAAACACGTACACAAATAAATCAACTGTGCAGCACAAAAAGATAGAAAAATGAGCTTTGAGAAGATAAAATGAAATATTCTAAGTGTTGCGTTCTTTATAGTGCAATTATTATAAAATAATGGTCATGCGTTTTATAAAATGAATATTGCAGGTAAAGTTTTAATAAAACGGAAAATAAATTATTTTTGAATATAAATCTTGGGAAGCTAAGAACAATAAATCAAATGTGTCCAAATGATTCAGAATCCAATATCTGTAGGCCCTTTCGGAAGCTCTTGGCTGACACCTTGTATCATTGAAAATGTAAAAATTTATTACTTACTCAGATGGAAACATTGATTCGTTTTAACAAATTAAAATAAACATAAAATGTAATGTCCTTTTATAATTAATTTATTGTTCTATATTCTGGTTCTCGTATTTGTCTTTAATCTTTAAATACTCTATTTCTATTCTATATAACATACGCAAGTTTTAAATCAAAACAAAGAGAATTAAAAGTTTTGTAAAAGGAATCCGAGTCTTTGTTTAGCTCATTTAAGAAAGACAATCTTCGCTTACAAATACACTTACATAAGGTTAGGTGTTCACTTGTTGATACGAAGACATCGCCCTTAATCCATAATGAAACGATTATGACCCAACTGTATATTGGAGTGATTTCATTACATAACCAACTAGTAATTGATTGGCTCGAATCGGAAAGATTCAGGAAATTTTTTCTCGCCGGAAAAGTTTTCCTAATATTACATTTCCTTCGTGTTCTTTATGAGTTATTTTCGAGGATATTCGAATACGTAAAAATCTGTTCTACAACTTAATGAAACTCACGAAATTTACTTTGTCTATTTTCTTTCACATTCTTCATCAGCAGGATTTGTCGAAAACTTGATATTTATTTTAAGAAATAATAATGAGATCACTTCTTTGAAAACTTACAAATTGTGTATATGATATAACTTGAATCACATAAAAACTGTAGTTACTTTGAATTAGTATTTTGCGAAAGTCTTGCATTTTTCTTGTTTGTTCTTATAAAACACTGCAAAGAACAAAAAGAAGATGAGTATTATATTTTTTGCAAGAAACCAAGTGCAAGTGCAAGAAAATTCTTTCACACTTTTTTGCATTCTCGTGGAAATTGTTCTTTTGTTAATTTTTAGGTTACCAATTTGTTGTATTAGCAAAAATTTATAACATAGTTTTCTATTTTTCAAATTTACACTTGGTTTTTCCATAGTAACGATCGTTTCGTTTTTTCGGACATCAGTCCTACGAAAGGAACAAATGATCATTATATATTTCTTACAGTGTTTCAATATAAGTTTTATTAATATCTTGCATTCACGTAACAATTGTACTTTTTTAATATTTAGGTTACCAATTTGTTGTATTAGCAAAAATCTATAACATAGTTTTCAATTTTTCAAATTCATAGTTTGTTTTTCCAAAGTAACAACCGTTTTGTTTTTTCGGATCAGTCCTCCGAAAGGAAGAAATAATCGTCATTATATATTTCTTTTATTAGAAAAAAATTATAAAGTTGGAAAATGCTTATCCATGGCCTATTTAATCAAGCTGAAGTGTTAAGCGTTCTACTTTCCTTTAAATTTAATTGTAGTCCAACAAGAAATATCTTCAATGTCACCCGGTTTTCAGTAGTAACAATAGCTGAATTAAGGATTGAAACTAATTGCATTAGGACGAATTGGTAGCGAAAAGAGTCCTGCGATACTTGAGACCTTGGCCTAAATGGACTGTCACACCACAGATGATGAATTTTCATCAGTAGCATTCCAACGTCTCAAATTATTATTAATTTTCTTATCACCTAATACACGACCAGCAATTCCACCTGATGCAAAATATATTTTTATTAAAATAACAAATGAACAGCTTCGTGCAAAAAAAGCAATGAATCATTATTTGATAACAACTTTTTTGCCACAATCTATGAAACAGGATCAAGCGTAGAAGAAATTGATTGAGGAATTTAAAAATAAAATTGAATCACAAACCAACTGCAATTGCAATTCATGGCTCACATTATAGCTTATTGGTTGTTTACAACATTGTTTGCATTTGTCATATTTCTTTGTTTTTCCACTGTGTTCATTTTTGTGGTATTCGTGTTTATTTATTGTCTTTCAATCGCGTACACAAATAAACAATTTTTAAAATAGCCGTTATTTAGGATTTTGCAAACAGTAATAAAAATTCAAATGAAATAATTATTTTGAGTGTAACTTAAAGTTAATTCAATGAAGTGGCTGTATTGATGAATTGAAAACCTCTTAAGATTTGTAAAATGAAAAGCTTGTATTTGAGCGAAGTAGTTCGTCAGCTTTAAAATTATAAGCAATGAAAGTTCTTTGAAATATCTATCGAGTTAAACGTTTGTAAGACCAATGATTCTATAACATGAATAATAATTTGCAATAATTAAATTTCCTTCCGTAATTGTTCAATAACGTCGCGCCTTGAATTTTAATTTTTGAATCTCAAATCCTGAAGACAAATGATAATAAAAGTGTTTCACATAATGACTTCAAAGAATGCTATCAATAAATGTTGAATTTTTCATTTAACTGTCTTTATTTTAAAGTCTGATGTCTTTGATGTCAAATTAAAATTCAAAATTAAAACAGGGCATAGAGAAAGGGTAGAGGTAGAGGTTTTCATTATTCTGAATGTCATATTTACGGTAGGTAGAAAGAAGATGTAGACATAACAGAAGAGCTAAGAGTTCCCGCTGGCCAGTTCCAGTTTCAGTGCGAAAAATTTGAATTCGCGTTCGCTTTTCGCGTGCGTTTGTGTCTCATTAAAAATGTAACAGATCTGTAATCTTACAGCGACATCTTCTGCCTTGTTAACCGTGGCTGCCTGCATCTGCTCATCTCTTCTCGTCTCTTTCATCTTGTCATTTGATGAAATTAATTTTTTATTTTTATATCGCCATGAATATACACAGATAATAACCATGGGGGTGCTATATCCACCGCTATACTCAAATATACGGGCATTACATCCACTGAATACGGACAATTATTATTATTCAATGATTAACCATTTCAATTCTAGCTATAAAATTTAAATATTGTAATATTTTGTAATTTTCATGTTCGAATTCGACTATATAAATATACCCTGTTTGTAACTGCTACTGGCAAATGCAAAAGTCTGATTTAAACTATAAAAAGTTACTAGAAAAAATTACTAGATTTTAAATAATTCATAAATGTACTGTTGTCTTTCACTCCGTATTTGATTATGGGAATAAAAATAATCTGTAATGTAAATAAACACTTTTTCTACTCCATATTGTATAATTTTTTTGCACGCTTGACATAATGAACACATAGCTTATTCCATCCTAGAGTGGATATGAAAAACATCTGATTAGTTGTCAATGTCACAATAAATTTTATTGTTTCGAAAATGAAAAAAATATATAAAGTACCTAATCAAATCTACTCCCTAATGTATAAAAGTATTATCTAAACTCGTATCACACCTCACAATATTTATTTAAAGTAATTATTTCATAAAATGTTTGACACTTGACAGTCACTGAATTTCCCACAATTCTCTATGCGCTACTCAAATATTTCCAATGTTCGTTTACGTGATTATAACCTTAACTGTGAATACCTTAATCTGATTGTTTCCTTTTCGTGTTGGTCGTAGAAAGGTATGGCGTACAACTCGAGTAGGATTTTCATATCCACTATTGTTGTAGAATATACTATTACTTCATTTATAAGGAACTATATTTTTTAATTAGACATAGTGATAAAATAAACATACGTATATAATTTATTTATTTATTTGCAAATCCGTACATCAAATGAATAATATGTGAACAGTGTAAACTCGACAAAACACTAGCCAAATAGAAGCGTCAGTTCTGAAGGAAAATTTAAATCAATTCTTCTAGTTAAAAAACAAGATATTGAACATAAAGTGTTTTCTATTTTTATGACCTTTAGACAAAACATTTTTTAGTACTTTATTCGTGACATCAAACAGTTTTTAGCATCAATACATAGTTATAGTTGTCTTGAACAATTCGGACGTTGAAACAAATGCTTTACTTTTATATTAAAAACAGTGTTTCATTTATTTATATATAATTTTCCATAAATATTTAAATTTTAAATAGCTTAATTGATACTGACAAAATTCTTTTTTCGTCAACATGATTCATAAATCTGTAGTATAAAATTATAGGTTACTATCCACACAAATATACAAGAGAGATTATTGTAGCTAAAGAACTACTAATATAAAAATATATATATTTGAAATCTGATATTATTTCATATTTAATTTTGACAATGAAACAATATATAAATTGTAAATATGTTTTAATATTTTAAAATTCTGTCATTATTACAAATAATATCACGTATTTTTTTAAAATTAATAAAATCAATTCAAGTAAGCTTTTGTAATAGTATATTTATTTTCAAGTTTTTTTATATATTAAAATTATACGTAGGTATTATTGCAAACAAAATAAAATTCTTTTGTTATGGATTTTTACAATACCTAAATGTCAAATATACAATATTTTGTATTTAATAATTAATCTAAAAGGTTTAATATAACAACAAAAAAATATTATTCACATTTTTACACATTAAGATGAGAATAACCTCAAAATTCATTTTGTTATTCTTTCTCCATGTTCTGGTCCTTATGAATTATGAAGACTTAATTATTTTTACGCACTTCTTGTAAATGGAGTTAATAACTTAGAAGCTTATATTGGAAAATGAATTATCGTTATATTCGTTATCTACTTAAAAATTATGTATGTGTATGGCATTTTTCCAAGCATTAATTAAGTTACTTCATTATGTTTAACGTGCCTATAAATACCTATTGCCCTACTTCAGGACTCAGAAAATATTTCCTTCCTTTACTTTCACCTAATTATTTTCTCGTTACAGAAATTAATATTTAAAAAATGCGACCAGTATTTTTTGTTCCTCTGTAATAAAAAGGCGAAGAAATAGTTAATTTTAAACCTGGATCTTTTCACGAGAAGATTCAGAGATAGTGACATTTAAGAAACTGCGTAAAAGACGATAATTCATTCAAATTGATTTTTTTTAAAAAAATGGTTACATTCCATAAAATATAATAAATTTATGTAAACTTATTTCCATAACTTTTTGCAAGGTGTGTTTTTGCTTCGGGAAAACATTAAAGGCTATATATGAAGTACTGATCATAAAACAAAAATAATTTTATTAAAATTCGCAAAATTAAAGATGGTTCAATTAAAAAATTAAAAGCAGACATTTATCAGATTAGGTAATTGCTTGTATTGTTCATATCAAACCTTCAATTTTCAAATAAACCATCCGTTTACAAATATTAAAAAAAAAAATTTATAATGAGTACTTCATATAGTATAAAGGTACGCTTAATTTTTTTCTTGAAGTAAGAAAACACTTGTATAATAAAATTTAAAAGTTTATGCATATATTATTAGATATTAGATTTCTTAAAATGTCAAACATTCAAAAGTTTGTATTCAGTTTATACAATAATAGCTTCATTTCTAAATAACTAATTTCAATACCTACTCTTTTATAATGTATAAAAGTACACGTGTCACGATTCAAATTAAACCACATTTTTAGACTGTGAAATCAAAAACTTTTCAGCTGTGTATTGTCGATAAAACTAGAATTTTATTATAAAATTAGTTTTTAAATTGTAACTCTATTTATAGAAAGAAATCAAATTCAAATGAATATTTTTGCAAATATATATTTCTTGCGTTTGTTTCAAATTTCATAGACTAATTTATTTTATAATTAAAATGAATTATCATATAAACATAAACCATAAAATAGAGTGGAGAATACATTAAAATTTTTAATGAAGTTAGTGAGATAAACACATGAGAAAATATTATTATTAAATAAATTAAAACATAACTTTGAACTTGAAATGTTTCTAATGTAATAAACAAAAATATTTCTGCATTAGTTCTAGTACTTTCCCTGATTCTGTACATTTGTGAATTTCCTAAAATAAATTGCAAATGCCGTTTATTTATAAATGATTTATGACCAATTGGACTATCAAGGCTTTAATTTTATGCAACATTTAAACAAAGAATTGTAATCGAAATTTTGACAGAAATGTTGAATAGTACATTGACATTTTATTTTGATGTAATATTGTCCATTAAAGGGAGACATAAAATTTAAGTACAATTGTAGAAGCGATATTTGAAACTGTCGTATGCAGAGTTTACAACCTTTTATGAAAGGTTGGGTACAAGGAAAAGAAATGGGTTGTATTATTTTCAATAAATATTGTAAAGTGAATATGTATACAAATAAATACAAAATTTTAGTTTATTAACTGCGAAAGATAATTACATTAAAAAAATTAAGAAAAACATACCTATATATTTTCTTTTATACAAAATAAATTAAAAAAATAGTTTATAGTGCGAAAGATAATTACATTAAAAAAAATAAGAAAAACATATATTTTCTCTTGTTTATATGGCTGTCTAATTTTGAACGGAAGTGTTACATTTTATATTTAATAAATCTCGTAATGCAGACGTGTTATGTATCAATTATGATTTTATTTGATGTAAAATTTAATTTTGAATTTTTGTAGTTGTGCTCTAAATCTATCAGGAAAGAGAGTATCCACAATTTTTTAAAATCCCATCCCATCCTGATGTGTTCCGCGTTTCTCGTTGCATACACTGTATAAAAATAAAACAATAAAATATAATCTCGTTGTCCATGTGATACTAATTAACATAGATGCCAAATGAATGTAATATTAAGTCAGAATAGAGACACTAAATTGTATTTTAACTTTTCATAATTCATGTTATTCTGAGAGAAATAGTGTTGCCGTCTACGCACGACTTGACTAAATCTAGATTAAAAAGTCTCGTGGTTTTTGATAGTTGAGAGAGATGTTTATATGTTTACCGCTATTTTCCCTTGTATATGAGCCTTTATTAAATTGTTTCAACTACAACGCATACGCATACTAATGATAGTCTTATTACAAGAACTAAGTTTTTCTTTTCAAATTTTATTTTATGTTTTTCTTCTAACTTACTTATCTATAATTTTTTATTTTTGTTACATTAGATTTTGAAAAGATCTTGTTATCTTGTTTGTATATTTAATATATCAATTACTTTATCAAAGTTGCAGTAAAGTTTTTAATATAACAATTTTCTGGTATTATAGAAATCTGTTGTATCATCATTATATTTATTGATTTATTTAGTAGGTAAGTACGTATAAGTAAACCTTCTTAAACTGAATTGATTGGAATATTTTAAATTTTTATTGGAACTATATACTTCCCTAATAATTTATAATTTTAATAAATAGTTAATCGTGAGTCTTGAAATTTGTCAACAGTCATATAGATTAAGAAAGTCTTGTCTTGTCTTAAAATTTCAAGACAAGACTTTTTCCAGTCTAGTCTTGCTAATCTAGCCAAGACAAGACTCTAGAAAGTCTAGATTTAGACGGCAACACTAGATAGAAATCAGAGGAGAAACATCATCAGATCATATTTTCAACTTCAATATTTCAATTTAAAAATGTTAATTTCTTATTTTTTCAATTTATTGATATATATATATATATATATATATATATATATATATATATATATATAATTATTAAAATAGCAAAATTTTGGTGAAATTTATATTATAAAAAAACCTATTAATTAAAATAGAGAAAACCTGCAACTCCGTTTTATTCTTTTCTTGTTTTGTTATTTCTTGTCTTTTCTTGAAAAACAAGACAAGAAATTGATGTATATCTTGTCTTTTATTACTCTTGAATATAAAAATCTTGTCTTGATCGTCATTTTCTTACATATTTCTTGTTTTGCTTATTAAAACGTAGTCAAGAATTCCCCTATTTGCAAATGACTTTGAACATACAATAAATTAATGTTTGTAACACATGAAGTTTTTTCTTATTAACATTATGTCAACAATTATTATTATTAAATTAATATTATAAAATTTAGCACATCAGCGGAATTTATACAAGCAGAAAATCTATTTTCCAAAGCATCCTTGAATTAAAAAAGCATTTTGTGCCTTATCAAATTATTATATTATTTAACCAATAAGTATTACTATTATATAATAAATTTCAAATATTTCATACAACTATACCATTGGTGCAACCGACTATTAAAGATTAACACTGAAATCTTTGTTTCAGGATTTCAGTAATATTCCGCGTGCGTTCAGCTAAGGCGGTGAAGATAACCGACCTGAACCTCATGAAGCGTTTGGGTATCATCGTGGCGGTGTTCAGCGTCCTGCTGATGATCCGGACGCTAGTGGCGCCGCCGCTCGTCATCGTGCGACGCACTGCCGACGACCTCAAGGCCTACCTCTGCCGCACCGACTGGTGGGATCATTCCTTCACGACAAGTGAGTATTATACGCTGAGGTAATGACTCCACGACCCAGACATAACTTAATTAAGGAGTTCATATTTACCTAATAAATGACCAATACTTTGTATGTATTATAACTTGTCTCAAGTGTCATATTGTCTAATCTTACGCTAAGCGTCTTAAACTTGAGCTTATCATATTTATACGACATCTGCACAACCGTGAAAAATCGATAATGAAATAAGAGATGAGCTGTGAGACAGAGGAAAGTGTTTATTGAATATTAAAAACAATAATAATTTACAATAATGTGAGTATTTTTTAATGTGAAAGTAGGATTTATCATATCCATAGTAACGACTAGATATTTGATTAACAGCAATGTATTTGCTTATCTCATTTACAATGAAACATAGGAAATGTGTTTGACGAATATATTAAATTTTAATGCCGCAAAAAATCCTACACCTGAGGGTAGAAGGATGACTGACTATATATATATATATATATATATATATATATATATATATATATATATATATATATATATATATATATATCGCAAAAAGTATCTAAATTTTCCCGTGTAAACTTTTGATTTTAAAAATCCCTAATAAAAAGAATGTATATGTCAAAGATCGAATTATTTAGCAGGCTAAATATTACGTTAAAAAATATTCACGATCTATCCTTAAATATTAAATTAAACTTTGTAATTTTGTAATTCTGTTTTAATTTAAGTAAATCTTTTTTTTTAATTCAATATTTCACTTGGCTTGATTTTCTGTCGTAGGTACTTGACTTGATATGAAATATTTTCAAGATACTTGCTATTACTTAATAAACAGATTACATTTAATAAAATTTAACTAGAATGAAGTGAAGTGGAAGTGAAAAATAACTGAGGTAAAGGTGTTTTATTTAGTATTTCTTCTTGTTAGCAAGTTGCAGATCAGAATTATTTAGGATTTGATTTTGTAAATAAGTTTTAATGAAAATCTTATTGTGATTTCTTGATACTAAATAAAATTGATGTAAAATTACTACTTAACCTGAACTAACTTGAAATGAAGTAATTTGAATTTGAAGTCAAGCCATAAAACCCTATTTTTCTATTACCACAATTACATCTGTTTCCGTGGAAAGATTTCGAAATTTGACGGTGGTGTTGTGAAAACAAAATGAAGAGCAAACTTAATTTTCATCATGATTTATGATGCGCGCCCTTACAATTTGTGTCAAGACACGATTATAAAATATTAGTTAATATAATGTAACATCACTAATTACAAATTAAGATCGTCCTTATAAAAAGATGAATTTGAAAGCTTTAAGACGTTTCGAAATCATAATTTAAATTCTTTAAAAATTTAGGATTTAGAAGGATAAACGTTGTTCTGATTTCATATCCAAGTAACATTTTAATGTCATTATATAAATCTTAGCAGACAGTCATAGAATAGCTGTTATCAACTGTTGGTACTGTGAACTACAGATTATATCTAATTCTCTCTTTGTCATTGTCAAAGAACAGATTTATACATAAGTCTGCACTCAGTCTATCTCTATTTACTGAATGAATATTATCACCGGATCACATAAATTTATAAAAACATCGTTTTCTGTATTTATTTTATTAGGTATAGAGTGTCCATATTTCCCAAATCCTACCAGTACATACTCTAATTATAAAAAATAAAACATGTCTGAATTTATATCAGATTGAATTAATACCTCAAAATAAATACAAGTGAATATAATACCATTGAACGAAATAAAATGTAATGATATTCGAAAGGTCGAAACAAACGTCACTATATTTTTGTAAATAAATAAAAATAGGATTTACAAATTGCAAATGAATATTGTTTTATTAAAAATAAATTTGTATGAACAAGGTAAATGTTATGAAAAAGTGAAAAAGCAAATAATTTTTATATAAATATATGAATACCCCTGACTTATTTAATCTTCCTCTCCACAGAGCAAAAAAATGTGAAGAAATATGCCCTCTGTAAATCAACGCCAATCTTTCATAGAAGTAGCCGTGTAGTAAGCAGATTTTGAAATGATATTCGCAACCTAACCAACCGAAGAGTTCCCAAATCCATGAATGTAGGTGGACTAAAATACATTGGTTACTATTGAATTTTTACGGAGAGGGTAGGTTTAACCCTCCTTGAGGTCAAATATCGACACCAACCCAAAAAATAAAGTGAAAAGCGCTCTCCACTATCAAGTCCCTACATGTCGAAACTTTCTGCAATTAAACTTCGTAATTCAGGTGCATATTTGTACGCTTAGAGAATATGTAGAGAGATTGAAGTGTAATTGGGATTTTTATCTCAGCGTATGTACACAGCGCGAAATTGGAATTACGACGAAAGGACAATTTAGTTTGATGTCATATACTGGGACTACAATGTTTCCGATTTAACTTTTAGTAACTTTTGAATACACTTGATAAAGTGTACAAAGAAGCAAAGCTTTACAAAAGCGAAAAGTACTAATCTCAATAATCTGACGTTGTATAGTTGACATGGATTACAATAAATTCACAATAATTCCAATCAAGAATTTTGTTTTATTATTCGCAAATTTCTGTTTTCATTACATTTCCAAATTTTTTTATTGAAAAATAACATATCTCCGTGTTTTTATGACCAGTAATGTAAATAGTTATTATTGTACAAGTTGTAGGTTATCTAAGTGTCGTATTATGGAAGTACGCAATCAAACAGTTAGCAAATTTTTGACTTATCAAAATTATGTTAGCAGTAGGTATAAATAAGACAAAATTAATTATAAATTATTTAAAACATTACGACTAATGAGAAAATAAACAAGAAATGTTCTACATTGTTTCAATTGATTATTAAGAGGTGTACAGTTTGACATAGTTTAGTTGTTTTTATGTTCTATAGTTGGCGCTATTTACTAGTGATGTTTCAATGTTTTTCAATGTAATTTGTGATGGTGATGTGATCAAAAAACAGTCAAATAGTGGTTGTACAAAAAATATAGCACATAGTTCGAGTTGTAAAACAATTATGCACTTGTGGAATTACAAACTGGCCTTACAAAATACTTACAACTTTTATATGTAATACATTATTAAATTATGAGCTAAGATGTTAGGATAATTATTTTTAAATTTCCTAACATTATGATCTCTTTGTAATTCTTGAAAATTCCAGTTAATTTTATATAATATAAAAGAAATCACAAGTACTGCAAATAAAGAAGCTTATCTTCAAAGTGCATGATTAAATATTAAATTAATCTAAAAATAGCTCTGTTTTATTTTTAATTATTTTTAATCTCAGAGTTAACATTTTAATTATCTTGATACATTCCTGAATTCAGCAATAAAGGGTGCTGGAGGCACTACAGCTGAAAATTCAGTTAGCGAAAGGTTCTAGACTGACAACCTACATCAATCCACTACAAGTGAAACTTGTCGGAAAATAAGTAAAATTCCTGTCTCATACTTCACTTCAAGTCTAAGGTCTCGGAAACTAATGATTATCTAGAAAATTT
This sequence comes from Stenolophus ochropezus, assembly GCA_035578165.1. Classification (NCBI taxonomy): domain Eukaryota; kingdom Metazoa; phylum Arthropoda; class Insecta; order Coleoptera; family Carabidae; genus Stenolophus; species Stenolophus ochropezus. The sequence goes on from JAQOWZ010000014.1 coordinate 10,772,938, forward strand.
AACCCTTTGCTTAACTCATCTTCATTAGTATTAGTCTTTGTATATAAGCTACCAAAGAAAATTATATAAACACTTTAATTTTTAAGCCTTTTAGCAATTTTTTATTGAAGTATCTTCAAACTTATTTTCATTATCTACGACAGAAAATATATTAAACTATGTTGACATTACTAATTTACAAAGTTGGTTTGATTACAATAACTCATTTGCAGAAAACAAGATCAAAAACAAGAAAAATAAATACACCATAAATTCCTGCACTTTATAAATTAACGATAACATATACAAACTATGAGAACATTGTTTGAAGTATTTTTGCTCATATTTTATCGTAACTTCTATTTCGTATATGTATTATATTATGCAGTGGCGTGCAGTCCATATTTGCTAGGTGTGCAATGCACACCTTGGAAAATGGCAAAATATAAATATAATTACATTACTTACTCTTATTTATATTTTTAAATTTAATTTTGTCATAAAAATATGAATATTGTATTGTGGGAGAAATATTAGCGTGTTGAATAAGTTGAACAAGTGCACTCATCCCTTGTGCACGGTTAGCGCAGCTCATTCGTACAGACAAGATACTATAACAGTCACATTATGAAGAAAGAGATAGAATACTACAGAAACTAAAGAAATCTAATCGCCGCATCTCTGTCTGTCGCGTGCACTGGAAATTGTGCACTTTCGTAAAATTAAAAGATTTGGCTTACGAATTCTTATTTATATCAACATTTTATTTTCAATTTCTGATAAATATAAACCTCTTTATATAAAATATAGTTTATAATACATTTAATCTGTATTTCAGATAATTTTATTACCAGTGATATTTAATTATTACTTATTCAATGCTATTACTGAGAAATGTCCATTTCATAGACACGTTATTTCTTTAAAAAAATAAATTACTAAAGTTTTAAGGCAAACATCCAATATAAATTGGTCCCAAAAAATAAGAACTAAAAAACAAGAATGTCTGCGTTATTTGCAAAGTTTTATACATGAAAAATTTAAATGGTTGTGTTATATTTATCTTTTGATACAATTAACAAAGATAAGTATATTTGGGTTTTATATGATAATAAACTCAAAAAATATGAGAAATTTATGAGAGAAAACATTTTCATGTTTAATACATTATACACATATATCCTAGAATGAGTACACACCCATCACAAAATATCAGCACACGCTACTGATATTTTGAATTAATAACTAGAATTTATTCTATAAATATACAATAAATAAATGATAATATGCATATACTTGAAAGGCTTTTATGAAAAATTCTAAATATTATATTTAGTCGTGAAAGTCATACTTATATAAGGATTATAGTAAAAAATTTGTTACTTTTATCGTGAAAAATTTCTTATTACAGTTTTTATTGTAAATTAGGAATAATTCATAGTTGAAATAAAAAGTAAATGTAATTTCGCAGACATAATTATTTTTCACAAAGGTTTCAGTTGAAGAAATGTTATTAATTCACAACTATTCAACTATTTTAATTAAAAATAAATAAAAACTCTCTCTCTAAAAGTACATTTCATTTTGTTTGACTTTTCTGAGTGTTCAAAGCGTTCATTTATTATTCGCAGATCAGATGAAGTTGCGAAACAGTCATTTTTGCGACACATAATAATTAAACGTAAATAGGTAAATGTTGTGTTTTCTAGTGTTTATAGAGCATTTGAACACCTGTAGCAACAACACCGTTTGTGTGTTTTGTGTTGATGTAAATCTCATTGTAACAATGTGTGTACTTGCGTCTAATAGAACCATAACTTACTATGGACTTTCGTTGCCTGTTTGGAAAGTTGCTTGAGTAAATAGCTGAGTTCATTTGAAAGTTTCCAGGGGTTCTTTTGCTCTGTATCGTTGTGATCGTGATTTTACGACTTGTGGTATGTCGCGTGATGGTTCACTTCTACCGATCAGCAATAAATTTTCTCTGCGTGTCTTACGGAAGATTACCCAGAATTTATTCCCGCAAACATCAATATAACTTCTGTTACATTAAAATGTAATTATTCCTTCTTAACAAAAACACTTCATTACCTTTCATTTAAATATCCTTATTATTAAATGCAAACTTTGAGATAACACCATTTTATATTCATTCTATTATGCATAAATAGTTTTCAACAATAATCCTAATTAAAAATTCATACAAATTCTTCCGAGTAAAACATTACAAAAGCAAATAACATTAAAGAATGAATTATATTTAATCCCCCAATATGCAAAAATGAAACAAAATTTCTCTCATTTTTTAGAATACGTCTTTGAATAAAGTCTAAAGCCCATGTGGAATTCCTGGAATTTTTAATTTCTGAAATAAAATTACAAAATTCTGAAAGCATGAAGGTATAAAATACTAAATACAATGTAGAAATCGATAGCAAAGCAATATCACCTATTTGAACGAAACAAATTTAAGTATTTTATATTCGTATCATATCCCCAAAAAAATACAAATCGAAAATTTAAAAATTGTCTCGATTTCGCGACTCGTAGGTGCAGTAAATCAAAAAACATTCTCCATCTTCAATGTCTTTACGTATGCTAGTATTCGTACAAAATCGTATTTGCAAAAGTAAATAAAATCCAAATTGCTAAATCCTGATATTTATTTTTTATATTTATTATACACTATACAGCGTGTTACTAAAAAGAGTAGTGTATAAGGTGCAATTATTTTTACAATATTTTCATTGCCAATTACAATAATTGTCACTGTCAAATATAAAACATTTATTTCCATAGGTAAACAGATTAACCGCAATTTAACAAATTTACCAAATCAAAATTATTTACAATAGTTAAATGGAGCTGGATAGAAACAAATTTGAACTATAAAATTTTAACTAATAACAATATTAAATCAGTATTTACAAAAATTCTCATATATTCATAATTAATTATGATATTTCAGAAAAACATTTCAGATCTTCATGAAAACACCACTTTCGGTTGCACCAAAATTTAATCCGATCTAATCTAAGGAATGTCAGAATGTTACATTCAAAATTTCAACTTTTTTTATTCACTAGTATTTAAGTAATCATTGCGACAACATCCATAAAAATGATAAACTTTTATGAATTTACTTCTCTATCCTTATATATTTTAAATCACATTTAAATAGTAGAATTCGCGTTGCTATGGATACCAGCTTAATTGTAACTTAATTAGCACTATAAAAGGTAAACCACAAATACTTTAGAAGGATTTGGACGGTGAAACAAGTTTTCCTTGATTACTTTGAACTCATTTATTTATTACATTTCAAACGTTGTAGAAAATTAAATTCTTAACGTCTGCATTTTTCTTATACTTCAACCGTAAAAGCAAATAAACAATCATAAACCCATCTCGTGGCAAATTCCATAGAAATGTAAAATTTCTGTGGCAATTTAACAATAACAGTAATTAAAGTACTCCATTAGACATTGATCTAATTACGCCCCAATTGCTTATGTGGTTTAAGTTCTCGAATATCAATCAAGTTATGTATCCATTGCTAATAATGGTTTAAGCACATACTCAATCATCAATAAACTTTGCAAATTGTCTATTAAGATAATTGAAATCGTTTGCAGTTTGTTAACATGAATCACTACCGCTATTGCAACAATGATTTTGCAATTTTGTACAAAATTTGTGAATAATTGAATGTTAATTTATGACGTTCCAATCTAACCTAACCAAATTTACTTACACTTACTACAAAAAATAACTGCATGGTCTTTAAATAAGGATTTTAATTTTGATCCTCAACATTTTTATCAACACGATAACGGAACACTTTTGCCGTCAATTTATTTGACTGAACATTGCATATTATAATACGTTTGAAGAAAATATACAGTGAAATTAATTTAAAACAATCTCGCTTATAACGAAAAGTCGTTTATAACTAAAATGTAAGGTAATGGTATAGGTCTCCGATATGAATTAATTGTAAAATAACTTGGATTTAGTGTCGCCGATTTTAGCGACGAAATCTCATAAAACGACTGAAATATTCATCTTTTGTGCTAAGATTTAGTTATGAGCGATATTTCACGAACTGTAATTTAGTCACTAATATTGAAAACTCACAAATCGTAATTGCTACCCAATATTTTTTAAACCTGTAATTCGTGATCACAGTCACCGTTTGCTATTGTATACTTTAAATGTTTTACGAAGTAACAATTCCAATTAGTAACAAAAAAAATAACAGCTCAGTAACTGTGATCACAATAAAGGTCATTATGGATATGAAAGTAGCAATCACAAAGAACACTGTGATACAAAAGTACAAGTTCGGTTTATCAGCCTCACTAAATACTTCTGATTAATAACAAAAATTCCCGACTTTAATCGTAGAATAAACTGTAATCACAATCACACTTTAAAATCACAAATAATGGAAAGTAGCAATCTCAAAGCACACTGTGATACAAAAGTATCACTAAATAATTCTGATTAGTAATGAAAATTTCCGACTTTAATCGTTGAATAAACTGTGATCATAATCACACTTTAAAGTCACAGATAATGGAAAGTAGTAATCACAAATAAAACTGTGATTTAAAAGTAGCAGTTTTGCCCAAAACTACTAAGGACAGGAGTGCTGCACCCTGTGTTTTATGTATCTACATAATGCATAATGTATGTTAATTTATTTTTCCATAAAAAATTGTCTGTTTTTATTTTATATAATACATGTATGTATTACACAAGAATGTAACTTTTCTGATTTAAAATATTAATTTTTTAACGTCTGTGTTTTCAAGTTCTTTGACGGGCGTTATGTGTTTTAACTTTAATTTTTTACGCCTTCTATATATTTTATCTTTCAACAAATAAATGCATTAAAATTTGAAAAATAGGGTTTATTTTTAGATATATGAAACTAAATTCAATAATTTTTGTGCATTGAATCGTATGTCCTACTTTTGATTTTAGATCTGTGAAGTATTATTGCGAAAAGTACAATGCAATAAAATAGTGAATCCATGTCTGTTTGTTGCAGTGGAAGTCCTGTTTCTTGTGTGGGGAATCCGGCTGTGCATCGTCGTAAGAAAGGCTCCTTCGGAATTCAACGAGAGCCGGTTCATATCTATGGCAATCTACAACGAGTTCTTGCTCTCTTTATTCCTCAACATCTCCATGTGAGTATATGCATCACGCATACCCATATTTATTTTTAATTCTGTGTATTACATATTTCTCGAATACGAGAAATTCAATTCACTTTTCCATTTGCATGTAATTCCGACATTACTATAAACATTTTTACTTTTTTAAATTCAATTTTGTACTTGTAGACTGAAAATAGCTGAACTCCGTTCTGAATACACACAAAGATCATAGATTATGTTATTTAAATTATTTAAATATTTCTATAGGTTCTTATTTTATTATTCCCAAAACAAAATTGGGACATTGTATTGTATTGTAAACATAGGCACGCGCAGAACTTTTCTTTTCGGGGTGGCAAAATAAATTATTATAATTATTATTATAAAATAAAGTATTAAATGTATGTGGACCCATTTCACACTATGATGAATATTACTTGGAAAAATAGCTGTATTTTTCCATAAAACTGAAAATATTTGAAAATATCGAAATTTTAGCTCGAAAATTTTCAAATTTTACAAAATTTTGTTTGTAATATTTTTCATAGAATTAGTTACGATGATGCGTAATTTACAAACAGAATTTAATTATCTCTCTTCGTTTCGGAGATATTTGCTCTCAAAGTTGTACCTCAAAAAAGTGTGTTTTTTGAGTATATTCCAAAACTGACTACAGATACGATCTCAAATACTTTACCATTCGATTCTACGGAAAAAGTTACATAGAGAAATGTTTTCTTCGCATATACATTCTTTGGAACGATTAGGTGAAAAATGAGAAAAACGGAAAAACTTAAATTTCAAATTTTCGCCTCAAAACTTTTTGTCTCCAAATTTTTTTTATTTTCTGGATTTAAGTAGATATCAATGCGCTGATTCCAAATTTTTAAACCGAATTCAAATATCTCATCCCGTTCTCGAGATATTTGAATTCAAAGTTATACCTAAAAAATTAGTTTTTTTAGGTATATCTCTTAAATAGTTAGGTTTACGACTTTGGCGACCTCACCATTCGATTCTACGGGCAAAATTACATATGTGTACCTATTTTCAGATTTTTATCTCAACAGATAGAAGTTCTATAAGGAAAAAACTGAAAATGGCCAAAAATCGAAAAAAATCTAAGGTATACCCCTTGCCATTTTTTCGATTTTCGCCGTTTTCGTTATTCCTTTCTATAAATTGTATCCTTTCCAATAAAAATCTAAAAATTGGTATACTTATGTAGTTTTGCCCGTAGAATCGATTGGCGAGGTCGTTGAAGTCGTAAACCTAACCCTTAAAGTGATACACCTAAAAAACCTGTTTTTTTAGGTATTGCCAAAATTCAAATTTGAACACGAATATCTCGAAAACGGTATGAGATTATTTAATTCGGTTTGAAAATTTGAAATCAGCGTATTGATATTTACTTAAGTCTAGAAAATGGAAAGTTTTGGAGAAAAAAAGTTCCTCGGAGAAATTTTGAAATTTAGGTTTTTTCGATTTTTCCATTTTTCACCTAATCGTTCCAAAGAACGTATATGCGGAGAAAATATTTATTTATGTAACATTTCCCGTAGAATCGACTGGTATAATCGTTCAGATTGTATATCTACCCATTTTGGAGATATATCAAAAAAACACACTTTTTTGAAGCGCAACTTTGACAGCAAATATCTCATGAACGAAAAGAGATAATTAAATTCCGTTTGAAAATTTGAAATCAGCGGGTCGAGATCTATCAAAGTACACTTTTTCCAAAAATCAAAATTTTGGGTTAGTATTAGTATTAGTATTTTTGGGATATTTCGCGTTTGTCAACACAATTTTTGGTTTAATTCTATGAATAATGAGAAAATAATAAATATGTTGGTCTTGTCATATCGCTCGCAATGTATGTGAGTAAGTACTTCATTTTAACATTTATAAACTTTTAATTATTAGTAATATATTTAGGGGTGCCAAGGCACCCCTGGCACCCACCGTGCGCACGCCTATGATTGTAAACAAGTGTTTAAGTATTTTATCGCTTTTGTCACTGCGATTTAGAAGATCTATTGTGAATCATCTCTTACTTAGTTTTCCGCAAACAGTTTCACTTTTCTGATGAAGCCAATTATAACTCCAGGAGTCAAGTTCTTGATCTCATCTGCCGTAAGATACCTCTTACCTAGTTGTTTGAATCTCCGTGTGATTACGGCTTGGTATTCCACAGTATGTGTTCCGACGATTCTTCGTCCTCGTCACAAAGTCGACAGATGTAATTTTCAGTTTTACCAATTTTGTACAAATGGTATTTTAAAGGACAATGGCCAGTGAGGACTCCTGTCATTATTCTAAGGTCCTTTTCGCTAAGAGCTAGTAGCTCTTTGGCATTTGTCGTAGTTAGAGAAATTAATTTTCTTGCTTGACTAAGGCCTGAAGTGTTTTTCCAAAACAAGAATATGGTAGACCCCTTCCAATTTTTGACCACCTTCTTATAGTGGCTTTGTGGAAGACCACATGAAGGTTCCATAGTATGAAAGTTTAGCCCCTTAATTCATCAATTTTCTCGTTTTCTAGGATACCACCATAGGGTGACGTGATTTGCGTTGGATAACAATTGCTGGATGTCTCTGCAGTTTTAGTTTAGCTTTGATATTCAAGTGAAGGCTTTTACTGCCTTTAAAGCTGCTTCGCTGTCATTGTATTGATTGTTGCTCCTTTTAAACCTTTCTCTAAGTTTAGATGAACACAACGATTTATAACATATATTAAGACTATTTTTTGTGAGAAAGAGCTGAATAGTGAGAAGTTGTATCCAAATAAATATCGGGTATTTGTTTTAAATACGTGCATATATCATAATTATTTCCATTTGTCAATATTTAAATAAATATGTGAACATTCTACAGCTGCATCATAAAATAAAAGCAACACAATATTCAATCCGATTGCATAGCACACTATGTTGTTTTATTTGCCCGATATTTACAATATAAACATTCACTTCATATACAATACAACACAAACATGAAATCTGTGTTAAGGATATATTCTGCTTCATCTTTAACTTCACAAATAAAAATTCTTCATCTTTACACACATATGCTTTTCTCAACACGTTTTCGATGAGAAAATACGTTTATCTGAAGGATTCTAAAAGGTTTTTCTCAATGTGAATAGGATCATACATTTTAATATTTAAATAATATTAAAGATACAATAACCGATGCTTCTCAACTGGAAATATTTTAAAGGAAAGGTCACACATAAAGAAACTAGCAATATTTTCAAACACGCCATACACTACAAGTTTTTGGCAAAATCCTTCAAAATTATGAGATATTTTATTTGAAATATTTAAGTAAAATGATTAGAAGACTTAAGTTAGTCACTGTGATTAGCAAGTAACTAGCACTTGATTTAACATTTAAACCCCACCAAATCACCTGCTAGTCATCTGTTAATCTAACTAACTTTAATCAATTAATCATACTACCAGTCTAGTTTCTATTATTCAGTTTCTAGTGAGGAAGAAGCCTTGTTTTGTTTTTTTAATATCCAAAATTACTTGTGAATAAGAAACCTCAATAGAAATAAATGTGAAATTCTATATTTTATTTTATTTCATGCATGATTCCTGAAACGCTATTTGTATTTGTGCGACGACTTTCATCCAACAAGGTGTGTACCTTAGGGAAAATATTTCAGAAATTACAGAACATGTAGATGTAGAAGAAATTCTTGAGTCACTGCCCCAGGAACATACCTGTGGCATTTTCTGGCTGCAGTACAATGCACGTCGATAAATGGCCCACATCATTCAGGCACAACAATGTCGAGGGACGTGCTAAAACATGCTCCATCCAACCCTAACATGTCGTTTCCAGTTTTAGGAGGACGCTTTGAAGTAGCAACTATTTAAATCCAACTCATGCATAACTTGTTTTCACAAAATTATTTTCTACTCCGTAATGTTATATTTTTTCTCGCTTCACAGAGTGGATACATAGATTATATTCATTAAAGAGTGGATATGAAAAACATCCAACTTGGTGTCAATGTCACAATATATTTCATTTTTTGGTTAAATGATGTGAGGATTTCCTTACTTTAAAATGACGATGATGCTTTACATTTACAATGATAACACAACAATACATACATAGGCGTAGTGAGTTGTTTTCACAAAATAATTTTCTACTCCGTAATGTTATGTTTTTTTGCATGCTTAACAGAGTGGATACATAGATTATATTCATTCAAGATTGGATATGAAAAACATCTGACTTAGTGTCAATGTCACAATATATTTTAATCTTTGGAACAGTTAAATGATGTGAAGATTTCCTTACTTTAAAATGAAGATGATGCTTTACAATGATAACACAACAATACATACGTGGGCGTAGTGAGAGGGGGGACAGAGGGGGCGTCTGCCCCTCTGGGAAATTATACGTTACTATAATTTTACCTCTACCTCATTAATATTTTAACAAAAAATATATTTTTCTACTTTATTTTGATATTCACTGTAAATGCTCGGTGTACAACGAAGTCTAAGCAAGTAATCTATAAATTGTGCGGTGGAAACATACTGCTAGTACTTATCCTTAAAAATTTTACTGGTTCATTTGAATTTTCAATAATCTTAATTCTATTGTTTGATATGGATAAACGAAAATATTTCAAACAGTAATACGAGTGATTATAATACTAGTTAAAATAAAGAAAAAATATACAACGATCAGTTAGCAGAATTAATATCGTTCATTGTTATTTTACCTACTGAAGTAGAAGAATACGACATAGAAAAATATATTAGCCAGATTGACAAAAGGACCTATTCTGTAACTCAGTGGTTAATTTTTAACCAGTTGCTAAAAATTTTGACAAATGAAAACAAATATTACAAGCAATGTTTTGATATTTGCTCCAGTACTACCTATTTTTATTAAAGAAAAAATTAGTAAATGGTTAAAAATTAACCACTGAATTACAGAATAAGAGGGAAAGTATGTAAAATATAAACAATCTATTAAAAAATACGTGGAAGCAGAAAAAGGTTAAGATTTATTTATTTATGATTATTTTTAAAATTACAAATAACAGGAAAATTGTAATAATTTTTGTCCCCCCTGAAAAAATATCCCGGCTACGCCCATGAATACATATAAAAGACGCGAGAAGTAACGAATATATACATCCTTTTCATTTATACAGTTACTTTATTTTTATACAGTATTTACAATAAAAAATAACTTCATTTAAGTAATATCATAGACTAACTAATATTATAATATACTTATTATTACCAAATATATTACTTAGTCTATGTTAATATATGATGAAAATATGACAAATGTTACGAATTCAGTGGATTTGGTAGTTTGGTTGATCACATCGTGATCAAAACTCATTCCTATGATTTTTCGTGCAGCATGTCAGACGATGAAACGCGACTGTTACAAAATATAGTAAATCTTAGAGGGATTATCGGTAATCTTCCTCTTACCCCTTTAGCATATTTTGTAAAAACTAATCGGTTTTGGTCACTTTCTCCCTAATGTGGACATTGGACCATTAATTCAGGATTCAGATCAAGTGTCCAACTGTCCACAGATAATAATATTACTTTTACCAAGATGTTTGCAGTAGGTGTAGATTACTTAAACAATTTGACCAAGGTATTTAGAACGGAGTATAAATGTAGACCATTAATAAAGTGGAAGCAATATCAGTTTCGTTCACGAAAACCAATAAACGAAAACGAAGTCAATATATCTTAGTGCAGCATCTGTATTGTTTTATAAATAGCATGTAGTAAATCTGTGCCTAGTGACACGTTTTGTTTGTTGCAGGTTGTTCTTGCACTCGCCTGCAAATCCGGATTTATTGTACATCATATTCTTCTGCCATACTCAACTGACAGTGACGCTGCTACTCTGCTTGATCTTCGGCAGCAAGGCAAGTGTGAAAACCCCGAACGGTTAATCGCTCATGTATTCCTGTGCTTAGTCGACCGATTCCTCACGCAGCATTTGCGAATTGGTCCTGCCCTTAGAAAACCTTCTCAACCGTATTTTCTTTTTATTTGCTCTATTCGGATTCATTTGCATTAGGCGATCATCCGTAATCATCAAGAAGATCATATTAATAGCACCCCATGTTTTATTTCTATTAATAATTACAGGGTGGAAATGAACTTAATGTTATAAATTTAAAGGTGAGTAGTATGACATGTGTAGATTACGAAAGTATTTTTTTAAAAATTTGAAAAACGAAAATTCGATTTTTCTTAAAAAAACTTTTTTTTATTGCTGTTTTAATTTATATTTCATTAAAAATATGTCTATCAAAAATACATTCAAAATTAGTTGTATAATATATTATTCTTAACAATTAAATTTTAAACAAAAATTTTTTTATTTACAGAAGAATGCAAATGCATTGCCAGTAGTCCACTACAACAAAAAATGTTACCTTAATAAAAACTACCCTTAAATATGCGAATTTTTAAAATTCTTTCACTTTCATAATTTACACATGTCATATTACGCATCCTTAAATTTATGACATTAAGTTCATTTTCACCCTGTAGTTATTTGACAAATCATAAATATCGTCTATTTTTTATATTTTTATGTTTTATACTATTGATGTTTTAATAAATATTTATAGAATAATATATCACTTGTCTTATTTTTGTTATTTACATTATTTTTGTAATAAAATAAATATTATTTTATGTTTTATTTTATTTTCCAACACACACATTTTTATTTATTAAAATACTACATTTCATTATACGAAATGAGAAATATCAAATTAGAGTACGTGCGTTTTATAGCACTAATTAAAGTTGTGGTTGTGAGTTGCAATTCAAATTTCTGAATATCTAAACAAGCACCTGGATTTTCAAATGTCAGGCTTGTTAGTTATCTATTCAATAAATTAATTGTAAAGACAACAGACCTTATTACGAGCACACTTTTATGTAGCGCTTTTGTTAAAAGTGACGTCTGGATTCATAAGATTATAATGTAAAATCACGCTTTCTAAAAGTAATTTTATTTTAAAAGTTCGTTCGTAATATGGACCAATGTTGTCTTATATGCTCGTCGAACATTAAAATAATACAGAAAGTTTTACAACTTCAGGAAAAAATGGGAAATACTATTATGTAGATACTGATAATGAATTAAAATAATTTAAGGTGGTTTATTTAAAATATATTATTAGGTAATTTACTTATATTGTTAACGTTCGTAAAAAAAATCAAAATAAAAAAGCGCATTGGTTTCAATTGAAGAAAAAAAAAATGAAAATATATTTGGTTAATATAAAATTATTATTTTTTTACAACTGGGTACAAAGTACATAATTTTTGCCTCTTTAGAGTTTGTAAATAGTCGCTTTTCATGCATTGGTGGCACATTTATCAATTATTTTATTTACTTTTGAAATTAATTAATAAAAAGGTGTTGTATGCAACACGTGTGTTTTTTATCTCGTTCTACAATTTCATCTTATACGTTAAACAGTACTCAACTAAAAAACACTTACTTTACATACTATTTTATAAATAACTATTATATTTAAAATAAAACTTGCTTAAAAGTTTACTTACATAAAAATATTCAATTGTAATTGATACTCACCTGAAACAAAAATACATGAATTAGTAAACAAAATAATAATGATAATAATAACTATTATTATTAATAATTATTTTAAATAATAAATAAAAATAGTAAATGTAAAATTGAAAATGTACAAAGAGTATTTGTGATACATCACTTTGTTCAGCAAATTCCAGGAAAATGTAGGAACATTGAAATAAAAATCATGCACTTTTTACCGTGAAAGTTAATGAATAGAGGAATGATATCATCTGTGTGTACATGATAAACCAGTTTTTCGCGAATGTGAGCTTTCGTTACTAATTGTTCTGCTAATACGGTAGATTTTGTGTCTAGTTTTCATTTTACACAGAATTTTACTTTTTGTACTTTCAGTACATACTGAAATTTTAAACACCTGTAATACCATAATGCATCATGATAAAAAGCGAAACGAATTCAAATTCCTGGAAAATTTAATACTACATGTCTTTTAAATATACTATAAAATATGTAACAAAAATTTTTGATCACAAATTGAGATTTTTATGAAATATAAATTTTACACGATTATAAAAGTTTATGTCCTTTTATCCAGGATTATATGCATTGACGAAATTTTATAATGCAACTATAATATGATAAAATATTCCCTATTAAGTTTAAGCTCTGTTTAAATATTCTCGTAACACATTTTTCCTTTTATGGAACTCTGCACTTTTTAATTGAATTATTAATACAGTTCTATGCACGCATTTCTCTTGACACAAAAATGCAAATATTTTATTCTTGTAATTCGCAAAGCGAATATGTTTCTCCATGTAGAAAAAATTGGCATTAAAAGTATTCTTTTTATGTTTTTAAATTATTTCAGTGTAACTGAAAGTAAAAATTTTATTTTATACATAATAGATAAAACAACATAATTCTTGTTTTTATAATTTATTATTAAATTAACAGTATTTATGGTGGAAAATTAATTATTTGAATACTAAATTACCCTTAATTATAATTAAATATAATTTGATTAATCAACACTGTATTATAATTAAATTTAAATAAACATATAGTACAAATACTACACGAATTCCTAACAATGTTAATATTTGAACATACCTAAATTTTGTTTAACAGGAGCCTTTTTATGTATTACATCCACTTCAGACTAATTTTGGTAGTCAGTAATAAAAACTAGACAAAGCCCAACTCAAACCTGTAATGAATTATCCTTTCCACAACCTGTGATCCCATTTATCTTACCCCATTAATACTTGTTAATACTTAATGACTTAGACAGAATTGAAAATGAGTTATCTAATCCATAGTCTAAACACACTTCCCTGCCAATAATAATCGCTAATAGTAATTTATTATTAATACAAATTGGGAAAGGTCACTTTGGAACCATTTTCATAAATGAGTTTATATTTACTTATAATATAATATTTAAATAAATTTAAACCGTCTTAAATTAAAAAGTTTAGGTGAACAAGTAAATTTTTATTTTAAACAAAATCTCCAATTTTCCAAAATAATCATATATTAATATGTAAATATTTGTAAATGATGTTTTATATTTGTTTTAAACATTAAATGAGTTTATTTTTATTTTAAAAGTAAATTTCCAATCTGAAAATATAATAAAAATTAGGTATTTATGGGGTATATTAGGTTTAAACCTAAAATACGTTGAGATACGTCCTTACTGACTTCAGCATTCAGTTCTACTAAAATTTTTACATATGTATATACAAAAACATGAAAAACAATATTTGAAACATTTTAAAAAATCGGATAAAAATTCAAATATTTATTATTTCAACAAAATATTTATTGAAATAAAACATTAGCAACTTAATTTATCTGATGTGAGTATATAAATAAACAAATTTTGTAAATAATAACAGATAGCTAAAATATATTACCTCATTTTTCCTACAACCGAAATATTAATAAAAATTAATTTCAAAAGTAAATAAAACCATTGAAAAATGTGGGTACGTTGCCTAGCAAGGGCTAAAGAAACTCTGTATTTTATTGTTATTAAATTGTATATTTATATTTTTTATTTAAAAAATTAAATAATTATATTTGATTTTGTTTGACTATCACTTAATCATATTCATTATTTTTCATACAGATTATTTCTACACCTCTGCACGAAACTTTAATGGCAATTTGATATACTGATTATAAAACAAGAAAGCTTTTTTTGAAATTCGTAAAAATAAGGGTAGCACATTCCTAACGAACATTTTTAGTGCCACTAGTGTAATAGTATATTTAATTATTTATAATATAATATAATATAACACAATATAATATAATACAATATAATATAATACAATATAATATAACATAATATAATATAATAATAAGGTATTAGACACCTACATAATAACTAATTAATAAATGATTATTTGTAGGCAGTGTTTATGCTTTCATCTCATTAATAACATAATTATAAATAATTAATGTACTATTAAACCAGTGGCACAAAAAAGTTCGCAAGGAATGAACCCATATTTTTACGAATGTAAAAAAATCTTTTTGTTTTATAATCAATATATTAAATTATACAGGGTAGAAATGAACTTAATGTCATAAATTTAAGGGTAAGTAGTATAACATGTGTAGATAACGAAAGTTAAAGATTTTTTTTAAATTCGCATATTTAAGGGTAGTTTTCATTAAGCTAACATTTTTTATACTACTGGACTACTGGCAACGCATTTGCATTCTTGTAAATAAAAACATAATTTTACTTAAAAATACTATCTAATTTAATTATTAAGAATAATATATTATAAAACTAATTTTAAATGTATTTTTTAGAAACATATTTTAATGAAATATGAATTAAAACAACAGTAAAAAAGTTTCTTTAAGAAAAGTCGAATTTTCGTTTTTCGAATTTAAAAAAAAATCTTTCACTTTCGTAATCTTCACATGTCATACTACGCACCCTTAAATTTATAATATTAAGATCATTTCCACCCTGTAGGTACCCTACTACAAAATTTTTTAAATTTTATTCCATTTTAAATAGTTTTAACAACAACGATATCGATATAGATAATTCCGGTTTTTAAAAAGAAAATATTAAAAAACTGTTATTATAATTTTTGTTCGGTATTGCAATCCCTATTCCTGAGTTACATGAATGCACTAGTTCTGTTAGAACTATAATAATCCGTATTTATCTCGTGTAATGCGAGTAAACATAACAAGCTAACTTGCACTGTTGTACAAGGCATATATGGTATTCCGCGGGACCGACAAGACCGAAGAGAGTTCGGGAATGATGTCGAAATCCCATGCGACGAAGTTTCTCACCAAACCCAGGACCGGAAACTCGCAGTACACCAGCACCAACTCTTCCGCCGGTTTGGAATACGGTAAATTTGCCGATCAAGACGTTCAGGTAATAAAAAAATTTAACACTTTCAACTTTAAGTTTAAAAGTTTTTACTGTTCAACAAACAAATGCTGAAACAAACTAAGAAACAAAACAAACTCACTTTATTGTACATTTGAGGGTTCAACTGCAATAAATATCTGCATCAGTAGTGTACACTCCATGGATGCAATTGAATGCTATGTATCCCTTATATTTTACTACCTTAGGGATACCATACGTCCAGATTTTAACGGACGTGTCCTCTTTTTTAATAGGTCGCAAAATATCCGTTAGGGATTTTAATTAATGCCTAGGATTTTAAAATATTGTAAAAATGCACAGCGCGATACATAAAAAAATAATTTAGGATTGACGATTTTTCGTAATATTTAATTGCATCCTGGGAAAATTTTCGGCAAGTTTTTCGAATTGTTTGAAAAAAGGGATCATAAATTTTGTGCGGGATGTATTACGAAGACCTGGTTCAATTTAATTGAATTTAATTTTCAAAATTCAGAATGTTCTCAATTTTATGATTTTATTTTAAAACAACATATTGATGAAAATATTCTCATAAAAGTCGACCAAGAAAGCAAATATAAAATATAAATAAATAAATTTATATAACATAACATAATATTATGTTCATTTCACTTAAATAAGACATTTTATTCAAATGACATTTTTTTTTTGTGCAATAAAAATGTAAAAAATAAATGATTGCCGTTTTTGACTGTATTTTTACCAAAGAAATTTTTGTGACGAGTTCTAGATTTGTCCTCTTTGTAGAAATTGTCGTATTATATATAATTGTCCTAGATTTTAAACGTTATAGTCATGGTTTAACATTTTAAAAAAATGGCAACCCTATACTATGTATAAACATATATTAATAAATAATTATAAAAAATTAAAAATCAGTACATTGAATACTGTATGTAAAAAATTAGTACAAAATATGTTGGAAATTGTTTATCAATACAAGTGTCTGAAAATCAGTACAAAAGGTTCCTCTATTATAGCTTGCATTACATTAACAATATGTTTATCGTAGATTTCATACATGAAATACTAATTCATTATACTACAATATTCATTACAGATGAGTTCTGAGAAATATTTTATTAATTTAAACAATGTTTAATATCATGTACCTATTAGCTATTATATTTGATCCTAAATAGAAACAATATAATATCACATGACAGTATTAAACAATATGAAAATTTAATATTAATTTCAATGTGAATAAATCATATGGAACAAAGAAAATTGATTGTAATACATTATTACTGAAACAATCTATTAATAATTAGACTTATAATGAATATATGGAAACCAAAATGTGTTAAATTAAATTTATGTTCATTGTTTTAGTTCTTTCTTTCCCTAGTATTGTTATTTATCATTCAAAAATTCACTGATTCAGTCATTTTTAAGATAATAAATCAAATTTTATAAACAAAGTAAACAATGTATAATATCATGTTCCTATTATATTTGATCCTAAATAGAAACTATATGATATCACATGACAATATTAAACAACATGAAAATTTAATGTTAATTGCAATGTGAATAAATCATATTTAACAAAGTTAATTAGACTTATCATGAATATATGGAAACCGAAATGTGTGAATTTATGTTCATTACAGTTCTTTCTTTCCATAAAATTGTCATTCAAAATTTCAATGCAAAACATTATGTATACCACAATAAAATCTGTTCCAAAATCAAAATCAGGAATTCTGGAGTAATAATTTAAGTATTATGCTCACTTATAATCTCCGGTTAAATTTCCTAGAAAATCTTTCCTGTCTATGTAAATCACATTCATAATTTAAAAGTCAGTAAAAGCAAAAGGAGGAAAACTAAAACTAACTTGAACAACGACAAGTAAATTAAAACAATAAGTTGTGAGTCGGAAGTAACTGTCAAATACTAGAAGATTATTTAAACAAAGGAGAAGTCATAAATATAATTTTCAGCTAGGTGATTGCTAAATCTCAAGGGAAATAAATATCTATTTTAGAAAGGTTTGTTCTGTCGTTGATTTAAATTGAATCTTATTAATTATAACTATAAAACTTTAGAAATTGAAAATGAAACCAGGGGTGGGATTCTTTAACTTCCGTTGCTATCATTTGGACTTGTTATGATATCAATTGCAAATATCAACTAGAAAGTATACTTGCTAATCTATAAAAGTAATGGTTATTTATGGTTGATACGTACTTACATTTACTCATACATGTATAAAGAGCACTCTACAAATCTGCACTGATGAGGGAATGTCTTAAATTCATTACAAATTTGAATTTCCACTATAGTGACATTTGACATTTAACCTAGGTATTGATATTTTAACAAGTGCAGTTGTTATTTGTACTTGTTATGAGTTATAGAATTCCAGCCCATATTTGAATTTATTCTTAAGAATAAAGGCCCATTCACAAATCAAAATTAGTGTCAGTTTTACGTTTTATGTTTTACGGCAATCTGCAGTAGCATTCACAAATCATGTTTTAGTCGTGGTTTTAGTAGATAGTAACACGTATTGGCAAATAAAGACACAGATTAAAGAAATCGGTAAAACAGGAAGTCAGCACACATTTCGATCGCGTGATTCATGATCCTTCACTTATTGGCGGGCGCCGTGCATCACATTTTTTTATAAGCGGTCCAACCATTGCTATAATTTATCGAATTGAGAAATATTCATACAGGTATATCCAAAAAAACATTTCGGTGTCACTTAAGCTCATCTCTTGAAGCAAATTTTCCCAATCACCTTGTTATTGGCGTATACGATTTATTGGGCGTACCCAACATCTTCTATTTTTTTTCTTTTTATCATTATACAGTTTTAATAATAAAACTGCACTTAATATTATTTTATTATTCATAACATTGCAAACAAAACTTGACAGTTATAGACAAGAACAAACATATATCGCTATTTCTTTCTACGATCCTTCCTATTGGTTCGTTCTTAAATATAAAACATAAAACTAAAACCAAGTTTGGAGTTTGCAATGTTCTATGCTAAAACCAAAACTAAATACTGATTTGTGAATGCTTGTATACGAAACGAATGCTACAAGGTCACTAAAACTAAAACGTGAAACATAAAACTAAAACTAATTTTGATTTGTGAATGGGCTTTAAGAATAATTTCTGACAAGTAGAGAGAAAGAGCAAAAAGAAAAGTTTTAGTTTTAGTGTCCAGTTCAGTCTATTTACGACATTGTTAAAAAAGTAAATGAATAATTTGCAAATGCATCGTAATGAAAAACTAGTATGAGAAATCGTAAAGCTCCACTAAATAATTCTGTAACGAAATGTCTGGAACATTTCCAATCTTGTATCTCATAGTGGAATTCATTGCTGTACAATGAATGTTTTATTGAAAAGAAAGTATTGGACTCGAAACTTGAATTAGTTGTGGTGGTTTGACCACATTGAGTGAATGTCAAGTGAAAGATTACTGAAAAGGATGAGTCGAACGAATGAACAGATACCGGCAAAATAAAAATATCGACTTCTTAACGATATTATGAATCTGAATAAAGTGAAAAAGTTCACATGATAGAATATAGTACATGCTAAACCTTTCGCTCCAATACGCGAAAAAGTTAGATTGAAGGGATGGGATCAGTCGACAAAGAACCTAGAATAACGAATGCTTTAAATGTTTTTATAGAAAACGTCATGCATATATATGAAGATTTTACGCTGCATGCCTTGACCGAACGCTTTAAAACAAACACAGCTTTAAACGTATCAATTTATGATCAGCGATAAATCTATTTTCTTATTTAACGACAAAAAATAATAAATAATACTGTTATCCCAAAAAAAAATATACTTTTTCACGACATGCATAGAAAACTCTACTTTCTTCTCGGGAAATAATTAAGAAAATTACTTTTCCCTCTCTAAAGAGGAAAATGTACAATATTACCAACATGAATATTACTATAAATTAAAATATTGTAAAAATTAATTATTATTAAAAAAAAAATTATTTAATAATGATACTCTTTAAAAAAATATGGCAATTATATTGTGTTCCTTAATACTTTCACATTATTTCATAATTTGACAACTAGAACTTGAACTGGCATAATGGCAATACTGTAACAATTGCACTGCTAAACGTCAAAGTTTACATAACCTTATTTTCTAGCTTTTTCTTTGAGATTTTCATAATAGTTTAATAATAATGTTATATTAAAAAATTAACATTGAAATAAAAATATAAAAACACATGTATATATGTATTTATATTAAAATAGACAATTATTTACACTTTATTATTTCTTTGATCAGGATTCTGTTATTCGTCTTCCATACAATAATATTCCACCCATCAAAAAAATGTTTCAATTTTAATTAAATTATTTATATTCAATTACTCTCAAAGATAATTATTTCAAAATATTTCTAAAATGAATTTAAATTTAATCAAACTACGTACAATAATAAAATGGTCCATGTAATAAAATGTTTACATTTGGTTAACCATAAGATTTATTCCAGTCTTACTCTGGTTTATTTTATTACTCATTACCGAACCTAATAAAACAGGTAGCACTTTGAAACAACTTGCAATCTACTAAAAGATTTTATTCAAAACATTTTAGCATATTTGACAAGAATGTATACATTGCAAGTATTTTTGTATTTCCATTATAAAAACTTTCTTAAAAATAATATATCTGTTATTTTTATTTTTCTGCTGTCTGACCTTATTTTTCTTACAATCATGATTAAACTATTAAACATGAGTTCCACGTATATTAGAAGTAGTATTCACTATTATTATTATATCGCAAATTCAATTTATCTAGTTAAATAAAAGAGTATATGTATCAATGTAAAATGTCACGTATGAAAAATGAAACGTGTTTTACTTGACAGTTTTAGTTGTAGTAAAGTAAAATAAATTCTATTTGATATTGCGCATTTACTGTATTTTCTAAAATAAAATTCCCATTTACTTCAGACTACTTGAACTTGATTTCACTGCACGAATTATAGTCAAATTTATATATACGTGAAATTGAAACGGTTGCAATGAAAAGATACTGATCTTTTGGGACAAATTTTATTAGTGTTGTAAAACTTTGTAAAAATAAATTGTACTTCAAGGAATGCATTCCAAATATTCACTCTAAAAATTTATATGAACAGGTACTTCGAAAGGTAGTCTAGGACAGGTTACAGTAAAATATAATAATTGGTTCCCATTTGGACACATTTGGTATGTCACTAAAATTTTTAAACCTGCTATAAAAATAAAACAAGAAATACCATACCGTTTTCCGGCCATAAAAGTATAAATTAAAAAATTTACATTGAGGAAAAACTCGCAATTTTATTTCTCTGGGACAACAAGATTGAAATTAAAAGGTTGTTTATGATTCTCAATGTCGTTTGACTTGCTTTTATGTGGCTGTCTTTTATTTTTCGTTGTTTTATTGAGTAATTGCGATTTTCTTTGAACGATCCGCAAAAGCAATTACACGTTAATTGCAATCACTTATGGCATTTCAGGAATTAATATCTACAATTTTCCACATTTAGATACAAATGAAAACAATTCAAACAAACAAAATAAATTTCAATCTCTTCACAAGTCGTCTACGAACTACATTACTCTGTAATCAAATTTTTCATTAAGTGGATCAGTAGATGAAATTGTTATTGCCATTCCGTACAATATTGAAAAATTATTAATATCAGATACCAATTCCATTTTTACTGTACTACTATATTGCAATTGTTCCAATATTAAATTAACGACTGTGTTAATTAAAATGACCGATTACTAATCAGAGAATCCTAATTTGGAATTTCATTACACCGCTTCATTTATTGCAGGGAATGTTATGGTACATTCACTACAATAGCTAGCTATAAATGTATTTTATAAAATTATCATATGGAAAATAATATATACATATAAAATATATTTTTGAAATTTCTGTAACATAATATAAAAAGTTGTAATCATACATTTTTCTACTCCAGTATTAATATATTTCCAATATATCAAATTTTTCGAGTAATTATAGTAGTCATATTTCAGGACAGTGAAATATGACTCATAATTCACTGTTTTCAATTAACCCCAGAATCAGAAATCAATTATTTACTGTTGTGGATCACCCTTTCTACTGTTATGTTGTCATTTTCTAGAATATTTATGAGCTTTTTGGAATTTACAAGAGTAGAAAAAGTATAGTATAACATTCGGGATAATGGTCATTATTCACTCAGATGATTTCTATCACTGGCCTTATCTTCGCGAATAATGACAATTATAATCCCTTATATAGTAATATTAAAGTACATTGCTAACTAATATTAATTTTTTTAATATTAAAACTCAGCGATTTAGAAAATAATTCTTATGATTCTCTTTTTCGCGTATCATTTTAACCGCGTACAAGATTAAAAGCAATTCAAATTGATATGAAAGTAATTTTCATTATTGTTGAAATTCAAGTTCCAAGTTTCAGAATAGTCGTGTTTGTGGTTTGTTCCTGAATTTAAATTTAAAAGCAGTTGTAGATTTCTAGTGTTTTATTGCAGGGTTGCTTTGAAGAGAGGCATACAGCGAGAAAACCGTCATTTCAGTAGCTGTGCAATATTACAATGCAGTAATAAAAAAAGAAACAAAATATGACAGGCTTGGCTTTAAATCAGCATCAAGTAAATTGAAATTTTAAAACTGCTGAGATTTTTCTGGCATATTTTCACAAAAAACGCATATTTCAAATTCTTATGAAAAAATTTTATGGAGTGTGATGGATTAGTTTAATATACACAGCATATTTTTCAAAGTAAATTCAATAATCTTTTAAGTAAATAAGTATTAAATGTAATTCTTAATATTGTTCACCTTTACAGAACGCAATATTGTTTCGTGGTGGTGAATTTAAATTTTAAAGTAGCTGAATTTCAGTGTTTCAATGTTTTATTTTCACAGAAATATTCAACCATCTGTGTATTCAAATTCTTCAGGAAACTAGGTGAACGTCTGCTTTAAAAAATACTTTGAAATGAGCGAATTTGTAATACAATTACAGATAACTATCATATTTGAAATGCAGATTTTGTTAGAGCCATATTTTACTGATGTTCAGTCTGCTACAAAGTGCACATCTCTACTGATGGAGGTTTAAACATCTTGGAATCGAATTCTGCACAAGTCTGTTTTTTTATATTTCAGACTTGTTTTCCGTAATAAGTTTTTTACATGTTTCAATAATGATTAGTATAAAATATGCAAAATCATATATGTAAATAAATAGGTTTTAAACCTTTAAGACAAACAAAACCTGATTACACGGTAACTTATACCAATATCGTCCTTTTTATAAAGGTTTGTCCTTTATTTGGTTTTATTTTTTTATGTCCTTTAACGAAGTCGTCCAGGACGGTAATTGTCCTGTATTTAAAAAATAACAATGTTTGACGTTTGAAGTTTCATCTATCAGAATTCTGTAGCTATGTTTTTTTTTGATTTTATATCCTTGAAGAATAATTTAATAAATTAGTTTTTCCCAAACAATTTCTAATCTACTTTTAAATAATTAAAATGATATAAAAATTAAAAATAAAAAAGAAATTGTAGCTACTGATTTCTGACAGATAAAACGTCAAACATTCAATATTTTTATTTTATTGTTTAAATGCTATATGGCTATCGTTATTACTAAGAAATAGAAGAAATTTAAAAATTAATTTACATGATTAAAATACGACCTAATGTAAAAGTATTTGGTGTCATTTTATGCAAAAAAAAAATATCATCCTATTGATACCATAACCTTCGTTGATAATTGAAACGGAAGCAAAAGCCTGCAAAAAACTGATATCCCATGTTTATCTATGTGTACCTTAAAAAGAAAAACACCCGATATGTGCAATTTATAGAAGTAAAAATTATTTTACATACTTTTTATTTAAATTATTTGAATTGATAATAAATTTATAAATTATTAGAATTTTTCTGCGATTCTCCTAGAGGTCACGCCCACCACTGGTTTGGGAAGCTATTTTAGATGTATATAGATTTGTGTCCTAAAGGAAAGCTTGTGTGTATTTTAGGAAGAATTCCGTCGCTTGTACACGCAGCTAGAACTCCTAAAAGAGAAGAACATGCGTTTCGGCAACCGTCACCTAGCTGCCAAGATCTCAGCGATGCAAGACGCCGCAGCGCGCCTAGACTCCGACCGAGACCGCGACGCACACAAGCACAACGCCATCGCAATCACTAGCGGCCCGACGATGTTCGCCCACGTGCCGAGTTCGGCCCTGCAGCACAAGCCCGAGCCCGTCACCGTGGCCGTGGTGGACGAGGAGGTGGAGCCGGAGGACGAGGACGACGCTCCCCCGACGCCCACGCCGCAACCGCCGGCGCGTGACTGCGACAGCCAGAGTGAAGCGGAACCCACCGTCAAAATCAAATGCTCAAGGTAGGACAATGCTGTGATATACGACGCCTGCTTTCCTGATACCTGTCTGTTTCTACACACGAGTTATGGGATCATCTATTTTTGGTGTCCGTAATTATCAACTAATTAACTGGTTTCTACCGTTGGATTGTCAAATGGACGCTAATAAAGACATAAACTACCGACAGATGTAACGTTTATTTTTGAGAATACTCCTTAGGAGATTAAAGATTTAAAAGTATTATTCAAGTATACCTTATTATTATTTTGTCTAATATTTTTATACTATCTGCCCCAGAGCTACTAACAGTTAGCATATATATAAAATTATTTAAAATTACTATGCCTTCAAAATATTCCAAGAATTATAATTTACAATCTAATAACCAAATAAACCACTCTTTTAACGTTCCGTTTCTCAACTGTGGTACCGCTGAAATTGTAGCCATAGTTAAATTACTACCGCATCGCGGTTCATGTTCGGAATGTACTATAATTATATATATATATATATATATATATATATATATATATATATATATATATATTCTGAAAATGAACTGCAACACACAAGAGTTATGGGATCATGTATTTTTGGTATCCTCAATTGTAAACTATGTAATTAAGTACCTGGTTCTGGATCCTACCGTTCGGTTGTCAAATGGACGCTAATAAAGAGATGTACCGAAAGAATGTAACGTTATTAATAATAAATTCTGAAGTTATACGGTTCTTGAAGGTATAGATAGATTGGCGGTAACGACGTGGTTGTTAAGTTTTGATAGTTTGAAGTTTGACATGCAAAAGCGTTGTTTTAGTTATTTTTGAGAATACTCTTCAGGAGATTGAAGATTTAAAAGTACTATTCAAATATATGTTGTTATTATTATTTCGTGTAATATTAATAACATATTCTGAAATTAAACCGAAGTTATACAGTTCTTGAAGATATAAATAATTAGATAGATTGGCGGTAACGACGTGGTTGTTATATTTTGATAGTTTTGAAGTTTGACACGCAAAACTGTTGTTTTTGTTATTATTCAGAATACTCTTTAGGAGATTAAAGATTTAAAAATACTATTCAAATATACGTTGTTATTATTACCTTGTCTAATATTTTTTTTACCTCTTCCTCAGAGCTACTAACAATTAGTATATATAAAATTATTTAAAAATACTACACCTTCATAATCTTCCAAGAACAATAATTTACAATCTAATAACTAAGCATGAACAATGTTGTTAATGTTCCGTTTCTCAACTATGGTACCGAAGAAATTGTAGCCATGGTTAATACTACTACCGCATCGCGATTTGACCGGTACAATGATTGAGAAACGGAACGCTATCAAAAGTTTTTTATGTTTGGTTAAAATTGTAAATTATTGTTCTTAGATTATTGAGGCGTTGTATTTTGTTAGATAATATACTAACTGATAGTGGCTTAGAGGAAGATGATGAAGTATTTATTAGATTATTAATAATAGCAAATACTTGATTCGTATTATTTTCAAATCATGTATCTCACAGAATTACGCCCGAGGGATATTCTCACAAATAACCAAAACAACGCGTTTGTTTGTCAGACCTTAAGTTAGAGTAATACTAGGTACATTAAAGGAACACCATTCTTGAAGATATAGATAAATTGGCGCTGACGACCTGCTAAGCAGCATAGGGCAACCGAACTCACCGAGCAACAAATTGTAACTGCCGTACTATCGGTTGTCATTTGCTAGTGCTACTTCTATTTAAGATGTATATATGAATAGATGGGTCTATATCTATAGCATCCGAGTGTGATACAGAATTAGTTGTGTTTTTTATTTTACGACAAATCACACGTTGTCGGTCGCTGGAATTTGAACTAACGATCTCAAGTTCGCATAACGTCACAGCGAGACAGAAATGTATGCTAGGTAGCCATCCAGACGACCTATAATTAATATACAATCAATGAATCAAAGATAGCAACTGCCACAAAGCTCATCTATTATTTCACAAACAGTTGGCTAGACTGTCGATATTTTCAACGACTTCTGTACTGGAAAATAAACATATTCCGTTAAACAAGCTCACCGTAATCATTATATTAAATTTTACTTCAAGAGCTACTAAATTTTATAGTAATTTTTAAATAGTTAACTAATTAAATGTGAAATGAAATAGCTTTTAAAAGATCGGTAGTTGTAGTTAAAAACAGTTAACATAAAGTTTAAAAATGATATGAAACTTTTTATTGTACAAAAAAAAGTAATCATAATTTATCACGTTGCGTCAAAAAATTCTGAAAATTTTACACACTTAAAAAAGTTGATAAGCGAATGATATATATTCTGCCCCTTATATTCCTATTTCTATTATCTAACCTTGCATTTTAAAAACAAAATGAGTTATTATTCGACTTTACAACATAGATCAGAGTTGTGTGATACTCCAAACCAATAACATGTTGTCTTGCTGTTGGCCAAATATTTATCTGCGAAATGGAAGAATTTCACAGCTTTACATTTTATAACAACATATAATATTATACTACAATTTAACCTTAAATTTAACAAACAAATTGTATCACACATGTTTGCAACGTTATTTCATAATAATTTTCTCACATCTTATTTTCAGCTGATGATGGGTTAACTTTACCCGAAACGTCCATTTTATAATTTTGACGTATTAAAATAAAAAAGAAAACTTCAGGAACCTAAAGGCCTTTCTTCATTTACTTCAATCTCAATTTTTGAGTTCCTAATATAACTACAACAACATAAGTTTATAAAGAAATAAATAATGAAAATAGTTCGACTAGATTGTACGTGCTCAGGATAAACTATGCTTATAAATCATGTTTCCTACAGTTACATATCTGTGAAAATTCGTAATCGAGGTGGGCAAGAGTGATCGAACGACGAACGCGTAGGCCGTACAATGCAGGTGAACAGCTTGATTTGTGGGAAAGGGTGTCAGGTTACTTCCTGAGGAATGTTCCACATTACACAATACAAGATGTATTGGTGTAGGTCGTCAGTCTATACTCTGATTAATTGCAACCATTCTGATTATTAGTTAAAACCATTCTGCCTCACGTTCACTCGTTTACGAAACGTGTGCGACACACCTGAACACTCATCGTAATTATACACTACACACCAGTGCGTCGCAATACAGCGAAATTACTTGCATGTAGATATAAACAGCGTCTCAATTCCATAAACAACCTAATACCTTTTTACAAATCGAGTATATGTGATTATATATGATACTAGACAAAGAAATTTCCTGTGTTTTTAAAAACCGATTTATTATTTGAAGTTTACGAAAAAATAATTATTAAAAATTTAGGAAAGGGGTGATGTGACGACAGCGTAGTAGAATCGTAAAATAATAGAGATAGACTGGGAGTGAAAAACACAGTCTACCTGTCTTTTTCCATGATCCTACCATGCTGACGTCATATATCCCTTCTCCAGAACATTAAATTGCTAATAACTATATTATTACAAACTAATGTTTAGTTTTTATTATTATAATAAGAAGATATAGTGATTATTTGTTATATTTTATGACTTATATACTGAAATTCAATTATAGTCATATACCCAATTATCTAAAAGAATACACACACACGTTAATGTGCATTTAATGAACATAAACTGTTTATAAAGATATATGCGACAGATACTGAGAAAGTATCGATACTTTGGTATCAAAAATATTAAATAATAATTATCGATACCAGCATCGGATCAAAAGAAAAATGTAAGACGTAGTGAATTTTTTTTTATGAAACGTTAACATATTTTTTATTATTTTTGGATTTTATAATAAAATTAAATACCCTACACTACTTCATTTCAAGCTCCAATAAATAGCAGTTTAATAAATCTTTCTCCCACAAATGATAAAAAAGTTAATTTCGGGTTCAAAAAATTTTTATCAAAGAGAAACATTCATATTTCATTAAATTAATGTTTTCCGATACTTAATGAACTATACTGATATTAATAAAATATCGGAAGATTGGTATCGATACTAAAATATCGGTATCGAAGGAAAAGTATCGATACTGATAACGTATCAGTAGTATCGAAATATCCCTATTCCCTAATAAATAGCGTTTTGACATTTTAAAATAAATATGTATCCGTACAGCAGCAATTCATTTAAAAATTGAAGCTATAAATTATAATGACGTTTTGCGAAAGAACAGTTTTAAAAGAAATTTATCAGGAAAATTCATTTTAGGGTTAAGTTATTGAGTATAACGATGCAAAAACTATTATAAAATATTCAATATTTATAAATAATTAATAAAAAATTTAAAAGAAGCTAGTCCCTGTCACGTCACTTCGCATTGACTACTAGTAGAGAACTACTTTTGTTCCTTTTTGCCCTCTTGCGCTGAAGTCACG
Source organism: Stenolophus ochropezus (assembly GCA_035578165.1). NCBI lineage: Eukaryota > Metazoa > Arthropoda > Insecta > Coleoptera > Carabidae > Stenolophus > Stenolophus ochropezus. The sequence continues at coordinate 10,801,954 of JAQOWZ010000014.1, forward strand.
GAAAACAAATTTTATTAATGTATTTTCAAAATATAAAAAAATACGTGTGATATTTTTAGTTGATAATTGATATATACAATATTATATATCACAAATTCAAACAAATAATTACAGCATTGACCTGAATAAACGTGGGCAATAATTTTCAGATTATAATTATTATTCCCTACATTAAAAGATTTAAACATTCATGGAAATATGCATAAATCAAAATTAAACAAGATTTTAAATTTAATTTTCAATTTTAATGCAATACGATAAGCGTATTTGATCCTTATTGCTACATAGTCAAATTACTAATCATGAACAGCAGGTAGGTATCAAATTTGATATGTTTAATGTTGCCCTGACATATAATTATACAAACACCGCATAATTTTAGATGTAAATATTCAGTTACCAATTATACTGGAAATTATTGCATGCAGTTTACAATACATAAATGCGTACATGTGGTAATATAACTGTGGTTATTAAAACAAAATAAAGTTGTACCAAAGAATTATGTATAAGTTGAAATATATTTAAATGAGATTAAAGTGAAGCGCACTTAAGCAAACGAACAGATGTTGTGTGAATAGAAGTTTCGGAGTTTTGAGAATAGAACTCTTCCTTTGGAGAAAATATTTAATTTTAACTAAGTTAACGAAAGGTATTTGTAGACGTTCTTTGTAACATATCAGTTCATCGTCCTCAGAGAAATTCAAGAAAATTGTTGTTGGTTTAAAAAATGCCTTCACTGTAATATTTTTCTTTATTATAATTCTTTTGTGAAAATTTCAAAGATTAATTCTTCTCGGTAATAGGAAAATAACTTATACATACGTAGCTTAATGTTTTTAAAATATAAATTTACAAATATAAGTATGTTATATTTTATATATAGCAATTTCTTTCCAAAAACTTGTATTGTTTTTACACCTTACATTTTTGTTTGATGCGATTTAAAAACGGAAAAAACTTATAATGAAAATTTAATTCTTTCAGTGAATATTTTATTTCCTTTTTTGTTTGATGCAGCACACCCACAAATATGTAGCACGAGCCGCCACTGGCCTATTATAATTATCCGAAAAAATATATATAATGGTAATATATTACAGGAGTAAAAAGGATATTTAAAACGGGATATTTTTGCTTGCAATAATTTTTATATTGAGAATGTTTGCCGCCCTCTAAATTTTGCCGCCCAGGAGTTAGTGCCCACAATGCCCATGCATAAATCTACCGCTGCAGATATATAAGTCTTGGTATTATCAACCATCATGTCGTGACCACTGACATATGAAATATGAAAAGTGCACTTGGGAATTTGATAGCGTTTAAGATAGAATTTCGGCTTGATTTATAATCTGCCATCTTTATTATTTTCTAGTAGTAATAGAAGCGTATTTTATTTTAAAAATTGCTTAAATAATTTTCTCTGGAATATAATCTCATTCTTTTAATGGATTTTTTACAAAACAAAGTCGCAGTGTTCGTTATTACGGTCATAAAATCTCACTGTTTTATTACAATTTGACCTTCAAGAATTTATCGGATGACATCGTCTGGTTGCAATTATTTGCAATTAATGGTAACTTTATATACTATGTATAGAATTCAAAATTAAAATTTTAAAAACTGAAAATAGTCTTTAGTCTTGATTTTACCATACATTTTTTCAAAGTTGGCCTGATTAAATTAATTTTATTTAAATCATGTTATAAATGAACACATTTTTCAAATAAAAATCATTGATTATTATCAAAGATAAAAAGATATACATATTATTTGATACGAAACTATTACTAATTATAAAAATATATTCTGTTTGTAATAATATCTTAAAGTTAAATTATATTTTATCACTTTAAATGTCATATAACAGAAGAAAAATATAAATATTTAAATGGATAACTAGAAGAAACAATTCTCTGTTACTCTCTTAGGTTTATTGAGATGAATCGTTTTGGTTTTATTACAGATTTCGTGTTCGTTTATGAAATAAAATATTTTTATATTACTTTTAAAACAATTAAAAAGTGCAGTAACACTTGGATATCTATAAGAATTAAGAAATTAATGATTTTTGATTTTTTTTTAAATAAATCATGATATTTGTCAAACCTGTTTTTTATATGTTTTTCTTTTGAATTTATGAATTTTTATACGGCTGATATTTTCGTATATCGAAATATATTCAGCCAGTGTTGTACAAATTCGTTTTAAAACAGGGAATGTTAGCAATAATGAAGGGCAGAAAACAATTACCACGTGCTGGCATAGAAACAAATTAGAGATGTTCAAATTTGCGGCAAGGATAATATTACATAGGAAACAAGCAATTAAACGAAGAACATTAAATGGAAAAAAGAAATGACGTACAAAGCATTGTTGTTAAGTTGTTATGTTTCCTATTCGAGCTTTTGTTTACAGTAGTTGTTTATTATGAAACAGAATCATTATTACGTTGTGGTTTAAATTACTTTCCAGTGTAAATGGTTCAAGTTGGAACATACGAGTTTGCTAGGCATAAATTCAATGTTCAATAATTTATACGGGCACTCAAACTCAACTATAAAATCTTTGCCTCTAAAATTTCTAGTTAACCTATAAAGTAACCATAGTTTGTTTTACGGTGATAGTTTTACAGTGTTACACTGTAAAGTAAATTTTATTTATTTACACTACGAAAGTAGGTAGCAATAAAATAAGTAATAAATATTGATTTTTTTTAAATTGCTAGTCTTATTTAAGTAAGTAAATATTTTATTCACTTTTTATACATTTTCAAAAATAAAATTATTTATTTTCTAGATAATAATATATTAATTTATTAATATATTTGCTTATTTATTCATCACACAAAAATATTTTACATTGAATCGCATAAAATATTTAAAATAATGTGTAGAAAATTTTCAACTATAACAAATGATGATAAAATATGTGTTTGAATAATGTATGTTAACAAAGTTCAAAATTTCATATAAAACAAATTTATGAAAATAAATTTTATTATAATGTTAAAATTTTAAATAAAAATCCATAAATCTACAAATTTTTAAAACCTACATTAAGAAATTAATACAGAACAAAATTCATAACCTAATTTCAAAATTGTGAATGGCTTTTTATCACAACTTCAGTGCACTCCATGAATTATTCATATCTTCATTATAATTTGACATTTCAGCAAACCTTTGTCAAAATATAACAACTTAATACAGAAACAAATAATGTAGTCATAGTCAAGTTTACAAAGTAACTACACAAGTGATTGAATATTAATCAAAAGATAGCATATGTTATTGAACTAAAATTCATATTATTCACAGATATGATTGATGGCGTATTCTTTGCTGAATAGATCAAAGCTTATTTTCAATTTTCATATACATAATCATATTTATTACTATATATACAGGGTGAATCCTGAAAATCTTAACATATGGAATTAGCATGGGAAAAGTTTTTTTTTCTTTGCCGCTAAACAAAATGAAGTGTTATGTGGTATATATTTATATTGTACCGTTTTATTTATTTAGGTGAAATGTAAAAAAATCATTGAAAAACGAATATTTATATAACTAGGTTTAGTGAACGAATAATAAATTATAAAAAGATAATAATAAGTAACACTATGAGTAAACGAATATATACACTAATTTAATAATAATAATTATTAATAATGACTTAAATATTAAGAACATTTATTTAAATACTTCATACTACGCAATATTTATTTAAATGATATTTATATCACCAACTATTTATTTGTATTACCTACATACTATTTATATTTATTTCTACTTTACATGTCACTGACATGCACTGACCTACACTGACTTCCCTCAGTAACTCTCTGCACACTCTGACCGATACTGACTTCCATGACCCCCCAATGCGATCCTTATATACCTGCCGCTAATTAAACTCTAGAACATTCCAGATCCTTCCAGACTATAAAATTCCCGAACAATAGCGGCGTCGCTCCTTTCCCATTTGACCTTTAACTCAACTACCTGCCCAGACAGGTAATAAAATTGCAATACTTTTTTTATACAATTACAAGATACTCAGGCTATAAAATAAAATGAAATTAAAAAAAATGTAGTCAATTCATATTATCCATTGTCTTAGCCTTTGGTATGAAAGTTTCTTATTACAAAAAGATGAAGAGTAATTGTCAAAATACAATTTATTTTCTCAAATATTTCAGTTAAAAAAGACCATATTACCCAACATTTTGTATTATTTAGACGCAAAATTAAATAATCTAACCAACGATAGCGGGACTAATGAAAACAGCAAAAAACTGTTTTCTATGTCAATGTCTTCAGTATTCACCCTGTATAAAGTTTTTTTCTTTTCTATCATAAATAGACGAAAGTTTATATCTGTTCATATTAAATATAAAAATATAATTTATACAATAATAATTTCAGACTTAATAAATTTAGTATTGCTTGTTTGAAAATTATGAAAATTGATTGACACACCCATTCATGCATAAGTCTAGAATTTTATTAAAAATTTTAAGGAGAAAAATTTCGCTCATTTTGCATTGCATAAACTTTTCCAAAAGATAAAACCATGAAATGATATTTACAAAACGCTCATGTGTTTTTGTAACACAGACTTTAATAAAAAGTGACTACACTGGACCTACACTTAAACTGTCTAGTGCATTGCCTGTAAACGTACACTCAAAAGAAAGTGTTTTATAAAATTTTAATATAGACGTGTTACCAAGCTTCTTTATTTTGATGAAAGTTTTTCTCACAGACCAGGTACAGAAAAGGTTTTATTACTTAAATTAATTAAATATCTTGTGTACAGTACAGAATGTAATTTTCTAGATTCCGTACATCACAAGATTTTAATCTTTTTTTCGTTTATCTATTCATGATTATTTTTATCCGTTATTCAGAAAACTTACATACATAACCAAAAAATATTACTTTTTGAATTTATAAAGATTTCAATACATAACCTAATATAATCTAACAAAAATATGATTTCTCGAATGCGTTGGCAATAAAAATATAACATATTTATTAAAGCTTTTAATGTAAACGACATTAATGTTTTTTTGAATAATTTAAGCAGAAATTTTTAGAATTACATATATTAAAAATAAATGAAATTTATTAAATTTCACATATAAATTTTTTTGTATTAAAATGTGTTGAATTTGTTAAAAGTTAAAATACTCGTAATAACAATTCTGTTCAAAATTATTTTCATTAAAACACTGCTGTTTTGTAATAAATTATGCACAAAAACTGTGTCATTGTTTTAAGTAAACATATTGTGTAATTGCTTTTTTGCATTTCTGCTACATGTGTTTTCACCAAAAATTAAATTTTAAATTTCCCTATTTGCCAGCCAGGATATAAATTATTTATATAATTTGCCTTTTAATTTTTCCATTTTATTCCAGTTTGGTTTGTGAAAGGTATTTCATGCAAGATTTAAACAAAATGTGCAAATTTCAAAACATAGGGATCACATCTGGGATGTTTCGGTTTGTGATGATAAAATTTTAAAATGCAACGGTTCACTTTTCAGGTTTTCAGTAATCCGACCCTAGCAGGTAATATTACCTTCGTCTTCATCCACCGCAGGAAAACTGGTCAGGTATTTTGCCCCGTACCAATTTGTCCCAATATTGAAAATAATATAAGTTTGGAAAAAAATAATGACATTTATATTATCAGTACTTTTTCAAATATCTTTAGTTACTGAAGAGAATGTGTAAAAATTTATAAATTATACAGAATGTAGCAGAAATAAGTACATTAAAAAACTCGTCGAGAGCAACAATATCTATTAGTTAGTATTAGAACTTTTTTTGTAAACCTTGTAAATTTGAGTTAAAATTCTTCAAAATTTTATCAGAAATTTCGTGACACGTCTATGGTTGAATAAAAAATTAGTTTTCTAATTTTAACATGTAAAGTGTTACTTTTCACACAGATTCGAACCTCTTTGACTTTCTAATCGTTGGGTATACCGCAACTCAGCAGGGTAATTCGGTACCTAGCAGTCAGGGTTGGATTATTTTAAATATATTTAAAATAATATGTAGTTTATTGTATTATATAGGTACCTATTAACAATGATACAAATGTATCAACTTACTATTATTATCTAGTTGTATATTTATGATATAAATTTTAGATTAATGTATTTTTAGTGTATAGGTAATTGAACAAACTAAGAAAAAATTAATAAATGAGTATTATTAAATCTTATTTTGATAACAAAGAAATATTTTGTGGCTCGATTTTTGTTCCGTAATATAATAATCATAAAAACAATTTGCTAACTTAAATTTACCAAGTCTGAAGAAAAATAAGATTTACTTTTTAGAAAAGCAGATGCAAATTAATTCAATCTTAGGACAAAGAAGCACGTGACAAATTATTGCGGATTCATGGTAAGCACCCGGGCTTATCCCGCAATTTGTAAGTCATGTCGATATTCATTTATTTTTCAAAACAATTGCCTACCTTACGTCAAACAAATTGGATTACAGACGAAATTTGGCGATGATTATTTTATTATCAAAAAATTATTGAATTGCAAATGATTAAAATTAAACATAATTCACAAATTAATGTCCCAATATTGAATGAAATCATTATTTTATTTGCTGTAAAGTCAAATAATGTGGATAAATATAATTATCGTTATTATTGCATAGTATAATGTGGAATATAAATAGCAGTATTGAAAATAATTCATAATTTATTAAATACATATTTGGATGCTATTAATATTACAAATATAATATTGCTTAGTTTTTCTTATTTTAAATTATTAATTATTAATTTAGCGTTTCTCTAACATATGTATGTAAAAATTATGAGATGTTTTTTTTAAATTTATTATTTGTATTCATTATTTGAATAAATATTGGTTTTATTATATGTGAAAAGTTTTAAAATCATTTTATTAATTAAAATTTAAAATAATAATTTAAAATTGCAATATTGTTACTAGAAAAATTAGTATTTGTAATCATATATTATTTTAATTTTATTTTCATAAACGTACGTTTCAATTTACAGTATACGTTACAATTAATTAAAACCTATACCAATGGCAAAAAAATAAAATTTCCATACATCCTTTTTTTAATATTTTTCTACTGTTATATAAACAATATTGCATATGGAAAAGATTATTAATACAGTGCAACGAAATAATTAAATAGAAATGTTATTCTCACAACACAATACAACAATGGAGCAAAGGGAAAAGTATGAGAACATTAAAATAATATTTCTACAGTGGCGGCTTGTCAAAGGAGGATGTTTGCATTATATTTCTAAATTTCAATCTTCTAGAAATTTTAAATTTAACGGGAAATATGTCCACAAGATCTAGTTTTCAAATTTCCACTGTTTTCCTATCCTACATATTATTATACTGTCGTCCAGCGTACTACCGACCATAGAAGTGCAGAGACAAAAATTTTCCTGCCTCAAATTTCATCAATATGTTTGTACGATTTTGCTGTTTTTACAATGCCTACAACGTTTATCTAATTTTCTCTCGCTGCACTCCCTGCTATAGAAAAGGAAGTATTGAGGCATGCCTCAAATTCTTTTGAAATTTTGCCCGTCGCATTTACAGTTGTTCAAATATAGTGTAAGTGGGTGGTCACTGGATATCTTTGGATTTTAAATTTAAGTTTCCTTTTAAAAAATGACAGCAATTTCTTCTGGTATGCAGATAATAAATGACGTTTGAAGCACTGACGATATTGTTAATTTTCTGATAAATGAATGTCATTTCAATAAATTTTTATTCAGTTCCTATCGCCTGCCTCATCACGAACCGCCTCTGAATTCGTGGCCATTTGTCGACAAGATATTATTCCAGTTACCATAACCTTTGTTTCTCATTGACCAAATACGCCAGTAACCACTAAATTGTAATGCAAAATAAGCTCTATTTCCTATGATAATAGTACACAAATTTGTTTGCGTCTGATTTAAATAGTCCCGTGCATATTGAACATGACCTGACCCGAATTGAATTATCTCTTTTGCACCATATCTGAGAATTGATCGCAATTATGCTAGAATCCTCACTTCAAACACTTTATTGCACGGTTTAACTAAGCAAATTAAGATTTGAAGGTTAAGCCTTTTAATTAATTTTATGTAAATATTTTTCTTGAATTACGATTTTCTTTTTATGTCTTTAATTCTTTTCAGGTTTTATGTAAGCTGTAAAGCATGAAAAGGAACATTTTGCTGCTGTCATTTTCTGTACTTTAGTGAATATTCAGACATAAATCAACATATGTCGAAACTTGATTGATACAGATATATCATCGAACATCGAACAACGATAGAAGCAATATAGTAAAAAACATTGAAAATATTCAATCTATGTCTTTCATATAAAATAAAAATAAACAAACTTCAAACGCATGTACATTTTCAATATTTTTCTTTTTATCAGAACACAGTACAGAACTATAAAAATTATTTTTGTAAAAACTCACAAAGTGCACAAGAATCTTTCATAAAAGTTGCTCTACATTCATATAAATATTTTTAATATTTTACCATATGTTTTGATTAGATTAGGTTATGTTAGCCTAAGTAAATATATTTTTTATATATTAACTCTTTACTTGAGATCATTTACCACATATTTTGGTTACAGGATTGCATTAATTTAAATCACAATTCTCTAATTGTTATTTAACATTACAGTTTATAAAAATTAACTTCCTCCATAAAACGAATTTACTGTTATATTATTTTGAATTTATAAGGCAGAAAATTTTTGCACTAATGTGTGATTTTTTGTTCAATTTATTTTGAAATATGTTACAGTAAAATCTGGTTATAACCACATCGAAAAGAAATGATAAATTTGTCGTTAGGACCGGAAATCGCTATAACTGATAAAAGTAAAATAACGTTAGCGTATTTCGACGCTAATTTTTACTTATTCTTTACAATATGGTTTTTTTTTTCATAATTAATACTATTTTGTGAAATGTTTTTGAAATAATAAAGTACTTTTAAACAAAATAAAAAAAAATCTGCTTTAAATTTAAAAAAACCGATTTAAATTTAAAAAATCTAATTTTTTTATTTTTTTTAATTAAAATTAATTGTATTTAATTCAAATCAATGAACTATAACGTTTTACCAAACCATTACAATTAAAGCGTTGTTTTCTAAATAACAATCCAGGCAACCCTCAGGTTTCAAAATATTTAAACTGATTTGAGCAATATTTGCATTTACATTATTAAACAAATATTGTTAATGATTCATGATTTATCATACAAATAATTATTTTCAAATAATCAAATTTTCTTTATTTAAATTCATCCAATTTAATTAATAAATTAAATATTTCTTTTGTTTTAAAATGTATCAACAAAAATGGTTTTCCGTATCAATTATTTCATTAAACATTGTTAATAATATAATTAACTTGTTATTCATAATATCATAATAAAACTAAATTCATATTTTCCAATTTTATATTTGAAATATATTATAAAAATAAATTTTAAAGAATTGCTTATTTCATAAGCCATTAAATTTAAATATTATAATCTGCGAATATTCTTCTTTAAACTTTTTATTTTTCATACCACATTATGTTTTCATTGTCAAACAAAAGTAAAATAATATCAAGAAAACCTCCTGAAATAAAATTAATGATCTGTTAGAATTTTTAATGTAGTTAAATAATCTTCTCTCCAATGTTTTTCTTCATTCTTTCTTCTTTCTTATATTCTTTATTTTAATTTGTTCTACATGTTCTATTTTCTATTCAATTGTGATAGTAAAAGGTTTTCTTACTTCTTTTATGCGTCTCTATTTTTTCTTTACAACTTAAAACATCGATTGTTTGAAAAAAAGCTTCTACTTACAACATATCATAAGTATGCAAATTTGGAAATTCATAAACTAAAATGATATAATTTATATATCATAAATTATAATTAATGTCTATTTCGCATAAACATTATAATGAATAATATTTATTAATTATTATCATTTTATTATTGAATTTAATTAATATATTATTAATATTTAATTATTACAGATATTCAGAATAAATTCAATCAAAATATCATTCATATACATTACAATGTAGGGTAATAAATAAAACAGGAATTGGAGCATATATATTGTAAAAAAATACTTGTTTTCGAAAATAATTGCATATTAATTATTATGTTTTCCTTTTTATATATTGTTTTGTACCTACTCAATGTGATAAAATTCTGAATATTAGTATATTTGTAAGTAATCTTGTCCATAGAATCGAGTGGTTATACATACGTCGTTAACATAATAAATTTGAATGCAGATATCTCGAAAATGAAAAGAGATAATTGAATTCTGTCTAAAAATTTAAAATCAGCTCGTCCATATTTAGTTAAGGCAATACATTTATAACCGAGAGAAAAAATGCCTGGATGAAAAACTTTTCCCATAGAATCGAATGGTACAATCGTTGAAAATCTTTACCTATTTTTGAAATATTATTAATTTTTTGAGATTCAACTTAGAGGTAAAATAGCTCTGAAACCAAAGTGATAATAAAATTCCGTTTACAAATTTTTGAAGCAGCACATTGAGATCTATCAAAATAAAAATATTTAATCGGATATAAAGTATTTTTATAATTTTTAAGTCAAAATTTAAAACAGGCAAATACGATATTGTTGATGATACCATTCAATTGTGTGGATAAAATACAAGAATGGCAAATTTGAGATTTTCAAAAACATTTCTACATTTATAACACCGACTGCATGGGGGCGTCGGGCCTCATGCCCCGAGGAAAATTTGCCCCCAAAGAGGCATTTCCCTTATCGCAGCATTTTTTGAAATCAGTAATAAAGCGCTGAATTGTTATTATTTCAAAGATGAGCTCACATCATTTACTGAGCCATGTGAAATGATACAAGAGTGTCTATTTGCTTATTCTCTTCATCGTGTAGAAACAAATTCTATAAATATCAAAGCCGTGGTAAATGAATTTATGAACAGTAGTATGGTGCGATATAATACATTTTCAATACAACTCGTTTATTTAAATGAAACGAGTAAAATATATAATATACAATATTATGTAATATTAATAAATACTTATGTAGAAAAGTAAAGAAAAATAAAAATAATATTAATTTTTTTCATCTTTTTCTAGTATTTATTTTTTTTTATAATGTAAATATTATGTTTTGATATTGGTCATTAAAAATGTTTCCACAAAAAAATATTTAAAAATTGACGCACGTGATACCACTTATCACCTGATGGAATTGGTTTAATGTAATACAAGCATCAGAAAGGTAAAACAAATATGGACAGAAATATTTTTCTTACAATATATACTATTTTATAAAATCACAACTTTTATACCAAAAATTGGTATTTTAGTTTTGAAAACGTAATTTTACGTTTAAATAAGGCTATCGCATATTATTCGGAACCGAGCGGCAGCGTGCCGATCGGCAGAAATAAGTTTCGATAGTTTCTTATGGATATGCGATAAAAAGGCTTCGGCATTCTCTGCAGAGAATATTTTTCTAGGCTGTACCGAGCCGATCACACTGCAATCGACAAGTGTGGCAACTACAGCCCTATCGGCAATATATTTATACTTGAGTTAGCCGAAAATATACGAAAATCATTTGTTCAAATAAGCAATCAGTCTATTTTCATTTGTATTGAGTTCTAAATAATTTAGTTAATCCTAATTACTTAAATCATAAGGTGAAAGATAACTGTTTCCTTATTTTTTCCATTATTTTTCTTCTTCGTTTTTCCGTTTCTAGTATGTCCGCTTCTTTGCAAGCTAGAGTCACAATTACTTTTTCTTCATCTGAAGACTTCGTATTTCTGTATTATCTTTCATTACTTGTCAACCATATATTACTCTTTTCTGCCGACTAGTGTGTGATAGCATTAGATTTTGCCGATCGGCGAGTTGCCGATCGGTGCCGGTCGTTTCCGAATAGTGTACGACAGCCTTATAACCTTAAAACTTACAAATACACCCATTTTCATAATATAACCTAAAATATTTCGTTAATATTGATTTTTTCTGAATGAGTATTTATGATTTCAGTCCAACAACAAGCACCGACGCGAGCAGCTTGAAAGAGCCATCGAACTCGAACGGCACGGAAAACGGCCTCGACACCGCGAATGGCGACAAGCTAGCAGGCAGCAACCGGCTGATCAAGTCTGGCCACGCCAGGACGCACGCCATCGTCATCAACCTGGACGACAAGAGCCGCTTCACCGAGGAAGTGACCGTGTGAGATTCTACTCACGCTCGCGCAGTCCATCTTCTCCAGCGGAAAAACATCACCGCTTCAAATTAACGCTCCTGCTGGGCTACGTTTACGTCCGTTTATTTCACTCCCAAACTTCATCTGAATTTCAATTATTCTAAGCTCAGCTAATTCAAATCCTGACAATTACTAATTCGCGACTTTCTGCGTGTTTATGTATCTCAAAATGGGGAAACTTTCCAACAACTAAAACTTGCTCAATTCACAAACATTTTTACTTGAATATTTATAAATCTAAACAATTGCAACTGCTACTTATTTCAACTTATTTTCAATACCCAATTTCCAAAAGTACAACTTTTTACTAACAATTAATACTGAAAAAAAACTTCCTCTATAGTACATAGGCGTAGCCAGAACTTTCATTTGGGGGAGTGGGTTTGAATAGAAAATTAAAAATATATTTCTCCTTGCAGAAAAGATAAATATCAGTTTTTCTTTTACACAAAAATTGGAAATAAAATATAATATATGTACTTTGAATCATCGAAAAACAAGAACATTAATACATAAATAGTATATAATATAATAATATAGATAAGATAGTATTAATTTTGTGTTACTGCAATAAAAATAATAAAAGTTTAAAAAATAACAAATAAAAAACATTCTAATTAATACTTTGTTTCTTCATTGTAAACATGTACAAAACAAAATGAGTGTAATTTACTTGAATGTCCAATGAAATATAATAAAATATCTTCAGCAGTGACAACAATACCCTTACGAATATTTACAAAGGCCAGTCCATTTAATTGTGGTGGTATCACCCTTGGTATTCTTCAAATAATTTTTCAATCTTTTAAGTTTCCTTCCTAAAAATGTCACTACACAGTCGCTACATTACACATTTGTATCTCTACAATACGATACTTTCTGTAAAAGACGTCACTATTTTAATATTATATAGATGTCCAAAAATAAAGTAAGTACCAAACGTCTAGTCTCTGAATAAATTAGTTCACTGGGAGGAGAGATTTAACCCCCAAAACTCCCTCCTTGGCTACGCCTATGCTACAGTATAAATATATAATCACCAATATCTCCGTATAAAACAAACTGACATAATGAATAATAAATATTGAGTAATATATTTATTAATTTATTGAGATCTAATTCCCTTATCACCAAATAAAAAAACAGTATGTCCGAGTGGTTCAAAACCCACTATAAGTTATTATCTTCTTGCAGTGTAGGCTGACAACCTACATCATTAAATGCAAGTAAAATTGTCGAAAAAATATATGGAATCCTAGATTCTTCAAAATATTAAAGTGATGGTAGTGACGTCACACTAACTTTTTAAATTTATTTCTCGTGTACTATTGGGTTTTTTTTACAAAATAAAAAAATATTATATCCTTTATTCTTATATATTTAATGTGTATATTGTAATAAAAAAATCACATTCTTTGTGTAATAAAAAAATGTATATTTTATGAATGAAAATTTAATCATTTCAATGTTCAAATACATTTAAAATATATGTATACAAATATATTTTTACGTCATTAGCATATATTGCGTATTTTATTCTATTTTCTTCCTACATAAATATAAACATATGTGTACATATATATTCAAAATTATTTGTTTAAATTTATTTACACAAATGCAAATCAAAACTATTGTATTTATAAAATTATTATCTGTAGTTATTATTTTCATTGATAAATATAGTCTTTATTAAGAATTTAATATTCTATTTTTTCTAACCTTAAATTAAATAGCGTAAAAATTTATTTAAATAAAAGATAATATTGTTGTCATTTGAAATATATTTTATATAAATTTTATAAAAATAAGTCTGGTTTTTAAATAAAAGATTTAAAGAAAATAAAATAAACCGTCGGTGAAATTGTTCGAAAGAATCTTTAATTTGAGATATGTGAAACACGCTTTATTTAAATATAAATTTGTGAAAGTAATAACCTTTTAATGAAATGATAACATTTTCTTTCGTATACGCATATACATTATTATAATATCAAGTGTTTCAAGATTCCAACGAACTGCGACAAATTTGGAATGAATTTTTAAATTGTATACCACTGAAAATAACTTTTAGCCAGTGGTCTACAATAATTTGTCTGCTGAAAGGGTTTGTCGCTTGACCATAACCTGAAATTTACCGAATTTCATAAAGTTGTCTCAGTGTTTTCTGTATGTCTCTGCTCAAGAATAAGCGAAGGACAACCAATGTTAAATGTTACACTTAAGATTTTTGTATAAACTGTAAAGGTAGAAATAGATGTATTTACCGAAAGTAGCTGTATTCTGAATTTTTTAAACGAGCTATGAGTAGTTGGGATCTGTACAGATTTTATGAGAAAGGCTACATGTTTTGTGTTTCAGCATTTTATATCTAATGTAAGAATAGATGTATTGTTTTTTACGATGTACAGAGTAGATTTAAGATGCGTATACGGAATGAAAAGTCAAGATTTGTGAATTGATCTTTACTTGCAGTGATTATGAACTCTTAAAAGAGAATTAGTGTTGCATCGCTAAGTGTTTTAAAAAGACTTGAACCAAGCAAATTGATCTGTGGTGTATTACTGTCTGTACATATGTAAAATGCATATCTTAGAGATTTTCAGTACGAACATATCTATAGCGCTTCGCAAATGTGAAGTTGGACAATAAGAACTAAGTACTTCAATATCAGTGTCATTCATTGCTTTATACTAACATGCTGTCATCCAGGTGTTTATGTATTAATAAATTATACTTTCTATTTTACCTACATCCATCACTTAACAATAGAAATAGTGGCAGCAGAATTGTATGTCTGCAAAAATATGAATAACTGATTATTTGTACTAAAATTTCAACATATAAACAGTTATTCATATATTTAAATAATTTTATGTACATATTTGCTTCCAAATCTTATTAAATCAAATATAAAATAGAAATATTTGATATATGTATAATAAGATTCTAACTATAAAAAGATGTTAAATGGAAATAGACTTACAAATATATAAAAACTGTCATCCCAATTTTAAACTGTTTATAAACACAAAAACAACTTTCAAGCACATTATTCTACATATACACTTCCACAAAACATTGAAACACATGTACACTACACAAAAAATTAAACAATACTGACTGTGGAATGGAACAGGGTACGTGAAATCGTGAAATCAACAAGGTCTGAACATGTTACAATTGTCTGGACGCTTGAAATCATATCATCGTATAATATAGAAATTGGTTAATGGTGATTTAAAGCATTTTATATTGATTTTCTACCCATAAAATTTTGAAAATGAGAATTTATAGCTTATTAATACATACAGTTCATGTCATGATTAACAATAATTTATTATTGTCATTTGTTAATGTCTTTACCGTCAACGTTAAAATAATGTGCACAATTTATACTAAATTGCATTGATCATTGATGTATTCATTATTTTTTTAAGGGTCCAAATTAGGTTGTAATGTTTCATTTAAATAGATATTATTTGTATTACCATTTGTTTTATTTATATTATAGGTTTTCCAGCTTTAAAATAGTCGTATATTCGTATTATCGTATTTAGATATTTACAAATACGAAAGCGTGTGTGGGAAAATGTAAATTTTTAATATGAATTTTGACTTTAAAATTAAACTTGGCGTAAAATATTAGAATTTTAAAGAGAGAATTCTAAACTATGCTTTTTATAATACCAATGCGCTTTCGTATTAAAAACTTGGTAAGTTACAATGTAATATTTGTGAAAAAATAAAGATACTAATTTTATTTATTTTCTTTACGTACACTTAAGCTGTATATTCCCAGAATGTAAACAAGAATTTTTCATTTCATTACAGTGCAGCAATTTCAGAGTTTTAATGTAATAAGAATATCATTTGAAAGTTACGCGAATAGTAATTTTCCGAGATAATTACAAATATTACAAACCGGACTTCTGTTTCTAAATTACAAATTATATAATCAAATTATGAACTTTTTTCTACGACCACTAACATAAATAGCCATTTATTTATCGAAATTATGTTAGCAGTTTAAATAAAACATAATAATTGTAATGAATATAAAACATTACGACTAATGAAGAAATAAACAAAAAATGTTGTACACAGTATTGTTTTATTGAGTTATAAATAGTTTTAATTCTTTCAGTTCATTATGTGATCGTGGTATGATCGAAATACAGTCAAATAATGGTCGTAGAAAAAGTACAGAACTTAATTCGAGTTGTAAAGCAATTAATATTTAAAATTTAAGTATTGTATATTATTTTATTAAATTTATTGCCTTGAATTAATATGTAAAAGATTAAAACGAGCAAATATTTAAATTCAAAAATTTTATTTATCAATAAGTGATTATTTAAAAATTTCTGCAACTAATTTCAATTTATGGTGCAAAATAAATGTTTAGGTTTAGGCTAAGGTTCGGTGGTTGAAAATTTCGGTTCAATTCCGGTTTTCGGGTTTTCGGTTCTAGTTCCGGTTCAGTTCTAAATCCTTAGGTTTAAGTTAGGTTCGGTTTATTGCTTTAATATTTAATTAAAATTTTACTAACATTTAAGTGGTGCACGTTGTCAACCTTTATCCTTTATTATTTCTTCATTGTATTTACTTGTATTTAACGGTGCAAGGGTTCAACTTACTTCCTGTATTGTTTCTTGTTCTTTTCAGACATTAAAGATTTATGATTGCAGAAACTTTTAGACAGCTTTCCAATGTTTTTTAGACATTGTAAAGCACTTAAAAAACAAATCATAAAACAGTCCAGCGTACATACAGAGACATCCGTTGGAAACTAGCTCAAACAGGTTTGCGTCGAGTATCGCTGTCTAGATTAAGGATTCCGGATTTAGATTAAGCGACATAGCGCCACCTATTGTTTACTGGCGCCACGACTATAAGTGGTGATGACGTCACGCAGTGTGTCTAGCTGGTAGGTAGCCTACTAGTATTGCACCAAAGTGTAAATGGAAATCATTAGTGATGGAATATACAGCGTTGCGGATTGCGGAGTCACAGGCGTGTGAGATTAGGATAATCTCGCAGTCCACATTACGTAATATGTCAGGCTAAAATAACGTTCAAATAAACCGCCACACTTGTAGCCATACATGTTAATTGTTTTATTGTGGCACATGACAGCTGAGGAAATCTTGGTACATTTGTAATCTACTGACTGTAGTACAGTGGCTGACGAACAGAATGTCAACTTAAAAGAGGTTACATGAACTAATTTTATGAAATTCGGTTGAAATTGTATCAAAATGTATTTGTTTATTTACGATAAGAGTTGTGTTGACCAGTAAACAAGTGTTATTGGGTGTAATCACATGTACAGTATCATAACTTCCAAAATATGTGATTTTCCTTCTTGTTCCATATATCGGTATCAAAACAAGTGTTTGGCTAAATGTATCTATTTTAGTGCGTCTCTGAAATCTGTGTAAATTAACTTTTCGTTAGTAATAACCAGTATTATTTGTAGTATCATACTTATTTTAATATTTTACAGTTATAAGGAATAGTGTGACATGATAATATAAATTTACAATATTACAATGGTTGAAATTGGGTCTGCAAGTTTTCTTCATTTAGGAGATATTGTCTCCTTGTATGCAGAAGGCAATGTTTGTGGATTCCTAAGCACTTTAGGGTATGGTATTCGTCAATAATCTTCCTTTCTTTAATCATTTTCTTTTAGATTGGTTGACGACCGTTGTGTGGTATGTCCCGAAGCTGGAGATTTACTTAATCCCCCGAAAAAATTTAGAGGTAACTTATTTCTTAGAAATATATTCTTTCTATAGTTATATATTCCAGATTGCCTATTTAAAATATGTCCTATGAACCGGTATTCCGCCCAAAAACAGTTTTGGAAAGCGGCCAAACAAAGTGTAGGATCGAACACAGATGCAAATCTTTTAAAACGTTTACATGTAAGAAACATAAACAATTTTTCTTTAATCTTACTGACATATATTTTGACAGCACGCAGCCGAAATCGAAAAAAAGCAAAATGATACTGAGAATAAGAAACTTTTGGGGTCCATTGTGCAATATGGAAGTGTGGTGCAAGTAAGTAATATTTTATTTATATTTTAAAAAATAATTAACACAAATTTTGCTTTAGTTACTTCATTTAAAGTCTAATAAATATCTGACAGTCAACAAACGACTGCCAGCTCTATTGGAAAAAAATGCGATGCGAGTATTTTTGGATGGTAATGGTAACGAAGGGTCATGGTTTTATATTTTACCTTTTTACAAATTACGTACTACGGGAGATAATGTGGTTGTTGGTGATAAAGTGATTTTAAATCCAGTGAATGCGGGACAGCAAGTTTTACATGTAGCGGCAAATCATGAATTAGCGGACAACGTTGGGTGCAAAGAGGTAAGTCTTTTTTGGAATCCTATTTCAAAAATATTAAGAATTTACCTTATTGGATTTTCAATATATACATTTATTTAAAGTATTTAACTAATATATTGAAGGTAATATTTATAATTTAATAATTTTTTCTTAAAATTATAAAATGTATTAAATTAATGAAATTATCGATAAAAGACACTTTTTAATTATTTTAAATTTTATTTTATTATCTGCTTATTGAATTATTTTAGTATAGGATGTTAATTCAAAATAAAAACATATTAAATAAATGAAAATATGTATCAATCAATAGCACATTTGAAAGTATAATTAATTTTAAATTTTATATTACAATATGCGTATATTTATTGACATAATGACTTTATTTGGGTGTAGTAATTCTATTCGGATTATATTACAGTAAATAATATATTCAACCTTGACAAAGTTTAATACAAAACTTCTTAATGCAATACTATATACGTATTAAATATACACTGTAAAATATTTTAATTATTTATTTAATTAGAAATTTAAAAATAGTAAAATTCACTTTTGTTACAAATATGTTAAGAATTAAATAATATTAACGAGTTATTGGTACTTATTTTTTTTTAAATAAATATATTTTCATATTATTGTTTATTAATTTTTACTTTCAAAAAGTAATTTTATAATGAAAATAATATTACAACTGTTTCAAATTTTAGTAACAGAAAAATTAATTGTTGCACGCAAACTTCTAGATAATTATATATCAACATCAATAAACGCTTAGAACTTGTTAATTTGTACATCTGGATGAAAAATATTGATTAATTGTAATAGAAATTTTATAGGAATTGAAAAAATTTACTTAAACTAAAAAAAGTAAAATATAGTAATAAATACTGAAAAAATACAAGTAAATATTTAAAATATCTATACCAATATGAACGCATAATTGAAAATGTGTGTTTAGGTAGATAAGATAATTATTTTGTGATTCAATAAAACATGAAAACTTATTAAGTTAAGGGAAATATACATTTAATTGGATAATTAAATTATATATTGATTTCGATTTATTACAAATACTATTATTAGCAATAGCTATATGGTATCATTAAATTTGTAATTCTGATTTTTTTATATCTAATATCCCTTTTTGTAATTTTTCTAAAATGTTTTTGTATTAAATATATTAAACTATACAAAAAAGATGAAAACATTAAAATTATATTAAATTATATGTAAAATATATTCTAAAAAAAGATTAACTGTGATTAAAAACGAAATTAAAAGTATAAATATTTAAAAAAAAAAAAAAAAAACGTCACAAGTCAGGTACACACATGCGTAGAAGAGATGAAAAACCTATTTCTTAATCCATATACCAATGTATATAAGAATTATATTACTATATGTGCGCCTTCGTATTATGGGATATATTTACCAAAATAATAGTGACCTGATATGGTCACCTCGTATAAACAACGATGTTGGGTCATATCAAACATCATTAATTTTAATGAGATTTCATGCATTTATAGAGTATACCTAAAACCGTTATATTTTTTGTACAGCTTATTTTCTAACGTAATCTGTAACACACTGTATAAACGCAGATGAAGTTTGATATGACGCAACATCGTTGCTTATTCGAGGCGACTATATGCTATCACTTTTTAAAAAAAATATCACTAATTTTTCTTATTATATGACTATAGACATTATATTATGTTTAACTTTTTTTTAGGTGAACGTAGTGAACGGCAGTACATCATGGAAAGTAACTCTATTTATGGAACACCGAGAAAATGCCGACGATATCCTAAAAGGTGGCGATGTAGTGCGTCTTTTCCATGCAGAGCAAGAGAAGTTCCTCACCATGGACGAATACAAGAAGAAGCAGCATGTGTTCTTGCGTACAACAGGAAGAACCAGTGCAACTGCTGCTACCAGCAGCAAAGCATTATGGGAGGTGGAAGTAGTGCAACATGACCCATGTAGAGGAGGTGCAGGTCATTGGAACTCATTGTTCAGATTTAAACATTTAGCCACGGGGCAGTATTTAGCTGCTGAAGTCGATCCTGATCAGACCATGGATCAAATGAGATCGAAATTGAGAGGTATGAAAATTTTCATTGTAATAAAATTTAGGATTGTTATTTTCAAATTGAAAAAAAAATCACAACTGAAAATCAAGTACAACACTGTCGAGGTTTTACATAAAATAAAAAAAATATGTACCTTATATTTTGTATTTAATTAAAAAAAAATGCAATCTCATCCGATTTTAGACTTTATATTTTTTTAAAGCAATTTTAGAATTTGAACATTTCTTGTATTTTTTTTTCTAAATTTTGTGTATTTTATTATTATTTACTTTCTTTTTACAAAAAATATTTAGTAATTATGATAAAATAAATAATATTTTTTGTAGATGTTGCAAACGGTCCGGTATACCACTTAGTATCAGTACCTCACTCAAACGAAATAGCTTCATTATTCGAACTCGATCCAACAACCCTAACAAGGGCCGATTCCCTTGTACCTCAATCGAGCTACGTACGTTTACATCACTTATGCACCAAAACTTGGGTACATTCTACATCTTTACCCATTGATAAAGATGAAGAAAAACCGGTCATGTCGAAGGTAAAAGATTTACTATTATGTAGGAAAGAGAAATTTAGAGATTTTTTTTGTAGGTGGGCAGTGCAATAATGAAGGAAGATAAAGAAGCATTCGCTTTAATTTCTGTCTCTCCCGTGGAAGTTAGAGATCTGGATTTTGCCAATGATGCGTGCAAAGTTTTATCAGTTATGTCTGCAAAACTCGAATCTGGGACAATATCTCCTAATGAGCGAAGGTTTTTATATTTACATTTAAATTATTTATATTTTCTTTAGATATAATTTCTTAACTATGTTTTTTCTGGAATTCAGTTATTGAAATAAAAATACTACGATAATTTTTACATAAAAATTAATTTAAAAGATAGAATAAAATGAAAAAAATAAATAAATAAAATATATGAAATAACTTTAACAAAAAAAATATAATAGTGGGCGTGTTATTTTGTCGTCGATTCCAGACTAGAGCGGTTTGCTGTACACTTGTGTTTACTGAAAGCTGACGTCACTATTACCTATCACGAACTTACTGTGATGGTAGTGACGTCACAAAAATTATATTAGCTTATTTCTCGTCTTCTGTTGGGTTTTTTGCAAAACAGAAAATTACTTCTGTAATATTTTTATTTCAAAATTAACATATAACCATGGGAAACTCCTTGAGTAAATTCCAGAACAATTTTCTGCATTATTCTATCTATTAAATGTGTTGTTTATGCTTCACAGCTTTTTCCATGCATATCATTTTTATATAAAACTAGAAAATCTCAAAATGAAATATGAATCATTTTGTATCATAAGTAATAAAAATAAAATGTTATAATAAAATATTTTCAGAGCTCTGACAACTTTACTGCAAGATATTGTATACTTCGTAGCTGAATTAGAATGTGCTCAAAATAAAACAGAAGCTTTGGATTTAGTTGTAACGAATCCGAATCGTGATAGACAAAAATTATTGCGGGAACAATCCATTTTGAAACAACTCTTTAAAATTTTACAAGTACGTGTATATAACAAATATATTTGACAACAAATTAAAGTAAATTTTCAGGGACCATTTATTGAAATCTCGAGTGACAATCCACCATTTTTAAAAATTGAGGAATTGAACGATCCAAGACATGCTCCTTACAAATATATTTTTAGATTGTGTTATAGAATCTTACGTCTAAGTCAACAGGATTACCGTAAAAATCAAGTAAATTTCCATATTCTTTTCTAGGATATTTTTAATTTCAAATTTATATTGTAGGAATACATTGCGAAACACTTCGGCTTCATGCAAAAACAAATCGGTTATGATATTCTAGCTGAAGATACAATAACTGCTCTGCTTCACAATAACAGAAAACTTTTAGAAAAACATATAACTGCAGCAGAAATTGAAACTTTCGTAGGTCTAGTTAGGAAAAATATGCATAATTTCGAATCAAGATTTTTAGATTATTTATCCGATCTGTGTATCTCGAATAAAAAAGCTATTGCTGTAACTCAAGAACTTATTTGTAAAAGTGTGCTTAGTCAAAAAAATGCTGATATATTAATAGAAACTAGGTAAGTTTATCAACAATATTTTAAATGTATATATAATAAAAGTTTGTTTTCAAGAATGGTAAAAACAAAATATGAAGAAGTGCAAGTAGTTGCGGAAGATGACACAATAATTGAAGATGAGCATGAACTCTTAGAACCAATTGTAACTGTTGTTGAAGATTATGAAGTTGTTCTTCTTTGGAACAACCGACAGGTAAATATAAGTTCATTATAAATATTTGAATGAACTTAGATGAATTTGTAGTAAAAAAATAAATTTATATCAATTTTGAACCCTAAATCCTAAAATTTATTTTGCTTTTTTTTCAGCAACCTATGTCTCTACCCGAATTATCAAGGGGAGCAAAAATGGGGGTTCGAAACGACCAAGCCATTTTAGACTACTACAGACACCAACTCAACTTATTCTCTAATATGTGTTTAAATCGACAATATTTAGCTCTTAATCAACTCTCTCCTCATTTAGACATCGACTTAATCTTAAAGTAATCATCCTACTCTAATATCAATTTATTATTTTTTTAAAAAATATATCTTCAGATGCATGGCGGACGAAACAGTCAGTTACGAACTCCGCGCTTCATTCTGTCGACTGATGCTCCACTTACACGTTGATCGAGATCCCCAAGAACCTGTTACCCCAGTTAAATACGCCAGACTTTGGTCGGAAATACCATCCAAGATGTCTATCAACGATTATGACAATAACAAAACACCAGATCCTAACAAAGAAGCTGTAAGGGCCAAATTCGGAACGACGATAATGTTCGTGGAAGACTATCTTTGCAACGTCGTTGCTAAAATGTGGTTGTTTGCTGACCAAGAACAAAACAAACTCACATTTGAAGTATGATTATAATATTTTAGAGAAACATTAACTAATGATTAATTTCAGGTTGTGAAGTTGGCGAGAGAGCTCATCTACTTTGGATTTTACAGTTTTTCGGATCTTCTTCGCTTGACGAAAACTTTGTTGAGTATCTTGGATTGTGTTTCTGAAAATGATTTTGTTGATGGACGTATACCAACTGGAGATATAGATTGTAAGTATTTACTTTATTTTGTACAAATACAAAACATTTTGTAATGTAAATGCTTGTATGATAGCTGAAGAAAATCAGGCAGAAGAAGAAACAGGTAATTGCATGGTGTGCAAATCTTGTTTAGCAATGCATATATATTTTTTGTGTTTATATTTCTTATATTTATAACTCATATGTTTTATTTCCATTATTTATCCTTGTTAAATATTATTATTATTATACCATATTAGAATAGATGAACCGTATTTTTTTACAGCATGGTATTTATGTTGATAAACCAGCTTTTGCAGTAGATAATTGATGTTATATTTCTTTTTTTAATTTTAAATGTATTTTAACATAATTGTATCAGTAGAGTGATGTTTCTAATTTAAATGATATTTTTGTAGCGGAAGGCGGAGTGGTTCGTTCAATAGGTGACATGGGAGCAGTAATGACTTCTCTAACCTTGGGCCCCATTGGGCGAGCAGTAGTATCCCCATCTGCAGCCCAACACGTCAAAGCATCACAATTCATGAAAGAGTACCCTCTAGTCATGGACACAAAACTAAAAATCATTGAAATATTACAATTCATCTTAGATGTCCGACTGGACTATCGCATTAGTTGTCTTCTTAGCATCTTCAAGCAAGAGTTCGATGAAACTGGGAAACAAGGAGATCTTCTGCAATTTGGGCAGAAGAATATAGACTTGGAACATATTGGTGCGCAAGCAGAAGGCATCTTCGGAAGCAGCGAAGAATGTGCAGTGTTGGATCTTGATGGCCATGGAGGAAGAACATTTTTAAGAGTGTTGCTTCATTTAACAATGCATGATTATCCTCCTCTTGTATCAGGAGCTCTTCATTTACTCTTCAGGCATTTTAGTCAACGTCAAGAAGTTCTTCAAGCTTTTAGACAAGTACAATTATTGGTTTCTGATAGTGACGTGGAATCATACAAACAAATCAAAGCTGATTTAGACGTTTTAAGACAATCAGTAGAAAAATCTGAATTGTGGGTTTATAAGTCTAAATGTGTTGAAGATCATACATCGCATACATTAACTCCAGGTGGTAAAAAGAATAAAGAAGAAGAGGAAGAAACTGCTTCTCCCAGAAAATCTTCATTTTCAGCCGAGAAGAAAGGATCTGCAACAAATTTAGACGTAGGACCTCTTCTAAGTCCAGAACAAGCAGAAGAATACAAGAAGATCCAACAAATATTAATTCGTATGAACCAGCTTTGTACTCAAGGAAGTGGTAACACCGGTAGTGGTACTTATGTAAAACCAAGAAAACATGAACAACGTCTTCTCAGAAATGTAGGAGTCCATACAGTCGTTCTTGACTTATTACAAATTCCATACGACGAAAAAGAAGATGTCCGCATGAACGAACTAATGCGTTTAGCACACGAATTTCTTCAAAACTTCTGTCTTGGCAATCAGCAGAACCAAGTTTTGCTTCACAAACACCTAGATCTTTTCCTTAATCCAAGTATCCGGGAAGCCCAGACAGTTTGTGCTATTTTTCAAGACAACTCCACATTGTGCAATGAAGTCAGTGAAAAAGTCATCCAACATTTTGTTCATTGTATTGAAACGCATGGTCGTCATGTCCAATACCTCAAATTTCTTCAAACTGTTGTTAAAGCCGAAAACCAGTTTATCAGAAAATCTCAGGGAATGGTTATGCAAGAACTGATAAATGCTGGGGAAGATGTTTTAGTTTTTTATAACGACAAAGCTTCATTTAATCTTTTTATCGAAATGATGCGATCAGAGAGACATAGCATGGATGAAAGTAGTCACTTGAGGTATCATGTCGAACTGGTTAAATTGTTAGCTTGTTGTACGATGGGGAAGAATGTTTATACGGAAATCAAATGCCATAGTCTCCTTCCTCTAGATGATATTGTTGCTATGGTTACTCACCCTGATTGCATACCAGAGGTACATTCGAAATATTATTTTTTTATCTGTGTTTGTAAGTACGATATTTCAGGTGAAAGAAGCCTACGTAGGATTCCTCAATCATTGCTACATCGATACAGAAGTAGAAATGAAAGAAATTTACACATCAAACCATATGTGGAGTTTGTTCGAAAAATCTTTTCTAGTCGACATGTCTTTTGTTGCGACTGCAGTTGACCGCAAATTAGATGATAATGGTTTAGAAAATTATGTGACAAATGCGGTAATGAATATAATTTCAACGTTTTTCAGCAGTCCATTTTCAGATCAGAGCACTACAGTGCAGGTAATAATTATTATTTTTGCTTTTTAACACTTTTTTGTAATGCTTGAATTTTGAAATCTATCACTAAATAAAATTGGGTTAACAATATTTCAATTATTTTTTATTAATTGGTACTAAATAGTAAAATATGATCGTACATCGGTGTTTTTAATGTAAATTTCCGAGATGGGGTTTTCCAAGAGGTTTTTAAAGAAAATTAATTTTGAGATTAAATAGAATATAATAACAAAAATTATTTTAAAAGTTTGTAAATAAAAAAATAAACAATGTGAAGTCACAAGCACAACCCTAACTGACATGTAATTTTCTATCTTGGATTGCGATGAGCCTTGCATACAAATACAAGTTTTTTAAAAAGTCTTATTACTAACACTACTTCTCTATTTTACTAGATGTCCACTAATTAACTTCTTTACAGTATGTTTGCTGTAAAATATGCAATTTTCAACTTTCATAGACATATAATGTATATTAAAAAGAAAAGGATTTAAAAATCATTTTCTAAATTAATTCTAAACGATCTATAACAACCTTTATGTAAAAAAGAAATAATTTAATTTAGTAACATTTTTATCGTATAACGTACAAATTCGATAATTGTGGACGGTTCTATGATGACCGTAGCTATTTTTTTATTGATAGAACAACGAGGGTAGTGACGTCACTATGTTAATTCTTTTCTCATGTACTTTTACCGAAAAAATTACTTTTTATTTGAAAATAATGGAAGACCCCATTTCTGTATTGTTTGTATGTAATATGTGGTAGATGTAGTTTTTACAAGATGCTTTTAAAGGATAGCAGTGTTGCTTTTAATCTGTTAGTTATTTGGTTTGGTGTTGGTTGATGTGTGGTGTAGAAACACCTGCATGAAGCCCGAATCTTTTGGAGCGACTCAACTACTGAAGATTATGATCCGTTTTCTATAAATGTACCTCTAAAATATACCTCATTTCCTGCTAACGTAAGTAACTTGGCAATATATGTATGCAAGCTTCCAAACTCATTAACTGCGTATATATGTACCATAATTCAGTAGTAAAATATAATATTTTGCAGACTCGGCAACCAATTTTTGTACAATTACTCCAAGCAGCGTTTAGAGTTTCACAGTGTCCTTGGTTAAATTCTACTCAGAGATTTAATGTCGAGAACTGTATCAGAACTTTATCAGATGTTGGTAAGTTATTTTTATGAATTAAGTGAACAAATTTTATCTGTTTCTGTTTTAGCCAAAGGTAGAGGAATAGCAATACCTTTAGATTTAGAAAGTCAAGTAACTGCAATGTTTAACAAAGCATCGATTTTATCAAGACAATCAAACAAACGAACACAGGTTTCCAAAACACCAAAAATTGAACGTACTCAGAGTCATGTACGATATTTTTTTATTTTATTTTTTATCCGTAATTCACTAAATGATTTTTATAGCTCATGCGGTTGGATAGAAGTATAATCGAAGGATTACAAGATATAGTCTCTCTACTTGAAGATCAATTAAAACCACTAGTTCAGTCAGAATTATCATTATTAGTTGATGTTCTTTATAAACCAGAATTATTATTTCCACCTGGTACAGAATCCAGAAAAAAATGCGAAAGTGGTGGATTTATTAGAAAGTAAGATTTTTATTAATTAATTATTTTTTTCTAATAATTTCTTTGTAGACTTATAAAACATACAGAAAAATTGCTAGAAGAAAAGGAAGAAAAATTGTGCGTAAAAGTTTTACGCACGCTTCGGGAAATGATGGCGATAGATCCCGAATACGGTGAAAAGGTAAGACATTTTTTTATTTTACATACTTATCTATAAAAAAATGTTTTACACATGCTAACAATAGACTGAGGAACAAAAGAATGCTGCTGAAAAGGGCATTCCCGATGCGGTAAGATTCATATTTTAAAATTTTGCAAAATGTAACAAAAAAGTTTTTATAACTGATTCACATATTTGGTTCAACGAAAATATATAATTTATTACTTCTAAGTTAAAAAAAATAGAAGAATAAAAACGTATCAATTATTTGTTTTTATTTTATTAGGGTGACGTTCTTCGTAACAGTTTATTGGCTAGATATTTTGGAAAATCTTTCGTACAGAAAAATGACAACATAGAATATAGTTCTTATCAATTTTCATCGGTAATGCATGGACCAGGAGGTAATATTCTATTGATTACAAAAAAATAGAAATCTTTATTATTAATTTTTACAGCTAAATTATTAAGCAGAGCTGGAAGAACTTTACACGAAGTTCAGACTCATTTAGATCGAGAAGGAGCATCCGATCTTGTAGTTGAATTAGTAATTAAATCCATTCATTCTCCATCAATATTTGGCGAAGTAGTAGAATTAGGTATCGCTTTATTAGAAGGCGGTAATCCAGTGATTCAAAAAAGCATGTTTAATAAACTTATGGGTGGTGACCTTAGCCAAGCATTCTTCAAAGTATTTTACGATAAAATGCGGGATTCTCAACAAGAAATTAAATCTACTGTTAGTGTTAACACATCAGACATTGCAGCAAAAGCCACTGAAGACAAACACGACGGAAAAGAAGTCAATAAAGTTTCAAAGAAACATGGAATAAAAACAAACGGAATTTTAATATCCGAAGAACTTCGAGAAGAATTAAATCATGCTGCAGATAGTACAACTCAAGCTTACATTACAATTAGAAATATGGCTACAGGAGAAGACGGCTGTGCAAATAGTGTAGGTGCTGCATACGCATTTGAAGATATGTTAGCTGAAAAGTTAGAAAAACATAGAGAAAAAGACGATCAAAATAGATTATCAGCTAAAGTTCTCATCATGCAACCAATTCTGCGCTTTCTGCAACTTTTGTGCGAAAACCACAATCCCGAATTGCAAAACTTGTTGAGAAACCAAAACAACAAAACCAATTATAACTTAGTATCGGAAACTCTAATGTTTTTGGATTGCATTTGCGGTTCAACCACAGGAGGATTGGGATTACTTGGTTTATACATCAACGAAAACAACGTATCTCTCATCAACCAAACTTTAGAAACTTTAACTGAATACTGTCAGGGTCCTTGTCACGAAAATCAGAACTGCATTGCTACGCATGAATCAAATGGTTTGGATATTATAACAGCTCTTATTTTAAATGATATTAATCCATTAGGAAAAACTAGAATGGATCTTGTCCTAGAATTAAAAAATAATGCTTCAAAATTGTTGTTAGCTATTATGGAAAGCAGAGGAGACAGTGAAAATGCAGAAAGAATTCTGTATAACATGAATCCTAAACAGTTGGTTGATGTAGCATGTCGAGCTTTCCATCAAGAAAGCTTAGATGATGATGATCAAGATGAGGATCTAAATGGTCAAGTTGATGATGGAGTATCACCAAAAGAAGTTGGCCATAATATTTATATTCTTTGCCATCAATTAGCTCAACATAATAAAGATTTAGCGGCTTTATTAAAACCTAGTGATACAAATATTGATCCTGCTACTAATCAAGCTTTGATTTATTATAATAATCACACCGCGCAAATTGAAGTAAGTAAATAAAATAAACCTTTAAATGAAACTACAATTGTAACTTTTTATAGATTGTTCGACATGATAGAACATTAGAACAAATTGTATTTCCAATACCAGAAATGTGTGAATACATCACATCTGATACCAAATCAAAAATTTTAAACACAGCTGAAAGAGATGATCAAGGATCAAAAGTACCTGATTTCTTTGAACGTACTGATTATATGTTCAACGAAATGAAATGGCAGAAGAAACTTAGAGGTACTTTTTTCTATACACAAAAAAAAAGAAATAATAATACAAACATAATTTTTAGGGCAACCAGTTTTATTCTGGGTTAGCAGTTTCATGTCCCTGTGGAGTAATATTTTATTTAATTGCGCTGTACTTATTAATCTTATAGTCGCCTTCTGTTATCCTTTTACTGATATTGTGCCAAGTAAGTTTTCAATATTTTCAATCTACCGATCTAACATTTTTTTTGTAGAAATTGGATCCCATTTGTCTGGTCTTATATGGGTTACCATGTTAGCATCAGCAGCCATAGTAATTACTTTACCTAGAGAAACCGGAATTCGAACTTTAGTAGCGTCTACTATACTTCGGTTAATTTTCTCTTTAGGACCTGAGCCGACATTGTGGCTTTTGGGGTCTCTGACTGTAAGTAAACTTTCTTCTTTTTAAAGCTTAAAATAACGGTGGAAAAATATGAAACCTACT
Organism: Stenolophus ochropezus; assembly: GCA_035578165.1. Lineage (NCBI taxonomy): Eukaryota > Metazoa > Arthropoda > Insecta > Coleoptera > Carabidae > Stenolophus > Stenolophus ochropezus. The sequence continues at coordinate 10,832,356 of JAQOWZ010000014.1, forward strand.
TTAATTCATAATTAAACTATTTTCTATAAAAAAATGTGATATTTGTTCAGACATTTTTCTTATTTATATATAGTGTATTCTTCTATTTGCTATATCTTTGGTTTATCATCTTTTTTAGTTTAAATATTATTTTCAGGTAATACTAAAAGGAATCCATTTAGTAAGCATTATGGGCAATCAAGGTACAATGACCAAACCGTACGACCAAATCATAACAGATGTGGAATTGCTGTACCACGTTGCTTACATGGTATTTTGCGTGTTTGGTATTTTAGTTCATCCTTTCTTCTATTCTGTTTTAGTAAGTATATATTATTTGTTAAAAAGAATATATATAGTAAACAATTTGTTGCAGCTTTTTGATGTCGTTTACCGCGAAGAAACACTTCTAAACGTAATTAGATCTGTAACTCGTAATGGACGGTCCATCATCTTAACAGCAGTTTTGGCTCTCATACTTGTTTACATGTTCTCAATTATTGGGTACATGTTCTTCAAAGACGATTTCTTAGTTAGTGTAGATGGTGAAGTACTGGGTACGTATATTTTTTATACTTTGTACAAGTTTTTCATATTTTTAATTTATTTAGGGTTCTTCATTTCTATGAATTCTTTTGTAAGGTAAAAAAAAGTAGCAGTGTGTTTTAACAATGATTGTTGATTTAGGTTGATATTAATTTATGTAGGACTGTAGCTGAGTGTATTTAGTTTGAGAGTGATTTAGTTTTCAAAATTATTTTAATTGTGTAATAATTAAATGTTTTGCTTTTAGCTGATGCGGAAGAAATTTGCAAACCTGATTTCAGCGAAAATAAATATGCCAGTAAAGGTAAATCAATTAACTATAATCATTCTTTGGCTAAGAATTTTTAATTACAGATGACATGTCATGCAAGAAACCACCAACAGAAGTTATAAACAATGGAGAAGAATTGAAAGAAAGAGCATGCGATTCGTTAATAATGTGTATTGTTACTACTTTAAACCAAGGGTTGCGAAATGGTGGTGGCATTGGTGATATTTTACGAGCACCGAGTAGTGCGGTAATTTTTTTTTTTTAATATTACCATTTTATTTTTATTTTTTTCTTAATATTTAGTTCAATAACAAAACATTTTTAATACTTTTGTTTTGGTTTGTTAAGTTTTAATTTATTTATAATCATAATTTTTTTTCAGGAACCGTTATTTGTGGCAAGAGTCGTTTATGATCTCCTGTTCTTCTTCATTGTAATTATTATCGTCCTCAACTTAATTTTTGGTGTTATTATCGACACATTTGCCGATTTGAGATCCGAAAAACAACAAAAGGAATTGATATTAAAGAACACTTGTTTCATTTGCGGTAAATTTAAATATTAGATAATATGTGCCTAGTACTAAAATGTTGATTATAGGTTTAAATCGTTCTGCTTTCGATAACAAAACTGTTAGTTTTGAAGAGCATATTAAGTGTGAGCACAATATGTGGCACTATTTGTATTTCATTGTTTTGGTAAAAGTAAAGGATCCGACCGAATTTACTGGCCCAGAGAGTTATGTCTATGCTATGGTGAAGGTAAATATATTTTTTATAAAACAATATCTACAGGTTTACTTTATTGTGTAGTGCAGAAAGTATTGGGATGACCAAAATTGTATTTTTTTTTTCTAGGCGTCGAATCTAGATTGGTTCCCACGCCTGCGCGCAATGTCTTTAGCGGCTGTAGAAGGTGACGGAGAACAAATAGAACTCAGAAGTTTACAGTCACAACTCGAAACTACCCAAATTTTAGTAACAAACTTATCTCAACAACTAATGGAACTCAAAGATCAGGTAGATTTTTTTATTTTTTTTTTAAATCGTAAATGATTTTTTTTTGTTTTTTTTTGTCGTAGATGGCGGAGCAACGCAAACAAAAACAAAGACTCGGTTTGTTGAACTCTGCTGCATCGTATCTGCACTCAGCGAATCTATCGTAATGATCTTCTCTTTAAAGCAATAAGTAGCAAGCACAAATCATGTGATTAATCGATTCTTGTCTCCTTAACCTTGTTATAACCGTGTGGATATTACGATCTGACGTATTTTCATTGTTTTTATTATTACTATTATAGAGAAACAAATGTACGTTGAATTAATATTGTTCTTGTTTTATTTTTAAATTACTAGTCTTTTATCATATATTTTACATATGTAAAAGATATAAAAAAATATATTTCATTGAACTTATTTACATTATATTTAATACACCTCAATTACAAATGTTTCTTAAACAAAGGTGATATTCAGTGTAAAAAAAAAGTTATGCTATAACAATTGGACGGCAACTTTACTTACTAACATAGATCAGACAACATTTATTATATTATTTAACATTATTAATTTTACAAAAAACATTAAATATCACCTTTTATAAACAATCCTAAGATCTATTTCACCGTTCATTTATTTTTCGTTGCTATCAATATATGATTCCTCGGTGACAACTTTGGATCAAAAACAGGTACTAATGCACATTCAGTATCTACGAAAAAAAATATATTATTTAATTTTTAATTAAATATTTGCAACATACCTGTTTCTGTAACATATAATAGTCTATCAAGCAAAACAACTGTTTCTATCATTGGGGCAAACATTAATCGTAACGTGTAATATATAACAACATTTTTCCAATTTTCTAAATGTTTCATATTATTTGGAGATAATATATCATCATGAGGTATTGTAATATTTAGTCCATTTAGTGCTTTTGTACTATATCTACAAAATTATTAATTAGTTTTATTTTTGGCATACAAATTAATAACTTACTCATAAAAAGTCATTCCTTTATTACATTTTACGCTTCTTAATCCAGTATGACTTTTATCTGGCCAATATTTTACTATTAATTTTTCGAGTAGTGCTCTAAACGCATGAGTCTATTTTAAAATAAAGTATATTAGAAAGAGAAATAAAATGATGTCGACATAACTTAAAAAAGATAGAACCAAAACAGAAAAGAAAACCATTCTATAGATATTTTTTTGAACCTAATTATATTAGATGATGAATATTTTAATAAACTGTAGCTTTCATAATTGATACCCTTTATTATATGGTTACTTGTCCAGGAAATTGTCTTTAGTAATATTTATTTATAGATGCTTTGATCATTACAAAGGACAGTTTATTATTCTAACAATTTAATAAGGTACAAGGGTTCGATCAATGAAGGTATCCTCATTAGTTCAACATCTGGTTTACATTAAAGTTTGTTTACCTTACATGCACGTGTAGAAAATAATGAGCTCATTTTTCTAAAATACCTTTAATTCAATGTAATCTCCAGAATTTAATCGTTCCGTATACATTTCAACAGCATGACAAGCCAATTCTCTAGAAATATAACTCAATTCGTTGATTTGAGAATTTAAAAATTTACTAAGTGGATATCCCGCAAAACTTTTCCTAAAATAATTTTAATTAATAATTATAAAATATATTGTAGTACGTCTTACTCTTTTTCTGTAGTAAGTTTCATATAGCAACAACTTGCTACATTTATAAACTGAACACTTTGATTTTCTTTAAAAAATTTTAACAAAACTGCAGCTAAATCTCCACAGGGATGCAGTCCAATAACTCCAAACTTAAAATCATCTTTTAAATTCATAGATTTCTTTACTATTTCTTCTAGATCTTTTAAATCTGTATCGGTTTCAATTCTCATTGTTATATGTACAGGTCTAAGCAATTTTTTCATTTGGCTATCTGACAAATGTTTTGAAGCCGTTACTTCAAATTGTAAATCTAGTCGTCTGTAATTATTAAAATTAGACAAAAAAAAATTAACAATAATAATTATTACTCTGCTTCTTTTGATAATTGTGGTTGAGCGTCCAAACCACAAACTTTTAGACCATATCCATAAGCTAATATTCTGGATAAATGACCTAAACCAGATCCAAAATCTAAAACTATATTACAGTCACAATGTTTAGCTACTGCAGCACAAATTTGAGCCATGACTGTTATTTCGTGTTTCTTTTTTGGATTTATTCGTTTCCAAAAACTATTCTTTAATTTAGGATGATTTAAAAGATAATCATCATTTATAATTTCGGACTTAGTATCCTCCTTAAAGTCCTTATAAATTCTATGTTTCATCGGCTTTTTATATAAATTTGGTATTTGAATAATATCTCTCGATAAATTAAGTTTTTGAAATATTTTACGTAGGCAAAGCATTTCCAAAGGGCTTACGGTTTTAAGGCTATAAATATACTAAGATGTTAAATCTTGAAATTAGATTATTGTAATTAAAATTACCTTGTTAAAGGACTTAAAGGATTCAGTAAGTAACTAATTTCTGAAGGTGAAATATTTTCAAAAAAGGTTCTCCAACTATTTGGCAATTTATTCCAGTGATTATTTACATAATAATCCTTAAAATATATTAAAATTTTCAGGTATAAAAGAAAACAAGTGTATTTCATAAATAGGTTTATCAATATTATTTTATATTTGGACAAATATATGAAAATTACCAGAACATATGAATCCACTAGCCACTTATATTTATTATAAATAAATAAAGATAATAAAATATCATTTTTTGTAGTTTCGCATGTAGAACAATTGCAATCACACATTTTTACTAAAAAGTAAATAACATATAATAAATATAAAACAGAAGATAGTTTGGTTATTTTCTGCTGACTGAAAGCATTAGCACTTATCTTGTTGACATCACAACTAGAGAACTTCAAAGTGTAAGCTGGTGCCGCCTATACTTTTTGACCCGAATGCATCGAAACTCTATTCATCCTTGTTGACTTGTCAAGGAGAGGCATATGAATATGTGAAAATTACAGAGTATGAATTTTCTATTATTTGTGTTGTTTTGAAATTCTACCAAGATGCCTGTAAGTCGACTAGATACCGTGTACCGAAAAATGGTACTCACCAAATTTTTCACAAAAGGATGGGGTAACCCGGACAATATGATGAGGTAGGTAGGTCGTGGTTATGTTATTTTTGTATCCAAAAATATGTTGTTTACAGATTATTTGCATTTCGTAAGTTAGTTTCAAATAGGGAGAGTTGTTTTCAATTAGTTTCACGAAACCATCCTATTACTATTTTAAATGTGAGTCACTCAAACTTTTTTTCAGCTTATGTTTTATAAATGGTTTATTTTGCAGGAAGATACGTGGAAAGATTGTAAGATAATTGAAGGAAAATTCCGTAGTCCTTTAGCGTTACATTTACCCGATATTATACCTGAGGAGGTTCAGGATGCGTATTTTCAAATGATACTTCCACTTAACTGGAAGTCCACTAAGCACAAACCAATGTGTATTCACTTAGCTGGCACTGGCGATCATGTATGTATTTGCAAAAATATTACTTGTTTTCATTGAAAATTGTGACGTATAAACCCTTTTCACAGCACGTATTCTTTACAAGTAAAATGTTCATTTTATCTAAGACAGTACTATTTATTAGTAATTCTTTTCTAAGTTAGTAGATACTTTTAAAGCAATTTAATGAAAATATATATTAAAAAAAATATATTTTAGTATTACTGGCGACGACGAAGCATAATGGCGAAACCATTACTAAAAGCTGATATTGGATCCATACTCCTGGAAAACCCATTCTACGGACTAAGAAAACCCAAGGACCAAATGTAAATAAACAATTTTATATGGTATAAAATCCTATAACAAATTTCTTGTAGACGTTCTTGTTTGCATAACGTTTCCGATATCTTTGTAATGGGTGGATGTTTAATCTTAGAATGTCTGGTTCTATTACATTGGTGCGAAAAACTAGGCTATGGACCTTTAGGACTTTCTGGCTTATCTATGGGTGGCCATGTAAGATTCTAATAAGAAACTAACAAATGACTTACCATTAATCCGAATACACATTTCAGATGGCTTCTTTAGCTGCTACGAACTGGCCGAAACCTGTTGTTTTGGTGCCCTGTTTATCCTGGTCTACGGCTTCTGCAGTTTTTACCGAAGTAGGTACCTGTTAATAAACAATATTTAGTATGTCATACATTAAAAAAGGGTCACTTAATAGTAATATACATATATTTAATTGTTGGATTCTTTTAAAATTAAAAATATATGTACTTATAGTCTTCTATCTCTCTCAAATATTATGGTGGTAGTGACGTCACGAAAAGTTTATTCATTTATTCCTCCCGTACTATTAGGTTTTTTTACAAAATTAAAAAATATGTGTATAATATATTTCTTACAAAATTGAAAAAAAAAATCATTTTATAGGGTGTTATGAGCGATTCAATTGATTGGAAACTGCTGCAAGAACAATACTCCAGCAATAGTTTATACTATGACAAAATGGCCAACTTGGTGTCTATTGTTGACAAAAGTAAGGAACTGGAATCTTTTCTTTTTGAATGGAAGAATCTGGATTCGTCAGGTAGTTTCGCAGATTATTTTTATCTGTTATAAAAATGACTTTACTAAATGCAATGGTCAACTGAAACACGTTTGATGTAAAACTAAGTAGGTCTACACTAAAAATAATGTTTTCGGATTTTTTGATTGATAGCATGTTTGCATGAAAATTACTTTTGCTGGGTTTTATTATATTATTTAAATTAGTATTTTCGTATTATTTCTGCCCAATATAGAATACTTGCATATAATATTTATATATAAGCTTTAAAAACAAAATTCAGTTTCCTGAATTTAAAAAAATAATTTTGTAGAAAATCTTAAATATAAGCTGAAATTTTATAATTTAAATAGAGTACATTTTATTTTATTTTTTATTTCTTTTCAACGGGGTTTTCCAAAATAAAATTTAAAAATTAATATGTGCGTTAAATATAACAGAATGAAATACAAATTATTGAGAAATAAACTAAAAAAGGCGTGATCTTGTGACATCACATCTCTTGCTAGAGAGTGCTTGCTATGCGCTTGTGTTCACTCAAGAGCAAATAGTTTTTTTTAATGAGCTAAAATAGATAGGGTAATGATGTCACGATTTTTTTTTACAAAACAAAAAAATACATTATTTTTTTATATTAATATTTAATAACAAAATGGAAAACCTCATTTTTGCTGAAAAAGTTCATGCATACATAATACGTTTTCTGCATGATTTTTTCATTGTAAAATGCATTTTCTAGAGAGGAATAAAGTGGAATACGTGGAACGACTCATTGCTCAAGAAAAAATGGACGGTGCACACGTTATGCAAAACGTGAACGAAATTCAACAATCAGGTCTACTATCTCCAAGAATTGCAAATAAGATCCCGCAATTTCTTCACAGGACCTTTGAAACAAATGGCAAGAGTAAGTCGTCAGTGAGGAAGAAACCTAGGGATGCATTTCATTTCATGAGGGGAATCATGGATGAATGTACGCATCTCCGTAACTTCTCCGTGCCGTTCGACACGTCGTTGATAATCGCAGTTTGTGCTCAAGCAGACGGATATGTCCCGAGAGAAGGAGTTTCATCGTTAGAGGATATTTGGCCAGGAGCTGACATTCGCTACATTGATGCTGGTCATGTTAGCGCTTACATTTTGTACCGCAAGTTTTTCAGGGAGTGCATAATACAAGCATTTGACAAAGCCAAAGAAAAACTTGGATAAATGTTTAAATTCTTAGCAGTATTTGGCACACATACTAGCTTTAATTGTAACATCTTGTAAACAATACAACTCATTTATCTATCAAAATGTACCTGTAGGGCAATTGTGTTCAGGATATGGACATGTGTGATATTTTTTAATTAATAAATTTAATGTAATTTTTGAAATGTTTTACTGCCCCCACAATTGTTGAATATAACGCATGACGTACGCCTATGGATGTGAGCTGACGCAGGGATTGGTCAATGCGATCACGTGATGCTTGTGACGTCTGTACAAAACAAAGCAATTCTGTGTTGTGTTCGTCACGTATCGTCTCGACTCTCGACGTTACTGTGGTGCATATTTTCATTGGAGCTCTTTGTATACGTACGCGAAACTACATTTAAACCCAAGCGAAAGTGTTTATAAACTGTTAGAAATAATTCCAGCAGTGAGTGTGCAATGGCATCGTCTAAATCAAGTGTTGACGACTTGCTAGGAGGTACGTATGATTTTGTCATTAACTCCAATGTTAGCAGCTGTCACTGCATCTCTTTAGTAAACAGGGATTTTACATTAATATTCATAAATAATGTTGTAATAATGACGGTTTTTGAATAATTTTTACGAACATCATTCGATTCACACGTGTCATTATGTTTATATTTGACGCAGAGCATGTAAGATAAAAATAATGCTTTGTTCATTTAAAAGTGCATGTGCAGTGTTTGTACTGCTCACTTGAATTGCGTTAAAATAAATCAAAAAACTCTGTGAATAAATGTCAAGGAATGCGAGATTTTTTCACAAAGAAAGTACTTATGTATTGTTTGTTATGTTTTTTTAGTCTCTTTACAATTTTTTCCCATTTACTACTGAAAACTCCTATCACAATAATACAAAATCGATAGATAAATGCACTAATGTTTATTTTCCCTACAACAACCATAAACATTAATACGTGTCCGTGTTTCATCCATAACTTTTACTTTCATATTGCATATATGTTGTATGTAAATTTTATATCCGTAGACCCGATCGTAAATATTATGATGTTTATTGTAAAACATACACGTGTACTCTTTTTAAAAATAAATTTTCTGAATTTGTTCCCAAGAATTAGACGTAGATCTATAGTATTTACACGTGAATTTTGAAAATAATCAAAACACTGCGTATAGAAAAGTAAAAATAATGCTGTGTTGACCTGACGTCAGTTGTTTGTGATGAGACAGATACAAAATTAATGTTTTGTATTCATAATGAACAATTGAAATTGAAACATATTTTTGTGGTCCAAAAATATCTTGAGTGAATTATTAATCAGACAAAAAATACTGCTATCTGCCGTCGCTGTTTATTTTGACTTAAGTACATATAATATAACAAAACATGTTTAACGAATGATGCGCCAAATACAAAAGAAATATTTATAGTTTTAATAAATACGAGCGATACACGCCATATATTTTTACGTATTGCATTCCAATTTTAAAACCATAATTACACCATTGTCCAACAGAAGATTGGCACGTATATCGTATTTGTTCGTCATATTTTACTTGCAATAAATTTACGCCAAATATTTTTAAAGTTACTTTCGCATCTACATTCATAAAAAAATATAAATTTACACTTTGTTATTCATGTTTATTTATAAAAATTCACTTCCGACTTTTGAACTTCATCAGAATAAAAGTCAGGCATCAATAGAAATCAACTCTAACGACCGTCTTTACATTTTTTTAAGTAATAAAATAAAGTGCAAATTGTATTATTAAATAATCCAAGTGTTGACTACAAATTGTATTATTCATTTCTTGCAAAATCATTCTTATTTTAAGGTCGAACTTATGTACTTCCTGTTGCCTCTTATGTTTTATAATTAATTTGTACTAACATCCTCTATAAATAATGGAGTGTAGCACATACCAGAAATTTTAATGCAATTACAAAAACTGGCACCAATAAGAATCATTATTAGCTAGCAACATTTAGAAAATGCCCTACATATGCCGTTGATTTTATTTGTAATTAGAGATACTTGTTATCAAATTTTTATATTTACGTCATCTAACTGACTTCAGAACAAAATTACGTATTTGGTATAATTCCAATCAATGTTCAATTGTCGTTAGCAAAGCTTATTAAATTTTTATTGATTTTAGTTACTTGAAATTATTTTTCAAATGGAACTTGTCATGTTTCACTGTAAACACATTTCAATGAATTGTCATAATATTTATGTTGTTTTTATCCGTAGATATAAATTTAACACAAACATTTATAATAGAGAAGTTATTGTTTACTATAGTTCAAATAATTTCTGTAATCACATTTTTTTGTTGCTATTGTCATCCCTTATCTTTAAAGATAAAAAGTAAAATATATTGTAACATTTTATATAAATATTGAATGTGTTTTTCGAAACTTCATATAAGTAAATTGAGTAAATATGAAATCGATGTATTTCTTGTTGAATATAAAATATGCTGATAACTTGTTGAGCAGACGGATTTGATTTATGAAATGAAACGATTTTAAGGTTGCGAATATAGCTTATATTTTTTTCTAGAATTTAATATTTGGTATGCAGATAGTAAAAAGATTACGTTGTCAAAATTTGGCTTAGTTAATTCCTTTACTTTACTGATAATATTTTTTATAGCCACTTGTATCATAAAAATTATGTTGTTTATTATACATTATATATTTTCCAGTTTGTTGCGATAAGAATTATTAAAAAACTTATTTTTTAATTTTAAAGTGTCCTGTATTGTGTTTATCGTTTCAGTGTTATTTATCGACGATTTTGCTCGTTTATTTTTCGCTATATTCAACGCAAAAAGTTTTTACAGACGTTCTCAGTCATAGGGGTGTACGACTGTAATCCAGACAACAAATTCGATTTCGGGCTAGGTCAATTCCCTTTTCATCACCTTGGTATCTCCTCCCTAGATGTGAATGCCCGTGAGCAGTCTGGGAACTTCTCTTGTGGTTAAAATATATTCCAAAGTTTCTCAACTACTGCATTATATAAAGTAAATAAAGATGTTATTACATCTCTTTGAACTAAACTTCCCTCCCGCTTCGAAGACATACAAATTCAATTCTATATCCAAAGTATCAAGTTTTATACTATAAATGAGTAAAAGGAAACAATAAAAATGGAGTACTAGTATCTATTTTGTAACAATATTATAATAGATAGTTTTCATATAATTATGTTAAACTATCTGTAGATAGCGTTAATAAAAATTACACGTAAACAAAACAAAGTTATAAGAAATATATATTAAGTCGTAATTTATGTAAAAAATATCACTATTGTTTACCTCCAGTAGTTTATAAATACATATAAATACAAGTGCAAATAAATTACTAAATCATTTGAATTACTAAATAAACGTCTTGAATTCAAAAAATATTTCAGCTACATTTTTAATTTTCTAATTTTTTTACTTAAGATAAAGTGAGCTCCAGATACAATATAGTTTGGTTAAAATAAATTACATGTATTTTGATAAAAAAAGCATAGAAATGCAAATTTTTTGAACAATATTTACCTTACATTTACAATAGCTTTATCATATTTTAAATATGAATAATGGTACTCAAATTAGGTCAGTGATTACAAATCGAACAAAGAAATTATTTTTTTTGACCTATTGGAATAAATTCTAGGTTAATAACACACTAAACATTACTATTATTTGCAAATAACAAATCATAAACAAAAATATAACAATTAGAGTTGACATTAATAGTGTGAACAATTTCCAATTTTTGCATAATATATACGTTTAATGAAAAATCAGTTCAATCTACTCTTATATTAGTTTAGGGATTAGCGAACAACAAAATCAAATTACTATGATTTATCTTCTGTATTGATTATAACCACTATATTATTTACTACCCTTATCAAATAGATAAGATAAATTAGTTCTAGTTCAGAAAATAGGGTGCCACTATGGATTGAATTTTATGCGGCCAAATCTGGTATTATATTAGTATTAGAGGTATTATATTTTTTCGTACTTTGAAGATAACAATTGATAGCTACTATATTTACTATCTACCACAAATGTATCAGTAAATTGAATACAATCAGATATTTTTTAGTTTCGTTTTTGGTTGCTTTTCAAAGTGTACTTTTGTTCTATAAATAAAAGTTGGAGCAACTATTCTAATCAAAGTATTTATTATCTACCGAAATATATCCAAATATTTAAATACAAAGCTATATTTTATTGTATAAACATCATCATTTTGTTTGTAATAGTAAAACAAAATTAAACACAGTATTACAAAACAGCCAGAAGTTAGGTACAGGAAATTCAACCAAAAGAATGTCTAATGTATATTTATTTACACTTTTTAAATACCATTTTGTTATATGTCATAGTCCGTTATGTCCATAAATTGATATTTATTTATAAAACAATATTTGTAAGCACAAGACAATATCCTGTGACAGTGACATGAAAGGTGACAACGGCTACAATTAATATTAATGAAGAACATTTCTGTTGCCAATATTATTTGCCTATGACATAAAATATTAAAATGGGACTATGTTTATATTTAGATTAAGCATGCATTATGCATGCTTTTTTTTAGTTTTTAAATCACATCCGTCCAATTCAGTATTAGTCCCTTGATTAATCATCAACTGATTCAAGAATCAAGCTGATCCATAGATATTTGTTCAATTCACCAACTCGATTCACAGTTTTCTTTAATATTTTTGGCAGTTCATATAATTTTACGAGTGTGAATTAAACAGTCATTTTTTTGTTGACACATGACGTATAATTATATTTTTCATATTTAAAAAAAAAAGTGAAACTGGCAAAGAAGCACGAAAAAGGGAGAAATTACATCGATTCATACAGATTTGTTAAAATTAAAATATATTAACAGCCAAAATCATGTGCATATAAATAAATATTTCAAAACATCAAAACGAGGATCAAATCAGATGATCGAAACTTTATTAATGGAATACGACGGATAAGTTGATCATTGATTTAGATTAGCTGTTTACTTGATTTTGTTATGGTGTATTAATTCATTGATCAGAGTTGATTAATGGATCAAGCCTTGTTTAAATAATGGTGAATTCGGCCGATAATGTATTACAATTTTTGTTGTTTTTTTTTTCTTGAGCGTTGTAAGGGATAGGGTAAAGTTTCGTGTCGTATAGAAAGCTCATCTCAATTTTGTAAATATAACAGCTATACTTAGGTCGCCGAACAGATGCACTAATTTAATTAATCGGTAGGACCTAAAATGCGTTGTATTGTCTAAGCATGAGTCAGCTTTACTCATTACAAATTAAGAAATGTTAAAGAATTGTGTTTATATTTGAAATAAAGTTAATACTTGAAGTAATTTAATAAATTCTATTTATAATATTAATTTCAAATGAGATAATCGTATGAAAACAACAAACATATTTGATAAAGATCTCAGTGCTCATGTTCATGCAGCTGTGTAAATATCAATGCCATATTCAAATTTAGTGCTCGTTAGTGGGAGGAATTTATTGTGCATCTCTTCAGCGTCCCAATTATAATACCGTCCATACTACCTGAACACGACTTGACTTGTGTGAATAGACTACGATGAAAAGTTCTACACTGGATGTATTGTCACGATGATTTTTGTTGTAGAATCTTGGGTAGATATAACCTCGGTATCAGGCAGCTCACATGGTTCTGGAGGTGCTGGTGGTACCCCAGGGTCCGTGACTCCACAGCTGCCGGCTGAGGAGTACCTTCGCTTGCTACGCGAGGCGCAAAGAGAATCCAACCAGTCTTCAGCCAGAGTTTCGCTGGCTGGATCACGCCGTGACTCTCCACGAAGCAGGTACGAGCTTGTGACTTATAGCTTAGGCGTGGTCAGGGAAACATGTTTCAACTTGTTTATGCAAGATTGTAAACGAATAACGCAGGAAAACCTTGCACGTTTATCGCAAAATTTAAATCATAAAAAAACATAATATAAAATGAGGTCTTGTACGGTTTTTCATTTTTAGCTTTAATCAATAGAATAATAAAAAATATTAGACCCGTATTTGGGCCTGAATTACCCAACTTCCCTACTTGTCCAGTGACGTTTCAACTAGTTTATGCAAGATTGTAAAAGAATAACGCAGGAAAACCTTGCACGTTTATCGCAAAATTCAAATCATTAAAAAATAAATAATATGAAATAAGGTCTTGCTCGATTATTCTTTTTTAGCTTTATTCATTAGAATAATAAAAACTATTAGACCCGTATTTGGGCCTGAATTACCCCACTTCCCCACTTGTCCAGTGACGTATTGGGGTTCTTACCCAACTTCACTTCGTTTCAAACGTCAAATATGTTTTAACTTCCAAACTGACAAGTTGAATAATCTTCTGCAAATATCGTGGCACACAAATGCCTTACAATGCTTTAAATTGCAGACTGTCCATTTTACCTACTTTCAAAAGCGTCAAACCATAATATTTGGGATCTAGCATCCATTGTAGGTTCCAGTTAAACAAAAACAAGTTTACTTAATTTTTTTGCAAGACTTCATTACATTAATATCTACCGTCAATAATTTCTTTTTCTCACGAAGTAGGAAATTAAAAATAGCAAAACTTCAACAATCCTATCATTAAGAACAGGTACAGTGACCCCATTCTTTGAAGGCATAACAACACTTGGTATATATAGTATATACAGTAGCCGACTTTGTCCACAGACCTATTTTATTAGTATCATTAGAGCTGCATAGCAGGTAGTTGCTAATAGGATTAAATGTAATTTATGAGGATGAAAATGTCAAAACCAGAGGTGGAATTAAATTTTCTCTGAATTTATTCTATATCTATATACATATATCTAAAAATGTATTTTTAAAACTTTCCAGTTTATTTTTAAGAAAAAGCTACCAATTTCATGACCAACATAAATTATTCTTCATCAATTTAAGTCAAATCAATTATTACACTAGATTTCTGGAAAAACTGTACTTATTATTTTCTTTGGAATTTTTACAAAATTTAAAAATAGTATTGGATGTATAAATATTTTTATAAAAAATGTATATCGGAAACTTTGTTTAGTAAAAACCTGAATTTAATGTCTCTAGAATGGAAACTGAATGTTAAATACTTAACAACGCGTTTTTTATTAGTATAAATATTCTAACAGATGCTATGATCTGGACAACTTGTTTTATATCCGTTAAATCAAGTTCTAAAATCTAAACTGATATATTCTCAATCTCAAGTTTGTAAATTGAGATGGTAACTTTACTCCAGCGATAAAATTCTATCACGTTTATAGAAAAAGTGAATTGTCAGTTGTCATATTCAAATGAAATGGAAATCGATGGTATATGTATTCGCTATTTTGCACCAGTAACCGTTACAATACAATATTTATGTGCACTTAAATATGCCACAATCAACCTTGAAATTTAAAATTTAAAAAATAAATTTGTGTGTTTCTATTATTACGAATTAAAAAAGCTTTTGTATCGAAAATTGTATGTTAGTATAAAATATTGTATTCCAAGATTTCCGAGGTTAAATGTTTCGAAGGGGCACTTTGAAACAACTTTAGTTGTTTAGTTGCAATTACAAACACAAAGACTGTTGCACGGTTTGAGATCATGATGAATCAGTTACGAAACCAATACCTACGGTACTTAACCTTGGCCCAAAAGGGCTATCTTGTCACGCTATGTATAATCATGAATGAAATTTTATACCAGTCTTGGCAAGTTACGACGGGAAGATCGAATGAATGAGATGACTCAGATTTCTGTTTGGACCTGTCGTTACAAAAAATATGTAAACTTTTTGTTTTCATTATCTTGCACATGTGATGAAAGTTACATTCTAAACAAATATATTATTGTATCAATCTTAACAAGTTGTACTGTTTAATAAAAAAAAACTTGAATCAGAGACGCAAAAAAACAATGAAATTACTTTAGTATAAATATTTTTATAAACAAAGTTGAATATAAAACATACTCAAAATTAAATATAATTAACTGAAATTAAGTGACTGTGCAAATGTAATAATAGTTTTGGCGCCCCTTAAATTTGGCGCCCGAGGCTTTTACCTCTGCTTCCCACTTTATATGAGTCAGTTTCATTTATTTTCATATTCAATTTATAATCTTTTTTGCTTCGTAAGGTCTGTCTGATAATTATTTGTAAAGTAAATATTTTCTTAAGCAACGTCGATGTCAATAGTCTCGTCTAACTAGAAAAAAACTCATTAGAATATCTCTTAAGTTTTTATTATCGTTCATGCGAAACGTCCTTAATACTGTACTTAAATTAATGGTAGAAAAAGACAAAAAGACCTTTTCCCTCGATATATTTTTATGACAACTGCGACTATCAGTGTGTTATGTTGTGGAAACATCGCAAATAAAAACAAATATAACACGTGACCTCGACAAGAAATATTGTATTTTTAAATTAGTTGAAGGTTGAAATACAATAAAGGTGGATAATAACTGAATCTAATAGTGACAAGTGTAAGTCTAGATTTAAATACAATTCGTCCAATCATGGATTTATAATTGTTTACTTATTTAAATCATACTAATTGATTATCCTTGCTGACTAATGCATGCTTGAAATAATTAATCTCTATTGTACAAATAAACAAAAACGGCGATTGTGTATAAAGTAAATAAGCAACCATAAATTTCGATATTCAAGTATTTTAGTATCTCGACAAAGTATATATGGAACAAATTGTCAATAAATAATTTAATAGGCATATTGTTCTTTTTTATCCCAAATACATTTGATATGACAATTTCCGTGTTTAGTAATTATCAAAATAACTGTTTTAAATATTAAAAAGCTTTGTTTAAACAATAAAATAGTCAGTTTGCGTTATCTATTTTTATCTTAATTATTATTTTGTCTAAAATTTAAATCAAATGTGTTACCAGACACATTAGTCTACTAAAAAAACATTTTCCTATTAAAATTTTTTAATAAGAATAAATACTAAGATAAAGAACGTGATATATTTTGTAGCACTGCAGCAGTACTTTGCCATTTAAAGTAAGAAATATTTCAATAATAAAAATTTAATTAGCTACATAATTTTTTAATAGGATTAAAAGCACTTATACTAAACAATAAAAAACCTTTCTACATCACTATAATTATCGACATTATTTTGTACAGATTATTAATGTACATAAAAATAAATAACATAGTATTATGATGACTAATTGCAAGGAAAATATAAAAATTCAAATAACTTAAAAATAATAATTAGTATATAATTTTTGAAGTACTTAGTATTAAAAGCACTTCACTAAAACAATAAAAACCTTTCTACATAACAATTTTCAATATATTATTTTGTATAGATAATTAATGCAAATAAAAATAAATAACATAGTATTACGATGACTAATTGCAAGAAAAATATATTCTTAGAATAAAAAATTATTTTTCTAATATGCATAAAAATATAAATATAGATTATGAAGAACTACTAACAAATTGTAAGAAAAATATTTTCTTAGAAATTATTAAAACTTGTAAATTTTATTTGAATGCCTGAACAAGAATTATCTGGGGAAATTTGATAAAAATATTTAGTCTAAATGTAAATCAAATGTCATCAGCAATGGAGCAAAAAATATGAGGAACTATAAATTTTTAAAAGATACCCATTCCAGTTCGGTGCAGACGATAGTGGAATCCAGGGTCAAATGTCAGCGTCGGTCATACATTCGGCGCATGTACCAACCAAAAGCAACAAGAAATGCAAATTCCTCCATTAAAGTACAGGAACATTTTTACTCCTCATTAACAATGTGTACTTCATTTCAATAAGAAAGGAATAACAAACAACAAGTCATGCTCTAGACAGAAACTGAAAGTTGGAAACACACAGGTGGAAAGCGTACGCATCTTCTGTCACGTAGACCTTTCGGGCATCTCACGAAAATTCTCCGAACAAAAAGAAAATTATCGGCATCCTTTGTATATATTTATATCGTTGATATTATTCAGCTTGCCACGAACAATAACATGATAATAATTTATATATAAACATTACTACATTCCAAATAATAACAAATAATTTTCAAAATAAATTGTAACCAAACAATCTTTTCATTTTTGAAAATAAATTTAAACTATAAATTAACTCTAACCTAATTTTCTTAGAATTTTTAAATATATTGGATGCGTCATGTATTCGAAGTAATGCTTTGTATGGTAATAAATATATTGATTTACAAATTATCCGTTAAAGAAAGTGTACATACCTACATACATTACAATAAATATTGATAAAACTGTGACAATATTTTTACAAATATCATTTTTATATTAAATATACTGCAATAGTTTATAGACCCTATTAACAGTTTTTTTTTATATATGAATGACTTTTGTTGTTAATTAAAAGTAACGGTTTTCAAAGATTTAGAACTAATAATATTTTTACAAACTATATTTTTTCTTTTCTTAAGCAAGGTTTTCAAGGATACCTACAATCTACAATGAACTTCTGGTCGAGTGGTGGTAGTTCGCTTAACTATTTTTTTTTTTCTAAATGAAATGAACATAAAGTTACTGAAATCTAAATCATAGCAACGGGAAAAAACTGTTTATATTTAATCTATAAATATGTAATGCTATATTTTGGGAATAGATTAATAACCGTTTTCAAGGTAAAATCTTACTGCGAAATTTGTATGGGCAAAATAATTTAGCCAAAATTGGGTGGAAGTGTAGATGTTTTGAATTATTCTTGCAATGTTTTCCTCTAAGGTTTCCAATTCATGTTGGCTCTGAAATTGTTGGAAACCCTTCAGGCAATTTTTACGCTGTAATTTTCGGTCATTAACCTGTTGATATATAATGTTTTACTACGTTTTCACCAGCATATAATAGTAAATAAGGACAAATGTGTTTTATATTGAATTATTTGTTTCTAGCCCAAAGTCACCTCCGAACAGTCCTGTCCAAGGGACGCCCCTGGTAGTTGAATGGCAATCTTACTACATGAACAGCGAGTCCAACAATGTTAGTAATTTTTAATTAAATTTTTATTTAAGCTAACAGCTTTTAATTTAACTAAAGGAAATTAGGTTTTTTATTAAACTATTTCTGGTAGGCTACCTTTTGGTGCCTCATTTTTACGTGGAAACTTGAATTTTTTGCCAGAGCTAGAACATTTACCAGTTTTTGTTTCTTTTTTGTTAACTGCATTTAATACTTGACATGTCATTTTATACTGTTTTTACCACTACAAAAATTATAGTGTTTTAATTGCTATATAAAATTTAATCATAAATTCCATATTACTTTTTCTCATAAATGAATGACATACTTCGCAACTTAACGAGTAATAGATTTGCGAGGGGGCGTGTCGTTTTATCTTTCTATTTCTATTGGTGAATTTCTTAGCGACGTGTCTATGACACGTACCCCCCTCTTAAAATTTTTGAACTTATTTTTCTCGTGAACTATTAACAATAACGCAATTTAAAAAAATACGAGTATTATATTTTTTTGTCTAGAATTGTACTAAAATTGGTCACATAGCTCTGTAATGTATGTCCTACTGATACTGGTATGTTGTGTGTATAGATAAAAATATCAAATGTTACAGGATGCTGACATATATAGCGATCAACATTTTAACTGGATTCAGGATTGGAGCAGCCGTCCTGATCAGATTCCACCCAAAAACTGGAGTTTTAAACATCCCAAACGAGATGTGTTGAGCATACGGTATGCTAAAGTAGGAGACACCAGTGTGTTTTCTAAAAAAGGACTCTGCACTTTATTCCTGACCAATTTACTGTCTCTGATCTTGGGAACAGGAATGGGGTAAGAAAAAAAAATAACGAACTCCCATAATTTTTATTGTCCAATGTTTTTAATATTAATAGCATTGTTTGCAATAGAATAATAGTCACATATGATTTTTATTTGCTTCTATTTATATGTGACTATTATGTACTTGTAGTTATAAGTGCCACTCAACTAATTTAAAGTTCAAGGGAGTTCACTAAATCTTTACCTACGCTATTTAGAATGACATTTACTAATTTCTCCTTTGTTGCAGATTATGGTTGAGCAGATGTGGATTTTTCAATATGCCGACTGTGAAAATAATTTAAGTTTCTGCTCACATAAGATATTACACGTCATATTATAGTGATCTACGTATTATCTCCATTTATATACATATATAAATGTATGTATATCAAATGACTGTCATAGACGCCTTCATAACATTTAGAAACTGTTGAAATATTTGCAAATATTTCTTACTCAACAGTTTGTAAATACTTCAGAAGTTTCTTTTACTTTTTGTTTATAGTAGTTTCGTTTCGTTATTTCTAAAGGGTTTTATTTGATTTAAGTTGGCGTCTAAGACGTAACTATAAGCTATTTACAGAATCATGGGAACAAAGATCCAGGAGTGATCTTTATATGTAAATGTAGGTTTTTGTATTGAACGAAATATTGGTCTTTGTTCACATGCTATGCTGTTACACTTTATATACCTATACTTATCTTAAAATGTGTTGCGTGTAATACCATATGGATTATATCAATCGCACTGGGTGGGAAATTTGTATAGTTTTTCTCGTGTGATATGATTTGAGCGCAGAATGCGTATCGTTGATTTATTTATAGTTTGCACTACGTGCAAGTGATGTAATCGAAATTGGTATGTATGGAACACTCTATTTGTGTACTTTGTATTTTATGTTATATTAGGCTTCCAGTTTTACGTTAACGAAATTCTTTCAAAGATTTAACTATTGTTAAGATTCAAATTTATATTACTAATTATCAGTGAGCTGTGAGCTGGCAAATTGCGGCGAACCAAAACTTATGAAGTAACATTTCGAGGATCAAGTAAGCACTGTTCAGAATTGAATTTTGTTTTGTTCTGCTTTTGTTAACGCTGATATTTATTTTTAATTCTAGGATATGTAAAAACTTGCTTACATTTTCTTTAGTATTTATTTTAAACCTGATTTGATAGAATTTGTGGGACTAGTGAATTTAAAATAATTAAAATTGTGTAGTTCTCTTTGCAGACTGTTTCCCTTTGTTCCGTGTTATTTATGAAAATCAATATAACAAAAGATGTAATTACTAAATATTGATTCACTCACTGAGTAACATAAGTGTTTACATATACACTTCTTATATTTCAGTAAATTTTGTAATGCCTAATTATGTGTTTTATTTCTTCCTTTTCCAATCCTAATTATTTAAAATATAATATAAAAAATAATTTGAAATATTAAAAATATATATTAACATGGTGTTTACTACGCTTGTGTGAATCTCTATCTCTACTATCTCCTAAGTAACTTGTTATCTCTTTTTAACTTATTGTAGTGGAAGTGACGTTACAAAATATTTATTAATTTATTTCTCTTGTACAATTAGTTTTTTGCAACATAAAAAAACCTAATACTCTATCCTAAATTACAATTAATGGTTGCGTAGCGATATAAACAAGCAAGTAAAATAAAAAAAGGATACTCTATCCTAAATCACAATTAATGGCCGCACAGTGATATAAACAAGCTAGTTTGTGAGTGATAAATAAAATTATATCGTAAAACTTAAAACGAAATAAGTGAAAATAAATATTTCATAAGCAATACATACATAAAATAAATACTTTCAACTTAAAATAAACATTTTTAAGTTACGAAAAACATAAATATAACCTCAAAATGAATATTAGTTTAAAATATGTATGTTTTTTTGTATTATTAGTGCAAATTTATGCTGATAATCAAGGTGTAAAAAATAAATTACAAATTGGCATTAAAAAGAGAGTAGAAAATTGTACGTTAAAGTCAAAAAAGGGAGATTTTTTGCATATGCATTATAAGGTTAGTAAATATGTGTTTTGTGATTGTTTTCACTATGATCGGACTTTTAGGGTACTTTAGAAGACGGTACAGAATTTGATAGCAGTTATAATAAAGGGCAACCTCTTACATTTACTTTAGGATCAGGACAAGTGATTAAAGGATGGGATCAAGGACTTATAGGGTAATAAAACAATAAATACTTGATTTTTTTTTATTTATATTGAACTTTTAGAATGTGTGTCGGAGAAAAACGGAAATTAGTAATCCCTCCCTCATTAGGCTACGGAAGCAGTGGCTCTCCTCCCGTCATACCACCCAACGCCGTGTTAACATTTGAAGTGGAGTTAGTAAACATCGAAAGAAAAAATGAACTGTAAACATGTTTATATAACCGTAACTGTATTTATCACATTTTATAAAGTATTCAGAAAGTTTGAACTCTGTTATAACATACATCACTTCTATGAACAAAAACGCAAATAATTATGGTCAATACTTTTTTGGAGAATCCAAAAAAGTGCCAATTACAAAATACAGGTCACTTGACAAAACATTAGTATTTTTTGATTGCTCTTCTGATAAGCGCTAAGCGTTGCTTGTGAGCCTCTGTTAGCGATGCTCGTTTATAAGGTCTCAGTTCGTCTGTTCCGAAGCCCGGAACCCACATATTAAAGGCTTGTTCGAGGTAGAGTTGAATATCTTTTACTTCGACGGTGGGCACATGACGATGTTTTGCCAAACGGCATGATCCATTAATTACTTGCTCTACGAATTCATCTGTTAGGGATATTAACGTCTCTTCTACGTCTTCGTCTAACTGCAATGCTGGATCCATTTCTCGTACTAATTCGTTCAATCTTGATACTGTAATAATCTAAAAATTAATGTAGACAATGTTTTTTTCAATATACTGAAGCTGTTACCTGTCCAGGGTGATCAGGGTTTCCTCCTGACATTATGTTGCTTTTTATGAGATTTGGATTCTGATTGTTAACTATAGTGTGATTAATTATCTGATGATTTACGGTATGGTTCACTGTGTGTGGATTTACATTAACTGCATTCGCCACATATTTAGTGTTTTGAGCTGATGTGAATTGTGTTTGTTGAACCAAATGATTGGATACAATTGTTTCCATTTTATGTTAGGTTATACAATGAACAACCGTTATACCTCACAATGAGGTAGAATTATTGTTAAACAGAAACTACACAATAAATAAAAATATATGTACACTTTTCCCTCCACAAGAATACCTGCCACGCAAAAACAACGCTAAAACGCCATTTTTGTGACTGGTAGCTAGTAAACAATCAAATCAAGATGGGCGCATTCAGCAGCCATTGTTAACTACGGTTGTTCAGTTGTTAGAAATTCTTTGACAGCTTTTATAATAATAATTATTTCCAACTGAATCAAATTAACAAATTATTTTTTTATTTTCTTATAAACTTTACTCATTATTTTAGTTACAAAAAGTAAACAGTAGAGAAATAATATTGATTATATGATACGTATTTTAAAGTGGATGCGTTCAATACTTTTGGTTAATCGTAATTTTTTTTTTATTTTACGTAAATGAGAAATTTTGTAATTTTTTACACTTTATATATTTTATATTTATTGATTCTGATACACAATAATAGTGCTTATAGCATATCAATATGAAATGCTTACTGAAATAACGACTTACGCATCAGCTGAAGTGGATGCGTTGTGTATGTGCAAACAAACTGCGCATTGTATAAGTTTGGAACTTGTGAATTCTCAACAAACTATATTCCATTATTAGTAACGTTAATATATCACATAGTATACTATAGTAGGTAGGAGAAATAATACACAACTTGGTAAAACAAGAAATTGTATTTAAGTTTAAAAAATTAGTCTTTTCCAGGTTATTTTTGTGAATGCCTTTTAGTTTACGGTTAAATCATATCACAACCATCGTACATAAATAACTTTAATATTTGAAAATAAAAAATAACAAACGAAACAAATTCTGTACATTCTTTTAATACTGAACCCCCTAGTATTATTAGTTTTCGGTATCCATTTCTGTTTTAAACTCTGCGTAATCAATATATCCATCAAAATTTTTATCAATTGTTTTTAAAAGTGGATCAATAATTTCTGAAAAATCCTGGTCAGTCTGAATGCCTTTGTCCCTATCCTCATTTTCGAGAGTACCTAAAATTATCCACAAAAATAAAAGAACTGAAGAAAAAAATGCAGGTGTGTAATAATTGCTCGAAGCAGACAAACACATACATATATAGCGTTTACGGTGCTTTTTGCGGTGAAGCGGCAGCTTTTTGCTGAGCACGGACGAATTCAGGATAATCAATGTATCCATCACGATTACCATCGTCCATGCCTAGAATAGGGTCGATGAGAGCAATCAACTCATCATCTTTAAAAATTTTCTCATCGACTTGCCCTTGTCCTGCGGCTTTTTGTTTACCACCTTCCTCTAAATAAACATCACAGTGAAAAAACATTCATCCGCAAAGCTCAAACATTTTTACCAGTTTTTTTCATATATGAAGCACATCAATCCTTACCTACTATGAACGTTTGTTAGACCGGTGTGAACTAAAAAGTTGGCAGAAAATATATTTGAGGCGAGGAAAATAAATGAAAATTCAAAACGGTCCTACAGACAATTCATAGTAGTAGAGGATTAGTACATACCATGCCAATGTATTAATGATTTAATAAGTTCACATCCATCTAACTTATTATTATTATCAGCATCGTGCATCTTAAAGTAATGGAATTGCAATTCTTGTTCAGTCATTTTACTAGTGTCCATGGGAACTTCCATATGTTCGGCTATATGTCTACAAATAATTATTAAATATAATTATATCTCTAACGTTTAAATCCCTAATTTAAGAATAACAGAACAATAAAAAAAAACTGGGGAATGGACACCTCATCCAACTTAACGAAATTGTAATATTTTACTTTGGGGAAAATATTAGCAAATTATAGTGAAATCGTAGAAGCATCTAAAGCGTTAACATATCAAAACGCAAATTTGTATTATTTTATTACATGCTTATTAGAACAAGTGAAAAAATAGTGGAAGTACCAAAATAAAGACCGTACAATTTGAAACTAAAATATTCAAATAAGAATCTATTTCAGAAAAAATCTAGATAGTCTAATTAAAACAATATCGATACTTGATATTTATTATTTACTGGCGATTTGAGGGTCAAAACCCTTCTTAGCAATAGTGCCCAAAAATGACCCCAACGATAGGGATTCAAATATTCAAAATCAAACAAATGAATATGAAGCAAACTACAAAATAATTACTCTTACTCTTTCTCATGTGCTATGTTGGCAGCGTTAAGAATCTGCCCATGGCCCCCGTGATGTCCATGATGTGCCTGTTGCTGTACAGGCATTTGTTGCATGGGTTGTTGATGCATTTGTTGTTGTTGTTGTTGTTGTTGTACTGGAACTTGCATTTGAGGTACTTGTTGCTGCTGCATGTGCATTTGTTGCTGTTGTACGGGCACTTGGTGCATTTGTTGTTGTACATGTTGGGGCTGTTGCTCCATTCCGTGTGTATTGTAATGTACATACTGTTGCGGTGGTACACCCGGTGCAACCCGTTGACCAGAATATATACTAAATAATTGTACAAGTATTACAACTATCAGATTATACTTCATCATTTTAATGCTATCGGTCTGAAAAAGAATATGTATAATGCAACATATGGATATATACAAAAGTATCACATTGTAAATAAAAATTTTAAATAAAAGTAAAATAAACTGGGGTTAATAATTTAATACCTACCTATCTGTGTACATATATTTTTTAAAAATGTCATATGTCACAGCACAAAATCAAATCATCAGCAACAACACAATTTCAACTCGTTTTGACGTCGAGTCAAGTACAAGTTAGGTCTGACGTGTAGACGTGTACCTATCAACTGGTCCGTTTTCTTATTTTTTTGCCGACCAATCATTGAACAGCGCGGGATATGATATTCAAATTACATTGTTCTGAACATATATAATTCCTCTAATTAATATAAAAATACCTATGTTCATATTGTAACTCATTTTAATTATTTATATTTTAAATTACTATAAATATAAATTCATACTATTAATTCTGCAACCTAAATAAATAATAATATTTATCTGTTTCTTATCACAGTTGCACTTTGCATCTCAGTAAAGTTATACTATTGTAATCAACAGTGCAATTCTTGCAGTGAAGTTTAAAAATTTAAAACTATCTTCTACAATGTTTTCAGTTTGACACCACGGGAGTTGTTTACATTATTTTGATAAGGAATGATTGATACCTATACTACCACGGTATATTCATTCATTGACCATTTACATAGTTAGAGTCAAGCGCACAAGGTACGAATCCCGAAAATCAGAAGCATTTTCGGCATAGATCTGTGACTATGTTGGTCTACTTTTATTTAGTGTTTATATCTTTGCATTGGGCGAATTACTTTACATGTAAGTAAAAGTTTAACATTTTAATTTCTCTTTTATAAAACTTATTTTCATAATTATATAAAATATAGTATTACTAAAGTATTTATAAATTAAATATGGAACATGTACGCACTTGGATCTTTTATTTATATATTTTTTTAATAGTTTATCTTCTATTAAAATTCCACAAATTATTTTATCAACAAATATTAAGAAATCCGCACAACAAAATAACAACAAATTTTCCTTAGAACTTTGTTATATGTATGTGTAAACAATTTTATTTAAAATTTCCTGCAAATAACATTTAATTAATTTATACATTTTAAATTTTATAAAAAAAATCTCACATATAAAAACTTATCTAGATAAATGCCCTTGTAAAATCGGAAATCTTCAATTCAGATGTGTCTCTCTATTTATATTGTGATAGCAAAGTTTATTTTATAGAAAAACAGGACAGGGAGATGATTTTATATGGAACATCTTGCACCCTTATTGTTTGCTTAGTCCAATTTGATATTTACACATGTCCTACTTCAAATTGTTACATTTAATAGTAGGTTGTCGTACTTCTATATATAATATGTTAATTATAATCTCTCCTAATAGCCAAAGACCAAAATAAAAGCAGTAGACAATGAATTATTATTTGAGAAATGCATCCAAATAAAATTTAAACCATAAAATTTATGTCATTATGTCAATATCAAGTGTATACAAGGTCGGAATAATCAAATTATTGTATGTAGATGAAGATTCAAAATGACAAAGTTCGTTGAATTAAGTAGATATAGCATCATCGAGTAAAGAATTAATTCAATTGTATTATTGGAGACAAAATGGTAATAAAGCGCGTTTGCAGATACAGAGGCAGCCTATGCCGAGACGTTCAAGAGATGCTGTGACCTCGGGAGTAAGTGGGCACAGGAAGAGTTAAATTGCAACTCATTTCCAACGCCCGTTGCTGGTATAGTGGCTGAAGAACAAGCTCTTTGTTTATCTTCCGTCGAAATATGTTGCGCGAAGAAACACAGGTGAAATGATTTTTTATTCGTTATAAACTATTACGCATCAATTTATTTTTAATATATAAGTACCGAGAATTAAACAATTCTCTAGACTCTAGACTATTTTCAACGCTGTCGCAGTGCTGTTCAGCGGCGACAATGCACTGCTGGCCGCCTTAAAATAATATTTGCAGATAGTTGTTTTAACATGAAAATAACTCCAATAAGACATTTTATTACCCAGTTACAATGAGGCTGAGGGGTGTAATTTTACATCGTATGGAAGCCTCATCCCAAACCTAATTCCATGTTTTAATTAGAGTACATGTTCTTATTATTCCTTTCCCATTTGCTACTTGAGTCTCATCTCAATCCTTATTCCATGTTTTGACTACAATACATGTTTTTATTACTCATTTCCTATACGGAACCCGAGGAATGTGATTTTATTCCACATGCAAAACTCATCCCAATCTTAATTCCATGTTTTGAGTATTATTTCTAAGAGATGCAGTTTAGATTTGTATGCAACAACATCCCAATCCTTATTTCATTTTTTGATTTGAATATGTTTTTATTATTCCTTTCCTAGGAGCGATTTGGCCTTAGGTTTCGCGATATATGCAAGTTCATCTTAATCCTTATTTCATGTTTTGATTTCAATAATGTCTATATTTACCTTTAGCGATTCGACTAGAGGAGTACAGTTTTTTACCGTATGCAAGGCTCATCCTAATCCGTTATTTAAATTTTACTAATTGAGTCTTGTAATTTTTTTAGGGAGGCTCAATGCGAAGCCGGTCAGTTAGCAGCCAAGTCCAACGAAGTGTGCACTCCAAAAGCTACCAAACCAGGATCCGAGAACTACAAGGACTGTTGCGAAGCCTGCAAAATGGGTCTGATCATAGGTTCAGCCGGAGGTCCTTGTGACCCCAAAACATTTGGCTCCCCATGGGACGTTCCCTTTCTGGCTTGCTGCAATGAAATGATGCCGACGACAGAGTCAACGTCCACTGTGACGCAGACGACGCCAACACCCACCACGTCAACAACTCAGGAGACGCCAACCACGCCGAGAACGCCAAGAACGACGCCTGCTGAATTCGATAACAGTAAAAATAAATTGACACCGCCTCCACCACCGCGTATGTATTTTAATGAGACCAAAGATCTGATTCACTTAACAAATGCGTACATGATGTAGAATTTAATCAATTGAACCTTTGGCTTTAATATACGTAAATCAAATTCAGAGAAGATCATTTTCGCATTACATTGTTTTTCATTTTCCAGAATAATAATCATTTTTTTTTTCATATTGTATGCAAACCTCATTTAAATTCTTATGTTTTGACTACAATAGATGTTCTTATTATTTCTTTTCCATGAACGTTATAGCTGGAGAGATCCGTATGCAAAGCTTATCTCAATCCTTATTATATAATGGTTTGAATACAGCACATATACTTATCATTTCTTCAACATAAACGATTGGGCTAAAGAATTACATGCAAATTATTTTAATTTTTTTATTAGAAATATCCTCATTGGGTATATATTTTGACTAATCGTTTCTATTTCTATTTTCTTGCATGCAGCTTTAGAAAGCTTATGCGATACATTGCCCGGAGAGCTTTGCGCTCATATTTGCGTGTCTACCCCTGGCTCATACCGCTGTGAATGCAGAAAAGGCTTTAGTTTAATGGATGATGGAAAATCATGCCAGCAACGAGATGAATCTGATAGATGCAAGATTAACAATCCTTGTGAGCATCAATGCATTGATACCGGAGTAGCAGTTAGGTGCACTTGCAATAGAGGATATAAACTCAATCCAGATAAGACCACATGCACAGGTATTTATTATTATGCAGAATGATGTTTAAGTTGTTTTGTATTAAAACTCTCACGCTTTGCATAAATTATGCACTCCTGAATTATTAATCATTTCTAAAAAATTCCCATAAATAAATTTGCTAGTATGTCTTTGTTTCTTACCAGGAAAATTTGAAAATATTTGTGAAGACCTTTAAACATTTATGATTAATGCAAAACATATTTTTTAAAGATATCAATGAATGCGACGAAGGAGTTCATCAATGCGACCCTGAACAAATTTGCATAAACAAACCTGGAACTTATGATTGTCTGGATGAAGATGTAGATGATAATAATACAGATTATGACAATAAATGTCCTCATGGTTATATTTACAGCCAATATACTAATGTTTGTGATGGTAAATTCGTTTTAAATTAATTTTAAAATATATATTAAAACTGTTTTATTATAACAGATATCGATGAATGTAAAATGTTCTTGGATGATTGCGAAGAAGATAAAGTATGCGAAAATACGGTCGGATCTTATATTTGCGTTGATGATGATCCATTAAAAATTAAACCGGATTGTCCTCCAGGGTATCATTTCAAGGCATCTATTCAATCTTGTTCAGGTGGATATAAAATAATAACTTTACCTGATTAAAAATGTTACTTATATTATATTTCATTTAGATATTGACGAGTGTGCAACAGGTCAAGATGACTGCAACCGTGATTCCCAGATTTGTTTGAATACACAAGGAGGTTTTACCTGCCAGAATCGTGCCTCCAAAAACAATTGTCCAGCCGGTTTTAAAACAAACATAATTGGAATATGTGTTGATGTTGACGAATGTAGAGAAAGTCCAGAAGTTTGCAACGAAGAAGAGGAATGTATAAATGAAGAAGGAGGCTATAGATGTGTACCGTCCAATAAAACCAAAACTGAGACTAGTACTTCAACCACAACTGAATTACCAACCACTTCAGAAAGCTCATCATCGACAACTTCAACTACAACAACTGTTACAACAAGTACTACTCCATTACCACTACCAGTACCAATACAACCACCATATAGTCCTCAAGTGCCGTACCAACCATACCCAGCAAATTTACCACCATACGCTCAACCCCAACCATATCCAAATTATCCAGTATATTATCAACCAGGACGACCAAGTTTTAT
The DNA here is from genome assembly GCA_035578165.1 of Stenolophus ochropezus. NCBI lineage: Eukaryota > Metazoa > Arthropoda > Insecta > Coleoptera > Carabidae > Stenolophus > Stenolophus ochropezus. Next base: position 10,862,356 of record JAQOWZ010000014.1, read on the forward strand.
TCCTGATGTAAAGCCACCACCTCCTGTACCATGTAGATCTGGATTTGTTTATTCTACTGCTGTCCAACGATGTGTTGGTAAGTATTAATATATTCGAAGAAAGATAATTTCTTTTTGCCGTCAGCTACAATTTACTATTTTTTCAGACATAGACGAGTGCCTCGAAGAGGATAATGCTTGCGACAGCAATCAAGACTGCAAAAATACCGTCGGTTCTTTTACTTGCGTATGTAAAACTGGTTTCCAATTAGATACAGTGACTGGAGCTTGTGTCGGTAATAGCTTTTAAATTTGCCTGTGGAATGCATTTGAACACGATTTTTTTAGATATAAATGAATGTCAAACGGAGACACACGACTGCATACATTCGCAAAGATGTGATAATACGATAGGATCTTACCAATGCGTCCGTTTTACAAGTTGCGGAACTGGTTATACTTTGAACGCTGCAAGTGGCTTATGCGAAGGTAAAAAAGAAAAAAATATATTAAAAAAAAAATACAAATTATTTTTATTATAGACGACGATGAATGTGCATTGGGAACTCACGACTGTAAGAGCCTTGGACCGAATTATCAGTGTCGAAATAGTTTAGGATCTTACCGATGCGAAAGAAAGCGATGTGTAGCAAATAACTGCTTTATTACTGTTCCAAGTAAAATATTTATACCAGCAATACCAATTAACGTAAGTCCGGTTCAAACTAATCATACACCACTTACTTCAGTTCAACTGAAACATTGCCTACCGGGATACTTAAAAAATTCGAAAGGATATTGTGATGGTAAATAGTATGCAAAAAAAAAATGTCAAAGTATTAACAAATTTATTTCAGATGTAAATGAATGTGAACAAAACCCATGTTTGAAACACCAAAAATGTGTTAATACGCAAGGATCATACCACTGCGTAAATTTAATTCGTTGTCAACCAGGCTATAAAATAAATGAAGATGGCACTGATTGCGAAGGTAATTTTTTTTTTCTATAAATATATATTTTATAAACAATTTCTTTTTTCAGATATTGACGAATGTGAAACCGGTCTCCACAAATGTTCAGAGTTACAACAATGTATAAATCGTGAAGGATTCTATATTTGTCAGTGCCCTCCTGGACATAAAACAAATAATCAAAATCAGTGTGAAGATATCAATGAATGCCAGTTCTATAGAGGACAACTGGTATTGAATTTTTTTTTTTTTAGTCGTATACAGTGTTTTATATTTTTTTTTTAGATTTGTGGCCGCAACGCAGAATGTGAAAATACTGTAGGTTCATATCGCTGCAAATGTAAAGAAGGTTTTAAACATGGATTAGACGGAAAAGTATGTGAAGATATAGATGAATGTAGAGAAATACCAAATCTTTGTGAACATAATTGCCTGAATATGTGGGGTGGCTATAGATGTACCTGTAATTCTGGTTATAAAATAAATGCAGATAATAGGTATGTTTTAATACATTTTTAAATTTAATAATTTACATAAATATTTTAGAACTTGTACCGACATCAACGAATGTGAAATGTTCAAAGATAAACAGTTATGTATAGGTATATGCGAAAATGTACCCGGTAGTTATACTTGTCGTTGTCCAGAAGGTTACAGATTAGGTTCCGATGGTAGAAATTGTCAAGGTAAATTATTTTTTTTATATTTATAAATGATTCTATTACAGTACATTACAGATATTGATGAATGTGCTCATGGAAATATTTGTCCAAATACCGACGATATTTGCTGGAATATTCGAGGGTCCTATCGCTGTAATTCCATAAAATGTCCTCAAAATTATATCAGGGATTCAGCTCAGAAAAAGTAAGTATTAAATAAATATAATAACTCAATTTTAAATATATTTTTTTTTAGTCGTTGCAAACGAAAGATTGAATATTGTAACAACCGCGATACAGAATGCATCCGTCAACCAAGTACATATTCCTATAATTTCATTACATTTGTATCAAATCTTCCACTGCCAGAAGACAACCAACTCGATTTATTTACCATGCGTGGTCCGCAATGGGATACCACTACAAGTTTCCAAATGGAAATGCTCAACGTTCGATGCCCGCATGGAATAAATAAAGCGAATAAGGACTATTTCCGTATGCGTCGTTCAGCAATGAATGAAGTTGTCCTGTCACTTGTTAGAGTCATTGAAGGACCTCAAGAAGCAGAATTGCAACTTACGATGGAGGTTTTCCATAACGGAGAGTACAGGGGTTCTGTGGTAGCTAAAGTGTTTGTAATCGTGTCTCAATATGAATTTTAAATTTGTTCAAAAAAGATCTTAATTGTATTTATGTATATTAGTAAGTTTGATGTACTTATAAAATACATTTTGTATTCTCAGTTTGATGTAGATGTAAGTTTTATATATGTTGGAATAAAATAGAGATCCCTGTGAAAAATGCTATTCTTTGAATATAAACCCAGAACTTAAAAAAATGGTAGATTGGTAAACAGGATTTTTGGAATGATTTTATAGGTAAATGAATATTAGTATTTTAAAAATAATTTTTATTATTTAACAATATATCATTCTATGGTCCATAAATACAATTAATAATGAATTGTAAAAATTATTAAATAAATCATGACACAATTAAAATATTTTAACTGGATTTAAGTAATGATATGATCATAATTCCATTTTTTGCGTCTTTTATTGTCTGCCATCTTCCACATCGATGTTCCCTACCTAATCCAACTACTAGATATTTTCCATCTGATGTAAATTGCATACTATTTACAAAACCTACAGCAGGAATTGTAAATAAAGGTGAAATAGATTTACACGAATTGGACACTTTCCACAATCGAATTGAACCGTCGAGCGAACCTAAACCATGAAAAGATTTTTTTTATTCGCCGACTCGAATTACATGAGGAATAAACAGGTTAAGGTTACGTTAGGCTATGTCTATTTGTCGGTTTTATATTGATTAGGATTAGGAATAAATACAAATAGAAATAAAAGAATAAGGAAATTTGGGTCTTTAACTTACCAGAAGCAACAAGATCTGAATTAACTAAAGATGCCACACTGGTTATCCAATATGGTTGTTCATTTGTCTCATCTACTCCGTGAGCATTTTTAACAGAACATAACGGTTTTTTTTTCATTGAACCCCATATACATACTTCTCTACAAATATATTATGGAATTATTACCAAATAAATTGAGACATATGAATAAGTACTGAGCTCTTCCACTATTTTTAATAAAAATATTTTCGTGTTTTTTTAACAAATAAAACTACATAAATTCCAACTAAATTTTTAATTTGCTCTGTAATGTATAAACGCTTTTTATATTTCGAAGAAAAATAATGGTTTTCTATTCGTTTTTAATCAGTGTCAAGTTTAATATTTTTTAACTTCTCTCTATCATTAGTAGTAGTTATAATCGCCTCGAATAAGCAACGATGTTTCATCATGTCAAACGTTAACATTTTTCTTGAGGTTTCATGCATTTCATTTACATATAGAAATATACGTCCGGCTGTATATTTCTACACGAGTTCCGCTTTTTTTTTCACGCATGCGTAATCTACTACAGGTACTTTGTAAAGTTGACATGACGCAACATCGATGGTTATTTTGGCAGACTATTGTATTGTTTCTTATATTTTCAAAATTTTAGTTGCGGCAGAAGAGTTTCTTGGTGGAATACAAAAGTAAAATAGTATTTATTTACCCAGTGTCTCCGCCCGAAATGAAGTTTTCCTCATTGATTAACTTGACACAATCTATTGTTCCTGTTCCATTAAAAATTAATTGTGACTCCTCCGCTATTTTCCATATTCGAATAGAGCTATCCATTCCACCAGCTGTTACTGCTCTCTCTTTCATTAAAGCATCTATGGCCACAACACTATCCTGATGACCGAATAATGTTTCTAAATAAGACTTTTCATCAAGCGACCACACTTTTACAGATCCGTCTTTACTACACGAGTATAAATGGTTGCTGTTTTTACGAAATACTAGACCCATTACACCATTCCTATGATGTCTAAATATGTGAATGTGTTTAAGAGTTTCTGGGTCCCAGACTTTTATGTGTTTTGATTCTGTTCCTACAGCCTATAAGACATTAATTTACATTAAAAATTTTATTTTGTTATCTTTTTTGGCAAACATTCAGATAAGGGGTACAACTCAAATTATATTTGGGTTGAAATTTATTATACGGTACATTCTTCACGCGTAAGGTTGTGAGAGCGCGCGCATGCCCAATTCCAGCGAATATAAGGCGGGTTTTTACCATAATTTTGTGATTCGTTTAAAATATAAACCCTCTATCTGAATTACACTCAGTTAGGTCAGGATAGTTTTAAAACAGTTTTTTTTTAATTTATATAAACCCTCTTTATGTACATCAGGTCGAGCATAGCGAGTTAAACGCGTGAAATTAGTTACATACCGTAAAATTTTACCTTGATTTGATTTTAAATATGAAAATTACAAATGTTTCCACAATTTTTTTTTTTTTAAGTTGAGTAGTACGCTTTCTCTGAACTCTACTGTTATTTTTACTTACTAAAAATTTGAAGTCATCTGAGATAGCTACACATGTTATAGGATGTGAGTGGCCTTCTGTAATTTTTTCATGTTCTGCTTTCTTTATAAACGGTATACTACCAATTTTTTTTCTTTCTGCTAGTGACCCTAAATAATTTCTTTATTATAAATATTTCAATAATTTATGTAAGAGTACCTTACATTTTACTACTCGCCCATCTTTACTTCCGGAGAATATATATTTGTCATCTGAAGACACACATATACACGTAACTACGTTTTTGTGATCTTTACATTTTAAAACATTTAAAGATTCGGAATCCGCCCCCGTGTACTGATCAGCAACGGTTGTTCTTAATTTTCCAGTTTGTTTTAAATAGTCTTCTTTTAATCTATTTGAAACGTCTGCATTCGCATCAACTTCTTTATCGTTCAATCTCTCTTTTTCTAAAATTCATTTTTATGTATTGTTTATAAGTATATATATTGGGTTTGCAATACCTTGTTTTTCTATTTCTTCCAAATAAATTTTAGCAAGCCTTAACCGCTTTTCCTGTGCTGTCTCTTCCTCATCCTCAGATATTTCCTCTTCATCACCACTGTTTTGATCTGATTCACTTGTTAATTCATCGTCTTCTATTTCTTTCAACTTCTTTTGTTTGTTTGCTCCATTTTCTAAAGGCTATATATTTAATATTAATATAAGAATATAAAATCATAACCTGTATGTTGACATTGTGCTTGAACAGTACCTTTGCATTACTTTTCCTTTTGCCTTTGATAAAAAATGACATCTTTGACTTAAATTGTTGTAGAAAATATCACGACTTTATGTTATTAAAACTATTTTAAATTCTCATCTAACTATTCGTAATTCGTTACATGTGTTTTCAACCACGTGTGTTTTTACCATGGGCTGTTATCAACTAATTATTCTTGACGTTCAGAATTCAACGCAATGGCCCGTATATCCCAAATACCAAATTACCAAGACGTTCAGTATTTCCATGCTTCGAATAAAATTATAACCATTTTTCCTATACTTTTATTCACAACATCCTTTTAATTCAAGTACGTTCACCTCCACAAATTTTTCATGTAATATGCTATATTGGACTTGTATAGACATGCTCAGCCATGTTTAGATGAGCACATATCTACATATTGCTACACGAATGGAATTCGGTCTGATGAAACATACTTAGAGTTGTGCCATCTACAAGGCTGTTAACAGTACTAACGTCAATTGACAACATTACATTTGTGTCTTCTCTCACAGAATTTTGAATCATTAAAGCTAAAATATATTTAAAACTGATATGGTCACAGTGTTTAACATTAACTGTATGATGTCTTATTTTTTTCTTCAACATGCTGCTCTTCTGCTTAGTACTGTTACTTTCAATTGTTTCTTCTCCAGCCACTAGAAATATTGCAGAATTACCAAACTGCGCGGATAAAACCCAGAAACAAGCGTAAATATTATGAATAATATTTAAGATTGTGATTAAGTTCATATAATGTTGCAGATGGATATTGGTTAACACGTTAGACGGAAAGTTAACTGCCTTGGATTATAATGATAACGGGGAAGAAATTTGGAGTGTTGAGACAGGACCAGGTCCTATGTTATTATCTAACATTGATCGTTTAGAAGTGAAGCATGTTTTTACTTTAATTAATTGAAATATTTATTTGTATTATTTTCAGCTGTCCAATAACGGTCATTGGGTCAGAATCATTCCTTCTTTAACAGGAATCCTGTATAAGTTTAACGGTGACACCATTGATGCAATACCTATTACAGCAGACAATTTATTAACGGCTTCTTTTAAGTATTTGGATGATTTAGTCATTGCAGGAGGAAAAGAAGTCAGAACATATGGAGTTGTTATGTATTCTGGACAAATGTTATATGAATGTGCTATAGACGGTTGTAAAAATAAAACAGACCATGACAATTTCGAAGACCTTCTTCTTTTGGAGAGGACAACTAAAACTGTTAGGGCAGTAGAGCCAAGATCAGGGTTAGAAAAATGGAACTTTAGTGTTGGACAGCTGAACATCAAATTTCCCGAATCGTCAAGTTGTCATGGTAGTCTTGATCAGAATTTAAAATTTAATATGAAAGCTGTTGTTCCTGAGGGTTTAGTTTATGCCTTCAGTGAGAGTAATACAATTTTGTGGAAGAAACAAGTAAGTTAATATATAAAGTATACGTAAGCGTTAGTACACGTAGCGTATTTTTTTTTAAAGAAAACGAGATTGTTATTTGTCAATGAAAGCGTATCTTTTTATCATTCGAGTCCGAGTTTGAGTGGAAAAAGTGCTTTCCTTTCGTGTTAGATACATTTTTTTCACGATATGTTTCAAAAATCAATTTATTTTGACGAAAAGGCACAGCAACATGATAAGCTAGAAAATTAGGTTATGTGAACTTCGACGTTTAGCAATGAAATTGTTACAGTATTGCTAATATGCCAATTTAAAATCAAGTTGTCAAATTATGAAATAATGTAAAAAAAAAGAAAAGAACAAGACATAAATTGCTATATTTTTTTAAAAAGAGTATCAATATTAAATAAAAAAAATATTGTAATAATGATTTTTTCCAATATTTCATTCTATAATAATATCTATATTATACTGTTAGTAAAACTGTATATTTTTTTCTCTAGAGAGGTAAAAGTAATTTTCCTCACTATTTTGTGAGAATAAAATACGGCTTCCTATGCATGTCGTGAAAAAATATTTATATAAGGATTTCTATAAAAAAAATAGATTAAAGGGACTTATTTTTCAAAAAGTAATATTAGTTTTCAGCTCCAATAGTCAATGTTTGGACTTGGGACGGTCGTAATGCTAAATCTGTTGATTTATTTAGTAACACACAATATTCTTGGAGTTCTAATACCATTTCGCCAGCTTTATATATTGGAATGCACAATAAACAGGTAATATATAATTTAATGTTGTATGTGATCATGGTCTCATTAAAAAAATAAATATGAAAATGCCTCATTTTCTCATATTTTATATTACATAGTAATTTATAGCACTACTAATTCATTATAATATTTATATTCAATCTCAAATATATTTTACACTTTTTTTTATTTTTTAGCAGGGACACATTTTTTATCTTTGAAATTATTATTTGTTGATAAATACTTATTCTTTTATAATATTTTCAATATGAATTCAATCAAATAAGTTTTTTATTATATATTCTTATCTAGATTCTTATAAGAATATATAAATATTATGCACGTTATTGTTTATCCCACGAATATTGCTGTTCTTTTAAATTTGTTGTTAATAATTCAGCGCTAAATAATATATTTATATACATATATGAAATATATATTTTTAATTTAAGCTATATATTCACGAATCCGTAATGTTACATAAATATCTTGTGTCCAACAAGAAGCATGACAATACACAATTAACGGAAATAGCCAGCGTTTCGAAAATTCCATGGCAACCATTTCCAGCTAAAAGTTCGTCTTTAGCTGTTATTAATGTTGATAAAGGTACAGAAATTGAAGATACAGAAACAGAAACTACTGCATTATCTGTATTATATGCTTCAGAATATGTAAATGGTAATATTTATGCATTTATTTTAAAGATTATATTTTAGAATATATTTTTCTAGGAAATGGATTTTATTTATATACGCCAGAAGCTATTGAAAAGCAGAATAACATTCAATGTGACAACGTTACGATTGAAGAACCTGTTGAAAATGAACCTGGAGAAAATGAAGACGATACACCTGTTCAAGTGATTATTGTATCGTTATGGTATTGGTGGAAAGAAGTTACTGTTATTGCTATAACAACAGCATTTGCATTTAATGTCATAATAAATAAACATCTTTTTGCAAGAATCAAATTTGGAAATGAATCCACAAGCGGTTTCGTGGACGAAACCCCAACAAATAGTAAAGATCTTAACATTCCACTTTATATTAAGAGTCATTCCGAATCTAGCGATAAGGAATTTGTATCTCGTTTTTTCAACGATTTTGATCCTTTACTTTGTTTGGGTAGAGGAGGTTTTGGTGTTGTATTTGAAGCGAGAAATAAAATTGATGAATGTAGCTATGCCGTAAAAAGAATCACTCTTCCTAATAAGTAAGTTATTATATATTTCTAAAATACAATCCACTTATTTGTATAATTTTTTTAGGCCAGAATCGAGAGAAAGAGTAATGAGAGAAGTACGCGCACTAGCTAAACTAGACCATCGTAATATAGTACGATATTTCAATGCGTGGATGGAATCTCCACCTACTGAATGGATAGATGATTTTGACAAGGTTTGGAATGAGTAAGTTTCTTTGAATATTGAACGTAATTATAATTTTATAATATCTAATCCAAACGTTTCAAACAGAGCAAGTACCTCAAAATCAAAATTAATAGTCAATTCCATTCGCAAATTTTAATTCAGCTCATCCGAAATGTATCAAAATACATAATTTTCCAAAAATAAAAATTTTGGACTCAAAAATAAGGTATCTTTGGAATGTTTTAGGTTTAAACCTAAAATAGATCGCGATACATTCTTAGTGACCTCATCATTTGATTGTATGGAAAATTTTACAAATTTCAGATTTTTATTTCCATAGATACAAGTTTTGGAATACAAAAACAAAAAAGATTAAAAATAATTAGTTAAAACTAAAATTTTCGACCTAAAATACATATTAAATTTTAAGCTAAAAATTAATTTTCAAAACAATATTTTAGAAAATATACGTTATATAACAGATTTCCATATTAAATTGTATTTTTTAAATCTAGGGACAACTTCACCGAGGGTTTAGAATTTTCTAAAACTACAAAAACACAACAAAAAGTTGGTTCATCTGTAGTGATTGATTTAACACAATCTCAAAGCAATATATACAGCTCATCAGAACTAAAGCAACCTGAAATAAATTCAAGTGGATCATTCATTGTATTTGAGAATAGTAGCGGATACCAGAAATCAATCACAGCGACTGACAATGAAGACAGTGAAAGCATCAGCAATAGCTCAAATAATTGTATATTAAAATGTTCCGACAGCAAAAATTCCCGATCAAATATCGCTGTATATGCACCAGGAAAAGTATTCCTGTACATTCAAATGCAACTCTGTCAAAGGAACAGTTTGCGAGATTGGTTGAAAAACAATTTAGTCAGAAACAACACAGAAATAGTCAACATCTTTAATCAGATCATGTCAGCTGTGGAATATGTTCACCTTAAAGGTCTTATCCACAGAGATTTAAAACCTAGCAATATATTTTTCTCCATGGATGGAGAAGTAAAAATTGGTGATTTTGGGCTGGTCATTTTTATGGAAGAAAATAGTGACGATAAAGACAATATTGAAAAGAACGCAGATAATATGCAGAAGCATACACAAGCAGTTGGGACTCAACTTTACATGAGTCCTGAACAGCTGAACGGATTGAAGTACAATTATAAAGTTGATATTTATTCTTTAGGAGTTATTTTGTTTGAATTACTTGTTCCTTTCCATACTGCTATGGAGCGAATTAAAACATTGAGTGAACTTAGGAATAATCGTTTTCCTGAAACTTTTCGGAATCACAAGGAGAACGAGGTGAGATATTTATTCGTGATTATATTATATTACATGCACAAACCAAAAAAGAATTTTTTTATTCTGATTTACAAATTTATACAAATTTACAAAAAAATGTCTTTTATGTAGTTTATTATGTCAATGCATAAAAGGCCCATCCCAAACCACCATTACGCATGCGTAGATCAAATGGAGTTTTCAACGTACGTTTCTCTTCAAATAAGTGACTCATATACACCGTTGACGTCACGAAACAGAAAAACATGAATAAGATTTGTTTGTTTTTGCAGTATCAGCTTTTGAAGCTTATGCTTTCCGAATCCCCAGAAGAGCGACCCACCACGTACGGAATTCGAGCAAGGCCGCCTTTTGGCAATTCCACTGCGAACTGTGATTACCAATTTGAGTTGCCACCAAGACAGTGATTTATAGTTTATAGATTTATTTTATTAATATGAAGTAATATTAATCAGTATTTTTAAGTATATCATTTATGACTGATATCTGTAAATACTATTTTAAATAAAGTTTAAATATGAATGGTTATTATATTTTTTTGTTTTATGTTATTCTCATCTTTTCATAATTTATTAACCTATTAAAATGTTCATTTACTACATTTTTCCAAAAGAAACAATTTGAAAGTTCTTAATTATTTGCTTAGAAATATTTGAAGTTATTGTTTTTTTAGTCGAAAACAAAAGCCGCAATTTAAATATTTACATTATTAAAATAAGTGAGTGCATGTTCTTAATCAAATTTGAAAGTTGTACTACATATGATGTTACAAACGATAATATAAATATTAGTTTCGTTTTCTCTGCTATTTGTATACATCTTTCGATAATTTTACCTGCAATACACGTATGTTAAAATAGTAGTTTCATATTTGCGCTCAAAGTACAGAAGGCATGAAATAGTAACTGGAATTTTAATAAAGCGTTTATATATTTTAATATTCTAATTTTATAAGTAATATATAAATAAATCTTCTAGTTAAAAGATATTTTTTTTAGAAAAATGAGTAAAATTGAGATTTGACATATTTTAATTAAACAACCCCAGTTCTTATTTTTATTTACTAAACATAATATTTTATTTCTTTCAAAATATAATGTCAATAAAATTTAACTACATAATAAACAAAAAAAAAAAAAATATTAAACAAGACATTATTTTTTTTTATTTCCTATGTTCAGAAAAAATAACTTAATTTATTAATTTTCTTAATTTATACCATTTTCACTAATTATTTCTGTACTTATTTAATGTTAAGTTTTCTTGAAGTTTCACCAATTTAACAATGATACTAATTACTTTCTCAACTTATTAATTAAATACAGTATGATTTATATTTTATTGTTTCAACTGACTCAGATGTATAATAAATCATATAATAATATTTTTATTTGTTTATTTACGTCTTTAAATATAGATACGTAATTTCGATATCAATTTTTGTTTATCAACATGTGTTCTGTGAGTAATAATAATAAGAAATTATTTATTATTTGAAATGAGTGATTAATTAATTTGCAAAATTTCGATAAATATTTATTGATTTTACATGTCGTATACAGCTCATGATATCATTTATAATTATATATTTATTTGCGCAATATTACATCAAAGATGAAAATAGCATTTTCACGTGTTATTAATTATAAACATTACATTCAATAGGTATTTATTTTGCAGCAGTGACCGTGTGAGATATTTGATATAATTGAGAAAAGCGTATAAACAAAATTTTTATTTCTCATGGTACTAAAATTTCTGTAAGTATGTAAGTGTGTAAAACGAGTTTATTTGTTATCACAGCGAAACAAAACACTTCTTAACACCTAGTGCGTCTACATGTTAATTAAAAGTGCTTTTTAAAATAATAAACTATTTAACAAGATAACACAGAATGCATTTTAACACACTTAAAATTATCAACTAAAAAATTTAATAATAAATAAATAAATATGAAATTTCGTAAACTTTTCAGATATTTATATTTTTTTTTTAATGTTTAGTGTCAAAAATATTAGTCTATTAATTTTGCACAAATAACAATCTGGTTTAATTTTTTTTTTGGAAATAAATTAAAATTTATTATGCTTATATTTTTTATTTTTGTTTGATTTTTAGAAGAATTATTAAGTACGCTAAAAATTAAGTTGAATATATTCGAAAATTTATATAATTATTTTTTAAAGTATATATACCAAAAAACAGTTATTTATATAAAATAAATAGCAATATATAGTTAAAAAAAATAGGTTTCGGTTCGATATTTAATTATAATTGCTTTATTATTTTCATTTTATTCAAGCGTCTAAGTGTATATTAATTTTACTTGAAATAAGTATGTACTTATTGAAAAACGGTATTATTGCAAAATTTTGTTTTTGTTGCAGGTAAATGTAGAATTAACCATTTATTATTTTTTTTCAAAGAATTATTAAGAACGAACAAAACACAGGATGGTGGTTTAAATCTTGAAATAATTACAGTACTATCGTCCAACCAGCATCAATTACAGAAAATTAAAAAACTACGAGCGTTTATGCCAGCATGTATACGTGGTAAGTAGCGTAAGTAGTAATGGTAAGTTCTATGACTATAGATAGTCATAGGAGAGAGAGAGACAGTTAGCCGTCATTGCTGACAGAGCTACATGTGATTCTCCGCGCAAACAAGTAGAAACAAGTGTGCTTGCTTAGCGTGCGCATAGCTCGCTTTCGGCTCCGAATTTCAACCGTGCTCAGTGTTGTTTGCAAACACGTGCTTGCATGTTGTGACAGTTGACAGTTGACAGTGTTTATGTGATAATCCAGTGTTTTATTTATCCCTTTCAATTATTTCTTTAATTAGAAAAAAAACAGTAAAAACAAAGAAGTGAAATTATGTTTTTGCATATTTTTAACGCACAACTAAATAACTTTCTACGTATGTATTAATTAACATTTCATTGCATTTATGAGTGTTCGGCACTTGTTGAAAATAACAAACCCTGGGTGTAAAATATGACGTATTCCGCCTACAGACTTAATTACAAATAATTATCATAATTGGTAAACGCGTATAGATGTCTGCAAGAGCGAATGGAAAGGCAAACGCCGAACTTACCAACAATGGCAAATTATACAAAACATTCTCTATGCGTTTGCTCAACAGCTACAAGAAGAGCAGTATGCAAGAAGTTCAAGAAATGCTCAAAACCAAATTCAACAGACTTCATTCGGGTCTCAAAAAACGACGCACTGTGTCCGTCCAGGAGATGTTTACGAATTCGAATCAGAAACATCCGATTTTCTACGTGCCAAATCCCCTCAGCCCAAATCAATCCACGGATTCCTTGGACGATTTCGGGCCGAATTCACTGCCTCAGTCCGATTCTGCCAGTAGTTTAACACCGCGGAGTTTTGATTATGAAAATGGCTATAGAAACATCAACGTTTCCAGGAAATTCAGTGGCCAGTTCGCCGGATGGTTCGAGTGCAAATCAAGTCCTAAGGAAACTGATAATTTCAAGCGATTTTTTCGCGAACCGAACACAAGAAAATTTAGTTTTAATCGCTATGAATCACTAACATGTCCTGTTGAAGAGCCAGAGCCGGATTATGATCAGGACGAACCTGTCGTGGAAGAAAAAAAGTGTGTGTCGGTTCGAAGATGGTCCGTGGCTGATAATCCTAACTATAGACGACTTTTTAGGTAATGCTTTTTATTCTATTTTCACGAATTTGCCGACAGGGTCGGACTATACTTAATTGGTGGAGGAATCACATCGCTATCTATACACATTACACAACAGATGTTGACCAAAAAACTTGAAATATTATCCCTAAGTATATCAAATTCATTTCGACTAACTGATAATTTGATACTATTAAATTACAGAAAGCCTAAATATTACTCCTCTAATATTCAAAACATGGGGTATCAATTATCAGTTTATAAACAAACTTAGTGGCATGTGTGCATTTTTTTAATTTTAAAAGATATCTAAGTGTTACTGCACATTTTTAATTGTTCGGAAAACGATATAAATATTTTGATTTCATAAACAAAAACGTTATCTGTAATAGAACCAAAACGATTCATCTAAAGTAAAACTAGGCAGAGTAAAAAATAATTTTCTTTTTGTTATATATTTAAATATTTTTATTAATAGTTTAATAGCAAATAAATACTTTTTTATTATAATTTGTATTTTTTTATCTTTGATAAAAATCAGGCTAACCCAAGCAGCAATAAATATATAATAAAAAAGTTGAAAAAGTACATTAATACATACCTCAATTTTAATTAACTGACAATATCCCAAGAATCAAATTACAGAAACGTCCAAATATTAAATATAATTATATTTAAAATGCAAATAAAAAAATATTAAACATAAGTTTTTAATAAATTTGATACCTATTTAATATTTATTTTAGAAATTTGAAAGGTGAATCCATATATCCAAAATTTGTTTAACAAAGATATAAAAAACACGATGTGCTCTATATCCACTATCAAAATTATAAATGTATACAAAAATCTAATCGGTCATACATTTCTTTTGAAATGTTTATTATCAAACATAATTTTCACGTCAGCGTCAATATTTATTTAAAAAACGATTTCAAAACACACCATGACTCGATTTGCTTTATATTCATCATAAAAATCTACTATTTACTATAACGTAATTTTGTATGGAAAAAATTATTTATATCTATTTTTATTATTATTAATACTGTAAAATATATGTTACAAAGTTTGAAAAAATAAAATTAAAAATTTGTGACACTTTTCTAACTATTATACAGAAATATAAAAATAGGTAAATAAAAGCAGTGTGTTATGTTTATAAACTAAATACGTTATACATTTTGAATTTAACTTTAGACAAGTCTGTTTTTTAAATTTAGAAAAAATGTGGTAGAGGATATTCGGCTTTTTTATGTGGTCTAGTCAAGGTAAAATGCGTGACGAGTTAAGTGTCATTGTGACCCAATCGAGTATATTTACAACCTGTGAAATGCAATAGTATTGAATTGGACCCAGGTATGCTATTTGTCACGGGTCCGAAATCTTGTGCCGACACAACAAAAACAAGTTCTTCCTTCTATTACCGTTTAGTTCCACTTTTAAGTTATTCCGACCCTGTTTAGATATTTATCTGAAGAACCGTGTGCAAAAACCATACATTTTTGTACATAAAATTAGAAATAATATCCCAGATTTATTAATTAGAAAGCCTAAGAACGTGTGCTGATCCAGCATTGAAATTTTTTGTCATACTTTTTTTACTGACTAATTATTTTTAAAGACGCATATAGACTTATTAATTGCTAATAATGCATTTAAATGATCGTTCTAAATTTAGAAGTTGCTTAATGTTTACTTTCTGGACGAGTTTTTTGTTTTAGATTAAAAAAGTTGAACACATAATGACTGATTGTGTAATAATGCATTTGCGATTGCAATTCTCAGGAATAGGAAGAAACATATTAGTTTGTTTATTGCTATGCAGTTTCATGATGCATGCTTCCCCAAATACTATTTCGTAAGCTTACAATGTAATGCCAAGGTCGCGTACTCGTACGATATGGCAACAGGTACAAATCTCAGGTAAAATATTACTTGCTGCTTTGTGATCACACAAATTGAGCTGAAAAAACTAGACAATTACCTAGCGTCATGCGAAAACCTGCTATGTTTGGAATTTCATGGAAAAATCAATGATATAATCACGATTATTATTGAAATTATGAACATTTTTGCATAAATTTATAATTAGTATGTAGATTTAGGTTTTGCAACATTATCACGAAACTATTGTTGTTGGTTAAAATGGGAGTGGATGTAACGCTTTCAGCTTTTAGATTCTAAATATACTTTTTACATTGTAAATAAAAAATTTATAGGTTATATTCGTTTATCATATTATATTTTATATAACAAATTTAATTTTTGGTCATTTTTGTTGCTATTATACACTATAGGTGTCCTAGTTCTATACGGAATAACTTCAACAATGGATTAAACACCTAAAAATAAGAGGACAATCTCATTTGAGGAAATTTTAGAAAATGCTTAATTCCAGAGATATTCAAGATTTTCTTACTGCAATAAAACAAGTTACTACATTTTAATAAGAAAAGGTCGTTATGAAATTGATTTTTTAAAGTAGCTCTGTTCCAATAAGGAAAACGTGAAATTAAGCATTTTCGGAAATTTCCTCAAATGAAGTTGTCACCTTATTTTTAGATGTTTAATACATTGTTGAAGGTATGCTGTTTCAAATTGGGACACCCTGTATAATAGCAACAAAAATTACCAACAAATAAATTTATAATATAAAATATAATGCGATAAACGAATATAACCTATAATTTTTTTATTTAAAATGTAAAGAGTAATATTTTGTTCAGCAGTTGTTTTTTGGGGCACATACTTTTCGATGCAAATTTAATTTTTAAAATTAAATTTATATTAAAATTCCAATCGCCAGGTGTATAATTAAACATACTCTATTTACAAATGAGAGTATTAAACAAATACTAATTAATTAACATCTAAAGAACACCTGCTTTTATATACAATACGGGTGCTAGTCTAAAAATAATACGCCTTAAGACGTCAAGTTATATATCTTGCAATATATTTAATGATCAAAATTATCTATAATCTGCGTATGAGTTAAGAAACTATTATGTTGTCCCTTGAAAAGAATGTAGGCTGACAACCTACACCAGTAAAAACAAGTAAACATTGCAAAAGAACAGGTGAAGTATTACGCCTTCACTTATAATTTAGGCGTGGTGAGATATCAGATGATATATTTTAGCCTTGTAGTATGATAAATTGATTATTAGTAAATTTGAAAGCAGTATAGGAAGTCATTTAGTTGTATAATCTGTCAACTAACCATTAGGAGATAATATTTTGTAAATATTTTTTTAATGTGCAGCACAAACCACAAATCTTTTTTATCTTTGTTATTATAATGACGATAAATAACAAATATTTTCAATACCGTGTTACATAATAGATCTGTAATGACTAATAAAAGAAGAATACCTATTTTCTTCTCAAAGAGAACAAAAAATCTCTTCGTGAAGGTCATATGCCTCGATATAATGCGGAACCTATAATAAATTACTCATAAGCCTCAAATAAATAACTGTAAACGAAATCATAATTCCAATTTAAATTTCAAATTGCTATCGCTAAATTTACTTATTTTGGAATGTAACTGTTGTGCTAATTGCACTTAGAATTAGAAACATTAGAGTTTTCTCTTTTAAAAGAATTTTGATGAAAAGTATACATTAGTGTCAAAAATGATGTATGTATGTTGATTGGATGAAACCTACTTGAACTCGAAAGTTAATAAAACAACGAAATGTAGGCCTAAAAGTAATGAAAATTGATTCAATTTATGTTCAATTAACAGTACTATTCTTGGATTAATAAGATTTCATTTGCATACACGACGACAAGTAGCTTGATATGATACCCTGTTCTCATTTTTTGTCCAAGAAAAATATTAGTTTCTGGATAAGTATGTTAATTTGTCGAAAAATTTATATGCACAGCTTTTTTTATTAAAATAGTTTTCTCGTGAGACGATCTGACGGAAATAATATGCATAAAAATTTATATTATTGCCTCATTTAATTAATTATTGATACACCAAACCGGTATTAGAAAAGTAGAATACATATGCTGATACATTTTTACAAATATATTAGCTCCGAATAAATAAATAAAAAATAAATAATTAATTTCCTATTCTCAGGGTTGCATTGATTTAAATCACTTGATTTGAATCAGTAATTTGAATCACACTGTATTTTTTTTAATCATTAATTTATATTACTTTGCAATTGTTATTTAACATTCCAGATTTACGAAAATTGGGGGCAAAAACGTGTGGGTAATGTAACCATGTGGTAATACTTTCAAGAAATACTAAATCTGTTTTATTTCTTCAGTAAAATGGCTTTCCTGGTATATTATTTTGAATAGTGCTTTGATTTTTGAATTTTCGAATTTGGAAGTTCGAATTTTGAATTTCAAATTGATGAAGAATTTTGTTTTCGATTTTATTTGCTTTTGCTTATTTGTATATAAATATAGAAACCGCGAAAAAAATGTCTTTTTAGGGAACATGGTAATATTAACTAAAATAAATACTAGTATAATAAAATAAGTGAAGTACATATTCTATAGTTTATTATTCTAGTCTTATAATTTTTTAATTAGAAAAAACATCTTTCATTTATTTTTTTTCTATTTTTTATTACCTACTTCCTTTTGAACTTCGAATTTTGCTTTTCGCATTTCGGATTTCGAATTATTTTTTCAATGAAATTTCGAATTTATTTTTCTCCGAAAATCGACAGCACTAATTTTGAATTGATACCGCAGAATTTTTTGATAATTTAAATTGAAATGTGGTAAGTAAAATCCGGTTATAAGGATATCGAAGGTATCTGAAAATTTTCGTCGCTGTAGTCGGAACCCGCTATATCAGAAGTAAAAAAAAGCATTACCGTATATGGCCTTTCAAACATGTGGTAACAGTTTCGACGTTATAAGCAGTATCGTTATAAACGGATTTTATTGTAGTTTTTTATTGCCTCTTTAAATTTTTATTTATTCTTTACAATATGTTTTTTTTTCATAATAAATGCTATTTTGTGAAATACGTTTTTAAAATTTTATTATATGTTCGTTTTTAAAAACATAAAAAAAATCTGATTTGATTTAAATAAGATTTTTATACAACCCTGCATCCTACAAATAAAATGCGTAAAATGAAGTAATTTCCAGTGCAATACAATAGCGTCTGGAGCAATTGAGACTCGATGAGACTTGTTCAACCAAAGATCCTTTGTTATTGTCAGTGGTTTGTTTAAAAATGTGTATATAATTGTTCATCTCAGACAAGAATACAGATTCATACCGGAACACAATGATTAAAAGTGTTTAATGGTACAAGTCATTACGATTAATAAATACGTCTACGTTGTAAATGTACACACATCACGCAGTTAATGTATTTTATTTTAAAAATTTGTTTATTAATAGTTTTCTGAGTAGGTTACCTCGAATGATACCAACCTTACTATATTTGTATTTATGGGAAAAACATGCTTCCCTAAACGTCATATTTTTATTGTAAATAAATATAATTAATAAATATATCAACATGCCTTATTTATTACAATTGTGACAGTTTTCTTTGTAAGCTTAAATGATATATTTTAACCTTGGAATAGTTACAATATCTTAAGGGCACTAACATATGGAGACTATAATTATAT
Source organism: Stenolophus ochropezus (assembly GCA_035578165.1). Classification (NCBI taxonomy): domain Eukaryota; kingdom Metazoa; phylum Arthropoda; class Insecta; order Coleoptera; family Carabidae; genus Stenolophus; species Stenolophus ochropezus. The sequence continues at coordinate 10,881,812 of JAQOWZ010000014.1, forward strand.
TGTAATTAATATCACAATACCAATACTGAATCTCAGTTATTATGGCTATAGAATATGCGACCTTAGTTCAATTTAAAGAAACAAATGAAAAACAATAATTAACCATAATGGCATTATATTACATATAAAACTTCTTCCAAGTATTTCGAAAAAAAGCAGTAATTTCTTATAAAAATATGATACAGATTTGCAGGTTAGATCTTGCGAAATGACGTCTCTTTTCTCATGGACTTCTCTATGTCACGTATCTCCAATTAAATGATTTAAAAAATACAGATATTTTAAAATTTTGTCTAAAATCTGTTTTAACATTACTGATATTGACTTACTTAATTTTGACATTTTTAAAATTTGTAGCATTAGCCAATATTAATATTTATTTACGTAACAAGAGTGTAAAGTCGAGTACAGTATTTAATTATATAATATTATATAAAATTATAGCACGAGATAATAAAACACAACGTTATACATGTGTTGCATACATCATTTTTCTACAACAGACATATTAATAAAATTAATATAAATAATTAATAATATGACAACGATTGACAATATTATGTTACGTTAGACCTCATATCAAATAAAAATATTATACTTACTACATTTATAGTATATCTAACCTACATTAATATTTCTTAATAAATTTTATTACACTCATTATAATTTATCTAATTATTAGGGTTAGGAGAAATAATTGATTAATCAAATCGATTAATCGATCATTTGTTTATAGTTTTAAAAATAATTAATCGATTAGTTGATTAATCGATAGATTTTTTACTTGATAACTTCAGTATCGTAATTTAAATCATGAATGTAGGTTATCAATTTTATTTTTATTAAACAATACTGTTTTTTTAGCGACCCTCATATATTCTTATTACACATACGAGTATTTTAATATTTTGATGGATGTTCACAAATTTGGTTATTTTTGGAGTGATATCTTTCAAAACAACTGGATGTAGCTGCTATTTATATATTATTTAATTATTTAATTATTTGATTAATCGTGTGTTGGATAAATCTATAATATGATTTTTTTTTCATAATCAAAATCGATTACTAAAAACTGTAATTTAACAGCCCTACTAATTATATATTTGACAGGTAAATTAATTGAATGTATATGCTGCCCAGAACGCATATTTTCTTTCACACACTAGTGCTTGAAAAGTACTTTTCAAACACTAGTGTATAAAGAGTGACTATAAATTTTAAAAGTGCGTAAATTTTGTACTTCATGTCCAGTTGTAGGATATAATACATTATGCATCAAGGGAGGAAAACTCGATTTTGTTCTCGCGGGTGAATCGAGGGCTGCCAAAGGCACCCGAGAGATAGTCGGGTGCTGTTACTTCAGCCGAGAACAAAATCGTTTCTCTCGAGGGCAATACGATAGTTTTTGTAACGAGTGCAAAGAAAAACGGGCCGAAAAATGTGTATTTAGAAATATTATCATCATTTCTTAATGCGTGGTTTTTTTTTCTTTCAGACATAGTACCAGTTTCACTGCCGGATTCACCAAAAAATCTCCTCAAGAAGAAAAACCCCCTAAGATAGACTACAGCGACTCTGTAAGTCTGCACTCGGTGTGCCTGCACTCGGATAGTCCGGATAGTCCAGATCGAGCCCAAACCCCCGACAGCGCGGAACGACTGCGCAAGGTCACCTCCAAGTCCAAGTCCAAGAAGGCCGAAGCGGACTGTAGCCAGAGATCTGTGAAGAATGTTAATTCTTGTGCGGATGACTCGTCTGGCTATTACAGTTTCGCTGCTAGCGACGGATGTGAACAAAGGCCGGAAACGGAGCTGACTGTGGCTACTGACCGAAGCGCTCGAATGAGTAAGGAACACGACCAGGTGTGTAGTGTTTTGTTTTCACTGCTTTATAGCTTGGATCATCTGATTTTTATGTTTGTTTGGGGGAGTTCATCGGGGGTTCCCAAAATTTTACTCGCCCACAATAGATCATTTCCGCACATTCAAATTTGACATATTTTTAATGTTTTTAAGAACTTTACTTAAAACTATATAGTTCGATATTTTTTCCCGCTATTTACCTGTGACGTAAGATGGCCTTTATAGAAAAGATTAGATGAAAGACACAGACATATAACATGGCGCATAAAATTTGACGTTCTGTTTGTAAACAAACAAAAATATTTTACTTGCCCACAACAGGCTGTTCCCGCACATTCAAATTTAACATATCTTGAATATGTTTTTAAAAACGTTACTCAAAAGTGTGTAGATCGATATTTTTCCCGCTATTTAACTGTGACGTATGATGGCCTCTATAGAAAAGATAAGATGAAAGAGACAGACATATAACATGGTGCATAAAATTTGACGTACTGTTTGTAAACAAACAAAAATATTTTACTTGCCCACAATAGGCTGTTTCCGCACATTCAAATTTAACACATTTTGAATATGTTTTTAAGAACTTTACTTAAAAATGTGTAATTAGATATTTTCCCGCTATTTAGCTGTGACGTATGATGGCCTCTGTAGAAAAGATAAGATGAAAGAGACAGACATAAAACATTGCGCACAAAATTTGACGTTCTGTTTGTAAACAAACAAAAATATTTTGTTTTCGTTGTAAACAGGAAGAACTCGGTTGTTATTTTTACATATAAGTATAGTTATATTCTTATTTTAAGAGTATATTACATATGTTAACAGAATTGTTATCTTTTTATTGTTTTGTGACCTCGCAGTTTTCCACTGCGGCGTTGTCGAAATGCCAAAGGCTAAAGTACGTCACAAGCTAATTTGAATTTGTATTCATTGTAGTATAATTTGCCTGAAAACGTGAAAACAGAAATGAAAATATGAAAAATATTCATAAATTTTATCATTTTCCAAAGTAACGTAATATAGTGTGTTCGGATGTCTCAGGTTATGGTTTTGACTTTTTAATCGGGTGTACCGCAACTCAGCGGGGTATTTCTGTATCTGGCAGTCAGGGGTGGATTATTTTAAATATATTTAAATATATTTAAAATAATATGTATTTTTTTTGTATTATATAGGTACCTGTTTACAATAATACAAATGTATCAGCTTGCTATTACAATCTAGTTATTTATTTTAAATTTTAGATTCATGTATTTTTAGAACGTAGGTAATTGAACAAACTCATAAAAATTTAAATATAAACTTGATTTTGTTTGGATTTTTACTCCCATAAATCTTTTGCACAGTTATCCCTAATAAGGGTCATAATCTTAGAGTTGTTAACAGATTGTACCGCTGTGCCAATATATGGTATGTAAAATAAAAGTAAAATAAAAACGCATGACATTTTGTTTTTTGGTAAACCTAGACTTTTGATAATAAATATCATATTGTAAACAACAGTGTGGTGTTATTTATATTCAGTTAAATAAACAAATAAAATATTATCACCTATTGTTTAACCACAATAAGTACGTATATTTAATGTCAGCACATTTCCGTATTTAGAAAAATGAAAATACTAAAATTTTCATTTATATATAAATGCAAGAAAAATACTTATGCGCGAAACGTAAAACCAGCTTCACAAATTTACCTTAAGAGGTATTCCAGCTGTAGATGGTGTGGTATAAAAGGTAATAAGAATTTACTTCTAAAAGGGTATGACTTTGTAATGAAAAGTTTTCATTTTTAAATTCATGGAATGCATCTTTTACGAGTTTATATTATCATTTTACATTCCTTCGTCATTCCCTTTTATCGGCATTCTCTATTTGAATACAATGCTCATATAATTAAACATATATGTATATTACGACCTCTTACGTTATAAATTGCATATGTTGTTTATTTTCTAAGAAATATTTTGTTTTACGAGAAATATTTAATAGGTAGTTTAGATTAAATTAAGTGAATTCATTTTAATTAATTTTTATATGTACATATTTTAGCTGCTGCATTAAAATTAGTTCAAATATTATTGTGAAATAGTGATTATAATATCACTATGTAAATATGTTACAGATATTTTTAAATATATGCGGGTTAAAGAAAGTTGACATATTTAAAACAGGAATTAAACAACGTTGTTAAATAATGTATGACAAATAAAAAATATGTTATTTCTACTCTACGTGTTAATTTTTAATTACATGCATATATGGTTATACTTTTTTTACTGGAGATAAAAATAATTAGAAAAATTGTTTTTGTTAGATAATAATTTATATTAATTTTTAAGCAAAAAAGTAAATCTACACTAATAGTACTTTTTTGTGCATTAAAAACAAAGTAAAATTAATTTTGTCACAGTACATTAACTAAATAGAGATTTATTATTTTGATATAAAATATCATTAAATTTATCGTAATAAAACAAACAAGACAACAAACAAAAATAAAACTTTGTATCTACACAAATAGCGTCAGTATCCATGCGTCATTTATAAGAAAGTCAATATAGACATCGAAATTTTAATATTGACTAACACTCAATCAAATTTTTTCCGGCACAAATTATCTAACATATGAAATTAAATGAAGAACTTACACTTTTTATTATAATTGGAGAAAACGTCAAGCTAAATAAATACATATGGTGACATAACTAAGTGGGTATATGCAAGAGTTAATGGAATAATTTGCAGAATTATTCAATCAAGAATATTAAATAATACGTGCGAACACGAATACGAATACAAATACAGATACGGATATGAATATGAAAAAAGTACTGTATGTTCAAAGTTACCTAGCCAGAAAATTTATTTACTTAATTGAATTTCTGCATATGGAAAAGCAATTATTAGGTAATTTCATATGTTTGATGAAGTTATTATGTAATTGACATGTAACTGTGTATAATCACTTAGAAATGTGGTTCCTTCCTACTACTATTTTATACAATAGGTTAGGTTACTATAAACCGGCAAATTAGAATAAGAAATTCTATACTATTAACTACACTCGATACGCTTGTGTGACCAAGAGTTTTCAATAAAAATAATATGAACTGAAACTGAACCCAACGTCTGATTTCGGATTAGATGAATAATGCATATGCCAGATTACTCAACGAAGAATTAAATGAAAGTAATACGATTAAAATAAAAATACATTTGATTTGGGATTAAGATGATCTTTGCATACAACTTATAAGTTGGATAAAATGCATGTTTTTGAGAACTTAAACAAACTAAATTGAAAGTCATCTAAGTTTGGATTCGAGCTATGCATATTACCAAATGGTAAATATTAATTATCTACTAAACAAATTACAAAAAAAAAAAATAATAAAGTATGAATTTCTTATTTGCAAATATTAAACATACACACGTGTAACAGAAATAAGTACATTCAATTTAACCAGTGATAAAACTCTTCGAGAGTAACAATATTTATTAGTAATTTTTTTCCTAAATCTCATTTTTTTAGTATTTTTACCATACAATAAATTAACGAATCATTTAGCCCCTCCGAAATTCCTATGAATTTAATTTAAATTTATCTAACTATATCTATATATAGCTGAAAGTTTATTAAAAATCATACTTTTTATTGAATCATATAATTTTTTTGTTGAAAACATTCGTAATAATCCCTGTTTCATTTATTCAGAGCCCTTTCTCTTAGAGAAAAAATTAAAAACCCCGAAAACAAATCCTATCTATGGACCTGTTTCATAACAATTTGATTCAGTAGCAAAAACTTTGAAACAATTATTTTTGAGGAAAGTGAGTTGTCAAATAAATTTTAATAATTATTTGAAATGTTATAATAATATAAATTTATGACAAAACTGTGAAGAATGTGAACTATATTTCTAGAAGGTATACAAGAAAAAGTTCTCACCGAGATAAAATAAATTAGAAATATAGTATTTTCTTATATTTTTTTAAGATATGACACATACAACTTATTTCCTATGTACACATTTAAAGGAAATATATTTATCTGCAATATATACGTACATATATAAACTTCCTACTACTTTTACGTAAAATGTTATCATTAACCAAAGTGACCACAAAAATTCATAAAAGGAATGTTACTCATAGTAACTGAATCATATTTATACGTATTTGTTTTTATTATCAGGTATGGTATGACAATTCATTGCACTGTTACACATTTTATAACGGTTGTTATTTACAATATTTGATCTCTGTGAAATTGACATGATAACAAATTCTAGAGATATTCCGATATTACTGAAACTAATACGATACTAGCACAGAATAGGTTTATACAGAAGCGACAGTAAGACAGAGAAACAAAAATTAGAGAGAGATGGGGAAGGGCAACAAATTTAAAGGGCTCATTGTTTAAAATCGGAAAGTTTCGTCACATCTTAGAGAGAGATAGGGAAAGGCAACAAATTTAAAGGTCTACAGATCATAGAACTGAATAGGGTAACATGAAAGGTACCGACACGGAGTGTCGCTTCTGTATGTTACTAAACTATTTTTTCTTGATGATTGCAAGGGTGGAGCATTAATTTTGTAAAAAAATAAAATATTTTTACTTTATATAAAGAAATATGTTATATATATATATATATATATATATATATATATATATATATAAATATATATTTCTTTCGATCTGATACTGGTATCGATAATGTTTAATCGTTATTTTTGATACCGTATCGATATTTTCTCAGTATAGCATATCCCTACCTGTTTCTCAGATTGAAGCAGTCATTTGAATACTTAAAATATCTTCCAAGTGATTCACCTCTGTTAACGATTAAGAATCGAATCAGGATGATGATTGCTGGCATGTATCATACATTTTTGTGGTATGCAATTCTTTGAGCGAATATTTTCGAAGTGAGCAGCAAATTACATCTTCCTTGCGGACTAAGTACGCGATTTACACTCATTATGCGGTTTATTTTTAAAAGATAAAGAGGAAGATAATGCATTATTAATTTTATTTATGATTGAATGAAACAATTATTTTCTAAAGATCCATGAATCATCGAAGCGTAATTGGTACTTTGTTAATAACTTCATGAATATTGATTATAATGCAGAGGTTTCGATATTTGATTCAGAGATGCATTATTAAGTCATCAGTTGTCGTTCTCACAGAATTGGTATCCTGTTTTTTAAAATTTTTATCAGCAAGAAAGTTGTGTGAATTTATTGGCATATTATTCCATTATGATTTATTTTTATTTATTTATGTATTACATTGGTGTAAATATTTACAATATTGTTAACTAAAAATAATTTGATGATAATTATTTTGTATTATTATAACCAAAGCGTGATATATTTAGTAAAGAGTAAATAAACTGAGATATATTTATTTTTCTAAAGTGTTCACTAAGTAGGCTTTAAGTATAAGACCGGAGATCGTAGGTTGAAATACCAAACTTACTATTAAAAAACGTCATTATGTCAAAGCACTTCAAACTGGATACCTTGTAATTTATAGGTTTGTTTTACGCTGTAGGTAGAAATTGGCATCATTAAAATGCAACTTGTACAGAAAAGGAGCATATTTTATTCTGTTAATTTCCAATTCTACCTGGTTCTAGAAATTGCAGTCAAAATCCAGACAAAAACAAAATCCCAAACAATTTTAGACTATGATAACAGATGATATTTTAGATGGTTAGTTTTTTGTTTTGAATAAATAATTTTCAACAATATATGTTTGTTTTGAAGTTATTATCAACCTACATATTTACATTTATGTATACATGATATTTCAGTGGTTTTCAACAAACATTATATATATACAGAGTGTATCAGCGAATACGAAACTACCATCCCCGTTAATATTTTTATTAGATGGAATTTTATTTTTTACTCTAAATTTTCATTTTTGAAGATCATTAAAAAGACAAAAAAAAATGCAGTTTTTGTTTTACCAAAATAATTCTAGGTTCTCTTGCAATAAAAAAAAATAGGGGGAGGGGTGTTCTTGTTCTACACCATGTATATAACGGTTATTTATAATAAAATATAAGGTTCATTTTGTATTGCGACTTTAAAATTCGTATTTTATTGTTCCCTTTTTGTTGCAGTTTTTAAAAAAGATAATATTCGAAATTAAGTGATTACATTACATGACGTTAATTTTAAAATAATGGAAGTAAATTACCCGATTATTTATTTCAATTGTTTAAAACGTATTATAACAAAACCACAACACAATTTGGTTAGTCACACCTAAACCATCCCGGTATTAAAATGAAATTATACCGTTCAAAAAAAGTTTGGTAGCTACTGGAGCGTGTAATGTCCATCTGGAGCAGTATTTCTCAAACATTATCCTGTGTCCTTGATAAGATTTCTTTATCGTTTTCTTCTATTTATATGTTCAGTCTTAATCGAGTTGTTGTTGTAATAATATATTCGATTGAAATGCTCGACTTTAGAAGCAGACTTGATTTAAATGTAAGTACTTTCAAAATTTATTTATTAAAAAACAGAACACAAATAAAAAGTACCAAGCCAAATTTATTTTCTACAAATTTTGAAGCAAGAAATAAGGGATAATTTACTTTTAATAATATGCACCCCAATACAAATATTTATTTCTTTGTATTATTATTAAAAATATCTATCTTATAAATAAATAAAATTATTTTAAATATTTGTTTCTTAAAATATTCACACATGAGATATTCCTTTCTTATAAATTATTGAACAGGGTCACAGTTCATATATCTTATCTCATAAGTGACATCTTTCAAACAAAACACTAACAATATGTTTGGTTTAGAATATTGTTCTTTTATAATGTAAATTTTCCATATTTGTTATTTTTTGCTGCATACGTACTAGTTTTGAAAGTTACAAGAAAATACATATTTCAAGGGTACCATATATGCATATTAATATGAAAAGTGCATAACATAATAATATATGCTAGATTTGCACCTAGTTAACCTAACGTAGTCACTCAATTAAAATGATTAAGTATATGATATGAGAAAATTAAATTGAAATAGTGACGTCACAGAAATGAAAATGTAAGGTTGAGCACTGACTGAAACTTTAAAAAAAAAATTAAATTGTATCAAATTTTAAATTTTTCAGTTTTCCTAAAAAAAACATACAAATGGTAACTTGTAAACGACAAATCATTTTATTATTTAATTAATTAAGTTTTTGTCAGTAACAAAAACGACAATGGAATATGTGACCATAATCGAATTTTAGTACAATAAATTGTTTTGTATGTTTTTCTTCCTTTCGAAGATATGATCATTATTTTATTATCGTTATTCTGAGACTGTTAGTACAAAGGTGCCAATTGTAAGATGAGGCAAGATCTTATTAATTTAATTTGTAAAGTTAAGACGAAGCCTTATTGTAGGATTTAGAAAAAAAAGAAACGTTATTGTCAAATAATAGCGTACATTATAAACGAACCTGTTAATAACAAATACTTCTTGAAAGACTACTTATTTGATTGTGATTATTTGTGATATTTGCGAGGAAGTGATAGATAACTAAAGTTAGTAAAGATAGTCAGTGGTATTCTACAGTCACTGTTAAAGTTGCTTAGAGACGATCTCTAGCTAGAGGTGACTGTTAGTTTTTATAGGTGATGTTATTCTAGTATTATAGAACAATGTTAGCGATAACAACGGTAAAATTTGACTATAGAAAACGTTTTTCTTAGAGATCACCTCTAAATTCAGTTAGAGACGATCTCTAAATTTAACAGTGACAGTAGAATACCACTGACTATCTCTACAAAAATAAAGTGATTTTCTAAAAAATTGAAGCCTTTTATTTAATTTAATAATCTTAAAATGTAAGATAAACACTAGATTTCCGTGTTTAATTAAAATTTAACAGAAGTTTTATTTAACTATATAAGTTTCGGTTTCGGTTACGTTTTCGGCCGAAATTAGAAGAGGAACCGAATATTCGGTTATGATTCAATATTATTGAAAATTTAGTTACTATTACAATTAAGTAACAATTTTTAAAATTTATAATGAAACAATATTTATTGATTGACAGCAAAACAAACCTAATTCTTTAAGTTACATTAAATCTCAGTAAGTACAACCTTGCGAAGACACGAAGCACCAGGGTAAGAAATCTTCACTTCCACAGTTGATTAGTGAGAAAAATAAGTGAAGTAACTGAAGTATATTGACATTTTATGTAAAAAGAATGCCCCTTGCGTAACATTTTTGGAAGCACTGACACACCCACCCGTATTTAATTCCATCGGATATAGTGCATTCGTATGACGAGTGTAGTGTACAGTACCGTAATTGTACAGGGCCGGAACTACGGCCGATTCGCAAATGTCGTTCCGTGTCGAAGATAACGCATTACCGTGGACGTTCACTACATCGAAACATCATTTGCATATCTAACAGGGACGGAATTCAAATTATTACTTGTACTCTTGTGCTACAAAACTACTCAATCACAAGTACTTCTCCTTTTATATAAACATATCTATTATATAAAACTAGGCTACATTATAGATAACTATTAGACTATTTATATTTATTGATATGATCACATATTAAATACTTATAAATCTTTGCTATTTTTATTTATTACCTATTTGTGAAACTAAGTAGTTTGACTTAAATGTTAATCGATTTTATTATGCAAGTGAATCGTAAATTATTACTGTTTACTTCTCTTTCAAATACATAAATATGTCAAATCAATTTCGTTCAGGTAATTATGTTATGGTTAGGTGATCATTTTTGAAGCGAGTAATACAAACATGAATTGCATTTGTATTAAAAAATAGGTACAAGCTCTTTCTTTGGAAATAATGTGTTTTAAAGAGATTTACGAAAATTCAGGGAAAAACGTGTGAGTAATGTTACCATATGGCAATACTTTCAAGAACTACTAAATCTTTTTAACTTTGTCGGTAAAACGACTTTACTGGTATATTGTTTTAAATTAATAGCGTAGAAATTTTTTGCACTAATGTGTGATTTTTTTTCTTAAAATTTTGATATCTGAACGGATCCCAAAAATTTTGTCGCTATAGCCGCAAATCGCTATAACCGATAAAAGTAAAATAACTTTCAAACAAGTGGTCACAATTTCTACGTTATAACAGCATTGTCGCTCTATGTGGTATCGTTATAAAGGGATTTTATTGTAATTTTATTGATTCTTTAAATTTTTACTCATTCTTTTTTTTTCTTTATAATAAATGCTATTTTGTGAAACACGTTTTTGAAATTATACTATACCTTTTCAAAAAAATCAAAACAATTTGATTTAAATCAAAAAACCCGATCTAAAACAAAAAATCTGATTTTTAAGATTTAAAAACAAACGGATTTTTATGCAACCCTGATTCATAAATATGGAGAATGAATAAAAAAAAATCGGATTCGAAGTAGCTAAGAAAATTGTTCATAGAATCTATAAAAATAGATGTATTTGTAAATATGTACACCTGATGAAACAAGCATTCATGTTTGAAGTTTGAAGTTTATTGCCATCAATCATATATATTATCATCACGTATTTATCTAAAATTCCATTCCATTGCAAAGTCTTTGTCCTGGAGCTTAGATTTAGATTTACATTTTGTACTGTACAATTTTTTTTTAATTTAATAGTATATAATATATGTATTTTCAACTCGAACATTTAAATAAATGTCTATTTTTTTATTTTTGCTGAATTTTTTATGTTCACATTTTTACAAAATATATAAACTAGTTTATTTGTTTTTGCAAACAAATAAAAAGAAAACGTGTAATTTTCCTTTTGAAATTTGAATAAAAAGTTGTTCATTTATACATTTTGAAACAACAAAAAAAGAGATTCAATGTAATTTTGTTTCGAAGATCGTAAACTACAGATAAACAAAAAAATTTTATGGTTTGATGATGAAAATGAACATTGCAACATTCACTTTATATGTGGGTTCACTGAAGCAATAACATAAATAAATGTTTTATTCAAATTGGAGAAAAAGCTACCATAAAATATTCATTATCTTCCAGAGTTTTATTATCCTGAAACAAATGATGTACATGACGTGTAGATACATACAAGAATACGATTTTATCACAATTAATTGAAGTAATTATTAATAAGAGAAAATTTATTAATGAGCCTTAATTATAAACGGAAGTAATAATTAATGGTTAATTAAGCAATGAATTTTAAAATTTACGCTCAGATAAATTTATTGTTGAGTAAACAGTTAATTTTATTTTGTCAGATTTATAAAAAGTGTGTCAGAAAATTATCAATTTGAGAGATTGATTTTTTTATAATTGCATGCTTACATAATTGATCCTTGAAAATATATGTGGGTGCTACTAATAAAAATTAGCTATTTTTATTGAGAAAGTCTTAATTTTCTAATGTCCTCGATTTAAAATTACAATTGTAAATGAAAAAACAATTATTGAAGTGATTAATTTAATATTTATTAATGATGGCTCAATAATAGTTTGTTATAAGTATATGTTTAGTTTCTAAAAATAAATGTTCAAAATGACTATACAGTATTGAAGACCGGAAATAATTTTGCAGTTTCTAAAATAATATAATCGATTAACAAACTATTAAAATAGTAAACTACGTGAAATTGTAAAGAAAGTTAAAAAAATAATCATGAACTTGAAAGTAGAGAATTGTAAATTTAATGTAAATATTTAAATAAATTAAAAAGGAAACGAATATATTTCGGTTAAATTTTTTTGGTATTAATTTGAGCTATTAACTCTATAACAAAACAAATACAGTGGCTCACAAAATTATTCGTACACCTAAGTTTTATATTTAAAAAGTGAAAAATGGAGTACTTTCAAAAAAATATTGATGTATTATTGACGGGATCAGATTCTCTTATTTTCCAGAAACAAAATGCAATAGCCAATTATGAAAAAAAAAATATTTTTCTTATGTTAATTAAATAAAAACAAAATGTGTATAAGAACTAGGTACACAAAATTATTCGTACACTTATGAAATCTTGCATATAACGAGTCAATATTTATATTTATAAACATGAAACATCTGTATTTCCATAATTATCATTTGTCTGAGTATTTTGTATAAGATTTTTTTAAAAATAGTTCACAAAAATAAGAAATTATGGTAGTTGTAAGGCGAATTTGCTTGAAATTACTTTGCCAGTGTAAATCTTTAAGGGCAGTTGACAAAATTAAACGAAGATCGCACTAAATGTTGAGAACCATATAAGTAAATATAAAAATGAGAACCAGTAGAAAAATATTCACAGTGGAGGCCTTAAATTATTTTTAAGTCATCAGAATAAACTATATATTGAGCGTTAAGTGAAATCAAACCCTAAAAATCCCCTGAATAAATTAATATTAAGAATAAATAATTTTTTTTGAGGGTCTATTGGAACATAGACTATTCAAAGAACTTTAAGAAATTTTGGTTCTAATGGTCTTGTAGTAAAAAGTGGCCCCTATAATTCCAAACAAAATAAAATAAAGAGACTCGCATTTGGAAATAGTACATTAGCATGGATTGTGTTTTTGGAAATTGATAATTTTGCGGATTTGAGTGGAATGGCAAATCTTTTAATTAGAGAAATCCAAATTATGAGCTTAATAAATGCAATTTATGTAGTACAGTGAAACACGGCGGCAGGATCATATTAGTTTGGGGATATGTAGGAGCTAGTTATGACTATATGGCCATTAAAATCAAAATGTCTTAGAGTTCTTCGAATAGTCTATGTTTCAATATATCCTCCAAATATTTCAGATATATTTTTTGTTAATTTATTCAGGAGTTTTTAGTATTTAATTTCATTTAATGCACAATAACTCGTTCATTCTGCTGATTAAAAATTTTCTTACGGTCCCCACGGCAAATATTTTTCAACTACTCCTCATTTTTATATTTACTTCTAATGTTCTTAACAATTGAGAACAATATTCATACAATTTTGACAACCTCCCTTAAAGATTTATACTGGCAAAGTCATTTCACATAGATTCGTCTTTCAACTACCGTAATTTCTTGTTTTTGCGACCCATTTTTGAAAAAACCTTTTACAACATACTCAAACAAATGATAATTATGTAATCACAGATGTTTTATATTTATAACTATTAATATTGACTCGTTATATGTAAGATTTCATAAGTGTACGAATAATTTTGTGTACCTGTTTTTTGTATGCATTTTGTTTTTATTTAATTTACATAAGAAAAATAATATTTTTTTCATAATTGGCTATTGCATTTTATTACTGGAATATGAGAGAATATGATCCCGTCAGTAATATATCAATATTATTTTTAAAAGTACTCTATTTATCACTTTTTAAATAGAAAACTTAGGTGTACGAATAATTCTGTGAGCCACTGTATATGACAAAATTATTGACATTAAAAAGTGATACAATTTATAGAATTAGACATGCTGAAACGTGTCCTCGATATAAACTCAACCAATTTCAAATGCAAAAACAATCTGTGATCAATTCATTATTTGTCTTTTAAGGATATGACGAATTTCCCGCAGCCTTCAGGGCCGTACTTACGTAATTATGCACACTTGTCAAACAATACGAATTAATCGCGACTTGTAGGAGATGTGTTAATTTTGACCTTTTTATGCAAATTTTATTATCTTTTACTGAGTATGTAAACCCAGAAACATCAGTTAGAATTATTATTTATGTTAATTTTAACCTGCAAAACATTAATTTAAATATTTCGACAATATTTTTCGTAGATTTGGCAGAAATTTGCAATTATGAACACGTAATTTTGTTTTTGATGTAAAATGATATTTCAGATTATATGTGAAGATAAATTCATACAAATATATTTTTTTAGTAAAAAGAGAAGAATTTCAAGGTAAATTTTAAATTAAATTATGAAAAAAATACTTATTTTTAACTGATATGATGAGGATAGGTGTACTTTCAAGTTTTTTCCTTATTTTGTACTTCTGACCACAAGTATTTCAATCTATAACGGAAAGTTAAACAAAATTATTTATGAAATAAAAATACACACAGTTCAAAATATTGTACTATTTTTTGTTTTTCCTTATTTTGTTTAAAAATAATAATTTGCGAAATCCACAAATATTACAGAGTATCAAGGAAAAGCAAAATAAAATTAATTAAGAAATAAAAATAAAAAATAAATGTTTCAATGTCGATAAGAATTAACAGGAATTCTATTACCAAATGTTTTTTTTTCCTTTTTTAAAAAATTATATACGAAAACATACATAACTACAACGGAATGGAAAACTAAAATAAAATTAATTAACAAATAAAAATATGTTTGAAGAATGAAAATATACTATGAGTATTTTTCGAGGTATTTTTTAACTAGAATCATGGGGATTTATCATATTCATGGTTAAAATGAAACAGGGAATAAATTTGACAGAAGTATTAAATTTCAATATTGTAAGAAAAAACAAAAAAAGAACTAATAAACCAACTAACAAACAATTAAGTATAATAACGAACAATTAAACAATAATTACAATAAAGTTTCAAAAATCCATCCATTAACTGCTAAGCAATGACTCAATCTTCTATAAAAGTCTTGAATTATATACGATATTTGTGCAATTGTTATTTTGAGAAATGTTTTGAATTTGGAATTTTATTAATCCAAATTTCAAAGATTTCCCCCCTATATACTTTTTTAAAGGTCACCAATAAAAAGAATCTAGACTATTCTACCATTTACTCTAAAGTAATTAACGATTCTTAAAATTGTCGTTGCACTTGGTATAGACCTGTCAGAAAATTTTATAACCCAAACAGCAAATGTCAAATTAATTTTCTACGTTTCGCGTTAAAAAATACTCCCAATATAGGTACTCTTAATGCAGTGTTTTGTTTTTTAATGAGTCAGAGAGGAAGATTTTTTATTGGTTACGAAATTGAAACCGAGGTCCCACTATCTCA
Organism: Stenolophus ochropezus; assembly: GCA_035578165.1. Taxonomy (NCBI): domain Eukaryota; kingdom Metazoa; phylum Arthropoda; class Insecta; order Coleoptera; family Carabidae; genus Stenolophus; species Stenolophus ochropezus. The sequence continues at coordinate 10,897,681 of JAQOWZ010000014.1, forward strand.
CTAGTGGGAAACGCGCTATTAATCTTGTGGTTAACTTAATAATTAAATATCCAACATAAGGTCTTGCCGAATTACTGCAACCTAATACCTATACGTAATTAATACCCCAAAAAAATATTCAATTTCAAGTTTTTTAAATGTCAGTATAGTAATTAATACGTCTATTGTTTAGGAAAAGTAAAAAATAACATATTCACATAACAATTACAGACCATATCATTGTCAATTTAATGTCAAAAACCTCCAAGGTTAAGAAAGAAGTAGGAAACAAGAAAACAAAACGTGGTTATAATTTACTGATATATTATGAACTAGTTCACTCAGTTTCTCATGTCAAATAAATTGAACGTAAATATTTGTATAAAACTTTCACGATTTTGTACATGTGAGTAAAAGTTATGAGAAATAAAAACAAAAACACTATTCGCATACAATTGTTAAATATTTTACTAGGTTCAGTAGTTGGTTTCGAAATAGGTGTCACTTTATTTGTTAGTTTACATTTTATTACAAATTACTTAACAACTTATTGCATTATTGCAAGTTATAGGTTAAGCAAATAAAAAGTAACATACATATTTCTTTACCAATTAAATTTTTATGATCACATCTGATATTAATATAAATTACAGATTCTTAAATGAAAATGAAAATAATTGTCAATCTTAAAAAATAATAATAGGTAAAAATTTTTCAATTAAATTTATAGAGGTCATAAATAATTGTTATAAAATATTATAAACATGGTATATCATTACAGTAAATTCAATATTAAATCAATAACAGTTATTATTAATAATAAAAACACGGCCTTATAATAACTGTGCTTGTGGGTAAACTGTTACATTTTATTATTTACATTCTGATATCTTGATTTACCGGATCTTAATAGATTCTTATATAACGTTACCCTACATATTCATTGACCTTATATCGATATTTATTACTTGTATATCAGTGGCGGAATTTGAACAATTTTATTGAAGGGCAATATCGGATAATTAATCAATATCAAATAATACATGTTATCAAATAACTGTTGAATATATTTAGATTTATACAAGTCAAAAACAAAATGTCACCGCACAGATCATGAAAGAAATTACGTTCTTTGGAACGATTCGATAAAAAATGAGAAAAACGAAAAAACTGGAATTTCAGTTTTTTTACTAGGGAATTTTTTTCTTCAAAATTCATTTTCTAAGTAAATATGGATGCACTGATTCCAATTTTTTAAACAGAATTCAATTATTTATTACCGTTCTTGAGATATTTACGTTCAAATTTAGACCCAAAAATGTTATTTTTTACGCATAGCCTTCTAATGAGTAGAAATACGACCCTGGCGACCTTATACTAATTGATTCTACGGGCAAAATTACGTATCTGTGCTAATTTTCAGATTTACTTCAACGGATATCGCCGAAGTCGGGATTTTTTTGACGATTTTCATTATGTCGTTCTAAAAATTGTATCAGTCTTCTGCTCCTGGTTTCTCCAATATTTTTTTTTATATAAGTCTATATTATTTGTTTTTTAGGTTTATATAATTATGCAATATTTATTTTCAGCGGAAGTATCTGATATAGTTTAAAAGGAATTTTGTTTTTTATAGGTTGAAATCATTTATAAAATATAGAAAGAGGTACGGACAAAATGACTTCACGATGAAGTCATAACAGCTTTTTTATGTTAATAAAATTTTTATGATTTCGATTCACGAATAGTTTTTTAGTTAACTGACGTAAATACAGGAAAAAATAACTCTTTAATGGGCCATGCAATATTGAAATGTGGTCAACGGTATTTTTAAAGTAAGAAAATTACAAGTACTTTGAGTTTAACAGCGAGGCGAATTGTAAAACCTTTGGTAAAGTAACAATTACTGACATTTAAAGCCATACACTTTGACTGAAGTAAACATTGTAAACTTTACAATGGTTCACGCTGTTTACTGCGAACATAAATATCAACTTTGCATTTTACAGAACCGTACTGGGAATATTTCACATTTTGCATATAATTTATATAATGAAAATAAAAGTAATACAATGTATTCGTATTGTTTAGTTTTAAAAAAGACACTTACATTTCGATGACCAATTGGGCTAGACCTGTCCTGGAGTGTCCCTGGAAGGATTCTGGACTCTAAGTAGACTGGAACAACATTTATCCTTGTTCATTCTCACATCACTATAATGTTAAACAATGAAAACGAACATGATATCCACATATTATTATCCACGAACATATTTATTTATTTAAATTACTATAAATTAACACAGTTACTGTTTTGACAATAAAAATCACTGAAGTTGACTAATAACCTAACTTTTATAACACTTGATTTACATTATCCAAGTCTGTGTATCACAATTATGAAAAAAATCACGTGTGCTCTAAATTTCACACAATAAAATTGCAAATATATTATTTTTATTATTGCTTTAAATGTAACATTAAACTGTAAAACTTGAAATAAAATGAACACTTCACCAAACAGACGTGTTACGCAAATACACAATACACTGCTAGTTTACCGGCAAAATCTTGAAAACATAATTTGGAATTAATTTGTTTGCAGTATAGTAATTATTTGTTAAAAATATTGAAATTAAAATGTACAATTTACTAAAGAATATTTAAATGATAATTTTGTGAAAAGTATAGTTATTATAACTGCATTCTATGTTAATATTAACAAAGAGAAAATGAGTAGAACAATTATTTGAAGTATACGGATGAAATATTTGGTTTTAACCATAAATTATATATTAAAATGACCAGAACACAATACTAAAGAGATTAATGCATAAGATAGTGACTTACGTTAAATTTTTCCATAGTAATTTTGTAACAATGCACAGAACTTGAGTACTGACATTTAAAACTTGAAATAAAACACTAACGGCTAAAAGTCATGGCTTGCTCAATCCCAAAACTGCTATGTACATATACATACACACTTTGAAATCTGAATTTGTAACTGCATTATAAATAATTTTGTATTTTATTTTAAATGCGTAATTTAAAATAACACAATTAGGGTACTCTAAGCTATTCTGGAAAGAGTAGAAAATATAATAATTTTATTTTTATTGCCATCTTGTTTGTATTCAAGTTTTTTAAAATTAAATATTATTATATTAAAATAAATATTTGTATTACATAAAAAATATATAATGGGTTATATGACCATAATCAAATTTCAGTATATAAGTGAAAAAATATAAAAATTAACCACTGTACATATTAGCAATTAAATGATTTGGTGAAAGGATATGTGACGTCAGCTTTACAACTTGATAGGATCGTGGAAGAAGATAGTCCCTTTTTTATCTCTTTCGCGCCCAGTTTATCTGTCTTCTTTTACGGTTCTACCACGCTGACGTTACAATATCCGTTCCCCAAATATTTAATATTAATTTTTTTCGTAAACTACAAATGAATCGAGTTAAAAAAAATACGGTTATTTTATTTTTTGTGTAGCATCGTGTATGTAAAATTCAAAATTTAATCACGTACCTACCCCGTTGTAGTCAAGCAATTGAATGTGAAGACAGTAAATAAATGGGAGGTCATTCTCTACAATTGCGTGTCGTTTCTCAATGAACGTAAGACGATGCACTGTCTTAAATAAAAAATATATAATTATCCCTAATTGCTTGAAAATTATATGCATGGGCGGTCGTTACTTATTTTTCATAGGGGCAAATATGTTTTTAAGAGATGCAACATAGAATTATGGATATAAAATTCTTAATTAGACACAATTATTATAATAATTAGGTCCCTTAAGTTTTTCCTCCAACGTTTAAGATAATTGTTGGTGTTAATGACCTCGTCAATATAAATACCGACACTCTTAAAGAAAGTAAAATTGAATAATTGCAGAGAAAACACGATTACATTGCCGAAAACGGAAAACAAGTTTGTACTTGTTAACAATACTTAAAACATTGTAGAAGAAAATTTCCAAAACAAAAAAAAAATAGTTGGATTACAATAAATTAATATAATATATGTATATAATACTTTTATTTTATTTATAAAAATAATGGAAATTAGAAAACTGCTGTTGTAATTATTGTTACAATTTTTAGTCAAGGTAAAACATAACATCAACATTTATAAAGTAAAGATGATGATTACGAGTTTCCTTAACTATTTTTAGTGACAATTTTCATTTAAATTTTAATGATAATGTCTTCCTGTCTCAGATTTATTGTTATGATTTTGATTCGGATACAGTTATACACTTATAGTTAATGTCTTTATGATTCAATATATTAACTATTAACAAATTATTTTGTTTATAGTTATGTTAATACATTATAAAATTTTAAATTTGTGATAAATATTGATTTTAATTATGATATTTCTGTGGGAAATTTACGTATTATTAATATCATTTTATTAAAGTTCCATCGGTTTAAACCACATTGATTTAAAAAAAATCATTCATTTAAATCACTTGTTCTGCAATTGTTATTTAACATCCTATATTTATGAAAATTTGGGGAAAAATCCATGTGGATAATGTTACCATGTTTACCATGTGACAATATTATTAAGAACTACAAAGTCTATTTAACTTCGACGGTAAAACAACTTTACTGGTATATTATTTTCAAATATAACGCAGAAAATTTTTTCACGACTGTGATTTTTTGATAAATTTACTTTGAAATATGTTACAGTAATAAAAAATTTCGTCGCTAGCCATACGTCGTTATAACCAATAAAAGTAAAATACATATCGTGAGCATATGTGGGCTTTCAAACAAGTGGTCACAAATTTAACGTTATAACCAGTTTGTCGCTATAAGCGAAACCGTTATAAACAGATTTTAACGTAGTTTTTATTATTTCTTAAATTTTTACTTATTCTTTACAATATTTTTTTTTTCATAATAAATGCTATTTTATGAAATACCTTTAAAAAAATTTAAAAATCTGATATAAATAAAAAAATCTGATTTAAATAAGAAATCACATTGACTTTTTTTAAAAAATCTGACTTTTATGCAACCGTGCATCTTATTAATGAATGTTTCTGTTCTTAGAAAAATGCCAACGATTCCTCTCACGATGACAGCGACAGTGAAGAAGCCAGCAAGTTCTGCACGCTGCCTCGAGGTGGTCGTAAGACTAACTCCTTCACCATCTACCAAGTAGCTTTCCACAAAGGCCCAGGTTCGAAAGGTTTAGGATTTAGTATTGTTGGTGGACGAGATTCGCCCAGAGGAAACATGGGCATTTATGTTAAGACTATTTTTCCTCATGGACAGGCAGCTGATAATGGAACTCTTAAGGAAGGTGAGGATTAGATGAATTAGAAAATCGTATAAAAAAGTCTCATTATTTCACAATCATATGCGTACATATATAATTATAAAAAAAATGATGTATTTGTATTGCGGAAACTTTTTTAAAGGATAAATTATAAAAAAATATAATAAATTATCATTAAATTATCTTACAAGATATGAATACATGAAATGCACTAAAAATTAAATTGCAAAAAAAGCAGTTTTCACTTATATTTGTTTATACGGTATAAAAGCTAAATTATTAATTATTGAAATTTGAAAATATATTTAAAAATTAATTTACACCAAGAATATAAATTATTTAATAATTTCCATATTGCACTTGTGATAAAATAAATTAAGTAATTCCTTTTTTCGAAACTATAAAATATATTTTGCATTTCACTTATTTTTATTAAAGTTTTGAATATAATATTGTTTGGTTTTTGAATTTATTTGTGATTATTAATCATAATTAAAAAACGGCCCAATATTATCGTGTGTTTATGGTTCAATCCAGTTTGATTTCAATTTAAATTATGCACTTTCTATAAACTGCTCCTAAAATTCTTCATTGATGCACTCATCACATTCTTATGTGAATTTACCTGTCGTATTGATGGTTACAAATATCCAATAAGAAAATTAAAATTAATAAGCACGATTGCAAAATATATCTGTGATTCCCAAGATGTGACCTACATTTTTATTTCTCTATAACGACGTTTTTTTTTAAAAAAAGGTCTAGGTAGAGATCTTCCCGCTCGGTTGCATATAATAGAACCCCTAAGGTGGGTGTGGGAATTTGTAGAATAGTATTGTGTGCAATGGGTAAGGGGTTCTCACGGAAGTTGTAAGGAAATTAATAGTTTGTAAGAGAATTTTACCTTTCATTGCTGTTTAAGCTTTGTATTCAACTCTTTTTCTCAATTGTAAAATCATTTAATTAGCATTCAAATGAAACTGAAAGACTGGAATTTATCAGTATTCAGAATATTGTACGAGCAATAGATGATGTGACATCTAAGCATTACAATTTACAATATTCACAATTGTAAAATATTTTTATTAACTGATTTTTTTATGAATAATTGTTGACAATGGTGCTTTCATTTTTGATTTTTATATGTATACAGTAGATCTCAAAAAACGAAAACCAACCAAATAAACTAATGGGTACATATTTAAAAGCTTAATTGGGACAACTTTTTGCTTAATATAAAAAGTTAGGATAAATGGTTTCTATGGTGGGTGATTTTGATTTAATTACATTTGGGCAAGATTCGGGTACCTAGGTGACCAATTTTTAAAATAATTAATTATGTCTAGTTTTGAAGTCAATAAATAATAAGATTCTTTGGAGGGGATGAACAAGACACGTGGCATAATTACACCGTTTCAAATTTATCCAATCAGCGTTTGCACTTAATGTACGTCACAGTATCGGACGCTGTTTGTATTTAATGCGAATTAATAAGTAATTGCTAATAAATATTTAATTTTTTTTAGTGTCAACATCCTTAAATACATGTACTTTCTGTAATTCAGTTATTCAAATTTCACTTAGTTACCAGCACAATATGTGAAAGAGAAGCAGAAGTATTTTTTTTTAATTTGTTATTTATTTATAAATCTTGAACATTTTAATTATTTATATATTATTATTATAACCCTTTATTTAGAATTTAGATCTGAAATACTTTTGTTTTCTATTTTGTGATTTCTTTTTGTGAAAATAAGTGAAATGAGTATTACACATTTTGCATAAAAGTAGTATGCTCGAATTTGGTTATGTAAATTTAGATGTTACAGAATACACGTTGAAATCCATTAACTAGTTTACTACTAGGTATGCCGATTGCAGACGAAGTAGTGAAAGTTATGAATGAACTGAATATTTGTGTTTACAGATGTTTAGGTATTTGAATGATTTAGGGTTATGTCATGTATAGTGAATGCTTGGAAGACAGAAGGCGTATTCACGTACACTACGCGTACTGTATATAATTATTCTGAATATGGGTCTGTGCCGTCGTCATCGTTATGTGGGAGTGAATAACTATTAGTCAGTTGTTTCTGTTTTGAATTTTAATTTACAGAATTTTTATGAGCAAAATCCGCAACGAATTTTGAAATGTGAAGGATGCGTTAAAATACTATTTATGTGATATTTTCAAAATAAAAATACACATATTAATAAGCTTGCCCTTTTAAAATTACTTTGCTACACCTTTATAGCTAACATTAACCGCGATAAATTTTCTTAAATATTTCTTGCTGATTGTTAAAGTTTATTCACTTCACTGAGGTCTTAGGTCAAGTGTTGAATTAACTTACAACTTGAAAGCTATGTAAAACTAAATATAGTCTAGTGCAGTGAATAACTACACTCTTAAAAACCAAGTCAAAAAGTTCACGAGATAATGTAAAAATAGCTTTTACCTTCAATATATATTGAGAATTCAAAAGGGCCTAAACGTTTTAATTTAATAAAACAATTTTTTTTCATTGTTTTTTAAATTTTAATAATAATATCTTATTCGGAATTTAGTGATATAATATATGTATACTCGTAGATAATAATTTTTTATTAACAATATAGACTGAAAAATTAAAAATAAAATTTGAACAAATAAAATATTAAGTTTTATTTTAAATGATATATTAATATAAAGAATAAAATTCTCACAAATATTTAAACAAAAAATTAGTACTTACCCATAAATCCTGTTCGTGTGTTTTCCAAATTAACAAGTCCGGGATATGAATCCTGTGTGTGGATATGGCTGGATTAAATTTTTTCTCTTATTTGTCTGCAAACTGTTCAAAGGAGATGTTTAACCCTTTAAAATGGATAATTTTGTATTTAATTTACTTTCAGATAAAAATATATTAGAGACTGGTACTATAAATTATGTAACAATAATTATATGTATATGTAACATATAAAAAAGTATCAAATTAAAAATATGAACAGAAAAATCAAAGTTAAAATAAGAGCAAATAAAATATTAAATTTTCAATGATAGATTAATTAGATATGCAAGATTTAATGGAAATGGGATATTAGTTCAAGGGAAAGTACACTAAGAAATATTAAAAAAAATATTACTTACTTATTCCAGTTCCGTGCGTTTAGTTTTCCAAATTAAAAGGTCCTGGATACGAGTCCTGTGTATATATGGCTGTATTTTGTCCAAAATTTATTACACCTCATCTTGTTATTTGTATGCATACGATCGTAGTAGTTGATTAACCTTTAAAACATGACAGAAAATCATTTTATATTTTTACAAAGTCAATAATTAATGGCACTATAACTTATGCAATTATAATTATATATTAAATTAAAAATATGAAATGAAAAAATTGAAGTTAAAATATAAGAAATAAAATATTAAATTTTAATGATATGCAAAGTTTGTTTAAAATGAAATGTTAATTTAGACAAAATTATACTCACAAATATTGTTGATCTGGCTGAAATAAATATTTACTTTGCAGAGTGGAGATGTTGGTTCCATTCTCCAAATGTTTAAATAATATTATTAGAGAATGGTTAAGCCCTGCCACCACGACAAGGTCTCTCCACATAGGCAAGGGGGATGGGGGTTTGGGTTTTAAAGGAAAGGATGAAAACTTAAACTAGATACGACTTAAATCTACCGCAACTTAAATCTACCGCAACTTAAAACTAAATCGTTGTACAGTATACTTCCCAGCAAAAGGGAGGACAAAATTGGCAAAAGCCAAGAAATAAGGTAGAAATTACGGGGTTAGAGAAATGGTAAATGGACTAGGCACAGACTTACAACACAATTAAACAACCCAACACGTTAGCGGTCAGACACCCTTCCGGCCCTCCAGTACTAACGGCCAGAATGCTAAAAATGAAGTAAGAAGGCCTGAAATATTTGCCGAGAAAATTCAGCAATAGACTTATAGTCTAGACACATTCTAACTCCAATTATAGACACAACCAGAACGTCAGCGGTATCACAACCCTTCCGTGCAACCCATACCAACGACCAGAAATGGTATAAGAAGAGAAGAATGGTCCGAATTATTTTAATTATATTATATAAAATAGGGTATTCATTATAATTGAATGTTTGTTGATTAATTCGAAACAGGTAACCATTGAAATAATTTGAATCTATCACATATGATCATTTCATGTTCAAGGTAATATATAGTTGTGTAAAATGTGTAGTAAGATAAATACGTAAAGCAAAAGAAAAAACTGAATAAAACGTGACACAACCTTAATCTAAGCTAACTTATATCTAAAAGCTTATTTCATCTGAAAACTTCTGCAGTAGTTTTGCAGTTGAGATTTGCTTATCCATACACACCATACCTTAAATTTACATCATCTAACCATCACACCATTTCACATTCCAAACTTAATATCTAAACACCATACTGGACATCATACCTTATATCTAAACACCATTCTAGACATCATACCTTATATTTAAACATCACACCTTATATCTAAGCATCACACCTTATATCTAAGCATCACACCTTATATCTAAGCATCACACCTTATATCTAAGCATCACACCTTATTTATTCATCATACCTTATTTCACAGCACACCTTATATCTAAGCATCACACCATATATCTAATCACCACACCATATATCTAATCATCACACCTTAATTCTATTCATCACACCTTAATTCTATTCATCACACCTTATTTCTATTCATCACACCTTATTTCTATTCATCACACCTTATTTCTATTCATCACACCTTATTTCTATTCATCACACCTTATTTCTAATCATCATACCTTATTTCACAGCACACCTTATATCTAAATATCACACCTTATATCTAAGCAGCATACTTCATCTACACAGCATACCTTATATCTAGTCATCATACCTCAATAAACCACACCATACCATACTCATTACACTTATGTGTCACGTAATATTAAGTTTGGTGGAAAAATGTTATATAATATTAGGAAATATATTTTAAAGACAAGAAACTAGTTACTCGCAGTTAAAATTAAAAAATAGAACAATTCATATGAATAGATCAAATTAGAAGAGACAAATTTAAAGTAGGGGTTGATAATTTAAAATTGTAATTGTTGTAAAATTAGATAAAATATTATTTTGAAATCTGGTTGAAGTTGAACTTACATGTTGCCCAATATTGGGTATGGTTGTTGAAAGAATGGTTACCTGGAATTGTTTGGAATTTGCTGGTAAAGTACCCGTTTCCCACCTATGATACCCTGAAACAAAAAAAAATGTAACATTAGTCATCTCACAAAAAAATTAATTTTAAAATGAAATAATTATTTATAAAACATCAAAAAATAATTAGAATGTGTAAAGAACAATTCTAAAATTTAAATAAAAAAATATAAAATACACTTACCTTTGCCGAAGGCAAGACTAAAACTGACTTCTGCCCCAAAGATGCGCATAATTTAAACAAAAGAATGGAGAAGGGGGTTTACGAAATATTTTACCGTTATTGTACATGAATAGATTAGGAATCGTTTTAATAGATTATGAAACAAACGAAACAATTAAGTTTTAATTTTTGTCTTGAATTGAGTGAGGTGTTAGATCTCGGGTTCAAATTCCAGCTTTGCATAATTTCAACCAAATAAAAATATCGCTGTGGCTGAGTGGTTCAGAATTAAAAGTTGCTGGTCCCTTACCACTGAAAATGAACACTCTGAATATTCAATTTAATATCAATTTATAATTAATAACTACTCTACATTTTTAATTATAGGACAGACAATAAACATCATAAATGTTAAAATAATAAAAATAACATTTTTCATTTGGATCACAAAAAAACATAATATTTCTTATTAACTAATTACATTTACATTTTTAGTTATTATTAATAGTTAGTAATCTTAAATATTTGCTTGTCGTATCCTTTGATTATTTCGTCTTAAAACTATTCGTTTGTTTCTGCACATTCTCCTAAAAAATAATTAAACTAAACATTAATAGTATAATTATTTTCTAACATCCCGAAATGAATAATAAAATAAATTGAAAAAACACATAATATTTATTTGCTACAGCAAATCTGTTGTAGTGAATGTCCAAAAATCAAATGTAAAAAGCGATGTTTATGATTACTTGTAAGCAGTGTCTAACCCAAAAATGATTTATTAATTTTTTAATCTTTTTTCAGGTGACGAAATATTGGCAGTTAATGGAAAGTCCTTATGCGGTGTATCACATCAAGAAGCAATTGCAGTGTTCAAACAAATTCGTTATGGTCATGTACTTCTTCAGATTGGTCGCAGAGTGCCGAAGAAATCAGCTCATGTATGATTCTTTCTCAGAAAGAGATTCCAAAGATTGGTGATATAGTCATAATTTGATTTTTTTAATGTAATGCTAGTCTGAGAAATTTATCAAAAATTGACATTCTTTTGTAGTAAATAAGTTACAATAGCCAGTACAGTGCAAGTAAATTTTTGCAATAGATTTGTGATCTCTACAGGTTTGATTTTAAATTATTTATTTATTAAAAACACAAGTGCAAAGTTACTAGTTTGTTAATTGCTTTTGTTATTATTAAATTTGCACATGTCATTTAGAAAATGCACTGTTACTTTACTAAATATTACTCACGAAATATTGTTATAATATAGATTAAATATCTATTTATCTTAGGTAGCATATACGTTTTTTTTTTAATCGGTTAGTATTATTAACCAAAGAAATCATTTGTATTTATTGTTTTATTAATAAATAAAAGTTCAACAATATTTTCCTTTATTTACAGAAAACCTCTTTAGAGTATACACTAATATTCTCAAGTTTAGTTTCAACATGTCTGTAGTAGGCTGTGTTATATTATTTGTTAAACCAGAGAGGATAGCGAATCATTTTACCATTCGAGTGAGAGTGAAAAAGTACTTTTCTTTCGTGTTAGACACAATATTTTTTTCACGACATGTTTCAAAAATCAATTTATTCGGACAAAAAGGCGCAGTAACATGATAAGCTAGAAAATTATGTTATGTGAACTTTGACGTTTAGCAGTGCAGTTGTTACAGTATTGCCAATATGCCAATTCAAGTTTAAGTTGTCAAATTGTGAAATAATGTAAAAAAAGAAAATAACAAGACATAATTCCCATATTTTTTAAAAATAATTTCAATATTAAATAAAAAAATTAATGTAATTATTTTTTTTTTCCAATATTTCATTCTATAATAATGTCCATATTATACAGTTGGTAAAATTGTACATTTTCTTCTCTAGAGACGGCAAAGTAATTTTCCTTACTATTTCGCGAGAAGAAAGCTTTTTATGCATGTCGTGACAAAACAATTGCTTGATGTTGTTTAGTACCGGCGCAGTATTCGCGAGTGTAGTGTGTTAAAATTGTGTTGTGAGCATTATTAAAAAATGAAGCTGCTGTTTAAAGGTAAATGTACAAGTAATGTTATAAAATAAACATAAAATTTGATGCAATATTTATTTTCAATTCATTTACAGTATACATATCCAATCAAACAAAGTATATTAGTTATAAATTAATGTGACATAAAATATATCTCCTCGCTGTTTGCATAATCTAAATGCATATCACAGATTGCTTTATTTGCACCTTTCTTGGACAATTCTAAATGTTAAAAGCTATAACAATTTCAGACATTGGATTGTTTACGCAACAATCATAAATATATTTTTACAACTACAGTATTTAGTAATAGAAATATAACAAATATATTAAGAAGCTTATGCAGAGTTAGTAACATAGATCCAAATTTTACTTACAATTAATAACATAATTTAGAGTCCCAGAAAGGGAACAACACATAACAAAAAAGCAATAAAAATAATGAGAAAGCATAACAATTTTCAAGCACACTTAAAAAGTTTTTTTGTATTTTTGATTTTTGCAATTTTTAAAAATTTTAACAGTAACTGGAAGATATATAAGTGTGTATTTTATACACTTAACAATTAAAATAGTTATATAAGATTTACGTAATGATTATAATATTGACGTATAATCAATTAATACTTAAAATACTTGGCAATAAGATATTATTAAATGGCAATAAGTAGCAATATATACAGAATTTAGGACTTGATTTTATCTTCTGATTGTTAATGATACTTTGCCATCAGGCAATTTTTTCATCATACTCCACACTTCAATTCTTGTCATTTTGTGAACTTCTACTTGATTTACTTCTATGAGTTCGTCTCCAGCTTGTAGCTGTCCGCATTTTTCTGCCGATCCTCCTAAAAAATAGACAAATAGAATTTATTTACTATATGGAAACAGAATGTCTTAGAAGCAGAAACTCATATGACTATAAAAAAATTAAGAGTTACTAGTGTCATCTATTTTATTTGTTTTTAGTAGGTTAATACTCATAGAATATTCCAGATTTTTTAGAAAAATTAATTTGAATAATTTTCTTTAAAATATAACTTACTTTTTGACCTAGTAATATAAAATTGCATTCCGAAAGATGAAGAGCAAATTAAAAAAAAAATTCTTCAGTTATTCTAGAATATATTCTGATATAGTAACTCAATAATTAGAGCATATTTTGGAGTTTGCTTTACTAGGTCAATAAGTAGAATGTAGAATATATTTTTAGAATCCAATTCTTGACTTAATTATATAAAACTACATTTATGAATTTTAAGACCAAATTCTTAGAATGAAATGCTCCATATATTAGTACATAAGTTAATAATAATATCACATTTCGATATTTTTAAACAGAATAATATGAGCATATAATTAAAATTTGTAAAATATTTTACTACAATAAAAATTAAAATCTTTAGAGTGTGTTACAATTTTTGACAATGAATCAAAATACAGATATATTAATTGTTCTAGGTATTTCGAAATGTATTAAGCTTTTATATTAATAATAATTACAATATTTTGCTATAAATATTCCCAAATTTTTGACCTACTGCTATCAAATTTTGGTCAGATTCTTGGACATTATTGTTTTAAACATTATATTTTTAGTAGATTAATAATCGCATTCTGAGTTTTTAAGAATAAATTTCTAGAAGAAATTAATTCATTACGTTTGTATGTGTCTTATAATAGCATTAAAATCTCCTTTGATGTATTTTATTTTAAGAAATATGTACAAATTCTTTTAAGAAGAAATATTGTGAATAATCTTTATCCTGATTGCAATTTTGAAATATACAATTAAAATTTCTTTTTAAATATTCTGACACATTCAAATCCTTATGTGCTTATACTTCTATAAATCGTTAAATTTCATTTAGTTGAAATATTTTGTATCATTGTATACCTGTGAATATTTTCTTGATGATAAGCGGCTTGTCTCCTTTTGGCGAATCTTTGCCTCCGTCCAAACTGAATCCCAATCCAGCTCCATCTTTAATTAGTTCCACGCTGATCAATTTCTCTTTAACCACTGGAGTCTCCGAAAAAGACGCTAAAAAAATGTATGAAATAAAAGCATTCAAAATGGAATACTTTAGCGAGTCATCATTAATCGTAGGTACTGGTTTCGAGACCATGTTCGTGCAATAACCTTTGTATAACCAGACAGCATCTGACACGAACCTTTAAGCCATATATCAAGTTTTCAGATGGGAAAATATACCCAATGATTTATTTATTGGCTTCTTTGAAACCGTTACTTACGATAATATATTTAATAAACAAATTATAGTAATCATAGGGAAAGTAAGTACTAATATATTTTCTTTTCCCGATAAAAGAAAAGTTAAAATTTAAGATTATATTTTTACGAGAATAAAATAATTTATGTGTTTGTTTGTCACATAATAATTTTGAAAGGTACATTTTATTTTTACCAGTATGTCTAAAATTATCTATTCGATATATATTAAAAATGAAATACTTCTACAAATATAATAAAAAGTATAAAATTAAAACTCAAATAAATTGTAAAACAGTATAATTTTTTTTAAATATTTTCTTTTATAAATTAAGTATTTCATTGAATTAATAAATTTGTATTTTTGAGTTATATTATAATTATATAAATTTTATAACTACAAATTATTATTATCTTGGAAATATGAAAAACGTAATTTATTCATTTATATTTAATTTCTGTAGTAACATTTTAATATAATCTCTGTTATAATTTATGAATTTGGCATTTAGTCAGACTAATAACTATGTATTTTCGTCAATTTTCTCTTTAATTTATGAATTAGCAACAAATTATATCTAAATTTTTTCTAGGATTTATTTTTCCTTTAAAATATAAGAACAGTAATATATAATAAAAATTTAATTTTTATACCAATATTGTTATTAAATAAATTTTATCAATAGAAATTCGGGTATAACTGTTTTTTTATTCTAAGATTCTACTTACAACTTTCTGAGTTTTCGTCACAAATCGATGCTTCGCTATTTGCTTTTCGAATTGTACTAGAAGAACTCACTGGTGTGAGTTTACCTTTAAATGGTAAAACGACCAGGGATACTTCCGGTTTCGGGTCCTGTAATAAGAAATAAAGTTAATAAACAAATTATAAATAATGAATATAAATTTTTAAATTTGTATTTTTGTTTTTATTATGACGTATGTATTTTATTATATATAGTATTGAATTATTTTCTATACAATATTCTTCACTTAAAAAAAAAAACTTTTAAGTCTTGAATGTAAATAACTTGTTTTCTCAAAACATAATATTGCAGAAAGTCCAAGAACTCTGTTTGTTTCTTAAATATTTACTTTACGCATTTAATAGCATTTGCAAGAAATTTACTACTTGTACTAGGTTCAAAACCAGTTGCACAAGTAAAAGAATTTTAAAACATTCAGTTTCAGATTTAAATCTTATTATTTAACTGTATCTATATGATTTATAGTGGAAATTATTACAAATTTTCAATAAAGGGAAAATTAATGAACACATCATACATTATTTTATTGTACATAAATATTATGTTGAATATAATTGTCCATAAAATGTAAAAGCTTATAAATAAGCTGTATTATCTGTCATAAAATAGTCATATATGCAATTTAAAAAAGAAATAAAAGTATGCTTCATGTATCAATTATTAAATGCTATGATTAAATAATTACATCAAATTATAGACCCTGTGAATTTTTTTTAAAGAAAAGTATAGAAACTGATGTAAAATACGTATACTTTTGTTTTAATATAATATAAATATAATAAATGTGGGGTCATAAATTGAACTACGAAAGTAGTCAAAGGTTACTTTTTTGCTTCGTGAACTCACCTTTAAAATATCAACAGACTCCTTGTGAGTTAAACCCAACATTTTTTTCCCGTTGATTGCTAATATTCTATCGCCTTTCTTGAGGCGACCATCTTTGTGTGCACAGCTTCCTGTTAGTACTTTGTGTACCTAGGAGAATAAAGGAAACAATTTAATAAATGGATCAGGCACTAAGCGTTAATTATTTATTACGGTAATTTCTTTAGCTTCGTAATCTGTTCCTCCGGTGAGGGTAATTCCAATGCTTCCTCCAGTGATTTCACGGTGGAGAACAACGACAATCATTTCATTTAGATTGATGTATAAGTCGCTGGCTTTGTCGATTCCTTCGTTTACGTCTTTTGCAATTTGCTCCAGCTCCTAGGACATTAATTCATGTTAATAAAAGTGTTATTTACCGGAACTGAAAAAAATATTGAAATGTTAGTTTTAATTTTTAATGTAATCCAACATTGAAATAGACAGTAATACTTTTCTATCGGATTCCCATTTTTGGCGAAAACAAAATAAAATTTTCAAAATACATCTAAATGTTGTACTACTTAATTTATTTTTATTAAATATTATAAAATTAAATTAAAATATGTTAATATTAAAATGAGACAAAGAAAAATCATTCGTCAATATTCAAAAGAAAAAAATTAAAATAATACATATGTCATTTTGGAATATTCTTGCTAGATATACTAATTTACTTTCTCAAATATCTATATAGGTACCCATAGCATGTGTGGAAAGTGTACCACAGTACCTACTTTAGTGATGCAGCATAAATTACTTAAATTAATTATGTTTTGTAAAATAAAAGAACGATATCAAATGGGCAAAAAAGTGTATACATATTATTAGTATCTAGTAGGTTACAATAAATAATTTTTATATTGATAATAAATTGTATCATATCTACGGATTATATTGTATTAAACGTTGAATAATCGAAACTACTGTATTTTTATAGGAAATAAGTGCTCGTAAAATATCGTTTACGACCAAATATATCACTGAATGTTATTTGTTCCTAGCAGATGTGTTGTACCCAATCAAAGTAAAAGGCCAGATGATATAGTTCTTTATTTTATTTGTAAACAAATTGAGAGTGCACAATAATAACTCGATATTGACGTTAATTATCAGGAAAATGGATAGATTAGGATGTATTTATTACATTGGTGGGATTACTAAGCTTGTTATATCAATTTATGTCTAGCAACATAACCGTTAGAGATAAGTATTTAAATTAAAGTCATAAACCTAGCCCAGTAACTTATTGATCATGCACATGGTAATTTTTGATTGCATCATTAAAATACATACCTCTTTAGAAATATTGACAGATGTTGGTTGAATTACTGGTTTAGATTCAATTTTGGGTGTTGATTTTGGTTCCTTGAAAGTTGAAGTAAATTTATTTTCCACTGGATTTTTAATTGTAGGAGATTTAGGAATAGTTTTAGTGAAATTTCTTGTGGAAGGTGATTTTGGTTCCGGCGATTTTTGTTGTTCTTGTTCGAATTTTTCAAACTGTTTTCTGATGTCATGGACACTCGCTCTTTTATTTGCATCGTATCTCGAACTAGTTGTAGGTGTTATGGGTTTGTTCCAATTATCGCCGGAATATTTTCTTGGTGCTGGTAAAGCTATGCTATGTCTAAATTGTGTGTTTTGATTTGATTTTGATGTGTTTCTTAAAACTACTCTTTCTAGCTCATTTACTGGGGGTTGTAGTAACGGTTTTATTTCTGGAAGTTTTTGTGTGGTAATTGTTGTATCACATTTAATTTCTGGTTGGATGTCGGATTCTTTAGATTTGATCGATTCGGTGGATACGCTTTCAGCTGATGAAGAAGTAGAGTGTTTATCTGTATCATCTTCATTATTTCCATTAGTTTCAACTGTAACTTTCTCCTTATCAGTAGGTGATTCTAATTCTTCTGGTTTTTCTTCCTCAGCAATTTTTTCCTCGTCGTTACCGTTTAATTTTCTTTGAATCAACGGTGAACCATTTTTGAAATCTCTTCCACTTCTACATTTAGCCGAAGCTAAAATGTTTTTTCTATTTATGGCTTCAACACTTTGTGGTTTTAAAACTCGAGAGTTGTTATTAGTTTGAGAGGCATAAAAATCTTTTGATTTAGGAATATTTTGTTTCTCGGAACTGACTTCTTGGATAGGAATCAAATGGGTGTTATTAATGTAATCCTGTAGAGGTGACGGCAATGGAGAACATTCTCTTGATATGTAACTTGATTGGCTAGAACTAACGGCACTGTCATTATCACTGTCTTCTTCGGATCGACCTGGGTCCGTTTTAACCTTAGACACTTGGCAAGACTTTTTGGCATAGTAATTGTCATTCGGAGTATCAATTGAATTATTTGAATTTGTTGATTGGTAGGAATAAACAAAACTAATTTCGGAATTTGAAGGCGAGGTAATGTTCTCAACAGATTTCGCAGATTCCACTTTTGGATTTTCGTAATTATTTTTCGTAAACACATCTTCTGTGGATATTGAGTTTAGGGAAGTGGAAGTAAGGGAATTATTTGCTTCATAATCCGAGTGAAACATGGAATCTGGTGTTTTTGGTGAGCCATTATTTGCAACTGGTTCTGTTGTTGATTGCTCCATAACATAAACTTGTAAACATTTGCGTTTAAAAGCCGGAGAATATTTTGGCAAGTTGGAAATAGAATTATTTTTCCAAGATGTTTGTAAACTAGTAGAATTGCTACGTTGATGACTGGGTTGAATAGGTTCGGTACTTTCGCTCTTACTTCTGGTTGAAACTTGGGTAACAAGTGTGGTTTCTTTACTGTGAATTTCTGGTAAATCTAGTACTGGTTCCGTTACTGGGACATCTGTTTGAGGTATTACTAATCCTTTAAGTTTAGATATACCTCTACGGCGTTGTTCTATTAACTGGTTAAGAGTTGATCTTCTATTGTCAGGGTTATTCCAAGGAGCATCTAAACTTGACATATCCAATAGACTTTGTGATCTAGTATGCAGTCTTGTTGTAGGTTTAGTCGAAAAACTTGACGCATAGTTCAATACGGGTTTAGAAACTTCGAAAGTGTCTTCTCTTTTATCTTCTTTTTGGTTATCTTCATTCTGATTTTGGTTTTCTTTTGGTGTACTAGGAATATTATTAACATATAAACATGACTTAGAGAACTTGTTTTTCTTACAATACATATCGGTTTTATCTATAGAGATATTTTCCGAGCTCTTGTACGTTTTGGTAAGAGGCAACAGTGGTTCAGAATTTTCTCCAGAATTAAAAATAGCAATTTTGTCTTTGACGCTTTTGGCACTGGGTTGGTCCTTCCTCCAAAGGGATGGCTTTTCGTGCGTGTCTGGTTTGGTCCAATTGGAAGCGGAAGAGATCGGAGCTGTGTTCATTATTGGATCAAATTTGGTCACCATGGAGTCTTGGTCGGAACGGGTTTGCGACTCTGGGCAAGTGGGTGGGAAGTCTTGACCGTCAGGCGAAGAACGAGACGAGAAGCTCAACGGAGGAGATGACAGAGAAGATAAAGAACTATATTCGGATGTAGTTATAGCCTGTTGTTGCTCAGACTGAATGAAATTTGATATTTCCATTTTCTCGCTGATTTCTGCAAAGAGGTGGATAAGCAACAGATGTTTGAAATTTGACCTTCACTACGGTTGTTCACAATATGGGAATCGGGAATTTTGTTCAATTAAATTTTACACAAGGCTGAACTTTATCGATCCCAAGATCAGACTTAATAAGGGTTCGAAAAAAGTATTCTTTGTTAAAAAAAATGCAATGACCAACAATTTGTGCAATCAGTTGAAAAGAATAGAATTTTACCAATAATAATATTATATTACTAATAATAACAATAAATAAACCTATTTGATGTAAAATGTAAATTCTTAAAAGCATAAAATTTTAATTAAAAGTCAGATCGTAAGAAAAATTTTAATATTTTAATAACATGTTTTTGTAAGAAAAAATTCTCATACTATCAACTTTCATTTAAACAATGTTATCACATATCATACCTCAACATTCATATTAACAATGTTATTGTAATGTGGGATAGTAAAAATGTAATATACGAGTATTGTGTTCGATACAGTACTATGTTATTAAATAGGAATTTCAAGATGAATAAATTAGGTTTTTTAATAAAGTACTATACAATTATCTGTCAATGTTTAGTAATAATAATTATTATAAATTAAAAATAATGCTTCATTGTTGCGTTTTAATAAATTTTTATCCAATTTCACGCTTAGCCACCTATATTCAACAGCGTGTATAAAAAATTTCGGCTATTACAATTTTTCAAAGAATTCATAAATAATTTTTTGCTTAAATAGACAAGGTAAACTATTTATGATAAATACCATGCCACTTTACTCTGACTTCTAATTAATCAAAAGATTAAATTACCGCAAACTATTTCAGAAAAAAATATGAACTTTGCATAAATTACGGATTTGATGAAATCTTTGTAAGAAAAGTGATTTACCTGAGCCATTGGGCTTAGCTACTTCTTTCTTATCTTCTTCGGTTGCCGCATCACCATTCTGGACGAGGTGAATGGCAGGAATTTCTGAAAAAATAATATTTATAATTTAAGCAAAAACAATTGGCCATTCACATCAGAAAAAAATTGGTTGACATTTTAAAAATATTTGGACACCGCAAACAAAAAACTGCACTACAAAAAATACTATTAGTATGCAATGATTGCGTCAGGCTTATTAATTATATTAAAATTAATTCAAATACTACTGCAAACTTAGTGGCAGTTGATATTTTGTTATTAATTTAATTAAATTTGCTCATAAATCGTTTAATTTCACGGGCCATTAATTGTTAGGCACTTAGCTATTAAAATCATAGATATTAGTCGATAATATAAAAAATATTGATTTTCAGATAGAGTTTTGAAATTGTTTCGTTATCTTTACGTGTTGATGGTAAATAATTATTGAGTTGGAAGTAATTCCGGAAATTATAAATAATAAAAAAATGTAGCCTTCAGGCTTCATATTTTGCTTATTATATTTTCAAGATGGAAAAAACTGATATGAATGTATATTTTCAGATTTATTTTTAGCAAGAAATATAACGATATAATTTAAAACTATATGGAATATTTTAAAATTTAAAATCAAAACTGTAAAGTTATACAGTTAAAGTATTTATAATTCATTCTACAAAATGTCTAGACCGAAGCATAGATGCGTGTATTAAGATTAGCAAAGATGCAACATTAGCAAAGTAGCACACACAAAGCGCTTTAAGAAACTGTATGAAAAGTGCTGAATAATATTTATTACAAATAATACTTAGATTGTGGTACCAAATAGCGCTTATATTTCGATAAACACTTTTATATATAACAGTGTAGTATAAAATACTTCAAAAACATTATTTCAGACCAAAATACAAAATACCAAACAAAAGTGTTACAATTCTTTGGCAAAATACATTATATTTTTTTTGTATTTGAAATATTCAGTATTTCAATTACTAAAATACTGTAAGTCAAATACTTTTAAGTATTTCAAATACTGTTCCGTATTTCAAATACTTTTGAGAATTTTAAATACTTTTTTATTTCACATAAAATTAATAAAAAAAAGAATCTAATAAAATAAACATTTTTACGGAATTTATTATATATCCAATGGCAATGAATTCTTTGTAACCTAAAAAAGATTCTATATTCTTCGAGTTATACGTAGAGCTTCGTTAATAGAACACAAAAATAACTAAGTACGACGATTTATATTCCAAATACTAATATGTATTTCAAATATTAATACGTATTGCAAATAATGATATATATTTCAAATACTTATATATAGGTATTTTAAATACAAAATACATTTAAAATATTGAAAACTAGTATTTTCTATTAATAGAAGTATTTTAATGTATTAAAATATAAAATATTTTTAAGATGTACTTCAAATAAATGCACAACGTATTTTAAAAAAAATACTTCAAATATTTATTTCAAATACATATATTTTAAATACTATACAACACTAATATATAATGAATTACTAAAATAAATCTGAAATTATGATCAATAAATTGTTCGAAAATTACAAGAAGTTTGATTTTTAAAAATAATTTATAAATATAAGATTTCCCTTTTTGCCGTAAACATTTTTTAAAATAAGTTACTTTATAAGTGATAACTGTTTTGTTTTGTTTGTACTGTTTTGTTTTTGCTATTGCACTACTAAATTTCAAAATATTAAATAAATCAAATAACTAGACCAAATTCTGGAGCAAATAAATAAAGTAATAATGGATCTAGTACATATGACAATAAATTGATCTGAAATAAAATTAAAATAAATTCTGGGGAGAGTAGCTAGATCATTTAAACTAAAGAAAATAAAAGAAAAGAGAAAAAAATTAAAGATAATTCTGTAGCAAATAAAAATTAGAACTAGAACTTAGCACGTTTTAGCACAAAAAAAAAAAAATTTTCGTAGTGTTTTCCAATATTTTAATTTTTATTGATTTTCAAATAATTTTTTGCATAAATCATATTTGTTAGGATAATATCTTCATCTTCAAAATAGGTTTCAATATAAACTTGATCGTTGTTATTTAACCAAAAACACAAAATATAGTCATTAATATGTGGTGAAAAGTTAAATAGCATCTATGTTGAAAAATTTAGTAGCACGTAAGAGAGGTTAAGAACGGAATATTAAGAATTGACAGTTGCACAAGAATGATGAAATATTCCCAGTAAATTTAATGACAAATCACACATTCTTGTCCTTTGCTTACAAAAATATTTATGCATTGAAACGGGGTCATCAAATTTTCACGTGGCATTGATCGCAAAGTATTCATATTCCAATTCTATTTCCTATTTTGTAACTTGTTATACCTAAGAATTAGTCATTTTCGACCTCCAAAGAAATGAACTAGGTGGAAAACACTGTGACACATTGGTCTTTTTTATAACTCGATCGAGTAACAATGCTTAAGATATATTTGCATGATATTTAGTCACAACAACTATTATGTTTAATGGACATGAACAAAGCATATCTAAAAATAATTCTAACTCATTATAACTATCTAAAGTGGCTCATTTTAATACAGCCCGAACCTTATTTTACAAAGATAATCTACTCAGGCAGTAAGTACATCAAATTATAAGTCACGTCTATTTAGATAAAAAAATCATTTTATTATATCATATTCTCAGTATTTATTTTCAGAGTCAGCACATCTAATACATCACCATAAGGAAAGTAATAATAATCTCATATTAATAACAACATTAAATTATCTTTGTTCTCAGAAGTGTTTTACGATTCAATTTGAAAATTAGTTCTAATACGACTAAATAAATAATAAAATAAGAAATAACGGTTTCAAAGATTTACTTTTAAATTTGTTAAATGTCAAGAAAATAAATTTAGTTACAATATTTTACGTTAAGCAACAAAAGATAACATATGGAAGCGTACTTTATTATAACGACGTTGGGGCTAAGTACTACTCGTAACTTACATTGTCGTTAATAGTTACAATATTGTAACATTACTACTATTTTATTGCATAGGTTAAGAAGAATGGCTAGCTAATAAAAATATTTGAATAAACAAATAATGTTTACGATCATATTTTAAACTGGTTCAGTCCAGTAGCCAGAATTTATTTTTGGAGGGGCTTTGATTTTTTTTTCTTGGAGAAGGGGCTCTGAATACATGAAATACGGTTTATTACGAAAGTTTTTCACAAAAAGTACATGGTTCAATAAAATATTTGATTTTTAGTAAACTTTCAGACGTTTAAGTACATTTCGGTAAATTTAAACTGAATTCATTAGAATTTTGGGAGAGGGGGCTTCAACCCTTATCGCCTCCCCCCTGGCTATGTGCCTGGACTGGTTAGTTTAAGTTTAATTAAGTTTTTCTTCATTATACTTGTTCATTTGAAGAGAAGAACCAGATAAGTATTGTAAATAATGTATATAAATTGCATTTTACTTTACTGTGAAAAAACAGTTTCCAATTGCATTTTAATTTAAGTATTCTATACATTATTCTTAAGAATTCAGTTTTACACATGTCGATATAAAGTAATCATAATAATTTATGCATTGAAATAAAAGACAGAATAAAATTAAGAAATTCATTTGAGAAGTAGAACTGTACTATTCATTTAATCGTTCTTCTACGTATACCGTTTTTTGTTGAACGTTCAACTTCTGTACATATCAAACACCTGGTAGAGAGCAGAATATCTGTAACTCTATTAAAAACAGGACTGTATGAGCAAAAATTTGCTTCCGTCGTCTAAATGATGACAATAATTTTATTGATATTTATTGAGTTTTAAAGTGACAATATATATATATATATATATATATATATATATATATATATATATATATATATATATATATTATAACATTGTTGAATACTTGGCTTATAAAAAATGATAAATAGAGTAAATTTTTTTACATCCAATGCCTATGAATATAACAGCTGTCAGCAATGCAGTTTAGTTTTTTGTTTTATTTATTATATATTAATACTGAATATTCGGTTACAAGTATTAAATGAAGTATAACGTTGTTTCATTATGTTAAAATATATAAATATATAGAAAATTAATTTTAAACAGAAGATTCACATATGTTTAGTTATTATTACTGTATCTACAATAAGAGTAAATAATATATATAGTTATATTGTTTGGCGGTAAATTTCTTTAAAAGGAAATAATTCAATTTAATAATAATCAAACAAGAAATTAGCTTAACAAAAAATATGGCGAGCATTTCAGAATATATACATCCTTCTCCGCAACGAAAACAACCAATCACGCTTTCAAAAATATATTATTCGGTAATGCCGAATATTCGGTTAAAATTTCGTCGAATATTCGTTATTTGGTTATTCGGCTGAACTGCTATTCGTGACATCACTACTAGAAATCTGTATTATAATTAAACAACCCTTAATTTAGAAAATTTTTAAAACATGAAATCACCTGTATATGTGACATAAGATTGTAAATATTTTTTATATGTACATTACAGTAGGTTCAAATTTACCGATAAATATATTAATGTAAAAATAGAGAAAAAAAATAATGGAAACTTTTGTTCTTATTTATTAACGATATTTCGTTAAGTGAATAATGACATTTTGATTTTGAATTGGAATGCGATCAAATTGTAAATTTAAGTGGTTCGTTAGCTTAATAAAAGCTTTTTCATCTTTTTTTTTATCACAACTGGTGCTACATATCATTTTTTCTTCTTCTACAATTTATTTTTATTTGTATTTTTCATTACTTGGTACAGTTAAGAATGAATAATGGGATATTTTTTGTTAAATTATCAAAATTTGACTTGTAATTTAGATTTCATTTCAGAAATAATTGATCTGTATTTTAATTCAGAAGTAACTACCGAAATAATAACTACATTCATATTGCTTCAATTATCGTAATGTACTATTATTTTCATATTGGTAATTTTGGAATGTATTTTGAGTTATTATTGGATCAGCAAATGCATTAAGACGATTGGTTCTAATTCTCAAATGAAGCGCAAGATTGCTCGCAAAACTAGACGGAATGCCTATACCTTTATGGAACTTACGGTACCTTTTTTTTCTGTGTTCTCATATTCATATTCATACATGAACTTCTATATTTTTTTAACTTCATCAGTAAAATGACTTTACTGGTATATTATTTTGAATTTATAACGCAGAAATTTTTTGCACTAATGTGTGATTTTTTTGTTAAATTTACTTTGAAAATGTTGTAGTAAAATCCGGTTATAAAGACATCGAAGAGATCTCAAAAAATTTCATCGCTATAGTCGGAAGTCGCTATAATCGATAAAATTAAATAACGCCAGAGTATGTGGGCTTTCAAACATGTGGTCACAATTACAACGTTATAACGAGTTTGTCTCTATAAGCGGTATCATTATTAACGGATTTTATTGTAATTTGTTATTTTTTTCAAATTTTTATTTATTCTTTAAATAAGTTTTTTTTTTCATAATAAATGTTCTTTTGTGAAACACGTTTTTGAAAAAATATACTATATCTATTTAAAAAAATCGAATTTTTGTGTAATCTTCTTACAAATGTTAAAAAATGTACCAAATTTTGAAAGGAATCAGTCATTAGAAGTACTTTTTAAAACAATATATTAAATTATATTATTTATTGAGAATTGTCAAATCTGACAGTTAA
Source organism: Stenolophus ochropezus (assembly GCA_035578165.1). NCBI lineage: Eukaryota > Metazoa > Arthropoda > Insecta > Coleoptera > Carabidae > Stenolophus > Stenolophus ochropezus. The sequence goes on from JAQOWZ010000014.1 coordinate 10,924,501, forward strand.
ATGTGAGAACTGTAAAATTTTACGTATATTATTATTATGAAAACATGACATTTATAACTATACTAACCATAACAAAATAGTAGTCGTTTTCATGGTTTTAAATCACTTGCATTGTAAATAACACTTTATATTTCTCTGACTGCCTATCGAAGCTGGTTTTAATAAACAATAGTGAACTTTCCACTAAAATAACTTTATTTAATTTAAGTGATTCAATTGTTAATTAAAAGCAGAAATTTTAATTAATTAATATCGTGTTTTGAGTATCATATTCCCATTTAGGTTTATAGATAGTCAATTATTAAGTTATTGGTTACAAGAAACATGTATAGCAAGCACATTGTTTTATAGCAATTACGTGTACATCACATCATCTTAGTTTGTATAGAATCTCATGGATCAATAGGAATCATTGCATCCAAGAATAGTAGTCACAGTAAATATAATAGGTGCCTATAATATATTTTGAACTCAAGGTCATCAGTTCGAGGCCACTGCACTCAATGAGCGATTTTTGTCGTTTATTTATGCCTTTGCACATTGCTTTTCAAAGTTCTAAGTTAAGGCAAGCAAGATGAAGATCTAATAAAGTAACAACTTGGATTTCTATAGAAGGATTTTAATATGAAATCCAGCTGGCTGGGGAATAAAAGAGATATTTTTATTTAATTTACAATTAAATTGATGGTAATGCCCATCAAGTATACGACAGGTAATTTTCTTTTTTAAAAAATAAATTGTATTGAGTTTTACTTATTCTCGGAACACAATCTCTTTTAAAAGCATTTTGGCAATAGTACATTGGTAAACCTAACCTAAAATATTAGATTAGGTGTCATTCAATATAATTGATAATGTGTTTTTATCAAAAGAAAATATCTTCTAATGCATATAATACCGTCATTTATATATTTATTGAATTTTACTGTATATGGCTTTACATTAAAAGGTTTATAGAATATAAATACATATTTACTATTGTAGTAATAAAATAATACCATATAGAATTGTCAGACTATTCATTCCTTTTTCTGATATGATATGAATTCACATAGGAAATTTATAAAAAATCTAAAAAGATATACAAAAAATTTTCTAAGAAAAATGTTACTTGTTGAAATTATTTATTGTTTCATTGTTGTATTTCTTCTTAAACAAAAACATTTTTTGTTCACTTTTCGAATTTCTGGAAATTATATTACGCATATTTTTTATTACATGTAAAATATAATATACGAAATAAAACACAGTACGTTTTTTTTTTCTAAATAATTATACAATACAATGCCTTACAGAGGCGGCTTGTGAATTAAAAATTTTGGTGAGGCAGGCGATAGGAATTGAATAAAAGTAATCTTAAATTTAAAATCTAAAGATATCAGGTGTCCACATCCACTCATTTATACTACATTTGAAAAACTGCAAATCAAATGTAACGGCCAAAATTTCAAAACCAATCAGAAAGCAATTGAGGTATGCCTCAAAACTTCCTTTTCTGAAACAGGTAGTGCAGCGAGAGAAAAATCGATAAACACTGTGAGTATTGTAAAAACAGTACAGTCGTACACGCACATTGCAGAAATTTGAGGCAGGATAATTTTTGCCTCTGCATTTCTGTAGTCGGCACTGCGCTGGGCGCACGAATGCTTTATTCAACAGTATATAGAATAGGAAAACAATGGAAATTTGACAACAAGATTTGTGGACATATTACGCTTTTTCAATTTTAAAATTTCGAGAAGATTGAAATTTAAAAATACAAGCAAAATTCTCCTCCTCCCATTTTGTTTGGCGAGGCATTGTCTCACATGCCTCTCCTGACGAGCCGCTACTGACGTCTTACAATACAGTACTGCACTGTATAAACTTCAATTTCAATATATTTCTTTTGTGCGTGGTAAAAGTATATTAAAAGAATGTAGAAAAATGTAAAAATTTCATCATTTATTTAACAAGTAACAACAGAAACATAAATATTAATAGTGATGTTTTTAATTAACAACATGGTCGAACTAACTGTTAAGATTTAAATTAATTATTAATATAAATAATTAATAAGATAATGAAATACTTAGAAATAGAAAGTTGAAGTAGAATTGTTTAGGTAAGAAATTTAATCTAGTGCAGAAGTATCGGCACTCCTCATATTTTGCATAAAAGTAAAAAAAAAAAATAATGTTATAGTTCATAAAATAAATCTTCAACATTATATCACATTCACATTTCAATGAAATATTTCAACCTACATCGATCTAAAAATAAATATGTGCTTTTCTTATTTGTTTAAAATGCTAGCTAGATTTTATCTCGCTGTTGCTCATTAAATATGATTAAACCACAACCCGAGGAATACAGATAAGTTCGAGTATAACGCATCTATTTTTATTTATAACCTAAAAATAACAAAACAATTTTTATATGTAAATATTTATAAAATTATTTTTTAAATATTTTTTTTTATTTGTACGTATTTCTTATTCTACCCAGCAACAAAGTTTTTATTTGAATATAAATTTATATTTAATTTCCAATAAAATGTTTCTCCTTATTTTGATAATGATAGTTTATATTAATAATACTTATAATATCAAGCGATTAATTTTATATTTGTCATATTTTCATTGGAAAAATACTAGGGAAAATTTAAAATACTGGGTTTTTTCTGTAACCTTTTTTTTCTATTATGTGCAATAGTAGAGCAAGGTAATGTTATGTGAAAAAAATAATAACATGTATATGTTGCATTATTGTGCAGTATATAATATATTTATAACCGTATTCTGCATTTATGTTCGAAATAAACTGAAGTTATTTATTTTTAAACTATATTCTTTGTGTATACGATATTGTGAAAGCATTTGAATAATAACTATAAAACATCGTTTATAATGACAAAAAAATAATAATGAAATGTAAACAATTTTATGCAAAAATAATTATTGCTGACGATCTAAAATCAATAATAATAAAGTATCTTGATAATTACGGTCTTTGAAAGGTTATGAATATAAACTGTATTTAATTAAATCTATATTTAAGCTCATTGCAACAAAGTTCTACAAATTATCCATTTTTGGTTATTGAAGTATGAAAATTTTACGATGAAAATTACATTTCATTCTTGTTTTATTTATTTTGCAGGTAGTAATTATTAACTATTGTTTCTAGACAATTTATTAGAAACTGGGTCATATCAACAGTAACCATCATAAATAGTGTTTATAATTATGATTATTTAGTTCACTTTTGGTGGCATTTATTTGTAGCAGCTTTCGATTGGAAATGTTACAGAATTGTTCTGCGAAAGCATTTGATATTTCCCGATTTCAATGACAGAGCTACTTACTTTTAAAATCATTCATCACTTTGCATATTTTTTTACTTTCGAAATTTGTTATTGATAAATACTACCTGTCAATTAAAATGCAGCTTATTTTAAATTTGGGTAGTATTGCAATCTCAATACGTAATAAATATTTAAGGTAATTCGTGACTTAAGTCTATTAAGTCTATATTTAGAATGTAATAAGAAAATTTAAGTCATTTAAATACGGGTTTATACATTTTTTTTTTATTAAAAATTATGCATGCCCATTACAATTTAAATTATGATTTGCATATATCATCAGTATACTTGCAACATTGTATTACATTTAAAGATTATCATTTTTCTTAAGAATACAGATTATTTTAATCACATTTATTCATTGTTGTTTCCTTTTCATTTTATACATTTTAATAACCTTACCTAATATATTACTACATATACGATATCGTAAAAAGGTAATAAAACACTTGAAACAATAAAAATACAAGTCCTATTTATTGTATAACAGTAATACTCTAAAATATTATAAGCTGTTTCATTCATAATACGAATGTTTTTTTATATTTTTTTTTAACTGTAATCAAGATGCAGGATTGTTTTTATCGCCTGCATATTAATAAAAGGACTGCAACTCCAAAAAAAGATCTTCCTTTTATAATCAAGATATCAAATAATACAACTAATTAAGTAAATTATAGCTCCAATATTGAAAATGCCATTACTAGTATTTACTACAATGTATATTTGTAGATCAAGTAATGGTCGATATTGCAATATCGCATTATATTTATTTGCTTATTATTATTCACTAAACAGATTGGCCCACACAGAAATAGGAAGAAAAGTGATGATTATTTATTTAAGTTAATTGCAAATGTATGTTATTACTACCATTACTAAATAGTACACTCAGCAAACGATAGATAGCATTTATTTATTTATTTTATTAAAACAAGAATACGTACTTTATTCGACAAAGTAGTGGTAGGAACTGAACACAAGGCAATAGAAAATATTCTTGTTCAGTAATTATTAAAATAAAATATTGTGAAATTATAAAAATTATGCAAAAGTGCAAAGTGATACGAATACTTTTCGCATAATTTTAAATAATTTAGTTCATACACAAGGTTGTACTTTTGAAAGTAAATATTAATATTTTTTTAATCAAATTACATGTAACAATATCAAATTCAAGGAACATATATTTTTGCAAACCAAATATGGTTTTCGCTTATTACATATACTTATTAAGAATTATTTATCCGTAATTATTTATATAGGTGTTAAATTCTTGTAGTTTAATTATATTTCATTAATATAAAATAGTCTAACCTAAGCAAATCTAACCATAAAAAAAAAAACTAATCTTTAACAATTCGACAATTAAGTCAAAAATAGAACCTAAAATAGAGATTTTTCAGTCAAATTAAGAGTTTTAAACGACTTCTTAGTTTAAGCTAAATATATTTTATTAATATAAAATTGTCTAACCTAAGCAAATCTATCCTTAAAATATATAACCTAACTTTAACAATTCGACAATTAAGTTAAAAATTAATACCTAAAATAGAGATTTTTTTCAGTCAAATCAGAGTTTTAAACTACTTCTTAGTATAAGCTAAATATCAGATAGTAATTCCAAAGATTATTTCCATAAATTTATAGTACATGCATATTTTATCCATTTATAATTATTTCTAACCTTAAAATTAAATAAATAACCTAACCTAACCTACCCTAACCTTCAAAAAAGTGTTTCAATAACTAGTTGTTCATATTTACAAATCTGAATGATTTTTTAAGGTTATATTTTGTTGTAATTTAAAGTTAACAGTAATTTTAATTGTAGTAATAATTATAAATCAACCATTAACAATTTAAAGTTTCTAAATATTTCGGCAAGATTTCATTGTAGGTTAAATAATCATGACATGTATTTTGCTGCAGTTTCACGAGCTGACAAGTTCTAGTGTTGGGACACCGTTTAGAAACTGCAAAATCAGCGTTCAAGTAAGTCGCACTTATTACGGTACTTATATGATCGTTTGACATATTACACTACAAGAATAACGTTTGTGTGCATTTTTCTACTCCGCATTGCATTGAACATGGTCAGTAAAAATTCTCTTGCAAGACGTTCTACAAACAGGAAGCATTTTTTATGACTAATCAGTTTTTTTATGAATGAAGCACATTTGTAGACGATCAGCGTTTTTAGATTTCATCATATTCTAGCACGGTTGTGTGGACTATGTAAAATTTAAACATATTTTATTTAAAGTATTACTAATTTTTCCACTGAATACAGCATGTGGCAATTTTAACCAATATTTTTATGGTACGACTTGTCAGCTTACTTCCTTTTTGAGACACCTAAAGCTTACAATGAAGTGGAAGAAGATTATAAATTTATTTGATTATATGCCGTCAGTTTTACTACTGTAGAGGTTCTTATTATTTTTATTAAACAGAAAAAACTTTTACATTTTACTTTCAGTTTTTTACAATAACCATGAAATTATTCCATAATATTACAATAGAAATCTTTTTATATATACACATATATTTGAAAATAATTATATTCTATTATCATTGAATTAATTATAAATTCATTTTTATATATTATAACAAAAAAGGACATAGAATTTGTTCAAAATTTATATTTAATATTTTTATAGAATTTTTAAATATAAATATAAAAAATGCCGTTTGCAAACCAATTTTTGCGTTTACTTTGACTACAATTCATTTGAAGAAAAAAAAACTATAAAATTATGTATTTTAATTTTTTAAATATTCACATTATCTATTTGATATTCAGCCATGTTTTCACTATTAGGTATTCGGCTTAATATTTTTTTAATACCGAATATTCGATTATAAAAAATAAGTGAAGTACAACGCTGTTTTGTGACTATAAAATTACAGTTATAATTTGTTATTTCTTAGCATATACCTAATAGATATTAGGTATATGTTTCTTAGGTACATTAAGAGTTAAGAATTTTTCTAATTACATATAATGTTTAGCGGTAAATCTTTTAATTTTTTGGGAAGATAAATTGAATAATTATCAAAAAACAATTCGTAACGAAGACCACCAAACACGGTTTTATCGTATACAAAAATATACTATTCGTTAAAGCCGAATATTCGTTTTCGGTTAGTCGGCATTATTTATCACCCACTAATATATATGTGTAATAAAATTCATTGTTCGTTTTATAAAAATAAAAGATAGAAGTAACAAATGTAAAGGTTAGGATATAGATTAACTAGGTTCGAACCAAGTCGAGCCACTTCCTTAAACTACTCCCAAAATTCCTGGGAGGAGTATCTACTTTCTACTTGTGAATACCCTTGATATATTGACTAATCCAAGGTTAAAATATATCATCTATCAAGATCTACTTCGAACAATGCTATCACATCTAAAAGCTTGGTAAAAACGCGATGATACATACAGAAAAAACCTATTGTACACTAATAACAGTAAAGAAATGAGTCAATGTCAACAGACAAACCACAAATTTCTTCGAATGACCGTTGACATATTACAGCATAAAATAATTGTGGAATGATTCTAAGTGAGTAACACTAACCTGTCTTGTACCTCACTCTAGAAATTTCTTGGATTGCACCTAGTTTCGGCTGGATATGAACTATTCTCAATTCCATGGCACTGCTGATTATATGCGCTCGTAAGGCATAAATTGAACAGGGTCGTTTTGGTTAACCGTTTCCAATTTATTGGCATACGAGCTAAACAATGACAGATGTTAGCACGCGTGCTTTGCGAATGTGTGCGAGTGTGTTACGATGTGTGTGGACTCAGCCTCTATCTGTGTGTTACACGCGGTTAAATTAGCAGATGTTGAATATACTTTTGATTTATTAAACATTATTTAACAGCAAATGCAAATTGTGTACTGTGTTACGCGTAGAACTACGATGAATTTCAAAAATTACAAATGATTTATTGTTTTTGATTAGCACTACTGATTTTTAGCTTAAACAAGAATGTCTTATTCTTATTGTACTTTTGACATTTACTTACTACAAATGTGTGAACACTAAAGGAAAATTAATGTTCATCACTAATTTATTTCATTTTTTATACTTTCACAAAAAATTCACCACGAAAAATAATAAAAAAAAAAGAATCACAAAAAAATTGCAATTTTCTTTTTGATGTTACTAAAATGTACGAAAATTTACACACCTGATGTTTTTTTAATTTTTTTTATATTATTTCATAAAATTCGCCACAAAATAAAAATTTTGTTTTATTAAATATTCACAGAATATTTTAGCAAATCGAAATAAAAAAAAATCGATTATACTCTTGATGTATATTCTGCAAATATTTTTAATAATTAAAAATTTACTAGTTAAATGTAATTTAACCCAACAATGTTCATTTATTAAAAAATATTATCAGCAAATTTATATTATGATAAAGAAAAAAACAAGTGATCATTTGTACTTCTTAGAACTTTTTTAAAAAATTTTTTTTTTCATATTTACTAACTCATAATGAATGAAAACTAATCGAAATTTATATTAATTTATATTGGAATATTTTTTTATATTAATTTCGAGAAGTAGGTATAAATACCCTTATTTTTTAATTTATTTATGGTTCATTATTAAAAAACAAAAACATTCTTTTATATATCGTCATTTATTTCTAATAAAGGATAATATGTGATCATTTTAAATTAACATTTTAGACAATTGATTATTGTTCGTTTTAGAAGCACCGATTTTTCTAAAATCAAATTTACGACATTTACGACATTTACGAACTCACAATGAATGAAAACTAAACGAAATTTATACTCATCGAATATTTATTTGATTTTTAATACTGCCTCACTAAATTCAACACAAAAAGGTGATTAAAATAAAGTAAAATATTTTACAAAGAAACAGGCGCGGAAAAAAGCAAAAAGCCGATTAAGTGACATATGGACAACGCAGAATTTGTGGGTAAACTGGTTTCTTAACTTTGCAGTTGCAAAAAACTTAGGGCACAATGAACCACATTATACAAATAAATACAGTTCACACAAAATGATTCACATTTAATATGTGCTAAATATAGTTATTACCTTAAACGTTTTTCATTAAATATGAGCAAGCAAATTTGTGTTTATTTTTCAAATTATCTGTATTTGAACATTTCGCGGTCTTTAACATCTTCTGTTTTTTTTTTTAACGAAAAAATGACCACAGTTTTTGTATAATTCAAATAAATTTATTAAAAGCATACACAATTTTGCAAGTATTTTTAAAAAAATTTTATATATAATAAATTTGCTGATTTGATTTAAATTTTGTCAATAAATACCGAAAAAAAAATGTAATAAATATTGAGTGTTACCGTTCAAATAATTCTTGTTTGCACAAAAAACCAGGACTGCTAAAAATAATCCTGCAACCACTCACGTTTGTAAATTTAAAAACACATTGTGCGTAGCGTTGAGTTGACTGCACTGAACCGCACTAACGCACTGGCCGAAGAGGTTAACACGTTGAAAGAAACAAATGCCGGATAAATTGAAAACATATCCCACTCGGAGCTTGGCATCGAATGGCATTCGCTTGTTCGCAGTGTTCGCACTGTCCGTTCTGCCGTACCACAACCGGCAGTAATAAACAATTTGAAGGCTGTTCAGTTTTCCAGTGATAGTCAAACTGCTATCTTCACCACGCATTGGTCACTTTGTGCCCAGAGGTTTCCAACAACCAATACTCGGGATAGGGACGTTTTTTATATTAATCTTGACAAGAAAATAAATATAAATATCTCTATTTCGCCTTTACTTAACAAAACTTGACATATTTTTGAGAAGACAGTGGTTAACGATAAATTTAAAACAACAGAATTTTCTGAGTAGTAGAGGTTAGGGACAAATTTAAAACCTAACCTATTTTTGAGAAAACAATGGTTAGGGATAAATTTAAACAAAACCTTTACTTAAAAAAACATAATGTATTTTTGAGAAGACAGTGATTAAGGATAATTTTAAAACAACAGAACTTTTTGAGTAGATAGAGGTTAAGGATAAATTTAAAACAACAGAAACTGTACTTAACAAAACCTAACCTATTTTTGAGAAGACAATGGTTAAGGATAAATTTAAACAAAACCTTTACTTTAAAAAACCATAATCTATTTTTGAGAAGACAGTGATTAAAGATAAATTTAAAAAAACAGAACTTTCTGAGAAAACATAGGTTAAGGACAAATTTAAAACAACAGAAACCTTATTTAACAAAACCTAACCTATTTTTGAGAAGACAATGGTTAGGGATAAATTGAAATAAAACACTTTTGCTTAAAAAACCTAACCTATTTTAGGGAAGACAGTGATTAAGGATAATTTTAAAACAACAGAACTTTCTGAGTAGACTGTGGTTATGGATAAATTTAAACCAATAGAACCTTTACTTAACAAAACCTAACCTATCTTTGAGAAGACAGTGATTAAGGATAAATTTAAATTTAAGGATATAAAACAATATTTTTTACATATCGTTAGTTATTTCCAATAAAGGATAATATGTGATCATTTTTTATTTATTATCATTCTTTGTTCCTGAGTAGAATTACGGATTTTTTGCTTAAACAAGAATGTCTTATTGTACTTTTGACATTTACCTTCTAAAAATGTGTAAACATTAACGAAAAATTTATGTTCATCTGATATTTATTTAATTTTTTATGCCTTCACGTAAAATACCTTACCAAAATATAATTAAAATAAGAAAATCACACAACTAATACTCGGGATAGGAACATTTTTTTTTATTAATCTCGACAAGAAAATAAATATAAACAACCTTATTATTAAATATATTTATAGTTCATTATATAAAAAAAATGTTTTTTTATGTATTATCAGTAATTTCCAATAATGAATAATATGTGGTCATTTTTTAATTGTTATCATTCTTTGTTCCTGATTAGCACTGATATTTTGTTTAAACAAGAATGTGTTATTGTATTTTTGACATTTACCTTCTAAAAATGTGTAAACATTAACGAAAAATTTATGTTCATATGATATTTATTTAATATTTTATGCCTTCACGTAAAATACCTTACCAAAATATAATTAAAATAAGAAAATCACACAACTAATACTAGGGATAGAAACATTTTTTTTATTAATCTTGACGAGAAAATAAATATAATCAACCTTATTATTAAATATATTTATAGTTCATTATATAAAAAAATGTTTTTTTATGTATTATCAGTAATTTCCAATAATGAATAATATGTGGTCATTTTTTAATTGTTATCATTCTTTGTTCTTGATTAGCTGATATTTTGGTTAAACAAGAATGTGTTATTGTACTTTTGACATTTAATTCTAAAATGTGTAAACATTAACGAAAAATTTATGTTCATCAGACATTTATTTCATTTTTTTATGTTTTCACATAAAGTACATTAAAAAAACATAATTAAAATAAGAAAATCACAGAAAAGAAGGAATAAATTGCAATTTTCCTTTTGATGTAGTGATGATGATTTTTTTGTATTAAACTGAACAAGAAAATAAAGATAAATATTCTATTTTTATATATCATTAGTTGTCTAAACAAAGTATAATAATGGGACATTTAAAAAAAAATTGTAGACAAAATAATATACTACTCCATTTATAAAATCTGAATTATTCCTTGTTCATTAAAAAAAGGAGAGAATAGGTGCCGTCCGTCCTTTTTTATATTAATATTGAATATATACAAATATACAAAAATATTAACATTAATCTACAAATTAAAATTTGTTTTTATGAAATATAAATAAAGCCAATATGAAAAAATACGGGTATTTTATTTTTGTTGCCTATATTCATATAACAAATTTAAATTTTATATTTCTATTTTTTGTGATGATTAATATAGATATTTGACAAAATCTAGGTAATACATTTTCTGGTATGTTATTAAAAAAATAATAGTTTTATAAAATTATTAAATTGAATAGAATTTTCAAAAAAAAATTAAAAATGTAAGATTCAATTCTGTTTCTGATTATGTGAGTTCGATTTAACATTAAATTTAATTTCTATTTTACGTTTGAAATACAGTGTGTACATTCATATGTACCTATAAATTCATAAAAGGAAATTTAGTGTAAGTGCTTTTATGGTTAAAAAGTAATTGACCACTATTTCTAATATCGAATTGGAATAGAAACTACAATTATATAATGTCAAATATTCATAAAATTTCAGAACTGAAATGCAAGTATAGGAAATGCAAAACGTATTCCTTGAAAGTATATAAAAATGAAACATTTACATATATTAGAAGTGCAAACTCATGACCAATACATATAAATAGAAACATGTAGGAAGTAGTAAATATTTCAGAATAAACCTCTTGAACTTTAGAAAACTGTTCCAAACAAAGTACAGTAAATCCCCAATAATTTATTCCTTAAAACGCAGCGAAAATTAATCAAGGTGATAAATGTCAAATAGGAATCTTGTAGGAAGTAACTTCTTAGTTCATAAAAATGATTAACCTCAAAAAAAGGCGCACTGCTTCACTTTTATGGCAACTGTAGACCTTTTCACAGAACCTTGTGTTAGATCACACAGAAGCCGGTATTATGCTGTGACCAACGTTGTTTCAATGCAATACTTTCCACTACACAAAAATATAAAGACTACAAGTTTACCTACATAGCCTATTTTTTATTGAAATGCCATTACTGTTCAACAAATCTCCATAGGTCACTATTATCACCTTCAAGAATAAGTACTATACCAGTATTTAGCATAACTTACACCTACTGGAACCTAGAAGCCAGTATTGTTAGGACAAATTTAATTCAAAAGACAATTACAAAACATTATTTTTCTACAATCGAGCAAAAAGTACATATTTTTTTTACTTCTTTAGAATTTAGTCACTTTTCAAGCACAAGTGCGTGAAAAGTAGCCGTTGCTAGGCAACGTAAAGACTTTTCTCGCACTGGCGGCACATTATCAATGCTTTTATTTACTTTTGAAATTAATTTTTATTATCGTTTCGGTTGTAGGAAAAATGATGTATGTAACACGTGTGTAACATAGTGTTTTTTATCTCGTTAAGTAGCATTCAACTAAAAACACTTACTTTACACACTAGTTATAAAAATATAACCGACTTCGTATGTCTTACGGTTCTAGAAATGTCAATAGTGGATTAAGTAAAATGAAAATTATATGAATTAAGATTTTATTTTTTCATTTTACATTATGAATTATGAATTTAGTACGGTGCCTTTTTACTGACAAAAATCTGCCTGTGGATTTTGCAAGTTACGCCACTGATCTTGATACATTTTTATCTACAATAGAGATATCTCATTGAAATATCATTACCAGTATCACAATACTCTATTATTATATTCAATAATAAATAATTACAATATTTTTACAATTTTAGCAGATCTGTACTTGAACTTGACTATGACTATGACCATTAACATTTCCCACAACAAAGTATTTAACAAATACTAATATTTTCTTTGTTTAAATACAAGCTCATAAATTGTTCATATCTTGCAAATAACATATACTAATTGTCACTCAATACGTAGTGTTTTATGATAACAACATTATTAATACATTCCTGTTCATATTTAACAAAACTTTGTTTTTCTGTGGATTCGTGCAAAAGTACGTATTTGTCACGATATATGTTATTGGTTTTTCATATAATTTGTAAACAGTAGCATTCCAAACAGAGTTGATAAATATTTTTAACGTAAATTATTTTTGGATTTTCTTTACATAAAATTTATTATTGGCTGATCTATTTGTATATTACTATTACGTTTTGATATGAATAGAACAAAATATAAATCTTCATGATTTATATACGATTTATGATTTTCATAAAATTTATATCTGTTCCAATTCGATATTTTGTACTTGATTATATTTTGGTTATAAGCACGTAGAAGATTTTATGGATGAAGTTAATGTATTTTGAAATCACTACAGCAAGCATAAATGCCAACAATAAGTGCTTCAATAATTTTATGTTTTTATAAACAAATGCAAGAAAGATTGAAATTTACGATAAAGGTATCCATTTGTCTAGTTTTCACAATATTGTTATTCATTTATTAATATTTTATCAATAACATATTGTTTTTATTTCCTTTAATTAGTTTTGTTAATTTATTATTCACATGTAATTTATTATATTTATTTTTCTTTCATTGGACTTTTATTAGTTGACCATATAATTATACTGATTTATTTATTACATTTGCAAGAGTAAATTTAATTTATTAGTTAATATTTTTGTCATCTATCCGAAGAATAAATTCAACAAAAAAATAAGATATAACTTTTCTATACTAGGATTGCCGAACAGATACATTAAATTAAGAGGGCCGGGGTCCTTCCGCAACTTAAAAAATGACGCCCCTTTTTAGATTTTTTTAGATCTTGTTTCGTATTTCGAACAGTTTTATTAAAAGGAAAAAATGTTTGCTTCGAATATTACATATTTATTTCACTAAACTGTAAAAACATTTAAAATTAGTTGTCAGTAAAGTCACTATTATATAACAATTATTAATTTTATAAACTCACTTTTAAAAAGGAGAAAATACATCTTTTGTAAAGTAATATATTCTCCGCATATACGTCCTATGGAACGATTAGGTATAAAATAAGAAAATCGAAAAATCCTAAATTTCAAAATTTCTCCGATGGACTTTTTTTCTCCAAAACTTTTTATTTTCTAAACTTAAGTAAATACCGATGCGCTGATTTCAAATTTTCAAACCGAATTTAATTATCTGTTACCGTTCTCGAGATATTCGTATTCAAATTTCAGTTTTGGCAATACCTAAAAAAACAGGTTTTTTAGGTATAATCCTTTAAGAGTTAGGTTTACGACTTCGCCGACCTCACCGATTCTACGGGCAAAATTACATAAGTATACCAATTTTTAGATTTTTATTGCGAAGGATACAATTTGTAGAAAGGAAAAACGAAATCGGCGAAAATCGAAAAAATGGCAAGGGGTATACCTTAGATTTTTTTCGATTTTTGGCCATTTTCAGTTTTTTCCTTCTAGAAATTCTAGCTGTTGAGATAAAAATCTGAAAATTGGTACACTTCTGTAATTTTGGCCGTAGAATCGAATGGTGAGGTCTCCGAAACCTTAAACCTAACCATTTAAGAGGTATACCTAAAAAACCTGATTTTTTAGGTATAATTTTGAACTTAAATATCTCGAAAACGGGAAGAGATAATTGAATTCTGTTTGAAAATTTGGAATTAGTGCACTAATATCTACTTAAGCCCATAAAATGAAAAATTTTGGAGGCAAAAAGTTTCGTGGCAAAAAATTGAAAATTAGGTTTTTTCGTTTTTGTTATTTTTCACCTAATCGTTCCAAAGAACGTTTATGTGGGCAAAACATTTCTTTATATAATTTTTCCTGTAGAATCGAATAGTAAAATAGCTGAGATTGTATCTCTATTCATTTTTGAAATATACTCAAAATATACACTTTTTTGACGTACAACTTTGAGAGCAAATATCTCCAAAACGAAAAAAGATAATTAAATTTCGTTTATAAATTTGGTTTCAGCGAAGCTAATTCTTTAAATAATATTACAAACAAAATTTTGTAAAATTTGAAAATTTTCGAGCTAAAAATTTGATATTTTCAAATATTTTCGGGTTTACGCAAAAATACAACATCTATTTCTATTGAATTTAGTCTTTTCGACTATCGTTGATCGAACATTTATTGGCTCACCTTTGAAATATCTTTGACAGATTGATTTATTACTTTTCCTCATTCTCAAACGGAGTATATAGTATATTATATATTAAACCTGGTTTTTCTCCTTACCACATTGTTTGACCATATAATTGCAATGACAATATATTTTAGTGAAGGTATATAATTTCTTTTTTCTTTTCTTTGATAAAATATACAACAATAGCGAAAACGATTATTTAGATTAGTTATGTTATAAATTCCTAGGATATTTTTTTATATAATGACGTAATGTCATATCATGCACCTATCAGTTTAGTTCGAGACCAGAGTTCGAAGAACGAATTTATTATGTTTTATAAATAACTCGAGTGCTGGTATATTGATAACTATTTTTAAACTTTCATAATTTTCACTTAATGTATGATTAAAATTTTTCTTTTTATCTTGCATAAATGTTTAGCAAATTTCTTAAAGTACCTAGGGTAAACAATCAGATATGTATACGCGTATATTATTAATTCAGAATAATAGGATCAGCCTTTACGCTTAACCGATAATTTGTAACAGTCATAACAAAGATATCATAATTTATAAGGTAGAGATGTAGGTTAAAATAGCACGGTGGTTATATTGTTCTGCTCATTTATAATTCACATAAGTATTTATTAATTTTTGCAATAGTGAAATTATTGACTAATAAACCTACTTATTACGCTATTGTTACATTCCTCCAATGCTCTAAATATATACTGTTTAAAAAAACAAATTAACAATGGTAATATATATAAATGAGATTCCTTCTAATACAAAAGGGTTTCAACTTATTTAGAGAGGAACATTTCTGTACCCTATTGATATTTAAAAAAAATTCTAATGATATTATAATTTAATTTTGAACTCTAGTATATTTTTTACAATATAACCATTATGAATAATATTTATTTTTTGTATGGATATAAAATATACAAAAATGTTGTAGAAACTTTATTAATGATAGTGAATGCTCTAAAAATTAATTTTGGTAATAAATTTAATTTAATTTCCGGGAAACGTACTAATTTTAAATATGTACATAAACAATTCATTTCCTCATTATAAGGTATTTTAAAAAATAAGTTTAGTAGTAATATTAGAAGATATTTATTGAGACAAAAAAAAAAACATTTAATACCGTTTTAAATAAATAATAAAACCTAGAAATATGTGAAATAAAATTTAAAGTTACAGCTTTGTTTATTTCAAATAAAAATTGTGAAATTATTTCGTACCAAGCGTAGTATAATAACATTTAATAGACAATAAAGATAGTTTTTACTTATATTTTATATTTCGCACAAGAATTTGTACGTATTAAGAGAGATAAGAATATTATTGCTATCTAATTAAAATTGTTTTATTTCATTTGTTCTTGGCGTTTACAAATTAGGTTTATAACAAAAAACTGCTTTAAAAAAATAGACTATTTTCCTAATTTTGTATCCTTTAAGGTTGAATATATATATTCACGGCAGTCGTATTTTTAGAGGTTTCGAAATACATAAATTAGTATGAAATGCGTAACATTTTAAATTTGAATTTATGGGTTGACTTTTAATACCAATAATTCCATCAATAATTATTGGCAAAACAGTAAATTCCATTATTATTGATTCATAATGGATTTATGAATGAAAGTTATATTTAGCTATAATGCATTTATAAAATAGTTTACAATATTTGAGATAAGTAGTGTTTGTTTCCAATTTTATGTTATTCAAAGGCGTAGGGTTATTGTTACGCGCATAAATTCTTAATAAATGAAACTACTTTTATGATATCTTTAGAAATTTATAGTCGATTAAACAATATTAAGTATAATTGTAATTTATTTTGAAAAGGTAAACAATATGCATTTTAATTTCAAGTACTAAAAGCATTCGAAAGTGAATTTAGAACCCAATGTAATTCTAAATTAATTAGCAAATGAAATGTTTTGTTAAACGCATTTCTACTGTTTTCATTGCTTTAAATATTTATATCAATTAATTTCTCTTGCAATTAATTAAGATAAACAAAAGATAAGATATACAAAAGTACTTTTACTTGTGCATGTTTAGAATACATAAATTAAGTCTTAACTCCTGTAACATAAAAATTTGACAAAAGAAATTTACGTTTATTTATTGTTTGTTTTATTGATTATTTTCTCTTCGAATTAATTCAGATAAACAAAGATAACATAAACAAAAGAGCTTTTACTTAAGCACTTACATTTTTAAAATCCTTTAAAAGAAGAAAATAAATTTATGTACTTAAATAAATTTTTAACTGTACATAAAATTCAAAGAAATTTAACATTTGATTATGTAAACTCGTTGGCGCTATTGTCAAAATATAAAATGTAGAAAATATTTGACATTCTTCGTTGACACTTTTAAAATTGGTTTTAACTGCAATTATTTTTTTTATACAAATTTTTTTGAAAAACGATAAATTTATTTTTGTTTCTCATAAAAGCTATTTATAATTTTATTTGTAATGTTTTATGTTTTTTTTCCTGTTTTGCACTGAAATTAAAAATAACAATACATTTTCAACAATATCTTAAAAATATCTGTGAACTCATTTTTTTACTAGGTATTATGTAAAATTTAAATTATCTATTATAAAATTATCGAAAAAAATGCGGTTTACACATTATTAAGTAGTAAAATTTATCATTTGTTATGTAAATGATAAAAATAAGAAAAGCATCTATTTTGTTGTAAAAATGGCAACAATGAATTTAATTATAGTCATTAACAAAAGATAACAACTAACTAACTTTCTTTTAAATGAATATAAAGAAAGATGCATACTATTTTAATTTGCTCTCTTGCAAAATAATACAGATAGTATTTTACTATTTTTTTATAGTTTATAATGTTTGTATATTATTAATATGATAATAGGAGCTAATTATTTTTAATTAAAAAATGTTAACAATTGAATTTTGCAACAATTGAAAAAAACAACAATGAAAGAGGCTTAAATATGAATTGAATTAGTTTTTACCGTTTGGTAATTTATTATCCGACTGAATGTATTCGTAAATATCTTTGTTCAAAAAGATATTAATAATATGAATAACAAAAGAAATCGTGGCAATAAAAAATGAACAATGTAGTGGGACAGGTATAAATACATATTAATAAATAATAGTTAATAAGTAAAGTGTCCATACATAAAATATAAACATACCTCGTTGTGAAAAAATCCCAACAATAGAATAGCGCAATTGAGTAGAGTGGAGTCGATGCACAAACAATAGCCGACAACGTTAAAAACCACCCACAAGGTACACAGCAAACAGAACCTGTCAGAAGTTGAGCTGTACGCGGTTTAACTCAGATTTGTGTTTGGAAACCGACTCGAGTCGGTTTGTGCGAACAACAGGCACAGCACAGGCACAAGCACAGGCACTAAGGCACTAGCACCGGTACTCAGGATGCTGTGCCGAACGACGTGCACTTGCAAACTGGCAGAGTGGCGGACTCTGACTGTGGCTGTTGTTGTGGACTGGTTCGTTGTTCACTCTGAGTCGATCGCAAATCGACGAGTAGATGCAGACTTGCTGCTAGCTGACTTGCTGCTAAACCTTACTACTCGGTCGCGATTGTGCGTAAGGATAAAATGCAGGACAATGCAGTTCCAGACAACGAAGCCTTCCCCCACCATATTTCACTCAAATTTTGACGCCCGCCTTCACGCACAGCCACTTCTACAGGACTCCCATTTTACATGTTTACTTCACGTACTTGTAACAATTTTTATTTTCAATTTACAATCCAGACAACTAAGTCTTCCCCCACCAAATTTCACTCAAATTTTGACGCCCGCCTTCCATGCACTGCCACTTCAAAAGGACTCACATTTTACATGTTTACTTCACAAACTTGTAACAATTTTTATTTTCAATTTACAAATAACTTTTCTTCTTTCTTAATTAGACGACCAATAATTGTTACTATTGTTTAGGGCCCCATTTTTTGGGAGCCCCAAAAAAATTACGATTGCCGCCCACCACACACAACCACTTCAAAAGGACTTACATGCTTACTTCACGTACTTGTAACAATTTTTATTTTAAATTTACAAATAACTTTTCTACTTTTTTAATTAGGTGACCACATAATTGTTACTATTGTTTAGGGCCGTATTTTCTGGTCAAAAAGACTCCCATTTTGCATGATTACTTCACGTTCTTGTTTCCTAACAATTTTTATTTTCAATTTACAAATAACTTTTCTACTTTTTTAATTAGGCATGTAAACATATTTAGTTAAAATAAAGATAAAGACATATTTGCTTCAAGACATTATAGATATAATTCTAAATTTATTCTTTGTTTCTTTTATAGGGTGCCTTTTTCATTAAGCTTTCAAAAGTAGTTTAATTTGTAATTTTCTTTTACTTTTGTGTTAAATAACATTCAACTTTTTTTAAAAAAAAAATGTAGTTATTTATACAACTAGTGTGTAAAGTAAGTATTTTTTAGTCGAGTGCTATTTAACTTATATTTTATTATTTATTTAATTATAGCACGAGATAAAAAACATTTTTCCTATAACCGAAATATTAATAAAAATTAATTTCAAAAGTAAATTAAACCAGTGATAAATGTATTTACGTTCCCTAGCAACGGTTACTTTTCACGCACTAGTGCGAGAAAGTGTTTACGTTGCCAAGCAACGGCTACTTTTTACACACTAGTGACTCTTGACAAACTCAAATAGGGTTGTAGGAAAAATATTTTTTCTACTTAATTATATTTTCTGTGGTTTAGTAAATATTGGTTTTCTAAAATTTTAAGTGTATACCTTAAAAAATGACGGCTCGGCCTGTACCCACCAAAATAAAATTGGTAAAACAGGTGACGTTAATATTTAGACTCCTATGATAAAAATAATGGGAAGAAAATTTTTATTTTCATTTAACTTCAGTTACCTATTAGGTTCCTTAATTACCATATAGTATATATTCAACAAAAAACGTCAACAATATTTCAAGGACTCATCAAACCTAAATCCTGCTTTGATTATTTATTCTTGTTGTACAATAATTGAATCTAAGAGTACTCTTCTTAAAATAATCGTACATACATAAGTATGTACATAGAATAATATTACTCATTAAAAAATCATAAATTATATATAAATATTTACTTAAGATAATTTATAATATCTATAATGTAAATATTATAGTTTAGACATATTTAATAGTATCAACATAATTTTTCTACAATTATCGAATAACTTTATTAATTATTAAAGCAAATAAATAGAAATGTCACAAAAGGTTCTAAAAAAGGATAATATTTTCGATATTTTTTACACGCCTCAATTATTAATAACGGCAGACCAAAACTTTACAAACGTTGATTTAAAGACGGTGTTTAAAAAACGGGTATTGCGGAACTTTGTTGAAAAATCATTATTGGGTTATTTAGACAAATGCGCATACATTTTATAAATTATATAAAATTTAATTTATTGCCTTTTTAAAAAACTTTTTTGCAATAAGTAAATAAAATAATAAAATCTGAAAGACATTAGAATTTCTGACAAAGGAAAATTACACAAATTAAATTTAATGTTCAGCGTGACTGAACATAAAAATTTGAATTATGTATCTGATAAGAACAATTTGGCAATGTCGATAAACAATGGTATAATATTCTGCATACCTCATTGACATTTTTAAAAATTATTTTTATGTTCTCAATGTGATTTATAGAAAAGTTGAAATAAAAAGTTTATGATAGCATGTTAATCAAGAACTATAGCGCCATAAATGCTACCGAACAATGTAAAAAATATTATTACATAAATTTCGTTTTGATTTTATTTCTTTTTAGATTAAAATTCATTGAAAAAAGTTTATTCACTTTCATATTAGTAAAAAATAGAATTATTATTAATTTACTACAAATGGTTCATAAGCTACAATCTGTCAGTCTTTCCCAAAGGCTGTAGGTTAACAACCCATTATTTAAAATGCAAGTAAAAATTATGAGGAAACAGGTGAAATTCCTGTCCCATGCTTTACAGGAAAGAGAACGAATTATAGTAGACAATGTAATAGAAGGAGGATTTGATTTTCTGCCTCATTATTCCGCATAATCTGAAGGGAAATGGGAAGATCATGATCTAGTTCTTAATAGAATAAATAAAAACAGTTCAGAATGAAGTACACGTCATTAAAAAAGTTACAAAATTACGTTGAATGAAAAATAAACGGAACTATTAAATTATTACTTTTAATTTAACTTCAGTAATTTTGCTTATAAATTTGGAAATGAGAATAAGTAGGTCACTTACATGAGTTAGCAAAAAAGTCAAAGAATATTTTCAGACCTAAAACCTGATAAACAAGATTTATATAATTTATTTGATGCAAAAGTATATCACCATTTAGAACAGTAGTTCTCAAAGTTGGTGCTGAAGCACCTTGGGGTGCCTTTCGTTACTTTTAAGGGTGCCCCGCACCTGATGTGAAATTTAGCATCAAATATATTTTGACAATTCTTGGATCTGACGATCTAAGTATTTGAACTTTCTTTTTTATCCTTCATAGTTCTTCATACTTTATAATTCATACAAATGGTTGTCCAAAGAATGAGTATTGAATCCTGTTTACAAATTGAAAGTACTGCTACTCACATTTTTGAGAAAAACAACTTGAATTTTGTTGAAAAATAAATTTAATAAATATGCTTATATAACCGATATATTTGAAAAAATGAATAAAGTAAATTCTAGGATGTAAAAAATAAGATGAAAATTTGTTAAAAACGTCCGATAAAATTAGAACTTTCAAAGACAAGAATTTTGGAAAATGGGGGCAACTTGGAAACGTTTACAAGAACATCAAAAACAAAGGAAAATTAGAATTTAATTAAAAAAACGAAAACGAAATAGAGTTCTTTTGGATATTTATCCAGAATGATCATCCTTCCGGTTTTATTTTATTTCTTACTTCCAAGTTTTGTCCAAAATACACCAAATAAAAAATTTCTTTAAAATTTCATGTATTGAACGTTGGTGGTGCCGGAAATTGTATAATCGTTTGGGGTGTCTTCACATAAAAAGTTTGAGAACCACTGATTTAGAACAATAAAAAAATTAAATAAGGGACAAAGTAAACAAAGTCGCGATAAAACAAAAGATGTTAATAATACTTATTAACTTTATTTTTGTACATAGATAATCGGAAATAATTTAAATAACTCTCTAAAAGTTACTTTTGTTGAGTAAGAAAATTACTCAACTTACTCAGTCAGGGACCTATAATTAATTTTAAAATTCCCGTAACTACACAAACACTAATTCTATCTTGGCTAGGTCAGGTATTTTAATAACGGTGAAATCATTTTGTAAGAAAAAAGACTTAATTTAGCTGTATAGTTCCTGTGCGATTAATTGAGTTGCATCTATCACTGTGGTCCCATCCGCGGTTTTTGCTTTGCTCAAGCCTTTTTGAATTGCTTCAATTTTGCGACTATTAAGGAAATTATTTACAACACGACACAGGAACTATTAGCCATTCCATGAGAAATATTTCAGGAATGTTTTACAATTTTTAGAACCAAAGAATTCGAAGATTCATTAATACTTTTGCCGAATTTATTATCAAAAAGACTTGTACGTGCTGAAGAAGGAAAAAGTATGAAGTTGTATTCTTGACAACCAATTATTTCTGAAGTAGTTCCAAGTTTCTACTAAATATTTTGCGGAAAATTTTTTCTTGCCGCTTTCTTTTAACATCCTTGTTTGTTCGCCAACGTGATAGTATTTTTATTATGCATTATGCGTTATATTTTGAACAATACTACATTTTACTTTACTTGTCAGCAAAAAACTTTATTTGCACTAAATGAATTATCCAGCTACCAGCTGAGTATACGATATGTATTTGTTTAATGATACTTGGGAGGATAAATACAAAGAAATCCAAAAATAAATGTGAAGTTATCTGTAGAATAAAGAAAACGGTTGTGCTTTTAATGATCCAAGTTTAAATTCAATTGATACCAAATTTACATAAGTTATATATCCAATTTTAAGTTTAAACCTAAAATATTAAAAAAAATGGATCGAAAATTTATATTTTTGAAAATAATGAAAATAATTTTCCCAAACGAAAATTTGAGATTTCGGTCTTTCATTGTTCTTATTTTTCACCCAATTGTTCCAAGGGACATACCTATATGTGGAAAGAATATTTCTTTATATAACTTTTCCCATAAAATCGAATATAAATATAATTAAAAATGTATCTGTATTCCTTTTTTAAATATAAAAAAACACGTTTCTTGATGTGCAAATTTAATAATAAATATCTCAAGAAATAAAAATTGCAAACTGCAATTAGCGCAAGGGGACCTATTAAAAAATTTCAATTTTCAAAACTCAAAATTTTCGATCCAAAAAGTTTTTTTATTAGTTTAGCTTTAAACCTAAAACAGATCTCGATACGACATCGACGACCTAATTATTTGTTTTTACAGAAAATGTACTGATGCCCGTATTCATAAAACGTTCGATATATATTTATAACGCTTCGTTAAATTTTTTGACAAATAAAACAGCAGACAACAGATTTTTATTTTTCTTTAAATTGTGTTATTGAAGAAAATATTTAACGAAGCGTTATAACTATAACGAACGTTTTATGAATACGGGTATAAGTGTATTAATTTTCAGACTTTGATTTTAATGGATGCAAGTTTTAGAAGAGGTTTTATGTTGGCACTTGTGTTGTGCAAACCACAATCTGTCATCTTGTGTATTCGACCGTCAACCTCAATACATCAATGTTATATTCTTAATGCGGTTTTGTAATTATGTGTAAGCAACTCTATGCTGTTAAAAAGTTCACGCAAAGGTTTTTGAGTAAACGTTTTATTTTTGTCTTATTTTGTATGATATATGCTCTCGTAAAGTAATAACAATTGTGGTTAGAAATTGAATATGGTTAAGAAGAAATAATTATAAGTAAAAACAATTATCTCCGCTTTGAAATATCGGTACATTAAATATAGAATTGAATTATCTTTATTTTTGTTTGTTATAAATATCCAATTTTATCTTGCGTGTCTTATAATATATTTATATTATTAATTGTTAATAAATAAAACAAATTAATTTATAATTTCATTTGCAAAATATTTTTTAAAACATTACAACTACAAAAAAAGCTTTAATCACTAAAACATTTTTAATTTAGTCTGGTATATGTAAATGTTAATTGTAAAATAATTGTTGTAAAATATTACAACAAATATTTCCTCAGCGACCAGAATAACACTTATGAAAAGCACGTTGCATAAAATTAATAAGCATGCAAACATGTTCATGATTATTTACTTTCAAATATACATATATTTTTTAATGAATATATTAACATAAATATATAGGAAATGTTTTATGTATTACAAAGCTTAGGGATGTACAAATATTCAAGCTATGTGCATAAAATAAATGTTTCTTAAAAGGTATAGATAACAGAAATTTGTTATTTTGTTAAAACAGTATTTTTTTTTAATTTGATATTTGGCTTCATATATTCAGTCTTCAATTTTTATTAGTATTATATTTAAAGTTAATTTTCATTAGTTTTTATAATCTTTTTTATTAATTAACTTAAATATTAAAAGTCTAACAGAAAAGATTAGTGTCCGATCAAAGTTTCGGTTTCGTTTTCAATTTCGGTCAGTTTCGGCTGCTGTTTCGGTTGTTGCCAAAAAATGGCCGAAATTTCGGCCGAGCCGAAACTAGTGTTCGTGTTATGTATGGCGCTTTCGGGTTTGTTCGGAACGGTTTCACGCGCCTATTTTTTTTTTGTTGGTTAATAAATAGTTTTGTTTGTTATTTCAGTTTTCTTTCTTTCGAAGATATATTTCTTATTTTATTATTATTATTCTGAAGCCATTAGTACAAAAGGTACCAAGTGCAAGGTAAGACAAGATCCCATTAATTTGTAAAATTCAGATAATGATTTATTGTAGCATTAAGAAGAAATTAACGTTATTTTAAGAGAATAACTTGATAGTAACAAATACTTCTTGAAAAGCTACTTATATGATTGTGATTATGTAAATGTAATGAAATCTCTGTGAGATAACCACTTCACAGCTAAACTATTGTTTACCAAGCACTGTGGTAAGCCAAAATGGTACATTTAAATAACACGAACAGTGATTATATATTATTTATTTGAAACGCTAAAGTTGTTGCCCTTCTAAAGACCGTACTCAGCCTACGGCACTGGAATGCAAAGCATAATTGTAATATTTACCGGGATGTGCTTCACGCAAGAGTTGCCACCCCCAAATTGAGGAAATGACGTAATGATTATTATTCATTTCCCTATTTGTTAAAAATGCCTTTAATGAGTACAAAAAGGCAAATTTCGTGATACTCTTATCATAAGCAAGCAAGATATAACATGTTAAGTAATTTCACATATTAATATAAATAAGCGTTTATACTTTTTTGATTAGTTATCCGATAGCATTTGCAAGTATATTGACAAGATGATATCTTATCAGAGATAGCAATTTTGAGAATGTCATTTTTGCAACATTCCCATATGCATTGTTGCAAATTTAATGTTAATGTTTTTATGACATTATAACATTATATGTCTCATAAATTTAATAACCTACTTACTATTGCATTTAATTACTTTGAACACAGAATTGTACTGGCGTAAAACACTGATATTAATTTCTATAACACATTTTTATATTTGTACACAACTTATATTTATATAATCTAAAAAAAACAATTTTCAATATTTTTTAAGTAGTATAAATTATTTGTTTCATTAAAAATATATCGTAGAATTTTAAAAAAAAATTAAATACGGATCTGTGTTAACAATTATTATTTTCCTATTTCATCATTTAAAGCAATGCGAATAAAAATTACACGCAAATTATTACAATTAAAACAAAATAATGTAATACCTAAACAAAAGAAAAATAGGATAAATGCAATTTTATATCATAAAGCTTAGTTTTTTATTTTATTTCTAAATATGTGTCTTACATTTCAATTTTTTTATATTATTAAAAAAAATGAAATTTCATACTTATACCGCTTTAATCTAAATGATTTGGCAAAGTAAAACTGAAATATTTGTTTAAATGATTAATACGATAAGAAAAAGATAAACAGTAATAACCATATCTAAATAAACAAATAATATAAACGCAGTTTTTTTCTCCTTATAGGTGTAACAGTTTGTATTTCGTAAGTTTAGTAATGGGTATTCTTTTTATTGGAAATGTTTTTATAGACTTTTTTATAATACTAACCGTTCCATAACTATAACATTTCTTCACAAAACATTTAATATTTTTTATGCAATTATCTCACAATTTCATAATCTTTAACCAAAATGAAATAACGAAATTTGTACTTAAGTATTCGCAAGGAAAAAAAAATAAAAAAAAACATTTAAAGGAAATGAAAAAAATAATATTCGGTTAGTGTCAAAACAAATCATTTATATAGTTTTTTTTTAATTTTCCGAAAAAAAGACAATTAATTTTGTTAGATTTGTTGTTAACATAAATTAGATATTACTTCTACAATAAATAGGGTTTTTAATATGAGAAAAAATATATTATAATTTTGATGTGACGGATTTATCATAAAAACAGTACTTTTTTGACAGTTTGAGTGAAATTATCAATAAAAAATATTATTTGCGGAACAGATAAAATGAAGAAAGAAATAAACTTACCATTTTCCTTGTCCGTCTCGTCACAGATCATTGTTGGACTTTCTTTCGCACTGACAGCATTTTCTGGTGAATGATTAATTAATATTATGTTATCAGTAGAGTACTGCATGTCCATATCGATATCAGCCGAATTAGTGACGGATAGAACAGGATAAACCTTATCTTCTTCCTTCTCTGATAAGGCTCTGTCACCTGCTCTGGCATTGGAAGCGGATTCATTATCGTATCTGCAACAATTCAATAATTTTTTATTTATTTCATGCTGTTAATATGCAACAACAAAATGAATAAATCAATAAATTACGAAATTTTTATGTAATAGAAATGAAAGACTTTGAAATGTTTCTTGATGAAAAGATTAAAGGATTAAGAAAAAGATAAATACAGATAAAATTTCGTTAGGTTAGTTATATTTTTTAAGTATTAGTAATACATTTTAAAAATGATAATCAACTTATCAATTTATTTAAGCCTTACTATTTACTTTATCATAAATATTTAAATTCAAACAGTGGTATTCTACTGTCACTGTTAAATTTAGAGATCGTCTCTAACTGAATTTAGAGGTGATCTCTAAGAAAAACGTATTCTACAGTCAAATTTTACCGCTGTTAGCGCTAACATAGTTGTGTAATAGTAGAATAACATCACTTACAAAAACTAACAGTCACCTCTAGCTAGAGATCGTCTTTAAGCAACTTTAACAGTGTCTGTAGAATACCACTGAAATAATTTAAGTGTCCATTCAAAGATTTTAAGCAAATTTATAATGTTTCATTTCAATACCTGATATTTTGCGTTATAAATGACAAAATTGCAGTAATATTATAATATTAAGAGCAATAAATTATATTTATTTTTAAAAAACGAATAATAGTAGAAAGTAATACTGCAGGTGTATTATAAGGAAATCCTGGGAAAATTTAGGTGATATCGCAACAAATATTATTTATTACACGTTTAATTTTAATAATAATTTAATATTGAATTAATTAATTATTAAAGGTTTTTTGTAGAAACTGGTGCATACAAGTTCTTTACTTGTTAAAACAATTAACAAATACAGGGGGTTACATAAAAGCTTTTCTCTGCCAAAACAATGTTAATACAACATAAATCGTAACTCATAAAATATAAGAAATAACAACTATAGCTTATCATTATAATAAAAACTAATCATTATTTTGCAATAATACAGTTATTAGCAATGAAATGTTTCGGATAAGGCATATGTGACGTCAGCATGATAGGATCGTGGAAAAAGGCACATAGTGCCTATTATGCTCCCAGTCTATCTTTCTTCTTTCACGATTCTACCATGCTGACGTCACAGCATCCCTTCACCAAATCTTTAATAATTATTTTCTCGTAAACTACGAATAATGAATCGATTTAAAAAAAAAATGAGTTATTTTATTTTTTGTCTTGTATCTCATACATTCAAATTTGTTCACATAACCTATTGATTGAAAATATTAAAACTATAACTGACTAATTCAAAAATATGTTGCGATTGAAAATGTAGTTGCATATGATAGAATATTAAAAAATGCATTAGTGTAGACAAATTTTGGCGAATTAGTAATTGAACTAGTATTTATGTTATTCGGCCTTGGCATTGTGTGACCAATTGTAGACTAAATAAAATTAATAAATTATTAATTACTAATTACTCTTTTAATGGGCATATTACTCTTGCTTACATTCTTTGAAATTGATGTTGTATCAAATTATTTCAATTTCATAATAACAATTTGTTATTACTGTTTTTCTTTGATAAGGTTTCTTAACTTGCAGAGGTGAATAAGAGGTTGTAAATCTTATTAGACATTAATTTTATTAAAGCCTCCTTCACACTACCTCTTCATTTTATATTTTATACGTAAGAAGTATATTTAGTCAACATTCGTTTTTATGAATTTTTTTTAACTAATTATTAGATTCGTTTTTAAATAAATCTACAATTAGAATTGACACTTGACAGTAATATAAAAAATATTTTTTTGGTAATGCAAATTGGAAAAATATAACAAAAAATATGCAAGTATGATTAAGTGCAAACATACCTTTAGCACGCATATTTATTGTTATTTTTGTTGATAAAATTGTATCGTAAGTAAATATAGAACAAATGTAATACGGGTACTTTTGTATAATATATTGGAAATAGATCACGTTTGAATATAATTACAAAAAAAAATCATTAAAAACGACTATTTTGTATGTTATTGTTTTCATTTGATTCTTTAATATGTGTATTAAAAAGGTTAATTCATTTTCAGGTTCATTCATTCATATATTTCTAATTAAAAAAAAATCAATGAATTTGTGTCATAGTTGTGTATTTTATTCTTTATTACTTCTAAACCTTTCTGAACAATAAAAAAAATTAAATACATATAATAAATTGTACTCCTGTATAAGTTTTTGTATTTATTTTTAATTTCTATCATCAATTCATCATTATTAAAAACTCCGAATCAATTATTGCCACATCCTGTAAAAGTTAATAATCCGTGATATATTATTTTTTATTTGAGCATTTACTTCATCATTAATGAGAAATGAATATTAACAAAGCTATTTTATGGTAATGAGACGTACAAGTAGTATTTATTATTCCATACGTATGTATATCTGTAGATTAATATACCATTCTGCAACAGGTCATAGAAAGAATTTTAATTAAAAACAAAATAAATTTCCATTGGTTCGTTTATCGTACAGGTGTGGTAGCTTTAACTTCACAATTTTAGATATTTATTTATTAACATATTTACCAGATGTTGACTTATTAATATCCTTATTTGCAAAATTAATTTTTTATATTGCTATTGATTGAAGAATATATGAGCTATTAATGTGTCGTAAATAACAATATTGCAAAAAACCTTTAGTTCGTTATAAAATATTATATATATAGTATGTTATTTATATTTTCGTCATTTTCAATAACTCCAACTTTTCGAATATATTTCATTCATCTTCAGAGATCTCTTATAATATATTATATTTATTTCTTTAGCTAAGGTCTTCGAAGTCTTGTCACATTTTATAAGGCATCTAGTTATTTTTGGTCCATATAAGTTTTGTGTTCAAAATCTGACTACTTTTGATGAAAATTTAAACTACTGGATGCTATGTCATTTAAAACATTATTTATATTATTTTTAATGTTAAAAACTAAGCAAAAAAATTAAATTAATAAATAAGTAATAAGTATTAATGATATGAAAAATATATTTTTTTCTATATTTACATTTGTTATTTATGATGAAATTTGTTATATTTCTAGTTTATTGTTTTAGAGGAATTTTATTATTTATATGCAAATTTTTTGAACATGAGTTAGTCTTCCGAGGTCTGGATCAAAAATGTGATTTAGAATAAATAAATTATGTAAATTAAGTCTGGTAAACAATAATATATTGTGTGATGAATACAGATTTTGAATGTAAATGGAGATACTAAATAGTCATAGTGATCAGAAGGTATTACATATAATTTGCATTTTAATTTAGTTTTCAATTTAAAAATAACGAATACACGCTACATTTATTGCAAACGGGAACAGTTATACACGCTACGTCAGTAACAAAGGAACACTTGTACATTGTTGTAAACACACAGTAGCATAAAATAATTTGCTTATTTCGATGCAATTTAGCAGTGTAACTGTACTTCGGACGTGGCACGGTATTGCTGCAAGACTTTGCATATTATTATTAATATCATCTTAATATACTATATAATTTATTAATTTCTTACGCGAAATAAGGTTAAGGCGTTATTAAAGAAAAATAATAAACTACATGTTGGAATTTAAAAATCATTTTAATCGTTTTCTTTGTATGTCATTACGCTGTCCTTATTTTATAATTATCTTTTTTTTATTTTGCAGGTACCAACACGATTTGCGACATTGAAACCAGATTTGCCCAAGACGAATTGTAGTAAGTCGTATAATTTATAATTTGTTCCCTAAAATGGTGAAATATTGCCTTCAAGCAAACAATGCAGTACTTTATAGAGTACCGTTGCGCAAATTTTGTAAAACAATACATTTATGCGAATATAATTTTGACATACTTCGGATAATTTCAAGCTGAATTCATTGGAGGTTATAATAATTAACTAGGAATTTACAATGTAGATTAGTTTTGTGTGAAACTACATCCTAAATTCAAGAGCAAGCACATTATTGCACACGATATTTACATGTTTCCGTGTTCATTTTATTCCATTATTTAGAAACAGTGATTGAAATTTAGTTAAAAGTAGAAACTATGCATACCTTTAACCTCATATCTGTTACTGTAAAGTGCAAAATCTACGAATTTCATAGAATAGCTAATTATATTTTAGGATTTTAAGAGTAACTTTATACATACATCTTATTTAATTTTTAACTTATCTGTTATAGTTAAGCTTTTTATAGTTATATTATGAAAATGATAATAGTTTATCGGTTATAATATTTGAAAGTGATTATTATTTTTAATGTAAATTCAATTATTATGTAATTAGATAATCTTGAATTCAATATCTATATTTTTAGTTCAAATGTATCAATAGTTAAATGATTGTAATTTATCATATCGAAAATTTAGATCTTAATTTTCATTTAACTTTAAAATTACTGTATTCTTAGCTTTCGTCGTATTTGTAAATATCCTTAGACTCCATTTTTAATTACCAATTAGAAATCTAATTTTAATAAAAAGAAAAAATCTTACCTTGGTTTATTTTCTAAAGAATCCATTTCTTCCTCACTTTCTCCGATGGTGGCTAGCTGATTATGCAAGGACCAACTCGAACAAGATATTATTTTATCGCACTCATTGTTATTACACTCAATATAGTCACTCGAATTCGGGTACAAGTAGTTAAAGTCATCGGTATGATGTCTGTATTTCATTAGACACAAATTATGATAATCGGCGTCTTCTTTCTTCATTTGAAGATCAGGATCGGAAAAGGAGTACCTCATTTCGGAGACAGGAGAGGATTTAGGAAGGATTTTAGGGACGAAGTTCACAAGTCTAGGCAAGTTGAAGTCTACGGAATCTGCAGTATCATCCACATCTTCAATTGGTCCCAGGGATTCTAATATTTCTTCGGGTTCTACTTTTTTCTTGGCGTAACATTTTCGGGGGACTGGTTTTGGAACTTTGATTTCTTCGACGATTCTATGTTCGAAGTCTTCTTCACTTTCCTTATATTCCATGCCATTTGAATTATTTTCATTAGTCATGGTACTAACGTCTTCGTTACCGTAACTTAAAGGTGCATCTTGAAAATTTGCTGGTGGGGTTAAAGAATTTTTTTCATCAACAATTCTGTTATCTAAATTGTTAGTCTGTTCGTATTCTCTAAGTATATCATGAGAAGATACAAATCTAGTAAATAAATAGTCATCATTTGGTTGTATATCTGCAGCATATTCCATCTCTAACATTTCAAACGGATTAACCACTTTTGAAAGGTCCATCTGTTTCTGAACAGCTGTTGGAGTAGATGGTATACTATCAGAAGCAATTGAGCTAGGGTTACTGGTTAGGAATATTGAGTTATGCCTGTCTATAACAGTAGAAATCGTACTGCCAGTATCATCAGACTCACTTTCTGTTTTAATTCCGCATTCTAATTCCTGGGCAAGAAGATCCAAATATACCTCTGCATCAGGTGGACCGGAACTAACGTCCGAGAGCTTTCTATCTCTTGATGGAACTTTAGGAGGAGCGTCCAAAGGCTGACGAGTTCTAGGAGCACTTTTAGGGTATTGCATTTTTGGACTTTTGGTGAGAATTTGAGCATCTACGTCCACAATATCAATCGTGGGTTGTGGTGGTGATGGGTTTTTGTCTTTTAGTAACTTTCTTGATAATTTTCTGGGAGGTATTGGTGGAGGAGGTGGTGGTCCTCTTTTCTTTACCGACTCTTCTGAAGAAAGATCTTCGTCTGAATTAATTGGAGCAGTTGCGTCAATAGTATATTCTTCATTTTTTTCTATGCAGTGCTTTATAACTAATTTAATAACAACATTTGAATCTTTGAGGCATCGTACGCAATCAATTCTTGTCATGCTTTTAACAGAGAAAGAATCAATTTTCAGAATTTCATCGCCCTCAACTAAATTCCCCCAAGAACATTTGACTCTGGATGCAGGACTATCAGCAGCACATGATTGAATGAATAACCTTCGAACACATTCTGTTGTTTTTGTGCCCCCTTCGAATTTCAGACCAAACCCTAATCGTTCACCCGGAAGTCTATAAACTAAAACTTCTTCTTCAATTTCATTTCCAGTATTTGTATTTTCGTCCCCTATTGTCAAAACTGTTACAAATCCATTTTGAGAATTATTTTCTGATAAATTATTGTCGAAAAC
The DNA here is from genome assembly GCA_035578165.1 of Stenolophus ochropezus. Lineage (NCBI taxonomy): Eukaryota > Metazoa > Arthropoda > Insecta > Coleoptera > Carabidae > Stenolophus > Stenolophus ochropezus. The sequence goes on from JAQOWZ010000014.1 coordinate 10,957,761, forward strand.
GATATTTTCGTAATTTTTCTCTGTCCCTACTGACACAACTGTTACGAATTGATCTTTATCTTTAGAAAGTAACTCTTTTGTAGTACTTTCAGTACTATCTTGTTTCAACGGTTCCATTTTTAGATTATTTTTATTTCATGTTGCAATACTGGAACAGAATAAAATGGTATGAATAAAACAAATACACTTTGAATGGTTTTGTATTTTTATATCCGGTAGAAAAAATGCGACTCTATTTTTTAATTTGGACATAAAAACTATAAATAAAAAGTTCTCATGGTAAATTATAAATATTTTTTTAATTGCTTTGTTTGTTATTTATATTAATTTTCTTAATAGTTTTGAAACATGAAATCAATCAAACGTAAAATATGCGTAATTCAGTGAAACCACATTAAATGTATTAAGTTATTAATTAATTTTATATTATCATGAAATATGGCGTTCACGTCCTGTTTTCAATCATTGACTAGCATAAAATTCCATTTTGACGATTTTATGTGAGTGATTGTAAACATAATAATAATAGGATTAACTACATTCAGATTGTATGAGAAATGAATGTCACATATGGAACAAAATATGCAAGGTTATAGAATAACAGAGCAGGATTAGCCCAACAAGTCTCTGAAACATTTTCTTGTTGGTGCTGCCAATAAAATGATTAATTTAATGATTGCATCTGAGTGACACGAATTTATCACTAAGTTTTTTATCTGTTGTTCATCGTTAGAAATATCATTAGGAACAAATTATTAGGTCAGTACAAGAAAGTTAATAAGCGCCTTTGAAATACAACCTGGTCATTTTAAGAACAATTAGAACTTTACGACATATTAAAAATGGTTTAAAATATGTGCGAAAGCAAAAGAGTACCTTAATGAATCAAATTGTCAACAGATGTAGCGGTTTGAAGTTAACCTCATTTTGCTGACATTAACTAGCGTGAATGCAGCCAAACAATCACAGCGAACTTCAACATTTAGCATTTAGCGATAATGACGTCACTGAATAGAGTTCTCTTCAAATAACCTCCGATATCGGTAGAATGAATGCTGCCATTCACAAGGATATTTTAGAACTACACTTTTCTTATTAATTCCTTTTAAGGCGAGCCTAGTTAATTTAAAAGGCTTATTTGTCCTTACGTAATAATATGTGGAGGAAATATGCAATTCCATTTCTAAACCAGTTTTTCAAAAACCATGTATTCGGGTTTCAGCTTTATGCAATAATACCAATATGGCAAATATTTGTGGAAAAAGATAATTATATTTGTATAAAATGATAAATTTTTTATAAATAAATATTTGTTAATGTTGACTCACCGCAAAAAATGTTATGCGCAAATGCTATTTAAAAATAACTGGAATTTAAGATGCGCTAAATATAAACGTACAAAAAATACAATGGAATTTATGAATAGCTAATGAACAATACAGTTAAGATAATACCAATCTCAAATGCTAATGACAAACTGTCTATATTATATTGATTGTTATTGGCACAAATTCAAATAACGTGAAAGTATGTGAAATGGCAAGATTTACGGATATGAATCTTATCAAAATTTGAAATAATGTCACCAATTTTTCTTCGAAATTCGCACGTATACATTTTCAAAACGATAAAGTTTCTATAAAGTAAAAGTTTCTGAGAATATTCCAATAGTAAAGAAATAAAGTTAGAACTAGAAACCTACTTATTTATAAAATGCCAGGACGCGATTTTCCCCAAACGCGCCATTTATAAACAATTATAAAGTTGTACAATTTTTCCAAGTATTATTTGTTTACATGTATTGGAATGATTTTTTCATCGGCTCGCATTGAGACACGCTACACTATATGTTGTTTTTTTATGAAGTAACGGTAAAGCGATAGAATACTACGTATTGCAAAAGACTTAACTCGTGTATATGGTAATTTTTCAACAGATTGAATTTAGTGTGCTGTCAATTACCCAAAATCAGAGCCATCACCCTACTGACAAATAACATCGAAATAAATCAAAGCTCACGTTGATAACAACAACATGGCACAGGTCGGAAATTAGGGCATCGGCAAAACATGAGTAAAAGTCAGTGTTGGACTTACAATATCGAGCCAAGGTGCACTACAATCCTTGTCTGCAGCGTCCACAGCGGAAATTCACTCACAAAACGTAATGTCACATGAAATTTGAGTCACTTTAAACGCGAAATGTGTCCAGAGAGTCGGCAGACGTCGGTGTGTCGGGGTCCATCAATGCATAACTGTTAGTCGGCCGCTGAGGCACGCTGCGAGAACGCTTGAACGCTCGAATGCCCGGTGGAGATGGAGAAGGGAAAGAGCGGATTGCGTACACTGACTGCCACTCTACAAGAGATTGACTTTTCACCTGTGTTCTGGGTTCTGTGTTCGACTAACTCATTCTAGATTTTCCCAAAATTTCCCAACCTTAGCTTCACACCCTACACCAATAATTAAAAATTATCCATTTTGTTTAACCTAACCTAAATTAAATTTGCACTACATACATTTTTTATAATTAATTAAATTTGTATTACATATATACTTTTCAATAAATACCCAAAAATGGAATTATACTGAAAAATACCCTGTCTGTCACTCTACGAGAGATTAACTTTTCACCTGTGTTCTGGGTTCTGTGTTCGACTAACTCATTCTAGCTTTTCCCAAAATTTCCCAACCCTACACCAATACCTCCAAAACGCAATAATCCTGGAATAATTAAAAATTATCAATTATCTCTAACTTTACCTAACCTAAATTAAATTTGCACTACTTACATACTTTTCAATAAATATCCAACCAATTCCTCCTAAACGCAATAACATCCTGGAATAATTAAAAATTGTCCATTACCTCTAACTTAACCTAACATATGTTATATTTGAATTACATACATTTTTTATAATTAATTAAATTTGCACTACATAGGTACTTTTCAATAAATACCTAAAAATGGAATTATACTGAAAAATACACTGACAATCATTCTACAAGAGATTAAAAATTTCCCAACCTTATCTTCACACACTACGAGTACATCAATTCCTCCAAAACGCAATAATCTACATACGTACTTTTAAAAAAATACCCAAAAATGGAATTATACTGAAAAAAATTGACTGCCACTCTACAAGAGATTAACTTGTCACCTGTGTTCTGTGTTCGACTAACTTATTCTAGCTTTTCCCAAAATTTCTTATTCTTATTTTCACACCCTACACCAATACCTCCAAATATATTTTTTTAATTACCTCCAATAACTTATTGTCTTGGAATAATTAAAAACTATGCATTACTTCTAATCTAACCTAAATTATATTTGTATTACATACATACTTTTCAATAAATACCCAAAAATGGAATTATACTGAAAAAAATCCTACCTGCCACTCTAGGCAGAAGTGAAGTTAGATTACATTTGTTCTTTCGGGTTACTACGTCACAGCCAATCACAGGGACACGCCCGCTTTTTTATATTCGAATTTCTCTTAAAAAAATATTTAACATTTTATAATATTTTTTACATCATTGCACTCTATTTAACTTAAATTTTAATTTGCAATATAAATTTATTTAAAATACGTCCTTATAGAAAGACCCATTAACTCCAAAACTTATTGTCCCGAAATAATTAAAAATTATCCATTGCATCTAAATATTGAAAATATAAACCATTCCGGAATTATTCTCAGTTTGTGTGAGTAGGTATGCACCTCTCTCTAAATATTTATATAGAAATAATAGTCTTGAGATGAAATGTCAAATTATTAATCAAATCAAATCAAATTTTATTAAACACACGAAGCGTCCAATAATAATATCTATTATATCAAAATTAATAACGTTTCCCTTCATACCACATGGATTCCTACGGCCAAAAACCATTTCAAGGATTAAACAAACACAGATTGGATCTATATACAATTAAAATTACTTTTCGTCGTCAGTAGAATATACACAAAAATTAAAAGTACATAAAACTGTAATAAAAGTACTGAATGTGTATACCATTCCATATTCCAGAGTTCTTCTAATTTTGGGTTAGTGACTAATTAAATAAACATTATTAAAATTGTATATAAACTGATATGTATTTTAGAAGAATGGAATTAAACAAAAAAGGCTTAGATTACTTCATATTTTAAAATACCAGAGCTTTTATTGAGATTTTAATTTTATTACCAATATTTATAGTTTTAGTTATAACTGCTATAAAATTATTAACATTTGATTATTTTAATATCAAATTTATGTATTCATTTATTGTGTTTTCAGTGCCATTGCAAGAAATTCTATCAAAATAAAGTAGGTTTAAATACAATTACTAATGAATAGATATTTAACTACTGCTAATGTGTGTGTAATCTTAAAACTTTTAATATACATCTTAAATATTACCTGCTTTCCTGTTTTATTATTATGAATTATTAATTATCAGGGAAAAAATTTTCCTATCCTTTCCTTGTAAGGAAAATAATTATGGAAAGTTAAATTCCTGCTTTACATTTTATTTAGAAAATTCATTTGTAAAGTTTTATAATTAAATAATAATAACCCGTTCATATGTACGGGAATACCTACTTCTGAAATGAACTCATCATATGTACATTCCATGCTGAGTTGAGGATGAAAACCAGCATCATTAAGCCTAGTAAAAAAATGTCAAAGATGCAGAAATTCTTGCTCCTTGTATAACAAAAAAAGAATCAGAAGAAAATACAATTTTATATATTTATTGTTTTTTAATGATAACTCAAGTTTTAGCAGAAAATAATTTATACATATTGTAGTAATATATTTAATTTAATCTAAATAAATAATTGTTTAAATCTTTTATATATTTGTAGAACAATTAAAGATTAAATATAGAATTATGTGGATAATTTAAAGACATTCACCTGTGGAAAGTAAAAATTGTTCTATCCGGAAATTTTATAGTAATTAGGAAGTAATTTATTGAACTAAGATTATCTGATCAAAGATAGATAAGTAATTATCGTTTGAACAATACTATAAGTTTTCTAATTTTAAATTAGTGATCTGTTTTGATCACTTTATTTTTAGACTTGAAACTTATATTGCTATTAAATTTTATTTTTATTTATTGAAATATATTTTAAATAGAGATAATTAAATATAAACTATTATACATTCAAATTTAAATTAATGAAAAAAAAAAGAAAAAATAAATAAGAAAAATAAACGCGAGGAGATACAAAACCAGAGTAGATATAATTAATGCTGAATCTAATAAAGAGATTACCTAAAAATATGTCTCAGCAGTATTAGCGATAAATAATATTTATTATTTTCCTATGGTGTAATATTTCTAAGGTACATGTTTTTATTTATTAATAAAATACAAAAATGTAGTTAATATAATATACGATAAAATAACAACACTCGAAAATTATAGGGTTACCTACCTCGCAATTCGCTATAATAAGTCGCGGCACATCAGAGAGTCGAAATACCAGCCGAAGAATATTTTGAATTAAATAAAAAAAATGGCGGTACATCTTTTCTAGGTTTACGGAAAACCGGCTAAGAACCACTGCAGGGAGAGTTGTACTGATTTAAATCACATTGATTTAAAAAAAATCATTGATTTTAATCACTTGTCCTGCAATTGTTATTTAGCATTACAGACTTAGGAAAATTGAGGGAAAAACCGTAATAAAAATTTTACAATGTGGCAATACTATGAAGAGCTACTAAATTTGTTTATCTTCATCGGCAAAACGATGTTAATGGTAAATTATTTTGAATTTATAACGCAGATTTTTTTTACAGTAATGTGTGATTTTTTTTTAAATTTAATTTAAATGTATTACAATAAAATCTGGCTATAACGACATGGAAGGGTTTCCAAAAATTTCGTCGCTATAGCCGTTATTATAATCAAAAAAAATCGAAAAAATCTAATTTAAATAAAAAAAATCATTTGTTTTTTTTTTTAAAATTCGTATTTTTGTGTACCTAACCGACAAGAGGGTAAAAAAATAATATAAAATAATTGAAAATGTATAATAAATAAACGCATCTTCATTTAATAAGAAATAAAATAATATGTAATAAATAACAAATTCACAAATTTAAATAAAATGATTTCTAACAGCTTGCTCTGAAATTACATTTTTTTACTAGCAAATTGAGTCGATTTTTCGAGGGTTGTATAAAAATAAACACTATTAATTAATTATAATAAATATTTATTTGTTATCTGTTTGCAATTTGTATACCGTATTCAATATTTGTAATTGACCGTATTTTACTTCCTCGTCACTGTCATCACCGTATACCTGCTGAGTACTGTGGCGTTTACATTTGACTTCGACGTTATTTTGCATTCGTGTTCGTGAGAACTAGAAAAACCGAATACTAGGCTAACAGGCAAAGCCGAGCTCGTGCTAATACGGAGTCTTGTTGAGAGCCAGAGCTAGTCTAGTATCTTCTACTTCCACTTCTGCTTCGACCACTTGAGATGAAGAGGTGTTGGCTGATGGTTGCCTCAGGCTACGCCGGTGTGATTTTGTGGATGGAATTGGGTTTTTGAACTCTTCTGGTCCAGCGTTAAGCGAGATCATTAAATGTAGAACACGCTATATGCACGAATAGCACCGTAAATGCGTAAATACACAATTATTTTATGAAACAACGTTACACTTTTCTCATTTCATCAACTATCCCACATATAGAAAACTAAACTACATATTTACATACAATAATTAAAATATTTACATTATATATAGGTATTTAAGTGTACTTTTTTTGTTAAATAGTAGAACCTTACAAATAATAAATAATAATAAATATTAATTAGTTAATTAATTAATTACAATATCTATAAAAAAATAGGATGGTCTCAAGTAAATCTTTGGATGCTTAATTGAGGAAATTACCGAAAATAATTTCTATCTTCTATACCCTATCAGTGGAGTAGCCAAAAATTTCAAATGAAGAGAGATTTCGAAAAAATAATAATTCAATTAATTTTGAAATTATACATTTCTTTCAGTTTTAACAAAAATAGTAATTATACGAATTCTAATAAAAAAAATGTAAGGCGAAATTTTATCTTCACTTTTTCTTACAATGTAAAAAATAGTATATAATTGATTGATCCTCATACCCCCTCCTTGTCTATGCCACTGACCCCTGTAGAAAAAATCTCAAATTTTGTGAGTTGATTAAAAAGAAATATAACAAAGAATTATTAATTCTATTCCTATATAAATTTTAAAACATATATTTTCTTCTATTCCTGGAAGCAAATAGAAATTATTAAAAGTGAATGTATAAGAAGTATTGGAATTTAATTTTGCATTGTACATGTTTAATATTCATTCATTTACTATATGATTTTAAGTAAAAGTTTTTGCTTGGTAAAAATAAAGATCAGTGTTTTCCATATGTTATACCTTTCTATTTTCTAGGTAAATATATGTATGAATTATGAATGTAATATTTTCAAAATATTTGCTAGTGTAGAAAATTATTATTATTAACACTACATTTGTTTTGAAAATACATATAATTTTATTGCTGTTTTATTTCAAGTGCAATGTAATAATTAAATTTAAGTTATAAATTCTCTTACTGTAATTAAAATATATGTATAGTTCCTTATCAAAACTGAAACATGAAGATAAAATATAAAAAATATTAATTAACAATTGTACGTTTTAATGATAATCTTGATATATGATTACAGAAGTTATAGTATATTTTTTTATATCAAATCCGCAACACAATATACAAAAAAAGTATTTTTTCTGTTTTTAAAGTCTTCTTTATAATATAAATTTACATATAATGTTCAATCCAGTATTGATAAATATACATATTTAATTTAATATTGAATACCCAATATATTAATCTTATCCGACCTTCAATCTTAAACGATTGTCTTGGAATAGCAGTAAAATACATTATTTTTTTCTGCTCGAACAATGAGAAGAATTTATTGTTTGAATTTGAAGAATTCGAGTTCAAAGGTACACCTCTAGTTTGGCGAACAATTGGGCATTCACACTTAAAACTTAAATCATCACACAATAGAATATATTCATAATATTGACACCAAAAATTTAATATTCTCCATATGTGATACTTTTTCTAATTTCCCCTAGTAAATCTATCCAAATTTTAATCGGCAGCAATAATTGTCATCGTGCGTACTTTTCTCTTTTTAAAGCGAAAAGGTCAAAGTTTTAAATACTAACATACTATCCAAATTTATTCATGAACATTTTCACCTATGATTCAGTCGAGTCTCATCCTTGAGATTTTGTTTTCTCCGGTAATTTCTTAGTTTTATGTAAAAGCTTAAGTTAAAATCCGTGTCATTCTTTTATTAATTGATATTATTTACGTGTCATTGTATGCTAATAGAAATATTATTACTATGTTGTCATTATTATTTTTAAGTTGATTTATTTTTTATATTTTCAATGAAGTCATTTGTTATTTTACAGAAATATAACCTACAATAGCTTTAAAATATAAAGATATTTGACAATAAAGCATCTAAGTAACGGATGGTTCCAAGAAATTTTGGGAGTTTTATTTTTTTCACATGAACAATGCTGGAACTTTCAGAGTTAACAATGAAAATAGTGAAATTTCTGCTTCATGTACTAGCAGAAAAGTATTCTAATTAAATTATTATATTCAAATAACATGCTCTTGAAATAAAAAATTGTAGCGTATACTTAAGAAAAAATTATAATAAGAATGGAACACATTATGATTAATTAAAATTAAATTCTACCTTAAACTTTTTGTTCCTGTTTTGTAATATATCATTAATAACAATTAAATTACCAATCAGTAACTCTATTAGCAACTTATATTAACAATTCTTGCAGCAATTATTAATTACTCGCAATTTGGAACAGAGTTGTTAGCCTTACTGCTCGTTGAAATCTTCGCGGAAATTGTAAGATTTTAATGCAGTACGAGGTGATTCTTGCATGTTTCGCTTCCTGTTGTAAATAACAATAAATGTTACAATATTTTGCAACACATTTTAATTAATAACACCATTAATATAATTAATTACATTTTTAATTTTGTTTTGTACTATACATCCTTACATTTTCATGTGTTTGATAAGGATCTTGAAGTTTAGAAATAGTTTTTTGATTCAAATCGGATTTTTTAATAAATCAGATTTTCTTGATTTTTTTTTAAAAGGTACATTATAATTTCATAAAGGTGTTTCACAAAATAACATTTATTATGAAAGAAAACATAGTAAAAATTTTAAGAAACAACAAAAAACTACAGTAAAATCTGTTTATAACAATGCCGCTTATAGTGACAAACTGGTTATAACGTCGAAATACGCTAACGTTATTTTAATTTATCAGTTATAGCGACTTCCGGTTCTAGCAACAAAATTTATGGACCTCCTTCGATATCGTTATAACCGGATTTTACTGTAACACATTTCAAAGTAAATTAACAAAAAATCACACATTAGTGCAAAAATTTTGTGCGTTATAAATTCAAAATAATATAACAGTAAAGTCGTTTTACCGACGAAATTAAACAGATTTGGTAGTTCTTGAAACTATTGCCATATTGTAACATTATATACACGCTTTTTCTCACAATTTTCATAAATTTGGAATGTTAAATAACAATTGCAGAACAGATGATTTAAATCAATGATATAAAAAGAAATGTGATTCACAGAAAAAAATCGGTTTATTTAACACTAGATCTTAGTGAAAAATAAACACTGCAAACTGTGTATAATAACACTATTTTTAGTGTAAATTTTAACACCAAAAATAGTGTGGTCCTAATAGTACACTGGCTAGTGTTGAAATCGTGTTACAATTTTTTTTTTGTGTTAATATCACTGATTTAAATCAATGCAACCCTAGTTAATTAATTATATTAACCGTAAAATTATGTTATGAACACAATATGACAATAAAATCTTGTTTTTATTAAACAATTACAAATAAATGTCATACTAGATTTCAAATATTATTTCCACGTTTGACAAGTGTAACAACAATCATGTTTATACCAGTATATCACGGCTTAATCAAAATATACAATATACCTATATAAATGCCTCATAACAATGGTACTATAAACCTGTTTGACCTTGCGCAGAAAATGTTACATTAGTTTTGTTGACCAGTTCGATAAGTATCTACATTAGGTTCAAAGTTTATAATTTGAATGTCGAAAATAATAACTAGAAAATAAATAAATTACTGTTCATACAGATTTTGGTATTCATAATTTTTGTATAAAATAACTAGGTTTTTCTTTAAATAGAAAATTATAATAAATTTATCCTACTCTAACCTAAAGCTAAACTCCAATAAAAATTTCTAAAAGGCTACAATTTTCGCTAGTATCTCAGCTTCTCAAATTACAGTTAATAATATTTTCACTTTAAAGAATGCTGGTGAGTCCAGTTACTTACTGCCTGATGACTACATCTGTTCTTTACTGTTTTTAATATAGCGGTATATTTAAGTAAGTGTAGGTGTTTAAGTAATTTTTTGCCAATTTAAAATAATCCGCAATATAAAAATAAATATATCATCATATTTCCCACACATACTGTGGGTGTGGTTTATTTATGGACAGATCTTTATAGAAGATTATAACCTTTAGCTACTAGTCGACAAATCAAGGACACGCAGGAAAGTAGAGAATGCACCACCCAGGAATTTAATTTAATAGTGTTTTGAAAATTAAATTTTTACTTTCAACTTTTGAGGTCAACATAGGCAGTATATTTATAATAAAAAGTAAATACAAAAAGTAGAAGGATAGCTATATTTAAGATATAAGAATATATAGCTTTTTATTCAACTGTATTATATTTAAATTATTTCTAATTTGAAATAAATATTGACATTTTCGTAGTTTACTTTCTTTAATACAACCTTGTGATGTTATTAGACATTTAAGATTAACTACAAAATTATACTTTAAGAAACATAACACACCCAAAGAATTTTAAAGTGATGATACATTTATGTTACTGTGATTCGTCATTTACAGCTACAAATACCAAAACCTGTACGTTTGCAAATTAATAAATTGTGATAATTCTCTTTTAGTTTTATGAATATGACAATTTTGTTTCTAAACAGGAAATTGTTAAAAATTTATGGAAGTATTTGAAATCGTTTGATTTAGTCACGTACATATATGATTGTTATTAAAAATTGTCAAAATAAAGTTCAATATACGATCACTGCTAGTCAAACTGTAATAACACTGACAAATATGTTTTTAAATGAAATTTATTATAAAATAAAATTTAGTTTATTATACTAAATCTTTTCAAAACCAATAGCAAAATTATAACCATTATTATTCCTTTGTACATGAAATATAAAACATGAATTAATAAGTATTTGATGACAAGTTTTGTAAATTCAAAACAGAATCTAAAACAATCTAAAATTGGTATGCCATTGTATGGTTTTGATTCACTAGGACGACTATGTTCAGTGTTTGACAGAATGTAATGCTAAAATATTTAAGTTGGCATCCCTACATTTTGCCGGCCTAGGCCTACAAACAGAGAGTTTCTGGACGATTTTGAGTTCTGTAATACTAGTCATAATGAAACGGAGGCGCAAAAATATAATTAAATATAAGTTATATGAAACGTTATATCAATAAAATAAAAGTAGTAAAATTATTTTGTATTATTTGCCGCCCCTCAAAGTCCGACACCCCCACATAATTCATGATAAAAAGCAATATGAATATTTTATTTCATAAACGAAAACGAAAGCTGTAATAAAACCAAAACGATTCATCTGAATAAAACTAGGAAAAGTAACTAAGCATTTTTACTTTTAGTTACTCATTTAAATACTTTTTTTCTTATATGACAATTAAAGAGATAAAATATCATTTAATTTTAAGATATTATTATATACAAAACATATTGTGGTTATTATTAATAGATTTGTAGCAAATAATTTTTTTTTTATTATAATTTGTATTTTTTTATCTTTGATAAAAATCGATGATTTTTATTAAAAAAAGTTGATTTTTTCAGGAAATATTTAGTAATACAACCACAGTGATACAATTCATTGAAAATTTTATCTTTTTATTTAATTATTTCCTTTCTAAGATATCTATGTTTATTTCGTATATTTTCCTTTTGTTATCTGAAAATTAAAATGACTCAATTCCATTTAATTTTAAAATATTATTATATACAGAATATCTTTTAGTTATTATTAATTGTTTTGTAGCAAATAATTAAATTTTTATCATAATTATTATATTGATTTATCTTTATAAAAATCAGTTAATTTAAATCGTGATTTAAATCAGCTGATTCAACCCTGTTTGTCACTTGATTTTTTTCTTTGATTTTGAAATTTGGCTATGTTAGGACTATAAATAAACAGCAATTATGATTTGAATGAGTACGAGCTATGAGGAATGTAGAATGGTGTGTATCCACATTCACTTATCTCTATCATTGTGGTTGTTGTATCTTTCCCTCGTTTTCAGATCTTATTAATTGTTTCATAGCAAATAATTAAATTTTTATTATAATTATTATATTTTTTTTTATCTTTGAAAAAAAATATAAGGATTTTTATTAAAAAAAAAATAGTTGATTTAAACATGATTTAAATTTGGCCAACCCTGTTTGTCACACTTTTTGATTATTTTCTTTTGAAATTTGGCAATGTTAGGACTATAAATAAACAGCAATTATGATTTGAGTACGAGCTATGAGGAATGTCGAATGGTGTGCGGACTACACAGCACAGTATCCACATCCACGTATCTCTATCATTGTGGCTGTTGTATCTTTCTCTCGTTTTGACCTCGTATTTATTCGTTTGTTCAGCGCAGTGGTTACGGGGGAGGCAGGGGCATGTCATTGCCGTGGCACACTCACACACTGCTGCGATCGCGATTCATTCGCATATTCGCGTATTCAGTATTCGCGATTCGCGTATTCTGCACTCGCGAGCTGCCACGGTAAATGTTTGCGAATAGCTCAGCGATTCTGTCATCCGATCAACCGATATCCACGGCATTGTTGTGCAGAGGAAGTTCATTGCTGCTAGCTCATTACCTTGCTAATTCATTTGGGAAAATTACACCCATTTCTATTTTCCATGTTTTTTATGTATACAGGGTGTTTCAAAAGTATTGTAAAAAAAATTAAAAATAGGTATAGTTTGATGTGCTGATTGTAGTGCAAGAAGATATTTTTGAAATATCCACGGCATTGTTGTGCAGAGGAAGTTCATTGCTGCTAGCTCATTACCTTGCTAATTCATTTGGGAAAATTACACCCAATTCTGTTTTCCATGGTTTTCATGTATACAGGGTGTTTCAAAAATATTGTAAAAAAAATTAAGACAAGAGTATGTATAGTTTGATGTACTGATTGTAGTGCAAAAAGATTTTTTTTGAAAATTCGCAAAAATGATTGCACTGCTAGCTCATTACCTTGCTAATTCATTTGGGAAAATTGTTGCTTTACACCCAATGCTGTTTTCCATGTTTTTTATGTATACAGGGTGTTTCAAAAGTATTATAAAAATATTAAGAGTATGTATAATTTGATGTATTGATCACAGAATAGGTTTATACAGAAGCGACAGTAAGACAGAGAAACGAAAATTAGAGAGAGACGGAGACTGTGCACAAATTTAAAGGGCTCATTGTTTAAAATCGGAAAATTCCCTCAAATCTTAGAGAGAGATTAGGGGAAGAGCACAAATTTAAAAGTCTATACAATGCTTCAAGATCATAGAACTGGATAGGGGAACATGAAAGGTACCGACAGGGAGTGTCGTTTCTGTATGTAACTATTCTGTGGTACTGATTGTAGAGCAAAATTTTTTTTTTGAAAATTTGCAAAAATTATCTCACTGTTCTTAGACCTGACATTTTTTGGGCCACTGAACTGAAAGGTTGAGTACGAATATAAATTGGTTAACATTAAAATTAATTTTATTTAATTAAATTATGTAATATTTTATTCACTTTTATTGTTTAGTCCAGTGTAACAAAAATGTCAGCACTAAGGACCGTGCGATAATTTTTACGAATTAAAAAAAAAAATTTTGCTCTACAATCAGTACATCAAATTATACATGCTCTTATTTTTTTTTACAATAGTTTTGAAACACCCTGTATACATATATATGTATATTATTTAGCGGGGGTCCTAAGCACGACCAACACTCAATATTGTCCATTTAAGGGGGAACTTAAAATTATAGTAATATTCCTACAACGCGCCATAAGAAATACATAGTAAGTTAAATTAGCAAACAATTTCTATATCAAGAGACTATTTTAATGAACCAAACAAAAAAAAAATTCGACCAATGGTTCTCAAAATATGGAACCTAACTTTTTAATTTTAAGTGGCAATTTATAAATTTTATTACATCATTCGACAAATTTTACTGATATTACATGTTCGTACATTCATACAATCATTTTTCAGAAAAATGTAAAATTGGTTTTGTACTATTTTTATTTAAATTGTCAGTATTGGTATTGTTTTAACAATTTTTCATGTCATTTGTCACATTTTTTGATTATTTCTTTGCTATAAAATCAAAATGATATGTATACTAATTTTTAAATAAAAATATTACACACGTAGTGTTTTGCAAAAATCTATAGTACGAGTAATAAATTAATTAAAATTTCATGACGTATCAAAAGCGTCATAAAACCACACTCTTTTTTTTATTCATTTATTTATTTATAGATATAGAGCATTTTATTTAATTTCTTTAAAAATTGTTCTCTTGGAAAACATCATTTCGGCAAAACTGAAAATAAAAATAAATAAATTCATATCACTACGTTTAAGAAACTGGTAAGTTTTTTAGAGTAATAAATAAAGTTTTTTGTAATTCCATTCCGACGAAATAAAATATATAATTTGAATAGTCTTCAGTGTAATATTTTTTATTAACCTTCAAATTTACTCGAGATATAATAACCAGTAATCATTCTTCATTGAAATGTGCACTTGGTAATGACTTAAATTATAGACATGATAGAAATAGTATGAATAAATAACATGATATGCTTATTTTAATTATTTGTTTGTCCAAGAATCAGCTGTTAATGAGAAGAATATCATGACATAATGAAAAAGAAAATAGAAAGAAATCACATTATATTAAGTTCGTTAGATTTGAATAGATCTAAATTGTAGAATACATTTTTGAAATTTTTAACTGTTAATGATAGCTATAGAAAAATGACGTGCATATAGACATGGGAAATTAGCTTTTGTTAGATAATTTTCAAGTTATTCACAGTCAATGTACTATACATAATCTAGAAAAATTAAAATTTTAAGTTCTTATTCAAAAAACTATCAAGTGTTTTTAATAATTGAATACGCATTTAATGGGTCGACTCTGTTCACACAAATTTATAAATTTTTAGCTTACAAATGATCTGTACGTGGACAGTTACGAATTTACAAATATAGGGCAATTCTGATCGTCTACCTTTAACGAGCTGATTTACAGATCTTAAAATGTTCAGTTGTGTTTTGTTCAACTAACTTCACATTTAAAAAAATGACTTCAAAATATAATATTTTTTTAATAAACATTGCATAAGATTTTTGCTGGAATTTATGATTATCTATATTGTTATAAAAATGAATCTGAAGAAATGGATAAAAGAAAATTTACAAGAAACACAACTATTACAGTAATCAGTACGAAGTATATATAGATATCTTAGAAAGGAAATAATTAAATAAATAGATAAAATTTTCAATGAATTGTAACGCTGTGGTTGTATATCTAAACATTTCCTTAAAAAAATCAGAAATTTGAAATGGGTTATTGCAGGGTTGGCCTGAGGCCTGATTTAAATCAACTGATTTTTTAAATAAAAATCATTGACTTTATGAAAGAAAAAAATTACAAATTATAAAAAAATTTAGTTATTTGCTACAAATCTATTAATAATAACCAAAATATGTTCTGTGTATAATAATGTCTTAAAATGAAATGATATTTCATCATTTTAAATAAATTTTTAAATGAATAACTAAATGTAAAAATTCTTTGTTACTCTTCCTAGTTTTATTCAGATGAATCATTTTGGTTTTATTACAGATTTCGTTTTCGTTTATGAAAACAAATATTTATAATGCTTTTAAAACAATTAAAAAGTGCAGTAACAGTAAGATATCTTTAATAGTTAAAATAAAACCAAAAAACATGGTTTATTTGTTTTCTTAAAAAATATGAATGATTTTTTATTTTCTTAAATAAATCATGATTTATTTCCAACCCTGGTTTGAAGTATTCCTGCGATATAATCCTACATGTCACATAATTTATTATTATTTTCGTCATAAAATTAGCAAAATTACTATATTATTACAAAAAAAATCATTTTCGACAAAAAATCATATCTGTAAGTTTACGGTTTTTGTCAGCGTAAGAATTTAAAGGATCTGTAAGAACTTGGAATATAAGCGTTACAGATCTTACAGATCTTATAGATGTGAACAAAACCGACTGATAATTTTAAAAATCGATTATTAGTTTTTATAATAAATCTAGATTTTTTGTGTAGAACATAAAATTAATGTTGTAATTTTCAATAAAAAATTCGAAAAATCTTTTTACGTTAATTGAAAAATGTGAATTCCATTCATTAATATTTTCTTTTTATTATAACCCAGTAGCCTAGTATATTATATTCAAGCGCATTGTTAACTTTTTCACATTTCCCACAATGTTTTTGTTTGAAACTTTTCTCGATTTGCAGAACTAGAAATGAAATCACAGTATGCCTGATGTTGTTTATCACAATAACCATCATTCACCCTATGTTCTATATAGAATGCCGTTTCACAATAATCGAAGAAAAATACCGTACAATCAGTTAGTGTCTCGTTTATTAATTTTAATTTCTAATCAGATGTAAACTGTAAGTAGGAAATGTTTACAGTAAGGTTGCAAAGTATTAATTAGTAGACTAGTACTAACTACTGTTGACAATGATCAGAAAGCAGACGTAGGAATATGTAATAAAATATGAGAAACAGTATTAATTGTGCATATTCTGTAATTTACACTATACTATAGCTCGTAACGGTAATTTAGATATACGTGCCGTGCTGTGATCCGAAGTGTGGTACAGTCGACTTGTGGACTCGATGGCTTTGTTCATCACATTCGCATTGGCGTACACCACATTTTTTCAACATTTTATCATCACAAACATCCTGTATAACTCCGCAAATATGTGCGCCCTATATATCAATCTGTACATTAGTACATTGAATAACATTTAAACTAACTTAAATAGTACAGTAGGATTTGCAGAAGAATATGAAAATATATAACAATTAATGAGTATTAGTGAAAATATTTCATTTAAATTTCAGAGACCAAAATTTTCACTTTAAAAATTTATATCTTGCTTACCACGACAAATTTTTCAGTCGCGTTTTCACTACTATGCTTATTTCACTCTATTCTTTCCAAGAAAATAAAAAAATCTGATGTGGACAGCACATAACTTCCTGTCTGTCCTTTTTACACTTTTTATTAATATTTATATAATATATAATATGTATGTGAGTATACGTACGTTGACCGCTGACATGGTAAAATGAATTATTAAAATAATTTGTACTTACAGTATTAGTACAATTTTTTTCAGAGTATTCGATAATTATTTTTAAATTTTTACTGTCAATTATAATAACTGTCACTGTCAAATATAAAACATTTATTTCTATACGTAAACAGATGAACCGCAATTATAACAAATTTACCGAATCTTTAATTACTAGTAATAGTTAGAAACAAATTTGAACCATTAAAAAAATAGCTAATGACATAAATTATATTATTATTTACAAAAATTCTTATATATTCATAATTAATTGATATATTTAAAAAAAACCCTTCAGATCTTCATGAAACACCTCTTCTGGTTGCACGATTAACACCAAAATCTAATCAGATCTAATCTAGGGTGTCAGAATATTATATCAAAAATTTCAAGTTTTTTGTTTTTTACTTACTAATATTTGAGTAATCATTATGATAACATCCATCCATCCATACACTTGACAGACATCATCGTAAAAATATTAAAATTGTGTTCTAGGAACTTCAGAATGTGCTTTTCAATTGAAAATTCGTTATCCGATTTTTAGCATGATTCCAATACTTCTTTTACTGCGTGACGAGAGGTAAAAAAAGAATTAAGGCCCCATTACAATATTTATTACTACAAAAAATTGTTTCTTACTAATATTTTTTCGTTATTTAGTTTTTTTTTCTATGATTTATATTTTATATTTAACTGTTAAAAAATATACATATTTCAGTTTTAGTATCTCATTTTTATAATGGGATATGTGACCATGATCGAATTTCGGTATATAAATGAAAAAATATAAAAACTAACCACTATAGCTTCTCATTATAATTATAGAAACTAAACATTAGTTCGCAATAATATAGTTATTAGCAATTTAATGTTTCGGAGAAGGGACTTAGCAGCATCATTTCTACAAATTTTAATAACTATTTTCTCGTAAACTACGAATAATGAATTGATTTTAAAATTACGAATGTTTTTTCTCTAGTATCATATATGTAAAAAACAAAATTTAGTCACAAACCTTATTTTGTCTTTAAAAAATTTAACAGCAATATTTCTTTTAGGTTAATATAGATTAATTTGGAATACTTTTAGTATATTTATATATACATAAGATGTTGAATAGTAACTTTAATATAAACTTATATCATTGGTCGAAATCAGTCTACAAATAGAGCTACTATATTCATAAGTATAATGAGCAAAAGAGAAGACTTCATGATGCATTAAGTTTTTATGACTTCTATGATGTCTCAATGTATCATTTAAATGTCGGAATGCAAAAATGCAACATTTTCATTTTATGACTAACGTTATGCAACGGGTAATAAAAAAAGAATCATTTTAAATGTACGTATGTACCATCGAATTTTTCTATTTCTTAATAACCATTTGAATACTGAGTAAAAGACTAGAACATAAATTTAATTCTTAAGTGTCACTTGATTTGTAAAGCTTATTTCACTAAAATGTCAAAGTGGGATTATTTAACTATGCATTTTTCTTACTTCCAATAAAAGGAAGATTTTATTGTAGGAAAACAGTTATGGGGATAAAACGATTATATTTGGAACTCAGAATATTGAAATTGTTTATTTATTATAAATTTATTACAAACATATATCTGAATACCTACATTGAATTTGACATTTAAAAAATATTTATTTTTTGCTAAAAATTAGGATTTTTGCAAATGTACTTTGATAGATCTCGTTATGGTGTAATACTTCAAGTTTGGTTCCTCAAATATGTATTTACACCTTAAAAAGGTGTGTTTTTATAATGTTTTAAAAATGGGTAGAAATAAAATCTCTTGCTCAATTCTTTTATTTGATTCTATGACAAAGATTCGGTGAAAAATGAGAAAAACGAAAAGACCTAAATTTACATTTTCACTCGGAAACTTTTTGTCTCCAAAATGTTCTAGATATAGGTAAAATTAATGCGCTCATTTCAAATTTTTAAACAATTTTCATGTATCTCTTTTTGCTCTCGAGATATCTGCGTTCAAAGTTAAGCCTAATAAAAAAAGGATTTTTGGCTTAAACAGTTACGTTTACAACTACTTTACGGGCAGATTTACATAAGTATACCAATTTCCAGATTTTTATTTCAGAGAACACAATTTTACAGCGGAAATGAATGATAAAATATTTGAGATTGTATCTCTACTAATTTTTGAAATATTTTCCAAAAACCACAATTTTTAAAGTTCAACTTTATGCTAAAATATCTCAGGAACGGAGTTAGATAGTTAAATTTAGTTTAAAAATTTGAAAACAGTGCATCGAGATTTATCAAAATATGAGTATTATTTTGAAAACCAAATTTCTTGATACAACATAAGTATTTTTGAAATATTATAGGTTTAAACCTAAAGAGGTCGAAATACATTGTCTCATAATTTGATTTTATGGAAAAAGTTACCTTGATATACCAATTTTCAGATTTGGATACAAGTTATAGAATGAAGAAATGAAAATTGCTAAATGTGAAGAAAAAGAATTGCCGTGTTCTTAATTTTTAGACCTTTATTACCTAAATGTTAGTAATATAAAAATGCAATATAAAATTTATTAAAAGAAATAAGAATAATTTTCGTGACATGTATGATGCAAAGTACAGTGAAAATTTGTGAATTTAAGAAAAGCTACCTAACAAAAGAGTCAGAAGACCTAACCTACTTTTTCTTACCTAACCTATCATAATTAATTAATTATTAACAGTTTGACTATCATACAATTAATAATGAAACCCTTATTCCTGTTGCTTTTCCATCAAAGCTGACTTAATACCAAATGAAGCAAGCGCACGCCAATGCATAGATCCTCTCTCTGGAGCAGTTCTCCTCGTTGTGATCATTTAGCGAGTGGCAGAACTCAAGTTGAGAGCCCGACGCCGAACGCTGATAAACGTAAAAAGCGCAGCCACTAACAGTCGATAGCCAAACCTGTTCGTTCGGTTGCGGAATGCAATGAACTGCTAGAGTAGTATAGTGCTAGGCAACATTGCCACACTGCTAGATCCATTTCTGTACTTTGTAGCCAGTTATAGTAGACAGAAGACGTACACACTACTAGACAACTACCTTTTTTCACAATTCTTTCATATTGAAATTATTTATACAGGTTTTTTCAATGGAGACCAGGAATTGCATAGTTTTATAGAGTAGTTTTGCTGGTTTATTATTGGCGTATTTTATTCCACTCCTTAAACAAATAAATTCATAAATTATTTTCTTCTTTTTACCTCCCGCCTATCAATATATAGATAAGGGAGGTATTGTTTTTGGTCATATTTGTGAGTTTTCAACATATGAGCACGAATTAGGGTCTCTAGAATACGATTTTGCTATTTTTACCGTGATGTCTGTATGCCTGTGTGTGTGTGTGTCTGTGTGTGTGTATGTGTGTCTGTGACGATTTTTCGTCCACGATAACTCCAATACGATACATGTAAAAAATATAATATTTAGTATTTAAGAGTTATATTCTAATATCATGAACTGATTAGATTTTGACTACATTTGGTTAACCGGAAGTAGTACTTTACTTGACGCTGTAAACCGTTTTTCTTAAAAAATACCTCTAAATACCATATTTTCGCAAATTTCGTTATTATAAATACAAAGATTTTTTAATTTTCTACCGATCTGCATAATTACGTTTATATATAACGTCTAGCTAGATAGAAAAAAATATATAAATTATAATAATTTTACATATCGTATAGGCTGAGTAATTTCGATAAAACAGATGAGTTATTCATATGTTCACAAAATTTGACATATAATGTCAAATTTGATGTAAGTAAGTTTAAAAGATAAAATAAGTAAATATGAAGTAGTTTTATTGTAAAATTAAAAATGGTGGAAGAAATATATAAGGAATGTATTTGCATGCATGAATCAAAGTAAGTTCGGTTCCGGTTTTAGTAACGTCAAAAATAGCTGTCATATTGGTCACACAAATTTTAGGAAGGAAATTTTAGGTATGAAATTAATTAAAAGTATTCTTAATTGCAATAACAAACTAATTTGAAAACTACAAATTAAATGTATTGAAAAACTTATATTGAAAATATTACTACAGTAGCGGGAGGTATTGTGTTGGACACATCAGATTTTTTAATTATTTTTCTTATCGTAGATAAATAAGCATATAACTGAAATCACCATAGTTTCCAAGGTGTACATAACATTTTCTTTTTAATAATACCCCACAACATTTTTTTACAATGTTCTAAATCATCTCCTTAAACAAATAAATTCATAAATTATTTGCTTCTTTTTTAATTATTTTTCTTATCGTAGATAAATAAGCATATAACTGAAATCACCATAATTTCCAATGGGTACATAACATTTTCCTTTTAATTATACCCCACAACATTTTTTTTACAATGTTCTAAATCATGGGTACAACAATACATGTTCAAACTGTGTCATACATTTCTTATTAATTGTTCTCAAGATTCCCAGGTACTACATTTTCTATTGTCTTTATGTAGCAACCTTGAAATGTCAACGAATAACCTTTGCAAGGCTGAAATATAAACCTATCGATAAACATTGATTTTAAACAACACTTAAAAATAAGGGTAAATAAAAAAATACATCCTATTTATAAATACTTGTTATATATTTTTGAAAGTAGAAAAAGAAATATTAATATAAAATTCATAAGAAATGACCAACAGTGTTAATAAGTTTAACTCAAGAAACGAATTTAAGAGTATTGCAGCGTCTATTAATAATAAATACAATTACTGTTTGTAAATAACTTGATTTACGATTTTTCAAAGACTTGTTATTTAATTCGAAAAAATACTAGGAAATATAACACTACAACACTATAAAAATCATAACTCTTTTATTACCTTTACCTTAATAGGAATATCATTCAAATAAAATTTAAGTAGCTCTCTTATGTAGATTAAATAAAGCATATAATTACCCTAATAGAAGAACAAGCATTAAAACCTGAAAAGAAGTTATAAGTAAATTCAGTAGCGAAATCATACCTAAAAACATTTTATAGTCTGCAAAATGTAAAAAAGAATTAACGTTTCTACTCTTTTCAAATAATCCTGTCAAAATACAACAATTATGAACATCTTTTTTACTTGTATGTTTGCCAGAGAAAATGTAATTATACGATGAAATTCCAGAATCTATAATAAGAAATTTGTCATTACTGTACGTGACTGATTTGAACTTAGTGCAACGAATCGACCTATTTATAAATTGTTAAATGGTTAAACATGATATAATATTTATAGCATATTATTAACTGAAAGTATTTTTGAACATAAATTCTATTCATATGTGTTTATAAGGTAAATAATTGCAATAATTGCTTGGAAGTATTCCAATATTTCAAGACAAAATAAAACATCCGTCGTTTTCTATGTGCGGGGAAAATAGATAATTTAATACTTAAGTATACATCATGTAAGTAGCAAAATGCTAACTGAAAGTGTAGATAAGTAGCACAGGAGATTACCAGGTAAAATTAAAATAAGTTGATTTTTATCCAGCGTCACCTATACTCGGTAATCGTTTATGGCATCTCGTTTCATGTAAATTAATGCTATTTGTTTGTGATTGCGGTTTGTGGTTGTTTCTTGTGCGTTATAAATATTTTTTACTGGAATTAATGTAAGAAGGACGCGATATATATCATACATCCTGGTTTATTGTTTTTCTAATTAAAAATAAGAAAATAAAAAAGGTACAGAAAATTCATAAACAGTATGATGTATGGATCTTGACAAAAGAAAGTTAAACACGTGAAATCATTTTCAAATATCAATAGCTACAGATGGTACTGGAATGTTGTTACAAGGATAGGCTAAATATGAAAGTAAAACATACTCAATTTATCAATTTATTAAATGCGCGTCGAAATAAGTAATACAAATAAATATCTCATAAAAAAATTCGACATAAAATAAACTGCATAATGCTCTTCAGCAAATCCTGCATTAAAACCTGGGAAATACTTGGTAAAAAATAAATATTTCACTCCAAAATACAATAATAATTATAGTTTGGCAAACATGTTCAAATCACACAAAGAGTATACTCTTTAAAACTGGAATGTAGTGAATGTAAATTAATATTCTTCTGCACCTTCACCTTCTCCTTCGGCGGAATCCATACCAACCTCCTCGTAGTCTTTCTCCAAAGCAGCCAAATCTTCACGAGCTTCAGAGAACTCACCTTCTTCCATACCTTCTCCTACGTACCAATGGACGAAGGCTCTCTTGGCGTACATCAAATCAAACTTATGATCCAAACGAGCCCAAGCTTCAGCGATGGCTGTAGTGTTGGACAACATGCAAACAGCACGTTGTACCTTAGCCAAATCACCACCAGGAACTACCGTAGGTGGTTGGTAGTTGATGCCAACCTTGAAACCAGTTGGACACCAATCTACGAATTGGATGGTACGCTTGGTTTTAATGGTAGCAATAGCAGCATTGACGTCCTTAGGAACAACATCACCTCTGTACAACATACAACACGCCATGTATTTACCATGACGAGGATCACATTTAACCATCTGGTTTGCTGGTTCAAAACAGGCATTGGTAATCTCAGAGACAGATAACTGTTCATGGTAAGCCTTTTCAGCAGAAATAACCGGAGCGTAGGTAACCAGAGGGAAATGAATGCGAGGATATGGCACCAAGTTAGTTTGGAATTCAGTAAGATCTACATTCAATGCACCATCAAAACGAAGAGACGCAGTGATAGAAGAAACAATCTGACCAATGAGTCTGTTCAAATTTGTGTATGTAGGTCGTTCAATATCTAAATTCCTACGGCAAATATCATAAATGGCTTCGTTGTCGACCATAAATGCGCAGTCAGAATGCTCCAAAGTGGTGTGAGTAGTGAGAATTGAATTGTAAGGTTCCACAACAGCAGTGGAAACCTGAGGAGCCGGATAGATAGCGAACTCAAGTTTGGATTTCTTTCCATAGTCTACACTAAGACGTTCCATTAACAGCGAGGTGAAGCCAGATCCAGTGCCTCCTCCAAAGGAGTGGAAGATTAGGAAACCTTGGAGGCCTGTGCACTGGTCTGCGAGTTTGCGGATTCTGTCCAGGACAACATCGACGATTTCTTTACCAATGGTGTAGTGACCACGGGCATAGTTGTTGGCTGCATCTTCTTTACCAGTGATGAGTTGCTCAGGATGGAAGAGGTGGCGGTATGTTCCGGTTCTGACCTCATCTAAAAAAAAAATTCTCATTTAATATATTACATTAAAAATTATTACTTTCAAGATTTTCAAGATTTAATATTGCAAAAATAAATCTACATTTTTTCAGTATGATTATTATTAGTTCATATTAATTATGAATTATCCTTCATTAGTAATAATCAGTGGCGGGTTTTCAGCAATTTTATTGAAGGGACAATAAAGGTGTATCCAGGACCAGTCTGACATGCGAAGTACGTCGGTGGTACTCACTTGCATGAAAAACAGTGTGGCTCCATCAAATAATATATGTTATTAAAGTAAATAACGAATATATTTAGATTTTTTCCGAGTTAAAAAATGTAGCACCGGACATATTGCCTAAACAATTTAACCTACTGCGTACATAAGTGTACCAATTTTCAGAATTTTATTTCAGCAGATACAAATTTTAGAATAGAAAAACGAAAAATAGCCTCTTACAATTTTCCTTCATTTCCGTTTTTCTGCTCTAAAAATTGTACCCAAGAAAATAAAAGTCTGAAAATTGGTGCATTTATGTAATTTTGCCCGTAGAATCGATTTGTCTGGACGCCGACGTCGTATCGTGACTCATTAGATGACTATGCTTGAAAAACCTTGTTATTTGAGTCTAAATTTGAACGTAAATATCTCGAGAAGGGTAAGAAATAATTGAAGTCTATTTGAAAATTTGAAATCATTATATCGATATTTTTGGTTAAAAAAAGTTTCCGAGTGAAAAACTGAAATTCCTGTTATTTCATTTTCTCATTTTTCAGCGAATCAGGCAGAGAAAACATTTCTTTATGTAACTTTACCCGTAGAATCGAGTGGTAAAATCATTGAGATAGTATGTCTACCCATTTTTGAGATATACCCGAAAACACACGTTTTTGAAGTGCAACTTTAAGAGCAAAAATCTCAGGAACGAAAAGAGATAATTAAATTCTATTTGTAAATTTAAATCAACGCGTCGACGTCTATCAATAGGTATAGAATATTGTCGAAAAAATTTTGGACCCAATCATGGATATTTTTTGGATTGTTTCGACTGATAAAAAATGTTAGAGGGAAAAACTAGAAAAGTAACGGTATTTTATGATCGTACATGACATGGTCTGTACACTCATCTTTAGTTAGAATTCGGCCCAAGGACTTTTAAAGAGACAAAATTACTGTTTACGGTACGCTACTTTCGTACATACTCATAAGGTAATTTAAGTCCAGTTTTCACCAGTTCATATTATTGTTTTTTATATCAACGCTTACTCATCTAACCACTACCTTTCGTACTTACTGTTTGTATGATTCATACAGTACCTAACAATAAAAATGTTTGTATTGAAATATTAATTTGACTTCACTTGATACAATCAAAGTAAATAAAACTTTATTTGATATGAATGAATAGTTTAATATAGCATGACTATAATAATTAACCAAATTTTTTATTTTTTATGGTACTTATTGTCACAACATTACATTTTTATTAATATTAATAAATATAATTTTAGGTCAAGTAGGTATAGTAATGGATTTTTTTTTATGTATAAGTACATGTTATAAAAATAATCAATTTTTTGTATTACCTACTACCCACCAACAATAATGTTCAACTTTTATTTTATACGACATTATTTCAATTTTATTACATATTTCATAAAATTTTAATAGGACAAATTTATTTTAATAAAATTATCTGAAAATTTAATCTATTTTAAAGTTTACCTATTTATAATAAATCAATGTTGAATAAAGTTTGCGGAAATGTTTTATTGATTTTGAGTGAAAACAAAATAAATGTAAGAGTCTGCAATGCTGTACAAATTTCTATTTCTGTAAATATTTAATTTCACAAGGTTTTACTACAACGTAATTTGATATTTCATAAAACAAGTAATAAAAATTTATTATCGATGAAAAAAATAAAAGTAGGTTTATTAATAGCTATACAATATTGAATTTCAAAGTTAGAAATCTTGTTTTAAACCGGGAACATAAATGCTCGCTTAGCAGAGAGTGGCTGATCTTGAACCGCATTATGTTCTCACGGTTACTAAATAAATTTCACGTATGTTTTTAAAAAAGAAAAATATTAAATTTATAACGGCTGTCATTCATTACATTTTTAAAAACAATTCCATTAAAATAATGTTTCACAAAAAGTTTTTTATTTACTGTCATTTGAGATTTCCGTTACAACCGCAAAGCGAAAAGAGCAGATGTTCAAAGCCTTTTATAATCGCAGGTAGTGGTCGAAAGTAGGCTTAGTTCATTGAAAAGTATGCGAAAAGAATTGTCTGTAGCATTGCGCAGATGTTGAAAGATTGAACGAGGAAAAAAGATTTTGATATGACCTTTTTGTAGGAAAAGAGAAAAGTGTCGTTAACTCGTGAAACAATGATCGATAAATGTTTACATTTTGTAATTGAAATCTACACGCGATAAGAAATTATTATTAACAATTATATTGATTTAAAATGTTTAGGCGTGGTTATCTGACGTCATTCTGTCATGCCTTATGAATTATAATACTTTAACCACAGGAAGCATTACAAAAACTAAAAATATAATTGACTTAACTTGTATGTCTAGATTTAAACTGGATAATACTAGTATGTAAAATAAAACTTGTAATTTGTAATTTTTAAAAAATTGCAACCAAGGGTGTGACTTACCAACTACGGTGGGTTCTAAGTCAATGAAGACGGCCCTTGGGACGTGTTTTCCAGCACCGGTTTCGCTGAAGAAGGTGTTGAAACTGTCGTCACCTCCTCCGATGGTTTTGTCGGATGGCATCTGGCCATCGGGCTGGATACCGTGTTCAAGGCAGTAGAGTTCCCAACAGGCATTGCCGATTTGAACACCGGCTTGGCCGACATGTACGGAGATGCATTCACGCTGCAAAGTTTATATTAATATTTTGCAATATTTTTTTTGTAAAAGATAACTGGCTATGATATAGTATCAGTTATCTTTTGCTTTTTTAATTGGTATACGTACCATATTGACTGTTTATATATATAAAGTAATAAATAGGAATTGACTACGACGTTGTCTCTTCGGACAAGAATCGACAAATGACTGCAACGTGTTCGAAGTATAGACCGTTAGCCGGGATCAATCTTTTTGAAACAGTGCTGCCAACTGTATGCCTTCACATTTCTCTGTTCGTCATTCGCTTTTAACGATATTTCTTCCATTTCCCCTACAATATTATCATAAATTTATCACTTATCTCATTTACAATACTTGTATCTATTATTTCAATAAAACTTTTACAAATTTTAATGAAATTATGTTGTAATATTTACATGTTTTTCAGTTGGATATAATGTTGGTAAAAATGGTTGTTGAGAATCAAGCACAAGGTTACTATCTGTACAAAGTTTTTGAATCAACTCATACATTTTAGAAGATATGAGTCATTGCAGACGCAAAATAAATAGATAAATAGTAGTTTATCAAACTACAATGTTATATACTGATATCATACATATTTTTATTCATGTTGTTGACCTTAACGATTTTTGTACAGCGCGAATTTTAAAAGGTAAATACTTACAATAAATTTGATTAGAAAATTAGTATTAGGTACAAAAATAAAGGTTTAAATAAATTAAACAAAAAATTATAAGTAGTAGTTTTATTATAATTTTCATGTATTTACAATAAATACAATTTGTAATTGTATTAATATGTACAAAATCTTATAATATTTTATTAGTAACTATAGTACTGTAGGAATTAATTTCAAATGTGCTTACATTTGAATTAGTAACAAATATAACAAGCATTAGTTAAGGGAACAATTGATTTATGAATTTATTTCAGGTTAACAACTGAAGATCAACAATTAGTCTAAAATAGGTTTGTCTTCCAACCAGGGTCTGAAAACTGGTAGCGTCGAAGGATAATGAGTATCTGAGTTGTATAAGGCACTATTGTCATCCGAACGGAAAGGATATGTCGCTAACATGATTGGAAGTTGAAGTTTTACTTCCTTTTCAAAACTTTTCGGCTCTATTATAAACTGAAACAGACAATACAATTCTAATTTATTTACTCTTGACTTACTTTACATTATTTACATATGCATGTGATCTTTAATTCAATGTAACACTAATAATTATTTCCTGATTAAATTTGAATATTATTTTCATATTTTTATCTTGCATTTTAACAATTGCTAATAAATTCTAATATGGAAATTAATTACAAATGTTATTACATTTACTATTAATAATTAGCTTATAAATTCTACTAAACATGGGATTATTGCATTGATAAAAACTTTTGCTGTATAAAAATAGATTGTGAAATAAGCACCATACTTGAAAACCTTGGTCCGATTTAAATTCATTTATCCATACATTATTTGTCAAAATGAATCACACAATAATAAATTAACATAAACAAGAAAGAAATACATGTTACAATGCATTTACATTTTAGAGTTAAGGTTAATGTTATCTATATAAGGAAAACGAGAATTTTAAAAGACTTACATATACATCGTAAGATATTTTGATAAGATGGCACCCTCGAAGATTCGTAGGAGGTAATGGTGGAACGTATAGTTGTTCATTTGTCCATTCATCTGTTTCTCCCGGTCGAATTTTTCCTCTACTTAAAGAAGCTAATTCTCTTTTTTCTGACTGCACTACTTTACCTCTTGCCATGTACTGAATTGTCTAAAAACATACATAATAGTTATGTAAATATATAAGCTATGATTAATATGTACGTATTTGTAAATATATTAGGGTAAATATAGCAATTTTTGTTACAAAACTGAAAAATTTCTATATTTGTAGTTACAAGGAAAAAATATATTTACAACATTTAAAAAAATAGTTATTTATGCAACTAGTGTGTAAAGTAAATGTTTTTTAATCGAGTACAGTACGGAAATTATAGCACGAGATAAAAACTTTATGTTGCACACGTGTTACACACAAAATTTTTCCTAAAACTGAAATATTAATAAAAATTAATTTCAAAAGTAAATAAAAACTGATAAATCTGTTTACGTTGCTAAGCAAAGGTCACTTTTCACGCATTAGTGCTTGAAAAGTAACACTACAAACTCTAAACAATTGTACTTTATGGCCAGTTGTATCAAAAACATATTTTAAGCGTAGAAATATATTTTGCAACATGTACCATTTATTAATTTTTAAATAAAATTTAACAATTCAAATAATTTGATAAAAATAACGATGCCAATCTGTATACATAAATGATAAGCATAAAGTTTTTATTTTAAAATTACTTGATTAAGATTACAAATGAAATAAAAATAGAAATATTGTATTTATAATGATGTTATAATTATATTTTTTGTTCTAAAGAGTAAAAAAATTTTAAAATGGCAAATATGAAATCATACCTATATATTTGTCATATATTATATTGTTCAACATTATAATCATTTTCAAGAAAGGCTTAAATCACGATAACAGATGTTTCTGTTATATAGAGTTAAAAATTGAGTCATTTGAGGGTAAATATATTGCTGATTAATATCTACCCATTGAAGGGTATCCAAAAGACAGGTGCATTATTTCATAGAACCATACCTGCTTACTCAAGTAGAAACAGGTATAGTTTTTGTGACCAAAACGGCTCAATTGTTTTAAAAAACCTAAAGGTCAGATAGATATCGAAGGGTGAGCAACTTTCTGATTAAGATACACCCACTGATGTGTTAATAGACAGGTGAAACGGTAAGGGTGCGATTAATGATACGTGACTTGTCAAAGTTTAGTCACAGTCTATTAGGTTTTGATATGAGGATAGTTTTATGTAAATGAACCGAAATGAGAAATCGTTTATGTGGAAAAAGGTTCCTGTCACAAATATAGAGATTGATTATGAAGATTACCTTAATTTCTTCATAAATACCAACTAATATTAAAATAATAAATATGAAAAAACAATATCAATTTAAGCAGAAATGTTTTTAATTCAAACCGGTAGTAAACAAATATAAAAAATAAAATATTTATATCAATTAATGTATTTACATGCAGTCAATAAATTTTTATATATCGTACTGCCGGCATTTATCATAATTTCGAAATTCAAATATTATTGTACAATCAATCAAAATATTAAAACAAGTAACTATACATTATTGAAAATAAATATAAAATGTAATATTGATATACATTTATTTGCTTTTGGAAATTCAGTGAATATAGAATTTACATGTAAATATATGTGAATTTAAAAATATATTTAAAAAAAAATTAAAACAATTACATAAAATTGATAAAAATATGTGGAATTAACTACAAATAGAACAATATTGAATGTACATATAATTTTTCCAAATTTTCTACTGAGGTCAAAAGATTTTACCGTTCTTACCAATCTTTTTACCAATTTATACGTTTTAAAAACTATTACAATTTAAAAAAAAGAAGCTATAACTGGAAAAAATCTTTCTTAACTCTGAACAAAAGATATTCACGTTTCTAACAAACCAATTCTGCAATCAAAATTATATAGGTATATTTTTAAAATTTTTAAGTAACTATTACATTTTCTGAATAATAACTAATCTGAAATTAACTTTAAATCGAAAAAATATATCTCTTCTTTCTTACCAATCTATTTAAGGGTAAAAATACATATTATTATAAATTATATACTTTTTTAAAAACCGTTATTATTTATCTACGAGGTGTTTAAAATAAGTAATAAGATTTTTTTTTCAAAATGTTTGACTAGAATTAAATTTCAATATTGTCTCCCTCAAAATAGCTTCATTGGGAAGCCACACAGTGCTGGAGACGGTTCTTCCTATCCTCATAGCAGTGCTGGAACTCGGATACTGGAATCACCTTCAGCTGATCGGTTATAGCCATTTAAATGTTTTCAAATGTCGCAAAACGAGTTACTTTGAGGTGATTTTTCAATCTCGGGAAGACGAAAATGCCACAAGAAGTGATGTTAGGCGAATAAAGAGGACAGAAATGTTTTTTGCGCAAATTTTTCTCATCCCCAATGAATTAGTTAAAATCTGATGAATGGTGGTATGAATTAAATTTAACTCTTCCCCAATCATTCAGTACTGTCAACTGACGATCTGAATGCACAAGATCCCAGATTCTGTCGACATTTTCATCACTTCTTGAAGATGAAGATCTTCCGCTGCGTGCTTCATCTTTAATCGACTTTTTTCCTTCTGAAAATGCCTAAAACTACCAAAAAACCTGGCACCTTGAAATAACACTGTCTCTGCAGATCTATTTAAGTTTTGTAAAATATCCCATTGAACTGTGCCCAAGTCTGAAGCAAAACCAGATAGCACACCGTTCTTTGAAATTGACGTTACTCATTTTTAGAACGTACAAGGTGAAACGGTTTTACGAAAAAAATCGTTACGGACAACAAAATGACTACAACGTGTTCAAACTTGTACTGAAGGCATATATGTTCACCTGCCTGCTGTTAAGTCCCGCATCCCAAGTGTTGCTAAATCGAACGCTACGTTGCCATTCTTATTACTTAATTTACACACCTCATGTATCCTACGACCTCACCTTTCTTGCTATTTTTTCTACTGAACATCTAAGCTGGATTTATAACTGATACAGAACATAGAACATAGTTTAACATGATTTGCTTTAGCAAAAAAAACATAGACTTATGTTTAGGAGTTTTATAAATGCCACACAAGACACAGAAAACTGAGCTTGGGTATGCGTATGATTGATTACATATTTAGCGGTTTACTGTCTACTGTTTGTTTCATTCCGTTTTTTAAACCAGCCTTCTTGGTATTATTAGAAATTGGCTGATTTCATACTGAACTGATTAGTTTTACGTTGTCCATTTTCTCCGTCAAGTAATAAACAGAAACAAGTGTTTGTGCTTCCCATCCCTCTAGTAGAATTTATTTGTACTAGCACGAAGTATACCGAATGGCGCCGAATAAGTACGAACATAGAAAACACAGCCATAGAAAATGAACATTGGTTAGTTAACTCCTAAACAGTGCAGATATATTTTGTGCTGTGTCTTTCTTATAAATGCATTAATTAATTTCCTATGACTTAAATAGTACATTTTCTATGCTAAATTATTTTTTATGTTCTACATCACGTATAAATAATCTTTTTTTAATTCCTTACTTCAGTCAAGGCAGCCCTAGTGCTCTTCACCGTGATCCGACTCCTGTTGGTGACGCTAGCCGATATGCCTATACTCTCCCCAGGTACATAACCTCCTCGGTCTAGCGACACCCTGCAGATGACGTGGCCGGCACCAACGCAGGTGACTCCCATCTTGTGCTCTACCTCGCACCGAAGTGCCTGCTGCTCATCATCGCTCTGTTAGAGATAAACATACTGTGTGCGGGGTTGTGTACGGGGGTTCCACACTTTGTTAGGGTCAGTGCTAGTGAGTTGTGAGTTGGCTGGTTGGTAATCGTTGGAAACGGAAAAAATATAGAATTTCATTAAAGTAACTTAAATTTTGTAAAGAGTGGTTAAATACAATTATTATTCAACTTAACCCAATTTAACTCAACGAAATTTAATTTAACCTATTCCAATCTTAATTTAATTTTGTGAAGAGTGTTTAAACATAATTTATTATTTTTATTCTTTTTACTTCTAATAATAAATTATAGGGTCCCGACAAATTGTCGAAATATTACCCTGTAATGTCATCTGTCTTTAGCAATTTCATTGGTTGCTTGATTTTAAAAAGACAATCAGGCGTCCGCATTTCTTAGAACTTGCGGAAGAAAGACATGCATTCAACGAAATTTATCCAAAAAATTGTCGAAATATTACCATTTTGCAGAAGGTTATGAAAATATACAACAATTACTGAGAATTAATGAAAATATTTCATTTAAATATTATTTCCTGTGATATCATCTGTCTTTCGCAATTTCATTGGTTACTTGATTTTAAAAAGACAATCGTGCGTCCTAGAATTTGCGGAAGGAAGACATACAAGCGACCTGGCAGTGTCAAAATGTTATTGCATGTTCTTGTTTAATAATATTTTTTTCATTCATATACATTCAAATTTGTATATAAACATAGTTTAGCTATACGAATTTGAAAGTAACCAATACCCTGTACTACTAACAGTTTGTTTATTACTGGCAAAGAAAGATGATGTCAAGGCCAATTTTTTTTCTTTAAAAATTGATATCTCGTTTACCACGACATATTTTTCAGTCTCGTTTTCACTACTATACTTATTTCATTTTGTTTTTTCAGAAAATAAAATAAAAAAAACTAGTTCACGATCCCATTATTGTTTTCATTATTCAACTTAATCCAATATAACTCAACGAAATTTAACCTAACCTATTTCAATCTTAATTTAATTATGTAAAGAGTGCTTAAACACAATTTATTATTTAAATTATTTTTATTCTTCTTGCTTATAATAAATAATTCTACCTTACTTAACTTACGACCAGACTAGATCCATTATTTTACATTTTATACAAATTTACATTTGAAATTTCGATGGAATTTTTATTCTTTAGGAATTTTAGATTTTCATCTTAAAAAATATTGAAAAAAATGGTTACCTTCTTCATTAGATTTGTTATCTTTTATATTGAGCATAAAGCAAGAATTTTACGTGTTTCTTTGATGATTTTTAATTTGTTTTCTTTTCCCTTCAAAAGTAAAGTGCAGGAATTTCATTTATTTCTTTGACAATTTTTATTTCTAAGATTCTAAGTATTGGTTGTCATCGTCTGCATTCTGAATTCTATAAATTTTTGTGGATCTTTTAGAAAAGATATATTCTTTGTCAAACAACTAAAATAAATTTTTGAAATATGATAAATTCGAAAAACTGAACGATTACCAACATTTTGCATTAACTACTGTTTATTAATGTGCACATTAATAGATTATTTATTAGGTGCTGAAATATATTTGTTATTACTACAAAAATATTTTATATATGATTTTGAATTAAACAAAATATATTTTTAATATTTATTAATGATATGCAATGGTGCAATTATTAACAATTAATAAATTAATTTAGAAATGTGTGGAACCTGTTATACTGAATTTTTTCAGTGCAGTGTTACGTGTTAAAATAGTATACTTACCCCTAATATAGGCGGTTCTAGGTTCAAGTCTATGGGGTTCATGACTATAAAGACTTGTTGATTCTTGTGCGTAAGTCCGTTCGGTTCCCTGAGTGCTGTTTTGCAATAATATTGGACCCATCCATGTTTGCCTAGAAATGTGGATGGTAGGCCTATTGGGAGACCAAGTTTGAAGGGGAAGCTGTGAATTCCTGGAGATAGAACTGAAGGTCCTTGTCCTAAAATAAAAGAAAATATTAGTACGATCAGGACAGAATCAAAATAAAGATGCCTGCGGTGGTAAATTTATTCGAGAGGAGACTTAAAAATTTGTGTCTGATAGTCTTAGTAAAGTCCTTATATTTTACTTACTATATTAGATATGTAAATAAAATAATTTAGTTTTATACAAAAACAACTTACGTGTCTTATTTACTATACTACTATATTTACTACTAAAATTTAAAGAAAATACAATATTTTAGTTATTGTTTCTGGAAAGCGAATCTGTTTTGCAAATTTAGTTTTGTAAGTCAATGAAAATTCAATATTGTTTTTATTTTGTTTTTAAGTTTAAAGGAAAAGGAACTACACAAAAAAGGTTTTAAATTTCTATTGGTGTCTTATTTCTCTGGTCACCATTGTATGTCCAATATGTGCTATGATAGTATAATTCAATTTAAATCAATAGAATAATAGAAATAATGTTAGAAACTTTCGTATCAATTCAACATTTTTAACAAAAGATTGTAATTTTAACGTCATTCACAAATGAATAGAAGAATGAATATAACTTTCAAAATTTGCAAATATGTATGCACTTGAGTGATTTTTTATGATTTCTACTTCTACATACGAGTGGTTATTGTATTGAAATTTCTATTTGACAGTCACGAAATTTCTCTGTAAAAGTCCTGGAAACCGTTGGTAAAATACCTAAAGTTGAAATAATTGCTGAGACTTATTGTTTTAGCGACAGAATATAATCATACTAATAAACTTTAATCAAATAATTTATCATTCGTGGTTTATTACCCATTGTTGGGTGTGTCGATTTTTTTATAGCAGATATTGATAATGATGTATGTATATTGTAAGGTCATTTGTTAGACTTCACCTCTAGTTATTGTATTGAAACAGTAGTGAATTCCGAAACTATCTTAGGGAGGAGCGAATTACTTTTTTTAGGCACTCATAATATATATATATATATATATATATATATATATATATATATATATATATATATGACGAAACAAATTTATTATAAGTTAACCATTTATGTTTCCACAACAATGTTTGGATGTACCTTTGCACTCCAGATTTTTTTTTTATTTTTTTTTGTGATATTCAAAAATCATACAACTGTGCAAAAACCGAAGTGTGTGGTCGAAAACCGTCTTTCTTAATCGCGTTCCAAAATATCAAACCGAACTTGATTTTAATCGCATGAATTGATCTGTACGTTCCATTCTGTGTGTGTGGTAGTAAAGTTCCACGGTTTTTTCTATCCAGTGCAGTGACATCAGATTAAATCAAGGGGATTAACTTTAGATGACTAATAGAGCAATTGAATGTAATGTTTTGTTTTAAAGCTAATGTCGTCGTCACTGCTAGCAAACATACACGTTTTCTGTTCATGAGTGCTATAGTAGAGGCATAGATATATGAAATTCCTCGTGAAATTCACTTTCGGATAAGCCGATTGGCCCTTATAAAGTTTTATGGGACTTGCGTTAATTGTTCATTTAGACAGGTACTTTCTTCTGTCATATGCTGTTAAGGGCCGTACCAGTAATTTTCTTTCAAAATGCTTATGTACTTTCAAATCTAGATGAAAATATTCAAATAATAATGCATTTTAAACGCACGTCTTCTAATTTCCATTTGAAAATTGAGAAGAGGTTAAATTATTAAAATAAATTCAACCGTATTTTTAAATACTAACAGTTATTGACATAAATATAAGAAATTCTTACTTTTCAAGTGATATCTTTGAGTTGGGATAATTTATAACTACTGACCACAAAGCTTCCCACCCCTCCACAAAAGGTTGTAAAATCCGCATAAGTCAGTTTCATATACATCTACTTCTACTATACTTGAAAACTTATAGTATGTAGGGCTAGTAGTTCGTTGTACTTTATTCGCACGATTTTAACCGTACGTTTCAAACCGCGCAAAAAAACGAAGTGTGTTGAGAGCTTAAGAGGGGGCGATCACCCTCCCTCAAATCCGTCACTGTTCTGAAATGATAGATGTAAAATTCCTGAAAGGTATAAGGGTATCGAAATTTGGAATGAAAACCAAGAAAACACCGGTGAGGTTATTCTGTAATGAGTAAATAGAAATAGCATCGCAGTTCGTAGTGTTGATGTCGAGGTACCGTAGATGGTGGTGTAATGATACAACCACACTAGCTAGCTAGCGAGTGTAACATTTAACAAATAAAGAATAAAGAGGATATTACTTAAGAAAGAGTATAATACTCTACGTCTGGTCAGCCTAGACTATCGCCCTTCTTCAAATCCGCCACTGTACTGAAATGATAGATGTAAAATTCCTGAAAGGTATAAGGTATCGAAATTTCGAATGAAATCCAAGAAAACGCCGGTAAGGTTATTCTGTAATGAGTAAAATAAAAATAGGAATAGCATCACAGTTCTGTGCTGATGTCGCGGTACCGTGGATGATGGTGTAAATTGGTGGATGGTGGTGTAAATTGGTGAATAATAAATCTAGATTTGAAATTAGTCAAAAAAATGCAAGAGTACAAGAATTGAAGAAAATCTTGCTATTCTTGCACATTTCTTGCAAGACAATTTCTTGCCTTGTCTTGCTTTCAAATTTGTAGCTCTTGTTTCGTTTTTGTACAAGACAAAAATACATGACTCTCGTGAAACACTACTCATGATTGCTACTTCAAAACTGTTAGTATGTGAGGCTAGCAGTCCAACATACTTTATTCGCATGGTTTTAACCATACGTTCCAAACCGTGTAATAAATAGTGTATGATCGCCCTTCCTAATCCGCCGGTGTACTGAAATGATAGATGTAAAATTCCTGAAAGATATAAGGCATCGAAATTTGGAGTGAAAACCAAGAAAACGCCGAGTAAATAGGAATAGCATCACAGTTCTGTGCTGATGTCGCGATACCGTGGATGGTGGTGTAAATTGGAGGATGGTGGTGTAAATTGGTGAATAGCTGGCATGTGTAGCATACCTGGCTCGCCGAGCAGCCTCATGCGGAAGTCGATGTAGTTTTCTCTGTCGTACACTCTCTCCTGACGACGGGTGCGCACTCGAACCACGCCTTCGCCCACCACGTGAAAGTGGAGGCCTGGAATGGAAACATTCTTTATGTAATTACATTCGATTTGCTAAGGAAACAGGAAGGAGATGAACAACTTGATGAGGAAAACACACAGAGGGCGAAACTAAACACTAAACTTGCAAAGAAAATATCAACGATACGCCAAATAATCAACCAATTACAAAAATCCACAACATTCCCCATAAGAAAATAAATTTCGTCTTGTAGACAGATATCTTTATAGGTACAGTTGGACGAAGATATCTGTTCTGATATTTGATTCTCATTATAGAATAATCCGATTGTCCCTTAAGTTTTTGGGACTTGTGGTAAAGGTTTTTCAGACAGGTACTTTCTTCCTGTCGTGTAATGCTATGGACCGTACTCGAAATTTGTGTTCAAGATGTTTCCTAATTGTATCCTTTTAAATTTAGATCAATATATTGTATTCTAATAATAGAGAAATGACAATTTTCTTTAGAGGTATATGCAAAAATCTTTTCAATTTTTGATAAATCATAAGAAAAACGTTTTTTGTGCTTGCTGTTTTTAGGAGTGTTTATATAAAAGCTGACTGCACATTATTATGTACTCTGCAGACTATAAATATCTATTTTCCTATAGATTGTTCTTCTGTTATAGTCTTATAAATATTTTTTCGTTGTTAATGAACTAAAATTTTACATTTATTGTTTTATTTCTTATTACATATTTTCGATTTACAAAATTTATACATAGTAAATTCAGTACGAATTTGTTTAATACGTCCATTTCTTTCCCTTCAAGTGATGCCGTTTCAAATATCTTTTCATATAACTATAGTTATTTCACAAGTTTTACTTTCATTACTAGACGTATTGCATTTACCACTTGGATCAGATCTAATTTACACGTTTGAATGCAGACAACTTATTTTTCATTCCATTTTACTGATCGTAAATAATCCACTCGCCGAGGTAGATCAGTAAGATCTGTTCAGTTTGTTACGTGATTTTTCTGTATTTTTAAATAGGGTAAAAGAAGTGGAGAAATTACAAATTTAAAATACAGAAACCACCATTACTTATATTTTAGAATTACTGCCGAATTAAATATAATATTAATAATTATAACCACTATAAGGGCTAAAGTGATTCAAAGGCATCCATTTTGCAATGAGTAAGTGAACTGATTCAATTGATCTATCTAATCTGATCTGATTTGATTAATAAAAGAAATATCATTATTGTTATAAATGTACAAACCCTATATTCTGTTAAATTTCATTACTTTATGTTATGTCATGTCATGTCAATAGTGGTACTTCTTTTGCTAGTCGGATAAGTTGGATCTGGTCTTTTTGATTTCTAGACGAGTGGATCAATGAATCAGTATATTTTGTATGAAAGTGACGGTGATCCAGTTAAATGCAATGAAAGGTAAGTGATCTGGATTAAAAAATGTAAGTTAGAACTGATCCAAGTGGTAAATGGATTACACCTAATATCTTTTAACGTTGATGAGATGACTTTCAGAGTTATGTTGGTATGTATATTAGGTATGATCTTGTTAGAGTAAGTAAAGGTTCCATTAGGTTTTCTAAAATTTCAATATTATTTTATATCATTGTCTTGTAACATTGATCGGATGAGTCTTTAGGTATTATTATATTTAATTTGGTTACATTAGGTTGTTAGGTTCAGCTATATTGCTGCAAAAGAAAATATTACTGGTAAAATCAAAATTATGAAATTAATAATTTTGTATGTAGATTTATAAAATAATAGTATTATTTCATATAAATATTATAAACGGTTTGAAAATGCATTATTGCAGATTAGGTACTTATTTGATTAAATGCATATTTGAAATCATTATTCATTATTAAATAACATAATTTGTCATAGAAATACTAATTCAAAACAAATACAAGTAGTATTATACTATTCTATTATGAATCCATATTGAAAGCATGTAAGTAGCGTTACAACTGTAATTACTACATTACTATAATTATTTACTTAAGACAATGACTGGAAAATCAGCTAATAATTCATTACATGTTTATTACAAGCTCAGTTAATAAAATTCAAGGAAAGTGTTTGGTAAATATAGCGCTACTTTACTGTTAAGCCAACAACCATTGACACAGTTCCAGGGCCGGACTTCACTCTAGCGTAAAAATAGAAAACAAACGGATGAATAACTTTTCAATGATGTAATGTTATTTGCAAACAGCTGACTGTAGGAGTAAGAATGTTGCTATCAGGACATCTACGCAAAAATATTCAAGGATGTTATTTTTTAGTGTAGGTTTAATGTTAGAAAAATTGACGTATTATGCAAATAGCCAATTATTTTATAACCATTATTCTATGTGTACAGTGAAACCATTGGAAAATTAAGTACTTTAATAAGCTTATAATGCATAATTGGGATGGTAATCAAACCATTACTAAAATAACAAATAAATATTGCACGCATATTACATTCAATAATAGCTTACATTTATCAGTTATAACTATGTCTGCATATTGCAAATACAAGAAGAAAATATACTCCTCAACAGAATTGGCCTGATTTAAATCATTTGATTTAAATCATGATTCAAATCACGATTTAAATCAACTGATTTTTTTAATAAAAATCATTGATTATTATCAAAAATAATAAAAATTAAATTTTTTGCTACAAAATTAGTAATAATAAACAAAATATGTTCCGTATATAATAATGTCTTAAAACTAAATGATATTTTA
Organism: Stenolophus ochropezus; assembly: GCA_035578165.1. Taxonomy (NCBI): domain Eukaryota; kingdom Metazoa; phylum Arthropoda; class Insecta; order Coleoptera; family Carabidae; genus Stenolophus; species Stenolophus ochropezus. The sequence goes on from JAQOWZ010000014.1 coordinate 10,998,794, forward strand.
TCACTATATTTGTCATACAACAGAAGTAAATGTAAATAATTAAAAGTGTAACTAAAAGTAAAAATTCTTTGTTACTCGTCTTAGTTTTATTTAGACGAATTGTTTTGGTTTTATTACAGATTTCGTTTTCGTTTAAGAAATAAAATATTTATATTGCTTTTAATACAATTGAAAACTTCGGTAACACTTAGATATCTTTAAAAATTAAAAAAATCAAAAAATCATGATTTATTTGATTTTTTTTAAAAAATCAATGATTTTTGATTTTTTTAAATAAATCATGATTTTTTCCAACCTTGCTCCTCAATGTTTCTTTATAATACATAATATTTTGTTTGTTGATTTTCATATTAAACATTATTCTGTTATTTAAAACCAAGTGTCCGTTAAATTCAAATTCTGCCTGCCCACTTTTTTATCGCCTTGACCATCAATTATTCACGGTGATTTCAGCATGACATTTCGTTGTTTCGTAACAGTAAAATTAGGACATATGTTTTTTGCAAAACTATGAACCATTAAATGAGTTGTTTTTGCAAGATTTGCAGAGATATGTGCATAATTTTGGCATTACTAATCTGTTTGTATTGTAAAGATCTAGGTAATTTTATGGTAGCTCATTATCTATATCCTCTTATATAAAGAGTATCAGGTGGTCAGCCAGCTAAGACGAAGAGTTCCTTATCTTTAATGGCCTTAGAATTACATGTTGTCCTTTTTCTTAAGATCAAATCTGTATTATTATTTATTTTAAACAGTGTAATAATGTTTATTTATTGGTATATAAATACATGAACGATTTCACAAAATCGAGTATTTGCACAGTCATTTCCTATTAACTTTTACCAATATTTGATGTAATGTACTCTTCACATTCCATAAGTTGAATGGTTTTGAAATTTTAGAGAGAGTTTATCTCTAAATCCGTATTGACAACTTTAATATCAGTTAAATGTTTAAAAATGTAATGCCGTCCAAATAAAAACCAATATTAGCAGCTATTCATAAAAAGAGAAAAACGTTTAGCTTTGTTGATTCTATTTGAAATTTGAAATTTTAAAATGATTAATTTTCTAGGCCTGTTGGATTTTTGACGCAGGAAATATTTCATGTCACTGAAATTGATAAAACATTATTAATTTTTTAGTGGGATATTTCATGTTTATATGATTTGTAAATTAGTAATATTTTTATGTACGTATTTAAATCATTTAGATGGAGATAAGTAAATAGTCGAATATTGTTTAGATAAGGATAAAAAGATGTTTATAAATTGTTTAATATCGGAAACAAGTCAAGGCAAGTCGATGCAGCATCTGCTATGAATTATGAGTGAATTCCCCAGTCTCAGTCATGTCATTCTCTGGAGTATTTTAAAACATATTAGAAAAACTGTTGGCTGACAAAACGATCATTAATTATATTTTCCTTGTTTTATTCCATGCAAGAATAACACAAGTTTTTTTCGCTCTTTATTTACTTGTCTGAGAGGTATTTATCCATCGCACGAAAAATGATTTCATGGCTTTTACAAAGCCTTATAATTTTTCCTTGTATGCCATATTTTAAATTAAAAGTCGTTATTTAAAAATAGTAAACAACGCTTGTCATCAAATTCGAAACTACAATATATGAAATCTTTGTGACTAACTTTTTCATATGTTGCTACTAACTTTAGGTATTGAATTTATTAGAAATTAGAATTATTATTTACTACGAAACAATTAATATTATTGAAATGTCGTCTATTCTACATACCATAACAATATGTATAATGTCAGTTCATTAATTATTAATATTTGCAAATTGCATATAGGTACTACATACCATAATGCATATTGCATATTCATAAAAATGAGATCACATATATAAATTCTCGCATATTTTACATTTATTTGTTTCAATTCTTCAAAAATTATGAAATATAATGTTATTACTTTGTCTCTATTGAATATTATATTTAGAAACATAGTCTATAACTAGTTTTCTGTTTAAATGTCAACTGAAAGTAGTTTTGATATTATTTACTTTAAATTAAAATGACTTAACAAGATAGTATTACTTTATAATATAATATTATATAATTAAAATTTAAAAGTGTTTATATATATTTTTAAAATACCTATTGATTCTTTACTGTGCATTCATACCATTGTGTACAAGACTTATGAATATTAATGAATTTCAAGAAACACAATGTAAAACATTTCATTTTTTAAAGTTAAAAATAATTATTTATTAATTCAGATTTTTTGATAACATATATTTATTTCTAAATATAATTTACAAATTGCCTATTTCAACATTAGTATGTATATTTTTTAATAATAATTTTTATGTACACATAATCAATTATTATTTTTTTTATTGTAAACCTTTGTAAAAATGAGTACGATTTATGTATAAATAAAAACCGTTTATATTTTGTAATATATTTGCTAATAAAATTTCAAAACATCTGCCTACGTATGGGTTGGCCTTTTATACACTCCTTGAAGTCTCCAGATATGAGCATGCATTACAAAACGTTACGTTGTGTTTCATTTCTTTATAGCTGTACAAAAAAGCGAAATTTAATTATTATTCTATGGGCTATTATTTAATTTATTTAAGTTAAAAATAAAAGTATACCAAACTGGCAAGTGTGAAAATTAAACAGTTTTTTGACATGGATGTGTACTATTAAGTAAGTCGTGGGACACTAAATCACTGAAGTAAAAATTTTACAGATTTAAACAGAATAATTTTGATGAAATGTGTCACATGTATTGTTCACAATGAACAATGTTATATAAAAATAAAGCATGGAATACATTTTCAATTGTTTCACAATATGTATTTCTTTTATTTTGGACAATAAAAATATGTTAATATATTGTTTTGTTTGGCAATTGGAAAATATTGAATTAAAATTATTTACAACTGTGTTTTCCTAAAGTCTTATACAATTTTTTAAATAAATTATTATATTATAGTTATAGAATATTAGGATTCATTACTTAACGGTAAATTGTAACGTATCTATTTATAGTTATTATTAAAATTTGGCTATAGTTTTTAAATATTCAACTTTCCATTTATATTTTAATTTAAATTTTACTTAAAAAATTTTACTAATTTACATCAATGTTAAAGCCATATAGATAAATACAGTTTGTAAAAAATATGAAAAAAATTGTCATAATATTGGCACCTACATTTGTAGAACATGTATTATATAATAATATTTGAAATTATTTAAAAAATAGAGTTAAAGTTTAAGGTTATGTATTCATTTATGTTTTGATATTTTATTTTACTTTCTTTTGTTTTGTTGTTATTTATTCTCAAGGAATTACCAATGATATTGAAAGGTCGTGTAATGTAATAAATAGTATACAGAACTAAAACTAAATAATTCAATGTTTGTTTTCTTTTGTGATTGGGTGAATCATAGGCCCAAAAGTGAAGGTGATCTTACCCAAAGCAGGCGTGTCATCTTGCAGTTCGATGAGCACACGTCCAGATAAAAACTGCCCAGGGAAATACAGCAACGAAGTATTATCAAATAGAATTAAGAACTTGAGTAACTTGCGAGGCATTTTGCAGTATTGTTGATCCGACGTCCACACTTATTTACATTGTTTTTAAAACGTTTAGCACAGCACAATGAAGCAGTAGTATCTCGCACCTCGTACTTACTGCTGTCTGTTTGGTTTCTGACGCGAGTTCACTCACATGTAATAAACCAAGGCGCTGTTGTCAGGTAGAACGGCGAACATTGGCGGTTCAAGTCAGATTTTTAAGAAACTCCTTCACCGGTATACCTGCGCATTGGTTTAAGATTCTAAACACGTCTGTGGTTGGGGTTAAATATATAGGTGGCTTCGTAATTATAAAAATGTTAAATTACCCAACACTTCTTACATTTTACTCTACAATTTACATAGGATAATAATTGACCGTTTTTTATATCATTTTCTATACTATGAAAAACATGAAAAATTCTATTTTTATTTTCTGATAACATAGATTAAATATTTTTTATTCTAGGACAATCAAGATATGTAATCCCGCATTTCAATTAAAAAATTTCAAATAAAAGAATGTTATTTGTCTTGATCTAACCTAACCTAACATAACTTAAACTAAATTAACCTAATCTGTCTTACAATATAAAACTTGAATACTAATACTCAATTTAATGTTACAGTTATTAAATATTAACACAAAAATAAAATACAATATTTTTATTGAAATATTTAATGTATTTATTCAATAACTTAACATAGCTCAACTAAACGACATTGTACAAAAAACTATATTTAAAAATTTATCATTAAGAATTACTATTTATTTAAATGTAATTTTTTTTCATAGATATTTTTTTATATAAACCAAAAAACATTCACGGGCTATTTTTTCTAAATATTCATAAAATAGAATACAAATCAAAGCTAACCTAACTTAAATTTAACGTAATTTAGTTTAAATTCCTATACATATAACATGCCATAACGTTTTTGTCCTGATAGTTTATTCTGATTGGCTATTTTATTTTTTAAACATTTCTATATGAAGTTAGATTATATCCAACATAATATAATCTAGCTTAAGTTCGTATAAATATACCATAACATAACTTAACGTTTTTGTTCTTATAATTAAAATTGGTTATTATGTTTTTTGAACATTCTTAGGTTAAATTATATCTTAACTTAAACTTAACATAATCTAGCATAAGTTTATATATATATATATATATATATATATATATATATATATATATATATAACATAAAATGACATAACCCAACGTTTTTACTCTCATAGTTTACGCTGACTGGCTATTTGGTTTTAGAACATTTCTAGACTAAGTTAGGTTAGATTATATCCAAACTTAAACTGAACATAATCTAGAATAAATTCTTAAAATTTAATACATATAATATAACCAGGGACTCGAACCGAAAAATTTTGGGGTTAGGTTACGGGTAACGGTTTTTATACATTAATAAAAATTCGGTTTCGGATGTCAGTAACGATTTTTAAAAAATATTATATTGGTTTTCGTTTCGGTTAAAATAAATATATAAATATCGGTTTCGTTTAGAACACTATTTATATTTATACTGGTTTTAGTTTCGATATTATTTCGGTTCGGTTATGATTACGGTTACAGAATAAATTTATTTTTCGGATCGGTTTTCGGTTTCCATATCTGAAGAAATAAAATATAGGCTTCGGTTTTCGGTTTTTAAAAAAAGTCAAATATCGGTGCGGTTTTCGGTTACGGTTTCGTTACGGTTCGGGTCCCTGAATATAACATAACATATCCTAACGTTTTTGTCCTCATAATTTACCCTGATTGACTATTTTACTTTTGAACATTTCTAGGTTAAGTTAGGTTAGATTAAAACCTAACTTAAACTTAACATAATCTAGCTTAAACTTCTATAATCTAATATGCATAATATAACAACAACACCTAATGTTTTTGTCTTCATAATTTATCCTGATTGTCTATTCTGCTTTTTAACCATTTGTAGGTTAGTTTAAGTTAGATTATATCCTGTTTGCTTTAGAATTAACGCCGCCACTGGCAACATATGTCCATGCATTAAAAACTTGAGTTTTTATTTTACCAGCAAATAGTATTTGCAACTAAAACATTTTAAGATTATAACATTTTTCATACAGGTTGTAAAAACACGCGTGGCATTAAAATCCAAATGTTGAAAATGAAACAGCATTGTTGAAAAGTCCACAGGTGTACGGTCGTGTATGGCGTTGAATGCAACGCGCCATTTATGGCAACGTTGCTGGCTGAATTGGCTTTCACTTTCTGGTATTGGTTCGTTCGAAGGAGAGAGAGACGGCAGACGTACGTCGCGCATGGATATGGAGATTTTAATTGTACCGCTTAAGTGGAGATTAGTCTAATTAATTCAGTTTTTTGTATAGAAATTTTTGAGCGATGTTCTAGATATAAGTAACTTTGTTATGTTAAGTAGTACGTGTTTTAAGAAAATCCGATTGAATTTTTAATTATATCCTTGAAAGAATACGATACTATTAAGAATATGAAATTTGACAAATATCATAAAAAAATTGTTTTATTTTTTAATATAATATAACCTAATAAAATCAATCTTAACCTACCTTTAGAATACTGTATTTATTTATTTTATTCAGTGCAATATATGTTTTTATTTATGTATAATACTATTAATAAAAATGAAATAAGTTGTCATTAACTAGATAATGTCTATATAAAATAGTTTATAATAATTTACTTCAAAATTTAATAAAGTTCATAGAAAACCTAATTTTGTAACATATTTTCGAAATAAATATATATTTTAGTACTAACAAATTTCAATTTTGTTATAAATTGAGTTGATATAATTTTATAAATTTGTCTGCAGTATAATATCATTTAAATTTAGTTAATACAATATACTGAAAGTTCAGCAACCAGTAAAATAGATATGTAAAGAACACAACAGCTCATTTTAGAATTATTTAAATACTAATTTTTAGTATTAATATTTCTTTCATTTGTTACTATATTGAATATTATGCATAATATAATTATATAGAATTTATTATTAATATTTTTGTTCTAATTACATCGTAATATTAAATCAATGGATATTTAAAATAAGTAATTCAATAATGAATTTGACAAGTAAAATATACTGAAAGTTCAGCAACCAGCAAAATAGATATGTGAAGAACACAACAGCACATTTTAGAATTATTTCAATACTAACTTTTAGTTTTAAAATTACTTTTATTTGTTATTAAATATTATGCATAATATAATTGTATAGAATTTATAATTAATATTTTTGTTCTAATTACACCGTAATATTAAATGAATGGATATTTAAAATAGTATCAATATAATTAAATAATAAAGTAATTCAATAATGAAAAACGTGTAAAATATGATCATGGGAAATAAGTTATTATAATAATTAGTTATTATTAGCACAACGAAGAAATAGCATACAAATGTAAATTATGTGCGGGTATATGGGCATGTAGGGAATTACAATATTTGTATATTACTGTTTAATTACACACGACCTGTGTATTAATGATTTTATTGATTTTACTAACAGATTAATTCGTATTTAATTAGTTTATTAATTTGTACTTTAAAAATGCATGTATCACTGGACGACGAAAATGAGTAAATATATTTATTTCATTATAACTGAGCAAAAGTTAAATTATTTATAAAGTTATTCAATCGATTCATTTTGTTTTCATTTGGAATTTAAAAAAATACTGACCAAGTAAGCACGAATGTAAGGTTGGTTGTATACTGTCATATAAATATAGACGTTAAATATTACTGCATAATATAATTAGTATGCAAAAACAAGTAATAAATATTTTATTGCCTTTTTAATGAATGTTTATTAAGAACGTAAGTGTTTATTTCTTTCATTTCCAGATGCCATGCAGTTGTTAGCAGTCGACCAAACGGTAAGAGAACATTTTTTATTTTTATTTAGTGTTTCACAAGAGTCTTCTATTTTTCTTGGTCTTGCATTATTCTTGCAAAAAATGCAAAACAAGAACAAAACAAGAGTTACAAATTTCAAAGCAAGACAAGGCAAGAAATTGTCTGTTAGAAAAATGCAAGAATAGCAAGATTTTCTTCAATTCTTGTACTCTTGCTTTTATTTATTAATTTGAAATACGAGTATATATTTATTATAAGAATTTATTTATAAATGTATGTCACTTATTAGGGAAATAATAAAGTTTGTATTTTTTAAATGTAGCAACATTAACATATAGATTTTATTTACCTAAAAGTACAAAAATATGTAAGCATTAAAAAAATGAAAACAAAATTTTTCAATATACGTATGTAAATTTTATTTAAAAAAAATATATAATGATAATATATGACACAAAATGCTTTCTTATAACTAGGGAGCTTTGGAAAAATGCTTCTTTGTTTTAAAGATGTCACTTTTGTGCAAAAAATCCTTAAAGCAATGCAGCTGTACTATTCTTTGTTTATTGTAATATTTGATAATTGCATTGATATTATTTATAAAAAATAAAAACATACATGTGATACAAATATTAATTATATATTCATTTGCAAATAGGGGAATCCCTATGTTTTAACCTGCAAGTCAAGAAATATGTAAGAAAATGATGAGCAAGACAAGATTTTTGTATAGAAGAGTAATGATGTAATGAAAGACAAGATATACTTAAATTTCTTGTTTTGTTTTTCGAGACAAGACAAGAAATAACAAAACAAGACAAGGAATCTTGTCTTGTGAAACACTATTTTTGTTATAGATTGACTCAAATTACGTTTCATTAAGCAAGAAGAATTAATTAAAATTTAACAAAAATACAATTTTTATTTCGCATGTGAAAGCAAACAAGTCGAAAAGCAAATACATGTGCTCTTTTTATTGCGGCTTATATGAAATAAAAAAAGCGTTATGTTGTATGTGTGCCGATCGTGGATATTAACAATAAATAGCGCGTTTTAAAAAACGATGAAATATGGAAATCTATTTCTCAATGCGAGTTTCCCAGTGCGTACTTTAACCGTAAAATATTCCACATAATATTTTAATTGTTTTTGTTTGGTGGTTAATTTAATTTTTTTTATTTTCAATATTTATTGTATCGCGTAGTTCAAACAAAAAATAAACAACAAAAATTTAAAGATTGTAATATATTCAACGTTTAAACCGTAAGGCCCATATTTGCGAATTTTAATTTTAGAAGCTAAACTCTATATGAGAAAATAATTGATTGTTACAATATGAATGCCAAAGATTCTTCAACGTCGGTTCACTAGTCAGACAACACAATTTATATTTAGTGCAGAGAAAAAGAAAAGAGTGACAAATGTACTTAGAATGCATAATTGGAGTGTATTTTACTAGGGTATTAGAGCAAACACTTATTTATCATTTACTAATTATTAGTTAATGGAATATAGTTTCATTTAATTATTTATAAACCGACTTATGCAGTATTTAAAATCTATAAATGTACAAATTTATTTATAAATTTATATTTGTATATAAACAGAAGAGAACATTACTTACCATGATTATTCAGACGTGTGGTCACTATAGACTGAAAGTAACTTATCATAACGACAAAAATATAAGGTAGTAAAGTAAAGTTATAAATTAATTGTTAAATAATTCGGATATAGCGACGAACGTCTAGATTTACGCGCTAAGGACAGATATAACGTCTTGCACAAGACCATTGTATACCTTGAGTTTTATGTATATCTGCATATGTATAATGTATGTTAATTTATCATTCTAAAAGAATGATTTATAATTTTTGTTTATTTACTTTATAATACATACTGACTTAGGGCGCCTGGCTTATTGGGGCGTCCAAAATTTAAGAACTAAATATATAAATAAACAAGAAAAATCAATGTATAGAATAGGTATTTGTATTATTTAATTTTAGAGCCCTTCAAAATTAGTTTTGTGTAAATAAATTAATTACTGCTACCACCTATCTTACTAACTACGAATCAAATAGACACTTAAACAAGTGCAATTTTTACAAAGCGCATCTAGAGGAACTGCTTAGAAATAATGGTTGTTATCATTACGGCAATTAGACAGATTACAGACAACCCTGAATTTTGAATTTTGAAATAGAATAGAATAGGTAGGAAAGAACTCAAACGAATTGATACTGAAGTACTTTCAAATTTGTAATAAAATTCAAATATATCTATTACTTTGTTTGTATTTTATCAGGTAGAACTTTGTTAAAATAAAAAAAATAATGAAATTTTTGTGATTAAAAATATTAATTTTGTTGCCGCTATGTATAATATCCAGTCGTATGTTCCGTTCGTATTTTGAAGTCCCTTGGCGGACATTATGTGCGACTTTCATTGTATATGCATTATTTAAAGAAAAGTTTAAAGAAACTCATGATTTAGGTACGTAAAATTAGGTCATGTTAAGATAACTAGATTGGGTTAGTTTATAGTAATATGTAAATGAATAATTTATTTTTTTCAGAGGAATTTTAATTGTAATGAGATAATTAATTTAAGTCCTAATCTAATTTAACTTAAGCTAACCTACCTTTACTTAACCTAGCATAACCTAAACAATATATGTACTACTACTACTAGCAATACGATATTGGGAAATATATATATATATATATATATATATATATATATATATATATATAATTACTTGAGATTATATTAATTGGAGGATATGCTTAAATTATCAAACATATATTATGAATAATTTCCACACTTACTGGTATTGTTAAGTTAGTTTAGGTTAGGTTAGGTACATTTAATAAATTGTTATATTTTTATTAAAATCTCCAATATTGAAGGCAGTTATACATCATAGCATACTTATGCATAATTGTCGGTTTAATCAAATTTATCGTAACATATGTATATTTAAATACAATAATTCTATAAAAATTCAATTTACAGTGAGATCCCTTGGCCACTGGCATTAAAGTGTAACGTTTTTCTAATAATCTTCTTTTTGGCGTTGAAATTACTGCGGAAACAATATTAAAACTTTATTGTCCGCTGCTTTGGAACAATTGAAACAATTTTTGCGCTGACATTTATCAGCTAGAAAATGTCCACAGCAATATTTCATTCACATTTCAGTTTCTGAGAAAGACATAAAATGTGTTCGCATGCAGTTAAACGTAAACATATTAAATAACATGATTTTCTAAAGCAAACATCGAAATCCGAACTGAACTCTGGTATTGCATCGGCGCGACGCGTTCGGAAGCTTTCGGGCGACGCCGCCTGTCACAGATTCATATGGTGAACGGCGCTAAACAGATTATACGCGACGCACGGCGTAGGTTAGGGATGCGCTGTCAGTACCATGTTTTCATATTAATATTACGAGTTACTCGTAATCGGATCACAAATATTATGTGTAATAAATGCAAAATACTTCTTATGCAAAATAGAACGTTCTCAGCAAAGTCGTATTTACGGAGGGTTTACCCGACGAGTTCACTGCACTTCATTCATTTTATTTTCATTTTTTTTCAGGTGTAATCTTACCTCAAGAAACTTATTACATATTACTTTTTGCTATTAACTTGCTTTTGAATGCCGTTTCCTTATATATATATATATATATATATATATATATATATATATATATATATATATATATATATATATATATAGGAAATACAATAACATTGGGATGTTAAAATTTATCTATTAATTGATTGATGCACTATAACCAATCACCGAATGTGCCATTACTCGGCATATATATATATATATATATATATATATATATATATATATATATATATATATATATATATATATATATATATATATATCAGGTGTTTTATTTTCAGGTCCATATAGATTAACGTGGGAAATCAGTTTTTTATAGGCTGTTGCTTCCCATTTCAACTAACAATAATGGTTATCGTATTTTAATTGTATAATTAATTTCTTAATAAAAGCGATAGCCATGGCATTTGAACAATAAAATGAAACTGAATTTGGTAGCTATACGATTTTTTAAATTTTCTATCCTTGAAGTTCGTTTTACGCGTATTAAAACTTTATTAATTTATTAAGTAATATTTATGTACATTTATTTAAAAAAATCTAATAAAAAATTCTGACAAATAAAACGTCGGTCAAACGTCAAAATTTTTTATTTTATTGTTCAAATGTCATGGCTATCGCTATTATTAAGAAAATGAATAAATTTAAAATTCAATTTGTCAATTAAAATACGAACAATATCCATATGGCGTCATTTGAAGCACATTTTATATATCTTCCTATTGATACTACAATCATTATTGTCAGTTCAAATGGGGGATAATAGTTTACAAAAAAATTATTTCCCCTGTTAATCTCCTATATGCACCTTAAAAAAAAACACCCCGTTTATGGAGCTAAATATAAATTAATTTTAAACCAAAATAAGTAAATTAAAATTTACCAATATTTAAAATTTATAAGAACACAAATTAAAAACAATTAACTTTTGCTTTGTGTAAGTTCACAGATTTAAGATATATTTTTTCAGGAAATTTAAACTAGTATATATAATAGTTTAGTGAATCCCTTTTCTTCTTTAATATCGAATCTGAAACCCAGACCTGAATTGTAGGTATAGTAAACAAAATTAAAACGTTTATTTAATCGTAAGTATAGTAAGGTGGATCAACATCAATAATACTTCAATTTTCATGAAAATAAATTATATTTGTTGGCCATATTGGACCCGTCATTTTAAATTTTATAATGTCAGATTCGTATTCAGCAAAACAGAAAACATATACCTATGAACATACTAGTTCTTCCAAGCCATTAAAATATTTCGCTTGGTGAAATAAGCAAAATATAGACAAATTGAATTGATTGAAGGTTTTTGATTTTGGGGATTTTCATTTGGTACCACATGAAGTCGGAAATAGTTATTTGTAAGAAACTGAACTTTTGCGAGAGCAACCTGACTTTAACAGACCGAGTTGGAAAATAATGCGAGATCTCGTAAAAGAGTTTGTGGGCGTGTGATACACAAGATTTTTTGCGCCAATGACACTTTTAATTTATTAAATAAATATTATTACTACTTAAAATTTTATGTTAGTAACATTTTCGATTCACATGGATATACATTCACTTGTTTTATTCAAAAAAATATTGACATTTATTTTACCTACAAAATAAAACGAATGTGAATTGATATTTTTCAAGAATTAACGAAATGTAATCGTACAACATGAGTATAATATGATTAAAAAATTAAAAATAGTTGTTTTAATTAACGTTTTACATTTCCAAAAAAGTAAAATTAAAAATTTTCATAGAATGTAATGCTAAAATATTTAAGTTGACATCCCTACATTTTGCCGACCTAGGTCAGCATATAGAGAGTTTCTGGACGATTTTGAGTTCTGTAATACTAGTCATAATGAAACGGAGGCGCGAAAAAATAATTTCAGATATAATATCGATAGTACAGGACCCCTATTCTGCACAAGTCACTATCACGATGGTGACTTAAAATTGTGATGTATACAACCCGTAACTCGTGTAATTTTTTGAGTTGTAATCTAGTTCTTTTAGTGTTACTAGGTTTTAGAGTTTAAAAACTATGTTGGCAATGATATAGTGGGTTTTAAACTTTGTTTGCATATTTTATTGCCTTTGGTTTTACGGTGCTTTCTTAAAAAAAATCCTTTTAATTCTAATATATAGTGAGATAACTAAACGTTTGAATAATAAATTGTTATAACCATTAAATTATACAGACCTAAACAGGTGGTGACTAGCGAGTCACTTGATGTGACGTCATATACAGCTAGTATTTGATATTGGCCGCTAGAATGCGCTTCAAAATGTCACCATCGTGACTTTTTCACACTGGTGACTTGTGTACAGAATAGGGGTCCAGTAGTGAAGTTCCGTTTTTATATAGTTGTGATGAATAGCGAGATAGTTGTTGATGTTTTTGCTGTGTAAGTCGGCATGCGATGATTTGTGCGACGAGGTGTTGTCGAAAGCAACACGTTCCCCTACTGGGCGGATGAGGGCGGCTGGCACATAGCACACCTGATCACACTCAACGCAGCGTGATTTGATAGAGATGGAGTGTCGGTCGCCTTGATTGAGTGGATCCGTCAACGTCGATGGACTTATCAAATTACTGGCCGCGCTGGCTTCGCTTGTCAAAGCGGCCTATGCTATACTTCTTCACTGCACGCGGGCCCCGGACCTACGGAGATACTTGCATGTGCCTGCTTGCTGATGGTGATTGATTGCTGAATATACTTCGTTTTTACTATTGGAACGAACAAGTCATTAGCTCTACACTATTCCTTCTAATTGATACTTAGCTGGCTCAAGGGGAGCACAATGAAAGGTACAGTGCATCTAAGATTCTACCGATCGACCGATCCAGTAATTTATAGTCTTCATTACTTTAATAAGTTTGATGATTGAACTTATTGAGGATTTGACTGACTGATATTCCGACAAACTCATTACAATAGGGTTGTTTATATGTTATTCTGTATTAAAACATATTTTTATTTCCTTGTACAAAGAAAAGGAAGAATTATAATCGCGAAACGGAATTTCAACGGAAATATCCATTTTGACCATCCCTGAATCCATTTTGACTAGTTTCCGCGTGGCGATCGACCGATCCAGTAATTTATATTCTTCATTGTTTTAATAAGTTTGATGATTGAATTTATTGAGGGACTGACTGACTGATATTCGGACAAACTCATTACAATAAGGTTGTTTTTTTTACTATTTGCAACGTACAAGTCATTAGCTCTACACTATTCCTTCTAATTGATACTTTGCTCGCTCAGGGGGAGCACCATGGGAAAGGTACAGTGCATCTAAGATTCTACTCTTATTATCACTACTATTCTACCGATCGACTATCCAGTAATTTATATTCTCCATTATTTTAATAAGTTTCATGATTGAATTTATTGAGGGATTGACTGACTGATATTGCGACAAACTCATTACAATAGTGTTGTTTTTTTTACTATTGGGAACGAACAAGTCATTAGCTCTACACTATTCCTTCTAATTGATACTTAGCTGGCTCAAGGGGAGCACTATGAAAGGTACAATGCATCTAAGATTCTACTCTTATTATTACTACGATTCTACCGATCGACCGATTCAGTAATTTATATTCTTTGCAAGTTTTTGAAATATGCATAATTTAGCATACAATGAAGTCATATGGTGTCCACATCAGATTTTTTATTTCGTGAAAAATACTGTACCTATATAGCCATAAAAAAACAAAATTCAAAATATATGCTCCCGAAAAACAGTAGTATTGATAAAGTCACGCTTACTGCTTAGAAATAGAAGTCTGGACCGAATGAAACAGGTCTAGTTCTGAATTTAATCATGCTGTTTATTTAGTTGTTTGTTGTATTTTTTTGTTTTTAACTTTAATAATAATAATAATAAGTAACTTTATTGAAATCCACTCAAAGGCGAGGTTCAACTAAAAGCTGTTCTTCCACTTAACTCTCGACACATAATGTATGTAATACATACAAAAAATAAATTTAAATACAATTAGCAATCATTGTTATAATACAATATAAAAAAATATACATGAACGCTGAATTTTAATACTTCAGTATTAAATGAACCTTTAAATTTAGTTTTCTTAAAAGAACTACAAGTAAATCAGTACCATGAAAATTATTGTTATATTCTCTGACATTTAGTTTATAGTATAGGTAAGATAGAATGTTTATCGTTTGAATTTTATGCATTAGACACAAATAATGATAATTAGTTTTCTCTTCTATAAAACTCATATTAGCTTCCTGTCGATATGACCATAAGTGATCAAATTACCGCACATTATAAACAAAACGTAAACAAGAATTTTGAAACAGAGTAATTCTATTAACGTCTTGCTTTGTAAAGTTGGGGACATATACACAAGCACAATACACAAATATCGGCATAATAAGAGAATTAACCAACTTCAATTTTATTTCAGATGATAATATATGACGATATTGATAAAGATGTCTTATTATTTTATATTATTATTAGGGTAAACTTTCGAATGATGTATATAAAGACAAAGACGTACAGGGTGTGTCATAAAAATAGCGCTTGTTTTGAACATAATGAATTTTTAATTAATAATTAGTAATATCAAAATGTCAATAATTGAAGTTTTTTCTATTTTATTATAATCTACTTGCAACTAAAATTAAGATACATGGGTTTTTTATAATAGCAGGATGCTTAAACTGGCCTATTATGACATTATGCATTTCAATTTTTTTAATATCGGATATTTTTTGCACTAATACCTATCTATTCCAGATTTGGTATGATTTAAATTAAATTTTATGGAATAATACAATTCTATTCTTTATAAACAATATAAAGAGCACACTTTTCACATATACTTGTACTCATATTAAATATATAATAATTCGTTCGTTTAAATTTTCGGGTCTACATTAGTATTTTCAAATTCATACCTACGATATATCCATTTTAAATATTAAATTTGTTTAATTTTCTACAACAATTTAAAATTATTTTCGTTAATAATTACTAGAGATGGGACCGAAGCAAAATAATTATTCGTTATTGGGCCTATTGGACCATATTTTCACTATTCGGAATTCGGCGTATTCGTCCTATTTTAATACCGAATAGTCAGTTATAAGAAATAAGTGAAATACAATGCTGTTTTTTTACATTAAAATATATAATTATAGAAAATAAATTTTAAACAAAAGATTTACGTTTAGTTGTTACTAAATAATAATTTATTTCGATATATTGTTTGGTGGTAAATCATTAAATTTTTATTGAAACTGGGATAATTGAATTTATTAGTAATTAAACAATAAATTACCCTAGGAAAAAATAAATTAGTTTCGACAGATCAGAATAAAGACATCCGCAAATATGATTTTTCATTTTTCTGAATAAATCATGATTTTTTTCAACCCTGATTTATTCCAGTAATTGCTGTAATTATAAACATTATTGCTCTAGTATTTATTGTATATTATTTGCACCAGAATGTAAATTAAAAAAAAAACTGGTGGATTTGAACCCTAAATTTTAATTTCGTAAAGAGAGACCAGAAAGTTATGACTTTGTTATTTTATATTCCCATTAAAAATATAAGCTTTACTAAATGTTTTTAGGGAATATTTTATATGTTTCATAAATAATTGATTTTGATAATTTTGAATACAAAAAGGATAACAGCATTTGTATTTTATATAAATTTATGTAATTATTACATTTATTGTTAATCGTTTTTACTGACATTAATTTGAAATATTTTAATCAAAATTAATTTTCAATAAGCTGTTTTATTTGCATTGAATAAATAACCTTAATATTTATAAATTTGCATTTCCTTGTAAATTTTATTTATTCCTTTGAAAATTTGCGGCGGAAATCAGTTTTCGTTCTGTAAATAATTCCATTATTATTATTCAAATAAAAATAATTGAATTGCATCTGATGTAAATGAGCACAATGTTGAGCGATTAAAAAGGCCAACATAAGAAAACAGAAGGCAAAGGCAGAGACGGAGGCAGAGCATCAGAAGGCAGAAAGCGGAGCAGGCAGACGGCGGAAAGCCAAGACAGAAGACGGAAGACAAGCAGGGCGCGAGGGTGGTTGGCTACCAATTTAAAAGTAAATGAATGTCGGTGTGCTAGTGACACACTCGTCACACGCTCCGTGCTCTAAATGCCTCGCTCTTTAGATGTGCATGTCACTGCACTTTGCCGACGGATTCGTACTCAAATTCAAATTCTCCCAAAATTACTCAAATATTGTCTCATTCATTTTTTCTCTTCTATAATCAATAATCTCAATTTACTAAATAAAAATATATTACATATTAGCAGGGTTAGCAAAAATCATGATTTATTTGATTTTTTAATTTTTAAAGATTTTTTGGTTGTTTTAAAAGCAATATTAATATATTATTTCATAAACAAAATCGAAGTCTTTAAAAAAACTAAAACTATTCATCTGAATAAATCTAGGAAGAGTAACAAGGAATTTTTACTTTTTGTTGCACATTTAAGTACATATTTTTCTATCTTATATTATGACAATTAAAGTGACAAAATTTCATTTAATTTTAAGACATTATTAAAAACAGAACTTATTTTCTTTGTTATTAATAATTTTGTAGCAAATAAATACATTTTCACTACAATTTGTATTTTTTATCATTGATAAAAATCAATGATTTTTATTTAAAAAATCAGTTGATTTAAATCACGATTTAAATGATTTAAATCAGGCCAACCCTGCATATTAGGGATTTGAACTGAAAATATTTTGGGTTCGATCACGGTTAACGGTTTTTACGTTGATAAAAATTTCGGTTATCGGTAATGGTTCTTTGAAAATATTATGTTGGTTTTCGTTTCGGTTAAAATAAACAAATAAATTTCGGTTTGGATTAAAATTGTAAATTGTTTTTAGTAAAATTATAGTTACTTTAACTTTTAGTTGCGATCTAAGTAACATTGTGACGATCGTCCTAGAATTAGGACATATGACTTAAGATGTCGCTAATTTCGCTGATTGCAGCTGAGAATAACACTAGAATTTTATAAAAATAAGTTAAATTTATGGTTAATATTTTCACTTTAGTACAATATTTATATACTAGTTTTAGTACCGATATGTTTTTGGTTCGGTTATGTTTTCGGTTACAGAATAAATTTATTTTTCATATCGTTTATCGGTTTCCATATTTGAAAAATAAAATACAGATAATGTATATCAACTGATTATTGAAAAATACTCCAAAACACTTTTTTAAGGTACTGATTTGAGTTCAAATATCTCAAAAACAAAGAGGTAATTAATTTTAAAATCAGCGTATCGAATTCTGTAAAAATACAAATTTTTTTCAAATAGGTATGTAAATTTTCGCCCCAAAAATAAGATATTTTAGGAAAATTTAGGTCTTCTTTCTAGAAATTACTATAAGATTCAATAAGATAATTATTTTTTCTTCTTTCTTTTTATTATTTTTTTAACTCTAAAATAGATATATTTGCAATATTTTCATTAAATATATTTTAGATTTCATGGAAATTGCTATAGAAAGAAAAATTAGAAGATATATTTCGTATTACTTAATTAAAGAAAAAGGAAAATAAATCTTAATCGTAAATATAAACATTAATTAAGGTTTGAACTCCCAATAATTTATAAATAGGTATCGTAAATAAATATATCATTAAAGTCCATAAGCCAATTAAGTTATCAAAATGTATTTAATTTAAATTTAGAAATCAAATCTCCACTTTGAAATTACTTATAAATTTATAATACCACTAATAAAATAAAGTTCAGTTAAGGGCTATGTTATATTTAAATTTGATTACGAGACAAAGTTTAATTATTAGAAATTTATAATTACATAAAGTACACTTTTTTGTGTCATTTTTTTCAACAGAATATTTATTAAATGTTATTAATTAAAATTAAATTTAGAATTATGCAGTAAATATAATAGGACTTACAGTGCCCAATAAAAATATACATATGTTGTCTGTTTTAGCTTTCAAATTTAAAAAAGGGAATCCGTTATAGAAGTTCTCTACTGTGATCTAACCTCATTTTTTAATTATGATACATATATATTATTTAAGTGATTAAAATTCGTCTGTAAAGGTTGATAATATTAAAATGCTAAAGAGAAAAGGTGATAATCAATAGAAAATAGTATTCCTCGAAGAACATTGTTGCGAAAGAGTAAAAATATGATTATGTTGAATGGTAGTAAAAAAGTTTGTAAAGTGAGGAAGAAGGAGAGGAAAGGCAAGAATGTAGAGGCTGTCATGAGACGCATAACAATGACAGGAACACGAACTACTCAACACTTTCCAACAAAACTGGTAATATATTTATTACCTTTTTCTTATATACTGCGGCTCCCTAGCGCCCAGCAAGACATATGCAGCCTAAAACTTACTCCAAACCTCCTTACACCTACATTTCCAACTTAGAATTCTACCCCTTCGGACACTTCGGATCAAGTCGACAATGAAAAATTATCAAACCGGATTACTAAATAACATTCAAAAGAAAAAGATATAAATTTATACAGTTATTATTTTTAAGTTAGAAAATATATATAGTATAGTATATACTATGAGCATAAGTAAAATAATTGTAATGAATTGAATTGATAGAATCGCTAAGTTGTAAAACCATATTTTTATTAGTTACAAATATTTAAATGTTATAACTAAATTCTAGCTGTAGAATAGCTAATTAACAAAAAGGTATATAATTAAATAAAATCACTTAAAGAAAAAATTGTTTAATAATATCTTTTTTGCGCTACTTGTATTGTAACTATGTACTCCATCCATCATGTAACTGATAACTTACAGTCCTAGGAAAATAATACATATAGTAACATAGAAACAAACATGTAATTTAAATTGAAAATATGTAGTAAAAAATTAATAATGTTTGATGACAAACAGCGCCAGATTAATACTTTAAGAGGCCCTCTAAGAATCCCCAAACCATGGGGCAATGGGAGTAGTTAATAATAATTTAATAATTAAATAATACAAGCAATGGAATATCTTCTAAGAAACAATTAAAACAATTAAATGTGTTCTTTGCAATTTTTGAATTAATTTTTATTTCTTTATAATTTTAGTTTTTTATTAATTTAAAAAAATATTTTAAACTGTTTCTTGAAAATATACTCATGAACTAATATAAAATTTTGTTGAAAATTAGGGAGTTCAAATTTACCGAGAGCCCTAAGCATGTGCTCAGTTTGTTTATGCGTTAATTTACAGCTGATGACATATCAAACGGGTTGTATTTTAAATATTGAAGCTTAATTTTTCAGTAGTGCGAAAAATATAATAAGCAAAACGGACTGTACATACATGTTAACATTCTCGAAACTATTATTAATAAATTACGTTTTTACCATTCTCTACATTACCTAATTAGTCTATTCTATTTTATACATTAAGGTTAATATATACAATAAATCAAATAGTTATTTGTTATAATAATGTATATTCATAAAATCTTATATACCAACTGCGGGATAAAGATGGGTTTATGCTCAAAAAATTAAAAATGAGGAATAAGAATAAGCGTAATTTTAAACGTAACAATAGATATGTTTTTGCTGCCAGTTTTAAGGAATAAAATTAATCATATTATATTTTTAGGTTAGTCAAAAGTGATTATATTTATTATTCTGGTATTGGTACCGACTTTTATAATTAACATTTACGTTTTTTATATGACGAATTTATGTTATTCAGTAATTTGTCAGTACAATATATATTTCCAGGTTATGTTAAGTTTTAGTTTGATGTTTGTCACGCATGCACATTTCGCTAACAACATTAAAAGTTGACCAACTTTTACTTTCCCCTAATTCTTTTTCCTGCAGCATAAATCGACTCATACGTTATAACTATTTTAACTTTAAGGCTATTTTTATTCTTAAATCTGATGAGCATAAATGCACCTTAAATCTAAATATATAGCAAGGTATAAAAATCCGTAGAATGAACTATTTACAGTCAGAACTAGTCTATTGTGTTGGTAGGTAATGGAAGTGTTAACATTTGAAAGCTGCCAACAACGGACAGCGTATTAGAGTCTACAGTATTGACCTTAATTAATAAAGTTCTATGTTGTGTGCAAATGAATTTTGGAGAGGTTATTTGAAAAGAAAAGAAAATAGTTTTAAGTTGAATGATTAAATATGCAAGACTGCAATAACATTTGAGGTGGAAAGGACAGTATGCAGGCAAAGCATACGAATCCATTTGCTGTTGACCAAAGCTACGTTCGACGACGTTATAACAATTCTTATTCTTAAATCTGGTGAGCATAAACGCAGCTTAAAACTGAATATTGTGAGGTACAAAAATCCGTAGAATGAACTATTTACATGTCAGAACTAGTCTATTGTGTTGGTAGGTAATGGAAGTGTTAACATTTCAAGCTGCCAACAACGGACAGCGTATTAGAGTCTACAGTATTGACCTTAATTAATAAAGTTCTATGTTGTGTGCAAATGAATTTTGGAGGGGTTATTGGAAAAGAAAAGAAAAGAAAAGAGTTTTAAGTTATGCATTACATATGCAAGAGTGCAATAACATTTGAGGTGGAAAGGACAGTATGCAGGCAAAGCATACGGATCCATTTGCTGTTGACCAAAGCTACGCTCGACGACGTTAACACATCGTCGTGCCCCTGCAAAGTCCCTGGCCTCGTAATGCGACATTTAAAGGTCGGACATTTAGTGGCATATTGTTCTTCCGAACCTATTGACAATGTATCCACTCTGCACAAAAGCGCTATTTATTAATGTGTTCCGGCATTGATGAGCGGATTTTATCGCAAACCGGTTACAGAGACTAACTTAGGAGGATCTTAGCTAAAAATATCAACTCCGCAAATGTCAATTTTTGATGGACGAAGATCGCGAAGGTGATAGTTCAGTCTAGGTCAATAATAAATTATTTCTACATTCAATACTCTTTTTTCTATTAACTTCCAAAGTTGTTAATATTTTCCAGACGGTACATACTTTACTTCTACTTTATATATTTATAGACAAGATTAAATAAAAACAGTTCGGCTAATAACTAAGACACCATATTGCACAGGATAGTATTAAATGTATTCCTACATTTTTTAATACAGATTACTTCAGTTTAATAGCATAATTTAACGAAATTTTAAAAAAAAAATTACATTTTTTCATGAAGTTTATTGATTCGGCTATCATTTCTCGTTGAAACATATTAAAAAATTATTTAAAAGAATTAAAATAAAATACTTGGCCATCTTGTATTTATAGCCTATTAGTTAGTCGAAATACGTATTGTGTCTTTCGAGATTAAAGATTTTGAAACTAACCAAATATTTTATTTTATTACATTTTTTCGCTTCATATTTTTAATGCAATACACACAAACTGACAGTTGTTAATTTATGGTTATGGGATCAGAACAACAACCTACGGAATTGGAGGATTTCAGGTTTTCAGTCTAGACAAGACAAGACTTTACTAACAGCTGATTTATGGTGGATTTAATTAAAAAAAAATAGATTTACAAATTAAGATTTAAATTTACGATTTATCTTGTTGGTTTATAGTGAATTCAAAGGTACGAAATGTATCCAATCAACTTCTTATACTGGGTCATGTATTATCACATAATTATCAGACCTATTATCAGACCTATTATTAACTTGCGCATAAGCTTTAGATAAGGACTGATAATTCTTCGGCAGCGATCTTTTTCTATTTTACAATCACTGTTTCAGGTCGGATGGAACAAGTTTATAATTATATTTCGAAAATTTTAAATTTTTAATTAATCTAGAGCCTTGAAAGCGTAGAGTCTAGAGTCTAGAATGTTGTCGTCTTTATCTAGAATAAGAAAGTCTTATCTTGATAATTTAGACAAGACAAGACAAGTCAAGGGTCTAGAAAGTCTAGATCTAGACGGCAGCATTACCAACTATGGAAGTTTATGTTAATAAATACGTTTGTTCATAATATTACGTAATTAATCCTGTTGTAAATCCTGTAAAAAATGTAATATGACATGGTTTTTTTATAACTTTACAATTTGATTCATTTAAATTATTTCTCATTAAATATTTTTTCCAAAACATATTAACAATTTTGTAATAACATAAAAACAGGAGGTATTATAAAAAAAGTCTCACAATTGGAATCAAACTGAAGATCCGATTTCGGAGGTTGTTCTAACCCGATAACTATGAATTGAAAATGGTAGATTTCGCATGTAGAACCATAAAAACATGAGACAAAAAAGTTTAATTATTTTGATGATGCTATTACAATGAAGTACTTTATCTGTATTAAATAAAATGTAGGAATACATATAGTATTGTCCTGTCCAATATAGTGACTTAGTTATTAGCCGGACAGTTTTTATTTACCAAAAACTGTTTCCCATATTATATACCTATGACAACATACATATATACATAAGTCTGGTGATGTTTAAAATGTGTATCTATTTTAAAGTTTCAAATCAAGTTCTAAATACGGGAACTTTATGACGTGAACATGAAACGCGATGATACATACATATATTTAACAGAGGGAAGTAAACAAAAAATTTTAGTAGGATATTAAATTAAGTAAAATTTTAATAACTCCTGTTTAATTATTCATGTAGAAACAACAGTTTTATGTCTGCACGAGGGTAGAAAATAAAAAACGTACAACACATAAAATTGTCAAAAACATTTATAGGTTATGTAACAAGGGGACAGGGTACAAGGATACGTATACGGTTTTAAACTAGGCGCATAAAGGCTGGCTGTATATATGCCCTCATATATGATGAGATGTATGGATTTATCGAAGGCGTAAGAAGTTTGTCAGGATAAAATATGCGAAAAATTTTTAAAGTCGAGTGAATACACAGAAAAGTTACTACCTGCCTAAAGTATACGCCTTCCTAGTCCGAGAGAACGTACATCCGAACTATGTACTTCTTGTCTTCGCAAAATATTTTCAAGTGTAGCGAAACTACTACATTTCATTTATTTACAAATTGTTGCTTTGCTCACAAACAAATTCAAATTGTTTGCTTAACTTCCGCAGCGAAATGAGAGTTTCTAAGACGTGTGAAATATATTACCTCATTTAAATTTATTATTATTCACTTCTACCCAACTTGTTTTACCTTTTCCAACAACTATTCATGCGATATTAAAAATTATTGCTACTGCGAAACAAAATCTTATTTAAACTCAAAATTTATACAAATAGAATCTGTAGCAAAATCTAGCAATACTTTTATTTTCTTTACGCCTTAAACTTAAAACAATTTCTTGGGTATAAAAAAGAGCATATAACCGAAAAAAATACTGGATAACGGTTAACCCATATTGAGAACGTTACAAAAATAACAGTTTTGGTTCGAAAACAGGTTTTTCAAAATTGGAAACCAGTTAAAAAAATGGTATTGTGGACCAAGAAAAAGCGATTATATTTTAGGCTGCATATAAAATCAAACACGAATATTCACAAAAATTTCTATAATACATTCAGAAAAATGTAAATCACTTTTCAATTGTAAACTTGATGCCCAAAGCTGACAAAGATACTACCTATTTTTATGACTCTCTAATAAAATGTAGATTACAGAAATTATCATGACTTATTTGGTCATATTGAAATACAAATATAACATAAATTAAAAAAAAAATTAATTTTTTTTCGCGCTAAATGATATTATTAAAATAAAGGTTAATGTTCGCTAAAACCGGTTTATTTTTTTATTGGTTAACGGTTACCGGTATTTTCGGCCTTAAAAATATCGGTTCAAATTATAATTATTTTGTTCAAAATATCGGTTTCCGGTTTTTATTAACCGGTTTTTTTAACCGGTTACATGCCCTGGTATAAACCTAAAATTTAACAAAACAAGGGTGGGATTCTATAACTTCGGTTGCTATCATTTGGACTAGTTTTGATATCAATTGCAAATATCAATTACAAAGTATACTTGATATTTTATACCAGTAATGGTTATTTTCGTACATTCGTACTTACATATACTCGTACATATGTAAAGAATACTCTACAAGTCTACAATGATAAGGGATTTTCTTAAATTTATTGCAAATTTGAAATTCTGCCTTGGTAACATTTGACGTTTGACGTTTGTAATTGATATAATAACAAGTACAATTGTTATTTGTAGTTGTTATAAGTTATGGAATACCACTCC
This sequence comes from Stenolophus ochropezus, assembly GCA_035578165.1. Classification (NCBI taxonomy): domain Eukaryota; kingdom Metazoa; phylum Arthropoda; class Insecta; order Coleoptera; family Carabidae; genus Stenolophus; species Stenolophus ochropezus. The sequence continues at coordinate 11,024,134 of JAQOWZ010000014.1, forward strand.
AAATTTGTAATAAATTATTTCCTATTGTTCAATATATAGGCATAATATAATAAATTTGAAGTATAGCAGGGTCTTTATAAACGTAGACATAACCTTTCTCTTCGAAGTTAAGCGTGTCTGCAGCCAATTTAACGCAACAGTGCGGCAGGAGTTGAACTCTACACTTTGAATTGTATACCGACGATGAAAATGGATTAAATATAAACTTCAAAAGGTAATACATTTCAGTTGCAGTTTAAAACTTCTTCATACGATAATGTAAAACCGAAAAATACATTTTTTGTAAGCTGAGGGAAACTAATATACGTAGTTAAGAAAGAGTTTAATAAATTTTTAATAATGGCAGCATATGAGTGTAAGATTTTAAAGCTTCGTTTATGAGGTGCTGTAAAAATGATAGCTTGGATATACAAACATCAGGCTGTATTACAAACGATGTAAATATTGTAAATGTGATTATGACTGAGCTCTAAAGATGTTTTGATGGTAAAATTAAATTCCGCATTAAAATAGGAAAACACAGATTTTCATCCTCGTAAAATGTTGCGCCAAGTGGATCATAATGAAAAAGTTTGAAACGAAAATAAATAAATAAAATTACCAGATAATTTACATTATTCGGTGGCTTTTTTTTAACTAATAACAAAATTAGAAGCACTAAACAGAGCAATTAATAACAAATTGTTGTTTGGTGGTCTAATTTTTCTTTGAAATCAATAATAATTTCACTCCTGTTAATTGATACAACAATTTTAAAAGCAAATACTGGAAGAAACACAATATTGTTGAAATATTTTAAAGAGAATATTAGCTACCACAAAATTATTAGGCGGTTTAGGTTTAGCATTTCGTTTCGTGGAACTGATGAAAATTTAACCTCAAATTCAAAAGGGAATTACCTACTTAACTTGCTTATATTTAGCACAGTATTATGAACAGAAACGAAAAGATAATGTTAACTATTTATTGCATGTTATTTGTTCCGAATTTATTGATTTAATGGGAGAGAAATGGAAAAAGAAATTTAGTGAGGAAGTGAAAGAATCAGCTAATTATTCCTTTATTTTAGATTCTATTCCAGACATAGTCAATTTGAACATCAATTATAATTTTTATTAAGGTATGTTTATGGGAAGTAAATAATAGAAAGATTTTAGGTACATGTTATAGTTTATGAGTTTAAGGTAGTTTTACAATTTCTAAAAATAAAAAATTGATTTTTCGGTTATTGGACTTTCCTCTTTAAATGTCTTATTTTCTGATATCGATAAAATTGAACGGAGAACTTTTACTTATCCTATTTAATAATTAAAGAAAGAAATAAAAGATAGATAACTATAAATTAAGTTTTTTTTTCAATGAGCATGCACAACAAGGAGTATATTAGTACTTTATTAAATTATAGTTGTTTCTCATGATTACCTTACGAAGTAATTATGTCCGTGTATTTACACTTACTAGAATTAGATTAAATGAAGATGGATGTCCTTACATATAATGGCGCTGAAATGAACAACACGTGTACTTTCTTATAATATCAATGTCAAGGTTTCACGTATGTTTGTGTGTCATGTCAGAGATGTTTTATGTATTTACATTAGAAAAATCGTATCATACGGTCTTCAGATGTACGTGTTTAGAAACTGAAATGACTTTGTTTCAATAGGTGGCTTCTTAATTTTAAATAACGGATAAATTTCAAATTACATTTTTAATGTAGGTAATGAATTAGTCTTATTCAATGTAGCAATATAATAAATACAGTGTTGCATTGATTTAAATCACTTGTTTTAAATCAAATTTAAATCACATTGTTTTTTTTTACATATAATATATATATATATATATATATATATATATATATATATATATATATAATCATTTTTTCTATAATTGTTATTATACAGGTTTACGAAAATTGGGGAAAAAAGCGTGTGACAATACTACAATACAATACAATTACTAAATCTGTTTAACTTCGTCGCTAAAACAATTTTACTAGTACATTATTTTGAATTTATAAATCAGATTTTTTTTGCACTAATGTGTAATTTTTTGTTAAATTTACTTTGAAATGTGTTAGAGTAAAATCCTATTTTAACGACATCGAAGGAACCAAAAATTTCGTTGCTGTAGCAGAAAGTCGCTATAATCGATTAAAGTAAAACAATGTTAGCGTATGTGAGCTCACAATTTCGATGTTATATTGTCGTTATAAGCGGTATCGTTAGAAATGGATTTTACTGTAGTTTTTTATTGTTTCTTTGAATTTTAATTTATTCTTTACAATTTTATAATATGCGCAATTTTTAAAACACTTTTTTGAAATTATATTACACCTTTTCTAAAAAATCTGATTTAAATATTTTTTTTTTAAATTGGATTTTTATGCAACCCGGAATAAATATTATCATGTGTAAATAAAATAAAAAATGTTTAACGACAGGATAAAACTCTTTTAGTTTAAATTATTTTTCCTAAACATGTTCTGCTAGGCTTATGAATAGATATTAATAAACCTAACCTGGTAGTAGGATATTAGATCCATACTGCATCCTTATTCCCAGCCCACGTAGTCCTGTATCAGTTTGCCATCACCCCTCCTTCCAACAACACGTCCCATTGTCCGCGTCGTGACGCATGCAGAGCCGCGTCGCGATGTCAGCGCGGGCTAGGGGAATGTATATACAACGTAATGGAAATCGTGACTTACAACTCGGACGCCTAGCGGCCTTCCTCCTATGTGGGTGGACGCCGCGACGCTCGACGCTACGGATACGGAACAATGGACTAAAGGTTAAGGAAGGAACTTGTTGTAGGTGATTGGAAATGGGATTATAGAGGTGATATGTAATCGAACATTTTCGAGCTAAAAGTAATTACAACACATTCAAGGCAAAATAAATACAGCAGATAATTTAAAACTAAAGGTATAAATTAAAACAAGAAATTAAAAAACGTGTAGAGCAAATTTTAGAACAAATTACTACATTAGTTACTGGTTAGTGGTTACTATGGTGGGTACCAGGGCACGAGGGAATCCTAGAAAACGAGAAAGCTGATGAAAAAAAGGGGCTAAACTTTCATACCACGAGCCGGAACCTTCATGTGGTCTTCCACAAAGCCACTATAACAAGGTGGTCAAAAACTGGGAGGAATCTGCCATATCCTCATATTGGAAAAATATTCCAGGCCTCAATCAAGCTCGGAAATTCATTTCCCTAGCTTCGACAAACGCCAAAGAGTTATTAGCTCTCAGCAAAAAGAATCTTAATATAATGACAGGAATTCTCACTGGCCACTGTCCTTTAAAGTACCATGTGCACAAAATTGGTATAGCTGAAAATGAAACATGTCGACTCTGTGAAGAGGACGAAGAATCGTCGGAACACATACTGTGTGAATGCCCAGCCGTAACTGCGCAGAGACTCAATCAACTAGGTAAGAGGTATCTTACGGCAGATGAGATCAAGAACTTGACTCCTGGAGCCATAATCGGCTTCATCAAAAATCTGGATTTACTTCCGGAAAACTAAGTAAGGGCTGTGTCACAATAGATCTTCTAAGTCGCGTTGACAAAAAGCGACAAAACGCTTAAACCCTCGTATACATAGAATACAATACAATAGTTACTGGTTATGCTAAAGTATATTAGCCGAATAATAATTCTACGGATACGGAACAATGAAGTAAAGGTTAAGGAAGGAACTTTTTGTAGGTGATTGGAAATGGAATTATAGAAGTGATATGTAATCGAACATTTTCGAGTTAAAAGTAATTACCAGGAGTTAGAACAACTACAACACATTCAAGACAAAATAAATACAGCAGTTACTTTAAAAGTAAAGGAATAAATTAGAACAAGAAATTAAATAACATGTAAAGCAAATTTAAGAAGAAATTACTACATTAGTTAGTGGTTATGCTAAAGTATATTATGCCGAATAATAATTCTACGGATACAGAACAATGGAGTAAAGGTTAAGGAAGGAACTTATTGTAGGTGATTGGAAGTAGGATTATAGAGGTGATATGTAATCGAACAATTTGGAGATAAAAGTAATTACCAGACGTTAGAACAATTACAACACATTCAAGACAAAATAAATACAGCAGTTAATTTAAAACTAAAGGAATATATTAGAACAAGAAATTAAATAACGTGTTGAGCAAATTTTAGAACAAATTACTACATTAGTTACTGGTTAGTGGTTACTATGGTGGGTACCAGGGTACGAGGGAATCCTAGAAAACGAGAAAGCTGATGAACTTGCAAAAAAAGGGTTAAACTTTCATACCACGGGCCGGAACCTTCATGTGGTCTTCCACAAAGCCACTATAAGAAGGTGGTCAAAAACTGGGAGGAATCTGCCATATCCTCATATTGGAAAAATATTTCAGGCCTCAATCAAGCTCGGAAATTCATTTCCCCAGCTTCGACAAACGCCAAAGAGCTACTAGCTCTCAGCAAAAAGGATCTTAATATAATAACAGGAATTCTCACTGGCCACTGTCCTTTAAAGTACCATGTGCACAAAATTGGTATAGCTGAAAATGAAACCTGTCGACTCTGTGAAGAGGACGAAGAATCGTCGGAACACATACTGTGTGAATACCCAGCCGTAACTGCGCAGAGACTCAATCAACTAGGTAAGAAGTATCTTACGGCAGATGAGATCAAGAACTTGACTCCTGGAGCCATAATCGGCTTCATCAAAAATCTGGATCTACTTCCGGAAAACTAAGTAAGGGCTGTGTCACAATAGATCTTCTAGGTCGCGTTGACAAAAAGCGACAAAACGCTTAAACCCTCGTATACATAAAATACAATACAATAGTTACTGGTTATGCTAAAGTATATTATGCCGAATAATAATTCTACGGATACGGAACAATGGAGTAAAGGTTAAGGAAGGAACTTATTGTAGGTGATTGCAAAATAGGATTATAGAGGTGATATGTAATCGAACATTTTGGAGCTAAAAGTAATTACCAGGCGTTGGAACAAACTACAACACATTCAAGACAAAATAAATACAGCAGTTAATTTAAAACGAAGGAATAAGTTAGAACAAGAAATAAAGAACGTGTAGAGCAAATTTTAGAAGAAATTACTACATTAGTTACTGGTTATGCTAAAGTATATTATGCCGAATAATAATTCTTGTTCAGTAGCTAGACCGGCAGGCCATATTGTAATGTTATGAAATATGGCAGTCTGGCTCTAGTTTCTGAACTAGAATTAAAATCTACACGAGGCATTTATTTACTATCACCAATATTTCGCCGTTTTTATATTATTTTGAGAGAGATAGAGTTGCATCAAAACTGAAGCAAAGATAACATCTATTTAATTGTAATTTACTAACTAGAACAAAGAATTATATTTCGTGTTGTAAAATAGTTTCTTTTGTTCTAGTTTGTGAATTGGAATAACAACATTCACTAAACTTGCTTCAGTTGGAACGATCTGAAACGTTAGACTTATTACTAATGCATGTGCATTATTTCTATCGAAAGTAAAGTGCCCTTTTGAAAAGGCCGATTGGAACCAAAAATGACGGTGCATAACTAGATGTTATGGCAATTCCAGAAACATAATTTTAATATTTTACAGCTAATCGTTTTTGAGTTATGCGTAGTGTTGCCGTCCACATGGACAAGACATAACTTTTCAAAATCTTGTCTTGTCTAGAAATTTCAAGACAAGACTTTACTAAATCTAAGTCTAAATGAAAAAGTCTTGTCGAGACTACACTCTAGATTGTTGCAAGACTACACTAACGCTTTAGACAAGGACATATAATTCTTCGGCAGCATTCTTTTTCTATTTTACAATCAATTTTCAGCTCTGATGGAACTAGCTTCGTTTGATATATTTATATTTCGAAAATTTAATTTTTTTATTAACCTACAGTCTTAAAAATTATCTAACAAGTTATCTGAATCTAAAATAGAAATATATTTTCTTAATAATCTAGATAGGATAAGACAAGAGTCTAGAAAGTCTAGGTCTAGACGACAACACTATCAACTATAAAAGTTTATTTCAATAAATAGGTCCTGATCTAAAATAAGAAAGTCTTGTCTTGAAATTTTAAGACAAGGCTGTTGCTAGTCTTGTCTTGAAAATCTAGACAAGACAAAACAAGAGTCTAGAAAGTCTAGATCTAGACGGTAATACTAGGTATGCGAAAAATTAAAAAAAATACTACGAGCAAAGTGTCCGTTTGGCACTGCCGATTGCAATAAAAAAGGGAGGTGCACAATTAGATATTATAGCAGTCCCATATACAAAATTTCAACATTCTACGGCTACTACTGTTGAGAGCTACGTGAAGAATAATTAAGTAAATAATTCAAATTTCCTTTTCTTCACTAAATATATTTAACAACTGATGTACATTTCGGTTGCAAAGCAATCATCATCGGAGTATAATCCTACGGCTAATCATTTTTGATTTATACGCCGAAACTGGCAAAAATGGATTCAGGGATAGTCAAAATGGATATTTCCGTCGGAACCTGAAAATCGAAATTTTTCGCGATTACAATACTTCCTTTATTTCATACCAGAAAATAAAAAAGGAAAACCTGATTTTCCATGTGAAAAACCTAAAATCTATTTTTTATAAATTATTGATTTAAGATTATGTGTTGGAAGTAGATTAAACCACTGCACTTAAACAAAGTATTTAATATATGGCGACTTAAAATGCGCTAAGTGTCGCGTCGCCGGAAACGGAAGGACTTGGGCGCCGGGACGACGGATGCGGTCATCCGGCGACGACGCGTGCTCACGCCTAACCAGTCCACAGATAGCTGATAGCGTTGTTTATATTATATCCTCTTCCGCTGAAATGTGATGGCAGCGTCTTCACCGATTCTTTCTTACGATGTGTGCGCCAGAATATGCTGGAGGAGTTAGGACGCTTTAAATTTCGGCGATGCGGTGCTACGTTCAGCGGAGAAGGATGTGAAATGCAGGTCACTTCTGCCCAAGAAGGTAAATATTTGCCGAGAACTAGAGGTTACATATTTTTACTTTGTTATACTTGGGAAATGTACGGGAATTATGGGAATGGGTTATTGCTTTTTGGTATATATTGTTATCGTCTAACGCGCTGTTAGTAACGTGGTTTAACGATAACCTCTATTCGAATCATATTTATACAAACATATAACAAATTTTAAAATACTTTTTTACATATTATTAACGTTTTTCTACAGGATGGAATACTAAATTAGAAACAGCTTTTTTTCTCGAAAATTATTATAGATACCGAAAAATTATTTAAATAATGTTTTTAGTATATTTAATAAGCTAACTAAATCTGTATAAATTTAGTAAAAAATAAGTTTAATTTTCTTATATTTTGCCATATTTATATTTTTTTTAATGGAATATTTGTATATTATTGAACTAATTAAAAGAAAAAAAAATTCTTTAAAAAAGTTTTTACCTTCTGAAATTGATGGTGTTTAAAATATTAATGAAAATATTTAAATATTTCTTCTCAAAATAAAGTGATCCCGATATTGTTGTCTATATAATTGCAGAGCTTGTCTTGAATTATTATTTGATAAATAACATTTTATCATATGTTATTTTGTATTAATTGAATAATCTGCCATTATTGATACAAAGTAATAATTGTAAGTATGCAACACAATTTTTCTAGCGCAAATACAATACAAAATAACTCAACTGTCAACAAATTTTGTTTTCAACGCACATTTTATTTTGCGAAGAAACAAATATTTTCATTAATATCTCAAAAACTGTCAAGTTTAGAAGGTAAGAAACAAGAAACCATAAACTTTTTTAAGCAAAAATTATTTTCTTTTAATTAGTACAATATTATACCGACCATTCCATTTTAAAAATATGGTAATATTTACGAAAATTAAACTCTTTTTACCGAATTTATACAGATTTAGTTAACTTATTAAATATACTAAAAACTTTATTTAAACAATTTTTCGGTATCTATAATAACTTCTGAGAAAAAACGTGTTTTCAATTTCGCATTCAACCCTGTATAAATCTTATTATCTTCCTTTTTGGTAATTATAACGAGAATTCAAAATACAGGTGTAAATGTATACAAGTACAACCCTGTGTTCTCAATTTCAATCTCCAATTCTACAGGATGCCATTGCATTTCTGTCATAAAAACAAAAATGAAATTCAGACTGTTATACGTATTCTTTTCTATTTTCTATTTCGCGAGCGAATTTTCAATGAACAAGCGAATTATATAACGATAGGTAAATATCGGTAAATCAGTTTTCTTGACACGTTCTATAAGGAAGTGAGAAATTCTAACCTTGTTACATATTTTATTTTGTTCGTTTCCCCTCTTAAATTTAGAATGATAGTAATATTTAACTCAGTTGGCTTAAAAAAAGAGGCGTTAATTTCTTCGTTAGCTATTAAAAATTTTATTTCTTTTATTTAAAGTGTGGAGGTTGTTATTCTCATTAAAAATTAGTGTTAAATAAAGATATATATGTACATAAAAGTAAACTGATTTTATAATAAAACTGAAGGCACTATGAACTTTAAAGCAAGTATATGAACTCACAACACAGAATAGTTTGTAATAAACGTAAAACTTTACAATTTATTAAACTGCATTAGATAAAACATGCATAAAGTTCCGTTTAAACAGAATTCAAGCGAGATTATTTAAAATTTCAAACACTATCTGATTTAATGAACCCTGCTATCACTTTATATGTAACTGGATTTACTTCGAATTGGTTTCCTATAAACATTTCCTCATCGTTATTTTTTAATTTAATCGCGTTGTTTAATTCAATTCATTTCTGAAAACCGGGGGAGCAAAAACAAAATGAACTTAAACTTGTAAGAGTTTATTTCGTTGATAAATAATATGAAACCAATTCATGATGAAGTTAGTACCGTTGCTCGAGCTTAAATTGTATGAAATACTAATCTTGGATTTATTAATAAATGAAGACATATAAAACCTATTGTTTTTTTAATAGGACTACAATTATCACAAAATTATAGATATTTCATGATGTAACTTGGCACCCTATGATTTAATAAAGAAACATCGCTCAAATGAATATCATTCATAGATAGAGACATAATTTACTTCATAAAAAAAATTCTTTGTGACAAATTACCCCGCTCTTGTGTTGGTTGACACAGTACTTTAGGTTAGTTAGTTGAATAAATATAGAAAATATTATTTGTTCTCTAAGTACTAGTTAGGTGACTGGTATCTCTTATAGTAAATTCACATAAAATTCAAAGAAAAGAAAAACTTAAAAACAACATTTTGTATACTTTATAACAAAATTAGAAACTTGATAGAAATATAATTTGAATTACTAATTAATATGATACTACTGAGAATCGATAACATGTTTACAGTTTACAGAATCATTTGAATAACAATTATGGCCTTTAAATTTTTATTACCTTTACTATGATAAATTGTCCCAGAAGGTAAAATATATTAACCTAACAGCTTATTTTATAAAGAGTTTAAAGAATATCAAAGAATCATTTAAATATGGAAGAAATAAGCTCAAACGATAAGTGTGGATATAAAAATTTTAAAAAATCACAGAAACAATTATTTGATGTAACATATGACGGATCTCAATGCCTTGCCGCAATGAACTAAGAGTTTGTAGGAGATACGGTGTTGTACCCATGGGATGCTGTGAGGTTTTATTATATAATTAAATGTTATAGTTTGTGTACTGTGAGCATTATTTTAACATGAAACATGACATTTCTTATATCCATGGTTACGATCTGACATTGACATTGATTGACTGCAATACATTTGCTTGTCTAAACTAAAAAAAAATAGAACATTTTATCAATGGATGACTAAAGCGAATTAATTAATATGTGCGAAATTCTGTCGGAAAAGAAAGACTTCCTTTATAATTTTTAATTCATCTAAGGTTTTGTTTTTAAAAATCCCCAATAAAAAATATAGTGGTGTAAGGTCGGGTGATCTAGCAAACCATTCTACTAATCTACTATCACCTTTAAAGTTATTAACGATTTTTAAAATTGTTGCTGCAGTTGGTTAAGCCTGTCAGGAAATGATACGTGTGTTTAACTTTGATTAAAATTTGAATAACATCTAAGCTTTAGTTTATAGGAGACAATGTCAATGTCAATGTCAACCATTGATGTAACAAATCACAGCATTAAAAGGTCTCCCGTATATTTCATATGTTCATATATATATTTTTTTTAATAGTTCTAAATTATTTTGAATTATCTGTAATTAATTTCGGATAAGGGGGTTCGTTTTCTGGAAATATGCGTAAAAGAACACTATTTGCGCTATTTGCAGTGCAGGAAGGGAATGCTCGTAAGTGTAAGAACAGAGGGCCCAAAGCTCGCAGTCTATAACTCACTCCCAGCGGTCTATCGCCGTCGGCCAGGCAGCATTTAATCCCAGTACCTCCGGCGTCGCTCGCTAGATGCCAAGTGCTATAAATAAATTTGTAACCGAGCCTTTTATGGAACGTAATCATATAAAGAAGAAATACGGTAAATTTTACGATCATAGAAAACTAGCAGTACTGACAGTCGTGCCGTAAATTCTGTATAGTCTGCGCGCAGATATAAGTACTGGCGTCGGCGGTGTCGCGGAATTGAAAACGTAGATTGAACAGCACTGTGCTAGGCTACAGGCATTCCAGCATTCGCGGAATGGGATACTATGTACTATGGTGTTGTGGTAGCTCTGCTTCTGTTAGTTCGCTGCGGTTATGTTGCCACCCTCTGTTTTTCTTCATTTTACCTGCGCAGGGCCGGACTTCTTATATTCCACTCTTATGTTTTCATAGGATATTATCATTTTCTCAGGCCGTTGCCCTTGGCAGAACGAATTGCATATAAACGAAATACGAACCGACCTTGTCAAGACATTTGAATTTAAAATTCACCGCTAAAGTATACTTCTCTTTTCAATAAATTTCATAATAAATATTATCAATAGGGTATTTCACAGGGTTGGCAAAAATCATGATTCATCTGAATTAAACTAGAAAGAGTAACATTTTTTTTACTTTTAATTACATATTTAAATTCTTATATTTTCCTTCTGTTATATGAGAATTAAAATGATAAAATACCATTTAATTTTAAGATATTATATACAGAACACATTTTCGTTATTATTAATTGTTTCGTAGTAAATAATTAAATTTTTATTATAATTAGTATGTATTTTAACCTTTGATAAAAATCAATGATTTTTATTAAAAAAATCAGTTGATTCAAATCATGATTTAAATCGTGATTTAAAACAAATGATTTAAATCAGGCCAACCTTGGTATTTCACCTAAATAAAATTCTACTTTTTTTGTTATGTAAATTGCAACTTTGGTGCAATAGTAATTAAAACAAAATGAATTTTCTAAAGAAAAAGATGTTTTTGTATAATTTTAAACAATAATTAAAGTTTGCATCGTTTTGAAACGGTATGACAGATTTGTTATCCTGTTAGTTCAGAAGTCGCTAGATAGCGAAGCAGTAGTCCTACTTGTGTTTTTATTTATGTTTAGAATTTTTTATGAGGAGTCATTTTAAAATTTTACTTATGTTATTCTGATATATAACCTCTAAATCTAAACAATCGTTTTTAATAGAGAATTGAACGTTGTATGAATTGATAAAAAATACATATATTATTTTTTTAGCAATGCCATAATATAAAAAAAATAAAAATAGAAACTATTGAAATGCCCTATTTTTTATTGCGGTGCACCGAAGAAAGCAATTACTTAAGAGTAGAAACATCCGTTCCAAAATTCGCACAAATATTTGAAAGCCCAGTTATAACTTAAAGCTAGATTTGCATAATGTAAAGTATGAAAGTAATTTTGTCAGGAGTTTGTCAGTTGTAAATAATAAAAGAAAAATGATAAAAAGTGTAAACAAAATAAAAAAGTAAGCAACGAAAGGGGAAAGCTCCCATAAATCAGTGAGGAAAAAGTGCTTACTTTTTTCTAAGGAAAGAAGATTAAGTTATGTTATGTCGTGTTTATGTTGTGCACGCGCAAAAATGAATACTTTTTTGTCACAGTGTTATATTGCGTGGTACGCCGAGGATTCTTAAATTCAGAGCGATTTTCATCGCTTTAGTGCGTAACAATAACGCTGACAGCCTACCTCATATCTTCTTTGTGCCACGCTTCTTTCCATAATTGTACAAATTCTAATGGTGCTCTTAAATCACATTAATTCATTTAAAACGTACAACATATTATTATTTTCTTTTTAATTTTAAAATGCACGCTACCACGGTATTCATTTCAGGTGACTTTCAGTGTAGATAAAAGATTAAAATATTGATCAATATAATTTATTATATTCCATCATTCCAAAGAATAGAGAAACATCAGACAGATGAGATTGCATTTCTATAATTTTGAATTAATAATATAAGACACTCTAGCTAGTAGCTAGTTTGTTCTTTTATCAGTGGTGACTCGTGAACTAAAATTTTGGTGAGGCAAGCTATAGAAACTAAATAAAAATTTATAGAAATGGCATTCACTTATTAGAAAATTAACAATATCATCAGTTCTTCGAACGTATTTTATTGTCTGCATAACCAGAAGAACATACTGTCATTTTTTAAAAGTACACTAAAACTTAAATTCAAGATATTCGATGTCCACGTTCAACCACTTATACTTAATTTGAACAACTGCGAATACAACGACCAAAATTTACACTGTCCAATAGACCGAAGTCCAGTAACAGGATAAGGAACCTACAACTTATAGTGGGTTCAGTTTTGGCTATAGGTTTGTCGTCACTGGGATTTGAACCACAGATTTCGGAGCGCGCTAAGCAAGTGAGTCATCACTGCCCGTTTTACAAAATAAGTGCATCCTTTGATAAAGCACTCAGTCAGTATTATTACAACTAAAATTTGTAAAATACCGAAATATAGGACAACTATTGTCTTGTACGATTTTGTTAAAGGACATAAAAAAAAACAAAAAAGGATAATGCTTTATAAAAAGGACTTCTAGCAAGCCTATATTAAGATGACAAATCAATCAGTTTCTTTTCCATTTACAATTTATGAGTTCTGAATCATTCGGACATTTTTATTTGCTATCTTAGTATCACTTTCGTTTTTGGTGATTTCTGCATTCAGTTGGTTACGTAGTTATACTAGCGAAGCACATTGTGTTGGATAACCGAGGAATATCCCGTCATCAACAGACTTTCTCTAACCACAGCCTTGTTCTGTCATCCGAATTTCGTCATCATACTACCACTTCATTATATGTTTGCTTAGTTGTTTTCAACTTCATTTATTTACTGTTTCACACTTTTATGTTTTTCTATACCTAACCTAAGGTATCATGATAAATTTTACTTGCATGTTTGTGGTTTAGGTTGTTATCCACACCTACAGCTTATAGTGGGTTCGAGTACTAAGTTCTCGTTCTCCATGATTTTAATCATAATCATAAACGCATCATCATAATCATCATTATTGGTGCTACAGCCTTAGGACAGTTTTTCACGCAGATGAAAATTGAGAAGTGAGCTTCATCTGTCTCATGACAATTTTACTTGCATTTTGGTAGTAAGTTGTCAGCCTAAAACTTCTACAAAAAATCTACAGCTTATAGTGGTTTCCGAACCACTCGGACACGGTATTTTTATTTGGATAATGAAGTTGGAATTGAACCAGATTTCTCAGTGTTTAAATCGAGGCGAAGCGCACTAACCAATTTAAGTACTCTTATTGTAATTGTAATAAAAAAGGCTTTAATTTTACTAATTTATTGAATGATTACTATATTTATCAGCATCATTAATAAGCATTTTGTATTTTTCGAAATATTTGTTTGCAAATTGATTTTATAGTTAAGGATTTTAGTTTTAGGCCAAAAATTTAAATTCTTAAGTGCCGTGAGAATAACAGTTTTATTGAAGTCGAGGTAATTAAATGAATATTAAGGTTGGGAGCAATGTTAGTTTAATCTTTATTAGTGTCAAATAAATTATTTGATAGGGTAATTTCCTGAAAATTTATTTAAATGATATTGAAAGTTTTGATGAGAACATTTCTCTGTATGAATCAGTCAAGAAACTAGGAAGCAGTATAATAAGTCTCCATGGAAATATGAGTATTTCTCTGATGCCACATTGGTCAAAGACTGCAAGGATCAGTCGTACTCGTGTAGGAAGCAGAAGTCCTTGGCCCAGAAGACACAGAAACATCGTCGGGTATTGTATTACTATAATATTAAATAAAACACTGAGAAGCGGTGTGGAATAAGATTAAACTTCGCGGAAAATATTCCTGCGGGAAGAGGACGTCTGGAGTAATTTGTGTCCTGGTAGGGATTGCTTGAACGCGTCCTGGCTCACGCTAGTCTTACCGTATGGTTCCGGAAGCGTAGCACACAGAAACGTCCTTATAATAACGAGGACAGGCGTTCGGTAGAGCAGCGGTGAACCACACATATATAAATTACGAAATAAGCTTTCGTTTCTTTGCAAATTTAACTAGTGCGCAGTGTGCATTGCGCGTCTCTATGTAACTTCGCTCTTTGTATCACACACGAATGAGGTTTTCATAGACCAGCACAGCTTCGTAAACTACACTTCTTCAGTATCATCGGAATTGCTGGTAATGCTGGTATATCGGATATCAATCAGGATTGCACGTCAATTATTACCCAAAATGTGTCCTAGGTCTTGTAATTCCAAATTCACTATAAGCACGAATGAGGTTTTCATAGACCAGCACAACTTTCCTTCGTAAACTACACTTCTTCAATATCATCGGAATTGCTGGTCTATCGGATATCAATCAGGATTGTACGTCAATTAGTACCCAAAATGTGTCTTAGGTCTACTAATAATTCCAAACTCACTACAAGCTGAAATTCTACCTTTCATTATAAAATTTATTGGGATACATTAGTATAGTTTTTCTTTCAGATATGCACCCCCGAAAGGAATTATAAATAATTAAAAATAAATTAGAACTATTGAAAAAATTAAAATGTAAAAATATGACGTTACATTCAATCTCCTGGGTGCATTACAGTGATGTGAATCTTTGAGCTCATCAAAGTCGGAAAGAACGTATCTTAACTCTGATACCAGGTGTCGCATCTAGAAATATTTATAATTTTGTGATATTCTGCAGCCTAATAAAAAAGAGTTATATTTTTGATGTACTCATTAATTAATAAAGCAAAGACAAATAATTTTTTGAGCAGTGACCTTTTTGTTGCTGAATCGAATTTGCTAAATCCTAAGTTGAATCGACGAAATTAAGGTCTTACAGAGGAGTGTAGAAGAAAGTGAAGACTGTCCTTAAATGCAGTGTGTTACCCAAAATATGTCAGTGTGTCACCATTTACATGCGTGTCATTGATTCGCCATCACTGATGTATTGTATAATGCAAATTTAATTAAAAGTTGTACTGTTTTCGTAGGTTTAAGTTCATTGACTTTTGCTCCCCCGGTCTTTACAGATGCCTCCCCGGAGTAAGTTGTCTAAAAGAATCACTGCATTAGTATTTGATTTAGGTAGGGCATATAACTTGTATCTGCAGTTTTTAATTTAAAAATTTTCACTTTTGTCTATAATATTTATTATTCAAATGTGTGCATAACAGAATAATACAATGGAAGGGTAGGCAGTATCTTGACACTTTTGACGGTTAAGCTTGAAATACCTCTTTTTGGGTCTAATTTTTAACGTAAATATCTCGAAAACGGTAAGAGATATTTGAATTATGTTTGAAAATTTTGAATCAGCGCATCGATATTTGTCCAGAAACTAAAATTTTTTGTAGGAGAAAAGTTCCCGAAGGAAAAACTGAAATCATTCCAAAGAACATGAATGTGGAGAAAATATAATTTTGTCCGTAGAATCAACTAGTATAATCGTTGAGATTATTTAGAAATATACTAAAAAACACCTTTTTTGAGGTGCAACGAAAAGAGATAATTAAATTTAAAATCGGCGCATCGACGTCTATTCATATGGATCATTTTCAGAAATATGTGTTTTTGGATTATATTGGATGTTTAAACATAATTTTACGGTAAAAACCTAAAAATTGTAGATTCTAAGGTTTGTTCATAGTCATATATGAAAAGGCGTTAAATGTATAACTGCTCATTTTAAAAAATGTAAATTTCAATGTTTCAAAAATTTCATCCTCCGCTTCCCCTTATCGTTGAATGAAAAAGTGCAATTCTAATTTTTTTAATTTTGTCCCCTGGATTTAGGATCATCATTTATTCCAATTTTATACGAGGTGTGATCCACAGATTTCGTATGTATATTAACTTTAAGTGTCTCTAAACCGTGAATTTATTGTGAATACTGAAGAATTCATGTTTATGAACCGACTTATGTTTTATATTTATGAACAGAAGATGTCGTAATGTTATAATAACGCCAATAACGATGATGTACTCTAGTGAGCACTTTTCACAATCAAAACATTATAGTTTGAATTACTTTTAGGTATTGATATAGATGTTTTCATTTCTTTTATTTCATTTCATCGTTTAATAATTACAATATTAGTTTAACGGTCTTTAAATATTAAAACGTATTAAATTATTGATGTGAATTGTATTTACAAAATTAAAATATTTCGTGTTTATAATGATACTAGAATTTTTGGCTAACACTGATTATTTACGACATATTTTTGTAATTCTGTAAAAATGTAAAATTTGTATTCTATCGCCTTTAAAGGCACAGCTAGAGATTCTGTAATTATAATTTATCGCGAACATTTATAGTAATTATAATTTCTATTATTTTGCAGCATGAATAGATAGTTTTGTGAATGCAAGCTCAGAAAACAAAATAAAATTGTCTGTTTACTACTTCTTTTTTCGTTAACAGATTTTACTTAATTAGTAGATTCTGCAAAAAGAGTAAATAAAAGCAAAATTCTTGAAAGATCCTTAATTTGTAGTTAGCGTATTTGTGTGAAATCTATAGGAACTATTTTTTTGCGGTTTCTAAAGGTTGTTTTGCAACATTCAGCAAAATTTCGCTAGTGTAGTATGTTTAGCTCATGACATGGGTTTTGGAATGCGGCAACAATTTTAACAGATGAAAACTTTGTTCAAACTACATTTTACACCCAATGATACTAATTTAGAAACTAGAGAATTTCCAAATGTACCTAAGGTGTACCAACGTATGTTTCGCTAAATTTCCTTTACACAAATAATCATTACAAAACAATAGACGTCAAAACTCCAAATTCATTTCATAGAATGGTTTGTTACGATATCAGCACAATAAAATTTCAAAAGTATTGTTCGATATCACAACGAATTGGTACATAATTACAATTGAAAAGTTGTCACTGAATTAATTAAAATTTTTAATAATTAATGTGTTCGATGTTTCATATTGTTCGAAATATAAATAATGAAAATAAATCCATAGCTTTAAATGCGAAATGAATAATGAAAATTTTGTTATTTTCAAAATATCTATTGACATATTTCAAAAATACAAACGTTATCAGTAAAATATTAATATATTCATATTGTTAATAAAAATGTTCCGGGTATTTTCGTTTCTGCAGAATTATTACAAAGAGATTTATTGACATTTTTCACGTCTATTTGTAAGTAGCAATTGGAAACTACACCGGCGATCCAGCGGCATTAATTGATTTTATATAGCTGGCAGCATTTTCAAATATTTGTATTAAAATTATTGTTGTTGACATATTACCACATTGGACTAATTTGGTATATGATTTGCATGTATCATTTGTAGTGTTGTTAATTGTGGTTACCAATTTATCCAATTAAACAAAGATGTCGGCTCAAAATATTATCGTTGGATTATGGCAGTAAATATTTGTGATTTACTGATTTGTTCCAGCTTTCCACGCTGACGATTTACCCACTTTAAACTTCATCTAATCTGCGGTCAAATTTATGTTACATTTACACAGTTAGTAAATACTAAATATATTTTTCACATACCAGAAAATATTTTTTAGCAATTTTCAAACAACTTTAATAATTATTAATATATGTTTTCTCATATACATGATGTATAAAAATTTATTACAATTTTTAATTGTAAATTTAATTTTGATGAAATTTTGTGCTTAGTATATTTTATTTTTACATAGAGTTTATTTAATTGAAAAATTTATTACCAGGTTGCAAATCATGTAATGAAATTATTATTTTGAATATATTTGAAATGATTTTGAAGTTTGAACAAGGCTAGTTAATTAACTATTGGAATTATTAATTACATTCGATAAGCCATTTTGTTTTAATTAATTATCCCATAACCTCAAATACCGCCAATAAGCTCTCAATCATTAAACCCTCTTGAAGTGCAAAAAATATTTGAATTTTTTCAACTGTTGGCTTTTTTTGCAACAGTGTACTTTCGGAAGACTGAGATTTCTTTAACTTTGTGAGTTAAGAAACGCGGGGGGGTGAAGAGAGGACTTGATAAAAACTTTAGAGGGGTGCGAGACGGCAGGAAAACGAGAGGCTGAAAAAACTTCAAGTACAAAAGTTCAATCAGTTATGTTAGGTGGTTCTCGATTAAATCTAAGAACTTGACAGCCATTGCTTGCGGTAAATATTTCGCTGCATTCGGAGATCGCGTATCTTTCAATCCGGATTTTGCTTGCAGATTGGATATTTATTTTATCGTGTAATCTTCACTAATCGTAAATTATAATTCATTCTATTGATACAGCAAAAAATGTTACATTAGGTTTTTTATTGCAATCAAATTTAAGCATCTTTAATGATACTCCAAACATTTTTCAATGTTAAAAGTATAATCTATAATATAATTAATAAAAAAATAATAATTCACTTGCATTTTCTATTAATATTGTTTATTTTTTAAGTCATAAATATTAACATTCCTTACCTAATAAACAATATTAATGGGAAAACCAATTAAAATATTTCATTTAATAGGTTTCTGAACTATAGTCTAAATATTACCATTTTGCATAAGAATATGAAAATATACAACAATTAATGAGTACTAGTGAAAATATTCCATTTAAATATTATTTAGTTCGCGAGCTATAAGAGATTAAATATTGTTTCGATGTCCTGTCATTTAATGTCTTTAGCAATATGGTATGTGATCATAATTAAATTTCAGTATATAAGTCATAAAGTAATAAAAACTAATCACTATTGCTTCTTATTATAATAATAAAAACTAAATATTTGTTTGCAATAATATAGTTATTAGCAATTTAATATTTCGGAGAAAGGACGTGTGACGTTAACATGGTAGGATAGGATCGTGGAAAAAGGCAGGGAGTCTGTTTTTACGCTCCCAGTTTACCTCTCCTCTTTAATAACTCTACCACGATGACGTGACAACATCCCTTTCCCAAATTTTTATTAATTATTTTTTCGTAAACTACGAATAATGAATCGATTTAAAAACTACGGACGTTTTATTGTATTGTCTAGTATTAATATGTAAAAGTCAAAATTTGATTACATATTCCATTTCATTGGTTGTCTTGTTTTAAAGAAAATCGCGCGTCCGCTTTTCTTATAACTTGCGGAGGGGAGACATGCATGCGGCCTGATAGTGCCAAAATGTTCCTACATGTTCTTGTTTTTGTTACGAAAAATAAATTAATAATAATTTTTGCATTCATATACATAAAATTTTGTATATAAATATAGTTTAGCTATATGAATATGAAAAAAAAAATCAATACCTGTACAACTTACAGTTTGTTCATCACTGACAAAGATAGATGACGTTAAAGGCCAAAATTTTCACTTTAAAAATTGATATGCTTATTTCATTATGTTCTTTCAGAAAAAAAATTATACAATTGTTCAGGACCGCATTAATTTCAAAATGTTCCACCAGGTACCGATTGTAAACTTTCTTAATGTTATTAATAATATAATATACAGGTGACGACAAAACGTGGAACATATAACTCTAACATTGGATTTCAGAAAAGAGCGAATACTTTTTCTTTTAATAGAGACTACGATAGTACAAAATTGTTCAAAATTAAATTTTACATCTGAAAGATCATACTTGATGCAACAGCATCACGTCTGTAGTACGAAGATATATTAAATATAAAATGTAATACTTTCGTTAAAAATCAGATAGTCATGGAAATAAAAGAAAATATCTACGTGACAGTTTAGTGAAGTATCATTGATTATAATTCTAATTGTTTTTAATACTTACTACAATTAAGTTTAGATTCTTTTTTTTAATACAAAACATCTATTTTTAAATTTTAGATTATAACAAAAATTAATATGAAATAACAATAATAAACTGTCACAAAAATATGTTCTTATTAACATGTTTGTCTGATTTTTAACAAAAGTATTATATTTTATAATTTAATATCCCGTATTTCAGACATG
The DNA here is from genome assembly GCA_035578165.1 of Stenolophus ochropezus. Lineage (NCBI taxonomy): Eukaryota > Metazoa > Arthropoda > Insecta > Coleoptera > Carabidae > Stenolophus > Stenolophus ochropezus. The sequence continues at coordinate 11,044,581 of JAQOWZ010000014.1, forward strand.
CAGTTACATCAAGTATGATGATATCTGATGACTGATGTAAAATTTAATTTTAAACAACTTTGTACTCTTGTAGTTTTGCTCTAAATCTATCAGGAGGGAGAATATCTGCACTTGAAATCCCATATTTAAAACCTATGTTTCACGTTTTGGTGCACAATGTGTAAATCTACACGTTCACATATTCTCCGAAGATACATGATTTGAATAGCAGACGAGTTTTTTATTTTTACCAATTCAAGATAACAAAAATTTGTTTATTTGGTTATATTTAAAGAGAAAACTGTGCGACACTTTGAAGAAATCTAGCTGGAAATAATGAATTGCAACATTCGAATGACATTTATATTCTTGAGAGAATTCTCGAACATCGACGCATTTTTTGCTGATTGAGACTACTGTACAGAATATATAGAGGAAGTGCAGTAACCTTTTTTATAATTAAGGACCAGCGTTCGTGTCAGAAAAGACAATACATTTTCTCAAACGCGATAGAAAACCAATAATTTTTACAATGTCTCGATAGCACTGCATACTAACTACGGCCGGGTTGCCTGCTTCTAAAGGCTCGTTCACATGCAATAGACGGAATTGAAATGAAGCGTCGTCGAACAAAAAAATCACAAGATTCATGAACCTCACTAAATTGGACACATAATTTCTAACCCTTTCATATACTTTCATTATTTACCTCAAATATTATAAATTTTACAATGCTTCATAACATTACTTTGGTAAAATTAACGCAACAGTGGCAGTCGTTTTTTTAGTAACCACCGACTCGAATTTATTGACTTATATAAACTGAAGTGAGATTTTAGTACAAGTTAAAGTAATCAAAATAAAAACTGTTGTACCATTAGATTAACAACAAGTAACTTAATTTGGAATCCACTGCAGTAGTAGTAAATTAATTAGATGTTATAGTAGTCCCATATACAAAATTTCAACATTCTACGTTTTTGAATTATATGAGATCGAAATTCAGTCAAAATTGATTAAGGGATGGTCAAAATGGATATGTCCGTTAAAATCTTAATACCGATTTTTTTTGCGATTACAATACTTTCTTGTACGAAGTAAAAAGAATGCGTTAAAGTTTAATGTAGAAATCAATTTGTTGTACTGTTTTTCTATTCTTCAAACATACCTATAGTAGTAATAACCAGAACTTTATATTTTTTATTTCTTTCTATAATATATTTTACATGACACTTTAAATCTATCTATAATGATTTATAGTTTTAATATTTGATGTAACTATGTACACTGCAAATTCCTGGAATGTAAATATGAGATGCTATTATCTTATTTTTAATATTTTCATTGAAAATTTCTTGGAACAATGTAATTAAATTTGGATTTATCCTGTTTATTGAATTGCAAGAGTCGAGTAGCCGAAAAGACAGTTACACAATAGTCTAATGTATGCAGGGTGCAGTAATTAGTTGTCAACAAAGTATTAGATTCGATGTAATTAGGTAAGTCGGTATCGATTTTTACCGATAAGTAACCGGCAAACGACAAAAGCATGGCATGGAAGCGAGCGTACGGAAACATACTACGTTTATCTCGACGGTTTTAACCTCTTACAAATTCCAACCCTTTATTTACTAATGTGCTGAGTAATTTACCCTTTATTTCGAACGTTTCTGTTGTCTTGCGTGTAATTCATTACTCAAATTAATTGAAAGGTGTTTTCGGCAAATAGTTCATTTTAACCTATGAATTTGTTTGCGAAAGACGAACGATTGAAAAGAAATGGTGTCAGCAGCTTTGTGCATTCACAATGGAATCGTTGCATGACATTTTTTATTATACTTAAAGACAGCGAAAAATGATTTGTACTATTAATTTTTCTGGTTACAACAAATAAAAATATTTCTAGCCATCTCATCATCATTGGCTCTACAATCCTAGATGAGTTTTGAGAAGTGAACTTCACCTGTCCCATGACAATTTTTACATTTTGTTAAAAAAAGAACCAACTGATTTTTGGATTTTTTTTTGATCGGTGATACGACGTACACACAATCAGATGTTTATCATCTTATCATTTTTGGCACAACGAGATAGATTAGCACTTCAAGTACAGAAGGCCAAGATTTATATGCATTTGAGTGATGTAGGTTGTCACCTTACAGTACAGGTAGGTACATACAGTTTTAAAGTGATATTCGAACTACTCATCATTTATAACGATGAAAATCAAACACCACATCTCGTACATCACTTAAAAGAGAACATCATCACATGTCAAATGGTACACTGAATGCTAAAAGCTCTCGATTTTTTTTTTATTATATATGATTTTCAAAATTTCAATTTTTCTATTATTTTGCTTAATTCATTCTTTGAGCGACGCGTTTTAATGGCTAGGATGAATTATTTGAATGTAGTATTAGCTTAACATTGGTAAGCAACTTATTTTGGAATCCAGTACAAGTTGCACTAGAATTAAATTTTCAATTTCTAGTTACGTACGTATATGCACCTACTATCATATATAATTTACACTCTGTTCTGCACAATATGCTTCTTTCGACACTTTTTTCATGGCATGTTCTTTTATTGTCTCGTCATAATCTATCGATTTTGTATCATTTTCTATTGACAATATAGACATATAGTTTAACCGACTTTCGAGCATTGTTGATCTATATTTATTTTTTATTATGGATAATTTGGAAAAATTTATTTCTGCCTTGCAACTTGTTATGGATAAAATAATAAAAAAATAATATAGTAGTTAAATTTGGGTACCAAATTAAAACACTGAAAGCCAAAAATCTTCATCTTCTTTTTCTCAAGATATGTGATTTTGAAATTTTCAATTTTTCTATTATTTTGCTTAATTCACTCTTTGAGCGACGTGTTTTAATGGTATGGACGAATTATCTGGACGTATATTCTGATATTTTTTGAATCGTTGAACCTAGAGGGTAAAATAAGTAAAATAATAGAAAAATTGAAATTTTCAAAATCATATATTCAGAGTTTTTGGCTTTAAAACTTTTCATTTGATATCAAAATAAGTCGGGAAAAAAGCTATTCCAAATTCATATTGATTTGGCATGTAGTGAGGTTTTCTTTTTACGTTAATTTACTTAAACACTACAACAATATTTTTATAGTACGTATATGACATATTTTGAGGTATTTATGAATCCTGTAATGGTATTTCTATCCTCCCTAAATTCTTCTCGCGAAATTAGTATCGCGTGAAGGGTGCAAATAATCGCGCTGCTGTACAGAAAGCGCGGCGTTCCTAGACGCGGATTTAATTCTTTGGAGGCTTGTCGTGGCCCGTAAATCTCTGAATTCGCAGGTAGATATTGAAAAACTTTCAGGAATTCGGTTTTGCGTTATTCATAAAGGCCGTGTCAGTTTTTAGCGTTAACAATGGGAAGGCGTTCCGTCGTTCTGCCGTTCTGCGTTTTCGCTCGCGTCAAATTCTCGTTTTGTCGTTTCGAAAATGCGTCGTCTCCCCACAACCAATCTCTAGGTCAGTTCGCGGAAACGACGATTTCGTTTTTAAACTTGCAGAAGTCACACGTACATATTAACAGAAACACTTTTTTGACATTTTATAGCAACATAAGTACTAATTTGGATATATTTAATGTTTCATTGTTTTAGATTTATAGCAATAAATAAAATATTATAAGAACTTTGTAGTTATATTAAATAGAATAAAAATTAAATCCATTGTTTTCTTATCGTTTTAAAAAAGGACATATTTTTAGTTCATATAAGGTTATGAAACATTTAATTTATTATATCGATAACAATAAAATGAAATACGCAGTATAACACCTACAAGATTAAAATTTAATGCATTATTTAAACCGTTTACAGTTATCAACTTCCATTTTTATAGCTAACTGGTTTAAAAATAGGTTGAAATTAATATTTTCTCTTGATACAATTTACACTGAGTTAATTACACTTTTGCAGTATAATATAAATTATGTTATAAAGTTAACTTTGTTGGTTATGAATAATGTAGATAAAAAATAATGCCTACAAAGATTAAATCTATTTAAATACTGTAGCATACAATGTTTCAATAATTAAATGATGCAGTTTTGATTTTTCATTAGCAGTGGTCATATTTTATGATTCAGGTGTCATAAAAACGCACATTTATGCACGTTTTCACCTCGAATTATTTGCATATGAATGCAGTATACTATTTTTACGCAATTATATTACCTATAACGTACAAACCACTTTAAAAAATTTAAAAATATATTTTGTTTCAGACTCATGAATATCATCATCATGCATTATCTAATAGAGGGTGAAAATGGTTAAAGGTGTGTGTTTCATATAATTATAAATATAGATAAAAGAAAACAAATTGCAGCTTACAACTATGCAAATTTATTATAGTACAAGAAATATACCAGTATAAATTATTTTTAAGTTAATCAGTAATCTCGTGAAGTAGGTTATGACTATGTCATACTATCTTTTATTAAATTATAACCTTGTGATAAACCTTAGTTTTTAATTTAGAAGCAATTTATAACAACAACACCCTGTTATGCTACCAGATTGTGCGTATGTGTATTTGTGTGAAGGTAACATTAAAATTTATCGTAACGTTTGTTAATGAAATGCAAGTTGGTACGCCTTAATATGACGGCAGGATCTCGCATGCCCCTTAACCCCTATATAGTGACAATGTTGCTGATCAACACTTTCCAGGGGCGTACTCAAAAATATTTTTTAAATGAAATTGACTTAAAAGTATTATGGTTTTAATTTTCTGTACATTTATTTATCTTGTATCGAATTTGAAAATTACGTCAAAGGGATGATTATTAATTTCATGTGTTATTTAATATTTTCACTTATTAAATATGTAGTTCATTTAATATTCATGAAATGAAAGAATAATTAGAAGAAGCATTTTTGGCATTTTACTGGAAATGAATAAAGTAATTATAATATGTTTTGCCTGTAAGTTTAATATTTACTGTAAATTTTAATTAATTCTACTGTTGTTTTCTGTTCCTAGTGGATGTTTTACAATGTAATGCTTATAGTATATTGTGCAAATGAAATTTTATATTAACAAAGGAAACAAAAATTCATTTATAATTTCCGTGCGAGTTTCTCCTAGTTGCATTGTCAATAACGATGAGTTTTATAATGTATAAAACATTTTTTTCTACTCTATACTACATATGTTATGTTTATTTGCAAGCTTGACAGAATGTATACATAGGTTATATTCATCCTAGAGTAGATATGAAAAACATTTGACTTGTTGTCAATGTTACAATATATTTTATTCTTTCGATATGGAAAACATCTGAAATAACTAATCAAATCTACGCCCGAATGTATAAAAATATTATCTAACTCGTATCACACCTCACAATATTTATTTAAAGTAATTATTTCAAAAATGTTTGACACTTGACAGCCACTAAATTTACCACAATTCTCTATGAGATACGAAAATGTTTCAAATGTTCGTTTATGTGATTATAACCTTAAATGTGTGAATACCTAAGTCTTATCTAAATAAACTAAAAATCTTGTCTGTATACTCGTTAATTATATACGTAAATCTGTGTTTTATAAAAAGGAATTTCAATGAATTTTCCCTACACTGCAGTAATAACGAATATAACACAAGAATCAAAAACAATGTTTTTCCAATGAAAACAAAACTAAAACCAAAGACACGGTACCATAGTGCCCCTAAATTATATAACATTTTACCAACTGAAATAAAACTCTTGCCGTACACAAAGTTTAAAAGGGTACCTACTTCATGAATTCTTCAAGAATCACTGCTTCTATTCCATTAATAAATTTATGAATAATGCGAAAGAAATGTTTAATCATACAAAATAACTAATTCCATTACTATTTTGTCATGATATTTTCTTTATTTCTCCCTAAATAATTAGTGTTTCATTGTTTTTAATGCATTTTTAAACTATTTTAAAAACTATAATATATATCTTTTCATATGATTTTACAATACTCCTATGTATATTTTATTACGTATTGCAAATTTCTTATAAGTTTTTAAACTATTAATCTAATCTATGTTTGGCATGCTATGTATTGTTTGTACGTTTAATGGTATATAAATATTATAATTATTATTTTTATTACGAAAATTAAAAGAAAATAATGTTTATCAAGAACTTATGATACAATATTTAAATAGTTCATTTAGTTTATTACTAAAATGATTAATAAATTAATCTTAGTTTGAATATAGTTACGGAATAAATGGAATGGAATCAGACTTCTTATATTTTTGTTGGGTGCTCAAACCTAAAAAGTATATTCTATATCAGTCTAAAACATCAGAAATGCTAAATCTCAAGTCGAGATAAACATAGTCAATAATAGGGTTCATAATGTATAAAAACCTTTTTTCGAGGACTAAGTTCTCATTCTGTAGTATTTTATTCATAATCATAAACACAAGTGTAGATAAAAAGTTAGGTCGTGGTCCAGAGAATACCCTTGGCCAAATAAATAAGTTCGAAAGTGGTAACATTGGTGTATGAAATTCCCCACTTAATTCGAAGCAGGACGCCCTAGGTGGGACATTGCGAAAGTGACTTTGGTCCTAAGTACAGCGATTCGCAGATACTCAAGCCGGTTGGTTAAGTTAAATCGCTACCTAAATGACGTTGCTGATATCTAAGTTGGTTTAAGTGACTTAAACAGTGCGAAATAAACATAGTCAATAATAGGATTCATAATGGATAAAAACCTTTATCCAACACCGTGTAATTATAACGATATATGTACGTATGCTGTTTTTAGATAAATAAAGTAGGTTATAAGTCACTAGTGAGCTAAATATATTAGCTCACTGTTTTTGATTCGTATCATAGTAACTACGTCATAAAACCTCTACACTATTTTGTTCCTAAATGTCATTTCCAGATTCCATATGTGAAAAATCTTATATGTATTTTATATCAATGATTAAAATGTTTTGGATAAAATGTTATATGGCACACGTATGTTAATTACCTAAGTCACTTGAAAAAATACCACACTCGGCCTAACGGCCTCGTGAGCTAAACTTTTCCCACGTATATTATCTGTAATGTAACACACTTGTACCATAAATAACTATTTTCCGAGGTCTAAGTTCTCGTTCTGTATTATTTTATTCATAATCATAAATACAAGTGTATATAAAAAGTTAGGTCTTGGTCCAGAGGTTGGATAAATAAGTTGGAAAGTGGTAACATTGGTGTATGAAATTCCCCACTTAATTCGAAGCAGGACGCCCTAGGTGGAACATTGCGACAGTGACTTTTCACGTCGCGTGTTCGTACCAATAGTGTCGGCTGTCGGCGTCACGTAATTTTTAACGGAGCAATATTGAAAACCATACGGGACGTATGTTTTAATTAAAAGGCCCGTTAAACAACGACTGCTGCAGCACCGTAGTGCCTTCGTGCTTCTGCTGTGTTACTGTGCCACTTGCGTACGGATGAGATGTGATCAGGATGAAATGAGGTACCTCTGTGAGGAGTTTACACTACTCTTCTTTTATTTTTTACTTTCTCGTCGACTCCACCCTTCGTTCGAGGACAGGATGATGAAATTTTCTTTAAATTTAACACTTTAAATATACGAATTCACTAATACATCATTCAATTTGTACCTGAGAAATACTTGCTTGTGAAAATAATATGCTAAATTATATATTTCAAAATAAACGATGAAAATTTTGTTGTTTATACAATTGTTACAGACATATTATTTAAAACCTTTTGAATTTATAATTGTAAATAGTGGTATTTAGGGTCGCCGCGAGCGGATGTGTAGGTTGTGCCCCATATAAGGGTGCCTCATAGAAGGGGCGTCATGATGCCACAATAATATTTCACTAATTTATGATTTTTTTATAATATGATATTTCACCAAAACTTTTTGAAAATGTTGGCCTTTAAATTTATTCTTCTTGATGACGTACTATAGATTAATGTAATGTAAATATGAAATAATACGTTTGTTTATTATTATTTTAATTAAAACACTTATGATAATATTTAATTGGATAAGTCTATATCAATTATTATTGCGTTCCGTAACCTTAATTTTTTACATGACTCATTTGATTATAAAATAGTTTTCTACTTTTTATTACTTTGTTATTGAATGTATTTTATTATGTGATTAAAATATAGACATATTTATTTTGAAAAATAAAATAAAGCTGTGTCCAAGTGCTGCTATAAGTTGCAGGGATATGTTCCAGAGGTACTGTAATGTAAGTATAACGTGTGGTAGTGATGTTGTGTCGTAGACGAAGCATATCCTCGGAGTAAGGATGAATTTGTGGGCATTATTTATAAGCACAATAACAAGTGGTATTTGGGTATGGGCAACAATATTTCGTAGCACAAACCATTAAACCGCATTCGGAACAAAACATCCTTGAACAAAACCTGTTGTGCCGACTCTCGTGAGGAGTGAATGTGCCTTTAGCGCCGTTCAACACCAAAGGGAGACACTTAATAAAACGGGAACTTTCTTAGCGTTAATGAGGGTAAGATGAGAAGAGAAGAGACGACAAGACAACGATAAACGCTCGACGCGACGCTGCCGTTGCGCCGTGACACTGACGCCTTCACCCCACACCGTCCCGGAGACACCAACAGACGCTCGGAGACGACGCGCGTCTCGCCTACACATTCGCAGTGATGAATAGTTAAAAAAATTAACATCATGTTGTACATGCTACCAGCTTAGCTCATTTTGCCGAGCAGCCACTACGTTTACACGGGAAACTTCACTCGTTTTAGAATTTCCAGTCGCTTATATACTCCAGTTTTATATTTTCAAGAAATAAAAATAACGTGTTTTACAATTAGCTAATTAGCTACATGCTAAATCGAAATTAATCTGAAATAATTTTTTTTCTACTTGCTAAAGAAGATTCTCAAAATATTTTGATTTTAAAATTTTTAATTTTCATGAAAATGAAGCATTCTGACATGTTTGATTGGCCATATTGGATCCATAATTTTAAATTTTGTAATGTTGATATCAGATTCGTATTCAACGATCCAAAAATCATATAAGAAACTATTTCAGATACTTCGTCCAAGCCATTAAAATTCATCGCTTAAAGTGCGAAATAAGCAAATAGAAAAACAATAACTTTTAAAATTACATAAGGAAAATAAAGATTGTGGGTTTTTGGCTTTGGGACATTTGGAACCAAAAGAAGTTGGAAAAATGTTTTTCCAAATTAATACCAATTTGTTATGGAACATTATTTAATTTAACCTAACATAACTTAACCTAATACCCAACTTAATTAGTTGAGACACTGTTGCCAAGTAGACTTTTAATATATTTAAGAAATAAATTTAATAATCGAATGGTGTATGTGACCAAATTTTGATATTTACTTATAAGATACTAGACAAAAAAATAAAATACCCGTATTTTTTTAAATCGACTCATTATTCGTAATTTACGAACAAATAATTATTAAAGATTTGGGGAACGGATGCTGTCACGTTATCGTGGTAGAATCATCAAAGAAGAGAGGTAGACTGGGAGCTTAAGAAACAGACTATCTACCTTTTTTCACGATCCTATCATACTGACGTCACGCGTCCCTTCTCCGGAATATTAAATTGCTAATAACTTTATTACTGCAAATAAATGTTCAGTTTTTATTATAATAATGTAAAACTATAGTGGTTAGTTTTTATGTTATGACATATACTGAATATCGATTTTAGTCACATACCCCATTAAAAAAATGGACAATTCACAAATTGCTTAGGTAATTGTAAAGAAAAATTTTGAAGGTGCCATTATGTTAAGTGGAATGAAATTAATACTTTATTATTGCAAGCAAATGTTTAGTTTTTATTATTATAATGAGAAACTATAATGGATTCTTTTTATATTTTATGACTTGTATACCAAAATTCGAATTTGGTCACATACCTCATTAAAAAGAGTGAACAATAAACAAATTGTTTAGGTAATCGTAAAGAAAAATTGTGAAGGTGCCTTTATGTTAAATTGAATTAAGTGTATCAAATGCATTTCTATTCAGGCTATATTGTACACAAACACCACTTATGATCTGCCTCAATTAACAAACTACCTACTTTTTTCCACGATCCTACCATACTGATGTCACATGTCCCTTCTCCGGAACATTAAATTGCTAATAACTTTATTATTGCAAGTAAATAATCAGTGTTTATTATTATAATGTGAAGCTATATTGGTTAGTTTTTACATTTTATGACCTATATACTGAAATTCGATTATGGTCACATAACCCATTAAAAAGTCAATTCAGAAATTGTTTAGGAAATCGTAAAGAAAAAATTGTGAAGGTGACTTTATCTAAAGTATATTAAGTGCATTTCTATTCAGGCTATAATGTACACAAACACCACCTATGATCCTCAATTACCCATCTCATATAAACGCAGCAACGTTCCCTAATAGTGCCTAAACGTCTCTAAACCGCGAGGCATTAGCTAACACAATCGACGCTCATAACACAACAGGTGAAGGTTGAGCCCGAGTGCTCCGTAACAGTTTATCACGGCTGGGTTTGATTAACCCTGACTCCGGCACTGTCGCCTGCGTATTCACATAACAAGTAGCAACACTTAATGTGCAATTAACTCACATACGAGTACCTCTGACATGCTATATTTCTTCACTGCACCGTTTCGTTTTCCAGGTGTCACTTTTATTTCATAACAATTTTAATTCACTTACACATTATACAGGGTGTTAAAAAAGGGTCACAAGTGTATATAGTTAAAAAAAATGTGACAAAAGTGATAAAAAGACATATTTACATGTCATCTCTTTTTTATTTTAATAAATAAAACATGCTCTTGAAATTAATTTGACAATTATGAAAAAACCTTGTTTACCCTATACAGAGTGGAAATGAACTTAATGCCATAAATTTAAGGGTGAGTAATATGACACGTGTAGATTACGAAAGTGAAAGAATTTTTTAATAATTCGCATATTTAAGGGTAGTTTTCATTAAACTAACATTTTTTGTATTACTGGACTACAGGCAACGAATTTTTCGTTAAAAATACTATTTAAATTAATTTTTTAAAATAATATCTTATACATCTAATTTTGAATGTATTTTTTAATAAATATATTTTTAATGAAATATGAATTAAAACAGCAGTAAAAAAAGTTTCCTTAAGAAAAGTCGAATTTTAGTTTTTCGAATTTTTAAAAATTCTCTATCCTTAAATTTATGACATTAAGTTTATTTCCACCCTGTATAAGTGTAATAAAAGTTTGTAGACAACTTGTAAATAATGTTGGTAAGAAAGAGTGTCTTATACTTAATTAAAAATATATTATATTTTAAGAACATATCAATTATTTAAGAATTAGTACGTTTTTAATATTATGATGTTTAATTTAATTGTTATTAATTACAGAACGTGCAATATATTTTAAGTAAGTAATTTTTTGTGTAGGTACATATATAGAAATAGCACAACGTGAGATTTACGATGTAGATTGAATAATTATAAATTTCATATTAATAGGTATGTACTTTATTTTTACTTATGTACATACTTTATTTATCACAGATAGCCTTATAAATAAAAATATGATTGTTATATTAAGAGTGTTAAAAATAAAAAATTCTATAATTGAAAATGAAATTTAAACAGGTACAGAATTGGAAGCAAAATAATAAAATGGATTCATGGCTCAAACTCTTTTGGATATTATTTTTATTTCTTTATTAAAGTAACATAGTCTATTAACAAATATAAAAAAATAATGATTAAACAACAAATTCAATATACTACTTACATAATATATTAAATATTAAGAATGGTAAGGACAATGTACCGGTCGATTACAATTGTTTGATTATACAATTTTTTGCACAATCAAAATTAAATTGCCCTTAAAATTAGTAACAAAAGTATTCAAAATAAGAGGTATTAAAGAGAAATGTTAACCAAAACCAAAATACCGAAATTGAAATCAAAATCTTTAATTGAAAACATTACCTTACCAGCACTGTTTCTATGGAAGAAATATGACAAAATGAAACTATCAATCCTGACCTAACCTAACCACTGTGGGATTAGTCTGTATGTGTTATTATTTCCGTATCTAGATTATTTGATTTGCAAAAATGAACAGGTAGTAGAGGATTTAAAAAGAAAAACATGTATCTGAAACAGAGTTCCATTCCATCGTTCATTTAGTCGTACGCGTGTAAAGACTGTAAAGCCCACAGTCCATTTGTCCGTCATGTCTATAAAAAGTTGAACCGTCACTGGTCAAACTGAGCTAACTTACTCACTTCAACATAAGCTCATGGATGTTTGCGTGGCACATATGCTTTTTACAAGATGCATTCATATCTGTGTATCTCCGTTGATGCACTCACGAAACGAAATGTAATATCTGTTATTGCTGTGTGTGACGGACCGCGTCGCGTGGCATGGCCTTGCACGGCGTGGCGTGGCGTGGCGTGGCATAGCGTGGTGTAACACAACGTGGAGAGAGCCAGATGCTGAGTAGATGCATGCATAGCCATGCACTACATTCCGTTTCTAAATGCTTCCGCAATTCGCAATGGGGTTGAAAATTTAATTTAACTTAAGTTACATAAGGTTAAAATTAAATAATGATCCTGAAATTTATTTTAAGGTACCTAAACCTAGAACAGATAATATCGAAGATGCTGAATAGATCTTAGATGAGGTATAACAAAGAGATATGCCACTCTCCTATAGCTACGTAATACTAAGCAAGCAAAAGATCGAGAATCGCCTAACAGTCAGTTGCGTGAGAACAATCCGCCAGCTGAGTAGTGCACACATACAGTTAGACGAACGAAATATTGGTCATAGTGTTTTATCACCTATCCTCATTATTTGTTTGGTTGAGTTTTCCATATAACTACTCCACTGGTCCACTGTTCTCAAACAGCTGGCTGCAAGCGATTTTAAACCTTAGATCTTTCGACAATATATTTGGGCAATGCCATATCTCTATGTTATACCTCATCTAAGGAATAGATACATGCATAGCCATGCACTACATTCCGTTTCTAAATGCTTCCGCAATTCGCAATGGGGTTGAAAATTAAATTTAACTTAGGTTACATAAGGTTAAAATTAAGTAATAACCCTGAAATTTATTTTAACCTACCTAAACCTAGAACAGATAATATCGAAGATACTGAGAAGATGCATGCATAACCATGCTGCACTACATTCCGTTTCTAAATGTGTCCGCAATTCGCAATGGGGTTGAAAATTAAATTTAAGTTAGGTTACATAAGGTTAAAATTAAGTAATAACCCTGAAATTTATTTTAACCTACCTAAACCTTGAACACATAATATCGAAATGAGAAATACATATGTTTTTAGATATTACTTACTTAATTCTATATCTTTATACCTTTCGGTGTTAGGCTTGGTGAGTTGTGTTGTATTCTTCGGGATTTCTTCTCCAAATGTCTTTCCAAGATCTCCTGTCTAGTGTGAGTTTCTTGATGTCGTTCTATTTTCCACCTCGGTCTCTCACTGCTTGTTGTACATATTGACTCCACTTCTTGTTTGGTCTTCCTCTTTTCCTTTTACCTATTTCCCGAGCTTCGAAAATTTTTTTTGGCAATCTATTGTCTTCCATTCTGTGTCCTTCCTGTATTGTTTGTGTTATGGGTTTTCTTCAAAGTTGTTCTCCAAAAGCTGTATTTCTTATTTTGTCTTCCTTCGTTTTTCCTTCTATTTTTCTTAGAAATAGCATTTCTGTACTTTGGATGTTGCTCTTTATTTTTTCCATTATCGTTACTACTTTTTTAAATATTTGTATCTTTGCTTCTTTAGGTATTTCTTTTTTGTCTAGAAATTTGGTTTTTGTAGCATGTAGAACCTTGTTGTTGTGCTAATCTTTTCTCTAATTTCTCTCTCTAAATTAATTTTTGTTATAATGAGAAGCTACAGTGGTTAGTTTTAATATTTTATGATTTTATATACCGAAATTCAATTATGTTCACATACCTCATTCCTTGCAAGGATTGGTTAATTACTATATTATTGTTGTAATAAAGTTAAATAATAATTATTAAATCTGGTTAAATGAATTATGCTAACCAGTATAATATTGAAAAGAAAATTAAAATTTATTCATTTAATGAAGTGTTAAGTATTAACATAAAGTAACGATAAATGAAATAATTACCATTAATATGAAAATAATTATAGCTTAAACTTAGTTTATCGCTTAGGAATTATCTCACATATTTTTATGACTTTTATCTTTGCTATTATTTATAAGAAGTCGGAAGAAACAAAAGTTCTTTGTACACATAAAAACATGAAAATTTATACATTTATATGCACGCATTCAACATATTTTTAATAATAGTAAATTACAAACAATTTTGAATTTTACATGAATTAAGGAGTTTGTGTTACATTCTTGCATTTAAATTTAATAATAGAAATAAATTATAGATTATGGTACCAATTTTACATGAATTAAGGAGTTTCTGTTACATTCTTGCATGTAAATTTAATAATATTAATAACGGTGTTCCTAAGTGATTTTATCGGAGTATATGTTTGATCTATGCTTATTACAAAACTACACTGTGTTGGTTTTTCCGATTCTCTTATTATGTTATTTTCGTCTTATCTACATAGTAGACAACAGTTTGTTAGCTACGGTGGATTTCAATCAATGCTTTTTGATCAACTATCAGGCGTACCTCAAGGTTCGGTATTAGGTCCTCTTCTTTTTAATCTATTCAGTAACGACATAACCAATGTCATAAAGGTACCATTTTTAATGTTTACAGATGATCTAAAACTCTACTCTACCATATCATCTGTCAATAACAATCTGTGACTTAATATCAACAAATGTAACATCATGAGCTTTCATAGAAAATCTAATCCAATCACCTATATATATATATATATATATATATATATATATATATATATATATATATATGTGCTAGACAACAATACTTTACATAGATCTAATTCTTTTAAAGATTTAGGTGTTATATTCGATCCCAAATTACTCTTTACCGAACATATCACACATTCAGTAGCATCTGCCTACAGGAGTCTAGGAGTAATAATTAGAAATGCTCAATTTTCCAACGACATTTCAATTTTAAGACTATTGTTTATTTCCCTAGTACGTCCCCAATTAGAATACTGTTCAGTAATTTGGAATCCTTTGTACATCAATGAGAAAGAATCCATTGAAAAAGTGCAAAGAAAATTTTTAAAGTTTGCCAAATATATAGTGAACGGTTCTTATCCGCCCAGAGGTACGTCCCAGAATCAGCTGCTGGAAACTTTTCATTTAAATTTCCTTCACCACAGACGGACCATTAACTCAATAATTCAATTACAAAAAAATATTAACAATGATATAGATTGTGCCTATATTATGAATAAAATTCATTTTCAAGTTCCTAGACTATCTGCCAGACATACAAATACTTTCTATATTAAAACTGCACAATCAAATGCACTATTGAAATCACCGTTAAATCAAATGCTTCAGAATTATCATCAAGTCGAATCATACGTAGACATATTTTACGGTAGTATTAAGTGTACGAAAAAATGCATTATTTATTTATCTTAAATCATTTATATATCTATTTTTCCCTCACCCTACAATGGGGAAGTTTAGCGTATTTTTTTTATTTTATCAAGATTGCCCTCAAAAGTGATATTCTACATTTTATTTCACCTAAAGATGCCTAGATTTCTCAAAAAATGAAATTTTATACAAAAATGACGTCAGAGTGGCTCGCGGAGAACGTATCGTGTATCTTAGCCAGCGCGAGCTGGGTTCCCATGGCAACAGAGAAGCGTGTGGTGTAATGCCTCAAAATACAACCTACGTTCAAAAAGTCAGGTCTCACCATCCCTTCTGCGCAAGCGCATATCTCACTTGTGACATCAGACTGGCTCGAAGATAAATCATTAATTATAAATAATTGGTAACATAATTTTTAATTTTCAATTATATTTTAAGTTATTATTAGTCATATACTTACGACTAAAAGATATTTCACATGTAATTTCAACCAAGCTAAACTTCCCCATTGGACAGTAGTCTGTTGGGTATTGAATTGAAATAATAATAATAATAAGAAGAACCGTCACGATAAGTGCAAGTGCAGCGAGAAAAGGGAACGTAGTATAGCGGCGTTCCGGCGCATAACGCAAGGAAAAACCTAAGGGATCCGGAGGCGTCGGGCGTCGAGCGCCGGGCGCCGTCCCGCGCGTCGCTCCAACCGTCGACTGATCCGTGAGGCCGCGAGCCACTGCAAAAAGAAGACTTGTGACATCAAAAGGGACGTACTGGGCCTACTAGTCACTTTGCCTAATTTATATATTCAGGAATAAATTGCATAACATCCTGTGCTGCTACAAACTACTGCAACCTAGCTGCTGCTCCTCCATGCTACATAAACACTGCTAATACCTTTCATATTTACCAACAAAAGACGGCGATGTTCGTAATTAATGTCGCACTATCATTTTCACCTCTCTATTCTCTTTCTAATGGAAACACATTATTTATATTGTCGCTTACCCAAATATACAATTATACAAATGCATCATTTTATATTACATCTAACCTATATTGATCTCCAATGGGCTATACCGTGAGTTTATGTTTAAGTGAAACATGGGATTTCGTATTGCTATGGTTATGACTTGATATTTGATTGACAGTAATGTATCAGAGCATTCAATTTAAAATGAAACAGCAGATATGATATAGAGGTTCAGCAACAATAAAACTCATTTATAATATTTGTATTTTGGGTAAGTTTGATGTGTCTAGAGTGCGTTTATATATATATATATATATATATATATATATATATATATATATATATATATATATATATATATAAATATATATCAATTTGACAGTTAGTAATGACGTGAATTTAACAACTAATATTTCATTTTAAAGTGAACGCTTTGATACATTGCTATCAAGAAAAGTATAAAAACTAAAGATTAACCAATATGACTACCAATGATGATGACAAAAACAATATATTAACTTATAATGTTACTGAAATTAACATTTGAAATTAAAATTTATTTAACGGTGCCATATCGCAGACGTCACGTAAGATAATGAGAGAGCAGTTTACAATGCAAAAGTGCGAATTTAATGAACCTAATTTTTTCGAATAAACGTTGTTAATAATAATCAAACAATGATAAGATATCATACAGGTAATACATAGAATAAAATAAAAATATTGTGATATTACACAACATATTGTTTTGGTGTAAATTTGGTTTGCATTGAAATGTCAACAGTCAACATTATCAATGTCACATGTAGTCGTGAGCTATGAAATTTTGAACAAGAGGCTTTTTTTTGAGAATTGCATGATCTAGTACTAGTACAGTAACAGTGGATGACTACGACTAACAAATAAAAACAAAAAAAAACCAAATTCAATTATATCAAATAAAGAAAAAAATGTCATTTGTACAAAATCAAAAAAGTAGATACTACTACAAGAAAAAACTTACAACTTAAGCTAAGAAGCTGCCATACGGTATTTCATTTCGTCGTATTAAAAATGTATGTAATGAAAGTGATTTCAAAGTATTATATTATTGTTTTTCTCCAGAATTATCAACAATTAAGCGATTTAAAAATATACCGGTACCTATTTTTATTTTTTGTATAGAATCACTAAATGGAAGAAAAAAATATGATCATACACCCCACAACACTTTTATTGTGATCAAAGATTTGGAAACAACTACGTGTTTGGTATATCTACATTTATTTTAAAAAATATAATGACAATTTTAATATAAAATATCAAAACCAAAATTATTTATTGTTTCATTAAATAATGTTCAATAAACGATATTAACTGATATTTACAAAGCGTATGGTATTAAAACCTTACAGATAATAAAATATTACAAAGGTATAATAATAAAACTGAAAATTAAATATTTTTCTGCGATATAGAAAAATAAATTAATTCTCTATATTGACCGATATTTCATTTCCGTATTCGTATATTTTTACAAAACTAAACTATTCTTTTAAATTATTTCCGGTAGCGAAAAAATATCCCCCTATAAATTCCGGTTTAAATTTCAAGGTCCTGTTTTCCTAATTTATGCCCCATTCTTCCAGTCCTCGATCTGGAAAGGTAGCGAAGAATTCCTTCCCATCCATTTTCGATTCATTACGACAAAATAGCGTAAGACCTTACCATATAGTAACTCTTAGTAAATTTGATTTCTTCCAAAGACTTCTTGCAAAACTGTCAATCTTGTGATTCTGTCGATGTTGGCGTCCAAGAAGTGAACGAGTGACGGCAATGGCGCCCCGACGCCCTATCCTTTCGGGGGGCGATTGCCCAAAAGGTGCAAGGACTTAGTGATAGCGTACGTGGCCGTAATTGATTGACAATTGATGCTCACGAAAATATTGATACAACACAAAAATATGGAATTATTTTTAATATTTCTTGCATACACTAATAAAAAATCAATAAAAGATAAATAATATAATTAAATACAAATATAAACCAATCCTAACCCAATCTACCTATATAGTTTATATTATAAAAAGCTTTAAAAGTATACAGTAAAAATTTTAATAACTAATAAGTTAATATGGTTATAAACAAACTAATTAGATTCTTGTATTTGTAATTTTTAAAAGCATATATTAAAACAGAACAAAATAATAAGGAAATTAAATTAAAAATGTATTTGCTTTTAAACGAATTGTTTAATTAAAATAGTTATAAAAGGAAAAATTACATTATCCGAGTACGTTTGATCTAAAATTTAGAAAGCACTTCC
The DNA here is from genome assembly GCA_035578165.1 of Stenolophus ochropezus. Taxonomy (NCBI): domain Eukaryota; kingdom Metazoa; phylum Arthropoda; class Insecta; order Coleoptera; family Carabidae; genus Stenolophus; species Stenolophus ochropezus. Next base: position 11,063,476 of record JAQOWZ010000014.1, read on the forward strand.
AATTTATTTATTTTGAGTAGTTGCTTGGCCGTCCATAAATTTAAAATACTGTGACCTACTTTAAGATTTAAAGGTGGGTCGAAATGCCAAAATTTTTCTATGGCATTTGTAATATTAATACATATTTAATAAAATAAATTTGCTCTTAACAGTGAAGTGGAAGTAGTTTTGAAATATATTCTTATTTTTTTGTATGGCAATAACAAAAAATGTTCTCTGAAGGAAAGTACATAGAAAAACAAATAGATAAGAATGTTTATAAAGTGGTTGCAAATAGTTTGTAATTATAAGCCAATTCCGAAAGGATACTTTGTAGAGTATGATAGTTGCAGGATCTAAATTAAAGTTTAATGCGATTCAAAGCTTTCAGTATTGGCAGCTAAATATAATAGCATATTATTATATAAAGGATTATGATAGTCATTATTCGCGAAATAATAGGAGAGAATAATGACCATAATCCTTTATATAATACAATACTTTTTTCTACTCCTGTAAATTCGGAAAAACGCATAAATATTTTAGAAAATGACAACGTGAATTGATTTCTGGTTCTGTGATTAACTGAATGAATTGTGAGTCATATTGCATTGTCCTGAAATAAGGCCACTATAATTAATAAAAAAAATGAAATAATACGGATATTTATATAGGAGTAGAAAATATAGTTTTCGTAAGAAATATAATAAGAGCCATGAATTTATTGGAAAAATTTACGAATAATTATTGCGTAATAACAAACGAGTGTTAAAAATGACATTTACATCACGACAGCGAAATTGGAGTTATTAAAGAGTAATTTTTGACCCGAGTTGTCGTTACCTCGCAGGAATTATGAATAAATTTTACCAATTAAATTCATACCTCGAATTATATTTGCTTGAATATTTCACGAATGATACAAGTTCAAATATAAAATATTTCATAACAACAAAATGTACCATGATAATGATACTGCGGTTTTATCAAATTTCTTCCTGGAAAACTATCTATGGCCATTAAATTAAGCATTATGATCGGGTGAAAATGACGTATGTGAAATAATCAATAGAAAAAGCCAAAATAGACCAATTTAAGTTAATATTTATATAACTTTGAAATAATTAAATAATAAATAATTTAAAATATACAATTATTATTTAGATATAGATATACTTAAGTTACATAGATATACTATAAAATTGGAAATTTAAATTAGGTTAGGTGTGTATATGTTCTGTAAGAGTAATTGAATTTGATTGGAATCGTGATATTTGTTGGTTTATCGGGATAATTTTAACGGCACTTGGGACCATTTGGGTTGCCTAAATTCATGCAAAGTCTTAGAACTAAACTCGCTAATATAAACATGTATTACTCGCAAGATTAAAATGAATTTGGTGATAAATGTCCACGATTTCGTAAGTCTTGAGTTTTCCTCCCAATACCTCTTACAAAATCCGTAACCGGGGCGCGGGCGTCAGTGCGAGCATCTAATTGGAAAGGGTAGGCTATTCTGATGAAATTACATTCCAGTGCAGGCTTCCGTAAAGAACGTTGTTCTCAGATAGCACGAGCACGGGCAAGAGCAAGAGCACAGCTCTCGGCAAACAAAGTCGTGCTGGCTCGCCCCCCCACTTGCACTTTGCCCTACTCACCGCGCGGAGTGGGGGTAGGGCTGCCCCCACCACCAGGCTAGATGGCTAGCAGGATAGCCGACTAGCCGACTGATCGTGTACTTGCTTGTTACTTTTCTAATCAGGAATGGAAATTAACTGAATTATCACCTTACCAAATTTTTTTCTTTCACCAAACTTTTAATCATGTATAAAATAATATATAGGTTAGTATACACATAACGTAATTATGAAATTCTTGATTTTTCTCACAATATTTTAAATCATGAAAATCTGGTGTGTCCAACACATTAACTCTCGCCACTGTATCTTGCATGAAATTTGTATCGGAAACTGAATAAAACAGTTACTTATAGCGCAACTAAAATCATTTCTTTATATATTTCCTCCACCTTTTTTGTATTTTACAATAAAAAAAAACATATTTACTTATTTTTTTTTAATTATTTACGTCAACAAACAGCATATGATGTCAAATTTTGTAAACATGAATAACTCATCTGTGTTATACAAATTCCTCAGCCTAATCGGTGTGTAAAATTAATTTAATTGATTTTTTTCTGTAATATCCACAAAGTTATGTATAAATTGACACTTTTCCGGAAACCAAACAAAACAGTTCTTTATGGCATAACTAAAATCATTTCTTTATATATTTCCTCCATCTTTTTGTATTTTACAATAAAAAACTTCATATTTACTTATTATTTTTTAAATTATTTACGTCAAATTTGACAACGGCATATAATGTCAAATTTTGTAAACATATGAATAACTCAAATGTTTTATACAAATTCCTCAGCCTAATCGAAGTGTAAAATTAATATCATTGATTTTTTTCTCTAATATCCACAAGTTACGTATAAAGTGACACCTTTTCGGTGTGTTTTTGAACCGGAAATTTCATTTTCCGGTATTTTAATGTAGTTCCTAGGTTACTAGAAATAACAGTCCGGGAATATTTTTTTTGGCCGGTGATAAAGCATTCCCGTACAGTACGCAGTCCATTGTTTTCCGTAAATAAAAATACAATAGTACTTATTTTAATTATTATGGAATATAAATCGATCAAAAAAAAGTAGTGTGTACCACGTAGGAAAAATGACTCTCCGGATTCCTGGTGTTACTGACCTCACCTATGGTTCGTCCTGCAATTTCCATCATGGTTCGGGAATATATCACTTTTCCTACTAGATACACAATATACATACTATATGTTTAATAATAACGTATTTTGCGAAAAAATGGGATTTAGAGGTATTTTTTTTTGAAAAAACGGTTTAAAGCTGTAAATAAAATACTACATCTGGTTAACCAATTATAGTCAAAAACTGATCAGTTCATCATATTTTAATATAATTCTCAAATATCAAATATTATATTTTTTACATGTATCAATACACAAACACACACACATCACTGTAAAAATATTAAAATCCTATTCTAGGGACTCTAATTCTTGCTCATATGTTGAAAACTAACGCTCGAGAAATATGAACAAAAACAATACCTCCCTTATCTACATATTGATAGATGGGAAGTAAAAAAGTAAGAAATCTGAAATGAAAATTTTGCACATGCTAAAATATGCAAACTCTCTTTAATTTTATATTGTTTTTCAGGTAAATTACACGTTGAGTATTTTCAACAGCTACGAGATAATTCTCACATAAATTATTTATTTTCTATTAACTGGCCTCAAATTTCTCATTTATGCTTTTCATTTGTGGGTTGTTCTAAGATATTAATACAAAAGATTAATAATCCCATGCTACTTTAATTAATAGTGACATGGAAAGTAAATTACAAATATTGTAGCAATAGGCAATAAGTAACATTTTCTAATTTATTTGGGTGTATAACGTGTTTATGTAATTAATAATTGATATCGTGATTCTAAAGCTTATTCGAAGTAATAATGAAGAAAGATTTACATGACATGTTCTGTCGGTTAGATATGCACGAAACCGCTTTAAGCGCTATTAGTAAATTAAATATTGTTTGAAATACATTTCAAGAAATTTTAGTATAAATATTCAAGCTTATCTTTCGCACAACATTCTTAGATGGCTTTATGCAGAGCCGTACCTAGAGTTTTGAGCGTCTGTGACAAAAAATAATTGCGGGGCGCAAAATCAAAATTAAAAAAAAAAAACAATTTTTATACACCGATCAAAAATTTTAACGCACCAGATATAAAAATTTTAAATTCTTTATTATTTTCTTTGATATTTTAGGCACTTAATTTCATTTTGAAAGGACCTTGCATATGGTTTTCATACATGCTATTTGGAATCTCATTTGTCTTTGCTTTACCTTTTCGTTTTACTAAATGATGAGAAATTTGTTGCGTAGTAAATAGATTTAGTTGAAATTAATGCGTTGCATAGCGAACTGGTTTTTCTACATTCTAACTGATAGAATTTGAGCCGCAGTGTATTTCAAATAGAAATCAAACGCAAAACTAGAAATATAAAAAATGAAAGTCAAACGCAAAACTAGAAAGATAAAAAATGAATGTGGGTAAGTAGCACTAGACGGTTGAAATTACCGCAGAACAGAAAATTTGGCGTGTCCCATACATCGGTTTTTCGAATGATGCAAAGATATAGAGATTTTTGGTTATTCCAGACGACCTAAATAAAATCAAAATTGGGCAAAAATCTTTGGACAATATCGTTTCTAAAAATTTTCCGCCTTAAGGCAATGTACGATTTTCTGAATGTACATTAATAAAATCATCGTAATTTAACTTGTTGGCTACATCTTTTTTTAATTTGCTAAAATAGCGTTCACAAAAGGTTGTAGTAATTGGGAAAAATGTTGCAGCTATCTGTAGATAAGTATTTGTCAAAATTTAAAAAATAGATTTTAGAAATACTTGATCTAAAACCATTCAAATGATTAAAATTTTGCGCCCCTAAGAATTTTGTGCCCGTGGCGTGTGCCATCTTTGCCATGTCCTGAATTTTTAACTATATTTTTTTTATATTTTGGGGGTAACCTTAAAGTGGGATCCGTAGTTCTTTACGTACTTGTTTCTACTTGTTGAAATTTAGTAGTGTAGGTTACCAGTTTGTAGACTTTGTATGGACCTTATAATGGAAGAGTATTTTTAATGGTTGGAAATGGAACCACAGATCTTATGCTGAAGTCTGTTTGAGTTGGAACACATTAACCCAAATGTATAATTATATAGGAAGGTATTTGATTAAGTATAAAAAATAAACAGAGTGAAAAATGGTAGAGACGTGGAGTAATTGCAAATGCAAATAAAATGAAAGAGAATACGAGAGAGGAATATTCGTTTTGTTTAAAGAAAAGTGTAAATTTCTATATGAGTGTCAAGGAAATAGATACGAGCGAGCGAGCTGATGGAGAGAAACGACGCGTGCAGATTATCCAATGATACCGTACGAACATGTTGCAAAGCCGTGAATTTCAATTAAAAAAATAAAGCATCGGCCAGTATTTGCGGACGTAAGATCAACAGATAACTCATCCGGCAGGAGTAGGGAAGGAATGCGCGAGCTGGCGCGGAGCGACGCTGCCGACGCCGAGCGTCGCGCTGTATCAACTGACAAACAGAACAACACGAGGACGAGTGAGCGCCGAAGCCACTCCATTCGGTATCAGTCGAGTATCTTCGCAGCGCGCGTACTCTCAACCAGCGTCCCGACGCTCAGTGCTTTCCCGACGTTCTGTGATCGTGTACCGGCGTCTGGCACGGGCCACGCGACGCGACTGACGCTCCGGAAGTTTGTTTACTGTGACAGTGCGACGGGTCGGACTTGCTCTCACCTAGAGGTAAGTTCTCCTGCTGCTTAACACTGATAGTGGATTTGTTCTCGCGCTTATTTTTCATGTACTGGCCATTATCAGCCAAATGGTTCCGTGCGTACCAACAGACTCTAAGCACGTTCACGGAAGTAGTAGATACCGTAACGACCGGCTTCCGAGAGTGAATAAGTGTCCGTTTCCGCTGCTGAACACTGTAGATTAATTTCGCCTTTCGTTAAATCGTTCACACCGCGTTTCCTCGATTTTAATTTTTCTCTCCGCGGCAATTCTATATCTTTTAATGTGTTTTCATTTGCTCCCTGGTACTTTGCTCTGTCACTCAGCGCGGTTATCTGGTTATCGTCTGGAATTTGTGACAATCACTTAAATCTTAAAACACATTACTTTCTAATTAAATATAACAACTTTAACCATTGTTTTTCAACTTACATAGCTTTGGTTCCTTGCTTTTTAAAATTATAATTTTAATGAAATTAAAATGTTGGCAAATATTAATTTTATACAAGACAAATATTTTTATCTCAAGATATAAAAAATGCCGAGTAACGTTTTATTATTTGGTACAAGTTCCGCAACATTTATTAATATTTTGATCAATACTGGCAGTTTTTTGTACACTTCATATAACTATTTTAAATATGTACTTTTATAATCCGTGTTATAATAATTTTTGTTGTAATTACGGAGATAAATATTTTCCGGCGAGACAGTTTTAATAATAAAAATACGGTTTTCCCAGCAAGTAAAATTAATACAAAATTGCATATTTATTTTTTCATTATATTTATAAACTTGCGTCTATAAATATTAATAAACAAAGTTTAAAAATGTGCAATGTTATAAACGTGACAGACTGCTGTTAACATGTAACAAATAATGATCAGTGTTAGTTCAAATAAAATTCATCTCAATAAAGCAGAACGTTTTTTTACTATGTACACGGTTGCCAAGATTTGCTAATTAAAAATTTCAGCAATTGGAATATAATTATTAATTATGAGATTACCTGAAGTTTGTGAAATTTGAATTTTTTATACTTCGATAATGTTCTATATATAAATTTTATTTTGAGGTGAAGTGTTAAAACATTTTCCGAAGGTTTAATTATATATTTCTAAAAGAGAAAAGCATAAAAGGGTAATAATTTTTAATGGTAGTAATGCAAAAACGTTTATACATTTTTTGTTTGACGTCATAGGAAGAGAATATATTTTATTTTCATTTGTTAAGTAATTTCTAAGTAAATGAAATGCGATGTATATACTGAGTATATTGCGGAAATTTTATGCCTTTATACCGACTCGATTGGCTGAATGTATAGGTATTTATTTGATTTAGTTTTTGTACAAGCTGTCAATTTATATTTACCAATCAGAGATTTCGAGTTTTGTTAGTTATATTTGGACTACGGAAATTTTAGACACTTCAGGGATTTAAATTGATTTGAATTTCTGACATTTTTGTTCATTTACTTATTATATTTGTATGAATGGTGCAATTAAACGAAACGTTTTACATTTTATTCAATATTTTAGCATATATTGAGCAAGTGCAAATGAACGGATTGAAGGTGAAATGTGTATTTTATTGTTCCTTTTTTTCAATTGTAATGCACGAATCCGAAACTAATTACATTTTATAATTTATGCTAAACATGCAAGTTATAATTTCATGTTAATCTTTTTAGTTTTATACATTTATAATAAAATTTTATTTCAATGCTTCAAATTAATAAACAAATGTTATTTAGATATATGTTAACAATTTTATGGAGCAACGTATATCTCTATAATGTCATTGAAAGAAATTGATTTTTTGGTGAAAAATTTTAAAGTATTTGTCTTTCTTCTTATATGTATAGAATAAGTGAAAAAAAATGAATCATTAAAAATTGTAAAAAAGTGGGGGAATTTGTAATTTTGTTAGAATCAGCAATATTATATTTCAAAAATAGATAATTAGACAATGGAAGTTCGGTTTTGAATTCAGCAGATGGTGTAAACAAAGCATGGCAGTTTTAATAAGTAAAATTTCATGAGAAGCTTGGAGAAGAGCTTGTGTAGGTGCATTAGAGTGCACCCAGAGCTGCAACATAACCTAACCGCAAGGGCAACAGCAACGCTTGCGCATTAGATGCACGTGCTCCATTACAATTAAGTCCTACAGCGACTGCGCAGTGAACATTCCAGCGTGATTTTTTCTTCACACCCTGTAATAACGGTAATATATATTTTTAATTATAAATTCCAACCAGCTTTGGTGACATTCAAGTCTAATTTTGTGATCAATAATCGTTGTAACTAGACGTAAATCAACATTTTTATAGTCATGGCTTTTATTAAAACCCATTACTTTCGTTCCGTGGCAGTGTGGCCCGTGTAAATGGTCCCCCACACACGCACAGCGCGCCAACACACAGACATATTCATGCACTGCTCTTTGCCTCTGCCTTATAAAAGCTTTATCTGTGCTGTTTTCAGAAATTCAAATTAAACGAATATTATTACTCTTGGTTGGTGGCAAGACGGTGACTACGCTTCAGCTTCATGGGACAATACTCTCTGTTGCGGTGCTTTACACTTCTTCAAATATTAATTTCCTTGTTCGTCAGCCTCGGAATGAGGTTATGATTGAGGGGTGCACTAACGCCTCATCTTTTCGCCTAACTTTGTTTACTTGTTTAGAAAACTGCCGCTTACTTGCTAATTCATAACGTTTCATGCTTATACTTGTTACAAGCTTTTTACAAATTTATAATACCAGTCAACTAAAGCTTCTAATAATATTAATTAAAATAATACCTATTTTTTCTTTATTACAAATAATTAAAACAATACTTATTTTTTCCCTAATTATAATGAAACTACTAATGTTTACTTGTTTGGAAATCCAACAAGTACTTGCTTATTCAATAAATTTCACACTTATACTTCTTACGAGGATAGTGTACCTACAGCAAAAGTGTCGTTCGTGCTTTACTAATAACTCATTTTTGGTACATTTAAAAAAAACATGTTATTAAAAAAAGTGTTTAAAATAATATTCTTAACATTACACTGTTTTTCAATAAAATAATTTAACTTTTAGTTTTTATTTTTTTATTTAAATTTCAAAATGCTTTCGAAAAATATATTAACAGTCCGATAACATTTTTTTTGGAATGAAAATCCTTTATAATATGGAGTTATTAGAAAAGAACAATTTTTGCTTATTAAAACCAAAATTTACTAAAAAAACTAAATTTGAAATACAATGCGAGGTTAAGAATATTAGTTTATATACTTTTTTCCTAATAATATATTATTTTAAAATGTACCAAATATGAGATGTTAGACAAAAACGAACGACACTTTTACTGCAGTTAAATATTCCCTTTATAGTTTTTTTTTAAATTAGTATTACCTGTCAACAAAATCTACAAATAATTTTGTAATTTTATTAAGTCGCGAATTGTATTGAAGAGGGTGGTTTATTGGAGATTCAGCTTTGAATTATTTATTTATTTAGACAACGTTTCGGTCCTTCATTGGGAAGATCTTCAGATCTAGGTTACAAAGTTTACCGGTTTCAGGATATTAAGCTTTTGTTTACATAGACAAAAATAAGCAAAATAACTAAGTCATAATTGTATCCCCTGTAATTTTGATATGTCAGCATGGTAAAAATATTACCGTACAGATTTGTCAAAATAACGTGGGACAATTGGATATCAGTTATCATTCCACTCATACAAACTTGATCACGAAAACGTAACTCATAAGAAAATTTTATAAAATAATACTAATAATGTGAAACCAGTAAACTATTGAACAAACCAGGGATGTTATGAATCATACCAGGCCTTAGATGTCTTAAAATCCTCGCTCTCTGAGCTCGGAATTCAATTGATATCTGCGGCGGTTATGATACTCATAACTATCCTAGGTATGTTAATAGCTATAACATTACAAATTTTATTTTAACAAAATATTGAAAGAAAGGATCGAAACGTTGTCTTAATAAATAAATAATAAAAAGCTGAAATCTCCAATAATCTACCCTTTTCAAAACCTGCAAATAATTAAAAAGTATTAATGTTTACCCCGATTCATAATTAAACTACCAATAACAAATGATTTATCATTTGACTTCGACTTGTTATTTGTAATAGTTCTTGTACACTGGCAACTTCATTAGGGAATGTAGGTATGTAGTGGCGTCCGAAAATTGAAACAGTGAATCATTTACTAAAGTGGAAAAACACAGAATTTTTTCCAAGAAATTTACAAAGTGAAGTGCAGTGTTTTATTGATAGTGCTAACCCAGGACTATTAGTTTACCAAAAAAAATTGAAAGTGCAAGAACGATTTTTCTCATAAAGCAGGCTGAACAAATTACGCCTTTTTCTTCACTTCAGTGTAAAAAGTCAACACTGTAACTACTTAGTGCATATCAAACAAACCTGATGTAATCGTATAAGTTTCTGATTGTTTTTCAACCACCTATTTCCTAAAAAAGTTACTTCCATATATTTGACCTTTTTAATATTAATTTTCACTTTTTGTTTGTTTTTGTAAACAAAGAAGTGTGTTTAAATGAATTTAGATTAATAGGTCAAATGTTTTTTAGAAGATAATAAATTATTAATACCACATTTCGAGATTTAAAGAGGAGAAGTAATGAATGCTATGCACGTGATATATTACATTTATATGCGCGAAGTATTTAATTATTCGTATGCGTTAACAGTTTAAATGCAGTAAAAAGCAGAAACGTTGGAAGCACTGTGATGGTCCATGGAAGTCATTATTCTCAGGGTCAAGCAGCGCATTTTAAATAGCTTGGGTCAGTGTCCTCATTTTTTATATTAATTTCCTCATCGTCTATGCCTTTTCGGGTACTGGGAACGACACTCCATACGGTTAATTACATATGTAACCACCGTTGGCTTCTATTCCCATTTGGTACAATCCATGAGGTATGTCTAACCAATTTAATGACAAAATCATAAGGTGTAAACACAATATTTTGAAAAAGAAATGTAGCAAAAGCAAAAGGTATTACTAAGATTGTTCTTCGTCCAAGTTAATTGCTAAATATTCTTCTTCTTCTTCTTTTTTATTTGTTTATTGTGAACTGCTAAATTTTGTTGATCACAGTAATGTCAAATTAATGAAGATTACAAAATATTGTCGTCCTGGTTTTAATGGAAGAAATACTAAATGTATTCCATTTTCCACTTGTAATTCTGTTTGACTGGATCAGTTTTCTTTCCTCTACTGAATGTACTGATCCTAAGTAATTCACTTGCCGAGGTAGATCAGAAAGATCAATTCAGTTTGTCATCTAATTTTGCTATACTTTTGAATAGTGAAAAAGAAAATTAAGAAATTACAATTTTTTAATGCGGAAACCAACATAACTTACGTTTTGTAATTATCATCGGACATGATAGACAAAATGAGTACCGCTACATTGCCTAAGTGAAGCAAAGGTATTCCATTTGCATTGAATAAGTAATCTGATCCAACTAATCTATCTGTACTGTTCCAACTGATCTGGGGTGGTATTCTATAACTCATAACAACTACAAATAATAACTGCACTTGTTAAAGTATCAATTTAAACGTCAAACGTCAAATGTCACTATAGCCGAAATTCAAATTTGGCAATGAATTTAAGACATTCCCATGTCAGTGTAGACTTATAAAGTGTTTTTCATATATGTAAGAATATATGTAAGTACGTATCAATCATAAATAACTAATACTGTTGTAGAATAGCAAGTATACTTTGTAGTTGATATTTGCAATTGATATCATAACAAGTCCAAATGGTAGCAACCGAAGTTATAGAATCCCACCCCAGGTCTGATTTAACTAGGAAAAGAAATTAGGAATTACTACTACTGGCTGGTAGTAAAAATGTTTTACTAGCGTTATACTAGCTGTGACTTGTTGAATCAAATGCTATTCGATGTGTAGTTTCATGTTAATCACCAATGATACTAGCAGATACAATTTTTAAAAAAGTATATTACATATTTTGAATTTGATTAAACAAATTTACTAGTAAGTATAAAAATGAAATGAAATAAATGGATAATAAATATTTATTTCGGGACAAAACGGATATACAGGGTGGAAATGAACTTAATGTCTAAATTTGAAAAACAATGTTTAAAGGTGAGTAGTATGACATGTGTACATTATGAAAGTAAAAGAATTTTTAAAAAATTCAAAAAACGAAAATTCGACGTTTCTAAGGACATTTTTTTTTACTGCTGCTTTAATTCATATTTCATTAAAAATATGTTTATTAAAAATACATTCAAAATTGGTTATATAAGGTATTATTCTTAATAATTAAGTTAAATAGTATTTTTAACGAAAATAATGTTTTTATTTACAGAAGAATACAAATGCGTTGCCAATGATCCAGTAATACCAAAAATGTTAGTTTAATGAAAACTACCCTTATATATGCGATTTTTTTTTAAAATTCTTTTACTTTCGTAATCTACACATGTCATACTACTGACCCTTAAATTTATGACATTAAGTTCATTTCCACCGTGTATATTTGAATTTTCCGGGGGTATTTAAAGAGTGTAGTGAATTCCAAGCACAGAAGAAAATAAAATTCAGTCAAGTCCAGTCGTGTGTCGAATTGGCAACGGCGTCAGGTAGCGCCTTATCAATTTCCTCACACGGTTCGCCGTATCGCAGTTCCCCTTGTTCATTCACTTTTCACTTTGCCGAATATGAGAACAACTTGGACGTTTAAATAACAAATTTAAAAAATAAAGGCACGAGCAATCTGCCTCGCCGGTGTCTGGAGAGTACGAGCGCTGTAGCGAGGGAAGAAAGTGAGGTTAGGTACTGTATGCTGGGCTCGGCGACAGATAGGTAGCCGCAGAATTACGGGGCATTTGTCATGCATGATATGGTGGAATTTAGGCCCGACGCCTGCTCGAGTGCTCTTGCGGACTGCGGAGAACGGAACGGATGCTGCTCTGGCTTTGCTTCAGCCGTGAATTCGTACGACGAGTTACGGTTACGGACTTTGTGATCGGCTGCGATTTATAGTTCCAGGTCAATCACTTTCCAGTTCTATCCATAAATTAATATATCTACTCACGCCGCAATCTGCCACCCACTAACATTTATATATACATATTGTCATCGTTATTCCATTTCAATTAGCAATAGAAAAAAAAAATCGGCTTAAGGCATATTCCATTTGCCACTTGGATCTGATCTAACTTACACTTTTGAATCCGGATTATTTATTTTTAATTTCATTTTACGGGATCAGTTTACTCCCTCTACTGTGCTTACTGATTCCAAGTAATCCACTCGCAGAGTTAGATCAGAAGGTTCAGTTCATGTAATCACTTACAAATTTAAAATGCGGAAATAATCAAAACTTAAGTTTTAGAATTATCATCAGAGATGACAGGCAAGGCAAAATCGAGTTTAATTGAACTCATGTAAAATAATAATAATAATAATAATATTAAAATTACAACCGCTACACGGGCTAATGTGATCCAAAGGCGTAAAATCAGTTGTAATAAAGAAAATAATAATAAAATTAAAAAGCTTCACAGATTAAAGTGATCTAAAGGCATTCCATTTGTACTGAAAAGTGAACTGATCCAACTAATGCTACTGAACCGACTTGCAAAAGGAATACTACAAGGGTTAACGCCGGATCAAGGTTTTGCTGACCCTAGGCCTGTTTAAAATTGCCGTTCTAATATCAATGGCGTAGCCAGGATAGATAATAAAAGTATAGAAACGCCTAGAAAACCATTGTTATTTGCAATGTAGTTTTATGTATCGTTTGTAACTTACAAACGACACGTTATAATCAAAACATTTGTAAATGTATCTACATATTTTTCTTTACAGCATAATTATTCCTTATTCTATTCCCATTGCTTACCATGATCTTGACCATCTCTTACTACAGTTGCAGCAGTAGCCGGTTTCTTGAAAAATATTTAAAGTTTTGCCGTTTCTTTAAGTCGGGTATTTTGTTTCTCTTTTTCGGCTTTCGCCATAATTTAAATTTGTTCTGTAGCAATTGAAATTATTTGACTTAAGGAGTTGATACTTGATAGTTGATAATTATTTTGAGAAAATATCAGTGTTGGATAATCGGTACTATTTCGACTTGAACGTATATGAATTATAACTTACTAGATACTTTCGCTATTCCCTTCAAATCGAGTCTGATCAAGTAAAATTTAGCAAAACGTTGTCTAATTTTAATTTTTTTAATAAATATTAATTTTTAAATAAGTTTTTGTCGCTTTATTTTCTTCCTGTCTCAGTTTAAGCACATTTTGAAAAAAAAGTTTGGCGCCCCTAAATCTTACCACCCTAGGTCCGGGCCTATGTGGCCTTTGCGTTAATCTGGAACTGCTTAGGGTGTATCAAGAATGTTGCCTTGCATTGAAACTTCTTTTTGTTTTGTTGATTGATAATGTACTATTTTATTATGATCAAAATATTTCTCCTAAAATAGTGCAATAATTATTGTTTTTCTCAACTTATTTTTTATTGTGTCTGTCAGCAAATTTATTTTTAGCTTATTTATATATTTTCATACATTTTGTATTTAGCTACAATGATATTTCCCTGTATTCTGAACCGTGATTATTATTTTGTATGAACTTTTGAAACTATTGTTAGATATTGCATATAGAAGTCATAGAACAAATCCTTTTGATATTAATTCCAACAAAAATATATTTTCAGCTTTCCGTTAATTAACGCTAGTTCCCTTCATTCGTTATAGAAATGTATGCCAATTATTCGAATAAACAATTAATAAAATGTAACATGAACATGATTATAGTAAATATTACTACATAATTTGGAAAGGAAAATGATATTACTGAATCAGATACAAGATCTACTGAAGAATTCCTATATTTTTATTCAATTTTCACTTTGATCAAATCGTGTTTATTACATGACACATGTAGAATTTTAAAAAGGTCTGAAAATGGAAAAGAGCACTGCCACCAAAATACGTGAAATGCCGTCCTTGGCAAATATTTGATAGAGAAGGATACTGTATTTTACTTTATTTCATAAACAATATTAAAAATGTCCTTTTGAACTGTAACATCGTAACGGATACTTTAACTCATTGAAATTCTTCAGGATAAATAATCAATTATCAATTTGCTTGAATCATTTTCAGACAAATATATTCGATACTGGAAGAGTTATGTTTGATCACACGGCAAACATAAAATAAACAAATATGTCAGTGGTTGAAAATGTTCGTTGTCGGTTGTAAAACAGATGAACTGTACCACAGGTGTATACTTTGCAAGTAAATTCTTCATCTTTTACACGCCCTGGTATTGAACCTGGGACCTTATGCTTCTTATTGCTAAATAAAAGATTGTCTTCTGTTTAACACCACTCATAAATATTTTATCATACTTTATCTTCTCTTCTTTATAGTTTATATTTGTTGATACATATAAATGCAACGAATTTCAATTATAGTAAAGCTAGTGATAAAATCAAATTTATGTCATGTTTTATTATCAGATTTAACGTATTCACAATCATAAAATAAAAGATAATACATACTTGATATTCAGGATATAAATGAAGTTTAAAAATCGGTTTCGAAAGTTTCATCTCATTTTAAGAGAATAAGATACCCAATTTTTCGTAAATTATTGAATTGTGGTTTTATTCATTCAATGAAACTTAATATTTTAAAGATAGTGGTCCGTATTTCGAGCTTACTTTTAGGAGTGCTTTCGTTAAAAGTGACGTTTAGCCTCAGAAGATTATAATGTAAAATCAGACTTACTAAAAGTGATTTTCTTTAAGAAATAATTAAATATAATCTTTGTAGGGTGATTTATATGATATTCATGTTTGAATTCCATTCATTACTGTCTTAAAATATAGTTGAAGAATCCTTATGAGAGAATTTGCGAAATATAGCCGACTATAGCAGTTCCTCGTATTTTAAATTTGAAACATTGCGACGTATACGTAATTACTTTTAAATAATTCTCCCCGTTAGTGGTGTGCGATAAAATATACTCCATTCAACACTACGTGCAAAAGCAAAGTAACTTCAGATAAAAATGTGAGTTATTGCTAAAATATTTTGCACTTTATTATATTGTCACAAGGAAAATCATTTATTTAAATTTGTTATTTCCGTGGACAATGGACGTTAACATTTTAGCTTTAAGAGTGTTGCTAAAAGTAAAATAATCCATATTTACAATTTGATAATTTAGTAGATTAATATATTCCTGTGAGTAAATTAAAATTTTACATGTATTAACAAAGTCAGGTTTAATTAAAATTATGAATGATCATATGAAACGAAACTGTGCAATAAATTAAATTTATTAATACTTGTTCAATAAGCCTTTTGATATTTTATTGTTATTATGGGATTTATTATGACCATGCTAATTATTATTTCATTTTAATAATATAATGTGCGTAGAAATTTGTGAGAATTTGATTATTCGTAGAAAAATATACATATGACACATATTTTAATATTAACATTATTAATAACGCGTTTAATAAAATTTATATTTGACAAGAAAAATACTCTTGTATAATTAATTATGATTATAAATTCACAAGTTTTTTAAAAACATATAATTTTCATCAAAATTTAATTATTATTTGAGGGAATATTCTCACAATTTTAATAAAAAAATAATTATGTAGACAGTATGAGACAGCTTTTTCTAATGTTTATTATAAAAATATACATATACCGGGTGAATACTAGAAACCTTGACGTAGGAAAGTAACATGAGAAAATAGATTTTTGTTATTTTCAGCCGTCCCGCTGAATATAAGGTGTTTGTGGTAGTGTTGATTAGATTATTTATCTCTCTCACACTCGGCTATGGAGCATTTTGTTTGAATATTTCTTATTTCAGAAATAAGAACAACTATCAAAAGTCAATTTATTTTATTAAATATTTCAATAAGATCGTAATATAGAATATTTAATACCAATAGATGTAAAATTAAATAATACAACAACTCTGTTATATTTAGCGGGAAAAATGAAAATAAAAAAAACTGTTTTACCATATTTTATCTCTATGTCAAGGTTTCTAGTATGTAAGCTGTATAATATATATTATGTTATATCCAATGTTAGGTATAAATGTTGGCATGTTTATTTTGAATGATAATCGAGCTTTTGTAATAAGAAAATCTTGTAAAGATGGTGTACTTAAAAAGAAAATTAAAACAAACATAAAGATGCACAATTAAATAATTAAACCACCTTTTATATTTAGCGGGAAAAATGAAAATAAAAAAAAATGTTTTACCATGTTTTATCCCTATGTGAAGGTTTCTAGTATTCAAGCTGTATAATATATATTATATTGTATCTAATGTAAGGTATAAATGTTGGCATGCTTATTTTGTAAGATAATCGAGCTTTTGTAATAAGAAAATCTTGTGAAAATGGTGTCCTTAAAAAGAAAATTAAAACAAACATAAAGTAATACTGCAGTTTGTACATTTTATTATATATAACAGAAGTTGCATTAGCTGTAAAATGTGAAGTTAAAACCTGGCAAAACAAAAAGTATGAAAAATCCTCATAAAGGATAATGATTTAACTAGAGAACAATCCAGTCGTACAGTAAGCAGTAAAAATCCAGTGCTGCGAAACCACGAGATCACAAACAAGGCGAGTAAGCTTTAGAAGATCAAAATATCGCGGCAGATAAAGGTTGTGTTCTCCGGAGCGGAGTGCGGGACTCCAGGCCCGACTCCGGCGCAAGTCCGGGTTTCACGCGTCAAATCGCACGTCAAAAGAAGACACGTCGAAAACACACCGACTTTCCCAGACGCAGACCCAGAATTGGAACTCTGACCAGAATAAGCAAACGCGAATCCGATTCAGAAGCCAGCGGCGTCCTTCCGTCTTTCTCCTAAGTCACTAACGCCGCCAAATGGAAACTCTGCAAATGTTTACTGTGGCTGCCGATAAATATAAATAGCGCCACTCTTCCCTCCCTATTTTACACGTTCACGCCCTACTCACATATTCATAATATTCTATTTTATTGGTTTATCAGCTCAATGGGATCAATTTCAATTATAGAGTAATATTAATATGAACCAGAGCTGGGCAAAGCACTTCAAGTGCAAGTACCAAGAAATTTTATATTTTCAAATATATTTGAAGTACAAACACTTTTTTATACAATTCAAGTACGGGAAAAAGTTTGGTGCAAGTACAAAGTACTCAAAAATTACAAATATTTGATAATTATTTTAAAAGCAATTTTTGATAATTAAAAAATATATTAATAAAAGTATAAATTGATTTTCTTGGAGTACAAATAATTCCACGAAATACTTGACAATATTTAGATGCAAGTACATTTGTTACTTTGTAAATATTTTTATCATAATAAAATAATAAGTATTCATAAACATTAAAGAAAGTACAAATTTTACTATTTATAATTTTAAAAGTAGTTTCAGAATCTAAAAAATATTTTTGCTTATTTGAAAAATGATCGAACACAGAACTAAATCAATTTTCTTCTTCAATAATGAGGTACCTATTTCTTACTTCTATGTATTATAAGACGATTTTACTATTTAAATAATAAATTACAATTAATAAAAAAAAATATCAAAATAAGATAGTATTCTCAAATTAAGTATAAAGTTATGTTTAATCAATTAAATTCCTTACATAATTACCTAGATATGTATACGCACATATATAAAACTGAAACTAAAAAATCATATAAATAAAGTGAAGAGTAGTATTCAGTATTACTGTAATATATTAAACAAAAATCTTAAAATATACTAATACGATTAATTTCTTTAACCTGTTTATACTTTAGGTAAATTAAAATACTTCAAGAATATTTGAAGTATTTAAAGAATAATAAAAGTAATTGAAATAAAAAGTATACTTCAAATACTTTTCATTTTACTTGAAGTAACATATCCAAGCAACAAGCATCAAGTACTTATAAATGAAATTTTACTTTGTGGAGTATAAAGTACCGTATGTATGAAAGAAGTATAGTACTTGACGTACCGCAAGTACTTGTAAGCTTATATGAAATACTGCCTACCTGTGATATAGACCAAGAACACATCATCGATGTACGAGTAGAAGTATACACAAAATTTTAATATGTGTATGAAAACGTACACATAAATAAATTAAATTATGTTTACACAAAATGATAGCCTTCAATTCTTATCTGTTATTATTATACTTTTGCAAGAAATGATTCATTACCTCTTTTTTAAATAAAGAAAAGGTATTGTAAAATATATCAAGTTCGTCACTTATACAGCTACGAATTTATTAAAATTTATACTTATTTGCGTGACAAGTGATTGAAACTCATAATTTGTCCTTGACATAAAGTAGGTAAATTTAAATTTCGTTCTTGATCGAAGAACATAAAAATTGAAATTGTACAAAATTATAGAATCATCAATCATGTCGTTCATAATTTTGTGAAGGTTTAAACAAGAGTGCTTTTTCCTATGATCGTCCAAAAACAGAACTCCAAATTCAATGAAACAGTACACAAAATTATAATAGGAAAATTGAAAATATCTAAATCTTAAGAAAAAATGATAAGAGGGTTTTTCGTTTTGGGGCTTTTCATTTGGTAATTGGTACCAAAAGAAATCGAAAAAACTATTCTAAATTAATATAGATTTAGCATGTATAGTGTGGTTCTCTTTTCAGATAATGACAATTGTTTGATAAACATTAGGAAATAGCGTGATTTTACAAAATAGTTTGATAGAATAGGCGGTATCAACAATCGATTTATCGGTAAATTCACAGTATGCATTTTTATAGTTTTCTAACAGTTAATTGAAATTAAAAGAAATTCTGAAAGAAGTATTTTACATTAATTTTTGTAAATTTTATTATTTGCTGTTTATTGCATACAGTGTTGTGTTTTAATAATAAGATTATGGTCTAAAATAAGTGAAAAATTTAAAGTTGTTTGTGTAGTTTGTAAGTGTAGGTTATTATAATTTTGTAAATTGAGAATGCGGTAGTCAGCAAAACTTTTCGTTTTTCAGCGTTACCTATGCTAGCATTAATGTTACTTGTACTTGCTCATTTAGATTTATTCCGACAAAATGTATAACAAAGTATTGTGCTGTGCTAATGAAATTATTCCGGTTTTTAAGCATGCGTGTTTTCAAAGACCACTTGTACGTAATTCTTCATTTGATCTCTGTCTTGTTTACATTTGCGTACTCTTTGTAATTACTTCATTTTACTACCAGTCAAACGACATTCATATTTTCTCGTTAAATAAATATATTATTACGCAATTTCCCAGTTAGATTAAAATTGGTAGCTTATCTGCAGAAGAAATTTTGCATATGGTGAATTCGTGCATATGTATCCACAAGAATGCGGAATAAAAATATCCATTTCACTACTGTAATAAATGAATAATTTTTAACAAATACTGGTAACATTTTTCTCAAATTTTGAGGGAACATAACAATTGTTTCCTTCAATTAATATTGGTTGTGTGAAGTTTTATTTTTCATTTATCAAATTTTGTAATTCTTGTTTTAAAGCATAATGAAAATGTAATTAAATATTCAATAAAGGAAAGCGTAAAATTTAATAATTGTTTACAGAAAATGTTTACATTTATTTCTTTTTTAATTTAATGTTATTGTTCTCTTCCACTTTAGTAATAAATATTTTTGTTAAATTATTTAAGTTTTGTAATTAATCTTTGGAAAACATTCCTATGTAACTTAAAATGGAATATTAATTTTATATTTCAAGTATTAGCAGAAATTTGTTTTTAGTAAATTAGTGCATTTTAATCTCATGATACAAATGTGAAATGTAATAGTAGTTAGGTTATGTTTCTCAATATTGAGCTTAATGCTTTCAGAAAATAATGTTTTCATTATTTATATAAATATAAATGATATTCTTTATTCGGTTTTGATGAGTTGGAAAGCTTATTCGGAACAATTTTGTTCTAATCGCCAGGCATCTAGGTAAACAACCTGAGCATTTTCTTAGAATAGACCCGAAGACAAAGAGATTACAACTTGATGAAAATGTCAACAAAAGGAGCAAACTGTTTTGTATGGAAAGTAGAGGCGTAAAGTTAGATTTACTGCCAACTGGATCAATAAATTTACTAAAGAAAAACTGGAAATTATTACAAAATACCTTATGTCTCTGTGTATACACAATGTTTCTATCATAGGCTTAGCCAAAGTTTTCGTTCGTGGAAAATGAAAGATATATATTTCTCTTTGCATAAATAATAGTTTTCTTTATATAGAAATTGGAAATAAAATATAATATTTAAGATATTGAAGATTATTGAAGTTTAACTCTAACTTCCTACACAGTATATAGTTAAAGGGAAATATGTTTTTATCTGAGAAAAATTTTCAGTCGCCACTGGGACATATTTCCCTTTAACTGAAATATAATAGTTTGAGTCATAGAAAAACTAGAAAAATTAATGTACAGAAAAGAAAATATTTATATTGTTTTATTGCAATAAAACTAGTTAAAATTTAAAAAATAACAAATAAAATACAGTGTAATATTTTATTTTTTTCATAGTAAACATCTCGTTAGAGAAAAAAATGTTTAATGAAATGTAATAACAATATCCCTGTGAATATTTATTAGGGGTAGTCCCCTATGCCTATGGTTTCTATATTTATGGACCAAACTTTAAGAGTGGTATAATAAGCTCTAGTGATAACAAAAAGTTATTTTCTTAAAATTCGCAAATTAAAGGTGGTTTCCTTAAATAAAATAAATATTTTAGTTCCACTGGTTTGATAAGTATTTTAAATATTTTATTTACATATTAACAATAAAAGACAATTTTGTTTTTATAAAAGAAAGCAACTAAGTGGATGCAAAAATATGTATGTGAAGTAAAGCACTCCTAAATATGCAAACTAAAATATATTTTTTGTTATAACTATAAAGCTTGTTATATATACCTTCAAAGTTCGATCTATAAATACAGAAACATCAGTACGTACAGAGACATAGGATATTTAATGAAAGATTACAATATTTTGGAATATTATTTTATAAACTCAAATCAGTTATATGCTGCATCACATAAAACTTTGAAACTGTATATATGTAAACAAAATAAGATTTATAAAAACTAATATTTGTTTTAAAAATATTAAATATTAAATCAGTGGGTCAAGAATTGGAGCACGCTCTAGTTAAATACTCTAATTCTTGACCTGCTGAAACTGGATCACATCTAGGGCAGGTAGCTGCTCTGGATTGTGCTCTGGTTTCAGTGGGTCAACAATAAGAGCATTCTAAGTGTTTGCTCTAATTCTTGACCTGCTGAAACTGGATAACATTCTGGGGCAGGTAGCTGCTCTGGATTGTGCTCTAGTTTCAGTGAGTCACGAATCAGAGCATTCTAAGTGTTTGCTATAATTTGTCACCTGCTGAAACTGGATAATATTCTGGAGCAGGTAGTTGCTCTGGATTGTGCTCTAATTTTAATGGATCAAGCATCAGAGCAGTGTAAGGGTTTTTTCTGATTTGTGACCTGTTGAAACTGGGTTACATTCTAGGGCAGATCACTGCTCTGGATTGTGCTCTTGTTTCAGTGGGTCAAGAATAAGAGCATTCTAAGTGTTTGTTCTGATTTGTGACCCGCTGACACTGGGTCACATTCTAGGACAGATATATATATATATATATATATATATATATATATATATATATATAAATGCCTGTGGAATGTGCTCTGGTCTCAGTGGGTCAAGAATCAGAGCATTCTAAGTGTTTACTCTGATTTGTGACGTGCTGAAATTGGAACACATTTTAGGGCAGATGACTGCTCTGGATTGTACTCTGGTTTCAGTGGGTCAATAATTAGAACAGTATTTTTTGGTTTGTTTTTTATGTTTCAGTAGGCTTGAAAATAGAGTAATTTTTAGTGAAGTAAAATTATGACATTAGTAAACAACTCACATTTTGAAAATATCTAATATATTCTTTTATTCATTTACCAGTTAAAGTTCAAACAATTCAGTTTCAATTCACCCCAAGTTGTTTCTTATCTTGGTTTGTAAACGTCTTCGGCGACAAATGCCGAATTTATCGCATTATAAAATGAAATCCTTTTATCATGAAAATGTTTTTAAAACGAAAATCTTTTACTTTTGCGTAAAGTAAACTGCAAGGTTATTTATATTCTATTGAATTATTTACTTAGATAAATGCTAGATAAAAGATGCTAAAGTATCCTCCTGCTCCATTTTATTAATAGCTCGACAATGTATATTTAATAGTGCGGTAGTTGTAAGCTCTTTCACAGTCACTTTACCGTTGTGACAAGTGTACCATGGGGAATAAACTCAAGTGATGAAAGGGATTTGACCTTGGTCGTGATCGAACTTAACTTGTCCAATCCAGTTTGTCACTTTATCCACTTTGCTATCCACCTTTTATTTATTTTTATCCTGACAAACTTTTATATGAAGCTAATAATTTTAATATTTTGATTATGAATGGTAAAAAATCTGTTTTAGTTATAAAATATGTATAAAAAAATGAAGTTTTATAAGCCTTTAAAAGTGAAGTATGTTTTAAAAAATTAATATTGCACTGAAAATAAAATAAAAAGAAGTTTTAAGATGTGATGGAAGTTCTGAATGCGGGAATGCATTAAAAGTAAGTAAAAGTGTAGAAATGAGGTTGGTAGGATTCGAAATGAAGGTGCATTTTCACTTATGAGCATAACCGCAAATCTGGACATAAAAACGAACAGTATCTCACAGACACGTGTAAGGCAGAGCTAGCAACATGAACATAAAAAGACCGCATTACACAGCTATAAACAAGAGCGCAAGTTATTTTCACTCTGCTAACAGCGCTCTATATATTAACTGTAAGCATAAGCATGCCACAAGCCGACCGCTAGATACACACTTTAACATAACTTATGAACAAAGCGGCACACATTTATAAAACGGGGAAATTCATTTGCCGCTAAATTCCTACCTGTCCATACTTTAAACCTATCCGAATTATTGATGATGCCTTTTATTTTCTTCGATAAATGTTATTTAAACGGTTTTTAACTACTTTCTAATACATTTTCGTCAAAACTTTGCTCTTATTCTTTAAAATATTTACTTTGTTTTCTTCAAATATTACTTGTTGTTCTTATTTCTTTAATGTATGCACAAATGCTTTCTGACACCTATAATCATAATCTAATATAGCAAGAAAAATTCGTTTACTTTCATATATTCAAACATAATTTCTTTTACATTACAATATTTCTTAATAATGAAGGAGTATATGAGTTTTTAAGTTCCAATTTTATTTGTCTTTTAAAATCACAACACAGGACGTTTCGGATCACAAACTGAGTCCATCTTTAACATAAATGCTGACGAAGTGGCGTATTTATATTTATGCCTTCAAGGGGCTATACCCTTCTACTTCTTTACGCTTTATCCACATAGATTTTTAACATCACAAAATGATTAGTACTACCACAATTTTGATCAAAAGTGATTTTTAAGAAATTATAAACCAGGTTGACATAATATTTGTGATTATTGTTATTTATTTTTATATGGTATTGTGAAAAAAAATCTGCCCCTAAATTTTGCCGCCCTGGGCTATAGCCCCTATAGCCCTTCCATAAATCCACCACTGTGCTGAAGATGGATCCAGTTTGTGGTCCGAAACGTTCTATTTTTTGATGTAAAAAAATATATAAAATTGGAACTTAAAAGCCTTCATTCTCCTTCATTATTATATAGTTGAGGATCCCAATCTATTTCTACTAAAAATAATATTAACCATTAATAAATTATTTTCACTTTTCACCACATTTTGTTACGTAGTTTAAGCGATTTTCTATTCATCGTTAAAAGATTTTTACCACTTATTGATCATTATGTAATTAAAAGAAAATATTTAAAATAAATGCGCATTGAAATTGTAATTTGTAAAGTTGATGTAGCGAGTGTTATCGTTGAAATCTAGATGCCACGAAGAAGAAATGCTCCTTTTGAAGATTATTATATTTCCTCAGAAATACAATTTAGAAATGTACATAGCGGTTTGATAAAATCAATTTAGTGTATTGGACAAAGAGATGTTGTTAATTTAATTCTTGACGAGAAAGACTTTAAAAAGAAATAAAATATTTA
Organism: Stenolophus ochropezus; assembly: GCA_035578165.1. Classification (NCBI taxonomy): domain Eukaryota; kingdom Metazoa; phylum Arthropoda; class Insecta; order Coleoptera; family Carabidae; genus Stenolophus; species Stenolophus ochropezus. The sequence goes on from JAQOWZ010000014.1 coordinate 11,088,122, forward strand.
CAGCTGACGATGTTTCGTCTCGCGATTGAATATTAAATGAACGTTATTTTCGTAAGGAACAGTAAATGAAATACATGTGGTTCGGAATCATATTTAAACGAGAATTTACATTACAGCCCACATGAAAAGGACTCAAGGAAATTTAATATTTACAACATAAACTAGTTAGTTTTTCTTTTGATTCTAAATCCAGTAATGTGAGAATACGTCTTGAAAATTCCTCGAGATGATTCGAGAGAGAGGAAGAAAGAGTGAAAGAAGTTATAAATAAAAATGAAATAAAAGGCGTACAGCGATCGAATATTTATACAAAGTATCAGCGGGCCAAGGGAATTCTAGCTTAAAATTAATCGAAGCAAAAAGTACCTTCTTAATGAATTGAAAACCTGTAAAAACCACGTGCATTTACAATGAGAGAGAGACAGATAATTTTCTCAATAGTTAATTTAAAAGTGCTTTTAGTGAAGGAGAATAATTTCTTTGCATTTCATTTCCTACGAATCTTTTTCCATTTTCTTTAATATAATGGATGAATATCATTTTGAATATACACATATAACAATAGTTGTATCACGATTTTCCACATTTTTTCTATTACAAATTTGAAATTGATATTCCTTTACTTCGAATTTGCCACAAATCAAAACACATACATATAAAACATCAATAAAAATGTAATATATTTTGTTTGGTTGTATTTTCGCCTTTATGATTGTTAAATATTAATTTATTACATCATATTATACATGCTTTATAAAATAACTTTAATTTATTTTACACTTGATTCTTAAAAATTATTATAAAATGTTCAATTTTTGATTAGAGCTTATGTTACTTTCTTATATTGTAATGGTAGTGGCATCATAAAAATTTTATTAATTTATTTCTCATATATCATTTGATGTTTAATATTTAATTTTAAATAAATAAAAATAGCATCATAAATCAGGTTTATTAGAGACTATGTTTTTTTTGTTGTAACGGGGTAACCAGGTGTATGGGAAGCTAGTTGTTTTTTTGTGAGATAATAACTGAGTGACATCGTCGTAATTGTCTTGTAGATTGCGTGCAGTGACTCAAATCAATAGGCAGCAGTAAATAATAACGTCGAATCTCATTGTCGATCCCAATCATGTAGCATGCAAGAGAGAATCTGTCAGGATCAACTGTGACAGTAGCTATAGCTATAGCTATACGCGAGCTCTACAGTAACAGCAGCAGCAACAGCAGTCAGCAGCAACAGCACGACGATACACTCGCGACTTCTATACATATGCATCGACATTTAAGTGAAATTACTATGAGATTGCATGTAAATTGCAATCTGCGCCATGTGTTTATTCACAACACTAAACGGAAGGAGGCAAGACAGCCCCGGGAAATTAATGTTTGCGGCACGAAATCTATTCATAGAGAAGGACGCAATGAGTCTGACAGAGACGGCCGACTGACTAACGGGGCTGTACGATCCTAGCCGAAAATACACGAAGTTGTGGTGTTTTGGACATCGGACGCATTGGTCATGTCATTAACACTCAAAAACTCCTGCTGTCCGCTGGCCTGCTAGCTTGTACAAGGGTAGAATTACCTTCCGAAAGCTTTTACCCGACTGTAAACCAAGATCCTCTATTGAAAGGAACGCTTCCAGGCTCCTTCAAAGCACCACATATTTTTCATTTATCATCATTTTTTGAAGATGTATTGAAATACTTTATTTAAACATGAAAAGGGCTACAGATTGAAAATGCTGGTTTTAAATAAAAAATTATAAACTTTTCGCCTTCCATATAATTCTTTTCCTGTTAACCTTCCAAAGACCGCAGGCTTACCACATTCATCATCAAACCAACACCGAATAATATACCAATATTAAAATCACTCTAGATATATTAAGCTTACACAAATTAGAAATATTATAAATGAGTTTTATTATTGTTAAACCTTAATATTATATATGCTATGTTTCATTTTAAATTGAACTCTGTGATACATTGCTGTCAATCAAATGTCAAGTTGTAACCATAGCTATTAATTCTTTTCCTGTTAACCATCAAAGACCGCAGGTTTACCACATTCATCACCAAACCAACACCAAATAATATATCAATATTAATATTAGTAATAAAAAATCAAATCAAATCAAATGAAAGAATCATTATATAATACATTAATGTTCGCATTACACATAATTCCAATCCAGAAATCTTTATGTTGCAATTCAGCAGAACTTAGCTACTTCACCTTTACTATGTACCTCAAACTTTCAAGCAATTCAGTTATTTTTGTTTCAAAATAAAATTACATGATGTACGTTTTAAACTGAGTCATAAATTTCTAAATTGTATACTTGAACCTAAAAACATTGCTGCCAACATTTTACTCTCCGCAAATGTACCAACTTAATGTTACTTTTGTTGGAAAAGCAATTGCTGAAGTGTTAATTTATTCACACAAGAATGATGGATAAACTGTAATGGGTAATGGGTATAAACGTCCAGAATAGATTCAAGGCATGACATGAAATTTACCTGCGGCCAAATATGTTGCGGACCATAATGCCAAGCGGGTTACTCGTACGTTGATTTCAAATGATAATCAGTACCAATTCATACGGATGAAAACTCTATCTATAGAAGCAGAAATCGGTTAGGTATTAATGCAGTACATTCCATAATCCTTCGAGAACTCCAACTATAATTCAAGAATGTATGGAACATTGAATTTTTTGTTGTATAAAAATCAAATGATAATCAGTACCAAATCATACGGATGAAAACTCTATCTATAGAAGCAGAAATCGGTTAGGTATTAATGTAATAAATTCCATAATCATTCGAGAACTCCAACTATAATTCAAGAATGTATGAAACTGAGTAAATTTTTTGTTGTATAAAAATGGTAAAGGAGTTTGTGATAAGCTGTTAAGTGGAGAGAAAACAAAGGAATAGCAGCGTTGTAAACATTTGCTTTCAATTGGCAATACTTTCACCCTCCAGCGTACAAACTTACAAAGCTAACACAGTGGAGGACATAGATCACTTAGTGTTTATCAGGTCTGCCGTGGAAATGGACTTTGCAGGCCATATGTGGGTGCAAAGTGGTCACAACATCGTTATTTCTCCCGCAAACAGCTAACCAATGTCGGTATCATGCTGATTACTACACTTGTACCTTTGCAATATCAATTACACTTAGCGCTAACGAAATGCTGTAGCCGGTAGCTGTAAGCACTAATCGTCGAGAAGAATAAGGACTGCGTGCCCTCTGTTGTCGGTAGCTACAAGTGTTTATGGGTTCTTAATGACTATCTTATCGGATGCTATATCTTCTCTTTCGATATTTCATTTGCCGCAATGCGCGGATCATAACAATTTATACCTAGCGATGGGTAAATTCCCGGGAACGAATATTTCGGGAAATTTCCCGGGAAGTTTTTGGGAAATTTTCTGAGGAAATTCCTGGAAAAAAATTAACGATGAATTTCCGCATAAAAATCATTATGTCATGAAAATTAGATAAAATTTAATACCGATTATGTCATAATTTTACTAACATTAAAAATATTACAAATGGTGATGTTGCTGTAGTAAAATAATTAAGAATTAATTTAATATTTTTCCGTTTTCCACTTATAGTTATAAAGTTATTAGAATATTAACACTGTTAGAAATTAGTCGGGACTGGTTAGAACACGTTGGTAAAGATGCTCCTGCGTTAAATTTATTATCGGGAATTTTTCTTCTTATTCTTGGGAACTTCCCTTATTCCCGAGAATTTCCCTACTTGTTTCCGGGAATTTTCCCATATATTATCGGAAATTTCCAAAATGGAATTCCCGATTTTTTTTTGCTGAGATATTCCCAGTGACCCATCACTGTTTATAGCTGAACTAAATAAAATACTGTTCTAGTGGTTTAAAAGTCTGAATAAACTGTATATCTCTTGTTCCGTACTTGGAATGAACGGAATTTACTTCTCAAGACATAGTTCAAATAAATAAAATGTTTTAAAGAGATTTGAAAAGATCGCGCATCAGCAAGAATAAACAAGAAAATATAAGTGGTAAAATTTGCGGTAAAAAGAAGGCTGTTAAGAAGTGAAAAGGCGCTTTAGTAAATATCGATATGTTTATCTGAAATGAGTGTAAAATCATAGCAGGAGTGGGTGAGTAGAGATTTGCAGGGAGAAAATGCAGGCATGGAGGAACAGCCGAGATAACGGGATGCTAGCATGGCAGGAATGCAGGAAAAGAAGAAGAAAACAAGCCTTGGTACACCAGACCAAGCTGGAGTCATAATAGTCTATTGAGTACATTTCAGCAATATTTATGATAAGAAAAATTCCACCATGTATAATAAAGTGCCTTCCTTGTATAATAACAAAACGAACATTGTTCAGCAGCTATAAAATATAATAAATTTAGAATTTCATCCGCTGTCGTTTCGTTTTTCTTCTTCTTTGATGTTCCAAGTCTGTTTGCTAGCGACAAAAACTTGTTCGTATTTCAATACTCTGGTTTAGAAATGAAATGAAATTCCGCCATGATTCAATATGTGAAATGCTGTATTATTTTTAGGTTATGTTAAACGACGACTTCCGTAAAAATATTACAATACTACAGCTGCTTACATCTGCCTGCTAGTCTTCAGCATTCCTTACACTTTTCCCTGTGAATTTTATTCAAACAAGCTAATATTTTCCATTGTTAGTTTAAACATTCAAATAATCCAATCACAACAAACCGCTCATTTATTAAATACCGGCATAATTCGTATTTGCTTATCCGATTATTTTATTTGTTAAATATGTAATAATAAATAATTATTAAATTATTTAATTTTAAACAAATTTGTAAACCGCAGCAAGGATATGTTTGAGGGCACAATATTTCAAGTAGTTAGACATAAAATGACCACAGTGGTACTTTAAAAGTAGTAAAACAACGTAGTTTATACGTTTAAATCTCTTGTCACAAAGTGATAAATTACTAATGTCACTATGGCTTAGTGCAGCATAATTAGAGGAAAAGAACATTTTATGTCTGTATATTCCAAGATGCATATGAATACTGAAGTTGTCCTATCAAACATTAAATAATATTTCAATGACATATTGAACAAGCTTTCTCTGTGAATAAAATAATGAGGTCCTTATTTCCTCGTTATTCGTGACCGAAGGAAGGAGTAAAGAAGCATATCGTTTTTATTGGCATAAATATCTCAAAAGGTATCAAATAGATAAGACACATCGTGACATTATATTTATTTCCTTTAGAAATGCTACACTAGTATAAATCCATACACAGCGAAATAAAACTATCACCAGTAAATATCAAATGATCAACAAAACAATTGTCGACAAACTACACTACTACACACCGGATCTAGATACACCGATACGGATACGAAGTACTCCGGAAACGTTCTGGCAATAGCCGCAGTTACATCGAAAACAAAAGCAAGTGATTCTTGTCACTTCGTATAAAGTACATAACCCGAACGAACTTCCCGTATTGATCACAAGACGATATCGCATGAAGCTCACATCTGTAACTGACCACCATCCGAAGCAGTATCGTTGCTTGTCACTAACCTTGACACTAATTGTATGGTACACACGCTACTACTGTAGATGTAGACAAATGTATCCATCTTCCGCTTATTCGATCACTTCCACTTCACAGGAGTTTTAACTTAGAGGTACTCCAGTTTTTACATCTCGATCTCGTGTTTTTCTTAATTGCTTCGTTGTTTGGTGTAAGTTACAATTGGATTTTTTGGTTCTGAAACTTGTTATTACTGCTGATGCTTACTTTAATGCTGTTTATCAGTTTGATTGACTGATGAAATTCAATCCTTGGATCTGATGTGGTTTTATTTCTATTTGCTCGGAAGTCGGAGTCTTCAACCGTCCTCGTTATTTGTTCTAAAAATATAAACAGTGTCAGTATTCATTTTAAAATGTGTTTACCAGCTCATGTAAATTATTCAAATAAAAGACATTTTCAATGGAATTTTAATATATTCACACTTTCTATTTTTATTTTAACCACAGTTTTATTCTTTGAAATAAATACTATTTTCAAGCTACTATATGCAATGCTAACTATAATACTATAAATTAAATATTATTTCATAACTTATAACTGATTCGTTTACTTATTTATTTATTAGGATTTTTGATTATTTTTTTAGTCCAGAATTGTTATGTGATTAAGGTTGTCAATCGTCCTTCATTTGGAAGAACAGTCATCTACTGCTTTATTTTGTCCTACCTTCCTTCTTTTAATAATAATATTCTCCTTATTTGTATAGTTTCGTTTTAGTTTAACGCAACTATAGTAGCATTTTATGTTAGTTATTATTAAACTAGTCTATGTAAATATTGACATGACTTGTTTTGAATTTTATGATTCAATCAAATTAAATAAATCTCTTCTAGAAGCTGCTAGATAGGAAGGAAAATATAAGTTTAAGAAGTAATTGCAAGAAGTTAAATCCATGTAACTATATGATTCTTCTTGCACAAGTTAAGAACAGTCATCCATTGCTTTGTTTTGTCCTACCTTCCTTATTTTAATAATATTATCCTCCTTAAATAGTTACTTTTTAGTTTAACGCAATTATAGTAGTATTTTATATTAGTTATTATTGAACTAGTCTATGTAAATGTTGACATGACTTATTCTGAATTTTATGATTCAATCAAACTGAATAAAGCTCTTCTAGAAGCTACTAGAAACGAACAAAAATGTAAATTTAAGAAGTAATTGTTAGAAGTTAAATCCATGTAACTATTAGATGATACTTCTTGCACAAGTGATAAATATAAGATACTAATGTAACGATTAAGAAATAGTTTTTCATTTCGTTGACCTGATGATCTTTTTTTTGTTGTTAAATGTTTCCTTCTTAATGTCCTCCTTATTTGTACAATTACTTTTTAGTTTAACACAACTATAGTAGCATTTTATGTTAGTTATTATTGAACTAGTCTATGTAAATGTTGACATGACTTGTTCTGAATTTTATGATTCGATCAAATTGAATAAAGCTTTTTTAGAAACTGCTAAAAACGAACGAAAATATAAGTTTAAGAAGTAATTGTAAGAAGTTAAATCCATGTAACTATGATTCTTCTTGCACAAGTGATAAATATAAGGTACTAATTTAATGATTAATGGCTGGTTTTTCTATCTCTGGTTAAAGTGCCAGTTACCTTAACCATCAGTTAATAGAAAAATATCGCATCGAAATAGCAAATAACGTATATTTTTGACAACTTACATCAGTCTTTCGATGCGATATTTTTCTATTAACCGATGGATAAGGTAACTAGCAGTTTAACCAGAGATGGAAAAACTGGCCCTAAGAAATAATCATTTCGCTGACCTGATTATCTTTTTTTTGTTGTTAAATGTCTTCCTTTTTCATATGATACTAGGTGACCCTAGGTGTGAAAGGGCATGATTTAATAATTGGTTGAAATGTATGTATAATGAATGAAGAATAGAGGTAACGTGGACGCGCGTATAATACGATTGTAGTAATCACGCAAGTTATTAAACTCTGGCAGTTGGCAATGCAGTGGAATGCAGGAGGTAATAGAATAATAGCGCTAAATACATATGCAGCGTATTGGCGTGAAGAAATAAAACAAACAATATAATTAATATCGGTTAGCGTGACTCGTCCAATACAACAAACGGGTTCCAACACGTTGTTGTTGCCAGCGTGCGAAAACACTGAAAACAGGCATCATATTAAAGCGACGCTGCCAGCTCGGCCCGTTTTATTAAACTTATCATATTAATCAATCAAGAGGGTGCATTAAGTTCGCGTGTTGGTTGTCTCACCATCGGGTACGTTCTTGCCGAGTAGCTCTCGTATGAGGTGATGCTAAGCCCTGATCGAGGTACACACAAATTAAAATTTGAGTTATTTATTGGCAACACTTTGCCTAAAACACGTTTAAATTTTCTAACTAGCTTTTTTCCATGACGTTCGTAATCGAACTCTGGAATTCTGCACATGATTCCTATGCACTTACAAGTTACACCAAGTTTAATTAATTTTACATCATATCGACTTTGAGGTTATACTCTACAAAAACATCTGCTACACTTTTTCTTCTATATAAATCAAATGTAAGATAATTTCTTTTATTAAAGAAACAATGTAGCGAGTTAAAAAGTTGAATAAGAGTATAAAAACATTTGTTTGGAGGAACAAAGATTCTGTTGACAGTGCGACAAATTGTGGAAACGTTGTACAAGATCAGATTACTTCTTTAATTGTTTCCAAATTTCTTTGCGATATTAATTAATTTCTACCGCAAAGTTAAATTTTCTCGTTGCTGAATTTATAATAAAAATATTGAGAGGTAACAAATTGCCTTTTGTTTTAAAGTAGTACTTAAAATAAATAATCCATATTATTATCGAAGCAGTAATAAAAATGGTACTATATAGGTAGATTATTACAAGCTAATCATTTAATTCATCGTAAAATATATGGCAAATAGTACTCATTCCTTAGAAATTACTCGGATTCCTCGGTAATTCCAACGATTCAGAACGGAATAATGCTTCATATTGATTAGCACATTTTAAGAGATAAATCATTATCTGTGGTCTCTTAGATGAAACAAGACCTCAATTACTTAAGGTACTTGTTTCATCACTTTCACTTTGACTTGCATTTCAGTAGTGTAGGTTGTCAATATACAGCTTATAGTGAGTTCGGAACCACTCGGACATAGCGGTACTTTTATTCAAATGAAGGTTGGCAAAGGTGGGATTTCAATCCCAGATCTCACACTCATGAATACTATTACTTCAATTTTAAGAAGACACCATTATGGAAAATGAAGAAAGATTTTAACTGTAGGAAAATAAAATGCTACGCACTAGCTTTGATTTTCTCTAATAAAAATATATCCGTAGGAAATTTATAAGACAGACTGGAAAGGACCAAATGATCGTTATTATATCGACTGGAAACCCTTACGCAAAAGTTATATTGCTATGTATAAGTAATAATTGCTATGTTAAAATTAGATATGCTAAGTAAAAAAATTGAATCTTGGTAAATAATTCTATAACTATGTATTTAAACATTTGCCGTAGTAATTAATTCGCTTTCCATGTTACTTTATGTTTTGCCGTATCCACAATAATTTCTCTTTCATTCAAAATGTTCTGTAGAAATAACAGGCATTAAGTTTATATATAGAATGTTCAGTAAGATAATAGACGCCAAGTTTATATAATATGTGCATAGTAAAATAATAGACGCTAGGTTTATAATTATAGATGCACCATTGAATAAGTAAGTGTTAAATATAAATATTACCTATATTTATAATATTATGCATAAATAATAGGAATTATTGCAAAGTTTGTTTGGCGAAATAAAAGTTTTTGTTTCTTTTTATTTCTTTTACTATTAGTTAATTTACGTCTGGTAAAGTTAGTTTAGGTTAATTTAAGTTAGGTTTGGTGATGTTTGGTTAGATTAGGTTAGATTTGGTTAGGTTATAGGTTAAGTTAGGTTAGGTTAGGTTAGGTTTGGTTAGATTAGGTTAGGATTGATTTAGTTAGGTTTGGTTAGGTTCCTAAATCATGCTTTATACTTTCTTTTAAACATCGGCATTGCCATTTTTGCCATGCTAAAAAAATATTCATCAGCGTCCATTATTTGTATGGAGCAAAATTATTAAAATACCTTGAAAATTTTCATTATTATAGTGATACTTATACCGAATTTCGAATTTTTCTACTTGGCAAAAATTATTAAAATACTTAGAATATTATACATTGCATATCTTGAATATATACTTAGCATGTTAATATTATACATAGCAATTTAATTTATTTACTTTGAAAAACACTAAAATACTTAGAAACTAATTACAAGCCATTCTAGTACTGCAAATGACCATAAATATGTTTTGGTCGTTGGGCAATGGTTGGTACAATTAGAATGGTGTTGTCCACGTGAATAAGATTACATATCTGCAGAGCAGTGACAACGCAAATTCACAATATTTTCACATCACAAGCGGTCATTACACAGCTATGCGCAGTGCATATTGTATCCTTGTAACCCTGCCGGCCATTAATTAATCAGATTCAAATTCCCCACTTATGTGACACGGTGGCAGTGGCGTCCGCAGCGCTATGACGCAGGAATGCACCCCCACAGGAAATGGGAAATTGCTGCTGCCTCCTCCCGTGGTGATCTGTGCAACTTCGCGATTAAATGCTAATTTGTAGTCTTTGCTCATGTCCTCATGTCATGTGTTGATTTCTCCATCCCTCTGCTCTCTGCTCTCTCTCTGCTCTGGCATACTCTCGGGACCCGGATATGCTCTCATTTTATTTGGATGTTAGTTAATGCTCGAAATTTCTGATTAGCCTGGATGCACCAGTTTTTTTACTCGCACATTCCCATGTTGCGTTTCTTGCAATATCAGATTTTCATTTTACAGGGTGGAATTACAAAAATAATTTTATTACTTTTGTCAGTTGATACTTGTCTGATCAGTTTCAAGTTATGGTTTCAGTTTTGCATCGTATGCACACCTCATCCTAATCCTGATGTAGTATAGTCAGGGCCGGACTAATAACATTCGGGGCCCTAAGCACTACTCTATGAAATAAATCGTCCTAAACAAAAAAAAAAAAACATTTGTGTGTTTGTTGTACAAAAAAAAAGAATTAATTGCGAACAAACGTGTTTAATGATGCTGTTTTAATACAAAAATATCATAAATACATATTCTCTAATATCGTACTTATTCAGAAGCATAATGTTCTATACCAGCGGTCGGTAACCAGCGGCACGCGTGCCATTATGTGGCACGAGATTTTAGCTCAAATCAGTATTGCCAGATTTTAAGAATTTCCTAAGTCCATTTAGGAAAAAGATTTACAATTAATATTTTAAAGGATTTTAGAGTTAGGTATCCTGCAAGATTTCATTGTTTATAAATATTAGGTAAAGCATTTTTTGGAATTCCATCATTTACTCAATAGTTATCCCGATCATGTTTGTGTCCTATGTAAGATCTTCCTTCTCGAATACCTTATTCTCTACTTCTTCACACTCAACCTTTTTCTTTATCTATCGAAATTTTTGATAGTATTTTGCTACAGTTACACCCTAAAGAGTACAATTTATTTTGTTACAATTTATTTTACTTCAATTTCTGTCTTTAGTAGTAAACAAGAATTCATTTTCCTACGATCATCTAAAGACGAAACCCCAAATTCAATGAGACATTTACTGTAATTAAATTCCGTTTTTGAGGAGGTTCATATGATTTAGGCGAGATTTCTATTTGATCTTTTGAAAAGATTTACTTTTCATCTCTTATTCCATATTGTAATTAAATCCTATTTCCTATACTCTCTGATATTTCTAGCTTATAAACGAATTAATAGGCAAAGTTTTCGCATCGTATACAAAAGATCATGTCAATCCTAATCCAGAATATTTTTATCATTACATTATACATACGATTTTTTGCTAAATAAATAGATTTTGTAATTGGCCGGTAAATAAAATTTTAAATCAATGTTAGTTTAAGTATAAACTATATTATTATTCCATTGGATTTTGTAGCATTACGAATGTATCCATGTTTATGCAACAGAATTTAGGTTCAAATGCTACAATCGATATTCAAAAATTTACGATCAAATGGATTGCACTTATAATACGAACCGAGTGTTGCAAGATGTGTTAAAGTATAAATAAGAAAATGTTTTTACTGTGAAAAGAATACATGTGTGATTCTTTTTAATTTATTTTTTGGTTAAGTCTTAATGAATAACTTTAATGTGATGAATTATTGGAATATGATATATAAATGAAATTAATAGTTAGAAAAATAATTTTCCAAACGTCTAATATTTTATTAATAACGCAATGAAAAGAGCCAGCGCTTAGAATTTCACAAAGCAATGCGGATGAGCTGAAAAGAGAAAATTCGTGTAATTTTCCGTGGTTCGCAATGCCGTGTCCAGAGCCAGTAACAACAACAACAGACAGATGCAATCGGTTTGGTGTTGTTTCCCATGAGTTCATGGTGACTTCACATGCTTTCAATCTGATTTTAACTAATTGCAGTCTGTAATGGAACGAAAACGAAAATGTTTGTCCTTAAAACAACTGCTGTAAACCATTACATTCGCCATTTAATCGTTTAAATATTTAACCCCACGATAGATAAACGCATCAAATCCACTATAATCAAAGTGAGAGCTGCTGAACTGTTTGAGATTGGTAAGCAGGTAATGTAAGGTACACGCCAAAGACGAGCATGTGTCTATCTGATTCGTCCTCTGTATAGTTGGACAAGAGATCTCGAGTTGACGTTTAAATTATTTTATGGTTGTGGTATCTATTCAAAGTTTTTCCCTGAGTGAAAGAATTGAAAGAAATGTGACCTTTATGCGTTCTGCTATAGGGTATAGAATTGTACGAAATCCATTAGAATACACTGTTTGTTCCAGGTACCCAGCTGAGCACTGGATTTGGAAATCCCAAAGTAATATTAGCATACCTTACTTAATATAGATGGATTACTGTACAAACTGGAAATAACTAGACAGGGATGTATTTAAAATTTTAATACTATGTTTTATGAAAAATACTCTAATAATTGTCACAAGTTGTAGTAACGTTGATGTACTCTTGGTAATAAGAACATTATGTTATAGCAGTTTCGTTTTTATGCAAAAATTGTTTGCAATTCCACGAAGATAATAATTATTGCTAAGAAATTAACGGTATTAAAATTTTAAATACATCCCTGTCAATTTATTTCCATGTCGTACAGTAATCCATCTATATTAAGTTAGGCATGCTAATATTACTTTGGGATTTCCAAATTCAGTGCTTAGCTGGGTACCTGGAGCAAAACTTTGAATAGATACCACAACCATAAAACAATTTAAACGTCAACTTGAGATCTTTTGTCGTACTATACATTCAAATCGCATTCGCTCAGTGGCAGCTGGTGATATTTTATATGGTAGGGCACAAAAATTAAAAACATGTAAATACAATTTAAACATAAAATTCATCCTGTGCTCTTTTGCATGAATGAAATGTTCGATTACTTCATTGTTCAAGAAGGTTTTTATCATAGTTTTTTTGTTTGACATCGCAGTCCGTCTATCTCAAATCATTGTGTCGTAAAAATGTTTTAATTCTTTGAGTAGAAAAACAGTGTTCACATTCTACATTAGTCATGGATATTGTACAAGTAATGTTTAGTAATTTAACATATTCAGAAAATGGTGTTGTTAAATAATTACTATTTCGTATTTGTAACAATAATAAAGCACCATCTACGTTTGCAAAATCATCATCAGAAGTAATTTTCGTTCAGTACATGAATTTTTACTACAAACAATGCAAACTGATTACTTCAGAAATTGTCGGTCACACTCGGAAATCTTCGCCTAAATTCTGGGCACTGCCCCATTTCAAGTTATTCTAGCGCTATGGAAGTACGCTCCTATTTGTCAAAATAGCGAAAACTCGAGAAAAAGTGGTGGGAGACCTGGGCTTTAATATGAGTGCCCTAGCTTGCTATGTAAGCCACCAAACTTTTAGCGATGTATTGAAGGGTGCATTACGTGATATTAAATATATACTAATTAAAACCCCCAAAATAACCGTGTTGTATTGAGGGGTGCATTATATAATATTAAATAAAAAATAATTAAAATTAACTTAAAATTGACACGAACGAATACTGGCATTTTTCTCTTATAATTATTTAATTATTAGTAGGGCTGCGTCCCTGTGCCCCATAGTACAAGCCGCCACTGCATTCGCTTCTAGATAAGGTGGCCATATACGTCTCGATTTCTTCGATACAGTCCCGAATTTTCAGTCTTAATCCCGATATTTTCAACTCGTATATTGGCCCCGAATTTAAAGACTTTGTCTCGTCCTGAAAAAGACGTATCCAAATTACTTTTTCAGTTATTATAAATTGTAATAAAGTTGCCAGAATTTTTCTTTTGCTGTCCTGGCACTAATGTTGCAACTGAACAAGTATTTAGTATCATGAACAGTTTCTGGACTACTGATAAAACACAGTTTAAATTGTCCGGACTTTTATAAGTAGATTAAGAAGGAAAAAAATCATTCATGCTTCAGAGATATAAGGCTACTTCTTCAAAGTAATTGCAGATATAACTAGAGAAGCTTTTTTTATTTATTATTTTATTCAAAAGTAAATATGTTTTCTTTTATGATTTAGTTTAAATTAGTTAATTAGTTTTATTTATAGTTTTGTTTAAAAGTTTTATTTAATAATGGTGAATATAATAAAAATAAAATAAAGATATTCAGTTTATTAGCAGGGACGGTTCGTGTATAGGCACTGCGAAATTGCAGTAGTAATTAATTTTATCATGAACAATTGTATATAATTCTCTTATTTTGTATAAAAATTATAAAAGTACATCTTGCATCACTAAGAAGAACGACGAATGCTAGAAACACTGTGTTTATCACAGTGTCATATCATACAACAAGACAGCTTATATCAATGTGCGCGCAAGCATTTGCACTCCCTGTGAGATGCATAATGCGGCAGAGTAAATTAAGCAGTTCATTGATAAATCAGTAGTATATCAGTATGTTCATAATATTTATCGTATTTATTCCGTATATTTACATATTTGGACACTACAATTAAATATTTACATATTTCCTAGTTTTTATTTTAGAATATTATTGGAAATATTGACAATTAGAACCTCAGAAATGCAATCTCAAAAAACAACAATAGAAAACGAAAATTTTGTTATTGTTACGTAATTGACAAAAAATTAACAAATGAAACGTTTTTATAACGTTACTGGATGTCGTTACCTTACGTTTTCCATCCCTGGCTTTACTTCATATTATTATTATATTACAACTTTTTATGTGTATACAAAGTTAATCGTAATCCTAATTCAAAAGAGTACTTTTTGAAGTAACTTATATTTGTGACAAGTTTGGATATATCGTGAATTAACAGGTAAATTTTTCTACCATATTCGCAAAAAGAAAAAGAAACTATTTATAAATTTAAATTTATTGAATTTTTAAATGAATGATTTCATTGCAATTTACATAAATTTTAAAATTATGCAGGAAAGAAATTGTTATCTTTGTTTTTGAATTATGAAAGTGGGACATTTTCGCACAGGGCAAACGTAAATGTTACTGTTCAGGATTACGTATCACGTCAGTGGTTTCATTGAAGGTTGATAGTTGTAGAGTAAAAAGTTCTAGAATGAAACAAAGTACACGAGACGAGTACGATGCTTGAGATCAAACGCGAGAATACGCAAAGACAATAGCTTCCGATGAGCTAAACCGAATCGCAACGTCGTGCAGAGACGTACTTTTGTTTTTCTTTGTTATCTCGGCTAATTTCATTTGTGCTGTTACCGCAAAAGTAACAGCTTCTATTATGAATTATAGCAGGTATAAAGTTACTAACGGCCAGTGGTTGGTAAGCCTGAGTTTATAACTTTAAATTTTGCCGACAACATTACAAAAAAATAACTACTGGTTACTGAATGTAGCACTAGTTTATTAATTTAGTAATGTACCTATATCAAAGAAAATTTATACGAAGTATTGTAGATAATATGTAATATGAATTTAAAACTAATATTTCTCATAGTTTTAAAATTTTGCCTACAACATTACAAAAAAAACATAACTGCTGGTTACTAAATGTGGCACTAGTTTCTTTAATTTAGTAATGAACCTATATCAAGGAAAATTTGTACGAAGTACTATCGAAAATATGTAATTATGAATTTAAAACTAATATTTCCCATAATTAAAAATATTGAATTTTGATGTTATTAAGCCAAATTTTGGAATTTGAAGGAAAATAAAATTCTTGGAGTTGATGGCTTGATGTTTTATTTAGATGAAAATTAAGACTACGTTTCGACCTTTGTGTTAGGTCATCCGCAGGTCTATTTTAATAATTAGATTAATGAGAATGGTACAAATTTTGGTTAGTGATGATTAATTCTAATGAGCTTAAAATTAAATTCTTTTCCAACATGTCGAATTCTCATCAATCTAATTGTTAAAATAGACCTGAGGATGGTCTAACACAAAGGTCGAAACGTCGTCTTAATTTTCATCTTAATAAAACATCAAGCCATCAACTCCAAGAATTTTATTTCCCTTCATAATTTAAAATAGTTTCTAAAATTCCTTATCTTATTGCTTACGAAATTGTTGTTTGCTCACCACAAATAATATTCACATTTCTACTTTAATGTATATTGAGCATCGAATAAAATTTCTGAAAATAGAATGTACAATATTATTTCCATGAAATATAATTTAATGAGCTTATTAAAATATTAATTAAATCAAAGTATTTTCAATAATTTCTTGCAAATTAACTTACTAAGAAGTAAATACAATAAATGCTACTTACCTGTATTAAATTCTAAGAAATAGGTAATAAGTATTGAAATAATAATACGTATGGAAGGAGTTTAAACGGAGATAGTTGTATGAACACAGTCTATTTTTGTTATAAAGTTTTGTTTTAATTAATTGTTATTGTAATAAACAATAAAGTATATAAATCTAGTTCTGCTTACAATTGTGTTGAATGAGCTATGTAAGATGTATTTCGCAGGTAATTAAATCTACCTTCAAATCATGTTATAGAGTTATATAAAATTTTAAAAGCTTTAAAAATATTCGTAAAAGTAATGTTATTACTAAATTAATTATTGTCTTACCAAGAAAATTTAATTGTAATACATAAATTTTTAGAAAATTTAAATGTATTTTACTATTCGATTACTCCATAAAATCAAACCTTTCAACAAAATTAAAGACTACATCCGGTATACATACAATAAATCAATTATTTTAAAAAGCAGTAATTGTACTTTTTCAGTTTTTAACCTAATAATTCACGAAGGTTTTTTTTACTTTATTGATTTTTCTTTTGTTGTAAAAAACTAAATAATCATATTACTTTTGTGCTATACAATATGTGTTTAGCTTAAAAATGTTTAATTTTGTTAATTATATGTATTTTGATTAGTCTCTTTTGTTTTGTTTTGTAGAAAGTAGTATTTTGCTAATTAAATATGTATATTAAAACCATTTATTTAATTTATTTTCATCTCAGATTTGTATGTGTAATACGCAAAATTGTTTTAAAATATAATTTTTCTTCAAACTCCTATACAAAATTTAATTAAATTGAGCTTTTCTGCCACTCGTCACGTGGTCTCTATATACTTTTCCTTTTTTATGTCTTTCTCTCTCTTGTGTTCATTACACCGTGCGCTACGTATCAGTATAGGCAACGCTCTATCCATATTTATTATTAGATTGATGATAATAATTTTTAATATATGATCTTCTTATAAATATCTGATATTTGTATTACGATTAGCGTATATACACTTGATTAGTGTGTTCCGAGTAGAATTGAGCGGAATGCGAGATCTGAGGTTCAAAGTCTAGCTTCGCCAATCTTTATCCAAATAAAAATATTGCTGTGTCCGAGTGATTCAGAATCCACTATAAACTGTAGGTCATCTCTCGAAACAAGTTAAGTACCTTAGGTACTTGACGCCCCGTTTCATCCAGGAATATCAGAGCCGGGTTACCATATTCAGCGCCCCAAAGTCAGAATCAAAATCCACGGTTGGAAAACTACTTTTTTTCAGAAAGAAATATTATTGTGTGCAATTAATTAATTAATAATTTGAAGTCATAGTTTTTCTATATTATAAATAAAATATATGTTTATAAATTTATAACAAGTTTACAATTCAATTCAATTGTAATAAAATGAAATTGATATTCATTGTGCAATTACATGAATATAATAAAAGTATAATTATATAAATACTTTGAGTTTTGTAAAATTTAAATCTAATTTATCGACATTCAAATTCCTTGTTCAATGTACATAACACCTAAACAGTTTTACTGTACTATGCATTTCAATACATTTTATGTTTTTTTTTTTAATTATTTTCATTTAATTTTCGGGGTTTTTGAAGTGTCGTAAATTTGAAAAGAACATACAACTAATAGTTATTAGAATGAAACTAATAATTATTAGAAGATTGTTTCCAATTTTTAATTATAAAAAATTTGGCGCTCCCTAAAATGTGGCGCCCTTAAGCCATGGCTTTGTTGGTCTAGGTGATAATACAGCACTGATCTGTATAACATATCTAGAAATGAGTATATCCTGATTATTATATTTATTAAAATTAACTTCTGGAACCTTAAATCTGTGTCTTGTTTCAACTTAAAAGTTTAATAAAGTATGTTAAAAATCAATGTCAATATTATTTCGATTTTAGTCAGACACTCTCGACTTGCTGTATTAAATTTGAAGAAAATAAAAAGTATATAAACTGCGCGCAAAACTGGAGAAAAGCAGGTACTGCTGTAGAAAATATTAGTTTTCCAGATATGACTTTATTTGTATGATTTATTTGGTGGGCAAAGCCGTCCCTGTATTCTTGTGCACGGGCGATGTGAGAGCGAGCGAGCCATTATAGTGGACATGTGTGGTTTTAGCGTTAAGAAATAAGAACGGTGCTAGCAAAAAGTTAGCGATAGCTAATATAAGCGCCTGCTGGTTCCTAATATTGCTTCGATATAACACAGATTACGTTTCTGTGCCTGTGACTCGGCACACCATTCTTGCTTCTTTATCTCTTCATGCGTTCGCTACCGCCTCGATACAGGAAGCTTTGGTTTTGTCTTTTTGTGCCACCGACCCTGCTCTCGTCATAAGATAGAACGATGGAGGTTCCACACATTTTTCGAATATTCCTGAATCTAGGATGAGATTATGAATATATTGAAAATATGCGATCGTTTTTCCACACTTTCTTTATACATTTACATTGCTTCCTTCCCTTTCTCCGAAGATAAATACCAGCTCTATTTCACATTCATATTGTGCAAATCGATCATGCGATCAAAGAACATCTCTTTAATATTTGTTATGGTATCGGAATATTATTATAGTATAATAATGTAATAATAAGAGATAATGTAATAATAGACAGGGCCGTCGCTAGGGGTGGGACAAAGTGGGCACTTACCCACCCTAAAAAAGGTAAATAATTTAAATTCTACAGTTTACGAAGCTACCTTTAACCATATTTTGATTATTAGTCTCTTTTGTTTTGTTTTGTAGACATAAACAAAAAAGATGGCAATGCCCTGTTCTGGCTTATTAGTGTTCTGTGTGCAGGAATTATTTTTACGCCTTTTGAGTAATAATTATTTACGTATAGAGGGCCAAAATAGAAGGTTTACGCTTACGGATTTTTTATTCATCCATGGGCGTAAATCTCTTTCAGCCTACAGCATGTACCTTTTATGCACGACTACTATAAAATGGAATGCAATTTTTAATTATAAGATGATATGTTAAAAAATTAGAAAAAAAGTTTTTTAAATAATCGAACGATATTTCAAATTATGATTTTTCAATAAATTTTGGTTTTAATAAGCAAAAATCGTATTTTTCTATTAGCTCTTGTATGTAAAAGATATTTCATTCCAAAAAAATCACACATATTCGTATAGGTTATCTTAACAATGGATTGTTAATATATTGTTCGAAAGTATTTTGGAATTTAAATAAAACTATAAAAACTAAAATTTATGTAGAAGCGTTGAATTAGTAACTGGGTGTTTTTGTGTAAACAACGTAAGTAAGTTGTAAATAAATAAAAATATCATATGTCAAGCAAAATGTCAAATGTCAAGCATGGAGCTTTATACAGAAAATTCTTTACTAAATTTTGTTAGAAGCTAATGAAACTTTCGTAGATCCATGTCTTGATAAATCGAAGGATAGGTATGAAAACACATACAACCATACAAGGTATTACAAATCTAGATAAATGTTATTGACATTTTCTTTACCGCCCAAGGGCGTAATGTAAAAGTTTCGGTCATGGTAACCAAATTGTAAATAAACAATTACGATACAGTATAAATTTTGCCACACTACACGAAAATCCAATAAGGAACAATTAGAATCCTCAATGCAGTCAACGTATAGTAATTATGCTAGTAACTATTGGTTTTTTAATATGTTGGGTGCCCTCTTTAATTAGGACCAGCCTGTGTCACCGAAATAAAATTGGTAGACGACGTCATTGATAATAGATCAGTATAGAGCATATATTTCTAATTGAATGTATTGAAAGAAAACTATATAAAAGTTTTAGCCATCATTCCATTTTAAAACATTTGAAAGCACAAAGAAAACTCTTTTCTAGAAAAAGAAGTCTAATATGTAAAGTTTCTAAGTTACATTACGTCTAACAATTAGATGAATAGTGCATAAAAATGTAAAACATTATGTTATCTGAATCGTTAATACGACATACATAAAACATAATGGTCTGATAATACACTGTAAAATTGATTATCCTGGTGTAACAAAGACTTGAAGAACAATTCCCGTGCAATTATTGTCGTTTTGTCTGTTGAGAATAATACTGCACCTAATTGAATAGAATTCAATGTCTGTAAATAACTTCTGTTTCCTATTGAAGATGGAACAGTTACTTTACAGAATTTACTCAGATTTAAGTCATTTGTATTAGCATTTTTAGTGATGTTTTATATTAAAAACTATCAGAAAATAATAAGTGTGAAAATATATGAAAATATTATTAGAATAATAAAATCAATTGAAAATTAATCGTAGAAAATGTATAAGCTTTGGTAAGCAACTTGAGGTATTTAATGTCCTGATAATAATGTTTTTTTTAAGAAAATATTGATCATTGCAAGTGGTTATAAAAGCCAAGAAAAAAATGTAGCATAAATAATAAGGTTCTCGCTAAGTAAATGCGGGTTCTCACGAGTCATTTTTTATTAATCATTTTCAATGATTCTTTAAAAATGAACATCAAAACATTTTATTCATTAGAATTTATGATCATTTCACACTTTCATTAAAAGTGAAAAGGAGTTATTTCTTTAATGATCATTATTAATAAATGAATGTAAAATGAAATGTGAGAATAGAGTCATAATTTAAACTTCCTTATGTTAACATGAGCATAACCACAGAATAGGTTTATACAGAAGCGACAGTAAGACAGAGAAACGAAAACTAGAGAGTTAGGGGAAAGTCAACAAATTTAAAGGGCTCATTGTTTAAAATCGGAAAGTTTCATCACATCTTAGTGAGAGAAAGGGGAAGGCAACAAATTTAAAGGTCTACACAATGCTCCAAGGTCATAGAACTGAATAGGGTAACATGAAAGGTACCGACACGGAGTGTCGCTTGTGTATGTAACTATTCTGTGGCGTAACCTAAAAACTGTCAGTTTTATTTAGTGTTCGACTATTGTTAACTAATATATTTTTTTTTACTATCATTAAATAATATGTTTTGCAGTTCAAATGATACTGCGTACATATTTTCCGGAACTGCAATACGACTTATCGTTTGTATGCCATTAGTAAAATGAAACAGTACATGATCAGTATACATATGAATAAATCTTTTTCATTTAATTGTCATGAAAAATGAATCATTGGAAATGATTCATAAAAAATGATACGTTAGAACCCGGCTTAAACCAAGTTACAATTAATAATTTCATTGCAATAAATTTGGGGAAAAAGGTAAAATAAGTAGTGCAGTATTTCAAGAAAGCACACAGATAAAACGGGCTTCCCTGAAGCTGAACCTAACCTAAGTTTGCGCGTTCTTGTTGACACATTTAGTTCCGTTGCACGACGCTGTAGGTGCTGACTGCCACGTCGACACTAGCGCCAAGACGGTGGAAATATAAGAACGTTCCTGACTCGTTCAGGTCTGAACTGCTCTCTTGGGAAAGACTCTTAACCCCTCGTAGATGCTGACAACATTCTAAAATAATAAACAGTAAATAGTATGACACGGGAACGAAACGTTAAGTTACGTTGTGCTCGCAGTGTTTGTGTTGCTGCCGGTTAAGCTTCTTGATTGGACTGAAATTTGGGGAATAGTTAAAACAAATTCGGTGTAATAACGGTTTTATTACCTGCGATTTTATGGTAACTACGTTTTATGTTGCTATTTTTCAAACTTATTACGTCAAAGCGATGAAATTTCTAATATACGTGCTTTGTTTTTTCACAAATTTTCTTGGGACCTACAAATTGGTTGCACAAATGAATAACTAATGAAATGCCTTACAAACTCCAAATAATGACAAAGATTTTTATAGCCTCAAACAAAATAAAACACACTTTTTACTTTCAATATATTCATACCTAATATCTGACCATTCTTTCTTTAAATGTTATTTCATAACGTCATAAAGAAAATTGTTCTATAACTTAAAAAAATCAAGAACATAACGTTACTTTTAGATTGTCATAACGTTAAAATAACTTTATATTTTCTCAAATTAAAAAAATATTAATACCTTATTCTGTAATTGCTGTTATAATTCAAGCATTACTAACTACTAATAACATAACATGACAGACGAGCAATCGTGTTGGCAGTAATTTTAAAATTTCTGTATATTACGAATTTTTATTAGTATTATAATGACATAGTTTATCGTTATTTGTTACGTTACATTTATATAACTTTATTTTGTTACGTTATTATCAAAAACTAGCAAATGAAACGTTATTAGAACGTTATTGGGTATCGTTACGTTTTCCATCCCTGCTTATAACTGTTTGATAAATAGTTAGTTAACAGTTTTAGTTTTTGTTCCTGAAAATATAAAATCCGATTTTAGTTTCAGTATCGGTTTATATGGAAAAAGATTTTACATTTGTAATAGTTCATAAGGGTTTTGGTTGGGTTCCTATTTTTTTATGTTTTTTCGATTAACGGTTTCGGATGCAATTTCAGTTGCCAGTCCAGTTGCAATATTAATTAATAATTGTTGTTTGGATTAAGATATATGTCTGTAATGTGCTAGTATTAATCGGCTAGAGGCAAATACCTACTGTAATTGAAGCTTTGGTCCTAGAATACTACAAGGGCTATTTTGTTAATAATTTAGTCCACATTAAATATTTATTAAGTCATTAAAATGTTAAATGCGCTTTTATATTTTAATTTGTTGTTTCATTAACTAAAAAGATTACTGTTTTCATTACTATTTTTTCTGTGTTTAACTTTTTATGTGCTATTTAAACACGTAACAATTACAAAAGTATTATTATTTATTTTGTAATTTGTAAAACAATTTCCAGAATAAATAGGTTTGTAGGGCAAAAGCATTTGTTTTCGCACAACAAATTGTTAAAAAATGAGTAATATCCTGACAGCAAGATAAACAATTGACAATATGAAGCAGTTTTATTGTAGCTAAGTGTTTAGTTCTTGTCCTGAGCACTTTATGAACAGTACAAACATGTAAATTCCACGCTGTTTTTCATTCCTAATGCCATTTCTGACATTTCACAATGTAATTATTTTGGCAGAACTGTTTTAATAATTCTGAAGCCATTATTCATTGCTGCTTTAAGTTATTTCCTCAACGCACGACTGTTAAATATATTTCTAATTGTCGGAATTTTACTTAAAAACTTACTCACTCGTACGAAAATTACGACGGCGATATTTCAATTGGAGCTGTGAGGGTATAAATGTTCTACATCCTTTTTCATTCTTTTCTTCAACTTATTTTAATTTTTGAATTCGCGGAGAATCTCTTGGAATGTTATTAATTGTCATTGACAAATCCTTTACAATTTTTATTCATATCTCGAACAGCTGATCGATATTTAAAAATATTTCTCAAAAGGAAATTTTCACAAGGTCGAGTTTTAAAATATAGACGGTTTACATCACATTCATCAATAAAAGCAAACATCTTCGGGATTATATGGACGCTTATAGAATTGAGAGTTATTCTTTTTTCTGATCTATTTATTGCTCTATAATTTGCTATTATTCTACTTATTGTCCCACATTTTCGCTCTAGTATATCATTTAGTTCTAATTACTAGTACATGACATGTACTGTACTTATTATTCTTAGTTATTCTTTTATTTAGTTGTTTTAGAGCAATAATTCTTAATAGCGGATGCGGAAGTGTTAGTTGTAATAAATAATGATTTTCATAAGATAAATTACTTTGCATTTAAATCGTTTTAAAAGATGTTCTTCCCTTTCATTCTTTCAAAATTTTTCTCCTACAAGAACAACCCTCAGATCATAGGCGTGCACAGGGGGGTGCCTGGGGGTGCCCGGGCACCCCCATTACCAAATTAAAACTAACAAAATTGTAAAATAGTTTTGAATAATACATTCATATTTGGTTCAAAAGTTGATTTGAGAATAAAATTCAATCTGTTATATACTAGAATTAGTATTTTTTTAATTATGTTGTTAAAACATAATATTTTTACTTAACACTAAATTAATAAAATAGTAAAAAAGGCAATGCTTTTCGAGAGAAATTATTTGCGAAAATTATACTAAATTTTTAAGTGTAAAAATAAGCCAAATCTATTAATTAAAGACACTTATTTTGAACGTAATACTATCCATCCCATATCAATAAAAACATTATTGGTTTGTTTTTATCCTATTTATTTTGTAAAGTTGTATTTATGAAGAAATAACTAACGAGACTAGTATAAATTTTATTTCCTGGGCACCCCCATTACCCAAACTCTGTGCACGCCTATGCCTCAGATCCTCGGTTATTGGAAATGCTAAATCAGATTTGGCACATTTTGAGAAAATTAAATAATTAACATTTTGCTTTGATTAACAGGATGCAGTGACGAACATAGATTTAGTGAAATAATTATTACGGACGTAAATATGTTTCATGAGTTGGAGTCAGTGGCGTAACAATTCAGCCATGGACCTGTGTTCTCCGAATCAATCCGGGCCCCATTGTAGATTAAAAAAAATTTAATGCCCTCAGAACTAGACACTTCACAAGATACTTTTTAAAGGAAATTTAATGGTATCTATCATTAATTCTCGATAGAGAAAGAATAGTTTTTAAGTAACATACGGAACCAAGCCAGGTCGTTCTACTGTTCTGATATGGATAATTTTAATGCTTGTTGCAAAATAAAAAATAAATGCTGATATATTTTTAGTGGTTAATTTTCACCTGCAGCGTAAAAAGGTTGCCGACACCTACTCTAGTTATTTGCTCTATTTATGGTCTAAATTACGTTATACATTTTGAAGTACTAATACATGTGTATAGTTTTTGTGTATATATCTGTAAATAATGTGTAGGGTATAATTAAAGGATTTTGTAGATATATCAATGACATTATTGCGGATAATGTATTATGATTTAATACAGATATTAATCTAGTGATAGTAAATTATAATCGCAATTGATATATAAATGAGTTTAGATGAATGTTTCTTAATTTTAGACGTGTGTACAACATGATTGAATTCTAAAATAAGCCTGTATTAACATGAAACGAAAATGATTAGTTCATTGACAGTCGGATCGTTGTGATAAGCCCAATAACATTAAATTAATTATACAAGATTCAATACGCAAATGTGCCGCATTGTACAAATATCGACCGAATTCTCGCAACGTTTTGTTTCAAAGATGAACAGCCGATATCATTTATACGAGGCGGATTCAACAGCTATTAACTAGTTAAACCTGACATGGGCCCGCACAATAGAATCGCTGTAGCAACAGTCTGGAAGTAAACACAAAATTCATTATTGTTCAATTCCTGTTCATACAAACATGTACCATCACTTTGTTCTTCGGCACACAGTATTTTAAATATTAAATGATCACAAACCGTACTTACTCATATTTCCCAATCCGAATCAACGCACTTTGTTCTATATAACTTATTTACACTAAATTCAAGTTTACATTCAATAAATCACACTGAACCAAGTCTACATCATTCTACAAAATGTAACGATGTTTTTAGTATTTATGTGCCTATTTATTATTATTTTATAATAATTGATTAAAAAAAAACTTTATCATTTGTCAAACACACATATTATTTTTGTAAGCATATAATTTTTATTCTTTCAAAATAAAAATTTCTATTTCAAATTATAAGTACTTCCATTCCATTCTAAATTGTATATATCTTTTGAAGCTTAAAAATGAAAATTTTTAAGTTTTAAGCGTAAAATTGTGTTTGTACCTTAAATATTCCAAAAATTCGCCTATGTAAACTGAAGCATTTAAAACGTATATATAGCTATATCTAAAAAACTTATTCTTTAGGCATAGCTTTAACGTCAGATTCATAGAGACTGAAAAGAAATAATTAAATTATGTTGAAAAATTATTTTTTTAAAAAAACTTACCAGGCGATAATTTGAAATATGTTTTTTTCCTTTTTATTATATATCATGTAATTGTTGAGGAATATGCAGAAAAATCATTAGCTCGTAGAATTTGATAGTAGAATCTTTGAGAATGAATCTCTACTCATTTTTGAAATAGATGTAGGAAAAAAACAATTTTTACGACATTACCTTGTGAGCAAAAATCTCTGAGATGAAAAGAGGTAGTCAAATTCCTTTCAAAAATTTAATTTCATGGAGACCTATAAAAATACAATATTTTTGAAAATCAGAATTTTGGTATAAAAAAATTTGGAAATAATAAAATATATATATTTTATAAATCAAATTTTTTGACCAAAAAATTGAAAATATCAGCTATAAAATTAAAATTTTAAAGTTCACATATTGTTAAAAATAAATTGGTACTGTTATTTGAAATATTAATTTTATACATTACTGTCCCATCTAAATTCTGAATTAAAATATAGGGGACGAAGTTATGTGCTGGCTACATCACATTTTATTTATATTGTTTATTATTTAATATTTATTTAAATCCGAAAAATCATATCACCTGTTGTTAAATTATTGTCAACACTATAAAGATAAAATCAAAATATTGAATCGCTTATAGCACAACAGAGCCGTACTGCAAATATTTATAATACTTTCCACAATGTTTTTTTGTTGATGTTATAATCGAATTTTATTGTATTACATTTCAAAGTAAATAAAAAAACATAGATTCTTGCAAACATTGTCTATGTCATAAATTCAAAATAATATATTAGTAAAGTCGTTTTACCGATGCAGTTAAATTGATTAGATTTTGAAAATTTTGTCAGATGGAAATTATCGTATATCTGGATTGTTAAATAACAATTGCAGAAAAAGTGAATTAAATCAATAATTAAAAAAATCAAATGAATGCAAAACCCAATACTCGTTTTATAAAGAAAATAATCAATGCAATATTTTTTTGTAATTAAACTGTATAAAGTATGTTTTCTTTAAAATTGATTGCACGTCAAAAAATGTTGCAATCTGGAGAGTAATTGAAAAGCGTGTTATTTGAAGTAGGAAAAAGTGAAATAAGCAAGATA
The DNA here is from genome assembly GCA_035578165.1 of Stenolophus ochropezus. Lineage (NCBI taxonomy): Eukaryota > Metazoa > Arthropoda > Insecta > Coleoptera > Carabidae > Stenolophus > Stenolophus ochropezus. Next base: position 11,115,566 of record JAQOWZ010000014.1, read on the forward strand.
AACAGCTAGAAAAAATGTCGTGAAACACTTATGGTCAGCTTTTTAATTAACACTGTTTTGTTGCATGTTTAAACGTCAGCGAGGTAAGTGCATGAAAAATGATTTTGCGGTCATAGTCGTAAGTGAAGTTCGGAGTAAATTGAATCTATTATGAGCATAAATTGAAGTAGAGTTATATAAAAATAGGTAGGTGTTGATAATCCGGGTGGACAATAGGTTAGGGAAACAATCCCCTTCCGCCGGTCCTGTTGGCTGCGCAGCGAACCGTATCCGAAACGTAAACACGAGCGAGGCGTAAGCGTATATCGGCCTTTTACAAGCGCCATCAAGCATCAAAGCACGCTGCACGCCCGAACGACCATGTTATAAAATTTAAATAAATGCGTGCAAATATAATTGACGTTTTGTATATAAATGAGTCCTGAAACTGAAGCTGTCACTGGCAATAAACAGCGACAGGATTGCCGTCAACACTGAGCTATGAGAGTTCGGAATCATCGGCGAAAAAACTCTTCATTAGCACTCGCAAATGATGGCTGTCAACCGCAGAGAATGGCGATGGCTGACGCTGCTTCGATGCCTGTGCTTCGTTGCCTCGTTGCCACGCTCCTTGTTTCGTTCCCTCGAGCCCCTTACGCCCTCGACTCATCCTTGCCAGCCACCTCATTCATTTTTACCACAATGCTCATTATCCTTTTTTAATAATCAATCCTTTCAAGCGATTCTTAACTACAATAACTCTAACTATCAACTATCCTGATCAGTATAGAATGCCGTATTACCGCTTAGGCTAACAAAGCCATGGTTTAGGGCGCCAAATTTTAGGGGCGCCGAATTTTTATAATAAAAATTATAAACATTCTTATAACTATTAGTTGTATGTTACTTTTAATCAAAAACCTCGAGAATTAAATGAAAATAATTTAAGGAAGGAGATAAATATTACGAAATAAATAGTTAAGTAAAAAATGTTTTTTATAATCTAAAATTGTTAACTGACATTTTATTATTGTAAATTCGTTTCATTGGCTAGGAGCAACAAGCAATTTGAATTTCGATAAACTTGTTTCCAATTTTGCACAATTTAGAGTATTTAAATAATTATACTTTATATTATATAACTTTGTTACCACTGAATTTAATTGAAAATTTGTTATAAATTAATAAATATATATATATATATATATATATATATATATATATATTTTATTTCTAATATAGAAAATTAATTAATAATATAAAAAATTGTAATAGTAGAGCAATACGCTGTAGAAACTTCCATCTATAGCTCTTTACTTTTTACGCCCTTAATATTTAACCCCAGCACGCATGCCAGTACCAACACTGTGTCAGCGTCGCTAAAGTTTAATAAAATTAAAAACAGCTGTGTCGAATAATTCGGAACTCACTATAAACTAATTAATTCTTTGCTATAGACATATAAATAAACAACCTATTCTAAGAAAATGCAAGTAAAAAAATCTAGAAACAAAAAAATCTCATTTTGATTTCATCTGCCCTATGTTCCTTAATGAATTGATGGGATATTATTATTTATTATATTTACTGTAACTTGATTAAATAAAACTTAAAATAAAATAACAAATACAGTGAAAATGTTTTCATACACTTCATTTTAAGTGTAACATTACCTAATTTATAATTTATTTTTTTATTATTTAAAATTCAATAAAATATAATTTTTATATTGCACTGATAAATATTTTCACAAAAATATTAACAAATAATATAATATTCTTTTAAATTTCCGTAGAGCACCAAATTAGACAAGATTCAACCAATGCCAGACTTCGCTCATTCCTTGCAAATATTGTTAGTATGTCTTCTTCGGTCGTGGAGTACACTGCTATAGTGTCTTACGGGTTTATTAATAGTGAATATCGCAATTATAGTCTTTTAAATACAAGGGCTTTATAAATAGACAATTACAGGCCATCAGTGATTACAAAGACTAAGGTGTTTTTTGTGATAAATCGTGTTCCTGGAGCTTTAGATGATGTAGATGATGATGGAGGAACGAGAAGTATTGCAGGTTATATTTATTTTCTTATATAAATTACATTAAAAGACCTTTGTATGATAAAACTTAAATATTTAAGCTAATCTAATTTTATATATATACTTTAGTATTTTATTGTAGAAATATAATTACAGGGATGGCAATTAAAAATATATTTAACATAAATATTTAATTAAAATAAACTTCTAGTGTATTTATTTATAACGTATGTATCATTGATTTTGTGTGATACTGATGATATCTTTACATAGCAGTTTCAGCGTAAATAATATAATTGTATACAGTTTTATTGATATTGATACATTAAAATAATAAAATATACTCGGTTTATGATTACAAAAATAACATTTACTAAAAATACAAATTTGAGAGTATATTTTTATTGTTCATTTATTCATATAAATTTGTATTTATTTGAAATATTCCAAATATTAAAAATGTTAAATTCATATTATGAATACAGTTTAATAATGCATCAGTTTTCATTTCAAATATTTCTCTTTTCCGATTAAAATTTGTTGAAGTATGTCACAGTTTTATTTCAGTAATAACTACATGCAATATTTTGATGAACATGTTTTTTTAATGTTATGATAAAATTTCTACTGGATGAAAACTTATTTATGGTTCGAGCAAAAATAGTTCCAATAATTTTCCAAGATTTCCCAATGGAATAAAAAAAATATGTTTATACTCCGCGAGTAATCCTTTAGAGCAGAAAGAAGCAGAAAAAGTGTAGAAAAGTGTATATTTTCCAGTTGCAAGAATCATACTTAACCTTACTTTGATGTTCTGCATTTCGATCTTTAAAAATAAATATTATATTGATTATTTAAGCATGCAGTAGGAAGTATTCTTAAATATCTTTAATTCTTTTTTCATCTTCAGGGAATATTATTTTGAACACAATTACCTGCCACGTGTTCAATTCAAATGCTAAGAATGAACAATTCGTTTTTATTTTCTTTGATATTTCTATTCCTTATCTATTGTAATATTCGTAATAATATATACCATATACATTAATGTACAAATGATATGTATTGTATACAAGCTTCGAATATGTTTGTCAATTTAATATTTTTCAACAAAGACTATACTAATATAAAATAATATAATCGTCTTTAGCACTTGAATAAAACATAAATTATGTGATATATTAATGAAAATATGACGTATAATTGAAATGAGCTTTACAAATATGTTAAATAGTGCTTGTAATAATTAGCACATTCTTTCACAAATGACTGTTTGTGGGTGTAAATTTAACACACCAAACAAACAAAATATTCATTGAATATATGAACATCGGTAGCTTATAATTAGCTATAATAAATTGTTATGAATATCACTCATTACCAAATTTCTATGCATGGATTTTAGTATATAAATGCAATGTTGAATTCAGGAGAGTGAGAGGGCGTGAATTTACCGTCTCCCCTAGAAAGATGACGAGAAAATATTAAAAAATATATTGTTGCTTGTAATAAATAGGTGAAATATTTAAACAGTCTACAGGTCGCGCATTACTATATACAGGTGTTTCAAAATTATTGTAAAAAAAGGGGTATGTATAATTTGAGGTACAGATTGTAGTGCAAAAAAGTATTTTTTAAAAATTCGCAAAAATGATCGCACGGTCCATAGAGCTGACATTTTTTGGGTCACTGGACTGATAGGTTACGAATACGAATACAAATTGGTAAACATTAAAATTAATTTTATTTAATTAAATTGTGTATTTTTGTAAATTTTCAAAAAATTCTTTTTGCACTACAATCAGTATATCAAATTGTACATACTCTTAATTTTTTTTACAATGCTTCTGATAATCTTTGAGGTTGATTTGTCAAATTTCAGAAAACACGTAGCTTACCTAACTAGACGATTACATCTAGAAATACATATAATTTTGTGATATTGCAGTCTTAGTAATAAATATACTTCGTGTAATTTTTGGTCAAGCAAACGCTACTAACTTCATCAGTCAATCGGTTTCATATTAACTATCGAGGAAAATAAGTTCTCACAAAAGTACGTAGAAGAAAAAGCGAAGATTGTCCGTTCAAAAAACGTGTCATCCGTAATATTTTTGTGTCACCTTTGACATACGTGTCATAGGTTCACCATTACTGTGTGCAAATTTAATTAAAAGTTGTACTGTATAAAGAGTTAAGTTCATTTACTTTTGCTCCCCCGGTCTTCAAAAATGCCCCTCCGGAAAGAATCACTGGCACTAATCAAGTGAACCACAGTTAAATATGCCTTTTATTTTATTCCTCTTTTAGCATTTTGTGTATCTATAATATTTAATTTAAGATCATCATTTCTTATTATAGTATTGTACATATTCGTGAAAAAAAGTAAACAAATTTGGTGATATGCAAAGACTGCCAGACCTTCGTCAGTATGAAAATATTTACAAACGTTTTGAATAACTCACTTGGCTGAGTGTAAAGTTTTGACCACAAGACCGTATCCAGTGACGCGTAAAATACAATCAGTTAATTTCGATATGAGGTGGACAAGTTACGCACAAAGAGTTGGTAGTTGGAGGTATTTGCTCTCGGATTCCTCGTTCTCGATCCTCCGAACACCTTCGTTGCGGATGCTGGCTTCGCTGGAGGATTCAGGCTTCAGCAGAGTCCGAGTGCCGACTGTTCGCAAAGGATAATTAGTTCCGATGTGTTTAGTATGCGACGGAAAAGATAGCAGAGTAAAGTTTAAATTGCGTTTCACTACGTATCAGTGAACGGAAAGTATTTGTAGCACCGCTGTGGCTCGACGGATGAACTGAACGTGAACGCAGGAGCCTAGTAGTCCTGCCAGGACCCCACTAGCCCTCACAGATCACCAGGCGCTACTCTGACAGGACCAACTTAATAATAATAATAATATAATAATAATATACATCTTTATTCCTTTAGAAAATATTTACGTTTTATAGGAAGCGTTAAAATGATTTAAAATACAGTAAAGTTATTTATCATACAGATATTACAAGTTATTCGTGTCAAATTCATTCGGATCATAGATGCATTTCTCTATGAGGTAATTTTATAGTTTTTGTTTAAAAAATTTGATATCCTTTACCTATTTTATATTTATAGGTAATTTATTAAATAATTTAACTCCTAAAGAATTTGAAGCGTGATTTCCAATTTTTAATTTAGTGAAAGAAGTTCTTATCACCAGGCGCTACTCTGACAGGAACCAACTTAATAATAATAATAATGTAATAATAATATACATCTTTACTTCTTTAGAAAATATTTACATTTTATAGGAAGCGTTAAAATGATTTAAAATACAGTAAAGTTATTTATCATACAGATATTACAAAACAAGTTATTCGTGTCAAATTCATTCGTATCATAGAAGCATTTCTCTATGAGGTAATTTTTTAGTTTTTGTTTAAAAAGTTTAATATCCTTTACCTCTTTTATATTATTGGTAATTTATTAAATAATTTAACTCCTAAAGAATATGAAGCGTGACTTCTAATTTTTAATTTAGTGAGTTAGGAGTTCTTAATTCATTTTTTCCCCTAGTATTAAATTTTTATTGCATAATAATGTATCCTTTTTTTGAAAGATATACAAACAATTTTCATAAATTAATAAACCAGTTAGGGTTGTTAATATTTTTAGATCTATAAAACTTGTTTTGTTCCGTCTGTTATATACATGGTGGAAATGAACTTAATGTCATAAATTTATCATACTATGACATGTGTAGATTACGAAAGTGAAAGAATTTTTTAAAAATTCGAAAAACAAAATTTCGACTTTTCTTAAGGGAACTTTTTTACTGCTGTTTTAATTCATATTTTATTAAAAATATGTTTATCAAAAATACATTCAAAATTAGTTGCATAAGATACTATTCTTTATAATTAAATTAAATAGTATTTTTAACGAAAATTATGTTTTTATTTACAGAAGAATGCAAATGCGTTTAGTCCAGTAGTACAAAAAATGTTACCTTAATTAATTTACCCTTAAATATGCGAATTTTAAAAAAATCTTTCACTTTCGTAATCTACACAGTCATACAAATCACCCTTAAATTTATGACATTAAGTTCATTTCCACCCTGTACACATTAAATTTAACCAATATACGTATATATTTATAAATAAACTTTTTTCTGAAGTCTCAATTCTTTAGCATTAATAAGTTAAAGAGTCGTTTAGGTATTTTCATAATAATTTGATACATTAGCAAAAACAATGAAACAATTGTTTTTGACAGATGTTCGTTGACATATAAACTTTGACATTAACAAATAAATCGATTCATAATTATTATAAACCTTATAATCTGTAAAAATATCTGCATTTACAAATAGCGAGTACACAGGTTACGCTCGCATGCGGTCAATCAATTTTGAAAACTGACACTTTATATTTCAAAATTAAAAATATATGTTTTATTCAAATATATACAGGTAATGAATTTATCACAGAAAAAGTTACTACTAAAAATTGTCTCTCTCAACGTGTTCTGTCACTGGTTAAATTGAATGTATTTATTTTAGTTATACACATAACCTAACCTAACATTTACCAACTATTATATTATTTATATTGACCAAAAAACAAACAATAGTGCATTGACCACTTATTGTATATAATTACTGCATTTGTTTCGTTATACAGCAATTAATTGGTTTTGCTTCGTCCTCTATTGACTCAGAGTTTATAATAAAGCATCAATATATAACACATAACCTAACCTACCTTAACTTTAATTGCTATGTTTTACTAACCAAAAAACAATAATATATTGACAACTTATTATTTATACAAACTGCATTTGTTTTGTTACAGTAATAAAAATATACAATAATTGTATTTCTGTTTATAGATGTTTATAAATTTTAATTATCGAATAAAAGGATTGCAATTATTATAACATAATTTAGAAATAAAATATTTAATATGAAAATACATATAGCAATGTAAATTGATTTTATTCCCTTTTGCAATTGAAATTGAATGCATTTTATTTCAATTAAATATTATATTTAATTCTTATTAATTAGCTATAAGTATAGTATTGAGTTGAAATTACATAATATGTAATAATTTGTATTCTACTCTGAGCTGGCAATTAAAATATTTTGTGGTTTTCTTCAGACGTAATTCTATCTCAATCCGATTACTCTACGTGAATAAAGTGTATACTTAACCCAACATGAGATGGAATTACTTACAATTTTATGTAAATTTTTCCTCGGATTATACCCAATGAAATAAAATTATATTTGGATTAAATGATAATAATATTTTTGTCATATATTGCGTAATTTAATATGACTGAAATTTTTGATGTTTTGTCACCAATAAAGCTTAATATTAAATTGTTTTTCCAATAAATTTCAATTATTTACTCATATTATTTGTTTACAAATTCAATTGTTTGTAAATTAATATAATTTACCAATCGCGCATCATGTGTCCTGCTATTATGAAATAATAAAATTGGTTTACCTATAGTAGTGCAATAATTTAATATTATTGTGATTACCCGATTAGAATATTAATAATTTGGCAAACTGGTATACCGCTATATATACAGTTTGCTATATTTCGAAAACAAATATCCATATGTACACTTGCAATAATATTTATTTTAACATTAAACAAATATATTTTTATATTTGTATTGCATTTATGTACCATATTTAAAAAAAACTATTCAATTTTATCCCTTTTATATTATTTGTTGATGAAGTATTGTATTACAATGAGTGTTAATAAAAAGTGTGGTATATAAAAATATTTTATAGTTTAGTTCTATTAAAAATTATGCTTAAATTAAATATATATTTATAATACATGACATTTCGTTAAAAGGAATAATAATAATTTAACTGCTTGTAAAATAAATATGATGGATATTTAATTTTTTGTTATTGTGTTTTCTCTGGGCTGTTATAATTAATTGGTACTATTATATATTTCAATAAACATAGAGTCAAATATATTTTTAATGCAACTCGTAGAATATTAATATATATTCGATTGTAGAAGCTAATATTAATTATATCTGTATTCATTAAATTTTGCGTGCAATATCTGTTTAAACTAAATAATTACTATAATATTAAATTTAGCTAAAATGATTTACCTCAAAAATTATTTCAATAAGAGACCACAATTTACGAGTAAAAAAAAAACTATCTAGCGTTACATTAATATACTCCAAACAACACAAGAAGGTTATGTTAAGTTGTGTTAGGTTATATAATATAAAAAATATTAAGAACATATATTTTGTTGGCGTTGAAAGCCTTAAATAAATTCAAATTATTTACGAATGTAGTAGTATCAAAACAGCGGTACCTTTATAGACGGCTTGACTTGATTTTAAGTTACTTGATTTGACTTCATTTGAAATCAAGTACTTTGGTTGAAGTAACATCTCGTCTACTTCGTGTTCCTAAAAATAGAGTACAGATAAATAGTTCTCCCATCTTTATGTAACTTACTAATCTATGTAAATGTTGACATGACTTGTTCTGAATTTTATGATTTCATCAAACCAATGAAAGTGCTTTTAGAAACGAAAAGAAAATTATTTAAGAAGTAGTTGTAAAAAAATAAATTTATGTAACTATCTGATTCCTAAGGGCAAGTGTTAAATACGATTTAACGATTAAGGAAAAGATTGTCACTTCGCTGGCGACCTGTTTTACATAATGATTGTATAATATTTAAAAATATATTTATAACTCATAAAATATTTTGTACCAGGTATTGATATCCACCACAAATTTAGTTGGATCAAGTTTTCATAGTTTAATTTTTAATTTTAGCCCTTATATGATGGCTAGCGAAACAGAAGTTGTAATTGTGAAATTGAAAATTTATTTAAAAGAAGTTTTGGCTGAACAGCATATAATGAAAAATATTATAAAAATAAAATACGTATACCGAAATTAAAATAGTAATATTACAAGAAAAAAAAATATTCGACATTTTCACAATAAAATTTTTGTTTCATATCAAAGCATATATGTATATTAGTATTAAAATAATTTAACTGTTAATTTTTGTAATTTCCGATAGAAAATCAAGTCAAATCAAGTAGTGAATTTAAGAAAAGCGTAATTTCCAAATCAAGTTAAGTAATTCATAAAAAACTATAATTGATTAAACATTAATTTGTTGTAAATATTCATGAAACAAATATAACCTTATCTCTGATATTCATCAAGCTGAATAATGTTAAAAAGTGTTTAATCCATGCGTGAAGCATCTTACACACATAGACACAGAACAGCCTAATGAAGATTATTCCACGTGGTTGCCCTACAAAGTTGCCAGTACGGTCCTGCCTAGAGCAGTAGCAGCACTACTAGTAGGGGCTCTGCAGGTTTGCTCAAGCCTAGACCGTCCTGATGTCGAATTGTACTCAATTTTCGCGCACGTGTGCTTGTACGTGTCCGGCGGACATCGCGTCGAGACGTGAGCCCGACCGACGCCACTCGTGACCTGGCCAAATCGCCCTCGACGTTACTACCCACGCAATATGTCCGATATTGACGATTTTATCTTCTATTTTAAACTACCTTACTGTTTTTAATATTGGAAGCAGTGTATTTGCAGTAGTGGCTTATTGTATTTAAAAAATATATATTAAAAATTAAAGTTTGAGTAAATTAGAGTGTAATGATGTAAAAATTATTATAAAATGTTAAATATTTATAGGAGAAATTTGAAAATTTAAAAAGGGGGCGAGCCGCTATGACTGCCTGTGACGTAGTAACCCGAACGGACTATGATTTCTGCTTAGTTTCTGTCTCACACGAAATCATCCTCCACATTACTACCCACGCAATATGTCCGATATTGACGATTTTATATTCTATTTTAAACTGCCTCACTGTCTTTAATATTAGCTTCAGTGTATTTGTACTGGCAGAAGTTCATTGTATTTAAAAAAAAATATATTACAAATACAAATTTGAGTAATGTAAATATTATTATAAGATGTTAAATATTTATAAGAAAAATTGAAAAAAACGGGCGTGCTGCTGTGACTGTCTGTGACGTAGTAACCCTAACGGACTACGGAGTCTACACTGAGATGCTACTATATCTATTTCTGCGTAGTTTCTGTCTCACACGAAACACTAGTTACAGTGTAGCCAATAGTAGAAGAAGAAGAAGAAATCACTATCGATTTAAATATTTTGGAAAGAAATGGCAAGGGCACATTTTTTTTTAAAATATTAATATAAAAAATACTATGAAAAATTCATAAATATAATTTATCTAAATACATTCGGTCCTTATATGAAAATAAATAACAATCGTACACCATTTTTTATTGTTAATACTAGCTGTGCAAATTAGTAAACAAACTAGATTCAGACATGTCTGAAATCAACAAATTTTGTCTGAAATTGTCATTTAAAAACTAAAATTAGTGACAAAATCACCAAATTGTCAACATTGACTAGTTATCTTTCTCCAAGCTATTGTTCGGGTAATGACGTACCAATAAATCTTATTTTCTATTAATATTTTTATTTGAAGATTTAATATATAAAAAAAAAAAAAATTATGGAAAATCTCATTGTATAACACTTCCGACTTGAACTGACCATAAGATCTGGGGTTCATTATTTAAATCAGGTTTGGCATGATTTAAATCATTTGATTTTTGAAAATATCTTTGTTGTTAAGAAGATTTTATAAAATAATATATTTTGACTAAAATTTTATTTTTGTGAATATGTATGCAATATCAAATTAACATATAAATTCTTATAAGGAACACAACCGCTGCTCATTTATTAATTGTCGTATTAAATTTGTAATAATTCATACATGAGAGGATATACGTAAACGATGCTTATCGCAGATTTATTTATGGGGTTTCACGACAATATTTTGCAGTGGGTCTAAGATATTTAAAATGATTTTCGGTCATAATGACTTCATTATTGTAAAGAATAATGTCTTTTTTATACATTTGAAAAAATCAGTAATTTTTGATGAAAAAAATATATTTTTCAATACTGGTTCAAATCTCAACGTCACCAATAATTAATAAAATATCGCTGTGTTCGTGTGGTTTGGAAACCAATATCACTGAAATAGAAATAACAAAAATCTACAAACTAATTGTCTCATGTAGGTACTCATAAAATAAAAAAAAATATATCATATGACATATTCTTGTATTTCGTACATATATATGTAAAAATATGAACATAAATATGTAATGCATATTCATTTTTTTACATTTCCGATATTAAAAATTTTGAAGCATCGCTCAATATAAAGTTATAACAGTGATTGCATAAGCGTGTACTTACTGGAAAAATAAAACTTTAAATTATAACGCATATAAATATTACGGACTTAGTTTTGAAATTCTAATCCGCAGCTTAAATTTTTGCACAATAGGTGACACTAAAATGTCAAATTCGATAAAATGTGGGTTTACAGGTTTTTCAATTAAACCGATGATGTAGAAATTGTGTTTGCCAAATAGATGGATACAAAAACTACTTCCATATTTCAGTTGGATATACAGTTTTCTTCTATTCGCTTTGCATATATTCCATTTGTTTTTTAGTACAAATAATAATAAACATAAACATTAAATTGTTGCCAAATATTTGCTCCATATGATTTCCATTAGTAAATTGATGAAAGTATTTATAATTACAAATTCCTTTTTATCAATTATCAATTATCGCAGATTTATAATTTTCGGGTTCCATGACAATTTTTTACAGTATATCTAAGATATTTAAAATTATTTTCGTTCATAATTACTGCATTATTGTAAAAAAATAATGTCTTTTTTTATTTATTTGAAAAAATTAATGATTTTTTTATGAAAAAAATATGTTTTTCAATCCTACGTCGCCAATAATTATCCTTACTAAAATATCGCTGTGTTCGAGTAGTTTGGAAACCAAGATCACTGAAATAGAAATAACAATAATCTACAAACAAATTGTCTCATGTAGGTACTCATAAAATATTTAAAAAAATATATCATATGACATATTCTAGTTATAGAACAAATAATAACAAACATTAACATTAAATTGTTGCCAAATATTTGCTTCATATGATTCATATGATTAGCAAATTGGTGAAAGTATTTATATATTACTCCTCTTTATCAATTATCAATTGCCGTAAAAACTAGGTCATTTTTTCCATTGCTTTGTCTTTCCGCACTCCAGACGGGACTGGAAGGTTCAGAAAGTCGGCATCCGGAACGTCTGGATCGTCCAGACATCCAGACCGTATGGCGAGTATGAACAAGTCTGTCCAATAATTTCCTCGTACGTTCGTGGTTTGTTCGCTTTGTGATGCTGGTTAGTGCTGCAATATAGCGATGGAAGAATTAAACTGGTAAACTGGATAAAAACTCACACAGATAATGCTCGATGGAAGATTATATCTCACGTATATGTTCTTCATAACAAGCGGTAAGAGGTGTTTGCTAAATGCAATACAATTTTGGAAAGTAAGTTAAATTGTTGCATAAAATATATTGAAATCGATTATAATTTAGTTATTATAATGAAATTCATTGTTATGATATTTTCTATTTGTGTAAATTTGTTTACTAAAATCTAAAAAAGTAAATAAAAAAAAGTATAATAGAAGTTGCATGAATACATCATTTTCATTGAAATATTTCACCAAACGCTTAAAATTTAATCTATAATGCTGAAACGGCGACAAGTCATGCGGATAGAATTAACTGATCGAAGAATATTAATGACATTAAAAATACCATTATCATATGTTCGTACAACTTTTATAGGCCAAGGCTGCAGTAATGAAATTGAAATGGAAGTTAATTTTTTTAAATCTTCTATTGATATGTAGCAAATTGTAAATACATTTTTTTTGCTTCCTGAAATGTAAACATAACAATCACATATCGTTGACGTCTTTTGTAGGTACGATTTTACAAATGGTATAATATTTTTGCATCGTATATTTTTTAGTTTTTAGAAATTTGCTTTGTAATAATAAAGAGTGGCTACAAGAACGTTATCTACCGAAATTTGTCCTTCGATAAAAGACATACAAATTTTTGATAATTTTTACAGATATAACGAATAGCAGTTCAGCCGAATAGCCGAATAACGAATATTCGGTGAATTTTTAACTGAATATTCGGCATTACCTAATAATATATTTTTCTACAATCTGAAAACGTGATTAGTAGTCCTCGTTGCGGAGAGGGGTGTATTTATTATTATTGTTTAAGAAACAAAATATTAATATTTCTTTTAAGACAATTAATAAAGTGCTGTAACACTTAGATATCTTTAGAAATAAAAAAAATCATGTTTAATTTGATTATTTTTAAATCAATGATTTTTGATTTTTTTTAATAAATCATGATTTTTTCAACCCTGATGATATTGCTGCATCCATTTTATCTTCAAAAAGAAATATAATGTCTTTATGTAGTGTGCTGATCAGATGATTTACATTTAGAGAAAATTTGGTTTGTTTGTTCATTGTTTGTGCATAATTTGTGGAATTGTAACAGCAAATGAAAATTAGGGGATTTACAGTTGTAAGGGTATTTTTATCGCCGCTGAATGGAAGAAGTTTTCCGCAACAGATTGCAAAAACAAATGCAAAATACGGGTCCTAAGTAGGTAAATTTCTTTTTTCAAGTTGGAATTGAAAAGGCCGTGTTGTGTCCTGGTAAAGCTGTACTCATTTAGACACAATGACTTCTACGAGCAAAGATTTCTAAAGTACTTTCCATTCATTGATCTTAAGTTAAACTTACTTCGCACTCAAAATTCAATTCCCGCGTTTAACAGCGCTGGGAGGAGGAACTGTAGGTCTCTGCGGCAACCTCATGCCTCATGCCTCAACCCTAGCACATTGCGTAGCGAGTACGCCACTGTCTGAGATTACAAATGGATCCCATTCAGCTATATTGTTTCGGCGAGTTAATGCACAAGTAACTGCCTGCGTTCGTACCCAAATGGTTCGCCATGTTGAAAGAATGAGTGATGAGTGAATGACGAAGGAAATTTATATACTTGAAGTGCTGCCCTGTCCGTGTGAATAGAATCTCGAGGAGGTGAACAACGATTTCAATGGTTTTGATTATAATTATTTAAAAATAAATGAGACACTCTTCGCTACCTGACCCAGAGGCTCTTTATGCCGTAGTAGGACCTTACGCAAATTTCAAATTCTCGACCTCACAAAAATAGATATGCTATATGAAAAATGATTACAAAAAAAATTGGTATATAGTACTGTCTCGAATAATTTATAACGTTGTTGATTTAAGCTATTGAAAAAAAAAATTCACGACATTCATAGAAAATCTACTTTCTTCTCGCGAAATACTGCGGAAAATTATTTTTTTTACTCCCTACTGTATATTGGCAACATTCCTAAATATTATAGCGTACGGATATGTATGTTATATTACTCTATTCTAAGAAAAATTTGTCTCGAATAGTCGAATATTTTATTATGTTGTTGATTTAAACTTACGTAGTACATTGAAAAAACATTTTTTCAAGACATTTGTAGAAAGATCTACTTCTCTTGAAATTATGAGGAAAATTACTGTTTTATATTTCCTACTGTAAATTGGCAACATTTCTTCATACTATCACGTACGGATATGTATGTTATATCTACACCATGTGCGGATATGAAACTTACTTGCAACATGAAATCCTAGCGAAATTTCATAAGAAATTATTGATGCTCATAATTTTTATTTTTATTCTCATTGCATCAAATAAATAAAATAAAAATAGAATTAATTATAAATAAATTTCAAATAATATAAAAACACATTATTTAATTAAGAGCAATTATTTTTTACCATTTCTACTTTGATTGCTTATACGTCAAAATATAACTGACGTAACCCTACTTTGTTTGTGACGGGAACGTCTACTGTAAGTATTATTTTGTATATTATCGTAGAAAACGTTAGCAGAGGTGAGTTTAACGGGTGTCGAACCTGGCATTTGCTAGGGGTCTCTAACAGAAAAGGGGGCCCATTTCCGCTTAATACAGTTGTATTTAAATAATATATTTTTTTACTTTCATTATATTAGCTCATAATACTCTTATAGTCTGTGGTCTGTGTCCATCAAAGTGCGACAATAAAATCATTTTCTTTAAGAAAACTGCTTTATTTTCTGGCCGTACCCATATCTATAAGACTATATAGAACCATCTCAAAAAAATGTGCGAAGATCGACTGTAGAGTCTTTCGTTTCTCGTTTCCGAAGGTAATAGGTTCGCCAGTCAGTTACTCCTACCACTAGTAAAAATTGTTTTACCTTGCTTATAATGTAAAATAAAAATGGAGAAAGACACTGTTACAAAATTTGATATATCCTCTTCGCGCGACGAAGTGATTGGACCTGAGCAGGGGGTCTCTCTGGGGCCCCTTGGTTTGTAGGGCCTGAAGTGGCCGCTTTTACCGTTTTTGGATAAATCCGCCACTGATAAGTTTCTCGATTGACTGAAATTATCTTTAGTTGACATTATATTGTATGTGGATCTAATTGAACTTTTTCTGCTTTCAAAAACCCTTCTAATATAGATGTTACCCAAAATTCGTATAAAATAACTTGGTCCGTTATATTGAAGTTTTATTGTAGTATATTTCCTCATCTTTTCTGCATCGCATAAATAAGCATCGTTGTTCATGTGACCTGAAAAGTTGTTAGTTCCTCGTCATTAACAAATGTTTATGGCAGAAAACAATGTTGAAGGGAATATTTGTGCAAATATTAGTTCTTAGAGTGTAGTGAGAAAGTCGTTATCTGCTTAGTGTGTGCTTGCGGAAGATAGCAGCAAGGTGGAAAAGTAATCTAGAAAATGAAGGAAAGACGCGATGAAATATAATGTTAGTTATAATAATTCCCTGGCGGTGAAATTGCTTAATTCGTATTTTGATTTGATTTAGTAATGAGTTGAAGAAACAGTGTTAAAAAGTAATGGTGCCATAAGATTTTGGAGGCGAGAATATAATACGTCTAATAAAGTGTAAACATCACTTGTCGGCCATATTGGATCCTGCTGTGCTGAGTAGAAGCGGGGCAGATTCAGAGCTGCGCAGGGCACGCCGTAGTGGTTGATTTACAAACTATCCCATCTTATCCCATCTAAAAGCGTGGGCTTTCATTGTTCAAGTCTCGCTGTAATCGCAGTCTTACGAACTGTGACGCTGTGACGCTGTGACGTTCATTTCGCTCGCGAGCGTCGAGAGTGCCCGAACGGCGTCGATCCCTGCCGACTAGTTACGACTCACACGCACATTTTCTTTACGATGCGCGCGTTTAATGAACTGACGGTAATTAAAAGTAATGAATATTTAAAGTTTTATATTTTAGAACGAAGGAACCGTCGTCTGTCGACTGTCGCCCTAAACTTGTATTCGTTCAGATGTTTTATTTATTTTTTCATATCCTTCTTTTGTTTTATTTGCTGCAGAAATTGTTATTGCTGTGTGGAAATAAAATTGCTTTACAATCCATTTTCCAATAGTGCTCACGTTGATAATGGTACTTAAATTCGTAAAACTTTTACCGAATTTTATTTTATTTGGTTGCGTAGAGTTTAACACGTTTTCAATTAAAATCTGCTTTTAAATTCCAGTAAAACGCGAAAAGCCAAGTTTTTATCATTTTTTCATTACATGGCAGTAGAGTGGGATCACCAAGGCTTACTTTTCTCGTGAAATTTATGTTGCATTCGATACACATCCTGCTGGTTTCAAAAATTTTCAGCTAAAATTTCCTTTAATCTTATGAATACTATAAAGTGGTTATTAATTTCCTCGCAAGGAAATGTAATGTGTGGATTGAAGTAATAAAATATCTTTATCTTTCCTCAACGTCTTATAATAGTGGAAATTATTCTAATTCCAGTTCTGTATTTGGCGAGTGAATCTCTCCATACAAAACGCGAAACGTGAAAGCAGTGGAGGACTCCACTAATAAAAATACAGAATTAAATACTCGTTTGTGGCGCTAAAAAAGTAGTTTAATCCCGAACCAGCGCTGTTGAAATTTTTCCTTTACGTTCACGCGAAAAATCAGAGCAGCGGAAATGTTTAAGGGGGATAGGCAACACAGGTCATTTGCTGCCCCGTTCGCGAGATTCGGGGGAGGCATTTTGTAAATGTTTTTATACTGGAATCTGAATTGAGGAACACTCAATGTGGAACTAATTTACGCATACTTTTCACGTTTCGACATTGTGATAATTAGTTGGATTTCTGATTATGCAGCAGCATTAATAATGCAAGATTTTCATGTAAAATTAATTTTCCATGTATACATATTATAATGCGAATTATACTAATTATATAGTAATCATTTGTAATTAAAATACATAGCTTTTAATAAAACTTACATTTAAATTAAATTTAAATGATACAATATTAAATATTATTTTGTATTTCTACAAACATTAATTATTGTTATTTATATGCATATATAGTTTTATTTTTGCAAAAATAACTTAATATAGTCAAAGCATATTTATTTTACTCTGTCTAGTACAAAAACAGTATGCATATATTATTTATTGATTCTAGTGTATTTATTATTACAGCGTAATACTTAATTACATATAAATAATATATATGTTCATTATTTATCATAGAATTGTTTGTTTACCAGTGAATAAATAATGTGCGTATCATCACATGTCTATATATAATAATTTTTAATTTCACAATTAAATATTAACGTATTAGTATTCTTTACCATAAATAGTCCTTAATTTCTTTTACTTAGATAATAATCTTACCTTGTAGCGTAACTTCTTTCTTCTAAACATGTTATTGTTTCAAGAAAAAAGACAATACAAGAATATTACAAGACAAGAACAAAGAAAACTAATAATTTCATTAAACTTTAGTGCTGTTGAATTGAATAATTTTTATAAAACAAAATATCCATAGGATAGAAAAAAGAAATTATTGTTAATAGCTATGTAATTAGCAGCCAATTTGTGCTACTGATATTGTAAAGAACAGTTTCCTTTCTAAATCTGATCATTCGATTCTTGATCAGTCAGTCATTTGATTTCGATCAGTCGATCATATCTATTGTTGATCGTTATTTGGTTCTCGATTTATTCCATGACAATTGAACTCAGTAGCCATGTAGCAAGATAGTAAGTAATGTTTAGCTTTTAAATAATATATATTTTTTATTAATCAATAAGTATCTAGATTTGTTCTTTGAATTTAATGTTTATATATTTTAATAATAATTTTATTTGTTTCATTCATTATCTAAATCTTTCTTTGCTTACCCAACTTTCCGTTTACATATATTATTCAAAATTTGGTTTTGGTTATATCCCCAAGTAAATAATCTGGTGGCAGCAGTAAAATCTACCTCCTCTCGGCGAAACTAATATTTAAAATTAATAATTAACTTTTCCAAATTACATTGTTTTTTATTACTTTCTTGTTACATATTTCTGGTGGCAGCGGTAGAATACTTAGCCGTTTTTATATACAATTAGTAATTACTAAGTCATTATTAATAATTTCTTTCACTTTTTCCTACCCTACGCATATTCAATACAATAATTCTCAAATTTTCCGTTTATCATAGTCTTGCATTTCAATGTTTAATCTTGTTTTACTTTAAGCAAAAAAAAAAACAGGACAAAAGGAAGAATTTCGTGCAACTCTGTGTGTTAGAATGAATGATGTTCATAGAGCAAAACATGTAGAGAAGTGCCCTAGTAGCATAGTGCGAAGACGTAATGATTTGTCTGTGTGAGATTTCTCATGTTGATGCATAAATATTACCCTAGTTCAATTTGTGTTCCATTTGAAGTACAGGATAGTGTAGTTTACGGGAAGCAATTTAACAGTGTATCTGTTAAGCAGTGTAGTCCAGTCAATCTTTATCACGTTACAAAAGAACTAGCTGAGTTGATCAGCAAGTGCCTTAGCAGGACAAACAAGCAAGAAGAGAACAGCAGCACCATCTATATCTCCGGATCCGTGCAACGTGTTAGGTTAGAACACAGCATGGGTTTAATAGCCGTACGTGATGGCGTTAAGTTAGCTGGTTCGAGCCTCATTTACAGAACAATGCCGTTGCTTATTCGCAGCGGAACTCCGTTGGTGTATCCGTTACAGATTGACTCATGCCCCTTTGCCGCTCGCTGGTTATTGTGCGAGGATATGGACGGCTGGCCGCAGGAAGCGAGTTGTGGTGCATGACAGTAGAGTTGTCAAATTTAGATGTATTATATCTTATTAATATACCAAACACCGGCCTAGCCACAATGGATTGTTTATTGTTCTCCAACTTCGGTGTTTACCCAATACGAAGAATGAGCTTACCAACTTAGCTTACATGGATTTTGGGTCACATCTAAATTACAAGGGTTTACAAAAACAGAAACACATACAATGTCAACTGAACTTCACTTATAAAATAACTACATATTTTTACTTAATATGATCATTGATAATAATACAGGAGAATTTCGATATAACGGACCAGGGGTGGGATTCTGTAACTACATAACGCACTCAAATAACAGTTAATTGCATTATTTGAGTCCGTTATCATAACAAAAGATAAATAGTATCTGTCACAGAACATAAGTTTGTCCACTTCAAAGACTAAAACTTATTTCATAAGTAAGTAATACCTAAATAATCAATAAAATTGTATTTTTTTTGTTAAATGAGGATGGTATGATTCTTATTTCATCTGAAATTAAATATAACAACAAACTACTACAAAATTTTATGTTTATGTCTATTATTTCCATTGGTTATGTAACGCATTGAAATCATAACGTACTTAGTTACAGAATCCCACTCCAGGGCCGTAGCCAAAAGGGCGCCAAAATAAAATATGCTACCTACCTATCTTATCACAACAAAATTAATAATCCTTGTTTTTAAAATTTATGAAATTATTGAAATTTACGAAATATCTTAATTATGTACCTACATACATATATGTAGGTACCTAATTTTATTGACTGCCTTGGTATACATTAGAAATTATAGGTTTAAATTTTTATTAAATTATTGCTTACAAAATAAAATAAAAAAAGTCGTGCTCATAATGGATAATTGAAATATTTGAAATGATACAAAATATGGTTTAGGAATTTATTTTAGATAATTTATTACAAGTACTGTTGGACATGATGTTTTAAAAATTCTAGTAGCTACATATTGTTTTCAAAATATTTATATTTTAATGTATATTTATTTTTAATTGCAAAAAATCCCTAACTTTTAAATTTTGTATCAACAGAATAAATTAGAGTTATTTTTATTTAAAATCGGTTATTAATATGACGGCTTCAGACTTAAAAATTTGGAAGTTAGTTATTGTTAAGTTCATTCTCCAAGAGGTTGGGAAATGCAGCGTGAGTATAGCTGAGGTTGGGAAGTAGACACTTTCTAACCCTAACTATACTCACATCACACTTTCCAACCGCAATGAAATCAATATTTAAGGTTAGAAATCAAACTAACAGTTCATGTGACAGATGATCAACACCAAACAAAACATTTGTTTATTCATGTGAGATTATTAATTTCAGATTGTGAATAAAATAATATACAAACCTTGGTGAAAACTTTCATTATGTTTCGGGCTATAGCAAACCGTGCGCTGCGCCGCGTTTAGCTATCTTCGCTCTCAACAGTAATGAATCACTTTCCACCCCGGTTGTTTAGCGGTTTAAGATGATTTTTTATTTATGTACTTAATTTAGTATATATAGTATTATATGAATTTTTATTTTACAGACCCTCTTAAAATGACTTTAGCCCTCTTATAAAAAATTGTATAGCTACGGCCCTGTAATGCATTAATGCGGGGTGAGGGTCTAAAATTCGTTATATAAAAATAAGTTTTCCGAATATATTTAAATTACATAGACTAGCAACGCACATGTAAAAAGCAACTCGTGGGATTAACGTATAACCAACTTGATTCCAAACGTCAGTTTTGTGTTTACGATTGGTGACACTTGACTTTAAACATATACAACATTAACAGAATGTTGGATGTTTTTCACATTTTTGAGCATTTTGCCAATTATATCCGAAGTCTGTTATATCGAGGTTTTAATATATGGTACACAAAACTGGAAATCAAAATTGGAACTGAAATTTATAACACAATACTGGGAAAAAGGAAATATTTTAATTTAAACGTTTATGCTTTTACGTATTAATTAAAGTTATAATAAAAAATATGTTATATTTATAACAAAAATTAAATCGTTTTAATTACCTATTGACATTTCATTCAAAATATATGAGTTTTGAATAGGTACTTTTCGATTTCAATTTCATTGAGTAGTGTATTTTCGTTCAAATATTAATTTCCAATATTTTCATACAGAATATAAATAATTATATTTAATTTAAACTCTTTTCTAAAACTTTATTAATCTTGAATGATGATGAATTACGCATTGCATATATGGAATGTTGTGCAAATTTTTTCAAACAGGTTGATATATTTAAATCTAAGTCTATCTAAGTGCAAAACGTAAACATTACTAATTTAATGAAATTAATAATTAGCATGTACATCATAGGAAATTTATTTATTTTGAATTAATAATTTTGTAAATTTAAATTTATATTTCTTTTTTTTTTTGTAAATATTTGATAATTTATGATTCCTAATTTTCTTTTACTAATTTTATTTTATTTCTTTACAGAAAATAATGCATGAGTGCACGATTTCAGTTTCGAGCCGATTGGGGACGGGATTGAAAATAAGGTAAAATATAATGTATTTTTTGTTTTAAATATTATTTTAATAATCGCAGATATCGAATTTCCTGCTTGTAATTGTCGATTATTTTTGCACAAAATTTGCACAGCTGCTACCGGGTAATATATTTCGTGTGCCCTCGACCATAACGGCTATTTATTTGTTAAGCAACACTTTTATAATTTTTAGCTTATTTCAGCCATAAATGAAAACAATAATTAATATAAAAATTAGTTTTCCGCTATGGCAACTGTCGATAATGTTTTATTAACTCATATAGTGAAATTGATATAAATTTTTATTGCTATATTTATCAGAAGTTTCATTTTTATATTTTATTTTCATTATATTTCGCTCATGTCATTCCTAAAACTCAAATAAGTTTACAAAAAAGTTGAGGGTTATTGAATTTTGATATTAATAAAACTGGGCTTAAAATTTAAAGTATTCATCAAGTTCTATTAAATTAGTAAAATTCTGTAAAAATATGCGTAATAATAAACGATTGTAACTGGTGAAAATTATTCCAAGTATTTAATTTAACACAAAACCATCCTTCATATTAAAGAATACAAATACTTAAAATTTCATTTGTATCCATAAAGTGCGGACAGCGGTAAAGATAAGTGAGTCTCGCCTTTATTGTGTTTGGAATAGAGTCTAAAATGGCCAGTTTCGCTGTGTTTGTATTATTAATAATACTCGAACGACTTTAAATGTATTTAATTTCATTTCGCTTCATTGTCGATGCGAAACAATACCTGCTCGTGTGACACGAAGCTCGCAAAGAGCAGGCGATGAAGGCGGAGACAGGAGAAGAGAAGAGAAAACGGCTTCTTAAATGTTGGATTTTAATCTGATAAGCGGCCTGCTACTGTAAATTAATTAGATCGATTCTCTGGTAAAACCCTGCGTCAAACTTCACGATTTCATGAGCCAGACCTCCATGACAGCCAAATGTTGCTAATTTACTTTTTAAAACGCAGATTTTATTATTTTTTATTAAATTAACTTCCACTTTTAACTGATACAATTGATTTTTAATTCAGAAAATTACATTTTTTCATCAGTTTCATTAATGGGGCACCTGTTTTCATGAAAATTTTACAAGCTACATGATGTTACTCAACAAAATCTGATGTGGACACCACATGACTTACTTGTACGCCTACTAAATTATACTCATTTTTGCTGCACTTCATTTAAACTTAACTTCATTTGAAAGTAAGATATGATCCTACAATTAGTTCCACATACAAAATCAAAAAACCATTCGAGAAAAGAGCCCTTTTGGCACTGCTGATTGCAATAAAAAAGAGAGAGGTGCACAATATTGTAGGAGTCCCATATATAAAATATCAATATGTATTCAGGGATGGTCAAAATATATTCTTCCACTGAAATCTGCAAACCGATTTTCTCGCTATTACAATACTTTCTTTACTTCGTAGAAGAAACTAAAAAGGATAAAATATAGTATTTGCAAAAAAAATTCAATCCTATATTGAAAAATTATTATAGAAAATAATTGTATTAAAAATTTATTATTATTCCTTAGTTTTAAGCAGAAATTGCCTATATTTATGCTTTATTAATAAAATTTTAAATATGGTTTATTTAGAAAAAGGTTTGAGAACAGTTTCTGGTAATGTGGTATCACGTGGCTTATTTATAATGAAATTTGGGCTTTGGGCATCGTAAAGCAAATCTTTGCATCGCGTGATCTGTACCTTTACTCTTCTTCATTTTCACATATTTTACCAGGGTTAGTATTTATGGTAATGCAAAGTGAATTTGCGCGGTAATCTCAGGTTTAAATCACAAATATTCTGACACCCTGAGTTATGAACCTTTTGCATTTAACTTCACTGCATACGGATATACCCCACACAGCTCAAATTTAATACTTCCACATAAAATTAAACATTTTACATTTGAGAGAAAAGATACTTTTGCCGCTACAACCATTTCAGTTATTTCTTTCCGTGCTTGAAGAGAAATTGCTACTACGTTTTCCTTAACTTTCAAATTTACCAAATTGAAATAAACCTTTCTGTTTAGCGCAAGAGTAAAAACTTTAAATGACTGTAATTCAAAAACTAAAGGATATTCAGCTTTAGTTCTCCACATCCATTCACTGAAAAACATCAAAAAAATATATAAATACCATTACTTTTTACAGATCTATTCAAAGTAAACTCCAGTTTCAGAATAAACTAACAATGACGTATGAAACATGAATTCTACTAAAATATTAAAATGTACTCTAACCACCATTCCAATCTAATGCATTTTTTTGACTGAAATATGAAAGTAGTTATTTATACAAGTGTGTAAAGTAAATGGTTTTTAGTCCAGTGCGAAGTTTAACGTATGAGGCGTAGTCATATACCGAAATTATAGTACCAGGTAAAAATAATATTATATACAAAATATTTCCTACAACCTAAATATTAATAACAAAATAAGTAGAAACATTGATAACTGTGCAATGAATTGTGGGTAGATATTAGCTCTGTTCATTGACATGCACTAGGTGGTTCTTATGTACACTTTATTACACGTGTGTGTTTTAGGAAAAAGTGTAATTTAGGACAGCGTTAACAAATTATTTTTTAACTAACATGCACCAATAAGCACTTTTCTGAACTACCTCTCGAAGTAGAATTCAATTCATAGTGTACATTAATACTACTACATTTTTTATTATTCATGTAATTATCTGCTTGCCTTGCATCGCTAATTTATATTTCAGGCACTAGTGCTTGAAAACTACTTTCCAAATACTAGAGTGTGAAAGAGAGTAAAGTATGTACTTTATGCCCGTTTGTAGTAAAAATATATGTACTATTTTGAAGCTCTTATTTGAGTTTAGTATTTTATATTTGTTTTTACTGTTTCGATATAGGTAAACAATAGAGCTGGCAATAATTTTTTATGTGTAAAAGTTTGGATGAGTGTGTTTTTGTTGTTGTTGGTCGCCGTGAAATGTGTAAAGAATTTGTTTGAAGTTGAAGCAGTTAGAAAAAGATAGCAGGAAAAGTAGCGATGTAAGCTGAGCAAGTGGATATTTATTTATTTTATGAAAGTGAAAGTAAAGAAGTGTAAATTGAAGAAGGGCTGAGCAGTGCCGTGCAAAGGGGTGGGGCGAAGTGTGCGCCAGCCTTGGGGCCTGAATAACGAGGCGCCAAATTCATTAAAAATTAAATTTAAAAATATGTATTATGAATTTCTGTCAATATGACACTTACACGATCTGAGGATGCCGCTAACTTCAAATATTACAATACCGATAATTATAATTTCTACGAATCAGTTTATACCTAACCGTTCATAAAATACAAAAAAATCGACACTGTGCGATTTTTATCAAAGTTAAAAAAATAGAAATTATAATAAATATTTAATTATTTTCCACAAAACTATTAATAATTTAATTTATATATAATAATATCGTAAAATTAAATGATTTTTTATCACTTTAATTGTCAAATAATAGAAGAAAAATATAAGCATTTAAATATGTAACTAAAAGCCAAAATTGTTTGTTACTCATCCAAGTTTTTTCAGACGAATCGTTTTGATTTTATTACAGATTTCGTTTTTGTTAATGAAATAAAATATTTATATGTCTTTCAAAACAATTAAGAAAAAGCAGTAATACTTGGATATCTTTAGAAACTAAAAATATCAAAAAAAAAATATGATTTACTTGATTTTTATTTAAATAAATCAATGATTTTTGATTTTTAAATAAATCATGACTTTTGCCAATCCTGGTACTCACTAAATATAATAAAGTCATATTTACGTGAACGATGAATGGTAAAGAAACGGAAAATAGAAACATTTTTCTAATGTTTTAATATTTAATTGTGACCGTCGTATCAGCAGAAAGATGTTTCAGCAAACTTAAATTGATAATATTGATAAAAATATTCAGTGGCTCAAGACCAAGACCGACTAAGCAATTTAAGGAACCCTCTCATTAAATTCGGAAAAATTTATATTGATAAATTTGCTTCGTTGAAGGCGAGAAATGTTAAATTCAGTTAGTTTTTGTATATTTGTACTTATTTTGTTCTATTCTATTTATGTAATTAGTTAGTTATTTATATTAAAACGTTGTTTCCAAACTAAGTTTTTCGTGAGCTTAACTTAAAATATAATCCAACAATTTAATTTTTAAAAAATATGGACTGATCCCACAAAAAAAATTTTTAGAAATTAAAATTTTGAATGAGTGGGAGGGGTTATATTTGGGAACTGCCCCGGACGCAACTTTTTGTACGCACGCCTCTGGTCCGAGAAGTGAGAACATGGAAGAGCAAAAGCAGCTCGGCTGAGCGCTTAACAGTTACAATGAAATGAAACGAAATAACTACATTTAAAGTCGTTCGGGTATTATTAATAAAATAAACAGTGGCAAGTAGAGGAAAGTGGCAAGTGGCAAGGGTTGCGCGAATATTCTCCCACGTACCTCAACAGTTATTTATGCGAAATGCAATCTTCTCCGGGTTTAGCGAGAGCCGAGCCGAGCTCCCCAAATTCTTCCCGAAATGAATTCTCGGCCAGTATTACATTATACTATGAGAAACGTAAAGGAGAAAGATAGCACGTGACAAATCGAGAAGTCAAATGAGGAATGCGTATAAATAAAGATAATGCGAAAGAGACTTTACGCACTTTGCTCTCGCTTCCTATGTTATTCTCTTCCTACCTACCACTATATTCTGCTCCATTGCGTATGTGTGAACATTATATATCGCGCGCTTTTATAGTTATATACGCGGAATGAGATGGCGCCATCAGACTCTGATGAGCGAACGTTCACGCACCTTCATCACTGCTCTATTCACTCACCTTTCAATTTTGCTGAACATGTCATACTTTTATTACTTTTCCCAAAAAAATCTCTTCACTTTGTTACACATTCGCGTACAAAACGTTTCCTTTTCACTTTTATATTCTCTCGTTTCTCTCATTCTCAATTAAATTCAACTTATTTCAAATGAAAAACATTTTTCAGACATTACAACACCTTTAATATCTACGGACAGTAAAAACAACACACAGTTAAAATATATTTGTGAGTTTTTTGTTGCCTTGTTTTTCCGTACCAAAAGTTTTTACCAGGGGCGGCACCCAAAGATTTCTCGATATATGAATATATTTATTAATTTATTTATAATTGCTTATAATAATTAATTTTATCATGAATAATTGTACATACTTCTCTTATTTTGTATAAAAGATTATAAAAAAAAACATCTAGTCACACTAACAAAGGCGAAAAAGCAGTTGCGTGCGCAAGCATTTACACTCGCAGTGAGAAGCGTAATTCGGCACTGCAAAATAAGCAGTTACTTTGGTAAATCAGAAGTGTAGCAGCGTACTCATAATATTTATCATGTTTATTTCGTATTTTTACATATTTGAATATTACAATTAAAAAAATAAAATATTTCATACTCTATATTTTAGAACATTAGAATTATTCACAATTATGACCTTAGGAATACAACCTCAACAAATAATAATACAAAACAATATATGTACGTTCATGTTTTATTTTTATTTTTACGATAATTTTGATATTTTATCAGAACATGCCTTTAGAGTGTCTTTGAAAATTTAGTAAGTTGCAGCATCTCTATGATTTAAAGCCACGAGCTGTCACTGGTTTTTACTAACATTTTGTTTTATATACATATATTTTCATTCAATTCTTTATATAAATATATAAATGTCAACGCGTGTACTAATAACAGATATGAGAAAAAGTGTTTTTTGGAAGTAGGACATTGAAGAGAGTATAGTTATATAATCAGGAATTTGGTTTGTAGTAAAATTAGTCCAATTTTATCTAAAATTGAGCAAAATTCATTTTCTCAGACGAGAACTAATAAATCACCGAAATAAAAATGAAAAAAGCACGTTATATCTTAATTTAAAGCAACAGATGTTTGAAATCCATACAGAATTCTCATTTGCCATTTCTCGGTGAGTTACATCTGATAGCGTTTTGAGGTTAAAAGCTCACTACATTCCAATTTAATGCAAATATTTAAAAATTACGCACGATTTTTACTGACAGTACAATAATTAAAATGCGAATTTGTTGTGACATTGTTTTAAATTCATTTATTTGTCATTTTTAAGTAATTGAAATTATATTCGCTCTGAATTTTAATGTTTTTCTCCGTTTAATTTCATACAATGCTGAATTTTACACGTATCATGCGCTTCATGTATTATGATTATGACTATTTAGAATAGAATTTTTATAATCAAACATGTAGTTGTTGAATATTTTAATATAAAATGAACGTTATTTAAAATTCTGCTTTTGAATTCATAAATTTATAATTCGAATTAGTAATATTTTATTTCACAGACAAGTATTGTAGTAAACATGTTTCATGTATTGTAACTTGTATTTAATATCTATAATCAAAAATTCGTAAGAAAATCTATATTTTTATAATTTCAATAATTTATTAATGAGAAAATAATTATATATACATACATTTCTATGTTTTGTCATATATTATTTTTCTTAAAAATGTCTCAAACATTGTTTCTCGTTGTAGTCTGATATATTATTAATGCGAACAAGATTTTCTTAGAAAATTTATTTGTTATCTATAATCTGTTTAGTCAAAGTTTCTAATTATTTGTTTTAAGAAAATGTTAATATTTGTTGCTATATTCTTTTTAATTTTGTAATCCTTTTTCATTAGGATTTTTTTAAAAATTTTATTATGCTCAACGCGAAACACATGTTATATTATCTTATGCGGATGATATATTAATAATGAGTCGATACGAAAATGAACTAAAGAAAATCTTTAGAGAGGTACAAAATATGGCAAGTAAGATAGGACTAAAATAAAACGAAGAGTAATCTAAAATGATGATCACAGAAATAATTCTTATAGATCACATATGTCATAGTTTGAAACTCTATCTAATTTTAATTACTGTGTAGTAAAAAAATAAATTATCTGTATAAGGAGGCTGATATACTTATTTTAATAAAACACACAGACTTACATAGTTTGGTTATATTTAAAATTTAAGCAGAATACAAGAAAAAATGATGACACTCTTAACTTACTTATACATACAAACTGAGCTATAAACGACCGAAAAAAGGTCATGATTGAGATTGTTAGACAATAGTCAAAAATACAACAAACAATAAGATTTGTAATTAAAATTTAGCAAGAATTTTGCTTCCTGGTTAATTTGCTTCTTGTTATGTCATGTTTTTTTATTGTTTATTCTTGTTTGGTCCTCTTTTAAGCAAGAACCAAATTATATCAAAATACTTCAATATTCATGAAAATAAATTATATTGGTCGGTCATATTGGATCCGCCATTTTGAAGATTACAGTTTTAATGACAGATTTGTATTATGCGACCCAAAAAACATATAAGAACCTACTTTCAGATAATTTTTTAAAGGCAATTAGAATACGTCGTTGGGTGAAATTAGCAAAATATAGATGTATTGAAAATCACATATCTTGAGAAAGAAAAAGATCGAAGGTTTTTGGCTTTGGGGTTTATCATTTGGTACCAAAAGCAGTTGGAAAAAAATATTCAATATTAATATCGATTGGACTGGTAGTGGGGTTCTCTTGTAAGTAGAGAAGAATGGAGGAGGATCTAAAATGATGCGAATATCCAACTAGAATATAGTAAAACCAACAAGAATGATCAAAATTAACAACAAGATTTGTAATAACAGTCTAGCAAGAATTTTGATTCCTGCTTAACTTTCTTCTTGTTTTGTCATGTTTTTTCATTATGTTTATCGGTTAAATTTGCTAGCCCTATTATGAATGATAGCTGATAGGAGTTTGTACATGCATTAAGTAGAAAAGAATGGAGGAGAATCTAAAAGGATGCGAATATACAACAAGAATAGTAAAGCCAACAAGAAGATAAAGAAGAATGATCAAAATTAATAACAAGATATGTAATGATAGTCTAGTAAGAATTTTAGTTCCTGTCTAACTCACTTCTTGTTTTGTCACGTTTTTTCATTGTGTTTATCGGTTAAATTTGCTAGTCCTATTATGATAGTATTTTATACATGCACTAAGTAGAGAAGAATGAAGGAGGATCTAAAAGGTTGCGAATATCCAAGTAGAATAGTAAAGCCAACAACAAGATAAAGAAGAACGATCAAAATTAATAACGATTTGTATG
Organism: Stenolophus ochropezus; assembly: GCA_035578165.1. Classification (NCBI taxonomy): domain Eukaryota; kingdom Metazoa; phylum Arthropoda; class Insecta; order Coleoptera; family Carabidae; genus Stenolophus; species Stenolophus ochropezus. The sequence goes on from JAQOWZ010000014.1 coordinate 11,145,616, forward strand.
GCAGTCTAGCAAGAATTTTGGTTCCTGTTTGTCATGGTTTTTTTTTTCATTGTTTAATCTTCCTTTGTCCTGTTAAGCAAATGGGAGGCAAAGGCAAAGCTTTGCGAAAGGGCTGCAGGAGTCATTGGGGTTGTGGTTAAATTTGCAAGCCCTGTTATGAATGATAACTGATAGGAGCTTATACGGTTGCACAATGGCAAATTTGCATCAAACAGTGTGAAATTAGTCAGGACTTTATCGATGTATTAAGTGAGGACTTGCAATTATCTTCAGCAGCAACTGGTCTCTGCAATATCGATTGTATTCTTGCAATAATTCAGCTTGCGTGTAGTACGTTTGTTTGCCGTTACATCCGGCGCTAGCGTGGTCCACAAGCTGATAATGCCGCCTAGTGAAAATTAGATTAAACTTTTAAAATGCAATTAAGTTAACTGAATTAAGTACTACAAACAATCAATTTTATTTTGCATTTTGTTTTGAGATAGTTTGACTGCTTGTTGCTGCTATTTTTAAATTCCGTTCGGCGCGTGCTGAACTAAAACGTGATGTTTATTAATTTTTACTTCTTTTTTTGGTTATTTGGATTTCTGTCAACAGCATGTCATTGCAGACAGAATAATAAATAATATACGAGTACAGAAAATAAATTTATCATCATGTCAAATTCGCGAGGTGATATATTTGCACGCATGATATGCCACAACTAAGCAAATGAAAATATTGTCACGTTACATATTTATTTATTGCTATTTATTCTCTAATTTGTTTACTCATTAAAACATTTTTAATACTTTATTAATCCAGTTGTTAAAACCTGTCATTTATGTGTAATTTCCAGTGTTGTATAGTATTTCAAATATTTGTTTGAAATCAGTATTTGAAATAGATTAAGTATTTTTATATTTTTTTTTGAAATACTTTTTTTAATCTCAAAAGTATTTTATATTTTAATACATTAAAATCCTTTTCTTAATACAAAATAAAAAATATTCAATATTGGAAATACATATTCATATTTGAAATACAAATCGTCGTACTTAGTTATTTTTGAGTTCTATTATCTATCAGCTACCCGTATACTTCGAAGAATATAGATTCTTTTTTAAGATACTAAAACCTCTCTACCATTGGACATACAATAAACTTCGTAAAAATATTTATTTTAATTAGATTTTTTATTTTTTATTAATTTAATGTGAAATAATTAAAAGTATTTAAAATACTCGAAAGTAATTGAAATACGTTACAGTATTTCAAATACTTAAATACTTATTTTAGTATTTGAAATGCTGCATATTTCGAATACAAAAAATATATTTTGCTAAAGAATTGTAATACTCTTGTATGGTATTTTGTATTTTGTATCTGAATTTTTTTTTGAAGTATTTTGTACAACACTGGTAATTTTATGATCATTGGAACTATAAGATTATACGTACATATCTTTAAATTGTAAATAAAATATACGTAGTTATAGTATTATAAAATATAAGTGGAATAAATATCATATTTTATATGTTGCAAATACTTAAGTTGAAAAATAATTAAAAAAGAAGCGCAAGTATTTATCGTTAGTGGGTTGAACAAATGTAATCAATAACAGAATAACAGCATAAAACTTTTAGAGACTCATTGTTCCGTACCGATAAAGAGATTTTAGTCATCTGGAACATAAAATATGTAGCATGGTTCACCATCCAAGATAATCAAGCGATTTCGGCAGTGAATAAAAGACCCTGGGAGTCGTGAAGACTTAGGGAGAGACCTCCATCACATAAATATGCACTCACTCGTTTAATAATATTAAACGTACACTTCTCTTATAAGGCCATAATTTCCCTTTGTTTATTTCCTCAAATAGAATACCTTACATAATTTTTTATACATCTCACACTATTTCACGCTTGAAACCTATCCAATCGAGGGTTAAAAAAATATTATAGTTTTCTTTAAAACTTTTATTATACAAGTAGTATTTATTAGTATAAAAAATCTACAGGGTGGAAATGAAATTAATGTCATCAATTTAAGGGTGAGTAGTATGACATGTGTAGATTACGAAAGTGAAAGAATTTTTTAAAGATTCGCATATTTAAGGGTAGTTTTCATTAAGCTAACATTTTTCGTACTAAAGGACTACTGGCAACGCATTTGCATTCTTCTGTAAATAAAAACATAATTTTCGTTAAAAATACTATTTAATTTAATTATTAAGAATATCTTATACAACAAATTTTGAATGTATTTTTTGATAAATATATTTCAATGAAATATGAATTAAAATAGCAGTAAAAAAAGTTTCCTTAAAAAAAGTCGAATTTTCGTTTTATGAATTTTTAAAAATACTTTCACTATCGTAATCTACACATGTCACACTACTCACTCTTAAAAAATTTATGACATTATGTACATTTCCACCCTGTATAATAGTTTTAAATCGCTAGGGAATACTTGTTAAATGTTGAATGAAATATCACTTTCATAAGTAAGAATCCGTTTAAAATAGTGAATATTTAGAGCTTATATAAAGACTTTTATCTTTATGTATAATATAAATAAGTAGAAGTAATACAATGAAGTGAAGTGAGCATCAGTACATCACTGGCACTTATTCTTCGTATTTTCCATATAAATCTTTGCTGGCGTTTCGGCATGCATCCGACATTCATTTTTAGATTCATCGGAATCCAATAAATCAGTGCTAAGTCCGACATTTACTGCTTTTTCATATTTTTTATTTCCAAACAGCGCAAATCAGATAACAGGAGGCTCGAACCGTACTTCCCTTATCATCACGTAAAGCGTAAAATTAATTCACTTGTTTCATTACCTCTCTTTTTTGTTTCTCTAGTGATAAAGCTTTCATTCTTTTTAATACCGCAGCGTTATCACATTATTTATTTTAATATACATTTAATTACTACAATTCGATATTATTTTCTACTTTTACATCTAACTAAAGCAAACGTATTGACTACTTTTTTAAAAATTATACTTAATTTTATTGAAAATTCTATAATTTCTATACTAAACAAAAATTGACAAAAAAATATTTACTTCCGCTTAAGTAGTTCAGGTATCTATCGTATTTAATTGTAACTTTAGTTTAATGGGGAAGTTTAGCGTATTTTTTTTTATTTTTTTATTATATCAAGATTGCCCTCAAAAGTGATATTCTACATTTTATTTCACATCAAGATGCCTAGATTTCTCAAAAAATTAAATTTTATACAAAAATGACGTCAGTGTGGCTCGCGGAGAACGTATTGTCTATCTTAACCAGCGCGCGCTGGATTCCCATGGTAACAGAGAAGCGTGTGGTGTAATGCGTCAAAATACAACCCACGTTCAAAAAGTCAGGTCTCACCATCCCTTCTGCGCAAGCGCATAACTCACTTTTGACGTCAGTGTGGCTCGAAGATAAATCATTAATTATAAAAAATTGGCAACATAATTTTAACTTTCAATTACATTTTAAGTTATTATTATTCATATACTTACGACTAAAAGATATTTCACATGTAATTTCAACCACGCTAAACTTCCCTATTTAAAGTTGTACGTTCCTTTAACAAAAGGTTAAAAACCTGCAGCAAATTAAAAAAATGTAAAGTAAACTTCCTTATTTGAGTTGAAAAGTTTACTGAAGCCATACAAACATATTACATTTCAACTCTAAACCGTTGATATATAAATTTCCATTTAATTTCCAATCAAACTACTAGCTGCAAATTCCTTAAAGTTCTAATATGAAGCAAATAGACAAATGTTCATCATATGTGAAAACTATTTGTTGAATGTACTTACTCATATCAACTTGTGATCACTGTTTATACAACCTCAGTGGTCAAATGGAATGGATATAGTATTGTATGACATTACAGAGTTTCATAGGCGTGCGTAGAAGTTTTCTTTAGGGGGTGCCAAAATGAATTTTTATTATAATTATTATAAAATAAAAATATTAAATGTAAGTGGAAGTAATTTAATATTATTATTTCACATTATGTATCTTGAAAAATCAATAAAGAAAATATATATTATATAACATGAAGAAATCTTAGGTATTTATCATAAAAACTTAAAATTTAATTATAACAAAATTCTTCTTTTAGAGTCTGTTATAGATTCAAATTAGTAACTACTTTGTAAACGGTTTTTGTAGTTATTTCCTATTCTATAAACAACAGCTGCTTTACCAGATTGTAAAAGCACTTTATGATAATCTTAGAAACTCTGAAAGTTGGATTATTATAATTATTATTTTTCAGCTTATTGAAATCTTAGCTAAAAACTGAAACATTTTATGATTCTGTACAAAATATAAAAATACCCGTATTTTTTTAAATCGCCTAATTGTTGATAATTCCGGAGAAAAATAAAAATAAAGTTTTGGAGAGGGGATATGTGCCGACACGTAGGAGACAGACAGAGAATTTGAATTCATTCGATAAAAATAATCTATCATAGAATAATGTACATTTGGCAGGTTACCCAGGTTCCATTTTTAAAACTATGTATGTAAACACTAAACAGTTTTCAAAAATCATAGGACATTGACAATTTTGACAGATGATTGTAACATTTCAATGCCAACCAAATTTACACCAAAACAATCTGTTGTGTAATATCAAAATATTTTTATTTTAATCTATGAATTGCCTGTATTGATATCTTACACATTGCTTCATAAATAGTTATATTTATAACTAATTTATCATTAACAACATTTACTCGATATCATTAAGTAAAAAAATTAAGTTCATTTAATTCCCAGTTTTAGCATTGTAAATTGTTCTTTCATTCTCCTACATGATGTCAGAAATATAGCGCCGTTATATAAACTTGAATTTCAAATGCTAATTTCAGTGAAATTATAAGATAATATATAGTTTTTGTCATTATTATGTGTAGTCACAATGATTCATTTTTAGTTTTTATACTTTTTTTTCTTCAATTCGACAATGAGCATATAGCCAATTGTAATTCAGAACAGATACATAACCTTACCTTTCTAAATTTTTTTTTTATATAGCTTTCTGCACATGTAGTACAATGAGCTACGCCTCGCAGAAAATATCTTGCAATTGTTACACAATGTAAATGACACTATAAAAATTACAATAACACTGGAATATGAAATCCTTGTCCAAATGAATCCTGGCCTGTTTGAAAGGATTCTTGCGATTAGTAAAACATTGACGCATGCGTATGTATGTGGAAGGGTTAATCAAGAGCTGTAATATTTATGTAGAGCTGGGACTCAAAACTAACCTATAAATGAGAGGAAGGCAATTCAGTATGTGTGCCATGTTTGAGTCTACAACCACTGATATTGCTTTACTTTACAATTTACTCTTCCTATTGGGCATATGGATGCATGGATATATGCAGCCTCAAAATTATTTGACTTTCTCAAGCAAATTTTAATCGAAATTTGGGAAATATATGACGGAATGATATTGTGGAATTTTAATATATAAAATTAAATTGAAAGTATCTCTAACAGAGTTAAGAAGTTTAATATTAAAATCTACAAGCTCTGTAAAATACTTTGGAAGTTTTTGATAGTGGAAAAACTGATTAGATAAACATTTCCCAACAGAAAAGAGTGTTTTATTTTATTTGTAATAGCGAATTTACATTATAATACGATGTAGATAAAATGTATAAGACCGTAAATTAATTCTTGAGAACTATGATACAAGAATTTCAATTATTTCTTTTGATGCTTTATCTGTTATGTAATAACAATTGCGGTTTTGTTATTTGCTTTTGTTTATTCAATTCCAACAAATTAGTTCATATTATTGATAGTTAAAATTATATATTTATTTACTTTAAAAAAATGCTTTTATCATTTATTTATTACACCATAATTTTTTATCTAATAGTATTATATCCAACTATATTTTGAAATTTGCATGATATAACAAGTTACTATATTAAAATACTTTTTCTTTTTTGTGAGTAGATTAATAGTTAGGTAGCTTGTTGTGTTAAGCAAAATGTCGTATGCCGCATCATTTTAACTATTAATCATAAATACCACTGCGTCTGTTTAGTTCAGACTATGAAGTCTAGAGTTCAGGTTATGTAGATGATATACTAACTTCCTCTTACTTTTAGTAAAATAAAATGATAATAATAATTATTATTTCATCTACAACTGTTAAATAATATAACTATAATTCAATTGTTTTTTATCAATTAATGACTTTCGTTACTGTTGCTAATTGAATAATATTGACAATTTGATGGAATAATATTATTCAATCGTTCAATGTCAAATGTAAATCTCACCTGTCAAAATAGTAAAAACCAAATTACTTTGAACTAACTTTTTCTACATTAAACGCCAAAGTTAACTAGTTTTGTCATTTGTCATACTGTTTGCTTTTTAAATTTAAAGCTAAATAACACTAGAAATAATTTCTTTGCGTTAAGTATGCTGTGAAACAGTGACGTGAGCTATTGTTATTTATCTGTCAAACTGCGATGACATATTTGGTTATAATAAACATATTTTTCATGTTATAGTTGTGGATACAGTATAGTATTCTATATGCATGTAATGGCCATTACTCATGTAAATGATTTACATCACTCGCTTTTGCTCGTATTGGTAAACTTCATTCTCATGAGTAATAGCACACATTACATGCTCACTGAATAATATACTATTACTTAACCGTAAAATTATTTTTTAATATATTTTTTTAAATTGCTTTTGTAATATTTGAATATATTTTTTCTAGTTACTTTCTGATTTTTTTTATAAGGGTGCATTTCAATTAACCTTTGGGAAGATATCGATTTGGTTTCCTGAGAAAAATGACAATTGTTATAGCTATTGTAGTTTGTGAATTTGGGTGATAAAAACTTGAATAAAAAATGCGGAATATATATATTTGAATATATTTTTTTTAGTTACATTCTGATTTTTTTTATAAGGGTGCATTTCAATTAACCTTTGGGAAGATATCGATTTGGTTTCCTGAGAAAAATGACAATTGTTATAGCTATTGTAGTTTGTGAATTTGGGTGATAAAAACTTGAATAAAAAATGCGGAATGTTTGACTTTTGGCAAGAGCAATATTTCAGTTTGTTGAATTGGCAGCGTTTGGAACCGATGCATAGGTTTGTCCGTCGGCAGAAATAAACTTCTACTCGAGTGGTTGGCGTATTATCTGTATTATGTACAAATAATTACGGGGGGGTAATGTAGCACGTAATTCGTTACTCTACGCATAATGTAGCAAAAAACTCCCGCAAAGTGTATTACGAGGGGTGACGCAGTTAAAAATTTCTCTTCTTGCTGAACTTGTATTTCATCTGCGCTTGCAATTAATATAAAAGCGTTTGGAATGTTTAATTATTAATTCACGTCGTTTACTTTATTTTTCATTTAAACTATTAAATTTTAAATGAAAATTGTAATGAAATGCTGCGAAAGTAACAACACATTGTTATATTGCCGGCATTAGTTACCAAAAATAAAAATCTTCCGGCCGTCGCTTTTACTTTCCCTTCGTTTTCAATTATTTTTGAGCGCAGTAACTTTTATTTGAATTAAATATTTGATAGTGCTCATGTTCAGCAAACTCTTTTAGCTTTCTGCAAACAAAGGTAAAGCAAACCAAATTTGCTCTGAAATCATCATTTTTAAAATATTTTTTCACAGAATTATTTTTATTTTTTAAATCCGGAACTGTTGATATTAAAGTAACTAAATTCTATAATGATTAAATAATAATTCGACTAATGCCTGAAATAGTAACGCCGTACGACAAAAGCGCACTAAATGTTCATATATTAATTTATTTGATGTAACTATTTATTCAATGATAGAATAAAATTAGGTTAAGTCAGGTTAGGTTAGGTTACGTTAGTTTAGTTTAGATTACTTTAGGTTTGGTGAGGTTAGATCCTGTCAGACTAGGTTATGATAGTTTAGGTTAGGTTTGATTAGGTTAGGTTAGGTTAGATCAGGTTTGATTAGATTATATTAGGTAAGGATAGATTTGATTCGGGACGAAAAAGAAAGACTTGGAGGCATATCTCATTCGTTTTTTGATCTAATCGGATGCACACATACACACACACACACACACTAAATTCCTACATTTTGCTACGTTTTTTTTGTGCGCTTATGAAATATTTAAAAATCTGAACGGTGCGTTTTTGTCATACCGCCAGTAGTAAGTATATGTTTTAGTAGAAACAGAGACATTAAGAGCCTGATGAAATTATTTTTCATGCATTACTGAAAGAGAAGTGAACTAATTATAAATAAATTATATAATGCGCTAATTGCAATAATGCAACTAATTAAAATATTTTGAGTAAATGCACATTTTGCAGTATAATATCCTATAAATAAATAGTTGCAGCTACTTTTCCAATATTTCACTTTACAAAAACAAATAAGAAGTGCACGAGCAAAATCGTAGTTGCGAAAGTTTGTACCTTGCTATATAATTTCTGCATCGTATCTAATATTTATATCTGCAACATTTGAAACTAGGTCCAGTGAAGAACCGACGATCCAGCACATTGAGAGCTAACTAGCTTACAACTTCTCACAGAAACAGAAACTTAAAATTTTAATTTTCCTTGAAATATGAATAATGCAGTTCGCGTAGATTTATTTCAAATTTTCTAGATTTTCTCTACAACGTTATCATATTTGCAAACTATTTTGAAATTCTTTTCTATTATACACGACTTTCTTGTATACAAAATTTTTATTTATTTCCATTTGCAGATAACTATTTTTCATTTCATAAATTTTATATATAGGTACGTCGTATGAATATGTGTGATTAAAAATTCATATTTTCAATTAATATTACAAAATTTCTTTACATTCGCGATCTATTTTTACTTCCTTCCATTTTGACTATCCCTGAATCCTTTTTGACTAGTTTCGTTGTGACGTCTGTACATTCTCGCATAACTCAAAAATGATTAGCCATAGAATTTTGAAATTTTGTATTTGGGGCTACAATATCTAGTTGTCCATATCTTTTTACTCGTAGTGTTTTTTTTATTTATTTTTCGCATAACTCTAAAATAATTAGCCGTAGAATGTTAAAATGTTGTTTATGGAATTGCTATAACATCTAGTTGTGCACCAAATTTTGAAACCAAAAATTAGATATTTTTGGAATATATTTTATTGTTTTATTTTCCAAAACTATAAGTTTTCGACTTAAAAATATGTTTTTTTTGAAAACTTGTATAAATACAATTTTACTCTTAAAACATTGTTAAGAATTAAAAAAAAATATATCTTTATCTATTAAAATATATATTTTAAATTTTATTGCTAAATTTAAAATTTAGCAGGATAAGTGAGAATTAAAAAATAATAAAATATTTAAAGTTATACAATAAAATTTTCATATACTTCATGAACGTTTTCTAGAACAGTTTTCACTATTCAGCTACTTGGTCGTGAATTCTATTCTGAAGATATTTGATTGTAAAATTTGCTGCGGCTCACATTCGCTATCAACTATTGCAAAAGTGTCATTGTTAAAATATGCTATTGAAAGAGAAATAACATTTATAGAATTTTTCTTTTGTACCCGTGTCTTTCCGGCATTGATTTTTGAAGCTAACAAAAAAATATTTGTCAAGTTTAGTGTGTGTAATCGAATGCGACAATGGTAGAAAAAAGCGACGAAAATATTTTAGGAAAATGAAGTAGTAAAAAAACCTGATTGATGTGAGTAAATTAGGTAATATTTCAACCACAGGTGTACGATAACTCCAAAATATTGACCTCACAAGTTTCCTTTGTATGTGGAAACTGAAAGAAAATGTAATTAAGGAAATTGTTCATAATTAAATCTTTTATTCAAATACGAATATAAAAGGCTTCTCATTCTTGCCGCAGATTTCGCAATTAATCAAATTTATTTTCATTTCTGATTCAATTTGTTCAAAGCAAACACCAAATGCCAATTTATAAATATTTACTTAATAGATGATCAAATCATTTAAAATTGTAAACCCCGCTCAAAAAAACAATTGAACACTGACCCGTTTACATTGACATTAACTCCATAATCATAAACTCATCAACAAAGCTATTTGATTGAACTATTCTTTTCTTTATGGCATAGTAGAATTTGAACTAGAATTCTGGTGTCGTAAGCCAAAGGTCGTACCTTCCATTTTTTCGATTTCGAGCGAGCCCTTTGTTAAATTATTCTATGATTTGCGAACACCTTGTTGTTTTTGATAACTATTTTCTAAAAAGAAATTATAATACATTCAAAATATTCTTATTACATACATCAAGGAATGATGATTAAATTTAGAATATCCCGTCGTGCAAAAGCATTTTGTGAACTTTGTACAACTACTGCAATATTCTTGAAAGATCACAAGACGTGAAATAGGAAGGAAATACTGTAGCTTCTAGTATAAGTTATACGTATTTTCTTGTACCTGGTAGTACTTTAGTAATTTTTATTTCTTTTTTAACAAATTTCATATTTTTTCTTTATTTTGTGTTATTACATTTTTGTTGTAAGTAACGCATTGCTAGAGTAATAGGTATATATGCAATTCTCAAGGTAAAAAATGAGCGAATCTCTTGTTAAAAATGTTATAGTTCACCATTGGACGTATGGTTATGGTATGAAATGTAATATGTTAGTAAGTCGTATTTTATAGTTTAGGTTAGTGATTTTCAAACTTTTTAATGTAAAGGCACCCCAAACCGATAATATAAAATTTCCGGCATCCCCAACATTATGTGCATGAAATTTTAAAGACATTTTATTAATCTTAGGAAATCATGTGATACATGAACTAGATGTAATTTACATAATTCCTTTATATTTGGATGTATTTTGGACAAACATACTCGGATTTTATTTTCAACCGACTTCAATCGTTCTCTCTTTTTAGTTTTGATGTTAACAAACCTAGAAATCTTAAGTCACATTCACGCAAGAGGTAGACAATTAAACTAAAACGCGAAGTGCTCTGGCTCCTATATTGCGATATTTATTCTGAAATATCCAAAAGATTCTCATAAAAATTCAGGATATTTTATTTGCAACGTATCCAGTCAAAACTATCAATTGATATACTTGGAAAATAGTACCAAATCTGTATTCATTTCCAAAATTCTATCTTGTCTTAAAATTTTGAAATTCTACTGGATGATTTTAAGAAATTTTCATTTTATTTTTTGCATGCTGGAATCATTGGTTTAGGTAGATATTTTCGTTAAAAATACTAGGCGTATCTTAAATTTTTTTATATATACTAAGATTGAAAGTCGCATCTGATGAACACAAAAGCAAAAGAACGAATTTATACAGAAATTTAAAAATTCGTTCTTTTTCTTACTGTATTTATATTTGAAATTGCAGTATTGCAATAAAATGCGGTACAGTATATGATAAGTCTTAACCTTCGAAATTGTTATTTCAGTTTTTATTTGCATTGTAACTGTTTTTCTATTCTTAAGTATATATTGTTTAAAATATTGTTGTTATAATATAATTAATTCTAGAATGGATATTATTCTAGTACATGTATATTATAAGATCTTTGTGTATCAAACAATTATTCACACTACAAGTATTTTACAAAAGCAAAAAGGCGTAATTGGATCAAAATACTAATTTACAAATTAAATTTAAATTAATATTAATGTAATTTTAACCTTATATTAATCTACCTTTGTTAATATATTTCGAAGGCAGGTTCAATTTTAGTAAAAAAAACTACAACCTTTTGACATTACGACGGCGGTATTAGTATTTATTTAGTGAAATAATAACAAATGTTATTGTTTCTTTATTTTAAATTATTTGTATATTCGTTTACATTACTCACAGTGTAGGCACTAGAAACCTGTAATAGATTACAATTATCCTTCTCCAATTCTGTACAAGCAGTATTTGACCTCACCCAAATTAATAATGCATTCGGACATACCACCCATACGGAAACTTTCTGTTTTCCAATGAACAATTTATAACGTCTAACTACATATCCATTGGAATTCTACTCCTACAATCTACACCCACTCTCTCGTCATATTTTAATATTCAGTTGTATGAAGAGATCCTTCATTACAAAAACAATACTAACAGTAAATTCAGACTATTAAGAAATCATATATAATAGTATTATATCGTAGTTGCATTAATCTATGAAAATCTCAAATTTTTAAATGCTTTTGGTACATATTTAAAAATTTATTTTGTGACATAATGTCAATGTCACAAAATAACATATAGTATAAATGTTTTCTCTTTGTATACATATATATATATATATATATATATATATATATATATATATATATATATATACTAACTAAAATTGACTTTCCCGAAAGACAACCCTAGAAGAGTTTTCGCTGAAGGTGAAATTGAGAAGTGAACTTCACTGTTTTTCAATTGCATCAAAGGTTTTTATAATGTAACCAATCTATCCACTATTTCAAGTCTTGAGTTAATATCATTGTTTTTTGAAAAAGTGATATTTGAAATGTCTTTTATATATTCTTATTATTTAAAATACCGCATAATAAAATAAGTCCAGCATCTAAAATTTCGTCCACTTCTTACACACATTTAAAATATTGTTTTAATTTCAGCTTCACCGAAGTACTCATTGAAAAATAAAAACATAAAATTTAATTCGAAAAGAATATTTATTAATACTAATATCTACTAGAAACAAATTCTTACATTTTCTTTGAAAAGCATTTCAAACTCGTTCAAAGTTCTTCAACGATGAAGAGAAATCAAATAATTTTTAAATTGCTATAAAAAACCAAAAATACATATTAAACAGTGAAAACTATACTAATAAACATTATTAAATAACTTAAACTTTATTGAATAAAAATTACTTTAGTCGCCTCGCTGCAGTAATGTTATTGCGTCATTGTTTTCTGACGAATGTATGACAGTGACAATAGATATTATGGTTGTTGATTATCATTTCAGAAAACAATAACGAAATAGCATTGATACAACGAGGCGACTATATAAATATTAAAACATCTGAAATTCGAAAAAAATAAAGAAAAACACATACTAAATAACAATGCTTCTTATGTCAAAACAAAAGTTATTCCAGTTTCGTGAGTTTCACTAATTTACACTTCGACGCTGTGAGCTTAATCATAGCCACATAGCCGCCTATTGATTTACATTTTCCTTGTTATAATTACATTAAACAAATTATTTTACAAAAAAACATTTGATTATGATTATTTATACCATAATCTATCATTTCTATACTTGAAAAATTGCTTGTAAAAATAGTTTTTTTATTAATTTCTTTAAATATTGGTATTGGTGCTTAAATCCATTTTTCATGTGGTTTTTCAATTGTTGAAAGTAAAATACTTTATATTATGGAAATTTTAAGAATCAGCATTTAAAAATATTCGCGTTTACGAAGATTGGCGGTGTTATTATAACAAATTCTTGCAGAATGCGCAAATAATAATTACCCAGTTGTGAATAATAATAAATATTTATTTACGGCAGTAAAATATTTACTTAGGATAGAGCAATTCAATTTGACAAAAAGAAAAGCTGCCTCATACCGGTGCGCGAAATTTGAAGTAAAAGTTAAATATTTAGTATGTACGTTACAATATTAATACAAATTCACCCAGGAAATTTTGTATAGCTTTTCGTAACCAATACGCACATATTTGTTTTCAGCGTAGCGTAAAAAAGTATCAGCAAGCCTAATACAATTATTAGGATTTCACTTGAACGAATGAGCAGTGGAAATTGAGGCAGACGAATGTCGAATGCGAATAGAGTCCATTTCGTTCGCTGGTCGTCGGTCGAGCGTGCAGATATGTAAACAAGAGATCGATTTTACACATAACGCATTTACGTTTAAAACATCATTAATCATACGAGATTCCCGTCCATTTACAATTAATACAGGCTAAGCACCACTCAAAATTGCGTGTGGCAAAAGCCCCAAGCAAAAAATTCTTACACAGTTTCACTGTCATATAAAATTATATTGTGCGGTAGAAATTAATTGTTGTTATATATTTTACAACTAATTTCATTGCTCTCGTTTATGCTTTGATTAATTGCAGTTAAATTACTGCGTTTGTAAATACATATCACTGTAATCATTATATTTACTACTCATTTTTATAGGAATAGAGTAAAAATTTCTGGAAATCAGTCAATTTGGAAAGGCTGTATTTTTTCTCCGACCGATTTCGAGAAATCACCATGGGTGTAGCCAGCATTGATATTAGGGAAAAAACGCTTATAATTGGATATAGTTTCATCACCAAGAAAATATAATAATTTGTTTGTTTTAATGTGAAATAACAAATGAATACTTAAAAGGTATTAATTCGATTGCTTAAAAATGAGAAAATATTTTACTATATATACCATAAAATTGTTAGCTCGCAAGTACAAACTGATACAATTGTTTCGCATTTTTAAAATGGACAAAAAACATTTGTCTGTTTGTCAGATAATATTTATTTAACAATTATTATAATTAAAAATATTATATTATTATATACATATAAAGATATTCTAAAAATAAGTAGTTTTGTGACTAGACTTATTTTATTGTTATGATAACATTTAGTATAATATACATATATTCAATTTTATTTGATGGTGTACAATCTGCAAAACAATTCCTGTAATAAATAAATAATTTATCTCTCCTATTTTAATTAAGACGAAGTGTAATATTCAATGCCGATCTTATTACTTTTCAAATTCATACCCTCTTTTCGTTCTCTTTTACGTTTATTAGATAAACAGTTTTATTGTGCCGCAATTTGGCGTTGGTCCTTTGTATCATCGGCCACTAATTATATATTTCGTTGATGACCTATAGCTTTAATGAATTCGGAATCACTCGAACAAAGCAGTATTTTTATTTGGTTAATAGTGGCATTTTTATCACCGATGAAATTAACTGTTCATTTGTAATTTTGTTACTATAAATATTCTGGTTACAATATTGAATTCTATTTTACGAAAAACTGGTTTTAGTTTAGTTTTACTGACAGGTTCATACGTACATTCATTAGTTCGTCGTTTTATTATAAAATAAATACTTATCAAAAAACAAATACTTAATAATGTAACAAAAAATTTATGTGCAGTTAGTAGAAGACGGGAAGTTTGAAGTAATATTAATTTTTGTTTTATGAAATGAATGTTTTGAGCTCATTTACGAAGAGGATGAGCTGTTGAACCACGGTGGTCGTAAAAGAAAAGATAGGTCAATATAAAATTGAATTTTACGATTACATAAGATTGAACCTTGAAAGGAAAAACCTGCGATTACGAAAGTAAACATGGCCGTAAAAAATTAACAAATGTCTTAGAAGTGTAGAGGACACCATACCAATTTCAGCGCCGTCAATTCGAACAAAAGATAATGGATTTTATAACGAAGGGAAGTAAAATTGTTTCGCTCGGGTCTATATTAAACGAGTGGAGACCACTTGAATTTTTCTTGTTGAGATTTTGAGTGTTGTAGAAGTGTAACACGATGATCCGAAAGAAATTAAATCTGTTCGAAACAAACCTTTACTTACTTATTTTGTGTTTAAAATTTTTAACGGTCTTGGCGGGCAGTCGCAGTGAATTTGAGGAGCGAACAAGAAGAAGACAAGGGAGACTTCGGCAGCATTGCTTACGGCGCCTAACATAACGTTTGCAGATGACACAAACATTTAAAGAACACTTTGTAACTTTGCTGGGAATATTTTCAAGTAAATTGAAATTTTAATTCTGTATTTATTTTCTCCATGCAATGTCAACCCGCAGATTGCCTTTTAAATTTATAATTTACTTTATATATCCTCTTTACGCATTGTAACCATTTTACTTTTTTGTTACAAACTTTTCAGGCATCAATGATCTTCTATCTTTCTAAAAATATAATGTACTGACAAGGATTCTCATGTAAATACATCAATGAAACTGAAAACGAAATCGAAACTTCGGTTGGACAATAGATATTTACGTTTTTATTTAAGTATTTTACATTTTTTAATCCATCTAAAATAAAAGAAATACAAAAATTTTGATTTGCGGATCCTTATTATTTAAGGATAATGGTAAAAAATAAATAAAAACAATATTTTCATAATTAGTGTAGTGTGTTTTAAGTACCGTATCGTAAATTCTTGTCGGAAAATAGAATAAAATATTACCTGGTAATTTTTTTACAAAATATTTGAATTAAAGCTGGGCAAAGCGGAAATAAAAATTATAAAATATATTTGGTTCAATTTGTGGTCTAATGAGTTATGCGGCAATAAAATGAGCAAAACTCATTATAAAATATGTGTTTATTTATTTTATTTATAATACGAATAAAAATATGAATATATTTTTAATTAAGCAAAAACGAATTGCATTTATTTCGAGTTTATTTTTATTTGAATAAAAATAATGCGTTATGAAATTAGTAATTGTTACATTTATCCCGTTGTCAAAATATGTTTACAGTATGTGTGGTGGCTATTGCCGCGTAAAAATAATACATTTCTGTTAATAGTGTTTATGAAAGAGCCGAAAGCTATTTTGGAACATGTGTGCATATGAATAACAACGCTTACATGAAGAGATTGTGAGCTGCAGAGTGCCGGTCGTGAGCACCAAGCGCATTCATTGCGTTTTGCACAGCGCTGAGACAATTCTCCCCATACCGATACGGCCTACTGTGTAAGCTTTGCAAAATAGGAACAGAAATACATTCGAAAATGAGCAATGATGGTTTAAATCGCTAGCGTGTTACTTCTCAGAGGTAAATGTGATATCTGCGGTTTAAATTACTTACTTAGATTACAGAATAGGTTTATACAGATGCGACAGTAAGACAGAGAAACGAAAATTAGAGAGAGATGGGGAATGCCAACAAATTTAAAGGGCTCATTGTTTAAAATCGGAAAGTTTCGTCACATCTTAGGGAGAGATAGGGGAAGCCAACAAATTTAAAGGTCTACACAATGCTCCAAGATCATAGAACGAATAGGGTAACATGAAAGGTACAGGCACGGAGTTCGCTTCTGTATGTAACTATTCTATGGTATAGGCACAGAATAGGTTTATACAGAAGCGACAGTAAGACAGAGAACCGAAAATTAGAGAGAGATGGGGAAAGCCAACAAATTTAAAGGTCTACACAATGCTCCAAGGTCATAGAACGAATAGGGTAACATGAAAGGAACCGACACGGAGTGTCGCTTCTGTATGTAACTATTCTATGGTATAGGCACAGAATAGGTTTATACAGAAGCGAGAGTAAGACAGAGAACCGAAAATTAGAGAGAGATGGGGAAAGCCAACAAATTTAAAGGGCTCATTGTTTAAAATCGGAAAATTTCGTTTATCTTAGGGAGAGATAGGGGAAGCCAACAAATTTAAAGGTCTACACAATGCTCCAAGGTCATAGAACTGAATAGGGTAGCATGAAAGGTACCGACACGGAGTGTCGCTTCTGTACGTAACTATTCTGTGGTATAGATATACTCGAGGGTGAACACGATCACGTGACTGGTTTTAGAAGTTGTGAACGTTTATAGTTACGTTCTTTGATTTTGACAAACAATATCACAACCTTACTTTTAAATTTCAATATGAATGAAAGAAACCGTGAATGTTTCTTGTTTAATGTGGTAGCAAAACTTGTTTTACAATTACTGTATGTGAAGAATATTTGGGTGAACTGGATTTTATATTATGTACACTATTTTTTATTTTTTTTTATTATTTTTTCTCTAATAAAACCGTTGCGTTTTCTACCACCCCAATAAATTTGAAATTAACCACATTAATATCCATTGCATTCTGAATTTTTGAACGCACATAGGGAAAACTTTCAGAGTATACTCTTTATTATATGAATATTATAGTATGTGCTCAGTATTCATTCAAAGACGAGCAATGATTGTTTAATTGGTTAGCGTGTCACTGCTCAGAGATAAATGTGACACATGCGGTTCAAAGTACTTACTAAGATGATAGAAAACAACTCTCGGTTTAGTTTCACAAGAAAAAAGTATATTTACTTTATTGTACAATTTTGCCAATTACGGCATCATCAGATATAGTTCTGACTGGCAAAACATTTAAATAAATATCTTACATATTATTCTACATTGATTACATTATAACGCCATGGGCGTACGCACGGTGGGTGCCATGGGTTCCGGGGCACCCCCTAATATATTACTAATAATAAAAAGGTTATAAATGTTAAAATGATATACTTACTTACATACATTTTGCAGGCAAGGACAAGCCAAAAGTATTTATTATTTTCTCATTATTCATAGAATTAAACTAAAAATTGTGTTAACAAACGCAAAATATCCCAAAAATACTCATTTTTATACCCAAAATTTTGATTTTTTGAAATAGTGTGCATTGATAAATCTCGACGTACTGATTTCAAATTTTCAAACGGAATTTAATTATCTCTTTTTGTTCCTGAGATATTTGCTGTCAAACTTGCACCTCAAAAAAGTGTATTTTTTGGCTATATCTCTAAAATGGGTAGAGATACAATTTTAACGATTATACCAATCGATTCTACGGGAAAAGATACATACATAGATAAAAATCTGAAAATTGGTACACTAATATAATTTTCGCCGTAGAATCTAATGGAGAGGTCGCCGAAGTCGTAAACCTAACCATTTAAGGGCTATACTTAAAAAACCAGATTTTTTAGGTATAACTTTAAATTCAAATATCTCGAGAACAGGAAGAGATAATTGAATTCCGTTTGAAAATTTAAAATCAGCGCATCTATATCTACTTAAGTCCAAAAAATAAAACAAATTCGAGACAAAAAGTTATAAGGCAAAAAATTTAAAGTTTTTAGGTTTTTCTTATTTTTCACCTAATCGTTCTAAAGAACATATATGTGGACAAAACAATTCTTTGTATAACTTTTCCTGTAGAATCGAATGGTAAAGTGGTTGAGAGTATATCTCTATTCATTTTAGAATTTAACTGAAAAAATATACTTTTTTGTGGTGCAACTTTGACAGTTTTTCTTAAATAAATAGTAACGAATTAATAAATTTACAAACCGTTTTCAAAGAATTATTTTATAATTTGTAGTCATAATGCAAAATATAATTTTATATGAGAAACAAGTTCAAAACATGGAACCAATTGAGAGCTTGTAAGTTCGTGTCCTCATTTTATAAATAAAAACCAAAGTGTTAACTAGGTAACTAACAAAAGACAAAAGAGTAAAAATTAGTTGACTAGTTGACTAGTATTATTTCATATTTTAGCCTTAATATAATCAGAAAAGTACGTCTTCTACAATTAATTATCCCACTTTGAAAAACCAGAAACCGATTTTCGAAATTTTTCTGCTTTTTTTGTCCTTAATCAACCCAGTCTGCTAGAGTGAACTCTGTGCGGTGTTGTGCTAATTTGAGTCCGGGAGAAATTGTGGTAGGACGAATTGTGCAGCAGCCAGTGCAGAGTGGTAACGCAGCCTGCAGGCAAAACTAATCCGTATAACCGTGCTCTAGTTGTGGACAAGTAACGAATGTTCGCGCCCAATTAGTTCGCCAGGGCTGGTCACACAAATTCATTGTTTCTATTCATTACCATATATTTCTAATGCAAAATGCCACTACTCTTTTCCCTTTTCCACTTATATTAATTGTGTTAATTGTAATTATTGTAAAACTGGTAGTTAATTGAAAAGTGAATCTAAATGAAGAAGTATATAAAAACTTTCTGCAAATTCTGAATGACAGTTAGGCGATAAATTTTAATCTTTATTACCAATTACGTGTCGATTCTGTATGCAAGATCAAATGCCCGATTGCTCAGGTCTACAGTAACATATACCTACGAAACATGCCCTATTATTACAAATTCATTGTTTCTTTTCATTGTTATATATTTCTAATGCAAAATGCCACCACTCTTTTCCCTTCTCCACTTATATTAATTCTATTAATTGTAATTATTGTAAAACACTGATAGGTAATTGAAAAGTGAATCTAAATGAAGAACGACACAAAAATTTTCTGAAAATATACAGCAGACACGTTGGAGAATATTTCAAAAAACAATTTAAATTTGTATTTAGTTTATCCATTTTTATTTACAAAACCCATGATGATCGTTTCATCATTTTGGATCAAATATTTTTTTAATGAAATGTGAATAAACTAAGCAGAACTAGATTAATCCAAGGAAAAAGCACTACCTAAAGGAGTAACGAATATATTACATTTTAAAACATGAATTTAGTTAAATGTGCTGTACGAAGATCGATGACAGTGCATTGGACATCGTCGCTTACTAGCACATACTAATTTATTACGAATTGGATAGAAGTCGTTGTGTCTGTGATAGTAAGTAGTGAGCTTGATGGGACACATTATCAATTATCATTTGACAAAATGTTTTTAAATGTAATTTTTTGTTAAATTATTTATTGTTTGTTAAGTTATTTTTATTTAAATATTTGTTGCCAAATTTATAATTTAATTTTAAACAATTATGATATACTAAACTAGTTGGAAGGGAGGGGGCCCGAAAATCATTACTACTCGGAGCCCCAAAAATAATTAATTCGACTCTGAAACCAAATCTCATAAGTAATAAAAACTCTAATAAAAACACATTTCTTAATAGTTTTTTCTTTTTAGCATGTTATATAGATTTAAAAATTATTATTTATTAAGTAGGTTTGAGGTAATGTTACTAGATGAAGTATTGTGAACTGTGGTTCAATAAATATGTAAGGAGCCGGGTTATATTTAGCTGTAAATCCAATCTAAGTCTAATGAGATAAAACAGGCAAAATTTGCCGTAATACTCTGTGAAATTTATGAATTATTAATTTACTTTCATCTTTGAAATTATGGTTATGTACTAAATTTATCGCAGGAAGGGTTAATATTTATTATTTTATCTAAATTAATTTCATTGGGATTATTATATTGACATGTTTGTCATAAATATTATCCTCTGAAATAATCTCCAATAAATGAAAAAACATAAAAGTCAAAACGTCAATTTATTAACAAGTAGAGTATAATAGTGTGGAACACAAACAAATATTTATTATGACACGGAAGTGTAAAGAGCCTGAGGTAGTATGAACTAACAGCAATATCAGCCATTGATCTAGCAATACACGCAATAATCAATCAGTACATGGGTTCAATCCTCAATCCGCAGCCTCGGAGCAGTAACAGAGGCCAACAGAGACGGAAGACAGCGCATTTCACAGAAATCAACAAAATTAATTTCTCTGTTTGTAAACATCAATTTATTCAACCCGTTCGCGACATTTATAAGTCGGCAGTGTATTGTAAGGAAAGTTACAGCGTGTTCTCTGAAAGCTCACGACAGCTAAACCTGACAATGGGGAATTTTTAAGTTTTAATCATTTATTATCTTGAAATATTGAGACTAGGAAATTAAAGTAGTGTAATGTTAGCAGTGTCAAAACTTTCAAGTGCTCTACATTCCAACTTCTTAAAATATTGACTTCTACATAGTTTATCTCGATCTGGTTTCATATTGCCTGGGATCTAATCCCGTTATTCCTCTATCGTAAACATTTTCTTCTTTCATTTTATCTAATTTCCAAAAGTCCATAACAGTAAATTATAATCTTGTAGTAATGTAACAGGAGAGGGAGGATGAAAACGATGCCATGCATTATCTTCAAGATTTAGATGAGTTAGATGACACATCATATAATAACACGAAACACACACGATTTTCTTTCAATCACCGTTTTATTACATTTTATAATTAAATATTAAACTAACTTATATTTGGCTAAACTTTACGTTAAAAATATTACAAAATATTTCAAACAGTTTTAACTATCGAGCTCGTTTAGTTGAACATACTGCGTTCAGAGCTCATTACTCTGATATACCGGACAGTGACGAATTCAGAAAAAGGGGCGAATTAACGGATGTTTTTAGATAATCATAAACAAAAAAATATATAATATAATAACTAGAACCACAAAATTTATTAATTAACACAAAATCATGAAATCAATTCGGGTCAAAGATTTCTTCGGATCAAACTCCTTTAAGGAATTTTAATTTTAATATAGAAAAGCTATATTTCAGCTAAAGTCATACTTGCAGCTAGCGTTATTATTATTAGTAATAATCTATTTGCTAATACATGAATATCAGCACTAAGTTATTTCAGAACTTCATTTAATCTGACGAGAATATCAGGTTTATTATAAATACGTATTTGTGTTTTCACAAAAATATTTCGGAAAATAGTTTTTGTTCTTGGCAATTCTGCTCCATACCGAACATATCTTTATAATGTCTATGTATAAAAGATCTTGTCGTGATGATTTCTTCTTATTTAATTTTTACCTATTTTCTTTTGTCTTCTTCATTTTTTGCTAATTTTGGATTAATTCATCATCATATTTCATTTCGAAAACATTTTTGTAGTTATTTTTACGTAGACACGCGGTTAAGTTGACACGTCTAGATTGAATATCATGGGTTTTACTTACAACTAATTACTCTAAAAATTCCCCTGTGGTACAAGAGAATGTGCCTGTGATATATGTTCGTATTTGTGACATTAGTCTCGAAACAAGATGTATACCAAATTGTATCAATTTACTTTGTTAAAGCATACATTATCCTGTTCAATAATTACAAACTTATACACTTAAATGAATAAATACATTTGTAATGTTGACATTCGACATATGATAGATTTAAATTTATCTTTGTTATAAGATATTTGAAATCCAATAATTTGCTTTAATCTAAACACGCTTCAATGTGCAATATGTGTGGGTTTAAACGTACGAGAATAACATTGCAGATTGAAATACTCTTTATTTATACTAGACGATTAAAAAATGTGAATATATTTCCTTGCAAATATTTAATCTCTTTCGGAGAAATATTTTTCGTTGTATTTACAAGAGCAGGTGTTGTTTCAGCGTAGAGATTAATATACGCGATAGTTATTTCACAATTAAACTTTTATTGTAATAACAAAACTAGTATGATTCATTTACTAATATCGTTTAGATACTTAGTAAATAATGTTGCTTATATAGCTGGGATAGTAAAAAGGAGTTGAAGCCTTATACAAAATGGGGTGCCAAAATAATTATACTCACACACATTCAGTTAGTACTTATACCTTGAGTTTCAGCTAAGATGCAACATTTTGTAATGTCATTAGTCATTACTAGGAATACTACTTATTATATGGCACCGTACAGTTCCAGATAAAATACAACATAGAGAACATAAGTCAATGTCCAATGAACTTGTCATCATAATTATTCTTGAAACTGTGGTAGGATTTGGTCTAGGACGGTCAGGATATAAATTAACGTATATACATATCACAAACATATCTTAAACTGTACCCAATGTTGTACCAAATAACCATTTGATTTTTTTCTTTATTGATACCCATTTTAAGTTCATTTGGCAGTTAATCTGGACTTTATGACTAAACCTGAAGTGACTTTTAGGGAAAAATAAAGGGTTTAGCTGGAATAAATTAAACCCACAAAAATCCAACAAATTTGAATGATACATTTTTATATATTCTAAACACCCTTGGTAAATAATACCTCAGTAAAGTTTATTAACACAAATTTCACAATGAAAATACTCTTATCAAAAACCGTTGGTACTAGGCATGAAAGTTGACATACTTCAGGTTTAGCCTCTTTGACATTGACAACCTATTTCTCCTACGTTGCATTTTGTTTTGGAATGATACGGTGCCATAAGTGGTATACATAGTAATGACTAATGTCAAATTAGGAAATGTTGCATCTTAGCTAAAAGTCATGGTATATTTTTACCAGATAAGATCTCTAAACACGAATCTTTCTTCGTTGTTTATTTACTAGAAATAAAATCAATTCTCACATGGACGTTTCACTGTATTTTTAGACATATTACAACATTTATGTAAGTAGACTGGTGTTATATATAGTCCATTTCAATTTTCGTACATTCAAAATCAATAGCCAGAGTGCAATACCCATTCAGCGGAAAGATTTTCATATTTCCATGTGTTACAATACATCCTTGCGAATTGCGAAACAACGAACAAAAATGTTAAAGTGTTTGGAAACGCAAACAACTCTTGACAACTAGAAGCCATTATCCCTCAAATTCAATAACGTGCCAGTATAACCTGGTAACACATCTCACCGGGTTACAAAACACAACCAGCTGGAAGGTTATTCGAAGTCGACGAGAAGTCAAGTAGTTAAAAGCCGCGGGCAACGGCGTCGGGACGCGGGCGATCCTGGCGTCCTACGGGAGAGTTCTCCTAGCCCTCTGCCTCTTTGTTTCCAGGTGCTTTACAGAACCGTATCACGCACTTTTACGCACATACATGCTTAAGAAACAAAAAACATCAAAACTTTCCATTAGGTATCTACATTATTAAAATCGCATGATATTGTTTTTTCATTTCGAAAATGAAAATCTGGAGTGGAAATGCATCTCATATACAAAGACAATATAAATATTTGATTGAATTGGAGCGGAATGGGTTTATGTGATCATAATCGAATTTCAGTAAATAAGTCATAAAATATACAAACTAACCACTAAACCTTCTCATTAGAATAATAAAAACTAAACATTAATTTGTAATTATATAGTTATTGATAATTTAATGTTTTAGACATGGGATATATGACGTCAGCATGATAGGATAGTGGAAAAAGGCAGTTATACTATTTCTTGTGCTCCCAGTCTATCTCTCTTCATTTACGATTCTACCACGCTGGCGTCACAGCATTTTTCCCCAAATTTTTAATAATTATTCTTCCGTAAACTACGCATCATGACTCTATTTAAAAATATATAAATATTTTATTTTTTGTCTAGTACCTAAAAATTAAAATTTGGTCACATACCCCGTTATCAAGAATAAAAAATATTTACCGAATTATAGGTGTAGAAACAACAAACAAAAATATTAATAACGCTAACTGTAAACAATCATTACTGCTAGTACTTTTTTATTAATCATAACATAACTCAAGATAACCTAACATTACCTAGCTTAACTTATTAGTTCTTATTACCATTCCAGAATGACGTTACAAAATCGAAATTTCTAATTTAAGTGGTGATGTTAAAGAAAGTTACAAGAAAGAAATATCAATTATAAATAACCTCAAACCTTCTATATTATTTGTGTTGCATTTAAGGAAATTAACATTTAAAATTAATTAACATCAAATTTTAAAGCAGCATGTCGCACCTCACTACAATAACCATATTTGACATTGGTAAAAGGAATATGTTATCCCCGAAAATATTATTTAAGCTCAAATAAACTACATATGGTTTAAAACATAAAAAAGCTTTGTCAGATTTCAACAACACAACCCATAACAGAACAAAATGAAGGCATTTTCTTAAAGTAAAAATATTTAAAATAGAATTATTAACGCTTGCACATATATTTTTAACATACCTGAAATTTATGTAAAATTCAATTTGATTGCATTTATATCACTTTTTACCATAAAAAACTAAAGTTTGTTTGCCCCTCAAGAAATATGGCCGATCCATCAAAGTCACGTGATCTGGAATGGTCTATTACATATTTATTTATCTTTAAATATGTATAAAAATTTGGTATACAACTGCTCAATTAAAATATTTGTCCAGATTGAATATGTTATAGTATTGTACATGTAATTCGTGTATACAGTAGCGTATAATATCACCCTAATGACCGGTAATTCTTAGTCCGTCACTGACCATAGACGCATAACGTATTCGAGGCATGCGTCCAAGTCGACAGACGCTCGACGCTCGTGTGCAGACTTAGTTTCATTTGCGTTACTATTGCTGAACGCCATGCGTTCAAAACGTAACTGTTTTTTCATTAAAACCAGAACACCAAATGACTTTTCAATCGAACGATTTCGACAATACGTAACGCAATATACTAAATAATTTTTTATTCATAAGGAAACACACACACATATATATATATATATATATATATATATATATATATATATATATATAACATACATCGTAGTGATAATTTAGTTTCATATTTCCTTTCCTTTTTTTGTACAATTTTATATCTTTTTCTATATATTCTTATGTGTTTACTATTTTTTCAGTTGTGTTTGATATTCTACTTTTTATTTGAATACGTGTAGTGCTGTCAGTTCACATTGTTAATTTACATTTCAAATGTCACTGGCTACTTGCAATATTTTTATATTACAATAATAATTGGCTTTCTTTTTTCCAAGAATAAGTGGAGCAACATAAAAGTTGTTACTTTTATTGTACATATTTGAATGTAAGTTGCGTAGGCTTCCACTTCGTTATACTAGTACATCAATTGGATGCAGAATTCACAACGGTATAAATTTTCGTAAAAACTAAAAGTCTTCTACTTAAAGTAGGGTATGATAGGTAACGATTACAAAAAATATACTTTTATATTTAAAGAGAGATAGTGGCGACCTGACACTACGTAAGTGGAAATAATAATTGCTCTAGTAGTGCCAAAGATTATAACCAGTGCCGTAACTAGGGCACAGAATAGATTTATACAGAAGCGACAGTAAGACAGAGAAACGAAAATTATAGAGAGATGGAGAATGTGCACAAATTTAAAGGGCTCATTGTTTAACATCGGAAAGTTTCCTCACATCTTAGAGAGAGATATGGGAAGAGCACAAATTTAAAGGTCTACACAATGCTTCAAGGTCATAGAACTGAAAAGGGGTACATGAAAGGTACCGACACAGAGTGTCGCTTCTGTATGTAACTATTCTGTGACTAGGGCGTGGCAAAGGTGGCGCACAATTATTTGGGTCGCAAAGTTTATATGGTTTATCTAGTTTTACCAGTTACTGCAGCCTCTCGTGAACGCTCTTTTACAAAATTGGAAATTGTTAAATCTTACCTCCGTTTATCTACTGCGGAAGAGAGACTGACAAATATGGTTATAATATCAATTGAAAAAAATATAGCCAATAAGAAATTAAATATCGATGATGTTATTTTATTAATGTTGCATTCAGAATACAATACATTCCCTTAATGCGGAAACTTTAAGAAAACATATTAGCCAAGGATTTTTGCACGCTTTTGACTTTATCCAGATATTCGTTTTCGGTTTGGGCCAATTTCGGCCGCGGATTCAGTTTCGGCCAAAAAGTATCTCAAACTTCGACGCGGTCGAAATAAGTGCTCGTGTCGTGTTTGGCGCTGTCGAGTTTGTTGGGAATGGTTTTACTCGCCAATTTTTTGTATTTTGCTTGTTAATTAATAGTTTTGTTCTGTACGTTTTCTTTCGAAGATATAAATCTTATTTTATTATCATTATTCTGACGCTGTTAGTAGAAAGGTGCCAAGTGCAAGATCCCATTAATTTAATTTGTAGAATTTAGACGAAGACATTTATTGTAAAGTTAAGAAAAATATAACATTATTTCAAGAGAATAGCATATATTATAATAACACCTGTTAGTTAGTAACAAATACTTCTTAAAAAGACTATTTATTTGATTGTGACTACGCACTTTTATAATAATCGCTATTTTACATTATAATCTTAAGAGGCCAGACGTCAGTTTTAACAAAAGCGCTAATAAAAGTGAGTTCGTAATATGGGCCATTATCTCTACAAAAATAAATTTATTTTCTACTAAATTAAAGTCTTTTATTTAATTTAATAATTGAATAATACCTTAAAATGTGAGAAAAATACTAGATTTCCGTGTTTAATAAAAATTAACTTAACTATATAAGTTTCGGATTCGGTTATACGTTTTCGGCGAAAACTAGAATAGGAGCCGAATATTCGGTTACGGTTTTGGCTGAAAATCGTGTTTCGGTCGGACACTACTATTTACTATGCAAAAATCAAAAAAATCATGATTTATTTATAAATAATAATTTTTTATCTACTTGATTGCAATTTTGAACACCTGATAAAATTTGTTTTAAACGATATTTCTCTGGAACTAATGATCGGATTTGAAAAATAAAAAAACTGTTGAGAAGAGGATTGAAAGGCCCTTCGAACTGTGTCATGTTTGACACCCTTTTCCATTTAAAATTTTTGAGGTGCAGTCCACCCCCATTTTAGGGTTGAAGTTATGTCATTGGTACTAATCCATTCGGGTGTCTCCCTTTATACTAAAATTGACGTGTTCTTGCGTTTTTTTGCAAAATTAATGTTGTGGCCAAAAATTGCGCTGATAATTTTCACTGGGCCACCCTGTATAGGAATGTAGGGGCGTTGAAAACCCTAGATACGGCCCTGATTATTGGTAATAATTTTGAAGGTTAAAAGTGGTAGTAAATTGGTGAAAAGCAAAATACATGAGTTTTAAATCTGTCTACATTATGGTATAATGCGGTAGGTTGCATCCTGGAAGTATACGGTATCACTGCTATATTGTAAGTTCCCATCGTAACGCTGTTGAGTGCACGTGCTCATTCTCACACTTGAAGCCAGAGCCAGACGGTGGCGAACGCCAGACGGTAATACAGGCACGGTGCACGGGACTTCCCGTAATTCCCAAATTAATTGCTCTCTGGACGAGTAAAATATCGCATAAAGCGAGCGTGCTTACTCGCGAGAAAAACTGACTTGAGATCACACGTACTGTCCTCTTGTCCTCACACCTCCTCCTCCACTCATGCATTACGCTCAGGACTCTTCTGCTCTGGAGTTTAGTTTGTACATTGTGCTTCCTGCAAATAATCATGTTGTTACATTGGTTAACGCCGTCTCTGCACTTTCAAACTTAATTCTCGCGCTCTTGTGCTCTTTTGTGTCATATTTAAATTGTTACATTTTCATGTAGTTTGTGAAACACGATAGTTTAAAACTAATTTCGCTACTTATACTTTATTCCTAGATATGGAATGACCAAACTCCGGAATTGTTTCTCATTTTAATCTGATTCATTTTTATCATTCAACAGTATAGTAGAACCTCTATATAACGGACTAATATGACTGAAAGTGTTGAAGCAGTGACGGCTCGTTAGGGGAGGCAGTACCTTACTATATAAAATGAGGAGGGGAGAATTTTCGATTGTATTCTTAAATTTCAATCTTTTAGAAATTTTAAATTTAGTGCGCAAAATGCCACAAATATTTTTGTTCTTAATTTTGCTTATATTCAGTTCCTATCGCTTGCCTTACCAAAATTTTAATTCACGAGCCGCCAATACGTTAAATACAAAATCCGTTATATAAAACAGTATATTATGCAACAAGTGCAGAAAGTTGCTTATTTCTCATAATACGTCAAAAATTCGGCACGAGACGAAGTGTTGGAATTACACAAGGTGGGAAATAGGTGATTCTGCACGAGTGGTACACTATACTCTTTCTACGACCACTCTGCTATATGTTATAGAACAAAAATACAACCACAAAAGCTATTTGACCTAAAGAACAATATGGCGTAGATAAAGTTACGTAGAGTACGCGTGCACAGTTGTTGGTAATTACTATGAGAAATGATATTTTCACACTGCACTTGCGCAATGTTGACAAATCCTGTGCGAAAAAACTTATGATTTTTATTTCATTACCATAAGGTTATAGAATACAGTGTTACAAAAAAAAATACTTTTTGAGTTAAAAATGAGTTATGCTATTCAATCATTGTCTGTTTAACTCCAAGTTATTGTCAATCACAGTTGACCATGAAAAGTTACAATTTTTAGTTTGTCACTGTAATTTTTTTATATATACAGCTGAAATAATCCAAAAATACCTATTTTTGGGTCCAATATTTTGGTTTCACAATTTTGCGCTAACAATCTAAAAGTTGTATTTTTAAGGTTCGTTCTTGGTTATTGTCTCTCCATTAAAATTGCACAAATCCCGCCACTAATTGGATGTTTTTAAAAATTTTCACAATTGCCGGATATTTGTCCGTTATATTGAGCATCATATCAAACAAAATGTTCCCAAATGAATAAAGATTGAAATCTTGCATCATTTCTTACAGTATTTTCCAACATTGCGTTTGAAGAGTGTGAGAAATAATTTCTTGCAATGCACCTAGTAAAGTACTCTATTTTTATTAACACCTTATTCTTTATGTCTTATAATTCCGGTATATTTAATAGTCATAAGAAAGGATAGAGTACTATATTTAAAATTAATATTGATTGTTTCAAGCTGTATTATCTTCTTATCGTACTACTAATACAATTTTTAATTTTGGAAAATAATATATTATAATAAATGTAGACAATGTCTTGTAAATGAAAGTAGGTTAATATTTAATTTATAATAATATAAATCGTGTACGCCACGAAAGGAAAAAAGGAAAAGGAGAGATGATTTCAGTCAAAGGGAGTGTAGGGCAAGTTGGGCCCAGGTGCAGGAGGCCTCATTAATCGACTAAATGAAAATAAACGATTGAAGCTCACTGCGATTGGCTACAGAGCATTACGCTATTTATAAACCATCTTTTAAAACGATTTTTCTCACAGACGCAAATCAAATATTATAAGATTCATGAATGAAACAATCATCTGTCATGTTTTTCAACAGATGAAACTAAATTATCATTAGTTTTTTTAATAGCTACTTTAAAATTTCAATATATTTTTTTTCATTAAAATTGAAAAATAAAATATGATCTATACTACAAGATTGATCATGTAGGTATATGATTAGACAAGTTTGCCAAGCCAATTTGATCCTTGTGGGTCACAAAAAAAATTTAAGATAATAATAAAAAGTATAACTTTTTTTACAATATCAAATACTAGTAAAATTGTGAAATGAAATTATATTATACATGTGGTTTTGTTTCGAGTATCCACACGATATTTTCGAAATTTAACATATTAAAGAATAGTTTTTCAAATAAGACGTATTTAGCATTATGTATTTCATATAATAATCATTAAAAATATTTGGTTGTGGTATTTTTATAAAATTATTTTTTTTTGTTTTCAAATAGGAACATAATTATTTTCAAAGAAAAATCTTTTGAATACAACGATATAATATACTCATAGTCTTACACAAAAAAATATTGAGAATAATGCCTAAGAAAAATAATTATATTTCAATTTAAATTTCATATATAGATATAAGAATGCTATGACTACATCGTGCATTGTTCAAAATATTTACAAATATAAACCTTTTTCGTTTTTATTTTTTCCTATTTCAAAGCATTCTTATTTCTATCAAATTTAAATTTAAATATTATAATTTTTCATTTGCGTTATTCTCAATATTTTTGTTATGTATAATTTAAAGGTTCCTATTTGAAAAAGAAAAAAAAAATTACAAAAACACCTCCAATATAAAATATTTTTTTTAGTATTATATGAAATACATGTTGCTGAATAAATTTTATTTAAAATAATTTTCTCTAATATTTTTAATTTACGAAACATCGTATGGACAAATAAGGAGGAAACTTAAATGCAAATACAAGAAAGAATTTCACTACGTTGACGTTTAAAAAAAAAATTACACGAAATGTGAGGTCGAAATTGAAAATAGTTTGCTCACCATTACCCTATGGGACCTTATAACCTATATAGAAATGGGTAAGCAAGAAAAAGAGAGGTTAGGGAATAGAAAGTGGATGAATTGTTAACCTTGAGGTAGATTTCTGACCAGTTTGAACGCAACAGAGAAAGACAAGCGAGAAGGGAGAGATCCTGAATCGCAATTCTGACACGACATGTCTTTATCTGAAATCTTCCTATTGTTAAGTTTCGCGTCTGGCGACAATAAGCGTTGTAAATGTTTTGTTCTTGTTTTTCAAATTCATTGCTTTTCCTGTTTCGCCGCCGCTCGCTTTTATCTGAATGAAATGCAACGGAGAACGCGACCAAGAAAGGAACACGAAAAGGGTTATTTCACGCTGCCCGCCGCTAGCCTGCTAGCCAATCATAATTCGTCTTATCATCTGTTCACTTGCACTTCATTCCTTTACTCTTTTAATTGTTTCATTTAAACGCCAAGAAAAGAGAAATTAATTCACGGAAAAATGTCGCAAAATGTTCGCGCCTCGGTTGGATCTTTCCTCGAATTAATTGAAAACTTGATGTATGTGTATGACAGGGCAAATCGGCTACCATTTTTGGGACTCTTTGGAGATGGTAATAGAGATGGGCGTGGGTCGTTAATTTTGTCAGGTCACGACGAGACCCGTGTGATTGTGAGTAGTTTTTCAATTTTGAATCGTGATTGGGCGTGAGCGTGAGTGAAAGAAATGTATCGTACTCGATCGGGCGTGAGTGAATTTTCCCTAATTATTTTAGGTAAAAAACTTCAAATAACAGTTGTAGATGATAAAATTTTGCATCTGAATCAATGTGCAAAAATAATATTACCTGCTTCTAAACTCAGAAATTTAATAATAAAAATAAACTAACGCACCTAACTTGACCGATAAACCGTTAAACATTTGTCATTTTTGGGGAGATTTACGACATTTTCATACCTATTTTTTGAGCTTACAAGGCACGGAAAATTAATTTTGCTTATTGATTCTGATGCAGAATTTTACGCCCTAAAACTATTATATGAACCTTTTTTACTTAAAGTATTTAGCAAAGCAAGAAATTACGAAAATATGATTTTACATATTAAATCCGTATGTTCAGGTGTTTGAGTCACTACCATGTATGTATTTTACTTTAAATTCTTTCAATTACTAGTATAAGGAAATGCGAAATTAAAGAAAATATTTTCAGTTAAGAAATGATTTGCTTTGAAGTGAAGTTGCACGTTGCATCTTGTGCTAGTGTTTTTCAAACTTTTAATGATCACGTACCGATTGCGAAATTTTTATCTAATCGGCGTACTCCCATTGAACAGTTTAAGAGAATTTTAAAAAGGTAATAGAATTTTATCTGAAGATTGGGGATTAATAGTTGCTTTTATTTATGTATTATAAAAAATGAATAACGTCTAATATACATATAACAAAAATTTTCTTATGAACATTGAAATTAATTAATGTACTCTATTTCGATATGTATAACTGGAATGGTCCGAAACAGACTGCATTTTTGAGTTTTGAGTTTTAATAAGAGGGGCCAAAAACAAAATCGAATGTAGCGCCGAAATGTCTAGCGTTGGCCCTGAAGTGGCATAGAACACAGAACATAATTTAGCACAGAAAATATACGATTTAACTTATAGGAAATTCATGCATCTATTTATAAAAAAACACCGAGTACAGAGCATATATCTGCATAGTTTAGGAATTGACCAATGTTCATTTTCAATATCTGTGTTTTCTATGTTCGTGCATATTCGACGCAATTCGTTATACTTCGTGGTAGTACGAATAAATTCCGTTATAGGGAGGGAAAAACGTATTCGGGGGAAAAAAATAAGTGGCATAAAATTAATCAGTTCAGTACAAAATTAGCCAATTTTGTATGATAAGTAGAAGGATGATTATAAAAACAAAATAAAACCGCTGTGTCTTATGTGATATTTATAAAATCTTCAAATAAAATTCTATATTACCTAAGTTAAACTAAACCTTACTAAACTATGTCCCATGTTCTATGTCAGTTATAAATCCAGTTTTGCTATCGTTATCAGTTATGTTATTTTGTTTTAAAACCCTATGGTTTATTATAAACCATGTAAAAAATGATAATTATTATAGTAACTTAGAGTTCATTAGATAACTATAGGACAATGCCTTACAATATCTTATTACATTGAAAATGTCCAGAGATGCGCAAAAACAGGATCCTAGCAAATGTATATTCAATAGCTTCAATTCATTACAGCAGAAGAACAACCATGTTTTCCTGCATTAAACCACTGATTTCTATGTTGTGTTACCACAGCAACCCATTTGTGTTAATTATTTCACATAAATGTCAATGTCACCACAAATTTCATAATATATCAATTATTATCATTAATAACTACTATTCTGAATATTGTAATGAGATTGAGTTCAAATTTTGTGGGCTGTATTTTTATAATATGTCAGCAACACATATAATGGTTGATTAATTTAAACCAAAAATAAATATGTCACTCACGACTTACCCTGACTAGAAAATAATACATTTGAAAATCTAAATATTTAGTTATAAAAAAGTACTAAAATTGACCAGATACCTAAATAACATCAAAACTAAAGACCAAATCAAATAAAGAAAATGCTTCTTGTTCGAATTATTGTTTATATGAAATTAAAATAATTACAGTAGAACCTTGATATAATGGACTTCAGTATAACGGATTCGGATATAACGGAGAAAATATCGGGTCAAATATGAATATTTTTAAAATGTGGTTATATAGGAATCCTTCTAATTGATTTGCTCATGTACACAGTTAAATCTATTTTTTTTAT
This sequence comes from Stenolophus ochropezus, assembly GCA_035578165.1. Classification (NCBI taxonomy): domain Eukaryota; kingdom Metazoa; phylum Arthropoda; class Insecta; order Coleoptera; family Carabidae; genus Stenolophus; species Stenolophus ochropezus. The sequence continues at coordinate 11,180,023 of JAQOWZ010000014.1, forward strand.
AAAAACATACATCTAGTATTACCAACAGATATTTAATTTTAAATGTGCATTTAACGAACAAAAGCCTGCAAAAATAAAATATTATAAAGAATTTCCAACATTGTTGTAAAAATTGTGATATGCATATCTTTCATTAAATACGCGTTTAAAATTAAATGCCTCTTGATAAAAATTTCGTCATTAAATACGCATTTAACATTAAATGTCTGTTCTTAATACATGAGCATGGTGTTAAGTAAGATAGGACTGAAACATTAACCAGTCACAATACAGAAAACTCATTTAATATAAAAGTAAGTAGTGTCTGACCGAAATTTTGGTTTCGATATTGTTCAAAAATGCTGGTTTCGGCAGCAGTTTCGGTTTCGGCCAAAAATTAGCCCAAACTTCGGCCTCGCCCAAAGTAATGTTCATGTCGTATCGGGTGTTGTCGAGATTGTTTTTTATTATTTGTTAATTAATAGTTTTGTTTTGTACGTTATTTCAATTTTCTTCCTTTCGAAGATATAATTATTATCGTTATTCTGAGGCTGTTAGTACAAAGGAGCCAAATGCAAGATAAGGCAAGATTTCATTAATTTAATTTATTAAATTAAGACATAGACTTATTACAGAGTAGAGAAAAACATAAGCTATTTTAAGAGAATAGCATATATTATAAAAGAAACTTTCAGTTTGTAACAAATACATCTTGAAAAAATACTTATGTGATTATAATTATTAGTGATATTTGTGAGATGGTGACAGATAACTAAAGTCGTGACTTCCTTAGTAAACTAGTATTTCCACAAAAATAAAGCAATTTTCTAATAAATTAAAGTCTTTTATTTACTTTAATTATCGAATAATACGTTAGAAGGTAAGAAAAACACTAAATTCTCGTGATTAATGAAAATTTACCTAAATTTTAACTTACTACATAAGTTTCGGTTTCAATTACGTTTTCAGGCGAAACTAGAAGAGGAACCGAATATTCGGTTACGGTTTCGGTTTCGGCTGAAATTCGTGTTTCGGAGTTAGCTATGCACGGTGTAATCGTACTCAGTATTTTATACTTGGGTCGCCGAACAGATGCACAAGAAACTCTTCCCACTAACAAGCGCTAAATTTGAATAGAACATTGCTATTGGTAACCCGTTTTGACACAGCTACATGAATACGAGTACTGAAATCAGTAATAACGGAATCGATGCTAAGCTTACAATTACAATAAATATTTTTGTTGTTTTCATACGATTATCTTAATTGAATTTAATATTATAAATAATATTTATTAAAATACTTCAAGTATTAACTTCCTTTCAAATATAAACAGAATTGTTTTACATTTCTTAATTTGTAACATGTAAAACTGACTTCTGCGTACACTGTACTGCGCAATTTGGGCCCTGTCCATTAATTTAATTAGTGCATCTGTTCGGCGTCCCAAGTATAGTAGTGGTGCAGTTTGAATGCAGTGAATTTAGTAAGGTTGAAATCTTGAGCGTAAGATGATGGTCCATTACAGTAGAGCGTAGTTTACAACCTCGCAAACAACCAAAAATTTAATATGCAAAAGACGCTTCCACACCTCAATAAAATTATGTTTACAGCTTCGAATAAGAGAGAAATAAAATCAAAACCTGCTTCGAAGTACTGGACAAATTCCCTTGTTCGCTGCTCCAGTCGCCATTCGTCAGTAGGCCCTTCTGCGTTAATTGCACTTTTATGATGACGATGAAATTTCATTATGTTTTAGTGTTAGGACAAGTGCAACACTGAGACTTAATATTGTCTTTACAGCCAGGGGTAGATTTATGTAGTGATTAACATTGGTGTGTCCTCACTCGCTATTGCAACAATTAAAGTGTGTTGGCAGGTATGAGACACTTTACGCGATATATCCGCACGTTGTTCCTGTTTGCTCCCTCTCGCTCGCGAATATGTGACGCAAGGATTGTACTTTGTCGCGTCTAATGAGAGGGAAAATGCTCTACATCTACACGGAATTCCTCTTTTTATGAATTGTTTAGTTTTTGCACCATGTTTGGATTGTAATTTACTTCGTATATGCCATAACCTCATAAACTTCTCTACCGACTTAATGCAGGTTATGAAATTTTTTAATAAATAAATTGAGGTAAATGTGTCACTAAAGTTGAATAGTCTCAAAATTGGAATAAATAAATAATGTGTTCTGTATGCATAACTTGCTTTGTAAGAATTTTATTACCCTGCACAACAATGGTATCTTGCAACTTGTATCTGAACGTTATTTTACAAAATATTTCTCTCGTACTCACACTCGTTTCACCCATACTTATAAAAATATTCTACGTACTCAACATTTCATATAGAAAACTAAGAATCTGGCACTCATATTATACAACAATAATTACTTTACAAGAATAATTAAGAAAAACTAATTTGTTCTTACTTTGCACTAAAAATTGCTCCATTGTTAAATCGAAAACGGTTTAATATTAGAAGCTATTGTTAAACGTGTATGGTATTTTTTTTTTGTAAAATTGGTTCTACGTCCAGTTATGGGTTTTCAGCAATTTTATTCATAATAAAATATAATCATATTATAATCAGACATAAACAAAAATATGATATTTAGTCCACAGACAAAAATAATAGTTAAAAGAGTAAAAGTTAGTATAATCTTCTTCAATAATTTATTCGTGGTTTTCCAAATTTTGAGATCAATTTCTCCAATAATGCTACATTTTAGAATTCCAATTTTACAAATCTTGTCAATTTTTTTTCGTAACAGTAATTCAAGTGACAAAATAAGATCAAAATTACAACGGTTACCTTATAGAATACAAATATATCAGAAATGAAAGAAAATCCTTGTAATAGATTTTTAAACTATTGTCGAAATATTACCATTTTGCCGAAGAATATAAAAACACACAACAATTATTGAGTATTAGTGAAAATATTTCATTTAAATATTATTTCGTTCGCGAGCTATAACAGATTAAATTTAGTTGTCATGTCCTGTGATGTCATCTGTCTTTAGCAATTTCATTGGTTACCTGATTTTAAAAAGACAATCGGCCTGGCAATGTCAAAATATTATATATGTGTAATTTTTTCATTCATATACATATAAATTTGTATATAAATATTGTTTAGCTTTTACGAATATGACAATAACCAATACCCTGTGCAACTAACAGTTTGTTCATTACTGGCGAAGATAGATAACGTCAGAGGTCAAAATTTTCACTTTAAGAATTGATTTCTCGCTTTCCACGACATATTTTTTAGTCGCATTTTCACTACAGTGCTTATTTCAGTCAGGTCTTTCAGAAAATAAAATTTAAAAAATAATGTTCAGGATGGGGTAATTAAATAATATTTTGAAATTGTTTTGCTGATAAATTTTTAAAGCAAATTGATTATAATTTATTATAGTGGAATAATAAATAAAATAAAATCATACTTTCAATAAATTGCTGAATCCATTAAAAATATTAAATCTTGAAATGTAAAATAAAGTATGAGTTGTTTTTGTAAAGTTATTAAGGTTAAGCTAGCTTTATCTCTGATTCGGAGAATATACTTAAAAGCATTTCAAATATCTACATGCTGTGCTTTTATTAGGGAAATTCTGTTATACTTGTACGTAAATCCGGTAAATATGAATATTTAAATTTTTATACGGTGAGGATTTTCACGTTATGTGACATTGGCAGTGAACTCGATAGGGCAGATGATGTATTTTTTACGCGTGAAGTGCAGTTACCAGCTGTCAAATTAGGACAACAACGTTATTAGTGGAGAGAGTCACAGGGGTGATTTGATGTGGTCAAATTGATTGGCAGGTTGTGAGATTGAAACAGAACATTGTTTTTATCCACACTCATGTATTTTATATTTCTCTTTAATTTCATAAAGACTTCAGTTTTCCGCGCTTCATCACCTGGGCAGAAAAAAACAAAAAATTATCCGGATGTTACTTTTTGAAATGTGATATTCAAACAGGATTGAAACCCGTTAAATTAACGGTTGCCCAAAAAAAAAGTTGTAGAAAATAAGTTTCAGGATATACTTTTACAATATCACATTTCTAGTAGTTGTGTAACAATAAAATTTCAAAAAGTTGAAGAAATTTATATGGATAAATTTCAACGACCAATTAATGAATCATAATGCAAACATTTAAAAAGTAAAAAAACGAAAGAAACCAGTATTATACTGATAAAATTCAGTTACTCCGATAAATTTTTGCAATTAAATAAATAAACATTATTATTGTTTATAACTATCAGTATGACAGTTAATTGATATTTCAAAATAATAATAATTAAAATGTTTAATTTTGCGTTATCTTTGGAATTTATCTCACCAAATACCATACGACCTCTTTGATTTTCTCATATAAAATTTTATTTTTAAGAAATATTTTTTCGTGCTTTTCTGCAAACTGGCATTAGGCAAAATCGCTCTTTTTTCGTCAGTTTGCTTTCCTGTTAAACTTAGCTATAGGGAGGGGCGAATTACTGTTTTTTTTAGGTAGTCATGAACAATAAAATATGTAATAATGTTAACAAAAAAAAATATTAATTGACCCAAAATCACTGAATTAATTTTTTAATTTTCTAGTCGTAGTCATACTTGCAGGTAGTGTTATTAATATAATATTGTAACCTAAAACCAATAACTTTTGTTAACAGTTCGAATGTTGTTATATATGTATGTATGCTGTTTTGATTGTTGTTATGTAATATAATTTATATTTCACGTGATAACTGTATATATATTTCTCAAATTGCAGTACGAATTAACTTTATCCAATGCCATTTCTAAATAAAACACTAAATGATCAGTCTCAATATGATCATTAAAATATGATACATGTGAACAAATCTTTTTCATTTTAATTGTCATGACAAAGAATCATTCGAAATGATTAATAAAAAAAATGACTAGAAGAACCCTCCTTAATACATAAAAATGAAGAACTATGTGAGATGTAAAGAGAAAATAATTCAATGCTTGGTAAAAACAAGAAAAAGTAAAATAATGTATGAAGTATGGTTATTAATATAATAATTTTATTCTGTGTGTAGTGTGAATATGAAAAACTAAAAACTGAGTAAACCTGTCCTTTTAACAATCAAATCTTCGCAAAATAATATGTCGGCACAGAATGGTTGTCCATGTAATGCATGAGTGACTCCCCGTTGATGTATAATGCATGACAAGCTATGGAAATTTCGTTCAGAGCGCTCATTTTTAATACCTTTTTTTCACTTGTCAAACAAAACAGATTAGCAAATCCTGTGCATTTTAATATTTCGCATGAGAATTTTATGGAATTGTTCTACATACTACATATTTTCCAAAAAAATTTTATTCTTCAAATACCAGTGTTTCAAGATTATTAATAACTTTCTGTCACTTTATTAATCCTCTTTTTAATCGGTTGTTTGTTGTTTGAAAATTTTATGATGTGGCACGTCACCATGTTTTTGTGTGTTTATTCATTCATAAAATAAAAAAGAATTGCACGTTTTTCATATTTATAATCATTCATAAATAACATTCCAACTAAAAAACCTTTTGTGATTTATAAAACAATTCCTATTAAATTTCTATTGTAATATTTAATTCTACTTATTCTGTAGAATATTTCAATATTACTATTTCTGAAATACCAAGAATTTAAAAAAATTGGAAAATAATCATACTGTCTGGATTTCAAGAATTCATTATCTAACTTCTAAAAATATATTTTAATTGCTATACTCTAAAAGATATTTTAAAACTATATAACAACTTTATCAACAAAAAATGCAAGATAGATGAAATAATTACTTTTAACGATAAAATAATTGTAATCGTAAGAATTTTAAAATATAGGAAAACAATCATACTGTCTGGATTTAAAGAGTTTATTATCTTCTAAAAATATATTTTAATTGCTATACTCTAAAAGATATTTTAAAACTACATATATAAGAATTTTATCAACAAAAAATGCAAGATAGATGGAAAAATTACTTTTAACGATAGAATAATTGTAAATTATGTTTCTATACAAGATTTGAAAGAAAAACTTAACCTAAAATAATAACGGTTATCATTTCATTAAGGCTTAAAATAATCTGAATATCCACAATTCAAAATCATTATTGAGCTGGTAAATAATTTGTGTTAAACCTAGTTTCATTGGGAAAACATAGGGTGTAATGTATTTTGAAATACAACTCCTAATATTCACACATTACAAACCAATCCAACTTTATCAACCCTTAATTAAACTATTTCCCCATTCTGGCGACGGTGGCATCTCGGGCGTCGCAATCCGGCGTCCCGACGCTCCGTGTCCCGACTCGTCAAGTGCTCTTGTAAGTGGCTGTGTACGACATCGTGGTCTGGGTTCGACTCTCGAGAACTTGAACTGGGTCAGGTGAAATAAATATAAAAATATTTTATTATTTTATAAAAAAAATATTTTATATATTTTGTTTTTTATGTAGTTCCATCGCAGTATATTATATGTACGTTATTTTTAGCAATTCTTAAACAGAAATTACTATTCTTTTTGATAGTCGTTATTTTTACTCCTGGTATTTTTATTCGACGACTTAGGCACACTCCAGGGATAAGGTTTTAAGGTCTAAAATAAATTGAACGGCTCATTCTGATAAACTGATATATCAATATTTAAACTCCCTTGGTTCCAACCTACATAATTTTACACTATTTCTAAATATTTTCTTACCTTACCTATTTATCTGTACTTAAAAATTATTTCAATAGATTTACAACTTAATTTAATTTCTTTAAATTTACATACGTTTAATATATTCTGTTATCATTTAATAATTGAAGAAAAATTAACATAAATTTAAAATAGTCATTTTATTTTTAGCTTTTTGCCAAATTAATTTAACATTTATTAACAAAAGAGACTAGTGTCTCTGTAATCTATTAATTAAATTAAAATAATAGGCATATCTATTTTTCTTTACTTATAATAGGATATGTGTATTATATAAAATAACTATGCATACTCGTTTCATTTTCATTCGAGATTGATTAAATTTAATTATGTATAATATTATTATTCCTACTAATGAAATTGGAATAATGTATTACTTCTTCATATTATGTTTCAATTTAGTAATATAATAATACAGAAAAAATGCAGCAGACAAAATATTTAATAGTTCTCAAATTCTATGAAAACAAAATAAGTTTGCAATATAAGACCAGACAAGATATTGCAACCTAATACAAAATTAAATAATATCTATTTTCTTCGTTGTAGTACAAGACCAGAAGTAATGTTGTACGACAAAAATCTTATCTTAAGGGTTGTTTCGGAAAAAGAAAAAATTTATATCATCATTAATAGGTATTGCCGTCATTAGTTATATGGAATAATGTAAGAGGAAGTAAGGAAAATTGAGTAGAAAAATCGTGTGCACATGTGGGTTGTGAATATAATAATACAGAAAAACTGCAGCAGATAAAATATTTAATGGTTCTCAAATTCTATGAAAACAAAATAAGTTTGCAATATAAGACAAGATATTTCAAGGTAATAATAATTAGGATGGTAACCTAATTTAAAATTAAATAATATCTATTTTCGTCGTTGTAGTGCAAGACTAGAAGTAATGTTGTACGGCAAAAATCTTATCTTGAGGGTTGTTTCGGAAAAAGGAAAAAGTATATCATCATTAATAGGTATTGTCGTCATTAGTTAGATGGAATAATGTAAGAGGAAGTAAGGAAAATTGAGTAGAAAAATCGTGTGCGCCTATGGGTTGTGAAATATTCAAGTGTCCTGTCGCACCATCGTGTCGCAGTGTTTTTCTTTCGAATTTGAAACATTATTTTCCGCAATAACAGAAACGCTCCACTTTTGTAGGTCAATGAAAACTGTTATGGCTACATAAGTGAAATACCCATTAGCTTCCGCGTTAGTTATAACAGCGAGCTAAGGAATTTCAATTAGGAATTTGTCACTTTCCGAATAACATTTAAACGACTTCTGTTCATTTCGTAGGTCCTAGCGGATTTGCGCGTGGAATATTATTCCCACGGGCGCCCATTTTCCTTTTGGGATTTTTCAACTGCCTTTGCTGTTGCCAACAGTCCATATTCCGCCACACTTGTAGTGGCACCACTGAAACTCAAACACATAACATTTTTACTACTCCGGCTTCAAATGTCTTTTGTATTTAATCGTCAGTTATAAAATATTGTTGCCGTATATTGAATGTTACGTTGTCATATTTGGTTACGCTATGGGGAATATTCCTTTATGACGGAACTACTATTTTATAAATATTTTTATTATTTTTATCTCTTTATTTGTGATGGACAACTAATTTTTGCACAAAAGCTTTTGTTCTGTGAAACTGAATATTCTATTTATCATATTAACAATTATTATTTCATTTTATTGACAAGTTTTTGTTTAAATTTGATAAATAAATTATCTCTTATCCGTAATTATGCATATGTATTGTAATTCAAAACTTAAACAAAATTATTTTGCCTGCTTTCATAGAACTATTTTTATAATAATATATTTATTCTGCCAAAAGATGAAGTACATTGATATGTGGTTCGTCTGGAAATATTACAATATAAAATTGACAAATATATACTCATACATTAAATATTGTCATTAAAATATTCATCAACAGAGTAGTAACACCTGTCTATTAAGAAGTTTTTTTAATTTAGTTTTAAATAGTTTATCTGATTCTAAAGTCTTTATTGAAATTGGTAACGTATTCAAAAGTTTAATTCCCATTGTTTTAGGATTGTGTGTGCATAATGTCAATCTGTGCTTAGGAACAATTAAATTAGTTTTATTTCTGGTATTATAATGGTGCATATTTTCATGTGTTAAAATTTTGTTTGAAATAAATGGAGTATGCAAAATAACAGAAATTATATACATAGAAGGCATAGGAATATTTTTTTTGTTTAAAAGTGTTTCTACATGTTTCTTTAAATTTAATGTATATAAATTTCTTATGGTTCGTTTTTGATTTTTAAATAATCTAGTGGCAGCAGGAGTAGCACCCCAAAAGATAATTCCATAATTTAAAATTAAATTTTGCAAAATAAAAGAGTCTTTCAACGAATATATCAGCAACTTGGACAAGGCGTTTAATGGCGAATAGTAATGATATATAGAATTATATATGTACTGAATTAAAAATCAATTATATTTGTATAAGGTTTGTGAATTGCATGCAAATGAAAATGGTGGATATGATATAGAGCAAAATACAATCAGTATCATGTCCACGGATAAATTGGTTATAGTGTAACATGTACAGGGCACAGGGTACACGTGGTTCGAATACACCGGATCTGGTCTGACTGTACCATTACCGGTAACAGTAACGGTAGCGGAACCGGTATCTAGTACCGGTTCATTGTTGCGAGGGCGGACGCATAACCCGGACGCGCGTTTACAAATCACCTATGGATTACCAACTTCAGCTTTTGCCTATCTGTCTATCTAGCGTAAACTGTCCATTCTCACAGACTCTGAATTTTATATTGGGCCACAGAATAGTTACATACAGAAGCGACACTACGTGTCAGTACCTTTCATGTTCCCCTATCCAGTTCTATGACCTTGAATAATTGTGTAGACCTTTAAATTTGTGCTCTTCCCCTACCTCTCTCTAAGATGTGAGGAAACTTTCCGATTTTAAACAATGAGCCCTTTAAATTTGTGCACAGTCTCCGTCTCTCTCTAATTTTCGTTTCTCTGTCTTACTGTCGCTTCTGTATAAACCTATTCTGTGACTGGACTCTAAACTACTATTTATTTATTAATAGAGATGTTGTGCTCACGGGAATTATCAAGATTTTAAAACAAGGGAGGGGTCCACATTTTCAGCTTCCAAACCCCTCATATTTTGATAAAGTCTAACGACATTTATTAGCAACTTCAGCTTTTCCCTATATGTGTATCTAGCGTAAACTGTCCATTCTCACAGACTCTGAATTTCATACTTGGCTTTAAACCACTATTTAATATTAATAGAGATGTTGTGATCATGGGAATCATTAGGTTTTAAAACAAGGGAGGGGTTCACATTTTCAGCTTCCAAACCTCTCATATTTTGATAATGTCTAACGACATTTATTTCCAACTTTAGCTTTTCCCTATATGTCTATCTAGCGTAAACTGTCCATTCTCACAGACTCTGAATTTTATACTTTGCTTTAAACCACTATTTAATTTAATAGAGAAGTTGTGATCATGGGAACCATTAGGATTTTGAAACAAATGAGGTGTTCACATTTTCAGCTTCCAAACCCCTCATATTTTGATAATGTCTAACGACATTTATTACCAACATCAGCTTTTCCCTATCTGTCTATCTAGCGTAATCTGTCCATTCTCACAGACTCTGCATTTTATACTGGGCTCTAAACCACTATTTATTTATTAATAGAGATGTTGTGTTCATGGGAATCATTAGGATTTTAAAACAAGAGAGGAGTTCACATTTTCAGATTCCAAAGCCTTTATATTTTGATAATGTCTAACGACATTTATTACCAACTTCAGCTTTTCCCTATCTGTCTATCTAGCGTAAACTGTCCATTCTCACAGACTCTGAATTTTATACTTGGCTTTAAACCACTATTTAATATTAATAGAGATGTTGTGATCATGGGAATCATTAGGTTTTAAAACAAGGGAGGGGTTCACATTTTCAGCTTCCAAACCTCTCATATTTTGATAATGTCTAACGACATTTATTTCCAACTTCAGCTTTTCCCTATATGTCTATCTAGCGTAAACTGTCTATTCTCACAGACTCTGAATTTTATACTTGGCTTTAAACCACTATTTAATATTAATAGAGATGTGATCATAGGAATCATTATGTTCGTTAATTTATATCCTGACCGTCTTAGAACAAACCCTAACATAGTTTTGAGAATAATTATGATGGCAAGTTCATTTGACATTGACAACTTATGTTCCCTGTGTTGCATTTTGTCTGGAACGATACAGCGCCATATAACAAGTAGTATCCGTAGTAATGACTATAATGACAGATTAGAAAATGTTGGATCTTAACTGAAACACACATAGAGGGGGCGGAATTCCAAACAGGACGGGCGTACGCCACTGATTGTAATTTGAACGTCATACCTTCGAGTTGTAGCTTGTCGTAGGTAGCACACTAACGAATTTGGTTTTCCAAGAAAACAATTTTTAAAGAGATTTACATTGAAAATTAGTTTCAGAAGTAAATAGAGTATAATGGGAGAGAAATTATTATAAAATATTAATTAAATTTTAAAAGGTGACCGTGTTCCTGTGATGCTGAATTAACGGTCAGAGAGCGGTATATCATACGCTATGTTCACTAATGGAGTACACCACTATTTATTTTTTTACCTATTGTAAAATACATACAATAAAAAAATATCTCTTAACCGTAAATATATGAAAATTGTAAAACTAGACACGAGTTCGAGAAAGAAGTTAATTCAACAAGAACATCATACCAGAGATCTGATCAACGTTGAGCGTAGAAAGGAAATCACTATGGCCCATATTACAAACGCAATTTTATAGAGCGCTATTGTTAAAAGTGACGTCTGGCCTTATTATTATAATATGAAAGCACATCTCCTGAAAGCGTTATTATTATAAAAGTGCGACCCGGTTTGAGAAACACAAAACTAAGAAACTCGCTATGTAACAGAAGACAGGAGTTGAGTGATGCGATGATGATTTATTACGTTGATGATTTAGAATGATGGTTTTCGATGACACAACAAGATTGACGAACACACACATTTACTTAGAATTAACTTTTATTTATATAACTTACAAATATATATTGAATATAATAATGTTTTACAAAATCTGCTAAGTTTTATAGTGCTGAGCGAAAATAATACACTGCCCGTCCTCGTTACCATATTTTCTAAAAACTAATCTTTTCGAACACTTTCTCACGCATTCAGAATGACAGTTAGGTAATAAATTTTAATCGTTATTACCAAAAACTAACACGTGTCGATTCTGAATGCAAGGTCAAGTGTCTAGACACAGGTTTGCAGTAACATATGGAAAACATTTCATACTGTTACAACTGCATGATTACATCTCCATTAGTAGGTAAATTATATTAGCTTAAACAGTGTTGTCCGTGTTATAGAGTCGATATCAGAATTTATGAAATTATGTTTACGAATGTTTAAACTTTGAACTGATAGGTATAAAATTTTATTAATTTATTAGTAGTTTGCTATTAAAATAAAAAAATACGCGTGTAATATTTTAATTGAAAATTAATATATATAAAAATAAATGGAAAACCCCAGGAGCCATTGCTGCCAGTGTAAAGTTATGATTATTTGATTGAAACGAATATATTCGGTAGAAGTAGAGAAGAAGCGTTTGACGTATTGAAATGATGAAGAATCAATTTTCGAAAAATTCATGGAGTTCACTGGGATTTGAACCCAAGGCCTTCCCATTTCTAATATGATGCTCCACCAACTGAACTACAAAATCCCGTGAAGTTCATGAATCTTTCTTTTGTCTTTTGCCACCTTTTATAAGTACACTCTCTTTCGAGCATTGAATACTTGCTGACGACTTTGACACATTTGGTGGTTAACGAAACACACCGCAGTAACAAACTGACACACTGTTTTTACGCAGTAAAGTTATAATATTTAGAACCGTATGACGATTCAACATTCAGAATAATTTTTTGAAAAAGTCGTGAACTTCACTGGGATTTGAACCCAGGGCCTTTCGTAGAGCATCCTACTAAAAATAAGATGGCTCTGGGTTCAAATCCCAGAGAAGTTCATGAATTTTTCAAAAATTTATTCTTCATTATTAAAATTTTGAATCGTCATACGGTTCTAAATATTATGGCCCATATTACGAGCTCACTTTTATAATAAAATCGCGAGTTTAACGCTCACTTTTACATCAAAATCTTTTGTAAAAACGAACGTTAAAATCGCGATTTTATTATAAAAGCGAACTAGCTCACTTTTATCATCATATCGTGATTTTAACTTTCAATTTTACATAAGATTATGATGTAAAAGTGGGCGTTAAAATCGCGATTTTATTATAAAAGTGAGCTCATAATACGAGCCTATAACTTTACTGTGTAAAACCAGTGTGTCAGTTAGATGTTGAAATGAATTGGAATCCGCGGTGGATTAATATTTTGTGTGATAATTTTAGTGCAGCAATTATAGAGGCAAGATGTTTCCCATTGAGTAATAGGTTCATAAATTAATGTGTATTTGGGCCATTTATAATGACCATGTTAAGTAGAACTGTGCGGATAAACACTACAATTTCTCGATCTGTCCTCGGGGCGTCGGGGCGTCGCGTTTAGGGTGAAGGATCGCTGCGAAGGGACGCCGGGGTACTGGGGTAGGAGTCCATCCTCCACTCCACCAGTCGAACATCGAGTCGAGCTGTCGATACTAATGTACTGCTCTTCAACGCGGGAGTTAGTCAACTTTAGCAAGTACGGTCATTACTTCTTGTGTAGCTAACCAGAGCCAGAGAGAGAATAACAAAGCGAACATTCATGAGACCTCAAGTATTTAGAAATTGCAATACAGGCATTTCTCACAACACCACTATATAATGTTTATGTATACTCGCGGGAGCCCTCTAAAACTGAGCGTATATACAGTTTATTAATGAAGCAACACTAGAATGTTAATTCAGCGACGGTTCCACACGACGGGGGCGTGGTTCTTGAATCTCGAGGACTTGCTCTGATGTTCGTGTTCTTCCCTTCGAATTAAGGTGTGATCTGTGCTGCCTAACACCAAATCCACACACCCGCCCATTATCTAATTATCAATTACTTCATCCCTTTGTTGTTCTTCCCCTAATAACAATAACAATTATATTCTCTTACTTCTAAACTTACACTTGCAATCATTTTTTACTTATTCACTTCATTTTCTCTTATCACACTCTTACGACAAAAGTAACACCAAAAAACTACGTTTTTCGAAAACTATCATGAGAAGTTAATATTTATGTTATAATTATGCACACGCGAAATGATTATTTTTGTTTAAAGAGTGCAATTTTATTATCTTTGTCGCTTCCTGATACTATTTTAATAGTATCGTATAACGACGTGTTCAAGTATTTTACTTAAAAATTCATATAATTAAAAAATTTGCTTGGTTTGTTTGATACATGATTGCGAAATGTTACTTTTTCATTCGAGAAAAAACTGTGTCCAACATAATAGAATATAGTAAAGGCTTCAAGAACTAAAAAAATCTTCAGATAAACAATAATAATATAATTTTGTTATTTTAGCATTACAACCCTTAAAAATAACCTTTTTGACTTTTTTTATTTATATCTGAGCTACACAGAACTGATATGTTTTGAGTTAGGACAGTTTTAATGATTTAATAATAATAATAACAATATTTATTAATAATATTTGTTATTTTTTTTAATACAGTGTAGGTATATAAAGCGGTGATATTTGAATGGGGATAACAGTTTTTACATAAATTCCTATAATAATTCTGTTTGCTTATCATTTTAAGGGGGATCAGGATATGAAAAGACACAATATTCATCCTTACCTTACTCGGAATTCGAATTCAGAACCACTAGCACGTAAAGCGCGAATGCTACCACCCATCTATATTGGTCGTTATTTGATGATTTAATTAAAGTACCAAAATATTTTTTTAAAGTTGTGACATACTATGATTATTGTATTGATTGACGAAGTTAATTATAAAAACGAAAGTCACCAGTAAGTGAAGTGGAACATGAAAAAAGACGCAAATACCAATAATACCTTATTTACAGAAATTAGGTTTTTTGATTTGTGTCATTTTTGTCCAAGTGTGTGTGCTATATTTAACAACTGTTGAACTTCTAAAGTCATATGCAGTAATACAGTTGAATGAACTAAGTTAGGAGCTGTCTTGCAAGTTACTTGTGCAAGTAACTAACCATTGGCTGAATAGACACAGCTATTATCTTATTATTAATATTAAGAATCATCTTCTGTTATTTATTTATTATTGAAAAATTGTAGAGATTGAAATTTGTATTATTACATATAAACTTTAAGGTGTATATACCATAGTATAATATATTATTAGTACGTCCAGGTAATAATGGTTCTATAATCTATATGTACATATTTAACTACATGGTGAGTTTATAAAACTTGTTTTGGTCATAATTTCATTTTATATTTACACATATTTTTATTTTATACTAGCTGATGATGAACCCAACGAAAGGTCTGAAACATACAAGTTGTACTTCAATGAAAATGTTTCAACAAAATATAACGAACTCAAAAGCCCAACTTTTACGTTCTTATGTATTATTACTAGTTTCATATTAATTTTACTTGCACTTTGATTGTAAAGTTTCACAAATACTCAGACATTGGTAATTCATAAATGATCGTTCATGTACAGAAACACACTTAGTAAAATAATTTTCCGTTGGTCTGTGAATGTCCTTTTCCGATCTAATGCTATTGCATTATTACTGTATGTAGAGTGAGTTTATCTGTCGAGCTTATTATTCCGGATGGCACTGACCGTGGTGAGACGGCCCGCCGTCGCTGGGCGTCGAGATGCTGGGCGTCGCTCCTGACCTAACAGTTAATAATCGGCAAGTTGACGGCAAGTCTGTGGGGATTACCAACCACTGCACTGGCTCAGACGATGCAAGAACTCGACATTTTCAAATGTTTTTGTTGCTGAAAAATTGTCTCATTTCTCGTACGCTCTTCATCGTTCGTTGAGAATTATAAATATTGTTGGAACTCTTTCTGTAATTACATTTTGTCATCACAGTCAAACAATTTCTCTCAAAAATAATAAACATATTTAAATTATGTTTGCAATTTGCAGTTATGAGTTTTAACCTCCCTTTTACAGCAGCAATGTTTAGCTTTATTCCATTCTGTTTTAAAATGCTATAATGAATTAGTTTACTTTTGCTGGTTATGCATTTTCAACTTCTCTACACAGAATTTCTCAGTTAGCTTTGTCTTTCTTTTGCCAATTTTCAACGTTAAAATTCTACTAAATACTAATATATTAATTTCATAAAATTTCCCTACTTTCAATTGATTTGAATCTCAAAAGAATAATGAAGGAATCATGATGTATATGTGATATAAATTATTATGCAAGCAAATGGTTATTATTGTTTAAAATTTGGGAGTCACTGGGAATTAAATCTCAGATCTCACACTCAATTTAGTTTTTAGTCGAAGCCGCCCGTGTAAAATTGTAAAAAGGTCTATTTAAATAGTCAAACATATATAACAAAATTTAAGATTACATAGCATTAATTGGACTGAAGTGTACTCCTCTTGGTGACAACTTTTGGTAAAGTACGCTGAACTTGTACCGTGAGGAAAATATAAAATAGATATTTTAAATCTCAATGTGTGTAAGTAAAATTTCAAACGTAATTATTTGATTATTTTCACGCTTTTGTTCATTATATTTTTCTTGATAATAATGAAAAATGCGTAGCTTGGTTCGTGTGTTCGGTTTGTCGTTTTTTGCATACTCTTGCCACGTCGTTCGACCGAACGACTGGATTGGATACACTTCTGAAAAATTAAAAGTAATTTTCAAGTAATTAAAAAGTAATATGAAAAGTAACATATTAACCTAGAGCTCCAAACTGTTTATTGGGTTGGACACATTTTACAATTTATAAATTTTAACAAAATCTTTTTGATTCTTCGTTCAATACTAAATAAATTTTGTAATACTGGTGTATAAACGCCCGGTATATTTGAAATTTTGTGTGTGTAAAAACAGTACAGTGTGATATTAAAACAAAGTAGTAGACAAGCTATCAATAGCTGTCAGGAGATAACTGCGGGAAAGAGTATTAAAAATGATGAAAAGGACGTTATTCGTTATAAAAATCGAATACATATTGATTGGGTGTTAATGGATATTGTTTGGACATTGATTGTATGTGGGGATCATTTTTCGTTTCGGGCGTTGATAACGTCTAGAGCGTAGTTGATGATGTAGAAGGCTTACTGTAACGTGGCTAGAAATAAATTAGCGAATATCCGTGTGATCTGTCTACAGCTATGTTTTGAAAACAATCGACTGCATGGATGAAAATAAACGAGCATTCGACGTTGACAAAATGGGGCTCATCTCGTCTCAAGACGTTCCATGCATAGCAATTGGCGTTGGCGGG
This sequence comes from Stenolophus ochropezus, assembly GCA_035578165.1. Taxonomy (NCBI): domain Eukaryota; kingdom Metazoa; phylum Arthropoda; class Insecta; order Coleoptera; family Carabidae; genus Stenolophus; species Stenolophus ochropezus. The sequence goes on from JAQOWZ010000014.1 coordinate 11,197,256, forward strand.
TTCGACCCAGGACCCAGACTTGGGGCTCGATGCTGAAGTCGGGGTGCCTAATAACCGCCGGGCACGCTCGCCTTTTTACGCCCTTTCACGACGTTAGCCGAGAACGCATCTCTTTGATTGATGGTGTGTTGTGTTGCTGATACTCGCTCACGAACGTGAATGAAAAATACCGTCAGCTCCGACATGTACACCCTCGTACCCCACACTCTGGCTCACGTCACACCGCCCTATTTACAAAATGCACTCACTTATTTTATTCACTTCCAACTCCAATCAAATACTCCCATACAAACCGCTCCGAAGTTAACATTCATTTCTTCAAATTCACATGAATGTTCCTTAAGTTTTTCTCTTAATTTTATTTGATAAAAGACCTATAGATATTCATAATTTAATTCAAATATTTCAATCACTTTAACCTGTAATCAAATTTGACTTTAATACAAATCGCATCAAAATGAACATGTGTTTCTTAAAATTTACATTAACATTCCTACACTATAAAATACCATTTTATCTTTTTTTATTTGATAAAATACCTAAACATGATTTCATTCACATGAATCTGCAATCAAATCAGACATTTATACAAATCGCACCAAAATGAACATTTATTTCTTCAAATATACCGTCAGCTCTGACATGTACACCCTCGTACCCCACACTCTGCCTTCACGTCACACCGCCCTATTTACAAAATGCACTCACTTATTTTATTCACTTTCAACTCCAATCAAATACTCGCATACAAACCGCACCGAAGTTAACATTTATTCAAATTCACCTCAATATTCCTATAGTATAAAATGCCTATAGATATCATTGCATTCAACTATTTCATTCACTTCGATCTGTAATCAAATCTGACTTTCATACAAATTGCACCAAAATGAACATTCATTTCTTCAAATTCACATGAACATTTCTACAGTATAAAATCTTAATTTTGTTTGATAAAACACCTAGACATCATTTCATTCAAATATTTCATTCGCTTCAATCTCCGATCAAATCTGACTTTCATTCAAACCGTACCAAAATGAACATTCATTTCTTCAAATTCACCTCAATATTCCTACAGTATAAAACGCATTATATCATCATTTTATTTGATAAAATATCTATAAATATCATTGCATTCAACTATTTCATTCACTTCAATCTGTAATCAAATCTGACTTTCATATAAATCGCATCAAAATGAACATTCATTTCTTCAAATTCACATGAATATTCCTACAGTATAAAATACCATTTTATCATCTTAATTTTATTTGATAAAATAGCTATAGATATTATGGCATTCAACTAGTTTATTCGCTTCAATTTCGAATCAAATTTGACTCATTCAAACCGTACCAAAATGAACATTCATTTCTTCAAATTCACATGAATGTTCTTATAATATAAAATACGATTTTCTCTTAATTTTATTTGATGAAATACCTATAGATATAATTTAATTCAAATATTTTAATTATTTTAACCTCTCTATTATCAAATTTGGCTTTCGTACAAATCGCAACAAAATGAATATGCGTTTCTTCAAATTCCTACAGTATAAAATACCATTTTATCTTAATTTTGTTCGATAAAATTTCTAGTTATCATTTCATTCGACTATTTCATTCACTTCAATCTGACATTCATACAAATCGCACCAAAATGAATTGTATTTCTTCAAATTCACATGAATATTCCTACAGTATGAAATATCATTTTATCTTAATATTATTTCATAAAATACCTACAGATATTACATTCAACTATTTTATTCACTTCAATCTCCAATCAAATCTAACTTTCATACAAATTGCACCAAAATGAACATTCATTTCTTCAAATTCACATACACATTTCTACAGTATAAAATACCATTTTATCTTAATTTTAGTTGATAAAATACCTAGACATCATTTCATTCAAATATTTCATTCACATCAATCTGCAATCAAATCTGACATTCATACAAATCGCACCAAAATGAATATTCATTTTTTCAAATTCACATGAATATTCCTACCGTATAAAATACCAATTTATCTTAATTTTATTTGATAAAATACCTGTAGATATTGCATTCAACTATTATATTCACTTCAATCTCCAATCAAATCTAACTTTCATACAAATTGCACCAAAATGAACATTCATTTCTTCAGATTCACATGCACATTCCTACAGTATAAAATACCATTTTATCTTAATTTTACTTGATAAAATACCTAGACGTCATTTTATTCAAATATTTCATTTGTTTCAATCTGCAACCAAATCTGATTTTCATACAAATCGCACCAAAATGAACACGTGTTTCTTCAAATATACATGAACATTCCTACAGTATAAAATATCATTTTATCTTAATTTTATTCGATAAAATACCTAGACATCATTTCATTCGCTTCAATCTGCAATCAAATCTGACATTCATATAAATCGCACCAAAATGAATATTATTTCTTCAAATGCACACAAATATTCTTACAACATGAAATAAAATTTTATTTTTATTCGATAAAATACCTGTAGATATCATTGATTCAACTAGTTCATTCACTTCATACTTCAATTTCCTATCAAATCTGACTTTCATTCAAACCGTACCAAAATGTATATCCATTTCTTCAAATTCACATGAACTTTCCAACAGAATAAAGTACATATTTAGCTTTAAGACTTTTCGTTGAATATATCGGTTATCAGTTTTTATTACCATATCATAGTTTATTGTAAACCAGTATCTGTATTTACTTGTGTATTAAGTTCAGATAATAATTTGTGCATGAATTTTATTTGTACATAAAAATTGTTTATTGTTATTAACGTATTTTTCTGTTTTTGCAGGTATTCCCAATTGTTCTAACCAATGCTGCACAATATAAACACTGATCACTTATCAGGTATTTAACCTTATTAATAATCCATATTTTATTACATATTATTTCATATTATAAATGTAAAATAACTTTAAATTACATTTTATAATTATTTAAATTTATAATGTTATCATTTAATGTACCAATAAAATATTTCTAAAATTATATTTGTAGTCCAATAATGGTAAATTTTGCGTTTAATACTGATTACGAAATTACATAAACGTGTAATATATCAAGATATAATTGGCGATAACGAAATTGAGATGACGAGTTTATATTGTAACAAATAGAATAAGTAATAGATGTGTTTGTAGTTAAGGCTATTAATTACAAATTTACACAGCAAATTCAAATCCACTTAGCTAGTATAGGTTAAACACTAACTACCCATAAATGTCATAATCCTAGCTATCAATTGTTTTATGCTACTATAACTAGGGAATAAACATCAAGAGATCAATGACGAATACTCAGAGCTTTCGTTCGCTTCATAAAAACTTGAAAATGATGTAGTTGGGGCAGAATCCCCAGTGTAGGCATCATTTACGCGCACATTACTTTATCCTCGATCGAATCTCAACCGCGAACGCGAACGAGAACTATTTAGTAATGCATGCTTCAACCCGATCGTTTCGTATTTCAACCATGCACAGCTATTATACATCCCCATGGAATACAATTTAGGCAGATTTCATTTAACTCTGGCTAGTGCTGCCTCTGGTGGCGACGGCAGAAACCACCACTGGGGTTGAGAAGGATGAACCCGAGGAGGGTAGTGTCGATCCCCTTGATCGACTTGTCGATGCCTCGATGCCCGCCAGTTTTACATGTAGATAAATGACGGAGATCCTTTATAGGCTGAAGAAAACAACTCAAGACTCGACCGGATAATTTGATTTTTAAATGTAGATAATGAATTTCCTTTAATGAATTCTCCGGTTATCAAATTATGCCATTTATCTTACAATATACTTCTTTCTATTAAATTCCTTAACTTTCATATAATATTACAGTACTTACAGTAGATAAAAAATATTTGCTCACTAAGTTTATTTTTTGTTATGATTCCAATGCAAAGTATAAAGGTACAAAATAGTTTTTTTATTGTTAAACTATAATAACAAATTTTAACGAAAATAAATAAATTTAGTACCTAGTCAAAAAAGTATTCATATGCATTTAAATTTATTCAGTAATATCCAACTTTTACTAAAAGACGAAACCAGAACTGCCAAATATAAGAGAAGATTCGAGAGTTGTAATGAAAAAGGTCATCGTAAAATAGTCAATGACAAACAAAACTATAAGTACTAAGGTACTATCAGTAACATTAATAATAAGTGATATTTGGAGCCTGAGGCTAAATTATAATTAAAGTAATTAAAATTACCTCTTAACCTTAAAATTAATTTTATAAATTACTAAATACGTATTTCGAGAACTAAGTTCTTCTCATTATCAATTTTTTTTTAATGACATACTATTGGACAAATAATCTTAGTTTTAATTAGGTATCCACTCACCTGCCCATCAAAGTTGTTAGGACCTCTGGCATGGTTGACATGTTGAGTAATCTTAACTACTCTCTATCATTTTTGGTTATACTACTGATGATGAGTTCTCGAAATACGTATTTAGTAATTTATTGTAACATTGTAATCACGTCTAATATAAAATTGAAGTCTAATACCGAGGCTATGCTACATTTGCTATACTCGTATACGCTACGTTCATTAGGTACGCGATATTCGCTATAACCAGGGCCACATTGAAAGCTACATATAGTATTTTTTCAGTTTTCTTTCACGATACCAAGGAGGTTACCTGGTAGGATGATATTGATAGAGATTGTACAAAAATAAACGTAAAAGGAAATGGTTCCACGATGTCAACATGATGAAGAGGGATTTTGGCGAATTTTATCATCTTATAGACCAGTTGCGAAAAGATAAAGACAAATTTAAAGAGATTAGTCAGTATTGAAAATGATATTGAAAGTCTGCAAAGACAGTACCGACGTTAAGTACATTATAAAAATATAGCCGACAATCAAATACGATGTGACGTAGCATCGCAAACGTAGCGAACATTGCGTACTAGTGTCTATATAACAGGATATATTGAAAATATAGAGAGTTATTTTTTTAATGCATTGCCAACACAGCGATTATAGCGAACATAGTGTTCTATGTAACCTCAGCATCGAACAATAAAAAACAACAAGCAAAGCAACAAAATGTAAGAAAGAAACCTTTTACAAATGAGAAATAAGTAAACCTAACAAGATCTGATGACCAAAAATTTGCATGATGATATCCTAATAATAAATATAAGCTACTATGCAATTATAATAATAAACAAAGAATCTAAGAAATATACTATTTTGAACTTTGTAACCTTATGAACACGAAACACTTGTAGATTTGTTACGGTTATGGTTTTTTACCTCGATATAATTATTAGTTTATGATTGTTATGCTTGTGTACATTTACATATACTTTTGATCCCAGCTTTGCACGTGCTGTTTGAATATACCAAACAACAGAAATTCCACCTGTGTCTAGACATATTTTATTTGCATTATAATGGTACGGTTTGCCCAGCATATAAAAGACCTGTGTATTGTTGCTCATACACTACTAGTATATAATGTTTTTGAAGATATTAAGCTTTGAGTGCGAATTCAAATTCATGTTGCGAATAAGTATATGAAAAATTAATATAAAGATTTAATTTAACAAAAAAAATACATGAAATTTTTTACATAGGCAATATTCTGTAAACGAGAGTTTAAAGATTTTTAAAGAAAGTTATTTTCACTGGAAAATTTTGTATTGCAGTCGATATTGAGCTATGTATTCAGAAGCCTAGAATCTGTAGTGATTTATTGTGCACTAGTCAATCATCATATGTGGAATGGCTTTGATTACTATCGTAATTAATTCAGTTGTAGAGAAATTATAACCAGATCTACCAACTACATATTTTAGAGGAATAAATGATCAGCTAATAGTGCTAAAATTTGATGTAGTACATGATATTGTCATTCTAGTGTGTAATTATAATCACGATCCATTGTTGTCAACAAAAATCAGGAAAAATTTAAGGGTATATACTACACGGCATACTGATCACAGAACAAATTTTTTTAAATGGATTTGTTTATTCAATTTTCATACTCAGAAATAATATAAATTGTTTAAAAAACACTAAAAATATTTGAGGTTATCAATTTGACATATAAAGTGGGGTGCAGTTGTTAGAAGTACCAATTTTACAACAACAAAAATACTAAAAACAGTTTAACAATATCATATTATTAAACGGTAAGACAGAGAAACGAAAATTAGAGAGAGACGGAGACTGTGCACAAATTTAAAGGGCTCATTGTTTAAAATCTGAAAGTTCCCTCACATCTTAGAGAGAGATAGAGGAAGAGCACAAATTTAAAGGTCTACACAATGCTTCATAGAACTGGATAGGGAAACATGAAAAGTACCGACACGGAGTGTCGCTCCTGTATACAACTATTCTGTGATATAACTAAAGGGCAATTGTTAACGCAAAGTATAAAAAAAATATTATTAGGATATTTCACTAAATAAAAGTTTATTTTATTATATGTATACTTCGGAGATGATTGCAAATGTTTATAATCAAAAGCAAACAAAAGAAGACAAGAAAGAAATTTGTATTGGTAAGCAACGTGGAAATCCTAATTTTTTCTTTAGAAACTTTTCAGTAAGAAAGAGGATTTCTTATATGATAGAATTTAAAGACTGTGATGTTTCTTATATTGCAGTGAGCAGTTGAAAAAGATTGAAGTAGGTGGCGTTTTAATGTGACAGTTTTATAGTTGCACGTAACAGCATTGACTTAGATATATGGAATGAGTGTTTGCAAAAGGAAGACTTGTAGCATTATAGATTGTATTGAGAGTAATAAAGCCATCAGAAACAATGAAGGGAGGGTGAATTCGCAGGTAAATGAATGTTTGTTTGACGGCGTTGCCGCGATTAACACGAACAACACTTTACAATATCTCGCTAGCGACCGGTGTGGGGATTGGCGGATTCATTAAGTTCGAATGAACGTTGCTTTTCTGTAGCTGACTTATTAATTAGTCACGAGTAATTTGATTAGATACGTGAAAATAAGCGAGATGTTTCCTGGTAAAATGTGACAGCCGTAGCGTGACTTTGTATCACTTGGTTTTGCTGATTTTCACGTAAATGTATCAAACTGATGGAACATTCATCTATCACACTTAATCTACATATTATTTCATTATTAACCACACCTTTTCACCTGTTGAGATTTTTGCTGGAAAATCGTTTTGGACAAGCAAAAATTCTCATCTGATATTCGAATGAACTTTGTTGTTTGAAACTTCACAATCTGTATTAACTAAAATGTCTTAATTTAGAACCGTTTATTAATTAACATTGATAAAATAAGAAATACAATGGCATGTTCAACAATTGAATTTGAAATGTCGAAACGTCAAATTGAAACTGTGAAACATTTGATTAACTGGTAATAAATATTCTAGTTTGGTCATTGTTCATACTACAAATTATTCTGAAATCAATCAACATATTAATTTTATGGAAATTTAATTTTCACTTCATTATAATAATTTATGATTACCAATATTTTACCAAATTATTCATAGAAATTTAGATACATGTTCTAAAATATATAACAAACCGGTTCATCATTGTTCATAAAAACATAATAATGTAATTGAAATAATTGATTGCAAATGATATCACTTTTATTCATCGAAATTATATTGTACTATAGTTACTTACTAATCATTTTTTAATTAATTAGATTGATTTTATCTATGGTTAATTATCTATAAGAAAAATTAAATTTCTTTACGTATATGTAGCAGAAATCGATACATATAATACTACATTATTTTCGTTAGTTGATTATATTTGTAACCAATGTTGTAAGTTTGTTATTCTAGCCATCTTCTATACATTTTAAAACTAGTAAAAATAGTTAGAAATAGATATTTTTACCACAACAGATAAGAATTCAATTACTTCATATTTTCATTATAACTTGTGAAGTGTAGATATCGGCATTATATTTTTGAAAGATAGATATTATGCTATATTTTTTGCAAGTGACCTACAGCTTATAATGAATCCTGAACCTCTTAAACGCAACATTATTTTATACTATTAATTAGTTAGAGTCATCAATCGTAGACAATTTCTGCTATATGTAGTATATTTAATATTAAAAATTTAACATCAGCCAATGAAATATGTATATTTTCAATTATAAAAATATACATTGTACGTTATAACAAATAACAAATGATTTTCTACAACCAGGCATAAAGTATGTCTTTTAACGTCCTCTTTAGAGTTTGTAAAGAATCACTTTTCACGCACTTGTGGCACAGTTATCAATGGTTTTATTTACTTTTGAAATTAATTTTTATTAATATTTCGGTTATAGGAAAATTTTTGTTTGCAATATGTGTATAACAGTGTTTTTTGTCTCGTGCAATAATACGCTTCATGCTTTAAACAGCACTCGACTAAAAAACACTTACTTTACACACATAAATAACAATTTTATAAAGATAAGCAGGAATCATATTTAAAAAAAATTATTAGACATTGTAAAATTTAAATTTTTATTCTTAAAATATTAAACTTATACAATGGGAGCATACACGCAAAACGTTTTCAGGTGGCAGCACTATTTGTTCACCTTATTTTTTTTAATTAATAGTGTAGACAATGTTATGAAAAACATCGTAATCTTTAATTACGTGTGCGCACTTTAAGTAAAGTTCCTGTAAACTTATTACTTACTATGCAAAAAATGGATTGCAGCCGATAAAAATTGGCCTATTTAAAATTAGAACTTAAAAATAGTGGTGTGTCTGTACGAGAAAAAAAGCAGATATAATTAAGAGGTATAAAATGAAATACAAATTTGAAATTTGACGTTTGAAAAAAAGTTGGAAGGGAAAAAAGTAGGTGGAACAGTAGCGTCTAACTGTTCCCATTTCAATAAATAGTTTTTTATTTCTGCATTCCCAATCTTCCAAATCCTTACATTAACAATGATGTAGAACAAATTGAAAGTTTTCATAAATAAAATAAAAATATGTGTTTATTTGTAGTAGTTTTTGAGTTTATCCAACATTTCATCCACATTACGCACACTTTTCCACGCGAACGAAGGCAATATTTCGATGCGATCTCGAAGGCAAATCACGAAAAAGATCGTTGTCAATCACACACAAACAGAGATGGAGCTGTAGCGTAGAACCGAGAGGAGAGATACACTCACACGTCTGTGAGAACACACAACATACACAGTATCTCAGGCTTGGCAGTCTCGGTGTTTCGTTGAGCAATTTGGAGTCGTTTCCGTTGCAACTTCCTGTGATTTTGTTACGCGAATAAGCGGTTTCAAGAGATACGCTGGCGGTTCTTACACCGTTTCCGGTTACGCGCCAGCCGCGGGCCCCCGGATTCTTTTAGAATTCGTAATTTTCACCGCCTTCGACTGTTTTTTTCTTTCTCGCTGCTCTCTGCTTTCTGCTTTCTTTCGCTTTCGTACGGCTACGGCTAGATCGGACACGAGTCGCTATGTTCTGTGCTCTGAGCTGCTGTTGGGTCGTCGACGGTAATGTGGCTTCACACCTGAACTGTTGAACGCTGCTGCATGCCAATGATTCCTTTTCTTCATTTGTAAGGATGAGCAGGGTTTCTAATTACAAACGCCTGTCTGATAATAGTAAATAGGTTTGTGTCGCCTACCAACACTTCACTAAACAATTTCTCAATCTCAACTTTTTCTTCTCTAACAATTTCACTACTTTCTTTTCTAAATATAAATACAGGTTGTAACATTAAATTTAACAGGTGATAGAACTCGCCAAGAGCAACAATATTTCTTAGTAACTTTTTTCGGAATTACAATTTTGTTAGGTATTTTTACCACTCCATAAATTGATGAGTTGTTTAGGTATTTTCGTGATTGTTTGATCCAGTAGCAATAATAATGAAAAAAAATTTGACAAATTGAGTTCTCAATTTTTTTTATATGACAAATAGATAGATTAATAATTAGTATAAAAATATTTATCTGTAAAAATACCTGCCTTTACGAATAGCGAAAACACAGGCACAGGTCAATCAATTTTGAAAAGATGCACTTTTATATGAAAATAAAAAATATATATTTTATTCGACTACCATAAGCGAGTAATGAAATTTGTGACAAAATTTTAACTCAACTTCTACAAGGCTTAGAAGAAAAAGTTACTAATAAATATTGTTGCTCTTGAGATCTATAATCCTTTAAATTTAATGTACTTATTTCTACTACTTCCTGTATATACATAAATTGTAAGGAAGCAATACATCGAAGATTTTTATAATTGCAAAAACTAAAATTTCTATTTACAACATAGAAGAAAGTTAACTGATTTACGATTACTACATATACTTTATAATAATGAATTAGGGATGAAATATTCTTTGTAGATAACAGTTCTCCTATAAATAGATACTTGCAAACTATAAACAATTTTTTGTGCGAAGATAACATCGATGTATGTTTTTTACAAAAATCATTCTTGTAAACAAGTTAAAATATATATGTAAATTGGATAACATCTAATATTTATACATGTTACTGGAAACATGTAAAAGGATATTAATCTGTATGCTTTCAGTAAAATCTATTATTTATTTATTTATTATTTATAACACTGCTGATGCACCAATTATATTATCATCTATTTATTATAAAGACTGAATTATGGTACGAGAATCATTAATTTATTTACTTACACATTTTACGTACAAACTCTATCCAAATTTCTCCTATCATAAGATTATCATAAACATAAATATATGCCCGATTTGTTTTCTATAAACTTACAGCGTTTTAAAAGTTCACTTATATTTTGTTAACTATAGTTTAAATTTACAAAGCTTTCATGTCAGTTAAAATGAAGACGTACACTGTGTGATTCTTATTAATTTACAATAGCAAATATTTTAAAGATGCTTTTTTTGAAACACTATTTCTCTATAATTGGGATATTTTCCTGTTGAAAAGAAAAAAATGTAATAAATATACCATTCGCGTCTTATTATCCATTATTGGGTAGGTCTATTTGTTTTTTTGAAAATTAATATTAAATGATTACTTTTATTCTATTGATATAGCTTATAAGATTGCAGATATGCGAATGGACATAAAGCATAAATATAGAGTTTATAGATCAAATTTTAATAGTAGGTACGTGAGTCTTTAATTTGTTAGATTTAAAAACATTAATATGATGAATTTCATAGTGAGTATAAATGTGAAAAATTCATAGGTGGAAAATTTTATGAAGAATAGTAAATTTACAGAACGACGTTGAGCACAGATAAAATATTTATATTGAAATTTCTTCGATATCGCATAGCTTAGTCTTCGTTGGAAGGCAGAATAGTTATAAAAGAATGTCAGAATTTGCCATTGAATTCGAAAACTGGTGTATTTTGCAAAGGAAGGCGTAAACTATACGGATTTTTGTTCTTTTAGAAAATAACTAAAAAGTTTCAAGTTTGACACAAGGGAAATCCAGAAACTTTGACCGGGAAGAGAAATCGAAAATCTGAATTATTTTATTCAAAAGCAGGTGTTTAATATAACTTCAAAAATGCCGTTTTGCATGTCAGAATAACACTTTGTCTTGAGTTGCAGCGTTCCGATTCCCACAGATTTATTTAAAATTTTAGCGTCATTCCGTCCAAGCGCGGAAGCTTCAGCTTTCATCATTTAGTAATGAATTGTTATTAAATTACAGGCTATCCAATAACGAGGTGTCATGTGTATAAAATTTTCAAAACTACTGGTTACAACAGGAGATTAGGAACTCGCCAAAGGAAGTTATTATTACATGTTTTCGTGTCGACAGATAACACTGGCTTAATTATTATCGTATGAAATTAACCACCGAAATGAAAGGCAGCATGCAATTTAACTTTTTTGTGGATTAATCTCCCTTTACTTATAATTTTAGTAACAATTTCTTTTATATAATTCGGCTAGCTAATAGAATTATAAGTGGCAATTTAATTTCTTAATACTTTGGGAAAGAGCTTTAATGTAAATCTTCTTGGGTTACATGTTTTAAGCTTTTCCTTGCTTTGATTTCGTTTTGTTTTACCTCACATTTTTAATGGTACAATTTCTTTCTCGTTTTCTTTCTTTAATTAAATTATCACAGATTCAATACGCAATAGTGAGATTAATTTTAATGAATTATCATAATTAATTTTATACATATCGTGCAACTTTCTTCAAAATAATGATTATGTATTTTAGGGAAAATGTATGTGTATTAAAAAGCGAAACAGTGACATAATTTATTTACCTTCAATTGTGTTATTTTTAAATTTTTACAATATTTTCCACTAATTCAATTTCAACGACTGACATTTGCGGTTGTACACAAAATTAATTATATTGCTATTAGCTGTATTACGGATATAGTTTTTACATAAACATTTAGTGGCCTAAACCGATAATTGAGCGACAGTCGTGATGAGTATTTTATGAAATTATATGGATGGCATGTTAGAGAGATATAGGCGGCAAAAACTTAATTGCTTTCAGGTTAATTGTGTATTCAAAATTTGTTATTGGAAATACAGTGAAAATATTTTAGCATAATTTCAATGATACGGCAATAATTATTCAGCTCGTATATTTGTATAGCCACGTGCATGTTCATGAGATATTCTACCTATTGACCTATCGACTTTCATTGCTAAAATCACTCAGATTATTTTGTTACTTCAAATTTTAATTTGGCTTACATAGGGTGTTAATTATAATATAAAATCGGACGCCTACTTCTTTATATTGGCACCTTTATTCAACTATACTCGTACATAAAATGTTCCGAGACAAGAAAAATTGTGTAGGTATCTTGTCTTGTCTTGTCTCGTCTCGTCTCGCCTAGTGTTGTATAGCATTTGAAATATATGTATGTATTTGAAATAGATTAAGTACTTGAATAAATTTTTTGAAACATCTAAAAAGTATTTTATATTTTAATACATTAAAATACTTTTATTAGTACAAAATACCAATTTTCAATATTTGAAATACCTTTGTACAAGTATTTGAAATACATTTATATTTGAAATACGTATAGTATTTGAAATACATATTAGTATTTGAAATATTGATATTTGTTTATATCTAAAATGTAAACCATCGTGTGTTGTCGGTTATCAGGCTGCGTAAGTTGTACAAGAGTTTAGTTACTTAGGTGCACGTATAATACGAAGAATATACATAGATCCTTTTATACTACACCTCATTGTAATTGAATCTATAGAAATCTCCGGGAAAATGTTTATTATAACTATTTTTTAATCTTTGCGTTGTTTGAAATATAGTTAGTCTTATGTGAAATAATTAAAAGTATTTCAAATACTCAAAAGTTTTTAAAATGCTTAAAAGTATTTGACTGGTCTCGCCTATAGTTTATTTCGTCCTAACGAAATTTTGTCTTGATTTTCGAAATGAGATGGGATGAGAGATATGCTCAAGATGAGACGAGACGATATGGCCTAAACGAGAAGTTTCGAATGTCTCGAACATGATTATAAATTATTTCGATTTATTAGATATTGAAACAATATAAGATATATCGTTTGTCAATGTAAATAATTTCTTCCTCGCAGTTTAGTACAATACACAATTATATACCTAATATCCATACCACAAGATATCACAGGGATTTATCTCGATATTTCGAGACGAGACAAGATAACCACCTATCTTGTCTCGTCTCGTCTCGCAGGAATACTACGAACATATGACGTAGTAGAGCAGTTGTTTAACATAAAAGAAGAAAGAAATTAACTAATTTATAATGTAGTGGAAGTAGAGCAATATAAAAAGGACCTAATTTTATTTAGCGGTTGGGAAGCATTAGAGAAAAAACAATAACACAAAATCGAAAGAATGTAGGGACAAAATTTTGCGTGCGAATGTTATTTGTAAGCATTGAGACACAACTGGCTACATATTGTAAGAATAATGTAGAAAATGGAGCAGTATATTGAAGACGATAGGAGCGTTGTAAAGGGGAACAAAGCATATCAAGTGAATAAAGTGCCAAACGCAGAAGGCACACTTGATACCCCACAATTCCATTTTCGTTTTAAATACTTTTTATAATACTGCTGGCAAAAGTTGTAAAATAATCGAAAGCTAAACGGAGCAAGAGAATGAAAGAAGTATTACTCGTATGAGCCCGGGAAGGAGTTCTCGTTCTTGTCAGTGCTGTGTTGGAGACGCCTCGCTAAATATCTATTCCATTTCCAAACTTAAATAAGTTTCCTAAGACTTACCGACTACTTCTTTTCACTACAAAGCCTATAATACAGCCAGGGATCTTTCCAGTTCCACCTGACTGTTTTCTTAATCGGTTAATAATTTATTTATTTCGTTTTATGGCCCAAACGACTACGACGGGTTCATATTACTGCAAATACGGCATAACTTGCAACTCACTTTGTGTATACAATGGGATAAAACTTGGGCACCAAATTTTAGAGCGATAAATATTTTTATAAATTTATAATATTAACATACAACGGGTTCATATTACTGCAAATACTGCATAATTTCCAACTCACTTTGCGCATCGCTGGGATAAAACCTAGGGCGCCAAATTTTGAGGCGATAAACCTTAACTAGTTTTTAATAAATTTATAATATTAACACTATGCTTCCGTTTATTTTTGTCAGGATGATCATATTTTTACCTTCAGCGATAAAAATTAAGTATTTGAGATTGACAATATTGGGGTTAGAAATTATTCATTTCTTTTAAAATAGAATTTTCTAAAAATATCTTTTTTAGTTCTGTATTTCTTTTAAAATAGAATTTTCTAAAAATATCTTTTTTAGTTCTGTATTTACATTTTATATGAGTACTCAGGTCCGGATTAAGACTCCAGCAGGCCCTAGACAAAATATAATTCGGGCCCCCTTTTTATATATTTTGTTTTGGTCTTAGCAACTTAACTTATTAACTAAAGGAGTTTATATTATCAGTTAATCTAATTTTTGTATGATTTGAATAAATAAAAAACTAGATCCACATATAATTTGTTCCGACTTTTTCCCTAGATGGTATTTAAAAAAAAAAACACCCCTGGGTTTTGCCGCCCTATAGCCCTCCCCTAAATCCGCCACAGGTAACCAACGTCACTTAAAGAACTACTGTCAATTACTCATATATTTTTTATAGTATACCTCAAAACATTTTATAATAATTAATTTTTCAAATATTCAAATTTTTCACAGGTATGCAATTTTGCTACATATTATTTTGTAAATATAAAATTAACAAGTGATTAATCTAAATTCTACTCTGTGGTATCACGCGTGAATTTCAAAACTAATATGACAACATAATATATAAAAACTGACCACTATAGCTTCTCGTTATAATAATAAAAACTAAACATTGGTTTGCAATTATACAGTTATTAGCAATTAAATGTTTCGGAGACGGATATGTAACGTCAGTATGGTAGGATTGTGAAAAAAGGCAGGTAAACTATCTCTTACGTTCCTAGTCTATCTCTCTTCTTTCACGATTCTACAACGATGACGTTACAGTATCCATTCCCCAAATTTTTAATAATTATTTTCTCGTAAACTACGAATAATGAATCGATTTTAAAATAATACGGGAATATAGTTTTTTGCCTAGTATCATATATGTAAAAATCAAAATTTGGCCACATACTTTATTTTAACATATATAATATTTATTATCCCGATTCGAATTACGGGCCCTAGACATTTATCTTACTTGTTAAACCGTTAATACGGCCCTGAGTATAGTATTTTAGAATGAATGTACCATAAAATATTGTCAATAAAAAGAAATGTATGATAAATGTGCGTATGAATTGCATATACATATGTGGTTTGAAATATCAGAAAATATTGAACCTGTTTTTTAACTGAAAAAATGAAATGTTACACTTTTGTGTATCGCAGTGTTTAATGGTGTATCTCCTGTTTATTCACGAATTTTAAATCACGGTTTCTTGCTGAAATAAATCATTCATAATACATGAGGTATTATGGGATGTTTAGTTTACGTCCGTACGTTACCCGTACTAAAGTGGCAGAATGGTGTGATATATACTTATTTATTTAAAGGGTTAAACGTATTTTTACACGTGAGTTCATAATTTTTAATGCAAAATTCTTTCACCTCGTAGCTTCAAATCTTGGAGTTGTAAATAATTAATCTGATTTTTTGTATTGAATTTATATCGTACACGATTCCAAGTGCTATAACGTTTTATTACCAAGGTATAAACTAAGATTGCTGAAATCTAAAACTATCAGCATTATTTTATTTTCTCTTCTTTACAACTTTGACCGGATTTTTTTCATTAAGATTCATGTATCACCTCAGTAAATGAACAGTCGTTAAACATTACAACAAAAAATATGGCGATATTCAAACAATAATAATTAGAAATGTTACATGTATTAATCTAATATTATCAGCATTATTTTATTTTCTCTTCTTTACAACTTTGACCGGATTTTTTTCATTAAGATTCATGTATCACCTTAGTAAATGAACAGTCGTTAAACATTACAACAAAAATTATGACGATATTCAAACAATAATAATTAGAAATGTTACATGTATTAATCTAAAACTATCAGCATTATTTTCTTTTCTCTTCTTTACAACTTTGACCGGCTTTTTTTCATTAAGATTCATGTATCACCTTAGTAAATGAACAGTCGTTAAACATTACAACAAAAAATATGGCGATATTCAAACAATAATAATTAGAAATGTTACATGTATTAATCTAATATTATCAGCATTATTTTATTTTCTCTTCTTTACAACTTTGACCGGATTTTTTTCATTAAGATTCATGTATCACCTTAGTAAATGAACAGTCGTTAAACATTACAACAAAAATTATGACGATATTCAAACAATAATAATTAGAAATGTTACATGTATTAATCTAAAACTAACAGCATTATTTTCTTTTCTCTTCTTTACAACTTTGACCGGCTTTTTTTCATTAAGATTCATGTATCACCTTAGTAAATGAACAGTCGTTAAACATCACAACAAAAATGATGACGATATTCAAACAATAATAATTAGAAATGTTACATGTATTAATCTAAAATTATCAGCATTATTTTATTTTCTCTTCTTTACAACTTTGACCGGCTTTTTTTCATTAAGATTCATGTATCACTTTAGTAAATAAACAGTCGTTAAACATTACAACAAAAATTATGACGATATACATACAATAATAATTTTAAATGTTACATGTATTAATCTAAAACTATCAGCATTATTTTATTTTCTCTTCTTTACAACTTTGACCGGATTTTTTTCATTAAGATTCATGTATCACCTTAGTAAATGAACAGTCGTTAAACATTACAACAAAAAATTGTGATGATATACAAACAATAATAATTAGAAATGTTACTTGTATTAATCTGAAACTATCAGCATTATTTTCTTTTCTCTTTTTTTTTACAACTTTGACCGGCTTTTTTTCATTAAGATTCATGTATCACCTTAGTAAATGAAGAGTCGTTAAACATTACAACAAAAATTATGATGATATTCAAACAATAATAATTAGATATTTTACAAGAACAAAGAAAAATGGTTAATTCTGTCATTTTAAAATGTATAATCAGTATCCCAACTTTGACTGCAATTACAATTCACTACTTTCTATTGTGAATATCGTGACTTTAGACAACCGGAGAAATATCCACTCATGTATATTTTTATTCAAATTAATAAATAATGTAAAAATGACTCTGGTATTCGTAGCCGAATATTCATCACTGTACCACGTATTTCTTCCAGAAATAAAAACACTTTCTACTTCTCTACAGCAAGGACAAACTATGAACTCAAATATCCAATTAGACAAATGTGCAATATATTTAACAACTTATCAAGTAATATTGACATTTTTTTCGATTCATTCCCTTCTTTCAGACTTCACCTTTTAAATTATTTTAATAAGTAACAGCAGTTCGATGTATCTAAAATTTATCATTACAATTTTTTTTCATATTGTATTTTCCAATTTGCAGTTTATATTTGGTATAATTTTTGTTTATTGCAACACTGTTTATATACATTTTTTTATATTCTTTTGTATTGCTTACGATAAAGCAATATTTTTGTATTTTTTAAATTATAATCATCCTGTAATTGTGATTTTTTCCTGTAGGATTGATTTGTAAAATAAATAAATAAGTATTAATTTTAATAACATCTAATGTACAACTGGCCTATCGAGTATATCATTCTTCAAAGAGCGATTTTCAATGGTTTTTTTCTTTAGTTAGGAAAAGCGAAAGGTGCTTTTTTGAGGCAACAAAATCAATAGAACCGGATGAAAAAAGCTACTTCGTCAGAGATAGCTGCATTACGAACAAGCAGGTGTCCTAAAATTGCCAAAAACCTCAACGCAAGTTTTCCTCGGCTAATAGTTCCATTGATCTTCGCAAACAATGCCCAACCGGACAATACTCCTCTGAAATAATCAATACTTTTGTTATGACTTTGGACTCTAGCCATTGAACAGAGATACCTAATTAGATGATTTTTTGCACTATTCTCTTTACTCTTCACTTCCTCACTTTAATCTTGCACTAACAATAATTAAAATTTAATTGAAGTAAAACTTTAATACATTTTTACTTGTATTACTATTTTTCCAGTTATATTAAATTTGCTGTATACATTGTACTCAAATTAATAAGAAATTCTTACGTAGTTTAAATGGAACCTTTAATTTCTAAAATTTTTATTAACAACCCTTCTCTTCCGGTTTCAGTTCCGTTACATAAAAGTTAAATTTTATTCGGGTTTTGGTGAATATTTTATAAAAAATTTAATATGATATTAAAAACACAGTGAAAATCATCTATAACGAAAAGTCGCTCATAACGACGAAAATGCAAGATAATAGTAGGTCTTCGATATAAATTATTTGTAAAATTATTCGGATTTAGCATAGCCGGTTTTAGCAAAGTCCCATATTATGTCTTGATTTTTCGTTTACGCTTTATCCCCATTTTTAGAGAATTGTTTTGATTTTATTTTTCAGTAATACAAAATTATTAGCACTAACTTAATTTATTCTTCTGCATTGGTTTTGAACAGTGGCGTAGACAAGGGGGATATTGGGATTAATACCACCATGGAGAAAAAATTATGTACTATGTTTAACATTGTAAGGAAAAAAATTCGATTTATAAATATTTTCTTATAAATTATTAAAGTTACTGTATTTGTATATTTTTAAAATGTATTGAATTATTATTTTCCCAAATTCCCTCCCCCATTTGAAATTTCTGGCTAGGTCATTAGTTTTGAATTAATTAAAAACCAGATCTGCATACAATTTGTGATTATTGTAGTGATTTGTTCCTACATGGTATTAAAAAAAAAGCCAGCCTTGGATTTTGCCGCCCTGGGCTATAGCTCCTATAGCCCTCCCCTAAATTCGCCACTGCTATATATCCTAAGTTTTATGTGACTGAATATGTATAATATATGTTAATTTATTTTTTTACAAATAGTTTTTTATGTTTTTTTCTATGAATTTCTGTATGTGTGCTTTATTATTTGTATGTATGTATTACATTCTAATATTATTTTTCTTATTAAAAATATTATTTTTGTGGTTGTTGTTATAACATCCAGTCACATGTAACGTTCGTATTTTCACTGCATATATGTACATAAAAAAGTATAGAGATATTTTGAGAAACTGGATTTTGATAACACATGAAGTAAAGAGAAATACCTTAGTATGCAAAACAAATAAGAAGAAATGTCGCGCCTTAGATGTCGTTGTCAGATAACCTGGTTTGCAGGGTAATTTATAATATAACATATCTGCATTTAAAAAAAATATTGCAATTAAAATTTTACACTCGCAATAGTTTTGCATTTATGAATGAATAAAAAGATGCTGATGTATGTATATTTATTTTGTATAAATTATGCAGCACACATATTGCAGCAATACGCGCTATGATTCATTATGAAATATTAAAAGTGGATATCTCTACACGAGTGAGAAATTAGCAATCAATGATTATTTTATACGAAGCAAAAAGCTATAAAAGTAGCATATAAAACAATAGCCAACGTAATGTGTGTAAATTTTTGCACCGCTGCTTCAAATATACTAACCAAGCTTCGAAACAGAATATGTTATTTGATCCATGACATTGGGGCATTAGTTCAGGGACATTACACATAAAATATAGTACAGAATTGAAAAGTGGTTAAAATGAATACATTCGCACGTCACACGATATACAGTTATCGCAATGATTGTTATATGAGAAAATTTGTTTTGTGTGCAAGTGTAAAATATATTCATGACACATTCGGTACACAATATATCCATTTTTGATACTGACATACATTTTATATGGGTCACTAGTGTGAAGTTTAAAAATATTTCTCCAACAGGACAGGTTAATATCACTTTTATAGTTTAGAAAAAAACTAGAGTTGTTAAATGACCACTGTCGAATTGAAGGAAGAAAAGTATAAAAACTAAAAATTAACCATTGTAACTACCAATAGTAATAATAAAAACTATTTATTATCTTATTATTTCACTGAAATTAACATTTGAAATTAATGTTTCTGTAACGGTGCCATATCTCTGACGTGGGGACTTTAATGAACCTGATTTTTTTACTTAATGATATCGAATAAATGTTGTTAATGATAAATTAGCCAAAACTATTAATGAAACAATGTATAAAATATCAAGTTAGGCAATTCATAGAGTAAAATAAAAATATTTTGATATTACACAATTGTTTTGGTGTAAATTTGGTTGGCATTAAATGTCAACTGTCTACATTGTCAATGGCATATGATTTTCGAAGGCTGTTTAGTGTTGATATACATCGTTTTAAAAATGTAATCTGGGTAGTCTGCTAAATTTAGATTATTCTACGTGACGTCACATATCCCCTCTCCAAAACTTTATTATTATTTTTCTATGGAATTACCAACAATTAAGCGATTTACAAAAATTCGCGTATTTCTATTTTTTGTACAGAATCATAAAATAGAAGAAAAAAAAATGGTCATATAACCTATTTCAATACAATATTTTTGTAAACATGCCAATAATTATATAAGATACGTTTTATTTTAGATTTTACTTCTATTTTAAATTACAAAGATTCAAATTTGGTTTTTGGTTCGTGTTTTAGAAATGAAAAACCTTTTTCAAATTTAAGGTCCGGTAATGTTTTTGGGTTACAAAATACAAAAATTTTGTTACTTCCATTTGATTGTATATATAATTTACACAACTGATATTGAATTTCAAGAAATTAATTGATAAATCGATATTCATTCAACATCGGAAAATTACTTGAAATAATAATCGGATCAGGTTTTTAAATTGTAATATTTGCATTTCATGAAATTTAAGCTTGTTGATTCTGGTTTATGTTTTGTTTTTATTTGATTTTGATGCGCAATTAAGTTTCAATTATTTTCCATTTACTTGTGTCATTTATTTAAAAAGTAAATTTTATGCCACTAGACTAGCGGACGTGCAAGGCGTGCAAGAGACATGAACGGTCAATTGTTACCATTAATAAGTTCATATCTGTGAAAACAACAAAGCTTAAAGAAATGCGACGACGAAGATTCCAAAGACAATATGAAACTACACTAATTGCGTCGAGGGAATGGAATAGAATGGAATTGAATAGAATAAGAAATAAATTCTAATATTCTGTTCCATTCTATGTACGTATAAATGGTGCCATGCGTTTACCTGTTTCATATTTCTATTCCCTATGCTATTCTATTCCATTCTATTCTATGCAATGTATCTCACCAAAATACTGGGAAGAAAAAATCTGGGATTCAATATAAAACAGTTAGAAAAACAAGTAAAAAAGAGAAACTTGGGGATTCACCCATATTGTTTTGAAATTTAAGGTTAGGTTTATATATAGGTGCGACTAAGTACTGTTGTATATGGGCGGCCTACTTAGGACATATGAAAAGACCTGAGTTTTAAGTTATTTTTAGAATAAAACAATTAAAAGTGGAAGCCGAGTTAACAATGAACTGCTATTTACACGAAAAGTGTATGCAATGCACTTGATTACATTGCTGTGTCGGGAAAACAGTAAAGTAATAAATATTGTCATCGTAATATCAGAGAGTGTGTATACGGTAACAAATGAAAACTCAAACAAGGACATTTACATAGCAAGTTTATTAGTTGGAAAATGTATTACAGTTGTAGATCACTGTACAAATTAGGTGGAGTTGGTAACAAATCCATTTAATTAAATATTCATGTATTAGCATCACATAAATTGCAAATTGAACACAAAGTAGATAAAATCGCACACAAAATCTTCTGAAATAATAAACGCGGGTATTTTGATTGAATTTGCAGAAACGCAGTAACTTAACCTCAATCTGAGATGCACGCGCATGCGCCAGTGTAGCTAGAACGTGTCGCAACTTGGAACCTTCGGGGAGGTCGCGACTCGCGTTATGATGCGAACGACGGCAAACGCAATGCCTTTTTCTTCAGCGTTTAATTTCAAATTTGCATTCGCAGCTTAACTTGCGAATCGCTAGAGTTTAAATTGTCGCGCGGACTGTTATCGGCTTCCAGCCCAGCACCGCTTCGTTGACACTTGAGACTACGGGTACAGAGACGTACTGGGAGATTCTGCTTTCAATTTGCCCCCATTCAATACACACGCTCCTGCTATGTAATCAGCGAATAAGGAGTATGTCAGACAATTCAGCTTCTAGTCCAGGAGATACGGTGATAAATTGAACGGCATAGGATCGTGTCCGATTCGCTCATTGTTCCCATTTGACACGTACAATTGCCTTTTCTCTTCAAAACTTTCAAATACGCTCTTAGAAAATGCTTTTCTTCATTTTCAAAAACATTGCATTACAAATAATAACAATTCTGATTAAGGTTTCGTCGGGCCAAAATTATTGCTCACTCTTCTCATCTCGAAATATCTCATCTCGGGCAAGACGAGAACGTTTTTAAACCAAAGCTTCGAACGAGAAAATAGAATCGTGATTCTTAAATTTCAATTATTTCGTCGAGATTTCTCAAGGTTTTAAAATTATTTTTTCAAACGTCATAAATGTGACATCTTTTGTGACTTGACTCACAAGGTAGAAATTAAAAGTAGAAATATAGCTACTTCTACGCCGCCGATGTAGAAAAAAACTAAACAAGTATCAATAAGACCTATGTAGAATCAGCGAATAAGAAATAACTTACATAACAGAAACCTGCAATATCATCCTAAATTTTAGTATAAAACTAGATAATCTAAGAATGGAATTACTAAAAACTATTAACAACTAACATATTTAAATTGATAACTTAAAAATCAGAAATCAGAAATCAGAGTTTTCATTATTGTAGTGCGTTTTTATATGACTATCTGATATTTACATTAATAATAATAATAAATATATATTTTCCTTCTAATATCCTAAAAGAATATTAAATTTAGGTAAATTTCCTTAGGTGAGATTCGAGACTGAGGCGAGATAATAATATTCAAGACGAGAAATAAACGAGACGAGATAAAATATTTTACATTTAAAAATGAGACGATACGGGAAAAAGAAAAATCTCGTCTCGTCTCGTCTCACAGAATCACTAATTACTGTCTTGTTTTTTTTTGCATTTCGGTAACATTTTTGCCTTACAAGATTGTCTTTTTAAAATCAGGCAACCAATGAAATTGCTAAAGACAGATGACATCACAGGAGATCGCAACAAAATTTCTCTCTCTTATATTTCGCGAATGAAATAATATTTAAATAAAATATTTTCACTAATTCTCATTAATTGTTGTATATTTTCATATTCTTCTGTAAAATAGTAATATTTCGACAATGGTTCAGCATCCTATTCATAGTTGATACAATCTTGTACACAATTAACATTTGATCACATTATAAGACAATTGCTAACAACAAACAGTCTTTGATATAACAATGAAAACTAGGAGACTATTATGTATCTGATAGTGAGATATTGGTTCGGAATTTGAATGAACTTTCGAATAATGAACTGATAAATAGATTCCATGTCTTTACTAAACAAATAATAATCAATATATAATCTTGTCTTTATTAGCTACAATATAAAAGATTATGACATTTAAGAAATATGTGGTGAATTAAATCTATTGTATGATATATGCAAAATTTTGCATTCCATGCAAATTTTCATGTAGTTCAAAATTCACTTATGTTCACAGTTGCACATTTGCCTTGTTAATGACTATTAAATTTAATCTGATATTACAATCTGTTGCAGTTGTAGAATTATATGAAGTAATAATGATAATTAATTACTATGTATTGCTGACAGAAAAATCATATGAATTATGTTTTGAATTAAAATATATTTTTAGAATTGACAGTTGAAAATTTTATACAGTATTATTAAAAGTTACTTGCATTCATTGAAATGAGTGCTAATCTGTTTTATCACAGATTTTGGTAATGGTATAATTGCATTAAAGAGGAAGTTTACCAGTTATCTTTTATTAAAGGTTATCTCATTATTTTAAATAAAAGGAACCAATTGATCTTAATGTTGTATTTATAAGAAAATAAATACAAACTTAAATGAATGATTATTGATGTAGAATATAAATGAATATGTGAAACATGTAAATCTGTTATTGATTACGTTAATGAAATTATTTAATTAAACATTAAACTACGACAGTAGGTCATTCTTTTTAATCTAATAACAACTAAGAGTGCATATGTTCTTACATGTTTTCTTTAAAAGATTATGTACTTAATTTTTTAATCCAATTAAACAAAAATATTAACATATCCTTGAGGTGGTGCCTAAAAAATTATAACTAATCAAAAGGGTTGATTTTTAAAAAAATCATATAAATCATTATTTTTTTAATTTTTAAAGATATCTGAGTATTACTGCACGTTTAATTGTTTTAAAAAGCAATATAAATATTTTATTTCATAAACGAAAACGAAATCTGTAATAAAAACAAAATGATTCACCTGAATAAAACTAGGAAAAGTAACAAAAAGTTTTTACTTTTAGTTACATATTTAAATTCCTATATTTTTTACTTCTGTTATATGAGAATTAAAATGATAAAATACCATTTAATTTTAAGATATTATATACAGAAAATATTTTAGTTATTATTAATTGTTTCGTAGCAAATAATTAAATTTTTATTATAATTATTATATTTTTTTATGTTTGATAGAAATCAATGTTTTTTATTAAAAAAATCAGTTGGTTTAAATTATTATTTAAATCGTGATTTAAATCAAATGATTTTAATCAGGCCAATCCTGCAACTAAGGCCGTATTTATTTGGCACTTTTTAAGTAACGTAGTAGGTTAATTTTGTTTACTTGGTACGTCTGAAGTAACCCAGAACTGATCCAGCTCACCCAGCTATTTTGCTGGGTTAGTGAGTTGAATCTGTTTTCTATCTTTATTTGCATTGCTTTCTCTTTCTATTTCTGTCACAAGTTATATCTTTTATAGGTTAAAAATGAAAAACTTAAATAAGTAACTTTAACAAATAACTTAATTAAACTGGTTAAAATTTTCAACAACTGTAAAATTTGATTGTTTATATGATACCAACATGGGTACGTTTAGGATCAGTTGAGGGTTGGATTTAAATTTCCCAAATAAATGCAGCCTATGTAGCAATAGATAGAATCTTAGTGTCCTGCCTTCCAATTCCAAAATAATACTAATTTCTCTTATTTATACGAACAATGCTTTAATCTCAACTCCCCGTTCTATTATGTTTCAACACCTTCTAAAACCATTCAATCTACAAAATTATTTCTGTGTCTAAGATTTTACATCTAAACACATCACACATCAGACTGCTAAAAGACAACTTACATCACTCAAAAACAAGTTAAATTATGTAGCAATAGATGGAATCTCAGTGTCGTCTCTACGTCCCGAATGTAGAATGATGGGATAATATATAATATAATCTAATCACATATTATAATAACTCAAATTTCCCAAATAAATACGGCCTCAGAGTGTGAATCCTGTTCTTGTATTGAATGCAAAAATGACTTCTGGATGTCCTAGATCCTCCGCCGTCAAGGAAGTCAAACAGCGATCAGTAAGTGAGCGGCTACATAATAGCCCGTGACACGCGTAAAAAATGATGATTCGGCCAAAGAGAACACGCTCTCTCGGGTTCTCACCTATAGCTCACAGCCCACTGTGTTGCGTAATGGCCAAAGTTGCTGGAATTTCATTCGAACACGTTCACTCCACCCAACCTGCGAAAATGTGCAAAAGGAAACCGCATTAAAGCAATTAAAAAAGGAAATAAGATGCTTTTACTGAAACCGAGTAATGTCACCTGAAGAGTATCTTGCAATGGGATCCTGTTTTATTTACTTTTCTTCATGGCGAAAATTATGCAAATACCGACACCGGACTCATGTATGAATTTATTAAAAGTTCACTAACTTCATTCCATAAATAAATTGTTTTTGGAAACAAAACCCAAATACCTAACCTAAGTCAAATAATTATTCAATATTCGAACTACGAAGTCATGTTCTCAGTATTCAGTATTCGGCCGAATATTAGGTTATAAGAAATAAATGAAATATAACACTGTTTCGTTACGTTAAATTAAAGAACAAAAGATATATGTTTAGTTACTTATTTAGATATCTACAGTTTAAGAGGAAGGAATTACCTAGTTATATTGTTTGGCAGTAAATCATTTATTTTTTCATGAAACTGAAATACTTATTTTTAATAATAATCAGACAATAAAGTACCTTAACAAAAGATACACAAGTTTTCACACGCAGGGTGAGTATTTTAGTATAAACAAACCCCACTCTGCAACGATTATAGAAAAATATACTACTCGATGAAGCCGAATATAGCTTATTCCGCTATTCGGCTGAACTATTTGTCTCAACACTATATTTTACTTACACTGCTGTGTTCGAGTTTTGGTATGTTTTTTACGCTGTAAGTTTTTTTTCTGCAAAAGTGTAACAGAGAAGGATGTTTGAAATAATGTCATAATTACTTTGATAATTTACAATGATCGAATGATCGATGGATAACGAGAAAAGAGACCCGATTGAACGAAACGCACAATTTTGCTTAAAGTTTTTAATAAAAACTAAATTTAAAACTTTATTTACTATTATTATATTTGGTCTACCATTATGTGATCAACTCAGTTGACCACTTCGCGATCATAGCCGTTTGCTCTGATGTACTGATGGACCGCGATTCTTACAAAATATGATAAGTTTTCGAGGGCTGAGCAGAAACACCCTCTTCCCTCTTTACCATATTTTGTAAAAACTTACCTGCTTTTGGACACTTTCTTACGAATCCATTAAGAATTAACATGAGTCGATTCTGGATGCAAGATCATTTGTCTAAACGCTTAGTTCTACAGTAACATATGAAAAACATTCCATATTGTTACAAAAGTTGAAGCCAATAAATAGAAAATAATCTGAAAATATAGTATATTAAGAATTTCTTATATAAATGGCTACACAAATACATAAGTACGACAATGAAAATGAATGAAGTTCATTTCTCACTGAAATGTTTCCTTAATAGATCTTTTCAGGTGGAACACGTAAATATTTTACTGGCCGTTGTTCCATAAATGGAATCATGACTTTTTTACCCGGATGCTTGTTTGTTTTCCAGTTGTTGGTTTTATCTGTTCAAAAGTTTTCAATGGAAATTAAAAACGTTTTACTTTAAGTCCGCATTTATTAAAAGCACTTCATGTTATGCTCTTTATTAAACGTACTAGTTGTTTTACTATACTTGTTTTCTTTGCTGTTCGAACTTTTAACACATATGGCTTCACTTGTAATTTCACCAACGTATGGACATCGCGTCCAATTCACTTAAAATTTCATCCGGAAGCATTGATTTCAATTTTAAATACTCTCACTTTATTGTGTACAAAGCTATCGTAATATTCCTCAATGATATTAATATTAAAACAATGTTGTTTTCGCACATTTCTAGCGAATTTCTTCTTTACAAATTTTCATTTAATGTTTAGTTAAGTGGAAGTAGAAAATATATTTGATTACTAATATTAGTTGCATAAAAGAATTTGTAGAAGTAGTTAAATATTATATGAAATTAAAAATACAATAAGGTTATAAACATGAATTGTGGTATTTGTGGTGTAGAAAATAACTGAAACAACATTTGAATAAGAGAAATATTCCTGGTATTCATTTACATTGTTTATAATATATACAGATGCAGCAATATTGCTGACAACAAGACTGAAATATTTCATTAATAATTTAGTTGGAAGCCGACTGAGAATTCTGTATAAATTACTTGTCTTTAACCAAATTACTAAATATTTGCTAAATCAGAACTTAGTTCAACGTTATACTAACCCACTTATATTTTATTAATTATTAGTTAGTTGCTTGCAGAGAATTTTGGCTGCAAGATAGACTAAATAACTTTCATGCATTTATGCCACTAAATATTCATACGCAAAGACTTGTTAGGATGCTATAATTAAACGATCACTTAAAAGCTTTCATCGCGTCGAAGCTCTACTTTTTTGCAAACGCGAATATATGTTTTGTTATTCTTTTGAATACTAATAGACACCTAGAGTTGTTCCTGTCACTTTTACAATGAAAGCGGGAATTAAAATTGCAAAACGAAATAGACTGCAGCGTAGATGATTAAAAAATTATATATCTTGCTTATAAATTTTAAAATGGAATAGGTATTACACCTACACATTTTTATGTGTTAAAAATAATATTAATGCACTGTCACATATAAAAATTTTTATGTGATCTTTTTTGTAGATACATGAATAGTTATATTAAAAGAATGGTTTTAGTAATTATTACCGTTTCTCTATAATTAATTACTAAACTTTTCTTTTATATTTTATAGTGAAAATGGTATATCCATTAAAAAAAAATTATGAAATTAGATTCAATTACATTTGTATAATTCCAATAGTAAAGTCGACGAGATCAAATTTTTACATGTTTTAGGTTTAAACCTATAATATTGAAAAAATATCTATTTTGGTTTAAAATTTTGATTTTTTTAAATAATGAATTTCAGATTTTAATTGGCTGATTGCAAATTTTCAAACAGAATTCTGATCCCGGCAACCTCACCATTCGATTATATTAAAAATTTTACATAAGTACCCATACCAAATATTACATTTTTATTTTAATGAACAAATTAAAAAAAAAGAAAGAAATATTTACATATTCAAAGATTGCAGCTTTTTAGATTTTTGACAGTTTTTGGATATTCTTGTCAAGAATAATCAAATTTTTAACATAACTGTAAGTTGAACTGAAACTTACTATGTAGGTACCTATCGAACATGTATTTTTGAATAAAAAAATATAAAAATTTCAAAATTATGTGCAGACTACATCAGGTTTTTAATATTTATGAAGAGCAGTGTCTTTATAAAGTTGCAGTATAATCTGTGTTTAATATTTTTTGCTTGAAATTCTACTGAAATATTTTAAATGTTAAATGGTGAGAAAGTAATGTATTCGTTGAAATTATCCGTTCACGTTTTGTTTGTTTAATAAATAGTGTGTTGAAAATAACACTTTATTATGCCCCTAAATATATTTTTCTTCTCTTGTATATTTATTGCATGAAAACTGTCTTACAAATGTTCAAATTTTGAAAAAGTATGAAATATTTCAATCCGTCTGACAACACGGAACAACAAACAAATAAAAAATAGCTTTAATTTATGAGGGTCATATAAAAACTGGCTTTATAATGAATTTGGTTACGAGTAGAAGTAAATAATTGAAAGTCTTGCATTTTCTTGGATAATTACAGTTTATTGCCAGTGTGTAATAAGTTTCCCAGCGTCGTTGGTGGCTGTTGCTGGTCCCACTTCGTTTCAGCTGCGAATCTTGCAGCGAGCAGGGAGGCTCAACAGGACCGGATTTCCTCATAAATAAATTAACCCACATCAAAATTTCACTCTGAAATGTTTTACAAGACAAAATGAATTCTTACGCTTCTTAAATTTTAAACGGCATGAAAATGCTGCAGCTACAAGTACCATGTCAACTAACCTAATATTTCGCATTAAAATGTTTTACAAGATGAGAATCATTCTAGTACTTCAAAATTCTTAAGGGCTGGAAAACATTTAAACATCTCAAACGGCAAATATTAATTAAATACTTTTTTATAAAGAAGAAGAGTCTAGTGAAATGAAGAATAAAAAAATAACTATAATCGTTTTCAAGTAATAAAGAAAAAAACAATAGACATGATCCTTAAAAAATATTAATTATTAGTTTGCTGCTAGACTATAAAATGTAGGGAAACGCGCATCAACAAAATCTCATACACAAAAAAAAGCGCGCAAACAAAAACAGCGAAGAAAAAATCCACAAAGTTAAAATTTAATTTTACAGCTTGTTTTGTAGAGTTTAAGACTCATTCAGAGTATAACTAACCAAATATAACATAACCTGTTTCTAATGTCCGACAGAAACACGATTTTCAGTCGAAACCAAAACCTTAACCGAATATTTGGCTCGTCTTCTAGTTTCGACCGAAAACGTAACCGAAACCGAAACTTATGTAGCTTAGTTAAAATTTTGTTAAATTTGTATTAAAGATGGAAACTAGTGTTTTTCTTACATTTTAAGATATGATTTGAGTATTAAATTAAATAAAAGACTTCAATTTATTAGAAAATCACTTTATTTTTGTAGAGATACAGGCTCGTATTTCGAGCTCACTTTTATAATAAAATAGCTTTTAGGAACTTGAAATACCGGCCAATATCTTTACTAAAGAAATAAAGACTTCAGTTATCTATAGCCAACTAACTAATATCACAAATAATGAAAATCTAATAAGTAGTCTTTTCAAGAATTATTTGTTATTAACATGTTCTTTCATAGTGTATGCTATAGTCTTAAAATAATGTTATTTTCTTTTCTTAATTCTACAATAAGTCTTTGTCTTAACTCTACGAATGAAATTAGATCTAGATAGAAATGAGATCTTGGCTCATCTTGTACTTGGCACCTTTGTACTAACAGCTTCAGAATAACAAAATAGAACTAATAACAAACAAAAAAAAATCGACGAGTGAAACCTGAAAGCGCCAGAAAGGACATACGAACATTAGTTTCGGCCGGGTCGAAATTTCGGTTAATTTTTGGCCGAAACCGAAACTGCAGCCCAAACCAGAATTTTTGGCCAAACTGACCGAAATCGAAACTTCATTCGGACACTACCTATTTTATCTATTCTAGTAACACACGTATTGTTCCTAATAGTATTATATTCATTATTAACTAACCATTACCATTTCTAACCTAACTTAATCAGAGACAAAACTATACTTTGAGGGGCCCTGGGACATGTACGAATTGCGGGCCCCCCAGCTTCAATTTTTAACAAGAAGAAAAAAAATACTAGCAATGGTTGATTACAATCATTTTCATAACATTATTTACATATATTTTCATTCGTAATTCGAATTACATTTATTAAAAGTTATATTTATTTAAACATGTAAACTTTGATCTTCACAGTTCAAAACTACATTCACAGTTCAGGATCTTACGCGAGGAACTTTCGCTTCCATGTATGTTTGGATAATGTCGTCCAAATTTTCCCTTAAGTTTCTTGTTACCATGTTTTTAATGGTCATATTATTTTTAATTTTGAAAAAGAACGTTCTGCCGTTGTCTAGTCAACCTAATCCAGTATAACCTAACCAATCGTAATCTAACATTCTTATGTTTTTTTTATATTAATTTAGTGGTTATTAATTTACTTATTCATGGGAAAACTAAATTATAGCTATAAATCTTGCTTAATATATAGAACAATAATTACACTGAAGACAGCTTGTATTTATTTAATCATTGTAAGCGCAAGAGTTCGGTGCATACTTCGTAACAAGTTTGTTCACAACAAGCTTTTAATATGTACATTATGAAAATGCAACGATAAGTGACGTAGTGTAACTAGTATTATAATTCCAGTTTGAAATGTTTTCCGTGATATGAATTCTTACGCTTCTTAAATTTGAAAGCACATGGAAATGTTAGTATGTCAAGTTGTGAGATTTATTCCAGCAAGAGCATTTACGCTAATGTGTAATACAAGACCATGACGAGTAGGGTATAATTTACAGTGGACATGAAATTATATGGAGCCGGTTCTGCAAGGAAATGTGATGCTGAAACGTCCAGTATTTGATTCCCCTGTTCAAGGCTGCTTGGAATAATGGTTGCAGCTACCGGCTCAACGTCAAACGAGAACGGGAATTTTCTCACGTTTAATCATTTTGTTGCCAACTCTAAATGTTGTGACGATGCTTTTATTGATTTCAATATGTCTATTTCCACAATATATATATCAATTAAAATTTAACTCTTTACGCTGTAAATATTTTATACGTGAAATGTTTGACACAGTATGTAACATTGGTACTTTTCTGTCACCATTTCAGAAAATGGGTCATTACAATAAAATCTAAAAAATACATAAAGTTAGGGATTTTAGGTTTCTTGTTTAAGATAAGTCAATACACAGAGCCGGATTAATGTTTTTAGGGTCTTGATTATAATCAGTTATAATTAAATAATACAACTGGCAACAAAGACATATTTAAATAAATATAATTCTTATTAACAAACAATAGTACAATAGTAGTAGTAAGGGAGGAAAACTCAATTTTGCTCTCTCAAGTACTGTCATTTCACCTGAGAGAGCAAAAGTGTTTCTCTCGAGGACAATACGATAGTTTTTGTAACAAATGCAAAGAAAAACGAGCCTGAAAATGTCTATTTAGAAGGAGCAAAAATGCAAAAAAACTGGAAGAATCTACCATATCCTCATTTTGGAAAAACACTCCAGGTCTCAGTCAAGCACCTAAATTCATTTCTCCAGCTACGACAAACACCAAGGAGCTACTATCTCTCAGAAAAAAGGAACTTAGATTAATGACAGGAGTCCTCACTGGCCACTTTCCTTTAAAATACTATTTGTACAAAATTGATAAAGCAGAAAATGACATTTGTCGACTCTGAAGAAAAAGCCGTAACCTCAAAGAGACTTACGTAAGAGGTATCTTACGGCAGATGAGATTAAGAACTTGACTCCTGGAGTTATAATTGGCTTCATTAGAAAACTGGACCTATTTCCAGAAAAATAAATAAGGGGAATGTCACAATAGATCTTCTAGGTCGCGGTGACAAAAAAGATAAAACGTTTAACCCTCGTTTACATACAATACAATATAGTACAATGTTGATTTGTATAGTTTAATTTGAAACACATACTGTGTGAACACAGAAACTTAGGTAAGATGTATCTTACGGCAGATGAGAGGAGGAACTTGACTCCTGGAGCTATAATTAGCTTTATTAGAAAACTGGAGTTATTTCCGAAAAAATAAGTAAGGGCAATGTTACAATAGATCTTCTAGGTCGCGGTGACAAAAAAGATAAAACGTTTAACCCTCGTGTACGTACAATACAATGGTTTTTTTAAGTTTAATTTGTAATTGAAAAGAAAAATAATTTCCCGCCCCCATATAAAATACTTAGCACGCCCCTGGGCCCAAGCTGGCTTCGTTTGCTTCTCAAAATATAATGCAACTGATAAAGAAGCTATGCTGTCACTCAGAACCTCCTATTACAATACTTTCTCAATTTCCGTAGAAGTGATGTGACACATTCCATCATGATGTCACAGAAAGTAAATTAACAAAGCGCTGCCTCGCCTTTAAATAACCTTGCCTCTTGCCTCTTGCTCTCTCGCCAGCTCCGGGTAGATGGCGCAAGGCTCCGGGCTCAGGCTCCGGGTTCCTCCGGGCCAGACGCTGTCAATGAAATGACACACACTTTAACTGTTTTGTATTAACGTGCACCGGTATGCCCGACTAATATCCAACCCGCACCAAACTCAAAGTGATTAACTACTTACGCTTATCTATCATCTATGGGAAATCGATCTGCATGGAAATGTGTTATGACCTCGTTTAACAATCGCAACATCTTTTCATTTATCTCCCTAATTGTGCAAATAAACTCACAGCATTTACATTTAAACTATTTTTGTTTTCATTAAATTGTGTTTTCTTACAATAAACTACTTCACTTAAAAGATAACCTTACTACATGCCAAATCGATATTAATTTGGAATAGCTCTTTTCCGACTTCTTTCAGTACCAAATTAAAAGTAGTACCTAGAGCCAAAAATTTTAAATTTTTTCTATATTTTTCTTATCTCACCCTTTGAGCGACATATTTTAATGGTTTGGACGAATTATCCGAAAATATGTTCAGCGATCCAAAAACATATTAAGTACCTACTTTCAGTACTTTCGGATAATTGGCCCAAGGGTGAAAATCGCATATATTAAAAAAAATCGAGTGTTTTTGGTTTTGGGACTTTTCATTTGGTACTAAAAATTCCCTTTTTAATAGAGACATTTATAATGCAATATAATATATAAATAACTAATTGTTTTATCACAGATATTGTAACGAGCATGACTAAATGCCGATGACTCATCACAACCTGTGTGGTCAGGTAGTCTTGATGTATAGGTCAAGTGAGATAAGAGCGACACCGCTATTTTTCAGGAATTTTATAGAGTCGAAAGATTCTAGAAGGTTCGAGATTAATTACCTGCGGGTATAAACTGTCGCAGCCTGAAGTGTGAGCAGTCAGTTAAGAGAGAACGAGAGTGGAAAGTCAGAGTCTGTAGTGAGTCGAGTAGAATAGAGTGAAGTGAGTTCAGTCGAGGTAGACGGTCCGAACAACAACATATAAAGTAGAAATAAATATTATGTGGAAATATATATTGATATCATATGAAAATAAATAGCGTACAAATAATTACTAATCTTTAAGTTTAATTTGAAATATTTTTATTTAAATCAGAGTATTTGTTATTTTTTTCGTTATATATTCGTGTTTTGTGACTTTTTACACCTCACCCATATAAATAAACGTTACAATATTTATGTCGTAGAGGGCATATGTCAGACATCATTTTCAAGGCACTTTTACTGCAGTGAAAAATGTCCTATAAAAATTTAATCTGTAATACTCTCTCCCACAGTAGATTTTGTGCTTTCTCTTATAAATTCTGGGTATAAATATGTCATTACTAATATCTATCATAAAACCAATTTGCACACCTAAAAATGGGTAAGAAATAATAAAACGTGAGTGATATATTTATTTCAGTAATGATTTCTATTTAAAAATAAAAGGTTGGTGTAAAAAAGCAAATGTTTCAGCAGTGATAACGTACATTAAAGTGGAAGTAATGTCAATATTCAATCAAGATTTATAAGAGATTAATAATCCTTTTACACTTTTCTCCGCGCTTTCGCGGCTAAAAATATAAGGCAATTTTTAAATTTCATTTCTTGAAATTACCAGGCTGGCACATTTATATTAATGAGAGTTAATTCTCCTCCCTTTCATTATTTAAATCACCGCGTAACTTTTTCCAAATCTTCCACAAGTTGCAAGTAAATTCGTTGTTTCACGGTTAAATCTTGCGCGAGGGACGTTATGCCTGCGGGGAATTCTGCATCCAGGGACGTGTCGACAATACCCGCAGGCTGCCATTCAGCAACAGTCGTGCGAGGAGCAGGCGACATTATCGCACGCTGATATATCTACACAACTTGCCACCTTGTGTCACGCAAGCTGGGAATGATAGGCTGATGTGAAGTAATGTAATTATCAATTTGCTCGCGTTAAGGAATTCAGATTCATGACAAGTATTACACCAGGAATTTCTTCTGTTTTATAACTTTATAACAACTAACCTGCGTGTTATGTTTTTACATTTTTTTTATGGAACTTTTGTGTCTATAAATATTTGTTTCGTGCCTTTTATAATGGGGTAGGTGACCAAGGTAGAATTTTAATGAAAAAACTATTAAATTATAGAAAGTATGTATATTTATGAACGTTGACATTAAAAAAGTTAAATATTTATCAGCAATTGTCTAGTAATTTGCGTTAAATAGAAACAGCGTCCATTAGTATGACGTTTACTAAGTTCGCACGCTGATTGGTTAAAATTTGAAGGTGTGGCAATAAACCTATCTATCTCACTCACACCACATATTTCCGTCTCTGTCTACCTTCGCCCCTCTCATGAACTTAGTTGACGTCATAATCCCCTCCCAAGTACTATATTATTTATTTACTTCAAAACAACAAATAATTAACAATTTTAAAAAAATACGGGTATATTATTTTTGTACAAGCTATCACATATACCAAATTTAGAA
Organism: Stenolophus ochropezus; assembly: GCA_035578165.1. Taxonomy (NCBI): domain Eukaryota; kingdom Metazoa; phylum Arthropoda; class Insecta; order Coleoptera; family Carabidae; genus Stenolophus; species Stenolophus ochropezus. The sequence goes on from JAQOWZ010000014.1 coordinate 11,233,663, forward strand.
ATTGGTCACCTACCCCATAATTTATTATACACGGTAATGCCATTCAGAAGTTCGAAGCTATACCAAATAAGTTTGATTTGACCAAGTTAACAATTTTTGTCAGCAATTTATATTACTGGAAAATAAGAAAGAGCCAACCTGGAAAATACCAAAATTTATGTACTTGTAATTTTACTAATGTACAACGGAATGACAATTTCTAAAAACGAAAATAGTAGTGTTTTTAGTCGAGAACTATTTATGTATAATTTAACAATAGAAAAAAATGTAGCATTCTTTTCCGAACGTAGAAGTAATCGTGAAAATATATCTTGTTTTCATGATAACAAATTGCACCGCAGAAAGAACATTCTCAAAATTACCAATATTAAAAAATTGGCTGAGACCTGTTATGATCGAACAACGCCTTAAACATCATTTTATACTTCTGAGAATCAATAATTATATTTTAAGTGTATTATCATACTAAGATATTATACAATATTTTACAAAGAAGAAAACAAGAAAAGTTATTCGACTGGACAATTAGTAATTATTCATCTAATAAAATCCATTAACACATCAACGTTTCGACTGTAAATCAGTCTTCATCAAGGTGATACATGGTATTATTTATTAAAAAAATAATAAAATATAGATTTTCAATTTTTATGCTATGTTGAAAAAAGGCCCCCACCAAACTTTGGCCCAGATGCCCCCACCAACTAAAATCCCGCTCTGATTATTAGACATACAATTTTTTCTCCGATCGAAAGATTAATGCATTTTTCGGATGAAAACAAATAAAAAAGTTAACACTTTTCTTACGATTGGAGTAAAACGGTGTTATTTTCTAAATTTCTTGAATTTGTTGCTTCATAGTTAAAATTAATTCCTTATAAATTTGTCTAAAAAGTTTCCGTCCAAAAGAAAAGTGTCCATCCCTTAGTTTTGACGCTGACGCTAGATACCAAAAACTTCATCATAATTTCAAAATTTCGGAAGTTACTTAATTAAGTTCAGTTTCTATTCCTAAAACTGTCTCTGATGTCAAAAAACTGTTTTTATGTGAAAATATCCGCCGAATTTGAATTTGGCTACAAAGAAAATCAATTTATAGGTTTTTAATTATCACCCTTTAATAAAAAAAATCAAAATGTTAAAATTAAGTAAAGTTATACTTCTCTATCATATATCATTGAAAAAAAAATATTGATTACAAATTGATTCTAAATATAGTACTTGTAAATAATAATAATTTGTTGTAAGCAAATGCCCCTAGATTTTATGTCAGTTGGGATAATTAAAACTAACTTGTTTGAAACTTGCATAATCTGATCAGTCATCCGCATACCTTCGCTGTGAGTATGTATAATCAAACTGTGTTTATATCAACATTATCAATCTTCTGTTTTTGTTTACGGTAATTTGAAACATATTTTATTTTATGTTACTATATTCGTACGTTTAATTTTGATTACAAACTTCTGTGTATAAATTTCATTCTGAGAAGGAATAAAGGACCTGTCAACTGCATCGAATTTCATGGTGTTGACTTACGTAGTATTTATATTAATTTTGTATCGGCGATAAAACTAGGTTAAAATGAATCCATCATTTGTATTTATTAGTAGTAACAAAGATTATACATAATAATAAACACATGAAAAAAATTTATGAGTTCAAGGTTAATCGAAGTTATTGAATCTTTGCAATTATGATATTACTTTTCTTTATTAAATTTTTACTTTAACTAAAACTGTTTGCATTTTTCCTAGGATAAATTGAACAATTAATATTATCTAGGACAAATAAGAAAACAAGAATGTGAGCCAATAATTAGATTTAGAAAAAAATAGATTAGGGAAACAGCTATATAACTCTTTGATTTTACGTCATAATTAATATTTTCTACTTTTTATTTAGTTCATTCCACCGTATAAAATTATTTCAGTTTATAAAATGATTAATGGTGTATTTGTTGTACAGTGAACTTTATATTTGAAAGCAACATGCAATAACTGTGTTCAAAGAAAATGAGATAAGAAAATTTTGCATATTTTGAAAGCAATGTTTGTTTTGAATTGATTATGGCACTATAAATAAACACAATGATTTTCACACAACCATATGAGTTCATACTATTGACAACTTCTGGAATTTATTTATTTTTTGTTGCAGAGTGTGAAGATCACCATGAAGATCACTCATGATTCTTTCCAACGCTCATTTTGAGACTTCGTAGGAGCAGAGCAAAATGATCAAAGCGTTGGTTAACATTGTCGCGTTTTGTATTCTGAAACAATTAGGTAAGTCCATATTTTATTTTTTACATCATCCACCATAATGTCATTCCTAACCAGTGATATAACCTTCATCGATTGTTTGATAAATCTACAGATTTCTTTTCAATATACCGATATACCGAAAGACATCGATTTCTATCGAATTATTTGCATTAAATAACGAATCATTTTAGTTATTTTTTCATTTCAAAAATTTATTATTTGCTAAATTTGAAAATTAAAAACAGAAAAAAAAAATTGGGGAATTTCCGAATTTTATATAATATTGTACAGATTTTTGTGTAAAAATGTCTTGGTAAATTCTCGAGACATTATTAAGAAAAGAAACAGAGAAAACGTTTCAAACAACAATAATCTCTGGTTTGTTACACACAAAACAATGTATAAGAAAAATCTTTCCAGTCGAAAGAAATCTTATTTTAAAATTTATGATAATATTAGTGAATTGTATAAAACATCCCTGTATCAAACATAACATATTTTGCAATATAATGTAAAAAACAATCTACCGAAAAATGTCGGAATATACCGATATTCTAGAATTAACTGTTATTATAGGAATCAAAAAAAAAAAATCTCAACGAAAAAATAAGTAAGGTAATTAAAAATCTTTTTTGAATACAATATAAGATATATATTTGATAATTGGTATCGATATTATCTAAACAAGAAAAATATATGTGATACAAAGAAATTATATGTTCATTTGCAAAAAAGGAATTCCTGTCTACTTTATAACCTGCAAGAAAATGTCAAGCAAACAAGATTTTTATATACAAGAGTAATGAAAGACAAGATAAACTTAAATTTCTTGTCTTGTTTTTCGAGACACCAGAAAGCACAACAGTAGTTGTATAAAATTATAAATAATGGAAAGAATATACAAATTTAAATTTATAATTGACTGCGAAACCATTTTCTTTGTCGTTGTCGTTTTAAATGGTTTTCATTTAATAATACTCTTATTAAAGGTAAAAGTAAATTAGTATTTTATTACGTATTTATTTTTATTAAAGTTAAATTTAAAAAGTATATTTAAAATTATATTTGAAATAAAAGTTTAAATCAACAGATGTCCAAATATATTTTAAATTACTAAACTTTCTGAATAAATCCTTGAAATCTTTGATGAATTGTAATTTAATCCATAATTTGTCTTCGAATATTTCAACGTAAAATCAAGTAATAACTTATTTATTTCTTGTATTTTATTATAATGCTGTAAGTTACGATTCAGTTCGTAAAATCGATCATAAAATGCTCCAGATACATATTTTCTGCTATTAGACCGAAAAGTTAATTTGAATAATAAATTTCAGTGCTATTATTCTCCACATTTCAAATTCATAACATAAATGCGACTTAAAAACTAAATGAATAATAAATAGTTAAAATAATGCCATCAAAAACTAGTAGTTAACAAACATTTGAATTATTTACCAGCGAAAGCTGCGAAAGATTTTGTTAGCTGAAGCGTTTGCCACAGCATTGTGGCTGTTCCCTGGTCACATAACGCCGGCGGATGTGAACGAACCTGTCAATCGAATGGTTTAATTTGCGTGGATCACTTTTATTTCAATTTAGTGTGAATGTGTCATGTCATTTGGCGATGGACCTATTGGTGCATTGACCGATTTGCTGCAGAGTTCGAGTTATAGGTTTACGTTAGCTTTTTTCAATCAGCGAATTAAACGTATTCAACTACTCAAATTTTAAGGGAAGCTTCCCATTTCGCGCTTCGTTAGTTATTCATGCTACTACTCATACCAATAAAATAGTTAATTTCACGTTATTATCATAATAATTTTCATTCTAAACTTTTCAGGAATAAATTCACATTGAAAAATATTAAATTTGTAGCGAAAGTGTCGCCATGAAATTTTTATTAGTTAATCGTGTGTTATATGGTATTTTACAACATAAAAACAGTGACGTCGCCAGCCAATTTTATTTGGGTGGGCACAGGCCGGTCCGACATTCTTTAGGGGGGGCACCCAAATTATTAAAAACTTATATTTTTTTAATAAATAAATGTTATTTAACAAAAAAATAAAAGAAAATTACTTTATAAACAACTCTCAACGCGATTTTTTTCATCTTTGGTTAACGTGTTGGTTATCTTAATCATCGATTAATAGAAAAATATCGCATCTAAAAATTGTCCAAGTTGTAAAAAATATACATTATTTCCTATTTTGATGCGACATTTTTCTGTATCCCGAACAAAACTTTAAATTACATTCAATTTAGAATTATCCGTCAATCATGTCTTGAAGCAAAGGTGCATGTCTATTATTTTATCCAAGTACATTAGTACAACTAAATTTGCAAGTCTTTTATGGGTCATAGTATTTCTTAAATAACAATAATTATACATCATATACACCTCAGAAAAAACTACTTTGTGTCTCTAATCAATTTTAAAAATGAATTATATTTTCTATTTTGATTTAAAAGTCGTCCTCGTATTTTTTAAATGTTTTTGGTAAACATTTTTTATACAAATTAGTTTTGTAATGTTCAGTCAAAGGTAAAATATTGTTATAATTTAAACATGCTTTACATTGATGGTTAAATAAACTTATACTCATTACAATATTTTTATTGTCACTAAACCGAAATTTCAGTTATAACGGGAATGTTAAATATGCATGTACATTACTTCCATTGTAATTTCTGTTTGATTCATTACAGATAGTTACTGTGGTTTGATATATCAGATCATAGTCGGATTTCCCCTCTTCATTTAATAGAAAATTTTTTAATTGTCAGTTAGGTGGGCACACAGCTGCTTTCAGAGTGGGCCAGTGACCACCCTGGCCCACTTCTCGCGACGGCCCTGCATAAAAATATATTATGATAATTATGAATTTTGGTATTTTTTCTTACAATTGCTAATTTAATTTTTATTTTTAATTAAACGTATGAGGGTATATTTCTTTGTTTGAAGTGTATGGAAAAGGAAAGAAAAGTTCTATTTTCATAGCAATAATCAAAAAATAAATATGTATGACACAAGTTGTGGTCATATCTACTCTTCTCTTGGACTGTTGAATATGGCGGTTGTTTCCTGTGGGAAATTTACTATTGATTAATTGAGTACCCATGATGCGTATTGTGTATGCAAATGAACGTAGGTGAAGGAAAAAGATCAGCATAAAGTATAAATCCGTGTTGATCTGGGATTATCTCGCCTTGTTGAGTCTAAGACTTTGATACCAGCGTTAGCCTGTGCTGTTGTGCAAAAACTATGCTTCGATCTTTGCTGTGTAAATCAACAGGCATGGCATGTGGCACCCCAGCATGTACTTTAGCGCCGTTCGTAAATTGTCCAGAATATTAAATAATACTGCCAGCCAGAGTACATCCTTCTACTAACTTACTGCCTGCCGATGTACATATTACAACTATATTAGAAATACTTATACTACAAGTCGTTAATATTACAGACATCACATAGAAAGAACAGATATATCTACTTTCACTTACTAATTTGCTGCGTCAGTGTAGTTAGTTTTTCAATAAGGTTACCCAAATATGATTTTTTATATATTTTACCGATTATATACAAAATTCGGAATTCTATGAAATAACTATGCATTGTATAGAATTAGAGTTTAAGTAGCTTCGTGTTTTTATGATGTTTCTGGGAAATAACTTTATTTATTTAAAATTTTAACAAGGAATTTATATTTCCACACTATTGAAATTTATTCTGTTTTATAATTTACAAAACCTAAAACAGAAACTGTGATTTTGATATTCACTGGCGTAACGTATTTTAAAAATTACCAGGAGTAGGATTCTGTAACTTAGTCCGTTTTGGTTAGATTACGTTATATATTTAATTTGAGATGAATATTTGATTATCATATAAAATAATAAAATAGGTATTATACTATACTCATTTAACAAAAAAATATTATTTTATTTATTATTTAGGTATTACTTACTTATAAATTAAGTTTTAGTCTTTGAAGTAGACAAGCTGATGTTCTCTGACAGATAATATTTATCGTTTGTTATGATAACGGTCTCAAGTAACGCAATTATCTGTTATTTGAGTGCGTTGAATTTTCAATAACCTTAATTCTATTGTTTAATATGGATTTACAAAAATATTTCTACCAAAGCAATAAATACAATAAAATAAATTATACAAATATCATTCTGCAGAGTTAAAACTAAGCACATTCACTGTTAATTTACCTGCTGAAGCAGAAGAATACGACATAGGAAAATAATATATTGGCCAGACTGAGAAATGGGAAAATATTATGAATATTACATATTATTAAAGAAAAATTTAAAAAAATCTATTCCAATTATTTTTTTAACATTAGGTACATAACAATCTAAATTCATCATCTCAAGTCCGTTTTACATTATACTTTTTTTTTCTATTTTCTTAGTAAGATATTCTAGTGAGATTTTCATCCGAGTTTGTTCCGACTATGTCGCACAATGTTGGAGTTATTTCGATATAAACGTGAATACCAACTTAACAGAACAGCAAAATGAAAACAACAAACCCATGTGAGAACGAGGAATGCAACTAACAGTTGGCAACACAATTTTACTTCTAATCACGCATGCAAGGAAAAAATATTCGAAACTATGTCCGACTGTATATTTCTATATTAGAATCTCGAACGAATATCGGATGAAGATTTTTGATTAACATTGTACTAGAGTTGTCTATAAATTTCTCGCATGAATTTAGTACTATGATCTAGCCGAAAAAAGAATAATGTAAAACAGGTTATATACAATATAAGCTTTTAATGAAACCAGCTATTAGAAAATATTGGTAATATGTTCTTGCTTACAATATAGTAATTAAGCTTCAATTTTCACATTTCTTGCTGTGGTGCTGAGTATAGGTGTTTATTGATCTAAATTGAAATTTTTGATAAAATATATTTCGGTGTATAAAACTACTAACATCTAATTAAATGAAATTGTCAACCGTGCTTACCGGTAGAGGTTAGAACAACAAGAAGCTTAACGTTATTCAATGTGGTGCCATGTTTATTTGTTGAAATAATTACTTTTTCAAAATTAGTAACACAAGCCACGTAAATTATTTGTTTTAATTTCCGTTTTAGGTGAACTGTTTAAATGCTTATACAGTGGATTTTTTTGTTCGGCTTGAATAATTAACCAACCGCACTAGAGTCACAATTTGTATACGTGCGTTGCATATCCGAGTACTAAGGGAGAAACTGAGCTTCTGTTCTGTTACACTTGTCTGCGGCAACGAAGGGGATCTAAAACTTTTTTGGCCACTGGGAAATAAATAAATAAATATATCAGCACGCCTTTTACGCAATTTGTCCTACGAAGCTTCTTTCTTCTGTACAGCTAATCCTTGTTTGTAACAAGTATATTTACATTCACTAAAAAATTAAACGCCACGATTCTTTTGCTCCTATGCCCTTAAATTCAAGATGTCAAAATGCTGTTTTTGTAATATGTGCACGCAAAACGTGCCGAAAAGTGCTTGTTTAACAGGAATAAAATGCATTTTTGCTCCCTACAGACACTTTGCTCCCTACAGACACTTTGCTCCTTAGAGACACTTTGCTCTCCTCTTCGACTTTAGCAGCCCTCGATTTGGTCTTGTGCTGTCACTTCATCCGCGAGAACAAAATTGAGTTTTCCTTCCTTGGTGCATAATGTACTATTAAAGACAATTTTATGTAGAAGTTCAACAAACTAACCTAATTTAATCCATTATACTTCTAATTTTACCTAATATTTTTTTCAATGAAGTAGGTATTTGATTTCTGAAATGGGGTATGTGACCATAAATGAATTTCAGTATATAAATCATAAATTCAAAAAAAAAAAGTAACCACTACACCTTCTTATTATTAGCAATTAATGTTTTGGATAAGGGATATGTAACGCCAGCATAATTAGGATCGTAGAAAAAGATAGATAGACATCTTTTTTGCTTCCAGTCTATGTCTTCTTTCACGATTTTACCACGCCGTCGTTAAAATATCCCTTATCTAAATTTTCAATATTGATTTTCTCGTAAGCTACGAATAATGAATCTATTTGAAAAAAAAACAGGTATTTTTTTGTCTAGTATCATAAACGAGATATAAAAATCAAAATTTGTTCACATACCCCATTGAATAAGGACAATTAATGAAACCGGTAAAACTTTGTAAATGTGCAAAACCACAGTTAGAGTATCTCTTCTTTCCAGTCTACATTTCTTCTTTAAATAAACATCATTAGGTGGCAGTCTGTACAACTTCTGACTTTTTATCCACTTACCAGTTGTCTAGATAAGCAATTAACATCCTGCAACAAAACGCTTAACAACCCAGCATTCTTTAGACACATGTTATGCGGAATTACGCGCATATTTACATAACGTGATAATTGTTTGTTGGAAGTAAAACAATTATTATACATTATGGTGCATTGTTCTTTAATCATTTTGTTAAATGTACACTTTTCACAGTTGCATACAAATGTCCTAAATGAGAAGCATGTTTTCTCACAAAAAAATAATTGGAAAGCTATGCACAACAAATTTTTAAAACACTTTTATACTATTATTCTTAATATTTAAGTTAGCGATTTAACAATATAATTGAAATGTATGTATGTGGAAAAGTTTCTCAAATCATGATTAGTGATAATGAACTTTATACATAGAATGTTGGAATGTATCCGTAATATCTATCAAATAATTTGATTATTAGGATAGTTGTATTGAAATTATGGTTTGTCTCTTAACCAATGTATTTAATGCAAATTGTATTGATATATTAGTTTGTATTGTAATAACATATTTGATCACATTGCTACTAAGTTAAAAGTTATTTAAAAAATTTAATTAAATATCATTCGGTTATCCAAAAAATTATATTGCAAATAAAAATGTGGAAAGTGGTAGTATTAATTTTTTTAATTAAAAATTATTTAAAAATTGAAGTATAAATACGCAGCAATAATGAAATATAACGTCGCAAAATAATTAGTGAAAATATTTTTGTACGAATGTCCCAATTAAAAATGTTAAAACTTACAAAAAATTCGGTTTTAAAATGCGAAAACGGGATTTTTTGCTGGAGTGTAAAATATGTATTATTCCACTGTAACAGCTACTCAAAAATTCTTAAAATATTCCATCTGGTGTAGAGAACAAAGAGAAAAACAAATATACCATTTGGTCAACAATAAAACGGTGTTTAAATTCAATAAAATTCTTCTTTTAATTTGACCAGTAAGTACCCAGAGGCAATGAGCTTACATGCACGTAACAAATCCGTAAAAACGAAGCGTTGTAACGATCTATTTAATTCAGATTCATGCTATGGCTATTCTCTTATTTACGATAATAATTACACTTTTCAAATTTCCACCCCGAGACTAAGTCGCAAAAATAGAGGGATTTGTTCGCTGAAGTAAACTTTGTGTAACTCCATATATACATATTTCCAATACTCCCATGCAATAAGCACAATGAAAATCACTTAATTAAACACATAAGGTTTTGGAATTTTTCATTAAAAACTTATTACAAAATTTGCTGCAATTTCTCTAATTCTTGATATATTTTTCCATCACATTTTTCTCTATTATTTTTCTATATTTATATCCTTCTAATTGTCCTCTAATTATTGTCCTAGTTTCTGGAATTTACACTATTTATTAGCCACACAATATACTCTAAAATTTGTCTGATAATTATTGCTCTTGTTAGTTGCCCTAAAATTTAATTTAGTTTATTTAATTTATTGCTTCATAATTTTGCTCTATTATTTGACCTAGCTTGCTATATTTAATTCTTCTTCAATATGCCCTAATTATTTTTTCAGTTACCAATAATTATTTCACAAGTACTTGAAAAAAATTATACTTTTTGAGGAATTGTCATGCCGAGTACAATTCGTGACTAGAATATTTGTAATTTTTGCCTAGCTCACTTCTGCTTGTTGCTTTAGAAAATCGATACATTTAGCAGTCGTAATCATGACGACAAAAATTTCCGGTAAAATTCTAGTCACTTGTGGTATTATATATGGTAAATTCTAACGGTTAGTTTTTAATCAATCATTATGAAAACACTTGAAAATTTAACTAATAGGAACAGTATTACACTGATAAAATTCCGTTACTACGATAAATTTCCTCTACTAAGTAAATAAAGTCAGTGTGACAGTTAATTAATATTTTAAAATAATAATAATTAAATTGTTTTATTTTGTCTTTGGAATTTATCTCACCAAATACTATACGACCTATCGGATTTTCTTAGATAAACTTTTAATTTTCAGCACTTATTTGACAATAGATAAAACCCTTTCTGCTTCGGAGTTGGAATTTACCTTGTATTTTGCTTTCGTGTTTGTTGTTAAGCAAAACATTTCGAGTAAAATAAAATTTATCGATAAAACCCAGGGCCGGCTCAAGACATATATAGTGCCCTGAGCCTTCCCTCGTTACAAAGATTATTTTTTATTCTTTTTGGATATAAAATTGAGTAGACGATATAGATGCTTCATATTTCGTTGATGTTTTAAAAAATGTTGTTAAGCTGTCTTTATACTTTGCAAGACTTGCGTCTTTTTCAGCATTCCTTTTTCGATTTTCTGATCCAGAGAGTATTTCTCCGATAGTTTTTAACAAGTGTCTAACTAATAAAAGAGAAACAAAGTAATAGAATTATGAATTTTATTAGAAATTTAAAAGTACTTCAGTATCAGTTATTTGTGTACTTACCTAATCTATTCTATTCTATATAAAATTCAAAATCATTCAGGATTGTTTGCAATGTTTTTAATGTCGTAATTCTAACTATCATTACTTCTAAGCAATTCCTCTAGATATGGTATGTAAAAATTGCACTTATGTAAGTGTATATGTGATTCGTAGTTAGTACGGTAGGAGAATTTAATAATACAGATACATATTCTATGATTTTCTTTGTTTATTTATATATTTATATCTTTAGTCTTTAGATTTTTTAGGCATCCCAATAAGCCAAGCGCCCTAAGTCAGGTCCTTAAAGGTGTTATCACACGGAACTTAACAACAACTTATTGTCGATTTCCGACAACTTATGTCATTTCGAGCAACTTTTCTCGTGTGATAGTGTGACTTTGGTGAGAGTTGTCGATTCTGATAACAGAACAGTGAAAATATATTCAAATAAAAATAACAAAATGCCATTTTGATAAAAAATCTTTCAAGTACCAATTATGTGACAATCTTGTCTTTTACCAGTGAAAAATAATTTAAAAGTATTTTAATTGATTTAGTAAAATCAACAATCTAAAAAAAAATCAACAAATGTCAATTTTTGGCATTTATCATACCAACCGACAAGAATTAAATACTCCAGATGTAAAAGAAAAAATTGTCTACTTCGAAGTCGTCGGTACAGAATAGGTTTATACAGAAGCGACAGTAAGACAGAGAAGCGAAAATTAGAGAGAGATGGGAAAGGTGCACAAATTTATAGGGCCCATTGTTTAAAATCGGAAAGTTTCCTCACATCTGAGAGAGAGGTAAGGAAAGAGCACAAATTTAAAGGTCTACACAATGCTTCAAGGTTATAGAACTGACTAGCGGAATATGAAAGGTACCGACACGGAATGTCGCTTCTGTGTGTAACTATTCTGTGGTCGTCGGTATCATTTAGTCGTCGATATTGTTCTCATATGATAACACATTAAGTTGCCACTGATAAAACTTCGAGGTCTTGTGATTTAACTTCTGATAATTTACTCCAGTTTTTCTGTATCTATGTATATGTATACATCAAAGTATTTTACTTTGTTTTTAATTTGTTCATTTATCTGATATTATGGCTGTAGTGAAGTATAATGTTACAGATTAAGTTCGGAATATAATAGAGCTATATTTATGTGTGTTAATTAGTAGTTAGTTGAGTAAATAAGAATGTGTTAGGAATGGCAGTGTTGCAGCAACAATTTATCGATCTTAGGCGTATCTCGGGGAAGATTTGTCTATCTAGATTAAGTTGTAAGCAGATCAGATGAGCGAAGTATCCTTGGATAACTGATTCGAGGTCCGAGGGCTTCGCAGTTTGGAGTCGGAGGGAGGCGGTTGGATGTTACGATGCGATGCGAGACCAAACGGCTATTTTCCCCACTCTTTGCATAAAATAATATATTATACAACATAATTAAATTCCATTTGGTTAGCTCGCGCAATGTTGCTCGCTTGCAAAGCGCTCTGCTTGTTTGACGAAATTTTACCAGCATTTGGATCCGGGTAATATATTGCGGTGTCTATTATTTGTACGGCAATATTTGTCCCACTGTGACTAATTGTCTTTCATTATTTTTGTGAAAAATTCATTTGTGGTTTGTTGTTTATTTGTGGTCCTTTAGTTTATTTAACTATTTTGTTTTATAATTTTTACAATTCATAGTAATCAGACATCTGACGAAAATTATTCCAAAGTACATCAAAAAATTATACGTTATAACAGGTGTCACCAAATGATCCACTTGAGTTTTGAAAATCACCTGTAATTTTTCAGCATATAGCCGTAATTAGTATAAATTTTTAATTACAGAAAATCAGGATTGTATTGATTTAAATCACTTGACGTAAATCACATTGATTTTTTTAATTATTGATTTAAATCACTTGTTCTGAAATTATTATTTAATATTGCAGATTTACAAAAATTGAGGAAAAAAAGCGTGTGGGTAATGTTACCATGTGGCAATACTTTCAAGAAATACTAAATCTGTTATCGGTATTACTATAAACGGGTTTTACTGTAGTTTCTTACTGCTTCTTTAATTTTTTCTTTACAATATATTTTACTTTTCATAATAAATGCTATTTTATGAAACACGTTTTTGATATTACAGCAAACATTTAAAAAAAAATATTTAAATAAAAAAATATTTTTCTGATTTAAAAAAAAATAGAATTTTTATGCAACCCTGTCAAAAAAGTATAAAATATAAATAAAATTTAAAAAGAAAGGAACATTTTGAGAAAAAAAAATTGGCTTTTACAAAGCGACATTGTCCGAACGAAACTTACTCAACGAGAATGTTATTCTCTCACTTATAGTACTTGTTTTATAGTTTAACATCGCGAAAACAGGAATTTAAACGAAAAAATTATTGCGAAAATAAATTTTTATTACCACTGTTACCATTATTATACTCTAAAAGACCGTTTTAAAATAAAAATACCTATAGTGATCCGAAACGTCTTATAGTCATATTTTGGTTGATTTTGACTCAGAGCCAAAAAAGTTGCCAAAGCCTGCATTATACTGTCATGTTTCGCTAATCTTTTACAAATAAAATTTTGTATAAACTACATATTGACAGGTGTCCAATAGACGTACATTAGTTTACATATGTACATACATTAAACTGAATTATGAAATTAATGTGTCAAATTATAATATTGAGTTATTGTAATCTGTATAACAATCAGTAAAAAAATTGTAAGAGTTGTTTTTAAACTAATTAATAAAATTTTAAATAAAAATATATTTTGGCATTTGTTTATTTGTAATTTATTGAACAAAAAATTACAAAGTGACACCATTGTCTAAATTCGAGTCAATCTATATTTATATCCAAAATTTAAAACTTTTAACTTTTTTCATGAAAAAACTGTCTCGACGTTTCGCGAAAAAATTCGAAACTTTCACAACTAATACTCTTAATGAAAGTTTGTATTAGAATAAATGATACATAATACTTTTTTTTCTCTTTGCATTTTTGTTTTTCCTATTGTTGAAAGATGAAATATAATGTGGTGTTTATAAAAAGTAAATAATATAAAATAATAAATCAAATGCCGAATTGAACTGAACTAAAAACTCCTATTATAGAGGAATGAACTTATAAATCATATGTATTTCGATCCGTATTTTGGGTACCAGTTTTGATATAGAATAAAAACGATAAATTACGGAAGATCTATAAGAAATTTAAACTTAGTTGTGAATAAGAAAAGATATGTAGAAATATATTGTTGATACATAAAAATATTACTTACGGCTTATTTTTATTATTATATCAGTAATGATGTATATTTATGACACAAAATTTATTTTTTGCACAATTGTGCATTAGAATTCCATTGATTGGTATTCCAAGGCAGTAAGTTGCTTTTATTGGTTGTTACGTCTAACAAAAAATGGTTATTACAAATGCATAGAAATTATTTAATACAATGATTTATTGCCATTAAAATTAAAATTATAGTTCCTGATACTAGTAACACAACAATTATTAATAAATAATGGTATGTTACTAATAATGTCGGTAGTTATTTCTTAAAGAAAAACACAACCACAAGCAACAAAATTTTGACGAATTGCAAAATGAAACGAATATTTGAAACAGTGGCGTAGCCAGAAATTTCAAAGGGGAGGGGGGTTATATCGGATGTAAAAATAGTACGAAATTTATTCTCAATGGTGGGGTGATTGATCCCCATATCCCTTCCCTTGTCTACACCACTAGTTTGAAAAGTACCATGGAAATGGATTTTCGTTTTCCACGAATGAATTTTAATGCACCTCATTTTGAATACTTTTTTACTTATATTGAGGGAAAAAATTAATATAAGCATTACGAACGGTAAGGAATTCCGATCGCAGAAAATAATTAGTCATTGCTTCGCTCCTCTTCCAAACAATTGTATTTGATCGGTAATATGTCCTGACCGTTCTTATTACTCATATTGTTGTACAGATCATTTACAACTGTGTAAATAATTAATGTGAAAAGAACTAAACGATGAGAAAATAGTTGGTACTAGCACTAAATATTAATAATAAACAGTATCGCACATGTAGTATTTTACATGTAAATGTGCACTGCACTTCAAAATTGTGTTTAAGAATTCTTTGAAAGTTTATGTTGCTCTTTTATAGCCGGAAATCTATTTAAAACTAATTGACTTTTTCCAGAACAAAGCTTTATTCGAAAATGAAACAAATCAATTCCCCTTAAAATAAAACAGCATCAGAATCTATCAGACAATATAAATCCAACAAAAAAATCTATAAACTAATAGCGCAATGCTCTAAAATAAATCAACATAACAGATTACCCATTTCTGCATCCGTGCACTCGTGCAACCGCGTAGGAATATAGAGTGCATTGGAAGTTCTCAGTGCTTATTTACATAAGCTTCTAGTTAATCGAACAAAGTTTGTATACTTATTATCGTTACGGCCTTACCGTTCTGCAGACAAAACAAAAGGCACTTCGGCAACTTTGATCCAAATCGCGCATCGCGGCAACACGATATGAGGAAACAAATAATGTAATAATTACTTGTACGTTGTGCCACATGCGCGAAGGTTACATTTTCCGAACGCCTCAGGCTCTTATATCAAACTGATATTTATAGCGACTACTTGAGAGTTATACGTTGCTTTTGTTACAAATTTTACATGTTTTGCTATTATTCACATTAATACGTTTTGTTTCAATTTTACAGTTCGATGATTATGCTTCTGACATTCATAATAACAATATGCATTTATCTATGTTAGATCTGGCATCGGCAACCTGTTTTACTTACGGGTCAAAATCAACCAAAATGTGAGGTTTCGGGTCAGTGGATATTTTCAAGAGTAATACAATAAGTGGTGAGCTTATTGTCGATAATATTTTCAAAATGTCACAAATGTTAATCTCAATGACGAAAATGCAACGACTGCGAGCAGGAATTGCATTTTCCAAAGATTGGGATTACGATGTTTGGCATTTATTAAATATTATCGATTTTTAAGCGAATCACGAGTTATATTTAGGAAACGAATACAATGATTACTAAAAACTCACTAAATTGTTTACATATACTTTCATTTATTGTTTATTGATGGAAATTCTCAGGGGCCCCTATTTAGCTGAGGCCCTAAGCATGTGCTTAGTTTGCTTAGGTATAAGTCCAGCCCTGAACCCTTCTGAATTATGGACCTTAGATATTTTCCTTACTTGTTTATTGGTTAACCCAGCTTTGATAGGTAATATATGTAGTAAATTTCGAACTGGATGTGAAATTGATACTGTGTTACGTATTCTGAAAAGTTCTTTTGGAATATCGAAACAAAAGACTAAAAATAGGGACAAATGCTGGAAATCCAAAACAAAAACAAATGAAGAAAATTCTGAGATTATATTATCTAGAAAAAAGGTCTGACTGTATAGATTCCCCATTTCTCAAGTCAAATTAGATAAATTACTATACATATAAAAATAACAGAAACGAAAATGAAAGGTAATGCAAAACAAAAACAAATGAAGAAAATCCTGAGATTACATTATCTAGAAATAAGGTCTAACTTTATAGATTCCCCAATTCTGAATAAGTCAAATTAGATAAACTACTACAGATATAAAAATAACAAATGAAAATGAAAGATAATTTGGGTTGCATTAAAGAAGCAAATGAAAAGTTGGTTAACTCCAGGATGATGTAATTTCATAAAGCATTTCTTTGTCAGAGTAGACATCCTGAGACACATCACATCATGAAATGAAATAGCGATTGTGTGGCATGAAAATGTTACAAATGCTAAGCCCAACAACGAAAATGCAACAACTGCAAAACAAGAATTGCATTTTTCAAAGATTGGGATTAATATGAGTGGAAAAAAACAGGGACGAATGCTGGAAATCCAAAACAAAAACAAATGAAGAAAATCCTGAGATTACATTATCTAGAAATAAGATCTGACTATAGATTCTTCATTTCGGAATAAGTCAAATTAGATAAACTACTATACATATAAAAACAATAAAAATGAAAATGAAAGGTAAATTGGGTTGCATTAAAGAAGCAAATGAAAAGTAAGGTCTTACTTATAGATTTCCCAATTCTGAAAAAGTCAAATTAGATAAACTAGTATACATATAAAAATAACAGAAACGAAAATGAAAGGTAATTTGGGTTGCATTAAAGAAGCAAATGAAAAGTTGATTAACTCCAGGAAGATGTAATTCCATAAAGCATTTCTTTGTCAGTGAGACATCCTGAGACACATCACATCATGGAATAAAATAGCGATAGTGTGGCATGAAAATATTACAAATGTTAAGCCCAACGACGAAAATGCAACAATTGCAAAACAAGAATTGCATTTTTCAAAGATTGGGGTTAATATGAGTGGAAAAAACAGGGACGAATGTAGGAAATCCAAAACAAAAACAAATGAAGAAAATCCTCAGATTACATTATCTAGAAATAAGGTCTGACTTTATAGATTCCCTAATTCTGAATAAGTCAAATTAGATAAACTACTATACATATAAAAATAATAGAAATGAAAATGAAAGGTAATTTCGGTATTCCGAAAAGTGCTTTTGGAATATCGGAACAAAATACTAAAAACAGGGACGAATGCTGAAAATCCAAAACAAAAACAAATGAACAAAATCCTGAGATTACATTATCTAGAAGTAAGGTCTAACTTTATAGATTCCTCAATTCTGAATAAGTCAAATTAGATAAACTACTACACATATAAAAATAACAGAAACGAAAATGAAAGGTAATTTGGGTTGCATTACAGAAGCAAATGAAAAGTTGATTAAGTCCAAAGACTAAAAACAGGGACGAATGCTAGAAATCCAAAACAAAAACAAATAAAGAAAATCCTGAGATTACATTAGCTAGAAATAAGGAATGGGATTCCATAACTCATAACAACTACAAATAACAATTGTACTTGTTATTCTTTCAATTTTTAACCTCAAACGTCAAATGTCACCACAGTGGAAATTAAAATTTGCAATGAATTTAAGACATTCTCACCTGACTGTAGACTTGTAGAGTGTTTTTTATATTTTTAAGTACTTATTAACCACAAATAATGATTACTGTTACAAAATTAGAAGCTCACTTTGTAGTTGATATTTGCAATTGATATCATAACAAGTCCAAATGATAGCAACCGTAGTTACAGAATCCCACCCCATGTCTGACTTTATAGATTCCCCAATTCTAAATAAGTCAAATTAGATAAACTACTATACATATAAAAATAACAGAATCGAAAATGAAAGGTAATTTGAGTTGCATTATAGAAGCAAATGAAAAGTAAGGTCTGACTTCATAGATTCCCCAATTCTGAATAAGTCAAATTAGATAAACTACTATACATATAAAAATAACAGAAACGAAAATGAAAGGTAAATTGGGTTGCATTAAAGAAGCAAATGAAAAGTAAGGTCTGACTTCATAGATTCCCTATTTCTGAATAAGTCAAATTAGATAAACTACTACAGATATAAAAATAACAAATGAAAATGAAAGGTAATTTGTGTTGCATTAAAGAAGCAAATAAAAAGTTGATTAACTCCAGGACAATATAATTCCATAAAGCATTTCTTTGTCAGAGTAGACATCCTGAGACACATCACATCATGGAATGAAATAGCGATTGTGTGGCATGGACAGAAGCAGAGGTTTGCGCATGAGGCACGACAACATGTCACGAGAATCAGGGTCGTCATTCCCATCCATCGCTTGCAGGAAAATGCAGCCGATCCGAGCCGGCTGCCCGGCTGCCCGGCTACACGGTGCATGAGCGTTGGATGTTGGGCTGTTGGTCTGTTTTTGGCGTGGACACACACCAACACCAACACACAGACACTAAATTCTCGCCCGGCTGCGTTAGGCATATCAGAGTCGTACGTGGCCTCCACCGGAATTCAATACGAAAAAATATCCGCGCTATATTCTACCAACGAGCTAATAACTACACTAATTCTATTAATAACAATAATAACAATAATAAGCTTTATTTCAAACTTTGGTATACATGTATGCTAATTAATTAAACTTATAATTACAATTATTACTTAATATTACAAATATTATGAGAAAAATTTATATTTACAAAACAGAGATGGGATAACGCGAATATAACGTTATGTTATTTCATAACGTTATAAAAAAAAAAATTCGTTATATAATGTTAAAATAACGTTTTCTCATATCTTATAATAAAAATTCGTAAGAAAGATTTAAATTAAAAAATATATACTTAAAAATAAATACTTTATTTTGTAATTGGTAATTACCTGCTACAAAACAAGCATTACTAATTCCTTATAAATATAAAACATTGCACGTGCAATCGTATTGGCAGTAGAATATTAGAAGGTTTGTGATTGGTGTATTTGAAACAGTCTTCAAACGCTTTTAGTGACATCTATGTATACATAATGCTAATGCATATAACGAAAAATATTAAAATATAAGTAAATTAGAAATTTATATGCTCTCAATGACAAGTAACGTTATAGTGTATCGTTATTTGATACATTACGGTTATATAACGTTATTTTGTTATTGTTTCGTTATTAACAAAAAGGTAGCAAATGAAACATTACTATAACGTCATTTGGTGTCGTTATGTTAGGTTTTCCATCCCTGGTACAAAGTAATGTGGTTGAATTTCCTTGCCGACGAAGGTCTCCCACAATGTCTTCTGCCCGTCTCATTCCTTATTGTTTATTTTATAAAATATGATTTTTTTAATCGGTTCGACTTCTGGGATTTCTAACTCCGTAATGTGATATACCCATTATATTTGCCTTTTCTGTCGATTTTTCCATTGAAATCACCCTTAATGTCTAACTTGTTAGTTTTTAATTATTTATTGAAAATGTTTAGTTCTTTATAAAATGTTTTTATTTCTTTTTCTGTTGGTTCACTTGTTGCAGTGCTCATTTATTGTATTTATCAACTGATAATTAATATTTAGTTTAAAAATTGCGATTCGTTCATTTCTGTTTTTAAAATAGATTATGTTGTTCTTTTATCTGCTATTTATGCAATAATCACTACCATATTGACTGTTTTTTTTTGTACCGTGAAAAATATGAATTTAGATTTTCGTTCAATTGTTGCTGTGTAATTTCTTCTAATTTCTGAAAACCCCATTATATCCCAATCTTATCCAGAACATTCTCTAAATATATGATTCTGTGTTCATCTTTAAGAGCTCTGGTGTTTAATGTACATATTATATTAATTAAGACAAGGGGTGTTGGTCTTAGATCTTCTCAGTGACCAACTGTTGAGGATCCTATTTAAAGGGGGATTTGGTCATTAAGTTACCCTCTTACTGTTTTTAAATTCAGAAAAAAATGAGAACACAATAATAATAATAGCAATTCACTCTATTCTATAAAAAAGTTATTGTTATAAAAGGTTATCCAGGCTGTGTGTAAATAGTTCCAAAGCTTCAGCTTGTCAAACTGTAAATAAAATATTAATTAATGCAATGCCATGGAAATCAATGCGTTAAGTTTAGAAAATGAAAAATAAATTTTTGTTGGTTAAATTCATGAAATTTATCCAAAGTCATATTAAGTAGTAAAAAAATGCGAATTTTGGAAATTAAGTTTTTCTTAAATTTTTGTAGTCTCGTTTGCCATAAAAATTATTAGATTTTAAATCCTTCATTCAATTTATTATTTATTTTCTTATTTTATTGCAAATTCAATCATTTTTCATTTATCGATTTATTAAACTTATTTTATACACAATATTGGCAAGAGTTAATAGAGAATATAGTTTAGTAAATGTACTTGACAACAACTATTAATCTGAAAATAGCAATACATATACACAATTCTCCGATTTTATTTAAAAGAAAATAAAGTGAGTATGTTTTTCTTCTACTTATTAAAACATTAAATTAGAAATTGTGGAATTTAAAATGTAGGTAACCTTTACAAGTGGAGAATGAAATAGAAACAATTTATCTTGATGTGATTTCGATTGTGATCCCGTACATTTGTGATTCAGAATTAAATAAGCGAGTACTGTAAAGTGATAAATGAATCTCGTACAAAATTAAACGGAGTACTTAGTAAATTTTATAACAAAGAACGATTAATTTCAAACCATTTTGCAATGAATTTTTAAGTCCATTTGTGAACAAAAACAAGTTTTAAACAATAACATTTAAAGTCGTTTGAGAAAATGAAATACAAAGTTGAAAGCAAGTTATTTAAGTAAAATTAAGTGGTAATAATATTCAAAGATGCTGGCAGCTAATATAAATGTCGAAGGCAATTATTATGGTAATAAATATAGACGACAAAAATGTGTAAAACTCATGAATTTGATAAGGAAAATTCGAACGAGGGAGGCTTGCTGGAGTCGTGACTGTGAATCAAATTTGCGTCGTTTACGGACATAAATAAGTTTGTAAACTAGCACTTGAATAAATTCATAACAGTGTAAACTTGACTTTAAACGACCTTCTTCTTATAGATAAACAGTACATTAGGGCCGGTTTACACTCTAATACTTCACCAACTTTGCCTCAACTACGTTTTTGTTTTTATTTTTGTTCCTACTTCATTATTTCTTTATTACAACGTTTGATGAAAAAACAACAAAAATATTTACAAATTATTCTTAATTTATTTAACACTTCTTTTTCATTCGTAAATGTTATTATTGTTAGCATTTATTTAGTTTCACGGCTTGACTTGAAATTCAAGCTACTTGACTTGACTTGACTTGAAATCAAGTCAAGAAACATTATTTGAATTTCAAATTAAGTCAATTAGTAATATTTCAAGTACTTCAAAAATCAAGTAGTTCTTCAAGACTACTTGATTTTTCATCAATTTTGTCATGTAGTTTAAAGAAATCATAATGAGATTTTTAATAAAGACTTTTCTTTACACAACCAAATCATAAATAATTCTAATTTACACGTTGTTAACAAAAAATATATATAAAGAAAATACAAATAAACATGAGGCTATTAATAAAGTTATCACCTAAACTATTGCTACTTTTTGTAGTGTTAGAACAGTCCTAGAAAATTGTCTTTCAACAAGAGCTGAGCATGCTAGTAATAAAAAAAAATTGTCATTTATATTAATTACGTTTAAAAATGTCTTACTACTCTTTATCGCGTTGTACAAAACATAACTATGCGTGCTATTGTAAAATAATAATAAAACAAGTAATAACTATTATCATTTACGATGTCTTCTTATTTGTAACAACCTACGTCTCAGCAACGCTCGCAATTTTAAGGTTGTCTATCAATTTTTGGAGTCAAAATGTCGGAATTTGCGTAATCTAATAAGTGATAACTACATTGTAATAAAATATTCCTAGGTAACTTGAGCTCTTGCTTACTTCACATCAGTTATTTTACATTTTTCCCCTCACTTCATTCTAGTTCTAGTGATACATGTAAAATGCAATCTATTTATCAAGTAATATCAAGCAGCTTGAAATTGCTTGATATCAAGTCAAGGAGCTAATATAGAAAATCAAGTTAAGTCAAGTAGGAATTTAGAGAAAGCTCGATTTTCAAGTAAAGTCATGTAACTTTCAAAAACATTAAGCTACTTAACTTGATGAAACCCTACATTTATGATAAATGTCCTTTTCATTTGTCCCCATTTATTTGATTATTTTTGGAATAAAATACGGGAATGTAAATAAAACAACTTTAATGGATCGAAGTGAAAAATATTTCAATAAATGTATTACCTAACTAAACACATTTCAAAAATTTATTATCACAGTTCAGCGCGATTCAATTTTATTTTAAATAAAATAATAGTCACCTACCATTAGCTCCTATATGTTTATTATTGAAACTGAATTGTTTTTTGTATTCCAATATCTAGTGGTTTGTGAAATAACAGTATCAATTCGTATTATTATAAATTCTCGGTCAATCATGGTCAATGATTAGCAAACATAGTTTACCCTTGCAAATTTGAACATTCAAATCTCGATTCAAATCCTGTAATCGACATATAATATCCGAAATATATATGCATTGGCCTGCAAAGCTGCCCGGGAAGTAGCATTAAATTTCAATTTATACTTCGTTTTGAAGAATTGAGAATTTGTGATCTCGGTAGCTCATTTGTTAGTGATTTTTGGTCATGAGCGTACTAAAGGTCTTATGTATATTAAAATATTTAAAAATATCAGGGCCGGACTAATACTGTTGGGGGCCCTAAGCACTACTCATTCGGGGGCTCCCTCTATCAAATAAATTGTCCTAAAATAAAATCGGTGTGTGTTTCATATTGTACAATTTTTTTTCGCTAGGAGCGACGAAAATTAATCTAATCTGTCTTGCTACATGCTGCTCCTTAGATGATTTTTTATCCGTTTTAATTGCGAAAACGATCGTTCTCCGGTACAATTCGTAATTAATAATAAAAAAATGCGAAGGGCTATCTCAAGGTTTGGGAAGATTCCTGTTTTATCGAATCACATCGCAGCAATCATCTAAAGTCATACTTAAAATCTTACTTTCTTTTATCTTTGTCATCTTCTTAGTAAGATCAATGCTCAAATCATTTGGATAGAATGCTACTAAATTTTTAACTTTAAGTAAACATTCATCTCTAGATAAACCCGTATCCATCAAAAATGATAATCAATTCATTTGGGTATATTTAAATCAACAAATCATCTTTTAATGATATTTTTCAAATATTAATGATTTTATTTAATACGATTTTTATTACTGTTTCTTTTGATGTGATTACATTATAAAATAGCGATCTAATTGTTAAAATATTTGATGGAAATTCTCGGGGGCCCCTATATAGCTGAGGCCCTAAACACGTGTTTGCTTATGCATAAATCCAGCAGTGGTGTGCGGTGACATTTTTTAAGGGAAGCGGTTTCCAAATAAATACACAAAATTTAATTTGAAAATAAATGTCGCCATCAGAATTCTTTTTTTTTGTAATTTTGCACATTAAAAATGCGAAGATATATTATCAATACGTTTGTTTTTGCTTTACTAGTAATAGATTTTATTCCTTTCATTTTCACAACTTCTGAAATTGAAAATTTTCTTAAAGAAATGTTCAATATTACAATTATAGTTTCATTATTATTATCCATTATAAATGAGCATGAAATAAGGATCATATAAAAATAAAAACAAGAATTAAATGAAAAAATCAACCTGTACAATGTAATGATGAAGTTTTTAAATATATACAATAAATCCCAATTTAATAATCCAACACGCTCTCACTTCTCTAAAGTAATAGATTTCAACGTGCATTCGTTAATATCATTATTTTGTCTCCGCATCTTTAAGGTTGCAATAGTAAATGGAGTACACGCCACTGAAATCCAGCCCTGATACTAATATTATAGAACTTGAAAGTTCTGGAATACAAATCGTACGTCTAAGATATTTACAATTGTATGTGAAGAACTTGTACAAATTTGTAGTTTGCGAAAAGACAATAAAAAAGAGTATATCGTATCTGGCAGTAAAGTGCATCAGAAGTTATTGTCCTCCATATCAAATTTAGATTGAAACAAGAGAAAATAAGAATGTTTGTGAAAGGCGTCGCAAAGAAGTTATGCAGGTAATATTTGTTTAGTTCTACAAGTCGGCATTGCTTGTACGTCACAAAAGTTTCGTGACATTAAAAAATCTTGAACTGAAGTAAAAACTTCGTGTGTCTGCACGAATAGGATGCCGGCAACTCAATCTTGTAAAACATTTTCCTTCTACAGAAATCACAGTTTGTATCCGTTTTTGCGCATCGCAACGTTTTCATTCTAGTTTCAATTAATTTTATTTAATGTATAGCCCGTTACAGAAGAAGTTTTTACATTAAAATTTTCAAGATCAGTTCACGGGAACGTTTGAACGTTTTCGAGGGAAACCACGCCCTGTTATTTGGCTCTAGGGATTTTGAAAATTAAGCTTGAAGATGTACGTACCAGGAATCGAAGTTCGTTCCTATAAAGTGTGTGAACACCGACGCTTCCGGTTCCTGGTCGATCCTGGCGGTACTCACTAAAGAAGGGAAATGTTTCTCAACTCCACATTTATCTCATCTTAACTTATTTCTCAATTCGCCATTACCTATATTATCCACATACTTTTTCACTCGCTTAACTCCCGGACAACCTTTTCAATTTCAATTTTCACCATATATTTTCAATAATCTTTTAATGATTATTTTTAAGCACTAATAATTAAAACTTTATTTTTACTTAAGAAAAATTTATCTTATTTAAATTGTAAAAATATTAAACCTAGAATAAGATTCCATAACTTCGGTTATTATCATTTGTAGTTGTAACAGCAATTGCAAATAGCAACGAAGTTAACTTCCGATTCTATAACTGTAATAGTTATTTGTGGTTAGACAAATTAAGAATACTCTTCACTGATATAAAAATGTCTTAAACTTATTGCAAATTTGAATTCACGCTATGAAAAAAACTGAAATTTGACATTTGTAATTGATACTTAACAAGAGCAATTGTAGTTATTACGAGTTACAGAATCCCTCTTCTGTGATGTTATCGTTTATATATAAAATGAAAGTAGGTAATGTACTAATTGCTTACAATGCAATATTCATTTTCTTTTAAACCTGAAACCATTAATTGAAATGGTTACCGGTAGTACTATGAGAATGAGTTGGGTGTTTTGTGGATAGGGGTTGTCCCGATTTTAAAATATGTATTCCGGTATCCTAAAACAAGGTCTCGGGATGACTATTTGCCCGGATTTAAATATTTTCATAACTTACTAGTTATTTGAGTTTTATTTAGATCTTTGTCAATAATGACTTTGTGTGACTTATTTATTATTATAAAGAGAACATAGAACTTCCAGAAAAATATTAAGACATATTGAAAATATGTAAATATGTTTTTTTGTATGCGGGGCCAAAATACCAATGTTTTTTAATGGAAATTCAGTGGACAGATGAGCGTAGAGTGTAAAGGGTGATTTATGATGGATTTAATTTACGAATTTTCAATTTATGATTTAGATTTTAAAATATAAACACACTTAAAATACATGTGGCGGTTTATAAACGATTCACAAATATAGAAATTTAAAATTTTGATTTGGAGTAACCAATTTTTATATTCTATATTCTAAATTCCAAATCCAGCCAATCACAAGAAAGTATTGAACTGAGGTTTATAAGTGACAGATTAAGAGTGTTTGTTTTGATTTCTATGTTAAAATAGAAATTATCAGATATCAAATTAATTTTGCATCAAAACAAATTCACGACAAATTAAAGATGGATTTGGCTGGATACATTTGGGAAACTAAAATCATAAACCAGAAGAAAAAATCTAAAATTTAAATTAAATATCTTAATTAAAATATATAAATTAAATCCATTATAAACCAACATGACTTGCGACATAGTAGGAGCAATTTTACAAAATATTGTCAATTTTTATTTTAATTGTACAGAAATGTACGTGTATGATTATGAGTTAAATGTAAAATATCCTTTTTTGTTTAGACCCTAAATCAATTGTCCATTCACCCCTACTCCCTAAACAGTCACGATTTGTGTAAATAAAAATATGAAAGTCGTAGCTGTGGATTATGAAATAAAGTCGTAGTAAATAAATTGCCGCTGAAGGATATCGAAACATCAAATACTTTAGAGATATATTAAAATGAATTTTTCAGCTACAAAACAAACATGTTGAACAAATAAACTACCGCCGTGTATACGTTAAGAATCCTATAAATTCACGTAACCTCCGGTGAAATTAAATATACCACTTTGGCTGAAGTAGTTGACAAATATTTGTATATCGAGTTGAGAAACACGTACGGCGTAACGCGTTTTATAAGAGAAAACAGTAAAGAAACAAATTGATAAAATTGAATGTAGCAGCATTTGACAAAAATCGCTGGGCCATCAAAGTGTTTACACTAGTTCCCATCTACAGGCAGCGTCAACAGATGGCACTCGGTTCAGGTTGGCCTGCGAGACATGCGTCTGCTCGTCGACAGATAACCATATTTTAGCCGGATCATCTAAACAGGCCAAAGTGGAGTCTATGTTTACAGTCACACACTAGCATTAATCAATCCTTTCACGGCTAAAGGTCTTAGCACGTGACTGGCTCCGACTCGCTGCATTCAGCGCTCAAAGTTGAAGATCGCGAGTGTCGAGTACTCTAGTCAAAAACGTTTAATGCGTTTGCTGTTGCTCTTGCTGTACACTGCTAGCTTGAAAGCGACCGGCGATGCATTGTTACTGCGGTCCTCCATTTCTGCTTTCGATTTGTTCAGAGTGATATATTGACAAATTAAATATGGACTTAACTTTAAACTATCTCGTGCTGTATTTATTTCAACTGTCATTTCAAATATGATGCTCTTTCAAACTCCTTTCAATCATTTTATTTTATTGAATGGATAGCGTGTTCTGACTTGAATTGAGCGGACTATGACACCTGGATATTATTTCTAGAATAGTTAACTGTTCTCTAAATAAAATACCTTTGTTCATTAATGGTTCTCCTCTTCCGATGATTACAAAACCAGGACTTCGAGCCGTTATAATTTTTTTTATCGGTTTCGGGTTCAGTTCGTAGTGACTATTGTTTTTTAATAATTTTATTTCTATTAAAAATTTATTTTCTACCATAATTTACATTTTATTCCTATTTTTGTATTAAGTACGAAACCAAAATAAAGAAACAACAATGATAACTGAAGTAAGATTGTGATAACACGCTTCTTTGAACATCTACCAAATCGAAATAAACAGATGTTTTGTCGGTTTTGCTATGGTTTCAGTCATAAAAAATAACGGTTTTTTCTTCAATTCCGGTTCGAAGCCCTGTTAAACTAATTTAATCATTTCATTTTAAAACAGTATACAGGGTGTATCAGCGAAGACGAACCCCCCTTAACATTTTTATTATACCAATTAGAAAAATTTGCTTCATATAAAAGTTTTATTATATTAAATGTACGATTTGATGACATATAGAAAAAACTATCATATACATATATAGAAAGACTGTCGTTTTTATTTTTTAAATGGGACCCTAGAATTATTTTGATAAAATTAAAACCTATATTATTTTGTAGTTTTAAAGATATATTTGTTATCATATATGAATATGAAAAAAATTGAGAACAATAAAAAAATTTAAATATATCAAAAATAATTTTTATTGATAAAGTGTAGGTGTTATATAAAAATTGACAAATTGTAAGGATATAAAAAATTTCATAACGTAAAATAACAAACATAATAAGGTAAATCACTGAAACCAAATGTTCCAAATTACGACCCTGCAAAAATTTTTGGATTTCAACTTAACTCGTCTCTCGAAATTTGATTGCCGACGGTAAGAAAAACGCTCTTGATACATTATTTTTGCCCTTCATGTTCCAAATTACGACCCTGCAAAAATTTTTGGATTTCAACTTAACTCGTCTCTCGAAATTTGATTGCCGACGGTAAGAAAAACGCTCTTGATACATTATTTTTGCCCTTCATGGGATTCCAGTTGATTCTCCGATTATTAGAATCATATCATTCAATTCAATTTTTGCAAACATTTTCAATAATTAAATTCGAAACATATACTGGTAACAAATAAATATTTGCTTACTGTTTTTAATTTAATTGTTAAAAAAAGGCGGTTTTAATTTTACCAAAATAATTCCAGGTCCCATTTAAAGAAAAAATGATAGTCGTTGCGTGTAAATCATAATTACAATGTTTTTTCTATGTATATCATCAAGTAGTATATTTAACATAATAAAACTGTTATATGAAGCAAATTTTTTTTTACTTATAATAAAAAATTAAAGGAAAGGGGGGGAGGTCGTCTTCGCTGATATACGCTGCATATTATACCAACAAGTTAGGTAATTTTTGAGTGATTACCTTGTTCCGACTCCTATAGTTGCTATTAATTAAACAAAGTATCGCGTTTCTAAATGGATACTGTACAGAATAACAACACGAATTACTAAAACGTAAGAAATGCATAAAAATGGATAAAAGAATGTGATTAGGTTAGGAAAAGAAGTACGATTGGTAACCCTGCACTCATCCTTTACAGCTACTCTGAAGTAACAATTAGACACCCATTTAAAATAGGAAACAAAGTGATTTTTCGGAAGACAAAGACAGAGTCATTGGCTTGCGGTTTGCGCCATCGAAGTCTCTCGCGTGCATGATTCAGCAAGAACCACAGAAAGCAGAAAGCACATCACACTCCCACTGAAAGCTTCCCCACATCCTCTCGGCACCGCTCGCCCAGACTCGTGCGTTCTCGTGTGTGCACGAACGCGCGCGACTTTCAAAACGCGGCACACGGTCACAGCACTCGGATAATAAAGCGACGAGTTGGTGACTTAGAATAGAAAAGCAATTCCGTTAAAACCCGCGGGTATGCGGATCCGGGTAGCGAGATGGCAGTGCTAAGCAACCCCCCTCACTATTTTTATAACTGCTTGTTTCATTCAAGCAAACATTTAACGATTGTGAGAGGTGTTTTTGTTGCGAGGTTTTAGATTTCTCACAAATATTACAAAGGTGTTAATGTAATCTTCTTGATTGCTTACCACTGCATTGTCGCTGAAATTAATTGTCGTCTACAATAACAAAGCACTACTAAATAGCACACATAAATTAGATATTTAATTACTATCGTAAAATAATAATTATTTTTGTAGTTGCACTGCTTTTAAAATTACTAAGGTCTTTAAATTTTTGATTTTATAATCTATAAAAAGTCCTTCAAGTTCATAAAAAAATTATGGATATTTTATGGTCTGACGTTCTTTCAAAAATATAATTATTTTCATAATGTATTTCTTTACTACACTTCAAAAATATTTATGTTAAATTAACAACTTTATACGTACATTTGTAAGTACACATGTATTTTTTTATTTATAGCAGATATTTTAGTTGTACATATATGCACAAATATGATATTTAAATATAATTTGATATTTTCATTTTGGATTGAACACAGATATTATCATTTAATTCTCAGTGAAATTGTTGCAAAAAGTATTATAATAATAATTACATAATAATATCTTTATTGTATATCAATTGTAGTAATTTAGTGATCTTTATGGGGATGAAATAAAATGATATACACAGCAGAGATGGAATATATGAATCATTTATAAAATTCGTATTTATTCGATTCCGTACCAAAAAGATTCGTATTGTATTCGTATTGTAACGTTTAGTAAACGAATAATAAATAATAAAATGATAATAAATATTGGTAACGCATTGAAGAAACAAATATATGCACTAATTTAAGAATAATAATTATTAATAACTACCTAAACACTAAGAACGTTTTTTTAACCCCCTAATACTAAGCAACATTTATTTATACAATATTTATATCACAATCTATTTATTTATATCACCAAATATTTATCCATATCACCAACTATTTATTTATTTCTACTTTACATGTCGCTGACATGCACTGAGCAACACTGACTTTCTTCAGTGACTCTCTACTAACTGACCGATACTAACCTCCCGATGTGACCCTTAGATACCTGCCGCAAATTAATCTCTAGAACATTCCAGAGCCTTTCGGTCTCTTTCAAATCTCCGAACAATATCAGCGTCGCTCCTATTCCACTTAACCTTTAGCGCGACTACCTGACCAGATAGGTCAGCCGTGATGACTCATCTGCGGTGAGTCTCGCTCGTTACAGTATCAAATGATGTGTATAATTGCAGAATTGTACTGATTTCGTACGATACGACTCCTTTAAAAGATTCGTTTAATTTATACGATTACAATAAATCTCTAAAACATATACAAGCATCCCTACCCTAGCCAGGATTCGAAGCCAGGACCCCCGGTATGTGAAGCGACTTCGTTACCGCTATTCAACTCGGTAAAAATAGTATTACAGGAATTTTTGTATTGGAATATCATTAATAATGTATTATGTTTCCATAATAGCACAATTTATGAGTCCATTAATACCACTTTAGTGTCTTTTCTCTTGTTCTAATCTCCCTATACGTATGCTCCTGTTGTATAATCTCCCCCTGTACTGTAATCTTCAGTGAGTGCCCGTGAGATTTTCCTAGGTATCCCCCTCAGGCTTTTACTGTGATTTGCTCCCCACCAAATTTGAATAATTAATCGGGGTAGTCCGCATCTTAATTTGTTTTATATTAATAATATCACCCTGCTGTATCAAGTATATAATAACTAATCTACAAACGAAAAGATAGTTAGCTAAAAAAAACCTTTACCAAATTGAAAACAGATGTCAAACAGAACTTCATCTTACACATAAAACAACATGCGGATTGTATTTTTTTCATTTGAATGAAAACTGTGCAATGTAATTTCAAATTAATTAATTTCAAAGTTCATGTCGAAAATTATTTTCCATTTATAAAACATTGTGTTTAATATATTTTTATGATGTTCTAAAAATAAATTCGTAGCTTCAAGCTTATGTCCACCTACTATAGTCTGTATTGTAACAAATTAAATCACATTTTTACACTACAAACTGATTATAATTCTGTGTAATTTATCGCAACGCCTACACAATTGTTGTCATTTGCAATATTATTATTATTAATTTAAAATTATATATTTGTATACTGTTTTTATTTTAATTTCTATATACTGCTTTACACAATTATTTTGATTGGATATTTTAAAAATTAATAAAAAATATTTTTTATTAATTTCGTCTGTATTCGCCGATTTTTTTTTGTATGTTTGTTAAAAGCTCTGCAAGACTAATTAAATATAAATGTAGGTTTTGTTTTGTGGTACTTATAAAATAAGATTCTTCATTTTTATATTCATTTTAATAATGTGTTTTAAACATAGTTCTTTCATGAAGTAATGATAAAATCTAAGAGAAGAAAATGTAGTCATGATGCGAATGATTTTTGGACAGACCAGCCGTATTTATGTTAATTTAGCTATTTTATACGTACATTTGTAAGTACACATGTATTTTTTATTTGTAGCAGATATTTTAGTTGTACTCCAGTAACATAAAAACCTATGCACAAATAAGATATTTAAATATAATTTGCAAAAAATATTTTCATTTTGGATTGAAAACAGATACTATCATTCAATTCTCAGTGAAATTGTTGCAAAAAGTATAATAGTAATAATATAATAATAGTTTTTATTTTGTGGTGCTTATAAAATAATATTCTTCATATTCATTTTAATAATATGTTTTATACATACTTTTTTCATGAAGTAATGATAAAATCTAAGAGAAGAAAATGTAGTCATGATGCGAATGATTTTTGGACAGACCAACCTTAGACCGGCTAGCCGAACGGAGAGCAGAATAACAGAGTCGTACTTCCACCAGATTAATATTTAAATATTTCATTACCCCAAACCTACCACAAAAGATTTTCTTGCAAAGTACAGCTTTGAAAATTTAAACATACGAACTTGTTCTATTTTTGTTTCCCTTACTATTGTCTATAATATTGAAATTCGCACTTAATTTACTTGTTTATTTTAGCATCGGCAGTAATTGTGTTTTTAAAATATTTAGAAAAAACAAATGAAAAGGACAAAACGTAATTAATTAATGAAAGAAAAATTTTGCAGAGCTTCAGGCATCTTGAAATAAATTAAGGAATAGATGTTTTCGGTTCATAAACCAAATCATACATCATTAGAGAAATTAAAACAAAACATTTTGTTCTTCTGCTTTTTGAGGACCTGGGTGCCTATTCTGTAACTTTTCAACGATTTGAAGTGTTATATTGATTGACGTCTCGTGTCAAATGTACAATGTTGTAACCTTAGGAAATTTTGAATTTGAAAGTTTTAGTAAAATAATTTTTAAGTTGGCACTTCTCCCTGGCACAACTGTTAAATTGTGTAAAATTGTGTATATTGTCAATTGTGTACATTTGCATAATTTCAAGATTCTCTTTAGTAATTTTCACAAAATGTCACTACTCAAATTCAACCAAACGTCAGTATAACACTAGTGAAATGAATATAACACTACCCTTCGCGCTAGTGAATCGTTTACAAAATGAGTGACGTCATATTCTCTGTTGCACTAAAAAACCGCTAGATGGTAAGGGCGTTTTAGACGATCATAAGTTTACATCAATTTCTACAACTTCGTATTGTTCAATGTGTTTCTGATACTTTACACGTTCAAAGAAATTTGACTGTTCATAGTTCATATGCTATGACATAGAAATTCTCACTTAGAGCATGTCCTAAATTTCAAGGTCGTTTACATCAAATTTTAGTTAATTCTAGGGATTATGTTGTTATCAAATGTCAAAAGTGAAAAATAAACAAATGTGAAATCATATATCATTGTGATCAATCTATATTTTTCTTTTCTTTATTGATACCCCTACTTTATAAGGGAAAATAGTTCAAAAATTTTGAACGTGTAAAGCGGAGCCATTTGATCAAAGAATATGATGTAAAAAAATGACATAAAATAGTTCTAATTCTTTGATCGTGTAAAGCCACCTGTAATCAGATTATAACACTTTTTAGCGCGTATCACTAGTGTTATAAGTTACAGAATAAGTACCCTGTTCCTTGTTGGTTTCGTCTTGGTTTGTAGTGAAAAGAATAATAGGGTAATTTTTAAAGTAGATGATTACATTAGAACAAATGGAATTTAGAATAATGGCAAATTAGTTTGTGTTGGCAACATAGGGTAGCCGATGCCTTGTGATGTCATTATGCTAATAAGTTGTTGAAATTAATTGATAATTGAAAGTCAGAAGGAGTAGAGCAGCATTTCTCTTTGCTCTTGCTTCGGATATTGCAGTGAAATTGAAGGCGCTGAATGCAGTAGATAAGATCGTTAGATAGCTGTTTGCAACTTATAGGTTATGTTAGAGAGGAATAGAATTAAGCAATTTGTATTCAAGATCGTCCTAAAATTAAATTTAACACATTTCGGTTGTATATTCCATTCTCTGTTTATCAATCATTGCTAATAATTTCATTGATGAAAAGAACAACCTTCGATAAAATGAAACTAATTCTCTACTTTGAAGGGAACCTTAATACCTGTCCAATCGATGTTAATTTGGAATAATTTTTTGCCGACTTTTTTGGTACCAAATAAAAAGTCCCAAAAGCCAAAAAACGCTTGAGATTTTTCAATCTTATTATATGTGATTTTGACTTTTTGTATTAGACCATATTTTGCTTATTTAACCTGGTTTGGATGAATTATCTGAAAGTAGGTTCTTATATGTTTTTTAAGTCGCTGAATATGAATCTAATATAAAAATTATAGAATTCTAAATTGCGGATCCAATATGGCCGACCATATACATGTTTAATTCTTATGTTCAGGTGTTTGCGTCACCACCCTGTATATCAACATGCTTAAATTTTTATGGAAATAAATTATTATGTTTTCTTATTTTATACGGTTTAAATCATGAATTGCTAAATATTTTAAAAAAATTTGTCTCAATACAGCCTAATGTTTAAATAAACAATTTTCTAAGTACAAAATGCATTAAACATAAAAAGATACCAATTTTATTTCTGATGATATTTACGTGGAGAATGTCGTAAATATTTAATCCCTCAATAAATATTTGTGCCGACTAAAATAAACCGTATAAACTGTTATCCAAAAAACATATACCTAATAATTTATTTTCATAATAATTGAATCATTTTGACAGACAATTTTAAAATTTCAAAATCACATATCTTGAGAAAGAATAAGATCGAGCACCTTTATTTCGCACCAAAATAAGTCGGAAAAAAATATTCCAGATTAATACCGATTGGACAAGTAGTGTGGTTCTATTGTTTGTTTTATTTTTTATTATCCTGCAAACAGATTTATAAAATGTTGAAAAAGTTTGTAGACACATGTGTTTTATTAAATGAAATTTTCCTAAAATAAGAAAACAAATGAAACATAGGTTTCACGATTGAAAAAGTAGTAATTCATGATGAAATCTCTATTTTTGCAAAAATAAAGATAAACCCGCAACAGAAAAAACAATAAATTTATAGTGTGTCAAACATTTCTTCATTTAATCAGCGAGTCTCTTTTTTAATCAATCAAATATGATATTCGCGTTATCCTTTAAAGATTTATGTTACTGCGAATATAAAAACTCGATTGCATATTATGTAATTCCATTTAAACAAAGCACGTGAATGAAATGAAACCCAATGTATTTTATATCATACTAAACCCCAATGGATATATTGCACTTGACTGATTAAAATTGACAATCTGCTTTTGTCTTTGCGTTTATTTTATTTTCGTTCTCAAAATGCATCATTTGTCCAATGTTATAGAATCGTAAAACAAAGTGAAAAGCTTTTCTTTTTGCAAGTTTCAACAAGAAAATGTCTCAAAAATGTTCAGGTGTTTTACGGAAAATAATTTAGGTTCAATTTCGTTAGAGTCGCACATAATTGTCAAATTTTCTTTAGGAGTTGCAGATACCGTGTGTTCCAGTTTTTGGTAAATAAAAACTGTCCAGCTAATAACTAAGTCACCATATTTTGCAGGACAATACTACATGTTGTCCTAAATTTTTTTTCCTCTACACCCGATATGATTTGGAATTAAAATAACGACCTACAAAATTGAAAATTTTCAATTCGATTCCAACTGTAGGAGTGTATTATTAATATTCCGTAGATTTTTTTCGTAATTGTGCATTTAATAAATATGTTTGTTAATAAAAGTTCTTGATTAATCCCATTAACAAATTATTTGTTGATAATTTTGTTTACTGCATGGTTTCGTTATATCTTTATAATTTGATTCATTTTCATTATTTCTTATACTTATTAAATATTTTTTACAAGACATATTTAACAAAAAAAAAACAGAAATTAATAACTTAGTAATTACCAGGACAATTTTTATTTACCAAAAACTTTATTTCTGTTTTGTATTACATGTTTGTGTGATGGATTATACCACATATAATAGCTGAGGAAAATGTAACTGATTTAACATATGTTTACAAAATTGATTATAGTATTAACAAATTTTGCATATTTTGTTGAACAATAGCAACATTATGTTTGACAACGTGAATAATATTTTAATGATGTAATTTGAAATGCTGCAATACATAGACCTGCATATATGTATATGAATAGAGTAATGAACAGAAAATGAAGAACATATATAACTGCGTTTTGTTGAAATTGTTGGTATTTGCCAGTGCATTCCCGCGTGCAATAAATAGTAAACAAATTATGAGCGTAAATTCCGGTAAAGCAATTTCTAAATCGCAAATTTCATTTTATGCAGAGACCCACCTATTTAGTGTGGAAAATAAAGAAGTTAATCACCAGTTTTATTGAAGTTTGCAAATCCGTCGATTGGAAAATTCCTGTTCGTTGAATTTCTAAGCGAAAGTAATTTTCCTGAAAACGGCGTAAGACCGTAGCGAAAACAGGCGTCCGTCCTGCCCTATCGCTGCTAAATCGAACCAAATCAAATGCTGAATTAATGATTAGCTGGAGTGATAACACGTGATATTCACCACTCGCACAGAGCTTTGGATTGCGTCAAATATTAATTTCATAACCCCTGTTCTCTGCTCCGACCAATTCAAACCTGGCTACTTTACCACTTCACCGTTTCGTTTCTCCCATTCGCCAGTCGACGTTCGACGTTCGACATTCGACATTTACCTCAACGCGAAATTCTAACTATTTCAATTTCACTTTTCTCTTTTGACGCCACGTTTCGCAACATATATTTTCACTTCTAAATGCTCCAATTAGGTAATTCACTAGGCCAGGCATCGCCAACCATTTTTGGCTACGAGTTAAAATCAACCAAAATGTAACTATTAAGAACGCGTTTCAGGTCAGTGTGTATTTTCATTTTAAACTACTAAACAATTGCTACAAATGAGAGAACTCTACGCTCGTCGAATAATGATAAGATTCGTTCGGACAATATCTCTAGTAAGTAGGGATGAGATGGAATAATAAATAATATTTAAAATACAAAATTTATTTACAACAACATATAATCTAGGCTTACTTTTAAAAATAAAGAAAAACATTAAACTATGTTCTGAAAACTTCAAAAAAATATTTTATTCGTGTTCAAAAAGGACCAACTCTCCTCCACTATATAGGTGAGACGAACTAAAGCTACGAGTAGATGAACTGGTTAACAGATTGTTGTCATTTGTCATATCATTTGTCATATGTGGTACACTCTTCGTATAAACAGCGATCACAAATTACACATTTTATCCAAACATCCTTCTTTATCGTTTTTTTTAATTTTCCTTGCATCCCGCATTTTCGTTTTCATAATCTTCATTTTTTTAATTTTCATCACCCTCTGATTAATCATTTAACAATTCTTCAGAACTCATGGAATTGCAAATAGATCGCCTATCTTTCTATAATCGAATAGTTTTTTTCTGTTTACCGGTTGAATTGATCTTTTTAAGAATAAAAATCGTCTGGTCCATCTCTCCTCATAGGTGGTCCATCTGTCCTCAGAGCAGAGATTAAATAGACCACTAAATTTCTTATGACTGTGTACAAATAGAACGTGAAGTTTTATGCACATGTTTATAATGTATGTACATAAATAATTACTTTAAACCTACCAGACTAGTACTTAACTAATTGCGTATATAAGGTACAATTTTTTTTGAATTTTTAAGTAAAACTTGGATTATTCAGTGTTGACTGTCTTTAAACAACAAAATTAATATTTCCTATGAGATATCACTCTAATGTACTTTTAAAACCAAAATTTCATCTCTCTTATCGGTCCATCTCTAGGAAGATTATAGGTGATTTGCAGAATTCAACTGGGTCACGTGGTTGAATTGAAATGTTTCTATTACTATGTGAAAGACGGCATTCTATAGAATAATTTAAAAAAATATTTTGGATGTTATGAATCAACCTTTCGTGGTATAAATTTTAAGGTTGCAATAAATATGCTTCTTCGTCCACCTTCTTTCGACATAATAAAATATTTTCCCTTAATATAAATTAATGTTCTAAAAATTATGCAGCATTACATATCATCGTTAAAAACTTGTTAAAATTTGAGCTTGTCTTATCTATTACTTTTTTAATATCTCAGGGTTTTCATTCCCATAACTGAAATCATATTTAAATTTTATGTAGTGTCGTACGTAGTTTCAAAAAGCTGTAAAAGTTTATATGTACATGAAATACTGATCAATAAAAGATATAAAAATTTTAAATTGCTGTCTAGATACCTGTAATTGGATACATCATCGTTGGCAAATGGTCACAAAATCTTTGATTGTTTTATAATTTTATTTTTTGTGGTCTCACAAATTAACTTTTGTTATGAAATTGTGGCGTTATATTTCTATAATTCAAGTCGACGAGAAGTGAGTTTGTATTTTAAGTTATATATTAATATTTCAAAACAATTTAATAATCATATTTTGTGTAAATCGTCTTACATTTCAAGGAGAAGAGTAAAGCAAATATGAAAGAATTTCGACATATTTATTATCAGAAAACAAACGAAATCCCGTCTCAGGAGAATTTCTCATTTTCCAGCTCTGGAAATTCTTCATACCAGTCTTATAATCGCGCGCAAATTCTCTGCTAACACACAAACAATTTATTACAGCAAATCGCAAAACGCGTTGCTACCATTCCAACAGTAAGATACTGACATCGATCCGACATCTTATGTGATCGCGATGTTCATTGTAAATAAATATATTATCTTGATGTCCTAATTCACTTCTGTCTGTCTTCATTTAAGGTGAAATGCAGCTGTGAGCAATTTAATACGCTCTGACAAATAGGTGAGAACTTAATT
The DNA here is from genome assembly GCA_035578165.1 of Stenolophus ochropezus. Classification (NCBI taxonomy): domain Eukaryota; kingdom Metazoa; phylum Arthropoda; class Insecta; order Coleoptera; family Carabidae; genus Stenolophus; species Stenolophus ochropezus. The sequence goes on from JAQOWZ010000014.1 coordinate 11,272,588, forward strand.
GTGGAAATAGGTTAAGCAAATTCATTATATTATACTACCTATTTCTCCTACAATTTTCCATATTTTCATAACGTCATTTCAATAAACAAATCAACATCAATCAGGACTGATATATTACTTTACTTTGATTATTTTTTATAAAATTAATTTGGAAGATGTGGTGTTTATTTGTGTAGGGTAAGTCCAGAAGTATGATAGTACGTGAGACGATGAATGCTTTTAATTTCCGTAAATTGTAAAAACAATACCATTCATGTAGACCATATTTATTTGGGACTTTTTAAGTTACCTAGTACGTTATAGCTATTAGCATATCTAAGATTGTTATAAGTATCATAACCGCAGATGTACAATAGAGTGAGGACTAAGACATCTAAGGTCTGATATGATTCATAACATCCATGGTTTGTTCAATAGTTTACTGGTTTCAGAAAATGAAGACGTTATTAATAAATATTATTTTATAAAATTCTCTTGTCAATAACGTTTTCGAGATCTAGTCTGTATGGGTTGATATGATGCCATTGTTACAGTTATATTGTCCAATTATCTCATGTTGTTTTGACCAATCAATACGGTAATAATATTACCGTACAGATATAGTTATGACTTAGTTACCCAGCTTACTTTTGTCTATGTAAACAAAGTTTAATATCCTGAAACCGGTAAATTATATTTATTTGGTACGTTCGAAATAATTCGGAATGATCTTGAAATGACCCAACTCACCAAGCTATTTTACTAGGTTGATGAATTGAACCTGTTTTTATCTTTGTTTACACATTACATTCTCTTTCTATACATATCAGAAGTTATATCTCTTATAGGTTAAAACGGAAAACTTAAATAAATAACTTTGCCGCTTACAATTTTCACCAACTGTGAAATTCGATTGTTTATTTGGTACCAATACGGTTAAGTTCAGGATCAGTATAGGATTGTATTAAAAATTTCCAAATAAATACGGCCATAGTAGTATGGGTGATACAAAAAACTTTTTTTTATTTCTCAAAATAATATAACTTATTTTTTATATTTGACAGTTACGTTTGCTAATGAAAGACATTTTTATTTTTTAATAAATAAAATGTTTTGTTCACATCTACCTTTAGTCGTATGTAAAAGAATTTCGTAACCGTGTTTGAAAAATCCAAAACAAAAGCAATTGAAACGTTAGTCACAATTGTACAAGTCTGATGTCGAACCAAGGGACATATCTTGTCTCCGAATTGGAAGCGTAAGCGTAGAATCCACGTAACTACACGGGCTTGCAGCCCTTGCCAGTCCAAAACATATCAAAGTTAGCTGTTCCCAACGGACGATTGATGCGTGATCTTGTAACGATTTTCAAACTAGCTGGCTAGTTCCAGTCCTTGTCCCGTGGGACTCTTGTTCATCCCATTCTGCCGGGACGCAAGGAGAGGCATCACTCATCGGCCTTCCAAAACGAATATTGCTATGGAATGAAGTTTTCTTACTCCAGACGTTACCTATGCTTGTCTTTAAACTTGTCTTTATACGATGTTTTACTTTTCTCCACTTTTAATTTTGTTTGTTTCCCCAAAAAGTGGCCATAGGCGTGCACAGGGACATGGGCGCCCATAGAATATTTTTTAATTGGGGACAAAAATAACATTAGTATAAAACAGTTGTGCCAACAAGGATTAAATTTTAAGCAACACTTCAATATAGAAATTATACTTAATCGAAATTTTGACAGCAATTTTTAATAGTTCATTTGACATTCTATTCTGATGTGATATTGTCTATTTAAGAGAAACTTAAATATTATAGAGATAAACAGAAACATTTACTTACTAGTAAAAAAAAGTAGAATTGTTCAAAAGTAAAGCATAAAGTAAAAATTCTTACTTATTTTTTGGATTGGTTTGTAAAGGTAATTGTTAAATTCCATCCATTTTTCGAAAATTCCTCAAAAAAATATTTAAGAACCTTGATAAAATTAAGTTTATTGTAGTTCATTGTATTGCTTCTACTTTCTAATGATAGTTGAAATAACTAAGCACAAATAATAACGACATAATTTGTTCCACACATAAAAAATCTAAGCCCTAAATTGCAGCAAACATTAATAAATTTCTTACAGAACATAACGATGGTGAAATAATTACGTAATCTGTCGTCTTTTTAAAATTTGCAAAAAGCCAAGGGAGGGCAAATGCCCCCTCTTGCCCCCCCCCCCCCCTTATGGGCGCTCATGCACAGGGAGGTGCCTGGGGATGTCCGGGCTCCCCCATTACCAAATAAAAACTAACAATACTATGAAATAGTTTTGAATAATCTATTCATATTTGGTTCAAAAGTTGATGTAAGAAGATATTTCATTGATTTTTTTATACTAGAAATTGTTTTTTCTAATTATGTCGTTAAAACGTAATATTTTTACTTAGAACTAAATTAATAAATTGTCTTACTCTGTTAAAAAATAATGGTAACAAAATACATTTTGTAAGAAATTATTTGGGAAAAGATATACAAACTTTTTGTTAAATGGAAGAATACGATACATATGTAAGGCAAATCTATTATTTGAAGACCATTATTTTGAATGAAATACTGTCTATCTAAAATCAATAAAAACATTATAAGTTTGTATCTTATCGCATGTATTTATGTAGAAAAAAATATGTAGGTGTAATAATTACGAAGAAATAATAATTTCAGGACCTAAGCTCTCCCGGTAACAAAACTAACGAAACTAGTATGAATTTGATTTCCCTTCTATTACTGGGTACCCCCATTAACTAAACTTTGTGCACGCCTATGAAAGTGGCTAAAGATCTTTTCCAATAACCACTTGATCTTGTTTTACAAAATATGTTGAGTGCTTTTATTTATGATTTGTTCTTGAAAATTTGATTTATCAACAATGTTTTAAGAATGTATTTTACCTTATAAACGTTATTTGTTTTGAAAATGTATGATCTGATTATATAAAAATACGATTCAATTAACTTAATTAAATTGGAACAATTATTTCTGTAACGTTATCTGCACATTATAGTTAACGATAATAATTATTTATTTTCACATCACCTGATACAGAGAAAATATTTGCTAGAACTAATGTCGTATTAAATAACAATAACATGTTATTGCTTACACCTCTAGTCTGTTATTGTTTTTACTTGTTAAATCACAGGTCAAATGAAACGTCGGACGATATCGAACACCATATTTACTCAACTCCTATTATAGAAAATCCTTGAGAGATAGCGACAATAAGAAATACATATGATATGCGTAATAAAATGTCCTTGTAGAATGGCATTCATATTATTTTTATTGGAGAGCTTATTATTGTTTTTACTTGTTAAATCACAGGTCAAATGAAACGTCGGCGATATCCAACACCATATTTACTCACCTCGTGTTATAGAAAATTCTTGAGAAATATTAACAATGAGAAATATGTACGTATAAATATGCTTAGTAAAATGTCTTTGTGGAAGAGCATTCATATTATTTTTATTGGAGAGCTTATTATTGTTTTTAATTGTTAAATCACAGGTCAAATGAAACGTCGGATGATATCAACACCATATTTACTCAACTCGTGTTATAGAAAATCCTTGATAGATAGTGACAATGAGAAATACGTACAAATTAGTGATGTGACCTTAGATGAGGTATAACATAGAGATATGGCATTGCCCAAATATATTGTCGAAAGATCTAAGGTTTAAAATCGCTTGCAGCCCCCTGTTTGAGAACAGTGGACCAGTGGAGTAGTTATATGGAAAACTCAACCAAACAAATAATGAGGATAGGTGACTAACACTATGACCAATATTTTGTTCTTCTAACTGTAAGTGTGCACTACTCAGCTGGCGGATTGTTTTCACGCAGCTAACTGTTAGGCGATTCTCGACCATACATCTTTTGCTTGCTCAGTATTACGTAGCTATAGGAGTATGCCATATCTCTATGTTATACCTCATCTAAGGATGTGACGAATAGAACTTCAGCCGAATAGCCGATTAACGAATATTCGGTGAATTTTTAACCCGAATGTTTGGCCGAATATTCGGCATTACCCAATAATATATTTCTCTACAATCTGAAAGTGTGATTGGTGGTCCTCGTTGTGGAGAGGGGTATATTTATTCTGACGTGTCAAAACTCATTTAATTATTAATTTTTTTTTGTTTAATTTTCTAGGAAAATTTAATGATTTACCACCAAACAATATAACTATATAAATTATTTACTCTTAATGCAGATACATTAGTAATAACTAAACATATATTATATATAATATATTTTAATTTAATAAACCTGCGAAGTACTTCACTTATTTCTTGTAACCGAATATTCGGTATTAAAATAGGCCGAATAAGCCGAATACCGAATAGGTCGAATACCGAATAATTATTCGGCTTCGGTCCCATCTCTAGTATAAATACTCTTAGTGAAATGTCTTTGTGGAAGATCATTCAAATTATTTTTATTGGAAAGCCTTGAGGAAAAAGGAATTGATGTTATGCATGTTATTTAAAGAAATATTCCTGCACTATAATAAAAATAAAAAGTAGAAAGAAATGAAGTGAAAAGAAGGTGATTAATTCCATTCTGATCCGAATGAAAGACCATTTCACAATTCAGATTCTCCGGGAGCGATTCAGATTCAGATTTGTGATTTCGCACGTGGAATTCTCTAGTGGATACCGACTCCTGCTCCTACCGCCGATCTCGGTTCCCGACCCACTTGATGCGGCGAGAAATAAAATCGGCGCGGTTAAGTCGCGGACAAGTGCATGCGACAGGGGTACAGCGAATCTGTAATTTGCATGTATAATGCCTAAATTCGGATCTCGAATCGAGGATCGTGTTTAATTGAACCAGAGCCCTGTCCTACACATAACCTATTCTGTTTTGCGTTCTGCTATGCCACTGAAGAGGGTTAGAATCCCGATTTAGTCATTACTGAAGATTCATAAGTGTGTAAGTTATTGTTCCCTGCATAATATACGCTGTTGTTTAGTTTTGATTGTTTACGCGCAAAAATTCTCATTTGCATTTTACTTCCAAATTACAATTTCAGCTTCGCCAATCACTTTATTTTCTCAAATTTAATCTAATGAAAAAATAATAATTTGCACATAGTTTATCCACATTAATATGTTATAATATAGTGAGGTTCTTGCACCACACTGTACAAAAGAAAGAAACCATTGTTACTATATAATATTAAATAACTAGGATTTCTCGGCTTGATTTGATATTCAAGGTACTTGACTTGCCTTTACATCAATATTTCACGTACTTGAAGAATCAGGTAGTTCTTCAAAACTACTTGATATTTTTCAATTTTATTATTTAGTTTAAAGAAATCATAAAGATATATTCAATAAGAACTATAAAACCAAATCATAAATAATTCTAATTTGCAACATGTTAACAAAAAATAATATTAAATCTGAAAATACAAATAAACATGAGGCTTCTAAAAAATTATTACCTAAAATATTGTGGGTTTTGTGATAGTTGTAGCAGCCCTAGAATATTGTCTTTCTACAGGAGCTGAGGATTTAATAAAAAAAATGTCCCTTTATATAAGTTTCGTTAAAAAATACCTGATTACCCTTTGTCGCATTGTACAAATCACAGTAAAACATGAATATTCATGCTGTTGTAAAATAATAAAATAAGTAATTAATAATATAATTTACCACTTTTAAATTTTAACAACCTACTTCTAAGCAGCTCGCAATTTTAAGTTTACCTAACAATTTTTGCGATAGTCTAGAAAGTGTATTAAAATGTTACTAGATATCTCGGGCTCTTGCTCACTTCACATCTTTTATTTTCTATTTCCCTCTCACCGCATTCTAGTTTTAGTAATACATTTATAATGCAATTTGTTTGTCAAGTAATATCAAGTAGATTGAAAATGCTTGATGTCAAGTCGAGTAGTTAATATAGAAAATCAAGTCAAGTCAAGTAGTAAATTTAAGAAAAGCTTGATTATCAACACAAGTAATTCTCAAAAATATCTAGCTACTTGACTTGATGAAATCCTATAAATAATTTATAATGCTGGAAACTACAATTGAGCTGGGTGGCAAGAAATAGGCACATCATTTTTTTCGAATAAAAGCAAAGTAAAAAGTAATTAATGTTTTGAAATAAGAGGAAACTTTAATCTATTACATTTTGCTTCTTCTTCACTTGCCCCAATGACATGTATAATATATTATCTTGCTTCCTATATTATATTCAACATTTTGGCTAACATATTACCTAAATTTAATTTGTTGAAGAATATATACAATTAATCAGATATGTTATTCCAATGTTCAAAACTTTAAAATTACAAAACTTATTTGGACAACAGCAATATAATTATACTTCATAAAAACAGTGAAGCTTACAGTTAAATTATTAGTCTTTGTTTAATAAAATTGCAAGGTTACATTCTTTCAGTAGTTCTTCTCTTGTTGCCAGCACATATTTTACTGTATTTCATATTTTCACGACTAATAAAAAACAAGCATTAAAAAAGGGAATAAAAATAAAATTAACGAAAACTAGTTTTAAAATGGGTGATAAACACTCACATCAGAAATAATGTCTGATGAAAAAATTTAATTTCCTGGTGTAATTTTTCTGCAACTAGATTTAATTCACAAATATAAAAATTTAAATAAACAATTTCATATGAACTCATATTACAGTAAAAATAAGTAGTTATTTTGATTTTATTGAATTCGGTACGTTTACACAGAAATAGTTATTAAAAAGAGAAATGCTTGCCATGTGTGCGTCATAAATATGAAAGGAAATTCAATTATTAGAACGAATAAATATAAAACATAAATTTGAACAGGAGAAAAATAGAAGTATTTAAAAATGAAAATAATACAAACGGATGAAATGGGAATGACACTATCTAAATATTTAACCGAAATCAACAATTAGTTTCTTAATTTTGATATTATTATTTAATTTTTATATTTAAACTTAGATATGAATTATTTGTATGATTGTAAAGAATTAATTTTTTGCGCAAATATTTATGTTTAATTATTATGTTAATCACGATTATTTTAACTATAACAAAATAAATGTTTTTGATGTAATAATAACTAATTATATTTATTCAAATACAAGAATGATTAATAAAAAGTATAACATCACAGTGTGTTTAGTGAACAATATACATAGTGTATATGATACCGCTTGTGTTTTTTTTCTGTGTTGATTTTGGTTTCATAATTTGTTGTTTGTTTCTATGGCTGAACAATTCGGTTTTTGTCATTGTATCCTATATTTCGATTCTATGCAAGCAGCGTAGTGTATCAAGTTCAACTGATTGTTTGAAATATATGGGTTATTGAACTTCTCTTGTAACGAGAATTTATTATTTCGAAGATACAAGATACTGAACAGATCATGTATCCCCGTTATTTAGTTAGTAAAATCATAAATTTGTATATTGTCTACTTCGTATACTTCCCTTCATTTTGATGCTAAAATATGGAATTTAAAACTAGTAATCATTCTTAAATTAAACATGCGACATTGAAGATTAAAATCTTAAGGCTGGAGGCACACCGAGCTAACAAAAACGTTATTAAAAACGTTTTTCCACATACTTAAATATTTTTTTTAGTCTCAGAACACACTGTCCAAAACTTTTGACTTTAAGTAAAATTATTTTGCTCTACTTCAAATCACATATATCAAGCACATTTACTAATTATAAACTATTTTGTTATTAAGAAAACATTTTCTTCTAGTATCTTTATATGACACATTTTGTAAGGATATACTGATGTTTAGTTCTATAAAAAATGTCGGAATCGGAAGTAAAATGTGTGCTATCCTAATATCCAGTGGTGGATTTGAGGAGGGGGCGAAGGGGCGATAGCCCCCCCCCCCCCCATAGACTGGCAAGGTTTTTGAATTTTAAAAATAATAATAAATAAATCTAGAGCACAGAGGAGTGTCATATACACAGAATTGTTTGATTTGGAGCAGATATGTCAAGAACAAAAATTATATGCCGAAATAATGTTGGGGAAACAAAAATGCACAAACTTATAATGAATTTCCGTTATGAATATTACTTGGAAAAATAGTTTATGTATGTAGTAACAAGAGGGGAAGTAATACCCAAATCCTATGATGCTATATTTTTGCGTAAACCCGAAAATATTTGAAAATATCGAATTTTTAGCTCGAAAATTTTCAAATTTCACAAAATTTTGTTTACAATTTTTTTAAAAGAATTTGTTACGCTGATACCAAATTTGCAAACAGAATTCAATTATCTTTTTTCGTTTCTGAGATATTTGCTGTCAAAGTTTCAACTCAAAAAAGTGTGTTTTTTGGCTATATCTCTAAAATAGGTTGAGATACAATCTCAACGATTATACCAGGCGATTCTACGGGAAAAGTTACATAAAGAAATGTTTTCTCCTCATATACGTACTTTGGAACGATTAGGTGAAAAACGAGAAAAACGAAAAAACCTAAATTTTAAAATTTCGCCTCGAAACTTTTTGTCTCCAAAATTTTTCATTTTCTGGACTTAAGTAGATACCGATGCGCTGATTCCAAATTTTTAAACAGAACTCAATTATCTCTTCCCGTTCTCGAGATATTTGAGTTCAAAATTATACCTAAAAAATCAGGTTTTTTAGGTATACCCCTTAAATGGTTAGGTTTACACTTTCGGCGACCTTACCAATCGATTCTACGGGCAAAATTACATAAGTGTACCAATTTTCAGTTTTTTATCTCAACTGATAGAATTTCTAGAAGGAAAAAACTGAAATTGGCCAAAAATCGAAAAAAATCGTAAGGGGTTCATCAGGCAATTTTTTCGATTTCACCGATTTTGGTTTTTTTGCTCTAAAAATTGTATCCGTTGGAATAAAAATATGAAAATTGGTACACTTATGTAATTTTGCCCGTAGAATCGATTGGTGAAGTCGCCGAAGACATAAACCTAACCCTTAAAAGGTTATACCTAAAAAACCTGTTTTTTTAGGTATCATCAAAACCCAACTTTGAACACGAATATCTCGAGAACCGTAAGAGATAATTCAATTCGGTTTGAAAATTTGATATCGGCGCATCAATATTTACTTAAGTCCAGAAAATGAAAAGTTTTGGAGAAAAAGAGTTCCTCGGAGAAATTTTAAAATTTAGGTTTTTTCGATTTTTTCATTTTTCACCTAATCGTTCCAAAGAACGTATATGCGGAGAAAATATTTCTTTATGTAACTTTTCCCGTAGAATCGACTGGTGTTATCGTTGAGATTGTATCTCTACCTATTTTAGAGATATAGCCAAAAAACACACTTTTTTGAGGTGCAACTTTGACAGCAAATATCTCAGGAACGAAAAGAGATAATTAAATTCCGTTTGAAAATTTGAAATCAGCGCATTGAGATCTATCAAAGTAAACTATTTCCCAAAATCAAAATTTTGGGCACAAAAATGAGTATTTTTGGGATATTTCGCGTTTGTAAACACAATTTTTTGTTTAATTCGGTTGTTTGGTCTGTTTTAATTCTACCCAACTTTGATAAGGGGATTTAGGTTATGAAAATAATTAAAAGTTAGATAATAAAGCGACAGAATGAAAAAAAAATCTAAAAAATTTGCATTAAAAAATAAGGTAACATGTACCCTCTACATCAAATACGCATGCGTATATCATATACACATGCGTACAATTGCTGTATCTATTTGGAAAATTTGAATACAACCCTAAACTGAACCTAAAATTATCCATGTTGGTACCAAATAAACAATCAAATTTTATAGTTGGTGAAAATTTTAAGCGGTAAATTTTAGTTATATATTAAAATTATTTATTTAGGTTTCTCGTTTTAACCTATAAAAATATAACTTGGCAGATATAGAAAAAGAAAGCAATGTGTAAACTAAGATAAAAAAGGTTGCATTCACCAACCCACCAAAATACCTGAGTGAGTTGGATCAGTTTGAGATCGGTTCTGGGTTACTTCAAAGGTAGTAAACAGAAATAACCTACTAGGTTACTTAAATGTCCCAAATGAAACGGCCAATGGAATGTTTGTTGCTGTTAGCCCGTTGAACAAAACTAACAAAATTTAACATGTATAAACGTGTCTGATGGTATCCGCTTGGTACTATTGTTTTACAGTGAGTGAACAAAAACGTTATTAAACAAAACATTTTGTTGAATGACAAAATATTTTATTCGGACCCAAGACCCAACGCAATTATAAATCAAAAATTTCATGATGTGCTAACAATTCGTTCGAAGATGTCTTGATTGCTTGATCAGTGTGTGTTATCTTATATACCAAGCACTGAAACAACAGTTTTTAACACGATCTAGCAAAAATGTATAAAATAGTTATTTATGCAACTAGTGTGTAAAGTAAGTGCTTTTTTGCCGAGTGCTATTTAACACATGTGCCGTAGCCGAATGCGGAAATTATAGTACGAGATAAAAAAAAAACGCTATGTTACACACGTGTTGCATACATTTTTCCTATAACCGAAATACTAACAAAAATAATTTCAAAATTAAATAAAACAATTGATAGTAACATCTACTAAATCTTACAGGAGATAATATCAATGATATTATAAGGTGTGTACATACTTGGAAAAATAGAATAAATATGATTTTGAAACTTTGGTTGTCAGAACTAATGCCTGTAATTTTTTTATATATATAAATTATTAAATTAAATGTGAGAATAGTTGTATGTCATAACAAATACAATACATTTTAAATACATAAATTTATATAAAAATTTCCAGGAAAATTGAATGTTAAATGTCAAAATGAATATTCATTTGGGTTATTCATTTAAATATATGTAATTCCCATCTTATAAGATTCTGGCAGCCGTTCCGGAATTATTGGTTTATCCATTCATTTTCTCCTTCACCCTCATTTTCAATTTATTGACATTCATAATTCCTCTTATTAGACTGTTCCATTCCTTCTACTTGAAGTCATTTGCTTGTGAATCACATCCACTCATTTACCTTTCAACAAAGATGCCACTTGTTCAGCTCTTCGTGCACTTCGTTTCAACTTGCAACTATTTTATAGAAGTAATAAACAGCAAGTTTGCTAGAAAACGATAAAGAATGACTGATGGCATGTTTCTTCTGCAAAAATTCGCAATGATAGATCTAGTGCATCACTCATTTACTCGCCATGCTCGTACTTTCTCTAATAACAACTTTTCGATATCGATTAGTATGAGAATTTAATAAAAATGGAAACAAGTACATGGTTATTAAACTAGGTACTCAATCTATTTTTCGATACTTCATCTATCTAAACAACCATTATTTCATTATTTGCGATTCAACATCATGTAAATAACTACTTCGGTTGGAAATTTTTATTGGTGGTGTTTTATTACAATTCCTTTTTGGGAGAAACAGTGATTTATTGGAAAATAGCCTATTTTTGGACAAAAAAAATACTCATTTTATGGTCTAAATTTTAATATACTGAAACCACAGCAAAATTCAGAACATCAATGGTTTAGAATGCGCTCTGATTTAAGCAGGCTAAGAACCAGATCATTCTGAATACTTGCTCTAATTTTGGTTGACTGAAACCAGAACACGATACAGAGCTTCATTGCTCCAGAATGTGCTTTTGTTCTAGCAGACATTGAATTAGATCAAACACTTTAGAATACTCTGATTCTTCACTCATTGAACATAAATCACAATCTAGAGCAACTAAACCTACTCCAGAATGTGCTCTGGTTTCAGCAGACATAGAATTAGAGCAAACACTTCTGAGTGCTCTAATTTCTGACTCACTGAAACCAGAGCACAAAGCTATACTAGTGGGAATTTTAAAATGAAAATTTGTATACATATGTACTTTGATGCGAGGAATTCACTGGTAATATTTTTAAGGGTGCAACTTGTACTCATTTTAGGGTAGTAGTCAGTTACTAAAAATGGAAGCAAGTACTATAATTCTTTAATATAATAAAAATTCAGACCTTTATTACTGATGCTGGGCTAAGGGAAATGTATCTTTGAGGCATTGCCTCTATGAAATTTTTCCTTGGGGGCATGAGTCCCGATGCCCCCATGTAGTCGACTTTACTATTACACAAGTATACTGAGTTACATATTTTCATCTAAATACGTACAATTTATACAAAGGAAAAACTAAAATAGTTAAATAGCGAGAAAGCCTTATTTTCGACATAAAATTTTAGTAAAACAGAAACTACAATAATTATTTTCTCCAAAACAACAATTTGGCACACAGATTTTCTAAAAATGATATCGGATTCAGTTTCTGTTCTTACAAAATTAAAATTGATATTAGTTTTTTTCTGATCATAGTACATGTAAATTTATGTATCTATTATCACTTTGTAAATTAGAAACGATTTTGTCTTGTCCAGTTTAAAATATTTTTCTACGGTAAAATTGAAATGTTATAAATATAGGTGCAAAGTTGTGTAGGAGGTGTAGGGATCGTTATCTGTTTGATTTAAATATATTTTCGAAGAAAAGAAGCTAATGAAATGAAAAATATAAATAGAAATTTGTTAGGAGTGCGAAAATGTGTGGGATGAGGCGGAGTCTTTGTGTAAGTGTTGCGGTTGTGATGGAAGAACCGAAATTACAAACGAAACATTTATTAAACCTTGGCAAACATCGCAGCGTTCCAGCGCTCGCGCTAAGCGGTGAGCGGTGAACGCTAAGCGCTGAACGTTAGTCGGAGATCGAACAAGCAAATAGAATCGCATTTGTACATATGTGTAATATCAGTTTTTGGATCGGGGAGAGTGTTGACACTGCGTCGAGGGTGTCGGCGGAGAGCTGATAATCAGGTTAGGGCGATACGAGGAACGGTGGAACGGCGGCACTTACCAACCCGAGAGCTGTCTATTCAGCGTCGAACTTCAACTCCACCGCTACGTACCACGTACGTGGGGCAATTATTCTCTCAGTGGAAATATAAGTAAACACTGGAACACTTGGAGGCGGCCCCGTTAATAGAATCCACGCTGGAAGCTGTTCGGACGTCACATGTTTCCGAGATGGGAGATGGATCGTCCTCCCACTCCTAACCTTAGCTCTTCTCTCCCTGTTCTGACCGTTGTCGACTTGTCGAATGTCGACACTTCACCCGACCGCCTTATTGCGTTAAGATTTTACTTACACATCCCAACACGTAGCAGCAGCATCCCTTGTCCGGAACCCGAATCCTGCTTCCCGGTTCCCGGTTCCCACTTCCCGCTTACCGTTTTCCGGAACAGGAACACACACTTTTCGATACGCGCACTTTATCAAATTATCCCTCAAGTTTTTCCACCGCTTATAATCGTTTTACCTCGTTTTATTACTTACTACCCATTCGGCTTTGCTTTCTACCGAACTGTTATTAAAATTTATATTTATATTCGAAAACAGAACATATATAAATATATGTACCGGTCAGTGACGGTCCTAAACATTGCGGATTACAGTGGTTCAAAATAGTGTATAACTTGGAGAGTTACATTACCTCGTTTTATTACTTACTACCCATTCAGCTTTGCTTTCTACTCAACTGTTATTAAAATTTACACCATGTCATGCATTACTTATCTACAAAACGGAACATATATAAATATATGTACCGGTCAGTGACGGTTCTAAACATTTGAGATTACAGTAGTTCAAAATAGTGTATAACTTGGAGAGTTACATTACTTCGTTTTATTACTTACTACCTATACGGCTTTGCTTTCTACTGAACTGTTATTAAAATTTGCACCATGTCATGGATTACTTATACTAAAAAACAGAGCATATATAAATATATGTACCTGTCAGTGACGGTTCTAAACATTTTGGGTTACAGTGGTTCAAAATGGTGTATAACTTGGAGAGTTACATTATTTCAGCGATAAAAACCTGTTTGTTTTATACCGCTCTCTTTTCGCCCGCGGATTGAGGTTTTCCAGGAGGACGTATTTAAAAAATATATATTGCATATTAAAATTTGACTTAAATAGAGTATGTGGCGAGCAAGTAGTCCGCTACGTTATCTAACCAAACATTGTAAATCAGCTGTTTCGAGGTTTTACTTTGGAACAGCTGGAAAAAAAAATATTAGTTGTTGTAAAATTTTATAAGCATCAATATTACTGCAAGTTTTTCATTAAACAATTTAACCAACCCAAACGGCTAATCCCGTTACAAATTGGTGACCCCGAATGATGTAAAAATAATTCTAAAAAGATGAATATTTTTTAAAAAAATTAGAAGATTAAAAAAGGCTGCGTACCCCTGTGACTGTAAAGTAGTATCTCGAACGGAATTGGTAGTCTAATTTTATTGAAATGCTACTACCGCCTAGTTTTTTTCTCACACAAAACACTAGTTATCTTTCTCTCAATTATCGTTCGGGTAATGACACGATAAATCTATATTAATCTATTTCTCGTGTATTATTAAGTATTTTTAATGTTTTATTTGAAGCATAATATATATAAAAAATAAAAAATGATGGAAACTTTTACACTATAGGTACACAAAAGATAAATATTGTACACAATCCCACTAACTTTGAAAAACACCTACAGCATAAATTACGCGGGTATTTGAAATAGCGACTGCGCATGCATGAAATGTATCATAGTAAAAATGCTGTTCCATAATGAAAATGATTTACAATTCTAACTTTAAAATTCGGATGGGTATATTTATATTAATAATATAGTGTAAAAGAAATAAAATTTTAAATATTTCATTTAAAATTTATAAGTTTCTATAGTGGCTCGGGATAATTTCTCAGTGGCTCGAGCCACTGTAAAAACAGTCTGACGCCACCACTGGTATCAATGCAGCAATGCTTTGCTGCCGTTCAATAGCACAAAAATAGCGCTTAAAAAAGTTTAGTTCATTCTCGTATAAATATATGATTACCGATAACTGCAATAACATAGATTGGAACACAGCAATAGGTTATAAGTGGTAAGTGATATTTTTATAAAAAAAAAAAAAACTTTAGTTATATTTGACGGATGTTATTGCTTCCAATATGAAGAGGCATTAAAGTTTGAAATATAGGGTTAAATTATTTGATGTTTGTGCATGTTGTTGTGTACTGCATAAATGAAAACTGCGCATTGTCGGGTCTGGCCATAGGCGAGTCATAACGAAAGCAGGGGCGGTCTACAACGTGTTGTTACCCGCGTGTGTCACTGAGAACGGCTACGGGTACGGACGGTACCGGCCGAGAAAGAGCAGGAGCTAGCCTGCCGCGTACAGCGTATACAATGGAAGGGGACTAATTGTCGTAGCCATTGAACCGTTTTCTGCTATCATCTAACTACCCCAATGCTTGTCTCACTAATTAATTTCACTGAGCAGTGCTCGCCCATCGAACGAGGAAAATGTAAACTGGTATGATGTGGCAAGTGATCTAGAATGATCTCTGAAAGTATTGTTTGGGGATGGTGCGAGTTGTTGCTTTTAATTTCGCAAGTTGCAAAAATTAAATGGAACCACGAAACCAACAAATTGTCGCACGTTTACACAATTACGGAACCTGGGACTTTAATTAATACATTTCTTAAGTTGTTTCAAAGGTTTTTATATATTCAAATAAACTGGGATACATTTATACATAGGATACGTATATATTGTAAGGGCGTCCCACCCCTAGAGACTAGAAAAATTGAAAATCTAGAAGATTTTACTAAAAGAAAAAAAAAATGTTTTTATTAATATTTTTTTCTTTTAGTAAATGATTAAAACTTTACAAATTGTATTTATTTTACCTACAATTCTTTTCCTCTATCTATCATTTTGCCACTCTCTGGCCCATTGAATGGCGACGCCCTTGATATATTGTAACGTTTATTTATATGGGTGATGTACAAATACTCTGATTTAAACGAAACTAACACAAATTAAACTAAAAGATTAACAATACACCCTTAACTCACTAATTATTAACTAATATTCATTTATTTATACACGACAATATTTATTTCTACACAATTTATTTTCACAAGACATTTATTTCAATTTCATATGTCGCTGTTCCTCCACTGGACTGATCTGAGGATCTGACTGACTGCACTCTTCAGGCAGTGATACTTTATATCAGCGGGTAATTAATCTGGACCCTTGTAGAGTTTTCCGGAGGCTGGCCAGGTCGTTCGCGGCTCGGTATGTATTAACCTTGCAGAGACTGTAGGCTAACAAACGATATCAGTAAAATACAAGTAAAACCTACTATAAAACAAGTACTTGAGGTACTTGAGGCTCTGTTCCATATAGGAATGTTGTGCCATAGATGATGATAACATTATTAGTATTAGTATATATCTTAGAACATAAGTGTTTTTAATATATCACTTGAACGGTCGTTAAATATTAAAAATCTCATTACAATGATAAACACTAATGATAATTCAACTAGAAATAGTATTATATTCATAGTGAAAACGTAGTTAAGTAGCAGGAAGTAAAAAAGGTAAATTTTACTTTGTATGAAACATAAACATTCTGGCAAAATTTAGCTGGAAACAAAACAAAGCAAAACATAAAATCTCAATCCTAGGAGTGTTTTCTTCGTTTTTCAGGAAGGAAACAAATAAACAGCACTATAATCAGTAACGCGGTTAAAATTAACCGAAAAATAAAACTGTTCACGCCAACCTTTGCAGCATAGTAACTCGGCTCTCCTGCTGAGTAGATCAACCACCTCGACTGATTTATAACCGCGAAATCGTGGCAAGCCGCGAGACTTACAAATTAAATATTTATTAAAATTAATACCGCTGCAAACACGTTGAATGCTCCGTGCTGTAGCATTGCTGTGTTTCAACTGCGAGACTGCTGAATGCTTGCGTAATATGTGCAGATGAGTTTATTTACTATAGAAACAACTTATTCAATTCCTGGAATTTATTATGTTAAATATTTCCTCTCCAGATTCAGATTCAATATTGTCGAAACATCTGAGTTGAAGGCTGAATTATTCGATCAGTGAATGCGACCAAATGAATGTTCTAACAGACAGAATTTAAATATTTTGGCGAATTTCTTGCAGCGACAACATTTGTGGAATACCTACGATCAAATATTTTATTAAAAATCATTATTAAGTCTCTATTACTTTTTGATGTTATTAAAAACATGATATATTTCATCTACCCTATAATCCTCCTAGTTTCCCAAAGTTTCGACTCATGTATATACCTTTTTGAAATATTTTTTAAACTCTTCCTGCCCTTTAGTAGAAAATTTCGAGAATATACGAGAAAACAAAAACCGTACTAATATTTTTTAGTAATATCTGCCTTATGATCCTCTTAGTTTGCCAAAGTTTCGTCTCATATGTATATTCCTCTTCATAATATTTTTAGCACTTTGTACCCTTTAGTAGAAAATTTCTAGAATATATGATTTAAAAAAACCGTATTTTTTTCAGTAATATTCAGTCTATCTCCGAATTGAGTTTAAGAAATAATATTTTTTTGTTATTATTTTTATAAGAATTTCTGCTTTTCTTGTTTTTATGAACGCATAAAAACAATCTTTAAATTATTTTGTCATCAACGGTTCAAAATAAAATATTGATTATTTAAAAATTATAAAAGATATTTTAACTCCAATATAAAGTAAGAAAAAACATTTTATCGTTTTGACAGCGAATAAAAATATAGTTAACTTTTTGCAAGTAAAAAAAAAACGTTAGGTACCTTTTCCTAGAAACAAGATCAAAACACTAGCTACATTAATTTTATTTGCATTATTTACACTGAGTTACACTGTAGCATTTTATTTGAACCATAAACTTAAACTACGGTGTCACGATTTTATTAAAACAGATTTCTTGTCAAATTGCTAGGTAACCAGCTTTCGTGATCAACAGAAATTTGTCCAGTAAGATTCGCAACCTAATTCATAATTCATAGGTCTTGACAAATCTCTTAATACAATCATCTGCCAAATCAAAATTAACGTCATAAAGTATATTTTTAATGCCACTTTATAATATGCAATAAAATTTTTATATGTATTTGCTTCGGCAAGAAACATTTTTCAAATTCTTTGCAAATTTTTTAAAATACTTCGCGTATCTCTAGGCCTACGCGTACCCTACTAGAAAATTAGTAATAATGAAATAGAAATCATTAATTTAAACTAGTGATGTGGCGAATAGCAGTTTTAACCGAATATTCGGCATTACCGAATAATATATTTTTGTACAATCTGTCAGCGTGATACGTGACTGGTGGTCCTTGGTGCAAAGAGGGATGTATAATATTCTGAAATGCTCGCCCTATTTTTTGTTAAGGTAATTTCTTATTTGATTATTATTAATTTTTTTTTTCAGTTTTAAAAAAATTATCGCCAAACAATATAACTAGATATATTATTTACTCTTATTGTAGATACATTAATAACATCTATATCTTTTATTTAAAATTTATTTTCTATATATTTACATATTTTAAAATAACAGCGTTATATTTCATTTATTTCTTGTAACCGAATATTCGGTATTAAAATATGCCGAACAGACCAAATACCGAATAGTGAAAATAATTATTCGGCTTCGGTCCTATCTCCAATTTAAACTTAATTGTAAAATAGTAATAAAATTTAAATTTCATTTACCACATTATTAGCATACAGGTAATTGCGAAATTTTACATACGTTTAACAGATTTACACTAGGTGAAATTATCAGGATCAGGATATCGCTTGTTGTACAAACGTGTTTAGACACGATGTAATGACCCGCCTACGCTTTGGTCAGTGTTTAGCCATCGCACGACAACCCAGACATGTAGTTTAAAAAGTTTAAAAATAATGAAAGAGAAATCATTAATTTGAACTCAATTGTAAAATAGTAATAAAATTTAAATTTTATTTACCACATTATTAGCATACAGGTAATTGCAAAATTTTACATACGTTTAACAGATTTACACTAGGTGAAATTATCAGGATCAGGATATCGCTTGTTGTACAAACGTGTTTAGACACGATGTAATGACCCGCCTACGCTTTGGTCAGTGTTTAGCCATCGCACGACAACCCAGACTTGATTTTTCAACTAGTGTTGGTGTTTGTATTGAGGGAGTTTTGTAAATTTTGGGAAGGTAATTTGGCAGGGTGATTGTAAATTTAAATTTTGTTTGCATATGTCTACGGTACAAAGTGAGGATGGTCAACCCGGGTGTACTTTTAGTGTAGATTAATTTTCTTTTCGGGTTAAACCTGAAATTAAGAATAACGTTTATTACCTTTATATGTGGGTTCATTATATACCCACAGTTCGAATCCGATCGAAGTTAATATTTGCTAGAAATTTGAATCACAATTCACAAATAACATTAACAACGTAATTTACGTCTCATCTTGTTTTATCTTTAGTTTTTATTTTGTTTCTATTTTAGTTAAAACAGTAATGATTGGGTTAAACATCCAATGCTGGTTTAAAAGTGATGTTTAATGTTCAGTTTGTTGGAGTAGTGGAATAGTTGTACAAAATTGTAGAAGTTTCGTTAACTTGGTGGAAATGTTACTCACAACAATACAAAAGGTACTTCGACTGATTAATTGTAATTATTTGAATAGTAATTACTGCATTTGAACACATACAATTAATGGAAGATAACGTTGCTTACCAACATCAGATGTCTTGTTTTATTCACACCTGCTATGTGGTAATTCATCTAAATAGAAGACAACGTTGTTTATCAATGTTAATCAAATGTCTTTTCTAATTATTATATATTTTAACTCTCAGTTACTCATAAACTATTCGATACACAGGTTAATATTTTCATTAAATATGTATTAGACCTTTAGTTATCAATTGTTAAAGTTTACCCAAATGATCTAGATGATGATGATGACGTAGATAACAACACATCATTGCGAAGGAACGAAAAGAACGAGCACACGTTTTACTTAAAGGTACTTTTATATACATTACAAACAAATTATAATTAAAATGAACAAAAGTTATAACAAATAAACGTTCGTTTCAAAAAGTGCATTTTTTGCATTTTTTTTTAGAAATGAATGTTATATGTCCATACTCTATTTACGCCACTGGTTATGTAGATATCGGGCTAAATATTGTGCGTTCAGCTCGTTTACCTAAAAGCCGTTTGCTTTGATCGCGGTGTTTTGTGCTCTGATTTCTTCAGACGATGGACCGCGACTCTTAAAAAATATGATAAAGTTTTCGAGGTCTGACTGGATGCACATTCTTCCTTTCTTACCATATTTTGTAATTACTATTCTGCCGTTGAACACTTTTTCACGACTCCAGAATGACAGGTGATAAATTTTAATCTTCTTTACCAAACACTCTACAGTAGCATATATGGGAAACATTCCGTATTATTACATAAAATGTTTCATTAATATCAAAATCCATTAAACAAAGTCTTCGCTTTTTAAATTGTTAATGTCAATTAGAATTTTTTAAATGATTTTATGACGTGAATTTTAAAAATTTGCATTTTGCAAAAAATGTATTTATAAATTACAAATTGAAAGAACCAAATGAAATTTTATTTATAAAATATAATGAATGCAATATCAGTCAACGACTTCATGTTTAATCATATGATAATTATTTCAAATCCAATTAGAACCGAAAACTATCACAGAAACATGAATAATAGGTAGGTAAATCCTATTAGTTCTGAATCACTCTCATACCAACAATAACATATTTGTGCGGAGAAATTCCGGGTACGGTTCTGTTCATATAAACCATTATCCAGCACGTTACCTTTGAATATTTGTGACACAATCCACATATGATACACCCGGCATGTGTGAGAGAGAGACAGGCAGAGCGACAAAACTCTGGCTCCAATTGTTGTCACCTCAGCTTACGATGCGAGATGATAGATGACGCAAGTGCCAAGTGATTACCGACCCCGTAAACAACGCCTTGAATTACAAACTTATTCCACCATATTCAAACTTCCCGCCAGATAACTTCTCCAAGTCGAATGAGTTCTGCTTTTTCAAGTGGTTTGTTGTTTTTGATTTTCTTTTGAATTAAGAGCAAGGGGTAAAGAGTTGTGAACGATTTTAACTCATATGGAAAAGGATTTAAGGAATTTGTTCGCACAGTACGGTATATGGGGTAAATTTTATGGTTGTCGTAAAAATTAGATTTGTATTTCTGCAGAAAGAAATAAAACATTTACATTTAAGAGTTTTTTTGTTTATACAATAAATCCAGATTTTATTGATTTTAAAGGGCGTTGCACTTTTACCCGTATGCATGGATTAACGATAAATGAACATCAGAATATACAAAATTATTAAACAGATTTATTTTATTGAAATATATATTTTTTCTCTATTAACTTCCCAGAAAAAGAAACCTGATTTAAAATTTATTACGGAGATGTCTTTTATTAATTATTGAATGATTTTTCTTTTGTATTAAATTAAATACGTGCTAATACATCTACAATATCATCAATTATAAATTAATTTATCTGATTAAAAGTTCATTACATATATCGAATGCACTTTAAAAAATTATTAGATAGTTATCTATTATCCGAATACATATGATATATTAAAGATAAAAAAAATTAAAAAGACAGCCTACTTTTACGCAAGTCGATTGATTAATATTTGTTAGCAACATTGTCTTCCATTTAGATAAGTTACCAAGTTAGCATTAATATAAATAAAACGTTTGAAACTTCATTTACGTTTAAAGAAAGCTGTTTAAATTACATATTTTATTGTTCTTTTTACTTTGAATGAGTAATCTAACAAAATCTGGATATTTGGGATCAGGGCCGTTCCAAGAACCACGGCGGCAGACTTTGAGAGGCAGCAAATAATATAAAATAATTTTACTATTTTTATTTTATTGTTACGCTAACATTATTCAATTTTATTTGATGGTGTACAACATGCAAAACAATTTCTGCAATGAATAAATAATTTATCTCTCTTATTTTAATTCAAACACAGTGTATTTTTCAATCTCGTTCTTATTACATTTCAAATTTGTACCCTCTTTTTGTTCTTAGATAAACAGTTTCTATTGTGCCGCAATTTGACGTCGGTTCCTTTGTTATGATCAGTTAACAATTATATGAAACCTTTCGTTGGTGGTCTCGCAACTTACAATTTAGTTTTCTGTGATATAAGTCAGTGGAATAGTTACGTGGAATTTTTTGGATCTTATTTTCTGTTAGTAATATCGTAGTTTTATTATTTATTTTCGTCCTCAGGGCCGGATACGAGATCTAACGCCAGCCCGGACAAATATTGGCACACCGACCCAAATCAAAAAATGAAAAAGATTCATTTTATTATTATTATTATTATTATTTTTGAAAAGATTAAAAATTAAGCTTTTTTTCTTTACCAACAGATTAAGAATAGGGCTTGCTAAAATTACACACCAACATCTAATGCAACGTACAAAACCACCGCAACACAACCCTAAACGGTCTAACATCTAATAACCGATTGCCAGAAACACCAAGCTGAAAGGCAGCGACACAAAATATCAAACACACTCAAAGAAACTCTGTTCAATGACGAAAATACCACCAAAAATGTAATAAAATTCTTACAAATGATTAACGGATTAACTATGTATAAACAAAATGTAAATTCATATATACACACGTCAATAACCAAATGCATGTGGCAAGATCCTTTATATACAATTCACTTTTACATAACATATTAAGCTAGTCCATTAATTTATTTAATTTGTTGAATATAAAAGAGAATAAATAAGCAAATAGTTCGATAACATTAAAACATACAATTTTTTTTTTATATTATTTTATAATTATTTCGACCGGCCCAATTTAAGCTTCGGCCCACCGAGCATTTGCCCGGTATCTATACTACTTTAAAAAAAAATTTGCAAGACTAAGCCAAGAACAAGAAAAATACAAACTCTTGTGAAACACTAGTTATATCGTATATTATTAAACAATAAAATAACTTTAGCGGACGGTCAATTTTATTTGGCACCACGGCGTCCATGCACTTTGAACCAGTCTTGCTTGAATTCTATTCCTAATGGTAACATACATAAAAGATAACAAAGATAATAATATGTGTAAACGATATGTTTTGTTATGAGCATTAAGTAAGTAGATAAGGATTAGAGAGAATGAGCGAACATATGAGTCATGAAATGAAAATAGTAATAAAGTAAACAGCTGTGGAGTTTGAGAATTGAATGAAATTCTTATCACGATCGTTGGGTATAGGAAATCTAGAAAAGCAGAACTCCCATTTCGAGGCCAATCGCAGAATCGCGCCAGTTTCGTTAATTGTTACAGTTCCCGGCAAAGCGAAAGCAAAGTGCGAAGGAAAATACCAATTTCCATTCCTGGGTATCTGTTTCTGGAGAATTATGTGGAAAATTTATTTCCTAGTCCACTGACTGATTCCAGGCATGGTCCGTTGCCTGTTGTCAGCTCCGACAACGATTGATGTAACGAAACTGCCGCGGGATTCCTTAAGCAATAACGAAACCTGCGATGGACCGACATTGCCATTTATTATTCTCATTATTTTTATTAATAACTAGTTGTCTTTACCCATAAACTTCTCTTAATGTCCACTAACTTAAAATACTAGGACAGTAGTATGGTTAGATGATTAACGTTAGTCACAGTTAGTGTTACCAATTTGGTGATTTTGTGATGACAATGAGACAAAATTTTGTTGATTTCAGACATGTCTGAATCTAGTGTTTTTTCAATTTGTCATCGCCAGTTATCTTATTGTTAATTTAATATTAAATCAGTTAGTAAAGTTGATGTTATCAATTTCATAAGTTTCTTGTTTGTTGAGAACGTCGCTTCTTTGGTTCAGAACACGGCAGTGGTAATAGTTGGGAGAACTATTTATTTTTATTTATGGGCAGAATGTATTTTATTTAATAGAGATATATTTAAGTAAATCATATTTACAATTAATTCAAAGTATTTTTATATTAATATTTTAAATATAAATGTTCCCTTCTCCATTTCCTTCCAAAATATTAAAATCCATAAATATTTTTCTAAAGTTAGTGATTTCTAGTGACTTTTGTTCAAGTCGCAATGTTTAGTAAGTGACTAGTACTTGATTTAACATGTAAATCCCTACTAACCACATGCTAATCACCTCCCAATCACAGTGACTAATCTTAAGTTTGTCATATTCTTTTCATTAATTTCCCACATAAAAATTATTTTTGTGGTGCACTTTTCATGTCAGCAATAATGTCCAGGAAGTATGTTGTGATAAACCCCCTCTTCGGTATTAGTGATTCGGGTGAAACGAAATTTTTCTCGAATCTCGCTCGTCTCTTCTCAAAATATCTCGTTTCGGGCAAAACGAGAACATTTTTAAATACAAAGCTTCGAAACGAGAAAATAAAATCGAGATTCTTGAATTTCAACAATTTCGCCGAGATTTCTTGACGTCTTAAAAAAAATCTGTTAATTTTTTAATATTTTTGTACTATCGCCTAGATTCTTTTTAGGTTCTTTACTCCAAGAATCATATATGGTGAGGTCGGTTTTATCAAATTTTAAATGAGT
This sequence comes from Stenolophus ochropezus, assembly GCA_035578165.1. NCBI lineage: Eukaryota > Metazoa > Arthropoda > Insecta > Coleoptera > Carabidae > Stenolophus > Stenolophus ochropezus. The sequence goes on from JAQOWZ010000014.1 coordinate 11,297,175, forward strand.
AAACTACGTCCATTTACAAAATAACATTTAATAAGCTCTCTGTAACAATATTTGGAAAATAATATATGATAAATTCGCGAAATTATTTCTGTCAAGGTGTAGTAACATTGAAGACTGAACCCATCAGTTAAACAGACAATGATTGTGTACCGTAAACCCATTTTTAAGTCTAAACGTAAAAAAAAATTGTAAAACTTTGCGTTTTCCTTTCACCTAATGTTAATGAAATGAACACTTCATAATACGTTGTAAAATGAAGTAAATTTGTTTAATAAATATAAAAAAGGGAGACTGGTTGCCGTTTCAAAAAACATGGTATAAATATAAAGTTATAATTAGTATATTTTTTTAACAAGATTTGTATATTTATATAATATATTGATTGTATTTAGAAACGCATTTTATTATAATTTGGAATTAATAATTAATAAAAATAAAGGAATCTTGTGTTAAATTAAAATTTATTTGCTGAAAGATAATTACTAGTTTTACATGATTTAATAAAAAATTGATGATTTATTTTGTGCGATCTATTTATACATTTTCGCATTTAATTTCTAAACAATTTGTAAACATAACGTCACGTCATAAAACCGCTATTGTTCTAAATATATTTTTAATTATGTTTAATTAATACTTTTCTTAACTAGTTTCGTTTCTTAGACGTGAATTTATAATGAAAAATAGCAGAAGAAAGTCATATCGCTATGTAGAAGTTAGAAGTTGTTCAAAATAAAATTTCCACTAATTTTAATTAGCACAAATTATATTCTTAAATTAATCGCTCGACAAAAAACCGCTGTCTCTGAAACTGTCACTTCCAGTTAAACGATTTCGATTAAAATTTAATCAATTCTTCATTTTTTCTTTAAACTTCCGAACTCAAAATTTATTTTCAGATCATTTATTTCTAGAATGCATTCAATATTACGAAAATATTTACCAGCCAAGAATATGATAATAAAATTAATTAAAAACAGAGAACACAAAACAATTCGCAAAGTTTTTGAAAGATGACATTTGAAATAAAAATTGAATTTCAAGTGTTCAATACAAATCACGATTTTATCAAAAATTTATTTAATTAAATATTTTATTGGATAGCCATTGTTTTCTTTTTCAATTATATTTTTGCAGTTGACATGTGTTTTTGTTCGATAAATGTAAATAAATAAGTTAATTCAAATTTGATTGATTTTACTAGTAAATTAATTTATGCATATTCCGTTCGGTATGCACTTAACTGTCAATTTGACTTCTTTCTTTTTGATTCATAAATATGTACCTATGCATTTTTAAAAATGTATTGCAAATAAGCTTTAAATAACCAACTTATTAAGGTTTCCCGAAATTCTTGTCTTAACTCTTTAATAAAATCAAGATAATGTGAGATAAGATTTATGCATTTTTAATATATTTATCAAATTATCATTATGTCTACTAATACAAGAGAATTTTTTATTTCTTGTTTTGTAGAGCAAGGTATGTAAGAAATACTGCCGCACAGGTAAGGCAATATTCTTGTTTTCAAAATAGAGTAAAATAAGAAAAAGGATGACATTTCATTCTAATCAAATGCATCAAAATCTGGAGTCACCACCAAGACCTTATCCAGCGGGGGTTTTCGAAATTCAAACCCCCTCCGAAATTTTCAAAAATTACATAACTTTTTATTTTATCCTAAATATTTAATAATTGATCTATTTGAAGCTGAAAAAGATCGTAGAATAGTTTTTGTATTAAATTAGTAATACATATAGTAAGTAGATGTCGATGTAATATATGGTTCTTAAGTATGTAATACTAGAAGGTTTTTCGTTTTTATTTGTTTTTAAGCAAATAAATATATTAAACTTCAACCATGTCAATCACGTCACAAAATAAGTCACTTTTGTGTTTTTTTTATTCACCGGTGAAAGATATAAAACTAGTATCTCCTATTAAGACCTACTATTATTAATTTATTAATATTTTTAAGTATAAAAAACACTACAAAATACTTTAATAGATTAACTAAAATCACTCTATAAAATGTTGAGAACAAGCGTTCATGAATTGCGAAATTTTCTTCCCAATTTTTAAAATTATTTTCCATTTGTTTTTTAAACCTGTCTTATGGAAAATAGTGGAGGGATAGAACGGAACTTGAATAATTATTGCACTGTAATACAGAACATTATTTTCTAATCAAATTTTGAAGAAAATATTCACTCCTATGTTTTTTTTATGCGACAACCACTATATTTTCCATTCTATTGAGTAATTCACATTTTGGCATCAAATGTCAGCTATTTTCTTGGCTCCTTCCAATAAGAAAGGAAAAAATGTTTTGTAATGTGCACAAAATATTTAATATTAATATTATGCGGCAGTTTCCATAACAAGTTTATTGTTTTTTGGTAAATCGATATACAACCCTTGCTAACCTAATAACAAAAATCAATATAAAAATCAGTAAGTGCTTGAGTATGGGGTAATATGACATTTATCCTAACCTAAAAAGCCAGCGGATATCCGCATAAATGAATTTCAGGTCGATCCAAGCACCGCGTTGGTGTGTATACACGTATATTTTTTCGTGTTACAATTTGGCGCATGAATTATTTTCCAAAGTGTTGTCGGGGCGTCGTATCCACAACAGTTTGTGGGGTACGCCGTACAGTAGCCGTGGAACTCGTAGCCCAATGAATGTTTAAATGGTCAGTGTTTGGATTCATTGTTACGAATTTATGTTCAAAACTGACTAGTTGTACATGTCTTCGTGTTGCTTTGTTATATATAACGGCGAGGATTAAATGAATTTTGCGTTTTAGGGGACAGTTTGATATTTCGTGCTCTGGCACTATAGTTGCTACTACCCTTTAGGTTATGTTTATATATTTGTATTGTTGAGTATACAGGTATTCCAACGGGCTAAATTTTCAGATTAGGTGTTTCTGGCTCTTTGTTAGTTTGCTATTACACTGGAATAAAATTTAATTTTGCTCATAATACTGCTAAATATTTACATTTCTATGTGTAAGTAATGGAATTTTTGCTGAGCTTCTACAAAATATAATAAGGGTTGCAAAAGTACATACTATGTACTTCTCTTCATATTAAGCGAAACACATATTTGTTTTTAACGAGAAAATATTTTGATAAATACACATAAAAGTTTTGTTCATTAGCCTACAGGTGTTCAATGTATAGATTACAATATTAAAATTACGCGTAACATACTTGCTGATCCTACAATTGAATGATGGGACAGTCTATAGGGGAGGTTAAGGGTTATTTCTCTACGGGTTCATATTCCCTGGGTTCTATTTGATAGATGAATTGAAATAGACAATTTCTCTATAACCGAAGCATTGCCTTGCCTTATTGATGTATAGGAGATGAAATGATAAGACAACACAAACATCAATATTCGATTCTACCTTCAGGTCTTTCATATACAAAGGCTTTTCTTAAGGTCTTTTTTGTTCGAATCTCTAAATTTTTAATAATATATAATAGGTTTCCTGTATTATAGTAGAGTCATAGATATATGAAATTCACTTTCGGATAAGCTGACTGGCCCTTGTAAAGTTTTGTGGGTCTTGCGATAATGGTTTATTTAGGCAGGTACTTTCTTCTGTCGTATGCTGTTATGGGCCTTACCAGAAATTTTCTTCCAAAATATTTTCTAATTGTGTACTTTTAAATTAGATTAAAATATTTAAATAATAATGCATTTTAAACGCACGTCTTCTAATTTCAATTTGAAAATTGAGAAGAGATTAGAGGTAATTTTAAATACAAACAGTTATTGACATAAATATAAGAAATATTTGGTTGTTAAAAAATTTAATTTGATTAATTTTCATTAATAATTCATTATCAAGAAATACTAATGAACATACCTTACAGAAAATTTTTAGTATTTATACATAGAAGAACAAAGGCAGAAACAAAGTATTAACTAACTTTACAATGGTAGGAAAATCTAAAAGGGATTAAAGCGAAGTGATCAACAGAGATTTGACTAAGTCAAGTTGTTCATTGTAAGATTTTTTTCATTTGCATTTCCAATTATTCTAAGAACTCTATTATTAGTTATTTTTAAATTTTCTTTAGAGGTACACGGTCTGTTTCGGACAAGTCATCAAAAAGTTATTTCTGTGCTTGCAGTCTTTAGTAATTGTGGACATATTTCATGCTTAAAACAATATTCGGAAGAAATGGTTCAACATCTAGCAGAAGATCAGTCGTCGACGTCGAAAAAACGGAGTCGCAAATATCTATCCCATGACGAGAAGAATATGATACGGCCCTGTTCTTACTTTTCAAGTGATACCTTTGAGTTGGGATAATTTATAACTACTGATCACAAAGCTTCTCACCCCTCCATAAAAGGTTGTAAAATCCGCATAAGTCGGTTTCATATACATCTACTTCTACTATATCAATAATTCTGTCTGTTATGTGCTGTGGTGCAACTCTTTTCTTCTCTAAAAAATTAATGAAAGTTGTGATATGCTTGTTCAGGTAGTAGTGTTTTTAACCCATTCTTATTCTGTAATTATTTTTAAATTTCCTTTCAGGAATACTCCAAATTTCTTTCATTGCACAATTTGCTTTTTTTACCACCTGTTTTACGTGTGTCTCCGTGTTGTTCCTTTGATTAAATACATATTCGATATACTTAAACTGCTTTACCCGTTCTATTTTTTGTCCTCTCCATACCGAATTTTCGTCTTTGTTCCTACCTTCTCCTTTTTTAAAAATCATGATTTTGGATTTTTCTATGTTCAATCTCATTTTCTTTTTTTGTAAATATATGTCTAATCTTTTAATCATTGATTGCATCTCTTTTTCTGTTTTTTGCTAGTAAAATCAAATCATTAGCGTACGCTAGTATCCAGAATTTGTTATCTTCAACCACTACTCCCCCGTTTGTCATTTTTGGAAGTGCTCCTCGATGTCACATATAGCAAATAAAATTTTTGTATTTTTTAAATATTCCTTAAAATAAGGGAGTAATGACGATTTTTCGAAAAACAAAAGAACGCCAATAACTATGAACTGGGGCTCCAAATCAAAAATTTGATCTAAGAAAAGTTGCTTGTTGCAATGAGTTCTAACTACCGTCTTCGGGTGTTACAACTTAGTATTAACACTCTGTTTATCAGACAGAATTATTGATAATACATGAAACATATTATTAAAAATTTAGAGAATGGAACAAAAAAGACCTGCTGTAACTCTTTTCTTCTCCAAAAAATTAATGAAAGTTGTGATGTGCTTGTTCGGGTAGTAGTGTTTTCATGGCTCACTTATCGTCATTTTAATTACGGTATCGTCATCGTGGTAATCCTCTTGGCAGGTAGGCGACTGGAGACAAGCAGTAGCAAGCAGGAACCCGTGCGTAGGGTTGTGCATTTTTGTTTTTGCTGTAGTTACTTAGTCGTAATACCACGGAGTGAGCGCCTCAGCCCCGTCTGTCACTGGCGTAGGTAAGAGCGCATCAATATTATAATTTGTCGTTGTTTTGGGAGCCTGTTCCGAGCACGACTCAACGACGCGGGCAAGCAGAAGAAAAACTTAGTGGCGGAAAGTTTGCGCGAATCTTCTGCTTCGTTGTCTAAGAGGAAAAGTTTTGTTTAATTTTGTTTGGTTTGACGCTAAGCTGCGCTACTGTCACTTTCACGAGGACGAGGCGGAGGATGTCGAGCGACGTTGACGCTGGGTGACGCCAGTGCAACGCCACCTATGCTACGCATTCCCCAACTTACCTAAACAATATACGTACTCAACCTTGCCTTCACTTCCTTTGTTTACGTCAACTGTATGCGGAGATGAGTTATGAATTAAACAATTTGCTGTGCTGACCTACTTTATCACCACAATTCATTCTTATTGGAAATATGACAGTGAAGATTCAAATCACTCATGGCTTATTATCCATGGGTGTAACAAATATACTTTACCTAAGGTGACCAGATGTCCCGGATTGCATGGGACAGTTCCGGATTACAGTGCACTGTCTCGCTTCAGTGTATGTCCAGGAAAATTTCCCGCTTCTCTTAATTAAAACATTTTTATAAATAAATTACTTGCTAGATAGTAAGGATTAATGATATATCTTTATAAAAATGGTCAGCTCGGTGGTTATCATTAGATATACCGTAAGTATTTTTTAATGTGAAACATGGAGATTTATCATATCCATGGTTATGACTTGATATTTGATTAACAGCAATGTATTTGCTTGTATTTTAATATTGAAAGAAATTATAAAATTAAGACGTAATAAACCAAGTAAGAAACAACTAAGTATAATAACGAACAATTAAACAATAGTTACACTAAATTTTCGAAAATACATCTATTAAGTACTAAGCAATGATTCCATTTCCCATTAAATTCTTGTATTACATACGACATTTGGGCAATTGTATTACTTTGAGAAATATTTAGAATTTTATTTTTAGAAATATTAATTGACCGAAATTTTTAATATTTCTCTTTGTATAAATTTCTGATTTAAAGGTCACCAATAAAAAGAATCTAGATGTGTAAGATCGAATAATCTAGCAGACAATTCTACTATTCTACCATTTCCTCTAAAATTATTAACGATTCTTATAATTGTTGTTGTACTTAGTGTAGGCCTATCAGAAAATTTTATAACTCAAAAAGCAAATGTCAAATCCGTTCCCTATGTTTCAGTTTAAATGAGATAAGCAAATACGTTCCTGTCAACCAATCCCATGTTTCACGTTATTCGTTTAATTGGCACAACAAGGGAAAAAATTATATAGTTATATTTTTGCCGTGAAATTTCCAATAAATAAACTAAGAACTATTATAATGTGATTCATAAAGTGGTTTGTCCCGGATTGGTATTCAAAAAATATGATCGCCCTAACTATATTTGATGACGTATGCCATATCCATAAACTTGATTGTTAGCACTATATATTTTGTTATACGTCTTTACATTTTCTAACTATTTTCGTATGATAATAGTTGTACATTATGCCACTATGTATGTTAATATGGTGAAAACAAAGCATTTGTCCAATCTGGTGATGGAGCAACGAGTAAATTTGGAGATTATAGGATTTTTTCCCCTAATTCATCACACAGACGCTAAGGCGTATAGATGCGGATGAAGCATGAAGCAGCAGCTAGCGGATAGCGAGTTGTTTTGTGGCGGGTCGCTTGTCAGCTCTTCCTTCCGGTGCTTCCTTCCGGCGCGCTGACGACGCCACCCAACGCGCGTCGTGCCGCCAACCGGCTGTAAGACGTCAGCCAAGAATGGGGCGCTATTGCCCTGTAATAATTTGCTAAATTAATATTTCTTCCTGCTGATTTCAGAGCTTGGAAATCTGATTTTCACATTGTTTCATGTGGGGATGAATATTTCAGTACTTTCAGGATACATTACTTACAAACAAAAATAACTTTTCACATAATTTTTAATTTTAAATGAGGAAAATGGTTTATCGGTGGTTTTTTGTTTCATCAAGCTTAGCTCAAATTAGTGATGTGATCCAAGAATATTCACAAGAATATTCGATACAAAATATTTTGAGAGTATTGAGGAATATTCTCATATTTACGATCAATATTTAAAAAATTCTCCTATTTCTAAGCGCATTTCAACTTTCTTGTTCTTTACTTTCTAGTTGTTTTTATAATATGTTGTGTCTATTGGTATTTCTGAGAAAGTGATTCTATTAAAATTATTTTTAGTATTATTACAGCGGAAATAAAATGAAATAGCGCAAACAGAACAGAACAACTAGTATGTATTGCACATAATTAAAAACTATTATCTAGTTTAGAGTCTCAATTTACAAATCACGAATCATAAGCAGAAACCATATCGTTTTGAGAGCAACTGGACAATGAATATATTTAGTTCATATTGATGAAACACATTCATATATTGTCAGGATCGAGATATATCTGAATATAATACTAATAGTGGTGAAAGTTATTTTCTGTATAATCGTACTGTTCTATTTTCCTTCTCTTGTTATAAATAATTATTAAACTAATATTCTATGTTCGTTTATTCTAGTATTTTTTAAAATTTTTATTTTAATATCATTTAATTTGAATAAACAGAACACTTAAGAAAAAAATATTTATTTAATTCTCGAAAAATTTGCATCAGTAATTACAGAAAACATCGTTTATCATCCAAGTTCGAATCAAAAACCTAAAGAAAAAAAATCAAGCATAGCTTGTACCCCTACACCTTTTAAAATTAAAATAAATATATTTTTATGGAACAATCATTTTTAAATTGAGAATTCATTTAAATATAATAAATTAATAATTGATTAATCTCACCCTGAAAAATATATCTGACCATTATATTTTATGACCGTACACGATTAAAAATACATAATTATTAAAATGAATTAAAAGTCCCATGTTAACCAGTGGTATGAAATCATAAATTTTCAGCAGATATAAAATATGTATTAGAAATATTTATCACCTTGTCCCTGATATAAATTTTATACTGAAGCTAGGAAAGAAATGATATACAGTGTTATTACAACGCTGTTTATTTATGAAGACTGATTTACAACGCATTGTTTTGTCAATAATATTGTTTCAGTCACCAAATTATGCAAGGTTTGCACATTTTGTGTTCTAAGGATCTTTTTAAACAATATTACTTTTACATTATCAAACTACAAATATAATAATGTATATAGCAGTGGTTCTCAACCTTTTTATGTGAGGACACCCCCAGATCATGTGCATGAAATTTTAGACATTTTATTAATCTTAAAAAAATGTTTTTCAATTAAAAATATATTCTTTAAATGAGAACAAAAGGTACAAAAAATAAGTGTGATACTTGAGCTGGATGTAATTTATAATTCCTTTATATTTGGATGTATTATGGGTACTCGCATTTTATGTTCTATCGACTTCAATCTTTCCCTCTTTTCAGTTTTGATGTTAAAAAACGTAGAATATCTTAGGACACATTCACAAGAAAGATGAAGAAAATTGAAATAAAACTTGAAGGATAATTATTCCCAATAAATATCTAAAAGGATTCTAATGAAAATTCAGAATATTTCTTTCGTAACTTATGATTTTTGAGAATTTTTTATTAATTCCTCTTCTTCTTTATAGTTAAATTTTAATTTATTAGAATTGGATGTTGGATGATAATTCCACGAGCGAACTTCATATCCAGTGAAAACTATCAATAGATATAACTGGAAAATAGAAAAATCTGTGTTCCCAAAATTCTATTTTGTCTTTACAACAAATTTTCATCTCTAAGTATGCTGGAATTTATTTTATTCAATTTTTCAAATACATCGGTTATACATATAAACGAATTTATTAAACCAAAATTCATTTTTCAACAATTCACAAAATTCTAGTTTGTTTTCTTGCTCAAAAAAAAGGAAGTAGATAGATTTACTTTTAAATCGTAAACACGATTCCATACTGATCCTTTAGACAATCAGTTAAGATTAGTATGACGAATAAGGTTCAAATGCTCAGATCCAAGAGTTATCAAAATACGTACAACGCTAAATTTCATAACACTTTTAAGAAATATTTGTATCTTAAGATACTTAGAATAAAAAGTATCTAGATACTTAAGTATCTTTAACACATTTATGTAAGTATCTTGATATTTCTTAAAAGTATCTTTCCCAGCTCTGGTATGAAAGGAAACTGGTCTTCACGTAATTTTTCTTTTTGGGCTTTTCTACAAGTTTGGGTTATCTATCCTATAGACTTGTCTAATTCCCAGCCTATATCTGATCGATTATACTTTAACGTCCAAGATAATGATACGTTGAAGTTAATCATTTGAAAGGTGAAGTAGTAAATCATGGAACATCCATCCATTACAGCAAAGCGGAAGCGTGTAGGGGTATCGGTCCAGGGCTGTCGGGATGTGAATGTAATAAAGCAACTCTTTAATTTCGAACTGGTGCGTAATGCCAGCACGTGACCAGACTATAATCTGCGCTGCCTCACGAGGTCGATGCACAAATTAGGGAGGCCGAGAAAGAGGACACACCAACATAGAACAAACAATTGTCAGCGTTTCGGCTCTTCGCAATTCGCTACAAATCAATCCATCTACGGTGCCTCAACAATATACATTGGCGCCTGGTGCGTAAAATTATTTTCAGACGACCACATATGAAAGTAGCCATATTTATACTGTAATTAACACCAGAAAATGTAACATAGCGCATGGCGTGTGTTATGATAACACACTAGTGTGTTATATAACCGGATATGACGATTAGTGGTCAATAGATGGAACTTTGATAATGAAATGTAACAAAATTAATGAAAATTTGCTTAAAACTACGATTTTAAAATTGGTAGTGAATTAATAACAAAAATAAAGAGTCAAAATGTACTGATAGTTTTATTAATTGTTCAAATAATACGTAGGTACTAGTCTTCCAAATCAGTTTCCGGTTAACTAGTGATACTTAACCTCAAATTCAAACGTCAATGCTTTCGTGAGTTGTGTTTGACATTGACACTTTTGTATAAACCCTGTTTTTATTATAATATTTTGCGGTCGTCTGAAAAATAGTGTACATAACTCGCTTAAAAGTGTATAGCACCACTCGTGTATTAAATCACTCGGCGCTACACGCCTCGTTCTTCAATCTCTACACACGCTTGCTATTTACCACTTTCCACGCTTGTTATGTAAATAACTATTCCTTCTTCCCTTTCTCTCTAATTATATACAAATATATTTTATGTACTATAACACTATAATGAACTCATTAATATGCAAGTTATTGTATGTGATGCGTGTCATTAATGAAATCGTGTGTAAAACAAACCAAATCGTGTGTAAAAGAACAAATTAAATTAAATGCTACTTTCATTATTAAACGATTTCTGTTAACAAATGAAAAACATGTTTTGACACAACGGTCATGTACAACACCCGTTAGTATAACCAACGATACAGTATCGTAGAAAAATATACTACAAATTATCGTACATTTAAATTTTGTAAAATATATTTTAAATGTAAGGAATTTGTACGATACTTTTTTCAAATTGGTGTTGTTGTCAGTACTGAGGAATACTGAACGCAACCCAGAATATTGTTTGCCTGTGTTGCTGTCAGCTGTGTGCGTTGGGTATTTTTTCAATCATCGGTAAAATAATGAATTACATACTTTGTTGTAGATTTAAGGATATTTTTTCATTTAGGTTTCGTTATTTTACACAGAATTGATTTTATAATGGATGAAGAAGAAATTTGTTCACCTCCCAGAAGTAGCTCATATAGCAAACAATATAACCTCAAATTTGCTGTCTATTTACATTTTTACATTTCTATTTATTTTTTCTAATTGGTACGTAGATGAAATATTGTATGACACTCATGTGTGAAGGACTTTTATAAAAATAAAAAGATTCTAAAAACTATATATTTTTTTAATATTTTAATTTTATTTATATTTTTGTTTTGATTATAGCTTAATAATATAAAAAATTGTAATTTGACGCCCCTGTGTATTCGGCGCCTGGTGCGCTCGCACCACCCTTGTTGCGGCACTGCGATCCACCCTAGCGATTCTGCTAGTACGAACAGTGGCGGATTTACGATTTTTTCGCCGGTAAGCTGAAATATTATGCCGCCTATTCTCAGGAGCGGATTTAAACGTAAAAATATAAAATATATTTAATACATGTATATAAATAGTTCGAATCAATTGCCTTTTTAGCCTAGGCCAATGACCGCCACTGCCTATTCTTGTCATTTGTCTTTTTGAGCGTCTCTAGAAGCCGTGTATTTTGTAATTCTCCTGGTACCTACGAATATTTACCAAGGTAAAGCATCTGAAATGAATCTAAAATTGGTTACAAAACACAGTACATAGAAAGTATAAAAAAAAACTGTTATTTAGTCCTACGTCTCAAAAACAGTGAAGCGTACAGGTAAATTATAAGCCTTCGTTTAACAAAATTATCAAACGCTCATACTAATAGTTATATTTTTTCGGTAGCTCTTGTTTTGTATTATGGAGTATAACGTTTCCAAATAAAAATTCATAAAGCTTTATAGGTATCCGTGGAAAATTTGCCGCTGTAGGCTTCAGCCTACTTAGCCTAATAGAAAATCCGCCACTGAGTACGAACCTACTTCACCTACTTCTTTAGCGAATAAACCTTTCATGTTAAAAGTTTAAAGATTATAAGACAGGAAATCTGAATAATAAAGTTGGTAAGCAACGTTGTCTTCTATTTTGATGAGTTAATCCAGAATTCTAAGAATAACTAGGTAATGTAAACAATGCTTATAATGCATTTTATTAACAAAATACAGAGTGTTCTAGTTTTTAACAGCATAACTTCAACAATGGATTAGACACCTAAAAATAAGTTGAAAAGTTCATTTAAGATAATGTTCATGTTTTTCTTATTGGAACAGAGCAACTTTAAATAATCAATTTCGTACAACCTATCAGTGTTATCTTATTAAAATGAGACATAATACTAAAAATTAATTAAAAATTCATAGGTTATTACATAACTTCAATACAAAATTTAGTTTGCTTGTGATTATCGAAAAGCCCCGTTCTTACACAAATGCTGAATATGCCGACATGGTATTTATAGTCGCCTCGCTGTATTAATGCTATTTTTGTTTTTTGAAATGACGCACTAACATTGATATATTGCAAGGCGACTGTATTTACCTATGATTTTTGTAATGATTATACAAGTGGTGTTCGTCCTGAATATTCGCGAAGATTCCCTAACAGAGTCTTAGTATTATGTCACATCTTAATAAGATAATATTTGATATGTCGTTATGTAATTGACTTTTTATGTAGTCCTATTTCAATTAAAAAACGTGAATATTTTTGGAATTAAGCATTTTCGGAAATTTCCTCAAAATAACTTGTCTCCTTATTTATAGGTGTTGAATCCGTTCTTGAAGTTACGTCGCTTAAAACTGGGACAACCTCTACATAATTTATACAGTGGCAAATCTTATGAAGAGACAATGGATCGACAACCCCCTTTTGAGAATTTTCTTTCTTTAAAAATTTAAAAAATCGCCTGACAAAATATAAAATAAAATCTGCGGATGGCCAATTTGTGACAACGTCCTTTTGTATTTGCTTCAGAATTCGATGAAAGTTTTGACTTGACTCGCATAAACGAAATCCTAAATTTGATTATATATAATTTTGTGTTAATTAATAAATTTAGTGCTTAACATTATATATATTTTATTGTTTATGATTACCTTCAAAATAGATAAGTTGACCGAAAATCTATTCTAAGAGTTTCTATAATTTGTGTTGTTTTTTTCTTCAATAATGTAAATAAATTTAATAAAACCTAACGTAATACCTGTATTTTTATGCTATATTCTTTTATTAACTATTTTTATTGCCGCTGTTATTAAATAATTGAAACTACTACTAAACGTGCAATGAATATATGTAATAAATGTGAGGAAATGGATTCGACTTAAATCAAGCTTTGCAAGGGAAGCTAAAAGAAACTACAGATAGTTGAACGTACTGAATGGTTTCTTATCACACAACGGTAGCTCACTCACTGCCAGCCAGTAAATTCATCAGCAAGTAAAGTTAACCTCTGCCCGACGTTTTTCTCCGAGAAAATAATTTACAAACTATTCCTAATAACGCAAACAGTAATTTCTCGTTTAGTAAAACATTCCGTGTTTGTAAACCAACAAAGGTTCATGCAAATACTTTTTTTGAGAACAAATTAAACATGTTTTCATTGAATAACCATAATATAGAGGCCAGCCAGTATGGCTGTATGGTCGTGTGGATAAGCAACGTACGTCCAATTGGATGGGTTACCGCATAACTGCACGGTGTGTGCCGGCATTGAATGGACTGTAGGTTGACAACCTACACCACTAAAATGCAAGTAACATGTCATGAAACTAGTACCTTTGGTACTTGAAGTTCTGTTCCTTAGGAATATAGTTAGTGCCGGCTCATGACATATAGAAGCGCCTTGAGCCAAATTATATAACTCCCCCTTGTTACAAAGATTATTTCTGATATTTTTCGGACATTAAATAACAAGACAAACTTGAATATATAGATATAAATTATAATTAGCAATAACAATACAGTAATAATAAAAATAAACACAAATTTTACACTTCCTTACAAAATCAACATATTTTTTTATGATGCTTTGCCTAATAAAACACAAACAAACTAATAGATATATTTGAATTTTATTACAAATTTAAAATTATTTCAGTATCAATTCTTTTGCGTTTTTTCCTACCTATTCTACTCTATTTCAAAATTCAAAATAATTCTCGGTTGTTTATAATGTGTCTAATGCCGTAACAATATCAACCATTATTTCTAAACAGTTTCTCTAGATGCGCTATGTAAAAATTGTACTTGTGTGTCTATTTGATTCGTAGATAGTAAGATTAGTGGTAGCAGTAACAGGAGTAGGGTACTGGTGTGTATGTAGTTTATTTACACAAAACTAACATTGAAGAGCTCCAAAATTAAATAATAGAGTTTAAAATTTGGGCACCCCAATAAGCCAGGCGCCCTAAGCCAGTACCTAAATGTAGGGACGAATTTAGGCATGGGCTTTAAAGGCTGCAGCCCAGGGCCCCACGATTCAAAGGGCCCCCTGCTTCGTACAATGAGAATAACAGAGACATCCCTTGCAGCGTTGCTTAAATAAATATGCGTGTAGGCGTTGCTTTCGATAATTTTTAATTGAATAAGGGATAAGTTGACCAGACAACTGCACGAAGTACGCTTTTGCGTCATAGAAAGAGAAGTAGATATGAGAAATAAGAAATACTATGAATTAACGAATTCAACTCTAATTTTGCCAATTTATTTCTTAAAATGTTATTTAATCTAATCCTTTACCTTTTCATAAAACAATAAATATTAAATTGTAAATACCGGAATATAAGCATTAGCTTAATCATTTTATAAATCTGCGTATATATGTCTATAAATTATTATTATTTATAAGAATAATATTATTTTCTGTTTTTTAATGTTAATTTGGAATATAAAATAAAAAAGTTCTTCTATTCCTGTTGCCTTGTATTTTTTTTATTAAAAAAACAATAACAGTTTTTTAATAAACTGCCGGTTAATAGGTTCTTAAGGTAGGGCCCCCAAACAATATTAGCCCAGGGCCCCCAAAGTTCACGGTTCGCTCCAGCCTAAATGGCTCCCACCTGAAGTCGCTACTGAATATTGTGCCACAGATGATGATGATAATAAGGAGAAATACATTTAAGTTAAAAACAAGTATCTATAATGAATAGAGAAATTTAAATTTCGGAGAAATGTGCGAAAGCTGGCCGGGTGCTGACGGCAACCAATGACTTCTATTTTGGGCTGAAGTTTGTAGCGGTGTATGTTAATAAATAACAAGCAGTATATCCGCTAGCAATTTGCGAATGATGAAATAGTAGTGCGGAGGAAAGATAGAAAGGAAGGGAGGACAAACAGCAGGGAACAAAGCAAAGCAGGATAGAGAGGAAAGAATCTGATTTATCCGAAGGGGTCGCAGGTTACAGGTCAGGCGACGAAGGGGCTGCAGTGTTATCGCATGATAAACGTAGCCGACGCATGGTCCAGCAATCCGCTTTATTATCAACGTGACTGCCAGTTTTTTCAATTCCGCCGTCCACGGCGTACGGACGGCATGGGCAAGGCAGAGGCTATTGCCGACGACGCTATTGCCGCTATTGGCGCTCCGGGTACGATTGCTCTGATGACGTATCGCACCGCGACGGGTTTTCAGTTTGAGTATCGTTACGATTGCGAAGTGTGATCGGAAGACGGAGAGTGTTTTATACGCGTGGACTCCGGACCGGGGACCGGGACCAAAGGTGATGTGGATTTCAAAAGACGCCGGCGATCACGATTCAAACTCCTCGTTTCATTTTATGTTTAGGTATATTTCACCCTTCCATACTAAATATTACTAAACATGTCATTAACTAACAAATAAACTATACTTGAGATGGATATTGTAGTGGGTACTTGGTGGAACATACTTAAATATAGGTAAATAAAAACACTTGGTTATTTCACAATAAATATTATATTAGTGACGATCGTTTCGTCCTTTCGGACATCATCAGACTACGAAACGATCGTCACTAATATAATATTTATTGTGGAATAACCAAGTGTTTTTATTTACCTATAAATAAACTTATATTTCGAACAATTTTGAAGTTAAACAAGCTGTAACTTCTCCATAAAAAACACAAATATAAACTATATACCAAAACCGTATAGATAGTATAAAAAATTAAATTAACTTAAGGAAAAAAATAATCAAAATGTTAGTGTTCCAAGTTACCCGCAAAAAAAGGTACGCTTGGAACACAATGATTTTCTTTTAGAAAATCAGGCTCAAACTACTGCAAATTAAAATGGGACAGTTTATATTTTTTAAAAAATTAATTTAAACCAAATTACAACGTGAAATATAATGATTTAGAAAACAGAATATTTAATGGTACTTTTATTAAAGGTAAAACCATTCAAGTACATCAGTATTATATAAATGATATAATAACAAAAATATTAGTACTATAGTAGTAAAAAACATAAACAATAATCATAAATAATAATAACCGGGCATGTTTCAAGTTCTTCTCCTATAGATAAATAAATTATTAAAGCTTAATAGAAAAAAGTTCAACAATAATTATTAAGTTGTTATATACTATCATTCTTGCAAAGGTTAATGTTAGCTTTTAAAAATTTATGTATAAATATCAATTAGTACAGACATTTTCATTTTTAGATGAACATCTTACAATTTTAACCGAAATCGAAAAGAACTAAAACTATAACGATATCGAAATTTATTTATTTATTTTAACCGATACAAAAACTAATACAATATTTTCAAAAAACCGTTACGGATAACCGAAACCGAATTTTTATTAATGTAAAAACCATTAACCGTAACCGAACCCCAAAATTTTTACTACTTTTTTGTTCATTCGATCTGATGCGCATATTCATGGACTAATACGAGTGACAGTTTTCAATCTTCAGCGACACAATTTGACCTGACGTTATCAATTTGTTCCAAGTTTCCCATGAGTTCCAAGATACCCCATTTGACAGTATAGTTTTATTTCTTGATTAGAAATGAATCACAAATTTACGGCTAAATTAATAAAACGTCATTAGCTACTAGCTGAGGTCAAATCAGAAAAATAATCTCCTCCTATTTTAAATATATTTCACAATATAGTATTAATATTTAATGCTTTTACCGAATAGAAAACAATAAGTTTGAATGCATTATTCAAGTGACCTTAATTATTAATTTTCATTTCAGATACAGCTCTTATTGAAATACTATTTTATTTACCATCGTTTCCAATCCGGACTTTGTCGCTATGGAAATAATAGATGTGAACTTTCTTTGTGTTCAGAGAAATATGCTCAACTATGTAAGCTGTCTGGTTTGAGGATCGAGTGGTAGATAAAAATTTATGGAAAACATGAAGAAATAATATTATAAAAGTCTGGGTTCTAAGATAAAGCATACTCGTGTCACACCGATCGAAGAATGAAAATTTTTAACTGTTAATAACAATTTTATATTTTATGTCCATAATATAATAATCTTCTGGGGTTGCTCATCTTCAGCACACAGAGTATTTAAACTACAAAAAACTGCTCTAAGAAATGTTTTTTCATTAAATTATAGAGAGTCGTGCAAAGAGATTTTCAACAGAGAAAAGATTCTAAATTTGCTCTGTCTTTACATTTATAATTTAATCATATATATTAGAGCGCATGTAAATACTTTTAAAACTCAGAGTGACATACATGAACACGACACTCGTAGTAAAACAAATTTTAATCTGCCTAATATAAAATTAAACAAATGTAAAAATAATCCAAATTACATTGGGTTAATATGTTACAATAAACTACCGCAATACCTAAAAGATAACAACACATTATTATGTTTTAAATCTAAATTAAAAAAATATCTTGTTGAAAAAAATTATTATCATTTTAACGATTTTCTTAGTGATAAGTCCTAATTTTGTTAAATGTATTAACATGACATAGTGTTTTAGTTAAGTAAGATTTATTTTAAATGTGACTCCTCTTATATCAATGTATTTTGATCAATAGAGTTGAATAAATTATTATTATTATTATTATTCTTAGATAAAAAAATAATTGTAGTAAATAAATAGAATAATATAAATGTGTAAAATATAAGTAAATCATAAAATTGTAATTATTTTTTTTATCTGAAAATTGCTGAGATTGAAATATAATCATTTTCGTTTATCTGCATGATGAGTATTTTTTATGAAATAATAATACGAAATTGAAAAGAGCAAAGGACAAGATAAAAAGAGAATGTCATTCCTTTTGTATAAAATTTTGCTATTAAATTATCCCATGTAGGAGTCGAGAGTATCTACTTAGTTTTTTGAAAGTCTTTTTGTCAAGCCGTGTAATAAGATATGGAAAATATCCGTCGCATAATTCGACAAAATATCGCGCTATTCGAAGACAAGACTACTACATGACGACACAGCTGCAGCCCATTTCTCAAACGCAATATAACATTCAGGATGATGTAATATCACAGTTCACACAGTATTCTCATCCTATTCATTCCAGACTCCCGAATACGGACTTCGGGGCTCCAGTCCTACCCTGGCGTCAAATGAAAACGTGATATTGTACGCTGTTTCTAAAACCTACGCATAAGCATTACTCAAATACCAACTTCCCATTCCCATTCATAATTTCCCTTCATCTTTCTTTCAAATTATTCTTACCAAAACCCGAATGCTAATCTTTTCTTTAAATAGAATTTTATTGTAAAATTGTTTCACAGCTAATTCAAACTATTTACGATAATAATGAATATAGGCGAGCACATACCTTAGGTAATGGGGGTGCCTAGGTATAGAAGAGAAATAAAATTCATACAAATTTCGTTAATTGTTCTTCATAAATACAACTTTTTAAATCAAATGGTTTAAGAAAACAACTAATAATGTTGTTATTGATATGGGATGGATATTATTTCATTCAAAATAAGGGTCTTCAATTAATACATTTGGCTTATTTAAGTACCGTACTTTCTTCCACTTCCAACACAGTATATATTTTCGTAAAAATTTCCCACGAAAAGCATTTATTTTTACCTCTCGCCACTCAATATGAGAGGTATCATATGGAATCATGCTAGAAATCGGATAGTGAGTTTTTAATGAATAAACACATTTTGAAGTCCTTAGAACACAATTTTAATATTTTTACGATGATGACTGCCCGTGTATGTGGATGGACGGATGAATGGATGGATGGATGGATAGATGGAGTATTTGAGTAATAGCTACGGCAACAGCCATCCATCCATCCATACCCACACACGGACAAGTATCGTCGTAAAAATTTTAAAATTGTGTTCTAGGGATTTCAAAACGTGCTTATCCATTGAAAACTTACTATCCGATTTCTAGCATGATTCCAATACCTCCCTTACTGAGTGGCAAGAGGTAAAAACGATTGAAGCTTCTTCTTAAATCAACTTAACCAAATAAGAATGGGTTATTCAAAACTATTTTATAGTTTTGTTAGTTATAATTTGGTAATAGGGGTAACCCTGTGTAGGCCTATAACAATGAAAGACGACTTTACATTGGTATTTTTTGACGAAATAAATATACTCCTACAAAAGTGTTCGAATTATCCCATAATTTTTCCATTTATTTACTATAGTTTATCACATTTCTGGCCTATTTATTGTCCCTCATCTTTGCTTTAGTAATTTTAAAATTTTAGTTGTACGAAAATTTGTATTCATTTTTGAGCGGAGGAATATACATGTAGTTATAAATGTAAAGATGAATTAATAAAGTTAAAGTAATTAAATAGTATGTAGTGCAGTGGAAGTTTGGAAAGTTAACCTAAAAGTTTGTCACATGAAGTTACTTAACCTTCGGAACTACTAATTCACATACATACATACAGTGTATGTACATAATAGTATACACGTAAGAAGAATTGTAAGAAGCATATTACAACTTGAATTATGTACTATACTTTTTCGATGACTATTATACGATTGTTTTTCGGTCATACTAAAATAATTGACACATCACTAAGTCTTTAGCCAAATACAGAGCATGAAAATAACTATATCAATCGAAGATCAACTCTCGACCTCTAAATAATAAGTTAAAGGCAATAAAAAATTACTACACAGAACATTTCTTGTTTATTTCTTCATTACTTGTAATGTTTTAAATTAATTATCTCTTATTTGTAGTGCTAACATAATTTCTATAGTGATTCAAGTTGATCTTCGATTGGATAGTGGATAGATATTGAGGAAGTTAAAAATTAGACAGCAGTATTATGTATTAATCTTTATTTCAAAACCAACATTTCGACTATATTCTTTAAGTCAAAAATTCTCTAACTGTGCGATCGACATACTTTACGCAAGGGCGTCCGTAAATGCCACTTACATAACCTGCAGGTTGTTCAATAATGGCAAAATACTTGTTTCGGATATTGATCGTTGTAAGGAACTATTTTGATGTCTTTGAAAAGTAATGTGAAATAAAGATGTACTTTTAGAAAATATTGTGCAGTGTTTACTTGAAAGTATAAAGTCCTTTGATTCCCGTTTGCAGTGTATATCCGGTTAAAAAATCAAAGCAACAAACCAAATAATCGAATAAAACTATTGCGATAGTTGCATGAGATCTGACCTCTTAATGTGTTAAATTCATTCTGTCTTATTTCCACTGCTAACATAATTTCTATAGTGAAGTTGATCTTCGACTGGATAGTGGATAGATGTTTAGAAAGTTTAGAATTGGACAGTAGTCTTATGTATTAATCTTCATTTCAAAACCAATATTTCGATTGTTGTTCAATAATGGCAATATACTTGTTTCGGATATTGATCGCTGTAAGGAGCTATTTTGATAAATTTCTGACGTCTTTGAAGAGTAACGAGAAATAAAGATGTAGTTTTAGAAAATATTGTCCAGTGTTTACTTGAAAGTATAAAGTCCTTTGATTCCCGTTTGCAGTGTATATCCGGTTAAAAAATCAAAGCAACAAACCAAATAATCGAATAAAACTATTGCGATAGTTGCATGAGATCTGAGCTCCGGTCGGTGAAAATGCCGTAGCCGTTGCCGTCGCCATACGCAATAACGGTTGATCTTGTATTTTTCCCCGGGGAGATCGGACCGTGGACCGTGGGCTCGCCCGCTCAAAGGGCCAGCTGAACGCTCAACGCACATTGGATAATTCGTTCAGCGAAATGGGCAGGGATGTAAAATTGGTTCAGTTATAATCTCCACGGACAGAAGTCGTCTGTCACGCTTAATGCTGGCCTGCTCTGCTCTCTTCTCTCCAATCGGATCGGTTCGGCTGCACCGAACGATGCCGATAACTAACCCCTTACCCCCCCGATTCCAGTCATGATAATTAATCGCTTGTTATAATTATTATCATCGCTATTAACCACTTAGCTTTACATTACATTCGGCTTCACTTTTATACGAGTACTTGTTGGTTCTCTATTACCTTTCCAGATTTTCAATCACTCGTAATTCAATTTTTGCTTTACGGAAAATGGACCATTTTCACCCACAAAGGATCAGATTAAATATGGTAATTTTTTGATCAATAATATTTTGGGATGTTAGTTCTAAAGTTTTTTGGACACCGATATAGTGCCTCGTCGTTGTCAGCATATTATCTTTTGTTCATTTTCATTTTGCAATCTACTTTGAAAACATAGTAAAAATAATTTTTATAAATAAATCTTGATAATAATATTGTTTTAATTTTAATTCGCCACATTTCCATTTTACAACGGAATAAAAAATCAATCAAATTTTTCGATATTTCATATAAATATTTTTTGTAGGAAAATAAGGAAAATTAAAGAAAAAACTATAAGTAAAAATTAACAAAAAGTCAAAATATATACATTTTTGTACATCTAATAAAGATGACTCATGGACATGTACTTATTTTTATAAAATTCTCTTGTGAGTAACGTTTTCGTGATCATGTCTGTATAATTTGATATGATATAACAGTTGTCCCATGTTATTTTGACAATTCTGTACGGTAAACATTATTACCTTACTGATTTTTTTGAATTACATGGTGTACAATTAGTTACCCTGCTTAATTTATTTTTGTCAATGTAAAAAAACTGGTAACATATTTGTTAGTATTACTATCATATTATTTTCGTATTAAATAATAGTTTATTGTGATACAATTAATGGAGTTCTATTCAATATATAATATTTATGAATTTGAATTAAAGAAGAACCTTAATTAGATATAATTATATTTTACATATATGAAAATAGGTTTCTCAAAATCAATTTTCTATTGTTAAAATAATTCAAAAGCTATAAATTAAAAAGTATATATGTATAACTAATATTATATTCAAATTCCGAAATGAGTTACAAAAAATCAATTTTCTGGTTTCTGTAATGTGAGATTTATATAAATAATTAATTAATGTATAATGCAACATAATTTGATTTAACTAATCAATGCTTAGAGATTATGTAAGGCATATTATTAATATGAGAGATGTATCTTAGACGGGGCAGTTATTGTAGTGTAGCGCTGCTGTTAAGAAGTGTCAGTAAGCTAAGGATTGTGTATATAGTTGTGGTGTATTATTGTACGTGTGAGTGTACCTCATTGACGATATTGATGTGATTTCTTACAGTAAGATATATCATATAACATGTAAAAATGTGATTGCATAGAATTAATATTATTAGAAAGAAATGTTTGCTCCATTCTCTGTAGTAAGTTGAATTTAAAGCATAAAAATCGGTATAAAAGAAATGGGTTACAAAAACAGAATTGAATATAAATAAAAGTTTTAACTCTACCGCTGTCAGATCTAGATTCATAGCAGAGATAAAAACTAGGCACTAACACCCCATTGTACCACAACAAAAAATACGTTGAAACCCTCTCACAAACCATTAAATCAACCGTCAAAACCCAAGTGTTAAATAACCATGTACAGGCTAAAACCAAAATCGGATGAAGTGTGAAAGAGACAAATCCGCCTACGAGAGACGAATCTTGGATAGGCACGGGCACTAACACCGAGCACTGATCGAACTGAACTCTACTCACAGGTCGTGAGTTGGAGGAGAAATATGACACATAACAGTGGAATTGGCGACGGCCAATAACTTTCGCAGGTCGAGTAATCCACCGAGGCTTCGCGACTTTTTTGCGATAACGTCACTTGTAATCCAGCGGCCAGTTTGATTAGTGTAACGCAATATTTCCCTGCAGACCAAACCGAGAGAGATGGATATTCTGATCGCACGCACTCCAAATTGCCCAGCTTCGTCTTTGCTTTGTATTTCTCTTACGGTTATGTTCTTATTATCTACAACATCACGGCTCTTCCACTTTTCTCATTTATTTTCAACATACTCACAAACTCAAATTATATTTGGAACTACTAGAAGCATAATAATACGTACGTAACAAGTTTCATATGCGCCAATTTACCCACGAATAATTTTAATTAATCAGATTACATTATTTTTTAATTTGGACCAATGAAAATCCAATAAAATAAATATTAAATATTTACAGCAATATTTTATATATATTTAACGTCTTCTGTAGCCTCTTCCACTTTTCTCCTTTATTTTCGACATACTCTCAAATTCAAATTATATTGTGAACTACTAGAAGCATAATAATACTTACGTAACAAGTTTCACTTTAACTTTAACCAGGAATGTTTTTGAATTAGGATCAATGAAAATCGAATACGGTGAATATACTGCACATGTACATAACCTGAATATATTTGACATTTATCGGGTATTTTAATATTATAAATGACCTTTATATGACAGTTTAAAATTAATATTAAATATTTATAGCAATACTTTATATATATTTAACCTCTTCTCTAGAAATATTCTACTAATATATCACTCTTACATGGCAAATGCCATCTTCAGGTATTTCCCATGCATATGTGATATAATTATTGAATATTCTTATTATCTATATCTTCACTCTTCTTCCACTTTTCGCCTTTATTTTCAACATATTCAAAAACTGAATTTATATTATGAACTACTATAAAGCGCACCAAATGGTATTTTTTGTTACAAAAGCACACCAAATGAACGTTACAAAAGCGCACAAAATGTTTAGATTCAGTTAGGTCAGTTTATTTTATATTAAATTAAGTTTGGTGAGTTTAGTTTAGGTTAGGTTAGTTTAGGTCAGGTCAGGTCAGGTTAGATTAGGATAGGGTGGGTTAGTTTAGGTTTGCTGAGGTTAGGTTAGCTGAGGTTAGGTTAGATTAGATTACCTCAGGTTAGGTTAGGTTATGTTAGGTAAGGTTAGATTAAATTATATTAGATAAGGTTAGGTTAGATTCGGGACGAAAGAGGAATACTTGGAGGCATACCTCTGCCAGTATCTATTTAAAAGATGCTATCCGTGAGCGAAACGATTTCACTCGTTTTTGACCTAATTAAATGCACACACACTAAATTCTCAAATTTTATTGGTGCGCTTTTGCTACGTTTTTTTTTTTGTGTGAAATGTTTAAAAATCTGAACGGTGCTCTTTTGTCATACAGCCTACTAGATGCATAATAATAATTACGCTTCTTCTACTTTTTCCTTTATTTTCAACATGCAAGTCTTACAACGAATATCTAAAAAGTTTAGAAACGAGTTACCTACAATATTTTTTGTGGGCCTGTTTCATCTTTGCTTATATTTCTCTTACATAATATATTTTTATTTTCTATCGTCATCATGATTTTCTTGATATAGTTCGTTTTCTAAAAATGGGACATAGCTATGCATAATTACTTCACTAGATGAGATATAAGAATATATATTGGAAAATATAAATTTGAATTTCTAATCTCTTCTTTTGACGTTTGCAATCAACTCTATTTCTCAATCAGCTTGCATCAAACATGCACTGTAAACAACACTGGAGACTCGAAAATGTGTTCTCAGTTATTATAGTTAAGGGCTGATTGAATCGCAGGAACTGCGGGAGATTCTATAAACAGATGAACTTTTTTTTCCTAATATAATATTGTACATATTATACTTATTTCATCATCTGTGTCACACTATTCCTTTATGGCATAGGGCTATAAGTACCTAATGTACTTTTTTCTGTAACCACTCATATACAGGAATATTTTTATTTTAGTAAAATATTATTCTAGCTTAGCCTATGAATATATCTAAGGGGAAGAATTGAAATCTATTGTAATCTATTAATCTATTAAAGATTAAGAATAATTATATGTATGTATGTAGCTAGACTATCTAAAGATATTATGAAAAAATTGAATAAAACACTTAACTTAAGGTAACTTATATCTAAAAAGTAGTCCCATCTGCAAAACTTCCCTTTTTATAAAAAATATTAGATTCTCCTGGGTATCCAAAGCTGAGGTGGAGTGTGAATCAACGTTATATGAAATATTGGGCATGTGTTTCAATTTAATTTTATTATCAGGTGATAGTGAATGACTTCTCAGAGATGTTACGAACATTCCGATTCTTCGACTAGTAATAACAATTAAAGAAAATACTAATATATTCGCATGGTTAGATACATTATTAGAATGCAAGTAAATAGTCATAAACTAAGTGCAACTCTCATCTAGATTTCAACTGAAGCTAAAACTCATTTAAATTTCGATTGAGAAGCAAACTAGTATATCCTCCACTTCGCTCCTTTAAAGTGTGAAAGGAAAAGGATAGTAAATTGACACAGAGGGTGAGATGCTAACCTGTTTTTGCGGCTTCCCTCTTGGTTTTTAGTGTTTGCGAACAGCACGATACGTTTGTCTAGATCGATCTTTGATGTTTGATAATAATCCATACATTAGGCAACGCGAGTAAAACACAAATCAGGGTAAAGAGTAAATTTTGCCAAGTCCATTTAAAGCTATAATCCTCCATAAATAAATTTGTCATTTGGATTAAATCAAATGCCCAGATCAAATAGCGAAAATTAACAGTAAACAACAACAATAAATTCGTCATATCTATAAAAACAACAAATATACTTTGACATATTTATCGAAGATTATCAGACGAAAATAGGAATGCAGGTAAATATTGACAAAAATAATAGTGTAATAAGAATATTAAAAGAATAAAATCCATAATTGTATTGTTATTAACGTATGGTTTCATATATGTTCAGAAATAATATTGAAATTGTTGGATATTGGATTATATATCACGTTATAGATAATATATTTTTATCGAAGATTGTCAGAGGAACATAGAAATGCACGTAAATATTGACAAAAATAATAGTGTAATAAGAACATTAAAAGAATAAAATCCATAATTGTATTGTTATTAACTTATGGTTTCATATATGTTCAAAAATAATGTTGAAATTGTTGTATATAAGACTATATATCACGTTATAGATAATATATTTTTATCAAAGATTATGAGAGGAAAATAGAAATGCACGTAAATATTGACAAAAATAATAATGTAATAAGAACATTAAAAGAATAAAATCCATAATTGTATTGTTATTAACGTATGGTTTCATATATGTTCAGAAATAATGTTGAAATTGTTGGATATTGGATCATATATCACGTTTTTTTTTTTTAATTTCTATCGAAGATTATCAGAGTAAAATAGGAATGCATGTAAATATTGACAAAAATAATAGTGTAATAAGAATATTAAAAGAATGAAATCCATAATTATATTGGTATTAACGTATGGTTTCATTTATGTTCAGAAATAATGTTGAAATTGTTGGATATTGGATTATATATCACGTTATAGATAATATATTTGGGCCTTGAGAAAAACAATTATACTCAAAAGCTTGGGAAAAGAATGGAAAGAAAATCATACATCAGTGAAATATTAGTGACTAGACATAATTAAAAGCAAAGATAAACAACAGAAAGCAACAATATACTTCAGTAATTGCGTTAAGATGTTAAGTTATTTCTGACAGCGAAAGATCGTGTTTTCACTGTTGCGTAACGAAGAAAAAGCGTTATTTCTATGGGCACGTACGACTCAGTTATTGACGGACCAGTTATATAGAAAAAGAATGAATCGCTTCGGACACTGAGTGAATTCGCACGATCCGAACGCGTTCAACAAACATCACTATAGAAATCCTTAAAATAGACGCTCTTTCAAGGTTTATATATTTACACAGCATTCCAGTTTACACAGATCTAGATGAGATATGTGATGCGATTGATTCATTTCCCCAAATTTCTTCCCTTCCACACGTGACCAATATTCAACTCGACATGGATACTTTATTTATACAGAATATTACTTTCATTTCGTTCACATACATATATCTCCTTCATCATTTCTAATAATGGTTCATCTTCCTTATTCATTTTAACAATTCTTTTTAGATTTAAAACATGTTTATCTGTATAGATACTTCGCATTGTCTGTAACGTTATCCAACGTCCAACCAAGTCACTTCTTAAAAGAAGGCGAATGTTAATATTTCGATGACAATATTATTTATAAAAATAGCATTATAGCAAACTTAATGATTGGCTTTCTTATTATAACTGAAGTATTTGAAAATTTAATTTTTTCAAGATTTATTAATAGCAATTTTAGGTCAGAAAGTTAGACAGAAAAAGAAAAATTCTCAATCACACCAATACAATCATTTTTTAAGTATTTAATATTTTCTATTGTTTTATTATTTTAAATAATTTCGCTATTACATAGTTCTTTAAACATATGTTAGTATAATATCAAATTCTTCAAATGATATGTTGTCTTGTATTTCCTACTCAGTCACCTCTCACAATATGGCCGACGTTGGAGTATGCTTTAAAGATGTCCAGAGAGTGTCGCTACTGCTTATTTATCAATACTATGGTTTGAGTCTTTTTGTTGTATACAAAAAAGAGTCTGAATTTGCACCCCTCTTAATTTGCGCTCAGCTACATCATACTTCAATAAATGCTTTACGCAAGCGTATAAATTAAATAATTTTACTTCTAGATTATCAAATGTCACCACAAACCTTCTTCAGTATAACTTAAAATACTGATAATCATCTACAAATATTGTCTTCGAAATTAAATTATATACTTAATATTTTTTATGAATTAGCACTAAAGTTTGTTTGACAATTCAAGAATTTAAAAATGAGCATAACTTTAGTGTATTACCTCTAATCACAATTATTTACTAATACCAATTATAAATTCGAAACGGAGTCAAAAATAGGACTAAATACGAGAGTTAGTGGTTAATCCCTTTTATGAATCTTAGTGTATATCACCAAATTCAAGCAAAATTTATCATTTATCAAATATTTCATACATTTAAGGTTATAAATGTTAATATATCTTACTTATGGTTTATTACCTAGCTGTTTATTAGGTTTGCCAATCTGCTTTATATAGATTTCGGTATTGACATATTTGTATTGAGAATTTATACGAGAATGTCCGAACTGTATTCTCAGGCCTCTGAGAATTAGTGGATATTGGTTCTCAGATCTCTAGATATTAATTATTAGTAGAACCATGGACTGCATACACAATTTTTCTGTAAAGAAATAAATTGTGAAAAAACTGTTAAATTAATTCTTATTCGTTAAGAAATTTTTACTAGCTAGACACCCACTATTATTATCCTTTATTTGACAGGAATAAATTAAAAATTAAAAGTGAGGTTGACAAATTGAAACCTGAAATATAAAAACAAAAACAGGCTACTTTATTTTTGTGAATATTAAGAAACAAATCTATCTATCTATCTCATCTATTATATGTCTTAGTAGAAGTAGGATTCGAAATCTCTCTCCAGGATTCAAACAGGCCGTGGTTAGATGTTCAACATGACGGCAGTGACCAGCAGCGTCTGAATGTAATATAACATCCGCTGAAATAATAGGCTCAGTTTGAATGCGGATTGGTTTACAATACTGATCCTCTGTGGGTCACTGTTCGTATATTTAACTCATTTATCATTTGTTCAAAACTTTTATTAAATAGTGTAAGTGGGGGATAGGTATAATATTAAATAATATTTAAAAACAAAATTTATTTATAATAACATATAATCTAGACTTACTTATAAGAATAAGGAAAAAATAAACTATATTCTGAAAACTAGAAGAAAATACTTTATTCGGGTTGAGAAAAATCCAACCATTGTATAGCTTAGACCAAGGCTAAGCAGATAAACTGGTTAACAGATTGTTGGCATTTTTCATATGAGGTACATTCTTCGTGTAAACAGTGACAACAAATTACACATTTTATCCAATAATTTTTCTTCATAGTTTTTTTTTTAATAAACTTCCTTGCATCCCGCATATTTCAGCTTCTTCATTTACATCATCCTCTGATTAACATTTAATACCAGTTCTTCAAAATTCGTAAAATAGCAACTAGATCGTCTCCTTTTCTATGTGCGAATACCTTTTTTCTAATTACCAGTTGAATTGATCTATTTAACAATAACAATCCTCTGGTCCATTTATCGTCAGCATGGGTGGTCCATCTGTCCTCAGAGCAGAGGTTAAATGGATCACTATTTTTATATGTGGTACATCCTTGTACAGTGACCACAAACTAAATATTTTATCCAATCATTTTCCTTATAATTTTTATTTTTTAATAATCTTCTTTGCATCCCGCATATTCATTTTCATAACCTTCAGCTTGTTCATTATCATCACACTCTGATTAACCATTTTACACCAGTTCTTCAAAATTCGTGGAATAGCAACTAGATCCTCTATCTTTCTTTGTACGAATACTTTTTTTTCTCTTTACCGGTTGGATTGATCTTTTTAACAATAACAATCCTCTGATCCATTTCTTCTCAGAGTAGAGGTTAAATGGTCCACTATATTACTTATGACTGTATACATATAGAACCACATTTTTAGGTTACGTTAAGTCTTATGCAAATGCTTGTAAAGTGTGTTCATAAATAATTAGTTTAAACTTACCGAAGCAGTAAATACCTAATTGTATATATAAAGTACAAAAAAAATCTAAGTTTATTCAGTGCATTAATTTTCAAGCGGCTACTTGTACGTTTTCTAAACAGCAAAATTAACATTCGCTACAAGGAATATCACTCTAATTTACTTTTAAAACAAAAAGTCCATATATCCTACCAGTTAATTTTTTTTTCACTTACCCTATTTATGACATAAACATACTGTAATTTTTGTTTATTGCTTTACAATAAGAGTGAATTACAAGAAACTTTCTTCATTATCCTTTTTGTAAACCACTAATCAACAAATTTCATTATGTATTTTTATATGTAATGCAGCCTCAAAGCAAACGTTATTGAATTGAGTTGTTTTTTGTAAATGTTTCAAGAATAATGACAGATATTTTTTAATATGATTTAAAATAGCAAGTTCATTCCATGTGGCGCATGCGCAAGCTTTTGCTCGCAGGAATTCGGCTGAAGTCGGCTAAGTTCTCGTGCACTCAGGCACGCTGAACGCTGACATGTTTAAGAAAAACGAAAAAGCGACTAATTTCAATTTCCATATTGCATTCCTGAGACTCGATTACGGGCTCGCTCGACTTGCTACAGGCAGGAGAACTTCGGGGCAATTCGGTTAGTCTCGGCAGACACGAGGGATGGACCGAGCGAGGGTTGTGGGATGTTCGACAGCAGTTATTCACATGTCATCTTATGGTTATGGGGGTAGCGTTAGGAACAATCCCGACTGGATTACCCAAACTGGATTCCATCGGATTTTTCTCAGTTTATTTAAACCCTAATATATTATCAATTGGATGTTTACGGACTTTATATTTTATTACCCTCATAAAAAACTAAACTCTAAATAAAAATTCATACACAAATACGGAAAAATAAGTGTTTCATCATTTGTGGCACATATAAGATATAGTATCAAATACTATAAGCGATTTTTTTGCGACAAAACCACGGTTAACTAATTTATAAATAATTTATAATAACGTCAGATGTTAAGTGTGGATTACTCAAAGATGAAATTAATAAAGAAACATAAACATTTATTATGTTCCGAAATAAATACACCATCTAAAATACTGATATTATAAAAATAAATGCCTATTTACTGGAATTTATTTACCTTTTATGAATAAACTTGTTATTTCTTCATTTTCATTAAAAGGGACCAAACAATAATTATTACGAAATAAAGCTATTCTATGGAACACTGTAGACAAAAACAGATATTGTAACTACCTCTGTGGGATGATTAGATAGTTTGACTAACTACAGTTAACCACGTTAGGAAAACTACTTATTAATTTCGGCACGAAAATATCAACTAAAATTAACTCAGACTCTTAAAAAATCACTTTATATAACTTTCTTCAATCACCATCTATTCATATTAAGCTAGTGTTTAATAAATAATAGGAAATAGATGTAATTTTCATTTCGATTTCATCTGTTATAAGGTCCACAGTGGAATGATAGGATATTATTAAAAATTGTAGATTCCTTGTAGTAACGTCCTCTTATGTTACGAAAATATTTAAAAACAGATGGATAATGAAAAATTCCAGTATTCTATATAACGAGTAGTAATGTAAAAAATACAGACAAAGGTGGTTCACTTTATTAGCGCACGCCGACTCGACCTAAGTGGAGTATAAGATTTGGACTTCAATTCCCAGCGTATCGAACTATAAACCAAATAAAACATACCTTTGTGTCCAAATGGATCAGAACCAACTGTATTGTATAGTATTGTCATAAACGAAGGTTTAAGCGTTTTATCGCTTTTGTCATCGTGACCTAGATCTATTATAACATAGCCCTTACTTAGTTTTTAGTTCTTGATCTCACCTGCCGTAAGATACCTCTTACCTAGTTGGTTAAGTCTCTGTAAGGCTGGACATTCACTCAGTATGTGTTCCGATGATTCTTCGTCCTTTTTACATAGATGACAGATGTCATTTTCAGCTTTACCTAATTTTATACAAATGGTGTTTTAAAGGACAATGGCCAGCAAGAACTCTTGTTATTATTTAAGATCATTTTTGTTGAGAGCTAGTAGCTTCTTGGTGGTTGTCGTAGCTGATGAAATGAATTTTCTTGAATAAATAAATTTACAAATTTGCTGCAAAACGTGTTAGTCTAATAATAAATATCAGAAAAAAAAACACTCTGTCATGTTTCATAAGAAAACAGTCAAGGAGTCAGCTGACACTGTCAGAAATGGCACTGGGGTAATACACCACACTGATGAGTCCCAATAAGAACGAAACACTTGTCTGTGGTTTATTCTGGCCGGTCTTGGATGATATCCTAATAGCCGACTTCTTGACTGTTTTCTTGTGAAACATGACCGAGTGTTTTTTTTTCTGATATTTATTAATTTTCTTGCTTGAACGGAACCAACTATAAGCTGTAGATTCCTTGCAAAAGCTTTACTCCACTAAAATGCAAGTAATAATCGTGAGAGAATAGGTGAAATGAAACTCTTCTAGAAAGAGGATTGTAGCACCAATAACAATGATATTACTATTTTCAATCGTTTGTACTCGTTAAGGTAGTGTTTAATGGTGTATGTTTTGTTTGTTTCAGTATCAGGGTTCGAACCCGACTTCCTGGTGCCGTTGGAAAATGTGACGATCGCTCAAGGGCGGGACGCGACGTTCACATGCGTGGTGAACAACCTGGGCGGATACAGGGTGAGTGGAGAGCTCGCCACAGCCAGGGTGTGTATCTATTTCTCTTACTGAATGTCAGTCTAGTGTCGGTGCCTTGGGCACCTCGCACTACAGCACCACTGCACCCAGTGCACCGAATGCACCGTTGCACCGTTGCACCATGCAAGTCGTCGGCACCATGCACTCACTGTTCACGTGTAGCAAGCACACCACTCCTAGTGCACCTGTCACTGTCTCCCAACTTCCACGTTGGTATTTTATCACACTTTCCTTCTCACCACTTATAACCAGAAATCAAAAAGCACGAAACTCAATTCAATTCCATAATTCTCATTAGTTACTTTCTTCAAATGGACCATAGAAAATAATAATATCTGTACAGGAAAGCAAACTTATTGAATTCAATTCTAGTTTTCTGGTTGACAAGGAATACTTTCAAATGGTTTCTTTTCAATTCAATTCCGTAATTCTGATTAGACAACCAAATTATTGTTCACTTCAAATATTTATTATTCAAATGGACCATACAAAATAATAATATCTACACAGGAAACTAAACTACTGAATTCAATTCCAGTTTTCTGATTGACATGTAATACTTTCAAATGGTTTCATCGATGATATTGATAACTAGAGTTTAATAAAATTATTGTTCTTGACTCGTTGTTGATTTCGTTCTTATTTAACTTGTTGTTGACAAGCTTAAGTAAATTTAAAATAATTTATCACTAAAAACTCTTGACACAAAAAAACCTGATACCAAATTTGGAAACGATCAGATCTGTGGAAGTTGCTCTCATCAACTAGAAAAGAGCTGATGATCTTCAAACGGTTGAACAGATTTTCTTGAATCATAGCTAAGAACACTTTCGATCCAGTTACCATTCAAACAAAAAAAAACAAAGTCATAATCGAAGGAAAATAAAATTCTTGGAGTTAATGGCTTTGATGTTTTATTTAATTATATGAAATATTAAGATGTTGTTTCGACCTTTGGATCAGGTCATTCTCAGGTCTAATTTAACATTCTCATTACTCAAATGTTAAATTAGACCTGAGGTTGACCTAATACAAAGGTCGAAACGTCGTCTTAATATTTCATCTAATTAAATAAAACATCAAAGTCATCAACTCCAAGAATTTTATTTTCCTTCAAATTCCAAAATTTAGATTAATAATATCAAAATTCAATCATAATCGGTTCATCCGTTTGGGAGCTACGAT
Source organism: Stenolophus ochropezus (assembly GCA_035578165.1). Classification (NCBI taxonomy): domain Eukaryota; kingdom Metazoa; phylum Arthropoda; class Insecta; order Coleoptera; family Carabidae; genus Stenolophus; species Stenolophus ochropezus. Next base: position 11,331,171 of record JAQOWZ010000014.1, read on the forward strand.
GCCACAGACAGATACAAAGATACGCCCATTAAATTTATAACACCCCTCTCTTTGCGTCGAGGATTAAAGAAAAAGAAATAAATACGATCAGAAACTATTTTTAAATCTTGCTTTATAGCGAAAGACAGTGCAAGATTCTTGTATTTGTGACATCCTACGAGGAATGTAAAGTTAATACAATTTTGGAAAATTGGATAATAATCTCATGTATTTAAAAAATTAAGAACAAAAAACTTCGTTTATATTAAAAGAATAAAATTAGCAGAAACTTGTTCATAATAAATATGAATATATTAATTCAACTAAAAATCAGTTTTATCGGTAAACTGAGGTTAACCAAAATTTTTTATAACATTTCATTCTCAAACGTATATTGATAATTTCCTCTTCATTTTTTTTTCTTCCACGAATTCAATGAAAAGGAATTGTTTTCGCAATTCCATTTTTAGCTGAAGGTCCTGTAGTTTCAAAACTTTTTAGAACAAAGAATTGAATTCTATGAAGCTTGAGTGGGTGTGGAAATCAGAATTATGGAATTATTGACAACTTAATTATGTTTTGGTTAAGTTTACGACACTTAATTAATTTAGTTAAAATCATAAATCCTTCACAAGACAAAAATAAAGATAATAAGTAAACTTCAGATTGCTAACAAGTACAATCCCTTTTGACTTTTGTTATGGATTGTAGTAATAAACGAGTAACGGGTTTAGACAAGTAAATACTGGTTACAAGTGGTGATGGAAAAGTAATGTAAATTCTACTAGATGTAAAAGCATCAAATGACAGAAGATGGTATATTGTTGGTTGGTTAACGAACAGTATACTCTCTTAGTAAAGAAAGTATGCGAATGAATCTTCGAATAAAGATGCCTATGTGTGAATAGTTCGGCCTTAGTAACTTAGGTAATTGAAGAATGCTTGAAATCGAGTAATAACTATTACTTTTATGTTACTGGCAGATTGAATTAAAGGTAGAAAAACTAATGCGAGTTAAGTTAGATTGAAATGATTTTCCGAGCGATTTGGGCAAATCGAGAAATAACCTAACCTAACTCAAAAATGATGTAGACAAGCTTTTAGAATAGAGTAGGTTAGCCTAGTTTCTAGATTTGTTCGGATGACTAGTATCGCTCCGTATTTAGCCACTGCCTGTAACATAAAACGATCAGTTTCTGTATATCTCTATTTGATTGCCATGTATATAGTCGATTTTACGATAACGAGCCCTTCTAGTGCAGTAATTCCGTAGTATGTGGATATTTTTTGCGGGAATTAATGTACCAGCAAAGCTGTAGTTAGTTGAGTCATCTTCGTCAATTTCCATTCTACTAAAAACAATTTGCGTCGAAGTTAAAAAGTTCTGTTATAAAATATTATGAGCGGCATGCCGAAATATTTTCCACGATGCATCTGTCATTTAATAATACACAAATATTAAAAGCGATTCGCCCGCACAACGAGTTTTTAATAAACGATATTTTTCGGTATTTTATCTCCGCTCATACTGTAAAAATTTCAAATATTTGTTTCATTTTACATAGTTTTGACAAGCATATTATTTTCCGCCATAAAAGAGCAATACAATTTTAATCTCCCTCCGTAATTTTTCATTTCATCGCAGGATACGTTTCTTACTCATATAGTACACATACTCTGGATTATTAAAAACCAATACAGTCTGAGGTTCCAGAGATCCACTACGAAAATGTGACTTAAGGTCGTAGTGAGTGTTTTAAAGATACTATGCGGGATAGGATGTTCGATGAATTCTCGGTATATATTCGGATTTTAAGAAGACGAGTCTGCATTCCTCCGTTTTTGCAGCTCGGGCTCACAGACGCGCTTGCCCTTACCCAAGTACAAAGCGATCGAAAGTTAAGCATAATCGAAAGAATGTTTATAGCTGCTCGTTTTTAAAGGAGATTAGAGGAAAATGCTTTGTAACGCATTCCTACAATACGTCTCGGGCCTCCCGTTCTCTAGTCTTATTAAAAAACAAAATCTTGTGTAATATAGGATCTGCTGCAGATTTCTTCGGATCAACTTATTTTTGTTTTAATATAATCTGATACACAAACTATATAAATCAAATGTTTTACTATACTTTTTAGTTTCCTATTTTTTACTTTAAACTTTTTCTACAAAAAAACGCCATTAAATTTATAATATTTAATTTAATTTTCTCAATCTCATGTAATGCTGCTTTAATGAAAATTGATTGCAGAATTTTTAAATTCTCATTTTTCTTATAAAACTGTTCAAGCAAATATTTTACATCAATAATAACGGTCAGTCTTTAACTTTTTTTCGTATCATACTTAAATAACAAGCTATAAAAGATATACTTCGTTAGTAATTTGATTTACGTATCACAAGATCACAACGAAAAATGTGGTTTTTGGTATTCATAGTTCGAACCTCGCTTGTTAAAATTATTTTCCACATAAAAAACATCATTGTAGAGCACTTTCCATGCCAGGTAGAATGCCCATGAGATGATGTCTGGTAAATGTCTACTTCGGAATAAATATATCATTGCCTATTTAAATTAGATTGGCAACTAGGAATAGGGAATAATAGTAATTTCTAAAATTTTTTTAATATATGATTACACAGGATGTTTCTATACATGTAGATCAAACTTTAAGGGTATGTATAAAAGCTATACTGATTATAGAACAAAATAAACTTTCTTATAATTCGCAAAATTACAAGGTGTCTTACTTAAAATAAACATTTTTAGTGTTACTGACATTTATTGTATTACATAATTATTTATATAGTTAATATTTAAATAAAATATGAAAAACTTAAAATCAGTAATACTAAATATATTTATATGAAATAAACCATCCTTAATTTTCGGAATTTTAAGAAAATTATTTTTGTTCTGTTATCAGTATAGCTTTTTATATCTACCGTAAAAGTTTAATCCTTAAGTATACAAAAACCCTATATACAATGTGGAAATGAACTTAATGTCATAAATTTAAGGATGAGTATTATGACATACATATGTAGATTATGAAAGTGAAAGAATTTTTTAAAAATTTACACATTTAAGGATAGTTTTCATTGTGCTAATATTTTTTGTACTGGCAACGCATTTGCATTCTTCTGTAAATAAAAACATAATTTTCGTTAAAAATACTATTTAATTTAATTATTAAGAATAATATCTTATACAACTGATTTACTGAATGTATTTTTGATAAACATATTTTTAATGAAATATGAATTAAAGCAGCAGTAAAATAATTTCCTTAAGAAAAATCGAATTTTCGTTTTTCGAATTTTTTAAAAATTCTCTCACTTTCGTAATCTACACATGTCATACTACTCACCCTTAAATTTATGACATTGAGTTCTTTTCCATCCTGTATATAGCGGTTTGACAGTGCTTTGTCACCGTCGAACAACGTTAAAAATAAATGTTGAATATAAAATTTATAATCAATATTATTCAATATTGCAGTAGATTTAATTTCACAATGAAATATAAATTATAATTTTTACGACTTATTATATTTATGGAATGATACACAATTATTTCTCTTTGCCATTCGATGCTTATTGTTCCGCCACTGGTTTTATAATAAACAGCTTGGAAACATTTGACAAACAGACGCCAACAGTTAGTCTCTATCAAAAATGAAAAAAATTATTATGATCAATAATATTCAATATTGCAGTAGATTTAATTTAATAATGAAATATAAATTATAATTTTTGCGATTTATTATATTTATGGAATGATATATTTGTCTTCGATGTATTTTGATGCTTATTGTTCCGCCACTGGTTTTATAATAAACAGCTTGGAAACATTTGACAAACAGACGCCAACAGTTAGTCTCCATCAAAAATGAAAAAATCTGCGGTAGCGTGCATGAATTAACAGGAAAATAATCGCGGTACTTAGGCGAATAATGATTGTTATTAAGTGAAATCCGCAAACGGCGAGCCTAACCATCAGCATCCCATGAAGCATACACGAACCATGGGCGCGCAAGCACGTTTGAAAGCGTAGCACGTAGACACGTTTCAAATGAATGTTTAACTAAACACGCATTTGCTCGGTAACCATTAGTAAAGCTAGGCGGGTATTAGTCTCTCCGTTACAACTAGGGCCGTTAAACATTGACACTCAAGTGCTGGAAAGTAAGACTGACTTGTGTTGGACCTGGGTTTTTCTCGATACATTCCGTGCGTTTTCGACTTATTTATAAGAACAAGAGAATAAGGAAAATAAATGCGAGACTGGATGATCGTATTAAGTAAAGATGTGTTCGGAGAATACAATCAATTTATTAAATACAAATATTCACTGTCACTAGGATGATCATTATTTTAATAAAATTAGATATTTTTTGCTCTTACTCCAAAAAAATCACTAAAAATGAATAAAAGTAAGAAAAATTATGATTGAAGGTTTGCCAAATCATGTTATCCTGTGCCTGTAGAAGGCTCAAATTTTGCATGTAGTGTAAATGGAGAAATCACCTTTTTAGACATTTTTATTATAAACTACGCTTACATGGAGACTATGAGTCTCGAGTTATGTTTAAATTTGAGATATAATGATGATACATTAAAGGCCAGAAGTTATCAGAATTGAATGAAAATCATCAATAATATGAAGTTCCGGTATTACACTCTTTAGCGTTTCTTGAGGGTCAGAAACTACTATTTTAAAATTCGTACTCTAGTCACTAAAGCGTATTTATAAGCGGTTATCTTAAAATATTCTTGAATGAAACCAAAGAAAGTTATACCTACACCAAAATGTCTGAAAAGGTGATTTCCTCATTTAAACTACTTGCAAATTTCGAACCTTTTAGATGAACATGTTAATATCATTTGACAGATTTGGATTAATCTTTCTTACTTTTTTTTATTTTAGGTAATTTTTTGGGTTGAGAGAAAAAATGGCCGACTTTGAAAAATTTAAGATCAACCTTACTATGTGTCGATATAGAATAAATCTTCCAAGGTGTGCTAAGTCAAACAAACAAAAGAATACATTAATAAAAAAACAATTTTATATGAATTAGGTACGACTTAGGTACATAATTGTTAAATTTCAGATTACAGAAAATGTCATATTATGAAAATCATTGCAGAAACTGGTCATCTCAACTTAATATACATCCACAGTATTCAATCATTTGCAATCAACTAAACTACGCAAGATAAAAATTTACAGACTAGAACTTTTGTTAACCAGTCATCTGATTAATGTAAAATTATTTTTTGTTAATGTGTTCTTCGGTATGTTTGAGTTGTACACTGAAGAAGATTTATTCGAAGTCGGAACGTTGGTGTGTAGTTATATTTAATAAATTGACTAAATTCTCCAAGGAACTTTTTACTTAATATAAAATAGAATATCTATTTGTTATTATATTTGACGGATAACGGAAATGTAGGTAAAGAATATTTTAGAGAAAGGGGACATTGGATGGGTGACCGTTCAATAAATTTTAATAAACATCCCAAATTATCAAATGGGATTTACTGTTAAAAACGGATAAAAAGGCTTTTTAATATAAAATAGCTAACTATAATTTGATTATTTATCAGGAGATTCGTAAAACTTGTACCGTAGTATTGTATGCTCACTATATAAAATATGTATATATAATTTTAGTAATACTTCCAAGTACTTATACTGATTGGTACTTGACTCAATTAATTACAAATCATTTAAGCATTAACATTTTTGTTTTCTTCCTTCCCTAACCAGATTGTAATACTTTACATTTTTGTATTTTAAGATCGTGTACCTTAATTCAACATACAGTCGACCAATGGCACAACGTGTCTTCAGGCGGTCACCCTTCCAGGTATTATCATTCTTGATTCCTCATTTTGTCATTATCATCAACCATAGATTAGTATCATCGTACATGTACCAACATAGTGTTTCCATCTATTTAGGTGTTCACCTGTTACTTATTACCTTTCAAATTATTTTCAGGAGTAGCATTTTTCTTGTTTGCTTTTAATTGCATCTAAATATAAAACTATGTATGCGGGTTGTTACTTGGAGTCTATATATCATATATAAAATATCACAATATAAGTTACTATTTTTGGCCATTTTCAGAATTTTCCTTCAAAAATTATGAAAATTTGTATACGTATGTAATATTGACCGTAGAATCGTATCGTGAGATAAATGAGGTCGTAATATGGTTCAATTTTGGGGTAAAGACCAAAAATAGGCATTTTACGTCACCCTTCCAGGTATTACCATTCTTGATTCCTCATTTTGTCATTTTCATCAAAGATAGATTAGTATCATCGTACATGTACCAACATAGTGTTTCCATCCATTTAGGTGTTCACCTGTTACTTATTACCTTTCAAATTATTTTCAGGAATAGCATTTTTCTTGTTTGCTTTTAATTGCATCTAAATAAAAACTATGTATGCGGGTTGTTACTCTGTTGACAATAAAATATTTGCACACACTTGTACACGTTATGCTGGTCGTACACAGAACGTTAGTCTTTCCTAATATTTTATTTCCAATAAATATTTTTTGTTTGTACCAATAACAGTGTACAAGAAAAAAAAAGAAAGAAATAGTACGAATCATATTTAAATTTTTTTGAAAAATAATAAATCTAATATTTTTTGAAATTCTTTTTTAAAAGTTATATTTATTCTTCATAAATTATGAAAATACCGTAGAATCGATTGGTGATATCGCCAATACTCTTTTTTAAATCATGGTAAAAAATCTAAAATGGAAATATCTTATTTATTTAACTATACTTTGAAAGCCAATAACTCGAAAAAACAGGGAAATCGAAGTTTTGTATAAATATTTGGAATCTATACATCATATATAAAATATCACAATATAAATTTTGATTTTTTTTGCTTCTTTCAAAAGTAACTTATCCTCATACCCAAAAACTGGTAAATGGTACAAACACAATGACATCACCATTCAAATTCTCGTGACGGAAAACATAAATATACTAATTTTCAATAAAAAAAAATCCACGGATACATTGTTAATTAAAGAAAAAAAAAATACTATAATCGAAGATTTATTACAATTTTGACCATTTCAGACTTTTCCTTCAAATATTATAAAAGTTTGTATACATATGTAATTTTCTGCATAGAATCGAATGGTAAAATCAATGAGTTCGTATTCGGTCCAATTTTGGGCTAGAGACCATTAATAATCGAGATTAAGCTCAACATATGCTTATCTAAATTTTTTGGCGTTCGGCTTATTGTTATGTTAAATTTGAGATCGATACAATTAAAATTACAAGAAATAGCAAACGATTTTATTTATTATTATTCAGTGATCATTTTTAATTTCAAATTATTAATAAAAGTTGTGGGATATTTGTAGACAAATTAAAAATAATCTATATTAAATAAATAACAATATAGTTCAAAAAATTATGTACATACTGGCCACAATACATTTTTTATTTTAGAAGGAAAAAAGTCATCTATATGTAGATGATAAAATAATTGAAATGATCTTATCCAATTCATCTAAATCCGGAAGTAAATGTTTCCGTTTCTGGTGTCGGATCGGGCCCTGCAAATGAACTCTGACACTGACACTGCGACACTCGACACAAACGGCTTTACGCGACGCCTGACGCCGATCGCCGCGACGCTGCCGACGCTCGCGCTCAGCCGAACAACTAACCGAAACCGATGCGCCAGATTTGATTTATCTGATTCACACATTCCCATTCATAAGTAGATACGTGACTCCACGTTTTTATCGCTCACTGCTATTTTTGCGTTTATTCCCTAATTGAAAAACGAAAATGGTACAGCGAAATAAAACTTTCAAAATTTTTAGCTATATGTATATGTATTTATAACTCGTTAATAAATTTTTATTAAATATATTTGGGTTATGTACTGGCCACTTTCATTAAATGATAAAAATATATTATTTCTCCAATGGGGTATATGAGTATATGACCATACTTGAATTTCATTATATGAGTTATAAAATATAAAAACTATCTACTTCTCATTATAATAATAAAAACTAAACATCTGCTTGCAATAATAAAGTTATTAGCAAATGTATCGGAGAAGTGACGTCAATATGGAAGAATCGTAGAAAAAGGTAGTGTTTCACAAGGCAAGATTTCTTGTCTTGTTTTGTTATTTCTTGTCTTTTCTCGAAAAACAAGACAAGAAATTTAAATATATCTTGTCTTTCATTACTCTTGTATATATTCATGTCTTCATTGTAATTTTCTTGCATAGTTCTTGTTTTGCAGGTTACAACGTAGGGATTCCCCTATTCGCAAATGAACATAATTAACCTTTGTGTCACATGTACATTTTTGTTTTGTTCAGAAAATATCAATGTCAATTATCAAATAAACAATAAACAAAGAATAATACAGCTACACTCCTTTAAGGATTTTTTAGCACAACAGCGACATCTTTTTAACAGAGAAGCTATTTCCGAAAACTCCCTGGTTATATAAGAAAGCATTTTATGCCTTACCTTTTGGTCATATAATTTCAATGAATAATTATATTACTAAGCCAATAATTATTATCATTATATATTTTTTAATGAAATTTACATATTTATATTGAAAATTTTTATGTTTTCATTTTCTTAATATTTACATATTTTTAAACTTTTAGCTAAATAAAATCTATATGTTAATGTTACTACATTTAAAAAGTACAAACTTCATTATTTTCCTAATCAGTCACATATATTTATAGATATATTCTTATAATCAATATATACTCGTATTTCAAATTAACAAAAAATAAAGCAAGAGTACAAGTATTGAAGAACATCTTGCTATTCCTGCACTTTTCTTACAAGACAATTTCTTGCCTTGTCTTGCTCTAAAATTTGTAGCTCTTGTCTTGCATTTTTTGCAAGACTAATGCAAGACCAAGAAAAATACAAGACCCTTGTGAAACACTAGAAAAAGACAGGTAGTCTGTTTTTTACGCTCCCAGTCTACCTCTCTTTAACGATTTTAATACGATGACGTGACAGTATCCCTTCCCTAAATTTTTATTAATTATTTTATCGTAAACTACGAATAATGAATCGATTTCAAAAAAATACGGGTATTTTGCTTTTTTGTCTAGTATCATATACAGTGGCTCACAGAATTATTCGTACACCTAAGTTTTCTATTTAAAATGTGATAAATAGAGTACTTTCAAAAATAATATATACATTTTACTGACAGGATCATGTTCTCTCATATTCCAGAAATAAAATGCAATAGCTATTTATGAAAAAAATATTATTTTTCTTATGTAAATTAAATGAAAACAAAATGCATACAAAAAACAGGTACACAAAATTATTCGTACACTTATGAAATCTTACAAATAACGAGTCATTATTTATATTTATAAATATGAAACATCTGTGATTACGTAATTATTATTTTTTTAAGTATTTTGTAAAACGTTTTTTCAAAAATGGGTCGCAAAAACAAGAAATTACGGTAGTTGAAAGACGAATCTATTGGAAATGACTTTGCTAGTGTAAATCTTTAAGGGAGGTTGTCAAAATTGTAAGAATATTGCTCTCAATTGTTAAGAACATTAGAAGTAAATATAAAAATGAGGAGTAGTTGAAAAATATTTGCCGTGGGGAGCGTAAAAAAATTTTTAATCAGCAGAATGAACGATTTATTGAGCATTAAATGAAATTAAATACTAAAAACCCCTGAATAAATTAACAAAAAAAATATCTGAAATTTTTTAAGGATATATTGAAACATAGACTATTCGAACAACTCTAAGAAATTTTGATTTTAATGGCCGTATAGTCATAACTAGCTCCTACATATTCCCAATTTATTATGATCCTGCCGCCGTGTTTCACTGTACTACATAAATTGCAGTTATTAAGCTCAGAATTTGGATTTCTCCAATCAAAAGGTTTGCCATTTCATTCAAATCCGCAAAATTACCAATTTCCAAAAAACACAATCCGTCCTATACTATTTCCAAATGCGAGTCTCTTTATTTTATTTTGTTTGGAATTGTATGGGCTACTTTTTACTATAAGACTATTAGAACCAAAATTTCTTAAAGTTCTTTGAATAGTCTATGTTCCAATAAACCCTTAAAAATTTTAGTTATTCTTAATATTAATTTATTCAGGGGATTTTTAGGATTTTATTTCACTTAACGCTCAATATATAGTTTATTCTGTTGACTTAAAAATAATTTAAGGCCTCCACTGATAATATTTTTCTAATGGTTCTCATTTTTATATTTACTTATAAGGTTCTCAACATTTGAGTGCGATCTTCATTCAATTTTGACAACCTCCCTTAAAGATTTACACTGGAGAAGTAATTTCAAGTAGATTCGCCTTTCAACTACCGTAATTTCTTGTTTTTGTGACCTATTTTAAACAAAATCTTATACGAAATACTCAGACAAATGATAATTATGCAATCACAGTTGTTTAATATTTATAAATATAAATATCTACTTGTTATATGCAAGATTTCATAAGTGTACGAATAATTTTGTGTACCTATTTCTTGTACACATTTTGTTTTTATTTAATTAACACAAGAAAAATAATATTTTTTTCATAATTGGCTATTGTATTTTGTTTCTGGAAAATAAGAGAATCTGATCCCGTCAATAATATATCAATATTTTTTTAAATGTACTCCATTTTTCACTTTTTAAATACAAAACTTAGGTGTACGAATAATTTTGTGAGCCACTGTATGTCAAAATCAAAATTTGGTCACATACCTCATTGATTTTATAAAAATAAATATGAATTCACTTTTTTTATTATAATAAATGATATTTTTTTGTGCATAAACACAAGAAATAACTGCATTTCACAGTAAACTAGAGCTTATTCATTCATATCAAATAATTGTTAGTTCGTGGTATAACCACAATGATGCTGCATACGCATGCTAATAGTGACTATACCGATATTTTACTTGTGAATAGTTTTGGAACTGTAATGCTAACAATGTTTACACCGAATAACTAAACATTGGATTACCGGACAAATGTGTGTTCATTAAACAGAAGAATTTGTTCAAAAAATATAAAATCGAAATTATTGGATGTGCATGTCATCATAAGGACATATTTTTTACCAAATACAAATTAATATACATTGAATGTTAATAATTTAAATAATTATGCAAAATTATGTAATTGTTAAACTGCTATTTATTTAACGAAAGCATTTGTTTTAAAAATTTTGAATATATGTACTGAAATTTATTACATTTCACCAAATGTGTTATTGTTTTAATTATTTGGCAATAAAATTCATTATTTTGAATTATAAAGTTTTTAAAATGTTTGTAATTTGTTTATAATGTTTGCAATTTTGAGTAAATATAAATTACTTCATGGAACATAATAGTGTAGTAGTTGTATGATAATTTTTCTTTAAAAAAAAGGAACAATAAAAGTAATATATTTTAATAATCAATAAGAGCACACTGCAAAAAAGAGGAATGTTATTGTTTTGTTGTTTTTAAGAAATTAAGAAAACAACTTTCAGGTTCGGTTTACAACAAAAACTTTTAATAAATTTTCCTGCTTCCCTAATTATTTTAATTAAAAGCTTCAAATAGTTGTAGAATGTAGACCATAACATTCTGCATCTGAATCAATAAGCAAAATTAATTTTACATGCCTTGTAAACTCAGAAATTAGACATGAAAATGACGTAAATCAAAAAAATGTTAGCTTAATGAAAACTACCCTGCAATATGCGAATTGTTAAAAAAATTCTTTCACTTTCGTAATCTACACATGTCATACTACTCACCCTTAAATTTATGATATAAGTTCATTTCCTCCTTGTATATAAGTAGTAGAAGACCGGGGCACTAATATGTGCTCTAGCGTGCTACATAAGCCATCAACTAACCGTAGTATTAAATAAAGAATAATTAATATTAATTTTTCTTTTTTAATTATATAATTATTAGCAGGGCTGTTTCTATGCCCATAGTACAAGCTACCACTGATAACATGTGACAACCCCTTTTTTGCAGTGTAGTCTTCATATCGGTAAAACAAGGCAAATTATTTTTGCTTATTGATCCAGGTGCAAAATTTTATGCTCTACAATTGTTATTTGAAGCTTTTTTACTTAAAATAATTAGGGAAGCAAGAAATTACGAAAATATGAATTTACATGTTAAATAGCTATGTTAGGAAGTCAGCTTGTATGTACATATATATAAGTAGTGGGAGACCGGGGTTCTAATATGTGCTTTAGCGTATTACATAAACCATCAACTAACCGTGATATTAAATAAAGAATAATTAATATTAATTTTTCTTTTTTAATTATATAATTATTAGAAGGGCTGCGATCCTATTCCCATAGTACAAGCTGCCACTGATAAAATGTGACAACCCCTTTTTTGCAGTGTAGTGTAAAATTTTTATTATTTGAGTTGCAATTTGCAAATGTGATTAAAATAAATTGATGTAAATTCTTATGTAGTTAGAAGAATAAAAGTTTTTAATATTCTTGTAATATTCTTGCACAATAAGTTCAATCAGGTAGAGCATTCGGTAATTTCCACGGTCGTAGGGAAGATTAATTTGAATAATAACAATTGTCTGAATTGTGCATCGTTGAATGGCGAAGGAAGCATTATTTTCCGCAATGAAAGTAAGTGAAAATAAGAAAATCCCACAATTCATTTGATATTCCAAAAGAGATACGGTAAAAAAGAGGTCTGGGTTGCTATTAAGTTGTTCAGTTGAGTAAAGCGATCAGTGCAACAAAATGAAGTCTTGAAGAGCGTGAGACTTATTCATCTAGACAAAACCGTCTAATGTAAAACAGGCTTTCCGTGGCTGCAAGAGCCGAGCGAGCATCCGAGCATCCCGGCATCCACACTACTGCCACAGCGTTCTCTGACTGAACAAATGTGTAATCAAATTGAGAGTTCGAAAGATCTGCCAACGGAAGATATTCATTCGTATATCGCTGAATTCGAGTTCAGTCTACAGCTTTGACGGATTTATTTTTATACACAGCAAAAATCTCTCTGAACCATCGAGCTTTTGATCAGAACCCTTGTGCATGTAGTCGTGTCCGTGTCCGTATTCGTGCGTGTGTGGCTTTCCGGACGCCACGGGTATGTCTGTTTGTGTGAGTACCTGCACTATGTATTTTTATCAGCTTTGAAGTCTTTTGTTGGTTCGTATCTAAACAACATTACAACCATTAAACTAATATATTAACCGCTTAAGATATTCGCCATATCTCTGTTACTCTGTTTGCCTCTCTAACGAGTTAAAAGGCAGGTAAATAGGGTTTGTGGATTTAGTTTGATTTGCTGGGAATTTTCCATCGTCTATGCACTTTTTACCAATGTACATATAAAATCATTTTCTTGCGAGCATCCATTTCTTAAACGCAAATCGCGAATTTCTTTAATGCATCGTATAATACAAAACGATTTCGCATTTTCAAACGAAAAAGACCATATACGTTATTTCATAATAAATACGCTTTCTAAACAGTTGAAAAAATATTTACGATTGTCATATATTTTGAACATATAGGAACCTGAGACACTTTTTTTTTTGAAAGTGAATATGATGTCTTGCAAAGCCACTGTAGCCCATAAAAACCGATAACAGTAAAAACAAAGCTAAAAGAAAAACTAGTGCACTAATTTCGACGCCGCGTAAGTCATCCTTAAAAGGTGAGAATTAACAAATTTTGAAAATTCAGTCTAAAAAGAGTGCATACGTTTTACACAGCTTATTATACAATCTTAATTTTATTTTATTTTGACAATCCTTGCGTGTTTTTATATTGTAACAGTTATTTACATGAAGTGTAAAAAGTCACAAAACACGAATATTTATATTACAACGAAAAAATAAATAAATAACTAAACACTCTGATTTAAACGAAAATAATACAAATTAAACGTAATGATTAGTAATATACACTAAACACACTAATTATTAGCTAATATCCATTTTTTTATATACGACAATATTTATTTCTACATTATATATATTACCTCGATATCAAAAGCCATTTCCACCATGCATTAATTTTTATTTCAACTTCTTCTGTCGCTGTTCTCAATTAGACTGACTACGGGTAATTATTCTCGAACCTTGTAGAGTCTTTTTGAAGCTTATCAGCGGCCAGTCGCGATGAATCATCGCAGTTTTATTTACAATATGTATTTATTTATGTCCATGTGTGTGTTATTTATATTTTTCATATTCATTGTAATTGTCTTTGTTTTTCCATGTTTTTGAATATTTTATTAATTTTCACCTTCTGAGGATGACGCATGTAGCGTCGAAACTAGCAATGCCAAATAGTATTTTTGTTATAACTTATTAAAACCCAGAACTTCTTTTAATTAATAAAAGAAGAAATTTAATGAAAATAATTTTGATGTAGGGATTTGATGAGTACGTGAAAATACCTTAGAACCTACTTGGCAAATATAGAAGAGGAAATCTCTAGATGTCTGCCAAATAGTGGAAAAAATTAAAGAAATAAGTGATTTCCCGTTTGAGTTTTATTGAAAAACTTCGATCGCCGCAAGTAAAACCAATTATCAATAAAAATGCCAGTAGGTACTCTACGTTCGTTCACGGCGGGATAGTAAACTCAGAATGCTATTGTCCTTCACAAATTTATTGCCAACTCGCAAATGGGAATGCAGCTAGTTTGACAACTGCAGCTGCTAGTAACATGACACTGTTCCAAAACTGCACCACTAAATTTAATATACTTTTCCATTTTAATACTACTTTAATGTAAAATAAGTTTTCTATAGTGAAAATTAAATTGCGGATTCAATCAGATTCCTTTCAAAATTTATACTCTATTATATTTCAAGTAATATACATGCTGATTCAAAACTTTTATCAAAACAAAAGAAAGTAAAGGAAAAGTGGAAACATTCCATAATATATATAATTATACTGAATAATTATACTCTAAAAATATAATTTATTGGGTATTTACATGATATAATAATAAATAGCTTATAAAAATAATAATGGTTCGATACAAATTGCAAATTTAACGTAAAAATAATAAGTACACTTGAAAATGAATCGTTGTTCTATAAATAAATAAAGACATAATCGATGCAAATAATTGTTGTAAAAATTCGCAAATATGTATAATTATATATTACAGATAACATATGTATATTAGCAAATGTAAATATAATAATAAAGGTAAAATTATCATATATTACTTTTTTCTTAATGGAGTTTTCCATTATTTTTTTATATATATTCTTCAAATATATTAGATGAGAGATAGATAACTATACTTGGGACGCCGAACAGATGCACTAATTAAATTAATGGGCACGGCGTAAAGTACGCAGTAGTGTCCACTCAGATGTCAGATTTACACATTACAAATTAAGAAATGTGAAACAATTCTGTTTATAAATTTAAAATGAGTTAATACTTGAAGTATTTTAATAAATACTACTTATATTATTTATTTGAAATAAGATAATCGCATGAAAACAACAAAAATATTTGACAGAGATTTTAGTGTTCGTATTCATGCAGCTGTGTAAAAATGGATTACAAATAGCAATATTCTATTCAAATTTAGTGTTCATTAGTGGGAGGATATTCTTGTGCATCTGTCCGGCGTCCCAACTATAGTGTATTGTGTGATACAGAAACTAGAAAGTAGAAGTAGACGCGGTAGCTTTTAAGTGGTTTTTTAATTTTTGAATTTCTATTAAAAATATTTGACATTTTATAATCATTTTTACATGATTACAATCTACTTAACTGAATTTTTAATTTGTTATATAAATTTCTTTAAAATACGTCCTCTTGGAAAACCGTATTAGACATATTAACATTTCTGTGCTGATGTTAGTCTAGAAGAGAATTTATATACTAGATATACATTTCCATTTAATTTCAGAAATTTTAATTTGCTATATAGAAATGATGGAAAGGAAAGACATGATTCAATTTATGCAGAGTGGACAGCGTAGCAGTAGAAAGATTGCGGCAAGCGTAAAGGCAAAGCCGAAGTGTATAATGTGAACCAGACTTATCTGTATCTGTATCCGAGCTACGAGGTGTATCTGAAACTGTATCTCAGTTGTTTAGTTTCATATACCCAAATATTAGTTGATGAAAAAATTACGTTCTCGGAAACTTTTCATTCAAATGTATCACATCTATCATCAACAGTATTAAGAATCTATTTTTAAAATATGACTTATTTCACTCGTATCGATGGCAGAAAATAACATTTTTTTTTGCAGTGACAGATTGTAGGGGAGGGGAGGGGGGCTAAGGGGCGATCCCCCCCTTAGACAGACAAGGTTTTTGAATTTCGAAAGTAATAATAAATAAATGTGGAGCGCAAAGGCGTCTCATACACAGACATAATAAAGATTTGTATGATTTGGAGCAAAAATGTCAAGAACAAAAACTATTTACCGAAATATTGTTACGGAAAAACTGCCTAATTTTTAATGAATCTGTGCAAATGAAGTTTTGAAACAATTTGGTGCTGATATTTATTTATTAGGAACTAAATTATTAACAATATTAATAATGCTACTTACAACCCACAAGTATGACTATAAGTCTGAACTTAGCTCTTATATATTAAGAAAATTAAAACTCCTTAAAGCTAAAGGAATTGGATCCAAAAAAAATTTTTGACTCGAGTACGTATAAGTTTAATTTTTGATATATTTTTCTATTCAATAATTTTGTGTTAATTTATAAATTTTGGAGTTAACATTATTATATATTTTATTTTTTATGATTACCTAGAAAAAAACGGTAATTCGACCCTTCTTAGAAAAGTTTCTGGATCCGCCACTCATTTTTTGTCAAAACTTGACAAGATGTGGCATCCGCTTGTTTTACAACATATAAAATTAAAAAAAACTAACCTAAAATATAATGTTTATATTTTTGCTGTCCTTACTTGCATCTGTAGAAAAGAATAGTACCTATTAGTAGTGTAGTGACTCAGTGAATCGTTTATAATTTAAATACTCGTTTTTTTAAACACTGGTCTGTAAAGTGATATTTATTAAATGTAAAATATAATTTTATAAAATTAATTTGAGTATTTGGAAGGTGTGGAAAATGATTGAGAACCACTGGTGTAGCCCGGAGCAAACTGAGGACTAAGGGGCAGCAAAGTACGACTCACCATTTTGTACGCAGCATGCAAATGATCAATGTATCGCGTCCTTTTTTCTTTCTGTCGTCTCATGCCTCATGCCAGTTTCCTTCCTTCTACATTTCTCCGTTTGTTCGTCTGCCGTCTGCGTCTTTCAGATCTGCTTGGTTTCAATATAATTTGCTTTTCTTACCTTTCATAAAACTACTGATATATCTTTTATGTTACCTTTATATTCTTTCTATAGACCTTAAGATTTTATCAGAATTAATTTCAGGAATTTCAAACAAAACCTTTTTGTGACATTCTTGGCCTGATCTCTGTGAATGTTTTATTTTATTATCATTTTCAAAAAAGGTTTTAATTTTGCTCAGTACATTTCATTTTGCTATATCTTTACCAATCTTTAACCAAAGAAAATACCGATATCCGAGTGCTTCGAAACTCACTACAAGTTATAGATGACTTGCATAGGCTGTAGGTCAATAGTTATTAAACTAAAATGCAAGTAAAATATCACGAAACAGGTACCTTAGGTTCCATTTTAGAAAATTGTACATATAGGAAGGAAGAAAACATTTCATTTTGTAGTCTATGATAATAATATCTTTGTAAATACTTATAACGGGCAGCGGTGGCTCACTTGGTTAGCGCGAGTGTAAGGTCTGGAGTTCGATCCCATTGTCAACAACTATAAATAAAATACTATTGTGTCCGAGTGGTTTGGAACCCACTATAAGTTCTAAGTCTCTTGTATAGGCTTTAGGCTGACAACTTACTTCACCAAAATGCAAGTAAAATTGTCATGTAACAGGTGACGTTTACTTTTCAATTTCACCTGCGAACAAAACTCTACTAGGGGTGTAGCGCCAACAGGCTCGAATAAAGGGGCGAGCGAAACGGGCGCCAAATAAAAAAAAAATAATATCAGTAATATTTATTGATTTATATTCATATTGATTATTTGTGCATAAAAAAACTAGAAATTGGTTCATATTTGTCAAAATATTAAATGTTTGCAGCAAACAAATTAAGCTGCATTTACAATCAAAATTTATAATAAAAATCTAGAACCAGTACATACCGACTCTAAATTTCACTTGAACTCAAAGCTAGCAAGATCCAAGCTTGCACTTCAAGACCTACTTGAATTCGTATGTTTGTTACGTTCTAGTACATACAGGTGTTAATATAGTATTTCGAATATGAAAAAAATTTACAGTATTGCTAATTAAATATATTATGTTTGTTTAACATAAATTATTTATTATCTTTATAAAAATAATTGTATTTGTTAATTTTTAGTGTTATAGCAATGTTATTTTTAAAGCAATATACACATTACGTTATCGGATAAAAAGTGCACCAAAATTTGTTTCCACCGCGGAGCTCGAAATTCTAGATCTCTAATGGTAAAGAATGAATTTTATTAAATTTGATATTCTATAGAATATCTGTATTCTCTATTTTAACGATAATATAAACATGTTTGTTAATGTAAGGGTATAAATTTAGTACAGGAAAATGTATGTGTAGGTAATATAATCATTGGCCCATATATTGAGATTGATTTTTTATTCCTTTCAATGACAGATAAATAAGATACAGTGATAATCCGATATATTAAAATGTAGGTTATTTGCGATTTGCTGAATGAAGGTTGTACATTTTGTATATACGAGATGAATAAGTTATTTTCCTAGTTATTTTTACTTTCATAATAGAGTTGCAAGTTAACAAGCAGTATCTGTAAAAATTTGCAACTAAAGTTTCCATTTGTAGAATAGAGCAAAAAATACAATTAGATATGAGAGTAGATTGTACAAAGAACTAACAAGTCCAAGTATTTAAATTCCTGTAAGCGTAATAATGAAATTTTTCGTAGAAATAAAGTGACCCATATGATGAGCTTTCAGCTTTCACTTGAGGTGTCCTTCACCTCTTGGAACGAAGCATCTGTTTTGACCGTAGTTCCGGTGGAATAAATGGGTGTATTCAGTGCGACATAAAGAAAGCAATTCTGCTAATGTGTTCCACGGGGTGTGGGAGGTACCGGAACCGGTAAACGTGGTCAGTCTACGGTTGGTATCACTGGATGCACCTGATGTTTAGTGTTCTTTGCCCATAGTGCGCCACGGACCTGATTTGCTGATTTGTTCTGCACAGCTCACAAATAACAATTACACATGTCTCTTCTCCAAAGGACTAAGAATCGTCAACGTTACGTTCACTCTTACATTTTAGCTACGGATTCACACAGGGCTGACCCGAGGCATTTTAGCGACCCAGGCGATAATTTTGTATTGCGCCCCGTTTTTTATATATATATTTTAAATACCTTGTCATTCGTGTTAATGATTTTGTTACATTTATTTATTTGAATCATTATTTTATTTATCTACGACAGTGTTCTTATTTGTAATAATCATCATCATTTTGAGATTTATAACAGCATTGATGCTCTATTTCACCAAGGTTTGAATTATAAGCAATACGTAAGCAAAAAATATTTATCGAAATTTTGACAGCAATGTTGAATAGTTCATTTGGCATTTTATTCCGATGTGATATTATCCATTTAAGGGAAACTTAAAATTGATGCAACCGGCCATGAGTGTCATTATGAATTATTTATTTTGTAAGATAATTAACAATAGAAATTCGATCAAAATTTATATTTTCAATGTATTCGTATAACACTATATATGTTGAGATTTTAAAAATTTTAGCAGATACATATTTTTTTTGAAATGTGTATTCTAAATGTAGATATATTTAATTTGTAACGCTCACTGTGTACCCACCTTTATCATTTACATGACAAATGCAAGAAATTTCTGAAATTACTTGACCAACAAAATAAATTATAATTATTTTTATTTATCGGTTTAAGTTTTTTTACCTCCCGCCTATCAATATATAGATAAGGGAGGTATTGTTTTTGGTCAGATTTCTCGAGTGTGATTTTTCAACATATGAGCACGAATTAGGGTCCCTAGAATACGATTTTACTATTTTTACCGTGATGTCTGTATGTCCGTGTGTGTGTGTGTATGTGTGTGTGTCTGTGACGATTTTTCGTCCACGATAACTCCAATACGATACATGTAAAAAATATAATATTTGGTATTTAAGAGTTCTATTCTAATATGATGAACTGATTAGATTTTGACTACAATTGGTTAACCGGAAGTAGTACTTTACTTGAAGTTTTAAACAGTTTTTCCTAAAAAAATACCTCTAAATACCATATTTTCGAAAATTTCGTTATTATAAATACAAAGATTTTTTAATTTTCTACCGATCTGCATAGTTACGTTTATGTATAACTTCTAGCTAGATAGAAAAAAAATATATAAATTGTAATAATTTTACATATCGTTTAGGCTGAGGAATTTCGATAAAACAGATGAGTTATTCATATGTTCACAAAATTTGACATATGATGTCAAATTTGATGTAAGTAAGTGTAAAAGATAAAATAAGTAAAAATGAAGTAATTTTATTGTAAAATTTAAAAAGATGGAAAAAATATATTAGGAATCTGTTTGCATGTGTGAATCAAAGTTAGTTCAGTTCCGGTTTTAGTAACGTCAAAAATAGCTGTCATATTGGTCATACAAAATTTATGAAGGAAATTTTAGGTATGAAATGAATTAAAAATATTCTGAACTGCAATAACAAACTAATTTTAAAACTACAAATTAAATGTATTAAAAAACTTATATAGAATATATTACTACAGTGGCGGGAGGTATTGTGTTGGACACACCAGATTTTTTATTAATGAAATGACTTTAGCCCCCTGTTACAAAATTGTCTAGCTAGGTTTTAGGTTTTTTCTCTGACCACTGCTCTTTACTTCAGTTTTCAGTTCATTTTTAAGTGGTCGGCAGGTTGGGTCATTTATACCTAAAATTTTGCGCCATCTATCCCAATTATCCGGGTGAGATGGCCTACTACCGTACAACTAAATTTCCCACAAAATAATAAGATAGTTGTGTAAAATGTTTCATTGCACCTTTATCTGCATAAAAAAGTATATAAAATATAAAAAGACTAATCTATATGAAGAAAATGTGCTAATGTGTACAAGTTAAACTTTTTCATGGGATTTTAAAAACAATGTGCAGTCGTAACATATTTGTTGGTCTATAAAACAATACAGCACAAGTAAAATTTATTGCCTTAGTAAATACACTATTTATGTAAAAGCAGTTGACCTCTTCCGGATTTACCCTATAGATGTACAAAAGAATCACTTATTATGAAATCCTGAATCTATATCTATATTTAAAATTCAGAATACATTACTTCGATGAAAAGCATTTTTTTATACAATATCGACACTGGTACATAATGCATTTAGAATCAACAGTTATTGTGCAAATATTTATATAAATGATTTTCGGATCAACAAGATTCAAATTGACTTTACATGTCACGTAACTGTGAATCAAACGCCTACGTGTGTCCACTTTTCAAATTATGAACATGTTGAAACTTGATCGGATGTTGGTTAATACGAAAAGTCTGTAGTTTGACAAATCTTCTTATATAATTAAAATTTTCCGAATTTTAACAATTTTTTAGCGAGAAGAATTGAATCCTACATGTAACATTCAGTTTTTAATTAATAAAGTTCTTTAATTCATAAAGTCTATGATTCTTATTATTAGAATCATTATAAAATTTTCTATAAATGTGAACATTTTAATAACGTTAAGTAGTTTTACAGTAATATAAAAACAATTTTTATAATGTTCGCCCTTTAATTTCGACATTTGTACACCTACATAATCATTAAGTTTTAGAAAATATATTAAAAGAGTATCATATAAAGATATTTTAAAATATATTTCGCATTATTATCCTTTTTATTTGTTGTACTTATTAACATTTAATAATTTTCCTGGTATCATTTATTTTAGAAAATATGTAGATTTCCTTTCAAAAATATGTATTGCAAGTATTTTCAATTTAATTCCTAATACTTGTTATTTGTTGTACATAATAATGTGTAATAATTTTCCTGGTATCATTTATTCTAGTAAATACTTATTGCGATTTACATCGAAAAATCCATGTTCCAATTATTTGAAATCTAATATCTAACTTAGAAGAATTACCTACATTTAAAAGGTAATATATCATTCGTGGTAGTTTTATTTATGTTGAATACATTTGTTTTCCAAAACACGTCTCCAGTCATCATTGTGAGATCAAAAACAAGAAGAACAAAACGATTACAACGTGTGCTGATATAATAATAACCTGACATGTCCATTGTTTCACGATTTTGTACAATTTTATTTGGATATTAACCTGTCCGAGTACTTGATGTGCCGCATAAATAAATTTCAAATTTGACGTGCATTTCGATTTAACGATAGGATGTATAACGTATGTATTGCACAATGTGCCCACTAGGTTCTTTGTTTGCTGAATTAAATAAAACCTCGTATTTTGTTAAACAAATATGCAGCTATTCATATTAACGGATACATAAAGAGCTATTCATGTATCAATAGTATATCTATAATAGGATTCTCACTTTAGCGATTAGTGCGGAATTCTGCTAGTTGAAAATTCCTATTTAATTCTGTTATTATACGTGTTTACCTTTGTGTTATTTTAATCTGACAAATCACTGTTTTTTATTTTATTTCATTCTTTCATGATATTGCTCTATTATACTATGTTACACAGGGTTGGATTTATGCATAAGCAAACCTAGGGCCTCCTCTAAATTTCTTGCAAATGTAATGTGTTTTATTATTATACTGGTTTCAGTTTGAGGATATTGAACTATTGTTTACATAGAGAAAATAAGCAGGGTAACTAAGTCATAATTGTATACCATATAATTTGGCAAATTAGTATGGTAAGTAATATTTACTGTACAAAATCGTCAAAATAACATGGGACAATTGTCATACATCAACCCATACAGACTTGATCACAAAAACATTACTCACAAGAGAAATTTATAAAATATTATTTATTAATAACGTAAAACCGGTAAATTATAAAACAAATCATGGATGTTACGAATCATACCAGGCCTTGGATGTCTTAAAATCCTGGCTCTCCCAGCTCGGAATTCAATTGACATTTGCTTCGGTTATGATACTCATAAGCTCATAACTATAACAGCATTGCGGCAGCGTTGAAAATAAATCTTAGAATTTATATTTGCATTTCCAGTTTAATTATAATATACTTAGTGATACACAGTCATACATCACATATTAACCTTCTTCTTCTTAATAACTTTGATTATCTAGTCTTGTCCTGAGTCCATATCGTCTAATAGAACCTCTTCTTCTCTTCTTTCTCTCCGAACTTCCTTGCAAGATATCCTGAGATGCTTCATAAATTCCTCTTCTCTTCCGCAAAGCTTATACCTCTTCTCGTCACTTGATAACCAGTATTTGTTATTTCTCTCTTCATTACTATATCTTTTCATCCGATAGACAGCAACTACCGTGATATTGACGTTGCTTACATTAATTCATATCTTTTGTATGTCTCAAACTCTCTGCTGCAGTTTGTAGTATCTGTTCTTTCCATATATGACGCCTTTCTTTTAATACCATAAAATACCCATTTCCATCGTAGTAAGCTTTTCTTACTTGTTCCTATTTTATTAATTTGTTGTTTTCCTCCTTTTTCTTATTAGTTGCCAGCATTATTGCAGAATTGAGGGTTTGGATATTTCCTCTTCCTTGTATTTTACTATTCTTTTTCCTGTCTCTATTATATGCACAGGCACCAGGTTTGTATTTTGATCGGGGATACCTACACGTTAAAGCATATATAGAATCTATTCCCTTTAATATAATTTAAACGATTAATTAGGACATTTGTTCGCGTAATTACGATACTAACTATGATTTTTGCGGAGGGTGATTTTGTTCTAATTACATTAGGGCAAGAATTAGAATACTTCATAATGAGTAAGGAGTCAGGGTGACTGGTTCTTACAGAGAGAAGTTTTGATCTAAATAGAAAAGTTACTTACTATTAAGTGGTACTATTCTATGGAATATTGAATAAAGTTTTCTAAAGAATCAGGATTTAATAAGTGATATTTGGCAACATCATAATATTCCAAGTAAATCAATCAATTCAAAGATTTAATTTAAATTAATTACATATTTATTAGTATTGCTGTTACATATAAATAAATAATAAATGTATATTTCCAAATTATAAAATATTTACTTAATATAAAGTACTAATAATTTTGTTTCAATTCCAAGATTAACACTATGATGAAGGAAGTTGATTTAAATTTTCAAATTCGATTTGCTGGGTTATAAAACTAGCAAAATAAAATATAATTATGGAATTAGATGCAGAATTTAATTCCCCACAATATTTATTTGAAGCATTTGCGTCTAAAATTAATAAGCCACTTTTGTACAAAAAAACCGATTTTCCTATGGGCCGCTTTTCTTGTTACACCCGGTATATATATATATATATATATATATATATATATATATATATATATATATATCCAATAAATAATATTTGAATATCTGAGCACCTATGGTACCCATGTACTTGGCATCTATGAATATGTGCATATACATTTCTTTATAATCAGGATTAAAATATGGAAAATTACAATGAAAACATTATTTCAATGTGTTGTTAAGGTTATTTCATAGAAGAGTAGAAAAGACAGAATGGAATATAGATCGATGTAAGTAGAATAACAGTAATGTTTGCTAAATATACCAGCCTATTTCCTTATTAACACGAAAACAGTATTACAATTAATTGCCATCTATAGTACACAGCATCTGTGTTGAGTTGTCAATTAAGAAGCGAAGCAAATAGGAAATTTTAGGTGTCTATGTGACACGTTTAGTCGATATTTCCATCTCCATCACATTCAGAGAAGCTATTGCTATTGTACGAGCGAGAACGGGTAACGCTCATCTGCCTGTTTAGTTAATGTTATACTTGTAATCCCCGTATTTCTACAAGTTACTGAAATATGCAGCGAGAATTTGAACACAATAGCGGCGGCTTTTTGCAAAACATTCGGCATTCGCCCGTTCGTGGAATTATGTGGATTTGGCATTATGCGTTATATTCACGTGTATAGATACACAAACGTTAGAGGTTTCGATGTTGAACTCTGCCACCGAGGTATGCGACGTACGTGAATATGTTCACTGTTCTGCACTATCTCGAGCTTGCTATTACTAGTCTAGGTTAAGGTACTTCAACACATACACAATTCTCATACTATTATTTCGATACACGCTCTTGGTTTCCCTATTCAAATTTACAGTTATTTGTGTTCATTTTCTCCGTACCAAAATTGAAATTGTTACTTTTATATTAAACACTGAATATTTGATATTGTTTTAGATAAAATCACTAAATTCATTTTACTTAGTTCACACTGTTATTAAGCGTGCTGCGATTCCAAGTATGAAAACTATCTGGGGTTCAATTTTGAGCGTCGCCAACTATTATCCAAATAAAATATTGCTATGTTCAAGTAATGTGAGATCTACAAAATAAAATTCCTTTTATAAACACAAAAAAATTCTAGAATTTGATACAAAATTTTAAAGATTCAAAATATTGTCTAATGTTTGATGTGAATAAGTATAAATGAAATTAAAAATAAGAAGATTGATGTAGCGGTACAATACAAGCAGTAGCAACACCTGTAACAGACCGGTTCTTAACTAAGGTATTTGTCTGCCCCCACTTGTAGTTATTTAGCGTTTATAAAAAAACAAATTGCATACGGTCAAACAAAAATGAAATTGATTATTTTGAATGTTATACATATTTACATTATATTCATCTAAAATATTTTAGCACCATAATATTCTGAATCTAATACATTCATATTACTATTTGTATTATTATTAGTAAATGTTATTAAAATGCTTAAAAACTAACTTTGCGGGATTTGGCAATAGCAAATTTAGTAATAATCTGTGACAGATCCAGAGATCTAGCTATATTATTTTCTAAGGACAGATAAATAAAGATGATAAGCGATGCTGGCCCATAGAATGTTTAAATTCGTTTCAATTATTTTTAGTTTCAAGAAGGACCGATCTGTTAATACAACTGTAATTGGGATGGTTAAAAATAAATAGAAAATTTATATAATATCCATAATACTACTGCTATTTGAATTATTATATACTATAATAAATTTTAATAAATCTTTTACGGATTTTTATCTGCAAAACACAGACGAAAACTTAACGGTTGTTGTGAAAGCATACCTGATATATAATCTTCATTAATTGTACACAGATTTTCATCCGTTTCATGTAAATTATTGTCACATGCAATGTAGATATTTTCTTTTATTTCCATAGCTGTCTGATTTTGAACGAAAATGTTACATTTTTTATTTTATAAATCTTGTACTTTAGCCGTGTTTTTGTAACAATATGATCTTATCCGAAATAGAATTTAATTTTGAACAACTTTTTTCTCTTATAGTTTTGTTTTAAATGTATCAGGAGAGAGAGTATCTGCAATTTTGGAATCTCGTGTTAAAGACCTATGTTCCGCGTTTTGTTGCACTCCGTGTAATAAGTAGGTAATGTAAAAAATGTTTAAAACCCGACCTAAAAATATTAAACTATTGTGGTGGAAAGTAGATGTAATTAAATTATTTATTAAATTTATTTCTTTTTGTATGAAGTTATTACTTTTTATTGAAATAATTAATCTCCTTTTATATTTTCATTTAATAAAACTCTTTCTACTGTAACTATAGCATTGTGGAGTTCACAGAAATGATTTAATTTCTCGTATTTTTAAATTATTTAGTTGCTTAGTGCATAATATTTTCCATGTTTCTTTCTGTTTGTGCCTTTAATGATATTTAATGCGTAACAAATTTATGCCTGCAATGTTAACCTGCAACACGTACACAATTTTTTTACCTTGTTTAACAACTTATTTCAATTTTATACATTAGTCAAGTATTTAATTATTCCTTTGAGCCGTTATAGAGTTCACTTATTGAAATTTTTAATTAAAAATGTATCCACTCTAAATCACTTAATCCATGTTCACAACTTGATTATGTTTTTATTGTAAGTGGTAAAAAAGTAAATTAGAAGTAATTTTAAATACTTGATAGAAAAACGCGCTCCAGTTTTAAACAAACTAACTTTGTGGGACTCTGTTTTTAAATTTTATGCCCTGTTTTCATTCAAGTCCACATGTTAATTATTTAGTCTGTTCACATTTAACAAAATTCCCTAAAATCATTTACGAAAATCTACCAGTCTTGGTATTATTCTATCAATTTATTCTTCAACTTGAAACAAAAATTTTTATCAGTTTTTCCATGAAATTTTTCCGTACTTTTGTAGATTTTACCTTTGCTTTAAAATAACGAAATATTCGTTCTTGTATCAATTAATCCTAATCCATTCAAAGTCTATCATATTCGAAAAGGTAACTATCCTTTAAACTCAATTTTACCTAAACTAAAATTTTTGCTTCGAATAAAAAAATCTCAATTTACTGAAACTAATGATTATAGTAAGTGAGAATACTTGCAATGATATTAAAACACATTTAATAAAACTTGTAAGGTGTAATTCAAATCTTTTAAAAGATTACTCTGTTTACAGTTGGGTTTCATTTTTGGTATTGCTTTATAACATTGTTAAATACTTTTCTTCACTGCCCAGTTTTAGATCCAACAAATTGTTGCAACCCAAGAAAAATTTATTACTTCAAAATTATATTAGTATAATATAGTAAAGAATCCATCACCTTTATTAATTTCATAATTATAAGAAAGAAATACATATTGAAACAAAATATGTATTTCCAAATGAAATCTAACACTAATGGCGAATTCTGGATTCATGCAAGCATTTATAGTTTTCATTTTAATTTAATTTACATTTATTTTAAAAGGTCAGTGTGTTATCTTACGCAAGCATACATGCATCACATTTTCATTTAATTCCCATTTTCATTTAATTTGAAAGATGGCCAAATTTTATTTTTAAAAATTAAATGAGAATTAAATATAAATAGCGCAAGTGTAAAACCAACCTTCTCAAACTATGAATATAAATATATAATATGATGAACTGATTACATTTTGACTAGAATTGATTAACCGAAAGTAGTTGTTTTCAAATTTCACGTCAATAATTTTCAAAGATAAAATAAATAAAAATGCAGTTTATTATTGTGAAATACAAAAAAATGGAAAAAAATACTAGGAATAGATTTTAATTTTCTTCGGTTTCCGATACATTATAAAAAAAATTGATGCAAGGAAATTTCAGATATGAATTGAATTAAAAATAATCTGAACAAACTAACTTGAAAATGTTACTATAAATTTAATGCACTAAATAATTTTTTATAGAATATATTACAGTGGCGGGGGGTAATGTGTTGGACACATCAGATTTTTTCATTTTTTTCATTCATACCTAACCTTACATTATTAAAAATATCATTCAAGGAAATTTCAGGTATGAATTGAATTAAAAATATTCTGAACAAACTAATTTTGAAATATTAATTTAAATTTAATACACTAAAGTTTTTTTTTATAGAATATATTATTACAGTTGACGAGAGGTAATATGTTAGACACATCAGTTTTTATATATTCATTCATACCTAACCTTGAGTTGGGGTTAGGATATAGTTTTAGTGAGAGACTATGATTGGGATAATAATTTGTAAAGTTGATTTGGGCATCACAATTAAAATGTTGTTGAAGCGATATTTTGAGAAGTATATATGCGTGAATTTCAATATGCATATATTTACGGAGTAAAGAAAAGTTTTCACATCTCGTTGGGGCGTGTTGGAGCCAGCAGAGACGGGCATGTGAGCAGCGTGGATATTATAAGCAGCTTTCAGCCACAGAACGGTAGAGTCTTGGCATACGTGAGCCTGTGCGTGAACGCAAACGCGAACGCAAAGGAATGCGTTATGCTGTTATGTAATATTAGTTCACTTTCGGGCCAGATTGAAGTTCAGACTGGCTGGTTCAGGCTGTGTTGTGTATGCAAACTGAGCGATGCGCGGTACACATAATGGACGTATAAATACAGAAGTTAGAACGAATCCTGATGCTATCAACGTTGACTTGCGATGCCATCGGCTGCATGTGACATACAGGACGAGGACGAGACGCCAACACGATACCAGGGAGACATTCGCCCAAATTCACAAAATACACTTTTTAACTTCCACAATATTTTTAAACTTGTTTATAATTGAGTGAGTGGATAAAAGTCTTCACTAACAAATTTACATTTCCAGTAAATTGGTCTTGGCCGTTCTTAAAGAATTTTCCTTTCTTTCACTTACACTTACATCAGTGGCGGCTCGTCCTAAAAGTGCTGCAGAGCTGCAGAACCAACAAAAATTTAAAATAAAAATGATCATTACTAATTAATCATATAAACAAATTACTTCTTTATTTTATATTATATTGTGCGATACACTGAATACTTTTTTCGCCCAACTACATTCACAACATTGTTATCTAATTACGGTGATCTGCTACTGTATTTTACGCGATTTGATAGACGTCGTCTACCTTCGAAATAAGTTCGGCGTAACAATGCTATGCTCGATACGAGCAGCAAAAACTGCAGCTCACAATCAGATATCTGGCGCAATTAATTCTTATTTCTTATTTGTTAAAATTGAATATCATACAACGGTAAGAATACGAGTATTTATAAATTAAAATTTACCTTAAATTAGTTTTGACTTTAAAGTTTAAATACATGTTTCAAAATGAAAATAAACTCAAATTAAATGAAATTTAATTTTTCAAACTTATCAAGAACAATTGGCAGGAATTTCTGGTAAAAGTCGCGATAAACCATAAAAAAAAATATGAAACAACTAGATTTATGGTTGTAACGAGAAGAATGGTTTGTTTCGTTTTCATTGCTTGCTGTTTGCGGACAATCATTGTGAAAAAATATGAATTGATACTAGGGTGAGTGATTTGTTGCACTTGTAAAAATAAAGAAATCCAAATATATATTGCCACAAAAGTACCATGAAAAGTTAATGATAAGTTTGCCGAAAACAAGGAAAGACATATTTGTTTAAAATTCAAATTAAAACTATAACGAAAATTGAATTCCTTGTCATTAATATTTTATTTCCTTTTTTGTTTGATGCAGCACACCTACAAATATGTAGCACGAGCCGCCATTGACTTACATTATACAATATTAACTTTGATTCTCTAATTTAAAAAAAAGAAAACATCATTAGACATCAATTATTTGTTAGTCTTCTATACTCGAGAGTAGAGAAACAATTATATTTTGCTAAAATTTCAAACTATGAATGTATTAAATACATATATGTACGTCTCTGAAGGATACAAATTTAACTTTTAGAATAGAGAGAATAAATTTTGTAAGCAATGCATAGAAATTCTATAAATATCTATTGGAATTGAATTTGTGCTATTTGGTGTACATCTGAATGTTCTTTACATAATTATTGATGGATCGTTTTTCCAAATAACTTTTTGTGTTCTCCTTTGTAATTATTGTGAAAGGATTTGAAATGGAAATAGTGGGCTTAAAAATAAGTTAGTGGTTAATGGGCTTAATCCATCTCTGCTAGGTACTGGGCAATCTTGATCCTCTCTAAAACCTAGCCAGGACTCAGGATTCCACAAGCAAGTTGGTGATTTCGCTAGGATTAGATACCCAGTACCGGACGACTTGTTTTTAAATATTTCTTCAATATACAAACGAACTACAATTGAGAAACATGGAATATTAATTTAATAAAATCATAGAAACAAATTTCTCTTAGTGCTTCTGCAGTGCTATTCAATGACAACAAAGCATTATTATAATATACCGTGATTTTTTTTTAAGTGAAACATAGGATTTGGCATATCCATGGTACTATAGTATTGAGAGCAATGTATTCGCTTGTCTCATTTAAAATTAAACATAGGGAACGAATTTGTTTTTATGTCATAATTTTTTCCATCTTTAATTACAATGATATTATGCATATTTTAATCTATCTTTAAGATAGTGCAACAACAATTTTAAGAATCGTTAATAACTTTAAAGTAAATGATAAATTTAGATTTTTTTATTGCAATTTTTAAAATTAAAAGTTTACAAGGCGTAATCTTCAAAATTTTGATCAATTAAAGTCCAAATTAAAAAAATTTTACAGTTGCCCAAATATTGAATCTGATTCAAGAGTTTTATACAAAATTGGGTCATTATTAGCAGTTAATGTATGAATTTTTGAAAAATTGTTGTAATTTAATATAAAGTAATGTTTCATTGTTCGTTATTATGTACACTTGTAAGTTAGTTAGTTTATTTGTTCGTTATTTTGTAAGTTTTAACAATATTATAATTGAATACAGAGCCGGATTTATATATTTTGGGGCCTGAAGCGGTTTTATTATATATTATCTTTCTATTATTTTTTCTCCATAAACATACCTTAATAAAAAGCATAATTGATGGTCAAAATGATTATGTTTGGAGTAGAATCTAAAATAAGGGACAATCTGCAATATATAATGATAATTCTTTTATTTCCTCACTAAATTTCAAAATTTCTTTTTCAATTTCTCTCCCATTAAATCAATAAATTCGAAACAAATAACATTGTGATAAATATATAATATTACTTTTTCCTTTCTGTTCTTAATATTGTTTTAAATATAAGTAATTTAAGTAATTCTCTTTTGAATTTGATGCTATTCCCACGAAATGCTAAAACGTAACCCACCTAATAATTTTGTAGTAGCTACTATTCTCTTTAAAATATTTCACCAATATTGTGTTTCTTCCAATATTTTTCTTTGTGATTTTTGTATCAATTTTGGACTTTACATGATCTGAACTTTGTTCATGTAATTGTAATATACGCGACATATTTTTGTAAACAATTATTAGTATTATTCATGCCTATTAGTTTGACATGTTAAAGTTTTACTGATTTCATAGAAAAATTTAACCATCCAACTACATTTTGTTATCAGTTGCTCTGTTTAGTGCTTTTTATTTTGTTATTAGTTAAAAACATCTTTAATAGAAAATAAAAATGTGGGCCCCTTAAATTTTCGGACCTGAAGCGGCCGCTACACACGTTTAATGCTAAATCCGGCCCTGATTGAATACTTCTGTCAAATTCATTTTCTATGTTTCATTTTAAATGAGACAAGCAAATATATTGCTGTCGATCAAAATATTAAGTACTCACGGTATATAAATATGTACTAAAAAAAGTAAAATTTAAATAATATTATTTATGATCTCACGAATTATTACCTATAACTAGGTGTAGCAATCTGAATTATAGCAGATATCGGCATTGATATATTTATACCCTACAAGAATTTTTATGTTACCATTTACTATTTCTAGGTGGAAATAACGACGAGACATTCGTATTGCTAGGTTTACATGTAAACAAATGTTTGTCAGTTTATCCACACGCAGAATAATGATGTTCAACAACTTGAGTTGACAGCAAATTTGATCCTATTGAAATTATAACTAAGCTCAATAAACAACAACATTCATCATCGTGTATGGCGCGACAGTCTTTGCAGACCAACGCTTCATATACCGTACTACTCGCTTTGTTATAATTTGTCCTGGTCAAAATCCTTGTGATGACGTTTGATTACTCATGTAATCATATCGATATTGAAGATGTCTGCTGCAACTATTATGCATCCTATCAATTCATTTCCTACACGAATAAAACAAAAACTATAATTACAATAATTAGATAATTCATGTTTAATGTTATCGTTTCTTAAATATCACAATTATTCGAAATAAGCAATCAAATGAAATTCATTCATTTTTAAATTGGAAGTTTAGTTTCATAAAAATTAAATAGACAAATAATTGTAGGGAAGAAATAATAATCAGGACGCATAGTGATATGGTTCTTGTATTTCAACTAAACCGACGATTTGATCTTTTATTTCGATTAAACTGACGTTTCAATCATCACTGTGATCATCCTCAAAGTGATGATCGAAACGTCGGTTTAATTATTATTTCTTCCCTACATCTAGTTCTCAGTCGATCATCGTATAAAAACAAAAATAATTATTTGATAATAAATGTAGAAATAATATAAATACATATCAGCCGGTACGATTATGTGTAGATGAATCGTCTGATTTACATTCGTAAGCAACGTTGTTGTCCATTTAAATGTATTATCTCATATCTTTTCATGATGGCGCAGGTTTATTGATTTAAAACGGTAACCTACAGCTTGTAGTAGATTTTGAATCACTCGAACAAAATTTTTATTTAGTTATTAGTTGTGTTGTGACGAATAACAGTTCAGCTGAATAACTGACTAAAAAGTATTCGGTTAAATTATAACCAAATATTCGGCTTTACCGAATAGTATATTTTTATACAATCTGAAAGCGTGATTCGTTGTCCTTGTTGTGTTTCATTATTATTAAGTTTAATTATTTGAGTTTCAAGAAAAAAAAAATATTTACCGTCAAACAATATATATAAACTTATTTCGTATAACCGAATATTCGGTATTAATACGAAATATTCGTTCGAATACTGAATAGTGAATATATAGACGATTAAACCGTATACCGAATAATTATTGCAGGAATTTTAAATTTACGTGTTACACTCTACTTAGTTATTAAAAATCTAGAAATTAATACAAATAAGGTTTTCGATTTTTGATGCTCTGTAGTAATGTAATCTTTGGAAAGAAAAATTTAATATATTTGATGTTAGACGAAATGTTGACATATTTGAAGAGACATTTTAACAGCAGTGTAGTTTTGAAGAGGTAGAGTTAAACCGTGCAACCACGAGTTTTATATCATGTCATGCAATGAAGTGTTGTAAAAGAGAAACATTACTATGTCCGTCTCTGGTGAAAGCAGTGCACCGGTATGCAGCAAGCACCCTGTATCTGCTGGTCGCGTCTCGCTCCTTTCATATGCAAACTAGATTACCGCTTTTCACCTTCACATCGCGAATCGCGACTCTTCCATATTCGACGGCCGACACTTCACGAGATGGTCTACGGTCTAACGGTCGAATCTCCGACAACATTTATCACAAACGCGTTAAAATTTAAAATATCTGCTTTGATTGCGAATGAAATGCGAAGTGCATGATACGGGGAGGGGAATGTAAGCACAGTTTACACTTCGGAGCAGGCACCAATTTCTTACTTTTACTATAATTACTTATTAAGTTAACTAATCATCACTGTAAAACATGGGGAATAATAAGGATGGAGCGATGACGATGATACTGACATAATTTTACTAACTGATGACTGATGACGATGACTTACTACATTTACTAATATTTGATGATGATGATGATGATGGACACTGGACACAACACGACTACTGATTTTGACCGAACTACGACTAAAACTATCAAACACAGATTTCAACAAATTTGGTTGAGAGGTGAATTTACTCTCTCAACTTCTTATCTCTAAATATACAAAATTTTGTCTATGTACTAAAACCTAATCGGCATCTGGACCAATTACTTTTAATGTTTATAACAAAGATGTCGACGTTTAGATGCCGATGACAAATCTTCAGAAGAAATGCAGAACAACAAACAAGACGGAAAACAGGTCCGTACTTTCTATTATATTTAAGACCGGATTAACTACTTTCGGGGTCCTAGACAAATGAAAATTTGACGACCAAACCCCCCCCCCCCCCCACATATATATGCAGCATATGGTTTAAAATTAAGGTCATTTTGTCACAAGTTTTTCACTGTATTTCTTTTTTTCTTCGGCGAGTTTACGTTCTTAAGTTCCTATCAAAGTAAAATAATACGATTCCAATTTAAATTTTAAAAGTTCTAAAAATATTTCTCTGAAATAATCTAAAAGCTTTGGCCCTTATTCCGAGCTCACTTTTGTAATAAAATTGCTCTTATGAAGCCTGATTTTATATATTAATCTTATTAGGCATAACGTTACTTTTTGCAAAAGTCTTTTTTGTTTTTGGATTATTTAAGTCATATAAAAAACATAAATTTAAGTTGAGTGTAAAATTTAGAGAAATATATAGAATACAATTGCTTCATATATCAAAATTAATAATTTTGATAAATGAAAATTATATATGTTCTTTTAACATTATATATTTTTCATAAATTAGCTCAGAAATTAAATTTCGACAATAAACATATTAAAAATTTGAATTATCCTGCCCGTAGGGGCGGGAGCCCTAAACAATTGTTTTGTTAGCTTATGCGTTAATACAGTACTAATTATATTCTATCATCTTAATAAAGATTTCCCATTACGAAAAACTATTGTTGTATATTTATTGTGTGCACCAGCACACATGTTTGAAAATCATTGTCCAAAATATAAGCAGTTGGTTGAAATTTCCACGTCTCAGTAGACATCCTTCATCGAACGTTCCGATTTGGAAGCCGATGTCGCTGTGGTTTACCACTGCTGATCTCGCATGTATCTTTTGTCTTTAATTACGGCTTTCGGATCAGTCAGCAACAGTGTCAGCCAAGACATTTCGGGAATATTTAACCGTCTTTTGACATGTATGTTCAAACAATTGAATCAATGTATACAATTAACGGGTGTGCTGTTTAGTTTAGTGTTTAATCAAGGTTGTACGGTAGTTTGTTTTCGATTAGTCTTTGTTGTACAATTGGTTTTCCGATTATAATGATCAGTTTAATTATTTCCATGGGTTGGAAAACAACACTAATATTTATTTTAGTTTTACGTACATTATTAATTAGATCATTAAATGTATGATTATATTTGCTCTTATTTATATAGTTGTCACCATTAAATTTAAATCAAATACGGAGAACTTTGTTACAAAGAACATAGTGAACTGAGGATTCACAAAATATTCTTTCGTTTGAAATCTTCTCGAACAGATGTTTTCAGCAGGCTTCTAACATTCGCCACTATTCAAAATTCTATTTTGCAGAAACGTTGGCAAAGCTAACAGAAAATATTGCTCTATAAACTTAAATAATAAGATATAAACTATGTTATTACATTCTGCATTCTGTAACCATTAAATATATGAGCATTATTGTTTTGCACTAATATTTATTCAATGTCAGAATACTTTAAAGTATTCGTAACTCGGTTCTTCAATGCATGAAAGTTAAAATTTTATGAATTTTAAAGTAGATACAGCATGCAGTTATGAATTAAACAAAGGTTGTTTCAATTTGAATATAGTAAACTGAAAAATTATTCAGATATCAGACACCTTTTCATATAGTATTTATTATATATTTATTATTCAACAATTGTAATAATAATAATTATTACTTATTATTCGGTGGGCCAATCAGTTTTACCGCAGATTATTAACCAAGTAAAATACCGCTGTATGCGAGTGGTTAGAAACTCACTATAAGCTACAGGTCCCTAGCAGAGACAATTAGCTGACACAACACTAAATTGTTCAGAGAATTGTCAAATCTCGACATAATATAGTAAAAGAAATAATTGAAAAAGGAAAATAAGAAGAAAATGTTGAAGTATTGCTATATCGCTACTTATAAAATCATAGTTTTACCACTAATTTCAGTAAAATTTTTACCAGACATCAATTTCCAAGTAATCTACCTGACGTTGTTCTTCCAGATTAGATTTGGTTGGATGATCTAAATTATCATGTTGGATTTCTAAAGAAACGTGTTTATCAGATATCTTTCGAGTGATCTATAAAACGTGGTTCTTCTAAGTTAGGTTTCTAGGTTTCTAGAAAAAGCAATTTAGAAAGATTATTTAATTTTATGGTTAGAAATAATTGAATTACTTTGCAATTAAAATATAAAAAGAGTATCTGGAAAAAAGATTATCAGCAAGTTTAATAGCAAAGCAGAGAACAAAGGAAACAATGTGGTATGTGACCACAATCGAATTTCAGTATCTATATAAGCCATAAAATATAATAACTAAGCACTATATACCTTATCATTATAATAATAAAAACTAAACATAAGTTTTCAATAATATAGTGATTAGTAATTTAATGTTTTGGAGAAGGGATAAGTGACGTCAGCATGGTATGACCCCTTCTTTCACAGTTCTACCACGCTGACCTTACAATATCCTTTCTCCAAATTTTTAATATTTATTTTCTCTTAAAATACGAAGAATCGATTTAAAAAAATATAGGTATTTTTTTTGTTTAGATCATATAGGTAAAAAACAAAATTTGATTACATACCACATTGGTTGTGTTGACGATAGATGATGAGGATTTGTATAGAAATAAAAAGTAACATAGTTTACTTGTTTTAAATAAAAACGATATGGGCTGGGATATATGACAGAATTTCATTTAGGTGTTGATAAAATCACTTACCTCTATTGAACATGGTTCTTCTAGGTTAGATTAGGTTAGGTGATCTAAATTATTTTCTAGAATTCTGGAAAGAGGAGTTTAGATTGATTATTTCATTTTAAGGTGGGGTAATTTAATTATTTTGCATTGGATTTTATTGCTCTTTTTAAATCTTTAATCTGTAGGGTCTTTATGCACAAATGAATGAAATATGAAGTATATTAGGTATGAACGCAGAAAATTAATTTAAAGCATTAACAAAAAGTTGAAGTTGAATAAATCTAATGAAAAAGTGAAATAAAAGGTGAAATGATCTTTGGAGTGTTGTTCGGAATGCTCGTAGAGTATTGTAGTGTAAATCGGAACGCAGCAAGGCTAATTCGTGGAAGTAATTGCCGTTTTATTTATGAGTTTTGCACCTTAGGCGTGCTTAATTTATGTAAATAGTTATTAAAAGTAAAGTTGGAAAGTGTTTTAGGTTAGCGTCGCTGTATTTGTTCATGTTCACGTCTTTGCTTTCCCCGCTTCGCATACCGGTTTGTAGCGTCGAGTACCGCTTCCCGGTTGCGAATCGGTAATACTAACGGTAAAAGGATAATTTTCCGTCCTCGCAACATGTTGTGACGCCATATTTACCCCATGCGATTCGCTTTTATTTCATTTCTCTTTTCAATTACCATTACTACATTCTATAAGCGATATAAACATATTTTTACATCTCCTGTGTTATTTACTTTAGTTACAAATATACGATACATCTGCACGAACAAAAGACTATCTTGTCACTATTGGTTATACTAGTCCAGTGATATATGGGTTTCTGTATATCCTATGTATAACCTATTACAGGAATTACTGTCTTCATGT
This sequence comes from Stenolophus ochropezus, assembly GCA_035578165.1. Classification (NCBI taxonomy): domain Eukaryota; kingdom Metazoa; phylum Arthropoda; class Insecta; order Coleoptera; family Carabidae; genus Stenolophus; species Stenolophus ochropezus. The sequence continues at coordinate 11,369,603 of JAQOWZ010000014.1, forward strand.
CACAAACTTTGATTATTATTGTAACCAATAATGCAACAAGGATATCCAATAGAATGAACATCATATATTCTGTCATTTCTACATCTCTAACATTAATTTGGATTCTTTGAGAACTTTGATGCCCTCTTGATAAATAGAAGTGCACGTACTATTAGCAAAAAATATTTTCGTTTTGAAATTGTGATTAAAAAAATTAAACTATGTTAAGGAAAGGTTGGAACAGCAAAATTGAGTGTCATTCCATCTTTGAGTAACAGTATTTGAAAATATTTTCTAATATGCAAAAAATTTGTGAAATCCGACATATTTTCCCGATTTCTAGTCATCTGCTTATTATCAAATGAATAGAGCTAAAATAGTACATTACATAACAAGGTTGGAAAACTCGATTTCGCTCTCGCGAGTGCAGTAGCAGCACGAAACTGAATCGAGGACTGTTAAAACAGACCGAGAGATTCAGTCGAGTGCTGTCACTTCATCTTAAAGAACAAAAGTGTTCCTTCTGAGGACAATGCGATAATTTTTGTAATAACTGCAAAGAAAAATGGACAGTTGTTACAAAAATGATTATATTGAATAAAATAGTATTATATTGAAAATATTTGGTTCTTTTCTGAGCTTCGCCAGTTATTTATCAGTACCTCTTGGTATATATAGCCTCGTGCTGTTATTTCACCCAAGAGAGCAAAAGCGTTTCTCCTGAAGATAATACAATAGTTTTTGAAACGAATGCAAAGAAAAATGGACACATGTTAGAAAAATAATTATATTGAATAAAATAGTATTCCAACGAACGAGACTCACCGCAGATGAGTCATCACGGCTGACCTGTCTGGTCAAGTAGTCGCACTAAAGGTCAAGTAGGTTTGGAGCGACGCCGCTATTGTTCGGGAATTGTAAAGAGATTGGAATGCTCTGGAATGTTCGAGATATTAATTGATGGCAGGTATATAATATCGCATCGTGTGACTCAAAGAAATTAGTATCGGTCAGAGTACGCAGAGAGTCACTAAAGTCAGTCATTGTCGGTTAGTGCATGTCAACGACATCTAAAGTAGAAATAAATACATAGTTGGTGAAATAAATTAGAAGCTGGTGATATAAATATCGTATAAATAAATATTGCGTAGTATTAAGTGTTTAAATAAATGTTCTTAGTGTTTGAGTATTTATTAATAATTATATCCTTAAAGAAGTGTATATATTTGTTTATTAATAGTGATACTAATATTTATTATCTTTTTATTATTTATTATTAAACTTAGTTATATAAATATTAGTTTTTTTGAATTATTTTTACACTTCACCTAAATAAATAAACGTTACAGTATTATATAAAAAATATTTGATTCTTCTCTAAGTTTCGTCAACTATTTATCAATACATCTTGGAATATATAATAATGTGTTGTATAACACCTATTTTTTTATTGTTTTATTATGATTTTAATTTGGTATTAATATTAACATAATTAGTAATAATATCCACGTGGGTTTATATACCCTATAATATACCTCTTATTCGTGCCATAACAACAAATTAATAAAATATAACAATCTTATTTCTATTTTACTGTATGAAAAAGTCGAAATCATGTTAGACTAAATGTTAGACTATTATCCTTAAATTTGCGGCTATAAAGTAAATGAAACATTAAGATACAGGGTCAATCATTTTTTCGTTACCCGCTACTTTTTTGCTACTTTTTGCACAAAAGGGCAATGGAAACAGATGTTTAGGAGAACGAACTTCACAAAAAATATTTTTTATTACAACGTACTTCGAACGACAAGACACAATTATTGCAGAAAATAACACTTCATTATGGAGAGATATACAGAAATTGATTTTATAATTAATGCAAAACATCAGTGACAAGAATCATTCATAAAATTAAAGATGTATTATAGAATATGTATGAAATTATTGAATCAATTATGATTTGAACATTGGTCTTTTCATTGATGTTTCACATTAAATCTTCTCAAGAAAAATAACAGAGGCATGTCTTTCAGAACAGTTACTGATTAATATTTTTTAAAATGTTATATTTTTCGTAACATTGTACATATTTCAAGTAGTTATTATTATTTTTATATCATGCGGTATTATAAAAATTCACATGGGTATTACAAATGTTATTGATTCTCATTTTATGACATATAATCTACATTATGATTGAAATATTTTTATACCTCTAGGTAAGTAGAGAGGTATTAAAATTTAATTAGCGTACAATATATGTATATAGTGTTAGTGAATTTATTGATGCTTCGAATAAAATGTTTTATTGTTATTTGTGGTATTTTCAGGAAAATAGAATATTTAATTGCAGATAAATTGACGCCTGTTACTAAAAAAACTTCTCACAGTTTAAATATTAATACATAAATATTTAATTTCAATGAATTTTATATCCTAAATAAAATTAAATAATACGCCAAATTTATTTTATGTACTTTATAAAAAAATATATAAAAACTACAATTATTTTAACGAAACACAAATAATAATATTTTTATTTTACATTAAAAATAATGAAATAATCATTGTTAGATGAAAAATATAATAACTGTGCAAATGTTGACCAATTCTTACTAAAATACTTAACATAAATAAATTTATGACATGAATTTGAATTTGAACTATAATAAAGATAAATGTAAAATATTTATAGATCAACGAGAATTACGAGTTACGTGAAGTATTAATAAATGAATAAAGTAAATCACTTTTCTTCACAAATTTATTAAAACAAGATGTTTATTTCCAATGCCAAGCAATCATGAGTTCAATTACTAGCGATTGCTTGGCAATTGAAATGTACTTCTTGTTATTTAATAAATTTGAGAAGAAAAGTTTTAAGTAAATTACTTTATCCATATTCATAGACAAGGGCGTCACTAGTCAATAGGCCAGGGGGGAGGATTCAAGATGATAGATAGAGGTTATTAATTATAGGTAACGTAAATTCAATTTGTAAAGTTTTAATCGTATACTACAAGAAAAAATATTTTAATTAAAATATAATCTTCTAGGTTCTCAATTTTTTCGAGTCTCTAGAGGGGGCAACTTCAACTCCCTGCCCCCCTGGCGACGCCCTTGTTCTTAGATATTCTAATAATAATTGAAAATTTTAATTCTCTACACACGTTATGTAGTAATTATTATAATTCAAATATAAATTGTCGATATTTAAAACAGTTTATCTGTATTTCAGTATAAATTAGTTCACAGTTATTAAAATCAAATTTTGCTATAACTAATTACGGAAATTATGTTATTCTCAAAATAGTACATAAAAAACATTAATTTTTTTATTTACTAATCTCATATTTGCATATATTCAGTATCTACAGACATAATATATTTAAAGTAATTTTTTATTAAAATGATAATAATAATAATAATAATAATAATAATAACAATATTAATTATTAATTAATAATACTTGATTTTGCTTCAAAGTAATAACAATAACAGAAACAAATAAATTTATAATTTCAAATTAATACGGTGACTAAATAGTGATGCCGTCTAGACAAGACAAGACTAAGTCTAAGTCTAGATTAAAATGTCCTGTCTAGATATCAAGACTGTAGATTGTTTCAAGATTGTACATTAACCTACGCATACGCTTTAGACAAAGACAGATAATTCTTCGGTAGTGTTATTTTTCTATTTTACAATCATTGTTTCAAATTGTCTAGAATTTTCTCGTCTTGATCTAGAATAACAAAGTCTTGTCTTGATAATCTAGACAAGACAAAACAAGAGCCTATAGAAAGTCCAGATCTAGACGGCAACACTACTTCAATGTGAGAAAATATATTCTACTAAAACAATGTCATAAATTATTAATTTACACAACACTATATCTAAACTCTACAGATATTCTCTTTCTTCCAATACAGCAGAAGGAGCAGCATCTCCATAGAGCCCAGCTCGTAGCTGTGTGTAACTTTGCTCTGTCTCCAGGTGGCGTGGATCAAGGCGGACACGAAGGCCATCCTGGCCATCCACGAGCACGTCATCACCAACAACGCGAGGCTGTCCGTCACGCACAACGACTACAACACGTGGACGCTCAACATCCGAGGCGTTCGAAGGGAGGACCGAGGACAGTATATGTGCCAAGTCAATACTGATCCCATGAAGATGCAGGTGGGTATATCACTTGTTCTTCCACGACTTGTTATTTCGTGATGTTTTAAGCTACGTTTCCACCTCTTAAGGTCCGTTTCGCACCGAACCAGTCCAATCCAGTCACATCCAGTCAAGTTAGTCCAATCAAATCATGTTTAGTCATTGTGTTGTGTTGAGAAATTGTGCCAGTCTGTGAAAATAATCGGTAGAGAATGAACGTGCTTGTGCAAGAAATTATTTTACGTAGACTTCAAAAAAGAAGAAGGCGAACAATAAAAATTTGGGTATACCCAATAAACACTAGGAGATATATTTTTGGTTTATTCAGTCATTTATTTCCTGATTTATTAAACGATCCGAAAAAAAATTACAATTATTTCAGAATGAGAATTTTTATCTTCAACCAAAAGTATTAATTTTTCCACATTCTTGATGTATTCTCTGCAGTTGACGTAGCAAGACGGATACAAAAATTCGACCGGTTGAGTCAATACCAGTTATGTCTTGACGCGACGCGACTGGACTTGACGTGATGCGTTCGGTGTGAAACCAAATTTTTACATTAGCTTGATTTTAATGATAAACTACTCGATTGAATTCAGCAGCGTCTGACGCGACTGGACCTAACTGGAATGGACTGGCTTGGTGCGAAATGAGCTTAACATAGTCACAGATTTAGTTTTAGTGATAGCCTTGACATGTTTGACATACGTGAATACGGTTGATCGTTTCCACCTCCTGTTTTAAACATAGTCGTAGACTTTGTCGTTGCGCATAATTACAAAGTATGCAAACTTCATACGTTTGTCATAATCATAGTCTTTGTTTTATTGGGGAGAAGATAGGCACACTACAGTGTATTGTAAATTCTGTGTTTACGTGTAAAACTGTTGATTTTGAGATAGAAAATAGAAAAACAATAATTATTATATTCTCGGTTCCCGGTAAACACAGACGGCAAAATCTCTCTCCTTCTTATCTTTAGATAAATATACTCTTTTGTGAAATATGTATAATCTCATCACGAAATGGGCTTTTCTCTGGCTCGTCATTTCTTGAACTTTGTTTGTAAGTATTTACTTGATTTTAAATCTATGGTGGTTTTAGTGATATATGCTTCGAAATAATGTAATTAATAAAGATATATATGTACGAAGAGATATTCAGAGAATCAAGTATATTATCTGCTATAAGAGAATATAAAGAAATGATTTAATACTGATATTAGAACATAACACTTTTGAAAACTGAAATTTTATGCATTAGAAAACATCGCATGAAAAATCACTTTCAGCTTGCCCCTCCCGTAAAATAAATCTTGTTGATGCTTATGTTTATATACAAAGACTACAGGAATGTGTTGTACTTTAAAAACATTTTATTTTGGAAAAGTCAACATTTATTCCATTAACCACAAATGTAGAACACAATATAAATATTATTAAAATCAATCAATTTCAGAAACAATAATAATAAACAATGTTAACTGACCTTAAAACCTAATACAATATTCAAGTTGGAGCTTGTCAACTTCCCAAACGTGTAATGTATGTTTGTGTGTAGACTGCCTTTCTGGAGGTGGTCATTCCTCCAGACATCGTCTATGAAGAGACCTCCGGGGACATGATGGTTCCTGAAGGAGGTTCTGCCAAACTTGTGTGCAAAGCTAGAGGGTACCCACAACCACGAATCGTGTGGAAAAGAGAAGATGGTGGTGAAATCATTGCCAGGGGTGGACCATCAGGCAAAACCAAGTGTAAGTCATATTTTAATAAATAATAAGTAAAATTAATTAAACAAGGAGGGGTGTTCAAAATGATTCTACGATTAAATTAAAAAAAGGAATTGTTCCTTTGAAGAACTCGTCAGTAAGTATTGTATCCGATACGATATATAATATAAGGTTTATAACCTGATGATGATCGAAAGATGGAAACACGTCGTACCTAAACTTTTACCGAGTTTTGTATTTCGTGCAGTATTATATTTGGTTTATTGCATTAAATATTTTTTTTTACAGCGACTTTTGCTCTAAACCTTATATTATATATCGTATTGGATACAATACTTACTGACGAGTTCTTCAAAGGAACAATTACATTTTTAAATTTAATTGTGAGAATGAACTTCGGAAATTCAGATATTTTCGATTCTGTGATTAGCTTGAATTTAGTATGATGACGATGATGACTTAGACACAAAACACCACAAAGCAACATGAAGGAACGAGATGGAACGACCACACAAGATTACTTAAAATAAAATTTATTTATATGACTTACAAAAATATTATGAGCGATTATATTTTCAAATGCCGAGTTCGCACAGAGCGCTATGTCCGCTATGATCGCTATGTTCGCAATGCATTAAAAAATAGCTCTCAATATTTTCAATATATTTGCTACGTTCGTAATGAAAGCCACATCACATCGTGTTTGATTGTCGGTTATATTTTTATAACGTACCTAACGTCGGTACTACCTTTGCAGACTTTCAATATCACTTTCAATAATGACTTAAGAGTTAATCAAACTACTCTGGGCTTATTCGAAGGTACTCTTTAAATTAAATTTGTATTCATCTTTTCGCAACTAGTCTATGAGATGATAAAATTCGCCAAAATCATTCCTCATCATATTGACATTGTGATTCCATTTCCTTGTACGTTTATTTTTGCACAATGATAACAATAAAAGTAATTCATCCTCGTCACTATCACTATCATTCTTCCACACAATCTACTTGGTATCGTGAAAGACAACTGAAAACATACTATAAGTAGCTTTTGAAGTGGTTACTGGTTGTAGCGAATATCGCGTATCTAGCGTACATAGCGTATATAGCAAATCTAACATAGTTTAATGTAGTCTCGACATTACACAGTTTCAGTTAAAAACTATTACATTTGGACTAACGCTATTGTTTAGTCCTCGTATATAAACAACCCGTTTGGTTGGTTATACCATGATCAGAGCACATTGTTCTAAAATACGTGCGTCTAACTTCATCAAACGATGGAACGCAAGTCCTTCAAAATATACTTAGTATGCTCTTCCCTCTCTTACCATATTTTGTAAGTACTATTCTGCTTTTGGACACTTTCTCATGAGTACAGAATGACAGTTAAGCGATAAATTGTAATCTGTATTACCAAAACTAACACTTGTAGGTTGTTGGTTCTGGATGCAAGATTAAATGTCCAAGCGCTTAGGTCTATCCTAACATGTGAAAAACATTCCATTTTGTTACATTATGATGAATATTTACACTAAGTATAACACGAATATTTACAAATTTATCTACTCCTGTGAGTGATTGATTAAAGTGTAATTAAATTGATGTATTTTTTATCAAAATTTTTAACATTGCTTGTAATATTGATATTAAAAATAAAGCAATTTGTATGATATGGCGCTAATCAAATTATTTTATTATTTTATCATTATTATCTATCACATATAGATATGAATAAAGTTTGAGACTTCGTTAGTTTTTTGGGAGGAAGACAAACGATCTGACCTATTAAGTCTATTCGTTTGTTTGCTGGAAGCGGCTCTAAGCATGTAATTTCTCTTCGTCTGTCGAAATGATCACTCGAATTGTATTCATTTGAAAGCCAGTAGTAGCCCAGATTCACTTCAAACGGACCTCATTTCTGTCACGGGAAAATATAGTGTTGCTGATACAGCCCTATCGCATTTGTAGAATGCATTTTAAAATTACTCACTGCATTAAGATCCGGGATGTAGAGAGAGAAATAAAATCTAACTGGAATAAAATATTTTCTATTATTGATCGCACGTACACTTTTTTTGTTAAATTATTAGTTTTGTTTATTAAATACAAATATGAAATAAATTAAAGAAGAGGAAAATTCAATAAACAAAATACTTGACGCCACTGGATTTACCAATCATTTAATTAGTACCAATTATTCATTTAATTTATTGTAATTTATTATTATATAATTTTAACATTAGTACCAGCTACAAGTTCTGTTTCAATTAAAACAAAAAAAAAATGAAATCAGCACTAATTTTAAATTAACAGTTGTTACAAAAATAAAATTCAGATTTAGTTGCGATTTCTATATTTAGAAGAAGTGGGATTACATGTTGTAAACACTATTATCATATCAGCATTTTAGACAAAACTTTTCTATAATATATATGCTAAATATATACTAGACCCAAAAAACAAACTTGAATGGTAAAAAATAAATAGTAGTAACATGCAACAAACAATACATAATTCGTAAATAATTAAAATTAAATATTTGTTAAATAACTTTGATTTTATAAAAAGAAAAAACACATTTTACGGTCAAATGTCAAAAAAAAAAACTAATGATTCAACAATAAACTCAAAATACTATTTAAAAATTAGCTTTAACAAATTAAATAGGTAGTGCTAATATATTAATTGATTCGAGAATAAAGAGTAGGCTTCTTCATACTCTATTTTAAGAATAGCGAATGAAGGAAATCTTTCTTGTCTGGCAGAATTCCGCACATATGAATTAATACGCTTTAATCATCTATTGATAAAATGTGTATCTAACATAAGGGAAAAGACCAAAATATATTTATTGTTCTTACTAGCACTATTAGTTTTAGTTACACAATCTTTTTTTTTTATTCTCCAAATTTTTGCAGGCTCTCAACGAAATTTTTGGAGCGCTCGAGAGCCTAAAAAAATAGTTCTAGCTACGCCACTGATTTATATTTTTTTTTCAGAAAGCAACAAAACTCTTTAATAATAACGTTTTTTGGTTCTATGTTTATTTTTATTTGTGTAAAGATTTTGATTCTGCTCCAAATATTATTTAATTTGTAACGATTTTTTTTTTTAAGATAGTAAAAAGTTTTATTTTGGATTTAGTTGTACTTCAAACTTTAATAAAGACTTGAATTGCTGTAGTTTAAATATGAATCGGTGTAGAAATAGTATGTTATTTCTGGGTACAAATAATTTTCCAGTGGGGTGTCAAAGCGTGGTTCACTATAGCCATTGTGATTTTATAGATTTGAAGCAATTTTAACAGCTGGTTTAACAGTAAGCCATTGCCAATTTAGATGAAAGTGGAGAGAACACCACAGGGTAGATTTAGAAGTGTTGCATCATGTGGATGAATAATTTCAAACTGCCAGCAAATTGGAATCGATTGTAGACCTCTAGGGTTACAATTCACAGCTCATCGTTTTAATGCACTCATGCTATTTACCTAATTTGAATATTGCAAAATTATGGATTTATCGTTTACCAAATATTTGTTTACTAAAACACAATCCAAACACAGGCATTATTACATTATTTAAAATTTGATATTAGGTTTTTGTTCAACTAAATGAAATAAAACACCCTCACCATTTGGCTTATGAAATCATTAGTCATATTAATTAAATTCCCGAAAACTGTTATTAATGTTCCATCGGTTATAAACACTAAATTTTATTTATACATGGAAAACATTTTTTTAACAATAGATCACAATACGAATTACAAAATATGTCGAAATATGTTTTGGAAAAATAATATGTGTTTGCTGCAATATTGTTTTGTTTTTTTTATATACTGTACGTAGAAAATAATTATAAAAGTCCTTAATGATCAATTTCAATTAATTTTTCAGTGATATCGAAATTTATGGTTTAGAACATTGTTTTAGTTTTCTTTTTCTAGAATTTGAAATATTTGCAATAAAAATCTAAAATTTTGTTAACTTATGTTAATTTCTTCATAAAAATGGCGATTGCAATAAAAAAGAAACGTGCATTTTAGATTGATAGTCAAAATGGATTAAGGGATGGTCAAATTGGATATTTCCGTTGAATTCTGAAAACCGAAATTTCTCGCTATTACAAAATTTCCTTTAATTCGTACAAAAAAATATAAAATAACCAGTGTTTAAATATTACTGAGGTACATAAATTTAGTCACCTTTGGAAAAACAGGTTATTTTGGGATATTTTGCATTTAGAATACATTGTATTTGAAAATAATACCAATAATTAATAATATTTGCTTACATGTTTATAACAGGTTTTCCAAAGCGATAAAGTTTTTTGCAATTTACCGCACACATAATAATTACTCTATGTTTTATTATCGATTCCAATAAATTTTTGGTGTTAGTAAAAAACAAAATTACGGCATACAGGGTGGAAATTAACTTAATGTCATAAATTTAAGGGTGAGTAGTATGACATGTGGAGATAACGAAAGTGAAAGAATTTTTAAAAAAATCGCATATTTAAGGGTAGTTTTCATTAAGCTAACATTTTTTGTATTATGGACTACTATAAATGTATTTGCTTTCTTCTGTAAATAAAAACATAATTTTCGTTAAAAATAGTATTTAACTTAATTATTAAGAATAATATCTTATAAAACTAATTTTGAATGTATTTTTGATAAACATATTTTTAATTAAATATGAATTAAAACAACAGTAAAAAAAGTTTCCATAAGAAATGTCAAATTCTTCTTTTTCGAATTTTTAAAAAATTCTTTCACTTTCGTAATCTACTCATGTCCTAATACTCACCCTTAAATTTATGACATTAAGTTCATTTACACTCTTTATAGGTATCTGTATATAAAAGCCCTGGTTAAAAAAATTTCAGTCCTGTCCACCATCTCGTTCTGATTACGGCCCTGGATAATTTCATCATACCTAGTTGAAGTAGAGTACAACTTTAAATATTAAGTTTATTTTCATTTTATAATATTTGAATTAGATGACGAATTTGTGTGGTAGTGTAGTTAGTAGTGATGTGACGAATAGCATTTCTGCCGAATAATCGAATAACAAATATTCGGGGAAATTTTAACTGAACATTCGGCATTACCGAATATTATATCTTTATACAGTCTGAAAGCGTGATTGGTGGTCTTCGTTGCGGAGAGGGCTGTATTTATTCTGAAATTCTCGTCGTATTTTTTGTTATGGTAATTTCTTGTTTGATTATTATTAAATATAATTATTTCAGTTTCAAGAAATTTATCGCTGAACAATATAACTAGATAAAATATTTACTCTTATTGTATATACATTAATAATAACTAAACATATGTATATCTTCTGTTTAAATTTTATAAACTATATATTTATATATTTTAATATAACAACAGCGTTGTATTTTATTTATTTCTTGTAACCGAATATTCGGTATTAAAATATGCCAAATAGGCCGAACACCGAATAGTGAAAATAATTATTCGGCTTCGGTCTCATCTCTAGTAGTCAGTGACTTATTGTTAGTTTTAAATTGCAGTGACATCGGTTGAAGGAGAAGTTCTCACGTTGACCAAAGTGACGCGTTCGGAAATGGGCGCGTATTTGTGCATCGCAGCGAACGGAGTGCCTCCTTCAGTCAGCAAGAGGATGATGCTTCATGTACACTGTAAGTCCGCTAATCTCTCTATTGCTCTTGTACTCTAATACGATCACACATCACAAGCCACTTGCAAAAAGCTGATTGCTCTGGAGGAGCAGTTGCTGCTGACGTTTGACAGCACTACGACACGATGGAATCTCATTCTTCCTCCACACAACATGCCATTGCTTGTTTGTACTTTTTATATCATGCGCTTTGTACCTGTTAATTAATCCCCATACAGGGTGTTTCATCCAAATTAAACTACTCAATTTATTCTGAAAATAATCATCGCTTTTCTTTAATCAATGGTTGTAACTAAGGAAAGCTATTATTTTGTTTTCTGTCATTATGCTTAACCTGATATATTCCCGACATGTTCTAACCAGTCCTGACTAATTTCTAACAGTGTTAATATTCTAATAACTATGAGTGGAAAACGGAAAAACTTAAAATTAGTTCTTAATAATTTTACCTATAGCAACATCACCATATGTAATATTTTAGTGTTTTAAAAGTTATGACACAATTGTTATTTAATTTTCTTTAAATATGTGAAATAAAAATTTTGGTGTGCCTTTTTATGAGGACATTTATCATTAATTTTTCCCCAGAAATTACTTGGAAGATATTCCCAGAAATTAGTAAATTCCCCAAAAACTTCCCGGAATATATCCTCGGAAATTTTTCGAAATATTCGTTCCCGGGAATTTACTCATCACTACTTGCATCATAATACTTCTTTAGCAAACTAAAAAGCGTGCGACAACGTAAGATTAAAACACACCGTGCTTTAAAGTTGCTAAGCAACAACATGACCCAAAATCCAAAATAATGTAAACAACAAATGCTAATCATGCTCCATGTAAAAATTATGAAATGTCGAAATCATAATTTCAGATCCTTTTCCCAGCATATGCATATGGTGCAGGTGAAAAAAAGAAAACTTATGATACACGTGTATAAGAGCCATTAAAGCACTCGTGCCTTTAATGCCGATTTATACACATGTCTTATAATATACTATTAATTTTCATTTTCCTGCAAAAAATACTTATATTCGAATATATTTTATTTACATGGTATTTAATTAGAAGAAAAAAATATGGGTTACCATTTAGAAAAATGTAGCTTTGTGTTTTTTTGCTACAACCAATTTTATTGTAATGTAAAGAAACGAATAAAACCAAAGAAATTTTTGGACAATGAGACAGGTAAAGAGTTATTCACTGGACAAGAAAAAACAATAGAAACAAAACAACTTAATTGACATTTTACCAAATTGCGAGACAAAAGGAAATTTTTCCAAATTATCTATAATAAAAAATAAATATACTCGAATACTCGTAAGTAGATTAAATACTATTTCTATATTGTCATATTATGTAGAACATGGGAGTAAATTATATATGATAGTATATAATATATTTACGTATGTATGTATTTTTTCTAATTTTGTTTCTAAATATTTATTTAACTATTATGATTTATTACTCGAGCTCGATTAGTAAAAAAAATACGGTTTCTTCTTTAGTTTGACAAATAACTATTTTATTTCTCATTTTTATAAAGGCATGAAAATATTTTTTCCAAATTACGGACGAGTGTCTTATATATCTTATATTTAAGTATAGTCTATAGTATATTTTGTAAATATCTAGTGACCTACATATGTGTCTGAAAATACAGTAGATAATTACATAAGTTTTGTCTTACAAGTACGTTGAAACTTGTAGAAATCCCATCTGTGCGTAGAATATGTTATTTAGGACACCTGTGTGTTGTATATGTAGCTGTGTTTTCAATTTTATTTCATTATCCGTTCCTATAACACTAGCAAACCTTAAATATTTGATGAAGTTTGTTGGAAGAGGTGCAAAATTTTATTCTGAATATTCTATGTTGAATAAATAATGTAGAAAATATCACTACACGAAAAATATTATTAAAATTCTTTAAAATTTTAATTGAAAATATAGTTCATCATGAAATATGAAAACATATATACATATTTTAAATATAAAGATACAAACAAAAATTTAAACACATTTTTGTGTTAGTAAATAAAAAAGCAAGTATTTTTCTTTGTATATAATAGTAGAAAAATAAGATAGTTGGAGAATGTTGGAAATTTAATAAAATCCAAAGTCGTAAAACAAATAACTAATTAAAACTAAAACAATTTGTGGTATGTCCGTTATCTTGAGTTTTGCATTTACTAACTAAAACCAATAAAACTACAAGTTTAAGCAATAGTAAGTCTATAACTTTCCGGTATCACATTCTGTAATTAACGCTTAATAACTCGAGTAGCACATGTTAAAAAATTGTAGTTATTTGGTGCAGTTTGCAACCAGAACAGAGAAGCAAGGCTAGACTTACGATTCTTCCCATCAATTGTACCGGGTGTTGTTGCAAGTTGATTACAAACATAACTATAAATACAAATGTACGGAGCACTATGAGCCTCGAGCGGCAAATACCGAACATTATACGCGAAAATCCCACAGAACTGAATTGCATATTTTCACTTACAGCATTAACACGAAGCTTTATATCCATTATCATAAAAGCCGCCGCAAAAATATTGTCGGTCGTCAGTATTTCACAGTTTTTAAATGATTTTTTCTAGCCTAACACAACTTAACCTAAGACAAGATAACCAACCCAATATAATATAACATTTCATAATCTAATTCATCTTAATCTAGTCCATCTTACCATGATCTACCTCAACATATCATAACCTATTTCAACCAGCTTTTATTTATTGTGCGAGAATTATTCGGGACAATAAATAAATCGTATTTACAAAATTCAGTTTCATTTCATAAATTGACCAATTATAGTATTACGTACAATAATCGGACTAATAAACCATAAAATATAATAAATATGTAATTTAAGCTCCTAATAGGGAAAACTTTTCGCTTATTTGGGATAGTCATGATTTTTGCGGAGGATGATTTTGATCTAATTACATTATGACAAGAATTAGAGTATTTCACGTTCAAGTCCATATGTACCATTGTCCCAAAAAGGTGTTGCCATAGCATTTAACATTTTTGGTAAATAAAAACTGTCGGGCTAGTAACTAAGTCACTATATTGTACAGGACAATACTTAATATATTCCTACATGTTTTTTAATATATTTTATAAGCATACTTCAACAAAATTTACATTAAAAAATATTTTTTCACATGATATTTGACAGCTGTCAATTCGTGGTTCGGGGTTAGAATAATGGCCTACAGAATCCTAAATCTTCGGTTCAATTTCAAATTATGCATTAAATAAATACATTCGTTAATAATATTTCTTGATTAATCCTATTTAAAAGGTTTGTTAATAAATTTGTTTAGCTTTTTCTTTATATCTTTATTCCATTTAATTATTTCTTATTATATATTTTTGATAAAACATATTTATAATTTTGTATTTACATTAAAAAACAAAAAATATTATAAAGAGAAACTCTCATAATTAGAATCGAACTGAAAACCTTCGATTTCGTAGTTTATTGTCCTAACCTTATAACCATAAAATTGACAGTTAAATAAAAAAATAAAATAATCTGTAGAAAATAAAATATAGGTATAAAAGTAGTATTGTCCTATGCAATATGGTTACTTTTTTTCAGCCGGAAAGTTTTTATTTACCAAAAACTGTTTTGACATTTTAAATGCCTATGAAAACACTGCTCTATATATGTATATATAAATAAAACAAATATTATTTAGTGGAACTCACAGTATCTACAATTAGAAGTCAGTATCCCTCTTAAATAGTAAACATTACAGTGACTGGCTTTCATGGAGGTTGATTCTGAACTAATTACATCAGGACATGAATTAGAGTACTTTACAATGAATGCGAAACCCTCTCAGAAAGTAAACATTACGGTAACTAGTTTTTACAGAAAGTGATCTTAATTTAATTAGATTAGGGCAAGAATTAGAGTATTTCACAGTGAGTAAGCAGAACATTACGCTGGGTTTTTACGGAGGGTAATTTTGAACTAATTACAATAGGGCAAGTATTAGACCACTTCACATAATTTGTGATTTCGATCTAATTACATTAGGGCAAGAATGGTAGTTGTGTTTATTTTAGAACTTATTATTAGTTCCTCTAATTGGCGCAGCTGCTTAATTGGGCTAAAATTGATTAATCTTAACGTCCTAATTAAGGGGAAACGACTGTATACATAATTTAATAACTAAAAGACCAATAAGTACTTTACATAAATTTGAACCTCGTATATCGAACGGTTCAAGAATAACAGAATAAATAAATCGTCATTCTCGTTGGATAATAAGACTTATTAATGTTGCTTTCAATTCAGATGAATTATCTTTGTAAAACACATTAACTGATTTTCATTTCTCTGAGAGATTTACAATGAAATTATTGCAATTATTGCTGAAATATGATAGTGGTGACAAGGAAACAAAAGCATTGCAGCTTGAAGCTTTTAAAGGTTTGTCCCTTCGGTAGTCCGGCACTGGTCAGTATCCAGGAACGTAGGGCCCAGCGAAGCAGAAAGTAGAGCGTGCAAGCAAACCCAATTATTTCATTACGCGTTGTTATGTCGGTCAGTCGCTTTTACCACATGTTCTACTGAATGACACGGTTTAAAATTTATGTAAAGAGTTGGTGAAATGAGCATTGTGTATTTATGGCGCGTGTACGCGTGTTATTGTCGCGCTCAGCTCTGGCCGACCAAGGGCTATGCTCTGTGCTGCACTCCTCATTCACAATCAAATGCATAAGAATTAAACAGATACTTTTTTCTACTGCTTTTCATTCGTTGCCAGCGAGATTGCTTTGTAAATTCAACGCGTATTTCAAAATTATTACTTTTACAAACTACTTTTTTGCACAACTTTTCAAAATATGTGACACTATTATAATCATGCCAAACAAAGCACCCAATCTAACACCTTAACAATAGAAAATAAATATAAACATATACAAGGTTTCAAAGAATTAAATGTAGTTACAATTAGGACATTTGTTGGCTAAATTATTAAATAGGCGATGGTTTTTGGAAATCAACTTTATTCTTTCAACCTCACCCAACATGGGTCTTCTTAAATTTCATCTTCTGAAAAATACCCATGTGGGTAGTGTTTCACAAAACAATACTTCTTGTTTTGTTAAGTAAATTCTTGTCGTGTCTCGAAAAGCAAGACAAGAAATTTAAGTATAACTTGTCTTTCATTACTCTTATACATAAAAATCTTGTCTTGATCGTCATTTTCTTGCATATTTCTTGTCTTGTGTGTTAATAATCGCAAATGACCTTGAACTTATAAATAATCTTGTATCAAACGTACATTTTTTGTTTAGATAATACGTAGCTGTGTCAATTATCAAAAATATTTCTTATGTATTATTATTAAATAAATATTATAAAAATAAAAATCGAATAGCTGCCCATACTATACGTATATTATAGCAGAACAGCGGACATGATTATAAAAAAGCATTTTGTATCTTAACACTTGGATACATAATGACAAAGAATAATTATATTATTTTGTTAAAATTTTTTACTATTATATATTTTTCGAAAATGAAATTTACATACATATGTATGTAAAAAAAATGTATTTTTTTTAATACTCACATATTTTTATACTTTTATTAATTTGTAAGCAGTTTCTGTATAGATAATACATGTAGATTTAAAATTAGCCAAAAAATAAGAAAATACAAGAATTGATAAAAATCTTGCTATTCTTGAACATTTCTTGCAAGACAATATCTTGCCTTTTCTTGCTTTGAAATTTGTAGCTCTTGACTTGTTCTTGTCTTGCATTTTTTGCAAGACTGATGCAAGACCAAGAAAAATACAAGACTCTCGTGAAACATTATAAAAAAGAGCTATGTGGGAGCGAAACTGTCGCGATTGAAAGAATAAAGTTGGCTGATTTCCAGAAACCATCACCTATTTATTAAATGTAGTATTCTATTAAATATTGAGGATCGTAGAGTAGATCTAATGAAAATTTCATTTGTTTCTATATAATTTAGTGGGATAGCTCAGAGCATGTGCTAGAAATCTACAATTTGTGAAAGACAGTGCATCCAGCTTTATTTTTTTAACAAGTAAATAAAAAGCTGCTAGCCCTGATTGACTACGAATAATTTTATAACATTATTTATAGTGGTGGCAAGACGAGAAGAACTATACTTAAAGAATATAACGAAATTATTGCTCATGTCAATCGGGCATGTAAAGAAGCAAAATGTAACACATTAAAGTTTTCTTTAATGTCAAAATACATATTCGTTAATATGTACTATGCTTTTATTTGATAAAAAAATATTCAACATCTGTGTTTCATGACGTATTTGATAAACCTCACTACTGCCGATCAGCTCAACTTTAGTTGCCAGCACTATACATTATTTACACTTATAATTTTAATTACGTTTATTAACAGTTATAATTATTTACAAATGTAAATTTCAGTCAACAGTTTTCTATTACATATTGTTTTTACTGGCCAGAATACTTAAATCGTTTAGTTTTGAGCCATGAAATTCGGTAAGTAATTTTTAGTATTTTTAATATTTTTAATTTTCAGTTTGAGTTGGAACTTATTACTATTTTTTATTGGCTCACCTATAAATTTTCGGATCCAAAACAATGAACTTCTACATACATGATTTCCTCTTAAAAATTAAGGCAAAATTTATAGTAGTAGAGAGTATAGTAATTGTACTTCCATGTATATAATAAATTAGTAGTATAGTTCTGTGCTTAGTATAATAAATTTATACGCAAGTAGATGTAAGTTACAGAAGCAATAATTCGAAAACTAACTTTCTAGTAAAGCTGACAAGGAGATAGATTGTTGATGGAACTATTCAGGTTCCTGTCTGCTTTAAGTAGTGCACTTCCTATTACTATTAGCCTATTAAAGTTCCGTCCTTTATATCAACATATTAATGGGTTCTGATCAACTCTTGAAATATCATCAGAAACTACTAGATTTCATTATTTCATGAACTGTACAAACAAAAAAGAGAGATAGCAATCAAACGTTATAGAATAGTGAATCCTGAAAACATTGATTCTGATTACAACAAGCAATAACGATATAGAACAATAAAATAACAAATTAAAGAAGTAACGAATACAGAAAAAACAAAATGACACAGGACCATAGCAAAGCACAAACACAATGTCAGATATGACAGGAGTAGATATATGAGACGAGCAGTAATACACTAGTCTCATCAGCTCATAAGATAAAGCGCATCTAACCAAATAAAATACCGCTGTGTTCTAGTGTTTCAGAATACACTATAAGATGTAAATCCCTTGCAGAAGTGGTTTTCTAATAACTTCTTCACCAAAGTGCAAGTAAAAATGTTAAGACATTTTCCAAATTTCAACGCTTTACAGAAAAAACGATCATTGACAAAGAAAAAGGAGAAAAGAATCCCGTAGACTTATTCTCAGCTATGCTGCATCGCTGTTCAACGACGGCAAAGCGTAAAATCTAATAATCTTAGTTTTATTGCATATCGGTAATAACATATGTATATAGGTAAATAAATACACTTGGTTATTCCACAATAATTATTATATTAGTGACAATCGTTTCGTCCTTTCGGACATCATCAGACTACACATAGGACGCAACGATCGTCACTAATATAATAATTATTGTGGAATAACCAAGTGTTTTTATTTTCCTATATTCAAATATGTTCCACCAAGTACTCACTACAATACCCATTTCAAGTAATAATATATGTATCGTATAAGATGTTTACCAGATTTATCTGACGTAGTTCTTCTAGAAAAAGGAATTTTGAAAGCTTATTTAATTTCAAGGGTAGAGGTAATTGAATAATTTTGCAATTGAATTTTAAAAAGAATATGAAGAAGAAAGATTATCAGCAAGTATAAAAGCGAGCAGAGAACAAATGAAACAATTGGTTGTGTTGCCGATAGGCGATAGGAAGTGTATAGAAATAAAAAGAAAAGTAGCAGAGTTTAGTTATCTTGAATGAAAACGATCTGGGCTGGGATGTATGGGGTTTCTCAACAGCTCATAAGATAAAAAACACCTAACCAAATATAATACCGTTATAAGATGTAGGTCCCTTGCAGAGGTAGTATTCTAATAACCTCTTCACTAAAGTGCAAGTAAAAATGTTAAGAGATTTTCCAAATATCAGAGCTTTACAACAAAAAAGAATTATTGAGAAAGAAAAAGTAGAAAAGAATCCCGTAGACTTATTCTCAGCTATGCCGCATCGCTGTTCAACGGCGACAAAGCGTAGAATCTAATAATCTTAGTTTTATCGCATATCGGTAATAATATAAGTATATAGGTAAATAAAAACACTTGGTTTGTCCACAATAATTATTATATTAGTGACAATGGTTTTGTCCTTTCGGACATCATTAGACTACACGTAGTACATATAGTATAAAATAATAATAATTGTGGAATAACCATGTGTTTTTATTTTCCTATATTCAAATATGTTCTAGCAAGTACCCACTACAATATCCATGTCAAGTGGTAATTGAATTATTTTGCAATTGAATTTTAAAACGGATATGAAGAAGAAAGATTATCAGCAAGTATAAAAGCGAGCAGAGAACAAATGAAACAATTGGTCGTGTTGCCGATAGGCGATAGGAAGTGTATAGAAATAAAAAGAAAAGTAGCAGAGTTTAGTTATCTTGAATGGAAACGATCTGGGCTGGGATGTATGGGGGAGTTTCGTTTAGGTGTTGATAAAATCGCGGCGATGCGTGTCACGTGTGTAGAGTGCGGCTTGTGTGTCGTATCTCGGGCACCCGCGAACATATTCGCGGAGTCGCGTCTGATTGATTTAAATTTGGCGGGCGGGCGTGAAGGTCTGAAGGTGCGATACTCGGAAATTGGGGGCGCGTCGACTCGAGTCATTCCGACTCACACCGATCGACATTTGTATTCATGAGGCTCGGGACTGCGAGACTGAGAGACTGCGGGAGTCCCCTGCCACAGTGCGGTCCTGTTCCCCTGCAAAATTCTACCAACTTCATTTTTTTCATTTTTTTTCTAGTACCACTCAGCACGGTAAATATCCTAATTATGTTGTTTGTTTCCATTCTCCTCTTGTCAAGCAAACAATTCATTTATTCCAATAATTTTGCATCTATAGATGAGCACACTAATCATTAACTTGTCTATACTCGTATCTACAAGTTAAAAATGACAAATATGAATGTCCTTCCACTTAAACTAAGTAAAAATCCTTAAAGCGGAGTGCAGACAATTTTAAAAGTAATTTTTCAAATTTATATTAAATACCCAAGGTTTGTGAGCCAAACAAAAGGTAAAAATATACCTACATTATTTTTTTCTACTTTTTAGTTGTGCGGTCCTACTCCCCTGCAAAATTCTACCAACTTTTTTTCATTTTTTTCTAGTACCACTCAGCACGGTAAATATCCTAATTACGTTGTTGTTTGCTTCCATTGTCCTCTTGTCAAGCAAACAATTCATTTATTCCAATAATTATGCATCTATAACTGAGCACACTAATCATTAACTTGTCAATACTCGTACCTACAAGTTAAAAATGGCAAATAATGATATCAAAAATTCTACCAACTTCAGTTTTCTCATTTTTTTCTAATACCACTCAGCAGGGTAAATATCCTAATTATGCTGTTGTTTGCTTCTATTATCCTCTTGTCAAGCGAAATATTAATTTACTCCAATAATTTTGCATCTATTGATGAGCACACTAATCATTAACTTTTCAATACTCGTACCTACAAGTTAAAAATAACAAATCATGATATTATTAAACTTTATTAACATAATGATCAAATGTGAAGATTACCCAAGAATGTCCTTCCATTTAAACTATAAGGATCCTTTAAGCGGAGTGTATAATATTTTTAAAGTAATTTTTCAAATTTATATTAAATACCCAAGGTTTGTGAGCCAAGCAAACATAATTTTTTTCTACTTGTTAGTTGTTGACAACATTGTTCTGCTTTATTTTGTGTGTGAGCTAGTTGATCATTTTAATGATAACATATTACATGCATAAATCAACTGTGAGTTATTATAATATGTGATTAGATTATATTATATATTATCCCATCATTCTACATTCGGGACGTAGAGAAGACACTGAGATTCCATCTATTGCTAGATTGCTAGATAATTTAACTTATTTTTGAGTGAAGTAAGTTGTCTTTCAGCAGGCTGATGTGTGATGTGATTAGATGTAAAATCTTAGACGCAGAAATAATTGTTTAGAGTGAATGGTTTTAGAAGGTGTTGAAACATAATAGAACGGGGAGTTCAGGTTAAAGCATTGTTCGTATAAATAAGAGAAATAAGTATTATTTTGGAATTGGAAGGCAGGACATTGAGATTCCATCTATTGCTACATAATTTAACTTATTTTTGAGTGAAGTAAGTTGTCTTTCAGCACCTGATGTGTGATGTAATTAGATGTAAAATATTAGACGCAGAAATAATTGTTTAGAGTGAATGGTTTTAGAAGGTGTTGAAACATAATAGAACGGGGAGTTGACGTTAAAGCATTGTTCGTATAAATAAGAGAAATTAGTAATATTTTGGAATTGGAAAGCAGGACACTGAGATTCCATCTATTGCTACATAATTTAACTTGAGTGATGTAAGTTGTCTTTTAGGAATCTGATGTGTGATGTGATTAGATGTAAAATCTTAGACGCAGAAATAATTGTGTAGAGTGAATGGTTTTAGAAGGTGTTGAAACATAATAGAACGGGGAGGTAAGGTTACAGCATTGTTCGTATAAATAAGCGAAATTAGCATTATTCTGGAATTAGAAGGAAGGACATTGAGATTCCATCTATTGAACATAATTTAACTTGTTTTTGAGTGATGTAAGTTGTCTTTCAGCACTTGATGTGTGATGTGATTAGATGTAAAATCTTAGACGCAGAAATAATTGTTTAGAGTGAATGGTTTTAGAAGGTGTTGAAACATAATAGAACGGGGAGTTGAGGTTAAAGCATTGTTCGTATAAATAAGAGAAATTAGTATTATTTTGGAATTGGAAGGCGAGGAAACAAACGGGACGCTGGGAGGGAACGAACGGCGAACGGAGAACGGAGCGAGCGATCGTCCGCTACGGGAACGACGCCGGCGGTAAGGGCACGAGCTACGGGCCACGGCTACATACTTTGTTAAATACCCGAATAAAGTTTAGAAACAATTTCAATTTGCTTCGTAAATGCCTTATTTCAAGTTGTGAAAACTCGGTGCATAAGTTAAAACGGCATATAGCAAGTCAATCATTTCGCTTTACTCGTTATCAGCTATTTGGTCGAAACCGCCAGCGTGAATAATTCGATCGCGAAAGTTTTATCGTCGGGCGTTCTCTGCGCAGTCGCGCACCCAAGCGACTAAATAAATAAACGGTGGCAAGTGTGAAATTGAAAGTCATCTTTTAGAGCGTTAGTGTGCAGGAAGGTGGTCCGAAGAGGGTTAGGAATTCTCTTCGCGACGATAAAAAGTAAAATATGCGAGAATAAAGTCAGTTTTTTGTCGCGATGCCCGTGGTAGGACGATGGAGCTATACCGGCGCGTCTTGTAGCGAAAGGGTTGTTGAGTTACGCTCTCTTATCTACCGTGTTATGATCCAGTGCTTGCGACTTGCGAGCTTGAGCTTGCGAGCTTCAGCTTGCTAGCGCAGCCCAAAGATACCGTCACTCGGACGGCGCCAGATCATTGTCGACACTAAAATTCATCTTCCTTCGCCCAACCAAATTTTCTCCAGACTTCCAAAATTACTGCAATCGTAAACTTTTTATAAGACGAATAAATTAAATGTTTTCTTTTTACCCGGGCGCGTATCCTCAAATGGGACCTTTGTTGTTCAGATACACATCACATGCATTCCACAAGTCTTTCCACTTAACTAACGTATTTCGTTTTCATCATCAGTCTAAACAACTTTGATTTACTCTAGTTAATAGCTAAATAAGTAATAAACGATTATTTACGACGCGTACGGAAAATTGTCTAATAAAATAAATTTCGTACAAAACCCTTATGATATTTTAATCATCTTATAAATTTTATTAATTTTGAAGGAACGCATTTAATTTATAGATAAATTTTGTGTCCCCAGCTTTATTTAATCATGCTGAACTATTCAGTTCATCACGATTGGTGTAGTGGGACGTTCATTAAAAATTTCTAATTAATAAAAGTTTCCAACTAACTGAATTGTTAAACGGTACAAGGAAATTCTATTTGAAATATCAATTATATACTTTTATGATAACATCTCTAGTCGTATCTGTAGCTTGATTAATAACAAATTTTACTTTGTGAAGGGTTGAGCTAACAACCATCTATTTAGGTTAGCGGATAATAATCAGATAGACTACAAGTTGTAGCAAAGTTAGGAAGTTCTGTTATCGAGTTCATCATGAGTTTTAAAGCGTCGACGATTTCTAGTGTCACGGATGAGAAAGTAACCTGCTCTTCTACTCGTACATTGCCACGCAAACAAATGCACTGATTCTCATCTTTCAAATTTTTACCTTAGTTTTAATTGCATATAGGTCCAGTGATTCTTTCAGACAATTTGTTTCGGAGGGCATTTCTGAAAACCGAAGGAGCAAATGTAAATGAACTTAAACCTATGAAAACAGTACAAATTTTAATTAAATTTTGCATTATACAATACACCAGTGATTACCAACCTATGATAGCATGTCAAAGATGCCACACCAAGATATTTTGGGTGATATGTATTGTTTATGGGCATTCTTCGCGTTTTTTGCTACGTTCTTCTGTGAGATATTATTTTCACACTAAAGAAACCGACTGAGTAATGAAGCGTTTGCTTAAGCATAAATTATGAAATAAAAATTTGCAATTGAAGATTTAGCAAATGCTAGTCAGGGACA
Organism: Stenolophus ochropezus; assembly: GCA_035578165.1. NCBI lineage: Eukaryota > Metazoa > Arthropoda > Insecta > Coleoptera > Carabidae > Stenolophus > Stenolophus ochropezus. The sequence goes on from JAQOWZ010000014.1 coordinate 11,394,076, forward strand.
AAAAGTTCACTAAAGTAAAAATTAATTGTTTTCACTTTATTAATATATAAATACATCCAGAATATAACTCATTTTTTCAATAGGACTGCCGAATTAAGCCATGTTCTATCCGAATTTAGTAAATCGAGCTCATAGATTCGACATCACAGCAATACACCGAGAGGGAGATTTATGTTTTTTTTTTAATAACTATGCTTTTTCTGTAATATACATTCCAACTTTATAATAAAATAGGCAATATCAATCATGTTTCAAGATAATTGCAAATGACATGACTTTGTAACGACTCGGTGTACCGCATCACAGCAGGGTTTTTTTATCATCCTACGCATCAGGGGAGCACTCCTAAAATTAGTAATAACGATGTAGTGGGATTTTTTCAAAATTCTGCTAATTGTTAAACCTGCTTTTATTAATTTATAAAAATTTGATGTAATATCATACGAGTGTAACTTGACGTGTTCAATTATAGTTGCAAGCAAATTCAAACTAAATTAAAGAAAAAGATATGGCGACTATAAGGCTCAATTTGAATTTTTTGTTACAACCATATTCGATGACCCCTTATAATCTGTTTAAGAGTATTGTGTACAGCTCTTGTAAAATTTGAAAACATAGTTTACTCGATACTATTTTATCCCATATGTATAATACCAAGCAAGTGTACCAAAATGTATTTAAAAAATACAGAATTAATCTAAATTCCTGTAATTTTATAATTTTTATTTTCGTTTATTTTTTAATATTACAGTCATTCAAATTGTAAATACCTTAATTGTCCAGCCCATTATAACCACGTGGTCTATCCCTCTTATACCTCATTGATGAGGGCACCCTTTGAACAAAGTGTATACAATACATCCGACGATGGTCTAATAAGCTGAAATACGTACAGTATCTTTCGAGATATAAACTTTATATATAAAATACTCTTAAGGAGCTACCCAAAGCAGGTACGCTTTCAATTTTCTTGAAATACACTATAACGTAACACTATAGTAGCAAGTAGTAATTCTTTGTGAATTATGTATGAGATTTGTCGAGTTTAGATGAATATAATAACCCGAAGCTGTATTTTTTGGGAGAGCAAGAACAGACTGGCTACTCGTGCGACAATATATCCTGAGTGTCAGGCGCGCGGACGAGTAAGAGGCCGACCGGACGTCCGAGCAGTGGAAGTTGTCATCAACAGCGGTGGCAGTGTCCTCTAGGCAGGCTGTGTGCCCATGTCTGTGTCGTGTTGTAGTATAGATGTAGTGTATCGTGAGGTTTCAGGCTGACCACGACAACTGCTGGCATGTTGCGAGATTCACTGTCACTGCTAATCGACCGATTTGCCGCGACAAATTACAACATGGGCTGGGGAGATTTAACAATGAGTTATTTATTATACCCGCACTTCAAAGACATTGCAGATCATTCTTTAACCAAACCGCCTATCAAAACTAACTCCAATACTAAACAGGAAACGGGCAGAATTTTTAACAGTAGGATTGAGAAAAACCCATGTTATAGAAGGACCTTCTATAACATGGGTTTTTGTTGGACCAACTCAGCTGGATTTTTTTGGGTACATATTCGAAGGTTTCTTTTTCTATTTCAAATTATTTCATTCAAAAATGTAGTTAATGTTAAGAATTCGAATGTGCAGATCATTCTTTAACCAAATCGCCAATCAAAACTAGCTCCAATACTAAACACACCCTGTTCAGGAAACGGGCACAATATTTAAGAGGAAAGACCACTGGTAACACGCAATAGGAAAAACAACTTTTCGTTTTCCCATTAAAATCGTACTTAAATATTAATTTTTTTTATATATTTTTTTTTTATTTCAAAGATAAATGTTTAGTTTACATCTCTCTAGTGTTGAAATTTGTATTATTTGTTTATACGTTCTGTAAATTTCACATTAATTTAGTAAAGTTTGAGATCATTTAAAATACGAACCAAGTTTTTTTTTATCTAAGGAGTACTGAAGAGAAAATTAAACCATATTAATCATTAATAACAATTTTAATAGGACAACGAAATTCATTTTTCGCATACTTTATTGTAATTTTAGTGATAAATTTAAAATTTAATCTGTTTATCAAGTAACATCAAATAGCTAGAAATTGCTTGATATCATATTAAGTAATAATTTTTTCTCCGTTAATTTCAAAATATATTAGATCTCTTTCGGACATCATCAATTCTATAAAGTTCATTAGGTACAAAATAATTATTTTTTGAGTTAATATTGATTAAAGTATTACCATATGTTGTAAAAATAACTGTTGATATAACTGGTTATTGGATATGCTGTATAGAAATGTATTTTTGGAATGGCATGAATGTAATTTCTTTCGGACATCATCAATTCTATAAAGTTCATTAGGTACAAAATAATTAATTTTTTAGTTAATATTGATTAAACTATTACCATATGTCGTAAAAATAACTGTTGGTATAACTATGGTTGTGATATTAAACATGCTGTATTGAAAAGTATTTTTAGAATGGTAAGAATGCAATCTTTTTCGGACATTATCAATTTTATAAAGTTCATTAGATGTAAAATAATCAATTTTCGTACTTACTACCTAGAAACTAATGTTTTCCGCAACCAATGCACAATCAAAAAGGCCATATTCCCGCTATTGTTTTACTTTCACGCACTGGTGTCTTACGGAAACTACTTTGATCGAGTAGCTTCAAAGTGCTTTTATATTTTATTTTTTTTGCACATTACAACAAATTTAATATAAGAACAAGATAATTGAGGACAATTAGTCAAAAGAATAAAAATGATCTAAATTATATTAGAAATTTTGTTGGTAATTTTGAAATTTGAATACTACTAGCGTTATCTATTAGCAATACAAACAAACAATAACAACGGTGAACAATGGCATACAGTCCATAGCAACGAATGTTTATTCGCTTTATTGACAATTAAATGACAGTTTTACTTTTTTATGAATTACTTTTTTTAATTAATTCGTTCGTTGCTCGCTTGAACTTCAAATAAAAGCTCATGCACGGAAGTTCATATTTCCGCATTTGTATTGTAAATAACTATTTGAGTTAATATTAATTTCCATATGTTACAAAAATAAGTGTTGGTATTAGTGATGGGCATAATCGGATTATTTCAATAATCAGATGATAATTCGAATTATTTTTCACTCGGTCTTCCCAAAACCGCTTGAACTCAAGTTAACCGTTGTCGAGTTAATAATCGGAAGATAATTCGAATTATTTTTCATTCGGTCAGGCGCAGCCGAGCAGCCGAGATAAATATCACTAGTTTTGATTTGGCTGCACTCAGGTACAATCGACAATGAATGAACAAGAGCGAACTTGCATGGTCAAGCCAAGGGAGGATAATGTCAGTCTTGTCATTATTTTACTTTATCTAAAAATGAATTTAAAATGAGTCCTCTAAGTTCTAAAAAAAAATATGTTGTTTGGAAATATTTTAATTATCCCTACACTAGCCGATTATTTTTAATTCGAATTACCGAATTTAATAATCGAATTATACAGGTTATTTCAATAATCGGATGACAGGTTATTTTTAATTCGAATTATCCCATCACTATAGCTCGTCCAAAATAGAAAAGGACCTGTCAATCATTCTCGCGCATATAATGCAACAAACAAGTTGAAGGAGACGGCAACATAAATATACTTTTTTTCTAATGGTGTTCAATGTGCCGCACAGTACATACTAAACGTATCGTAGACCCATGCCTGGCCTACCAGTTGCCCTGTGCAGTTCTGGGTTATAGTAGTTATTCCTACTCCATGTCAACCAAGTTCAAAACTGCACTGATCCAATAAACTAGGGGCGTAAACGATAAATGGGATAGCAATCTACCAGTGGCATGGGATTATTTCAATAACAAATTGAATTTTTATAAATATTTATGAACATCATAAAAAAAACTCTAATTAAGTAGAGGCAAATGTTTTACATCGGTTTGGTCACTAACAATATTTTCTTTTGAAATAACAGCTTCTTTAATCTCTAGATTAAAATGCAGAGGAGAATGGATTACATCGGTTTGGTCATTGACTATATTTTTCTTAGAAATAACAGCTTCTTTAATCTCTAGATATTCAAGCCAAATTATTGTTAATCCTTTTTCTCCTACATATAAGATTACGATTCACCCTTTCCATAAATGATTATTACCTGCTACTATAATCGTCCTCAAATCCTGTGTTGTTTTCTGTTTATTGCAGTTATATGTCCTTTAAATCTTAATTTCGAATTTCCTTAATATTAATAATAATTTCGTAATACAGTTTCCCCATATGAACTAAGAACTAAGTACGCCACTGGTAAAAAACGCAATGGGGGGTACCTTCTCCCATTGGTTGCTCAAAATATGAACGAAAATGCGTCTTTCGCGCAGGTTCATTTCTATGTTGGACGAGCTATAGTTAGTATAAGTATGGTTATTGGATGGAAATGTATTTTTGGAATGGCATGAATGCAATCTGTCAGAGTAGAGCCAGTACGTCACACGCTCATTGGGTTGTTTGTTGCAGTTCACCCGCTGATTCAAGTGCCCAACCAGCTGGTGGGGGCGCCCACTGGCACCGATGTCACGCTGCAGTGTCACGTGGAGGCCTCGCCTAAAGCCATCAACTACTGGACCAGGGATACTGGTATGTACACGTCATTACGCTCGATAATTATGTTGTGGTTGCTGGGGTGGGAACAACAGGCAGATTGTTCATTCGATACTGTTTGTTACGCTTATAAAAACATCTACCAGTATACACCAATCCAAACTTAAAAATCACTTTTAGGAAATTAATATGGGGAACTTTAATGCTCAGTTAAGACGTCGAACCTTAGATTATTACATAAGTAAATCGAAATAATTAAATAAATAACACACTTGATGTAAGTTATACAAATAAATTTATTGATTACTTTATCGATTTCGGCTTCTTAGGCCTTCTTCAGAAGATGTACAGAATACAAAATAAAAATTGCAAGACCTGCACTGTAAGTTACCCATTAATAACAAAATTTAAACACAGTAAGTGAAACTTTCATTGCAGATTTGGTTTCCATGGTTACAGAAAACACTTACCGTGCACGGTGGACAGTAAGTGGGTTACTTACAGTTCATGGTGGATGGTAAGTATTTAGTAGTAGTTACGCAGAATTTCAGGAAACCAAATTCATATTAAAATCAAACATTTTACAAATATACTTAATTGAATACAAATTTTTAAGCATTTTTTTATTTATTAAATATTTTATAAGTAAACAGAACTAAATACAAAAAAAAACATCTTTTGTATTTATAGTAATATGAACCTATTTTTTTTTTCTATTATTTTTGTAGGTATTGCAAAAAATAGCTTACTAACCTTGAAATGTAAGTGATGTTTGAGGTCTCCAATGTTTAGGAAATCTCGACACTTCGGGTCTCGACTTCCCAAACAAAATTCTCGACCTAAAAACTGTCACTTACAGGGCACGGTACGTAATATACTATTACATGTTCTTAAATTCTATTTAGCATCTGTTGACAATAAAAAGATTAGTTAGTAAATTCTTCAATTAAGATTTGCCAGACATATTGATTGAACTAAATCTTCCTGATCATTTAGAATGTTGGAGCCAGTTTTAATGGCCTTTTGTATTTCATAGGCTTCTAGAAAATCCATCTTGGGGCCTTTGTCGGCTATATGTAGAATTTTTAAATTCTTTTTTTCACAAGTATGATTCATTTCGTTCAATTGTTTGGCTAAGTTAGAACTTAATTTGTTATTTTTATACGATCTCATATGGTCATTAAACCTAATATTAAATGTCCTGCCTGTATAACCAACCAAAAAGTTGACCTATATAAGAGGCTTTACAATCATTACATTTTATTTGATAAATTGCACTACGATTTAATGATTTCTAATTCTAAGTTATAATTTTTTTTTGATAATAGGTTATTTAACAATCTATGAACATGGCTGTTGAAGGCAGCCAATTTTATGTTATCTGGATAATTTGAATGTGCTGAAATAACTGCATCAGAATAAGTAGGTTTTTGGTAAAATTTATATTCAAAAGAAGCCGTTGCTTTATTTGCTGTAATAGTTAAATCAAGAATATTTAATAGATGTTCTATTTCTTTTTCTATTAGTTGTGTCTCAGACCCTTTGAATAAACTTATGATATCGTCTTCTTACCTATACCAAAAAAAAAAAAAAAAAGTTGGTGGTCAGAGTGAAAAATTTTGTTTTCCAGAGTATCCATAAAATTTTTTGCTAATAACGGACTTAAAGGGGACCCCATAGATAGGTCTTTGTTTTGTTTGTAGAAGAAGCCGAAATCGATAAAATAATCAATTATTTGTGAAACTTACATCAAGTGTGTTATTTATTTAATTATTTTGTATCATCACCACCAAGTGCCTACAGCTGAATCTATAAATTTTATTAAAAGTAAATGGAGTTTAAATTTTCTATTTATTGCACCGTCCCCACTTAATCGGAGTTTATAATAAGAAGATAATCTAGTTTAAGTTTTAATTATATTTTAAATGATAGTTAGGTGCTTTTACTTTGTAAGCCTTCTTTCAATATTATTTATGGCTCAAGAAATACAAAAAGGTTCAGAAGTGCAAATTATAATTCAAACGAAAAGGTATTAATTTTGAATTTAGTAAATAGTTACAGACGTATAAATAAATGTAAAGAAAAGAGACAGTTACTTAGCAAGACAAGACAAATAATGCAAAGAAATAGAAAATATTTATATAACGCCCGTGCAGCCAATAACGTTTTCTGACATGTAAAAATTCTGTAAAATTAATTTGCTGAAATCATGAAAATGATTTGTTGTACCATTAATTCTTTTCGGTATGCTGTAAACAATTAAATCTAACGCATCTATATCGTTGTCGTCATTAAATATATCATCGAATTCTAATTTATTATTGTCGTTAAACCATTGCGTTTTGAATCTTAAAGTTACATCAACCTTTACACATATAAATTTTACTTAGGGGGTGGTGCAAAAATTTAAAAAAAAAGTAAAGCTTAGTTTAAATAATAAAGCAAATGTGGTGCAACCGGACATAAGAAAATTACTTATCAGTAGTAAAAAACCAGAAAAATTACAAAAGATGAACTCAGTTCCTCTTAGAAATTCTGTGATAGAATATATAATAATAATAACTAATAATATTAGATTTCCTGTTGTAAATGGAAAATAAAAGAAAGTTCAGCAAAAGTTTTACCTTCATTAATACCTTTTTATTTAAAACTTGTGGCTGTTCTGTTTCATATAACAAGTAAATAAATAATTATCAAGTCCTAGAGTAAACTAAAGGTTTTGTAAATAGCACTTACGTTTAACTTGTAAGTAGCAGATTGTTGTTTGAAATACTTTATTTCTTTTTAGTTCGAATCTTTCATTGAGAGTTTTAGTTATTTTTATTGTATTGTTTCTTTTTCACTTTCTGCTTTCTTAAAATATTAAATACTGATTCTAAAACGTAATTGAATATAGAGTAGCAGTTAAGTAACGGGATTGTTCATGTAGTAATACCACATTGAATGTTAATACTTGTTTATTACAACGTACATCGAGGGAATTAGATGGGCTACAGTGTTTGCATTGTTATACCAATCAGGGTTTTTACTTGAAGCAGAAACCAGCCAGTGATGTAATAATTCCAAATGTAAAACGAGGACTATGTCATTTAACTTCTAAATAGCGGTTAAATGTTGATTGTGTAATGATTGTTGATGCAAGTATATTCAGTAAACAGATTGAAATCCTAGCCTGAATGTACCCGAGCGTCCGAAATAATGAATTCATGTTAGGGTGTGTAATGTGTAAATGTATTCCACATTCGCATCTTGACCGCCGTTGGTTGGGCGACTTCGCAGCTTAGGGTGATTTGCATGCGACGAAACGGTGAACGGTGAACCGAACAAGCGCAAATAGTCGATACACAACCGACCGATACTTAATCACATCATAATGCATTTGGAAGATTAGTTAATCCGTGCATCGTTGTTTGATAGACTCCGCGATATCTGGGATCTTGTGGGTTTAGCGCTAATCGCAGGGATTGCGGGATTTGAGAGCATGGTCGAGACATGCCCGATGGATTCCACACGCTAACCGTAGCTGGACACTGCACATGCCAATGCCAACTTCGCTTTCGTCGCTCATACCTACAACCCGGGTGCTTGCGTGATTGCTATTTTTTTGCATATCATTAAGGATTATTCAATTAAATATTGCTTATACAGGTTGTCCCATAACTTCAGGTACATATTAGAAGGGCATATAGTTCTTAATGTCCTGATTATGAAACAAAAAGATTTTTTTCAAAATTCCTATAATTAAGGGTAGATCACTTAAGAAGAACATTTTTTGTATCTCTGGATATTTGGATATTTGTGTGGCCGACTACTAGAAACCTAATGAAATGATTGTATTATGCAAACATTTCTTATTAATTAGATACAATACAACGGAATATTTAATATTAAAACTACCTATTCAACCAGTGTCCTAAAACTGTTTCCTTCAAAAACCTAAAAAACTAATTTTTGAATTTTGAAAAAATTCTTTTTGTTCCGTAATCAGGACATTAAGAACTACATGCCCTTCTAATATGTACCTGAAGTTATGGGACACCTGCATATCCACTGGAAAAAGCATAATCTACTGAGTATTTCACTCACTTCTTCGCTTAAAGCTGGATTCAGAGTTTACATAACATGATGGAAATACCAATATATGTAAACTGGTATAGGGTTTCATAGTTTACGTAACATCAGAACATAATATTACGGTTACGCTACGTAATCGGTTTTGTTCGGACGCCTAAGTATATAGTCTTGTATTTTTCTTTGTTTTGCATCAGTCATGCAAAAAATGCAAGACAAGAAGAAGACAAGAGCTACAAATTTCAAAGCAAGACAAGGCAAGAAATTGTCTTGTAAGAAATTGCGAGAATAGAAATGTACTAACATTAACATATAGATTTCATTTACCTAAAAGTACAAAAATATGAATGTATTGAAAAAATTAATTGATACAAAAAAATTATATGTTCATTTGAAAAAAAGAGAAACCCTGACTACGTTATAACCTGCAAGACAAGAAATAAGGAAGAAAATGCCGATCAAGACTAGATTTTTATATACACGAGTAATGAAAGATAAGATATACTTAAATTTCTTGTCTTGTTTTTCGAGACAAGACTATTTTAATTAACTAAACAAAACATTGTTTCGATCAGTGGTTCATAAAAAACAGGACCCAAGGTTTTTTAAATTTTAAATGTCAACATTTATTTTTTATTATATCATTCAATAGATTTTTTTTTCGGACTTCAACTGTATACAACATGTATATATTCTCATATAATATATTTTTTTAATTCAAAATTATTAATGTATAATTTTTATTAATAGCAATTGTGTACCACTTAAAATGAACACCTGTATACAGGACGGTTCCGACTTAGAGAACGCAACTGCTGCAGTTGATGCAGTTGCTGAATGCGCTATGACGCCGCTGAAAATAAAAAGAAACTTTGAAAATATTTTTGTGAAAATTTTAAAACCTGCATAAAAATGGGCTTTGTGGGTGATATGAATGAAATCTATTGAACGTAATTAAAAACTTGTAAAATAGGCGAATGGGAAACCGGAATGATGGAAGTGAAGAGAGTAGAGGACAGAAGATTTAGATTGGACTTCGTCATTGATCCCACCGGCGTAGCAGGCGTACGGAGTAGGCGTAGTTATTACATGTCGTATTTAATGATATCAGATTTGTGATTGAAACCACTTTGGAATAAGTAAATGAATTGAGGGTAGTAATCCAGTTCTGGTTCATAAACGCGCCTCCCGGTTGATCGCACATCCACATTCGCGTTCCCATTTGCTGCTCGTGCTGACTGTTGGCTGCTGCAAGCTCAGAGCGTATCCACCGTATCCGTCGTATCCGCATATCCGATCCACAGCCGCGTAGCATCGCTACATGAAATGGGAGTGCCGTGCAGCTATTAACACGACAAATATGCAAATAGTGTCGAGCCTTCTCTTGTTTCACATTCGCCACGATAATTTTATTTAAATTTTTATACACCGCGAACCCAACCGACTCTTTCTCTCAGCATACGTACGCTTCATTTTGTTGATCTGATTGGGGTGTTACCGAGCCTTGGCTCTGCTACCTGATTGCTGATTGATTAAAATGTCGACTTCGACCCAAACATTCCACAGCCAAATGGCCCTTAAACCTAAACATTTTTGGAAGGACATGGGGCGTTTAAACGCAATTATGTTGCTTTTATACTGATTCTAGTATGTGTTGCTCCATTTCCAGCTTTCCGCGGAAAACCCAAACGTATTCAACTCATAAATAAGGCTGTTTACTTTTTAATCGTGTATCTTTTTCACTAAAGTGTCGATTATCCTCCCTAAATGGGATGAAATTTGTTGAATAAGCAAAAATGAAATAAAGTAAACATGACGTTAACAGATTACAAGCAGCGGAAAATAAAATATGTTAATAAGGAAATGTTATTTCAGCATTAAGTCTTTGCATTATGTTATAAACGCTTCCAACTAATCATTTTGTAAAACTGAAACATGATAACTATGATCCAATCACTAACCTAACTTAACCGACCCAAAATTAAAATAGCCCAAAAAAATTATATTATACCTATACACATTATGGTTAATATATAAAATCGGCAGTTCTATAAAATTAGTATGTAATATAAAGAATGCTTAAAATAATAATAATAGTTTATTTCGTTGTTTTAGTAGAATACATTCTCTCACACTGAAGTAGTGTTGTGTCTAAATCTAGACTCTCTAGACTTTTGTCTTGTCTTGTCTAGATTTTCAAGACTAGACCATCTTATTCTAGATCAAGACAAAAAAATTCTAGACAATTTTTATGACTCTAGAATAATAAAAAAATTAAATCTTCCAAATATAAATATATCATGCGAAGCTTGTTCCATCCGAACAGAAACAGGGATTGTAAAATAGAAGAAGAACGCTGCCGAAAAATTATCTGTCCTTGTCTAAAGCGTATGTGCAGATTAATGTAGTGTCTAGAAAGAATTTAGAGTCTTAATATCTAGACAAACTTTTTAACCTAGACTTAGACTTAGTCAAGTCTTATCTTGAAATTTCTAGACAAGACAAGAGTTTGTAAATTTTGTCTTCATTGTAAGAAGGCATTGGACATATTTTACAAAAAAAAGTTTATACTTAAGTACATGTAAATGTCAACAAATTGAAATTAATAGTAATATTAATATTTTACTTTGCGGACTAAGCACTGAGAAATGTGACGAAATGACAAAAATTACAAAATTGTTTGCAATATACCTACGTATAATATTAACTTACAAAGAAAAAATGGAAATAGAAGAGTAAAATATCGTTTTTAGTTACGATATTAATACATGAATATACAAATTGTATTGTAAGAGGAATGAAAATTTCAGCACAATAACAAAAAATTATACAAAATTATTGATAACAATATTTAAAAAGATTTATAACTAAAATCTAAAATGCTTAAAACGCAATTTATTATTATTAAAAGATTATTTAAAACATAAAAGTAAATTTTAATATCTACGATACATTTTTTAATGAAATGAAAATATAAATTCTATTTTATTGAAAAGTTTGCAAACATGACGAAGAATGTGTGAGTAAACAGCAAAGAATGATACCCTATAAATAGTTCAAAAGAGTTAAGAATTGAATTCATTATTATCGGCAATAAAATAGCTCGCATTGTATCTTCCATTCGCAAACACTAAGTTTTGTTTACTGCGATTATTGAAACAATAAATTTTCCTGCATTTCATTCATACAACACAAGCAAATATCGTAAGAAGAGAAAATACTACGTGTGTAAATTTCCGGAGGCAATTTTATTTCCATTGTATAATTCCTTGCAAATCGTGCCGAAGTGAGCAACAAGCTTCAGTCGGGTATAATAATTCCGGCTTGTCGATTTCAGCACGAAGTTTCATAGCAAGCCGAGATTCACTTCGAGCATTCTTATTCTAGCCACTACAAATATATCCACAAAAAATACAATTTATTCTATATACCATTCATTAATATATGGAATTTTAATGAAATAACTATAGAATGGGGTAGGTGACCAAGGTAGAATTTTAATGAAAAAACTATTAAATTATAGAAAGTATGTTTATTTATGAACGTTGACATTAAAAAAGTTAAATATTTATCAGCAATTGTTTAGTAATTTGCGTTAAATAGAAACAGCCTCCATTACTATGACGTTTACTAAGTTCGCACGCTGATTGGTTAAAATTTGAAGGTGTGGCAATAAACCTATCTATCTCACTCACACCACATATTTCCGCCTCTGTCTACCTTCGCCCCTCTCATGAACTTAGTTGACGTCATAATCCCCTCCCAAGTACTATATTATTTATTTACTTCAAAACAACAAATAATTAACAGTTTTTAAAAAATACGGGTATATTATTTTTGTACAAGCTATCACATATACCAAATTTAGAAATTGGTCACCTACCCCATTACAAAAGTTACATGTATTTATGAATGTTGATATTGAAATTTTAATTAATTATCAACAATTATTTATTAATTTGAGTTAAATGGAAACAGCGTCCGTTACTGTGACGTACATGAAGTGCAAACGCTGATTGGTTCAATTTGAAAATGTGTCCATAATACCACACGGTTTAGTTTCTATTTCACTCACACCAGCTATTTCGTCTTTGTCCACCTTCGTCTGTTTATCATACACTTAATCGACGTCATCATCTCCGGTAGCGAGATTTGGGGGGGTGCACCGAGTGGCATCCCCCCCCCCCTTCCCCCCCAAAATTGAACAACTAAAGGTGGATTCATGCAACATTCATTTTAATTTCATTTTCATTACATTTTAATTCTAAAAAGTTAAAATAATGTAAATCATTGGTCATATTCAAGCAAGTTCATTATTAATTTTAACTACATTATCATTTCACTAATACATTACAAAGTTGACCAACTTTTAACTTTTCATTTCATTTTCACTAGAAATGTAATGAAATGACAACTGCGCGTGCGTGAAAAACGAAGTGACATCTATGGTCACGTTGATTTAATGTGTTTATAACCTCTCTAGATGTAAATAATCATTTGTCTCTATTACTGTAAATCCTGTAAACTTTAAAAATGGATAAATCAGCGTTAATAGAGATGTTCTCTTTCTCCGTTTTTTAATAAAAAGAAGCGACACTAAAGTAGACGATAAAGCCAATAAAGTTATCTTTTTCTTTCTTGATACTTTTATTTTTAATATAGTATTTACGATAATTTGGCTGATGGGGATTGAAGGTGATTGTCAATTTTCTTAAAATATACTTTTCTAACACATGCGCCGTTCATTTTACATTTGGTCAGTGAACTTGTATGAACACCCTACGGTTTTATTGAAAATGAAATTATAATGTAATTGAAATGAAATTTAAATGAAATTAAAATGAATGTTGCATGAATCCACCTTAAGAGAGAATTTTGGAGGAAAATTATACTAACTTACTCTTATACTCATTTTTTGCATGTGGGCTAATTTCATTTTTTTATTACAAAAAAATATAAATATTTTAACGATATAAAGACTTCATTATTGCCCCTCCAATAAATTTTCTGAAACACAGCCACTGGTCATGCTCTCTCAAGAACTTACACATAACTAATAATTTCAAAAAAATACGGGTATATTATTTTTTGGCAAGCTATATATATTTCATTGTATATAAAACAAAATTATTTATTATGAAGCATAAAAACTATTTATATTAGTTTTACGTAAATTTTTATTTATTTAAAGCTTAAACCAGGCATAGGACTTAAATTAATGGTAGTAGTAAAAAAATCTTCACAATTTTATTCCTTGTGATATTTCCTGGAATAAAAATCATGAAACTACATTGCTATATTATATTTTTCTATTTTAAGATTGTGGAAATTGAAAAGAGATTAAATTTCATCGATAGTACAATTGGAAATAATAAAAAAATTGTAAATATTTTTATCTTCACGTATCATAAACATTAATGAATATGGTTATTCCAATATCATATTATAAAACACAATTTGATATACATATTTATAACCTATTTCATTTTTCATTGCTATTTTAAAAACTTTAACCACAAAGATAATTAATGTTACTTTTTTCTTCGATTATTTCACATACCTGGACAGCTGTAAATAGTTATTAAACAGTTATTAAAGTTACAGTATAAATAAATAATTAACAATAGCTGTGATGAAGCAAATTGGCATACCCAGCATTGAGTAATTGTGAATGATGTTAATGTAAATTTTATTTTATAAGTATATGATGTAGCGATACAGTAGTGATTTGCCGCTACTAAATAGCGCTGCGCAGCGCTAATAATCGCTAAGTAGCGCTACGGTAGCGGTGATAAATCTCGGGAATTCTTATATAAATTACTAATATCAACGATAAAGTACATAACTACACCCAGCTAGCAATGAGTTATAAGTACAGTGACCAGATTTCGAAGTGCAAAATTCAGGACGCTTTATATCAGTGGAGATGTCGTTTATAAAATAAATATATTTTTTTAATATTTACCACTATTCAATAAAACTTAAAAACATTTAAACAAAACGTACACTTTAAAAAATAAAAATAAATGAAAACAATTGAACAAAATAATAAATATATTTTTTTTTGTACTCGTACAATGATTTCTGTTGATTCGCGTAACCTAAACAAAGTTGGGAGTCTCATCTTCCCACGTCTCCCCCAGATTAGCGTGCGGCAAATTTTGGAAAAAGTACTCCTATTTCTACATCATTTATTAAGAAAGTATATTTACAATAAAACAGAATAATGTCCCAAACATTCTTTTGCCTAATAATAATAAAAGAAAATACAGGGTTATTAAATGAAATTTAATTTTGAAAAAGTAAATTTAGCGCATTTGATATACAATATTGACAACAATTGCTGTCATGTTGACAGATTGACAGCCTTTGTTAGTATTGTTACATAACCACAAAGTGGTGTGTGTATCGAATAAATAAAAATATTTGTACAGAAAGAAAACTGATTATTGATTTTACGATGTTCGTGCAAAAATATTATACAAACCTCTTACGTGAACTTTTTTCCTGGATTCGTTCTATTGCAGCGCTTGCAAGCTCGCGCCACAAAATATTCATCCGGGAAAATGGCGTTCTCACACTTGATATGTAAAGAACTATTCTGCATTAAGTTATATCTATAATTACAATGATGAAGTGGCATTATATATCTCTAAATACAATTTTTTATCCTTCTTGATCTTATTATAAAACTTCGTACAATTTTTATCAAAATTTACTTTGGTGATTATCATATGCTTCAACGTGTTTTCCCATAAATCAACAAATAGAAAATAATAATAATAATATTTCTTACGCTTTTTCGTACATATAAGGATATAAAGCGACATGTTTTAAAGTTTACATTATTATAATGATAATGGAGATGGGGTTTTACGCTTCTATACTACTATTTTTCGGGACGATTCGGGACAAAGGCTTTAAATTCGAGACTTAAAACGAGTAGAACTAGTAGATTAAAATTGAAAATTAGGAACTATCCCAAAAAATATGGTTCTTAGTAATAAAATCGGTATTATAGTTATTTATTCTAAGAATGAAGCTGAGATCGAGTCGTTGATTGTAATGGTAAAGCTCAAGCAGAAATTTTATAAAAGTAAAAATCTGTGGGTGGATTGCGGAACAAATAGTAGGAAATGCATATTTCACCGGTAAGTGCGAAACGAGAACAAACTTCTCCCCAGTTCGGGATGGGGCGAAGTGCTCACTCACCATTCACGCAACACAACCTCAAACAATGCACTTGATGTGACGGGAAGCACGGAACTCAGCCACGTGCCACGTCATCCACGAGTCACGAGTCACGAGTCAGGACTCACGAGTGGAGAATCGATTTGGATGGCGTTTCGCGTGTACACTCGTTCCGGATCTATTCTGAAATCGATTTAAGAAGTTGCCGAGTTCCGGATCTGCGGACTCGCCTTACCGCCTTCTCCTTCACTCTCATCTCCCGAAGGATCGGCGGAACATAAGACATTGTCGTCTGTCGTGCAAACAAATCAACATATCAAAATAAAAATCTGTCTGTGAAAAATATCACAGTGTTTTGTCAATGAAATGAAACATGCTTTTCGGTTTCTGCCCCGCAAGGTAATGTCCAAAGTTTTTTCAAGATTTGCATTAAAGATAAGAATTCAACACCTTGTAGAGTACTGACCAGTGAGCCTTAAGGCTTCTTACTTATATTTTTTTTAAATGAACGTCAGAACATTACATTCATTAAAAATGATATTCATTTCATTCTTTCATAAAAAGTGAAAATGAGTTCTATTTTAATGATTATCATTAGTATATGAAAGTAATATGAACAGTTCGTCTGTTAAGTAAGGCGGGTTCTCAAGAGTCATTTTTTTTATGAATCATTTGCAATGATTCATTTTTCATAACAATTAAATGAAAAAAAATTGTTCATGTTTTAATGTTGAGACTGATCATGTACTGTTTCATTTTACTAATAGCATAAAAAAAGATAATTCTTATTGCAGTTCGGGAAATATGTACACAGTATCTTTTACTTAATACTTAATGGCAGTAGAACAAATTATATTAGTTATAGTCGAACACTTAAGAAAACTAACAGTTTTTAGGTTATGCTCATATTAACAAAGCAAGTTTATATTATGACGCTATTCTCACACTTCATTTTACATTTATTTATTAATAATGTTCATTAAAGTAGAACATTTTTAAAGAATCATTGAAAATAATTCATAAAAAAATGACTCGTGAGAACCCGCCTTTAATGATCATCATCATTATTAAATGAAAGTAAAATGAAGTTAGGTCAGCCAATATGGTTGTGTCGTTGTGTGGTCGTGGCGTATCTTGTCTGATCATGTAGATAAGCAAAATAGCCCGCCCTGTCCAATTGGATGGGTTACCGCACAACGGCTTGGTGTGTGCTGACCTTGCAGAGACTGTAGGCTGCATCACTAAATGCAAGTAAAACCTGCCATGACAACATGTACCTCAGGTTCTTGAGGCCCTGTTCCACATAGGAATGTTGTGCCTTAGATGAATGAAAATGAAGTTCGACTGTTGTTAAGTAATATATTTTGTAGTTCAAGTAATAACTTTTTCCTCCGATGCCGTTTATAAAATAAAACAATACATGATCATAAAAACATGATACTTATGAACAGGGAACATAGAACCGAATAAATCTGGTTAACTGCTAACCCATATTGAGAACATTATAAAAATAAAGGTTTTAGTTCGAAAACTGGCTTTTACAAATTCGAAACCGATAAAAAAAAATAATATGGACCAATGAAAAACGGTTATGTTTCGTGACGCATACAAAATCAAAGATGAATATTTTTCAATCGTAAACTTGATACCTTAAGCTGACAAAAAGAATACATATTTTTATGACTCTCCAATAAAATGTAAATTGTAAAAACTGTCAGACTCCTACCGTCATATTCAAATACATACATAACTGATATAATTTTTTTTCGCACTAAATGGCATTATTAAAATAAAAGTTAATATTCGCTAAAATCGGTTTTTTTTGTTAACGGTTATCGGTATGTTTAGCCTTAAAATAAAAATATCGGTTAAAATTACGGTTAAAGTTCGCAATTTTTGTTCAAAATATCGGTTAACGGTTTTGTTTTTTAATCAGTTGCATGCCATGCTTATGAACAAATGGGTTTCATTTAATTGTCATGAAAAATGAATCACTAGAAATGACTTGTAAGAACTCGCCTTTAGGGAGTATTTTTGCTAATCAAATTTAATGAGTCATTTCCAATAATCTTTAAAAATCAACGTCAAAACAGTTAATTCATTAAAATTTATTATCATTTATATTTTAAAAAAAAGTGAAAAGGAAGTCTACTTTGATGAATATTATTAATAAATGAAACTAAAATGAATTGTAAGAACACGTGTCCTGATTTAAACTTGTGCATGTCAACATGATAATAACACAAACAAATTAGTTTTGATAACACAAACAAATTAGTTTTGATAACTGTTCGATTGTTGCTAAGTAATTTATTTTGTTCGACCATTTATAAAATGAAATAGCAATCAGTCTTAACATGATCATTAAAACATGATACATACAAACATATCTTTATATATTAAATTTGTTATGAAAAATGAATCATTGGAAATGATTAATAAATAAAGGACTCCTCTTTACCTACGACATTAAAACATAACACGCAAATTAAAAGATGAGCTACTGAATGATTATAACTTTAAACAGTATTAAAAATTTATAAAATGTTTGAGGCGTTTTAATAATTTAGGTTATAAAAACTGTATCCAGAGTAAAAACTATAATTGAATAGAATGAGGTGGAAGTGAATATTTTCATTATAGTTGTGAAACTGGTAATTCCACTTTGCGAACTTGTCGAGTATTAAAATGAAGTGTTTTCTTGTTAGCTGTTTTCCTCGTTGATTCGGTGTGATTAAAACTATTGTTTTGTTGCAGGGGAAATGATAATATCCAATGAAAAGTATCAAATGACTGAAATCAACAACTCATATTACAGCGTGCAGATGAGGTTGGTAATACGCAACTTCTGCAAAACTGATCTTGGAGGCTACAAGTGCATCTCTAAGAATTCCATCGGTGATGCAGAGGGCAATATTCGACTGTATGGTGAGTTCATATTTTATTTTATTTAATAAAGAATCACAGAATAAAAAAATAAATAAAAGTATTAATAAATTTTTAAATATTTTACAAACAATATTTGAAAGCTTATTTATGTTGCAAAATAATAATAAATTTATTATTGAAATAAAATTTGATGTCGTTTAATTTTATGATTTTTTTAAAAAATATTTTGTATATTTATTAATTTATTTTAGTTTGTTTTAAATTTAAAGGTTTATTTAAATATATATACAAAATACATTTTGAATTTATTTTTAAAGTGAGAATTGAAATAATTTCGAAGCAAATTGTTTTCGATAAATTTTCGTCGGAATGAAATATAGGAAGAAAAATGAATTGAAGTGAAAATGCGTTGTGAATGAGAGATGGGACTTTGGGCTCAACCGTGCCTGTACTCATGGTGTATGCCTGGCGGGTAGAAAAATTTATTATCGTCAAATTATGAAAAGTTGATGAGAGTCAAGCTGAAAACTGCGGAGATGCAATAATCCGAAATTGAATTTTTAGTGGAATCATAGATATTTCTGGCAGATTCGTAGCGACATTCACATCAGTCTGTTTTGAGTTCAAGGACGAAGTCCTGGCTCCTTTCTCTGCTTTCTCCATTTTTATTACTTGCCTTGAATTTATTTCAATCCTTTGGACATTCTTTTTTAATTCGGATAACTTTATAGCAGCCGATAAATACTTAACTGCACTTGGACTGATTTATGCATTCACTCGAGACTGGTCGGCGTCTTTTTTATTCGGCAGCACGTAACCTACGAGGGTAGACTAGGACCAAGGCGTCGGTACTTATACCGACGCTAGCCGCCGCCGCAAGACACAGTTCGGTCACCTTTTCAATCTATTCGGATACCTTTCAAACGATTCATCCTACAAAATATAACATTATATATCACGTTATTGTTACGTTTGTATTTCGTCTCTTTTTTATTAACAGAAAAATATTGTAACGTTTTAGTTATTTAGGTGAAAAAATAAGCGAAATACGAATATTTATATAACTAACTTTAATTAAAGAATAATAAATTATAAAAAGATAATAAAAGTAAGTAACAATATAAATAAACAGATACTAACACTAATTTAGAAGTAATTATTATTAATAAAGTTTTAAGCACTACTAAAATTTATTTAAACACTTAAAAGTATGCAATATTTATTTCCACAATATATTTACATCACCAACTATTCATCTATATCACCAACTATTTATTTATTTCTACTTTACATGTCGCTGACATACACTGACCGACACTAACTTTCTTCAGTGACTCTCTGCACACTCTGACCGATACTAACTTCCTAAGCCGCCCGATGCGACCCTTTAATAACTGTGGGCAGCTAATCTTGAACATTCTAGAACCTTCTGGATTCTATAATATTTCCGAACAATAACGACGTCGCTCCTATTTCACTTGACCTTTAACGCGACTACCTGCTCAGGCAGGTCAGCTGTGATGACTCATCTACGTTGAGTCTCGCTCGTTACAATATACATATATGATTGTATATTTCTATAAAAACTGTTTTTCTAAAATGTAATACTGTGTGATTGGTATTTAAATAATAAAATTTTAGAGAAATGTGGTCTTAGTAGATCTTTCATTGGTTCCACATTTGTGCATGTGTTAACGACACGTCTCTTAATAGTTTTAATTACATTTTAAAATAGTCTAGACAGTCAGAGTTTATTTAATAATAAAACAGAGTATAGAGGCAAAAGATAAAACTAAAATCTCCATGAACGTAGAGTTAAAGGAGTGATAGTGAATCAGAGTGCAGTAATTTAATTCGTTAGGTAGTGTGCAGTTCGCTTTACTCGTTCACCGTTCACGATCTCACGTCGAATGCCGAATGTGAATACTTGATGCTGGATCAGGGACGTAGATCACACGAAATTCTCTCAGGGACCAATATTTTGTAGAATCTACCATTTCAATTTAAACTTACTTCTAATTATTTTTAGCAAACAATAAGTAATTCTTCTTTGGCACCAAAAGTTTTGAGCACTGGTGAAATCAGAATTCCACCTATTCTAATTTACTTGTATTTTATTTATGAAATTGCCCAAATCAGCTGGGCAAAGTTTAGTTTATAATCTAAATCATCGTAAATGATTATTTAACAGCTTTAAGGATTTTATCAAGATAAAAATCTTGCCTTGCAACATTACTTTTTATGGAAGAAACAAATTTGTGAATTTTCTACGGTGCTATCAATACGTCATATACGTGTAATATTTGATACATTTTTATACATCATCATTCAGTGTGTTGTCCTAATTTATTATAATTTTAATTCACGACTAATGCCTAAATTGGTAAATAGACATTTTATTTTTAATATATTCACATCATCCATAACACATTTCATCAACTGACTTCAAGTGAAGCCGAAACTAGTCGGAGTTGTAATAAATTTTTTAAAACCTGACTAAAAATCCAGAAATTTTTTTTCTTCCATCCATTCCTAGTGAAGAAATTTTAAACTTCATGACTTTATATCTTGTCTTGCATTACAAAGCAAGATGTAAAAAAATGTCTTATTAAATTCTGGTTTTTAAATTAGAATTTTTTATCTTGCTTTAAGACAAGAATTAAAAATACTTGTTTTGTTGATTTTTGCTTCCTAATTTCTTAAATTGTCTTGTAATTTATTTTTTTCATAATGTTTGACTACTCGATACACACCCAAAAATCTAGCAAGAATTGTTCTTGTCTTGTTTTTTTTTTCAATGTTTAATTTAGCCTTGTCTTGTTTTTAAATGAAAACCCAAGAGAAGAACCCGATTTTTGTGAAACCCTAATAACTTTGTATTATTGATCAGCACTTTTTCTATTTAAGAGAAGAACCCGATTTTCGGGAAATCCTAATAGCTTTTTATTATTAATCATTGCTTTTTCTATTGTGATTCTAATTTATGACCAGAGTACCAAAGTAGCAAGGTTTTTTAAAAAGTACAAAATTTGGAAGGCTGGTCCTAGTTTGAACAAATGTCCCTGCGCCCCTGAGTTGAATGCGGGATGCCAACTCGACTGCTGCCTGTGCGGTCGTTTCACTGAACGACAAAGCGATAGTAGCACTCTGACTCTGATATCATGATTGCTCGTAAATCATAAAAACTCTTCGTTATTAACACCCAAACGTGCATGCCATTTATCGCGCGAATATTATATCCCTTTAACTAGATTATCATTTCGTATACGATAGAGATCGTACGGAAAATTCACTTCTTCCTATTATTGCTTCTAAATTTCTAAAATATTGTTTTCTGAATTACTTTTATGGATTTTATGATATATTTACAATACCGTATGGAATTTTATACACGTCGAAAATAAATAAATATTGCACCACTACTAACTCATGTGAAATTGGCACTCTGCTCATTCTATGAATTTATGTGTTATGTACCACCTCACTTATGTTTCTATAGGTGAAATTACAAAAAATTCTATTGTGAAAACATTTACAAACGTATTTTAAATTTTAGATTGCAGAACAAAGAAATTGATTTGAAATTAATTTCATCTTTTTGTCTCCGGTTTTAATGTAGATCAATTTTTATAGTGTATAAGCTAATTAAGATTTTATGTTATCTCTAAACTTTTCTACAGTACACATTATCTAATTAACATTTTATGAAAGTATATAAAAATGTAGATGTACATGTAACGTTGATGAACTAATACTCAAACTATTATTACACCAAATCAGTAAAATTGCTATTGACTAATTAGACAAAACCGAAGATAATCCAAACAAACCTACGTAAGCTAATTCAGACATTGACTTCATTATTGTTCGTCTCAAATAGAAATGTACCTGTCAAATATTCTTGCGCTTGTAATGCAACAAACAAGTATTTATGATTTATTCCAATGGTATGCAAAGTGCCGTATATTACATACTATATCTGTCGTAGACCCTTGTCCCGCCTACTAGTTACCCTACACAATACAGGATTATAGAACCTATATACACCCACATCAACAAATGTTCAAAATTTAACTGATCTAATAAGCTAGGAGTAGCAACTGTAAATGGGAAGCAATGCAACCAATGACGTGAAATTATTTTGATAATAAATGGGATTTTTGCAAATATTTATATTTTAAAATTCTTAATTATGTCCAGCATCTTTGCACACATATTCTGTTACTATAGTTAATTTAAATAAATTAAAAACTAATTGTCCACTCTTTCAAACCATAGTTGCTGATTAAAGTACAAAAACTAATAAAACAAAAACGTTGTTATTATTGTCACAATCGTTTTGTCCTCTCAAATATAATGTGGCTGTATACATACAAAATTTTAAAATTTGTTTCTATTTATGAAATCTAGTATAACTTGTTTCAAATAACAAATTTCTTGAAATTTCCTAAAATGTTTCCTCGTGTGAACTAGGCACTAGATACGGTACACCTACAAAGCTAAACAGGATTACCATTTATTATTGGTTGCTTAAAATATGCGTCTTTTGTGCTGGTCTTTTTCTGTATGAGACAAACTATTGCATTATTTTTATACATATCAGTGCTGTTTCATTTCAGTTTAGATATATGGGAGGTAAATTTCCTTTTCATAGGAACTTTAAAGATGGGAAAAGGGATTTTTTTCTTTAAATTGGTCATTTGGCAGAGACATTTTCAATGTGTTAGAATAAAGAGCAATAAGATTATTATTCCATTTGTTAATTATTGCTAGAAAGCGCAACAATCAAATGTCAAAAACCAAGCAAATACACCGAGGCATAGAAACTCTGATAACCTGCATACACAAATATAGAAGTAAACTTTGTATGAGTTTTGTATAAGCAGAAGGTTACTACTGTTACTAATAGTAGTGTTATTGATTCAAATTCAAATAGTGAAATAAATCGTAAAATGACTTACAAAATAACATGATCCATACCGCTATTAGTAAGAGGGAGCAATATATCCAATTGGGGTATGTAACCATAATCGAATTTCAGTATCTAAGTTATAAAATATAAAAACAAACCACTGTAGCTTCTCATTATAATAATTAAAACTAATCATTAGTTTGCAAAAATATAGTTATTGACAATTAAATGTTCTGGAGACTGGATATTTCACATCAGCAGCCAGGTAGTCTGTTTCTTACGCTTCCTGTCTATTTCTCTTCTTTCATGATTCTACCATGCTGACGTTACAGCATCCCTTCCCCACATTTTTAATAATGAATGGATTTATGTCTAGTATCATATATGCAAAAATCAAAATTTGGTCATATACCCCATTAGTAGAAATCAGGGGTGGGATTCTATAACTTCTGTTGCTATCATTTGGACTTGTTATGATATTAATTGCAAATATAAACTACAAAGTAAACTTGCTATTTTACAACAGTAATGGTTATTTATGGTTGATACTTACTTACATATACGCATACATATAAAGAACACTCTACAAGTCTTCACTGATAAAGGAATGTCTTAAATTCATTGCAAATTTGAATTTCCGCCAGGGTGACATTTGAAGTTTGACGTTTGCAATTGATATAATAATAAGTGCACTTGTTACTTGTAGTTGTTATGATGTTTAGAATCCCACCCCAGTTCAGATATTAGGGAGGTAAATTCCCTTTTCATTGGATTTTTAAAGATGGTGGGAAAAGGGATTTTTTTCTATAAATTGGTCATTTGGCAGGAACATTTTCAATATGTTAGAATTAAGAGCAATAAGACTATTACTCCATTTGTTAATTATCGCCAAAAATTATAAAACCTTTTGGACTATGATCAATCGCCATGGTGACATTTGACGTTTGACGTTTGTAATTGATATAATAACAAGAACAGTTGTTATTTGTAATTGTTATGAGTTATGGAATCCCATTCCAAATATGAAATAATGAATTTATCTGATTGTCATATACCAACAGTGGTTCAGTCTGCACTGATAAAGGAATATCTTAAATTGACGTTTGTAATTGATATAATAACAAGTACAATTGTAATTTTAATTGTTATTAGTTATAGAATCTCACTTCAGATATAAAATAAGGAATTTTCTGATAGTCATATACCAACAGTAATTTGGTTAACATCAAAACTAATCCTGAAACCATTATGTTGTTGCAGAAATGGAGCTGCCATACCGCGGCAAGAACGACGAAGACTCCAACGGAGACGACTCCCTCTCGGAGCACGAAGGCAACGACCTGGTGTCGGGAGGCAGCGCAGGTATGGTGAGCAACGGCCCAGACGACCCAGCCTCGGAGAACCGGCTGTACAACGGCTACCAGGGCTCCCTGATGGAACCTGGGGACAACAGCGTGCCCCACGACGGTTACGACCGCTCCAACGCACGCAATCCCCCACGTCTCTGCCTCTACATGCCCGTGCTGCTGTCTCTGCGATGGCGGGTCTAACGCGAATGCGAACTGTGCAACGAATGAGGAAACGAAACAAGTGGACTGCTTGTGATCATGTGCCAAATCAAAAACTGTTCCGAGGCGGCAGATATTTGTGCTTTTCTCGATATATAATATCCATTTGCTGATGATGAAGATATGTAAAGATTATCATATATTGTAACAAACATAAATGTAATAGTGTTATGGTGAAAAGACTTGACATATCCAGTGTATTTATGGTGAAGCCCTTTATTCAACACACAGCAACTACTTTAGTTTACATATCCCATACATATGATGCCAATATATATCAAAGTATGTACAGTTGGGACGCAAACATCTTGTGAATTCTCGTTGCCACTCTCAAGTAAAAAATCTCAAATCATTTTGGAAAGTGATGACATACTCATACATTTTTTACTTTTTAGATTTATTACTTATTATTTGACATTGACACAACATTTCAAAATACAACGACACAAATCGTAAGTACTCAAACACAATAATTCTAAAACTTTGGAGTAGACCTTTATCTAGCTTCTAGCAGTGGGCCTAATACCATACACTATTTCCAAATATTTTATTAAATTTTTATATTAAATTTTTAGATTCTAAATAAAGGTCTACAAAGATATATCACAAAACAACGATTTAGCAAAAAAAAAATCTACAAACACTGTTGAATTTTTTTTATATGTAAATAACACTGCGCCTGTGCAGTGTAAGAAATTATTTTTCGCAGTATACCTGCGCGTTAGGTTTTTGTTGTTTGGTAATGTGCCATTGGTGCAGACTACCTTTATTCCAGTTGTGAGATGGCTTTCGGCATTATTGCACAAAACATGTCATCGCTTTTTTTCAATTACCTGATAAATTTGGACAAAAGAAAATCGTGCCAAAAGAGCCAAAGAGATTTTGTGTGAGGCTATTTAATTGTTAGTTTTTTGGCACGAAGAGGATTGGCCTATTTGAGAGATATATGTCATATCATTCCTTTTTCGACTGATTTCATCTGCATATCTAAATAACTTTTAGAATGTTTCATGCATGAATGTAAATAAGAGCGTGTGAAGTGAATGAAAATGTAAAATTATTCGTGCGAACGTCAGTAGAACCTAATTCCATCAAAAACAGATTTTATATTTTTAACGGTAACTAGTAGAAGATATCCCTAGTAGATGAGTTTTGAATAAGGGGCGACGCTGTGAAGATAAGACAAATAAACCAAGGTCAAACCATCGTGACAACACGATTAGTTATTGTTTATGTAGTTGGTAGAATTGTTTATATCTGTGAAAGGTTCGACTGCTGACGGACCGAGACGCGAGCGTCTGTTTGTGTACTTACTTCGTTGCTTATGATGTTTGGTTTGTGTGCGCGACATATCATCCGTTGCGCTGATTATCATCGTTATGTTTTTGTCTTTGGCGTTGACGTGCGCACTCTTGTGCGGATGTCTGCACAAGTGTGCTTGCACTGGCGCAGAATAAGTTGATGGTTTTGCTGCAGATAATGTACCTATATTACTCGTTAAATAAACCACTACAGGATGTATATTTTGTTGTCTTATTACTCATCTTATCTAGGTCTCATTTCTATTTTTATTGCAGATGTGCTCTGCATGCGAAATCTGGGAATGGTGAGTACATTTACACTTATATGTTATGACTCTGGCTTTTAAATTTTCATACATGGAAATTAAAGAGGATGCATGCATTCAAAAATAATTTTCATAATACTTTCACACAAGAATAATAATATGTTATATTTAATATCTGTCTATATGACATTACCTCATGTAATAATAATGATAAATATTAAAATAAAATTATACTTAACTTATTTAATTTCAATAAGCTATACAACTATGTCAGATCTAAATAGTTCCAATAATGTAATGATTCATTTCAATAAACAAGGTTTCTTTGAAATTCAGTTTTTTTTAATTAAATCGTTTTTTTTTATTTATTTATACCAGATTTTTTGATTTTTTAAAAATGGTGAAGTATGTTTTCAAATAAGTTTTTCACAAAAAAAACATATTGTAAAAAATAAGTAAAAATTTATAGTAACATTAAAAAATACTGTAAAATCCTTATATCTTATAGCGACAAACTGGTAATGTCAGTCCATATACGCTAACGTTATTTTATCTTCGTTGGCTATAGCGACAAAATTTTTGTGGTCCCTTCGACGTCGTTATAACCGGATTTTCCGTTTCAAAGTAAAATAAACAAAAAGTCACACATTGTGGCAAAAATTTCTACGTTATAATATTTAAAATAAAACACCAGTAAAATCGTTTTACCGATGAATTTAAACAGATTTAGTAGTTCCTGAAACAATTGCCACATGGTACCATTATTCACACAGTTTTTCCCCTAATTTTCCTAATCCTGGTATATTAAATAAAAATTGCAGAAGAAGTGATTTAATTCAATTATTTAAAAAATCAATGTGATTTATATCTAATTTAAATGACTAATTTAAATCAATGCAATTAAATCACTTAAAAAATAATTAAGGTTAAATTTAAAACATTGTGAACCAATAGAGATAAGTGCAAAAGCAACAAACGTAAGTCTCTGTTTGGACCATAAAACGGAAATTAAATATATTGGAGCAAACCCCTCAACTAGGTAACAGCTACAACTGTCAAAGTAAACAAAGCATGAAAAAAATATTGTCCCATTCACACTCCTACGATCTGATACAGAACGAAATAAAAAGTCCACAATGGTCATTTTTCATTCATCTCAAACAAAAAAAATCGATCTTGCATTGCCCTTGGCCGAGACTCAACCGAATCACACAAAGATTTGTAATTTATTATTGAAATTAATCAATTCACACGTGAATGAACCATAACAAAATGTTTTAATTCATTATTCTTAATAGAAAATCGATCCTAAATTGACATGGAACTTAATTCGTTTAAAATGAACTGTACAAAATAAGAAATTATGCGAAGGCAAAAGAATAAATTTATATAACAGAAAAAAAAACAATTGTTATATAGGGTGTAACCGAAATAAGTACATTAAATTTAACCAGTGATAGAATCGAGAGGTTCCAATATTAGTAACTTTTTTTGTAAACCATCTAGAAGTTTAATTAAATTTTTCAAAAGTTTTCTCATTTTTTGCATTACCCATCTATGGTTGATTTTTTTTTAAATTTTGATATAAATTTTAACTTTTCAAAACTGATTGTTTGATCATAGATACTTAGGTCAGCACAATGTCTCTGTACTCGCTATTCGTAAAGGCAGGTATTTATTAAAATATAAATTTTGTAATAATTATTATACGATTTATTTATTATTATAAAAATATATTTGCAAGAATTGACAACTCATAATTGTCAAAAACAATTGTTTCATGGTTTTTGCTATTGAATTAAATAATGACAATATCTAAAGGATTCGATAATTTATAGGGGATAAAATTACTAAAAATGATTTCGAAAAAATTATTAATTAATATTGTTGCTCTCGAAGAGTTCTATCACTGGTTAAATTTAATGTGCTTATTTGTGTTATCCTGTATAAAAGAAAGTGGATCTTTTATAATGAATGATTGGTAAAATCACATTAAGTATTAACAGAATCTTTATTGTCTTGGTATATGTTCAATTTTTGCAGTTTAAACCATATATGAAAAATAATTATTTATTAATATTTGAATTTTATAAATCTATAAAAGGGATTTACATTTTATAATTCAAATCAATAAAAATGAGTACCTATATGTTAACTATGATAATTTTAATGATTCGAGTTTTAGTTTGATAATATAAAATACGAATATTTTTACCTATAAATAAAATTTCTATTTTCATTAGTCGGCAAGATTTGAACCAGGGCTGTCCCTAATCTGCCGTTGATCCGGCCTTCCATTTGTATCCACCACATGAAAACAATATTCAGCATTCAGATTTATAGTAGTCATATCTGATCCTCTTTCCTCATTTATAAAACATGAACAACTGTCCGCGAATTGATTCAAAAACGATAGGATGTATAAAAAGCCAATGAATTTCATATAACTTGTTGCTACGATGACAATTACTTACAGCATCATTCTTTGCCAGTTGACTTTTCCTGTTTGCCAAGTGGATTTTATTTCGTACCCAGACAAAATACCTCTAACAAAAGAGAAGATAAAATGGTCATGAGCAGAATAAACGTGATAAAAACCCGAACAAAAACCTCTGACAGCTCTTATTTTTAATTTTTAAACTTGGTTAGTACATTGTACTAACACATATTATTAAAACTGTTTTCGACGGATGATGAAATATGTTGCACACAATGAAACAAAATAATGCAGTTTACAAAATACCGAATCTCATGACTTCAATAGCGAACATAAGACACATGAAATTATGTTAGAATAAGTATGCTTCTTGGATAGGTAGTTTATTGAATAGGTGATAGTTTTTGGAATTCAGCCAACTTTATTCTTTCAACCTCGTCAGTTTCGACCCCACATGGATCTTTTCAGAAGATAAAATTTATAGAAGTGTGCTTTCATATTGGTTGCAAATAAGTTTTTCTATGACCACTAATGTAAATACCCATTATTATATAATTTATAGGTTATCTAAATGTCATGTTATCTACGGCCGTCTGTAAAGTACACTGATCGCACAATGAGAAAATTTTTGATTTATCGAAATTATGTTAGCGGTATAAATAAGATAAAAAAATGATAATTAATTTAAAACAGTACGACTATTAAAGAAATAAACGTAAAATATTATACATAGTATTGTTTTATTGGATTGTAAATAGTTTTAATTTATTATTTTGAGGTTAACAGAGTGACATTGTTGTTTTTAGGTTGTATAGTTCGCGACTAATGAAAAAATAGACCCAAAATATTATACACAGTATTGTTTTATTAAGTTATAAATAAGTTTAATTTATTATTTTAAAGTTAACAGAGTAATATAATTATTTTTAAGTTGTGTAGTTCGCATTATTCGTTATGTGATTAAAATACACTCAAATAATAATCGTAGAAAGAGTATAGTACATAATTCAAGTTATAAAGCTCTTGTGCAACTTTTCCACTTCGTGCGTAATATGCATTTTACAACTCTTAATATGTAATGTACTATTAAATTTATTTACAAATAATATGAATAGCACATTTTTATAAATTTCATCACCTGCAGAAGATCTATGTGGGGACGAAACAATCAAGCTTGAAAAAATGATGTTTGAACACCAGAAACTATCTCCTATTCAATAAATCATTTTAGTTGTGTTTCTTAGCGTTCGCAAATAAAAAATTATTAATATAGTATTTAAATGTAGCGAAAAGTATGGTAGGAGTTCAAGTCCTGTTTTGAGTTTACTGCAGACATGTGGAGCAACGTCGGAGATTATTTTGTCGAGTCACGATTATATTTTGCGCACGGAGACGAAAGACCGGAAGACGCGAGAATGTGAGCTCTCAGCGTCGCGACGCGCGTCGGGGGTCCACATCACAGGAATTTCAAATTACCATAAATTAACTTCATTTTCTTTGCATAATTATACGTTTCCTTTATTTCAGTAAGTAGAAGAATCTCTAATGAAACAAAGTTCACTTAATTTGTCGATACGTGAATGGAATTATAATATGGCGAGCTGGGAAAATAAATTTAGGTTATGTTCTTCAATATTAGTTTGGAATCCAATAAAAATTAGCATTTTAATGTTTGCTGCCGACTTTATTTCGTATTTATTGAACGAGCTAACTGCATTATTTTCATTTTATTCGTATTAAGAAAACCATTTAAAATTAACCGTTATTAAGGAAATTTTGAAATGTTTTTATTATTGCCCTTGTTTTCTTAATTTTTACACTTTCAACTTTTGTGCGTTACACACAAATATACTTACATATTACAAATACCTACAGGGTGTTTCTATACTTATAGATAATGTTGTCGTCCAGATCTAGACTTTCTAGACTCTTGTTTTGTTTTGTCTACATTATCAAGATCAGACTGGCAAAGTCTAGTTTTGAAATTTCAAGACAAGATAAGTCTTTCTTATTCTAGATCAAGACGGGAAAATTGTAGACAATTTCCTAGATTCTAGATAAATTAAAAATTTTAAATTTTTGAAATATAAATATAGCGAAACTTGTGTCATCCGAGCTGAAATAGTGATTATAAAATAGAAAAAGAACGATGTCGAAGAATTATCTAAAGCGTATGCGCAACTTAATGTAAAGCCTTGAAACAATCTAGAGTCTTGATATCTAGACATGGCTTTTTAATCTAGATTTAGACTTAGTCAAGTCTTGTCTAGATGGCAACACTACTTATAGGTGTTACTTTAAGGGTAGGTATAACAAGCTATACTAATAACAGAACAAACGTAATTTTCCTAAAATTTTCAAATGGCTGTTTTAAAATAACATTTTTAATGCCACTAGTTTCAAAGGTGTTTTTAATATTAATTATTTAAAAAACCGAAACTTCTGTTATCAGTGGGGCTTGTTTATATGAACCATTAAACTCTTGAAATTCGATCCGTAAGTATAGAAACACCTGTATATTTAATTAATTTTATTTATAAAAGTATAAAAGACTACATATTAAGCTAAAAGAAGAAAGTACGTATGATTTTTATTTCCAGAGTATAAATAAATCTTTGCAAAGATAAAATATTTGAGATTTGTCTTAGTGTTTCCTCAGCAAATCTTTGCGTAAAATAAAACGTAAGAATAAGCAATTAGTGTTTGTTAAAGTTTAAACACATTTTCTTTGAGTGGAAAACGTTGAAATGACTAAAGTATTTCCATTTCATTTCCCGTGTGAAAGTCTTCCGTGTCAAATTTTAAAAGTGTACTTGTTGAATTATGCTAAGTTAGTATGACGTGGTGTGTTTAAGACAAATGGTACAATTTAACACGTCCATCTAATTCGAATTCCTAAGAAAATGTCGTTGCCAGTGATGAATGAAACAATGTTGTGCTAAAGTGGAAATATATAGGGCACCGGGTTTCGCTGTTGCTTCGTCCAACGCTCGCTTCTTCGTTCGGCACGCACGAACATATGTGCTGAAATTGCGACTGCGTTTTATATTGTTACTATACTGCCACAAATACGGGATTTTATGGATACTTCATTCTCCAGACGTATCATTTAAACGACATGCTGTCTTATAATTATATTTTTATTTTTCTACTTATTCTCTTAACACCCAACTTCAAATTTATGGGGGAAATGGTATACATCTTTTTCCTACAGTTTCTTTATGGAGAACATTTAACAGTTTTGAACTCTAGTATTGATTAGAACAGTTATGTAAAACGTACAGCCCGCAACTAGAGTTATTTTTTTATAACAGTCTTTTTTCACAATTTAATACATATTTTAATTTTTAGGATTTACAAGATATTTTAAGAAAATTAAATAATTTTTCGTAATATTTTAAAAAGAAAAGTGTAAGCATATGAGATCTATTGTTTATTTAAACAACAAAAATGTTTTTATTTGTTAGGAGAAAATCGTAAAATAATCAATATTTTTATCGATATGGATTTTTTTAAATAAATATGTAATTATTTTAAATTCATATCTACAATATGAGATACGAAGTTTTATTGTATTGTATGTAATATTTTTCAAAAATTTCAAGTATTAATAAAATACAATATTTTCTACATTTCGTGAGTGTAAATTAAAGAAAATCAATACCTACATACAATAATTAACAACTATTAGTTGTAATATTTTAAGACAATGGCAGCACCGTCATTTCAAAGCTGCATACAATACTCATTGGTGTAGTCTGGGGGTAGTTAAAAATCTTGTTATTCGACCAGAAAAATTCAGGATATCCGCCAGCAACGTGTGGGGGTCCGTTACAGATATGGGTATTTCCTCGGACTCAAGATGTACGCCATTAGATACCATAAAATCAAAACAACCATCGTAACCTATATTTATAAGAATAAATATTCTTATAATGATATTTTTATTTTACAATTTAAAATTTTTTTTAGTAAAAAAAAATAAATGAAATAATTTTGATATCATTATTTATTCATGTGTTTTTTACTAGTGGCACGAGTTCATAAATTCTATTAAAGCAAGCAGTAGGAAAAGAGAACAAGTATAAATAAATCAAGAACACAACAAGAATTTAACTTTGTAGAGCAAGACAAGCCAATAATGTTCCAATGAAAGGTAAATGAAATTCTTGTTTTGACAATTCTAGTTTCAACCTAACCTTACAAATGATCTTAATGTTGTGGTATAAGATATAACAGAAATAAAAACATAAATTTAACTAGTGATAGAACTCGATGACAGTTTAGAGCAACAATATTTGAATGGTTAAATAAAATACATTTTTTTTATTTTGATATATAAAGTGTCACTTTTCAAAATTGATTGATTATGAGCCACTCGTTATTCATAACGGCAGGGATATTTATAGATATAAAATTTGAGATTTCGGATGAAACTAACTAAGAAATATTTTACTCTGAACCAATTTTATAACTGGTTAAATTTATGTACTTATTTCTGTTATCGAAATTTGCGTGAAGAACATTAATAGTTTAAGTAACCTACTTCTCGCGTAGTAAAAAATCTATTTAGTAGTTAAAAAGCAAATGCACCGATTTTATCACATCCGATTTCGCCGCAGTGGGAAGTTCTGTAACCCTTAACACTTTCGTGTCTATTTCCCATCCATTATAAGCAAACCGCCACTCATTTCGAACGCAATCGTCGAAGAAACGACATTACACCTACACATATTCTCACATGTACAATGTGCACACAATGTACATTAACGCGCGCGTAGCTATTTACTCACACGCACACAAAACGCGTAGTAAACCGAGGGTAGAATGCGGACAAAACACCGGCAAATAGAGAAAAACTGCCAGACAGCTTGCTTTCAATCTTTGTTTAATAAACGCTATACATTTCACATTTACTGCAACATGGATTTAAAAAATGTCTGAATAGTAACCAAACTGTATTTTTATTTCAGGATTATCGGTTTTTATTTTTGGTTTCTGTTTTAGATATTAAGGGAATCAATTTTCGTATACGATATTATAAAATGGTTATTAATTACTAATTTACATTTAAAAAATCCTTTGTTTCATTACTGCAACTTCAGGTTGCTTTCAATCTTTGTTTAATAAACGCTATACATTTTACATTTACTGCCATGTAGGTTCAAAAAATGTCTGAATTGTAACCATACAGTATATTTTTATTTCAGGATTATGATTTTGGTTGCATAAAACTTTGGTATCTGTTTCAGATTTTAAGATTATCGTTTTTTTTGTTTTTGGATGCTGTTTTAGATATTAAGGAAATCAATTTTCTTATACGATATTATAAAAAGGTTATTAATTACTAATTTACATTTAATAAATCCATTGCTTGATTACTACAACAAAAAATAACAGAGAATACATTTTATTTTAGATTTTAATATATAGTTTTACTTAAAAAAATCGATTCATGTGCCATTAAGATTTTAAAATGAAAAATAAATTAAATTTCCTAAATGCAACATACTTATATTCCAAAGCAGGATAAAATTTTAGAACTAACATATTTTATACTTCATAAGTAAGACAACAAATTACGGAAACAAAATTTATTTATTTTAAATTCAAAAGGCAATATCTAAATTGTAGAATTTATAAACTTATGTAACTAATGTGAAAGGTCAGTGCTGCCACGTTCGGATGTAACGAATTCGGGAGATTTTTCAGAAAATATTGGTAGATGTTCACAATGTTCGGTAGATTTTTTTTTTACATTATGTTGTCAATATATATTTTTTTACAAAATAATTTATTTAAGTTATGTTTGATACAAGATTTTTTTAAAACATTAATATTATTTGTTATAGATTTTTTTCCAAGACAATTTCTTTATTTTGTTTTTAATGAAGACTCTATCTGACAATAGAAGGAAGAGGAACCTATTAATCGGTTGCTACTAAGACTAGCTTTAATTCTAAAATTTATTTTGAGCAAATAATTCGGTAGAAATCAATGTCTTTCGGTGGATTGTTACATTGAAGAGGAAATCGGCAGATCTACCGAAAAATCAGTATAGGTGTCAACACTGACTAACGCAGTATACTTGGAATCATAAGAATTTTGTTATAGGTTTTGTATAATATGCTTTAAATTTTGATAGGAATTTCGATTTCGGTTTTATTTTTTTGTCAATGGTTTAAATTTTAACTGTCGTATCCATCTTCTTTTATTTCAACTTTGTTTTTGTGATTCAACACAAACTTGAAATACAAGTTTTAATTTAACAACTCTAAATAAACATTTCTTAGATTAGATTTAATTGTTGTCGTAATTGTTTCTTTTACATTTATATTTTGATTGTGATATTTAAAGTATAATATATAATTATATTTATATTTTATCCTACGGTGAAATAGCAATGTGATAGTAGTATCTGTTTCTCAAAGAACGAAATGAGTCAAACAGAATGTATTAGTATGAGATGTAATGGACTAAAATAAAATATATGGATTTACTGAAATTTTTATGTAATATACAATTTTTGTAGAACTTCTAGCTCGCAATTAACTATTCTCTATGATTTCAGGATGAAATTATTATTCAATTTGTAGTTTGCATTTTTCAATGCAAAAAATTTAATCAGTTTATTTAGTACAAGTATTATGCAAAAAATATAATTTTTATGGCAAATAAAATATTTTTTGAGATCATAAATAATAGTCAAATTTTGGGGTGGCATGATAAACCGCGTTTATTTAATTTGAATATCCGAGTGAACAAATTTTGGAAATTGACAAATTGTTTGACATAGAGTATTTGACAAGAAAATTAATGCAATGCGAATAAATATGTTGAACGTTAAAATATCAATATTGTTTAGCGTTACATGTCAGCAAATTCGATAACAATTTTCGTCGCCTATTATGTAGGGGCCGACCAGCGATTTATTTACTACGCAGGCAATGAAGTTTAACATATCAACTGTGAAATAGTGAACATGTTAACTGTTTTACTAGGAATGTAATGTTGGGATAGAATAAATCCATAACAATTAGTACTCTAAACGAATTACCGGCTTTATTGCAAAATCAAATTGTGTTCAATGTTTTGTTAATAGATGTGTTGTCGAATATGTGATAACAACCAGTGATTTTTCGTTTTTGACGGGTCGCTCTATCACAAAATTGCAATATGTCAACTTGTTATCATTTAAATATTCAATTGAAAATTGTTCGGAAAACGAAATAACACTGTGACATTTTGCAATTTGAGTGGACTGAATTAATTAGACTATCAGCAATAATGAAATTATCTCATGAAAGAATATTATTTACATATTATTTCTAAACAATTTCTCGTCAAATTATGGAATTTAATTGCACAGATAATTATTTAAATAGTTCGTATGCTAATTGTTAAAATACATGTAATGATTAAACAATTAGAATTAATATAACATCACTACTGAATCAATTTCACAAATTATCTATATGTAAATTATAACTAGATATAATTCATGTAGCAATCATATCCATTTACAACTTTTTCATAAATATGTACATTTAACACAATATTGTCAATAGTATTTTTCAGTAAGAACATAATAAATAATAATTAATACCTTTAAACCTACAAACGAGCAGCGGTGAGTCACTCGATTAGTGCGCTCCGACTCGTCTTGAGCGGAATGTGAGATCTGAGATTGAAATCGCAACTTTATCGATCTAAATAAAAATATTGCTGTGTCCGAGTGGTTCAGAGGCTGTAGGTTGAAAACCTACAGCAGTAAAATGCAAGTAAAACGTGTCACTAAATACCTTAAGGTATGACGTATAACCTACAAACAATGATATTGTAAAAAGATGGAAATTACAGTCCTGCTTTCTTTCTTCTTTGAAGATTTCTGGAGACTATGATTCTATCATCGCCGTCTAGACGTTGACAGATGGTGATGAGATAATAGTTTAAAGACAAAATTTGTATTTAGATAAGGAACTGAGATGGTAGATTTGCCTCTCCACAAAGTTTTGTAGAGCGCAGTCTTATATAGTCGCCTCGCTATATCAGTGCTATTGCGTCATTGTTTTCTGAAATGATAACCAACAGCCATAATATCTGCTGTCACTGTCATATACTCGTGTATGACAATAACAGTCGATATTATGGTTGTAGGTTATCATTTCAGAAAACAATGCCACACTAGCATTGATACGAGGCGACTTAGCCTTATGTTCGGTTGCATAAAGCATGATTGGCTAATTAACTGGTTAACTTTACGTAGTTACCATGGTAACGTATTAAAAATACATTGCTGTCAAAAATTTAACCAATGGTTAAAGTTAACAAAGCTTTATTCAACCGGGCATATGTCGTAAGTAGTTCGGTTGTAAGTAGTAACCATAATGTAGTCAATTTAGTTTCCGTTATTTAGTTTTTTTTAATTCACTCATTTTTTTATGCTCTTTAAGTGTAAAAATGTAATAAAGTTTAGATTAAGTAAAGTGTGTATGTGTTCCAATTGTGTTTGTCCCTGTGTCGTGTTGCATCCAATCGTTGTCATCATCAATAGTGAATTTAATCACCATCATCGCATCGCTTTCTCATTATCAACCGTCCTCCCCCACGTGTTACAATATCCGTTGGATGAAACGACTGTTGTTGTCCGAGAAATCTATAGTAGTTTTGATTAAATTTTTGTGTTATATTTTTAAACTATCGAAACAGAGAATGAAGTAGATGTTAGATGAGGCGAAATTAGGGTCTTACTCGAAGTAATAGGTAAGCACCACGTTTTACAATATCCATTAGGTGAAACGACTGTTGTTGGTCGTGAAATCTATAGTACTTTTTATTAAATTTTTGTGTTATATTTTTAAAGTATCGAAACTGCGAATGAAGTAGATGCTAGATGAGGCGAAATAAGAGTTTTACTCGTAGCAATAGACAAGCACCACAGTTTACAATATCCGTTAGGTGCAGTGGCGGATCTAGCTTTTTGGGGGCCTGAAACTATTTTTTTTTTTGCGGGACCCCTGAAAAATATAAATTGCAAAAATTACTTTAAATTGAAATGTAATTACATAGTATTTTAAATAAAAATTATTTACTCTTCTGTTCTACACAATATGCTTCTTTCGGCACTTTTATTGTACATTCTTTTATTGTCTCAACATAACCTATTAATTGTGTATTGTCATTTTCTGTTGACAATATTGAAATAGAATTTAAGAAGTAATATTTTTTTTGTTTCTATTAAAAAAATTTGCGTCCAGTCAATATCTTTTTTACTAGGCTCATTATCCGAAAATTTCCTTATTTTTATTCGTTTGTTACAATACAATATATACATTCGTATATATTTAGCGCTTCAGCTTCATAATTTCTGATTTTAGATCTAAATGCTTTCTTGTTGTCTTTATAAAGGAATTCAACATTATTGTAAGATTTGGCTAATATCATATTTAAAAAATGTGAACAAAATGAAGATACATATTTGACATAGCCACTCAATTTGCACATTTTATGCGCATCGAGTGCTACGGTCATTTTTATATCCCCACCATCTATATCTGTCCAATACAATTTATAAAAAATATATTCAATGAAATAATGGCATCGAATACTTGTGTATATCATATTTTATATTACAGTGTTATTAATTTTTAATTAAAAAAAATCTTTAGGCCCAGTTCGGGGGCCCTTTAGCGTTGGGGGCCTGAAGCTTAAGCTTCATTAACTTCACGTAGATCCGCCACTGGTTAGGTGAAACGAATGTTGTTGTTCGTGAAATCTATAGTAATTTCTATTAAATTTTTGTGTTATATTTTGAAAGTATCGAAACAGTGAATGAAGTAGATGTTAGATGAGGCGAAATTAGGGTTTTACTCGCAATAGGCAAGTCGTGTATGCGTGTATGGGAGTATTGTAAACCGATCGAGATACCCGATCCATTACCTTCATTTCCTGCTGCGCGAAATTCGTGTGTATGTAAGTGACGAGCTGGGGAAGGGTAGAGTGCTACCCAAAGCTTTTAGTAGCTGTTAGTCACGGTCCACTGACGCGACGGACTTTCCTTAAATTATACCACATCTCTTTTCGGGAAGCCGAAGTGTCTTGCCTCTTGCGGTTTGTCTCTGCAAGCTCCATTACTCCGCTTTATACTTTGAATTAAGAATTTTAAGTATTTCAATTGAAACAACGAATTTATACTTTTTAAGACATGTTTCTCTAAGTTCCTGTTATGGGAATTGTTTTTCACAAACTTATTCTTACTGAACGTTACTTTAAAATATTTCTGCATTCTTCTTAGGTAGTATATACGCACAATGAAATAATTTTACCACTAGTTGATTTATATATGACCTGACACTAGGCATTAAATTTCTAAACTTTTCCTATTTTATACTGACAAAATCGTTTTATTAAGCAATTATTACAAAATAATAAATAGAACTAAATCGTAGGGCGAAGGGTTCACCAAGACAAAGAAACTAAAACGTCCTATCTATCTTGCTTTTACTACTGCCTAATTTAAGATCAACCAATCAATTGTACATAGAATTTAAGGAAAAGATTAAATCAAAAACTGGAAAATAATGTTAAGAAATATCCGAGAAAAATATTTTTCGTAACAAAGTGAGAACTTTACATCTATCACTGGGATTTACATTTAGCTCCAATCAAAATTCTTAGATAGTTGTAATAAAACAGATAAAAAGATTGGAAGTTAATATTTCAATATATTAGGTTAGTGGGTAGGTTTTTGTTTCTAACAAGATTTGCTAGTATCTGCAAAGTATATATGCATCTACAGCTTACAGTGGGTTCCGAACCACTCGGTCAGAGCGATATTAATATTTATAATAGTCCAGATTCAGATCAGATACTCTACCGAGTCGGAGCGCACTATCCATATGAGCCACTGTTATTTAAAATGTGTTCAGTCGTTATAATATTTTAAAATACGACTTAATATTTTTTTAATTAACAATCTAGTTCTTTTGCTTCTCATTCAAATAGGGTTCTGAACCATTGTCAAAATATTACCATTTTGGAGAAGAATATCAAAATATACAACAATTAATGAGCATTAGTGAAAATATTTCATTTAAATATTTTTTCGTTCGCGAGCTATAAGAGATGACATTTTGTTGCGATTTCCTGTGATGTTATCCGTTTTTAGCAATTCCATTTGTTGTCTGATTTTAAAAATACACACGTGTCCGCATTTCTTAAAGTATTAAAATGTGAATGCATATTTTAGTTTTTGTTACG
This sequence comes from Stenolophus ochropezus, assembly GCA_035578165.1. Classification (NCBI taxonomy): domain Eukaryota; kingdom Metazoa; phylum Arthropoda; class Insecta; order Coleoptera; family Carabidae; genus Stenolophus; species Stenolophus ochropezus. Next base: position 11,434,596 of record JAQOWZ010000014.1, read on the forward strand.
AAAAATAAATTTCATTTATGTCTAACAATATTTTTTTCATTCTTATACATATAAATTTGTATATAAACATAGTTTACCTATAGAATATAAAATTAACCAATCCTTGTGCAAATAACAGTTTGTTCATCACTGGCGAAAAGTGGTATCTCGCTTACCACGACATTTTTTTCAGTTGTGTTTTCACTATTATGTTTATCACAATGTGTTCCTTCAGAAAAAAATAATAAGAAAAAATGTTTCAGGATCTCATTGTGCTTACGACATAAAAGGAAGTTGTAAGTATAGATCTAATATTTTTTGAGAATAACATAATTGTGGAAATCCATCCAAAGTTTAATGTATGACTTTTTCTTTAATGATTAAATATTGCTTGTGTTACAAACGAAATTTGTTACGCTTTGGTTCTGAATGGTAAGGGAAGTAATTCTGTAAGTAGTAGGAAGGGAAGGAAGCGCGAATCAGTAAGAATCATGACCGAAAACAGAATTAAGAAAATTGGGGTGAAAAGTTGAGAAGAGAGTGTAAATCTTGGTGAAATGCCGATATCATCCCGGACATGTTATAATTATATCCCCGCCCTCTAAACAAGTCTTGCGTAGCGGAAGACGCTAGCAGCTAGCGAGCAACTCTTCGTAGGACAATAGCTGTAAAATTGAAATTAAATGAACTGTGAACAGTCGAAATTGATATGGAAAGAAGCTAAGATTATCTTTGAGACTTGCGGAGCAATCTGATTTAAGAAACAGCTTGGTATATAATGAAAACGCCCTCGGCAACTTGTATGTGCAGCGAACTAAACTACTTTGACTTCGCTTGACATCGGCTCAATTCGCTTGTGTTCGCACTGAGTCCTTTTCGTCCTCGTCTCGCTTGAATCACGAGCGACAGCGTCTTATTAAAACCAATGACTCGCTAAATTATAATTGATTGAAGCTGTTTATTTTTTGGTTTCGAATCCATTGAAAAATCATTATGAACGTTACTCGCTGCAGGGAAATTTGTTTGCAACCCTAACAAAAAGACCAGCAAGGAATTAATTCCATCTTACGGTGCCCTGCTGTTTCTTTCAATATTTGTCTAATGACACTATACTTTTCTTTTAATTCGTTGTCTTCCCTAATTACATCACTTACTCAAAGATTTTAAAACACTAGAAATATTATATTTCATCGAATTATTAATTAAATTAGTCACATGGTTTCAATTCCTGCATCTTTGTATCAGTGGCTGCTCATCAGGTGACGCAGGTGAAACACTGCTTCACCAATCTCAAAAGTAACCTGCGAATTATTGTTACTAAATTATTTTATTGTTCTTTATTTTTGAAAGTAATTAAATTATGAATAGGTACTTAAGTTCTCCAACATTCTTGCGACTCTTATAATACACTCTACGCCCGATCGTATGAGTCAAAGGTACGAATGCTCAAGTGAAGCAGGCTCGACGCATAGCTCTGCTGTATCAGTATTTAATGCAAGCTTTGGACGGTTACCATGATAACGGCAGGTCAAGTTAGTGACAATAGGGAATCAAGTGAAACAGACTTTCTTTCTGCTTCAATTATATTAATTACGTGCTTACATTCGCTCTATTGAATGAACGCGAATGAATCAGTATGTGTATTATTAGAAACACCTTTTTCAAGATGGAATAATAACAATAAGAAAGACTATTTTAATTACAAAAAACCTATGCTTATATTAAATGTAATCAAAGTTGCAAAAGTAAAAAAAAAGTGTATACTCTTAACTTTAAAAAATCATGGTGTTTACAATTCGACTGGTTATGTGGTAGTTGTTATTTAAATAAACTTTTTTGTCTACCCTTTTTAGTTATTACTGTTAGTTATACATACGATGTAAATTAGGATTTTCAAAATTAAAGAAAAAAAATTGTGCCATTAATGATATTAATATATTATAAGTAATAAATATTTTTGGTATTTTTTTAATTTGTAAACCTCTACTTTTTCCACCTGCATTTTATGTTATAATTTATTTTCCTTTACCTAAATTCGTCTAATGTAAGACTGACAACAAATCACTAAAAAGAAGATGTTATTAAAATTTTAATACACTCGATACTAAATAATTACATACAGTTAGAATCAATGTAAAGCAATAAAAAAATTACACATTCAGATATTATTTAATGTTGTAATCGTTTCGTTCCGTCAGACATCAGACTATTATACTAATATAGTCATTAAACTATTAAATAATAAATACCTATTGGACTAACCAAGTTTATTTATATTTATTTTAATATTCCATCGAAAACCAACAATTAATTCCCTATCAATTATCAGTGTGTGTCATAGCTATCTTTACTCCTTTTCTCTCGTTTTGAAATGTCAAGAAATTGGTAGCTATAAATTATAGTTTATTATATCCTGCAAAGCAAGCAAAAAGTTTATTGAAAGAGGAATTTGCTTTATGCTCCATTTAGAAGATAAAAGATAGCAAAGAAAGTAGATCTAAGGACAAAGTGAGTACCGTGACAAGTTACAGTGAAACAGAATTGATTAGTTCGATATGAAATTAATGGGTGAGAAATTGTCTACGAAGGGATTGAACACCTGTTGCATGTTTTGGTCTAAGAATGAACCACTTTGGCATTGTGATGAAATTTCCTCCAAGCAGAAAAGATAAAATGACAACGAGGAAAATTGGTTACAATACTTTCGGATCAATGCTCTTACTAACAAACAAAAAGGTTTCAGATCGGAGACAACATTGGCTGGACAAAAGACGACTTTTGATCAACTGGCGCAATAAACTTCCTAATTATTCAGTCAAAAATTATCCTTAACACTACATTCCTATAATAGAAATTTAATGTACCTAACACTTTTACTTACTTACGTAGTTTATTTAACATTCTTCATTTAATATTGATAGTGATTTCATTTTTCTTTTTCAACAGCAAGGAAGAAGAGGACATCAAATACCTGAAGAACAACAATTTTATTTGCATTTTAAGCAGAACTGGAACACTAGGTAATAAGCTGTGAGTGATATATTTACTTGACATGCATTTATATTTGTGTAACTTCTTTTTCGTTTCCTTTTTATATCAGTCCCATTAAGTACCTCAAATACTTATTTCCTTAGAATTTTACTTATATTTTCGTGGTGTAAGTTGCCAGTCTCTACAGCCAAGGACGTCGCCTGCCAATGTGCCAAAGGGGGCTGGATGATAGAAAGAAAATGTAAATGTACAATTTGTAAAGTTTTAATCATTTACTACAAGAAGAAATATATCTTAAGTTAGCAATCTTCTTAGGTTTTTTGTAAATTTTTGAACTACTTTATTATTAAAATCTTTTAGTTCTTAACTTTTTCGAGTCTCTAGGGGGAGAGGGGGCAGTTGCCCCTCCTTGCCCTGCCTTGGCTTCAGCTAATTTAGCACACATCGAGCCTGCTTTGTCTACGTTGCTAATATTAATTAAATAACTGTATTTGCTTGTTTTTAAAGTATTTTTGTAAAATATTTTTTTTTCTTATTAAAATATTTTTGTTGTAACTATTATTGAGATTAAAATAAATCCATATATAGCAGAAGTTTGGAATATATATTAAAACATCTAGATAAGTACATACCATTAGTCTATCAATATTTTAAAATTAGAAAGAAGGTAATAGAATATTGAAACTTTTTAAAACTTTATTATACTGGTGCACAGTGCCATCTTGATCTACAAAATAACAATTTCATCCCTAAAATTCCTTAGGGAAACGAGTACAACGCCATCCTCGCAAATCCTGTGTACTTTATACAGGAATCAATAAACTTCCTGGCGAGGGTTAGTTCTGTAAAATACCAATAGGGGGTAGAAGTCGTACTGAAAAGTTTTATACGTATTAATACAAGAAATTTTATTTCTTATTCCCTAATTAATCAAATTTAAGGATATTAAGATATGTACAAGGGTTGTCTAAAAAATATAAATTTTAATTGGGATTTTAGATCTTGAGAAGAAGTATTTTATGAAGGATTTAGGTTCGGATGCAATTCTAAGGAATACTTCAAGCAACAATACAATTAAAATACAACAATAGAACTTCTATATCTTACGTTATTTGTTAATAATATTAATTATATATACTTATATCTTTATAAAACGAAATCTAATGTAATATTCAGTTTGTTACAGGTGCAGCAGCCAATAACAACGTCTGGGTTTTCAACTGAACATTCCCCACTGCTTCAGTATTTCCTGAACATCTTAGAACCGGTTCTACAACTCGTCAAACTAGTTTTGGTGCCGCGGCAATTACAAGAACCAGTTCTTAAATAACATTTAGCTTCTATATATGAGAAAAGATACAAGATACTCATTTGAAATAGTACACTATTTCCATTCAAGAATTATAAGAAATGCCGAGTTAATTAAATTAGCAAACCATTTCTGTATCAAGAGGAAATGATTAGCATTAGCATTGAAGCCCAGTAGATCTCTCATCTGATTAGTCGATCAAAATCAATACTTTTCGATCCGAATGACATCTATCGTAGCAATAGTGAAACAGGAAACAATCTTTTTATTATAATACTTTAAACTGTCCTTTATATTGCACCCTATAATATTTTTATGCATTCAACATTGATTTCTGAACTCATATACAATGTATTATTATTGTATTGTAGAAAACAAGTATTTGAAATTGTTGAATTTTTGAAAAACTTAAATAAACGCTGGACCCATTGTTTTGAAATTACAAAAAACCTTTTTGACATACACATACTAAGTACATGGGGCTAACAACTTGTAAAGTCAAATTTACCAACGGATTCAAAATAAGGAGTTATTTAATAATAAAAAGTTTTTCAAAAATTTTGATATAGACTCGCTATCATCTAGAGTCAACTGTGAACTTTATGGATTCGATGTCTGTTTTACGCGTTCTTCCGTAATTCAAGAAAATATGTCCATTTTTAACGTTGGTAAATGTAGACAACACCCATCTCAAGTTTGTGTTATCAATACATACATATAGGAGTTATATTTGTATACTTCTGTTCTACAATACAATAATAATAATCTGATACATTGTATATAAGTTCAGAATTCAGTGCTGAATGCATAAAAATATAATAGGGTGCAATATAAAGTATAGTTATAGTATTTCAGTAAAATGATTGTTTCCTATTTCACTATTTGGATGATAGATGTCATTCAGATTGAAAAGTATTGGTTTTTGGACAAATGGGACGAGAGATCTATTGGATTTAAATTTTATTGAAAATCAGGAAACTATCCACTAAAAGTTTATCGTTTTTTCTGAAAGTTATTAATTTTTGTCTATAGATTAAACGTCACACATAATAATACATACATTAACACTTAGTTCACTATATCAATAATAAATGAGAATTTAGTATGACATATGAGAAACATTTTTAATACAATTTTCCAAACAAAATATTCATTATATATTAACAAATTAGACATCAAATGATTCAGCATGACGAACTGAATGTAAATGTAGGCATTATACGGTATGAAAATATGTACGTGTCTCCTAGGTTTATCGTGATTTTACTATTGTAGAAGCTTCGGACCACTGTCTGTAATACTTCAAAAGCATAAAACAAACCCTGACATAAATAGATTCACGTATCTTCAGCTTAACACATCTGCATCTTGACACTACTTTTGTCTACTCATCGATTACAAATATCTTCACTTCGTGTATAGAATCGCCTTCCTTGGAGTTTAAACAATAAACCCTCTCATTCTCTCGTTTTCAAACTGCCAGGTATTAGAAGCAGAAAGGATTTTCTCCAGCAACGTCTGTTATCTTCTAAACTAAAAGTTACTTGTCCTTGTAACATCAAACCTATTGTAATAAAACTTACTGTTATGGTTGAAGAATATATAATACCATGTATACAATGTTATTTGCGATGTGTAATATAAACCAATTATTAATTTAATAAATATTTTAACACAGTTTATAGCTACAAAAATTAAGAAATTTTTCTCCACTAAATACACCTAAAATAAAATAATTATTTACAATTACGTTGACTAATATCAATATAGAACTCTCCACAGTGATCAACAATTTTAGACTTATCAAAAAATTCGTAGAAGTTCAATATATATCAAAAATATATACTTATATACACATACATATATATTCTAATATAACATACATAGAATATTTCTCTTCAAATTTTATATACTAAATTTCCATTAAATTTCTAACAAATTATATACCAAAGGATTCATCATTACACGCTGAGAATAGCAATAAAAATTCATTATGAATTATTATATTATATCTAATATTTCAGATAAAACTTTCTTTATTAAGTGTCCATTAATATTTTATTTATTAATATTCATTGTATTGTATCACTAAGTACATGAACATTCCGAAATCACACACGTATTTTCTGATACAATTTTCCATACCAAATTTCCATTATATTTTAACAAACTGTATATTATTATCAGCGTGATAGGCTCAGTATATCAGTAGTACATTATTAAGATTCATTGTATATTTGTTATACTTTGGAACTATTGGTAGTGGATTATGTGTCCTGAAGATCTGGTACTTCTTGTCGAATACCAACGGATTGTTTTTAATTGATCATTAGAGTATCTGTTTATTTTACGTATTAATATGTATAAATTTTGAAATATTAAATTTAAATGCTATACATTTATAAATAAATTGTGAAACTCAAAAGAACATACATATAACTATTAAATGAAGTAATTTTATTTAATTATTTACTAGAGAATTACTATTACTTTCCTTACTTACCGTAATGCCTTACAACAACTGTTATATTTTACAAACATGGGATGTTTCTATGCCTCTGCATTTTGCTGCATTTTTTTTCAATTCGCAAAAATATGGGTAGTACATTCCTAGCGAACATTTTTAGTGCCACTGGTTTACTAGTACATTTAATTATTTATAATTATGTTTTTAATAAATTATAGTACAAACACTGCCAACAAATAATCAATTATTAATTAGTTATTTTGTAGGTGTCTAATATCCTATTAAATGTATTATAAAACCAGTGGCACTAAAAATGTATTATAAAATTAGATGTCATTAAAGTTTCGTGCAAACACCCTGTATATGTAAATATCTGTAATCCTTTACGGTTGAATGTAGAATACCATAAAGTATTATTACATTTTATACTGAATAAACTTTTCTACTATAAAAAAAATGTTGTAAATATTGCTTGCTTTCTACCCCATCTGTTAGAGGGTAGAATAAGTAAATACGGACAGGCGCAGTACAATTCATTGATGTAGAAACTACATACTCGTTGTTTTTAAGCACACTGTAACATCTAGCATCATCTTCTGTAATAGTGCACGTTTTTAAGTACATTTTCGTGTGAATATAAGTAAAATATCTACCTTTTTTCTAACGTAAGTAATTATGCTTTAGATATAAGTGTTATTTCATATAAAATATTTGAAATTTGACATTAATTGTGGAACTTAGAAGTTAAAGTGATGCATGCAACGTGGTTGAACGTGTAAGGGTAGTTAATCTCGTAATGCAAATATTCTCGAATGCAATTATTAAATAGTCAATTTTTATTATTTACGAGTTCATACCAGTTATAACGTGTAACATACTTGTATAGTACAGTCGTGGTATTTTTAGTTTTTCGTTGCACATGGTTGACCCTTTTAGTTACTACTTTAAATAGATCTGTGCTTAAAAAAAGTAAGAAAGTAAATTAATATAGTTAATATTGTATTACATAAAATGTTTAAAAGAACAGCATGAGTAGAAAATGTAATATGTAAAAAAAATAGCTGGGAAATCTAAGTTTGTAACGGAACGCCATTGTAACTTGTAAAGTTGTAAACGCCACATATAACAAAGGAAGTTAGATATGAACATGTACAAATATAAAATTTGAATTAGTTAAAATCTCACATATACAGCACCAATGTTTTTTTTTACAAAATACAACTCCGTTTAGGACATATAAGGGTATAAAAATAGCAAATCATATCTTATAAAAGTAAGCTTTGATTTTTAACGCTTTCTATACACGAATAGACACATTCTTGCTTGGTTACCAATAAAAAGTTTATTGCAAATATGTTTTTACACATTTTTACTCTGGATACTTTACTGACCTGTTTTACATATTTTAAAGTTGAAATGAAGAGATGTGGATTGCAGACTGTTTAAAAGGAAGGATGATGAAACCTGTTTTCACCATCCTTTCTTCTTGGATAGATTTCATATCATTAAATTTTTAAATTCATCAATATTTAAGATATCAGCTCAACAATTTCATATTAAACAATAAATATTTTATATATAACTGTACAGGGTAGAAATGAACTCAATGTCATAAATTTAAGAGTGAGTAGTATGACATGTGTAGATTACGAAACTGAAAGAATTTTTTAAAAATCCGAGAAACGAAAATTCTACTTTTCTTAATGAAACTTTTTTTACTGCTGTTTTAATTCATATTTAATTAAAAATATGTTAATCAAAAATTCATTCAAAATTAGTTGTTTGAGATATTATTCGTAATAATTAAATGAAATAGTATTTTTAACGAAAATTGCATTTTTATTTACAGACGAGTTTCATGAAAACTACCCTTAAATATGCGAATTTTTAAAAAATTCTCTCACTTTCATAATCTACACATGTCATACTACTCACCCTTAAATTTATGATATTAAGTTCATTTCCACCCTGTATATTTTACTTTTTCTGACTCGTCCGTTTGCTGATAAAACCCTTAGATTCCGAAATCGATATCGACTTAAATAAAAAAAATTAAGCTGCATCTCCTCATTTGAAGATAAAAATATTACTGCAGGACAATCTGGAGTCCTTTTGCCTATTTATCGCTTTTACTTATACGAAAATTGTTACAGGTTTTGAAATGGAGAGCGTAACAGAATGCGTACAAGAACCAACCGAGAAGAACCAGTTCACTTATGCCACTTGGTGGATTGATGTCACCGGATGGCGGCTTATCGACGAAATTTTCCACATCTCGGCTGAAATGTCTAGCGCACAATATTCGAGTTACGTCCTTCCTCAATGTAACATAAATGGTTTCACGGAACGTTTATATAATATTAAAGTTGTTACTCATATGAACGGATATAGGATGTTGAAAGATATAAAACGAAACGAGATTATCAAAGCGAAAAACATTAACCATGTACTCGTCGAATTTATAACTTGGCTAGAAGAAAATCGTGGTACAGATGGAATCATTCTTCTTTGCTATGAAAAGAACGAAAAAATGGTTGTTATTCTTTTAGCTACTTTAGAAAGAAATAATCTTTTGGAAAGGTTTATGGATGTAGTAAAAGGATTTGCTAACGTATATGACATTGCGAAATGTGTCTGTCCCAATGAACCAGACTATACGTTCGATGGGCTATCACTTTCCTTGTTGAAGAAAAAATCAGAACGTAATTTTCGGGCAAATATTTGCTATGAATTGTTTATGAAGTTAGTTGAGATAGATGGTACAAATCATGAAGGAGGTCAAACTTCAGATAACACATCTACCTTAGTTAAAATGGCTACGAAAACAACCGACGATCAAATCCAAAAACTTGAACAAGTAATTAAGAACCTCAAAAAACAAAACACGTGGAAGCCTCTTTTTGCAGACGCCATGAAATCCGATTGGAGAAATCGTGCCCATGCCACGCGTTTGCGAAAAGTTTTAGTAGAAAGAAACATCGAATTTGATCAAGTGCAATCTGAGTACGAAAAAGGTGGTAAAGATTCCGTTACACTTATGCTTGCTAATATGAAGATTAGCCAGTTAAATGCACGAAATATAGCAGAATTAGTTGACTGCTATTATAACACTGAAAACAGAATCATCTTGCCAAAAATTTGGGCAATACCAGCTGTGCGAAAAGGTATATGCAAAACTTTGAAGAAGGATGATATTCTAAATGACGATGATATACCTGATGAATCAACCGACGAAGTTGATATTATTTAATTATAAACAATTGCATTCCTATTATCTAATTTCATTTATGTTTTGTTTAGAACTGTTTATAATTCTTTTGCACATTGCTAGTCCTTATGTTAAAATATTGCTCATTACTTTAATATGTATTCTAATTTTCGTAATACAAAACTGTACTTTGTAGATAAAACAATAATCTTTGTAAGGTGTATGTAGAATTTGCATAATAAATACTATTAAAGTTTAATATAAACATATTTACTAATCTTAACCATCTTTAAAATAAATGATTCAAATTTTTTTCTAAAAGCTACGTATTGATTGTTTTTTTATACATTTGTTCTTGATTTAATACTGTAAGATTTTTTACTTTGTTTAAATGTAGCATTGATATATTTAAACAAATTAGCTTGTAATATATGGAAACAGAAAAATATGGAATAATAAATTAAAATAAAATATAGTCAGGTATTACAACATATATTTAAAACTTTAAATTATGTTTAACAGAATTTTAAAATTAGCATATTATATATTACTATAAATTATCATATTTTTACTTCTAATACATATTTGAGAAGGTAAAACCCTCTGTTCACAGATTTTCAATGTGTACCTTCATTGTAACACAACACAGCATATTATAAATAACAATATATTAAATTTACCTTAACTATAAATGATACAGTATGAAAACACATTAAATATTAAATATAAACAGTTCATCTTTAGTAGACGGAGAACATTAACTGGTATGTATCACAAAACGAAGATTAAACATATCACAAATTTATCATACTCTTCTTCTTTTGGAATATATGGAATTGGTGAGGATAATACCCATCCTGTTGGTATAAGCCCAACGAATCGATCTTAACCGCGATGTGATTCTTTTTAAAAATCTCCAACTCATTGCAGATTGGAACAACATCGCATAAATAGGTAACATCACAATTTTTGTTTTTGCGATCGGTAAACTCGACTTTAAATCTATAATATCTTGCCTTATATGGTGGACCTAGATACATTACTACCCACTTTACAATGTTTAGTTCTTGGCTGAAGTTACGGTAGATTTTAAAAAGCGCATTAAAGCGATATTGGAACATCAGTAGGGTGAACAAATCGTTAGTGTTGTATGGCATGAACAAAATGCGATGCACTATGTCCACTTGAAGATGTTTCTTCAAATCTGCTGAAGATCCTCTCCATAGGCAGTTAATGAAGTCGCTGACTGGACAAGCATGATCATCTGGAATGCATTCTTCTTGATGCTGAAGCATACTCTTCAGGGATCCTTCGAAGAAACATCCCAAAGGACGAAAACGGCATGGAAATTTCATCACGGACAAAAGACGCTCTAATTTCACATTCCGTAATTCTCCAAAAGGTGCCTTACACAAAGGACAATCCTCGCATCTTACTTTACAGGAAACACAAACGCTGTGTCCTTTAACGCACATGTGTACTTGATCTACGAAGTATTCTTTGCACACAGGACATTCCAACTCACGCAAAAGTGGACTTTCTTCCATTTTTCTTGGAAATTTCAATACGTCACCACGAGAGCAAAATAACTGTTAGGAACTAAGATGTAATATGGCGGTACAAGAGAGAGATGAAGGTACCGGAACCGGATGTAGGGATGCTGAGAGTGTACCAACTTTTCAACTAACTTAAAGAAATTTCTAGTTTGTTGATTTATCGACAAATGTAGTTATAAGTTTATATTTTTATAAATATCATACTTATACACGTGGAATATAATAAACACAGATAGTATATATATATATATATCAATTGATATATTTTTAAATTCCTAACATTATTGTTTTTATTAATGGAAAACAAAATAAATTATTTTTGTTTATACAACGTATTATAAATATACTTTGTTTATTATTTGGTATCGCCGATACTCATTCTGTCATTTGAAACGAATTGATTCGGATCATAATTTCATGGTATTGTTTATCAATAATAATTAGTAAAGTTGCAAATTATTATTTTCAGAAGTTATCGTGATTTACACAATAATAAAATAATTGGTAAGTAACTTATTTCCGTTTCTATTTAAAAAATGTGTAATTTACTAACAAAATATGTTTGTGAATTAAAATCAGTTTTCAAATGTAAGCAATAAATAAATAGCAAAAGAATATTACAATCAATTATAAATAAAAACTGATTAATTAATTTTAAATTTTTTCGATGTATTCTTAGAATATATGAAGGGAGAGATTTCTTATTAAAGTAAAATTTACACCACACTCTTCACTATAAAATTAGTTTAGTTTAAATTAGGCTTTATTAAAAATGTTATTATTATATGAACATTGAATCCAGATCCATATCAATAATATCATATTCCTAGACGATATATGATTTTCGACTCAATTGAATAAATACACGCATTTTTTTTAATGTTTTGTGACGTTGCTTCCGTTTATTAAGTTGGTATGCACACTTGCAAGTTGCAATTTGACACTAGCAATTAAAAAAAAAACAGTTGTTTGCTTTTCGTGTTCTAGGTAATAAAATGTAAGTAATGTTTCGTGAAATATAAATAGTTCAATATTTATTAATATATTACATTACCAATTCATTGGAAATTACATTTTTTGTTTGTATTGTATATTTAATCCTATGCTTTTTCAGATATTTAAAATGGAAGAACAATTCGAGAAACTCTCTCTCATGGATAATACCATCGAAGAAGTTCCTAATATTGAAACAAATGAAGAAACTGAGATGCTCGTTCCATTCGAGGTCCCACATTATTTGGATATTTTGAAGAAACTTGTACCCGATTGCAAGACATATGATGAATTTGTTAACACTATCAAAGAGACTTCGAATTCTGAAGATACCTTGGAGATTATTGAAGAAATCGATGGAGATCTTTTCGGATGCGATTCTTCCTGGTCTTTAGCCCATTGCGTTTCTCAAGATTTGGCAATGTTCAAAGGCATTGCAGTGGAATTTAAGTAAGAAAATATAATAATTGTTATCAAAATATATCTTCTGCTTCTTTATTATATAAGTAAAGTTGTTTGGTCTTGTCTTATCGTATAGGTAAGCAATGTGCCTGCCTTGTTCAAATTGATGGGTTACCGGTATTGCACAACTGACCTTGCTGTAGGTTGATAACCTGCATCACTAAAATGCAAGTAAATTGTCGCGAAACAAGTACTTTAGTACTTGATGCCTTGTCCCTACTACGAAAACGAATAGAATATTTTCTAATGACATTAGTCATTATAGATACCAGTTATATACCACCGTCCTGTTTTTAAAAATGAGAAGAATGAAATATTTTGTCTTTTAATAATCTATATACAGAAGTTTTTCTAATATTTTATTAATTTTTTAAAGGTTTTATAGACATTTAATTATTATCCGTTGCACGTAGAAAACTATTCTTATTTTCTTTATTTCGCACAGTTTTTAATCTTGCCCCTTTCTTATGTTTTAAATGTAAACATCCATCACTTTTAAATTTTGTCAATATTCTCGAAATTGCCAACTGCAAAATTTTGAATTAAATAGAAAGGTGAAATATGACTATGATCTGATATATCAAGAAATATTATCTATCTGTAATGAGTCAAGCAGAAATTGCAATGGAATGGAAAATTACAGATACTATATACCATTCCTAATGTTATAACTAAAATTAAACATGTGTCTTATGACAATAAAAATATTTTAATAAGTATAAATTCATTTAACACTCAATGTAAAGCATTTTTAAACTATGACAATATTCAACATTTGGTTTATCATTACAAATTTAATATAAAAATTTATTACAAAACATACAACAAATTTTACCCAATACATTTAAAAAATAGAAAATATGATTCATTTTGAAAATAGATTAGACAGAATTCTTCTGAAGGATGTATCATATATATAATTATTATTATTCCAGTTTCATGGGCAGAACGCAAAATAACTTTTTCTTGGTTAAGAAGAAGAACAAAGACTTATGTAAGAAATACTATGACCCATAAAAGGCTTGCAAATTTAGCTATAAACAAATATTTGTAGCCAATTGAAAAAAAAAATGAATTCAAACAAAGTACTAGACACCTTTGCTAGGACCCAGACGGATAATTCTATTTTGAATGTAATTTAATTTAAAGTTTTGTAATGGTTACCTTAATCATCGGTTAATGAAAGAAATATCTCATCGAAATATTAAATAACATACATATTTGATAGTTTTTCGATATTTTTCTATTAATCGATGATTAAAAAAATCGGCCCTCAGAGGTGTTTATAATGTAATTTTCTTTTATTTTTATTAAATAACATTTGTTTATTAGAAAAATAATGTTTCTTTTAATATTTTGGGTGCCCACTCTAAAATATATCCGACCGACCTGTGTCCACCCAAATAAAATTTACTGGCGATATAGATTAGCAAATATATCACAAACATTTCTCAACCTAAAATCAGAATTGTATCAAGTATAACTTTTTTCTTAAAGTTTTTCTTTTTTTTCCAGGCGCCGTTTCCAAAATGTTGAGTTTCTTCGAAAGCAACAACAAGAGGTTGGCCAAGTCGCTCTTCTTCAACATGGTGACGGTCGCTTCATATTTTACTTGATAACTAAGTCAAAATTTTATGCGAAACCTACTTTTGAAACTATTTACTTAAGTCTGCAACAATTAAAACATGTTTGTCTCACACTTAATGTCGATAAACTAGCTATGCCCAAAATTGGATCGGGTTTGGACAGATTAGATTTTGACAAAGTCAAATTTATAATACGTCAGATATTTAATAACTCTGGGATACACGTTAGGATTTACAATTATACACCGTCCCCAATAAATATTAAATTGTCGTCAATTAATAAGTAGAAATTATTGTCTATTATATTTAAAATCTAAATAAAATTGTGTATATATATTATTAAAAAATTTGTAAATAAAATGTAAGCATATTCAATTCTAAAAATAAAAAAATAATTAGTAATTTGTTTTATTATCAATACATTTATAAGTAATAAAATATTTTTGTTGTTGCAAATTCCTAAAACTTTTTTCAATTCTCAGTTTTCAGTAGTTTTCCATATGAAAAATAAATACATAATTAGAAACTACAGCCATCTTTTATTATAATAAATAATAATTGTAACTAATAGAAAGAGTTAGATATAGTTAAAAGTGGGGGGGACAAAAATAGTACTTAAGTCCATAATTCTTTAATCCTGAATCAGTTCATCGGGTCGTTTAAAACAATCATCACCTATAAGTCTCTTTGAAGATAATTATAGACTGAAGATCAACGATGAACTACAAGAATATCAGGTAGAATTTTCAAATACTTTTACTAATCATTAATTATGTAAAAATATAATATACTAAACAAAGATCAAAGTGTTCTATACTATACATTTTCATTTCAATTTGAATTTCCGTTGCAAATTTTTAAAATTTGGTCATTTTTCATTCAATTTATCAAATATTATTCCAAATGTAGACATAAGTTAAAATCTGAAATTAATAAACCTAAACAAACATGTTTTAAAATCCTACCGTTTATTAGCTATTTTATTAATAAAATGGGACATAAATATTTTTTTTAAATACAATGCAAATAATAATCAATTCAATAATTATTAATTGTTTGTTCCATAATTGCATGTTCTTGTTATTATTTAAATATTATTTTAACGTGAAACATGGAATTTTGTATAACTATAATTACGACTTGACATTTGATTCACAACAATGTATCAAAGTTTTAAATTTAAAATGAAAATTTTCTGTTCGATGTATTCTTGGTATAGATTAAAGTACGTGAAGGGTGGGAACATGTTTTAAAATTCTACCGTTTATTAGCTATTTTGTTAATAAAATGGGACAAAAATATATTTTCTAAACACAATGCAAATAATAATCAATTCAATAATTATTAATTGTTTGTTCCATATTTGCGTGTAATTTTTTATTTACGGTATTGTTCTTGTTATTATTTAAATATTATTTTAACGTGAAACATGGAATTTCGTATAACTATAAATACGACTTGACATTTGATTCACAGCAATGAATCAAAGCTTTAAATTTAAAATGAAACATAGCAGATATAATATTGAGGTTAAACAATAATAAAATTCATTTATAATATTTGGTAAGTTTGATGTGTCCAGAATTATTTAAAATTTTATATTTTAATTCTTTAATTATTTTACATCTTGCCATCAAATAATTTCGTTTTTAATGTTCCTCAGTATAAAAAATTCAAAATTTAGAGGGTCATTCTATATTCCAACAACGTGGAAATGTGTTATTTAAAAAATATATCTCAATTTGATAGTTAATAATAACCTGAATTTGACATCCTGTGTTTTATTTTCATTTTAAAGTGAACGTTTTGATACATTGCTGTCAAACAAATATGAAGTCGTAACCATAAATATGGCAAATCCTGTGTTTCACGTTAAAATAAACTCACGGTATGTAAGTAAAATTAGAAATTAATGAAACTATACAAATATGTTTTAAAATATTACCATTTATTAATTAATTTATTAATAAACAGGACAAGTATCATTTTCTTCTAAAATACCATTCAAATAATAAACAGTTGAATAATTATTAATTGTTTGTTGCATATTTGCATGTAATTTCTATGATTGTTTATTTACGGTATTGTTCCTGTTATTATTTAAATATTTGTAATATAATTGTTAGGGTATCATAATTAATAATTGATAACATCGAATGGAAATGTACTGATTAAATTTTCCACAAGGTATCAAATTCAGATATGATATGTGTGCAAGTCATTCATTCGTGTGATTCATTGTCGACATATGAATATGTTTTGTCTTTAGTCCAATTATCATAGTAAACATATGTAATGAAAATGTATACAGGTATTTAAATCAAAACAAAATTTAATACATGTCTTCCGGTATTAGGAATTTACTTCTAAACTATAAACTGTTTTACATTTCACATATATCGTCATTCAATAGCTGTTGCTTAGTTACTTTACTTTAATTAACAAGTCAATATGATTTTTAAATGTAGACTTTACCGAATCAAGAAGAGGTGAACCAGAAATGAAGATTACTTCGAAAGAACATCGAAACAGAGGCGAGACTTCAAAGATCAGTCAAGACAGCAACCGGCAAATTCAACGACGATTCATTTAATTTACACAATTTGGTATGCTTTTATATTTTATATACTTAGACTTTTCAAAATGTACTTATGTCTAAATTCAAAACATTTGTACTTAGGTGTGCCTGTTGAATTTAAAACTGGCACACTTGAGTGCAAATTTCTGAACTTAGAATTAGCAACATTACTTATTATAATTTTATTATTAAACTAAACTTTTTTATAAACTTTGTTTTAGCTACGTTCAGTACAACTTTCATCAGCTTTTTGAAATACTACCTAGTACTTAATCTAAATACAGAATCTTGTACTCAGGCGTATAAGTGATATTTACACACTGATAGGCTAGAGTACAAAGTTTTGAGTTTAGAATATACACCATTATTTAAACATTTAAAATATTTAGTCCTGGTTTATTACTTATTGCTAGATATACCAGATCTGCTTTATAGTGATATTGCCAATGATGTATCGTAGTCATCGTTCACCAGACAGTCTAGCTGAAGTGGAGAGTTCTCCGAAGGGTCTATTTTGATTATATATCTAAAGGCAGAACATTTGAACACTGGCATACAAGTGATTTTTTCTACTGATATGCTTGTGTTCAAATCTCTAACTTTGGAATCTTCAACTTTGACTTCTAGTACTTTCTTTATCTTCTACGAGTTTACTTATAAACTAAATGCAAATAATTTGTGGTCAGACAAATTAGATAGATATAAAACTAATAGGTTTGGCTACAAATCTTTGAGTTTAGTATTTTCAACACAATTTTGAAATACAACTACAACTTCTTGTTTTCAGTAAATCTAAATTCAGAAATTTGTACCCGGGTGTGTTCGTGAAATCTAAAACTGATACACCTGAGTACGAATATTTGAGTTTAGATATCTACATATTTGGACATCACATCTAGTTTACTTCTCTACGTTTCTAAATACAGAATCTTTGTACACAGGAGTACCAGTGAGATTAAAACTGGCCCTCTTGAGTACAAAACTTTGTGTTTAGAATTATTCAACAGGATATTAATATATCACAAATAGGATAATAAACTGTTAGTATTGAGTTTTTGGGAATTATTTTGATTGATTTCAACCAGGTAAAATTCTTCAGCCAATGAAACCAGAAAGAGTTTTTCTCATTATTAGAACAATCTTCGCTCCTATTTATCGTAGAATTTTAGAAGAATCTACATATTTATAATCTAAATACAGAAACTTGATACCCTCGGGTATAAGTTATATTTAAAACTTCATCTCGCGGGTATCAGTATCTGAGTTTAGATGTCTACAACAAAAAAAAATCTAAATTCATAAAGTTTTTATTTCATTGTTTAATCTAAATTCAGATAATTTGTACCTTGGTGCATTAGTGAGATTTAGAACTGATACACCTAAGTACAAATTTCTGAGGTTGGATATTCAAAATATTTGTGCGCAGTACAAACACTTTAGATTTATTTAATGAATAAGTTTTAAATTATAGAGTTCAAAAGATTTTACATTTAATCTAAATACAGAAACTTTGTACCCAAGGGTAGCAGTGAGATTTAAAACTAACGCTCATGGGTACAAGGCTCTGAATTTAGAAATTTTCAACAGGATTTTTAACCATTCGACTTCAAAGGATTCTATATCTAAATGCAGAATCTTGATACCCAGGAGAAAAAGTTATATTTAAAACTTCATCTCTTAGGTATCAGTTTCTGAGTTTAGTCTACAATATTTTTAATATGATATTCTGTCGTAACTAAATCTAAATTCAAAAAATTTGTACTTGGGTGTGTACAGGTGATTTTAAAAACTTGCACATTTGGGTACAAATTTCTGAGTTTAGAATTTTACAGCTTTAGTGACCATTGGATTTCAAGGATCTACACTTGAAAATTTGTACTCAAGTGCATTAGTGAGATTTGACACTGATTCACTTGCGTATGAATTATTGGGTTTAGATATGCAAAAGGATACGTACATCTACATCTAACCACAGAATCTTTGTACTCAGGAGTACCAGCTAGACATAAAGCTGGCCCTCTTGAGTACAAATTTCTGAGTTTAGAATTCTTCAAGGTTTTTAAACATTCTGCTACTTCTAAGGTACAAATAATCTAAGGGCAGAAACGTTGTTCTCAAGGGCATCAGTTGTATTTAAAACTGAGGTCCATGAGTTCACGTTTTTGAATTTAGAATTCTAAAATCTACAATAATCTAAATGCAAAAACGTTGTACGCATGAACTCCAGTTATTTTTAAAAACTGACGTCCATGTGTACGCGTCACTGAATTTAGAAATCTACAACACAATTTAAGGACCTTAATCTAAAGGAATCTATAAATGGTCTAAAGGCAGAAACGTTATATTCACGAACTTTAGTTATATTTAAAACTGACGTCCGTGGGTATGCGTCACTGAATTTAGAAATCTACTTTAGTTCTCTAAATCTACACAAAGTCTAAATGCGAAAACTTGGCACCTAAAAGTACTTAGTTATATTTAAAACTGCGTCTTTTCGGTGCCAGTATTTGAATTTAGAAATCTTCACTATTTGAGAAAATTAAATTTAAATTCAAATAGTTTGTACTTGGGTGTGTACAAGTGGTATTTAATACTTGCACATTTAGGTACAAACTTCTGAGTTTACAACTGTAGAACAATAGTATTACTTCAATAATAAACTTTTTTGTGAGAATATAGACATGTACTTATAATAATAAATAATATATAATAAATAAATCCTTATATATTTTCGATATTAATAATTTATTGTTTGTTATATATTTCAGTTTCACTTCATTGTAATACCACCATGTTGAAGAGATAAAATGTAGACATATAGATGCAAGAAAACAACTTTATATATTCCTAATATTATGAAGAAATATAAATAATATAATGATATGTATTTTACAGTAAATAATAAATTAAAAAATACTTAACTGTTCTTATCCTTGTCTTTTGATTACTGTTCCCTTTCCATTTAAAACTCATAAAATTCTAATATATGTATCTATCAAATTTTATGGTGAATAGAATAAATAAATGCAACGAAATTAACAATTAAAAATCTTTATTAAAAAGTTTACAAATTTAGTCAATCAAAACTCATGAGATCAATATCTTCAAAATACTTTGAAATTAGAGCAATATCATGGAATACAGATAAAGTTTCACCTGGATAATCATTTATTATTTCGAATTTGTTTTGGGAACAGTAACATTCAGCATGTTTAGTTCCTTTCAGCATAAGATTTCCTACATTTACCATAAGATCTACTACACATTTTCCACACTTATGGTGAACTATAGAACAGTCTTTTTCAAATACACTCCAAACACAAACTTCGTTCCAAGCTGTCGTACCTACTCCGCGTTGTAAGGTACAAGGAATTTGCAATTGATCTGCTAGAACTTTGAACAGTAAGGCCCTTTCAAGCATTGTCCCTAAACGAAGATATCCTAAGGGTATGTAGTTGCTGTCCAGTTTTCTCTGAAAGAAAAGTACAATTGTAATTTTTCATGCTTTATACAAATGTCTACATCAATTTACTTTGCTTACATTAAAAATAAAATGAAAATTAAAAATAGGAAATATCTTACTTTTAGTTCGGTTATGTACAATTCAAATTGATGTTCCAAAGGTTTTTCGGTATTATGTCCACTGAGAATACCGACTACAAATTTCGCCAAAACTTGGACTTTTTCTTTTATTGTACATTCCTTACATACGGCCCTGTAATTTTTTATTAGTAATTTATTGCTTGTACAATCTGGCTTTAAAATATGTAATGTGAAAAATAAATAACGGAACACTTAGAACACGAGGAGGACAAATAGTAGCATATGCCGACGACATAGTTATTGCAATGAAGAACAGGAAGATAATAAAAGAAATTCTACAAGAAATAATAATAGAAGGAGATAAAATAAACTTAAAAATAAATTAAACAGATACCAAAATAATGCTGCTAGGAAAGAATGCTGAAAACAAAGGAGTAAAAAGTAGAGAACACACGTTTGAACAAGTAGATTTTAATATCTAAGCATTATGCTACGAAGTAAAGGAGAAAGAGAAACATAAATTAAGGAAAAGATAATAGTAACAAATAGAGCTTTTTACTCAAATAAAAAAATATTAAAAAGAAAAATACTAACAGAAATTACAACTCGATAATAAGACCAATAACATTATTCGCAGGTAATACTATCACAATGACAAAAAAGAGGAAGAAGATCTAAAAATAATGGAACGCAAAATAATACGAACAATATTAGGATAAATCAAGATATCTGAAAATGAATACAGAATAAGTATGAACCATGAAATAGAACAAGAATTAGAAGGAGAAAATATAGTGAAAAAAATAAACAACAAAGAATGAGATGGCTTGGACATGTATGGAAAGTAGATGAAAGAGATATAATAAGGTCAATAGTCGAGTGGAGCCCAGGTGGAAGAAAAAAACGAGGCAGACCCAGGTCAACATGGCTAAAGGAAATGGAAGAAGACTTAAAATCATCAGGAATTTACAATTGGAACAGCAAAACAAGAGATAGGAAGTTATGGAAGAAGAACATAAAGAACATCTAAGGAATAGTAAAAATAGGATCTAGAAAGCTTCAGAGGAAGCAACTCAACCCCAAGGAGGTGTTAAACCACTCTATTTATAAATTATTGCACATAATACAAATACCTTACATTATTTTCCTAGCAGATTTCAGATATTTTTTCAAATAGTAATCCGGCATTGGTTTATATCCTATAGGTGGAGGTGGTAATTCAAGTCTATAAGCAATTCTAAATTCTTTGATGATTTGTTTTGAAGAGTGAACATCGGAAGATTCTTTCTCTTGATTGGTGTTTGTTTCATGGTAACTTTTCGTCAGAATATCCATTATACAGTCGTTTCTGCTTTTTGATAATACCACAAATGGCATGGATATATAGTCCTTAACAGCAGGGTGTATGCTTTCTTTACTTCCATGGAAGTTAACTGTAATTACTGTATGACTAAAGTTCACTTCTTCTAAATAAGGATGAGGTGTGTAACCAATAGAAACACAAAATCCAGTTCGGATTTTGTCTGAATAATTCAAAAACCCAATAATGTAGAATTTTATGCTTGGATCAATTCTGTTTATATTGCTAATGATAGATTCGCAATTTGGCTTTAGTTGGGTACAAAATTCACCACAATCCATAATCCTAAAACAAGATATTAAAACAAAAATAAAACTAAGAATATTTGTACTTACATTTGTATCACCCCTGTTCTTACAAGACGAAGTGAAGTATCTTTATATCTTGTTGCACATTTCAAGAAATTCATCAACTGGCATAAGTGAATACGATTACCATTTAAAAGTAATTCAGCTATTTTTTCAATTCCATCAAATTTTAAAAACAAATGTCTACGATATTTGTTCTTTAAACTGCTTTCCAAAACATGCATTGCCATTTGAATCACTTCATCATCGTCATCCTAAAATAAAAACACTTAAATGAAGTTTACCATAATACATATTATTTTACATCTAATAGTTGCACAAACTGATAGTATATTTGTCGATTCCATAAATAACGAAGAATAGGATTACAGTGAAGCATACGATCAAATATTTCGAGGGTCATTTTATAATATTGGCTATCTATGTCACCTTTGTTTAATATAGCATCGTGAATAAGAGTCTTAAATATGTAAACAAAAATAAACAAATTGAAATCACATATTTCAATTTAAAAACAATTATACTTACAACGATATTATATTTGTAAATATATTTACAAAGATTAAAATTGTTCATAAGAAATAAATGTAACGGTTTGATACCTGCTTGTCTATAGGGTACCCAAGGTAAAAAATTTTTCTGCATTATTTCTGAAATATAGAAAATATTGTTATAAAAATAATTCAATATAATTTTAAATATGATTAATAAAAATATGTTTTACATTTAAATTATACAAACTTTTAATTTCTCTAAATGTATTTTTATTTGCCAATTTCTTTATCATGTCATAATCCGTTCCAAATTCTGTAACGACATCGCAAAATTCCAGAAAAATCTTCTCACAATCGAATTTGCAAAACTCGTGTAATGTTTCATAGACTTTAGTATCTATCATTGCCTAAAAATAATTTGTAAATGATACGTCTTCTGTACAAATTGATACATACTTGCAAATTTTGACCGATTTCAGATAATTTTGATATCAATGATATAATTTCCAAAGCATGTTTTGGATCGAGATTAGGATTATAATTCGGCAGGTTTACCATTCGAGAAAACTTTTCAGTTTTTATAAAATGTGTTTGAACTGGACTGTACGTGATGCAATTGTATATTATTGTTAAGACTTTACGTTGAATGCTGGTCCACTTTTCTTCCTAGAATTTTTTTTAGATTTCTCAAATTTCTCAGTAGATAATACGTACACATAAGATATCTACCAAGTACATGATGGTATTTTCTTTATATAAGTTATATTGTACAATTTTAGACACACATCCTGAAATGTGAAATAAAATGTCTACTGCAACATCTCGAAGGAATTTGAAACGAAGTTGCAAAATAAGATTTAGAGTAGATACGTTGAAGTAAAGATTTTCAGAAACGTAATTTTTCGTTACTGCGGAACTTACTGTGCAGTGTATCATCTAAAAAATATGTTCTTCGTTCACTTTTTTCTTGTATTTAAGAAATAATGTTTATTACCTTTAGACAATTCAATTTAATTTCTGGGTCTGAAGTGTGTAAAATATGAGTAAATATCTTATCTACCATAGGGTTAGTTGATATAAGTTTTACATATTCATTATTATGACATAATTTACTAAGTAAACTACTAGAATGTTCTAATTCGATTGGATTGTTACTCTGAAAAATGATGCGTTTTATATATAAAAAAAAGATTCCAAATGAATTCTTGTCACCTCTTTAAATATTTTCAATATAGCCGCAAAAGAATCGAAATTTGCTTTCAAAATAATTATAGTGCTTTCGAGACATTGCATCTTTGCAATAATCTTTAAAGTCATAATCCTTATGTTACCACATTTTTCTAAATTACCAAGAATTTTATTGATAATATCTTGCGTTTGAAGAAAATCCATTGCTTGTTGTCTGTATTTATTGATAAATGCGTTGATTTCGTATAAGGACTAAAAAAGATTTTGATTACAAAAATGAGATTTGGAAACACCATATTTCAAGTTTTAAATTAATAAAATTTAATATATTCTACATAATAACAATGGGTACGTATTAGTATAGAAATAAATTATATTTTTTAAAACATCATTGATTACTTACTGAAAGAATGATATCCTCCTCATGAGAGTTTAAAAGTTGTAAAGTTTTAATAATTTTATGAATTTTGATTTCGTACATTTGCTCAGTATTTAATTCAAATGTATTCATTTTTATGTTATATTTTGTAAATAATTAAACTTCGTAAGACTTCCGAACCAATTAATGGCGGTTGATAAAATGCATTGAAGTTGTTAATTGTTTTTGTTGTCAGTTGTTTGAAGGTAGTTCTGAATAAAAAAAAACAGAATAATAAATTTGTAAGTTTATTAATAAAATAATACTTACAGTTTGCAAATTTATCATGAGACATGATAATGGGAACTCTGTAAAGAAATTATAAAAAAAAAAAACAAATAAAATATTTTATATATTTTATTACGAAAAAGTTATTTGAATTTCAAAAAAAGTTATTTGTCTTTATTAACAATATATTTTGTCACAAGCTTGAGGGATTTTGCTTTACAATTCTTCATGCTTCTTTGTGCGCAGTAACAATTAGCAGAATCAGTTCCTTTGAGTATAAGATTTCCTACATTAACCATAAGATCTACAACACATTTTCCATAGAAGTTGGACTGAAGATGTTGTGGTATTGAATTGTCTGTATCAAAAACACTTCCAACACAGACTTCATTCCATGCTATAGAACCTTCTCCACGTTGTAAAGTGCATGGTATTTTTAGTTTATCGGCTAAAACTTTGAAGAGGAGAGATCTTTCGATCATTGTCCCCATTCGAAGATATCCTAACGGGATCTCGTTGGACTTTAACTTTTCCTGACAGGAGAATTTAAATTATATTTTATTTTTCATCAAATAAAAAAAATATTTATTGTTAGCAAGATAAAAATATTGTATTTACCTTAAGTTCGAAGACATGAGCTTGAAATTGTTCTTCCAAAGGTTTATCTACATCATGTCCGCTTAAATTTCCTGCTACAAATTTAGCCAAAATTTGTATTTTTTCTTTAATAGTATAATTATTGCAGACAAACCTGTAAAATAATTATTAATAAGTCAACTCCAATTCATGGGTGCCCATAGAATATGTTTTAAGGGAGGGCAGAATCCAAAAAAACTGACTTATTATTATAAAACAGATATATATTCTAATGCCCTGTTGTGCCAATAAGGATTAAATTTTAAGCAACACTTCAACAAAAAAAATATACTTAATCGAAATTTTGACAGTAATTTTGAATAGTTCATTTGACATTCTATTGTGTGTGATATTGCCTATTTAAGAGAAACTTAAATATTACAGAGATAAACAGAAAAAAAAGTAAAATTGTTCAAAAGTAAAGCATAAAATAAAAATTCTTTCTTATTTTTTGGATTGGTTTGTAAAGGTAATTGTTAAATTCCGTCCATCTTTCGAAAATTCCTCGAAAAAATTTTTAAGAACCTCGGTAAAATTAAGTTTAATGTTGTTAAATTTCTTGCTTCTACTTTCTAATAATAGTTGAAATAACTAAGCACAAATAATAACGGGATAATTTGTTTCACACATAAAAAATCTAAGCCGTAAAACACAGCAAACTTTAATAAATTTCTTACAGAACAGAACGATGGAGAAATAATTATGTAATCTGTCGTCTTTTTAAAATTTGCAAAAAGCCAAGGGAGGGCAAATGCCCCCTCTTGCCCCCCCTTATGGGCGCCCATGCTCCAATTCTAAACATACTTACATTAATTTTCTGGCTGATTTCAAACATTTCTTCAAATAATAATCCGGTAAAGGATCATATTCTATTGGTGGAGGAGGTAAATCTAATTTATAAGTCATTCTAGGATCTTCTGAAATTGGTCTCGAAGTTTGTGGAATGGGAAAATCTTCATCTACCGACTGTTTGTTAATTTCGTAAGAAATATTTGACTTTGGGCTCTCTTTATTATCTTCTGTTTTTGGTGATTTGAGTATAGGCGTTGATATGTAATCTTTGACACCCGGGTGTACAGTTTCTTTGCTTCCGTGGAAGTTGATAGTAATCACCGTATGGGTATTCTTCGAGACGTCATCTTCTTCAGGTGGTTTATTATGAGTGCAAATACAAAAACCATTTTTAGTTTTCTCTGTATAGTTTAAGAAACCAGTTATGTAGAATTTTACACTTTGACTAATTCGG
Source organism: Stenolophus ochropezus (assembly GCA_035578165.1). NCBI lineage: Eukaryota > Metazoa > Arthropoda > Insecta > Coleoptera > Carabidae > Stenolophus > Stenolophus ochropezus. Next base: position 11,461,146 of record JAQOWZ010000014.1, read on the forward strand.
TTTATGTCTGTTATAATTGAATCACAAGTTGTTCTTAAGTGGCTGTCGATTTCGCCGGTATCCAAAATCCTAGAAAATAATTTACATAATTTTCAACTACTATTTTTTAATGTGGACAATAAAATTTCAAATGATTTGTACTTACATTTGTATCATCCCTGCTGAAACAATACTAGAACAAATATCTTTATACTTCGTGGCATATTTCAAAAAGTTTATAACTTCAAGTAAATGTTTACAATTTTCATTTGTTAATAATGTAACTATTTTTTCAAGTCCAGAAAACATCAAGAACCAATTTCTATAATCCTCATTAATTAAACTGCTTTGTAATACATTTAAAGCAATACTGAAAATATTGTCATCTAAATCCTAAAATAATAGGTAAATAAATTTAAAACAAAGATTAATATAATATGTGATATACATTTAATAGTTGAACGAAATGTTCATATACGTCCTTAGTCCATAAATGTGCAAGCAAACGTGTGGATTGAAGCATACATTGAAAAGTTTCCAAAGCCATTTTATAGTAGTCAATATTTATTTTGCTTTTATTTAATATGGCATCTTGAAGTGGTTTCTGAAAATACAAATATTAAATTGAAAATAATCAATATTCAATGATTTAATTGTGTTAAATACAGATACTTACAATGATGTTACATTCGTAAAAAAATATTCCAAGATCTGAATTGTTCATTAAAAATGAATGCAGAGGTCTTATACCAGCTTGACGATATGGTATCCATGGTAAATTCGCCCTGCGTAATAACTCTAAAAAAGAGAATATGTGATATATTTTTTTGTTTAATAAGTTTCGGTTTCGGCCAGTTTTGGCCAAAAATTATGGTTTCGGCCAAAAACATCGGCCAAGCCGAAACTAGTGTTCGTATCGTGATTGGCGCTTTCGGGTTTGTTAGTATTTTTGTTATTTATATTATGTAATTTTTCTTCCGTTGGAATACATAATAATTATTTTATTATCGTTATTCTGAGGCTGTTAGTAAAAGCCAAGTGCAAGATCTCATTAAATTAATTTGTAGAATTAAGAAAAAAAAGTAACGTTATTTTAAGAGAATAGCATACATTATAAAAGAATCTGATAGTAAAATATACTTCTTAAAAAGACTTATTTGATTGTGATTATTTGTGATATTAGTGAGTTGATAGATAACTAAAGTCTTTACTTCTTTAGTAAAGATATTGGACGGGATTCCGAATTCACTTTTATGACTGCTTTCGTTAAAAGTGGTGTTTGGCCTCATAAGATAATAATGTAAAATCATACTTTCTAAAAGCGATTTTATTTTACAAGTGAGGTCGGAATACAGGCTAGTACCTAAAAATAAAGTGATTTTCTAATGAATTAAAGTCTTTTATTTAATTTAATAATCGAAGAATATATTAAAAGGTAAGAAAAACACTAATTTTCCGTGTTTAATAAAAATTTAACTTAATTTTTCATTTTTCGATTTTGGTTACGTTTTTGGCCAAACTAGAAGAGGAGCCGAAAATCGTGATTTGGTTGGACAATAAAATATATCATTTCGATCTACTATGGGTAATAAGCCGTGACCGATATACTTATTTATTTATTTAGTTTATACCTACTTCTAATTTCTCTTATTGTAGCTCTATTCGCCAGTTTTTCAACTGATTGTTCATTCTTAGCAAATTCCGAAACGGCGTCACAAAATCTTACAGAAATTTTATCACAATCAAATTGGCAATAATCTTGTAGTAGTTCGTATACTCCAAAATCTACCATTGCCTGAAAAAAAAATCATTGTAAACGATGCAATTTTTATTTTCATAATTACTTGTAGATTTTCTTTGACTTCAGCAAATTTTGTTATCAATGACAAAATTCCTAAAGCATGATGAAGATCAAGATCAGGGTTGGCTTTTGGTAATGCCACCATCCGAAGAAATTTTCTTGTTTCTATACATTGTGTTTGTACTGGATTATATCGTACGCAGTTGTATATTGTTTTTAAAGCTTTATTTTGGGTAATGGTCCATTTTTTCTCCTATTATAAATATGTGAGATTATTTTAAATATAAAGAAAATAAATACGTACAAGTAAAATATCAAACAGATATAAAACGATATTGTTTTTGAATAATTTATTCTGCATTGTTTGTGAATTATAGCCTGAAATGATTAGCAATATGTCTACCACTAATTCACGAAGTAATTGGTAACGAACTTGAAGAACAAGATTTAAGACAATTACATTGAAATAAGGACTTTCTGCCACTCTATCTCTTGCTGTTACGCAACCAGCAATACTGTGTAACATCTACAAATAAATAAAATATATCACTCAATGTTGAATTAAAAATATAAATTATTTCATTTTAGATAATTTGAATAATATACGCTATAATTTTTAAATAATATATTTGTTAGTACCTTAAGACAATATAATTTAACTTCAGGATCTGGAGTCTGTATTACAGTATTAAACAATTTATCAATCATAGAATCATTTGAAATTTTCTCGGCATACTTTTTTTTCTGACATATTTTACTGAGTAGGTGACTGCTGTACTCTATTTCTATTGTATTGTTACTCTAAAATGTAAAATAGTTAATATTTTCGAAACATAACAGTAGTGGTCGATTATTTTTAAAATAAATAAACTGAATGTATTTATGTTTACCTGTTGGAAAATTTTAAGTAATGCAGCAAAAGATTTAGAATTACTTTTTAAGGCAATCAAAGTACTATCGACAGCCAGGAGTTTAATTATAATCTTCATGGTAATTAATCTTGTGCTACAACTCTTTCCTAAGTTATTAATAATTCTCGCCAAAATATCATATCCCTCAAGAAAATCCAATCCATGTTTCATGTGTTTGTTAATAAATTCGTTGATATCGCATAATGCCTAAAAATATAATAATTTTAATTGCCAGACCATTAGCTATCTTCATGTTCTAGGCAGAAAATGTATCTTTTTTAACACTGAAACACCATTTTGTTATTTATTTTAAGTATTATTATTGTCAGCATACAACAAACAGTTAGGTACTAATTAATTCAATTGCCTATCCATGTTGCTTACTAAAGTTGAATTTTTTATCAAAACTTGTTTTATCTACACATCGTACTGGTTACATTGATAAATATTTAGCTATATGAATTAAATTCTATAGTATTAAAAGTACTTGCATTACAAGTTCTATTACTGTTATTACCAAAGCAGTTAATATTATTGAAGTCATGAAGTCTGTTTATTAATCATAGTTAAAATCATATTTAAAATAATATAGAATATTAGTAAGCAGGTGTTTATATTTTATACAAAATCAGTTACTGAAAAAAAAAATATAGATACGTACTGAAAGAACTTTACTCTCATCAGAAGATTCCAGAAGGTCAAAAATGAAATATATTTCGTCAATATCGAATGTATTACAGATTAGTTTCGGAGAACTTATTTCTTCTACCTCTTTGGTAGATTTTTTTCCTTTCTTGAAAAACATTTTATATAAAAAAACCACAAAAATCTTAAGAATTTTCAAGGATTTCTTTACCGCAATATGGCGGCTGAAAAACTACCCTGAATGACGTTCCATTGTTCTAACGTCTGTTACCTGAAGTTAGTTGATATCATAGCTATATATTTTTTTTATATAAGTATATACGAAATCATTACAACTTTATATGAATTTGGAATACAAAATATTTTTTATACATATCATCATAGATATTGCTGTAATTTAATATGTTCAGACAACAGAACAACATACAAACTACGTATAAAACATATAAGTTTTGTTGTAACATAAATTCATTCATCTTTTTGTTATTTTGAAAACTGTTGTATAACATAAATAAGTTGGGAGATATTTAGTATTAATAATAAAATAAAATTAAAATATAGTTCACACTCGACATCAGCTTTGGATACCCTGGAGATGCTAATAATTTTTATAAAAAATATATATTATAAAAAAAAATTGGCTTCTTAATTAATAAATAATACTTATTAAAAATATTTGTATTTTTTTATAGAACCTAATATGATTTGACTGATTTGCATTTCCACCGCTGAGAACATCAATCGAGGGGTAATTAATTTTTGACAGTTATTTACTTGACAACTTAATATTAACAAATCTATATCTCAACTTGTATAAGTTACTGCATTATTTTGTGTACGTGTGAAATTAAACTCCATATTATACATTGTTCACATTGTTTGTAGTGTATTACCATAGTTTATAAATGAATATTAAACTATTAAAAAAAAAAATAATAGTAGTACAATACAGAATATGAGATAGAATCAATATCTACTGTTTTTTTTAAACAACATCTTTAATTTCACAATATCTAGTAAACATTAAATAAAATCCATTAGTTTTTTTGTACACTTTTAACATATCTTCAACCCCCATAAAAATTGTTGTCTATTTCCATAATTTACTAATTGACTTTTTTAAACTTGAATTTACATATTATTTAATTCAACCCTTTTTAACTAAGTGACACATTAGTTATAGGTGTAGTGCATGGCTGAACGAATTTTTTTTTGCAAAACTGTCTAGGAAGTTTTTTTTTAGATAAAATTAGCTTATGTTAAGTGGTGTCACATTTTATTCAGTTTTTTCATAATATGTAGCTCTTATTCTGCTTTTAATTTTTTTATGATTCCATACAAAATGGTCAACATGAAATGATTTATATCGTACATATTTTTAATTAAATTTTAATCAGTTGCCGAAGTCATTTAACATCTTTGTCATTTTACCTATATAAAATTTATTGTTATGACTGTCAGACATGTTTTGACTGGTTTGGCTTAACGACTATGCGCTTAGCTGCTTTCAAACAGAAACAGTTTATCGAGTACAGTTCAAGTTAGTTGTTACAATTACATTTATAAAAAGAGGTTATAAAAGTAAACATCTACAATATTTAAATTTACATGAATATAACAAAAAACAGAATATTTACAATGGATATTCCAACCGACTTTCAAGAAGATACTGTGGATCCTGAACAGATTCTCTTAACTGACATTGTTAACTTAAACGATTATGTAATAGTAATAGAAGAATCTAGTTCACAAGATGCACAACAATATATCGATGATGTCCAAAAAACAGAAGATACTGATTTAATTTCCGAAATTCCAACCGAAGTAGAAACCAAAGAAGAGGAAGTAACACCATCATACATTTCAGACTTACAAGATATTTATAATGAAGTAAGCAGTTCAAATGAATATTCTTCTGAAGAAAGTTTCAATGGCTCCAACCAAAATCGAGCTGAATGCAAAATTTGTGGCAAAACTTACCAAAAATATTACTTGAAAATTCACATGGAAGCACATTTTCGGATCGACAATAAATGTACACTTTGTGGAAAGAGATTCATATCAAAAATGAGTTTAAGAATGCACAATAGAACTGTTCATTGCAACAAAGGCCAATATCAATGCTCATTTTGTAATAAAAAATTTGCTTGGGCATCATATTTTAAAAGACACCTTACAATTCATACAAAGAATAGGAATCATCAGTGTCCGTTTTGTCCGAAGACTTTCACACGAAAATACGGATGCAACAAGCATGTGTCTACTCATATTTAAATTCTATTTTATTTTCTCAAAAAGGTAATAATTTAATGTAAGAATTTGTTTTAATATGTATGTAAATGGAACTAGTAGTATAATAGATTTTAGAATATGATCTAAATTTTGATTTGTTATAGTATTTAAAAAAATCTAACTTACTTCATACATAAGTCTAAATTTACATGTCAAAGCAAAGAAAATATTTTGTTGTGAAAACAGATAACATTTTAATTATATTATAATTGATTTAATTGCAATAAAAGGAAGTAACTATGCAAATATTTATATGACATAATAGTTTTGATATTAATATGATACCCAATTAGTCAAAATAATAATATAATTGTTATACTAGTAACATACTTAACAAATTCAAAGAAATGTATTTATAATTTTATATTTATAATCAAATGATCATATTATTTTTATTTTGGTTTACAGTGCCATCTTTTTCAACTAGAAAATTCTATTGGGACAGACTACAACGCCAAACACGGAATTTCTGTGAACTTTCTACAGGAATCAATATAACAGCAACACAAAATTCAGCTTATTACAGAAAGATGGTAGTACATGTACGAAATTAAATAAAAAAAAATAATAGAAACAACAATATCAATAATAACAACTTTTTAGACTGTATTTTTTATATTTAATAAATAAACATTTCATATATTTACTTGTAAAACCATTATTCATAAACAATATTTGTTTTAATATTGTAAATTTTAATTCTGAAATAATAAATATTTTGTGCAATTTTGTGAGAACTTATCGAAAGTGCTTTTAATTTTTTTGTGATATATAATATATAAAATAAATAATGATAAAATAAATATTCTGTATTTATTTTTATTAAAAAAATATTATTTAATAATTAATATAAAGTACCATTTCTATATTTATAATATTTATAAATTCTAGTGTTATATAGAGGTGGAAATGAACTTAATGTCATAAATAAATTTATGACATGTGCAGATTACGAAAGTGAAAGATTTTTTTTAAAATTCGAAACACGAAAATTCGACTTTTCTTAAGGAAACTTTTTTTACTGCTGTTTTAATTCATATTTCATTTAAAATATCTTTATCAAATATACATTCAAAATTAGTTGTATAAGACATTATTCTTAATAATTAAATTAAATAGTATTTTTAACAAAAATTATGTTTTTATTTACAGAAGAATGCAAATGCGTTGCCAGTAGTCCAGTAGTACAAAAAATTTTTAGCTTCATGAAAACTACCCGTAAATATGTGAATTTAAAAAAATTCTTTTACTTTCATAATCTACACATGTCACAAAAATACATTCAAAATTAGTTGTATAAGATATTATTTTTAAATTTGAATAATTAAATCAAATAGTATTTTTAACAAAAAATATTTTTTTTATTTACAGAAGAATGCAAATGCGTTGCCAGTAGTCCTGTAATACAAAAAAAAAGTTAGCTTAATGAAAACTACCCTTAAATATGTGATTTTTTTAAAATTCTTTCACTTACACATTAAGTTCATTTCCATCCTGTATATGTTTCAAAAAATAAGTAAAAGAATGTGAGTAGAAGTTATTTTTAACGATAATCGTTTTGAAATCCCTGCATTGAAAGTTGTGCAATTGCAATAAAAACTATGTCTTTGATGTGATCTAAAGTGAAAGAGACAGCGTGAATTCGTAGCTGTCGAATTTGACCCGCGATAGCAAAAGCTGAGATTTTTATTGCCTCGGCTGCCTGCTTCGGCACACTGTCCTTTTCCATGTTCGTTTCAGTTTCACTCAATGGCTTTTATACTAAATCGTTCTATTTATGTTTCCTCACTTTTCAAGGACGATCGCAAGCGAATATAAACGATCCTTTTTGCTATTCATCATACGATAAAATTTATACTCTCAACGCTTTTATTTTACTTTAACTGAATAAAAATGATTTCAGCCATATTTCAAAGTTTCCAATAAAGTTTAATTCTATATGAATTACATATTCCCATACATCATATAAATTATACCGTGAGATGCAATATTTACTAATCTGTCATTAGTCATTAATATATGGACACATGAGTTGTCTGTCAAATTAACTTGTCTTTATAATTTACAGATATTCACTATTGAAGAAAAAAATTAGAATGGTTACTTGGTACAATTCTGGTTATAGGTTGAAATGTTGTGATATGTTTATAAATATCCTGGCTGTTCTAGACCAAATTTTTTCACAGTTTCGAGAATATTTAAAAAAAATTAAAAGTGTGGACGTTTAGATAGGAATGCCGTCGCATGCGGTTGTGCCCCGCACAAAGGCGTCTCAACAAAGAGGCGTCATGTTACCACGATAATAGGGTATTTCGCAAATTTTTGAGTTTTTTACATGACATTCTTAAAAAAAAATACAGGTACGATTTTTTTCTTTATTCATACAACTACAACATCCGATTTCGCTAAAAAAAAAACTTTTTTGAAAATAATGTTCCTTAAATTGATCACTCTTGACGTAGCAAATGACAAGAACAATTCATTAGTCTGACAAAATCGTTAGATTATAACCGATGGTAAATGAGTAGTATTCGTATAAAATATTGTTTTGTACCAAAATATGAAAATAATTAAAGGTCCAGTCTGCATAAAAATCAAAACGTGAACTTAATAACAGTTCGAACTAGTCGCTACATTAGAAAAGGACAAGATTAAAAATTTTGCATAGTGTAAAAAGAACAATAGTTTATTATGTGCAATAGAAAAAAGTAATAAGCTGCCTACAAAATATAGTAAATCAATGAAATATATATTGAAAAATTCTGTATTTAGATTATTAAAAGTCAAAAAATTACAATTCATAATGGTGCCATAATAGAATTTTAATGAAAAAAAATTCTGAATTACAGGAAATGCGTGTATTTATGAAAAAAATAAATATTTATAAGCAATTATTTACTAATTCGCATTAAATAGAAACACCAACCATTACTGTGACGTATATTAAGTGCCAACCCTGATTGGTTAAATTTGAAGGCACCACTTTGGTCCGCCTCTTATGTACTTAATCGACGTCATCTTCCCCTCACAAGAACTTATATATATATATATATATATATATATATATATATATATATATATAATTTAAAAATTGGTCACCTACTCCATTGTAAATATGTATATTGATTTTGTATTGTTTTTCTACTTTACCTTATTTATAAATCAGTAAATTAATACATTCACAACCTATGTTGGTATATATAACTGGAACCCATAGTAATAACTAATGTCAAGAAAATATTGCATCTTAGCTGAAACTCGGGGTATAATAAAACTAATAATGCATTCACATCAAAAACACTAATGATATTTAACTTTTCCTGGTTTAAAGAAGAACTGAATTTAAACAACAAAATTAAACTACATTTAGCACGGACAAATAAAATAATACCACATATATGCAGTAAAAGATACCGCGGTATTACAGTGGTACGTGACAAACACATTGTCATGTACAATGGAAATTCACATATGTAGTCTCATGTTTACCTCACTGGCTGCAGCTATAAAATTTTCTTAATTAAAACAAAGTCACTTGCATTTTATTTTACAGTTTTTACAAATCCAAAGTTTAAATTTAATGAAATAAAATAAAACTGTCCAGTATATATGAAAAAAAAAAAATTTTAAAGATTTGTAATTTTCATGTTATTCATAACAAATTTAAGTATTTTAAATTAAAAACAATTAGGGGTTCTATTAAAAATATATTATACAGGGTGGAAATGATCTTAATGTCATAAATTTAAGGGTTAGTAGTATGACATGTGTAGATTACGAAAGCGAAACAATTTTTTTTAAATTCGCATATTTAAGGGTAGTTTTCATTAAGCTAACATTTTTTGTAATATTGGACTACTGGCAACGCATTTTCATTCTTCTGTAAATAAAAACATATTTTTTGTTAAAAATACTATTTATTTTAATTATTAGAATAATATCTTATACAACTAATTTGAATGTATTTTTGATAAACATATTTTTAATGAAATATGAATTAAAACAGTAGTAAAAAAAAATTCCTTACAAGTCGAATTTTCGTTCGAATTTTAAAAAAGTTCTTTCACTTTCGTAATCTACACATGTCCATACTACTCCCCTTAAATTTATGACATTAAGTTCATTTCCACCTGTACATTATAACAAATAAGAATTGCTATATATAAAAAATATACAATTATTATTTAAGATGTTAATAATAGTGTTTTCTCAGAAATATAGTGATAATTAGTAACAGCTTCATATACATTATTTTTTTTTTATTACTTACCATTGAAAGAGATGTGAGTCGTATTGATCCTGAAACAAACAAGAAAAATAAAACAAAAGAAAAGTAAAAAGAGTATAGAAGAAAAGAATATCCCACAGTACATTTGAAAAATATATTTAAAATCTAGTAAAATTTATGAAATCTACAGCAACTAGCAGTAAATGAAAGATAGTAATTTTCAGTTGCCCGTTTATTGGAAACAATGAAATGTATTAAAGTAACGAAATAGCGAAACGAGGGAAAATACAACAGATAAGTGATACATTTATAGATAAAAATATTTATTACATTATACTTATGCAAATGTATTATTATTTATTGTCATGAATTTTACAAGTTGCAACTTGCTTGGGTAGGGTACGTTACATTTAATTTGTTTTTATTATGACGAAAGCACGTTTATATGCTAACAACTTTAGGATTGATTGGGTCCCGTGAAATTCGTAGTCAGTTTACATAACATTGTTCAACAGACAGAAAATTATACCTGGTACACCTTATGGAGTCGCCTAATAAATATATTCCATTTTTGAAACATATAATACATTGTTTTCATTGTGTATTTACTTCAAGTACAATGCTATTAACTAGACGAAACTGCACTGCTCCCAAATTTCACTTTTTACTTATTACTATACAGTATAGTCAATACAGAAATCATCATCAAATCTTTACAATGATTGCTGATATAAAAACAACATCAAAGCAAAAATAAAAAAAAAAATCATTACAATCAAAAACTATTACAACTGTAGGATCTATTTCCAAATTTATAGTTAAATTAAAATATATTGTTCAACAAGTTCAGAAATTAGGAATTCCATAAAGTTCATAAAATTCTATAAATGTATTTGAAGGTTTGGTTTATATTAGCAATCATTTGTAAATAAATTAAAAGATATATTGGAAAGACATAACTTAAAATAAAGAATAGTAAATATTTGAAACTAAAATAATAACAGAAAATTGGAAACAGTATCGCTCCGCAAACTATTTTTATATATTATATATCAATCATAATTAACAGTATAAATGTAATTATTATTTATTTCATTATTTTATTATTACTATCTTTTGTATAGTCATAACATTTACACGTACAAAATCTGATATTGAAATTTTATTCATTTAAAATACGCATACAGAAAGTTCCACAAAAATAAGTAAAAAAAAAATGGAATGTAACACACAGGATAAAACTGGAACTATCTGTTGTCTTACTAACAGAAGGCTGGCGAATTACAGGAAGCATCTTCTAATACATTCAATGATTCGTCATGAAAATATACATTCTTTATCTTAAATTCATTCTTGTCAATTAATCACCATTAATATGTTACCTCATAAGTCGAACATTCGATTGAACAAACTTAATCATTGTAAGTCTCTAACTTGATATGTAACTAATAAAGAATTAACTATAAAATTATAGTAATGTATTTTGATTGTAGAAAAATATTTATTGTACAATAAAATTATGTATTTGCTACTAATTGTATTCCTGCCGTTAATTAAACCAATGTACCAGATACGGAAATATGTGTCGATATTCGTACCCACTTTAAAAATGTTCAGAAAAATAAATTACCAAATGTTATTACTGGTACAAGATAAACTATTGTTATAAAATTTCTAACAATGTCATTCTAAAACACAAGACTTTGTAAGAACAATAATGTTATAAAACATTGTTTTTTGTATTCGACAACAAACCCTATTTTGAATTATGCAGTTTTAAATTAATATAAAATATATTATTTACAATTAAATTACTTAATTACATTTAAATATAGTACATGATTTATTACAATTTATGAAAACAAAAAAATGTGGAAGCTATTATTACAATAACTGAAACACTGCAGTTAAAAAAAATTACATTAATATTTAAAAATTATGAATTGAATTGTTGTACATTAAATAAAAACTTTTGAAACAAATAACAATACAAATTCAAAGTTAAAATTCATTGTCCTTACAAAATTTATTTGAAGTTTTAAATGAACAGTGCGCTTTAAGAAACAATTGTTATTCATTTTCAAGTGGGGTATGAAGCCAGCTGTTGTGAAACGGAAAGAGCAACACACCTGCAACTCCTGACTTAGTTCTCAGATGAGCGAGCACAGTGCACCGGAAGTGACGTCACGAGTGCTCAAATTTCACTCGATTCGCTAACCGTTTACGGAAAACTCGTTGTTACGTGAAAATTATTGTTTTCACTCGTTCTGTTAGGGTTAGAATTTTATAAAAATAAAAGGGTTTTCCGGTATTATAGTCCCTGTTTAGTTACGTTGTCTCTCAGAGATTCGATCTTCAAACAAAACTAAGCATCCTTATAATATTAAAATATATACAAAAAAAATGTTTTCGTATTTTTGTGCGAATGGACATATTATCGTCTAATTTGATGATAGTAATCGTTTCAGACTGTTTCTGAAAAAGAATAGAAAAAAAAATAAAAAAAATATATTTTTTTTTTACTTTTTTGATAGGATGTTCGCTACATTTTATATTTTATATAATATAAAATTTATTTTTTACCTTCCACTTATTTATTCATATTACATGTAATTTTTAATATTTGTTTCACAAAATTATCTAAAAAGAACATAGAATTTCTTCTTCTTTGACACAAATTAAATATTAGTATTTTTAGTTACCTTCCGTTAAATATATAAAAGTCAAGATTCTATAGAATATTTAGGTATTGTAAAGAATTTTCAAAACTAATTATTAAAGAATATTATTAATTATTTATTAATCTCTTCAAATTCCTAGTAGGAATAGTTCTTCAAGAACCAATATTAAAATTTAACTTAATTTTCTGTATATATATATATATATATATATATATATATATATATATATATATATATATATATATATATATTTAACAAGTTATTCTATAGAATGCCAGGATTCTATAATTTAACGGTGACATATACATACATTTATAACAAAAAATACTGATAACATTTAGCTACTAAAAAATTGTAATCAAAATATTTCTCTTTTTAATGATTTTGAAGTAAAATTACTTAAAAAATGGGTTTATTTGAAGATCGAAAACTCCTGAAAAGCCTTGAAATCGTTGCTCCTGAGTAACTAAAGTACCAAACAATTCTGTCTACTTCGGAATGAATTTCGCCGCCAAACATACTTAAAACTTACATTTAGAATTTTTTTACTTATTAATATCATCCTAGTAACAGACATGTATACCGTTGTGTATATATGCTGGGTGATGATAATATTATAAATATATTACATTATACACATGGTACATGTATAATTATATAAAAAGAAACCATGCAATTTTTACGAAAATTTTGATCTTATTATTTATTTCTGGTTTATATCGATCGGAAGACGTGTAACAACTACATAACAAGTCTTATAAGTATGAATTGATATGCAACAATTAAATCATTTCAACTCAACCAACAAATTATTCATTCAATAACATCTTACTTTCAACTTATAGCATACGATTGTGTACATATAAAGTAAAGTCTTTTTACGAAAATAATATGCGGGAACTCAATACAAAAATAACTTAATAAATCTTATGTTACATTTATAATTTCTTAGTTTATTTACCTCTATCAGTAGTTCTCATTCAAGTATTTTACGAAGCTTTCAAATAAATGTATCGAAATATCAGAAAATAATTTGTGAAACTCTTTCATCAATTATAATTCAAGGATAAGGAAAGTAAGAACACAATGAGTATTTTATATACATTCCATGTTTATCATTTTTACTTCTTTATAATGAAAATTAAATATATTTTTCTTCATTGTTAGCTACTTCTACACAAAGATACTAATTGGAACTACATTCTTTTGATGTTCTTACTTCCCTTTGTTGGTAAAGTTGATTTGGAATAAGAGATTTTTAGTCTAATTGTGGTCTATTTTGAAATAATACACAAAATATCAGTTTTCGTGTTAACTAATGTATGTTTTTATACTTATGGACAATACTTGTGTATATGTAAATTTCAATTAATTTCTGGATAGTAATTTCATTTTTTCTATTTTCTTTCAGTGTTATTATCATCAGGTTTATAGTTGTACGAATATGAGGTTCAAAATCAAATATTTATGTATTGTTATTATTTTCCAAACTCAACAATTTCATCGGTTATATATAATCAGTATAAAAATAGGTTTCATAAAGAGAAAACCGGTGTTTGCAAAAAAAATAAGAACCTATACTACAGCAAGTTATTTTGCTGAAGTAGTCTTACAGCCAGACAAAACAATGAATTTAGCATTAATTTGACATATTTAAACCAGCTTAATGTCAGACCATTTCTAAGACCTGTATATTTGTATGTTTTCCAGAACGACAATGACCACAAATATTTACCGTAAGTTTATTTTAAAGTAAAACATACTACTTAATATCGTGTGGTAATTTGTGTTGAAAAGTACAGAGACAATATGTACTGTCCGTGATGTAATATATTATCAATATTTTGCTACGTTCTCATAAAGGATTCAAAACGAACTGAAAACCGTTTTGAGATTGAAAACAGTCATGGGAAGGGGTAATGACTATGATTTCAGTCCAATATGGCAAGATCTGGGATCGTATTTGACTGAGATGCATGGAAATGCATGTTACTCAAATCTGACATGCGCAGTAGGTAGTGAGTAGTGAAATACAGGTTAGGTTTATGTATACATGTGGCAGAAACCATAATCTATGCCTTATTTCTTTTCATTCATATCCTTAATAAAATAAATTCACTGTAACCATAATCAATAACTTAAAAGTTGTAGCAGATTATTTGACAGATAGAGTGAGCTGATCCCCGTTTCCGGATCGTTTTTTTGGGAACACTTACAATTTAGATCCCAAAATAGTTTTCAGTTCGTTTTGAATCCGTCATGGGAACGTAGTTCAATCGTGATTATATGTCATACAATGTGCAAAAGAGACCAAATTTAGACAATAAACAAGAAAATACATACAATTTAGATCCCAAAACAGTTTTCAGTTCGTTTTGAATCCGTCGTGGGAATGTAGCACAATCGTGATTATATGTTCTGTAATGACCAAAAGAGACCAAATTTAGACAGTAGACAAGAAAATATATACAATTTAGATCCCAAAACAGTTTTCAGTTCGTTTTGAATCCATAATAGGAACGTAACTCAATCGTGATTATATGTCATATAATGAATGTCCAAAAAAAAAACATACAATTTAGATCCCAAAACAGTTTTCAATCCGTCATGGGAACGTAGGTCAATCGTGATTAAATATCATGTAATGATCAAAAGAGACCAAATTTAGACAGTAGACAAGAAAATACATACAATTTAGATCCCAAAACAGTTTTCGGTTCGTTTTGAATCTGTCATGGGAAGGTACCACAATCGTGATTATGTCACGTAATGACCAAAAGAGACCAAATTTAGACAGTAGACAAAAAGAGACAACCCAACTTCACCTCGTAAAACCCTTGCATGTGAGAACCACCCCTCCTTACAACCCCCCGAGCAGCGCGGCGAGCAGCAGCGCGACGCCCGCGACGTGGCCCATGGCGCCGCTGTGCTCCCCCCTCCAGGGGGGCGGCTTGCTGGTGCTGGAGTGCACGGTCCGCTGCATGACGGTGCGCTGCTCCAGCCAGTACGACGTGGTGAGCTCGAAGCTACGTTCGCGCTCCTCTTCGTCGAAGTCGTGGTGCTTGCGGTCGTTCTTGCGGTGCTTCACCTTCGGCGACTTGTTCTTCGTGTGCGGCGGGTTCTTCCCTGGCTTCAGGTCCAGGATGTACCGCGGGGGAGATGCTGTTGAAGTGGTCTTTGCCAGCAGCTCCAGTTCTACGGAAGAGGGAGGTTAATAAAGGTGCCATCATCTGTCGTTCAGTCATTTACAATGTAGACGGGAATACCGTACACGAGTCAATGCAATTATGTGAAATAGAAAGAGATGGAACAACATGAGCTGATGTAAAGGTGAATTCACCTAAAAAAATAGTGGCGAATGTAGAATTAATGGTTGTGGTTGTGGTAACAAAATTATTAAATTAAAGTCCAGCGTTCAGAATAAAAAAATAGTATTGTATGGTAATACGAAGAGATATTTTATTCAAATTGTAGATGGTCCAACTAAACTTAATAATTATAATGTTCGATCTTATTGCGAAAATTAGAAAATCCATATTTTCTCACGAAAGTGGTGTATTCTACAAAAAAAAATTCAAGACAAAAAGTATTATCCGCTGTATTTCTATCTTTAAAAGACAAAAAGTTTGTTTTATTATTATTATTTTTTTTTGTAATTAGTACTCGCAAAATATATATGTATATATTATTTTATAAACTGATTTTTTTTTATTGAAGTAAAACTTTTTCTTAGAAAATGGTGGCCTGTCTAGACCAGTAGACCGTCTTCCAAGGTGGCTCATGCCCTGAAGGTGATCTAGTTTAGCCGACCAGGAATTGGTGCACGCTTCAGAGTACTCTATTTCTTGGTGTACTGAAACTAGCATACGCTCTGGAGCAGTTTTTGGCTGCTCTGAATTGTGCTCTGATTTCAATGAGTCAGGAATTACCGCATTTTGAAGTGTGTGCTCTATTTCTTGGCCCACTAAAACCACAGCAAATTCTGAAGCAGTTTTGGCTGCTTTGGATTGTGCTCTGGTTTCAGCGGATCAAAAATTAGAGCACTGAGAAGTGTTTGCTGTATTTCTTGGCCTACTAAAACCAAAGCATATTCTGGTGCAGTTTTGGCTACTCTGGATTGTGCTCTGGTTTTACTGGGTCAAGAATTGTAGAGTATTCCTGAGTGTTTGCTCTAGTATTTCGTTTTTCTTGTAATTTTATATTTTGATTTTAGTCATTATAAGAAATTTTGACCCCAAGGAAATTTTGAAAGCGTATTTTAGGCATGCCGGTACCCTCCTTACATCGTAGCCGTTGCTTCCTTAAGTTATTCCATCTTCTACATCACAACAAATGGCGTTATGCAGTGTCTATATTGATTAGAAGTCATTGGAAAAAAATCTCTATTTGCGTAGGACAAACATAATTGTAATGAAGCGAACCTTATATTATTCGAACTGGAATGAATAAAACTAGGTAAAGTGTAAAAGTTCTAAAGCCTGTATATTTAAATATTTGTTAAATTCTTCTTTTTTCAACACATCATTTATTTCAAATAACCTCATTTTCTTTAAAACAGAAGAATTGAATTTATTTTCAAATAATAAAATTAGATTATTTTGCGTCTTTTTTTGTATTTACTCAAATTTGAAACCTACCGTACGCCAATAGTATAAATATATTTAATTATTTTTTCTCCGTACTTTCTTTTTTAATAAAGAACACCTTCCTAATACTTGTAAAATTTTAAAAGTAAAACAATGTGGTTTTAAAACGGCACATTTAAAATTATATAGTTAATTATGTTTTAAATGAAGTAAAAAGTGTTTAAAAATGTTAAATATTTATAAACCATATTTTTAAATTAAAATATTTTGGCACATCGAATTCTTTGATTTTTAGGAAAGTATTGACGATACACATAAATATTTAAATAAACATTTATATTTTTTAAATTATTTTAATAATATGTTTCCTTTTTAAATAAATAAAAGTGAAATCATATTTCGTTTCTATTTGTTTACAAACGAACAAAAAGCTGATTTTATGATTAGCAAGAATTATAGACCTGTTTACTCTCACAAATAAATACACAAGTCACTATAAGGAAATCAAAACAAAACAAAATATATCCTTGATATGTCTCTATCCGAAGAAAAAATTAAATCTTTAAATTTATTATTGTAATAACTTAATAACTTAATTTTATTTACAATGTATATTTTTATGAAATTAAAAAGTTGCATGACTTTAAATGAAGTCTTACATTTAACCAATAACACTGGTCATTAAAAATAAAATTCACTCACCCTGCAGTCTAATGGAGCCCTCGGCTTTCCCAAAAGCGTTTGACGAAGAGCAAATGTAGCCTCCGAAGTCCCTCTTCTCTAGAGAGCGAATAGTGAGATTCATAAAGATGGAATACTCATTAATCACCGTTTCTTCAATCACGTACTTGTCACTATTCATTATCTTGTCCCCTGAAAGCAGAACATGGATTTTACTGCTGGAAAATTCTGCAGTCCGGCCCTGTGTGCGATAAATAACAAGTGTTCTGTAATGTGTCGCATACTCGCCATTCTGGGATAAATTATCATAAGAATTAAATTGCTTTGCTGAATGTAACCATACTACCATACAGTATTTCTGATAATCCATACAATTTGCTACAGAAAGATAGCATATTTTTAAATAGCCTTCTATTAAACAACTCAAAGTTAAACTATTTTACAGGTTCCCGTAATAAAAAAAGTAATTTGTGCTTTTATTTCAAATACATCTCAAAGTATTTTATGTTTAGTACATTAAAATACTTTTATTAATACAAAATACTCATTTTCAATATTTGAAATATATTTTGTATTTGAAATACCTTTATACAAATATTTGAAATACATATTAGTATTTGAAATAATAATATTTGTTTATCTAAAATGCAAACCGTTCTTTGGACGATAACTTAGCTACAAGAAAAATACGAAGAATATAATATGTAGATGCTCATTGTTAATAAATCTATAGTACATTTCGTGAAAATATTTACCTTAACTATTTAAAGTACTCAAATACTCAAAAGTATTTGATTTAAAAGTATTTGAAAAATTTCAAATATTTGAAATACTCAAAAGTATTTGAAATACTTAATAGTATTTGAAATACAGTATTAGGTATTTTATTATTTGAAATACTAAATATTTCAAATACAAAAAATATGAAATATTTAACTACAGATTTGTAAAACTTTTGTTTGCTATTTTGTATCTGAAATACCTATTTAAGTATATTATACAACACTGCGTAATATATAAATAATAGTTTTTTTGAGGTGATGATAGATAACTAAAATCATTCTTCTTTAGTAAAGATATTATTTGCATAAAAACAAAGTGATTTTCTAAAAAAAATAATTCTTTTTAATTAATTTAATAATCGAATAATACCATAAAAGGTAAGAAAAAACTAGATTTCCGTGTTTAATAAAAATTTAATTAAATTTACGTTTTCCGCCTAATCTAGAAAAGGAGCCTAATATTCGGGTACAGTTTCGGCTGAAAATCCTGCTTCGGTCAGACACTAATTTATACCAAAGAATAAATAATTCCATAACTACAGTATATTTAATATAAAATATAGGAAGCAAAATTATAATACAATTTTTTTTTTAATCTTTAAATTAAAAATTAATTGTAATGTATTAACGATCATTTATATTATAGAATATTTATTAGGTATTTAAAATATGTATATTTTAAATTAGCCACTAATAGGCAAAATTATAAAATATTAAAATATATCAATATTGGCCAATTTTGTGCACAAAACATCCATTCATTTTAATTACTTATTCCATAAATAAAATGTATATTTAAATGTTAATTGTTATAATGAAATATAATTTATATATAGTAACTTTTAAATTTGAATTATTCTGAATAAAATATTTATTGATAGAAAATTAAAAATATGGTAATATAAATACCTGTAATGACAATAATTATTTTGTCATTAGTTAAATTAATCAAAAAGTACTTTCTTTTGAAATAAATTACGTTATTATATTTTTGTTTGCAGTACATTAATTTCGAACGACCGAATAATTCATTTGTGTTTAAATAAAGTGCATTTTAAAATTGACGTAGAATGGGGTGAATCGCATGCATCATTTTTTATTGTATTATACATAATAATCGTTACATTTATTATATTTTAAAATGAAAAATATTGTTCGATTATAATAAAAAAAGTTAATAAAACTCAATTTTCAAGTACTTTATCAGATACGAAATACCGAGAACTATATTATATTATTATATTAAATGGTTTAATATAATTAAAGTACAAGCAATATAATCGTATATTAAATACGTCACATATAATTTCCTCAAGAATTTTATCATCATTATTGAAGTAAATTATTATGCATAGCAAGTCTTAATTTGGAAAGATGATTTATACACATGATTATGTTCAGCAGCAATTATTTATTTTATTATTATTTTTTCCAAATGACTGTTGAATTCTGGTTCACAGAATGAACAATGATTATTGCAAGGTAAAAGTAACAAATTAGCTAGTTCATTTAAAATCAATAAATTTAATTTTCTCATATATAAAATTAACAGAGTGAATTTAAATTAATACTCGATAATTAATAAATATCCCTTTCAAATAATGAAACATTTATTTTGTATGTCATAATTCATGTTGACAATTTCAAAAAGCATTTGTATGGGTGCAAACGTTTTAAATAACTTACTGCATATAATATAATGCTATATTAATTTCAATTCTGATTTATACTTTCCTGCTGAATATTCAGTCGATATTCAAATTGTGAGTAATTGGTTTTTATATTCAAATAAGACATTATGCATTCATGTGCAACTAGTGGTTGTATTCAATTCATATGCTTTACTTAATTCATCACTAATTACTGTATCATTTATCAGTATTTGTTACAAATTATTTACCTCTTTTAAGGGATTTTAAATATATATTCTAATAGAATATTTTTTCTTCTGGTGATAAAAATATTTCATATTAAAAATGATACAAGAATATTATATTAAAAAAAAATATTAAAATAAAATAGAGAACCTAATTATATCTGCAATACTGTAGACAAATACGTTCATAGTGTTTTCTATTCAAGAGCTGTTTGTATATAACTCCTTCTAAAAAGGTTGAATAAATAAAGGAATCCTAGAAAGCTAAATTTAAGGATTATATATTTCATTTATATTTAAAATCCAGCATCTAGCTTGCATACATATGGCCTGTATATTTAATTTAGCAGTAGAGGAGTAATGGCATATTTAATAAAACGAACAAATATTTTACAAACCTTGTCTAAAATTTAATGAAATATTTTTCATGTTACATATTTTAATTTCATTCGGAAATAAACGCGATTTAATTTAAAGAAAAACATTGAGTCCAAGATAATGATATTTTAGGTTTCTTCGGCCGCATTTTTTCGACATAATATTAAATTTATTCGCATCTTCTTTAAATTATTCTCGTACGATTCTGATTCTTTAGCTGCCAATTCACGTAATAAGGAAACAGATGTGGCAAATTGTAATCGCTGACTCAACCACAAGCGTGGAATTCGATTCTTTTTTAATTTATTTTCTCTGGATTTAATTAATTCCTGTAGTAATGTCACAATTACCCAAACATTAGCGCGTATTATAAAAATGACCTGTAAAGTTATTCATTAATATTTTCACACGTTACTAGCGAGTGTAATAAATAGGACAGTTTCAGGAAAGGCCTGATTTATCTAGAAACCCCTTCTAGGTAAAAGTTTGGTTTCAACATAGAGTAAAAACTGAAAATTAAAATGTGAACTAATTCATATCATGTCTTAATGTAAATTATTAGCAATGAAAAAAAGATAAAACACTCTAAATAATTATTTGACGCATTTCATTATGAAAAGAGATATAGATACATATAATTTGTGAAAAAGATCCTCTTGAAAAACACTATAATTCAATACTTTTAAATTTACTAAATTACAATATAATGACTAAATTATCATTGCGTTGTAATTTAGTTAAGTTACAAGTATATAGATAGAGCTACACTAGTATTAAAATGAAAAAAAAAATAAATAATGTACTATTATTTGAATATAAATTTGTCGCATTCATTTCCTCAGACATTATAATATAAGCTAATTTTCACTTACTTGAAGACATATTTAATTATATTATAATAAAGAATAACAGAAACTAATAACAATATCTTATTTCTGGTAGGAAAAATATATAAATAAAAATATATACATTTAAAACCACAACATATTATTCTCATTTTAATCAGCATTAGCCACAACTTCATACACAGAAAAAATCGGTCCGTGTAAATTTTTTTGGTGTTAAAATTTTACTCGAACCTAAAATGTTAATAACACTTATTTTATCGGAGAAATATTGAAATAACACTATTAAAAAGTATTGTTATAGGTGTGACGACATTTCACTACGTGTATAAATAATACCGGAACACTAGGTTAGTGTTAATTTAGTGTTGTATGGATCACGTAATTTTAATATAACACTATCGCAGTGTTAAAATACTGTAATAATCACACTTATTTAGTGTTAAAAGTTCAAATTTGTTCACTTTCCTGGGTACAGTAGCAATAAAAGTATATGTGGTAATACGTTTAATTTACAAAGAATTGTCATGAACAAATATGGAGTAATAAATAGACAATATTTGGGTTTTAGTTCTGTAAAAATTTATTAATTACAACGTTTCGACAGCTCAGGGCTGCCTTCGTATATATTGTCTATTTATTAATCACAACGAAAATTTCTGAGTAAACCTGAATGTAATATTTAAATCGTTTTTCGTCAAAGACAGTATAGCGAGTGTCATCCATTGGGTTAGGAACTCCAGTTTTTCATATTTCGGGTGTAGAAAATCCGTGAGTGACATAGTTTTACGATAGTTGCTGGTGCAGCAAGTAAAACCACACTGCTCCATCTTAAAAACCGGGTTCAACAAACTATTCCTATTCAATTTAATAAAGAACGCCAATATTCATATCTCGGTTACGATCTCCAGGAAAAGTATTAAGTATTTTTTGTCTTCGAATGCCGAGTTACCCCAGTCGCATAAGAAATTCAGTATAAATTATAGTCAGATCTTGCGATGGCGTATGCCTCCAATCAGAACTTTGCGGAAGAACCTCTCACAAAAATAAATCACATTGTTCCAGATACAAGAAAATGAGAGTGGTGCATTTGAACAGCGCGAAATTGGGTTACATTCGGAAAGTGGAAAATATTCTAATAAATAAAGACTTCTTGAATTCGGAGTGTTTTAATTGCTACGGAGGAATTCTCAGGATACACTTCATTTCCCAGCCCTGTGCTTTAACCAACTCTACAAATAATTATAATGCATTCGTATAAGTTGCCGTTAAATCGTTAAAGGGAGTAACTATAGTAGAAATTTTTAAGCAGTAGAGAGACGTCATAGATCTGAAAAAAACGTTACAAAATGAAATAAAACTTGTAGAAATTTTTGAAAGATGTTTTTATTTAGAAAACCGATTAGTAAAAAAAGGTATCATAAAAAAAATACTTATTTATGATATTTTCTATTATTTCAAATTAAAATATAAGGTATTTAATGACATTTCAATTTATTTATAATAATCACAGTGTATTTTTTTTAACACACGTTGGCTACGACTCAAATAAAATATGTTTACATATATTTGTTACTTGTCACGCTGATCGATTGAGTTGTCAAATAATATAATATAAAATCTTTGTTTGTTCGTTTAAGTTGTATTGTTCCTTATTATTGTTCGTATTCATGTTCTTTGTTTCTTGTTATACGTTTATTTTATTAGCGTAAGTAATAATGCCTAAAGCATTATCGAAGCAGTCGCAAGTGCTAACTGCAAATGCGATTGCATATTTTGAAAAAGAACTGGCACACGGTGGACCATTACTGCCGTTAAAAGCAGTTCGAGAGGTATGTTATCCTTTAATTTGTTGTTATTAAATTTGGCATTGTCATATGCAACACGCAACACATTTTCTAAACTAATGGACATATAAACTTTGTAATTCGTGACGTCATAATCTAGTTACAAATATTGATGACGTCTCTCTCCTGCTTAAAAATTTCTACTATAGTTAATATGTACAAAAAAAAAAATTTCTTTAGATAAGGCTATGAAATAATAAATGAATACCTACCTGTATATTTTAAATTATATTTTAGATATAATATATTCTACATTGTAATTTATTTTGAATTGATCATTCTAATTTATTATGCAGACATTTCCGGAAATATATTTTACAATTGAAATAACGTCGGGTTCAAATTACAAAGGGAATTGAATAGTAGAATTATATTATATACATACACGGATTAGTTTTAAATGTGAGATTAGTGTAATACTAGCAATTGAATTCTTCATTTTTAAATTTATTTTCTGAAATGAGTACCATGTTATTTACACGGAGATTAATATGAAGTTAGCACTTTAATCAGATTATTTGTTTTATTGGTTTTCATCTCTATTCACGTTGATTTTCAGAGTAGATTGCAAATTCATAGTTTATTCTGTTTTTTTCACTCTTCTAGCTTTATATTTCATTTTACTGTGGTTTGAATTCAGTAGAATTTAATTTAACTATACGGACAAACATTTTTTTTCAAACATTTCTTTATTCTCAGTGTTTTATTTTATAAACGTTGAAGATAAGATTATCAGTTGACAGATTATTTCACACAACATTAAGGTTTGTATTTTAAATTTTGATAGTGCAACACAATATCACGTGAACATTTTATTTAACGGTAACTTTCAATGAAATGATTTTATGAAAATTGTTAAGCTGTGTTAGAATCATGCAGTGTAAATATAGCTGTACTAAAATCTGTTTTCCTGTCCATTGGGAATGATCCGTCTACCTATCGTATAACATACAACCAACAGGTAGCTATCTTGTGTCTCTGCTTCCTCTACACTGCGGCCAAATCGATTCCTGAAATTATATTCTTCCTCATATTTTCCATGCTTATTTGTAAATGTGAAATTATTAGCTTCCTTCATTTTAGATCAAAACAGTGAAATTATTTGTTGAGAAAAAAAATCAGCTTCTATAGATACAACCAATTATTATTTATTATCAAAAATAATAATAAAAATATGGCATTAAAATAAAAAATGTTTAGGAAATTTTCGGTAATATAGCAACGTAGCTTTAGAAATATATAAAAATAGTAGAAAGATAATATTGAAGGATATTTATTGCTCTAAATTCTTGTTCATATTTACAAGGGAACCTCACCACCTTTCCAATTGATACTAATCTGGAAAAAGAAAAAGTCCCAAAGCCAAAAAGCCTCTTTTTCTTTCTCAGGATATGTGATTTTGCAATTTTCAATTTGTCTATATTTTGTATATTTTACATAGCGACATATTTTAATGACCTGGCAGAATTATCTAAAAATAGGTTCTCACATATTTTTTGGATCGCTGAATATGAATTTGATATTAAAAATGAAAATAAAAATTCAGAATGGCGGATTCAATATGGCCAATCAAAATACTTCAATTCTTATGAAAATAAGAAATAATTTTGATAAAACCGTATATAGTGACCCAAAAGAACACAAATTTATTTGAAACATTTTTCAATATTTGGAAATCTATATTGAATTCGAATTTAGCAATCCTAAAAACATAATCATTTATTTCCATGAAAATTTAAGCATTTTTATCATATATGGTCAGCCATATTGGATTCACCATTTTAAATTTTATAATTTTGATGTCAGATTTGTACTCGGCGACTCAAAAAACATATAAGAACGTACATTCAGATAATTCTTCCAAACCATTTAAATACGTCGCTGGGTTAAATATCCAAAATGTAGACAAATTGAAAATTTCAAAATCACAAATCGTAGGAAAGAAAAAGATCGGGGGTTTTTGGCTTTGGGACTTTTTATTTGGTACCAAAATAAGCCAGAAACTTTTTATTTTTATCTATGTACTTATTGCCTTCATTACTTATGTGTACCCTATTATAGTTTGATGTATCGAATACTTAATATTATAATATAAAAAATAATGGAAAGATGATATTAAAGGAAAGAAAAATTCGTTTATATATTTATTTTAGTTTCTCTATAATTGCCCTTTTTATTAGCTTCTGAATATGCTCTACTATATTTCCATTTAATAATTTATTATGAAGTAATGTTGTTATTGAAAGAAAGAAACGTTAGGAATTGAATTTCCGGTGGTGTAGCAACGTTGCTTTAGGAATATAAAATTGGAAGTGTGCTACTGTCCAGTCTCAGTATATTCGATATCCAGTAACCAGTAGCTACTCTTTCGCGGCACAAAGGCAGAGCAACCTGGAAGGGGATTTAGAGAAATTATGACTGCAAGCAGCAACCTGCGGCAACGGCGCAAGTTAGGTTAGGACGACATTGCGCAGACGCGTCGCGAACCCTCACACCACCTAATATTTTAAGATTTAAAGTACCCATGTGTATGTGTTGTGTAGTGGTAGAGAAATAAAAAATACGTTCGCAAGAATCGAAGGCGGCCGAGATACCGCCGTGGGCCGTAATGGCTTTTTGTGATTTTAAATGTGAATGGAACACTGGGATTTTCGTAAAATGTGACTTTCGAATAATACCCGGAAAACTTTCAATCATTTTATATAATTTTTACTTGGGTTTCTCAGCCTATAATCAGAGCAGGATTATTGGTTTTTGGGTTCCCACTCCTCTTAGTTTAGGGTATTATAATATAATAATAATAAATTTA
Organism: Stenolophus ochropezus; assembly: GCA_035578165.1. Classification (NCBI taxonomy): domain Eukaryota; kingdom Metazoa; phylum Arthropoda; class Insecta; order Coleoptera; family Carabidae; genus Stenolophus; species Stenolophus ochropezus. Next base: position 11,487,487 of record JAQOWZ010000014.1, read on the forward strand.
TTTATATATTTGACAACACATATTTAAATATTTTTTTTTTAAGAAAACAACAAAATCATAAAATAACTTAATAAAAAACTAAATTTTAAAACATTTCAAAATTTTCATTTGGGCAAATTGTTTTAAAGATTCGTCACGTTACAGGGCCCTTTTTTAAATTAATCATATGCTTATAATACTATCAGAGTTGCATAAAAATCCGATTAAAAAATCAAGAAAATCAGATTGTTTTTAATTTAAATAGATTTTTGTTATTTAAATCGGTTTTTTTTTATTTAAACCAGATTTTTCAAAAAAAAAAATTAAAAAGTTATAGTATAACATGTTTTACAAAAAAAAAACATATTGTAAATATGATCATAACGTCCAAATTGTGACTACTTCTTTGAAAGTCCGTATACGCTAAAGTTATTTTACTTTTATTGGTTATAGCGAAATACAATATAGACACATTTGGGATCCCTTCCAAGTAGTTATAACCAAATTTTACAGTAAATTTAACAAAAATTCACACCTCACCATAGGTTTTTTAATATCACAAAATAATTACTACTTTAATTATCTATGGTAGTTTAAGTAAATTAAAAACCATATCCACATATTATTTGTGATTATTGTTGTTACTTGATACTATATGGTATTTAAAAAAAAAGTCGCCCCTAGATTTTGCCGCCCTGGGTTATAGCCCCTACAGCCCTTCCCTAAATTCGCTACTGACGAAGTTAAACAAATTTAGTAGTTCTTAGAAGTATGGTAACATTAACTACACTTTTCGCCAATTTTCGTAAATCTGGAATGTTAAATATCAATTGCAGAACAAATTATTTAAATCAATGATTGTTTAAAAAAACAATGTGATTTAAATCAATGTAGCCCTGAATAATATATATCTTTGCTCTAATTTCTCCATTAATTGTTCTGGTTATATGTTCGAAAAAATAATCTAATTTATCTTATATTACTGATCCAAATTCTTGCTTTTCTGTTTGTTCTAATTTTTAGTTTTTGGAATGCTGTAATTACTTAATTACTCTAGTAATTGTTCTACTTTATCTAAAGTCTGATCTATTTATTATCACACATTTTTGATATAATATTCATAAGTTTCTTTACATTTACTTGTTTTTAAATGTGCTCTAGTTACTTTTAAATATTGTATTATTTTTTCTTTTTGGTACATATTATTGTAATCCTACAATACTACAATGTTTCAATTATGTTGTATAAAGAAACAAAAATGAAAATATATAATAGTTATTTATTTTCAATAGGCTTTTCAACATTTTCAAAGCTTTATAAAACCTATAAAGGAAATAGTGAACGACGAAAGTTATTATTAGGTGAATGACCACAATGTGTGCTATTGAACGACAATTTTTAAGAATTGTCATGTGCAATCTTATATAACATTTATTTGTAGTTGGATTACATTCTTTGATTTTTTGTAGTTCACTGTGAAAAAAACCTTTCGGTTAAAAATCATATTTTCACATTTGAATACAGTTCATTTATAAAATCAGTAATTTATTTATTTTTAATATTGTCAATATTTTAATATGAATTGTCACAAATACTAGTTGTTTACAATTATTAAAATATCAAATATTAATCTGAATTTTTTGGATTTATTGATAAACGAATAAAATTAATAGTTCGCATTCAGTTTCCAAACCAATATGTATGCAAATTACAATAACAATAAATTCTGTACTTCATTTGTTGAATGTAACAACCAATCTTTGAAATTAATAACGCGATCTAATCATAATTTGGACTACAAATTAATTATACAGGCTGCATACTAGTACACTAAAAATATTATGTACTGGTTATTATAATTAAAACGAAAATGATGAACACTTATCTAAACAATATCGGAACACCGAAAATTGAAATTACAATTACAGGATTATATATTATATCCAATTCAAAATATTAAATGGTGTACAAATCGCATTTTCTAAATTACTGGTATTCATGAGTGTGATGTTAAATTATTTGTGTAAATCAAATAGGCTTGAAAAATTAATTTGTACGCTAATAATTGATACACTCAATTTACTAATTTGTGGCGAGAATAAATACGTTAACCTAAATTGAATTAAATTAACTCTCATATTACATTTAAATGTATGTGTTAGTTTTATTTTTTTCTTAAATGAGTTGAAACGGTAATGTTGATAACAATTGTGATTGCTTCCGAAGTAAAACGTACTTATTGTACATTAACTCGTAGCTAAATAATTCGGATTGGTATTAAATTATACGTGAAATGCTCTAGTGTAGAAATGCCATCGAAATGAGAAGCGATTAGGCAATGTAAGGCGGTGCCGATTAACTAAATTAGTTAATAAACCGTTGCAAACTAAGATACAGACGCAAGCGAATGTTAGAGTCTGCACCGACCTCAAACAATGAGGTTAAATCAACGAGAACCAACTCCAACGCTCCGGAGCCACTCGGTTACCTTCGGATGAGATCGGATTTAGTCGGATGCGTCCGGGAGTTGTCGGAGCTTGCTGTAAACCTTATCTAATAATTACTTGGCGTAGGGCGATTACGGAGAATCAAAGCTATGCGATGCAATCGAGTGGAAAAACTAAGACGTCAAACATTTGCGTTTACATTGCGTTTCGCAATTCGCGTTCAACGTTTGCCGCCGTCTGTGGTAGGCCAGCACCCCGGGTTTGAGGTTAGAACTTCGCAACTTTATTCTCTGTGGCCTCTGTAGCGGCTATGCGGATTACCGTCAAAATTAACTATCTCATTCTCGCAAAAAATTGCTCCTTTTTACTAACATTATCGTTACAAATTAATGTTTTGTCTCGTATTTATATTGCACTTCGTTTCATTACAAAAATTTACAATTCTCTTATTTCCCAAAATGTTATTGCAATCTTAGCCCTTCGTGGTACGGGTATATGTCTGCAGGATTGCCAGATTTTTTTACAAATTTGCGACAGGTGATATTTTGGGCTGCTTAAAAAATAATGAAGCGATTTTAAGAGATTTTATACATTTATCACCTTTAGTGTAAACATATGAACTTAAGTCACGTTGAAAGTTGAAAGTTTTACTGATCTCTTATTAATAACGGTATGTTCAAATTTGCCGGCTGTTATCAATCTTGAAATCAGTAAGAAGAGAACTAGCTGGAAACTATGCGTATACAGCATTGCAGAAACTCTGAAATATTTCCATCACGTTTGTCTTCTCTATGTTGTTTATTATATGCTATCTTTTTGGCTTAGTTATTTTGTTAATGTCTATTACATTATTAGTAGAAAATTCTTAATTACGGAGAATATAAGAAAAGATATAGAACATGTTACGAATAGGAAAGCTGGGCTATACCCAAAGCACTTGTCAAACTTTTAAACCAAGTAAAATACCGTATTGTAACGTTTATTTGTTTAGGTGAAGTATAAAAGATAATTGAAACACCAATATTAATATAACTAAGTTTAATAAACGAAATATGAATAAAATAAGATAATAAAAATAACTAACACTATGAACAAACAAATATACACACTAGGAATAATAATTATAAATAAACAATATTTATTTATACGACATTTCTATCACCAGCCCTTTATTTATATCACCAACTATTTATTTATTTCTAGTTTACATGTTGCTGACATGCACTGACCGATACTGACTTTCTTCAGTGACTTTGCACACTCTGTCCGACACTAACTTCCTTGAGCCGCCCGTTACGATCCTTATATACGTGCCGGCAATTCATCTCTAGAACATTCCATAGTCTTCCCGAACAATAGCGACATCGCTTCTATCCCACTTGACCTTTAAAGCGACTACTTGCCCAGACAGGTCAGCCGTGATGACTCATCTGCTGTGAGTCTCGCTCGTTACAGTATGAAAAAGTTAAGAGCTGTTAAAATATGTGTTATATTAACCAATATAGAAATCCGGATTATTTTTACAAAAATTTTGCGATTTTGGACGACTTTTACTAAAATGTAGGCGACAAATTTGTTACGTATATCTGGCAACCATGTGTGCAATAATGAAATATGGTGACTTGTTATTAGCCGGATAGTTTTAATTTACCAAAATCTGTTATCCTTATCTCGTATTAAATACTTATGACAACACTTTTCTAGGACACACGGTATAATATTTAAATCGTTTTTCATCAAAGTGATCAATAGGAATGACAGTATAGAGAGAGTTATCTATTGGGTTAGGATTAGTGATGGGTAAATTCCCGGGAACGAATATTTCGGAAAATTTCCCAGGATATTTCCCGGGAAGTTTTTGGGGAATTTTGTCAGGAATTTCCGGGGACTTCATAGGGAAAAATTATCGATAAATTTCCTCATAAAAATCAAAAGCATTAATTATAAAGTTATTAGAATATTAACACTGTTAGAAATTATTCGGGACTGATTAGAACACGTCGGTAAAGCTGTGCCTGCCTTAAATTTATTATCGGGAATTTTCCTTCTTATTCCCGGGAACTTCCCATATTCCCGGGAATTTCCCTACTTGTTTCCGGAAATTTTCCCATATATTCCCGAAAATCTACAAAATGGAATTCCCAATTTTTTCCCGGGAAACGTGTTTAGGGAAATTCCCGGGAATTTTCCCAGGAAATAAAAATATTCCTGACGGGAAATTCCCAATGACCCATCACTAGTTAGGATGTAATTTCTTTCTAAAACTCAATTATTTTCAACTTAAATACATATTATAAACCTTAAAAAAATATGCACTATTCAGAGGTTTGTCTCAAGATAAAGTTTCTGTCAATGTTCCATCTCCATAAGACAAATGAGATGTTTAAAGTCAAGCAATGTAAGTTTGTTATTTGAGTAAGTGACCGCACGAGAAAACCGCACAAACTTGTTCATCCAATATTACCATCATGTCAAAAAGTTTATCTACTTATAACGATATAACGAATATATTATAATACTTGTGCACCAGATGTTCATTGAAGGAACGTTTGTCTCATATTATTATAAAATACCAGCACAACGAATTTTTGATCATCAACAATTAAAAAGTTTTTATATCATTATATTACAAATAATAAAAGACATAAATTCCTAATCTCTTTTGTCTGTAACACAAAACAACAGATAATAACCAGATTTCTTTGGTTTCGAATTTGAGTCATCAAGAACAAACAATTGAATATTATTATTATTGGTGCTACAAGCTACAACCCGTAGTAGACTTTTTGCCAGAGGTGAAAATGAGAGTTGTCTAACAATTTTTATTTCATTTTCGTGGAATTGACTGTCAACCTAAACCTAAAGCCTCTTCAAGGGACCTACAGCTTATATATAGTGGATTTCGAACAACTCGGATATAGCGGTATTTTTATTTGGTTTATAGTTGGCCAAGCAGGGAATTGAAGTCCAGACCTCGTATTCTACTTAGTTTGAGTGAACATGATTATTATCATTAACAATACAATTCTAGGAGAATTTTTTGGCCAAAGATGAAAATGAGAAGGTTCCACGACAATGAAGATTGAATTTCTTAACTGGATAGAAAAATTAGAAGAATGAATTTCTGGGTTTCAATCAAAAAACTATTTAATTTACTATATCGACGTTTCGATTCTTCCTGGGATCATTTTCAGAATGTGTAAACAATTAAATTTTTCTTTATATTACGATACATTAATTATTATTATTAGTACTTTTTGTCAATAATACAACATAAAATAGTTATAATAGTTAACAATACGTATTTTGCTGAATGGATAATATTGAGTCAGAGCACTTAAGAAATTTAAAATACTTATTTTTAACTATCATAACTATATTTTATGTTACATAAATGAGAAAGAGTGTCAATAATAATAATTAATGTATCTGAATATAAAGAAAAATCGAACTGTTTATACATCCTGAAGATGATCCCGAGTAAGATCGCAACGTCCATGTAGTAAATTAAATCGTTTTATGACTGAAATCTAGTAATTCCTTCTTATAATTCCATGACAATATTTTTGGAGTAGATTGTCAACCTAAAGCCTCTTCAAGGTAACTACAGCTTATATTGGAACTACTCGGATATAGCGGTATTTTTAATTGGTGACACTGGGAAATGAACCCCAAACCTCGTACTCCACTCAGTCGGGGCACGGTAATCAAAATTTCTATTTATGAAAAAATTGTTTTTAAAATAGTAACAAAATTCAACAACATCAATGAACATATTGTGGTAAAATTTTAAACTTTATTTCCAATTTTTAGATATGAATTTTTAGTTTTTTGTAATCATGTTATTAATAATTAACAAATAATATGTATATAGTTTTTAATTTTGATAATTAATAAGTTAAATAATATTAAGCAACATGTTATGGTCATATATTTTATTTTTTATTTTTACGAAGGACAATCTTTATACATATATTGAGTTTTCATTTCATTTGAGAGTTAGTTTCTATATCAATAAATAAATGTATATTATGAATATGATGTACATACCTGTGTCTCTTAACCAGCTGTTCATGGCTTTTGGCGAAGCCTCAACGTAGCACCGAATCACCACGTTGCTCTCTTGAGGGGCTGCTACCAATTGATTGGACACCTTGATTAATGGGTGAACTGAAAATAAATTCGCACTCGTCACTCTTCCTAGCCCTTACTTACATTTAAACTACCCCTACCCCAAATAAAAATATCTACTTTAAAACACACCCTAAACTTTTCTACAAGACAATCAACGAACAACGGAAGATACATTATTAAAACTTAAATTAAATTCTTATTTTCATATAAGATCCAAATTAATTTCTATCACCCAGAACAGTAGAACAATGAATTCAATATTAATATTGTAATAATAAATAAAAACGGGTACATTAATTTTATTGTCCACATTACATTTTGATGTACATAAACATTAAATAGATATTTTATTTATTCAGATATCAATTTGTAATGAAATTTAATGTAATATAATTATTGAAAGAGCTTTATTATTTGCTGATATAAAGTAGCTTCGTACAAATTTCATTGATTGTTTAAATAAAAAATAAATGTTTTATGATATGGATGGACACAAAAAGTAATATATAATATAATATAACATAAAATAAATACATATATAAATAATAGTAAATAAAATGTCTTACAGCTTAAGATAATGTGATGTGTACTTTTTTATCCTTGCAACAAAATATCTATTATTTATTTTAGAAAATCTGTTACCTAAAGTATATTTACTTGAATATTTGTAGCAGTCATAAGCTATATTATGTTCCGATCTATAACTAGCTAGCAGTCTGTATTGGACTCTATTAAATTTAAATAATGTACTTACATTATAACGATATTATAATGAGAATGTAATTTCTGCAATACTTAGTTATTTTGTTAAATATATCGACGTTAATAACATTGTTAAAGAATTAGGAATCTAGTAAAGATAGTGATATATTTGCTGAAGATAATGTTAGCGACATTGACAAAGAAATTTTGGTTGATTGATTATATATTAACAGTGATATAAATTCTTCCACAACCGAAATGAACATTAGTATTGCCGAAGAATAAAATGAAAAAAAAATATACACCAAGGCTGAGAAGACTGTCATTATTGACCTACCGCCAAGATTTTATTCCGAGGTGCGAAGCAACCGAGGAATACAAGGCGCTGGTCAATAATAGTCTTCTAAATTGTGGTACAAATTATATTTTTTCACTACTAGCACTTAAATCTTATTTAAAGATTTTTATATTAATAATAAACATTTTGACAAGACCGTTTACTAATTTCTTAATATTTACAAAAATTAACTGGGCTACATTTGTTGTTATGAAGGTTTTATTTGATAACCTCACTTTTGATTCTTGATTTATTTTTATTTGATTTACTTATTTCAATTAGCCGGTACATGTAAATTGTAAGTTCATAGTATACTTACTCTTTTCTTACAGGTAGTGAAAAACAATTTCTAATGACAAATAACTGTAAATAATGGTGCATGTCTAAAGTGAAAAAAATAATCTTCCATATTTATTTATAAACAATTCTCCAAGCAATTCAAAACATTCTTATTTACAAAACATATTGTAAATAAAGAAATTGAATTTAGACAAATAATTTTTTGAATACACATACATATATTTTCAAAGCAGATGCAAAAATAACTCTTTTTTGATAATAAAATAAAATTCAAACACAGTTGCAATATTTAAGACCACTCCACATCAGCTTCGAATGTCAGTGAAGTACTAATAATTTTTGTATGTATTACATAAAGTTCTTTACACCTATTTGTACAAAACTTAACTTGATAATTAATAATTAATTGCTATCACATATTACGCAAACTCCTTCTCCTATTCTAACATGGCGGCAGCAGTCATTCACATTTCTTCCTCCGAAGACATCAGACGTGGGGTAAGTGATTCTTGACAATTTATTTTTTTTGACAACTTCATATTAACAATTTGTGATCTATATCTTTACTTGTATATGATATACATTTACTTGATTATTTAGTGCATGTGTGAAATTATATTCCTTTTTATTTTTACACTGTATTATCATAGTTTTCAAATGAAAAGTGAACAACTGATAAAACATATTTTTATTATTATAATTGTACAGTACAGATGAGAAAGATTCAATATGCACTTTTTAGTTTTTTTTTTAATGGCAGCTTTAATTTTCACAATATGCAGTAATCATTAAATATTTTTAACTATTGGCAACGTGTCAATCTCCATAAAAATTAATTTATTTTTCTATGATTCATGAATTGTTGACTTTTTTAAATAGTTTTTACTTGTACTCTTTTTAACTAAACTTTCTTTTTTTCAACTGAATATAACGTGACACATTAGGTATAAGTGTGGTGTGTGAATGGATAAGCGAAATCTTTTCTGCAAAACTACCCGGAAGTTTTGCAGATAGGACTAGCTTTTTTAGATTTAAGTTAGCTTAGGTTAAGTAGTGTCACGTTTTATTCAGATTTTTAAGAACATGTAAAATTCTTTTTAATATTTTTTTTTATAATTCCATCCAAAATGGTCAACAAGGAATGATTCATACACTTTATTAATCAGTTGCCAAAGTGAATTACCAATTTTATTTTTTTATCTTTATCCAATATTGTTATTTTAATTTTTTTCAAATATTTTTGTTATGTTGCATCAAATTTCAATATAGCTTTAATTGCAATCTGCTCTTTCTCATTGTACTGATTGAAGCATGCTAATAAAAGTACAAATTTAGCTAAATATTTGTCGCAAAGCATGAGCATGACAACAATTATTTCCATTTTCAGGAATGCATCTGGATAAGACATGTTACTTCTAGAAGATACTATATTTTTTAACATGAAAATTCCCTAAAATTGTAAATGGCAACAATTTTTTTGTATAAATCTGTTTTGCAAAATATCCTTTATATGTAATATGGCAACACATATCCCTAATTATGTGCAATAGTCTAGATGGCTATTCCTTTTATATTCCTATAGCTACACTTATGTACAACCCATATAGCTACTAATTTTGTAGCACTCTCTATATTATAGACATACTCATAGGCTAGGCTAGACGATTATTACGATTTTAAGCTCTGATACATGTATTTATAAGCCTAGATGGCTATCCCCTTTTTCTTCGTTAGTTGCATTCTTGCCTTTATGTTGCACCACTCTTGTTCATCTGGTCTCAGGAAGCGACCTCCATTTATGGGGCGGATTCCCTGGGCTTCTTCTCTGGTATAGCTCGCTTCGGCCACTTGCCCGGTGTGGCTCATTGTATGAAGTTCTGTACTTGGTTGGAAGTGAAATGGGATTTAGGTGAACTTGGGATGAGTTCTTACTCTTTTGGTGCCCCCTTTGTTCGTTTGACTTCCTGCCCGGCAGGGTTGGTGGGGGGCTGACGGTGCTTAGGTGGTGTTTTTAAGGGTTGGATATGTGTTAGTGAAGGTTGAGCGTGTGGTAACGAAGCCCTTTTGGCCAAAAATAGTATCGGTGACTATTCAACAACACTAGTACTTCCCCTTATTATGTGCAATAGTCTAGATGGCTATTTCTTCTTGAATTGAGCTTGTACTAGTGAAGGTTTAATTTCAACAATATAGCTATTGCTATTCAAAATACCACTAGCATTTATTCCCTTATTTTGTGCAATAGTCTAGATGGCTATTCCTTTATTTCGAGTGAACTGAATGTAAGCTAGTGAAGTTATAAATTTCAAAGACATTTTGGCCGATGTCAGATACACTAGTATTTATTCCCTAATTATGTACAATAGTCTAGATGGCTATTTTTTATTTCTATTGAGTTGAATGTGAACTAGTGAAAATACCCGACCCACCCTAGACATAGGTTTGAAAGACCCCTAATTATGTACAGTAGTCTAGATGGCTATTTCTTTTTTCTACCGAGTTATATGTCAAGTAGTGAAAGGCAAGACGATTATTAATATTTGAAGCTCTGATAAATGTATTTCCAAGCCTAGATGACGATCCCCCATATCTTCGTTAATTGCATTCTTGCCTTTATGTTGCACCTCTCTTGTTCATCTGGTCTCAGGAAGCGACCTCCATTTATGGGGCGGATTCCCTGGGCTTCTTCTCTGGTATAGCTCGCTTCGGCCACTTGCCCGGTGTGGCTCATTGTATGAAGTTCTGTACTTGGTTGGAAGTGAAATGGGATTTAGGTGAACTTGGGATGAGTTCTTACTCTTTTGGTGCCCCCTTTGTTCGTTTGACTTCCTGCCCGGCAGGGTTGGTGGGGGGCTGACGGTGCTTAGGTGGTGTTTTTAAGGGTTGGACATGTGTTAGTGAAGGTTGAGCGTGTGGTAATGAAGCCCTTTTGGCCAAAAATAGTCTCGGTGACTATTCAACAACACTAGTACTTCCCCTTGTTATGTGCAATAGTCTAGATGGCTATTTCTTCTTGAATTGAGCTTGTACTAGTGAAGGTTTAATTTCAAGAATATAGCTTGAATTGCTATTTAAAATACCACTAGCATTTATTCCCTTATTTTGTGCAATAGTCTAGATGGCTATTTCTTATTTCTACCGAGTTACATGTGAAGTAGTGAAAGACTAGACGATTATTAATACATGAAGCTCTGATAAATGTATTTACAAGCCTTGATGACGATCCCCCATTTCTTCGTTAGTTGCATTCTTGTCTTTATGTTGCACCGCTCTTGTTCATCCGGTTTCAGGAAGCGACCTCCATTTATGGGGCGGATTCCCTGGGCTTCTTCTCTGGTATAGCTCGCTTCGGCCACTTGCCCGGTGTGGCTCATTGTATGAAGTTCTGTACTTGGTTGGAAGTGAAATGGAATTTGGGTGAACTTGAGTTGAGTTCTTACTCTTTTGGTGCCCCCTTTGTTCGTTTGACTTCCTGCCCGGCAGGGTTGGTGGGGGGCTGACGGTGCTTAGGTGGTGTTTTTAAGGGTTGGACATGTGTTAGTGAAGATAGAGCGTGTAGTAACGAAGGCTTTTTGGCCAAAAATAGTCTCGGCGACTATTCAACTACACTAGTACTTTCCCTTGTTATGTGCAATAGTCTAGATGGCTATTTCTTCTTGAATTGAGCTTGTACTAGTGAGGGTTTAATTTCAACAATATAGCCTGGATTTCTATTCAAATACCACTAGCATTTATTCCCTTATTTTGTACAATAGTCTAGATGGCTATTCCTTTATTTTGATTGAACTGAATGTGAGCTATTGAAGTTATAAAATTTCAAAGACATTTTGGCCGATGTCAGAAACACTAGTATTTATTCTCTAATTATGTACAATAGTCTAGATGGCTATTTTTTATTTCTATTGAGTTGTATGTGAACTAGTGAAAATACCCGATCCACCTTAGACTTAAGATTGAAAGACCAAGGCCAATTTACGATATATAGCCTATATGGCTATTTAATATAACACTAGCATTTATTCCCTTATTTTGCTCAATAGTCTAGATGGCTATTTCTTCATTTTTATAGAATTAAGTGTGAGCTAGTGAAATCAATGACATTATGGCCGATTTCAAAAACACTAGTATTTATTCCCTTATTATGTGCAATAGTCTAGATGGCTATTCCTTATTTCTAATGAAATGAATGTGAACTAGTGAAAAACAGAAACCATCCTACATATACGAGCTTGATCATTGTGGTCAATTTAAAAAATATAATCTATATGGCTATTGACCACTAGAATTTATTCCCTTATTATGTGCAATAGTCTAGACGGCTATTCCTTTTTATTTATGTTGCTACAATTATGTACAGCCCATATGGCTATTTATTTTGTAGCTATTCTGATATGAAATGGCAACATATTTCAATAATCTTTGCAATTTTTTCACTTAAAAATTCTTTGCTTTTGTGGTCTCATAGAACCTCAGTCAATGTCCACCCCTGTCTGTAATGGTTTCAAATTCTTTTCCCCATTAAATGTAACTAAAAAAAATTGGATATGACGTGACCTTGGGCATGTGGTGTGATGTGTGAATGGAAAGCGAAATCTCTTTTGCAAAACTGCCCGGGAAGTTTTACAAATGGGACTAGCTTTAGATATAAGCTAGTTTAGGTTAAGTAGGTGGCACGTCTTATACAATTTTTTGCTCCTCCACCCCAAAAATAAATTGCTTTTACTACAACAACATTAACAATAAGAATTGGAATTGTTGCAGAATATATTTTTTAATTAATTTTAGTTTTCAACTTATTTTGGAGAAAATCAAATGTTGTCAGATCATATCTATTTTTTCCAGAAAATCTTAATTTTTCAGGTTAGGTCACAGGAACCAGAATCCAACTACCAACATTCTGCACTTCGATTGGAGATTCCCTTTAGTATTGTATAACTTATCAATCCACCCTTAGTTTTTAAGTTTTCCTTAAATAATTTTTGTTGCCATACCCTCCCTTATTTTTCTGTAACGTTAAAAGTAGAAAGTGTTGCCATACCTCTTTAACTTCTGAAAAAAATAATACAACATACAACTATAACGAACCATACTAATAAAAAAAAGTTTTTTTTAGGTTCAAGTCAGTACGAGTTTTAAATTGCGCAAAGAAATTACGTGCACTACATGGAGTATTATGGAGATTTGCATTTAGTTTTGAGTTGCGGCAAAATAGAACCATGGTTTAGGGGTCGCAGTGCTATAAGAGTAGCTGCGTTTAAATTTAAGGTGCGTATTTGGTTCCGCAGTGTTATAAAAACTTGCGTTTAGATTTAAGTTGCGTCTTTGGTTCCGCAGTGTTATAAGAACCTGCGTTTAGATATAAGTTGCGTCAAAAATGGTTGCGCCGAGTAGATCTCCTCTTAATTTTAAGTTTCTATTTACGAGTACTCGTACCCCTGCCCACTTTAGTTAATAAGTCGAATTTGGTTGTTTGGTTTCTTGGTTTTAAGTGCGTCCAAAGGGTTGTTTTTCTTAGATATAAGTTGCGCTAAATATAATTGTTTTATTTTTTTTGTTTTCAGGTTATAATTGTGTTTTTTTTTTCTTGTTTTTAGGTGATAAATGTGTTGTTTTTTTTGGTTTCAGGTGGTAAATGTGTTTTTTTTTTGTTTTTAGGTGATAATTGTTTTTTCTTTGTTTTCAGGTTATAATTGTATTTTTTTTTGTTTTCAGGTGATAACATTTTTTTAGGTATTTTTTCATACATTTAACAATAGCTCAACTTTTATTATTACCCTTTCATCCCGGGGGTGATTAAATTCCGGGGTGGCTCTATCCTTCCTTCCTTGCGTGAGTAGGCAGGCAGGATCGGGCCCCTGCCCAAGTGGAGAGACCTTGCCGTGGTGGCAGGGCTTAACCATCTTCTATGACTTTTCATTATTCAAAATTTTTATTTTACATTATCATTATAAATTGTTCATTTCATTTCAATTATCTAAATTTATTTTGTTAACAAAGAAAAAGTAATAGAGGATGGAACCAACGTCTCCACAATAAAATATTGAATTCAAGTACAATTTAAAAAATGTGTAATACAATTTACACAGGCAAAAATCTGATATATGTAGGTATCAGTAACATTTATATTTTAATTTTTGTTTTATATTTATTTAAATGTTTTTTTGTCATAAAAAGTATTTGCAGTCATTTAAAATTTATAATATTTTGCAGTTATTTATTTTTCAAATCAAAAACATAGAAATTCAATATCAAATAAATTAATGCAAGTTTTTCTTCTTAATTTTTATTTATTTGTCATATTTTAAATGTTCCATTATCATATAATTCATGCTAGATATTTTTCTTTCAATTTATATTTTCTGAGAATAATATTAGCGATAGTGATGAAGAAATTTTTATTTATGATTTAAATTTTAGATTAATGTATTTTTAATATGTAATTGAAGAAACTCAGAATAAATTAAATACAAGTCTGATTTTCCTTCTATTTTTACTCCCATATTACATAGTTACCCTCGGTAGGGGTCTAATTAGGTCTATAATCTTAGAGATCCAAACAGACTATACTTATTTATTAATATTTATGTTAAATGTGTGGTTTACTTAATACGTTTAACATAAGAATTAATAAATAATAACGTTATGACTGCTACATAATGTTTTGAAAAGTCACGAACACTTAACAAGATTTTTGGGTGAAACATTTATGGGAAAACGGCTTGCATTGGATATTTTCAGTTTTCCGAATTATAATTATTATTATTTTTTTTTTCGGGTCATCATTTAAACAGAAAGAAATAAATAAATACGAAAAATTTGTTTTTAAGAAATAATAATTGTAGAACAGTTTAAGATTAAACAGGTGGATGGGGAAATAATAAGCGAAGTAACTGAAAGATTTTTTGAAAGCTAAAGAGTTAATCAAAACGGAGTTGTCTTCAAGTCGGGTATGTAAAACGGACGTAAGACGCTCGGTGGCATTTTAAAACGGAAGATTTCTGTGCAGTACGAAAGTTTGTTTCGCTATTACATTTTGTGCCGGCTTCTTGTGTACTGTGCTCCTACTGTTTTCATTATTTTTAAGCGTTTTTTATTGCACTGCACAATAATAAAATGTTTGGAATTAGCCTTTATTTTATTCCTCGTTTGCGTATGCGTGTTTTAAGTATCTAGTTAGCCATGATTTGCAACTCGCATTTTTCCTTTCGCTATCCTAAATTTATTGCGAAATTATTCTGAAAATATGGACACCAAATGCAACAACAAAAATGATGTTATCTCGCTGAAACTGATTTAGATTAACATAACGACCGCAGATTTGATCTGCATTGCATTTTGCGACAGTTCTCAAACTGAGAGCAATTTACAATACAAATAGGTGATAATTTAACAGCAATTTACTAGATTTGCGGGATTGCATTCTGTAATGGATTGCTCAAAAAACCACCGTGCAATACATCTCTTTCTCCTAATCATTCCTAATTTATCAACCTATTATTTTCCTTTATTTTTGTCTCTATTATTTCATTAAAACATGGTCGACAAAATATTCAATTACATAATATACACGTGTAACAGAAAAAAGTACCTACATTCAATTTAACCAGTGATAGAACTTGTCGAAAGAAACAATATTTATTAGTATGTAACTTTTTCTTGTAAACTTTCTAAAAATTAGGTTAAAATTATTCAACGTTTTGTTAAAAAAAATTCATTACCCGTCTGATTGAACGAAATATTTTTTCTTACAATTTTATTTACTTTTAAAATTAATTTTTATTAATATTTTGGCTGTAGGAAAAATGTTATATGCAAACCGTGTGTAATATAGTACTTTCTGTCTCGTCGTACATCATTTGATTAAAAAACCCTAATTTACATACTTGTTGCAAAAATTACTGTTTTGACATATAAATTATTACTTTTCAAAATTGATTGACATTTCAAAACGTCACATTTCATCATAGACCAAGCACAATGTCTGTGTACTCGTTATACTTAAAGGCATTTTTTATAGATTATAACGTTTATAATAACTATTAATCGATTTATTTGTTAATATAATAATTTATTTTTAAATTTTTTTAGTACTGAGATCCAATTATTATGAAAATACATGAGGGAGTTAAAATTGAAAAAAAAATGAGATTTCGAAAAAATGTTACTAAAAAATATTATTGCTCTCAACGAGTTCTATATGGTTAACTTTAATGTACTTATTTTTGTTATACCCTGTATATATAATACTCTGGGATGCATGCCCGAAAGAAAAAATTTCAGATACCAATAATAGCAATAATAAAAAAGTTTAAATTAAAATTAATTATTTTTATATTAATTATTTGTTTTAACTTGTCTATTCGAAAGTATGTCAACATTTCAAATATTGAGTCCAGTTCTAAAATAGAAATCGACAACAGTAACAAGCAATTACTCTTTCTAATAATTGGATAAATAAGAAAAGAGTTTTAAGTGTAAATAAGGAAAATAAATCATATCCTGTATTGGCTTTGCTGGTTTCAGCTGAAATTTATAGGTTATAAAACTGCTGGTTCAATTCTGAGCACGCTAGATTTGTAAACTATTATAAATTTGTATTCCTGTATTAAACCCGTTTGATTGGTCCAATAAAATATATTCAATAAAAAATATTTTGCAGGAAATACTAAAATGGTAACTACTTACCGCAAAATAAAAACTAACACAATTTTAGAGAAAAATAAGAAAATCTGTATTATTGTATATTACACTCTGCTACAAACAATAATAAGAATAAAAAAGAAAACTTAACCGTAAGGAAATAACGAGTTTCAAACTCGTAATATTAAAACGTTCTCCACGGTGCAAATGTAATTTATACCTCGTCTTTGTTCAGGGTTGGATTTTCAAAATTTTCTTTTACAAGATTTCAAAAAGGATATTACACTTCATAATAAACACATATTCTTAACAACACAGCCTAAATATTCAAAAAATGAAAAGAAAGGATTTAAAATAGAGCAAACACTCTATTATTTAATTTTTAATTATCTAATAATCCCTTAATATTTAACCAATTTTTAATTCGATGCATTCATCTGACTTATTGACAATACTACGAACTCAAAAATACAAAATATATTAATTTTTATTGAAATTGTATAATATTTTTATGTTTAAAGTGGTATTAATTTTGTTTAATGCAATTATATATTATTTGATATTTAATATGAATATATGAAACATATTGCAATAAATCGAGAAATTGAAGTTTGAAATGATATTTGATAAATTTTGTGTTTCATGTTATTAAAAAATAAAAATTAAAGTACCTACAAATAAATGAAATGTGGCGTTTTTATAAAGTGTGAGACTAAGACGTATACAATTTATTTTTCTCAATTTAAAAAGAGAGATAAAAAAAATGAAAAACGACTTTGGAATTGACTGCGGAATGTTGAATATAGAAAAGAAAGAAATAAACATATACTCACAGTGCACGTTGACAATGAACCTTTTGCTGACTGTCGGAGGAACGCCGTTGCTAGCAATGCACAGGTACGCCCCCATGTCAGTGCGCTGAATGCCCGTTAGCAGTAATGTCTCTCCATCGTATTGACGGACCACTGGAACAACCAGAACACACCAAAATGTTACTACAAATTTAATACATTAAATTAATTTTTTTTTCAGTTTTTCACCAAAGAGGGTGAGGGGTGCCTAGGATTATCCGGGCTCCCCCATTACCAAATTAAAAGTAACAAAATTAAAAAATATATTTTGGATTCATTCTTATCTCGGACCACTGAAACAACCAGAACACACCAAAATTTTACTGTAAATTTAAAACATTCCTTCGATATTTTCTCAATTATTTTCATAGGCGTGCACAGGGGGTGCCTAGGGATGCCAAGTCTCTAACAAAATTTAAAAATAGTTTTCAAGGTTTCGTCATTCCTAATAGGACCTAATAGGAATGACGAAACCTGAAAATTTTGGTACCCGGGTACCCGATATGAATACCCGGGTAGTACCGGATACTCGATAATTACCCGTTACCCGATAATTACCCGATACCCGATAATTACCCGATACCCGATAATTACCCGATACCCGATAATAACCTAATGCCCGATAATTACCTGATACCCTTACAATATCCGTTATTCTTTCATGTTCATCTTTTTAATACAAATTTTTGTTATTTGCATATAAATTTATTAAATGAACATTACATTTCGGGTAATCGGGTATTATTTTTGATACCCGGGTACATTATTATCGGGTAGGTTTCGGGTACCCGGGTACCCATCGTCATTCCTAATTCCTATTTGGTTCTCCATCGAATTGACGAACCACTGGAACAGTATTAATTTAATTTTTTTTCAGTTATCTCCATAGACGTGCACAGGGGAGTTCCTAGGGATGCCCAGGTACCCCCATTACCAAATTAAAACTAACAAAATTTAAAAAAAATAGTTTTGAATTCATTCCTATTTGGTTCAAAAGTTGATTTAAGAAGAAAATTCAATCGTTTTTTACACTAGAATTATTTTTTTTAATTATGTTGTTGTCACGTAATATTTTTGCTAACTAAATTAATTTTCTTACTTTGTTAAAATATACCTAATGGTAAAAAAATATTTTAGTGGGAAATTATTTACGAAAATATATACTGTGTTATTAAGAGGAACAAAATGCGGTACATATATATGTAATATAATAGATTTTCTTAAATAATGGCCCTTATTTTGGACTAAATATTATCCATCCAATATTAATAAAATCATTATTTGCCTGTTTCTTATTCCATTTATTTTGTAAAATTGTATTTCCGAACAAAAAAAATACGTGGGTATAGTATTTATGCAGAAATAACAAGAATTTCATATACCTTTTTAAACCTAAATTCTCGAAGTAACAAAACTAACAAAATTAGTATGAATTTTACTTCCCTTCTATTCTTGGACAACCCCATTACCTAAACTCTACGTACGCCTATGGTTATCTCTTATATTTATATGGGGATTGGTATATTGTTCAAAAATAGTTAACCAAAAACAATTAGTTCTTAATGTGCTGATTCCAAATATCCAACTACTGGTATAGTCGCCTCTAATAAGCAACGGTGTCATATCAAATGTCATTAATTTTAATGAAGTTTCATGCGTTTTATGGTCTACTGCGTGTTATAATGTATACCTCAAATCGTTCTATTTTTTGTACAGCGGATTATTAGCGTAATATATAACAAGCAGATATTTTGTATAAGTAAAAACTGACGTTTGATATGACGCAACATCATTGCTTATTCGCTCGACTAAATTACCAGCACACATCAAAATTTTACTATACATTTAAAACATTCATTCGATTTTGTTTATGCTGATACAGATATGGTAACGTTAAAAAAGAAGGGTCTAACCAAAAACATCTAATTCTAAATGCGGTAATTCTAAATTTTGACACAATTTAATGATCTCATTTCTTTTTCGAGTTATGAATAAAAAAAACCCGAAAAGATTATTTAGAGGTTTTATACATTTTTGTATTTCATGTGTTTTTATTCAGAAATATAGTCAATGTTATGAATTTGAATGGATTGTTTTATTTCTCTTGTACTATAATTATTGTAAGAAATATATTAATTATTTAGGCAGAGATAATATGAAAATAGAAGAGGAAGATTGAATAATTAGTATAACTAATGATTTTATATGTATACATCTTTGATTTTATAATCTTTTTTTAAATTTAAATAAACGTGGTTAATTAAAATAAAATGTATATTATTCAAATATATCTATACATTTTTTAAACTGGGTTTTTATGTGGGTTTCATTGGATTTTTTGGGCGAATAAAATAACAACCGCAAACTATTTCTCAATTTTAACTTTGCGCAGTTATCTGGAGTTAAATGAAATGAAAATTTTAGGGACGTAATCACCCCTTATTGCAGTACAAAAAATGTTTTTTAGGGACCAACTGTCTCTAAACTCTAAACTCACTACAGAGAATACCCTAAAATATTCTCGTATAAGTTATTTCACTGACAAAATGCTTCTGTATTATAATTTTCTCTGGATTAAAATACAGCTTTTCAAGTCCCAATCGATTACTTAATGCACTCGACAAAAGACAAATTTATGAAGTATCTGTTTTAGAAAGAATTTCCATGATGTAGCATGATTCCTGAATAAAACTAGAAGTGAAGAGTTATTGAGGTTTCAGTAGCATTTTTCCACACCATAACTACATGTAGTTAAGTCCGCAGAACGACCAATTATGTTTTTCCCGCTATTGTTCCACAAATGCTTAATAGCTTATTAAATCGTCGCTATATGCAACCATATATCCTCTTGTTCTTTGTATATTGAAACAATAGAAAAATAATGGACTATACCTATAGGTGGACATTCATAAATTGCAATCAGAATATACAAGAGAATGAATTATCTTTTTTTTTAAATTGTGTTCTCCGTAATATTTTTTTTTTTAATAATATATATGTTCAGTAATTCAAACAACTTTTTTGAGATAAATTGTACTTTTATTAAATGCCGTCATCTATCTCATAACAATAAACTGAAATTTAATGAAAATCGGAACAAAACTTCATACAAAATAAGAATGCCTTTCAAATAGTACACTCGCAATCTTTAATTAGCTTGCATTCAATAAGAGTCAAGGTTCTTGAAAATAACTTTATATTCATATTCATTGTTAACAATATCTCCGTTGTCTTTGTTCTTTAGAGAAATAAGATTTTATTTATTAAATAAAACAAAATATTACAATTCTAATTTGTCGTATTACAAACAGGTTTACTTTACAAAATATAATTAGTTTTGTTAAAGTCTAAGTCTTGTACTGCCAGTGGCGTAGACAAGAAGGGGTATGGGAATAAATCCCCCTCCCATTAAGAATAAATTATATACATTATTATATAATATTTACATTGTAGAAAAAGAATAAATTTCGGCTTATAAGTATTTTCTTTTAAATTATTTAAGTTATTGTAAATATAATTTTTTCGAAATAATCCTTCCCCCAATTGAAATTTCTGATAATAAAGTCATAACAAACTGTTATAAATTTTATATTTTGGCTCAAGAAAATCATATTGTGGTTTGCAAATTTAGATTTACAAATCAACTAAGATATTTTCGATATACCTAACTAGGAAATGATATATATTTTGAAATGTAAAGTTAATTAATTTCATAAAAAAATTTGAATCCAAAACATTTGAGAAACAATATAATATATAAGCGAACTAGTGAAAAATATGACATCAAACATTATCTGTTTGGACCATACATGCACAATAATCGCGAAGCAAGATGTGAAAAACATTTTATTTTTATAAAATGCTGACAGATGTTTACGAAATTTCAACGTCGACAAATCACCGAGTTTTTAAAATAAAAATAAAAGTGTTGTTGTTACGATCACCCGAAAATATTAAAAGTTAATAAAGCCATTTTGTACATGACAGTTACAAATTGAATTTTGTGCATTTAAAGTTGATATCTTAATTTTCTTGTAACTAATAGCATTTTCCGATAAATATACGTTTAATCGAATTCTAAATGCAAATTAATGATGTCTCAGATATACAATTGTCAGAATAAAATAAGATAAATTGTGTCAACCTGCAGGACAAATTATAAAAGACAATTTCAAGATGTAAATAAAAAGACACTAAATTCTTTGAAATTATTAAAAAGTGTACTACTTGAGAAAATTAAATTGAAAATGGGTTTAGTAATGAAAGTCTAGTGTAAGCAATAAAGTGATCATGTTTTCTAAATTAAATTTTGAGAACTTTGTATTTCTTCGCAAATTTTGATAACATCAATTTTATTAGGTTGATACAATAATTTAATATACTTTTAAAGGCAAATTAAATGTACAGCAAAAAAGCTTTTATTATTTAGTTATAATTCAAGTTTACATGTATTATTAAATTAAATATTTTGTATTAAATAAATAAGACATTAACTTAAGTAATTTAAGTTTTTCTGATCCATTATACAAATTTAATTAATTTATCTATTATAATTGCTATTTCTTTATAAAAATCCAAGCTAAGAAAATTAAATAAGATTATTTTTTATTGTATTCATATAGTTTTTGCAAATGGAAGTTAGTTGATTAATGTATGCTGATAAATTAGCATATGTAAAACATATGTTTAACATACATGTGATAATTATATAAAATTAATTAAATTTCATTAATGTATTATTCAAATTTTGGCTTGATTAAGGGTATATTGAACGTAGATCTTTACACGAAATAAATGAAAAATATAGTTACTAAAAATACTTATAATATTTAATTCATTTTTTACATTATATTTCGCTAATGTTGAAATGGACATTTGCTTCTGAATTCTTGATGAATGCTCCATTTCCAATTAATTGCTTCACCGTTAAAATATATTCTTCCTATCTAAATAAAGCAATTAAATTTGAAATATGTGGAATAAAACGAAATGAAATATTTATTTACGTTTTGTTGTGTTCTTTTTTTGGAATTTAAATCAATGCTGAACTATACCACAGAACGTTTTTAAAACGAATTTATTTCCGTAAATTGCCAAACTGGTCTTGAAACAAAAATTCTTGTGGAATAATAAAAAACTGGGGTAACTATAAAACAAGTGATTTAAATGATGTTAGAAGATGTTTGCGGTGCAAAATACACTTTTTCTAAGTGATCAATCGCAATTATTAAAATCACCTTATTATTTCTTAAATTATGAAATCATCAAAATTCTGTTCTTATATAGAATTTTTATTTTCGACGTCTCATTATTTTCAATGACTGATTGTTGATATATAAAAATATACCATAAGAATGACCAATTTAATCTAATATCACAAAATGTATTTGTTTCAAGGTGAAAATTAGCTTTCTCTTTGCTCTAAGGATAGATAGGAGGAGACAAATTTTAAATTTGCCACTGGTTCATGGGAGAATATTTATTTCTCAATTTAAACAACGTATCATACAATGAAAAAAAAATATGTCTAATAATATACATACATGAGACAACATTTGGGTAAAAGTGGTTATCTGTTTTTTGTAAATTATGTTCCTTGTTACCATATTAACTTGTCATGATTATATATTTTAGTTTTGTCATTTATCTGTTGAATGCAGTACTGTTATTGTCGAAATGTTGCATTTGAATAAATCTTAACAGAACCCAAATATTGTCTCATTTATAATTATGAGTTCTTCCAATGTCTACTAATGTATTGTATTAATATTACATATTCAATATAAGTAATTCATAATACTCCATTTAATATTTGTAGAAAATATTAAAATGTTTATTAAAAGCGCTCATTTTCTTTATTAGCTGCCACTAGTGTCTAAGATAAAACAGGTAGTAAAACAAGTGTCACAAGAAATAAATAAAAAAGCATGTTAAAAGATGTTTGCGGTACAAGAGAGAATTTATTCGAAGTGATCTATTATCCGCAACGTCAGTGCGTTTAGCTAAACAATTGTTAGGTTATTAATTTCTGAAACTTTGTTTGGTTTCGTAAATAACAAGAAGTTGAACTAAAGTTCGAGCGCAAAATTAGCAACAAACATTTAATATGCAGATCTGCTAAATAGTTGAAATTCAGTCGAAAGCCGAAGATATTAGATCCAGCATCTAAGATGAAGTAACACGAATACGAAAACCGCGATTTTCGTGTTTCCACATTATCAAATGTTGTACGCACGGGTGATTAAAATTAATGTGATGCACACGGAACGGAATACTGTGGCAGTCCATATTTGCGCATCAGTCAGTCAACAGACTGCTTATTAAAATTTAATATTATAACGTCTGCTCACAACAGACTGTTTGCACGACGAGTGAAACATCGCAATGAGATATTCACACTATGAAAAATACTCGGCTCTCTAACTCTGGTACGGTGAGTGCTTGCGGCCCTCAGTTCTTCAGTCTCTCCACTTCTACTTTCTGCTGCTTATAAGCATTATATAGACGTGGAGGCCAGGTAAATAAGCATTCTTACTTTGTTATTTGCCAGCGAAAGAAATTACCCGACTGTGCAAATGCTGCTTAAAATCTCACTGCCTAAATTTCTACTTCAATATTTCACAAGTTTCAAACGGAAAATATTATAGCCTCTTGTTTGCCCTTCTTCTACTTCACGTTTCTTTGCCGATTATAATAATGCCTACGTCATAAAAAAGGAATGGTACTAGTTATATTCATTTTAATAATTTGTACAGGGATCCAAATAATAAGACGAAGGGCTGAAAAACATTTAAATTTTAACAATGTTCGTCCCTGTTTTAGTTTCATTTTTGAAGAATAAGACTTGGAAATCGGATTACGGTTGTATTGAAAATATTTCACATTCGTGATCTATTTTAAATACTAACATTAAGAGAGTTTGTAATCGGTACTTGGTGGAACATATCGATAACTCAATGCAATACTGTAATAATTCAAAATTTATGGTTTTGAGATAAATTATTTTAAAGATATAATGTATATGGAATAAACAATAAAAATATTTAAAAAAATTGTATGGTGTAATTTTATATCAACGTGCGGAATACTGCCCTACGTATAACTATAAAAAATTATAATAAATTTGCTTTTCTCAAAATATAAAAAAAAAACAAAATTTGTTACAGTATTGCAGCCAAAATTTAAACAATCTAATAAATGTTACATTTTAAACTTAGAACATTTTTGAAAGTAAAATCCAGAAAGAGCAATAAAGTTTTATTAAACTACTCATTACATTGGAACAAATTGGAAAAAATAAATATTTAATCCTAAATAATTAATAACATAAATATACAATAATTATTTACTGTTGATTTTATTATTAGTAGTAGTAGAAGTTTGTAAATTTTTATAAAATTGCTAGTGAGTGGATATAATGGTCCACAAAGTCTGCTTTTTTTGGTACTAAGATTCCTGGTTATTGTATTGTCTCTATCTTTAGAACATTTTAACTTTGCTGGTTTTTAAGTATTGTTCTACGTTGTCGGATATGACTAAACGACTTAAAAACTGACATCTGGAATCGC
Organism: Stenolophus ochropezus; assembly: GCA_035578165.1. Classification (NCBI taxonomy): domain Eukaryota; kingdom Metazoa; phylum Arthropoda; class Insecta; order Coleoptera; family Carabidae; genus Stenolophus; species Stenolophus ochropezus. Next base: position 11,512,445 of record JAQOWZ010000014.1, read on the forward strand.
ATATATATCTTTTAATATTATTCTAACTCATAATTACGCTAGCATGTAACAATTATCGTTAATAAATAAATAATAAGTTGGTAACTTGATTTTGTTCAATACTATAACAACTATAGGTGTTACACTTTAGTCAGAAACACCATTCAGAAAAAACTGAATGGCATACTGTAACAAAGTTACTTGTTATGGTCTTGCACAGAAAAATGGCAGAAAATATTTTAAATTCAGTATATAATTAGCGACATCTTTTAGATGCAACAAAATTTTGAGCTGTTCTAGTATTTCATATTATAAAATTCGTAATTGTCTTTAACATGGCATACGTAACTCCGAATCATTTTTTTTTTGAGTTGTTACAGTATTGCATTGAGGTATCGGTATTTACAATAATTAAAATAATTATCGACGGAATAAAAAATTTTGAAATCTCCATTGAAATTATATTGATGATGTTCGATAAGACGAAACGATCGTTAAAATATACAATATCTGTGGAAAAACCTAGTGAATTTGAATTTTTATTTTAATTATTATTTAAATTACAATGAAGGTTTCCATTTAGGTTCCTGTGTTTTGTCTTTTTTGATTGAAATCCGGCAAATAATTTCATTTTAAGTATATGTCTATTATGCCCAGTTGCACCTTAAATTTTTAGCGACACTTAGACAAAAAAAATCTAATCGAAATTTTGACACCAATGTTATGTTAATAGTTTATTTGACATTCTATTCCAATGTGATATTGTCCGTTTATGAAAAACTTAAAATTTAAGTAACAACGGTGCAACCGGCCATTAATCTACATTTTTCACTAATTGGTTTCGTGATGAAATACCTGAGATTTAAGCAGGCTACATACGCTCAGTCTCCAGTTCTCCACACAGAGTAGTTACCATACAAACAATGAAACTTTGAATATTAATTAAAGTGCAAAATGGCATTAATTGGTAGAGTATTCTTCGTCTGTGCAAATGATTCAAATATGTGCCATTAATTTGAATGTTGTGTTCAGACAAGTTACGATAGTTAAGCACAGCAATTATTTTTCGAGCGGTTGTAGGACGTAAAACAATTGCAGCCAGTTGTCAGTAAATGAAAAATCGCCAACCTGCACTCTGTTTGGCTAACCTTGCCTGCAGACCGTGCTGTTGTGAACAGTTCATTGCTTATAACTGGTAGAAAATAGATTTCCTAATGTCAAACACAGTAACCGGCTGACTTTTTATTACATATATAAAATATTATATGGTTCATACAGAACAATATTTCTAAATAGAATTTTCTGTCGACTAACAATCGTCCGTTTATGTTTGGCGTTTGCGTGGCCCAGGACTGGTTCACTTCAACGCACTGCACTGTGACAGGGGAGGTCAGAGGTCGCAGACAATGCCACTTGCAATGTTGCCGGATTTAAAAACACAATACAATTATATCCTGTTATTCCTGCTTCCGCTCGGGACCCACGACAAATTTAAATTGTCCACAATGCCGAACATTATTTATATTTCAGCAAAATTGCTCAGGAGCAAAATGCTTTTCAATTTTCCATGCCATGCCATTACCAACAATTACACCAAACAAATCAAATTTTTATCCATTCAAAACATGATGAAATATATACTTTTTACAGGCATCAACCTGTAATAGTAGGTATATAAAGAACGGTAAGTACATTTACGTCATTTACTGATCGAAGAAAATAACGCCTATTATCATAATCTTACACTTTAATTAAAGTGACTTTATGACTTTATCTTTAAGTTAAAGTTGCCGGTTTTAATAATAGTTACTTTTGCTGAAGTAAACTTTAAGGTATTTTAAAGAATGTTTCTACTGCTGAATGTATTAATATAACACCGCTTATAAACAGTTGAAGCAACTAAGACTTATGCTGACTTATGATCATGATGATAATCGCAACTAGACACAACAGGAAATTTTATCTACATTTTTGCACTTACATAATAAAACTAGACTTAACTACACTGAACTAAACATTGTGAATCAGATTCAATAACTGATCAACCCACTTTTAGAATAGGGTGCTCTGAATTATTTCAAACGCCTAATACCGAACAAAAATTAAACTAAACAAACTACATTATAAACTACGTCCGCACTACGGCTACAACTTTCTAAGACTGCTAACAAATTTTGATTGAGAGGCAAATCTACCCTCTTAATCGATTATTAAACACAAATTTTGTCTGTGAAATATGATCTCATCGGCATGTAGTCCCATAATGTCAACGTCTAGTTGCCGAAGGCGCAATCATAGTTCGCAGACGAAATGCAATCCACAAACAAGATGGAAAGAAGGGTCGTAATTTCCATCTTTTTTCATTAAATATCGAAAAAATCTAAAAATCTTACATTTAATTCCATATAAAGTTATTATAACCTGAATTACAACAAAAAATTTGACTTCAGAAGAAAGAATTAGAGGTGTAAACTTAACCAAAGAAATATTTTGCTATTTTCATCTGCTCCTCTAAATATGATGTGGTGTATGTGGTACCATTCGTTAGATTATTTAATTATAATCTAATGATATCAAATAAGACCTTTTTTCAATGAAATATTGGATAAAATACATTGAATGCTGACAGTTGTTATTGATATTGATAAATTAACTCATTGTATATTCGGGATTCGATATCTCATCGATTCTTTTTTTTTTAATTTAAAATGTAAATTATTCAAAAGATTTTATTTGATTACAAAGAATCGGATCATATTTGATGTTATTCTACACCTTGCATCAAAGTCACTTGTAATCAAAATTTTGTTGCCACAATAATTGCTGTTGATTATTTAATTAATTTTAATTTATAATATATAAAATAAGTAAGTAAATATTTATCGTTTTGTTAGACGTAGCAACCAGTAAAAGTAAGCATTTTTACTATCCAATAGTGCAAAAAGAATATAAGTTTTACTTGAACATTCTATTAGTAAATGTCAATTTATAACAGATTTCTCTGAAAATTCAAGTCGATAACAGCAACAGAAAAGGGTAGTCTGAACTTTTTCTGCTCATATTTTAATATTACGTATAATAAATCTAAATGATGTAATGTCTTCCACATAAAAAAGTAAACCTCTCCCAACGCTGAGGCAACTATCCGAATCTTAGCGAAATCCCAACAAATCTACGAAGTTCGGGTGATTATTTACGATTGTTGCATTATATAAATAAATATGTCGACAGTAATACCGGTAGTGGATGAAGAAGGGCAAGAATAAATCGTGAGTTTCATCGCAGAGGGAGCTGGCAACAGTGTCCGAGGCCGATCGGGATAAGGCTTCACTTCGCGCGGGCCACCATAACTTAACCATCGAAACGGAAGAATAAAGACAAATGTTTTGCAGCGATTTTCCGAGATATGAACCTGTATTTCAATCCAGTGTTCCGATTGTTAGTAAAATTATAAAAAAAGAAAAAAGTTTTTAACATAATATTCTTAACATAGAACTGCTTTTCAGATTTTGATTTTTCAGTAAATTTTGGTTTTAATAAGCAAAAATCGTATGTTTCTAATAGCTCTTTTATGAAAAGAATTTTCATTCCAAAAAAAATCATACATATTCTTATGTTATCTTAAAATCGGACTGTTAATAATTTTCGAAAGTATTTTGAAATTTAAATAAAAAAGTAAAAACTAATATATAAATTATATTTTATTGAAAAACTAAAATTTGAAAAATAGTTCGATGTTAAGAATATTTTTTTAAAAACATTTTTCACTACAATGTACCCAAAATGAAATATTAGTTCTACACTCCGTTTTTAAACTATAGGCAGCACTAAACGAAGTCACATTTACACCACAGCGTTAGTGAAATACTAGTAGTTCTGAAAAGAACTGGTCTTAATCGTGAAATATCACAAAAAGAGAAATGTAACAAAAATCACGTGCAAATTCAGCAAGTGATTTGACAACTACTAAGAGTTTGACGTTTCATTTATGTTTGAGAGGGTTAACTTGAAATTTTGTCTGGTTAAATGCGGCTTCATGAAATGGCGCAGCAGCCAATCACAGGCTTTGATTTTCTCACTAGAATTTCTAGTTACTGCACAGAATAGGTTTATACAGAAGCGACACTAAGACAGAGAAACGAAAATTAGAGAGAGATGGAGAATGTGCACAAATTTAAAGGGCTCATTGTTTAACATCGGAAAGTTTCCTTACATCTTAGAGAGAGATAGGAGAAGAGCAACAATTTAAAGGTCTACACAATGCTTCAAGGTCATAGAACTGAAAAGGGGAAACATGAAAAGTACCAACACGGAGTGTCGCTTCTGTATGTAACTATTCTGTGGTTACTGTCTATAGTTTAAAAACAAAGTATAGTGCTTTTTATGTATTTTAGTGAGTTAGTACTTACTAAATGATATCTAGTACTTTTTTACTAAATCGATATTTAATCGATAATATTATCGTTTATGTCAGTTATGAGTGGGAACCTAGTTTATATTCTACTATAAATGTATCTGATAGTGAAGATGAAGATACAAATATGGTTCATTTGACTGAAATTAGTTATAAGTAAAAATAGATATTTATTGTTAAAGTATTTATTCTACTCGTATATATTTATAATAAAAAGATCCATTTATGTTACTGAAATATATTACAAGAATATGTTCCTAATAATTTTGTATATGATTTGACTGTGATGAATAAATATAATTTTAAAAAATATAATTTTATATATATATATATATATATATATATATATATATATATAATTTGTTGTTTTTATATATTGAAAATCATTGTAGTTATAATTATACAAATAAATAAACAATAACCTTTTGAAATATTACAAAGTTCCTTATTTTCCATTCAAATTTAGCGCTATATTTTTATCTAATGATATCTAGTGATTTTTTAATGTAAAATTTAGTACATTTTAAAATTTTCAAATCGGAACCTTGTTTCCCTCTGTCTGTGGCTGTGATGTTTCCTCATGGAACACATTAATTGAACTTATGGACTTCAGGGGAACGACCTACGAGAAAAATAACGGATACTAACTTAATAAGCAATTGAAACTACACTCGTTCTCTTTTTGCCGACGACGGAGAAACGTATGTTGTATACAAAGGTTTTTATTAAGTTGTAGTTACAATTCAACGTAGTTTTATTGAATTTGTTCATTACATATCAAAGGCTCGCATTTTTATGTTTCTTTGTAACTACCGTCCACTCATACATTTATGATTACGAATGTTATTACTTCAATAATAATTTGCTTTATTTTCTTTTCAAATAAATCAAACAGAAAATTTGCTGATACATTTTAATGATATAACTGGTAATCGTTTGAATTAACGTTATTATATAATTAAATGGCATAAGGCAATAATTTCTGGAATAGGGTTATTTAAGGGGACAGACTATCTACAGCAAAAGTGTAATTCGTGTTTTCTAAAATCTCATTTTTGGAACATTTTAGACAAAAATGTTATTATAAAAAAAGTTTTTATAATAATATTCTTAATATCGAACTGTTTTTCAGATTTTGATTTTTCAGTAAATTTTGGTTTTAATAAGGAAAAATCGTATTTTTCTTATAGCTCTATTATAAAAAGGATTTTCATTCCAAAAAAATCACATATATTCTTACAGTATTTTGAAATTTGAAAGAATAAACACTAAAATTTAAATTATCTTTTATTGAAAAATTGAAATTTAAAAACACTTCGATGTTAAGAATATTATTTTAAAAACTTTTTTCCAATAACATTTTTCATTAAAATGTACCAAAAATGAGATTTTGGAAAAGTACGAACAACACTTTTGCTGTAGGTAGACTATCCCCTTAAGCTTTTCTGATTTTTATTATTATTATTATTTATGTTAATTCATAATATATATTGGCAAATATGAGGTACGTTCTTTTTTATTTTGTGAAAATATATTGCATATAGCCATAAAAAAATCGCAAAGTTTGAAAAATTTTATCTTGCGAAAAACAGTAGTATTTAGTGACATCACTCTAACTACTTAAAAAGAGAGTTCTGGAATGAATAAAACAGGCCTAGTTCTCAATTTAATAATGCTGTTTATTTAATGCTTTGTTGTATTTTCTTGTTTTTGATTTTAATTTTTAGGGTAAACTTTCGAATTATGCATATAAAGACAAACGTTCTTGACGACTACTTTTTACGTCTGTTGTGCGCATGAATTAGTCGAACTTATTATTATAATTAGTATTATTAAAATGTCAATAATTGAACTTTTTTCTGTTTTATTATAGGTAACCTATTTACAACTAAAATTAAGATACAACATGTTTTTTTTTATAAAAGTAGGATACTTATTCAGTCAATATTTTAAAGTCTTTATTTCAGCTCTCACCGGTTTCGACTCTACAAGGGTCTTCTTCAGGGACCGAAAGTCAAAAATTAAAAATTAAAATATGTCAGCATGTAAAAAATGGTGAACCATGAAAAATTTATGCAATCAATTAAGAAAATCTTCTAATCATACATAATTAAAGTTCCATTTTTTCTGATTTCGATATTTGGAGGAATGCTGTGACTTTTTTAAACTTGTTTTTAAAGGTATTTCAGTTGTCATCTTTAACTGTTACAGTTTGCTAATGAACTCTCAAATATTCGAAGTACGGCTCTGTTTGCAAGTGGCAAAAGTATCCATTTGCAAAGACATCCATCCAAAAGGAAGCTATTAAGTAATAGGCTCACAGCAGGAGCAACAGCAGGTACAGCAGGTCGACAATCGCGCGCAAATATGTACAATTATCAGGGCGAGGCTTGCCGATTGTAGGCGGAAATAAACGAACAGGATTCGGGATTCCCCTAACATAATTGTCAGGTTAACTCAGCAGCGCTCACAGCAAAAGGTAATACTAATCACAAAAACGAAAATGTATTTTAAAAATAAGTGGCAGCAAAAATTACGGACTATACGTTTATCTTGCACAGGTTAGAGATCAGTCAAGTCACTTAAACAGGGACTTAGCTTAACCAACACGCTTGAGATTCTGAGAGGTAAAAATTATAAATAATTATGAAAAATATATATTACTACATTATCAATAAACTATATTCTTGATTATTAAGCAGCTACATTTATCTTGAATGGCACATATCCTGCAAGAGGTATCCCGCAATGTATATTATTATAATAATATACATTGCGGGATACTATAGAATCGTTCTACTTGAATTTTTTATATCAAAGAAGAAATATGCATGCAACTATCATTTTGCTTAAAACGATCACCGGTATTATTGATTGTGCATTCATTCTACATAATATACACTTTCAAGTCCCCAGATTGTCGTCAAGAAATAGTTTCCCATTCTATTTGCCTCCTCCTAGATCGAATACGTTAGTTAAATCACCCATTCACCATATGATTCAGTCATACCATAAAATTCAAAATCATGTAGATATTTTTAATTCCAACTTTCGTGATATTAAAAATTGTATTTATTTCTTTTAACTGATTTCTTCCTACCCCCTAATTGGGCATCTGCCTGTCGGGTAGTGTAAAATATAATAATAAGAATAATAATAATAATAATTATCGTGATCCTTTTCATATTATTATTGCAAATTCACATATACCTATAAATAAATTGTATACCATTCATTCTGTAACTATATTCATACAAAAATTAATTAAATAATCATTTTAGTTCTAAATAAAATGATTTGTGGATAAACTTGTTTTATTAAAATTATTTTCTTTTAATTTTCATTGTCCAATTGAATACAAAACACAATATAGAGTTTAGAATGGTTGTCAAAAATGGATGTGAAGATATTAGCAATTTGTTATATTTGTCCTTATTTAACAGTATGCGGAGTAAACGCAATTGAATTAAAAGTTAAGATAAAGTCACTTTTAAGTGGGTTATAACACTGCATGATAAACTTGGTCACTGTGTTAGCTGATATAAGAAATACTAGGTACATCAAAAGTTGACCTGAATAGGAAGGTTAAATAAAATTCATACCCTCAAGGACTAAAAATAGTGATTGAAATTTTCAGAGCCTATTACAGATTCAGTTTAAAATAAAATTACCGATACCTGGAGTTACTTTTCAGGACCCACAGGTTGAAAACTTCTGCCCTGTCCAACATCCTTACGTGCGGGCGGTCCAATGGTTATCCGCACTTTGACCGAAGTTCAAAGGGCCGATGGCTTGAATGCAAACGTATCAAATCATGTCGGCATGAATATAAATACTGTCATTTCGACCTAGTGCCAAAAGGGCGTAAATAGACCTGTATTTCCTTACCTAAAGCACTTTATTTCCTATGTTTATCCTTTCTCCCGTAAGTAGATTTTTAATATAATTTATTCTAATGGATTCTCATAATATTTTAGTAAATTTTCTTTGTGAAAATCTAAATTCTCTACGTTACAAAAACCCACTATTTTTGTTCTTTTATTTTAAGTGTTTTGAAGTATTTATATATAAATTCTCATAGTTATTTTACACGAGAAATTTTCCATCTTAATTTAATACGGTATTTCATAATATTCAATTAATTGTTATTAAAAAGGAACATTAAATATTCTTAGAATTTTAGTACAAAAAGCAATAATGACACGTTCCAAGAAAAACATATATTTTTTGCAGTGAACTACAAATAAATTTTCTGAACCCAAAATTTTCGACTTGAAATAAGTATGTTTTGATCATAAATGTCAGTTTCCTCCTAAAAATAATTGAAATGGAGTATTAGCGACTTTGGCAATTAACATGCTCAAAATAATATTTACACAGTTTATATAAAAGATTTTCCGAAATAATTAATAGGCATTTTGTTGCATTTAAAAAAAATAAATATTAGGTGTTTAATTTATTGTTTTCTATCGACCGATGTGAAAAGGCAGTAACGTTCGCGCTTTACTAAGAAGAACAAAAATTGATAAATAGAATTGGAATTATATGTATATTATTTGACAGTTGTGGATAATAATATATTAAACACTGAGGGACTAAAGTGCATGATTTAATCCTGACATTGTAGGGAAGGATGGTATATACACTATTTTTTGTACTTTCGCATATACATTTTAAAATAATAATTATTTGGTTATATTTATATAAATGTCAAATACATCTTTGAAAACAAAACATCATAATGCATATAATCTAGGCTAAGTTACATACATATATTTACTTGTTTCTGTGGTAACATAATACTTATTTATTAATTTAATCTGTGCGAGATTAAATATGAATAAAAAGTGCTACGTCAGTCTTCGAAAATGAAAAGTAAATTAGGCTATTACTCCCGGAGGTAGAAAAATATATATTATTATATTTTTTTTTATTTAAATAATCTTTGCCTCCCCCATTTGATTATTGGCCTAAGTACAAGTAATATTACAATGTTTTATGTACAGGGTTTATTTTGAATTTTATTTGATATTTTTCGTGAACTTATCATCGTTGCCATCGTTGGATAATTTTTTTTTGTTCTGTCTTTCTGGCAATCAGTTATAAGATATAATTTACTGTTTTATGTTTTATCAAAAACTTTATTGTAATGACATTTAATAAATTGCGGTGGATTTTGTTTTATATACGAGTAGGTATCCGAATAATTTTATTACTAGAACTGGATCATATTTCTTATATTTGTATTTTCATTGGCAATCTACAGATTTGTATAGATACTGATGATGAGAATTGACTGTTCTATGTTCTATCAAAAACATAATTGTTAGGAAGACATTCAATAAATTGCGGTGGATTTTGTTCTATATAGGAGTAGGTATCCGAATATTTTACCAGAACTCGATCATATTTCTTATATTTATATTTTCATTGGCAATCTACAGAATTGTATGGATACTGCAAAAAATGTAATTAGCGTGAAGACACCGAGAGATACGAGTGGATTTGATTCCACATATCCACATATTGGAATAATTTTATTATCAGAACGTAGTATCGGCAGATTTGTGTATGTGAGTGTAGCAACCGCGAATCCCGTGCTGCCAGTTCTCGCGAAACTGACAAAGCACACGAGTTCTTTTAGCTCTAGAAGCGATAGTTTCAAAATAAAGCCACTTTAGATACAGACTCCGGGATTTAAAGTGACTTTGGAAGACAAACGGTAAGACGTGGAAAAAATCAATATCGGAACTGGAAAGAGAAGTTTATTTAAATAGTTTTAGTGTGCTGTGTGAATCTGGCTTGTGCAGGCAACTATGCTGTAAGAGCGTTGTAATATTCTTCTGCAAATGCTATGGCCACAGGCAATCCAATAACTTTTATTTCTTTAATGAACTCTGATCTTTCTGTATATTTAGCTATTGCTATAGTTATGATTTTACTTGTGTTGCGTATATTTCAATTGTTTTCAATTTTCTTTGTCTTGTTGGAATCCTATTGTGCTGTTACTAAGAAACTTTTATGTACAACAAATGATATCAAGATATAAATATAGAAATAAGAACATTGCTTTCCACAAAGTTATAATAATATCTACAACAGCTCATTTTCACAAACCTCAAATAATAATGATTAGCACTTAGGTTAAGTTAAGTAAGGTTAGATTAACAGTGAAAATATGTATAGAGCCAGCAAGTTTTGCAATATAGGTGTTGTTCCATTACCCCAGAAACATGTTTCTCATTTCATTTTATAGTATGTTATACAGGTGTTCCAGTTTTGAACGGCATAACCAATGGATTAAATACTAAAAATTTGAGAAAATGTTCGGAAATGCTTAATTCCAGAGATTTTTCACGATCAATGTCATGCAGCAACAAATTCAGTAGCTAATCGTTGTCGTGTCTGTTTATCTATTGCAGGTCAACATTTTGAACAATTATTATAAAAAATAGATTTTTTCTGAAATATTATTTTATTTAAAACAATAAACGTATTTGATTTAATTTATTATTTTTATTTTTCCCACGACTTATAACGTATAACAAGATAATATTTGATATGTCGTTATGAAATAGATTTTTCTAAGTAGTTCTGTTCTGAAAAACGTGAATATCTCTGGATTCTTAGGCCTTCTTCAGAAGAGGTACAGTATTACATTGATTAAATAATTACACACTTGATGTAAGTTTCACAAATAAGTTTATTGATTACTTAATCGATTTCGACTTCTGAAGTAGATTTTGTATTTCTTCTTCATTTTTTAGGCTTTCGCCTATTTGTTCCGCAATCTTGTGGTGTGTCCTATGTTGATGTAACCCAACTTTCTGTCCATATTTTCGGTGGTTTTCTTGGTGGTCATCTAATTGTAGGTTTGTATATAGTGTCTACTTATTTTAATTAGCTTTTCTTCTTCAGAACTGTCAATAATACTGTTCCAATTCTTTCTCGTAGTTTTTTGAATTTCACTATATTTGTTTTAGAGTATTACACTGTCGCCTTACTTCTTGGTTTCTCATTCTATTCATTCTTGTTTTTCTAATTATTGATCTTTGTGTGCTCATTTCAGCTGTTCTCATTATTTGTTTAGTTTTTGCTGTCTGCTTGGGACTTCGCTTCATACGTCATAATTGGTCATAGTTTTATAGATTATAGAATAAATGTAGCAAAAGCTATCTAATTACAAACACTAAATTAAAAAAAAATACCTCAAATTAAAATGCAGGTAAACCATTAATGAATGACCAACTTGACTTATTTCATTCGCCTTACTTAAAGGTATTAGGTACCGAAACTCTAAATAGATTCATAGTTTTTCCGCTCTGTTTTAGGTAATTCTAATAAATTTTTATATAATAATTACGTATTTAAGCTAACATAATTTTATAGTACTGTCCATTCGTTGATGGTGACTTGTAATGGAAACTAGATGGAATCAATTATTATTTTGTGAATATCACCAAGTGTTTTATTTTTACAATTTTTATATATATTTTAATTTTATAATCTGTTATCAAGTACTTGTTCATTTTGCAGGGAGCCAGATATTTTTGTCAATATCATCACTTGTCTTACTTGTTCATTTAAATTTCTATTACTTGTCATGATTGCTCTTAGAAAATTTCATTACATGTTCTATAACTTTCTCTCTACCTCTAGCTTGTAATCTAATGACTTTTTATTTATTTAAATGACTTTGTATTATCTGGCGATATTTATTTATTTATTTGGTACATCAGAGAACCAGCAGTTAAATATAACCAATAAAAGGTTCCCACGTTTTGAAAAACTGTATACATATAAATAAATTATCATGACAAACTAACTAGCACAAAAATGACAAATTATAAACAATAACAAGTAATGAATTATTTAAAAATGATTTAGAAAGTAATTGCTTATGTCTACTGCGAAGATTTTAATTCCCTTTTAAAAGAATTGACATATAAATGGAATATACCAATATGCTGATCTGTGGTTGTATATTGACATTATCATGTTTATTGGAGAAATTTTATGATTGTTAGTTGAAGTTTTATTTAAATAAAATAAAGCATTGGAACGCATTATTCTTTGGGGGACATATTTTTAATTTGAAATTTGTGGCCGGAAGAAATGAGTAAGTAGGTGTAGTATCAACTAATTTTCACTTCTAGTTGTAAAGGAAAGAGCGCAATCATCAAAAGAACGAGATTACAAAAATTCTTTTGATTTCGTAAACCACAAGATAAATTCTCAAATTCATATCGCAAAAGCAGAGCGGACGTCAGAGCTCTATGAAAAATCAAAAAGGCTGAAATTTCGGGTGTCGCTCTTGCACGTTTACAGCTTATTTCCATTTAAAATGGCGCACGAGTGTCGCCGTCGGCAATTAGTCACCTCCCGGACTCCGTCCGAACCCTCTAAAGAAGGTCTTGTGCAGTGATTCCCAACAAACTTCTCCATTTCAATAAATAAATACACCGATGCTTTCAATTTAAACCCATCTTTACTGCGATCGATCTTTCATTAATCTTTTAGCTTTAACTTCACATTCATTATTTCATACTTTACAGTGAAACACATTTTTAACGCCGCCGGTTATAACGACGAAAATGTAAGATATTGATAGGTTTTCGATATGCGTTAGTTGTAAAATAATTCGGATTTAGCGTCGCCGGAATTTGCGACGAAGTCTCATACAACGTCCACAGGATGGCTGTACCCTTTTTTTTTGTTTCTACATATGAATATAAGTTAATTTATTTTTCTACACATAAATGTTTATGAAGATTAAATTTGAATTTCTTGACTGGTTGTGAATTAGAAGAAGGTTTCAGTGATAAAATATTTTCTTCTTTTTATTTATTTCATTGACGTTTCAATCCAACTCGGGATCATCTTTATATGTGTAAATAGATAATATATTTTCTTTAAAATTCATATACATAAATTATTATTATTAAAACTATTTATCATTATGTTTAACATAAAATAAATTTATAATTGTAAGAAACAGTTATTTGCTGAGTGGATGATATTAACTGTATTAATCTTCTGTTTCCTTAAATTTCTTTATTATTAATCTATCCGAAAAGTAAATAGTTTTTTTTTTTCGATCGGACGAAAACTGATAACTTTCCGGTGTGTTTTTGAACCGGAAAGAGCATTTCCGGTATTTTATTGTAGTTGTGAGGCTACGAAAAATAACAGTCCGGGAATATTTTTTCCGGCCTGTGTGACTAAATAAATATTTGTGTATATTTAATTTTGGTTGACCATTAGTTATTTAATTTTCAATATTATTTGTGGAACGTTTTGATCTTAGACAAATGAATAATTGAAAAATTATTATTTTCTTTATACTTGTTTGATGAAAATAAAAATAATTATTTTCGTTGATGTTAAATGGGTTTTTTTGTAACTGTTCTAAATTTCCTGTCGTCAGCATAATACCCATGACATAAAATAATACATACATGAAATAATTTGAATTCATGCCATATTTGTTCAAACAACCTAGCACAACAAGGAAACAACATACACTAAACCTTTAATGCAATTGTTTCAATAGTGATGGTAATAATCAAGACAGAACTAAACCTCAATATTAAGTTGATATGTTTAACAAAATTCAACTTTCAGTAACCGTGTAATATAATTATAATAACCAAGATTTTGTTTACGATTTGATACTTACGGTATATATTATTAATACATGATAATCCACTTGTTTTTAATAAGAAATGAATCGTCTCGTACTTCGTAATAGACTTACTGACAGGGTTGGAAAAAATCATAATTTATATAAAAAAATCAAAAATCATTGATTTCTTTAAAAAAATCAAATAAATCATGATTTTTTTGATTTTTTAAATTTTTAAAGATATCTAAGTGTAACTGAACATTTCAATTGTTTTATAAGCAATAGAAACATTTTATTTCATAAACGAAAACGAGTTATGTGATAAAACCAAAACAATTAATCCAAATAAAACAAGGAAGAGTAACAAAGAATTATTTTTACTTTTAGTTACACTTTTAATTATTTACATTTACTTCTGTTATATGACAAATCAAATAAATCATGATTTTTTTGATTTTTTAAATTTTTAAAGATATCTAAGTGTAACTGAACATTTCAATTGTTTTATAAGCAATAGAAACATTTTATTTCATAAACGAAAACGAGTTATGTGATAAAACCAAAACAATTAATCCAAATAAAACAAGGAAGAGTAACAAAGAATTATTTTTACTTTTAGTTACACTTTTAATTATTTACATTTACTTCTGTTATATGACAAATATAGTGATAAAATATCATTTAATTTTAAGATATTATTATATACGGAACATATTTTCATTATTATTAATAATTTTGTAGCAAACAATTAAAATTTATTATTTTTGATAAAAATAAATGATTTTTATTTAAAAAATCATTTGATTTAAATCGTGATTTAAATCAGGCCAACCCTGCTTCTTGATATAAAATTAATTTGTCCAAATGCGGTTACAATCTCTGTCTGTACTTTGATTACTAGAGTATACAACTACGAGGCGATATCGGAAAGATGTCTAGTGTGTCCAAGACTAAATTTAAAGCGAAATCTGTTAAGTCCGTTGTGTTAGTGTGATTACTTGGTCGATACAGTAGAATTTTAATGACACGACTTGCATTAAACATTGATTTATAATTTACTTTGTTGTATTTGGAGTAGGGTTAGGTTTATCACAAATTCAAATCCGGTAACGTTTGCCACATGAAAAATGAAGGTTGGACAATTATCCCTTGTTAAAAATGGTTGTTTTTGAATTGAGTTACATTGATTTAAAATAAATTAGGTTAGAAAAAAAGTTATATTGAAAACATCAATTAATAGGCCAATTCTGAACAAATCTGTACGACTTATAGATCTGTAAACCTGAAAATATTGAAAAAAATCGCAACGAAAGTAGCCACTCTTAAGTATAATTTTATATTAATCAACAAAAATAGATGCGTTTTTGTCAGTTTTTTTGCAGATTTGCAGATCTGTAAGACTTACAGATTTGTTCAGAATTGGCCTATAAGTTAGGTTAAGGTAAGTTTGAGGAGAAGAATAATAATCTATCAAGTCTTTGTTATAAACAACTTCATTTGTTTTTTTCTAATGTAGGGTTCTTTTTTAGGAAATTTTGCGTGTCACTGGTGTAAAACCTCGGCGAATGTCAACGCTACCTGTTATATTCGATTCCCTGCTATCTTCACTTCCTCTTTTAATCATATTTTATTGCCTGTTGCTTTAGTTCTTTCATTTATGTAAATTGTCTGGAATTGCTTGCTGAATATAATATGAATTTTGAACGATCTAAAATAATTTGATTACATCGTTGTTGTTTTACAGCCATTTTTCACTTTTCCTTTTGCAGTTATTTATAGTTTATTTACTTTTTTGGTTTTCCACATAATTATTTTCTTACATTTTGTAGGTGTTTTAAAATATTTTTTATAATACATCTGCTTTAAGAAAATTTTAAGAAATTATTTTTTACTGGTATATTTTTGTAATTAAGTTAAACGTTTTATGGTTTTATTATTTAATTAATTCTAACTTAAATTTTATAAATAATTTCATTTTTTTATGTATTATGTAAAAGAGAAAATTAGTTAAAGTAATTATATATTTAATATGAGTATATGCTTCTGGTAATATTATACATAGGTGTTATTAAATCAAAGTATTTAATTAATAAATTAATTAATCACATATAAAATTACAGAATTAATTATGTGTTTGTAATAATAAAGTGAAAAACTGAATGTGTTTTAAAACTAATTGAGTTGATAATAAAATTAGATAAAATGAAAACCAATGTAAAAATACTTTAATTAAAATATCGACGTTATTGAATTGTAATATCGCGAAGTGTTATTAATTAAAATACAAAAATAAAAGTGTTTATAATTTCCACCTAATCCGTACAATGCGTATTGTAATAAATAATAAAATTAAAAATTGTCCATGGACGGATTTTGTAAAATATTTTAATTGTAAATAAAATTTCATTGTTCATTATTATTTAAATTAGTAGAAAATGGAAAAAATAAACATGATACCACAATCAAAATAGAAGCTATTGTGTTCATAAATTAATTTCTACTTCAAATGAACGAAAATTATTTTGTCAATAATAATTTCATTATTTTTGCGCCATTTACAAACATATGCAATTTTTAGTTAGCGGCAATATTGAATGAAACTAAACCAACAATTCCAGTAATCCAAAATTAAATTCAGAAGTTACGAGAGAAAAGTGCTCGTCAATAAGTGCATATGAAAAAAAATTTTCATTTCACATTGTCAGGTACTAATCAGGTGATAAATGCAATATTTTTCAATTAAATCATACACGAATTATCGCAAATGAAAAACCAAATATATGATATAAAATTATAAATATACCTTTCATCAATATGACGTTCAATATTTTTTTTTAATTAACAATTTATATTTCGAGTGACTTAGTTCCAAAAATAAAATTTCATTTTGTTTCGATTTATTTTTACTGAAAATATTTAAATTTACTTATTACATTCATATTTAGTTTATCCTTTTCATTTAACAAAATTAAAAGTTACGATATATTCAAAAAATAATAAAACTTGTTTCCTACCTTGTTTTTCACGAATTGGTTCATCTCTAAGGACCAAGCTTTTGCTGTCTTCTCGTCTCCATAGGACTGTTGGTTCAGGAACTCCTGTTGCTCGACAACGAAGCCTGACGGAACCGCCTTCCACTGCTGTTCCACCATCGGTTGAGTCTTCATCGTTTAGAATATCTGGAGGAATCACCACCTCCAAATAACCCATCTGGAAGAAAAGAGAATCACACTTATTATTTTTTACAAGAATTTAAAAACTGAGACTCAAACCAAAAATAACGATTCTGATTTGTTTATTGTTTATCAAAAAATCGTGGCATTTGTACTAAGAAGCAGTGGCGGAATTTAAAAAAAATAGTGGAGGGGCAATATCCTAGCATGGTCAAATGATGTATAGAAAAAATGACAATTACCATAAACATTGAAACTGAAAAATAAATTTCAAAAATTTTAAGAAACAAAAAATAAAAGTTAAATGTAACTGTACAAAATTTGTTTCTGAAAATATGGGGTTATAATTATTTTCAATTTTTCCTTTTTAAAAATTGTTTTCGTAAAGCTGGATCCAAATCAATAATAATTTATGTTCCATGCTGTATTTTTAAATTTCTTCATATGTACTATCATGTACGGATATCTATATTTTATATATTCACACAATGTGCGGATATGAAATTCACTGCAAACATCAAATGTTTGATACATTTGATTAATTATTGTTGCACATAATTTTTATATTTATATTGATTGCATAAAATAAATATAATAAAGACATAATTAATTATAATTACATCTTAAAAAATATATAAAGAAATTATTTAATTTTGAAAAGAGCAATTACTTGTCTCCATTTCTACTTTACGTTGACAACATTGAATGATAAACGTCAAATAATAGCTGACATAACCCTATTTTATTTGCGACGACAACGTCTAGTTCTACCACAAAATAGGTTTGTACAGAAGCGAAAGTAAGACAGAGAAACGAAAATTAGAGAGATGGGGAAAGGCAACAAATTTAAAGGGCCCATTGTTTAAAATCGGAAAGTTTCGTCACATCTTAGGGAGAGATAGGGGAATTCAACAAATTTAAAGGTCCACACAATGCTCCAAGGTCATAGAACTGAATAGGGTAACATGAAAAGTACCGACACAGATTGCCGCTTCTGTATGTAAGTATTCTGTGGTGCTACTCTAAGTGATTATTTGGTATTTGCTCGTAGAAAAAATAGACTGTACCACTCGAGTGAAATATAGACATCATATCCACTCTTGTTGTACAATATACTATTTCGGTGGAAATTTGAATCAAGTTAAGTATTTTACCACTTAAATATTTATCTTGTGTGTTGTACGGCTAAATCCACGTATGCAGGTTTGTTCTTGCAAGTCCAGATTAACACTACTGTACGTTGCAAATCTCTTTTACGTTTACTAGAAAACCGACAGCACAACGGATAACGTGTTGTTCGTCCAGAAATTATTTGTGGAGATTTTTATGTGAAAAATATGCGCAAATTTGTGACAAATACAACGAACAACGCAATTTTTTATTGATGTGGATCCGGCTTTAGAATAAAAATCAGAAAATTGGTACACATGTAATTTTGGCCCTAGAATCGATTGAACGCTGAGGTCGCATCTTGACTCATTAGAAGGTTATTCTTGAAAAGCTTCTTTTTTTGGGTTTAACTTTCAACCTAAATATCTCGATAAAGGCAAAAAATAATTTACTGTTTCAAAATCTGAAATCAGTGCACATATTTACTTAAGTCCAAGAAATTAAAAATTTTGGGGAAAAAAGTTCTCATTTTTCACCTAATCATTCCAAAGAAGATATATGCGGAGAAAACATTTCTTTATGTATATCTTTGTCCGTAGAATCACCACAGCCAAGAAGAATATATTAATTTCAATTTTATATACAAAAAATGTTAATGTAGTTTACGGCGAATATAGCTACACGGTAAAGTGCCTTGACAAAGCTAGTAAGTTCTTAAACGTTCCCCGTACGAGAGAAAATAATTAGATACTTCGACTAACACCCAAAATAAACAGCCCGTCTCTTAGAATTAGGTCTAATGGGATATACTCTCGAGTATATTAAGGAGTGAGTGTATATTGATATTTCGCATTAGTGTGCCAAGGTGCAGAAATTTAATCACTTCTATTATTCTAGGAAACAAATTTATGAGGAGCTGTCAGAAGTGGATGTAGTGAAACAACTAGGTATATCTATCGGGAATTGCGATTTGGGTATAGGAGTGCAAATTCAGTCGGTTCGATGGTCTCTAAGCCGCCGCTTGACTCGCTAAACAATCTGAAATCCCTGCCGCATATTTATCTTAGACAGAGACGCACACCCGGTGTCATTGTGTGTGAGTGTGTGAGACATACTAACTACAGTGTCTCTCAAACTTTTGTCGTCAGTGGACCTTTAATAAACTTGCTTCCAGCACCAGACCAATTTTTTCTTTTTTGTGTCTCGTATCAAGTATTTCATTAAGTTGTTTATATTGATATTTTCTTCTAAATTTTTCAGACAAAGTAAAATACAAATATTATTATATATTATATTAGAAATATAAAGAAACTGTTTTCTCAAAAGATTAATTAAATCAAAATTTAGAAAACCATGTCCATATTTTAATGAAAAAAATAATAACAGGGTTGCTTTGATGTAAATCATGTTTATATCACATTAATTTTTTCATCATTGATTTAAATCACTTGTTGCAATTATTATTAACATCCCCGATTTACGAAAATTGGGCAAAAACGGTCGGGTAATGTTTCCATGTTACAATACTTTCAAGAACTACAACTTAGTTGATCTGTTTAATTTCGTCGGTAAAACGATTTTAATGATATATTATTTTGAATTTATAACGCAGAAAATTTTTCCAATAATATGTGATTTTTTGTTTAATTTATTTTGAAATGTGTTATAGTAAAATGCAGTTGTAACGAGATCAAACGAATCCAAGACCTTTGACGCTATAACCGGAAGTCGCTATAACCGATAAAAGTAAAATAACGTTAGCGTATATGGGCTTTCAAACAACTTGTCATTAAAACCATTTCATCGTTATAACCGATATTCTTATTATTATTATGTTTGATAATAAATATTTTTTGTAAAAGAATCGGATTTTTATACAACCCTGAATAATAGTAATATCAATGTTATTATGTGGAATAAATAACGTCATTATTTTGAAAATTGATAAAGCAGTGTTTGATGAATTACGGCTAGACTTTGCCAATAATAGCAAACGATTGATATCAAGGATTTTGTTTCCACACGATAAACAGCTAGCAGCTTACTTAAGAAAAATGCGTCTCGATCCAAACTACTTTTCCAAATAATTTCTTCAAGTAGTAATATTTCAAGTAAACGACATAGTGTATTACTATTTCCATTACACAATTTATACGTCAGTAGAATATATTCACTCTAGAGTCTACAATATACACAGAATTAAAACTAAGAAGCAAATAATAATTTTCATGTACTTAAATTTTTTAGTTAACATAATTCAAATACAGTACTAATTATTTTCTGTACTGAACAAATTAATTATGTGCATCAATTTTAAATTATATTTTAAAAGCTTCGTGAAAACAGTATGTACGAATATATAGCCTGTTATTCAAGAAAGAATCTTATTTCTAACGGATTTTTACTTGTATTATGTTTTCATATAAAAAGAAATAAACTCATTCTATTATTCCATTCTTATTATATGTAAAAATATGGTTCGTCTGGTTTTTGGTTTCTTTATTACTTTTCACATGCTTTTGGACTTATTATCATAACTTATATCTAGCACATTTCTCTCAATCTGAAAGTCATAAAATTTTAATGATTTCTGTTTGTTAAACTAACAGTTTTTCCTCTTAACATATTTCTACTGAGACACAACCAAATATTTAAAAGGGTTATATTATAAATAAATGAACAAAAATTAATTATATTTGAAATAAATATATGTAACATTAAATACTATTAATAAAAATTAAATATAAATAATAAAGTATCGGCATCGTAGTGGTCGAAATGTGGAAAAAAAATCCACACACTGTCTTATAGTTAAGACGTCGTAACCAGGGATGGAAAACGTAACTTAACGATATCCGATAACGTTATAATAACGTTTTATGTGCTAATGTTTTTTATTAACAACGTAACAATAACAAAATAACGTTATTTAACCGTAATGTAACAAATAACAATACACTATAACGTTATTTGCCGTTGAGAGAATATAAATTCCTAATATACCGATATTTTAATATTTTTCGGTATATGTATTATGTATACATAAGTGTCATTAGTAGCGTTTGAAAACTGTTTCAAATGCACCAATCACAAACCTTCTAACATCCTACTGCCAATATAACTGCACATATGTTATATTATTAAGGAAATTAGTAATGCTTGTCTTATAGCAGGTAACTATCGATTACAGACTAACGTATTAATTTTTTAAGTATATTTTTAGTTTAATTTTTTTATGAATTTCTATTACAAATTTGAGAAAAAATAAACTTATACAACGTTATGTTGATTTTTTTTATTATATAACGTTAATAAGATTTTTTTATAACGGTGGCAGCGTTTTGTAATTTGTTCAAAAACAATTTTAAAATTAAAATATGATTGTAAAATTACAATTCTTTTATTATTTTTCTTTAATAAAATTGTTACTTAACAATCATTGTTTGTAAAAATAAAATTTAATTTGCTAATATGGTATGACACGTTGTAAAAATTAAAACTCACTTAAAAAATTACAAAAAAATATTAAATTTGCTATGTAAATCTTTGTAGTTTTTACAAAAAATACTTGTAAATTTACAAGTCTACATGTATTTACAACTAATCATCGAAAGAGCCGCAGTTTGGCCCTGTTTGCTTTACAGCATGTGTTTTTCATCAAAAATTGCTGAACTTATCTGGAAAATTAATGATTTCGCTGGCGTTTCGCTAAGGAAAATAGGTAATTGAAAGGTAAAACAGGAGATTGTGGGTGTTTTGGAAACGCTGCCTGACCGTATGTGTCGGGAAGGGAGACAACAAGCGGCGCATGCGTGTTTAGCGAGGATTTTCCGTAATTGTAAGGCAGGGTATTATTTTCTACCAGGGTAATTTACGTAAGTTAATGTGATGCATCGTGTGATGTTCCAGTATCGCAGTTTGTGCCACAAGAGCTCTATTCCACAAAATAAACAAAAAATACTCTCATGTTTTATTTACTCATATAATTTTTTATTCTTTGGTGTATTAAAGTAATTTTAGGAAGCAAAGCTGGTATAACGGATATAAAATGTTAAAACCTTCATTGAAATTTAAAATAGACACAAAATTAAAGCCATTTATTACTAATCGAAACTGAAACCGAAATCGTTAATTGGTTATTTTCTTTTGAATAGACAGACGTTTTTATATACGTAAAAGTTTAAGGATATATTATTATCATAAAATTCATTTCAGTAATGAACTTAATACACTTACAATACATGAGCTTAAATTCATTATACATAATGCATTATTTTAAGTTTTAGATGATTATTAATATGATTTAGTAAATCTTGAAACTATTTACAGAAAATAGTTACTTTTTATTTCTTTTTTCAAATTTCTTTGTAGACTAGCTTATAGGAAAAATCTATGACATCAGTTGAATATGTATTCTGTATTTCCTTTGAAGTATCGAATTGAATGTTGTTGTAATAAAAGCATTTCCTCAGGTATTACAATAGTTTGGCATATACATATATTATTGCATTACAGTGATTCATTGCCAATCATTTAGAAAAAATAATAATTTATATTTGAAATCGAAGACGGAGTCTCTTGCTTTTTGTGAATGGGATAAGTGCAGTTAAGATACAACATTTTCAACGCAACAATCAAATTATTAAGCGGGACAAAATTAATCAGAAAATCATTTGATCGCAACAGAACTATTAACATTACAATTCAGGGTATTTATTGCAACTTCCCATTCGTAGATTATCTCATATTTATGTAAAGATTGTAAATAAATTAAATAACAAATTTAAACAAAATTTGTATTGTTTAACCCTCAACTGTAATTAAGTTAAGGAAAACTATAATAAAATATGACCAAATGAAAATAAGCAGGATAGGTAATTTTAATATTCATCTCATTGATAATGTACTTCCTTGTAGTTACTTTCTCAAAGACTTGGAAATAATGACAGAACATACAACATTCATAATGGTGGATATATTTTCATTAGTTTTGACCTGTGTGCTGTTTTATTAAGTTTCATGCATGAAAACAATTGTTCGCTTAAATATGTGCTTCTCCAACATCACAGAATTTTTACAGCAAACTTTTTCATCTGTTATTTAGTATTTCTGTTTTACTATCTAAGAATAAATCCCAATTTTTTGTATTTTTTCTTCAAAATTGAGCTGTTATTGCATAATTTAAAAATTTATTATACCTAGTACATAAGCTACGTTTCCACCTCTTAACATAGCCACAGTTTAAATTCTTGTTTTTGTCATAAAAGCATAGTCATAATCAATATTCTGGAAAATGTTCTTTCGCAAGTATGTAAAATACGAAGTTAAATATATATTTTAAGAATACTAAAAATTATTTGTTTATAAAATTATATTGGTAATTAGTAATGTAGAAGGTAATTATATTATGCGGAAATATAACTGCTAATTATAGTTTTTATAAATTGGGTTTTTTTGTGGTGAACTAACCAAAATAATTCTGATAGCCGAAATTCTATTTGTATTTTATTTGCTGTATGTGTTTATCGTGAACCGAAGATATAATAATTGTTTTTCTATTTTCCATGTGAAAATCAACAGTTTTAAACGTGAGCACATAATTTACAACATATGTTCTCTCCAATAAAACAATGACTATGACTATAACAAAAGTTTGTATACTTTGTATTGGAGTAAATGAAAACGATCAACCGCTATCACTACTGTTGTCGTCTAGATCTAGACTTTCTAAACTCTTGTCTTGTTTAGATTATAAAGAAAAGATTGGCAAAAAACTTGCCTTGAAATTTCAAGGCAAGACAAGACTTTATTATTCTAGATCAAGACAACAACATTCTAAACAATTTGCAAGACTTTAGATCAATTAAAATTTAAATTTTTTGAAATATAAATATAACATGCGAAGCTTGTTCCATTCGAGCTGAAACAGTAATTGTAAAATAGAAAAAGAACGGTGACGAACAAGTATCTTGTCTTGAAATTGCTAGGCAATACAAGATTTTGCAAAGTCTTGTCTTGTTTTGTCTAGACGACAACTCTAACTATAACATAAGTTAAATATCTCAATGTTAAGAGGTGGAAACATAGCTTAATAAGTTATTACTTCATGATAACCTAACCTAACTTTGCATTGAATCATGCTCCGTTCAATAATACTGATGAACAGTGTGTAAATATGCATGCAAAAAACAATAATAGAAATAATGAAATTCTAACCTGACTTCGCATGGGATCCGTGTTGATTTGACACATGTAGGTTCCGGAATCATTCTTCTGTACATTAGATACGTGTAGCTTCCACGTATTATGGCCGTTGTGCGTTACAGAGAGCCTTTGGTTATGTGCTACCATGTGAGTGTGAATGGCCAGGATCGCTTTTGAATCTGATTTGATCCAAGCCACCTGAAAGAAAAAGAAATCAAACAATTATACAAAATATGCTTCATTTAATAAAATAGTTGTATATAAATTAATAATCTTCATGCTTTCTGTATATTTAGTAATTTTTGAAATTAATGGTTTTGATTTTTATCAACCGTCTAATATGCTTCATTTAATAAAATGGTTGAATATAAATTAATAACCTCTATGCTTTTTGAATATTTAGTAATATTTCGAATTATTGGTTTTGATTTTTATATTTTTTTTTTTGAATAAATCACAATTCATTTATATGGTATTCTGGTATTCATTACATTTTATTGTACTTCCAACATTCAAATACCTAAATTACAGTTAATTATTTTCAATATTATGTACTATTTAGGATAGATATGTATCGGATGTTTATTTTAAGTGTGCTGATATTGAAAGAAACAATTTATCTTTATTTATTTTTATGTACTGCCTTATAAATTATTTTGAATACATTAGGTTTATTCGATTTATATTTATAACGAAGGCAAGTTAAATGGAGCTTTAAATATTTATTCGACCAATTGGGACTTTCGTTTTTTAGATAACCTTTCCTCTTTGATATGTAATCGATAATTGTAATTCAACGACTTAAGTCTTAATTATGTTTACTTCGATTATCGTTATAGGGATATTATAATTTAATTACGAAAAAGATGAGTAAAAAACAAGTAGTTCATAGTAATAGTTCCTTTATTTAACTATTTCACAAAAAAAAGTTATGTATGGCAAGTCAAAAATACAATGTCAAGATAATACATAATAGATATGGTTCATTAAATAATTGTCAGAAGAATTTTTTATTTGACTGGTAATGCATTATAGAAATTTACATTTAAGAGTTTTTTTGTGATCGATCTGGAAATTTGAGGACCTATTGTTAATAGTTGAGTTTCGGATATTATACGTCCAGTAAAGTTATTTACATTTTTAACACCTTTAATTATTCTGATGAACAGAGTAGATAATCAATGCCATAGCTAATACTAGTGAGTGGAAAAGAGAAGTACAATAAAACTAGAATTTGTATATTTAGGCATTGTTTTAGATTACATAATAGAATATTAATACTTGGAAGCAGTGGCGTGCACTCCATGGATATTTTACCAACATAAAATATATTTTGTCAATACAGCTTCATGCTAATAATATTATTTTAAATGAACTTTTATTAATTTAAAACTAATCAATTTCTAAAGCTATTGCTTGCATTTCATTACCAATATGTTTATTTTAGATTTCATACAAGAAATACACTGAACGCTTTCTTAATACGAGAGATCCGTGCATGCGTTTTATTCATTTACTATTGCAATCTTAAACAGAGTGCAGGGATGCAGATATAAAACAATGATATTAACGTATCCACGTAGAAGACTTTTACTTTAATGAACCAAGAGCCTGTTGGTTTATTAATATAGTTAACTATTTTATAATAGATAATAATATTGAAACTGGAATTATATTATCGAACATTTATTTAAAAAATTCAATTTCAGAAGTTGTAGTAAAGCAAAGAACAAACGAAATTATTGAGAATATGTCTTCGCATTTCGAATGTGTAAAATTCAAATGAAAATATTCTACAATTATTTAGAAGCCGCTTCCCCATTAAAAATGTCATCGCACGCCACTGCTTGCAAGCTTGGGAAGCAAATTATCAATATGCGTAAACCGGGTTAAGCCGTAGTATTTTCGGCAATTGAGAACACAGATACAGATGATGATTAAAAAACATGAGTAGTTTTAGTTTTGTTTACTTGAATGATTGTTAGTATTATCACAGAATACGTTTATACAGAAGAGACAGTAAGACAGAGAAACGAAAATTAGAGAGAGATGGAGCATGTGCACAAATTTAAAGGGCCCATTTTTTAAAATCGGAAAGTTTCCTCACATCTTAGAGAGAGATAGGGGAAGAGCACAAATTTAAAGTTCTACACAATGCTTCAAGGTCATAGAACTGGCTAGGGGAACATGAAAGGTACCGACACGGAGTATCGCTTCTGTGTGTAACTATTCTGTGGTATTATTATAAAAATAGTTGAATAGAATAGTATTTGGTGGGATGAAGCCCGAATTTCATGTTTATATTTATAACTCTCAAATGAGTAGCAAACATTATTCATTAGGCCGTAAATCGCGTGCAACAAAAACACAGATGGCATTACAAAATACAAATTTCAGCAGGAATGAACGAGTGCGTCACGAGGCAGCAGGCGGCAACAACGGGCAGTGTTGCAAAACGACAAGTTTCTTATTTCGATTTGGAGTATCGCATCAAATTCAATGCCATTCCCGTGCACAAGTAGCACAGCGTTCGCCAAAAAGTTTTACAAATAATTGCATTTGCTGTGACACCACCGCGGGCGTCGGGTTATTGCCTGCCGCTTTTCGGCGCCGGCAAAACTCCGTAACGAAAGCTGATCTGATTACAGGAGCTTCATTCGATCGCGGAAGTGCCATATAATAAATTCAATAAATGTGGCTTGTGCAATTGATTGCGCGTCTTTGTAATCGAGCAACTGACGTCGAACATAGACGCCGAGCGTCGGCCGCGTCCCTGCTAGGTGAAGGAATGTCGCCAATCAGACTACGTTAGTTGTGGTCGCGGAGATGCCGACAGCCCAAAGCCGACGCCGATCCCGACAACCGAGAACCGAAGCCGAGAAATGGAATCATATCTCGTCCAATTTGTCGCCCCGCAAATAACATGTATTGTGTGTCACTGAATTCCACCTAATTTTCTTCAAATTTTTTATCTTGACAACTATTCCTTTTTATTACAGTCTCTCGTACCAAAACACTCATTATATATCTCATCTTGAAATGTTTACTTCATAATAATAATATTACAAAAAAAAGGTAGGTTAGCTTTAATAAACGAATTCATAATCATCTATAATACATTCCTAGATTGAACAGGGTCTACCTATCTAAGGTACTTTTCCCGTGTTAGATTTTACTTGCATGTTATTTGTGATGGGTAATAATCGACAGCGTCCTCAAGCAACCTACAGTTATAGTGGGTTCCTAAAAGTGATGGGAAATATTCCCGTTTAGGGAAAATTGAAGGAATTTTCATTTTATTACTATAGACTTCAGAGATAGATAGTTTTTTTTGATAAAAATAGAAAATAAATCTATAAATATGGAAAATAAATAAAAAACAATGACTCCTTACAAATACCGCATCTTTAAACTTAAATACAATTTATAGGTTAATTAAATTAAATTGTCAGAAGAGTAAAGTGCATTCACATAAGTATTTAGTTTTAAGATTTACAATTGTGTTTAAGATTAAGAAAGTTTGAGTCCGTGTATTTAAATGGAAACATTTACTTTGTGTTTAGGTTTACGTTTATGTTTAGAAATAGAGAGATAGCAAAGCAGGTAGTATACAATTGTAAGCTGTCATTTAAAACATAACCAGAAAGCTTACTATTAACTTGAAATAAATTGTGAAGAAAAATTAATTTTAGCAATTATCTTAAATGTAAACAACATATTTTGACAGTATAATGTTCTTAAGGTATTCTATATTATTGATTTATTTAATTTTTGCTAATTTGAACTTATTAAATCTAACAAAAATCTTAAATGAATGATACTGTAAGGCTATTTTGAAACTTGAAACATAATTGTAAACTTTAAAACTAAATGCTTATTTGCATGTACCATAATATGCTCTCATCCTCTGACTGTTTTGACCGTCAGAGAACTGGTTTCAAATCGGTCAGAAATCAGTAGGAATACCCAATTAACAGTTAGAGTTTGGATTAGAAATTAGTAGGAACGTTTTTTTTTTTAATTAATTTAAAGGTTAGTTGGTGTAAATTTATTATTAATTATTCTATTGTGATTATGAATTATTAAAATTTAATTTTAGTGAATTATATGAACGGTAGAATTGTGATCTAGATATATTAATACAAAAGTTACTGTGTTATTGTAAATAAATTTATATATATTTCTCAACATATTTTTGTTTTATAATTATAAACTAGAACAATAGGAGTTTTCTAATAAATGTTTACTATAACTCATGTATTACATTCATAAATATATATTACAAGAAGTTAAATAAAATATTTAACAGACAAGACAATAATAATAATAATAAAATGTTTCTATGTGTTTTCTTTATTCTAATAATAAAGGGTGTATTTCAAAAAGGAACAATATGAAATCAAAATTCTATTTTCGCTGAAAATCTCTCCTAAATTAAGGCTAATTTTCTTCAAAATTTTTACGTTGTCAACTAATTTATCGTATTACAAGGGATAAAACTTTAGATGTACATAAATTGTAATAAGGACTAAATACGACAACTCCAATATTTTCTAATTTATTGCTCTCTGTTTTATTTTGTATGTTCAGAACTTTGTGTACTCTGCTGTTCAGTTGTAATGTAATGCTACACGTATTCCGAGTTTCCTTTTTTAAAGCTGAAACTTTGTTTTCAATGAACTGTATTTCACCGTTTAACAATAATTTAATAAATATTATTTATATTAATAACATAACCTAGATCTATCAACAATGATCTAAATTTTGCTTTAAAGAGCAGCAAATGTAAATTTCATTTGAGAATAATCTCTTTAATTTCTTTAAAAGATGAAAGAGTAGAACGAGAAAAGTTTAAAAATAAAATAAGTAGAAGTGCATGCAATGAGTGTAACAATATTTTCCATTTCGAAATGGTATCACTTAATACCATAAAAGATAATTTTACCACATGAGTAAGTGCAAGTGCATCGTGCGATGAAATGTAAATTTCCTTTCGACAAAGATGAAAAAGGAGAAAAATAGCCAAATATCATAAATTTACTAACTTTATGTGGCAATAACTTGAAAACTTAAAGAGATATTAAAGTTCTATTTTCACGAGTGAATTCACACTGTTTTATTTGACAACTGAACACTGCAAATTTTATCTAATTTGGTTGACAAATGATTGCTCCACAAAGAAAAGTTTGGCAGTATCATAAACTGGGATTGAATGCTACAATTTTTCTTTGAAACTTAATTCCATAAATTACCGACAACAATTTATTTTCGTGTTCTCATTTGGTCTGCATAGTAGTTGGTGTTTAATTTAAAAACTACCGCAATCAGCTGATTAATTTATTAAAGTACATTTCAATTTAGCAGATAAGAGCAAGAGTACTTCTCGTTTCTAATCAAATAAGAACATGCAATTATACACGAATAATTAATGAAAATAAGACGAGCAACACTAGTTACTTCTGACAAAGGTTTTACAAATTAATTGCTACAGTTAATTTCATTTATTATTCATACTTTTCTCCGATAACTCTATAAAAACATTCTTCAAATAACACTGATTCAAATTAAATACTCAGATTTTGAAATCGACTTTCAAAAGACAAAGGAGATATTTTAATAATGATTAGTAACTGGATGATGGAGATAATATTAATTATAAATTTGTATTTATATATTTGAACTTTATTTTACTGTTTATTGTTAATTCTCAGAATAAATATTTCTATTAAAAGTTTTATAAATAATAGTTATTAAACTAAATATCACAATACTTCTCTTCCGAAGGTATAAATTTTAGTTATTTTACTTTACAATTTTATACTATAATAATACAGAATTCATGTCCAAGAAATATACATTTGATTTGGAAAACAATTAAATAAATATTTAACATGGATTTGAAATAACATTGTAAATTTACTAATATTTGTTATTCTTTAATAAACTTTCAATTTAACGCGAATAACTGAAATTTTCTACATTTTTTTATTAAAACAATGGAATGCTTATGGGTGTTTATTTCTACATTTTTCTATCACTAATATTTCCAATATATTTCATTTTATTTCTGACAAAAAAATAATTTTCTTTTCAAGAATTTAACGTTTT
The DNA here is from genome assembly GCA_035578165.1 of Stenolophus ochropezus. NCBI lineage: Eukaryota > Metazoa > Arthropoda > Insecta > Coleoptera > Carabidae > Stenolophus > Stenolophus ochropezus. The sequence goes on from JAQOWZ010000014.1 coordinate 11,543,058, forward strand.
GTATTGTATTTACAGAGGCGGCTTAAGGCAGGAGCCATTTCAGCACTGACTTAGGGCGCCTGGTTTATTGGGGCGCCCAAAATCTAAAAACTAAAGATATAAATATATATAAATAAGCAAATAAAATCAGAGTATAGAATATGTATCTGTATTATTTAATTTTGGAGCCCTTCAAAGTTAGTTTAGTGTAAATAAATTATATTTACACGCCAACTCACCTAGTGCTGTTACTGCAACCTATGTTACTAACTATACGAATCAAATAAATACTTAAACAAGAGTAATTTTTACATAGCGCATCTAAGGGAACTGTTAAGAAGTAATGGTTGTTATGGTTATGGCATTTGACACATTACAAATAACCATGAATTATTTTGAATTATGAAATAGAGTAAAATAAGTAGGAAAGAACGCAGAAGAATGGATACTGAAGTACCTTTAAATTTGTTGGGGGCGTTAAATATAATTTCGCTCAGGGCGTTATATGTTTTGAGCCGCACCTGTCTATTTATAAACATAAAGCATTATTTATGAAATGCCAACTAAATGAAAATTCCGTATTAGCTCTCTTCGTGCTAAAGATTACTTACGAAGTAAAACTAATACAATAAAAGTTGTGAAAAAAAAACAAAAATGATTTTGAAAAGATTTTCGTTTGACATTGAAACGTGGATTGTAGTAGACGTGAATTGAAATAAATAAGTATGTGTATGTATAAATGGTGTCAACGAATATAAAGGACTGTTCACCTTATACGAAGACAGATGGTTCACAACACAAGTGAAGTATACGTCTCGGCCTTGCGTTACAGTGTGGTTCTCTAAAGGTGCCAGGAACTCTGGCTCCATCTCTGGCTTCGTCGGGACTTGCCCTGCAAAAAAAAACATGATTAAAATGTGGACTTCATCATTGGTTGCCATTATAAAATAACACTTCCTATACTATTGTAAAAATAATGTTATATTAAGATGAAAGAAACATATGTTGCTTTTATCCAGATTTCATCTGCCTTATGTTCCTCAGTATGACTTGCATAGGCGTAGTCAGGATTTGTTTCCAGGGGGGCAAAAAATTATTACAATTTTTTAATAACCTTAAATATGGATCTATAATCATAATTTTTTTCGAGCCTCCACATATTTTTTAATAGTTTATATTTTACTTATTTCTCAATCTGGCCAATATTTTTCCTTCATCATATTAGTTTTCTTCCTTAGGTATATTAATATTGAATGTACTTAATTTTGGTTGCACAGAATGATCTTTGTGTAATTTTTATTTATTACAACATAACTATTATCACAATCACAATCACTATAATTACTGCTTGAAATATTTTGGTAAATACATATTGAACAGTAGAATTAGGATTATTGAAAAAAAAATTGTCATAAAAATAAAAAAATAAACATGAAAGTACATACATTGTTTTGTTTTGATATTTCTTGAGGTTGCATTTCTAAGATCGTTACTGTGAATAATTCTAATAATGTTCTAAAATATAATTATATATTATGATCACGCTGCTATATTACTGATTTAGTAAAGTAACTTCTCGTTTTGCAGTGCCAAATTACGCTTCTCACTTGCGCGCGCTTTGATACAAGCTATCTTGCTGTATGATATGTCACTGCGATAAACACAGTGCTGCTAGCATTCTGCCCCCTTCTTAATGTTGCTAGATGTATTTTTATAGTCTTTTATACAAAAAAGAGAATTATATATACAATTGTTTATGATAAAATTAATTATTAGAAGCAATTATAAATATATTTATATATAAAAGAAAATTGGGGGGTGCTGCACTTTCGCAGTGACTATAAGAGCCACCCCTGGTCATAACTTAAAATTTGCAATTTTGAGATATTTAAGTTTTAGTAATATTACATCTGCTGTCAAAATATATTAACAAAGGAAGATTAATATACCATTAAAATGTAAATAATACTAATCAAAATTTGTACTAATAGTGAAGTTTAAATTTTATTTGTAAATTAGTATTTTGATGTAATAACACCGTACAAATATGACCTATAATACCTACTAGAATAGCCATTGCAGAATTAATTAGAGAGACAGTTAAAGTTATTATAATAATAATATTTCAAACAAAATAATTGCTTACACTTACGAGTAGCAAAACACGTGCTAAGCAAATTAAAACTGATACAACAATTTTTAAGATTTGGACTTATCATTTACTTACTTTTGCTTTAGTATTGCTAAGATACTACTTTCAAGCTCAGTTTACATAAAAAAATTGAAGATACACCTAATATTTTAAATGAAAATTTCTACCTAAACTCAAAGACACGAATTACTAACTTTGTATAAAGTTAGATATCAGGTGCATCATGTCATACATATAATAAACTAGAAATTAAAAAATGTAAGATACGACCTTTTGGTTTAAGACGGCAGTATAGCACACATTTACGAAATTCTGCATAATTTATTTACAATGAGTCTTGAATTTTTAAAATTGATTGTGAAATGGCAGCAATTAAAGAGAGCTTCAGTGTATAATGAAAGCATTGAAACCAGAGTATTCTATTGAAGGAATCAAACATCATTAATAATCCGCTCGGAATATCTTTATTCGCAGTTGATTTTGAGTCGGCATGAGCATTGCTGGGTGCCATTTCTTAACTCAGTCCATTGCCATTGCCATTGCTTACTCCGCCAAAGCTCGAAGCGTTATGCTCCGTTAGGCCACGCTGCGTGGAGAACGGTAAAGCGATGACGTTTCGTATAATCACATTTTAAAAAACAAAAAGCCATCTGGCAGGCGAAACACGTACTAGAGTCGAGGAGGACTCCGACAGATTGTTTCCGACAATATCTTAGTTTTCACTTCACTTGTCCCCGGTCGTATGCTTCTTTTCATAATAATTGCGTGCCTTGTGCCCCCTAGCTGGGGATTTTGTGGGGGAGAACATTGCGTACGATTCTTGTAAGTATAATTTTATTTGGGGTTATTTAATTTCAGAGTTTTTTTAAACTCTTTCCCAAGCTAATTGTGAATTGTTCAATTATCTTCCAGAATTAGCGTTGGGGGTGTACATGCTAATCAATTGTGCTACAAATAAATTAACTTGAATTCAAAATAAACCCCACCAGAATTCAAAAAAGGCTTCTCGTATGCCACCCCTATACTCTATATATTTGTGGCAAGGAAAGAAGAGCTATACGACAGTGAACAGGTTTATCGAATAAGTCAACAAACACAGGTGCTGAATCATTTTTATCGGATAAAAGCATATTACAAAATTATGAATGTTTTGATATTAGATGAAATTTTAATCTCTTATATTTTGCTTCTTCATATACCTTAATAGCACGTGCAACAATTTTGTAACATTCTTTCAGTCTTTTTCCTTAAAACACAGTATGGTCTTGAGTCTTGACAATGAATTTTTCTTGATTGAAAACCATGGATGTTCATGTAACTAAACAAAATACTGCCTCTTTACAAACTTCTGTACAATTTCATTATGCAATATGGGCTGTCGGTACACTGCAAAGTGTCACTCCGCTTACCGCTTGTAAAATTTTAATTGAAGTGTGTGGTCCAATGGACCAATTTATAAAGTATGTGACAATAGGACAAGTCGCCTTCGGTTTTGAAACTCAATTATATTCAAATAGTCGAACGAAAAGACTGGTTTAAAATCAATGTATTTTTGAAAATATTGCATATTCTTATAGTTCAACACTTTACAAAAATCTTGTATTACGTGAACTTTAAACAACTTTTTGCGATTTATCTCAAATTGTTTTATCTAATGTTCCGTTTTATGACGATGAATTTATACCAAGTGGGTTAGAAGATATTCCAGTTACTTTCTTATGGTTTAAAAAAACCAGAATAGATGTATTAAACATTATATTATATTGAGATATTTTTTATAATATTGTTTATTCCATTTAAATGTTAATTATAAAGTTATTTTTATCTACATTAGGGCCCGGATTGACTCGGGATGAATTGTTTAGCCACTGCTTTCGATTTACTAGTTGTCAGTACTATACATACAAAATATATCCGTAATACAATCAAAATCGTTTTCAATAAAACTTATTTTTTCGTATTAAATAAAGTTGGTAAACGATTAATTACCGATTTCGGTTATCCGCCCTCGTCTATGGCACAGCTAAATAGAACAGTGTACTTGTTTCTTGTCTTGTTTTACTTGCATTTTTGTAATGTATGTTATCAGTCTACAACCTCTGCAAAAAACTTACATCTTGCAGTGAGTTCTGAACCACTCGGACACTGCGTTATTTTTATTTTGATAAAGATTGGCGAAGCTGAGATTTGGACTCCAGATCTCACACTCCCGGTCAATTCGAGTCGCGCTAACCAAGTGTGTTACCGCTGCCCGTGTTTCGGTTACGACCAAATTTAAATCCTAGTTTTAATTCCGGTTTCACCTTTGTAGAAAATTAGTTTTGATATAAGTTTTTCTTTACGAAATTTGTCATCAGAATACTTGTGATTTCATATATCATATGTAGTTATGATTTTCGAGTAATCCACACTTAAACAATTTATTTTCCATTATTATTTCATTACATTTATTTATTTCTAAGGAGAAGTTCAGTTTATCTAAATTAGTTCCACTACGACTTAGTGTTTCTTTTGTTTCTTTTCCTTATGTTTTCTTTATTTGTACTATTAAATTACGTTGTGTTTCTCATTTCTACCAATGTGGATTAGGTCTATTACTTCATATCTGATAATCCTACCTATATTTCCTACTTTCAGGCTTTCAACCTATAAAATTAGTTTCATTTTTCTATGGGACGACATGCATGAATTCATCTGTTTCTTTTCTCAGAGTTTTTAGCTCACCTAATTTAATTTTCTTCCTCCCTGGACTTCTATTCGTTTCTTTCAATATGTTAAAGTGAGGTCATGTAAATGAATTCTAACCTCTACATAAAGAAGAGTATTTGTCATCATTGGCACGGTAATGCTTTGAAAACCAAGAACGGAAATACATACGTACGTATTTGTTCTGACATTGATTCATAATACTGCAGTCATATTTCTATCTATATTATAGATAGTCATTGATTCCTAATCTTTATATGAAATTAATTCATGAAATTAATGCTTACTGTAAAGCATGACTTCCTATATTAAATATGTTATAATTCGTTTCTTAGTTACTTGTTTACTTGCTTTGTTGTCTTTGGGATTACCCTGAAGAAGACAGGTGTTTTTACTGCAGAAACGTTGGGTTAAATAAAATTTACAGAACTAAAACTAAAAAAAAGTTCTTTTATTCATTTATTATCAGTTCTGAAAAATATTTTATTAGTTTACTGCATTGTTTACTCGATTCCTAGAATCGAAATAATTTTGTTCTTTAAATATAATGATCCTTTTTATTAAAATTGTACAGATATTGAAACGATATTAATTTCATTTTTAATATAATGATTTAGTCCATTATGAAATTTATTTACTTAAAAAAAGTTCTTTTATTCATTTATTATCAGTTCTGTAAAATATTTTATTAGCTTACTGCATTGTTTACTCGATTGCTAGAAATGAAATAATTTCGTTCTCTAAATATAAAGATCCTTTTTATTAAAATTGTACAGATATTGAAACGATATTTATTTCATTATTTAATATAATGATTTAGTCTATTATTATTTAATTTATTTATTAAAAAAAATTCTTTTATTCATTTATTATCAGTTCTGAAAAATATTTTATTAGCTTACTGCATTGTTTACTCGTTCGCTAGAATCGAAATAATTTCGTTCTCTAAATATAATGATCCTCTTTATTAAAATTGAACAGCTATTGAAACGACATTTGTTTCATTATTTAATATAATGATTTAGTCTATTATTATTTAGATAAATAATGCTCTTAGTGTTTTTGTGTTGAGCATATAGAACTAATATATTCATATGTTGTGTTATTTTCAGGTTATTTCTTTTCTTTTATTTTTAAATAGAGTCTGAACATATTGCTGTTTTTCCATGTAAACAACAGAAAAATAACGCATAAATAACATTTTATGAGGTATATATTTTTCAGCTAAATGTGTTTAATTTAGAACATTTACAATTTAATACGACACTTGACTTCAATGTGCTTTATGTTATTAACATAACCTACATTGAAGTGATAATAGTCAGTAAGCATTCATATATCCATGTACATTTTCTTATCGTATTGTCATAAACTTTATTTAGTAAAGTGTAAATTTTATCTGATATATTATTTACATTAATCAAATAACATAATATTGCAATATTAATAAATACATATATCATTTTAAATACTTTAAAAAGAAAAAAACATAACTAAGTAAATTAAAGAAATTGAAAAAACCTATTAATTAGTACTTGGATATTTAAAAGCTATTAAAAGTAGTGCTTCTCATTTAGAAGTTTATTGGTTTCAAAGTAGTAGTTTATTTTCCTCTTTCAGGTAAAACCACCAAATAGAATATGATGTATTTCAATAATGTTCAGGATTCTAGTAATGAATTAAATTCAAATCTATTTACAATTAGAACTATTTCTAACTGTGGTTATTTCAATATTAAATTAGATGCGGTATGATAGTTCTGTACATGTCAGTACATGATACAGTTAGTTTTGCCAGTCACCAACATCACAAAGGCACCTATGGAATGCGGAGAATTTTGGAAGTTACTTGGTCAGAACTACAACTTGAAGTTTGCGTTCGAAAACTTACAGAAATGTGTCTTACAATAGAATTACTCTATAGGATAGTAGATATTAATTCATATACATATATCTCAGATTATTTTATGCTACACGATTTAATAAATGAAGATGAAACCTTCCAGTACATAAATTCATTTTAATTTTAATGTCAAGTGTATTTGTAAATGAATACGTAGCATAAAAGATTAGACTAGTGTCGGTATTCAAGATAATAGTTTTAGTTCCTATTGTCTCTAGAAATGATGTAAACTATATACACAGTTAAAACAAAAACAAACATAAATTAACTGAAGATATCAATAATGCTACACATTAGAATACACATAAGTAACTGTTCGTTAAAAGTAGATTAACGATAGTAATCAACTAAATGTTTCTCACGTAAAATTACGTTCTTGGTGCATTTTTTTAATAGCTATAAGTAGAATAATAAGAACTTATAAAATATAATCTGTATTAAATATTTTAGCATGGAATCATTACTAGATAATATTCATAAGAGGTATTTTAATTGGAACTAAATGAATGGAGTTTAATAAATTATGTATTAACTTTGTAACTAGTGTAGTTCGTTATTAAATTATATTGAAGTTGATAAAGTTTGTTATAAAGCATATCACTTTACAATGTATGCAAATTAGTAATTCACAGAATAAAATGAACAAAATTATGTTTATTGACGAATCATATGGTAGAGTCTAAGGGCCTGTTTTCTAATGTCCTGATAAGTGTCTGATAAGTCTCTGTTAAATTAATCCTCATGGTAATCACGAATTTCGGTTTTTAAATATCTTGTTAGCGTTACCAAGAGGATAAATATTAAATAACAGGAGGATAAACTAATAGCTAGTTTATGCTGCCGATAAAATTTTGCCAATAGGATAAACATACGAAATTGGTCCGAATATTGCCAAATGTATAATATTCTGAAGCATTTGTCAAATATTGTCAAAATATGGAATTAGTTTTATGTATTTTATGAGAGTGACGACGAAGATGTATTAATATATTTTATGAATGTGGTGTACTACCAGATAATTTTAACTTGTGGTGTGACCATGATTTTTTGAAGATGTAAATTTAGTAAAAATATAGCAACGTATTTACTACAAAATTTTGAAAAAAATATTTGGTTTTCTACTAGCTTGTAAATAAAATTATGAGTAGCATATAATATCTCGTAAATATATTTAAAATTAAATACCAAAATTTTATTTACAGAAGTTTTGCAATTATCCCATTGAAACGTCACCGACCTAAACTATCAACCATTGATATTTTTTTAATTAAAATTAATACAACATTCAAAATTTGTTTAAAACGCAGTTGCTTACATAAGAATATAGCAAATATAAGTCAAAATGATTACCAACTTGAGAATTGACAATTAAATCTGACTGTTACTTATCAGCTAGATAAAAAAAAACGCGTTTTCATTACCATAGCCAGATAAATTTAATCTGTTTGGTAGTTAACAGGAACTTTGACAGACAATTGAAAAACCGGTCCTAAGTTAAAATATCAAATAAACATCAGACTATGTATTTTATTTGGTTAATAGTTGGTGACGCTGGGATTCGAACCTCAGAAATGTTTTGAAATAATAATTTATTAGGCTTTGCAATGCAGTTACCACATCTAAAATATGAGTGCGTTGTACAGTGATATATTTATTGTAGAATTAATGCAGAAAATCAATAATTAGCTTAAACCGTCAAGTCTCCATTCTTCAAGTGTCGTAATTTAAATTCATCAAACATATCCTCCAAACCCCAGTTCTCGGTTACAGACAATGAACCTGAATCATCTGCATTCCACCCTCCTGATGAATTCCTCTCCTCGACAATTTTATCCCTCAAATTGTAATTTTATCTAGCAGATAGACATAAATAATAGAATATCCTGGTCTCCCCTATTGCCTAGCAATTCAACTGATTCCCTCTCCCAACGGCAGGGAGGGAATGTTATCAGTTCCTGTTATTTAAACCCATCTGTTCAAGGAGACCTGGACAGATAGTTGCCAGTTGCGTACCAGTTGCTACTTGCGACGCTTCATTTGACAAGTATATTCACGTCAGGGGAGCCTACATCCTTGATTTCCAAAATACTCATTCAAAAGCCAGAAAAACAATTATGCTGAGAATTAAGGAAACGTATTTAGAATTATATTACATACGGAAAGAGAAAGTACTTGTAATATATTAGCTGCGACATTTAAATTAAAGTATTTTTTATTGTAATTATGAATTTGGTAAATTAAATTCTAGAGTTGATATACTATACTCTGTACCACGAGAGTATTCATTAAAGGGATAGAAAACCACGCGCTTTCGTGAATTGTTATCAGTGTTCGAAATACTGATAACATAGACAGATGTTGAAGAACCAATCACGATTCTAAATAGATGTTGAAGAACTAATCACGATTCACGAAAGCAAGTAGTTTTCTGTTCCTTTAATGAATATTCTCATGGTACAGAGTATAAGTAAGTCTATATTGGTACATTCCCATGAAGGATTCAAAACGAACTGAAAACCATTTTGGGATTGAAAACAGTTATGGGAACGGGTATTAAGTTTGATCAGTCCAAGATCGATACCATGTCGATACGGCAAAATCTGGGATCGTATCTGACTGACTTCTATGGGAACACATGTAACTCAAAACTGACATATGCTGTGGATAGTAAGTAGTGAAATACAGATTAGGTTTACGTATATATATGGCAGAAATCATAATCTATGCCTTATTTTTATCCGTTCATTTTCCTTTACAAAATAAAGTTATCGTAACCATAACCAATTACTTTAAAGATGAAGCACATTATCTGAAAAATAGTGTGAGCTAATCCCTGTTTTTAGATCGTTTTAAATACAGTGTTTTGGGAACACTTAGAATTTAGATCCTAAAACAATTTTGAGTTCGTTTTGAATCCGTTGTTGGACAGTAGCAATTGTAAACAATATGTATTGGAATATATTAATAATTCTTAGTAAATAATGGTAAGGTATCTTATATTGTACTAGTGCATTGGTTAAATGGAGGATCATTTGGAGAAATATCTGTACCAGTTATGAAAACGTTTTATGAAATGATGTATATGAAATGGTAAATATGCGTCATTTCGTAAATAACCGATAAAAAGTTTGTATTTATCTGAATAAGAATCAGTATATTCAAACCTGTTTTTCTTGTATTTGACGAAGTTTTATCGATTGAAACTTTGGGTCGTAAAATGTAGCCGTATGTTTGCGAACATCGGCTTTAGAAAATTCAACATGGATCTATTTAACTCAAGGGAAGTGTCTGGAGAATTAAATTTTGTAGTTTAATGAAATGGAAAATGATATATGAGTCATGAACTAGGCTCGGCTAGAATCTAGCTTGTGTAGCATGTTCACCTCACACCTCGTCGCTTTTTCTGTCACAGGCGACAGACCAAACAAATACAACGCGACGAATATTTTCTCACCTTTTATTTTTCATAAACATGAACAAACGCTGCTATTTTCACCTCTGTCTGCCTCTGCACAACAGGTTTAACTTCTTACAATATTCACACGAATCTGACTTACATTAAAACAATATTTTATCTACGGTGCTAGCACAATAGTTTCTACATTTTGCTTAAGATTTATACATGAATTCAAAATATTAATAAGTAGTGTTATTTATTATGAAAATGTAGCTCAATTCTACGATCAAACTGCTAAACGTTACAGAACGAACAATATAGCGTACGTAACCTCACAAAGAGTACTTTCACGCATGCGCAATGTTGGCAATTACAGTGAGACATGATATATCCCACACTGCACATGCGCAGTGTTTTTTTTTATCTACGGTGCTTGCACAATAATTTCTACTCTTTCCTTAAGATTTATATATGAATCTAAGATATTTAATAAATAGTGTTATTTATTATGAAAATGTAGCTCAATTCTACAACCAAACTGCTAAACGTTACAGAACAAAAAACAGAGCACGACAGCTATTTGACATAACAAACAATATAGCGTACGTAACCTCACAAAGAGTATTTTCACGCATGCGCAATGTTGGCAATTACAGTGAGAAATGATATATCCCACACTGCACATGCGCAGTGTTGGTAAAAATGATCCACGTTTGTCGGAAATACATTAAAACAATACTTTATCTACGGTGCTTGCACAATAGTTTCTACATTTTGCTTAAGATTTATATATGAATTCAACATAGTAATAAATAGTGTTATTTATTATGAAAATGTAGCTCAATTCTACGACCAAACTGTTAAACGTTACAGAACAAAAAACAGAGCATGACAGCTATTTGACATAACGAACAATATAGCGTACGTAACCTCACAAAGAGTACTTTCACGCATGCGCAATGTTGGCAAATACAGTGAGAAATGATATATCCCACACTGCACATGCGCAGTGTTGGTAAAAAATGATCCACGTTTGTCGAAAATACATTAAAACAATATTTTATCTACGGTGGTTGCACAATAGTTTCTACATTTTGTTTAAGATTTATACATGAATCCAAAATATTTAATAAATAGTGTTATTTATTATGAAAATATAGCTCAATTGGTTAGAGCGCTCTGACTCAAATTAGGACAATCTACGATGCAAATCCCAACGTCGTTAATTATTAAAAAATAAAAATACTGCTTTGAAAACAGTACAACTTTTAATAAAACTTGCATTATAGTATACACCAATGATGGCGAAATTATGATACGTAAGGCAAAGGTGGCACACCAAGACATTTCGGGTGACACGAATCGTTTACGGACAGTTTTCGCTTTTTGTTTTACGTCATTTTCCTCGATAATAATAATAAAAACTAATTGATGAAGTTAGTACGTTTGCTTGAGTTTAAATTGCACGAAATACTAATCTTCAACTGAAGATTTAGCAAATTCAATTCAGTAACAAAACGGTTACTAATGGAAAAATTATTTGTCTTCGTTTTATTAATAAATAAATACAACAAAATTTTAAGTGTTTTTTACTTGGCTATAAATGTCACAAAATTATAGATATTTCTAGATTCGACACCTGAGTTAAGATACGTTCCTTCCGAATTTTGACAAATCGAGCTGAACGATTCGACATCACTCCAACACACCGAGAAGAGAGGGTAATTTCACAAGTCTATATTTTAATTTCTTCAACAGTTCTAAATTATTTTTAATTATCTGAAATCCCTCCGGGGGGCGCTGAGATTACCCCGGGTCTGAAAGAAACACTGAATTGTTTTTTTTATTTCTTTCATAGGCTGTTGGCTCTCAACTACTATATTAAAAAGCCAATAAAACTGTGATCCATATTTTGATTTCACTTCCAGCCAAAAATTTTCTAAGGTTTGTAATATTACGGTAAAAATCCTACAAAAAAAATTTATAGGAAACAAGCACAAAAACCAAACAAGTTATCCTAACATATAAATAACCTGTAAATCATTAACAATTACAAAACCTTTTTATCGTCGTTCTTTTTCGACCATTTGTAATCAGTGGTGTCATGTAAAATATAAAGGTGCCGGAGTGCATTAATTATAGATATTGACTTACCCAATTAAATATTGAGTGTTATCATCCGTTTTTTTTGTTTTTAGATGTAAGTAAAAATTCAGATTTCTATATTTTGAAAAAAATTTAATTGATGGAAAAATACGTAGAAAATATATATAAATATACAAATAACTACATTTTCTGAAAAATTAAAAATGGCCGGAAGTTTACTAAACATCTTTCAACAGAATATTGTGAAATATAAATACACTTTAAATTTTAGGGTTCTTATTTCAGGAAAGCGTTATATCCCTAAAAAAGAATGTACAGGAAAGACGTTCTCGATCGTTCCTGCTCGGTGATACCACCACCTTTGTCATTACTTCGGTTTCGTCTCGGAAACTTCGGTTTTTAATGCAAATCGCCAAGTTCCGGTTTTATGAGGTAAATCTTCGGGTTGAATAATAATTTTGTTTTCTTATATATTCTTAGTAAGTACAAAGTTGTACTGATTTTTGTAACTTAGTTGATTGAAAATGTATATTACTTTATCATCACTGAGAAGTGGCAACCATAGAGATTACTGTCCGTAATATGAAAATTCGTAGAGATAGGAAATGAATTTGTTTGTTTTCCTGCGGAGTGAAATTTAATTCTGTATTCTACAGTTGAAAAGTAAGATTGCAGTTTGAAGTGGTACTTAAGTAGTGTGTGAAGTTGTAGAGGAGTGTACGGTGGTTGAGCCGTAGAGCATTGAACTTTTGACAGGCGATGATTTTACATATGCGATAACTCGTTGAGCATTCAAGATGCGTTGGTTTTTAGATTAATGGCTCTAGTTTTACAAGATTTCTGAAGAAGTGTGGATATAAGCGTTTCCAGAGTATTAAAACTTCACGTTTTTATTTTTGCACCGTTGGAACGCTTTCAGAATCGCATCGGCTAACTGTACCACCCACACGTTTATGTTTTAAATTTTAAAGTGGAAAGCAGCTCCTATAGTCGTGAATTATTTGCCGTTATTTTTTATTTCAGGGTTGCTTAAAAATCCTATATTTAAATAAATAACAAAAAAAAATCATATTATTTTATTTAAATAGGATTCTTTATTTTAAATCAATTTTTATTTTGTTTTAAAAAAGGTATAGTATATTATTATGGAAAAAAATCCGTTTATAATGGTACCGCTTATAACGATAAACTGATTATAACGTTGGAATTATGACTACTTCTTTGAAATCCCATACATATTAACGTTATTATACTTTCATCGGTTATAGCGACTTCCGGCTAGCGACGAAATTTTTGGATCTCTTCCTGCCATTATAACCGTATTTTATTTTATCTCATTTCAAAGTAAATTAAAAAAGTTCCATATTATTACAAATATTTTTCTATGTCATAAATTCAAAATAATAAGACAGTAAAGTCGTTTTACCAACGAAGTTAATTTTATATTGTGCAACAAGTGCAGAAAGTCGCCTACTTCTCACGAGTTTCGACACAAGATGAAGTCGAGTGCTGGAATCACGAGTGGCGCAATATACTTTTTTTACGATCAAACTGCTAAACGTTACAGAGCAAAAATACATGCACGAAAACTATTTGACAGAATGAATAATATAGCGGTCGTAACCTCACAAAGAGTACTTTCACGCATGCGAAATGTTGGCAATTACATTAAGAAATGATATTTCTCACACTGCACATACGCAGTGTTGGCAAATATTATGAGAAATTATTTCTCACACTTTAACCTACGTTTGTGGTAAATACACAACTTTGAAGCTTTAGGTACTGTAAGAATAGTGCCACTTTTTATAATGGTTGTAGAAAAACCGATGTATTAGTTTTTGAAAGTGTGACCACATAGAAACACTTTTCATATACTTTTCCCCCCAATTTTTGTGTATCTACTTGGGATGTTAAATAACAATTACAGAAAAAAATATTTAAATCAAGGATTTAAAAAACTAATATAATTTAATTTTAGTACAATTGAAGATAGTAAAATAATAACGTTTAAAATGTATAAAGACAAATGTAAATATGAAATATGATATAGCGTTTTGTAGATAAATATTTGAAATGGAGTTGACAATAGCAGCTTAATTGGCATGATTACACGACTACAATAGACTTGGTGAAAATCTGCTGCGAGTAGCTCTTGATTGAGAAAGTAGTGTTGTTCAACAGTAAATAGTTTTCAATAACGTTATCTCGAGCTGAGAGCAAATTGGTAATGAGCTTATAGTAATTATTGTTGAGTAACTGCAAATGAAGTACTACGTGAACATTTTTGCTTTATTTTGCAGGAAATAATTGATGGAAACTATATTGATTGTTTTATAATTTGCGTAATTAGTTTAGAAGCAATGTTCAATGTTCACTTGAGTAAAAGCTAATTGGGAATTTAAATTCAAAGTAAATTTAGCTTTTTCCAATAGTTATTGGCCAAGCAAAAGTGAACGACACTTTTCATTGACTGAAATAAAAGTGCGGCGAAACTTCTTCGTTATTTCTTTTAAATCTTAATTACTTATTTTTTGCGTTGGCAGTTCATACCAAATTTATTCTATCTGATCTTTTCTTTCACGCCTACAACCATTCTTTAACCACTTTCAATAAAAACAAAAAAGAATCAAATTATATTAATATGAACTCTTTATTTAAATTTATATACAAATTGACATTGTTAGAGATTAATATAATACCAAAAGTTTTCCTTCTATTTACAAGTGTAAGAAAAGAAAAGAATTTAATGTCTCACGAAATTATTATTAATGTTTTTGAAATGTACAATAACACTGAATTTTTTATATCTGTTGAAAAATTGTGAAAAGGTCATGTTATTTCTACAGAAAAATTATACATTTTTAAATGGCACATATTCTAATAAATAGGATGAATTGTATGAAAGAATAAATAAATAAGTAAATATTCAATCTAGTTCAATGAAGGATATCTGTATTCGATTAAACAGAATCGTGATGAAATCTAATATTAGGTTTGGTATAATTAGAATTGAATTATCAATTTAATAACAGCGTATAAATGGCACCATATTAATGACGATTGCAATTGCAACATGCTGCATTAATGAAAGCATTGTACAAGAAAAATAAGATGTTTTTTTCAGTAGAAATGCGATTATTGGTCAAACCATTGGAAGGCAGAAGAAATATCGAATTGTCAGCACGTTTACCGTGAAACAATCGGCAATTTAATAACAAGTGAATCAAGTTGAAAACGTGGCCATTTTATATGCAGAGCGAGTCCTTACAGAGCAATCAGAGGAATAAACGACACTTTAAAATTGCAGTAAAATATCTCGAGCATAAATCAGCTTCGTTCCACTAGATTCTTAAACGCGACAAGTAATCTTAAGGAGTACGAGTTTATCTCAATCTCCAGTCGATATGAAAAATATTACTTGACATTACTGGACTGTTATCCATTTACTGCCAGCAATATTTTCCCCTGTCCATAACGATGTTCACTCGAATTGCTTATTGGAAATCACTACTTTTATATTTTCACTTATATAGCACTAGCACGTAAACAGTGAATATTTCCTACATAGTTTATTAAATTTCCTTGCATTTTCTGCTTGCTCTTAATTTTATTCCACGTAAAAAATATATTACATCACTAGTCTAATCATGCATATATTAGAAAAATGTTAAACTATATACATCTTGTAACCGGTGTATGACAAAAACGCACCAAATGGTATTTTTTGTTACAAAAGTGCATCAAATGAACATTACAAAAGTACAGCAGTGTTTGTAATTCAAATGTTAACGTATTAATTAATTTGATGTAATTATTTATGATGGAATAAAATCTTTCATATCGAGTAGAAGTCAAAGTAAACATGTCTAGGTTTGTAGTCCATGATTTAAATTCGTACGAAATGAATTTGTTTCATATGAACCAGCAGTTCGTCATTCTCCTTGATGAAAAATGTCGTAAATTATAAGAACATTCACAAATAAAGGTAAAGGAGGAGGAATGCATAAAAATCTGATTAAAAAAAAATCTGCTTTTTTTGAAAAACATATATTATAATTTCAAAAACGTGTTTCACAAAACAACATTTATTGTGAAAAAAAACATATTGTAAAGAATAAGTAATAATTTATAACGATACCACTTATAGCGACAAACTGGTTATAACGTCGAAATACGTTAACGTTATTTTACATTTATCAGTTATAGCGACTTTCGGTTCTAGGGACGAAATTTATGGATTCCCTTCGATGTCGTTATAACCGGATTTTACTGTAATATATTTCGAACTACATTTAACAAGAAATCACACAGTAGTGCAAAAATTTTCTACGTTATAAATTCAAAATAATGTAACAGTTAAGTCGTTTTACCGACGAGTTAAACAGATATAGTAATTCCAGAAAGTATTGCCGCGTGGTAACATTACCCACACGATTTTTCTCCCAATTTTTGTAAATCTAAAATGTTAAATAAAAATTGCAGAACAAGTGATTTAAATCAATGATTTAAAAAAAATAATGTCATTTAAATCTGTTTTATGAACCTACGTGAGGTCAGGTTTGGTTAGGTTAATTTAGACTAGGTTAAGTCAGGTTAGATTCGGTCAAGTTAGGTTAGATCAGGTTAGATTGGGTTAGGTCAGGTTAGGTTACGTTAGATCGGGTTAGGTTAGATTAGATTAGGTTAGGTTACATTTGGGACGAAAGAGGAAAACTTGAAGGCCTACCTCTGCGAGTATCTATTTAAAAGATGCTATCCGTGAGCGAATTCACGCGTTATTTGATCTAATCATACACACACTAAATTCCTAAATTTTCCTGTTGCGCTTTAGCTACGTATTTTTTGGTGGGCTTATGAAATATTTAAAAATCTGAACAGTGCGCTTCTGTCATACAGCTCTTGTAACATAGTATTGGGAAGAGAGTATGCAAAAACTTGAACGTTTAAAATTTCGTATCCTTAGAGAATAAAACGAAACTGATCGCTGAAAACTTTTTTCCTAAATGTTCTGTAGATATTTGGCAAAAGTAGAAAAATGATGAAACTTCTAAAATTAATCATGTCATTTAGCGCAATATTGAATTTCTAGCAATTTATTTGGACAGCCGGTATGTTAGTGAAAATCAAATATTTTTTTGGTTCAACTTGACAAACTGTTGTCTATTCATTTAACAACGAATAAATGGAAGTAATTTCCAAATTGTCACATAAAGTGCAAAAATACTCGTGTTAAGGAAGAACGCGAAATTAAAGTCAAATAACATTAAAATGGAAATGAAATGAGCCGAAAAGTACCTTTAATTATTTATTTGCACTTTTTATTTTATTCGCCCAACACTACTCTCCAAATATATCTCCGGCGACAATTTTAAGACTACTCTAACAAAAACCCCAAGACTAGCTAAATATTCAAATTAAATTAAGCAAAAACGAGAAAAAACAAAATTAAGAAAAATACGAACAACCGAAGTACAAATTAATCAAATGAATGCATTGTGTCCAAAGTTGAAATAAGGGTGAGAATCACTGATGGCATTCTTTAATGTTCTGAAGAGTTTTAATGAGGATTTCCTGGTTTGGTATTGGGCTACACACCTGTTACATCGTAAAATAGGTACTCGAAGCTTCTGTATTAAACGGCAATAAATTCAGTTTCTTCTTCCGATGTGGACTGGAGCCAAAATAAATAAGTAAATAATTCTCTACGATCACTGTTTTTACGGTGACAGTCCAAACAAAAATCGACAGCTATTACTTTCTTAGCTTGGATTTCTTAAATTCGCTTACGTTTGAATTACTAATCTCTTCATTTAAATATAAAATACATTCAAATTTAATTTACCGTTCACCTTAATACTACTGCTCTTAATAAAAGTAAGCTTACAGTACTTTATCAATCATATAACATTTGGTATTATTAAGTAAATAAAGTATAATTTTGTTTTAAAGTTTAAAATTATAATCAAAATTATTTTTTTTAGTTCCAATACATTTTATTTTACTACGAAACAAAATACAATTTGAATAATTGTATTAAATAACTTTATTATTATTTTTATTGTAGTGTACTGTTTGTTAAAGCTATTTAACTTTAAATTTAAAGTAACACATGTGTACAAATATATTTGAATTCTGTTAACAGTTCCGTATACTTATTCGTATGTACTTTGAAATGTTTCACCCTGCCAAATTGTTTCATTTTAACATCTTTATAAATGTAAAAGGAATTTACCCAGCTAAAGCTATGAATAAGTTACGAATGTAGCTTCACAGAAAGATATGATAATGCGTATGTCTTCAAACTCCTTTAGTTTGACTTACATTTACTACGCGTGTTTTAGTTCCTTGAATTTGTAAGTAAGTTTGCATTTCACACTACACTTGATAATTTGATTTCGTATATTTTATTCAACTTTAGAACTCAATCAAAATTAATAAAATATTATAGATAAATAGTTAATATTATATATTTTGAAAAACAAGATGCATTAAATTTGTTTTGTTACGGGTATTAGAAAATTAAAAATTAGAATGTATAAGGTATACAAGTTTAAAGTGATAATTATATAAATTTGTAGTATTGTAACGAAAAGCAGTTTAGTCGAATAGCCGAATAACGAATATTCGGCTTTACCGAATAGTATATTTTTTTATAATCTAAAATAGTGATTGATGATCCTCTTTACGGAGTGCGTTTTATTTATGCTGAAATGATAAGATACTATGTTATTTGATTATAATAAAATATATTTATTTCCGTTGCAAGAAAAAATAAATGATTTACAATCTAAACATAAACCTTTGTTTAAAATTTATGAATTATATTTTGTAGTGTTGCCGTCTAGATCTAGAATTTCTAGACTTTTGTCTTGTCCTATCTAGATTATCAAGACAACACTGGCAAAGTCTTATTCTTGAAATTTCAATACAGGACATGACTTTCTTATTCCACTTCAAGATGAGCAAATTGTAAAATTTTGAAGACTTTAGATTAATTAAAAAAATTAAATTTTCAAAATATATTGCGAAGATTGTTCCATCCGAGCTAAACGAGGGATAGTAAAATAGAAAAAGAACGCTGCCGAAGAATTATCTTTCCTTGTTGTGTATGTTAACGTAGAGTCTTTTTAATATAGAGTTAGACTTAGTCAAGTTTTGTCTTGAAATATTTTGCAAAGTCTTGTCTTGTCTGGACTAGACGGCAACACTAATAATTTTATTGTTTTTGTAACAAAATAGTGTTTTATTTTACTTGTTTCTTAACCGAGTATTCGGTATTAAAGCAAAACACTCGGCCAAATGCTGAATATTTATTCGGTTTCGGTTCAATCTCTATAAATTTGTAGAGCATGTATTAGCAAAGAAGTATAAATTGCCAAGCGATTGAGTTTCAAGTATATCTAGAAATCAATAAAGTATCATGTAGCGATTAAGTTAAGTATAATTACTAGTAATTGAAGGAAAAGCAAGCGTAGTAGAAAAGCAATCACTCTCTATAAAAGTCGAATGAAAACCTTTAAGTCCAAAAGTAAAAACTTTACAACATAATAAATATCGTCCCTATATTACTTGTTAAAAGTAATAAATATATATTTCTACATAGTTTATTAAATTTCCTTGAATTCTCTGCTTGCTCTTAATTTTATTCCACTTGGAAAATTTATTAAATCACTAGTCTAATCATGATATATTAGAAAAATGTAGCGATTAAGTTAAGTATAATTACTAGTAATGGAAGGAAAAGCAAGCGTAGTAGAAAAGCAATCACTCTCTATAAAAGTCGAATGAAAACCTTTAAGTCCAAAAGTAAAAACTTTACAACATAATAAATATCGTCCCTATATTACTTGTTAAAAGTAACAAATATATATTTCTACATAGTTTATTAAATTTCCTTGAATTCTCTGCTTGCTCTTAATTTTATTCCACTTGGAAAATTTATTAAATCACTAGTCTAATCATGATATATTAGAAAAATGTAGCGATTAAGTTAAGTATAATTACTAGTAATGGAAGGAAAAGCAAGCGTAGTAGAAAAGCAATCACTCTCTATAAAAGTCGAATGAAAACCTTTAAGTCCAAAAGTAAAAACTTTACAACATAATAAATATCGTCCCTATATTACTTGTTAAAAGTAATAAATATATATTTCTACATAGTTTATTAAATTTCCTTGAATTATCTGCTTGCTCTTAATTTTATTCCACTTGGAAAATTTATTAAATCACTAGTCTAATCATGCATATATTAGAAAAATGTAGCGATTAAGTTAAGTATAATTACTAGTAATTGCAGGAAAAGCAAGCGTAGTAGAAAAGCAATCACTCTCTATAAAAGTCGAATGAAAAACTTTAAGTCCAAAAGTAAAAACTTTACAACATAATAAATATCGTCCTTATATTACTTGTTAAAAGTAACAAATATATATTTCTACATAGTTTATTAAATTTCCTTGAATTCTCTGCTTGCTCTTAATTTTATTCCACTTGGAAAATTTATTAAATCACTAGTCTAATCATGATATATTAGAAAAATGTAGCGATTAAGTTAAGTATAATTACTAGTAATGAAAGGAAAAGCAAGCATAGTAGAAAAGCAATCACTCTCTATAAAAGTCGAATGAAAACCTTTAAGTCCAAAAGTAAAAACTTTACAACATAATAAATATCGTCCCTATATTACTTGTTAAAAGTAACAAATATATATTTCTTTGCTTCGACACAAAATCTTTAAATGTCATTGTGGCGAAGAAGTGTCGTAGCTTTTTGAGAAACTCTAGAGGAATTCTTTTCAATGATATATAGTTTCGTGTGATATTTTCTCATGGGAACGGCCAAGGGTTGCGAGGCAAAAAGAACTGCAACTGCTGAAAAACGCCCACAGAGACCACGGACATCGGCCAAGTTTTATGCGTCAAAAGACGACCTACTGTCGAAAACCAAATTTGATTTGGCGCTCATCGTGCAGCTACTTGGAATTCACAAGTGGGGAACTTACACCAAGAATCTATAATTGCCTTGAGGTGTCCAACACTCAACAAGAATCGGAGATGAGGAAGGATCAGCTACCCATGACACGCTATTCAAATTCTACAAGACAATTTTTCTTTTCTTATTGCTACTTTGAACTGATTCCGCGAGTATGAATCTGTAATAACTAACCTTAAAATCTCCAATATGAACCGTCACGTTCTAGGTATTTACTTTATTGCTATTCTCTTTCTTCCAAACAGAACTTTTCTTACTATTTTAAAACACTTTATAATAGAAATCGCCACGTAGTGAAAGATATTAATAGAACAATACAACACTTACCTATACAACCCTCGAAAAATCAACTCGCATGCTCGTAATTTTTGAAATTTGCAAATTTTCATTTGCGAGGAAATTAAAAGGAAGTGATATTTATTCTCTAACTACTTACTTTTAGAAAAATATTTTAATTATTAGCAATCTTGATATCGGTCGCACTGTTACGAATAACAAATGATTTCGAAGCTTTACTTATTTATCGCAACTCTGATTTTTTTTTATAAAAATGATTACTTTGTATTATTTCTTATTAAGATGTATTATACATTGATATTTAATCTATGATAACTTTTTTCCATATTTTCTTCAGCGATTATTAACCGGAATCTCGTAAATTTAGAAGAATTCGTATAATTTTTACAATTTGTTTTAGTTAATGCATGCTCCAAAAATATAAATATTAAAAATGGACGTGAGTTTCAGCTAAAATGCTATATTTTATAATCTGTCATTAATCATTACTATGAATACTAGTGATGAGCGATATTGAACGAACTGTGATTTAGTCACTAAAATTGAAAAATCTCAGATCCTGATTGCTACCCAATATTTTTTAAACCTGTAATTCGTGATCACAGTAACTGTTCGGTATTGTATACGTTAAACGTTTTACAGTACCAATTCCAATTAGTTACAAAAATTTCCGAATTCAACCGTATAATAACTGTGATCACAATAACGCTTTAAAATCAGGGATTTGACAATAGCAATCACAAAGCACAATGTTATACAAAAGTAGAAGTTCAGCGTCTCAGTCTAACTAAAAAATTCCAATTCCGGTAAGTAACGAAGATTCTCGACTTTAATAGTACAGTAAACTGTGATCGCAGGCACGGTTTAATTTCACAGATTAGAAAGTAACAATCACAAATCATACAGTGACACTGTGAAGAAGATTTTCGACTTTACCTATACAATGAACGAATGAACTGTGATCACAATCACACTTTAAAAACATAGTTACTGGAAAGTAGCAATCACAAATCACACTGTGATTCGAAAGTAGCAGTTTCGGTTATAACTAATAGATACCATTACTGTTCCACATAAAATTCAACATAGATTATCATAATGTCAAATAAACAATTTAAAGATGTTACTAATGAAACAAAATTAGTATGGTTACTTGATACAGTTATGGTTATAGTTTGAAAAATGTTTGTGGTATATTTATTTATATCCTGATCGTCTTACATCAAATCCTTCCACAATTTGGAAAATATTTACAAAATTTACAAGTAATAGATGATAAGATATAAAACATGAAATGGACAATGTTAAAAATTGCGCAAAATTAACCTAAATAAATAAATGTGGTTTTGTTACGTGCAATAAAAAAAAACAATAAATAAATATAAATACTTACTCTACTTTATTAAATTAATAAATCAGTACATTACGATAAGTTCATTTGTCATAATGAATTATTACTCATAACTGAATATTTATGTACTAAATTTTTAATATATATTTATAATTTATAAATTTTTGTGAATAACAAGCAGCAACTTAATTAAAATTTTTATAGTTAGCAATACAAAAGTGGAAACATTATTCTATCTAAAATAGTTAAAAGTTAGTTTGTAAAAGTCCGCCATTGATTTACGTGTTAAAAAGCTCTATTTGTGTGTTTGAAAATGATACTGCACATACTATAAATTCATGAATCATAAAAACTAAATGAAATTTGCGTATCACAAATCAAAATTTTATGACTTCCATACATTCTTATAACCTCATTCTTGTAAGTAAATTTAAATTCCATTGTAGGTAGTCATGTTTCACACTTGAGAGTTAGGATTCTGACCACGTGCATTATGATAACTCAATATGATCGGAGCGGGGCAGACTTATATTTTGATATTCCGAATTCAATACCGAATTCCGAGTGCAGTGGAAGCGACGTTGTTGAGCGCTGTGTTTTACGAGGCTTTACAGTTTGTTTGGTTTGCATATATCATTGGATCGTACACGGAGAAGATGCTTTACGATTCCAAATTCGGATGGATAGAGGTTTGTTTTTATTATCGATGATTTATTTGCTTAAATGTTGCAATAAAATTTTTGGATGGATATTTTGTGAGTATGCGATTTCCCAGGACTGATCTTTTTGGTTTGTTTATACGTTATGTTGGTTTAAAAATTCCATCCTTTCAAAAGGGTATGTTATACATTTTACTGTCAATGTATAAAATTCAGAGTTTAAGTTAATTATTAAAATGAAATATAAAAACAAAGATTTACTGAAGTTTACAAAATGAGAATAAAATACGTGATTTATTGCGATATTTGGATGTAATATTTTAAAAATCAGAAAATGAAGTCTTATGATGATTTATGAGATAGTAAAGATGCAACGTCAACAATTTGAAACGATGCAATATTTTAAAGTGATGATTTACAGTGAAAAAATCTGTAGTGAATTAAAAACTGCAACAACTTGCGGCAATAAATCTAGTTACATTTGTATCACATTACCAACTGTTAAAAAAAATAACTGTTGAAACTGGGTTATCAGTTTTAGTGTCAGCAATGAATAGTATTTTGTTTGTTGACATTTTATGCATTTAATAAAGTGCTAATAATTCAGAGTAAGAGTTGACTAAAATAAAATTTAATAATATTAACAAATTTCATTTTCTGTTTTTTTGTTTTTATTTAAAAAAGCAAAATATAAAATGACTAACGTCCCGGAAAATTTAATAAAGAAACCTAGAAAAAAATGTATAAAAAATTAGCAAAAATTATAAATTTTTTAACATGTAATATTTGAAAATAGCTTTCTTCCCCTTCAGTAGTTATTAACAATTTTAAGCCAGTCTCCGAAATTTAGTGTATAAACAAATTTAAATTATTCAGGCGATTGTACACCGAAAAGTAAATGAACTTTAAGAAGCGGAGTTCTGAAAGCATTTTCAGTTATGATAAAATTTTTGTCTGCATATTATCACGATCTCGTCAATTCTGCAAAGGTAAAACGCTATTACAGTTCCCCGTGTTGTTTAATTTAAAAAATAAGAATTAAAAAGTGCAACTGGAAGACAAGCAGAGCAGAGCAGAGTTGGATTCTTAAAAGATTTGCAGAATTGAAAAGGAAGTGAAGGAACAAATGCAACGCGAGGGTGACACGGAGACGAGATGACGAGAGCTGGAGTTGAATCTGGCGAGAGACGGAAGCAAAAGAAGGCGCC
Organism: Stenolophus ochropezus; assembly: GCA_035578165.1. NCBI lineage: Eukaryota > Metazoa > Arthropoda > Insecta > Coleoptera > Carabidae > Stenolophus > Stenolophus ochropezus. The sequence continues at coordinate 11,567,805 of JAQOWZ010000014.1, forward strand.
GAGAACGGAAAAGAAAGAGACAGAAGCATTGAGACAAACAATAAGTGTCAGGTGCGAATAGCAGAGTATGTAAAGTGCATCGTAATAAACAGGTTTCACGTGGTCATTGTATAATATATCCCAAGCTATCTTTAAATATTTTCCTTAGATATTGCAATATAATATTAAATTCCTGAAATATCTCGTATCAGAAGTACGCTAATGGGGTTTCAGTATACATGCGTTCTTGCGCAAAGCAAACTGAATTCCAGTGCGAAGCATGAGAACGCCCGAGCCCGACGCCCGACGCCCGACGCCCCGACGCCCCGACACCCGGAAGCCGGGGGGAAAACAGAAACAGCGCCATCGGCGGCGTTCGGCGCTCGGTTGCGGTCGGGCTCCGTCGCCCTCCTTCGGCGCCCATACTTCGGCCCCACACCAGATACAGAAGGGGTACACAAAATGGTTCCAATAAGTCAGTGTCGCAATCGTCGAAGCATCTAATTAGTACTGCACCATCTCTGACAACGTTAATCTAGGATTAATTCTTGTTTTAATGGAGGTTTATTTTGCGATTTTCCGTTTGTGAACTGTATAACGAGTCGATTCTGACCGAATTTCCTCTACTTCCCTCCATTGCTCGCTTAATTTAGAGGTTAGGAAACTTTGCGCTTTTTTACTGCTTCCTGATTTACATGCACTCGACGTATCTCCCAGCTTTTTTGCGCCATTTCCACACGTATGCGCAAAATTATATTCTAATAACATTAAAAATATATTGCCCTAAATATTACTGCATTCTTTTTTTTTATCTCATCACCCTTACTTACACTCACCTTTAAATATACTTTTAAATCACATCAATATCTTCCAACTTTCAAGATTCAAGATCTCATTTACAAAATTTTAGCTATCATTCGGAAGTTCGGAAACAAATGAAGAACGACGAATTAAAAAAAAATGAAGTTGGTTCTCAGCTATTTCGAACAATTTTTTTATATGTACATTCGTAAACTATATCTAGTATTCAGGGCAACCTTCATTCTAACCAACATTTTCATTGCGATTTTTGTGTATAGTGTTCATATCGTAACATCTTCATAGAATTTATCATATCAGCATTGGGCTAGTTACAACATCGCCACAGAAAGAACGAAAGGTTATTTTTGAAAACTAGTCAACAAATGCAGAAAGTATGTAGAATGTATGCAATGTCACACCTAAGCGAGTATCTTTCAAACAACCTCAATATGGAAAAACCCGAGATGAAGCTACATATATATCTCCACTTTAAAAATTTAAAGCAGTTTACTATGAAGTTTTGGACATAGCTAATGCCAATATTTCCGAACGGTTTGTTCCAAACAAACAACTTTTATTTGATTGCTCCTGGTTTGACCCTAAAAAATTTAGCGAAATTTCAGCACTCGACATAGATGATTTTCCCAATGATGTTTTATCCACATTTATTTCTAATCTAAATCTAAGTAATGTACATAGAATATGTTTATATTTTATAGTTACTTAGATGAAAAGTGGAAGTGTTAACGATACCAATAAGAATCGAGATGACATTGAATCTACAGAAGAAAATTATTTTGTGGACGACAGAGATCTTTCCGATTGTAATGATGATATTGAAGACATTGAGTAAAAATAATATAATTTCAAAAAGGAAAAATGTTTTGTGTGTGCATTAGGTGTTCTGCAAGAAATCGTTCTAGCGGGTCTTTTTTGATAATTTTATGTAACGTATACTTTTTCTATGTTCACAAGTTACGTGTGAAAGCTTGTTTTCAAATTTAAATCTTAAACATAGATTGAGGTCATTATTACAGCTATCGCTTTTAAATCCTTTAATCCTGAAGTACAAAAGGATTTATTTGAACATATAATTAAAAAAATTATAATTGATAAATACCTAAGTAAGTATTTCAATATTTTGAAAAGTGAGTTGATTGCATAAATTTATTACACAGATGAACACGAGAATTTATGACAATGAGTTCAACATAAAGGACACCAATTTTCTACTAATATCGTGATCGTCCTGAATATATACATATATTTGTATTTATTAATGTACATATATAAAAATATAACCTTTAAAAAAATACTGCATTCCAAACCATTATAGTTTCAATAAAAATATTTTTCCTACAACAGGGTATGAAGTACGTACTTTATGCCCTCTTTGGAGTTTGTAAAGTAATTTTTTATGCAAAAGAGCCAGATAACGTAAATAATTTTCACGCACTGGCGGTGGTTTAATTTTTTTTTAATTAATTTTTATTTATATTTCGGTTTTAAGAAAAATGTTGTATGTAACACATGTGTAACATCTTGTGCTATAATTTTCGACTAAAAACACTTACTTTACACACAAGTAGCATAAATAACTATTTGTGTAGCCAAAAATAGGGGACATACCAGTCTGACACTACATCATATAGTATGTAGTTTCCAAGTACATATTTCTTGTAAAAGCATTGAAATTTGTGTGTTTTTTCATGTAAATAAATCCGTAGTGATGAAATTTGTCGTTGGACTTGTTTACTAAGTGTAAAGGGAAAATATGAAGTTCATTTTTCAGGTCGTGGACAGCGTTTAACGTTTTAACGTTTAATTGAAAGCACGCGCGAGCTGGGTCCTCGAACTCTTGTTACCCTGTAAACGAAGCTGCAGTGGTAACCAGCTACATATGCATGAAGCCATGTGCAATCTATAGCATCAATGTGCCCGCATTATGCAACCGCTCTAAACTTAACCTATTCAAACTGCGTTCGTTATTTAACCACGCCATGCATTTTAAGATATTACTGGACAAATTCATTTACTTTATTCATGATTAAACTATTGTATATAAACTTGATGAAAGCCACACGTTTGTATTTCGGAAGTATAACAGCAGAACTTGTTTAGATTACGTAATTTTACTTCAATCCATATTTCATCTACATTACAATACACAATATTATTTTTCCAATAATATATACGGAACGCATAAGGCAACAAAATAAAAAGAAAATTGGTAAGTATGTCGAATAAAGAAAGCGACAAAAGTTAGAAAGATTCGTAGTTTAATGATGTCCGAAAGGACGAAACAATTGTCGCTGTCCTTAATTAATGTAGATTAGCATTATCAGTGGCGCAGGTTAAATTGAGATGCAGGGCCAAGAACCGTAACCCTAACCGAAAACCGAACCGATATTTGACTTTTTATGAAACCGTAACCAAATTCCGAAACTTATATTTTATTTCTTCAAAAATGGAAACCAAAAACCTATACGAAAAATAAATTCCATAACCGAAAACATAGCCAAACCGAAAAAAAAACAGATCCTAAAAGCAGTATAAATAAAAATATTGTACTTAACAGGCAATGTTATTTATTTTTATAAATTTTAGTGTAGGTAAGTAATGTAATAAAGATTAACTTTTTATTTTAAAGCGCAATATTAAATTAAAGTAACTATACTTCTACTTAATACAACTTACAAATTTAACCGAAACCGAGAATACCGTAACGAAAACGAAATTTATTTGTTTATTTTAACCGAAACGAAAACCAAAATAATATTTTCAAAAAACCGTTACCGATAACTGAAACCTAATTTTTATTAATGTAAAAACCGTTAATCGTAATCGACTCCAAAATTTTTCGGTTCGAGTCCTTGTTATAATATGAATTTCACCTGTTCCATGACAATTTGTACTTGCATTTCGGTGAAAAAGGCCTAAAGACTAAAGCCTCTGGAAGAGACCTACAGCTTATAGCGTGTTGCGAACTACTCGGACACAGCGGTATGTTGTATTTGGTAACTAAGCAGCACTAGAAATCAAATTCCAGATGTCACACGTCGTTCAGTTCGAGTCGGAACAGACTAACAAAGTGACCCACTCACTGCTGCTCTTGATAAATGTGGATAAATCAATTGAAAATTTTATAAAAATGTTCCATGTATCATTTAAGATAAATATATTCTTTTGTTTTGCAAAATAATTGCATTAGATTTAGATTAAATTTTTAAATATATGCTTTTATATCAATTGATTAAGAAGTACTACATGTAGTAGTAAAAGTTCTCGAAAAAAGCGCAGAAGTAAAAGTCGAAAAATCTAATCTAATAAAATTAACTATTTTTTAACTGTTTAACCATATTATCAATCACAATTAAAACTTTTTTTCATTTCTCCTGTGAGTTTTTTCCGTCTCTAGCACAGCCGAATTAACCAATAGACGAGTAAAGATTTAATTGGGCCCGGCATTGTGAAATTTTATAGTTTTTTTATCTATATTATATTTATCAGTGGCGTAGGCAAGGGGGGGGGGTTTACGGGTCCGGACCCCCACCTTGACGAATTTAAAATAAAGTATTCATATATATCCATTTATTTACATTTTCTTAATAAATAAATAGATATACAATGCCTATGTATTAAGTAACCTAATCTAATTTTGAAACCCCCCCCTTTCAAAATTCCTGGCTACGCCACTGATATTTATTATCAAACTGTCAAAATGCTGTCTCAATAGTTTTGAAATTCGCGGATGATACCACAGAACCACAAAGGACAATTTAGATGAATGATTTATGAACTATATTTTTAAAATAATATGAAATAATACTGACTCTATGAAAAATCTTAACAAAAAAACAAAGCTTATTGAAATTATTAGTAAAATAGTGATTTATAAAAAGATTTGAGGTACGTTAAAAAAAATGTACGACTAAACGACAGTACTTCTACAAATGTTACAAAATGAGAAATTTAAAAAGGAGGACATGTACTTTTGATAAGAAAGAAATTGTAGCTATAAAATATAAAAATTACGACATGTTACGGGTATGTTCAAAATAAAAAATATTTATTTTTACTATACATGGTGTTTCAAAACTATTGTAAAAAAAATTAAGAGTATGTATAATTTTATGTAGGTACTGATGTAGTGCAAAAATATTTTTTTCAAAATTTGTAAAAATGATCGCAAGTTCCTTAGACCTGACACTTTTTGGACCACTAGACTGATAGGTTACTAATACGAATATAAATTGGTAAACATTAAAATTAATTTTATTTAATTAAAATGTGTAATGTTTTCTTCACTTTTATTGTTCAGTCCAGTGCCCCAAAAATGTCAGCTCTAAAGAACATGCGATCAGTTTTGCGAATTTTCAAAAAAAATACCTCAAATTATACCTACTCTTAATTTTTTTTACAATACTTTTTAAACACCCTGTATAGTGAAAATAAATATTTTATTTTAACATACCCGTAACATGTCCTAATTTTTATATTTTATAGCTACAATTTCCGTGTCATCAAAAGTACATGTCCTCTTTTTTAAATTTCCCATACACAAAAAGTTAAAAATATTATTCTAAAATAATATTCATAATCAAATATCGATAAATATATATATATATATATATATATATATATATATATATATATATATATATATATATATATATATTTTAAACACCCTGTACACCCTGAATTTGTTTTTAATTAAAAATATACTAATAACAAACACTCCTTCGGTTGATATCGTAAGTTGGAACCCTGGTCACCAGTATTAAAGTACTGAATGTGGTGAGACTGGCGAGCAGATTATGAAAGTAGTTGTGGAAGGTAGGAAGTGCGAGAAGAAACCGCGATTGCGGTAGGTAATGCAAATAGGAGTGATAACAGCGTATGCCGTACACTTTTATCTAAGCTTCTTAAACTTGTCGATTCGTATGCGGCAGCGATTAGGCAGGATTAACAAACAATGTGAATGAGCATGCAAGCGAATGGAAGCTGCATTTGTGCATTTGAGCATTTGGATCGTGTGAGCACGCTGTGATAAGGGTATTGTTTTGTCGCTGTATGAAGATTGTACTCTCTTTTTTCAAAGGGAACTCGCAGATGCACAAAAAGATGACGAATTAGCGTATTTGTCGGAAAGGCAGTTTAGAAATAGAAGAGTATTTAGTTTTGTGCGGGTTATTGTCCTTTCGAATGAATTATTATTCTTATTCAGCTGATGCGTCCATTCGCTTCACACTTATGATAAAAATATAATCGGTCAGTTCAGTGGCGCAACTAGAATTCATTGCCCCCCCGCAAGAATATACTTGAGGCCCTCCTCTGTTCGAAAAAATAACATAATCCTGATATGAAATTTATAAAATTTTCTATAAGTTTAAAGCAGATTTGTATTTTACAATTAAATTATCTGTGATACTGTTAATACTATTTTTATAAAAATCCAAATTGAATACAAGTTTCTGTGTCTCGTATTTGCAAAATCAGCTATTAGCACTTTCAAATCAAATGTATGGGCACGTTTTATATCTAACAATGTCAAATATTTGATTTTTAATTATTTTACATATCCTGAAAGATCGCTCAGTAGTAGACACAGTAGAAACAAAAAATAAAATGCTCGTAATATTTAATAGAATTCATTATTTGTAGTTTACGAGCAAATAATTAATAAAAATTTTGGGAAGAGATATTGTACCGTCAGTATGTTAGAATCGTGAAAAAATATAGATAGACTTGATCTTTAAGAGACAGTCCACCTGCCTTTTCCACGATCCTAACATGTTGACATCACATGCCATATTGGAAGCGGCAGATTTCAAACGCGCTCAATATGCAGGCGTTTAAGAAGAAAGTTCAATGATACATATTTATTAATTGAGCCCCCCTGACCTGTGAGGCCCACCCGCGTTGCAGGCGTGTGCTCCCCCTAGTTACGCCATTGGGTAAGTTATACCCGTGCTCATTCCCATTTCAAATTTTCTTTCGTTTCAAATATTTATATCAATAATTTATTATCTTATATACTAATTTGTATACTAACGTAAAAACGTTCTTACCATTTTCAAGATCACTTTAATTGTCTTATGTTTCTTGATGATAAAATTCTTTTCCAAAACACATAAGCCAAGAGAGTTATAATAATTAAAATACCCAGGGATAATTTTCTAGGTTGTTGCTTTCCTATGTCATCTTTTTGTGTTTCGTCTTGTAGGTACAGTTCCTACTGTTGATACACTACTACGCTTTACTATTATGAAGTTCGACACAATTAGTATTATACTGTTAACTGTAATTGTTCAAACTGCACATTGTATTCAGTGATAGTTATAATGTTTGATGTTTTCATGCACAATGTCAGCGAAGTTGATGCTGCAGCAATGATAATGAATTAATCTAATCTAATACTACTTTCTATTTGTAATTTGACACATATTGTTTTTTGTTTTCTTACATTTAATTGGTAATGTCGCGTTTACATTGGTTAAGTTACGTTCACTAGATACTTGTGTCAGTAATTAATTCCTTGGGTAAGTAGGTATTTACAAGAAATTGCTCAAAAATCGTGTTATGTTTGCATGGTCTCCATAATTAATATTGAAATCTGAGAGCAAAAAAGTCGTAGTAAAAGGTTAGGGGTGAGAAAGTGGATTGCCAAAAGAAATTTAACAGAAGTGTCCGTTCTTCTTCTGAAGGAACTGTCTAAAGAGGATCCTGAGGAATAAAGATTGTGCCTTCGGTTGAATCCTTATACATTTGACACATTGCTCAAGTTGATTTAACTTTTTTATAGTCCTTCTCATTGCAATACCTTTTAATTTTAATGTAGAACTCTTAGTTTTTAACTTCACTGGTAATAAAACATTTGAACTTATATTCTTTTGTACAGATATAAGAAAGCAAGTGACTTTCAAGTGGTAAGTAGATAGCCTAATCTATCTATATTCCTGGTCCTGATTACTTGTGCAAGTACTGGTACAACAAGTACTTTCCTATTTGGTTTACATTAGGTAAGTTGCAAGTTACTTGTACAAGTAACTAACCCATTTACTATAACAATTTAAACGCCACTTGATAATTAACCAAACTTAATCTAACTGATTTTCGAAAGGGGTTTAACTATCCTAATCTAACTTAACTTAACCTAATAGGTAGAGTTTACTTTTCGATTTAACTGCTAAAGATAAATAAGATTCTCTACGTAATATAATCGTTTGGACAATATGCAAGGGAGGCACAGACGAGTTTGAGTCGAGATAAATGAAGTATCTTTGAGAAATAATTCCACTGGTACAGCAAGTACTTTCATATTTGGTTCACATTAGGTAAGTTGCAAGTTACTTGTACAAGTAACAAACCCATTTACTATATTAATGTAAACGCCACTTCATATTTAACCCAACCTGATCTAACTGATTTTTAGAGGGGGTTTAACTATCCTAATCTAACTTAACTAAACCTAATAAGTAGAATTTACTTTTCGATTTAACTGCTAAAGATAAATAAGATTCTCTGCACAATGTAATCGTTTGGACAATATGCAAGGGAGGCACAGACGAGTTTGAGTCGAGATAAATGAAGTTTCTTTGAGAAATAATTCCACTGGTACAACAAGTACTTTCCTAATTGGTTTACTTTAGGTAATTTAACTATCATAATCTAACTTAACTTAACCTAATAGGTAGAATTTACTTTTCGATTTAACTGCTAAAGATAAATAAGATTCTCTGCACAATATAATCGTTTGGACAATATGCAAGGGAGGCACAGGCGAGTTTGTTTGAGAAATAATTCCAGTGGTACAACAAGTACTTTCCTATTTGGTTTACACTAGGTAAGTTGCAAGTTACTTGTACAAGTAACTAACTCATTTAATATACCAATATAAAAGCCTAACTGATTTTTGAAGGGGGTTTAACTATCCTAATCCAACTTAACCTAATATATAGAATTTACTTTTCGACTGCGAAAGATAAATAAGATTCTCTGTACAATATAATCGTTTGGACAATATGCAAGGGAGGCACAGACGAGTTCAGCCGAGATAAATGAAGTTTCTTTGAGAAATAATTCCACATTTGGCTTATTGGTTTACATTAGGTAATTTGCAAGATACTTGTACAAGAAACTAACCCATTTACTATATCAATGTAAACGCCACTTAAAAATTAACCCAACCTGATCTAACTGATTTTTGAAAGGGGTTTAACTAACTAACTAAGCTAGTAGGTAGAATTTACATTTATATTTAACTGCTAAAGATAAATAAGATTCTCTGCACAATATAATCGTTTGGACAATATGCAAGGGAGGCACAGACGAGTTTGAGTCGAGATAAATGAAGTTTCTTTGAGAAATAATTCCACTGGTACAACAAGTACTTTCCTATTTGGTTTACATTAGGTAAGTTGCAAGATACTTGTACATTTACTATAAAAATGTAAAAGCCACTTAATAATTAACACAACATGATCTAACTCATTTTTGAAAGGGGTTTAACTAACTAAGCTAGTAAGTAGAATTTACGTTTAGATTTAACTGCTACAGATAAATAAGAATCTCCGCACAATATAATCGTTTGGACAATATGCAAGGGAGGCACAGACGAGTTCAGCCGAGATAAATGAAGTTTCTTTGAGAAATAATTCCGCATTTGGCTTATGAGGGAAAGGCTTTGCGTATTAGCAACTTCAACGGACTATAGCTCGTGATCTGGCCTGAACCAGCAGTCACAGATTAGTGTACCAAGTCGTTAATACGTCATTATCGTCAGTATACGGTGCATGAGTCTCTTGACCAGCTCTGAATGGAGCAGGATGCATGGATGCTGCGTGGTAATTGGACCTCTGCAACCGTGAAATGAGGAGCTGGACTACATTATACTCTCCCAGACTAGGTAATTGTTTCTTGGCAGTTTGCAGATTAGCAATATTGGGATAGTGATAAAAATTTCTATCGTCGGTGCACTATATTCACTTTGCTAACTTCGTGTGCTATCATACTCAAACCACACAAAACGAAATTTATTATGAAGGAAATTTGATGGTCGACTGTTGTAGGATTTAATATGTAGAAACAATCAAACAATCAATTGATAAAATTTATTTCATAGCCGACGTTCCTTCAGGGCGCTACAAAAGTGAGAAACGATGACTTACAAAAATTGTAAATAAATTTTATCAACTGACCGCTTCTCTGATTATTTCTACATATTACAATTTTTTTATCATTTTTATTCTAATATTATTCCAAGTCAATGATCCTTTACGAATTTTGATAAAAATACATGATACACATTTTTAATTTTTCTTATCAATTTCTCTAATTCCTGATTTATTTATTGTTAATATTTTACTCTAGTATATGATCTATTCTTCAGTAATTATTTCACTTAATTATTTTAAATTATGCTCTAATATCTTAATTTTTATTAGTATTGAAATATGCTCCAGTTTATTCAGTGGCGGATTTAATATTTAAGGGGTCTGAAGCGTTACAAATTTTTGGGCCCCATGCAATAAATAAGAAATTACTGTTAAAATATTATTTATTTTGTATCAAAAAATGTGTACATATAATTATAAGAGACGGATTTAACGCATCAATAAATAATTTTCTTTAAGAAAACTGTTGCATTTTTTTATGATACCCATTTCTGGTAATCACGGAAACAGATTATATTCGGTTTTAAAATGCATAAAGAATTATTTTAGAAAAAAATGTTGGAAGATCGACTATATAGTCTTTCGTTCCTATTCTTAAGAGGTGATAGGATTCCCAATCAGTTATTCCAACAGTAAAAATTGTTTTACCTAGTTCATAACTTAAAATACTTTATCCAAGACAATTTCTTAAAACGTTTTTTACTCGTTTTAAATTGGAGAAATGTCGTTCACTAGTTGCATTACAAATCAGTAGTGTTAAGACACCCTATTACAAAATGTTATCTGTCGCCCTAAATGCTTGCCTTTTCGCACGAATGTATTATCGACGAAATAACTATTTCATGTTACATTCTTCGTGCGACGGACTGGACTTGAACTGGGGGCCTCTGTGAAGCCCCCAGGCTTGTAGGGCCTTGGCGTTCACATAAAAAAATAATAGCAAGGGCAGAATTAATGGGAACGGTAGCGCCAGAGGTAAAATTTGACGCTTTGCTTATGATGGAAGTAATTATATTAAAAATTACAGAAATTTGTGATGCGGTATCGGCGACGCAGTGGTAAGTTGTCAAGGTCCAAACTTCTTCCGCTACTTCGCTAGTAATTAATTCATGAATGATAGAAAGCGGCAAATCATTATAATTAGTTTAGAGATGATGGGTGCGACCGATATATGAGAAAAGATTTTTGCAGGACAACTTCGATAATTTACTACAAGAAATGAGGTTAACCGATATAAATATGTTTTTTTAATTATACTCGCATAAGTGTACAACATTTTGATTATTTATTAAGTTTAGTTAGACCTTCTATACCATTCCACACTAGTTTGAATAAAATATATAAAATATATATTACCATAAAATAATTTTGTTATTCTAAACGCTACAGTTTAATTTCATTACCGCAATTACAACCATTAATTCCACTTATTTTACTATTTTTTTTTATTGTGGGTACACTTTGAAGCGGCCGCTTCCACCTCTTGTGCGTTGTAAATCCGCCACTGACTTTATTTATTTCTTGATTTATTTATTTTCCCAAATTTTTGTTCCAATATCACTTATAGTTTCCAGTTATTGTACTATTTATGTTATTTGTTTTGTCCTATTTCTCAGTAATTTCTCTAGAATGTGTTCTAAATTCTTTAGTTGTTATTTGGTCTAATTTATTAATGCCAGATTTATTTAAAATGTGCTTCTCTTCGATAAATACATTTATTATGTTCTATAGAATATGTTAGAATTTATATAATTACAATTTGTTTGATAGACTTAAATTTTACTTTATTATTGTTTTTACGAAAGGATATTAATATTAGTTGAGGTCTTTTACGTGTATTTCTATTTGTGAATACTGCGAGAAAAGTTTGGGATTTAGAAATTTGCTGTTTGAATACAGAAATAAGAATTGTTCGAAATCCACTAAAAGTTGGTTGACAATATACACTATTTAAATGCAACGAGTGTAAAGAAACAAATAGAAGTTTTGTCCCATGTTCTTTGAATGAGAAAAGGGCAGTTTTGTATACTGGATAACAAAATGAAACTTGTATAAGTTAAACTTCTATATACAGAATATTCTATAATTTTTATTACACCATCGTTACTTACACGAATATATATTTACCTTTGCAATATATTTACATAGAAATTGAACATAAAATTATTAGATAATTTACATTTATAAGTTATCGGTAAGTAAAATTCACACACTCAAAGGGAAATTATTACAAAACTTAGAATATAATCTTTAATTTATTTGTAATATTCTTTACTATGATATAATTTAATAGTGAACTTGCAAAACAAATTCAAAAGAAGATAATAATCAAAATCGACTCTGTTGAATTGGACAAACCAAACATTAATATTGTATTGAAGTAATTTAAATTACCCCTTAACCTTCAAATTAATTTTATAAAATACTAAATACGTATTTCGAGAACTAAGTTCTCATCATTAGTAGTATAACCACAGAATAGTTTTATACAAAAGCGACAGTAAGACAGAGAAACGAAAATTAGAGAGAGATGGGGAAAGGCAACAAATTTAAAGAGCTCATTGTTTAAAATCGGAATGTCAAATTTAAAGGTCTACACAATGCTCCAAGGTCATAGAACTGAATAGGGTAACATGAAAGGTACCGACACGGTGTGTCGCTTCGGTATGTAACTATTCTGTGGTAGTGTGGTATAACTGAAAAGGATTAAACAGAGTATTTGGCATGTTGAGTAATCTTAACTACACTGTTTAATCCTTTTCAGTTATACTATTGATGATGAGAACTTAGTTTTCGAAATATGTATTTAGTACTTTATAATATTAATTTTAAGGTTAAAGGGTAATTTTAGTTATTTTAATTATAATTTAGCCTTAGACTCTAAATATCATTTATTATTAATATTGTATCATATTAATGATTGTTTTTGTTACTTTTTATTAAATATTGTATTATTACTTTGTTATTTTTCTTTAGTTACGTTTCGGTATATTATTCTTTACTATAACTGTACCACATAAAGAAAAGTACATTTAAAAATGAGAACTGCACAGAGTAAATTTTATATTTTGATTATTCTCCCTTTGTGTACTAATTTGCAATTTGATTGCCGATTTGGCAAGTTTATAAGTTTATGCCTTCCGTTGACGATACTTTATAAAGACGTACAAAGATAAAATCATGAAGAAAACGTTTGAGTTTAGAACAAATTTCATTACAACTCGAGTTTTTTATTACGAATAAAAAGTAAAAAAGTGTGACCACGAAGCATAAACGAAGTAATTCCATGTTGGTGGAGTTAAGTTTCACATATCAGCAGTGCTGTTCGTTGTTCGCGTTTAATAGGGGTAGCTCTAGAATGCCGAATGTGGACTGACCATTCGTTTATCGTAAGTCAACTATTAGTGTTAAAGCTTGTATCCTCTATTCCAGTGATTCTTAACTCGATACAAATGTTACAAATTGTATTTCTTTCATTACATAATATATTCGTTTCTCAAAAATTACAATTCGTTATCTGTGGCACACCACGATTACCAGTAGTGTTCAAAGTCAACTTTTAGTGTCTAAAGCTTGTATTCTCTATATCAGTGATTCTTAACTCGATACAAATTATTGTATTTCTTTCATTTTATAATACAGTCATTTCCCAAAAAATACAATTTGTCATCTGTGACACACCACGGTTGCCAGTGAGTGTCGTCTCGAATATTGTTCAATAGAAGAAAAAAATCGTTGGAAATAATAAAGTAGTTATATATTTTTATCTTCCAGTACAGGTACTTTATGCATATATTTTTAGTAGTTATTTGTACACAGTACCGTCAGTTTTAAATTACAGAAATGAGACTATTAAATTTAACCAACGATATATTTCGTCGAGTGTAACTATATTTATTAGTAACTTTTTCTCGATATCTATTTTTATAGAATTTTTACCATCCCATAAACAACAAATCTTTTAGGTATTTGATCAAGTAGCAAAAATAATGAAAAAATTATTTTTGACAAAAATGTAATTTCAAATCAATTTTATACAAAAGTATAATAAAAGTTATAATCTGTAAAAATATCTTCCTTTACGAGCGAGTACAAATACATTGGTCCGTATTCCGAACTCACTTTTATAATAAAATCGCTTTTAAAAAGACTGGTTTTACACTATAATCTTATGAGGCCAAACGTCATTTTTAACAAAAGCACTCATACAAGTGGTATGGTTAATCAATTTTGAAAATGACTATTTAATCAACGATAATCAGTTCTTATAACGTTCTTATCACTGATTAAGGTACATATTTTTATTACACCCTGTAAATTATATTCATGAACAACTCATTTATAAAATAAAAAAATCTGACGTGGACAACACATGACTTCCTTGTACGCCAAATTATACCCATTTTTGCTGCACTTCATTTAAACTTATTTCATTTGAAATTGAGATCATTTTACGGCTAATCAATCATTCTTCAATTTCCATTAGTGCCATAACGATATTGAGATGCATTCAATTTATTTAAAATTTAATCCACCTCTACCGGTTTCGATCCCACTTGGATCATCATCAGTATGTAATATTAGTCATAAACTAAATAAATAAATAGCAGATCATAATATAAAAAATAAATAAAATGTGTAATAAAGAAATAAAATATTTACGTAAATATCAAAAATCGTGCACATATATGAAAAACTAAGAACTAATTCATATGTGCATAGTTTCTTAGTTAAAAAACTTCCTTCAATAATTTATAGTTCCTGATACTTTACTAGCATTCTAATTGTGCAAGTTTTTGACCTAATGAATTTACAGCTTGTATATTAGGTAAGGAACCACTAATAAAAATGAGAGTCGAACTTTAAATTTCATATTTTCATTGAGATTTTCTATTTTTAATAATGCAATGTATCACAAATTTAATTTAATTTAAGCGAATAAACAAACAAAAAATATATGTGGTACGGTAAAATAAATATTATTTGTATTTTGTTTTTAGTTTGTAATAAAAGAGAAATAAATAAATATACAATATGTTTAATTATAGTAGACTTTTTCGCGGTATGCTCATCAGTTACAATATTTGAATAATTCAACAGTTTTTTCCAAAAACAGCAAAGTCAGTAGGATTTGTACAAATTGTTTGTTTAAAACTTTTTATCTGGAAGTCCATAAAAGATATACACAAAAAACTTCAAATAAAACTTGTAGCGAGTGACAAATTATTTTTAAACCTCAAAAAATATATCATACATGAAATGCTTCAACAAAATATATTGTTGAAAGTGCAATCAAAATTGCAATATTTCATGCATTGTAGTATGTTATCGCAAAATAACATATTTTTATTTTGCATTATTTATAAACAACAAATTGAAAGGCAATTTTTTTGGGATTAAAATCATATAAAACTTTTGCACTAGTTGATACTAAAAATAGGTATTACAAATAGTTGTATATACGTTTAAAAGTGGAAATAAAAATATTTTTAAGTAAGACAAGTAGTTTTGTTAATCTCTAAACAAGCTGTTCCTTCTACGAATATTGTTTTGAAAAAGTAAAAGAATATCTAAATTTCTAAATACATAAAATAATAGATTTAAACGACGTTGTTGTATATAATATAGGGAGATTATTTGCCGAGGCAAATAATCATGAATCGTAAAATCGTTGAAGAATTAAAAATTATTGAATAATATATGTATTTATACTTATTGTATTTGCAAGTATTTTACAAGTATAACCTATTTGTATTATACTAATAACTGCTATTGTTCTCGCTTAAATAAATAAAAAAACGCGATGTTTAATCCGCCTACGCGCAAAATAAACATCATAACATCAATATTGATAACAGAACGTAGTATGTATGGTAATTACCAGTAAAATATAAATAGATTATATAAATACATACATATATTAATCAGTGATTATAAATTCTTGTACTATTACAGAAAAAAAATACTTATCTCGTTAGGGATTTTTCTTTTCATGACTCGATAAACAAACCTCATATTTGTTATAAAAAGACTAACCTCTCTTCATTTTATGTAAATAACTATTATGTAGAAGTAAATGTATTTGTATGTGAGACAAGAAGTTTTGTTGTTATCCAAAAAAAAAAGAAAAACTTTAATAAATGAAATGAACATTATATACAGGGTGTAATAGAATAACAGATATAAGTGCATTAAATTTAACCAAAACTAAAACCAAACAACCAGTTTTTTTATTTAAATCAGATATTTTTTTTTTTTTAAATTATAGTATAATTTCAAAAATGCGTTTCATAAAATAGCATTTATTATGAAAAAAAATACATATTGTAAAGATTAAGTACAAATTTTAAGAAATAATAAAAAAAAACTTCTTTAAAATCCGTTTATAACGATATCGCTTATTGCGGCAAACTGTTTATAACGTCAAAAATGTGGCCATTTGTTTGAAAGCCCACATACGCTATAATGATATGATTTTACTTTTACCGGTTATAGCGACTTGCGGTTATAGCAACAAAATTTTTTATTACTGTAACACATTTCGGAGTAAATTAAAAAAAAATAACAGTAAAGTGAATATTTTCTACGTTATAAATTGAAAATAATATATTAGTAAAGTCGTTTTACCGATGAAGTTAAACAGATATTTTAGTTCTTGAAAGTATTGCCACATGGTGTGAGGGAGGGTGAAATAGTTTTGTT
This sequence comes from Stenolophus ochropezus, assembly GCA_035578165.1. Lineage (NCBI taxonomy): Eukaryota > Metazoa > Arthropoda > Insecta > Coleoptera > Carabidae > Stenolophus > Stenolophus ochropezus. The sequence continues at coordinate 11,584,463 of JAQOWZ010000014.1, forward strand.
TTGTTGATGTCCGAAATTTGAGATACACTGGAGTATCCAATCCGAAATTACCGCTTGAGTACAGAGTAACATTTCGAAGTAAATTTAACAAAAAATAAATTGAAAATAATACACAAGTAGAGTCGTTTTACCGATGAAGTTACAGCTTTTGTAGTTCTTGAAAGTATTGCCATGTTGTAACATTACCCACACGCTTTTCCCCCAAATTTTCATAAATCTATAATGTTTAATAACAATTGCAGAACAAGAGATTTAAATCACTGATTTAAACCAATTAATTTAAATCAATACAACCCTGATAAATAATGTTACTCTCGACGAGTTCTTGTTAAATTACATGTGATTGGTAGCTGCAAAAGTGTTAGTCAGGGTGTTGTAGTTTTGTTTAGTTGATGTCCGAAGTTTGAGATACACTGGAGTATCCAATCCGAAATTACCGCTTGAGTACAGAGTAACATTTCGAAGAAAATTTTACAAAAAATAAATTGAAAATAATACATCAGTAAAGTCGTTTTACCGATAAAGTAAAACAGATTTTGTAATTCTTGAAAGTATTATCACATGGTAACTTTACCCACACGCTTTTCCCCCAAATTTTCGTAAATCTAGAATGTTTAATAACAATTGCAGAACAAGAGATTTAAATCACTGATTTAAACCAAGTAATTTAAATCAATGCAACCCTGATAAATATTGTTACTCTCGACAAGTTCTTGTTAAATTACATGTGATTGGTAGATGCAAAAGTGTTAGTCAGGGTGTTGTAGTTTTGTTTAGTTGATGTCCGAAGTTTGAGATACACTGGAGTATCCAATCCGAAATTACCGCTTGAGTACAGAGTACAGTCGCATAGCGCATCACGGAATCACGCGTTTAATGATTCGAAACAATAGTCGGGCCTTCGTTTACTTTAAGTGCCATTTCTGGCGCGTGTTCGACGAATTTACAAAGCACCGCTGTATACGGTCGAAGGCTGAAGCCCGACGCCCGATGTCTTAATCCGACAGCAAATTGAGTCCCCGAACTGGAGCGACTAGGACTCTAGGACTAGAAGGAGCCGAACTAACGCGCTCTGCCTTGCTCTCTGCTGCCTAGTAGCGCTACGACTGCACGTTTCTCTTTCCGACTTGTCTTGCGATACATTTAAATTGCGTTTTAGATACCTTGTTATTGCTAGATAGTGATACAGGGATAAGGAAATTTTATTTTGCATTCTAGATAAGACCAAATGATGCCATACAACGTTATTTTACACACCTATTACTTTGAATTATGAAAACTCTTTTATGAAGAATAAAATTACATTTCAGAATGAAATTCTGAAGATGGACAATAACTTTTCAACGGAGGATATAATTTCATAGAAATATTTTGCAGTATTACCTATTCTTAAATAATTTGCATTGAAGCATAGTTTTTTTGATATTTAAAAATAATTGCTTCTATATTTACATATGTGAAATAAATATAAATTCAATAAACAATATTTGAACATGAAAATCCTAAATATTCATTAATTTGTGGGGCTGCCGAACACCCCCAGAAATTTTATCGTTGGTGTCGGGGCACCCATGGTACCCACATACTCATCGCTTATGTACACATATTCTATATATTGTCCAAGTTTCAATTATGAAATTATAGGTCAGTATAACTTTATCTATACTAAACTAATGGGCTCTTCCCGCATATTCGAATTCAACATATTTTGAATAATTTTTCAATAATTTGCTACAGAACAATGTTAACAAATATACGTATATAATTTCACTTAAAAGTTATACAGATTACTTATAATTATATAATATGACCAAATGATGCCATACAACGTTATTTTACGCACATATTACTTTGAATTATGAAAACTCTTTTATGAAGAATAAAATTACATTTCAGAATGAAATTCTGAAGATGGACAATAACTTTTCAACGCAGAATATAATTTCATAGAAATATTTTGCAGTATTACCTATTCTTAAACAATACATATATTCTCTTTTATCTATAGTAAGCTAATAAGCTCTTCCCGCATATTCAAATTCAGCATATTTTGAATAATTTTTCAATAATTTTCTGCAGAACAATGTTAACAAATATACATAATTTCACTTAAAAAGTATACAGATTACTTATAATTATATAATATGACCAAATGATACCATACAACATTATTTTACGCACCTATTACTTTGAATTATGAAAACTCTTTTATGAAGAATAAAATTACATTTCAGAATGAAATTCTGAAGATGGACAATAACTTTTCAACGGAGAATATAATTTCATAGAAATATTTTGCAGTATTACCTATTCTTAAACAATACGCATATTCTCTATATTCTCCATGTTTCAATTATGAAATTATAGGACAGTATACCTTTATCTATAGTAAGCTAATGGGCTCTTCCAGCAAAATTAAAATTTAACATATTTTGAATAATTTTTCAATAATTTGCTACAGAACAATTATTAACAAATATATATAATTTCACTTAAAAAGTATAAAGATTACTTATAATTATAAAATATGACCAAATGATGCCATACAACGTTATTTTACACACCTATTACTTTGAATTATGAAAATTCTTTTATAAAAAATAAAATTTCATTTCAGAATGAAATTCTGAAGATGGACAATAACTTTTCAACGGAGAATGATACCCGTATATAATTTCATAGAAATATTTTGCAGAATTACCTATTTTCAAACAATACACATACATAGGCGCCGTGTTTTCTTTTTTGGTCGGGGGTGCTTACAATCCCATTTATTAAAGTAAATATAAAATCGATTGCATTTAATTGGGCCACCGTTTAATTAAAACATCATTTTTTGGGCCTAATCTCAAATAATTTAAACCAAACTAATATATAATTTAAACGCTTAATTCAAACAATTTTTCTCTCAGGGTTATTTTGATCTGATTACATTGGACCAAGAATTAGACTATCTCTCAGTGCTATTTTTTCAGAGGATTGAATTCAATTTTACCTTAATAAACAGATAGTCTATTTTATTCACTTAACTACATAAATTGCAGATACTGAGAACAGTATTTGGTTTAACATTACTGTCCGATCCAAATAAGTTAAATTTAATTTCATCAAGATTTCCAAGTGTCTGGTGAAATAAACTGTTTAATTATTTCATATATATCTGATGTCAAAATTTTCACCAGTAAACAGCCCCAGCTTGTTTATTTGCATTGAAGCATAGTTTTTTTGATATTTAAAAATAATTGCTTCTATATTTACATATGTGAAATAAATATAAATCCAATAAACAATATTTGAACATCAAAATCATTAATATTCATAAATTTTTCTCTAAGTTTCGACTATGAAATTATAGGACTTTATCTATAATAAGCTAATGAGCTCTTCCCGCATAATTCAAATTCAACATATTTTAAATAATTTTTCAATAATTTGCTACAAAACAATGTTAACAAATATATAATTTCACTTAAAAAGTATAAAAATTACTTACAATATGACATATTAGTGCCCCTGTAGAAATGGACATATAATATGAGAGAGACGACCATCTAACATGGCGCAGAAAATTTGACGTTTCGTTTGTAAACACAATTTTGTTTTTGTTGTCAACAGAGTTATTTTTACATATAATTATACTTATATTTTTATTCTTCCTGTTTATTATATGTATATTTCAACAAAATAGTTCTCATTTTCTTGTCTTGTGGTACCACAAATGTTCACTACGACTTTGTTGATACATCAAAGGCAGTTGAAAGTCACGAGCTAATTTGAATTTGTAAGGAATTTATTACAATTTATTTCTTACTTACTTTTGTTAAATAGGAAATGAAAATATGAAAAATATTTAATTGCAAAATCTCCCGGTATATATTTAGAGTTTTTAATTCCAAATACAATGATTGTGGCACACAGTCAAATTTTGCAGCAAAAAAAATATTTTTTAATTTTTGTGCAAAGGAACATAAAAGCACTAACCTAATTAAAAAATATTGAATTGCATGAAACATTTTTATTAAATTGTCAAAATTAACAACTAACAACTAATTTGAAACATAGCAATTAGAAATTACAATGATAAAAGTATCTCAAAAAATTCAATTCATTGAAAAAGTCAAAGCCAACTTTTATTATTTATAATTTGAATTTTTTTGTATTGTTTTTCTGCTGCAAAATTTGACTTGTGGTACAACATTATATACAGAATTAAACGTAGACTTCCAAAATGTAAAAATATATATGGTATTCCCCATAGAAAAATGATGCTAGATATATAAAGTTTACGCATATAAAAAAAAATAGTTAATAGGGACATTCGGTATATATGTAATTAGTTTTATATTAATGTTTTCTATTATATGTTTCAGAATAATTTCATTGGTACAATGGAACTTAATATTAATAATATTCCATACATTGCAACCCATATTTCAAAATTTAACTATTAAATTAATACATTTTCATGTATTAAGTATTATTGTTTATGTTTGTGTAGTATGCATGTGGTGTAACTAACAATTAATGTATTAAATTTTCGTTAAACCATTTAAATTTCTGTAAACGGTTCGCAAAATTTACTAATGAGGTATAAATTGAAATTGTTATTAACCAAAAACAGTTTATGAGCTTTCTATTATTTCAAATTTAATCCAATTTAATAAAAGTTTATATTTTTAATAATCTTTACGACTTCTCATAATTTTTATAAACCATCGTTTAAATGAAACCATAAGACGAAATATATGATATTATTATAGTTAAATGAATTGTCATGTGATATTAAAGTAGTATTAAAGTGGTGGAAAATAAGGAAAGATAGTAAAATGGATGAACAGCAGAGAAAGGAAATGAGTGCAACAATGTGCTCTTCAAATCCAGGTGGAATTTATACTTCAGTGCAGAAGAATAAATCAAATGCGTACAAGATTCTGTGCAATCCGTTCAAAATTTAATCCAAGCAGAACATTACAAAACAACCTGAAGAACATTAGACAAAATCAAGTGTGGAATGTGGAGTCGACGACTACTGAATGGGCCTAAACAATTCATCCCTTACTCATTCATCCCAACTACATCATTTTTATAAATTGTTTTCCAATAAATTAAATATTTCAAAATTTAGATTTACTTCTTTTACTTTTAGAGTAAAGTAAATTATGTAAATATTTAATATAGTTATATAGCGTCATATATGTACTGTAACGAGCATGACTCACTGCCGATAACTTATCGCGGCAGACCTCTCTAGACAGGTAGTCTCACAAAAAGGTCAACTGAGATAAGAACGATGCCGCTATTAGGAAATCTTATAGATTCTGGAAGATTCGAGAATAATTACACACGGGTATAAATTGCGTGCGGGTTTGAGTACGGACAGTCGAATGGAGAACATGTGAAGTAAAAAAATAAATTTTGATATCGTGCGACTATAAATAGTGTATTAATAAATACTGTTGTGTATAAATAAATGAATATTAGTGAATAATTAATGTGATACGTGTGTTTTTCTAATCTTTAAGTTTAATTTTTGCCTCTTCCGTTTAAATCAGTGTTTGTTACTTTTATCGGTATTAAAAAAATTGTATTATATATATTCTTTATTTTATGACTTTTGACTTATAAAAAATAAACGTTACACTACATAACCAAAAACATAAATATAACTGCTGAGGACCTACAAAAAAATTCAAAACAAAATAGTTACATTTTTCAATATACAAAAATCTTCTGGGTGAGATGACTTCTTAAATAATTAATTACTTTTCTCTTTTTCGAATTAACAAACGTTTGTACATCTTTTTTTTTCTTAGAAATTACTTTTTTACAAATTTTTATTAACTGGTTTCACAAAATAATGAAGATGATCTAATAACAACTAACTGAAATAATTCTTCTTTATTCATCGTTGAAGAGTTACACACTTCCGTACAACAAAACGCCCCACAAAAAAAAATTAATTTATATGAAGAATGTTGTACAACTTATTTAAAGGATTTAAAAAACAATTTCTAGTTAAAATTTATTTGTTAGGTTATAAAACAACATAGTACAAGTAAAATATACTGTCTTACTAAATACACCATTCATTTAGAATCAATCAATATCGTTATATAATTATTTGCATTTTGGTGAAAAAGTCATCTTACCTATCTGTAATCTCTCCCGGATTAATCCTAATTCTAGTTTTTAATTCTCGTACTTTGATTTAATTTACAATAAATTATTATCTATTTTTGCTGTATAATTCCAGAATAAGAATTGCAGAACAGAAAATTAATTCACTAAATATAGGTTTTGATAATTTGAGTGTTTCGACAGGTATAACAATTTTAAGTGGTACATTTGAAGTTGCAAGCAAGGAATAAGCACAGAGACTAAAATGTGGTGTGCATGTATAATAGCAGGTTGCAGGTAGCCACAAAATCGCAGTATCGAATGATGATTGCAATGAAATCGTAACTCCATAAGCAGTGAATGTAGTACGCATCCACATCCCATATTCCCGTATGGGACGGTTATCAAACATCGGATCGGTTTTGTTGCAAATCGATGCCGTTTTGCTCGCTTGCATACTGGAGCAGTAATGCGCTCTTTCCATTTCGTCCATTGCTATCCTCAATGAATAATGCAATTGCAAACAATTTTATAATTCGGACAATAGTAACGGTATAATCACATTTCTCTATTAAACGTTTTATGGATACTGGCTGTACATGTTACAGTTAAATACAGAATCCAAGTATTCTCTGCGTTAGGTTATAATCTATAGGTTTAAGTTAAATTATTGTTCATTATATAGTATCCTGTAATGAAATGCATGTAATATTTTTAAAACTCTAATAAAATCTAAAAAATACCTGTATAAGACCAAAAATTTTACAAAATAATAAGTTTTCTTGTTGTAACTATTCTAATTTTTCTTTCCTAAAACTTATATAAAATGACATAAAAATCTGAAAATTGGTAATATTTATATAAATTTTTTCGTAGAATTAAATGGTGAATTCTTGCCGAAATCGTTTCTCAATCTACATTAATTTTAAAACTAAAATTTGCTAAAAATTCTTATATTTAGGTAGAAACTTTGGTAATTTGAGAACTTTGTAGTTTTATAATTTATTTAATAGGACGTTTCGGGTTAGGAATTAACCCATCATCAGCACTTTGAAAATTTGCATGTTTAAATTATAATTGAACAATAGTAGTGTTGTTATAAGAACAGATGTACAATAGGTATTTTAAGTTTCCCTTAGGATATGTAATATATTTTTGGTAATAGGCGAAACGTAAATTATAATTTTAGGTAGGTAATTTTTTTCAGTACTCATATTTGAGTTGTAAATTTGAGCTCAAATATTTCAAAAGCGAAAATAGATAAACAAATTCCCTTTGAATATTTAAAATCAGCGCAACTAGTACTTACTATTTCCGAAAATAAAAAAGAAATTAATTTAAACCTAAAATAAATATGGAAACAAGTTAGACGACTTACCACCAAATCAAATTTATTTGAATTTCAAATGAATTTTTATCAATAATTTTATTATACAATGGTATAAAATATTTATACGATTGAATTCAGACAAAAATACACTATCGAATAAGTCTAAAAATATGTATAATCGTATTTAAAAAATATATCGTCCTGTAGTAACCACTGGTTTAAAAAATATTTTATTCTTTAATAGAATGTCTCCCTTGGTCTTCTACAAGTTTGTCTTATAACATTTTATTGTATCTTTAAAAGTATATAAATTATTAGAGGTAGTTCGTTTAGCTGTTACACTCTGTATATTTTTACATATAAAAACTTGATATTTATTCTGGTTTAAAAAAATATTGTATTCTTTAATAGGATGTCCTTCTTGGTCTTCTACAAGTTTGTCTTATAACATTGTATTGCATCTTTAATAGTATACAAATTATTAGAGGTAGTTCGTTTAGTTGTTACACCCTGAATATTTTTTACGTAACTATTACACCCTGTATATTTTTACGCATAAAAACTTGATATTTAATCATAAGTAATATAATAAGAGCCAAGAATTTATTGAAAAAATTTGCGAATAGTTGTTGCGTAGTAACAGACAAACGAGTGTCAAAAATGACATTTAGATCACGACAGCGAAGCTGGAGTGATTTAAGAGTAATTTTTGACCCGAATTGTCGTTACTTCGCAGGAATTACGAGTAAATTTTACCTATTAAATTCTTAGCTCAAATTAAATTTACTTGATTATTTCACGAATGACAAAAATTCTCAATCAATTTCTTCACGTATCACTGTATTTTTGACGTTTCAAACGTAAAAATTTTCATATCAACAAAATGTAACCATGACGACGCTAGTGTGATTTTATCAAATTTTTTCACTAAAATACGGCCTACCCCCATCAAATAAAGCATTCTGATTAGGTGAAAATGACATGTGTGAAATAATCACTTTAAATTACTTTCCCAATAGATTGTTGTTATTAACACATTTTTCTATATACCCCACCTAATATCTTGCATCTTTCCGCATTACTTTGAATGGTACGTTGGAGGAGTTACTAGCCAGAGACAATACGAGTGCGCGACGCGTGCGGGCGTCGCTGTACGGCGTCCGCGTAGCGTAGCTCTGGCGTCGCCTGATAACGCGGGCATTTCACGCTCCTGCAGGCACCAGCAGACTGCAGGATACTGGATCCTCCGGCCTGGATACACGCTACAAGGATACTGCACACTTGGAATGTAGCGTCGCTTTGCATCCACGCAACTTGAGAGTTGTTGTAAGTAGGTATGGGAAATAAAAGATGAGCTATCGAAACAATGTGCGTAGGTAATTTGAATTTGAAAAATTAAATTATATAAATAGTTAACTTATAAAATATGAACACAACAAAATAAACAAGCAACAGTTTTCTACAAATAAAACGGTCTCGATACACGCTATAAGGATACTGCACACTTGGAATGTGACTGCTCTTTGCATCCACGCAACTTGGGAGTTGTTGTAAGTCGGTATGGGAAATAAAAGATGAGCTACTGAGGTAGGAAGGTAAGTTGACTTTCAATTTGAAAAATTAAATTATAGAAATAGTTAACTTAAAAAACATGAAAACAATTCTTAAGCCCAAAATAAAAAGTAACATTTTTCTGCAAACAAAAATTTTTCGGGTGAGATAATGCAGCCTAGCAGGTAAGATGGCTTCTTAAAAAGTGAAATACTTTTACAAATTAATGAATTACGTACTTAATTTTTTTTTCTCTGAAATTACTTTACCTACCGCGTATATGTTTACCTTCGTACAATTTTCATCTAACCATTAAAAAAAATTATATGCAGTCTTCTTTTTTAATCAAATAGTGAAGGTGAACCTAAAAAAAAATAATAAAAATAATTCTTCATTCTTCGTCTAAGAGTTACACATGATCCTCCAAAGTTTTGACCAAGTTTTTAACTTCAAGATGTACATATTTAAAAACATATATTTTAAAAATTTATTACTAAAACAAATTAATTCAGAAAGTGATATAGAAAGAAAATATATTAAGGAGACAAAATCACACCAATACAGTAATTGTAAGCATAACATGACTGCATTGTTGTATAAAATATTTAAAAACAGTATTTTAGATACAAAATACAAAATATCAAACAAAAGTATTACAAGTCTGTAGTGAAATACTTTATATTTTTTGTATTTGAAATATATAGTATTTCAAAGCAAAATATTTAGTATTGTTTGCCAATCAAACAAAGGCAGACATTATTGTCAGTCGTATTCAACAAGTACTGCATTGTACAGTATGTACTGTTGAAAAAAATAAAAGTGTTCATAATTTTCAATTCTGATTTAGCGCAGATGACATAAATTCACGCTTATCATTACCAGACTATACCTCGAATATTACAGCAGATAATATGGTCATGATTATTATCTGTTGATATGTTAATTGTATTCTCTTTATGTGACAAAAACAAAAAATTAAAATTATATTATTTACAATATTTAAATTTTAATTTGTGCTTTTTTTTCAGCTTAAGCGATGAGAAAAACTAGCAGAAATGACAAAATTATTACACTAAATATGTTAATAACATTACCAAAGTCAATTACATAGTTTTTATTTCCTCCCCAAAAAAAAATTGTATTATTTACAATATTTAAATTTTAATTTGTGCCTTTTTTCTGCTTACAGGATTAGAAAAACTAGCAGAAATAATGAAATTATTATACTAAATATGTTAATAACATTACCAAAGTCAATTACATAGTTTTTATTTTCTCCCCAAAAAAAATGTATTATTTACAATATTTAAATTTTAATTTGTGCATTTTTCTGCTTACACGATGAGAAAAACTAGCAAAAATGATGAAATTATTGTACTTAATATGTTAATAACATTACCAGAGTTAATTACATAGTTTTTATTTCCTCCCCAAAAAAAATGTATTATTTACAATATTTAAATTTTAATTTGTGCTTTTTTCTGCTTTTGTGATGAGAAAAACTAGCAGAAATGATGAAATTATTGTACTTAATATGTTAATAACATTAGGAAAGTTAATTACATAGTTTTTATTTCCTCCCACATAAAACAGTGAAGTAAATTTAATTTAATTTATTAAAACAATATAGTACAAGTCTTAATTAAGTTAACACATCTCTAACCACACAGACCGCAGTAAAAAGCCCGTCTGGCGTGCAGTTGTCGAGTCGAGACGGGCAGAGCACTTCCTCAGGTCTCGTCCAGATGTTGGTCTCTCTTATTCTCGCATTCGCGCCGTCGAGACGCTCAGCGTCTTTACACGGCTTTACTTCGCAAGGATCCGAAAACTCACTACACTACTTCAATTCTCTTATAATGTACTATGTGGGAATCAGTTGCGGAAGATATACTAACTTTCCTTTTATTTTTTGCGACGTATATAAAATAAAGTAGCCATTTTACTTTATCAAAGTAAAAGTCTTGAATTAATAACAAAATTGAAATTAACTCTAACCTCAGAATAGGTTTATACAGAAGCGACAGTAAGACAGAGAAACGAAAATTAGAGAGAGATGGGGAAAGTGAACAAATTTAAAGGGCTCATTGTTTAAAATCGGCAAGTTTCCTCACATCTTAGTGAGAGATAGGGGAAGGGAACAGATTTAAAGGTCTACACAATGCTCTAAGGTCATAGAACTGAATAGGGTAACATGTAAGATACCGACACGGAGTGTCGCTTTTGTGTGTAACTATTCTGTGCTCTAACCACAGAATAAGTTTATATAAAAGCGACAATAAGACAGAGAAACGAAAATTAGAGAGAGATGGGGAAAGTGAACAAATTTAAAGGGCTCATTGTTTAAAATCGGCAAGTTTCCTCACATCTTAGTGAGAGATAGGGGAAGAGATCAAATTTAAAGGTCTACACAATGCTCCAAGGTCATAGAACTGAATAGCGTAACATGATAGGTACCGACACGGAGTGCCTCTTCTGTGTGTAACTATTGTGTGATCTAACCTTAAAATTTGAATGTATTTTTTATATCTATGTAATATGAATTTTGTAGTAAATACAATTATAAATTCAATTAGTCTTCACACACAAATACCTTCAAATTTATGCACTTAATGCTTGGTGTACTTTATGCAAATAATATTCAAGATGTTAATATGGAATATCTAATAGGTAACTATAAGTAAGTGCCTAATACTCTAATGCGATTAACATTGTTACACTTCTAATATGTAATTAATATTTTGTAAGATATTTGTTCTTGTAATTTCGCCTAGAAGTAAATATTCATACTGCCTCTTGCTATAATTTCAAATATTATTTATGGTACACTTCTTAGCCTACTGAAACCAGAGCACAAACAAAGTACTGCTCTAGAATGTGATCAATTTCCAGGTCAAGAATTAGAGTAAACACTTCAGAATTCTAATGAAACCAAAGCAAAATCCAGAACACTTATCTACTCTAGTATATGATCCAGTTTCAGCAGGTAACAAATCAGAGAAAACACTTAGAATGCTCTGATTCTTGACCCATTGAAAGCAGAGCACAATACAGAGTACTTTCCTGTTCTAGAATGTGATACACTTTCAGCAAGTAACAAATCAGAGCAAATACTTAGAATGCTCTGATTCTTGATCCACTGAAACCAGAGCACAATCCAGAGCAGCTACCTGCCCTAGAATGTGATCTAGTTTCAGCAAGTCACAAATCAGAGCAAACACTTAGAATGCTCTGATTCTTGACCCACTGAAACCAAAGCACAATCCAGAGCACTTACCTGCTCTAGAATGTGATCCAATTTCAACAAGTCACAAATTAGAGCAAACACTTAGAATACTCTGATTCTTGACCCACTGAATCCAGAGCACAATCCAGAGCAGTTACTTGCCCTAGAATGTGATCTAATTTCAGCAAGTCAAGAATTAGAGCAAACGAAAACGTACTCCAATTCCTGACCCACTGACTAGACCATATCCTAGAGCATCCGTATATCCGGATGCCCCGGGAGGTGATCTAGTCAGATCACCAGGCGGGGAAATACTGAGGCCAAGAGACCAAACAGCCTCCCCGGACTCCTGCCGAAGCAGGAGTCAACATTTCTGCCGCAGGACCCCCCTTATATACCCGGAGTCGCGCATCGCGCACTTGTATCTGAAATGCCGTTATTTGATTGGTTCGTATTCAATCCTTAACTGTTTTTATACAAGTTGGAATTTTTAAACAAAAATTTGTATACATATGTATTTTCGGACGAGGAATTTAGTGATGATATTTTAAAAGTTGTATCTCTGACACAATTATGGGTATGAGCCAAATACTTTAAATTCGACGGAGATAAAAAAAATATATTTTTCGATTGTACATACATTTTTAAAAAAAACTTATATAATCTCATTTTTAAACTAAAAATCACTGTGAACAATACGGTCACAGCATATTTTGTACTGGGTTTATTTTCAGTAAAGTTAATTTGTGAGAGAGTATAATTAGAGTTGTATTTGGGGTTTATAAAAGCAGTGCCTTAGCAAATTTAGTTTTTGTTCTGGTGCGGTGATTTTTATAGGTCCTGCAACCGAATAACAGGCAATAATTCTGCGGAGAGCAAAGGACATTTCACCGGGTGAGTTTTCGACGTTGCGGAACTCGTACGACGTCTGGTCGACATCGACGTTAGCGTCGCCAGCGGTGACGTCACAGGCTACATTGTGAAGATAGAAGTTTAATGCGGATATACGAAACAAGTGCAGTGGACTATGAAAAGCAATGATACCCGTAAAAGTAACTGAATTCGTGACTCAGATATAAATGTACAGGCGGCGAGATTTCGACTTGACACGGAGACTTCGTGAATGAATTCTATAAGAAGGATCAAATGAATTTTCATATAGCGCGCCAGGGTTGCTGGCCATCGCCGTGTGACGTCACGCACGCTGCTGCTTTCCTCTGCTCACTTGGATTCTCGGATTGTTTTAAGATTTACGGATTTTCTACGTAAGCCACATGTCACTGCTTTTTATTTATATTTTATTTTTGATACCACGTTCTCACTAACTGCTCACATATACTGTTCTTTACTTCATTTCGGACACCACTCTGAAAATTTTGTTATCCGTGCTAAAACTAATTTTATAATCTTAAATAATAAAACAAATATGTACAAACATATAAAATAGTTTATCCACAACTGACAAATAATATACCTAAAATCCAATCGTTTTTTTATCAATTAATGGCCTTCGTTACTGTTGCTAATTGACAGTTTGATGGAATAATATTATTCAATCGATATGTCAAATTTAAATTTTGCCTCTCAAAATAGTAAAAACCAATTTACTTTTAAGTATGATTTTCAACATAAAAAAACAAAGTTACACTAGTTGTCATTTTTCATCTTTTTCTTTTTCTTTTAAGCTTAAGCTGTAATTAAATAAAACTAGAAATGATTGCCATAAAGTATTTATATTGTGAAACAGTGACGCGAGGTAGCGGGTTATTATTATTTATCTGTCAAAGTGTGATGACATATTTGGTTGTAATAAACATATATTTTTATGTTATAGTTATGGATAAAGTATAGTATTCTATTCGCATGTAATGACTATTATTCGTTCGAATTATTTACAACACTCGCTTTCGCTCGTGTTGGCAAACTTTATTCTCATAAGTAACAGCACACATTACAAGTTTATATAAAGATGTGGTAAAAAGTTTTTCATTATTGCTTTAAGTTATTCAAAAGTAAAACAACACAGAATAGAATAAAATAAAAGAAAAAATATTTGCCATCTTCCAGAAAGATTTATAGATTCAATATGGATGATAGGAACTATTACATGTCCATTGATTAATATATTATTATACATAGGAAAGATTATATAAAAATATGTTAAAAACATTTTCATTATTGCTTTAAGTTATTCAAAAGTAAAACAACACAGAATAGAATAAAATAAAAGAAAAAAATATTTGCCATCTTCCAGAAGGAGTTATGGATTCAATATGGGTAATTTAGTTTTCATATTTGAGCCATAACGGCTAAAATTTCGAGTCCAGATCTGCGTTAAAATCCTTTCGGCTTTAACAGCGTACGTTTGTATCATACATACGAGATGTTAAAGAAAAGTCTGCTCTACAGCTTTGCGGTAAAAAAAGTGATGAAAATTAGGGAATTTTATATGCTGCCACGATGCGCATATAAATGCTTCTCATTTATAGATCGAAAAAAATAAACTTGTCATTACTTCACTCGGTACGTGCTACGAGTTAAATTATCACTCCTTCAAAATGAAAAATTTAACGGCACTAGTCTTAGTCTTTTTCATCACTAAGAATTTCATTTAAATTTAAATTAAGTGTTAATTATTTCTCATACATGCATTAGCTATGATTAAAAATGTTGAAATTGAAATGTATCATTCTTAGAAAAATGCGTATAAAAGTAACAATAAAACTTGTACGGCGGGAAAATAGCTAAATTGAAGAAAACTTTGTTGGATAATTTATTCTTTTCGTTTGTCTACTTTAAGAGACTGGAATCTATGTACGAGTCGCATGCAACTTATCTTCAGATGCAAAATATCATGTTTCTACTGAAACAGCTTCAATAATATCAAAGTAGATTTAACCGCACTAGTCTTAGTCTTTTTCATCACTAAGAATTTCATTTAAATTTAAATTAAGTGTTAATTATTTCTCATACATGCATGTATATTAGCTATGATTAAAAATTTTGAAATTGAAATGTATCATTCCTAGAAAAATGCGTATAAAAATAACAATAAAACTTGTACGGCGGGAAAATAGCTAAATTGAAGAAAACTTTGTTTGATAATTTATTCTTTTCGTTTGTCTACTTTAAGAGACTGAAATCTATGTACGAGTCGCATACAACTTATCTTCAGATGTAAAATATCATGTTTTTACTGAAACAGCTTCAATAATATCAAAGTAGATTTAACGGCACTAATCTTAGTCTTTTTCATCACTAAGAATTTCATTTAAATTTAAATTAAGTGTTAATTATTTCTCATACATGCATGTATATTAGCTATGATTAAAAATGTTGAAATTGAAATGTATCATTCCTAGAAAAATGCGTATAAAAGTAACAATAAAACTTGTACGGCAGGACAATAGCTAAATTAAAGAAAACTTTATTGGATAATTTATTCTTTTCGTTTGTCTACTTTAAGAGACTGAAATCTATGTACGAGTCGCATGCAACTTATCTTCAGATGCAAAATATCATGTTTCTACTGAAACAGCTTCAATAATATCAAAGTAGATTTAACCGCACTAGTCTTAGTCTTTTTCATCACTAAGAATTTCATTTAAATTTAAATTAAGTGTTAATTATTTGTCATACATTCATGTATATTAGCTATAATTAAAAATGTTGAAATTGAAATGTATCATTCCTAGAAAAATGCGTATAAAAATAACAATAAAACTTGTACGGCGGGAAAATAGCTAAATTGAAGAAAACTTTGTTGGATAATTTATTCTTTTCGTTTATCTACTTTAAGAGACTGAAATCTACGTATGAGTCGCATGCAACTTATCTTCAGATGCAAAATATCATGTTTCTACTGAAACAGCTTCAATAATATCAAAGTAGATTTAACGGCACTAGTCTTAGTCTTTTTCATCACTAAGAATTTCATTTAAATTTAAATTAAGTGTTAATTATTTCTCATACATGCATGTATATTAGCTATGATTAAAAATGTTGAAATTGAAATGTATCATTCCTAGAAAAATGCGTATAAAAGTAACAATAAAACTTGTACGGCGGGAAAATAGCTAAATTGAAGAAAACTTTGTTGGATAATTTATTCTTTTCGTTTGTCTACTTTAAGAGACTGAAATCTATGTACGAGTCGCATGCAACTTATCTTCAGATGCAAAATATCATGTTTCTACTGAAACAGCTTCAATAATATCAGAGTAGATTCGTTTTATGTAAAACATACAATATATCGGTAAAAACATGTCTGCACTTTACGTTGTTTTCCTTACTTTTTTCCCTAGTGAATTTTTTTGTTTACCACTCCGCAAAATACTTTAAAGAACTGAAATGTAGAAATGATGGAGTACTCGATTACGGCAATAACACCCAATCTTTTATCCTATAACAATTCACAATTATATCACGAAATTTATTTCAATTTACATCAATTAATATCTATATTGTACTTATTTAGAATATTATTCGGTTTAAAGTACATATAAGCTACAACTAAGTTGCAAATTATTAGATTGAACGTAGCATGAAATTAGAACACAAATGAAAATTGAGAACTGCAGCAACAATAGAGCATCAAGTTTACGGCATAATTAAACCGAAACTAGAAATCAAAGAAGAGGAGAAAAACAGTTGTCGTTGTACTCGAATATCACTCAAATCCTTCAAATATCTTATTACAAATACCACAAGGATTATTTAATCACAACTTTTTTTCGTTTAGCATTTATTTCTTTAAATACTTTATAATGAATTGAAATTGGAAATTGTGTGACAATAGTAATGTAGAACAGTGGCGTTTCACGTTTAGGGTAAGCACAAAAAAATAAATGCAAACTTAAACTTTTTTACAAAAATATGCAAAGAAAACAAACTTTATTAAATTATTTGAAAATAAGTTCAATTCATTTCTGTGCTAGAAAACTCTGACAATATCATAAAAATTATACATATTTTATTTTTCTTATTACAAACTCGTCAGTAGCGTATTTATGGAGAAGAGGAATATGGGGGATATAAATGAAAATCGTACCCCATTTATAATTTATAATGAGATTTTTCTGATTTCACAAATTAAAATGATATTAATAATGCCGAAATCGGAACCAAAATCCTCAAAGTTAATAGTCAAGGTTTTTGATTGTATACATTGAATTTGTTTTTTAATTTAAACTGATTTAAACAACGCGCTATATCCAATTTTGTTTTGGCGCATTGTTTAAATTTGATACTAAAAATACATTTTGTACTTTTATAATTTACCATATAATGTAACGTTTGTAACAACTTATAAATATACTGTCGTATACTAGCATATCTCTTTATGATGTACCACAAATCTTTTATTTACTAATTTTCCACTTTAACACTTTATTGTTTTTTTTTTGTTGGTATTTTCCACAGATTCAGTATTTTTTCATATATTATATTGAAAGTGTATAAGTGAAGTCATACAATGTATTAATATAAAAAATATAAATTTTCACAAGCGCGGAACACGACTGAATCCGGGCCCATCAAATTTACGGGCCCTAGACATTTATATTACTTGTCTATTAGTTAATCCGGCCCTGCCTACATTTCGGATCATTTATGGAGCTGTAACGTTTTACTTCACGAAAAACAATAAGCAAACAAAGTAAATTATTAAAGTACTTTAAAAAAAGAAAAATTGACGATTACGAGAGCACACCAAATTCATTCATAATTGATGAAAAAATTGAATAATTGAAATTATATCATTATTTGATTCAAAGTTAAAATGATTATATTCGAAATTATTTTTATACAGCCTATATGGTTTTCACAATTACTTGACATATACAATTTCTTATTTTATTGCCCTCATTTCAAATAATGCAAATGTTAACTAATGCAATGTTTTTCTGTTTATATCGAAACTTAGTGGATGGCTTCTTTACACGACCAATGGTATATCTTTGTATGACTAAAAAACAGAGGAATCACGTTTCACCACTGACCGAAGCAGATATATCTACCTACCTCAGCTCCCTTTAAATTAAATTTTAATTCTGCAATTAAAAAGACGAATTAAATAATATTTGCGAGAAATGATGGGTAAGCAAGGTAAGCTCTGCTTATCTTGACCGTACGCCACTGAGGTAGAATAGGTAATACTGCGGTAGATTTCGATCCAGTCCACATCAGGATAAGTAAATACAAAAGTAAACAAAAAATAACATTTAGGAGCAGGGAATGGGGTATAGGCCCGTGTCTGGCGAAGGGCACAGTGGCACAGAACGGCAGTATTTCCGGTTAACCGGAGCGTTAATAGAATCCGGGCGTTAATAGTAGCGGCGTGTTCCTGTTTTTGCAATAATACGTGTTCTGCTGGTCGGCAGCTAACTCGCTCCGGTAACAAAGATGAATGGTGATAAAGACAGTACGCGGTCTTTAAACAGAGAAATAGCCGTGCAATGGTTCGCTGTTCGCTAGCTCAGAAGCTGCGGTGTCTAGAAAATTCATCACGTGCCGCAAACGATGTTCTGTTGTTGCTGTTGCTGTTGCTCTGCTGTGCGTAACAGCCAAATGCCAAATGGGTAATTTAATAAGACGCCAGTCAATACTGTATTGCTTCTGCTTACTGCTCTCTGCTCCACCGGCTATTGCTAAATGCTAAATGAACCCAATACCGATTTACTTCCTCAACTACCTCTTGTTGTCTTCGCTTCAATGCCGACTATTTATACAGCTGTCTATTCAATTCTTTATCCGCCACCACTCCATTTAACAACTACTTCAATCACCAAATTATTTCACCAATTTATCCCATTTTCTTCTCAATATACTCCTAATTATTTCTCAATGATTTCATCTTATGCTTTTTATAAAATCTCACTTCAATTTAAAAACTAGAACTGCACAAATTGCTTAAATCGAAATAACAAATATAATAAAATCTATTACTTGTAACCTCATTATTCCTTTCATTAAAAATAATTCATTATTACTTTGATTTCTTTGAATAATTATCGTCGTCTTTCATCTTTTATACCGTTTTTAGAAAAAGAAATAATCATAACCACGATATAAATATATTGCAATATTACTTATTCAGCAAGCAACAAATTGTGAATGAAGTTATCCCACTTTCTTCTTAATATCCACCTAATTATTTCTCGAGATTTCATCTTACGCTTTTTATAAAATATCACTTGCATTCACAAATTTATATGAATTCTTTCACAGGCTATTAAAGAACTTAGAACTGCACAAATTACTTAAATCTAAATAACGAATATAATGAAATCTATTACTTATAACCTTATTATTCTTTTCATTAAAAATAATTAATTGATAATTTGATTTCTTTGAATAATTATCGTCGTCTTTTATCTTTGATGCCGTTTTTAGAAAAAGAAATGATCATGACCAGAATGTAAATATATTGCAATATTACTTATTCAGCAAGCAACAAATTGTGAATAAAGTAGTTCAAAGGAATTAAACATCATTTTTCATTTCATGCCTTTGAATTCCTTATATATTTCTATAGTGTTCTACATTAGCATAACTGTACATTGCAGTACATTACGTTTGAGAACGAAGTAGAGGTTTGAACCGACGATAGTTTAAAATTAATTTAAAGAACATGAAAACGTGATGTTGATTTGTTCGACGTTGTAAAAAGCAGTGGAGTGTCAGTAAATGTAGTAAACGAAGGCGATAAACGGTTTTAAAAGTAGTTTATTTTGTTTACTTCCCTAGAGAAACAAGACGAAGAAAACGAGCCAGCTGAGAAATGAACACAATGATATTTCTGTTTCGCCAAAATTGCCCAAAACCGATTTACCCCAAATAAAAAAATACAAAGGCAATAACAATAATAATTCCTTTAACCGATGCTATATTTCAACCTTAGAGTTTATATTTATCCCTTTTTATATCCCGCATCCAGTCATAACAGATTACTTAAAAAAAATCTATTTTCCAGATCAGCAAATCTGCAATTAATTCAGATAATCGCCCTTCTTCTGTATAATATCGGGATATAGTAGGCTACAACGTGCGGCAACCCCAAGCACTTTGAATTTATGATCGGAATCGAATGCCATATATCAGCTCGGTTTTACGATTTTTTTAAAGTCTTCGTAGATACTCACATGGCCGACACAGGGACAATAACTTGCGAGTTTTCACTTCGCTACGCTCTGCCTGTTTCCTTGCTCTTCTGCTCTTTCTCTTTCTCTTTCTATATACCTACATGCACCCCGTCAAACAAGCGGAAACTAATTTACGAACTTCGATTTTTATTATGCTCTATCTTCCATAACCAATTCGCGCTAGTAAATTATCAGAAAAAAACATAAACTAATACTTTAAATTTTTTAAATATTAAGCCAAAATTGGATATTTTGAAGGGAATTAGATATTGGAGATTATGGCTTTGTTTATATTAAATTTTTTTATTGAAAAGACGACGTTTCGGTTCTGATCGGAACCATCTTCAGGTCTATAATATTGAAATTATTGAAGTTAAGGTAAAGTTGTAAGTTTAAATTTTAACTTTAAACTTACAACTTTACCTTAACTTCAATAATTTCAATATTATAGACCTGAAGATGGTTCCGATCAGAACCGAAACGTCGTCTTTTCAATAAAAAAATTTAATATAAACAAAGCCATAATCTCCAATATCTAATTCCCTTCATAAACTAATACTCATATGTTTTCTTTCAATGAGCAAAAAGAAATAAGCCCCATTCCATAGAGCAGTGTTTCCCAAACTTTCGGCACATGCGTACCCCTGTCAATTTATTTTTAACATTACTCCTAAGTAGAAAATTTCTGAGATATACTATTAAAAAAAGAAACTGTACCAATATATTTCTTAGTAATATATAATCTGTTCCCATAAGGTTTAAAAAATAAGAATCTTTTTTACTTCTAATTTTAGGGAAAATGTTAATCACAACTTCTGCTTCTCTAATACATGTAAAAATCATTTTATCATTAACGGTTCAAAACAAAATATTCGTTATTTAAAATTTAGTTAGGCAAAATCAACAAACATCATCGAGAAGCCTTCCTCTAATCATCAGAAGAAGAAGAATATTAATAACTTTAATCAAGTTATTATCAATTATTGGACCATATGATTCATCCATGATTCAGCGTTTTTTTAATTTTTCCTGACTCATTTCCAATTCTGACTTTCACTTCCTGAGGAAAACCCATGTGGAGTCGAAACTGGTCGAAGCTGACATAAAGCCTTCGAAAAATGACTGAATTCCAGTATTTTATTACCTCTTACATTCATCTACCAGTCAAGAAAATCTTTTGGTCATTATCAATGCCGTCATTATTGTAGATTGACGTACAAATAATATATGGAACCGGTAAAGTATGAACAATATTTGTTGTAGAACGAATCCACCATCGACGTAGATGATATCGTTGGGATAGTTGTTTGTCATATTTGACAAAATTTGGTTACTTGACATATTGCTTGTATTGCAAATTATATTCATGCAATGCCACTAAATAATTTTCTTTATGAATAGATACTGGCGAACTACAATACCTGCACTACAACACTACGATATACCATTACAATAAGTTTTATGTGAATAGGGCCTTAGAAAACTATTTGACAAAATTGGAATGTAAGAAATTTAAAATAGTGATATTTGAATCGAAATGTTTAATACTTTTAAGGTTATCCTTATGTATTTCTATTTTTGTAGAAACATTTTGCAATAAAGTTTCTGTAGTACATTTCACAAACGTTGCGTCCGTCAATAACTGAATATCTACAAATATCCTGAATGCGTTATCTATTTCGCAAATTTATTTGTTAAGCCTTGATAATTTGTTGTTCTGGTGAAAAATCAATATTTTTATGCGACAGTTTTTATTGGCAGAGCGCTAACCATTCATCAAATTATAGTTATGGAGGGTGGCTACAGAGATAATTTTCAATCAAACCCGGAATATTATGGCTCCATATACCACATGCTACGTATTACGATAGCACTGCAATAACGTACTTCACTATCACTCCGTAATGGAAATGACACATTTATTTCAAATAATACAAATAAAAATATATGAATATTTCATGCGTAATACGATACAAATGAAAATGCTTAATGAAACATGCCAGAAAAAGTTGAAAAGTTTAATTCTTTGAACTACAAGTTTATCTTTGAGAAACAGAAGAAATTTTTATTGGCACCATTAAATTCATGTTAAAAATGGGCCTAATAATGTACTTCTGTTTTGCTCTATCAATAGTATTAGTCAAGCTATTTTAAAGAAATCGAAAAGGGATATCTTTAAAATCCACTAATACGACATTTCGACTGTAAATCAGTCTTCATCAGGGTGTTAATAACATACAAAACATACAATCAAATATACAGAATTCAACTTAGGTAACAGAGTTACATAAATGGTATTGAAATATTATCAAATAAAAGATAAAACACACACGTACATGTTACTAATTAAACATCGCAGGTTTAAATATCACAAGAAATGTAAATACACAGGAAATAAACTACTGTAACAATTGTCCGTAATGTTTTCTCAATAGGATACTTGACACCAATGAAAAATAAATGTTGAACTTTGTTTTATTGAAAGGTTACGCGATGCAAAATGTATATATTATTTTTATTTTTAATAAATAATATTCCTAGAATTAAATATTTTAATAAATATATATTATACCTTGTATGTCATGTGACTCCAAACGTCGTCACGACGTGTGACGTCAGTTTTAAGGAAACGCAGTATGTCAAAGCGTTAATGTACATTTATCAAAGAAGTTTTTGTAAATATTAGAATACTTTTAATAGTTTTCTTTCTTATAACAAAATTTAATAAAGACACTGAATGCAAACCTACTCAAGTTTGTTTATTTAAATTGACGTCACATTATCTGGTGGGCGTTTTGGTTCGAAATTTAAAATGAAATCTTAAAATATCTAAAAATTTAAAACAATATTTTATGGAAAAAATATTTTTTAAATGTGCATATATCTCTAATCTTTCATCTTAAACACTTAACAATATTGTTAAATACCCTATTGTTACAATAGTTTATTCCCTGTGTTGTTACATTTCTTGTAATATTTAATTAGCTTTACATTAGTTGTACAATCTTGTTTCGCTGTTCTCTGGCCCTTGATTGGCTAGCGGTAGGTTTTTACAATTTTCAACTGTTGCTCAGCTAGAAAAGTCAATTGGTGTTTTACTAAATAATATTTTAATACCATTTATGTGAATCTGTTACCTAAGTTGAATGCATGTCTGCATATTTGATTGTATGTTTTATAATTATCAGCACCCTGATGAAGACTGATTTGCAGTCGAAACGTCGATGTATTAGTGAATTTTATTAAATGACTTCAACTCCAATAAAAAATTTCCTTTTATTAACATTAACAGTCGATCAAACCATTCCTGCATTGAAACCTTTATTTAAGGTTATGGAAGTCTTGTTCTTCGTGTAAAGGATGTATTGTAACAAGTAATATTTTGATAAAAGCGGCTGTAACTTGTTGTAACAAGTATTTTTGACATGAGAGGATAAAATATTCAGCAATCTCTCAATTCCGCTTTGAGGGTGCAGAGCACAGCAAGTAGCACTCACCAGCATCACTTAAACGGAGTATAATCCCACAATGTGAAAATATAAAAGAGGGAAAGCTACTCTCTAGGAGGCATCTTTCAATGCCAACCCTCCTGCGTCTGTGTCTTTCTACCACATGTCGTTGAAATGTGACCTGCCGTAGAGGCTACATTTATTGCCTGCTTGCCTGTCGTCTTCTACTTTCCTGCAGTGCTAAATCGCACCCAGAAAATTTGCACTCGCAAATGGGACTTTATCCTCTAAAGCTGCTTTTCCATCATTGACGAAAATTGCGATATTTCGAAGCATCGCAGTAGACAGTCCCGGATTTAAGGGTGGGCAGACCACCAAAAAAGGGGCCCACCAAGTTATCAATTTTGTCAACAATTTACATTACTGGAAAATAAGAAAGAGCCAACCTGAAAAACACCAAAATTTATGTACTACTATCGGCGAAATAATTATAGTCAGTCGGAAGTAAACATCAATAACTTTTACAGTAGGAGTTCGATTTTTAAAATTCATACCTCACATTAAAGCCTGAACATTTCTCTTTAACATATGTAAATATAAAGCTATTTTTTAATAGAGTATTTATATAACATAAATAAATATTCAAAATGATCAGCATTTTATACAGCTTTTTTCTTACATGCATATTAAACTTAATATTGCTCTTAAACTATATGGCCAAAAAAATTGACTTTTACATATATTATTCTTTATACAGTACCCTTTTAGACAGTACATTTAAAATGATATATTTTATTATAATAATTGTTTACTTGACATAATTATAAACAATGTCTATTCGGGAAACCACTCAACGGTTTTATTTGAAATTAAAATATGTTACATAAAACATTAAATCTAAGAATATTTTATTAATTTCACGAAAGAAAACGACATTGTTTTAAAAATATTAATAATTTTCACGGCCGGCGCCTCTAAAATGTTGCCATATAACCTTAAAAAATTAATATACTCGTAAGTAATGTACATTATTTTATATTTTATGTTTAAGTATTAATAAAAATGTGCATATTAATAAACTATTCATGTTTAAAAGCGATATCATGGACAATAAATGAAATGCTGTCTTTTTGTTTTTATTATTATATAAACAATTCTATGGCAATTTTTTACTTTCTGTTTGTACATACTTTTCTAGGAAGATGCATTTATAATATTTTAAAATTTGAACGTAATAGTACATCCCGTTTATTAGTAATTTAAAGTTGAACTTCCTCATATTCGAATTTGTATCAAAATATGCTGTCTTTTTATACATTTATTCTATTGTCTTTTAAATGGCTGTACTTAAAAAATCCTTATCTTTCATATATATCAAGAAATGAATGATGATCATTTTAAAGTTTACCGCAATTTTTTATATGGATTATTATAGAAAATATTCACGTTCAAAGTGAACTGACTATAATTATTTCGCCGATAGTAGTAATTTTACTAATGTCCAATGGAATGATTTAATTTTTACTAGAAGAAGAAAATACTAGTGTGTTTAGTCGAGAACTATTTATGTATAATTTTATAATATTAGAAAAAAGTGCAGGATCCTTTTCCAAACGTGGAAATCATATTGAAAATTTATTTTGTTTTCATGACCATTCTCAAAATTAACAATATTAAACAATTGACGGAGAATTGATCGAACAAAGCCTAAAACATCATCTAATACTTCTGAGTATCAACAATGATATGTTAAGAGTATGAAGATATTATAGAATATTTTATAAAGAAGAAATCAGGAAAAGTACCAAAACTAAATTTTATGTTCATCAATACAGTATTGGTTTTATTCGACTGGATAATTAGTAATTAGGAAACCACTTTTGGAGAAGCAATCGTTTCATCAGGGTGATAAATTTGTTAAATTAACAATTTATTTAAAAAGAAATCATTTAATATAGATTTTCAATTTTTAATCCTTGTTGAAAAAACAATCAAATGCACATCATCGAATGGATGAAACGATCGTTAATAAAAAAAATTATGGGACAACAAGTGCTTTAATTTATTATTTTATAAATTTAACATGTTTCACTAAATACCAATTACATGTTCTCTTTTAAAATAAATGAACATCATTACCTGTAGCACAACTTTCCTAGATGAAGAGCATCTTAAGTAACCTAAGGTACTTATTTCATGACAACTTGAGTATAGTGGTAGTTTATTTGGCTAATAGTTGGCAATGTTTGTTCACAAATTAAAATCAGCAATATTGTTTTGCATTATTACAAATAAACTGTTGATCATTGTTTTATGAAAACTTGAAAATTTAAATTATTGGATAAACATTTAATGAAACACTTGACTGTGTATAACACCTTTAGCAAACATAGTGTTTATAATAGTTAATGTAAACATATTGCACATTCATTCATTACAATATAAACAATATAAGCAGTACAGGAAAAATAAATATGTACAATAGAATATATAAATATTATATTGAAACTCAATATGGTTATCGGTCAAACAATGTCATTTCGATTATTCAAAAATTTGTTTGGATAATATTATTCAAAACAACAATAATAATCAAATACTCAGAAATAATGCATTGATTTGTATCTTATTAGAATTCTTATTTTATTTTTTAATTCCTAAACAAAAACCAGAGAAACATTTATCAACATCGTTCTCGTACTTTTTTTAATCAGTGGAACAAAGTTTCGGTACTTAAAGTATTAAGGCTTGCCTTGAAATTTGAAGACAAAACAAGACTTTCTTACTCTAGATTAACACTAGAAAATTCTAGACAATTTTAAAGACTCTAGCTTAAATAAAATAGCGGTCGACAACAATTATGTAATGAAGTGTCACATTTTATAACTCTTCAATTTCAGGTGAGCTACTGAAGGAACAAACAGAACTTAAAGTAAAAAAATTGTAATAAAATAAATTTTACTCTTTAGGGACGTAAAATTAAATCTCATTTGGTACCTCAAAAGAATAACTTTAACCAGGTCACTCAGTAACTCTAGCAAATATACTATCAAATATTTTACTCAATAGAATTAAGGAAAAGGTTAAGCATAAATGGAGTAGAGCATAAATTTTTTGAGAAGGAAGATCTTGTACAGGACACAAACACAATCAGGATAACTATTGAACATATGATGGAATTCCAAAAATCACTGTACCTAATGTTTATAGATAATTAAATATTTCAAGATACCTAACTCTAAAATCCATAAAAATATGTACTGTACTATATATAAATCTTTTTCCTAAATAAACTTGGTAAATTCTTAAAAATTTTAAGGAAATTCCTAGGATCTGGTAACACTGATTTGAGCTAAAATATTAGCGTGCCGTTCATTGTCGACTTCTGAAAAAAATAATAATTTAATTTTCGAAATATAAATATATAATGCGAAACTAGTTCTATCCGAGCTGAAACAGAGTCTTGATATCTAGGCAAGAATTTTCTATCTAGACTTAGACGTAGTCAAGTCATGCCTTGAAGATTTTGCAAAATTTTGTCATGTCTTGTCTAGAAGGCAACAATAATTTCAATGCAGGCATCTAAGCAAACGTAGCAAATTTTTAGAGGCAAAAAGGCGCAATTTGCTATTCGCAAATTTAAATAACCCTGTGTCTTGCTCGTGTTCTTAGAAATGAATATCGTAACTGATAATTATAATGTAATGAAAAATTTCTATGTAACTCGAACAGCTGATCTCTCTCTCTCTCTCTCTCTTGCTCATTTCATCAGTTATTTTCCATTTCTTTCTAGTGTTTCATAAAACAAAATTTCTTGTCTTGTTTTGTTATTTCTTGTCTTGTCTCGAAATACAAGATACGAAATTTAAGTATAGCTTGTATTTCATTACTGTTGTATTTAAAAATCTCGTCTTGATCGTCATGTTTTTGCATATTTCTTGTTTTGCAAGTTAAAACGTTAGTCAGGGATTTCCCTATTTGCAAATGACCTTGAAAATATAATTAATCTTTGTATCACATGTACATATTTAAATAATAGGAATGGCAATGATCATCAGGTAATTCATAATTATCAAGTAATATCAAGTAACTAAAAAAATCAATTCATAAAAATATCAAGCTATTTGACTTGATGAAGTATAAAGTCTTGATGAAGTGTAAGTCGGCAGAGGACGAATTAGATCCCACCTTGCCCTTCAACCCCAAGTCCATTTAGCAGACCAGCGGGACTTCATGTACACAAGCTTGCTTAATATGAAATGATGCTGAAGCTCTCTATTGTGACATTATTAACCACTTATGAGCCATTTAGCAATCGGCTTTCACCGATCTACTGCAACTCTGTCAGCGCAAACGAACAATGACCAGAAAAAGCCAACTGCTATTACACTCTACTTGTCCATGTAATTGTTTACCAACATTCTTTTGTTTTTTGTAATGCAGATTTTTCATGAAGTCAAAATACAGCTTATTCTTCTACAGGTTGAACATGACCAGTGACATTAAAGCATTTGTTTCAGTAAAATATTTTCAACAACGAATTAAATAGTAATATTAATTTGCATTGGCACAATACTTAATAATTTAAAAATTATAAATATTAAATGAAATGCTTATTTACTTCCCTTGTAATTTAAATCATTTTAATTTAACACTAAAGAACAAATTTAAAACTATTTATTTATTTATAAAACCAATTTTAATTTCCTGATATGTTTCACTTGTAAATAATTCACAAAAATCATCAATATTAAATTTATAATTACATATTTTCTATTAGTTTTTATTTGTAGAAATTACACTAAACTGCCTCATTTCCGCTTAATAATTTTAAAAGGACGACATGAATTAATGTTTGCTTTAAAATAGTTTGACTATTTTTTGAAAATTAATTTGTTCTTTAGAATTTTTGCGAGGTGCAGTTAATTATCTTGGTAAAATATACTATTCCAGATAAATTATAATGAGATCAAATGCACGGATCTTATGAACTGATTCAGAGATATGAAGTTAAAAGAGATATATTTTTAATTGAATTTTAGAGAAAAAGAAAATTAATTAAAGACGAGTTTCCCTTGTTTCATTCTTCTTTATAAATTTAATAAAACACGTATTTAACCTTTGTAAGTATATTTCCTAGATTTGAAAATCTAGGAAATATGAGATAAAATCTTCACAGAATGACGAAATTAATAAAGTGTACAAATATTTCGAAAACTGGATACATTTCAAAGAAAATTTTCTGTGAAATCAATACCAATTAACATCATTTGATCTTATTATATTGTTCAATAATCATGATCTCTTTTGTTAACAAAAGCTTTCATAATTTTTAAGCTAATTAAAGCTGGAATGGTGAAATGAAATATTCGTGCATGGCGTGTATTGAAATATTCGATTCAGTCCACAGAAGGCGAAAATCATCTAAATCAAATATTTCAAATTTTAATTAGCAGTGTAGGCGCAGTTTTGATAACTGTAGTTAATTGAAATTGTGAGTGATAAACTATTTGATAATTAAACGTATATTAATGCGGTTTGATAATATAAACGTAGTACGGTGTATTAATGGAAAATAAAATATATTGATAATAAATAAAAACATAGAGCACAACACATAATGGAAATCATATTGGTATTTGTTATTAATTTTAGAATTCAAAAACTATTTTTACATCTCTGATTGATAAACCGCGAATACTAAATTAAATATTTATAACACATGTAATAACCGATGTTTCAATAACAGCTAATCATTACCATGAATATTTTTCAGTAGCTGCCAGCTCAAACTGGCAATTATACTTGCCTAATTTAATCATTTCATTCAATTTTGATATTTTGTTTAATTTAAATGATTTAATTTCATTTTTTAAATTTGTCTAGTTCAGAAAAAAATAGAACAAGTAATGTTATAAACCTGTGAAAAAGTAGAAGTAGATTAAAATGCCACCAAAATGATAAAATTAAAATGGATTGTCCATTCAATCTTTAAATATATGTTACGCATAGAAATCTGCTCAGAGTAGATATAGACAGAAAATAATGGCGATTGCATAAAAGAGTGAAAATGTAGTAAATGTTGACTTTACCGATATTTATAACACATGTAATAACCGATGTTTCAATAGCTGATTATCATTACCACGAATATCTTTCATTAGCTGCCAGCTCAAACTGGCACTTTATTTGCCTAATTTAATCATTTCATTCAGTTTTGAAATTTTGTTTAATTTAAATGATTTAATTTTATTTTGTTAAATTTGTCTAATTCAGAGAAAAAATAGAACAAGTAATATTATAAATATGTGAAAAAGTAGAAGTAGATTAAAATGCCACCAAAATGATAAATACCTAAGTAAAACATTTAAAATAGATTGTCCATTCAATCTTTAAATATAATGTTACGCGTAGAAATCTGTTGAGAGTAGATATATACAGAAAATATTGGCGATTGTATAAAAGAGTGAAAATGTAGTAAATGTTGACTTTACCGATATTTATAACACATGTAATAACCGATGTTTCAATAGCAGGCTATCATTACCACGAATATCTTTCATTAGCCAGCAGCTCAAACTGGCATTTTATTTGCCTAATTTAATTTTTTCATTCGGTTTTGATATTTTGTTTAATTTAAATGATTTAATTTCATTTTGTTAAATTTGTCTAATTCAGAAAAAAAATAGAACAAGTAATATTATAAATATGTGAAAAAGTAGAAGTATAGTCAAATCCACGTATAAATGGCATTCCAATGTGATGACGTCACTTACTACGTTTATAAGAGATAGTAGTAAAAATTAAAATTTATTAACATCTGTCATAATTTGATATTTTTAAATTAAATAAATGTAATAAATTCAATCATATCATAGATAGTTCATCAAATTGCAGAATAAGTAAATTCATCAATTCCTATAACTTGCTTTTTACGATTTCTTTTTTTGCGATGATAAGGTTCTACATTTCATTTCATTCAGGATCTTTGATATTATGGAATGTGACACACCGAAAGCAGCACAAACTCTCTAAGACAATAACCAACAATAACAATATCGAAAAATGTATAAATATAAAAAAACACTTACTGTCATTAAACATATAACCTCAAAATATAATACTTACATCTTCTGAAGAAGAAAATGAAATTAGAGGACCAACTAAACGTTTTTCTTCATGAAAGAATGCAGAAGCAATGTCTAGATAATTTTTTATCACTCATATTCAACTACAAAACGATGAAGTGCGGATATAAACATAGAAAATATTTATGCAATTCAAATACAGACGTACGTCAACACACGCTTTATGATATTAGCAACACTCCAAACAATCGCATAGCTACTAATGCATTTGCGTCACTTAATACATACACTCTAGTGACGTCATCACATTGGAATTTCAACAATGTCATTTTTACGTGAATTCGACTATAGATTATAATGCCACCAAAATGATAAATTTAAAATGGATTGTCCATTCAATCTTTAAATATAATGTCACGTATAGAAATCTGTTGAGAGTAGATATAGACAGAAAATATTGGCGATTGCATAAAAGAGTGAAAATGTAGTAAATGTTGACTTTACCGATAGCAAGTGTGGCCTGCAGAATGGTGCAGAGAAACAAGCGAGTAGTTCCTCCAGCGATGGACATGTTGAACAGCTCTGTCTCCTGTGGAATTAATACTGCTCCGGTCCTGCAACGGTCACGGAGTCCGCCATCTTGAATCCTAAACACACAGAATGATGTGTTACAACATGACTGCAAAGTAGACCAGCTATGATAGGACAGATTTGCGATGCAAAAATTTTTAAACGTGGTTTTTTTGTTTGTGAGGCTTGTGATATTAATTGCATTACACTGTTTATGGTGTAGAATATGCAAATATTTTTACTCTTTATCGTTTAAT
Organism: Stenolophus ochropezus; assembly: GCA_035578165.1. NCBI lineage: Eukaryota > Metazoa > Arthropoda > Insecta > Coleoptera > Carabidae > Stenolophus > Stenolophus ochropezus. The sequence goes on from JAQOWZ010000014.1 coordinate 11,616,189, forward strand.
TTTATTTTGCATATTTCTTGCAAAGTAATCCATTTTACAGTAATAACATATTTTAAATTCTCTTGATACCAAAAGGATTCATAATTAAACCTTTAGCCAAACTATTTGATGTTTCTGTAGTGGTAACTCATATATGAAACACTTATAGTGCTCTGACCATGATGAAAGTTATTATACTCAGGTTCAGGTTCAATTTTAAGTATCATACTTCTACTTTAACTAAAATCTAAACGCAGAAATTAAATTGTCAGGGACTACGCTGTAAATCGTTATTAAAATATTAATGGGAAAATCGTTTATAGTTTTATTTTTTAATGTTTCATATATAGCATAAAATTATGAACCTTATTAATTATTTACAATATAATTTAGCGTTTTAATAATCCAATAAAATTAATGAATTTAGTTTAATATTTTCAGAGGAAGAAGATAGCTAAAACATAATGATAATGAAATAAAATTACACTCCAGAAATTAATTTATTATTCAGAAATTTAAACACTTAACGCATGCATTATTTTTATGTTAAGGACGTACAATAAATTATATATACCTATAAAAATAAGCACCAAAAATAAGGAAAGCGCTTACTTTTCTAATTTGATTATTTAAAAAGTATTGTACGTTTTATTAAATTTTATTTTGGAATGCTTGTTGAGCAAACACTATAACAACACAGAAGAATTGTACTAGGATATGTTACCAATTTTGAATTTTTACTTATGTGGTATTAAAAAAAATACCAAATTTTTTTAACATCGAAGTTTAAGAGAAAATAATTATTAAATATTTGGGGAAGTGATGCTGTGACGTTAGCGTTATAAAATCGTGAAAGAAGAGAGAAATGATAGACTAGGACCAAAAGAGACAGTCTGTCTGTCATTTTCCCCAATCGTACCATGCTGACGTCACATCATATCCCTTCTCTAGTGATAAACGACATTTCACGAACTGTGATTTAGTCACTGATATTAAAAAATCACAGATCGTTATTGCTACCCAATATTTTTTAAACCTGTGATTCGTGAACACAGTCACCGTTTGCTATTGTATATATTAAATGTTTTACGAAGTAACAGTGGCAATTAGTAACAAAAATTCCCGAATTTAACCGTACAATAACTGTGATCCCAGTAACGCTTAAAAATCATGGATATGAAAGTAGCAATCACAAAGTACAATGTGATACAAAAGTACCAGTTCGGCTCTCAGTCTCACTAAACAATTCCGATTAGTAACGACAATTTCCGATTTCAATCGTAAGGTAAACTGTGAGCACAATCACGCTTTAAATTCACAGATATGAAAGTAGCAATCACAAATCATACTGTGAAACTGTGATTCATAGTAGCAGTTTTGCTCCTCACTAAACAATTCCGATTAGTAACAAAGATTTCCGACTTTAACCGTACAGTAAACTGTGATCACAGTCATGGATTAAATTCACAGATATAAAAGTAGTAATCACAAATCATATTGTGAAACTGTGATTCAGAGTAGCAGTTTTGCTCCACACTAAATAATTCCGATTAGTAACGAAGATTTCTGACTTTAACCATACAATGAATTGTGATCATAGTGTCACTTTAAAATCACAGTTAATAGACAGTAGCAATCATAAATTAAATTGTGATTTAAAAGTAGCAGTTTTGCTCACCACTATCCAGAACATTAAATTGCTAATAATATTATTGCAATTTAATGTTTAGTTTTTATTATAATTGCTTATAGTGGGTAGTTTTTATATTTTATGATTTATATACTGAAATTCGATTATGATTACAAACCCCTTTTAAAAACTTGAGGATAGAAACAATAGACGGAGAGTTAAAGATATAGATCTGAAGATGAGAATTGATATGAGAATAGTGTATGTGTACTCCACAAAGCCATGAATCCAAAGTCGTGTTTGAGCAAACGGAAGACGGTGATTTGAAACCGGAACCGGAGCGAGCACGAAGTGTTTTTGCCATGCTTGCGGATATAATAATAAAGTGACCGGACATAATAGTAAACTACTCGATATTTGAATATTGAATGCATTGAGTCCCCACCCGAACCGGACACTCCGGTCACCGGACACCGACTCCGGAGTCCGAAGCTTAGCCGAAGCCGACCGAAGCGAACAGCACATCGTAATATGTGTGAGTCAGCGTTATAGAGGTGCAAATTTGTGAACCCTTATTATGAATTCGGCGATTTATGAGGGACGTTTCATAACTCTCGCTGTCAACTGTTCTGTAGTCTAGTCTGTACCTGTGCGTCTCGTGTCGTCAGGGTTTGTCACTCGCGCAAACGTCGTCTTTGTTTCCTGACTTGATGGCGAGAATCATAAACAACTACATCATATCTACACAATACAGCGGGAAACTTATGCAATCGCTATTCCCCATTCTCTCCCAACTCCTACTCAATAAAATACTTTATTGCACTAAGTCTTTTCCTTGGATACTTCTATTCATTTCACAACTTAGTTTCACCCAGTTATACACTTTATAAATAAATATCATGCCACGCCTTTACCTTCATTTCACTTAGGTTTAACGACATCTTGCTAAATGTTCTCTCATTTCTTTATTACCCAAACTAAAACTATTAATACAGTTTACATTACATGTGTAAAAGCTGTGGCGGCTCGTGAACTAAGATTTTGGTGAGGCAGGCGATAGAAACTGAGTAAAGGTAAACTTAAATTTAAAATCTAACGATATCTGATGTCCACTTATATTACATTTGAACAATTGCAAATGCAACGGCCAAAATTTCAAAAACATTGTTCGGTTGCATGTTTGTTTTAGCGTCCACGTGTAAACAAACAGATCAGAATGCACTTGAGGCATGCCTTAAGACTCCCTTTTCTGAAGTAGGTAGTGAAGCGAGAAATAAATCAATGAGGCAGGAGAATTTTTGCCTTTGCACTTCTGTAGGATACTAGGAAAACAGTGGGAATTTGAAAACTAGATATTTTTCATATATATTGCGCGCTAAATTTAAAATTTTTAGAAAATTGAAATTTAAAAATAGAACTCAAAGTTGTTCTTTCCTCATTTTGTATAATTAAGCACTGCCTCATCTGCCTCCCCTGACAAGTAGCCGCCACTGTGTAAAACTAACTAAAACAATTATAGAGTTTATATTACTTCTGATTTCATATTTCACCGGAATGAAATATGAGATTTACAATAAAGACTTACAATATAGTTCAGTAACAAAATGAAAACAGAAGAAAAACTTTTACAGCGTAAAAAATACTATAACAGAGGGAGATATGTTTAGAATGATGCGATGATTATTACCTTGATGACGTTGATGATTAACGATGACACAATACAACACACAAGAGCGAGAAGGAACGAGAAGAGATTACACTCAATTTACTTACGTTTTATTTTTATAATAAACTAAATTAGAACATTATAAAAACGTTACAATATAAAAACGGTTACATTGGATTAAAATTATGTGATCAATCCGGTTAACCACATCGCGATCAGAGCGGTTTGCTTTGATTTAATGACGTGCGTATGTTCGCTACAGACGATGCGACGCGACTCTTACAAAATGTGTTAAGTTTTCGAGGACTGATCAGATACACTTTCTTTCCTCCTTGCCATATTTTGTAAAAACTAATCTGCTTGTGAACATTTTCTCACAAATCCAAAAACTAATACGAAGGTAAATAAAAATTGTATGACAACTTAAAACATTGCCTTAAATAATCACATATTATTATCCTTAAAGTGCAGAATCGATCTAATCTACATATCGCTAGTTTAATAAAACAACTAGATTGTATCTGTAAGATTATATAAATTTAAGATAAATTAGGTTAGTTTTATATTAAATTAGATTTGATTATTGCTTTTCATTTGAAGAAAATGAATAATACAATGAATTATATAAATCATTTAGTAATAAATTGCTTTTAAAATTTTATACCTTAGCTGGTTATAATATAGAATTTCGGATTTTATTCATGTAAATTAGTGCCCGACCGAAATTCCGGTTTCGGTTTCGGCCAAAAATGCTGGTTTCGACCGCAACTTCAGTTTCGGATAAAAATTGGCCGAAATTTCGGCCTGGCCGAACCTAGTTTTCATATCGTGTCGTATTTTTTTTGTACGTTATTTAAATTTTGTTCCTTTCGATAAATACTTCTTGAAACGACTATTTATTTAATTGTGATTATTGTGATATTTGTGAGGTGGGCTTTATTATCTCTATGAGAATAGGGATTTTTTTAATAAATAAAGTCTTTTATTTAATTTAAAAATCAAATAAAACCTTAGAAGTTAAAAAAAACAAGATTTCAGTGATTAATAAAAATTTAATTACATAAGTTTCTGCGTCTGTTAAGTTTTTGGCCCAAATCAGAATAAGAGGAGTCGAATATTCGGTTACGGTTTCGGTTGAAAATTTCGTTTCGGTCGGACTCTAACGCTAATATATACAGGGTGTACTACCTATTTTAATGGTATATAGTACATAACGTACTGATCACGGAACAAAAAAAATAAATTCGGAAATTAGTTTTTGGAAATTGTAATGAAAGCAGTTTTGGGTCACTGCTTAATATGTAGTTTGATTATTAGATATTATTTACTACAACTTAGTTAATATTGGTTTAACATGCTTTAGGTAATTGTTTTATAATTAATTTTATTTAAAAATGTTTTTCTTAAATGAACTACCCTTATTTTTAGGAATTTCAAAGAATTAGTTTTTGTTTCGTAATCAGCACATTTAATACTATATACTATTTAAATATATGTACAAAATTGTGATACAGCTTATATAGAATTGAATAATTATGGATCAAGAAAAATAATCCCACATTTCAACGTCTTCGTAGGATTCGATTCTGTGATACATTTGTGAAGTCTGAGCGTTATCGCTAAAAAATTATTTAAAAAGCAGTTTTAATTTGTTTGCTGTTTAGGAACGAGGATATAAGTAGACAAGTTTTAAAAACTTGAGAGCCTTATTCGATTAGTATCTTAGTTAAAAGTTAAAAGACAGGTCATTCATCCCAAGCAGGACGTTGTTTATTTATTCCGTCTGAGATGAATTCGCAGAGTAGTTTTTGCTAAATTCTTTCATGAGGCATTTAAGCCGCAGAGGCAAGTGGCAAGTAGTAAGAGGCAAGAGGCGTTAGTGGTGTCAGCGTCGGCAGCGTCGGCGGCGTCGGCGGCGTCCGCCCTAGTTCCCAGACGTCCCGCGCGTAGTGTCTACTATTCAAAGTTGCGAGAGCTGAGAGCTGTCGCAACTACAACTTTCCGGATCCGGATAAGAAGCAGCGTGCTTCGATTGCAGCACACTGTGGGCTCTTGTGGTTGTGGTGTCCCGCAAATATTAAATTCATGCGAAAAACTTCCTTAACTCTCATGTAATTTACTAAGTATAAATAACTTCGGTTAATATGACGATGAAATTGTACATCAACTTCTACAGCGCTTAATAAGTTCTTTCTTCTAGATTAACTATGCATAATCAAACCAGAATTAGCTCTCTTTGCTATTTTACAAATCTTTTTTTTAATTCATAAATCTACCGTGATTGTCAGCGAAGATGCAATTTTTTCTAATCTGTTATTAAGCATTAGTTATATGAAAATACGAATTATATATATTTAATAATGTTTGTCAGCTGAAATAGCATTGCATTCGGTTACCGGATGACTAAGAAATTATTCATCTATGTATAATATAAAGGAATGTAATTATAGAGAACGTATTAGTCTTATCAGTTTTGTGTTGTAATTTACACCAATCATCTGTGTAAACATAATTGTAGTTTACAAATAAATATATTATAATAACTAGATATTTGAGATTTTTTCTAAACTAACAAAATTATATCAATTATTTTATATACACTTATAACCACAATTTATTGTTGGCGACTATGAAAATGATAAAAATGAAATTGTTAATTGAAATATTGAAGTATTTGAAATAGGTTAAGTATTTTGATAAACTTTTTGAATACTTTTTTTTAAAAAAGCATGTTTTACTTTTATATCAAATACATTTCAAAAGTATTTTATATTTTAATACATTAAAATACTTTTAGTACAAAAATACTAATTTTTAGTATTTGAAATACATATTAGTAATTGAAACACATTTATATTTGAAATACATGTATTTCAAATACATATTAGTATTTGTTTATATCTAAAAAATTGTCGTATGTTGCCTGTCACCAGGTTGCGTAAATTGTACACCTAATTTTTTTTGTACTATAACTTAGCTAGATCCTTTTCTAGTATACAAAGACCTAATTGTAATTGAATCTATAGTAAACTTCGTGAAAATATTTGTTTTAGCTATATTTTAATCTTTGTATTGTTTAAAATATAATTAATCTTATGTAAAATAATTAAAGCGTTTAAAATATCAAAAATATTTGAAATTATTAAGAGTATTTGAAATACTTAATAGTATTTGAAATATAATATTAGGTATTTTATAATTTGAAATACTGAATATTTCAAATATAAAAAAATATAAAGTATTTTACCACAGAGTTGTAATACTTTTGTTTGATATTTTCTATTTCGTATCTGAATTATTATTTATACAGCACAGCTTAATACATTCTTTCTTCTACATTAAATTCCTATGTACCATCAAACCATAATAAGCTTTTTTTTTCGTTTTTACAAATCATTTTCTAATTCATATACTGTGAATTTCAGTTAAATATGCAATATTTTCTACACTGTGTATATACACGTATATTTTGATAATATTTAATAGATCTGACAAAGCTTTTGTAGAAAATTGATTATTTTCTTCCATTACATGTATTTTTCTCTTCGTGTAATTATTAATTTTGACCTGTTCTTATATTTTATTCTTAAACAATTATCACTTTTAAATTTTATACATATTCTCGAAGCTGTGGAAAGTTCTGGTCTACAAAGGTCAGGGTATGAATTAGCAAACATATCACAAACATTTACATTCGACCATTCGATTTTTCATTAGTAAACACCTGTATGTCACATGTTCAATTAACATTGAGAACCTATGTTCTATTTTACGTATCTGGAACAATAGTCTGGTAATGAGTAATGATCGATTAGAAGATATTGCATGTTATCTAAATTTTACACTATATCTTACAACTATGTAATATACGTAGACGGTAAAATTGTCAATGAGAAGTCTAGCAAATGAAATTTTATATAAACTTCCACTTCATTTAATAGTCTATTTCAAGTAGATTTATCGCGTTACCCCGAATAAAACGCGAGGTTTTTCTTATTCTTAATTTCGCATGAACGTATCATACCATATTTCCATAGTTAGAGTTAGGAAGACAAGCATATTTGACTGTGTTCAGAGTTCGGTTTTTGTTTAACAGCTATAAATATATCAGCGTTTTCCGCACAACAGACAAATGCCAGATACGCTTGTTTCATGAATGCGATAAAAATAATAAAAGTACAACTACAATATTCTGCTGTCTCCCCTAGCTTTTAGTCTCGTATATTGGTTTACTTTGATTTTATCAGCAATAAAAATATATATCCATATTTACTTGATTATTAAATATACGAATATAGAAAAAAACTATAAAAGGTCATAAAAGAGGTATGTATTAACAAAGTAATAAATTTCAGATATTATAACATTTCCGGTATTCGATTTTCAGAAATGCAAACTAGTAATCTGTATCCAGTGATTTTGAATCCACTATAAGTTGTAAGTTCATTGACATTAAATTTATGATATATAAAGTACTGTTCTTTTTAAGTCATACACTGAATAAAAAATTGGGACATCTGGATAATTATACTCATGATGTTTTATTATGGAATTACGGACACTCAGTAACCAAATACTAAACTATACTTTTATTTGTATAAACTGTTATATAAGGAAATACTATTAAAATGGGACACCTGTTTATATTTTTAAGAGGGTGCAATAAAAGAGTTGAAAGAACTAGTACATTATTTTTTTTATGTGACCTGCTTCAATGTTTTTGATCTGTATTAAATTTTATCCTACTGATTTGATTTAATTGTTAATATCAACAAAAACGGTAGAATTTTGTACTGCCACCAGATTATTTTTAAGGAGAAAATAACTAAAAATATTTTAAGAAATATTGAAATAGTTTGGATAAGTAAAGCGATAAATAAACAACTTAACAACAAAATATATTAAACTAAAAATAGAATTACAAATATGATATTACAAGTTTAAAATATGAAATCAAAAGTTACAAATTTAAATGTTAAATTACTAAGAATGGTTACATGTGAGAAAAATATTAGTTACAATAATTCTTATTTACAACGCGAGTCATGATTATATCTCTTCTGCTCTGACACTAACTGACTAACTGACTAAAATATAACATGTCTGATAACTATGAGGGCTAGTTGGTAATAGAGAATTTATCTCGAAAATTAAAGATTGACAAGCAAATATCGTACTTTTTCCATGTTTTCCTTCACCATGCTAACGGTTGCTTACAATCTAACATAGGTATTTATTTTCCCTAAGTATATTTATGTCCATTTATTAATTGAGACACTCCAGAACTTTTTTCAACTAAAAAGAGAACCGCATTACAAGCTAAATCGATATTAATTTGTAATAGCTTTTTTCCAAATTTTTTTAGTACCAAAATGAATAGTCTCAAAGTCAAAAACCCTCGACCTGAAGATATGTGATTTTGTAATTTTCAATTCTTCAATAAGTTTGCTTATTTTCATCTATTGAATGACGCATTTAATGGATTGGACGAATTATCTGAAAGTAGGTTCAGCAAAAAACATATAAGAACCTATTTTCGGATAATTCATCGAAGCCATTAAAATGTGTCGCTGATATGGTGAAATAAGAACAATAATAGAAAAATTGAAAATAATATATCTTAAGAAAAAAAAAGATCCAGGGTTTTTAGTTTTGGGACCAAAAGAAGTTGGAAAAGTTATTCCAGATTAATATCGATTTGGAATGTAGTTAAGTTCTGAGGTTTTCTTTTAGGTATATTTATTACTTTTCGCTTAACGTAATAGTATACTTAAAAATTGTAATTATTTTAATTGTAGATTATAAATGCAGAATATTTTTATTTCTATTCAGTAGGCAATCATTAAAAGTGTCCGTAGTTATAATAGCAATTGAGAAAATGTAATAAAGGTTGGCATAGTTTGTGTAGGTGTAAGTGTAATATGCACGAGCAAGAGAAATATAATTAGCTTGACATTTAATCTTAACCTTAATTTACATAACCTCCCAGCAGAGATTCGCTAATCGCCGGCTGTGGAGTTGTTTCACAACACACAAACGGGAGTCATCACTAATACAATTTGCATATAGGTACCAAACAGCAAACAGATTGAAGTTAAGATTTCCCAATGAAACAGACAGGACGAGTGAATCACGAATCACGAATCATGAATCGCGGATCACAGAATCGCACAACATGAATCTAAATGCAACAAAGGCGTCTTGGCCCGTCTTGCGCATGCTTGCGAGATGTACGACGTACTACATTATTAGGCAAGTTTTGCCAACAGCAGAAGCAGCCTACATCGTACGTGTATGTGTACATACGTTTGTACGGATGTGAGCCATTGTTACCAGCACTATTTCATTATGACGTGTAAGTAAACTCAGTTAGTGACTGAATGTTGAATACTTTTACGACAAAACGACGAATATGAAAGAGATAAGGCTGATTTAAGCAGATGTTGTAATTATGGAGCTGTTAGCATTATGCACAATTTCGGAACTACATGCTATTCATGTCTGATATTTACTTTGGCCAGACATTTCAAACCGAAGAATTAATGTTTTTGTCTTCCAAGGTAACTTCTTGCCTTGTCTTTATTTCTTCAAAATAATAAAGTCCGTTATTATTCATCAAAAATTCTATATTTCTAGATTTTTAGGATAATATCTTCTCTATATTAACTAACTAGGGCCGCATTAATAGTTTTTGGGGCCCTGGACAGTATCCTCCCCTAGTTTTTGATATTATAATACAATATTAAAAAATTAACAAATAAAATACCTTACAACCAAAAAATAATTCCACAAAAATAGTATATTACATATTAAGAGTTGTAATATGTATATTACGCACGGAGTGGAAAAGATACACAAAAGCCGCGAAACGGCGAATATGTAATTCCATAAGTAGGTAATTGTTTTACAAGTCGTAGTATGTACTATACTTTTTCTGCGACAATTATTTGACTATTTCGATCATTCCACGATCACATAAAATAAACTGAAAGTGTTGGCGTATCACTAGTAAATAGTACCAATACAGAACATAAAAACAACTATGTATGTTAAACTGAAAACTTTAAATTAATAAATTGAAACTGTTTACAACTCAATAAAACAATAATATATAGAACATTTCTTGTTTATTTCTTCAATAATCATACTATAATTTCGATAAATGAAAAATTCCTTAACAGTTTGATCGCGTACTTTACAAACGATCTTCCGTAATGACACTTAGATAACCTACAAATTGTACAATAATGGCTATTTACTTTAGTGCTCGTAGAATATATACATTTTAAAACATTTTCTAACCTTCAATTGGGCAAATTGTTTCACAGATTCGTTATATATTAATGACTTTGTCAAATCTCTTTCATTGCTAATATTGATAGATATTTTTTTTTTATTATAATTAAAGACAGCTTCGAAAAAGCCCTTTTAGATTTACAGCTAGTAATTGGTAATGTTAAAAACAGTATATAATTTGAGAAATATAAGCTCGTTTTTTTTCGAAAAATAAATTTAATAATTCCTGGCAGTTGTATACATATTTAATTTCTTTGTTACCTCTACTTGCTTTTTCTTTTGTAATTTTCGTTTTGGATTGCCGCTTAAATATTTTCGCTGAGAAATAATTTTAATTATTATTTATTGTCTATCGGAATTCTACAAAAAGGAAAACAAAAAGTAATAACAAAATAAAAAGATTAATTTCTTGTTATTGTATATATATAAATTTCGTCAATATTGCTCAACACTTTGCTATTGTGTGTTCAGATCTCTAAGGTTAGGGCTTTGGCTTTCTAATTGTTGGGTGTACCACACTTGAACGGAGTACTTCGGTATCTGGCGGTAACTGTTGGATTATTTGAAATTTAAATACAACCCTGATTTTCCTTGGAATTTTTTGCACAGTTACCCTCTAATATGGGTCATAATCTTAAAATTCCGAACAGACTATACCAACTATTTTTGGGCCTTAACGTCACGGGAAACTGGGAAACTATTAGTTATTCCGATCCTGAATATATCTATGTACATAGTAATGTACAATAACTAATATAGTTTGATACATTTAATTCGAAATTCATATGATATAAATTCCGTATCTTCGCTATTCACTTTTCAAGTAAAAGATAAAATATACAAAACAAGAATAATGCTCAAGTAATTGAAACGTAAATAAAAAGCATAATATTAAAGTCTCTTTTCATAGGTAGTTGTATTAAAGATTTCATAAATAATTTTCATTTGAAATCTGCCCATAGAAACAGAAAAGGATCGTGTAAACAAGTCTTTATTACGAACAAAATAAAAGTTTAGCGATGCGTTAAAATTACAATGATATTGACGAGAAATGATTTCTTTTGTTCTACAGATAATACAAACGTACATTTAGACTTTTGTGATATTGTAAGGAAGGAAAAATGTCAGATATTCTTGTTCCTTAATTCTACCTCGAATTTCGCGAAGTCCAATGATTAAATAATGATCTCTGTTTGGTTGAAAACTCATAAAGATCTGAGTCCTATGTATTTATGTGTTGCTATAAAATGTTATTTCTAAATCACGGGTTTTAATGACTATTTGCAAATTAGTATAGTGGAGGTTCAGTTCAATTTTCGCAATCAACATGAAATACCAAATACAAAATGTTTGTAATTTCCGCAAAGTTTTATTGTTACTGTCACTATTACAATAAACTATTTTCTATATATTCCAATCAGCACAATTCATTATCATTGTTTAATTATATATGGACATTAATTAATTTATTGAAGGACTAGGAAGAAATATTACTTTTATTTGAAATACAATAAGACTCTATATTTAATATTTTGTTTTTGTCACATTCTTGTTTTTGCTTTTACGTTCAGATTTTAATATTTCTCTTCATTATTTCTTTTCATGTAAAAAAGAATTTTGATATATCAACTGTCATTTTCCAGCATAAAAAATGAGTTTTTGTTTTCATTTTTACAACATCGAAGTGGATATTTGAATACTGAATGACAGGTTTGAATATTGTTTATTAAAGTATATTAAAACTAAATCAATTTTCAGACGTGTTAATACTTTAGTATATATAAATAATGTCTTCCATTTTAAAATAAAAATTACATACGTATTATTTTCTTTTGTAAAATTGGTCTACAATTTTTTAGTTGAGAAACCTCAAAACGTTTACATTGTGCAAGGAAGAATGTATATTACGAACCAATTACTTACAAAATTATTTCTTTGAAACAGTTTTATATTTACTTTTGAAAATAAACTAACAAATTGACAAAAATAAAATATCAGATAATAATTTTAGATTATATATATTTTTTTACTAAAGTATGATGTATTTTATTATATTTATCTCTTTTCTTAAATTATTTTCATTTAATTTTTAGGGTACTCAAGTGTTGTAACTTTAAAAAGAACACACAACTACGAATTACTCATATTTTATTTACAATTACTTTTAAATAATAAAAAAATTGACACCCCTTAAAATTTGACGTCCTAAGTCGTAGCTTTGTTAGCCAAGACGGTAACACGAGACTGCATACAACTAACAATAATTTTATTATATATATATATATATATATATATATATATATATATATATATATATATATATATATATGAAGGTAGTATAGCTATTATCTCCTATATATAATTTTGACAAATTCATCTGTCGTAATATGTCGTCCATTTTTAATTTATTTGCTACGTCACTTTCTGTTGATATGAGAGTCATTGAGCTAAAGCTTCAGTATCGGAAAATAATTATAAATAGTTAATAATAATTTATTAATTTAGTATAATTTTAGTGTTGGTATTTCCTATATGTTTATTAAAATTATTAAAATACTTCCGAATACTTCATATGTATATTTCAAACATTTTCAGTTTCCATACACCTCAAATATTGTTAATGACTAACAACTATAAGAAAATATTTATATATAAAATAATGTAACTATAAAACAGTGCCGTATTTCCGCCTAGCCCAACAAGAAATAGCTTAGGGCGCTAAATATTCTATACTTATTTCTATTTTATAATATTCGAATAATTATTAGTTTTGTATTCCTTTTAAATTTACGACATTTAAAACCTCGAAAATTAAATACCTATGACTTCATTTATGGGAAAGAGGGGCGTAAATATGATACTAATTTTGGGGCGCTAAATATGGTAATCCGATTCTGCCGCCAAACATAGTCCATCGACGCCACTAATAAATGTTGAACAGGAATGACAAGCATAAGTAGTTTCATTGAATGCTTGGCATAGTGCATTCTGTTTGAAAATTGAAATATGTAGCAGACAAGAAAAATAATTGAATTGATTAGGAGTGAAGCGAGCCAATTAAAAAATCAGTGTCCTGGTTTCCCACAACCACGGGCGCGTCGTTTACGCTGCACGCGGCTGAACAGCGAACTAAGCGCGTTAGGCGTCCCGGCGGCTCGCCGTGACCAATGACCTGACGCCGACGGCGACGCCAACGCCGCACGGACGAAGCATAAGTGATTGAACGAATCCGCTTTATTTGATGAATCTGCAAATGGAAATGCGAATATGACGCTGTTTATCTGACGGCAGCCAGATGTGTGAAACCTGCAAACGGCGCGCAGTCCTGCTGTAAACTTACCTACACACATAAAACTTCGCTGATTGTGTTTGCTTTTCACTAATTTTTATTTTTTGTCCTGTTGTTGTTTTTAGTCTTTGCCTATCTATGCATGCCTGCCATATTTTCGCGATGTGAACTCATAAATATTCTACTTTATGCTTTGCGTTTAAGCGGAAATAAATTTGTTATATAAATTTTGATCAAAAGTTACACCCCATTCGTTCTCCGGTAAATGGAAAAAGAGATTATGACTGCACCTACATGTCTCGTATACCACATTCAATAATCATTTCATATTCGAGAACCAATATTTATTATTCTAATAAAAAACTTCTCCCATTTTCACTACTTCATTAATTTTTATTTAGAATCTAAATCATGAAATTTTTTACAGACTTTAAACAACAGCAACGTAAATGTTAAATAAAAATGTAATATATATTTTGCAATGAAAAAGTTGTAAGGAATATAAGCGGTATTATGAATTATAAAAGCTGACATTTTGTAGTCGTTATTGGCTGGGAAAAGACGTTGATATTTTTATTTCTTTGAGAATTCTTCATCTTTGACATTTCGTAACAAAAAATAATATTTTTACGAGAAAATAATCTTTGCTCCGGTCCTGAGCAACTTTAAAGATTACCGTTGCGCTTGTTTTCGGTGTTCCGAAGCAGATAGTCAGATTTATACGTAGAATGTCTGGTGTGTTTGGCATTCGGTCCATTGCATTTCTATCGATAAACTGTCCTTCTCTTGACAAACATCTACCTCTGAGATGGGCTTGTTTCCTCCCAGCCCTACGTTCCCGACTCGAAGCATTGAATATTTTGGAATCTTTCATCCGACCAACAAGTCGTCCTACCTCCTAACCTCGAAATGTCAACGTCCCATCGCTCATGTAAGAGCTTAGAAGAGGATAAAATCATGATTTTCTTCTTCCTCGACACTGTCAGCCAAATGTTGCGACTCATTTCGCCGTACTAATCTTATTACACTTCAACGGTAAACAACAATTTTTAATTTTAAACTGGAATTCACAAACTTTGCAATAATCATTTTCTTCGTTTACCAAGTGACTTACATAGGGTTCACAACCTTTTATGGGGTGGGAAACTTAATGGCCAGGTGTCATTAATTTTTTTTAACTTGAATAGAACGATATAGGCCGTATTAAACAATTTCATTCCGAATTTTCAAAAAGTGTTCCAAATTGAAGTACATTTAAAATTCATTATTATTAATAGTGATTTTGTGAGACGAGATGAGACGAGATTTTTCTTTTCTCGTATCGTTCCATTTTAAATGTTAAATATTTTATCTCGTCTCGCTTATTTCTCATCTCAGTCTCGAATCTCGCAGAAATTTCTCGAATTTTCAAGGTCGAATATTGCAGGCTTTGTTATATGCATCCGTGCACATTATTTCTACATCTAAAGAAATTTTCCTAGATCTAGAGAAATTGAACATTCTTTTGAGAAATTAAGAAGAAAATATATAGGTATTTAGGGAAAAATCAAATTATTTTTTCACACTATAATTATTCGTATAAATATGTAAGTACAATATATTTATTTGCTTTACATACATTCTGTCTTTGCGTACCAGATAGTCATAAAAATGCAATAAAATGATAAAAATTCAGATTTCTATTGATACACTGTTACTATTGTTAGGTGGCGTATGGAATTCTTGAGATTCCCAAAGATATATTTGTTCGCTATTTTACTATTTTAACATATAAGAACATGTTACATACTATTTTTTTTTCGATCATAGATATTGTAAAACTTTGACGAAATTATTGAAATTCGAGAATCTCGATTTTATTTTCTTATCTCGAAGCTTTGTTTTTAAAATCGTTCTCGTCTTGCTGGAGACGAGATTCAAGAAATATTTCGTCTCTGCATCACTAATTATTAAAATACTTTAATCTAGATTTAACAGTACATAATTAAAAAACACAAAAAAATTCGGGTACGATTCATAGTATTAAAAAATTTTATAAGGGGCATTCGGAATATTCTATAATGAGTTTCAAATACCTCTTCATATAACTATATAAACAAATTTAACGACAATTTGGAGAATTATTATAACTCAATATGTCATGACCACAAATGTCGAGAATACAACACTTAGTAATTTTGGTAATTACATACATAATCTATATATTGTATACTCGTATTATATTTTCAACTGAAGCATTGTTAACACTTAACGAGTAGTTCACATTCAGATTCTCATTATAAATTATTATAGAATCAGTATCCAATTAAAAAATGTCAACAGAATTATCGAATTTGTAAATTAGTAATGAAAAATGTGTAGAGAGATTTATTTTCGGATATTTATGACGTGAATATTACTTTTTATTGAATTTTTTAAACTCTGTGACAACAAAGTTTTACCTACAGACCTGGAAATGTCAACTCATAGGAACTTGAAAACAGAATAAAATTATGATTTCCTTCTCTTTACACTGTCAACCAAACGTTCGTAATTTCACGATGAGTAATCTGATTACAATCTTTGAAAGTATCTTCAGATGAAAATGAAAATGACTTTTGTTAATTTCATAAAACTGTGCTTTTAGATAAATAAAATTTATTGAAATAATGCTAACATATTTGTATTTGACAAAGATTGTATATATGGGAAATAATATTAAGAAGCTATATCTCGCGAAATATATCAATTATAAAATATTAAAATATTTTCAAAAATATCTAAAGCAATTAAAATTTTAGTATAGGCACAGAATAGGTTTATACAGAAGCGACAGTTAGACAGAGAAACGAAAATTAGAGAGAGATGGAGAAGGTGCACAAATTTAAAGGGCTCATTGTTTAACATTGGAATGTTTCCTCACATCTTAGAGAGAGATAGGGGAAGAGCACAAATTTAAAGGTCTACACAATGCTTCAAGGTCATAGAACTGATTAGGGAAACATGAAAGGTACCGACACAGAGTGTCGCTTCTGTATGAAACTATTCTGTGCTATAGATACGAATGGTTTATAATTAAAGAAATCAAAATTTTGTATTTGAGAAAGACTGTATATATGAGAAATAATATTAGGAAGCTATTTCTCGCGAAATATATCAATTATAAAATATTGAAATATTTTCAAAAAGTATCTAAAGCAATAAAATTTTAGTATAGATACGAACGGGTTATAATTAAACAAATAAAAATTTTGTATTTCAAAAAGATTGTATATATGAAAAATATTAGGAAGCTATATCTGGAGAAATATATCAATTATGAAATATTGAAATATTTTTCAAAAAATATCTAAAGTAATAAAATTTTAATATAGATACGAACGGTTTATAATTAAACAAAAAAATATTGTATTTGAGAAAGATTGTATATATGACAAATAATATTAGGAAGTTATATCTCGTAGTGAAATATATCAATTATAAAATATATTTTAAAAAATATATAAAGCAATAAAATTTTAGTATAGATACGAGCAGTTTATAATTAAACAAATAAAAAGCAATTAAATTTTTCCCTAAAACCACTTGTCTTTTACAAAAAAGCGTTATAAAACTGGAAATCGGTTCATTAAAATAAAAAAAAAGTGAAACGGCAATGAAAAAAGAAGCTGAAGCCAATATAGCAAACGTAACAGAATTCAGCGGTAAATTTTCATCAATGAGTGCGAATGTGCAGTCCTAGCCGCTCTGTCATATTGTTCATTTTCATCTGAGATTGGGTATTATTCATTCGGAATATAGCAAACTAACCAATATTCTGTCCGTACGACGAGTATGCAAATGATCGTTCCAATTTTAAAATCGACCACGCTTCTGGTTATTTGCTGGTAATTTTTAACGAATTCACCGACGGTGGTGCCAAAGCCAATGGGCCTGACTAATTCGTTTATTCAGAACGGTATTTTAACAAGAAGAATTCTTTATCGCATCATTTTACTTGCATTGTTTTAAAGATTTCAAATACTAATAAATTCCGCCAAACCATTCAATTCAAAATATTTCAACTCTAAATTTCTAATTGCAAAAAACTTTGTTTTACTAATTTTTATAAAAACTGTTACTGACATATTTTAATTTTTAATAATTCTGAAGTTGAAAATTATAAAGTATAAAACAGGATAGTTTTTATATCCTTTGTAGGTAGATAGGCATGTAATATTAAAAATAAAATTACTTGCAGCCGCTAGATTTTGTTCTTGTTTTTCATCCGTAGCCTACTGTACATTAATTTTAAAAATAAAAATTTATTTAAATTTCTATCGCATTTTTTTTCAATATTTCTATTATGTAAGCATATAAAAATAATACGATATCGAAAACACATAAAAAATATATATAATTCCATTTAAAAAAAAAAACTTTCTGCTGTAACTAGAGAACCTCTGGTTTAAAAAATATTTTATTTTATAATCAAATGTCCTCTTTGGTCTACTACAACTTTGTTATTTAATATATTTTTCTATTTGTAATAAAGTCCGAGTAAAATCATGTGCCCAACTTTTGGTTCCACTTGTATATATATATTGTAAAAATTACCTCGGAACATGAACTGTTCAATTTATTCTACAAAGACAAATTAAATAATATATTTTTTCACAAGCAGGAGTAAAAATAAAAATTGTGAAGTAAAATATTATTCCTTAGGCTAATAATACAGGGTGAGTCTGGGAAGACGCCCCCCCCTTTAACTTTTTTATTATAAGTAATAGAAAAAAATGACTCTTATAAAAGTTTTATTATTTTATATATACTAGTTGATGGCAGATGTAGATATTTTTTATAAAGTCAGGTTTACAAGATACGACTATCAACTTTTATTTTTCAAATGGCAACCTATAATTATTTTAATAAAATAGAAACCGCCATTTTTTTCTCTTTTCAACGATGTATTAACTTTTATTAATGTATTTGAAAAATTTCGAGAAAAATGAGATATTTAAAAATATTTTAAATAATTATTAAATAAATATTATAGGTGGCTATATGAAAATAAACAAAACGTAACAATGTAAAACAATTAAATTAATGTCAAAAATGTATACATTTGTTTGTTACTTAATTTAGCTTATTTTGTAAACAAAAAAAATTCATTTTGAAAAGCTCACGAAGAACGAATTAATTGATATGATTCTAATAATTGGTGAATCGATTTGCATCATAAGAAGAGCAAACAGAATTTACCGGGAGCGGTTTCGTAGACATTGGCAACCGAGTTTAAGAACACTGAGAAGGATGTTTACCCGATTTCGAGAAACATAGCCGCCTATGATATTTGTTTAAAAATTATTTCTGTCATTTCTAAATGATCTCATTTTTCTCGAAATTTTTCATATACATTAATAAAAGTTAATACATCGTTGAAAAGAGAAAAAAATGGCGGTTTCTATTTTATTAAAATAATTATAGGTTGTCATTTGAAAAATAAAAGTTGATAGTCGTATCTTGTAAACCTGACTTTAGAAAAAATATCTACATCTGCCATCAAATAGTATATGTAAAATAATAAAACTTTTATAAGAGCCATTTTTTTCTATTACTTATAATAAAAAAGTTAAAGGGGGGGGGCGTCTTCCCAGACACACCCTGTATATAATTCAAGCTCCCGACGGAGTTTTCTGCAGAAATTTAATAAAAATAGGTAAATTTACATTTTTATTGTTTTAAAACTAAGATATAAGTTTATCATTAATATGTTTACTTTATAAATTATTTTTAAACGTTTTTTATCAAAAATTTAATTTTATTTGTCAGCTATCATAATGGCAATTTAAATTGTGAAAAAAATTGTATACCGGGTGTTTTAATAACATAGGAAATCAGTTTTTTTTAGGTTGTTGTCTCCCGTTTTAACTGACAATAATGGTTGTGGTATCACTAAGAAGATAAAAAAAATCTGCATCAAATGACACCATATATGCATTATGTCGTATTTTAATCGTATAAATAATTTTTTAAATGTATTCGATTTCTTAATAATAGCGATAATTTGCACCACAAAAAAGTAAACAAATGTTTGACGTTTAACATAATTTGGTAGCTACCATATAATTTAATTAATATACATAAATTTAGAACAACTACTAATAGCCATAGATAGTGATGTATCTAAAATAAATATCTAAATAACAAAAATGTTTCAAAATTGAATTTGTTCAGCCGTAACTTTGTGATACATTATAAAAAGTATTACTAAGTACTGCTAAGTTATACTGTATTATTAATTAATAACAAAAATTTTACATCAAATATTAATAAATTCATACAAAAGCATTAAATGCAAACTACTTTTTACAATTTTAAATAAATAAATAATTTCTTATTTTCTTTCTTAATAATTCAGTGGCAGTTGTAGATTAAAGAGCAATAGAAAAGTCTCTAGGGTGCTTTTAAGAAGTTACCTACAACAGAATATTATCTCATTTCTGGCTAAAGTTCAGAATAGTGTCAATATAATATGATAAACTCATAACAATTTAACTTCCCTCTATACCGAAGTTTGTTTATAACCTCAAAATTATATAAAACAAAAAATTCTGAACTATTGGGAGAAAAGTTTTTTATATCCAAAACTATAAAACTTTGACGTTAAAAATAGAATGGAAAAGTTGTTGGAGTAATTTAGCAGCCATTTGTTTAACAATATAGTAATTTCCTTCAAAAGAATTATTTCAAAGCATTCTTATTAAAAGTTTGAGAAGTATCATAATCGCAGAAAACAATGAAAACTGTGTAATTATACATGCTAAAAAACCGAACAAAAATGAATAACGAACGAAATAAACATTACAGTTTGAAATAGATCCTATTACATTCACATGACAAATGCCATTATTTCAATGTTTCCACAATAGGTTCCGCGAACATAAAGCTTGGGAAATAACAATTTTTAATAAATTAAACTTCGCGTGCAACTGGTTTCATAGTTGCAAAGAAAGTTTTGAAGTTAAAGAACGTTCAAAGTGTAATTCCAAAATAATTTAAACGTTATAAAGACTTCAGAATAAAGACTTTATTTCACACAATTAAAAAGGAAATATTTAATCATTTTAAATCTGCGGGAATGAATCAATCGTATTAATTTCAAAAGAAAATAAATATTTTATCGAGTTTCTGCAGTTGTTTTGCTTCGCGTAAGCTAAGCGACAACGAAAACTGAAATTAATTTTGGAACAATTCATAAATTATAAACGTCTGTACAATAGGAGAAAATCAATGATACGAGATCCAAACATTTAGAACTTTATAAAGTACATATAGACATTATTTCGCAAATAATTTTAACTTTATAGCATGTTAACTTAAAATAAGAAAGTTACGTTCCGATTCACATGCATAAATTACTTGCACATTATTGTAAATAAATATTAAAATACCTTATTCCCCAAAATGTATCATACATTTTTTCAAATACATATAAATTAAATTAAAATTACAAAAAAGTTGTACACAGAACTTCGTTCAATATGTCCAAGTATACAATGCAAAACTTTGAAGTGCTAAAAATAAACTTTACTGCAAAGTAAAAAAAGTTTTTTAATATTTTGAATTTTAATGAAGTATCATATTAATTTTAATTAAAATTTGACAAGTACATGTGTATAAATTTAAATACAAATAGTTCCGTTCAAACAGACAAGTAGTAAATGCAGAACATTAAAATTAATATGTCTTTTATCGAAATGCCTGGAATATAATCTTTACGTATTAACTATTATAATTAACTTTAATCAAGTAATAAATATCAATTAAACTAAAACATATATTAAAATATTTGTAAAACTTCATGAACCAATTAAATGAATCAATTTGCAACCAATTATACAAATTGATTAAACAGACTAAAGGTAAATTTCATTAAATTAACAATCTCGTTATTTTAGGTAGGTAAAACATTGTATCGGCAATAAAATTTCATTCCATATAAAGTTAATTATTCAATAACATTTCAACACTGAGAAACAATATAAAGTTATTGACATATAACATTTGACATGGTCTCTATTACGTTTAACAGCTTACAATTAACACAAGAATGTACTAGTGATTCAAAGGACTGGCTTTATATTCCTTGCCGCTCTAATCCTTGTTTATTATTTCCTCTCTATACATACGCCTCAATTGTAATACATAGTTGATATATATATATATATATATATATATATATATATATATATATATATATATATACTATCTTTAATGATTTACAGTTAGGAACGGGATGCCAGTTATGAGCGCTAAAATAATGGGGTCATCGCAAAAGATATGTTAGATTTTTTTACATTAATGCAATCTGTGACTCTTACTAGGCTCATTGCAATATAATATACCCAAAAATATAATACTTTTCATTCATAAATTTTCTTAAAAGATATTCCCACTCACTCAAAGAAATATCTGACAGATATACATACACATATGATACAAAGGTCCAACGTAAAGTTAAACGTCAAAGTAAATTAACCTAAAAGTCATAGGAAAATTACGGAGAGTGTTCTAATCGATTTGGTTTTGTGTAAATATTCTATTAGTGTATAACTACAAATTTGTACGCATGAAATATCATTGAAATTACATGTAAACAAGAAATTATGAAGTACCTTAGTTTACATTCTGTCCGCAAGTGTGAGCTGAATATTTTGATTCGTGACGTTTAATCAAATGGTGTTCTATTGAGATTGGAAATCGTAACCTATTTTCAAAAAATTATATCTGCGAAACAATGTACACATATGGGATGAAAATATTATTTTACGACATGTATAGAAAGCTCTACATTATTCTCGTAAAATAGTGAGGAATATTACTTTTTCCTCTCTAGAGAGGAAAATGTACAGTGTTACCAACAGTATAACATGGGCATTATTATAGAATGAAATATTGGAAAAATTCATTATTATATTAAAAATTCTTATTTAATAATGATATTCTTTTTAAAAATTTATGGCAATTATGTCTTGTTCTTTTCTTTTTCACATTATTTCACAATTTGACAACTTGAACTTGAATTGGCATATTGGCAATAGTGTAACAATTGCACTGCTAAACGTCGAAGTTTACATAACCTAATTTTCTAGCTTATCATATTGCTGCGCCTTTTCGTCTGAATTTGTGTTTAACACGAAAGGAAATCACTTTTTCCACTCTCACTCGAATACCCCACTCGGTATGTTCGTGTGTTAAACTCGAGCTCGAGTAATAAAAATATACGTTTTTCACTCTAGTTTGACAAATAACTATTACATATATAGTAGCCGGAGACTTTCAGCACAAAATAAAACGATTAGCGCAATTCGGAAAAAATCACTTTTTCCACTCTCACTCGAATGCCCCATTCGGTACGCTCGTGAGTCAAACTTGTGCTCGAATGGTAAAAATATACGCTTTCTGCTCTAGTTTGACAAATAACTATTATGTATATTGTAGCCGGAAAATCCGGAATGCTCCATTAGCGAAATTCGGAAATGATTTTCATTTTTAATGCTGGGATTAATAACAGTTTCATTGCACTATTTGTAAGCAATTAGTGCAATTTCACCTTGAATTAGTTGTGGATGTAGCGTCTGTCAAAAGTGTCGGCCATTTTGCTAGTCGTTAGGTCAAGAAACGTTGACAATAGCGCACGTCAAGTTGCAGAGTGTTAATTCAATGCACCGGTAGCACAGGCGTTTACGCTTACATCGACAATCGCTGAGAAAGAGATGGAGGACGTACATAAACACAGCAGACGGAGACGCGACAGAACGTAACACACCGGCAGCCAGTTTTAATATACGCCCCCCGACCGTTCACATTCGTATTCATAATGCGTAAATTATTTAGAATATTGTCAGCAAAGTTTGTAATGTAAGCCATGAATATACGCTATCTGACAATCTGGAGTTGGCGCTTGCGCTGCTAACAACCAGCACACGTTGACTTCACGCCGAGCAACAGCTAGATGCTAGAACACCACAGAGAACGCGCAGCGATCAACGTACGAGAATTCGCTCTTGCTCTCTCCTTCTGATTGTTACCTGCCGTATTCAAGGGTTACTCAATTTACCGGCCGAATACTTTCCACCTATTGTTTACTAACATAACTTCATGTTTCATACCCATCATTTGTTTTCCAAACACCTACATTCAAAAGATGCGATACTTTTTACAGTACTGATATCAAAACATTTATATTTGTTTTGGACAACTATTGTTTCGCCAGGACGGGAGTCTTGTCTTGCGACGCTCCCCCGTTTTTGACAAAACAGAATTATTTTAATTTCGAAATTTTAATGTAAAATTTTGATTTTTTCTTCTGGTTTATGATAGATTTTAGTTTTCCAAATTTATCCAATCAGAAGATATCACGTGATATTATATTTAGTTTTGATGTTTGACTGTTGGTTTCACATTTCTTTGAAGTGAGGTGAATTTGTTTTGGTACAAAATGAATTTGATGTCAGATTATTTTATTTTATCATAAATTCAACTATAACACTCACAAACTATCATTTGCTATTTGGCATTAACTTAAACTATAAACGTCAGATCAATGCTTTCTTGTGATTGGCTGGATTTGGAATTTAGAATTTAGAATAAAAAAATTGGTTATATTCCAAATCTAAATTTTAAATTTCTAAATTTGTAAATCGTTCATAAACCACCACATTTATTTTGATTGTGTTTATATTTCAAAATCTAAATCATAAATTGAAAATTCGTAAATTAAATCCATCATAAACCAGCCTTTAGTAAAAATTCCTGCATTTAGATTTACTGCTATTTAATTGAACAACTCTTTTTCATGTTTTCATTAAAGTTTTACTAGGACAAGAATCTTGCCCTGCGGCGCACCTTCTTTCTTACCTTGCAATACAAAGCAAAATCAATAAAAATTCTTGTGTTCAGATATATTACTACTTAATTTAACAACTGTTTTTCATGTTTAAAAATAAATTTTTACTAGGACAAAGAATACTGCCTTGCGGCACCTCCTTTTTACTTTGCACTATAAAGAAGAATTAATAAAAATTCTTGCATTTAAATATATTGCTACTTAATTTAATTGTTTCACTGGTACAAAAATCTTGCCTTACGCTACAAAGCAAAATTAATTTTAAAAATCTTGCTTTTTATTTGTTACTACCAAATTAGACAACATCTTTGTACACATTAAGAAATAAGGTTTCAACAATACAAGAATCTTGTCTTGTTTAACAATATGGTCTGTTTTCTATATCTTACTGTAGACCTGAACATTTGTACACTGTAATAAAGATACTGGATTCTAGATTCGAAAGACAGTATTTAAAAGCAGATTAGTTTTTACAAAATATAATAAGAACAGGGGATGATTTGAGCTAAGCCCTTGAAAATTTACCATATTTTGTAAGAGTCGCGTTCCGTCGTCTGTAGCAAACAGAGACGCACGTCGTTATATAAAATTCTAGTAAACTCATAATGTTAGCGAAAATGTAACCGTTTGTTATAGTTTTGTCATGTCTATTATGAAACTTAGTTCAATATCTTACTATAGTTATGGAAATATATCTCTAAATAAATCGCGTGTTCGTTTTTCTCGTTCCTTCGCGTTGTTGAGTGTTGTGTTGTGTCATTGTAAACCATCATGGTCATCAACGTAAGTTATCACGTAGTACCATTAAAGATGTCCCTGCAGTGATGCTAGATGGTGTCAGACAAAAATTCCTCTAGCGGTCATTTTTTCCCAATTTCTGTCAAAAAATGCCTCATAAGAAAATATTTTTTTCTTGTTAAAAACTACAATAATGTATATAGTAATCCATATACAATTTAATATAACTATTAATTTATTTATAAAATAATAAATTAAGACAGTTAATCTGTGTTCTGCATAAAAAAATAGTAAGTCAATTTGTCGTGTTAAGTTGATATTAGAACAAATTTGGTTCTATATGTAATGTTATCATCATTCGTTCAACAAAATAATCGTTTGTAAGGCAAAATTGTCATCTATGTCAGTATATTACATTAGAAATAAGTCACGTGACTTAGGTAATTAAAACACGTGTGCCATATAACATTTTATCTTTTAATCATTGATGTAAAACATACAATAGTTATTTATGCAACTAGTGTGTAAAATAAGAGTTTTTTAGTCGAGTGCTGTTTAAAAACACTGTTACACACATATTGCATACAACATTTTTCCTACAACCGAAATATTAATAATAATTGATTTCAAAAGTAAATTAAACCATTGATAAATATGTTTCCGTTGCATTTCAAGCACTAGTGCGTGAAAAGTAACTCTTTACAAACTCAAAAGAGGACATAAAGTATGTACTTTATGCCCGGTTTTAGGAAAAAGTTTTTTGACAGTTGAGTTTTCAAAATGACATTTAATAAGAAAATATTGTTGACAAGGTTTTCTTTTTATTTTTAACTCACTAGAGAGTTATGAGTTACTTTATTTCTAAAAACAGCATAGTTATGGCCTTATAATTACACGGTGTTGTCATAAATGCTAGGATTTTTACGAAAATCCCTCTTTTTATACTCTTCCTAATTATATGAAAAATTCGCACGAAAAAGGAAATTTCCTTCCTATGTATGTCCTGTTATTCTTGCATCCTAACTTATTTAAGTTTAGTTTGAACAAAAGAAGGAAAGGCAATGAATAAATCTTTTCTTAGTAAGTTAAGCTAAAATAAACGTTAAGGAGTTACATATCATAAATAAAACCTAGTCAATAACAAACTTATCAAAGCCCGCTGACGACATAGTATTTAATTAATCCAGTCTTCATTACTTTAGATTGAAGTGTCGGCTGGCCCTCGTTAAAATCCCTTCACCCGCTGCGAATATCTTGCCTTCCGCTAGAGCTCCTATTCGCGTTTCCGGTAAGGCCCGGAGTTGCCTCTGTACACCACCTGCTATGCACAATATTATTGCTAAACAATTAAAACCCGTTGTTTTATAGTCCTATGCAGCAGCCTCGTGTGTGCTCGGATTTCTTCGGCAATGTTCGCAAGAGTTATTGTTATATCCAAGAAACTGAATACGGTAAGGAAATTTAATTAAAAATCTGACCCAGTCCTTATGCGACCTTATCTCATGGCCCATTATAACAACTCTGTCAATATTATTTATATAGAATTTTCCATCTGCGATTTTGTAACCAAAACTACGAAAAGCAAAATAGATACTGAGAAAAGAGAAATTTCTCTGTATTTGCAAAGCAGTGGTTCAATGAACTCACGGCTATTTCACATATACATTTCCTTATTCTGGGAGGACAATGGACGAATAAATAAGATGTTAAGTAATGGACCACACAAACCGAACATAAATTTAAATTTTGTATACACGTATACCGTGTGTGAATTACAATTGTGTTCCACAACTACACCTTTCTTCTATTAAAGTCCTTAGGATTTGATATTTACCAATTATTCTTTAACGAGAAATATAATGGTTAGTGTTGTAAATAGGTTTTTTGTATTGAATTTTATTACACAATTAAAGTAATTGGTTTGAAACGATTAAAATTTATTTGTAAAGATAAAAAAAATCAATTACGATTTCCTATAAAATATTTAATAAATATTAATTATTTCATTTTTCCATGGAAATTTCAAATTAAATAACTGAGTACTATTGCGTATTAAATAAAACATATAAATATGTAATATATTAAATTGCAATATAATTATACATTTATTACTTTATAATTAAAATTTATAAAAAATGCATACGTCAAGTTTAATTTTCATGAAATATAACAGCTACTATTCAAGAATTAATTTCTAATTTATATTTTATTAAAATCTAATTTTAAAGCATATTATTTATATAGAATCTAAATTGTAGTACTCGTTTATTATAAATAAATTATATGTCATTGATTAGGATAAATCGGTTTATTAAGTTAATTTGTAATCCATGTCACTTATTAATAACAATTTGAATTAAACTTCAAAATGTATCAAAAATTGTCATTGGTTAACGCATCTAGTATGTTTGTGAATCCATTCCCTTTAATTTATAAATGTATTCTGCTAATCGTTTAACCCACTTTTGTGTAATATCGTATTTAGGATACAGGGAAACTAGTTACGAAGCTATGCGAAAATAAATGCTTAGTAAATCATTGGACTATCCATAATTCATTTAGAATTGCGCTTGAAAAGAACAATGAAAATATCTTGAAGTATATCGTGCAATTTCACATGTGTGAATAATTGAATAATTTTCATTACACTTAGAGAACAATAATTTTTGGTAGACAGTTATTCACGTGAAATTGTGAAACCATTTCGTTATGCATTTCTGAATACAGCGAAGCAGAGAATCTATATCACGCTAGAACGCATATCGTTAAAATTTGAATGGTAATTATTTTATATTGTGCAACAGTTTGACTCGATTTCCTATTATGAAATTTACCAGTAACTTTGCTTCGGACTTTAAAATTTTGCACATTAATTTTTCAGATTTATCTTTTGACAGGTCCGGTATTTTTATGTAGTAGTTTTTAATTTGTGATGTATTACCTCGGTATATTTATAACCCTTTGTGATTTTTAAACCACTGTGAAATATGATTCAATATATTCAGATCTTCGGCAATGATTATTTTTGTTTTTTCGTTCAAAATTAATTAAAATATACTATGACAAAACCTAACATAACACTGTAACATTTATTTTATCATCTATGGCACAACATTTCTATGTGGAACAGGGACTTACGTTCCTGAGGTACTTGTTTTGTGACAGGTTTTACTTGAATTTAATGATGCAACTTCTCAGCCTACAGTATCTAAAAGGTCAGTAACATTTATTTACTTTGTTTAATTTTCTACATCAACATGGATGAGTTTTAGTTCAAGGTATTAATAATTCAGTTCTTGAAAATAAATTGTTTCTTCGAGAAGTTTATTTTTGTACTTTGTGATTCATTTATATTTATTACGTACTAATTAACGACTAAAGACCCTACGCACCGTAAAAATTTATCATCTTTCAAAATCTGCAATTACTTATAATCAGAGTAAACCGAAAAAGCAAGATTCATTTTCTAAAATCTGTAAACAGAATGAGTTGAAACAAGAATATGGTGGCAGCATAAGTTTTAACAAATATCTTTATATCAAACTGCTTTACACTGTGGAAACTAGTTTGAACTAATTAGATATGTTAAACTAGTTTTAACTAGTCAAAACCAAACAAACCTTAAGCCCATATAATTCAAACATGAGTACGACTTGATGCTGATGGATATGCTTTCTATGCATTATATGCACAATGCAGTTTTATGTTTTTCTTAGAAGAAATAATTAATTGTTTTTATCTAAACTGACCTAATATTTATTAATTAGAACATATACACTTCCATAACGTACAATTTATGACCATTGTCAAGGTACCGGAGGGACCAATTATGAAACTACTGAATAAATGTGTGTGTTACAATTTAATTGTAATATAACAAAATATTAAAAAGTCGAAGAACAAAATTAAAATTTTTGAATTTTTTTACGAACGTGCATTACATGCTACAGAAACTGCACAACTTAGCTGTTCTTTTACACCAGTGGTTCTCAAAGTGGGTGCCTTGTTTTTTGAAACAAGTAAACAAATTTGAATTTTATGAATCGTTGAAAAACGTATTTAAAGAACTAAATAAAGTAAATTGCAGCATAAGAAAAATAAGAGATGAAAATTTATTAAAATCGTTGAATAAAATTGGAACGTTTAAAGAACAAGATAGAATTTTGGAAATTGAAGCAAGTTGGAAATTTTTATAAGAATACCTAAATCACTTGTTAACATTAAGAATACAGTTCTTGAAAATAACAATTGTACTTGTTATTATATAAATTACAAACGTCAAACGTCAAATTTCA
Source organism: Stenolophus ochropezus (assembly GCA_035578165.1). Taxonomy (NCBI): domain Eukaryota; kingdom Metazoa; phylum Arthropoda; class Insecta; order Coleoptera; family Carabidae; genus Stenolophus; species Stenolophus ochropezus. The sequence continues at coordinate 11,645,952 of JAQOWZ010000014.1, forward strand.
CCATGGCGGAAATTCAAATTTGCAATGAATTTAAGATATTCTCTTATCAGTGTAGACTTGTAGAGTGTTCTTTATATACGAATGAGCATATTTAAAAACTTATTAACCATAAATAGCCATTACTGTTATAAAATAACAAATATACTGCAATTGATTGCATAACAAGTCCAAATAATAGCGACAGAAGTTATATCTATTGATAGTTTTGACTGGATACGTTGCCAATGTAGTATTCTGAATTTTCATTACAATACTTTTGGATATTTATTCAGAATAAATATCGCAATATAGAAGCCAGAGCACTTCGAGTATTAGTTCAATTTTCTACCTCTTGTGTGAATGTGACCTAAAATTTTCTACGTTTGTTATCATCAAAACTAAAAAGAGAGAACAATTGAAATCGGTAGAACATAAAATGCGAGTATGTTTGTCACCCAAATATAAAGGAATTATGTAAACTACATCTAGCTCATGCATCACATGTTTTCCTAAGATTAATAAAATGTCTTTAAAATTTCATGCACATAATGTTGGGGGTGCCGAAAATTTTATATTATCGGTTTGGGGTGGCTTCATATCAAAAAGTTTGTGAACTGCTATTCTATAGTTTTATAATTGTTTACTCCGATACTTTGATATTGGTCATTTAAATGTTCGAACCTTTTTTTGTTAAATTGAACAGTCTGAATAAGATGTTTTGGAGTTTTATTTGACTTTTCATTATTCAACCCTTTACATTTGAGTATCCCCATGGTTCATCATATACATTTGCATTTTAAGGGCATCAGCTAATTCTTAAAGATCTGTGTCGACATGAAAAATAGAACATAAAACCAAACGCGAAATTCATAAGAAAAAGTTAATAAAAAATTGACGACAAACCACTGAGCAATTCAATTGAAACTGAGTGCTCCAGGAGGAATTTGATGAAGCAAAGCGCTCATAACCTCAAAATCGAAACGACAGTCATGTAAATATATGTGCGAAAGGTCACTGACACTAGAAGACAAGAAGAAGTGTGGTTTTATGTGTCATAAGGCACATAAGACGAGCTAGTGCCACGTCTATGCGGTGAGCAGCAGACGAATTGAAGTGTGCAACCCGGTAGAAAAGGAAAAGGAAGTGATTGAAAAGAGAGTTAACTGCGAAGTGTGCAGCGGTTCAACGAGAAGTAATTGACTAAGAATGATTTTAAATGAAGTGAGAAATCGGATGAGTTTAACTAAAAAGAACACAAGAAGCATTTTTAAATTCGATTATGTCTTGATTTTGGAATTGGGGAAAGAATGAAATTACTTGCTACGACATCAAACACGAAGTATTAATACAATATTATGCTGTTAACTTTTAACTTTCGTAATTAAAATTTCGACAACTTTATTATTTTTTTATTGCTTTTTATGTAAAGCTTTTTATTTTTATGTTTCTCTCTGACAGACAAAACTAAGATATTTAATCTTAATGCGAAATCAGCTACAAAAATACGGGGCAAGATTTCATTCGAAATATATTACCAACATAATTAGAGAAAGATTAACAGAAATTTTAAAGTTTACATTAAAAATGTTGTAATTCTCAGAAATAATTATCTATCCAAATAAAGATATTAAAGTTATTTATAAATATTTTTATTTTTAAAAGGTATTAAATTGGTATAAATATATATTCGTTAAATATTAAGCTTCAAATTTCATTGAGAATGAAAAAATTTGTAGACGTCTGGTACGATATAAATACATATATAAATTACCAATATCTCTGATACAGTACATTATCAAACCGAGCAATTGATAATAAGCCGTAAGTTTATTGTTAAATATTTTTTTCTACGACGACTAATGTAAATAGCCATTATTGTACAACTTATAGGTTATCTAAGTGTCACATTACGAAAGGACATGTGTAAAGTACGCGATCGCACAGAATTTTTGATTTATCGAAATTATGTTAGCAATATAAATAAGACAAAATTAATTATAACTAACTAATGAATAAATAAATAAGAAATGTTCTAAATAGTGTTGTTTTATTGGTTTAACATAGATGTTTTTAAGTTTTGTAGTTGGTGCTATTTACTAGCGATGTGCCAATTCTTTCATATATTGTGTGATCGTGATTTGATCGAAAACAGGTACTATAGCCGTAAAAAAGTATAATTCATATATTTGAGATGTAATGCACTTGTGGAATTACAAAGTTGCCTTGCGTAACTTTTCCACTTCGTGCGTAAAATGCATCTTACAACTCTTAATATGTAATATACTATTATAAAAATATGCTTGCACATTACCAATTACTTATGTATAAAAATGGTAGAAGTATCTTTCAAAAGTAAGAACTGTAAACTTTTAGTTTGAGTATTGGAAAATAAGAATTTTATTAGCAAACTAGTCGTAAGAAAATACATGTCAAAGGTGGAAGACCATATGCAACTTTAAAAAATATTATAAAGTAATTCATTTAGTTTGAGATAGTAGGATTTGATACCGCAGGAGTAAAAGAAAGACAAAACCACTAAGAGGCAATATCGTGAAAAACACTGCAGGCCAATACCCATACAGGGAAAAACCTTTACGGAAACAATGTTGGCAACTAGGGAACACGGAATTCTCCCGCAGGTAACGAGCTTTCTCTGCTTTCGATCCAGTTAGTTACTCGATTTAGCTACCAAATCATTTCCTGCCACAACTGTTTGCATTTGAATATATTATTTTAAATTGTTATTTTAATGCACTTTCGATCGCTATGCGAGCCTCGATGGATTTAAATTAAATTACCTAGAATATGTTCGGTTTAAATTATTGTTCTGCATACCAAAAATTCTAAAAAAATAAATGAATCCTAATTGACAATATTTATGAACTTCAATATAATTATTAAAAAATTGTTACATTTTATTTTTAATAAATACTACACTTTGTAGTAAATGTATACAACCCCTTGTGTTGAACAATTAACAAGGTAGTCCCTAATTGTTCATGCAACAAATTTGATTCAAATTTTACAACCACTAACTTATAATTAATTATATCCTAACCCATATTTGAACGGTTTAGAACTGCAAAATTACATAGTCCTTATAGAGTGAACATTTAACAGCTTATTACAAAAACCATTAAAAGGTAATTTAAAAATATAGGGTCATTTAAAGTCAGTGACCTTTTGTGTACTACATTGATATTTCATATCTTTAAATAATATGCATTTTTTACAAAAAATTATCAGTTTTATCAAATTGAAAATGCTTGTTGCAAATATACTTTATTATCATATATACCAATGTAAAATCATCAAACTTTAATTTCCCTTAGTAGCAAACATGATTACAGTTTTAATTGTAAATTAAAACGTTCATTTCTACGGTAACTATTGTTTTGTACATCAAAAACACTGGCCTATATAAACTTTACTAAGATAATATAAAATAAACGTTCTCTGAGATAAATAGTAAAATATGGCCACTAAATTAAATTTTGTTAGGACCTAACCAAAAGGGCAAATGTTTTACTTTCGTACCTTTATTAAAAAATAAAATTTCCACTTATGTATAATTTTAACTATATGTGGAGATGTTTGGATACTAATGATACGATACCAGTATAAATACTTTTTTTCGATACTGGTATTTTGGTGTTGATGTCAGTTTTTCAATATTTTATTAATATCAATACATATACCAAAAAACTTTAATTTATTTGATCATGTACATATGTATTTCTTTTTGATTAAAATTTTTTGAAAATGAAATTACTTCTGGGAAAAAAAAATTTAAATTGTATTTTCTTGTGGTTTATAATAAAAGTAGATAGTTTGTTAATAGAAAAATTTTAAAAGTCACTTCTATACAAACTCATTATGAAGCAAATCTTTTGGAATCAATTCAGTTAAAGATTTTAGAGGTAGCTATTATAGGTTTGCATTTGATAAGTAATAAAATAACCGTACTTGTAATTGTTTATAAGCACTTGATAATTTGACCCATGAAACTTGAAGTAGGCGTGCAGAAAAAGTGATGATATCAGGGACAATTTATGCATGTATGTTTGTCTGTAATAGGAGCAGATAATAGCAAGCACATATTAACATATTGTGATCACATTTGTAGTCGCACACGCCAGATTTGCATTATGCCAAGTACCTGAATATTATCATGGTATATGACAGTTCACACACATACAACACGATTGTCATTGTATATGTACGTACTCGCGATTTGATTTATGCTAAACTCAATGTTTTATGGAAATTTAATTGTTGCTCTAAATTCCCTATGATTTAAATGATTATTTTTCACGCCTCGGATTATATTTCAAAATATTTGAACAGCACAAGTCAATATTGTCGGAAATTATTTGAAAAAGACGTGTTGAGTTTGATCAAACAAAAGAGCTCGAAAGGAAATATTAAGAAGGAGAATGCTGCATGAAATATCGACAATTTTTATAAATTTAAATAATTTCCCTTCTGGAATTTTTAATACATGTTTCTTTATTATTACAAAGTTGTTTTATTACAAAATATATAGATATATATTTTTAAATAATATTGACACTTAACTATTTACTTTAAAATAACTACCTAAACTTCATTATGAGAAAAATATTTACCAGAATTAAAATTCAAAATTCAATACATTGTCAATCTATATTTGTCACTTAGTAGTTTCATTGTAAAATATTATTGAGTGTACTATCATTAGAAGTGAAAACTATGCAAATATCTACCATGGAAAAAAATTTTTATATTAAATTAAATTCTGAAAATTTCTCTAAAGACATTTTATAACATTTTATCTGCTTAATTCAACGTATTTATTAAAAAAATAAAATATAATTATGAATATTTTGGGCTTTATATTAATTAAAAATTCAAACGCTGATAATAATCAATAATATTTGATGTACTATTTGAAATATTTTTTGGGTTATTACACATTAATTTGTGATTAGATATCAATGTCAACATATTATTTATTATTGATACGTTTATATTAGTGAACATAATTTTCAATGAATTATTAATGAATATATTATGACATTAATTTCACTACGCTTTTCAAGTAACTATATCTTTTATACATAAATGTCAATGTATATTTTTATGATAGTACATTTCATTCGGTATTCGTTTCATTACACCTACGCAATACTAAAATTAGAATATGTATAAATTAATAATTATTTGGGAATAAAAAAACATTTTATCATATATGTACATATAAAAAGTATTTCAGTTTGAAGATTCTTTCATTAAGTTGGTTGCTTGAAGTTTATAATGTCAGACATTGAAGGTTCAAGTTTCACTTTCGTCTGGAATTATGTGTTTTTTTTTAATATTTTCTTTTATATTTCACATTCATATCAAATTTAAAATGGGGTAGTTTTTATCAGGTATTATGTATCTACAAATAAATTGTGCTTTTTGGATAAATTCAAGTTGGTTGGAAAGAATTTAAAAAAGCACATATTATTCCCATGACATAAAATATACAATTTCAATGAATAAAATCATCTTAAAGAGAACCTATCGTTGTATTACTTCACCTTCAAAGTGGATGATTTCGAGTCGAAAAACAAGCCCTCCTCCCTTAAATTCTAATTTTAATCTAAATTTATCAAAATGTATCCAAATATCTGAAAACTTATTAAAAATCAAACATTTTATTGAATCGTGTATTTTTGTTGAAAACTTTCGTAATAATCCGTATTTCATTTATTCAGAGCCCTTTCTCCAAGAAAAAAAAATTCGAAGCCCTTTCAGAAAACAAATTGTAGCTACGGGCCTGTTATAGATACACTTAAACTAACAAAATTTAACCTATCTCTTGGCCTGACAGTGGTTATAGATAAACATACACCAACAAAACCCTTATAGAAAACAAAACCTAACTTATCTGTCAGTAAACGAAGTTTATAGATAAATTTATACTTACAAAACTTAACCTATCTCTTGTGTAGTGGTTATGGATAAACTTAAACCAATAAAACCCTTAGAAAATGAAATCTAACCTATCTTTCTGGTAACAGGTGATGAGCTTAATTTCGAAATGTAATTATTTTACTTGTTGCATAAAATGAACCAAAGATTATATGTTTCAAATTATGCCGAATCTAATGGTGGAATATATTAACAAAAGTTTAAAATTTTCATATATTTTGGCTGCCCAAATTTGATTTTTATTCCAAACTGTATTTTTCCTTTAACTTGGAAAACAAAACAGCATTTTTTTAACAAAATATATTAATAAAACAATAACATATTTTCATTGTATATATTGTTATTGTGTTCGCTATTGGAACAAAACAATCCTATTAACACATAATTTGAAATAAGTGTAATATTAGTGTCAGTTTTATTTCGGATTTATTCAAAACTGAGAAAACTGGAATAATAACATATTGAAATTAAGCTCCTTAATTATTATAAATAAATTTAAAATAAGAAAGCCCTCATAAAACAAAATATAACCTATTTCTCTGTTAGGTAATGGTTATGGATAAATTAAAATTAAAAAATCCTCAGGAAACAAAATATACACACACACGGACGAACATGCATACGCATACATATTTTATTTAATAAAAAAACATTAAAAATTTTGAAGGTGAAGTTAGAACATGAACAAGTTCACCCTTTTTTAACAAGAATTATTGAAACACCATAGAGCTCATGAAAAAGATGAGGATGAAATATGATTTGTTTGAAAAGTTTCTATGTATGTTATTTTATTTAGAGAGAAAGATAAGCGAAAGTTGAAGTGAAAAGTTTAGGGTTAAAGGTCGTGGACTTTGAACAATACTCTTACTCTTAGAATTTATCCTGCAGCACTTGTTAAGTACGTTGTACGACTAAACATCGGTGAAGTAGTTGGTAACCTGAGGTTCACAACTGTCTAACTTAATCTTCATAGTTTCCAAAAACTAGAGCGCAACAAGTCATTCTCCGGGTGAGATCCACTCACCACTTACCACTCACCTATAATGAAATCACATCCCTTGCCGCAATCAGTTCTGCTCGTCCTAGCTCCGCTGGTAGAAAGTTAATTTGTCGATGTATAACATGCAACGGTCGGGAATCGGTGTCGGGTGTCGGTTCGTGCTAGCAGCGAGGCACGAGGCACGAGGCACGAGGTACGAGGGAATGTAACTGACAGCTGGTATTGACGAGAGCATTCCCAGTCCATTGAGCACTTCAGGAATGACGGCCGGCGCCCCGCCAACGAGGGATGGCAACCGACGCCGCACAGGGAGTGGAAATTAGGAAATTCTAAGAAGCTTCGATTAGATACGGCGCTACAACATATGCCTTTCGATACATTCATCAACAACAGATTTATATACAGGTCATCAAAATGGACCAAAAGTTCACTCGGATAAAATCAGAACTAGGAGCTCTTTTGTTGAGTGCATACATGAAAGTATTTATAACTAGACATTAGATAGGGCCACAGCTGAGAACTACTTAAAGTAAAAATACTGGCAATAGTACTTTAAGTATATCACATACTTAAAATACTTTAATAACAAAGAGTGGAAATTAGGAAATTCTAAGAAGCTTCGATTAGATACGGGAGCTAACATATGCTTTTCGATACATTCATCAACAACACATTTATATACAGATCATCAAAATGGACCAAGTACTTCATTCGGGTATTATCAGGGACTGTACTTAAACAGGGAGTGGAAATTAGGAAAGCTTCGATTAGATACGGCGCTACAACATATGCCTTTCGATACATTCATTAACAACAGATTTATATACAGGTCATCAAAATGGACCAAATAGTTCATTCGGGTATTATCAGGGACGCCGAGAGAATTTGTTGTTTTATGACCCAACAGCGGAAATTAGGAAATTCTAAGAAGCTTCGATTAGATACGTCGCTTACAACATATGCCTTTCGATACATTCATCAACAACAGATTTATATACAGATCATCAAAATGGACCAAATAGTTCATTCGGGTATTATCAGGGACGCCGAGAGAATTTCAGGGGCTTGGACCAATAAATTAACTAGGGGCCTTTTTGTTGTTTGTTCAAAATAACCTGTTTGTAGTAAATTTTCCAAAGGTGGCAAGATTTAGGTATCTTAGTAATAATTAAACTCTTTTATTTTTTTTCTTTTTTGTACAAAGTGAAGAAAGTATTGTAATCGCGAAAAATTTCGGTTTTTGGAATTTAACGGAAATATACATTTTGACCATCCTTGAATCCATTTTGACTAGTTACCTATGTATGATGTTGCATAACTCAAAAATGCATGTCTCTTTTTTATTGCAATCGTCAGTACCAAAAGGGCACTTTGCTCGAAGGGTTTTTTGTTTTTCACATAACTCAAAAACGATTAGCCCTGGAATGTATCTCACATTCAAAGGAAATGAGTTTAAACGAAGTTCAGCAAAAAATCTATATAATTTAATAGACGTACAAGCAGTTATTTGTATATGTAGGATTAATTATTTTTACCAGGGCTCAAATAATTTTTACCAGAGCTTAGCCCTTGTGGACTCCTTTCATTAATTTAAAAACTATTTTTCTTTGAGAATATACAATACATTTATATTCAAGTTATTAAAATGTTTAATTTGGACATTATAAAAATTTCACCGATTTAATGGTAAATTTTAGAAAAGAAAGCTTGAATATTCTATTTAGTTAATATGAATTATAAAAAATTTAAAAATTATTTTATCTTACAGTAGCGATTTTTGAAGTACTATGTGCATTTATTTTTTGTGACTAAAAGCTATAAACTCATAAGTGAATAAAATGTTTCATTGTACAATATACCTACTGTCACTCTAAAATTTAATAACAAAAACCAAAGCAACCGTAATTTTCATAAAACATGATATATTTAAACTAATGAAGTAATTGTAATTATACATTCGAGAGAATTGACTTTACGCGTTCACGTGTCAAATATCTCACTCATGTTATAACGACTTATTTTACTCACTTGCAATATAATGTAGCTACAATTATTTTTATTATAACTTATATTTAATTAAATATTATCCTAGTAATTATAGTGGGGAAGAACATCCTTAGTTATAGTAGAGTAGACTAGAAAGGAACTCTATCCACCTAAAGTTAAGTCTAACAAAGCAACAGACTACCTTTTAACAATTTTAGTTATCCTTATTCAACTTTGGTAACTGATACCTTATTAGCCAGAAATATCCATAATTTGCGTCCGAGTAATTCGATATACATAAAGTGCTAAAAGAATTTGATAAGAACTCGTACAAAATTTTTCATAAACTGTGACAAGATTTTAAAATATTTTCATCTGTAAATTAAATTGTTGGTGTTCTATATTAAAATATGCATAATTACATTATAAAATTAATGTTGAAATACATTTGTATGTTTGCAAATAAATATAGAATGTAAGATTTGTATACTTATTTTTATTACTACATCAGAATTTAATTATCTCTTTCGGTTGTGGAGATATGACCTTTCAAAATTTGATCCCAAATATTCGATAAAGGAAAATATGACATTATAATCTATATAATAAATTTTAATCTTATATATTAAAATGTAATCTTAAAGTTGAAGTATGGTAAACATTTGTGAATGTTGCGAGAAATGAATTAGTTTGTAAAATCGTCATTAAATTGTTGGAGTACATTCCTGAACGTACATAGTTTCATTATAGAAAATCTGTAATTACGTATAACAGTGAAAATAGCTGAGCGGTGAGTGAAAATACGCGTACAGGCGTTGTGATAGTCGATGCAATTAAATATTTCAATGAAGTCCAGATACCAGAATCATTTCGACCATTTTGCTAACGCATCGTTTCATTCTGCTTATTCAATATATTTGTTTTATTAAACGTATCTGCGGTTCTATTTACTCTTCCGTTATATTTCGTGATTCTTTAATTAAAAATAATTATGTCTTTCTCTATTAATAACCTTTTAATTAATTATTGATTGTTGAATTAATTAGGAATGCCTGTTACTCCGTGTTCATTATTTTTCTTTTGTTTTAAGTTTGGTTTCTGTCATTTAAGCGATGTGGGTTTGTAGGTTAGTCACGTTACGAGAACGTCAAATAAAAACTTGGCTAAAGAATTTATGACACTAAGACCAAGAAGCAGGTTCGCAAGTAAATGATATCATAATTGATGGTTTGTTTTTGACAACAGATTTCACCCCGCCGAAATATGAGATGAGAAGAAATATGAAGTGATAATAGCGACAAATTTATTAACGATACCCAACAAAGAGCCTCATGAAAAGTATAAATAATTAACCATTATAAATCATTGTTTTTACTCAAACAAAACACTGACTGCTATAATCAACAATTTGCCACAAAACACATCTATTTTATTTATTTTCTAAACTAGAGCCTATTCACTAAAAGTTTCCTTTTAGTAATGTTTTTAATAAAATCGAATTAAAGTTAATTCTCATTGAGTTTCAAAGTCATAAAAATTAAAGTTTTTTAACATAAAGATTAAACACAATGATTAATTTTTAAAGTAATTACAAAAGGGAATCTACAATAATTGGCAACATTAGCAAGTAGAATTTGCGTACCACATACAGTAATTAAAATATGTAGTAATTATTAGTAATGATATATAATATTGATACACTGGCAAACGTTGATATCGATGAAATAAATTACAAATAATCCTCTTTGCGCAGTTCTACTAATGAACATTAGAGGGTACAAAGGCTTTCAAATGCGTTCCACGCAAAATTAAAGTTCATCGAATGGAACAATCCCGCTTAGCTCTATTATTAATATGTTTATGATTTTTTTAAACCCAATATAGACCTCTGGCAAGGATCACAATGTTAAGTTAAAATTGTTAAGATTCCAATCAATTATTTTTCTTTTAATCCTTTTAATTTAAGTTCAAACTATACTAACATGATTTTAAATACTCAATAATTACAATTTATTATCAGGATAGATATTATAATTTAATTTTGAATAGTGTAGTTTCCAACCTTTTTTTGTCTAGTACTCCTTTTGACAACCATTTTAAAACCAATGCCCCTATCCTCGATTATATTTTTATATACTTAACAACAGGGAACATTAATTCGGCCAGGTAAAATATGAAAATTAAAAAGTAGATATATTTCAATATAATTTTAAATTTACTTTTTACGAACATATAGACATAAAAGTTTTTTTTAGTATTATATGGTGCAAAATATAATTATTTAATAAGTAAAATATATGCAAAGAATCATTATTACCTCGATTTTTCTTTAACGCCCCCCTATCGTCCCCTTAAAGTTGGCCGCCCCTCAAGATTTAAAAAAAAAAACCCTCCCATTGGGAACCACTGCTATAGTAGATACAGGTCTGTTCTCAAAATTTCATACTGAAAAAAAAATGGATAAATGGAATTTTATTATAATGTTATTTAAATGATAAAATGTATAATTGACATTATACATGTTTTCTGTTTATTGCAAAATTCCTATACGCGTCATACTCCAAATGCCGAACATATTTATTGCTCAAAAATATGAAAAAAATAATTGATACACAAATTATCTTAATATAAAAATTGATGGAAAAAAAATGAAAGTATTATATTTAATATTAATGTGCCCAATACACAGTAGCGATTTCTTCATGTAAACCTTTGTATTTCTAACTTATAATATATTTCTATTATATTTTATTTTATTCATTATATCAAAACTAAAAGTATACAGAAATGCACAAATCTATTTTCTGTTGTCGACCGCTCTGCACCGCTTTCTAATTCATTCCCTATTATACGAACGATTACGATTTTGCCCTGTTGTACAAGACAGTCAACAAACCGAGCCAGTAAGCAGAATTTCGAGTGCATTCGCCGGCCATACCTACAATATACCGAACATTGCCGATTATGTAGCCTCCTATACTAGAAATATTTCGCCGTATACGTTTAATTAGAAGCAGCTTTTATAATGCTTCCATCAATTTCGTAATAGTAGTATAGCATAAATATTAGAATAGGATAAGATGCACGAGTAAAATTTATTTGTAAGGTATATTTCTGTTTGATTTGAGTAAATTTTGATAATAATAATAATTATAAAACTTGTATTTTTTTATAGAATGAACGACATTAAAAAAATTGCTATCAAACACATTTCACAGTATAAATTTTGAAGAAATAAAAACCTTTATTTCAAGGAACTGTCCTGTTACTCCTCTATGAAGTTAACAACTGTTAAGAATGTAACAAAACATTTTAATATGGATTTGTATGTGAAACATTTTTGGCTATGTGGTAGTGAAACTAGCTTAAATATATTGGCCGTATTTATTATTCAAAAAAGAAAAATCAGTTTAGAATAAAATTAAATAACTTTTATAATGAAAAATTTAGCTTATTTCATTTTTCAGAATTTTATTCTTACCTTCATTTAATTTGTCATTTCTGGTTTTATTATAGAATGCACGAAACAATACAATATTTTTTTATTTAATTGAAATTTTTCGAAAATATCTACAAGTAGAGATTTATAAATCTCTAGAGTAGATAAAAAAATAAAAAATATCGGACAAAAGAAGGGTCCCAACTCCCTACTTGTTTCCGTTGCTATAAATTTTATAAGAAATTTTCCACTACGCTCCAACCTTCACCGTGATTTATTAAACGTCATTTAATTACTCTAGCAAATTAAATAAAAATTACAAAAAAGAACTTGTGACCCTAATTTGCTCCATAATTACTTCACATTCCCACAAGAAGGATCCTAAACAAACAGTCATTTTAATCACTATCAAAAAAACTTTTATTCTAACTGGCGTTTTTCCCATATTGACACATGCTTCGCAGGGTTGAAATCACAAACAGCAAACAGCAAACTGACTCGCCTCACACAGTGGGCGATATTGTGTCTGGCCACAAAAAGCAAATGATTACGAAACACCGGAACTGTCGCCGAGACGCTGCCGACGCTCTCGACGCCTCCGACGTTCCAGGCTTCAGCGCACAATATACGCCCAGGATTTTTCAGTCTGCTCATTAGATTAATGCCCTAAGGGTAAGATAATTTTTCACTCAATTACGACGATGAAAAAATGACGACGATGAAATTATTGTACGTTCAAGTTTGTTATAAGTTTATACTTCTAGATTTTTTGTTTACACTACAATTCACCGCGGTAAATTTAAGGCTTTTATTCATAAACAAAAGAGCAGAAATTAGTTTTGATATTTTAAATCTTAAAACATTTGGACCCCATTATTGGTTTACAAAGTTTATATTTTGCTTTGTAATACATAACTTTGGATTCTTACACGTTGTTTAATTTTCTAAATATCTTACATTTTTAACAATTATTGCAGTTTATACTGGATGCATCTACGAACACGAAACGTTCCCCCCTTAACTTTTTTATTGTAAGGAATAGAAAAATTATTATATTAAATATACTGTTTTATGACATAAAGAGAAAAAGATAATCAATTTTTATTTTTTAAATGGGAACCTAGAATTATTTTCGTAAATCGTCATTTTCATCTTTTCAATGATGTATTAATTATATAAATGAGTATGAAAAAAATCGAAAAAATAAAATATTTGAGAAATGTCAGACATATTTTTTTAAATGTTCTGTATAAAAGAACAGAGTTGTAATTTCAAGCATTTGTTTATCGTATTACGTTTGTTATTTCAAGTTATGAAGTTGTTTTATATCGTTATATTTTTCTTATTTTTCACATTCACTTTATAACAGTGTTTCCCATAGTGGGGTACTCATACCCCGAGGGGTACGCGAAAGGTTTTCGAGGTGTACGCAAAGAATCAAATTATGATTATTATTTTTGTTTGAAATGTTATGTTTTCTGTATTTAAGAAATATTATAAGAATTAAAAAGTAATTGAAAAATGTAATTGAATTGAAATTTTTAATTATTATTGGTTAGAATTCAAGTACCTTCTAGACAAAAATTAGTAATTAATAATTAATTATTCCTTTTGAGTAATTTGCCCAAGTCTGGTCACCAGTTAGTGTACTTTCACTTAAATTGAAGACCCTGCATATAATACAAAAATACAATATATATTCCATTTATGGATACATTTTGTATCATTCCTATTTGAACATTGAAATTCGTTGTTAATTGAGAGAATATAACGTATTATCAACTACCAAAAAGTGAAAACTAATGAAACTCTTCGATTTAGAATTCATGGTCCTGACAAAATGTAATAAATATGGTTGATGATCAATTCACATTGCATAAATATTAATGGAAAGTACGTCACATAGGTAATTTTCAGCCCAAAAACAAATATCTATTTTAATTTACCGTATTTAAATCGTGTGTGTATACACAAAGCTTTATTATTTATAATTAACTCATTTATTTCTGATACTGTAACATTAATTTGAAAATATTTTATTCAAAACTGTGTTTTAATATACATATCTGCGTGAAAATATACGTTCTATGTAATTGAAAATGCTAATTAAACAATTGCTTAATAGCAATGCAAGCTAGTTATTAAAATCACAGGAATTAGAGTAATTTGTTTCACATATTTAGTCATTATTTAGAACCTTTTCGTTATAAACAATTAATAATATTTTTATTTATTTCTATATTATACTATAATTATTTTGTGTGAAAATGAGAACACAACCAATGGTTGACAATTTCTGTCAGGATTAATATTTTATTTAATATCCAATAACATTAAAAATATGAAAAGTAACACACTAAGAACATAAATAAATAAACAGGAGAGATTATGTACATATATCTGTATTTGTTTCAATAATGTCACGAAATTTGAATGATTATAGATTGTACGCTGATATGGATTTGGTATAACATCTCTTTATCAATTTTTTCGATCTAGTTTTTTACCCCTAAATTTTTTATGTTCTATGTAGGTACATAGTTATTACTATTTAATGGAATTATTTTGACATTGAATTCCACTTATACAGATAAAGATGTTCTTGAAAATAGAACATAATGGGGGTTTCCAAGATTTTTTGCTTTTTTTATATGATAAACTTTAAAACAAAATATTGGACCCATATTTTTTTATTTTTCCAAAAAGTTGATAGTATCCGAGAAAAAAATTAATAAAGTTTACGGACAATGGGTGTGACGTCATTCCCCTGACTAGAAAAATATAGTCCATGTGCGCTATGAGATAGAACTATAAGTAGCTAAAAAACTGAAGTGAAGTTAGGCTACGAGTACCGCGTAAATTCAAACATTGAATATAAACATAACCTGCTTTCGTGATTCATGCTTTCCATAGATGCATTTACCAGTTACCACGTGTGTATGTTCTCATATATTTTGAAATGAAATGAAATCGAGCTTGCACTGTCATTTTATCACGTATTCAACAATTACATATTATTTTAGTTTTATTACAATATACTCACGACCAAAATTGATATGCAGAACATATATTTTAAAAAGGCGTTGTATTGGAAACCCCCATTCAATATTTATTTTATTTTTACAAATGTAATTAGAAAATGTTAATAATAATTACAAGTAAAGCGTTATAATTTTCCGGGAATTGCGAGCTTAACAAAGAATAAATACGATGAAATTTTCCATTTATTTTTGTTTTTACACTGTTGAAAAATACATTTAACGTCAGTGGTAACCATGAGTTATTCTACGCACGAACCATTACAGGTTGAAAATATACCGACAAGTCTACACATGCTTGTTTACATTTGAATCATTTGTGTCTTTTTTACACCTCTCACATAAACTTCAATTTGGAAATTATATACGATTTTAATGATATCTCATAGTTTTATTCTTTTAGATAAATTTTGTGAAATGTATTTACGTTGGAATAGTTGGTTTTAAAAATTTAAATTACTTCACTGGAATTCCAGCAAAGTTAAAATTAATTTTTATTTTTTGGAAACATTTGTAGTACTAAAAATATTTGCAGCATGCTTGAAATCTTTCTTTGCTAATTCATTTATTTCACACATGAAATAACAAGTTTGTAGAGTAATTATTTTTATGTATGTCATATGAACTATTTTGTTGTTATAAGATTATTGATTCACAGTCCATGATTTATTGTTTTGAAGAGTGGATTGTTACAGTAACTTGTTTTTCTTGTTATATCATGCTAATATCTAGATTAAGTTTGTTTTACATTTGAATAATTATACAGTAATGTTTATCTGTAATGAAAATTGAAACTCCAAATAAAAACCAATACGAATTTTTATTGATTTCTTATTCATATAATATTTTAAATATATTTTGTAAATAAAAATTATTTATTAAAAATAAATTGTACCTATAAATAAATAACTGTAATTTTCTTCTATTTTGGACTTTCGGTTTATTAATGTATGTTACTTGCGTATGTATTTATTTTGAATAACTTATAATGTATGTAACGTATATGGAATGAAATATGACTAAATATAGAAATGAATATCAATACTTATTGTTTTTATTTCTGTCGACATATATTCAGTAAAAAAATTAGATTCCTAAAATATCAAATTACATGTTCGTCATTATTGGAAGCCACAAAATCAATAAAATGGGCTAATATATCATAACAAAATATTAAAATATTATTTGTTTAATATTGTACAATAGAGTCAATTCGCAAAAAAAAGTTTTCACAAAATAAACATCTATAATCTGCCAATATTATTATTTGTGTTATTTAATGTTGAAAATGCATGAGAGCGATAACTGACAGCTTTCAATGTAATATAATACGTACTGAGTTTAGAAATGAACAAAATAAAATTCGATTTTAACTATCCAACTTTTTATAAAAATGCACATTGCGTGTGTTTTTATTTTATTAATATTATTGCTATTGGTGGTAATTTGAATAATTTTAAATTGTTATTTTATTGCTTTACCAAATATTATTGTTCTCATGTTACAAAACACAATTGCATATTTTGTAATGACAATTTATAAATCATAATACTATTTTTCAAAACAATTGTCATAAAACTGTAACAAATATGCTAAAATTTCATTCGTATTTACCATTTGAATTTACATTTCTGTTGAAATAATATTATAAAGTGAACATTCAATATTTTAAGCTTTCATTTAAATATTTTTACATAAGTTGATAATACCTTTATTCCCATTCTATAATGAAAGACATCGCATAGCAAATTTCATTTACATCGTTACTTCGACAGTTATTACTAGGAATTATAAGTACTTTATAAAATTAATGAAAACGCTTCATTTAAAATATGTAAAAAGTAATAATTACTGAGACAAAATCAATTTAACAACTGCTTTAACAAATAAAATTCATTAATCATATTGGTTTTTCCTATGATTTAGACTATGTAATCTCAAGTAAATAGAAGAGTTAGCCGCTTCAACAGTGAGAAAAATGTTATTTTAAAAGATATTATGATAATGAGGTTATGACCATATTTTTTTTCTTCCATTTTATGATTCTGTACTAAAATAAAAATCCCATATTTTTTTAGATAGCTAAAGTGGTTATTATTTCGGAAAAATAACAATAATAAAATTTTGGAGAGGGGATATGTGACGTCACGTAGGAGAATTAGATAGAGAATTTGAATTCATTCGATAAAAATCATCTATCATAGAATAATCTACATTTGGCTGATTATCATTTTAAAATGGTGTATGTAAACACTAAACAGTTTTCGAAAATCATATGAAATTGAAAAGTTGATAGTTGACATTGCAATGCCAACCAAATTTACACCAAAATAATGTATAGCTTTTGTCATAATTATTGATGGTAACAATGGTTAATTTTTAGTTTTTATACTTTTTTTCTTTTAATTCAACTGTAGTTATATATAGCCCATTATTTGCTATATAAGAAACAGTAAATTTCGCATCTAAAAAACCAAGATTTATTGGATAATTGCTTATATTTGATTTGAAAACTACCCTGTTTATATCGAAAATTTTGGATTAGAAAATGGTGTTCGATATTTTGGCTATAGTTGTTTTTCCTTTATTAATCGTATCAACTGAGAAAAAAGTCTAAAAATTGCTATAAGTATGTAAATTGTAATGAAAAATCGAATGGTGAAGTCGTCGATCTCATATCGCGACCTATTTATATTTAAACCAAAAATATTATGAAAATACCTATTTGTTTTTGTTCGACAATTTTTATTTTTGAAAAAATATACATATTTTAATAGATCTCGATTCATTCGTTAACGATTTCACAATTCGATTTTACTAGCAAAGTTATATAAAACGATGTTTACTGCACATATATACGTATTTTGGAATGACGATAAAAAATGAGAAAATTGAAAAAACCTAAATTTATCAATATACATATACTACATTTAAAAACTAAATTTTCTACCAAAAAATTAGGTATTTTTGGAGTTTTATTTTCAGGTTTTTATTCGGATAATTTTAGAAAGGAAAACCTCCTTTTTCTGCAAACAAAATTTTCGATCCAGAACTAGGTATTTTTCAATATTTTTAGGTTTTTGTTAAACAATTTAATTTTTAAATATTTTATGTGCTTAAAATTTTGGAGAGTTCCCTGAAGTCTAAAATATCATTTACCAGGATTTGTCGGCAAACAAATCTCCAGCATTCACACTCAATTATTTATGAAACAAACACAACTCATACAGTGCAGAGTAAAATACTACCGTAATATTTCCAAACACAAAAACAAAATTAAATATGTATCATAATAAAAACACCCACACACTCAAACCTAATTTTTCTATTCTCCCCTGTATTAAAAAAACAATCCTAATGGTGGCCATCATTAATTTTCGGGTGGTGACCGAAGCTACTGGCACACAGGCGTGTTTTTCTGCACTGCTGACTGTTGCCTGAAGATGGCATCGAGATAGAACACGCTACTGTCGAGAATTGATAGCAGTGACCAGCGGCTAGCGGCAGTAGCAGGAACAGTAGTGGCTTCCCCCACTCCACTGCTGTTTCCTGCTATCCGGAAGAATATTCCTGCTTCCTTTTTCCCAACAACTTCGCTGGGAAACTGCACAATACCTCACTTCTTGTTCATGTTATTGTAAATTAATTCTTTTGCATTGAACCAAGATGTAAAATTGCAGAAAATGATCTCGCACCTATATTTTGTAATAGAAAATCGAAAATTATTTGTATTCTCCAAATGTATAATTTCTTTAGATTTCACGTCCTAACTAAGGATATGCGATACTGAGAAAGTATTGATACTTAGTTACAAAAAATATCGAATATTATCGATATCAGTATCGGATTGAATGACACATATAGGAAACATATTTCTTATTATTCTAATGTTTTACAATACAATTAAATGCTTCACTTTTCTACACTGCAATCACTAAGAAAATACAGATTATTAAGCCTTTTTTTCCGAGAAGTAATAAATTTTAATCAACAATAAATAATCATAGATGAGTATGATTAAATAAATTAAAGTTTTCCGATACTGGGTTAAATGTACTGATATTAATAAAATATCGAAAGATTACTACCGATATCAAAATACCGGTATTGAAAGAAAAGTATCTATATTGGTATCATATCAGTAGCAGGGCCACAATAAAGCCTAACCAAATTTGAAAATATATGATAGAAGATTTCCAAAGACAAAAGCAAATTAAAAAATTTAAGTGTATTCCTACCAAAAATAATAACTTCACTTTTCTTTCAATTGATCAAATTAAATGTTCATAATTTATATCTTTGGCTACAGATATTTTTATAGAAATTATCGCTAAATTTGTTAGTTGTTTTTATCCCGTGAATGATCGTATAAATAACTCTTATCTACTTGCTGAAAGATCGTACACATAAAGTTGACGTTATATATATAGTTAAAAAAATTCTGAAGCTATTACTATATTTGGGTAGCTTCCTTCTTATTCAAAATCATTAATATAAATATAATTTAATAATTATAATTATTATTTTCATTATTGTTATTGGGCAATTAATTTCGAATCTGCAATTTTTTATATTTTTACAAAATAATTAGTTTCCAGACTGCAATGCGAGTATTTCCAAATATATTATTTAATAAGGTACCAGGCGCATTTGGCGCCCCTCTTTTTGCAACGCCCAGGGCTGGTGCCACTTTCGCCCCCAATTACTGCGGCGCTGATCAGTAGTATCAGAACATCCCTAGTTTTAACTTGTACTTATTGGAAAATGATTGGCAACAATTAAACAATCCCAAGCATTAAATAAAAATCAAGATATATTTCATATAATTATACCAAATTATTGCAAAACTAAAGGTACCTAAGTTGTATATTCCCTACAGAAATTATTTCCAGCATTTTTGTATTTGTAACAATGAAGTCCATTGCGTCTCATAATACTTCAGAATTCAAGGTTTAAATTGCAGCGTAAGTATTTTCCCTAGTGTTAAAGCTCATACTCCATTACGTTAAATGGTTCATGAATGATATAATACCAAAACCTGATGCTTTTCTCTATCTTCTCATCGCGTCCTCTATGCTACAATTAAAAACTAATTCATTTTGTGGTTGAATTAGCCAATACTTTCAATTAGTTTGGGTATACTATTGCACAAAAAATAAAAAGAAATGGTTCCTTATGTATTTTAAAAAGAAAGAGAATTACGTTAAGTTGAAATCATTGTAAATTATCTTTAAAGTTAAGGAATATTTTTTTACTGTCAATGGTAATTTTAACTAAGTAATTTTTTTGAGGTTAGGGATAATGTTGATTGTAACAGTTTTTCGAATTATGTGAAATTTATTAAATAGAAAATAAAACCCCTGGACAGCAGATTGGAAAAGGCTTACGCCCTTTATCATGTTTGAAATAAAAATCAAATTTTGAAAATAAAGTCGTAAATGTGCTCTCACGATTTTGAAGAATTAGTGGTGAAAAATAATGCATTTACCATTGACAATGATTGAAAAAACCGAGAGTATAAACTAAACCTCGGCTTAGTTCGCATATGACGCATGAACCATTGCGCTTAATGGAGTATTTGCAAAAAAAATAGGTGCACAGTACGAGAAGTGGAGAATCAGAGTAGAAAAAACAATGCAGGGAAGCTGCATATTATAACCAGGGTAGAGGGTAGGTGTCACGGTATACAAACAACAATATCCTGAATAATTTAAGCAAACAAAACATTGCACACACGAGACCACATCACAAAGCTTAGCGAAGCATTTACTCGTCAGCATGAACGCTAGAACGCTAGTGTTTTACACTTCGCACTTGATGCAAATAGAACCGCACCGCAAAACAATTATAGTCTTTTAATCACATTGCATTCCCGGCAAGACTGTCGCACTCTGCGAAGTGCGAGGGTGCTACTACGCTGGTATGCAAGGACACTGGAAGCTGGAAGCTGGAAACTGCCACACGAAAACAATCTCGCCAGAAGTCTCCAAGAATGTTACAAGCGATTTCATTCCAACACAATTTCTTTTCAATCTAATATTATTCAGACATTAACCATACGTATATGTCCAATCTTCCTCACTATTCATCAACAGAGCTTCCAGGGCCGGATTTACGTTTGTGGAGGCTCTGGGCAATAGTTTGGTGGAAGACCTTTTTTCAACATGGAATAAAAACTAAATATCAATAATGAGTATGACTTTTTTAATAAATATAGACGATTTCCTATAATTTCCTAAAGTAAGATATAAGTCAATATTGTTAAGCAATAAAAAAACGATAACACATTCACTGTGAAAAGAGATTTAATAAAGTAAAACTTCAAAGAAAAAACTACCCTGGAAATTACCAAAATACAATAACGGATTAGTTTTCTATATTACAACGTAATGACTTAATTATTTTTTGGTTGTATACAATCATCTCTTATTTACAAAATAATAGTATATTATTAGAAGAGTATGTAATGTGTGCTATTACTCTTGAGAATTAAGTTTGCCAACACAAGCGAAAGCGAGTGTTGTAAATCTTTGGATTGAGTAATAGCCATTACATGCGAAGGGAATCCTATACTTTATCCTCAATTATAATATAAAAAATATGTGTTTATTATAACTAAATATGTTATCACATTTTGATAGATAAATAATAATAGTATATTTAACGCAAGACAATTATTTCTGTTGTTACTTAGCTACAGTTTAAGTTTAAATAGAAAAGAAGCATATGAAAAATAATAGAATTGGTTTATTTTTGCTCTCTTGATAGTTAAGATTTAAATTTGACACAACGATTAAATAATATTATTCCATCGAACTGTCAATATTAGCAACAGTAACAAATTGATAAAAACGATTGATTTATAGGTATATTATTTGACAATAAAAACCATGTAATTTAGTAAGGTTATAAGTTATTGAATGTTGGTATTTTTCAAATTGGACATTAATTATTATTTCAGTTTCAAAAAAATACTTTATGTAGATACCTAAGTAATCACTAAACATATACGTTTTGTTTAACTGTACCTAATTTTATAGTTTAAAATAACAAAACAGCGTTGTATTTCGCTTATTTCTTATAATCGAATATTCGGTATTTAAAATAAAATATTCGGCGGAATAGCGAACATTGAAAACATGGCCTAATAGGCCAAATACCGAATAAATATTTGGCTTCGGTCCCATCTCTATTTATTGGTGATAAAGGATATTTCACGAAATGTGATTTAGTCATTGATATTGAAAAATCATAGATCTTGATTACTATCCATCCAATATTTTATAAACCTATGATTCTTTATCACAGTAACCATTGCTATTGTATATGTTAAATATTTCACGGAATAACAATTCCGATAAGTACCGTACAAATACTGTGATTACAGTCTCTTTTTAAAATCACAGTTATGAAAGTAACAATTACAAGTGACACTGATATAAAAAAGGAGTTTCGCTCCTCACTGAACAATTCCGATTACAGAACAATAAACTGTGATCACATCATCACAATCACGCTTTAAAGTAATTTTGCTCATCAAGAGTATTTATAATAAATTGTCATTTTAAAGCATTTATTTTTAAATATAATATTATATGAGACATATCCTCATCATTAGCATCATTATAGTCATCATTATCAAAAATATTTTACTGAAAAGAGTACAGTAAACAGAAATATATTTAATTATTCTTTTTATTTTATGTGAGAAAAATAATTCAAACAGATGTAAACGAAAACAATAGGTACTAAAAAAGGCTTTTAAGAAACTTGTTTCCTAAAAAAATATCTCACTTAATTTGACATAACTGCGTAATTATATCAATAAATTCCGCTGATTAAATTAAACAGCATAACTGTAAGTAAAAACCGCGGCAGAGTTTTTGCAGAACCTTTTATTTTGTAATAAAGATAATACGGTTAATTCAGGGTGAAATTGAGAAGCGTATTTAAAAATGTAACGTTGTATGACAAGGTACATGTTCTACAAAATTTAAAAGTTAAAAAATGATTAATGATATCTGATTACCCCGTTTTGTTCATTAAGCAAGTTTAGTTATGAAGCCCTAAACGGCAACTTTCAAAATAACAAAGTTGGCAGCCTGCTGTACGTTTGACGGGTCTGGTTTGGACACTAAGAATTTGTTGCACTCAGAACCACTTCATTATTTTTTATTAATAATTCCCATAAACAAAAGCCAGTATAAAGTAAACATCAAAATCAGAAAGGATATTACAAAAATTATATTGGAATAAGTAAATACCATGGGTTTCATCTAAGATGTAATATTCTTTAATTTGTCATTAGTCATTACTATAGATACAGATTTATTATATGACACCGTATCGTTCCAAATAAAATGCAACATAGGTAACATAAGTTGTCAATGTCAAAGCTGAAGTTGGCCGTAAAAGTGTCAACTTTCATCTGCTTAGTACAAACCGTTTGTACTAAGGGTATTTTAATTTTACAGAGGTATTGGTTTATTGGTTACCAAGAGTATTTGAAATAAATAAAAAATATCATTCTTGACGGGTTTTTGTATGTGTCTTGTTCCGGCCAAATCTTTCATTTTCCTTAAATGTCACTAGTCTAGTTTTACTGTAAAATGTTCTTAAAGATGTTTACTTTTGAAGAAACAAATCGAAAGATTATTTGGCACAATGTTGGTTAGTTGTAGAAGTGTTTGTGATATGTTCGCTAATATTTTAATCGTCGTAGACCAAATCCTTTCCTAGTTTCAAAAATATTTACATAATTTAAAAGTGATGGATGTTTAGATATAAAATACAAGAATAAAAACAAAATTCAAACCACTCGAAATGAAGAAAATAAAAATAAATTCTATGCAATAGATGAAAATAATCAATTGTAATGTTTATATTCGTTAAAATAATTGTTTAATTATTAATGGTGCACAATTTATATTTATTTTCAACAATATATTTATTTCTACTTTACATGTCGCAGACTGTCGCACTGACTGACATTGACTTCCTTCAGTAATTCTCTGCATACTCTGACTGATACTGACATCCTCGAAATAGTAACCGCGAACCTTTTATACCTGTAGACAGCTAATCTCGAACATTCCAGAGCCTTCTGGACTCCATTAAATATCCGAATAATAGCGGCGTGACGGCTATCCCACTTCACCTTTAGGAGACTACTTGACCAGACAGGTCAGCCGCGATGACTCATCTGCGGTGAGCCACGTTATAATATGATGTAGTTTATTATAATAAATATTTAATTATTTATAGATTACTTTACATTATTTATAAATTAGTAAATTATGACGACAAGTTCATTTTATTTTGACAACCTATATACATAGTAATGACTAAAGATTTATAATGTTGCATTCACGGGATAAAAATAAACATTAAAGGAGGAAATGAATTATGTTTAATATATTATGAAAATTAAAGAGCAAATTAATGCATAGAAATAAATATTGATATAAATTTATTAGAAGCGTTCAATAGATATCTAAAATGAAAGTATTTAAATAAATTTAAAATGACAAACAAATACTTGCTAGCCCATTGAATATTCTATTTACGTAAAATTCCAGTGAAATCTTGATTTCGTTTGTAAGGTTATGTGCCAAAGAAGAATGTATATTTTTCGTAATGAAATTGCAAATAAAATAAATGGTTCACCATGAAACGAAACAGCAGTTTGGAATTGTAAATTAAGATACGAATATTTCGTTCGTGACTTCTTTTATTGAAGGAAATTGATAGCAGGAAAGCGATTCTTTTGTATAAAATAGACTATACGTCTTTTTATTGCAACAATTTTGAATAGCAGAGTCATGAAATTGAGCATCCTATTTGCTATGGATATTGAAAGCGAATTATGAACAATTTAGTATATTCGCCGTAGAGGTTGAAAGAAACAGTTAAAACGAGAGAAAAACAATGAATAGGGCCGTTGTTCTGGCACAAAGCACAAACTGCCATAACGAACTGGCAAAGCAATCGCGATTCGCGAAACAGCAAAGAAAATCAAAGGTTCGCAGGACGGCGAATGGCGAAATTACTCGCGGGTCGCTAACAGTCTACCCTTGGTCGTTTAGTCCAGCACTACGCACTAACAAACCGTATTATTTACTCGTTTAGCTGACGGCCACATTTTTAACAGAAAATTAAATCGGCAACGCTGGCAATATTCCGCGCGCTATTCCAGTTTTAATTGTCAAAATCGAAGCAATGAAACGCGGGTCATGCTCTAATAGCAAGAAATAATTAATAAAGGGTCTACATTCTACATTTGAATTCATTATAAGTGAGTTTATCGCACAACACAGATGGTATGCCAATAATATAACTCGGCGAGACTGGCAGGGAGATCAAAGTTGGCTTTACGATGCAGCTTAGATTTCCAGCATTCGCCACGCGCTGCCACCATTTCACCACGCGCTCCATTCCCAAACTATTCCTAACTATTTTTTACGTCAAATTACTTATTCATTTCGTAGTTTACAGCAACTAAATCAAATTTATCACTCACTGTTTATTATCCATTCCTAAGTAACGATGTAACTCAGGCATATGTAACTTAAGATGCATTTTTGTCACAAATTCATCACATCAACTAATTCATTTATTCTGATCGTTTTTTTGTCACAAATCAACTCTGATGAAGTGATACGATCTTTTCCCTCTTGTAGACTATTGAACCATTAGCATTTTGCAGAAGAATATGAAAATAAATAACAATTAATGAGTTTTAATAAATATATTTCATTTAAATATTACTTCGTTCGCGAGCTATAAGAAATTAAATTTTGTTGCGATATCCTATGATATCATCTGTCTTTAACAACTTCCTTGGTTGCCTGGTTTAAAAAAGTACATTGCTTATTCTTATATGTTACGAATAACAAATTTATGCCTAATAATATTTTTTTCATTCAAAAACATACAAATTTGTATATAAACATAGTTTCGCTATACAAATATGAAAATAACCAATACCCTGTACAGTTAACAGTTTATTCATCACTAGCGAAGATAGATGACAGAAGAGGCCAAAATTTTCACTTTAAAATTGATATCTCGCTTATCACAACATATTTTTCAATCGCGTTTTCACTACTATTCTTATTTCACTCTGTTATTTCAGAATGATTCAGGACCCCTTTGGGTTTTATGCTGTCAGTCAACAAAATTGTTTCATTATTGAATTTAAAATATCGTTATTTTATTTGTAGTAACAACAAAATTCCCAATAATATTGAAAATACTGTGTTAATAAATTTTAATTCTATTTATAAATAAATAGTTAAAAAACGACATTATAAAATTTCTAATAATATTTTCAATTTTCACCGGTTTATAATGAAGATATTATAAATGAGACTGAATTTTTCTTCTTATTTATATCTACTTCAAAGGATAGTACAGATTTTCAGAGATACTTCTGACATTGACCACAATTATCATTCTCATTACTTGTCAAAAATATCAATTCCGTGCACTTCTCTTTAAACAAAAGTGAAGTGAAACGGATGACAAAAAGAATACAACTTTTGTCAAAACCGCGGGCCCGGAAAATGAGTATCACATGTACTTGCGGGCCGATGTAAAGAGAAGCATATAATTTTATTCAATGATTTATTAGAATAAGTTTAAACATTGTGAAAAATGATTATTATGGTCAAAATAATTCCAAATATGTATACATTTTTATTGTTAGAATTCCACTCAAAAAAAGAATATCAGTAATAATTAATAAATTAAAAATTAGAACAAGATTTTCAGAAAATAGATATTACTTAGCTATACGGAAAAGAAGTCTACTTACATAAAACTTGGTGTTTATTATAAAAATCAATTAATAATTCTTGTCCTACATTGACTAAATAAATCTTTAAATATATATTGGATGAAAATACTTTTTCATATTACTTATTAATAATCTATCCAAGGGGATATTAAGATCCGAATTACAGTGAATGAAAGATAAAATATCTTATTAGGTTTCTGGAGGCTTACTTAAAATACGAAATAAGGTTTCATAGAAAATGTTGAAGTGAACAATAAAGTTTGAGGTACAAAATGAAGAATATTAAAATAAATATAAATCGATCAAGTGAAAATATGTCTAAAGTAACAACTTGTAACAAGAGATTATTATAAAATAGAGTAAGTCTTGAAATAGGCGATTTGATATACCATGATACCGTAGCGTCGCTATAAAAATACCGTAGCGTCCGAGACTATATTATAAATTGTACAAAATGTGTTAGTAAAGAAAGTAATGATATTCTCTTTCTGCAGTTGCAACATAAATTTGAACGAAGAGCTATAACCCCGCCCTTATGTATGCTTAGACATAAATGTTTCCTTTATAAAAGACATTTCCTTCCTCTAGCGAAGACTAGCTAGGCAAGAGTAACTTGTTGAGTAATCCAGCTGGTCTTCTGAAAGTCTCTTTAAGTATTTTCACAAAAACAAACTAATCCAAAACATCTATCCATTTTTGTTCGTTTTTTTTTTAAATATTATTTTTTTTATATGAACACAATTGAATTTATATACATACAGGGTGGAAATGAACTTAATATCATAAATTTAAGGGTAAGTAGTATGACATGTATAGATTACGAAAGTGAAAGAATTTTTTTTAAATTCGAAAATCGAAAATTTGATTTTTCTTAAAGAAACTTTTTTTTACTGCTGTTTTAATTCATATTTCATTAAAAATATGTTTATCAAAAATACATTCAATATTAGTTGTATAAGATATTATTCTTAATACATAAATTAAATAGTATTTTTAACGAAAATTATCTTTTTATTTACAGAAGAATGCAAATGCGTTGCCAGTAATCCATTAGTACAAAAAATGTTAGCTTAATGAAAACTACCCATAATATGCGAATTTTTTAAAAATTCTTTCACTTTCGTAATCTACACATGTCATACTACTCACCCTTAAATTTATGACAATAAGTTCATTTCCACCCTGTATATATTTAAAAATATTTTTTTGAAGCAGAAACATCAATTGATTATAATAAAAATGCCTAAAAATCAATTAATTTCACAAAAGCTAATGTCTCTTAATCTGCAGATTATTAAATCTTTATAGACAATATATACTAAGTTCAGAATAAATATTTTGTCTTTTGTATTTATAAGACTAATCGGTTTTACAGGAAACACTATTATGTAAGAGTATGGAAAACAAGTGCAAAACAATTTGTAAATAAGTAAAAATTGCATTGCGGGTTCCGAACTGAAAACAAAATGTATTAAAATTTTCCGTTTAAACTCGTAGTGAATGCAGAATCTCGTAAGAGTTTCAGACGCCTCTGGAACGTCTGTGAAGTGCAAGACGATTGCATTCCTCGTGCACTTCACGACAGCGGAATGGTCATTCTAGGCAATACATAATTTTTATTGTAACTACCCTATTTTTGCTGCCTTTTATTTGCTTTATTATGACAATACACGTAAGTAGCTCATTTTATTTCCCGTTCATTTATTTACCTACAAATCTCATCGTAATAATCGGTTCTTGGTGGAACATGTTAACAATAAATAAATAGAAGATTAATAACACTTGATATGATCCAATGATTATAAATAGGATAATTATAAAAAAGAAAGCGATGATATGTAAGCAAATATATTGTGATTCTAAAATCTTCGATTCTACCTCGGGTAGACATTATTTACAGTATATACCAAATTTAACAAAGAAACTATCTAAGAAACTTTCAAATTATAACTTAAAAACTATTTGTAGCAATAAAAGTATATTGGGAAAAATATTATCAAATAATAAAGAAAAATCTAATAAATTAGATCAAAATAGGGTTTATAAACTTGAATATAATGATTGTCACCATTTACATTGGGGAATACTGGCAAAAGTTTTAAATGTAGAATAAAAGAACACTTAGTTTCTATTAAAAAACAAAAGTGTTCTACGGATTTTTCTGAACATTGCATTAAAAAAAAAACATAATTTTGAGGGGAATTTTGAAATTCGACATACAGCGGATAAAGGAGGTAGATTGAATATTTTAGAAATTTTAGAGATTAGGAAAGCAATGAACTTTAATAAAAATATTGTTAATAACCAGATAGAAGTAAGTAATCCCTTACCACTAAATCTTTAATGCACTCTCTATATAACTGAGTTTTAATGTTCTGTTGTAGAGTCTGATGATGACAGCAAAATGGAAACGTCGTTACTAATTTTAATAAATAACTATAGAAAATCAAATCTTCTATTTATTTATTGATTTAATAATAAGAAAATAGTATTATAATCTTAGATAGGTATTAAACTTACAAAGTTGGATGTCTTCTATATTTTCTAACCGTCAGTAGGTATCTGAAAAGAAACATAAATTAATATAAATGCAGGCCATTTATATAATCTGAATTAATGATAAAAACTACATGTGTATATTGAAAAACATGATTAAAATGTAATAATTATAGTTATAAATACCGAACGAGATAATTTGTGATAACGTTGCACTTAGTGACCTTAAATAGCAGTAATCTGCGTAATAAAGTGTTTTGCTTAGTGCATAATCATAAATTAAAAAGCTAACAGGATTAGGAGTTAAATATAGTATAAATAATTGGTTTGATATATAGGTAAAGTTGAGTATTTAGTAGTTGGATGCAAGATCACACATGGCACATGGTTCGTAATTAAAGAGAAAATATATGTAGTGGTGTTTATAGCAGATAGAAGTTGCGATACTAGGGATATATGAGTCAGTCCAAGCAAGGGAAAGTCACGATAGCTCTAATTAGTCGCATAAATCCACCTTATCATGGCCACTAACCTGCGATGCACTAATGGCGTGATAGACCGTGTAAAAACATCAAACCTTCATTTTTCAATCCCTACTTAAACATTGTGAAAAATGATTATTATGGTCAAAATACTTCCAAATATGTATTTTGTTAGAATTCCACTTAAAAAAGAATAACAGTAATAATTAACCAGTGGCGGAATTATAGATGGGCCAGGGTGGGCCGGTGCCCACCTTTAAAAGTGATGGCCCACCGTCGTGCACACCCGTAAACAATGCAGGCATCAATAAAATATATAATACCATTATTACAGTAATTTTTCTAAAAATTTGTAAAAATAAAAAGACGGCGGAATCTTTGTCTTGAAATATTTAATTGGTATTATTGTGTCTGCAAGGTGGTAGTGCTTGTATAACCAAAGAATTGCGCTAAGGGCAAAGCCGATTGATGAGGCCGCTCTTTTACGTAGAAACTTGTGATAGTCATAGCCGCGCGCTTTTACAAAGCATAACGATTTGATTTATAATTGATGTCAACTGACTGTCTTCATATCTGCCACTACATCTACAACAGATCAGTGTACATGTAGTTTTCGTATCTTTCAGAACATGCAGTTTATGTGAATTTGGTTTAAGTTTAAGTGCTACTTAAAATGAGTAAACGTAACATTATAGATTATTTCGCACAAAGTTCAAAAAAAATTAAACTTGTCGTTCAGTTTCCATGACACCTACTGAAAATTGCTTGAATATTGTAAAAATTATTTATTATTTTTTAAATATATATGGGCATTTGGCCAATTCATTTTGCCTCACTGGATGCAGTTTTTAGTTCTAAACAAATACATATCTCACAGTTTGTTCTAAAATTAATAGCTAATAAAGATATATCGGGAAATGAAAAAAGTAACATTGAATTTCCTATGTTCAGAAATTAATGTAGACACTCGGTATATAACAATGGCACGGCCCACCAAGAATTTTCGGTGCCCACCGCGTGGCCCACCTAACATTTTCCCTCTAGTTCCGTCACTGTAATTAACAAATTTAAAATTACAACAGGCTTTTCAGAAAATAGATATTACTTAACTGTAAGTAAAAGAAGTCTACTGACAGAAAATTTGGTTTTATTATATAAAATTATTTAATAATTCTTGTTCTACATTGACTAAATAAATCTTTAAATATATTTTGGGTGAATATATGTTTTCATATTTCTTATTAATAATCTATCCAAGGGGATACTAAGATCTGAATTACAATGAATGTAAGATAAAATATCTTATTAGGTTTCCGGAAGCTGAGTTAGTTAAAATACAGAATAAGGTTTCATAGAAAAAGTTGAAGTGAACAATAAAGTTTGAGGTACAAAATGAAGAATATTAAAATAAATATGAATCAATCAAGTGAAATCCACCTTATCAAGGCCACTAACCTACGATGCACTAATGGCTTGATAGACCTTGTAAAAACATCAAACCTTCATTTTTCAATCCCTACTTAAACCATTTTTGTTGCTACTTCACTTAACTTTCCAAGTCATCTGCATAATCTTCATCATTCTAATCGCATTACAGTTATATGTCAACCAACTTAACGAACAACTCTTCTCCGAATATTTTACTCAGTTTTACATTTTTCCGAACAACATATACTCTCAGTACGAGGATAATAAGTATTCATTTTTATATTTAATGGGTCGATTTTGTTCACATATATAACATCTGTAAGCAAAACTATAAGACCTGTAACGCTTACGATCCAAATGGCAATTCTGATCAGGTCTGTAGCTTACAGAAAATTTGTAAATTCTTACAGATCATTTAAATTCTTACGGTGATAATACCTAGCTGTAAGCTTACAGATATGACGTTTTGTCAAAAATGAAATGCCAAAAAGGATGAATATTTATTGATGTTTTGTTGAAACGGGATAACAATAGATAACTTTTTATAATAATATAGTAATTTTGCTAATTTTATGACAAAATTAATAATGAATTATGTGACATGTGAGGTTATCTTGCAGGAAGTTGACAGATACTTCAAATCAGGGTTGGTAAATATCATGACTTTAAGAAATCATGTTTTTGTTTTTGAAACTTTTTAAGATACCTAAAGTGTTACTGAACTTTTTTAATTGTTTTAAAAACAATATAAATATTATATTTCTTACACAAAAAAAAATTGTAATAAAACCGAAAAACTTATATATTTTCCTTCTTATTCAAATATTATAATCAAAAATCATAGCAATTCATCTGAATAAAACTAGGAAAAGTAATAAAGAATTTTACTTTTTGTTACACATTTAAATACTTGCTTTTTACTTGTATTATATGACAATTAAAATGATAAAATATCATTTAATTTTAAAATATTATTATTTACAGAACATATTTTAGTTATTATTAATAGTTTTGCAGCAAACAAAGACGTCAAGGTATATTTCGAACAGATTACTACAATAGCTGTGTTGCTTATAAGTTTTCTTTAACCCTTTTCTTCAAATCTATATAACATTTATTTATAATTCTAAATTTTGTTTTTGTAACAGTATAGGTAATCAAAATTCCAGAATAATACGCCATATTTATTTAAAAAATATAATACTGAATAGTAACGTTTCAATATTCAAAATTTCGTATTTTGACGTCAAAATATATAATGTGTAGTTATTTTCAGAAAGCTCGTTACAGATATACGATCAGAATTGCTTTACCTATAAATTTATAAACGTGTACATATGTACAGATCATCTGTAAACTAAAAATTTACAAATATACAAATTTACAGATGCGCGAACAGAATCGACCCTTAATTTCCATGCATTTCCGCATTTCACAGATATTTGCAATGCATGCACCTACACTTGGCAATTTGCTTACGATTAGATGAAACGTAGAAATATCATATGATGGAGTTATTTCCTCCAGCTATGGAAATCTCTTTCATCTTTAATGCACTTGCTAGAGTGTAGATTTTTAGAGTGTAATTACTAGAATACTTGGTATAATTATTGATCGATATATAGTGCACATGTGATCTCGATGTTGTACATGTTGCGTATGAGATCCAATCCATTTCTGCGCTCGTGTATGGCCAGAGGCTTACGCCCACTTGGCAGTCTTGACACTACGGGGATGATGTCCACAGGGAAAAAATAATTGAGACACATGGACACATCATATAACTAGATATCTAAATCAGGACAAATTCAGCTCTATCATGTGTCTCATCGCTTATATTAATCGACGTAGCTTCATTTTACCTTTGTTTTAAGAGAGCATTGTTAAATTGCTCAATATGTAGCTAGTAGTGCTTCACAAGACAAGATTTCATGTCTTGTTTACCAATTTCTTGTCTTGTCTCGGAAAGCAAAACAAGAAATTCCAGTATATCTTGTCTTTCATTACTCTTATATGTAAAAATCTTGTCTTGATCGTCATTTTCTTGTATATATCTTGTCTTGTATGATAAAATTCGCAAATGACCTTGAATATATAAACAATATTGTATCACACATATTTTTTTTGTTAACATAATATCAATGTCAAT
Organism: Stenolophus ochropezus; assembly: GCA_035578165.1. Taxonomy (NCBI): domain Eukaryota; kingdom Metazoa; phylum Arthropoda; class Insecta; order Coleoptera; family Carabidae; genus Stenolophus; species Stenolophus ochropezus. The sequence continues at coordinate 11,679,704 of JAQOWZ010000014.1, forward strand.
TATCAAATATATTTCTTATAATACAATTATGTATTATTATATTAAATAATTATTATAAAAACAAAAATGTATAGCTGCACACACTATAAGTATATTTTAGCACAACAGTGACATCTGTACAAGCAAAAGAGCTTTTTTTAAAGCATCCCTGGTTGTAGGAAAGCATTTTGTGTTAATTCTTGGTTACATGATTTCAAAGAATAATTATATTATTTGGTCAATAATTATTAATATTATATACGTATTTTTTGAAAATGAAATTTACATGTTAAAAAAGTGTCAATGTATATCAAACATTGGATTAAATTATCATTTGAAAATTGGATTGATCGATATTATTTTTAGTAAAACTCAGTTTAGTAAATTAAACATATTCTTTTTCTCATATACTTACATTTGCACTCAAAGATTACTACATGTCTTAATACTATTAATTACTAATTATCACATTATTAATAACTTTTGCGATGCCAAAGAGGATCATCATAATAATCACGAACTCTGAATCCTTCCTATTTCGAGAAGCATTTAAACTTCCAAAGAAGATAAAGCCATTTCATTTATTTTTACTGTTTCTACTCTTATTCTCTTATTTTAATACCCCGGGACAAATTTTTAAGGTCTGAGATGGTAATAAATTTGTGAATTTAGACGAGATTCAGTGATCGGCTGATATGATTGATGGTGTGCTGCGTAAAACAGAAATTTCAAGTAAGAAGAATGGAAAATAAGCTATGAAAGGAATTATAAATATTGACAAAACGACTGAAATATGTCAGCATAGGAATGTTTGGGCAAAGATTGTAGCATAAATGAAGAATTTATTAATATCCTGATTTCAAATCTCGCTAATGACATACTGTCTAGCATTACTAAATCGATAATTTATATCTGCTAATATTTGAAAATAAATAAATTATGGTATTATAGTTCATGAAATATAGTCCTTTGAATGAAAGTCCTTTTAGAAATCTTTTGGTAGACAGTAAATATAATTAATATATCATCAAACTATGCTTCTCTTTTGTATATATAACTATATTTAACTAACGGAAGTTAATATATTTTACCTTTGTGAAACAAGCGACTAGCAGCTTTGACAATGGTGCTTAACAATATGAAACTAAATAAAAATATAGTAATTAATGTATACAGAAAATAGTCAATCAACAAAATTTTCCTACTTGTTATATATAATTATATATACATAAAAATATGCAAACATTTATCGCGATGATTTGAATGGAATTGAACTAAAAAGTCATCACTAAAATTGGAAATACTCCAACTTGCTGTATTAAACATTCGACGCTCATGATTTTGCGAATAGTAATGCAATTAACTCGCAAACCGCATTATCAGAATTTTACACGATTCATGTAACCAATTGAATCTACATAAATTAATACATAACAACCAATGAAAAATATTTGTCAACATTTACTTAAATTGTGGTATAGAATTTAAATGAAATGTCAAAATATTATAAACATGTTCATGTAAAACTAAAGTTCAGCTGATATTAAATTCCCAAAATAACTTTATAAGTAGTGTTTATTAATACCCTTTCAATTTCGAACTTGAATGTATCAGAAATTTGATACAAAATGTATCATCGATAAAACTAAACGTTGAACACTTTACTGACAGTAACGACGTAAGATGACTCACCTAAAAAAATGTTACACACCAGGGATTCTAAACCGTTGGTTCTCCAATAATATAAGTCAATAAAAGTAGGTCAAACCAAAAAAATATTTAATGCGGCGCGCAATAAATGACTCTATGTCTTCAATTAAAGAAATAAAATCACCTTGAAGAATATCCTAATTTTAAGATACAGTAAATGTGCTCTAATTTCGCTAAAAATTAATTAGTATCTATCAATTTGCTTAAGATCCTGTAATTGTTCTAATTCTTTCCTTAATACATAAATGATCAAACTATTGTTCTAATTCTTTCCATAGCAAAATGAAATCACAATGCGGACCAATTTACTTAGAGCACACTAGATCAAGAAATAAATCATTATCTAAACAAGATCACAATCCGTAACATCCTTTTTAATACAAAAACGATCAAGCTGTTGTACTAATTCTTACTCTAGGAAAACGAAATTACATTACAGGACAAATTACGTGGAACTAGATCAAGAAATAATTCATTATTTGAACAAAATCATAATGCCTAACATAACTTTTAAACCTGGTCGATTAAATTTTTGCTCTAATTCTCCCCCTAGCAAAACAAATTCATATTGTAAAATATTCTAATTATAAGTGTGCTCTAGTTTTCCGAGATATGAAGGAAAATAAATTCGGAATTGTTCTCATAGGATACATATCACATACATCTTTATTATATTAATGTTTAAACCTTTCGTCTATTTATGAATAATAATTTCTATGTTACATATTAATCTTTAATTAAACTTTAACACTCAGAATCATAAGAGGGATTAACTACTAACCCCGATTAGTTAGTCCTAAAGTTATACTTCTTATTAACATCCTGAAATGTCAAACGACTACAATCCCAATTCATAGAAAAGGATTTAGTATATTATTTAGTTTCAAAGGTAACTGGTGGAATTAGCAATATTTGTAGAGGAATATCAGCATTTCTAAATGATACAGAGGAAGATTTGTGGTGATATTTAATAACCTAGAAGTAAAATATTTTGATTAGATGCATGCGCAAAGCCTTAATTAAAGTACGGTTACAATCTTTTTTTATTAAATTCATATTACATGGAACAGAAACGTTAAAGGTTATCTTTTTTTTTATAATGTAGTAATTAAATATATGTATGTGTTTATATATTTTAGTTCACAATGATATAACTTTTACAATGTCCTGTGAAAGTTCAAGTTGAATGTTAAAAATCAGAAATAAAATAATTACTACATTATAAAATAAAAGAAATTAACTTTAACGTTTCTGTTCTATATAATACGAATTTAATATAAAAAAATATTTTAAAAAATTAATTGTAACCGTACTTCAATGAATGCTTTGCGTATGCGTGTAATCTATGTATTTTACTTCTAGGTTGTCAAATATCACTACAAATCTTTCTGTGTATCATTTAGAAATGCTGATAATCGTCTACAAATATTGCTTATTCCACCACACTAGTGAAATTGTCTTTAAAACTAAATATATATATATATATATATATATATATATATATATATATATATATATATATATATATATATATGGCACAACATTCCTCTGAGGAATAGGGCCTCAAGTACCTGAGGTACTTGTTTCATGACAGTTTTATTTGCATTTTAGTGATGCAGGTTGTCAGCCTACAGTCTCTGCAAGGTCAGCACACACCGAGCCGTTGTGCGGTAACCCATCCAATTGGACAGGACGGGCTATGTTGCTTATCTACACGATCAGACAAGACACGCCACGACCACACAACCGTACTGACTTTAAAACTAAATAATATACTAAATCCTTTTTATGAATTGGGATCGTAGTTGTTTGACATGTAGAATCATATAGAACAGTTAGAATATTATCATATAGAAATTTTAATAATCATATATAGTTATTTCTAATTCTATCAAACTAGTGGAGTTATCTTTGAAACTAAATAATATACTAAATCTTTTTTATGAAGTCGAATTTCAGGATGTTAACAAAGGGTATAATTTAATCATGAATCTGAGTGTTAAATGCCCGGTTGCATAAAACGTGATTAGCACATGATTAACCACACGTTGATACCATGTATTTTTAATACGTTACTATGGTAACAACGTGAAGTTAACCAGTTGATTAGCTAATCACGCTTTTATGCAACCGGGCAAAAGTTTGTTTTTAAATAATATTAGGATAGGAATATTTATAGGCCAATTCTGAACAAATCTGTATGTCTTACAGATCTGTAAATCTGTAAAAAACTGACAAAAACGCATCTAGTTTTGTTGATTAATATAAAATTATACATAAGAGTGGCTACTTTCATTGTGATTTTGTTCATTATTTACAGATTTACAGATCTGTAAATCTTACAGATTTGTTCAGAATTGGTCTATTAGTCTTTGTTGAGGTAGAAAACGTGATATAAAATGTAACATGAGAAATTGAGTTAATAGTTATTTGGGTATATTGGCTTTAATTTTTGCGTAATGATGAAGGGAATTAGGGCAGAGGGCACAGGGCCCGAGTATAAGGGGTCAGCGTAATCCTTGAGCTCCTCAACATTTCACCCAATCAGCAGCCGGCAGCCGCCTTGAGCGAGTCTGAGTCCCTCTAGCTCGTCGTAACTGCAAATTTGGATCGGTTTTCTCGATATTACCAGTCTTGTCACGGGACACGCCAGTAGCAGCGATGTTTGATTGATGATTATACACAGGGCACAGCCACACAGCCACAGCAGCGGCGCGGCTACAGGGGGCAACGTCTGCGCTGCGCCCGAGCTATGCTGGCCATGTGACATGTACGTCAATTACCACTTTCGAGATTGTTGCAACAATTGGCTACCACTAGTACGTTAAGGATTTCAGGAGCAAAATAAAAAAATACTCTTTCGGGCTGCAGAGGTCGATGTTCAGAATATATAGTGTATGAAATAAAAGATGAGCTATCGAAAGAAATTTGAGTAAAAATATTTCAAAACTAATAAAAAATAAACTATATTTGCAAGAAAAATTAAACCGTTTTAATTATTTATATTTAATTCAAAATATATAAATTTTGAGTAGTTGTTTTTTGATTTCAATTCAATTCAGTAGTTTATTTTCATTTAATTTCACCAGAGTTGCAGGATATTGGACAGTAAGATTTTAACCACTTGGTTTTAATCGGTTTTAATCGTCCTGGACAAAATCTGTTTTGGACAGTGGTCAATATGAAAAAAGGATATTTATCCATATATTGATTCATATATTTCATTTAAAAATTATACATTACATACGCTGTCCATGTGACATGTACGTCATTTACCACTTTCAAGACTATTACAACAATTGGCTACCACTATTACTTTCAAGGATTTAAGGACGAAAATAAAAATACTCTTCCGGGCTGCAGAGGTCGATGTTCACAATATATAGTGTACGCGATATAAAAGATGAGCTACTGAAAGAATTATATGTTACTTTGAAACGACCAGTGTTATACAAATTTAAATAACAAAAATTTTAAGACAAGAAATTAAATATGTGTAAATATAACTTTACAATCTTTTCAATACAAATCATAATTATTTTGTTTAGATTGATTGATTAATTATTGTGAAGCAATTTTAAAACTTTGAAAATTGTAACATTTTCAAAGATCAAAACTGAAATGCTTATGAAGTATTGAGATAAAAATATTCTCTTATAACAAGTCCAGAATAACATTTTCCATTACGTTCAATAACAACTGACCAGGAATTATGCAACTACCTAAAGATAATCAAGTACATCTCTACAAAGTACTAAATTATTAATGCATGATTTCATAAACTAATAAAAAAAATGTTTTGTTCAGTTGCAGCGTTTTATTGAAATTAATGAATTTTCTTTAGTTTTTATGATATTTTATTTATTTGAATCATGTAACAAATTCAAAAATTGAGTTTTTCATGATCTATTTTTATATTGAACTATATTGATATATAATATTTAATTATTTGCTTGCTTTATATATAAATATGTACTAGTACCTATATTGATTAGTATGTAATTTGAATCGAATATATCCATTGAAGTTCAAATTTACAAAGCGACTATGATATGCGATACGAATCGTGATAATTTCTATATTTATTTATCAATATAGAATTTCTACATTTAATCCACAATCAAATATTTAACGCAATTGTGACCATAATCGAATTTCAATTTATAAGTCATAAAATATAAAAGCAAACCACTATAGCTTCTCATTATATAATAAAATCTAAACATTTGTTTGCAATAAAGATATTAACTAATGTTGCGGAGAAGAGACGTACATCAATATGGTAGGATCATGGAAATAGACAGGTAGTCTGTTTCTTACGCTCTTAGTCTACCTCTCTTCTTTCATGATTCTATCACGATGACGTGACAGCATCCCTTCCCCAAATCTTTATGAATTATTTACTTGTAAACTACGAATAATGAATCGATTTAAAAAAATATGGGTATTTTATTTTTTTGTCTAGTATCATAAACATAAAAATCTAAATTTAGTCACGTATCCCATTCTGTATCTTTGATTGTTTGATTACATAAATAACTTTAAGTAAAAATATGCACATCAAAATATTTGAAATATTGTACGCCTATAAAATTAATTATTAATAACATAGTTTGTCTTGAATTGATATACATATTTTGATTTATCTGAAATGAATGTCTAATAAATATGATTAAAACTGAATCAAATTTAAATTTTAAATATGACTTGTTTATTGGAATAAACAATCAATCAAAATGAAAATTTTGTCTCTGCTAAAATGCCTCGCAAATATTTCATTCATTCTCATTATGTTGTACACGTCCAACTTTGCCATAAAAATTTTAATAGTTTTTTTTTTATTATCGGAGGTAATTGTACGGCAAACTTTTAATTCATCAGAATTTCAATATTTTATTTATTAAAAATATTTATTTTATACAGATAACAATTTCAAATGCCAATCATTGTTGCTGATGCAACTTTTAGAGATTGTAGAACATTTGGAAATTATAGAAGTAAACAAGTCTGATCATACTCAATCAGCCACTTTTGTTCGTATTAAAAAATGCCGCCCCCTATTTTATTTATTGAATTAATTTAAAATACTTAAAACTACGTAAATTATGAACAACTATAATCCTAATTTAATAAATGGATACTACTTATAAATAAAACCGAGAATAAAACAAATATTTTTTTAAAGTGCAAATTAGAAATTCTTTTTAGCTAACAACAAAAATATACATATTACATAAATAAAGTTTTACAAAAACAATAATAAAAAATAGCAGCCAATAATAATAGCAGCCAAACCGGAAGTGTTCTAGAGCTTTAGATGATCGTACAAAATTTTGAAAACGAACTATGACCATTTCTGACCGTGGTAAGTGAGAAATATTGTTAAAAAAAACACCAATAATTTTAGTTAAAAAATCTAGAAGTTCCATGGCCTCCATATTTAATTCGTCAAAAATAGAATTTTTCGTCATATTGCGTATTTTTAAAAAATCGCAAGACGATAATATGATATACATTAGCGTCTTTAGATTTCAAATATACTGTGTTACCAATTTAAAGTAAACTTACGATATACAAATTTTTGTAGTATGTAGTGTGAATTGACAAAATATGTAAATTATTAGATGTTTCCAATCAGCCGGTATTTTAAAAAAGAGTAACGCCTTATTAATTTCTTATAATTTCATAATTTGAAAATGTTTACATTAATTGTTTTGCTATAAAAAGGTAGGGCGGTTTTGCCGCCTTTGTTCTGGGTACAAAATGATACCCGCTAGAATCGGGCCTGGAAGTAAATACATTTGGTTTTGGTTTGATTGCATATTGGAGCAAAGATACGAGTACATACAGGAAATGTAAGTACGAGAATAATGAAATAATAATGGAGTAGTTACATGATTTAAACATGAAAGCAATTAATGCATGAAAAGTGTAGATAACACATACATATTTAATCCGCATTTCAATTGTAAATAGTTTTAATTGGTGTGGAGAGCATAATCCAGATTGGCGTATGCTGCAACAGCAGTTGAAAATAATTCCGCGTTCTGTTGCTGTCCGTCTCCAACGTTCCGAATGTATCGAAGCTCTCGCTCGGTAGAATTAAAATATGCAGATAGGTTAAATTAAAAACATTTTTCAGCAAGAGAAAAGTTTGATTGTGGCCGAGCGAATGGCATTTTAATTTTGGTTCCGGCAACGGACTACATAAAATCAAGCATTTTTAGCGAGAGAATGACGAGAGATAAGGATAGCGGATAGCGAGACTGAATTGATGCGTATTTGATCATCCTGGTGTTGCGCGCTGCCGCCGTCTGTTGCTTTTGCTCCTCCACCAAAAACACTCAACTACTGGAACTAACACGCCCGCGTCTAACATTTTCACACACGAATATACTTAAATATTAAACACACCGCGCTGACTTTTGTGACGCAGCCATGCACTGCTTACTCTAAAAACTAACTTATGCACATGCGTTTTCTTATAACGTTATGCCGTCCTCTCACTAACTTTAATTCATGTAGATTTACCTACATATTTTAAACCCTTGTCAAATAGTTATGTGTTAATAAAATTATTCAAATTACTTAAATCCTTAGTTTCATAACTAGTTTTGATATGTGTTTGCCGTCTTAACTTATAAATAATTCAACATAGGTATATAATTTCCACCAACTACAGCTTTAAATTTGCAACTTCCAGAACAGTTAATATTTTTTTTTCTTGCCATTCTGTCAAAATTTATCTAATCTGCTCTAGAAACCTATAGCAGGCATAAGCAACTAGGGATATTTTTTATTATTCTTATAATTTACAATAAAATTAAATTCTTCAATCTTCTTTGCAAGCACCAATAAAGAGCAGTTTAGTAAGCCTTTTCACTACTGGGTGATAAAAAAGTTAGTTTCGTGTTCAAAGTATTTTAATCAGAAAGAATAGTTATTTATGATACTAGTGTGTGAAGTACTTTTATGCATGAGTTACGGGGTTTAAGGCACGAGCGAAAGCGAGTGCATAAAAGTCCTTCACACATAAGTGTCATCTTTTTTATCTACAAATTAATTAGGAAAAATAAATAGAAATGTAAAAATATAAATAGGCAACAAATTTAAAGTTATGTTGTTTGTTATCTGAGCTACTTCTGGATGTGTACAAATTTCTTCTTAATCCATTATAAAAATAATTCTATAATAACGAAACCTAAATGATAAAATATCGTTAATTCTACAGTAAAGTATGTAACTCATTTGTTTTACCGATATGATTGAAAAAATATCCAACGCATACAGAGACAGACAAAACAATAAACTGGGTTGCGTTCAATATTCCTTAGTGTAACGTAAGAACCACAGATTTAAATAAATATTTTATTCTATAAGATCCCTTGGTCTCCTATTCAACTTTGTTATTTAGTATGTTTTTGTATCTGTAATAACTTCCGAGTACAACCATGTGCCCAACTTTTGATTCCATCCTGTATATACGAACAATGCTTAGTGTAACTTTTTGGTTTTAAAAAAAAATATTGATCGCTTATTTTTCTACAAAACAAATTTAATTTCTATTCTTAAAACAATTTCTATATATGGTATATAATTTCATATTTTGTTATATTATTAAAAAAAAATAACCCTTACTTATGTTTATTGTTACGAATATTTCATAAATAATATGAATGAGTATGTTAGGAATTGTTTTTGTATTCTACAAGAGTAAAGTAAACTGGAACTATAAGAACATTATAGTTGGAGTTCTACTCCCCAACAATCGTATTTGTTTTCCGGGTAGATTTCCGTTATTGCTTGAAGCGTAATTTGTTTGATTCAATACAGAATTACTTGAAGAGGAGAGTCATTTAATTTCGATGTCTGTATTCTGCGCGTCACGATACGTCAACGAGAAAGATTTCCGCTGATCCGTATGATTTAGAGATTTACCTCAAATTCGTCGAATGAATTTTGAAATCAAGCATTTACGATACTCTCCTGGAGATTACGCACTGAAACAATCTGACCACTGCGGCCATGTTCTAATGATTGTTTGTTAAGCCTCTGTTACGTGATATGACTTATCAATCACATTCACTACCATTTTTCCCCAATGTACCAGATTTTAAAAATAAATTTTCATACCTAATTTTACATTCAATTTCACAGATTTTCATTTAAAATTTTAATCTTTTTTACGTTCTTCATCTAGTATTCAAATCTGATTTATTAAATTTTTAAAATACAATTAAAATTATTGTTGGCAAATTTTGAATTAAAATTTTTGTAATAAATATTGAATGGTTAATTTATTTGTATATTTGTTAAAAAAATTCATATCAACTTATTCTATAAACTAAACCAAGTTTATGCGAAGTTTCCTTTAATGTTATAAATCCAATATTGAAACAAAATTATAAAATATGTATTTTCCATAAGAGTAATGAAGAAGTTGATAATTTACCGTGCATAAACTGCTGCACAATCATAGCAAATTAATAAAAAATTTATAACTGTTAGTGGAAACAAAACTCCATATCTAATTTAGAAACTTTGACCATATCAGTTTGATCATAAAATTGAAAATCATATCGTATAAGTCCAGCAATTTTCTCTTTCAAACTTTTGCTTTAAATATGCACTCATAGTGTTAAAATTATGAAACTTATTAACTAATCATAATTCATCGTTTTGTTCACTTTGTACCAATTTACTCAAAATGTTCCAACTAGTTAGTAATTATTAATTTTCTCTCTGCAGGAAAATTTTATAATATTCATGAATATTTAATGTTATCTTCTGAATTTCCAAATAATCCATTACATGAAATAGCAGCAGTATAAATCACTAGTTGCCGCATAAGACATCTAAACCTGTTGAAATTCTTGAGCGTCTTCAAGAAATAGATAAAATATTATATTAAGAATTCAATTGCTTCTAAAAATGTACCTATTTTATAACGGTTTTATACGTTAATGATTTTTAAATAAAAAGGTAATCTGAAATTTTGTGGAGTCAGCTTTTAATTTTATTTCAATATTTATTTTTATATGCACATATTTTTTATTCCTCCTTGGAATTTTTTCGCAATGTCCATGAACTGGTTGAAGAATGTGACAATATCGACGAAAAAATTCTCAGACAAAAATTTATCAATATTTTGGAAGTCTTTGTCCTTAAAAGTAAATATAATATAGTATAAAACGATGCAAACTCTTGACTTTTTAATAAACAATTAAAGATGGTAAGTAAATATACATTTATCTTATAATCTCACTATGAAATATGTTGTTTCATGAAAAGCCTTATGAGTTTCACGAACCATGAATCTATCATGCAAATGAATTGTTTGTAAATCTTCCTAGACGTGAAATGGTGCATAGATTCTGTTAAGTAAATCAAACGAAGTCTTGAAGCAGAACAGAATCAGGAAACATTGTTCTGATTTTTTATTTCTATATACCTACATCAATTTTCACATTCTTTATTTTGTAATAAATCAAATAGTTAACGAGTACTAAATTAATAAAAAATTTCCTGAAGTAGCTACTAGCACAATAGGTGAAAAAGAACACAAGTGTATTACCAACTGCTCTCTAACTAGGGACGCTATATCTAGATGAACTTTTAATATTTATAGATATTAAACATTTTATAATTATATTATTATACTCTATTTAAACATTAAATTAAATTTCAATATGAATTTCTTTAAAACCTTATTGTCGCTTACCAACATAGATCTTTCTCGTCTTGCATTCGAATAGGTAGTAATGTAACATTTTCTATAAAGTGGTGGTTGGTTAGGGGAGGCAGGTAAGGTAGTGCCTCATCATTCAAAATGATAAGATGAGAATTTTGCATTGTATTTTTAAATTTCAATTTTCTAGAAATTTTTAATTTAACAAGCAATATGCCCATAAGATGTATTTTTCAAATTCCCGCTGTTTTACTATCCTATATAATGTGGAATAAAACATTCGTACACCCAGCTCAGTGCCGAGTACAGAAGTGCAGAGGCAAAAATTCTCTTGCCTCAAACTTCCTCTACGTGTGTGTACGACTGTGTTGTTTTTACAATGCTCACAGTATTTTATCGATTTTTCTCTTGCTGCGCTACCTGCTTCAGAAAATAAAGTCTTGAGGCATGCCTCAAGTATATGCTGATTGGTTTGTTTACACGAGGACGAAACGAATATGCGACCGAACTGAATGCTTTTGAAATTTTGGGAGTATTTACAAATTTTCGAATGTAGCATAATTTTACTTTTAAAAAATGGCAGCAGGTTCTTCTAGTATGCAATTCATAGTTTGTATTGAGTTCCTATCGCCTGTTTCACCAAAATTTTATTTCACGAGCCGCCACTGTTTCCATTAGTTTGGACACTTAATCTTGTATTCGGAACCACCAAGTGTTAGTTTTTGTTAATAAAGATTAATTTTTTTTCGGCTGTCATTCTGGACTCGTGAGAAAGTGTCCAAAAACAGATTAGTTTTTATAAAATATGGTAAGAAGAGCAGAGGGTGATTTCCGCTGAGTCCTATAAGACTTACTATATATTGTAGGAGTCGCGTTCCAATGTCTGAATAGTGCAGACGTACGTATATCAGAGCAATCGGCTCTGTTAGAGTCAAAATGTATGTGCTTGTAAATATAACTAAACATTATCTTTGAGTATAGTGTGTGTGTTCGTTCCTTCAAGCTGTTTGCTTTACCGTCATTTAAATCATCAAGGTAAATCATCGCATTATCATACTGTTACAAATATGCTGTACTTTTTAAAATAATTTTCATTTGGAACATTATTTTTACAACAACTGATTTTATAGGTTGAAATGAAATATTTTTTGTGATAAAATTCTAGACTGGAAATGCCTTTATATTGAGAAACAAAAGGGAGATTATAGGAGGAAAAAGCACGGCATGAAGTAGCGACGAAGCGAAGCCCAACCTGTCTGAAAATTGAAATGAGGTAACGGATCACCATATGAGGAAACATTCGCAAGTATTCGGCATTAGTCGACATTGTTCGTGTGTTTGGTGTCGGTCTTTCACTACACCCCCGCCCGACTTATGCTAAACCACTTGCTGCCAATGTTCGACTCACAAAGCAGCACTTAAAATGCGGTTTGGCTTATAAAAGTACCTATAGAGGCTTGAACAGTGTAGGACCGTCATTACCCTGTACCCCCGTGCCTCTTAAGATCACTTCAAGGGATTTCGCAAGAAGCATAACGCTTATGCCTCTGTTTTAAATCCTCTCTCGGTACAATTCTCGGCCAAAGAACGCTAAATCCAAAATTGCTCCCCAAAAACTCGCAATTGACATATTTTCAAGTTCTCAAATCCATGATCTACCTGCCTACCGGGTTGTTTATATGGGAAATAGCTGAAAAATCCTAAGCATGTTTATCAAACATATACAAGTAGATACCATATCTGCATTATAAGTTCTATTTCGCACCGTATGCAAATCTCATCTCAATCCGAGTAAAATATTAAGATGTGTACTGTATATCAGTCGCCAGATTAAAGAAATTTTTTTGGAGAGATAATGTCAGATTATCCAGGGCCGATCCAAATGCGAAGTACGTATGTGACGGTCCCTTACATGAAATACACGGACGTTCTATTAAATAATAATTGTTATTAAAGTAAATGTCAAACATATTAAGACTTTTGCTAAATTAGAAAAGTGCTATCAGATTGATTGCCTCAACAAATCATGAATTATAAACCCTACTGAATAAAAGGGATACAGGAGACCAATAACGAACCTTAAAAAGTACAACTTTAATTTTACCGTAAAATTGTATTTATACTTCCGAAATAATCCTACCTACCTACTTATTTTTGGGTACAAATTTTTGTTTTCTGAAAATAGTCCATGATAGATGTCGATGCACTAATTTCAAACTTACAAACAGAATTTAATTAATTCTTTTCTTTCCTGAGATTTATGCTCTCAAAGTTGTACTTCAAATAAGTTTGTTTTTGGACATATAGTCCTAGTTGTACTAGTCGATTCTACGAACAAAGATACATATAAGTTCTTAGGATCGATTCGTTTTCTTATTTTAAATAGTTCCAAAGAACGAATATGCAGATAAAACATTTATTTACGTAACTTCTTAGAATCAACTAGTATAATCAGTAAGATAGTACATCCAGCCATTTTTATGATACGCCCAAAATACACACTTTTTTATTTTTCCGAGTAAAAATCTAAAGAATGAAAAAAGAAAATTAAATGCTGTTTGTATATTTTAAATCAGCGCATCGACGTTTATGGTTTTTTTTCAGAAACCAACATTTTGAATCTAATAATAGGTATTTTTATATTGTTTTAACGGTATATGGACCCATCAGTTAAACAAGCAATGATTTTTACCGCAAAGTTATTTTAGACTCAAAAATAATTTAGTCCACAGGCAAAAAGGGTGTGTAAGGGTTTAAGTTAGTACAATCTTCCACAATAATAAGCTTCAAACTTCAGGGTAGCAACTGTCTATTTGGTTGATAGTTGTCGACGTTCGGAAGCGGACATTCAACTCATTTCGAGTTGGAGCAAAAAAGATATTAAAAATTTGATTGTTATTTATGTGAATAAAGTTGAGTATTGAATAGAATAGTAGCAAATATCTCTACCGGTGATATTTTCTGGTAAAGATGAGAGATCTGGGATAGTGAACGAGAATACAAGAGTAGGACAAAACGGGAAAATAAAAAGGTAGTTGGCGATGATTGTTTAAAAACAATAAAGCAGGGAATGCTGGACGCTGGCGGTAGACGGTTAGGCTATATGCTATAGGAAATAAATCCTGTCGAGCGTTGAGTTGTAATATTTTGTATAGGCGGTCATTCATCTAGAAGCGTCAAGTGAAGTCGCGTCCACACTTCGGCACTGGCGAGCGAGAGAGTGAGCGAACGAGCGCGGAACGCGGACTATTCACGCGTCACAGTGCATCATGCACATCGCATGTGTGAATAATCTATCACTTAAACGGCTTGGTGTCATTTCCTGCCCACCATAATCAATTATTTGCCTAGATGAACATGTAACTTCAGTAACATTGCCGCGAGCCGACCATTGTCGACTGCCCCCGACCCCGACCGAGCGGAGCCGAGTGCGCCCGTCACGAATATCACAGCATATACACGTCAAACGCATTCAACATCGAATGAAATACAAATGAAGCTAGTAACGGTCATTGTGCGGGATATTTATGATGGAACGCGCCTGTTTAGACTAGTAAACCATTGGTGCCGCAAAAAACCCCTACATGCTTGCCAGCGGGGGTGTGGTCCTGTGGTCGACGGCCGAGCTGCCAGTCGACGCCTGCTGCTCAAGAGCGACGTCAAAGTGCTGGCCCCCTCAACGCGAACGTGTCATCGTTTTCAAAAAATTACCACAATATTTTATTTCATTTCCCCGCGAGCTATTAAAACCTTCAAGGGTATCCTTTGAACTGCCAATAAAAAACATTCCTTCAAATGTATGGATTAGTTTTATTGGCAAATTTTAATTACTTTTTCTGCTACATAAATTTTTAAACTAACAGATTTTCTTTCCAATTTATGTAGCTGTCACGCTGGTTTAATGTATTTTGATAAAACAATTAGATAAAAGGTGAATTAAACACAGTCAACATTGATGCGACCTCTGCAAAATAAACAGTTTATAATTTACTCTTGTTGTACTGTGGTTAACGTACTTCATTTATTTCATGTTTACTACTATAAAAATAAAATGACCTACTCTGTATTTACAGATCATCCCGACACTACACATACAACTGATTTTCAGATAATACCCACACAATATTCATAAATTATACTAAATTAAAACCAATGCCTTACCAAAACCTCGACAGTCCCGGATTCTTAACTATTTGTCCCCACTTATAATTATTTAGGGTTTATAAAAAATCAAATTAAATACGGCCAAACAAAAAATGAAATTGACTATTTTGAATGTTATACCTAATTACATTAAATTCATCTAAAATGTTTTAGCAAATAATATACGAATTCTAATACATCCATATTACTATTAGTATTATTATTGGTAAATGTTATTATAACCCTTAAGAACTAACTTTTCGGGATTTGGCATTAGCAAATTTAGTAATAATCTGTGACAGATCCAGTGATCTAGGTATGTTATTTTCTATGGACATATAGATAAAGGATAAAGATGATAAACGATATTGGTCCATAGAATTTCTTAAATATGTTTCAATTATTTTTAGTTTCGAGAAGGACCGTTTTTCACATGCAACTGTAATTGAGCAAAGAGATGTAGTTTCCGTGAAACTACTGCTAGATGAATTATTATATGTTTATCTGCAAAACACCGACGAAAACTTACTAGTTGTTGTGAAAACATATCTGATATATCATCTTCATAAATTGTACACAGATTTTTAGTCATTTCGTGTAAATCGTTGTCAACTGCATTAACTAGAATTTCACTATCTAAAATTTGAAAATTATTTACTATTAATTGTAAACTGGCTGTTCTATTTTTGAATTAATTAAAAATGACATCCAATATCTTGTAACAATATCACCAAATGAGTGTTTGTATTACTTATTCGTAATTAGCGATCTGTAATCAGATAATATTTTTGTCTGCTACTCGCTACTGCTTTTTCTCCTTGTCACTGTTTTTTTCTCTAAATATTTACGTACCCCGGGCCCCATAAAACCCCGCTAGCTACGCCCTTATTTCGAGTTAAAATTAAGCATGATCCAGCTAAAATTAAAAGGGTTCAAATATACGTTAAGAATTCGAGTTAATTTGATAATTTTAATTATATTTTGCGAAGGTACTGTAGTAAATGTTCTTGTTTTAATAATGATAATAACCCTGATGAAAAGTAACTAACAAATCCGAACGCCGAAAAACATGAAGAAAATAAAACAATTGCTTACGTCGCGGCCGGATATTGGCGATGACAGCTGGAAAGAAAAAACATTGGTTCCGGTATGTTTTTTTGAACGTCGATACCTAATTGTATCATTTGTCAATAAATTGATGTGCCTAATCGGTAGCAAAACGTCGGAAGTTAAAAGGAAGAAGAAAAAATAATAATTTGGTGGCAGCGCTGTTGCGCACTCGTTAGCGCTATGTGGGCGGGGCGGCGATACCAAGCAGCCGGCGCCGAATTTCCAGGACTGAGGGCTCAGGAAATCGTGAGGGTGTCAAGAGTGCTGACGCCGACTGACCCAGCATCGCGCATTCATTCACACAAATTTCCAATTATTTTGTTTGTGCTTTGTTGCACGACGAATCCTTATTTGTAGTTCTCAAATATTTCATGATTTTGGATACAAATTTCAAATGTCCACATCATTTTTTACAAAATTATTTTTATGTGATAATATCCTTTATTCCAATTCCAACAATTCCATCTTTAGCATGACATTCCTATGTGGAACAGGGCCTTAAGTACCTGAGGTACTTGTTTTCATGACATGTTTTACTTGCATTTTAGTGATGCAGGTTGTCAGCCTACAGTCTCTGCAAGGTCAGCACACACCGAGCCGTTGTGCGGTAACCCATCCAATTGGACAGGTCGAGCTTTGTTGCTTATCTACACGATCGGACAAGACACGCCACGACCACACAACCGTATTGGCGAATATCCTTATTACATATTTTAAATATAACAGCTAAACCCGTAAAAATCATTGCTTGTCACTCTATCTTCAATAATACCATGTATTTCATGAAATGCAAATAAAACTAATCATGAAACTATTCCTCCAAGAAAGGTAGTGTCACTGAAAAGTTTAAAATAATTATCCTAATTATCATGAATTTGATTTCATGTCAATGAATTTTGAAAGAAAAAAGGGAAACTGAAATTCCGGTTTTACATTTTCCTCAATTTCATTGAATTGTTCCAAAGAACATATTTGTAGAGAAAATAGTTACTTGTCAAACTAGAGAGGAAAGTGTATTTTTTTATCACTAGAGCCTGAGGTATTCGAGTGAGAGTGGAAAAAGCGCTTGCCTTTCATGTTTCACACAAAATTTTTTTTCACATGTTTTAAAAATCTATTTACTTGAACGAAAAGGTGGAACAACAGGCTAAGTTTGAAAGTTAGGTTATGACATGACTGTACTGTAAACTTTGACGTAGCAGTGCAGTTGTTACAGTATTAACAATATGAAAATTCAAGTTCAAGTTGTCAAACTGAGAAATAATGTAAAAAAGGAAAAAAAAGACGTATTTTTTTAAGAATATCCTCATTAAATAAGAATGTCATTATTATTATAACAAATGTATAATATAATAATCATTTTTTCCAATATTTCATTCCAAAATAATATCTATTATACGCTATTTATAACGCTGTACATTTTTCTCTTTTGGGAAAGGAAAGGTAATTTTCCTCACTATTCCGCGAGAAGAAAGTTGATCTCTCTATGTATGTCGTGAAAAAACATTTTTTTATATAACTTTGCCAATAGAATCGACTTATATAATTGATGAGATAGTATCTCCATCCATTTTTGACATATACCTAAAACACACCATTTTTTGAGGTGCAATTTCAAATGCCCATATAATTTTTTACAGAATTTTGTTTGAGTGATTTTAAATATATCAGCTAAATCCGTAAAAATCATCTTCAATACCATGAACTCCGTATCTGTTTTTCAAATAATGCAAATAAAACTAGTCACGGAACAAACACCGTAGGTCCTGTTCCTTCCAATAATGTATTGCCACAGAAAAATTGAAAATAATTTTTCTAATTATTATGAATTTGTTTTTATGTAGATAAATATTGCTCACAATTAGATATTCATTCATACAAATAAAACTAGTCACGAAATAAGTATTGTATATTCTGTTCCCCCCAGAAATGTAGTGCCACAGAAACATTTTAAGTTATTGTTCTAATTATCATGAACTTGTTTTCATGAGGATAAATTTAGCTCACTGTTAGATATTCATAGTAGCGATCAAATAAATCTGACACATCTTAGATTGAGATCGAACCCTGATTATCTAACTCAAAATCTGTCACTTTATTCACTAGACCATAGTTAAATTAGGCAAATTAATTGGGCTAATGATATCTGAATTATATTGATCGAATGGCAAACCAGGTCATTATCAATAATTTCTTGTTTCAAATTTTTAATTATATTAATTTAACAAACCTCAATGACTAATATTAGGAGTATTTCTTTTAAAAACTTTAATTTACAAAATCGATAGTGTACAAAAAAATTGTTAACTGTTAAATTCATTTAATCGTGGAATATTAATTTGGATGAGATTATTTTCAGGAGTTTTATTACAGCAAGTGATTATCAATAATTTCTTGTTTCAAATTTTTAATTATATTAATTTAACAAACCTCATAACTAATATAAGAGTGCTTTTTCAAAAACTTTTATTTGTAAAGTTGATAAGTGTACAAAAAAATCTGTTTTGTTAACTTTTAAATTCATTTAATCGTGGAATATTAATTTTTATATGAGATTATTTTCAGGAGTTTTATTGCAGGAATGTTCAATGCAAAAGACACAAAATTTAATTATGTTTTCGTACCTGAAAAAGTAGGTAATAAAAATAAAAATCTGCAGTGAATGTAGAAAAAGAGGCGCGCAAAGCAATGAAAATATCGCCATGACAATATTTCTTTAGCGACGACAGGTTAAGAATTCGATCAAACAGCCATAATTTTATTATTCTCATATTGCCAACCTTCTAAACTTCCCTCAAAGTGTCACCATCTCGGAGAAAAAATCCCTAGACTCCATTTCAGCCAATATCCAGTCAACTTCGCGCCATATTCATAAAACCTTTTTATGTTGTTCCTTTGAGCTGATGAATGTGTGAGAGAAAGAAAGAACGGATTTCTCGCTGCCTAGGTACCGAGATGTCCTGCTACTGTCATCGATAAATATTCATGGGCGCATATAAGGGCAACAAAGAACTCGTACATGAAGCTCATATTACAAATTTTCCTTCTAACAAGATTAAATGTCTTATAATCAGGGTTGAGAGATTTAAATCAAGTGTTTTTTTTTTTAATATATTGGTTTACATCAAGACAAATTAAATTTAATAACTTAAACGAAAAATGAATAATTTTGGTTATTGTCCTTGTAAATGTATTCATTGAATTAAAAATATAAACAATTTAAAAAAAACATTATAAAAACAAATCATAATTTAATTTATAAAAAAAGAAACGTTTATTCATTTAATGGCATATTGTTATTGTAATATTTAAATAGGAACACCAGTTTTCTAGACTTTTCAGTTCCTAATCTGTTTCGCAATATGGAATGTACAAGTCCAAATGATGAAAAAAAAAGATGTACGTCGACGCAAGCACGGCGCACAAACAAGAATAAACATGAATATCCAGAATAAGGACTCTTATATATTTTTGAATAATAACATTGGAATATTTATAATACTTAAAAATTTAATTCAAACTACCTGTTTTTACACACTTTTAAAAAAAAATATTTACATAAAAAAAATCTGATTTAAATCAAAAAAATAAATAAATCATGATTTTTATCCAGCCTGCTTACAATATAAAAATATTTTTCCACTAGACCTAATGAAAACTATCATTAATAAATGCTTCCATTTATGAACAAAATATATCAATCAAATTCAATAGTACTTCATTGTTTTTCAATTCATGATTATTAATAATAACAAAGTTTAGAGTTAACTACTTTTGTTACGGTATATTTCCACGCCTAGTACTTTTCTATTGCCGAATTGTGTGAACGCGGTCGAAATCTCGAGCCTCATAAAAAATTATTTATTGCGCCATCTGTTTCAAAAAATCTGAATGGATAATATATTTGGTTTTAAAGTGGTTACTATGGTCGACATTTCATAGGCATTTACATAATTTTGTAGTATATCACAAAATTTAAAATACATCGGAAGTAGTACAAAATCGAATAAAAAGATGTTATGCGTTACCTGGCTTCAAATTCTAGAACTCATTTTGTATTTCAATTCACGAAAAAAAAATAGAACGTATTATAAATATGTACTTACCTACCATATTAATAAGTAACGCATATAAATGAATATTTGAATTAAGTTTGAATATAGATTGTTCTGTTATTAGATTTGTATAAAAAGATTACGAATAATAAATGGAACAGTGGCCGTTCGTCTGACCCCGTTTATAATTTTACAATATATTTATTATTTTTCTTATAGTACTAGAAATGCAACAATCATTAATATATGACAAAATATATTTACAATTATAATTTATTTGCTCATATTTGATATTTTATTCTGCCTACAATGAATGTTATTGTCGCATGATTTGAGTAACGTAGCGGGTCGTAAATGCATTGAGTTGGACCTTGAGCTAGCGAATAAATACGAACTATACAACAGTGCATCGCGACATAATTATTCATCTTGACCACAAAATGTTTCGCAGTTCAGTTAATGTTCCTGCGGACAATTTTAATATTAATAAAAAAAAATTAAAATACCTTCTTACACAAGAAAAACTATAAATGAATTAGAAGGTCTATACCAAAATCAAACCGTAAGTAATATTGAGAAAGTTTTCGCTCTTATGAATAATTTTTTGTCCGAAAATTATATATTAGACGAATTTTCTGAGGTACACAAATTTATTGAAATTACGTTAGTTACTTCAGTAGGAACTGCTGAAGCAGAGTTATTTTTTTTCTTTACATTTACTCTTTCAATTCATAGTTATTGTTTCACTATTATGCAAGAATTTAATAAAAAATGTCTTCGAACAATTTGCTCCTCAACAAAATAGAAGAGCAGAATATCTTTATAAATAATATTTGGAATCTTAATATGTATATTTTTGAATGAAAGTTAAATATGTATTTGTATATTGTATATTAGTGGTTTTTTATTTTGGCCCCGGTGTTTATAAAGGTGACGAGCCGCTACTGAATTAGAATATTATGAATTACTTATATTTAATATGAAATATTATAAAATATATGTGTAGACGTTTTTCTTTCATTGTATATGGGTTGTTTGAAGACAGAAATAAATATTCTCCAATGAACCGGAGGCAAACTTAAAATTTGTCTCCACCTATCTATCCACTTTTAAAGCAAAGAAAAAGTTTGATTTTGATACATATTCAAGAAGAAAGATGCAACATAAAGTTGAACAGAGATAATCATTGCAAAGGAGACATGACCTCCAACTTCTAATATCAATATATCTAGGCTACGACAAAATGATCGTCATCGAAAAGAAAATATTATTGTCTGTTTTATGATACGTGAATTTTCTATTATTCTACATTGTATATAGGAATGAAATATGAATTATTATATAAAATTTTGAAATCATATGTCCAAAGGTTTTTTTTAATAAGGGTTGACACATATCATGTGGTTTGCGGCGGGCAAAGTGGCAGTGATCTTGTAAAAAAATAATAAATGTTAGTGATTCTATACATCATTTTTTGAGTCGGTGGACCGAAGGCCAGTCCCTAGAGATGTGCCCGAATGATGACAACGTGTCGGGCAACACGGAAGCCGACATCCGACAATGAATCGAAGATAAACGGATAAGTTACGGACTTTCAGGGAGTCAGTGTCTGCTGTTTCCCTTTATCAAGATACACCGCACACATGTTCATTGAAATCAAATTGTCTATCACAGAATAGATATAAACTCACATCCAAAACATGCTTTTAAAATAATTTGATGATAAACATTCATACATAAACTTAAAACGAAATTTAACTCGTATAATTTCATTTCTGTCACTACATATTAAAAATATACCGTGAGTATTTTTTAAGGTGAAACAAGGGATTTGTTATATTGATGCCTACAACTTGACTAAATTAAAATTAACAAAACTATGTTTTTTTAAGTGGTAAAATGATTTTAAATATCACAGAATAGATATAAACTCTACATACAAAACATGCTATTAAAATAATTTGATGATAAACATTCATACATAAACTTAAAACGAAATTTAATTTATACAATTTTATTTCTGTCACTACATATTAAAAATATACCGTGAGTATTTTTAAGGTGAAACATGGAATTTATCATATCGATGGCTACGACTTGACTAAATTAAAACTAACAAAACTATGTTTTTTTAAGTGGTAAAATGATTTTAAATAATCCAATTTTATTTCGTTGACAATTTGATTTAAGGTGAAAATTCAATCGTTTTTACTATACTTGGAACGCCGAATAGATGCACTAGTTAAATTAATGAACAGGGCCTAAATTGCGTAGTACAGTGTACCCAGAAGTAAGCTTTATACGTTTCAAATTAAGAAATGTGAAATAATTTTGTTTACATTTGAAATGTAGTTAATACTTAAAGTACCTATTAAAGACCCGTATTTTAAACGAAATACTATCCATACAATATTAATAAATACATTATCAGTTTGTTTTTTATCCCATATATTTTGTAAAATTGAATTTATGGAAAAATATTAGGAAATAATTTTCCTTTCCAAACTTAGGGTCAAGAAAACTAATGAAACTAGTACGAATTTGGTTTATCTTCTATATCTGGGCACCCACATTACTAAAACTAGGAAACGAATTTGACATTTGATTTTTGAGGTATTATTTTATTCCAACTTGAAATAATATTATTATACATATTTTTATCCACGTTTAAGAAAATTGTCGGATCATTTCCTGACACACTTATACCAAGTGCTGGAACATTGGTAGAAAAGTAGATATTTAATGTTATTTTTGTTTAATCTTTCTTTATTATGTTTATTTGATTGTTATTTGGTATATTTATTCATTATTTTGTAATTTCTTACAATGTTTAAATATAATACTTTTAACTATGACGTACTCATAGCCATGGATGTGTCAAATTTCATGTTTCGCTTTAAAAATATTCACGGTACAATGGATAAAAAATATATTATAAAAAACATATTTTTTAAGCATTTTTATTGTACTTTCTTTGCAAATGCTCAAATCCTTAACGTAAATATAATGACAATCATATAGTATAGTAAAATAATATTAATTTTTAGTAAAATATATGTTGTTATACATATGTGTGTACTCATGTGTAAATCGTGGAAATCAATTTGGATATTCAAAGTTATAAACAATATACAATAATTTTAAAATTTTCAATTGTGTAAAATGGGTACCGCATTTTGCGACAAATATTAAATCACGAACAAATGTGGTTTTGCGGTTAATACGTTCGTTAAATAATATTTTACGAAGTTAAATGTCAATAATTATGATTAATAACCCTTTATTCAGCTATATTTAAGTGGTTTCTAATAAACCTTGTTTAGCAGGAATACAGCGTTCAAAATCATTCTAAAAACACTGAAGCGGCATTTACTTCAACCCCGAAAACACGGGGTTCGAATTAATGTGCCGTACGAAGTACGAAGTAATATACGTACAATATATATATATATATATATATATATATATATATATATATATATATTGTAAAAAAAAGTGATTAATCACAGTTCGTGAAATGTCATTCATTTTAGCAAATGAAAGAAATTTAAAAAAATCCTTAAGAGGAATACATTTTGAATTAAAATTGCACAAATTTTTAGGTAAATAAGTAAATAAGAAAACTAGGTACATATTTAAAAACATTGAAGGACTATGATTTAGATATTAATTAATGAATATATGGACACGAAATTTATGTTCGAGCATTGCCAGGATGTGGCTTTAAAATTAATATTTATATGAATTACAAAACTAAAAATGATTTCTATATTACCATAATATTAAATAAAATCTCTGCAATTGATATTTATTTTAATTTGTTGTGAAATATGCAGCATTCAATTGTAATTTTATATTTTATGTTTTATATTAAATTTTACAATGTATAATAAATATATTTGTATGGATGTCGTTGCAGAATGAGGATCGAATACAATCTACAATCCCTTATTCGATGAAGCTACCCTATCGGAGTAGATGTGGAAGTTCACCCTCCACAAACAACTTAGGGAATTGTAATATGTTTGGCTACCAACCGAACATCATTTGTACAAATATTCACATCCCAGGAATTGTTCCACATTGAATTGTCATTTCAGAAACCCGTTTTCCTGTTATAATTGTTTTAAGAGTATTAAATTAATTACTCTCATGATTAAACTACACCAGATCACCATTTTATATAAACATAAATGTCATTTATTTTCGTAGGGAACAAAGAAACCTATATTTATATTTATTTAGTCAAATGCGATATATGTCAATAATTTTAAGTAATTTTGATTATATTTTTATATGATTAAAAAAAAAAAACAGCAAGTATCATAAAAAAATGTAAAAACCAATCTAGGTCTTGCTTATTTTTATTAGCATTAGCAATAAATAGAAACCAAAGAGCAAAATTGTTACGCACTAAATAGATATCTACGGATTTTGATAAACTTTATTTAAGATAAATTATTAGATTAATTTTCGAAGTAATTGTAAAAACTAGAATAAACAAGAGCAAGTTTTTAAATCATTTTAAAAAACGAGCCAAAACAAAATTAGTTATAGCGCGTTGTTTAAGTCAGTTTATATTTCATTTTCATACATTAATCATACAAAAATCTGATTAATTTATAACAAACACTCCTCTAATTAATATAAAATGGGGCCCGTATTAAATTGTAGCGATCTCAAGGTCACGTCACGGGCAAAGGCCGCTAACAGACCTGTCACGACAGGTTCGCGCGCTTCTATTGTTCTGTTATCTAGAGGTTACTAGAACATTGCCGAACTTAATTGTTCTACTATATAAACCCCAAGCAGGAGATCGCGAGGACAGTCTGATAGTAATACGTATAGTGAACAGGAATCGTTGGTGATATAAATATATTGTGGAAATAAATATTGCGTAGTTTTAAGTGTTTAAATAAATGTTTATAGTGCTTAAAGTCCTTATTAATAACAATTACTTCTAAATAAGTGTTTATATTTGTTTATTCATAGTGTTACCACAGAATAGTTACATACAGAAGCGACACTCCGTGTCGGTACCTTTCATGATACCCTATTCTGTTCTATGACCTTGGAGCATTGTGTAGACTTTTAAATTTGTTGGCTTGCCCTATCTCTCCCTAAGATGTGACGAAACTTTCCGATTTTAAACAATGAGCCCTTTAAATTTGTTGGCTTTCCCCATCTCTGTCTAATTTTCGTTTCTCTGTCTTACTGTTGCTTCTGTATAAACCTATTCTGTGGTGTTACTTACTTTTATTATCTGTTTACAATTTATTATAATTTATTATTCGTTTATTAAACCTAGTTATATAAATATTAATATTTAATTCATTTTTCACCCATATAAATAAAACGTTACAATATTTTTTCTAGGGCTCGATAGTATCGGACTACCGTAATTACAAGAATAAAATATGTGTTTATAAATTTAGCGAATGAATTTAGTTGTATAAGTGGTAACATAATACTCCCATGAATCACAAACAATACAAGAACGTTTCAGCTCGGGAACTGACACGTTCTGTAATTAATAAGTTCGCGATAACTGTAGATATATGTGTGAAGCAATCGTGTGATTCGCAATGAATATTCATGCGATCTGTAGCGTGTATGTCTGCGTTGGCATCGCTACAAGCTGCGTCTGGGCTTGACGTTACGCAGTCACGCATTCCTATAACTGAATTTGCTACCGACACTGTGTGCTCTGTGCTTTCTCTGCTAGCTAAACACCTAACCAAAACGATTTTGCTAAGGAGATAATCGTTCTTTAATATTCTTTATTTTGTGATATTCTTTCAACAATTTTTGTATTCATATAATTGCCTTTCATCTAAATAAGAATAAGTAAGTGTTCGATAGATAGGTTAAAAACCGGGTGTTTTTTATGGTGTACATAGAAGATTAACATGAGAGACTATTTTTTTTTCTAGGCTGTTGCCTTCCGTTTCAAATGACAATAATGGTTGTAGTATCAATAGGAAGATATAAAAAATATGCATCAAATGACACCAAATACACGCACATTATGTCGTATTTTAATCGTATAAATTAATTTTTAAATTACTTCAATTTCTTAATAAAAGCAATAGCAATGATATTAGAACAGCAAAATAAAAATGTTTGACGTTATGTTTTTATAAATGATTTTCAAATCACGTTTGTCATATAGTCTTATTTCCGAAATCAGTTAAATTTTAACAATTGACAATCTGAAATTGAAGTATTCTTCTGTTTGAAAGTTGGTTTCCAGTAACTTGTAATACAAATTGAGGAAGCAAGTGTTGCAAAATTTTAATTACTATTGTAGTTCTTATAAATTGAAGTGATGATATTTTTAATATAGTTTGAAACAAATGACATGCATGTAAATGTCAATTTAATGCCAAGGTCTCTAGTAAGGTTTAGTTTCATTTTGTAAAACTAAGTTAAAAATCGATCATATACCACAAGTGGTAATTAATCAACACTGTAAAAAAGTTTGTCTTGAATATCACATTAATTAGCTGATTGAATTTATGATGCTTTTATCTTGTGCTTTTAATAATTGAAACACATGCATTTATAAGTATAAAAAAACAAATGAAAGTATCGCGGTAGATAAATTATATGAAATATTGTAAGTCAAGGAGACAAATTTCACGTCATGAAAAAATGAGATAAGTGTTTATCACGGCAATGAAAGAAAACAGTAAGAAAGTAAGAAATTCCCACATTTAAATTTCGTTGAATGTGTTTGTACTAATAAAACGACCCTTCTCGAACAAATCGGACAGAAACAAGTTTACAGAGATTCAGGATGAAACAAGACAGGAAAAAGATCGTTTTTCAGATGTAACACAGTCATTCACATTTACTTATAAAAATGAAAAAATTAAATACATCATCAGTAAAGATAAATAAAGGTTTCAGAAAATATTTAAAGCATTATTGTAGTTTAGTTTATTATCCTTCATTATTAGAATTGAAATATATACCATTTCCATAAGAGATTAAGTTTAAATTGCTTGTATTTACGTCGTGATTACATTAATCAAAGGTAAAGTAGTTTATTTACACCCTTGAACGTTAGTAAATTGTTGATCTAAATTGGTGGTAATTTTGTTTGTTTCGTGCTGGTCTTTTAAGCAGTAGATGTGTTAAGCTTTGCTTAATTGTTCCCAAGTGGTTAACCATCTACGTGTTAACTGCATTAAATTGTGTTTGACTGTTCCCTTGAGGTACTCTAACCCAGAACTAACCGCTTCCATTTTTCCCTGATTCTCTTACTTGTTTTCGTTTCAATCTTTTCAACGTACTTTCAAATTAGTTATAATTTGATTCAATTTCGTTCATTACATACTTAAATATATTATTTACTTTATAAGTGGAACGCTTCTCCTTTATTATACAAACTTGTATGGGTTATTAAATTCTTTCTTTATTTGAAAGAATATCGTACTAGTTATTATAAAATAAAGAGGATAATTGAAGTTGATTGGCATTATTTTTCTTACATATTTTCCAAGATCGATAAAACATTACATTAATATAACTAATGCACATTTCTTTAATTAATTAAAATTAAGTACTTTGTAATTGATTATTGGAGTAGTATACATATAACTTTGTCTTTTAGATGTTTATATGAATATTGATATTTCATTTCGTTACAAAACTGATAGGTACTTATGAGGTCAGACTTAAATAAGTAATAATATTCTATGACATATAATACTAATATTTTGAGGAGAAAATGCATCATTCGATATTAAATATTATTAATCAGTGACTTAAAAATGTTTTCTAATTGCTAAATTTAGGACGTCGAATTTCTGCCAATTTCCGAATTAGCACTCGGTCATTTGAAAAGGACGTTTCCAATATTTTAGTATAACTAACAATACGTATTGTTAATTACTATCAAAAATGATAAAATTCACCGTTTGGGTTCGGACTAACCGGCTATTTGCTTTATAATACCTAACTAGTTTGCGCAACTATCAAACTTCTAACTAAATTCACCAAACAAAAGCATCTGCCACAGGAAGTCTCGTGAAGCTTTGATACCCTGTATAAATAAATATAAAACTGAAATATGAGTTCTGGAAAAACGGAAGGTTACGACTGTTACTATTACTAGTAGTAGTGCAGTGATAGTGATATTTATGTTTATTGAGAAAATATAATGATGAATATGTCTTTATTATCTTTTATTTCTTTATTAAAAAAAAATCTTACTGATAATGATTAGTTAGAGGGAGGAAATTGTACAAAGTAGGAAAAAAGATGTGAAATAAGGACTTTCTTTTAGTCATAGAGTAAAACTAGGTACACTTGCTTTTATGACTTGGTTTTATTATTCTGACACAGAGGTTTGAATGTAAGTACTCTATTCCTCGTGTTTAGAGCATTCTATATGAATGCTTCTAATTTGAAAGTTAGGTTAGCTTCTCTCAAATTCAAGAAAAGATCGGCCATGGACCGATCAATTTACAACTAAATTTTCCATTTCTCTATTTGGTAGGGCAATATTCATTTTAGACAATTTTAGACTTTGGCCGTTATATTATATTATATCTTCAAACTTTATAACCTTTTTTTAAAAAAGTCGTGTATTTATTCGGCTTGGGATCACTAATCCTTTTACATATTATAAGATTACATTTTGTATATACTTATGTTTTATTTAGTGTTAGATTTGTGTTTTATAGTTTTATTAGGTCGATATCGGTTAGGTACATGATGAGGTTGTTCATATTCTCGAGGTTGTTGCGTAGTGCGTCGTTCATTGTGTGGGGTCTCTTATTTCTGTGTGGTTTATTTACTTTATGCATTCCTTTATGATGTATTAGACGGTAACTGTGGTGCAGCATATTTCGTAGATGCTGGGTTCTGTTTTTTAAGGATGTGATCGTTTGTATATTAGTGTATCTGATGCGTAGATATTGCAATTTGATGTTTTCTTTCTCTAGGTATTTGTCATACCTCTATTTCTTCTTTTATGGATTTCAATTTGTTGCTTCTTTTCCTAGCTAGTAGTTTTCCAATTTTTCCTTTGTGTGTCTTCAGGAGGAATTGTCATATCTCCTCGTCGTATATTTTATTAGAAATGAAACATAAGAGATATTTTTTTAAGTAATTGGTTTAAAGATTGGAGGCTTTGTAAATGCATTAGAGGTAGGTGATTGATGTTGTGAATAGTTTTAGCAACACTGGTGTAAATGAGGGCGGCTAGGTAAGTCTTCAGGAAGAATTGTCATATCTCCTTGTCGTGTATTTTATTAGAAATGAAACATAAGAGATATTTTTTTTAAGTAATTGGTTTAAAGATTAAAGGCTTTGTAAATGCATTAGAGGTAGGTAATTGACGTTGTGAATAGTTTTAGGAACACTGGTGTAAATGAGGGCGGCTAGATAAGTCTTCAGGAAGAATTGTCGTATCTCCTTGTCGTATATTTTATTAGAAATGAAACATAAGAGTTATTTTTTTAAGTAATTGGTTTAAAGATTGGAGGCTTTGTAAATGCATTAGAGGCAGGTGATTGATGTTGTGAATAGTTTTAGGAACACTGGTGTAAATGAGGGCGGCTAGGTGTGAGTGCGATGGGTGTCGGGCGACAGGCGACGCGAGTAGATGACGGAATGACAGCGCGCGAGACTGGAGACGGCGAGACAAGACTGAGCCGAGGCTGGAGCTGAAGCTGAAGCCGGGAGAGTAGCTGTAGCCTGTACAGTACTCGTTGGAGCACGCAACGCACAGCACACAGTACTCCAGTAGCAGTAGGCGAGCGAGCAGGGACAAGCAGCAGCCGCCGCCACCGCTCGCAGTGATTGATTGCCTTCTATTTAGCCAAATCCTATAGCCACATCCCGGTAAATCTCATTATTACGTCAAGCCAAGATGCTACTTACTTCACTTTATATATGAGAAATAGCTCCCAAGCATAATTTATTAATAGACCAATAAAAATACCCCAATACCACTGCTGCTTGTTTTCACGAATCAGTTTCGCGCTTTCCACAAAAACTTCCAAGATAAAATGGAAAATTTAACTGTTATATAAATCTCGGGCCGATATTCGAGTCATTTTTCACGAACGGCAAGGCGAAGCGTACAATGTAATTCAGCGTAAAATGCTTCTGGTTCTGCTGTGCACCGCTCCAATCGAATTTGCATTGACGAGATCTGAGGCTGAGCCGAGCCGAGCGCGGCGCCTCATTCCCGGCCGGGACACGAACACACGCACTGCCGCACCGCAGGTTAATCACTCTAATTACCCCCAACAAACAATTTACTCTATCCGAATGCTTCAATACACTACCTAAAGCTATTTCTTATTGTATTATCTCCTTTGTACGTTCTGGACAGCAGATTTATCTCATTCCCCCACGTTTTGCCCTCACCGAACTATCTACTTTACCTGTCCGCCACACCAAAACACAAAACTATTTATTATTCATATTTCATTTCTATTGCAGTAACATTATCAATATTACTAGGAAAAACTATCTGTATTTTATGATTTTGTCTCAGTAGGGATGCTTAGATTAATTTGTTATTGAATTATCTCGTTTAACAAAGTTTGTTTTACTGTAGCTTTCCAATTCAACACATCATATTTTTGTCGAATTATTATTCATATTTTATTTCTATCGCAGTAATTTTATCAATATTTTATACTCTGTGCTTCTGCATCAGCATACTGTCTAGATTAATTTCTTATTGTATTATCTCCTTTGTACGTTCTGGACAGCAGATTTATCTCATTCCCCCACGTTTTGCACTCACCGAACTATCTACTTTACCTGTCCACCACACCAAAACACTATAACTATTTATTATTCATATTTCATTTCTATTGCAGTAAAATTATTAATATTAATAGGAAACACTCAGTATGGATGCGTAGATCAATTCCTTAATTAATTACCTCGTTTAACAATGTATACTAATAATAATTTCTGTATTGAGATATTCTCAAAGGTGAGGTTCAGCCAAAGACTTGTCTTCCACCTAACCTAAATACAAGTATATATGTAAATATATAATTGTCTATAAAAGAGAAAATAGTTACTGTAGTTACAATTAGTACAATATGAAATCAATATTAATCAACTAAATTGAACATATTCCTAATATGCAGCTTTAAAGTTGGCAGTGACAGTGATTTTAAATAATTTGGGATATCGTTATAGAGTGAAGGAGCAATGTATGAGAAACATCCCTTAAATTTAGACTTATTAAAACCAGGAACATCAAATGCATATTTATCACGTAGACTGTAAGTATGTCTTTTTTGCGTGAGTTTTTCCCGTAAGAATGATGGAGTTTCCGTAAGGATTATTTTATGCACTAAACATAGATACAGACCTTTATTTAGTTTGTTTCACTGTAGCCTTCTAACACATCATACTTTGGTCTACTTATTATTCCTATTTTATTTCTATCGCAGTAATTTTATCAATATTTTATACTCTTTTTATACTATAATACACTACCTAGATCAATTTCTTATTGTATTATCTCCTTTATCAAAGTACCTTTTTCATCAGTGACACAACAATATGAAGTGAAAAGGACATCAAAAACCGTACATAAATATTAATAATATTCCTAATTTTATCTGGTTTGTTAAAGTGAATCCTTCTAGTTCAGCAAATAATATTTTGTTCTATTTATTATTCATAATTAATTTCTATCGCAATAATATTACCAGGAAGAACAGTATTTCTCGGTAGTATTAATTGGTTATGCTCTCAGCTTTTGCATCAGTACACTTACCTAGATCAATTTCTTATTGTATTATCTCCTTTATGAAATTAACTTCATAATCAGTGATACAACAGTACCAGGAAGAAAGGATCTCAGAAATTATAAATACATGTTCCACTGTATTAATCCATTTTAGTACACCGTATTCCGCAGCAAAACATAAAGGAATTCAAATACCATAGATTGAATATATTTTTATTGTGTTGAAAAGGTCATAATTGATTTTATAATTTAATATTTATTATTAATTGATTCAGTAAGTACATACATACATATATGTTTATATTACATTTTATTAAAATAACAGGTTTTATTTTGTAGAAAGCAAACCGATTTAATTTGGTTTTAAATTAAATGAAAATTGATCAATTCACGTGACATCTAATCCAGTGGTCTGTCATCCCCATATCATTAAAAATTTGATATGATTCAACATATCATTTCATGGAGTCTACGGTTAGAAATCTTTAAAGAAATTCACATTAAAAAATTATTTTGAGATACAAAGATAAAAATGTTCAATCTAATACGTAATTAAATTTAAAATAGTGGACATATTTCTGTAACTTCGAATCCCCAAC
Source organism: Stenolophus ochropezus (assembly GCA_035578165.1). Classification (NCBI taxonomy): domain Eukaryota; kingdom Metazoa; phylum Arthropoda; class Insecta; order Coleoptera; family Carabidae; genus Stenolophus; species Stenolophus ochropezus. The sequence continues at coordinate 11,712,725 of JAQOWZ010000014.1, forward strand.
TATTTTTTTCAATTCGGTTCCGGTTTTCGTTCCTGCAAAAATAACTGTGTTTTAAGTTTTCAATTCAATTACAAATAATAATTGCAGAGACTCGAACCGTAACGATACCGTAATCGAAAACCGCACCGATATTTGACTTTCTATTAAACTGTAAGAGAAAACCGAAACTTATATTTTATTTCTTCAAATATGGAAATCGAAAACCGATAAAAAAAAATTGTTTATATTACATTTTAATAAAATAACAGGTTTTATTTTGTAGAAAGCAAACCGATTTAATTTGGTTTTAAATTAAATGAAAATTGATCAATTCACGTGACATCTAATCCTGTAGTCTGTCATCCCCATATCATTAAAAATATTTCAATTTCCCCCCAGAAGATGACAGGGGTGCGCCACTGCATCAAGGGACGCATCAGATGCGGTTCACTCTCTAATGACGTAATCGTCGTCATATTAGCCGATGCAATATTGCCCTAATCATTTCATTACATCGATGCGGAACTCGTGATCCGTGCCACGCTCGCTCATTGCTCGATGTTCGATGTTCGATGTTCTTTTCCCAAACGCGATTTTTATAAAACATTTACCAACAGTTTATGCTTGTTTCCTTTACATTCGAATCGAATTTGTCAAACATGACAGATGGCGTATATTCTAAATGATCGGGATGAGTGCTTTAATTGGGAAATGTGCAAAATCGGAAAATGGAGAAAATTTAAATTTCAGAATATTACAGATTCCTATTCGTCACCCTAAAATTGGTTTGTTCAATATCCACTTTTTCTCAAAACTGAATTAACTTCATAAATACATTGTTAGTATTGTTTTATTATTTGCCGTTAAAAAGTTTACTAGTTCTAAAATACTACGTATACCTAAATTTAGAAAAGCTAAAATTATGAAATAGAAGACAAACAACAAAATTTCCCAAATTTCTTGAATGAACAACGATGCAATATTAATAACCAACAGAGTTAAATATTAAAAATATCTAGACTTTCTAGACTCTTGTCTTGGCTTGTCTATATTATCAAGACTAGACTGGAAAAAGTCTTGTCTTGAAATTTCAATATAAGACAAGATTTTCTTAATCTAGATTAAGACTCTTGACATATTTCTATACAAGTTTCAAGACTCTAGATTAACTTTTAAGTTGTACGTAATACGATTTTTTTATTGCCTTACATTAGTAGATACGTTCAAAGTTTCAATAAAAATTGTAAGAATTCCTATCAATTAAGATTAAGAAGGTCTACTTACACTTACTTACCGACTAAATAAATCAATAAATGTAATGATGGTTGATTCAACAGATTTCTATAATTCTATAAAATTGTTATACTAACAAATAAACTGCAACTTTTTAAACTAATATATGAAGTATTCGAAACAAGAAACAAAATAACAAAATCCTTTCAAATATAACAAAAAAAATTAAACTTTTTGAAAATAAATATATAATACGAAGCTTGTTCCACCAGAGCTAAAATTTGCATGGTTGTGAAAAACAATCTAGAGTCTTGATATCTAGACAAGTTAAGAACAAGTCTTTTTAGTTTAGTCTTAGACTTGTCTAGAAGGCAACATTAATTACTAACGTATTGTAATTCATATGTTCCTATGTAGGGAACATCATTTTTAATAATGTTGTAAAAATTTCCACGCTCAATATATAATTCCATATAAATATTGTTTAATTTTAATCCATAACAATATATTTGATAGAAATGTATTCTACATCTTACATTCATTGTTTATTATATTTATCCAATATCCTTACATTGGAATTCCTTTCAAGTGACAGTATACAACATCCTAGGAAAAATAGAAACAGTAGCTTATCTGCTTATAATAATACAACATATTATGTTACATTTAAAGAATTATTAGTTATTCTTTAGAAGCAACATGATAAATTCACAATAAGTTACTTAATATCAACACAATATAATGATAAACTTTAAACGCAATTTCCCACTACTATGGAAAAGTGGATGTTGAACAAACCAATTCTGGAGTAAGAAATATTTATATGGATACCAGATTTCGAAGTATATTTGGTGGAGGTATTACTAATAAAATAAATATTGTAGCAATCCCAGCATCGCGGCGCGGGCGGCGGCCACTAACGCACAGGTTACAACAAGTCCGTCCGCTCCCCATTGTTCTGATTTCCAGAAGGGTCGGCGAATATTCCAGAAATTAAAGGGTCGGCGAATATTCCAGAATTAAGAGTTTTATTTAAATATCCTACACCTAACACCAATTGTTTAAGTCTTTATTTATTAATAATTGTTAGTCTTAAATTAATGTTTATATTTCTTAATTCTTAGTGTTAGTTATTTTTCGTTATCTTTTATAATTCATATTTCTCTTATTAAACCTAGATATATAAATATTAGTGTTTTAATCAATTTTACACTTCACCTAAATAAATAAAACGTTACAATATATTCATTGCGAGTTTGGCCAAACTACAATTTTCGAGGGTAGTGTACTTATTAGGAATAAGTATTTAAGTTTTAAATTGTTTATTCAAATTATAACGTGTGGAGGAATTGTAATTACAGTAAAATTAGAAATTGGAATTGAGTGTGATTTTTTAAAACATAATCAAAAGCTTACTGTAGTTGCCGCTACTGCTTCCTTCCCATTCAAATCAAATTTGTCAAACATGACAGATTGCGTATATTGTATCAGATACGAAACGGATATTTAACATGAGCTGGATGTGTTTATCTTTCGGATGCATCAAGTGATGTTTTCAGTTTTGATTTCACAATATCTATCACCATCACAATAAACATAGATATGAATAAGCCTATTCTTTTTTTTCAAAATAAATAGCAGTAAACATATTTTCGGACTTTGTCATTTTGAAGCACCAATTCATAACTCATTTCCACTGGCGGAAATTGAGAAATTAGAATTTGTGGATTCAAAATATTTTTCAGAAAAATATTGATAGGACTTTTTATGATTAAATTGTTGAATATCGTGGAACTATACAGGGTGTAAATATAACAATAAAATTGTTAGTGTTTCTAGTAAGCTACATAAATTAATGTAAATCAGAAAAAAAAAATTTCGGAGATTTACCTATTTTTGCTTTTTTTTAAATAGTACGCTCTATATATTTTTACACTATTTAGTACGAATTAATTTTTGCTTTAAAAGTGTTTCATAAGTTATATCTTCTAAACTTAATAGAATTCGAAATATTGACGAAAATAGTAAAATAGTTTTACTCGAAATTAAAGCTGACTATGAAAACAAAATTATTGAGTTACGAAACATTTTAATTAACAAATGTATATCAAATTACCTACCTTCTAGTTAATTGAGTATCCTTCAATTTTTACAACAAATAATAGTCAAAGTTATCAATTCAATAAACTTTTTCACGAAGTTATAACAATAAACTAATACAAAAGTCAAATTTTGTTTCCATAGCCAGCTTTAATTTCCAGTAAAATTATTTTAATATTTTCTTCAATATGTCGAATACTATTAAGTTTAGAAAGTATAACTTATAAAACTTTTTTAATTTTGTACTAAATAGTATAAAAATATACAGTGCGTACCATTTAAAAAAAAGTCAAAAATAGGTATATCTCCGAAAATTTACATATTTTTTTTCCGATTTACATTAATTTATGTAGCTTACTAGAAACACTATGAATTTTATTTGAAAGAATTTTTTGTATCTCTTATAACTTCCGCGAAAAATCGCGTTCCCTAGTTTCATATGGTGGGTTTATGCAGACAACTAAATTAAGAAATTACTTTCTAAAATTAAACTAAGAAAGTAGGAACCATTGATTTCTACAAAAACGTTTATGCAACAAAATTAACAAACTAAACTATTGTCACTAAATTAAGAAGTTGGTTATTTTCAACTTTTTAGTTTAATTTCTTAATTTTATAATGTTTGCACATGCGCAATACTAACATAACCATTAGTTTGACGTTTAAAGCGTTTTGTAAATATAACCTAAAAGTTATATTTCTAAAACTGATAAAATATAATATTTTTATATAATGGAGAACATAATAAATGATCTAAGGACGCAATGTTAATAAGCCTATTTCAAAACTTTGAATTTATATACAATAAAAGAAAATAGTAAATTTAATATGAAAGGAATATTCTCATTGGTTTATTCTTTGTTTAATTTTGAGCATAAACAATCTTCGTATAATTTAATTTTCTAGTTTAGTGGTCCAATTTAATTTTATAATTTACTTGCTGCATAAACCTACCATACACCCTGTATATTCCTATACATTTAACAAAAAAAGTGAAAGAGTAAAAGGATGAAATGCATCGCCATTTATTCGGGGTAGTTGATATCAATGTGCCCCGTTGTCCCTTATTTATACAAATATGTATCACTTATCACTGTAATAGCGAGTAAATTCAGTTAGTAACTTACTAGAAACCACAGAATAGTTACATACAGAAGCGATACTCCGTATCGGTACCTTTCATGTTCCCCTTTTCAGTTCTATGACCTTGAAGCATTGTGTAGACCTTTAAATTTGTGCTCTTCCCTTATCTCTCTCTAAGATGTGAGGAAACTTTCCGATTTTAAACAATGAGCCCTTTAAATTTATGCACATTCTCCATCTCTCTCTAATTTTCGTTTCTCTGTCTTACTGTCGCTTCTGTATAAACCTATGCTGTGGTACTGCCCCGGTCTCCCACCACTTTTCCTCGAGTTTTCGCTATTTTGACCAATAGGAGCGTATTTCCATGGCACTAGAATAACTTGAAATGGGGCAGTACCCAGAATTTAGGCGAAGATTTCCGAATGTGTCCGACAATTTTTGAGGTAATCAGTTAGCATTGTTTGTGGTAAAAGTTCATGTATTGAACGAAAATTACTGATGATGATTTTGCAAACGTACATGGTGCTTTATTATTGTTACAAATACGAAATAGTAATTATTTAACAACACCATTTTCTAAATGTGTTAAATTACTAAACATTACTTGTACAATATCCATGACTAATGTAGTATGTGAACACTCTTGTTCTACTTAAGAAATTAAAACATTTTTACAACACACTGATTAGAGATGGACGGTTTGCGCTAGCGATATCAAACGGAAAAACTATGATGAAAACTTTCTTTAATAACAATATAAATAATCGAACATTTCATTCATGCAAAAGAACGCAAGATGGATTTTATGTTTAAATTATATTTATATGTTTTTAATTTTTGTGCCCTACCTTATAAAATATCACCAGCCGCCACTGCATTTACACCCTGTATATTCCTATACATTTAACAAAAAAGTAAAAGAGTAAAAGGGTGAAATGCATTGCCATTTATTCGGGGTAGTTGATATCAATGTGCCCCGTTGTCCCTTATTTATACAAATATGTATCACTTATCACAGTAATAGCGAGTAAATTCAGTTGACGCGCGTTCACTCTCCCGGGTTGGAACAATGCACAGCGTAATGAATGTATGCGTCTTGAAGTGGCTGCGGTTTGATCTAGTAGGCGACGCCGACGCTGCCGCCAGAGCCGGCGCCTAGCAAAGCCGACGATGGAACGTCACTGCCGCGATGCTGCGAAGATCAAGACTCATTACAACGGGGGATACTTGGAGCAAAATAACTAACTTGCGATGAAATAGGGTAATCTGTTGTTGATGGATTTCGATCAACTGGATAAACAATTCGTGATGGGATTTAATGCACTTTTTGACCAAGACGTGACCTAATTTGTCTAATAACCGAGCTGCATATATTAACTTTGTAACTTACACTTCAGCTTAACTTAAAATAATTACTACAATTTCATATGAATCAACAAATCATTTCGTGGAGTCTACGGTTAAAAATCTTTAAAGAAATTCACATTAAAAATTTATTTTGAGATACAAAGGTAAAAATTGTTCAATCTAATACATAATTAAATTTAAAATAGTAAACGTATTCCTGTAACTTCGAATCCTCAACTATTTTTTCAATTCGGTTCCGGTTTTCGTTCCGGCAAGAATAATGTAACACGGTCGCTTGGCGGCTGTGTATTTTTGTAAATTTTTGTTAGTGCAGTACTCCAAATGTTACGGAATGGACAGATTTATGGTAAAGGACGCACATTTTTTGCGCCTTTAAGCTTGTTTTCAAAGACATAACTGTCCGTTTCCGATACGTGGTGCCCTCGGTGGACATCAATAGTTGGGTTATTTTCAGCATAGTTTGTACTTAGGGGATGAGAAGAGCCGGACAAACATAGGTTGAGAACTTCTGGATTTTTACTATTAAATGGTGGTTCAGAGTTCGAAATCTCTCTCTCTTGTTGTAACATTCGACTGTTGTAGATGTCTTGACTGAATGTCAGACATACCTTGGTATTTCTTAGTGAAATAACCAATTAGTTGTTTTACTGTGTGTAAAGGCTCTCTCATCGTGGTGTAAATTTGTAAGTAGTTTTTATTATATTCTGTGTAAATTAATATTGATTTGTAGATTGTTGTATAAAGGTTTTCAAAATTGGTTGTAAATTAGAAAGTAAGAATTTAGAGTTTATATAGAATCAAGTTACGCGTTGTAGTTTATTTGAATTATATAAATGTTTTTTTGATCGCGGTTGATTATTAAAATTTATATAATTTTGTTATTGTTGGAATATCGTGTTTGATTCAGCCCATCCTATTCCAACCCCTGTCTTTGTGACGTGGTAGCACAACGCGTAGGTAAAATTCTATTATTCTAAAATTACAACCCTGCACCAATTTGACCATAATTGTAGTAAACCGCTTCTGTTATCATTATTATCATTCCTTTGTCTGCTTCTATCACGGCAGACTTTTAAATAAATAAATAAAGTGATAGTGGTGGCAGCGACTATCGTTACCCTTGTCTAGTGTAAAAGTTGTTCATTAATATAATTCGTGGATTACTTTTGAGGCAAGTAAAACTCATAAATTTAAATCCCTTAAACGTCAGACGTACCTGTTATATATTTTGGTGGCAAAGCGCTGGGATCTAAATATTTTCTAAAACTAAACCCACTCAAACCAGTAAAGTCTTTAATTGTGGTCAAATTTGTTTAACTCTAATAATTTATTTTGTGTTGTTGTTACAAGTGCAGGTAGTTTTTGGGTCAATAAAAGCGGGAAAAGTCTCTAACGGTATTTTTTTTGTGTATGGTCACCCTCGTAGTGTCGTTAACCCTTAAGCAGGTACTCGAAAAGAAAATTTGTAAAAGAGATAATAAAATAGTTCTTGTAATTATTACGCGTTCTTTCAAAATAAAGTAATTTAAATATTTAAATATGGCATTAAAATTAGAAACGGTTAGTAGTTTAGCTGGAGCGGTAAATAAAATTCCAGAATTTAGTGGCAATTCAGATATAAGCGTGGAAGAATTCATTGATAAAGTCGAGTTATTTTTCAAAATTAGTAAACAACCGGAGAACAGACAAGTAGCTATTGCAAAATTATGTTTGGGTAAAGATGCTTTAGAATTCGTCAGGAATAATAGCATAATTAAAAATACAGATGATTGGTCAATTTTCAAAAAGGAATTGTTAAATAGATACGTTCAGAAACAGCATTTTCTTACAGTAGAGAAAGAATTTATAAATTGTCATCAATTAGAGACAGAAAGTGTAATTGAATATGAAATAAAATTAAGATCACTTGCATATAAATTAGTAAATAATAGTGAAGATCCGACAGAAAATGAATTTAATAGTAAATATGTAGAGAAACGGTTATATAATCAGTTTTTAATAGGTCTGTTACCGCGGTTGCAACGCGATGTTATAGTAAAAGATCCAAAAACATTAGTAGAAGCGATAGACATAGCAAAAAGAGTAGAGACTGTAGAGAAACTAATGGAGAGTAGCTCAAGTTTAGATCTTAAACCAATATGTCATAAAAATTTAGAAAATTCCCCAGAAAAAGGTGACCTGAGTATTTTAAGTAAAAATAATGAATATAGTAGAGTAAATGAATTAATAAATAAAGTTACGGAACTTCTACGTGAAGCCGGGCAAAATAGATCTACATGTAAATACGCAATTAATGATAGCGAAGATTCGGGTGTAGAAAGTGAAGATGAGACAATAGGACACATAACATATAAAAATAGGTATCATAGTAAATTGTGCTTCCGTTGTCAGAGATTTGGGCATATTTCAAAATTTTGTAAACAAGCTAAAAATAAATTAAAATACAAAATTTGTTATAATTGTCGTGAATATGGGCATATCGCGAGTAGTTGTTCACTTAGTGTGAAAAGTAAAATCAGAGAAAATAATACACACGAGAGAGATGCTAAACAACAGTGGGAGAGAAATATCCCAGAACATACGGTCAGTGATGATAGTATGCGCGGGAAAAATAAGGCGCGAACGACCGTATGGAGAAGAAGGCTTCATCAGGGAAAAGATGACCGGCAAAAGCTTAGTTCAGGGGCTGAACTGAGCAACGCAGATGCCGGACGAGCCGACACCGCAAAACGTATTCAGAAGAAGGTGCGTTTTGTTGGTGTAGAGGAACCCGAAGACTTGGATGCGATTTCTGTGGTGAAATCAGAGGAAGAAGACCAGCACGCACACGACATCTTTGTGAACTGCGACAAGACGGTAGGTATGTGCACTGGTAATAAATATTACAAGGGTTTTGGTTCTGGGATAGGTAACAACAGAAGACGCAAGGAATATCGAGAGGAGCGAACTGAAGTACCTGAAGACGTCAGGAAGGGCAAGCCGACACCATCCAAGGAGGAAGTGGAACAATGGCGGCCGCAATCGCAACCAGCAGGTATCCTAGCGGACTTCAAGAGGGCAGAGCTAGTCGAGTGGAGGAGAAACAGCAAGGTTTAGGCGCGAACTTCGTGCAACGAAAAGCGTCGAGGAATAAAATTCCAGGTAGCTCTTTAAATATATATTTAGTGCGAATGAGTAAAATTAAGAAATTAAATTGAGAAAAATAAGAGTAATAAAGTTGATTTCTTGGTGATTTTGAAAATTAAATGCATGTTGTGAGAATGGTTGAAATCGATTACTTAGTGTTTCGATAAAATCAAAATTATTATAAATAAATTGTAAATTTGGCTGGAATGAAAGTACTGAGTGTACTATTGAGTAGCGTTGCTTGTTGGGACACATATCTGCCGGAGAAATTTTGTTATAGTTGTTCTTTGTGAACACTCCTATGCTGCTGGATGGCGGATGCGTGAACGCGGGAAGGCTGGCGTCACCTCCAGGTCGAGTCACGACGGGCTAGGAGTTGAGGTGGAGTTCCAACAAGATCCCCATTGGACCTTGGACATTCCAACTCAAAGAAGTGGATTCATCGTCCAGCGCGGAAGTTAATAAATTATATTTCCTTCAGAAATGTAATTTATTTTAAGGGGAAAGGGAAAGTTGTAACACGGTCGCTTGGCGGCTGTGTATTTTTGTAAATTTTTGTTAGTGCAGTACTCCAAATGTTACGGAATGGACAGATTTATGGTAAAGGACGCACATTTTTTGCGCCTTTAAGCTTGTTTTCAAAGACATAACTGTCCGTTTCCGATACGTGGTGCCCTCGGTGGACATCAATAGTTGGGTTATTTTCAGCATAGTTTGTACTTAGGGGATGAGAAGAGCCGGACAAACATAGGTTGAGAACTTCTGGATTTTTACTATTAAATGGTGGTTCAGAGTTCGAAATCTCTCTCTCTTGTTGTAACATTCGACTGTTGTAGATGTCTTGACTGAATGTCAGACATACCTTGGTATTTCTTAGTGAAATAACCAATTAGTTGTTTTACTGTGTGTAAAGGCTCTCTCATCGTGGTGTAAATTTGTAAGTAGTTTTTATTATATTCTGTGTAAATTAATATTGATTTGTAGATTGTTGTATAAAGGTTTTCAAAATTGGTTGTAAATTAGAAAGTAAGAATTTAGAGTTTATATAGAATCAAGTTACGCGTTGTAGTTTATTTGAATTATATAAATGTTTTTTTGATCGCGGTTGATTATTAAAATTTATATAATTTTGTTATTGTTGGAATATCGTGTTTGATTCAGCCCATCCTATTCCAACCCCTGTCTTTGTGACGTGGTAGCACAACGCGTAGGTAAAATTCTATTATTCTAAAATTACAACCCTGCACCAATTTGACCATAATTGTAGTAAACCGCTTCTGTTATCATTATTATCATTCCTTTGTCTGCTTCTATCACGGCAGACTTTTAAATAAATAAATAAAGTGATAGTGGTGGCAGCGACTATCGTTACCCTTGTCTTGTGTAAAAGTTGTTCATTAATATAATTCGTGGATTACTTTTGAGGCAAGTAAAACTCATAAATTAAAACCCTTTTATGTCAGGTACTAGATTTCGTCATAGGCGGCCGTACCTGTTACAATAATGATGTTTTCAGTTTTCGATTCAAATAATAATTGCGAGGCTCGAACCGTAACGATACCGTAATCGAAAACCGCACTAATATTTGACTTTTTATGAAACCATAACCGAAAACCGAAACCTATATTTTATTTCTTAAAATATGAAAACCGAAAACCGATGCGAAAAATAAATTCATTTTGTATCCGAATCGAAAAAATATCGGTACAAAAACCAGTATAAATATAAATATGTAATAATAAAAAAATAAAAATAAAAAATAAATAAATTTTACTTATTTTTATAAAATTTTAGTGCAATGAAAGTAATAATGATTAACTAGTTAATATTTAATGCGCAATTTTCATTTGTAGATCACAACTCAAAATTAAAGTAACTATACTTTTACTTAAAACTACTTGCAATTTTAACCGAAACCGAAAAAACCGAAACCGTAACGAAAACGAAATTTATTTGTTTATTTTAACCGAAACGAAAACCACTATAATATTTTTCGGTTCAGCTCCGAAAAACTTAACGGTTTTTTAGCGGTTTACGGTTTTAGGTTCAGTTCTGGTTTGAAGCCTTACGTTTATGTTCATAAAAGGACATCACTACTTCTGTTTTTTAACGTATTATTCTAGAAGCTATGTCACGACAATTTTATTAATTTATTATTCGTTTCCAAATGGGATTTTTACAAACTAAAAAATACGAGCATAATATTTAAAATGAATTTAGAATTTTATTTCTTTTTAACAACTTATTCATTTGTATAAATATTAGCAAAATATTGCAAGAAAAAGTGTTTGCAAAGTCCAATTTGAACCGATTACTGGATTACTAAACCGCAAGCCAGAAGAAATTCCTTAACTGACGTGATTCTGAACAGCTTTAATTAAGATGAACTGTGAACCAAATCTAAACCGTTTTTCCCAGTAATTCAATTTCCTGTTTAGAATTCAAAGAACTTTCTGTTTAAACTGCAATCTTAAATACTCCACAGTCAGATATAGAAATCTTATTTGAGATTATTATAAAGTACTTGGCAATTTTACTTTTACAAATTTAACAATCAAGCTCTCAATTATTAAGGTTTTTAATTATCACAAAGAAAACAATTTACTAAATTAGTCAAGTCAATACTAGATAGTATTTATCTATACAATAAAATGAAGTTTAAAAGTTTACAAATTTCAATAAATATTTGTTTGAAAGTTGAAATTGTTTGAATCCATTATTATTTTTTAATAAAAAGTAAAGAAAAGTTTGAGTTCAATGAGCTAAAAAGCATTGTCAAATCTTTCAATAAAAATACTTAAACAAAACTTAAAGAAACACTCCTTTGCAAAATTGTTCATTACACATTTAAATACGCGTCCGCGATTCTTTTAAATCCAGGTCTAAATTAAAATTGCACAGAACATGGTCTTTACTCTGCCAAAAACACAAACGATAAGCAACAAAGAGAAATCATTAACCGGTGTTGCTCCGAGAGAATTGAATTGCGCTAGAGAGTACGGGACTCTCACAGTCTCAGTGTTTCTCAAGTAGCCGATCTTGCCGCAAAGAGAGAACAATTAAAGAATCTCCACTCCTTGGCCAGTGGCGTCCTGGGATTCCAGACTCCTTAAGCTTCAACGCAGGATAATGCATTCATTAATGTGTTATTTCATCACACTTATTTCTTGCTCTAATGAAATTACAACTATAGTTTCTTTTTTCCTCACTTGGGATAAACTTATACTTATTTCATTTCATTAAATTACGTCTTAATAAAAAGATTGAAACGTTGCTACCAATATTTAATTTAACGGTTTTGGATTTTAAGATTTAAATAAAACGTTTTGGATTTATAAAATTTGGTTGGTAAAGTGAGAAAATAATATAATAATTATAACTCTTAAATTCTTAAGATTTTTAGTTTTTATATATTTTTTTATTAATTGTATTATACCAATTTTAACGTTTTGTAGTATCTAGAAAAGATAAAAAAGAAAAGAAAACTTTGTGCATCCTGAACTGGAAAGGACATTGACTCTTTCTTTTTATAAAACAAAGTCCTTAAGACTTCAAGCCGGAAGTACTTGTCATGCGGCAGTCAATTCTTCAAGGAGTATAAATTTACATTCAACTATTGAAAGCAATAAGTGCTGACCAACTGCATTTTTTATGTTTGCTTTATAATTTTCTTATTACAATCAATTTAAGTATAAGTTTCTATATAGATAAATCTAAACCTATTAAGCAGTTTTGTAGTGTAGGTTAGGAATAATTTCAGTATTTTGTACAGATAAAATTAGAAACTACGAGCACTGGTTGCTCACTTGGTTAGCGCACTCTGATGCGACTTAAGCGGAATGTGAAATCTATGGGATTCAAATCCCAGTTTGGTCAATATTTATCCAAATAAAAATCTACATCATTGAAATGCAAGTAAAACTTAATACGAAACAAGTACTCTATCCAGACTTGTGACACATCATTTTAAAAAGGATCTAGACCAAGATCAAGATCTTCATGTCTTAAATGTTCTAGATCAGATCAAAGATAAATTTTTGTGTTGTGAAATATTTTATTAGATCAGATCATAAATTATTGATTTTTTTTTCAGATCATAAAAAAATAACAGAATTCTTACATCATTTCAGGACAGATGTAATTCAATATTAATTCAACATGGTATTGTGAAGCATTTGTTAATTTTGTCAGGTGTTTGACAAGTATTATATAGTATCATAGAGTGTGCAACGTTAAATTTCACTTTTGTATCATAGAATTACAAATTCAAATATGTCAAACTTTACTTTTTATTATATAAAATATAGCAGCGGTGCTAAAATTCCAGTTACTGATCATAGATTGTATTTAGATCAATATCAAGATCTGAAAATATTAAATAATCTATATCAGTTCGAAAGGTCAAGGAATTGATTTAGATTAATGATCTAGATCAATTTATGCATGCATCCATCTAGGAATGTTTTGCTATAGATGATGATGAACTAAAATGTAAGTAAAACTTCTCTGAAAACAAATCCCATAGGTACTTGAGGACAGGTTTAATTTAGAAATGTTGTGCCACAGATGAACTTTGTAAAATTAAATAAAAATCTAGCACTTGAAGTTGCTAATTAATTCCGTAGCTAATCTTAAATAAATGACACATGTCCCGTGTTCATTTTTCAAGATGACATTTGGATTATTCTTGTCTAGAAGTTTTCCGTAGTATTAACAGATTGGAACGAGAGTAATTCAATCTATTCTGTCAACCGATCCCTTCAACTATGCTATCCCCTTCAATTAATAATAGATTCTTACTTGTGTATCCTATATAAGCTGTGGTATATTGTGGTGCACGCCCCTGTATACTGCTATACGGCGTGGTGAGATAAATATTCCGCTGGCCGGAAACCACAGCTCTTACTTAGGGAACTGAAGGACTAGAACCAGCGAGACTATTGTCACCACATAAGATGGGGTGCTTGGAATGCGGATACTTTTACCTTTGTTACGACTGGGGCTTAAACGCCGAGAGATGAAGTTAAATTATACTTTTACACCTAGTTTAGAAATAGCTACGTTGTAACTTATAAGCTCTATATCCCCAACAATTAAATAACACAAAAATATCTCATGTCTTCCTTCTACGCCTATTAAATTATACACATTGCTGCACTTAAACTTATTTAATTTAAAAGTTAAATATGATCTTCCAATCAGTCCCACATACAAAATTTCAACATTCTATGACTAATCGTTTTTGAAAAACAAATACCTCTTTTGGCACTGCCGATTGCAATATACAAATTTTCAACATTCTAAAATTAATCATTATTGAGTTATGCAATATACATACATACATATATAGATACATACATATATACATACATACATACATACGTACAGCCGTTATACCAAAACTAGTCAAAATAGATTCAGGAATGGTCAAATTGGATATTTTTGTAGAAAGAATCGAAATTTTTCGAGATTACAATTCTTCCTTTCTTCCTTCGTAAGTGGAAGTAATAATATAACATTTATTAATGAACCAATAAAGACAATGGTTAAAATACATTATTAAAAATTCGAAATAATATATTTTTTTATTCTACATGTGAAATGTAACTTTTGTATTAGAAAATGATTTCTTCTGTGAGCACAGTGAGCAAAAAAAAACACTCGAGAATTCAAAAGCATTTTACAATCAAATATCAAACAACGTTTTTTCGATAACGAACTAGTTGACATCAGAAACCAAACAAATGTTCTGAACATCCAAACTATATTAATTTTGAAGTGAAATATTTCAATCAGAAAGCGACGAAGACAATAAAGTGGAAGATTTGATTAAACTATGACCCTTTATTTCACATTCTGTATACAAAAAAAAAACAATGATTTTACTTATTGATGGTTATTATATAAATAATAAATTCTCATGACAGTTTTTGAAAAATTTAATTATTAGTTACGAAATTTTATATAAATTGAAGTTATTTTGTATTTTAGAAAAAGAACATGCTTCAGTGTTTTTTTGAAGAATGCTAGACAATGTGACATAAAATGTATTATAAATAGAAACATCAATCATACTTTGTCTATCTTGCTTGTAAAGCTGACATGACATATCTATTCATAAAAGAAACTGTAACAAATTGTACAACAAATCTGTATTGACATAATATTCATATAAGATGTGCAGAACTATACCCAATTATATTTTTTTCTTTTATTATTTATAAAAGAAACTTCTAATTATTTTGAAATACTGGACGTATTGTTATATTTTTCAGTGTTGAAATATATTTGGTAGAGTACTTTTAAAGTAATATCATTTTACAATTTCATTACATTTCAATCTGAAACGTATTATATAAACCAAGTGAATTTTTTTGATCAAATACGCTTACAAAGAAAACTTTCTTTAAAAAATTACAAAAGCTCTACAATAATCTGAAACAGTAAACTTTTTTCTATAGCACAATTGAAAATATTTTATATATGATTTCATATTTCCAGACGTTTAAAAAAGTATTCTTTATATGAAACGCAAAACAATTGTTGGCTTAGAAAATACTCGTATATTTTGAAAAAATATATTTAAGTAGACAAAAACAGAAGTAAACGACCACATTATTACGTTGGTTTACGTAAAGGAATTAATTTTAAACTGACTAGTACCTAGCCTTCATCATTATAACTGTTATATTTTTTAAATGTAAGAGTATAAGACAGGAATATAATTATTATTGTATGCTCAACTTGGGATGAGAAGGAGCATGGGTTTTGGAGGTGAAAAACAAGGGGCGTCAAAATTATCATTTAGAAACATTTTGACTCATTACAATCTATCAGGCCAAGTAGTCTCGCTACATAGGTCAAGTGAGATAAGAGCGACAGCGCTATTTTTCGGGAATTTTATAGTCTGGAACACCCTAGGAGGTTCGAGATTAATTACCCGCTGATATAAAGTCTCGCAGTCTGGAGAGTGACGGAGACTGTAAAGAATGTGAAGTCAGAATTAGTAGAGTTAATCGGTTAGACTTCAGTGAAGTGAGTCGAGTCTATGTAAATGGTTCGAACAGTGACATGCAAAGTAGAAATAAATATTTTGTGAAAATAAATATTGATATTTTGTGAATATAAATTAATTATTACAATTACATTTTTTTTAAAAGAACAGGTTGGCCCATTTTGTACCAGTGTTGGAAGATAATGGAGTATGTGACATTAATCGAATTTCAGTATGTAATTAATAAAATATTAAAATTATCTACTATAACATCTTATTGTAATAATAAAAACTAAACATTAGTTTGCAATAATACAGTTATTAGCAATTTAATGTTTTGGAGAAGGGATATGTGACATCAGTATGGTATGGATCGTGAAAAAAGATAGATAGATTATCTCTTTCGCCTCTAGTCTATCTTTCTATTTTCACGATTTTAGCACGCTGACATTACAATATCTCTTTCCCTAATAATTAATAATTATTTTCTCGTAAACTAGCAATAATGAATCGATTTAGAAATATTAGAGTATTTTTTATTTATTTATTTGGTCACATACCCCATTATTCTACACACAACCTGAGACAAGAAAGAGCATGGGTTTCGGGCGTGAAATACCAAGAGCATCAAAATAATAATTTCCAAATTTATTTTTAGCTGTAAGAAAAAAAGGCAATTGAGAAAGCATTTGCCACAATCCGTTTCTGATTAACAATATCATAATTCGGTAAAATATAAGAGAAAAAATCGTTAGAAACGACGGCAAATAATTCGTTCGTCAATTCGATTTCTCTACACGTAGAAGTGGAGTCCCGTTCCCGTACCATTACACAGATTGTGTGTGTGTGCGAGTAATGTTCGTGTAGTTCGTACGAGTGTATGAATGTGCGGGTGTGTGTGTAAGTGGAGGAGCGCTTTCAGTTTTTTCATTTGCACATGTTCGGCTGCTAAATTATGTGGAATATGGCGGCGATTTCAGCCAGCGTTCGCTGCACTGCGACACGTAGCTTCAGGATGCGAGCCAGTCCTAACGGGATGCTTAGGTTACGTCCACCAGGGTTGGATTAACATGTACAAAAACGAATAGAATTATCTAAATGTATACTACTATTTCTTAAATATAATAATGATCTTATTACGATAATGAAACTAAAACACGATTTTCAGTAACCGTAACTGAAACTTATGAAGTTAAGTTAAAATTTAGTTATGTTTTTATGAAACTCGGAAATCTAGTTTTGCTTTTACCTTTTAAGGTATTATTCGATTATTAAATTTAATAAAAGACTTCATTTTATTAGAAAAGCACATTATTTATATAGATATATTGCCCCATATTACGAATTACGAACGCACTTTTATAATAAAATCGCTTTTACGAAGTCTGATTTTACATTATAATCTTATGAGGCCAAACATCACTTTTAACAAAGGCACTCAAAGAAGTGAGATGGTAATACGGGCCACTATCTTTACTAAAGAAATAAATACCGCCTATTAGGTATTACCATCTCATAAATATCACAAATAATCAAGATTCGTTTCTAACTAACAGATTCTTTTATAATGTATGCTATTCTTTAAAAATAACGTTACTCTTTACCGAAAGCACCAGACACGACACGAACTCTAATTTCGTCCAGACCGAAGTTTCGGCTAATTTTTGGCCGAAACCGAAATTTCGGTAGGACACATCTCGGTTTTAATAATAACCCGTTCGATACTATCGATGCCTTACGTACATTTATCGTACAATATTTTTTTTAAAATAGCATCCAGAAACCTCGAAAAACATTAAACTATCAAACTATCATATTCAACCTGAAATGCGATCACTAAATTAAATAACAAGTTACCTTTGACAAGAACATTTTCATATTAACTTCCGATTGTTATACGGCTGCTTTTTTTTTAGAAACTTGTTATAAAACAATTATTTTACAAACTAAAAATTGACAACTATGTGGCAACTTTAAATACTATCGTAGATAAAAAAATTTTTTAGAATGCTTAATTTAGCAAAAACAAATGTTTACATAAAAAAGGTGCCAGAAATTTTATAAAATACCTAAATTAGAGAAATATTGTATAACTTTAGGTTTGGTTTAGCCATAATTGTGATCATATCCATCGCATTCCATGATTTTTAAATTATTATTAATAAAAAGAATGTGGAAAATATGTACCAAAAATGTTTTATTGTCTATATTGTTACTGAAAAGGGGAAGATATTTTAAATAACAAAACAATATCCCTTACAATCTAAATAAAAAGTTGAATACCTAATACACTTATTTATTTATCCTTTAATTTAGTTTTAATGTCCCGGTAATAGTGAATGTTGAAATCTCATATGAGAATGTTTACATTTGGATGTAGTATTTAATTTGTAGTAGTAATAGGAGAGAAAATTAGTGCAAGCGTAGCAGGTTTAGAACAGATAGTAGTACGTTCGCTGGAATTAACTGGTCACAGGACGAACCTTGCACTTCCCAATTGCCTGTTACATGTCCACATAGCCGGATCAACTCCATACAATTAAAACACCGAGCGAGACAGAATAAGTTGTTTGCAAAATTTCGACTCGGTTAAGTGCATCGCTTCCGTTTTTGTTTTTCCAACTCTTTTTCTTCGCTAAACTGTTCAACTCTTGCTGTACAGGACCGGATTAACGGCTGATATTCTCTTTAAACTTGTCTTATTGAACACTGAAGATTCCATTGTGTCTGTTTCTTTCAACAAGTAAACATGCCTCATTTTTGTTTTAAATGATCGCTCACTGTTCTTGTTCTTGTTATTTCACAAAGCAATTATTTACGGAATTCATAACTGTATCGAAATTTTAATGAACAATTAAAAGTACTTGTTATTGATGCTTTTTAAGAAGTTGTGTACATGGAACTGATTGTTATGAGTCGGAAAAATCAAATACATAGAACACAATCTGTAATAATAATTTGTTTATTTCTTCAATATCATTTCATGGTTCATTATTTCTGGATAATAGAAATTAGTTTGTAGCAGAAAATCTGATAGAAAATATAAGATGAGAATTTATTATACATATATAAAAACATATTGTACTTTAGAAAGAAAACTTATTACTGGTAGATGGATGCAAGTAAAATAAAAAAAAGTTTTTAGAATACAGTCAAAATTTTTGATTTAATTCCAAAAACTTCTTTATATTTTCACCTGCCTCTATCAGTCAGTCAAGATATGTTTTGTATATACCGCGGGTTTCAGCTAAGATGCAACATTCTCTAATCTGTCATAAGTCATTGCTATGGATACCAGTTATATTAGTATCGTTTCACATAAAATGCAGCATAACGAACATAGATTTTAATGTCAAATGTGGTAAACTCGACTATAAGCTAAAACTGAAGTTGGTTGCAAAGTGACTATTTTCATCTGCTTGGTACCAACCGTTTTTACTAAGGGTATTTAATTGTGAAACCTATCTAAATTAAATAAACTTTACTAAGATATTGGTAATTTGGAATGTATGAAAAAGTACTATTCGACGAGTTTTCGTGCGTCTCTTGTTCCGGCCAACTAAACCTTCCATTTACCCTAAAAGTTACTAGCGTTTGCAGCCAATTTCTGGTTTGACCATAATATCGAGTTATACTGTCAAATATAAATATAGATTTTTACTAATGAAGAAAAACATGGAATGGTTATTTGGTACAATTCTGGTTATAGTTATAGAAATATTTGTACTATGTTCGTTAATATCCTGACCGGCACAGACCAAATCCAAAAATATTTGCCATATTTAAAAGTGACGAATGTTTAGATGTAAAATATAAGAAAAAACAGGATTATAAATTACGCAAAATTAAGAAAATAATCAACTGTAATTTTTATAATTGTCTTATTATTATAAGGTAATGTTTAATGATGTAATTTATTACAGTAAATATATTGATTTTTCATTTGACATTGACAACCTAAATTTCCTCAGTTGCATTTTATTTAAAACGATACGGTGCTACATAATGTCTGGTATCTATAGTAATGACTAATGGCACCAGCATATTGTACTTAATTTATACGGTAGTATTCAATTTGGTAAACAATAGTTATTTGTCAAACTAGAGAGGAAAGAGTATCTTTTTACCACTCGAGCTCAAGTTCGACTCACGAGCGTAGCGAGTAAGAGTAGAAACATGACATTCCTTTCATGTTAGACACGAAAAGGCAAAACAACAGGATAGGTTTGCAAATTAGATTATGACTGTACCGTAAACTTTGACGTTTAGCAGTGCAGTTGTTACAGACAGTATTGCTAATATGCTACTTCAAGTTCAAGTTGTCAAACTTTGAAATAATGTGAAAAAAGAAAAGAACAAGATCTAATTACCATAATACCATTATTATATGAGAACATAATAATAATTTTTTCCAATATTTCATTCTACAATAACATCCATGTTACTCTATTGGTAACACTACAATTTCCTTTCTAGAGAAGAAAAAGTAAGTATTTCGCGAGAAGAAAGTAGAGCTTGCCATGCATGTCGTGAAAAAAATTATAAAAACTGCAGGATAGAAGGTATAGTGATAAATCTGTTTTGAAACAGGAACAAACTTGTGGAGTCTGATTTGAGACAAGTGAACAACGACAGGGCGAGTCAGGAAGACATGGTGTTACATGCTACAGCACCGGTAGTGTAGCGGTAGCGGTACCGGTACAACAACCCGTCGCCGTACAAAAAGGAACTGATAGTCCAAACATTGTTTCACCAACATTGTGTGTTCGTTGTATCAAAAAGATGCATTTTAGATTGCGGGACAGTTTGTTTTGTAAAAAATTGATTTTCCTAGTCACTTTTGTATTGTTGCAACTTGATAAACTGGCTTTACTTGACAGTGAAACCTTTACTAGATAAAATATTTCAACCAATGCTCTAGCTGGTTTAATGCATTGGCACGTGTTATTTACCTATCGACGCACTTTCTGTACGGACGCTAATATATCAAGTGCAACAAAAGACACTTTATCCTACCCATGTTTCGCACTATTAATTCCATGTCTCGTTCTACCGTAGTTATTTTTAAAACTTAACAACAACATTAAAATTAATATATACAGTACACGTGTTTCGAAAATTCTTACTATATTGAAATTTTAAAGGTAATTTAATTTTAGATTTAAGCTCTAAAGGCTGGTTTATAGTGGATTTAATTTACGAATTTTCAATTTCCGATTTAGATTTTAAAATATAAAAGTACTCTAAATAAATGTGGTGGTTTATGAACGATTTACAAATTTAGAAATTTAAAATTTAAATTTGGAACATAACCAATTTTTATATTCTAAATTCCAAATCCAGCCAATCTCAAGAAAGCATTGAACTGACAATAATAGGTTAAATTAATATCAAATAGCAAATGACAGTTTGTGAGTGTTATTTTAAATTTATGGTAAAATAAAAATAATCTGACATCAAATTCATTTTGTACCAAAACAAAGTCACCTTACGTCAAAGAAATGTCAAACCAACAGTCAAACATCAAAACTAAATATAATATCACGTGATACCTTTTGATTGGATGAATTTGGTAAACTAAAATCCATCATAATCCAGAAGAAAAAATCAAAATTTTAAATTAAAATATATAAATTAAATCAATCATAAACCAGCCTTAATACATAAATATTAAATTCACTCACAGTTTAACAAATTTAATATTTTTGTGTTTGGAAAATGTACATTTGAAATTTTATATTTTGGATATATTTTTACATATGATATCGAATAATGAAAGTCTATTCAATGTCTAAACTTTCGTTCGTCCTGTTTGAATGGTTTATTTTTATTTCCTTTTTATGTTCCTATTGTTCCTAGTACAACAAAAATTCCTTTTAAACAGATACCAGTATGAATTTAAATATTTAAAAATCCTGATAAAACAGGTTATTAAAAATGCAGTGTCTAGAAAAGGAAACCAGCAAAAACTACAAGTCAAACAATTCTACTGTCTAAAAAACTGGTAGAGATATTAAAATTCCGATTGCATCTATGAACTCTTTACGACAAAAGCATTATACTTCTTGGTATATTAAAATTTTCCTTTTATTTTTACTGTTTTATTCGTTTTAAATTATTGTAAACGATTAGCAGAAACGGAAGAATTTCAATAATTTCATAGATTTATAAATTAAAACAATATTTAATTTAATTTAAATAAACACATCATTTACGACTTATTACTTTTTGTTGTTTTCTGTTTTGTTGTATATCTCGATATAATGATATATCTATACAGTAAAGAGAGTTTGTTTCTAATTTATTAGCTCTGTTACAAGAAAGAAATGTAAAATAACAAGGAAATGCGCAAAGCAGATGTATTTTCCAGTATAACTTCCGTAATAACATGAGCAATGAACATGAGTTTTCTAATTATAAGGTAACAAAGACCCTGCTATTATCTCTGAGAGAATTTTCCAAGCACTTTGCTCAAATTAAATCGTCTAATTTCAATCATGGATACTTTTCCAACGAGCATAATTTGCAAACTTTAAATTGATGCGTTTCAACATACGATGGCTGAGTTTGACTAGCATTCACAATAACTTTACAAGCGTCCATTCGCTTCAGGCAACTTTGGAACTAATAATTGAGAGATATGCACTTTTACTTTTTGTTGTTATATTTTTATCTGACCTATTTTTGAGAGACGGTTATTTAAATATTTTGCTTCGTGGCGCGTAATCAGATACACATATCCTAAGGCAAATAATGTATTCCAAACTTGCGAATATACTCGTGTTCCCTAATCAATATGCACTCCAAATCACGGCGAAATATCGCGATGCAACTTTTTCTCGGATTAAAAAAGGTTCAAATTGTCACAAAATATAAAGTCACGATGTTAAAAAGTCACAACAAAAAAGATCACATAAAAAATTACATATTATATAAGTACTAAAGCAACTAAATACACTACGATGTCTGGATTCTAAAAATATTGAACCAAAAGACTGATTTAATAATACAATTACAGTAGACAAGTAGGTATATAATAGTGGCGGCTTGTGAACTAAAATTTTGGTGAAGCATATAGGATAGGATAGGAACAGGAATTGAATAAAAACTAAATGACATTCAATTATTAGAAAATTAATAATATCATCAGTGCTCCGAACGTCATTTATTATTTGCATACTAGAAGTATTTGCAAATGACTTTGCTTTTTAATCCCTCGGTGTACCGCATTTCAGTATGGTATTGATGTTCCTATGCGTCAGTGAAGGATTACCAAAATTTGTAAAAACAATCTAGCGGTTCTTTCTCAAAATTCCGTTGACGTGATCAGTTGTGGTTGCAAGCAAATTCAAAAGAAATTAAAGAAAAAGACAAATTTTTCGTGTGCCACAATTAGAATATTTTGGTACAACCCTGTTCTGTTACCCTTATAATCCGTTTAAAAAGGTACTCGCTATAAGTCAAAACAGGTACGATTACAACAATTTTGGAAGAACCTATACCACATACTTCTGATCTGAGTTGCACTGGTATAAGGACACATTCCCATCAGACAAACTGAAATAAGAACTCTTTCCTTACTCTGTGTTATTACTGATATAAGGACTCTCTCCGTACTCCGTGACTTATTGATATAAGGTGTTTTTCCTGCTGAGACATATTGATATAAGGTCTCTTTCCTTACTATGAGTCATACTGAGATAAAGACTCTTTCTTTACTCTGAGACATACTGATAAAAGGATTGTCTTCTCTCCATGAGACAAACTGAAATAAAAACTCTTTGTTTATTCTGAGATAATACTGATATAAGGACTATTTCCTTACTCTGGGATATACTGATATAAGGACCATTTCCGTACTCTGAAATAAACTGATAGAAGGACTATCTCTTATTCTGAGATATTATTGACATAAGGACTATTTCCTTACTCTAAATAATTAAACTGGTAACACTCATTTACCCCAAACACACTTTGACTCTATTGACACAAATTAATTATCCCCTTTTACTTATTACCTCATCATAATAATTGTAAATATTATTTATATCAGTTAATAATCATTATGCAATTATAATATCACTTACATTAATAACGATTCATCATGTTTGAAACTGTAAAGTAACGTTTATCAAACTTGTTTCATAGTTTATATTTCTGTGATGGAAACTTAATGCTAGATGATATGTTATAACCAGAAATGTATGTAAAACAATGATTCATGCAATTAAATGTTGAAAATAAACCGTATCGCGTATGCTGTGTAAGATACCAGACAAAACAAAACAATTCTGATTTGAAACTCGTGTATTTAGTTCTATATTGAGTTAAATTCAACCGTACATTTTTAACCGAACAATTTCGCAATTCCACTATCCGATATTCGCAAGCCTCCAATCCGCATTAGCGGTTCAGCCACTGTTTGAATACTGCTGGTACAGAATATTTAAAATAGTTTCAGTTATAGGCGAGCTCAGTGGAGCGAACCCACTGACAGTACTTTGGAATGCAGCGATTCGATTAATTGCTCCTGCTCAGCAATTATATTAATCTGCGAGCTTTGACGGACAGAGAATCTGAAAAAATCTAATTTCGACATCTTTCCCTCTTCATTAACGGTGTACATTTACTTCGACTTGCACTTTTAAGATATCGGAAATTATTCTGATGCCTGCAATTCTCAAAATTTTTCTGATATTCTGAATCTGACATAACATAGCCTATTCTTTCAAGAAATATGTTATAACCTAACTTTACCTATTCTTACCAGGCACTGGAACCGAAAAATTTTGAGGTTCAGTAATGGTTAACGGTTTTTACATTAATATAAATTCTGGTTTGGTTATCGTCAACGGTTTTTTGTACATATTATATATTTTTTCATTTCGGTTAAAATAAACAAATAAATTTCGCTTTGGTTACGGTTTCGGTTTTTTCGGTTTCGGTTAAAATAGTAGTTAAGTTGTTTTAAATAAAAACATAATTACTTTAATTTTAAGTTGTCATCTAAGTAAGACAGTGACGATCGTCCGATCTAAGTGTGTTGAAGTTAGAGTTAAGACACATGACTTAAGATGTAGCTAATTTCACTGATTGCGGTTGAGAATTACACTAAAATTTCATAAAAATACGTAAAATTTATGGTTAATATTTTCAGTATAGTGCAATATTTATATTTATATTGATTCTAGTACCGATATTTTTTTAACACAGATTTAAAAATCTCCTTCTATTCGTAAATAATAAAACTTTAAATCATTTCAATCACATTATCAGTTAATAATGCTTTTCATTCTTCATTTTATTAATAAAGTATTAATACAGTGACGTCACTAAGCAATTTATTATATAATAACAACTAGCGAAGAATGGTACTAAAGTACATTTCTTTGTATGTCGTTCTACATTCAATAGAATAATTCATTTTAATTTGTTGTACTATATATAGAACATCACATGTTCTTCAATTCCGTTGATCTAACCTAGACAAATATGTGTTTTTGTTTTTAGATTTACTTTAAAATCTCACCACTAAAAGAGCGCGTGTTGATTCCGTTGCTT
Source organism: Stenolophus ochropezus (assembly GCA_035578165.1). Classification (NCBI taxonomy): domain Eukaryota; kingdom Metazoa; phylum Arthropoda; class Insecta; order Coleoptera; family Carabidae; genus Stenolophus; species Stenolophus ochropezus. Next base: position 11,738,169 of record JAQOWZ010000014.1, read on the forward strand.
AGTGACGTCACAAGAAAAATTTGAATTAATTTTGTTATTTTAAAAAATGATATTTTAAATACAACGATCTTCTAAAAGCTAAAATATTAACCTGTATGTAACTAACTTTAATAAAATATTGAAAATATGTGTCTATTACAAACATTTTGAAAATATTAAAACAATGTTGTTGATATGTATTGTATTCTTTGAAACATTTAATAAATAGAAATGAATTTTTCTTTCAGAGGAGTTCGTAGTACTCGAAACATTCTCGAACTTGGAAGACTCTTGACAATTGAGATTTACATCTCAGCTTACATTTGGTAACTTGCCTACTGCCACAAGGGAGCTACAGTTTATAGTGAATTCGAAGTATTCCTACAACTATATATTATAGTTATTAGTTAGAATCAACAAACTTAGTAATGCGTATACTATTTTATAAAGAAGAATCCCATTATTCATACAATGAGATAGGTGACCATGTTTTCAATTTATATATATATATATATATATATATATATATATATATATATATATAATTAAATAATAATATAAATAATTTTTGGGAGGGTATGATGACAATTAAGGGCGTGAGTGAAATAGCAACAAAACCGTGTGATGGTATTATTGTCACGCCTTCAAATTTAACCAATCAGTATTTGCACTTAATGTACGTCACATTAGCGGACACTATTTCTATTTAACGCGAAATAATAATTAATTCCTGATAAGTATTTAATTTTTTTAATGTCAACATTCATAAATACATGTACTTTTTGTAATTCATTTTTTTTCACTAAAATTCTATTATGGTAACCTACCCGATTCCAATTAAATATTTCTTATTAATTAAGGTAATGAAAACACTGAATTCGAAGCATTTCTCGAAAAATGTAAATTTTTAAATATTTTAATTTATAATTGAATATATATAGAAAGAGAACACGAGAAATAAATTTGAGGTTATATGTCAAAAGTTAAAATCCATAACCCACATTGCTTACAGCTTACTGGAAAATATATTAAAGCGAGAAAATTTAAACAGATCTCAAAGGTCTAATAATACATATTCACATTCTGTCTTACAAAGGATAAAGGTAATTGTTTATCGAACAAAGAAATAAAAATATTGCAAGGTATTAATAAGTCGCAATAAGTGATTAACGGTGGAGTACTAATACGACATTCCTTGGTCTGTTTGAAATATAGGAATGTTACGCGAACGAAATGAAAACTGAAAAAGATCTATAATCTTTGTTTTTTGTATTACATTCAAATGGGAAATACCAAGCATACACACTGGCCTTTTCATCTGTATACGTTCAAAAATTTATTTGGAATTTAATAATGAATTTCGGTAGGCAGAACAGCTCGATATTTTTCTAAGGGTTTGATTTTTAAGCTAATTAAATTGTGATTGAAACGAGACGTCCCTACATAGAAGCTTTATAATTTGTTTTCATTCAACATGTATTCTATGTATTCGTTGTACCGACACATTACAGTTTTTTCATCGGACTGTTTTCTCACACAAAATTTTCATATTAATTTTATCATAAATAGATATTAAATTAGTGGATGTTTTATGTAAAGGTTTGAAATTAAAAACAATATTTCTTCACTTGCTTCTTCTTTACTAGTAATATATACTACTGAACCGCAGAATAGGTTTATACAGAAGCGACAATAAGAGACGGGGAATGTGCACAAACTTAAAGGGCTCATTGTTTAAAATCGGAAAGTTTCTTCACATCTTAGAGAAAGATAGTGGAAGGGTACAAATTTAAAGGTCTACACAATGCTTCAAGGTCATAGAACTGAATAGGGGAACATGAAAGGTACCGTCACGGAGTGTCGCTTCTGTATATAACTATTCTGTGACTGAACACAGCAAGTTTTGTTTTTATATACCAGAAAGCAAATATCGTTTTTTAAATTTCTGAATAATTTATCACAATTTGCAACGTTAAATATGAAAACTATATGAAATATATTATTAGTCTTTTTATTTAATGTAATATGAAATGAACTGACAAATTAATTAAAATTTATGTTGATACAATATAATCAAATTTAATTAAAAATATTCATAAACAGTTCTTATTACAATATATTTGATTTTATTTATCCCTAAACAAATAAAATACCAAATAAGTATGAAACCGTAAAAACCAAATAAACAAAATCATAAATAATAAATTAATAATTTTACACGGATGCTCATTCATTATTTTAAACATAATGGAAAATAAAATGAATTACCTTATACAGGTTAAGTAAATAAAACTAATAAAAATAATTAATTTAAAATTTTACAGCCAGATTCACAAAACAGACTTTGCTTTTAAACCCGTTTAAATATGTCAAATACAAGAGCTAAGCTTTTAGTGAATATTAAAAAAATAAGTACATTTTTCAATGACTTCTATTGTTGGTTTCAAGGTTAAAATTCATCTTTCAAATAGCCAATAAAACTCTAAATATTTATTTCGGATGTCTATTAATAGGTACAATTAATTAATATTTTTTGTTATCTTTCAACAACTTGGTAATTATTTAAACTAATCTATATGCTTAATAATATTCCAACCTTTAAATATAATAATAAAGTTTAAAATTTACGGGTAAACGATTGAAAGCAAATGCAGGAAAAACTGTGGTATTGCATAAAAATAAAATATAAAGCGGTTTCGTAAAGGCAGTAAACGATCGTTTTCTCTCGTTGAAGCCATCAGGCATTTAACGTCGTGGCATCAGATTCAGATGTAGAATATAATTCCCAGTTTGGCACATCACAAATTTAACAGTGTTAAATGGTAAGTTAATAACTTTCACAATCGATATTGCTTATCGCATCGGGCCTTAAGATTGCTTGCCTTTGCCTTTGCTGTGCTGTGTCTTGGCTTGCGCAAGACTTCGACACGGATTGCCTATCTAGTTAATTATGTCCCAAAGACAGATGAAATACTCCCAGGGCCGGCTGCTGTCCAAATTTATACAACAATTTACCAAATTAAGGTCTTTTCTACAAGATTAACTACTTAACCAACCAACACTACAATACGCCTACAAAAAACTATATCTTCATAAATTCTTCGCACGGAATAACTTATTGCTTTGGATCACAAAATCAGCAAATGATTTTCAATTCGTACAATTTGTCAGATTAAATCCTAAAAAATATTCTTTCTCTTCTTATGGCACATTTCTCTATGAAACAGGGCTCCAAGTATCAAAGATACTTGACTCTTGACATTTTACTTGAATTTTATTGCTACAGTGGGTTCAGTTAGTGAAGATGGGAGGAAACAAATGAGTAGAAATAAAGAATAAAAGGTATGGATTTAGGATCTGTGATTGATATAAATTCTTATCATTTCGTATTGGATTACAATAAAATTCCGCAAATGATTTAAGTACATAACATTCTTTTTGTAACATATCAAATAAAATGTGGACATTTCCAAGCTGTCACTTCAACTGTAAAGTGATTGTTTTTAAACAAAAAACTGTAAAATTGTAGTATTATTTAAGAAAAACGATCAAATCAAAATAATTTATAAATTTATTATAAACTACAAATAAATGATGAGCGATATTTTACGAACTGTGATTTAGTCACTGATATTGAAAAATCACAGGTCGTGATTACTACCCAATATTGTTTAAACCTGTGATTCGTGATCACAATCGCTATTGTACACGTTATATGTTTTACGAAGTAACAAACATTCCAGAATTTAATCGTACAATATTAGTGGTCACAAATAACACTTTAAAATCACGGATATGAAAGCAGAGCATGTAACCGAAAAAAATACTGGTTAACGGTTAACCCTTATAGAGAACGTTATAATAATAACGGTTTTAGTTCGAAAACCGGTTTTTGAAAATTGGAAACCGGTTAATATATCGGTTAAAAAAATAATTAAAATTAATTAAAACAAATTAATTACATCAAGTAATTTACAATCATAGTTAATCATGAAAACTAACAATATTTAGATTTGCACCTTAAAATTTTGATTTTACAGCCGAAAAAATCCAAAATGACCCATTTTTCGGTCAAAAATTTTGGTTTTTTAAAATAGTCCAAATTGATAGTCGCCAATGAGCTGATTCTAAATTTTCAAACCGAATTTAATTATCTCTTCTCATTCCTGAGATATTAGGCTTCAAAGTTGCACCTCAAAAAAGTGTGTTTTTTGACTATATCTCTAAAATGGGTAGAGATACAGTCTCAACGATTATACCAGTCGATTCTACGCACAAAGTTACATAAAGAAATGTTTTCTTCGCATATATGTTCTTTGGAACGATTTGGTGTAAAATGGGAAAAAAGAAAAAAACCGGAATTTCAGTTTTTCGCTGGAGAACTTTTTGGGTCCCAATCTTTTCATTTTTCAGACTGAAGTAAATACAGATGCGCTGATTTCAAATTTTCAAACCGATTTCAATTATCTCTTACCGTTCTCGAGATATTTGGATTCAAAGTTGCAACTGAAAAAAATCGTTTTTCAGGAATATCCCTGAAATGGGTCAAGATACGATCTCGACGACTTCACCAATCGATTCTACGGGCAAAATTACATAAGTGTACCAATTTTCAGATTAATATTCCAATGGATACAATTTTTAGAGCGAAAAAACGAAAATCGTGAAAATCGAAAAATCGCCTGATGAACCCCTTGTGATTTTTTTCGATTTTTGACGATTTTCGTTTTTCCTCTATAAAATTTGTATCCATTGGAATAAAAATCTGAAAATTGGTACAAAAATGTAATTTTGACCGTAGAATCGATTGGTAAGGTCGCCAAAGTCGTATCTGAACCCATTTCAGAATTATTCCTGAAAAACTAATTTTTTCAGGTCTAACTTTGAACACAAATATCTCGAGAACGGTAAAAGATAATTGAAATCGGTTTGAAAATTTGGAATCAGCGCATCTGTACTTACTTAAGTCCAGAATATAAAAAATTTTGGTGACAAAAAGTTTCCAAGCGAAAAATTGAAATTCAGGTTTTTTTCGTTTTTCTCATTTTTCACCAAATCGTTCCAAAGATCGTATATGCGGAGAAAACATTTCTTTATGTAACTTTGCGCGTAGAATTGACTGGTATAATCGTTGAGACTGTATCTCTACCCATTTTAGAGATATGTTCAAAAAACACACTTTTTTGAGGTGCAACTTTGAGGCCAAATATCTCGGGAATGGGAAGAGATAATTAAATTCGGTTTGAAAATTTGAAATCAGCGCATCGGCGACTATCAATTTGGTTTTTTCAAAAAAATCAATAAATTTTATCTAAAAATGGGTTTATTTGGATTATTTCACACCCTGGAATGGGTTTAAAGTGCTTAACAATGATTTAGGTGTTCATAATTAAAAAAATAAGTTTAACACGATTATGTGTTGCATTTTATACCCAAAAATGAGTTGAAAAGTGTCTAAACATATTTTATAGTATATTTGCAAATTTGTCACACCTTAAAATGGGTAAAAAGGAACCCAAACCTGACCTAAAATTGGGTTTAAAGGGTGTCAACAATCAAAAACCAAAATTTTGGACTCATACATGGGTATTTTTGGAATATTTCAGCTGTATATGAAAAATTTTACAGTAAAAACCTAAAAATTGTAACTTTTTATATTCAACTGTAATTAGAAATTACTAAAAGTTAGTTACAAACAGGGAATGTAACCGAAATAAATACTGGTTAACGGTTAACCCTTATAGAGAACGTTATAATAATAAAGGTTTTAGTTCGAAAACCGGTTTTTAAAAATTGGAAACCGGTTTAAACCGGTTAATTAAAAAAAACAATTTAATTAATAAATATTCACAAAAATTCCCGTAATTTATTCAGAAAAACGCAGGTCACTTTTCAATTTTAAACTTGCCTGTGTTGACAAAGGCCGTATTTATTTGGACTTTTTAAGTAACCTTAACGGCCAAAGAGACCTACATTTATGACTATCCAATAAAATGTTAATTGTAAAAACTGTCATGACTCATGTTCAAATACAAATAGAAAACACAGATATAAAAAAAAATATTTTTTTTCTCGCTAAATGATATTAAAATAAAGGTTAATGTTCGCTAAAACCGGTTTATTTTTTTTTTGGTTAACGGTTACCGGTATTTTCGGCCTGAAAAATATCGGTTAAAATTACGGTTAAAGTTCGCAATTTTCGTTAAAAATATCGGTTACCGGTTTTTATTAACCGGTTTTTTTAACCGGTTACATGCCCTGTATGAAAGTAACAATCACTAATCATAATGTGGATCTGTGATTCAGAAAAACAGTTTCGCCCCTCACTAAACAATTCCGATTAGTAACGAAGTTTAACTATACAATGAACTATGATCGCAAACACATTTTTAAGTCACAGTTATTGGAAAGTAGCAATCCCAAATCACATTCATGATTCATAAGTAACAGTTTTGCTCATCAGTTCTAACATAATTTTTAATATTGTTATTTTTTGCTATGCTTATAATATGTTACCCACAATGCATGGCAAATATTATTATTATTATTTTAATATTTCGGTTATAAAAGTGAGGATATAAATGAACACTTGTCCTTTTCTTTACAAATTGTTTAAGATCTACAAAATGTACATATCATCAGTGGTACTACCTTATTGTAGACAAAATATTGTATGCAGCATGTGTGTAAAATTGTGTATTTTATCTCTTGCTGTAGTGAAACATCGCACTTGACGAAAAAACTTCTACTTCACACACTTCTTACATAAACAACTATTATTTTAGATATAATATTGTTTATTTTTTATTTGTGTATTACTGCTGCCTGTACATGAAATAAATTTAAAAACTAAACTTATTAGATTAGTTACTATAGTTGTCTCAATAATTACCCACAAGTTTTCAGTTCTCTGTGACATTTAACATAATCCACACAAATCGCTGAGAATCCTAATTCAAATCCGATCAAATTCAATTATGTATCACACACCCACATCAGTGATGTCTGGTAAACACATTCGTCCCACCCCGTATAAATTATCTTTAGCCCCGAATTTCGTGCACAAGAGATTACCACATCCAATAACAGATAAAATAAACATTATTAAAACTGAATTATTTTCTTCTTACACAGGAAAACCAAACAAAAGGTTTCCCGGTTTTGCACATATATACAAATTAAAGTATTATAAAGACGTAAGGTAGAATGGTACTAAAACGAGAATAACAAATTACAAACAATAACAGATAATAAGTTAAGTATTTAAAATAATTGCTTATATTTATATGTATAGTCAAATCCACGTAAAAATTGCATTCCAATGTGATGACGTCACTTACTACGTTTATAAGAGATAGTAGTAAAAATTAAAATTTATTAACATCTGTCATAATTTGATATTTTTAAATTAAATAAATGTAATAAATTTACTTTTACTAATCATATCATAGATAGTTCATCAAAATGCAGAATAAGTAAATTCATCAATTCCTGTAACTTGCTTTTTACGATTTCTTTTTTTTGGCGATGATAAGGTTCTGCATTTCATTTCATTCAGGATCTTTGATATTATGGAATGTGACACACCGAAAGCAGCACAAACTCTCTAAGACAATAACCAACAATAACAATATCGAAAAATGTATAAATATAAAAAACACTTACTGTCATTAAACATATAACCTCAAAATATAATACTTACATCTTCTGAAGAAGAAAATGAAATTAGAGGACCAACTAAACGTTTTTCTTCATGAAATAATGCAGATGCAATGTCTAGATAATTTTTTATCACTCATATTCAACTACAAAACGATGAAGTGCGGATATAAACATAGAAAATATTTATGCAGTTCAAGTACAGACGTACGTCAACACACGCTTTATGATATTAGCAACACTCCAAACAATCGCATAGCTACTAATGTATTTGCGTTACTTAATACATACACTCTAGTGACGTCATCACATTGGAATTTCAACAATGCAATTTTTACGTGGATTTGACTATATATTCATGGCAGACTTCTATAAATCCCTTTTAAAAGAATTGATTTTTAAATAAAATATATCAATATGCTGCAACTATACTGCTGAAATTATACGTTAATATGATTCTGTTTAGTTGAAGTTTTATTTGTATAAAATAAAATAATTGAATGCATTGTTCTCTGAAATTAATAAGAGAACTACATTCGATCTTATTATTAAATATATTTTAGACTGTTACATTAGAGTCTTGCTTCGTAGTCATAATCTTTTTTCATAGTTTTCAGTTATTTATGTTATATTTTTGTGAGGTTTCAAATAACCAATGCATATTTAAATTTTAATCGAACAAGTGAGTTATATATTTGTATTATACAACATGGATTAGTAAAATATATTCAACTCCTTATATTATAAACAGGAATGGAAAACGAAACGTAACGATAACGTTATAATAACGTTTCATTTGCTATTTTTTTGTTAATAACGTAACAATCACAATCCTTCTACATCCTATACTGCCAATACGATAGTACGTGTCATGTTATGCTTATAATTTGTAATGTTTGTCTTACATAGCAGGTAATTCCCAATTACGAAATAAGCTATTAATATTTTAAAATATTTTTTAGTTTAATTTTTTTTTATCGATTTTTATTATAAATTTGAGAAAAATTACGTTATTTTAACGTTAATAATAAAAATAACGTTATTATAAGATTATATGACGTCATATTGTTGATTTTTTTAAGTTATATAACGTTATATAACGATTTAATTTTTTTTTATAACGTAACCTTATGTTATCGTTATCTCATATCTAATTATAAATCCCAGTTTTTCAATAACCATTATTAATTTTACCTATATATACATTACTAGTTAATTTAGAATCAAATATAACACCTAAATGTTTTATTAATGTCTTTTTATTAATGCTAATGTTACTGAAATGACAAATCTTCACAACAGATTCTACATGACGAAAACCCAGACACAGATTGGATGAAGAAAGTATATATAAGTAGATTAAATAGTAAGTTATAATAATGTAAATACCAAATAAAATGTAAAATATAGATAATGTAGAAATTTGAACACCGAAAAGTAACAAATAAAATATTTACTTACTACTTACTACTACTACTAAAATTGTAAGCAAAATTTATTCATATTTGCTCAAAAGGAAATATAAAAAACCACAGTTATTAATGCATTGTGAAATAATTTTTCTAAGTATTTTTCTATATACGAGTATTTTAAGGTATATTCTACTACACATGCGCAAGAGGATGTAATTTTGTAGGACAGTAAATAAATATGAATGATAAGACAAGTTCGTGTGCACGATTACATTTGGTGCAATTATCGATAGGAATTCCTAATTTCTGGTCATCAAATTTAGTATATCGTGTACATCTGAGTGCGGAAGAAGTGCCTAATACCGGAAGATATTGGACCCACTAGTTCGGTTCACCACTGTCCAAGCGGCGAATCGAGCTTTCACAATAATTCGTGCCGTGCAGAACATGGAGAGAAGAAATTATTACTTGTAAAGTAAAAGTAAAGAATTATTGCAGTACACCAAATCAATACAAGAAGCTTTTAATATAAAAGTATAATTTTGTATTTATCTAAGTTTTAAGTTCTAAGTCTCGGCAGGGTACTTACCATTAATTATAAATATAATCATATTTATACTTATTTTAAGTAATTTTATATAAAAATTATTCTAAATAGTTTTTAGTGGAAGCAATTGATAAATTGGATGTCTCTAAATTCTCGGATGAAAATAATTATTGCATACGGGCAGAAAGTGTGAAACTACATCTATCCATAATCTTTCACCAATTATTATTGATTCATGTTAATAAAATTATATTTTTAGACTTTGCTCTTAAATAAAAAAAATATCGTTAATTTAAAAAATTAGCAACCGTGTTTATCGGACGAAGATGCATATTGCATACAACAGGAAACTAAATTTATATATAATTGTTTACCAACTGTTTATTTATTTATGTACATGAAATGATTTTGACTTTGCTGGTAACAGAAAACGTCAAAAAAAATTATCATATACATGTAGATACTTAATAATTAATACTGAAGCGAAAGGTGACGGAAATAATAAATCTTCTTATCATTATCAGGGACAAAATTTGGATAAAAAACATGAAAAAGCTTATCAATGGTCATACATATTCGTGTTTATATCTGAAAAACATTTAATGTGAAATTGTTAAACTCAAGAATCTATATTCTTATAGAACAGCTTGTTTAATGAAATATGTATATTATACAAGATAAGGAATTAAGTTAGTTGGAGTTAAGTCTTATAATTTGATTGTTATTTTTATCTTCTTGTACGAAATAACATCTAATTGTGCACCTCCCTTTATTATTGCAATCGGTAATGCCAAAAGGTCACTTTACTCAAAGAATTTTTTGATTTTTCTAGAAGGATCTTATTTTCAAATGAAATAAGTTTAAGTGAAGTGCAATAAAAATATGTATAATTTAATAGGCGTACAAGGAAGATAATATATGCTCAATTTGGGTTATTACTGGATTTTGATAATATTAATTACAAGTGAGAATATGTAGAGATGCACTTTACTCGAAGGATTTTTAAAATTTTTCGCATAATTCGAAAAGGATTAGTCGTAGAATGATCTCATTTACAACTGAAATATATGAAAAGCAACAAAAATGTGCATAATTTAATAGACATATAAGGAAGCTATTAGATAATGTATGATCAATTTAGGTTATTACTGGATTTTGATAATATTAATTGCAAGTGAGAATATGTAGAGATACACTTTACTCGAAGGATTTTTTGAATTTTTTGCATAATTCAAAAAGGATTAGTCGTAGAATGATCTCATTTTCAAATGAAATATGAAATACAACAAAAATGTGCATAATGTAATAGATAATATAATAGTACAAGGAAGTTATTAGATAATGTATGCTCAATTTAGGTTATTACTGGATTTTGATAATATTAATTGCAAGTGAGAACATGTAGAGATTTGTAATTGTAAGTGGATCCCGGGCTGAATTCCTCAGGACAATCTCACAGCGTCGCGTCCTCATGTCCGATGCAGTTAAATCATGGGTCGGGTTTGCTTATCTTCATCGCGAGAATCGTTGTGACCTTGCTTTATCGCTTTTGTCGCTACCTGCTTGTGATCTACCCTTGGGTTCTACTACCAAACGCCATGCTAATTCAATAAATTCCGGAAATATGCCCATTACTTTATTTATTAATCGAACCTTTATCGATAAGACACTCTAGGGGACCACTACTAAAAGGGTACCTCCTGAGATCATGCTGCAAATTATATCATTAATAAATTTTCAACCTTTTTAATGGCTCTGCGTTAGAATTATTCATCAATAAAATATTTCTTTTCTATATTGTGGATTTTGATGATTTCTATGTTAACAATGGGAAAACGAAAATTTTGAACTATTGAGTTCTGGGTTTTAATTTAATAAAAAGTTATTTATGAATTTGGAATTAAACTGTCGAAATTGATAGAATTTAAATTGCTGCCACCAGATTATTTTTAATTAGAATAATTAAAATAACTTCAAGAAGAGAATTAAATAATTGGGATAAACCAGGGCATGTAACCGAAAAAAATACTGGTTAACGCTTAACCCATATTGAGAACGTTATAAAAATAACGGTTTTAGTTCGAAAACCGGTTTTTAAAAATTGGAAACCGGTTTAAACCGGTTAATAAATCGGTTAATAAAAAAAAAATAATAGAAAACTTAATTAAAAAAATAATATTATTAGGAACAAATGAAAAGCGATTATGTTTCATGCTGTATGCAAAATCAAACTAGAAATTCACAAAAATTCCGATACCACATTCAGAGAAATGTAAGTCATTTTTTCAATTTTAAACTTGATGCCTAACGCTTACAAAGAGACTATCTATTTTTATGACTCTCCAACAAAATCGAAATTGTCATGACTCATATAGTCTTATTCAAATACAAATATAACAGATATGAAAAATTCAATATTTTTCGCACTAAATGGTATTATTAAAATGAAGGTTAATGTTCGCTAAAACCAGTTTATTTTTTATGATGAACGGTTACCGGTATTTTCGGCTTTAGAAATATCGGTTAAAATTACGGTAAAAGTTCACAAATTTTATACAAAATTCAAAAAAAGTCAATACAGTATTTTATTTATTAATGTAGTAAGTTATAATATAAAATTTATTTCGTGTTTATAAATATTCAATAAAAAAACTTTAAAATAATAGAAAACTTTTTTCCTGTATTATGGTGTACGGGGACTAGTTGGTGTGAGTGTACATCTGTTATAATAAAATAAAATAAAACGGCGTTTCTACATTTTCAAACACACTGTATATTTTTTTTACTGTATGGCAGAGCAAAAGAAATATGTAACAATTATAATTAAATTAATTAGAAAGATATATTTCACTCACGTCGTCTTACCCATTGTTGGGTGTGCCAATTTCGTACATCCTAGACATCGGTAACACTACAATTCTATTTACATATATTTATTTTTTATTTAAATTATATTTTATACTTGATAGTGGTAGCTAATACCATACTATTAATTTAATATAATAATTTTAATACAACGTTGAATAACTGTTAGCTCCCCCTACCTTCATTCATTTATTAAAATAATAATTAACGACACAGAAATCTTCAGTGTGTTTTCAGCAGTTATCAGGTGAGCACAATTTATAATTTTATTTTTTAATTTGAATTTTAATAATTCATTGTGATTTACTACTACTATATTATTATTGAAACTAGTGTGCAGTACAAATATTTTTTTTTATAATTATTAAAAACAAATTTTGTTATAAATAAGCTAATTCATATTTTTTATTGTTTTAGGTTCCAGCTACTTTCTAGATATAAGATATAGATATAAGATATAGACATAAGGGGGGAAGCAGGTACTTCTCAGTTTTTTTTTGTCACCACTGAAATAGTAAGTCCAATTTTGATATTTAAGAATAATATCCTCCCTGAATATTTTACGACTTCATTAAATTTAATTCCCATAAGTTCATTTTTAATTTAAATTATTTCCGTGATACATTGTTGACATTGTTTAATCTTAACTTTAACTGATACCGTATCATGCAAATATATAAGCATTAAATGTATTCCTAAACAAATTAATAAGACTTGGCACATTAGGTATGAAATGAGATCTAGGTATAAAGTGTGGAGTGAACATGTGAAATGTGATGGTTAGGTGCGATGTTTAAATATAAGGTATGATGGTTAGATATAAGGTGTGCTGATTAAATATAAGGTATGTTGAGTGCAAGGTATGATGGTTAAATTTAAAGTGTGATGCTTAGATATAAGGTGTGATGATTAGATATAAAGTGTGCTTCTTAGATATATAGTGTGATGCTTTACATGTAGGGAACGGTAAGATGATTAAATATAAGGTGTGATGAATACATATAAGGTGTGATGATTAAATATAAGGTGTAATGATTAATATAAGGTGTGCTAATTAAATTTAAGGTGTGCTGATTAAATTTAAGGTGTGTTGATTAAAATTAAGGTGTACTGATTAAATATAAGGTATGATAATTAATATAAGGTGTGATGATTAAATATAAGGTGTGATGATAACATATAAGGTGTGATGATTAAATATAAGGTGTGATGATTAAATTTAAGGTGTGATGATTAAATTTAAGGTGTGATGATTAAATTTAAGGTGTGATGATTAAATTTAAGGTGTGATGATTAAATTTAAGGTGTGATGATTAAATATAAGGTATGATGAATGTAAGGAATGATGATTAAATGTAAGGTGTGATGGTTAGATATAAAGTGTGATGGTTAGATATAAGGTGTGATGCTTAGATATAAGGTGTGATGATTAAATTTAAGATGTGATGGTAAAATTTAAGGTGTGATGATTAAATATAAGGTATGATGATTAAATATATGATGAGATGATTGAATATATGGTGTGATGAGTAAATATATGGTGTGATGATTAAATATAAGGTGTGATGATTAAATATAATGTATGAAAATGTATATATAGTGTGATGGTTAGATCTGAGATGTGATTTGTAGATATAAGGTATGATGTATGAATGGAAGCAAATTCTTACCGCAAAACTATCCGAGAAGTTTTCAGTAAAGACGAACTTTTAGGTACAACTTATTTTAGGTTTATAATGTGCCTTGTTTTATTAATTGTTTTGCTTTTGTTTATTTGTGAGTACATTATTTAATTCACTTTAAATGTAAATATTATACAATTTTTACTATACCATCTTTGTGCAAATATTGCTAGATTTAATTTTTTAATTTACTCCTATACTAATTTCAGGCATTAATTTTTCCCTAAAAAAATATTTTTGATTTTAAAGTCCTCCAATTATAATATTTGAATTTTTTATGTGCAATACCCCGTAGTATATTATAAGTCGAGGCACTCCTTTCTCTGCTTACAGCATTCTGGTCGTTGGTATGGGTTGCACGGAAGGGTTGTGATACCGCCCTCGTATTAGCGTGTCTATAAGTTAGAGTTACGGATGTGCTTGGTGCATCTTGCTGCCCTTTTACCATTTTGGGCGTTAGTACTGGAGGGCCGGAAGGGTGTCTGACCGCTAGCGTGTTGAAATGTCTAATTGTGGAGTGAGTTTGTACATAGACTATAATAATTAATATTATATTTTCAATTTCTACTTCTTTCTTGGTTTTCATGCCAATACCCCTGACCCTTTTCACTGGAAGTACACTGCGTTAGTTTAAGTCGCGCCGAATAACTTTTAAGTCGCGGTTAGATTTAAGTCGCGATAATTTTAAGTCTTCCTCCTTTCCTTAAACCCAAAACCATCCCATCCCCCCTTGCCGTCGTGGAGAGACCTTGTCGTGGTGGCAGGGCTTAACCATCCTCTAAACATCAAATGTAAAATAATAGAGGATGGGACCAACATCTCCACTTTAATAATTTATTGACATAATTTACACATGAAGCAATTTTTATAAATTTCTTTTTTCAGATATTTTTAGGGAATAATAGATGGAAATGAAGCAGAACCTATTTCAAATGATATAATTTCTTATGGAAGCAGCAATTTTTATTGGTGAGTGCAAAATATTTTTTTATAAATAATAGTGCAGCAAATATTGTAAAATATGCTCATATATTTTAATAATTGTGAAAATAACTAATAGTTTTTTTTATTATTTAGTAGTTTAGAAAAATATAAAATATTTTTTATTTTGCTAGAGCTAAAGAAATTATAATATAATTTTCAATTATTAATTCTTATGTGTTATTTAAAAATGTATAGTAGTAACGAAGATATTAAAATATAACTTATCCAAAAGTTATATTTAAAACATTATATTTTTATAGACTCACAGTTTCAGGTATTTTTCTAATGACAGAAATGCAGAAAGAAGAAATATTTAAACCGTGAAAGAACTATGGTTGAAAACATTTCTAGAAAACTAGATGGATCAGAACCTCGAAAATCGTAAGTGCTTTTTCTTAAATTTATAATTTATATTTCCACTAATTGCCTAATCATTGATTGTTATTTATCCTTATTTGACATGAGAAATTGTTTTTTACAACGATTTTACTTTGTAATCATGGTAACTTTAACATGTTTAATGACGAATTTTTCAGAATAAATCAAATCAAAAAGTTATCTTTTTCTTACGATCAGAGAATTTTTTTTAATGAAAATAATATTTGTAAAGTGAATTATGATTATAATTTTTTTCAATGCAGGTCAAAAACATTGTTAAATATTTAATGTTTCATAATAATGCCAATGTAATTTTTATTTTTTTCCAAATACCACAGTACCAGAAACTATTTAAATACAGGGTTTATTTTTTTTTGGGTTAACGGTTACCGGTATTTTCGGTCTTAAAATTATCGGTTAAAATTACGGTTAAAGTTCGCAACTTTCGTTCAAAATATTGGTTACCGGTTTATATTAACCGGTTTTTTTAACCGGTTGCATGCCCCAGGATAAACAAAGCGATAATAAGCAAACTTAACAATAAATTATATTAAAATGAAATAAAATTTACAAATATGATGGTACAAAGTAAAGGCACAGAATAGGTTTATACAGAAGTGACAGTAAGACAGAGAAACGAAAATTAGAGAGAGATGGAGAATGTGCACAAATTTTAAGGGCTCATTGTTTAAAATCAGAAAGTTTCCCCACATCTTAGAGAGAGATAGGTGAAGAGCACAAATTTAAAGGTGTACACAATGCTTCAAGGTCATAGAACTGAATAGGGGAACATGAAAGGTGCCGCTTCTGTATGTAACTATTCTGTGGTAAAGGTTACAAACCACTAATGAATAATTACAAGTTACATGTGAGAATAAAACTTATCTTACTTACAAATAATATTTACAAAGCGAGTCATGATTGACCCGTTTTCTGGTTCTCGCAATTTCACTGGACATCTTCTCCATGGGCGTGTAAATAAGCTACACTTCAAAGCCTCTAACAGGGTGCATTCTCAAAACTCTGAGATGCACAAAAAATGAGAAAGTTGGCATTTTCCGAGAATCAGAAAAGGGTTCTGTTCAAGGTTGATGGTTTATAGCTGTCCGAAGCAAATTTTTGAAAGCTATATAACAATATACTTAAAACCAAACGAAATTTCGGATCTCTTTACAAATCTTTGAACTATTTATTATCAAAACGAATTTTGAAACTAGTCAACAGCAAGATAAATAACAAAACGAGTATTTGTTTAACTGGATCAGACGTTTTGTTACATCTACTTAAATTATATCAATAATGAATTTCCATCCTTTTTAATGGTTGGCCTCTACGTTAGAATTATTCATCAATAAAATATTTCTTTTCTATATTGTGGATTTTGATGATTTCCACTTATCTGGAAAGGTGAACGGTACTCAAAGCTGTTCTCGAGAACATTAAGGATAACAATGAAATATGATGTGGTGATCTGGATAGTGTTAATGACTTCACGTGATGATGTGTTAATGTCATGAGACTGTATGATAGTAAACCAAAATAATCACAAACCTAACCTAACTTAACTAAGAGTTACGCTAAATAAAATAAAATTAATAAAAGCATATAAATCTATAACTACCAAAATAACATTTTCTGTTGAATAAAGTAATTATTGGTTTTTTTAAGTGATCGTTAGTTGCTAATGCAAGTAAATTTAAAATGCAAAATTTTAAACCTTGCATAAAACTAACGCAAAGTAAAGTAGCAAAACTTTGGCAAAGAATTCATAGCGATTATCTTAAAGTAGAAAGTTGCATGAAACGAAACCGGCAAACAGTGAATACATGCAATTTCAAGTTTTTTCCTCTTCAGATTCGTTTTGTGCAAAAATCTATATAAAATTATGTGTAAGAAAAATGACGTATTCGTTACGGAGTGATATTCTTATTGGTATGATTTATTTCTTTTTTGTTTTATCCCGATATTGCCTCCATATTCTTTTCCCTTTTATTTTGATAACTTGAAAAGTTGCGTAATAATTTTCCGTTCAAAAACTTGTGAAAAAATATCCATACACAATTCACCTGGAAAACAACTTTTATTTTGTACTTTTTGTTTTATTTTTCTTTGTCTATACTGTAATCTGCTAAGAGCGAACTTGAAAGAAAAGTTCCAACTATATTTGTTTTATGAGAAGGATTGGTACAGATCACTTCATTACTCCCAATTAATAAAAAAATCCTACATAATATTTAATTATACTTGCCGATACTTTGATCTAGTAAGCATTGCATATATGTAAAAGGTCATGAATTCTGCATGAGTGTATGTTTATTAATATGTTATTTAATCTTATGCTTACTGAACATAATATTAAAAAAGGTAGTTTAAGAATAAATCTGACCACGATCCACTATTTTAAATGTAGATTACATAAATTACATCTTTTTAAGTTTTAACGCAACGTTTTGTAATCCATGAATTAAATACACTTAAATTATATTCTAAAAGGGATAACATTTTTGCTCTACAGTAAATGAAACGTATATGCTCACGGCAAATTAAATTTTGCGGAAAATGTAGAAATTTTTATTTTATTTTAATCTAGTTTGAATCAGCTAATAAAATTAATACAAAATGTCAATTTAAATTGGACGCAGCAATTTGGTGAAAAGTGTAACGATGTTTGAATTGTCCAGCGCTCAATAACAGTTAGGAAGGATTTTAATATCCCCAGATATGAACAAATGAAGGTGTTAATGCGGTATAATTGTGCGGTATTTTCGATGCATCGATTATGAACGAACATTGTTATATCGTGTACATTGTACACTTACTTCGCATTGCATTTGTACCTACAAACCGACTATTACAAAACAAAGAACGCATTTTTAAACGAAATTGCAATGATAATGAGTTTGTTGACTGAGTTTTGCATGCGGCCTTTTTTGCAATTGCGAGCGTTGCAATAATTAAAGTTAAATTATATGCACAATTAAAATTACACATTCCTCTGTCATCTAATAAAAAGAGAAGTGATTTTCCAGAATTAATTTCATATTAATTAATATGTTTCACGCATTTACTAAATTATAGCTATATACGAGTAGTATATTATTTAATATAAATTTGATCTGCTCAATTAAAACGTTAATTATTATCATAATGGAAGACTGAAATAAGCTAATATAATTTTTTTTAAATGTTTAGATAACTAAGTTGCTTAGAGGTACGGTACAGTACTTTCTTAGAACTTTAGTAAATATACATATAAAGAATTTCTGATGTGTTTCAAGACTCTATAGATCTAGACGGCAATACTAGTTAGTGCTTCGAAACCCACTAAATTATTGGTCACATTCCTGTTACTGGACTTTGGTCTATTAGACAGAGTGAATTAAAAAAAAATTAATATGTATGCACACTAATAAACACAAACTATTTTACTAATATATCTTGAGCTTTCGCTACGATGGAATATTTTCTAATCTGTCAAGTTGTCAATGTTAAATCAAACTTAAATTGAAGCAAAACGATATGTTTCTCTTAACACAGTCCAATCTAATCCGAATTAAAAGTTAGGCTTCTAGTACATGTTATACTCAGTTTCTGAGTCTTGACTAAGTTGCACATGTATGTTTTAGACTTTAAAACCCCCGTGTACAAAAAATCATTACGAGAGAGATTTGATAAACAAAACTGAGGAATTTGGTCTAGAACGATCAGGATATAAATTAGAAAGCATATATCACAAACATTTCTCAAACTATAAACAGAATTGTTCCAAGTAACCATTCGATTTTGTCGTTATTAGTAAACATCTTTAAATTATGATGACATTTTATCTAGAATAGTAAGGCGGTATATCCATAGTAATGACTAATGACAGATTAGAAAATATTGCATCTTATCTAAAACTCACGATATATTGGTAGGATGGTTTGAGTTTAACAGAGTACATATATATTAACTTTTTTTTAATGTACACTATACTATCCAACAGAGCAAAGTCCAGTAACAGAACAGCTTTTTGGAGAAATGAATGAAAGTAATACCTATAAAATTATTATTGTTTATGAGAAACAGCATTAAAAATTTATTTAGAAACATGGAGGACATAAAAAAATGATGTTGATCGAGCGGTCAGTTGTTTCAGCTACCGATTTATCAGATGGCGAACTGCGGACTGACACAGTCGACTCGAGCTCTGTGCATGGCATTTCCAATGGACCGTGCCTGGATTGATCTAAATCGTTTACAGCAACTCACAGGACTGGACTAACCAGAATCCATACTCCGGCTGCTCCCTACTCACCCTTGTTTCTGCCCGCGCCCACAATCGCTCCTTGAAACTTCCATCAGCCTTTCTTTTTGCTTTCACTTTGTTCTTTCTCGCTAAACTGATGTACGAGGAGAATAAAAACGATACGTTTTTAGCAGGGTTTGTGCCACCTCGTTGTCGCATATTTCCTCTAAATAGATGGAACCAATATCGCGATAAATGCGGACGCCCAAGCCCGACTCGCTACGAATCTGCCCATGATTTTACCCGGACCTCACCGCTTATATGTACTACAATTTATCTACCATTTTCCCATCATTTACATCAATGCTTATCCAAATGTTATCCCTGCTAATTATTCCAAGATTTATTATTTCCCCCCTGTTTCGCTTCAGTATTAATCATTAAGTATCTGCATATATAATTCTCATTTTTACATGCTCAAATTAACGGTTTCAGTTACCAGCAAAGTTAGAGTGACCATTTTTTTCTTATATGAAATCAGTATAAGATCATTGTTCTGTATAGTATTAATCCCTGCTAATTATTCCAAGATTTATTATTTCCCCCATGTTTCGCTTCAGTATTAATCATTAAGTATCTGCATATATAATTTTCATTTTTACATGCTCAAATTAACGGTTTCAGTTACCAGCAAAGTTAGAGTGACCATTTTTTTCTTATATGAAATCAGTATAAGACCTTTGTTCTGTATAGTATTAATCCCTGCTAATTATTCCAAATTTATTATTTCCCCCATGTTTCGCTTCAGTATTAATCATTAGGTATCTGCATATATAATTCTCATTTTTACATGCTCAAATTAACGGTTTCAGTTACCAGCAAAGTTAGAGTGACCATTTTTTTTTCTTATATGAAATCTGTATAAGACCTTTGTTCTGTATAATATTAATCCCTGCTAATTATACCAAGATTTATTATATCCCCCATGTTTCGCTTCAGTATTATTCATTAAGTATCTGCATATATAATTCTCATTTTTACGTGCTGAAATTAACGGTTTCAGTTACAAGCAAAGTCATCTACAACTGTTAAATCAGTTCTTATTCACAAATAGCCGAGATATCGGTCTGATTTAAATATAACGCGTCACCAGGTGTTTAAATGAAGTGGTATTCAAACCCCACATTTGACATGTGACTAGTAAAGTCCTAAAAAGACTACTTAGCAGTTTCCCGTGAGAGAATATGTCAAGTGAGACGTAGCTCAGTTGGTAGAGCAACATCCCGGCAAGATGTAGGTCTCGGGTTTAATTCCCGACGGTTGACATATTCTTTTCATAATTTATTTCAAAGTCCAAATCATTTCACATTCATGAATAAATTGTAATCAATTATGGATAGATATATTCTCATACCGTAGGCAATGGTCATCATCATCCGATATACATGACTGCTGTTTTTTTAATCTAACGATATTACTTTTAGTTACTAGTTGACAATTTCAACAAACCCAATTGAGTTCTGCAAATCACTTTAATCTTCCAGCATTTAGCAATAATTTGTATATATTTTGATTGAAACGAACACTTTGCGAAAATATATATAAGAAGATTAACATTTTAGTTTGATTACACAGCTGCAATAGCGAACATAGGGGAATCCAGCGACATTGTCCGAACGAATTTCATCATTACTCGACGAGCGTGTCGTTCTCTCAGTTGTAGTACTTGTTCGATAATTTATTTTATAATAATATATATTTATATCACTCATATTACCTTTATTGCAAACTAAAAGATTGTTTTCAAATGAATATACTTACTGATCCAAAATGTCTTTTTAATAGTTAAATTTAATGGACACTAAATAAAATAAAATTTGAATTTTTAAAGTCATACTGCTAAGCATCAAACACAACACGAAAGACATTTTTTGACAACTAACCAAGCAATTGACATCTGACAAACAAACATCTCAGGAATTGCGGACCATAGTACAGTGAAGGGGGCGGTATACCAAGACCTTTATGACAAGGATTGATCTAATGGACCTTGGTCTGCTAACTAACTCTACTAGTTTGTTATCCTTTACTTTGAAAGGCGGAACTATCTGCAGCGTGTGACGTCAAAATTGTAAGTGTCCATTTATTTTGACCCACAGCCTAAAATATTTTCCACATCTGATCTAGAAGTATCAATTCATTAATATTAATTAATAAATAGTTGGTGATCAATTATGGATAGACGTAGTTTCATACCATATGTAATATTAATTTTCATCTGATATACACGACTTTTAATTGTTGATATTAACGATATTACTTTTATCTAAAAGTAGCATTTCATTAATAAAAATAAATGAAGAAATAGTTAGTGAAGTGAAAGGATGGACAGATGCAGTTTCGCATCGTATGCAATACTCATTTTTATTCCAGAATTTAGGCGACTGACATACATGCCACCTAGGTTCGGATAAAGGGGCGGGCGAGACGGGCGACCGCCCTAGGTGCCAATTTTTAGGGGCGCCAAATTAAAAGAATAAATATTTTAATATGAGTAATATTTTTTTTATTTATATATTCATATTGATTATTTGTGCATAAAAACTAAACATTGGTACATATTTGTCAAAATATTAAATATTTGCACCAAACAAATGAAGGTGCATTTACAATAAAATTCAAAGTTAGCACAATTTGAAGCTAGTTTAAAATTCTATGCTATACGTACGTATTTAATTACAGCCATTTACAACAAAAATTTAGTCAGCGTACACCGACTCTGAATTTCACTTGAACTGAAATCTAGCAAAGTCTAAGTTTGCTCTTCAAGTCCAACTTGAATTAGCATGCTCGTTACGTTATAGTACACTTTCCCGGTAGAGGTGCTAGTATACAGCATTTTGAATTTCAAAAGATTTGACAGTATTGCTAATAAAAAATATTGTGTTTCTATAAATTAAATTATTTTTTATCTTTACAAACACAATTCTATTTTTGTTATTTTTTTATAGAAGCGTTACTCTTATTTTTATTTTCAAAATAGTATAATTATATTATTCATTACGTATTCGGATAAAAAGGGCGCCAAAATTTCATTCGATTCTACTTAATATTTCTTGAAACAAATATAAAAATCAACTAAAAAGTAACTAATCTGATATATCATTTGTATCGGTTACGAAATACATATTTATGCTATATATGGAATTTTTATTATTATAAAATAAAAGTATATAAAATAAAATACCCTGTTGCATTGAAATGATGATTGTGTGACAATGTTGAATATTTAATAGCAAGAGAAGAGGTTTGACGTGGTCAGTGTTTACATGCGGGTATCGAGGCATAAATCAGGTGCTTATAGGGCATCTAATTGGCGCGTTTGACGTGTATATCCATATGTCAGTCGCGTATGAACCTAAACCAACGCTAAATCCGTCGTTATTGTACGCTATGGATAACTTTAATCGCAGACACAAAGCTCTTTTCATATTCCAATATACTCATTTCTTTTCATTTCCCAAATGACATTTCAAAATGATTGCTCCATAATCAATCAATATGCATACCTGAACCTGTCTCATAATGCAATAATTTGTAACGAGATTTGAATTGTAGCAAATAATAATTTTAATTCTAAAAAAATCAGGTTTTAATGCGGTCAATAGTGAATGTGTATTTTTATTACTAATCCTTGTAAACAATATTGGTTTATTTAATAATCAGTGATTTCTCGCTTTGATATTTATTGGTCTATTACTAATTACTTTTCAATTATTACAGATATGTTAACAAATGTTTACCAAATCAAATAAATACTCAATGCTAGTTTATTATGAAAAACCAATTTGTTCGTTCAAAAATTAACTTTATATTTGAATCAAAAATGTGTATCACATATTAACTCATTTTATTTTGAATTTATAAATGGTTAAAATAAAATCATAAAAGTTAATGCAACCAAATGAATAATAATTATACCATAATAAAACATATAAATTAAAATTGTAATTTATATATTTTTACGTTTAATTATTCCAAAAATATGAACTTGCATATTTTTACTAATTTTATTCATATAATTTTTAAAAATAAAGTAAGATAATAATTTTAGGTCATATATAAATCTTATCCTAGAAGATTAATGTATGTGATGCAGAATAAATGAGCAGTTAATACCTTCCTGTGCAGTGGATATCTTTGTAAATAAAAAGAAATGGGAAAAATAAGTTGAAATATGAAAAACGCTATTTGGAAGATATAGAATTAATTTTATTCGCTGGTGAAATGGCCGCTAGTTCAGAAAGTGTTAATTTCAGTGAAATTCTTATTCATAACCAAAGTTGGATCCATCGTGCCATCCTGGTACTTTGTAATTTTTATTATGCTAATTTTTAAACTCCTTTTATGCTGATAAACTTTATTCTAACCATCACTTTGTATTAATTATGTCATAGGAAGGTTAATATTCATAAATAACTTCCCATTTTACGGCAATTTGCACAATTATCATTCTAAAGATTATTTATTAATTAAAGGATTAAACTCATTTCCATTTTCTTGCAACTTACATTTTTCTTCTTTAGCCGAAACAATGAAATGTTGTAAAGAGAAATGGAAATTATGTCATTTAAATAACAAAGTATGACTAGGTGTATGAAATTTTAGATCCGAATCGCACGTTTTCTTCTTATAATTAGAATAAGAAATCGAATTCTTATTCTATAATTATGCTTCTAGATTTCTGATTGTGTAATTGGTCTATAAAAAGAAAATGAAATAAGAAAGATTATTTGTAACAAATATACTTTTTTAATGCTTGACGTTTTTATAATTATATTTACATTTATTTGATTTTATTGTTTCATTTCAAATAAATATATATTTGTATATATTTTTATGTAAATTTACATTTTTCGAAATACAGTATAGTGAAACAAATTTTAGTGAAAAATTAAAAACCAATAATTTTAATAAAATACAATTATCAATTTACGCTATTAAATTGTACACAAACAAATATGCGAGTGAATTGTCGAAATGTGAATAATTCGAGTATATGTCATTTGAAATTGGAAAAGTTTTTGTTAAAACAGAGCAAAACATTCGATAAAGTTCAAACTAAAACAGTTGAGAGTGGTGTGGTTTCCCTCAAAGAATACTTGTATGGTAGCCGGAACTAGTGCATACCATTACATAACTGCTTTCTGTTTGTATCATCTTTATTCAGCCGAATTATTCCTATTATTCGCGCTGGGAACAGGTTAGCACAGGCGATTTCACTCCATTCACTGCACAAACATCAATGATGCCGAAC
This sequence comes from Stenolophus ochropezus, assembly GCA_035578165.1. Lineage (NCBI taxonomy): Eukaryota > Metazoa > Arthropoda > Insecta > Coleoptera > Carabidae > Stenolophus > Stenolophus ochropezus. Next base: position 11,763,220 of record JAQOWZ010000014.1, read on the forward strand.
GTCGGCTATCATTCCCCTGATCCGACAAATATGTAAGACATGACTTCAGAAAAATACTCCAATAAACTTTTAATGGAGGAATCACTACGAATAACTTTTAATTTAAGTTGAATTTTTATTATTATGTAATTATTACTTTTTAAATGATATAATATTTCGATTTTCATGGTAATTTGCGGTTAATTTCTAAACGATAAATTTTCAGTATATGCCTACGTTTCAATATGGTTACAAACCATTTCTACTTTTTCAATAATATTTCTATTTTTTTCCATGGTAGTATTGATACATATTTGATAATTAAATAATTATTTATGCAACTAGTGTGTAACGTAAGTGTTTTTTAGTTGAGTGCTGTTTGACTTATATAATTATAGCACGAGATAAAAAACATTATATTAGACACGTGTTGCATACAATATTTTCCTACAACCGAAATATTACAAAAATTAATTTTAAAAGTAAATAAAACCATTAATAAATGTGTTTCTGTTGCCTAGCAACGGTTACTTTTCACGTACTAGTGCGTGAAAAATAGTCGTTGCAGGCAACGTAAACACTTTTCCAGCACTAGTGCGTGAAAAGTAACTCTTTACAACTCTTGTTTGAAAGATATATTTTTTATCTGTAATATATGGAAAGTTGACAATACTTGCTGAAAATTATTTTAAATATTCAAAATATACGACAAATACCTATTTTTGGGTCTATTTTTATTTTTCTTTGTTAAATTCATACTTATTTAAATAAAAATCTGAAAATTGATCCACTTTTCCTCTAGAATCAAATGGTGAGGTCAACAAAGCTTATATGAATCAATTTTACGTTTAAACCTAAATCATTTTAAATAAAAGCTATTTTTTGAAAACAGTATATAACAAAAAGTGTCTGAGCCAAAATGTTATTTTTTTTCTTTTTTCTTATTTTCGTTTGAAAAAAACGTACATATATGTGGAGTAACATGTCTTTATACAACTTTCTTCGTAGAATCAAATGGTAAAATTGATGAGAATGTATCCTTACCCATTTTTAGAATATATCCAAAAACATACTTTTTCACATAGAAAAAATCGTATTTTAGAAATTGTTTTTTTAACACATTTTTATGTGACTTTAGTAATATATTCCTCTGATTTTAATAAACAACTTTACAAAGTAATATTCCATGAAACACATTTTCTACAATAGTTTTTCCAAAATAAATTCTATTTTGTTATATCTAAAAATAGGTCTATCTGTATTTAAACTACAGACGAAAAATAATTGAAAACTGTAATTACTGATCTTTGAATTACAAATTTTAATTATTTGTTAACGTAGTATCTACATTGAAGGATTGAATACAATGCAAATTAATTTAAAATGTAAGTAATCTACTAATTAGTATTTCGAGCAAATAATCACATCCAAAAAAACCACAAAGCTTTGAGTTTTTAATAAAACCGTTAAACGTCAGTCAAAATCAATAAGATTTCGCTAGACAAGAATAAAGAAATACGGAATATTTTTTATTTACTTGAAACACAAAACACTGACCGATAAAAAAGAAACGAAAACAATATATAAAAATGTGAAATGGCCAACTCATGACCTTCGAAATCTACGGTTAAAAATAATTTTTGACATTTGCATTTCACCCATCAATTCATGGATCATTTGTCTAAATTTATTTCACTGAACTTTTTTTATAAATTTCATTATTTTTTAATGCTACAACGAATTTCTTTTAAAACGACTGAAAACTATTAAATATGTATTTATATTAAAAATAATATTATACATACTTATATGTTCGCATCTAACAGAGTTTTGAAAATCAATAATGTGCAATCCACAAAAAGTCAAAATTAAATTTTGCTGAAAGATCTGCCCGACAAATATTGAATTTTTTACAAGCATAATGTATTCGTCACCAATTATTATTAAATTAGCTCCATTAAATTGTCATCTGTCCAAAACAGTTTGACGGTTGACATAAATATGATATAATACACAAATAATTCAATGTTTAGCAATGTATTTGCATCATCCTTATCTCTCAAAGTTTCTAGTACATAAGTAATGGAAGCTTCTTGACTGAAGAATAATAAAATTTAATTAAATTAATTTTTTAATAAATTGACTGCATCTTAATATTGTCATACCCCTATATAGTTTTTTGGCTAGATTTTTTAATTAAAGATAGAATTAGCGAAATAAGCATATGCGTATTTAGACTTTAAAAATGGGGAGCGTGTGTTTCAGTCCTTACATACAAATAAAACAAAATAAAAAAGTGCTTATTTTTTTAATTTATAAATAAATTAAAAGAATATTATTCAAAAATCAAATAACATTTCATTTAAATGTCACATCACATATTATATATCATATCACTAAATTTTTGAATGCTCATCTTTTTCTTCAGAAAAGTAATTATTTCAGCTATCAAAATATAATTATGTATAAATTTGGAACTTTTATTAATTTTTTTAGAGAAAATCTATTTTAGGTGTACAGTTATTGCATCAATTATACCTACATATATTATACGAGTATTTCTTTGTCGTTTTTTAAGTATAGTGACATTTTATCGTTCTACAGGGATGCTTTCTATTAAGAAGAAGATAACCTTTACTAAAATTTACAGAAATTTTGTATGGTAGTTTAAAATATGAAGATGCTTAACACCCCCAAGTACCCCTTAATTACGCCTATGGTGATAAGAACGTAGAATTTGACGTTCATTTTTTATTTATTCATAGCAACTGTTTTTTTTTTCAGGTAAAAATAATTTCAACAAAGGAATTTTATTATTTAACTAAAAAATAACTACATAGATTGTTCCATTTCAAATAAGAAAGTTGGGCTCCATATCTTGATAACCACTGGTTTAAAAAAAATGTTTGGCTCATTTTAATATTCTTATAAAATAGAAATTGTTTGCTAATTTAAACGACCTCGTGGCTCTTATAATTCTCGGGATAGCAATAGTGGAGAAAATAAAATGAACATCTTGTATTGTTAATTTGTTTCTGTAATAAGATCCGAACCTACGACATTAGGGTTTTAAATCGATGTACTGTCAGATATTAGTTAGGTGTTAGGAAAAATTTTTATTAAAAATATTTGCACGATGGAACAAATAAAACAAAACGTAAAATTTTCATAAAAAGTTGAATATCGTGTAATTCTTGATAAGCAATTTATACTGCATTCTTCTGCGAACATTTTATTTTTATTATATTTATAACCAAGTTACAAACTATTAGTTTCTTTTTGTTTATGTTAGTTACTTTCATTGCACAAAAGAGAAGTCTGTGCTAACACAATAATCTGACTATATTTTTCCTTGATATTTACGAAAAGTTTCAGAGCTTTCGCATCGACATTATTTTAGCGTGAATATATTTTTATTACCGGGACTTGACTAAGAAAATGCACTGTAACTTATTTCCTTTAAAACTGATTACATACGGGCTAGGATATTTTACTTGTTAGAATCTTTTCCACGTCACTTATACACTTAACGATAATATCGCAAATTTAACAATTTGGAACTATTCACACAGAAAATACTTCTACAATCACATAACATTATTTACAGTAAATATTTTCTTATATATTATTAATATTATAAAATATGTATAATATGTATTTTTAATAAATTTATTGAAGATTGAGGGAACCTTAATTTTTTTAAAGTTAAAAAGTAATTTAATTTTTAAAAGCCAATTTAACTTCAAAAATAAATTTGACATAATTTTATAAATCAATTATTTGAAATGATTTTTGAGCACACATTTATTCACAAACCAAGATACTTATTTACAGAATAAATATATACCGCTATTTTTGTTTATTAGCTTCATAAACCAGTTTTTTATAATTTTTACAATCAATTTAAAACTGAACAATTGTAGGATATTATAAAATAAATATAACAATACTTTATAGCAATTAATACGAGATTTAAAATTACTATAGTAAAGATTTTGTGTTAAAATTAATTACACTCTGTTTTTCATTATAAGTTAAAAACCACATATATTTATTAAAAAAATCTTGTAATAGAATTAGCTTTCTTATAAATTACAATTATAATAAAAATGTGGGAACGGATAATAGTATAGAATACTATATGTGCAAATAAATAATGTTTATATCTTCGATATATAATTGTGTAAAAATTGTAATAATGTTTCCAGCCAAATAGATCCATGTTCTGTAATTCACATGAAAGATTGTAACTACGCTGATTACAATTACGTTTGGTATTTAATACAGATAGATAATGCATCGCATGTACTAATCATATATATTTACACGCTTGCAGTGCGTCAAACATTATCAAATTAATATCACAATTGCAATTAGTTCACACATATAAACAATTTGGGACACTCCCCAAATACATGGCTTCCTGAATGGCAAAAACTAGACACCACAAATATACCCATTATGTAAGTATCACAACCCAATATCGATACTGTTTGCACATTTCGTTGCATATAATTACTCGTGTATTCAACACAAATATTTCTAATATGCGGCTGCACATGACAAGTAAAATATAATAGAAATTCACTTATTTTTTAGGTGTACATTTTTTATATTTTGTAATTATAATCTAATTTTATCAAATATTAAATACATGTCACTAAAATATTTAAATAAAAATTATTTATAAAAAATTATGTAACGATAAAATATCTTCAAATTAATATTTAAAAAAATCCCGGCAAGATGTAGGTCTCAGGTTCAAATCCCGGCAGTTGACATATTCTTTTCGCAATTTATTTCAGTTTATAATACTTTAAAAATTATACTTGAAATTAAATGTTAAAATATAGATATATTTATTAATAAATAAAATATTAAGAAATTAATTTATAATATTTTTGTACTACCCTTGAAATGTATTTGTTATAAATAATTTTAGCATTAAACTTAAAGTTAATTTTTAGTCTGGAAACAGAAACCTCGAATTATTAATTAAAAATTTATACAACTTTAATTTTAAATATTTGTTTTTATTCTTTTTATTTTTTGTATTTTTATTATTAATTTGAATGTTAGTATTTAAAAATATTTAACAATGTGTATGTAATTATTATTTTTTAAATTGTCTAAAAATAATATATTATTTTTTTAATTTTAAAGTTATATTTTAAAAAATTTATATACAAATATAGGTGAATTTTTTAATTGTTTAAAAAAAGATGTAAAATCCGAAATTTTATGACATGTGTTTTTAATAGTTTTGAGAGTAACATTAGGGAAATTATTAATATATATATATATATATATATATATATATATATATATATATATATATATATAAATTTAATTGTTTAATAAATTAAATTGTAATGTCCGAAATTTTATGAGCGATGTTTTTAATAATTTCGAGAGTAACATTAGGTACAATATTTAAAATTGAGTGTTGGTAGTTTAGGGCATTATTTTTTGTATTGTCTGAAGAAAGAGAAGTTGAAAAAGTCCGAAAATAAATTTGTGAGGAATTAAAATCATTGATGAATAAAAATGAGAGAATGTTTGTGTACTTACGAAAGAGTTTGTCAAGTTGGATAATTATAGAGGTGCTCCTTGGAAATAAATGAAGCGCAACTTTTTTCACCTAATGTATTGTAATTTTATTCATTGAATGCAGAGTCCTGTTGGGATTTGTGGCACTTAACTCCGTACTTGGGCCGTGGGGCCGTGTGCGATGTGGCCCGTACGAGCAGTGCGTGCGGCGTGGTGCGATCTGCGTGCGAACCGGCGCGACTGCGAGTTGCGGCGCTTGTGACAGACGGCCGCGCGTCGCGACGACTTGCGACCGAGTGCAGGAGGCGTGCGCGCGCGCCCGCTCCAGTGGGCCTGTGCTTCTCCTGTTGCTTCTTCCACGGCAAGCATGGTCAGCAAAGCTAACCCACACACTACAGAACTAGCCATGCCACACCAGCTAATATTCCAATGGTGCATTCCGATAAGCAGTTAGTTTTAAGGGTACAAAACCAATATGAAATTATACAGCAATTAATGAGTATTTGTAAAAATATTTTATTTAAATATTATTTCGTTCGCGAGTTATAAGAGATTATTTTTTTTTTCGATCGGACAAAAGCAGACACCTTTCCGGTGTGTTTTCGAACCGGCTTCATCAGTCAGTCAGTTTCATATTATTTATCGACAATAATAAAGTCTCAGTAAAGTACGCGGAAGAAAAAGCAAAGACTGTCTTTAAACGATACGTATCACACAAAATGTCTTGGTTACCTTGATGACATAAGTGTATTGTATAATACCAATGGGCCTGTGCTTTTCCTGTTGCTTCTTCCACAACAAGTATGGTCAGCAAAGCAAACCCACACATACGACTATTTCACTATCCATGCCACACGAACTATTATTCCAAACATGCATTCGGATAAGCATTTAATTTTAAGGAAAACAATAGTGTACAAAACCAATATGAAAATATACAGGAATTAACGAGTATTTGTAAAAATAATTCATTTAAATATTATTTCGTTCGCGAGCTATAAGAGATTATTTTTTTTTTAATCGGACGAAAACAGACACCTTTCCGGTGTGTTTTCGACAAAATAAAGTCTCAGAAAAGTAGGCAAAAGAAAAAGCAAAGACTCTCTTTAAATGATGTCTTGGTCACCTTGGTGACACATGCATGTCATAGGTTTGCCATCATTAGTGTATTGTATGATACCAATTTAACTAAAAGTTTTACTGTTTTCATAGGTTTAAGTTCATTTACTTTTACTGCTCTGGTCTTCAAAAAATGGATGAAAGAAATATAACGCAAAGCAAACCCACACATACGACTATAACACTACACAAAAGGTGCATTCGGAAAAACATTTAGTTTTAAGGAAAACAATAGGGTACAAAATCATTATCGAAATATTACCATTTTGCAGAAGAATATGAAAATATACAGCAATTAATGAGTATTTGTAAAAAGATTTCATTTAAATATTAGGTTTGTTCCAACAGAAAGTTCAAAGGAGTTCAGAACGTGATTCAGAACTGGTTTGAATCCTTGCACGAACTTATAGTTCTAGAATCTACTTGAGTAGTGTAAGAACGATTTAGAACCGATTAGTGTATCCTACCCTATAAAATCACAAAATAAAAAACACCTGTCAGGAAAACTCGTGCCTTTTATTATATTTTAATATAAGAAATAGAAGGTAGGATAGTAATCGCTATCTTCTTCTATTACGAATTTATTTTAATAAAAACAAAATAAGTGAGGTAAGATACGATGTTGAATTGAGTCAGAATTAGAAATTCTTGAAAAATCCTAGAACTTTCAGACTTCTGGTGTTACTGACCTCGCCTTCAGCTCGTCGCGCTATTTCCATCGTCGTCCGGGAATATATCACTTTTCCTACTAGATACATACTAAGATATTGTTGCGATGTCCTGTGATGTCCTCTGCCTTTAGCGATTTCATTGGTTGCCTGATTATGAAAACACAACCACGCGCCGCATTTCTTAGAACTTGCGGAAGGTAGAAAAAAGGATGTAATACATTATTTAAAATAACAAAGAACAAAAAAGCAGTAGACAAATATAACCTAAAATAAACTAAGAAGAATAAAAATCACATGAAAATTTGGACTGTTGATCGTTCGAAAAACAACAAATAAAAAATCATCCTAACTACGTTACGAATCGGACACACAAATAAGTATTCGAAAAAACCACAGCACTCAATTCTGACATTAGCAATACGCCAATTAGTGTTTCTTTCAGGTGTATATCTATTATTTCATTAGTAAGCTTTTCGTTGCTGAAAAACATTTGCTAAATTTTCCGCTGAAGATTGATATTTCGTACAATTTAAGCTCAAGCAAATAATACTAACTTCATCAGTCAATCGGTTTCATACTATTTGTCGATAAAGATAAAGTCTCACAAAAGTACGTAGAAGAAAAGCAAAGACTGTCTGTACACGACACGTATCACTCAAAATGCCTTGGTCACCTTTAACATGCGTGTCATAGGTTTGCCATCATTAGTGTATTGTGTAATATAAATTTAATCAAAAGTTTTACTGTTTTCATAGGTTCATTTACTTTTGCTACCCGGGTCTTCAAAAATTGGATGAAAGAATCTCTGATTATAACAATGTCTAAACAAATAACCAATACAGATGAAATCATAACGATACCAATATCACAAGAGGTTTAACAGATTTCATTAATAATAGCGAAGAACGAAAAGAGCAGTTGGACCAACAATAAACTACGAGGAATCAAAATCACCTGAAAATTTGGACCGCTGACCGTTATAGAAACAAGAAAAAAATCCTAACTACATTACGAACCGGACACACAAAAACTACAGATTCTACCTATTCGAAAAACCAAGCACACAATTGTGACAGCAGCAAAACTGCAATATCGGTCAAACACCTTCATACAATGTACCAAATTCAACACTCAGGGAAACAGACCATTGACCAACAATGTACCCAAAAACCTTATATAAGTTCTCTAAAACAATACAGAACAAGTCAAGAACATTATCAACTTTCTTGTAAATATTAACATATCAATTACAACATTCTATTGTAGTAGATAAGTAAATAGGCTTTCCCAAATTCTTATTCTTGACAAAACACGATAAGATCAAACATGGACGAAACTCGCAAACATTAAAAGAATAAAGTTACGCGACATTTACTTCTAAGAAGTCGAAACATTCTCTCATTTTTTACATTTTTATTGGATTTTTGCAACCACTATTTAAAACCAATGATGTGCACTAGATATTAGATTTTTATGAATTCCCGTTCTTGATAAGGCAAGATGAATAAGAATGTAATATACAAATATTTTAAAAATAATTTCCAGATCTTTGATTCTCTATTTGTGTATCATGAAGTAGTTTGAATGCCTGGGAATATGATCTGGGTGATCTAGTTTCTGTACAGTAAATCTGGATTAAATTCTTGAAGTTAAGTGATCGAGGAGTTTCGGAATGTGATTCAGGTGATTTGCGTTTACTAGGTCAAATAGTCAGAATTTACTGAAACAATTAATTACAATAATTAGACTTAGAAATACAGTGGTTTATTTTTTAACTTCCTGAAATAATATTTCCGAAGTAATCAATGTTTAGTAGATTATATACTAATTGGTAAATAATTTCAAATCGAGCACAATTATTGATACACTAACATTATGGTATTTTATTGAAAGACAAAAGAATGTAACTGCTAGTAAATAATGTAAGTGGAAGAAAAATCCTGGCCTACTTATTCGAGAAATCTTTGAAACAGGGAAAAAGTTTATCTAATGTATGTTTGGTTACAACAGTAACGAAAAGTAGTCGTATAGTTGAAAAGTTGTTAAGAAAAATTGATTGGACAATGTGTTTTAGAGTAGTGGAAACTTAAGTTCATATGGATTTTTGTGGCGCAGATAATAATGATGCTAAACTTCTACTCACTTTTTGTGCAGATAGCAATTTCATTTTTATTTTTAATATTAAGAGACTAACTTTAAAGTTTTGAAATTGGGGCAGATTGAATAATACATCATTAAAATAATAAATTAATTTTTATAATACATTAATAAAAAGCAGAAAATCATTTCTAAAATGCGTGTTATTAAATAGGATATTGTTTTTAAATATTGTTTTGTTTTGAAATTTATTAACAATTACAACGACTACTTTCAACTTCAGCAGATATTTTAAACTAATGAGTATTTGTGGTCAAACTTTATAGTTTTATTTTCTCAAAGTTAGATAAAAATTTATTGCATATTAACACTGTAAGAGAATATAATGTATGTAGCCAGAATGTAGACATAAAAAGAAAATTAAAGAAGAGCTCTAAAAAAGATCTAAGAAGCTGAAAAACGGAACGAAACTTAAGAAGACCTAGAACAAGATCTGAAATAATTTGATTGAATTAGAAGAACTGAGATACCACTGCCGAATGTAAAATTAACTTATTAATAATAATCTTAGTAAAATTAATAGTATATTATGCAACGAATTTAAAATGATAGCTATTAATACAAGAGCATGAAATTTACGATACTCGCCATGGCTTGTATCGTAATTCATGCGAGTGTATTCATAGTCATTATACATGAGTTGCATACACTATTTTTCTACGACTATTCATAATTAAAAAAAAAAACAAAAAAATATTTATAAGAATAAAACTTATATTAGTCACTGCTTTTTCCATATTAGGTTGTGTTGCCGATATTTCCATTTCCATATCACTATCACTATTATTAAACATTATTACTTGTAGTTTATAAACCGAATTTTATCTCAAAATTAGTTTTTGATGTTAAATTTTCACAGCTGTCGAACAATCAACAAAACAAAAACTCACAAACGTATGAAGTGTCAACTATCTAAATCAATTCTAACCAACAATGTAGTATTTAAAAAATATATTCACATTTACTATATTTTTATAAATAATATTTTTACTGTCTGTTAAAACACATTTCTCTTCTAGAAAAGTTTGAAAACTATCAGATTTCCACCAGGTTGGCAATACTGGTGAGAATCTGTATCTTAATGATAATTTGTATCGAAATGAAAATCTGCGTCATAATGAATGACTGTCATTCAAGTACAGATGGCATATATATATATATATATATATATATATATATATATATATAATAGGTATATTAAAGCATAGGAGTAAAAAAAAACGTATTTTCTGTTATGTCCTTAAACCAATTGGTTTTTAAAGGGAAACCAATGAATAAAGTTCCCCATAATAAATGATAATGGAGCTAGTGCGGTACAAGGTTGGTTAGCTGTTAGCTAGACCTCGATAGGCAAATACTAGTTCGTAAAGGTCGGGGCTGAGTAGCAGAAGCAGCGATGTTTTTCAAGCAGGACGCAGGAGGTAGCGGCAAGAGGAAACACGTTCAGTAGCGTGCGACAAGGGTTCTGGGATCACTTTGAATATTATTAATAAAAAGCTCTACATATCGTTTGTGGGCTCGATGGGAACAGTAGAAGAAAGGAACAGGATGTTAAATTAATTATTGATTCTATATTACTGTAATGTAACCTCCATATTTATTATATTCTGGAAAATTTATTGCTGAATATACTACCAACGAAACTCATACCTTCATCTAAATAATTACAAGTTTAAATGAAAACACAGCACTGTTTGAATCCTACCTTTCATTGAGCTATATTTATTCAAATCATTCAACATATTTTATTAACATAGTGTACATGAAATTATCAAATTGTATGTTATTAATTATTAATTAATTCATAACTATTAAAAGTAATCTACATCGAATACTAGTTTTAAAACACGAAATTAAATGTACAGTTAACATAATATGTTCACTTATTTAGCTCACTTCTATTTGCACTGAAGAAAGTGTGAGATTTTGGGTTCAAATCTCAGCGTCACAAATTAAACCAAATTAAAATAGCTCTGTGTCCGAGTAGTTCAGAATCAACTATATTAGTGTTGCTGTCTAGATCTAGATTTTCTAGACTCTTGTTTAGTCTTGTCTAGATTATTAAGACAAGACAAAACTTTTTTATTTTAGATCAAGACGACAAAATTGTAGAAAATTTTCAAGACTCTAGATTAATTAAAATTTAAAATTTTCGATACTTAAATATATCATGCTAAGTTTGTTCCATCCGAGCTGAAACATTGATTGTAAAATAGAAAAATAACATTACCGAAGAATTATCATTCTTGGTCTTAAGCGTAAGCGCAGGTTAATGTAGAGTTTTGAAGCAAGTTTGAGTATTAATATCTAGGCAAGACTTTTTAATATGCACTTAGATTTAGTCAAGTCTTGTCTAGACGATAAGACTAAACTATATAAGCGAAAGATTCCCTTGGAGATGCATTAAGCTGACAACCTATTCCACCAACATGTAAATAAAAATTGTCGTGAAATAGATGAATTTCACTACTTAATTTTATTTGTGATCAAATCTCTATAAGAGTTGTAGCTCCAATGATTATATTTATGATAACTTCATCATCGTCATTTATAGCATAACATTTTAGGACGATCTGAGTTTGAAGTACGATAGATATCTTTCGTGACGTACAGCTTATAATGGTATATGGTTTAATTAATAATTTGCGACTCAAGTTGGACTTGAAATAGCTATAAATAAAAGTTCAATAATTTTAAAATATGAAAGTGCAGGCGATGATATGAAATTAATGAATTTGAAGTTAGCACTGAAGAGTGTGTTGTGTGTTATAGATATTGATAGGATTGCAGTGTACTGGTAGTGAAATGTGAAGACCCCAGTTATATATGAAATTGATGAATTTGAAGTTAGCAATGAAGAGTGTGTTGTATGTTATATTTAGATATTGATAGGATTGCAAGGTACTGGTAGTGAAATGTGAAGACCCCAGTTATATATGAAACTGATGAATTTGAAGTTAGCAATGAAGAATGTGTTGTGTGTTATGTTTAGATATTGATAGGATTGCAGTGTACTGGTAGTGAAATGCGAAGACCCCTGTTATATGATTTTGTTTCCACGCTACTGGTACTGAGGAGTAGGCAGCGAACAACACACAAAGAGCAGTGATCTGTTGACAGAGCTTGCAAAAGTGGTCGATCAGACGTTTGATCCTAACATCCCAGCATGTCGGCATGCTCGCATTCGCATTCGCATTGGCAATCCTAGTATCCAGCCGGCCAGACTGGCTGCAACTCGTCACGGCATTCGCAGAGTTTACGTGCAAATATTCATTTTACCCGTGTCCGCAGGCTTAGCTGTCGGTCTTCTAAACTTATAAAGTTAAACAGACCCGGAACTTGGAGGTAAATTGACAATATTTGACATAGAGATGGCAGTTGTATCAATCCTTTATTCTCTCCGAAACGCTTGTCTCCGCACAAAGCAACGCGCGGATTCATATGAGCCAAGTTAGAGATAACTTCTTGTGGGTACAAATAAAGACCGAGATCTGCGATAAAAACAATAACACCAGTCATTCATCATGCCTCCCTACTTACTCTCTAACCCATTGCCTACTGCCTCCTTCATATTTCCCGCCTTTGTTAACTACATTCGTTTGTTTCTCTCCCAACCGCCAATTTGTTCCTTATATTACCTATAATTCCCACCAAATGTAACTGATAACACTCAGTCTGCTCATTCGGCACTAGGGATCTTCTATGCAACAAATGTTAACAAACTTTCTTCAACATTACATGCACGATAAATATTTTTTAAATACAGTGGTACCTTACGGTGTGTGTATACCAACAAACGAGTTAAGTACAAGCCGTCACTAAGGGCCAGTTTTACAGTGGCAATTTAAACTTTGGTTTAAGAAAAGTACTGGATTACAAATGAGGTTTAATACTAAACTGTAGATTTGTCTTAAACCATCGATCCTTGGCGGCTTAAATCTTAAGGTGAAGTTTAACCTCTTTTTATAGGAATGAAACTATCAGAATGAATTTATCATTTGAAAATTCATAAAATCAGCGATAACAGTGTATACGAAAAGGAATAATTTACATGCACATAATTAGATGGTGACCACAATGTATTCGTCCTAGGTATAATAATATATCTAAATATCTGATTTGATACAGAATTTTGAAATAGATTTCGTTACGAGCCAAAATTTGAGAAAATTAAGTGAAGCAAAAATGAAATTGATTTGATATACGAGAATTTTGATTTACGAGCTACATTTTTAAATCATCATTAGATTAGCAGCAAGCATATAACATGCTTGTCAAAAGTAGTAGGGGAAACCAGGGCTGCAAGTTCCGATTTTGAAAAAACCAATAAAAATGCAATTAAAACGAATTCCAATCTTTTAGACTTACATACATGATGATGCAAACATTATTCTAGTTTTAATTAATTAATAGTTTTTTGTGCACAATCATTTGTTATAGCAAAGTCAGAGCATAACAATTTACTCTGTTTTGGGACTGGCTGTTCCGACGTTGAGGCAAATTGTCTCGATTACCTTTGCTAGCACTTTTAGTTCCTGTAAACTAGATTTTATAAATAAAAAGACTAGTTTTCTAAAAGTTTCATTTATATATTAAACCTGACCAGCATGGAATTAAAGAATCAAATAATATTCTTATGAAATTATGCATATTAATCTCAAAAACAAACAAATCAACATAATGTAATGAAAATATTTTTTCTATTATATTCAAACTTCTTACAGAATGAATGAAAAATATTATCAATAAAATAAACATACAAATGACTTTTAGAAATAAGAGCTGTCAACTAGAAATGAGATCAATAACATCGATTAGATTTGTAATCTTGATAATCATCATGAGATCACCAAATTTGCAATTTGGGAAAATGCATGACTTAACATGCATTCAATCTATTTTTCTCGACATAGTAAATTGAATTATTAATTAATGCATATTATACAGTACCATTTCAGATCATCCGCCAAAGCATTTTTTTCAGGTCACAATCAATCCCAAAGACAAGGAACTTTTAGCCCCAAATTTCATTTTACGAAACCGACATAAAATCTAGTTCAGAAATGAGGCAAATAATTATATAGATTTCAAATCTTAAATGTATTTGCAACAATTATGAACAACTTGCAAGTAACGAAATATGTACTTTTTAACATTCTGGAACCACCAACCACATACCCTGTGTACTAGCGCCTTAGGTGTAAATAAAATGACTGCCTCGACTAAACACTATCACTTGATGATTTTCAGTGCATTTCACTTATATCGATATGCTTTTTCGTCTCGCAGCAATATTCATCAGAACAACTTATCCTGGGAACTACTAGCCCCGGTCTCCCGTATTTTCGAAATGATCTACATTCACAACAAAGTATTTTCACAATTTGAATAAAAAAAATTTATAGTCTTATTTATAAAATAAAATAGTCAACTGTAAAAGAAATAGTTACGTACTATATTCAATTCTTAAAGTGTTTGTGTAATTTTGAAAATTAATTGTGATAAATTTTCTTTTATAATATTTATGTTAAAAAGTATAAATATAATTTATAAACTTAATTAATGAACAGAATATTTAATTTACTTCCTCTATAAAATAATAATAAATATTTAAGCTTCAATATGAATAAAATGTATTGAATATTTTGAAAATAATTCTATTTAAACGTAAAAGTAAAACTTTGTGCAGTAGTAATGTAGCGTACATGTGATACTTACATAATTTACATGCTCCTTTCTTGAGAATATCTTCATCTTTGTGCTAGTTAGTAGCACCCTACTAAACTTCTCGCATATTGATTTTACTATCATTAAAATATACAGTGTGCTAATATATAACATTACCACTAACGTGCGCACAAAATTTACAGAAATTTAACATAGTTATCTAAGTGGAAGAATAAAGAGAAATATGAATATTTTTGCTAAGGGATTTCATCGCTTTTTATATTTATTGAATGTTTGTGAATATTTTTTTGTAATTTTCTGCAGGAATTAATTTCTTTTATATTCAGAAATGGTAAAGTAGTAGACGCATTAAGGCAGTTCTTATTTTCCAAGTTGTTGAAAGAGTATAAAATGAAATAAAACTATATTAATCCTGTAAGACGCAACCGAAAGTAAACGGGTGCTAAGGTTTAAGTCTGTGATAAATAACCTTTTTTCACATTCATGGCTCTAGTTATTTATTCATTTAGTAATCTGTTTAAAAGCACAAGTTAACACGATTTTGCAAGCAGAAACACATCGCTAAACAAGCGCTTATCCCTTTTTATAGGAATACTTACTAATTTATACATCAAGATTAAATAATAATTCCATTCCTTTTTATAGTCCATAAGGGATGGAGTGCTAGCTTGTAAATCCTACAGCCTGGATAAAATGCAATCATAATCTTACAGTAAAATCTAAATAATCAAATTCCACTCCGCTAAAATTCCCAAGCAACAAAACTTCATCATTTATTTAATCACAATTTAATGTTTTTCAAGCATAAAAAGTATACACTAATTTTTAGTTCTTAATAAATAAGTATATGTCAGATCTATTTTATCACATATATCGGTAATAATTCTAATAATTCTATTCAAATTTTTCACTACTACAGAATGTTTAGAAAACTAGGCCAAGTACCTTGTGTGGTAATATGAAGATGCAGAGTTAAAATGGTCATAGTTATCATCATTCTACAATAAAACAACTTCCGTAAAAACTTTTCGCTATTAAAAACTACTTATATCTTTCATAACTTTTCTCAGATTACTTTACATAAATTTCATTGTATATTAAGAATACTAATACTTGCATTATTTGTTAGATCATAACAAAAATTCTACCCTTATATCCGGTAAAATTAAACTAATAAAGTCCCATGACCAATATTTTTTTTTAATATTAATTTATAATACACATAACCCAAAAGTTATATTAAAATACAGTGAATCGGAAGTAATGAAATAATTGTATTGAATTGTTTATATACTCGTTTTTAAATCTACAAATTTTTCAATCCCAAGGGAATATGTATAACCAGAATATACTGTACCTAGTAGTTTTTGATAAAATCCGAATAGAAAGTTTTTAGTATATGACATCGAAAATAACAAAAACATCGCTGTTATTTGAGTATCGAAATCATATTTCTAAATATTTTATTCATTTATATATAAAAAATATTATGATAAGCATTTCTAAATGCCAACATATTTAAAAATTAATTTTAATATATGTTATCAGTTTTTTAATTTTTTTGAGAAATCGCAGAAAGAGATAACATTTACAAAGAATGTACACTGTTTATAATATAAAATAATGTAAATAATAATAATATATAATGTCGAATATACTATACATATTGTAGCAAGGGTGATAATACTGGTCGTCGTCTCAAGAGCATTTATACGTGGAATGTAGGGAATGCACCATCCGGAATTTTGACAGCATCACTTGATAGGGAGTCATGTTCTTAGATCCTAAAATAATTAACTGCACGAAATCTTTGAATATATTTAACGTTGTAAAATTTCACGCATCCTGATTATTGATACTTATATTACTTTTACTTGTATAGAATATGTATTCATTATAAAGTGCAGAGTCTAGCTATTATATAGAATATCTAAATTAATAAAATAATATTGTTTTCCGACGTTAAATCCGAATTTTACAATTAATTCATATCTAACATTACCTTACATTTTAATAACATATAAATGATATTTACTGTAAATTCAATCCATTTCATTTTCTTAGTATTTAATATTAACCAATTAACTTGTTTAAACATTATTTCCTTGAAATTTAGCTACTTGGATTACATTATATGTAATATTAAATTACATATCATTTAATGAAATTCACATATTTTTTTTATTTTTATGATGATGACTTAGATTATACACACACCACATAATAGCACGAAAGAACGAGAAGAAAATAGAAACCATCAATATTTGTGGATAATTTAGTATTACATTATCGATATATTTTGTTACTTAACCTAACCTAACGTAACCTTACAACAGAGTGGCCTTAAGCTCATTTAAAAAAAAATAAAAAATTGCCGCCCCTAACTTATGTCGCCCTAGACTCGGACGAGGTTTCTATTTGCAATGGGTATTCAAGAATATACATTCCCTATTGTTACAATTGAACTTAAAGTCCTCTTCCTCCTGAAAATACTGTGCCACAAATGATAATGAATATTTGAAAAAATAACCGATTATTATCATGTATCCTCTTTCATTTAAGTTCGTGCAAATGATTTCCATAACTAGAAAACAATGCATCCCAGAAGAGATATTTTGAAACACTTAAACTCCGACAAACGGAGTATTCATCTGTTCTTAACCTAACCTAATGCCGGGGATACACGGTATAAATAATGATCATTAAGTAAATTCTCAATTGAAGTTAATGTTCATTACAAAAATATGCAGACACACGGATATTACTTGGAATTTCTTGCACATGCGCAAATGCAATGTACCCTTGACATAAAAGAAGATAGAGAGTCATTAAAAACACCGCAGTAGTTATTAAATTTAGAGTATTATCCATGCCACTATACTTCATTGACAATTCTTAACCCAAATAAGAATAATTTAACTAAATATCAACATTAACCTTAACATCAACAACCCCAACTGTCATTCGAGTTGCGATGACAACCGAACGCGTCCGATCATCGGTTTTTAAACTTCATCGGCACTTTCCATGTTATGAAGTTTGAAATGATCATTACCTAAATGATCATATGACACATGGCTACTAAATTAAGTATTAACTGTTAATGATCCTTAACTTTCGTCGTGTGTCCCGGGTATAACGTAAGCTGACAATAAAGTGGGCTTACAGGGCTTAAGCTCATTTTGAAAAACATAAAAAATTGTCGCCCCTAACTTATTTGTGAAGGGTATTCGAGAATATACGTTCCCTATTGTTACAATTGAACTTAAAGTCCTGTTTCTTCTGAGAATACTGTGCAACAAATGATAATGAACGTTTGAAGAAATAACCGATTATTGTCATGTTCGTGCAAATGATATCCATAACTAGAACACAATGCACCCCAGAAGAGATATTTTGAAACACTTAAACTCCGACAAACGGAGTATTCATCTGTTCTTAACCTAACCTAACGTAACCTCACAACAGAGTGGGCTTACAGGGCAAGTAAGCCGTGCGTTGGAGTCGTGGATCGTGATGTTTGACTTGTACAGATTTCCCCGTATAAATTATTCCATTGTGGCAAGGCGTGAAGTGATTCTACTCTACACAACACGACCCACGTTGGCACAGGCAACGTGAGTACGAGTACGTTTACGTTCGGACTGCACGTGATCTTGTGTGCGGAACTTTCAGCTTGACTTTGTGGTTACAGGATAAAGGAATATATCTTCACGTCTTCTATTTATTTTTCAAGCTGTCTTTATTCTCCAATATTTTACTTCCTGGCACATATAGAACGCTCGCAATCAGTTCAATTCGGAATAGATTACGCCGAAGAAATCATCACATGCCCTTATTTACTTTTCTATATTTTTACACTTTCTTTTTTATATTTTATACTGTCCGACCGAAACACGGTTTTCAGCCAAAACCGAAACCGTAACCAAATATTCGGCTTCTCTTCTACTTTTCGAAACTTAGTTAATTTTTATTAAACACGGAAATCTAGTATTATTATTTTTTTTTACTTTTTAAGGTATTATTCGATTAATGAAGTTAAAGTTCGTAGATCATCCTACAAGCAATAGGAAGGTCCTGGGTTCAAATTCTAGAGGTCCATAAATTTAAAAAAAAATTCTCATTATTTAAATGTTGAATCGTCGTACGGTTTTTAATATAACTTTACTCTGTAAATATAGTGTCATAGTTATTATTCGTTTATTAATTTAAATAAAAGACTATGGCTCGTATTACGAGCTCACTTTTATAATAAAATCGCGATTTTAACGTTCGTTTTTACAAAAGATTTTGATGAAAAAGTGTGCGTTAAAATCGCGATTTTATTATAAAAGTGAGCTCGTAATACGGGCCAATATTTTTGTAGATATTCTATCTTTGCTAATTTATCTATCACCATCTCACAAATATCACAAATAATCATAATCAAATAAGTAGCAGTTTAAAAACAATATTAATTTTTGTTATTTTTTATTAATTTTAATTCATTATTTAAATCTTTAAGTCATCTTTACGTACAAGTACGTACGTATTATATTTTAAGAAGAATTTTGATTTTACTTTTGAGTTCGATCCATTTTCATTTAAAGCACATTTTTTAGATTCGAAAATTAATTTCGAAATAATTACAAATATTTAAAATTATTATTGTATTAAATAATAAAAATAGTCACAAAATAACAAATGTACTTGCACCCAAATTTTGCAAATACTTTTTGCTTACTTGGTATTTTCAATTATTTAATTAATAAAATAGTATTTGTACTTCAAGTACATTTGAAAATAGAGTACTATAATTAGTATAAATGCATTACTTTTGAGACAAATAAAAAGAAATGAACCCCAAATATACTAGATTTCGTTTTACGTAACTGTGCCTGTTATTGTTTATCATGCTTCTTGCTTACTTTTTCTGTGTTTAATCTTAATTTGTCTTGTTTTGCTTTTTCAATATGTAATTTTATTTTGTCTTGTCTTTTTCAAAGCAAATCAAAAGAAAAACAAAAATTTCATTCTATTTTAAAATAAAAATAAAAATGTTTGATTTTGGTATAATTATGTGCTGAAGGTATTAAGGAAATATTCTTGATGCCACCCCTGTAGAATTTGACAACGCCAGTGATGTGTTAAATTCTATTCACCATCACTTTTCCTTTTCATCAGTAATTTCTAAAACCTGTTGATGTGGTCTGTTTTCGTAACATTTCAGCTTTTCACATTCATGTTCACCGTATTACTTTAATTACTGAATTCATGCTATCAAAATATGATTAGATTTAATCTTACATGTTCACTTTTAATTATGTGTAACATTTATTACGCTCTCACCTAAATAAACAGATACGAGAGAAATATTATCCCCCGTTACAAAGCAAATTAAAAATAGTTAATCTACAAAACAAATAAAAAACATTTAATGTATGTTACAGCCATTAAATTAACTACTGAAATATTTAATCTTAAACTGCACTACAATTTTCTTATCGTGCGGGCATAGGAATAATTATGCAATTTAAAAAACATCTAATATATTGGAATTACGAAAAAGTAAACATTAAAAGAAGATAATTTATCATGTACAAATTATGTTAATTAATTTTCCCAAAATTAAACTTTTTAGAAAGTATTGTTTCAGATAGATTTGTGGCTAAATGTTAATCTTTCCAAATAACTTAAATTAACTACTGAAATATTTAATATTAAACTGCACTACAATTTTCTTATCGCGCGAGCATAGAAATAATTATGCATTCTAAAAAACATCTAATATATTAGAATTACAAAAAACTAAACTTTAAATAACTATAATTAATCATATACAAATTATTTTAATTAATCTCCCAAATTCTAAAATTTATGAAAAGTATTGTTTCAGATAGATTTCTGGCTAAACGTTAATCTTTCCCAATATGTTTTTATGCAAAGTATATTGCTAGGAAATAAAATAGTAATACCTACTTCGTTTAACAGATTAAAGAAATAAAAAGCAGCAAAGTGCTGACACTCAAGTTGCACATAGTTAGAATTTCCCAACGGACGCTTTCTTCTGGGACTGTACAAGCAAATAAGATGTGACACACAAGAACATTGGTTCGTCGTTCAGACACAATGAAAATTAATGAATAGATTCGTGGATTGCAGCCAAGATGATTGTTATATCGTACTCTTACAGACACCACCACAACCAAAATTTTGTGATTAATCATTGAGTAAATTCGCTCATTTAAGTGTCTACTTGTGCTGTACCACAAATATATAAAATATATTAGCACGCCTTTTAGCAAATTAATTCGCGATCTATGTGTTTGTGTTTGTAACCGAAACACTTGACTGAAACACAAAAATAAATCAAAGGAGAATAATTAAATATATATTAAGAAAACTCATATTAACAACAAATAAATTTAATATTTCAACACTATTAAATATTACAAATTCACAGGATTGCCTAAAATCTGATTTTTTTTATTTAAATAAGATTTTTTCAAAAAGGTGTAATATATTTTCAAAATCGTCTTTTATAAAATATTATTTATTATAGAAAAAATAAATGATAAAGAATTAGTAACAGTTAAAAGAAACAATAAAAAATACCTACAGTAAAATCTGTTTAAAACGCTTATAGCTTATATACTGGTTATAACGACGAAATTGTGACCATGGGCATCGACTAAATGTGGGCATCGAGGCTCTTGCCCCTAAGAAAATTTTCCATGGGGCAATGTCCCCAAGGAGACATTTCCCATAGCGCAGCATATTTTTACTAATAAAACCCCTAAATTGTTATTACTTTAAAGATTTATTGTTCCATCAATTTTTTTAGTAACTAACTACTACCCTAAAATGGGTGTGAATTACACCCTTAAAATACTACCGCATCGAAGTACTTACGTATACAAATTTTCATTTAAAAGTTCCCACTAGTACAGCTACAATTACATATTGAATATCAGCCAATAGGAATCCATATGACCGGTAATAATGCGCGTCTCAGGATAAACCGGAGATCCTGAGACGCTTAGTACTCAGTCCCGTTCTGCGGGGCTACGGGGCGTTAATGGGCTTTCTACAATCGAAATTGAACAAATTTGTTATTATTCAAAATAAATTTTAAAAAATATCTATAATTGCAAAAAAAATCTAGATTATAAATTCAATATTGTACTATAGTAGTCGTTCTACCGACGAAATTAAACAAATTTATTAGTTCTTGAATACGGTTTTCCCCCAATTTCCGTATACCTGACGTGTTATAACAATTACAGAAAAAATATTTATATCAATAATTAAAAGAAATCAATTGTATTAATATTAACTGTTTTTCTATAGAATTAAAATGTGTTTTGCCGGTAATGAAAAATTAATGGCATGAACTAGAGTGCAATAAATTTATTTATTAAATCTTGTGCACAATAAACAAGGCTGAAAATCAATTTTTAATGTTTACAAAAAAATATTTACCGTTGAAATAAATGCATCAACAAGTCAATAGAGCGTATTATAAATAATAACATATATTAAATTTACATTAGCAATTTGAAATTCATTATTGCTAAATGTGGTTAAACGCATAGAAAAATATAACGCAATATATTACACATAGCACAAATAAATTCGCATGGCAAAATATTAAATTAATTGATCAAATATGATATTTATTAACAATTTATGGCTAGACGTTATTAATAAATTTGCAGGTGTTATGATATTAACCATGTAATAAAATACTTAATATTCAAATAATTTGACAAAACAATTCGGTTAATATATACATAATTTTCATATTCTGTTATAAGTGAATTAATGAATTATATTTAAAGTCGAATATTAAACAGATATTGAATTATGATTGTGTTAATGTTTAATTAGTGTTCCACATTAAACTTTATCTCAATCAAAATGAACCTGAATTAATTTAGAACTTAAATCCGTAAGGATGACACGAAATAGCACAAATTTTCTTGGGATGAAACGGAATGTGTATAATTATTAAAGCAGAAACAAAAATTTTTTTGAGATGTCGTTAATTTTAAATAATTCTTTAAATGATACAATATTTTTATAAAAAATAAAAATAGTAATTACTTCTTCTTATTTGCTTTACAATTTTGTTACAGGAAACGTGTGAAGTTATGTAAAAACGACTGTCATAAAGTAGTAGTGTTATAGCAAGAAATAATTTGATATCAGAGCCTTACACCTTTCCTTGTTGAATAAATTTAATGCTGAACTATATTTACAACCTGTTAAGTAACGATCATCTTGTATAGTGTTGTACTTGGATGGCAGATATATTTTATTTCTTACCTTAATGCATTCTTTGTTACATGGACAGTAATATATCCATACAATTTCGTTATCAACTCTCATGATTACATTAATGTAACTAATACGAAGGAATAATAATAACGCTTTTAAAAGTGATTTATTGATATTAGATACAATATAAAGGAGTATCTATTATGGGCATCAAAATTACATTTCCGGACAAAAACACCCTAAATTATTCTGTATTAACTGTTTGATGTATATGCACATATTTTATTGATTCGGTCTTCAACTTTTTCAGCTACTTCGAATTTCTAAAATAGTAATTTTAAAATAGAAAAAACAAACGTTTTATTATCTTTATTTATGATAAAACGAGCAAAGGAAAACTGAAATAATTTATTCTATATACCAATTTGGCTTGCTATATATGTCAGTGATTATACCAGTCGATTCTATGGACAAAATTATACTAAGAAATGTTTTCACCGCATATATGTACGTTCTTTGGAACGATTCGGTGAAAAGTGAGAAAAACGAAAAAATATATTTTTTAAACTTAAATAAATATCGATGCACTGATTCAAAATTTTCAAACAGAATTCAAGTATCTCTTACCGTTCTCAATATATTTACATTCAAACTTAGACCCAAAAAAAGAGGGTTTACAAGCATGTTTAGATACAACCACGGCAACTTCACCAATCGAATTACATATGTGTACCAATTTATAGATTATGGTCAAAATCGAGGAACATTGTATGTACCTTTACGATTTTTCAGGATTTTTGTTTTTTCGCTGTAAAAACTGTATCCGCAGAAATAAAAATTGGTACACATGTAATTTTGTCTGTATAATCGATAGATGAGGTGGCCGCGGTCATATCTTGGTCCATTAAGTCCATTTGGTCCATTATGCTTTAAAAACATTTTTTTGGTTCTAACTTTGAACGTAAATATCTCGAGAATGGTAAGAGATAATTGAATTCTGTTTAAAAATTTGGAATTAACGAATATACTTATATAACCAAAGTATAAAAATTTTAGAGAAAATAGTTCCCGATGGAACTTCTTTTTTCTTATTTTTCATTGAATCGTTTGAAACAACAAATATGCGGAGAAAACATTTCTTTATGCAACTTTGCCCGGAAAATTGAGTGGTATAATTGTTAAGGTTGTATCTTAACTCATTTTTGAGATATACCAAAAAAAACTCACTTTTTGAGATGCAACTTTAAGAGCAAAAATTTCAAAAACGAAAAGATGTAATTAAATTTCCAAAACCAAAACTTTGGACCCAAAAATGGAAACTGCCTACTTTTGACCCCTTCCTCTCCAAATCCCCTCACTGCATAATCCTAGTGTATTGTCACAGAATAGGTTTATACAGAAGCGACAGTAAGACAGAGTAGCGAAAATTAGAGAGAGATGGAAAAGGTGCACAAATTTAAAGGGCCCATTGTTTAAAATCGGAAAGTTTCCTCACATCTGAGAGAGAGATAGGGGAAGAGCACAAATTTAAAGGTCTACACAATGCTTCAAGGTCATAGACCTGACTAGGGGAACATGAAAGGTACCGACACGGAGTGTCGCTTCTGTGTGTAACTATTCTGTGGTATTGTCCCAGTTTTTGATAGTTTACAATTGAGTACTATAATTAGAAAATCATGTTCAATTCCTGCTATATCATACAAGTTAATGAAACCAAGTAAGAGGAAGTAGGAAATCTGTGTAATCAAGATTTGACTCGTTTGCTCTATTCCTCCAAGGCGACGAATTCCAAAGTGAACAATCTTGAAATGAATAACTGCTAAGTAGTGAAATCCATAGTCTACTGACTTCGGAGTTCCCTCGCTTACCGTATGCGTTCATACACGTGCGTTTGTGTGTAAAAGTAGACGCATGCTTGTGTGAGTAGCTGAACGATTGTTTACCCTGCATAAATATGGAGCACTGCCTACAGAACCAGGATAGGATTCAGATTATTATTTCATAATCATCTTTTTCCAATATGAGTCAAATCCGATTGAGGTTCGATTAAAACCAAAATTGCATGTAATTCATCAGTTATAATAGATACACATAGCAACGCAATGAATGAAAGAAATAAGATAATAATGTAAATTTATTTTCGGAAGTTGTTTAGTGACTACTATTAAACATTGAGTTGAATTGGTGACTGTTTAGGAATGTTCCAATTTTAAAAATATTGGAATGACGAGAAAATATTACTGAAGTTTGGGAATGCACTAATTTGGCAAAATGACCAAAAAATTACTGATATATATATTGGAAAATCAAGTTATGCAGTCTGGTCATAAGTTATTTGTTGGTATGTATATATTTATGAAGTTTGTTTTTATATCTGACGAATATTTAATGTGAACAATATACAGAGTGTTAATAAAAAAGGGTCTAAAACTAGAAGGGTATAAACATGCCGTTATCTTGATACTTAGTAACACTATAATCGACGATAAACCTTTATCAAAAAAACAATGTGTAAATACAAGTGGATCGTTCTATTAAAACTTGGCCGATAATTTGTTTCTTAGGTTTCTTTCATTTTTATACTACGAAAGTTTTTGGGGTACAACAATAAAATGCAAGTAAAGCGTGTCATAAAATAAGTATCTGAGGCATTTGAAACCCATTTATCCGTTTATCGTTTTTCCAAATAAAAATGTACTGCAACAAATGAAGATATACATATCGCACCCTTGCGACAAAAGTGACATAAAAAAACTGATTTTTTAGTTGTTACCATTAATATATAAATAAAAAAATATATTTATAAAAAATATAGGATTCTACATCACACATAAACATTCCTGTCCTCTTCTACCATTTGTTTACTTCTTGATTTTCTTCCTTCAGCTTTTCCTGTCTCTTGTTAACTCTTCACCACTTTTTTGGTCCAAGTCCATCATTTTTAGGTATTCTTTGACTTAGTCGTTCCATTTTCTTCTTGGTCTGGCCAGTTTTTCTTTTTTAAGTTACCTATTTTATATATTTTCTCTTTTCCAAACTTGCATTGGACATTCTGCATGTGTATCCATACTATTTCACTGTATTTTCTTTTATAGTTTTTGTTTTAACTGTTGATCTTTCCCTTGTTTCAACATTTTACCTATTTTATCTTATTAGTCTTCCTATTGCTATTCTTCTTAACAGGCTCATCTCTATTGCTTATAGTCTCCCTTTTTGTTTCTTTGTCAAGGTCCAAATCTCTGATTCATATACTAATATTGGGATATACAGGTTGTTCCACAACGTAGGACAAAAAATTAAAGGGTATACTGCATGTAAACAATTACTTTGGTTGTAGAAGATTTGAAAAAATATTAAAAATAACTACCGAGCAGTGGCAAAAAACTTCTTTATGTTTTATAATCAGCACGTCATACAATACATACCCTTTAATTTTTTCCTAACACCCTGTATATTGAATTAGTATTTTATTTTTGTTTCTGTAAATATTTCTTTTTTTATTAAATATCTGTTTATTTTGTTAGTTAAGCAACAAAGGAAAATATAATACATATCGCAAACTTGCGATAATTTTTTGGACGTCTTCTGTACGAAATTGTCTTTAATAGTACAAAATAATGTTTTAATTCCACGGTGTAAAGAATTGAGTGTAACAATTGTATATTGTTTGGATTGAGATTTCTTAGTAGTGTGGTGTAATAAATTAAGCGAGATGTGCAGTTATAGGTCAACACGTTACGATATCCACAGCCAGCAATGTTGGTTGATGTGGTACACCACACATGTTTTTGACAGCGACTACCATCCATTTGCTGACTGCAATTAATGATGCTTTTAACTCATGTTATCATATCACCCAATCGGCTGCGATGACTTTATAAATAAGTTTCAAATTACTATCAAAATCATTTCATAAACCTTGTTATCGAAAAAATATATAATATAAACAAAACATACAATATTAAAAATTTAATTCTTAATTTGAACTACAAATTTTATATTATAATTACAAAAATATGTTGAAGTATTTTTTTGTTAAAATTAGGTTAAGTAGAAAAGGAATTAATAACTTAATTTATCAACAAAAGAAATCTGTTTTCAAAGGCCTCAGTGAAAAAAACAATAGTAAGTTATAAGGAAATCGTTGTTTTTCCAATATACTGTAGTGATTCTTTTGTAGGTGCATTTGAGCTTTTGAACCACAAGAGAGAAAACATTTCTATTTGTATTCAAGTTTGTCCTGGGTCACATTTCATCGTTCGTATTCTAATGGTGATCTTAGGTTATGTTTAGCTAGTTCATATATCTACGTATGTACAGAATGTTTGCCATATGTATTTTGCAATATAATTTCCTAGATGGCTTTGCGTGCAGAACTGAAACTAGCAATTCTCAAACTTGTTTTAACATGTTACATAATGTTTATATTACGACAGCAATTTTAATCACTATTAGCACACTATTAGTAAATGTATGACAATTTTATGAAATCTAAACTAATGATTTATTGATTTGCGGAATATAAATTGTACTTGTCTAAATAATAAGCCAATTCTGAAAAAATCTGTAAGTCTTACAGATCTGTAAATCTATAAAATATTAACAAAAACGCATCTATTTTTGTTGACTAATATAAAATTGTACATAAGAGTGACTTCTTTCGTTGCGATTTTGTTCATTATTTACAGATTTACATATCTATCAGATTTACAAATTTGTTCAGAATTGGCCTATAAGTCTTTAAAATTTTAGAGCTTTATTCGGGATAATCACACATTGCTCAAACGAAAAAACGGACCACTTTATCGGAGTAAAAAGGTTTCAACCATTTTACCGTCATCTTATAAAAAATCACATCATAAGTAACCATATTCAGAAACAGAAAAAATCAAAATTTGATGGTTTGTAAGGCCATAAAAACTATAATAAACAATTAATTTGACTTGATAATCGTAAAGACCATACTTTTTTCTTGTAGGAAAACCAA
The DNA here is from genome assembly GCA_035578165.1 of Stenolophus ochropezus. Taxonomy (NCBI): domain Eukaryota; kingdom Metazoa; phylum Arthropoda; class Insecta; order Coleoptera; family Carabidae; genus Stenolophus; species Stenolophus ochropezus. Next base: position 11,791,630 of record JAQOWZ010000014.1, read on the forward strand.
ATTCTATGGAATTTATGAGTTGTGAACATGACTTTATTATGAGGTGGTTTTATATGGTGACGGGGGTGTAAAATGGTCGAAACCTAGTGATAATTATAGGGGAAGGTTTTGGAATTTCGAATAATCTTATAAAAATTTTGCTCCGACAAAGTGGCCCTTTTTTGAGCAGTGTATAACTAAAAAACTTTATGCTAATGTTTTAACATTTTCCTGTTTAGTAATTTTAAACATCGTGATGCACAGTTGGTAATTATTTTTCCGGACTTAATTTTTTGTCCTTGACTTGATAATCGTAAAGAGCATACTTTTTTTGTCGGAAAACCAAATTTATGGTTTGTAAGCATGGCATATTATGAGGTGGTTTTTATGTGGTGACGGAGGTGTAAAATAGATAAAACCTATTGATAATTATAGGGGAAGGTTTTGGAATTTCGCCTAATCTCATAAAAATGTTGCTCCGACAAAGTGGCCCTTTTTGAGCAGTGTATAACTGGATAACTTTATGCTAATCCAAATTCTATGGAATTTATGGTTTGTGAACATGAGGTGGTTTTTAATGTGGTGACGGGGGTGTAAAATGGTTGAAACCTAGTGAAAATTATATACGAAGGTTTTGGAATTTCGAATAATCTCGCTTTTTGAGCAGTGTATAACTGTATAACTTTATGCTAATGTTTTGACATTTTCCTTTTTGGTAATTTTAAACATCGTGATGCACAGTTGGTAATTATTTTTCCGGAGTTAATTTTTTGTCCTTGAGCCGGTCCTGCATACAGTACCTCGCGAGCCGCAGTGGCGCTCGCATCGCAGAGTGTGATTGTCAGTGCGGGTGGCACGGCTGATTGATGAGACATATGTCCCGGCACAACACGAATATCAGCGCAGTACCCCCCTGTCCTCTCGCAGCCCACGCAAAATCACCATATATAGCCTCTAGTATTTGCATCAAGAATACAAATATACAAACTCTAAGCACTATGAGACACTACCAATTGTTTCTCTATTGTACCACTTATGGATTTCACTAGTGATAAACAAAACCAATAATAGTTATTTACATACTTCATATGGCAGGGAGGTTAGTCTTTTCATGGCGAATATGGAGATAACTATTAATAAGTTAAGGATTTAATAATGAAAAATAAGAACCTACAATACTTATTTACTTATATGGTAGGGAGTTTAGTATTTTCATGACAATATGGAAATAACCATAAAAAAGTTAAGTAATTAATAGTTATTTACTTAATACGGCAGGGAGGTTAGTCTTTTCACAAGAATATGCAGATAACCACGAATGAGTGAAGGATTTAATAGTGAAAAACAAAAACTAAAAACTATATGGCAGAGGGGTTAATCTTCTCATGACGAATATGGAGATAACCAGGAATAAGTTCGGGATTTAATAATGAAAAACAAAAAACCGACAATAGTTATTTATTTAATTAAGGAGATTAGTCTTTTCAGACGAAAATGGATATACCCCTGTATGAGTTACCGATTTAATAGTGAGAAGTAAAAACGAATTACGAATATGGAAATAACCATAAATAAGTTAAAGTTTAATAGTTATTACTTAACATGGCAGGGAGATTATTTTTTTCATGACGAATATGGAGATAACCATGAATAAGTTAGGGATTTAATAATAAAAAACAAAAAGCGACAATAGTTATGTACGTCATATGGTAGGGAGGTTAGTCTTTTCATGGCGAATGTGGAGAAAACCATGAATAATAAGAATAAGTTAATAGTTATTTACTTAACGTAGCAGTTAAGGTTAAGTTAAATAGTTATTTATTTACACTGCATGGAGGTTATTTTTTCATAACGAATCAGATAACTATGAATGAGCCATAAAATGGAACCTCTTTGACGAGATAACAATGGCAAATATAAATTTTTAGAATTATAATATATCACTCTGTTTCAAACTTTTGTCCCATTCCATATTTGTAATGCGTAAATTCATCTACATTCAAGAAAAGTTTTAAGAAAATTTAATTCAATATATTTATCTTTTGTATGTTAATATTACAATTAAAATTTGAAGGAAAATAAATAAAACGAATATAGCATATTTTTTATTAAAGTTATTATATTTTGAATTAATATGTAAAGGATTAAAACGCACAAACGTTAAAATGCAAATATTTCCTTTTGTCAGCGTAATATCTATAATTTTTTTCTGAAATCGTACAAGAATTTAATATTACTAAATAGTACACGTGACAAATAAAATTTATTTTTTCTCATTTTTATAAAAACCTTTATTCTCATATTTAGTATTTTTATTAAATATGATACATTGTTTCATAATATAATATAATACCGTACGTAACTTTTATGTGCCACTTTGATATGAATATGTGAAATGAATATAAGGTCATAAAAATATTACTTACTTACTAAAGTAGATACAGGGTATTATTAATTAATAAAAAAACGACTTACCAGCAATTTCTTCGTTTGTCATACTGCACATCAAAAACTTCAGGAACCGCGCACTCACGCACTTAAAAAGTTCTAATGTACATCAATCTGTAAATAAAAAAACTAATTTATCCGAAAAACAACTGTTCATAGTACTGTTAATAATTCGTACGCAAATATATCACTATAATTACAATACATACGAAGCACGATAGCAGTTTATTCCGTGACCGAATATCACGAACTAACAATATTTTGTATGAATAAGCAAAGTTTTGTTTACGTTGAATCTTGTCTTATCTTGTATTGCTCTATTGAAACATTAATATAATATTATATACGGATAATAACTTTTTGAACAGCGAATTATTTTAAATAGAGAAAATTGTTTTAAAGATTATATTCAATATTGTTGAGGTTATTCTCATAGTTTTTATTTTATCCCTCATGTAATATAAATATTACAAATAATGTCATCATCATGTGTTTACGAAGTTAATATATCATCTTCGGTGCAGGAAAACCTCAATAGACGATATTTTTTTAACAGTGAGATCGATTACCAATTGACATCTAAAGAGCACTCATGTATAGAATGTGGAGAGCACACATATACCACAAGTGTTTTCAGAGCAGTTAATAGAAAGTAACTCAACTGAATTTAAACTTGAATAACTTCAACAAAATTTCAAAATTGTATCAAGTATTCTGAATTAAATATGCAATACTTAATAATTCATTTTTGTTTTATTATATGCCATATTTTTTTCTTTAAATTGCTGTATTTATTTGTTTTAAACATGCTATCATTATTAATCTAGTATTATTTTTATCATCACTGTATTTATTTGTGTTGAAATTTGCTTTCAAATAAGTAATTAAGCCTTTATTGGAAAAATAAATTTTTGCTTTATTATACGTTATAGTTTTTTCTAAATTTATTTATTTGTTCTAAAATATGCAATAATTATTGTTCTATTTTTTAACACTGCTCTATTTATTTTCGAAATGCTGTAATAATTGTTTCACTTCAATAATAAAAGTAAATTTTATATGTTTCAAACTAAATCATATTTAATTTTAACAATAAAATATATGTATAGACACTACAGAGTTGTAATACGGACAGCGGTGGCTTTTTAGTTTAGGTTGCTCCCACTCCAACTGAGGGAAATGTGTGGTCTAGGGTTCGAATCCTAATACCACTGACTATTAACAAATAAGAATACCACTGTATCAGAGTATAACCCACTATAAGCTGTAGGTTCCATACAATGGTTTTACTCAGACAAACTACTTCACGAAAATGCAAGTAAAATTATCATTGACCTAAATTGTTTGTTTATTTTCCAAATGTTGCAATAGCATTTAGAATTTATTTAACAATACCATATTCTGTTTGTGAAGAGGAAATATCATTTTTAAAATTGGCATATATTAATAAATGAAAAAGAAATAGAATGCTACAAGATTATCTCAAAGAATTGAGCATAAATATGCAAGGAACATGATTTTGCTTCAAAAATTTATTATTCGGACATAATAAAAAAATGCAACTGCTTTGATAAATTGTTAATATTTACTATCTTTGTTTTTGTCGTAGATTTTTTTCATAGATTTTATATACCAGTAGTATTTAGATTAGTACAATTTAATTTTTATTTTATCCATTCACACTTAGAGATTATTTATTTTATGCTATATTTTTGGAATTATTTAAATTATATAATAGAAAATAATTAAAGTTGTTTTGCTACCTATGGATTTTCCCTATTTTAAAAGAAGGGTCCTAGATGTCTTAAAAAGGCACTGGACTCAGAAATGAATTTGTATATAGAAATAAGCAGTAAGAATGAGGATACGGTTTGAAAACATTTAATAAATAATTGAAGTGATGGTGGTGAACTGAGCAAAGCTATTAGATCTTATTTTGAAACCTTTATTAGACAGGTGCGGGCACACTTGATAAACTAATTAAAAGGGAGTACATTTTTCACTTCGAAGTGACAGACCATTTTTCTTAGTTTTCCTTTCGATTCTATTTGGTTGCAAGTTAACAAATCTGAGGTTCCGCCAGCAGATGCGCAACACGAAGTCGATCCTTCGTCCTTCGTTCCTCGCTCCAGAACGAATTTAACCGACCAACGGGAACGAAGGACTTCAGGCTGCTTCTACTTATCTACACTCAACATTTTATACACCTCTACTTCCACTAAACTACTAAGCGGAAAAACATAAAAATACCTTTTCCTCAAACTTTGGTCACTATTTATACTTTTACTTCTGCTTCATTTATTATTAAATTTTGATTATTTATTTAAATATGTGTATTATAAATTGCCAGTAATATAAAATGTATAATTTTTTAGTCATTAAAAACTACATAAGTAACAAGTTTATTAATAGTGTGTAGAATAATGAAATAAATGGCATGCATTATTATTTCTACAAATAGTACATTGTTTTACGACGTTATTAATAATTACAATACACATTTTAACAAAATTTCCTAACAACTTTACTCTTTTATAATTATACGAACATTCTAAATATACTAATTATATTATTCGATATATTCTTTTTGTACATTTATTCCTATATTATAAATAATTATATACACTATTTATAAGAGGGGTGGAAAACGTTACCTGATAACGTTATAATAACATTGCATTTGCTAATTTTTTGTTAATAATGTAACAATAACAAAATAACGTTATGTAACCGTAACGTAACAAATAACAATACACTGTAACGTTATTTACCGTTGAGAGAATATAAATTTCTAATTTAGCGATATTTTAATATTTTTCATTATGTATTATGTGTACATAGATGTCACCTTCTAACATCCTACTACCAATACGATTGCACGTACATATGTATGTCATATTATGTTTATAATTAGTAATATTTGTATTAAAGAGGTTATTACCAATTACGGAATAAGGTATTAATTTAAAATATTTTTTTGGATTATTATTACAAATTTGATAAAAATAAAGTCATTTTAACGTTATAATAACAAAACAAAAATAACGTTTTATAACGTTATGTTGTTATTTTTTTATATTATTATAATTTTTCATTATGTTGTGAAATAACATAATTTTATGTTAACTTTATCCCATTCCTACTTAAAATTAATAAGATTTATTTTACATAAAAATGACTATTTTGTTTTATTTTTATATATCTTTATTAAGTCAAAATGTAATATATTATTATATATTCGTTTATATACTATTCTTATAGTATATTTCAATATTGAAAAGTGATGTGGTTGTTATTTAGGTATAAAGGCAGAAGGCAGGCAGATATGCGATGAAAAAAGTAATTAATTCCGAGTTAGTGTAAATTTTTCAATAAAAATGTTGAGCGTGAAATGTGAAGTGAATTTAGTTGTTTGGATTTGGGAAATGGTGGTAAATTTGTGTGAAATCGATCCGTAAGTAAAGGTATCATCGACGTGGAATGTGCTGTCATGTTGGAAAATTTGATAATTGCTAATGACAGGGTGGGAAATCGAATTTTCCGGAAAAGTTCGTTGGACTATGGTATTGAATACTCTTGCCTGAAGCTACAGCCATTCCTCCAAGTAAAATCACTTTTCTTCGCTTTCAAACCACAGAAATCAATTTTTATCAAATTTAAGCTTAACTTGCTACTGTATTGACATTTACAGCCCGGCGAAAATAACAAAATATTTACCCTAATATTCCATAGAGGTTATTCTTTCCAATTCCCGAAAATAATTCTAAATTACTGTCAATTTATTTTCCTGATTTATAATTTCCTGCGGTCCACGATGGATTTTGTAACAATTAAAAAATTGTTCCGACCAAAATTCAGGAACTAATGATTTGGAATTTGAAATGATACGAATGACAGATGCTTTTCGGACGCTGGAACAAAATCGAATCACATGATTGGATGCTGATGGACCATGCGCTTGTTATTGCTATCCTATACAAAAATAATATTTGGTTCTGGCAACAATGAGATATTTTTAGCTCTTGTATAGCTGGTACGTCATTTTTTTGAGTAAATATTGAACGAAATACATGTCATCACACGAAATTAATCTCTATACTTCATCTAGGAAACGGAAGCACATTATTTATTGCTGACTACACGAAAAATATTCAATTTTAAAATATAAACAAACCTGGCAGTACTTCTATAAAGTAGTGGTTCGATAGCTAAGTTTTTGGACAACAATAAAAAAGGAGTAAAAAGTAGAGTTTAGATTACTTAACTTGTAAACCATGCCAGAGGTCTAAAAGGCTACAATTTTTCAGGTGATGAGAACTCGAAACATGTATTTATTTTTTATATATTTATATCGGAAAAAAGTTTACGGGAAAAAAGTATTTTAATTTTTAATTAAACATGTGTTAAACTTTTAATAAATAAGTAATTTTGTTAGGTTTGGTTTGGTTACGGTACGGTTTTTGAGTTTTTTCTGTAGGCTTCTTTTCTAAAATAATCGAAGGGTCGATAACACACCTTTAGACATTATAAAGATTTGCTTGATTTGGAGCAGAATTGCCAGAAATAATTGCCGAAATATTGTTATGCAAACACAAATGGCTAATTAATAATGAAACTGATATTCCCGGTAGTGCAAATGAAGTTCTTAAACTATGTGATTGTGAGATTTATTATTTAGAAAATAATTATTAATATAAGTATAAATATCGCTACCTGTAAGTGTGGCTAACACTGCTGGTTTTAGCTTTTCTACTTAGGAAATTAAAAACGAAAAAATTTTTAACCCGATTCCATCAACGAAAAGATATCGCCTAAATTTGATTGTGTGTATTGTTATTCAGTTTTATGCATAATTTTTAATTTTTTTTTTAATCCGATAATAATATTTTTTAATTTAATGATTTTGTTTTAATTAATAAATTTTGTGCTTTACATTATTATATATTTTATTATTTATGATCACCTAAAAAATAAAGAAATTCGCCCTTCCTGGAGATTTTTTGTATCCGTCACTGGTTAGAGATTATTTTAGTTTATAGATTATTACATAGACATACTAATAATTTTATACATAATAGATGGTATATAAAAGTATTTATTCCATACGCGATGAGAAATTCATTTTACCTATCCAATTAAATGAGAAAAAACTTTGCGCAGAAATAATTAGATTGTATGATGAGCGATGATACAGGCCGCAAAGGTCGGAATTCGCATTATCGTTATTTAAAATATTACTTAATATACACGAGGCCTGATGTCGACGCTGCAAGCGAGAAGGGCAGGTTTATTTATGCGGCCGTATCATCACATTGTGCTAGTCGCAAAGTCGCAAGGGACACATAGCCTCCTTCTCTCAACAACATTTTGAATGAACGATTTTTTATACATACTAAAATTGAACATTGCAATGGCGTACAGGGAGGATTTTATATATTTTATCTACTTTAAATAAAACTCATAACATTTTATAAAAAAACTATAAAGATCACAGATTATAATTCAGAAAAGGATGTTTTCTAATACCCAAAATACATGTTAAATATAACATTCTTCCTACGACTATATAAATAGTCATTATTGTAAAACTTTAGGTTATCTAAGTATCATATTACGGAAAATCGTGTCAATCGCACAGTTAGGGAATTTTTGATTTATGTAAATTATGTTAGCAGTATAAAGACAAAATATTTATTATTTTGAGGTTGACAGTTTGACATAGTTGTTTTTATGTTCTTAGTTGACGCTATTTACGAGTAATGTGTCAATTCTTTTAGTTCGTTGTTTCATCGTGGTGTGATCTAAATACAGTCAAATAATTGTCGTAGAAAAAGTATAGCACATAATTCGAGTTGTAAAGTAATTACGCACTTACGTAATTACAAACTAGCTCACAACTCTTAAATATGTAATATACCATAATAGGAATATATGAATATGGATCACAATAATGATTTTCGATATTGATAGTATCTACGTAATTTTAAGTTCGGGCATAAAGTTTTGGAATTTAGTTAATTTTAGAAGGCTTTAACCTACGCCGACCGGTTTCGACACCACATGGCTCTTTTTTTTCGTTTTTTTTTATTCATTTCAGATTTCAGAAATTTATTCTTCAATTGCATTCGTCGTCCAGAAAATCTTCTAATCGGTAATTTTATGTGTTCCTTTACTCTAATTAGAAAAATCGAGGTAATAGTGTACTCTGATAAAATATTAAAATCGTATAGCGAGTATTATGAAAAAAAATTACTAAATAATTAAATTTAATTGTATCGAGCTACATTGTATGGTATGCAATTCGTAAGAAGGCAAGAGGTCTAATTCTGTCTGATTCTGTCTCTTCCCGGTGCAATGTTCCAACCACACACATAGTACACTCTACACTTATCAGTTGTAATGTTTCCTAAAAAATAAATTAATTAAAAACATTAAAAACTATATTGAAATATGTAATTTTTTTATTTCTATATTGGACTTAAAAACATTAAAAACTATATTGAAATATACCATTTTTTAATTTCTATATTGGACCTAGCCGAATTCATGTTTTGCATTGCTAGGTTAAATTAATGGAATGAGGGAGCATTGGTTTTATAATGGTTATCAAAAGGAACGCTATTCAAAAAAAGATTGGAAACCACTGATCTAGTCTGAGCAAGGTACGTAAGCTTATTGTTAATATGCAACCTCTCAAGCGAGAGTGTGATCTGGTATGCTTCGATCCAGCACAGCAAATTTGTGGTTATTGGTTGTTAGTTGCGGGATTAGAACCCTGGACTTTACATACGGTAATTAAGTATGCGATGTGATGTTGAGGTATCAAAAACTGAACGAGGATTAAGTAGTAAAACCTCATGAGAATGGCTTATGTTATGTCAGAACTAACAGCGGCCGAAATTTAAAAGTGAATTATTGTAAAGGCGGATTTAGGGTACACGTAATGTAACTTAATTTAACCTAACTTATCCGTAACTTAATTTACAAAAAAAATAATATATCTCAGTTGTCGGAACGTCAAACGCAATATAAGTTTATTTTGACTTTATAATTACTATGTTTAAATTTCTTACGGTTGTTGTCCATTATTTGAGCAATTTTTATCCAACAATTTTCTTTCTTTTGAATTATTTTTGAAATCTTTCACAGGTTTGCTTTTACAGTATCTTATTTTTTTTCACTAATTCTCTTAATTTGCCTTAATCTATGTTTTTCTATTTTATAACAGCAAAAAATAGGATAAACTGGACCTTAAGATCAAACAATTAATATATTAATTAATCAGTTTAATTATGAAAATTTGGTTATATCAAAAGTTACGCTACGATACGGGCCCTTAAGTTACGATAACTATGAAATACTATACGGCGTTTCATATATTGAATATTTTATTAAATTAAATTAAGTTACGTTAAGTGAACTCTGAATCTGCCTTAACAGTCATCAAGAAATTTTTAATTATTTCCAAAAAATTAGATTAAAATTATTTAATGAATTATGTTTCTTTTAATTTTGAAAACATTTGAAAGTTAAATCGGCGATTATATTTTTTGGTACTTGACGAATCTTTCCCCGTACGTCACTGGAAATAGTGGATATCTCTGGTGTTCCGTGGATGAAGAATACCTCCTATTTCATAGTCTAGTCGTGTCTGTGTGTATCAGTTATTTTCACTTCTTATCACGAATTCCACTCTACGCTATTTTAAACGAAAGGCAAAGCCATAGTTGCTCCTATGCCGTGCAGTGATATACGGCACCCTGCCAGCGTATTACATAATTCTTTCACCCCGTCAACACTTTCGCTTTTAACTAGAACACCAACCTTTCTCCACTCTGAATTTACTTGTTAAGATCCGAAGTCACGATACAAATGCTAAATATAATCGGGAATAAATTTGTCTAATGTCTACTGAATATGCCTAAATAATAAAATAGACGAGCTTAACCTACTTTTCAAATAGCACATAAATTTCTATTACTATATAAATTTCTCAGCAATTTGTTTCGTCGGTACTAGCCTAATATTATTCTAAAATTTTATTTATTTATGTATTATAAGAATTAATTATTAAATTGACTATATACCAGGGTTGGCAAAATCATGATTTATTTTAAAAAATCAAATATCATGATTTTAAAATTATTTTTTTTAATTTTTAAAGATATCTATATGTTACTGCACTTTTTAATTGTTAAATATTTTATTTGATAAACGGAAACGATATCTGCAATAAAATCAAAACGATTCATCTGAATAAAACTAGGAAGGGTAATAAATAATTTTTCCTTGTAGTTACTTATTTAAACACTTACACTTACATTTTTCTTTTGATATATCTCAAATAAAATGATAAAGTATGATTTAATTTTAACATATTATTATATACAGAACTGATTTTGCTTATTATTAATAGTTTTGTAGCAAATAATTAAATTTCTATTACAATTTGAATTTTTTAATAAAAATCATTGATTTTTATTTTAAAAAATCAGTTGATTTATATCACGATCAAATGATTTAAAACAAGCCAACCCGGCTATGTACAACTTTCTGAAATTTTTATAGACATACCGAAAAATGTTGACAAATTACTTATAATTTATATTTAGAAAATAGATTTTTTGACTTTCCTGTTTTTTTATTCTACAACTTGTATCCATTAATAAAAATCTAAAAAGTGGTATACCTACTTAATGTTAAAAGATTTTTAGATCCAAAATTTTTAACCCAAACATACATTGGTATTTTTGTAATATTTTTGGATTAAACCTCATAAACGTCAAGATAGGACTTCGGGCACATTATTATTCTGTTACAAAAAATTACTTTAATATACCAATTTTTAAATTGTAGAAAGGAAAACTATATTTTCTAAAATATTAAAATTTGGTTCTAAGTAGATATTTTCGGGTAAAATTAACTGTTTTCATAATAGTATACAAGCAAAACATTTTTCAAAATAAATCATATTTTGTTGCTCAAAATATGTGGTTCATAAAACACACACATATATATATATATATATATATATATATATATATATATATATATATATATATATATGTGTGTGTGTGTGTGTGTGTGTGTGTGTGTGTGCATTATATAGTAAATTAAAATTTATTCTAATAATTTTATTCCAAATATTACGAAGATAAAGTAAGTAAAGTAAATGTGATGATTAGTAGAAAATTGAAAGCGTGGTAAGAAATGTAAGAATAATACATTTCCCGGTTGTGTAAGTGTATCAATACCTTTCCTCAAGTTAGCTTCGCCTTGCTATCGGCTCCGGTAGGAAACTCAATTTGTGCCCAATGACTTTTAGCGAACAGTGTTTAGTTGCTTATAATCCAATTGAGCTAGCTAACGACAATTAACAGACTCCATCAAAATGCTGATGGTACTTTATGCGGTCGAAACCCACACAATTCATCCTTCTCGTTCTGAAGCTCTTTCTCGTTTCGGGGGTTCAATTCACCAAGCGTTAAATAACTTCCAACGACGACAAATGTACCATGAAAGATCATTGTTCACGCCAATTTATATCTATTTATAAATTTATCCATAAATATATACACGTCTCACGCGTAAATCTTAGTAAAAGTACCTATAGCTTTCGGGCAATGGTAGCTTAGTTGTTTTGCGCGTTTCAATTCGTTGAGCGAAGTGTAAGATCTGGGGTTCAAATCACAGAAAAGTTATATACAGAAGCGATACTCCATGTCGGTACTTTTTATGTTACTCTATTCTGTTCTACGACCTTGGAGCATTGTGTGGACCTTTAAATTTGTTGGCTGATTTACGCTCCAAATTTAAATTTTTATTTAATTGATAAAATATTTTTTAGAATGTAGAAATACTAAAATTATAAATTTATAAATATAATAAAAGCAAATTCGATTAAATAAATAGGTACATAATTATATTTTGTATTTTTCTTAAACAAATTCATCAATAAGCATAATTTTCTATTTCTTTCTTTTTGATTAGATTTAAAATTTATATTACTTATTTCATAGCATAAAATATTCTATATTACACATAATTTTCTTAATAATCTAGTGGAGAATTTCACGAGTTGAAACCTAATTTTTTTACTAACTCATATAAGCAATATGCTACACCTTTAACTAATACAAACCAATTTTTTAATATTTACATAAAAAATATGTTGTAAACAAAATAAGTAATTATAAAATATTCGTGTGTTGTTTTAAAATTTACAAAGTCAGAGTTCTTCAAATTATGATTTGTATGATGTATAAATATGTTGTTGTCAAATTCGAAATTTTGTTGAAACAACGACTTATAAGCTTCACATTTGTGTATTTTTAAACAATTATTTAACAAGTGCAACTTTGAATCAGCCAGTATCATCGTATACATGGACATCGACAAAGTGTGAAATAAAATTATTTTTTTTTTTGATAATTATTTTTCCTAATTTCTATCAAAGTGATAACATATTTGTTGCTTCTTAGAAAACGATTTCTGTTTTTTTATATTTTTGTTAATGTCCCCTTACTGAAATTTTTCTACATGCGTTAATGATTTATACACAGAAAAACTCGGGCCACGAAGATGTGACGAAACTTTCCGATTGTAAACGATGAGCCCTTTAAATATGTTGGCTTTCCCCATCTCTCTCTAATTTTCGTTTCTCCGTCTTACTGTCGCTTCCGTATATAACTATTCTGTGGTTCAAATTCTAGTGATGACAAACCTGTAACCAAAAATAAATACCCGTGGGTCCGAGTGGTTTGGACCCCACTATAGGCTATAAATAGTTTCAAGCCGCAACACGTTACTGACCAACAGTGTACAGTGCAAATGTGATTGAAATAGTTGTGGGAGAAGGGGGATTGATGATATCATTTGTCGGGTGAAATCGTGTGATTTCCAAAGTAAACACATGTCAAAACTTGCAATATTGTATTCAAATATAATAATGGATGAAACACAGGGTTGGCAAAAATTGATTATTTAAAAAAAATCAAAAGTCATTGCTTTTAAAAAAAAATCAAATAAACCTTGATTTTTTTGATTTTTAAAATTTTTAAAAATATCTGAATGCACTTTTTATTTATTTTAAAAGCAATATAAATATTTTATTTGATAAACGAAAACGATTTCTGTAATAAAATCAAAACAATTCAGCTGAATAAAATTAGGAAGAGTAATAAATAATTTTTACTTTTAGTTTAATTTTAACATATTATTATATATCCAACTGATTTTGGTAATTATTAATAGTTTTGTAGCAAATAATTAAATTTCTGTTTTAATTTTTATTTTTCGATAAAAATCAATAATTTTTATTAAAAAAATCAATTGATTTAAATCATGATTTAAATCACGATTTAAATCAAATGATTTAAATCAGGCCAACCCTGATGAAACACACCAAAAGAGTGGTAGATTAAAGCGAAACTAGCAACACAATAAAGCACAAATTATTAAGGCCAAAATTACTTTTATAAATGACATTAATAACAAGAATGACATACTCAGTTTTTTTTAAATATTTGAAAATATACGACACCGCGGTTACACTCATAGGCGTAGTTAGACTTTAAAATGTTCTTATTTCTGTTACACCTGTATATTATGTCTTAAAAGAGCGACGACTCATTTTTACAAATTTTATAAATTACAAAATTTACTTATTAAAAAATTTTAAAACACAAATTGCTTATTGACAATTGTCATTTATATTTAACTAATGTAACAAGCGAAACTCACCGCAGAGAAGTCATCACGGCTGACATATCTGAGCAGGTAGTCGCGTTAAATGTCAAGGGGGATAGGAGCGACGTTGCTATTGTTCGAGAATTTTATAGAGTCCGAAAGGTTCTAGAATCTTCTAGAAATTAATTAAGGGTCGCATCGGGCGGCTCAAGGAGGTCAGTAAGTTAGTATCGGTCAGAGTGTGCAGAGAGTCACTGAAGAAAGTCAGTATCGGTCAGTGCATGTCAGCAACATGTAAAGTAGATATAAGTAAATAATTGGTAATATCAATAAATAGTTGGTGATATAAATAATTACATGGTGATATAAATATTGCATAGTATTAAGTGTTTAAATAAATGATCTTAGTGTTTAAGTCTTTAATAATAATTATTATTCTTAAATTAGTATATATATTTGTTTATTCATAGTTTTACTAATATGTATTATCTTTTTATTATTTATTTCTATTATTCGTTAAATAAACTTAGTTATATAAATACTCGTGTTTCAATTATTTTTATACTTCACCTAAATAAATAAACGTTACAATACATAATTAATAATCGATTATTATTTGTTATCCTTAAAATTTATTTGAAAAAGTTTGACATTTCACGTTTGACAAAAACAATTATTTAATTGTTTTTACTACTGGATTAAATTATTATGAATATAAATCTCGTATAATCTGCTTGTAGCTTTTTAAAAACGTTTTATTATTGATGAAAATATGGTGTATGGAAAAATAAAAGATGATATTTGATATTTGACGAGAATTAGCCCAGCTGAATTCGAAGCAATGTGATGTTGCAAACGCGTCCGGCATGCGAACAGCAGTGATCCGTGGCTACCGCGGGTTCGAATCGAGTCTGGGACGCGATCCGACGCCGACCCTGCTGCCCGGCGTCCCGCGTCCTGCCGCACGACATCTATCCGCTATTTCGTATTTCCGCATCCTGCTAATATTGTCACCATTTTTCAACCATACATATCCCATTAAATTCAACCGCGTACAGTGTTTACGTCCGAACCGACTAAAAATAAATGTTTTTATTTTCATGTGGTGTGAACTCTACCAGAAAACCGCAGTAACACGGCACCAAACGACAGTTTCATTCCCCTAAAACGACGTGGAATTAATCTAACTCATTTTTCTCATTCTCACTATAACTAACTATAAATACCGTGAGTATTTTTAAAACGGAACATGGGATTTGTCATATCCGTGGTTACGTTCTGGCATTTGATTGGATCAATTTATTTGCCTGTCTCATTTAAAATAAAACATATAAAACGAATTTCACAGAAGTATTACCATATTTAAATATTGTAAGCAGTGGCGGCGTCAGGCTGTTTTTACAGGGGCTTATAAAAAATTACAAAATAGCGAACTTATTAAAATCTTTCTTATCAAACTAATAAACAATTCCACTCACAATATGCTATCCAATTAAATGACAGTATTTTGGCGAATTGAATCAATCGCATTGGAATTACACTGACAATTTTTACTAGTGCAAATTTCCGCGATAATTTCACGACTAAATAGGCGTTGCTAAGATACAATATCTGTCAAAATTAATCGAAAAAATATATTTTTACCATTCATGACTAAACTTTACTTATAATTTTGCATTTGTTTGTTACTTTAAAAAATCCTTACTCGTGCTATCACAGTTGTGAATATGATGACAAAAATTGTCGGTAAAATTATAGTCACAAGTTGTATTGTATGTGGAAGTTCAATGATGAAGGGTAAATGGATGGTACTATTGTTGTTATAATTCTAAATACACCGTACACTTAGAATAGAGTAATTTTCATAAGATTTTTCTTTAATAAAAAAATTGGGATCTCGTATTTACATCGCGAGCCAAACTAAAAAAAAACTACCAGGCCGCCACTGACTGTATATGCATAAACAGATAATTTATATGCTACACTTGCCATATTATTTAATAAAACAATACCTACTTTTTTCTTGATTTATACACATATATTTATAAATATATAATGATGAGTTCTTCTTTCAAAGTCTAATTATGACCGAAACTATAAAATGTAAATCTGTAACTCATAAAAAAATATTTTATTTTTTATCTTTTTTGTTATTAAATAACAGAAATAATATAAATTCAATAATTCCATCAATTCTAGTACAATAAATCTTTGATAAGTGCGGTTAATAATCCCTTAAAATATATATAACTTATTAAAACCTCTCTTATCAAACTACAATTGAATAATGATAGCTTTCTTGTTTTCCTCTATGATTTTGCGAAAAAAATAACGCATTAATTAAATTTGACAAGGTTTATATTAAGAGAATAATATTAAAAAAAATGTTATTAATTAAAACCATATTGTAATATAAAGTATAAATTATTGTAGTATTATTTTCAATTATCTGTTTAAAAGTTTATTTGAGTGGTATTCAACAGGTATGATATTGTAATCATATTTGGTTCAGAGAGAACGAAAGCTTTATTCAATGAATCTGATTAGCAAGCTATTGATGCCTGCAATTTGTAGTCTGATAATTTAAATTCTATCTGAAAAATGTAGGGCAGAGCGTAGTCTGAAAGTGACAAGAACGAAAAAGAGAATACTTAATTTTATTTTTATTCAAAGTTTAACATTTCACATTTTAAGATCTTATCCTGATAGTGGACACATTGTTGTGACATTTAAACATAAATTTATTCAGTAACTAAATCCTAGCAAAGGGTTTCGGTGTTGTTGCTATTAAAAACAGCCATTAAAAGCAATTAGCAGTACAGATCTTTCAACACAATACACGGAAATTGGCTGTCGGGTACAAACGAAGAAAGCGGTAACCGATAATCTATAGTTTTTACCCTGCAGGGGCGAAGGGTGAAAATAAAAGGCAGCAAGTTTCAATAAGCTTCGCACGGCAACCGATTCGCCGATTGCGACCGTTTCAACTTAGTTCTCCTGCTCGGTTACTGCTCATTGTTGCCATTGTCTGCACATTGACGATTCAATAGTTTGTTTTATGCTTAAATGCCCAACGTCACTTCATTTCTAATTATTGCATTTATCTTTTGTTTCGCACAACTACTATCATTTTCTGTGTTTCCTTCTTGTAAACACAATCCATGCAGGGGCGCCGACTACTTGGGGGCATCGGGGCTTTTGCCCCCAAGGAGACATTTTCCGTAGCGCAGTATATTTTTACATCAGTCCTAACTGGATATTATTTTAAATATTTATTATATCTTATTTTCCGTAACAACTACCCTAAAATGGGTGTGAAGTACACACAAATATTAGTGGTGAATTCATCACATCATAGTACCCATGTATACAAATTTTCCCTCTGCCCTGCTTGGTGGTCTGCCTAGACCACTTTCCAGGGCATCTGATGCCCTGAAGGTGGTCTAGTTCAGTCGATCGGGAATTGGAGCACGTTTCAGCGTGTGATCTAATTCTTGGCCTGTTGAAACCAAAGCGCATTCTGGAGCAGATTTAGCTACTCTGGATTGTGATCTGGTTTCAGTAAGTCAGGAATTAGAGCACTCAGAAGTGTTTGCTATAATTCTTGGACTGCTGAAATTAGAACGCATTCTGGAGCAGATTTAGCTGCTCTGGATTGTGATTTGATTTCAGTGGGTCAGGAATTAGAGCACTCAGAAGTGTTTGCTCTAATTCTTGACCTGCTGAAATCAGAGCACATTCTGATGCATTTTTTGTTGCTCTGGATTATGCTATATTAAAGCATTTTGAAGTGCTTGCTCTAATTAATGCAGGCCCGTAGCCAGGAACCATCAATAGATGGGGCTATAATTTTTTCAGAAGGGGCTGAAAATTAATAAAATTAGCATAAATTTTTAGTAGTAGGTATAACATTCATTGGGAAGGGATAGGGAATGACTTGTCTACTTATGTTTGGTCATTGGTCCCGAACTCTTTCACGATAATCGACAATGTAGGTACTTAAATGTCAATAATACAAACAATTTAGTTAAGATATTTTTAAGATTTTTCTAGGTGGGGCTTGGTCAGTTCATAGGTGGGGCTCAGCCCCACCTGGCCACCCCCTGACTACGGGCCTGAATTAATGGCTTGTTGAATCCAGCGCACATTCTGAAGCAGGTTTAGCTGCTCTGGTTTCAGTGTGTCAGCATAAAGATGTACATAGAATATTAACATGGGAAATCAGTTTTTTTGCAGGTTTAAGGTACCTGTATCGTGACAAGTTTGACTTGCATTTTAGCGGTGTAGGCTGTTAGCTTACTGGTACAGCTTATAGAGAGTTCCAAACCAGTCGGGAACACAGGGGGATTTTTATGTGGATAAATATTAGCGAAATTGAAATTTGAACTCCAGATCTCACATTCGAGCCGGAGCGTGTTAATCAAGTGAGTCACCGCTGCCCGTTATTTGAAATCCGCTTTACCTACAGAAATTTAACAAAAACAGTGTGTACCCAAACATTAGGTTAGCTAAATGAGTTTCAATTTATTCAAAAACATTGTTTATTAAAAATTTAAGTTAGATTATGTTTATTAAAGTTAATGTGTGTATGTGTTTCAAGGGCATCGCCAAGGACAAAGACTCGAAAAAATAAGACTCTATAAGATTTTAATAATAAAGTGGTCAAAAAATTCACAAAAAACAACATCATATTCTAATTATGATATTTTTTTTCTGGTAGTTAATTATATTTTCTATTTATCGCCTTGCCCCCTCTGGTTTATTGTCTAACGACGCCCTGGATATGTTTTACTATTTTTTACTTGACGTAAATAATTAGGATATTTCCACGTAGAATATAATAAAAGATAGGTATCCATTGAGAATAAATTGAGAGGAATATCTCGGTGGAAACAGAATAGCATTTGAAGAGATTTTCTCAGCTTGTAAGTTTAGCAACAGTGTATTCTTGTCGCGTTCACCTAACTTAACTTATCAATCACGAACGTACATCCATGTTTCAATTCAATAAAATTATTGTGACACGAGGAAACTTGGATATATATGTACTTGATGTCCGCAGAAAAATGTGATCGCTTTTATTTTATTCATACGTGAACACATTTGTGCTTCTTGGGAAAAACTTTATGCTACCGGAATTTCAAAATGGTGACTATATTGCAAGACAATACCACAACTTTAAACTAGGTTATGGAAATCTCGTTGAGGACACGTTCATACACAGCTGCAACTATGTTCATTTAATTTTGTTATTAGAACAACTCATTTACAAGTAGTAATTTGATGAATCATATTTCCTGTATAACGTCTATGACAACATGCAATTGAAATTTCAAGGTCCTGATAAAAATATTACGATAACATAAAGCTCATTATAACGTAATTAATAAAGTTACTACATATTAATTTTCTCCAACTTTGATTCAAAACTAACAGAGTGTGAGCTGGGGTTTAATTATTACCTTAACTTTATTTAACTTAACTTAATCTAACATAACCAGTAAATTTAAATTTAAATACGATGCGATATTTTTTTGTTTAATTTCTGACATAACTGTCGATGGCAAAACTTTTATAATCTATTAAAAGTATTTCGAAATTAAATTTAAAAATGATATGTTATATTTTAGCTTACTTAACTTAACGTAACTGAATCCCAATTACATTTGGCGATGTCTGTAATGTCAATGTTTTTATAATCTTGTAAATATAATAGATTGATTTTTTGACGGGATAGTTAAAATTAGGAAAACTGTAACAGCAGTAATTTAATAAATTATAATAAAACAACCAAAATTTCCATTATAAATCAGTCTTCATTAGGTTGCTGACAACATACAAAACATTTATAATAAAAAATTTAATAAGTAAGGAGATGTCCTAGATCTGAAAAAACGTTACAAAATGAAATAAAACTTGTAGAAATTTTCAAGTGATACGTATATTTAGAAAAACTGAAAGAAAAAAAAGGAACTCTTAAAACAGTACATTGTAATGGTATTTATAGTTATTTTAAAGTAAAATATAATGTTTTTAATGATATTTGAACACACGTTGGGTACAACTCGATTTAAATATGTTTACATAAGTGATTTATATGTCACGCCGGTTAATCGAATTGTCAAATTATCTACAAATAATCTTTGTTTGTTTTATTTAGTTGTATAGCTCCTTGTGATTGTACTTTTTCCTGTTAAAAATTGTTCGGGAGGTATGTTATAATTTAGTTATTAAAATTAAAATCAATGATTCTTCTATAGAGCAGCAGATCTGTAATAAATGCATAAACGTTGTATTTCGCGACGTCATAATCTAGTTACAAATATTGATCATCTCCTCACTTCTTAAACATTTTTACTATAGAAACTTGATGACTGTTAATTAACCTGTTTGAACATATGTTGGCTACAACTCGATTTAAATATGTTTACATAAGTGATTTATATGTCACGCCGGTTAATCGAATTGTCAAATTATCTACAAATAATCTTTGTTTGTTTTGTTTGCTGTTTGTTGTATTGTTCCTTGTTATTGTTCGTTTTCCTGTTAAAAGGTGTTCAGAGGTGTGTTATAATTTTTATATTTAGTTATTGAAATTAAAATCAACTATTCTTTTATAGAAAGCAGCACATTTTGAATGAATAAATGCATATATAAATGTTGTACTTCGCGACGTCATAATTTTTCTATAGAAACTTCTTGCTTAAGTCAGTTGGATGATGACTGTTAATTAACCTGTGTTTGTACACGTTGGCTACAACTCGATTTAAATATGTTTACATCAGTGATTTATGTCACGCCGATGAATAGAATTGTCAAATTATCTACAAATAGTATTTGTTTGTTTTGTTTGAGTTGTATTGTTCCTTGCAGTGCCGGATTACCCATTAGGCAGAGTAGGCAATTGCCTACGGGCCCCGTGTCTTTTAGGGGCCCCGCGCTCCTCTATATTGGATTAAAATAATATTGATTTGATTTTGAAATCGATGTAAGATGCAAAAAAAAAATTGAAAATAGCTTTTGCCTTTGTATAAATTGTACCATTCCCTTAATTAACGAAATTTCGTAGAATCGACGTATTATGTAGAGAATAGCAGATGTGATCATGATAATAAAGTATTAAACAGGCGGCCACCAACAAAGATATCGGTTAGTATTTAGTAGAATTAAACATTTCATTTTCCGTGAATCATTATTTCTCCCGTCAGAGAAATCTGTAGAATGATTTTGTATGATAGCGAATTTGAGTTTTACTTGGGTAGTTTAGTTTTGAATTGATGTCGTTTTGTCGTTCCTTACTATTGCCACAGCCAGTGCCGTTCCTGACGGGCGTGCAAACCGTGCCTGCACGGAGGCGCCAGACGGAGAGGGCGCCGGAAGGCGCCTCATTATGATTAAAAAAAAATGCTTTTGAATTACTAAATGTACCTAAATTTCTGAAGGTTAAAGTTGTTATTTTGTGAGTGAAACTAACTAAACACAATAAACATAAATAATCTCTTCATAACATTTATTTAATAAGAAATAAGACTATTAAACAAAAGTACTTCGTAACACCCCTACTTTGATAAATTTAACTCATCCGGACGAATATTGGCTTCTGCGCAGCGCAATTCTCCAGACGAATGGCATACGCGTACCGGCGTGTTGCCAGATATGGTGATTTTTCCGTCATTTGGGCGATTTTTTTACGATGTTCTGGGGCAAAAAAGTTATTTTGGCAACAGGCGATTAAAGCCACCAATTAGAAATGTTTGACGATATATTTTGTAAAATATTATAGCAACAGTGAAAAGAAAATTGTACCTGGGCCTCGATTCTGTAACTTATAGCAACTGTACATGTTATTATATTCACTATTGCTCTGTAGCGGCAATGTACTGAACGTCCGATATGACTACATACTTGCAGCAACAGTTAAGGGAAGTGTTGCTGCATCGAAGCGACAGTTGCTACAGGCGACTTTTGACAGTTTGAATCATTTTTTTATATAGGTTGTGTGATTTATATTTTTTCTTTTGAATTTTTTTCAAATCATTGGCATAATGGCTCATTTGTATGTAATTCTGGAGGTAATTGCTGAATTAGAAAATGAAGATGAACGGAATAATTCCCGAATAATGAGACGAACAGTAAGGGATTTGAGTAACCCTTTCGGTATTTTGGATTCGGAGTTTATACAAAATAATAATTAAACCTATGAAAAACTTTCTGGAACTAATTTCGGATCTATTCAAAAAATAGCGATTCTGTAAGTGTGACTATTAACTGTTGTTACTGATATCATCACTGCAGCAACATTAACAGTTGTTAAGTTACACAATCGAGGCCCTGTTTATTTAGGTATTATATTGTAATAGAAACAACATCAGATGCTTTAAGATAGAGATAGTATAGAAAAAATACCCATGCTTTCAAATATCTTATACCTAAAACATTTTCTTCGTTGTACTATCATTATATTTTTTCTTTTCATTTATTTGAGGAGCTGTCCATGTAAGTTTCTATTTATTTTTTACTCGTACACTTCTTTCATGAAATCAAACAAAAATTATGAAATAATGATTAATTTTGGAATTTTATCTTGTTAATTTGTTTGTGAAATAAGTTATTATTTTCGACATAGTTTTCTAATGGGGTTTTTTAAGCAACTCTTTTCGCTATATACGAATACATTTCGCGTTGCCTACGTATTTTCTAATAAAAATATTTCATATATAATGTCTCAACAAATAAAAAAAAACCATCTAGAAGTTTTTATAGAAAGAGAAATATAGAAAAAGAAGCGGAAAAAGAAAAATTGAAGAAATCAATTTTTAAATTTATAAGAAAAGAAGCAAATGAAGTTTATCATCCCTGTTAATAAAATATAATCGGTGAAAAAAACGGGCGCCAAAAAATAAATGGCACGGAGGTGATAACATAGCCAGGAACGGCACTGGCCACAGCTATTGCTTACACTGTATCGTATGCATATAAAAACCTAAATATAGGTTTGTATATTAGTATGTTATATATTGTCATTATTGTTGTTGAGAAGAAGTTGGCGCTTAGAGCGTAAATAACAGTATTTGCCTCGGGCGCAAAATTGCCTAGGCACGGCCCTGCTTATCTTAATATTAATGATACACTCTTCAAATATTTTTTATTATTTTTTGAATATCTTATTTAAAACTGTAAAGTACACATTTTCTTTCATATTTAATTCAACTTATGTTATTAAAACAATTGATTTGATAATAACATTTTTTAATAT